>OV884056.1:166423740-176423740 GCA_930367215.1 Pollenia angustigena | reverse complement strand
CAAAGAAGATGCTACTATTTATGAAACTATGATTTTTTTGGTGTAGACAAAATGATCAAGAAAGGCAATTTAAAATTTAGCGTCCGCTTTATATTGCCTTCCATTTATTTTAATCGACTGGAAACTATTCAGCCCTTTACGGTTCACGTTGTCTGTAAAATTTTTTAGTAGATTATAGTAACACACATCCTGTGTTCTTAAATTTACTACAGAGTCGTTTTCGACATTGAGAACCGTAATAAGGATAAATGTACCTAGCGGGACTATCTCGGATAAGCAGAGTCATATTTGGTACCACAAAAACTAATATCTGCCAGTGCTTAATAGTCCCTCCTCTTATGTTTATAAAATTGTCGGTTAAGAGAGTAATTATTACCAGTAACATAGATGATGTATACACAGTACTGCTGGTGAATGTTTCTGTGTGCTGTTTCTATTCAACAGAAACGGCTTTTGAGCTAAAGATTAGGTAGCACAAAGTGCTAAGCAAAAAGTCAATTCGTGCTTGAAACGATCTTGTTCTATGGTAGACTAAATTAGACGAATTAAGTCTAGTCGGTGTTGAGGGAACGTTAAGGCGGTAGTCCATATTGGCAGGTAGATACTTACGTTTTCTTAAACATATTCCGCAGGAAGACGTTTTGCTTTTGTCGAAGGTAATAAAATTTGTATCTGGCCCCCAAAGATAGAAAAACATGATTATTGAACATGTTATTGAAATAAAAGAAAAATTAAAAATAAGTACAAAGCACTTTTTTGTGCTACTGATATACATAATTTCTTTTACAATTTCTTAAAAAAACTTTATGGCCATCTGTTTGCAATTTTCAATTATGTTTATCATGTAAAACAGCTGCTTGTTTTATCAAGAATATCAAAACAAAAAAAGGAATAATGAAGAAATTATACCTTTTCTTTATATTTTATTTGGCAAACTTTATTTAATATGCATATGTGAGCATATATTTATTCGATTGTCATCGATTCTTTTTAAATTATGCAGACATGCAGACTTGAATACAATTTATGTAAGAAGTTTTTTAATACATACATATCGTTACCTTCGCTCGTAAAGGCCAAGTCCCATTAAATAATCAATATTTCTAAATCTGTTATTGCAGTTTTGTTTTTTTGTCTACTCTTTTTTGACATGCAAGACATGGACAACTAAAAAATATTGATAACTAGCTGGATTGAGCCGTTTTCTGATTTTAGGTAAATCGAAAAAAGTGGGCGGGGCAAAATTTTCTTTCCGTAAAAACCTAAGTTGGACTTTGGCGATTATTTTAAAGAAAAAATCGTCCAAATCGGTCAAGCCGTTCTCAAGTTATGCGATCAGCATAATTTATATTATATAGAAGATTATTTTAAAAAGGTTTCTTTGACTTAGCACCTTATCTGTTGAATTATTTGTATCTTTAATGTGGACTTAGCAATTTTTCTTTCCCTTATTTTAAATTTTAAATAATAAAAATTATATGTATTTAAAGAAAAGAGGGTATCTTCGAGGGGTCTCAATACTTAATATGCCTGCAGATCATCGATTCATAGGAACTGGGGATCCAGGCCTACAGTAGTAGGATGGCTGTACACATCGCTGGTGAGATCCATTCTTACGTAGGGGCCATGAAAAGAACTTCTCATCTCCTGCCTATTGAGCAGTATATGATAGGAATGGTAACCAGAAGTGTTCTTAGACTGAGTGAGGTTTGACGGTTACGAAATTTCGCGATACGTTGTTCGCGGATTTTGGATAAGATTGGCTTTGTCTACGGATTGCGTGGCCACTAGGGTCAACTTGGGCATTTTCCGAGGCTGGAATTACCATCTAGGTAAAGCTGGTCAGGTCAGGGCAGATAGTATGAAGGTTTTTTTTTACCGATGGCTCGTGAATAACGGGTGCAGGGGCCTCCCTTGAGTATATAGATATAAGAATTTCATATATGCTTCCCGACGATTGCAGTGAATTTTTAGCAGGGGTTTCAAGGGATTTTGAAGGCCACAAAATTGATAAGGGGTAATATTTGGGGGGGAGGCTCGAATATCACTACATACGTGGGCAGCCAGCTGCTCTTACGGCCTTGATAAGATGTTTTGTGTATTCCAAGCTACTGGATGATTTTAGGTGTGCTCTAAGGGAAATCTAAGGGGAGTATGTAGTGAGGATATGCTGGGTACCGGATCACTGCAACATCATTAACGAATTACCGTTGTGGGGGTCGGAAATGGGGGATACTGACTGTGAAGACAGTCAAATCTTTAATAGGCTTTTTTTGGGGGAAGATAAGAGAATGGGTTCTAAACTTCACATATGGTCCTGATAAAGTAAATCGTCAGCAATTTAAAAAATAAAACACCGAACAAAAAAATATGAAAATTGGTATGAATTTCCTAAAAGATTCGAACAATAACAGCAAGAGTCAAAAATGTAGTTTGATAATTTTTAAAAATACTGGATTACTTAATTGCAAGTTAATATTTTGTTATCAAATTTCATATTAAAAGAGGACTTTGCAATTTTTCTTTAACATTGTTGGACTTAGCACTTTTACGTACCATTGCAAAACAACAAAAAAAAAAAAAAAACATATGAATAGTATTTTTTTTTTTGCAAACTATGAACTGCAGCAACAACTGAATTTTAAAAAAATGTGCACTTAGCTCCTTTAGGAGTGAAGGTAACGAAATGTTTATTATGTATCAAATTCTGAATGACTATGTAAATTTTATTTAAATATTGTGATTATAATGTTTCTGATTGTTTCAATACTTGATATATTGATTGAATTATTCTAGACAAATAAAATTTTGTCTATTTGATGAGATTTTTAAAGACTTCTTTACTTTCAAGAATTTTTTTTTGATGGCTTATTATATAAAAGACTTAACTCAATTTTTTGTTAGTTCACAGGGAAAGCAAAAAAGCCTAATGATATCCGTAAAATTTTAGATATAAAAAAAGTTTTAGTCTTTTTTTATAAGAAGATGCAATAAATTTTATAAAAAAGCCCCAAAAGATTTTAAAAGAAAGGTGTATTTTAAATTTTTCTACCAGTATTAACAACAAACGCTATTAAAAAAAAACAAGTAAGAAAGTATAGTCGGTCAAGCCCGACCATATAATACCCTACACCACAGTATTTAAAAACACATCATGGTTATGTGACCATATAAATATGGATTTGGCTATGTTTATAAACATCTTTAAAATCGGTTTGAAAGTTTGTGAGAGGCAGAAATTGCCCCCTACCTCCCCTTGTGGTCCTATTTTTGAAAAACTTCATACCTTTTGTGTCCATATAGATATGGTTCTATCTATAGCCTGGTACTCTGTTCAACATTTCATGTCACAATGCATATGAAAAAAACTTGTGCGGAATATCTATGAAATAATGTTGATGAAGTTGTACTCTGTTTATTTTGTGAAAAAGTTCCGAAATGTTTCTGGCAACATTTTTTTTACAACTGCGAAATAATGTAAGCTGTCTTTATTTCACGTGGAATTTTAAGAAAAAGCAAAAAAGTATGAACATAATATTAAACAAGTTAGAGTGCTATATTCGGCTGTGCCGAATCATTGATACCCTCCACCGACAGTGCGAATGTTTAAGGAGTAATATCTGTATGATATTATTATTATCTTAAACTGTGACGTTTGTTATTAATTATGGTTTAAGGCGACTAAACTGTTTTCCGCTAGTAGGGTTTATATGGGGCTTAGGGTAAATTATGGACCGATCATCACGAAATTTCATAGCGTCATTTCTAGTCCTTTAAAACTGTGACGTACCAATTTCTGTTATGATAGCATTATTAAATATGGTTTTAGGTGTACTAAACTGTTTTCCGGGAGTAGGGTTTATATGGGGCCTAGGGTAAATTATGGACCGATCTTCACGAAACTTCACAGTATCATTTCTAGTCCTATAAAACTGTGACGAGCAAAAATTTGTTATGATTGCATTATTTTATACGGTTTTAGGCGTACTAAACTGTTTTCCGGTAGTAGGGTTTATATGGGGCCTAAGGTAAAATATGGACCGATCGTCACGAAATTTCACAGTGTTATTTCTAGTCCTAAAAAACTGTGATGTACCAAATTTTGTTACGGTAGCGTTATTTTTTACGGTTTTAGGCGTACTAAACTGTTTTCCGGGAGTACTGTTTATATGGGGCTTAGGGTAAATTATGGATGGATTTTTCACGAAATTTAACAGCGTGATTTCCCGTCCAAAAAAACAAATTTTTGCAAAATCTGATCTCATTCGGTGCCTTGTTCCAGCATTTATGCTACTTTTTGTAACAAAATTATCAATTTTTTTAGGTGGTGGTTTCATATTTTGATTCATAGCTCTGGTCCTACTGAACCGATTTTGCTGGATTTCAATTCCAAACTGCTTAGGATAACTACAAGCAATTTGGCACCAAGTTTGATCATTTCTTTTGAGTTGTTCGAAAGTGAGCGTGTTTTCAACAGACGGACAGACAGACGGACATGGCTAAATCGACTTAGAATTACTCAAGGACCCAGAATATATATACTTTATGGGGTCTGAGATGAATAATAAAAAAGTTTCACACGGAATGACAAACTTAATATACCCTCTTCACAACTAATTGTGGTGGAGGGTATAAAAAGAAATAAAAAATAAAAATAACACAACCGGTAACAGTTTTTTATCCACATTTACTTTTTTTTTTATTAAAAAAAAATAATTTTAGTAAAATACATGTGGCGTTTGTTTACATACACGAAACAATGTAGCATACTTTGAAGGAATAAAAACGTCAAATTGTACAAACTCGCAAGATTGGTAACATTGATAAATGCCAAAATTTTCGTGTGGAATAATCAATGTTGCTTAACATTTTTCACAAATTTGAACAGAGTACTAGGCTTATATTATAAATTTCATTAAAATCGGTTTGATAGTTTCTGAGAAGAACAAATTTCCCCCTATCTTCCCTCGTGTTCCTACGATTTGGCACATTTTCAATAGGCTGGGTCCTTGTGTCGATAAGAACCTATGTCCCAAATTGTATCAAATTATCTCCAAAATTGCGACCTGTACTTTGCGCATAAGGTTACATGGACAAACAGCCAGCCAGCCGGACGGACATCGTTAGTTCGACTCCGAAAGTTATTCTGAGTCGATCGGTATACTTTAAGGTGGGTCTAGGACCAATATTTTAAACAGTTACACACATCAGCACAAATGCATAATACCCCAGCGGCCTCTGTACTCCTTCTTTTGAATAAACAAGGCCTGCTCGCTCCATTCCATACTCATATCTTTTTTACACAAGTTGTCATTGCGAAGTAGGCCTTCCGCTCTCGCTTCTTTAGCAGGTACATAAAAATGGTAACGGGATCAAAAAAAATACTTATTTTGCTTTTGCTTGTGCAAAAAAACAATACAACATATGTTACTCCTCTACTCCCTTCTCATAGAAGCGAGTGTGGAAGGTGTATCTTATCTTTTATACCAAAGAGCCGAGGCCTTCTATGAGGCATTCTTTAGCTGTTAGATAAGAATAGTAATTGAAGCAAAAAAATGTTTAAGCAGGCCTTTAAAAAGGCCTGAAGTGAGAAGGTCTTCTGAGTTTTCCCGCTGGGACCCTTTCCACTATTTTGGTGTGAGTATAATTAATGAAAACTTTATACATACAAAACAAATTTAATAAAATTTTTTTCTTTTTCTAAAAAACCACTCAATATATTGTTATTTGTCTAGGGAAGATTGGAGTTGTAGTTTGTTGTCGTTGATAGTTAAAATAATTGCTCTTTTTTTCTGGGAAGCTCAGAATATACTGTTGCTTTTACAAAATAATATTGTATGTGTAATACGTCATTTAATAAATTTTTTGTTTTTTTTTTTTTTTTTTTAATTACAGGTAAATATCCTTATCAAGTTGACTTGAATTTTTCTCATTATTAATCAAGTAAGTCTAATGAAAAGTTATGTTTAAAAATATAAAGAGATCATTGTACATTTCTACGAGAGTTTTTTTTTTGTCATATAATTGGTATTAGAGAAACTGCAACTTTTCTCAGCTGCCAACAAGCTATCGATAATGTTATTTGGACAGTTTGGCAATTAAAAAAATAAATATGAACAATGTGTTGTTTTATAGAATTTAAAATTTAATAAAAAAGTTTTGGAAATTAAGGAGCAAAAAACGTGTTATTTTTGAAAATTAAATACAATTTAGTCACTCAGTTTCATGCTATTCCAGACATTCTACCAAGTTTAGGCTTAAATTACATTCTTAAGGATTTACTGCTAGCTCTTACTGTTAAAGGTCCGCTGCAGTTTGTTCAATCGGCGACAAATATATTTCCCCTGACGATCACTCGCCAGTGGTGAATAATTTTTTTTATTTTTTAAAATATTTCGGGTCCATTAATACCCTAAACTTAAAGTTTGTCGTACTATAGATCAGCAGTATTCTGCTAATATACTTTCAGGATCAATTTTATATAGTGGCATAGTTGCATAGTAAAGCAATGCTCCAACTTAACCACAGTTTACAGCTTTTTACTGTAATTCACACTGAAAAACTGAAGCCAAAAAAATTTCAACTGTTTAACTTAATTTAGATCCAAACAACAAGATGTTGCCTTTACGATCGTACAACTTAAAAAATAAAATAATTAAACAAAAATATATTGTCAGCTCATTATTGTCTTGACCTACCGACAATTAAAAAAACTTGAACTAGATATGGGGCTGTTATATTTTTAATACCCAATTTCTGAATCCCAGTCCGGTTTCACGAAGTTTTTTATGGTTTCTGAAATATTAAGCATTAATTTTTCTCCATATCAACTATATTAAAGTTTATTAAGTATTGTTTTGCTCTACACGCCACTGTTTAGCGAATGCAGAAAATTCCTAACACAAAAACATACAAAATAAATTTCTCTCTTGCTTTGCTTCATTGCCGTAAGAAAAAAATTAGTTAAAGCAAAATTCAATGTCAACAACTCAAAACACAGCAGTAAGTATACGTATGCAGCACAAAAAACTACTTTATTAAAATTAATTCAGAAAAGTGGCGTATGCTGCACAAACCTATAATTTTCACTTTCAATAAATTGCTATTAAATTATAACTTCGTTCATAAACGTTCACAGAAATTGACATTTTTCTTCAAAACATATGCCGGAAGCAGTGCTGAAAATACAAACAAATTATATCGGGTATATTTTCAGAAAACTTCATGTAAAACTTTATTGTCGTTTTTTTTTCAATAACGACTTTTTAACTTATGCGTAAAACCAATAATGAGCTGACGATATGTACATACTTTTCAGTTTTGTCGCCTTTTTACTTGAAGCAGCAACCACAAATTTCAAAACAATACGGCAACTGAAATTAATAGCTTTGGATTGTCTATTGCCATAAGTAATATATTTTCGGCAACTGTCAGCGCAACTAACGTTGAGCTGCCATTTATCGACCTGTTAGTTCTAATTTACTTATGTGTCGATTAAGTATTGCAACCAAGCTTAAAACGCAACTAAAATAAAAATATATATAAGTTAAGACAACTTTTGTAAGTTGCCGATTTGACAGAACGGCAACCCAAAATAGGTAAACAAACAAGGCAAACAATTTAAAATAAGTAATTTTAACAAAAAAAAAAAAAAAGAAATATGGTTTGCTCCGTACATTTATTTTTCGATGGCCAAGAAGAAGGCGTAAACGTGGTATGTGTTGGGCGACAATTGAGAGGCAATTGTAAGCCGCTAGAATCACTGTCTGTACTTATAAACAAATTTTCTTGCTTTAGGGCATATTTTTGACTTTTCGTAGAACTATTTAGTAGAGACTATTAAGACTGAACTCAAATTCATCGGTTAAAAGAAGTAGCGTCATTGTTAAAGGTCTTTAATATGTATGTACGTGAATTCAAATGCATTTGTTGCACTAGTGAGTCAAATTGTTGTCCCGCGGTAATTTTATGCATATTGTTAATAAATAAGAAATGTGTAATAAAGTGTTTAAAGTTAATCAAAAACATACCAATTGTCATATATTGGTGCCTTTTTAAAAAACTACACAGCAACTATAACTGTACAATTGCCTTAAGGCCCAACCACAATGTGCTTAAGTTGGTTTAAGCGAATGAGCGAATACATGTAAATTATATGAGCCAAACCATAAGTTTAATGAAACTGTCATTTGCTTAAGCAAGGTGCGAATCTAATCGCACATTTCATACGGAACCAAATGTTTTTGTTTTTGTTTTCTTAAATACATTTGAGAGACTTTTTGTTAATTTTTGACAGTAGGTTAAGCAAGACTATGCATATTATGGTTGAGCCTTTAATATTTATTATTTGGCAACTGAAATCGAGATAACTTGACATCTATTATAACTTTCGGCAACCGGCAACTCAACTAAAGTTCTATTGATAATCGACTTATTTATCAGATCTTGTTGAGTTCTAGTTCAGTTCTATTACAACTGTAGTTCAGTTGTAGATCTGTGCCCACGTTGTGTAACTCTCGCGTCGAGAAACTTTTCGAATAAAATGTGAGAAATGAAACAAAAATGCCATAAATTGACAAAAACAACTATTTTTCTACCTTAACTGCGTCTGTAACATTTTTTAAGGCGTCTGTAACATTTAAAAAAATTTTTACACTAAAAAACATATTAAAAAGGCAAAATTCAATTTAAGAGTCTTGTCGTCCACCGATTTTAATAAAATATATATCGTTTTAAAGGTACGCACATACATGTATAAATAGTATGTACACAGAGAAAACAGATTCGTGATCACAACCGAATTTGGCGCCAATCGAATTTCGTCGGTTGCATGTACTATCACACAATTCGGTTACAATTACTGAAAATTTCGCTTCTTAGCATAATATTTTTGATAGCAACATTTGAATTTTAGTACACAATCAGTAATAACCACAAATATTGTTGGTTGTTAGTATTGTTTTTAGAAAATACTATATGATAGATGCAACTGAATTAACACATGATTGGTGTTCATAACAAAAGATTTGATTGACTTAACTAATATTTTTCCCTTCGGTTGCATTAAACATTTTCCCGATTTTTAAATAAAATATCAAAATAATTCCAATAACCTAAATTTTTTGTGTGTTTATTTATTATTTATGTACCGTTTATTTATTCCCCCTTATCGTGTTTGGCGAACTTTTGGGAATAGATTAAAGAGAACGTGAACTTGCTTCTTTAAATCTATTACCAAACAGTCGCAAGCGTATTTCAAACTCGCCAACCACGAACAGGGTGATTAGTTTGTGTTTTAAAATACATACATACATTATTTATCCGACCAACACAGACAATGTTGAGAACATCGTGGACCTCGCACCTAAAAGAGTTCCAATTAGACCAAGCGGGCATTGTTGAGGAACTGAGAAGCATTGTGCTAAATTCATTAGTGATGAACATGACGAGCTTGAAACACAGCGCCTTTAAGAAATCCAAATGAAGCAGGAAGCAATAGGTGGCCTATCCTCGCCCAAATTCCTAGTGACCCCGGAGCTGAATATAGTGGTAAAATCACCGGTAGAGGAGTAATAAGATGACTCACCCCTCGATAGCATCTATAGCCGCCGAGTCCAAAATGGATTTGATGGATAATCTTAGAAGGTGGAATATAGACTTTGACGGGACTAGTGATCTATTGGAGTCTTTAGAGCGTGCTGGAGAGTTAGCCCATATGCACGATGTTGATCGGACCAAATGTTTTTTAAATATGATATTAAAACTTATATTATTAAATAATTTGTTTTTTACTTTTGACAGAAAATTCAGCTTACAATTTAATCATTAGGATTAAAAATCAGTTAGAGTTACACATTTTAAATATTTGCAATAATAAATTATATTTCCTGATCAATATTTTATTACCGTAACCGTTTTCTAACAAATTTGTTTTCTGTGTGTAGTTAAGTTTTTTGTTATTCTCCCAAGATGTGTTATTTCTTGCATTACACTTGCAAACACACATGTATAAGGGTCGATATCATGAATTGACTACAATCGAGGATTGAAAACGGCCAAGTGCGAAAATGGGTTTAAATAATTATTTTTCGGTTGATACTGTTTTATAAGACCTTTTTATATATTAATAAGCAATGGGCCATGTATATTTAAGGATTTTAATGATTTTTGCACCCCACGGGAATGACAATAGTCCAACGGAAATGCTATTTTTGCGGCACGGTAATGACTGAGCAGCATGGTAATGACGTTTTATCATGTATTGCAGCTAAATAAAACACATACAGCAATTTATGGAAACACATTTAATAAAATGCATACGTTATGTCCATTCTTTGGATTATAATTCCAGGTGTACTTTTTAAGTTTGGGGAACATCAAATTTCTTAAATAATAACCATAGATTGAATAATCTCAAATATACATTGAAAAGGTAATTCCCGTGTTCCTTTTGTCATTACCGTGGTTTAGATTATTCCCATGGTAATGACTGCACGGTAATGATGGAAACGTGAGTATTCTTGGATTTAAATGTGAAAATCTTCAAAAATTTTTATAAAATATATTAGAATCTAATAAAGACTTAAAAAATAAACAAACCAATACAACGAATTTGGAAATTATAATATAAATAACGGAAAAATATACTTACCACGGGAATGGCAAAATTTCAGGAACATGCGCAAAAAAAATAAACACTTCAAAAGCTCTCAAACAACTGACTACATTTTTCACTTCTGTCAATACACTTTAAAACTAACGGGAATTGTCGTTACATTGACAGTTAACACCTAACCAAAAAACCGGTTTAAAGCATTTTTTTTAATAAACAAATTGGCCCACGGGGAATGACGAAAAAAATTAGCCACGGACTAAAATGTCTCAAAATCATAAGTTTTAAAATAAAATTATATTTATGAAATTAAAATTGAGTTGGTTTATTCTTCTCGAATAACTTAACGTACTTCATTTATAATATATATTTTGAGATACTAATGAAAATCTGTGTTTTTTGAACACAAAACGTTTGGACGCACACCATGGTAATGAAGATTTGCACCGTGCGACCAAATTTTTTCATAAAAATATCTAAAATATTTTATTTTGATTTCCGCGCCTCGTTGAAGGACATTTTGTTTTATTTAATCCTGTTCTCAGAATTTTAATTTTGTAATATTTTTAATACAAAATGCGTCGGGCCACAGAATGTAGTCATTTCGTGATATCGACCCATAAATGTATTTGATATTTTGAAAAAAAAAACGCAAAAACGTCGTTTAAGAAAATAACAGGAAACCTATTTTAATGTCTTTTAATGAAGATTGTGTTTCTATTTTTTACTTTGATAACATTTCTTGAAATACGGGGATATGCACAATACATTTTTTTTTTTGGAATTTAAGTGTTCGAAAAGCGTTTAATTAATCGTGCAGACACAAGTACAAAGATATGTGAATAGTGCATTTTGCCGTTCTCTTAACCCATTAGCGCCCAATTTTTACTTTATAGATTGTTAGCTATTTTCGAAAAATTTTATTTATACCATTTTTTTCAATTATTATTTAATGAATTATTTTTCGAATTTAATGAAAGTAAATGTTAAGTGGTCGAATTTCGGCCACCGGGCGATCCTAGTAATAATTATTATTTGTTCTTGGCACTTTTTTTCATTGTTTAATTATTTTACTTGTAACATTTTTAAAAAAATATACGAATTTTTTCAAAGCTCGCTTGCAAAGAAAAAACATTAAAGTCGCACTTTACATTATTTGGTATAGCCGCCGGTTGTATGTTCGCCGCCTTCGTTGAAAGTTTTTCAATTTTAGTAAATTTTGGTCGCCGTCAACGAAATGTATGACTGGCGTTTTCAACGTCTGCAATTTCAAATCGGCTTCGAGTGGAACATTATGACATTTATAACGTTACGACGTAATTTACAGAAATTACAGAATTTTGGTTTTGTTGTAGTTCAGTTCAAGTTTGGTTGAAATTTATAGGATGGCAACTGAACTGAAGTTGTACAGTTTTTGTTCCCCTCTAATTGAGTTCTGGATCAGCTCTAGTTCAGTTCTAGATCAGTTATAGTTCTAAGAAATAAAATATTTATTACATTTTGCTAAACATAAATACGTACCAAATTCCAATTATGTATATATAATAAATATGTTTCATGTTTCAAATAAATTATTGTAAATATCTTTTGCATATATCCACACTATTCCTGTAATTGCTGCATGCCTCTCCTTTAATTAATATGAATTTTTCGGAAATTTGTTCTAAATCTACTTGGAACAAAATGCGTGCAATAAAATATATGCCTGTTAAGCGAAGTGAAACTCATTAAACTAAAACACCTTTGGGAATTTCCCCAAACAACAAAACAGAATAAAGTTTCTACATTTGTAGAAGGCGGAAGAGTGTTTGAATGAATGAGCTATAAAATTACCTAAATTGTTGCATTGAATTTGTTGTTTTTTACCCAGAGAAAGAACACGAATGTAAAAAAAAAATACCAAAACATAAAACACTTTAGGACACAAGATGATTCCTGTTACATGCTTGTTTTGTGTGAACAACACATGCCATTAAGGGAACAAAAAGCAAAAGAAATATAAAACCTTTGACGTGACAATTTTTATTAAAATTTTGTAAATCGTAAAAACAATAAAAAAATATCGTTATAAGGATTTAAAATTCAAAAACCTGAAGTGCTTTTTTAATGCATGTTGCATGTTGTAATTGTGGTAGTCAAGGATAACAAACAACAACAACATGCGTGTTAAACAAATTATGAATTAAACACTTTTAATCACAAGTGAAAACAGCAAAAACGAACTTACCATGCTTTTTTAGGCCAACGAATTTAGGGTTAAATTTTATTGTAATTTAGTTGTTAACCTAAAGAGTCAATTAGGATTATGTTAAATTAAGTAAAAAATATGAAAACACATACAATTTCCTACGTACAGGCCTGTTCTGATAATCACTTTAACTCAAATCACGTGATTTGAAATACATGAGCCTTTTAAAATCATACGTGTGATATTGTGGTATTCCGGTTTTTTTCGGTGTGACTTTCAATTGCCGCAAGCACACCGAGAAACACAAATACTGTCATTTTCAGAAAACTATAAAATCACCAGTGATGCAAACTTTTTGAGAGCAAAAAGCACTTTAAAATTTAAAAAAGGCACTAAAAAACACTAATACGAGCAAAAAAAGCTTAAAAAGCACTAAGCCATTTTTACAATTTAATTAAACACAAAACAAGTTGCATTCGGCTGTGCCGAATATTATATACCTCCAAAATTCAAATTATATTTGTATATAAACATTTTTTAATGTATTATTATTAATAATATCATCCAAATCATTTGGAGTTTATATTGGCCATAAAACCGTTTTAAAGTAATACAGTGCGAGCCCGATTTTGGTAACTCGAAAAAATCTGGCCTGTTGCAATCACCGAGAATTTGCAATGACCGACCATTGTTTATATTAATTTATTTTAATAAACATCCTTATATTTTATCGTTTAAATCTAAACGAAAAACTAAATTAAAATCGTGCAAAGTTTAATAACAAAATTGGCTTATGGTATTATCCAATTATTTTAACATATGTACGCTTCTGAATGAAGAACACACATAAGGTGTAAAATAAACATGTATGCTTGCATTCTGGTACTTAGTCAAACCGTTTTTCAATAGCACTAAAGGTAGAAGTTAACAATACGTGGAAAACTAAAGCGCATGAAAAATGGCTCGTTATAAAAGTATTTTCTGTCAGCTATTTTTAATTTGTTTAACACTTTGCATATACCAAGCTACGGCTCTTTTTTTTCGTTTTTTTAATTCTTTGCGTTTTTTGTACGGTTTCCGACTGCATGTTTTTTAACAATTCCTATTATTTTCCAATCCATATTCTATTTTTGAAACAGTGCTAACATTTTTAAAAAAATGTTTACCGAAATATATCGTTTTTATTACGATTACTAAATATGTTGTCAACGCTAAAAATTGCAACGTTTCGTATAATTTCCAAAAACCTAGCTCTTAACTCGTAAATAAGGTTTTTGGTAAAACGAATGTAACCTTCTTTTATCATTTTTTTATAATTTGAAATATTAAAATCTTTACAAGCCTTCTCTAAATTGTACCCCAAATAACAAAGTTCAACTAAATCATCCTCTATATAATCGTAGTTTTAAAAAATGGTAGAAACAAATAAAAATTGTAAAAAGCATTAAAGGCACTAACGAAAAATTGAAAAAGCACCACGTTAGTGCTTTTTCTTGTTTTGGCACTATGGATACAATTTTTGCGTTTTTAGGCATCAAAAAGCACCATAAATAGTGCCAACAGCACTAAGTTGGCATCACTGAAAATCACACGTGTTATTTTAAAAGCACGTGATTTTCAGAATAGGCCTTTTAGACATTTAATTGCCTTATGGATCCTCCCTAATTTTTAAAGTTACTGATTGAAATCGCGTTTTCACTTTCATCTCAAAGGAAAAAGATGAAAAGCGAAAATTTTTATTTTTCATAAAGTGGTACGAAAATAAGAGTTCTTTCGCATTAAGTGATGATGGTTAGATGAAAATAATTATAAATGAATACTTTTTGTTTCATTTTGTATTTTTTTTTTTGGAACGCATTTACAAAATATTCCCTTAAATTGGGCGGATGCAAATTAGCGATGCCAATCGGGACTGGATTTCGCAAATCCCGGGATTCGGGATTTCAAAAAATCAAATCCCCGGATTTTTCGGGATATAGAGATTTTTTGGTATTCGGGGTTTTTGAAAATTAAAAGATAAAGGCTTTTTATAGATACACTCATAAAATTATTACAGTAACTGATTGTTGGTTATTGAATACGTTTTCCGTACTGTTAAAATTGAAAAAAAATATAGTTATTTTACGAATAATTTTTTTTTTTTAACATATATGGGTAATTCCACTCAAAAACGGTTTAGTTTATTGAAATAACTTAAAAAAACCGAAATTCGGCAATAAAAAATAAAGTGGGGCTGGTCATACATTTGACCCATCTAGGAGCATCCTACGCGCTGCAGGAGCCAAATTAAAGAATTTTATTAAGCCGCAATATTTGTATGGTACAGCGCGTAGGATGCTCCTAGATGGGTCAAATGTATGACCAGCCCCACTTTATTTTTTATTGCCGAATTTCGGTTTTTTTAGTTATTTCAATAAACTAAACCGTTTTTGAGTTACGCGAATATATGCTGTGCAACCTCTTACATTTTCGAAATAACGATATATCTTGAAAACAAGAGCTAACCTTAAAAAACGGTTAGCACCACTGGATTCAGCGTCCCCAATTAGGGTAAAATGCCAGGTGCGCGGCTGGTCTATTGTTTGCAACTAGCACAGTGTACTTATTGCTCAAAATTACAATATTAAAATTCTATTTTAATATTATTTTTTTAAGGGTTGCGAAAGGAAAAAAAATCATATCTTAAATAAGAAAAAAACACCTCCTTCAAAGTTTCAGGATTTTTAAAGAACAGTTTGAGGTATTATAAAAAAAAAAATCAGCCAAATAAAAAAATAGGTTTTTGACTTGGTCCGTTTTTAAAATTTAACATTTTGCAGATATTACATGTTTCAAAATTTTTTCAATTTATGGTTTGTAGTCCCAAGTATTCTCTTTAAAATGACATCAAAATCATCTTCGTATGTCAAGTAGTTTTCGAGATATTGAAGAAATAAGTTCAACACATTCGGCTAATTCTCCGAAATTATGACATTTTGAATATGGCATAACTTTCGAAAAACAAATTTAAAAAAATTTTTTCGTTCATATATGTTCCTAATAAGATAAAAGGAACCTTCTCACCAAATTTTATTAAAATCGGAAGGGGTCGTGTCCCACTCTTGGTCTTTTTGACATGGAATTACCCATATGTTGTTATTCAAAAAACAAACTACCAAAAAATAATGTTTTTCCGAATTTTTTTTTGTTATGTAGTTTGATTTTTGTCGGTTAAAACATATTTTTTAAAAGTAAAAACTATTCAATTTTAACGAATATGCTGTTCAATAAATAAAAAAATTTAAAAATGAATGTAAAAATCATTTGTTTTAAATGAAATGTAAATGATCCGTTTTCTGAATGAATTTTAATTTGTTTTAAATGAATTTTCGTTCGAATTTAACTACATAATATTTTGAGTGTATTTGTTAAAAAAAACGTCTTTAAGAGAGGTTAACAACCACAACCACAAGTAAATATAATGTTATATAGATGACTAAAATTTGTAAAACTTAAAAATTATGATTATTTTTCTTATTTACGGCTAATTTCACTTTATTTTGAAATTTTTTCACAGTGATGCCACATTACGTTAATTTTTCTTTATGTTGTTAAGAAAAAGTAACAGAATCGAACAATCGTTAGTGCAAACAACAATTCATGTCGACAATTGTAACAAGTGTGTTGTTATTGTGAAAAGTTACAGAATGGTACTATTGTTGAAGTTATCCTTAAATTCTGTTTAAGATCATTGTGACAAAACATAATTTTTTGATATTAAATTATATGTAGAACATTCTAGTTTTCCTAAAAAGAGATTTAAGCATTTACTCTTTGCATAGTTTATGTAGTTTTCGTAATTGTGTTGGTCACTAGGGTTATAAAATGAAAGTTCAGTGATATGCAAATTGGAGTGTACTTCTCAGTTTGGTTTGGTTTTTTCACAAACAATTTACAGACAACAAATTAACAAAAAACATTCTCATACATAAATACAAATGCATTCAAATAAAAAGTTTATTTTATATCTTGTCTGTGCTGTGCTGTTTCCAAAAACAAACTTTGTCTGCTCTTTATTTTTAGTACAAATTTTATTTTATTAAAAACTTTTTTATTGCTTTTACTGAATACTTCCTAAACATTTGGAGAAAATGTATGTACTACTGCTTTTAAAATCTCTGACCCAAGTAAAAAGGGTTACTTGCAAAAGGATACTACAAGCAACAATATGATTCATTCATCTTTTGGTGTGACCTCCTTAAAACTAGAACAAAAATTTCCACCTACTTCAATGTGCTCAAATAAATTAAATCTAAAGAAGGAACAAAAGTATCCACAAAAGGAAAGATATCCGTGTATGCGTCCGAGTTTATAGCAAAAGTATTTAAACAGTAAGTGAAGGGCAAACAAAGAGGTGGTGCCAATTGTATTGGAAAAGTGGCCAATATCCTGCAACTCATACCCACCAAACACTTGCAAACGAAAAATTGATTTACTCCATGGGGCCAAAGAAAAAAAGAACCCCCCGAAAGAAAACAATTAATTCAACAAGGGCTAGTTAGCTACTGTGCTGTGAGAATATTTTTGAAATACTATTCAGGAAAAAATTGTTAACAAGTTTTTAACCAGGTCATTAATGTTTTTAATTCGGTTACAAATTAAAAGAAAAGTGAAATTATAAGTATTTTCTTGTGTAATAAATGACTGGAAATAGAAAGTGAAATCTTTCTTTATTTTTTTTTTTTTTTTTTTTTTTTAATAAATGTTGCTAATAGCAAAATGTGTATATAAAGGAAGATATTTTTGTTGATCACACTTACTTTCTTTTGTGAGTTTCTTTTAATTTTATTATCTTATTTTTTGTGCTTTTGTTATAGTGAATATAAAAACATGACTTAACAGAAAATAATTTAGGTCAAGATACTTTTCTTTAAAAATTGTTATTTTATTTTTTAGGAAAATTTTTAATGTCTTTAAGATCTTGTTAAAATAAATTGCAGGGAATTTGTGTATAAATTAAAAGAATAAACAATATGAATAAACGTGCTTTGTAGGGTATTCATTCAGTTAACCGTTAATCGTTGAACCGATTAATTACTACCCGATTAACTGATCGATTAATAAAAAATTGTCTTTTTTCGGTTAATGATTAAACCAGTTAATTTCAGTCGATTAACTGATTTACCGATGTAAGAAACTTTTTAATTTTTTGTAGTTTTATAACATATTTTTTTTTATCAAAGTAATTTTTGGGAATACAAAATTTTCAATTAACAATATTTTGTTTGTGCATAGGAATAGCTTAGCCCATCAACAAATAATTTTAGTATTTTTTATCAAAAGTAAAAATTGGGAATTAAGCACGACAAACAAAATCTTGTTGATTGAAAATATATTTTAGTTTTTTTTTATTATTTGTTTCGTCTCATATACAAAAGGTATGTGTTTAGAAAAAGAAATAAAAAAAACAATCTTTTAACAGAATCAACCGAAGCAATTAGAAGTGTTTAAAATTTTAAAAATCAAAACAGGACTCTAATGTTATACTGGAATATTTTATAAGGTTAGAGAAATACACGAAAAGGCCTGAAAAATTAGATAATCTGTATTATGGATTGCTTTCGATTTCTCCAACATCATCGATAAGTGAAAGAATTTTTTTCCAAGTTTTATCACAACTAAAGAAAAGAATCGCTTTAATCTTTAACATTCAAACCAAATTATTTTTCTAAAAGATTATTTTATAAGATCTCCTTAAACTATTGAAAAATTTATTAATAAAATGATTCCTCAGTTTATTTTTTATTAAATACATAATAAGAATAAATTATTAAATATCTTTTACATATTTATGAATTACATTTTTGTTTGCTCGTTTTAGTTCAAAAATTGTTTTGTTTGTTATGTTATTGTTTTTTTTTTACTAATAAATTCCAAATATTAAATAATTTTTGCATTTTTATTAATTGAAATGACTTAATTTATAACAAAACTTTATTAATCGGTTAACCGATCCATAACAAAATTAACCGATTAAACAAATACCCTGGTTAATTAACCAAACGATTAACCGATTAAAGCAAAAGCCCGATTAAATGAATACTCTAGTGCTTTGAAATAAGCCCCTTGTACACTTTATTTAAGAATATTACAAAATTTAAGTTATCATTAAAGAATTTGAACACTTTGACGTACATTGCCGAACAGTGCAAGTAATCGTAAAATTCTGATTAGTTTCATTTGCTGTTGAAGTCTTGATTAAACTATGTTAATAGTATCTTCTACTTCAATTCTGATTTAGTTGTGCTCTAATTTAGTTGGAAACTCATTTAATGTTTTGATTAAGTCCAGTTCTTGTGCTCTCCTTGTTCTCAACTTTTCTTAAAGTTCTACTTTCGAGTTTTTACAATTCTGTTCTAACTTTAAGTATACCGATCGACTCTTAATCACTTTCTGAGTCAATATAACGATTTCCGTCCGGCTGGCCGACCGTCCGGCTGCCCATGTTAACCTTGTACGCAAAGTACAAGTCGCAGTTTTGGTAATAATTTTATGGAACACAGGTTCTTATTGGCCCAAGGACCAATCCTATTGAAAATGGGGCTGATCGGTCCATAATTTTACATAGCCCCCATACAAGCATCTTTCCGGAATAGGGTCTTTGTGCCTATAAACTATGCTATTATGTTAGTATTTTAATTAAATTTGGTCCAAACTTCTATTTCTATAATAAAAATATCCCCAATAAGCATTTTGGCTGGAATTCAAGTGGAATTACATTTGAAATCCAGTCACAATTTCCAAATTCCAGCAAAATTAACTATTGAATTACAGTCGAACAAAACAGTACCTTTACAGTGTAATTCCAGCCTTGAATAACAGTGTGATTCAAGTTTAACCGAACCTGTTTTTACACTTGAATTCAAGCATGGAATTGCAGTGGAATTCAAGTTGAACCGAACCTGTTTTTACCGTTAAATTCAATCATGGAATTTCAGTGTTAATCAAGCAATGTTACAACAGTATATAAATAGTGTTATAACCAGGGTAGGAAAAAATTCGACTCGCGAGCACAATTCGAGTCAACTCGCTCGTTTTAAAATTTTTTTCGACTCGTAAGATTTTTGTGCTCGACTCGTAAGCATATATTTAATTATAAAATCATCATCATCACCGCCGCCAATGATTTTGCAACAACTCTGTACAAATATGTTTCAAACAAATTTGTTTGTTGTTTTTTAACAACCTTCAAACAGACTGGAAAGAGGATGGATTTCAAATGTTATTCAAGCTTGGATTCACACTGGAATTCCAACATTGGAATTCACAAAAAATTTGTGCTTATTGGGTCTTACCAAATTTTTTTGGAATCGGTTCATATTTGAACATACAAATACTTCTCCCGAAAATAGCGTTTAATGCCGTAACTTCCTTATAAATGTTGGTATTAATAGAAATTAACGATAATAACTTTTACGATAGCAACTATGTCATGACAAAATTTTGTTCTGGTAGGTCCAAAATTAAGGCCCCTATTATGGTTCACGACTCAACTCAGTTGAGTTGTAATTAAGACAACTGGTTGTGATCAGTTGTAATTTTTGTTATGTTTTTGTTCACCGTAATAAAGGAAAGTTGTAAACCATAATACAAAAATTAAGAAAACTTAGTTGAGTTGTGAACCGTAATAGGGGCCTTAAAATTGGTACCATATAAAACGCCATCCTAAAATCTCATATACATAGATGAAGATATCTAAATAATATTCGGCACAAAGAACTTTTACATGACCTAAAAACATGATATTGTTTAGGCGGGCCAATGATTGCCCATAGGTGCCAAAGAGGGTGCGCTAGGAAAAGTGTTTTTATATATGGGGTATTCACGCTATCACGTTATATTGTCATAATGTTCTAACATTTAACAATGGTTTAAAAATATTATTGTTGCTTTGTAAACAAAAAGTTTCTTAAACCAATTGAACTTTGCTTGCTACAGTGGTCGGCATATTTATTTTGACACCTGAGAAATTTTACCATTTTGAATTTTTTCAGATTTCCAAAAAATTAAAAATTCCAAAAATTTTTTTTTATGAAACTTCTTAAATATAATTTGCATTCTATGCAACCAATTTAAAAATTTAGGGGTGTCATAAGTATTTTGACATATAGTATTTTTACTCTTTAAAAGAAAATATGTTATTCCAACTTTTATAATACTTTTAGATATTTTAAATATTAATAAAACGTGTACGTGTCATTGCCGCGACTTTCTGGAGTCTTAGGAACTGAATCGATCAAGTTTTGAATGTTTTTTGTTGGTATATCCTCCCACAAAGATTTAACCTCTGAAATTTTCCTTCCCTGGTTCTTGTCAGATCTGCGGTTCTTTGACCGAACATTCTCAATCACATTCAAATCCGGACTTTGGGGTGGCCAATCCAAAGTTTCAATGCAATTTTCTGTCAAAAATGTTTTAATCACTCTTAATTTAATTTAATTACTCTTGTGGCAAGGCGCATTGTCCTGTTGGAAAATAAATGACGGTCCAATCAACCTATCGCCAGAAGAAAATGCGTGTTCATCTAAAATGTTCAAATATTGGTTTTGGTTCATCGAACTGTCGATGGGAACCAAGTCTTCCAAGGCTTTATATGCTATACAGCCCCAGAACATGACTGTTCGATTTTTTTTCCGAGTTTTTTGGTCTAGTCTAACAAAAGCTTTTTTCTTTGACGAGTGATACTCGAAAGTACTTCCGTCGGTCCATAAGACGCTTTGCCAGAATGATAGGGGCTTGTCCACGTATCTGTTTGCGAATTCTAACCTTTTAATTTGGTGTCTTGGGGCTATAGATGGAATACATCTTGCTACATATGGGTAAATGCAAAGTGTTGAACGTGACGGTCGTACGCATCAAAATGCAATAACATTTTAAACAATAAATATTTTTATGTTCTCTTAACCCTTAAATTCTAGCATTAAGAAAGCACTGTTATCTATGCTAAAGTTTATGGAGGGCGCGATTCTAGGTCAAAGATAATGGCAAAAGAAATAGCGGTTCGAACGTGAGAAAAATAGAAGTAGTTTTTGTGGCCATGTATAAAAAGGCGTAATTCAGCGAAACCTGGCATAATTTTTTAGTCAAACTACTTTCAAAATTTTACGTAGCAATGTAACATTAAAATGTCGTTGGTTTGATTCCAATATCTTCTGTATTTTTTTTGTTTGAAGCCAAAATCTGGGTCGAAACGTGACATTTCGAACGTTATATTTTTTCCATAATAATTTAACTGAATAATGATTAAAATAAAATAAAAATTTACCGTTAATCCGAATAACATATTTCTCTTTGAACTCTTCCTTAGATTACAGACCACGTAAGAAAATTTTTTTGGAATAATTTTTATCAAATATCACCTCTTTTCAGAAAGATAATATTAAAGAAAACATACAATAAAACATTCTCACAAATAAGAAATTACGTTTGCACAACTTTGCAGTCTGATTGTTCATCTAAGGCCGGGTTTTTGAGATGTGGATTAATTTTAAACTAAGCTTAACGTAGTCTGAAACACGGATATTTTCGGCGAAATGATTTTTCTTTTTTAATTTTTTATTAAAGACGAACATTTTAAGCAAAACAAAGCTGTTCCGTCAAAATTTTGTATATAAACTTGGTAATGGCGGCACAAATCTGTTTTCGGATTAACAAAACCTAGTTTAACTGAGATCTCAAAAACTCAGCCTAAGTCAGTGATAACCACTCCATAGGCTCGCGAGTAAGTTAATACTCGTATTTTTCACACAGACACGGTCGGCAATTCACATGTATACAACAACTTTGTTCGTTTCAAAACATCAGGCTATCCATCAGTCTCTGCGACCGCACCCAAGTACATAATATTTTTGTTTGCGTGCGTTCGGGGCTTGGTTATCACTGATCTAAGTGAACAAATTTATGGGTAAATTTATAAAATTAGTAAAATCTAAATATTTCTCTATAACAATATCGTAAAATAATCCGCTTTTAATAACTTTTAAATTCTCGGTCACGGTGGACCTTTTGACGGAAATGCCCATATGTATTAATGTTGGCTTCTTTTAGACGTCGTCGAACTGTTCTTTCGCTTAAATGACTATCAGAGTGCGAATTCCATTCCAACGCAGCGGCTTTGGGTGCCAAACCTGGATTAGATTTAAATTTTCTGATAATTTGTCGATCTTCCACTGCCGTTGTTTTACGTTTTCTTCCTGTTCGACGCAAATTTTGTTTCTTTACATTTATTTATTTGATAATAAACGGTTTGTATATTGTACTCCTTGGCAATATTTGTTACAGATATTCCAAGATTATACTTGGTTATTGTTTCACTCCTGACGGTGTTGGTTAATTCCGATATTTTTCCCATATTTACACAATAGCGTTTTTTTTATTAATCTTTCATCGAATGTTAATACTTACAGCGTCAAATTATCAGGCATGTCACAAATTCCGATCGGAATGGTTTTAATTCCGTATGTTCAATTCCGATCGATTTAGTTTTAGCTTCTTCAGATTCCCATCGATTTTGCTAAATGTGTTTTTTTTTATAACAGCTCTGGTTTTACAATTGGAAAAGGCCACTTTACATAAAAACCATATGATTTTTGTGTTAAGTATGGCAATCTTCAGCGTAGATATGTAAAAAGTGGTTTGTGAGGAAAAAAAGTTAGCAACGCAACGGTAAAGAATTTATTATGTTTTTAATAAAATCAATAAGGGTCCTCATGATATCGTTTATAAGTCTCGTAAACTGTGCAAACTGTGCATTCTTACACCCTCGTAAATGAACTGTCAAAAATTGTATGAGAATTCATTTACACAAACTGCTTAAATTTGCCCAACAATTTTGACTAGTAAACTTGCGCTGTTCAATTGTGCATTTATACAGACAAATTTTTTTAATGCTTACCGCCGTTTTCAATGAAAACTTCAAGTGTAAATAAATCACAAACAATAAATTCTTGTAATAATATAAGCATATTAGTCTTTTGGCTTTCTTTATGCATGTTTAAAAACAAATTTCATTTATAATTTACAAATTTCAAGTTTTTTGTTATATTTTTAATTATTTTTTTTTAATATATTTTTTATTGACGTTTCTGATTGAAATGACATTAATTGTTTAAAAATACACAAAAATTAAAAAGGATCTTCATGAAACGAGTCTCGCAAGTTTACCCATTTGCACAATCAATATCATGAAGACCCTTAATATAAAGTAAAATAAATAAATCAAAAGTGTGTTATTTCTTCAATCTGTATCATAAAAAACATTTATTTATCCATAAAAAATAGTTTTAAGTAGTTTTTTCGGTTATAAAATACTGAAACAATCAATTCCACTTAGAAAACCAAAAGTGGTTTCATTCCGAACAAATTTTTCGTTTTCTGAAGAAGCAAAATACGGAATTACAACCACTTTCGATCGGAATGGAATTCTATGACAGGCCTGTATATAAAGGTTGCTAAAAACCGTAAAAATGTGAAACCGCGGTTTCGGTTTTAAAATGATTACAACCGGTCGGGTTCGGTTCGGTTTTTGGTTTTGAAAATGTCAAAGTTAAATTCATACATAAACATATACATATATTTTTTTTCATGCAGTACAAATTTTTAATTTGTTTCAATTCAGGTACTGGCCCTGGCCAGGCATTTTTTGACTTTTTTCTAGTTTTTTTATATAATTATTAAGTATATTAGAACGAAACTTTATGTATTCCTCAATTCCGCAATTGGCCAAATGAAATTTTGTGCTTATTTTATCCACCTGGGCCTGGTCAGGCCCTTCCCTATAATATATGTACTGCAGTCAATAAAATCAAATTGAAACATTTCAAAAAGCATACACAACACATAAGAATTCTTCCTTTTCTGTTTTTGCGAAAAATTATTTTATTTCCCAACAAAATGTTCCTGCTATAGCTATAAAACTTCATACATATAAAAGTAGTCCCAGCCTTGCCCAGGGGTTCGTTAGTGTGAGTTTTTTTTATATCCAAAAGAAACTCCATGCTAAATCCAAGTTTGCGTTTTGCGTTTCCGATTTCCAGCACACCCCTGTACTTAAGAGTTATATAGATAACATTTGTTCTTCTTAGTACTTATTTTGAATTTTAAGAATTTTGAAATACCTTGTCATTGTTGAAGGCTGTTATGTAAAGTTTTTGTATATGAAGTACGACTACGATGTTTAATTTGTAATTTCTTCAAGCATAAATACATTGTTAAAGTAAAAGCTAAAACCGAGGTTTTTTTGTCGGTTTTCGGTTTCGGTGTTTAGGCATTTAAAACCGCGGTTTCGGTTTCGGTTAAAACCGAACAGCAATCCCTAAAATTATATCGGCTTAGGACTCTGATGTTTGGTAAACAAACAAAATAAAATTTATTTGTAATTTGCGTCTAAAAAATGGAAAATAGTCAGGAAAGATCTAATTTGGATAAGATGGATAAGAATTAAAAAATATTTTAATGTTAGGTAAATATTTATTTTTTATATTTGTTTTAAATCAGCTGATTTAATTAAATTCAAAATAGCACACTAAATTGTGGGGTGGTTCAAAACAGTCGTGTTTTTATCATGTTATTTTTTTAAGACTTATTACTTTATGACACCTTGTAAATCCCCCAATAGCATTTTATATATGTATATTTGTTAAATATAAATATATATTTGTTTGTAAATATTTCTTACTTGTTTTATTTTTGTATTTCTGTTTTAGATTTATTCTAGTTCTGGGGTCTAATCACCGCATGCGATATCGAGCAAAATTGATCGAAATTATTTATTTTGGTATCATGAAACTCGATATCGAATGAAATGTATTGAATTTGAAATAATAGCTTTCGACATATAGTAACTCGACATTACATTTATCGAGTTTTCATTCGATACGTCAGTGTCTATCGTATGCAAAAAAATTCGATAGTTTATTCGATACGATAGTTTCGAATGCGCTGATTAGACCCCTGTTTTAATTCCATTTTAATTCATTTCTTGTTCTGTTCCAACTTTGTTCTAGATCTGTTAAATTTCTGTTTCTTTTCTGATCTAGTCCTGTCAAGTTTTTGTTTTATTGTGTTCTAGTTTATTCTGGATCCATGTTTGTTCTGTTCTAGTTCTGTTCTAGCTTTGTTCTAGATTAATTTTAATTCTGTTCTCGTTCTGGTACTGTTTATGTTCCATGTTCTTTTCTGTTTTAGTAGGGTTTTTACTCTGTTCTTTTTCTTATCTAGTTATTTTCTAGTTCTGTTATAGTTTTTTATTCAACATCAGCTTAAATAATATTTTCTATCAGTGTACATACTTGATTATTTAACTACTGTTGCGTGAATTGTTGGATGTTTTTCAATGCTAATAGAGTCAAGCATGTGCACAAAAAAATTGTTTTTTGATGTTGTGACCAACAACATAAAAAGAGATGAAACTAATTACGAAAATTGCAAGTACTTAATTTTGTTTTATTATTTATGTAAAAAGTTTTTTATTTTTTTGTCATACATATTGCAAGTCTTAAATTAAAATTGTTATTCAGAGAAAGATTTGTGATCTCTTTTCCTTCTGATTTTAAACTTGTTCTTCAAATTGGTTTTTGACTTAATTAAGTTCATTTGCACTCAAAACTTCTTTTTTGTTGTTTTTTATTGTGCCCCATATTGTGCTATAAGTTGTGTAATCGGTTTTAATTTTCATTGAGTTATTTTTAATTGAGTACTTGCTTTAATTTATTTATTTCTTTTTGTATATTTTAGTATGCGTTTTAGTGACAAATTATAAAAAGTGAACACTTTAATGAAAACAGTGACAACATGAAAGAATTCAGAATTTTATTTTACAATTTTCCATAGTATTTTCGTTAAATATAATTTGTATTTTGTAAAAAACATATTAAACAAATAATTTCGCTACTTTTTATACCCACCCACAATAGTGGAGAGGGTATTATGCATTTGTGCTGATGTGTGTAACGCCTTAAAATAGTGGTCCTAGACCCACCTTAAAGTATACCGATCTACTCAATCACTTTCTGAGTCGAACTAACAATGTCCGTCCGGCTGGCTGGCTGTCCATGTAACCTTGTGCGCAAAGTACAGGTCGCAATTTTGGAGATAATTTGATAAAATTTGGGTCATAGGTTCCTTTTGGCACAGGGACCAAGCCTATTGAAAATGGGCCGAAGGTTAGTACCACGAGGGAAGATAGGGGGAAATTTCTTCCTCTCAGAAACTATCAAACCGATTTCAATGCAATTTAAAACCAAGATAGGACCATATCTATATGGACACAAAATGTATAAATTTAAAAAAAAATCACGAGGAAAATGTCGTGGACGACAAAATACTCGACATTGTCTAGTGCACTGTCTTTTGAAGAAGTTAATAAACGACGACATGACCGACATTGTCTTTCAAGTTGTCTTTTGTTAAAGCTTATCCACGACAACATGACAGACATTTTCTTGTAAGGTATCCTCTATCAACAACTATACACAACAGTATGAGCGACAGTGTCTTGTAAGATGTCCTGTATTAAAGTGTATGCACGACAACATGACCGACAGTGTCTTGTAACGTGTCCTTTATCAACTTCTAAGCACGACAATATGAGCGACATTGTCGTTTAAGCTGTCTTCTTAACAAACAAAAATAAGTTGTTCCCAATAAAAAATAAAAATAACCGTAAAATAACGATAATAATAAAAAAAAATAACCAAAGCAAAGTGAAGAAAATCAGTCAGTCAAGTCTGAGAACTCAAAGACTAAGGTATGGTTTTAGAAACATATATGTGCTATTGTATATTTTTATTTATTCATTTAGGTTTATAGGCGACATTGTCGTGTAAGCTATAACTCATGCAACTTCATCGACATTGTCCTTTACGCAGTCGTTGACGTCAAAGTAGAATCCATTGTCGTCTATATAGTCATCAAAGACAATACAAACGACAATGCCTTTCATGTGGTCATTAACGACTATATGGACGACAATGTCGTGCATGTGGTCATCAACGACAGGCTGAGCGACATTGTCTCTCTTTGTGTCGTGCACGATTTACGCGACACTTGTTTGAAAATGTCATCGACGATTTGCATAAGTTGTCCCTTACGTGTCGTGCAGGAATTAACATTGTCGTGCACGATTCATCAATGATTCTTGCACGACATTGCCAACTGGGTACATAAGCATGATGTGTTTTTAAATACTGTGGTGTAGGGTATCATATGGTCGGGCTTGACCGACTATACTTTCTTACTTGTTTTAGTTAAAAAATTAAATAAAGCCAAAGTAACTTTAACAAGTAAGAAAGTATAGTCGGTCCAGCCTGAGCATATGATACATATATACCACATTATTGAAAAACAAATCTTCAAGAGTGTTCCCTATTTGGGACCCGTGAACAATCATCGAACAAAATTATGTTCATCTTTGTTTATTGAAAGCTATTTTCGGAAGTGGTATATGTATGGCAGCTATGGTAAAATATGGACCGATTCCAACAATATTTGGTATGATGATTTTGATTGCACTAAAATAAGTTTCGACCAAATTTAATCTAAATACCAACAAAGACCCTAGAACGGAAAGAACCTTTTATGGGGGCTATGTGTAATTATGGACCGATTCGCGCAATTTCAGTAGGCTTTGTCGTTTCCACTATTGTGGTGTGGGTATACAAAAGTGCAAAACATTAATTGGGTATAGAAGCATTTGTCTTTCGCATCTATTAACTTTTTTTTTTCATCATCACTATTTATTTTATTAAAATTTTCCAATTTCAAATATTTTTACATATCTTAGCATTTCATTACTTTCATTTTTGTTGGCAGTATTGCTCTATTTTCAAAAAAATTTGCGAAAGTGATGGAGAGTACCAATTTGACATTTAGCTTTCGCATCGAAATTGTTTTCGCATCGCAATAGAGAGTAGCTCCCCTAAACCCGATGAATAAAAATTATGATCAGGGATCCGTTAATATTTAATTGCAAAATATAATAAATTTCTGTTGCTTAAATTTCGCCATTTACATTTAATTTTCACTCTACAGTTGTAAGCCAAAGCAAGTTTTTGTTATTCCAAACTGTTAAGTTTAATATTTATGCAAAAATTTAGAAAAAAGCTATTATATAAATTTGTGCTGATACATAGAAATCTAGACGCATCGTTAAGTAAACCGATCGAATCAGAAACACTTTTTAAAGTGATATTTTGGTATCCGTCCGTCCATCTGGCTGGTTCTCTGTCCATGTAAACCTTGTGCTTAAACTAAAAGTAGCAATTTTTAGATAATTTTATAAAATTTGGTAAAAACGTTTTAATTGTCATAAGAACGAAACCTATGTAAATTGTGAGAATCGGTCTATAATATCACATAGTCTCCATGCAAACTTTTTTCTTTGTTCGTATTAAGATTAAAATATCTTACTGCAAATTAAATATGGTTGAATGGGTTCAGATTTAAACATACAGCTTTTGTTTGAACATCAAGTCTGGTAAGCCCAGTATAAAGTTAATTTTAATGCAAATATTAAATGGTTGAATTTTTTGCTTTCAAATAAGCCATATTTCGATTTTTGGGCATATTTTTTTTTTTTTTAATATTGAGTGCATATTTTCAAATTATTAACATGTAAACTTTGTTGCATTATATGCTGTCAATGTAATTTTGTTTGAAGAGTTAAATTTTTAAGGCAATTACCCGAATCGGGTAGTTAACATATGGTAATTAAACGTGGAGTTTTGTTTGAAAAAATGGAAGAAAAAAACGGGGATTTAAAACTCAAAGTTAATAAGCGTAAACAACAATTATTTAAGAACTTTGCTTTTTAATTTAAGTGCATTTTAAATTTTATTGCATTTAAAGAACCAATAGTTCTTGGTTAATTCTAGTTTATTTCTCGTTCCAAATAAGTTTCAATTGAGTACAGTAATAGTTAAGTTCTAATCTAATTGTTTTAAATGGAAGTTAAGCAAACGAAATTTTTGATCGAAATCGATGAACATAGATAGTCCGAAAAAGTCTGCAAACGGCTGAGGTATGAACAAAATACAACGAACGACTGCCTCTTGCTGTATCCAAATAAGCTAAAAGAACCTAATTTGGATCTGGTATTTATTATACATATTGATTATTTAATTGTCCTATGTGGATACAAATTACAAACGACATACGACAATTAAATAATCAAGCGACGATTTATAAAGAATAGTTAAAATTGAAAAAGAGCTATAGTGGTATATTATTTCACTAGGCTTCTATACACCTGTACCCATGTTCTGTAACTTTAGTGAGAACTTCTTGCATCGAAAAGATGCGAAACAAAATATCCCAACGTTTCTCAAAAAGTGAGAAAAATGTGTGTCTGTAACTCATGTCGAAAACTATCAAAAGAGATTACGTCGTTACGCTATAAATGTCATAATATTGCACTCGAAGCCGATGTGACATTGCAGACGTTCAGAACGCCAGTAACACATATCGTTGACGGCGACCAAAATTTACTTAAATTGAAAATTTTTAAACGAAGGCGGCGAAAACACAACCGTCGGCTATGCCAAATTGTGTAAAGAGCGACTTTAATGTTTGTTGTTTGCAAACGAGCTTTGAAGACATTCGTATATTTTATGAAAATGTTAAAAGCAAAATAAAAAAAACAATGAAAAATGTGCCAAGAATAAAATATTATTATTATTATTCTTTGCATTTTGCATTTTTAATTGTTTTTTAGTGTTAAAATTTTTTCTCGCCCCATTTTTATTCGTGAGTTTATTTGACAGTTCAAAGCGGGAACTTTTCTCACCAAAATGTTACAGACACACTTTTTCTGTAAATTGGCGAGTAATTTCCTTACGTGACAGCTTGTACTCGCCAAAAAAAGTTACAGACACAGTTAAGTAAGAAAAACAGCTGTTTGTTTCAATTTATGGCATTTTTGTTTCATTTCACACATTTCAATAGAAAACTTTCTCGACGCGAGAGTTATAGAACAAGGGCACTGTACTCACGAATTTAGGGTTTTGGTACGATTTTTACTCAAACATGTACTGCAGTCGAAGTTCCCCATAATGAATCTGTACTGGACCGGAAAATCAATTCATTACAAAGAATCTTTATTATACAGCAATGACGGAGGTTATCCATTTCAGGATTGCTTGATCAATATTCTCAAGCTTAATTAAATTTTGTGTTTTTTTTATCTTTATCATTTCTCTTTCAAGAAAATCTTCTCCGATATTTTTGTGAAAGAATATGGACGATTAATGTTTTATTGCTTCTTATTTTCTTCTTATTTTATATATTTTACTTTTATCGTAAAGGAAATAGGGAATAGGGCGTAAAATAGGGCAAGAGTAGTAAAAGCTCCCCCACCCTATATCTTCTTAACTTATTAATCGATTTCTTGAAATTTTGCTGTAATATCTGGAAAGAACTATAGCCTAAAAGTTTTATTATTTAGGGCGTGAAATAGGGCAAGAGGGTAAAAGCTCCCCCTCTCCAAGATGCTAAACTAATTAACAGGTTTTCTTAAAATTTTGCATGCAGACACTGTAACATCTGAAAGGAAATACGGAATAGCGCGTGAGATAGGGCAATAGCGGTAAAAGCTCCCCTTCCCTATATCTTCTTAACTATACAACTGATTTTCTTGAAATTTGGCAGGCAAATAATGTTACAGCTGGAAAGAACTATAGCCTATAATTTTTATAATTTAAATAAAGTAAGAGGGTTAAAAGCTCCCCAACCCTTTGGCATGCAGACACTGTAACATCTAAAAGAGAACATAGTATGAAACAGGGCAAGAGAGGTAAAAGCTTCTCTTCCTATATGTTCTTAACTAATCAACTGATTTTCTTGAAATTTGGCAGGCAAATAGGATAACATCTGGAAAACACTATAGCCTATAATTAATTTAAATTATCTTCTTCTAATCAACCGGTTTTCTTAAAATTTGGCATGCAGACACTGTAACATCTGAAATATATAAGTTAAATGGCAATACAACGTTTAAAAATAAAATATTTAAAAAAAATTTTGTAAACATATCAAAAATCCATTTTCTTTAAAAATAGTATTTATTTTGGAATCACTTTTTAACCGGTCCTGGAGGGATGGAACGATTTGCAGAGCGTCTAGGGCATTATAGCCCGGATCGGACGCAGGGCCAACCAGGGTTCCATCAGGATTGGATAGGAGTGGTCTTAGGACACTTATAGGGTTCTTGACGGGTCACTGTTCTGTTAGGGCTTTTACGAGTAAATGGGACAATATCATTCTGCGGGTTATTCGAGAATTCTGAGGAGCAAGGGATGATTGAGCATGTGCTGTGTCACTGTCCTAGGATGTAGGGTCTCAGGCAGAAATGGTTAGGTGATAGATTTCACGACAAACTTGGGTGTACCGCTGGATGTAATCCAGGCGACCTAATGGGGTTTGTCAGGAAAATAGGAGTGTTGTTTCTGATAAGGAGACTGTAGAGGGAATTTTTGTTCTACTCTGGTACTTACTAACTATTTTAAATCTATTATGTTCTTTCTTTTTTAATTCTCTCTTTCTTCCTCGTCCATATCGAAAGGATTCAAAATAGATCGCATTGGTCTCCAAGTGGAGGTGTGCCTTTGGGCGCATAACGCTTCCTAACCTAATTGAATAACTTTTGTAAGTCAATACCTTGAAAGTGATTATTTTATTCATTATAATAATGACTTATAAATACGTCATATAAAGTAATTATGTTGTAGCTGCTATATAAAGAATCTAGTTGCGAAAAAAGCTACTTAAAATTGAGTGAAAGAAGCTATTAATTTTGAAAAAGTAGGCAAAGTTTTTAATCTTTCATAACTCCTTAAATACCGATTTGTATTAAATAGTTTAACTTATTTCTTAATAGGTATGTACCTATCTAGGTACCTAATATATTTTTCTTTGAACGCCTACTTTTTTTTTTTTTTTATCAAAAAAATAATTTTATTAATTTTATCAAACCTTTTCCGAAGAATTTAAATTAAATATGTACACATAATCTTTCTTATACCTACTCTGCTTTTGTCGTAGAGTAATTCTGTACTTTATTATTTTCATAGCAACAAAAAAATTTTAAGCTTAAGGCTACAAAGTTATAATAAAATCATATAAGAAAAGGAATAGAAACAGTAACAAAACCTAAATCATCCAAACATTTTAATGTTGTCAAGGTAAAAAGAAAATTGTATCTACAACACAAGTAAAAAAGAACACGAACAAATTAAAAAGAACTATTTCAAGTTTAAGTATGAATATTTCTGTAAAAACTACAAACAATTCTATGTACCTAGTTGTTGTTGCATTAAGTTTAAAGCACGATATTTATTGTTAAACTCAAAAGAAAAGAAAGAAAGAAACAACAACAACAACAGTACAATTTGTATTGTACCTTAACTCATTGCTGTTGCTGATTTTGCAGCAATTGTTGTTGCTGTGTAGTTCATGGTTCTTGTTGTTTGGGTCATCATTTTAATGTTGTCTGTAACCGTCATTCAGTTAGTCAGTACAAAAATGTAGAGGGAAAAATAATTGTTGTAGTAGGTACAACATGGAAGTTATTATTACTGGCTGGCTGAAAGTAGTGGCAAGTAGTTTGTTACTGGAGCCAACATAGTAAACTGAGTGGAGTTGAAAATGTAATGACAGTTAATAAATGTATGTATGTACATATGTCTGTTGATTTTTTTTTTATTCTTTCAATTTTTATGCTTATTACACATCCATCATGATACACATTTATACATACATATGTACTTCATGTATGCATACCTACTTACATTTAGATATGAGAAGTACCGTAAACTTAATAAACCCAACAAATGATTGTAAAAGCAACCAACGAACCAAACAATACCTAAGCGGCCAAACTTACTATCCAACCAACCAAACAACCTGTGTTGCCAGAACATATTTACCCCCATCTCAACCCAGAATGCTGTGGCCGGTTTTTAATTTTTGTAATGTCCCTGTAGAAAATGTCAATAGTAAATCTGTACTGATTCACTTTTGACTTTGTCACCAGTATTACTGACCAGACAATGCTTTGTGCTATAGACATTTATCATGTGCTTGTGATTCAAAATCTACTACTTGTGGGACCATATGGTGATATTGGAACCAGACATTAACTTTTAATAGTTTTAGTCTACATTTTTAAAACGTTTTACTAAATTTTCGCACTAATAATACAGATAGGCATTTTAAACCTTTTTTTTAACCATACCACCTAATTATTAGCCTAGAAACAACACCGTCCGTCTTGTTGTAGTGGCGGGGAACCTATTCATGATTCCTACATTTTTTCCCAGGAGGTCGCGGCTGCCTGACCTTTGTCATGATGTTATCCTCTAGTCCAGGCGGAGGGAAGGTTAGAGGTCTTTTTGATGAATTGCTTAGAGGGAGGTTGAATCCACTTAATTTTTTCTACATCACGCCGCCACTCTATGGATTTTATTATCTTCCGAACTAAGAATAATTAGTGAAAAATTATAAAATTTCCATAAAATCGTTGCTTTGATTCACTTTAACTCAAGGATTTTGTCCCTATCAAAGCCACTATTTTCACGAAATTTAGAAACCTATCAAACAAGATATAATTCAATGAAATCTGATTTTCACTCTGGACGGCGATCGAAAAAAATTTACAGCAAAAAAGACAAATATGGATATCGTTATCTGATATATGTGACTTACGTGTTGTGAGAAACTGAGCTAATATTCGGCTTTAGCGTGCCAAAAAAACAAGGGAACTAGTTCGGATAGATTTTTTTCAGTATTTATTTATTGAATATTCATATCGTCACCTTAAATGCAAAAGGGCGTAACAACATATTTTTTTTTTTCATTTTATAGTGCATCATAATCATAAATTTAGTCTATGTAGTGCAACATAATCAACCAAAACTTGATTTTGAATTTTTCGTTGTTACGCCCTTTTGCATTTTAGGTGACGATATATTAAATATGAACTTACAATACGAAAATTTTCTTCATCACGGGTTCTGTTAACTTATATAGGTGTTTATCGCTCATCTAATTGCTGCAGTGTCTCTTCTTCTTAAGCGAGTGTGCGCTATCATTTAAAATATTTCGTGCTAGTGGGTTCGGGTGCAATTCGAGCCTGTTTAAGTATTTTACTGCATATTTCGTAATCATAGTTTTAACTAATGGAACATTGAGATCTTTTTGAATATTTGAGTTTTTAACATACCAAGGGGCAGCTGTGATTATTCGAAGTAGTTTATTTTGGCGCCTTTCAATTTTTTCGTTATTAGAGTCCGAGGCAGTGCCCCATAACTGAATACCATAGCACCAGATTGGCTTTAAGATGGAGTTGTAAAGAAGAAGCTTGCAGTCGAGACTAAGGACAGAGTTTCTTCCAATAAGCCAATGAATTTGGATGGCTTTTAGTTTCATTTGACTTAATTTTGCCTCTATATGGCTTTTCCATGTTAAACGGCGATCTAGATGAATACCGAGGTATTTTACATGCGAGTTTTGAGGTATTATTTGATTATTGATTTTAATAGGGGGCATGATTCCCAACGCAAGGTGAATGTTATATGTACGCATTTTGCTCATTGACCTTTATCCTCCATTGATTTAACCATAGTTCGAGTTGAAATATATGATCCTGTAGGTATCGAGAAGCTTCTTGACGGTTTTCGTGCACGCTTAGAAAAGCTGTATCATCAGCAAATGTTGAAGTTTGGGTGTAGTTGTTTGTTGGAATAACCGAGGTATATATTAAGTATAAAAGTGGGCCCAGGATGCTTCTCGAGGGACACCAGCGTCAATTTGCTGAGGAGAGTTTAAATAATCACCTTCTTTAATAATAAACTTTCGACCGACTAAGTAGCATTCTAACAGCTTGTGTGTGTTTACTGGTAAGTTTAGCTTCAATTTATGTAATAAGCCTTCATGCCAGACTTTATCAAAGAATTTAAAATTGTGGTTAATTTTGACGCTAACAGCTTCTTAAACAGCTTTGATATATTAGAAAGTAAGCTTATAGGCCTATATGACTCAACTTTTGTGTGATCCTTTCCTGGTTTAGGTATCATGGTGACTAAGGAAACCTTTCACTTTTGAGGATAGTATTCAAGGCGTAAAATAGCATTAAAAATTAAAAGAATAATTTTCTTTGCTATGCTGGGTAGCTCCAAAAGCATTTTGTTGCTGATCTTATCATAACCAGGAGCCTTCTTGGGGTTTAAATCACAAATAGCCTTTTTTATTTCTCTTATCTCAAATCTTAGGGGAACATCTGCTCTAGCAGCAACAGGTGGTAACTCGACCGCAATATCGTGAGATATATTTGGGGTTAATACGTTTTTTAAATGATTGACAAACATATTTCCTTTTTCAACATCATTTCTTGCTCAACTTCCATTCAAGTTTCTTAATGGTGGTTTGGAGACAACTGGCCTTTTCAGATTTCTAGCTGCACGCCATAATGAATAGTATGATTGTGGGTTGCATCAAGTTCCTTAAGATATTTTCCAGAGAAGCCGTTTTCTGAGTCTGCAATAACTTTCTTAGTCTTTTTGTACACTCTTTTAGTAAGTTCTTAAGTTGAGTTGATCTGTGCAATTGCCACTCTCTTCGAGCCCTCCTTTTTTCAGACAAAAGATGCTCGACATCTGTGGAATATATTTAAATAGTTTTTGTTTTTTTGGGGGCAATATTGGAATGTTGAACAGCTAGTTTCAGAAAACTGTCAAAATTGTCAATAGAGCGATCTACATTCTCCGGTGTACTGAGCGGAATATTTTCTGTGCAATGGGTACTGAGATATTTTTTATATTTTATAGTTCGGATAGTTAAAATACTTTTTCAGTTGTCGAAAATTTCTCTTTTTTTTTTTTTTTTAAGGCAAACAAAAAATTCAACAATGTAATAGACAAAAGTGGTGACTTGGAGACACTTGATCCCAGGTTTTCTGCGGGTCTATTACACATTATTTTTGAACTTTGAATTAAATTTATGGAAATTGTATATTACAAAATGTATTTTAAAAACGAAAACTAATATCGATCTTCAAAAAGGAAATTATCGTCGGCTTAGAGTGTAAACCTGCTAACTCCCTTTTAACAAATTTTACAGGAGAGAAAAAAACTTTTTATTTTTCCTATTTGCTGCTTAAGAGGAAAACCAAAAATATTGTTGATTTGATACTGGTCGATGAGGTATATCTTTCTCTACCATACGGCATTAAAATCTCAATTTACTTAAAAAGTGGATTTAGCAGGTTTACACTCTAAGCCGGTGTTATACTTTTTGCTCCAAGACCTCTAGATTACAAAATGAAAGTGACTTTACGTTTTCATATAAAATACATATACAGTGCTACGCCCCTTAAAGGAAGCCTTTTTTATTGGGACACCCTCTTTCAACGAACACGTTCCAAAGGAAAGCATTGAGTTCCTTTAAGAAGTCATTCCCCTTGTACGGACACACGTCTTAATGTTCTCTTTTTTGTCCGGCTACATAATAATTAATTAATTTTTGAAACAAAATTAAATAATTTTTGGTCAGTGTATGGTCAGTGAGTATTACAGATTACCAATTTTTTGTCATACAATTTTAAAAATGTTTATGTATTAAATACCTTTTATTTGCATTAATCATTAACTGAATAAATATTCTAAACGAGGAACAAAATTCAAAAATGGGACTTTCTTGTCAAATGCGGCTCTAGAGTATCATTTCCAAATATTGCTGGCAACTTTTTCTAAGATCTTCAGCAACTAAACGCCAAGCAAGAAAATGTACAGAAACCGAAAAAATTTTTTAACTAACAAGATTTCGATCAAAATCTGATTGTATTTTACTAGATTTCCCATACAAAACAAAATCTACTTCACGACTATATTTTGATGAAATCTACTCAAAATCTAGTAGTACTTAAAGCTGATTAACACGTTCATACAAGTCTATTTTGAAAAAATACAACCCTGTTACGACAGGTTTTAATTGTTTTAGATTTGAAAAAATATACGCAAAACTTGTGTGATAGCGTAAAACGAGGCTTTAGTGATTCAACTATGGATTTTTCCTTTATTTTAAATAGAAAACTTAAATACTTGTTGACTTCTTGCATAAAATTTATGAAATTTTCAGCGAATAAATTTTTGAAAATATTTTTTTTTAAATCGCCAATATCTGGACAAATACGTTCCATCTGGCAACACTACAATAAAGACCAGCCAGACATCCATTTAAACCAACAGAAACACAAATAGACTTCTTTTATTTTATAATGATTAAAATCTTTCTTTAAGTTACAGAAAACCCTGAACAAGAAAGCAGTTATTTCATTGTTTTTACGAACAAAAAAACAAAACTTAAATTGACATTAAACATAACGATACGAAGAGAAAAAGTGAGGATTTTTTTTTTAAATTAAGAAATAAACAACAAAGTGAAAAAGTAAAACCAAATAAAAATATGTTATAAATGTTACAGTAAACGACTGTTAGTTAAAAGTCAAACATTGCAATAATTATTAAGTTTAAAAATAAAGTTGATGTTGCTTTTGCTGTTTAATTTAACACGCAATTTTTACTACCTATAAGAAAAAAGCAGTGGCGGATAGAATTAAGTTATATGTAGTAGGTGGACACAAAAGTATTCCTCCTTTGATTTCACGCAAATACGTTGAAATTACTGTGATATTTTTATTTTCAAGTCTTTTCAAAATAATGGTAAGAATTATCTCTGTATGACGATTTAAAAATGTATATTTTATTTACATTTACATGATGAAATATTATGAAACTGTTTTAAACTTAAATCACTTGTTTTAAAGACGTGCACTTTGGGTCAAATCCTAGCATTATTCAAAATGTTATGTTTCAAACTGTTCGGGCTTTGTAAAAAGAACGTGCATGGATTTTTTACTTTAGCATTTGGGGAATTTTTCGGGAGAAATTAACTGAGAATGCAGAAAATGAGAATACTAAGAATAATTGATACTCAATTTCAGACTTTAACCAAAACAAACTAAAAAAGTAAGTCATTTATTGGATTTTCTTGAAATTCTGAACACACAGGAAGAACTAAATGCATTGCCTTCGCTTAACTTGACTCCTTAACACAGGGTCTCCACCTGAGATAAGATATAAGATTTTTATATCAGCAATCGTCAAATTCAATCGCAGAGAGTTCTATCTTACGTGTGGACTCTTAAATAGTGTTAGTATTAATATTATAACTAAAGCTAAAAACCTACTCGTTTCGCATCGAAATATATTAAAGGTTTTCGTTTGATTTTTAAGTACTTTAAAATTATCTGTGTTCCAAACTAGTAAATACAAGTAATATAGTATAGTCGGTCAAGCCCGACCATATGATACCCTACACCACAGTACTAAAAAACACATCATGCTTATATGTCCATATACATATGGATTTATCTTTTTATGTTTATAAACTTCATTAAAATTGGTTTGAAAGTTTGTGAGAGGCAGAAATTGCCCCCTACCTCCCCTTGTGGTCCTATTTTTGAAAAACTGTATAGCTTATGTGTCCATATAGATATGGATCTATCTATGTATGTTTGAAATTTCATTAAAATCGGTTTGAGAGTGATTCTGAGTTTTATTTTAAGGCGTTGCACACATCAGCACAAATTAATAATACGATCGTGGTGAAATCAAAACAATTCGGGCTTAAATTATTTTCACTTTGAAATGTCGCCGCTACACTCGAAAGATAATTCAATCAGTCCGTACTCAAATCAATCCGAAGCGGTATTAATAGTACGGATTTTCTTGAATTAAGTACTGAAATATTGATTCAAGTAATGGATTTTCAATCGCGAAATACTTAACTTATACATATTTATTCCCGATTTCGCACTTGAATCCGAAAATTTGATTGATTTAAGTAAAACTTAGATTGAATCAAAATCACAATGGGCTTGATTTAAGAATTATAAATTTGTTTTAATCCGAATTCGTACTTAAAATAATCCGAAAATGAGATTGATTTAAGTAAAACTAAGATTGAACCAATCTCAAAATGCGCTTGATTCAAGTATAATAAAGTTGATTCAATCCCGAATTCAATAAAAAAGCTCCTAAAGGTCTTTTAACACTACATTTTTAATGCATTGCTCAAGTTTTGGTGAACTGTGCAAATATAATGTAATCGAAAAATTTACCAAGTGCAAAGTTTTCAGCTGTATTAATATAAATAGCAATTTGTCAAACATTTAAAAAAGTTATCGATAAAAAATGAAGTTATGTCAAAAAAAAATTTAAAATTGTTCAACTCGAAATATTAAAAGTGTTGCTTAATCAGCGGCCTAGGGTCAAATTTAGCGATTTACCGCTTTTTGTTTGTTTTGTTTTTATGTTTCTCACAAACAAAAAGTTGGCAACATTTAATAAAATAAACAAAATCATGACAAAAGAAAAACTGAAAAAAAATTTTTGTTTACATTTTTTATAGTTTGCTCTTTCCAACATTTACTGTTTCTTTATATCAATTCAGTGAACTAAAATGTAGTGTCATAAGGGCTAAGAGAGATATAAATAAAAAGACAGCAGTCCTATTAAATAAGGAAATTTTCCCCCCGTAAATTATAAAAATATGCTTTTTAATTTCGATAATACAAGAATTCCTAATAATAATATTTTTTTATTGTTCAAAATTTTTGGAAATCCCAGCAAGGTTTTTTTTTTTATGGAATCTCTAACGAAATTTTCAATAAGTATCCATATCTTAATCCTAATAGTTATTTATTAGATATTTCCAAAGAAACATCTAGTTTACCGTATTCAATTACTTATTTTTCTACATTCAATCCCGGCAGGTGCCATCTATTTCCAAAGACTAAACGGTTGAGTTGATAATGCATGCGGTTGAATTATTAAAAAGCCTTAGTATTTGCAATCTTTATGTACATATATATGTGTTATATAATTCAAAATTCTATTCGATAATTTTTGACGAAAGCACGGATTTGTCGGGGAACGGCCAGATTTCGTTATCTTTAAGATATTTCAACATACAACAAAAAGTTTTTAGGGAAGAATTTATTGGCTTTGTTGTAAACGCATTCGAAGAGGCTTCAAAAGATATTGATGACGTTGATGTGTCAATTGATGCGAAGGCAGTCCTGACCTAAAAAATTGTGTAGGTCATGGAACAGATGGGTGTCCTCTGATGTCAGCAGAAAATGGAGCTGTTCAAAATTTCTGGAAAAGCGACAAATGCGTAACAAACGCCTTGCTATTCCCATAAATCGAACAACTCAATTTCTAAAAGCAATAAAGTGCCACTAATACAAAAAGTTGTATCATTTGCTAAAGAAACGACAAAATTTTTTAAATATAATCATCCCAAGCGAAAAACAGTTTTAGCAAAGTATTTGGGAGCCAAACTCTCTTCATTATGCGTTTTGCAACAAGTGTACATTATATAGTAGAAGCTTTGGAAAAAATATCTGAATGGAAAGGTTGTATCTCTACCTTTATATTAAGGAACTCACTTAGTACTTTTGAATTTATTTGCGGAATATACATATTAAGGGTGATAAGTATCACACAGCCGCTTAGTATTATTTAACAAAAGCAAGATATAGATCTTCAAAAAGGATCAAGCCTTATCAAAAATATAATCATGTGCCTTGAAGAGAAAAGAAATAAAGCCGAAGAACAATTTTAAGCGATTTTTGAAAAAGTTAAAAGTTATTTGCGTTCAAATCGAGGTTCCAATCGAAAAGACAAAATGTTGAAGATTACTACCGAGTTGAAGGTTACATTCCTCTTATTGAATTTATTTTAGAAGATCTCAAAACACCTTTCCAAGTACATAGATTTCTTAAATGTATTAACCATACCTAAACTTCTACCTCAAATTTTAATCAAGTCTACAGATACAAAACTGTTAAAACCACAACTTGCTGATGAGCTGATTATATTTGATAAAAGAGATAAATACCTACTAAGATCTAAACTTAAGCCTGATCTATCAGATAACGTTGTAGATGCTTTAGTAAACTGTGATGAAGATATCTGCCCAAATCTAAGAAAAATATTTAAAATTTTCTTTTCAATGCTCGTCAGTAAAGCTACGAGCGGGAGGTCATTTCCTACCCTTCGTCGAATAAAAACATGGCTCGGATCAACAATGACAGAAGATAGACTGTACTGTCTAAATTTGCCTCACAAGGAAATCATAAATTGATTAATGTATATTGAACTGATCTTTTATTTTATTCAACCTTTTTGTTCAGTTTTTTTAATTATGGTAATGACTTTTTTTGGACAAAATTTCTTTATCCCACCACGCGATGGGCAATTTAGTATTGATAATGAAAATAATTTTTTTAGGCAATTTTGGCCAAAAAGTTTCCGCACGTAATGCAATTTCTAAAGCTCCTCAAAAAAAATTTTATTTTTATTTATTTACATTTATTGTTTATATATGCTATATATTTAAGCCCCCATATTCATAAATGATTATAAAATTTAATATACGTTTATTATGGAAAATTTGGTTTTCAAGCCTTTATTAAATTTAAAATATTTTTATTAATACAGGCATAAATACATAAAATAAGCAACTGTATAACAAAAATGTAAAGCTATTTTTTGGGTTTAATGAAATAAATTTTAAGTTTAAAGTGCGAGTTGATTTACATAATGGAAAAATATCTAGTGCAACTTTAATGACTCGTTCCGCGCATATATTACTACGCTGCTGAAAATTATCACTGTTTCATATATCCGCAGGGTTGTTAGGCTTTTTTCTTCAAAAATCGTCAAAAGTTTTAACAAAATTCGTCAAAATCGTCATGAACAGATAACAAAATCGTCAACAAATCGTCAAATATTAATATTAATAATACATTTTTAGCAAAAAATTATATCTATGATAAAGAAAGTGATATGGTTAAGTTTTATTCTATTTATTTCAGCAAGTGGGCTGAAATATATTTATCATTTGAAAAGAAATACATAAGAAAAAATATATTTTCATAGAAACATAACAAAGCTAACGCTATCACTAATGCAAATTGTTTTTGTTGAAGGTGATAAACCAAAAGTTCTGTCTATATCAACCGTCTTTTTACCCGACTTGAAACGTTTTATTGCGTCCAATTTTAGTTCCAAACTAGTGCTTTTTCTTCACTTTGCACTCTTTTTCTACACAACTTCTTATTAAGAACTATACTTAGAATAACTTACCTAACATAATTAAATGGGAACTCGCCTTTTTACACGCAAATAGAAAAATTCTTCACATACATATGATAATGACTTCAGCGAAAAAATGAAGTCGTATGTAGCGACGCAAAACGAAATCATTAAAACGCAAAGCGGATTTAACCAATTTTTAAAAAGCGGACCAAATAGGACCGACGCAAATCTCGATGGCATGCATACATATATGTTATTGTAGAATTCGAATTACTAGTGCTTCTAATGAAAACCACCTGTTTTGTGATGGGGAAGTAGTTTTTTTGCTTAATTTCCAATTATTTTTGTATATCGAAAAATTGATTTTTACGTTTTGAACTGTTCCCAAAATAATTGTAAATATTTCTTGTAAGTATTTTATTGATGCCAGAAAATCGTCACAACACCATTATTTTTAGTTTAAAAATCGTCAATCGTCATTTTACTGCATTTTCTCAAAAAAATCGTCAAAATGACGAAAAATCGTCACATCTAACAACCCTGTATATCCGCCAAACGACTCATCTATCACAACATCTATCATTTGCCATTAAAATTTAGTTTATTAAAAAAACCGCTCTTCCGTACATATGATAAGATCTTGTTATATTCATGAAATTATTAGAAAATACTTAAAATTTTGTATAATAAGGAGAAAAATGGAAATTCAAAACTTTATCGCGTTTGGTCCGGAAACTTTCTTCACGATCGCGAAAAAGTAATACATCATTCCTTAATATTTTTTCACGGCCTTTACGGCTATGAAGAATTTGATATTCGCAAAAATTGCAAAAAGTACTTACCCTAATACACATACTGTTTTTAATAAACTTTTAAAAACAAATTTTTTCTTTTTTGTATCATACAAAATTCCCCCCCCCCCCCTAAGGCTCAAGCTGGATCCGCGCCTGCTTGTGGGCTACGCTTTACACGCGTGTTTGGACTGGTCCTATTATTTGCAGGGAGGAGCTAGAAATGACATCGATACCAAACCTGCTTGTATTCACGTACTTTTTTACGTGACAATAATTACACTGATTTGAAAAGTATCTTTTGATCTAGTTGCGCTCTGTGATTCCGTCTAGAATCTTGACGTAATGCAAGTCAATTGTCGAACCAACTTACTTGCACTCAGTGTTATGTTAATATTGATTCTTGAATAAAACTGTTCTAACTTGATGCTGTTGTTCGAGTTTTTAATAGAACACCATCTTTCACATGTTAAAAATGTATCCACAAACTACCCTTTTCTTCTAAAAACCCCTACGTCTCTCAAAAAAACACTTAACCCATAGTTTAGATAATCAGTCAAGTAGAAAAAGAACATGTTTGCTTTCGTAATAATGTCAGAGTAAACATTTTCAAAGTAAATATTGTGCATAAAATGATGGATGAAATCACTTTGTCAGTCATTCTCTACAAATACTCCTTCCTCATAATCATAGGCAAAAAAGAAGCAAAAACTAACAACACATCTAAAGTGAAAACGGAACACAAAAAATCATAAACCTGTTTCTTTTGCATCACATATTACAGCTGGTGCAACAACCTCAACACCAACATCTTTTTACCACACATATGCGTCATTTATAACAGCTGATACTTGAATGGAGGGAACGTGAAGACACCAGACTGCAGTTTATCTTTAACAATCATAATAAAACAGTTTGTAAATCTAATTCTAACAATTTTAAATATTTGTTAAGATATTCTTATACCTTTCTTGACTAGTTTCTTTTGAAACTTACCTGTCTGTGTCCGTCCGTCCGTCTGTTTGCAGTGCTCCTTGCTTTTTTGTGTTTGTAAAATCTTTTCTAAATGGTTCTTCATATCTTCAATTTTTCGGTTTCTTCTCAAGTTGTGTTTTATTTTGTTTTTAAGTTTAACCTCTTTAAGTTTTTTTCCTTCTTTCTTTTATAAATAGAGGTTCATTGTTCTTTCTTGTGTTTTTTTTTTCTTTTTCTACTCTTCATTTTGGTTTTAATTGTCTTGTAGTGTACTTGGACCGTAGAATAAGATACTTTTCACATTTTGTGTATTGAATATGAGTTTTATTATCATCATGTTGCAAAGATCATGTGTCTGCTGCGGCTGGTGTTGCTGTTGTTGTTGTTGTTTACTTGTGTCTTCTAAGGATACAACGATTAAAAGGATGATGATGGTTTATTAACCAGAATAGCAGCTGTTTGTCTTTCTTTTAGCATGAAAAAACATAAACAACAACTACTTGCATTCCAAAGAAGAAGATACGAAAAGAAAAAGGAAATGAATTAATGAACACCTTGTCCTTTAGTTTTATGAACTATTATGTTTTTAACAATATGTTTGTCTTTTAAAGGATTACAGATTAAAGAAATAAAAATAAAAATATCACAAACAGTGGGTTTTTATTTTGAAATAGAACTCCCCACTTGATTGACATTTTAATGTTTCTTTTATAGTGTCTCTGGGGAGCTTTAGGTAAAATTCTTTACATCACTTTATAGTTTGGAAATAAACTACATATTTTATTTTTATCTTTGTTTAGAAACGTTTTTGTTTCCTATTGCCTGCCCACGTGCTTTTATCTATTTATGTTTTTCTACTAAACCTTTAAAATGTCAATATCTTTCTCTCTCATTCTCTTCATTCAGACTTATAAAGTAAAATAAGAAATTTTGTTGAAAAAAACTTTAAATTAAAGCCAAAGTTGATTGTCATAAAAACGCATTTACAAATAGAGCAAGGTATTAAATAAAATAAAACAAAAATAAATAAAAAGCTAATAAATTAATTTGAGTTAAACATTTGTCTGTCACTTACATACGACATCTATTTCAAAAGTCCCTTGAATTACTGAGTTGATTTTTTGAATCCTTTGTTAATCTTAACTTATCGTTTTTTCTAACAATTTCATTTGGATTTATATTTAAAATGTTTAAATCGGTTAAGATTTGGGGGTTCCATAATTGCTGATTTGTTTCGCTGGTTGCAAAATGTTGTAGTGTTGAATTTTGGTTCGTTTGACAGCTCACCAGAAGCATATGCATACTTTGCGTACTAGCCAACCCCAAACGATTTATTTAATATTAAGATCGGGCGAATAGGGCGGCCAAACGAAGTACCATTACACTTTCTTCCCTAATCCATGACTTTATTGCTCTGGCAATGTGGATATAGGCTTTGCCGTTTTGAAGCATCTTCTAAATTCCTTGGCCATTTTAAGAACAGATTTGCCAGATTTGTGATCAGCCTTAATCTATATTTGTTCCGCTTCACTTAAGTACTTTCCTCTACCCATTTTTATTTCTTTTCATTTAGAATTTTTCAAAAAATATTTTTAGCTACCTTTTTTCCTTGAGTACACAACAACTAGATTTATTTGAGCGTCCTAGTTAAATGAGGCCAAAAAAATGCAAGTTTTTCGTCAATATTAAAAGAAAATAAGAAAAAACCTGTAACGATACACTTCCAATATACAAATTTATTCTCAGAGAGAGTTATAGCACAGATCTAAATAGTACAACAACAAAACATGTTCAATATGCACATATATATAAAAGAATGACCTGAACTAAAAGCTCAAAACAGGTGTCCTATTGGCAAGGAATGCACTTATGGATAACGTAAAGATGGCAATGCAGTTTAAACAATTTTAGAATTAACCTCAATTTCTATTTTATGTGCTTATCTAACGAAACATCAATTTATAATTAAAGAAGTTTTAGAATTGACTTAGACGGTGAAGTTTTTGTTTTCCTGAAATTTCATACTTTTAGATAGTTTCAGAGAAGCAAAATTGGAGACCTACCTCCTATTGGGTCCTATTTTTTAAAATCGGTTTGCTAGTTTCAGATTTGCAGAAATTGCCCCTTATCTCCCCCTGTGGTCCTATTTTAAAGAATGGGTATCTAATGTGTCCATATAATTTATAATCTATGTTTGTTTTAAATTTCGTTACAATCCGTTGTTGTTGGCAGATTTTGCCCCCTACACTTAAAAGAAAAATCAGTCTATCCGTACTAAAATCAATCCGATCCGGTATTAAAAGTACGGTGAGTACGGATTTTCTTCAATCACGTACAGAAAGATTGATTCAAGTACGGCATTTCAATCGCAAAATACTTAAATTATCCATATTCAATCCCGATTTCGTGCTTGAAATAATCCGAAAATGAGATTGATTTAAGGCCATGTCAGGTAAAACTTTTGCTTTGCAAAGGGAAAAGTTGGGCAATTCTAATCTTTTTTTTTAACACCCATTGCGTGAGTATTGTCAAAGTTTTTATTGTGTCATACACCTTTTGCTTTACGCTTTTCTGTCCAAGTTAGGCCTGGAACAGAACTAAGAAGTTGTAGTAATAGCTGAAGCTGAAAAATACTCTGTAACGCAACAAAGTTAAAAATTTTGAATATTCTGTTGAGACCATTTTGAAACGGCCGTTTTTAACTTTTGACAGCTTGCAGCGCTATTCGTAACGTTGTACTACAGCGACTATTCTGTTCCCCAATTAAGAAACGTCACGCAAAGCGAAAAAGTTTTATCTGACACGGCCTATATAAAGTTGATTTTATCCCGAATTCGTGTTTGAAGAAAACGAAAAATAACTTAGAAAGAAAAAATTATTATGATTGATTTAGTTACCCGTTTTACACCTTACAGAATGATAAAACACCAACATCATGCCCGATAGGGTTTTTACTTTTTAAAATTATTATGTACATATTTAACCAAAAATATAAAGTAAATGAGAAGCAAGAGCTAAAATTTCCTTTTTAACCCTTCGTGGTACACATGAGTCTGGCCAGACATTTTTTCAATGTGTATAGAAAATTAAAACATGCGTAAGCCGGAGGGTTAAACGTGAAAAATATATGTTTTTCTTCTTTGATGACTCATTTTCTAATAAAATTTTGATAATTTGGTAGCTCTGTTCAAGCCTGATACTATTCAATATGATTTTCCCATGTTCTGGCAAAACGCACGACTTAAAATCGAAAAACGCCAGATTTATTGTTTGGCGTGCTTAAACTCGTGCGATTTGCCATACAGGAGGCTTATTCTGACTTGCGATGCGAAAATCAATGCGATGCGAAAGAAAATTGGTATTCTGTTAGACTTTCGCAATCGCACTCGCAATTTATTTCAAATCGTGGCAACGCTGCTCAAATAACTGTCAGTGTCAACAAACGTTTGCAAACGTTAAATTAAAAAAAATAAATTGTTTGTGTTTGACTGTGAAAATTGTTTAAAAAATATATTAAGGACATTCTGTAATAAAAAAAACAATAAAAATGGATTTTGTGGCACTGTGGTTCGACGACGAAGAAAATGAAATTATTTTGTGTGTACTTTAAAATCGGGACAAACCTATTAAAATTAAAGTTGAAGTCAAATATTTTTGAACTGGTTTATATATTTCATATTTTTTCGTCCTGCAGCTTCTCTAATAGGTGGTCCATTGATATTTAGTTACTCAGTTAACGTTTGCCACAAAGTATTTGCCGACTGACGTGCATTTGGTGTTTTCAAATGGCCTCTTGCCAATTGGCTGTGCTTATTCATAAATTCTATCATTATTTAAAATTGACGCGGTTTGGTGGTATTATTGCTTGCTTCCGTGAATTAAATAATAAATATACTTTGTACTTTGCGAATGCTATTTTGTTGTCGAATAAATTTTGCGAATTTGACATTTGTTTTCGCAATGTAGAATACCGATTTGTCACCTTTTCGCATTTGAAATGCGATTAAAAAAAAAAAACTTTGCGAATATCGCAATACAGAATAGCAATTGTTCGCATTTATGCATTTTCGCATCGCATTGATTTTCGCATCGCAATTCAGAATAATCCTCCTGAATAGAAAATTTTAAGCATTTTGTGATTGTCAGCACATGGTCGTATATTGATCATAAATCATAAATTTAGCACAGTTCGTTTGACAGCTATAGCTTTCGGAATTAAAAAAACCACCCCCAATTTATAATTTATTTTTTAAACAGAGTATTTCGTCTTGTGTTAACATTTCTTTCTTAAACAAAACAACTTTTTAAATTACCCTCGCATACAAATACTCTTGTATAAAAATGTTTAACGTACTTACATGTAAGTAATTTATTTTTCCATACTAATGAGGGAATTACATGTTCCATGGCTTAAAAGCTTAAACTCTAACTGTTTGATGGCTTCGAAAATGTTTTTTTTTTAACAAAAATTTAGGTACATACGTGGCTTTATTTACCAAATTGGTTTTTCTGTCTGTTTCCTCTTTAAAACTGTCATGATTATTTATGTGTTAGTAAGTGTTTGCGTGTAGAGTTTTTATATCCTGTTGAAACGTTTTCACTTTTGTTTTCTTGTTGTTATTTTTGTTTCATTTGTCATTTATTTTAATATTATTATTTGTTTTGCGTGTAGTGAGATGTGTATGAGCTGATATTGTGTGGATGGTAAATAAATAGTAAATTTTGCCGCTGTGTCGTTAGTGTGTCGCCGTAATTTTTTGACTCAAATATTTATTGACATTGTGTATATTGTGGCATTAAGTGAAAAACTATTTTTCCTAAACAATTTTATATCCGGACATGATTTATGACACATTGCCCTTGAGTGTAAATAACTATTGTGTCCGATCTTATACGAGTTTGTTTGCATTAAATAGTGTCAATGTGAAGTTTTTAATTTTTGCCGGGGTTTTATGTTGTTGTTGTTTTTAATCCTTTCAACCTGCAATGGAATGTTTAAAAAATGTACTTACACTACAAACAAATAAGCAGGAAAAATGAGAAGAGGTTTCGTTTACTTTTGTCGGTAAATTGTTGTTCGAACGGATTTTGGTTTAAGACAAACAAATTTAAATTACATTTTTAAGTGTATTTTACACTATCACAAAAATCCTACGTATTTTGAGGAGAAAACAACAAGTGGTTATTGGGATTTTGAAATTTTCAAATGCTAATTAGACTTGTGCGATAGTGTAAAATGGCCTTTAACAATCGTTCTTATTGTGTAAGGGGATACTTAAAACTATCACATACAACTTACGTATTTTGAGAAAAATACCACCCTGTCATGATAATTTGTTACTGTTATTTTAAAACGGATTTTGGTTTAAGACAAACAAATTGAAATTACGTTTTTAAGTGTACTTTACAATATCACAAAAATCTTACGTATTTTGAGGACAAAACAACCCCGTCATGATAAGTGGTTATTGGGATTTTCAAATTTTCAAATGCTAATTAGAGGCAGTCAATAATCGTATTTTTCACACAGACACGGTCGGCAATTCACATGTATATTAAAACTTTGTTCGTTCCAAAACATCAGACTATCCCAGTTGGCCTCGTCTTTAAGACATCCTTGAAGACGGATGCACGACAATGTAAATTTCTGCACGACATGTGAGGGACAGCGGGAACAAATCGTCAACGACATTTTCGAACAAGTGTCGCGAAAATCGTGCACGACACAAAGAAAGACAATGTCGCCTACTTTATCATTAACGACTACCTGCATGACAATGTCGTCTATTTTGACGTCCACGACAAAAATTATTAAATGGTTATCTTATTCAGACATTTTTTTAGTATAGTTTAAATTTAAATTTCTGTTATATGTTTTATATTCAACTCCCATTCGCAACTCCATGTAATACATTTTCCCGCCCGCGAATAATTTCATCATAATTTTTGGTTTTATTGTTTAGAACTAATTTGTAAAATTTTTGTAGGTATTTAAATCAACAATTAAAAAAAAAAAGAATGTGAGAATTTGCAGAAAAACCAAGCAAGTGATTGAATAGCATTCAAGAAAACTTTGTCGTCAGTAGCTTTTATACAAGACAACTTATAAGACAGTGGCGCTCATACTGTCCCACATAGAGTTTAATAGGCGACAACTTATAAGACAAAGTCGCTCATACTGTCCCACATAAAGCTAAATAGAAGCCAACTTACAAGACAACGTCGCTCAAACTGTCGTGCACGACGATTTCCTGTAAATTGTCTTCTAGAAAACCTAAACAACGGGGGGCAAGTCGTGCATACATCATTGACGACGATGTCGTCAACGGCAATCTGGCCAACTGGGAGCATCAGTCTCTGCGATCGCACACAAGCACATAATATCTTTGTGTGCGTGCGTTCGGGGCTTGGTTATCACTGCTTTAATCTAATAAAAAAAAAAAAAAAAAACGGCTCAATCGTTAACAAAAGGTAACGCCTTACACAATTAGGCCGCAAATAAAAAATGTGAAGCATTTTCAATTAATAAAAATGTAAGAGTCTTGTTGCTTTAAGTGTTTTTATTATAACTAAAATTTAATTAGTATTATATTTGTTAATTTAAACAGTATGTTCTAGTATTGGTACACTATTTAAATCTTAATTAATTTTCTAAGTAAAAGATGTTTTTAAAAACTTCATTTTTCTTTTCTTTTTAGGTAATTGTTTACAAAATTTTGTAAATTGCTTAAAAAGATTTTATGAATTAAATTTTAACTATCGGGTGAGTTGTGCAAAGCACAGACAAACAAGTAAGTGCGCTATATTCAGCCTTCCCGAATCCTTTGAACTCTTCGCCATAGGATAAAAAAGGTAATTTTTTAAGAGTTTTAAATTTGTTGCTATTTCTTCTAAAATCGGACCGTAAAATTGTTATCTAAAATATTTAGGATGCCATATATCTTAGTCATTCGTGGACCAATCTAGTTGAATTTCCATAGCAGACTTTTCCGGACTACATGACATATAAACATACAACAACCAAGGCCCCATCGTATATATAAAACACATTTAAACCTACTCACGGACAGACAAAGCGAGCAGATTGTTTGTGTTAGGAAAAATAAAAAACATAATTGTTTAAGTCTTTAAACAGAACTGAATCTTCAACTTCAGGCAAAAATTCACAAGCCCATAATTAAAACGTCGGCAGTAACTTCAAATTCTCTCTCATTTTAAGGTTTAAATTTTATATGTTCCTTTTTGTTCTTTTTATGTTTACAAAATGTATGAAAATCTATGAAAGTATGGTAGCATTGTTTGGAGAACGTGTGTCTTTATGTGAGAGCAAGGATGATAAATGACATTTTCTAAATTGTACTTAATTAAGTAAAAAATTGTACTTTTTTGACCCTAATTGTACTAAAAATATTTTTTTAATTTTATTATTAAAATAACAGAAAATGTACGAACATATGTAAATTAAAATTCACTTGTACTTTACTTTTATACATATGGGCACTTCCAAGATTGTAAACGGGACATTCGCACACGTTTATATTGACAAAACTGTAAAAAACAACCTGATTTTCATTTTTTAAATTAAAGATTCTTTTAACTCTCAATTAGCTCTTTAATTTCCGCAAATTAAATTTTTCGCTTACTGTCGTGGTTTCCGAGATAATTGCAAAAAACCAGTGATTGTAAACGGGACAAAAAACGGAAGTGGGTTTTAAGGGGTAACCGTTTAAACAGTGATTTCTGCGAAACATGACACAATATTTTATTGGGATTAATTTTAAAATGTTGGGTACTAATGTGCCCTAAAAATGGTTTCGATTTCAAAATGAAATATGAATTACATTTTTTTAAATAAATTGTTAAAGAAATTGTAAACGGGACATTGTAAACGGGACATTGTAAACGGGACAATTTTTCCACCATGATTTAAAATTTTTTTATGTTGCTATTTATAATCCTTTATATAAGAAACTTAATAAAAAATGTTTTTCAGATCATAAATATGCCTTAGATTAGAGTATTGTTGTTCCAAATGCATATTTTCTAATATACACAAGTATGTGCTAAAAGTTGTAGTGCTTCGTTTACCATTTATCTTTTTTTCGAATCAATTAATTTATACGCATATATTAAAAAAATATAAGCAATTCTCTAAATAAATCTTGAAAAGAAAAATTTTTTTTTCCATTTTTTGTGGTTGACGTTTTTTTGGAAATAGCCATATGTATTAAAAATACACCTTTGGCAATTAATCAAAAAAACATTAAGTGTAATCACGATGGTCATTGTGCAAATTTGCAATGTGTAAATTTGCAGTGCATATGACTTTTTTTTTTTTTGCAAATGTTAAATTTTTCTAAAAATTTATTCTGGCAATGATAAAAACTTTTGGCAACACTGTAAAAAATCTGCACTTGTTTACAATTATACACAAGTAAATTAAAATTAATTTTTTCTTTTTAATTAATTTAAATTTAATTCTCTATTTTATATTACAACCCACAAAAATGTTTAATTTATAAGTTTTCTTAAAAATAATATGGCGCTTAATATGTCAAATGTTATTGTTTACATTTGTTTCCAACGGAGCGAATATGCACTACTAATTTAAAAAAAGCAAATTGCAAAAACTTACATTTTGTTGTTGTATTGTGCAAATGTGTGTACTTTTGCACGAATTTGGATCGTTTGCACACTTTGCACTACCCATCGTGATTTTCCTTATAAAGTTAATACGTAATAAGAAATTAAGACGATGCTTTTTTATCTGGCTTTTAGAGTTGATAGTGGAACAGGGTATTTTTTTATGGAGCATAGGGCGCAACAGTGGAACGGGGTATAAATACGTTTAACTCAGTAATAAGCCCAAAAGATATTGTCAAAGGGCCCTTATGCGGCCCCTACACGTTGTAATTGGTCGTACGCTGTTTCTTTCGAAATGTCAGGATGAAAATGAAAAACAAAAGAAAAAATCGCCATTACACGTACCAATTTGAAAGCTCAAATCAAATAGATTTTTTATTCAACCGATGACCTAACACACCTCTAACGTAACAAATGGTTGTACAACTTGATCGACTTGTACAACAAGTCGCAGCATATAGGGCTTCACTCAACCCCGTTTCACCATAATTTAAGAAATCAAGCTTAAAAGATTCATTAGACTGTAGTAAATATTTTGTCTGAATTAAATTCGATGCAATAATCACAAAAATGTGGTTTCTTCGCTTTGTTTTTATCATATTTACGAAAAATTCCTTTCCATATTCGCCGACGAATGTTGTATAGACAACATGCCTTTGGCAATTCTTCCGATATTTGGAAATTGTACTTAATATGTCATTGGAGTACTTCAGTACTTTTGCAAACCAAATAGTAGTGAAAAAAGTACAATTGTACTAACTTTAACATCCCTGTGTGAGAGCATAAGAAAACCCGTTCTCAAAATAAAAAAAATTTATTTCACGACGGCTTTCTACGACAAATTTATATGCAACAAGACAACAAGAGAACGATAACAAGTTGTACGTGTGCAGATAACTAGAATTTTATTGCCTAAAGCTGAAGGTCCACACCATGCGTTTATGCGTCTGTCCTTTTTATGCATTTGACAAAAAAGTTGAATCAGTGTAATTGTATATGACAAGTTACACAACAAAATGCAGAGAATGCATAGACGCATCAACGCATGAAAGTAGGTTTACTTTCTACTTTTGTATCCGTCGCATGTGTGGTGAAAAAAGTCAGCTGTTGTTGATGGCCATGGATGGCAAATCATATTTTATTTTCAATGTTATCGATAAATATGTTTGTGTGGTGGATTACTTTTTACTATGTTTTTGCATTAAAAAAGGGTTTTAATAAGAGAAAAAGCTTTCGTTATAAAGATTGTATAAACTTTAATGAATAAAATACATTAAAATTTATTTTTAGCACAATTTAACAAGAACAAAATTTGCCATTCTACTTATCGATTGCTTTTATCTTCTGAGTGTCATCTTTGTTGTGCTTATTATTTTTTTTAACAAATGCCATGAATTGGAAACATATTGATACCGTGAAAAATCACGAATATTTTTATAATAAAAGCTTACTCCCCTATGAATTCTATTAAATAAATTCTATTAAAATATCAATTACACTCTCAATTTCTTGCAAAATTGTTTTTAATTGTTAAACATATTAGCACAACAGCTGATAAAAAAAAAAATTTTGGCTCATGAAACGCATTGCATGTAACTTGAATTTAGAAACGCATAAAATACACAAAAAGTATCATACGCATCTACGCATGAACGCATGGTGTGGACCTTCAGCTTAAGTTCTCGACCCAAAAACTGTGAACTGCCAACGACTGCGAGTGAAGGGAATAATTTAAAATGAGACCCGCGGTTACTTTCTAAAGCTAAAGGTCCACACCATGCGGTCATGCGTAAATGAGTATGATACTTTTTGTGCATTTTATGCGTTTCTAAATTCAAGTTACATGCAATGCGTTTTATGCGCCAAATTTTTTTTCTTATCAGCTGTTGTGTTAATATGTTTAACAATTAAAAACAATTTTGCAAGAAATTGAGAGTGTAATTGATATTTTAATAGAATTTATTTAATAGAATTCATAGGGGAGTAAGCTTTTATTATAAAAATATTCGTGATTTTTCACGGTATCAATATGTTTCCAATTCATGGCATTTGTTAAAAAAAAAACAATAAGCACAACAAAGATGACACTCAGAAGATAAAAGTAATCGATAAGTAGAATGGCAAATTTTGTTCTTGTTAAATTGTGCTAAAAATAAATTTTAATGTATTTTATTCATTAAAGTTTATACAATCTTTATAACGAAAGCTTTTTCTCTTATTAAAACCCTTTTTTAATGCAAAAACATAGTAAAAAGTAATCCACCACACAAACATATTTATCGGTAACATTGAAAATAAAATATGATTTGCCATCCATGGCCATCAACAACAGCTGACTTTTTTCACCACACATGCGACGGATACAAAAGTAGAAAGTAAACCTACTTTCATGCGTTGATGCGTCTATGCATTCTCTGCATTTTGTTGTGTAACTTGTCATATACAATTACACTGATTCAACGTTTTTGTCAAATGCATAAAAAGGACAGACGTATAAACGCATGGTGTGGACCTTCAGCTAAAGTTCTTTCTCTGTTCAGAAAACCGTGTGTTTACAAATCACGAACCGTTTTCAAATCACGCAGGCAATTTTATGCTGTTTTGCAAATCACGGAGGCGATTTTTTGATTTTCGGCGTTGTTTTAATTTTTAGAAAATAAAAAGTGAAAACTAAGCAATTAAAATGCCAGAAGCTACTTTATTGTGTGCTTTAAGAAAACAAGCAGTTATTTTAGAATTTGTTAATACGTATAACGTTTAAATGTTTTTGTGTTTATATTTGCAAAAATTTATGTTTTGTGTATATCAAAATGTCAGTAATTTAGCTGACCGGTTTCAAATCGCGTAAGTTCTATATTTTTTGTGCGCAGAATACCCTTGATTAGGTTAGTTGCATTGGAAATAGGTTTTAAGAAGATTTTGGCATTTTAACTTCACTCATTGATGAAATGGTTTTTTATTTGGAAATAAAAGAACTCTAAACGAAACGATTATTCGATGTCAACTACTTATTTCCAAACCTTCAAGGAATCTTTACTTTTTTCTATAATAATTAAGACTTAATTATATGAAAATTCCTAATTTATAATTTTGTTAAAAAAGTACCAACAACAGTACCGATTTGTATATAAGGATACCAAATTTTGTCTTAATAATTGATAAAAAGTACTTGTTTTTTGTTTAAAAGATAAATTTTCTATAAAAAGTAACATTTTAATAAAAAAAGAATACTATTTATACCCACACCACAATAGTGGAGAGGGTATTATGCATTTGTGCTGATGTGTGTAAGGCCTTAAAATATTGGTCCTAGACCAACCTTAAAGTATACCGATCGACTTAGAATCACTTTCTGCGTCGAACTAACGATGTCCGTCCGGCTGACTGTCAGGCTGGCTGGCTGGATGTCCATGTAACCTTGTGCGCAAAGTACAGGTCGCAGTTTTGGAGATAATTTGATAAAAACATAGGTTCTTATTGACACAAGGACCAAGCCTATTGAAAATGGGCCAAATCGTAGGACCACAAGGGAAGATAGGGGGAAATTTCTTCCTCTCAGAAACTATCAAACCGATTTTAATGAAATTTAAAACTTACATAGAACCATATCTTCATGGTCACAAAAGGGCTGTATTTTTTAAAAAATAGGACCACGAGGGGAGATAGGGCCAATTTCTGCCCCTCAAATCGATTTTAATGAAATTCAAAACAGAGATAGATCCATTTCTATATGGACACATAAGCTATACAGTTTTTCAAAAATAGGACCACAAGGGGAGGTAGGGGGCAATTTCTGCCTCTCACAAACTTTCAAACCAATTTTAATGAAGTTTATAAACATATATATATGTTCCTTTAACTACCACTGGAGCGAGGCCCTGTCGACCGATCTTAGGCGGTATAACCTTAACAACCGCACAGAGGAAATTCTGTTGCCAACCTGGAGTGTCAGCGAACCCTGAATGGCCAAAGTGCGTCTCAGGAAGTAGGAGATCGCGAATACTGGATCCTCTGAAACACTAGCTCCAAAACACAGCACGTTTGGGTGCTTAGATAGCAGCACTATCACCAAACTAGGGAACGAAGGCTAGCAACCTACGTTTCTGAACTTAAATTTCTAACGAATCGCTTTATAAACATAGATAAATAATTTATGGACATATAAGCATGATGTGTTTTTTAATACTGTGGTGTAGGGTATCATATGGTCGGGCTTGACCGAATATACTTTCTTACTTGTTTTTTTAAACATTGTTATTAATTCAACTTTAACGGCCAATTTCGCGAAGTTCAATTAAAATTAACTATAGTTAAACTGTCAGTCAACAATATGTTTATTGACAGTTCAAGTAGCAGTAGAACTCGTTGAAATTGCCCGTAAGCGTATCAGTTTAAAAAAAGGACGTTTCTGTAAAATTTTGTACATAAATTTTCTTTTTTGGTAGAAAAGATAAATTTGCATGTAAAACGTACCTTTTTAGCTCTTTTAAAGATCTGTTTTTCAGTGGTCAATGAAACTTTTTGTTTTCTTTTATGTACGGTTTTTTTTATCTAGATACACAAAAACATTTTTTATTATTCAAATCAGTTTTTGTTAAGCTTTAATGGGTTTCATGTTTCTCCACAAATTAAAAAAAAAATCTTGATGTTTTATTTTCTTCTTTTTTGTGGTCAACACTCATTGGCATATAAAATCTTTTTGTGTTGGTTTTATTTGTTTTGAAATATATATTCAGTTTGAGTAGAACCCTTAAAAATTAAAAAAAAAAAATTCTTAAGCATGCTTTAAACGCGGTATTTAAAGTAAAGTTATGAATAAAGAATATAAATTCACAAAAACGTCTTTTTTGTTTGTTCCTTCTCTCCTTCTCAACTCTGAACTTAATGATTTTATATGATTTAATTGTGATTAATTAAGCTTTAATAATATAAAATTTAAAATAAAACACAACCACTATACAGGTTTTATGAGTATTGGAATTATTTTTGGCTCTTTTCTTTATTTCTAACGCCAGACGCCTTGACTCTGGTTTGTAATGTTTGTGCTTCTCTTGTCCGACTTGTTCGTGTCAGAAATTCGGTACATTGAACCTTTTTTAAGAGTTTCATTCATGATTTAATTTTTAATACAGTTTTTTCTGAAGCTAATTTTGTTATAATTTGCTTAAATATTTTTGTAGAACAGTGTGTGCGTGTATATTTTAGGTCGGTCATTATTTGTTAATCTTAAGTGGTTATTTGTAGATCCTAATGTTTCATGGTTGATTTTTTTTTTATATTTTTCGGAGAGTGAGAATTTATTAAAATTCAGCTAAGGAAACGGAAGTGGCATTTGGATAAATGGAAAACGCCACTGATTTGTATTTAAGCGACAAGAAGAAAAAAAAATAGTTCGACTTTAAATCTTTAAAGCAGTGTTCGAAAATAAACACTAAATATGGTTTCTTAATGTTCGGTTCGCTAGATTTGTGTAAAACAAAAACGCTAATAGTGTTTGTGTAGAAAATAATTAAAAAAAATAACGTTTCCCTGTTAGTCATCTTTCGAACACAAAAATATTACTGTTTTTATCAAACTCAACAAAAGATGTGAACATTTAATTCCGTTTGGTTTGTTTTGAAAATCCACAAACTTCAATGTGTTCGGTTCGGCTCATTAATGTTCGTCCCTTTTGACTGGTAAAAAAAACCAAACATTTTTTACAAAAAAACCAAATACACACACGAAAAAACATTAAAGAACATTAAAATATAATGTTTATCTACAGTATCACTACAATTGTTCTGTTTTTAAACGAATTTTCGGTTCTTTCTTAAAATTAGTAACGAACGGTATTAAGGGTTGTGTATGTCTACACAATCACTAACAAAATATACTTATATCGTTCCTGGGTGTGTGAGCCGAACGTTAAATAATGTACTGTTTATTTTCGAACACTGCTTTAAAGTGTTTACACAAGAAGATATTTTTCCCTTATCGTGGTTGACATTTTTGTGGTGAAAATTAGATTTTTTCTACCAAATTATCCGAATTAATTTTGAAAATTAGTAATCGATGTTCAATGGTAAAATTGTGTCAGGAATCGTGCTTCTTTTGGGTTAACGGGCTTAGGCTAAGAGGGGAGCCGACACGAGGCCGGCACACTTGGATCCTTATAGTGGTCACTTTGTGTTTAACGGGTTTGTTAATAAACAAAATTGCCGCATATGGAATAAGACCAATACACACCAGACCCTTTAGACTTTATTACATACAGAAACATGCAACGTTTGGTGCGGTTTACACTCTGGTAGCAACATCGAAACTTATTTCTTCGAAAATGAAACCGAAGATCGTATTACGGTCAGCGAAGATCGTTATCGCACCATAATCAATAATTTTTTGTTTGAAAATATGGTTGCAATTGATCTGGGTGAGACGTGGTTTTAACTTATTGAATTTTAAATTTGGCGATTAGTTAATTTCGAGAAATGTATGAACATTTGGCACCTCTCAATTATTGCCTGTGTGTGTGTGGGGGGTTATACGTCACGTCAATGGATTATGCTGATAAACCAGCAACAATTGACGCCTTGAAGGCCAAAACTGTTAATGTTATTCGTGACATACGGCCCGCAATGCTCAACAATTAACGCATTGTCAAGAACAGCCGCCGTGCAGTGGTGCCCATATAATTTTAAATTACCTTTAGCATAAAAGAAATTTTTTTGATTAAACTTTAATTTTTTAACACTTTCAAATCCTATCCACACCATGTTCCGTTAGTGAGAAATTCTCGCATCGAAAAGATGTGAAACAAAATATTCCATCGTTTCTCGAAAAGTGAGAAAAAAGTGTGTCTGTAACTCATGTCGAAAACTATCAAAACAGATTACGTCATAAGGTTAAAAATTGTATAACATTGCACTCGAAGCCGATGTGAAATTGCAGACGTTGAGAACGACAGTATATGTGTTACTGCCGTTCTCAACGTCAACGTTGACGGCGATCAAAATTTTCGAAAATTGAAAATTTTTCAACGACGGCGGCGAAAATACAACCGTCGGGTATACCAATTAATGTTTGTTGCAAACGAGCTTTGAAAACATTCGTACATTTTATAAAAATGTTAAAAGCAAAATAATTAAACAATAAAAAAATGTGCCAAGAACAAAATACTATTATTATTAATAAGTTTTCTGTATAACGTGCTAGATTCTCAGTTTTTTATATTTGATAAATACACTGAAATTTATTGTTGAGGGAAAGCTTAATTATTATTATTCTTTGTATTTTGCATTTTTAATTGTTTTTAGTGTTAAAATCTTTTATCCCCCCATTTTTATTTGTGAGTTCATTTGACAGTTCAGAGCGGGAACTTTTCTCACAAAAATGTTACAGACACACTTTTTCTGTAAATTGGCGAGTAAGTTCCTTAAGTGACAGCAAGTGCTCGTCAAAAAAAGTTACAGACACATTTTAGTGAGCTGTTTGCTTCAATATATGGAATTTTTGTTTCATTTCACACATTTCAATCGAAAAGTTTCTTCGCGCGAGAGTTACAGAACATGGGCACAGAACGTCGCAAATTGAATTTTGCAAAATTTAATACAATCAATATCATAATGGAATTAACTGTATTGAGACCTCGTTACCCGCATATTGAATAACTGAAAGATAAAAAAAAAAACAACGTTAAAAATGAAAAGAAAATATTTTAAAATATTTGTCTGTTTATCTAAATTTGCACTAAGATATTAATAAATTATATTAAACAATTAGTTAAATAACTAATTAAATATGTCCGAACTAAAATTCAAATACGAAAAACGTCATACTCTGAAATGATTATTAAACAATTCCATAGCAACAGAATGTAGAACATTTATGAATAAAGAATCTTTCAGCTAAAAGTAAAATTATGCACCTCCAAAATTCGCTACATATTTTAAATAAAATTTTAATGAAATACACCAAAACAACCTTAATAAATTAAAATCTTTAATAAAAGAAATATTTGTTTAAAATTCAAATAACGACATGAAAACCAAACGAAAAACATTTTTAAACACTGTAAAAAATTATCATTTCATGCTATAATTTGACATTTCATTCAAAATAGAAAAATTATTTAGTGTTTGGCCTAATGCCAACAACAACAGCAAAAGCAGCAAAAACAAAAATCGACTGATCATACACATCCATACGAAAAAAATCCATATTCCTCAAACTTGGCAGTGGGCAATAATGAATCGAAATGATTTTCATAATTTATTTAAACGTTACTTATAAAAAAAACCCCACCCCCTCTTACACGCACTTTGCTAGTGGTGCTGGTCAGCATGATGAGCAATTAATTGAAATCGAAATAAACATTTTGAGTGAAATGTAGCTAAAAATGTAGCGAAAACCACATTAACATTTTGATGAGTTAGTTAAGATATTTTCAAATGCAAAACAAAATCAAAATCGCACACCTAAATTTCTGTTTCCAAAAAATATTTAAAAATATTTTTAATTAAGTTGCATTGCATTATGATTAAATGAATGCAAATATGTATAATGAATTGCCTAAATAGTTATGTAGGTGAAAATTACACAATTTTAATTAATAAAATCCCATTTATAGCTGTGGTTAAAGATTTGCAGTGGAACAAAAGTTTAAACGCAAAACGATTTATAATTTATTTAGCTTAAATTTTGGTTGTTTCTTTGCTACTGTTTGGCCAACATTTCTCTCTTGTGGTTTATTATAATAAATTTTTTAGTTTATTGGCAAATGTCAAAATTGTTAAAAACATAACATTGATTAGTTTTAAGTTGACTTCTGAAGCTCTGCTGGAATTTTATTAATTAAAAACGAGTGATTGTTGCTGTGGAGAAATTTTCAAATATTTTGATTAATTAAGCTCCCTAAATACCAAACATTAAGCAGTAATCAATTAATTCGAATATCCATAAAAGTTTTCGTTCTTAAGAATTTTCCAGCAGGGGTCCTTTGGTGATGAAGAAAATAAAACAAAACTCAAAAATGTCTGGCTTATTACGTTGATACTAACTGCTTATTTTCCATTTACACTGCAAGGAAATCTATACTTCTCAGATTTCAAGCCGTATCTAGTTGTTTTTGACTCGTTTTCCCAAAGAAAGCAAAATCTCCTTCGTGAGTAAATTTTTACTAAATCTACCCAAAATCTAGTAGTACTTAGTAATGCAACTATGGTTTTTTCCATATAGCACTAAAAAATACTGCCCTGTACAAGAAAAAAAATGACATTTTAATAAAAAAAAGCAAAACAATAATGTCGGCTTTTTAAAACAGTTATAGTAGATTAACATCAAAGCAAAATCTAGCACATACGAAATTTAAAATAATCCTTTAAAGCCGATTTTTTAAGATCACTCTTCCCGCCACTTTGGGCTTTAATCACAACCGCCACGTTATCCCCGAAAGGTACTCAACTAATAGTTGCACTGGAACCGAGGTTATAGGGATTACTGACTCGAGTGGTACCAGATAGGATCTCTAGCAGTGTTGACAAATTCAGTACTTTGGTACTTTTTTCAGTACTTTTTCATATTTAAAATACCGCAGTACCCCCGCGTTGTTTTCAATACTAAAAATAATTAACGACGTTAATTACGACGAAATGCAAAGCATGGACGCCAGGATTCATATTTTGCTTTCCAGAATGTGATATTTGTGCTTACATGTGGCAAGGAAATTCATAAAAAGGGATGCATTGGATACTATGTTAGTGGAAAATTTAAATAAAAAACACATTTATAGAAACATGCAATGTTAAGAAAATGGTTTATAAAATAAAAGAAACTGCAAAATAATTTTATTCGAGAATTTGCGAAACATTAAGAACTAAATTTTGTTTTGAAAATAAAACCTTAAAAGTAATAATCGGCTTCACTCCAAAAAATGTTGTTTCCGGAAAAGCCAATAGCATCCCAGCAAAAAACTTTGGAAGTTGTTCGAGTAGAAGGGATATTTTCATGACTTCTTGAGCACTTATCTACTTGAATGAATTAAAAATGCCTTCCAAAATTCGAATAAATTTTAAATAAGTGAACCCATGAAAAATTAAATGCAATGCACCCATTCAACTCTTATGTAGGAATTACAATTTTTCACTATAATTAGGTATTCTTTGAGGATGGAAAGGGGACGAATATTATATACAATTGACTTTAATGATTGAGTTAAATTTTTTTAATATATACATATGGAGGGCTCGAAGCTGAAGCGAACCAAGTCAAAAATGAAAATTCGATAATATTTTGAGTTTGAGTTAGTGAATTTCCATTTATTTCTGGAGCCATTGACATGGGTTTATTACCGTTACCTTTGGAACGAAAAACTTTTTGATTTAGTCCGTTACAGAACTCGATAGAGTTAAACTTTGCGAAGAATTTCACACCAGTTTTATTCTATGACTTGGTTCGGTTCAGCTTTGAACCCTCCATATGTAAATACATTTAATATTAATATGTATTTAAATTTGTTATATTTATTTATTTATTTATTAAGGCCAATGCAATAGGTCTGCTTACCTCTACAACAATACAAAAAACAACAGGCATTTTGTTTGTGTAAAATTTACCCGCCGTTGTCAAAATCTTACTACTACATAGGGAAAACAAAAGTAACAATGTTTTTTATAATACATTCCCATAATGCATATAAAAACAAGTAAGAAAGTATAGTCCGACTATATGATACCCTACACCACAGTATTAAAAAACACATCATGCTTATATGTCCATATAAATATGGATTTATATATGTTTATAAAAGTCATTAAAATCGGTTTAGAAGTTTGTGAGAGGCAGAAATTGCCCACTACCTCCCCTTGTGGTCCTATTTTTGAAAAACTATATAGCTTATGTGTCCATATAGATATGGATCTATCTATGTTTTGAATTTCATTAAAATCGGTTTGAGAGGCAGAAATTGGCCCTACCTCCGCTCGTGGTCCTATTTTTTAAAAAATGCATCCCTTTTGTGTCCATAACGATATTGTTCTATGTATGTTTTAAATTTCATTAAAATCGGTTTGATAGTTTCTGAGAGGAAGAAATTTCCCCCTACCTTCCCTCGTGGTCCTACGATTTGGCCCATTTTCAATAGGCTTGGTCCTTGTGCCAATAAGAACCTATGTCCTTAATTTTATCAAATTATCTCAAAAATTGCGCACAAGGTTACATGGACAGCCAGCCAGCCTGCCAGCCAGCCGGACGGACATCGTTAGTTCGACTCAGAAAGTGTTTCTGAGTCGATCGGTATACTTTAAGGTGGGTCTTGGACCAATATTTTAAGGCGTTACACACATCAGCATAAATGCATAATACCCTCTCCACTATTGTGGTGTGGGTATAAATAATATCGAGCACCAATGAAAATACGTATTAAAATCATTAACGATTCATTGCTTTTCATTCACACTGATTTCAGTTAATATTCCAGATCAATGAAAACCCCGATCTAATCACTGAATTTTCATTGGTTCTAAGCAATATTTTTAATGACGAGCCGTTTACCTAAATGTGAACCCATGCTCGCCAACGACACGCTAATGTTAAAACCATGCATGTTTCACCTAAAAAGAACCAGTGCATTATCCGCGGAACCCATGCATTTACTACTTCTTTTGCATGTCTTTTTTTGCTGGGATAACACTGCAGTTTTTATGTTATTTACAAACGATAAAGCAAACTACATATAATAATATCAATTATCAATTCCGTGTTCTAGCGGATCTTTCAGAAACAAAGCATTTCAGAACTGAATATATTTAAATTTCTTGGAAAAATATAGCCAATATAAGAAACAAAACTAGAGTTTGCTGACATTTCACATATTGCGTACGGTATTTTATAGATACCACATTTCTGAACATCAAATGAACGCACATTATCATATGCAAAATAATGTAAAAAGCAACGAAATCGTTTACACGTAGAAACTGTTTCAAGTCGGATTAAAACTAAAGATCTATTACAATCAACTAGTAGTCGCTGTTATACAGGCATGTTCTGAAAATCACTTTTTGTGAAAGTGATTTGAAATCACAAGAACGGTGTTCTGGAAAAAAAAACTTTTTTCATAATTGTGATTTAAAACTGGTCGGTTAAGTGGTCGCCGATCAAAGATTTCTTGCTTATATTTTTCCACCATTTTAAACCAAGTTAAAACTTTTGTGGTGTCCAAAACACCCTTAAATCACAATTGTGATTTAAAAACACATGTGATTTGAAATTTTATGATTTTCAGAACATGCCTGATAGTTGTAATTTTTCTTATGATCTCTTAAAGTTAATTTGCTTTATCTTATAACTCTGAATTAAAAGCTTTATTTTTAAACATTAATGTTTTTAACTTTTTTTAGAACTACGTAACAAGTATGTTATAAATGTAAAAGTCTAAATAATGTAACTTTGCAAAAGTTAAAATATAAATATAAATACCAGTATAAATTTATGTTGACAAAAATAAAATTTTTAGTTTATTTACTTATTCATAAATATATGAACTATTTCAAATATTTTTTTTAGAAAATACTGAAAAAACGTACCTTAAGTGGCTCATACACTTGCATTATAGCTGTTCAATTTTATCGCCAATGTGTATGTGAAGTTATAAAGGTGACACAATATATTGGCAAAAATCAAAATCGGGAAAGAAGTGCAATATAGGCTGAGTTCCTGAACATCATAATACTTTGCAGTCAAAGTCAAAAAAGTATCATAGAGTTTAACTATATCTAGTTTGATTATTGTGTACGCATCGATATTGTTTTTAGTGAACTTTGGTACAGATAACATTGTAAAATTTTTCACGGTTGCTTGGTAGAAAGCACTTAAAAAAGCGAGTTGCTTTGCAACTGATGTTTTGGAACTCACCCATACTGTGAAATGTGTTGGCAACAATGTACTATGTTGTTTTTCTTTCAAGGTTATGTTTTTTTAAGAAGAGTTGCGCTTTATTTTAATTAAAACCATTGATTAAAATAGGACAATATAGAAATAATATGGCGAATAACATATAATTACAATAATATTGCAAATGGATGGGGCGCTTGGCGCTTATGTATAACAGAAACATTATTTACATGTGTACCTCAAATATACATAAATACACAGAAAGAAAAACACTCGGGATAAATCAAGTTTTTTATGATTACTTTAAGATCGAGTCGTACTCTAAAATTCAAATACGAATAACACTAAAACGTACTCAAAACAATGCTAAATGGGATTACTTTTGAAAATCAATCCCGGAATTTCTTGAAATAAGTATAAAATTCTTAAATCAAGTCAAAAAAAGATTAAACTTTCCGTTGTGTTTAACCCTCCGGCTTACGCATGCTTTGATTTTCTATACACATTGAAAAAAGTCTGGCCAGACTCATGTGTACCACAAAGGGCTAAAAAGTAAATATGAACTCTTGCTTCTCATATAGTTTACATATATTTTTGGTTAAATATGTACATAAGATTTCTAAAGCAAAAACCATATTGGGCATGATGTTGGTGTTTTATCATTCTGTAATTTGAAAAACAGGTAAGTAAATCAATCATAATAAGTTTCTTTCTTTCTAACTTCTTTTTTGGTTTTTTTCAAGCACGAATTCAGGATAAAATCAAATTTATAACACTTTAATCAAGCGCATTTTGAGAATAATTCAAACTTAATTTTACTTAAATCAATCTCATTTTCGGATTATATTAAGTACGAATTCGGATTAAAACAAATGTATAGTTCTTTAATGAAGCGCATTTTGAGATTGATTCAATCCTAGTTTTACTTAAATCAATCTCATTTTCGGATTATTTCAAGTACGAAATCGGGATTGAATATGGATAATTTAAGTATTTTGCTATTGAAAATCCGTACTTGAATCAATCTTTATGCACTTGATTCAAGAAAATCCGTACTCATCGTACTATTGATACCGCTTCGGATTCATTTGAGTACGGATGGATTGATTTTTCTTTTGAGTGTACTGTTTGCTACTAAATACTTAGATAAATGAATTCCAATAAAATATATTTTGCTCCTTTTATTTTCATAAATTATTGTTTTTTAACAAAAAGTACCATTTGGTAGGGAAAATACTCTTTTAGTTGAAGTTCAGTACCATATCAAAATTTCAATTTTGCAACACTGATTTCTAGTAAGCTCCGATCTGAGGGGAACTGTTAATTTTGAATTCTTCCGAATTTCAGGTATTCAATTTATCTAATTTTCCCCAAGAATCTAAAACTAAATGTTAAAAGACCCCAGTTATGATGGCTACATGTTTCTGTCACATACATATAGTCCGATAAAGTTTGCTCTTTTAAATCAGTTAAAAACCATGACTGCCTCTAATTTTTACCCATAAATACATATCTAATTAATCTTACTGTTTGAAGTATTTTTTTGATCTATGAACTGAATTCGCCGAAGGCTGAGGCCACGCAATGAGCGGCAAAGCGTTATGCTGCAAGTGGCTTATTACCTAGCGGTTTGTTGTAAAAATGACACTTCCGTATGTCTGTGAAATCCTTTGATTCACTCCATAATTTCTAGAGAATTTTATTATTTTTAAAATTTGGTAATATGTCTGCCATAGTAGCGGTCGGCTTTGTACAGATGCAATTATAAGATTCACATTCACTTTTGTCATGTTTATTCTTTGCCGCTCAGAAAACAACTAAAAATTATAAAAATGTTTTATTTCAGAGCGGCGCCGCTTATCTTAGACGATATTGGGAGTGCGCATATTTTTGGATTTGCTCTGGTTCTTTTAAGTGCAAGAATACTCTACAACCCCTATAGATAGCTGTGTGATTTTCGCCACAGTTACTGCATTTCCTTACCTTTGGGTCAACTTTGGAGTGATTGCATTCCGAAGTTTTATGAGCGTCACCACAAACCACACATACGTGAGGTAGCTTGCAATACGATTTTGTATACCCGTATTCCTGACAATTGGTGCACTGAGTGGGACCCTTGCGTTTCAATGGCTCCTCTACTGTTATTCTCCTACTTAGGAGGTATCTCAAGTTGTAAATAGGATGAACCGAATTTTTTGATTTTAGGAGCGATGAATCGAAAGCTATCTCGAAACGGTGCATTGGTTGAGGAACTTTGTTCCTGTTCAAAATATTGTGAACAGATCTCACCTCATACCCTTTCAACTCTAAGGCAGATCTTATTTCCTCTGTGGGAACGGAACTATCTATACCTTTTATGACGACAGTCAAACCCTTAGCACTTTTTAGTTGATACGTATGGTAACTTTTCTTTGCTGCATCGAGGTGTTTTGAGATGATACGAAAGTTCTTTTTAGTATGGGTCTGGATCTTGGTCTCTTGGATTTGCCCTCGTCGTATTATTTTTGCCCACAAGTTCGGACAACATGTTTACTATAGTATTAGATGTTTGCTCTCGCAGGTAGATGGGTGGAGGTTTGGCTTCTTTAATTACTGCTACATTAGCTGATTCTGCTTCTTCGTCTTCAGGAATGGAGAGTACAGCAAATCTATTTGGAGCCTGCGTTAGAACATTTGTATTGTTTAGGCATGCGATCCTGTAGCGTGGACCTAGGACTAGCCTTTCTCTTGGTTATAGTGATATATCTATCCATACCTGTTTGCACTTTTGTATTTTTTGGCACAGCTCCAGTGTTTATTAATGCCAAACGGGATGTAGAAGGTTCTTCGTTGGTATTTTTCTTATCAAACGATTTAATGCTCTGAACTGTATTTGCAGCTTGTTCAGCACACTTGTTCAGGTTGGGCACACTTGGGCTTAACTTTGTGTATGGGAGATCAGATGCTCTGTCAGTTACTTTTGCACTTAGATAGTTCCTATTATACTCTGGATCACGAGTGTTTTCATTGCTGACGATTGGAGAGTTAATAATTATGTACGCATTTCTATTGGTTGATCTGAGTCTGCTCTCTTTGTTGGGAGTATTTGTGAGGCTCATTCACGAAATTGCTTATAACATGGTCCATACTACAGTACATTGGACAATCTTGTTATTAGTCCATTTAAGCCACAATGGACCACGTAGTCCAATATTATCTGTAGGGACGCTTCTTCTACTTGAAGCCTTAAGATACATATATTAATGTAATTAAATATTTATTAGTTGATAAGACAAGTTAGATCCACGAGAGCCAAGTTCTTTTGGGCCAAACAAAATCGATATGTACGCCATTTGACTTTAGATGTTTGGTATTTTAATAACACATTGAAATATAGCATGATGACTGTTGCATTGATCACCAATATCGAACGATAGACCGATTTTTGTGATTTTCAAAATAAGCCCGAAAAACCAATGTTTAAAAAAATTTTTTGAAGGAGTATTAAAAAAATGTCAAAATTTACCAAGAAGGTCCTTTTGAAGTGACCTAAAATATATCCCAAAATTGCGGAAATAAAAAATATTATATTCAACATTTTTTATTTTTCGAATTTATTCTATGAGCTAAATTTCAGTTATGTATTTTATAAAGCTTTTTTGTAATAGTCCTATTCCTTCAATTTTCAGAAATTACTTTATACACTACCAGACTATTATATTGTATCTTCTTGTTACATTTTACCTTAGCTTTCCTTTGGACAGCAATGAAGTATATTGTATGTACAGAAAAAATTAACAATTATTAGACACCAGCAGAATGCAATGCATTTTCTGGCCCGCTACGGCCTTCGTCAGCATTCTTTGTGTCACACTGGATAGTGATACTTTATAAATTGAATGTATTTAACTCAACAATTTTAACAAATTGAAATATAAAGAAACCTTCGAAAGGAAATAATTCCCAGTTTCTATTTGGAAATACAAAATCTGATTTGGCGCGAAATAACCCATATGTATGTTCTTATAACACAGTTGCAATGTTCCATGCAATCAATTAGTAGGAGTCATCTCCTGAGTGAGTGCTGGTCCTAACAAAAAAAAAAAAAAAATTTATAGTATTTGGATAAAATAAACAGTTCCCTATCTGGGCAGTAATGGACCCACCAGAACAAAACTTTGTTATGTGATTTAATTGTGCCGAATATAATGAAGATAGAGTTAAACTTATTAATAAGGGCCCTATTATGGCTTGCATTCGATAATCGAAAAAATAAGCCACGAGTGGAGTTTCATTAGTGAAAAAGACCTGGGGTCTAATCGCCGCATTCGATACTATCGTATCGAATAAACTATCGATTTTTTTCCACATGATAGACACTGACGTCTCGAATGAAAACTCGATAAATGTAATGTCGAGTTACTCGATATCGAATGCTATTATTTCAAATTCAATACCAAAATAAATAATTTCGATCAATTTTGCTCGATATCGTATGCGGTGATTAGACCCCTGGCGATTGCGCAGATCGATAGATCTAATAAACGATCTTATCTTATTTTTTTAATTTGGGATATACGTGAAGATTACTTTGGCACAACGATTTTTTAAATAAAACTAGAAATTGGGTTAAAGATTTAATGAAAAATGGTTCATTAATGTTTAACAATCCCATCTTAAGTCCTCTAACGATTCTACTAGTATTCTTGGTGGAGGGTATGAAAGATTCGAATATCATTCTGACTTGTTATATCATCTTTCACCTTATTTAATTTTAACATTCTAATGGCCATTTTCTCAATGTATCGACAAACTGCCTGTTACTTAATGTCAACATAAATTTATTGGACCGATAAACTGTCCGTTAACGATTTTGGGTTTCTCAATATACCGACAAAAAACATTGTTTTCAGCTGGCAACGCCACTCAAAATACATGTAAAAGTTGGGAGTCAGCTGATTGAATTTATCTGTACGGCAAATAAAAGGAAAATAAATAATTGGCAGATGAGTGCCGGTTAGCTTTGCGATAAAATCGAAGCATATGAGACATTGAGAAAACCAAATTTCTTTAATGTGCAGTTTTTCGTTGGGAAAAAAGATAATTGCCTAATGAGAAAATGGCCATAATAATTTTTAGTTTTATTTTACAAAAGCAAAAAAAAAAAAAAAATATAAATATGTACTACGAAAAGGATTTTGTATGGTAAAATGATATTAATTAAATACTAATATTAAATAACATTATCCAAGGCATGCATTAAAATTGATTTGAACTATTTGAATTGATTATGAACATTTATACCATTATATATTTGTAGATTTAAAATTTTTATTTGAAAATAATCCTTTTCCAAGCAACGATGCATGTTTGTACAAAGTGCTCCCAAATTAATAGATGTAGAAGACAAAGAAATGCAAATATGCTGAAGGCTGTAATGCAACTCGTAGCAACTGTAAAAAGTTAACAAAAAAGTTTTTCGATTCGTTTGCTAATTTATTTTTTGTTGGATTCATCATTTATATTAATTAATAGAAAGTCTATAAAGTTTATTGAACTGAGGAACAAATTGTTTAATAATAATCATATGTACACAGAGAAAAAAAAATTACAATGTATATATAAATACGTCTTAATATTAATAACCTTTCTTATTATAAGCGTTATGTACAACTCTTTTTCCTTTCTGTCCTTTGAGGTCACGTAAATTGTAATTACTTACCTCTAACCGAAAGGCCGATCATAAATGAAAGGTTAAACTTTCTGCTTACTCTTCTCTAAATAGTTTTTTTTTTCGCTGGTATAGAATTTTAAGTGTCCTAATAAGGTGGCATATTTTAAACGCTTTTCGCTAATTGCACAGAAAAAAAAAATTTGCACCAGTAAAAGCATTAATCAAAAATAAAATCAGTTTTAATTTAAAATTATATCAAGTGAATTAAACATTTAATTGATAGTTTTAATTTGTAATTGGCGCAAATTAATATTGTCAATTTAACGTTTAATACACTTGATAAAACGTTTAATTCACGTGATAAAATTTTAAATTTTTTTTATTTTTATTAATGATTTTTTTACTGGTGCAAAATTTTTTTCTGTAAGTCTATATGTAGGGTAGGGTAGGGTAGCCCAAAATTTTCAAACTCACTTGATACCCCCGGGCACCCACTGGTTTTTTTACTGTAGTTAATACATAGTAGTATAGCGTAAAAATTTCAATGCCCTACGTGGTACAGAAGGCAGTGTTCAACGCTTATGTTGTTTAGTCTCTCTCACACTGTCAGATATATGTATAAATTTAAAATGTCGTTTTTTGTTTTGGGGTATTCCCCGAAATATTGCTCTTTAAAAAACTAACTGTAAAAAAGTTTGTGATGGTTCATTAGTATAAGAAAGATAATAAAGAATGGTTCTAGTTTAAAAGTGTGAATATTTTGTTCAGAAATTGTTTTTAACAAGCAAATAAAAAACACCTGAAAAAAACTACAAATACGCCTTTTCATCAAGTTCAACACGTCAAGCAGACACTGTATTTTTGATAGGTGTAAAAGATTTAGAGCCAATGTCAACCACCAACTCTAAGACAAGTTTTTCTTAGAATTCAATTCTTCTTACAAGAAAAAAATCAGTTCGAAATGCAAGTCACAGTATTGCAGAGGAATTAATTTTAGTGTGGCAAAAAGCCAGTATTCCTATTAGGCTTGTATTGATAAGCTCGAGAAACACCATTCTTAATGGCTTCTTTTAAAGAAAAATAAACAAAGAATATCTGATACAGAAAAGAATCGTAATTTAAAATGTCAAGATCATTTGGATTTACTTTTTGACATGACACTTACCATGTGCAAAGTAGGCAAAGACAGAGTTTTTAATTGACCAGAGGACGGAACTTAAAATGATTATTTCATAAGCAGACAAGAAATACAATAAAAAGCAAAAAAGAATTGTTCAAAGAAAAAAAAAGAACAAGGGTGACTTAAAAAAGGGAATAAGCTATACTTCGCTTTCATAATATCTCATAATATGACTTATTCAAGTTCAGATACAGAAGATGAATCACCGGAGTACTCTGATTCTGCTGAAATTAAATCAACCGAGCTATAAAAAGAAGATTTCACACAGACCTGCAAAGAAATAATTATTCTTTAAACACGTTACTAGCGCATTAGATCGCAATAAGATTTCTGATAGGCAAGCCCTTGCTTTTGTTCTTTGCCAGAGTACAACAAGCCATAATTGAAAGTTTGAAGCCGTCATCTTCGAAAAACTAAACCTGTTATTTACTTAACTTACCTCTTTTTAACAAAGTTTTTATATTATTTATCCATTTTTAACTGTTAAATAAATTATTTTTCTACTTTTTAGTTAATTGTACCTTATTTAAAATAACAAACATTTTAATTTGTTATAAATGGAGGGTTCAGAGCTGAACCGAACCAAGTCATTAAATATAATGCATATATGTATTTCAAAACTGGTGTGAAATTCTTGGCAAATTTTAATTTTTTCCAGTCCTGTAACGTACAAAATCAAAAAGTGTTTCGTTCCTAAGGTAACGGAACTAAACCCAAGTCAATGGCTCCAGAAATTAATGATAATTCACTTACTCAAACTCAAAATATTATCGAATTTTCTTTTTTGACTTGGTTCGCTTAAGCTCTGAGCCCTCCAAATGTTACATTGGTTTGAGCACTGTCTTTCAATTGTAATATTATCTTCAAACTTTGCATACTACTAATGTTATTGCTAGTAAAAAAATTAGGGGGTGCCCATGTGTCCAAAGTAATTTTGAAATTTTTTCTTGGGCCACCCTAATGTAGGGCTTTTTTTCGTTTTCGATAATCTATAAACATATATAAAATTGTAACGTTACTGACTCACTGACTGATTCATCATCGCACAGCCTAAGTGCCTGAAGCTAAAAACTTGAAATTTGGACCGGAGGTAGGTCTCTGCCAAAATCGATCCACTAAGACGGGATTTTTGGAAATTCGAATGCTTAGGGGGTAAAAAAGGGTAAATTCGATAACCTTTATATCTCCAATACTAAAAAAGATATAAAAAAAACTGTAATACTTATCGTTGTTCTTAAGAAAAATAAGCGGACAGGTGTCTGGTACTACTTTGGAAATTCGGCTCTTTTAGGGAGAAAACGGGTAAAACCAATATTTTGGTACTTTTTTGTCACCCCATCTATTTTTTGAACCAATAAACCAAGAAATAAAGTTTATACCACGTTCGAAGCTTATCAACAAAATACAAATAAAAATTTGGTACTTTTTCGAAGGTTTACTAGTTCTCCAAGTGTAAAAGATTTGTTAACGTAATCGTTATATATATTTACAATAAAATACAAAAATTTTTACAAAAACTATTTTTTTTTGCATTTAAAATATTAATAACAAGAAAAACAGGAAAATATATTAAAAAGATCCATAGAAAATTGAATGGAAGTTTTGTTAAACATATTAATAAAAAATTGCTTAATATTCGTACGACAACTGCCGTTATTTACAACTACAGTTTTAATTCGTCTATGTATGTGTGGTATGTCTACGTGTACTTACTTTGTTTATGAAAAATCAATATTTATCTTAACGAAAACAAAAATTAATTTTTTAGTATTTATGTATGTATGAATGTATGTGTGTATGTATGTATGTATGTATGTATGTATGTATGAGTAAAAGTTAAAATATGAAATGTTTTAATTTATACAGTTGAAGTACATCTATCTATGACTACTTCTGCTATGGATACCAGAACAACTTCTATTAAAGTCAACAATCAGATACTCAATTTCCATACATACGTATTTTATTTGTTATACTACATGTGAAAGAAACTACAGAAACATTTTAAAAATGTCATAAATTAAAAAGAGTTTATTCGTTATACCTGTTATATGCATTAATTCAATCGATTTTTTTTTTTGTTGAAAGCTTTAAAATGCTTTTTTAATAATAAAAAAATAGAAATCATTAGCGGAAAAGCGTTTGCACAAACATTAGGAGATCAACATTAATTAGCTTAAGTAGATAAAGCAACAACTGTGGTACAGATTTATTCAAAAGTAGACAATGGTTGCCAGACGAATTGAAACCAGAAGATTTAAAATCAATTTAGCATGTCTTAAAATCTTCTATTAAAATAATCAATAGATCGAAGGAAGTATCTACAACAAAGAAAAAATATAGATGGTGTAAAGGTAATTTTCTGCATTTGTTCTTTCGCAGGATTATTTGCACCAAACATCGCTATTGTACACGGTTGCATTTTAGAATGGGAGACTGTAGATTTGCTTTTCAACTGTCGTTTTGAAACTCACCTATATGGGTAATTCCAATGTGTAGAACGTGACAGTCGTACGCATCAAAGATGCAAAAAAATTTTAAACAACAAATATTTTTACGTTCTCCTAACCCTTAAATTATAGCACTAAGAAAGCACTGTTATCTATGCTAAAGTTTATGGAGGGCGCGATTCTAGGTAAAAGATAATGGCAAAAGATGTAGCGGTTCGAACGTGAAAAAACAAGTCGTTTTTTTGGCCATGTATAAAAAGGCGTAATTCAGCGAAACCTGGCACAATTTTTTAGTCAAACTACTTTCAGAATTGAACGTAGCAATTTAACATTAAAATGTCTTGGTTTGATTCCAAAATCTTCTCTACTTTCTTTTTTTTAAGCCAAAATCTGGGTTGATACGTGACATTTCAAAATAAAATAAAAATTTACCGTTAATCCGAAAAACATATTTCTCTTTGAACTCTTCCTTAGATTACAGTAAGAAAATTTGTTTGGAATAATTTTTATCAAATATCACTTCTTTTAAGAATTATAAATATTAAAGAAAACATACAATAAAACATTCTCGCATATAAGAAATTAGGTTTACCCAACTTTGCAGTCTGATTGTTCATCTAAGTGAACAAATTTATGAGTAAATTTATAAAAGAAGTAAAATCTAAATATTTCTCTATAACAATATCGTAAAATAATCAGCTTTTAATAACTTTTAAATTTTCAGTCACGGTGGACCTTTTAACGGAAATGCCCATATTCAATTTAAAAACACAAAAATAATTTCCTTATAAAGTTTTCTTTTTTTTATGACAATACGGTCGCAACCACCGTATGAAATAGAATATATCTAAGCCGACGTACGACTTAGATACTAGTGATTTTGAGAATATAAATTTTTAATATTCGCTAATTCGAATAACTGCGCCAATATTCACCGAATGCAAATATGAATATCCAATCTGAACTTTAGCGCCACTCAATACTTCAAATTTAATAGAAAAAAATCTGCCGTTTGCGTTGAAACAATAAATTCAAAAAAAAAAACTGTCACACTTCTTTATTTAACTTATTTAACATTATTTTAACATCACACTTTAATGCTTATGCTGAACATTTTTAATTTTTTACACTTACATTTATATTATTACGTAAAGTTCGAAAGCGCCGCGATCCAAGGGATCTTTTGTGCAGCCTAAGCGTTCACTGAAGTAGATTAAGGCTACATTAATAAGATGTTTTTTCAGACAAGTCTGTTTTATTCATTTTCTTTTGAACATGCTACCAAAGCAATGCCAATTTCCAAAACATTTGTTTAGCTGAAGCCCTACTGTTCAGTAGTGAGTGCTATTTCCAAAAAGGGTCAAAAAGTGGCACAACATAGTTAAAAATTATACAAAAGGGTAAATAAAAAAAAGAGTCATAAAGAGTATCAAGACCGTTGAAAAAGGGTCAAATTGAAGTATCAATTGAAGTATCACAACGGTAACGCTGCACACATGTCCATATTAACAAACGTGAAACCTCATTTCATGTCTTCTTTCTTCTTTAACCCGATCGCCAACAAGCAAATAAACGTGTTTTTAAGACGTGTCTGAAAAGACATCGGATAAATGCCGCCTAAGCCAAATATGATTATTGTACATAGAGACCTTATGGCCAAAATATATATATTTGTTCCTTTTACTCCTCTGGGGAGCATGGGGTGGCAACAAGTTGATTCCAATGATCTCGATCATCAGCGTGATTTTTGACTTCGTTCCACTGTAGGCGTAGCTCGGACAGTTCGGTTATGATTTGGTGTTTCCAGGTGTGTGAAGGTCGTCCGATGCGCCTGCTTTCCTGGGGGTTCCATTTTATGGACTTCTTAGTGATATCGTCTAATGGCTTGCGGAGAGGGTGTCCAAGCCAACCCTATTTGCGTTTTCTTATTCCATCGCGATTGGTTGCTGGTTGGTATCTGACCAGAGTTGGGCATTTCATATTAAGGAGGGCCAATACTTTTTAGTTAAATTTAGTCATTATGTTGAATAAACATAATATTTAATGCTCTATACTCTTACTGCCTATTTCACGATGTCACTCGAACGTTTACGTTCGCACAAATAACATGTAAACCAAAAACAAATTTTTTAATTTTGTTTTTGTTTTATATGTTATTTATGCGAACGTAAACGTTCGAGTGACATCGTGAAATAGGCAGTTAATAGTAGTGCGTTTACACGCAGAGAAAAAACATGTTTTAATTTTGTCACCTCCAACAAAACTATTTTTTTTAAGAACATTTTAAAAATATTATGTTTAATTTAACTATATTATTGTCACATTCAACCATATTATGGGTAAATTAGTCATTCATCAAGAATTTACAACCATATTATGGTTGCCTCTAAACATGTTATGGTTCAATATGACAATAGTTTGTTTTAAAATTAACAAAATGTAGTATTTTTCTCTTTTCGAAGAGCAAACATAAGTGTGAAACATATTCTAGTTATAATTAACCATAAGATGTTCGGAGGCAATAATAATATGATTGTGGCTTCTTGATGGAGGGCTAATTTAACTATAATATGGTTGTCGGTGACAATAATATGGTTAAATTAAACATAATAAGTTCAAAATTTTCTTCAAAAATAGTGTTGTTGAAAGTGACCATACTTAAAAATGCTTTTTCTCTGGGTGTAGAATCGTAAATTTTTTAAGCTTGCTTTTAAGTATTTTCTTGTTTATGGCGTTTGTTTGAATTTAGTCCCTAAATTTGTAAAACGCAAACGCAACGCCAAAAATTATATTGAAAGCAAAAACAAAATCGAAAATATTTCATAATTTTGTTGTTGTTTTCTATAGAAATGTATATTAAATTTTTAAATTTTAAACGCTGCATATCTTGTGGCGTTGATAATTTTAAAACGCAATATGTATTTCTGTAGAAAGCAACAACAAAATTTTGACAAATTTTTGACATTGTTTTTGCTTTCAATGTTATTCTTGGCATTGCGTTTGGGTGTTACAAATTTAGGGCCTTGATTTTTTCAAAAGTTTCCATTACTATTATTCATTCTTAGATTAAATAAGATAAAATATACGCTTTAATTTAGGAGCAAGGCTAATTTAAAAAGGTAAACTCAACTCGTCAGCCGTTCATCAGCTGTTTCCACGGGGAATTAACAAAAATCAGGGAAACGTCAAAATATAATTTTGTTTAGGTTTTTCGCCAAAATAACCGAAAAAATTTCTTAAAAAAACTGCGAAAAATTAAAGTGAATTTAATAATCTCTTTTATAAACCAAACAAAATAAGACATGGGGCTTTTTGTAGTTGTAGAGTTGCACTTACCTTGTTAAATTCGCCTTGGTTAGGAGGATGCGAGTGCGAATGCATACGCAGGGCTGTGAACTATTTCTAATCAAAAAGCGCCGCACAGTGCTTTGTCCCCATATAACGAAGGGACATAAATAGAAGGAGTTGTCAGAAAATTTTGAAATTTGGTACACAAGCATAGAATAGCTTAGTTAAGAAAAATGTGAATTTTTGGACAAATCGGTCCAAGGACACGCCTACCTCCCATGTGTCCTGAAATGGAAAAATGTAATTTTAGCTTCAATAATGCCCACAAAACTACAAAAAATGGTCATACTAATACACACACAACTAGCAACGTATGTGCAAATTTTCACTTAAATCTGAACAAGGACTCAAGGTCCTGCCATATATCCTTTTTCTTAAAAATGTTATAACACTTCCAAAAATTATCCGATCGTAATAAAATTTGGTATGAAAATTGATTTTTGTTAGATATATATGTGTGCCAAATTTTGGTAGAATCGGATTATAAATGTGAAAAATACAAAAACATAATTTAATGAAAAATGAGTGAAAAACGCTTAAAATGCTCGTGCAAAAATAACAAGTAAGAAAGTATAATCGGTCAAGCCCGACCATGTGATATCCTATAGCATAGTATTTAAAAACAAAGTTCCTAGATTGTAATCTATTTGGGACCCATGGGCAATCATGGACCCACCAGAACAAAATTATGTTATGAGGTTAAGATTCGTTTCAAAGTTCTTTCTGCCGAATATTATTTAGATATCTTCATCTTCATATATGGGTTTTTTGGATGAGGGTTTATATGTAACCTATGGTTTATATTGGTATGTTACTACATATATTTTTAAGGAAGCTGGCATTAAAAGCTATTTTCGGGAGAATGATTTGTATGGGAGCTATGTTCAAAAATAGAAAGATTCCAATAAAATTTGATAAGCTGATTTTGATTGCAATAAAATTGATTAGAGATGTGCACGTTCATTTTTTGAACCACGCGCCCTCACTTTTACTCGTTTGTAAAAGTAAGTATTTATTAAATATATAAATTGATTTAACATTTTAATAGAAAATTTTTATTTTCTTTTAAATTGAAAACCCTGTATGCAATATTTTCGAACACTCCACAATAGAATTGCTCTTACTACAAACAAAGGCTGTTACCAAAAAAAAACTTCTGTCACGTAACCATCTTCAATTTAAATAAAAAATAACGGCACTAAGTCACATTTTGAAAATATTCTTTATACGATGAAAAACCAACGTCATCTGGGAATTTAGCGCCATCTTGTGTCGACAAAAAGAAACAGACACAACTGTTATACTAATTTTTTAATTTAATTTAATTTAATTTTTTTAATTTATCTTGTCAATTTTTCTAATTCAATAGTATATATATTTGGATTTTTTCTTATTATGTTCCTAGTTTATTTTTTTTTTAACTAATTTAATCTATGAAAGTTTGAGCAAAAATCACGAAAATAGCATTTTTTTTAAATAAATTTTTTTTTAAGTTGTGGTAAAATTTTTAAAATTTTTTTTTTTGTAGTTATTAGAAAACAGTCTAAATATTCGAAATCAGAAAAAAACCCATAGACCATATTTTTCTTTTTTTTTTAATATTCCATCAAAGTTAAGAAATTTTTAGAGCTTAACTAAATAATAAGCATTTTTCAAACCATTAAAAAATATGTATAGGAGCATAATTCCAGTAAAATTTTTTTATAGATGGTTTAGAATATAGTTAGCTGTTACAGAAAAAAATTTGAATCTCGTAATCCAAAAAATTAATTTTTTACAATTATTTTCTTGAAACAATAAAAAACCAAGGGCATTTGTGATTTCAGCGCCCTCTTATGCCGTAAAATGCAGACAAACACAAACAATTTTTTATACATATTTTGATTTTTGTTGTTTTTTATTGAATGGTATAAGTTTGAATTAATATTTCACAGTATTTGTAGTTAATTGTCTTTTAAACTCCTGAAAACTATCAAAATTTGATCAAAAATCATGAAAATAGCCATTTAAAAAAAGTTTTTTTTTTCAAGTTGTGGTAAAATTTTTTCAATTTTTTTTTTTGTAGTTATTAGAAAACAGTCTAAATATTCGAAATCAGAAAAAAACCCATAGACCATATTTTTCTTTTTTTTAATATTCCATCAAAGTTAGAAAATTTTTAGAGCTTAAGTAAATAATAAGCACTTTTCAAACCAATAAAAAAACACTTATGAGAAAATAAATAAATAAAAATTTTTTACAGTTAGTTCTAAATATAGTAAACTACTACAGAAAAAAATTTCAATCTCGTGCTTTAAAAAACAACAGTTTTACAACAGTTTTCCTAAAGCATGTAAAACTCAAGTAGTTGTTTGGCCATTTTTACTATAAATTCTCAAACTTTGGCGCCCTCTAGCGCCGCCAAAAAGAGTTAAATCTTAAAAATTCTTCAAAATTCATTTTAATTATTTTGTTATCTATCGATCTGTACATTTTTAAGCACAATATAAGACTTGTTTTTTTTTTTGATTTATGTCTATGGGCCAAAGCACTGTGCGCCGCACAGAGGGATTTGTCCATACAATGTTTGGCAAAAAATATAAGGAGTGCTCGTAGAATGTTGAAATTTTGCTCTGAGCCTTTGGTTAGCTCAATTAAGAAAAATATAAAGTTTCATCAAAATTGGCCACGCCCTCCACCCCCCGCCCATAGAACCCAAAATTTTTTTTTGGCCCAAAGTTTTTGAAATTTCGCTCTGAGCCTTTATTTAGCTCAATTAAGAAAAATATAAAGTTTCATCGAAATTGGCCACGCCCTCCACCCACCGCCCATAGAACCCAAAATTTTTTTTTGGCCCAAAGTTTTTGAAATTTAGCGCTGAGCCTTTATTTAGCTCAATTAAGTAAAATATAAAGTTTCATCGAAATTGGCCACGCCCTCCACCCACCGCCCATAGAACCCAAAATTTTTTTTTGGCCCAAAGTTTTTGAAATTTAGCGCTGAGCCTTTATTTAGCTCAATTAAGTAAAATATAAAGTTTCATCGAAATTGGCCACGCCCTCCACCCACCGCCCATAGAACCCAAAATTTTTTTTTGGCCCAAAGTTTTTGAAATTTAGCGCTGAGCCTTTATTTAGCTCAATTAAGTAAAATATAAAGTTTCATCAAAATTGACCACGCCCTCTACCCACCCACTCTACACATTTAAGAATAATTTTATTTGAGTATAAACAAAATGAGTAAACTTTTAAACTCATTTTAAAGTTTTTATTCATCAATTATCATTTCTTTTACTACATCATCTAGTTCCAAAATATGTTTACGTGGTTGACGTCTTATACTACTTATATAGGGATCAGATGATGCAAGCAAACGATGCAAAACATCAGTATTTGTTGCAGTTCTACTACATTTTCTGGAAAACATTAATCTATAATTTCTGTAATCCTTATTACGTGCTTCTTCCGCTTCCTCGGAGAGCATGCCTATAGGGAGCACTGCTGCTTCAATTATGTTATTTCCATGTATCAATACTTTATGGACAGTAGCTGGCATGAAGTACCAATTGTATTTACGAACGAATAGCTCAGCAGTATCCCACGAATATTTCTTAAACTTCCCCGTATCAATTTTTTGCCCACATGTAATTATTTGGAGAATAATTCGGAAGCGATCTATTAGTTCTTCACTAATACCTGTTATATCTGCTACGAGAGCAGGATTCGAAAAGAAACGCCTTGAAGTATTTCCGTCATTCGACGACCCAGTTCCTTGTTGTACAGTATCCACTCGCAAGTTCATGCGTTCTTTAAATGCTGCTTGAATACGCTGTTTGTTTTCTTGTTTTAATATCTTATTTTTGGATTCAATTGCAGACCACTTTTGAAAAGGCATATTATAAGATATATGGAGTATGCACTCCATAAACTTTATTCGAGCGTGTAATGATGAAATACCTAATTTAAAAGCTTCACTATCAATGGTTTTTGTTGATATTATATCCAAATGGTTCATTTCAGAGGGCTTCGCTTTACAAATATAGCATACGGCTGCTGAAGCAGTATTTGTAACTGTCTGAGCCGTTTTGCCATCTAGCATCGTGAACACTAAATTGTGTGTTACATTGAATTGTTTGCCGCATACTATAACAGTCGTATTTCCTAAAGCGGTAATTTCGGACTTTATTTTCTCAACAACAGTTAAGACTTTTTCTTTAGTCTCCTTAGCGAATTCGAAAGAAATTGGACGACAATATCTTGTTGATGATGGACTACTGTTACGCCAGTATTCATGTTCAGAGGTTGCTCGTAAACTTAAGGGCACCATCGATACTAATAGCAGGTTCTTGTCAGTAACATCAGGTACTAAACTTTGATTGTACTCTGAATGTCCAGAAGAGCCATCGCAACCCCATTTTGACATAAGAGTGCAATTCAAATTGACCATATTATTAATATTTTCGTGTGAAAAACTTTCAAATAAACGCTTAGTGGTGTGATCCATTAAACTTTGCAAATTTACTGAGGCTTCTTTTTCTGATATTTTAACTTCACTAGGATAACACTTTTTCTTCTCATCTAGTACCTTTGCATACGGAGGTAAAATATTGTATCCCTCTTTATGCAAAACATATTTTATAGTTTCATACTGATACTTTGTTAACTCTGCATCTAGTAACAACGCCAGCGCAGTTGCGGGAGGAATATATGATTGCGATTTTAAATTTGAGCCTGCTAATGCACTTGCCATTTCTAAATGTTGTTTGCTGTACTGGGACGCTAAATCAGCAGCTTTGTACCTTTTACTACGATCAGCGCAATCGCCGAATTCCTTAGCTGGCCTTCCAATTTTTGTTGAACAACTAGGTTGCTCATCAGCAAGCGATACTTCAAATATATCTAAAAATTTTCAATTATATTCAAAGTACACATTAATTATTTTGTTTTGAAACGTACTTTTTAGCCAAGTGTAATTTTTCTCAAAGAAATAAGATTTGTTTCTGTGGGATTCGGCCCAACGTTTAAAAAAGTGACTAAGAAATCGCTTTTGAACTGATTTTTTCACAATTTGAATTTCATTAATAGTAAGCACCATGTTTTTTGTTTTTATGAAATCAGTTAATAAATCCACATTATTATTGCAATTTATAAGTTCCTTGCACAATTCACTATATGAAACACAAAATGAACCCATTTTGAAAATTAGTTACGTTTAATAATTTTCTTAAACTTTTTTTTGGCAAATATTATTATTTAAAATAATCATATGGTTTTGTTTTTCTTTTTTTGTTATGCACTTTTTCGATATTGCTGTCAATCAGTTATTAAAAAGTAAAGTAAAAGTAAAATCCTAAAAGTATGCAACACCTTTTATTGTAAATATGCATTGCAGTTATTGTAAATATTCACAAAAAATACGTGAGTTTTATCACAAAATTTATAAGTTTGTTCAGCGATCGCAAAAAGTCGCAGAATTTTTTTACATAAAATGAAAGAAAACATTCCAAACTTTCATTTAGTAGTACTACCAACACGGAGGTAGACCGAGCTAACTTATTTTTTTTCTAATGAAAACTGCAAATGCTAAATTTTTTGGAGTAATTTTGATTTGCTCAGATCTCTTAAACTATATATGTAATTTAAATAATTTTTCTTTCATATTAAATTTAAAATACTATATTTTAATAACAGTGCTCTAAATCTATTGGTAGTTAAACCATATTTATTGTATAAACAACTGAAATGTAGTAAAATTTTCATCAGTTTTCGTTGTATAATATTTAGATAACTTTACCACACTTTTTTTTATACAAAATTTTATTTTTTTCGAAAACAAATCATGGTTTTCTTCTAATGAAACAGTTCTCTACAGAATTGCATCATTACATTTCTAAAAAATAACTGTAAAAAATTGGACTTTTTGCCAAAAAAATACCACTGTGCGCCGTGTCCCCAATCAAAAATCGCTTAAATTCGCTAAATAAAAAACTTAATGAAATGTTTAAGAACCAAGTTTTATTAATTACACTGGCCGTCCAAATAAATCGTTTTAAATAAAAATATATGAAAAACAAAGATACTACTGCGCTAAATTCAAATCCGTTTTCAGTTTTTTCTATCATGTCTTGTTTTTTGTATAGGCTGGACTTATATTTTGACCGAAATAAGGCATTTATGCTACATACATTTTATCATAACTTGAGAGCGACATTGATCTTTTACAAATAATTATTTTCAAAATTATTTCTTAATTAATTTTTCCATGCAAATAAGTATTTTTATCATTTATCAGAAATCCAGGTATATTATGAATATAATAAGACAAGAAATCAGTAAACAAAATGTTAACTAGACGTGATTGAATAAACTATTTGGATTCAGCACGCCAAAGTGAATTAATATCACATAATCAAGTTCTCTAGATCGACTTTTTTTTCTTGTTTTTTGCAGAGCAGTGTTAATAAAACATTAATATTTTTAAAAAGCCTTTTCTCTTTTTTTTCAGAAAAGGCTTTTTAAAAATATTAATGTTTTATTAAATTTCAGGAAAATTAAAGTAATTAAATTAACATTATATAATGTTCGGTTCTTCGTTAAAAAACAAAACAATTGTAGTGATACTGTAGACAAACATTATATTTTAATGTTCTATAATGTTTTTTTCGTGTGTGTATTTTGTTTTGTAAAAAATGTTTGGTTTTTTTTACCAGCCAAAAGGGACGAACATTAACGAGCCGAACCGAACACATTGAAGTTTGTGGATCTTCAAAAAAAAACCGAACGGAATTAAATGTTCACATCTTTTGTTGAGTTTGATAAAAACAGTTATATTTTTGTGTTCGAAAGATGACTAACAGGGAAACGTTATTTTTTTAATGATTTTCTACACAAATACTATTAGCGTTTGTGTTTTCCACAAATCTACCGAACATTAAGAAACGATATTTAGTGTTTATTTTCGAACGCTGATACAAACCTGTGTTTGCCTGGTTTAAGCAAAAAGTTATGACTCAAAGCGAACTAAAATACAGCTAAAAAAAATTTATTTTAATTCTATAGTTACCGTAATCAAGTTTTCGTTGCTTTTTATTTTACAAAAACAGAAGAAAAGCCTAAATTTTTCCATTAAAACGTATAGCACTAGTTAGTTTAAAAAAAAACTTAATATAAAATAAGAACCTTTTGATTGATTTGTTAACATGTCGATCCAAATAAAAACAATAGAATCAAACCAACTTTTCATGAGAATTTTCTGAAAAATTTAAAGAAATCGCTAGCATTTGTTTCTTGATTCTATTTTAAAATCAGACTAATATTAAATAAATGCTTCTTGAAATTTTTGATCATATACCAAAAACGTGAATTTTTTAATCATGAGAAAATGTTTCTTTATTTAAGAAACTTTTACTTAATACGAACAAAATAAGTTAAAACAATTAAGAAAGTATAGTCGGTCAAGCCCGACCATATGATACCCTACACCACAGTATTTTAACACACATCATGCTTATGTGTCCATGTAAATATGGATTTATCTATGTTTATAAACTTCATGAAAATTGGTTTGAAAGTTTGTGAGAGGCAGAATTTGCCCCCTACCTCCCCTTGTGGTCCTATTTTTTAAAAACTGTACAGCTAATGTGTCCCTATAGATATGGATCTATCTATGTTTTAAATTTCATTAAAATCGGTTTGAGAGGCAGAAATTGCCCCTATATCCCCTCGTGGTCCGATTTATTTAAAAATTTATACATTTTGTGTCCATATAGTTTCTTTGATAGTTTCTGAGAGGAAGAAATTTCCCCCTATCTTCCCTCGTGGTCCTACGATTCGGCCCATTTTCGATAGGCTTGGTCCTTGTGCCAAAAGGAACCTATGACCCAAATTTTATCAAATTATCTCCAAAACTGCGACCTGTACTTTGCGCACAAGGTTACATAGACAGCCAGCCAGCCAGCCAGCCGGACGGACATCGTTAGTTCGACTCAGAAAGTGATTCTGAGTAGATCGGTATACTTTAAGGTGTTACACACATCAGCACAAATGCATAATACCCTCTCCACTATTGTGGTGTGGGTATTATCAGTTTTTTTTTTTTTGGATTTTCTTGTTTTAAGAAACGAAATGGATTTTTTTTAGAAAATAAACTTATTCCCTTGTATATAATGCTTTTCAGAGTAAAGTATTTACAAAACGGAAACAAATTTTGGTTTAATGTGTCTTGATTTTAATGTATGCAAATAAAAGTACAAAAATGTTGGGTATCAATAAAACCACCAATTCAGCACTCTTTTTAAAAAAAGCACTAGTACTAAAAGCCAAAGGCGCTAAATTGGCAACTCTGTGCATACGACAAAAATCAGCAAATAGTTTGCAAATGCGAATGCGAAACCGAATATTCGCCTCACTCATATTGTGTGATGTTTAGTTTATTTATCCCACTTTATGTGGATGTTCGGTAATATAGAGTTTTCCTAAAGGACGTTAACGGACAATCCACGAATTACCTATGGGTAGGGTTGGTAGGTCAAAAAAGGTATAATATAAATTTATCAATTACTAAGAAATCTCTCAGTTATTCTGTAGTCTAACCAGTAAAGTCTATTAGGCATTATTGAAAAAAAATTTTTTTAAATTACTTTAAAGCTCTGATATTAAGCAAATTTCTGTCTTAAGTACTGAACAAATATTTGAAATTATGTATGTATACATATCTGTATCATGTATATCATTTATTTATTTACTTGAATGTTTAAACAATTCTATATGTTCCTGTACTTTTTCACAAAAGTTAAACCCCAAAAAGATATTTTGGTTTAATATTTGTAGTTTTTTGTTTTCAAAGAATTTCGTTTTTAAGGAATTAGTAAAATTTATTTTATTTAACATGCTTTTTTTTTTGTGTTATTGAAATAAAATCTTTAGCAGACATACTTTTGAATACCAAAATGCCACAAACTGCTGTTGAAAATATATAAACAATAGCAATGCAACATTTTAAATTATTACTATTTGTTATTAGTTTTTTCTCTTAAATATAAATTTTTGTCTCATACAGGCCATAGAATTGCCTGATGTTGTGTCGATAGTTGATTATTATTGAGTTGTCATATTGATTCTATTAAATTTATGTTCAAACACAGCAGGTGTATAAAATGCAATTTCATAAAGAAAAATTTAATTAAGCTTAGACAAAGAGGAAGAAATGAACAGAAATGCACTTGAATAAACTTTGAAGAAAAAAATTAAATTTTTGAAAACTTGAACTTTTATGTTCTACTTTTCATCATCGTTTCATTAAAGACTTTTGTAATTTTTTTTATCAAAGTAATTTTTGGTAATAAATACTTTTTCATTAATAAGATTTTGTTTATTGTGCTAAATTTCCAATTTTCATTCTTGATAAATACACGGAAATTTATTGTTGGAGGATATGCCAGTTGCTATGCGCATTTCAGGGGTTGCTTAGGCCATATCAGCAGGAAACATTTTCCCAAAAAATTAAAAAAGCTAAAAATATTATGCAAATAAAACTGCAGAGTGAATGAGAATTACAAACACTTAAGTCTTATTTCCAACGATATCAAAGCGTTAACAAAATACTTACAATAAACAGTGAGCTTATCTTTTCTTACATTCAACACTAAGGCCCTGAATTTGTAAAACGCAACGCAATCCCACAAATAACATTGAAAGCAAAAACAATGTCAAAAATTTTTAAAAATTTTGTTGTTGCTTTCTACAGAAATACATATTGCGTTTAAAAATAATCAACGCCGCAAGATATGCAGCGTTTAAAATTTAAAAATTCAATATTTATTTCTATAGAAAACAATAATAAAATTATGAAATATTTTCGATTTTGTTTTTGCTTTCAATATAATTTTTGGCGTTGCTTTTGCGTTTTACAAATTTAGGGCCTAAATTTGGTTAGATATTCTACCAACATTAGTTGTAGTTGTAAGTGAGTTAGAAAAAACCAAATTAAAAACTAATTTGCTTTATTGTTTTCGCAAGAAAATCAACCCCCCTTTCGACGGACTATTTACTCGTTCACGCAGCGTTCCATAAGGAGAGCATTCTTTTAAGAGGAAAACTGCAATGTACCGACACACTTCAATGGTTTTATCGGTGTCCGTTCGTGAGAGATTCCACTGGAGTTCTATTGCGTTCATTTTAGTTTTTGCATAATAAGAGACTGTTTCTTTTGATTAGTTAGAAACTTAGAAATTTTCCTATTACGCTACTGTATACAGTGTTCGAGAATCTTAACTCATATGTCTTCAAAATTCACATGAAATTCAATACTTTTTTATCGGTATATTATAAACTTTCTGGACTTATATTTAATTAAAATATTAGATCCCAAAATTATGACATAGTTCGAAATTTAGATATTGCAAAATGGAATGAGGTTATGCGTTGGCCTGAGTTATGTTTTACATAAGATCATCCGGCGTAAGCGGCTTATTGCAATTAATTGAGAAAATTCAAAGGGAATTTAAAACTTGCGTCACCTGTGATCATAACCTGAAAACGTTTCTAATTAAAGTGCAGTGACGCGTTCCGAGTGTGAGACGTCTTTCTAAAGCCAGATCTCGTTTATATTTATATCGATTCCATTAGGTCAAAAGGAAATTGTTGCTCATTATAATTATCTACCACTTCGTGATGAGAAGTACCTATACAGAAAGGAAAACACTCAGGATAAATTAAGACAACTACGAATAAAACTAAAACGTACTTAAAACAATACTAAATGGGACTACTTTCTTTAACCAAGTAAAAAAAGATTAAACTTTTCGATGGTAGTGCCACTCTGAGAGTAAAATTACAAAGTGAGAGTTTTAATCGCATTTAACTTATCAAAGTTTCTTGCAGACACAACAACAACACCACACAAGAAGTTTAAAAAACGATTTGCTTGTTGTGTGTAGCAACAACAAAAGCAACAGAACAAGACGAACACATTTTAATTTCATGTTAAAAAAGTGAAATTGAGAACTCTTGCTTCTCATTTAGTTTATATTTTCAGTTTTATATGTATGTACATACATATAGCCCTAATTATGTATGAATATGGATAAGTTAAGTATTTCGCGATTGAAAATCCTTACTTGAATCAATCTTTCTGTACTTGATTCTAGAAAATCCGTACTCACCGTACTATTAATACCGATTCGAAATGATTTTAGTATGGATGGATTGATTTTTCTTTCGAGTGTACCCTTTAGTGTTGCTCTCTCGTGGCATCGGTGCATGTTGGAGGCTTTCAATTGAGTGATCCCCGAAAGATCACAGCCTGCTAACGCATATTAGGTAATATTTCGTAATTCTCTGTCTAATACCAATTAAAATATTTTTTAAGTACTAATGGATATCAACCTCCATTTTATGCATACATCTTATCGTCATCATCATCATCATCATTATCATCATCATCGTCATCATCATGAACATCAACAATAAAACATACTAAAGCTGTCTTGATTTACTTTTTCGCGATTGCAATTTCGCCAATGCAGCCCCATATATTTTTTAAAATCTTTATTTCAAGCTTTTGCGCTTCTTCCAATAACTAGCCCATATAGGTAAACTTGCAAGTAAGAAAGTATAGCCAGTCAAGCCTGACCATTTGCAACCCAACAATATTTAAAACAAATTTTCGAGAGTGTACCCTATATAGTACCCATGGGAAATCATGGACCCCTCAGAATATAATTATGTCAAAAGTTTAAGATTCATGTAAAAGTTCTTTGAGCCGAATATTTTTTAGATATCTTCATCTATATGAGATTTGTTTGCCTTTTAATGATTTAAGAAAGGCCCATGCATAATTTTGGACACTGTAGCACAATATTTTGTCATGACATAGAAGCTATCTATCATAAAAGTTATTGTCGCCAATTGGTATTTCAATTGCAACATTTATAAGGAAGTTAAGGCATTAAAAGCTATGTTTGGAAGTATAATTTGTACGGGAGCTTTAGTCAAATATGGACAGATTCCAGTAAAATTTAGTAAGGTGATTTACGTTGCAATAAAATAAGTTTGAATCGAATTTAATCTAAATATGAACATAAGACGGTTTATGCGTAGAAACCCTTTATTCCGCAAGAAGCTTTTATTGGGTCTTTTTTGAAATTTTTGAACGATTCTCACCATTTTCAATAGGCTTAGTTTCTGTGACAACTAGAACCCATGAACCAAATTTGCGCACAAGGTTTAGACACATGCGAATGGAAAATACTTTACGGCATTACTTATATTGCAAATTCAGCAACCTTTCAAATTAAACTAAAGACAAATTTTACATAAGTCTTTTAATAATTAAAAATGTTCTTTATACAACAAAATATTCTTAAGGGCTTTTTGATTAACAATTAAAGAATTTGGGGGTTTTACGAGGCCTAAAAAAGCTAATCTACGTAAAACAAAATTATCACCAAAAGTTTTCCATTTAGGGGGATTTTTTTTTTAAGTTGGACTTTATGGGGTTTCAAACGTTTTTTTGGCGTAGTACAATAATGACCTGAGGACACTGACATATACTGCTGATGATAAACGCAATTGAAATATATTTATTTCTCTTGCAATCTTTAAATACTTGATAACTTAATTAACAAAATGCACAATTTCGTAATCCTTACGATAATGTCCCCAGCTAAGAAGATGGAAATCAGGATAAGAAATAAGAACGTCTGTCACTGTCTGTTCTGAAAATAACACAAAATATTATTGTATTTTAAATACTGAGGAGATTTACGTAGGATCACAATAGATCAAATAGATTTAAATGCCTAAAAATATAACTTTAATTACAACCATTAGTAAAAAGCTATTTAACATTTTTAATAAATGAAGCAATATACCTTTAGAAGGGGTTGATTACCATTCTAATTAAATGTTCTTTTTGTCCTTCCACACAACTGTTAAAAACCAAAAATCCAAAATTAAACCAGAAATTTATCGTAGATCACTTGTTTTCACCCATTATAAGAGTCAACGAACTGTAACAATATAAGAGGTTGGAAATCCTTGTAAACCTGTGTTGTTGTTACAAAAAAAAAAAAAAAAACAACATGGGAATGAGTGGAATAGACAGGAATTATTGCCTAGTCACTTTCCTGTGTCATCCAGTCATACAGTTATGAATATTACCAACTAAATAAATAAACAGACAGACAAACTGTCAGCCAAACAAATGCTCAGTTATGTTATGTATTTGTAATTCGTTTGAAGTTTACGCTTCAGAAATGATGGCAATAATGATGAAGATGATGAGAACGTACAAACATAGATGTTGTCAATGCTGGCAACAACGCAACCATTCAGTGTTTTTGTGTACAAGTAATTGAGATAAGAACTTGTAAAGGAAGGAAGGATTCCTTACAATATTAGCATCATCGCCATCATCAGCTAAAACAGCATCAGGCTCAATAACAAACAACCTCTCTTCACTTTTTGTCCATACGAATAACGAGTAGGTACAATGAATTTATGAGAACAACAACAACATTAACAACAATTACATTATGACGGAAGTGGGCGGTAAGGAGAGAAGAGAAATTTTTGTTGGGGCTTGGATTAAATTTTAAAATACATTTCTTCCCCATATTTGTACGTAAAATTATGTGGTGAGACAAAAAACACATGTGCAATCCATTCATTCTTCCGCTTGTTTGTCTGTAACTCTCCCATTCTCTTATCATCCGTTCTTTTCGTTTTGTTTGTCACTTGTTTGTCTACGGAATGTTGTGCCACCAGCCAGCCACATTTGCTGTCTCTGTTTTCTGTTGGTGTTACCAATAATAACAAACACTAAAAACATGTAAAACACTTTGTTTGCACTGTTATATAGAGAATTAAGCACAAAAAAAGCAGTTGTCAACCTCAAATGACTGTGTGTGCTTAAAAAAATTGTGTATATGTAAATAAAGGAATTTTTATCTATTGATTTTTCCTGTGGACAGAAAATTTTCACCACCGAAAAAAATAAAAATATGTTTAAAACAATCACGTACTCAATTCAACCCTTGTCTAAAAGCCAAGCAGCAGGTCCAATAAATATATTGCACAAAACAATTATCCGGAGATATTTGACGTTTTTTGATTTTATTTTTTATACTACGCAGGACAATTAGGCAGGTATAAAACAGAATATTAAATTGCTTGTGTACATCAAATAATTATTATTTTAGATAAAGTTTGTATATCTACCACCTTTTTTTTAGTGGAAAATTAAAAAAAAATCTTTTATTAATGGAAAATGTATGTCAGGACCGAATGTTAATTAAAAATTTTCGAAAAATAGCATAAATATTTTTCATCGTCCTGTAAAATATTACACAATTGAAACGTACATATAACAGAACTATGGACCGAGCAAGAATCCAACAGGAATATTTTACATTAACAACACTGCAGTGCAGACCGAAGAGTATTACGGTTCGAGCAATTATACTTGACACAGAAGGTCAGCCAGCAGTTTCTTGGCATTAAAAAGCAAACAAAAAAAATCGGCTGCTTTGACCAAAAAATTACAATAAATTAATTTCGTGGATTTCGAATTTCTATGAACGGCTCAGTTTCGATGAATATTTTATTGGATTAACTTTAGTGCAAATTATAACATTTAAGGTGTATCCTTTTTTAGTGCAGGAAACTGCAATAGTTTGACATAATTTTGTCAATGTTTTAGCAGTCTTGCGGTTTTTGCTACGAGAAATTCATTTTGGAACAACTATCCTTCATACACTTTTGGTTTTTAAGTTTTTAATTTGATAACGTAATCATTTATCTGCATTTAGGTTGGGGTCTTCATAAGTATGATTTAATGTTTTCTTAGTTAATGAGTCTCACCAGCAACAGGCACTGATGATTTTTTTTTAACAACAATCCGAACCGGATCTTAAGTCATGCAATGCTTTGTGTGGTAATTATGAAATGTGTTTGTACGAAGTAGGATTAGTTTTTTTGTGAATATTCGACTTGAACATTTCTACATTAAAAGTGGTAGGAAAAATTTCAACTCTGAATTTAAAGATCTACAGTCAATAATTTATAAGAATATTACATGAAGTAAAATATAATCTAAATCGTTAACGTTTGGTAACATCTCTATCGAATAATAGAATTTCTATGTTGTACACAGACGTGAGGCTTGTAAAAATCAAAAATCTTATTAGCCTTGGTGGAGGTTCCCATTATTTTTTGCCTTAGAAATTGTTCATTTCCCGTTCATTTCTATACATACTATGAAAATAGATTTTCGGAATTCCCATAAATTTCTTTTCAAAATTTTTGACTTAAATTGTGATATTAAATCTGTCAAATTATATATATTATTTCCTCACGTCACTTTAAGGAGCATAGGGCCTCCTTTCAGTATTTGAGGTTTCGGTAAGAAACTGCCAGCATGGCCTTCAGGCGGGCTGGTTTAGAAGCCTTTTCACGTTTATGAAGCGAGTTGCTTGTTTCGAGATCCGACGCCCGCTTCCAACCACCCCTAACATTGAAACAGGTGCTGGCAGTTGGTGGCTATTGTTTGTTAGCCCTCCTTGACATTTCTAGTATCGTAGGCACTAAGAAATTGTTAGGAGTCCCGAAATCTCTGTGGGATCCTCCACTTGGAAACCGCTAATTGTTCGTGGCTGCATTAGCAGCTGCTCTGCATATCTACGAAGCTTTCTACTATCTTCAACCTGTAGACGCGCCCGATAGCACTCAGCTGTGCTTCCTTAAGCTGTGAAGTTGCCCACTTCACTCCCGATGGCGGGAACTATACGTTTATGTACAACTTAATTAGTAATGTAGGTTATATAGGTATAAAAAAACTTAATTTTGCATATAACTTCATTTTGGACCTCAACGGGTTCTGTTATGAACCGTTGCATTAAAGTGTTTAAGACTGAGTCCTGCAAATTAAAAGCAATACAAAAATTTATGTATAATTAGACGTGACCATCCTACAAATGTATTCATTCACTTACTGCCTATTGAGACTATTTATCAACAGCTGCTTCAGTCTACACAAAGGACAAATAAAAATAATATATTAAATGTAGACATATAAATCCATCTACATTATTTACACCTTTGGCCAGACAATTTTAACAAAAACATGCTTACAAAAAAATTATGGCCAAATACGAGAGGTAGTCATCGTTGTATTACTAAAAATAACCAAACAGTCAAATAGTTATTGATTCCATATTTCAACTCTGGTGTTTGTTTTTTGTTCGGTTCAGTTCTCATTCTGTGTTTCTATACCTCAGAGGCTTTTAAGTTTTTGTTGTTCTCTTTTTAATTTACGAAAATCTTTCCTACAATCCAAGCAAAATTTATGCAAATTCATTGAACATGAAGTTATTGACTGGTTTTGTTGCTGTTGGGCGGTTTGTTGGACGGTCGGTGGATTGGTTGCTTGTTGGCTGTTGTGTATTTCGTTGATGTTGTTGCTATTTTCTATTCGGAAATAATTGGATTCCAAGTCCCCCATGTTTCAATATGTGTTCTTGTATAGTAAGTTTTGTGTTAAAAAAATTTTGTTTTCACTCATGTTTTTGTATGGTCATCATCGTAATTATTGTCGTCGTCGTCGTCGTCTTCGTCCTGTTGGCTGACATTCTCATTTTATAAGTTAGCTTGATTATGCGTTTTTAATGACGATTATCCTTAGAGATAAACGTATTTAAGAGATTTTTATATTAAAGAGGGAATAATTGGATTAAATTGTTTTGTTTTTGCGGTTGGGAGGGTGTGGTATAGCATTGCAAAATTTCGATTAATAAGAACTTCCTTTTTAAACTAAGAGATCTCCAAGATTTTATAATATAAACATACAAATAATTTTAATTTTCCACTAAAGCTTAAAATTTTTCTCAATATCTGCACATATTTTAATGAAAAATCACATGATTTGTCCATTGAAATGTCATAAATTTAACAGCTGTCAGAATGACTGATATTAAAAACATTAAATTAAAAGCAACTTGCCTAAATGCAAGACTTGCCAAGTAAATAATTGAAATAATTATAAACAGCAATTGCGTTATTAGAATTTAATTATTGCATACACGTTCACAGAAAGTGAGATCAAAAAAATTTAAACAGACAATTTCTCGTTTATTAAATCTATTGTAGCAGAATTTGTTCATTAATTAGGAATGTTGTTGGTCCGGAAAAAATATTGGTGCATGATTAAGAATGAATGCCGAGCAAACCGGCTGGCTGCCTTCCTAAGCGTCAGTGTGCATTTTCAAAGTAGTGTTTAAATCAAGCAATTATACTTTACAAAACTGCCAATCAAATGCATTATCATTTAAAACTTAGCAAAAGAATCGTCAAATTAAATATTGCGCTAGTTGCGTTTGTTTGCATATCAGCTGTGAATCGGACGACTAGGAAGCTTTTAAAATATGCTATGGTTTATTTCGAATTGAGAGAGGGGACTTTGAAAATAAATTCGAATTAGAGCCAACTTCAAAAGTCTTTTTAGAGAAACTGTCCATAATTTTGGATCAATAACATTTTGTAGAGATATAAACGGTCAACAGTAAAATGTATGTCAAATTTATATCCGAATTCAAAATGAACATATGTGACGCCAAAAATAGAAAGGGACCTAAGGGTTTTGTTGTATCTTTGGTGTACCATCACTGAGCGTGTTGGTATTGGTCTCATTAGAAAGCGACACATCTCAACTTTGTTGGTCAACCTTGAAAACGCGCGTAGGTCGTCCCTACTTCTTGTTTTGTGTAGTTGGTTTTTACTTTCCCTTTACCTTACTGTTCCCTTTCTATATGCGCTGTCACATATATGTTTCATGATAGTAAAAGTTTTGCTTTATAATGCCATCAACACAAAATACTGTGCTACCGGTCACCTAGCAAAAAACTATTGTGCGCCGATTTTTGACGATACCAATATTTATAAAATATTTATTTAAATGCAACAAGCGGTTTTCGAAGTTGGACCATGTATAGTTGAACTTATCATCCCACATTATTTTGTGTTTGACCATTTTAAAACATTTCTACAGTTCTGGTAATTTTCAAGACTAGATCTTATAAGAATTCTTTGATCAATTATGTGCTTACGTTTGCAACATTTTTACGGCCAGATTTAATTATACAAATATTTTGTACCACATTAAATTTCATTTACAAAAATTTAAACTGAAGACCCAGGGAGACCCACATAAAGAAAAAACTCGTACTGAATTTAAATTTTTTCCACTTATTTTAAGTACCAGTCGTACTTAAAAATTTAAGTACGAAAGTAATTAAAACAATCCAAATGTGATTTCTTTCGAAAACCAATACCGGAATTTCTCAAAATAAGTACAAAATTCTTAAATCAAGTTAATAAAAGCTAAAACGTTTCGTTGGTCGTGCCACTCTATATTCTATATGCCTGTATAGCGTATGTTTTTAAAAGTTTGTCTTAAAAACAAAAACAAAAACAACAAAAAAATAGGTAAAAACGGTTTGCTTGTTTTGTGTAGAAACAACAACAACACTATAAGAAGAATAACACACATTATTTTCATACTAAAAAAGTAAAATAAGAAGCAAAAATTCCCGAATTCTATTTGTTAAACTTATATAGTTGAATATATCAAATTTTCAAATAATAATGATTACAAAAACCATATTGGGCATGCTGCTGGTGTCTTATAATTAATAGCCTTTTTACACTGATCAAGATCTAACATCTACCATCAATTTGCCACCATTTGCGAAGATGTTAACATCTTTCCATAAGAAATACATAGGGCTAAAAACCAACATCTTTCAACATCCCTAAAAGATGTTCCTATCTCATTTTATTCCATTCTACATCTTTCGATTATTTTAGTGTCATCACTAGAAACGTGTCAATAAGTTCTATTATTATTGTGGCATCACTGACAAAAAGAAGTTTGTTTTGAAAGCAGCGTTACCATTTGTCAAGTTTTATCTTTTATTGCAATGTTTTTTTGTTAAGTATTTTTTATATTTTTAAACAAATTGAACTTCAAATACATTTTGAGTTTTCTTTTTAAATTTTGGCACTTTTGTGAGAAAAAACATTTTTAATTTAAAAATATTTTTTTTTTTTTCAAAAATGGTGACATTTTTGTTTGATGGTAGATGTTAGATGTGAGCAATGTAAACGAGTGTTTCACATTTTCTACATCTTTGATGGTAGATGTTAGATGTTGATCAGTGTAAAAAGCCTATAAGAGTTCTTCTGTGAAAAAGGGTGAACCAAACATGTGGATCAGACGGGTGGCGGTAAAAAGTTAATAACTTATAATATTCTCTCTTGATTTTTAGGGTTAGTGTTTTTTAGGTTGGAATTAATCCACTGTCAGCTTATTTCGAATTCGAGGTTAACCAACTTAGAAATTCTTGAATCAAGCACAGTTTGATATTAATTTTCATCTTACTTTTACTTAAGTCAATTCCGTTTTCGAATTTATTTTAGTACGGGGCACTCGAATGATCCGTTTTTAAATCAAGCATTCTGAACTTGATTTAAGGAAAACCGTACTTACCGTACTATTGATACCGCTTCAGCTTGATCTGAGTTCGGATGGACTGATTCTGCTTTTCAGTGTACCTTCGCAAAATTTCCTATCGAATTTTATTTTAATACAATTATTTTTTTTCATCTCTTCGAGATTGAATCTTATTTATAAACTACTGTTAATTATAGAACGAAATTATTCTCTTTACCCCGTTTTCACAACTTACCGATAACTAATGGCAGGATTTTATCCGCTTTATAAAAAGTGTTCCATTTTTATACCCACACCACAATTGAGAAGAGGGTATTATGTATTTGTGCTGATGTGAGTAACGCCTTTAAATATTGGTCCTAGACCCACCTTAAAGTATACCTATCGACTTAGAATCACTTTCTGAGTCGAACTAACTATGTCCGTCCGGCTGGAAAAGTTCAGGCCGCAATTTTGGAGATAATTTGATACAATTTGGGGAAATTTCTGCCTATCAGAAACTATCAAACCGATTTTAATGAAATTTAAATCATACAGGGGTGTCATGGAAATCGAAAACGTAAACATTTCTGTAATAAAAAAAATTTTATGACAATTATTATACAAAAAATGCTCTATTAAACAGAATTTTTTAACAAAAATTTTAAAAATTAGATTAAAAGTTTAATAAAAAGAACTGCCAAATTCTTTCGTTTTACGTTTTCGATTTCCATGACACCCCTCATAGAAAGAAATATATTTATATGGACACATAAGCTTTGTAGTTTTTCAAAAATAGGACCACAAGGGGTGATAGGGGACAATTTCTGCCTCTCACAAACTTTCAAACCGATTTTAATGAAGTTTATAAACATAGATAAATCCACATTAATACGGACACATAAGCACGATGTGTTTTTAAATACTGTGGTGTAGAGTATCATATGGTCGGGATTGACCGACTATACTTTCTTACTTGTTACAATTTTACTTTAACCTACCAGGTAGGATGAACGTTCTTTTACTTGTGGCTCACTTTACGTTAATGGCCTGTTCGTCGATAATGAATGAAGACGAAAACAAATATTTTATAATTTGTTTTTGTTTTAAATATAATTTAAGCGAACGAAGTCTTCATTCGCAAGTTATCTACGAAAAGGCCATAAAGTGTAGTTGTCATAATGGAACACTTCTTATACGGCCGATAAAATCCTACCTTTAGCTATCGGTAAGTTGTGAAAACGGGCCTTAGAGTAATTTGTATCTATCGGTTAACATAAAATTGTTGATAAATTTGTTATGACATTTATTAAGCAAAATTAGTTTTTTTTTATTAAATGCAGTAGGATAATTTTGAATTTTGTGTTTATATGTTTGTTTATTTGTTATTTAAAATTAAAACTCCGTGAAACCAACTCTAAGAACACTAAACGCGTGAGGATATTTGAATAAATTGATCATTGTTAAATTAAATTCGCAATTCTTGGTCATCTTCGATTTCATTCCATAAATCATTATCTATGTTGTATTGTAACCCGTCAGCGCTGAGTTTGCCCGTTTTTTTTTTTTTTTTTAATTTAAGGCTAACATTTTTTCGAGTTTACGGTACTTAAAAAGGGCCAAGTTGGCATCACTGTTTAAAATTAAAATTTTTTTATTTCATTTATTGCCAAAAATGTTATGCGAATCTATTTAGCTTATGTGGGTCGAATTTAATACTCAACATGTTATAAAAATCTGAGATTTCTATAGGCCATTTTCAAACACATGGCTGGATAAAATACTAGGCCGTTTCTAGATTAGAACAAAACCCACAGATAACACTTTAACTAAATTCAATAAAAATTCTGGATGATGAAATTTCTGTTCTATAAGTGTCTTTTTTTGGGAACTTGATAAATATGTCGATTAAAACAATAAGCGAGACTAAAATTTTTGCCTTTAAATACCCTATTTAAAATGTTGGCTCTAAATAAGATTTTTTTGATCTCACTCCTTTTCATCAGCACACGTAAAACGTAAAACAATTACAATAATAGTTACATAAATTTGATTCTTCGATAAATATTTTAAAATTACGTAATTAAATTCTATTTATGTACATACATACTTATGTACATCTGTGTGTATATGTCAACCATTATTATGGTTGACAAGTCAAGCCAGGGCCAAGCTTCAGTATTACAAAATTATTGAAAAGAGATAGAAATAACGTTAATAATAAGGTAAATATGAATATGAGTAAAATCAACTGTTAAGAGTCATACAATATACATAAGTACAAAATGAATATTCATATGTAAAGTAAGTAAAATTGTTAAGACCTACAGGCCAAATAGGCGGCACGAAATAAGGCCAGGCCGACTGAAATAAGTCCCAATTAAGAAAATGAAATAATTCCCAAAAAACTTCCCATATGATTTTTATGGATGAAACCCCAATTAATTAAATAAATTACACTACGTGACAATTTGTTGGCCAAATAAATTTGACTCCTAATCTTAATGTGAATCCGAATATGAGGAATTGTCAAAAGTAGAACAGTTTTTGAGATATTACAAAATAACCATTATTTGTGTTTTTAAAAAAGATGCTGTGACTGAAATGCAAATACCCAAAAAATAAAATTTTAACCCATTTCAATACGAACATTTTGTGCCCAGTAGGATCCTGATCGGTGCAAAAATGACAAAGTTACAGAAGATTAATTGAATAAACCCACAACAAATAAATTTAAAAAGCTAAATTTTTAGTAAAATAAATATTAAAAATTGCTTAAAACTATTGAATTTCTATGTGGGTTAATTTACTAAATCTTCTGTAGCTTTGTCATTTTTGTAGCAATCTATGTCTTGTTGGGCGCAAAATGTTCACATTAAAATAATCTAATGTCGCATTCAATAAAACATTAGGATTTTTAAATCATTGGTTTAAAAAAATAACTTGAAAGGAGCAAAATTGAACAAAATCATAAAATTTTCAATGAAGCTTGAACTTTTTTCCCCTGTAACTCTGTCATTTCTAGACCAATCTTCAATAGCAATCCATGGTTATTTTAGAAATTTTATAACCTTTCACTAGAAAGAAAGAATTACATAATCCGTTTAGATTTTTGAAGATATTTGCGTTCAGTCACATCATCTTTTTTTAAAACACAAATAACGGTTATTTTGGAATATCTCAAAAACTGTTCTACTTTTGACAATTCTGACCTCATATTCGGATTCAGCGGAATTTTACATAGAGATTAGCTGTCAGATTCATTTGGTCATGACTTTGTTGAAATTTTGTCACGATGTGTTATTGGCCTTTAATTAAAAAAAAAAGGTTATTTTCAAATAAAAATTAAAAAAAGGCTCAATAAAATAATGCCCAACAAAATGTAAAAAGACCAAATTATAATTTCAATAAAATTTTATTTGAAAATTTTAAAAATATGGCGCTGCTAAATATGGCCCCGACTGAAGACCTACTAGGCAGAGAGGAGAAAATCCTTGCGACTGGTCGGAGGCCGGCTGGCAGAGGAACGTTACTTAGCGCAAAGATTTGCTCCTCGATGGTACAACAGCACTGACATCGCTTACTAACTATTCTCTTTATAGACGTCTTTTGGTCGGGCGCAAGTATTTTATCCTTTACAGTATTAAAAATACCAGCTTTGCTAACTAAATCTTCTCTGCATAGCCCGCCTTCGTCCGGGGCCACATTTCGCAGCGGCAAAAATTTATTAAATAAATGTAAAACATTTATTTTTAAGAAAATGAAGTAAGGCCCAAATAAAATGAAATAAAGCCCATAAAGATTTTACATGAAATGAACCACATTCTGTTGTTAAACAATTTGTTTTGGGTGTTATTTTATAATGAAATAAAACAAAACCCAAAAAAAATTGAATTTCACCCAATTTTAAAATTAAGCATTTTTATTGCGTTTTATTTTTCTTAATTGGGCCTTATTTCGTGTCGCCGGCCAAATAACGTAGTACTCGTACTATCAGCTTAAACCACAAACTACACAACAGCGAGTCCACAATGCAAATATTCTCGTATGTGTAAATACATTTGTATCTACATACATATGAATTTACAATTTACATGTGCACTGGATGTTCAAACATCGATACTTATGTTTACTTTTAATAGTGTTTATTTAGTTTTTGCATATTTTTTTTTTTTTTTTTTTGACAAGCTCTAGTATGCAATTTTTATTAAATGAAATGTTATTATTTTTTTCTCTGTTGTAACTTGTGTTAAAAGTTTACAATTAAAAATACATGTTTTCGATATATTATTAATAAATTTGAAAAATTTCAATAACAACCTCAAGGAGATTTTATAAATAAAGGGTGTTTTTTTAAGACATATATAACTCACACTGAAGAACTCACATGAAGTGTGTATGACTTTTTTCCAGTAAACTTTGACAAATAATTATGCAAAAGTTTACACCAGAACTCATAACTTCATTACATCCTAAAAAAACACTGTTTGGTGAATTTTACATGCCGAAGGCGCCATGGGCTCATTTGTCTTTTAATCCAAAACCGGTGCCAAAATTACCATGAATTGTGTAGGCTAATGATTCGTGATTTTTTTAATCCTCATTGCAAATCATTTGGAGGAAAAATGGTTCTAACAAAAAGGCGCAGCATGCCCTGCAGCGCGTGAAACCATCACTATTTTGAGCCAAACGTTTGGTGAACGAATTATATCAAATTATACCTTTGAATTTAATACATTATTCGCGTGATTTTACACCCTTGGACAACTTTTTGTAGGGGTTAATCGAATTTATGGTCTATGCTGATAAAACAGGCACGATTAGTCATTTAAAAGCCTACATTCGAAGCACTATTGACAAAATAAGACCAGAGGCGAATTACGGGATTCGCTAACGAGCGAAATTTCCATTTAAATTGCATTGGAATTTCGATCGATATTGAATGCCGTAATTTGCCCTCGGGTATGCTCGTAAAAGTGCCCGAAGTTGGACCGACAAGATGGCATTCATATCAGAGAACGGATTTGTGCGATTGCAAAAAATCGCAGTAAATGAACACCAACAAATACACTCGCTTGCGGTCATACAATCAAACTTGCGCAACCGCAAACATTCGCTGCTGGTTTGCAGTCATTCAAATAATCAGCTATGGGCACCACTACATTGAAAGCTTTGCATGTGTTTCATTGTATTGGTTTGTTTACGTTTGCATTGGTTGGTTTTATGATCTTTTGCTCTTTGTTTTTTGTGTATATATACACATCGTTCGCTCTTTTTGAATTTTCATTTTGAACTTGCCCATAGCTGCAAATAATGCACATCGTGCTTTGTTATTTATTCCATCGTTTAGATTCGTTTGTCAATTAAGATGTTTGTGTGTTAGGTCCGACAGTGATTGTTTTGGCAAAGAGAAAAAAATAAACAAAAAAGCCAGAAATCAAGCAATTATTAATCATGGAGGCATTCAGCAGTTACTATGTAGTACAAGAAAAAAAAAATTTTTATTGAAACTAAACGCACATATGTGGTACAAACAATTTCCAAAGAAACAGAAGACTTTTATTTATCATATTAAGGGCCATTATTACAACTTGAAGTTAGCTAAAGTTAAGATTAAATTGACAGATAATAATGTGTTATCTGTCAAAAAGCGTCTGTTTACTGTCGGATAACAGCTAACGCCAAGTTATAATAATGGCCCTAAAAAGTACAGTAGTTCTGTTTGCACAATGTATTCTTGTTGTTGTTGTTTTTATTGTTGTTAATTGTAACAAAGCGTCTTATCGAGTGGTTTATTGATGTTATTGTTGTTAATGTTAACAAAGCGTCTCATCGAGTGGACAATGACTACTTGAATGCAAAACTATAAGAATGTGTGCCTTTCGAATTTACACAATTGTGTTATATTGCGTGCGCAACAAAAATGCAAACAAAGCACTTTCAATAAAAAACGAACACATGCAGAAATCAATTGTGTACGAAACGATGTAAAAATTTTCAAAGTTGAACTTTGTTTTACAGGCAAAGAGTGAATGTAAATTTGAGCGTATGAATAAATCAAGAAAAATAGTGATTTTGCAGTTCTCTGATTCATATGGCACAGTCGCGGATTCCATATGCTAAAAATTATTTTTAAACATTAAGTGCCATGAAATTTGTGAGCTAATTTATTGTTTTATTTAAAAAGAAAAAAAAAAGTTATATGCCTCTAAAAAAAAAACACCCCGTATAACTGTATATATACTGATAAAAACAGTGGCTGCTGCATATATATTTGCACTTCCTGATCCAATTTTTGTCGTCTGAGCTTTTTATTAACAACTAAAGCGAAAACCACAAAAATTAAAGCAAAAGTATTTTAAAGAATGTAATCATATTTATTCATCAAACAAAAATTCAAAATGTATGTGTTTATAATCACCAAGAAAATTATTACTTTTTTACACCTGCAATTTAAAGGGAACAATCAATTACAGCAAAATTTTAAGTATATTTGCCAACAGTTTAAGTGAGATCAAAACAATTAGGTCAACAGATAGAGAGAGATATAGGTTCTCGAAGACTTGCTCATATTTGTCTTCTATTAATTTTCCTAAACTATTAAAGAACGTGGAAACTTATTCCTGAATATTCTTTGTAGTTGTAAAAATATAAAATGTTAATTATTTTTTCTTAAACGAGGTGGCACAAATCTTGTCACCCGATATTTTTTGACTGCAATTTATTTTTTATAAATGTAAAATTTTAGTTTTCCTTTTGGATTGCGTTATTTGATGTCATAGTGTAGTTTTTTCCAATTTATGGCATTTTCCATCGCTCTTTCCAGAACATGCGGCGATAAAAGGTTCCCGACGGATATTATTTTTGAGGACTTCAAGAGCATGAGGCTTTTAAACTTAACTTTAAGGAACCTCAAAAAAACTAGAACGGCTTAACCTGGTGATATACGCCTAAATTCACGCTGTACTAACAGGCGAATTATGACGCAAAAATCGAAACAATTATTTCGCGTTCTTGATGATTATAGCGCTCCATTTCTTATGGACGTGTATTTTGTTTCTGTTCACTTCACAAATAGAACTGACATTTTAGCTTTGCTCATAGATTTCTGTCGTCAGCTCATTATTGGTTTGGCTCATATGACAAAAAAGGCGTAGTGGAGAAAAAATATATGCAATAGATGTTTTTTTGAAGTTAATAGTTATTTATTGAAAGTGTAAATTATTTTTTTTCTTTTGCCGCATACGCCACTTTTCTAAATTTATTTGTAAAAATTAGCTTTTTGTGCTGCAAACGTATACTTACTGATGTGTATTGAGTTGTTGACAATATCATTTTTCTTTTGCTTTAACCATTTTTATTTTCTTACGGCAATGAAGCAAAGAAAGAGTATTATGCTCTCCTTTTAAGTACTTCTTTATCTATGTTTTTATAGTTGACCTTTTTTATATAAATTATTAGTTGTTTTTGTTTGGCTGCAGGCCCACGTAAATAAATGATTTCAAAATTCCTGATTTTTTTTTTTTTTCTTATGGCAATGAAGTTAAGCTCACCCTTGCTTTTTTTGTACGTTTTTGTATTTATAAAGAATTTTCTGCATTCCCAAAAAGTGGTTTGTACTTAATAAACTTTCAAATAGTTGACATGGAGCAAAATTAATGCGTAATAAACTTGAAACTTAAAAATTTGTGAAACAAGTTTGGAATTCAGAAAGGGGGTATTCAAAATATCCAATACCCATTTTTTTGTTTTTTTTTATACCCACACCACAATAGTGGAGAGGGTATTATGCATTTGTGCTGATGTTTGTAACGCCTTAAAATATTAGTCCTAGACCCACTTTAAAGTATACCGATCGACTCAGAATCATTTTTTGAGTCGAACAAACGATGTCCGTCCGGCTGGCTGGCTGTCCATGTAACCTTGTGCGCAAAGTACAGGTCGCAATTTTGGAGATAATTTGATACAATTTGGGACATACAAATGTTCTTATTGGCAAAGGAACAAGCCTTTTAAAAATGGCTTCGTAGGACCAGGAGGGAAGATATTTCTTCCTCTCAGAAACTATCAAACCGATTTTAATGAAATTTAAAACATAGATAGAACCATATCTTTATGGACACAAAAGGGATGCATTTTTAAAAAAATAGGACCACGAGGGGAGATAGGGGCACTTTCTGCCTCTCAAACCGATTTTAATGAAAGTTAAAACATAGATAGATACATATCTATATCGACACATAAGCTATACAGTTTTTCAAAAATAGGACCACAAGGGGAGGTAGGGGACAATTTCTGCCTCTCACAAACTTTCAAACCGATTTTAATGAAGTTTATAAACATATTTAAATCCATATTTATATGGACATATAAGCATGATGTGTTTTTTAATACTGTGGTGTAGGGTATCATATGGTCTATACTATACGACTATACTTTCTTACTTTTTTTTTTTTTTTTGTAAAATGGTCGGTAGGTCAAACCAATACTGAGCTGAGGATGTGTCTACAAATCTAAGAAGTTTTGAAAGAAGATTTTAATCTAAAGAAGATTTTAGAACTGAGCCGTGGTCGTACAATAAGTGATATTTCGATTATTTTTAAAGGGAACTAATTTTGGTATTGATTGATTTTAATGTTAGGAAGTCATAAAATATTTGTTTGAGTGTGTATAAAACGGTAGGCCAAGGGGCTAGTATTAATTTTGACATTAGCGTAGTAATTCTTGACAATTTTAATTCAACATAGATCTTTACTACCGTTTCACAAACCGCTTTTATATAAAACGGATAGATTTAGTTTCCTTCAAACTGGCCTCAACTAAAACACCTTACATTTTTTCTACCAGATGGCAACACAATAGTAAACCCAGTCAATATTCAGGAAACTTAAACAATTAATTCCTTTAATTGCCTCGACTCCATCAAACACACCTATTATTGTAGCATTTGTAAGGAGGCACAAATTTTCAACAAAAAATATTAGTATAAATATACACATTTGTGCCTTTTAATAAAAACAGCAAACAAACTCACAACTTGACGTTGTTAAGTTGACCAGTTTACGGGGGTACTTAAATCAACGTCATCGTCATTCATTCATTTAGTCTTCAAAATATCAAGCCGATTTTTTTTACCTCAGATTGTTTATGATGAGATTTTTTTGTTTTTGTTTTTGTTTTTTGCTGACTTTATATATAAAATGAAACTCTGAAAATACAAACTTTTATATGTGCATGTTTAAGCATATTAATTGTGGATGTCATCAGAAATACAAAGAAAAAAAAAACAAAATATGTATCTGTTTATAAAAAATACAAAAATAAACCGAAACCGTTTTTGTATGCAACATTTTGCGGTTTGTTTTTGTTTGGCGCCATGACATTAACCCATCGTCATCATCATCATCATCATCATCATTTGCAGCAAAATTGTTTGTGATCACAGCGCGATGTTACAAAAACACCGGTTAAATATTATTGTGAAATTTTTGTTTTAACTATTCCGCTATAAAAGTTTTTGCTGTTTTTTATTTACAGTATCAGATTTTTCTCTTTTTTGCTTTAATTTTATTTTAAACGTCCAGTCGATTTCGTTATACTTTTTATACCATGTGAATGAGTTTTAATTGCTTACTATGAGTTATAGGTAAAGTGAATTGTATAGAAGAATTTAAGAAGATACAACTATATTTTTATTTAGGGCGAATTAAGATAAAATCATGCAAGTGGACTCAGACTAGCCGTCAACGAATATTGTAGCAGTTGCAATGATAGGAAAAAAAGAGATACGGTATTCCACCTACTTTTCGAATGCCTGGGCATGAATTTCAAGACTATTAGATTTCTAATTAATTAAACACTATTGAAACTTGGTGACATATCTGGGTCAAGCCTTAATGAATTACTTAAGCTTCAGGCTGAATCTGATACTACATAAGTATACATTACGATGTAAATGGCAATACATCTACCGAGTGGTGTGTTCTTGTCCAAACGGAGTCCTTTCGACTCTACTTGACTTTTTGCCACGATACTAATCAACCCAACCGCACAGTTTTAACAACAATTTTAAAATCGTTTAAAAGCATCAGTATTCATCCGAGAGCAAGGTGTTGTTTAAACGCCATTAAAAAAAGAATTTAATTATCGGTTAATAACTTGCGGACAGACTTGAAGCCCTAGGCCCTTGAGGTCCGCCATGTACTTAAGACCTTGTCCGTCCGTCTATGTTTTTTTCGAATAATGCCGAACGCTCATACTTCAACGGGGTATCCGAGATAGGCTTGATTAGTTATTAGTCTTAAAAAGATAAGCAACGTGGGAAAATGTCTTACTCTTAATAAATTAATATTTTACGAATTTCTCACAATGAACGTTGAACATTTTCCAATGATTTCACATTCTTAAATTATATACCCAACAATTTGACATGTGCTGCAAATCCGCTTTAACAAGTAATTATGGCAAATTTATTATATGTACTACTCGTCCACATATTTATTTATTTATTCTTTTTTTTTCGAAAATTTGCCTGTATCTATTTTTAATATTAAATTTTTTTTTTTGTGTAATTCAACATTTATTGTTAACGCTTACATGCATACTTTTACTAATTAGTAAAAAAATTTATTCACGCATGTATCCTCACCGATACTCAGAACACACAAACTCAAACCAACTTGTTCATAAATATTTGTATGTGTGTATCTGGTACTTAAACAAAATCAACCCCTGCAAGCATTTTCTGAAAAAATTTATCATATTCGAGTCATTTATGACTCGTCTGCCCGATTAAAATAGGCATATATGAGCTCATTTTCTGATCATAAATGATTGTTTTCTCGGAAGGAAACGGTATCCTACCCGGGACTCTTCTTGAGGAGTCTTTTATTACCCGCTTTTCTGAACAATTTCGACTCATTTATGAATCATATTTTTAATGATTTGCGAGTCTTTTTCGACTAATTTTTTAGTCGTAATTCTGATCGGCTAAGAGTCTTTTTCGACTCATTTTTCAGTCCTAATTCTAATCGTTTGCGAATGATTTACGAGCTCTACTAGCTCTACTACCATAACACATATTTCTTCCAAATTTCATAGATCTGCCACTAGATCTATAATTTTAAAGAAGCAATATAAACTAAAAAACATGAATGTCCGGCCAGATTGGCAAAATACCCCTCTGTGTGGCGTTGAGTAAGTCAACAGAAAGTATTGCGACGACTCAAATGAAAGTTAAAGAAATTTTAGTAAAAAAGTAAATATATTAAAGTTTTTATTAAATACGTAATAATTGCTAAAATTTAATGTTTGAATTACACCACCAAATTTTACCAAATGCCAAATTAACGTCAAAGTGATGTAGTCGTCGACTTGATGTAATAACAACGTAAAATTAACATCGACATTGACAACTTAGTTAGGGGTCCCTACTAGCATTTGGAAGATTGTTTTATCAAAAATCACCTAAGTCTTCCTCGAGTACTTTTGACGATTAAAAACTGATGAATCACTTGCGCGCTTGAAAAAAGACTCGCAAACGATTAGAAATATGTCTAAGAAACGACTCATAAAACATTCGCAAACGATTAGAATTAGGACTAAATAATGAGTCGAAAAAGACTCATAGACGATCAGAAATACGACTAAAAAATGAGTCGAAAAAGACTCGCAAACAATCAGAAATACGACTAAAAGACTCGTAAATCATTAAAAATATGAGTCATAAATGAGACGAAACTGATCAGAAAAGCGGGTAATAAAAGACTCCTCAAAGAGAGTTGCAAGTAGGGTACCATTTACTCCCGAGAAAACAATCATTTATGATCAGAAAATGAGCTCATATATGCCTATTTTAATCACGCAGAGGAGTCATAAATGACTCGTATATGATTAATTTTTTCATAAAATGCTTGCAGGGAGGGACAATAACAACTATGACAATTACAATTTGTAAATCAGTAAAATAAAATATAAAATAACTCAAAAGTAAACATTTTTATCTTTGATGTGTTCTGTATTTTTATTTTAATTCTTTTTGCGTTTTATTCTATCTTTTTTTATTCTTTATTAATTATGATCAGGGCAAGTTTTTTAATTTGCAAAAAATTTAGAAATTTTTAGAAATGGAATGTCTTGCATAGTGTGTAAATGTACATCCATATTTCGCAATTTCTCAATAAATTTCTTAACAAAGTCTGAACACTACTGTCAAAGTTGCTTAGACGATTATGAAAACTTATATTTTTGATATACAGTGTGAGCTCGATTTGCGCAACACCTGCTTAACACAGCCCTCGAATCACACAACACTTCGATTTCCGCAACAGCCAATATTTTTCACATTACAGTCTTTATAACTGCAACTATTTTTGAAAAGGAGTCTTACTGCCTGTTTAACGATATCGAACGTCATCGTTCGCATAGAAAATTACATTTAAAACAAAAACAAAAATCGAACATTGTTCGAAGTTTGTTTTTGTTTTTAATGTTATTTTCTAAGCGAACGATGACGTTCGATATCGTTAAACAGGCAGTTAATCCTTGTGAAATACTCATGGCTGTGGAGTCTTAAAAAATTGTTCTAACTTCGAGTCCGACACCAACTCCGACTCGTTCTCTTAGATTGATTCTAAGTGTATATGTGAGGCTGGTGCTTATTTGACTTTAAGCTCTTTTTTTAATGCAGTTTTTAATATTGCATCGCCAATTTCGAAGAATTTTTATTTTCGAAATTTTTTTAAATGTTTTATGAAAATTTTTGGAGTCGGCGTTTTTGTGGGTACTTCGACTTCGACTTCAATACAAAAACCTCAACACCGACTCTTCAAATAAGATTCCGACTCCACAGCCCTGGTAATAATACAAGTGGCATCGCTTCGGCAACAAATACAACAAAAATTAAAACTTGTCTCCCCATACGGCAAAAATAATTTTACACAAAAATCAAATAGTGACACTGAACTTGTTAAATTAAATAAACTTTCAGCCAATTTTTTTTTTCATTGCGGTCAAGACCTTATTTATTTCTAATTTAAATAATCAAAAACTTAAATACAACTGGGGTATTCACAAGGTGTGCTATCATGTTATATTGTCATAATCAGGGAAACCAGAAATATGCTCTAAAAAACACGTTTTATGCGCATTAAATATGCAGTAAAAACTGGAAAATATGCCGTTAAAAATGGTAAAAATTTGCCCTAAAAATTAAAAATTGCTCATTTGAAGACACAATATTCAATAATTTAATAACAAAATCTAAAAAAAAACCTAAAAAAGGTTGAAACTCATATAAGAGATGTTTGCGCCGAATATTATCTAGATATTAACATCCATATGGGTTTTTGTCTTAAAGGGATTTTGGTACGAATGTTAACATTTAAAAGGAATTTAAATCTAGTTAAGGATGGGAGCTTTGAGAAAATGTGAACCGAATCGAAAATAATTTAATTTGAAGTAAAATATTATTGGCACGAATTTAATTTAAATACCATCGTAATTAGATAGATTGCGGACCAAAGAGTCTGATTTGGATGAGAAATTATAGACCGATTCTCACCATTTGCATAGACTTCGTCCATATTTGATCAAATTATCTACAAAATTGGAACTTGTACTCTGCACAAAAGGCTAACATGGACAGACAACCAGCCAGGAGGATGGATGGACATCGTTAGATCACTTTAAAAAGTGATTCTGAGTCGATCGGAATTTTAAAAGATTGGTCAAGATACAAATCGCATAACATTTATCCTGAATAACAACCTGCTTTGTCTTACAATTTTAGAGTAAAAATTAAATGTAGATTTCGAAATTGAAGTAACAGATTTTCGAAAAAAAAAAATGTTATTTGCTGCAAAAGCTATTGTAGGTATTTAAAAAATTTAATATGTATCAAAATATGCATTAAAGGCAAAATATGCGCTATAAACCTAAAAAATGATAAAATATGCAAAAATATGCACTAACAAATCAATGCCAAAATTCATAAAAAGCTCTAAAACGGATAAATATATTGTTTCTGCCTTCATTAGTCACACAAGGAAAAACACGCAATTGCATATTTCTGGTTTCCCTGGTCATAATGTTCTAACATTTACAATGGTTGTTGCTTTGTTAACTAAAAGTGTCTTAAATTAATAGAACTTTGCTTGCTATGATTATTTTGCTGTCGTAATTAATCAGAAGATACGGCTGAGCCGTGCCGCGTTAGTTAGATGGTATAGTTTTATCCGGCTAACATCCGTATTTAACCTGCGGCTAGCAATTTTTGCAACAAATCACTTGCGGCATCAAATTAGATCGGCTTAGGACTCTGCTGTTTGGTAAACATACAAAATAAAATTTATTTGTGATTTGCGTCTGAAAAATGGAAAATAGTCAGGTAAGATCTAATTTATTTTATTAATTTATGGATTAGAATTAAGAAATATTTTTATTTTTGGTAAATATATTTTTTTTTTTATATGTGTTTTAAATCAGCTGATTTAAATTCAAAATAGCACACTAAATTATGAGGGGTTGTTCAAAACATATGACTTTATGACATCTTGTGAATCCCCCAAATATACTAATTACAACACAAAGACTAGAAAAATAATACCAGAGAAAAAAATAGTCATCTGGCACAGAAATGCCACCTGTTTATTTAATCATGGTCTCAAAAAGGGCAACACATATTTTTTTTTATTTACAATATTTCTTTCTTTTTTTTGTTTTTCTTGTTCAAATACGTGTTTTTTTTAAAGTGTTCGTATTTGGCCCAAGAATCCCATTTCAGCAACATTTCTTAATCGTTTGAGATGTCGCATGAACGCCTCAGAAGCGTAGGTTCAAATAATTTCATAGTTTTATTATTTTTTAAGAAGTATACGTTAATGTATCATCATGAATACCGTTTTTTACAGTTACTTTTTGTTTTATTAAAAGAAGGGTGGTGTGGGGGGGGGGGGGGGGGGGGGGTTGGTCAAGTATATTCGAACTTTTCGGTAACTACAAAGCCAGATTTTTGCGGATGGGAAAAAACGAGCTTGCATTGTATTCTATTAATCTGCGCGGCAGCTGATAATTTAAATTGAAAAATTAAAAGAGATTATTTTCTATGTTTTTAATCAGCAATTAATTTCCTGCCTAAAAACTTGCCCTCATTATGATTTTTTTTTTTGTTTTTGTTAAATGTAATACATATTCGTAATTAATTTATAAAAAAAAATATATATTTCTGTTTTATTAAGCACAAAATTATTTTGCTTAAGTAGTGGCTTTTTTATAAAAACTATTTATGAAGAACTAATTTTTAATGATTACTTGTCAATAGTCAAAAACTTGTCAAAATAGTCTTATGGCCGTTTTCTCATTATACGATTATCTCTTTTCCCAACGATAAACTGCACATTAAAGAAATTTGGTTTTCTCAATGTCTAATTTGCTTCTATTCTGTCGCAAAGCTAACCAGCACTCATCTGCCAATTAGTTATTTCCTGAATCTCAATCAGCTGACTCCCAGCTTTAACATGTATTTTGAGAGGTGTTGCCAGCTAAAAACAATGTTTTTGTCGGTATATTGAGAAAACCAAAATCGTTAACGGACAGTTTATCGCTCTAATAAATTTTTGTTGTCATTAAGTAACAGCCAGTTTATCGATACATTGAGAAAATGGCCATTAATAAGTCAGAAGTAAAAATTAAATTTACTTAAACGAAATCTCAAAATCCCGATTTTCAGAATTCTGAATCTCAAAGTCCCAAACTTTATAATCCCAAATTTTGAAATCATAAATTTAAAGCTCCCGATATCAAATCCCGAACACGCAGGAAACAAAACATGTTTAAATATTGTCACCTCTAACAAACATGTTTTTAAAGAAAATTTTAAACATAATGTGATTAATTTAACTATATTATTGTCACTCGACAACTATATTATGGTTAAATTAGTCCTACATAAAGAAGCCCCAAACATATTGTGGTTACCTCTAAAAATGTTACGTTTAAATATGACAATTATTTGTTTTTAAAATATCAATAGTATATTCCTCTTTTCCAAGAGCAACATGCTTTGGTTGAAGACCAACCAACCATGTTATTATAAGTGTTGAACATATTTTAGTTATTTATAACCATATTACGTAATATGGCTGTGGCTTCTTGAAGGAGTGCTTAGTAAGCCATAATATGGTTTTCGGTGACAATAATATGGTTAAATTAAACATATTATGCTTAAAATTATCTTTAAAAATAGTTTTGTTGGAGGTGACCATATTTAAATATATTTTTCTCTGGGTGAATTTAGTTAGCGAAGCCAAAAAGGAATTTGTTAGCTTCAATAAGTACTTCGATAAATTTGACACGAAAAGGAGTTTGCTCTCCATGACTTCAAAAATGTTGCACAGTGTAATTCTTCGCCTTTAATTGATCTTTCTGTTACATAAAGTAAACAATTTATTTATTATTTGTGTTCCAGTCCATTTAATCTTATTTTAATGTTTTTCCAAGTCTTAAAGTTCAATACTATTTGGTTTATAAGAAAAATAAAAAATTTATATTAACGTACTTGGTAATGACCCATCATTAGCCAAAAAAAACAAAAAATTACAGACGTCAAAGTGTCTGGAGAATAAAAACGGTTTTGGCAATAGTTAATGGAAAAACTTTCTTTTTGATTTTTTTTTTTTTTATGTATTTCTTTTAAAAAATAACGATAATACAAAAATGATTGATAATGTTTCAATACTAAAAAGTCAGTTTTTAAATATAAAATTAAAAAATTGAAAACATTTTTCATTACGGATGTAAAATGAGAAGAGGGGGGCTGTTTAACTTTTGTACTCAATTTTTGTTCTCATTTTTATTTTTCTTACTAAAAAGAAAAGTTTTTTTTTCTCTTTTCCTATTAGTTTGTGTTTTTTTTTTTATGTAAAAGCAAACATTTCCGGTTTTTAAACTAAAAACTGAACTTGAATGTTCTTTTGAAAGAAAAACATTTTTAATTATGCTCTAATAAAGTATGTCATATTTTTATTACCTCCTTTCCTGCTCTTATGCTCCCATCACCCCAATTTGAATTTGTGTGTACATTTCTTTTCGTTTCAAATATAATTTATATTCCTTCCCTATTCCCCAACATCATTTCAACCAACATTCATCTTGTTGTGTTCGCTCGTTTTTGTTTTATTTATTTAAGTTCATTGTTTCATTGGTGCTCGCTCGCGCGCACTGCATTGACTGACTGACGACACATCCTCCACAATTTCGTTGTTATTTTAAGTTTATTTCTTCTTTCAGGCAGATGCACCAATTCTTTACTGATCCGCACATCCTGTCTTGTGTAATTAAAAGTACTCTAAGTTGCCTTTAGTTTCGTAAAGTTTTTTTGTTTTCATTTTATTTTTGTTTTAAAAATTTTCTTTGATTATATTCGTTTAATTTACATTTGTTCGTTAATTGAAATTGAGATTTATTTTAACATGTGTGATTTTATATAATGATTGTAAAAAATTTTTGTTGAAATTTAAGAAGAACGAGTTTGTATATTTTTAGGTAAAATAGCTTATAAAATACTATATTGAAAGAAATGATACACCCAGAGAAAAAGTTTTTTTATTTTATATGGTTACGTCCAACAAAACTATAGTTTAAAGATATATTTTTAACCACAATTTTTAAATACATTTTGATGAGTTAAACCATATTATTGTCGCCGGTAAATAAATTGTAGTTAAAATAGGTTCTACAAGATTTTTTTTAGCAGTTTTGAGGCTCTAGATGCAGTTTTTCGCATCATTTTTTCTCGTACTCTGGAGCTGCAGTTGTGCCGAAAAGCAGCTAACCTAACAAACCACAAATTTTATGTGCTGCGAACAGTAAACAACCACATAGAGACAAGCCTTATTGACCTTGTCGTGGTCGAAGTCGTAGTCGTTGTTGTCGATATCATTAGAAAAGTCGCGATAACGACAGCGTAAAACAAATAGAAAGTTTGTCTGTCGTATTTATGTCGTATACTACAATAGTAATACCAATTTTTAAAAACGACAAGTTTTTGACTGCAACAACGACAATCATAATAAGGTCGATTATTTTGTTGTCCTCCACAATTTTGATGTTACTCTCTCAGGTTTTTTTTTTTTTTTTTTGATTACTGGTGATATTTTAGTGGGTAAAAAGTCTTCTTCCAAAAAAAATCTAGCGACTTAACGTAATATTGTACGTAGCTCATTTTTTTGTGCTAAAACTCACCGAATCGACCATGTCATGGAAACCGAAATCACAAGAAATTGAAATCGAGCAAATTTTGAAAACTCTCCCGTGAAAATCTTCGTCGATTTCAATTTCACTTGATTTCGTTTTACATGACACGGCCGAATATCTGGTTTTGAGCGACGAAATTATTAAAATCTTCTGAATACAACTTGTATCTAAAATATAAGGTTTTTGGTTTTTGTGCCTATTTCAAAGATTAAAAGAAAGGGAAATTTAACCATCGACATATTAATTCACTCTACCACTCTTACCAATCATCCTGATTATGGTTGGCGTTGGCCTAAACTCCAATGTCGTTATTAGTAGTAAATTAAAGAACACTGTTTGTGTGTTACTTTAATATTTTGCAAAAAAAGACAAAGACGCGCCTAGGCGTTTACGCCAACCATAATCAAGCCGTATATTAGGCTCGAAGGACCAATTCAACATTAATACATATGCAAGCTCTGCCAACTAGAAATTCGTAAACAACAATTACCATTCGTATTATTTTTTGCTTAAAAAAAAAATATGTACTTCAAACTATTTCTTTATTTTGAAACTTTTTTTGCAGAAACTGTAGTCAGTTCAACGATGACCCAAAAAATTATTCATTAATTTTTGTATCTGTCTTTTGGAATTAAGATCTTAATAAATAAACAGAAAACAAACTAGAATTTCAACGCTATAATATTAATTATAGCTTATATTTCCTATCAAATCAGTACAACTTGTCCTTCGGTTTCTAAAATCTATTCTTAAAATCTTAAAATCTATTGAAGGGCTCCAAACGGGCCCGGTTACAATTTCGAAAATCATACGTTCCTTTAAAGTTGTATACTATTTTGGTCTTAAGTGTTATACAGGGTGTTCTAACCATAATTCACGATGTTAATTGTGAGTCACACCTTATGGTCAAGTTTTTGCCCAACTTATTTGGAATTTTTTTTTATTTCATTTGTTGAAAAATTCAACCATGGAGAGGTGCACAATTAAGTAAAGCTTCAAGATTGTTAAAGCCTTTTACGAAAATAAGCGTTCAAATCAAAATTTCGTGCACTTAGTGATTTTTTTGTCAATATAATCGACCAAATGTGTCCACAATCGGGAGAATTGTGCGCAAATTTCAGCAAACCAATTCTATAGCAAATGTGAAAACACTTGCTTGGTGCGGTTTATGGGCTGGATGCGTACTTCTTCGAAAATTATGTCGGCCAAGCAGTTACAGTGCATAGTAGTCGCTATAGCGATATGATAACGGACTTTTTGTGGCCAGAAATTGAGGATATAATCCTGTGTCTGGACGATATGTGGTTCCAACAGGATGGTGCCACACCAACGAAACAATGACTTCTGCGCGAGAAGTTCAATGGCGGTGTTATCTCCCGTCGTGGCGCTGTTTATCGGCCGTCACAATCACATGTTTTGACACCGTTGGACTTCTTTCTTTGGGCATATTTGAAAGAAAAAGTATACGGCAATAAGCTAAGAACAAATCAAGAGCTAAAGGATGAGATAATTTGGCATATTAACGACATTGAACCTCAATTATGTCTCAGAGTCATTGAAAAAATAGACCATCGGTATGTCATCGAAGCCTTGGCGAGCATTTGACAGATATTTTGTTACACAAATAATTATCATAGAGACTTCTATTATAATAAAAAATATTAAGAAAATTCTCTGACATTTTTTTTTATTTACATTTAACATCGTGCATTTTGGTTGGACCACCCTTTATATGTATATAGTTGACCCTACATGGTATCCACATGAAATAGGCTGTTGCCCCGCTTAAGATGGAATACCTTATCAGCAAATGGCTAAATGAAAAATGCAATCAGAATATTGTAAAGTAGTTGAGTCATATGATTTTGTATCTTTTTTGCATGATAGTGTGGCATTAACAACAGATTTTGCAGACATTATTAAAATAGGAGCAAATTTTAAAAAAATCGCCATTAAAGTTTACACAACAAAAAAATAGACTTACAGCCGTACCTAAACAAAAGCGGTACGCGTTTTATAATTGTCCTGGCCTTACAATTTGCATGCAGCATCCCTAAATAGCGCAGCGTCAACGCTTTGCAATTGAAAAAAACCGATTTTGACAGCGCGTTTAAAAGTGAAGTTGGCGCTATTGTCAATAAATAATGGCAATTTAGCTATTTTTAGGTCAATCTAACGGATTTATCTCTATTTTTTATTTGTATTACGTGGGATTTGTTAAACAAGAAATTTATCACTACTGTTTGTGATAAAACGTTGATGCTTTTGTTGAGGTGAATATCAGCTTAAAAGTTAAGCAACCGAAAACGTCCCGGCGTCCGCTGTTTTTAAGGTACGGCTGTTAAGCGCTTTTTTTTATTTATTTCCACAGAGTTTTAAGTTTATAAAAAACTTAATATCTTATATATAAATACGGGAACAATCTTTTTGTGGTTGATTTTTAAGTATTTTATCGTCCACCGATTTTAATGAAACATATATCGTTTTAAAGGTATTTGTTTGTAGATATGCACAATATATTTTTTTTCTAAATTTTTTGCATTAACGTGTTTGAAAAGCGTTTAATTTATCTTACAGACATACGTACAAAGATGGGTGAATAGTGCATTTTGCGGTTCTCTTTAAATGTGTACGTTTTTGTTGTATAACGCAGGTTTTCTCGAAAGTAAATGTGTACGTTTTTGTTGTATAACGCAGGTTTTCTCGAAAGTAAATGTCAAGTGGTCGAATTTCGGCCACCGGGCGATCCAGTTAATTTAAAGATTATAAAAAAATTTTCTTTTATTGGTTAACATTAATATGTATTTTTGACATTTTCTTAAAATTACTTGCTATGTAAATATTTAAAACAAAGTTATTATTTTAAATATGTTGTATACTCACCAATATTTTTTTTTTTTCTAATTACAGGTAATATTTGTTACGTATGTTTAAGAAAAATGTTCAACTAAAGTGGACAAAAATGTAAGTTATTTTTTAAAATTTTAAATTCTTTATAAAAAGTTTTGAAGATAAAGATTTGTGACTAATAATTTGTTCTCAATAAATGCATCTAATTCAAGCGTGTAATGGGATACTATCGATATTTTCTACTATCGATATTTATCAATAGTTCAGATTTAACTGCCGATATATCGATATTACTATCGACTGAATGTTTGTACTTGTACAGGGAAACTTTAACTAGTTTTTTATCAGGCTACAGTCCGTTGTTTTATCACTTTATTGAACGTATGAGACGTATGTATATACGAACGTTTTTTTAGATGACAGTTTTTTAAAAATTGATAAGTACCTTCCTGAAGGAACCGAAGTAGCAGGGACTATAAGATATTCTATTGCAACTTTAAATAATTTTCTAAATAGGTTTTGATTCTCAACCCAAAAAGGTAATCAATCTAGCGGACTTATCCTCTAATGGTCGTTTATTGTTTTGTCCTATGCTCGCAATTGCAATTGCATTTGGATTTGCATTTCTTTTTTACAACATTACAAAAATTCAGTCCCTATATAAACATGTACATATTTCGACTTAAAGGCCTTTAATTAGCAATTAAAAGCACAGCTATGCAATCCATACCACTTACCATTCTTGTTGTTTGTATTCATTGCTGTAATTCAGCGCGAATTAATAATATCAAGTAAACATTTGCGGCAAAAAACTATGTGTGTATAGCTGCTGTTTTTTAGCTGTATTTTAAATAATAATAAAATCGATATTGATATTTTTCCTATCGATATTTTCGATATTTTAAGACTCGATTATATCGATAGTACTATCGATAGTTTCCCAGCACTAATTCAATTGTCTTATTTTCTGGGCTATTCCCATACACATAAACTTTTATTTTATACATACATGTATGCCTATTACTGACAATTCATCTGAAGAAAAAAAAACAGAGCAGTGTTGTATAAGTCATTTAAGATCTATTTTAAGTTCAGAACAATCCTCAGAAAGATGTTGATAACATTTCGAAATCATGACACAACTATTTTTTACAGTAAACGTTTAAAAAAAAATCTGACGGCCAACAATTCAAACATCACAATAGAGTTTTTAGATAGTCGTTAAATTGCCTTAAATCAGAGAACATTTTTTAACTGATGTTGGATACTAGACCCGACCAGAACATATGCTTTAAATTTAGCTGCCTAAATTTCACTTAAAAGCGTTTTCATTTGCTCCGGTTTGAAAATCTTTCCCCTTTCTATTTTTTAGACATCAATAAAGACGGTGTTGGTTAGTGCAATTTAATGCTGCTTTACACTATCACACAAGTCTTACGTATTTTGAGAAAAATACAACCCTGTCATGATAAGTTATTATTGTTTTTGAAAATTTTCAAACAATAATAAGATCAGAGATGAATTTTCGTCAAAGTACGTAAGACTTGTGGGATAGTGTAAAACAATTTTAATGACAACTGTTTTAAATTTCAAAAAATTTATCAAAATAATTTTTGGGAATTTCTTTCTTACATATCGCACTTGATCATTTTGGAAAAAAAATCGACACGTTATATTCATATCTACCCGCTGTAAAAATATCGTGCTATTTTGTCTTCTTTTTGGTAATGAAACAGTTGGCTTTTAAAGTCTTTTTCATGTGATTTTATAATTAATTAAAAATAGTTTTGCTTCTATTGAAGGTTTTAAAATGTTGAGTAAATCGAGTGCGACATCTCTGAATTTTAAGCTTAAATAAAAAACAAATATAAATCAAGCAGGAAAGGAATGGGCAATTAAAAGTAAAATAGTTTTGTATTAATATACGATTTTTGCTCAAAAAAGTCCTAACTTTGTTTAAGTCCTTCTTTTACTTATTAGTTGTTTTTGTTTGGCTGTAGGTCCAAGTTTTTACTTCGTAAATTTCTTTTATAAAAATTATTTTGCTAAATTAGCTGGATATTAGATTTATTTAGTTTTTATTTCTAACACAACTGTTAAAATAAAGTTTAAAAAGATTTAATAACTTTGATTGTTTCACTATTTATTTACTTTTATTAACAAATACCTATGTAGGTATGTAAATGATAAATGTCTAGCATTTAATTAGATTTCCTGAGAAAACAAAAACAGGCGTGGTCATTAAATTGTTTCTACACATTTAATCAATCACACGTTTGCTACCATTTTTCCAATGTGGCATCACCAGTTAATTAAAAACTTTTATAAAAATGTCAATACGAAAATTATTTTCACATACAATTTTACAAATTCAACGACTAATAAAAAAATCCACTCTGCGCTTAACCGTTTTCACTTAGATATTCAAAACACATACGAAAATGTTAAACGTTGAGATATTTTACACAGAACACAATCCGTATACATAATAACAATAACAGCAACAAAAACAATAACAACACAAGAAGAAAATTGCACAAAAACAAAAAAGAAAAAAATGAAACAACGAAAATGAATAAAAAAAATTTTATCAAGTACATCTGGTAACCATAATAATGGCAGCGACATCAACATCAACAACAGCAACTTCAATGCATAATAACCACTTTGCCCTTATTTTTAATTTTTTTCTTTGTATTTTCTTCTTTCTATTCGTAAAATTGTTTAAAAGGAAGACAGAATGAGATTAATCAACAACTTAAATAAAATGTCTAAGAGAAGAAGAGTAAACATTTTGTTAGGATACAATAACGAATATAAACCGTTAAGGAGAGCATGCGATTTACAATTGTATGTATGTGTATGATATAGCACAGAGAAAAACAATGACTAAAACAATTTTTAGGACATGGTCTACAAAAAAAGTAACTCAAAGAAATAAAGTTGTTGGTGAACCCCCCTAAAAACTAACGATGACATGTTTTATGAAAATTCCCAAAATATTTTCCCTCTAGCGATAATCTCCCGTGAGATAAACCGCATCAAAAAAGTGTCCAAAAATGGTATTTTTCATGATGTATGTCTGTTGCAAAACGCAAAAAGTGCTACAAATTGCTTAAACCAAAAATCGAAAAATTTGTTATACGAAATTTAAGACCTGAAAGTTCTTATAAGCAAGGGAGAATTTCAGCATTCGATATGGATCGATATTTTATTTATGTTTTAATTATTTTTTTTTTAATTATGTTTTAATTTCGATCGATATTTGAAGACACAATTTGACCCCAGTAGGAAAATAGTAACAAACAGTTGACAGCTGAGAGTTAAGGATAAATTATGAGAAAGATTTAAGTGAGTATCCGTCATGTATGCCTACTTCACGGTTGTCTTAGCACAGGGTGACAAACAATGAGTATACCAACCGCACCCATAAGTGAGAGCATCCAACACGCACAGGTAGCAAATGGAGTGTATAAATCGGCAGAATTATATATGTACATATTATATATATATTATATGCATGCCCCTTGTTTTCTGACAAGAACTATCTTCGCTGCGGTTTTAAAGCAAGCAGCATCTGTTGAAATAGCAACAACACCCAGGGAGATCCGAAAGCAGCCGTGTCACTCAAGGTGTAATATAAGCCTGTGAAGCCGACTTTTTAAGATCTAGCTTTGGGTTTAAAAGACAATTATCACGTGATCCAGCAATGGTCAGCTTGGAACCGATGTTCTATGAACTACTGACTACACAGTACATCTTAGAGTTTCGGTTTTAAAATGATTAAAACCGGTCGGTTTTGGTTCGGTTTCGGTTTTGAAAATATCAAAGTTAAACTTAATATATAAACATACATATTTTTTTATTTGTTTCAATGCAGTTACTTTTACTAACCCTTGTATACCTAGACCTGGTTTACCTGGGCCTGGCCCGGCATTTTTTGTTACTTTTTTCAGTTTTTTTTTATATAATTATAAAGTGTATAAGAACGAAACTTTATGTATTCCTCAATCAAAGTGTTTTTTTTTTACAAGAAAATAAGAAAAAAAGTGTAACCACCGTGGGCGTCGCAATTGGCCAAATGAAAATTTTGTGCATATTGTATCCACCTGGGCCTGGCTAGGCACTGCCCTATTATATATGTACTGCAGTAAATAAAATCTAAATGAAACGTATCAAAAAGCATACGCAACACATAAGAATTCTTTCTTTACTGTTTTTTCGAAGAATTATTCCACTTTCCGACAAAATGTTCCTACTATATTGCCATAAAACTCCATACATATAAAAGTAGTCCCAGGCTTCCCCAGGGTTTCGTAAAGGCTAGATTAAACTATCTCACAAGTCTTACGTATTCCATAATACTTTGTGAGATAGAAATCTAATGAGTTTTGTTGCGACTTTCAAAAAATCTAATTTAACAAGACAGTTTCTGTTCACACCATCACTCAAAGTATAAACACTCACGCATGAAATAAAATGCAACCCTGATCTAATGAAAAGTATAACTATTTAGACATTTTTCAAAAAACGGTGAAGTCGTATGGGATGTCAAACTTTTTTTATAATACTTGTCATTTTCGTGACACATTGCATTCACACTATCAACTTTGTCATATTACTTGAGTTTTGACATGTATTAATACAAAGTATAATAGTGTAATCTAGCCTTTAGTGTTAGTTATTTCAAAAACTCCATACAAAATACTAGTGGTTCCAGCCAGTTCTAAGTGGTAGTTTGTGCAACACAAATTAGGTGTCTACTTAAGAGTTAAAAAGGTAACATTTGTTCTTCTGAGTTTGAATTTTAAGAATTTGAAATATGTACCTTGCCATTGTTGCAAGCTGTTATGTATAACGTTTTTGTATATGAAGTTCCAGTATTAAGTATAATTTGCAATTTCTTTAAGCATAAATATATTGTTAAAGTAAATCCTAAAACCGAGGTTTTTTTGTCGATTTTCGGTTTCAGTTATTAGGCATTTAAAACCGCGGTTTCAATTTCGGTTAAAACCGAACAGCAATCCCTAGTACATCTGCAACTACCATCTACAACGCGTAACCATTAAGAGCGGATTTTAGTCTGGATTATGTTGGTAAAAAGACAGGTCAAGCAGTGAGTTTTATTGGTGCTCGATATCGCGAAATGAAAATACAGCACTTTCTGGTAATATCGATAGTACTATCGATAGTTTCCCAGCACTAATTCAAGCCCTTTGAAGAAAATCAAGATAAGAAACCCTAACATTGTCTTATTTTCTGGGCTATTCCCATACACATAAACTTTTTTTTATTTTATACATACATGTATGCCTATTACATACAATTAATCTGAAGAAAAAAAACTGAGCTGTTTTGTAGAAGTCATTTGAGATCTATTTTAAGATATATTAGTTCAACTGAAGTTACTCAGCTTGAAAATTCTTGTAATCGTTTGAAAAATTTCATTTTCGAATCATCCAAAATCATGGGAATCATTTAAGCTAATATCTTACTGCAGTGGAACTACCATCTACAACGCGTAACCATTAAGAGCGGATTTTTGTCTGGATTATGTTGGTAAAAAGACAGGTCAAGTAGTGAGTTTTATTGGGTCTCGATACCGCAAAATTATAATACAGCTCTTTCTGCCGAAATGAGAAGTTATTAGTGTGGCCAACTCCAACATGTGTTTTTAATTACTCCATGGTGTCGTGTTAATTTAAAGACACTCTTTAGTATTTAAATTTTTATTTGCGGGTATCAAAGATTCGGCACAGCCAACAATGAATTAAATTTTTATAAGATTAATAGTCGAAAAACTCTAACTCAAAAACAACTCTATTATAACAAGTGGTATAATCAAGGACAGAATTAATACACTTTAATTTTCCATTTTTTTTTTTTTGTTTCAGATAAACAAATATTATATTTTAAATGAACAAATACAACCAAACTAAAACACAATAATAAAGTGTCAAAACATTAAGAGTTAAATCAACCTTATACCTATTCTTTCTAATACAATATATTTTTGTTCTTCAGTCTGATTGTCTGTCCGTATTTTAGACATTAACATGTTTATTATTGGCCAAATAATGAACCAGCAACTCACATTAAAAATTAAAACTTTTCATATCGATGAACTCTTAACAGCAAACAGAGAAAAATAAAATATTCATATAGTCACATAAAATGAAAAAAAAAAGAAATTACAAAACCAGTCACACAAATAAATATCATTTGTGTTTAAAATCATATACCTACCTAGAATAGAATTAAATTTTCTGGTCGTATGACTACAAAAAAAGTCCATAAATAAACATACTCGCAAAATGTTTTATTTTATTTGTTTATTATTTTTTATGTTTAATATGTCAACAACAGTAACAATAACAAAACAATAACAACATTTTTATCTCAAAAGCTATTAACACGATTTGAGAGATAATGTATCTTACGCACACCTTGCGCGCAACGCATTGAATTAATTTTGTTTAGTATTAATTGGAAAAATTTATAAAAAAAAAATACATTTCGACGATTTTTTTATTCACAATGCAAATTGTGAACGCCACAACGGAAAAAATCTATATCAGACAATCAACTCAAGCCCCTGAGATAAGCAGAAAACAAAAAGTAACAAAATCGTGTATGCGTGTGTGTGTGTATGCAGGCAGAGAACAGAATCGATGAACTGAATTAAACTCAATATGACTACAGTGTTACCAGAAAGTGTGTTTATTGAGAAGAAAATGCACCATTTTTACAGTGATACAAACATTATGCAAATCTATGTAGCAATTTTCTACATATATTAACATACATAATATTAAATTTCTACATAATACTAAATATGTAGCAATTTTTTAAATACTAAAGAAAAAGTAAGACAATATTTCATAATGTACATAGAGTTTAGGCCTGTTTTATTGTTATACCATATTTAAGAATGCTAAAATTGGCACTTTAAATGTTTAAATGCATCACCGTATGAGAACTGGAATATAAAAATAAAAGTCTAACACATACAGTTGCACTGCTAAAATGCCGAAAAGCCCGCCCCAAAACAATAAAAATCTGCGTTTGTCTGGCAGTTTTTAATTTTTTTTTTTTTTGCACTGTTCTTTAGTTATCTCTGTAATACATTTTTGTTTTCGTAAGATCTGTAGTTTAGAAACCGTTTTATATATATTTTTTTTAAAGGACCACCATCACTCAGGGGTTAAATCCAATGCATTGCGTTGAAACTAAGAAAATAGGTAATGGAGTATATAATCTGAAACCAAAATTAAACATCGCACTTTTTAACATACTCTAGTAAATCATCCAAATTTACTTTAAAAATCTAACAACTACTTCTCTATTTCAGAAGAAAAGTTTTATTCTAGTATTTTGAGAAATTTGATGTAGGAAATTTTGAATTCTAAAAATCGATTAAAAAAGGGGGAAAGAGCATTGTAAGTAAAGGTGCTAAGTTCTTGAATGTCGCTCACTTGGATGTGGCCAGGAACTAATTCTTTGTTGCAATGTCCATGCAGCTCTCGACCTACGGCTTTAGGCCATGTATTCCCTGGGAAATAAATGTAGAACACCCGTTCAAAGCTAACGAAAATGAGAAGGCGACTAAGTCTCAGGTCAGTGGATGATAATATCTCTGAAACTTAGATTTTACTAATAGAGCATGGTTTTCCAGTTTCATATATTTTGCATGGACTTTTCGAAATTCATCTTTGTTGTTCTCATTTCTAATATAAAGCGGGTTTTTTTTTTGAGTGTCCCAACTTTGAGTTGCCATCACTGCTTTATATGAGCACCCATTTAACAGCTGATAGTTTTCTTTGAATCGACTTTCACCAGAGCAACGAGTGCTAATTGTTGAAATTTTAATTCAAAATAGTTGTTCTATTCGTCAAACTACTAATCCAAATGGACTGAAGCACAAATTGATATTGATTTTGAATTGAAATTCAAAATTTTATTTTCCGGTGAAGCTAATTTCTGGTGGAATGGGTACGAAGTTACTGATAATGTGCATTCGCATTTGGAGTGAGTAGAATCCGCAAGCTTTTGTTGAAACACCACAGTAATTCCCCCTTTTGTCTTCAAAAACGATGATGGTCAGAATGTTACTGTCAATGGTGTACAATATAAGAACATGAATCGAAATTTTTTCGTACCTCAATTACGTGGCATTAATCTCGCTGATATGTGGTTCCAACAGGAAGAAGCCACATGCCACACAGCGGGCGCTACAATTGAGTTACACAAAGAAACTTTTGATGATAAAATAATTTTACGTTATGGCCCAATTAATTGGCCACCAAGATCGTGTGATTTAACCCCATTGGATTATTTCCTTTGGGATTATGTTAAGACACTTGTCTGTGTCGATAAACCACAAACAATTGAAAACCTGGAAATCAACATTCCAAAAGTAATCGGCGAAATACGGCCGCAAATGCTGCGAAAAGTTGTTGAAAATTGGTGTTCCAGATTGCGCCTTCTTCGCGCCTTCTTCTTTCCTTGTTTTATTATGATTCAAACTTGTGTCACTCTATAAAAAACACCCTTGAGAACGGCGCTTAAGTCATTGTTCTAAGAATTTTCGATTGTGCCCTCTGTATAAGCTCGATACTGGAATTGTTAGCCGTTCCCATAATTGGATAAAATACATATGTCCAAATGGAATGTCTTGAATCTGTAAACTTAAAGTGAAGTCTCTTGGCTTCTATACGTCAAGTCAGCCGTCAATCCAAATGTATGCCAAGGAATGTAAAAAAAACCACATTCAAGGTCTATTCAATAGGTCTGCGCAAGAAGCCAGATGTTTACTTGGTTTATTCCTCAACTATGTGAAAAGTTGTTTACATTTTCCTTATACATGTATATTTTTGTTTACGTTTTCTGTTTTTTTGCCACACATGCATGTTCACAAAACAAATTTTTCCTTTTGTTTTCCATATGTTGTAGTAAGAGGAATTTTACACAAACAAAATAGGCCTAGGTTACATTATTAAGTGTGACAGGCAGTGTGACCAGATCCTTAAAATTTTATAAGCTAAGTTGGCATCAAAAAAGCTAAAGAGTAATTAAAGTGCATGTTTTAGCATGCTGAAATTAATACTTCTTCTCTTAAAGTAAATATTTTCTTATAAATCGCTTATTTTTGCCATTTGTGATTATACCTATTTTAATTAAAGGAATCGAATTAGGAGTAAAGAGTGGTTTAAACAATTAAAATTTACGACTGAAAATGATTTTAATGCTTCCTCTTTAACGTCTTTACTCTGCAAAGTTTTCGCTGAAATGATACCATTTAGCACTAGACAACACAAAAAGTTTGACAAATATCCAACATATCTGCAAAATTTGAAAATATTTTTCCTTTTTATAAAATAATTTAATGAACTTTAGCCTGATTAAAATAATTAAAATTTGGATTAAATACCATAAACAGTTTAATAGAATAACCACAATACTAATTAATTTTTAAATATATCTACAAACACGCATCACATATTTGCCTTTACTGCAAACACACCAATAAACAACACAAAATATTTGAACAAACGAAAAATGTCGACATGTTTGCCAAGCAATTTGTATGGTTTGTTTTGTCTTAACATAATAGCTGCCAGTTATATGTTCAACTTATTACATGGCTACACGTAAAAATTATAAATATACCGAAAATTGCATACATTATGTTTTTAAAAATTGTGTAAAATCAATAATGAAAAAAATGTAAGAAAATGGTAAATAAGTATTTGGAAAATGCTTACTGCTTTAAATGCAAAATTTAGCTCTAAAAATGCTAAAATTGTCACGTTGGTGACAGGTTAACGAAACTAGAAAATAGATTTTTTTTAATACCCATTTTTCCCGTGTGTATTTTTTTTCATATTTGTTATGAAAAACCTACAAAATTATTTTTCTTCAATTTTTAATGGAGTACCCTTCAACCTTGATAACAAAGTTGCTTACGTGTTAATGCTTTATATCTTATGTGCTGCCAAAATAAAAATATTTGGTACCACACACACCACTGTGCGAACTTTAGTGTTTAATTTTATTTCGTTTTTTGCCATAAAAACTAAATTCACTGATGTGTGGTGTGCGAAACAACATAAAAAATATCGTCATAAATTGTTGTTAAACAATTTTCAATATCGCGTGAGAGTTTATGCTTTGTTTATTTCTAATTTTAGGTTTTACAGACACAAATAAAACTAAATAATTATGACATTGATTTTGTATTTTATTTTGACTTTGTTTTAGTATTTTTATAAATACCACACTTGTGGTTGATATTACAAAAAAAGAACCAAAACTGCGAAAAACTAACAAAATAAAAGTCATTTATAATAAATGTTCTTAACACCTGAATTTTCAGCACCTTTTGTTAGATTTAAACCTAAAACATCATCTAATCGTTTAAAAGAAAAATACATTTTTTTGTCTGTTGTTTTTCATCTTTTTTTATTCCTTTGTTTGGTGGGAATAAATACTTGTTTGTTGATTGTTTCATATTCCATTTTGGTTTTTTTTCGAACGATGTTGTTGTTTTTTTTTCATTTTCACTATTTCCTCTTAATCTTCCTCTTTTTTTGATACGTATTGTATGTATCCATTAAAATTGTAGCAACTACGAGACAATCTCACATTTAAAGAATAATTGTTGGCCAACCTTTTTGTCATTCCTTAAGTTGTTGAATTTTTTTCGATTGCTGATGATTTCTAATTTAAAAGTGCGAAGGTAAAAAATAAAGTCGTTGAAACCAACATGTGAGAGAAGAATCCATCATAGCGGAGATAGGAATAAAGTGGTTCGGTCGCCATACAAAAAAAAGTTAAGCCATTATTCCCTATGATTAGAGATTAGTTGGAAAAAACTCCATAAACCTTTTTTTTTTATTCTTTGTCACGCTTCTGGATACCGCCCTTTTAGTTTTTGAACACTGCGTCGCCAGCTGTAGTCCGATGTTCGCATATTTCATACCATTATTCATGGCTTGTGTATGGTTTCATTATAGACTTTGGTTTCTTTTTAATCCGGCTCGGATTCTTCTTCCCGTTTATTGACCAGTTTTTCGCACGTGGCAAGAAAGCCCTTCTAAAACTATGTAAGTTTAGCTTTTAAAATGTTCACTTTTATGCCACGCCATACAGTAAAGCCTTCTTAACATATAAAGCGCAATGTACTATGTCAAATTATCATGAATAGACTTTAGCTTGAACAACGCTACCATATTATAAAATTTTACTTTCCTCTAATGTTTGGCTTAACGGGTTTGCTAATAAACAAAATAGCCACATATGGAGTGGAGTGAGACCAATCCACAACAGACCCTACAAACTCTAATACATCCAGAATAATGCACCGTTTGGTGTGGCTTACACGCTGGTGTGTTTGTCGGACACCATTCAGTATGCGCTTTGTAGAGAAAAGACGCGGTGGTCATAGCCAAAATTTGTTTTACAATATTAAGCTTTTCCCAACTGTATCCGACTGAGAAGAGATCTGCCGGGAGTCTATCTCACACACGGCTAGTTCGACCGAGAAACGAATTTTCTCTGTAATGCGTTGTGCGATACATTGAACAGTCGAAAACAAACGGATGCAATCTGCTGGAAAGGCGAGTACTACGGGCATGCACCTGCGTCCCTGGGATAAGTTTGCCCGTTTCAGCAGAACATTTACCGTGGTAATATCGATAGAACAATGACGCACAACCCACATTCCGTCGAAGATCAATGAGTAAAGAGAGCTGGATACCCTACTGTCATTGCTTATTCTTACTCAACTTGTCAATTAATTTATTTACTGCCTGTTTAACGATTTCGAACGTCAACGTTCGCATAGAAAATTATATTTTACAAAAACTAAATTTTAAGATTTGTTTTTATTTTAAATGTAATTTTCTAGGAGAACGTTAAAGTTTGTTTGCATTTAAATTTCAAAAGCAGTAGAAAAGTATCATAAAGACAGGTTAATCTTGTGGGATATGGACATAATAACTTTTGTCCAAGACAGTCTGTTATAACTTCTGTCGATATGGGCCTTCTGAAAATATTTCATATAAAAGTACACTTAGCGAATGGTAAATAGTGACTTTTTCAGTGCAATTATTCATGTCCGTAGTGGCCAAAGTGCTTAATGTCTAAGACAACTTATACATTTTAGGAATGTATTTAAAATATGTATTTCAAGCATTTGAAAGTTTTCCCAACTCTGATCATAAGCATCTTAATCTATCAAAAATAAAGAAGTTAAAAAGGATTTGCAGACCTGAAGCATCTTTTGAAAGTCTTTTCTGAATATCGCAAACTGTTGTGCAAGAACTTTTTATGCTGACCTCGTATTATATGCTACATAACTTTGTCTCTTTTTTTTTACCCTTTTATTTCTTTTTGTTTTACCTTTTTTTCATCAAATGTTTCGATTTTTTTCTGAACGACTCAGATCAGACAATGTTACATGCATTTTCTATGTCTCTATGTCGGTGTCAGTCCCTCTATGGCAGTTTTTGTTTGTGTGAGTGTGTTAAGCCATGATGTTATCCTGGAAATTATTCGCATCGTTTATATTTTTGACATGACACATACGTTTTAGACTAATGTTCTTTGACTGTTTGGTTTTGTTTGACTGATGATGTGTCCGTAAGATATAAAATTTATGTGTGTATGTGTGTGGGTTTTTTGTACTTCTTTTCAGTTTTGTTTTCTATTCTTTTGCGGGCAATTAATTGGCTCTTTATTTCCAAGGAATTGTTTCGTGTTTCTTAGTAAAATATGTTTTCATTTGTTTTGTGAAGTTAGTCTGTTTTTATGATTTTTTTTATTACCCTTTTTGTGTGCATGTGTGTGTATTAAAAAAAAACTTTACAAAACTCGCAAATCAAAAGCCTTTATCGGAAAATCATCAAATACCTATAAACGATTTCAAGTGAATCACAATTGAATATTGCTGATCATTTCAGTAAGCCAATCGAAAAAAATGCATATTTAAAAAATGTGCGGGTTTAAACATCAAGATTTGCATAAGTACTTGCAACTTTACTATGAAACAAAGTGGATGCGATATATTGACACATTAGATTATCTTTTAGATTATTGTCAGTACTTGCCACCAGAGACCTGCGCCGTGGGATTTTATCGGCGGCGGCGGCTGACGCAAAAAAATGCTCGGCGGCGGATCGCTCCGGCTGTTAGCCGATGGGATATGTATATTAAAATTATATGTATGTACATTTGTGCAAACATATTTGTATATGTTTATATTAAAACAAACAATTTAAGCCATTTTTCATTCTATAATTCACTACCCATTGAAAAAAAAATATGTTTTTGTTTAAACAAGAATCACATGTTTTCAATGACACAGGAAATCAAAAATTAATTGAATAATTAGCTATTCCAGAGGTACAAAATTTAACATTTTTACATATAAAACTGTTATAATAAAACACACCATCTGTTTTTAGAACTTCTATTTATCTTTGTTCGGCTTGAAAACGGTCTTTTAAAAAAGGACAAAATGTGATACAGTACACACCAAAATTTCGACCACGGTGAAGGCTAGTCTTGGTGTGTTGACCGCGTACATGAATACCTCAGTAGTGACGCAACCAAACATATTTGCGTTTTACTCTTAAATTCACTTTTCTTGTTAAGCATATTTTCGTAATGCACGAAATCTGAATTGAACTCGCTAATCTCGGCAACCGTATCGCTGGAGTCAATTTCATCCTCCATTACTTTTGATGCTTTAAAAAATCTGTAATTTTGTTATTCTCCCACATATTGAGTTTTAAAAACAATCAACACTTAAGGCTGTTTAACAAAAGTGATTTGGTCAAATTTTTACAGAGCTAAAACTTTTCGGCGGGAAAATACACTGAATAGTTATCACAAAAAATAATCAAAAATTGCACCAGTGTTCACCCATTTTCCTATGTCGTTATTTTGAAAATTCTGATGAAATTTTGGTGCTTTATAAACAAGAAACTAAGAGTTGCACTTTTTAAGAATAGACAAACGAAAAAGAATGTGGCAAGGTGTTAAAAAAAGAGAATAAAAATTATTTATAAAGTAATCGGTGGCTAAGCTGCAGCCGATTTTTAGCCGAAGAATTTTCGGCGGCGGTGGCTACAAATATCTTCATCGGCGGCTGGCTAACAGCCGGCTAAGCCGCTTCGGCGCAGGTCTCTGCTTGCCACTATAAAGTTCTAGTGCTACAAACACAGGGTTAATACAATGCGACAACAACACCCCAAATATGACAGAAAGCCACATTTATGCACTAATTCGAAGCCTTGTATTTGAACAAGGGCCGCACATATGAGTCCTTTATTTTGAGAGTGGTTTAAGTCCATTTTTTCTTATATTGAGATAAGGGTTTGTGTTTGATTTGTTTCAAAAATATTGTTAAGTGGTATTAATTTTTTTTTACGGCTTTGTGACCTAAAACATGTTAGAATATATAACGTAATAACGTAATAATCCACTTATTTTAAAGAAATTAAGCAATAGAAATTGTAAATATTTTATGCTTGATGTAGATGAATGTAATAGCTTTAAAATAAATAGGGAAGCTTTCAATTTAGATACAGATTTTTATTTATGTAATAAAAAAAATATTTTTAAAAATAAACATGAATTTATTAATTTAAAAATTATATTTACATTTATTTGTTAAGGATAATATTAAAGATTTTGCCATATTATTTCTCCTCATTTAGGTTATTAGTGAGGTTTTGTTAAAATATTCATGGTGCATAGGTGGTATATACCTTAGTAACTTCATCATATCCTTATACTTAGGAGTTGAAATGGGACGTACATTTTTGTATAATGGTGTTAATTTTATTTTGTTGAAGTTCCTTGGTCTTCCCCGACAGGGTTATAAGTCAAGTATTTTGAACTCTTTATCCACTTCCATAGATTCTTTATAAAACATTTTATAGGGTTCACTTTTTATAAATCGCATCCAACTTATCCTTAGTCAATTTACAGGTTCGCCACTAGTGTTTTTTAATCTCTTATGAATTGCTACTTCCGGAGGTTTTGTATAAAAAAATCTTTACGTTTCATTTTAGTTAATAAAAATTTGTGGACTTAAACCGGTTTCAAAATAATTTTTTTTGGATTTCGTTAGCTAACTAACTTTCAAGTGCACAAAATCATAGCGATTTTAATGATACTAGACTTAAATTGTTTATAAATAAAAAGAATATATATTTATATATAGGATTGCGATTGTTGCTATCATTAACTACTTTTTTTTTTTTAAAAAATGGACTTAAACCACTTTCAAAATAAACGACTCATATATCGGATTTTAAATAGAACTTGAAGATTCGTCCTTTTTTCTTTCGCGGTATTTACTAGTATACGTAATTTTAAAAAAGGAAATACACGCTATAATTCAGACTGCAAATCAAACTTCTTTTTTTTACCAAACCCATTACAATTTTAATCATATAGGATCCTGGACACAACTATTTTGAGATAAGAAAACTCACTAACTCAACGTATGTTGCCCCAGTAGGCTAGCTGGTAGTGAGCTAGTCTTTCAGTGGCGGGGTCGCGGTTTCGATTCCCGCCAGAGACTCTGATTTCTTTCCTGCATACAAGCGTAGAGCTTTGCGGGATAAGTTAAGGAAATTTAAAAAAAACATGTCGCACCTCTGGTGCAATACCGAAATAAATGCAATTTTTAAAAAAAACTTTTCAAAAAGTCAATTCAACAATTTTTAAAGAAAAATTCCCATAAAAAAAAGAATACATAGTGTCCGATTTTGGCACTTATGCCCGAATCTAATAAACACCCAAGTGCCCAAAACTGATTAATACCGTATTACAGTAGAATCCCGATAATTCGTAATCGCAAAGGACCGGCCATTTCTTACGAATTATAGAGGTTTTCGATTTAGCGGGGTTTCGATTTAACGGGATTAAAATAAAATAAATACGAATAAACGGGGGTTTTCAATTTATTTACAAAAACGATACAAAAAAAACATAAAAAACAACTGTTATATAAAAATTATTCATGTAACAAACTGATCTTAAGAAAATTAATCCACACACAAGCAAAAACCCACGCAAAAATAAAATAGTGGTAAACAAAAAATCAATCTTTCCATGTTTTTGTTGTTTTCATTACGAATTATAAGTGGTAGTTAGCAAACAATTACGATTTATAAGAGGTAAAGAAGATTTTATTTGAAAATAAATTACAAATTAGCGAGGGGACCAAAATGTATGGAAATTTTACGAATTAACGAGATTTTTTCAAGGGACCGACAGTTTATTGCGAATTATCGGGAATTACGATTTATCGGGGTACGAGTTATCGGGATTTGAATGTATTATTTAATCTTCTTGCCATCAATGTAACAAAAGACGAGAAATGCGTGTGTTAAACTTCTGGCGGGCAAATTTTGTTTCTTCCTTTTCCTACCTTTTTTCAGTGTGTACACCCACTTGTACTTTACAATGACTGAAGGATTATTTATAGCATTTTTTTTTATTTACGCTCTTATTGGATTTGATAGCACTAGATTACAGCAAACGTTGCAAATACAATAGTATACCACACTCTACTAGAAACATAATCGTAACATAAAATATTCAACAGAAACAACAAAATTGATCTTTTGCACACATAAAGGTACTCATACAACACACACTTCAAATATGGATAAAAATTATACATAATTTACTAAATACGGCTAAAACGTTAAAACACAGAACGCTGGACGTTTTATAGTTTTTTTTTTTTTTTGTTCGTGTACCAGACATTTAGTCTCTAAAAAAGTTTGTGGTAAATGTTTTCGTTTTTATTGAAATGAATATTCAAAACTTTTTTACGTGTTTTTTTATGAATGTGTTACTGTGGGATTTTGTGTGCAACACATTTAGTACTTTTTATTCTAATTCTTTGATTCGGGTCTGTTTTTATTTTCTTTTTGCTTCTTTAACGGTGGCGGAATTAAATTTCGTTCGTTTCAATTCCTTCATACACAAATTTATTTTGTTTGATTGTTAAAACGAACTCGGTATGTATCAGGAAGAGAATGGTTTGTTATTTTCGTGTTAACAGTGTTGTCAAATGTTGTTTTTATTTTTCTTCCGAAATTGTGTAATTTTGAAAAATAATTAAAACTCGCTTATCCTTAACATTGAACTGAAAATTAGGGAGGTAACGATACAACTTTTCGTCGATACGATACTGATACTCAAAAAGGAATATCGGCGATACCGTTTCTGCAACCAGTGAAATGCGCATAGGAATAGCTTATCCCATCAATAATAAATTTCAGTGTTTTTATCAAAAATAAAAATTGCGAATTAAGCACGAATAACAAAATCTTTTAAATTAAAAAATTTTGTATTCCCAAAAATTGCTTTTATATTAATAATATTTAAAAAAAACACGAATTGAAATCGAATTCATGGTAAAATAAAAATAAATTATTTTTTTATACAAAAAACCTATCGACCGATTAATCGGCTTCGATATCGGCCAATTATCGGTGTTCGACATTAATTTGGCCGCATTTTGCCGAATGTCGAACTTTTTAATACCATTGTATGCAAATGTTACAAAACCATGCAAAAATAATAAACTGCAAACTTTTTTCCAAATTTCGGCTGTGAAAAATGAAATTGTTTCTAAAACAGGTAAAAAGCTTGCAATTTTGGAAAGAAAAAAAAGAGGGAAAGAAATTTAAGCTTCCATGTGGGAAAAGCATGACTCAATTCCTTACATTAAAGTAAAGGAAAATAAAAAAAAATATTCTACAAAGGAATTACATATTTTTCTTAAGTAGCCCTTAAGACCGTGAAGCATTTATATATTTGAGTATTTTAAAACAAGTCCATTTAACAACTCAAATACAGTAGAAATAATATATCTGTCAGCACCACAAAGCATAGAGAGATGAAAAAGTGACGTATGAAAAATGCCTAAATCATTTGCGAGGGCAACTTTCGAAGAAAGAGAAACAAACCGTTTGTTGGTAGTGAAGTGGCAATGTGTAAAAACAGGCCGCTACTATCAACACAAATTGCGTGATCAAAACAAAAAAATGCAAAAAGGGGAGTTTCCGAAGAAAAAGACAGAAAAAAAACAATATTTTCTGTCTCGTGATGCCACCAGCCAGCAACTGTTTAGTGTAGAAGGTCAGTTTTTTTTCAATCGGTTAAGTTACCTTAATGGTATTAATGCAGAAAAATGATCTGTCATTAAAGCATAAAACTAGGGGCTAAAAAAGGTGGCTTCGGTCGGACACTAAACATTTTTATGAATAAGAATTTTGTTTAAAATCGCAGTATTCTCTAAAGTCCGTTACATGAATGTACTAAAAATTTTGGCATGCTTAAAAATAACGCTCCTTATGCTGTAGTGCCCATTACGCCGCCATTTGTTGTCCAGTATTAAAGATATAAATATCATTGTAAATGACCTCAAGTTAGTGAATCTAAAACATGTCGCAATATCTCTTTTTGTTTTCATATACATACATACATAAAACATAAACGGATTTTTCATAGAAAATGTTTTATGTTTTCATTAAAACTAGTGTTCGCCTAATGGCCAAAGTTCTACCGTAATATTCGAAACCCGGTTTCTGAAAAAAGTCGAATAATCGGCCACCCTACTTTTATCTTCAGGTATGTGATGGGAATCGATTTTAAAAACGATACGATTTGAAACCGAAAATATCGTTTTCAGTATCTTTTAAAATGGATTTTAAATGCATATTCCTTTTATTTTCAGTGTTTATTCTTGAAAATTTTATATTATATACGTTAAGTGAAGTGTATTCTGAACGAAAATTTAACAGCCGTATTCATAATGAAAATTTGACATAAAGTTAGCAAAAAGTTTATTCATAATACATCAACCAAACTTTGGCTAACGATTTGCTAAGCTCTTGTTAACGAGCTGCTTAACGTTTGCCAACTTGTGAAAAACAGCTGTTTAATGTTAAACAATTTTGTTGGTTTTTTTTAATTAACTGTCTTTTACTTAATTTATTTTAATTTAAAAAACTTTAACATTTTTGAACATGTGTAAAGGGAAAACAAAAAAAAAAAAAGGAAAAAATTACAAATTCAGCGATGATTAAAGCAAAACGTGTTGCATTTTCCATTAATACGATATGGCATCATAAAAATTCAGAGTTGATTTATTAAAAGTTGGCAGATGGAGAAAAGCTCGTTATGGATTAACTCTGTGCCAACAAGCTGCTAAGCTTAATCGGCATTCTAGTTAGCAGCTCGTTGTACGTAGTGTACAAACGGTGGCTAACTTTTTGTTATGAATACGGCTGTAAGACTTTAATTCAGAAATAGATTTTAAAATCGTTCGAAATTCATCACACCTTTTAAAAAGGTCGTTTTGAAATCGATCGATTTTCATCACATACCTGATTATTTGATAATTAAAAAAAAAAAAAAAATATTTATGTGTTCTGCATATGTGTCAGTAGCAAATTTGAACGCTTAACTATGAAATTATTTTGTTCAAATCGGTTGACATACAGTGGCGGAAAGTGTTCTTAAATGTTTTGCCTTTGCCGATTTATATGTATATAGATTTCCATTTTAAAGAAAATGGAGATTTTTAGTTGCTGTTTTGGTAAATAATTTTTTCAAATAACAGCTTAAACAGGTAGCACATATAGTGTTTTTGTTTGCTTGTTATTTTGCCATTCTCGGGTATTCAGCTTTCTTTAAGGTGCAACGTTTGCCAGCGCCACTTTCTGATGTGCGTACGAATTTTTTAGTGCAATTTCTTGCTTTTTAACCGAAGACTAATGCAATTTGTAATTCACGAAAATTTTACTTTTTTAAAATCTCTAAACTAATCAAATGAAAGACCAAAATCACCCAAAAAGAAGGCGTATGTACGATAAGACAGGGATTCCCCTTATTTTTGTTAATGTTGATGATAACCATTGTAATCAAATTACATACCTATTTATAAGAGTAGATGATATTCTTGTTCAAATTAAAAAAAGTCGACAAAATATAATGTTTTAAGTAAACTGTCGCGATTATAGAACCTTCAATGTAAAAAATTACAATTGATCATAATATGTTAAAAATTACCCATAATAATCTAAAAATCTAACCATATTATTTACCATAATTTGGTCGGAATTAACAAAAATATGGTCAGTATTCACCATATAATGGTAAATAAGAAAAATATAGTTTGTGTGTAATTTATTTCTGTTTTCCTGGTTTGTGCTTGTTCGTAAATTTCAGAATGTGAAGAAAACCAAGCATGTGATTGAAAGTCATTAAACAACTGCAGATAATAAAATAACCACAGTTTTGTTACTTTTAAACATAATATAATTCCAATTTATAAAATAATAAAAATTATGTACTTTGAATTTTCAAGGGAAGTTTATAAATACTTATATTCATGGTATTTATTTCATCTGCCAAACCTGTTCAAAAATTAAAATGTCCTTAAAAGTTAAGTGCTTTCCCACATGTGCCATATATACTTTACATTCTTTATTTTATGGAATAAAGGTTAAATTGAAAATTATAGTTGACCACACTGTTTTGTAATGTACACATATTTTTTGTCTGCTATGTAGGCTTGCTGATATGTAGGGATGCCAAACGGGAAATCCCGAAATCCCGGGATTGACAAATCCAGAGCCGGGATTTATTTTTATTAATCCCGGGATTTTTAATATATCAACTTTTGTATACAAATATGTTCGTTTTTATTGAATTTTTATACTCTATACAAAAAAAAAATTATTAAAAATTATGTTTCAGTTGAATTTTTTATTTTTATAATTCTTATTTTTCTTTTTTAAAAATATATGTATGTTATAGTGTTTTCACACTTAAGGTTTTAATACAAATTTTGGTTTTAACGATAAAACCAATTATTAAAACCTGGTTTTACCATGCAAAATAAATTTTTTAAAACCATTTTAAAACCTCTTTTGATTTGGTTTTAAGTAGATTTTATGAAATACAACCATGTTTTCGTTGTACTAAATTCAGTACTACCAAGTTATAAAGATTGAAAACAGCTGATAATGTCTAATCCCAGCTAGCATTTTATATCACAATCCAATACTTTAGGAATCAGCTTCACATAACCGCATATGAGCTAATTTTTCGATCATTAACGATACTCTTGTCGTGAGAAAATACTACACTACCGATGAATCACCTCAAAGAATCATTTTTGATGCAATTTTCTGATTCTTTTTTGAGCAAGTTAATGGTAGTTTTTCTAACCATTAGTTAGTATTTATCGTCTCATTTTTTAATCGTAAATTATATAGTTTTTTTTATATATCAAATAATTGTTTAATTGTCATGTTTTGACTTTTTTTCCCCCGATAAAAGCAGCAAGATTATGGCTTTTGATTATTTGAACCAACTTTATTTTGAACAAAACAAAAGATATTGGGTTCTCGTAAAGGAAATAAAAAAAAAAACCATTCGCACTGACATTTATTTTCATTGATTGGCAGTAATTGTTGGGCTTCTTTTTTAGCCAATTTTTTTATTTGTTTGGCAGACAAGAAAATTAATTTTTTTCTTAATAATACCTTTTGAAAATTCATAAATAAATAAAAAAAAGTGTTGTTTATTTAAAAAAATCCCGAATCCCGGGATTTTTTAAAATCAATCCCGATTGGCATCCCTACTGCTACGTGAGTGGTAAACGAGTGAGTAGCCCGTGTATTTAATACCACGTTCGAAATTTGATGGTTGTTCTTGAATTTTAGTAGTCTGTGAGTGAATGTGTAATTCTTCTACTAAACCGATGAATCTAAATGATTATTTTTTTCGTGTGTTTCCTCTTGTTGTGTATCTATGTGAGCGAGCGGATGAATTTGTGTGTGAGTGTGTGTTTACGTTTTTCACAATTTTTTCTTGTTTGTGTTTTATGTTGTATATTTTTCTGTGTTTTATTCCTGACTGTTGTATTATTGCTGTGTTTCTTTTTTGTTTGATGGAATAACAACAACCGTGTGATGATGGTGATGATGACGATGAGAGAATGAACAGCGACGGTCGTACCGTACCGTGTTGTATCTATGTATGTTGTTTTTTCATACGTTCATATGTACGTAGTAGTATTTAGTAGAAGTAGAAAAAGAAAGAACGTACGAAATGTCGATGACGGGATGTGAAATTCTTTGTGTGGTTAACTGAAACTAGTATTACGTGCCGGGGTGCAATGAATGGCAGCACAATTTCTATTTGTCTCGCGTGTAATAAAATTTTTGTATGCGAATTATTTTAACTAAAAAAAAAAAAAAAAAGAATACAACAAAAAATTCGTTTTTATTCTTTCTTTTTGTTGTATACATGTAGATACAAAAATAAAGAAAATATAATTTTTATATAAAAAAAATTATAACTAAAAAATAACGCGCCGCGCGCATAATGTATATAAGAAAAATCTTTTTTATTATAAGAATAAATATATTTAAAAAAAAGTATACACAAAAGATTTTAATGTTTATAAATAAACAAAAAAAAATATTTTAATACATATTTGCAAAAAATATTTATTAAAAAAGGTGAAAAATATAAAAATTGTAGATTACCTATAAATCAAAAAAAATAATCTTTAAAATAAAAAAAAATTAATAGTGAGTGAGTGTGAATTATTAAAAATAAATTTATAGACATGTTTGTTAATTAAATTAAGATAAATAAACAACATTGAAAGCAGTGAATTTTTTCTATTCTACGTAATTTTATTAGCAAAAATTCAAAATATTTTCCCAAGTATTTAGTGAGTAATCAAAAATCCAAAAGTTATTAAACTAAAAATTCTTTATAAGTATGTATTTCGTTTTATTTCTGATTCCACAAAAAAGTATCTTTGATATGTAGGTACCTATAATTTCAAAGTCTAAGATTTGTTTTTGGAGTAGTGTTGCTGTTGTTTTGTATACATGACAAGGAAATTCATCCACAAAAACTAAAGCAAACCAAACGAATCGAATCGAAAAAAAGCCTGAAAAATAATACACAGAATTTGAACTGAACACACAACAAACAAACAATCTTTTTACCACACATAACTAAAAAAAAAAAAATAAAAAATATAGATACATAAAACATATTTTGTTCTATAACTGAGTTTAGTAAGTGTTGTATTTGTTTAAGTATGTTAGTGGTAGCTATAGTGTCGTAATTGTACAAAAAGGTAGTAAAAATCCAAAACGGCATTTCGTTTGGCTTAGACCCAATTCACTTTAAAAGTTTAACACAAAAGACCCATAAAAAACAAAACTTAACTATAAACAAAACTTTTTGTTTAACTACCGGCCAATTGTTAAAAAAAAAAAAAAAAAAATAAAATAAAAGTTGAATAACTTTGTAAACTTTTAACTTCAAACATAATTTTATTAATTCTTTTTTGTTTGTTTTCTATACTAATTTTGATTTTTTTCCACAAAAAGGAAAAGATACATGTCCTGTTTAGCCTGTATTGCTCTCTTTAAATTCTAATACTCACATTCTCGCTTAGCAAATGTCCACGTCATTATTATCTCCCTCTCTTTAAAAACAAAATCCTCTTTAAACTCTTTTCCTAAACATTCCTCTCTGTTGTGTTTTATTTCCATTTCGTTTCAACAACGTGCTCGTTATGTTGTTTGATAATTTGGCACCCTCTTCTTGTATGCATACATACAGTGCACTCGCGATAATATGAACACCCTAATATATGAACACCCCAAAATATGAACACTTATTTTCTTCCATTGACTACTCTAAAATATGAACTTGTGCAAACACTTTAAAATATGAACAACTTAAAGTTGTATTTTAAACGGTTTTTATCTACCTACACAGTGTTATATAAAAATCAATTTTTATTCAACTGTATAATAAACTGGGGATTTCCCTAACTATAGCTTTACAATTGTCTTCAGTTGTTAATCAAAATGTTTTACATACAAAAAAAAAAAAAAAAGGCATGCACCGAATGTTTTTTGAAAATGAGATACAAAAAGATCACTGTTGGCAGATACGTCAAATATCAGGAGATTTTTAATAGAGCGTGGCGTTTTTAAACTGATTGAACGAAAGAAAATCACAGGCTTTTTCGCAAAGCTTTAAGTTTGCTTTTCTTTTTTAAAAATCAACAGTTTTTTAAATCCAATGAACAGTAAATAAAAAAAACTTTTACATTAGAAACTTTTACTTTTGCCATTCGCAAATATTAACAATCTTGCAAAAGTGAACTGGCTTTGTTTTAATTAGTTCATAATATCGCGAGTGCACTGTATTTATTATGCTCTAAATCATTTTATTAAATTATTTTTTTATTTGTTTTAATTTCAATGCGTATAATTTTTACTACACAATCAGTTCGGATGTGTTTCTTTGATGGCTGTTTTGAACTTCAAACGATTAGATGATACATTTGTATAATTTTTGCATTTGTTATTGTTAAAATATGACAACAATTAAGTTTTTATTTTGTTAAAACGTTTTTTTTTTTTAATAAATTTAAAAGTAATTGTTATGCCAGAAAAGTCATGTTACCACTTAATAGAGTATTAATTGTGAATTTTAATAAATTTAATTGCTGAAACAAATCGGCTTATTGCCAAGTGGCTTATATTGAGTTAGTTAATAACACGGTTGCTAAATGTAGTGGCAGGGTAACTTTTATTGAAGAATAAAGTTGCCACTTTTGTTGTGTAAAAGGCGGTTCATATTGCACCGAAATCTTCTTAAAGTTATTTTTTTTAAATCTTTTGCAATTTATATTTATATTATTTTATTACTAGTTTTTTTTTTTATTTTTTCTTGTACAGGGATGTATTTTTAGTACTTTAATGGAAAAACATAGTTGCATCATTTAGAAATATGAGAAATTGAGTAAAGTAGATATTTTGTATGGAAAATCTCGTAAGTACTTGATGTCTAGTATACTTGCAGATCACCGATAGGTAGGAACTGGGAACTCAGTCCGTTAGCTATAAACATCGGTGGTTAGACCCATTCTTACGTATGTATGCTGTGTTTGGTGGAATGCAGTGGGGCTGGTAAGTGGGAAAAAGTTAAGAGGTGTGCTTTGATCGGCATGACAGGGTCCTTGAGAAGTAATTCCCAAGCGGCGCTGGATGTTCTTCATCTTCTGCCTATTGAGCAGTTCTCAAACAAAGGGAGCTGGGAATGTTAGGAGTTTTCACTCTGTGGGATCTGTGGCAAAGTTAATTAATTTTCCGAATATTGTAAATATCCAGTTAACAAATTCACAGTTTATTTGTCAAACAAATTATCAGAAAACAATTATTTTAATCAATTTAAAGCTCTTTTATACAAATTTCCTTTAGACTTTAACTAATATTGTCACCGGCAACCGTATTATGGTAAAATAAGTCCTCCAACAAGAAGCCACTGTAGTGTACCCTAATACACTTTACCAAATTAATATGGGCCAACCTAATAAATAACCAACATGCATAACAAAACAATTTGATACCACACATGCACTTAATAAAAACAAATCGAGGAACATTGATTTGTTAAAAGTGCAACATATGCAGTTTGGAAAATTGAGTGACTAATTTTTAAACTCAATTTCCCAAACTAAATTATGATTGGTTATGAAACCAAAAAGGGGAAATAGAATATGAAATTAGACTAAGATAATTTTTGTATAAAAAGGGGTGCACTGCCCAAAACATATTAGATTTAATTTTGACTACAAATCGGCAATATTTGCCTTGTATTTTTAATTATCCAAAATCTCCTTTTGCCCTCAATCTATTGAGACTGGCAAAAGTCAATAGCGTGGCTAGTGGCAAACTCTGCCAGTCACCAAAATAATTCTTTTTTTTAAACACTTAACATTACACCACAACCATATAATGTTTGCTTTTAAACATGGTATCAATAGGACAATAATTTGTTTACCACACAGAAACAAATATCTCAAGAAATATTTATTTGATTCATTGAAAAATTTATCAAAATTACACTTTGAAAAATAGAACTCAATAAAACATATTTAATAATGAAATAATTAAAAATTTCTTCATATTCAATAAAAAAAATATTTGAATCAAAGTAAAGACAGTATTTTTACAACTTTTTCCATTTTTTAGCTAATATGTAATTCTCATTCGCTTTATAGTTTTAGTTGAATATTATCTTTAGTTTTTCCAAAGTCTTTGAAAAAAGGTTACCTGATGATCTGGCCTAAGCAACCAGCGAAATGTGAATAGGACAGTGAAGGGCACATTTGCAAATCCTATGTACGCGTGCATAGGAATAAAAATGCTGCTTGTGTGACGTCGACACATGTACACTATAAACTTCTTTGTGCGGTCTGTGACAATGTTCGTTCGGCTGTTGCTTTGTTGTTACCCTGCAAATAAAATTGGACCACCTGATCCATTTTGATAAAATGGACTACTCCATGGACTGGCCCGATGTAATGCAAACATGGACCATGTCATTGTTAACAAGTGTTTGTAGTGAGACTTCGTTTTTTAACGACATGCTTTCGTTTTTCAACGACTTCAAAACTAATTCTCTTGTGTACACCATGGAGTAGTTTTAAAACTACTCCTTAGTGGTCCAAAGGTGGGTTATATGGTCCTCGCCTAGGACATCGTAATGTTAAATATACCAGGTTTTTTCCATACGTTTGGGTTAGTTTTGGACTAGTCCTGGTCCCTTGTGGACTACTCTTTACACGCGTGATTGGATTGGTCCTATTATTTGCAGGGTATTTCGTCAACACAAGCATAAATTTGATAGTATGTGTGTGCCCTTCACTGGAATAGGAACTACCTTCTTTCCCCTCAATAAATTTAAGCGTATTTATCAAAGAACAAAAATTCGGAATATAGCACATCATAATTAATAAATAAACAAATAAAGATTCGATAAACATTTTGTTTGATTTATTCAACATTTCCAACAATTTATTTTAACAAATCACGTAAACATTTTGTTGAAAAAAATTTTTTTTGGACTACAACTTTTTTTATTGACTCAATAAACTTGGTTGTTGACTAAAAAATCAACAATTATACCTACAAACTTTTTTATCAATACCGCAAAAATCGTCATCGCAGGAAATTCAAAAATTTTTTTAATCAACTATGCGATTTTCGTATTCAAATATGAAAATTATTTTTTTCTGTGCATAATAACTATTAGCTTTTCGAAAAAATATTCATTTTAAGTATAACTCCTCATCTAAATGAACACGACATTATCCCGGATCACCAGTTCGGATTCAGAGCGAAACATGGTACAATAGAACAAGTGCATAGAATTGTCACCCTTATCAGATCGGCGTTTGAGAAAAAGCAATACTGCTCAGCCCTGTTTATAGACATTTCCCAAGCATTTGACAAAGGCATGATGGGCTACTCATCAAAATAACACGAATGCTTCCTCAAAACACTCACAAGCTTCTGGAGAGCTATCTAACAGGCAGAACATTCATAGTAAGTTCGCAAGATAAATACTCCCCCCTCAAGAAAATTACTGCTGGTGTTCCCCAAGGCAGCATATTAGGACCGCTTCTATATATAATATACACAGCGGATATGCCAACAAACCTGAACACGCATACCTCTACATTTGCAGACGACACAGCATTTATTAGCGTTAACCATGACCCAAAAGTCGCATCGCAAAATCTGCAGTCCCACATCAATGAACTAGAGGCATGGCTAGAAAAATGGAGAATAAAGGTTAACCCGGCTAAATGTGCTCACTTAACTTTCACGCTCAGAAGACAAACGTGCCCAGCAGTAAAAATAAATAACATCTCTGTTCCGGTAGAAAACCATGTAAAGTACTTGGGAATTCATATAGATAGACGCTTGACCTGATCTCGTCATATCGAAGCGAAAATAACGGCTATGAAACTTAAAGCAGCTCAAATACATTGGCTTCTCGGTGGAAACTCAAACTTGTCTTTAGACAACAAAATTCTTCTATACAAGTCCATCATAAAACCAATATGGACATATGGCATCCAATTATGGGGTACTGCATGCGCATCTAACATCCAAAAGCTTCAAAGAAGACAGTCTGCGCCCCATGGTATATACGTAATGAAATTATCCACAGAGATCTCAACGTCCCCACTATCCAGGAGGAAATTAAAAAATATTCAATAAGCTACATCGATAAACTAATGGTCCACTCTAACTACCTCGCTTGGGGTTTGCTTCAGTTCGAAGGTCACCAGAGGCTAAAAAGAACCGATACTTTGAGCCTAACTAGAAGACAGTCTTAAAATTTGAATACAGCAGTTAGTGGTTACACTGGTAACAACTAATAAACAACAAGTAGAATTAAGATTTGAATACATATTGTAAATTTCGATAAGAAAGATTCAATAATAAAAAAATAAATTAAAAAAAAAAAAAAAAATAACTATTAGGTTATAAGTTATTAGTAAGTAGTATTTTCCTCTTTTCCAAGAGAAACATCCTAAAGTTGAAAATAACCAAGTGTTGAACATATTTATAGTATTATTAATCGTAACATGTTCAGAGGCAACCACAAATGTTGTGGCTTCTCGATGCAGTGTTATATTAACGATAATTATGTTTCAAAAATTTCGTATAAAATTGTTTGAAAAATAGTTTTTCTCTGGGTGTATATAATTGTAATTAAAACTTTTTCTACACATTTTCAATCACATCTCCCGTCTGACTTTACAATTCCATTTGGCGGATGACCTTGTTAAGAGGCGTTTTAATAAATTGTTATTTTTTCTCTCAACTACTGTTTAGAGACATACAATTGCATTTAATTTAACGTATACCAACTAAGTAATATGAATAATTTAACAACATAATTAATTGCTATGTTATCAGATTTAATAACTTGTATAATTTTCAATTCAACTTGCATACAATTTGAAACTAAGCTGATATAGAAACACTAGTTAAGAAATGACCAGGACAAGTTTTTGCATATTCGCAAAAAAGCTTTGCTTGTATTTAAGTACATATGTTGCAAATTGTTTGTCAATTTCTTAACAAAAACATTTTAGAAAAAAAAAATTATAATTTTTGAGGCCCCGTATCTATAATTATAAGACAGTGTCTTTTTAAAGACATTTACATCGTCTTTCCTTAAGACGTAAAGATAAAAAAGAGAACATACTTCCAAAAAAATGTTTGCATTCTTGGTATAAGTTAAAGCCTACGTAAAGCTGGAATGAATTCGTTACTGTTCTATGTTTCTCTTAGCTTTGGGAAGTGGTGTTACATAAACAGTTAAGAGACTCTAATGGGTCTTACTGTCTCAGTTATTTATCAAAGGCTTTCTCTTGTATATTTTGCGCTATTTTAAATGCAATCTCTGGTAATCAAAATTTGTTTGGCAAACAAACATAAAGTAATTATTTTAATATACATATTTATATAATGTGGAGATCTAAGGCGTATTATTGAGTTTATTTTATTTGCATATTTTAAAGGCTTTTTGTGCATATTTAAACTTGCCCTGTGAATAACATTTAATTTCTGGCTGCTTATTTGAAGTTTAGTAAATTTGTAATAAAATAATTGTAATTTATGTTAAGGCTAAGTTTTGATATGATAATAAAAATATTTACATACAACATATTAATGAAAAATATTATTGCAGTTAGGTCACAGGTAGTAAGGGGTGTTTTTTTAAGAGGCGTAGAACTTTTTTTTTTTAAATAAAACACAACAAATTCAATGGAATAAGCAAAACGTTGGTCTTTATTTGCTTATAATTTAATTAGGTCATGTCCTTAAGTGTTTAAAAATAAATTTTGGCCATCTGGTCGGTCCATTTTGCACCACTTTTTTGAACATGCCCAGTCTGATTCGTCAATAGAGCGTCGAATGTTGGCTTCTTAAAGATAAATCGTTGCTGGTTTGTCAGTATAGATGAGAGATTCGACGTACCCCACAAAAAATAGCCTAAAGGTGTCAAACCACACAAATTAGGTGACGAATTCACAGGCCCATTTCTTGAAATAATTTGACATGTTGCACCATCTTGTTTGAACCATTTCTCCTCTAAATAATTTGCAAAGACATGAGGAATAAAAAAATAACGAATCACTCGCTTGTAGCGTTCACCATTTACGGAATGCTGACGCTTTCGGCTTGTAAACCTTACCAAACAGCAATTTTTTGGATGTAATGGAGTAACAAGAGTCTTATGCGGATTGTGCGGATTGTGCTCTCTCCAAAAACGACAAAGGGTAGATGGCACTATCACACAAGACTTACGTATTCCATAATACTTTGTGAGATAGAAATCTTATGAGTTTTGATGCGACTGTCAAAAAATCTAATGTAAAATGACAGTTTGTGTTCACACCATCACACAAAGTATAAACACTCACACATGAAATAAAATGCAACCCTGATCCAATGAAAAGTATTATTGTTTAGAAATTTTTAAAAATACGATGAAGTCGTATGGGATGTCTAACTTTTTTCATAATACTTGTAATTTTTGTGACACATTCTATTCACACTATCACACTTTGTCATATCCCTGCAAATAATAGGAAAAGTCCAAACACGCGTGTAAAGAGTAACCCACAAGGGATCAGGACTAGTCCGAAAGTAACCCAAACGTATGGAAAAAACATGGTCTATTTAACATTACGATGTCATAGGGCAGGACCATATAACCCACCTTTGGACTACTAAGGAGTAGTTTTAAAAGTACTCCATGTTATACTCAAGAGGATTAGTTTTGAAGTCGTTTAAAAACGAAAGCATGTCGTTAAAAAACGAAGACATGTCTTACATTACATCGGACCAGTCCATGGAGTAGTTCTTTTTATTCAAATGAATCAGGTGGTCCAATATTATTTGCAGGGATTACTTGAGTTTTTGACATGTATTCATACAAAGTATAATAGTGTATTCTAGCCTTAAGCAAGAAATAAGCCTCATCGCTGAATATGATTCGACAGTAAAATTCCGTTACAACTTTTAGTTTATTCTCCGCCCATTTTTCAAATACAAGACGCAATTGATGGTCCGCTGGGCTTAATTCTTGCATAGATCTTATATGGATGTATGCCGGGTTCTTTCGCCAAAAAAATCCAAGTAGTGGACTGGCAGTTGCTGCGTCGTATCGATACATTCGAGACCATTGTCGCATTCACGTCTACATCGGTGATGGCTTCTTCTCTACGCAGGTTATTATCCAAAAGAGTAAATGTGGTCATGAATCGAATCCATGCGATGAACGATTATGCGCACCGTTGACTTTACGAAGTTTTCTCTAAGGCTGGCGAACAGACTAATTTTGGAAATAAATTTCCACGATTTGTAAACGTTCTTCTGATGTAAGTCTTTGCATGGTGGTTTGATAAAGTAAACTGAAACAAAGTCAAATACACATTATATTATTATGACAGCTAATTTTACAGTAAACCCTAGCAAAAGTTCTATACGTCTAAAAAACACCCTTTTTAAGTGAATTTAAGTATAAAAATGGTATGTAATTTTTATTTTTTATTAGAGATTTATGCTTGTATGTATTAAAAATATTGTTATTTTAAAAAGGCTTACAAACCAAATTTTCTATGAAAACTTTCCATAATAAACGTCTGTCAAATTTAATAATCTTTTATTAATACAGGGGGGTTACCGCGTATTTTGATTCGAAAGAAATCATTTACGGATTCGAACAATTTGTGCTGTGTATTACGATTTTCGTAATATTTGTTTCGAATAAACGGACGTTTTTCATACTTTATTGAAAACAAAAAATCACTTTCTTAAAAGCCACTCTTTATTACGAACAAAAATGGTTCACCAAATTTCCCATTTTTTAAAAAATACAACCTCTGTTCGAACGATTAAGAAAATCGTAATACACACAGAAAAAAATAATTTTCATATTTGAATACGAAAATCGCAAATTTGATGAAAAAAATTTTTGAATTTTCTGCGATGGCGATTTTTGCATTATTGATAAAAAAGTTTGTAGGTATAGTTATTGAATTTTTAGTCAACAACCAAGTTTATTGAATCAATAAAAAAAGTTGTTGCCCAAAATAATTTTTTTCAACAAAATGTTTGAATGATTTGTTAAATTAAATTGTTGGAAATGTTGACTAAATCAAATAAAATGTTTATCGAATCTTTATTTATTAATTATGACGTGCCTAATTCCCAATTTTTTTCCTTTATAAATAAATACACAAAAATTTATTATGGGGGAATAAGCTAGTTCCTATGTGCATTTCGCTGGTTTCTTAAGCGAGATCATCAGGAAACCTTTTTCTAAAGACTTTGTCAAAACTAAAGACATTTAACTAAATAAAACTGTTAAGCGAATGAGAATTATGACCTATTATAAAATGAACAAGAGTTGTAAAAATACTGTGTAAACGTTGATTCAAATATTTGTTTTATTGAATATCAAGAAATATTTAAATATTTCATTATTAAATATGTTTTATTGAGTGCTATTTTACAAAGTGTATATTTGATAAATTTTTTCATTGAATCAAACAAAAATTTCGTTGAAAAAAAATTATATTTTTAATAAACTGTGATGTTAAAAATTTTCGTGAGATATTTTTTTCTGTGCACAGTACAAATTGTTAGAGTCCGTAAATGATTGCTTTCGAATCGAAATACGCGGTAACCCCCCAGGGGTATAAATTTTTACTGGGGATATAAAATATAACAATTATATTTTAATAAATATTTGAAACTATAGCTTTAATCAGATGATTTCTAAAACTATCAATTTTTAAAAATGAATAACTCTAATATATTTAATTGTTGCGATTTCCTTTAAAAGACTGTTTCCCTTTTTGCGTACTTCGCTGATTTTTGATTTTAAATAAGCAGAAATTACTCGTCCGCATTATACATTTTTTATTAATTTTTTTCATATCAATTGTCATTATTTCTATATTCTGTACAAAATTTTCTTGTATTATGTACTCATTTTAAGCTGGAGTAAATTAAATTGTAAATAAACCCACCTGAAAAAAATAAACAAATCAGACTGAAATGACCTACATAATAAATGTTGTTAGTGTTATTATTATTTTTTTCAACGATAAAAATATTAATAAATTGAAATATTAATTAAATGGAATTTAAGTGCTGTTTACTGTTTTTGTACAAAAACCAACTTCATTAACAAAACAAACAAAACAGAAGAGTGTATAAAAGAAAACAACAACTACAAACGAAAAAAAAGCAAGAATGCTATGTTCAGCTTTGCCGAAACTTTTAAACCCTTCATCAATGTTTTCCAAATCGTTCGAAAACCTTAAATTAAGGAGAACCTTAATTGCGGGCCAGGTGAAATACAGTACTTTTCGCTTATAGTAACATCCTTTAGTTGCAACCATAACGTGGACTATATCGCTAATGTGACTATAAGGCTAATTCACATATATAACCGAATTCGAATATAATCAAGTTATGTTAATAAAGGAAATAAAAAATTCATATAAATTACACCGACATCAGGCTTATGGCTTTACAACAGAGTTGTACACTGTATAAAAAATAACCAAAATTTAGCAAGATATTACATAACTGATACCAACAGCAAAAACTAAGTTTTTACAAGTAGAGAGTTGATGACAAAAATTAAATGATTTAATTCATTCTTTCTTTGGATGGATTTTTGATTCGAAAACTAAAAAGAACTAAGTAAATTTTGCTAATGTGACTATAACGCCATTAATTTGCTTTAATTTTCTCTTTGACTACTGTTGATAAATGGCATATATTGTTAATGTGTATTTATCGCTAAATGGACTATATCATTAATACTTTATATTAAATTAACTTGTAGCGGCAAAATAAACAGATAAAATGGACTATATCGCTAATGTGACTATAAGCGTAGTGACTATAAACGAAAAATACTGTAATACGCTCTTTATATATAATAAATACTAAAGAGATGCACAAGCACAAGAAATATTGCTTACAAGCAATTTCATTGAATTTAGATAGTGTGTGTTTATTACTCTCTCATTACAAAACACATACTTCCAAAAACAATTGTTTTGTTTTACGATCAAAATATAGAAGAATGGAACAAAACTGCACTAGAACAATGCTGAACTAAAATAAAGCTGAATTAGAACAAAGATGAAGTAGAACATTAAAACAGAAATAGAACATTCCAAGCATGTTTGAATGTTTTGATTGTAAACATATACCAAAGAGAATTGCAAAGTGAGAAACATTTTCGTTTTGTAATGAATATGAAAAAGCTTTAAAAAAGTTTATATGTAATATTAATTTTTATTTGCAAAAATTTATTGTTTATTATTTACATACATATAAAAGTACTTAGGTCTAATATTTAAATAAAATTAAGAAGAATTCATTATTTTCATAGATATAAAAAATAAAATCTAATGGTGTGTTTTACAATTTTTTGGGAAAATTGATAGCAACAAAATATTAATAATTATTTAACTAGAATTAGAAATATTGGTTAAATAAACGTTTAATGTTTTATATAAAAATAAAACACGACCTCAAGCTTGATAATTTAGTTATACATAATATAATAATAAAGATCGACTAAAATAAAATATATGTACATTTAGGAAATAATTCAAAAATATCAATTTTTTTATTTTTTTTAATGTTCTAGTGCACTCGATGCTTTTACTATAATTTACCGTTTCTTTATTTCATTGTCTGTTTTTGTGTTGATATTCTGTTTGTTTTGATAATACAAGCACTAACAAAGCAGAAGAGAAAAACTTTTCAAGTTATGCTTGTTTTGTTTTGGTGGAAGTAATGTGTTGTTATGTTTGTTTTGCTATGTATGTTTACAGTGAAATAATATAATTGATAGTTGTGTGAAGTAGAACATAGAACATTAAGAATATTTTGCGCAGCCCTTTAATAAATACCTGTGCCAAAATAGAGTAACATGATTATAACTCAGTCATTTATGTATAAACCGATTTTTCTAATGTTCACCACCGGTATTGTACTAAGCTTATTTGAGGTAAAACAGTTTACAATTCTAAAGGTGTCTTCAGAAAGTGAAGTTAATGGTCAAAAATGAGAGACATTCGTGGTTTTTTGCTCATTTCTCAGCCATTGCCGAACTACATATATGTTAAATAAATATTAAACAACCTAGTCCCATATTATATCAAGTTTGTTTGGAAAACTTATTTCAACCAACACACGAATAGACGGACAACGTTTAATCCGCTAATAATAAGGAACGAGAATATATGAACTTTATAGCGTCTTAGATACAAAATTACAAACGGTATGACAAACTTATATGTGAGAACACTTTCTTTCCATCTCTGGTGAAGGGTATTAAAACTTAAATTAAGAGGGAAAACCACGCAAAAATTATTTGAAAAAAAAGCAGAAAGAATATGACCTGCAATATTTTAAGCGCGCTCAATCCATCGGAACAAAAGAGCAGAAAAGCATAAAAAAGATTTTGTTTCTTATTGCAGATATGTTAAGAAGTGCATTTGTTTCTTGATGAAAGTCTAAAGAGATAATTAAGGTTGATGTCCTATAAGTCTTATTATTTTTAATTCCAGAGTAGTAAAGTTGCAAATAGAAAACTCTTAAAGTGTCAGTAAGACATTTTTAAGAGTCAATATTTCAACAGTTTTTTTTTACCAAATATTTCGTAATCATTGTTTTTAATATTGGCTCACTGAGATCCTTCAGAATGTTCGAGTTTTTAATATACATATCAATCAATTGTTATTATTCGAAAAAGTTTATTTTGGACTCTTTATATTTTTCAATGTTCGTGGCGGAGGCGGTGACCCATAACAAAATACCGTAGCACCAGATTGTCTTAAAGATAAAGCTGTAAAGTAGAAGTTAACAATCCAGACTAAGGTGAATTGTGTGACTGTCCTGTATAAAATGCAAATATATTCAGGTATGTGATGGATAACGATTTTGAAAACAAAACGATGTCCTTATCATTATTTTAAATATTTGATTTCTATTACATTTTCCTCTTTTTTGCTGTCTATATTATTTTAAATTTTATTAATGGATTTTAGAATCGGTCGAAATTCATCACACCTGCTAAAAACTATCGCTTTGAGAACGATCGAATTTCATCACATACCTGATTGTAAAATTCTTTGACAGTTCAGGGGTGAAACTACGGTATTCTATATCGATCGAAATTCCCATTAAATTGCATTGTAATTCTGGTCGATATCGAATGCGGTAATTTGGCTTCTGTTCTGCTAAATAAGTGCTACCATACTTTTAAATTTTGCTTTTTAGCATTACACTTGGCTTAATAAAATAAGTAAATTTGAATAAATAATAAAAAAATATGTTCTTCAACTTGCAAACAAAAGTTCTTTCTCCAAATATGTATAACGCAGTGCTTTCATAATTCTATGAGAAAAGCAGCTTGCTCTGGCTTAAGTGCTGTAAATATGAAGATGTAATATAAACGAAGTTGTTGGTATCATGAGGTCTTTAAATATGGTCATGCTTTGAAGCACATTTCCATATTTATTTCATAATCTTTATTTCTTCTTTCTTATAATTTTTCCCCATTTAAAGTGCGTACGTAGTACTACAAGATTATTTTTAATTTTTTGTTAAGTGAAACGTTAATTATAATAAAACGTAAAAATAACGGTGAATCTTATTAGAAAACATGCACTCTTCATAAGTTCGTATGTATATGAATGTGTTGGTACATACACAAAGAAACACATGCACCAATAGTGCAATTCAAACAACAGTTTATTTAAAAATATGGAGGTACCTACATATGTGCTTTATAATAGATTCGAAAAACCCCCTCCCGTTTGTATGTGTTTTTTTTTATTTGTTTAACAACAACACTTTTTTATGCAACTCATTGCTGTTGCATGAATGCCTGTCTACAAAAAGAAGAAGAATGAAAAATACAAAAAATAAACAAACTCTTAGAATAACAACATCCATCGGCAGCAGCAAAAACATTAGAAAGATTAACAAACAAAAAAAGTAAAACTCCATTTCAACAGCACTTGAGACATGAATTATTATTTGACTCAAGTGTTTGTATACTTTTTTCTGTTTGTCAGACGATTTTTTACACATTTTTTTTTGTTTTACAAACAAAGTTGTTACAATTGCTGGTTGGTGTTGTTGATATGATGAGGTTGATTTTGTTGTTCTGTTGATGATTTTTCCGTATGTTTTTTTATTTTTTTTTATTATTTTTTTGGATGCTTGTTTTGTTTGTTTGTGTTTTTCAGTGATTTGTTTAAATTTGTGTGGTTTATGGGTTTTTAATGTTGTTTTCATGACGATTAAATAACAAAATTTTTTTTTTAAATTAAGACTGGTTGGTGTAAAATAAATGAGAGTCAATGTTAAATAAATTTAATCCATTGGTAGGTTTCGTTAAGTACTTATACTCCCAATAAAAAATGGAGCTTCCAACGAAGCAGGTTTGTAACATAAGCGTTTCGCTTACCAATGCGCTTACGGAAGCCATGAATTTTTTATGGCGAGTTCCCACTTTGAAGCAATAAATTTTTGACACATAAAGCGCATTATTCAGCGCATATAAAAATTGTTGGATGTTACGATCCGCCTTAAGCTACGGTCACACTTATTAAATATTTGACCAAATAAGCATAACCACTACTTTTGTTATTAGTTAGTGAGATTTAAATTTGCGTTAATATCACAAAATGAACTAATTATACTAATAGACATAGCAAAAATCCGTTTTTTGTGAAATGTGGTGTTAAAATCCTCATAAATATTGGAACTAAAGGAAATAATTATTTAGTTTGCTTGTTGGTCCCGTTTTTTTTGTCAAATATTTGACTAGTGTGGCCGTAGCTTTACACACTGAATGTTTGATACAGTTATTTTTTAGTATTCTCCCTTACAAACCTGCTTCGTAGTAAGGGAATGCCGTAGCACTTCAAATGTTTTTTTTTTTATAAAAGTTGTTGAGAGTTCTTCCACTTACTTTACTGCATTTCTGTATATCTTGTTGCGTAGCGCATAATTGTGCGCTTATTTTATTAAATGTACCATTAGTGCTTCGCAAAATGATTAAAATTTGTTTTGGGCTGTAGGTATATTCTTTAACTTTTTATTTAAAATTTTCCAACAGATATTCAAAGTTTATTACCGATTGACACGCCAAATAAACTCAAAGTTTATAACCTGTCTCTGCGCTTTGATTAATTCAGGATTCCAGTGCTCAGTTCATTGTTAAAATTTTAAATTACGTAGTAATACCTACCAGCTAGCAATCAACCACTACCCGAACTCGAAAAAGTATCCGTAACTATTGCTAGAATATTTTTTCGGGGTCGAGCTGTTAAAAGGGTTCTTGCGGATCTCGACGTAAACAAGTCTTCTGGGCCGGATGGTATACCTGCACTGGTCTTGAAGCAGTGCTCTTCGACGCTAGCTCGTCCCTTAGCAAATCTTTTCAGCACTTTATACCGTGCCGCGGAATTTCCAGTCTGCAGGAAAGTTGCTTATGTAACGCCAATTCCTAAAAAGGGAACCGCTAATAACCCTGAATATTACCGCCCAATTGCAATTTGTTCGGCACTTTCCAAAGTTATGGAGAGTATGGTAAATTACCATCTTGTCAAATATTTAGAGTCAAACTACCTACTAAGCGACCGCCAGTATGGCTTTCGTAGAGGTCGCTCTACTGGAGACTTACTAGCTCTGTTATCGGAAAAATGGTGCCGTTCCATTCACCATTTTGGCGAAAGTAAGGTAATTGCTTTGGATATTTCCAAGGCGTTTGACAGAGTCTGCCATGGTGCACTCTTGTCAAAACTTGCTGCGTTTGGTGTCGGTGATAATTTCTCTCGATTTATATCGAGTTTTCTCAGAGATCGCACTATACGAGTTGTTATAGATGGGGTTTCGTCAAACGAGTTCAAGATTCATTCAGGTGTACCGCAAGGCTCCGTTCTTTCTCCTATTCTATTTCTTATCTTTCTAAATGACCTCCTTTGTCAAACTCCAACCCTATCTACTCTTTTGCAGATGACAGCAACCTTTGCCATTCGTACTCATTCGAGTGCAGACCAAGCGTATCCGATGTCGTTGCTATGAGGAAGAATATGAATGATACGCTTGGCCGAGACCTTGACATAGTCTCGGAATGGGGTCGTGCAAATAGGGTCGATTTTAATGCCCGAAAAACCCAATGTTGCGTGCTGACGCATAAACGCGCAACAAACCAAGGTGCCTCATCTGTATATATGGGTGGTAATATTATTGAGGAATCAGAATTTCTTGATGTTCTGGGCATGAGGATACAATGTGATGTCCGATGGAGAGAACATATCTTCAAGGTGTCGAAAGAAGCATTCAAGTGCCTCGGTTTTCTAAGACGGTGTAAGATATACTTCACTCCATCTGATCTCCTTACTATTTATATCACCTATATCCGACCGCGTATGGAATACAACTCTCATGTGTGGGCCGGTGCTTTAAAGTCTATTTTGGAGCTTCTCGACCGCGTGCAGGTGAGGGCGAAGGTTCTCATCGTTGACAGTAGGGTATCCAATTCTATTGACTCCCTTGAGCACCGTCGCAATGTGGGTTGTATTTGCCTGTTTTATCGTTACTACAATGGGATGTGTTCCGACGAAATTAGGGATCTGGTTCCCGAAACCCGTACGTTTGTTCGTAATACACGTTTTTCCTCAAGAGCCCATCCTTATGTGGTCGATTGGCTGGTGAATCGTACAACGCATTACAGAGAGAATTAGTTTTTTTCCGGACTGTTCGTATGTGGAGTAACCTTCCTGCAGAAGTCTTCCCTCTCACTTACAACATGATTAAGTTCAAATCGAATGTTCACAAACACAAACACTACTCCCTCTATCCTCCTTCCCAAAACCTATTTTCCTAGTTCCAACACAATGCAATGCATTAGTAGGGGTGATCCCCTGAGTGCTGGTCCTAATAGTAAAAAAAGTCTCATCTTTTATAATATTTACTTGATTTATTTCAACATCTTTAAAAGAATATCAAAAAGTTATTACACAGCCAACACTTTATTTACATTTTACCAACAACGGCCAATGCAATCCTAAGCGCATTATTTTTTAGCCTTATCCGCTACACGCCGCATTACATTTCACCACTTCATAAAGTACTTTCTAGTAATTTACACAGTTATTCTAAATAGGTGTTAGATTAGACACGGGCAATAAGTGGCAACTGACAAACTATATTTGCTAACACAAGATATTAACGTGTGTCCTGCATAAAAATGTGTTAGTTTACATGTCCAGCAACAAAAACCCCCTAAAGGGTTAACAATCTATATGGCGGGAAATGGTTTTTCTTTTCATTTTCTTTTCTCGTAATGTTGCGCTTTAATTGCTTTACCTTACCCAAATATACACTTGACTATTTGTGTATTTTGCTTCAATTTCATACTCCATCATCGACACTGTGTTCAAGTTTTAAATGGGAGCAGGTTTGTTGAAGAATTGTTTATCATTTAATATCACTTAATACCGGTAGTCTTGGGAAAGAAACGCTTTTTTCTCCCGCTTTTTTTGTCGTTTGTAGGTATTGGATTTTGTTTTTTTAACATACTTTTATTTTCTTTAGAAAAAAAAATATTTAAACATGTCTGCTAACTAACTATTCCATTCAAAAAAAAAATATTTTATTTTGTATTTCTTTATTCAAGTGTACACACTTTGTTCTCTCTTTTGTTGAAGTGGATGGAATGAATGAATGGTTGGTTGGTTGGTTGGATAATGATGACGATGATGAATGAGTGAACCTGTGCATTATTTGTATATTGGCCAAATTTTGTTAAATGTTTCATTTTTAAACAAAATCACTTGTTATGCTACGTTTCATAAAATAATCTAAACCTGTTTTTTTTTTTTTTTTTTTGAGCAACTTCGGAGTTTAAAAAAATGTGTGAACTTTATTTGCTTAAAAAACATTATTGTGTATTTTATGAGTTTTTAAGTACAAAAATAAAACATCAAAGATAAATAAAATGGACAAACAATTTAATGGGTTTTTGAAAAGTCATTTTATTTCAGTTTATTTTCATTTAAAGCATAAGATACTAAGAAAATATTGTATGTTGGGTTAAAATAAGTATTCAAGTTTATTAATAGAATAATGGGACTGGATTGTTCTTAAAATTAGACAGCCTTGACGTTAATGAGACCAAGAACAAATCTTATTACATAACGTTTTGAAGTGCTATTTAAACAGTCTATGTTTTAATAGCACATCAGTTCCGATAAGTATATCTGGTGAAAATAAAAATTTGTGGTAGTAAGAGAAGTAAAAAGTTTGCTTTCCTGTGAGTTGTTATCTAAAATTGTTCAAATCAGTTTGGTTTGAGATGATTGTGCGCAAACGTCTTGTGAATTTCCTATCTTATGACGTTGCTCTCTCGAGACATGCAATACCTTAAGCTTTTCTGGGATTAAAAACTGGCAGATGAGCCAAAATCGCTGATAAATTAAGTTTTTTAAACTTACTTTAAGTACGAGTCGTACCCGATAATTCAAGTACGAATAGCACTAAAACGTACTTCAAACAATCCTAAATGGGATTACTGTCGAAAATTAATCCCGGAATTTCTTAAAATAAGTGCAAAGTTCTCAAACCAAGTAAAAAAAAAATGATTAAACTTTTCGATGGTGGTGCCACTCTGAGAGTAAAATTACAAAGTTAGCGTTTTATTCTCATTTAACTTACCAAAGTTTGTTGCAGACACTACAACAACCCCACACAAGTAAAAACGATTTCCTTGTGTGTAGAAACTACAAAAAACAACATAACAAGACGAAAACACATTATTTTCATGTTTATAAAGTAAAATTGAGAACTCTTGCTTCTCATTTAGTTTATATTTTCAGTGATGTATATTATGTACATTAAGTTTTTAAAGTTAAAACCTTATCGGGAATAACGCTGATGTTTAATAATTGAAATTCTGTAAGGTGTAAAACGGGTAAGTAAATCAATCATATTAAAATTCTCCTTCTCATTTCAATTTTGGTTAATTTTAAGTACGAATTCGGGTTGAATAAACTTTATAATACTTGATTCAAGCGCGTTTTGAGATTTGTTCAATCTGAGTTTTACTTTTTCACTTTTGCTGTATTGCCCCCTTTTGTTAACAGAAGATGTCTCAACTATAAAACACCAACAGCACGGCCGATATGGTTTTCGTAATCATTTTAGTTTAAAAATTTTGTGTATTATTTAGTTATAATTTTAACATATAGCATTTGGGAATTTTTGCTGTTTGTTTTACTTTTTAAACATGAAAATGATTTATGTTTTTTTCTATAATACGACTCATACTTAAAGTAAGTGGAAAAAACTTAAATTTAGTACGAGTTTTTTCTTTCTGTGTTTGTTTCACTTTTTTAATGCTGTTTTCATTCAGTTGTAATATCAAATGTCTCTTTACACAAAGTTATCATGACTCTTCGATAAAAGAGAGAAAAAAAAATACAACAAAGAAATTACAATTTAATTAATTTTCTGTCAAAATGATGGGCAATAATAACTTAACGTCTAAACCCTCCAGGATCCATTATAAATTTTTTTGCCTTTTCTATTTCGAAAAAAAAAAAAAAAAAAAAAAAAAAACAGAATTAACGAGAACTTAAAGTACGTATAATATACATACACTCACAGATACATACACATTAACTTACACAAAGCTTAAATTTGATTTGGGTTGAAGGAGGCAGATGCACCTAAAACAACACAAAATTCAAATGATACAAAAATAAAAAATGAAAAAATAAAAAAGATACAGTGAAGCTTCCTAGAAATCCCCTTATAAACCCTTAAGAGTTATATGTTTGATGTACCCTATACATTTTGTTTTTTTTTTTTTAATTTTTTTTTTATTAAAATCTACATGAAATCGACATACAGAAAACGACGAGTACTTGTACACATTAAAAGTTTTGCCATTTTTTTTTTCTCCAAACTTATTTTCCATTGTTATACATACAAGTCGTGGAGTGCAAACACAGTACAGCAAAATAAAAGACTTTAGCCAGGAATGAATGTGTTTTTAGTCCATGAATAGTTTATTCGTAACTCGTAGACAACTGGTAACATTTGTATAGTTAGTTTTGCATTCATAGAAGATGTTAAATCCATCGAAAAAAAAGTTGAGAAAAAAATTTTGTATATCCTTAACAACACATGAGGAAAGAAAGGTACAAAAAAAAAATAAAAACTTCCAACATCTACGAGTAGTAGAATATATAACAATGGCATCATCATAATGGCATAAAAAGTTTGGTTAAAACGCATGGTTAAGAAGGCACAACACGTTAAATATAATACTTGCCCGACAAGGTCGAATTTCAGTAGCACTCTAAGAATTTTTTGGTTCGCTAATAACTTTGCTCATTCAAATGTTAGCAGATCATTTATTAGAAATTAAGGTGGTTTTTTCAAAGTTATTTTTTGGATTACAAATCATTTTAATTCAAACACTGTTTATAAGATTGATAAAATGCTATACCTTCAAAGAGACTTATTGCTTTATAGAGTTGACTAAATATTTGTGTGCGCTTTGTATAAAATGTCGAGAAGAAGACCCCAATAACATTTGTGTTTTAATTGGAAAAACTGGAATTTCATATTTACGTTTTTTGCTTGGGAGAACTGGCATGACTTTGAAAATTGTGGGCACACTTATTATCTATCCCTCATGCCTTTCGACATCCTTCTACGAAATCTTAAATTAATGAATCCAGTTTTCTAAGACTTAATTTTTAATTCCTAGGCGAAGTGTGTAGAAATCCCTTTTTACTCCGTATGCCCTTCTACAACACCCAGAGAAAAAATATGTTTAAATATGGTCACCTCTAACAAAACTATTTTTAAATAAAATTTTAAACATATTATGTTTAATTTAACCATATTATTGTCCCCTACAAACATATGGTAAAATAAGTCCTCCATCAGGAAACCACAACCATGTTATGTTTAATAATAACTAAAATATCTTTAACACTTATAATAGCATGGTGGTTTTTTGACCATGGCATTTTTCTCTAGGAAAGGAGGAAAATACTATTGGTCATTTAAAAACAAATTATTGTAATTTTTAACCATAACATGTTTAGAGGCAGCCATAATATGGTTGTAGTTTCTTGATGAAGGACGAATTTATTCATAATATGGTTGTAGGGGACAATAACATGGTTAAATTAAACACAGTATGTTTAAAAATTTCTTTTGAAATAGTTTCGTTGGAGGTGATCATATAAAAACATATTAGTCTTAAAATCCAAGTCATGTCTGCTTTCCCCTCCCCCATGCAGTCGTCATCCTGTGGGGGAAAAAGGTAGAAATCAAAGATTAGCAAGGTTCCCCACCACTATACCAAATACACGGCTGGCGATGTTTTTGCATAGACAACGAGAGATGGCAGCCTCATTATCCTAGGTCCTTCTTCAGCAGACCAATTATCTATTTAGCTGGAAAAACGAAACTGATAGAAGGCAAAATAACTTTAATCTTACATGGAATGACGTGAAAACAACTGCAACAAATCGTGTAAAAAGTAATGGATAAAACAAATCAATTACGCTTTGTCCTCAGGGGCCGGACACTTTTCGTCATTTTCAAATACAAAACACGAATGTTAACAAAACTCACTTAAAAGATTGTTGTTGTTGTTAAATTTTGTGCACATTTAGGTATACGATAGCCAAAAACAACACAAATGTATTTAAATTAAAAGAACGAATTGATAACTTTCAAGACCACTTGGTAATTTTCATAGTCATTCAAGTCATTTTCTTTAAACAACCCGTTTTGTGCGTTGCTTATGAGACGCACATCACAACGCACTTATTATTAGACTTTTTGTGTATGAATGCACACACTTAAAACTTAAAAACCAATTTCGGTTTGATTTTCAAGTTTATTTGCACAGGCCTGCTATATGTACATACATCTATTTATCCCTTTCTGACACCATTTATGACCTCTGATTTATTGGATTCGTCTGAACAACAGAATAACTATGAAAATATAGAAAAAAGGAAGTGGGCGTGGCACAAAATAGATTTATTTATATCTGAAGAGCGGCAAGAGTAAAATTGTCCATATTTGGTACAAATACCTAAGTTATTAATGCATAGCACCTGACAAAAAGTGTTCAGGATTGGGGAAGTGGGCCTGGCAGAAAAAATAGCAAAATTGTCCTCATTTGCTACAAATAGCTTAAATATCAAAACGCAACGGGATTAGCGTAGGGAATTAAATTAAAAAAAAAAAAAAAATTGATAAAAAAAAGAAGAAAAAAATTTTTAAAAAAAGAAAATTTTATACAAAAAGCTGGGTTATTTATACACAATACCTGACGAAAAGTTGGTGAAATCGGAGAGGGCGTAGCACTTCCCATACAAAGGCCAAATATTTCTGCATATTTGGAGAACGCTAACAGTCAAGGTTTCCAAATTGAGTGAGGGAGGCACCCTATACAAAGACAATATGAATTTCAGAAAAAAAATTTTATTTCGAACAAGAAGCATCGAAATACAAAAATACATTCTAAAAAAATTTTAACGAGCTCTAAAACCTTTAATTACTTATTGTGACGGTCTAAAGTTCGCGGGAGAAACGCCCCTATTGTGCTAGCTTAACGGGAAAGTAAAATTGCCATTATTGACATGCATTAATTGTTATGCGGTACGAAGTTCGCCGGGTCAGCTAGTTATAAATATATTCACCCCTATCGTGAATAAAAATTCCTTGGGAGTTTTTGCCCATTTTTACAATTGAGTTAACATAGGAAAAATGGAAATGGATAGGGGTGATTAAGTCCTGGCTCCCACAATGTAATTAATAAACTGTTAAATGCTTCTTGGTCTAGAAAACGTGATGCAAAATCAAACAAATCTTTAATAAAAATAGTGGTTATGGTTAGTGGTTATGGGACATCAATGAGAATGACCTCAAATGTAGCTTTTTTGGGAATCCAATACTCAAACTATTTTGGAATAGGGCGCTCTAAAATTTTGTTACCTTAACAAAATACATCTTTGTCTACACAAAAATTTCGCTACATGATTGTTGGTAGAAAAAAAGAAATAAAGACGAGACGACAGAAGCAACAACAAAATCGAAAAAACTAAAGATTTATGGCACAGAATACAAAAAAAAAATAAAAAAAAAAACAAAAAACATATAGAAATACTGACAGGATAAAGAGTTTAATACAGAAAATAAAAATCTTCTACTTAAAAAATAAAATAAGAAAAAAGAAACAACGACGTACAACTAAAACGTAAAAAAGGCTTATCAATGCCAATCGAATCGAATAATTCGTTTGCTTCAAATGTTTATGGCGGATGAAAAGATTTATAGTTTTATAAAATTTTAGCCTCGAAAGATGAACTTTAGAACAAAGATTTTAAAGAAGTATTAATTTTTTTTAAATTTAAGTTTTTATTATCAAAAAAGAAAAAAATAATAATAACAATAACAACAATATGAAATCTAATACAAAAACTTTTAATAACACACACCCGTACGCATTCAAAACAAAAATTTAGTTACTGCATATCCCCTGATTAAGAATTTCTTATTCAAAACACTTTTTAATAAACTTTAACCACGTTTGAAAACTCTCCCCTTAATAGTTCTTCAGTTGAGAGATATTTAATATATGTATCCCATGGGAGGTTTTTCCCCCCTACCGCTTTATTTTTATTTTCAAAAGTGTAGTATACCATGAGAGTGACTCATTCAAAGTTTGAACATTCTCACTCTAACAGCTCTAAAGATATGCGATATTAAACATAGGCGTCCTATGGTGGGTACCACTTCCCCCGCTGCTATTTTATTTTAATTTTGGGGCTCAGAAGATCCTACTACCAAAAGTGCAACAAAATGCGTGTAGCGGCTCTTATTAATATTTCTATATATGGGGGGTACTGCTCCTCCTCTGTCTACCCCGCCCATTTTTATATGAAAATTTATAGTTTACCACAATAGTAGCTTTAACCACGTTTGAAGACTCTCCCTTTAATAGTTCTTCAGTTGAGCGATATTTAATATATGCATCCTAGGGGAGGTATTTCCCCCCCTGCACCTACCCGCTTTATTTTTATTTCCAAAAGTGTAGTGTATCATGAGAGTGACTTCTACAAAGTTTGAACATTCTCACTATTACAGTTCTTAAGATATGCGGTATTAAACACTGGCGTCCTATGGGGGGTACCACTTCCCCTGCTGCTATTTTATTTCAATTTTGGGACTCAGAAGATCCTTCTACCAAAAGTTCAACAAAATGAATGCAGCGGCTCAAGATATGCGATACTTAATATTGGCATTCTATGGGGGGTACCAATTCCCCTGCCCCTATCGAAAAAATAATAATAGATAAGTAGCATATTTGATTTTTAGGGCTCACGTGGTGTAACTGTAAAATATTCAAGAAAATCGGTTCAGTAGCTTAGGAGTCTATAAGCCAACAAACAAACAAACATACAAACATTTTTAATTTTTATATATAGAGGGTCGGTCAATGCAAATTTTCAGTAATTGCAACTGGACAGATTTTTCCGAGTTACGAAAATCGAGCTCGCACTGTATTACTTTAAAACTGTTTTATGCCCAATTTAAACTCCAAATGATTTGGATGATATTATTTTTATTGAAGATAATAATAATACATTTAAAAATGTTTATATACAAATGTAAATATGTTTATTATTTAATCTTAAATGAAAATGGCCCCCATCAATGCCGTCGCCTTTTTTTTAATTTGGGAGGTATACAATATTCGGCACAACCGAATGCAACTTGTTTTGTGTTTAATTAAATTGTAAAAATTGCTTAGTGCTTTTTTACGCTTTTTGTTGCTCGAAATAGTGCTTTTTAGTGCTTTTTTCAAATTTTAAAGTGCTTTTTGCTTTCAAAAAGTTGGCATCACTGCTGTCAATTGAATTTAACTTAAACAGAGATGTAAAAATTGTTCTTAATCGGGCGATTTAGTAGTGTTTTAAATAAACTCATGACTAAATGGTGATTAAGCTTAATAAACATTTTAGTTGCTCACCCGATGAGCGGAGTATAGTCGGATTACAAAAATTTTCGTTTTAAATAAGGTTGATAATGTTTTATATGTAACCATTATTAACACTTCGTTAACAAATAAATATGTTTAAAAATATTTAGAAAAGAAAAACAATAATCATTGCAAAAAGACCACCGAACATACCGTTTTCTTTTTGTTTCAGTGTTCAGCTTCTTGTACCGAGTCTTGGTAAGACACCTTCAGTTTCCACAAATCCCTTTTTCCAGAAGTAATTCTTGGAAACATTCAAAACAATATCTCCTCTAAATATCTTATTTGTTCTTCCCCAACTTATTCCCCTCAACCAAACTACCACCAACATCACCGTTAAAATATTCAAGACGTAGGTATTTGTTGTTTTTTTTTTTTTAACATCATCTTTGTACGTTTTTGAATAATAAAAAACCATTTTCTTCTGTAAATTAAGTAAACGAGCGAGCAACAGCAATAACAATGATTCTTAGGAATTTTGAACAAAACAGGAGTGGGACAACATTGATTTTACACAAATAATAAACATTATATAAAACAAGATCAACCATTTTGTATGATTTAGCGTACATTGTTACTGTTTTAAAAACAAATTTAGGTTAACTTTTCTTATACTAATTTGAAAAACAAAAAAAATTTTTTTTTTTATATTAAAATATTTGGTTTAGTTTGAAATCTCGACCACCAGTAGTTGTGATTAAGCCTATTTTCCTATCAATGGATGGATTCCCTGCCAAAAACCAACTACTCGTTTTTTGAAGCCTGCTGAGAATCAAGCGAGTATTTTTTATTTATATTTCTTTATAAATCTACTGTCTTATGCAAAAAAAAAAGTTAAAGTTCACATTAGTTAACCAAGAAACTGAGACCATACACTTGTGTATACATGTTTGAAATTATGATTCCTAGACTTTGGGAAATATCGATTTAATAAAAAAAAAATCTGAAAATTGTTTTTAAAATCTATTATCTATTTAATTTTTTTTATTAGCTTTTTTTATGTTGTACACTCCTGGATATTAAATCCTCTTGTCTATTGTTATACATTTTTTCATACTGTTGTTGTTGTTGTGAATACGTGTGCATATTTTTTGCTTCCGCTGTTTTCTTCTGGGTCTTTAAAATAAAGGAGCCCTTGGTGTTTACCACTCCATCCATATCATCCTCCATATACACAAAACAATGACGAGCTAAACGTAACAAATGAAGATGATGTGGATGATGATGATGATGGAGAGTGCTACATTGTATATGTATACAATGATGATGTTTGTTAATGCCTACTCTTATTGATTTTTTTGTTTTCTACCCATATTATTTTTTTGCGTCTTGCCAAATAAAAACCGAAAAAAAGGTTTTTGAGACTCTTTTTTTTTTTTTTGTAATACACTTAACATTTGCACGTCTTCTAACTGTTGGATCATTTGTAGCGTTTTTAAAATTTTTTTTTTGTTTTTGCGACTTGTGTTTAGAATTTTAATAAATTAATCAGCCATGTCACAGAGTACAATTCCTTTCGAAAACTGAACTCATTCCGTATTTTGGTGCTTTAGAAATGTCATGAACGGAATGGGAGTTTTCTGTATGTGAAAGGCCAAAAAACTATCAAAAAACACTTTCTATCAATAAACGAATATCGTCGGTCACAGGTTGACAACTCTTAACATGTTTTTTTTTGTACTTTTCAGGAGACAAAAAAAAAACGTTATTACTCCGTTACTAAACCGTGTTGGAAGTAAATAAAAAAAACCAAAATTAGTAGGAGATATTTATTGTAAGATGGTGTAAAAATATAAATGAAACGTACTAACATGCAGAAGGACAGAAACAGTCTTTTTGCATCAAAAACCCGATTCGATTTTTTTGCGAGTTAAGAGTTGTCAACCTGTGACCGACGATATGTTTTCTTTGATTCCGAACGGAATTGTGGCTGAATATCTATACTTCTCTGTTACAAAAATAAAAACTTTATCATTTATACGGTTTAAAATCACAATTTAACACAAAAAATATTAATGCAGAATCATGGTTACAATTTCCGAATCATGATTCTCAAAATCCCGAATTTTGAAATCCAAAATAAAAAAAATACCGATATCAAATTCCGAATCTGGAAGCTTAAGTTTAGTGATGCTGGTGTTTGTTATATGATAGAGGAAAAAATACTTGCGCCCGGCTGAAGGCCAGCTATGCAGAAAAACTGTAGTTAGCGAAGCCGGTATTTTTTGTATAACATAGAGGAGAAAATGCTTGCGCCCGCCGAAGGCCCAACCATGCTTTCTATAGCGCGAAAACTGTACAATTATTCGGGTTATAAAAAAATCCAGAATTTTGTAATTCGGGCATATGACCAACTTCAGACAAAAATCCTAAAGCCCATAACACTGCAAAAATATTCGGGTCATCGTCGCCAGCCTCAACACTTGCAACGCGAAATGAAAGTAGACTACTAAAAGAGCAAATCTGCCAAAGGGTTTTGAAAACTAAGCTCGGGTTCCCGAAATATGGGCCCCTAAAGTTTTTTAATTTTTTGAAAAGACGTTTGGTATAAGTCATAAAAAATATACTTAATGGCTTTCTGAGCTAAAAAATAATTTCAGATGTGTGGAATAGAATGGTATGGCTATTCTTTTCTTAGAATTTATTAACCCTCTAACTCTCATTTTAAAGGGTAATTTTTGTTCTTTTTCCCAACTCTTACACAAAAGTATACTAAAACGGCACTTTTAAGGGTTAAAATGTTCTACGAATATTTTTTGATCAAATTTTCACTAGGAGGAAAAAATTAACCTTTAAAAAAAAGTTATCAAACACTATTAAAAAATTAAAAAGTATTCTAAATTCTTCAACTATTTTTAAAATTCTCTATATAATTCCTCCTCGCAGTATTTGTTGTATCCTTTACCAAGTTTTTGTTAAATTTGTTTAGAAGAGTCATCAAATTCGTTTATTCTTCTAGGGCCAAAACAATTCAAATTATCAAAAGAAAACATAGCAAACAAACAGCTTGAATGTGGTACCATTTTTATCCTTAATCATCATTATTTGATACCTACCGGTGGAAACACACAACCTTCAGTAGCGCGTTCATAACTCTAAAACTTTTGTTTGAATATTTTCTTTGTTTTATGTTTTCTAGTATCTAAACCAAAGAGATCACAAAAAAACGTGCTCCTCCATCTCCCCCTGCTACCCTGCTACATGTATCTTATTTTTTGTTTCTGTTAAACAAAGTCTTGTCATCCATACTTAAGAAGGAAGGTATGAAGTTTAAATGTTACTTTTAGTTGCCATAACATCAAATCAGCTAACAGATTCCTTACCTATACTGGTCCTTCCTTCTTTTCATCCTGCCTTTGCAAAACGACGAACAAAGTCCTAACAAGAAAAAAATGTAAGCCAAATTTAACTGGGGAGCTACGAACAACAAAAAATGTTTTTTCTATTTTCAGTCTTTCTTTGTAGTTTAATTCTATTTATTTTTTCTACTTCTTTTATTCTTTATATCAAATATTGTGACAATGTCTTGTATTTTACAGACTTTCAAGACTCAAGTAGAGTTTTTTTCTTCTAAAAATAAAAAAAGTAAGAAACAAAATGTATAAAAAGTTTTGTGTGCATTGTATAGTAAACGCTAAAAATATGCATAAATAAATAAAAACTTCAAGTTTTTTTTTGTTCTTTTTTATTTTTTTTTTTTTTTTTACACAAAATCTTTTACACACATCCATTGGATGCTTTTGGTATCCTGTGTGCGATTTAACCATGCTAAAACAAAAGAACATGGTTATGTCAGTCAGAGCTAATGCAGCTTGACTTTAAATATTACACGTTTCTTTAAATACACTTGTAGAAAATGAATTGTTAAATAAAACGTTTAGTACAGTATAAAACTTAAGATTAAGTTTAGCTTGTTTCCAAGTTTAACTTAACTTATTCAATTTAACTAATAAAAAGCTTTATTTAAAAATACACTAGTTGATTTAAAAAGTTAAATTCCACAATAGTTCATATAGCTTAATGTATTGGTTAACTAATGTGAACTTTAACCTTTTTTTGCATAATGGGGTAACATATTAAAATTTTTTTGTTTTTCTTTAAAGCTTAACTAAACGTTTAACTCAACTAAACCAATTGTAGTGGGGAATGTAAGCAAAGATAAACTCACTGTTTGTTGTTGATGTTTTTGTTTAAACTTTGATATTGTTACAAATAGAACTGTTGCTTATAATTCTTATACGCTTCACAGTTTTATTTGGTTTAATATCTTAGGTTTTCTAAAATCTTCGGATAAAGATTCCTTATGATTTGGCCTAAGCAACCAGTGAAATGCGTATAGGAATAGCTTATCCCATCAACAATGAATTAAAATGTTTTTTATCAAGAAAAAGAATTGGGAATTAAGCATGACAAACAAAATATTGTAAATTAAAAATTTTGTATTCCCAAAAATTAATTTAATAATAAAGTTTAACTAAACGTTTAAGTTAAACCAACAATTTTTTTTAATTTACATTTAAAATTCACTTAAAATGGTTTCAAGTGTTTTTTTTTAAATTTCGCTTGGGAATTTATATTGAAACAACAATAAAAATAATTCAAATTCGTTTTTGGTTCAATATAAATTCCTAAACGAAAATTTTTATTTTATTCTGAAAAATGGGCAATTAGTTTAAGTAAGTATCACCAAAAAGCTTTAAGGTTAAACTTCAGCTTTTTTTACATTAACCAAAGCCGTTTTGTTAAACACCTACCTCATGTTTTGGTTGAATTAAACATTAAGTTAAGTATTAAACGATAAATTTTAGCATAGTTAAACTTATTAAAAGCTTAGTGGAACAGTTTAGTTTAACAAATCAAAAGTTTAGCTAAACAATTTATACATACTTATAAGTAGTTTAAGATAAATCCTACCTTATACGTTTAGGTAACATGGGCCTGTTCTTAAATGCATCACAGCGCTGCTTCTGATGCGTATCTGTGATTTGTTTGCGATGCTCGTGGAAATCAGCTGATGCCGATCATCTGCATTTGTTATGTATTTTCGACTGCTGACATTTTTCGTGATGCTAGATGATGACCAGGGAAACCAGAAATATGCTCTAAAAAACACGTTTTATGCGCATTAAATATGCATTAAAAACTGGAAAATATGCCCTAAAAAATTTTAAAAATATGCCCTAAAAATTAAAATTGCTCATTTGAAGAGACAATATTCAACAATTTAGTAACAAAATCGAAAAAAAAACCTAAAAAAGGTTAAAATTCATATAAGAGATGTTTGCGCCGAATATTATCTAGATATTAACATCCATATGGGTTTTTGTCTTAAAGGGATTTTAGGTACTGTCGCTAAATTGTTAACAAATGTAAACATTTAAAAGGAATTTAAAGCTAGTTAAGGACGGGAGCTTTGAGCAAATGTCAACCGGTTCGAAAATAATTTAATTTGAATTAAAATATTTTTGGCACGAATTTAATTTAAATACCATCCTAATTGGACAGCTTGCGGACACAAAGAGTCTTATTTGGATGTGAAATTATAGACCGATTCTCACCATTTGCATAGACTTCGTCCATATTTGATCAAATTTCTACAAAATTGGAACTTGTACTCTGAGCACAAGGCTAACATGGACAGACAACCAGCCAGGCGGATGGATGGACATCGTTAGATCACCTTAAAAAGTGATTCTGAGTCAATCGGAATACTAAACGATTGGTCTAGATACAAATCGCATAACATTTATTCTTAATGACAACCTGCTTTGTCTTACAATTTAAGAGTAAAAATTAAATGTAGATGTCGAAATTAAAGTAACAGATTTTCGAAAAAAAAAAATTTTTTTTATTTGCTGCGAAAGCTATTGTTGGCATCTAAAAAAATTGAATATATATCAAAATATGCGCTATAAACCTAAAAAATGCTGCAAAAAGGCTCTTTTAGCTAAAATATGCTGCAAATGGTAAAATATGCGATAACAAATCGATGCCAAAATTCATAAAAAGCTCTAAAACGGATAAATATATTGTTTCTGCGTTCATTAGTCGCACAAGGAAAAACATGCAATTGCATATTTCTGGTTTCCCTGATGATGACCTTACGAACGCGCTGCGCATCAGATGCAGCGCAGTTATGCATTTCCGAAGAGGGTTCATGTTTGAATTAAAAGAAAATACACCTAAAATGTTTTTAAATTAAACCTTTAACAAAAATGTAGTTTGTTTTAGATTTAACTAAACAGTTTATGAAGTAAGTTTCATTAATTTTGTTTGTTGTTCTACTCTTATTCTTACTAAACTTAAGCCTATAGCACACGGAATGTAAAAAGCCATATGCGCATGTCGTTCTGACGTAATTTTGACGTCACTACAAAGCCACAATAGCCACATGCGCATGTGGCTTTTTACATTCCGTGTACTATAGGCTTTAATAAAAAATTTTATTAAGCCTGAGTTTATTTTAAGCTAAACTAAACATTTTAAACAGTTAGTTAAACTTTATTTTTGTTTTATAAATAACTCTATTAAAAGCTTTGCTTAAATTAATGAAAGTTCAACCAACCCAGTAAAAGCTTAGTTGAATCAAACATTTAGAAAATATCAATATAAGGCTTTAGTAAAACTTTAGTTTAATTTTCCAGTATTTACTCCTCGATTTAATCAGAGTATGGCTTGCTCAGAGTTTAAGAACGGGTTTTTTACTTAGAGTTTAAACCAGGATCAATAGTAAGATTTGTTAATCTTATAATAAAATTAATCTAGCCTTAATCCTCTGTGGTGTTTTTGAGTGAAAGATTAAAGCTTTTAGCATTGCCATATGAATTGACAATACTTTTATGTATAAGTATGGCAGTTTAAAACAAATACCAAAAGAAAATGCGAGAATTTTGTACTGTGTGTAATATTATATATTTATAAATAGATATTTATTCTTATTTGACCCTTATTTTATAATTACTTTTAATTATTTAAGCTTGAGGGTGGAATATTTAATAAAACTTTAAATAAAAAAAAAAAAAATAAAAAATATTTCCTTTCATAAGCTGTTCGTACTTTTGAAAGTTCTGTCGCAAGTTTAAACCGCCAACTTTGGGCGTTTAAACTTGGAAACAAAATGAAATAATCGACTACCCAAAAACGAATTTCAAAGATTAGTTCTAATTTAATCGCTGATCTTTATGTCAAAAACTGGCTCTAAATAACCTCTACTTGCCTTTAACTTGATTCAATCTAGAAAACCTTAAGTTAAATTTGATCGGTTTAAACCACAAGAAGATTTGCTAAAACTATTTAAAACAAGTTAATGACTTAAAAAAATTGTTAGAAGTTAATTATTTTTTTTTTCCTTTTTATGAAAATTTTCTACATAAATTTTCTTTTTTCGTTTCCCGCAAATGAAACGAAACCACTAACTGAGAATGTCAAAAAAGCAACATTATATAAGCCCCCTTTTTGATCCATGTTCCTATTCAACTCTCAATTGTGATTTTATTTTTAAACAATAGAATTTGTACAACATCCATCCAGAGCATCATACAAAAGTATTCGGTCGCTCTTCTACAACATCGAAATTTCATATTTCACAAACGTCGGCTGTTGCCAGTAGAAACCTGTGAAAGCTCGATTGTTGTGTGTTAATCGATGTGTGTAATATGAATACAGAAGAGAAGCTCTTTTTGACAAAAAAAAAAAAAAAAAACAAGAAGTAAAGGAAGAAAAGGATTGTTATACATTTCGTTTTCTTTACATGTTTTAATTTGAAATATTTCACGTAGAAAATGTTGTTCGTACACATGTATTTTTATTTTTTTTTTTTTTTGTTTCTTTCTTTGAAAAATATATGAAACTTGCGGGATACAATTTGCATTTAAAATGTCAATAAACCTTTTTGTTGGTATAAAATAAAAGAAATGAAATAAAACAGAAAAGGATTTTCATAAAAAACCTCTGAAATAAAGTTAAAAAAATTTTACGTTTATTTATTAATTTGTTTTTTTTTTTAATAAACTTTTGTTTGTTACTATGAACTAACAAACAAAAGTTTGTAGAATGGGTAGTATATTAAAAAAAAATCCTTGATAGGGAGATTTAAATTAAAAAAAAATTAGTTTTCGCTAAGTCAATTAAAAATAACAATAGTTTCACTGAACTATTAAAGTCACAATAGTCAGAAGTGTTGTTTGCACCACATGCCCACCCGTCTGTTATAGGTTCTGTTTATAAAGAAAGAAACAAACTTTTCTTTGTTTGTTTTTCAACTTAAAATAAACATTTTTCATGTCGTGCTGCAAATTTTAAGTGGGGAGCAAAACAGCTGTTTATTGTTGAATATGCAGAAACAGTGTTTCTGTAAAATTTCTGTCAGAAAGTTCCCGTTTTGAACTGTCAAATAAACTAACGAATCAAATCGGGACGAGAAAAAATTTTAATACTAAAAAACATATAAAAACGCAAAATGCGAAGAATAATAATAATATTTTGTTCTTGGCACATGATTTTTAAAATATACGATTGATTTCAAAGCCCGTTTGCAAACAACAAACATTAAAATCGCACTTTACTTATTTAGTATTGCCGGTTGACTGCTGTGTTTTCTACGCCGCGGCGCGCCTTCGTGAAAAATTATTGAATTTTGGTCGCTTTAACAATATGTGTGACTGACGTTCTCAACGTCTGCAATTTCAGATCGGCTTCGAGTGGAATATTATGACATTTATAACGTAACGCCGTAATCTTTTTTGATAGTTTTCGACATGAGTTACAGACAGACTTTTTTCTGACTTTTCGAGGTACGACGGTTTATGTATTTTGTTTTATATATTTTCGATACGAGAGGTTCTCACTAAAGTGACAGAACTTGGGTACTGATTGTGAGTCAATAACCACTCACGAGCACAGCTCAAGTTAACAAAAACTAGCGTATCAAAACAATTTTTTGTTTTATGTTATATAATTAGAATTTTAATTCAGATTATATTGAATTCACTAAATTCTTAAACAGCATCATATTCATTACTTTAAATTTAAAACTTAAACGGCCAATTTTAGTTTTAAATAACTATTACTATAACTGCTAGTAATCAATATGTTTTTGGCAGTTATAGTGATAGTTAATGTAAACTGAACTTGGTAAAATTGGCCGTAACTCATTTCTGTAAAAAAAAAAACATATTCTTACAAAGTCAGTTGCTTGTGCAACTTTTCTAGGAAAAATTCACTTATTCCTTTGAATCAAGCTTTTCTCCTGATTATATAAATATTTAGCTGGAAACTGATTTAAAAAGCTCTAGGAAATGATAAAAAAAATCCAGCATTGCTGTAACTGTAACTTTCGAGCATCTAAAAATGAAAAGTAATTAAAACTAATGAAAGAAAAATATATACATACATACATACATATGTACTTATGTGTTATATATAAATTGTTATTAGAAAGCTAAACTTCTAATTACATAAAAACATCCATTCACATAAATTTTATTCAAATCTAATAACTTAACTTCATACACTTAGTCGCAAAATTCTACATACGATTGAATTTATATAATGGGTAATTCCATGTCGAAACGACCAAGAGTGGGACACGACCCCTTCCGATTTTAATGAAATTTGGTGAGAAGGTTCCTTTTATCTTATAAGGAACATATATGAACGAAAAAAATCCATCTAGGAGCATCCTACGCGCTGTACCATACAAATATTGCGGCTTAAAAAAATTCTTTAATTTGGCCCCTGCAGCGTGTAGGATGCTCCTAGATGGGTCAAATGTATGACCAACCCCACTTTATTTTTTATTGCCGAATTTCGGTTTTTTTTTTAGCTATTTCAATAAACTAAACCATTTTTGAGTTTCGTGAAAATATGCTGTGCAGCCTCTTACATTTTCGAAATAACGGTATATCTTGAAAACAAGAGCTAACCTAAAAAAACGGTTAGCACCACTCGATGCAGCATCCCCAATTAGGGTAAAATGTCAGGTGCGCGGCTGACCTGGGGGGCTACTCTCTATTGCGATGCGAAAGAAAATTGTAGCAAATCTAGCGATTGGTACTCTTCAATACGTTTGCGCATGTGTCTTTCGCATCTTTTAATTTTTTTTTTCTTTTCGTAAATCATCACTTTATTTTATTTAAATTTTCCAATTTCAAATATTTTTACACTTGGGCATTTCATTACTGTAAATCCGCGCCATCTTTAATTTTTATTGCCACTATCGCTTAATTTTTCAGAAAATTTTGCGAAAGTGATACAGAGTACCAAGTTGGCATTTAGCTTTCGCATCGAAATTGTTTTCGCATCGCAATAGAGAGTAGACCCCCTGTTTTTGCAACTTGCACAGTGTACTTATTGCTCAAAATTACAATATTAAAATTCTATTTTAATATTATTTTTTTAAAGGTTGTGAAAGGAAAAAAATCATATCTTAAAAAAAAACACCTTCAAAGTTTCAGAATTTTTAGAGAACAGTTTGAGGTATTATACAAAAAAAAAATCAGCCAAATAAAAAAATAGGTTTTTGACTTAGTCAGATATTACATTTTTTAAAGAAAGTTCTTTTTTTCAATATATGGTTTGTAGCCCCAAGTATTCTCTTTAAAATTACATTAAAATCATCTTCGTATGTCAAGTAGTTTTCGAGATATTGAAGAAATAAGCTCAACAAATTCTGCGAAATTATGACATTTTGAATATGACATAACTTTCGAAAAACAAATTTGAAATTTTTTTTCGTTCATATATGTTCCTTATAAGATAAAAGGAACCTTCTCACCAAATTTCATTAAAATCGGAAGGGGTCGTGTCCCACTCTTGTTCGTTTTGACATGGAATTACCCTAATTAATTATACTTTTAATGGCTAATAAATCAGAGAATGTTTAAACACTGGTTTAGTTAAAAATAACTTTAAATTTATATGTTTGTAGTTTAAACTCAACAGTTGTAAATCTGTGCCCCATATCGTCGGCTTAGTATGCAAATCTGCTAACTCCCTTTTAGTAAATTTTACAGGAGAGACAAAAAACTTTTTATTTTGCATATGTGCTGCATGAAATAAAAACCAAAAATATGTATAATTGATTTAACACACTTCAAGACTCAAATTGAAGAAAAACTACATGCTGGTCGACGAGGCATATCTTTCTCTACCACACGGCATCAAAAGCTCAATTTACCTAAAAAGTGGATTTATCAGGGGGGCTACCGCGTATTTCGATTCGAAAAGCAAAATTTTTCGAAAGCAATTTCCGATTCGAAAGTTAAACCGTAGCTCGTTCGAAACCAAGACAGAGATGTATTTATAAACAAATGGGAAATTTGATTAAAAGTTGGTAGCACTTTAACTAAAATATCCAACAACAAAACAAATAATCATCCCTATCGTGAATAAAAATTCCTTGGGAGTTTTTTCCCTTTTCCCATTTTTACTATTGAATTAACATAGGAAAAATGGAAAAAGGGGAAAAACTCCCAAGGAATTTTTATTCGCGATAGATAAAACCAACCATTACTTTATACTGCTTTTTGTTTGTAAATGTAATTTTTTTTTAAATTTAATTTTAATTTTTAAAACATTTTCAATAATTACGTTAGTAAACATTTATTTTATGTCAATTATAATAATATTAGGTTTAATTTGTTTGTTTAACACTATTATTTATCTTGAACTTTGTCATTTGCACTTTGTCACTAACAAAATAGCTTTCGAACAATTTCCTAACGCTTTTTACATAACTGACGCTCGTAATACGGAGTTGCAGTTTCGAAAGGGATTTTTTTGTTCGTAATATAGAGTTGCCGTTACGAAAGGGACTTTTTGTTTTCGAAAAGGTATTAACAACTTCCGTTCATTCGAAACAAAAAGTACGAAAATCGTAATACACAGTACAAATTGTTCGAACTCGTAAATTATTTCTTTCGAATCGAAATACGCGGTAACCCCCCAAGTTTGCTTACTAAACCGACGATATATTACTTGTAGTTTAAAAAGTTATATTGTGGCAACACTACGGATAAATGTTGTCAAATTCATATGGTAGTTTATACGCCCAATTTTATGCGTTTAGAGATACTTTATATGTTTACTGATTTATAGATTTGCTGGCTTAAACACAGTTTAAAAGAGAGTTTGATTTCCTCTGATTTATTTGTTGTTACCAAAGCAAATATTTTTTTTTTTTTTTTAACGACAGGATTAATGATTGTCAAACTTAACGAAGCAATTGCAATGTATAATGCTTTAAATCATTTAATGAACAAATTCAATTCAAAATTTCTTGTAACAGCGAAATTGTACATACGAATCTCTGTTTTTGGATGATTTAAAAACTTTAAAGGCTTTTATATTCACCATTTTGCATTTAATACATCTTATGGTGTTTTCTTTTCTAAAAAAAAATGATGCATTATAGTTGTGTAATATATTTATCAGGTTACACGAACCCTTACAAACTGATACATTTTTCTAAATTACAATGGAACAAAATAATAGCTACATTTTACACTCAACACTAATGTGTATTTAGCGTGTTAAATATTGAATGCAAAGTTTGTACTAAAAGTACTAAATTTTCATACAATTCCAATAAGCGTTAACAGCACTGATTTTCAATAATTAATGTCAGCTGTTGTTAAAAATTTTGCGACAAAAAAATATAATTATTAAATAAAAGTAAAACAAACGAAAAACAAAAAGTTTTTATATCCATCACAATATAACTAAGAATCACAATATAACGCAAATTGTACGAAAACACAAGAAAATCCCTAATAAAAAAATACTTGCTTGCATAAAAAAGTACTTTACGCAGATGCAAAAAAGGGTATTATCTCACACTCAGTTATAACTGCGGGTAAGAAATGGAACAAATTTGCCATTTGTTGTTGCAACATGTTTAGAAAGGAAAACGACAACTTTTCACATTATTTTTGCAAATATTTTTAGAATAGAACAAAAACGCGCACGAATGGTACCATATATGGAACATTATTGTCAGAAAAGAAAACACCATTAAACTTTTAAGGTCGAAGTACATAACACGCGTTAGTTCGTCGACGAGTATCGTGCGTTTAAAAACTTAAGCGCGTAAAAAATTGCAAGTTACACAACGCGCGTTACAAAAGCTATTCCTGTCAGCTGGTTTTTATTTGTTTACTTATCTGTGGATTAAAAACGGGTTCGAAAGTATATCAAGATTTTGTTATTTTATTGAATTTATTATTTTTATATTAATATTGTATGTTTTTTAAGCCATTTAATAAATTTTTCTTTCATGATTCACAAATTTGTTAAATTATTCTTTTTATTGTCAGCTGATTACTTGTCAAAAATACACAACGCGTTAAAAAGTTCAAAGTTAACCAACTTTCTGGCGCAAACGCGTCAAAATATTTAGCATGTAGCTTGTTCTATGAAAATACACTAGTTTAACTTTTTTTGACAGAAGACGACAGCGCGCGCGCGCACTAACGCGTGTTATGTACTTCCACCTTTAGGCATCGAAGAAACAATTTTTTTATGTTACTTATCGAAAATTTTTTCCCATTCATCTTTTAAAATCATTTTTTACTAGGAATTTGATGACGCTCTTCTATTCCGGAGTTTTTGATTAAGATTAGGTACAATTGGCAGCCGCAATAAAATACAGCTTACAGTAGGTTTAGCAATAAATTCCCGTTGTATTACCATGTTTCACTGTTTCCCAGGAGTACTATATTATCCGGCTGCTGAGATGCCCACTAGGTCAGCAGGTTGCTTCAATGAATAAGCGGATCCTATTCAAATCAATGTCAGAGAGACAAGTTTTTTCTCTAAGGGTTCTTCAACCAAACAGTTTAGAGTCTTATGTCTTCGAATGCTGGGCAATGACAGCGGAGATGTTCCGTTGGCTCTTCTTCTTCCTCGTCGTCGCAACTTCTACAGAGTTCAAGGTTAAGGAGCCCTTGCCTCTAGGCGTGTTTCCTAATAGGCCAATGGCCAGTTATTTGAATTTAATCGGATCATAAAGTTTCGCTGACATTTATGTCTGGGAATTGTGGAGGAACGTTGATAGTGTGCACCCTCACACCATCAACGATACAGCAGCCACCATGTTTTCCAGTACTGCACACTTTTTTTCGTCAATTGTTTCTAAAATGCTAAATTTTTATTCGTCTATTTACATAACCTTTTCCCAAAACATATGGAGGACTTTATACTAAGCGGCATAGTAAAAACGTTTCTTTTTATTACTGGAGCTAATTAACGGTTCTTTTTTGGCTATGCACGACTATAGTCTAGAGTTGTATTAGTTGTGGCGAACTGCAGTAACTGCATGGACATAAATTTCAAACCCTTTTTTTTTATTACCTTTCTGGATTTTTACGCTATTTTTTTGAATTTTCCAAGAATTGTCTTCCAACGTAACGACCCTATCTTTTATCAAACTTTAAACGATGTCCTGTTCGTTGCAAACGTTCATATCTTTAAAGAGTTATAGTTTCAAGAAATATTGTTGGACTATACATTTTAATAAACTAGCGAAGTTTTGTATGTAGAGTTTTGCGACCAAGTGTACTTTATTTATTTTCTTTTATTTTAGTAATTTGCTTATGAATTTTTGGCTGTTGTAACAAAAATGATTACTTTAATGCAATTTTACAAGTACGTGACCATAGAAGTAGAAAATTATTACATACATACATAGATAAACAGACAACAAAAAAATAAGAAAAGAAAAGCGTAACTAAATAAAGCTCACGTTAAAAACAGAAAATACTAAAAGAATAAATGCCTTCTGGGATTGAAACTTTATGATGGAACTAATAGTAAACAAAACGTTGGAAGGATGTATTACGACTAGTAAAAAGTATCTTTCTTTTGTATGGATGTTACGTTGTATGTTGCAAGCAAATAAGTATAACTAGTAAACACTGTTGCACAATAAGGAAATCACATACAGAGAGTAAAAAAATGCAAAACAAAATAAGCAAAAAAGAAAAAAAAAATAGAACTGAAAAAAATATTTTTCCATTTCGAATGAATTTTATTTTTTGATTACTTTACCACAAAACTAAAAAAAAAAAAATAGAAATGAAAAGCTTTTTTTTTAGAAGAAAAAATAAAAACCTCTTGTTTTTTGTTCTTGACTCTTTGAGAGAAAGACTTTTTGCCATTAAACGAAACGAAAGACAAGAGCAAAGTAAGTTTTTTAGTTTGTCTGTATTTAAAAGGGAATTAATGAAATTAATATTTTTTTCTTGTTCCCTTTTTTCCATCAATTTTTTCTGTGAAAAGTAAAAAAAAACTCTAAAAATAGCAACAACCATTTCATCATCTGAAGGATCAAAGTAGTTCATACGAATTTCTCTTATGTATCTGTCTAGGTAAATTAACGGATTAAAAAAGAATTCTAAAAGAATAATTTTGATTTAAATTTATGTAAAGCTAGAGAAAGGTTTAGACCACGCGTTCTACGCTTTTTCGCAGGTAACGCATTTGTCCAAAAAGTAGAATCTATGTAGTTAAACGTAGCAAATTTTATGCACAAAAGCTAAGGATGCCCTGACACGTACGAACACGTTTGAGAATCGACGCACATAGGGGTTTTTTGCCAATCTAGCCGGACATTACTTTTTGTTTTAGCTTATATTGCTTCTTAAAAGTTATTGAGTGCCCCTAGATCGATGAAACTTGGCAGAAATATGTGATATTGTCATAGGCAGGTAAACCTCAAAAATAAATAAAATCGAACCAAGGAGGAAAACGTTCCCCCTTGAAGAACTAATCCAGCCTTTGAAAAATGCAATTTTTTTTAAAGTTTTCCCATACTTTTGTTTGGCAAATGCAACTTTTAACGTTGGCAAATCGTAAAATTACACTTTTCGCCCCCGCCCCCTTTTGAGGGCGGTTACATAAAATAATATTTAAAAAAAAATTTTAATATTAAAAGAAATAGATTACTAACGCCTTAATACTATAAAAATTAAATTTTTGAACTTTTATGGGTAGGGGGATGTATACCTCCAAACCCCCCTTCCCTCGGAACGACCCTGTAAAAAAAATTTTTTTTTTTTTGCTAATTTCCAAAACATATTAATTTTTAAGATTTTATGTATTTATAGTATTTAATTTATCTGAAAATAATTAACATATTCGTAATTACAACTTATTTATAATAGTAACAGCAAATTTTATTTAAAATAACTTCTATTTTGCTCTAGAATGATGATGATGAGTGCCATGGTTCTTCTTCGTCTGCTTCTTCAAAATCCTCTTCTGAATCTGAATTCTCTTCAGAGCCAAGTACAGTTGGAAGCATAAAAGAAATTGTTTCTTTCGTAAAGGGTAATGACTTATTTTTGGAGTTGGTCTTATACTAGTAATCAGTGGGTCAGAACTGCGCAAAAGTCTATTTATAATGTCTTTGTTACACTGAACCTTCGTAAACTTTCTAGCAAAATTCTGCCTGTTTATTTCGTGCCTCAGACGCTTCTTCTGATAATAGCCCGATGGGCAACAATGCCTCACTCATTACAGTTGCGCCATGTGTTATACACTTTTTCCATTTTACTCTCAAAGCTTCAAAATGGTTCTGATAACAATTTCATACTATAACCACAATATATATTAAATAAAACTAAAAACTAGAGCCCAGATTTGATTTTTTATTATATATTATTTTAATTATTTTAAAAGATATGCAAAACAGGTTCATTTATTTTGCTCCATTAAATAACGTCATTTAGCGGCTGCACAGGTGGTTAAAACCCGTTACTTACTGTTTCGCACATCTCTTTTTACACAGGTAATATTAGTCTTAGATGTAATAATTTAAATAAAAAACATCTACATACGTACAACCAAAACATTTTATGACTGACGAAAGGATTTCTATCATATGTACCTGTGCAAGATGAGCAAAAACAGAAAAAAGGTGAAATTTTCAAAAAATCATTTAAAAAAATGGCGCAACAACGCGCAACGTTTTTTTTTTTTAATTTAAAAGTAGAGATTTCAAATTTTATTGTGATGTATAACATTTTTAAGAACTCAGCGGGCTTCACCTTCAAAAACCTTTTAAATTTTTTTTTTTTTACAAAAAAGTGAACAAAAAAATCGTTTTTTTTTTTGATTTCGGACTAATTTTTTTATCATAAAAACTTCTAATCAAATTTTTCTAAAAATTTTCTTAACTAGCAGTTTATATACAAAACCGTAAAAAGTCAATGAACACGCATGCAATTTAATCAACTTTCCTGGTTTTAACAGTGTCCCAAAACCACAAATCTCAAGCAAAAGACTTGAAAATGCAGAACTTTGTTGTCTGTCGAGCTGCGTACTTAAATTTTTCCATTTCTTAAATTTAATTATTTGCTTAATGTCCGGCTAGATTGGCAAAAAACCCCTATGTGCGGCGGTTAAAATCAAGCTGAACTAATATTTATTTACGCATGTTTTGACCACACACGGGCAGTTTTAACCTTACGGGTAAAACTGTGTAAAAACGAAGTGTTTGGGAGACTTAAGAAAGAAAAAGTATTCAATGTTTTCACGATAAAGCGCTAGATCTGGAGCTCCATCTTAACCCAGGACTCCTTAACAAGAGAGCATAAAAAATTAGTTTTTAAATACTACAAAAAAGCCACTGATTAGAGTCTTTGCATCTTTTAGCAGAATTTTGTTGACATTCGTGCTGTGTATGTAAAAAAAGTCGATGTACTTCGTAACCTAAGCAGTATGAATAAGGAAAGTTGTTTTAACCATTTACTACTGGACAAGCTGCCCTAAATATAACAATAAAGTCAACAGGCATTATACATATTTCTGTTTTATATGTAAAAACCGTTTTTTAAGCCCAATAGAACTTGAAATTGTAAAAAATAACACCGAAAAATTTAATACGTAGTGCATTCTGCCACTTTTCGAGTGTTCTGACTTCACGTAGCACCACAGGAAATAGTCGAGAAATGCCAAATCGCAGGCACTTGGAGGCCAATTGACAGGTCCATTTCTCAAAATCAACAATGCCAAATTTTGATTTCAACAAGTCGATGTCTGGGGTCACCGTTTGGCACGTTGTGTCATCTTGTTGTATCCATATGTCGCCCGTATTAATGTAATCCATATTTACAAAAAAAAACAAAAAAAAAATCATTGATAATGGTGTGGGTGGTAAGAATCTACATTAGCAGCAACGAAAGCTCCGGCTTTGTTTTTAAAGAAATAAGGTCCGCTGATGCCACCAGCGTTATGTCAAACATGAGCCTGAGCCATAAAAATCGTCCATAAATTACGCGAACCGATGACTGATTTTCAAAGTAAACCTGAATAATTTGGTAGCGTTGTTTAAGAGTGAATCTATTGATAATTGACTAAAAGTGAGCGCAGTATGACAGTTTGCTTGACAGCTAACCCGTTCGTACGTTCCATTGGGCTTAAAAACCGCCGTTAGTATAATTGTTAACAAATGAAACACAGTCAAAACGCAAAATATACAAGACTTAAATACACCTTGACAACTACACAACCAAAATTCAACACATTTAAATAAGTAAACAAAAATAAACAACAACAATACCCTTTGACAAGAAAAATACATAAAAACAATAACGCGAAATTTAAACAGCTGTTTCTTTTTTAAATACACCTTAGTTTAAACCAAATATTCATTCAGTTTTCGTAATGTAGCGATCGACTCTATTGGCTGGCTTGAACACGCAGCCCAAACGTTAACAAAACTCACAAACACTATACAATCACATTTCAATAAAAAAAAAAATGTTTTCGAATAATAGGCGCAAAGCTAATAGCTATTAAAATACGTCCCTTGTTTTAATTCATACTATACAAAGGTTAACAGATCTGTCCACGTACCAAAATTTATTTATGTACACCAGAGATCAGCAATGAATCGTTTTTTCGCTACTCATACTGACTCATGCAATTGTAAGTATAAGTGCGTAGAAATCATTTAAACTAAACTACTCTGATTGAGCCAATTTAGACTAGACTAATTTTTAGTCGGATTAACTTTTGTTCTTTCCAAACTACACTGGATTAATTATTCTGGCATAAAATTGTATACGTACACTCAGCTTTGTTTGTGTTAGTATTTTTTTGTTTATTTGACGTTTGGTGTTCGTTCACTGTAAACATAAAAACATTTGGCGTGACCAACCACCCTCTGTTTTTATATTCATGTTTACACGACGGCGAACAACTAACGATTAAAATCGCTTTGCAAAAAAGAAACCACTGAACCTGTTTTTTCATAAGTGTGTATGTATTGGTTTTGTTCTGCTAATGCGGGGTTGAAGCTGGATTAAAAATTATGCCAACCGAAAACGAGTCTCTTCACCTCTTTCGCCTACAAACTGTCGTTTTCTGCCAGAACAATTAGTCTAGTCTAAATTGGCTCATTCACTCATACTGACAAGAGAAATATTTATGAGTGCGACGTCGACATTATACGCATACTCATAAATGACCTCAGCTTGATTTATAATTTCAAGAAAATACTTACAATACTCACAATGATTCAAATCATTATCTCATCCATTTACCGTTTTAACACAACAGAGAAAACACACAACTTAATAATCAGCGCTGCCAGATAAATTTGCCGAAAAATCGTCTACTTCATACATGTTACTTTAGTAAACTGTAATTGCCAAATCGTCACTTTGCTATTTCGGGGACAAATCTGGCAGCCTCGCATTTTGCTTCGCTTATAAATTTGAGTTGAGTAGATTCTAAATCAAACACTTCAAATGCTGTTAAGTATGAGTACGATGAATAAAATGAAACTTTTGAGTGAATATGAGTTTGAATCACATTGGAATAAGTATGAGTGCGTATAAGTACAACAATTTATGAGTCATGATTCAGCTCTACTCACTTTTTCACTACTCATTGCTGATCTCTGATGTACACTAGACTGGTCGCATCTTGTATGGGATTTTTTTTTTAATTTAATTGCCATCTGATGACATAGGAAGCTGATATTTGGCACACTTAAAGTACTTTCTCTGCGGAATATCGTAACGAAGCCATATTTTTTATTTTCGGCTTTTCAACTAGTATAACTATAAAGATCTGATAGAAAAGATGTTTTTTTTATAATATGGCGAACTTTGGGCCCCACCCGGCACGGCTAGGCACCGTCGGATTGACCTGAAAAATTAGATCATGATTTCTTACACCAAACCTCATATTTTAAGCAGCGTAAACAATTAAATTTAAAAAAAAAATTGCGACCAGTCTAATGTACACATATTAACGTCATGACAAAATGTTCCTAATATCTCTTAACATTTGTTATAAGATATAATTAACTACACTGTTTGAATTAGATAACGCTGTAACTGACAAATAATCGGAAATACGTTTATTGCATTTTTTTTATCAGAAAAAAATACTGGTCCCATATTTGTATGATGAAAAAAAATTCACTTACGCACCCAAAAAAATCGTTTGCTGTAAGCCGCAGAATCACCTGGAATAATAGACTTGAGAGGAAATGTTTAGAGCCAATATGTAAAGCGAGAAAAAATAAAAATACATTTTTAAAAGCATGTTCCTAAGTTGTATCGTTTTTGTGATATGAACTTTTTTCTACTTTCTTTCATACAGGTTTTTTGGCTCTGGTGAATATTTTATGTTTTGTCAGTTACAGCGTTCTTTAATTCCTGCGACGAAACATAGTTCCTTTCTGCACATAGCAATTCAATTATATTTGCATTTTTTCAACTTCTGTTTGTCGGAGGTGCTTATTGGAAGTCCGTTTAGTATATTTATGGGTATATTTAAGGATAGCAACTGAGCTGAAGTTGAGTTGCCAACAGCGAAATCAGGCAACGCCGCTCATGTTAAAATATAAAATGAAAAAAAAATGTGCATCTTTTAACATGAGCCGCGTTGCCTAATTTCGCTGCTGGCAACTAAACTTCAGTTGTTTTTTCCATCCGTAATCGACCCATTTACACGAATTTAACAGATCATTCTTGAAGTTATAAAACTAAGTTCTACCCCTTCCCAATTTTATTTTTATTGTTGTTTTGTTTTAATATTTTAAGTTCACATTTACTTGACTTCATTTTAAATCAAAAAAAAAATGGCCATAATCAGTATTGTAATCAATATTGTAATGTCCACCGACTTGTTATACCTTATTTATTACTATTTTATACCTACATATGTGATTTTTTTTATTTGTTGATCACAAAATAATAAAGTAAAAAAGTTTATAAAAAAATAAAAATAAACCTAAAAACAAAATTTACATAATCCTTTGTAATGTACTGACATGACCATATACTCAGATAGTACATATGTACATATAATTCAATAAGCAACAAACCAGCTTATCCATTATAATTATTTTCTCTATTCTTTTATTTTTTTCTTCTATTATTTCTTTGACTCTTTCTCTCTCTCCCTCTCTTTTGCAGTTTCAATCCCTTTTTATGTCGCGTGTTTCAAAGGAAACAGAAAAAAAGAAAAGAACTACTATAAAAATCAATTTTTACCCTATAAAATAAATTTTTCTTTATACACAAAAATAAAATGTGTACAAGAGTAGAATGTATAAAAAATAATTGAAAAAAGCTGTTGACGTTGACTTAATTTGAATTTACATACATACGTAGATACAATATCTACAGATATTAGATACCTATTATAATATAAAAAATTTACACACAGTTATTTACACACTTCTATATATAAACATATCTATATTTGTATGTATGTATGTAGACACTATAAGTACATACATATTAAGTATCTATGCATAACAACTGGTACATATTTACATACCAATTTCTGTCTAAAATAATTAATATTATCCTTCCTCCTAAAATTTCAAAATTTAAAACAAACATTGAAGTACATAAAGAAATTGTGGAATAACACTGGGGAACAGTCATTTTGTGACCTGGAACTGATTTCAAATCCAATCTCCATTTTTCTCTATCAGCTGGACTTTTCGAGATATACCGTTATGTCCAATATTAAGACACGTTCACGCTTTATATTGGAATACATAACTTGAAAATGGTTCACCATATTCCGAAACTCGACAACAATATTATCTTTAAGCCGTGCTTGCATTGTTATTTAACTTGCCTAGTAGTTACAGAGATATCGTTGAAGTGTTGAAAAAATTACAATTAAAAAAATTTTGTTCTTTAAAAATTAAAATGTGACAGTTTTGGTCTAAAAAATTATAAAAATATTAAAAATTTGGACTAAAAACATTTAGTTAAATATATTTCGAATGAAATGAACTTTATTTCATTGCAATCGGTGTACAACTTTTGGTTTTGTTCACAATTTGTTGAAAAAAAAAAAATTGATTAAAAAAAAACCCATTATTTGTATGTTGAAACAAAATTAAACTTTGTTTGCCCAACGTAAAGTAAAAACTTGAAATTTAAATAAAATTTTTTTAATATAGATGCCCCAAAATATCGGAATTTTTGGTGTAGTCATATTTTTTTCGTTAAGGTAACAATCCGAATTATTAATAAAATTAAAAAAAAAAAAATTCCATGGGTCTCCACTTATATTAAAAAAAAAGAAGAAGTTTAACGACTTGGGCCCGTTTTCACAACTTACCGACAAAAGTAGACTTTAACCGGCCTTAAGCAAGTGCATGATGGAATTGCACTTAATTTTATCTCTTCTCTTATAGGCTTTTTACAATGATCAACATCTAACATCTACCATCAAAGATGTAGAAAATGTGAAACACTCGTTTACATTGCTCACATCTAACATCTACCATCAAGCAAAAATGTCACCATTTTCGAAAAAAAAAATTTTTTTAATTAAAAATGTTTTTCTCACAAAAGTGCCAAAATTTAAAAAGAAAACTCAAACATGTATTTGAAGTTCAATTTGTTTAAGAATATAAAAAATACTTAACAAAAAAACCATTGCAATAAAAGATTCAAAACCAAACTTCTTTTTGTCAGTGATGCCACAATAATAATAGAACTTATTGCCACTTTTCTAGTGATGACACTAAAATAATCGAAAGATGTAGAATGGAATAAAATGAGATAGGAACATCTTTTAAAGATGTTGGTTTTTAGCCTTATGTATTTCTTATGGAAAGATGTTAACATCTTCGCAAATGGTGGCAAATTGATGGTAGATGTAAGATGTTGATCAGTGTAAAAAGGTTATTAGGCATATTAAATAAGCTCTTCCTATTTGTCAAGGGTTGGCTCCACTGGCACTCTCTTTCACAGAACCTTTGCAATGACGCCACGAACCCCAAGTGTTCGGCAAACTTTCTTTCAAAAAACCTTTGGCCTAAATCAATAATGTTAAACAGTGCCATTTTTGATGTCCCTGACTTTGTTTTGATAATCACATTATCGCATAGCTAGGTACCACCTTATTATCTTATATAAAAACTTATTTTTGGTTGGCTTGTGCTGTAGGTTAATTGTTGTGTCACTTTTCTATGACTTCCACTTGCAAATTTTTTTTTTTTTTTTTTTTGTAATTGTGCTAAAAAATATAATTATTTTATCCGGACAAACAATGCTAGTATGGATAGGGTTTTTCTAAGCATTTTTATTATTTTTAGACTCTGAAAAAATCCTTAAGAAATTTAACAATTCTAAAATATGTCTTTCACAATTATTAAAAATAAAAAGAAAAAGTATTACAAAAATATTCCATAAAATCAGAATAGAATTTCTCTGAGTGTGAAGGTGCGAAACTGTAAATATGACGTTGTAATTTGTTTTAAAAATTACTGCTTTGTGAACATTAAAATTTAACAACGCTACAATAATGTTTTTTTTTTTTTTTCATTTGCAAATTAATAAATCTTTATTAGAACGACTTTGAAGTTTCTTTTCCATAGAAACCTATTTAAAATAAATAAAACTTGAAATAAATAAAACTTAAAAAAGGAAAAAATAGTACAGAATATGTATGTATGTTTGTATGTAAAATGAAAACACTTCACACAATACAACCACGCATAATTCTGTGGCTTGGTGCTAAAAGGGCCAATGTCAAAATATTTACTTTTGAGAAAATTTAAATTAAATTGTTTTTAGAGAAGAGTTCTTACTGAAATTTGCTAGCAAAACCCTTATGAAGCTGTTCTGCGCTAAAAACATTGGCTGTTGCATCAAAAAAAAAAAAAAATTGTAGGGGAATGTAAGAAAAGATAAACTCCCTGTTTATTGTAGGTGTTTTGTTTAAGCTTTGATATTGGTACAAGTAAGATTTATTCGCTTTTATAGTTTTATTTGTATAATATTTTTGGCTTTTCTAAAATCTTTGAAAAAGGTTTCCTGATGAGCTGGCCTAAGTAACCAGTGAAATGCGCATAGAAGCTAGCTTTCCCTCAACAATAAATCTCAGTGTATTTATCAAATATAAACAATTGGGAGCTTAGCACGTCATACAGAAATCTTATTAATAAAAAAAAAGATGTTAAGAGGAAACACCTAATGCAACGATTAACTCAAAACAGAAAAATATTGACCTTGCCCCTTATAGCACCAAGCCACAGAATTAATGTTAGAAAAAGTACGCATGTCACTCGTCTATAGGAATTATGCAAAAAAAGACATATAAGAGAAGAAAGAATGGGTTTAAAACATCCTTAAAATATCTTTATTGCAATATTTAAATTTTTTATGATAAATTATATAACACTCCTCTAATAAAATTCTTTGTTTTTTTTCTTTTAATTTTAGGAATATTGTCTCCTCCGGGTCCGTTTTTAACGCCCAGCCCATCACCATCGATCTCAGCTAGTCCACGTTTGCAACCATCACCCTCATTATCTCCATTTCCGCAAGATGCGCTTCTAGTAACAGGCAATCATTTGACAAATAACAGTACTCATGAGCAGGTCAATATTTTACAAATATATATTTTTTATTATTAAAGTTCTTAATTTTTTTTTTACTTTTAGGAACGTAAAACTGTAACACCGGGTCGCAGGCAGTCAATACATCAATTTACTAATGGCAGTCCAAGCGCTGGCACTGTGGTTTTTCAGCCCAGTCCGTCACAATCACCGGCCGCTGCTACCAGTGTTATTGGTGTAACGGCTGGTGGTGGCCTAAATGTAGTGGCAGGATTTCCCAATAGTGTCTCACAAAATACAATAACAACGACTTTACCTACAATAACAACGACTGGAAATGAACTGAATACTACATTAGTGGGATCCAATAATATACAACTTAATAAGGTATGCAAGAAATTGAAAAAAAAATTATCTCTATAATACAACAATTTCATAGGACTAATTACATCTAATTAATTTGTTCTTAATAATTAAACAGAAGGGTACTAAACGACAACAACAACAACAATATCAGCAGCAGCAGCAACAACAGCATCACCAAATATTTAGTTCCTCTAGCCACTATTCGCACCTGCCATCCTTATCTACAACCACAACTATAGCCGGCGGCTATGGGCAATTACATGCAACAACGGTCAACAATACACCGAATACGTTTGCGACAACAACTGTGGCTAGTACGACAAAAAATCAAACGAAAAAAGGTACTGGCAACAGTGCCGCAGTTTTGCCCATAAGCCAGCAATCACAACAACCGCAACAGCAACAGTTTCATTATCAAACTAGTAGTCCTTTAATAGCAGATAGTCCTTCACCCAGTCCTAGTGGCACTGCTATAACTTCGGCTTCAATCAAACCCCCAACACCACAACCGACCATGCAAATGTTTCAGCAACAATTTACCATTTCTAGCAATGGAAATGGTAGTGGCCCTCCACAACAGCAAACATTTCAACTAATTCAGGGACCTCAGGGCCAAATTATAGCGGCTGCAACTTCACATCAACAAAATCATCACATGCAACAGCAGCAACAACATCAGCAACACAGATTTAACCCTAACCCCACAACGAATATTATGACATCAACACCAGCAGGAGTAGGATCTAAATCAACCAAAGCTCCACAACAAATTTTGCCAAAACCCCAGCAGCTGCATCAACAGCATCAACAGCAGCAACAGTTGCAACAACAGCAGCAACATTTGCAACAACATCAGCAGCAACAACTTGTAGATCAAATTACTTTATCTCAACAGCAGAAAACGAAACCCCCTAATCCCACACCTCCTCTGGCACCGGTTACTTCCCCAAGCAATATGTCTCAGCCATCCTTAGCACAGATCTCGCAATCAGCCCAACCGGGTCAACAACAACAAATTATACTACCCTCTGGTGCCACAGCTAGTCTAACAACCACCGCTCAACAACCTTTGTTGCTCAATCAAGTACCCGTTTTGGTGCAACAAAATACCCCACAAGGAGTACAATTAATTTTACGGCCACCCACACCACAATTGACCGCCACTCCTTCATTGGTCATACAGAATAGAGCTCAACCTCAGCTGCAGCAGCACCATCAACATCCCCAGCAAGTGTTACGTATTTTAGGCACTAATGGAGCAACCATGCAATTGGCAGCCGCCACCCCCACATTCATAGTTTCATCTCAGGCCAATCTAATACAACAGGCAAACCATTTGCAGACTATTAAAGCACAATCGCAGTCCCCAGCCATAACACAGTTAAGTGGCTTACATGCCGCTTTGTCAGCTGCAGCGGCAGCCAATAATCAACAGCAAAGATCTCAACAGTTTGCCACTACAGCAGCTACTATTAATGGTCATTTGTTGAGCCCCAGCGTAGCAGCTCAAATACAAAATCTTCAATTGGCAGCTGCAGCAGCTGCTAACGGTAATGGTTTAACAGCACAAATACAAATGCCAAATGGCCTAACCACATCAGGGGCAACAACTTTACTTTCCCAATTACCTGGTGCTGCACAATTTCAGCAAAATTCACAGGGTTTTAATATAAATCTCAATCAACTAAGTGGTGCTAATATACAGCAAATTGCCGCAGCTGCAGCGGCTGGAGCAACTTTTCAGACACCTCCACCACCACAATCACATAATGCTGCTAATAATGGACAACAACAAACACATGAAAATTCAGGAAATAACAATACCACCGCCAACAATACAGCAACAAATGATCTCTTTTCAAATTCATCTAATGCAATGAGCAATATAACTCAGTCATCGCCGGCACATTGTCCGGTAGCAGTAACACCTGAACCTTTAAGACAACCTACTCCGGTATTACAAAATATACCCGCCGCTAGCCCACAACTAACACACACTCCACCACAAATACAATTGAGCTTAAATGCTGCAGCCACCATACAATTGCAGCATCACCAACAGCAACAACAACAAGCGCAGATTCAGCAATTGCAACAACAGATACAGCAGACGCAAAATCAAGTGCAACAGGCTCAACAGCAGGCTCAACACATACATCAAGTACATCAGACTCAGTGTTTGCCACAGTCTCAGCCTCAGCCACAACCTGTGCAACAAGAGGCTAAGAAAAAGCCTAAACCCAGGAAAAAGAAACCGCCAGCCTGTAATTCATCTGCCAATTCAGCATCGGCCAGTAACAATAAAAGTTTAACAACCACTGCTAATAAATCGTTAAATACCAACACCTTAACTACATCGGTGCTGGCTCCCACCATAACCTCCACAAGCAACACGATAAAAATGGTTCCTACTACAAGTCAAGAACAAACGGGTCAGCAACTTATCAGCACCACCACCAACATACCACCTTCAAACCTCATCAATCAAAACATGCAGGATACAACAACAACAGCAAATGTGCTAAAATCACCTTCACCGCCACCACAAATACAAAGAGCTAGCAATGGCAAACTAGACTTGGGAAATGTTATGAAACTTTGTGGTATTACCGATGAAGATGATGAGGACTTCATGGAATCCACCACAACCGAAGAACATACACCCGCCCAAACGCTAGCTCCAACACAAAACTTCACCATATCTATACCACAACCCAACGGAACTAGCGAAACGTTACCCTACACTTTAAGCATACCAGGTGTTCAGTCATCTTCGGGACAATCTGAAAATATAGAGTCTTCTCAAGAGCCAGCTGCAAATTTTGTCATAAAAATTGATCCCTCCGAGACAGGAAATGGTTCTGTAAATTCTTCTGTATCTCAACCATATTCTATAACCATACCTCGCTTACCATCTCAGGAGGAGATACAGAAACAATCTCAACAACATTTGAATAATTTACAAAATGAGAACAACCCTTCACAAATCAAACAACAGCAAACAATGTTATCTGCTCAGCCTCTTAACACCAATATAACATTTTCATTGCCCTTAACTTCTACAGCCGCAACAATGCCTCCCAACAACAATATGCCGCAATTAATAAGCAATAGTTTGGCCCCATCCAATGCCATGAACAATAACAACGTTATGGCCTCCTGTGCAGTGACAACTACCGCTACAACCGCCACCACCGCCACTGTCAAGCCAAGAAGAAAACCAGCAGCTAAAAGAAACACCAAAAAAGATGCTAATAACACTGCAGCTTCTATCAACAGTTCCATAGCAAACTCAATGAATATAACACAAAACGTTGCATCAACGTCTTCGCATATTGTTACTCCTTCTGCTAATATTACAACCAGTGCAATTTCTACACCTCTAGCTACTCCATCTCTAGTGCCCAGTCAGATTGGTAACATTCAAATCTCACAAATCGACAACAGGATAAGTAATAATTCTGCACAATTGATTTCCGCACCCATGACATCGTCGGTCGAAAACAAAATTCAAATAATGCCTATAATGGATAAAAATACAAACAACGCTCCAATGCCTCAGCTACAACAAACACAAATTGTATTTCAACCTAATAATGCGGCTAACAATTTATCATTAGCTACAACACCAACAGCACAAACAACTCAGTCTTTACAACAAGATCATTCTAGGCAAATGCAGTTAGTAGCCTTACCCCAGCTTTCCAACTCCTCTCAAGCTTCTACTACATCAACTAGCAATCTTAATACACAGCAACAGTCAACTGTAACAATGCCCAGTCCACAAATAAATTCAACGCTCTCTAATCATCCCAACAATAGCCAAAATTCAATAATGGCTCCGGTTACTCAAACAGCCATGTTGCCAGGATTATCGGGAAATGTCTCCATATCTGTAGGCACACCTAATACAATAGCAAGTATTATACCGCAACTAACAGGTAGCTTGACATTAGCTGTATCCGAACAATGTGAACGATTAATTCTAAGGCACGATCCTAATCAACCACAAGACCAACAATCTCAATTAATATTGCAGGCTTTGCTAAAAGGTGCTTTGCCCAATGTTACCATTATAAATGAGCCAACTAAAGTCGAGCCGCCAAAACCTGCAACAACAACATCTATACAACAGAACACAATACCGCAACCAATGCTTACACCAACAGGTGTTCCCAACACTACAATCTCCAGCACTGCACCCAATTCAACAGGAGCTATAAGTAAATCAAATAAAAAACCCAACAAACAAAGTACTGAGGTGGCCAAGCAACAAGTAACACAAAATTTAAGTAATCAGATGCAGAAAACTGCTGACGTTAATGCACATAGTTCTACAACAAACTTAAATCCTCTTAATAATTTAAATTCTAATATGAATTTGAGTGCTAATTCCCAAGTACCGCCAAATGTAACCTTGTCCCAGCAAAGATATATAGCATTACCTAAAATAGATCCAAGTACGCAACAGTTATTTAGTTTAAATCCTCTAAATAACCAAATAACACCCATTAATGCGAACCAAACAACTGCATCGATTGGACCAACAGAACGTTTACTGATTGCACCAGCTGGAATAAATGCCCAACAACTAGCGCAATGTCTTCAGCAAGGACAATTGCATTTTAATGATGTTAACCCATTAGCAACGCAACAGGCGCCTGTGACACAACAGCAGCAGCAAACAACAAATTTCCAAATGACACAGCAGCATCAACAATCTAGTATGTCTGCAATGACAGCCAACACTAGTAATCTCCAACAACCAAAACAGCAAATAGTTTATCCAATGACATCACAAGGCATGATTACAACAACACCGACCATCACTTCAACAACATCTAATTCAACAACGGCGTGCTCAACACAACCTGCCACCGCAGCCACCACTTCTACCACTACCAAGCAAGTAGCGAATGTAGCTCCCATAATTGATCAATCAAAAGCTAAACAAGATGCTAAACAAATAAACAATTCTACCGCGGCTAATACAGGAGCAGTGCCAAAAAAGAAGCCGGTGAGAAAACCAAAAGCATCCACAACCACGGCTGCTGATGTGGCTCTAATGAAAAATGCTTCGGTGGTTAAACCAATGCCAAAACTAGATCCTCTTTCTCAAAAACCCAACAACAACCCAGTACAAATAGTGCAACCTAATACAGCCAGTGGCAAGCCGGTGGTATCAACATCAACCACCTCAACAACAACCACAACATCGAATGTAGTAACAATTCAGCCGTTTCAAACGCAAACTTCTACCGGCACTAAACTCGTGGGAGTTACAGCGCCCATGCAACAGCAGCCACAAAATAATCTGCAGCAACAACAGCAAACGCAACAAAATCGAACACAAACAAATTTCAATCTGAACTTTTCAGCTGCGTCTAATAACAATGCCAGCACTAATGCCGCAACTAATCTAAATACAAATCCACCGATCAATACGCTTAATAGCGGTCTTCCTCTAAACAATAACAATACAGTTACAAATGGAGCTAATCCGCCCGCCAATCAGCCCCAACATACGGTTTCAAGAGTTCAAACTATACAACTAACACCTCAGCAACAACAAATGTTTAAACAGGTTCAAATGCAAATACAGTATTTGACCGTCAAGCTGCAACATAAAAATTTACTCAGCTCTATGCCTTTGCCTGCCGATCTAGATCCAAATGTGGTGGCTGCGTTTAATAAACCCATGACCGACATGGAAATTAATACAGCATTACAAAGACTTTTTATGGAACAGCACCGTATATTAGCTGCTGGTAAAGAAATACCCACTCCTGAGCCATTTATAACTAGTGCAGCAAATGCTGCCAACAGTTTTTCTTTAATGCAATCAAATAATTTTAATCCAGATAATGGTAAAATAAATGTCGGCAATATTCCATCGAATGTAGTGCAACCAAATAACCATTCAACATTAACAACAAATATAAATGGTTCAACAAATGTGGCTGGAAGTGCAACAAATTCAGCATTAAGCAATATTCAGCAACAACAATTAACACAAAAAATACACATTTATCCCATACAACATCAACAACAAAATAAGCAAAGCAAACAACCTAAACAACAGCAGGTTATTTTAAACACTAACAATTTAAATGCGAACAGTGGGCTTAATAATAATTTAATCACACCAGCATCAGTAGCAACTGGTATTAACAGTGGCAACAGCAAAGTAACTACTAAACAAAAACCGAATCAAGCCCAAACACAGCAACAAATAGCTTTGCCACAAACACCCAGTAATACTGGTGGTAATAATTTGACAACAACTTTGGTTAATCCACCCACGTTGAATCCACAATTGCCGCAATTGTCGTCGTTAACGACAACGCCATCGTTGCCCTCATTGCAATATCCTTCACTGCCTCCGCCGCATATGATCAATATAGCCAATATGCCAGCAGTATTACAGCAAAAGCATTTCACGCAACATTTACAATTGCAACAGCAACAATTGATGCAACAACAACAGCAGAAATTACAAAATTCAAACTCAAACTCAAAGCCATCCACTAATTTTACAACGATTAACAATTTAACAGGCTTTCAACAAGGCCCACCACCGTTAATATTTCCCACATCAGCATCAGCAACAACAGCAACTAATAATCAACTTTCGACTATAGCAGTAACATCTTCAACAGCTACAACACTTACAACAATGCCGCAGCTATCAGCTCTAAGTCAACAGCAGCAACAACTTACTCTACAATCTCAACAGCCAGGCCAAATACAATTTCAAAGCTCTAACCTACCGGCCACAACAACTTTTGCGGTGTCAATAGGAAATCAAAAAGCCTATGTTCCTATTATAACAGGTGCCACAGCTTCGCTGACATCGTCAGTCTTACAGCAAACATCAGTTGTATCCTCATCAACATCAACTTCCATTAATACGGTGGTCTCTTCAATGCCTCAATTGACACCAGCCACGGTAGCTTTAACAACAACTCTACCATCAACTGTTGCTTCATCTGTAGCCATTTCTACTCCCACTGTTATGGCAGCTACAGGACCGGTGAAACCTCTTCTAACACTAGCACCCTCATCCTCGAGTAATATGCCACTGAACAATTCCATTGTTGTTCAGAATGCCATATTTAATGGCGGCATTAATGTTAATATTGTCGGTAATCCAATTGCTCAGAATCAAACTGTTGTTAAAACAGAGGAACAAATTTCACCCAAAGCAAAACTTGCTCGTCTTTCTTTGTGAGTAGTTGGTTGATATTAATCCTTTAATTTCTAACGAATGAAAATCATATAAAGTTTTTTTTTTTTTTTTTTGAAGATCATTAACAAAATATTTCATCAATTAGGAAATTGTTCAGTAGTTTTAGGTCAATACAGAAAAAAAGTTTGTTCATAAATAATAGGTCTGTTCCTTTACTTTCAAAGCAGAAACTTGCAACAAGAAAACAAAACTAACATTTACAAAATCTTTTTCCCAATTATTAAAAAAAAAGATAAAACATAATGAAAGGCAAATCCACAAAATCCAGCTGCAAGTTACGAGTTTCTTTAATCGGTTTGAACTTTTAAGTAAATATTGTTCTTAAATTTTGTAAAAAAAAAAGAAAAATATTATTTATCTATTTTTTATAATTTTTGTTTTATCAAAATCTTATAAAAAAACGTCGTTTTAAATTCTTGCGTTTTCGATTTCCAGAACACCACAGTATATTATTTATTGATATTTATCTGTTAAAAACCTATGATTTCTTAAAACTTATGAAAGTTATATTTTTGGACAAACGCTTAAGAACGTTTGTTTTGCAAACAAAAACATGAAAAAGCTGTTTAAATAATTCTTGTAAGAAAAAATTTTACTAGCAGAATTGTTCTTACCAATTTTGTGTCTCTTTCACGGTTTTTTTTATTCTCTCTTTCTTGATAACTTGCTAGTTAAAATTGCTGCACGTTTGTAATAAGTTTAGTTATTAAACAGACCTAGTGTTAATAGTTTTAATTGATTTTATATTTCATCTCACTATAGATATAAAAATAAGTTGCATTGTGTTAAATATTGATGTTGCCTGTAATGCGTAAATCAATAGTGTTTGTAAAAATCTTCGATGAAAGGTGATCTCAATGCCAATAATTTTATGTACATATGTATATGTATGTGAATCGATTCATGAGTTTGTGCGTATTTATAGTGTATTTGGGAAATTATATAAAAATAAGTTGCATTGTGTTAAATATTGATGTTGCCTGTAATGCGTAAATCAATAGTGTTTCGATTAAAGGTGATCTCAATGCCAATAATTTTATGTACATATGTATATGTATGTGAATCGATTCATGAGTTTGTGCGTATTTATAGTGTATTTGGGAAATGATTTGCAAAACGGATAAAATGATTTTGATGAAATTTTTTATTATGCTAGAAAATTATAGCAAAATAACTTCTGGGATATTTTTTTCTTGGACCAAGAGGGATTAAATGGTCAAAAAGAGCAAAACTATACCCGATTTTTAGAAGTTAAACTTTATCCTTTATTGAACAATTTTTTTCGGTGGCATGTCATAACGTCCAAAAAGTGTAAAAAAATGTCATACAGGGGTGTGCTGGAAATCGCAAACGCAAAACGCAAGAATTTTAAAAGTCGTTTTTTAGTAAGATTTCTGTAATAAAAGAATTTTATGACAAATATTATACAAACATTTCTCTATTAAACAGAATTTTATAACAAAAATTATAAAAATTTGATTAAAAGTGTATTTTAAACAACCTACAAATTCTTGCGTTTTGCGTTTGCGATTTCCAGCACACCCACCATAATGTCCGTGGGCATTAAGACACTTTGCAAATGGACATTATGTAATTTTTAAAAATTTCATAAGGTCCATAATTACTATAGAAGTTAAATACAAAAAAAGATCTACATACACGCTGAGAAAAACATGTTTTATTATGGTCACAACCAACAAAACTATTTTTAAAGAAATATTTAACCCTAATATGGTTGTCGGTGACAATGATTTGGTTAAATTAAACATAATATGGCTAAAATTTTTTTAAAAATGGTTTTGTTGTTTTTTCTTTGGGTGCATATGTTAAATATATAACGAAAACACTTTTGGGCGCAAGGATTTTCTCCCCTATGGTGTAACAAATACCGGCTTCGCTTACTAAAGCGTCTCGGCATAGCCGGACTTCGGCCGTGCGCAAGGATTTCTACTCTATGGTATAACAAATACCGGCTTCGCTAGCTAAAGCTTCTCGGAATAGCCGGCCTTTGGCCGAGCGCAAGGATATCCTCCTCTAAAGCCTGGTAATCTGTTCAACATTTCACGTGAAATGCTGTCAAAATGCATATGAAAAAAACAAGTGCGGAATATCTATGAAATAATGTTGATAGAGTTGTACTCTGTTCATTTTGTGAAAAAGTTCCAAAATGTGTCTGGCAACATTTTTTTACAACTGCGAAATAATGTAAGCTGCCTTTATTTCACGTGGAATTTTAAGCAAAAGCAAAAAAGTATGAACTTAATATTAAATAAGAAATAAAAAATTAAAATAAAACAACCGGTAACAGTTTTTTATTCATATTTACCAAGGTACATTAACACAAGGTAGACTCATCGGGGAGTGTAGACATGCTGCTCTATAAAAATAAGCGAGTGAAACCGAGTTGTCAAAATTGTTTTCATATAAAACACATGCACACATGTACAAATTTTGGCTCATGTACACGAAATTTGACGTTTGGGTTCCAGCTGACAAACATATGGGCCAACGAGTTTAGCTTGTGTAAATATACCTTGATATTTACTTTCTTTTTTATTAAAAAAAATAATTTTAGTAAAATACATGTGGGGTTTGTTTACATACACGAAACAATGTCGCATACTTTGAAGAAATAAAAACGGCAAATGTTGCAAACTCGCAAGATTGGTAACATTGATAAATGTCAACATTTTCGTGTGGAATAATAAATGTTGCTCAACATTTTTCACAAATTTGAACAGAGTACTAGGCTTAAGGTATAACAAAGACCGGCTTCGCTAACGTAAGCTTCTCTGCACAGACGGCCTTTGGGCGGGCGCAAGCACCGTACTGTAAGCACGTTGGTGCACTTAAAGAACGTTTAAAAACGTGTCATATGTTTTCTCATACATAAACAAAAAACAATGGTATACATAAAACAAAACAAACAGTGATGGGAATCAAAAATGTTCAAATGGCGACCGTTGTGCAGAAAAGGTACCACGTGATTTTAATGGTATTAAAACAGTATTTTGTGTATGTAAAAAATGTTAATAATTTAATATTTATATTATAGATTTACAATAAATACATTTTTATTTTAGCATATATAAATTTTTAGCATACATATATTGTAAATGTGCATACACCAAACAAGGTTTTGATACTATTTAAAGTCTTTTATATGTTTCACATTTCCATTGTATGTGTATATGCATTTGTTTATTTTAAACATCTAAAGATATGTATATTTGGAAATATGTTGAAATGTAAGTTGTTTTGTCGCAATTCCATAGATACACTGAAAATAGTACCAAAAAAAATGAGCAAAATTACCCACATTCAATGTAACATACAAGCCGCCCATCACTGTCTTACAAATGTCACGTATCAACGGCATGAAATTCTATTTTATACAGATTGGTACGTTGCAACTACGGTACATTGCATTTCGGTAAGCTTTTGTATTGGTTTTCATATAACAAAAAGCGAACAGCTGATGGATACAGTACAGATACGGTATAGCAACGTTCGCCTAACTGAGCCTTTACGGTTTAAAACTCAACTCAGTTGAGTTGTAATTTCATAATTTTTGTATTATGGACTACTTTGCTAAATTGCGGTGAACAAAAACATAACAAAAATTACAACTGATCACAACCAGTTGTATTTATTACAACTCAACTGGGGCCTATATGTTGTTTAGACTTATAAAATTAGGTCTGTCACAGTTTTATAAGACTAGAAATGACACTGTCAAATTTCGTCAAGATCGATCCATAATTTACTATTTTTCCCTTAAAAAGCCCAGTCTGGGAAATTGTTTAAAAAATTTGGTCCAATTTAGCTTTATATGGCCAGAAATAACACCATAGAATTTTATGATAATCGGTTCATAATTAATTTCTTACCTTAAATCATAAAAGCTTAAACTGTTAATGTTTTATTCAAATAAGTTCAAATTAAATTTTTTAAGTCTAGAATAAAACACTTTCTAATGGTCGATCAATAATTTAACATAAGTAGGTCTACAGCAACAATTATAATACAGCAACCAATTATAATACTGACGTCAGATTTTTAAAGATTGGTTAATAGTTTATAGATCCCATTTAGAGCCCACTTCTGAAATACTCTGACGATCAGTGGAGGGTATCAAAGATTCAGTACAGCTGAATATAGCACTCTAACCTGTTCTTTCTGAATTTGATAAAAGCATTTTTAAATTCCCTTTTTCTGAAGAGTCCTTTCTCTCATTACTGATACAAATTATTTTTTCTATAGTAAATATTTTCTTTTAAAACAGACTTTTTGTAACTTGAGTTATAACAGTAATGACTTTTAACTCCTCGTTTGGAAGTGTGAGCCGAAGTCTATATCATCTCTTTCATTTTTGAATGCCGTTTTTATTTTATTTTTTTTCTTGGCGTAACAAATAATTAGTATTGTGGTTATTTTATTGAATAGTTAAACATCAATATTTAAATCAAAATGGTATTTTTACTGTGGTGGATCGAAATTTGTTTTTTGAATGATGATCTATTTTAATTGATTTACATGTTCTTCCTTACTTCTGTTTATTATACTTTTTGCGAATGAGCTGAACATTATTGAAAAAGTTTAGAGAAAATCCTTTTAGTAAAATAAACAACCTAAAACAGAAAAGATGGATTTTAATATTGCCCCATCATCATCTGCATTAAAAATACATTTAAACTAAATTGAAAGAATTTGATCTAATATATAATATTTTTGTTTCCCTAATATTTAGATTTCTACGACAATTAGAAGTGGATCAACAAAGCTGTTTAAATCCCGACTACAAAAGTCCTTTCCAAAATAAAGAAGAAGCTGTCAAGCGTTTGATAAGGTAAAAAGTTTAAAAATATACACAATTTTTTCAAATACTTAGTATCGAAATTATTTTACAGATATCATTGTATGTATCAAACCGATGAAGATATACCCAGTGAAGAGGAAGAAGAATTTGAAAAGACCGCCATTAGATTTCAAGATAAATTTCGAAAATTATCGGGCAAATTTCAGCAAATTTTATTACAAGAATCAATGGTGAGAAGAGTAATTGACTAAATTTGGTTGCTACAATTTATGTCCTGTTATTAACTTTTAGTAATTTCTACTTTTTTTTTTTTTTTTGCTTTATTTTAGTTACAACATCGTACATCAGAAATTTGTCAAATGGAGAAATTAATGATTGAAGATTTACAGCAGGAAATTGAGGATTCCAAACAATTAGAAAAAGATATTTTGCAATATGAACTGCTGCAACATCAACAAGAAGATCAAAAGGATGTCTTAAAAGACATTGAGAATCCTGCTTTAACGAATATATCCAATCCATCACCTTGTTCTGCTACGGAGGGTATTTTTGATGAAATCAAAAATGAGGTTAAATCTGAACCTTTAGATAGTAAACTTTATATTGAAGTGAATTCAAATAATGACAGCAATTCAAATTTTTGTAATAATTTACAATCTTCTTCTTCCTCTTCTTCATCAATGGATTCCATTAAGAATGAGATAAAAGGTGAACCCTGTGATAACTCTTTAATATCGTCAAGTGGCGTGAAAAGTTCTTGCAGTTCTATGGATTCATTTGATTTGCTAAAACAAAGTCCAATAGTGAATAGTTCGTTTAAGAAGCAACCAGTTGAAGTTAAGGAAACAAAAAAGGAGGAACTTTCAAATCAGTGGAAGCAATCTTATATGGATAGCAAGAATTCTAATACTTTTTATCATCATTTGCCCAGTACTGCTGTGAATATAAGTAAACCTTCCAATCATGTTTTCAATGGAGTGGTGAAAAAGCAACAACCAAGTCAGCAAACAACTGCTGTTAATACTGTTGCAAATAGTGATATGCAAAAGGACCCAAAAGAAAGTTTCGAAAATTTTGATATTGAATCGGAAATTACACCAAGTTTTATAATGAAAAAACAGGAACCAAAAGAACCTCCACAAACCCCTGTAACTGCTACAACCGCGACAACAACGACTGCACCAATACAAACTACTACAACTACATCAAATACAAACACTGCTACAACTAAATCTTCTAAATCGGTTAAGCAAGCTAAAATCAGTCACACATTTGAAAATAATCTTCATGGACCTGTAAATAATCAAAATGCCAGTAATTTACAACAAAATCAGGCTTCAAATTCCACATCAGCGGCCAATACAGAAATTGTTACAAATAATTTTGATTTTTCACATTTACCAGTTCAGAATCAGAGCACTACGAAACAGCAAGAAGACGATTGGTTGTGTATACAAAAGGAACTAAACCTAATAAATTCAGTTAACACCCCAGTTAGTATCAAGAATTGCGAAAATTCTACAAACAATTCAACGCCTCAAACTGCAACAGAACCATTGGCGAAGGCTTTAGATTTCCTTTCAAATGCTACATCTAATGACTTATTTCCCAACGGCTGTATCAACAAGAATATAGAAGCTCATCGTCAGAATCAATCACAAACAAATGAGATTAACACCAATTGTGGTGCATCTTTGGTCGCCAGCAGTTGTAGTCAGCAAAATCAACAGCCTTCTTTAACCCTCTCAGCACATGAGGAAAATCAACAAGCTGCTGATTTAAATGAATTCTTTAGTGGTTCTGAAGACAGCGAAGTTCAAAAAGATGTTGAAACTAGATTAGAAGCCATGTTTGGAGAATCTCCAGTGCATTTGTCCGGCAATAAAGAAAGATCTGACACTCCAGAAGACATCGAATCTGGTTTGGAATCTATTTTTGGAGAAGCAAATAAATCTCCCTCTAATAATCATTGTACTGCGAAGGAAAAAACAAATTGGGAATCAGATTTTGCGGGAAATTCTTTTATGTCTTCCGCGCAGCAACACTCAACAAACTTTATTAATACCAACAATAGCATGCCTCATCACATACAACTAGGTTCGGCCAATAATCCAAGATGGATGCAAAATATGGAAGCTCAGTTTCCGGACTTTCTTACAAACAATACCAATAGTTCTACAGTAAATGATTGCATGACTTCAAGAAAACGTCAATGGAATGGTCATATTGTAGATGAGAATGCTGATCATGTACAACAACAAACCCAGCAACCGCAACATGTGACGCAAGATGAAGAAAGTCCTCAAAAGAAAATGTGTGATGGTAGCATGAACAGTGGTGGCCTCAATGATTCTTCTGCTTCATCCTCTTCACCATTAAGTTTGCAACAACAACAACAACAGCAGCCCCAGAATCACCATCATCATAATTTAGTGCCAAATGATGCCTCACATGCTCAGGAATTAATGGATGCTGCATTATTATCGTTACACGATGGTTTAGGTGTAGAAAGCCCTACCTCAGAGAATCCTACACAAGCTAATGGTTTTGCTCAAATGATGGGTCATCATGAGAATTTTAGCTCCTACAACAATCATATGGATACTAATCAACAGCAGCAAACTCAACACTTCATGAACATTAACCAACATCAAAATGTGTCTTCGCAACAGCAACAAATGCTTAACAATCATATGATGCAAATGAATCATCATCAACAACCGAGCAATATTCATGGACATCATCATGCCGGAGCTGGAGAGTTCGATGATGATATAACCCGCCATGTTCAGAATGCAATCGATAGTATATTAAACCTGCAAAGTTCAGAAGCCGATTCATTATCCTTCTCACTAGATCATTCCATGGGCTCATTTCTAGGCGATACTATTCTAAACGATAATCAAAGTGGTGGAAATAATCAGGCCTCCTGTCAAGATGCTGCATCAAAACGTCGACATTTAGTCGATGAATTAGGTGACTGTCTTATGGGCAATTCTTCAACTGGCCCCACAAGCCTTAACGAAACACCACTGCTCATGGATTCCTCAGGCCCCAACGCTCATTCCCAACTAATAAATCACAGTAGCCTACATCACAATAGCATACAGCAACAGCATCATGGACATGTTGCGGCAACATCAAACTCAATAAATACCACCACTATGAATAATCATCATTCCACTGCTACAGGTAGCAGTAATATATCAGTCAGTCATACCCAGCAACAACAATTAAACGATTTTAATTGTATTGTTGGAGGAATTGATGATGCTGTTAAGTCCATAATGACTTCTTGACATCAACACTCTTCAAATCAGTCTACCCAAAATCATCAGCAACCACAGCAAGTGGTGACACCACCATCCACTCCTTCGACTACAACAACATCTCAGCAGCAACAACAAACTCATCTAAATCACAATCAACAACATCATCATAATCACCATATCATTGGCGGTAATAGTTTAATATTAGAATACAATTCGGCTGCATTATGAGACCTCATACCACACATAATACCACCATTGGCTGTTTAATTAAGCAACATTCAAAAACAAGGTAAATACGTATAAACATTTTTATGTATAAGTTTATTGTTTTTATTTATTTATTATTGTTTTTTTTTGTGCATACATACGCTCATTTTCAAAAATATCAACAAAAAGAGCCTTAAATGTTTTAAGCGTTTTGAGATTGTTTAAGCAGCACTAGATTTGGAAATTTATTATTCAAATTTTATTAGACAGAAAACTTAAAAAATTTCTTACTTTCAAGCCTTTTTTATTTGATATAATAAATTTCTCTAAATTGTATTATTCTAAGAATTGAGTCACGAGCGATCTTAAAAACACGTTATTAATGAATAAGACATCGTTCGTCTTCGACTAATCTGCAATGAATTTTGTCACTTCAGAAATTTCTAAAAGTAAAGATCTAGCCGGATCTTCAAACCTGTTTTCATTAATGCACATTGTCTCGTATGTGAGATTCGATGAGTTTAATGAGATTTGATATGCGTTGCTAATTTGACTTTAACGACCTTACAACAAAACACAGATTTGATAGATAGCTCTAAAACATAATGGCAGCCATGTTTAATAACATTTTTCATTGATAAATAAAATTTTAAACTTCTTCATCTTTGGCTTTAAGATTAAAGTGAGAGGGGCTTTTAGTTTCCATAGTAAAACAAAATCTTTTGAAATTGATGCGTTGTTCAATTAGGATCCATACAACAATCTAGATTATATTTTTATATGTATGGAAGTTCTTTGTGCTAACGTTTTCATCCTTTTTTTACTTTTAACACTAGTGGAATGTTTTATTAGCATTGGGAACCCTGTAAATCAAGATTTTTACCTAAATACATAATATGTATGTGTTCAAATTTATTTTTTTTTTTTTTTTATTAAATTATTCACGTCAATTTTTTTACCCTTGCAGCTTTGCAAAATATCGAAGCAATTAGTTTAAATAATCAACCTTCCATTTTAAAATAACCCACTAAGCATGCGCTTAAGATTGTTTTTAAAAAGTTTTCTTAAAAAAAAAAAACATAAAAAGATTAATTTTATTAAACTAAAAGTCGAATTTATAACTTGTCTACTTCAAATTTATATTTTTATATTCACCCCTATCGTGAATAAAAATTCCTTGGGAGTTTTTTCCCTTTTTCCATTTTTCCTATGTTAATTCAATTGTAAAAATGGGAAAAAACTCCCAAGGAATTTTTATTCACGATAGGGGTGATTATTTCTGCTTCCTTCCATATTTAGACACAGAGTTCATCTTAACATACTTTTTATAATCATTTTGAATTCAAACAAAAAATTTAAGTTAAAAAGGTTGATTTTACTTTTAAAATATTGTGTCCAATTTTTTAATGCCAAAAAAAGTTGCAAAACTTTTACTTTGATAATCTTGAACTTGCAAAGCGACCTTGACAATTTTGCATCGTTGATGCGAAATAATTGTCTATGTGGTTGTTGTTGTTATGTTTTTGCAATTTCGCTTTTTCGCAAGAATGCAACTCTTGACGTGAATGCCTTTACAATTTAAAATATTTCCTAGAACCAAATTAAATATGTTCCTTTCCCTTCTTAAGTTCGTTAAAGAAAGTATAAGAAAACTATTATTGAGTTTTCCGAATTAAATTTAATTTGTAATTTATCTGAATTTTATTATTATTAAATCCGTTTAAAGGTTAGATTAAATTAAATTGAAAATTAATGAGGAAAAAAAACTAATTGCATTCGATAAAAGGATTACGAAAGAAAAGTTTTATGAAAAAAAGTATATCTCCTGTCTTTTCAAAGACTTTTATGCAAGTTTTTTAAAATTCAGAAAGGGTGTTACAAAACAATCCCTATAATTTAAAATTAAATTGAATTAAGATACGAGTATTTTTTTTTAATTTGTATGCATGCGTTTTAAAACAACTAAGAATAAATTGAATTGTAGCTGCTTAAATTTTCAAAAAGCTGCTAAATTATCACTAAACATCGTCCATTAATGAAATAACTTTTGATAACTAGATAAACAAACACTATGTTTGTTATCGAAATATCAACCCTAAGGCATTTAATTTATTAAAATTGTTTTAATTTATATATACATACATACCTTTTTTTTATGTTTCCAAAATTTTTTGTTAAAACTTAAGACCAACAAATTTGTATATATAATATTTAGCTAAAATTCATAATTTATTTTTTTAATTTTTCCCTTTACTTTTTGTTTGTTTTTACCCTTTATTTTTTTTTTTTTTTTGTTTATTAGTTTAATTATTTTATTTATAAAGTTTTTTTTTGTTTATTTATTTAAAATACACAAAAGAAAAATTTAAACGACACCATAGAAAATACAACAGTATTGTACAAGAGAAACAAAAAAAAAAAAATAATTAAATTAATTGCAACTTTAATGTGTCAAAGAAAATTTAGTAGAAATTTAAGGACAAACAAATAGTTAATTATAGTTTAATGTAACAACAACAATTTAGAAAAAAGTTGAAAGGTGTTTGTAAAAAAATCTTTAATTTAATATAAAACAACAAAAAATGCCAGTTATGAGCGTTTTTAGTTTATTAGTTATAATTTTAGTTCTAAAAAATTTTTAAGACTTATTATAATTTTAAAATAAAAAAAATATACGATTTTTATTTTGTAAATATTTATTTAAAAAAAAAAAACTTTGTTTTATTTTTGTGGTTTTAAAAGAAACTAAAACAAATTATTTTATAAAAAAGACTTTTTTATTAATTATTATTTCTCCGTCCTCCTTTCCTTAAAAAAAATAAAGTGTTTGTGTCTATATCAAACCAATAAACCATTTAAGGCTCTTTTTTGTATAAAAATTGTTAAAAAAAAAAAAATATTTTTATTTTGCTTAAATTTTTATTATTTACGAAAAAATTTCTAGTTAAAAAGAGTTCAGAATTTTTCGTGTATGAACGAACGCGAAAAACACACACATTTCCGATATTGCTCACAAATGATAAATTAGTTTTGTTTTTCTATTTCATTCATAAAAATGAAGATAAAAAAGAGTTGGGTTTTATTCATTCGGTTTTTTCATACATAAGTGAAAAGAAGGTGAAAAACACTTCCCAGGCAGAAATGGTGGCTCTTACTGAAAATGAAATACTACAGTAGCACTATAAACACACAATTAAGACTTTTCGTCAAATGTTGTATCATTGCAGTACTACTAATACAATAATATGACTTAAGTAAGAAGAAAGTTTTGTTAAGAGACGATCACATACAAAATTATTGAGAGATTGCTTTAAATGTCTATCATGGTATATATCACTTTTAATATTCCATAATTCTAGCAGAGTTTCATATTCCTCAATAAAACCCTTTAACAATGAACGCTCTAACCAAGCCTTAGTTACCGTTTGCTTGCAAAAATTCAATTGAAATTTGTACTGAGTACGCCAGAGTCAGTGTTCGAAAATAAACACTAAGGCCCGTTTTCACAACATACCTGTAGCTAAAAGTAGACTTTAACCGGCCATATAAAAAGTGTTCCATTATTAAAACCTTACTTTAACCTAAAGTGTGCGGTTAATTAAATTAAGGTTCATCCTACCTGGTAGGTTAATAGCCTTTTCACACTTGTCAACATTTAACATTTAACATCAATTTGCGAAAATGTTGGAATTTTCCCATAAGAAATACATAGGGCTAAAAATCAACATTTTTACAGAATGTTACTATCTCATTTTGTTCCCTTTTACATTTTTCGATTATTTTAGTGTAATCACTAGAAAAGTGGCAATAAATTCTGTTATTATTGTGGCATCACTGACAAAATGGCAGTTGCTTTGAAAGCAGCGTTACCATTTCTCAAGTTTTTCCTTTTTTGCAAGCCTTATTTTGCTTAATTTTGCTTAAATTATTAAACAAAATGAATTAGAAATACATTTTGGTGTTATCTCTTAAAATGTTGTTACTTTTGTAGAAAAAAAGTATTTAAAAAAAATAAAATTTTTTTTCAGAAATGGTGACATGTTTTGTTAATGGTAAATGTTAGATGTTTCAAGTGTGAACTCGTATTTCACTTTTTCAACATCTTCCATGCGTTCCTCCGAAATGTATGCAAGTGTACAAAGGGTATAAAGTAAAGTTGTAATAATGGAACACTTTTTATACGGCCGATAAAGTCCTACCTTTAGCTATCGGTAAGTTATGAAAACGGGCCTAAATGTCGCTCCTTAGTATTCGGTTCGGTAGATTTGTGGAAAACACAAACGCTAATAGTGTTTGTGTAGAAAATTATTAAAAAATTACGTTTTCTGTTTGTCATCTTTAGAACACAAAAATAATACTGTTCTTATCCAACTCAACAAAAAGATGAGAACAATTAATTCGGTTGTTTTTAAAAAACCACAAACTTCATTGTGTTCGGTTCAGTTCATTAATGTTCATTCGTTTCTGTTGCGGGTAGCGCCCTTTTGGCTGGTTAAAAAAAACCAAACATTTTTTACAAAAGCAAAATACACATACGAAAAAAAAAACAAAAAGGCCAGCCAAATAAATTTACACAATACACACACTAGCTGTTCGTGATGCGGTCATTGTTAAAAATTTTTGTTTGTTCATTTCTTTATAAATGTAAAAAAAGAAACATTACAGAACATTAAAATATGTTTGTCTACAGTATCGCTACAATTGTTCTGTTTTTTAACGATGAACAGAACAATATATATTGTTCGGCTCTTTCTTGAAAATAGTTATGAGCGGTATCCAGAGTTGTGTTCGTCTACACAAACACTAAAAAAATAAATATCGTTCCTGCGTGTGTGAGCCGAACACTAAATAATATTTTGTTTATTTTCGAACACAGGTCAGAATTGCTATTACACGAGTATGATGATGATGAGATTAATAGATGCGAAAGACTAATGCGCGAACGCATTAAAGAATACCAATCACTAGACTTTCTACCATTTTCTTTCGCAGCATCGCAATAGAGAGTAGCCCCCCTTATGTTAGTCGTATCCCCAAATCGTCGTAATAAAGTCATGCTGATTGTATTTTTCTGCCTGGAATTCTTTTTCATATTGTAAGTTTTTTCTTTTTTTTGAAAATTGACTTGAAGATGTGTTTTCAACGGAAAACAACACACCCATTTACTTGGTAAAAAAAATTACAAAAAGAAAATATATACACAGTACACACACCGGCTGATGGAGGTCCCCACCACGCGTTCTATGCGTTTATGCATATGTTAAGAGAAAGTAGAATCAGTGTAACACAAGTTCTTCACCTGAGATAAGATATAAGATTTTTATATCAGCAAACATCAAATTCAATCGCAGAGAGAATTATCTTACGTGTGAACTCTCAAAGAGTGTTAGTATTAATATTATAATAAATGTTATGAGACAGTCGGTATGAGAAATCTTATATCAACTATCTTATAAGATAAGCTGTCAAAAATACACAACAAACTTCATTAAAATGTTTTTAAGTGCAAATAGTGAAAATCTTGTGATAATTGTAAAAAAAAACAATATTTTAAACGAAAAAACTAAAAAAGAATAAAAACGACAAGTTTACTGTACGAGAATCAGTCGATTATGAAATCTTATAAGATACATGTTCCCCTTGGTTAAGATTAATATTAACATTAAGAAATGTGTTCTCCCATTCTCATTCTGCCGACGTTCTCTCGCATATTCTATCAGATATTATCTCAGGTGAAATTATATAGACAGTGTAAAATTATATAGACATTTTGCATTAATCGGGATAACCTTCTACTTTGCATGAGTCTAAAAAAAAGTCAAGAAAGTATCAAACGCATACAACGCGCGATGTGGATTTCTAGCTTTCATGTTACGTGCGTGTAAGTTAATAAAAACTGCAACAATATGAATAAGAAGCGCTGTTCGCTTCCTTCTGGTTTATGTATGAAAAATAAGAACAACCGAAGAAACTAAATCATCTCATATATGAATAAACAAACGCAAAATGTTTTTTTATTCTTTAAATTATTGAATGAAAATATGTAGCGAATTTAAAAACGTTTATATTCACTCATGAATGCACGATGAGTGAACTAAAATTAGTAATTAGCCTAACACGCTTTTGTTTTTTTTTTAATTTGTTTAAGTTAATTATTGACGACCTCCATTTAGTTTAATTTTTATTATAATAATACATAATTACATAAAGTAACTCGTCTTAAATAATTTATTAAACAAAATAAAGCAATACAAACTACAAAATTTCTACATAATCACGCGTACGTAAATAAAAAGATAACAGTTTTCTTCGAAATTTCGACTTCCCCCATACATTTATTAGGGAAAATGGAACAAGTTTCCAGGGAAACTTTAATCACGATATAAGTGAATATGTAGAAAGTATTTTATTGTTTACTTTGAAGAGTGTGCGCTCTCTGCCTCATCTTTATTATTTAAATTGAAATAAAAAAAACCAATTATTTTAAGTACAAGCAATTTTAATTGAAAAGAAACCAAACCAACCCTTAAAACTACAGAAAAATAAATCAAGCTTTAATTTTCTTTTCAACGAATTGGTTGAAAGCATTAAGAAATCCTTTTTACATCTGTGTATTTTGTCATTTTACCAAAAATGTTCGTAAATGGAACAACGGTAACCAATAAAATGCTATTAAACTAATTGTAATAAATTTTACTTTGTAGTAATTTTTATGCTCTTTTATACCCATTCCGTTTGTGACACGTCCAAATAATTCTGGATCCTTGTAAAATATTAAGACGTTCTAGCCACGTCCGTCCGTCTGTTTTAAAAAGCACTATTATCAGTCTCAATGAAAGAATTGGAAAGGAAAGATAAAATTTAGTCAAAATCGGTCAATTATCACCTAGCTTTCATACAAAGGTCGCCCGGGATTTGGCATTATAACGGCCATAGTAAAAACACACTAGAGCCCCGTTTTGCGTCGATTCGATTTGCGTTATGTTGAATTACGATTGGATTGTTTAATTGCAGCCGCTACAGTTTTGCTATTTAAGAATTTGAAAAGCAGTATGAAGTACTTTTTTCAACGTTTTAACACTTGCAACTTATAGTCATTATATGCCATAGTTGACAGTTGACAGGGACAAATGTAGTTTATTTAGATTTCTAATCTGAAGATAGCTCAACATAAACTCAATATTTTTTCTTTAATGCATTTATATGTGAATATAAACTAAAGCAAATCGTGGCTCGGTAAAGAAAATGAACTTAAACGGAGCGTTTTATAAAAAGACGTTTTATTTGAACTAATGGAGGTGGGTAGGTAGCATAGATTTGGCAAAGCCGAATAAAGTTTTCTCAATTTTTTTTTTTCTTTTTGAACTTTTGTCAGTCATGACTTTTGATGACCACTACATTTTTTGATGTGTTGAGGTCCCCTAACTACAAAAACAGTCGAAATTTCAAATTATATGGATACATTTATACATCGTTTAACATTGAAAGTGATTTTTAATAAACAAATATTTTTACTAGGTAGATGAATGTTGAATTTCCAACAAAATTCACTTTCTTTTCAAAATTTCGGGCATGTTCCAGAAATCGAAATGAAGTGGATTTGAAAACGAAGGAGATTTCGATTGCAAATATTTACAAAATGACTAAAGTTATTCCTGTTTTTAAGAGTTGTTCTTGTAAGGATAACTGGTACTCAAAATATGAAGTATATAAGAAATATATTTATGAACTTTATTTCAATTTATAGAACATATCCGTACTCAGTTTTGCTGGACAAAAATATTGGCACAGCGTGGTTAACCTCTTCAAAAAAAATTTATTGATTTTATCAAAAACGGGTAACAAACAGAAGGAAACCACAAAATCTCAGCGCAAAATTATACTATTTAAGCACTATTAAGGCAAATATTATGGTGAGATTGGGGAAGTGATGGATAGAAGACGCTACACCATTCGGAGCAACGTGCAGCGTTTCAAGGGGGCCTCAACATTTAAAAGTGCTAAACATTCAGCACGTCCTAAATTTTTAAGCAGCCATGAGTTAAGCCAGATTATCAGAAAAGTCAAAGTAAGTCCAAAAATATTCGCAACACAAATCGTTGCGAAGATTAAGAAAGTATTCATCCCATTACGGAGAGCACGACCTAAGGCGAACTACAATTATCGTGTAGAAACGATAAGCATATGCTGGACCAAGTGCTGAGAAAGTCCAACACAGAACTAGAAAAACGAAACTTTGCTGCAAGTTAAAATCATGGCGGTAGAGGGGTGATTGTGTTGAGCTGTATGCCCGCTGCAGGAGTTTGCGGGTTAGTTGTCATTGACGGCGCTTTGGACAAAATAAAATATATGAATATTTTACAAGAAAACCTGAAAAAGGTAGCAAAAAGTTAAATTTACCGTCATCGTTTACTTTCCACCACCATAATGCCCCGAAGCATTTGGCTCATGTTGTGCGTATGTGCTTTGCATATAATGTTTCGCATAATCTACCACGTTCACCACAATCCCCAGACCTCAATCCGATCTAGCATTTATGGGAAGAGTTAGATAGGAGAGTAAAAATAGGGCAATAACGAATAATAATGATCTCAAATCTGCACTGTTCAAATAATGGCAAATTATTGGGACAGATGTCAGGTAAAAAATGAGGCTGTAGGAAAAATCACCCAAAGAAAAATGGCCAAAAAAAAATTAAAAATCGCCCAAATGAAGAATCGCCCAAAATATATATGTGTTCCTCTAACTCCCATTGGAGCATAGGGCGCCAAAAGAACATGAAAAATTACCCAAAAAGTTATGTATGAAATTTTGCCCAAAAGAAACGAAAAAGGGCCCAAAATAAAAATGAAAAATGACCCAAAAAGAAAAAAAGAATTTTTTCTCAAAAAAAAAATTTTTTTAAATTACCCAATTTGCAAAACAGTGTTTATTAAAAAAATTGCATTGTATCTTCAACAGCTGCGCGACAGTAGGGACAGTAATACCTATTTGAGCCCTCCGCCAAACTTTGTGTACTATTCAATAGTTAAATATTAAGGTGGCATGTCATTAAGTCCAGTGTCGTAATGTTCATGGAGACTGTGACACTTTTGAAAATGTCATAACGTCCGTGGGCATTAAGACACTTTGCAAATGGGCATTATGTCATATGGTGTAACAAATACCGGCAGCGCTTACTAAAGCGTATCGGCATAGCCGGCCTTCGGCCAGGCGCAAGTATTTTCTACTCTATGCCGTATATGCAGAGAAGCTTTAGTTAGCGAAGCCGATTTTTGTTATACCATAGAGGAGAAAATCCTTGCTGTGCAGAGAAGCTTTAGTTAGCGAAGCCGGTACTTGTTTTATCAAAGAGGAGAAAACCCTTGCGCCCGGCCAAAGGCCGGCTATGCTTTCGAGTTTGTCCACGGACACTATGACACTGGACGTTATGACATGCCACCTTTTTGCAATATGTCCCGTTATTTTTATAAATAAAATTTAGGAACTCGACGTATAGTAATAATGAATGATTTAGACAAATAGTATGTAAGATTTTGACGAAATTTTAAAAATGAAAAATGGGCGATATTTCCTACAGCCAAAAGTTGATGAGTCTAAAACAAAAAGGATTAGCAACTAAATATTAAAATCCACCAATAATTTTGTCGAGCAATACGTGTTATTTTAATAAGTTATGTATCAAAATTTAACTAGTAAAAATATTTATTGATTAAAAGTCACTTAAACAAGGCACTTAATAAACCGAGAAGTTGAAAATGCTGCCTGTGCCAATAATTTAGACCGTCGCTGTACGTATATTAGATGGTTTCCTTTAAATGTGAATAAAATCAACATTTGTCCACCGATTTCATGACACATTTGAAAGATGCGTAGTTTTAAGATAATATTAGTATTATTAGTAGAGTCGACAGTGACTTCGTTTTGACACCACACAATTCGTCGGAGCCAGCCCGTTGCGTTGAGATATTTTACCAAATTACCAAGTTCCACCCGCGATATCAAAGAGAGTCTTTGTAGAAGGTTATTCCCAAATATTCCATGCCGTGTTGAATTAAACCAGGTTCTCTGCAGCTGCGATAGCAGTCATTAGAGGGAAGAACAAGTCTCATAGGGTGATTACCGATCGTCTAGTGCCCAGTAAGTACGAAATGTCCCTGCGACTGAAGTTGAGGATTGGCTCAGATCGGCATATGTGTGTATGTCGTATGTGGGCCACGTTTTCAGCGTTTCTTGTAATGAAATTAAATAACCCCTTCCTAAGTTATAATAAAATCGTTGCAAAATTTTCTTCAAAACACCCAAATTTTAGGAAAAAAATTTAAATAAAAATAATTATTCATTGAATTTTCAATTTCGACTGTTTTTGTAGTTAGGGGAACATAACACATCAAAACAAAATCTAGTTTTGTTCCTTTTAATTTTTTTGCAAAGCGTTATAATAATAACGCCTAATGTAAAAAATTTTCTAAAACAAACTGAATAAGTTTGACTTAAAAACCTAAATTCGATTATATTTTTTTTTTTTTGTAATTACTGTTAAGAGTTTTTCCCAATCCCCTCTCCTTTTCTACATTTCCGAAAACGTGTGAAGTTTTTCTTTCGGTTTCCGAAATTTGTTGTAAAATATGAGAAAAAAAATGTTTAAAATTCAGTTTTACATTCGAATTCAGCATCTTTTAATATATCGCACACCTAGTTCAAAAGTGAAATAATTCAAAAAACTTAATTTTTCAGAAATCGAAAAACTGTTTTTGGCCTAAAAAAGGTAAAAACAATTTTTTGAACCATTTACATACATACAGACTACGATCTAAAGTTTTTTTAGATGTTTTATTTGCACAAGTTACCGAATTATTTTAAGTTATGCCATTTTGGCTGAATTCTTTTAAAGTTTTTACACTTTCGCTAAATTCTAAACAGACACAAGTCTAATTAATATAAACTCCAACAAAGATTTTTTTTTTAGCAAAAGTGTCACAATTCGAATTAAGACTTTTTAGCATTTAGCGGTAGGGATTTTCTGACACAACTAAAAATAAGTCACTTTTTTGAATTTCAACTTTATATCAAGTAAAACATAAAGAAACAGTTAACAACAACAAAATACACCGATATTTTTTTAATAGATAAACAAGTGTATTTGTGCATAGTTTATGCATATAAACCAGAAAAATTAAAATTTTGAATTAAGTCACTTTTGAACTAGGTGTGCGATTTGTACGTTTCAATTGCTCGTGTCTAAAAACCTTTTTAAATGGGGTATTGAGTCTGCTTTGATTTGAAATCACTAATGTGCTGTTTTCACAACACAAGTGATTGAACGTAAAGTAAAATTCAAAAAACTGAATGCTTTTCATATAATTTTTACTACACGTTTAATCACTTGTATTGTAAGAACAGCACATAAATTTTTTTGTATTTAAGTTTAATTTAAAAAAGCAAGAGTATAAACTCATTTACATCATCACAAATAATTTTTTTTTCCGAAAGAAACCCAAAATATTAGCTGGAAATAAAAATAGACGATTGACCCATTTCGATAATATTCATAATTAAATCTTCTCACCTTGTTCATAAAAATCAACTAGTATTCTCTCCAAAAATTGCTAGGTCCATTGGTAAAACTTTCCTAAGACAGTTCAAATCCTCAAATAGCCGTCTTTCGGGCAGTCACAGAGAATTTGTTGTTTTGATCCCAGACCTTCTGCCTCTAAACAGTTCCAACCGTAACGACTACTTAAGTAATCCATACCTCACTATGAAACCAGCAAAAAGATGGGAAGTATATTGATTTTGTCATATCGATGTTAAGACATCGGCAAAATCTTCAGAATCTCTGTAAAATATATTCTGCTTCCTTGAGAAAACCATATTAAGCTCGCAATAGAGAATTTTGCAAAATCAATTTTAAGACAACAGATTTTTGTTTGGTATTCAAAATGGGCCAAATCGGACCATTATTTCACTTACACCTCATACAAACAACGCACAAGTGTAAGATAGCGGCCGTACGAAAAGACTTAATTCGTCTTCAATTCTTATATTTTAAAAAAACACAGGATGAGCTACACCAACAACATTTGACCTAAATACTTCCTATATATTTGATATTGACAATAAAGCAATCGATCCATTATTTTACCCAATAAAAACGTCTTCTTAAAAAAAGATAGGACTCACGTGCGATGAGCTAAAGCAATAAAATTTCATTCTTTTATGACCAGAATTCATACAGGAATGATTCCTACGTGTCATTTGGTGAAGGGATTTACAATGGACCTGATGGATGTGTAGTTACACAACCCTTCATGGCATACCTACGTATTTTTAATTTAAGTTTGACAGTTAAAACACCTTATAAAGGGCTCACTGCAAGTCGTATAGAATTAAGTCGAATACTCTTGGCTACATTAGCCACATCCTTTAACCTTGCAATGTTTATTATCGATAACGTTCTTCACTTATATAGTTTAAAAAAATTTGCTTTTTTTTAAGAAAAGCATCTTTAATTTCGTTCCGTAAAGCTATAAAACAAAACCGGGATTTTGAAATTTCAGTGAAGAAGGGTTATACAATCAAGGGCATACATCCATCGGGAGACCAAAGCGGTCCATTGTGAAAGTGAGGGAATAAGTAAAATTTAAAAAAAAATAAATAAATTTGGTACACATTAAACTGAAATTATCATTTAACTGATAACTTACATATAACATTAAGAAATTATTTAAAAAATTCTAAACATAAAAATATCAAAGAAAACAACATAAAATGAATTAACTCTTGTAAGAATAGTATTTCGGAAGAAAAAATAAGCTGTAAATAAAACAGGCATTGGAAGTTGCAAAACATAAAAATGAAATAACTTGAAAATACGTACGAAACAATTACTGTAGCTTAATATTAAAAAAAAAACTAATTTTTATTAAAAAAAATATCTATAACAATAAATACTCATCAATGTTTTGTAAATTAATTATAACAAACATTTAAATACCTTTTAAACTTAACAAAAGTAAATAAATATTGTAACAAAATTAATATTTGTCTAAATAAATTTAATTCAATATTTCAAAATTTGAAAAAATAAGTTGATCGTAATATTAGAAAAAAAAAAACAAATTACTTGACTAAATTTGATGTAAAATAAAACAATTTAAACATATTGACCTTATTATAGACTATAAATTTCATAAACGAAATTAACATCGTGTTTTCTAAAGAAAAAAACAAGTAAATAAAAAAAATAATTGATAGAATGGAATTTAATTTTTAAATAAAATTTAATTTATACTACATACAAACAAATATTTAAATGGAAAAGAAAACAAAACATATGAATTAATATTTAATGAATAATACACACGCACACTTTAAATTTAACAAAATATAACGTATTTTTAATTATGTATTTAAACAAATCAAAGAAAACCTTAAAACAAAGCAAAAAGTGTCGTTGTCGTATTGAAAATAACAAAAAAGGAAAATAAATCATTAGAGGAATTAAAAACAAACAAAAACAAAAAGTATTTAATTAAACTAAAAATATATAATAAATTATAAAAAAAGTGTAAAAGAATTTATTTTTTATTTAACATTTTTCAATGGTAAGTATTAAATGTTTTGCTTATTAATTCAAATACGAAATGAGATTTTGAAGCAAAGTTTTAACTGCTAAAAAATCGCTTTCAAATTGATTAAGTATTTATGTTGTTTTTAATATAAATTTCTTTGATTGTTTATTTTTGTTTCATTTCCGTTTGTTCCCTTTTTGGAAATTTTTTCGTGTTTCATTCCAATTTGTTCCCCAATTTACGATTTTTTGTGTTCCATTCCATTTCGTTCCGATTTTTAGTCATGTTTCATTCCAATTTGTTCCCCATTTTTGTGATTTTTAGTGTTCCATTCCATTTCGTTCCGATTTTTAGCCGTGTTTCATTCCAATTTGTTCCCCATTTTTGTGATTTTTAGTGTTCCATTCCATTTCGTTCCGATTTTTAGCCATGTTTTATTCCAATTTGTTCCACTTTTTGTGATTTTTAGTGTTCCATTCCATTTTGTTCCTATTTTTAGCTATGTTTCATTCCATTTTGTTCCATCTTTTTTGGTTCATGTTCTAGATAACAGGGTGGTTCTATTAACAGTAAATAAACAGGGTGGTTGCGGAGGGTAGGTGTCTATAATAACAGGGCTTTTGAAATCCCGATCCCGAAATTCCGGGATTTCTGGATTTTTTTTAAATAAACAACACTTTTTTATTTATGAATTTTCAAAAGGTATATATTATATATATTTTTATATTTTTAAAAAAGAAAAATAAGATTTATAAAAATAAAAAATATGTACAACTAAAATATAATTTTTAATAATTTTTTTTTTGTATAGAGTATAAAAATTCAATAAAAACGAACATTTTTGTACAAAAAGTTGATATATTAAAAATTCCGGGATTAATAAAAATAAATCCCGGGATTCGGGATTTCCCGTTTGGCATCCCTAGTCTATACTCACCATTGTGGCTGTCCGTGCTAAATAATTTGATGTTCATTGTTTTGTATGTACAAATAAAACACACAAAAAAAATTAAACAAACTTTATGTCGATTTCGATTTTTGTTTTCTTTCTAAAGTATATTAACACTAAGTTTTTATTTAAAATTTATTTAGAGAACGCTATTGAACATGATATCGTTAAAAATTATTTATATTTTATTGAGATTGTGCTTTTCACTTATTGCGGAATAAATTCGAAAATTAAAACTAAATCGACGAAACATTTTATTTTTTTTTTTTAATACAGTAGCCGGTATAACTTATAGATTTTATAAAAACTACATCGACAATTTGAAAACATGTACTAGCGGGCATGTTCTAGAAATCGAAATGAAGTGGAATTGAAATCGAATGAGATATTGAACTCAATTATTTACAAAATTACTGTAGTTTTTCCTTTTTTTTAACAGTGGTTCTTGTAAAGATAATTGGTACTCAAAGTATAGAGTATATAAAAGGGAATATTATTATAAACTTTCTTTACAGGCTCATTTTCAAAGTTTTTGCGATTTTAAATCCACTTCATTTCGATTTGTAGAACATTCCCGTAGAAATAATTTTTAAATTATTAGCTTAAAATAATTATATTTAAGAAATTTCAAAAATATTTTCTTAAAAATTGTATATTAAAGCGCAGCGGCCACATATCAAATTTGCTTCATTAAATTTAAGTATGATAATTGGATAATAATTTATTTTCTAATCACAGCAAAATTACAAAAAAAATTTTTTTTTGTCGGAAAATATTCAGCCCAATTATGAATAAAAATTCCCTGGGAGTTTTTTCCTATCTCCCATTTTTCCTATGTAAATTCTATTGCAAAAATGGGAAAAGGGAAAAAACTCCCGGGAAATTTGTATTCATAATTGGGCTGATTTTTTTATACATATCGTCACCTGAAATACAAAATAACGTAACAACACTTTTTATAAGTTTACAGGAGAAGCAAAAAACTTTACAAAATCAATAACAACGTTTACTTGGCGTTGTAATTTCTTTAATAACGTCGCCATTTTTGATGGCAGGGGTCTTTAATTGAACATGTAGTTTAATAAAAGGAACAAAAATCAATCAACAAGTTAATTTCGAATTTTTTTGATGATACGTTGTTTTGTATTTTAGGTGACGATATGTATGTCAAATTATGTAAAAAAAATTTGATAAATTAGATGTTTTTCATAAATTTTCCAACGTAAAAGAAGTTAAATTTATAGCAATTACGTGCCAAGGCGAATAATAACAGCTGATAACTAACCTTGTGTCAAAATGGTATGCCGTTCTGGTGGTTCTGAGGAATCTTTACTAAAATCTATAATTTTCGCTTCAAATTTAAATTTTTTTAAGTTATTACATTTACAAACCACAATTTAAAATTAAAAACAAAATGAAATATTTGTTTGAATTGTTTACTACATTATTGTATTATTGTTTTCAAAATAAGACCACCCTGTATGAATTCGCTTTGTTTTTTTGATCTTTGTCAAACTCAATTACAAAAATGTGATTTTGATGAGTCATTTTGTTATGTGGCCGTGTCGCTTAATGCTTTAAGCAAAGAATACACATGAAGTAAAGGTGCGTTGTGAATACAAACAACAGTTAGAGCAATCAACAACCTTTCAATAGAAAATCTTTAAGAGATTTTTGCTATTTTTAGTATTTGAAAATTAATTACAGCTTTCTTATAAATGGGAAATTGTAGAATAATACTAATTTTTTTTAATTAAAATATAAAAAAAAATAGTTTGTCGTAACGTACGCGGAATAAAATATGAACTTACACATTAACAGTAATAAAAACTTTTAATCATGGCCCAATTAGTAGGTCTGCGAAACGCCTGCTAATTTTGTGCAGAGTTATGTTTTTTACGTGCAATTGTTTTTGTAGCAACTGTTTTTGACATTTCTGTCATTCTTTACACAAACATTTGACATTTGTATTATTTTTTACACAAACAAAATGCATGTATTTTTTTCTATTGTAAGATTGCTTTAGTTGCGCAGACCTACTAATTGGGCCATGCTTTTTTTAGGAATTAAAAATAAATATACAAACACATTTTAAAATACACAACTAAAATTTATTTTACAATAAGATATCATAGCCACAACGACGGACCTTTTTTCATATTTATCTTAAGCTACCTGCGCATAGCCGCTTGAATCCCTTAGTGTTTATTTTCTAAAGCATCCATTAAATTCGAATGACAGTCTAGGTTTCATGGTTCCCCTTCCTTTTCATAGATACTTTATTTCAAATTCGCCTAAAAATCCTAAACAGGCCTAAAAATTCGTCTAAATATATATAAATATTCTCGGACCTTATTAGGAGCCGTTGTTAAGGCGTAAAAGGTAAGTAAAACAATCTTTTTTGGTTTTTTCAATTTATAATACTTAAATCAACCGCATTTTGAGATTGATTCAATCTTAGTTTAACTTAAATCAATCTCATTTACTGATTATTTTAAGTACCGAATTCGGAATTGAATATGGATAAGTTAAGTATTTCGAGATTGAAAATCCGTACTTGAATCAATTTTTCTGTACTTGATTCAAGAAAATCCGTACTCACCGTACTATTAATATTTCTTCGGATTGATTTGAGTACGGATGGATTGTTTTTTCTTTTGAGTATAGTTATTTATTTATGTCACATCTAGTCCGGAATTTTTTGCTATTGAAATTTAGCCTAGTCGGTCAACAGGTGGCGAGGATTGGTGGAGTGGGCGTGTCACTCCCCATAATAGACAACATCCGGAAAAATTTGGGAGGAATTGGAGAAGTAGGCGTGGCACAAAATAGATTTCTTTATATCTGGAGAACTGAAGGAGAAAAATTGTTAAAATTTTGTACACATAGCTAGATTGTCAATACACAAAATCCGTAGAAAGTGTCTAGAAAGCGCTGCATCACATCTGCAGCGGATTCGTAAAAGCATTACTGATCGGAAATACATAACAAAAGCAGATAAAATAAGTCGATGATAGATGGCAATACATACAATCATGTAACGCTGCTGATGTTAAAATATAAAAAAAAAATTAATATACATATTAACATCTGCGCATCTCCTGTTCTTGGAGCATCTCCTGTGGACTTAGTGTCAACCCACAGAAAACTGAGTTGGTACTCTGGACCAGGAAGTACAAGGTTAGCAACTTTAGGCTTCCTAGGCTAAAGGGCACGGAGCTGACGATCGCGAACAGTGCCAAGTATTTGGGCGTAATTCTTGATAGCAAACTATCCTGGGAACTCAACAGAAACTGGGGTCTTGGCCCCAGGGGCGTTGAATGGATCTATGAGGCGGTGGTAAAACCGATCCTATTTTATGGGGTCATAGTGTGGTGGCCTGCCATGAGAAGGGGGCGGTACTGCAGGATGCTTGAGAAAGTATATAGGGTGGTTGCGCTGATGATAACGGGATCACTGCGCTCAACACCGACGCTGAACTGACTACCGATTGACATAATGGCCGAACAACAGGCCCTAACTTCCGCTATTAGACTGGGGGCGGTGGGCCTATGGTATACGCTTCACGCCTCATAGGACCCAGCGGGGCTTTTCGGTTCTTTATTCACAGTTCTTCATGGTAATGATAATGAGCTGCTCGATAAAAGGCGATCTCTGGAGCCGGCCCTTCGGTTCTATACCGATGGTTCCAAGATGGGCAACAGAGTAGGTGGAGGTTTCTTCATCGAGGATTTGGACATTAGAGTTTTTTTAGGCTGCCAGATGGCAGTAGTGTGCTGCAGGCGGAAATTTCTGCCATAAGGCGGGCGGAAAACTGGCTAAGGTTCAATCGTATATCGAGAGATATATGTATATTTACGGACAGCAAGGCTGCCATTGTCTCTAAATGAGATCGCGGAACATTCCAGGGTAACGCTGACATGGGTACCAGGGCACAGTGGATGCCTGGGTAACCAAACTGTGGGGCTGTCTGGCCAAACGGGGCAGTCCCTTGGACGACATGTTTGTCGACGGCCTGATTGGCATTTCAATGGCCCGCTGCAAGACTCTCATCAGACGGGAGTCGTACAGAAAGGCTCAGGGGAGATGGCAGGGGGAGCATACCTGCTTGATGGCCAGGACTCTATGGCCTGGCTATGACGCGGCGAAAACGCGCGTGCTACTTGGTCTCGGTAGGGACCAGATGGGTCACTGGGTTATGGGGACTCATGCTAGGAGCATGGGTCTTGATTACTATGACTACTGCAGAAGTTGTCATGCCCCGGTCTGGGGGACATTAGGTTTAGGCATTTTGGGAGACCGGAATTGCCATGTCTGGATCTCTCTGTTCTGCAGGGAGTCGGGGTGGTTCGAGGCTGCAGTGACCTCTGGGGAATAGTCTGGTTGACACTGACTGACTTTTGTCACTGTCTAAGGGTATCACAAAGGGACCGCTATAAGGACCAAAGTGAGCCGTCGTTGTGACGGCTGCCTATTGAACCTAACCTAAAATCAGCGGCGTTGCCAGATTTCGCTGCTGGCAACACGACTTCAGTTGAGTTTCCATCCGTAATCGACCAATAAAATAAGCATCACAAAAATGACTGATGAATATTGTGTCAACAAAGTAACCAAACTGCGCAACAAACAAGAACAGGCGCATTATATTTTGCACTGATGGTTAAAAATCAGTCCATATTTCATTCCGCATACATACGCTACTTTTTTGTCCGATTTGGTGCAACTTTGTTGATCTGAAAGTTGTGATAGAAGTGGTCTTAATACGAATACAAGTAAATTTTTACTTACATCTTTATAGATAGGTATTTTTTTGTTTGACATTTAAGTTAGTTACCCAATAAGCAGTTTTGCTGGAAATCAAGTGCAAAACAATTGGTACATATTCAAGTTTCTTGGGTTGAGATATACTTTTGTTACACTTTCTTTATTAATAGCATTCTCCAGTAAAGTGCGAATTTGAAATCAAGTCAATATTAGTAAAATGTTTTGAAAAATGAATAGCATTTAAAAATACGTTTGAGCTCAAGTTTATTTCCAGTTAAATTTTAAGCACTTGAAATTTTACTTTTGAGTGCTTATTGGGTTAGATTTTTTGAGCCTTCCGTTCTTGGTATTCTTTGGTTTAAGGCATAGATAAGAACAAGATATCAAACTATGTGTTATTTTTATTATCGTTAAAAATGTTTAAGTGTTTTGAAAAGAGCTGGGCGTGAAAGAAGATAACTGAAGATGTTTCGGATATAAAATTTTTCATTCTTGTAGAAGAGCTGTTGACAGTATGTGTATAGCGTTTTTGAATCTTTAATGAAGACGGATAAAGCTAGTTTAGCGATACCAAAAATATTTATTTTTGCTTTATTTTAATTTAAAGTTCTGTAACTCTAAAAAACACCCTGTAGAACTGATCTACTTTTCAGAGGCCTGTACTGTAGTATCGCTGTCAAAAACAAATACTGAAGAGAAGTGTAGCTGACGAATAAACGTAAGTTTGTGAAGTTTGAAAAGCAAAATTCAAATCGTCAGCTCATTATTAGCTTGGCGCATATTTTTGTAATTTCACCATGATATGCGCCAAACCAATAATGAGCTGACGAAATGTTTTACTATAGTGAAAGTGCGGGTACAGAAAAATGTAATGAGAGGGGAAGCAAATAATACACAAATTCTTTATTATTTAATGTTAGTTTGGGATATGTATGTACGAAAGAAACAAGTACTGTCTGGATTGTATTTCTTTGAATTCTTATACCCTCACAGCACTATTTAAATCCTATCATTTGTCATTGTGGTTGTACACAGATTTGGGTTTTGTTGGGTGTTTGATTGCCGATTACATTTATGCAGGCCTTAACTATGTATTCATGCAAAAAGAAATGTCCCTACAACATATTTTTACTTTCTAAATCTTATGTTTATAATTTGATTTGCTTATTTTTATTTTATTATGTTAAAGAACTTTAAATAAATTACTAAAAATTATTAATCACAATTAAAAATATCAAATTAATCTAAGGGGGTTATTTTGTAAATCCCTTCACCTTGCGTTAAGAAATTTTTGGTATAACAATTTTACAAATTTTTAGAAAATAAGGAGCTAAATTTAATAAATAAGAAATGTTTTAAATCGATGAAGAAAGTTTGATTAACCGATGAATCACATGACATTAAATAAATATGTATTACCGTAACTGTGTTTGAACAAAATTGTGATGACAGTATTTAACATAACAGTAGCAAAACATTTACAATTTACTTATTCCGTCTAGGGGAAACAAATTTCGCATTTAAATATTTTAGTACTAGTGATGTCTATAATTAAAATTAAAACAAAAATACATTAAATGCACATAGACTCTATGATATTCTTGCAATATCACAAATAAATAAAATTATAATATAAGTTTTTTGGGTTTTTTTTATATAAATATTGCTTAAAATTTATAATATACACGCCTGTTCTGAAAATCACCTGATTTCAAATTACGTGCTTTTAAAATCAAACGTGTGATTTTGTGGAGTTCAGAAAAACATATAATTTTTGTGTTTTCCGTTGTGCTTTCGGCAATTGAAAATCACACCGAAAAAACACAAAAACCAAAGAAAACAATCACACACGTTTGATTTTAAATGGCACATGTAATTTGAAATCAAGTGATTTTCAGAACAGGCCTGTTAGTAACTAATTTATTAATGTTATTCGTAAATATATGTTTTTACATTATGTTTATTTAGAGGGGAAAAATATCATTTCTGGTGAGATTTTATGATATAATAATTAGCTATTTGGCTTTAACGCTTTTGTATACTAAAAAAAGAACACAACTACAAACACTATTTTCTACTATAACTACAATTACAATTACAAGTGTACAACGAAATGTAAAAATAAAGCATAACAAACAAATTATTTAAAAGTTAATCAAAATATTTAAGATTTATTTTTTAATAATTTGATATTCTTTAAACTATCATCCATATTTTGGAAACAGAATTAAAGTGAATATGAAACAATTCGTTAAAAAATTAAAAAAAAATCAATTGATTTCTTTGCTTTATTGATTGAAATCAATTACATTTCGTTGCGGCATGTAAAATGTTTTTAAATAAATTACTATAATTTAAATAAGAAATAAAAATTGTTTTCCTTATGCACAGCACTTTTGTACACAAACGACACTTACACACAAATTACAAATAAAAGAAAAAAACTTATAACGTTTTTACGCGTATTTTACATATATCGAAATAGATTTTGTTTAGTTTTAAATTCAGACTCTTCTTAATTAGTTTACTTTTAGTTTTTCCTTATGGGTAAAGGATGTGCTTCTGTATTGAAAACCCATTTCTCTAAATCAATTTCTTTGGGATTATCACTAAAAAGTAGATAGAAGTATTTAAGTGTTTCACCCAACCAAAAACTCTCCATTATGTCACGCAGTCTAGTATTGGAAACGTTCTTTACATTGCCGATTGAACTATAACCGTGGCTTACTTTAGTAAACTTTTCAAAAGCCTGGAATATATTCCAACCCATTTCTTGATAGGTTCGGTTACCGGTCAATGCATAAAAATAGTATAAACTTTCCACAAATTCTGGCCTTAATAGATTATGTGCATCATTAGGTTTCACATATATATCCAATTCTTCATGTTCACCCACGGCAAAGTAGGAGATTTCCGGTGCCAATCGTGTTGGTTGTTTCATATAGGTTTGATAACAGGTATCCAAAAGATCTCGCGCCAATAGTAGATGGGAATCTGGCATGCCATAATGATGACCCAAGAGTAAAGTTCCAGGTAAGTAACAGGTTAAATGATCCATTTTTGGTTTGAACTCTTTACCGTTGATTAGTTCGCCTATGTAGACATGATTCTCTTTGGGAGTTCGCCTTAACAAATGCGAAAACACGCCATCAATGGCTTGTATATAGTCCGTAACCAAGCTGTAGTTTAGGGGTTTTGATAATTTTTAAACTGTTTGACAAATTTTTTAAAATCTTATTGCTAATTTTCTTTTAATGTTAATTTTTTTCTTCTAATTTGGAATTCTCTATCTTATTTTTTAATAAAAAATTGTTTAAAAAGTGTCATTTTTATAAACGCATAATAAAAGCTTTCTATATAAAGTTGTTCCAAAATTTTTCCAAAATAAAGAAGTTCGAATAAAGAATATTTCAAAAAGATGATATAACACTATATTTCATTGAAACTATGATTTTTTTATATAGAAACTGTATTTGAACATAAGGTTGTTTATAAAACCAGTTTTCGAAAAAGTTTTCTGAAGAAAAGATGTTATTCAAAAAGTTTTTTGTTTAAAAAGATTCGTCGTCGAAAAAGTTTTTTGTTAAATTACTGTTTACAATTTGCTATTGAAAAATCATTTAAAAAAAAGAATTTAAAGAAAACGTTAAAAACGTTTCGAAAATTGCTTTCAAAAAAGTTAGCTGGCTTCAAAAGAATTTTATATAGAAAAACTAGCATTTAGCAAAAGTAGCATTTCTTTTGAAAAACAATATTGTTAGTTACAAGTTAGGTGTACCGGTAGCCTAGTTGGTAGTGAGGTAGTCTATAAGTGCGAGTTTTGCGGGTTCGATTCCCGCCAGAGAATTTTATGTTCTTCACTATTACGGGCTGGCGGTCTTAGTAACTACTGTTGCGTTAATAAAGTTAGAATATAAACTGTAATTGTATTTGTTACTAATATATAAATCAAAAAGTTGAAGAAGTTACAAAATACGAAAGCTCAGCAGTTTATTTCCCGCTACCAACACGTTGTCAAAAACAGTAGTTCTAAAAATGGAGAAGACAAGCAGTTAAGCACTTAACGCAAAAGGCTTCGAAGTTTGAACCTGTCTTCTGGAGGACATAAATGAATCAATGCGTGAATAGATAACTGCCTCACGAAGGAATAAAATATCTGATTTATATTTACAAAAGTAGAAAAATAAATAATTTCGGCAATGAAGTAATTTTCTGGTCCCATTGAAAGTGACAATTGTTGCTGTTGTAAAAGCGAGACTTGAAGAACATGTCTTACTGAGTTGACAAACCTTGAGCGGTGTTCGTTGACTGTCGTGGGAACGTGGAGATTCACCATATGGAAATTCAGCTAAATTAAATTCTATAGAACATAGTTTTAGAAATAAGTCTGAAAATGTTTTTGATCTTTCTGTGGAAAAATTAAATTAACTACAATACTCGAAACATTCCCGTTGTAAAATATATGTATGTATAAACAAATTTAAAACTGAACTTACAAATCGTTTTCCTTACGACCAGTTTGTATCCACTGCTTAATAAGATACTCATAGTAGGAGTCACCTCTAGCCCCTAAAGAAACTGTAGCATAATTTCTAAATGTTCCTGTATTGGCATTTATAAATATTGGAACTAAACCGTTTTTCTTTTCCAAACCATGGACTTTCTCACTGACACGATAAGAAACCTGAAATTTAAAAGAAATAAATTAGATATTTTTATTCACACAAACAATAGCATATATTTACAACTTACACTTTCATATAAAGTAACATTTGTAATCCTACTTAAATCTCTAAATTCCAGTTGAATTGTGGTAACTTCACTAGTTGAGCTGTCGGGTGACCATATGGGTGCATGGGCTGATAAAGCAGCTAAATTCACATCGGAATAGGGTATACCAGAAGGTGACAGAAAACATGGCAATAAGCGATTGCCTAGTTCAATCTAAAACAACAACGACGAATAAATTAAAAATTTATTCTTAAAACTACTTTTATTTTTGAGAACTCACAGATTTTTGCAGAAAAACTTTATCGGCACTTAAATGGTAAGCGGAGAGTAAACCACCCAATGTACGAATAGTAACTTCGAATAAATTCACATCACGATTGACATCAAAGTTCAAATACTCACTAACCCAATTTCGTGCTTCAGTAAACTCTGAAATTTAAAAACAAATACATTTTAATGTTAATTGTTTGAATCATTATAAATTCATCATTTTACCATCCTCCAATCCCATTATGTAAATTGTATCCAACGAATCTATAAGAGTTAATCCTAAACCAAACCAATCATGTGATGATTCCGATATGGGTTTCAAGTTATCATGACCCCAGGCATATTTTTTATAGCCCGCCCATGAATGCTTAAAGGCATTAACCACTGCGTCTTGTTTTTCATTTCGGGCTCCATGAAAATGTTGTTTTGCGGGTAAATGTTTAAGATCAATACGTCCTAAAAATTCTTCAATTGTTACCCCATTACCGGGTAAACTGAGTGGATCTTGTATAGCTGTTTCTATTGATTGGCGATCATCTTCGACCGTATTTGAAGGAACATTACTTATTTTAGCATCTTGAGTGTCGACATTCAAATCATTATTAATAATATTTTCAATTTTGAACTTTCCATAGGGTTCATCTAGATTTTGAGCACTAATTTGATTTTGAGCTAAATTATTTGAATTGTCTTGGGTTTGGGGTAAATTCGCAACATTTTTAACTTGTTGGTCGGCTTGCGGTTGTTCAGGTATTTGTTGAGCAGCAATTTGCTAAAACAAATAAGGAAATTATTAATAAATTAACTATTTTTAAGTTATTATGGCCCCTATTACGGTTAACAACTCAACTCAGTTGAGTTTTAATTTCTTTTTTTTTTATTATGGTTTACAACTTTGCTACATTGCGGTGAACAAAAACGTAACAAAAATTACAACTGATCACAACCAGTTGTCTTAATTACCGTAAACCGTTATAGGGGCCTAACTTGGCGAAAAGCAGTTTAGTAATAAAAGATTTCTTTCTTTCATATTGATGAATTAAAATATAAAGTTAGATAACAGGACAGTTATTTTTCTATCGAAGAAACTGGAAAACTTTTGTATTTTGCTGTTATAATTTCTTTATTCGTGTACCCACAGGTGTCAGAAGAGGCTTTGAGGGTATTATTTTTAACCTTCTAGCTAAATATTTGGCTGTCTCCACTAAGAAGCTGAGAACCAACGTTAACTTCTTTTTTTCAATATTTAGCAGTTTACCAGGGCGCTTCTCTCTATTGCGATGCGAAAGAAAATTGTAGCAAATCTAGCGATTGGTACTCTTCAATACGTTTGCGCATGTCTTTCGCATCTTTAAATTTTTTTTTCTTTTTGGAAATCATAACTTTATTTTACTTAAATTTTCAATATTCAAATATTTTTACACACTTTGGCATTTCATTACTGTAAATCCGCGCCATTTTTAGTTTTTATTGCATCGCATCGCAATAAAGAGTAGACCCCCAGGTATTGACAAATTAAGGCGCATATGTCGTCTATGCACGTGGTACAAACACATTTATTGATCTTACGATATTTAATTTGCGTTTGTGACCATTTTTTCATGAGCTTTCTGGAAATCGCATTCATAAGAATATAGCGAAGCAGACATTATCTGTACGTAATAAAAAGAAGGTTTAGATTCTTTTAAAATAAGAAAAATTTATAGAATTTTAATACTTCGTGATGATTGAAGAGTTTGATGTATATATTTATATTCTCAAATTTAATTGAGGGAAACGAAATGGCTTCATAGTCTCGTATACGGATTTTCGGTCTTCGATGCGTTCCATTTCTGGCCCGGTCTTCTGCTTTATATGTACGATGATTTACCTGTAGGTCTAAGCATTGCGCTTATAGAATACATATAACTTTTCAACAGCAATAGCAGCAAGGTTTCTTTTTTCCGATGATATATAAATTTAAAGGTAAATGTAGGGTTTCAGAAATCAGTACTTAGCAAGGACCGGAAATCACGAACAGAAAACGCAAAATTAAATTTTATGCGTTCAGCTCAGGATTGGTTTGGCGCATATGCCAAAAAGTCGGAGTGGAGAAAAACGACAAAGAAGATTTACATGAAGATTTCTCAAAATGTACCCGATATAATTTTTTTATATTTTTACCACTGCTTCCGGTATATGTTTTGAAGAAAAATGTAAATTTTTGCGCTTTTTCATGAATAAAATTAGATTTAATAGTATTTTTTTGAAAATGAAAAATATTGTTTTGTGCCGCATACGCCACTTTTCTAAAAAATAATTAAAAAAGTGGATTTTTGTGCTGCATACGTATACTTATTGCGTGAGTGACTGACTCATTCATCATCGTACAGCCTAAACACCTGAAGCTAAAGACTTGAAATTTGGACCGGAGGTGGATCACTTCCCAAGTCGATCCACGAAGACGGTATTTTTAAAAATTCGAATGTTAAGGGGGTAAAAAAGGGTAAATTCGGAAACCTTTTATCTACAAAACTAAAAGAGATACAAAAAAACTGTAATACATATCGTTGTTCTTTTGGAAAATAAGTGGACAGGCGTGCGGTACTTTTTTGAAATTCGGCTCTTTTAGGGTTAAAACGGGTAAAACCTGAATTTTGGTACGTTTTTGTCAGCCCATCTATCTTCTGATCCAATAAACCTAGAAATAAAGTTTATACCACATTCGAAACTTATCAAAAAAATACGAATACAAGTGTGGTACTTTTTCGAAATTCGAACTATTTTACAAAACATTTTCCATTTTGCAATTTTTGATACTATCACGCATGTTCTGAAAATCACTTTTTGTGAAAGTGATTTGAAATCATTAAAAAGGTGTTCTGGACAAAAATCTATTTTCATAATTGTGATTTTTAACCAATCAGCTAAGTGGCCGCCAATTTAAAATTACTTGGCTTTATCGTTTCCACCATTTTTAACTAAATTAAACCTATTGTGGTTTTCAAAACACCGATTAATCACAATTGTGATTTCAAAATCACAAGTGATTTGAAATCTTGTGATTTACAGAACATGCCTGTATAATGGGGGGAAAAAATAGTACCAAAATGGGAAATACGGGATATTAATTAGCTTTTTGGTTCTACAACTGGTATTTTTTAATTATCGTTAATATTTGACCTCAAAACATAAAACTCTACAAGCAATGTCCTGAATGAATGCTTTATATCTCAGAAACCACAAAAAAATTAGCGTAACAGATTTTGGATTCAAAAAGGGGGTATTCAAAATATATATACCCCATACCTAACTCAATTTTTTTAAAAATGGTCGGTAGGTTAAACCAATTCTGAGCTCTGACGATATGTAACTCACCATTGAAATCTTTTTTGATCTTCGCTAAGAATAATTTACCCAAACATTCAATTATGAATAAAAATTCCCCGGGAGTTTTTTCCATTCTCCCATTTTATTCAGTTGTAGAAATGAGAAAAGGGAAAAAACTCCCGGTAAATTTTTATTAATAACTGAAGCACAGCCGCGAATAACGTTTTAAGTTACAAAAAATAATTTTTCAGGAGAACAAAAAAACGTTTTTTGACAGGCAGCATTATTTGTTTTAAAAATTTTTTTTTGCCTATAACTAACAATAATGATAATAAACACTTTTATGAAAAAGGCTTTTAAAACATTATTCCGCACTGCAAAAACATTTCGGTTTCATCTTTTTGTTAGTAACTTGCAATGTTCTTCCACTGGCTGACACTTTGTATGCCATTTTGAAGGCGTTAAGGTGCATAGTTTTGGTTGATTTGATGTTTAAACTGTGTAAGAGAGTAAGGTCAACGGTTATCTGCAAAAAACAGTTTTTGCAAAATGTGGCGTTTACAACGTTATTCGCGGCTGTGCTTCAATTGGGCTGATTGGGTCCATATATAGAGCAGCTATAAAGGCTTTATTTTGAACTAAACTTTCTTTGCGTTTTTAAGGCTTCGAACAACGGCGTTGCGATTGAGTTATTGTTTGACATTTTCTTAAGATATGATTCCATATTAAAGAGGTTAAAACGACCCATATTCTCAGAAACCTCTTCAAAAATTTTATTTAAATTTGTTTTGAAGAATGAAATTTTTACGACAATGCTTTAATATTTATTTATTTATTTTGTTTTCAGAAATTTTCTATTTTATACAAAAGTTATTTTATACAAAAGTTTTTAAGAAAACTTTTTATTTTAAAAACTTTATTTTATTTATTTTTTTCAATACTATTTTAGAAGTTTTTTATTTCTTTAAAATGTAGAATTTTTTAAACTTGCATAGTAAATTTTTTTTTTAGAAACAAAATAAAAAACATTTTCCGGACCTTGGTATTTAGACTTTGATTTATCTAAAATACTGAAATTTTAGAAAGCGCAAAACCAACCAAGCCTTGACTAACTTTTAATACGCCATTAAAAAATAAGCACTTTTAGAATCTTAAAAAATATATTGGATAATTCAGAAACAAGCCGTACAATAATTTAGGAGGCTAAATGGGTCGAGGTGTTAATACCACTAAAGCTGCAGTACAAGTTTTATTGTATAATTTAATTATGTATTTTCAAGTTAACAAAACATTCATAATCGTAGTCTCGACTGTGAACATTTTCGATTAAGAATGTAAATGCTACTGTTTATGCTCTTTAAATAAAAAGTATTGAATTTTTATAATCGCAAAAGTATACGTTTATTTTTATCTTATCTGGCTATTACAAATTCCCAACGTTCCTATTGCACGGATGGTGACGACGGTACTATTTTAAACTCTTTTTGGAAACAGTTTGATATTTTATGTTGGCCATATTACCAATCAAATTTTTAATGCATTTATGCATTGAATACCAAAAGTTGGAATTTGAAGATTTCTTTTGCACAAAAAGTTGTTCACATATTTCCGCGACTGCGTTTGATTGGTAGAAATCATAATATGGGCATAAAAAACTTAAAAGTTTATAAACGTCATGTTCAGCATGCTAAAAAATTTAGCTACATCGTGTTTGAGAAAAATCCTGCAGATATGTCTTTTTTTTAACACGACATCAACGAACACATTTGGCCGAATGTATCAACTTCGCCTTTGCTTGATAGAATTATGATATCATGTCTGAATTTCCCGTTTTGTAATTAATTGAATCTTTCATATTACAGAAAGATAGAACCATACGACTTAAGTTAACTTGGGCTTTTAGAATAAAAGAATTAATTAATTAATGAAAGTTCTGCAGCAAAGTAGTTTAAATGTTGTTAACGTTAAAAATATGGGGGAACTCACGTCACAAGTTGCACCCTTGCAAAAAAGCAAAAGTGCAAAAATATAACAACAACCACAAAGATAATTATTTGCGCACAACTAATTGTCTGTGTCTGCTGGTTCCATAAATAAATAATCCGTAGTCGATTTTGCTTAGTACTAGGGTTTTGGTAAGATAAGGCAGTGTATTAATGTGGACGAAACTCTTATTTGCCAGGTATCGGATTATGTTGACTCTAGCGATTAGTGAGTTTTTAAGTACCAGTAAGTGGTCTTTCCAGGTGTAGTTGGATGAGAATGTCAATCCCAGGATTTTCAGTTTGTTCACGTTTTCTACCTGGTGATTATTGATTTGAACATTGTTAGAGTTGGAGTCGCAAAGGTATTTTCTGCAGATGTGTAATTTTTTTGTTTTTTGAGTTGAGATTTTAGCACCGGAATATTTGGTTCATTTATCAATATCATGTAAAGTCTTTTCTATAATTTTCGTACTCGCTTTATTGTTGTTTCTTTTACAAAGGATGTAGAAATCGTCCGCATAGAAACAGTGGTCAACAAATCGTTGTTTGTTTACAATTTTGCTAATTTCGTTGAAGGCTATTTGGAATAAGATCACTGAAAGTGGTGAGCCCTGTGGAATGCCATTTTTGAGGAGAAATGGTTTTGAAGTGTGGCCGTTGATTATAACCTTAAATTGTCTATTCGACAAAAAGGATTTTACATAGTTGAAGATTTTCTTACCAACTGACCAAGATTTTAAAATGTTTAAGATAACATGGAGGCCGATTCTGTCAAAAGCTTTTTCAAAGTCGATTGATAGAATGGTTACGTGATTTTTTGCTGACAATGCTTTTGTTATATATTGGTCCATGTGGAGTAGTGCGTCATCACAACCTTTGTTTGCTTTAAAGGCGACTTGTTCAATTGCAATCAGTTTTTTCTTGTGGCTATAATTTTCTCAATGATTTTCGATAGACATGATAGCAATGATATTGGCCTGTATTCTCCAGCCGAAGTTGCGTTCTTATTTTTAGGAATTGGTACTATAATAGCAAGTTTCCAAGAGTGTGGTATAACGCCGCTGACAAAAATTGTGTTGTAAGTATTCAGCAGATTTGTTTTACTAGCATGCGAAAGATTTTGTATCATGTGGTAAGAGATACGGTCATATCCGGGCGAGGTACTTTTGGCTTTACTTAAACAGTGGCGGAACTTCAACATGGTATTGGCTCGTCTATAAGGCAGGCGTCTTTGTCTTTAGTATTAACTACGGCTGCAATCGGTGAGTTTTTGGCTGTTTTGAATAACGCTGAAAAATGTTCGTCCGAGGCATATTTTGCCCATTCTTCTCCAAAGTGTTGTGCGATTTGAAGTGGGTCAGTTAGGCTATCGTTATTTGCATTGATGACTTTTATATTGTTAGAGGAATGCTTTCGTGAAATTTTGTTTATTTTATTCCACATATCAGACGTTGTTGTATCTCGATTGATTGTTTTAGTGAAGTTTTCAAAGCATAAACGTTTGGCTTTTTTCATTTCATACCTGAACTTAGCATTTTGTTTTTTGTAAGCTACGAGGTTTTCCTGAGCATTTGTATTTTTTCCACTTTTCCATTTTCATGTTGCGCAGACTCGCTAATGTTTTGTTCCACCAAGGAATCATAGATCGATGAATTTTTGTGCTTCCCTTTGATTGAGGTATGTAGAGATTTGCTGTCGTTCGTATTGCTTTAGTTATTGTAGCTGCGTCTTTATTACTCGTTGAGGACAAGCGTGTTTTAGACATTTCGCTTTCTGCTTTGCGGGAAAAGTTAGACCAGTCGGCTAATTGAACTAAAAATCTTTTCGTTTTTTCCGAGGAGTTGTGTTTATCTGATAATTTTATGATGATTTTGATTGGGAAGTGGTCGTTGCCGTGTAGGTCGTTAAGAGTGTTCCAGGAGGTTAGGGGAAGTAGATTTAATGAGCAAAATGAAACGTCTATATGGGAGAAATTGTTATGTGTTGAGAAATGGGTGGGACTGCCGTCATTTAGCACACACAGCCCCGCGCGTGCTATTATGTTTTCCAGCAATGTTCGCCTATTATTGTTGGATGTGGATCCCCAAATAGTGTTCCAACCATTGAAATCCCCAACGACTAGAAGAGGGGTGGAGACTGATGTAAGGATATTTGACAGTACTCGAAAGGAAATTTCCTGGTTGGGTGGGATATAGAAAGACAGGATGGTAAATTTCATATTGAGACTTATTTCAATAGCTACGATTTGATACTCAGTGTTTGTGTGGATTTGCTTTCGAGGAATATCCGATTTAATGAAGATACCAGTACCTTGCTTTGATGTAGTGTTTAGAAGGGAGTTTGTAAAGTACGCATTGTAGTTTTTAGGGGGGATTGGTGTGTAATTATAAGTGCAGAGAAATTATGCTGGGATTTAAGTCCTTTATTAGTAATTGAAGCTCAGTATAATTGTTTATTAGACCGTGTATATTCCATTGCAGAAGCACCAAGTCCATAATACGGAGTTTAATTAATAAAGATCGGGTTGTCTATGTAAGTTGTTGTTTATAGTTGTTCTTTACTGAGCTAAGGGGCCACTCTACAGTCTGAACCGAAATAAAGCTCCCACGAATCGGCGTGACACGCTAAGTCGGGGAGCCGTCCCAGATCAAACTGTAAAGCCGCCCCTTGTTAAATGATTGGTGTTGTATCGGCGTGAAAATGACACACTAAGCCGGGGAGCCGTTCCAGATCAAACTGTAAAGCCGCCCCCTAGTTAAATGAGGGACTCCTCGTCACTCAACGTTACAAAATAATCATTTTTATTTAGAAGAGTTTGTGTTAAACAAGAAATTGGAGACATTAAAGTGTTGTTGTTTGTTTCAATAGATGAGTTTGTGTTGTATTTGTTGGTTGTTATTTTGTTAATTGATGTTGTTGGTTTTGTTGATTCAATTTTTTCTGTTATTGTAGAAGTTTTAATTTCATTGTTTTTTGACATTGTGTTTGCTTTAGAGGTCATAGGTGTGTTTGTGTCTATAGAGAGTTGATTTGTTTTTATTGTAGGTTGTTTGTTATGTTTTATTATTTGTGTAGATGGTGTAAGTTTTTGCGTTTGGTTTTCTGGTTTTTCTTTGCGTTTTGTGGGAGAATCAGAGATTACAGCGGCATATGTGTTTTGGGTGTTTGTTTGAATTGGGTTGTTTTCCCTGTATCTACGACGTGCTTCTCCAATACTGCAGTAGTTTTTTGTTTTTATTTTTATTTTTAATATCTCTTTCATTTGTCGGCTGATGAATGTTCTCCCGAGCAGTTGATGCAAAATATGCGAGTACATTTTTCTGGTGCGTGCGGTGGTAAACTGCATTCGGGGCAGGTAGTGATTCCTCTGCATCGGTTTTTAGTGTGGCCGAGTATCTGGCAATTTTAACATCTCATGGGATTGGGGATGTAGTGGTTCACTTTACATTTGTACCACGCAACGTCTACAGTTGTAGGTAAGCGGTAGAGGTCAAACGTTAATATCATTTTGCCGGTTGGGGTACGTGAGTTTCCATCCTCACTGGGTCTAGTAAATTTATAAACGTCTGTTACACCTTGTCCTTTCATCTCCTGTATAATTTCACTTTCTGTAACATGTATTAAGCACGGAGCGTATAAAAATGGAATTTTGTTTGTAAAATAAAACCAAATAAAAATAAAAAATCATAAATGTTGACTTTTTAATAGATTGTAAATAAAGAAACTGGGGATGACACGAATACCGATACTTATATATCGGCGATACTGCGGGTTTGCCGATATATCGGTATCGGCGATACTTTATGCTATGTTCATACGACGTTATAAACCACTCGTTTCGCTCGTTGAAACTAGTTTGCCAAACATGCTGTTCATACGATTCATTCCTGTTTCATTTTGACATTTTTTTTGTGTTGTTAGTGTGATTTTTTTTAAATAGATAAAAAAAGTAAATAAAACTTAAACATATATTATTTAACACTTTTATTGATATTATTATGTTATAATTATCACTTTATTTTATTAGACATCAATTTTTATTTTGTTTTTTTCTTTGTTTTGCTTTTTTTTGAGAGCTAGTTCAGATAAACTAACGATAAATGTTATCAAAATTGGAGATGATAGTACATTTTTCCTGTTTCGCAGCCTGTTTCAAAATGAAACGACCTGTTTCGCTCACAAAATTTTGTATGGGAAAACAAGTCGTTTCAATCATGTTTGGGGCGCGAAACAGGAATAAGAGAGCGAAACACGAATATTGCTGTCCGTGTGAACATGGTATTACTGTCGATATGACGATACATGGCTTTCCCTCAACAATAAATTTTAGTGTATTTATCAAATATGAAAAATTTGGAATTTAGCACGTTATACGGAAATCTTAATAATACTTGAATTATTGTTTTTTAAAAAAAAAAAACTGTTTTATTTTCAAAGTTAATTTTCTGCATTACAGCTAATATCAATAACACATTCAAAAGCAGAGCATAAAATCAAACATCATACTAAAAAGTTTATTTTAATTCTTAAGATGGATTTCCACACCACGCGTTCTATGTTGTTTTTTTTTACCTTTTTTTAAGAGTCATGCTAAGGTAGAAAGAAATCCTATTTCATGCTTTCAATACGTATCGTCGGTTGATAATTTAATTATCGTATGTGGATTTTTTGGGTTTTGGGGTTAACATCGATTCCGTAGGTTTTCCGACCGGATCTTCCATTTGGCGTAATCAGTTTTTCGATACCTCATACGGTTTTCGAGATATGGAGTGTTGAGCTTGTCGTATGTGGTATTTGCTGAAGCAATTTTCAAACTTCAAACTCAATTTACTCGAAACTATCGGAATCCACATACGACAATTAAATTATCAACAGACGGTATATACATTCTACGCGTTTGCCAGTAACTTTAGTCGTTTTGCTTTGTTCAAAAATATGTAGTTAAATGTTCTTCCATTGATAAGTCTTGTACCCAAAAAAAAGATGTATCCTTTTGCGAAGCACTTAAGGTACATTTAAAAAAATAAGCGCACATTTATTTGCTAGGCAATAAGATATACAGAGATTCAGTAAATTAAGTGAACGAACTCTTAGCAAGTTTTATAAAAAAAAAATAAAATTTCAAGTGCCACGCCATTCCTTACTACGAAGCCGGTTTGTCAGGGAAATTACTAAAAAATAGCTAACAAAACATTCAGTGTGTAAAGCTGATAGCTACACTCATAAAGTGGGAACTCACAATATAAAATTCAGGCCTTCCGTAAGCGACATACATTTCTCCCTGCTTCTTGGAAGCTCCATTTTTTCTTGGGTATGTATTTGTATTTGTGTGAGAATAAAAAGTATTTTTTTACAAATTTTGGGTAACTTCGAAGAAACCACAAAATCCATAACAAAGCCACTGCTACAATAACCCTTTCGTGGTTTGCGAATTTAAAATACGCCTGCGATTGTTGGTAATAGATAAAAGGAAATAAGTTTTAGTTCCTTTACTGACTGTCTGACGCTATTAAGCAAGTTAACAGTATTGTAACATTATATGAAAATACAATAAATGAAAGAATAAACTGAGATGTAGACTAGTTCAGAAACAAAAAAATTAATGAATGAACTTTTTAAGAAAAAACATCTTATTGATCTACATACTTAATATGACTACATTCCGATGGTGTTAAAGACACGGTCACCCCTACAGCTAGAGCGTTTCTGAAAATGTTATTAGACAATTTCGAGAAGGACTACCCTTCATCCATCCTACGCTGTGGTTTAGCTAAAGAAGGAGTCTTAAGATACCTAAGATTTGCTTATTTTTCTAGAGAGGCCTTTCCGCTTGTTAACTGACGGAATAAATTTAAAAACATGGCGCAGAAATGAATTCAATCGCATCTAAATAAGACACAATTTTGCACTGCATGTTTGCTTTAAACGGATTTGTAAAATTCAAAAACATAAATCTTATAAATATATGAAGTTGTTTTTCGACCTTTTTATTAATATAAATAACAAATAAATCTTCAAGCTCGAGGTCCTTTTTTGTATAAAATATTCTTTATTTTATTTATTCCAATATTTCGTTATTCTTTGAATAACATCATCAGGGACAGTACAAAAATTCCTATAAGCTAGTGTGTTGCTGTTACCGTCGTCATTATCTTACTCACTTTTGTACTTTTGTACTGTCCCTGATGATGTTATTCAAAGAATAACGAAATATTGGAATAAATAAAATAAAGAATATTTTATACAAAAAAGGACCTCGAGCTTGAAGATTTATTTGTTATTTACATAAATCTTATAAATATAACATTTTAAATAATAATCTTTGACTTTTTTTAAAGGTAATTTAACTTTAACGTTGTTTTTAAATCTTATTAATATTGATTTTAAATATTAATAATCTCTTACACAGTAATTTTGTATAATAAAAAATAACTCTATTTGGTTTTGTTAATTTTCCCTTGAATTTAAATTTTATATTCGTATCGTTACATCCCTACTGAAACTTTCATTTAAGCAAGTTATTCAATGCATAGCAATACGTATTACGTATGCAGCATAAAAAGATCCATTTTAAAAATATTTTTAGAAAAGTGGCGTATGCGGCAAAAAATAATATTTTTCACTTTCAATAAAATACTATTAACTTCTAACTTCATTCATGAAAGTTGACAAAAATTTACATTTGCCTTCAAAACATCCTATACATCCTATACATTTTGAGAAATCTTCATGTAAATCTTCTTTGTCGTTTTTCTCCACTCCGAATTTTTGGCATATGCACTAAACCAATAATGAGCTGACGAAATGATTAAAAATTTTAAAGAAAATGATCAGGAATGTGATGAAAATCGATTGATTTTAAAACGATCGTGTTTAATGATGTTGTGATATTCGAGCGATTTGAAAATCCATTTCTGAATTATACACTGAAAGAATTTTCTTCGCAATACCAATGAATTTTGACATTAATTCCATGAAAAATTGCATTAAAAAGGAACCTATGCAGCGCTTCGTTGGATCGATGAAACCTGTTTCATTAAAAGGATTTCATGAAACATAACATTAGATCTATGAATATTATTCATTGGATGAATACTTTAAATAAAGTAAAAATTTTTTTTTTTATTTATTTTTAATTATTTTTTTTTTATTTTTTTTAATTTTTTTAATTATTTTTTTTTTTATCTTTTCTATTTTTTATTTTACTTTATTTTATTTTTAATTTTTTTTCTGTCTCTGGCGGGATTCGATCAGTCAACCTCGGTGCTGTTAGACTACCTCGCTACCAGCTAGTCTACCGGGGCAGTGTAGTTTTTGTATTAAAAAACTATGTTTTTTACTCAATTAAGAGCGTAAATATGAGATTAAATTGTCCATAATAACAATAACAACGTTGATTGAAAGTGGATTGAAAGTTTTTGTTTCATTACTATAATGACATTTTTATTGTCAAAATGAAAATTTAAATTTATGAAGGCAATTATTGAAATATGTTGCTTTCATAAAAAAATTTTTTGATTTCATAAATTTAATGGCATACATGTAATATTAGATGTATGAAATTATTAAATCTTACATTTTTTAATTAACAATTAAACATTTTTTTAAGGAAACTATAATTTTGTATTAATTTATGAATATAGTTATGTTTGTATATTGTTTTTTTATGTTCCCAATTAAAATTTTTTTTTTAACTTGGACAAACTTAAGTTTTCATATATCTAATGAAAATTTTTAACGTAATTACGAAATCCAATGAAGCGATTTTAACGAAAATACTTCATTATAACTATGAAATTCCTTTTAGACAATGAACATTTTCATTTACCTAAGGAAAGTTTTTTTATGAAAATGATTCATTAAATATATGAAGCATTTTTCTTTCAGTGTAGTCTTGATTTGTTGTTTAAAATACTAAAAATGTCAAACGACCTTACCCAATAAACAATTTTGCTAGAAATCAAGTGCAAAACAATTGGTATTCCAGTTCGAATTTCAAGTTTCAAGAGTTGAAATATACTTTTGTTACGCTTTATTGCAATAGCATTATCCAGTAAAATGGGAATTTCAAATCAAGTTAAATATTCCAATTTTAGTACAGTTTAATTTAAGCCAAGGCATGAAGTAGTTCAACTCAAGCCTTGGCTTACTACTAATTTAAAGCCGTGTTCGAAAATAAACACTAAATATCGTTTTTTAATGTTCGGTTCGGTAGATTTGTGGAAAACACAAACGCTAATAGTGTTTCTGTAGAAAATCATTAAAAAAATAACGTTTCACTGTTAGTCATCTTTCGAACACAAAAATATTACTGTTTTTATCAAACTCAACAAAAGTTGTGAACATTTAATTCCGTTCGGTTTTTTTTGAAAATCCACAAACTTCAATGTGTTCGGTTCGGCTCGTTAATGTTCGTCCCTTTTGTCTGCTAAAAAAAACATTTTTCCAAAAACAAAATACACACGAAAAAAACATTATAGAACATTAAAATATAATGTTTGTCTACAGTATCACTACAATTGTTCTGTTTTTTAACGAATGTTCGGGTCTTTCTTGAAAATAGTTACGAACGGTATTAAGGGTTGTGTATGTATACACAATCACTAAAAAAATAGATATCGTTCCTGGGTGTGTGAGCCGAACGTTAAATAATGTACTGTTTATTTTCGAACACTGATTTAAAGTCTTGAGTGATAGTTAAGCTAAAGCTTGAATTACAATTAAATTCAAGTTTGCAGTTTCGTTGAATTCAAGCTTTGTAATACAATGCTTTTTGAAGAGAAATAAAGCCGCAATTTCAGTTTACTCTTTGTAATAAATGTTTTTTATTTTATTTTAAATATGTAATATGTATATAACAAATTTTTTAAGAATGAATAAATTAAATAGAAACAAGCTGCGGTCATTAATGGATGTCAAAAATAATAATGTGATTTACTTTTTTTTAAAGAAACGATTTTTTGCCTGCTGGAAGTATAAAATGTTGGTTTTTTCAAATTCGGTTTCACTGTGATCAGCAAACTTTTGAATATATGCAACTGAAACATTTTTAGATATGTAATATGTTTATGTTAGTCAATTTTTAATTAAAATTAAAGTAAGTTTATTTCGCATCTTACATTTAATGGCTAACATGATTGAAAAATTTTTTATTTCAGTTTTTTTCTTAGAACCTTGCCAACAAAATTCTTTAGCAACTTCATCATTGATTAACAATCGCCAACAATTTTTAATAAACTTCGCGGAGTATCCGGGCACTCTTACTTTAAGTTCTTTTACCTAAAAAAAATAAAAAAAAAATTGTTCATACACAGCAAAAAACATAAAAAATGTTCATTACCAAGTGTATAAAGTTATCTTCAGATTCTTTAATTTTGTATTCAAAATTCAAAATAGAATCCTTCGTTTGGAAGGGGATTTTGGGTAGAATTGTTGTTTGATTGGTTTGCACCAATATAATTTCCTCTAATATACTCTGCATAAGTCTATTGGTAGTTTCCAATTATGTGCACAATACCTTTTCCTCACAACACGAAACGAGAACAAGTTAAAAAAGATATACACATTGTACTATGTACAAACGTCTCACATACGGTTTTTATCTTATCTATGTGAGATTTAACCACGTATTTATTTATTTTATTTTCTTTAATTACATAACCGAGCCCTTGGGGCCTTTTTATACCAAAGATTTACAGCATGATTTCCGCATTAAATTTTTTTTGCTAAAGTTTTTATTTGTTTTGTTTTATTTGTTTATAACCAAAGTACAATTTAATAACAACGTATTTTTATTCTTTTTTAAATGTTTTAAGAAAAACAACATTTTGTTGTTCAAATATTTTTTAGTGCCAGGGAATGAGAGAAAAATCGTCTGGGCCGTGCCAACAAAATCTGGGTTTATCCAAAGTGGCCACATAAAATGCGAAAATAAAATTCAAATTGGAACAAGCCAGTGTAAAGGAAAACACTTTATGAAAGATGGAAGAATAGTTATGGACAGTGTTGCCAAAACTTGGTGACCAAAAATGGCTAAATTTACGGGAAAAATGGCTAAAAATGGGCTAAAAAATGGCTAAAAGCCTTTTTAAATAAAAACATATTAAAATTCAGTAACAAAACAGAAATAATTCATTTACAGCCAATCCCACGATGTCACACGTTAAAGTTCGCTTAGAAGATAACATTTAAAACAAGAACAAATTTTTGGAATTGTTTTTGTTTTAAATGTAGTTTTCCATGCGAACGTTAACGTGTGACATCGTGGGATTGGCTGTTAAAGTTGTTTACGATGAAATTGTGAGTTAAGATCAATTTGTTAAATAAGAATAAACGTAAAAAAAATTTTAAAATAAATTTATATTAAAAAGTTAAATCATTAAAAAATTCGATGTCATTATTGTTCATCTCATAGGAATCACTCATTAGCTTCAAATAATCATAAGTTTTAAATAATTTGAAGGTAAATCATAATCACGACAATATTTACCCAATCTTTTGAGTCCAGATCTACATTAAAAAATAACTTAGAAAGTATAGTCGGTTAAACCCGACTTTATAATACATACACCACATTAGAACCTTTGTACCAAATTTTATCAAATAATCTCTAAATTGCGACCTGTACTTTGCGCACAAGGTTTACATGGACAGCCAGCCAGCCGGACAAACATCGTTAATTCGACTCAGAAAGTGATTCGGAGTTAATCGGTATACGTTAAGGTGGGCTAAGGACCAATATTTTAAGGTGTTACAGACATCAGCACAAACGCATAGTACCCTCTCCACTATTGCGGTGGTGGTATAATATTGTATTTACCTAATTGATAAATTCGAATTAACGGTTGCTTAATGTAACCTGTTTCTCAAATTACTTTTAACGATGTTTTCTTGGCGAAACACCCTCTCTACTTCAGCATTAAACCATGGAATTGAGAGCAAATTTATAGTCAATTCTGAAATTTCTAAAACAATTTTGTTACCGCCCGCATCCCTTTATTGAAATACTTGCAACCAGAAAGAAACAGCGATGTTTGTGTTGATCCATTTTAAAAATTTAATAGTTCCTTTATTTTGAAAGATGTTTCAGCGTCAAAGTTTATAGCGATTTTTAACATTTGTAAAAGTTGTGATTTAAATTAAAGGCGTTTTAATTGTTCAAAATGTTTATTTTACTTTTATAAACTTTTATAATAAAATAAAAAGTATACTTTTTAAAGAAAAACGGCAAAAAAAAATTTATGGCTAAACAAGTTGAAAAATGGCTAAAAAAAATGGCTAAACTCATTTTTTAATGGCTAAATCTAGCCACTAAATGGCTAAATTGGCAACACTGGTTATGGATTAAAAAGCGCAAAAAAACAAACAGCCGCGCTCCTGAGAAATCCTTTGTCAAAAGAAGAGATAAGGTAGTAAGTACTACGGTACCAATAAATTCTTAAATGTACCAGAATAAAAAATGCAATTATACCAAGATTCCCAGCACTGACATGTGGTTATTGAATAAAAATCGGACCTACACCACTAATTTTTTATCTACGTTATAAATAAAACAATTGACCTTATTTTTAATATTACCACTCAGTGATGCCAAATGTAGGGAATTTTCCCTTTTTGTAGGGATTTTTTCGAAAAATTTTAAGCGTAGGGAAAAAGGACAGATTTTTTTTTTTAAGGCAAATGTAGGAAATTTTCAAAATTTTATCTAATTTTCAATATATTATCTAAAAATAAGTAAATATTCATCTAAATTTAATTTAAAAATAAAACTTTTTCATATACAATAGCATTTTAGTACAAATGTAGTATTTTTTAAAAGAAACCATATACAATGAGTCTTAAGAGCCTAGCAATCCATATATTAAAACCATGTACCCGAATATTCTTCGAACCCCCTAATATATAATTAGGTGGCAACGTATATTCGAGTTCGCATTGCGAACTACTCTCTTATTTTTGCTATTTGCATTCGCACTCACATTCTTTAAAATGTATGCGAATATTAATAGCGAATATCTAATAAATGAAATTTTGCATAGAATTTATTTGTAAGAAAACAATCACACCTTCTAGCTACCCAGCAAAAACTTTACTTACAATCCTACTTTTAATGACTTCAAGAATTCATTACTTTGTAGCTTTATTCGCCACTTTTTGGATTATTAGTTATATATTAAATAATAACTTTATTATTATATCTTAAATATACAGAAAAATTTAAATAAAAAACATAGTTTTTGAATACAAAAACTACACTGCCCCGGTAGACTAGCTGGTAGCGAGCTAGTCTATCAGCACCGAGGTTGCGCGATCGAATCCCGCCAGAGACAGAAAAAAAAATAAAAAATAAAATAAAGTAAAATAAAATAAAATAATTTAAAAAAATAAAAAAAAATAATTAAAAAAAAAAAAATTAAAAAATTTTTACTTTATTGACTTTGTGTAACTATATATTTTTATAAAAATTTTAAGTATAAAAAATACATAATCAGACCAATTATGAATAAAAATTCCCCAGGAGTTTTTTCCCTTTTCTCATTTTTACAATTGAATTTACATAGGAAAATTGGGAGAAGGGAGAAAACTCCCGGGGAATTTTTATTCATAATTGGGCTGATTATTTTTTAGATTATAATAGTCTAAATTATAAAGGATTACTTTTGGGACATCTCGAACAAAAATAAGTACTTTTTCTAGTAGAAAAGTAAGTAGTCGGCTCGTTAAATTCTCATTATTTTTCTGCTTATTTTGTAAGCAAAGTTTTTGCTGAGTGAGAGAAATAAAAATATACAATTTCGAATTTTTGAAAAATTTTAAATGAAAACTTTTAAGGATATGAAATGATCATATATATTATTTCTAAAGCACTTTTTTTTGTCGGTTGCAAATATCTCCCATACCACCGCATCAAATTTAATGAATGATATCTCATTTTAAAGCTTATTTCTAACACTAATAACGAAAAATAATTAGAAATTGAAAAATTAATATTTTCATTGATAAAAATTATATTTTTAAATGTATTGAAGTTACTAAAATTTCTATTACTTATTTTCATTTTATGTTACAAAAATGACAACTAACGGTGCGAAATATTCGCACGGGTCATCTAGTTTACTTTTAAATGGAACAGCGGAACTGAAGAAAATATTTTTTTTTTTTTTAATTTTACAGAGCCCCCTTTTATTTGGTACCAAGTTTGCTAAAAATTATTAGATTCTTATTTCCTTTCAATAATTTCTCAAGCTCAAGGTCCGTTTAATATAAAGAATATTTATTGAAAATGTATCCAATATTTCGCTTCTTCAGGGATTTTTTTATATTTCAAACAAATTTTTTAATAAGCAAAATTTTTTTTATTAATTTTCATAATTGTAAATTTTGTTGTTTCATTAAAGGCCTGTTCGTCGATAGCGAATGAAGACTTCGTTCGCTTAAATTACATTTAAAACAAAAACAAATTTTAAAATATTGTTTTTGTTTTACATGTAAGTTAAGCGAACGAAGTCTTCATTCGCTATCGACGAACAGGCCATAAATTTCGTTTATTAAAAAATTTGTTTGAAATATAAAAAAAAACCAAAAAATCCCTGAAGAAGCTATCCATTGGATAAATTTTAAATAAATATTCTTTATATAAAACGGACCTTGAGCTTGAGAAATTATTGAAAGGAAATAATATTAATGCCCAATTTTCAGGATAGTATTTAAATCAATATTAATGGTGTTTTCTTTTCTACAAAAGAGTGTGACATTTTATTTAAAAAAATGCAATTTAGTGTCTGTTTCATAAAAATTTTGCTTCCAAAAAAGGGTGAGTTTTTTAGAATAAAACAACCCACCCTTTTCGGGAGCAAAATTTTTAAGAAACAGACTCCAAAATGCATTTTTTTTTAAATAAAATGTCACATTTTTTGTAGAAAAGAAAACATCATAAGTTAATTTTCATAACAAACTTAAATCATATTTAAAACAGATTGGTTTTTTGAGCTTTATTTGAAAAGTCTCATTTAATTAAGATAAAAGTATGGTAGCACTACTAAATACAAAAAAATAATATAAAAAAGTGTATTTATTTACAAGGTGGTCTGAAAAAACAGCTGACTGTTAATGCTTTTCCTGTTGTTGTTGTATTGTTGTGATATTGAGGCGACCTTGCTAAAATATTACAATGGAAACTTAAGTTGAAATTAAGTGTACCGCATCGGTGACTTAAGTTTCACTTAAGTTTTTAGTGAAAAAGAGAATTTTGTATTTAAAACGACTTTAAAAATAAATGTGTTTTAATATCAATACTGAAAGTTGGCCATAAGAAGGTCGAAGAAATTAAGTTAAATTATTAGATTCTTATGTTAAAAAAATTATTAAAAATAAGTATTCTTGAAAACTATTAAGCTCTTAAATGAACAAAAGATGAGGAAATGATAAATCAAATACGAAGTTTTACTCTGTTTTGTTCTAGATTAAAGAATTTATAGAGACGTTTCTGTCAAAAAGAAAAAAATTAAATATATCATGCAGTGTTATTTTTGAAAATAACTGTTTTTTTAATAAATAAATTTTATTATAATAAATATGTACAAAATGTTGACAAAATGAATATGTATTTGTTTGCTTGTGGCTAAAAACAATACATTTTTAACGTAGGGAAAAGTGTAGGGAAATTTTTTTTTTTTTGGTTGTAGGGAGAAAAGGGATTTTTTTTGCACACGTAGGGATTTTTTGAAATTTTTCCTGGCATCAGTGGTACCACTATACCAATAAAGTCTAAAATGTAGCAAATTAAAATGTAGAATTATACAAATGATTTCCAGCACTGACCTGTGGTTATTGAAAAAATTCTGACCTACACCACATATTTTTTATCAATGTTCTTAATAAAACGACTGACTTTATTTTAAAGTTAAAAAGGGAAATGTATTTTTATTCACAAATTGAGAAATCATTTTTTTTTTTCTCAAACTAATATTACTTGTTGTTATTGTCGCGAAAGTATCGGGAAACAATATAAATATGAATCATAACACGTCACATTTATAAGATAAATTGTACATTTGTATTTTTCCATGTACACTTTTCTTTACAGCGCCATCCAGGCTGACAGGCTGGAACAAAGCTAAGATTATTTTAAGATTTTAACGTTTTTTTATCAATTGAAATTGGGTTTTCAGTATATCTTATCTTTGATCCAATATACTTATCATCGCATATCCTAAACGCCTGAAGACGAAAAGTTGAAACTTGGACCGGATGTTAGTTAGTCTCTCGCCAAATCGATCTACTAAGACGGGATTTTTTGATTTTCTAATGTTTGGGGTATATACTCTAAACTGTAAACTTAAACTTAAATTTAAACAGGAAATAAATGGAAGTTTTAAAATATACTGAAAACGATATTTTCGGTGTTAACCTTTAACGTATGACGCGGTGAAAATTTTTGAAACGTTATTTTTATTTATTTAAATTGTTTTCAATTTTTCGCCTCATACACCTGTACAAATTATGAAAATACGCAAAAGATAACACAAAAAATTTACGTCTCTCTTTCTACGCTACTAAAATCCAACTCACCGTCCATAAAAAGTATAATTTAAATTTGTTTTATTGACGATATGAGTAAGAATACTTAGCATAATACTTATTCCTCACAACACAGAACGAGAACAAATTAAAAAAGATAACCATGTGCATGTATGTATATATGTACAAACGTCTGACATACGATTCTTATCTTATCTATGTCGGATTAAACCACGTATTTATTTACATTTTTATTTTATTTTCTTTAATTAAATAACCGAGCGTTTGGGACATTTTTATACCAAGTTAATACAGCAAGATTTCCGCATTAAATTTTTTGGTAATTTTTTTATTTGTTTATAACCACGGTTGGATACCGAAATTCGAATTTCGGTTTCGGTATAGATATTAAATTTTTTTTATTTCGGTATCGATATCTTTATTTTAATTATATCGGTATACCGGTATAGCAACTTTTATAACGGTATATATCGGTAATAAAAATGTTATCATCACAATTACAATACAAACTTAAATCAGTAAAGCGCCAAATACGCTGGTCAAATGCTTGTCATGTTGGCAAATTCACTCGTATACGTGTGCTGGATGTATGTTAACCATCATATCTAAATTTTTTGAATTTCCATCCAGCATCGTCTGTGTCACACATAGAAAAATATTTTCGCTAGTACTACCACAACGCTTGATGGGTATTTTGATAAGTGTATTTGGCCCTTCAGTGTTGCAACCATAGAGCGTCAAGTTAACAAACATATTTTTCATTACTGCCCGTCTATACCAGAGATAATTATTGCGACATATATTGCAGTATTGCAAAATTATGTTATCTTTAATGTAGACAGCAATTTTTTGTACATAATTATTGCCGACAATTTATGTTGCAATAATTGTTAGTCCATTTTCGTTGACAATTATTGCTTACATAAAACGTCAAATTTGGTTGTCAATTGAGAAAAAGCAAAAAAGAAAAATATAAAAACAAATTGTGTGAGAAAGAAATTAAAATTGTGAAATGGTAGCAAATTATAATTGTAGTAAAAGAATTAAATTAAAGAATTTAATAAACACTAAAATAAAATTACAACAATTATTTATATTAATATAATTTTTTTCTTATTCGACTTTTATTATTTAAATTTATATAAACTAGTGTTCGCCTAATGTTCAAAATTCGGCCAAAAATTTGTATGTAAATATGAAGAAAACATAATTCATCTTAGTATATTCGAATTTATTTGTTTCGAGCATTTATTTTTTCCTTCAAAGTGGATCGAGTTGGTGAGGGACCAACCTCCGGTTCATATTTTATCTTCAATATAAAAAATACCAATTGAAAAACCAAAAAGTCTCAAAAAGTCTTCTTTATATATTGTCATCCACTCAGGATGAAACGAAAATTAATCAAAGTACCAGCTGCTGAACGAAAAAGTACCAAAAAGCTCCCCTCACATGTTCTTATTCACCCTTTTTAATGTATAATTTTATCTTTATAGGTCGAATATTAACGAAAAATTAAAAAAGTTCCAGATGAAAAACAAAAAGTACCAACATTTTTTATCTTATAGGTTATCACTCACTCAGGACCCTACACCTATAATATAATGTTTTTTAGTTCAATATTATAGAAAATTTAAAAATTATCACATGAAGCACAGAAAAGTAAAAAAAGAAATTTAGTTTTCCTTATTTCTCCTTTTTTCTCCCCATAGAGGTTCGGTTGACAAACAAAGGAAGAGAGAAAGCGTTCTTAACTGGTTTGCCTGGTCTGATTTATACATAAGATTTATATAGTCGAAATATTCGAAAACCGGTTTTTTTAAAATGTCGAATAATCGATCACCCTAATTTTTATTATTTGATAATTGTAAAAAATTTTATTTATTTATTTTGCAATTTTGAACGCTTATAACTCTGAAATTATTGAACAGATTTAAATAAAATATATATTGTACACTTCTGTGAGTAAATACCTTTCAAATGGTGTATATTGTTCAAATCGGTTGACATATAGAGGAGGAAAGTGTTCTTAACTGTTTTGCCTTAGCCTATTTATATATAGATTTGTTTAAGTTTGAGTTCTTTTTTATATAAAAATATTAATTTTATAATTTTTTTTTTTTTTTTTTTTGTTAAAGTAAAATTAATATTTAAATATAAAAAAGACCTCAAGCTTGAACAAATTAATATACATTTTAATAATAAAGTCGAATAAGAAAGAATTTATATCAATAAAAATAATTTTTGCAAGAGATCGCCAGTTTTTTACACTGCACCTTCTTCCTTGATTTTTTTCAAATTATGAGTTAACATAAATACGTTTTCCCATGCCTTTAACATAAGCTGAGCAATAAGAAATATTGCTTTGTTATTCTGCCGACGTTATTGCCAACTGGCTGAGATATTTATCTTTAGTGTAGACCTAGGGTTACCGCAAGCGTTGAAACTTTTAATTTTTTTCTATTTGTTAACATAAATACGTTTTCCCATGCCTTTAACCCCGGGTCTCCACGTAGCAATATTTATTGCGGCAAACGTCAAATTTGATTGCTCCATAAAATTTGCGACGTATAGACCGCATATTGCTATGAGTGGCAATCCATTGCGCAATGATTGCTCTTCTTATTGCTTGAGCAATTATTGCTTAGCAATCTGCTGTCAAATCAGTTGTAATTTATCTGACATTTCATTTCTCTGTACAGTTGGTTATTAATTAGTGTGTTTATTTATTAAAAAATCAAGTGAAAAAATACTTCAATAAAATAAAGAAAAAGTGTTTATATATTATATTTTTAAATAAACGTCAATATCAAAAAACGCAAACGACGAATTTGTTTTTTTTTTTTTTTGTATATTTTTATTTTTTCAATAGAACAATACAAGTTTTAGGTTTTTTTTTCATACGCAAATAAACAAAAAAGCAATACAAAACACAGCTACGACAATTACAATTAATTATTTTATTAATTTAATTAATTAATTAAAAAAAGAAAATTTAACAATCACTTCAAAACACAACATAAAACATTTGTTATAAAGACAGCCACAAAACTTTATACAACTAATCGAGGTGAAAATTGCAAATTTATGGCAAAGCAATAACAAGTGTTCTCCAGCAATATAATCAGCAATTATTGCTCCATTGTTCTGTCATTGTTCTGCCGACGTTATTGCTTGTACTTAGCAATAAAAATTGCTACGTGGAGACCCAGCGTAACATAAGCTGAGCAATAAGTCCCCTTTTACAATGTGGCAAGTGGAAGGCAGACAGACGAAGTTTGTTGGTGAAGGGTTGTAGAGGTAGAGTGTGTAGTACATGACTATCTGTACTGGACATTTTTTGTTTATCTTTTACACTTTTCGGCATTTTCATGTTGTTGCTTCATATCATTTTTCTCACACCAATGTAATTTAAGTATCAATGCCTGTTAAATGTTCATCTTCGTCAACAACGAAAAAGAAAGAAAAAAGGAAAACAATAATTTCTGTCTGTCTATTAATTTCGCGATTGTGAAAGGTTTAGGCAAGTTCAAAAGAGAATAAGAAAAATGTCTGCCTTTCAATTTCAACGTTGTAAATTGGGACTAAGAAATATTGCTTTGTTAATCTGCCGACGTTATTGCCAACTGGCTGAGATATTTATCTTTAGTGTAGACCTAGGGTTACCGCAAGCATTGAAACTTTTAATTTTTTTCTATTTGTAAAATTATATTATTTTAATACCAGTATTAAGGGAAACGGTATACGTATACGGGTATTTTATGCATAAAACTTATTTCGGTATGAATTAGAGTTTGCTTAAAATCGTAAAAATGTGAACCGCGATTTCGGTTTTAAAATTATTAAAACCCGTCGGTTTCGGTTCGGTCTTCTATTTTGAAAATATTAAGCTAAAACTGCATACATATATATATTTTTGTATGTAATACAATTTTTTTATTTGTTTCAATTCAGGTAACATTTGTTCTTCTTAGTACTTATTTTAAATTGAAAGAATTTTGAAATACCTTGCCATTGTTATGTATTAAGTTTTTTTTAAATGAAGTACGAGTATTATGTGTAATTTGCAATTTCTTTTAACATAAATACATATGTATATATATTTAAAATAAAAGCTAAAACCGAGGTTTATTGGTCGGTTTTCGGTTTTTAGCCGTTAAAACCGCGGCTTCGATTTCGGATAAAACCGAACAGCAATCTCTAGTATGAATAACTCAATTGAATTGAAACCGAATAAAAACATGTGGATGTGAAATGCAGAACAACAAAAATGTTGAATTAGTCTACTTCCGACTGGATTCGGATTTTGAATACACACGAAACACACTGTTTATTGTTGGTATTTTATATCGTTGCAAATAAGACCTTTTGAGTGGTTGCAATTCTCATTCACTATGTAGTTTTATTTGGCTTTTCTAAAATTTTTTGGAAAATGTTTCCTGATAATCTGGCCTCAGCAACCATTGCAGCGCATAGAAACTAACCTTTCCCCCAACAACAAATTTCAGTGTTTTTATCAAGAATAAAAATTGGGAATTAAAAAATGACAAACAAAATCATATTGGGGCTATTCACGTCACAAGTTGCACCCTTGCAAAAAAGCAAAAGTGCAAAAATATAACAACAACCACAAAGACAATTATTTACGCACAACTAATTGTCTGTGTGGTTGTTGTTTTATTTTTGCACTTTTGCTTTTTGGCAAGGGTGCAACTTGTGACGTGAATACCCCCATTAATTAAAAATTTTGTATTCCCAAAAATGACTTTGATATTTAAAATATTTTAAGAAAAACAAAGTTTTGTTGTTCAAATAATTTTTAGTGAAAGGAGAAAAATTGTCTGGGTCATGCCAACAAAATCTGGGTTTATCCAAAGAAGCCACATAAAACGCGAAAATAAAATTTAAATTGGAACAAGCCAGTGTAAAGGAAAACACTTTATGAAAGATGGAAGAATAGTTATGGATTAAAAAGCGCAAAAAACAAACAGCTGCGCCCCTGAGAAATCCTTTGCCAAAAGAAGAGATAGGGTAGTACTAAGGTACCAATCAATTATTTAATGTAGCAGAATAAAAAGTACAATTACACCGTGATTCCCAGCACTGACCTGTGGTTATTGAAAAATTTCGGACCTACACCACTAATTTTTTATCAACGTTATAAATAAAATAATTGACCTTATTTTTAATAGTACCACTGTACCAATAAAGTCTAAAATATAGCAAAATAAAATGTACAATTATACAAATAATTTCCAGCACCGACATGTGGTTATTGAAAAAATTCTGACCTACACTACTTATTTTTTTTATCAACGTTTAAAATAAAACGATTGACTTTATTTTTAAAAGTTGAAAAGGGAAATGTATTTTTATTCACAAATTGAGAAATAATTTTTTTTAAGTTTTTTTCTTAAGCTAATATTACTTGTTGTTATTGTCGCGAAAGTATCGGGAAACAATATAAATATAAATCTTAACACGTCACATTTATAAGATAAATTGTACATTTGTATTTTTCGATATACACTTTTCTTTACAGCGCCATCCAGACGTACTATTTAAATATTGGGATCATAACAATGGGCAGCAAAAATTACTTAACTTAATCTTTTGAATATTACAAGGAGTTTTTTAAGTTTATTTATATATCAAATAATTGATTTTAACTTTCTTATATAATTAAAAACATATGTATGTAATTGGTTGTGCTTACCATATTTATAAACATCTAAAACACACATATTTTAGAAAAATACGAGGTAGGTACATATATCCCATCCTTTCCTAAAGGGATCATCGTATCCTTTATATATTTTGAAGATTAAATATTATTATATGTTTGCAGTTTTGACAAATCTTAAATTTTGGCTTTGGTATAAATGTTTTCGACATTCATCAATATCAAATATTGACTAAAATTCAATTTCAAATAAAGGATATGTTGAATTAAATTCAATTATATAAAAAAAAGTGAAGGTTATCTAAAAAGTTCGAAATATGGGTAATTCCAAAGTGTTGAATGTGACAGTCGTTCGCATCAAACATGCAATAACATTTTAAATAAAAAATATTTTTACGTTCTCTTAACCCTTAAATTATAGCACTAAGAAAGCAGTGTTATCTATGCTAAAGTTTATGGAGGGCGCGATTCTAGGTCGTCAAAGATAATGGCAAAAGAAGTAGCGGTTCGAACGTGAAAAAAACAGAAGTAATTTTTGTGGCCATGTATAAAAAGGCGTAATTCAGCGAAACCTGGCACAATTTTTTAGTCAAACTACTTTTAGAATTTTACGTAGCAATGTAACATTAAAATGTCTTGGTTTGATTCCAGAATCTTTTGTATTTTCTTTTTTTTAAGCCAAAATCTGGGTCGATACGTTTCCATAATAATTCAACAGAATAATGATTGAAATAAAATAAAAATTTAACGTAAATCCGAATAAAATTTTGCTCTTTGAACTCTTCCTTAGATTACAGACCATGTAAGAAATTTTTTTTGGAATAATTTTTTATGAATTATCACCTCTTTTAAGAAAAATAAATATTAAAGAAAACATACAATAAAACATTCTCACATATAAGAAATTACGTTTGCACAACTTTGCAGTCTGATTGTTCATCTAAGTGAACAAATTTATGGATAAATTTATAAAATTAGTCAAATCTAAATATTTCTCTATAATAATATCGTAAAATAATCAGCTTTCAATAACTTTTAAATTTTCGGTCAGGGTGGACCTTATGACGGAAATGCCCATATGGGCAAATCCCAGAAACAGTCCACCAGCCAAAAATTTTTCAAATGAATTTTTTTTTTAATGGAATATAAGACTAGATGTATAACTTCATTTTTATATTAAAAAATATGTATTTCAATGAACATTAATGCAATAATTTTTACAAAATTATACCCCACTGATGATTTCTTAATGTTAAACGTGAATTTAGCATTATTTTAGGTGATTTTTGTGCTTACAATAGCTCTTACAGCTGACTTATCAAAATATAAATTTCGTTAAAAAAAAAGTTGACATTCATTAGTTAAGAAATTAGTTTAAGAAATGCAATTCATAAAAATATAATTTGTTTTGTTATAATAAAATATAATAATAAAATACTACTGGAAAAACTGTAGCGTGCGTTATGTAGCGTGCGTCACAAAGGGTTCACGGCTTTTGTCAAAAAAGCACAACATTTTTTGGCTGCGAATAAGTGCGTTTAGAATTCTTTTATAGTCATTTTTCTTTTAGGAATTAAATTTTGTATACCTTATCTCATGCCAAATTCGATCAAAATTAGGAAAACACACTTCAACCTTTGAAGTTACTTCCACTTTTTGTAGCGTGCGTCACAAAACTTTGTGATCAATTATTTCGCAACAAATACTTGCTAAGAAATAATGATATAAGACATTCGTAAGTACATATTAATGTTACTATATACTATATATAATTTGAAACTATCTTTTTTGAAAGACCAAAAAATGTTTTTATTTCAAACAGAAAACGAGTGCGAATGTAGCGTTCGTCACGCAGGATTTGCCCATATATCGTCAGCTCATTACTGGTTTGACCTACCGACCATTTTTAAAAAAAATGAGTTAGGTATGAGGAATATATTTTTTTAATACCCTCCTTCTTTTTATGGTTTCTGAGATATAAAGCATTATTTTGCTGCATATCAACTGTTTTAATATTTTTTAAGTACTGTTTTGCTCTACAAGCCATTGTTTGGCGATTGCAGCAAATTCTTCATACAAAAACGTACAAAATAAATTTTACTGTTGCTTTGCAGCATTGCCGTAAGAAAAAAAAGTAGTTAAAGCAAAAACAAAGTAAAATGACAACAAGAAAATAAATTTGTGAAAAATAGTTTTATAATGGACCCAACCAAGTGTACGGTTTGCTATTATTTGTGTTTTTAGCCTACCTAAGGGAAATGCTTCAAAATTTTACTACAAACGAAAATTAAATATGTTTAATCTTACAGCAACCATTATTATGTCATATATACCAACTTTTACTTATTGTGCCTTTTTGACGGAAGCTCATAGGGGTCGGAGTGGTAACAATATTGCTAGTGCTTAAATTAAATTTTTAAATGAATTAATAAAAGATTGTCCACTTATTAAAACTTTGACATTATGGAGCGATTCTTGCGTATCTCAAAATAAAAATCAAATTAACGCAACCGCAATCAAAATGTTCTTTATACAAAATAATATTGATGCCGTAATACAAAAGTCTTCAGAACCAGAACATTCTTTAATTCAAGAAGTGGACTGTGTCCATGGTGTTATTGACCGGTACTTAAAGAATATTGAAATTCATAGTCCTCTTCATTTACTAAATTTGCTTAAAACAATGCCAAATAATAAAACAAAACTTAAAGTTATGGAAATGCTTATGGAAAATTTTCGCACATACTCGTTGGAAGCAAAAAAAATGGACTTTCGAAAAGTCCCTTTTGCTAAAATTAAAGTACTTCTATACAGTTATAATAATGATTTATGTATATATTATAAAACTTCTACCTGAGAGGAAAAATACAAAAATGCAATTTTGGTTAAGTCTGCATCAAAAAATTGTTTGAAAACTCCTGAGAATTTGTTGACGAATGTTTTGAAAATATCGAAACCATCATTTATTTCCAGCGATAAAAATAGAGACATAAAATACTTGCTTATATTTCTTCCACGTGTTGATAAAGCTTATTATAAAAATTTACTCAATATTAAGTTTTAAATTTTCTTTTTACTTTTGCATTATTTAAGTTGTTTAATTTGTGGCTTTTTATGTAACTTTTCATAGCAGTAGAACTTTTTTTTCAGTTTTTGTAAATTAAAATCAAATAAAAAAACTATAAAAAAAAATTCATCTCAACAACAAGTTATTCAATACACAGCAATAAGTATACGTATGCAGCACAAAAAGCCACTTTTTAATTTTTTTTTTTTTAGAAATGTGGCGTATGCGGCACAAGCCAATATTTTTCATTTTCAAAAAAATACTATTAAATTCTAACTTTATTCATGAAAATGCGCAAAAATTGCATTTTTCTTCAAAACATATACCGGAAGCAGTGGCAAAAATATAAATAAATTCTATCGGGTACAATTTGAGAAATCTTCATGTAAATCTTCTTTGTCGTTTTTCTCCACTCCGACTTTTTGGCATATGCGCCAAACCAATTCTGAGCTGACGATATGTGCAAATTAAAATATCGGCACTTTTGTAAGATTTCATTGTTTGACATTCCAAAGGTGGATTTCAACAACTGTCCTCAATGCTAAATGCCTGGTTTAGTATACCATGGTTTAAAAGGAACCAATGTTTCAATAATATAACTTTAAAGCTGTTGTTGTAAAAGTTATTTGTAAAGTACAAGTAGACTGTCTGCAAACATTTATTCAAAGCAACATATTTTTTTTTTTTTTGTTTAATGTAAATACATAATTTTATTTTTTTTATTTATATATTCAAGTAAATATTGTAAGACAAAGCCATCAAGGTCAAAAATAAAATGTATTAAAAAGTAGAAATATACCTGAGTCTTTAGTATAGCGTTCGTATGCAAGCAAATATTAATAATTATTAAAACATACTAAATAACAACTCATTAAACCAATAGCGGCTCCACAGCAATAAAAATAAGATAATATACAAATTTATCAACAAAATTAAAAAAATAAATAGTGGTAAAAAAAAGCAATAATAATAATAATAATAATAATAAAAAACAGAAGTTTTAAACAAAAAACATTATTAAAGCACTCGATTTGGAGCATCAATAGAACAAGAATTTTATGTTTAACAAGTAAGAAATTATGATCGAGTCAGGGTCATGAATAAATATTTGCTGCATTTTAGCCAACATAAAGAAATAAAATTGTGTGGCATTACTAAAAACTTGTAAGAAACTTTTGTTTTGTATGTTTTTAAGCCCTGGTTAAAAGGTCACCCACAACACAAACATTTAATATGTAAAACGTTTTTGTCATACATAAAATCTAATTGTACCAAAACTGATACCATTACAAAAAATATAATTTTATGTTAGTTAAAGCGATTTTTAAAAGAGCTAAAGTTAAAAATGGGCCGATTCTTACAAAATTTAATTACAAATTGTAAAATACTCATCAGGTTTTACCTGTTTTCTTGAAATATCTTCAAAACGTGCATCTAATTTTACATGGATAAAAATGCAGACAGCCGTCCTGCCAACTCGACGGAGATAATTAGATCGACTCAGAAAGTGGCTCTACTATATACAATTTGGCTTAAATCTAGTTTAGGAACGCACACCCAAATAAAAAAAAAAGTTCCTAAGGTGATAAAAAATTAAAAAATAAGAAGAAAAAATTAAATAAAAATATTGGCGCAAACACTTAGTTTTCGAGTTATGGCCGTATTAAGTTTTCAAATCTATGTTGGATTTCACACTATATTTCTAAAGTTATATGGCCAAAAGTAATATTTTGTTGGCTTATTAACGTATTTCTTGCTATTCAGAAAAGTTTTAGTTAGCGAAGCCGGTGTTTGTTATACCAAAGAGGAGAAAATCCTTGCGCCCGGCCGAAGGCCGGCTATGCAGAGAAGCTTTAGTTAGCGAAGCCGGTATTTGTCATACCATAGAGGAGAAAATCCTTGCGCCCGGCCGAAGGCCGGCTATGCAGAGAAGCTTTAGTTAGCGAAGCCGGTGTTTGTTATACCATAGAAGAGAAAATCCTTGTGCCCGGCCGAAGGCCGGCTATGCATAGAAGCTTTAGTTAGCATGAAGTTCTTATTTGCGACATTGGTGTTTGTTATTTTATAAAATTTGTATACACTTTTCTTTAAATAAATTATACACTTAAGGTGTTTTCTTTTCTACAAAAAATGTGACATTTTATTTTGAAAAAATGCAATTTGGAGTCTGTTTCTTAAACATTTTGCTCCCGAAAAGGGTGGCTTGTTTTATTCTAAAAAACTCACCTTTTTTTGGAAGCAACATTTTTATGAAACAGACACCAAATTTAATTTTTTTAAATAAAATGTCACACTTTTTTGTAGAAAAGAAAACACCATTAGTACACAAAAACTGTAATGTGAGCTTAAGAGTAAATTTTTTTTAATAAATTCTATATATCCAGAAAGATCTAGTCAAACCCATCAAAATGGGACCAATATTACCCATATAGCTTTAGAAATGTAATGGAAAATCGCACATATATATGAAAACATAAAACGTTCATAACTCGAAAACTAAGCGTTTGCGCCAATATTTTTATTTTATTTTTTCTTCTTATTTTTCAATTTTCTATCACCCTAGGTACTTTTTTTTTTATTTGGGTGTGCGTGCCTAAACTAGATTTGTTCCTACAATTTTTCTATACGTTACAAACCACAGCACAAATACATAACACCATTTTTAACGTTAGTGCTGTACAATAATCTAGTTTTGCCTATGTAAACGTAATTTTATGGTTAAAGGCACACACATATTATTAAAAATGACAATATTTCTGTTTAGTGAAAATAAGGTGCACAATAAGATGATTTTGTTTACTTTTCCATATCAAAAAACAAATACAAAAGTAATAAAACTGCTTGATTAAACAACTTACCTCTTTTTCATTTTGAGCATAAGGAAGTACATTTTTATTATCATTAACAGCTGCTAACGCTTCTGGGACGTCATTGATATAATTTTTACGCATTAACGGGCCTAGGTTTAATTTATCATTTGTATTCTGATAGGGTAAGACACCAGCGGTTAAAGATTGGTTACTGTTGAGATCCAATTGTTCCGACGGCAGTAAGAAAAGTAAAGTAATGCACATAGCAGAAATGCCTAAAATAATAAGGTTACGTTGACAGCGAGGTAGTTGATTCCAATACTATAAAAACAAAACTAATACATTAAATAACACTTTAAAATTAAGATTCAAAAAAATCTTACACGTCTTAAACTTTTACGCGAGCTGGGCAAACTGACGTGAGCATTTGGAGAATCCTCAAAGCCACCTAGACTGCCGGTCGTGAGATTGAGCGCCACATGACCAGATTTTTCTATCATCTTGTAAATGGTTTCTTAACACACTTTTTATTTAGTATTTTCAAAATTAAAACTACATATATAAATATTTTCAATCGATTTTAAAATTTCCTTGCAAATTTAATGAATATCATTGTTTCCGCATTTTGACCCATTTATGCAAAAAATTTTTTTTCTTAAAAACACAAACAATTACTACATATTTTTACTTCCCATTTGGTAAATTAATTTATTTTTATAATTTTTGTATGTAAAAATTTAGCACAGCTGAAACCAAGCTGAAACTTTTTTCGCAGAATCCCGCAAGCCAATAAAATTAAGAGCAAATTTATTTGTCAAACTTTAACAGCGTTGTCAACTTTTAAATTTCAAAACGCACCAAAATCTAGAGAAAACGCTTATTTTTGGAAAAAAGCACTAACTTTTACATTTTTATTATTAATTGATATTTATTTATTTATATAGTTCTAACTTCGACTCCATCAGCAGAAATTTTTTAAGTCCGACGCCAATTCTTGATCTAACCTTGCTAAATGTATATGAGGCTTATCCTTATTTTACTTTAAACTCGTTTTTTTAATGCAGTACCTTTTAAATGGTTTAATATATCAATGATATGATTATGTTAGAATTTCAAATCGAAAATTTAATTCTAACTTGTGCCACATTGAGCTTTTATTCAGTTATTTGCAAATGTAAGGTATACTGGTCTTTATTTTCTGACTTCAAAATTTTGAAAGCAGACCTTCTTAATTTTTTTTTTTTTGGTAAATATTAAAAAATTGTTTATGCCGAAAAATCTTGGAGTCGGAGTCGCGAGTTTTTGTGGATACTTCAACTTTGACTGCGGTACAAATACAAATTTACAAAAACACATATATGTACACACATATTTATTTCTATAATATACTTAATTATACCTTATAGGATCATAATTAATAATACCATTTCAATAGTAGATCAAGCTATCACAAATAAAAATTTATAAAACCAATATTTTCTTCATTTTGGCTATCAACATCTGGTCAGATTCGAGTCTTTTAAACACATCATGGATATTGATATTAATAATTTTCCCTTTATAAACCATGTTTAATATGCAGCAAAGCATTTAAAGATATTCTGCTACTAATTTTGGACTTCAACTTCTTCATTTGGCAATGGAATTGACAAAATTTTCAATGCAATATTCCTTAATGCATCAAAGCGATTTATATTGAATCATCTTTATAACAATTAACTTCAATCCAAAAATCTAATATAGAATCAATATATTTCCATTGCATAAGGCGATTAATTCGCCATCCATAATCAGTACTAGATACAAATTTCTTCTTTGGCCTAAAATTGTGTATCTAGGGCAAAGCAACATTTTTAAATGCGACAAAGAATTTTTTACGTTTAAGACTTGACGAGTCGAACTTGGCGTATGTGAACCGGCAATAACTGTCAGGTTTAGCAAGCTTTGAAATTCTAGTTTTATATTATGTGAAAAACATGGCGCTTAGTGCCGGTTCACACACGTCAAGTTTGACTCGTCAAGTCTTGAGTTTTTAGGAGAGAAGGGAAAAGAGAATGCCATTTCATTTCCTCTCTCTCTCTCCTAAAAACTCAAGACTTGACGAGTTAAACTTGACGTGTGTGAACCGGCACTTACATTTGCCAGTACTGGCAAGACAGTAGATATACATGAAAACTTTTTTACTAATACATGCACAGTTTTCCAACTGTATTGTCTACAATCCAGAAAATTTTGCGAACAGTAAAATTGGACAGTGATTTGACATTTGTGCCGGTTTACACACGTCAAGTCTTGAGCTTTTAGGAGAGAAGGGAAAAGAGAATTGACGAGTCAAACTTGACGTGTGCGGACCAGCACTTTGCTAACAGTAATCTGAAGTTTTATTACACAGCGTTTACATTTGACAGTAATAAAATACATATTAGTTGCCAAAAACACTACTTACTATCTTCGTGGCGTAGGCGTCCAGAAAGTAGCTTAGTGCTGGTTCACACAGGTCAAGTTTACTTGAACAGTTTTATTTAAATTTTCTTTTGAACTTGCGTTCACGTTCATGCACAAAATGAATTTTTGTTTTCTTTTCCTTCAACTTTGTAGCTTTTTATTGTATTACGGATGAAAAAAGAAAAGAAAAATAAAAACTGACTGGTACGGTCAAGTATTCCCTCTCTCCTAAAAGCTCAAGACTTGAAGAGTCAAACTTGACCTGTGTGCACCAGCACTAAGACAGTTCACTTAGTGCTGGTTCACACAGGTCAAGTTTACTTGAACAGTTTTATTTAAATTTTCTTTTGAACTTGCGTTCACGTTCATGCACAAAATTAATTTTTGTTTTCTTTTCCTTCAACTTTGTAGCTTTTTATTATATTACGGATGAAAAAAGAAAAGAAAAATACAAAACTGACTGGTACGGTCAAGTATGTACCCCTTTCCATTCTCTTTACCCCTCTCTCCTAAAAGCTCGAGACTTGAAGAGTCAAACTTGACCTGTGTGAACCAGCACTTATTAAAATATGTCAAACGGGAATGTTGCAGCGCAAGTCCAGCTAAACGTGTTTTGTATAAACAAAACCAATTTAAAACTTTATTGTGTGAACAAATATAAAACTTAACTAAAACATAAAAAATAAAAGCAGAATAATCAGTATTGTTTTTACTTTTTGATTTTTTCTTTCTTTTGCGAACAAAACTTCAAATTACTGTTTGCAAACGTCAAATCACTGTCCAATTTTACTTTCTGCTAAATTTGCTAGACTGTAGACAAGACAGTTGGAAAAGTGTGCATGTATTACTTGGAGGCCACACGATTAAGTTTTGCCTTTCAATTCCTTTCAATTTGCAATACACTCTTACTTTTTTACTAACACACTCACACTTGTTAAATTCACTACGAGATGGCTTTCAATTTCACCTTTCCATTTATTTGGCAAGTTTAGTTTCAATTTAACAGCTGATAACATGTTTTTCTTTATAAATTGTTGTAAGACATATGAAACTGTTACTAAAAAAACACAAAAAATTCTTATTGCTGCAATAGTAAGGCTATATTATAAATGCCCGTTATTTCTACTAAAAGAATTCTAAATGTGCAAAGAAACCTATGGTGTAAAAGCTGTCATATTTTAAAAGGTAAGACATGTAAGCCAAATAAATGTTGAAATAGGTTCAGATTACTGTTAGGTACGAACACGGCCAGCTTTCTTTTTGTAGAAATTACGGGCATAAGTAAATACACCATACTGTATCAATGTTAATTTCTAAATATACCTTGATGCTCTGTATGAAACGCTAAAAAACAAAAAAATTTATTACACCACCGGAAAAAAACGCATCGCGCACCGAGTAATGAAATTTCCGCGTAGAAAATTTTAAAAAGCACTAAAAACGGTTCGAAACGCGCCGACTTGCCAACGCTGAATGTTAAAGATGCCACATTTTTATAGGAGAAAAATTCCCAAAAATGTATAAAATTTTTTGTATGTAGAAGAACAAATAAGTTATTAGCTATTGATAATAACGTTTAAGCGTACTTTTCAAAATTCTGCTACGATCTTTTATTACATGGGGTCTTCATCTAAGATCATATCTGATCAGGCCTGCCATTTTTGCCGATTTATCGGCATTTTGCGGATTTTTTGCCCCTAAATTATCAAAGTGCCGATTTGCCGATTTTTGCTCAAAAAATGCCGATTTTTTGACTAAAGGCCCAACCACAATGTGATTAAGTTGGCTTAAGCGAATGAGCGAATACATGTAAATTATATGAAGCAAACCATTTTGAACTTAAGGAAACTTTTTGCTAAGTTTAATGAAACTGTCATTTGCTTAAGAAAGGTGCGAATCTAATCGCACATTCCGTACGGAATCAAATGTTTTTTTATTTTGTTTTTGTTTTCTTTAATACATTTGAGAGACATTTTGTTAATTTTTGACAGTAGGTTAAGCAAGACTATGCATATTATGGTTGAGCCTTAACACGTAAAAGGCGATTACTTTTTGTTTGTTTGATAATAATACACTAACTTTAAGCGATACTGAAACAGTTGTAACATTGAAAAGAGACAACTGTTATTAAGTCAGTTCTTCTACTAAAGAAAAAGGGGTTAGTTTTATTCAATATTAAATGCAGTGTTTGTAATGTGTGTTGGGTTAATAAATTTTTATTTATGAAGAATTAAAGGCCAAAGTTAAAAAAGAAATAATTTTTAAGCCTAAAATAATAATAATTTGTTGATTTTACGCCAAATCGTGGGCGCATAGTGCCAAAATAATTCAGTTAAAATTTCTTTTTTTATTAGGAAAATATACAACACTTTATATTTGTGTTTGAAAATGGATAGATAAATACTCACAAAATAATAAAGGCAAGATAAATTTATATTCACTATCAATGAATAATAATTACTTTGATAATTAAATAATTTTTTTTTTTTAAGATTATAACGCAATTGATGACGATGTTAGTACATAAATTAAATAGCCAATTCTTATGTAAGGAAAATTAAATAAACTTGCAAACTTTTTGCCAAAAAATTTCAGATTTATAACGTGAACATTTTATGGCAGCATTTGGTACAATTTTTGGTCCTTCCACATTCTTCCGCAAATGTGGAAAGAATTTTTGAATGTAACAGAGTTTTGATGTTCACTGGAAAATTTATCTTTGCAAGTTATTCGTTTTTTAAAGACTATTTAAAAATTAATAATTTAAACTATTTTGATATTAATATTAAAACGGATTTAATAAAAATGTCAAACTCAAATATTTGTATATGGGATATACGTAATTATAAGAAAGTAAAAAAAAACTTTTGATGTTGACTGGAAAATTTATCTTTGCAAGTTATTTGTTTTAAAAATGAATAATTTCAACTGTTTTGATATTAATATTAAAACGGATTTATTAAAAATGTCAAACTCAAATAGTTGTATATGGAATATACTTAATTATCAGAAAGATAAAAAATAAATTGTATATTTAACTACAATTTCTTTGTAAAACGTTTATTTTGATTGATTCTTTTGAAATTTCATAAGTTATAAACATTAGATAATTCTGAATTGTTCTTATTTGTAAATAAGAATATGTTTTATTGTATTTAAAATAGGTATTTTTAATTTGCCGATTTTTTTATATTAAAGTGCCGATAATGCCGATTTTTTTTTTAAATATGCCGATTTTTTATCAAAATTATCTGGCACCCCTGTATCTGATCTAATATGTGAGAGAACGTCGGCAGAATGAGAGAACAAATTTCTTCATGTTAATCTTAATCCAAGGTATATTTATAGCAGGTAGTCTCAAAAAGCCAGCTGGTTATTTTTTATTTGCTTGTTTTGCGATACAAACTGTCAAATGTTGTATAGTAAACAAGTAAATAAGTTTTTTGTCTCTTTTCAACCCCTTTGCTGTTTGACAGTTCGTATCGCAAAACAACAATAAAAAGCCCTGTTGTTTGTTTTATTGCACAATTGTTGTAATCTCGCGGCTACCTGGTATAAATATACCTTTTCTTAATCTTAAACAAGGGGAACACGTATCTTATAAGATTTCATAATCGAATGATTTTCGTGCAGTATACTTGTGTCGTTTTTACTCTTTTTTTAGTTTTTTCTTGTTTTTTTAGTTAAAACTATTGTTTTTTAAAACACTTATCACAAGATTTTCACTATTTGCACAAAAAAAATAAACATTTTAATGAATGCGATTGAATTTGACGTTTGCTGATATAAAAATCTTATATCTTATCTCAGGTGGAGACCCTGTGTAACACCACTATAAGCGCACAGGGTATTATGCATTTAGTAATGATGTATGTAACAAATAAGAATATTGGTTCTGAACCCATCTTTTAGTATACTCTTCAACTAAAAACTTCTGAATCGATGATATCCATTGGTCCAGCTGGATGTCCATGTAAATCTTGTGCGCAAAGTACAGGTCGCAATTTTGAAGGTAATTTGATGAATCTGGTATGTACGTTTAAAGACTCATAAGGCCCAATTATATTGGAAATGTTGGGAATCGGTATATAATTTCTGATAGCCCCCTGTGCCTATAAATAATCTTATCATGTTGGTATTTAGGTTAAATTTGGTAGAAACTTGTTGTTTACAATCTGAATTGTTCTCCCAATTTTTATTGACATTGGTTCATATTTGACCATAGCTCCCATACAAATACTGCTGCCGAAAAAACCTTTTAGTACTATAACTTCCTCATAAGCGTTGGTATTAATATAAATTTTTGGCAACGATAACTTTTATAATAGCTTCTATGCCACGGCAAGATTTTGTACTGGTAGGCCCATTCGTTCCACTTTAACTACCTCTCTAAAATTGCCAAAAATCAACATATTTGGCTGCTAAAGGCTATTATACTTTATATTAAAAAATGTCAAAAACTCAAGTAATATATTGAATTGTAATAGTGTAAATGCAACGTGTCATGAAAATGACAAGTATTACGAAAAACAATTTGACATCCCATACGACTTCATCGTTTGTTGAATATATGTATATATATAATACTTTTTATTTGATCAGAGTTGCATTTTAAGAAAAGCATCTTCATGTGTGATAGTGCGAACTGAAACTGTAATGTTAAATTAGATTTTTTGACAGTCGCAACAAAACTCATGAGATTTCTATCCCACAAAGTAGGCCAGTTTACACGGTAATACAATGTATTACGACTTTGTAGAATCAAAATATTATGAAATTCTCTCCGTGTTTAAAAGAAAAAAATAAAAATCTTTTGTAAGTATAATTAATGTTTACACGGATGGTATAAGTAAAATCAAAAATAATAACAAAAAAGCAAATGGTTGCAGTTTTAAATATTTACAAAAACAACATGAAAATTTCCGGAGTTGATTTAAGTTGTTTTTGTAATTGTATAAAAATGCTATCACCTTCAATATACTCTGTTAAAATACACCTCTGGTGTGATGAGAATACATAAAGCTGTAGGTCCACACCACGTGTAACTCGCTTTTTCGCAGCATACGCAGCTTTCAAAAAAGTTGAATCTGTGTAGTTATGCATAGTAAAGCCTAGATTACACTATCTCAAAAGTCTTACGTATTCCGTAATACTTTGTGAGATAGAAATCTAATGAGTTTTGTTGCGACTGTCAAAAAATCTAATGTAAGATGACAGTTTGTGTTCACACACATGAAGTAAAATGCAACCCTGATCCAATGAAAAGTATTATTGTTTAGAAATTTTTCAAAAAACGATGAAGTCTTATGGGATGTCAAACTTTTTTCATAATACTTGTCATTTTCGTGACACATTGCATTCATACTATCACACTTTGTCATATTACTTGAGTTTTTGTCATCTATTAATACAAAGTATAATAGTGTAATCTAGCCTTAAGCTAGTGCCGGTTCACACACGTCAAGTTTGACTCGTCAAGTCTTGAATTTTTAGGAGAGAGGGGAAAAGAAATGGCATCCTCTTTTCCCTTCTCTCCTAAAAGCTCAAGGCTTGACGAGTCAAACTTGATGTGTGTGAACCGGCACTTACATGCACAAAAGCGTAGATGCCTTGAGACGAGAAGTAGGTTCGAACAAATCAGCTGATTTTGACAAATTACTTATTATTATTTCCTTGTGCTGCTGCTGCATAAAAAGCGTTGTATGTAACTTGATACGTAGAACGCAAGTAAGGTTATAGAAGCATGCGCTGCGTGGAGACGAAAACGCGTGGTATGGACCTGCAGCTTAAGTTTTTAAAATGGTTTAGAAAAAAAGCATTTACCGACCGCTTGTCAGATTTTGTATCCGTATTCTCTCTTAATCAATACATTTTGCTTTTACATGATAAGATTTTTCTCATAATACATAATTTTTTGACATGTCGTAATACATTGTATTACCGTGTAAACTGGCCTTAAGCACTTAAAATGGCAATAAACATGGTAGTGCGAGTTGCCTATAAATTACATACAATTTTTCCCGCAGTTTAATAAAAAAAATTACTAAATTTGACATGAAAATAGCTAAGTTAGCAGCAGTGTCTTTCTGCTTGTTTCCGGTGTGTGGCTTTGCTGAGAAATAATTGTTTTCCTTTTTAATACAAGATGGCACCACAAATTCTTTAAGCAAAAATGAAAATAATTGCATTTATGTCTTGTGTGTATGTAGATATTTGAAGCACGGATGCAAATCATGGTACAACTGTATTTTTTCTTGTACATTTTGAACCTTGTTGGTACCATGGTACTACCGCGACTTACTTTGTACATTTTAAAAATCTTAACGCTTTGCTATATGGCAACTTTAATTTTGTTTTTTTTTCTTATAATTTGTTGTTCCTTTTTCTTTTTTTAACTCCGGTCTACACCAAAGTTAAATATCTCAGTAACTTGTCAATAACGTCAGCAGAAAAACAGGACAATATTTCCTATTGCTCAGCACTGTTGCCAGAAATTTTTTCTAATAAATCTGAAAATTTGGACTAAAAAATCTGGAAAATCTGGAAAAAATTGTTAAAATCTGCAAAAAATCTGGGAACTTAGAATACTTCATTTTGGGGTTGATTTTGTTTTTATTTTCTGATTCGTGCAACAAACTTAAACTTTAGCCGATATCTAACATTTTTTTGGTACATTAAAATTAAAAGTAAATATATACAAAATAAGTTTTTCTCTTATATTATATGAATGTATGTATATACATATATATATATATGTATATTCAAAAACATTGTGCATACAAAGCATCATATCATCGTATTTAAAATAATTTTATACCTTTTTTATTGTAAATTTCAGAAGTCATTTGTCGTAAAATTTTATTTTGAATTAGAGTATTAAAATAATTTAATTTATTTAATTTAAGGAAGTGTTTTGTGTACAAAATTCCTTCAAGCGATATTTTATCTGAACGATTTTGCTTTGTTTTATTTATGTATATTAACTTAATGTTGGTTCCACATTAGCTGATGAATGTGGCAAAACAAATTTTTTTTAACCAAAAGGCACGATTTTGGGAAAATTATTCTTGAGTCAAAATTTTTGACATTTATTTTTCCAAAAGTGTAATAGATTGATATTTTTATTTATCAAGTATTGGAAATCAAGAGTCAATTGTTGCATATATTCTTTGCATATTAAATTTGGAAACTGTTTATAAAATTTCAAATATTGATTTAAATAAAACATTTGGATTTATAATTTTAATTGATCTCCAAAATCCAATCTTTTAAAAAGTTAGTCACAAAGTTCAATATAAAAGTCTAATTTTTACAATTCCAATGCGATAGCAAAAATCTGCAAATCTCATTTCGTCATTTTTGCAACGAAAAATCAGCAAAATGCAGAGAAATCTGCACTTCTGGCAACAGTGTTGCTCAGCATGAGAAAACGTATTTATAGTTGCGTTCGAGAACACAAAAGTTTTTACTATTTTTTACTAAAATTTACTGCATTTTACGAAATTGCGCTCGAGTACACAAAATGCAGTAAATGAGAACATAAATTGAGAGCGAAAAGTGACAGTTCTTGTTTGAGTATTTACAAATTTTTACTGCAGAAATTTTTGCAGTAAAATTTAGTAAATCAAAAAAACATATGTTTCAAAAGGTAAACAAGCAAAAGTAACAAATAAAAAGCATACAAATTGTGAAAAAATTGTTAAATAAAAGAAAAGCTGAAATAAAAATTAAACCAAAACATAAAGTGAATAAATATTAATTAATTAAACTTGTTTGTGAAGCATTTATTTGGCTAAATACAAACTTTTGAAATTTTTTTCGTTATGTTAATTTCTTAGAGTTGTAAAAGTGTGAAATATTTGGGTACTTAAGTAATCAATAGCAAAAAAATTATTCATGTTATTTTAAATAATTTAACCCGCTACAAATTAGTAAAAGCAAATAAAATAAAAAACAAACAAATATGAAAGATTACATAAAATAGTTTGTTTGTATTTTCCAAAAATGTTCGTGTTATAAAAAGTATTTAATCGAGTACCGATTAGAAAACGAGTTAAGTAGTCAAAAGTGTCAATATTTTTCAACACTTCAATTATTTGCCATCATCTGTTGCCTTTATTTTACGAATTTTGCGATCGCGTACTTTTTTGGACAACAGCTTTTTGTGAGAGAAAATTTTTTAGTTTACTCATTTACTGCATTTTACTGTAAAAGTACTCAAACGCACCTTATGTTAACTCATAAGTTGTAAAAAATCAAGAAAGAAGGTGCAGTGTAAATACTGACGCCATCTTTCAAAAACTATTTTTATTAATACATATCTTATCTTTCTTATTCGACTTTTTTATTTAAATATTATTTATGTTTAATTTTGAGGTCTTTTTTTATATAAATATATAAATTTGGTTAAATCAAATTTTTTTTTTAAATTTTGATATCACTATGGAACATTTTTGGGATTATTGTCTGGGGGGTGAGAAATTCCAAGTCAGGGCGATGGTACTAGGTCAGTATAGTAAAACCCTCAAAGGGTTTGGCGTTCGTATGTGTCAGTTTTTTTTTATGACATTTTAAATTTTTTCCTTATCTTGATGTTTTTTCGCTTAGTTGTAACATTTTGGCAAAAACGTAGTTTAACATAACTCGAGAACCACTTGTCCGATTTTGCTAAAACAAACTCAAAAAAATTTAGAATTACAATTTCTTTAATCCGTTAATATAACGTTTTTCTTTATAATCAACAGTTTTGCCGGTAAAAATAAATTTGTGGAGAAAAACAAAAAAATATTTTTTTTTGCCTAAATATTTAAAAATTTTTTTTTTAAATTCATAAAAAATACAAAACGGAAAAAAGGATCAAGTGTTATTAATTTCATGTAAAGTCACATAACCTATAAACAAAATGCGACATAGATCATAGAAATCGATTAACGCGTTGTGCTTTTATTTACAATTAAGTGAAGGTATCCCATTTTGACAAGAATATTGATATTTGTTTTTATTCAAAAAAGTGTCATTTATCGCCTTTTTCCCCAATAACTCTAGACTTCTGGCCATAAACTACTAAAAAAATTAAGTAAACATTTTTATAATTTTTTAGATTTATTTTAATAAATATTGCCTAGACTTTTTCGATGGTGGTTGTTCGGGACTAGTGGCATCGCATTCATCAGTTTCTGAACCACACATAATGTCAATGTGTGACTCCACTGTTGGCCTTTCTGCATCTCCTGAAAATTCTTTATCATCACGATTATCCTTGTCTTGCCACACAAGCTTACTCCACCAGCAAATTTCCGCAATTATTGCACTCGGCGACTTTTTGCCTCTATATCTGTTCCATATTCTGTTCTCTTTTGTTCACTTATAAAAAACTGGAGAAAAATCACTTTTACTGTTCGCGTTCGTCGGCACTTGTTGAATGACAAAAATCGATAAATGAACACCTATAAATACTACGTATTTTTCAATATTTTGCTGACAGGTACGTTCCGAAACATGAGCACTAATAGATGTGGGTGGAATTTCTGGAAAAAAATCATACAGGTAGCCAACGGAAAACCCCAAATAATTAAAAAAGTGCACTTTCCTTTTTTCCTTTCAATTGTCCACGCACATTTATTACCGCTTATTACTTTGCTAACGCAATCATAAAAATCAAATAACCTTTTGTTTATTACTTTTTTTTTTTGAATTCTAAGAATCATAAAAAAAGTCATAAATGTTTTTGCAAAGAATTTTGTGCATATCTCGAGCAAATTTTTGAAATGCATACCTTCACTTAATTGTTAATAAAAGCGAAACGCGTTCATCGATTTTCATGATTTATGTCTCATTTATTTCATAGGTTATGCGACTTCACGTGAAAGTAATAGGACTTGAACCTTTTTTTACTGTTTTGGATTTTTTATGAACAAAAAATATAAAATTTAAATTTTTTGGGCAAAAAATATTTTTTTTCTTCATACATTCATTTTTAACTTCGAAAGTGTTGCACATATAGGAAAACGGTATAGAAACAGATTAGAGAAATTGTAATTCTTAATTTTTCTAAATTTGTTTCATCAAAATCGGAAAAGTGGTTCTCGAGTTATGTTAAACTACGTTTTTGCCAAAATGTTACAACTAAGCGAAAAAACATCAAGATAAGGAAAAAATTTAAAATGTCATAAAAAAAACTGACACATACGAACGCCAAACCCTTTGAGGGTTTTACTATACTGACCTAGTACCATCACCCTGACTTGGAATTTCTCACCCCCCAGATTGGCTGTTGTACTGTGTATTTAGTTATATGCTTGAGCATGGTGCAACTACAAAAGGTAGACTCATTGCTACAACAAGTACAACAAGACAAAAACAACAGGCAATTTGTTTTTGTATTTTTACCCGAGACTTCAAAAAAAGAACAACACTGTGCCATCAAAAGCACAAAATAAAAACACAAATTTAAAAAAACAAAACAACATGGGAAATAAAAAATAAAAGTTTTCTTGTAATTTGTTTATTTTTTTTATTTGCCTTAACTGGGATAAACAGCTGACAAACATATGGGCAAATGAGTCTACCCTGTGTACTTGTACCATGTGCTTCATGGTCCAATTAGTAGGTCTGCTTGAAACGCCTGCTGATTTTTTGCAGAGTTGTGTTTTATACGTGCAATTGTTTTTGTAACAATTGCTTTTGACATTTCCACCATTTCTTACACAAACAATTGCTTTTGTTCTTGACATCTTTATCATTTTTTACACAAACAAAATGCGTGTTGTTTTTTCTGTTGTTGGATTGTTGTAGTTGCGCGCAGACCTACTAATTGGGCCATGCATGTGCTTGAGTTCAAGGCGAATTAACTCCAGGTAAGCTCAACTCGTCGCCTTGCTTGAGTTCATCAAATTTAATTTTCATTAAATTATTTTACTGAAGGAAGGAATTTTACAACATGAAATTAATTAAAATTTTTTGATAATTTTTATTCTTGGCTGAGCTGGGGATTAAACTTTTTTTTTTGTTAAAACTAAATTAATATTTTTATGTAAAAAATAACTCAAGATTAAAATAATTAATAGTTGCGGTATTTATACAAAATTAGATTGTAGGCTTAAATTTAGTTTTTAGTTATATTTTCCATAAATTTTTTTCTAAAAATACATTTTTAATCCATTTTATTTCTAGAAAATAAGATCGTAAAAAGTCCATCTAAATAAAGAAGTTTCATTGAAAGTAATTAAATGCTAAAATTACAGATACATATATAAATTTTGGGCCAGAAGGTTTTAGCTTGGGAGTTAGAAGCTGATAAATCTTATGATATCTTAAGGGTTCTCAATTTAATATTATATTTTTTGATACCGTTGTTATATCGAAGGCATTTTGGAAAATTGCATTTGAAAAAGCTCACTGAAAATATATGGATTTAAATAAAAAAAGACACCTAAATCTTCACTTAATTGCACCATTGGCTAAATTCCAATAAAGGCTTTATTTCACTTTTTCGCAAAAAAGGTCTTATTTCTCAATTGAAAGTGAAATAAAGCCTTAAAGGCCTTATTTCTTAAGGCGTTATTGCACCCCGCCCGCTATAGGTATATTTTTTTATTTTGAGCTGCGTTGGTAAACTGGACTTAAGCCCAATCGTTTTTAAACTCAGTTTTTTAATGTGACTGATGGAGAACCATATCAGAGAACGGCTTTGTGCGATTACAAAAAAAGTCGCATTAAATAAAAACCAAAAAATACACTCGCTTGCGGTCACACAATCAAACTTGCGCAACTGCAAACATTCGCTGCTGGTTTGCAGTCATTCAAATAATGCACATCGTGCTTTGTTATTTATACCATCGTTAGCTTCGTTTTTTAATAAAGATGTTTGTGTGTTCGGTGGGGCAATGATTGTTTTGGTAAAGAAAAAAAAAAAAAGAAAAACAAACAAAAAAGCCAGAAATCAAGCAATCATTACTCATATAGGCAGTAAACAGTTGCTGTGTTTACAAGAAGAAAACAAATTGAAGAAAAACAACAACAAACAATTTTCATATTGTTGTTGTTATAGTTGTTATTGCTGTTAATGTAACAAAGCGACTCCTACTCATACCAATTTAGTTCGTCGTTAGTTTATCGAGTGGACAATGACTACTTGAATGCAAAAGCATAAGCATTTTTGACTGTGGGTATTTGTGTTGTAGCGTGCGCAACAATAAATGCAAACAAAGCACTTTTAATAAAAAACTCACACATGCACAAATCAAATGTGTACAAAACGATGTCAAAATTACCAACGTTCAACTTAGTTTTGCAAACATAGAGTTATTGTAAATTTTAGCGTATGAATAAATCAAGAAAAATAATGATTTTGCAGTTCTCTGAACCATATATGTATAACGTTTTACTGGTGGAGTACCAAGAAAATAACTCAGAAGTTTACTGGTGAAGACCAAAATACTCTGGAGCAGATTCTGGAAGCTCTCGCTTTCCTATACGAAGGTTTAGGCCGAATGAAGACTTTGCGGTTGAGGCTCCAAAAATTGTGTGATACCCTGGCATAATATCTTAAATAGTTCGCTAAAAATTAATTTTAAGCAAAAAAAAAAAAAAAAAAAAAAAATAAAATCAAAGCGATTTAATAATACACAATTGTACCCTAATGGGTAATTGATATCAAAACAAGACCCAAACGGTTCTATTACGAATTAATGTCTCGAATCGAATCAAAAGGCATCATTTTGTTTTAAGCGGCTCATTCACTTTAAATATTCGAAGATGGCACAATATATAGGCAAGAATCAAAATCCTTTTGATTTTTATTGCCCAACGAAAAGAAGTGCAATATACTGTGAAATGTGTTGGCAACAAAATACGTTGTTGACATGCTTTAAAAGTTATGTTTTTTTTAATAAGAGCTGCGCCATATTTTAATTGAAACCATTGTGCATTGAATAATACATATAGAGAAATAAAGAAATAATATGGAGAATAACATTATCAATAATATTGTAAATGGATAGGGCGCTTTATGGTAATAAAAGCGTTACTTTAATGCTCTTCACACAATTGTAATTTTAAAGAAAAGTATACCCCTTATGCGGCTTAAGGTCCAATTAGTAGTGACATAACCATAACAAAACTGTGTTACCTTCACCTCTGTATTACCAAAACGACATAAACATACCATACAAACCAATTCAATTTTGGTTTCTAAATTCGCCGTTACGGCTGTGGCATTATGGTTATGTCACGTCTAATTGGACCTTAAGCCGCATAAGGGGTATACTTTTCTTTAAAATTCCAATTGTGTAAAGAGCATAAAAGTAACGTTTTTATTACCATAGTCACTGTATCGCCAAAACGACATAAACATACCATACAAACAAATTAAATTTTGGTTGCTAAATTCGCCGTTACGGCTGTGGCATTATGGTAATGTCACGTCTAAATTGAGCTAGAACTGCACAGATGGCACAGAAAAGATTTAGCGAATAATGCGTTTTCAATGCATCCAAAAGTTTTATTCCCCGTTTTCTATCACTTTCTCCCCACAAAAATCAATCGTGATTTCTGGTCCCATTTTCATATACATATACTCTAATTACACTGTGCGACAAATGGTAGGGGTCAGTGATCGGGAAGGGTTCAAACTAAGGAGGAAAGTTATATTGGTAAAAAAGAAGTTATACGTGTCCCGGCGTCTAGGAATCGAGATATATCGGTTTGAAGTAAGTAACTATCATATAGGGGAAATTGTGACCTTTGGTGGTCTTTTTTTTGACGTAACTCGAGAACCACGAGTCCGATTTTGCTGAAACAAAATTCGGAATTACAATTCCTTTAATCTGTTCATACAACGTTTCGCTACATTTCGCAGTTATAAGTAAATGTATGAAAAAAAAAAACAATTTTTTGCCTAAAAAATTGAATTTTTTTATTTTTAATTCATAAAAAATGCCAAACGTTAAAAAAAAGTTTCAAGTCCTATTACTTTCACGTAAAGTCGCATAACCTATGAAAAAAATTAGACATAAATCATGAAAATCGATGAACGCGTTTCGCTTTAATTCACAATTAAGTGAACATTTATGACTTTTTTTATGATTCTCAGAATTAAAAGAAATAAAAAAGTAATAAACAAAAGGTTATTTGATTTTTATGATTGCGGTAGCACTTTTTAATTATTTGGGGTTTTCCGTTGGCTACCTGTATGATTTTTTTACAGAAATTCCATCCACATCTATTGTGCTCCTATTTGGAACGTACCTGTCAGTAAAATATTGATCGATTTTTGTCATTCAACAAGTATAATAGAGGGCCCAGGATGCTGCCCTGTGGGACTCCAGCACCAATTGGCTGAGGTGAACTTAAGAAATTTCTTTCCTTAACAATAAATGGTCGACCAATATATATATATATATATATATATATATATATATATATATATATATATATATATATATATATATATGTATATGATATATATGTAATATTTCATGAATTGGTTCGGTTCAGCTGTGAGCTGAATGATTTTTCAAACATTTTCTTGTTTAAAATCAAATAATATGAGATTTGACGTTTTCTGGTATAAAATAAGGTAATCCTTTCTGTATGATGTTGGCGTTATTATATACATATGTATATATGTTGTAGACCAATTTACAATCGCTAGAGAAAGAAATATGTACATTAATGATAGGAAAAGAGGAACTTTTTATTGCCACAAAATATGTTTCAGAAAAATCTACATTTGAACTAAATAATATAATATAAGATCAACGTTTTCTCAAGGTCACTTGCTCAAGCCACTAACAGCCATGTGTTAAAGTAATGATCAGTGATGAATGATCATTAAAGAAATTTCTATTTGAATGAATTAAATTACAATTGGCTCCAACAAGTCTCCCTTCATTCAAATGAGTAGACCACAACAACAAGAACCAACAGCCAAAACCAAAACACAATGAATTACATATTACTAAATTTACATGACAGTGAAAATGAGACATTGAAAATGCACACATGTGTGAAAGAGCCGTGATCATTATTGCTTTTTTTTTTAACCATTAAAGAGATACTATGTACAGAAAAAAGTCTGAGAAAATTTTTAATCCGGAAGGAGTTGTTTACAATGCTTAACAAATTATAACAAGATTCATATTACAAATAAATAAATGTACATGTGAAAATAAGAATGTACATATGTGTGTACAGTATATCGCAAAACTATTTTGCCAATGCTAATTTTTTGGATTATTGAAAATCAGTGCCCAAGTTATCAATCATATATGTAAGATATCCTAGATTTATATATGTATCGTGTTTCACCATGTCAATGTATGAGATACAAATGTGAATAAATGCAAAAATATATCTCTTCTTTTTGATGTCAGAAAAGTATATTTAATTTTTTATACGCGCCACCACTAGGGGTTAATAAGGGTATACTAAGCTTATCAATCCGTTTGAAACTTTTTCAATATTCATCTTTTGCTAAAAACAGCAAATTTTTAACGTAGGTAAATTTTTTTTGTTTGTAGGGAAAAAGAGATTTTTTTTAGACACGTAGGGATTTTTTTTAATTTCTCCTGGCATCACTGACTAGGGGTGTTTTCTTTTTTACAAAAAACTGTGACATTTTATTTAAAAAAATACAATTTGGCGTCTGTTTCTTAAAAATTTAACTCCCGAAAAGGGTGAGTTTTTTAGAATAAAGCAAGCCACTATTTATGGGAGCAAAATTTTTAAGAAACATACACACAACTGCATTTTTTTTAAATTAAATGTCACATTTTTTGTAGAAAAGAAAACACCATAAGTTAGTGATTCTGTGTAAAACTTTTTTATACCCTCCACCACAATTAGTTGTGAAGAGGGTATACTAAGTTTGTCATTCCGGTTGAAACTTTTTTATTATTGATCTCAGACCCCATAAAGTATATATCAGGTGATTTTTTAAGAGCTATGTATAAAAAGTTTAAAAAACACACATACAATTCAGAAAAATGCATGAAATCTTTATTTGAATCGATAGTACGGTCCATATAATTTAATGTTTGAAGATTATTTCATGCAAATGTTGACCGTGACTGCGCCTCAAATGGTCCATCCGCTTAGTCCAATTTTGGCATACTCTTTCCAAAATTTCGGCCGGTATCTCATGAATAAATGCTTTAATGTTGTCTTCCAATGCGTCAATTGAAGCGGGCATGTGTGTATAGACATGAGTTTTAACATAGCCCCACAAAAAATAGTCTAAATCGCACGATCTAGGCGGCCAATTGACCGGTCCCGAACGTGAAATAAAATGTTCACCGAACTCGCCTCTCAATAAGTCCATTGTTAAGGTTGTTGTGTGGCATGTGCCACCGTCTTGTTGAAACGACATGCCATACAAGACAAGCTCTTGCATTTTGGGCAAAAAAAAGTTGGATATCATCTCACTGTAGCGCTCACCATTCACAGTTACGTTACGATTCGCATCATCTTTGAAGAAGTACGGTCCAATGATGCCACCAGCCCATAAAGCGCACCAACCTGTGACTTTTTCTGGATGCATTTGTAGCTCTTGCAATGCTTCTGGCTGATCTTCACTCCAAAATCGACAATTCTGCTTTTTAACGTACCCATTGTGCCAAAAATCACCTTCGTCGCTGAACACAATTTTTCGATAAAAAAGTGGATGAACTTTCTTAACAGATCACGCATTTTGATAATAAAATTCAATAATTTGCAAGCGTTGTCCGTTTGTAAGACCATTCATGGTTAAATTATAGACCAAACTGATAAAGTGTGACAGTGAAACAAAACACGAAACGTGCGTCAGCTGTTTAAGCCAGTGTTGCCAAAAAGATAATAGCTAAAAAATCACCAGATACATTCTGGCCATGTCCGTCTGTTGAAAACACGCTCACTTTCGAAAAACTCAAAAGAAATAAAAAAACTTGATGCCAAATTGCTTGTAGTTATCCTAAGCAGTTTAGGGTTGAAATCCAGCAAAATCGGTTCGATAGGATCAGAGCTATGAATCAAAATGTGGAACCACAACCTAAAAAAAATTGATAATTTTATTACAAAAAGTAACATAAATGGTGGAAAAATGCACGGAATGATATAATATTTTGCAAAAATTCGTTTCATTCGACTAAAAATCACCCTGTAAAATTTCGCGAAGATCCGTCAATAATTTACCCTAGGCTCCATATAAGCCCTACTCCCAGAAAACAGTTTATTACGCCTACAACCCTAACTAATAATGCTATCATTACAAATTTTGGCACGTCACAGTTTTATAGGACTACAAACAAGAAGATAATTTGCGATAAACTTTCTTCCAACTTAGCTTCATATGGCCAGAAAAAATGTTATGCAATTTTGTGATATACGGTCTATAATAACCCTTAGATCCATTTAGAGCAGCCTTCTGAAATTCACTGCAAACGCTAAAACTAATTTCTCTGCTGTATTGAAATTTATGTCTTTTTAGACCAGAAATCACTCTACATAATTTTGGGATGATTGGTTCATAGCTTACCATGGCTCCAATATAAATTCTTCTCCTGAAAATCATTTAAATTCTGCTAAAACTGTTACGAATCATGATATTTTACTCAAGCTAAAAAATTGCTAAAAAAAGTCATAAAACTTTCTGATGGTCGTCCAATAATTTAACATAGGTCCAAACTGCAACCAATTATAATACTGACTTCAGTTTTTATAAAGTTCGGGTAGTAATTTATAGATTTCATAAATAACCGACTCCTGAAATACTCTTTATATAGGTGGAGGGTATCAAAGACTCGGCACAGCCGAAAAGAGCACTCTAACTCGTTATTACAAAAACTAAAAAAAAAAAAATTGGTGACCAACTCTAATTATATTTTGTACAAATTCACACAACGAAATGTTGTAAAGATCGGCCCATAAGTTACCATAGGCCCCATAAAAAGCCCACTCTGAGAAAATACCTAAGTGCACCTAAAACCAAAGCAAATAATGCTATTGCAGTAAATTTCGCGAAGATCGGTCAATTTATTATTATGCGCCGCATATAAAGCCCACTTTTGGAAAACACTTTAGTACACATTAAACCGTAACGAATTATGCTTATTTAGCATTGTATGGCTAGAAATAATACCATGTAATTTTGTGATAATCGGTTCATACCATAATTAAGATTTTTTAATACTAGAAATCACTCTACTGAATATTGTGATGAACGATACATAATTCTATCGTAAATTATGGATCGTCCAATATAAAATCCCCTCCTGCAAATTACTTTAGTAAGCTTGATAAAATGTCTAAAGCAAATCTGACATTAAATTTAAATTAGACAACGAATTAAAATGCTCTCAGGTTGGGTTTTATCAAGACTCGTTATTATATTATAGATAACATATAAGGCCTATTCCTAAAATATTGAAACTTTCGGCGTAGGCTATTAAAGATTCGGCACAGCCGAAAATATCACTCTTAATTGTTATTGCATACACTTCTTTTGCTTAGTCTGAGTCCATACGGCTCATGTCTTATTGACAAGATTCTTCCTTTTTCTTCTTTGAACATGAATTGGCGTTCAAATGATTCATGTCATATTGCCGACATGTGCTTTTTTGAAATTGAAAACAATAACAAAATTAAACAACGAATGAAAAAGCAAAACGTAAAGACAGTACATGCATCTGTGTACTCATTTCTTTTCCCCTCGTCCCTCTCGCCTATAAAGTAGCAAGCATGTCAATAAGACAAGAGCCGTATGAACACAGACTTAGATATAAAAAGAAATTAATAAATTTAACATTTTTTTTTTTAAATCTATTGGTAACTAAAAAAGCTTTTAGATATCTTGGCACAAATTGGATAATAAAGCTTATTTTTCTTAAAATATTTATCGATTAATCTTCTATAAATTTATTAGTTTTTCGGAAGATACCGAAAATATTCACTGTGGGGATTTATGTTAGGAATTTAAGGTATCATTTAAAAATATTTCGGAGTGTATGAAGCCCTTATATTGACATTTGAGGCTGTAGGCTTAATTCTTAAAATAACCTTTTTCTTTGCGCTTTTTTATGAGAAAAAAGTAATCTTAATTGAAAAATGTAAAATATATTTGTGACATACTGTATACAGATATAGAATCAAAAGTCATACTGCAAAAATGGTACACAATGTTAAAACAAAAATATATATAAAAAAACATAATCACAGAGCTTTAAAGAATTTCATCGTTAAAAACTTAACTATGGACTGTGAAGTGCAGTCTTACTTGAGTTTTATCCCGAAGTCCTCGTCCCTGGATTTTCCTAGAATACTTAATAATTCAATTCGTCGAATTTTTTTGCGGATTATCAGAGAGTTGTCTACCCTCCACCACTAGTGGTGATTGAGGTGTACACTATGTTTGTTATTCTGTGTGAAACTTTTTTAATATTCATCTAGGACCCAATAAATTATGTACTTATATTCTGGGTTCTTACGTAATTCTAGCTCGATTTAGCCATGTCCGTCTGTCTGTAAAAACACAGTTTGGGAATTCCAGCAAAATCGGCTCAGTAAGACAAAAGCTATAAATCCAAATTTTGATCAAGCACCTTTTAAAATTGATAATTAAAAAAAAAAAAACGGATTGACATACGATTTTGCAAAAATTTGTCTTAAGCTGAGATCACACGATTGCCGCAATGCACAATTTTTCACACTTTTTAATACTCCAATCGTGTGACTACACAACCAATTGGCTCATGTACCAATCGAGAACAATATTGTGCTTACTTTAACCAATCAAATGCAACCCTGGTGCGGCAATCGCGTGACTGTTTGCTATGCAACCGCGCGTCCATAAAAATAACAAAAATGCACCAATATTTATTGTGTTCTTGTGCGGCAATCAAACAACACAATTCGCGCCAATATTTGGCATTTTTTATTAAATCTACTTTTTAGTGTTTCTTTTAGTAATTAATAAAGATAAATATGAATTTTTTTATTATGCGTTATATTTTTTTTTTTAATTATTGCTGTTAACGAAATATGTATGTATGTTCACAAGCACAGCTATTCAGTGTGAATATTTTTATTCAAGATATTAAAAAAAAATAAGTATTATTTCTTTTACAGACATTTGTCTTTAATATTTCATATATTTTTCTTAAAATATTTCAAACAAAAGTATTCAACAAAAATTTGTTTAAATGTACTTATGATAAAATTTTCTTTTTTTTTAATGAACAAACCAACTAGAATAAAAAAGCTTCCACAACAGCTGTTTTCGCAGTCGACACAAGTAGGAACAATCGTGTGACTATGCTGCTGCAACTTTTGTACCCATTTCACTTTGTACCAACTAGCGGCAATTAAATTTGTTTAAAACAGGACAATCGTGTGATTTTAGAATATTTGGTTGGTGCAATTTTATTATTGTGCGTCAATAAAGCACAATCAAAATTGTGTCATATTGGTGCATTTGCGGCAATCGTGTGATCCCAGCTTTATACAACTACATAATTCCACTAAATTTCGTGAAAAGGGTTGCCAGAAACCAAACTTAAAATAACTGGGCAACGAAAAAAATTCTCCTGGATTTTGAAAAAACAGCTGGACAATTTAAAAAAAAACTTGTTTTCGTACGCTAGTTCATAAAAAGTAAATTTTTTTTTTAAATTAAAAAAAAAACAAGAAAACGTATAAACTTAAATTCATTCTTACCTCAAATTAAATATCGTCACCTCAAATCCAAAAGGGCATAAGTAACAAAACAATTTAAATCGGCTTTTTTTTGTTTATGAAACATTTATCAAAATTAAGTCTCGATAGCAGTTCAGCAGTTATAAGGTGTTTGAGTATATGTTATTTAAAATGATAACGAACTTTCACGAAACGTACGTTTGTTTTTAATGAATTTAAAAAAAAATTAATATATCTTTCAGTTAATTGTAAATTTTTTCTTTGTATTTAGAATATAATTAATAAAAATATTAGTTTTGAAAATTATTTGTAAATTGTAATTTTTCTGGAAACTGGACAAGACCCTAAAAAACTGGACAATCCAGGTTGTCTGGCAGCCCTAGTCCCACATAAAGCCTGCTGTCGGAAAACTCTTTCGTATGCCTTAAACTGTAACAAATATGGATATTGTAGTAACATTTTGCCTATAAAACACAATTCCGAATTTCGCAAAGATAGGTCCATAGTTTAAACATAGGCCCCATATAAAGCTTACACTCGAAAAACATTTAAATACGTCAAAAACCGTAGCAAATATAGATATTGTGGTAAAAAATTTTCCAATTTAGCTTTATATTGCCAGAAATAACATCGTGCAATTTTGTGATAATCGGCCCATAATTTACCATAGGTCCCGCAGGCTTCTGAAAAGCTCTTTAAAATGTATAAAACGCTTAAACATATTGTATAAGTATATTGAAATTTGGTCCAATATAGATGTTTTTAGTACCAGAAATTACTCTACTGAATTTTGTGATGATTGATCTATAATTAACCTTGGATTCAATATAAATTCCCCTTATTCATTTGAGTATAGTAAGATTGGTGAGATTACCAGGTTATTTTACTTGTATTGCAAGGATGTTTAAAATAAAAAAATGTTTTTGGTTAGTCCTTAAAACTTTGAAAAATCCAGTTTGTGCAAATAATATGTCACTATATCTATTAAGGCCACCATCGCTGTTAGTGACGCTATCATCATCAGCAGATCAAAATACATAACATTGCGTTTACATTTAACAGTACTGGCAAGATAGTAAGAAAATACATATTAGTTGACAAAAGCACTGTTAACTGCCTTCGTGGCTTAGGCGTCCAGACTTTTAAATATGTATACGTCAAACGTAAATGTTGCAGTGCAAGTTCAGATAAACGTGTTTTATATGAACTAAACAAACTTAAAAACAGCTGAAAATAACTATATTTGGGGTATTCACAAGGTGTGCTATCATGTTAAGTTCTAACATTTTACAATGGTTTAAAAATATTGTTGTTGCTTTGTAAACAAAAAGTGTCTTAAAATAATAGTACATTGCTTGCTATGTTTATTGTGCTGTCGTAATTGATCAGAAGAGACCTGCGCTGAGCGGCTGAGCCGATCCGCATTAGTTTTTGTAGCCGTCGCCGTTGATGGTATAGTTTTATTCGGCTAATATCCGAATATAACCTGCGGCTAGCAATTTTTGCAACAAAACACTTGCGGCGTCAAATTATATCGGCTTAGGACTCTGATGTTTGGTAAACAAACGAAATAAAATTTATTTGTGATTTGCGTCTAAAAAATTGAAAATAGTCAGGTAAGATCTAATTTAATTTATTAATTCATGGATTAGAACTAAAAATATTTTGATGGTAGGTAAACATTTATTTTTTATATTTGTTTTATATCAGCCGATTTAAATTTAAAATAGCACACTAAATTATGAGGGGTTGTTCACTACAGTCATATTTCTTCATGTTATTATTTTAAGACTTATGACTTTATGGCACCTTGTGAATCCCCCAATTGTGTTAACGAACATAACACTTAACAAAACATAAAAAATTAAAACAGAATATATTTGTTTTACATATTGATTTGTTTTTTTTTTGCTAACAAAACTTTAGATTACTGTTAGCAAATGTCAAATCGCAGTCCAATTTTACTGCTAGACAGTAGACAACAGAGAACTGCAAAATCACAATTTTTCTTGATTTATTCATACGCTCAAATTTACATTCACTCTTTGCCTGCAACACAAAGTTCAACGTTGGTAATTTTCACATCGTTTCGTACACATTTGATTTTTGCATGTATTCGTTTTTTATTGAAAGTGCTTTGTTTGCATTTTTGTTGCGCACGCAATATGACTTATTTATGTAAATTCAAAAGGCACACATTCTTATACTTTTGCTTTCAAGTAGTCGTTGTCCACTCGATGAGACGCTTTGTTAACATTAACAACAATAAATCACTCGACGAGACGCTTTGTTAAAATTAACAACAATAAAAATAACAATAACAAGAATACATTGTACATACAGAACTACTGTACTTTTTAAGATGATAAAAAAAGCCTTCTGTTACTATGGAAATTGTTTGTGGTACCTACATATGTGCGTTTAGTTTCATTTCAATTTTTTTTCTTGTACTACATAGTTAATGGTGAATGCCTACATGAGTAATAATTGCTTGATTTCTGGCTTTTTTGTTTGCATTTTTTTTTTCTTTTCCAAAACAATAATTGTCGCACCGAACACATGAACATATTTATTTAAAAACGAAGAATTATTTGAATGGCTGCAAACCAGCAGCGAATGTTTGCGGTTGCGCAAGTTTGATTGTATGACCGCAAGCGAGTGTATTTGTTGCTGTTCATTTAATGCGATTTTTTTGCAATTGCACAAAGCCGTTCTCTGGTAGACAAGACAGTTGGAAAAGTGTGCATGTATTAGTAAAAAAGTTTGCATGTATTGCTACTGCCTTGTCAGTATGTACTGGCAAATATAAACGCCATGTAAGGAATAAGCTATTTTTATTTTAGAAAATTTAAAAAAGCTTCACTTTGTTGTGCTGTAAAGGATAACAGAAATGACCAGTTTTTCTGCATCACCTCACTGCTATATATACACCTAGTGGAAACAAGGAGTCTATACAGAAATATTAGCCAGCAGAACAAACTCCGCCCTATGTTGAGTTCAAATTGAGATTTTACTTAATGCAAGTTTACACTATTATACTTTGTATTAATACATGTCAAAAACTCAAGTAATATGTAACAGTCTGATAGTGTGAATGCATGTATGATGAAAATGGCAAGTGTTATGAAAAAAAGTTTGACATCCCATACGACTTCATACATATTTTTGAAAAATTTCTAAAGAATACGAAAAAACAGAGGAAAAGAAGGCAACATGTAACAGCAAATTTCGAACCACCAGTACTACTGGTTAAAAGATTGATGTTTGACTGTTGGCTGGCGGGCACCGCAGTGGTGCAGTGGTTAGAACTCAAAGATTTTCTGAAGATAGAATGTGGTGATTCATGAAACATGTAAAAATCAACCCGGGTTCAAATCCCAGCTCAGCCAAAAAAAAATTATCAATAAATTTTAATAAAAATTCCAAGTTCTAAAATTCCTTCCTCAGTGAAAATTAAATTTGATGAACTGAAGCCTAATTAAAGAATATCAATAATTTCTAAACAATAATACTTTTCATTGGATCAGGGTTGCATTGTATTTCATGTGCGAGTGTTTATACTTTGTGTGATGGTGTGAACACAAACTGTCATGTTAAACTAGATTTTTTGACAGTCGGAAAAAAACTCATTAGATTTCTATCACACAAAGTATTATAGAATACGTAAGACTTGTGAGATGGTGTAATGTAAATAGTTTTCGATTCAAATTTAAAATCGATTTTGTGTTAAAAAATCGATTTGTTTTTATAAAATTTGGGCAATTATAAATATTTTCCATGAAACCGATAAATTATGTGCGTGCGCATGTGTATTGTCATGTTCGAAGTAAACAAAAAACAGTTGAAACCAGTTTAACGTATTTACCTATTAGTACTTTTGCTATACTTCCAACTTTAATATAGGTTCTCTTGTTCTTCAGAAATCAGGATCATAACTGAAGAATGAACAAAACAGTCCTAAGCGTATTGTAACGAACCAAACACTGAAGGTGAGCTTTTTGAAAATCAACATAATATTATAGAAATATTAACAACAGGTGAATCAAACCATGGCATTCCTGTGGAATAACGCTAATATTTAAAATTTTAATATGTGGAATGTTCATACATATCGCTCTGGTTCCTTTAAAGGGAGTCAACTCAAATTTTAAACATATTCACTTTTTGCAGGAAAATTAAAAACAGCGGTCATATCAACCCACTGTAAAAATCTTAGTTCAATTTCTCTTGTATTTAAAAAAATAAAAAAAAACAAAAAAAAATCCAGTTGTAGTATCCTCCATTGTGTATCAGGTATAAGTTTGTAAATTTATCATAAGCGATTTTCAAATCGATTTTAAGTTGCGCATAATCAATTTCCTAAATCGAAATAAAAAAGTAGAAAATTGATTTTGGAATCCATTTACTATTCTAGTTTTAACCAGTCTTAAGCTATTAACATACCCTGATGGTAACTAGTTTCCATGGTACTAAAATAACTCTGTTCAGCCTAGATTAACCAATTTTAATTCGTAATTTCTCCGAGAGTGCAACGCCAAGGGGTAGGTCAGGTCGTCTTAAAACTCTTAAGCAAAACCCCCTATAAAGACCTTAAGTTCAATTACTAATGAACTATGCGTTCAATTAAGATCAAGGATTCAATTAATGGCTTAAGCTCTATGGTTAGTTTGAAGGATATTGAAATCTTATGTTCGTAAATAGCCCCATAACGAGCCATCCGCCCAAGGAGTCCGGTTACAACTGTCTGCTATCATAACTAAAAAAAGTAATTTTAAATTCATTAATTCAGCCAATTCTACTAAATCCAAGCATTTTATAAAATATATTGACGGAAGCAAAGTTGAAATAGGCCTGCAGGCTTATATCTCTATTTCAAATCATTGCGCCAGTAATATATGAGAGACTACTGTTTCCTAAACGGCGGATATCATTATAAATTACTATAAAAAAAAAAAATAATTCCTTAACAGATCTGTTAACACTTGACTGTATTAAAAAAAAAAAAAAAAATCGCGAGACTGTGACAAAATGTTTGGTTTACAATTAATTGTTACAATTTTTTGAAATAAATAAAGAAAAACACAAGCTGGGGTTTACAATAATCTCCAAACAAAAAATTTTTAATATTAAATATCATGTTAATGATCATTATTATGATGATAAAATATTTGAATACAATATGAGAACAGAGTAGTAATTCACTTAACATCATCATTAATTAATATGTATCAGGGAATTAAAAAATTTTGTTTTTTATTATCTGCCAGTATTCATTAAGGCACCACAACGTAGACATGTTCCGACGCGTTAAATTCGTATTCAAAATAAATTTGTTAATTATAACATCAAGAATTATATATAATAAACATTTATTAAACAGCAATTAAATGCTATAATTTAAAAATTATTCTGTGAAATTTTGTGTTAATTTTCTCGAAAATTAAAAAAAAACGTTAATTTTTAATAAACCAACAATTTCAGTACGTTTTTAGTTTATGTGCCGCTAACTGATCGCCATGTGCTGGTCGATACGTGTCTACGGGACGGTTTTACATAATTTATTCGCCAGATTCTTCTCAAATATTGCCAATACTTGTTCTTTTTCCGATACAGCGCGTGTTTGTGTTTATTGCTGTTGTCGTTGTTGTGATTGTTGTAATTGTTATAAACATAAACAAATGAGAACTTTATCGGAGGAAGATGATGGTGAATATGATCCGGTGGAGGGTGGTTTAAATTTGAATACCAGTGAACGTCATCAACACCAAGAGCAAACGTCTAGAATACAACACGATTATGTCATAGTGGGTAAGAAAGAGAGAGAGAATGTGTTAAACTGAGAGTTGTAAAGAGATGGGTGATCCGATCTGGACAAGTTTAGCTTAAAAGTAATTTGAGTATTTTGAACTTAGAATCTTCAAGTAACAACAGTATTTTGTTTTTATTTAAAACAAAACAATTGCAAACAATAAAGATGCGTAGTTTCCTGAAGAAAAAAAAAAAAAAAAACGTTCGATGGAGTACAACAACTAAAAAACATTATCCATAACTATGTAGATCTGTATGTATGCAAATGTTTTTTTTACAAAAATAAATTAATTATTCTAATAAAGAAAGGAATTTAACAACATGAAAAAAAGGAAAAAACATGTAAATTAATTGAAAATTCATATATGTACATAAAATCGATTAGATAATTAGAGGCAACCATACTATGGTTGTGGATTCTTGATGGAGGACTAATTTAACAATAATATGGTTGGCAGTGACACTTGTATGTTTATATAAATATAATGTGTTTTATTTTTTTTTTTAAATAGTTTTGTTGAAGGCGACCATATTTAAACATGTTAAACTTAAATGAATGTAGTCACAACATACATGGAATAATACCTCTACATTCTTACATTGTTTCATCTATATTTTACTATAGATATTTTGTATTTTGCATTCCTTACTACGAAGCAGGTTTGTAAGGGAGAATACTAAAAAATAACTGTAAAGAACATTTAGTGTGTAAAGCTGATAGCTAGTAGCTACGTTCACCTATTTTTATATGCGTTAAATAAAGCGCTTTTTGTTTCAAAAATGTATTGTATGTGTTCCGTAAGCGAGGTGGTAAGCGAAACTCTTAAGGCTCAGTTAGTCTTTACTTTCTGTTCTATTACGAATCAGCTGATTTGGTTTTGTTATTAAAAAACCTGTAAAAATTGATTAGTTTTTCTGTTCTGTTGCGGTTCAGTTTGTTAAAATCAAAAAATTGTTAAGTTATTGTAAGTGACAGCAAAATAAATAATAAAAATACATATTTATGTTGAAATAAACTATTTTTTGATTTTAAGAATTCATAACATTTAATTTCTTCAAATTTATTTGCATTAAAGTGATTGAAATGAAACAATGGACGGTGCAAAACTAATAAATTTGTCATAAATGGCTGATAAGTTGCTACAGAAAAAGTAACTATTACAATTTCGTAACAGAACGGCACGGAACGGAACAGAAACAGAAAGTAAAGACTAATTCTGCCTTTACATTTCTCCCTTAAGCCTAGTACTCTGTTCAAATTTGTGAAAAATGTTGAGCAACATTGATTATTCCACACGAAAATTTTGGCATTTATCAATGTTACCAATCTTGCGAGTTTGTACAATTTGACGTTTTTATTCCTTGAAAGTATGCTACATTGTTTCGTGTATGTAAACAAACGCCACATGTATTTTACTAAAATAATTTTTTTTTAATACAAAAAAAAAATAAATAAGGATACAAAACTGTTACCGGTTGTGTTATTTTATTTTTTATTTCTTTTTTAATATTTAGTTCATACTTTTTTTACTTTTGCTTAAAATTCCACGTGAAATAAAGGCAGCTTACATTATTTCGCAGTTGTAAAAAAAATTTTGCTAGAAACATTTCGGAACTTTTTCACAAAATAAACAGAGTACAACTCTATCAACATTATTTCATAGATATTCCGCACAAGTTTTTTTCATATGCATTTTGACAGCATTTCACGTGAAATGTTGAACAGAGTACCAGGCTTTACATACCTGCTTAGTTTGAAGCTCAATTTTATAATAGGTGCGTTTGAGTACTTTTACAGTAAAATGCAGTAAATGAGTAAACTTAGAAATTTTCTCTCACAAAAAGCTGTTGTCCAAAAAAGTACGCGAACGCAAAATTTGTAAAAATTCGTAAAATTAAGGCAACAGCTGATGGTAAATAATTATAGTGTTGAAAAATGTTGACACTTTTGACTACTTAACTCGTTTTCTTATCGGTACTCGATTAAATACTTTTTATAACACGAACATTTTTGGAAAATACAAACCAACTATTTTATGTAATCTTTCGTATTTGTTTGTTTTTAATTTTATTTGATTTTACTAATTTGTAGCGGGTTAAATTATTTAAAAGAACATGAATAATTTTTTTGCTATTGATTACTTAAGTACCCAAATACTTCACACTTTTACAACTCTAAAAAATTAACATAACAAAAACAATTTCAAAAGTTTGTATTTAGCCAAATAAATGCTTCACAAACAAGTTTAATTAATTAATATTTATTCACTTTTTGTTTTGGTTTAATTTTTATTTCAACTTTTCTTTTATTTAACAATTTTTTTAAAATTTGTATGCTTTTTATTTGCTACTTTTGTTTGTTTACCTTTTGAAACATATGTTTTTTTGATTTACTAAATTTTACTGCAAAAATTTCTGCAGTAAAAATTTGTAAATACTCAATCAAGAACTGTCACTTTTCGCTCTAAATTTATGTTCTCATTTACTCCATTTTGTGTACTCAAACGCAATTTCGTAAAATGCAGTAAAGTTTAGTAAAAAATAGTAAAAACTTTTGTGTTCTCGAACGCAACTAATGGGTGGTTTATGCATTGAAAAACTTATTTTATATGTTTTTTGTTCAATTAAATAATTTGCACTGCTTTATAATAAGCCTGGTACTGTGTTCAGTATTTCCTGCGAAATGTTTTAAAAATTTGTGCTCTATTTATATTACGAAAACTTGCGAAATGTTTCTAGCAACATTTTAATTTTCCTTGCGAAGAAATGGCTAATCTTTTTTTGGAATGGTTCCAGAGAGGGTTTACTTCAACAATTTTTTCTAAAAATTGAGATTTTTGAAAAGGCTGCTCCTTACTTCTTATCGTAACTTTGGAACGACGTACTCGATTTTGTTATGCAATCTGTCAAAACATTTAAAATTACGCCAGATTTAAGTTTCTCTCAAAGTTGCATGTATTAGAAGTAAAATAAATTTTACTTGATGAAAATCCCTGGACAAATTCATGTTTTATTCCCGCTAAAGCCTGGTACTCTGTTCAACATTTCACGTGAAATGCTGTCAAAACGCATATCAAAAAAAAAAACTTGTGAGGAATATCTATGAAATAATGTTGATAGAGTTGTACTCTGTTTATTTTGTGAAAAAGTTCCGAAATGTTTATGGCAACATTTTTTTACAACTGCGAAATAATGTAAGCTGCACTTATTTCACGTGGAATTTTTAAGCAAAAGCAAAAAAATATGAACTGATTATTAAATAAGAAATAAAAAATTAATAATGGGTGATTTTTAAGAGCTATAGGAAAGTTAAAAAAAAAACACATAAAATTCAGAAAATTCATGAAATCTTTATTTGAATCGATAGTACGGTCCATATAATTTAATGTTTGAAGATTTTTTCATGCAAATATTGACCGTGTAAATGCTGCAATGTTGTCTTCCAATGCGTCAATTGAAGCGGGCATGTGTTTATAGTCATGAGCTTTAACATATGTAGCTCCACAAAAAATAGTCTAAAGGCGATAAATCACACGATCTAGGCGGCCAATTGACCGGTCTCGAACGTGGAATAAAATGTTCACCGAACTCGCCTCTCAATAAGTCCATTGTTAAGCGTGCTGTGTGGCATGTGGCACCGTATTGTTGAAACCACATGTCATGCAAGTCAAGCTCTTGCATATTGGGCAAAAAAAATTTGGATATCATCTCACGGTAGCGCTCACCATTCACAGTTACGTTACTATTCGCATTATCTTTGAAGAAGTACGGTCCAATGATGCCACCAGCCCATAAACCGCACCAAACTATGACTTTTTCTGGATGCATTGGTAGCTCTTGCAATGCTTCTGGCTGATCTTCACTCCAAAATCGACAATTCTGCTTATTAACGTACCCATTGAGCCATAAATGAGCTTCGTCGCTGAACACAAGAAGCGCGCGATGAACTTTCTTAACAGAGCACGCATTTTGATAATAAAATTCAATAATTTGCAAGCGTTGTTCGTTTGTAAGACGATTCATGGTTAAATTATAGACCAAACTGAAGATGTTTGACAGTGAAACAAAACACGAAACGTGCGTCAGCTGTTTAATTGACAGAATTTCATTTAGTTTAATTTCCTTTGCTTATGCATATCATCGGAAAACTATGAACATACAAAATTAAATTTTTTTTAAATTTTAGTGATATGTTTTTGTACAGCTTTTTGATTGCAAGTTCCAATTAAGAGCTACATACATATTTGAATTGAGTGCAGATTTTATGCATTCAATCACAGTTAGTGATAGAGACAAAATTTTCAATACCAATTAATTTGTTTAGTGCTAGTAAAAAAAAAAAATACCAATCATCACTAAAGCAGGTAAAAAATTGTAAAAATAACTTGTAACTAATAAAAACGTTAAGTTTTGAAAAACCGCAAGATAGACAATATTGATACTTGACAACATTTTCGTGTGAAATAATCAATGTTGCATTTTTGCAAGTTCAAACAGAGTACTAGGCTTTAAGCGGGAATTCCCAGGAAATTAAAAAATAAATCCAAATAACACAAGGCAACAAAATCGAAAAACATGTTAAAGGCTTGAAAGACCACTATATAATTTTGATGTATTGTGGTTCCAGTAGTACAAATATGAGCCCAATTTTAAATTCTATGGAGAATTAATTGGCAAAATTAAAAAATGATATTAGAGAAACTTAAATTTGGCGTAATTTAAAATGTTTTGACGGATTGCATAACAAAATTGAGTATGTCGTTCCAAAGTTACGATAAGATGTTAGGAGCAGCCTTTTCAAAATCTCAATTTTTAGACAAAAATTACCATAGAATTTGAAATAATGATGATTTTTACAGTTAGGTGACTACAGCGGATCAAAAAAATAAAGTGGCTATTCAAGCCCTTTTTTGCTGTTGACCTGTGTAATCTAAGCAGATTAGAAATCGGCCGATACATATCTGTGCCAAGATGAAAAATTAGTTTATGTCAAATGTTGTAGTTTCGAGTTGTTTTGCTAAAGTTTTATTAAAGAAGTTTCTTGCTTTAAGTCTGTATAGAGGCTAAAAGTAAATGTTTAAAAAAATGTTGAAAACTCAATTTTGTCTTATATCGACTTAAGCTATTCTTCCATCTGACCACAGAAATATTAACAAAAGCTTTTCCAATTAAATTATATTTCATTCATAACACATTGTTTAGTCTATTAATTTCTCTATATTACAGACGATATAGATGCTAATTATCTACAAATTGAGAAGCGGAAGATTGAAACTGAACCATTTTATCGTACTATAGATCGTTCTGCAGCCGAGGATATATTGATGGGTAGAGAAGATGGAACCTGCTTAGTAAGACCCTATAAAGAAACGGTAGGTAGTTAACAGTAAAACCCTTTTAAGAACTTACATATAATGCAAACAACTTTTCTTAATATCTAGGATATTTCTATAAAATACATCGTCACCATTTACGCCCAACACGAATTCTTTCATCTATTCATTAGACAAATCGAAGGCAAAGAATTGTTTGCCATCGGCCAGGAAAAGAAAAATGAAAAATACTTTAATACACCGAATGATATTATAGAATTTTATAAACATAATATTTTACAATGTACTAATAAGAAATGTAGTTTAAGCTTAGTTTTAAAACCGATTATAGTTTAAGATGGTTAATGGAGCCATAAGTTAAAAAAAAAGAAAAAAAAATTAAATGAAACTGAAATGATCTCAGAAAAATATTGCTGTCTTAAACTAAAGTCTTTCAGAGATTTATTAATAATACATATTTATAAAGTTTTATAAAACGTTTTGTTAAAAATAAGTTTATACATAATTATGAGTAATATTTTATTTTATTTACTTTCTTAATTATTAATAAATATTTACAAAAGTTATTTAAAATATAATAATAATTTTTTTAATTATGAGTATTATGGTAGTATTAAGTGTTGACAATCGCTTTAAAAACACAATGATTATTTTGCATTAGAGCGGGCCAGTGAAAAGCACGTATCAAATCTGAGCGTCGATCTGCTAAAGCATGGCGTTCATGTTTTTCAGGGCGTAGAAAACCTAGAGATATTAAAATGATTATTAAAAGCAAGTTTTAGGCAGTGTTCGAAAATAAACAGTACATTATTTAGCGTTCGACTCACACACCCAAGAACGATATTTATTTATTTTTAGTGATTGCGTAGACGAATACAACCCTAAACACCGTTCGTAACTTTAGTTAAAAAACAGATCAATTGTATTGAAACTGTAGACAAACATTATATTTTAATGTTCAATAATGTTTCTTTTTTTACATTGATAAAGAAATAAACAAACAAAAAAAAACTAGCAACGACCGCAGCACGAACAGCTTGTGTGTGTATTGTGTATATGTTTTGTTTTGTAAAATTATTTTGCTGGCTTTTTGTATTTTTTTCCGTATTATGTGTATTTTGTTTTTTTTTTTGTTAAAAATGTTTTTTGAAGTTTAAAAGAACCGAACGGAATTAAATGTTCTCATCTTTTGTTGAGTTTGATAAAAATAGTATTACATATTTTTGTGTTCGAAAGATGACTAACAGGGAAACGTTATTCTTTTAATAATTTTCTACACAAACACTATTAGCGTTTGTGTTTTCCACAAATCTACCGAACCGAACACTAAAGAGCGATATTGAGTGTTTTTTTTCGAATACTGGTTTTAGGAGTGAACTAAAACTTACCCAAATTAAAATCATTATCCAAATAATAGGGCACCTTTTGATTAACCATTTTCCAGGCTAAACGAGCACAAGCGCTGACATAGTGTATCAAAGGGGGGCAAGATTCCAAACAAGGGTATTCGTGTAAAGTTGAAAGAACCTTTAATTAAAGTTTATTTAAAAGAAATAGAATATGGGAATTATTTCTTTTTCATAAATTTTTTTATTATATAAAACATTTCTACACCCAGAGAAAAAACATGTTAAAATATGGTCACCTCCAACAAAACTATTTTTAAAGAAAGTTTTAAACATATTATGATTCATTTAACAATATTATTGTAACCGACAACCACATAATGCATGAATTAGTCCTCCATTAAGAAGCCACAACCATATTATAGTTGCCTCCAAACATGTGATGGTCAAAAATCACAAAAACATGTTTAAAACTTATAATAGCATGGTTGATTTTCAACCATAGCATGTAGCTCTTGGAAAAGAGGAAAATACTAATCTTAATTTTAAAACAAATTATTGTCATATTTAACCATAACATGTTTGGAGGCAACCATAATGTGGTTGTGGCTTCCTAATGGATGACTTATTCAACCATAATATGGTTGTAGCTGACAATATAGTGGTTATATTAACCATTATATAGTTAAAATTTTCTTTAAAAATAGTTTTGTTGGAGGTGACCATATTTAAACATGTTTTTTCTCTGCGTGTACGAATATGCTTCTATGTAGGCGATAGGACTATTGCAAAAAGCTTTATAAAATAAAATTTGTCTCATCGAAGCATATTCGATAAAAATTTCAATAAAAACTTAAACAATTTCATAAAAATATATATTAGAAATCTAACTTACCTGATTGAATACTGATCTTTCTATTTCACCCAAAGGAAATGAATCGATGGTCTCATGTAAATGTTGCCTTATGGAACGATCCAAAGCCAATGTTATTTCATTTGTACTGTCCAAGGGACAATTTAAGGTCCGTCTTACTTCCATAACCTTACGTTCACGCATACCATGACACAAACGGAATGAAAGCTGTAAATATAATTAATATTTCTTCTTAATTTTTTTAATCTATGGCTTTAAACGTTATAAACTTTAATCTATGTAATCATTATTTTCACACAATTTTTTTTATTTTTATTTTTGCAATAGCCATCTATTTTATAGCCATCATCATTGACAAGACGGGCATTGTGATTCAATCAAAATTTGCATATCGCCTTAAGATGATAGAGAAACACGAGCCGTAAATTAAATGCTTGATCATTGAGGCGTATAAAAGCAAGTAGAAGATAAAAAAGATCTTGTTTTATTTTTTTTTTAAGTAGAAACTTTAAGAGTTCGTTTATAGAAAACGAAAGTTAATAATAAATACTTTGCTATAAAGTTTGTGATTGAAAGCAATAGTTTTGTTAAAACAGATAAAATAAATTAAGAAGTTCTATAACATTATATTAATAGTTGTCGACCTATAAAACTGCTTAAGGAGCGTATAGACGACATGTTTTTGTCATCTGACATGTCAAATTTCCCACTGCAAAACACATACATGTCGTGTGTTACCTTTTTAACTTTGCTTCTGTAAAAGTCAGACGCAAAGTCATCTGACAAAATTTCAATTAGAGCGTGCTCTATTTTCTTCTGACAAACCATATGACATCAGAAATCTATGCCGGGAAGAAACTGGCAGCGGCGTCAACTATTGACGGAATCATTAGCCGGCTGAAGTTAATATTTTACAATACCAAGATATGTATGCTCATCTCACCATTGAATAGAATTTATGTAAATATATACATAAAAACCGTTTCATTATAAAATTCTAAATTGGTATCTTTAAAATAAAAGAAAAAATGTTAAGATGGCTAAATTATTTTACGGCGCAAATAAATATTTTCGTGGCGGCAGCAAGCTATTTTGAAACCGAGAACTACTTTGGTTTCTCCAATAACAATGCGAAAAAAAACAGAGACAATGTCAGAAGCAAATTACATGTACGTTTGTGACCGAATATTATAAACCTTATGTAAAACAGCAATTTTGACAGACATGAACAATTACATGTGACTTGAAAATTTGACATGTCAGATGACAAATACATGTCGTGTACGGGCGCCTTTAACGAAAGATTTCCATTAATATTGTCATATTATGCATTATTTTACAATAGTTTAAAACAATTGTTGTTGTGTTTTAAGCGGCCCATACACTTGCAATATTATTGTTTATGATATTCGTCATATTATTTCCATTTTGTCCTATATTATGCAATAAGTCCCACAATGGTTTCCTTCATTCAATAAAAAGGTGACCATAACCTATAGGAGTAACATAAACATCATTGCACAATATTGCCAACACATTTCACTTTCTTTTCGTTGTGTAATAAAAATCAAAAGTCTTTTGATTGTTGCCAATATATTGTGCCACCTACGAATAACAAATACACATTGGCGATATAATTGTACAATACGTGAAATGCAACAATTTTATTGCATGTGTAAAAGCCGCTTTAATCAAAAAAATCCTAAAATAAGAAGACTTTTTATGCTGTGTTTACAGTTTGTCATAACTACACAGTAGAAATATGAATTATGAGGTGTTGCTCACAGTGTTCATATTTTTACCAAGTTATTATTTTTAGACATTAGGCTTTATGACTACCGCTCGAATCCCCCAAATGTATGACTTTTCGGCAATGCAACACTGCGCTGCATTTGATGCGCAGCGCGTTCGGCTGACATAATCTGTCAGCTTTACTCCGGTAAAGTTTGGCTGAGATATGAGAAAAAAACCGCGATTGCCTAAAATTTTCCCCAAAAACCCATTTTTGTTGTTATTTTTTCTGTAAGTATGTAGAATGGCAAAAATAAAAGTTTCCAAATTAAGTACAAGCATCTTGGTTAGCAATACACAACATCCGGCAGAATGTTGGCGGTATTGGAGTAGTGGGCGTGGCACAAAATATATTTATATATATCTGAAAAATGGTATTTATAAAAGTTTCTGTTTTTACCGCACCATGGTTAAAGAGGTGTATAAGATTCAGCATAGACGAATTAAGCTCTATTACTTGATTATAACTTAAAAAGTTCGTTCATTTTCAACTATTTGAAAACAAAATATGTCTTCTTGTACTAATTAAAAATATATTTATCCCACACATTTTTTACTTTTACCGTTTTGTTATGGAACTTCTCAAATTTTTTAATGTCAAAAAAAAAAAAAAAAAAAAAAAAATTTATTTTGCGTTTAACTTTCAGTAAAGTTACACACGAATTAAATTAATTAAAATATCTACTAATAAATACAAAATTTATAAAAATTTTTAAATTGAAAAGTCTGTAAGTTCTTCGACACAAATGTTATACACAACCAATTTCTGTATTTACATCGGGGTTTTAAGAAATTAATGTAGTTAAATTGAGTCTTAGAAGCGATCCTTATATGAAAGCTTTGGCCAATAATGACATGATCACTAAACAATGTTTCTTAAGCTATGTAAACACCTATTAAATATTTGACGGCCTACACGTAACTACTAGTTTTTTTTTACTTTTGCAAAATGTTTTTTCATTAAACAGTTTCTAAATTTCATTTTACACTTACCATCTTACAAATAAATTAAATAAATCAAAAATTTATTGTTTAATGCTATGTTCACATTTGGGTTCTTAAACGCGTTTAAGCAGCTCGAACGTGATTAAGCTCTAATCACTTCAAAATCGAGATGATTAACCATACATTGAAGTGATTTGTTAATATTGTAATTTCTACAATATTGATCTAAGACCCTATAAAGTATATATATTTTGGGTCCTTATGAGGAGAGAACTTGATTTTACCATGTCCGTCTGTCCGTCTTACGTTTGATATGTGTTTTCCGAAAACTCCAGACATGATAGCGGCAAGGTTGTTTTTATTCATTTATGTCACATATAGTCCACCATTTCTTGCTATTGAAATTCAGCCAGATCGGTCCAAAAATGGCTGAGATATGAGCAAAAAACCACGACTACCTCTAAAGTTTTCAAAAAATCCCTTGTTGTTGTATTTTTATTACTTTTTTCTGTATATCTTGAGAACGGCAAGAGCCAAAGTTTTCAAATTAGGTACACACATTGAGGTTATCAATACACAGCATCCCACAAAATGTGGGCGGGATCGGAGAAGTGGGCGCGGCACCTCCCGTATCAAAAATTGTATAAAAACCTGATTTTTTGGACTGTTTTTAACTGGCAACTAGAGTTGTCAATTATTCGCCTTTCAACTTTGTTCGAATAATTCAAATAATTGTTTTTGTTCGTGCGATCAAACAAATAAATTTAAAAAATTATTCGATTAATCGATGAGAATAACGAATAAAAAAATAATTTTTTAAACAAAAATTACTATGGAAAATCTTTCATTCTACCCGCCATGACTTCTTCTTTTTTTGATGCATAACATTTTCCATCTTAACTCCACATCGTTGTAGTACTTTAAGGCATCGTTACACCTTAATTCCTTAATAATCTGATTTTACTCTGGATTTTCGCAAGGCGTTGGCAGACCTACCATCTTCAGCCAAACAATTTCTTTTATAGAACAGCCGCTGTCTCTCTTAATGTATTTTTCCTTTGGACCAAGTTCGGCCTTTCTTGATGTCGTTTGATTATCTTCCACTACATCGTTTTCAATGGTAATATTCTGACACTTAAGCAAATGGTAAAGTTATATTTACATATATAATTTAAAAAAAGATATAATACAATAACAACATTTTCTACTCTCAAGATATGATTTATATTAATCAATTCTTTATTTTTTAATCTTTTTGTTAATGTCTAAATTTCACCCGAAATTGAAAAACCCCCTTTCTTGAAATTTTTTTAGCATTTGATATAAAAATAAAACAGCTGATACAATTAAGAAGGTGAGTTGCAAAACTCGTTTGTTGCAAAATTAAAAATACGAGATGGCAGTTCTTTTGGCGCTCTATTAGGCGAAATATTCCGATTGCATCAATGCATGTCCGTGCTAAATCGTGGAAGAGGACATGCATTGATACAATTAGTTTTTTTCTTCTCATAAAGCGCCAAAGGGACTGGACTGTTAGAATCAATTGTCATCTCGTATTTTTAATTTTGTAACGAACGAGTTTTGCAACTCACCTACTCAATTGTAGGTTAAGATTTGTTTAATAAAAATAAATTACATTGAGATTAATTACAACCAGGGCTATGGCAACAATATTTTTTAACTTTCCTACATTTTGTATAAAAGTACTAAAAACGTATGAGAATAAATCAAATTCTAAGCTTTTATTTACTTAATTTTTAATAAAAAAAATTGTTCGATTAATCGACATTAATTAATCAATTTATTCGTTATTCGAAAATCGTCGTTTTAAAATTATTCGAACAAGAGTTTGATTTTGTTCAATCGATTAATCGAATTATTCTTAATCGGTTGACAACTCTACTGGCAACTAACTGGCAAAATTTCTTCTTAAACACGTCGGTATATAAATCTGTCAAATCGATTAAAAATGGCTGAGTTATAATCAAAATACTGAAATCGCAAAACTTACTATTTTATACCCTTCACCTCAGGTGGAAAAGGGTATACATAAGTTTGTCATTCTGTTTGTAATTTCTACAATATTGATCTAAGACACTATGTGTTAATTTTTATGTTCAAAAACGATTTTAAAAAATATTTACCAGTGTTCGCTTTTTAAATTTAAATTATAATGAAGTTTTTATGCCCAATTTTCAGGATAGTATTTAAATCAATATTAAGTTAATTTTCATAACAAACTTAAATCGTATTTAAAACAGATTGGTTTTTGAGTTTTATTTTAAAAGTCTTATTTAATTAAGATAAAAGTATGGTAGCACTACTAAATACAAAAAAAAAATATAAAAAAGTGTATTTATTTCAGTGTTGCCACTTTGTGGGTAATTACCCGAATTTGGTATAATTTTTACGGTCGTGGTAGAGGTGTAATTCAGGTGTAATTTGAAATTTTTACTTCAGATGCCCAAATAAAATAAAGATTCGATTTCAGTGATGACATTTATTTCTTTTTAAATATTGTTGCTAAGAAATGCACGGCCTTCTGAACCAAGGTCTCGGTTTCTTTTTAAGAAAAGACTTCAATTATTAAACATACATATATTTTCAAATGTTTGGTAATGAATGTCGCAAGATGGACCCTTTGATTTGGATAAAGATGCCTATCATAGTGATTTAGAACCTGAAGTTTATTGAAAAAAGTTATTCAAACTAAAAACTTGCCTGGGGGAAGATATGTTTCCAATATTGCAACACATAATTGATTTTATTTCTATCTTGCAATTTTTTAATGCTTTAGTTTAAAGAATATTTAACGCCCTTTACAGTTGTAAAACTGAATTACGAAAGGGACAGTTGTATAAAACTCTGCAGGCATTTTGTTTACTAAATAAGGTATAAAGGGTATTTTTCAAGACCATGAAATTTAAAATGGTAGACAACACAAAAAATTTATTTTAATCGCAGATTGATACACGGCATTATGATTTGAAACTGATTTAAAACAAATAGATACCGCGCCTGTGCTTGACGAAACGCATTGCAGACGTCCAATTTTGTTTGTCTTTTTCGAATAAAATTAACAATGTTGACCTCCAAGACACCGATTGTTGCTGGTTTATCAACATTAACCACTGACTTATCAGCCCTACGGAAAACAAACAATAAGTGTCACATCGCACGGACTTGAAGTCTAATTGACAGTTTATTTTCTCTAAATCAACACATCGCTTTCATTTGTGAAAAAAAGTAACGCCATTTAAATCATGAAGTCACCTTTAAGTTGCAAAAATCTATGGCTGATATTCAAAGTATATTTGGATAATTTGGTGGCGTTGTTCAAGCATGAATCTATTCATGATGATGTGCCTGATCAAAAAGTGAAAATAGTATGACAGCTAACCTTTCGTTAGCTCTATGGGGCTAAAAAGCATCCTTTATAAAGCAATGACAAGGAACATTTTAAACCTTCCCAAGATACATATATCAACCAAATGTGGAAGTTAAACTCATTATTTTAGCAGTTTTATTTAATGTTTTATTAGTTTTTTTTAAGTCTTTAATGTTATTTTTGTTAATTTAAATAAAATTAACAGTTTGACTAATATTGATCTTGTTTTAATGATTTTGTTGTGTTTTTGCTTCTTTGTAAATGTCTTTTTATTAAATAAAACTTAAATTTTATATCAGGCGTAATTTCATTTAAATCGGTTAATTTTGCTTCATCTCAAGTGTAATTTTGAATCTTGCTGGTGGTAACACTGATTTATTTACAAGGTGGTCTGAAAAAAAACAGCTGACTGTTAATGCTTTGCCTGTGGTTGTTGTATTGTTGTGATATTGAGGTCACCTTGCTAAAATATTAAAATGGAAACTTAAGTTGAAATTAAGTGTACCATATCGGTGAATTAAGTTTCACTTAAGTTTTTAGTGAAGAAGAGAATTTTGTATTAAAAACGATTTTAAAAATAAATGTATTTTAATATCAATCCTGAAAATTGGCCATTAGTGTTGTAAATATGAATGTATATGTAAAAATTATTTTGTTTTTGTCTAGTTGCTCTGTATTCTGCTCGCAAAATGGTGAAGGGTATATAAGATTCGGCACAGCCGAATATATCACTCTTACTTGTTTTTTAGTAATTTCAATAAACTTAACCGTTTTTGAGTTAAGCGAATATATGTTGTGCAACTTCCTCCATTTTCGAAATAACGGTATATATCGAAAACAAGAGCTAATCTAAAAAAACTGTTAGCGTCATTGGATTTAGCGAACTTGAAGTATATTAAAACACCATGTGCCCGGCTTGTCTATTTTTTCAACAAGCACAGTGTTAGTTTTTATTTAAACTGAAAATATTTTTAATTACTCTTAAAAGAAAAAAAACTTTGGGTTTTATACAACATAAAACAATAAAGTCACGACATTATTACTACGTTTATACGCACCACTTATTCGCAAATAAATATATTGCTAGTAGAGAATATTGCCGCATAAACAGTGAATTAAATTTTTATTTGCGAATAGCTAACTCACGAAAACAATTCCTGATTAACGACACTATTTGCAAATAAGATTTTAAGCATTGCCACGCTTTTAACCGTTTTACGTTTTTATTTCGATGTGGCACATTTAAAGACAACAAAAGTAGAATTAAATCAAAAATGTGCAAATAATTTTAAAAATACACAATAATTTTTGATCTTTTCAATTTAAAAAATAAAAAGTTTATAAACATACAGTGCTACTAAATGAATAAATTTTCCATCTGGCATCACTTAAAAATAAGAATTTTCATTAAGAAATAGACATATAAACAGTAAGTTAGTTAATCGCAAATAATTTTTATTCGCGAATAGGCTACGTATAAACGTAGTAAATTTAAGTTATTTTTTGGTCACAAAATCTTGTTTGCTTGCAAATCTGGACACCTCTCGTCAGGATTGAAGTTTCGTCTGTATTAAACCTTTTCTTGATTTTATTTTAACGAATAGAGTCATAGATGCTTTGGACACTATTTTCACAAACTTAAAAGTCGTTAAAATACAGTAATATGATTTTCTGCAATACAACGCTGTTGTTGTTATATTCAAAATTTAACAAAATCAAAGCGCAGCTTCCCAGGCAGAAATTACGACTCTTCTAAATATTATGTACCGCCACAACCCTGTAAATACAAAATTGTGACTCTACCAAAAATATGGTACCATCACAACACTGTAGATACAAAATTACAACCTTAGTTTTGTAATACCGTTTTTAAATAAGATTCAACACCGGTACAACACCCTAAATACAAATATACGACTTTAGTTTTTTAAAGTCGTATTTACCATAAAACTATACCGCTACAACACTGTTTATACAAGAATTAAACGTTTATTTCCTAATACCGTGTTTATAATAATTCTATACCGCTACAACGCTGTATATACAAAAATTTAGTCTTATTAATTTAATAGTGTCGTATTAAAATGAAAACACAAAAACTATTTTAGGTTAGAAAATATAAAAATTTTTGCTTGTTTATTTAGCGAATTTACATTTGTAACAATATTGAAAATAAGAGTCGGAAGACGGTTGTGACTACGTTGTAAATTCGTGAATCCAACATTGTAAATTTAAATTTACAGTACTGTGACAACACTAAAAAGAAGAGTCGGAAGACGCACATTTGGCGTTATCATTTTAATATTGTGACAATATTGTAAATTTGGTAAACAGTACGTTGTATTGATGTTGTTAGTACCCCCTGCAACGTCGGCACAGCGTTGTGGTGATTGTCTTTTTCTGCTTGGGTTCCTACACTAAAAATAAATAATATTTTAAAGGGGTTTATATTGCAGACAAAAATCCAACTTATTTACGATATTAGAAGTGGATGCGAAAAAAATTTTGTTTTTTGACCCACCCTATGAAATCTGTGTTCAAATATGAAGTGATATTTAAATAAAATTGGTGAAATTGGCCTTTTATTATACATACATACATATATTTTAGAACAAAATTTATTTCGCACAAATTCTACTTTGAAATCTTTTTCATTGCATTTTTAAAGTTTCACCAACAAAATTAAATGTTAAACTGTCACGATAAATGCATACATACATAAGTACTTATGTATATTCACCAAGTTATATTCAAACTTTTTATTTGTTTCTTTCATTTATGACGCATTTTATCAGGTTTTTTTTTATAAGTGCTGTATTTACTATATTTAAGAGCTTTAAAAGACAAATTACTTAAATAAAGTTCATAAATATAATCAGCCAAAAATCAAGCCAATAACTACTTACCACTATAATTGAGAATAAGATTTTCGCTTTCAAATTATAAACGTGTTTCAGCTGCGGCATACTGTCCAATGCCTCCAAAGTATCTGTCCTATTTTCTAAATACAATAAACGATACTGAGAAACCATGCCGCTAATAGAGAAAAGAAAAATATAAAAAATAAAATCACTTATAAGCAGGTACAGTATACATATTAAGCAAACACTTAAAGCTAAAATTAGAGAATAAAAATTGAAACAAGCGAAAGCGTTTAGGTGGTTATTTGCTGCCCAAAAGCAACACAAAATAAAATATTTTTTGAAACAAAAAAAATTTAGTTTTTAAAGTGGAGGAGTTTGACGATTTTACCTTATTTCATCATTAGCTGAATCATCCGAATGATAACCATCTGAACAACTGCTACCCTTTGGTGAACCGATGCTGCTGGCTTTGGATGTTGAACTATTCAAACCTTCTGTACTCATCATATGCAAAATAATCTCACAACCCCGTGAGAAATTCATTAGCAAACCAGCTGCCGGCCTTTTATTCACGTTTGCTTGCATATCAACTCTTTTTACCTGACCCACTGCCTTCAGGACCTCTTTATCATTTTCCACTCGCTGTGAAAGATTTTCTATGAGACTAGTTAATTGTTTCAATGCTGGCTTGTCGAGAATTGTTAAAAGGGTTTTGTTATCGATTAGTCTCTGTTGGATGTCTCCATAACTAATGCCTAGCAAACGTTGATGCGATGAATGGGCAGGATCTTGATTAACTGTGATCATACTTAGTTCCTCCAGTTTGTGTAGAGCCACTTTGTATGTGTCTACATGTCTTTGTAGTTCCGTTTTTAAAGCTATGTGCAGTGATATTAATTGACCAGAGGAATCTGTTGTTAAGCCATGAACTCCCAAGCCTTGTACGGCATCGTTAAAGGATTTGCGGGTCTCACGAATGGTGTCTCTTAAATTGGGCTCATATTGTACTAGAGATTGCAAAAGCTTTAAACATCGTTGCTTCAGGCCCGGATCATGGGGATTGGAGAATAATCTTACTAATTGCCAGAGTACAGCTTCAGTCGGTACATCGGGTTTGGGTGAGGGATTTACGGTGATTAATCTGTAAAAAATAGTTAGAAATGTAAATAAGAGTATAATTCCCGGCTATGCTGAGATTGTGGCATAAAAACTACCATCAGAGCATGAAAGAGTAGAGCTTTTATATCATATAAATTGTATAATGACGTTGATAGTAAAAGCTTATTTTTTTCTTTTTTAGCGTATTAAAATAAAAGCTTGTTTTTAAAAAGGTGTTTTACTTTTAATTTATTTTTTTCTTTTTAGTGCATGTTAATAAAAGCTTGCTTTTTCTTAGTAAGTCCTTTCATTTGATATCCATTTTGTAGGCGAGGATTAAAATTTAGTCCGCCATTTGGGATTAAAAGTGACGTCACTTTTTTTACGAGCTATTCTCAGCAAGTCTTTTCCTTTGATACCCATATTGAAGGAATGCATTAAAAATAATGATTCCGCCATTTTAGGTGTTCCACCATGTTGGATCTAGAATAACGTTACACAGCTTATCATGAATTGTCACCAAAGTTGAATTGGTATACAACATTTCAGGTTAATCGGTTGAAGATATCTGCTTCAAAATTGAGTTTCAAGCTTTAGAAGTCCGCCATATTGGACTAAGAGTGACTTCTCGTTATTTTTCGCATTATTCTTGCCAAGACCTTTCATTTGTTACCCATATTGTGGGAGTCCATTAAAAATAACTAGTCGGCCATCTTGGGTGTGCCGCCTTGTTCGATTTAAAATGACGTCATACAGTTAACCATGAATTATCATCTAAACTGAACGTGCTTAGAACATTTTCGCTCGAATTTCAAGATTTCACCCAAATAAAAATTAAAAATAGAAGCATTAGATTCCAAAAAATATGAAAATTTGTGATTTTGCTAATAATCCTATTAGAACCAAAAAATTAGTTTAAATGTTTTTTAAAACCCCTTAAATGTATGCAAAAACAGAACCGGTGGACTAAAAAAGAAACTATCGGAAAGAAATTGTCGTTTAATATTAAATAAAGCTAGCAATACAAAAGCGCGTTGGGCAAATTTGGGAAGAATGATTGGAAATAAGGCAACAGAACAATTAATTTTAAAACTTTTGCGCAGCATAGATGTCATCTGTCGGCAAAAAATGCGTAAAAATCCATACATTACAAAGAAATGAATGTTGTGTTCGTTTCTAAAAAATGTTTTGCCCTCTAAAATGGAAGCATGTTTTATTCTAAAACATTTACCCTTACTTATGGTATAATGCACTATCAACCCTATAAAATAGGTGACTAGTTTATATATGGGGTTTTTCTTATAACAGCGTCGATTTCCTCAATGAGCTAGAAAGCTACGCGAAAATTCGCGAACATTTATTTAAAGTCCCTAAAACTATCAGAAATGTCAAAAATTCGGTAAAAATTGCTCAATAAAAGCTCTTTTTTCGCGGGTAATTCATATCTCCTCAGCTACAATAATGAGGTACACTTAATTTGATGAGTGTAAATCTTGGAGGTATAGGAGGGGAAAGACTGGTGCCCCCCATACAAAAAATTTCTGCTTACATCAAATTAACTACAATAATGAGGCACACAAAATTTGATGTGTGTTGTTTTAGAACAATCTGCATGTTCCAAAAAAATCTTGGGGGTATGAAAGTGGGGAGATGGATATCCCCCATACAAAGTATTTATTAATTTTCTTATATCTGCCGAACTACAATAGTGAGGCACACCTAATTTGACGTGCGTAACTCTTAGAATAAACTGCATGTTCTAGCAAATAGGACGGGGGAGACAGATATCCCCATTCAAAGTATTTATTATTTTTTTTATATGCAGATATACATTAGTCAGGCACACTTAATTTGATGTGCGTAACTCTTAGAATGTTCCAAAAAAATCTTGGAGGTATAGGAAGGGGCAGACGGGCCCCCCCATAAAAAAATGTATTAATTTGCTACAATAGTGAGACATACTAAATTTGATGTGCGTAGCTCTTTGAATAAACCGCATCATCCAAAAAAGTCTTGGAAGTATAGGAGGGGGGAGACGGGTAGCTCTCATACAAAAAATTATTAAAGAATAAATAAAATTGATTGTTAAATCACGCACGCTTCCGCTGAATTGCCTCCCATTTAATGAGTTTGGATACAATAAACAAAATTTTTTTTTTAAAAAGGTTAAGTTATTTCGTAAGGCGTGAGAATTTATTTTGTATATTCACGCACTCTAGTTTTTAAAACATTATAAAATATACTTGCGAGTAACAAATCACGACATTTGCACATCTCTAATAAGAACACATACAACTTTTACAACAACAACATCAATAAAAGTTATATCAGCAGTCGTGAAGCGCTTTTTGTTGGTAAACCCAACGCGTGTTGCTACTAATTCGTACATAACTTCTTAGGCTCAACGATGCGAAGCCTAATTTTTTCTACAATAACCTTTAAAATAAAGTTAAAATTTCTGCTTAATTGAGCTAAATTGAATTTCCCATATAAACTTAAAAAATAAAAACACTTCCAACAAAAAGTTTTTTTATGTGTTAAAAACAGGGCATTACACTTTTTCATAACTAGTGTTTTGTTCTCACGAATAACAAATAGCATTATTACTCGATTGGCAAGGCAGTTTATACATGCACCTTTTCAGAAGGCGATATTTTTTGTGCAGAAAGGCAAAAACCACTAATGGTCGTTCATTTCCAGTCATAAAAATAACGGTAATATGGGAGTAATTAAAAAAAGGAAACCCTGATCATCCCTTTTTTGGGCAAAATCGATTTATTACATTTAGTGTTGCATGTTTTACTTGTCAGTTCTAAATACCGATTTTTGATGGAGTCGAGAAAAATGACTTACCTGGAGAAAAACGATTCTAAGAGATAAGCACTGTGTGGCAAATGTTCCAGTAACAAATCTATCGGCAGCTCAGCAATTACTGACCTCAACACAGAGGGACCCAAACGCCCTACAACACCAGCAGCTTCACGATATTGGCGACCTTCTGACAGTAGCATTAAGCGTCTCAGAACCTGGCGAGGGCTTGTGAGAAATTCCCGACCATCTCGCGCAGGTCCTCGTATTCTTTCGCGGCTATCAGCCATTGATAATGACTCTTGATGATTTTTTAGTAAAATTTGTCTCCTGTGTGTTTTATGGATGTTATTTTTATCTTGAGATTCTTTTTATTTTTGGGTTCAATAAAAAAATAAAAACAAAGACATTTTTCGGTTGTAATGAAATAGATGGTTATGTGAAAACTTTTATATACACGTGATGGATTTAATTAATGCTTATATGTTTGTATGATTTTCTTTAATTAATGTATGTATGCAAAGATGAATGTAAAAATTAGATAGTTCTTCTTACAGCATATTGTCAGAGATGCAAGATCCTTGTTTTGTGTGTCATCAAAAGTCCTTAGATATTTTTTAACGAATGTTATGTAAAATGTTGAAACTGAAATGGAAAGAATATGCAAAACGAAATTAAAATCTTGCTATCAAAGTTTTTTAAAAATAGAAATTACAATTAAATATGTTCGTGACATAATGGTTGTTGTCTCTACTATAATAAGTAAATGTTGAAAGTAAGTGCCGGTTGACACACTTCAAGTTTGACTCGTCCAGTCTAGAGTTTTTAGGAGAGAGTTAAAAAGAAATGGCATTCTCTTTTCCTAGCAAGGTATATTTACACAAGGTAGGCTCATTTGGGAGTGTATACATGCTGCTCTATAAAAGGTACCAAATTGTCAAAATTGTCTTCATATAAAACAAAAACAATTTAACGCACACATGTACAATTTTTTTCTCATATACACGTAATTTGACGTTAAGGGACCAACTAGGGGTAATCAGCTGACAAACATATGGGCCAACGAGTTTACCTAGTGTAAATATACCTTGTCTGCTAGTTAAAAGCTCAAAACTTCTATTTCCGAATTCTAATTGGAACGCACTTAAATTTCCATGATTCTTTAAACTATCTTCTGCCACATAAACATCGCTTTGATATTTTGGCAATGATTTCCAAACTATAATAAATAAAATCAGTATTATTGCAACCGGTGCGTGAGTAAAGTCGACATTGACTGCTGTCTCGTGGTATTTAATTAAATTAAAAAGGAAATATTAGAGTTTCGCTTTTGAAAAATGTGTTAAAATGTCAATTAGTTAATATATTTTCAAATTAATATAAAATATAATATGTTTATAATCGATTTCGGTGAAAAAAATGCATTTTAATTTTCCACATCTTTATAAAAGGCTAAATTGTTTTAGCAACGATGACGTCATCATCATTTTGTTCTTTTATTTAGTTTCCTCATGCAGTTGACAGCAGTTAAAAATAACAAGTGTGTAATGCGCGAGTGTCTCGGTAACAGTCGGGTATTTTAACAAACGTGAAATTTCTAAAATGTGTTTTTGGTGAGAAGTGTATTAGTTGTTGTTGGTAGAAATATTGCAAAAAGAAAAAAGTTTGGCAGTCAATACGTGTGCTTTCGTCAATTAAGTGTTATTGTTTTTGTTATTGAGAATGAGTTGTTAAAGTAAAAAAGCTATCAATTGAAAAGAGGAAAGGAAATAAAAAAGCAAAGACAATTACATAAATATGTATGTATGCATTTGAGTTGTGTTAAAGTATTTAATATAAAATCCCAGCCAGAAACATTCTTCGACATTGTCTGAATAGGACATTTCGTGCAAATGTCTGACTTCATTCTAAGAGACTTCGTTAGATTTCTGTCATACATTGAATATAATTACTGTCTGGCCGATTTCTGATCGATTTCGCATGGATATATCGGGGGGCATTTATGTACAGATATGTATGTCCAATAGAATTCCAACGGAATTCATTCAGAGTTGTCTAGTAAGACTTATTATTTTTTTAAAATAATGACAATTGTCATTCAGTTGAAAATAATTTAAATTTTGTTTAATTTGTTCAAGATAATTTATAATTATGTACATACATATTTTGCAATAAAATTATTTCTTTCAGCTATCAGTTAGAAAAAAACAAATCTCGGCTAACACATCAAAACTTCCCATGCAATAGATATTTGCAATAGACAATATTTTAACAGTAAAGTCTTTATACATAGCTGCAACTATTTTTGAAAAAGAGTCTAAATAAGTGCGACATAATTTTATTTTCATTTATATTAAGTGTTTTCATTATGGGTAGTGCAAAGTGTTCACATGCCAAAAATACAGGTATTTTCACGATCATAATTTGAACCAGTGATGCTAGGAAAAATTTCAAAAAAATCCCTACGTGTGTCCAAAAAATCCCTTTTTTCCCTACAACAAAAAAAAAATTTCTCTACACTTTTCCCTACGTTAAAATTTTATTGTTTTTAGCGAAAAGCAAACAAATACATATTTATTTTGTTAACATTTTGTACATATTCATTATAATAAAATTTATTTATTAAAAAAAACAATTAATTTCAAAAATAACACTGTGTGACAAATTAAATTTTTGTCTTTTTGTCAGAAACGCCTCTATAAATCCTTTAATCTAGAACAAAACAGAGTCAAACTTCGTATTTGATTTAAGAGCTTAATAGTTTTCATGAATACTTATTTTTAATATTTTTTTAAAACATAAGAATCTAATAATTTTCAGCAAACTTGGTACCAAATAATAGGGGGCTCTCTAAAATTAAAAAAAAAAAATATTTTCTTCAGTTCCGCTGAACTTAAACATAAAAAAAGTTCCATTTTAAAGTAAATCATTTCATATCATTAAAAGTTTTCATTTAAAATTTTTTAAAAATTCGAAATTGTATATTTTTATTTCTCTTAGCTGGAAGATGTGATTGTTTTCTTACAAATAAATTTCTATGCAGAAATTTCATTTATTAGATATTCGCTTTTAATATTCGCATACATTTTAGAGAGTGAGCGAACACGAATATACGTTGCCAATTAATTATATATTAATAGAATGTTCGGGTACATGGGTTTAATATATGGATTGCCAGGCTGTTAGGACATAGTATATGGGTTCTTTTAAAAAATATTACATTTGTACTAAAATGCTATTGTATAGGAAAAATTTTCATTTTCAAATGAAAATTAGATGAATATTTACGTATTTTTAAATAATATATTGAAAATGAGATATAATTTTGATAATTCCCTACATTTGCCTTAAAAAAAATCTGTCCTTTTTGCCCTACGCTTAAAATTTTTCGAAAAAATCCCTACAAAAAGGGAAAATCCCCTACATTTGGCATCGCTGGGTAGAGATGATCTACGCGCATTTTCAAGGTTGACCAACAAGGTGGAGATGTGTCGCTTTTAAATGAGACCAATACCAACACGCTCAGTGATGGTACACCAAAGATACACGTATTTAAATCTTTAAAATGGCATAACCCTTAGGTCCCTTTCTATTTTGCGCGTCACATATAGAAAAACCAATAAAAATGTTTAGAAAAACTTATTTACAAAATTATGTAACAAAACAATTTTTGTATAACATTAAAATTTATTTTGCAGTTATTTTACGGAATTTTTTAAAATTTCAAAAAACATCAATTTGTCTTAACAATTTCCAGGTTTTTTTTTATTTATTTATATAAACTGATCTCTAAAATAGTGTCTTTAACTCTCTAAATGCATTTATCTCATTTAGTGAATTTTTTTATTTTTAATTTAAAGCTTTTCTTCAAATATACGAATATTAACATACAAACAAAATGTAAAGCTTTTATCTAGCGCACTACTTCCGAATCCTAATTGGAACGCACTTAAATTTCCATGATTCTTTAAACTATCTTCTGCCACATAAACATCGCTTTGATATTTTGGCAATGATTTCTAAACTATAATAAATAAAATCAGTTTTATTGCAATCGGTGCGTGAGTAAAGTCGACATTGACTGCTGTCTCGTGGTATTTAATTAAATTTAAAAGGAAATATTAGAGTTTCGCCTTTGAAAAATGTGTTAAAGTGTCAATTAGTTAATATATTTTCAAATTAATATAAAATATAATTCGTTTATAATCGATTTCGGTGAAAAAAATGCATTTAAAGTTTCCACATCTTTATAAAAGGCTAAATTGTTTTAGCAATGATGACGTCATCATCATTTTGTTCTTTTATTTCCTTCGTGTAGTTGACAGCAGTTAATAAAATAACAACAAGTGTGCGATGCGCGAGAAGCTTGGTAATAGTCGGGTATTTTTAAAACCAAAAGTGTTTGAAGTGGGTTTATATGAAAAAGTGAGTGCATTGTTGTTGTTGGCAGAAATGTTGCAAAACGGAAAAAGTTTCGTAGTCGATAAGTGTGCTTTAGTTAATTTAGTGAAGGGTATTCAATTTATCGATGTTTTGTATTAATCGGCTTACCGAGCTAATAATTATGCGAGGTAAATATTTAATCGAATTATAATCGAATAACCTGATATTCGGTTAATCGAATAATTTTAATTTTGTCTAGTTTAAAAGACCAAAAAATATATTTTTTAACATAAAAATTTTATTAAAAAAGTTACAACAATTTAACCAAATGTACTTCATGCAATAAATAAAATAATCTTTCGAAAAGAGTATACAGTTTTAAATGTTTATGTTTCAAACGATTTTTTTTTTGTGTTTATAAAACTTGATTTAATAAAGATTCTTTCACTTGTTGTTGACGTTGTAGAGATTGAAAGTAAAAATTTATAAAGCAGATCCAATGTATCTGTTCTTTTTCTTGTCTTTTCTAATAATCGGTAGTCTTTCATTTTACCACTTAAATCTATTGCTGATTTTTAGTAGCCTTTTTAAAGTCTGGTAGAAGATTTTTTTCATTCATCTCAAAGAAATCATCTTCTTCATCTGAATCATTGTGGGAAAAGTCTGTACAGAACATCCTTAAAAATAAATTATTCCGAAACTCTTTGGTTATTTTAAAAAATTGTTAATCGAAGGAAATGTTCCAGAGTTAAGAAATAATAAAAGGGTATTTAAAACGTACCGGCTTGTTTTTTAATGTTAATGAAAAAAAAACTAATACTGTGAAAAAGCATATTTTCGATTAATCGACATTAATTATTCGAATTATTCGTTAATCGGAAATAAGCAATTTTAAATTTTTCGAAAAGTTAATCGGCCAAAATTGATCGATTATTCGAAAAACGGTAAATCGTTTGAATACCCTAATTGAGTGTTATTGTTTTTGTTATTGAGAATGAGTTGTTAAAGTAAATAAAGTTATCAATTGAAAAGAGGAAATTAAATAAAAAAGCAAAGACAATTAAATATGTATGTATGCATTTGAGTTGTGTTAAAGTGTGTTTTTGTGAGTGAATGAAATGAGACGGAAAAGGAAATTTGCATAGAAACAACACATATGGGTATATTTATTTGTGAAGGTAAATACATTCATATACAATAATCTAGTATTTTATAGGTATAATATAATACATACAGTGCGAGGTCAATATTCGCAACCCTTGATATACGCATCAGAAAGTATTTTAACCTTGCAGTCTTTATAGCTGCAACTTTTTTTTTTAAATAGTCTCAATAAGTGCTACATAATTATTTTATTTATAAAAGCGGCTATCACGATGGGTAGTGCAATGTGTGCTTTTAACTTTTTTTGATCGTATTTAGTAAAATTTGTATAGATAAAGAAATAATTTCTCTTGATCAAGAAATTCACGTGTTTGGTATCGATCAAAAATTTCTTTAAACAAGAAATACAAAAGTAGCTTGTTTTTATTTTAAATAATAAAACTATTTCTGAGTTTAAGCTGCATTTATTTAATATTAATCTGGGTTTCTAGATTTTTAAATAGAACCGAATTTCTTGCATTAAAAAAACAAATGTCAAGGATTTCTTTATTTTTTTCTGAAAATTCTCTAGAAAACTCGATTTAATTCAATTAATTTTGATTTAAATGGACATTTTAAGCAAATCAATAAAAGGCTTCTTATTTTTGTAATAAGTTTATATTAAATTTTCTTAAACTAACTAATCCTACACGTTTTTATGTAAAAAATTCAGGCTTTTCTTAGTATTTTGTTTTTCATGTCAAATAAAAATAAAGTTATTTATAAAACTATCAGGGGTGTGCTGGAAATCGAAAACGCAAAACGCAAAATTTTTGTAATAAAAGAATTTTATGACAAATATTATACAAATATTTCTCTATTAAACAGAATTGTGTAACTAAAATAATAAAAACTAGATTAAAAGTGTATTAAAAACAACTTCCCAATTCTTGTGTTTTACGTTTTCGATTTCCAGCACACCCCTGTATTTTTAAATGTGAATTGATATTTGAATGAAATTGAGAAAATTGGCGACAAGCAACAAAAACTTGATCTATGTTTTTTTTTTTTAGCTGTATTTAAGTAAATTTTAGTTGGCGTTGAGTCATAACTTTTTGCTTAAATCAAGCCACACATATATTCAAAATGAAAAATTGTTGACTCGGACGAGAATACTGCTTAATTTTCTTGGTTCAAGCCATATTTTCAGGTGATTTAGTAAATAATTATTTCCTTGTAGATCCCAAATCCGAAACAATAACTTAATTCAAGTCATTAATTCCCACCTAATTGCAATTGGACTAACCGTTTATTAAATCCAACATTACTTTCCATTTTATTTTCTCAAATCTTTCATCGTGCATCGTATAGAATAGACTTAGTTTTTCTTAAAACTAGTACATTTTTGTTCAAAAAATTTATTTAACATATATATGTTAGTATATGTATATATGGTCTCTTTTGGAAAAATTTAACAAAATAAAAAGTCAAATTGTTGCTCTCCACTGTGAGTTAATTCCTTTACATACTTACATACATATTAAAAATTCCCTCCAAGCAATTGGCAGAGTAATTTTCGGATACACTGTGCTCGAAATTGACACTTTTTTTTATTTATTAATTCGGGTACGCTGAATCCAATGGTGCCCACCGTTTTTATAGGTTAGCTCTTGTTTTCGAGATATACCGTTATTTAGAAAATGGAGGTGGTTGCGCAGCATTTATTCGCGTAACTCAAAAACGGTTTAGTTTATTAAAAAAACAAAAAAAAAAAAAAATGAAATTCCGCAAAAAAATTTCCTGTAAATTTTAGAAATACAGTCAAATCCCGGTAATTCGTACCCCGATAAATCGTAATTCCCGATAATTCGTAATAAACTGTCGGTCCCTTGGAAAAATCTCGTTAATTCGTAAAATTTCCATACATTTTGGTCCCCTCGATAATTCGTAATTTTTCTTTCAAATAAAATCTTCTTTACCTCTGATAAATCGTAATTGTTTGCTAAATACCACTTATAATTCGTAACAAAAACAACAGAAACATGGAAACAATGATTTTTTGTTTACCGATATTTTTTTTTGCGCTGGGTTTTTACTTGTGTGTGTGTTTTCTTAAGATCAGTTTGTTATGCTGGGTACACACAGTGCAATCTACATGCAATCTGTTTCAATGCAACCTCAAAATATCAAAGCGTTTGGATGTTGATGCAATCTGGAATGAATGAAAATGAATTTAATTCACTATATTGCGTAAATGAGTTGCATAGTGTGTACCCAGCATTACATGAATAATTTTTATTAATTTTATTTTTAACAATTGTCTTTGATGTTTTTTGTTTGTTTTAATAAATAAATTGAAAACCCCCGTTAATTCGTATTCATTTTATTTTAACCCCGGTAAATCGAAATCCCGCTAAATCGAAAACCCCTATAATTCGTAAGAAATGGCCGGTCCCTTGCGATTACGAATTATCGGGATTCTACTGTATAATTTTTTTTGGAAAAAAAATAATTTTTTTTTTATCAAAATGTCGAAATTTTTGTTTCTTAAAAATTCATAAAAAAAAATTTAAAATGCAGCTAGGCCATTTATGCCAAGCCATTTATGATTAAAATCTGTTAGCAACTTTTGATTTTATTCACAAAACTCGAATTTTAATTAATTAAATAATTTCATAAAACGCGATATTTGTATGGCAGCCCCCTAAAAAGTGGTGATAAGGGGCAAGTAAGTATCCTGAAAATGTTACGGACAGAAAACTAATTGAGATCGGTCATATATTTTATCCCACCAGGGGCAACTCCTGGACATTTACAGGACTTTTTTTTCAATATATCTCTAGTCTGCATCGAACATTTTGTATTGGAGAACCCTAAAGGAATGGAGGCGCGTAGGTTTGTTAGAAATAAATGATTGAGATTAAAAATAAAGTGGGGTTTGTCATACATTTTAACCATCTAGGGGCATCCTAGGCGCTGCAGCAGCAAAATTTAAGCATTTTACTGAACCGCCATATACATATGTTTTTTTGAAATTTTTAAATTTGGCTGCAGTGCCTAGGATGCTCGACTTTTGTGAATAAAATCAAAAGTTGCTAACAGATTAATCATTTATGGCTAGTTTTGTTTGCAGCTTCATTTTTTATATATCTGCAAAGCTGCTTTTTCCAATTTTTTATGAATTTAAAAAAAAAAAAACAAAAATTTCGGCATTTTGATAAAAAATTAATTTTTTTTCCAAAAAAAAAAAAAAAAAAAAAAAAAATTATAAACATTTTTTTTAAATAATTAACAATATAACTTTAAATTGGTTGTCTAAAATAAATAAAAAATTAAGTTAAATGTATTTAACGTGTCCATATTAAAATAAAACATTTTTTTATTATTTTTCAACATATTTCACAAAAATAATATCATTAAAATTAAAATGACACTTTAATTTTGGTTTAAAGAAGGGTAAATCCAACAATAAATTCTCTTACTTTATGAATGGTTTATTAAACGCTTAATAGACTTTTTTTCGTTTATGAATACAACTTAAGCAATTTTTGCTTAAAAACGATTAATTAATCATAAATAAGTTTTTATGAATACGGCTGTAAATATTTAAAAATTAAAGGGTTATATTGTACTCAAAGTTAAGACCCCCCTGGATCCAAAAGTTCGCGCATGTTCTAGTATACAAAATTAATTAATGAGTGCACAAAACAGCCCAAACTCATTGTTCGGGTAAATTTTTAATAATTAAGCCAAAAAAAATGATAATTGTCTTTTTTTTAAAGGATATTAGTTATTTTTTGAACTGTTTTTTTATTTAATGACTTTAATAATTTTTGGTGAAAATTAGTGTTTATATTTTTCTAGTGAAAATTAGTAAAAAAAAGTTTATAAAATAATTTTTGCGAAGAATTAAAAAAATAAGTTATTAAATAATGAAAGTTTTATAAGGTTAGTGTTTGAACAAATTTGCGACTTTCTGTAAATTTCTTTAAAAAAATTTATCCACATTAGGTTTTTAACTTTTAAACATTAACGGACAATTTCACCAATATATTTTAATATCAATTTATGTTAAAAAAAAGGTTTTCATGTCAAATTAAACAAAATTATATGAAAACTATGTATATTTAAAAATGAATTTATATTTAAAAAGAATTGGTGAAATTGGCCATAACAATTATTTTGACTGAATGTACTAAAGATTTTTAATTATTTGCAAAAGTTTTAGCCCAGTTATTTTTATTTTACTCAGACTCGTCTAACAAAAACAAAGAAAGATAAACAGTAAAATGGCCCACTTTATATTATAAAGAACAATAAGAGAAAATTAACTTCAAAATAGTAGTTTTTAGAGCCAAAAGCGATGCAACTAAATTCAACTGATATAGTCACTATAACACAACAAAGTCACTAAGTAGATTCTTAATTGAAATATTAACAAAGTGGGACACTTCTTCCCGAAAGATGTTGCTACATAAATAAGAATTGAATAGCAAAAGCGATGGATTTTTGCTAAATGGGGAAACTATTTAGTATTTTTTTCGATCGAAATTGTTTGCAGGGGTGGGTAATCAATATAAAGAGACCAATAAATGTTTAGAAATACGTAATTAACAAAATTATGTAATAAAACAATGTACATAAATATGTATATTTAAATGTTATTTTGCAGTTATTTTACAGAATCATGAAAACTCAAAAATTAGAAAAACTCTCTAAAATTCTCTAAAAAATTTTCCAGGCTTTTTTTTTTTGGCTTTAAATTGATCCTTATAATATTGTCTTTAACTCTCTAAGTCATTCTTCTGATTTAGTCCAAATTTATATTTTTAATTAAAAGCTTTCAAATACAAAAAATTTTACACAAAAGCAACACGCTAAGCTTTTATGTATCTGACTTACTACTTCCGAATTCTAACTGGAACGCACTTCATATCCCATAATTTTTAAAACTATCTTCTGCCACATAAACATCGCTTTGATATTTTGGCAATGATTTCTAAACTGTAATAAATAAAATCAGTTTTATTGCAACCGGTGCGTGAGTAAAGTCGACATTGACTGTTGTCTCGTGGTATTTAATTAAATTAAAAGGAAATATTAGAGTTTCGCTTTTGAAAAATGTGTTAAAATGTCAATTAGTTAATATATTTTCAATTAAATATAAAATATCATTCGTTTATAATCGATTTCGGTGAAAAAATGCATTTAAAGTTTCCACATCGTTATAAAAGGCTAAATTGTTTTAGCAATGATGACGTCATCATTATTTTGTTCTCTTAGTCCGTTTCCTTCGTGTAGTTGACAGCAGTTAATAAAATAACAACAGGTGTTCGAAGCGCGAGCAGCTCGGTAACAGTCGGGTATTTTAAAAACCAAAAGTGTATGAAGTGTGTTTTTGGTGAGAAGTGTATTAGTTGTTGTTGGTAGAAATGTTGCAAAAAGAAAAAAATTTTGGCAGTCAATACGTGTGTTTTTGTTTTTGTTATTGAGAATGAGTTGTTGAAGTTAATAAAGTTATCAATTGAAAAGAGGAAAGGAATTAAAAAAGCAAAAGCAACTAAAATATGAATATATTTGAGTTGTGTTAAAGTGTGTTTTTGTGAGTGAATAAAATGAGACGGAAAAGAAAATTTGTATATAAACAACACGTATGAGTGTAAATATTTATTTGTGAAGGTAAATACATTCATATACAATAATCTAGTATTTAATATAAAATAATACATACAGTGCGATCTTGATTTCGCAACCTTTAAAATTACAGTCTTTATAGCTGCAACTTTTTTTGAAAAAGAGTCTCAATAAGTGCAACATAATTTGTTTTTATTTATAGTAAGGGTTTTCACAATGGGTAGTGCAAAGTGTAAAAACTACACATACATATTTGCACAACACAACATAAAAATGGGCGTTTTTGCAATTTGCTTTATTTTACTTCATTTGCACTAAAAAAAGCCTTGAGCAAAAATTGCTCAGTTGTAAACAATAACATTTGACGCCGCGGCGCGTATTGTTTGTGAAGGAAACTAATAAATTGAAATTTCTCGTGGGCTTTAATATTAAATAGAAAATTAAACTTAAATAATTTAAAAAGAAAAATTTATTTAATATGCTTGTGTATAATTATTAACAAATGCAGATTTTTGACAATGCTGCCAGACATTTTTTGTTTTGCCAGAATACAATTTTTGAAAAATAGCACATTTTCATAAAAAAACTGGTATGCTCACGATTAATCAAAATATGTACTGAAAATATACAAATTTGCACAATGTCCATCGAGAAAACCTTTAATGTTTCTTTTTTATACTTCTTGTTCAGAAACTTAGTTTTATCAGATTTCTATTATTTTTCCATGAAAATAAAAAAAAGCTATAAACATACATATGTACATGCTTTACATACTTATTTAAGTTCTTTTTTTTATTCAAATGAACCAATAATAAATTTTTATATAATATTTAATATATAAAAAATATCAAAATAGTTTAGGCCCTAATCATGTAAAACGCAACGCCAAAGAATTACATTGAAAGCAAAAACAAAGTCACAAATATTTTTTAATTTTGTTGTTGCTTTCTACAGAAATTCATGTACCGTACAAAATTGCAACATATTTATTACTTTGTTTTTGCTTTCAATGAAATCCTTTGGCGGTGCGTTGCGTTTTACATGATTAGGACCTGAAATTTCCTATTAGAAAGCTATAAAAGCTTTTTTTTTGGCTTTAAATTTCCTTCTTAAGCTCTATTTAGAACATGAATTAGCTTTATGTTATTTTAAAATCTGGTCACACTGCCAATCGGACTTACTGTTTTCAAAATCCAGTATCACTTTCATATTTTTTTCTAAAATCTTCCACTGTGCGCCATATACAATTTCATAGAAACTAGTAGATTTAGTTTTTTTTAAACTGAAGGTACATTTTTGTTAAAAAAATTTAAGGAACATAAATATCTGTGGCATTTTGAAAAATCATCTTAAGTCGATATAAAATAGCAAAAAAGTACTCTGTGAAAAAATAATTTTTATTAAATAATAAAATAAACAAAAATTAAAGAAAATTTTGTTTATAATACAACTTTTAAAAACGTAAACAAAAAGGTTTTGAATGAAAATTTGTATGATTAACAACATTTTGTTCAACTTTTTGAATATGACTTAAGATGTTTTGTCAAAATGCCACAGATATATACTAGGGCTTCCAATCGGGATTGGTTTTTTTGAATCCCGGGACCGGGATTAAAGAAAATATTTTGGGATCCCGGGATATTTTGAATACCAGGATTCACGGGATTTTTGAAAAATTTTCGGATTTTTCGGGATTTATTTGTTTTATACCAAATATAAATACTTTTTAAGCTGTATGAAAATAACTTAATTTTCCAGTAAATACTCATATTTCATGAACATATACTTAGGTATTATTTATTTGTAAAAAATATAATAAAGCAAACTTAAAGTAATAATTGATCACAATTCATAAAGATAATGTAATAAAAACGTAACAAAAAAACATAAAAATCTTATTTTTTATCAATATTTGATTATTGATATAAAAAATCACACCATTTCAAAATGTATTTTAAAAAATTGTGTACTGGAAAACATTTGGACAATTTTGAAATACAATTGCACAATTTCACAAAAAAACAAGTTAGAGTGCTATATTCGGCCGAATCTTTGATACCCTCCACCGACAGTTCGAATGTTTAAGGAGTAATATCTGTATGATGTCAATTTATTATTATTATCTTTAACTGTGACGATTTGTTATTAATTATGGTTTTAGGCGACTAAACTGTTTTCCGTTAGTAGGGTTTATATGGGGCCTAGGGTAAATTATGGACCGATCATTACAAAATTTCACAGCTTCATTTCTAGTCCCTTAAAACTGTGACATACCAATTTCTGTTATGAAAGCATTATTAATTATGGTTTTAGGTGTACTAAACTGTTTTCCGGTAGTAGGGTTTATAAGGGGCCTAGGGTAAATTATGGACCGATCATCACGAAATTTCACAGCTTCATTTATAGTCCTTCAAAACTGTGACGTACCAATTTCTGTTATGATACCATTATTAATTATGGTTTTAGGCGACTAAACTGTTTTCCGGGAGTAGGGTAGGGGCCTAGGATAAATTATGTACCGATCTTCACGAAATTTCACTGTATCATTTATAGTCCTATAAAACTGTGACTATCCAAAATTTGGTATGGTTGCTTTATTTTTTACGGTTTTAGGCGCACTAAACTGTTTTCCGGTAGTAGGGTTTATATGGGGCCTAAGGTAAATTATGGATCGATCGTCACGAAATTTCACAGTGTTATTTTTAGTCCTAAAAAACTGTGACGTACCAAATTTTGTTACGATAGCGTTATTTTTTACGGTTTTAGGCGAACTAAACTGTTTTCCGGGAGTAGTGTTTATATGGGGCTTAGGGTAAATTATGGACGGATTTGCACGAAATTTAACAGCATGATTTCCAGTCAAATAAAATAAAAATTTTTGCAAAATCTTATCTCATTCCGTGCCTTGTTCCAGCATTTATGCTATTTTTTGTAACAAAATTATCAATTTTTTTAGGTGGTGGTTCCACATTTTGATTCATAGCTCTGGTCCTATTGAACCGATTTTGCTGGATTTCAATCCCAAACTGCTTAGGATAACTAGAAGCAATTTGGCACCAAGTTTGTTTATTTCTTTTAAGTTGTTCGAAAGTGAGCGTGTTTTCAACAGACAGAAGATGAATGATAAAAAAGTTTCACACGGAATGACAAACTTAATATACCCTCTTCACAACTAATTGTGGTGGAGGGTATAAAAAAAAAAAATGAAAACTTTAATAAAAATCCTTTCAACTTATTAAATCGATATATTTAAAACAAAACTTTTTGTAATTAATAAATTGTACACATTGTAATTATTGTTTTCTCAAATGAAAGGTAGCATAGTTTTTGTTTTGGTATGTTTTGTTTATTTTTGAACAACAGGGTGTATCAAAAACTTTTTTTGTCAACAAATACACCAACAAATAAATATTTATACAAATTATTAAAAAAAAATGTAAAAATAATACAAAATATAAAAAAAATCGGGATCCCGAAATCCTGGGACTTCCTGATTGGATGCCCTAATATATACCATACCTTGGAAAAATGGAGACAAAATAAAAATCAAATTGTTGCTTTTACACACTTTTGAAAATTTTTACATATGTACTTACATACACTTTGAAAATGTAATCTATATAAAGAGTACAATAAATGTTAAGAAATATGTACTAAATTTACAAAATTATTTAACAAAACAGTGTATTTTAATTTGGTTTTACATTTATTTCAAAGAATCCTGAAAACAAATTTTTCAAAATTTCAAAAACAAAAATTTGTCTTAACAATTTTTCAGTTTTTTTTTTAGCTTTATATAAAGTTTATATATAAACTGATCCCTAAAATATTGTCTTTAATTATCTAAATGCGTTTATCTCATTTGTTGAAGTTTTTTATTTTTAATTTAAAGCTTAACTTCAAATATACGAATATTAACATACAAACAAAATGTAAAGCTTTTATCTAGCGCACTACTTCCGAATCCTAATTGGAACGCACTTAAATTTCCATGATTTTTAAAACTATCTTCTGCCACAAAAACATCGCTTTGATATTTTAGCAATGATTTCCAAACTATAATAAATAAAATCAGTTTTATTGCAATCGGTGCGTGAGTAAAGTCGACATTGACTGCTGTCTCGTGGTATTTAATTAAATTAAAAAGGAAATATTTGAGTTTCGCTTTTGAAAAATGTGTTAAAATGTCAATTAGTTAATATATTTTCAAATTAATATAAAATATAATATGTTTATAATCGATTTCGGTGAAAAAAATGCATTTTAAGTTTTCACATCTTTATAATAGTCTAAATTGTTTTAGCAATGATGACGTCATCATCATTTTGTTCTTTTCTTTAGTTTCCTCATGCAGTTGACAGCAGTTAAAAATAACAACAAGTGTGTAATGCGCGAGTGTCTCGGTAACAGTCGGGTATTTTTACAAACGTGAAATTTCTAAAATGTGTTTTTGGTGAGAAGTGTATTAGTTGTTGTTGGTAGAAATATTGCAAAAAGAAAAAAGTTTGGCAGTCAATACGTGTGCTTCAGTCAATTGAGTGTTATTGTTTTTGTTATTGAGAATGAGTTGTTAAAGTAAAAAAAGCTATCAATTGAAAAGAGGAAAGGAAATAAAAAAGCAGAAACAAAAACAATTTAATACGTATTTGAGTTGTGTTAAAGTGTGTTTTTGTGAGTGAATAAAATGAGACGGAAAAGGAAATTTGTTTATAAACAACACGTATGAGTGTAAATATTTATTTGTTAAGGTAAATACATTCATATACAAAAATCTAGTATTTAATATAAAATAATACATACAGTGCGATTTTGATTTCGCAACCTTTAATATTCGCAACAGAAAATATTTTAACATTACAGCCTTTATTGCTGCAACTTTTTTTGAAAAAGAGTCACAATAAGTGCAACATAATTTTTTTTATTTATTAAAGGGGTTTTTACGATGGGTAGTACAACGTGTGCTTTTAACTTTTTTTGATCGTATTTAGTAAAATTTTTATAAAAAAAGAAACATTTTCTCATGATCAAAAAAAATCACGTTTTTGGTATACGATTGTAATTCTACATGTTATTATGTAAAAAATTCAGCCTTTTTTTTTAGTATTTTGTAAAATATTTATGTTTCAAACTCGTTTTTCATGTCAAATAAAAACTAAATCATTTAAAAACTATGTTAAATATGAATTGATATTTGAATAGAATTGAGAAAATTGGCAATAAGCAACGAGAACTTGATTTATGTACATATAGAATCAAAATAAGTTTTTTTTAACTGTATTTAAGTAAATTTTAGTTCGCTTTGAGTCATAACTTTTTGCTTAAATCAAGCCACACATATGTTTACAATAAGAAATTTTTGGCTTGGACAAAAATGGTGCAACATTTTCTTGGTTCATGCCATATTTTCTGGTGATTTAGTAAATAATTATTTCCTTGTAGATCCCAAATCCGAAACAATAACTTAATTCAAGTCATTAATTGCCACCTAATTGCAATTGGACTTACCGTTTATAACATCCAACATTACTTTCCATTTTATTTTCTCAAATCTTTGACTGTGCATCGTATAGACTTAGTTTTTCTTAAAACTTTAGTTACATTTTTGTTCAAAAAATTAAATTAACATTATTTAATGACTTTAATAATTTTTGATGAAAATAAGTGTTTATATTTTTCTAGTGAAAATTAGCGAAAAAATTTTAAAAGAATTAAAAAAATAAGTTATTAAATAATGAAACTTTTATAAGGTTAGTGTTTGAACAAATTTGCGACTTTCTGTAAATTTCTTTATTTTATTTTTTAAAATTCATCTTTATTAAATTATTTGAATATATACATATTTACATTTTTCGAGATTTTATTTATAGATATTACAGCGAATTATATTTTTAATCACTTTAAAAAAATTTGTCCACTTTAGGTTTTTAACTTTAAAACATTAATGGACAATTTAACCAATTTATTTTAATGTCAAATTAAACAAAATTATATGAAAACTATGTATATTTAAAAATGAATTTATATTTAAAAAGAATTGGTGAAATTGGCCATAACAATTATTTTGACTGAATGTACTAAAGATTTTTAATTATTTGCAAAAGTTTCAGTTCAGTTATTTTTATTTTACTCAGACTCGTCTAAAAAACAAAGAAAGATAAACAGTAAAATGGCCCACTTTATATTATAAAGAACAATAAGAGAAAATTAACTTCAAAATAGTACTTTTAAGAGCCAAAAGCGATACAACTAAATTCAACTGATATAGTCACTATAACACAACAAAGTCACTAAGTAGATTCTTAATTGAAATATTAACAAAGTGGGACACTTCTTCCCGAACGATGTTGCTACATAAATAAGAATTGAATAGCAAAAGCGATTGATTTTTCCTAAATGGGGAAACTATTTAGTATTTATTTTGATCGAAATTGTTTGCAGGGGTGGGTAATCAATATAAAGAGACCAATAAATGTTTAGAAATACGTAATTAACAAAATTATGTAATAAAACAATGTACATAAATATGTATATTTAAATGTTATTTTGCAGTTATTTTACAGAATCATGAAAACTCAAAAATTAGAAAAACTCTCTAAAATTCTCTAAAAAATTTTCCAGGTTTTTTTTTGGCTTTAAATTGATCCTTATAATATTGTCTTTAACTCTCTAAGTCATTCTTCTGATTTAGTCCCAATTTATATTTTTAATTAAAAGCTTTCAAATACAAAAAATTTTACACAAAAGCAACACGCTAAGCTTTTATGTATCTGACTTACTACTTCCGAATTCTAACTGGAACGCACTTCATATCCCATAATTTTTAAAACTATCTTCTGCCACATAAACATCGCTTTGATATTTTGGCAATGACTTCTAAACTGTAATAAATAAAATCAGTTTTATTGCAATCGGTGCGTGAGTAAAGTCGACATTGACTGCTGTCTCGTGGTATTTAATTAAATTAAAAGGAAATATTAGAGTTTCGCTTTTGAAAAATGTGTTAAAATGTCAATTAGTTAATATATTTTCAATTAAATATAAAATATCATTCGTTTATAATCGATTTCGGTGAAAAAATGCATTTAAAGTTTCCACATCGTTATAAAAGGCTAAATTGTTTTAGCAATGATGACGTCATCATTATTTTGTTCTCTTAGTCCGTTTCCTTCGTGTAGTTGACAGCAGTTAATAAAATAACAACAGGTGTTCGATGCGCGAGCAGCTCGGTAACAGTCGGGTATTTTAAAAACCAAAAGTGTATGAAGTGTGTTTTTGGTGAGAAGTGTATTAGTTGTTGTTGGTAGAAATGTTGCAAAAAGAAAAAATTTTGGCAGTCAATACGTGTGTTTTTGTTTTTGTTATTGAGAATGAGTTGTTGAAGTTAATAAAGTTATCAATTGAAAAGAGGAAAGGAATTAAAAAAGCAAAAGCAACTAAAATATGAATATATTTGAGTTGTGTTAAAGTGTGTTTTTGTGAGTGAATAAAATGAGACGGAAAAGAAAATTTGTATATAAACAACACGTATGAGTGTAAATATTTATTTGTGAAGGTAAATACATTCATATACAATAATCTAGTATTTAATATAAAATAATACATACAGTGCGATCTTGATTTCGCAACCTTTAAAATTACAGTCTTTATAGCTGCAACTTTTTTTGAAAAAGAGTCTCAATAAGTGCAACATAATTTGTTTTTATTTATAGTAAGGGTTTTCACAATGGGTAGTGCAAAGTGTAAAAACTACACATACATATTTGCACAACACAACATAAAAATGGGCGTTTTTGCAATTTGCTTTATTTTACTTCATTTGCACTAAAAAAAGCCTTGAGCAAAAATTGCTCAGTTGTAAACAATAACATTTGACGCCGCGGCGCGTATTGTTTGTGAAGGAAACTAATAAATTGAAATTTCTCGTGGGCTTTAATATTAAATAGAAAATTAAACTTAAATAATTTAAAAAGAAAAATTTATTTAATATGCTTGTGTATAATTATTAACAAATGCAGATTTTTGACAATGCTGCCAGACATTTTTTGTTTTGCCAGAATACAATTTTTGAAAAATAGCACATTTTCATAAAAAAACTGGTATGCTCACGATTAATCAAAATATGTACTGAAAATATACAAATTTGCACAATGTCCATCGAGAAAACCTTTAATGTTTCTTTTTTATACTTCTTGTTCAGAAACTTAGTTTTATCAGATTTCTATTATTTTTCCATGAAAATAAAAAAAAGCTATAAACATACATATGGGCATTTCTCCAGAAATGTCAACCGCAGCCAAAAAATTCAAAGTCTATAAAAGTATGTTGTTTTAACATATTTTTATAGGGAATCTATCAACTTTCAATAATGTAAACAAATTTTACATTTATTCATAACACACTTTGAAATATTCAAATGCAAAGTCGAACAAGTGCAGAAGTTCTGTTTTGAACCTTTCTATTGCAAGATTTGTTTTGCTAAATGATCTAAATGAGAAACATTATGCATTTAAAAATCTTTTTTAAATATCAGTTAATATTCAAAGAATATAAGAAAAATGTAAAAGGAACGATGCGATTGCCAATTACGGTAAATTTTTTCTTTGCTTTACCATATATTTTGATGTATCGTGCGACATTGAAAAATAACATTTGTTATCAGTGCGTCATAGGTATTTGTATAATGCGAAGCAAATATTTGTTACAAACAGAGATTTATATTGCGATTTAAATAAAAAAAATTTTGTTGGAAAAAAATCAACGCTTTGCTCTTGGTACTTATTTGAATTTTGTAGCGTGCGACATCGTAAGTGTAAAATGCATAAATAAAATATCTTTCTTTGATTATGTAAATACAAATAATAAAATGTTTGAATGTAGATAAGTAAAAACAGCGCCGAGAAAAATAAAGTTAAGTTAGTTTCTTTTCTTTGTCTTTACAAATACTTTACATACATATAATACTATGTTCACACTTGGGTTCTTAAACGCGTTTAAGCAGCTCGAACGTGATTAAGCTCTAATCACTTCAAAATCGAGATGATTACCCATACATTGAAGTGATTTGTTAATCACTTCAAATTGACATGATTACAACTAAATCACTTCATAAACCACATAGAATCCACTGAACATACCTCAAATGTAGAATCGCCAACATGATCGTGTACAACCGGCCAAGATTTCTGCTTAATGTTTTTATTTTTTTCCTTAAATAATTCATAAATTTTCACAATTTCATCATTAAAATGATTAAAATAATCTTCTGATAACTTTATAAAAGTGTTTTTATACATTTTTAATACCTTAAAGAAATATAAATTGGTTTGTTGTTTTTTTGTGTGTTTGTTGTGTGTTTTTTTTCTTATCATCTGTCATCTTAATCATCTTAAATGTAATGGGAACGGCTTTGATTAGCTAAATCAACATTTTGCTTAAACGCGTTTAAAAAGCTAAGTGTGAACTTAGCATAAGATAAATAAATTTATTTTTATTTGTTTTTATTAAAAATTAAAAATAATAAACATAAAAGTATGATGGAACAAAATGTCGCATGCAACTCGTAGCGTGCGACAGTGATTAAAATTAAATAAAAAACAAACTACACAATATTTTTGAATGAAATAAAAAGCATTATTAAGATACACCAATGCATAACATTTTAAATTAGTCGCATTAAAATATTTTATCAAGTTTCGCTGAAATCAGTGTTTGAACTGTTTGCCGTAAAAGCGACTTCTGTTTTTGTCGCATGCAAATGCCTTGGTTTTTTTTAATTTTCTTGAAAACGAACAATTGCTCAAAACCAATCTTTACCACAAATTATGGTGCTAATCAAGAGCTATAAGTTTCGCCTTTTGTCAAAATAAAATTAATGTTTTGATATATGTTTTTTTCACTTTTTAGGCGTACGAATGTCGCATTCGACATTAGAGAAATGCCCATATGTACATGCTTTACATACTTATTTAAGTTCTTTTTTTTATTCAAATGAACCAATAATAAATTTTTATATAATATTTAATATATAAAAAATATCAAAATAGTTTAGGCCCTAATCATGTAAAACGCAACGCCAAAGAATTACATTGAAAGCAAAAACAAAGTCACAAATATTTTTTAATTTTGTTGTTGCTTTCTACAGAAATTCATGTACCGTACAAAATTGCAACATATTTATTACTTTGTTTTTGCTTTCAATGAAATCCTTTGGCGGTGCGTTGCGTTTTACATGATTAGGACCTGAAATTTCCTATTAGAAAGCTATAAAAGCTTTTTTTTGGCTTTAAATTTCCTTCTTAAGCTCTATTTAGAACATGAATTAGCTTTATGTTATTTTAAAATCTGGTCACACTGCCAATCGGACTTACTGTTTTCAAAATCCAGTATCACTTTCATATTTTTTTCTAAAATCTTCCACTGTGCGCCATATACAATTTCATAGAAACTAGTAGATTTAGTTTTTTTTAAACTGAAGGTACATTTTTGTTAAAAAAATTTAAGGAACATAAATATCTGTGGCATTTTGAAAAATCATCTTAAGTCGATATAAAATAGCAAAAAAGTACTCTGTGAAAAAATAATTTTTATTAAATAATAAAATAAACAAAAATTAAAGAAAATTTTGTTTATAATACAACTTTTAAAAACGTAAACAAAAAGGTTTTGAATGAAAATTTGTATGATTAACAACATTTTGTTCAACTTTTTGAATATGACTTAAGATGTTTTGTCAAAATGCCACAGATATATACTAGGGCTTCCAATCGGGATTGGTTTTTTTGAATCCCGGGACCGGGATTAAAGAAAATATTTTGGGATCCCGGGATATTTTGAATACCAGGATTCACGGGATTTTTGAAAAATTTTCGGATTTTTCGGGATTTATTTGTTTTATACCAAATATAAATACTTTTTAAGCTGTATGAAAATAACTTAATTTTCCAGTAAATACTCATATTTCATGAACATATACTTAGGTATTATTTATTTGTAAAAAATATAATAAAGCAAACTTAAAGTAATAATTGATCACAATTCATAAAGATAATGTAACAAAAACGTAACAAAAAAACATAAAAATCTTATTTTTTATCAATATTTGATTATTGATATAAAAAATCACACCATTTCAAAATGTATTTTAAAAAATTGTGTACTGGAAAACATTTGGACAATTTTGAAATACAATTGCACAATTTCACAAAAAAACAAGTTAGAGTGCTATATTCGGCCGAATCTTTGATACCCTCCACCGACAGTTCGAATGTTTAAGGAGTAATATCTGTATGATGTCAATTTATTATTATTATCTTTAACTGTGACGATTTGTTATTAATTATGGTTTTAGGCGACTAAACTGTTTTCCGTTAGTAGGGTTTATATGGGGCCTAGGGTAAATTATGGACCGATCATTACAAAATTTCACAGCTTCATTTCTAGTCCCTTAAAACTGTGACATACCAATTTCTGTTATGAAAGCATTATTAATTATGGTTTTAGGTGTACTAAACTGTTTTCCGGTAGTAGGGTTTATAAGGGGCCTAGGGTAAATTATGGACCGATCATCACGAAATTTCACAGCTTCATTTATAGTCCTTCAAAACTGTGACGTACCAATTTCTGTTATGATACCATTATTAATTATGGTTTTAGGCGACTAAACTGTTTTCCGGGAGTAGGGTAGGGGCCTAGGATAAATTATGTACCGATCTTCACGAAATTTCACTGTATCATTTATAGTCCTATAAAACTGTGACTATCCAAAATTTGGTATGGTTGCTTTATTTTTTACGGTTTTAGGCGCACTAAACTGTTTTCCGGTAGTAGGGTTTATATGGGGCCTAAGGTAAATTATGGATCGATCGTCACGAAATTTCACAGTGTTATTTTTAGTCCTAAAAAACTGTGACGTACCAAATTTTGTTACGATAGCGTTATTTTTTACGGTTTTAGGCGAACTAAACTGTTTTCCGGGAGTAGTGTTTATATGGGGCTTAGGGTAAATTATGGACGGATTTGCACGAAATTTAACAGCATGATTTCAAATAAAATAAAAATTTTTGCAAAATCTTATCTCATTCCGTGCCTTGTTCCAGCATTTATGCTATTTTTTGTAACAAAATTATCAATTTTTTTAGGTGGTGGTTCCACATTTTGATTCATAGCTCTGGTCCTATTGAACCGATTTTGCTGGATTTCAATCCCAAACTGCTTAGGATAACTAGAAGCAATTTGGCACCAAGTTTGTTTATTTCTTTTAAGTTGTTCGAAAGTGAGCGTGTTTTCAACAGACAGAAGATGAATGATAAAAAAGTTTCACACGGAATGACAAACTTAATATACCCTCTTCACAACTAATTGTGGTGGAGGGTATAAAAAAAAAAAAATGAAAACTTTAATAAAAATCCTTTCAACTTATTTAATCGATATATTTAAAACAAAACTTTTTGTAATTAATAAATTGTACACATTGTAATTATTGTTTTCTCAAATGAAAGGTAGCATAGTTTTTGTTTTGGTATGTTTTGTTTATTTTTGAACAACAGGGTGTATCAAAAACTTTTTTTGTCAACAAATACACCAACAAATAAATATTTATACAAATTATTAAAAAAAAATGTAAAAATAATACAAAATATAAAAAAAATCGGGATCCCGAAATCCTGGGACTTCCTGATTGGATGCCCTAATATATACCATACCTTGGAAAAATGGAGACAAAATAAAAATCAAATTGTTGCTTTTACACACTTTTGAAAATTTTTACATATGTACTTACATACACTTTGAAAATGTAATCTATATAAAGAGTACAATAAATGTTAAGAAATATGTACTAAATTTACAAAATTATTTAACAAAACAGTGTATTTTAATTTGGTTTTACATTTATTTCAAAGAATCCTGAAAACAAATTTTTCAAAATTTCAAAAACAAAAATTTGTCTTAACAATTTTTCAGTTTTTTTTTTAGCTTTATATAAAGTTTATATATAAACTGATCCCTAAAATATTGTCTTTAATTATCTAAATGCGTTTATCTCATTTGTTGAAGTTTTTTATTTTTAATTTAAAGCTTAACTTCAAATATACGAATATTAACATACAAACAAAATGTAAAGCTTTTATCTAGCGCACTACTTCCGAATCCTAATTGGAACGCACTTAAATTTCCATGATTTTTAAAACTATCTTCTGCCACAAAAACATCGCTTTGATATTTTAGCAATGATTTCCAAACTATAATAAATAAAATCAGTTTTATTGCAATCGGTGCGTGAGTAAAGTCGACATTGACTGCTGTCTCGTGGTATTTAATTAAATTAAAAAGGAAATATTTGAGTTTCGCTTTTGAAAAATGTGTTAAAATGTCAATTAGTTAATATATTTTCAAATTAATATAAAATATAATATGTTTATAATCGATTTCGGTGAAAAAAATGCATTTTAAGTTTTCACATCTTTATAATAGTCTAAATTGTTTTAGCAATGATGACGTCATCATCATTTTGTTCTTTTCTTTAGTTTCCTCATGCAGTTGACAGCAGTTAAAAATAACAACAAGTGTGTAATGCGCGAGTGTCTCGGTAACAGTCGGGTATTTTTACAAACGTGAAATTTCTAAAATGTGTTTTTGGTGAGAAGTGTATTAGTTGTTGTTGGTAGAAATATTGCAAAAAGAAAAAAGTTTGGCAGTCAATACGTGTGCTTCAGTCAATTGAGTGTTATTGTTTTTGTTATTGAGAATGAGTTGTTAAAGTAAAAAAAGCTATCAATTGAAAAGAGGAAAGGAAATAAAAAAGCAGAAACAAAAACAATTTAATACGTATTTGAGTTGTGTTAAAGTGTGTTTTTGTGAGTGAATAAAATGAGACGGAAAAGGAAATTTGTTTATAAACAACACGTATGAGTGTAAATATTTATTTGTTAAGGTAAATACATTCATATACAAAAATCTAGTATTTAATATAAAATAATACATACAGTGCGATTTTGATTTCGCAACCTTTAATATTCGCAACAGAAAATATTTTAACATTACAGCCTTTATTGCTGCAACTTTTTTTGAAAAAGAGTCACAATAAGTGCAACATAATTTTTTTTATTTATTAAAGGGGTTTTTACGATGGGTAGTACAACGTGTGCTTTTAACTTTTTTTGATCGTATTTAGTAAAATTTTTATAAAAAAAGAAACATTTTCTCATGATCAAAAAAAATCACGTTTTTGGTATACGATTGTAATTCTACATGTTATTATGTAAAAAATTCAGCCTTTTTTTTTAGTATTTTGTAAAATATTTATGTTTCAAACTCGTTTTTCATGTCAAATAAAAACTAAATCATTTAAAAACTATGTTAAATATGAATTGATATTTGAATAGAATTGAGAAAATTGGCAATAAGCAACGAGAACTTGATTTATGTACATATAGAATCAAAATAAGTTTTTTTTAACTGTATTTAAGTAAATTTTAGTTCGCTTTGAGTCATAACTTTTTGCTTAAATCAAGCCACACATATGTTTACAATAAGAAATTTTTGGCTTGGACAAAAATGGTGCAACATTTTCTTGGTTCATGCCATATTTTCTGGTGATTTAGTAAATAATTATTTCCTTGTAGATCCCAAATCCGAAACAATAACTTAATTCAAGTCATTAATTGCCACCTAATTGCAATTGGACTTACCGTTTATAACATCCAACATTACTTTCCATTTTATTTTCTCAAATCTTTGACTGTGCATCGTATAGACTTAGTTTTTCTTAAAACTTTAGTTACATTTTTGTTCAAAAAATTAAATTAACATTATTTAATGACTTTAATAATTTTTGATGAAAATAAGTGTTTATATTTTTCTAGTGAAAATTAGCGAAAAAATTTTAAAAGAATTAAAAAAATAAGTTATTAAATAATGAAACTTTTATAAGGTTAGTGTTTGAACAAATTTGCGACTTTCTGTAAATTTCTTTATTTTATTTTTTAAAATTCATCTTTATTAAATTATTTGAATATATACATATTTACATTTTTCGAGATTTTATCTATAGATATTACAGCGAATTATATTTTTAATCACTTTAAAAAAATTTGTCCACTTTAGGTTTTTAACTTTAAAACATTAATGGACAATTTAACCAATTTATTTTAATGTCAAATTAAACAAAATTATATGAAAACTATGTATATTTAAAAATGAATTTATATTTAAAAAGAATTGGTGAAATTGGCCATAACAATTATTTTGACTGAATGTACTAAAGATTTTTAATTATTTGCAAAAGTTTCAGTTCAGTTATTTTTATTTTACTCAGACTCGTCTAAAAAACAAAGAAAGATAAACAGTAAAATGGCCCACTTTATATTATAAAGAACAATAAGAGAAAATTAACTTCAAAATAGTACTTTTAAGAGCCAAAAGCGATACAACTAAATTCAACTGATATAGTCACTATAACACAACAAAGTCACTAAGTAGATTCTTAATTGAAATATTAACAAAGTGGGACACTTCTTCCCGAACGATGTTGCTACATAAATAAGAATTGAATAGCAAAAGCGATTGATTTTTCCTAAATGGGGAAACTATTTAGTATTTATTTTGATCGAAATTGTTTGCAGGGGTGGGTAATCAATATAAAGAGACCAATAAATGTTTAGAAATACGTAATTAACAAAATTATGTAATAAAACAATGTACATAAATATGTATATTTAAATGTTATTTTGCAGTTATTTTACAGAATCATGAAAACTCAAAAATTAGAAAAACTCTCTAAAATTCTCTAAAAAATTTTCCAGGTTTTTTTTTGGCTTTAAATTGATCCTTATAATATTGTCTTTAACTCTCTAAGTCATTCTTCTGATTTAGTCCCAATTTATATTTTTAATTAAAAGCTTTCAAATACAAAAAATTTTACACAAAAGCAACACGCTAAGCTTTTATGTATCTGACTTACTACTTCCGAATTCTAACTGGAACGCACTTCATATCCCATAATTTTTAAAACTATCTTCTGCCACATAAACATCGCTTTGATATTTTGGCAATGACTTCTAAACTGTAATAAATAAAATCAGTTTTATTGCAATCGGTGCGTGAGTAAAGTCGACATTGACTGCTGTCTCGTGGTATTTAATTAAATTAAAAGGAAATATTAGAGTTTCGCTTTTGAAAAATGTGTTAAAATGTCAATTAGTTAATATATTTTCAATTAAATATAAAATATCATTCGTTTATAATCGATTTCGGTGAAAAAATGCATTTAAAGTTTCCACATCGTTATAAAAGGCTAAATTGTTTTAGCAATGATGACGTCATCATTATTTTGTTCTCTTAGTCCGTTTCCTTCGTGTAGTTGACAGCAGTTAATAAAATAACAACAGGTGTTCGATGCGCGAGCAGCTCGGTAACAGTCGGGTATTTTAAAAACCAAAAGTGTATGAAGTGTGTTTTTGGTGAGAAGTGTATTAGTTGTTGTTGGTAGAAATGTTGCAAAAAGAAAAAATTTTGGCAGTCAATACGTGTGTTTTTGTTTTTGTTATTGAGAATGAGTTGTTGAAGTTAATAAAGTTATCAATTGAAAAGAGGAAAGGAATTAAAAAAGCAAAAGCAACTAAAATATGAATATATTTGAGTTGTGTTAAAGTGTGTTTTTGTGAGTGAATAAAATGAGACGGAAAAGAAAATTTGTATATAAACAACACGTATGAGTGTAAATATTTATTTGTGAAGGTAAATACATTCATATACAATAATCTAGTATTTAATATAAAATAATACATACAGTGCGATCTTGATTTCGCAACCTTTAAAATTACAGTCTTTATAGCTGCAACTTTTTTTGAAAAAGAGTCTCAATAAGTGCAACATAATTTGTTTTTATTTATAGTAAGGGTGTTCACAATGGGTAGTGCAAAGTGTAAAAACTACACATACATATTTGCACAACACAACATAAAAATGGGCGTTTTTGCAATTTGCTTTATTTTACTTCATTTGCACTAAAAAAAGCCTTGAGCAAAAATTGCTCAGTTGTAAACAATAACATTTGACGCCGCGGCGCGTATTGTTTGTGAAGGAAACTAATAAATTGAAATTTCTCGTGGGCTTTAATATTAAATAGAAAATTAAACTTAAATAATTTAAAAAGAAAAATTTATTTAATATGCTTGTGTATAATTATTAACAAATGCAGATTTTTGACAATGCTGCCAGACATTTTTTGTTTTGCCAGAATACAATTTTTGAAAAATAGCACATTTTCATAAAAAAACTGGTATGCTCACGATTAATCAAAATATGTACTGAAAATATACAAATTTGCACAATGTCCATCGAGAAAACCTTTAATGTTTCTTTTTTATACTTCTTGTTCAGAAACTTAGTTTTATCAGATTTCTATTATTTTTCCATGAAAATAAAAAAAAGCTATAAACATACATATGTACATGCTTTACATACTTATTTAAGTTCTTTTTTTTATTCAAATGAACCAATAATAAATTTTTATATAATATTTAATATATGAAAATATCAAAATAGTTTAGGCCCTAATCATGTAAAACGCAACGCCAAAGAATAACATTGAAAGCAAAAACAAAGTCACAAATATTTTTTAATTTTGTTGTTGCTTTCTACAGAAATTCATGTACCGTACAAAATTGCAACATATTTATTACTTTGTTTTTGCTTTCAATGAAATCCTTTGGCGGTGCGTTGCGTTTTACATGATTAGGACCTGAAATTTCCTATTCGAAAGCTATAAAAGCTTTTTTTTTGGCTTTAAATTTCCTTCTTAAGCTCTATTTAGAACATGAATTAGCTTTATGTTATTTTAAAATCTGGTCACACTGCCAATCGGACTTACTGTTTTCAAAATCCAGTATCACTTTCATATTTTTTTCTAAAATCTTCCACTGTGCGCCATATACAATTTCATAGAAACTAGTAGATTTAGTTTTTTTTAAACTGAAGGTACATTTTTGTTAAAAAAATTTAAGGAACATAAATATCTGTGGCATTTTGAAAAATCATCTTAAGTCGATATAAAATAGCAAAAAAGTACTCTGTGAAAAAATAATTTTTATTAAATAATAAAATAAACAAAAATTAAAGAAAATTTTGTTTATAATACAACTTTTAAAAACGTAAACAAAAAGGTTTTGAATGAAAATTTGTATGATTAACAACATTTTGTTCAACTTTTTGAATATGACTTAAGATGTTTTGTCAAAATGCCACAGATATATACTAGGGCTTCCAATCGGGATTGGTTTTTTTGAATCCCGGGACCGGGATTAAAGAAAATATTTTGGGATCCCGGGATATTTTGAATACCAGGATTCACGGGATTTTTGAAAAATTTTCGGATTTTTCGGGATTTATTTGTTTTATACCAAATATAAATACTTTTTAAGCTGTATGAAAATAACTTAATTTTCCAGTAAATACTCATATTTCATGAACATATACTTAGGTATTATTTATTTGTAAAAAATATAATAAAGCAAACTTAAAGTAATAATTGATCACAATTCATAAAGATAATGTAACAAAAACGTAACAAAAAAACATAAAAATCTTATTTTTTATCAATATTTGATTATTGATATAAAAAATCACACCATTTCAAAATGTATTTTAAAAAATTGTGTACTGGAAAACATTTGGACAATTTTGAAATACAATTGCACAATTTCACAAAAAAACAAGTTAGAGTGCTATATTCGGCCGAATCTTTGATACCCTCCACCGACAGTTCGAATGTTTAAGGAGTAATATCTGTATGATGTCAATTTATTATTATTATCTTTAACTGTGACGATTTGTTATTAATTATGGTTTTAGGCGACTAAACTGTTTTCCGTTAGTAGGGTTTATATGGGGCCTAGGGTAAATTATGGACCGATCATTACAAAATTTCACAGCTTCATTTCTAGTCCCTTAAAACTGTGACATACCAATTTCTGTTATGAAAGCATTATTAATTATGGTTTTAGGTGTACTAAACTGTTTTCCGGTAGTAGGGTTTATAAGGGGCCTAGGGTAAATTATGGACCGATCATCACGAAATTTCACAGCTTCATTTATAGTCCTTCAAAACTGTGACGTACCAATTTCTGTTATGATACCATTATTAATTATGGTTTTAGGCGACTAAACTGTTTTCCGGGAGTAGGGTAGGGGCCTAGGATAAATTATGTACCGATCTTCACGAAATTTCACTGTATCATTTATAGTCCTATAAAACTGTGACTATCCAAAATTTGGTATGGTTGCTTTATTTTTTACGGTTTTAGGCGCACTAAACTGTTTTCCGGTAGTAGGGTTTATATGGGGCCTAAGGTAAATTATGGATCGATCGTCACGAAATTTCACAGTGTTATTTTTAGTCCTAAAAAACTGTGACGTACCAAATTTTGTTACGATAGCGTTATTTTTTACGGTTTTAGGCGAACTAAACTGTTTTCCGGGAGTAGTGTTTATATGGGGCTTAGGGTAAATTATGGACGGATTTGCACGAAATTTAACAGCATGATTTCCAGTCAAATAAAATAAAAATTTTTGCAAAATCTTATCTCATTCCGTGCCTTGTTCCAGCATTTATGCTATTTTTTGTAACAAAATTATCAATTTTTTTAGGTGGTGGTTCCACATTTTGATTCATAGCTCTGGTCCTATTGAACCGATTTTGCTGGATTTCAATCCCAAACTGCTTAGGATAACTAGAAGCAATTTGGCACCAAGTTTGTTTATTTCTTTTAAGTTGTTCGAAAGTGAGCGTGTTTTCAACAGACAGAAGATGAATGATAAAAAAGTTTCACACGGAATGACAAACTTAATATACCCTCTTCACAACTAATTGTGGTGGAGGGTATAAAAAAAAAAAATGAAAACTTTAATAAAAATCCTTTCAACTTATTTAATCGATATATTTAAAACAAAACTTTTTGTAATTAATAAATTGTACACATTGTAATTATTGTTTTCTCAAATGAAAGGTAGCATAGTTTTTGTTTTGGTATGTTTTGTTTATTTTTGAACAACAGGGTGTATCAAAAACTTTTTTTGTCAACAAATACACCAACAAATAAATATTTATACAAATTATTAAAAAAAAATGTAAAAATAATACAAAATATAAAAAAAATCGGGATCCCGAAATCCTGGGACTTCCTGATTGGATGCCCTAATATATACCATACCTTGGAAAAATGGAGACAAAATAAAAATCAAATTGTTGCTTTTACACACTTTTGAAAATTTTTACATATGTACTTACATACACTTTGAAAATGTAATCTATATAAAGAGTACAATAAATGTTAAGAAATATGTACTAAATTTACAAAATTATTTAACAAAACAGTGTATTTTAATTTGGTTTTACATTTATTTCAAAGAATCCTGAAAACAAATTTTTCAAAATTTCAAAAACAAAAATTTGTCTTAACAATTTTTCAGTTTTTTTTTTAGCTTTATATAAAGTTTATATATAAACTGATCCCTAAAATATTGTCTTTAATTATCTAAATGCGTTTATCTCATTTGTTGAAGTTTTTTATTTTTAATTTAAAGCTTAACTTCAAATATACGAATATTAACATACAAACAAAATGTAAAGCTTTTATCTAGCGCACTACTTCCGAATCCTAATTGGAACGCACTTAAATTTCCATGATTTTTAAAACTATCTTCTGCCACAAAAACATCGCTTTGATATTTTAGCAATGATTTCCAAACTATAATAAATAAAATCAGTTTTATTGCAATCGGTGCGTGAGTAAAGTCGACATTGACTGCTGTCTCGTGGTATTTAATTAAATTAAAAAGGAAATATTTGAGTTTCGCTTTTGAAAAATGTGTTAAAATGTCAATTAGTTAATATATTTTCAAATTAATATAAAATATAATATGTTTATAATCGATTTCGGTGAAAAAAATGCATTTTAAGTTTTCACATCTTTATAATAGTCTAAATTGTTTTAGCAATGATGACGTCATCATCATTTTGTTCTTTTCTTTAGTTTCCTCATGCAGTTGACAGCAGTTAAAAATAACAACAAGTGTGTAATGCGCGAGTGTCTCGGTAACAGTCGGGTATTTTTACAAACGTGAAATTTCTAAAATGTGTTTTTGGTGAGAAGTGTATTAGTTGTTGTTGGTAGAAATATTGCAAAAAGAAAAAAGTTTGGCAGTCAATACGTGTGCTTCAGTCAATTGAGTGTTATTGTTTTTGTTATTGAGAATGAGTTGTTAAAGTAAAAAAAGCTATCAATTGAAAAGAGGAAAGGAAATAAAAAAGCAGAAACAAAAACAATTTAATACGTATTTGAGTTGTGTTAAAGTGTGTTTTTGTGAGTGAATAAAATGAGACGGAAAAGGAAATTTGTTTATAAACAACACGTATGAGTGTAAATATTTATTTGTTAAGGTAAATACATTCATATACAATAATCTAGTATTTAATATAAAATAATACATACAGTGCGATATTGATTTCGCAACCTTTAATATTCGCAACAGAAAATATTTTAACATTACAGCCTTTATTGCTGCAACTTTTTTTGAAAAAGAGTCACAATAAGTGCAACATAATTTTTTTTATTTATTAAAGGGGTTTTTACGATGGGTAGTACAACGTGTGCTTTTAACTTTTTTTGATCGTATTTAGTAAAATTTTTATAAAAAAAGAAACATTTTCTCATGATCAAAAAAAATCACGTTTTTGGTATACGATTGTAATTCTACATGTTATTATGTAAAAAATTCAGCCTTTTTTTTTAGTATTTTGTAAAATATTTATGTTTCAAACTCGTTTTTCATGTCAAATAAAAACTAAATCATTTAAAAACTATGTTAAATATGAATTGATATTTGAATAGAATTGAGAAAATTGGCAATAAGCAACGAGAACTTGATTTATGTACATATAGAATCAAAATAAGTTTTTTTTAACTGTATTTAAGTAAATTTTAGTTCGCTTTGAGTCATAACTTTTTGCTTAAATCAAGCCACACATATGTTTACAATAAGAAATTTTTGGCTTGGACAAAAATGGTGCAACATTTTCTTGGTTCATGCCATATTTTCTGGTGATTTAGTAAATAATTATTTCCTTGTAGATCCCAAATCCGAAACAATAACTTAATTCAAGTCATTAATTGCCACCTAATTGCAATTGGACTTACCGTTTATAACATCCAACATTACTTTCCATTTTATTTTCTCAAATCTTTGACTGTGCATCGTATAGACTTAGTTTTTCTTAAAACTTTAGTTACATTTTTGTTCAAAAAATTAAATTAACATTATTTAATGACTTTAATAATTTTTGATGAAAATAAGTGTTTATATTTTTCTAGTGAAAATTAGCGAAAAAATTTTAAAAGAATTAAAAAAATAAGTTATTAAATAATGAAACTTTTATAAGGTTAGTGTTTGAACAAATTTGCGACTTTCTGTAAATTTCTTTATTTTATTTTTTAAAATTCATCTTTATTAAATTATTTGAATATATACATATTTACATTTTTCGAGATTTTATCTATAGATATTACAGCGAATTATATTTTTAATCACTTTAAAAAAATTTGTCCACTTTAGGTTTTTAACTTTAAAACATTAATGGACAATTTAACCAATTTATTTTAATGTCAAATTAAACAAAATTATATGAAAACTATGTATATTTAAAAATGAATTTATATTTAAAAAGAATTGGTGAAATTGGCCATAACAATTATTTTGACTGAATGTACTAAAGATTTTTAATTATTTGCAAAAGTTTCAGTTCAGTTATTTTTATTTTACTCAGACTCGTCTAAAAAACAAAGAAAGATAAACAGTAAAATGGCCCACTTTATATTATAAAGAACAATAAGAGAAAATTAACTTCAAAATAGTACTTTTAAGAGCCAAAAGCGATACAACTAAATTCAACTGATATAGTCACTATAACACAACAAAGTCACTAAGTAGATTCTTAATTGAAATATTAACAAAGTGGGACACTTCTTCCCGAACGATGTTGCTACATAAATAAGAATTGAATAGCAAAAGCGATTGATTTTTCCTAAATGGGGAAACTATTTAGTATTTATTTTGATCGAAATTGTTTGCAGGGGTGGGTAATCAATATAAAGAGACCAATAAATGTTTAGAAATACGTAATTAACAAAATTATGTAATAATTTAGCAATGATGACGTCATCATCATTTTGTTCTCTTATTCCGTTTCCTTCGTGTAGTTGACAGCAGCTAATAAAATAACAACAAGTGTGCGATGCGCGAGTGGCTCGGTAACAGTCAGGTATTTTAAAAACCAATAGTATATGAAGTCTGTTTTTGGTGAGAAGTGTATAGTTGTTGTTGGTAGAAATGTTGCAAAAAGAAAAAAGTTTGGCAGTCAATACGTTTGCTTTAATAAAGCTATCAATCGAAAAGTGAAAAGGGATTAAAAAAGCAATAAAAATATGTATGTAGGTATTTGAGTTGTATGAAAGTGTGTTTTTGTGAGTGAATACAATGAGACGGAAAAGGAAATTTGTATATAAACAACAAGTATGAGTGTAAATATTTATTTGTTAAGGTAAATACATTCATATACAATAATTTAATATTTAATATAAAATATTACATACAGTGCGGTCTTGATTTTCGCAACCTTTGATATTCGCAACAGAAAATATTTTAACGTTATACAGTCTTTATAGTTGCAACTATTTTTTAAAAGAGTCTTTATAAGTGCAACACAATTTTCTTTTCATTTATAATAAGGGTTTTCACAATGAGTAGTGCAAAGTGTGAAATATACACATATTTGCACAACACAACAATAAAATGTACGTATCTGCAATATGGGTAATTCCATAGTCACATACGTGACAGTCGTACGCTTTAATGAGACAAAAACCAACGAAAGCGTTAACAATTTTCTTAATTATTTTTGGTTTTGTGTGGAGCATTAAAAGCTATAAATTTGGTAAAAGAGAAAAAAATAATCAAACATGCAGCTCATAAAATATAAGCAATTAAAGGCGGTGACGTGGCGTGACAAAAATAGAAGTTGGTTTTTTTTTTGTTAGCAAAAATGCACAACTCTGAGAATTTCGTCGGAATATTTTGCAAATATTTTTTGTCGTAATTCCCAACATTATAAGTGATTTTTTTTAATTTTTAGAACTGACAAAACTTTTCTGGATTTTCCCGTACAGTCCGTTGTTTGGTTTGCGAAGTTACGTGATGTAACGTGACATAGTTGTAACATGTAATTCTTGTACTAAATTTTGTTTTTTTTTTAATTCATGAAAGAAAACAGGTTATACATTTAATTTCATGATTTTATTTTGTAAATTAAATGAATTCAATTATTTTTAAATGTATGAATTATAATTGAGAAAATTTTGTATGCAAAAAATACTAAAATTAAGCTCGTTTTTATACATCTTTTTTTTAAAATTGCCCTGCTGTCTTCTTTGTGAATAGGGGGTAGATGATTTTTTGATTTAAATATTACTTTTTGGGGAATATGCAGTTAATACTATTTTTATGTAAAATTCTTCATTACACGATAAATAATGGTTTTTTGTATTCCATTAATATTTGGCACGTTATCCTTCCATTAGCGTAAAATATATTTGTAATTAAAATGCAAAATTCTTCACTTACGATAATTTATTTCAGGTGACGGACGTGATAGAGTTAATCTATATATATAAAATTGGATGTGTGTATGTATGTATGTAACGTATAGACTCCAAAACGGCTGGGCCGATTTTGATGAAATTTTCAGGGAATCTTCAGAATATTCAGGCGGGTGACATAGGGAAGTCTGATTTTTGATTTTCGGTCTGGGGGCGGAGGGGCGTGGCAAAAACCATAACTTGAGAACGGCTTGACCGATTTGAACGATTTTTTCTTTAAAATGATCGCCATGGTCCAGCTTAGGTTTTTACGGAAATAAAATTTTGCCCCGCCCACTTTTACGCCCACTTTTTTCGATTTACCTAAAATCAGAAAACGGCTCCATCGAGTTGACTAATTTTTCTTCAAATGTTCGTCTTAATCAACTTTAAGTTTTCATCGAAAGAAAAATTTACCACGCCTACTTTTACGCCCACTTTTTCTATTAAGCGCATAACTGGAGAACGGCTTGACCGATTTGGACGATTTTTTTCTTTAAAATGATCGCCATGGTCTAACTTAGGTTTTGCGGAAAGAAAATGTTGCCCCGCCCACTGTTACGCCCACTTTTTTTGAATTACCTAAAATCAGAAAACGGCTCCATCGAGTTGACTAATTGTTCTTTCAAATGTTCGTATTAATCAACTTTAAGTTTTCATCGAAAGAAAAATTTACCAAGCCTACTTTTACGCCCACTTTTTTTATTAAGCGCATAAGTTGAGAACGGCTTGACCGATTCAAACGATTTTTTCTTTAAAATGATTGCCATGGTCCAACTTAGGTTTTTACGGAAAGAAAATTTTGCCCCGCCCACTTTTTTCGATTTACCTAAAATCAAAAAACGGCTTCATCGATTTGACTAATTTTTCTTTTAAATGTTCGTATTAATCCCTTTTACGTTTTCATCGAAAGAAAAATTTATCACGCCTACTTTTACGCCCACTTTTTCTATTAAGCGCATAAGTTGAGAACGGCTTGACCGATTCAAACGATTTTTTCTTTAAAATGATTGCCATGGTCCAACTTAGGTTTTTACGGAAAGAAAATTTTGCCCCGCCCACTTTTTTCAATTTACCTAAAATCAAAAAACGGCTCCTTCGATTTGACTAATTTTTCTTTTAAATGTTCGTATTATTCCATTTTACGTTTTCATTGAAAGAAAAATGTATCACGCCTACTTCTACGCCCACTTTTTCTATTAAGCGCATAACTTGAGAACGGCTTGACCGATTTAGGTTTTTACGGAAGGAAAATTTTAAAGGCTGTAAATTTCGTTTACAGCTCAACTTAAATCGTCTGGTAATACAACACTAATGTTTGCTTGGGGCCAGCAACGCGGACCGGGTCAGCTAGTAGTACTATACAAATGTAGCCGTGTATGCTATGGTCCAATTTAATGTTTCAAAAAATTAAGATCATTAAACTTTATTAACGTAAAAAGTTTGAAACACTTCCGACCACCGACTCAGAAGAAATGACAATTTACGATGTTTTGTGGTCACGAGTGTGACATTAAAATGTTGATGAAAACAAATTGAAAATTTTCCGTTAACTGATCTTTATATTCAGATATTTGTATTTGTTGTTAATTTATTATTGTTGTTAGAACAGTTTATCAAAAAGAGTATTCTACCATCACCACTTTTAAGGAAGTAAATATTTAAGAGAAGGTACCATTAAAAACTCAAAAAAGGTGACTAAAGCCCTTGCAAAAATTTGAAGTCCAATAATTGGCCGCGGAAATAAAAAAAAGTTTCGAACTCTTTAGTTTAATAAATTTTACGTGTTGTTCTTTAATAAAACATTAAAAAAGAAACGGGGTTTCAGCTTTTATTTTTTCACACGTGGTTGACATTTCTGTGGAAGTAGCCATATGCTTTATTTTACTTCATTTGCACTAAAAAATCCTTGAGCAAAAATTGCTCAGTTGCAAACAAATTTAAACAATAAAATATTGGGAATTTAGCACGTCATACAAAAATCTTATTAATAAAAACTTTTGTATGCAGATTTGTGACAATACTGCCAACAATTTTTTGTTTTGTCAGAAAACATATTTAGAAAAATAGCACATTTCATAAAAAAAAACTGGTATGCTCAACGATCAATCAAAATACATATGTACTGAAAATTTATAAATTGCACAATGACCGCAGAGAAAGTTGTAATAATGGAAGACTTCCAAGAAAAAGTGATAACTCCGACTCCATCCGCTGAAAGTTTTAATCGATATTTTAATTCTAACACGTGCCGCATTGAGCTTTAATATAGTTACTTACATATGAGTAGGTGAGAGGCAAAATTCGTTCGTTGCACTTAATTTGAGTTTTTTGAAAATGCAATAACCATAAGCGCCCGATTTAATGGAGCAAATTCTGAAATGTTATGCCTTAAACCTTAGTATATTTCCAAAATTATATTAATTTATTGAAATAATGCAAACAGTGTTAAATAATGAAATAAAAGTTCAAAATACGTTTTTTATTCTGTTGGAATCAATATTTTTCCTCTATTGATGTTGTTTGAATTCCCATAAGTATTATCTAATGTAGTTTTCGACACCGGAAAGTTTAAAACAACACCAAGTCCAACTTGCTAAGACGTTAAGGGCATCAAGTGTATTTAGTTTTGTTTACCACTGAATTTGTAGAGGCAAAGAACATCAGGAGTCCTTTTTTTTGGGTTGTGAAGTGAGGTCTTTTGTTTTTAACATAGATAAATTAAAACACTGCCCTTTTGGTTTTATTTTATTTGTTAAGCCAAATATTTCGATTAACTTTGTTAATCATTCTTAGGAAAATTAAATATATTTTTATCTCAATATGCAGAAGCGCCTTCGGTTGTTACTTGTATAATTTGTATAACACATTTTAAAGACAAAAGTAAGGTAAAAAAAATTGTTGTAAGCCCTTTTTGGGAAATATCATATCTTTTGTTGTTGGACATAGTGCTGGTTGTTTCAAGGGATTGAGCAGTACCAACACAATTATGGAAGGTAAAGAACATCAAGTCCAATTTAATAAGTGTAGGTATTTCCGTTCTATTATCAATATTATTATTGTCCTAGTAAATATAAAGTTGTAAGCCTTTATTTCGCTCCAATTTTCCCCAAAGTGAGTAGATAACAATATTCTAAAATCATTTTCGGATTAACCCCCATATTGATGGGAATTTTGTCTGGAACAACGTCATGTATCTTTCCGAGTTCCTTTTCCTTTTTTTCTATTATTATTTACTTTGAAGGTTGGAATATAAAATTTAGTTCACTTAGTGCTTTCACCACAGGAGCTACTGCAGATTTCCAGTTATATATTGTATGTGAACATCGCTACATAAATTTATTTTTTTTCAATATACGATTTAAAAAAATCAAATATTTCAAAGGGAACTTGATTACAAGTTTGCGTATATAAATTCCCTAATTCGACTTCATTTCACCAACGATATCTTGGCACATTTCAAAAAATTGTGAACCAGCAAGTTTTGTTATAGAAAATGCTAAGAGATAGTTTTGAAAATGTCTGGTGAGTGGAACGAACCAGTTTTGTTACCAACTGCAATTTTAGGTCACATAAAAACATAGAAAAGGATATGGTTCGATACGATTTATATGTTTACTGCCTGTTTTTAGAAAACGTTAACAAGTGAGTGAGTGAGAAATTATATTGAAAACAACAATAAAAAACGAAAATTTGTTTTTGTTTTCAATATAATTTCTCACTTACTCACTTGCTTTCTTTTTCTAAAACCAGGCCATTATTTTTTAATTTTTAAAAAGACCGAGTTTTGCAATTCATCTACTTATATGTAAAGTAGACTGGACCTTATTTTTTATTTTTAAAGCAGACCTCTTAAAATTTTCTTATTTTTTCTCGGCTTGATTTGCAAACCAGCTAAATCCATTTTTTAAGTAAATTGAGATTTTGATGCCGTGTAGTAAATAAAGATACGCCTCGTCGACCTCGTTAGCAAGTTTGCATACTAATGTTACATATGGGCACTTCCAAGATTGTAAACGGGACATTCACACACGTTTATATTGACAAAACTGTAAAAAACAACCTGATTTTAATTTTTTAAATTAATGATTCTTTTAACTCTCATTTAGCTCTTTAATTGCCGCAAATGAAATTTTTCGCTTACTGTCGTGGTTTCCGAGATAATTGCAAAAAATTGTAAACGGGACAAAAAACGGAAGTGGGTTTTAAGGGGTAACCGTTTAAACAGTGATTTCTGCGAAACCTGACACAATATTTTATTGGGATTAATTTTTTAAATGTTGCGTACTAATGTGCCCTAAAAATGGTTTCGATTTCAAAATAAAATATGAATTACATTTTTTTAAATAAATTGTAAACGGGACATTGTAAACGGGACATTGTAAACGGGACATTGTAAACGGGACAATTTTTCCACCATGATTTAAAATTTTTTTATGTTGCTTTTTATAATCCTTTATATAAGAAACTTAATAAAAAATGTTTTTCAGATCATAAATATGCCTTAGATTAGATTATTGTTGTTCCAAATGCATATTTTCTAATATACACAAGTATGTGCTAAAAGTTGTAGTACTTCCTTTACCATTTATATTTTTTTTTCGAATATATGCGTATAAATATACGCAATTCTCTAAATAAATCTTGAAAAGAAAAATTTTTTTTTCCATTTTTTGTGGTTGACGTTTTTTTGGAAATAGCCATATGTTACATCAATAGTAAATTAATTTGATTTATATAATATCTATTTTATTCGATTTTTGATTTTTTCAAGTATTAATAAATTGTCGAGCTTGAGGTCTTGTTTTTAAAAACCTTTAAATGTTTATTGGACCATATATTTTTATTTCATATTTCGTGATAATAACACGACAAAAAATTCATTTATTTAACAAAAACATTACTTATGGCCTGTTCGTCGATAACGAATGAAGACTTCGTTCGCATAGTTTACATGCAAAACAAAAACAATATTTTATAATTTGTTTTTGTTTTAAATGTAATTTAAGCGAACGAAGTCTTCATTCGTTATCGACGAACAGGCCCTTTAGAATTAAAATAGATAAGCGTGTGAAATTTAAAAAATAAGAGATATAAACTTGGTTGCTTAAAAAAAAGTTATTTTGCAAATTTTTGACAAAATACTCTTCACATGATTTTAACCTTAACTTAACGACTAAAAAGTTATCAGATTTTTGTACTTAAGCACATCAAAAAAAATAATTTTTTTCTTTTGCCCTAAAATACACGTACAGCTGTGTAAGTTTCAGGCCTATAATTATTCCATGAGAATAAAAAAGCTTTCAACATACATACATTCTTTTCATACTTATTTAAGTTCTTTTTTTTATTCAAATGAACGAAAAATTAATTTTTATATAATATTTAATATATGAAAATAATCATGTAAAACGCAACGCAACGCCAAAGAATTACGTTAAAAACAAAAACAAAGTCATAAATATTTTGTAATTTTGTTGTTGCTTTCTACAGAAATACATGTACCGTTTTAATATTTCAAACGCTGCAAAGCTTGTATAAAGCAACAACAAAATTGCAAAATATTTATGACTTTGTTTTTGCTTTCAATGTTGTTCTTTGGCGTTGCGTTTTACATGATTAAGACCTAAAAGTAACTATTACAAAGCAATAAAAGCTTATTTTTTTACTTTAAATTTCCTTCTTTAGCTCTATTTTAAACATAAATGAGCTTTATATGGTTTTAAAATCTGGTCACACTGCCAATCGGACTTACCGTTTACAAAATACAGTATTACTTTTATATTTTTTTTTCTAAAATTTCCACTGTACGGCATTAACAATTTCATACAAACTAGTAGATTCAGTTTTGAATAAGAAATAACATAGCCGTTATAACTCATTGAAATATGTATGTATATATGCATATGTATAATCTGCAAAAATAAAACAATTTATATCAAGAAAATATTCGAAATAATTACACTGTGCAAAAAATTTAGACTTTTTTTTGAGACAAGCCGGGCACATGGCGATTTAACATTATTCGGGTACGCTGAATCCAGTGGTGCTCTCGGTTTTTTTTTAAATTGGCTCTGGTTTTCGAGATATAACGTTATTTTGAAAATGGAGGAGGTTGTACAACATATATTCGCGTAACTCAAAAACGGTTTAGTTTATTGAAATGACTAAAAAAAACGAAATTCCGCAATAAAATTGACTTTAAGAAAAAAACAAACTTTTTTTTAATATAAGCAATAGTTTTAGAAACACAATTTTTTTTTTTTAGGAAAAAAAAACAATTTTTTTTTATCAAAATTTCGAAATTTTTGTTTTTTAAAAATTCATAAAAAAAATGGATTCAACTTGCATAGTGTTATTATCGTTAATAAAAACAATAAAAATCATTAGTTGTAGTTATCTGTAGAAGAAATAAATATGTATCGATCATAATAGTTATGAGCCAATATAAAAAGATATTAATTGGATATAATAGTTATGTTAAACAAATATTTATTTTCATTATACATAATAATTAAAAGCAATTTTTATAGAATATTTCTTAAAAGTGGTAAATTTTTAGGTACCTGAAAAATGAGCGTAATTATTATTTAGGGTCCTTACTATACAAAGAGTACAATAAATGTTTAGAAAAATGTACTCAATTTACAAACTTTTGTAATAAAACAGTGAATTTTAATTTTATTTTACAGAATCCTGAAAACAAAATTTTCAAAATTTCAAAAACAAAAATTTGTCTAAACTATTTTCTAGTTTTTTTTTTTAAACTGATCCCTAAAATATTGTCTTTAACTCTCTTAATGCATTTATCTCATTTAGTGAAGTTTTTTATTTTTAATTTAAAGATTTTCTTCAAATATACGAAAATTAACATACAAGCAAAATGTAAAGCTTTTATCTAACGTACTTCTTCCGAAACCTAATTGGAACGCACTTAAATTTCCATGATTTTTAAAACTAACTTCTGCCACAAAAACATCGCTTTGATATTTTGGCAATGATTTCTAAACTATAATAAATAAAATCAGTTTTATTGCAACCGGTGCGTGAGTAAAGTCGACATTGACTGCTGTCTCGTGGTATTTAATTAAATTTAAAAGGAAATATTTCAGTTTCGCTTTTAAAAAATGTGTTAAAATGTCAATTAGTTAATATATTTTCAATTAAATATAAAATATAATTCGTTTATAATCGATTTCGGTGAAAAAAGTGCATTTCAATTTCCCACATCTTTATAAAAGGCTAAATTGTTTTAGCAATGATGACGTCATCATCATTTTGTTCTTTTATTTCGTCTCCTACGTGTAGTTGACAGCAGTTAATAAAAACAACAAGTGTACGATGCGCTAGCAGCTCGGTAACAGTCGCGTATTTTAAGAAACAAAAAGTCTATTAAATGTGTTTTTTGATGAGAAGTGTACTGTTGTTGTTGGTAGAAAGAAAAAGGGTGCGTTCGTAAATGCATCACTGCGCTGCATCAGAAAAGCAAACTTTTTATAAAGCCGATAAAAAATAATTATAATTTTTTTTTATTGTATTTCTATTATTTTTGTGAAGTATTTCACAATTTTTTGATCCACATTTACTTCACGATTAACGATTAACGATTTGAAATCACTGATGCAGCGCAGTGATGCATTTACGAACGCACCCAAAGTTTGGTTGCTTTAGTTAAAATTGAGTGTTATTGTTTTTGTTATTGAGAATGAGTCGTTAAAGTAAATAAAGTAATCAATTGAAAAGAGGGAAGGAAATAAAAAAGCAGAAGCAAAAACTATTTAATATGTATGTATTTGAGTTGTGTTAAAGTGTGTTTTTGTAAGTGAATAAAATGGACGGAAAAGGAAATGTGTTTGTAAAGCAAAACGTATGAGTGCTTACATTTTTGTAGACATGAGATTATTTAATTGCAAAGGTAAATATATAAGTATATATATATATACATATTAGACTGGTCGCATCTTGTATGGGATTTTTTTTTAAATTTAATTGTTTGCGCTGCTTAAAATATGAGGTTTGGTGTAAGAAATCATGATCTAAATTTTCAGGTCAATCCGACGGTGCCTAGCCGTGCCGGGTGGGGCCCAAAGTTCCCCATATTATAAAAAAAAACATCTTTTCTATCAGATCTTTATAGTTATACTAGTTGAAAAGCCGAAAATCAAGAATATGGCTTCGTTACGATCTTCCGCAGAGAAAGTACTTCAAGTGTGCCAAATTTCAGCTTCCTATGTCATCAGATGGCTTCAGAAAGTTGCGGAAAGAATAGGACATACATACATGCAAACATCCTGACATACTAAGAAATTATATATTGTATAGATAGATTAACATATGTTCGCGCAACTCAAAAACGCTTTAGTTTATTGAAAAACTAAAAAAAACCGAAATTACGCAATAAAATTTACTTTAAGAAAGGTAAAACATTTTTCTTATATGCGCAGTCGTTTTAGAAACATAATTTTTTTTCTGGAAAAAAAAAATATTTTTTTTTTAAAATTCGGAATTTTGGTTTTTAAAAATTCATAAAAAATTGAAAAAAAGTTTATGCAGACATATAAAAAACAACATTGCAAACAAAACAAGCTATAAATGATTAAAATCTGTAGACAACTTTTGATTTTATGTATTCACAAAAGATGTGGCGGTTTAATAAAATTCTTAAATTAATTAAAATTTTTCGTCTGTTGTGAATACATAAAATCAAAAGTTGTCTACAGATTTTAATCATTAATAGCTTGTTTTGTTTGCAATGTTGTTTTTTTTAGAAGCATAGTTACATTTTTCAAATTTTTATGAATTTTTAAAAGCAAAAATTCCGAAATTTTAATAAAAAAATTATTTTTTTTTTCCAGAAAAAAGAATTATGTTTCTTAAACGACTGCGCATATAAGAACATTGTTTTACCTTTCTTAAAGTAAATTTTATTGCGGAATTTCGGTTTTTTTAGTTTTTCAATAAGCTAAAGCGTTTTTGAGTTACGCGAACATATGTTGTGCAACCTCCTTAATTTTCGAAATAACGGTATATCTCGAAAACCAAAGCCAACATAAAGAAAAAAGTTTCAACTTTCTTAAAGTAAATTTTATTGCGGAATTTCTTTTTTTTTAGTTTTTCAATAAACTAAAGCGTTTTTGAGTTGCGCGAACATATGTTAATCTATCTATACAATATATAATTTCTTAGTATGTCAGGATGTTTGCATGTATGTCCTATTCTTTCCGCAACTTTCTGAAGCCATCTGATGACATAGGAAGCTGAAATTTGGCACACTTGAAGTACTTTCTCTGCGGAAGATCGTAACGAAGCCATATTTTTGATTTTCGGCTTTTCAACTAGTATAACTATAAAGATCTGATAGAAAAGATGTTTTTTTTATAATATGGGGAACTTTGGGCCCCACCCGGCATGCTAGGCACCGTCGGATTGACCTGAAAAATTAGATCATTATTTCTTACACCAAACCTCATATTTTAAGCAGCGCAAACAATTAAATTTAAAAAAAAAATTGCGACCAGTCTAATATATATATATAATCTAGATATGTATATTAAATATACCTAAGATAGATGTTGAAATATTATAAACTTTATAGAAATCACACAGATAACAATGTATTCACATACACATGTATGTACATAAATAATAATATTTAACGACTGACGACACTATAACATAGTCGTAATTTCTTCTTTGTACTTCATTAATATTTTCTGTAAATTTAAAACAAATTGCGAAACATGATAAAGAACAATTTACTTACTATCTAGCTAACTATTAAAATTTAAAACGTTTTCTTTGATTTTAATTCTTTTTGTTTATAAAATACATGTGTTCATAAAACATCCCTGAGAAAATTAAAAACAATTCGATTAAATAAAGTATGTATTTATTATTGAAAGGAAAAACAGCGTGCTAACTTTACTGTATGTTTTGGTTTTTTTTTATTGGCAAACATTTTTAAAGAATTAAGGCCCTAATTACATAAAACGCAACGCATTCCCAAAGAATAACATTGAAAGCAAAAACAAAGTCATAAATATTTTGTAATGTTTTTGTTGCTTTCTACAGCAATTCATGTACCGTTTTAATATTTCAAACGCCTCATAACAATGTAAATTACAAAATGTTTATGACTTTGTTTTTGCTTTCAATGTTATTCTTTGGCGTTGCGTTTTACATAATTAGGGCCTAAATTTACTTTTACTTACATATCCCGTTGGTTACTCTAAAGGGAGTTTACACATTTTCTCTTCACACAAAACGATTGACAATGATTACATCTACTAGAAAATCCACTCGATAAAACGTTGTTCAATTAATCGTGGAATTTTTCCTCCATTATATCATCGAATCATTTAATTAGCCAATTTCGAACAACTAATAACTCGAACAACTTATCCCAATTAATCGATTAAGTTTAATCACTTTGAATATTCTACTTTTTTAATATAAAAATATTTTTTTAGATTCTAACTGATTAAATATTTGAAAACTAAGTTACATGTTGTTAACTTCTGCATTAATTTTCATTACACATTCATATTTTGGTCCCTTTTCAGATGTGGGTGTATGTGAGACAAATTATGTATCATGGTAATAGGCTTTTTACACTGATCAACATCTAACATCTATCATCAAATATGTAGAAAATGTGAAACACTCGTTTACATTGCTCGCATCTAACATCTACCATCAAACAAAAATGTCACCATTTTTGAAAAAAAAAAATTTTTTAAATTCAAAATGTTTTTTTCTCACAAAAGTGCCAAAATTTAAAAAGAAAACTTAAGAATGTATTTGAAGTTTAATTTGTTTATAAATATAAAAAATACTTAACAAAAAAACATTGCAATAAAAGATAAAACTTGACAAATGGTAACGCTGCTTTCAAAACAAACTTCTTTTTGTCAGTGATGCCACAATAATAATAGAACTTATTGCCACTTTTCTAGTGATAACACTAAAATAATCGAAAGATGTAGAATGGAATAAAATGAGATAGGAACATCCTTTAAAGATGTTGAAATTTGTTCGTTTTTAGCCCTATGTATTTCTTATGGAAAGATGTTAACATCTTCGAAAATGGTGGCAAATTGATGGTAGATGTTAGATGTTGATCAGTGTAAAAAGGCTATAAACGTAAAATTCTAATGTTAGAAATTTGGTACTTAAATAGCACATATTCATAAATAGTTTGACATCTTTCGTAAAAAATCATAATCGAATACATACGAGCAGTGCTGCCGCAACCAATACAATTTTTACAACCAAAATTTTTGAAAAAGTTACCAAATGTAAAATAATATAACTAAATTTTAAATACCTTTTATTAATTGAATTGTAATACAAAGGTTATTTGCACTTTATAGTAAAATAATAATTAAAAATCAAGAAAACAAAACAGAAAATGTAATTCTCTTACATATTAAAAAAATAACGATAAACTTAATTAAAGGTTTTTATTTATTTGAGACTTTTTTCGTAAAAAAATGTTTTTATTTTACAAGAGTTAAACCCGTAAAATTTCCATAAAAAATTCAGTATATGGTTAAATCCAAAGTGTTGAACGTGACAGTCGTACGCATCAAAAATGCAATAACATTTTAAACAACACATATTTTTACGTTCTCTTAACCCTTAAATTATAGCACTAAGAAAGCACTGTTATCCATGCTAAAGTTTATGGAGGGCGCGATTCTAGGCCAAAGATAATGTCAAAAGAAGTAGCGGTTCGAACGTGAAAAAAATAGAAGTAGTAGTAGCAATGTAACATTAAAATTTCTTTGGTTTGATTCCAAAATCTTCTGTATTTTCTTTTTTTAAGCCAAAATCTGGATCGATACGTGACATTTCGAACGTGAAATTTTTTCCATAATAATTGCACTGAATAATGATTAAAACATAATAAAAATTTACCGTTAATCCGAATAACATATTGCTCTTTAAACTGTTCCTTAGATTACAGACCATGTAAGAAAAATTTTTTGGAATAATTTTTATCAAATATCACCTCTTTTCAGGAAGATAATATTAAAGAAAACATACAATAAAACATTCTCACAAATAAGAAATTACGTTTGCACAACTTTGCAGTCTGATTGTTCATCTAAGTGAACAAATTTATGGGTAAATTTATAAAATTAGTAAAATCTTAATATTTTTCTTTAATAATATCGTAAAATAATCAGCTTTTAATAACTTTTAAATTTTCGGTCACGGTGGACCTTTTGACGGTTATCCCATAAGCATTTTATATAAATATTTTCTAATTTACATATTTCTTAAATATTATAAAAACTGTTTTCTCTTGTTTGTAAATTTTATTTCAAATTTATAATTCTTATTATAAATAACTGTTTCAAAATTGTTCTATTTGAAATATTTTGTGAATCTTTGTAAAATATTATGGCGAATATAAAAAATCGCCTTTCGTAACGTACATTAAATGGGGAAAAAGTGTATATATGACTGACAGTTTAAAGTTTTTTTTACCAAAAAATTATCTTAAAAAACATTAAATAAATACACATACCGACAAGTTATGAACGGTAAAATTTCAAATTTCTTAAACTTGCAGCCATTACTAAAGAAAATTCCATAAATTTTAAAATTATATCGATAAATCAATGTATTTTTGAAAAATCTTGAAAATTCCTATGTATATTTTTAATATACTTTTGGAAATAACCTAAATTTAGAACATTAATATATTTTCAAGTTTTTAGAATAAAACGACTTTTGTGTAATTTTTCAGTAATTTTCTGAAATCGATTCCGCATGCTTTCTTGCACTTCCTTCTTTAAGTACTACTTATCTTTGCTACTCTTAAAATCAAGAAAAACTACGCTCATTTAAAACAAATATTTAATTAAAAAATCACCTTTGATTAAAACTTCATTTGTCTTCGATTTCAGAACATTTCGTTTTTAATATAAAAATCACAAATGGCAATATTTTCTTAGCAAAAATCTTAAAAAAATTATTTGGTTGCTGTTTTGAAAGGGATTTTTTGTTTTCGATAAATTACAAAAAACTTCCGCTCATTGGAAACAAATAATGAAAAACTCGTAGAACATAGTACAAATTATTCGAGCTCGTAAATAATTGTATCAAGAAAAACATATTCGTACGTATTATTATTTTAGAAAAAAGTAACCAAAATGAAAAAAATATTCACATCTCCACATTGAAAAAAAATATAACCAATTTTGGTTAGAAATAACCAAAAACGGCAGCGCTGCATACGAGGGAAATAGGAATCAAAGAAATTTTGAAAGAAATTTTAAAAGTTAAAAAAAAAATACCTTTAACATGCTTCATAATTTAAGTTCTTATCTTTACCAGAACTTCTCGTAAAATCAGAAAAAAATACAGTGGTTCCCGCCTGCTACTTAGAATAATTTTACTAAGCTTGGGCTTTCAGATCATTCTATATGTGTTAAAACGAAGGTGCGCTTACTTTGTTTATAATTTTTTTTTAAGTTTGTTTTTCTTTTCCCGGTTTATATTAATTGATATTTTTATTGCATTAAAAACTATATTCTTTGCAGCCGGGTTTTTGTTTTTTTTTTAGTTTTTTTATTTCATTTTAATGCTTAAGAGTTTTATACGTGGGTAATTCCATGTCAAATCGACCAAGAGTGGGCCAGGTGCCCAGCTTGTCGGTTTTTTGAAACAAGCGCACAAAATTACAGTATTAAAATTCTATTTTAACATTATTTTTTTAAAGGTTGCGAAAGAAAAAAAATCATATCTGAAACAAAAATACCTCCTTCAAAGTTTCAGGATTTTTAAAGAACAGTTTGAGGTATTATATAAAAAAAATCAGCCAAATAAAAAAATAAGTTTTTGACTTAGTCCGTTTTTTAAATTTAGTATTTTGCAGATATTATTTTTTTTCAATATATGGTTTGTAGCCCCAAGTATTCTCTTTAAAATTACATCAAATGACATCTTCGTATGTAAAGTAGTTTTCGAGATATTGAAGAAATAAACTCAACACATTCGGCTAATTCGTCGAAATTATGACATTTTGAATATGACATAACTTTCGAAAAAAAAAAAAATTTTTTTAATTTTTTTCGTTCATATATGTTCTTTATAAGATAAGAAAACCCTTTTGCGTCAATACAAAGCTAATACTTTTGTAAGCGAAGCAACTTTTCCTTTGACCTAGGAAAAGAACCCTTCAACCCAGTCGAAGGTTGGTAAGACAAGGCTTGAATTGGAAAATTTATAAAAATGTAATCTTATGTGAAAAAAAATCTCAATTAAGTTTTACTCTTTTAAAGGCGAAATAATTCCAACATGTCTGCCAAATATTAAAAAGTTTTAATATTTCTACAAACATTGCTTCAAATGTTTGCCTAAACAGCAAACACCCTATTAACAACACAAAATATTTGTACAAACGTTAAATTTTGTCATGTTTGCCAAGCAATTTGTGTGGTTTATTATTTATGCCCTCCAATAACTTCAAATTCGATTATAATACCATTATTTGTTATTGTTTAAGGCGTATTAAATAGTTTTTAAAAAACTTATGACGCATTATGCGTAAAGCGGACAAAAAAAAAAAAAAAAAAATATTTTGCCGAAATTCCTTTATATTTGGCATAATTTGTACCCTCTTTATTATTATACTTCTATAAGATGTGAATATAAGTACCAAATATTTTTGTTCTATGATGTTTATTTTTCAAGTTATGGGAAGCTAAAAAACCAAATTTAGAAAAGTGATTCTAATTCAAGATAGTTTGATTTTCGAAAAAAATATATTAAATTAAAAAAAAAAAAAAATAGTCCTACGGTATCCTAATTAAGTATATTGTTTTTTAATGCGATGTCCATAAGCTTTAAAGTTATGCGAATTTATGTGCATGCATATCGCACTGAGTAGAATTTAAGATGTGTGCATGCTAGGGCTTCCAATCGGGATTGGTTTTTTTGAATCCCGGGGTTCGGGATTGAAGAAAATACTTCGGGATCCCGGGATTTTTTAAAAATTAATAAAAACGTAACAAAAAAACATAAAAATTTTATTTTTATCAATATTTGATTATTGATATATAAATTACACCATTTCCAAATGTATTTTAAAAATTAAGTACAGGAAAACATTTGGACAATTTTAAAATATTTAAATTTAATAAAAAATCCTTTTAACTTATTTAATCGATATATTTTGAACAAAATTTTTTGTTATTTATAAATTGTACATATTGTAATTATTGTTTTCTCAAATGAAAGGTAGCATAGTTTTTGTTTATTTTTGAACAACAGTGCGTATTAAAAACTTTTTGTGTCAACAAATACACCAACAAACAAATATTTATACAAATAACTAAAAAAATGTAAAAATAATACAAAATATAAAAAAAATCGGGATCCCGAAAATCCCGGGATTAAAAATCAAAAATCCCGTGATTCGGGATTCGCCTAATTTCCCGATTGGAAGCCCTATAGCATGCAGGCTGGTTTGCTAAATTTGTACCCTCTTTATTATTATACGTCTCTTATTCATTAAATAGATTAATGTTGAAATTTCCTGGTCTTCTTCTGGTGTGTCTTGGATCCTTGGAGCTTCAAGGTAAAGTTGACCAACCACCTTAGTGGGCGGGTAAATTTTTTTTACTGGAATAAAAAAATATTGCCAGAACAATCCGTGTTGGAACTTAATATTAGATGATGTGTAAACATAACAGAAATGTGAAATATTTGGGTCCAAAATTATTTTAAACAAAACAGATTTTGCTGGATTTTAGGTCGAAACTGCTTAATCGTTCTATACTGTTAAGTTATTTGAAAGTGAACGTGTTTTGAAAAGAAAAACAGATAGACAGACATGACTTCATCGACTTAGAATGTCACAAGGACCTAGGGTTGCCATACGTACTGTTTTAAGCAGTACATGTACTGATTTTTTGCAATTGTACTGTTTTATGCACAACTCCTAAAACAGTACGCAAATGTACTGTTTTTACACTTTGTACAGTTTTTTGTACTGTTTTTTTTTTGCTCAGTCTATATTTAACAGTACTGGCTTACAAAAATTATGTGGTGTTAAAAAAAAAGTTCGAAAATAATAAGAGTTTTTACGCTGTGTTCATTGTTTTCTTATAAATACACACTAGAAATCTAAATTATAATGGGTGGCTCGTAGCAGTGGTATATTTTCATGTTGTTATGATTTCATGCACACCTGAGAAAGACAAAAATAAAATCTAAAATTTTTTAAGTACTAAAAAAATACTTATTCCAACACAATTATCGTTAATTTTAAGAACTTTTTTAATTTTCGGGCATGTTCTGGAAATCGAAATCACGTGAAATTGAAAACAAACAAATATGAAAAATTATCCGTGTTCAAAATTTATAAAAATACCTAATACCTTTGAGGACCACTTTTCTTTACCTAAACTACTGGAATAAGAAAAAGATCAGTTAATTTTTACAAAAATTTTATTGAAAATATTCATCGTTTTCAATTGCACTTGATTTTAAATATTTTCAGATTTTGTGAAATAAAAATAAACCAAACAATTTTTTTTTTTTGGATTTTATAGATTAATGGCCAATTTCACCAAGTTCAGGTTTAATTAACTTTCATTATAAAAGTCAAAAAACCTATTGTTTTAGTAATAGTTAATTATAGCTGAACTTGGTAAAATAAGCCGTAAATAATTTAAAAATTGTTTAAAATTGGAAAATTAATTTAGGAAACAAACATTTTCTCAAATTCTATATTATTTGTGCAACTATGTGTGTATTGAAAATTGCTTTAAATACGAATACGTTTAAAGAAAATCGTACTTACACAATAAAATGAGTTAATTGTTTTGAGCTAAGTAAGGTTTTTCTCCTTTCTTATATGGCTTACAGCAATGTTAAGGTTTTCCTGGCCAAATGCGTCGTTTGTGGTGCTTGCTTTTTAAACGCAAATGGAGTTATTTCATATATTTATGAAATGCCATAAAATGGAAATAATTCCGTTGACGTTACACATTTTAAGTGTATTTCTTTATATAATTGTTGTTGCATATTCAATCAAAAGTTGAAAATATTTACCCCAATTTCACCAAGTTCAGTTAAAACTAACTATTACTTTAACTTCCAGCTTACAATATGTTTTGACAGCTTCACAGGAAAAAGTAAAAAATGGTTTTGATCACCAAAATAATTGAAACAAGCAAAAAATTGTTTAATTTTTACCTATAACCGAAATGATTATACCAATTACTCAAATTTGTAAAAATTGCAAAACAAGGATTTTTTTCCAATTAAAAAGTTTTTACATTTTGATTACAAACATAATTGAAAAAATTATTAATATTAAACAATATTTTAATTGAATGAATTAACAAATTAATTAAAAAAAAATCTATATTTTAATTGAATGAATTACTAACGTAATTGATTACAATACAGAAAATTAATTATTTTAATAATTGTTTTGATTTAAACAGTGATTGAATTTTTGCATTAAATCGATTAAATTTTCAATTGAATAAATTAAACAGTGTATTTGAAATACAATCTAAATTCAATTACGCAAATTATTCAATCAAACAAATTGTTAATTGAATAAGTTTGTTAAATCAATTCAGTTGAAGCAAAATAATAATATTTATAACATATGTTTATTTAAATATGGTTTAAAAATAACTTGTTTTATTTGTTTAATTGTAATAACTCATGCTTAATTGTACAAATTTTAGAAGATTTTTTTGACAGAGGAATTTCATACATACAACTTTGTATAAAATTGTAGAATAACTCTGATTCTTCAGGGTATTCAAGATTGAAAACAAAAAACTGTTTTTATTGTGTAATTTGGCTGTACTTTTTTCACCTATTCACTTTAAAATTTAAACGCACAACATGAAATGACGCCAACAATAATTCAAGAATTAACAAACAAAGAAAATAAACACCAAATTTCGATTGCGAACATAACCACCGTCAACAATGTGGTCAACCACAAGGCGATTTTTTATTTTACGCATAATACACATATGTATGTAGGCTCATTATTGACATTGGTGGTGGTCATAATTGTAATTCGTCTATAACAAATCTCAGTTCATTTTGTTGATAGTTTGTTTTTTGCACGCGACGCTTACTGTTCTTTTTGATGACCTCTGTACCCCTTCTTTTGGATAAACAAGGTCTTCTCGCTCCATTCCATGCTCATATCTTATCTACACGCGTTGTCATTGCGGAGAAGGCCTTCCGCTTTCCTTTCTTCCCCAGAGCTTCTTAAAGGCCTTCAAATAAATGGCTCTTAGAAGGCATTCCAGAGAATGACTGTCAAAAGGCCTTAGCAAAAAGGTTAGCTTGAAGGGGTTTTAAGAAAGGTATGTTAAAAGGCCTTTCAATTAATGGCTCTTACAAGGCCTTTCAGACCATCCTTCTCCAAATGCATTAAAGGTCATATTGAAGGGCTATCAGTCTAAAACATTAAGGAATGTTTCCTTACAAATGAAATTAGAAGACTGAATAGGTTTCATGTACATATCAGATCTCCAATATACAAAATGAACACTTAACTTTTTATATATGTACCTATGTACTTATGTATGCCTATTTTACAAACGTACATTTGCTTATATATTTTATTAAACTTATTGTAGTTTAATAAAACATGTGATACCTATTTTTTTATTGAAATAATCAAATTTGCAAAATATTGTAAAATAAATTGCAAATAAAAGTTTATAATAAAATAAAACTTTTAAGCACAAGTACATACCTTCTTCCTTAATGAAAAATACTCAACTAAAATGATTCACATTATTGTTTTTATTTTGTATTTGAATATGCACCTACTTTGCTACTTTGTTTTTATAACGGGATCTGAATTCTTTCGCTTTGGCGAAAAAAACAAAACAAAAAATTTTACTTTTTCTCTTTTCAACTTCAACTAAAATGATTTACAACATATGTTACTTTGTTTTTGTAAAGGGATCTGAATTCTTTTTAATTCTTACTAATTAAAACAATTGGTTATGTTTTCGTCAAAAAAAATGTAGTTTTTTTTCTTGATTGTACTGTTTTTTGTATTCAATGTACTGTTTTTCCGAATTTAAAATCTGGCTACCCTACAAGGACCCGGGATATACATACGTAAGTATTGATGGGGTTTTACAGGCGATTTGACTCTTATGGGTCGATAACGGATGGCAACTGAACTGAAGTTGTGTTGCCAGCAACGAAATTAGGCAATTCCACTGATGTTAAAATATAAATAAAAAAAAAAAAATATTTTAACATGAGCGGCGTTGTCTAATTTCGCTGCTGGCAACACAACTTCAGCTCAGTTGCCATCCGTAATCGACCTATTAATTTACATCTTTTTCACACTCGTGGTTGTGGAGGGTATACAAAATGTTAAACAACTTTATTCACCCTCAATTTGATTTTTCCCGTGGAATTGTTAAATTGCTAAAATATTGCTTCCTGCGGTTACTTTAATTACATTTCAAACAAATTCCTCTAAGTTTTACTGCCTTTTAAATAACATAATTTAACAGAACATAAAATTTTTCTTAATTAACTTGATATTTTATTTATTTTTTTTTTGGAAAATATATAAAACGGAAACTGTTTTTATGATAACCATAAAAAAAATATTTCCAAGAAATTCTTGCATTCATTTGTGCTTCTACGCTAATCTTTCCCACTGTACAAACATATCAAATTTTACTTTAAAATAAATGTTAAGTGGTTACAATTTTCTTAAAAGAAGTTTTTTGTAATTGTTCATGTAGCAAGCACAAAGTGTCTATTACGACAATAAAGTAAATCAGAAAAGAAAATAGTCGTAGGTATTAAATAAAACATGATTACACAAACTGTGGGCTAATGTTAAAATAATTAAACAAGTCAAAACAAAATAAAACATGAAAATTAAACAAAAGAAAAGAAGGTGAAGAATTATTTTACTTTTATTATTATTTAAAAAAAAATAAAAAATATGGTGTAATAAAATCATGTCTGCTATAAAAATATTTCTATCTCCCTATTAGTGTAAATACTCACACACACGTTGATTAGAAGAAAGAACTGAAACAACTACAAGAAAACATAAAAAAATGGAGAAGAAACTAAACAGAAAGGTTCATTAAACCTCCAACGGACCTTTACTGTGTTTTGCTTTTTTTTTCTAAACAGAAATTAAAATAATACACATCATTGTTAAAAAATAGTCATACGACACAAAATGACAAGCAGTTAAACATATAGACTGACTAACGTACTAACAAGTGTATGAATTGTTCTTTATAAAGGGTACCTCAAGATAAAGTGTTTAATATGTATCAAGATCTTTTAAAGAAGAAAAAAGTAGATGAAACTACATATGGGCATTTCCGTCAAAAGGTCCACGGTGACCGAAAATTTAAAAGTTATTAAAAGCCGATTATTTTACAATATTTTTATAGAAAAATATTTAGATTTTACTAATTTTATAAATTTACTCATAAATTTGTTCACTTAGATGAACAATCAGACTGCAAAGTTGTGCAAACGTAATTTCTTATTTGTGAGAATGTTTTATTGAATGTTTTATTTAATATTTATCTTTCTTAAAACAGGTGATATTTGATAAAAAATATTCCAAAAAAATGTTCTTACATGGTCTGTAATCTAAGGAAGAGTTCAAAGAGAAATATTTTATTCGGTTTAACAGTAAATTTTTATTTTATTTTGATCATTATTCAGTTAAATTATTACGGAAAAAATTTCACGTTCGAAATGTCACGTATCGACCCAGATTTTGGCTTAAAAAAAAAAGAAAATACCGAACATTCTGTAATCAAACCAAGACATTTTAATGTTACATTGCTACGTTAAATTCTGAAAGTAGTTTGACTAAAAAATTGTGTCAGGTTTCGCTGAATTACGCCTTTTTAAACATGGCCACAAAAACGACTTCTGTTTTTTGCACGTTCGAACCGCTACTTATTTTGCCATTATCTTTGAGCTAGAATCGCGCCCTCCATAAACTTTAGCATGGATAACAGTGCTTTCTTAGTGCTATAATTTAAGGGTTAAAAAAAGGTAAACATATTTTTTGCTTAAAATGTTATTGCATTTTTGATGCGTATGACTGTCACGCTCAACACTTTGGAATTACCCATATTAACTTTTCACAAAAAATGTTCACGCTACTTGTAAAAAAATTTGCAAAAAGTCAGCCAATTTTGTATTGTGAAATTTTATGACAAGTAGCAGCGATGGAAAATTGAGATTTTAAAATGGTACTGAATCTTTACAAAAGGAGCATTTTTTGAAGAAAGAAAGAAAATGAAAGAACTTGACAAAAATACGCTTCACTTTAAACTAAATTGGTATTGTTTGGTCTTTACAAAAAGATTATTTTTTGATGAAAAATAGTATTCAAATTTAAGAGTAGATTATCTGGAAGGAATATACTTCCAGACACAAAGCTACAATTTTTATAAAATTATGGATAGAAATATGTGCCTAAGCCGAATATTTGCTTCTCAAACTTTTTTCCACCTATTGAAAAAAATAAACTTTAGTGAAAGTAATCAAAAAATAGAGGGTTGCGCATAAAGTCTTAAAAACTATGAAATATGAAACAACATGACAAAAATATGCTTGACTTTAGTCAAAAAATTTTTAAAAAAGTTTAGATTCGTTAAAGCTCGGTTCAACCGTTCCGAACAATATTTTTATACGGACAAAATTTTTTTTATATTGAGTCTGACGTCTGAGAGAGAGAGAGTTGCCATTTTTTTCAATTTGTACATACAAGTTGAAATGATAAAAATATTAATATAATTAAAAATAATAAAATCACTTTTTTCGTCCATTTTCTTTAACATACTTTTAGAAAACAATTCAATATAAGTAGTTTGCTAGTTTTGCTGCCATTTTATATAACTGCTTACATCTGTAAACCATATGGTAGCTTTATTTTTCCGGGCAACTTTTTCGAAATGGGTGAATCGTAAAAAATTATTCTCCGAACAAATATATGGTTCGGAACGCATGGATGAATCCACTTTTATAGACTCATAACCAGTGTTGCCAATTAAGCCTTTTATTGGCTAACGTTAATAATTTTTCAGCTCGTTTAGCCATGAACAATATAAGCCAAGTTTTTAAAAATATTAGACCAAAAATTAATTGAATTTACTAACGCAAATGACTTTTATAATAAAATAAAATTAATTTTATGGATAATTTAAGTTTTTCCTTATTCAAAGATTTTTCTTATGTTCATTTAATTGTTATGAAAAATGTATTAAAACAAACCAAATAATCGCGTATGTGCAATTTTAGTGTAATAAATAAGTTTTGTAAGTTTGTAAATTAATAATATTTACGCTTGTTTGGAATTAAATTTCCTTTAATTATTTTTTGGCCACAATTTAGAAATTTTACAGAAAATTTAACCATTTTTAGTGGTGAAGAGCTGGCAGCACTCCTTATAACCGATATTTTGGTCGAAAACTAAAGTCTTAAGTTTGTTTGAATCTTAAGAGTGGCAAAAAACCAAACGATTGCAGCTGATCAGAGTCCAATCTGAAATTACCTATAGACGTTCTATAGATCCAGGACTAAAAACACTTCTACAAATTTTTTCTGTGATTATTGGAAAAACTTTTATTTACAAAGTATTTTAATGTCTACTAAAAAATATATACTTAAAAGTTTGTTAAGGATAGTAAAAATTTTTAGGAAATTCTATAATTTTCTTTTCACTTTAGACGTCTTAAGGTGACCCTGAACAGTATGAACAAATACATACCTACAAATAAACAAAATAGTCGGGGAATTTCAAACGTTAAGTAACGATAGATAGATTTAGTTGGAATTATCTTGTAGAATCCCTAGGTTCCCAGGAGAAATGGATAAAGAAATGAAAAGAAAACTAGGACAATGAAGGTCTTATCCTTGTTTCAAATATTGGTATTTCCACAGAAATGTCTACTTTTTGTCACGTAGAATAATGAAAATATTATTTCCTTTTTTGCATTTGGGTGTAGAGCGCAACTAAGTTTTCATTTAGTGAAAGAGAGGAAAAATTTGAACAACGTGGTTTTAAAATACAAGAATAATTGCTAGCTGACGTGACTTGACAAAAACAGAGGTTTTCTGTGAAAGTGTCCATATATTCTCTATTGTCTACTGTGATCTTGTGCGTCAAAATGTCTCTGCTTGATAATGAATATGAATTTCATTCACGCAAATAACATTTTTTATGGAAATACCCGTTGTGCCCTTCGTGTTTTTTTAAACACATGTAATTGAATTTACTTCTCATAAAATGCATACGAATCTACGATCTACATAATATTAAGCGTAGATATAAAATGTATCTGATAGTTACCCAAACATGTCACTAATGATTTTGTAAAATAACTGTTTACTTTTTCTGTCATATTGTTATACACATTACCAAAAAGATGAAAATATATCGATTAAGTCTTTCGTTTGTTACACATCGAAATAATTATGGGAGAATTTTTGCTTATGATGCAGACATCGTAGTCCATTTTATCAAAATGGATCAGGTGGTCCAATATTTTTTGCAGGTACAATCAGCCTTATTGTGGATTTCGTTGTCGTTTCCCTGCAAATAATATTGGACCACCTGACCCATTTTTATAAAATGGACTTCCCCATCGACTGGTGCTATGTAATGCAAGCATGGACCTTGTCATTGTTAAAAGTGTTTGTGGTGAGACGACATGTCTTCGTTTTTTAACGACGTGCTTTCGTTTTTAAACGACTTCAAAACTAATCCTCTTGAGTATACCATGGAGTAGTTTCAAAACTACTCCTTAGTGGTCCAAAGGTGTGTTATATGGTCCTCTCCTAGGACATCGTAATGTTAAATATACCATGTTTTTTCTTTTGGACAAGTCCTAGTCCCTTGTGTGTTACTCTTTACACGCGTGTTTGGACTGATCCTATTATTTGCAGAGTTATGACAGTGTAATTTTTTGTAAAAGATTAAAAACAACACAACCTACGCTTTTTAATCTACTGCAATAAACGACACAGTCGTTTACGACAACGCCAACCACAATAAGGCTGAATGTTTTTTTTGAGAGAGTTTCCGCCCTGGTCAATTTTCCGAAAGCGTCCCAATAAAGTATGTAAAATAAGTATTGTTAAAGCTAAGGCACGAGCTCTATGTGTATATTTGTCCTTCAAGTTGTGCTGAAAAAGGTCAACAGAAAAGAAAAAGACAAAATGAAAAAAAGAAAAAAAATGTACTTGGACTTGGAAAAATTCTTGACAAAAGTACGAAAAAACGGAAGTAAGGAAAAAACATGTAAAATCAATTAAAATGGATAATCATTCAGGAAATCAAATTTCGATCTACCAAATGTTAGAATACAATTTGGTTTAAGGATTGATGTTTGACTATTGACGTCAGCAGTCGTCGATGGCTGCGAGTGTAAGACGGCAAGTCCATCTGGGGGGATTGAGTGGTTGCAATCGGGACATGTCATGGTAACCTGCCGGCCGGGGTTCGAGCCCCAGCCACGTCAAAAAGATTATCAATAACAATTTTAATTAATTTTCATGTTGTAAAAATTCCTTTCTTCATAAAAATAATTTAATGAAAAATTAAATTTCATGAACGTAAGCCTAATTAAAAACAAGTAAGAAAGTATAGTCGGTCAAGCCCGACCATATGATACCCTACACCACAGTTTTTAAAAACACATCATGCTTATGTGTCCATATAAATATAGATTTATCTATGTTTATAAACTTCATGAAAATCGGTTTGAAAGTTTGTGAGAGGCAGAAATTGCCTCCTGCCTCCCCTTGTGGTCCTATTTTTTAAAAACTGTATAGCTAATGTGTCCCTATGAATATGGATCTATCTATGTTTTAAATTTCATTAAAATCGGTTTGAGAGGCAGAAATTGCCCCTATCTCCCCTCGTGGTCCTATTTTTAAAAAAATGCATACATTTTGTGTCTATATAGATAAGGTTCTATCTATGTTTTTAATTTCATTTAAATAGGTTTGATAGTTTCTGAGAGGAAGAAATTTCCCCCTATCTTCCTTCGTGGTCCTACGATTCGGCCCATTTTCAATAGGCTTGGTCCTTGTGCCAATAAGAACCTACGACCCAAATTTCATCAAATTATCTCCAAAATTGTCTACTTTGCGCACAAGGTTACATGGACAGCCAGCCAGCCTGCCAGCCAGCCGGACGGACATCGTTAGTTCGACTCAGAAAGTGATTCTAAGACGATCGGTATACTTTAAGGTGGGTCTAGGACCAATATTTTAAGGCGTTACACACATCAGCACAAATGCATAATACCCTCTCCACTATTGTGGTGTGGGTATAAAAATATTAAAAATTTGGATTGTGTAAAATAAGTTTTGAAAAGTAATTCTAAAAATCTTTGACTAGTAAATGTTTAACTATAAAAAAGTAAATTCAACCCAATTTAATATAAAAATAATCTTAACTGCCCTGAGATTGCTAATAAACTCACAGTCGAAAAGTATTGTAGCTGTCGCATAACAACCACTTAAATTCAAAATTTTAAAACACCTGTGTAAAAACTTCCGTTTGAAAAAACTAATGCGAATTTTAAACATTTAAATGCAATTAACTCGTAATTTTGCAGAAATTTTTCTGTATTAAAAAAAATAATATAAAAACGATTTATATCAATTTAGTCCAATTTAACGAATTTATTTTTGTTTATTTATGTGTTAAACTTTTGGAAAATTATTATTTTTAATTTTCTTCGTGTGTTTTATTTTCTCACCATATTAAAAGTGCTATTGTTTTTCGATAATGATTTTTGTTTTTATAACTTTACACCCACAGACTTAAGTTTTTATGTTAGTTTTGTTGTTATTATTTTTCTCATAACTTAAATAGTTAAACAAAATTGTTGCATGTGCAACGTGCATTTATAAAAAGAGGCCGTGTGGAAAAAAGCACTTTAAAATTTTCACGCCTAAGGAAGTTTTTAGAACTATTTGAACAACTGTATTCGTATTAAAAAAAAGATTAAATGATGTAATTAAAATAGTTGGTTAAATATTACTTACTAAATTAATAATAAAAAAAAAATTTTGTTTTTGTTTTGCTTATGTACAATCAGTGTTGCCAATCCATGTGTAATTACACATATAGAGTATAATTTTTACTTGCATGTGTAGCCCATGTGTAATTGCATGTGTAATCTGTGTGTAATTTTATTTTAAGTTATATTTTTGTCATTAATTTATGACAGTCAAAATGTTCTTATCGAACATTAGGTTTTGGTAACATTTTCAGTTTCCATCACAGTCAAACTTGCTTTTGGAACCCTGACTTTTTCACTTTCTACAGCATGTACTCTGTCCCTCTCAACAATAAACCTAAACTACCTGCAGGAAGACTTTCATAATGTCACACCAGATTTGGTATTAATTTCTTCGACTTTTGTTATTGTGCAATTTAATAAAAAAAAGTTTGTTAGTTTTTGTGTAGAGATTTTAAATTGCGCAAATTATTAAATAGTGATGAATAATATTGTGTAGTAGATGGGTACCTAATTCAATAAGTTTGTTTGTGTCAAACGGAGCCACTTATAGTACGGAAATAAGTATGTACTACGAGTGAATACGTGCCTTTATGCAAGTTCATCCAGTTCTTTCTTACTACAGCAATTAATAATCTTTTTTGTTAACCTTAACATTTAATTGCAAATATGGAATATCAATAAGGTTTTTCAAGTTAAATTTATTTTATCAAAGCTACTCTTTCGATTTGTAAAGGGTGGTTTAAGGGCCGATGTTGAATGTGAACTACACCTAAGCGTCAAGTTTTTTTCTGCATTTCAATTGACATTTCTCAATTTCAGACTAACTCAATTTGAACCATGGAAAGATACACAATCGGGCAACGCGTTAAGTTATTCAGGCTTATTATGAAAAAGGGCGTTCAAATCAACATGCATATCGTGCACTTCGCGATTTTTTCGATCAATTTAATTGTCAAAATGTGCGTACAATCGGAAAAATTGTGGAAAAATTTAAGCAAACCGGGTCTGTAAGTGATGTGAAAACACCAGTGCATGCTCGTACAGCTCGTAATGCAGAAAATATTGCTGCTGCTCGCGATAGTGGGGCTGAAGAGCCGTCGACCTAAGCTCGTCGTCTTGCCCACCAATTGCACCTCTCACGCTCGTCGTTGATGAACATAATGCATAAAGACTTGCATTTACACGCTTAAAAGGTGCAATTGACTTAAGAATTTAAGCCTCTTGACCATTCCAAACGTCGTCAATGTTCAGAATGGTGGCAAGAAATGGCAACAGTGGATGAGAAATTTTCGAAGAAAATCATCTTCAGTGATGATGCACATTTCACCTCAATGGATTCGTCAATAAGCAGAATTGCCGCATTTGGGCGAATGATAATCCAAGATTGTCGCAAAACCAATGCACCCACAAAGAGTGACTTTTTGGTGCGGTTTATGGGCTGGCGGCATCATCGATCCGAATTTTTTCCAAAATGAGGGCGGTCAGGCAGTTACTGTGAATTGTGTTCGCTATTATGAGATGATAACGAACTTTTTATGGACCAAATTGGAAGATATTTATATGGACGATACGTGGTTTCAACAGGACGGTGCCACTTGCCACACAGCTAACGAAACAATGGCTGTTTAGCGTGACAAATTCAATAGCCGTGTTATCTCACGTGGTGGCGATGGCAATTGGCTGCTTAGATCATGTGATTTGACCCCGTTCGACTGCTTTCTTTGGGCTTATTTGAAAGAAAAGGTGTACGTTGATAAGCCAGCAAAAATTCTAGAGCTAATGGATGGGATAATTCGGCATATTAACGGCTTAGAACCTCATTTATGCCTCAGCGTCATCGAAAATTTGGACCATCAGATGGAGGTATGCCGCCGAGGTCGCCATTTGACCGATATTTTGTTCCATACATAATTTAACCATACCAATTTTATCATAATAAAAAGAAATGACAATAACTTTCTAAATCAACATCGGCCCTTAAAATTTAACCATCCTTTGTAATTGCTTCAAATGTTAATTTAGAACACAGCCATGTGTACTTTCCGAATTCTTGATTGGCAACACTGTGTCTAATACAATTTAAAAATCTTGATTAGTTTTGTACATTTTGTCAAAGTTTGCGAAATGTTTTGTTTGTTTTCATACTCTGCCGAAAATAACTGAAGAGAAAAAATGTTTGTCCCATTTTTGGATAATTACACAGAAATCGGCAACGCAGGCATATTTTGGTACATGTAAAATTTTTTTAGATGCCTACAAGAGCTTTCGCAGCAAATAAATTTTTTTGTTTGTTTTTTTTTCGTAATTGTAGTTAACAGATGGCTTTTCTGTTTAAAATATCTATGTATCTGTATACCCAACGTGCTGCTTCAATTTCGGCATCCTTATTTTTTTTACTCTAAAACTTTAAGACAAATCAGGGAGCAAATTATGGCAGTCGTGATCGAATACTTTTTCGATTCGAAATCAATTTTATTTCAGCCGATACTGAACGAATCAATATTATTTTTTCAGTGTTGTGAAAACTCAAATAAGTGCTTTACAGAACAAAATAATTATTTCGATCCGTTCAGTATGGACAGAAAGAATTAGAAATAAAACTGCTTTCGAATCGAAAAGTATTCGATCACGACTGCCATAATTTGCCCCCAGGTTGTCATTAAAGATAAATATTATGCGATGTGTATAATACATAGAAATTTAGACCAATCTTTAAGTGATTCGATCGACTCAGAATTACTTTTTAAAGTGATCTAACGATGTCCGTCCGTCCGTCTGGCTAGTTGTCTGTCCATGTTTGAATTTCGTAGATAATTTGATCAAATATGGACGAATTCTATAATTTCACATATTCCCCATAACAACTTCTTTCTAAATAAGACTCTTTGTGTCATAAAACGCTTTTTGATAGCATGTTTCTGGTTTCCCTGCTCATCACAGTTGCCTATTTAGCCTTTAAGAGTTTAGGTCAATATAATTTAGAAACTGTTAAATGATGTTTGATCTTGCAAACGTTGCAAAAGCAAATAATTTATTAATTTAATAAGTTGGCCTAGTGTTTTTCATACGGGACAAAAATCCCGGGATTTTTTTAATATTATTATGTCAACTTTACTGCTGATATAATTGTAAATAAGTTGTGTCATGAAATAGATCTTAGCAGTTACACAAAAAGGTTTTTTTTCTCTTTTATTTTCTTATCATCATCTGCTCTTAGGCAAAAAGACTATGAAATACACCAAATAAATATTTTTCAATTTAACATAACGTAAAACTACAGTTTCTGACTTGAGCCAGTTTTGCCAAACGCCAGAGAGATGTCAATTCATATCCGATAAGTAAGGCAATGTTTAATGCTCTTAAGTTTCGAAAGAAGATGAGTAAAAATTTACAGAATTTTTAATATATTTAAAAGCCCGGATTTATTTAAAAAAAAAACGAAAAAAGTTGTTCCCACTTGCTTCAAAAAATTTAATAATTTTATATGCAGAGCAGCTGAATAAAAGATTTTTCGGATTAGAGATGATGACAACAGTTATAAATAAAAAACGCTATTCATTTCGAAGAAAATCATTTTTTTTAAAAGAAATTGCAAGTAATGATGGAAGTGCTTAGAAAACTGAAGGTGTCTAGAGATTCAATAATGTTCCTTTGACTATAACGACAAACATCTTTAGAAAGCAAACATGTTTTCTCATTGAAATCTTCATGATAAAAATTAGAAATCGGCTTTCAAACGATTCTGTAAATGTGTATTCTGAACTAAAATCCTATTTTAAAAAAAATATTTTGTAATAATTTGCTTTGAATTAATTCTGTGGCAATAAGTACTTAAGCCTATTTGCTTAGCTTTATAAGAGAAAAATTAAAAACTCTAAAAGTGGCTTTTGGAAATTTACTCCGAATTTAATATAATCATCAGTTTTCTGCGGGTATAGTTTTTTAAGTTTTTATTCTTAAACACTCCTGATGTCACAGATCGGAAGTAAACTGACGTTTTTATTTCCAAATATTATTGCACTTGAAAAAAGATAACCAAAAAGTTATTTTGTTATAACTTCCTCCAACAAAATAATTGAAATTTTGCCCATGTGTACTTTTAAATATGCAGATCTTGAGGTGCCATTAATGGTTTTTTCCTTTCTACAAAAAAATGTGACATTTTATTTAAAAAAAAAAAAATACAATTTGGTGTCTGTTTCTTAAAAATGTTGCTCCCAAAAAGGGTGAGTTTTTTAGAATAAAACAAGCCACCCTCTTCGGGAGCAACATTTTTAAGAAACAGACACCAAATTGCATTTTTTTTAAATAAAATGTCACATTTTTTTGTAGAAAAGAAAACACCATAAGCACTTTTTCCTTTTTGCCACAGAAATAAAAAAGTTGAAATCATTTATAAACTTATTTAATTGATCTCAGGAAATGTTATTTGTTCAAAAAAATTAAATTAAATAATATTTTGATTCGATTTGTATTGAGCGGGAATTCCCGGGAATTTGAAAAATAAATCCCGCTTTTCCGGGAAATGAAAAAGCCCGGGGAAAGAAAAACACTAGTTTGAACATAACTTTAGTATAGTTAAATAAATTTGGCAGAAATATTATTAAAGAAATGTTAATAACTCCATACAATTTCGTTGGAGGAGAATAATAATAACAAATTGCTTTTGTAGGGTTTTACTCAGCGCACATAGGGGTTTTTTTGCCAATTTAGCCGGACATTAAGCAAACAATTAAATTTAAGTACGCAGCTCGACAGACAACAAAGTTCTGCATCGTAAAGTGAATTTTCAAGTCTTTTGCTTGAGATTTGTGGTTTTGGGACACTGTTAAATCCAGGAAAGTTGATTAAACTGTATGCGTGTTCATTGACTTTTTACGGTCTTGGGAGGTTTACAATATACATATATTTTTTGTAGATAAACGAATATAGATTTTACATTGATTTTTTTTTCTGTGAAAGACTATATAAACAGCTAATTATGAAAATTTTTAGAAACATTTTATTACAAGTTTTTATGATAAAAAAATTGGGAATTTAGCACGTCATACAAAAATCTTAATAAAAAATTGTGTATTCCCGTAAATAACTTTGATAATATACTTGCATGTGCCCGTGCAGAAAACTGAATTGCCAAATTGGTTTTTTTTGTTGTTTTCTTGCGAAGACAATAGAATGAAACAATTTGTTTTTTAATTTTGTTTTTTCTTTTTACCCACTTACAACTACAATTCGAGTCGGAAAAAACCAACCAATTTTAGGGGGATGTAGGAAAAGATAAACTCACTGTTTATTGTTGGTGTTTTGTTTAAGCTTTGATATTGTTACAAGTAAGACTTTGAGTGTTTAAAATTCTTATTCGCTTTAGGGTTTTATTTGTATAATTTTTTTAGCTTTTCTAAAATCTTTGGAAAAGGTTTCCTGATGATCTGGCCTAAGCAACTTTTTTGTTAAAAAAAATTTTTTAAAGGTTTTTGAAGGTGAAGCCCGCTGAGTTCTTAAAAATGTTATGCATCACGATAAAATTTGAAATCTCTACTTTTAAATTAAAAAAAAACGTTGCGCGTTGTTGCGCCGTTTTTTTATGATTTTTTGAAAATTTCCCCTTTTTCTGTTTTTGCTCATCTTGCATAGGAACATATGATAGAAACCCTTTCGTCAGCCATAAAATGTTTTGGTTGTACGTAGATGTTTTTTACTTAAATTATTACATCTAAGACTAATATTACCTGTGTAAAAAAGGGATGTGCGAAACAGTAAGTAAGGGGTTTTAACCACCTGTGCGGCCCCTAAATGACGTTATTTTATGGAGCAAAATAAATGTACGTGTTTTGCATAACTTTTAAAATCATTAACAACAAAAATAATATATAATAAAAAATCAAATCTGGGCTCTAGTTTTCAGTTTTTTTTATATATATTGTGGTTATAGCATAAAATTGTTATCAGAACCATTTTGAAGCTTTGAGAGTAAAATGGAAAAAGTGTATAATACATGGCTTAACTGTAATGCGTGAGGCATTGTTGCCTATCGGGCTATTATCAGAAGAAGCGTCTGAGGCACGAAATAAACATTTTCGGCTTAACAGGCAGAATTTTGCTAGAAAGTTTTCGAAGGTTCAGTGTAACAAAGATGTTATAAATAGACTTTTGCTCAGTTCTGACCCACTGATTACTAGCATAAGACCAACTCCAAAAAAAAGTCAATACCCTTTACGAAAGAAGCAATTTCTTTTATGCTTCCAACTGTACTTGGCTCTGAAGAGAATTCAGATTCAGAAGAGGATTTTGAAGAAGCAGACGAAGAAGAACCATGGCACTCATCATCATCATTCTAGTGCAAAAGAGAAGTTAATTTAAATAAAATTTGCTGTTATTATTATAAATAAGTTATAATTACGAATATATTAATTATTTTCAGATAAATTAAATACTATAAAATACATAAAATCGTAAAAATTAATATGTTTTGGAAATTAGCAAAAAAAAAATTTTTTTTGACAGGGTCGTTCCCCTACCCATAAAAGTTCAAAAATTTAATTTTTATAGTATTAAGGCGTTAGTAATATATTTCTTTTAATATTTAAATTTTTTTTTAAATATAATTTTATGTAACCGACCTCAAAAGGGGGCGGGGCGCGTAAAGTGTAATTTTACGATCTCATGGGTCTAATTTTAGGTTTTTTAACTTTTGCCGACGTTAAAAGTTGCATTTGCCAAACAAAAGTGTGGGAAAACTTTAAAAAAATTGCATTTTTCAGAGGTTGGATAAGTTCTTCTAGGGGGAACCTTTTTCTCCTTGGCCCGATTTTATTTATTTTTGAGGTTTACCTGCCTATGACAATATCACATATTTCTGCCAAGTTTCATCGATCTAGGGGCACTCAATAACTTTTAAGAAGCAATATAAGCTAAAACAAAAAGTAATGTCCGGCTAGATTGGCAAAAAACCCCCATGTGCAGCGGTGCTGTTTTTAAAGTAAACCAAATATTAGTAGTACCGTTAAATACGTTAGTAACATAGTTGTTATAAATTCGATATGTGTACATAAATATTATTTCGTAAACATCAGATTCTTAAATTAATACGACACCAGATTTAGCATTTGGTCAATTGTGCAGGGGATAAAAAAATGTCAGCCAAGCTATTTATTATTCATGACTACATCCTAAAAGTGGTAATAATTTTATAAATTTTACTTACAAAAATAATTTCACATAAGTGCAATTAACGGCATGTGCAATTAAAGATTGTATATGAAATTTTCAAAATCCCAGCTAATAAATATTAAAAACAAATTTCTTTTTTTTTAAGTACTTCCCCAGAAATCTACATATTGGCTTAAAATTGACCTTAATCTCTTTTGGTCGTTAGCCACAAATTTCCCATAGATAATCAATTAAAGCGGACAAACGAATAAATCTCTTTGTTCTTTATTTTTAATTTCACAAAAAAAAAAAAAAAAATTCTAACGTTTCTTTAACTACTTTTACAACAGTATAATAAATTATGTTACTGTTTTCAAATTCAATAACAAATTTATGCCAGATAGACGAAATCTTGATTTGTAATTCTACGACTTAATCAAGAAGTTTTGAAAACACTTCTCTAAAGCAGCATCAACAACAACAACACGAAAGCATAAAAAAGTAAGTGGGTCTTTTAAGACACGGAACGGAAAGACTTAAGAAAATAAAGAAGCAATAAAGTTACGAATTGTCTATCACCTTTGTTTTCTTTTCGTTTGGTTCTTTTGTTTAGTCTTTCCAGATGTTGGTTGCTATGAATGAAGACAGACACCAGTCAGTAGTAATTCAGCACTTTTCTCATCTTTATCGCCTTAATCTTCTTCTTCAATATGGTTAAATATTTGTTGGTCATAATTATCATGTCATAATTACTAGTATTTGACTAGCTTTAATCATTTCGGGGTTTTATGTCAATTCAGAAAATTTATGAAGGGGAAACAGTATCCGTCAGATGCTTTGAAGAAAGAAAAAAACACACACACAAGAAATGTTTTCTAAGTAGCACTATTTATTTAAGGCAAATATTAAGGTAAATTAAGAGTTAAGAGCCAAATAACATTATCCAATTTGTCTGCCTTTCTTTTTCATTTACTTAACGCCGTATTCATTAATTTTTTCTGATAAATCTATTGATGTTTAAAATAGTTTTCCAGTACTGTGCATGTTAATGCAAATTAATTTTGTATTTCCGTAAATAACTTTGTTAACCGCTTTTAATTTTCTCATCTTGACCCATTCGATGTTTTATTTTCTATTCAAGTTTACCTTTGACTATTTTTTTTTCAACGGTTAATATGTTGTTTTATTTCTTTTTGTTGAAATTCTTATACACAATTCTCTTGAGAAATAGCTTTCTATGAGGGCATATTAAGTTTGTCGTTCCGTGTGAAACTTTTTTAATAAAGTTGATTTAGCCACCCAACAAACACGGAGGTTTGATTTCAAATTGAATATGATTGGAAATCAAACGTTTTCTCAAACGACAAATGATTTGAAAATCATAGCATTCTCAACAAAAAGGGGAAATTATGTTCAAATTGAAAAATGCCTTTATTTTCAACTTGCTTTCAAACATAATACTCAAGTGCTTTTCAAATGTGGATTATAATACAATGGGGAACATAAATAAAAATACTTAACTTTTTAATTTAAATTCATTATTTATTAAAATAAACTGTGAGATAAACATTCGGCACCGTAGCCTTAAGATGGGACAATGTTATTTACGTCCTCTAATTCTTGCAAAGACGAACTAATTGCCTTTTATTTTAAGGATTGTAGCGCCGCGATCATACAACAAACTTATAATTTCTTCACTTTCCCATGTTATTAGTTTAATTCATATTCTTAATCATTGTAATTACTCACAAATAATTTTAACACATTTAACCCCGTAGTAATAATTTAACTTCAATCGCCATTTTTAATGTTTACATTTATTTTTCGCTAAAATTACCAAGTATAGTTTTGATTTGAACTTAAGATTTGATACAGATTTGACATCAAATTGATAAAACATTTGATGTCAAATGTTTATTTTCAAATCATTATCAATTTGAATTCAAATTTTAAATCAAACATTTAAAAAATGTTTGAGAATTGTGTTTGGTGTGAAATGATAAAGTCATTTCATATCAAATCTTTGACTTTGTGTTTTTTGGGCATGTCCGTCTTACTCTCTCTACTGAAAACACTTCAAACAACTAAAAAGAAAAGAACAATATTTTTATCAAATCGATTCTAGTTATCTAGTTTCGGATTGAAATCCAGCAAAATCGGTTCAGTATGACAAGATTTATAAATTGAAATGTGGAATTACCACCGTTAAGAATTGATAATTTTGTTACAAAAACTAAAATTAATGGTAACTAAATGCACGGATTGATATAAGATTTTGCACAAACTTGTTCTATATGACTAGACATCGTTCTACTAAATTTCGTGAAGAGCGGTCCATAATTTACGATATTCCTGACATGAAGCCGACCCTTAGAAAATATTTTAGTACGCCTAAAATCGTAACGAATAATACTATTTTAATAAAATTGGATCTTTAAAGTTTAAGAAGACTGGATATTACACTGTCAAAAAACTCCACAGGCCCCATACAAAGCCCTCTTTCGAAAAACACTTTCATACGTTATTGTAGTGAATTTTGGTCTGTCATAGTTTTATAAGACTAGAAGTCACACTGTCAAATTTCATGAAAATCGGTCTATAATTTCCCATAGGTTTTACATAAAGCCCTTTCTGGGAAATCATTTAAATACAACTAAAACTGTAGCAAATAAAGATATTGTTCCAGGTTAGCTTTATTTGACCAGAATACCATGCAATTATGTAATAATCGGTCCATAATTAACTATAAATTCCATAAAAAACAGCCTTCTGAAAAGCATTTAAAACATGTAAAACGCTTTTACATATTTAACTACTGTATTGAAATTTGGTCTAATTAAGTTCTTTTAATACCAGAATTCACTCTACAGAATTTTATGATGATTGATCAACAGTTTTCTATGGGACCAATAATAATGTCCCTCCTGAAATTATTTTATTTAAACAAGTTCAAATAAAGTTTTATATGACTAGAAATAAAAGCATTCAACTTTCTAATAGTGTGCCAATAACGCTATGCAACAAATGAGGAAAATTTTTTTTCTTTAATAACTATTACCTTACGTCAAAAATCATCATTATTTCAAATTCTATGGTAAAGTTTTTTTAAAAATTTTTTTTTCTAAAATTTGAGATTTTTGAAGTGGCTGGCTCCATACCATCTTGTCATAACTTTGGAACGACGTTCTCGATTTTGTTATGCAATTCGTCAAACAAAATTTAAATTACACCAGATTTTTGATTTAGCCATTAGTTTTGGAGGTTTTTTCGTTTATTTATAGAACATTTGAACTCAAAAAATTCATAAAAAAATTTAAATCAACAAATACTTCCCAGTTTTGGTACTTTATCGTTAAGTTGTATCTTTTAGAAAAAAGTGAAAATAATTTAATGAAAATTAAATTTGGTGAACTTTAGCCTAATTAAAATATTAAAATTTGGATTAAAAACCATAAATAATTCAACAAAATAACCACAATACTGATTATTAAATTTTATTTCATGGACAAATTCCTGTTTTATTCCCGATAAAGTGAAAGTACCTACACAGAAAAAATTTTTTGCGCCAATAAAAGAATTAATCAAAAATAAAATCAGTTTTAATTAAATATTTAATCAAGTTGATTAAACATTTTATCAAGTGAATTAAACTTTTAATTGAAATATTGTCCATTAAACATTTAATACACTTGATTAAAATTTTAATTTACCTGATTAAAACTGATTTTATTTTTGATTAATTCTTTTACTGGCGCAAAATTTTTTTCTGTGTAGTTTTGACATTTTTTTTTCGCGAATTTTTTCACTTTAAGCCTAGTACTCTGTTCGAACTTGCGAAAAATGTTCAGCAACATTGGTTCACACAGAAAAAAATCAAGTTAAAAACGTCGAAAACAAGGTTGATTTAAATTTTTCGGTGGTGATTTTGCTTCATACGGCTTTAATGTTAATTCAACCTGATTTTACAATAACTGCGAACAACATTTTTTTCTTTTGATATAACTATAATTCATGTTAATTTAACATTGCAGTAAAGTTAGAGCAAAATGTAATTTATATTTAAATAATCGGAATCACGTTGAATGAAAGTTATTTCCAGTTGAAACAACGTGAATTTCATGTAGAATCAAATGGGTTTGAGTGTATTTTAACAGTGTGAAGAAGCTTCAGACAACATTTGCATTTATGTAAGAATAATTCAAAACCCTGTTACACATGTTTCACTTATTTTGTATTCTCCTTTGTTAACAGAAGCATCAGCAGAATCGCCCGATATGGTCATCATTCTACTTTGAAAACTTGATGTACTATTTAAATAAACAATTTTAATTAAAAGAATACGGGAATTGTCTTCTTTTTATAACATATTTTAAAAGTGAAAATAAAAAATGTACATAATTAAGTAGGTATGCATGTTAATTTAACAAGATAAACTTTGATTTTAATACAAAACAGTTTTTTATGGGTTCAATATTGAATCCAGATTTGTTTATATTTGATTATTTTATTTATTTATACATTTAACCCCGTAGTAATAATTTAACTTCAATCGCCATTTTTAATGTTTACATTTATTTTTCGCTAAAATTACCAAGTATAGTTTTGATTTGAACTTAAGATTTGATACAGATTTGACATCAAATTGATAAAACATTTGATGTCAAATGTTTATTTTCAAATCATTATCAATTTGAATTCAAATTTTAAATCAAACATTTAAAAAATGTTTGAGAATTGTGTTTGGTGTGAAATGATAAAGTCATTTCATATCAAATCTTTGACTTTGTGTTTTTTGGGCATGTCCGTCTTACTCTCTCTACTGAAAACACTTCAAACAACTAAAAAGAAAAGAACAATATTTTTATCAAATCGATTCTAGTTATCTAGTTTCGGATTGAAATCCAGCAAAATCGGTTCAGTATGACAAGATTTATAAATTGAAATGTGGAATTACCACCGTTAAGAATTGATAATTTTGTTACAAAAACTAAAATTAATGGTAACTAAATGCACGGATTGATATAAGATTTTGCACAAACTTGTTCTATATGACTAGACATCGTTCTACTAAATTTCGTGAAGAGCGGTCCATAATTTACGATATTCCTGACATGAAGCCGACCCTTAGAAAATATTTTAGTACGCCTAAAATCGTAACGAATAATACTATTTTAATAAAATTGGATCTTTAAAGTTTAAGAAGACTGGATATTACACTGTCAAAAAACTCCACAGGCCCCATACAAAGCCCTCTTTCGAAAAACACTTTCATACGTTATTGTAGTGAATTTTGGTCTGTCATAGTTTTATAAGACTAGAAGTCACACTGTCAAATTTCATGAAAATCGGTCTATAATTTCCCATAGGTTTTACATAAAGCCCTTTCTGGGAAATCATTTAAATACAACTAAAACTGTAGCAAATAAAGATATTGTTCCAGGTTAGCTTTATTTGACCAGAATACCATGCAATTATGTAATAATCGGTCCATAATTAACTATAAATTCCATAAAAAACAGCCTTCTGAAAAGCATTTAAAACATGTAAAACGCTTTTACATATTTAACTACTGTATTGAAATTTGGTCTAATTAAGTTCTTTTAATACCAGAATTCACTCTACAGAATTTTATGATGATTGATCAACAGTTTTCTATGGGACCAATAATAATGTCCCTCCTGAAATTATTTTATTTAAACAAGTTCAAATAAAGTTTTATATGACTAGAAATAAAAGCATTCAACTTTCTAATAGTGTGCCAATAACGCTATGCAACAAATGAGGAAAATTTTTTTTCTTTAATAACTATTACCTTACGTCAAAAATCATCATTATTTCAAATTCTATGGTAAAGTTTTTTTAAAAATTTTTTTTTCTAAAATTTGAGATTTTTGAAGTGGCTGGCTCCATACCATCTTGTCATAACTTTGGAACGACGTTCTCGATTTTGTTATGCAATTCGTCAAACAAAATTTAAATTACACCAGATTTTTGATTTAGCCATTAGTTTTGGAGGTTTTTTCGTTTATTTATAGAACATTTGAACTCAAAAAATTCATAAAAAAATTTAAATCAACAAATACTTCCCAGTTTTGGTACTTTATCGTTAAGTTGTATCTTTTAGAAAAAAGTGAAAATAATTTAATGAAAATTAAATTTGGTGAACTTTAGCCTAATTAAAATATTAAAATTTGGATTAAAAACCATAAATAATTCAACAAAATAACCACAATACTGATTATTAAATTTTATTTCATGGACAAATTCCTGTTTTATTCCCGATAAAGTGAAAGTACCTACACAGAAAAAATTTTTTGCGCCAATAAAAGAATTAATCAAAAATAAAATCAGTTTTAATTAAATATTTAATCAAGTTGATTAAACATTTTATCAAGTGAATTAAACTTTTAATTGAAATATTGTCCATTAAACATTTAATACACTTGATTAAAATTTTAATTTACCTGATTAAAACTGATTTTATTTTTGATTAATTCTTTTACTGGCGCAAAATTTTTTTCTGTGTAGTTTTGACATTTTTTTTTCGCGAATTTTTTCACTTTAAGCCTAGTACTCTGTTCGAACTTGCGAAAAATGTTCAGCAACATTGGTTCACACAGAAAAAAATCAAGTTAAAAACGTCGAAAACAAGGTTGATTTAAATTTTTCGGTGGTGATTTTGCTTCATACGGCTTTAATGTTAATTCAACCTGATTTTACAATAACTGCGAACAACATTTTTTTCTTTTGATATAACTATAATTCATGTTAATTTAACATTGCAGTAAAGTTAGAGCAAAATGTAATTTATATTTAAATAATCGGAATCACGTTGAATGAAAGTTATTTCCAGTTGAAACAACGTGAATTTCATGTAGAATCAAATGGGTTTGAGTGTATTTTAACAGTGTGAAGAAGCTTCAGACAACATTTGCATTTATGTAAGAATAATTCAAAACCCTGTTACACATGTTTCACTTATTTTGTATTCTCCTTTGTTAACAGAAGCATCAGCAGAATCGCCCGATATGGTCATCATTCTACTTTGAAAACTTGATGTACTATTTAAATAAACAATTTTAATTAAAAGAATACGGGAATTGTCTTCTTTTTATAACATATTTTAAAAGTGAAAATAAAAAATGTACATAATTAAGTAGGTATGCATGTTAATTTAACAAGATAAACTTTGATTTTAATACAAAACAGTTTTTTATGGGTTCAATATTGAATCCAGATTTGTTTATATTTGATTATTTTATTTTTTTTATTTTTTTAACAGTGAATAATATTAAATAAACGTAATTTAAGGTTAATTTGATATTTTTTATTAAAAATTAATATGAAATAATGATAAATTTAAGTAAAGGGCATAATTTTTCTGAAATTTAACATGATTCTCAATCAACATTTTTCCATGTTAATTTTACATGGGTATTTTTTTCTGTGTGTAGGCCCCATACAAAGCCCTCTTTCGAAAAACACTTTCATACGTTGCTGTAGTGAATTTTGGTCTGTCATAGTTTTATAAGACTAGAAGTCACACTGTCAAATTTCATGAAAATCGGTCTATAATTTCCCATAGGTTTTACATAAAGCCCTTTCTGGGAAATCATTTAAAGACAACTAAAACTGTAGCAAATAAAGATATTGTTCCAGGTTAGCTTTATTTGACCAGAATACCATGCAATTATGTAATAATCGATCCATAATTAACTATAAATTCCATAAAAAGCAGCCTTCTGAAAAGCATTTAAAACTTGTAAAACGCTTTTACAAATTTAACTACTGTATTGAAATTTGGTCTAATTAAGTTCTTTTAATACCAGAATTCACTCTACAGAATTTTATGATGATTGATCAACAGTTTTCTATGGGACTAATAATAATGTCCCTCCTGAAATTATTTTATTTAAACAAGTTCAAATAAAGTTTTATATGACTAGAAATAAAAGCATTCAACTTTCTAATAGTGTGCCAATAACGCTATGCAACAAATGAGGAAAAATTTTTTTCTTTAATAACTATTACCTTACGTCAAAAATCATCATTATTTCAAATTCTATGGTAAAGTTTTTTAAAAAATTTTTTTTTTCTAAAATTTGAGATTTTTGAAGTGGCTGGCTCCATACCATCTTGTCATAACTTTGGAACGACGTACTCGATTTTGTTATGCAATACGTCAAACAATATTTAAATTACACCAGATTTTTGATTAAGCCATTAGTTTTGGAGGTTTTTTTTTGCTTAATTATAGAACATTTGAACTCAAAAAATTCATAAAAAAATTTAAATCAACAAATACTTTCCAGTTTTGGTACTTTATCGTAAAGTTGTATCTTTTAGAAAAAAGTGAAAACAATGAAAATTAAATTTGGTGAACTTTAGCCTAATTAAAATATTAAAATTTGGATTAAAAACCATAAATAATTCAACAAAATAACCACAATACTGATGATTAAATTTTATTTCATGGACAAATTCCTGTTTGATTCCCGATAAAGTGAAAGTACCTAGTTTTGACATTTTTTTCGCGAATTTTTGCCGAGTAACATCCCAATAAAAAATTTTACCATTTTGCGAAGCACTAAAGGTACATTAAAAAAAAAGCGCACAATTATGCGCTACGCAATAAGACAAACAGAAATGCAGTAAAGTAAGTGAAAGAACTCTCAACAACTTTTATAAAAAAAATAACATTTCAAGTGCTACGGCATTCCCTTACTACGAAGCAGGATTGTAAGGGAGAATACTAAAAAATAACTGTATCAAAACATTCAGTGTGTAAAGATGATCGTTACATCCAACAATATTTATGTGCGCTGAATAATGCGCTTTATGTGTCAAAAATGTATTGCTTCAAAGTGGGAACTCGCCATATAAAATTCATGCCTTCCGTAAGCGCAATGGTAAGCGAAACCCTTATGTTTCTCCCTTACAAACCTGCTTCGTTGGAAGCTCCATTTTTTATTGGGATGTTGCATACAAAAGATAAACATGTTGCTCTACACAAATTTGCGATAAAATAAAAACTAGGTAGGTGCTTTCACTTTAAGCCTAGTACTCTGTTCGAAGTTTCGAAAAATGTTCAGCAACATTGGTTTTTTCACACAATAATGCGGTTTTTCAAAACTTAACGTTTTTATTAGTTGCAAGTATACAACATTGTTTTGCGAAGGTAAACAAAAACCATAGTTGGCGGTAGTGTACTTAATATTGATTTAAATCAACATTGTACTCTCACTAAATAAAACTGCAAAAAAATAGTTTTTACTATTTTTTACCAGCTTTAAGCTGTTATGATACTTGCTATTTTTTGTATTTTTTCTAAATTGGAGAACAGTGCAAATATATTTGCATAGGAAAACTGACTAAGTGTAAAGAGTATGATTATATCATAAAAAATCCTGAAATGTCAAACAAATATACATGTGTTATCGATAAATAATCTAAGACTGTCAAAAAAAATATTAAATTTTTTAACTTGAAATTGACATTTCCAGATTAATTGTTAGCATTGTTGCCAATTTTTTTAGTTTTTGATCGAAAGAAACGGTTTTTAACTTTTTTTTTGCGATTTTTAGCTTTTATGGCGGTTTTTTGTGGGGGAAAAACGTGGGCAGTATTGTTTGTTTTGTTTACATTTTATCAAATTGTATTTCTTGTTCTTTCTCGCATTTGTTGTTTCATTCAGTCAATCCTAAAAAAATCCAATACAAAAAATAGCAAGTATCATAACACCTTTAGTGATGATTGGTATTAATTGGTACTGCAAATTTTTTCACTATCACTAACTGTGATTGAATTGGAGTTTGCTAAAAACCGTTTAAATGTGAAACCGCGGTTTCGGTTTTAAAATGATTAAAACCGGTCGGTTTTGATTCGGTTTTCGGTTGAAATACTGAACAGAGTACCAGGCTTTATCGGGAATAAAACACGAATTTATCTTTTAATTTTCATGAAACAAAATTTACTTTATTTCTATTATATGCAGCTTAATGAAAAAATAATTAAAGTAAAGGATTAAAAAAAGTATTGTGTAATAAAAAGGTAAAACTTTGTGATTTTGAGCTCTACACAAATTTGAGATAAAAAATGTCAAAACTAGGTGCTTTCACTTTATCGGGAATAAAACAGGAATTTGTCCATGGATTTTCATGAAATAAAATTTATTTTACTTCTAATACATGCAACTTTGAGCATAAGTACTAAAACTGGAAAGTATTTGTTGATTTCAATTTATTATGAATTTATGAGTTCAAAAATTTTTTTTCTACTTGTGCCTCAATACCTAAAAAAATAATGGCTGAATAAAAAAATTATATAAAATTCGTTTTCCGTACTGTTAAAATTTAATAAAAATATAGTTATTTTACGAATAATTTTTTTTTTTAATATTTCGTCAGCTCAGAATTGGTTTAGCGCATATTATGGTAATTTAACCATTATATGTGCCAAACCAATTCTGAGCTGACGATTTATGTTTGCTATTCAAAAACCAAACTACCAAAAAAATATTGTTTTTATACCCCCCATCACAATTAGTTGTGAAGAGGGTATATTAAGTTTGTCATTCTGTGTGAAACTTTTTTAATATTCATCTCAGACCTCATAAAGTATATATATATTCTGGGTCCTTGAGTAATTCTAAGTCGATTTAGCCATGTCCGTCCGTCTGTCTGACCGTATGTCCGTCTGTTGAAAACACGCTCACTTTCGAACAACTAAAGGAAATGAACAAACTTGGTGCCAAATTGCTTGTAGTTATCCTAAGCAGTTTGGGATTGAAATCCAGCAAAATCGGTTCAGTAGGACCAGAGCTATGAATCAAAATGTTTAACCACCACCTAAAAAAATTGATAATTTTGTTACAAAAAATAATATAAATGCGGGAACAAGGTACGGAATGAGATAAGATTTTGCTAAAATTAGTTTTATTTGATAGGAAATCACGCTGTTAAATAAAAAAAAAAAAAAAAAAATAACGCTAGTGTAACAAAATTCGGTACGCGACAGTTTTTTAGGACTAGAAATAACACTGTGAAATTTCGTGACGATCGGTACATAATTTACCCTAGGCCCCATAGAAACCCTACTCCCGGAAAACAGTTTAGTACACCCAAAACCATAATAAATAATGCTATCATTACAGAAATTGGTACGTCACAGTTTTAAGGGGCTAGAAATGACGCTGTGAAATTTCGTGATGATCGGTCTATAATTTACCCTAGGCCCCATATAAACCCTACTACCGGAAAACAGTTTAGTTGCCTAAAACCATAATTAATAACAACTCCTCACAGTTTAAGATAATAATAACATCATTCAGATATTACTCCTTAAACATGTCGGTGGAGGGTATCAAAGATTCGGCAGAGCCAAATATGGCACTCTAACTTGTTCCGTACTTATTTTGTTATGTAGTTTGATTTTTTTCGGTTAAAATATATTTTTTTTTTAAGTAAAAACTATTCAATTTTGAGGGATATGGGCATTTCCCCAAAATGTTCTACCAGGATGAAAAAATTAAATAGTGATTATCATCGTCTTTTATTGTTTATTATTAGAAAAAAAGTCTATGCTCTTATAAAAGAATGGTTTCCTAGCATATCTGAGCTGTTTTACTTGAGAAAATTGGGCTGGAATCTGGAAAATTTTATAATTTCCTGTATTTTCTACTTCTAAAGACATTTTTATATACTTACATGCAAAAAATATGTTATGTTTACACTCTTTCTTCATAATCTCTCCATTACAATCAATTGTAAAAGGAGTATTAAGTTTTTTTGTTAAGGAAATTTGAAGACATTTATGTTAAAATCGTACGTTCGCGACCGGTACATAAGCCAATTAAATAAAAACCAAGAGAGATATTTTATGTTGTAAAAACTGGATGGAGACCTATATTAATACACTTTGAAAATAAATTAATCACTTTTGAAAATTCCGTTTCATTACGCAGATTTTTACATTTCACTACTGTCAGCCGAAGTTGACTTCTATTTTGCGTACGTTCGTGATCACACGTTTATAACTCTTATTATGAAAACTTAAACTCGATGAAATCCATCTATTGTACTAAACATAGAGCTACCCAAATGCTAACGAATCGCAAAAAAAAATGTTAGGAAAAGTTTTGTTTTCTATATTATTTGTACATCAAAAGCGTACGAACGTACGTTCGTGACCCCAGGAAATGCCCATATGCTGTTTATTAAATAAAAAATTTTAAATATTATTTCAAAAATCATTTGTTTTAAATGAAATGTTAATGATCCGTTTTTAAAAGAATTTTAAGTTGTTTAAAATGAATTTTCGTTTGAATTTAACTACATAATATTTTGAGTGTAGTGTAATTTAACATTGGTCTAAGCCGCAACCGGTTATTATACTGACATCAGTTTATAGAGTCTACTTCGACTGTCGGTGGAGGGTATCAAAGATTCGGCACAGCCTAATAAGGCCCTCTTACTTGTTTTTAATTGGCTTTCATTGATTAAAAGTTGGAGTTTCTTTGACATGATCTTGTAAACTGTAAACTTTTGTGAAGAAGTCACAAAATATGTACTGTTATTTTTTTATACAAATTTTTTTATTGGTATTTCTTTTGTATTCGGTTTCTTAACTTCGTATTTTCTTTATATTACCAGAGTTCCGTTGCTTTTTGTATAATTTTTGTGAACATGTCAGATTTAAATACGTAAGTTTATTATAATTTTTGTTTGTTTTATAAATTTTAATTTAAACTGGAACGATCGCTCGTCTTATAAAAAAAATGATAAATAAACATACCAATGAAGATTAAAAAAAAAAAACTATTTACGGTGGGGAAGCTACTCGCGCGTCATTGTTTGTCTGCCTTCTCGCATTTAGTCCCGTATTGGTTAATAGTTTGGTGTCGCTTAACTGATTCTATCAGCGCAGAAGTCGTGTAACCCACAATTTAATTTGGTTGCAGTTCTGGTGAAAGATATGTTCTTTGCACTTTTCTTTACAGTGCAATAGTCAAGTAAGCCAACTGTTTGTGTCCAAAACAGATGGCGCTAGAAACATACATAGTTTTTGCACGAGACGTTACAACCAAGTACTATACTGCAAGAGTAGTGTTAACTCCTCGTTATCTCATAATAAGTAGACTGGGGTTTTTTGAGATTCAACGTTTACCATTCGTTTTAACCTAACTTTTTGCCAGAAAAACTAATTTTTTTTTAATAATGGGTGATTTTTTAAGAGCTATAGGAAAGTTTAAAAAAAAAACACATAAAATTCAGAAAAATGCATGAAATCTTTATTTGAATCGATAGTACGGTACATATAATTTAATGTTTGAAGATTATTTCATGCAAATGTTGACCGTGACTGCACCTCCAATGGTCCATCCGCTTAGTCCAATTTTGGCATACTCTTTCTAACATTTCGGCCGGTTTCTCATGAATAAATGCTTCAATGTTGTCTTCCAATGCGTTAATTGAAGCGGGCATGTGTGTATAGACATGAGCTCTAACAAAGGCCCACGAAAAATAGTCTAAAGGCGTTAAATCGCACGATCTAGGCGGCCAATTGACCGGTCCCGAACGTGAAATAAAATGTTCACCGAACTCGTTTTTCAATAAGTCCATTGTTAAGCGTGCTGTGTGGCATGTGACACCGTATTTTTGAAACCACATGTCATGCAAGTCAAGCTCTTGCATTTTGGGCAAAAAAAGTTGAATTTAATTTCACGGTAGCGCTCACCATTCACAGTTACGTTACGATTCGCATCATCTTTGAAGAAGTACGGTTCAATGCTGCCACCAGCCCATAAACCGCTCCAAACTGTGACTTTTTCTGGATGCATTGGTAGTTCTTGCAATGCTTCTGGCTGATCTTCACTCCAAAATCGACAATTCTGCTTATTAACGTACCCATTGAGCCAAAAATGAGCTTCGTCGCTGAACAAAAGAAGCGCGCGATGAACTTTCTTAACAGAGCACGCATTTTGATAATAAAATTCAATAATTTGCAAGCGTTGTTCGTTTGTAAGACGATTCATGGTTAAATTATAGACCAAACTGAAGATGTTTGACAGTGAAACAAAACACGAAACGTGCGTCAGCTGTTTAAACCAGTGTTGCCAAAAAAAAAAAAATTGCTAAAACATCACCCGTTATTTATTTATAAAGGTAGAAGTACATACCACCAGTTACACAACGCGCGTTACAAAAGACATTCCTGACAGCTTTTTTATATGTATTTGTTTACTTATTGGTACATTTAAAACGGATTAAAAAATATATCAAGATTTTTTTCATTTTATTGAATTTGTATTATTTTTATAAAAATATTGTATGTTTTTTAAACTCTTTAATAAGTTTTACTTTCATGATTCAAAAATTTTTTAAATAATTCATTTTTAATGTCATCTGATTACTTGTCAAAAATACACAAAGCGTTGAAAAGTTCAAAGTTAACCAACTGTCTGGCGCACTCGCGTCAAAATATTTTACATGTAACTTGTTCTTTGAACAAAAACTAGTTCAACTTTTTTTGATAGACGTCTACAGAGCGTGCGCGCACTAACGCATGCTTTGTACTTCTACCTTAAGGGGCTTCCTACATTAAAGTGTAGCTTGTGATGGATGATAAAACAAGGGAACAAAATTTTGTGCGTCCAAAATTAAGGCACTTTCACTACATATATTGGAATAACTTGAAACGGTGAAGTTGTAATAATGGAACACTTTTTATACGGCCGGCTATCGGTAAGTTGTGAAAACGGGCCTTAGTATATTATTTTAGCAAACCAGTAAGTAGTCCGTTTCTGTACTTCTGGCACCGTAAAATATTTCTCATGAAACGAGTGTATTGCAACAAAAACAGTGAAAATTTATACAAAAAATGGGTTTTCTCACACAAGTGTTTCTATATGTATTTACTTTTCGAGAATTATGCGTCATTTAAATAATTTTTAAACAATTTTGGTAGGATGTGAGAAAAAGCATTTCTGTAACAATATTTACGAAAAGTTTCTCACAAGTACTGTCAAAATAAGTCACATTTAAAATTGGTGCGAGAAAAACATAATTTTAAAAAATATATGTATGTAAATAGTTTTAATTAAAAAAAGTGTTTGTTAACTATTTTTGATTTGAATGGAAAATAGACCCACCCAGTAAAAACTTCGCCTACTTTTTCAAAATGAATAGCTTCTTTAACTTATTATTTTGTAGCTTTCTTCTAAAACTACATCTATAACAACTTCCGTAGCTACTTTTTTCTGGATGTATGCAGTAAAAACTTCGCCTACAAAATAATGTGTTGGGTAATCAGAAAAACATAAAAGTACTACTTACAATTCTACTGAAAGAACCAATGAATTTTACAAGGGATGTCCCAAAATGAACGCATTCAAAAGTAAGTCATTATTTTTTTTACTTAAATGTATCCTGAAAAAAGTAGTTAAAGAAGTTGTTATAGATGTAGTTATAAAAGAAAGCTACTAAATAATGAGTTTAAGAAGCTATTAATTTTGAAAAAGTAAGCGAAGTTTTTTCTGTGGAAATAACTTAAATGAAAATAAATAAAACACTATTGTTATATTTTGCTATTTACATTTTTTTTAGTCTTTCATTGTTTTGTTTTTAAAATTTATTTATTTTTTGACGTTTCGCTGGCGTCTGACACTAAATTATTGGAAATATTCCAGTAAGAATAGAATTAGTGTTGTCTGTTTTCGCATTGAAATACAGAAACACTTTTGTCTCAAAAATCGAGTAATGCTGGAATTTTTAGTTTCACACTTCTTATGAGACATTTTACGATGCGAGAAATAAAAAAAAAACGACAGGAAGGAATACGTTGGACAAAAACTAAGCAGTTTGAAGCGGACAATTAGTAGGGTAAAAAAATTCGAAATTGAATTAGACTTGTTGGTGGTATACTGTTATAGGAGGGAAAATGCAATTTGAATGGACCGAAATGGACAAACAATTGGGCTTGCCGAGTGAATCTCTTGCTGAGGAAGATGCTACAGGGAAGCAGGGAAAGAATAAGAAATAAAATTGCTTTCGAATCGAAAACGTACCCGATCGCGACTGTCAGAATTAGCGACCAGTATTTTGAATTTTTCCAAATATGTAAACATCATTGGGAAATAGTAAAGACACAAACCATGTGTAAAAGATACGGCATTTTCTATTAATCCCACATTTCTAGGTTATAATCCCAATAGTAATTTGAATTGAAAAAAATTGTTAAAAAAATCTCTGAAAAATAATAAATTTTCTTGATCAAAATTTGCATTTTTAATAAAATAAAGTAATAGGATTTCTAAAAAAAAAAATTCCACCGCACGATATTTTCTTTGCACTTTTCTTTACAGTGCAAAAGTCAAGTAAGCCAACTGTTTGTGTCCAAAACAGATGGCGCTAGAAACATAGTTTTTGCACTAGACGTTACAACCAAGTACTATACTGCAAGAGTAGTGTTAACTCCTCGTTATCTCATAATAAGTAGACTGGGGTTACAGTTTTTTGAGGTTCAACGTTTACCATTCGTTTTAACCTAACTTTTTGCCAGAAAAACTAATTTTTTTTTTAATAATGGATGATTCTTTAAAAGCTATAGGAAAGTTTAAAAAAAACCCATAAAATTCAGAAAAATGCATGAAATCTTTATTTGAATCGATAGTACGGTCCATATAATTTAATGTTTGAAAATTTTTTCATGCAACTGTTGACCGCGACTGCGCCTCAAATGGTCCATCCGCTTAGTCCAATTTTGGCATACTCTTTCCAACATTTCGGCCGGTATCTCATGAATAAATGCATCAATGTTGTCCAAATGTCATGCAAGTCAAGCTCTTGCATTTTGGGCATAAAAAAGTTGAATATCATCTCACGGTAGCGCTCACCATTCACAGTTACGTTACGAATCGCATCATCTTTGAAGAAGTAAGGTCCAATGATGCCACCAGCATATAAACCGCACCAAACTGTGACTTTTTCTGGATGCATTGGTAGCTCTTGCAATGCTTCTGGCTGATCTTCACTCCAAAATCGACAATTCAGCTCATTAACGTACCCATTCAGTGGGTCGATTAAACTGACCATAAAACGGATGAAGCGCGCGGTGAACTTTCTTAACAGAGCACGCATTTTGATAATAAAATTCAATAATTTGCAAGCGTTGTTCGTTTGTAAGACGATTCATGGTTAAATTATAGACCAAACTGAAGATGTTTGACAGTGAAACAAAACACGAAACGTGCGTCAGCTGTTTAAACCAATGTTGCCAAAAATATAATAGCTAAAAAATCACCCGTTATTTATTTATAAAGGTAGAAGTACATACCACGCGTTAATTCGTCGACGTGTGTCTTGCTTGTAAGAACTTTACCGCAAAAAACATTGCCAGTTACACAACGCGCATTACAAAAGCCATTCCTGCCAGCTTTTTTATATGTATTTGTTTACTTAAGGCTAGATTACACTATTATACTTTGTAGTAATACATGTCAAAAACTCAAGTAATATGACAAAGTGTGATAGTGTGAATGCAAAGTGTCACGAAAATGACAAGTATTATGAAAAAAGTTTGACATCCCATACGACTTCATTGATTTTTGAAAAATTTCTAAACAATAATACTTTTCATTGGATCAGGGTTGCATTTTATTTCATGTGTGAGTGTTTATACTTTGTGTGATGGTTGTGAACGCAAACTGTCATGTTACATTCGATTTTTTGACAGTCGAATCAAAACTCATCAGATTTCTATCTCACAAAGTATTATGGAATACTTAAGACTTGTGAGATAGAGTAATCTAGGCTTTATTGGTACATTGAAAACGGATTCGAAAATATATCAAGATTTTTTTCATTTCATTGAATTTGGATTATTTTTATAAAAATATTGTATGTTTTTTAAACTCTTTAATAAGTTTACTTTCATGATTCAGAAATTTTTTAAATAATTCTTTTTTAATATCAGCTGATTACTTGTCAAACATACACAAAGCGTTGAAAAGTTCAAAGTTAACCAACTTTCTGCCGCACTCGCGTCAAAATATTTTACATGTAACTTGTTCTTTGAAAAAACACTAGCTTAACTTTTTTTGAGAGACGTCTACAGAGCGTGCGCGCACTAACGCGTGCTATGTACTTCTACCTTAAGGGGCTTCCTACATTAAAGTGAGGTGGTTCGATAGCTTGTGATGGATGATAAAACAAGGGAACAAAATTTTGTGCGTCCAAAATTAAGGCACTTTCACTACATATATTGAAATAACTTGAAACGGTGAAGTTGTAATAATGGAACACTTTTTATACGGCCGGCTATCGGTAAGTTGTGAAAACGGGCCTTAGTATATTATTTTAGCAAACCAGTAAGTAGTCCGTTTCTGTACTTCTGGCACCGTAAAATATTTCGTATGAAACGAGTGTATTGCAACAAAAATAGTGAAAATTTATACAAAAAATGGTTTTTCTCACACAAGTGTTTCTATATGTATTTACTTTTCGAGAATTATGCGTCATTTAAATAATTTTTAAACAATTTTTGGTAGGATGTGAGAAAAAGCATTTCTGTAACAATATTTACGAAAAGTTTCTCACAAGTACTGTCAAAATAAGTCACATTTAAAATTGGTGCGAGAAAAACAAAATTTTAAAAAATATATGTATGTAAATAGTTTTAATTAAAAAAAGTGTTTGTTAACTATTTTTGATTTGAATGGAAAATAGACCCAGTAAAAACTTCGCCTACAAAATAATGTGTTGGGTAATCAGAAAAACATAAAAGTACTACTTACAATTCAAAAGTGAGTCATTATTTTTTTACTTGAATGCATCCAGAAAAAAGTAGTTAAAGAAGTTGTTATAGATGTAGTTATAAAAGAATGCTACTAAATAATGAGTTAAAGAAGCTATTCATTTTGAAAAAGTAAACGAAGTTTTTTCTGTGGAAACAACTTAAATGAAAATAAAAAAAACACTATTGTTATATTTTGCTATTTACATTGTTTTTTAGTCTTTCATTGTTTTGTTTTTAAAATTTATTTATTTTTTGACGTTTCGCTGGCGTCTGACACTAAATTATTGGAAATATTCCAGTAAGAATAGAATCAGTGTTGTCTGTATTCGCATTGAAATACAGAAACACTTTTGTCTCAAAAATCGAGTAAAGCTGGAATTTTTAGTTTCACACTTCTCATGAGACATTTTACGATGCGAGAAATACAAAAAAAAGCTACAGGAAGAATTACGTTGGACAAAAACTAAGCAGTTTGAAGCGGACAATTAGTAGGGTAAAAAATTCGAAATTTAATTAGACTTGTTGGTAATATACTGTTATAGGAGGGAAAATGCAATTTTAATGGACCGAAATGGACAAACAATTGGGCTTGCCGAGTGAATCTCTTGCTGAGGAAGATGCTACAGGAAAGAATAAGAAATAAAATTGCTTTCGAATCGAAAACGTACCCGATCACGACTGTCAGAATTAGCGACCAGTATTTTGAATTTTTCCAAATATGTAAACAATAATTAGTATTGTGGTTATTTTGTTGAACTATTTATGGTTTTTAATCCAAATTTTTAATATTTTTAATTAGGTTTAAGTTCATGAAATTTAATTTTCATTAAATTATTCTTATGAAGAAAGGAATTTTACAACATGAAAATTAATTAAAATAAGAATAATTTAATGAAAATTAAATTTCATGAACTTAAGCCTAATTAAAAATATTAAAAATTTGGATTAAAAACCATAAATAGTTCAACAAAATAACCACAATACTAATTATTGTTAAAGCTAAGGCACGAGCTCTATGTGTACATTTGTCCTTCAAGTTGTGCTGAAAAAGGTCAACAGAAAAGAGAAAGACAAAAGGAAAAAACAAAAAAATGTACTTGGACTTCAAGAAAAATTCTTGACAAAAGTACGAAAAAACAGAAGCAAGGAAAAAACATGTAAAATCAATTAAGATGGATAATCATTCAGGAAAGCAAATTTCGATCTATCAAATGTTAAAATACAATTTGGTTTAAGGATTGATGTTTGACTATTGACGTCAGCAGTCGTCGATGGCTGCGAGTGTAAGACGGCAAATCCATCTGAGGAGATCGAGTGGTTGCGATCGAAACATGTCATGGTAACCTGCCGGCCAGAGTTCGAGCCCGAGCCACGTCAAGAATGAAAGATTATCAATAACAATTTTAATTAATTTTCATGTTGTAAAATTCCTTTCTTCATAAGAATAATTTAATGAAAATTAAATTTCATGAACTTAAGCCTAATTAAAAATATTAAAAATTTGGATTAAATATGTAAACATCATTGGGAAATAGTAAAGACACAAACCATGTGTAAAAGATACGGCATTTCCTATTAATCCCGCATTTCTAGGTTATAATCCCAATAGTAATTTGAATTGAAAAAAATTGTTGAAAAAATCTCTGAAAAATAATAAATTTTCTTGATCAAAATTTGCATTTTTAATAAAATAAAGTAATAGGATTTCTAAAAAAAAAAATTCCACCGCACCACAATTTATTTCTAAAAATTATATTCACAACCCTATTTGCCCATTACTTTATGTCTCTGCTAGCCATCAAATTATGTTAAGACATGACAGGCTGCATAGAAACGCTGTCAAAATAACTATGAGAAAACCCTCTAACATGATGAGTCTATACTTCAAACTGACATCATGTAAATATTTATGTTAAGCATTTCATGCCAGCTGTAAAGTGGGTGTTATGGACCGCAAACATCAAAAGTTTATCATTTAAATAGTTAAAACTAAAAATATTATGGACTTAAAGATAAAGTGGCTTAAAGTTGCAAAATATATAGTCAAAAACGTTTGCTAGTAGTACTTTTTCAAATTATTTACAAACTTTTAAAATTTAGTTTTTAAGAAAATTTTAAAATGTCTTGGATGCCTTAATAAGAAAATTTTATAATGAGTTTTAGATTCACGTATATACGTATGCGTTATTTTACCTAATCTATATTGAACAGCTTTTGCGAAACTTATTTACGCAGTTATTGGGACGGTTGTAAAACATGTGACTTCGATTTTTTGAGGCATCTACCTTTTTCGTAAATTATATTAAGGTCTACATAAAAATTTTATATAAAACCGACCGACAAAACGGAAGAGTAAACAATTATTTTTTTCTATTATTTTATAAAGTGTAACCCCCATATTCATAAAAAATATTTGTGTTTTATAAAAGGTTTATTGGACAAATTTCCTATGAAATTTTTATCAATAAACCTTTCATAAATCAAAAATATTTTTTTTTTTATCTATATGGGGTAAGTTTTTCATAACTTTTATTTTTAAATAAAATCATTTGTTTCAAAAAAAATATTTAAAAGTTACTTACCACTTTATGTAACTAAAATTAATCCCATGTATATTGTAAATAAGTGTTATCCAAATGTATAGCAGTAGATTTTCAATCAGTATTTAAACAGTTTCAACAACATCCAAACTTCTCTTTAAAACTCCAGAAAGTTTTAACCAAAATTTTTGTTTTTTTTGTAATTCAAATACCAATTACATACTTATAAAAAATTCAACACAACATGAAAATTAGAGCAATTTTAAACATGAAACAAACTTTCAACATTTTTAATCAAACAATTTTTTTCACATTCCTCTTGACTTTTTTCTATTTATCGTGTTTTTTTTCTAAATTTCTTTTCGTTTTTTTTTTTAAGTTTCAAATCACGATTTAAGAATTAACAAACAGTATTAAAACATTTGAAATTCTTTTAACCTTTTAACACACAATACAGCAAGCGAAATTAACTGATAACAATTTTTACCACAATGCACTTCACTCGTAACTCACAACAATGTTTAAACAATTCATTGTGGCATGCAACATTTGCCAAATTAATTGAATACAAAAAATACACGAGCTTTTTAACTTTGAGTTCCAATAGTATTCGTTCCAATAAAACTCGTATCTAACCGCTCGAAATAACCGACAACGATAAAAGTCCAACAAAGACTGAATGTCATGATCATACAACAAGAGAAGAGTAGTCTATCTGGCTAATGTTTGGTACTGGCTTTCTTTTAGCTTTAAAACTAAATACATAAATAAAAATGAATTAAAAAACATTTATTCAATATGCTGTTGTTAGCTGTTGTAGACTCGTATACAACAAAATAATAAGCCGCAGCTATAAACTCCAAAACGAGTCAAATGATCACCCTGTTGTCGACAAAAAAAAAAAAAAAAAAAAGATACAGCAAGTGCAAATGTTGTGATCGCACAAATGCTTACAGACTCAATGTTTGACTCTTATAATAGTAACGAGGGTTGCATAAAAAGTCAGTTGGAAATTGTTTACAAATCTATTTGTTAATTTTCCAATATATCGCTCTACCAGTAAGTTAGATTCAATAGCGGCTGTATGAAAAATCGCCCAAAGAAAAATGGCCCAAAAAAAAAAATAATGAAAAATCGCCCAAAAAAATTCCATGTCAAATTGGGCCTGAATTCATATGAAAAGTGACCCAAAATTTATGGGCTATTTTTCGTTATTATTGGGTGATTTTTCGTTTTTTAAATTTGGTGATTTTTCATTATGAAAAATCACCCAAAAATATTGTATGAAAAATAGCCCATTTTTTCGGGCCATCTTTAATTTTTTTAAATTTCTTCCAAACACTATTTGTCTTAATCATTCATTATCATTATACGTCGAATTCCTAAATGTTATTTGTAAAAATAACTATGGCACTCCAAAAAGTCTCACAGTGTTTATGGACTTTATGAAACTTTTAAGTGTCATAATGCCCATCAGAGCAGTGTCATAAAGTCCGTGGACGTTATGTCACTTTGTAGAGTGTCATAATATCCACAACATGCTTACAAACTCGAAAGCATAACCGGCCTTCGGCCGGGCGCAAGGATTTTCTCCTCTTTGATAAAATAAGTACCGGCTTCGCTAACTAAAGCTACTCTGCGAAGTCGGCCTTCGTTCGGAAAGAAAGCAGATTTTAGAAGCTTTACTTAGAGAAACCGGTACTTGGTATACCATGAAGGAAAAATATTCTTGCGCCCGCCCAAGGCCGTCTGCGCAGAGAAGCTTTAGTTAGCGAAGCCGGTCTTTGTTATACCATAGAGGAGAAAATCCTTTGGCGCGGCCGAAGGCCGGCTATGCAGAGAAGCTTAAGTTAGCGAAGCCGGTTTTTGTTTTGGTAAAATAAGTTTCTTTAAAAATAGTTTTGTTGGTTTTTTGCAAATTGGGTATTTTGTTTTTTTTTTTGGAAAAAAATTCGTTTTTGCTTTTTGGGTAATTTTTCATTTTTTTGGGCCCTTTTTCGTTTTTTTTTGGGCAAAATTTCATATTTAACTGTTTGGGTAATTTTTCATGTTCTTTTGGGCGACTCTTCATTTGGGCGATTTTTCATTTTTTTTTTTTGGCCATTTTTCTTTGGGCGATATTTCCTCCAGCCTTCAAAAGCTGTCAGTTATAAAATGTCATAAAATTTCGTATGAACATATGGGTTATTCCAAAGTGTTGAACGTGACAGTCGTACGCATTAAAAATGCAATAGCATTTTAAGCAAAAAATATTTTACTGTTTTCTTAACCCTTAAATTATAGCACTAGGAAAGCACTGTTATCTATGCTAAAGTTTATGGAGGGCTCGATTCTAGGTCAAAGATATTGGCAAAAGAAGTAGCGGTTCGAACGTGAAAAAAACAGAAGTAGTTTTTTTTAGCCATGTATAAAAAGGCGTCGATACGTGACATTTCGAACGTGAAATTTTTTCCATAATAATTGAACTGAATAATGATTAAAACAAAATAAAAATTTACCGTTAATTCGAATAACATATTGCTCTTTGAACTCTTCCTTAGATTACAGACCATGTAAGAAAATTTTTTTGGAATAATTTTTATCAAATATCACCCATTTTCAGGAAGATAATATTAAAGAAATCATAGAATAAAACATTCTCAAAAATAAGAAATTACGTTTGCACAAATTTGCAGTCTGATTGTTCATCTAAGTGAACAAATTTATGAGTAAATTTATAAAATAAGTAAAATCTAAATATTTCTCTATAACAATATCGTAAAATAATCAGCTTTTAATAACTTTTAAATTTTCGGTCACGGTGGACCTTTTGACGGAAATGCCCATATGGCAACGCTATCGCCAAAAAATATTTGTAGCATCTCATGATTTAAATTGAAAATATGTATCTCTGTACCGTTAAAAGTCTGTTGTGTGATCGTATTTGTACTTCCGATATTATTTCCTGTACAGTAACGAAAGATTTATTTGCTATTGAAAGACATTTCAGAATTTCATCCCCAACATTTTAAACAAAATTGTTCATTTGTATATATACTACAATTCTTTATCTATTGTTTTAGCTGCCCTAAGTTTCAAAATTACTATGTGGAGACGAACCCTCGTATTCATAAACGATTATTAAATTAAATAATCGTTAATTAATTAAAATTTTCATACAAAATATGTTTTGTAAACCTTTATAAATCTTACAATATTTTTATGAATACAGGTATAAAAGTTTAAAGGTCGATTACGGATGGCAGCACAACTGAAGTTAAGTTGTCAGCAGCGAAATCAGGCAACGTCGCTGATGTTAAAATATGCAACATTTTTTTTATTTTATGTTTTAACACGAGCGGCGTTGAGCGTGATTTCCTTGCTTTAATTCAGTTGCTATCCTTACTCGACCTATTAATGTTTTTCCCTGCATAAACTTTGATTTCTATGGGAAAACAATTTTTTGGAATATTTTTGTGATATCTGCAATTTTTATTGCAGGCAATTTAAAGAATTTCATTAAAAGATTTTGCATTAAATTTAAAGTTTTGAGTCACATACTAAGGGTAATTAGCAGGGAAACTATAAATATGCAATTGCATGTTTATCCTTGTCCGACCAATGAAGGCAGAAATAATATATTTATCCGTTTTAGAGCTTTTTATGAATTTTGGCATCGATTTGTTAGTGCATATTTTTGCATATTTTACCATTATCAGCAGTTTTTGCATAATTTAGTTCAAAGAGCTTTTTTGCAGCATATTTTTAAGTTTATAGCGCATATTTTGCCTTTTTAAGGCATATTTGGATATATTTAAGATTTTTTTTGGTGCCTACAAAAGAGCTTTCGCAATAAATACAAGTTTTTTTGGGAAATTCTGTTTTAAATATCTCTCTGTAACATAACGTGTTACTTCAATTTCTCCACCACTTTTTAAAGTGCGCTAACGATCTCCATCCGTCCGTCTGGCTGGTTATCTGTCTATGTTAAACTTGTGCGCAAAGTACTAATAACAATCTTGTAGATAGTTTGAGCAAATTTGGTAAATACATTTTAATTGTACTAAGGAAGAAGTCTATGTAAACGGTGAGAATCGGTCTATAATTTCACATATTCCCCATAACAACTTCTTTCTAAATAAATAAATTCGCCCCAAAAATCTCAAAAATTCGTTTGTAAATACTATGGTGTTTGGGCTTTACCGATTATAATTTTAGGATTGTCTTTATTAAATGCAACTGTTAATAAATTGTTGAGTTTTTTGTTTTAAAAACTAGCAATATAAATTTTTTGGGGAATATTTTCAACAGTTTTCAGGGTATATTTTCAATTTTGTACTGCATATTAAATGCGCATAAAAAGCGTTTTTAGAGCATATTTTTGGTTTCCCTGGTAATTAGCCATATTATTCTAAATAAACCATATTATTGTCACCGGCAACCATATTGTAGTTAAATTCGTTCTCCCTCAAGAAGTTACAACAGTATTATGGTTGCCTCCAACCAATTTATGGTTAACAAAATGATATTACTTATATAAGACCATGCAATTACAGGGCTACCCATTTAGTGGTTTCTAATCCGCCGGTCTGGCATGGCTGTCTGCTATTAAATATCTGTCATATAAAGTGTCTATTTAATGAAAGGTTTGCGATTTACGAATATGGATCGTTTAACAACCGAAGAACATGTAAAAAGAGCTTAAACTTACTACAAAAGTGGTGGTTCAAATGTGGCCACTTTTCGAGCAATACGGGGTAATTATGGTTATCATAATCGACCATTTGTGCAAGGAATGTGCGAGATTATAAAGAAATTTTGAGAGACTGGAAGCGTTATAAATGTGGCACAGCTGAAAATATCGCTTCTGTTAGTGGGAATGTAGGAGATAACCAGAATTTGCCGATTCCACGGCGCTGTGTCCGTATGATAACCGACTTTTAAGGCCTGCAATTGAAGATTTTGAACTGCACAATATGTAGTTTCAACGAGAAGGTGCCACGAGCCACGAGATCAATTTTGGCTTCATTGCATGGGAAGTTTTCCGAACGCGTAGTTTAACGTTTTGGCGACGTCAATTGGCCACCAACATAATTAGAATTTACGCCGTTAGACTTTTTTGTGGAGCTACGAAAAATACTGTATCTACGCGAATATTCCCCTAACGTTAGAGCATTTAAAAATCAACATTCGTCAAGCGCAGCAAGCTTTATACATTTAGTAAAAAAGAGGAAACATTTAAAGAATAAGTTTAATTCCTTGGCGGAATAACGTTACAATACGAGAGCTTTTCTGTGGAAGTGCCCCTGTATGAATTTCTTAACACAATCTCCGCATTTTACTGTTAAATATCATTTTAGTAGAAATAAAAGAATATCATATGCCCTTGAGTTTTTACATCCAAAAGTTGTATTAGAGGAACGTTTATTATTTCCATTGGTTTATAATCGTTTTAATATACTTGTTTGCTTTTTATATATACATATTTTTTTTCTTTTAATCCCTTCTAAGCCTAACCTCGTATATTTAGTAACTCTTGTGAGTAGATGTGGTAGTTCAGCTGTTAGAAGACTTTGTGCGATAGTAGCAAACAACCACCAAATAACCTAAACAACCTGTAAAACTAACAATATCACCTTTAAGATATGGTCACATTCAAAAAAATGTTTAACCCCCTCTAAAGGTAACCACTATTTTTTTTTTTAATAGAAACACATAACGTTTTATAGATCAAACATCATTAAGGAAATTATTTATAAAATTTTAATACGAAAATAAAGTTTAGTAAATCAATAAACATTGTTGAACAGGTTATTTTTTTATCAATTTAGTGGTCACGCTTTTGTTTTTGTCAACTATGTGCTAAATATAAACATACCTTTAAAAAACAATACTATACTATCTGTGTATTAATCTAAGTTTTAGGCTTAGAAATATTAAAAGAACTTTATTAGTTTTTGGTAAATTTGTTGATTCGCTATCAGTAGAATTTTTGTCTAAAAGCCGAAAGCTAGTTTCTTTTTCGGTCTAACATCATAATTTGTGTTAAGTTATAACTTTGGCTTCTTATCGATTTATTTTTATATGATACTAAAACGTTTTAATAAATTTGTTAATTTAATTTATGATTTATTGACATTCCATTGAGTTGTTTGTTCTTATTTACTTGGTGTATTTTTCTTTTGTTTGTAAAGTAATAAATATTATTTATTATTTAATGTGTGATTTAAAATGTTAATGTTGAGAAAACTTAAGCTGACTTTAAATTAACACAGGTCATTTCAAGGCATAACATTTTTGCTTAAAAGTTTTTTTTCCTCGAGCGAATGAGAATGACAATGGTGCGTTGGGAATATTTTCGACAACATTAATTAAAACCATAAAAAGCACTTTGTCGCCTGCTTGTTAAGGTTTTTGGTTATTTTTTTTAACTGTTTATAAGTTCAGATTAAAATATCAAAAAAAGATTAACAAAATATCTTTAAATGAATTAAATAAAATTTTACGAAAACTTAATTATTGGAAAAAATACAAACGAAAAAACTTTTTCCCTGTAAACTCAAGAGAAAATACACAGAAAAAATTAAAAATTGATTTTAATCATTGAATTCATTAAATCAAGTAAATAATTTTTTAAATTTGCTCCTATTACCGAAATGATTATATTATATATATATATATATATATATATATATATATATATATATATATATATATATATTTAATCCTAGGGTTCCATGGAGGAACATAGGGCCACAACAAACTTCTTCCATTCTGATCTGTCTTCTGCCAAATTTTTTATTTCACGCCAGCTTTTTCGAGTTGATTGTATTTCACTTTCAAGCATCCTTCTCCAAGTATGAGATGGCCTTCCTGGTCGCCTTCTGCCTTGTGGATTCCAGTCAATTGCCATTCGTGCAATATCTTCTTGTGGTCTTCTTAAGATATGACCCAACCAATTCCATTTTCTCTTGAGGATTTCACTTTGAACAGGTATCTGGTTTGTCCTTCTCCACAGCTCAGTGTTTGATATTGTTTCTGGCCAAAAAATGTGAAGGATTCTTCTTAGGGATTTATTGACAAAAATCTGCAGGCTGTTAATCTGGCGTTGAGAAGTGTTCCAGGATTCACAACCATATAGAAGGGTGGATGTTACATTTGAGGAAAAAAGCCGTAATTTTGTTTTTATTGAGTACTGAGAGGATCTCCATACGGGTTGTAGAGCTCCAAATGCCTGCTTAGCCTTATTTATACGACTTTTGATATCGTCATCAGATCCTCCAGAGGTAGAAATTATGCTTCCTAAGTAACAAAAGCTGCTTACATCTTCTAATTCATTTTCATTTATTTTGAGCTTTGTTGTATTGTTGGTGTTAATTCGCATTACTTTTGTTTTTGCAAAGTTGATCTTTAAACCGACTTTCATTCCCAGTTCATGAATCATGTTGAGTTTGGTCGACATATCCTCAAAGTTATGTGAGAGTAAGCATATGTCGTCTGCAAAGTCCAAATCACTGTGTCTAGAACGATATTAAATAGGAGTGGTGATAAAATGTAGCCTTGTCGTACACCAACGTTTATGGGAAGATTTTCACCCAGTTGACCTTCGTGCAAGACTCGACAACAGGCAGTATCATAAAGCTCTTTGATGAGTTCAATTATCTTTTCCGGCACACCTCTACACTTAAGTATTTTCCATATAGCATGATGGTTAAGGGTGTCAAAGGCTTTTTCAAAATCTATGAAGGCTAAGTACAGTGGTGAGCGCCATTCAACAGATTGCTCTACGATTACCCGGAGACTATTTAGTTGGTCCACACAGGAGCGGCCAGGTCTAAAGCCAGCTTGTTCACATCTTAGGTCGTTCATAAATGTAGGTGACAACCTCGTGTAGATGATGCGTGTTATGGTTTTGTTGATCAGACTTAGAAGCGTTATTCCTCTCCAGTTTTTGCATTTTGAAAGGTCCCCTTTTTTGGGAAGTTTGATAATAACACCTTCTTTAAGCTCGGATGGCAAACACTTTAGGTTCCAAAAGTCATCAACGATCGGTTTAATGATAAGTGCACTAGTGGAAGGGTCGACTTTTAGAAGTTCTGGAGATATAGAGTAAATACCAGCTGCTTTATTATTCTTGAGGGACTTTATTGCATTTTCAACTTCTGTAATGTTGGGACAACTCACATCTATATAAGTGCTTTCTTCATGATTTTCGCATTGTCAGTTCCATTCAGAGGTTGTAGGTGTTGTTGAGAGCATATTGTTATAGTAATCAGTCCAAATTTTCAGTTGCTCTTCCTTAGACGTAACCGGTACGCCATTATTGTCTTTTAAAAGGTGACCAGCGATATATGATCGGCTAGTGAGCTGTTTTGTTATTCTATAAAGATCCCTTGATCTATGTGTTTCAGCTGCAGATTGAGCTTCAGTGGCTAAGTTTTCCGCCCATTTTCGTTTATCCTGTCGAGCACTTTTTTTACTTGTCGATCTATAGTACTATACTGACTTTGCAAATTTTGTTTTGCAGATTGAGTTTTAGCGTTGTTTAATTTTGATTTTAGTTCTTTTCTTTCCTCAATTATACTCCAAGTTCGATCAGACATCCAAACTTTTCTATCTCTGTTTTTGTAACCTACATGTTGCTTAGCAGCGCTTAGAAATACTTCCTTTATTTCCTTCCAATCTCTTGAGTTGTGTGCATTAAGGTTTTGATAAGCACTTCGTAATGAGTTTGTATAGTCATCCCTTACATTTTCTAAATGAAGCTTCTCAATTGCAAATTTTCTCTGTGGTGTACGATTTCGATCTCTTGTTATGGCAGCAACCTTGAGTCTTATCTCACCAGTCAAAAGATGGTGGTCTGTAGAGCCATCGGCTCCTCTTCTATTTCGTACATCGGTAAGGGAACCTCTCCATTTCCTACTAATTGAAATGTGGTCAATTTGGTTTTCTGTACGATGGTCTGGCGAGACCCAAGATATTTTATGCACCCTTTTGTGTGGAAAAAGTGTTCCCCCAATAACGAGGTTGTTTTTACAGCACAACTCTGTAAACAATTCGCCATTTATGTTCATGGTGCCAACGCCGTGTTTTCCAATAACCTTCTCCAAATTGGTATTATCACTGCCAACCTGCGCGTTCATATCTCCCATCAATATGACTATATCACCTCTTTTTGTGGCTGCTACAACCTTTTCCAACAAACTATAAAAGGCTTCTTTATCTGATATATCGGCCATCTCTGTTGGTGCATAACATTGAATGCAGGTTATGTTTCTGACCCTTGAGCGCAATCGAATAGAAATTATCCTATCTGAGTAAGGCTGCTATTCAATTAGAGCTTTCTTCGCATCTTCGGATAGTAAGAACCCAACACCACTCGCCCTTGGTAATCCGCTTTGTCTTCCAGAGTATATAAATGTGTAGCCATCATCTGTTTTTACTTCACCATAATCTGGCCATCTTGTTTCACAAAGATCAGTAAATAAGAGATTATATTCTTTGCAAACTTTTGAAATCTGTTCTAATCGTGATGCTTCTAATAACGTTCTAATATTCCAAGTTCCAAATCGAGTCCGGGTTTTAAAGCTGAAAGTCGTCAATGGTGTGTTATCATTTTGGTTTTCGTTTTCTGTGGTTTCAGTAATCAGTTCAAGTTTAGATTGTATCGATGATTAGCCGATAGCAACCGAGTCTGGTACCGGGACTGCCGGTTGGAGCCTCCAGACATGCTTTTGGGATTGGTTATTTAATGGCGCCAATTACTCGCCATGACATCACAAGGATCATTGGCAACTCGGTATTTGCTGGGAACTCGAAAGTCCCACCGAGACTCTCCTCTTGTGACCGCTGACTGTCCGCGACTGCTAATAGCAGCTACCCCGCATATCTACGGGCCGTACCACTATCCGCAACCTGTGACGCGTCAGGTAGCACTCAGCTATGCTTCCCAAAAGTGGATAATATTTCACGCAGTATCATAAAGATGATATTGTTTGACTTATTATCCACAAAGGCGGATTTATATAATGATTATATTGATTACTAAAAATTGTAGAAATTGAAAATGTAATTTTTTTTTTCAATAAATAATATTTTAAATTAAATTAAATTCTCATTTGATTAAAAAGAAACCAATAACTTATGAATATAGTAATTGAATTGAGCAAACTAGTAATCAAATTATTTGTTAGATTCAATTAAAATTTTAATTGAATAAATTATTATAAATAATTGAAATTAAAAACTTATGTTCAACATTTTTTCATTTTTCGAATTTATTCTATTAGCTAAATTTCAGTTAAGTATTTTATATAGCTTTTCCTTCAGAAGGAAATAATTCCCAGTTTCTATTTGTTAAAAACTTATATTTAAATTAATTTTTTTAATTAACAAAAAAAATTTTAATACGCCTTTAATTGTATTCGGTAACATAAATAGATATTGTAGTGAAATTCGGTCGAATTAAGTTTCGTTAGACTCGAATCCATTTTGACAATTCCTAGTATAAATAATACACAATTTTACAATTTTATTTTAAAAGAAAAAATCAATTAAGGTTTTAATTTATTTTATTAATATTTTAATTGAATTTTATTTTGAAAACAATTAAAATATTAATTAAATCAAAAATGTATTTGTAGTTTTTGTTCAATGAAAAATATAATTGATGCAATCAACGCATTAATTAAATAAAAATACATTTCAAGCAATGTTTGTAATTGATAAAAAAGTAATGAAAATTTTTTCTGTGTATGAACCAATGTAAATTGTTTTATGTATAATTCATTTTATTAAAGCTTTCGTTATTAATTGTTATTATTGTTATATTACTAGCTGAACCGACAGACGTTGTCCTGTCCAAATTAGGAAAAATGCTTGCGTTCGATTTTTAAAATCCGTTAAAAAGATACGAACATTTGAAAGAAAAATTTGTCAAATCGATGGAGCCGTTTTCTGATTTTAGGTAAATCAAAAAAAAGTAGGCGTTAAAGTGGGCGGGGCAAAAATTTCTTTCCATAAAAACCTAATTTGGACCATGGCGATATTTTAAAGAATAAATCGTCCAAATCGGTCAAGCCGTTCTCAAGTTATGCGCTTAATAAAAAATTGGGCGTTAAAGTAGGCGTGGTAACTTTTTCTTTCGATGAAAACTTAAAATGGATTAATACGAACATTTGAAAGAAAAATTTGTGAAATCGATGGAGCCGTTTTCTGATTTTAGGTAATTCGAAAAAAATGGGCGTAAAAGTGGGCGGGGCAAAATTTTGTTTTCGTATAAATCTAAGTTGGACCATGGTGATCATTTTAAAGAAAAAAATCGTCACAAATATATAGATGTCATTGGTGGTGCAATATGAAAATTGGATTTTGCCACGCCCCTCCGCCCACAGACCGAAAATAAAAAATTAGAATTCACGGTGTCACCGGCCTGAATATTCTGAAGATTACCTGAAAATTTCATCAAAATCGGCCCAGCTGTTTTGAAGCCCATACGTTACATACATGCATACATACATACATACATGCATACATACTTACATACATACATACATAGATACATACATACATTCATGCACACATCCTGTTTTATATATATAGATAGATATAGAAGATTAACTCAAGGGGCTTATAAATAAGAGCAAGTTAAAATCTCTTTTTGGTTTAAAATGTGTTAAAAGCAACAGATCTATAAATCAATAAACATATAAACCATCTTTAAACGCATAAAATTGGGCGTTTAAACTACCAATACAGACCATATAAATTTGGCAACATTTATCGAAGTGCTATCACATGTTTTTTTTTTTTAAATACATAAAATACAAGGGACACTGATTTACAGCTGTTGAGTTGAAACTACATATACATTTAAGTTTAGTTCAACTAAACTAGCGTTTAAGCATTCACTGATTTATTAGCCATTAGTGTCATTTATGGCTAATTTCACCAATTCTATTTCAATATCAATACATATGTAAATATAGTTTTTGTTATAATTTTATTTTTATTTGACATAAAAAAAGATTTTTTAACATAAATTTATATATAAATACATTGGTAAAATTGGCCAATAGTACAAAAAGAGATATTCAAATGAGCAAAACATATTTATTTTCGATTATTGAACTACGAAATTTTTAAGAATTTATTATAGTTATGCAATGAATTACACTGCGGAACAGTTAGTTTGCGGCCTGGAATTTGATTGCAAATTTTTACTAATTTGGGGTCGCTGATTTCAAATCTAATCTCAATTTTTCTCTATCAGCTCTAGTTTTCGATTAAGGCACTTTCACTGCTTATATTGGAATAACTTGAAAAGGTGGACCACATCCAGTTAACAAAAAAATCCGAAACTCGGCAACAGTATTATCTTTATACCGTGCTTATGTTGTTTTTAAATTTACCATTTTGTTTCAGAGATATAGTTGAATTTTTGAAAACAAAAGGCCGCACAAAAAAGTTCAAATTTGTTCTACTGTGTTATTAATTCTCAAAATATTAACAATACGTTGTAGAAGAAAGCTTGAAACTGCTAATAAAAACACAAAAAATCTTGATTTTGTTCTTTCGAAAGATCAATATCGACCCCTTTGCGCGAAATTATCGTATGTTGCAGAAACCAAATTTTACAGGAGAGCCATTTTTATACTTTTCTCTGCTACCACTTGCAATATAAATATGAAAATATACATTCAATTTTTGGAGCAACGAAGTGGAATTCGCCTACAATATTTTGTCAGGCGACGTCTCTTTGAATTTAGAACAAGATTGCATCAAAAACTCAATTTAAAAAAAATTGACATATAATTTCGCGCAAATGGGTCGATATGATATTAACATTTGAAAATTAAAACGGGCATATGGGCACCGCGGCTACTCCTAACGTACATAGTGCATTCTTGACGTTCGATTTTAGGCCACTATTTTTATTATTGTTGGACGTATTTTAGAAATAATACGAACAAGTTTTGTCTCAAAAGCGTAAATTGTAGCTGATTTATCAGCATAAACCATTGACTTCACGAAGTTGGACAATCCATAGGTTCCTTTCTTGAAATTGCCAAATTTTAATTTCAATAAGTCTATAGTTGAGGTCTGCACGTAGCACCATTCTTTTGAAACCAACTCTCGCCCGGATCAATGTCATCCATTGTTTCAAACCAAAAATCATTGATCATGGTGCGGTAACGTTATCCATTGATGGTAACACGAGTTGCGGTTTCATTTTAAAAGGACTTAAGTCCGACGATGCCGTACCAACCGAACCAAGTCAAAAATAGCCTCATCGTTGAATATAATTTTGCCACAAAAAGATACAGTTTTCATCTGCTCTAGAGCCCAATCGGCGAAAGAAATTTTGTTTTAAAAGAGTTTTATTGGAGGCGATTATATATAAACAATAGACTGGTCGCAATTTTTTTTTTTAAATTTAATTGTTTTCGCTGCTTAAAATAAATTCAGACTTTCGTTAAACCTTTCTGTGAGTGCATACTTTGAAAAAAGTACTCCACAAAGAGGATTCCCACAGGGGATGCGATTGCCATAATAAGATGACGTTAAGTACCCTCAAATCGTTTGTGCACAATGTGGTATGAATGATGTTACTCGTAGCGCCGTTTTCTTAAACACGCAGAGAAAAACATTAGTATGTTTATTAGACTGGTCGCATCTTGTATGGGATTTTTTTTTTTTTAATTTAATTGTTTGCGCTGCTTAAAATATGAGGTTTGTTGTAAGAAATCATGATCTTATTTTTCAGGTCAATCCGACGGTGCCTAGCCGTGCCGGGTGGGGCCCAAAGTTCCCCATATTTTCCAGAAAAAAAAATTATGTTTCTAAAACGACTGCGCATATAGGAAAAACGTTTTACCCTTCTTAAAGTAAATTTATTGTGGAATTTCGGTTTTTTTTAGTTTTTCAATAAACTAAAGCGTTTTTGAGTTGCGCGAACATATGTTAATCTATCTATACAATGTATAATTTCTTAGTATGTCAGGATGTTTGCATGTATGTCCTATTCTTTCCGCAACTTTCTAAAGCCATCTATCTGATGACATAGGAAGTTGAAATTTGGCACACGAAGCCATATTTTTGATTTTCGGCTTTTCAACTAGTATAACTATAAAGATCTGATAGAAAATATGTTTTTTTTTTATAATATGGGGAACTTTGGGCCCCACCCGGCACGGCTAGGCACCGTCGGATGGACCTGAAAAATTAGATCATGATTTCTTACAACAAACCTCATATTTTAAGCAGCGCAAACAATTAAATTTAAAAAAAAAAAATCCCATACAAGATGCGACCAGTCTAATAAACATACTAATGTTTTTCTCTGCGTGTTTAAGAAAACGGCGCTACGAGTAACATCATTCATACCACATTGTGCACAAACGATTTGAGGGTACTTAACGTCATCTTATTATGGCAATCGCATCCCCTGTGGGAATCCTCTTTGTGGAGTACTTTCAACAGTTGCTTCTGGCTATTCCTACAGCAGGGCAGGCTATATAGCTTCTGAGCAAGTGGCAAGTGTAAATTTTTTGCCGGATTATACACTTAAAATTGCTAGCTCACAAAAATGTTTAAAAATATTATGGCTAATTTAACCATATTATTGTTGCCAGCAACCATATTATGGTGAAATAGTAAAACCATATTATGGATGCCTCTGCAAATGTTATGGTTAAATATGACAATAATTTGTTTTTAAATTTACAATAGTATTTTCCTCTTTTCTTAGAGCCACATGCTATGATTGAAAAACAACCATGCTATAATAAGCGTAAGGGACATTATGGCTATTAATGACCATAACATGTTCGGCGGTAGCCACAATATGGTTGTGGCTTCTTTATGGCTGCCAGTGACAATAATACGGTTAAATTAACCATAATGTGTTTAACATTTTTCGTTTTGTTGGAGGTGACCATATAGAAAATGTTAGTTTGCTCTTACACATTTTGACGGTTGTTTGTCTCCAGATTTACATTGGCACCTGCCTGTTTCGACATGGTAAGTTAAAAAAAAACAACCATTTTTAACTCACGGAGATTTAAAAAAATATACACCTGACATTTGGGCATATTCCTATACGTATCACTTAAAGGCTAGCTTACACTATTATACTTTGTATTAATACAATAATCAAGTAATATGACAAAGTGTGATAGTGTGAATGCAATGTGTCACGAAAATGACAAGTACATATTAAGAAAAAAGTTTGACATCCCATACGACTTCATCGTTTTTTGAAAAATTTCTAAACAATAATACTTTTCATTGGATCAGGGTTGCATTTTATTTCATGTGTGAGTGTTTATACTTTGTGTGATGTTGTGAACACAAACTGTCATGTTACATTAGATTTTTTAACAGTCGCAACAAAACTCATTAGATTTCTATCTCACAAAGTATTATGGAATACGTAAGACTTGTGAGATAGTGTAATCTAGGCTTTAAAGGCTAGCTTACACTATTATACTTTGTATTAATACATGTCAAAAACTCAAGTAATATGACAAAGTTTGATAATGTGAATGCAATGTGTGCCGAAAATGACAAGTATTATGAAAAATGTTTGACATCCCATACGACTTCATCGTTTTTTGAAAAATATCTAAACAAAAATACTTTTTATTGGATCAGGGTTGCAGTTTTTTTTTAGTGTAATGGTGTTTTCTTTTCTGACAATAATGTTCCATATATGCTACCATTCGTGCGGGTTTTTGTTCCATTCTAAAAATATATGCAAAAATGTGAAAAGTTGTCGTTTTCCTTTCTAAACATGTTGCAACAATAAATGGCAAATTTGTTCCATTTCTTACCCGCAGTTATAACTGAGTGTGAGATAATACCCTTTTTTGCATTTGCGTAAAGTACTTTTTTATGCAAGCAAGTATTTTTTTTCTTGTGTTTGCGGACAATTTGCGTTATATTGTGATTTTTAGTTATATTGTGATGGATATAAAAACTTTTTGTTTTTCGTTTGTTTTACTTTTATTATATTTTTTGTCGCAAAATTTTTAACAACAGCTGACATTAATTATTGAAAATCAGTGCTGTTAACGCTTATTGGAATTGTAAGAAAATTTAATGTTGAAAATTGCTACAAGCGTCGTGAATATCGCTTTTAGTACAAACTTTGCATTCAATATTTAACACGCTAAATACACATTAGTGTTGAGTGTAAAACGTAGCTATTATTTTGTTCCATTGTAGTTTAGAAAAATGTATCACTTTGTAAGGGTTCGTGTAACCTAATAAATATATTACACAACTATAATGCATCATTATTTTTTAGAAAAGAAAACACCATAAGTGTTTACACTTTGTGTGATGGTGTGAACAAACTGTCATGTTACATTAGATTTTTTGACAGTCGCATCAAAACTTATTAGATTTCTATCTCACAAAGTGTTATGGAATACGTAAGACTTGTGAGATAGTGTAATCTAGGCTTAAATGCTATTTTGGAATTTATACACTACTTTAGTTTTAAAAACTTTCCTAAGGTTTAAAATTTATTTGCTTCCCTGCGTGAAATTTTTTTTTTTCGCAAAACGACGGCAGACAGGTTTTCCATTACTAAAACATTCTTGGCCACTCCGTGGTACTATGCCAAAAATTTGGTTATAGCCCTAATGTACAGGTATCGTTAAATAGTTTTTAGGGTTGAAATAGCGACTCTGTATGAGAGTCTTAAATTTCGTGCGTAGTAAATATTTCTAACACAGAAATGATGCCTATTTAATAAAAATAATTATAAAGTTCGAATTAGGGTAAATACACCTTTCTTGCTGACCTAAATAATTTGGAATCATATACTCTTGGTGCTCCCTGTTAATAGAATAAAAATAAGCCAGCAACAAAAAAACTTTTAGAAACATACGCTAATAGAAATCATCTAATTTTCGTGGTTATTAAGAGGAGGTCATGATAATAAAATATTGGTTCTTTTATGCATTTCTTTTAATTCTCAAATTTAATGTTCTTTTGTGTTTCGGCAATTGCTTGGTTTTTTTAAGATAAAATGCAAATTATACATTTTTTAATAACCATGTTACATTATTAATGTAAAAAAAAAAAGAAATTGGGGTTACTATGTAGATAAAGTGGTTATAAAAATTGTTCTCTGTTATTTGTTTTAGTTAATTATCGTTTAATTATTAGTTGTAATAGAATTTTAATAAAAACAAAATATCTATAAAAAAAAACAACTGAAAGAAACTAGTAGTTGAAATGAGAGTTTATTGTTTATTTTAAATGAAATTTGTTTTATGGTGATTTCTTTTCTGAGAAAAATATGTTACAGTATATACATGTAACATTTTCTAATGTTACCTATAATCACTCGAAGCGCTACATGTTGTGCAATTTCAATAGAACACAATTAGTGCTTTTATTTGCAACTATTACACTTTCTACGGGTTGGAGACAAATATTAACGTCACTAATGGCTTATAAACGATTATAATATGTTTTTATATTTTGTTTTAAAACAATTTTTTTACAAAATTATGAGCGGTATGAATTATGACAAACAAAATAAAACATTTGTTGTACAAACAAAGTAGTAAGTACCAAAGTTGTAGAACAGGGCAGTATGAACACCTTAAGAAAAAGTAAGGGTAAAATATGCAACATGTTGTCCATGCTTTTCATCAACATATTCACAAAATCTGTGGTTTTCATGGGCAACCACGTATGTCTTAAAATAAAATTTTTCAGGAGAGCCGAAAAACCCATTTTAGATCAAACTATGGGTTAGATATTGCACCTTTTGAACTTTGTAATTGAGTTAATACATCGGAATGGGTCTATCTGTTTTTAAAATTTTTTTAAAAAATGTAAAGAGCGCTTAAAGTTAAGCAATATAGCATCAACATTTCAAAATCGAAAAAATAGACATACGCGGTTGCCCATGAAAACCACAGAAATAACTTGAAAATTTTTCCCACAGTTGTATTTTTTGTAGAAACGAACACAAAAATGTAGAACATGTAACATTAATGCAACATTTTTCTCAGAAAAGAAATCGCCATTACTTAATTCTATTTTTTGCAATGGGATAAATTATCCTTGATTTAATCATTGAATTCCACGGTTTTATTCTTCTATGCAAGCAAGACTAATTTAATTATATCTTATGAAGCTCATGTTCATACCAAAACTATTATTTTTATTAACCTTGACTGGTTTTCATGCAACTAACCAAATAATTTAGGAAAACCTTTTTTTAGTACCTGCAATATCAACAACTTTTATGGTAAACAAAAAATTAACGCACTGTTAAGTTCAATAAATGAATATTAACTACAATTTTAACTTCAGCAAGTGTTACACTTGTTATAAATAGACTCTCTATTTATTATCTTCCTTAAAAATTAACACAAAAAAAAAAAAAAACAAAAAAAATTTAACTCTTGTTGAATGCCCTATAGCTTATAATTAAATCAATCAGACATTTTAAGAAGTTTTTCCAATTTTCTATTATATTTACGCTCCCTACACTGCCGAGGCATTTTGGGAGACCAGAATTGCCATGCTTGGACGCTATGTCTAGTGTATGCCTAAAATCGATTTCCTGTCAAGCAGGGAATCGGGGTGGTTCGAGGCTACAGTGACCTCAGAGGGATAGTCTGGTGAATTCTGTCTGACTCTAGTCAGTGGCTAAGGGTATCACAAAGGGACCGCTATAATGACCCAATCTACAAGATCCAATCAGTCCGACAGGCATTGCTTAGCCACGTTGGTGTTTAGATCTCTTAGAGTTCGATGAAAGTCTCTTTGGAAGTAGATATGTGATCAGCTGCCTTGACTTAACTATTTCGAAGAACTGCCGAAGAGTTAGTATTTCCAAGATTTAACAAAACAAATAAGCAAATTCCTTTGAAAAGTATTAGTACAGTAATTATCGCTTATTTGCACACCTGTTAAAAGCATTTATCGCTTATATCCTTTTCAACTGGTGCGATAAAAGTTTACTATTTAAAATAGCTGAAATTGTTTTGTATGTAAGCATTTTTTATATAAAAATCTCGCATTTATTCATCACAATACAATTTAAAAAAATTCTCGTATAAGCATCGCTTCAAACTTGAGCCAGTTTCCAAAAAAAACGCACAAAAATTTTTTCATTAAAACTAAATTTGCTAAGTTTAAATTCATAAATTTACTATCGATGCAGTTTAAAAAGTTTCGGTTTATGATGTATAGAAAATAAGCAAGTTTTTTTAAAAGCTTTCCATACGCATATAAGCGAGTTTTTATACTGCCATTTTGTCGTTTAAAAGCACCAAAAGCCATACAAGCTGAAACTTGGATTTGGAGGGTTATTAAACATTTTTATAATTTATAATTTTCTTCAAATTTCCTGGCTTCCTGGACTAGTTTTCCGGGAAAACGTAAAAAACATAGCAGCGAATTTTCTGGAAATCACGGAACGGGAAAATTGTATTCGCGTTTTCTTCACAATATAAAAAAAGAACTGGGTTTTCTGGGATTCTTGTGTAGCTGCTAAGATATATAGGTATGCCACAGAATTCCATTCCGATCGGAAGTGGTATTTCTTCCGTATTTTGCTTCTATATGCACTAAAAAAATCCAAAATAAGCACTTAAAACTTAAAGAATCGTTTTTTTAATTTTATTAAAATCAAAAACATAAAAAATTCGGTGTATTTTTATACCCTCCACCACAATTAGTTGTGAAGAGGGTATATTAAGTTTGTCATTCCGTGTGAAACTTTTTTATTATTCATCTCAGACCCCATAAAGAATATATATTCTGGGTCCTTGAGTAATTCTAAGTCGATTTAGCCATGTCCGTCTGTCTGTCCGTCTGTTGAAAACATGCTCACTTTCGAACAACTCAAAAGAAATGAACAAACTTGATGCCAAATTGCTTGTAGTTATCCTAAGCAGTTTGGGATTGAAATCCGGCAAAATCGGTTCAGTAGGACCAGAGCTATGAATGTAAATGTGGAACCACCACCTAAAAAAATTTCGTGAAGATCCGTCTATAATTTACCTTGTGAAGATCCGTCCATAATTTACCTACTACCGGAAAACAGTTTAGTCGCCTAAAACCATGATTAATAACAAATCGTCACAGTTTAAGATAATAATAACATCATACAGATATTACTACTTAAACATTCGAACTGTCCGTGGAGGGTATCAAAGATTCGGCACAGCCGAAAATAGCACTCTTACTTGTTATTTATATATCTTCTTTTATCAAAAGTTAAACTTTGTTAAGACGCAAAAATTTTTGTACACGGAAAATATTCTCTCAACGCCAACCGAAGTTATAGGGACTATACTTGAAGAATGCCAATACGAAATTTATATTAAATTACTAGCTGACCCGACAGACGTTGTCCTGTCCAAATTAGAAAAAATTTTTGTGTTCGATTTTTAAAATCCGTTAAAAAAAGGAAAAAAGTATTTTTAAATTAAAATTTTATTCATATACACAGAAAAAATTATCCACAAAATATTTTCAAATAAACTGTTGTTTTAAATTGTTCTTTACTATCTATAAATATTTTGTTTTTAGCAGTAATTGATCATTTTCAACGCATCATTGTTGGAAATTAAAACATGCTTGCTGCTTGTGCATTATAATTCGTAAAAATTAAATATATTTGTTTTGGTAAATATTTATATTTACAAACAATTTTTTGGATAAAATATTGGAAAATGTTTTACTGAATTTACGAATTGCTTCATAGGACCTAAATTAAACAAAAATTTGTTTGATTGTGCGAATTTCTTTACTGAAATCGATTTTCAGTTTTTTCTGTGTAGATTTGGGGTATGTTTGATTTACATTTGATTTGAAAATACATATGTATGTGCTGTGAATCTTATAGTATTCTTTTTACATTTTAATTGATAGATCAATATTCAGGTAACCAGTAAAAAAAAAATAAAACTTATTCGATTGCTTTGCAAGGATATGTTCATTGCAATGCTTTGTGATATACGACATTTTTTGTTTGGTTGTCTGGTGCGTAAACAAATAATGCTAATGGACTTCCGACGCGGGAACAGGCGACATATAATTGACCATGCGAGAAGCATGGATTCTCAAGGTTAATGCCGCAAACACGCAATGACTGCCCTTGAGATTTGTTGATTGTCATTGCATATGCAAGCCTTACTGGAAACTGCAAGCGCTTAAAATCGAATGGCATGTCGGTTGGAATCATTGGGATCCGAGGTATCAAAACATTTTCTCCTTTGTACTTTCCTTTAAGTATTGTTGCTTCGATGACGTTATTCATCAACTTTTTTATCGTAAGTCGGGTGCCATTACAAAGACCTGGTTGGTTTATATTTCGTAACATTATGATTACCGATCCAACTTTTAGTCGGAGAATATGAGGCGGTAATCCGGGTAATTCCAGGGAGTTTAAAAATTCGATTGGATAGTTGACGACATCGTTCTGAGAAGAAACGGAATCCACCGATTTGTACATCTTCAATTCGCCAGCGATTTCACTTTGAATCTTAAAATTCAATTCGTCGACATCAACGTTTTTCGCAGCCAATATAGCACGTTCGCTCAACCAATCATGATTTCTGTAATTTTGTGTAATGTTTGGAAACACCTTTCGGATGAGTTCGGACTTTGATTCGGTGAACTGGCAGAAATCGACGGGAAATTGAATACCGCCGGTCGAAATATCCACCGGGATTTTGCCGTTTCCTATGTCCAGCAATTGTTTGGAAAATACGTCTCGAGATTGATCGTTCTGCAGCTCGACACGCATGTTCAGAGTCAGTTTGAGTTTCCTGACAAAGCAGACGACTTCAAACATGCATTAAGTTCATCGGCTGGCGTTGATCGTGGTATCACTGGCAGCGTTTGCCGAAAATCACCTGCCAACAGAATCATCGCACCTCCAAATCGGCTTTGATTGTTTCGTAAATCTTGCAGCGTTTTGTCTAATGCCTCCAAAGATTTTTTATGCGCCATTGTACATTCATCCCAAACGATCAGTTTGCTTTGCTGCAAAACTTTGGCCATCGAACTGTTCCTCGATGTGTTGCATGTTGGATTTTCATTGGTTTGCATATAAATTTAAAATTAAAAAGAAAGTCCAGCTGTTAAATTAAAAAATTTAAATATCATAAGCATTTTCTTAAACTTACAGAAAACTTAAATTGGATTGCTGCGAATATTTGAAAGATAAATTAGCCAAATCGGTGCAACTGTTTTCCGATTTTAGATAAAACGAAAAAAGTGGGCGTAAAAGCAGGCGTGGCAAATTTTTTTTCGATGAAAACTTAAAATGGATTACTACTAACATTTGAAAGAAAAATTAGTCAAATCGATGGAGCCGTTTTCTGATTTTAGGTAAATCGAAAGGAACAATTTTCTTTCCGTATAAACCTAAGTTGGACCATGGGGATCACGTTAAAGAAAAAATCGTTCAAATCGGTCAAGCTATCCTCAAGTTATGTGCTTAATAGAAAAAGTGGGCGTAAAAGTAGGCGTGGTAAATTTTTCTTTCGATGGAAACTTAAAATGCATTGATACGAACATTTGAAAGAAAAATTAGTCAAATCGATGGAGCCGTTTTCTGATTTTAGGTAAATCGAAAAAAGTGGGCGTGAAAGTGGGCGGGGAACAATTTTCTTTCCGTGTAAACCTAAGTTGGACCATGGCGATCACGTTAAAGAAAAAATCGTCCAAATCGGTCAAGCCATCCTCAAGTTATGTGCTTAATAGAAAAAGTGGGCGTAAAAGTAGGCGTGGTAAATTTTTCTTTCGATGGAAACTTAAAATGCATTGATACGAACATTTGAAAGAAAAATTAGTCAAATCGATGGAGCCGTTTTCTGATTTTAGGTAAATCGAAAAAAGTGGGCGTGAAAGTGGGCGGGGAACAATTTTCTTTCCGTGTAAACCTAAGTTGGACCATGGCGATCACGTTAAAGAAAAAATCGTCCAAATCGGTCAAGCCATCCTCAAGTTATGTGCTTAATAGAAAAAGTGGGCGTAAAAGTAGGCGTGGTAAATTTTTCTTTCGATGGAAACTTAAAATGCATTGATACGAACATTTGAAAGAAAAATTAGTCAAATCGATGGAGCCGTTTTCTGATTTTAGGTAAATCGAAAAAAGTGGGCGTGAAAGTCGGCGTTTTCTTTCCGTAAAAACCTAAGTTGGACCATGACGATCATTAGAAAAAAAAAACTTTCCAAATCGGTCCAGCCGTTCTCAACTGATGCAATTACCAACGAACAACATTGATTTTTATTTATATAGATAAAAAAATTAATTTTTAGATCCCACTTTGTTTCCAGACCAGATCAAAAATATTTTAAATTTATTTTATTTTTGGAAATCCTTTTTTTTTTAAGTTTTTGATTTTTTTTAAACTGTTGGGCTATTCTTCCTACCACATTGTTAATTTTACTTTTACATAATTTGACTTGAGTATTTAGTGAACTAAATCCCTCCTAATTAGTTATTATCTCACCAATATAATCTTGCTATAGAGTTAGCTAAAAAACGTAAAAATGTGAAACCACGGTTTCGGTTTTAAAACGACTAAAACCGGTCGGTTTCGGTTCGGTATTCGGTTTTGAAAATATCCAAGTAAAACTACATTCATAGATATTTTTTATTGTATGTAATAAACTTTTTTTATTTGTTTCAATTCAGGTAATTTTATTAAAAAAGAAACATTTGTAATTCCCAGTACATATATGTATACTTATTTTAAATTCAAAGAATTTTTAAATACCTTGCCATTGTTCGAGGCTGTTTTGTTTAAAGTTTTTTTTTATATTTAGTACGAGTATTTTGTATAACTTGCAATTTCTTTAAGCATAAATATATACATACATATTGAAAGTTAAAGCTAAAACCGAGATTTATTGGTCGGTTTTTGGTTTCGGTTTTTGGACATTAAACCCGCGGTTTCGATTTCGGTTTAAGACCGAACAGCAATCCCTAATCTTGCTACTACTGGCTGCATTAGAAGGGGAGCCAAGGGCTACATTTCATTAAAAATTGCAATTTTATTGAATTGGTTTCCTCTGCAACGCGATATAACCCATGTGCCATGTTCGGTGCTGCACCGGTTAAAAGTAGTAGGATCTTTTGTCGAAATCTTGCAAATCTTGTAATTTAAGTTAAGCTCCAAAACAATTTATTTATTGATTTAAAAAATTTTTTGTGCATTTCAAAATTTTTTGAAGAACACTTTTTTATAATATGGAAATTAAAAAAAAAAAAACCTTCAAAAATGTCAAAATATACTAAATATGCATTTAAAACCTAAATGTGCAAAAATATGAATTTTCACCAAAATATGCAACAATACATTAATTTCTTAAGCATTTAGTTTATACACAAACATTTTTATTTCTTAAAATTGTTGAAAAAAACAAAACAAACTGATGTGTTTTTCAATCGAAGTATTGCCACATTAGTTTTTTATTGCAAACTACATATTATTGTGATCAGAAATTAATGAAACAGAAAAAATGTAGGCGGTGGCAACGTAACTAATGAGCAAAACCATGTTTTTTATTTGTTTTTTCATGCACAATATTGCCATACATTATTTGTAAGCAGATATTTTATAATGTTTGGGAATAAACAAAATCGTTCGGAATCTGAAGAACCTTTAACCAAATCGATCGAAATTGCAAAACCATTCCGATCGGAATGTGTGACATATATAATAAACCCGTTTTCTTTTATATCTCAATCAAGTTTGGCTAAGCCAAAAGAATTGTGAAATAAACCGGACATAGTGAAATAAATTCTACATCAATTAGTTGTTAGAGACTCTGAACTGAAATATCTTTTGACAGCGGAGTTTCTCTGCCAAAATCAAATGGGTTTTAAAACTTTATTCCCATATCGAGCTTTTACCGTAAAAAAGCTTAAGCGACAAAAACACAATTTTACAGGAGAAGGGTTTTTCTTATTATATTTCATAAACATTTTGTATGAAGATTGGCACTTAAGCTAAAATTGTTTTTGCACTGATAGAAAAATGCATCTTCATATTGATGATGCCCTAACATCAGAATTGTGATATCAATGTTACTACAAATGGCATCAATGATGCAAAAAGTAACATCAAACGAATGACTATCAACTTCGTGAAATTTTTTCAATTTTTATGTGTCATCTATTTTATGACTATAGTGACATCGAATTCGATGCCACATTTTGTATATTAAGTTTGTCATTCCTACATTCTGTTTTTTTAAATTAGTTAAATACATGAAATTTTTAAAGTAGAATGATTACGAAAACCATATTGGGCATGGTGCTGGTGTATTATTATTGAGAGTTCTGCTGTAAACAAAGGTCGTCATTTAACAAACTTGAAACAAACAAATGACAAACAAACAAATAAGTCACTTTGACTTAAGTCAATACCAATGACTTTGACTTAATGACAAACTGTCATTAAATTGATGCTAATATATGGTCCTTTCTCCGATGTTACTGCGTCATCGCATTCATTTAAAATAAAAAAAAGCGAAAATTTAAAAATTATTTCGCTTAAGCTATTTTTGCGATAAGGGCTCGATATGTTTAACAAAATGTTAAAACAAACTTTGTTTTTCATAAATATAAAAAATTTAAAATTTTATCTCTTTACAATGATTTGCATTACATGCAAATAATTTGTTTAATCATGTTTAAAGCTCATTAAAATTTTTTGTTCAATAGGGATCTTAAAATTCGTTGAAGCCATGCAAATGTAACACCTACATTTTTTTTTTGATTATTTTAACTAAAAACATAAATAATTACCTTGATTGTTTTAACAATTGCTTAGTTTACCTTTGTACGTTTTGGAACAGTATTTAAACATTTCTTTCAGTGGTATTTAAGTGATGTAATACACGTTAAATTTTAAATCTTTGCAAAGTGCAGTCGGCTGGCTGTTTTAACGCTGGAGTTTTTATTGAACTGACTAAAATCATGTTTTCATTTTCTCTGTTCAAAGGTTTTTTTTTAAATATATTTTTAGTGCTTTGATCTTTAAATTAATTCAAAGTTTATTTCTCATAGTTATTTAAGAGTATTTTGATCAATCATTGTTAAATTGTTAAGAAAAATTTTTTACGCAAATGTTGGACAAAATGGACAAATTTTTGGCTAACAAATACCAATCCATATGAACAGGGCAACAAGTTTGAAATATGCAAGCAGAAAATCTTAACAAAACATAGAAATATGCATATAAACAGAACAACGTGTGTCGCAATATTTTCTACATGGTTCCTAAACACATTGAGTGCCGTGTGCACCTCCGTTGGTACACACTTTGATAAGAGAGCAATGTATTAATAAATACATATAACGTCTATCAGCTCGATATATAGATATACATAGATATTATGTTGGCACAATCTTCTCTTTCAATTACATATGGGGTGTGTGCATGAGAACTTTAAAAATACAAATGCGACATTGAGCATAACTCTGCGACTTTTCAGTTTCTGAAAACAGATTAAGGATAATTTTGTAAAATTATCATATCCTCGACATGTTTCTCTAAGGCAAAAAAGCAAAAATTGTACTTTTAAGGATTCAGTATGATCATTATGCTCCGTATAATGTGAATTGAATCGTTATTCCAAAATTGATCTAAAGCGAAGGGCATGTTGAAAAGGTGTTAATCATAGAAAAAGTTGAAGAACCAACGAATCTTAAGTGCATGTTTAAAAAAGTTTTGAAATAGGGCTAAGTTTGGCTAGAGATTTATAATTAATTAAACGAATTAAATATGACTCTTTCAACATTTAAGGCAAACAACCATATTTCAGCTATAGCCATTGCTATAGCTTCCATACGTTTAATTAAATGTACGTATTTTGGTGCTACGCTTAAGGACAGAAGAAGTTGGCGTGGAACGAAATAATCTTTTTATATCTAAAGAACGGTAAAGGAAAAATTTGGTATGTGCACTTGGTTATTAATACGCAACGGCTCTAAAAAATATGGGCGAGATTGGAGAAGTGGGCGTGGCCTTTCCCATATAAAGACATTAAAGATTTTTGTTTATCTGGAGAACAGCAGGAGCCAAAGTTTCCAAATTAGGTCAAAGCATCTTGGTTATCAAGATACAACATCCGACAAAATGTGGGCGGGATTGGATAAGTGGGCTTAGAACTTTACATGCAAAAACATTATAGATTTCTGTATATCTCGAGAACCCAAGAGCCAAAGTTTTAAAATTAGGTACAATACACAACATCCGACACAGTGTATGGTCGGAATTGTAAAAATGGGCGGGGCATAAAATAGATTTAATTATATCTAAAGAGCAGTACATATAAAATTCTTTGTACTTATGACACCAAGATGAATTGTACATAAGATTCGGCATAGCCGATTATAGCACTTTTGCTTGTTTTTGAACTTAAAAAAATTAATAGTAATTAAAATTTTTGTTTATTTTACGAGAACGCTAAATTTTACTTTAATAAATTTAATTGATTAATTTGACTAAGGTTTGCCTAATTTCTGTTTCTTGGTTTATTTTATAGACTTAGTTTTTGCGGATTCAGTAATTGATGTTTTTTTTTTATTTTCTTTTACTATTGTTATTTTGTAAACCTAAATAATTAATTATTTTTTTGCGCCTAATTTTCATGTTTAACTCAAAGTTGCGTCACTTGATACGCTTCGCTCTGGGTATCAACTTAACAAGATTTTCATCTCACAATTATTAAAGTTTATTTATTTCTTTCTGGTATTTTAGACAATGTAATTTGTTATAATGCTCGCATTATGGCAACTTTATTAATTATTTTGGTTTTGCATAGTCTAGATAATGATACGTTATATGTTTCAAATGTTGATGTACGTAGATGATAAACTTCAATTAAATGTTACAAAGGTGTAAAAATTATTGTGGTAATATTAAGGTCATAGTTTTCAAAATGATCTTAACTCTATATCGAGTGTTTTTTTTTAATCAAATGTGTTTGAACCGCACTTTAATTTCCTTGTAATGGATTTAGTTAAAACAACATTTTGTTAGGAAAGTTCTTTTTGTTCTTCCGTTTTTTATATTTGAAGATTGCAAAAACATTTTAAAAGCTTAACTAGTGAAAAACTATTTAACTAAACCAAATTTTAAACGAAAAGAGATGTATTCCAAACCATCAATTTGGTTTTAGAAGAAAACATAGCACAATTCGACAAATGCATGCTTTTGAAGAAAGAAATATTGCTCGGCATTCTTTATCGTTGCTTCTCCATTTTTTGATAAAGTCTGGCATTCATGTTTATTATGTAAACTGAAGTTAAATTTACTTGTAAAGACACACAAGCTGTAAGAAAACAAAAATTTTGTTACTAAAGGCGGCATGAAATAACCCCCCAAAATATAACCCCCCAAAAAAATAGTGAAATAACCCCCCAAAAATTTGTACAGAGAACAACAAAAACGATTTTTGGGGGGTTATTTCATTTTGTTTGGGGTGTTATTTCATTTTTTTAATTGGGGTATTATTTCATATGAAATTATACCCCAAAAAGTCATTATGAAATAAAGCCCCAATATATTTTTTGGGGGATTATTTCATTTTCAAATTTATAATGAAAACGTTTTTGGGAGCAAGGATTTATCCACTTTGGTATACAGAACACCGGTTTCGAGTCGGTATTTGTATACTATAGAGGAGAAAATCCTGGCGCTATGCAGAGAAGCTTTAGCTAGCGAAGCCGGTGTTTGTTATACCATAGAGGAAAAAGTCATTGCGCCCGGCCGAAGGCCGGCTATGCGGAAAAGCCATAGTTGGCGAAGCTTGTGTTTGTTATATCATACCATTATATATATCCCGTGATTCTTTAAAACAAAACTGTATAATTAATTGTATTACATATATTGGGCCTTTATTTCATTTCAGAAATTGGGGTTTTATTTCATATGAAATAAGCCCCCAAAAATTAGGGAATTATTTCATTTATGTTTGGGACGTTATTTCATTTCGTTGGGGGCTAATTTCATTTTCAAAAATGGGGCTTTATTGCATATGAAATAAGGCCCCACGCTTTTGGGGGTTATTTCATTATTTTTTTGGGGGGTTATATTTTGGGGGGTTATTTCATGCCGCCGTTACTAAAGCCTTGATTACACTATCTCACAAGTCTTACGTATTCCATAATACTTTGTGAGATGGAAATATAATGAGTTTTGTTGCGAGTGTCCAAAAATCTTATTTAACATGACAGTTTGTGTTCACACAATCACACAAAGTATAAATACCCACACATGAAATAAAATGCAACCCTGATCCAATGAAAGGTATTATTGTTTAGAAATTTTTCAAAAAACGATGAAGTCGTATGGGATGTCAAACTTTTTTCTTAATACTTGACATTTTCGTGACACATTGCATTCACACTATCACACTTTGTCATATTACTTGAGTTTTTGACATGTATTAATACAAAGTATAATAGTGTAATCTAGCCTTAAGCGTGCTTGATCATGAGTATTTAAAAATTTCTCGTGCGTGAACATGCATGATTACATTAACTTTACTTGTGGAAGTGAGAAATCGTTAGTCAAAACCAACTCACGCGTACAGCTCTAATATGTATAGAACCTTATGAAGCAATTAAATATTTACTAAAATTGATTAAAATCCTATTTTTTCTAGGTAAGCCAGCTTTGAAGTTTAAAGTACTTTCTTTGGTAAGTTATCTCTTTTAAATATTTAGAATAAATATGTGTTTAACCAGTGTTCGTGAAAAAACACTAAATATCTATTGTATTTTGTAAGATTTTTTATTAACAAATTATTAACAACAATGTAGAACGATAAAAAAGTTAGTAATAATATTTTTCAAATTAGACAACATGATAAACATTTCAAAGCAACATGATTAATATCAAATAGCTTTAGTTAAACTATACAACAGTTATATTAATATATAACATTTATCTCTTTCTTTTTGAAATTTCTGGTGTAAACAATACCCTTGGTTTCCGTTGTCTTTCTGATCGACGAACTTCCTGTTTAGGTAGCTCATTTTTATTTTCCCCATAATCCCGATCGTAGTCTTCCCTCATTTGTGTTTGTGGTGTTTGAAATTCTTGATAAACCTCTGCTCCTTGTGGCGTTTCGAATACGTCAGCATTAACTTCAGGTACAGGAGTCTTATTTAAATTATTATTTCCATGAACTGGGAAAATCATGTTATCGGACATACTTGTATCCACTTCAGGATGTTCAGAATCATTTGCAGAATCATGTGAACAAATATCGTTATCCCTTGAATTATTATTACATGTGATACTTGGATATGAACTTGGGTCCCTATTAACATAAAATTTTGGTTTTGAAGTATGACGTATTATACCCGGATAGTTTTTATTAGCAGCACGAATTTGATCAATGTGTCTTTTAACATATTTATTTTTATATAAGATTTCATAATGGATATCCCCCAAACGTTTATTTATTTTGCCTTGCAACCATTTTTCTGCATTTGCATTCCCCGATAAGAAATAAACGCTATCTCCCACTTCAAATTCTCTGAAGTTCCCAGTTTGTCGCATTCCCTGTTTATATTTTACTCTTGATGATACAGTTTCTGGTTGCACTAAATCAAGACGTGTACGTAGTTGTCGGCCGAGAAAGAGTTGTGCTGGTGACTCGCCAGTTGTGGAATGGGGGGCGTTTTTGTATTGCCTTAAGAACTCATTAAGATTTTGCTGCAATGTTTGCGTTGTTGAACACATTGCTTTCAACGCATTTTTAACTGTTTGTACGCTCCGTTCAGCTTGTCCGTTAGTGGATGGATGATATGGTGCCGTGTATTTATGATATTTAACTCCCACTGCTGTTAAATAATTATTAAACTCTGTTGAAGTAAAGTTTGTACCATTGTCAGATACCACCATAAGCGGCACACCATATTCAGCGAATACTTCATCAATCAACTTTATCGTTACTGATGCCGTCGTCGATTTCGTTACTTTAACATCTAACCATTTGGTATATGCATCTGTAATAATTAGCAGCATCATACCCTCAACAGGACCAGCATAGTCAATATGCACACGTTCCCATGGTCCTTTGGGATATTCCCAGTGATGATCGTTATATTTTTTAGGCTTATTCGCAACTCTCGCACAATCATTACAGTCTTTCGCAATTGCTTCAATATCAGCATCTATTTTTGGCCAATAAACAAAAGAACGTGCTATCCCTTTCATTTTAACCACCCCTAAATGGGCTGCATGTAAATTTTGAAGAACGTCTTTACGAAACTTTTGGGGTATTACCACTCTATGCTCAAATACAAGACAATTACCTGACAGTTTGTAATTTGCTAATGGAGCACCAAACCAATTCTTTGCTAAAGAGTATCCTTTTTCAAGAATCGTAACTATTTTTCCAAGTTCCGGATCTCTTCGCGTTTCTTTGGCAATTTTTTCAGCGGTAATAGGCAACTGGTTTATTTGTCGAACGATAAATGTATCAAACTCGTCATATTCTGGAACTACAAAATGTTTATTGCAATGTAGAACTTGTGAACTTTTTGCTATAACACGAGACATAAAATCTGCATTACCGTTCTCTTTGGATGGCTTGTACATAATTTCAAAATCAAAATTACTCAAAAAGTCAGCATAATTTGCCATACGGGAAATGCAAAGAACTGGAAGCGATTTGCTAGGATGTAGTATTTGAGTCAAAGGCTTGTGATCGGTTACTAATGTCCAGTGCCGTGCGTATAAGTATTTAAAAAATTTTTGGACAGCCCATACAATGGCTAACGCCTCTTTATCTATAATGGGATATCGTTGTTCTGTTGCACTCATTGTTCTGCTTGCGAATGAAATTGGTCTTTCTTGCCCATTTGGTAAACGATGAGACAATACTGCACCCAAGCCAGTTCTACTCGCAACTGTTGCTAACACTAAAGGCAGCTTTGGATCATATGGTATTAAAACTTGTGGTGATACTAAAATATGTTTAATATCATTGTAAGCAGCATCAGCTTTTGCGTTCCAAGAGAAACCCCGCATTTTAAGAATATCGCGTAATGGTCTCTCACGAGTAGCTAGATCTGGAATAAAGGCACTTTAGTAAGAGGCTTTACCTAAAAACAGTTGTATTTCTTCAAGAGTATTTGGCTTCGGGGCATTCAACACTGCTTCAATGTGTTTGTTAGACTTATGGATCCCTCTATCATCAATAATATGCCCTAAAAATTCCACAGAAGTTGTTGCAAAGACGCACTTGCTTTTGTTTAACTTAAGACCACATTTTCTCATCCGTTTTAAGGTTAAATCTAAATTTTCTTGTAACTCGTTAAAATCTTTTGCAAACAGCAGTATATCATCAAAAAAATTAATCACATTAGGCAATCCTTGTAAAACTTCTTCCATATTCCGTTGCCATATTGCTGGAATGTTTGCAGCACCATAAACCGCTCGAGTAGGTTGGATAAGGCCATGCGTTATAGTATTTAGTGTAAGTATATGAGCAAACTCTTCATCAATTGTTAAATGAGTATACGCATCCGTAACATCTAAATGAGCAAACAATTTGGCTCCTTTGATTTTATTGAACAAATCCTCTGATTTTGGTATAGGGTGTTCATCGATAATCATTTGGGGATTGACTGTAGGCTTATAATTACCTGTAATACGTATAGCTCCATTTTTCTTAGTAACAACATGAGTAGTTGATGCCCATTCTGAAAATTCGACCTTTTTATAAAAACCAGCATTAATCTTAGCATCAATTTCCTTGGCATACGCTTCTCTCAAAGCCAATGGCACTTCCCTTGGTCTAGTGAACATCGGTCTTGCACCTGGTTTCATATGTACCCTAGCAGGCGGACCTATTAGTTTCCCTGCCGTGTTGCCAAACACATCCTCAAAACGATCAATAATTTGCTTGAGTTGATTTTTTTGGATAGAATTCAAAACATTGACTTCGGAAGAAACACTATGAAACATATTTGAATTGAACCCATCTTTTTGTATATTAATCTTCTTTGAATGTGAAAACAAGTCTGCAAAATTAATTTCATGAGCAAAATGAGTTATCCATTCGCGTCCACACAACGTGTCTAACTCGTCATCCAACATATAAATTCAAAACACGTGATGTTTTTCTAAAAGTAACGTTAACCACAACTCTGCCAATACAATTAATGTAATGACCTGTATAGCTAGCAAACTTTCTGTCAGATTTCTGCAGCTTAAAATTAGGCTTAATAAGACGTAAGTTGTTTTTACTAATTATACTACAAGGAGCACCTGTATCCAATTCCATTTCTAAAACCTTTCCGTCGATTTTTATAGAAATCATCTTCTTATCATATGGCCTCGAACTCTTAAGCTGATTTACCAAACGCAGTTGCTCAACCGCTTCATAATCATCATCATCTTGTTGACACGAAACATGCCTAGTTTTTGACTTACATACTTTCGAAATATGCCCCAGTTTCCCACAAACAAAGCATTTTGCATTTTTAAATTTACAGTCCTTTCTCATGTGATTTCCATCACACCCATAACATTTAAACTTATTTGAGGAAGCTGTATCTGTTTTAGAATTCTTAGTTTTCATTTTAACGGGAGTAAAGCCTAACTTATATGTAGTTTCAGGATGAGAAATCTCACGGGCGTTAATCTCTTTTGTTGCGTGATTGGTTAATTCTCTAGTATAAGCAATTTCATATGCTTCATTGAAACTTCTTGGTTGTTTAGCGATCAGCTCATCACAAGTATTTGTAGATTCCAGCCCCATTAACAACTGCTCTATTAACATTCTGTCTAAAAATTGTCCATACTCACAAAAAACTGCACCATTTTTTAATCGTAAACTAAAATTTGCAATGGACTCGCCAGGATCTTGTTTGATTTGTCTAAACTTGACGCTTTCCGCATATTTGTTTCTTTTTCCATCGAAATGTTTAATAAGAAGCTCCTTAATTTCAACATAGCTTAATTCTCCAGGTAATCTTGGACTAGTTAAAATTTTTAAAGCTGTATTAAGCTGCGTGCCCATGTGTACCCGAACATAATCCGCGTGCTCCGTTTCATTTACTTTTGATAGCTGCAATGCCCAGTCAAATCTTGTAAAATAATCAGACACTGATCCTCCATCTTCTTGCTTGTACTCGGAAATCGAAAATCGTGGTACTTTTGGAAAAAGTTCCCCAGAAGTTGTGGGTGATGAAGAACCCGCAGCAACCGCTAGATGCGTTGCATCTGTTACTGCAGAGCGAATTGCCCCTGCCAACAATTCAATCACCGTCGATAATTGCTCCTGTGAGATACTCATTTTATGTATCCCACTTCTGACACCAATATTGTATTTTGTAAGATTTTTTATTAACAAATTATTAACAACAATGTAGAACGATAAAAAAGTAAGTAATAATATTTTTCAAATTAGACAACATGATAAACATTTCAAAGCAACATGATTAATATCAAATAGCTTTAGTTAAACTATACAACAGTTATATTAATATATAACAATATCGTTCCTTAGTGTTCGGTTCGGTAGAACTTTCAACTTTGCCAACTTTCGAACGCAAAAATTTTACTGTTTTTATCAAACTCAACAAAAGATGAGAACATTTAATTCTGCTCGGTTTTTTTTTTTTAACTACAAACTTCATTGTGTTCGGTTCGGCTCATTGATGTTCGTCGCTTTTGGCTGGGAAAATAAAATCAAACATTTTTAACAAAAACAATATATACATACAAAAAAAAAAACCTAAAAGCCAGCCAAATAATTTTACACAACAAACTGTTCGTGCTGCGGTCTTTGCTTAAATATTTTTTTTGTTCATTTCTTTATCAATGTAAAAAAGAAACATTATAGAACATTAAAATATAATGTTTGCCTACAGTATCACTACAATTTTTTTTGTTTTTTATCGTAGAACACACCATAGAATGTTCGGCCTTTTCTTGAAATTAGTTACGAACGGTATTAAAGGTTGTGTTCGTCTACACCATCAACAAAAAAAAAAAATAGATATCGTTCTTGGGTGTGTGAGCCGAACGCTAAATAATGTACTTTTTATTTTTGAACACTGGTTTTAACAATTTGACTGAAACCAGTATTCAACTTAATGTTTTAAAATTGAATTAACTTTTTTTTTAATATTACCGCATCCTAGATTCACTGGACTTAAGTGTTTACCATTTTTTTTATTTAAGCCAAAGAATATTAACCCAAAATCAGTCAAAATAACTTTTATTTTATCGTACTTTTAATTGTTTTTCTCCTAAAACCTAAACTTAATTTTAAGTTTTTTTTTTTTTAATTAGCAATAATTTAAACTCATAAGATATTTTTTTTTGTACTAAAAACAATAGTTTCAATTAAAATTAAAATTTCTCTTTTAATTTCGATACAAAAATCAATATTTCAACGATCAATAGAAATGGTAATTTAATACAGATTTCAAGGAAAATAAAATTTTTATAAAAAGATCACGGGATGAAAAAAAAAAAAATTAAATAAACAACACCTAAGAAAGTAGAGTTGGGTAAACTCAGCTATGCATTACCCTACACCATATAAACGAATTTCGATGATAAGAAAATGTGTTGCTTGGACCTTGAGTAGAAGTTATCATGAAATATGGATCGCCAAAAGGAGTGATTTATATAAAAATTTTTCTAAATAATAATGTTTTTAGGATTTATCCAAGAAAGTTTATAGATTTGTTATACTGGGTGATTTTTTAAGAGCTATAGGAAAGTTAAAAATAAAACACATAAAATTCAGAAAAATGCATGAACTCTTTATTTGAATCGATAGTACGGTCCATATAATTTAATGTTTAAAGATTATTTCATGCAAATGTTGACCGTGACTGCGCCTCAAAAGGTCCATCCGCTTAGTCCAATTTTGGCATACTCTTTCCAACATTTCGGCCGTTATCTCATGAATAAATGCTTCAATGTTGTCTTCCAATGCGTCAATTGAAGCGGGCATGTGTGTATAGACATGAGCTTTAACATAGCCCCACAAAAAATAGTCTAAAGGCGTTAAACCGCACGATCTAGGCGGCCAATTGACCGGTCCCGAACGTGAAATAAAATGTTCACCGAACTCGCCTCTCAATAAGTCCATTGTTAAGCGTGCTGTGTGGCACCGTCTTGTTGAAACCACATGTCATGCAAGTTAAGCTCTTGCATTTAGGGCACAAAAAAGTTGGATATCATCTCACGGTAGCGCTCACCATTCACAGTTACGTTACGATTCGCTTCATCTTTGAAGCAGTACGGTCCAATGATGCCACCAGCCCATAAACCGCACCAAACTGTGACTTTTTCTGGATGCATTGGTAGTTCTTGCAATGCTTCTGGCTGATCTTTACTCCAAAGTCGACAATTCTGCTTATTAAATTGAGCCAAAAATGAGCTTCGTCGCTGAACATAAGAAGCGCGTGATGAACTTTCTTAACAGATCACGCATTTTGATAATAAAATTCAATAATTTGCAAGCGTTGTTCGTTTGTAAGACGATTCATGTTTAAATTATAGACCAAACTAAAGATGTTTGACAGTGAAACAAGACACATTATGATTAATTTAATCAACTATAAAGACGAAAATCAAATAATTATTAGTTGTAAACAAATTATTGTTATATTTAACCATAACATGTTAAGAGCCAACCATAATTGTTAATGGAGAACTAATTTAATCATAATATGGTTGACGCTTACAATTTAACCCCTAATATCTATGTTTAAAAATTTTCTTAAAAGATTTTTTAGTAAGAGGTGACTGACCTATTGAAAAATTTGTTTCTCTATTGAACAAGAAGTTTTTTGCATCAAAGGAGCATATATTTCGCTCTCTTATTGCATCAGTTTTAGTCGGTGCAACCTTCTCGTGACTATCTAGAGCTGTTTATTACCCTCAAAAGTTGATGTCATTGCAAGTCATTTGGGGGGAGAAATGGTTCCACAAGGACGTCTCAACATGCCTTATTACGCATGAAACCATCACTTTGTTGCGTCGAACGTTTGGTGAACGACTTTTTTCAAAAAATTAACCTGTGAACCTTTGGGGGGGAAGTTCATATCTCTAGTCTCTGCAGATAAACCAGCATTAGCCATCGTGACTATTAACGAAATAAGGCACAGTCGCGGAGGTGATATGCCAGAAATAATTAAATGCAAAAAAAAACTAAATAATTTTAACAAATAGAATATGGGAATTTTTGCTTCTTATTTTTCTTTTAAACCATGAAAAAAATGTTAATAATACATTAAATGTGGCATTGAATTGATTTCACTGTAGTCGTAGCAAATTGATTGATGTCACTTTTTGCCCCATTGATGCCATTTGTAATAAGCAGGATAACCAGAAATATGCTATTGCATGTTTTTCCTTGTGCGACTAATGAAGGCAGCAACAATATATTTATCCGTTTTAGAGCTTTTTATGAATTTTGGCATCGATTTGTTAGTGCATATTTTTGCATATTTTACCGTTTGCAGCTTTTTTTTTGCATATTTTAGTTAAAACAGCCTTTTTGCAGCATTTTTTAGGTTTATAGCGCATATTTTGCCTTTTTAATGCATATTTTAATACATATTCAATTGTTAGATGCCTACAATAGCTTTTGCAGCAAATAAATATTTTTTTTTTCGAAAATCTGTTACTTCAATTTTAACATATACACGTAATTTTACTTTAAAATTGTAAGACAAAGCAGGTTGTCATTAAGGATAAATGTTATGCGACTTGTATCTAGACCAATCTTTTAGAATTCCGATCGACTCAGAATCACTTTTTAAAGTGATCTAACGATGTCCATCCATCCGCCTGGCTGGTTGTCTGTCCATGTTAGCCTTGTGCGCAGAGTACAAGTTTCAATCTTGTAGATAGTTTGATCAAATATGGACTAAGTCTATGCAAATGGTGAGAATCGATCTATAATTTCGCATCCAAATTAGACTCTTTGTGTCCGCAAGCTATCTATTTAGGATGGTATTTAAATTAAATTTGTACCAAAAATATTTTACTTCAAATTAGATTATTTTCGAATCGGTTCACATTTGTTCAAAGCTCCCATCCTTAACTAGCTTTAAATTCCTTTTAAATGTTAACATTTGTTAACAATTTAGCGACCGTACCTACAATACCTTTAAGACAAAAACCCATATGGATGTTAATATCTAGATAATATTCGGCGCAAACATATTTTATATGAATGTTAACCATTTTAGGTTTTAAGTTGTTGAATATTGCGTCTTCAAATGAGCAATTTTTAATATTTAGGGCATATTTTTAACATTTTTCAGAGCATATTGTCCAGTTGTTACTACATATTTAAAACGTATTTTTTAGAGAATATTTCTGATTTCCCTGGTAATAACGTTGATGTCACAATGCGGATGTTAGGGCATCTTCAATATGATGAAGCATTTGTCAATGAGTGTAGGACCTCTTTTTATAAATATCACTTATTCTACATTGTTAAGCTTTTGTGACCTTCCCAAACGATCGATGATTTAAACATTAATATCTCCACCAGTAAAGCGTCTAAATCTTAACAAGAGATGTTAAAAAATTATTTAACAAATTCCTGACAACTTTCCCTCTTTTTACATTAGACCCCTTTCAGACGCAGTCAGTTAGTTGCGCAAGTTACTTGCCGAGTACAAAAAAGTCTGTACGAAATTTTTTTTCCTTAACCCGACCTTCCCGCTGACTTCTACAAACCCAGAGTTGCGCACGAGACTTGCCGAGTGTGAAATAGGTCTTAGTAAAAAAACTTTAAAATTTTTATGTACTGAATATTATTGCCAGACGTCTCAACTTTTCAACTGAAAATGGCATCCTAAAAAATATATGCTTGACAAGTGGAACCATATAGTGACAAACAGGATTTTTGAGAGCAACATTATAAGCGATTTATGAAAATAAGCTAGTAAGCTAGTCAATCATTGTAAGGGTTGAGGGTTCGATTTCCGCCAGAGACTCTCGTCAGTCTTACTGACGATCAATTATGGATCTACAATCATGGCATTGCAGGCTTAATTAAAGTTAAACTATCCAGTGATTATTTAACCGCAATTGAAGTTTTACTTATTTTCGGAAGTGGGTCGCCCCTTTAATATTATGTTAATATTTTGCATAGCTGAGCTTTTTATACGTGCACAACAAGTCAGCCTACGAGCCAGAAGTAAAAGAATCGTTTAAACGACGCACTATGCTTTGTCCCATAGACAAAAATCAAAAAAAAATTTTTGTCTCAAATTGTTTTTAAACATAGATTTTTTGAAAGATAATAAGGTATCTCAAAGAAATGTTAACAAAAAAAAAATTTTCTGATTGCTTTTGCCACCACGAGAGGGCGTTAAAAGCAGATAATTTCTTGCAAAACTTAATTAACAGAAAAATGAGTTTTAGTTGTTTCACAAAAATAATTCTGAAAAATTCATTTTTTTAAAAAGTCGCTCGAAATTTGGTTTTCAAGTACTTTGATATATTTGCAGTTAAATTAAAACTTATAATTTAGTATTTATTAACAAAATAACTTTTTTTATTGCTCTGAAAAACACATTTTTTTTTGTTGAAAATCCAAAAATTACTTAAGTTTGATGGAGTATAAAAAAAAATTATATAAAATTAGATATTTTTTTTTCTGTTTTTGTAAGTTTATACTCTTAGCTAACAGGGTATTCAAAAATTAGTGCCTATTTTTTACCACAACTTAAAAAAATGCGTTTTTTGAAATGCCTAATTTTATGATTTTTACTCAAATATCAGGCATTTAAGAGTGTTTAATATCATTGCGCAACACGATTTTATATTTTGAATGTTAAAAAATAAAAAAATAGCTTATCCCATCAACAATAAATTTCAAGTGTTTTTGTCAAGAATAAAAACTGGGAATTAAGCACGAATAACAAAATCTTTTGAAATTAAAATTTTGTATTCCCAAAAATTTAAATTACTTTTTGATAATAAACAGGCAAGTGCACGGCCTAAAAAACACTTAATTGACAACATCTTTTGTAAGTTGTTGTGTTGTTTTTATTTTGTTTTTCTTAACCTGCTTACAACTACAATTAATGTTGAGAGAATTTCAATTGTAGTGGGGAAAGTAGGATGAGATAAACCCACTGTTGTTTATTGTTGATGTGTTTTGTTTAAGCTTTGATATTGTTACAAGTAGAACTGTTGCTATAATTCTTATACGTTTAACAGTTTTATTTGGTTTAATATCTTTAGTTTTTCTAAAATCTTTATGGATGAAGTTTCCTGATGATCTGGCCTAAGCAACCAGTGAAATGCGCATAGGAATAGCTTATCCCATCAACAATAAATTTCAAGTGTTTTTGTCAAGAATAAAAACTGGGAATTAAGCACGAATAACAAAATCTTTTGAAATTAAAATTTTGTATTCCCAAAAATTGAAATTACTTTTTTTTAAATAAAAAAATTTAATTAGATCATTAGTAGACCAAAACCACTGAAGTATTTTCAAAATTTAGCTCGAGTTCTTTTTTTATGGCCCACTGAAGTTTTTAATTTTTTTTTTAAAGGCGTTTTGAGTAAGTCAAAAAAAATGTATTAAATCTAATTGTGAGCTTAATAAGGTCAATAGATGATTTTAATAAAATTTGATGACGGTTCTTTTCATAGAACTTATTAACCCTCTATCTGCCATTTTAAGGGGTCATTTCAGCCCCTCCTCATAGAACACCACTAACACGTACGTTTAAAGGGTTAAAATATTCTACAACAATTTTCTGCATCGAATTTCACTAGGGGTTGTAAGTTCGTGTGATGTAAGCATAAAGCTTAAAACAGTAAAGTTGTTAATTATCATATATTATTATCAAATTGTGTTTCAGCAAAGTCGTATGAAATAATTCGAAAAAATGTAATAAATCTACTTTTGAGCTTAACATATTATCTAACCCTCTATCTCCCATTTTTAGGATTAAATGACTCCTATTTTTAGGAGTCATTTAAGTCTCTTTTTCAAATATTCTTATTGAAAACCTTTAAAACGTGTGTTTAAAGCAGTGTTCGAAAATAAACAGTACATTATTTAGCGTTCGGCTCACACACCGAAGAACGATATCTTTTTTTTTAGTGTTTGTGTAAACATACACAAACCTTAATACCGTTCGTAACTATTTTCAAGAAAGAACCGAACACTATATTTCGGTTCTTCGTTAAAAAACTGAATAATTGTAGTGATACTGTAGAAAAACATTATATTTTAATGTTCTATAATGTTTTTTTCGTGTGTGTATTTTGTTTTTGTAAAAAATGTCTGGTTTTTTTTTATCAGCAAAAAGCGACGAACATTAACGAGCCGAACCGAACACATTGAAGTTCGTGGATTTTCAAAAAAAAAAAAACCGAACGGAATTTAATGTTCTCATCATTTGTTGAGTATGATGAAAACAGCATTATTTTTGTGTTCGAAAGATGACAAACAGGGAAACGTTATTTTTTTTAATGAATTTCTACACAAACACTATTAGCGTTTGTGTTTTCCACAAATCTACCGAACCGAACATTAAAGAACGATATTTAGTGTTTATTTTCGAACACTGGTTTAAAGGATTAAAATGTTCTACAAACATTAAATAGTTTTTTTTACACATTCCAAACACCTTTAAACAAATTATAAAGTTCAGTGGGCCATAAAAAAATAACTCGAGCTAAGTTTTTAAAAACCTTCGGTGTTTTTAATTTAATGACATATTTGTTGTTGTCTTCAGATCCCGTATTATCATCAAAGAGAAACATTAAGATTAAAAATAAAATAATAATAGATGCTGAAATTGGGAAATATATTCTTGAAGAAAATGTTGAAATCGAAGATGAGATAATAGAAGACGAGATGAGTTCTTCGTTAAGCGAAAATTGGTTTTTGGAAGAATCAAGTAGCGATGATGCTTTGTTATAAGTTTGTCTTGATATGTTTTTTTTAACGTTTTTTATTTTAGGAGTGATAAAAATAATTATTAAGTTAAGCTATTATAATTTTTAAGAAATGATGAAATTTTGGCTCCCTTTGCTCCAGTGGCAGTGGCAGTGTTTCAAAATCCAAAATTTTAATTTGTTTATGGAAATATATCGCACTTAATCAACAGGATGGTATTAACTCAAAATGTTCAGTAGAAGCAAAACAATTTTAAATTTAATATTAAAGGCATATGAAAAAGAATTTTTAAAGCAACCATTTCATTACCAAAAAGTAGGCAAAATAAGCACGATATTTTTACAGCGGATATGAATACTACACGTCGATTTTTTGCAAAAAGTTGAAAAATAAAAATTTTGATGGATCAAGTGCGATATGATTTTTTCATCATTTTTTAATGACGTTAACATTGCTAGTTTTCCTCTTTAATTTTTTCATTTATGTTATCTCTCAAATATCCTTATAGTTTTGTTTTTGCAAGAGCATTTTAACCGTTTTAGACTTTTTTTTAATTAATGTCGTTTTTGTATTTTCCACATTGATAATCCGATTCTACCCAAATTTGGCATAAATATATATCTTGTAAATATCAACTTACATATCAAAATTTATTACGATCGGAGTGATGGCGTTTTTAAGAAAGAGGATATATAGCAGGACCTTGAGTCCTTAGCCCGATTTAAATAAAAATTTACACACACGTTGCAAGTTGCATTTGTATCAGCATGACCACTTTTTGTAATTTTGTGGGCATTATTGAAGCTAAAATTACACTTTTCAACTTCAGGACACATGGGAGGTAGGCGTGTCCTTGGGCCGATTTTTCCAAAAATTCAAATTTTTCTTAACTAAGCTTGTTTATGCTAGTGTACCAAATTTCAAAAATATCTGACAACTCCTTCTATTTTTGTCCCTTCGTTATATGGGAACGAAGCATAGTGCGACGCGTCGTAGATCCGATCACTGTATTGGCTAGATTAAAGTCGATCTTAAAAACTAGACCGTTAAGGTGTAGGGTAAAACGAGAAAAACAAAAAAAAAAAAAAAATATTTTTAAACAGGTTTATTTGTTCGTAAATTTTATTGCCTCAAGTTGCAACTTACAACTTGCAGCAAGTGTAGGCATGTGCAAATAAATGTTATTTCAATCTAAATGTGTAACAAAATATACCCCATAGTTGAGTTTAACTTTGTAGCAGTTTTACTTTAACTTGCCTCCTTTTTTCAAATATGTCTTTCTGTTTTTCTTTATCTTTCCACTTGCTAAATATTTTCATTTTCGTTTGTGAAAAATCAAGAGTTTTTCGTAGTTGTTGTTTTTTGTCACATGACATTTTTATGCGTTTTTTTTTTAATCAATGCAGTTAATTATTTGATTTGGTAATGATTTAACAAGTTATAACGATAAACGCTTTTGTACTCATGGATTGATGGATGAATGGGGAGATGGACGGATGAATGGCTAAAGTAAATGTCTTTTCCATGTTTTCGCAGTTTTTTTTTAAGATTAATAGTTATATTGCCCGAGGTCCGTATATGGTTTGTTTAGTGATAGTTTGTTTTGATGAAATGAAATTAAATGATTTATATTTGTTTTTTGCTATTTAAAAAGAGAAGACAGCGTTTAAGTTTTTATAAAGTTTTTTGCTGTTAATGTCATTTTAAATGCATTTCAATGGAAAAAACAATTAGTTTAATTTTCTTAGAAACATTTTGAAGCGCTGAAGTGAAAAGTAATTGAATATTAATTTTTTTTTTGTTTGTTTTTCAATTGTAATTGTTTTTACAAGGAGTTATAATAATTATTTAAAGAGTTTGCAAAAAAAAAAAAGTTATACATTTTTTAGTTTTGTAGTATAAAATATTTAACAGTTTCTCCTAATTGTCAAGGAAAAGTTTTATTTAATATGTGTCATATAAAACAGAGTTTTAGTTTCTAAACATTTAAACCTGTTTTACATTTTCTTTTTAAAATATTCCGGAATTACAGATTTTTTCAAAATAAATATTAATATAAATGACGTTTTCCATTATTTTAAATTAAGTTTTTTTTTGTTTATAAATAAGTCTTAAATATTTCTAGCAGTATGGGCATTAGACTGGTCGCATCTTGTATGGGAATTTTTTTTTAAAATTTAATTGTTTGCGCTGCTTAAAATATGATATGATAAAATATAATCCGACGGTGCCTAGCCGTGCCGGGTGGGGCCCAAAGTTCCCCATATTATAAAAAAAACATCTTTTCTATCAGATCTTTATAGTTATACTAGTTGAACAGCCGAAAATCAAAAATATGGCTTCGTTACGATCTTCCGCAGAGAAAGTACTTCAAGTGTGCCAAATTTCAGCTTCCTATGTAATCAGATGGCTTCAGGTAGTTGCGGAAAGAATAGGACATACATGCAAACATCCTGACATACTAAGAAATTATATATTGTATAGATAGATTAATATATGTTCGCGCAACTCAAAAACGCTTTAGCTTATTGAAAAACTAAAAAAAAAACCGAAATTACGCAATAAAATTTACTTTAAGAAAGGTAAAACGTTTGTCTTATATGCGCAGTCGTTTTAGAAACATAATTTTTTATCTGGAAAAAAAATAATTTTTTTATTAAAATTTCGGAATAAAATTCTTAAATTAATTAAAATTTTTCGTCTTTTGTGAATACATAAAATCAAAAGTTGTTAACAGATTTTAATCATTTATAGCTTGTTTTGTTTGTAATGTTGTTTTTTATATGTCTGCATAAAATTAGAAGCATAGCTGCATTTTTCAATTTTTTATGAATTTTTCAAAAACAAAAATTCCGAAATTTTAATAAAAAAATTATTTTTTTTCCAGAAAAAAAAAATTATGTTTCTTAAACGACTGCGCATATAAGAACAACGTTTTACCTTTCTTAAAGTAAATTTTATTGCGGAATTTCTGTTTTTTTTAGTTTTTCAATAAACTAAAGCGTTTTTGAGTTAGGCGAACATATGTTGTGCAACCTCCTTAATTTTCGAAATAACGGTATATCTCGAAAACCAAAGCTAACATAAAGAAAAAAGTTTCAACTCTCTTAAAGTAAATTTTATTGCGGAATTTCAGTTTTTTTTAGTTTTTCAATAAACTAAAGCGTTTTTGAGTTAGGCGAACATATGTTGTGCCACCTCCTTAATTTTCGAAATAACGGTATATCTCGAAAACCAAAGCCAACATAAAGAAGAAAGTTTTAACTTTCTTAAAGTAAATTTTATTGCGGAATTTCGGGTTTTTTTAGTTTTTCAATAAGCTAAAGCGTTTTTGAGTTGCGCGAACATATGTTAATCTATCTATACAATATATAATTTCTTAGTATGTCAGGATGTTTGCATGTATGTCCTATTCTTTCCGCAACTTTCTGAAGCCATCTGATGACATAGGAACTAGTATAACTATAAAGATCTGATAGAAAATATGTTTTTTTTTATAAAATGGGGAACCTTGGGCCCCACCCGGAACGGCTAGGCACCGTCGGATTGACCTGAAAAATTAGATCCTGATTTCTTACACCAAACCTCATATTTTAAGCAGCGCAAACAATTAAATTAAAAAAAAAAAAAAATTGCGACCAGTCTAATGGGCATGCAATGATGTCAATTTTTTTTAACATTTTCTAAAATAAATTATTTATTTTGTAACTTTCTCTATTAAAAGCCTTAAAACGTTAAGATTATTTAAATAATAATCTAACTTAGAGCTCAGAATTCGAAATATACAGCCATGTCACAGACACTGAACCAAAAATCCAATGAAAATGTACTTTAAGCAAACGAATTACGTTTATTAAAATATTTTGTTGGCTCAACGAATTATTCGTAAGTATAAGGAAAATAATACCTAATTAAAATAGAATTTTACTGATAGAAAGTGTATTTTGATAGTTTTTTGGCATTTCAGATACAGAAAACTCCCATTCCGTTAATAAAAACAAAAACGGTTTCATTAAAAAAAATTTTTTCGTCATTTTCTGAGAACCAAAATACGGACGGAATGAATTCCGTCAAATTGGTAAAAATTGTCCTCCATATTGAATTCGCCATTTAAAATTTTTAAAAACTGACATCAGATACGTTATCAGCGACCCTAAAAACCTTGAGGTACCTAGTTTTGTTAAAATTTATTGAATCCATATGATAATTTATTTTTGTTTATTTTTGACTAAAACCGCTTGAGATTTTAGTCAAAAATAAACCTTTAAGGGCCATTATTACAACCTGAAGTTAGCTAAAGTTAAGATTAAATTGACAGATAATAATGTGTTACCTGTCAAAAAGCGTCTGTTAACTGTCGGATAACAGCTAACGCCAAGTTATAATAATGGCCCTAAGTGTCTATCTTACTTTTTTATAACATTCATAAAACTAAAAACCCAGTATATAACCACAAAAAGCATACATATATTTGTCCAGGAAACACGTGTTATATATACATACATATATTAAGCTACTATCATATTAACCCGTTCATAACGAACATCTTTTAGATGACATATAAAAAAAAATTTTTTTTGAAAAAAGTTCAAGTCCAGTTGTATGCTTAAAAAAATATAATTGCTATTGCTGTAAAGCTCACGAGAGATTATCGCTCATAAAATATGTCAAAGTTAGTTTTGAGGGGGGTACATCAACAACTTTTTTTTGATTTGGACTTATGTACATTAGGGATATAACTTTTTGCAATTTTTGCAAATATCAAAAATACCACCTCATAGCCGTGTGGGGCATAAAAAATATAAAAAAATATAGTGTTTCTTTTTCTCTTTCATGAAAAAAGTTTCCGCACCGCAAGCGTTGAAGTTTTTATTTATTTATTTTCATCATTAAATCAGTTACTCTTGTCTTTTTATAAAAAAACAAAAACCTTGACCTCGAGCTTAATTAATTATTTCTTTTACTTTTTTGCTATCTTATCTCGACTTCAGATGTTTTGTCAAAATACCACAGATATGTATACCTATAAGTAATAGCTTTTAGTTTTCTCCGTTAGAAACCTAAAAGTACCAATGATCAGTCTATAATTAATTACAAGGGATGCGATTTCCATGCAAATGCATGTTTTTTGTCGACAGTCTAAGATCGATGTCGACTAATTATCTTTCTGAATAATTAAATTAGCGTTAAAATGCCATCGATTTGTTTTTGCATATTGTTGCATATTTCGGTGAAAATGTATATTTTTGCATTTTACGGTTTTTGATGCATATTTTTGCATTTTTTAACATTTTTAGTGACATATTTTTTAAATTTCCATATTATAAAAAAAAGTTTTTCAAAAAATTTCAATATTGTATAAAAAAAATTTTCCAAAATAAAAATTTCAATTAATACATTTTTTTGGAGCTCTGCTTAAAGTACAAGATTTCGACAAATGATCCTTTAATTTTTAACCGATCCAAAACTGTTACATGTAACTTGCTAGGCACATGGGTTACACGAAAAATACGAAACCGATTCGATAATATTGATTTTTTGATTTCTTACGGGAAACAAGGTGGAAGGAAGAATAGCCCGATAAAAAAAATCCAAAACGATTTGCAAAAAAAATATGGGATTTCAAACAATAAAACAAATTTCAACTATTTTTGATCTAGAAACAAATGTGGGATCTGAATTAGAAAATTAATATTCTCCAAATGAACTGGCATCCTTCAAGTATGTTTTAACTTCGGTTGACGTTGAGAGAAAATTTTTCATGTACAAAAGCTTTTTAACAGACAAAGATTTACTTTTGTTGATATAAAAAAAGAATTTATTTCATTATGCAAACTTAAATTTAAACTTTGTAGTTATTTAAATGCTTTTTTATTTAAAATGTTTAAGATTTTAGTGAATATTTTTAATTTTTTAATGCATATTTTGGAGCTTTTAGTGCATATTTTATGCGCATATTTTCGATTTTTTAGTGCATGAAAATCTCATCCCTATTGATTACCATTACAAGATGCATGACTGTGTTGGACTGCATATGGGAAAACCATTTCCTTCTCTAATTTAATCTTTGATCTTTTTCTGTATCCATTCCCATGCAAATAACGACAACAAAGTATTTTGAATTGGAAAATTTTAGTTGACATTTTAACAGTATCCAATAAAAATTATCTTGAATATCTTTTGGTAGGCGTTTATTTGTTTATGATCCAATCGCGTGACTCCAACTTGTATATGCTAAATATTTGTATATGTTTTAACAATTATTTATTCAATAATGATGTCAGCTTATGAAGCCAATGGCAATGGGTCATTCCATTGTTGCCGCTCACTGTAGTAATTTGTATAAATACTTTGTTTATGTTTGTGGTTGAATGCTGCCTGACCTTTTTTTTCCAATAATCTTTTTTAGATACATATGCAAAATACTACTCATGTCTTTGGAAAACACTATTTACAGTAAGCCAAAAAATTTCTTTGTTTTAAAATTTTTGTTCAAAAAATTGTTTTTAAATCTTAATCTAAAATATCTTTCAAAAAAAAAAAAAAAAAACAATAATCTTTAAGATTTCATGTGAAATGTTCAAAAGAAAATAACAATAATTGACTAATAATATTAAAAAGATTTTAAATATTTATGCGATTGTTAAGATATTTCAGATACCACATACGTTGCTACTTAAAAAAAACAATGTAAATATTCGGAATGTAAGAAGGAAAAAAAAGACTTTCATATCTGTGACTTTTGCCACAACTTGGTCTAACGAGGTAAATAAATAATCTAATAGGCTTTAAAGAAAGTTTTGTTTAAATCCAAACGCATTTTCATTTGAAATTCTTTAATATTATTAATTTTCCTGTTATTAGTTGGTGTGGTAGCAAACAGATCTTTAAAGGTATGAATTTTATTGTGTAAAGTCCAAAATTTGATAACTTATTGCTTATAAACGCAAGTCCATTAATTATGATCAAAGGTTAAAAAAGTTAGTAATTTTTCGTTGTTGTTATAAAGTGCGTTCGACTCATATTTGTGACCTCCTACTAACTTGAAGACGAAGAGGTCCATATAACCAAAGCCAATATCTTGTGAAGCTATTCCGATATTTTGTGAAGCATTTAATTAGAACAGGACTTATCAGATTTTTTTGTTTGGGAATTTAATTGATAAGCGTATTATTCTCAAAACAAGCTGATTTTTGATAAGCCACTTTTTTCACCTCTGTATACTCTGTGACCTTTTTCGATTCAAAAGCAATTTTATTTCTAATTCTTTCAGTCGATGCTAAAAGAATCAAAATTATTTCTTCAGTGTTGTAAAAACTCAAATAAATGCTTTAGCATACTGAAAAAATATTTCTATTCCTTCAGTATAGACAAAATGATTTAGCAATAAAATTGCTTTCGATCGAAAAATAGATTTTAAACATATAGCCAGAAGGCTTATTCTGGCGGTCGATATTCGATCACGACTGCCAGAATAAGCGCCCTGGTTAAATTAATTAGTCGACCGATTTTTTCTGTTATAAGTTTAGAACCTTAAAAAAGGAAGTGGTTTACTTTTCCTGTGTATTGGATGTATATTTCTTAAAACAACAATGTTCGTCTTTAAGAAATTAAGCTTGACACAGAATTATTAATCTCTATGAATTTATATTTAGCCAATTCACAAAGTGTTTTGAAGTGCTAAGTATTAAAGTACTATTGCTAAATAGCACAGTTGTGAGCAGCCGATTGTATTATCGTATGGTAAATTAGTTTAAACAGACAAATAGCACAGGCCTGCAAAATTTGGAAAATTTCGAAACTCTGGGACTAACGCATACTTTTCGAAAGGTTTAAGTTGCGCTGAATCCGAATCTGTACTCCATATAGTGAAAAATCTGGTTAAGATATCTCAGAGAAGGAATAAGATATAACAAAGGATAAACATTTTTTAAAGGTAATTGGTAGGACTTTTAGACGACGGTATCAGGTTTTATAAATAAAGATTAATTTCCGCAGTTAAAACAGTGTTTTTTATTTTTAAGCGAACATATAGTGAAAACCTGATGTGATGGAGAAATTCTGGGCACAGATTCGGATTCAGTATAGTACACTTTGGTATGTGAATTAAAGAAAAATTATGAATTTTATGGCCCTATTTTTTTTTTTTTTTTTTTTTTTTTTTTTTTTTATTTATTTTATTTATTTGAAAATCCTAGCACAACAAGATTGACATCTTATAAATTACAGTGCTAGTGAATAATTTCGTAAAACAATACTTTAAAGATACAATAGGTATATTATATTATATTATATGAAATTTCCTTCAAGAATTTTAAAAATTGTTTAAGTTAACAAATTTAGACTTAATCATTAAAAAGAGCAAAAAATAAATAAAAAATATAACAAAATTTTTAAATATAACAAAATTTTAAGAAAAGTTAACAGTTAAAAACAAGTTTAGAAAGATGTTTTAAAATGTTCTAAAATGTTCTAAAAGCTCCTTTTTAAAAAGCGTTGCATTGTTAATTTTCTGAATATAAGGTGGAAGTTCGTTCCAAAGACGAGTGGTATATATGAAAAACTGTCTTTCCGACAGAAGGCTTTTGTAGCTTTGTTGAATAATTCTTTTACATCGATTTGATCGGCTGAATCTAATCCTCTCATAAAGGTACGAAGGTTCCTTGGAGACTATTATTTTTTGGAGAAATATAAGGCTTTTGAATTTCAATAAATCACAGAAGGTCATATCAAATATACGGTAAGAAAAAACTGATATACTAACGCGCCGGCTTTTATTGAAAATGTATCGAGCAATGTTATTATATGCTACTTTCATTTTACTAAAGTCGTTACTGCTGCAATTTGCTAAGATTTCACAGCCATATAAAAGAACAGGGATAAGATAGGCCTTGGCCAGGAGCATTCTTATTTTAAAAGGTGTGGAATATTGAACAGACCAAAGGTTCCTTAACATTCCGTGTACCCTACCAACAGCAGTGTTTATATGATTGGACCATGTAAGTTGATTATTAAAAGTAATACCGAGGTTTTTTGAGGATTGCACAACATTTATTACAGCGTTATTGATTCGTATATCAAAGTCAATGTTTACAGTGCGAGCATTTTTGGAAATAAATATACATTTAGTCTTGGATGGATTAAGACATAATCCATTATTTGTCGCCCACTGATGAATATTATGCAAGTCCTGGTTAATATTTGATAAGCATGGTTGAATATTGTTAACATTAGTACTTATATATAACTGTACATCATCAGCGTACATTTGTATGTTACAGCTCATGCATTTTTGAGGAAGGTCATTAATATATAAAGAAAAAAGTAGAGGTCCAAGAATGGATCCTTGAGGAACTCCTCTGTTAACATAAAGGGCTTTAGATACCTGACCGTTAGCATGTACTGACTGAGACCGATTGTGCAGATAAGATGATATTAAGTTACAGGCCATTTTTGAAAAATGAAAAAGTTTTTCAAGTTTTTTTACGAGAATAGAATGGTCAACCGTATCAAATGCCTTACTATGATCAAGAAGTACTAGAAATGATACCATATTTTTATCAAGTTTCACTCTGAGGTCTTCTATAACATCCACCAAAGCAGTAATGCAACTTCTTCCTTTAATAAATCCTGACTGTCTTTTTGATATAAGATTATTTGTGTTTAGAAAGAAGTTCATCTGTTTATGCATTAATAGTTCTAATACCTTGGATAGAAAAGGAAGAATTGCTACAGGGCGAAAATCATAGCCTTGTTTAGGAATTGGTATGATCTTGGATTCCTTCCAACTAACTGGAAATGTAGACTTGGTCAATATAGAGTTAAACAAAAAGGTAAGATATGGCAAAAGTTTAGGCAATATAGCTTTTATAAAAACAGGATCCAAATTGTCAACACCAACGGCATTCGATTTTACAGACAGAATACTCTCCAGTACATCGCACTGGTCGACACACCGAAAATAAAAACAATTTTCAATGGGTGCAAAGCAAAGCTCGTCATAAACATTTGCAGTTGGTTGTGGAATATTAACATTGACAAACTGTTGGTTCAAATCGTTCACATCAATGTCTGTATCAAGTTTTGTAATCTTCTTATTGCCTATGCCAATATTTCGAATCTCCTTCCACTTAGATTTACTGTCGATTGCAGAAGAAAATTTTCGTTTGTAGTAACAGGTTTTAGCAGTTTGAATTTTCCTTACAACATTACTTCTAGCAGTTTTAAATAGTGCTTTGGGCTCTGGAGTTTTATACCTTTTCCACCTATTGTAAGCTACATCGCGTGTTCTGATAAGGTTTTTTATTTCACCATTAAACCATGGTTGCTGTTGTTTGTCTGTAATGAGCTTAGTTTTAAGTGGTACACACGTGTTGAAAATATTATTTAAATTAGTTTGAATAAAATTTTGTTGATCATTGACATTTTCATAGTTGTAAATTGTATCCCAACAAACATTTTCAACACAATGGCTTAATAATGAATAGTCAATGTTACGAAAGTCACGGTATGTAAAATATGTATTTTCCCTGCTAACAAAAATGTCATACGTTGTGAAAAGTACATCATGTTTTGAAAAAACTGGGGCTGATAATTGATCATAGTGTTGAACTTTTGATTTACGGTTGACAAAGACAAGATCTATCAGACTACTTGATGAATTAGTATAATGCGAAGGAGTTATAGTATTAACAGGTAGTAGGCCGAGAATTTGCATTGGTTCTGTAAACGTGCTGTCTATCAATATATTGTTATTGAAATCACCTGTGATAAATACATCATTGTACAGTAAAGATACTTCCTCTATTGTTTTAATTAAATTTTCAAATGGAATATCTTTATGCGGCCTATATATACTACCAACAAGTAATTTTTCCTTGTCTTTGTTGGTGACTTCTATAAATAAATATTCTATTTTATTGTAAATTCCCATTTTCCTTTCTTGGTCTGAAGATTTTTTCAATTACGGTTTACAACTCAATTCAGTTGAGTTGTAATTTCTTAATTTGTGTATTATGGTTTACAACTTTACTTAGTTGCGGTGAACAAAAACATAACAAAAATTACAACTGATCACAACCAGTTGTATTTATAACAACTCAACTGAGTTGAGTTGTAAACCGTAATAGGGGCCTTAATTGTAAAAAACAAGTAAGAGTGCTCTATTCGGCTATGCCGAATCTTATCTACCCTTCACCATGGTGAGATAAGAACAAAAAGTTATATAAATAACGTACTTAAGATATTAATAAATATTAATTGAGTCACGCCCATTCTTCATTTCGTCATGCCGAAAAATATGACAAAATCAAAAATTTATATAAGTCCGTTTCCTCTTTTGCCAAAGATGATGTTTTAAATTCATTTAATAAATTTTTTAATTTTAAAGTCGTCTTTAGGACATAAAAAAAATTAAATAAAAATAAAACAAAATTTCTTTTTGAAAAACTGGGACAGTCCAGATTCGAACTTGCAAACTCACGAGTCTCAGGCGGCAACTTAGACAACTCGAACGTTTTTACGAAGAAGCGTTAAACTAAAATATGTTTATCGCGTCTACGAGCAGGGCTTCCAGGCACTTTTTTTCGTCCTCCCCAAATAAAGAAAAATATCCCCAAAAATCCCCCCACAAAAGACAAAATCCCCAAAAATAAGCCCCTGTAGAAATGCACAATTTTTAATGGATAATTTAAATATGGGCAAATCCTGCATGACGAACGCTACATTCGCTTGAGTTTTCTGATTGAAATATATACATTTTTTGGCCTTTCAAAAAAGATAGCTTCAACTTATACATATATAGTATTTAGTGACATTAATATGTACTTACGTATGGCATATATCATAATTTCTTAAGGTGTTATGATACTTGCTATTTTTTGTATTGGATTTTTTTAGGATTGACTGAATGAAACAACAAATGCGAGAAAGAACAAGAAATACAATTTGATAAAATGTAAACAAAACAAACAATACTGCCCACGTTTTTTCCCCACAAAAAACGCCATAAAAGCTTAAAATCGCAAAAAAAAAAGTTAAAAACCGTTTCTTTCGATCAAAAACTAAAAAAATTGGCAACAGTGCTAACAATTAATCTGGAAATGTCAATTTTAAGTTACAAAATTTTATATTTTTTTTGACAGTCTTAGATTATTTATCGATAACACATGTATATTTGTTTGACATTTCAAGATTTTTTATGATATAATCATACTCTTTACACTTAGTCAGTTTTCCTATGCAAATATATTTGCACTGTTCTCCAATATAGAAAAAATACAAAAAATAGCAAGTATCATAACAGCTTTAGCAAGTATTTGTTGCGAAATAATTGATCACAAAGTTTTGTGACGCACGCTACAAAAAGTGGAAGTCATTTCAAAGGTTGAAGTGCGTTTTCCTAATTTTTAGCGAATTTGGCATGATAAGGTATACAAAATCTAATTCCTAAAAGAGAGATGACTATAAGAGAATTCTAACCGCACTTATTCGCAGTCAAAAAATGTTGCAATTTTTTGACAAAACCCGTGAACCTGTTGTGACGCACGCTATATAACGCACGCTACAGTTTTTCCAGTAGTATTTTATTATTATATTTTATTTATTATAACAAAACAAATTATATTTTTATGAATAGCATTTCTTAAACTAATTTCTTAACTAATGAATGTCAACTTTTTTTTAACGAAATTTATATTTTGATAAGTCTGCTGTAAGTGCTATTTTAAGCACAAAAATCACCTAAAATAATGCTAAATTCACGTATAACATTAAGAACTCAGCAGTGGGGTAGGATTTGGTAAAAGTTATTGCATTAATGATCATTGAAATACATATTTTTTAATATAAAAATAAAATTATATATCAAGTCTTATATTCCATTAAAAAAAAATTTATTTGAAACATTTTTGGTTGGTGGATTGTTTCTGGGATTTGCCCATATTTATTTGAGTTTTACTTGTACTATGTTTTACAAGAGATCATTTTTATTCTAGGGAAATATGTAGTTGTATTAAAAACATAGTATATAGTTTAAATATATTGTTACGTTTTTCCTTTAATAAACGCGTTCGGTTTACTCCCTTTATAATAAACCGTTGAGTTCTTTTAATTGCAAATAAAAAATAAATACACACACTTATTCAACTTTACAAACTTTATTGAAATTAATTATTTTGTTCACAATTGTTAGTTACGAACAGAACCGTTTTCCAAAACAGACTAAACTAATATTACATGAGTCACCCCTTTTTATATTTCATAATTATTTCTAGATTTTTCCTGAACCTTCCCGTAAAAACTATTTATTATGTTCTATCACCATTTCTAGAAATTACTGGGAAATTTATATAGGAACTATTTTTAAAATAACAGTTGTGTTGAAAATTATACATGACAATTTTAAGTAACATAAAACTATAACTTACAAGATAACTTATAACTATAACTATAAATAATTCTTAGATAATTTAACTTTCGTTACACTGCCCTCCACTTAAGCCTGTTCGTCCCGAATAGGCTCAGATTCTCCTTTTCCATAATTGGCCAGTCGTTCTAGATGCACCACTTTCATTTTTGATCTTGGGCTCTTATATTTCTGGATCCGATACACCACGTCATTCAATTTCTTTATTACTTTATATGGGCCATCCCAATGAGTCTGCAGCTTTGGAGATAGTCCTTTCTTCCGTTGCGGATTAAAAAGTAAAACCAGCTGGCCTTCTTTGAAGCCTTCCGAATTTGCCACTCCATTGTTTCTGGCTTTCATCTGGTCATTTGATGAATTAACACGCCTTCGTCTTAACTCGTTTTTCTGCTCTTGTGTAGAGTCATTATTATTCGCTGGTACGGATAGTTCACCAAAGTTGTACTGCTGGACCGGATTTCTACTTTCTCCAATTAGACCACTGTCTGCAACGCACTGTGGGCATGTAATTACGCAATCAATCACGGCTTGCTTGCAACCGATCCAGTAGTAGCTTGCTTTTAACTTCTTTATGGTTTTCGTAACGCTTAGATGCCCACCACCAGTACCTTCGTGGAATTTCTTCACAACTTCACATACTTTAGAAGTCGGTACTACAATAAGGTTTTTAACCGTTTTGCCATCAGTACTTTCCCATGTACGGTATAGGCAACCATTTATCATCCGCAGACTACTCCACTGCGCCCAATACGCTTGCATTAGTGGACCGTTCAATTTAATTTCTTCACGAGTCGGCCTTTCACCTTCTTTTTTAGCCATCATAATTTGCGCTAATAAGGGGTCACTTTTCTGCGACGTTGACCAGTCTTCGCTGGGTTCCACATCTAATAAGCGAATCTCATTTATGCGTTTCTTGTTTTTAGACTCTATACCGTGCTTGCTTTTATGTTTACTGGGCCGTCTCGAATATGTGCTCGCTTTCCCACGTTTTTCATCGTTTCTTTGGGAGGACAATTTCTTATGATCACTAGTGACTAGCTGTCTTACAAGGGCTTCACTTCCATTCCCAACGTTAAGGGGTACTTCTAGACCATACCAATTCATAATTTGTCGTCCCATGTCTAGACTAATGCCTTGACGAATCATAAAATCTGCTCCAATTATGACCTCGTCCATAATTTCAGCCACAATAAACTCATCAAAAACTATCATATCGGCCATTCTTATTTCCACTCTTGCTTTGCCATAGACAATAACAGGCTCTCCCGTAGCTGTTCGACAGCTCCCTTTATCAAATCAGCTCTTATAATGGAATGTCCTGCACCAGTGTCGATAGTCAAAATGCGGATTTCACCATTTATGTAACCACAGGTCGTAATATTTCTGTTACTCGTTTTCACTACTAAATTGATCGTAAGATCTTCAGTTTCCTCTGCACTGCTAGCTCTTCTCAGCTTTAGCGGTGGCTCCCGTGATGATTGTTGACTTGCTCTTCGTTTGTTCCTTTGCGGCGAAGCAGATCTCGATCGTTGTTTGGGTGCTTTGCAGTTTCGCTGAATGTGGCCAATCTTACCACAATTATAGCATTTTGCCTTGTTTTTACCTTGTTTCTCGCTCAAAGCTCGCAAAACTGCCTCCTTCATGCTTCTCATTTCCTTTAAAATATCTCTTCCTTCTTCAGCAGCAATTGTTACGTTTTTCCTTTAATAAACGCGTTCGGTTTACTCCCTTTATAATAAACCGTTGAGTTCTTTTAATTGCAAATATGTATATGTATATGTATATGTATATGTATATGTATAGTCGAACTTCCCTATAATGAATCTGCATTGAAAACATAATTGTATCTACATCTTGATTACTTTATAATATAGAAGAAAAGTTTACGACATTAAAAAAAAAACCGACAAAAACTAAAATAAGAGATTTTTTCGCCTTGTAGGTATTCAATATTCAGCTTATCAATCGACTTTTCTTTACCCAATCATCACCAAACTGTTTAATTTATTTTTTAATATACAAAGAAACAAAACATTTTTAACTTATTATACATAATCATATTACAGTACTTCTCGCTTATAGTCACATCCTTTAGTTGCAGACAAAACGTGGACTATATCGCTAATGTGACCATAAGGCTAATTCACATATAAGCCACAATGAGGCATATAACCTAATTCGAATATAATCAAGTTATGTGAATATAGAAAATAAAAAATTCATATAAATTACACCGACATCAGGCTTATTGTTTTGCAACAGAGTTGCATACTGTCTAAAAAATAGTTAAAATTATAACAAGATATTTCATAACTGATACCAAATTCAGGAACTAATTTTGTAAGAGTAGAGTTAATGACCAAAATCAAACAATTTAATTCTTTCTACCTTTGAACGGATTGTGGTTTCGAAAACTAAAAACAACTTAGTAAATATTGCTAATGTGACTATAACGCCATTAATATGCTTTAGTTATCCCTTTGATGACTGTTGATAGATGACATATATGGCTAATGTGCTTATATCGCTAGCTGGACTATAACGTTAATACCTTTTATTGAATTAACTTATAGGGGCAAAATAAACAGATTATATGGACTATATCACTGATGTTACTATAAGCGGTAGTGACTATAAACGAAAAGTACTGTATTGACAAATTAGCTTCAAACTTTTCAGATGGTTTTTTTTTATATATATAAAAAACAGCTTTTTAACCCTGTGCTTATTGATATTAAGTGATATTGCAAAAATTACCACTCTAATGTTTATGTGTGCATAAAATTGGAAAAATTAAACTCATATTTTTCACACGGAAATAAGTTTATTTTCTAAAGTAACCAATTTTCTTTCTTAACACAGCAAATCCAATAATAGTTTTATGATTTTAACATATTTTGTTCGTATTTATTAAAATTTTCTTGAATAAATAAACATTTTCTCATGATCAAAAAATTAAAGTTTTTGGTATTTATATGATCAAAAATCTCTTAAAACAATAAATACAAAATTAGCTTGTTTTTATTAAAAATAGGAAAGATTTTGCTTAAATCAAGCTGCATTTATTTAATATTAATCTGGTTATTTTGATTAATTAAAAGAATCGAATTTCTTGCATCAAGAAACAAATACTAGGGTTTTTTTTTTAATTTTTCATAAAATGTTCAAGAAAAATTGGTTAAGTTCAATGAATTTTTATTTGAATCGACATGTTAAGCAAATCAATAAAAAAGTTTCTTTTTATACCCTCCACCACAATTAGTTGTGAAGAGGGTATATTAAGTTTGTCATTCCGTGTGAAACTTTTTTATTATTCATCTCAGACCCCATAAAGTATATATATTCTGGGTCCTTGAGTAATTCTAAGTCGATTTAGCCATGTCCGTCTGTTGAAAACACGCTCACTTTCGAACAACTCAAAAGAAATGCACAAACTTGGTGCTAAATTGCTTGTAGTTATCCTAAGCACTTTGGGATTGAAATCCAGCAAAATCGGTTCAGTAGGACCAGAGCTATGAATCAAAATGTGGAACCACCACCTAAAAAAATTGATAATTTTGTTACAAAAAATAACGTAAATGTTGGAACAAGCCACGGAATGAGATAAGATTTTGAAAAAATTTGTTTCATTTGACTGGAAATCACGCTGTTTAATTTCGTGATGATCCGTCTATAATTTACCCTAAACCCCATATTAACAATACTCCCGGAAAACAGTTAAGTACGCCTAAAACCGTAAAAAATAACGCAATCGTAACAAAATTTGGTACGTCACAGTTTTTTAGGACTAGAAATAACACTGTGAAATTTCGTGACGATCGGTCCATAATTTACCTTAGGCCCCATATAAACCCTACTACCGGAAAACAGTTTAGTACGCCTAAAACCGTAAAAAATAATTCAATCATAACACATTTTGGCTCGTCACAGTTTTATAGGACTATAAATGCTACTGTAAAATTTCGTGAAGATCGGTACATAATTTACCCTAGGCCCAATAGAAACCCTACTCCCGGAAAACAGTTTAGTACACCTAAAACCATAATTAATAATGCTATTATAACAGAAATTGGTACGTCACAGTTTTAAAAAACTAGAAATAACGTTGTGAAATTTCGTGATGATCGGCCATAATTTACCCTAGACCCCATATAAACCCTACTACTGGAAAACAGTTTAGTCGCCTAAAACCATAATTAACAACCAATCGTCACAGTTTAAGATAATAATAACATCATACAGATATTACTCCTTAAACATTCGAACTGTCGATGGAGGGTATCAAAGATTCCCTCTAACTTGTTTTTATTAAGTTTTCCTTAAACTAACTGATGCTATGCGTTTTAATGTTAAAAATTCAGGCTTTTCTTCGTATTTTGTAAAATATTTATAGCCGATTTCACTAATTTATTTAAAAACCAATTTATGTTTAAAGTTAATTTTTCATGTCAAATAAAAATAAAATTATAGGAAAAACTATATTTAAATATGGATTGATATTTAAATTGAATTGGTGAAATTGGCCATAAGCAACGAATACTTATTTTTTTTAGCTGTATTTAATTATAGTTCGCTTTGAGTCATAACTTTTTGCTTAAACCAAGCCACACATAAATTTAACATAAGAAAATTTTGGCTTGGACGAGAATGGTGCAAAATATTTTTAGTTCAAGCCATATTTTGTGGTGCTTTAGTAAATAATTCTTTCCGTGTATTTCCCCAAAAAATCCTATTTTTTTTTAAAACCCCCAATGCAAACCCCAAATCAAATTTTTTTGTCCGTTTTAGCAACAAGAAAACCCCTAATTTTTTGGTCAAAACCCCTATGCTGGCAGCCCTGTCTACGAGCTTGTTTCTTTATTTGTTTATGTACATACATAAATGTGTATGGGTTTGTATGCGTAAAAGTAAACTCATTAAAATAAATAAAAAACAACAACCACAATGGATTTTTTTGGAAAAATTAGAGGCAGTCGTGGTTGTTTGGTCATATCTCAGCCATTTATGGACCGAGCTTACTGAATTTCAATAGCAAAAATTGGTGAACTATATGTGACATATGTAAATGTAAAACAACCTGGTCGCCGCTATAATGTCTGGAGTCTTCGGAAAATACATATCAAACGTGAGACATATACCCTTTTCCACCTGTGGTGAAGGGTATAAAACAACTGAAGAAAGCACACTGAAAATATATGGCAAGGCGAATTCATTACAGGTGGTTTTAAAAGCACTGCTGTTAACCTTTGTTTTATCTTTATAATTGTTGGTTGTCAAAATTTTGATTATTATCTTTTTCCTCTTTTGTTTTGATTCTGTTTTTGACATTGAACAGCGATTTTACAAAAACAAATTGCTTGTGGTTTTACTTACTATACTTTTTGTTGTGTTGCCCCGGTAGTCTAGTTGGTAGTGAGTTAGTCTATCACTGCGGGGATTGCGGGTTCGATTCCCGCCAGATACTCTGGTCTCCTGCAGAGCTATGGTGGATTATCATAGGAAAAAAGTACCGAGATTACCTGCACTGAATTCGCCTTGATAAATAGGAAATTAATTTGTGTTGTCATATAATTTTTTAATATGAAAATAAAACAAAATTTTTATGACTGTCAAAAAATGATAGCAAATACAACCCAGATGGGGCAATACAACATTTTGTGAATTGCCTAACTATTTATATTTTGGGTCACAACAAAGGAAGCCTTTTCTAGCGTTTTGTAAATTCTGATTCCACTATTGATTAACGGTGGCCCGGGAATATATTGCTGTTCCTATACATCCTTCCAAATTAAAGCAATCTTCCTTTGAGTCCAAATTTCGCCGCTCCATTGTAAAAATATGTTTATGGGTAGCAAGAGGTTGTAAAATCTTTGTTTCCATCATAATCTTTTTGTGAAGAGAGTTATTTCTCGATCGATTAAAAGAAATGGTTTCCGTTGCGAAGAGTTATGAAAATTTTAGCTTTCCCGTTTATACTGATTCACTAGTCACACTTCTGAATAGATCAATACACGCTACTGGAGAATTGAAAGAGCTGTCGCAGTCTATATCAAGTTGGATATTTGTAAATTTTTCTTTACACTAATTACCACAAACTGATGTGATTCATTTGCGTGTAATCAGCCTGCTAATCAATATCCAATCAATAGATTACATCCTGAATTTATAACTTCCCAATGTATAGAGCTTCAGTTTAAAATTATTTAAAAATTTGCATTGAATTCATTCACATAAATTAAATCTTTTAAACTTCTGGTTTTGAGTCTTTAAGCATTCGAATGTGCATAAACTTTGGCCACAATAGTTGTTTTTTTTATTATTGTTACTACCTCCATTGGTATTTTCCTCATCATACATCCAACACTTTGAGACGTTTTTTTTTTTTGTAAACCTGTTAAATCTACTGTTTTACTTTTAAAATCATTTACTGGTGCGCTGCTGCTGGCTCAATTGCAGTTAAAATATATTATTGCGTGCACTTTGACTATAAAGTAAGCCAAAGTCATAACTATGTAAGTTAAACCTACTGAAATTTACACTCGTTTACTGCTATTTTTGCATGGTCTCTATTAATGGAATTAGAGGGTTATAGCGAGAGCGAGATAGATGAAGTGATGGTAAACAAGTCAAATATATGAATACAAATCATCTAAGAGTCGTGTGTAATTTAAAAAGTAACCAAAATGAAATTCATTAGACAATGATTATGAAAATAATAATGAATTTCCTGGAGTACCATGAAACAAACAAAATCATTGTAAATCTTACATGCTAGAGAAAATGCGTTTTGTATGTTTAAGATATTTTAACAATTTTATACCTATTAAAAATATTTTTAAATATTAAATCTGCAAATGATCTGTAACGGAAGTTTTAAAGAGAGTATACGAAAAACAGAAACAAAAAAATTGTAAGCGACCTTAAGGTGGATTTTTTAATTGCTATTGGGGTCATTTCAGTCATTATTAAACTGATAAGGACTTTGTATTTTAGCACGAGGTAAACATTTTAAAGTTTAAAGAAAGTATTTACTTTTTTTAATAAACATCGTTTTTTTATGAAAAACTATTTGGAACTTAGTATTTAAATTAATTAAGGCGTCCCAAATCTTCTTTTATTTTTCCCATTCCGCAGAAATTGTCGTAGATATATACACGTTCTTAAAAACACCTTCAACATCAAATACAAAGTTTAGAACATTTTCCTTATCATTATGTGTATAATTATTTCTAGTAGGCATCTTAGGGCCAAAAGAGGCTTTTCAGTTGGAAGCGTTCTCAATGTCCAAAAAGGATATGTCCAGTGTACCTTCCTTTCTGCGGGGAGTTTCGCACCCTATTAAAGTGTTTTGTTAAGAGTATGCTTCTGATATCTACATGACTTATGGCCATTTTCTCAATGTATCGACAAACTGTCTGTTACTTAATGTCAACATAAATTTATTGGAACGATAAACTGTCCGTTAACGATTTCGGGTTTCTCAATATACCGACAAAAAACATTGTTTTCAGCTGGCAACGCCACGCAAAATACATGTAAAAGTTGGGAGTCAGCTGATTGAATTTATCTGTACGGCAAATAAAAGGAAAATAAATAACTGGCAAATGAGTGCCGGTTAGCTTTGCGATAAAATCGAAGCAAATGAGACATTGAGAAAACCAAATTTCTTTAATGTGCAGTTTTTCGTTGGGAAAAAAGATAATTGCCTAATGAGAAAATGGCCATTATTCTTTTCAATGTTTTCAATAAAAACGTAGATTAATTAAATAATAAGTTTTGCTTACTTTGTTTTATTTCAAGATCATAAAGAAAACTATTCATTTATTTAGAGTTACAAATTATAATCCAACTTAATTAACCGAGCAATAGTAACTTCAGCCCGTTGTAGTGCAATAGACCAGAGTCTCTGGCGGGGATCAAAACCGCAACTCTCGCACTGATAGACTGGCTTACTATCAACAAGCCTACCGAGTAAACAAAGCAAACGAAACTTTTTACCTGTACTCATAAACACATTTTAAATTTAATAAAGGTTTACAAAAAGAATGTTCTATGAAAATTTTCCTTAATTCCTTTGTTAAATTTATTATTCTACGGCTGGGCCGATTTTGATGAACTTTTCAGGGAATCTTCAGAATATTAAGGCGGGTGACACTGTGAAGTCTGATTTTTGATTTTCGGTCTGCGGGCGTGGCAAAATCCAATTTTCATTTTGCACCACCAATGACATCTATATAATTGTGACGATTTTTTCTTTAAAATGATCGCCATGGTCCAACTTAGATTTATATGAAAATAAAATTTTGCCCCGCCCACTTTTACGCCCACTTTTTTTGAATAACCTAAAATCAGAAAACGGCTTCATCGATTTGACAAAATTTTTCTTTCAAATGTTCGTATTAATCCATTTTAAGTTTTTATCGAAAGAAAAATTTATCACGCCTACTTTTACGCCCACTTTTTCTCTTAAGCGCATAACTTGAGAACGACTTGACCGATTTGGACGATTTTTTCTTTAAAATTATTGGCATGGTCAAACTTAGTTTTTTACGGAAAGAAATTTTTTCCCCGCCCACTTTCTTCGATTTTGCTAAAATCAGAAAACGGCTCCATTGACTTGACTAATTTTTCTTTCAAATGTTCGTATCTTTTTAACGGATTTTAAAAATCGAACGCAAACATTTTTCTAATCCGGTCAGCTAGTCGTTTATTAATACGGGGGTTAAAGTCTTTTGCTTGACAAAAATTTATATAATCGAATTTTCTACTTAATTGACACATAAAAATATTTCTTTCTCTGAGTTTTCCAAAACCATTATACTTTTGCCTCTTTATTTGTAAAAAACGAATAACGTTTGACTTTTGGAACAAAAATTATTGGGTTACCCATTTAGGGATTACCTAGACCACAAGGAAAAAGGCACAAAACTTTTTGTATGGCTGTGAAAATTTATAAGAATCTGGACAAGCTTTGAATATCTGAGTTTAGTTAAAGAATCTCTTTAAATTTACGGTTTCTACCAACACATGACTTTAAAATCAAGTTTATGGCTTTAAAATTATACTAGTGTTTGGCTAATGGTCCAAATTCGACTATATTTTTTTTTTTTGAAATAGAAAGAAAGCATAGTACATTTAAGTATTATGAATTAACATGTTTCGAGCATTTATTTCCTCCGTCTTAGTGGATCGATTTGGTGAGGGATCAACCTTCGGTTCGTATGCTATCTCCCTTGTGAGTTAATTTAGTTTGATAAGTTCAATATATAAAAGATCAGAATAAACGAGTCAACAAGTCTCCTCTCATGCATTCTCATCCACTCAGGACATTGCATGTTTAATTATATGTTTCTATGTATGTCTAATATTAACGAAAATTAATCAAAATACCAGATGTAGAATGAAAAAGTACAAAAAACTCCCCCTTACATATTCTTATTAACTCAGGACCCTGCATGTTTAATTTTATCTTTATTGGTCGAATCTTAACAAAAAATCAAAAAGTACCAGATGAATAACAAAAAGTACCAACATGTTTTATCTTATTGGTTCTCATTCACTCAAGACTCTGCACCCAAACTATTATGTTTAATTTCCCGTATTTCCCCTTTTTGATCATTTTTTTTCTGGCCATTAAAGTTCGGTTGACAAACAAAGGAAAAAGTGTTCTAAAATGTTTTGTCTGTGCCGGTTTATATTTAAGATTTATATAGCCGAAATATTAAAAAACCGGTTTCTAAAAAATTTCGAATAATCGAACACACCATTTTTTATTTATTATTTGATTATTCCCAGCTAGCATTTTCAATCCTCTAGGAGTCTACTGGGAATCTTATAAAGAGTGTTTTTGATTCCTCGCATGGGTGAAACTGTTACACGTGCTGATTCATATTAGAGATTCTTCCATAACACAGCGAAATACGCTTATACACGCAGAGAAAAAATATGTTTAAATATGGTCACCTACAACAAAACTATTTTTAAAGAAAATTTTAACCATATTACGGTTAATATAACCATATTATTGCCACCTACAACCATATTATGGTTGAATAAGTTCTCCATCAAGAAGCCACAACCATATTATGGTTGCCTCTAAACATGTTATGGTTAAATATGACATTAATTTGTTTTTAAATTAACAAAAGGATTTTCCTCTTTTCCAGGAGCAACATGCTATGGTTGAAAACCAACCATGCTATTATGAGTGTTAAACATGTTTTAGTTATTTTTGACCATAACATATTCGGAGGCAACCATAATATGGTTATGGCTCCTTGATGGAGGACTAATTCAACCATAATATGGTTGTCAGTGACAATAATATTGTTAAATGAATCATAATATGTTTAAAATTTTCTTTAAAAATAGTATTGTTTATGATTATCTAAGAAGTCTTTCAAAAAGCATGCCGAGAGTCGAATGAGACTCATGCAGGGATAATTTTACAACTCTTGCAACGCTCAGCCGTATAACTGAGCTAGCTTAATATGAGCTTTAAGCAACTTTTCCATGTCAAAACTTCTAATTTTCATACAATTTATGTAAAACAAACCGAAATCAACAACATCCTGTCGGAAAATCCTTTTTTACAGATCCTTAGGTCGGTTTGTTTTATTGAAATTGTATTGGCTACAGAATTACAGAATATTTCGAAAATGCTCTTATTAAGTATTTCAGTAATTGTTATATGACACTTACAGAGAGTCGCAACAGGTTCATTCATAGATTAAAAGACAAGCGTGTCAAAAAATTGTATAAAAAAAGAATAAATAAAAAAAAATGTTGACGTTTTTGTTACTCGTCAGATAATCATCAGAAGATTATTTAAGGAGTTGTATATTAAACATAATGGTCTAACAAACAGTCCATAGGCTAGCATATACATATATGCTAGCTGGGTTGGAAAAAAAATGTTTTTTGTATGTGTTCTGTAAATGTGTTAGTAGAAAATTTGAACGCTTATAAGTCTGAAAATATTATAACGTATTTTAATAAAGTATATATTGTGCTTTTCTGTAAGTAAATACCTTTCAAATGGTGTATTTTTTGTTTAAATCAGTGGACATACAGAGGAGAAAATAGTTTTTAACTGTTTTGCCTTCGCCGATTTTTATATACAAAGATTTAAAAATCCTCATATAAAAATAGTGATCAATCCAACTAAAGTAATCGATTAATAGGATCACGCATTCGTAAATCGACAATTATTGAAAAATAAGGAAAATATTATTAGCCGGTATTAAATTTTGTTAAAAACCTATTAAATTATTTTGAAATTTTTCCGAATTTCCAGACGTATCAACGAATTATCATAATTGAAACAAGAGATATGAATAACTTGCTAAAAATCCTGAATGCAGCCATTGAAAAACTTATTTATCAAAGTCATCGGCCAGACTTGCAATTTTTCCGCAGAAGTATTTTAAAATTATGCTTTGAAATTAAATAAGTGTCCAGATTATGAAATTAAAATATTTGAGTACAGGGGAGTTTAGAGGAATATAACTTTATTTTTTAAATAAAACACAACAAATTCAATTAAATACCCCTTATAAGCTCACAATTTGCATGGCATTTTATGTTAAAACATAATTTCTGGCATATGGCCTCCGCGACCCATTCTTATTTCGTCAATAGGGCGTCGAATATTGACTTACATTATAAGCTTTCAAGTTCAGGGGCCTGATTCTGGCAGTCGTGATCTACTTTCTCGATTCGAAAGCAATTTAATATCTAATTATTTCAGTCAATACTGAACGAATCGGAATTATTTTTTCAGTGTTATAAAGCATTAGTTTGTGTTTCTCAATACTGAGAAAATGATTTCGATTCGTTCAGAATCGACTGAAATAAAATTGCTTTCGAATCGAGAAATTACTCGATCACGACTGCCAGAATTAGGCCCCAGGTTAATTTCTTTATATAACTCACTTCTCCTCCAAATTTCTTGCAATGACATGAGAAATGAACAAATCACGAATCATTTGGCTGGAGCGTTCACCATTTACAATAATGTTGGCACCGGTTTCGGATTAAAAGACCAAACAGTGATTTTCTTGGGAGGTTGTTGAGTCCCAAGTCATCCATAAAGATTGTGTTTTCCCTGTGCTTGTTTATATATCATCTAATCTAGAAATAAGCCTAATCGCTAAAGATGATTTGCAATAAAAGTCTTGTTCCAAGAACACAATGGAACTAGGTTTTTGTTGATTAAGAACTCCAAATTAGGGGGTTCAGTCGATTAATAATTGTTCGACTAATCAAACAATTTCAGTCGATTAATTGTTCGAATGTCCAAAAATTTATTATGTAAACTGAAATTTTCTGTAACACCTTCACCACTTACATAGTGACCATAACACAGTACTTGAAGAAGATGCTCCACCAAATTTAAAATCTAAGTGCCCGAAAGTGAAGCAACAATTTGGAGCTAAATTGACAAGATTTATTTAAAAATTAATGTGTGTTTACTCAAGTACTATTTTTTTCTAAAATTATCGAAAAAAAACTCGTAATTTCTGGATTTATATTTATTCGATTAATTTTAAAATTTTATTCGTTTAAACGATTAAGTAAAAAATGCCAAGTATCGATTAATCGTTTAATCAAACAAAAATAAAATCCGATTTATTGAACAGCCTAATCCAAATCTTCACTTAGTTTTTTTCTATCATCTCGACTTTTCGAGATGCACCGTTATGTCTACAATTCCGCTTCATATATTGGAATAACTTGAAAACGGTTCAACATATTCAGTTAAGCAAAAAATCCAAAATTCGCCCACGATATTATCTTTAAGTCGTGCTTACATTGTTTTTAAAATTTTCCAGTAGTTTCAGAGATATTGTGGAAGTTTTGAAAAAATCAAAGCCATTCACAGGCCACGACGCATTTTTTTTAATTCCCTTAGCTAATCCCGCGAAGCTCTACGCTTGTCTGCAGGAAACGAGAGTCTCTGGCTCACCACCAGCTAGCCTACCGGGGCACTTAACTAGAGTAACTGATGGTAACTGGCTTTAATTATTGTACCAATTGGATCTTATATCGATGTTAGCCAAGATCTTTCCTAAAAATTTTCAGATCGGTTAATTCAAGTCCTCAGTCGCACTCACGTCTTCAGCGGTGATGGCTTGTTCTGCACGCACGGTACGGGCTTGATTTGGATGTATATTGTGGCAGCTAGTTTTACAGTTTTCCCTATCGGGAGTTCTATACGTCAAAAAAAAATCCCTTTACAACTTCAAATAGAATGACTTGTCAGTGGCAGCCATGTTATGGTTAAGTCAGTCGTCTATAAGAAAGCCGCACCTATATTATCGTTACCTTCGATCATGTTATGGTTAACATGTAATAACAACTAAATGTTTTCTACAGATAATTGTATATTTGTTTATAAAGCATAACATTTTACTCATTAAATCATACTTTAAGAACAATATGTTATGATTGATAAACAACCATACTATTATTTGCGGTAAAAATATTAATGTTAATATATTAACTATAATATAACTTATCATGCTATTGCTACAGCTGACAGTAATATGGTTAATGTATGTTCGAAAATTCTCCATTTAAAAAAATGTGTTTTCTTTACGTGTTCATAATTGCATAAACAACATTTATTCTTAAACAACATTTATTCTTATACAAATTCTTTTATAACAAAAACAAAACTTCCTACCTAATTTGGATATTTATAAATCGATAAAAATCAAGAAAAAACATCTAAAAACTACAAAAAAAAAAACCGCAAATCTGAAAGTAGGTCTGATTCTTTTTTAATCTTCTTCATGTCACACTTCTCCTAGTGGTTCTTTTGTGTTTCTTCTACATACTGCCATTAGCACACATGCAACATTTGTTGGAATACTCACAAATATCCAGTACTCCATTATAGTTCACTGACACTTCCCTCCATTATGTAGTAAAAAATATAAACTCAACACATGTTGTAGAGTAATTGCCGCTTGGTTGTGGCATCATCATCATCATGTTTATCTTTTCGTTTCCTTTTTATTTGAACCATAACAAAATATCAGAGAGAAATGTGCTACACCTGATTCTGTAATAAGAATGATGTGGATGATAATAATGATGACGATAAAGCTGATGTTTGTTTTTGTGCGTAAAAAATGCTGCAGTAAAAAATTTTAGCTAAAGTATGTGCTCAGTTAATATTTTGGTAAGCCATTCGTTATGATTCTGTCCGTCTAATTGTTTGTGAAAGTTGTTATAAAATTACCTGAAGAACCAGCTTTAAAAGCCCAAAAACTTAATGCTATTGACCATTTATTAGCGCCTTATTGCGTAGAGGACATAAGAAGTAGAGTGTGTATTTTGATTTCACTTTAGCTAAAATAAAAATGATATAAATTTACTTTTATATTAAAAATACATACAGATTTAAGGAGGGCAAAATCTTTAATCGTAAAATAATAACGATACATTTAAGTATTATTGCATAAATAAAGCTCCATATGGAACGATCCTAAAATGTGTTCCGTTTTTTTTAAACCTTTATTCTCCTTGTTTTTCAATATATTGGTAAATACTCACAATTAGGCTTGAAAGATATGAAACCCATAAAAACAGTACATCGAGAAAAAAGCAGTACATTAATGTTAAAAGAAGTAAAATTTTTTTTAATAACTTAAATTAAATGCATAGCATTTCATAAAGAACACTAAATAAGAGATCTTTAATATTGAGTATAGAGTTTTTTTTTTCGCGGAGTTTTTCGATTCCCGGGAAAGCGGGAAATTTTTTTTGAATTTCCCGGGATCCCGCTCCATATAAATAATACACAGTAAATTTGTTTTTAAATAATGAAAAAAACTTTTATAAAAAAACGTAAGGTAACTTGTTTACAAAGTAAGTAAAAGGAATCCTTAAATACTACAAAATTAAATGAAGATTAAAAGAGGAACTTGAATTATTATTACCTTACGGTTTTATATGTAAATTCCGTATTATTATTATGCTCTAGATACAAGATAAAAAATTAAGATAAACATAACAATTTAATTCATAAAACAGTAATAAAAACAAACACAAATTGAGGTACTCAAGATATGAGATCAAAAAGTTAATTCATAAAATAGATAAAATATTTTAAATAAAAATGTTAACATTTTTTAACGGCTTAGGAAATAACTTTCTGACCCACTCAAAGCGCTTAGTAAGTCGTCAAAGAGTATATTGATTATTTTATTTACTAATTACCATGTTTCCGAAAAATTTCGTTAATTTTTTTTACCGAGGTTGGATAAATAGTTAAAAGTGCACCGTTGTAGAAGGCTTTTGATTCACAATAAGAAGCATTTTTTCTATATCAGTCAAATGTATGTCAAAGTTCATGCAAAAAATAGCATCAACCTCTTACAAACCTTTTCATTTCATTAGGTCTATCTGTAATCTTTAGGACAATGTGTTTTTCAAATTGTATGTTGTAGTATCTTACACGAGTTTCAAAATTTTTTTTAATTTCGGTTTCCCCGCACTTCAAGGGTATATAAACCAACACAAATTGAAAAAAATTTGTGTTTATCACCTAATAAACATATCGCTCCTTCATTGCAACATAGTCATATCTCAAAAAATCAAAAATTGTAAGTTATTTAAGCAAAGAGTTCCTTCATGCTTTCTCGTATTTTATCTCAAACTGAACCGAAGTTATAGCAAAATATATCTTTAAATCGGTACATTTTGAAAACTTTAATCGCATTTTGCCAAGTTCATTTGTTTTTGTAGATATGACTATGTTACAATAAAGGAGCCATATGTTTAGGTATCTGCTATTTTTAAGACTTGTCCATGGACAATTAAACTTTACTACCTGCATCTTATTTTGAATTAATGTTCTTTATTAACTTTTCACTTCACTAAATTTATTAATTATCAACTGTTGCACAGCCTATTCTGCTTTAAGTAGATTTATTGCATCAGGAGACATTGATTTACGTATGTACTCACTTCTTGTAATTGATCTAATCGACAACCCATCCACAGATGCTTATTTTAAGAGAATAGACAACTAAATTTCAAAGTATAAATAGCTGTTTTCTTAAACTATGAGGAATTTTTTATTTCCCGGGATCCCGCATGAAAAATCCCGGGAAAGCGGGAAATATAATTATTGAAATTCCCGGGAATTCCCGGGACAAAACTGCAGTCGAAACCAAAAACTGTCGAACAAAAAACGAAAATTGTGTACAACTTTTCGCTTTTTAAGTTTGTTTGACAACGGTCCCAATTTCAATGATGACGATGATAAGTCAGTCAGTAAGTAACGTTTAAATTGCATATATCTCACTTGATCATAAAGAAGATGTTACCTCAATATATAATTTTTTTTTCTTTTTCAAAAAAAATCGACCCGTAATTTTCATATCTATCCGCTGCATAAATATCTCCCTAATTCATATACATTTTGGTAATGAAACGGCTGGTTTAAAAATAATTTTTCATATGCCTTTAATATTAAAAAAAGAATTGTTTTGCTTTTGCTGAAAATTTATAAATTTTGAATTAATACTCTCGTTATGATCAAGTGCGATATATATGCAGATTAAATATTTAGCCTGAGTCCTCGATACACACAGGTATCGGCACGCATATGCACACGCAAACACACGTATATAAGTATCACTTTTTTTAATTCCAAATTATTCACTGTCACTGCCAACAAATAAAGATTTGTCGCAGACTGACAAGCGCCTTTAACAACAGCCTGGCTCGGCTCGCCTTGCAACTTATCCAAAAACAGCCGGCTTTAAGCGTTAACTGCCAGACAGCCAGACAACTAAACATACAAACTCTCACTTGTCCAGTCACTAGATTTTTATTATTATGTTTTAATTGCTCTGTCTATTTGGCCTCTATTAGAGGTGTGCACGTGACACGAATTTTTTGTGTCACGAAAATAAGTTTAAGTGAGAGAGTAATCGTGATTGCAATCAGTGCTGCCACGACCAACAAAAATTTGTAACCTAAATTTAAAAATAAAGCAACCAAATGCAAGAAGAAATAACCAAAATATTTGTGTTTCAAAATATTCTTTTATTTGTTCTATAGTTAAAAACTATTATAAATAAGGACATCTTAACCTCTGGATCGATTTTAAAATTTAAAATTTTTAGAAGTTTTTAGTGGAATTGGGACCTCCCAAACATAGCTTACATTTCTCCTCGTCTATTTGCAAAAATATTGATTGCATCAATACCATAAATACTTATCTGTAGCCACACGATCAAGTGTTGCTTTCAAATTTTTTACACATACTGCTTGTTTAAATTCACAAAAATTATAAGCTGTAATGTCATCAAGAAAACAACTTATAAAGATAATCAAAAAAGATGCTCATTCATATAGTAATTCGCTATTGTTTTGAGCATAAATTAAAATACTCAACTTAAAAGAGAAACTGAAAGCAAATTGGTTTTAATTTTAAAAAGTATGAGTAAGTGGCAAACAATTTGAGAGTATTGAAACTAGACGTGCCAAAACTTGATCCCTGAAGGTTACAGGTTCAAGTTTTGCCTTTCAAGTTTTAATACTCCACACTTTTTCACCAACGAACTTGCCTTTGAAATTCTCTTTCAAGTTGAGTGTTTCAATTTACGTTCAAGAAAACAACTGACTACAAATTCAGTGAGAAAATTTTTCATTTGTGTTTGTACTGTTGATGATGATGACATCTTGAAAGTAAATGGCTTAAAAATTTCGTGCGGCCTACGTCACAGCTTTAAATTTTTAGAAATTTTGTCAAACAGTATATAAGACTATCAAGAAAAACCTAATCGTGTAACTGCAGTGTAAAGTACACATTGAGAAAAAAAGTAACTAATTTTGGTTAAAAGTAACCAAAACGGCAACGCTGATTGGAATAAAAATTTTCGTGAGTAATCGTATTCGATTAAAATTTTTAAATATCCCGTACACACTAAGTCCTTCTTAAGTAACTATTCAGTACATACACAGAGTTTGAAAAATGTTTATAAAATTCATGTACTTTAAGGAATTTGGAGATAAATATATTTCTAAAAGAGCTAAAACTTTTTATGCTTCTTCTTGAATGTGCGTGATTGTGAGACTTTGGAAACTCTTTATGAGTTAGTCAGTTAGTGAGAGTTCTTGATCGTATTTTAAAATTTCGGATTAACGTGTGCATGCATGATCGTGATAAAAACCCATTCACGCATACAGCTCTAGTCTCACCACATGACGTTTGGAATGATGGCCGAAATATGTAACGCAAGTATGTACAATCGCCCAGAAAAGTAGCACAAGTAATTTCGTTTTTTATTGAAACGACAACGAAAGTAATTTGGTCAGTTTGGCCAAAGTCAGTATTAATTGTAGAAAAAGAAACTGGCCTGAGTAGATTTGTCTAAACATGCATATGATACTACTGTGTGCGGATGATGTTGACGATGAGGACACCGTATGAGAAAGGAGAACTACCACTGGTAACTGGGCTCTAGGGGGTTTTTTTCGCATAAGAAGAAAAACAAAATTACCTTTTAAAATTGTATTTATTTATACGAGTATTTGTACATATGCACATTTGTATGAATGTTTATGCAGCCTGTTAGTCTTTCTGTCTGTCGTATTTGAAGAAATGAAAAGCTGATCTACAAACCGGAGGCTGGGTTGTGTGTTTATTTGTTTTTTTTTTTGGTTTTCTTACATGATTTTTATCACAAGTAGATGGTTTTGGTTGCAAATGTTAAGTTGTTTTTTTTTTAATTTTTATTTATTCTTAATATTTTTAAATAGTTTGTGTGTGTTTTAAAGGAGCCATTTCACTTTTGTTGAATGTAAATATACAGGGGTTTCCATGTGAATTTGTTCAGTAGCTTATTTTTAGTAATAAGTGGGAATAAGTCTAAGGAATAATTTCTGAAGGAATAACTTAAAGAAAAAATTCGCCAAAATTATTCACTAATTAAAGCATTAATCAAAGATAAAATCAGTTTTGATTAAATATTTAATCATGTGAATTAAACGTTTAATCAAGTGAATTAAACTTTTAATCAAGTGAATAAAACGTTTAATCAAGCGAATTGAACGTTTAATTGATACTATTAATTTGTTTACTGGTTCGAATTTAATTAATTTTTTAATTAATATCACAAATATTTTAATTGAAATCAATTTTTATTTTTTCTGTGCTGAGACGCAAAAAAGCAGAAAAATTAGCGTTACCCTTTGCTTGGTCATTCTGTACACTCAAAAGAAAAATCAATCCATCCGTACTCAAATCAATCCGAAGCGGTATTAATAGCACGGTGAGTACGGATTTTCTTGAATCAAGTACAGAAAGATTGATTCAAGTACGGATTTTCAATCGCGAAATACTTAAATTATCCATATTCAATACCGAATTCGTACTTAAAATAATCAGTAAATGAGATTGATTTAAGTAAAACTAAGATTGAATCTATCTCAAAATGTCCTTGATTCAAGAATTATAAAACCGTTTTCATCTGAATTCGAACTTAAAATAATCCGAAAATGAGATTGATTTTAGTAAAACTAAGATTGAATCTCAAAATGCGCTTGATTCAAGTATTATAAAGTTGATTTTATTCCGAATTCATGATTGAAAAAAACCAAAAAGGAAATTAGAAAGAAAAAATTATGATGATTGATTTACTTATTCGTAAACCACATTACAGAATGAAAAAACACCAACATCGTACCGATATGGTTTTAACTTTAAAATTCTTATGTACATATTTAATAAAAAATATAAACTAAATAAACTAAAACCAACCGTTCGTGGTACACATGAGTCTGGCTAGACCTTTTTTCAATGTGTATAGAAAATCAAAACATGCGTAAGCCAGAGGGTTAAATACAACGAAAAGTTTAATCCTTTTTTACTTGATTTCAAAATTGTATACTTATTTCAAGAAATTCCGGGATAGATTTCCGAAAGTAATCCCATTTAGGATTGCTTTGAGTACGTTTTAGTGTTATTCGTACTTGAATTTTTGAGTACGACTCGTTAGGGATAAAACGATACCAGTAAATACAAGTACATATTCGATACTTTTATATAAGTACCAAGTATTTTTGTAATCGATACTTAGCAAACGAGTACCAAGTAGTATCGGTAAAAATAACGCCACCAGCCGCAGAACTAACTGGGCGAGCATGCACATATGCTTTCCCATTGCCTACAGCCCCGGTTTGCTGAAATTTGCGCACAATTCTCTCTGTGCACGAAATGCATTTTGATTGAACGCCCATTTTTGTAAAAGGCTTTAACAACCTTAACGCTACTGAAACAAAGAAAGGTCTATTAACATCGTGAATTATGGTTAACCACCCCTTTTTATATACTTATCAATTTAAAAATAAAATACATATTTACAGTTAAAATAAATACATAGTGACATTGTTGATTTCTGGAATAAACGGTTAAGAAAAGGTTGTTATCCTGAACGTTTTATAAAATTTTGTTTCCTAAGATTTTCGAAATGCAATTGGTACTTAGTGGTAACTAAATTTCAATTTTATCGTATACGCCACTTTTTGCGATATATTTTTTTTGTGTGATATAAGTCAAAATAAGGTATAAAAAAAATTCATTCACGTGTTTTACCAATATTGAAAATTAAGTTATAATAATTTTCTAAACGAAAATTTATGCAAGTGACAAATGTATTTACGTATAGTTATTGTTTTTATATTATCGAATTTTCTTATGTATGAATAATTTTAACGTTTTTTATTACTTAAGGGTGGTCTAACCTTAATGCACGATGTTAACTGTGAGTCACACCGTAACGTCAAATTGTTTTCCAACTTAATTTGACATTTCTTGGTATCAGTGCCAAATTCAACCATGGAGAGGTGCAGCGCGTTAATATTGCTGAAGCCTTTTAAGAAAATGGGCGGTCAAATAAAAAATACATGTTGTGCACATCTTGATTTTTTTCGTCAGCATAATTGATCAAATTTGTCCACAATCGGGATAATTGTGCGCCAATTACAGCAAACCGGCTCTGTAGGAAATGTTAAAACGCCTGTGCATGCATGCTTGGTGCGGTTTATGGCCAGGCGGCATCATCGGGTCTTACTTCTTCGAAAATGAGGTATGGTGTTCGCTATCGCGAGCTGATAACGGATTTTTTTTGTTTTTGCCAGAAATGGAGGATATGGACCTGGACGATATGTAGTTCCAAAATAATGCCCATGTTAATTGGCCGTCACGATCATATGATTTGAAACCGTTGGCCTTCTTTCTTTGGTAATATTTAAAATAAAAAGTGTACGTCAATAAGCCAAGAACAACTCAAGAGCTAAAGGATTAGATTTGACACATTAAGCCCATTGAACCTCAACAATGTCTCAGAGCCATTGAAAATATGGACCACAGGACAGAGGTATGCTACGGAAGCCGAGACGAGCATTTGGCCGATATTTTGTCTCACACGTAGTTGTCATAGATCCTTCTATAATAATTAAAAATATTCAGAGAATTCTCTAAAAACTTTTTGTTTTATTTACAATTAACATTGTGTATTATGGTTAGGCCACTCTGAATATTTAACCTTTAATTGCTTAGCAATAAAATGAATTTAGGCAATATAGCAATTATTCCATCAATATAAATAGCCGTTGTGTACTTCGTCCAAAAAATATCTTTACAAATAAAACGAAAAATGTTAAAATAACAGTAAAATTAATAATATAGTGTCTTTTTTGTAACATGCCTAATATACTTTGTTCGCATACAACAAGATAACGCAAGATTATTTTTAATTGAAAGTTTTCATACGTTTTTTGTCGTATATCCACAATTATGCTACATACGATATTATAACGCATTAATTTTTCGCAAAATTGGATATACAACAAAATGGCTTCGTAATATCTCATTATCCATAAGAGATAGAGACGCGAGGATTGCGCAGATCGATAGATCTGTTAAATTTACCACAGTAAACGGCATTATCTCATTTTTTTCGATTTTGTGATATACGACAAGATAACTCCGGAACGACAATATGTGAAGATAGTAATATAAACCATAGAAATATTCACCCTTACTGTGTTTGGCGTATTTAAAATACGCCTACGACAGTTTGGTAATAGATTAAAGAAACAAAGTTTACGTTCTCTTTAATCTATTACCAAACAGTCGTAGGCGTATTTTAAATACGCCAAACACAATAAGGGTGATTCTAACATCGCAGATGTATCGACAAACTCATTTAAATACAAATAAATAATACAAATTTCAAGACAGGAAAAGAGTTTTTGTGTATTTCCGGCTATTAATCTTTTCTGATTGAAAGGTGTGAGGTCTGTATATGTATATGGACAAGGACAAGAGTCAAAGTTTCCAAATAAGGTACAAGCATCTTGGTAATCTATACACAAAATCCGAAAAAAATGTTGGCGGGATTGGACAAGCGGGCGTGGCATAAAGTAGATTTATTTATAGCTAAACAACGGTATTTATTAAGCTTTCTGTTGTTATCGCACCATGGTGAAGGGTATGCCGAATATATAGCATCTTACTTGTTTTTATATTAAATGGTTTTAGATGAGACTTTAATACGCCTAAAACCGCAAGGAATTATAATATTGTGAAGTCAGTTTTCATAAAGATTGGTTCAAAATTTATAGACCGACCCAAATAAAGCCTACTCCTGAAATATTGGAACTCACGGTGTAGGGTATCAAATATTCGGCACAGCCGAATATAGCACTCTTATTTGTTTTCGAATCAAACTGACGCAATAATGACTTTCATTGCTTTCAAATGGGTACGAAAATATTTCTTTTAAAACTAAATTATTTCTTAACACTTATGGAGACGCCCATACTTTAAATTATCTTACTCATATGTAAGACCCACCAACTGCTTAAGGCGTTTAAAAAAAGTAGATTTTGTACAAAAAATAAGTATTTTTCATTTGAAATTTTTGTTGTTGCAGTTGTTGTACTTATTTGGTCAACAAATTAGAAAGTAAAATTGTAAAAATACAACAATAACTACAAAAAAATAAACTAATAGAAATAAAACGAAATTTAAAATGTTTTTTTTTCTGTAGCCGTTTGCAACAGATTTTTAAGATTATTGTATTATTGTTGTTGTTGTTGAGTATGTGATTTTTATTTTATCTACAAGATTAAAATTTAATATGTATCTGTTTTAAAATTTTCATGAAATTAGCATTTTATTATTAGCAACAATTTGGGTTTTTGTTTTATTATATTTTCTTAACGCACCAAAAAAAAAAAAAAAACAAAATTTTTAAGTAAAAGTGCTAGAAATAGTCTTAAATAAACTTAATTAATTATTATAAAATAAACATAAATAAATATACAAAACAATACAAATAAATAATGATTGTATTAGAAATATTTGCACGGCCAAAGCCAACAGTAACAGAGGTTTTATAATGCCCACTACCATGTGAACAAACATTTTTGGTTTTAAATTATTTATTATTTTTGTTTAATATTTAAGTGTTTAATATGGCACTTTTACTTTATAGTTCTTAAGTAGTTTTTTAGTTTTTTTAATATTATTTATTTCACTCATTTAATTTTTTATTCTTGAACAGTAAAAGTCAATTGTTTGCTACGTGAACTTTCAAAACGATTTGGTGTCTTTATGTCCATTAAAGCTAAAATACCAATTGACAAGATGCCACAAAGAAATAGACTGACTAAAATACCAGCCCATATGGGTGCTGTGGTAAAACCGACACAATCGTAAACATCACCGAACTCAGAGGCACCGTTTAGCCAAGGTTGTACCTAGAGAAAAGATAGAGAAAAGGATCATAAGATAATAAATATAGAATTCATAGACATAGTAAATTGAATTCGTAGTAGTTTAAATCGTTTTTACTAAGAAACTGGGCCCCATTATTCTATGCACCAGATGTATACACCTCTATTAGACTTGCACTTGTCTGGCGGTGGATTGTGTAAAAGATTTTATATCTTTAATTAGGCTAAAGTTCATCAAATTTAACTTTCATTAAATTATTTTTATGAAGAAAGGAATTTTAGTCTAATTAAAAATATTAAAAAATTTGGATTAGAAACCATAAATAGTTCAACAAAATAACCACAATACTGATTTTATATCTCTTAATTTTGCTAGTCTTGTAATAGCCAGTAGACTACGAAAGCGCTTGATTCAACTTTCATTGATTCGTAACTATATGATCGACCAAAGGTGCAGATAGCTGAGTAAGCTTAGGCAGGGACCTTTTCAGTGCTGCCACCTTTTCACGCCCAATAATTGGTTAATTTATAACAAAATATGGCTAAGCAAGATTTCATTGCTAACACGCAAAAAAAAAATAACAACAAAACAGTTAAGAGAGTATAGTCGGTCATTTCCGATCGTATGATACCCTACACTACAGTATTTTCAAACAAATTTTCAAGAGTGTACCACATATTTGGGATCCATGGGCAATCATGGACCCTCCGAAACATAATCATGATTTGAGCTTAAGACTCATACAAGAGTTCTTTGTGTTAAATGTTATATAGATATTTTTATCTATATGAGTTTTTTTTTAGGCTTTAACCCCGGGTCTCCACGTAGCAATATTTAGCAATCTGCTGTAAAATCAGTTGTCATATATCTGACATTTCATTTCTCTGTACGTTTGTTTATGGTAAAGTAATTTCACGTGTTCTCCAGCAATATAATCAGCAATTATTGCGCCATTGTTCTGCCGACGTTTTTGCTTGTGGTTAGCAAAAAAAATTGCTACGTGGATACCCAGCGTAAGTGATTTTAGGAAAGGGACTTTCATAGCTAATTTTGAACCTAAAAAAATTGTATGTCAATATTAGGGTGTTCAATTAATAGGGGTTTATTTTTGTTCGATTAATCGATATTTCGCATTTTAAACGTATTCGATTAAACGAATAAAATTTTAAAATGAATCGATTAATCGAATAATTCTAAATCCAAATCCAGAAATTATATAAATTGCGAGATTTTTTTTCGTACTTGAGTAAATAAACATTCTTTTTTAAATAAAACTTAACTTGTCAACGTAGCTTCAAATTGTTGCTTCACTTTTGGGCACTTATATGCTTCTGCAATTAATTTCCCCTAGAGAATCGATTGAAGTGTCTTGCTTAAAATATTTATTCATTGGACAACTTGTAGACCCCTTTGCTTTTGTTGATGGAGCATCTTCTTTAAGTACCCATACAAGAAATGAATGAGCGAAAACGTTAGCGTTAAGAAAATGATGGGAGAAATGATAGAATATCAAGTTTTCTATGATGATTCGCTCATTCATTTCTTGTAGGGACTATGTTATAGTCACTGTGTAACTGCTAAATTAGTGAAGTTATTGAAGAACATTAACGTTAATACATTTTTGGACACCTGTTACATTTGGGTAATTCCATGTTAAATCGACCAAGAGTGGGACCCGACCCCTATCGATTTCAATGAAATTTGGTGAAAAGGTTTCATATATGAACGAAAAAAATTTTTTTTCGAAAGTTATGTCATATTCAAAATGTCATAATTACGCCGAATTAGCCGAATGTGTTGAGTTTATTTCTGCAATATCTCGATAGCTACTTTACATACGAAGATGATTTTTATGTCATTTTAAAGAGAAAACTTGGGGGCTACAAACACTTTTTTTGAAAAATGTAATGTCTGCAAAATATTATATTTTAAAAATGGACTAAGTAAAAAACCCATTTTTTATTTGGCTTAGTTTTTTTAAATAACACCTCATACTGTTCTTTAAAAATCCTGAAACTTTGAGGGAACTGTTTTTTTAAGATATGATTTTTTTTCTTTCACAACCTTTAAAAAATAATCTTAAAATAAAAATTTAAGATTGTAAAAATATTAGTTGACCAAATTTCATCTAAATACCAACATAATAAGATGGTTTATTGGCACAAAGACTCCATTCAGGAAAGAGCTCATATGGGGAGTATGGGAAATTATAAAGCAATTCTCGACATTTCAATAGACTGAGTTCCTGTACCAAATTATCTTCAAAATTGCGACTTTTACTTAACAAGGTCACATGGATAGCCAGGCTTAACGACGGACATCCTTAGATCGATTAAAAAAGTAATTCTAAGTCGATCGGTATACTAGGTCTAGGACCGCATAAAACTATCTCCACGATTGTGGTGTGGATATAAAAAAGGATAAGATTATTTATTTTTTTAAAAAAAAAAACATAAATTCTTGAAACAAAAGTTTTTATAAAAAAGTAATTTTTTAATCTCTAAAATTGCAAATCTTCTCTAAAATTGATTTATACATCATGTTATACGATTCCGTAAGTGAATTTAGAACAAATCTTCGTTCATTCCTAAGCGAAGTTTTCCGAACTTAAAAAAAATAAGCTTAATCTAGCCGCAAGATATTTAAATTAACAACACTAGACCTTCCAGACTACATCTATACATATTTAAAAGAGTTGCGTGAGTGACTGACTCATTCATCATCGACCAGCCCAAACCACTGACCCTAGAAACTTGAGATTTGGACTAGCGATTGGTCACTCCTCAAATCGATCCACTAAGATGCGGTTTTTCGAAATTCGAATCTTTAGGGGGTAAAAACGGGAAAATTCAGTAACCTTATACTATCTCCAAAACTAAAAGAGATCCAAAATACAACAATACACAATTTTTAATACAGGCTAGAAATATATTTAAGAAAAAGCCGCATAACTACCTAGGAGTCACACCTAGGGGGATAAAATGTATGACCTACCTTCATAGTTCTTCGTCCTAAATATTTTCTTAAAACTTGCCCTTTATCTCCACCTCTTAGGGAGCTCCCATACTAATATAGCTTTCAATGAAATACTTAAGTATAATTAACAATTTTCATCTTTTGTGAATTAAATCAAAATTTGTTGACAGATTTTAATCATTGAAAGCTTGTTTGGTTTGGAACAAAATCAAAAGCATTTTCCAATGAATTTTTAAATTTAAATTTTGCTAAAAAATAATTTTTTTAGCAAAAAAAAAAAAAAATATGTTTCTTAAAAGTCTGCGCATATTAGAAAAAAGTTTAACGTTACTTAAAAGTAATTTTTTTTGTGGAATTTCGTTTTTTTAGTTTATTCAATAAATTAAATCGTGTTTAAGTTAACACTTGGATTATTAAACGCGTTTAAGCAAAATCTTGCTTAAGTTTAGCAAAGCCGTTCACATTTGAAATGCATAATATGGCAGTTGATTAAGAAAAAAACCCAACACATAAATTTATATTTCTTTAAAGCAGGGACATAACTGTTATAACCAATATTTGATAATTTATCACGAATTTTTAAAACCTGCTCTCTGAATAATTGTTACAAATAACCAATATTTTTTTGGTCTTTGATAACCGTTATAGTTTATTTTTATTTTTTAGGCTTCCATAACCATTACAAAAGATTGTAATTTTTTTGGTCTTCCGTAACCATTACAAAAGATTTTTATTTTTTTCGGTCTTCCATATCCATTATGAAAGATTTTTCTTTTTTCGGTCTTCCAGCATTAAAAAAAATTTCTTTCCTTTTTTCCGTTTCTGTTATTAGGGAATTATCTTCATTTCGTTACTGAATTTCTTCACAAATTTTACGAAAATATTCGTTTAAGTTCAGCCAATGACACTCCTAATAAAATCTTTAAAACAAGTTTCGTTGCAGTCAATGTTTATGAAAAGCTTCATAGAATTAATAAAACTTTTTATAGAAACAATAAATCGTCAAGTAATGAAACATTTTATAGAATCTATGAAACGTTTTCATAAAAGTCTAGTCCATGCCGTTTCAGCAACACAAGTCAGCGTTTAAAGGGCATTTTCTGCTCTGAAAATTATACTCAGTGACTTACGCTGCAATTTATCTGAGCGAACATTGCGTTTTTAATGTCTGTAAAATGAAATTCTTTAGAAATACATATGTAGATATATCTCTAAACAGTGTTCGAAAATAAACACTAAATATCGTTCTTTAATGTTCGGTTCGGTAGATTTGTGGAAAACACAAACGCTCATAGTGTTTGTGTAGAAATTCATTAAAAAAAAGGTTTCCCTGTTTGTCATCTTTCGAACACAAAAATAATGCTGTTTTCATCATACTCAACAAATGATGAGAACATTAAATTCCGTTCGGTTTTTTTTTGAAAATCCACGAACTTCAATGTGTTCGGTTCGGCTCGTTAATGTTCGTCGCTTTTTGCTGATAAAAAAAACCAAACATTTTTTACAAAAACAAAATACACACACGAAAAAAACATTATAGAACATTAAAATATAATGTTTTTCTACAGTATCACTACAATTGTTCTGTTTTTTAACGAAGAACCGAACATTATATAATGTTCGGTTCTTTCTTGAAAATAGTTACGAACGGTATTAAGGTTTGTGTATGTTTACACAAACACTAAAAAAATAGATATCGTTCTTCGGTGTGTGAGCCGAACGCTAAATAATGTACTGTTTATTTTCGAACACTGTCTCTAAATGTTCCACTTTTTCATTTTCAAAGCTATAGTTTCATACAGTTTGTTACGATTCAGTTGGTTAATTTGGTTACTTATAATGACTATGTAAGAAAAAAAAACAATAATAATAAGTAAGAAAGTTATAGTCGGTCAAGACCGACCACATAATATCGTACACCTATTTGGGTCCGAAATTTAAATGGTTCCGAAGTCGACTTGGATTTAAAATAGTCGAACAAGCCTACTTAATGGTATTTTCGGTTAGGTAGAGGTGGCGTGATTAGGTGTTTTGCATATTCTTAGAATTCATGACGAGACCTACAGTTCAATGCTGAACCCGAACGGCAAGATTTTAAGTGCTTTAGAACAGAAATTACTTTCATTGGTTCGCTTAAGCCAACCGAACGTTGAGGATGTTAAGAAATAATTATTTCTTTTTGAAAAATGTTTTCTTTGGTCGCTCGTGCCAGGAATCGAATCCGGTTCCTATCGGTCACTACATCAACAGCACTCACTACTCAATGGTATATAAAAACAATTTTAGTGCACGCAAATAAAAAAAACATGGTTGTGGTAAGCATATTCTAAGAGCAACATATTATGATAAGATTCATGATTGTAGTCACCATATTAAGATTATTATTGAAACATATTATGACTAAATATACTCGTAATATGTCATCATACTATTTCATATTATTATTCTGTTAATCATACTAAGTTAAGAAGTTATCAAATTATTGTCATGTTAATCATAATAAGCTAAGAAATTAATCATATTATTGTCATGTTAATCATAATAAGCTAAGAAGTAATCATATTATCATCATGTTAATCATAATAAATTTAGAAGAAATCATATTATGATACAGCACCTTTCATAGCTGTCATAAAAATACAAAATAAATTAAAATATTTTTGCATCGATTTTTTATTTTGTGGCTTTTTACAATTTGTCTTAATGTTAATCAAATAGCGGAGTTCAATATAAGGCTTGCAAAAGAGCAAATGAAAAATCTTTGGTTGTCATGGGCAACCGCGTGTGACCATTTTTTCGATTTTAAGATGTTGACGAAATCTCTGTGTGTTTTGTTGTTGGACTGTACAAAAAAACTATTATATTTTGCATTTGCACAATTAAATCACTACTACTTGAATGAACTCCGCTAATATTTTAATTTTTTTAATTTCTTTAAACATATTTTTTTTATGAAATTTTATCTTTTAATTAATTAACCGCTCACAAATAAAAAAAAACGACACAACTGCTTCAAAATTATTTTACAAATGGCGCTAACATAATATGATTAGAGTAAAAATAGTTTGATTGCATCTTTAACATAATATGATAAATGTATAGAAAGTTATCATGTTATGGCTGTTAAATATCATGATATGGTTGTGAGAAATATAATATGTTTAGAAAGTTATCATGATTAAGTTGTTAGAAAAATAATTATTTTTCGGTCAACAATACTCAAATTCATAATTGCGATAAACATTGATATGTTTTCAGTAACTATAATATTGTTGATAGTAAATAAAAATAACAATTATTTGTCTACGACAACAATATATTGTTACATTAAACATAGTGTTGTTGCCGTAACCATGCCCAACCATATTTTTTCTCTGCGTGTGCTAATTTAATTTAAAGAAAAAATCGGGAAAATATGCCTAAAACTGGAGCGATTTTATTTAAACTCAGCACCATGATTGTATGGCATAATTTGTTTCTATTTACCAAATATGAGAAAGATATCAAAAAAAATTAGCGGATCCTAACCAAAATCAATACAAAAAGTTCGTCCTTGTGCAAATATAAGTCAGTGTGCGAAATTTTGTAAAAATATCTTAAGATTTGCGAACTGTAGCATGGTTATATATATATATACATGGATATTTAAAAAATAAAAACAGTTATTTCGGGTCCCTGCTTTAAAGTATTAAAAATGTATAAAACAACTTTCATAAAGTTATCAGAAGATTATTTTAAATACATTCATGATGAAATTGTGAAAATTAATGAATTATTTATGGACAAAATAAAAACATTAAGATGAAATGGTGGTCGGTTGTACACGTGAGTGGTACGTTCATGGTGGCCGATTCTACATTTTACTCAGTTTGAGGTATGTTCAAAGGACTATATGTGATTAATGAAATGATTTAGTTGTAATCATCTCAATTTGAAGCAGTGTTCGAAAATAAACACTAAATATCGCTCCTTAGTGTTCGGTTCGGTAGATTTGCGGAAAACACAAACGCTAATAGTGTTTGTGAAGAAAATCATTTAAACAAATAACGTTTCCCTGTGAGTCATTTCTCGAACACAAAAATAATACTACAGTATTAAGGGTTGTGTTAGTCTACAAAATTACTTAACAAATAGATATCGTCCTTGGGTGTAAGAGCCGATCGCTAAATAATGTACTGTTTATTTTCAAGCATTGATTTGAAGTGATTAACAAATCCATTTAATGTATGGGCAATCATCTCGATTTTGATGTGATTAGAGCTTAATCCCGTTAGAGTTGCTGAAACGCGTTTAAGAACCCAAGTGTGAACAAGCATTTCTTATTTATATTCTCGTAGTTGAGTCGTTAAATGATTTTAAGCAATGGAAACTGAGGCATGCAACATACAGTCGCTTCGGTCCATAATATCCATAATTTAATAGAAAAGATGCTTACTAAGTTTTAAACCAACAGTAGGACTACAAGAGCCTTTAAGCAAAAATAAAATAAGAAAACCCCGTTTTAGATTACACTGGTCGACAAAAAATTAAAAAAAAGACGTTGGCAAGAACTTTGTTATATGATTTTAATTGACTTTAGCGTGCTGAATCTAAATCAGTTAACAGATTTGTTCTATGACGTCAAGTTTTGTTTTTGTTTTGAATAAAATCGGACCAACTGCTCTCAAGTCATAGTAAAATGTATAAGCACAATCACCTTTTTGGGCGAAATATCAGCCTAGCCCATAAATAAAACTAGACGTGATAGAAAAAACTAAAAATCGGCTTTAAAATATTTATATTCAGCAGAGCACACAGAAAAAATTCTCCATAATTTTAACCAATTAAAGCATTCATCAATAAAATATATTTGTTTTAACAAAGTTAATTTCCGGAATACAAAGTTTATTATTAATACGTATTAATAATAAACTTTGTATTCCCGAAAATAACTTTGATAATATAATTGCATGTGCCCGTGCATAAAACTGAATTGGCAAATTGTATTTGTTGTTGTTTTCTTACGAAAATAATAGAATGAAGCAGTTTGTTTTTTAATTTTGTTTTTTCTTTTAACCCACTTACAACTACAATTCGAGTCGGAAAAAACCCAACAAATTGTAGGGGGATGTAAGAAAAGATAAACTCACTATTTATTGTTGGTGTTTTGTTTAAGCGTTGATATTGTTACAAGTAAGACTTAGAGTGTTCATAATTCTAATTCGCTTTAGGGTTTTATTTGTTTAATATTTTTGGCTTTTCTAAAATCTTTGGAAAAGGTTTCCTGATGAGCTGGCCTAAGCAACCAGTGAAATGCGCATAGAAGCTAGCTTTCCCTCAACAATAAATTTCAGTGTATTAAGCAAATATGAAAAATTGGGAATTAAGCACGTCATACGGAAATCGTATTAATAATATTAGTTTTAATTAAAAAGTTAATTAAGTGAATTAAACGTTTAATCAAGTGAATTTAACGTTTAATCAAGTGAATTAATCGTTTAATCAAGTGAATTAAACCTTTAATTGATATTATTAATTTGTTTGCTAGTGCAAATTTTTTAATTGAAATCAATTATTGTTCTGTGTAGTGTTATAAAAACAATTTGTGAGTCATAAAATTTCGAAAGTGAGCAAAGATAATTTTCTTGGCCATTTATCGACCAAAATGAAAAAATTGGGTATTTGGTTTACTTATCATTAAATTTTAGGTTGCTGAGTTTACAAATTCCAAATTTTTTTTGAATGCAACGCATACAACTTTCAACTCACCTGATAATCAGTGATTTTCAAAACATCTGTGCCATTATTAAACCACAGATCTCGCGATGAACAACGATACGAAAATCCTATGGGAGCCGAGGGTATTTCATACATATTGCCCACAACGGGTAAAATATTCTTGTAACTGCTGTACTCGATTTCGACAGCCTTCATGGACCATGTACCACGACTCAAAGTAAAGTTAAAGCGCATAAATAATTTCTCTTCACCAACTTTGAATATAATATTTAAACGACCATAACCCTTTGGACTTTGATCGTCAAAGGTAATTTCTTTATTGTGTTCCTTCAAAACGAAGCTGGTATTCAAAGAGGTGAGATTTAATTCGGGAGCGTAGTTCACATAAAGAATTGCTTTTTTGCCTAAAATAAGAAAATAAAATATGATTTTTATTTGCTATTAATTTCCTAATTATGAACTTACCTCCAGCTACATAAATGAAACTTTCCTCAGTTTCTTCAATTGTGGAGGGCGAAGGTGTGGTACTTCTGCCCTCCTCTATATCCTCCTCCTTAGCCTCACGTTTCGATATAAAATGAGCTTCTTCTTCGCGACTCGCTAAAATTCCCAAAACTTCACCTTCACCATATATAGCCAAAGCATCGGCATAGCCCGACACAATTTCAGAATCACTTTCCTCAGGTAAGCCACCTAAATTAATAACCTTTGAAAATGATAATGATATCATGATGTTATACAAAATTGTTGTTTTTCTTAAATATTCCTTAAACTTACCTCTATATTGGCATTATAGTTGAAAGGATCTGCCGACAACGAATGTTGGGGCAAATAAGACCAGGCATTCTCTTTTACTAACTTTTGAAATTTCGGATACTCTTCACCATCCAAACGTTTTGTACTATTACGTACAAATATTACAATGGCTTTTACGTCACGAAATAAATTTGAAAAATCATTTTCCGATGCCTCTACTAGTGAACGGGGCTGTAGATTTATGACTTTTTCATGACCCCAAAACAAATATGGTCCACTTAAATTAGCTGCTGTTAACGATACTAAACATAGTATAGGAATGATATAAATTAATTTCATTATTTGTTTAATATTCCACCAATAATTTTAATTTAATCGAAAATAGTTTTAGGCGATTTTCAGAAAACACGTCGCATGTATGATGATGTTACAGGCAGGATAAATGTAAAATGTATAACAGAGTCAAAAAGAAAATCAATAGTTGCCAAGGTGGTCGCAGGGCGCATGCTTCCGCGAGACAGCTGAGTAAAAAAAATTATACAGCTGTTGTAAAGAAAACAACCCTCCCCTGGTGAAATGATAAAAACAATTAAACTGTTTTCGTTGATTTCACAGCAACAACATTTTTTTTTTAATATGTGGGGGAAAATGTATTTATATATTTTTATTACCTAAAACATTATAATGATTTCAAAAGAATTATAACAAATTTCTTTAAAATAAACTAAGACAACTAAAAACGAAGAGTATCAACAAGTTTGGCTGTTTCGAACCGCTGCTTCCCAAAAAGCTGCTGCCTTTGTAGGATTTGTTACCTTAAATAAAAAAAAAATGTGTACAAATATTGAAATATTCATAACATTTTATATACTGGAATTTTTTTACTTACGTTTTTCATTAATATCTCTTACGCCACAAGTTCTGTACGATATAGTAGCCTTACGTTTGGTATTAACATAACCCGGTACAAAAAGACTGGGAGCATCTAGAGGCTTAGCAGCAATTAAACGAGACATATCCAATTCTAAGCGATGTGCAATGGGACCTTTGAAATGTATAATCATTTGTATACAACTACCACCATGTAGTTCCTTGGTTTTACGAGCATCTACATCTAACATCCATTCTGGTATGCCCATAACCGAACGAAGTTCTTCCAAAAATTGGGCCCTTTATTAAATACAGTGTTTTTTTATTGAACTCTTTTTAATCCAAGTTTTTATATTTTAATTAGGCTTAAGTTTATTTAATTTAATTTTCATTAAATTATTTTTATGAAGAAAGGAATTTTACAACATAAAATAAATAAAAATATTTAGATAATTTTTCATTCTTGACTGACCGGGGAATCGAACCACCTTCACGGACAGTTTGATTTGACATGCTTCGATAGTGAGCACACTGTCTCTTCAGAAATCTTTGCCGTTTTATAATCACCGCCATTGCCGACGGCTGACAGTCATTAGTCAAACATCAATCTTTAAATCGAGTGGTCGAAATTTGCTTTGAATGATGATTATCTAAGTATTTTAATTGATTTCCACGTTCTTCCTTACTTCTGTTTTTCATACTTTTTGTCATGAACTCTTCTTGAAGTCCAAAGTACATTTTTCTGTTTTTCATGTTTTTGTCTTACTTTTCTCGTTGAGTTTTTTTCAGCACAACTTGAAGGACAAATTTTCAACAAATTTTATTTTATTTCATGTTTTAAAATTCCTCTTTAATGATGTTATTATGTATTTTATTGTTCTTGAATATAAGGAAAAGAAATCCCTGATGACCATCTTCAATAGGAATGGGCAAAAAATATCGATATATCAAAATATCGATGTTTTTAAAAGAAATTATCGATATATATCGCCGATATTTAAAATACCGATACATCGATATATCGATATTAAAATACGACTATCGAATTCGATATTTTTTAAAGTCAGTCTTCATTAAAAACTCAAAATTTAAGCCGTTTTTTTAAGAATCGGCATCACTGCATGCACCACCAAGAAGGTGGGGTCAAGTCACCATATGGTGTTTTTTTCTGGTGTTTGACTTGTCAAATTTTCTATACAAATCATGGTGAAATAAGCAGGTGGCATCGTTATGGCAACAAATACAACATTACAACAAAAATGGAAATTATATCACCGTTTACGTCAAAAAATACCTTAAACAAAAACAAAGCGTGCCGCTGAACATGATGAAATAAATAAATTTTTAGCCAATTTTTATTTAATTATGGTCAATATCTTATTTATTTTAATTTAAAAGTATCAAAAACTTTAATAAAATACAATAATCACAGCAAAACAGCATAAACAAAACTTTGAAATATGACTAGACAAACAATTCAAGAGCAAAAAATCGTCATGGCGTATGCTGCCACCTTTATTATTTCACCATGATACAAACTAGTTTTTTATGTAAACAAACCGATTTTTTTACTTGCAATATTTTGGAAAACCCGACCACAGAAGCACTGTTGTTGTAGAATTGACCTCACATTCTCGTCAATTCGCCTTGTATAAAATGATTGGCATTTATAAGAAGAAGAATTAAGAAAAAAGCGGGGTTTTCACATTCCATATTTCTAATTAAAACAGTGAAGTCAAACTAAGTGGAAAAGATTTATTTTATGCGGTTTTTGGAACAATATATGTGCCCATATATATTTGGAATAATAATAAGATTTGTGCATATATACATACGTATTAAATTTTTTAGTTTGGAAATAGTTTCAGCAATATACGTTCGATATATCGATACATCGATATTTTTGAAATAATAAATATCGATACTCTTAAAAAATATCGATTCGATATATATCGATATGTTTTTTCAATTTGCCCATCCCTAATCTTCAAAGAAGATCGAAATATTGGAAACAAATAAAAAAAGAATTTTTATTAACAACAAACACTGGCCTCGAGCTTGACTAATTTCACTTATTTAAAATTCGAATAGTCGAATAAGAACAACTTTGATTCCTCTCTTTATAAAAATAATTTAAAAATATATCACTTTTGTTATTTTTTTTTTTGAGTTTTACTTACACCACAAATCTGGGAGGCTTTTGTAAATTGATATATTTAATGACATTATGATCTGGTTCAATATTAGCACAAGCAAATCTTTCTCCAGAAAATTCAGGACCAAATATAACTACAGAACGTCCTATGGCTCCGACGGGCCTTTCCAGAGGTAAATTTGAATCTGTATAAACTCTGCGTTCACCGCCAAGATCTTTAATGTTAAGAGTTTTAAATTTAATCATTATATTATGAAGAAGGACTTCAAGTATTATATTTTTTACCTATTGTACCCAAACGTGCTCCTACGTCGCCAACGTAACAACGCAAGGGATTATCCGCACCACATTCGCGTTCATATAAATCCCGCTTAAAAAAAAAATTAATTTTGGTGAAAACTTAAAGTAACTTAAAAGCAGAGTTCGACAAACCACTAAGGTTTGGCAAGTGTACTGGTCACCTCCAACAATACTGCCTTTAAAGATAGTTTTAAAAATGTTATTTTTAATTTAACCATATTGTTGGCACCGACAACCAGGTTATGGATAAAAATAGTGCTCCATCAAGAAGCCACGACCATATTATGGTTGCCACTGACAGTTTTAACCATTATATAGTTGTCGGGGACAATAATATGGTTAAATTAAAAATAATATGCTTAAAATTTTCTTTACAAATAGTATTGTTGGTCCATATTTAAACATGTTTTTTCTCTGCGTGTACAAGGCAGAGTTGCCAGTTAAGATGTTTCCCCCCAGATTTAGGAGATTTTTTAATTTAGGGCCATAAAGTTATTTTTAGGAGGGTTAAAAGAGGTTTCAGGTTGTCTTAACAATAACTAAATAATACTTTAATTTACAGCTTATTTTTGGTTGATCAAAAGATATCACGGGGAAAACAGCTTGATTATCATCTGAGAATATAATAACTGAAAGTACCATATTTGCAACTACTCAAGTTTGTCCTTGCAGTGGATAATTACACTAGTAGAACACTAAACGTACGATAAAACAAGATCAGTACGTTATCTTAGTATTTATGTTCCTTAGCTCACAGTATTTTTGTATCATATTTTGCTGGTGCAAAAATTCACGAACACTAAAATAACATTTAGAGTTTGTGTTTTAAAAAAATACACTACGGAGGTTTTTTTAATTAAGGGCTATAAATTTGTATTTAGGAGCCTTTTAGGTGGTTTCACTATTGGCTTGTCTTTACAGTAATTTAATAATACTTTTTTACAGCATGTTTTTGGTTGAGCAGAAGATTTCACGGGAAATTAGCTTGATTTTGCAACAACTCACGTTTGTCCTTTCAGTAGATTATTACGCTGGAAGAACACTAAACGTACGATAAAACAAGACCAGTACGTTATCTTAGTATTTATGTTGCACAGCTCACATATTCACGAACACTAAAATAAGCTTTAGAGTTTGCGTTTTAAAAAATACACTACGTTAATGTAAAGTTTTTTTTCTAACCCTGCTTAAAGGCTTAAACATACGGAGGCTACGCTAAAATTTAAATATAAATATAACGCTTCAAAAAAATATATAAAAGGGATTAGGAAAGACTGGTTTTGGTTAATGTATTTCTTGACTCCAAAGCTTATATAAGATTTACGCAAGCAAATGGGATTGCAAAAACGTCAATTCGTGCATCTAAAGCACCCTAATGACACCTGGCTGGCAAACGAGTTCTGCATAGTCATCTACCGAGTGATTACACAAATTCTCTTTAAAGGAATGAAAACATCGCCCACCAATATACAACGATTTTGCCAATCACAAAAATCTTTGGCGGAGGTATTTCTGTCATAGTCTCTTTCTAGAAGGACTTTTGCAATTCGTTAAGTTGAAAAATAAGCAGTTCTTGCTTTATTATTAAATGTTTGTAATATGTTGGCTTCTTGCACCTCTCGTATGTGTTCAAAAGAATTTTTTATGGAGACTGATAGTGGGCCGATTTGCAAAATTTGTAATACTTACATAACAATTTTTATAAATGAACTAAGTTCTTATGTGCTTAACACTATATATGAGTCGGTTTGGTGTCTACTGTCTAGATGATATAGTTCAATATTACATATTTTCAACTGTAGTTTTTTTCCATGATAAAACCTGTTAACTCCGTCTCAACAAAAACAAAAAACTTTTAATTTTTTCTATTTGCTGCTTGAGAGGAAAACCAAAATTAGACACTTTTTAAGACACAATTTGAAGAAAAAAAGCATTCTGGTCGACGAGGCGTATCTTTCTCTACCACACGGCATCAAAGTCTCAATTTACTTAAAAAGCGGATTTAGCAGGTTTGCATATTAAGCCGATGAAATGTTATTTGTTAACACGGAATTCCTTTAAATAATTTATTTAAAAAAAGTTTACTTACATTTAAAGGATCTGCCAGTTGCGTAAAATATGGATTCCAAACATAACCACCAGCGACACAACGTGTAATTGTTGGCTTAACGGCAGCATCAACACCAACAGGATTTACAAACACCTGCCAATTATGATTATGGGTCTGCAAATAAAAAAAACCAAAAACCTTCTTTATAAATAGCGGTTATTAGGGACCAACAATAATGTGCAGGAGCTGGCTTAAGCAACTGTGTCAAACTATATTGAACTTAAGGAAACTTTTCGTTTTTAAGAAACTATCATTTGTTTAAGCAAAATGTGAAACTGAACGCACAAGGCTTTTCGTTATTGTTTGACAGTTGCTTAAGCTAGCTTTCGCACATTATACTTGGGCCTTTAGTTTTACTATCACTTACCATATTCCTATCATTTTTTCCCGGATGTCTTAACTTAACCTCTATTACAGTATCCGATTGACTGCCATCATTGTGTATTAGCTGTGTCATTTTAATATAACCATAAGCATAACCAGTAGGATGGTGAAAGGAAGCAATGGCTCGTATTTCTCGAGCCTCACTGGGAGCATAACCACGCTCTAAAGTACTGCAAGCCCAACGGGCATTGCGTTTTTTCTTATGGATGACTACCGAACGACCAATAATACTATCAATACCGAACAAAGGCAAATTGGTATCGTTAAAGGCTCCCTCATAGTGGGTCAATGAATCTAAAGTGCCAAATTTGCCACTTAAATCGCCCAATTCATATTGCTCAGTGCTGCCTTGACCGGGAGGCGGAGATTCTTTCGGATTAACATCATAAGGATTGAAGTGACCATATAGCGTAGAAGCTTCACAGGGGAAAGCTAAGTTGGCTTCAACAGGAGTCTGAAATTAAAGTAAAATTAACGAGGGCTTATGTTTCGATTGATCTATCTTACCATGTGTACATGATAACCACTAGTTTGCTCTAAACCCTTAAATTGCACTTCAATGTTGCTTATATCATATTCAGATTGCTGTGTTATTTCCACCTTGCCTGAGACCGTCAATTCATCGCCATTGGCATACCAGTCTTTGGCCACCACTTTTCGGCGATTATGACCAATTATACTAAAAAACGAAAAACGCCAAACGAAATAAAATTTTAGTAAGTCTCTAAGCTTCGTCTACTTACGTGGAACACGCCAATCGTTCTCCTCTGGCCTTAGGACCGAAATCATCATAGATCACCAGGGATTTACCCAATATATTATGCCTTCCCGATAATGGCAGGTTGGTGTCCGTAAAAATCAAACGACTTTTTTCCTGAGCATTGCGTTTACTGCCCGCTATACTTAAAGTCCCAATTCGTGTATCTAAAGCCCCTATACGACACATGGCTGGCAAACGAGGACTGCAATAGTCATCTGCCGAACGATTACCCCAATCGACTTTATACGGATTGAAAATATTTCCCGCCGATATACAACGATTTTGCCAATCATAGAAATCTTTGCCGGGGGCACTACTGTGTATGGCCCAACGGTGAGAGAATGTATTGTTTTGGGTAGAACCATCTGCATGTATCATGTACTCAAATATCACTGTTGTATCCTGCCAGGGCTCCTCGGCAGGTTGGCGGAATAATACTCGACCCACAATTGGATATCTGAATAAGACTTGGGCAGTGAACATCTGCTTTTGGTAACCATTTTTTTGATATTGATTTATGGTACCACAGCTCCAAATTTCTTCTGTTAGATTCTCCAAGTTCGTACGATTATAATGATAAATCACTAAACTTCGGTAAGCTGTACTGTCTAGTCCCTGCAGTGGTAAAAATACATCCCAATATAAACCATTCAGTTCAGAGCTGGCACCCGGCAAAAACGAGTGATGGTAGTATTTTTTGTTACGGCTTTGTAATTTGCCACTTATTTCACCGACCGGATATTGATCTTGTGTTCCAAATCCAGCTGGTGGTATAAGGGACTTTTCAATTTCTCTGGGATTATACAGAGCCCCAGTAGAATCACAATAGTCCGGTTTACCCATTTTCAAAGGTACCGGTGGAAGAGTGTGGATACGAAAAGCCGCTACATCTTCGGCAAATTTGCGAGCTTTATGTTCGCCATGCTCTCCAGCCGCATTTATAGAGAAATTGAGGAAAGTAGGGTCAAACTTTGAACGTTGGGTCAAGGTTATTTCTCCCTTCATGCCTTCATGATTGATGAAAGATCTTTGAAGAAAAAAAAAATCATGTTTCGGGAATTTACAAAGTGTTCCATTGTGTCATACTGGCTGTATATGCTATAATTTTATTAATGAGACATATATGACACAATAGAACACTTTGTGAATTGCTTAATTGTTACAAAAAGTTCATATTTTGTTTCTTTACTTACTTATATATCAATTGCTTCACGTCTCTTATCTTGGTGCAGGCCAAATAGTTTTCTGGGTGTTGATCATCAAATAAAACCAAATACAAAGTACGATGCGGTATTGTCAAATCGGAGGGAAGTAAGGCTAACTTTTCATCCCTAAACACTACTCTATGAGGCACCCGCAAAGCATTCTTAGCAACGAGTATTTTACCCAAACGACTGTCCAAATCACCAATACCCTTTCCATCACCCTCCCCAGCCGGATCGAAAACTAATTGCAAGAAATTACAATTATCCTCGGTACGGTGATGATCATATTTAAAAATATCGGTGACAAATATTTTCCAATGATGTGTTGTCATGGGTTTTCTTGCATCGGAATTTAATGGCTGAGACTGAATGTGATACAGATCGGAGTAAATTAAAGTATCCCCTAACGAACCATCCGTAGGTGCTAACCAGCGAAAGTAGACTGATCCAGCTATAGGGGTATTAAAACGTGCCTCTGCCATATGCTCTACATTCATTTGTATAGTGGTGATGGTGGCACACACCCGGACATTACGTGTGACCTCGGTAAGAACTAGGGATTTGCCCCAAATACCCTTGTCGCCTGAAATTGAAAATAAAATTTTTGTTTTTAATATTGACCGAGAGAAATTGGTATTTTTTTATATTTAAAAAAATTTTTTTTTTTTTTAATTTCTTACAAATATTACGGACTACATTTTTTCTTCTGTAGTACTTTTGTGAAAAATTCACATTAGTTTTAGTGAAATACATTAATTTTTAGTTACAAATTATTAAGAATGTTATATTTGTATTCTTTGATGCCTTTTGCCAAGCATATTTAATAGAAATGTAATACACTGATAGAATAATGCATCTTCATATTGATGATGCCCTAACATCAGAATTGTGACATCAATGTTACTACAATTGGCATCAATGATGCCAAAAGTAACATCCATCCAATGACTTACGTCTTCGTACAATTTTCTCATTGTTTACGTGTCATCATTTTATGACTATAATGACATCAATTCGATGCCACATTTTGTGTACTATTAACATTATTTAAATGATAACAATGTATTATAAGAAGCAAAAATTCCTATATTCTATTTTTTAAAATTATTTAGTTAAATATATCAAATGTTTAAAGTAGAATAATTACGAAAACCATATGGGGCATGGTGCTGGTGTCTTATTATTGAGAGTTCAGCTGTAAACAAAGGTCGTAATTCAACAAACATTTGTAACGGGTGAGTAAATAGTAATATTCTCTCACTTTGACTTAAGTCAATTCCAATGACTTTGACTTAATGACAAACTGTCATTAAATTGATGCTTATGTGTCCTTTCTCCGATGCTACTGCGTCATCGCACTGAGGACATGTTCGTCATTTCTGTGATGCCGATGTGTCATACAATTGATGGCATAATTTAATTTTGAACCTGATGACACTTTGGCCAAGTGATGTTAAGGTTGACATCACCATGATGAAAAGTGACATGGGGTCAAAAAAGGAAGGCACTTGTCATAGTACTGATGTCAAAATACATCCATCAGCTTTATGACGCCTTTTCTATCAGTGTAGTTATTAACCAAAATGTGTATTAGTAAAAAAAATCCGGTTATTCACACCGCATATTTTACACATGGTTCGTGTCTTAAATAACTTGGATAACATTTGAAGGGTAAACATCTTCTTAGTCATTTGACGAAAAAGCTTAAACAAATTTTTTTTTGCTTCTTGAATGACGAATTTTGTGCGAGAAGTTTTGCTTAACTTCTTAAAATTTAAAAAAGATGCAGCTAAAGCAGATCGATCAAATAAGTGCGTGTATTTATTTTGATTTGCAATTAAAAGAACTCAAAGGTTTAATATAAAGAGAATAAACCAAAGGGAAAACGTAACAATATAAAAGGTGGCTAGGAGTATTAAAAAGGTTTCACACATACAACTAAAAACTTTGTATACCATCATTCCCACTTAAATTGTTCCTCATATGGAATTTTTTAGCCAGTTGTAGTTATAGAGACCCGAATCTCTGATGAGAAAAGAACATGAAACACCAGCCCTGATAGGCTAGCTCACTTCCAACCAGGGTTGTGAACTATTTCTTATCAAAAAGCGCCGTGTCTCCAATCAAAAAGCGCTAAAAAGCGCTAAATAAAATTTAAATAAAAAACTTAATGACATGTTTAAGATCCAAGTTTTATTAGTAACACTGGCCGTCAAAAAAAAATCGTTTTAAATAAAAATTTATGAAAAACAAAGATACTACTGCGCTAAATTCAAATCCGTTTTCAGTTGTTTCTATCATGTCTTGTTCTTTTATGGGCTAGTCTTATATTTTGACCGAAATAAGGCATTTATGTGCTACATATATTTTATCATAACTTGAGAACGATATTGATATTTTACAAATAATTATTTTATATTATATTTTTCCATGCAAATTAGTATTTTTATCATTTATCAGAAATCCAGGTATATTATGAATAAAAAAAGCAAGAAATCAGTAAACAAAATGTTAACTAGACGTGATTGAATAAACTATTTGCATTTAGCACGCTAAAGTGAATTAAAATCACATAATCAAGTTCTCTAGATCGACTTTTTTTTAGTTTTTTGCCGAGCAGTGTTAATAAAACTTTAATATTTTTAAAAAGCCTTTTCTAATATTTAAGGAAGCTTAAAGTAATATAATTTCAACTATACACGGAAAGAATTATTTACTAATTCGCCAGAAAATATGTCTTGAACCACGAAAATTTTGCACTATTCTCGTCCAAGTCAAAAATTTCTTATTGTATATAAACATAAGCAAAAAGTTGTGACTCAAAGCGAACTAAAATTTACTAAAATACAGCTAAAAAATTAATTTATAGTTACTTAAATCAAGTTTTCTTTGCTTTTTATTTTACAAAATCAGAAGCAAAGCCTAAAAGTTTTCCATAAAAACGTATAGCACTAGTTATTTTATAAAAAAAATTTTGGTTTCTTGATTCTACTTTAAAATCAGACTAATATTAAATAAATGCTTCTTGAAATTTTTGATCATATACCAAAAACGTGAATTTTTTAATCATGAGAAAATGTTTCTTTATTTAAGAAACTTTTACTTAATACGAACAAAATAAGTTAAAATCAGTTATTTAGTTTTGAATTTTCTTGTTTTAAGAAACGAAATGGATTTCTTTATAAAATAAACTTCTTTCCTTGTATAGAATGCTTTTCAGAGTAAAGTATTTTCAAAACGGAAACAAATTTTGGTTTAATGTGTCTTGATTTTAATGTATGCAAATAAAAGTACAAAAATGTTGGGTATCACTAAAAGCGCTAATTTAGCGCTCTTTTTAAAAAAAGCGCTAAGGAAAAACTATGCGCCTTTTCGACAGTTAAAAAGCGCTTAATCTAGCGCCAAAGGCGCTAAATTGGCAACTCTGCTTCCAACTAGCCTACCAGGGCACATAGTTTTCCTAATAAATAAAAAGATATTTTAAAATATCAGCAGTAAATCTATTTATTTTGCAGTCGTCAAAAAAAAACAGATTAGTTAACCTTTGTATTGTGGTGTAGGGATTTAAAAATTTAATGTTTAAAGCAGTGTTCGAAAATAAACACTAAATATCGTTCTTTAATGTTCGGTTCGGTAGATTTTTGGAAAACACAAACGCTAATAGAGTTTGTGTAGAAATTCATTAAAAAAAAATAACGTTTCCCTGTTTGTCATCTTTCGAACACAAAAATAATACTGTTTTCATCATACTCAACAAAAGATGAGAACATTCAATTCCGTTCGGTTTTTTTTGAAAATCCACAAACTTCAATGTGTTCGGTTCGGCTCGTTAATGTTCGTCCTTTTTCGCTAGTAAAAAACGAACCAAACATTTTTTACAAAAACAAAATACACACACGAAAAAAACATTATAGAAGATTAAAATATAATGTTTTTCTACAGTATCACTACAATTGTTCTGTTTTTTAACGAAGAACCGAACATTATATAATGTTCGGTTCTTTCTTGAAAATAGTTACGAACGGTATTAAGGGTTGTGTATGTTTACACAAACACTAAAAAAATAGATATCGTTCTTCGGTGTGTGAGCCGAACGCTAAATAATGTACTGTTTATTTTCGAACACTGGTTTAAAGTACACAACCAATGAATTTTGGGAATTAGTCCAAATATAAAAAAAAAAATATTAAATACTGCTTAAATACTAGAGTTGTCAATTATTCGCCTTTCAGCTTTGTTCGAATAATTCAAATAATTGTTTTCGTTCGTTCGATCAAACGAATAAATCTGTTAAATTATTCGATTAATCGATGAGGGTAACAAATAAAAAAATTATTTAAAAAAATACATATTTTAAATAAGATACATTCGTCCATTAATTTACAACTATGGAAAATCTTCCATTTTCTTCTTTATTTTTTCTCAAATCTACTATAACTTCTTCTTTTTGATGCGTACAACTTTTCATCTTAACTCCATATCGTTGTATTACTTAAAGAAATCGTAAAATCCCTAATTCTTAAATAATCTGATACAACTTTAGATTTTCGAAAGGCGTTTGCAGACCTTCCAACTTCAGCCAAATTTCTACGTACAATTCCGTCTATGGAACAACCGCTATCCCTCTTTATGTATTTTTCCGTTGGATTATCTTCTACTACATCGTTTTCAATGTTAATATTGTGACACTTATACTATGTGCACACTTGGGTTCTTTAAGCAACTCGAACGTTATTAAGCTGTGTATATTGAAGTGATTTGTTAATCACTTCAAATTGACATGATTACAACTAAATAGCTTCATTAATCACATCGAATCCTCTGAATATACCTCAAACTGAGTATAATATAGAATAGGTCACCATGAACGTATCCCTCACGTGTACAACCAACCACGATTATATGTAAAGAAGTACTAATTTTTTTGTTGTGTTTTTTTTTTTCTTAATCATCTCAAATGTAATGTGAACGGCTTTGATTAACTTAATCAACATTTAAAAACCTAAGTGTGTACATAGCATTACGCAAATGGCAAAGATATATATTATTTAAAATATATACTAATATTTTCTACTTTCATGATATGATTTCTATAAATCAATTCTTTATTTTTTTAGCTTTGTGTTTATTTCTAAGTTTTTTGCCCGAGAGTGAAAGATCCCATTTCTTGAAAATTGCTAACGTTTGATTTAAAAAGAAAACTACTGTTACAATTGTTTGTCAAAGATTTGTTTAATTAGAACATAAAATACATTTTTGAAATCCTATGAATACTCAACACGGTTTTTGCTAACTAAACATCGAGATTAATAACAAACAGGATTATAGCTACAATATATTTTACCTTTCCTACATTTTGTATAAAATCGCTAAAAAACGTATGAGAATAAATCAAATTCTAAGCTTTTATTTCTTATTAGTCTTATAATTACAGTTCTTTTCGCTTATAGTCACATCCTTTAGTTGCAACCATAACGCTAATGTGACTATAAGGCTAATTCACATATATGCCCCTATGATGTATATAACCGAATTCGAATATAATCAAGTTATGTGAATAACGGAAATAAAAAATTCATATAAATTACACCGACATTAGGCTTATGGTTTATGGTTTAACAACAGAGTTGCATACTGTATAAAAAATAGTCAAAATAATAACAAGATATTTCATAACTGATACCGAAGGCAAAAACGAATTTTTTACGAGTAAAGAGTTGATGACAAAAATTAAACGATTTGATTCTTTCTTTCTTTGGATGGATTGTGGTTTCGAAAACTAAAAAGAACTTAGTTAATATTGCTAATGTGACCATAACGCCATTAATTTGCTTCACTTTTCCCTTTGATGATTGTTGATAGATGGCTTATATGGCAAATGTGCTTATATCGCTAAGGCCCGTTTTCACAACTTACCGATAGTTAAAGGTTAGATTTTATAGGCCGTATAATACTTTAAGCTATCGGTAAGTTGTGAAAACGGGCCTAAATGGACTATAACGTTAATACTTTATATTAAATTAACTTATAGCGGCAAAATAAACAGATAAAATGGACTATATCGCTAATGTGACTATAAGCGTAGTGACTATAAACGAAAAGTACTGTAATTTATTTTTTAATAAAAAAAATTATTCGATTAATCGACATAATTTAATCGATTTATTCGTTATTCGAAAATCGCCATTTTTAAATTATTCGAACAAGAGTTTGTTTTTGTTTGATCGATTAATCGACTTATTCTTAATCGGTTGACAACTCTATTAAATACCTCTTATATGTACATATTATTAAATTTTTGCCTACTACTTTTTTAAAAATTCTTCCACAATACTTACCTATCAATTGCATTTCTCTCCACCATGTGGACGTCTCATTTCCGGGTAGTATTAGATATTCTAAATCTTCATCAAATGTAACAACGACATCACCCAAACGTTCGAGTTCACAACGTTCATTTGTATCGGTATTTGTATAATCTACAGGAAATTTACGCACCGACCAACTCCATGTCTGTTCGGGATACTGGAGAGTGGTTTCAAGATCAGTGATTATTTTCACATGACTAGAATTGACTTGACGAAATGTTATTTCGCCATGTAGACCATGTTGCGAGATATAAGCAATTAATTGTTGGCCTAAAAATTATAAAGCAATGCAAAAATGCAAAATATTTAAAACTTTAACAAAAAATGATTCACTTTAAACTGATTTCTTTTTTCTTGTTTCGAAACGGACTTACCCGTAACTTGTGAAGCAATATTAAATAATACCAACAAAAAGATTTTTATATTCAAATAATTTGGTTTGTTAATCATTTTATTTTTTATAGGATTAGAGAGGAACTCCTTATTAAAATTATTTATATTTAAAAATTTTTAATTAAAAACAATTTTCTTTGTTTTCTTTTGATATTAAAATTCCATTTTACTTTTACATGTTTGGTATAACTGTTACTATAATTTTTTTTTTGTTTCGTTGTTGTTGTTTTTTTTATTGGACAAATATTTTCTTTCACGTCAGCAATGTCTTAACGTCTTTGCCCGTATTAACTAAAGCCCTGTTTGATGTCTTAAACTCAACTAAAAGTCTGAAAGAGCCAGAGCCACTCATACTGTAGTTAAACAAGTATTTTGTTGATTTTATTTCTACTTGTAGTTGTTCTCTTGAAGGTCTACCATCATAATTTTGTTGTTGTTTATGCCATTGTTTACACCAAAGTTAAAAACTCAATTTGCAACTTGTGTATTTTTGTTTGTTTTGGACTGACTTCGTTACGCATGCGTGGTTGTTGATTCACATTCTCCTTTCTAGCCAATAATTGTTATGTTTTCTGTTTTGATCATTGTATTCGTTAAAACCAGTTTTATATGTTTGTTAAGACAGCTGATGGCCAAAACACTTTTTATTAACTGTTATTTCAATCAGATACTTACAGGGTGACTCGTAGCAAGAAAGTGTGGTTTTCTTTAATTTCCTCCATTACCAAAAAACATTTATAGTTGAACATATCTAGATTAAATTGTGAACTCTTAAGAAAGGATGTACATTACATATAGTCAGCTCATTACTGGTTTTACCTACCGACCATTTTTTAAAAAGTTGAGTTAGTTTTAAAGAATATATATTTTGAATAGCCAAACCTGAATCCTAAACCTTTTTCAAGAAACTTTTCATGGTTTTTGAGAGAAAATGCTTTAATTTTGGTCCATACATATCAAGGTATTGTTTTGCTCTACACTGTTGCTCTCTACAGTTTGGGCGAACGCAGCAAATTCCTTATAGAAAAATGTACAAAATAAATTTTACTTTTACCTCGCTTCATTGCCGTAAGAAGAAAAAAATAGTTTAAGCAAAAACAAACAAAAAATGTCAACTACGAAACACACAGCAGTAAGTAAACGTATGCAGGAAAAAATCTACTTTTTAAAAATTAATTAAAAAAAGTGTCGTATGCGGCACAAAACAATAATTCTCAGTTTCAATAAAATACTATTTACTTCTAAGTTCTTTCATGAACGTTCACAGAAATTTACATTTTCCTTTAAAACAAACGCCGAAAGTTGTGGTGAAAATATAAATAAATTATATCGGGTATATATTCAGAAAACGATATGTTGTTAACCCAATTTAAGAAAACATTACACATTTTGCACTTTTTCCCTGTTTCATTAAAAATAATTATTTAGTAACACTGCAACGCACTGTGTCGAAAATGATTACAAGGTGGGCACCCTACTGGTAAAGCTAATACAAGTATGCTCAAGGCAATAGTGTTTTTCGTTTTTCAAAGGTATTCGCGGTATTCGCGACTAAATATTTCAATACTGCAGTACCCATAAAACGATATTTTTTATACTTTTGGGATCGTTGCTCAATTTAAATTAACGACCCCTTTCGATTTGGTGAGAAGGTTCCTTTTATTTTATAAGGAACATATATGAACGAAAAAAGGTTTTAAAATTTTTTTTTCTAAAGCTATGTCATATTCAAAATGTCATAATTTCGCTGAATAAGCCGAATGTGTTGAGTTTATTTCTTCAATATCTACTACTACTTGACACACGAAGATGATTTTAATGTAATTTTAAAGAGAATACTTGAGGCTGCAAACCACATATGGGCATTTCCAGCGAAAAGTCTACTTTTTGTAACGTAACGCCAGAAGTATTTTGAATTGTTTCTCAAACAATTTTATATGTATAGTTTACTTTTTTATATCTTGGTGTAAAGCGCAACTAGCTCTACATTTAGTAACAAATTAGATAACGATTGAACAACCTGGTCCGAAAATACAACCTTATTTGCAATCTGGCGTTACATTAAAATAAAGAAGACTTTTCGCAGAAAAAGCCCATATGTACTTTAAAACGAGCAAAGATTTTTAAATTTTATAGTTTGAAAAATAAATTTGTATTAGTCCATAGTTTACTAAAAAAGGTTTTATACAAAACATCTTGCTCAATTCGCAGTCTTATTCAGTTTTGTAATGCAAGTCAAAATCCACTTCCGTTTTTTTAACGTCACGCCAGCGCAAATTTTTGCTTATATCTGCAAATCCTTAGCGTCGATTACTGTGATTTTTTTTCTGAATACAGTGCTACTTCATTACTTTGTATATATAAAAACCCTTTTTACAAATTTGACTTCTTCATTTAATTTTTTTACATTTTGTGTTACAATTTTATGTTCATTCTGTCCGTCTTTGGAACACGCTACCGTCGTCCATTCAACTTATAACACTTGTCTACTTTGATTTTTGATTCTTCATGTTTTTGTTATTTTTATTAATTTTTGTATAATTAATTTTAAAATTTTTATAATTTTTTCTTTATTTTATTATGTTCTAGTAAACTTATTAAAATATATAAAAATTTTTTACTTTAATTATAAGATTATAAAACTTGTTGTATTGGAAAACAATTAAATAAAACATAAAACATAAAACAAATATCACGCCACGTCAAAATGGAAATGCCCATATATAAAAAAATATTAAATTTTAAAAATGGAAACTTATTTTTTTATTTGGCGGTTTTTTTTTTATATAATGCCTCAAACTGTGCTGAAACTTTTAAGGAGGTGTTTTTTTTTAAAGATATGATTTTTTTTCTTTCGCAACCTTTAAAAAAATAATCTTAAAATAGAATTTATAATTGTAATTTTGTGCAATAAGTACACTGTGCTAGTTGCAAAAAAACAGACCAGCCGCGCACCTGGCATTTTACCCTAATAGGGGTACGCTGAATCCAGTGGTACTAACCCCGTTTTTAGGTTAGCTCTTGTTTTTCAGATATACCGTTATTTCGAAAATGTAAGAGGTTGCACAGCATATATTCGCGTAACTCAAAAACGTTTTAGTTTATTGAAATAACTAAAAAAAACCGAAATTCGGCAATAAATAATAAAGTGGGGTTGTTCTGATTTTTTTTTACATATCGTCGGCTTAGAGTGTAAACCTGCTAAATCCACTTTTTAAGTAAATTGAGTATTTAATGCCGTATGGTAGATAAAGATATTCCTAGTCGACGAGCATCAAGTTTTTCTTCAATTTGAGTCCTGAAGTGTGTCAAATCAACAGAATTTTTGGTTTTCCTCTCAAGCAGCAAATAGGAAAAATAAAAAGTTACAACTACATTTAGAGTTGACAAAAAATCAACCAACTGTGGTCGGGACTGTAAGAAGAGATAAACTCAATATTTATTGTTGTTGTTTTTGTTTAAGCTTTGATATTGTTACAAGTAAAACTGGGGCTTATAATTCTTATTCGCTTAACAGTTTTATTTGAATAATATCTTTAGTTTTTCTAAAATCTTTGGATGAAGGTTCCTGACGATCTGGCCTAAGCCACCAGTGAAATGCGCATAGGAATAGCTTATCCCATCAACAATGAACTTCAGTTTGTCAATAGTATGAAATGGGAATTTAGCACATTATAACGAAACCTTGATAATTAATTTTTGAATCCCAAGAAAAACTTTGAAAAAGTTTTTTGTCTCTCCTGGAAAAATTTTTTAAAAGGGAGTTAGCAGGTTTACACTCTAAGCCGACGATATAAAGAAGCTATGACTATGTCGCAATAAAGGATCGATATATATCAGAGTTTATATTTATTTATATGTATGCATGTAACGTGTGTAAAGATAAATATTAAAAGTTTAATTCATTTTTTTTAAATATCGCATGCGATAAAAATTATATTAAAAAATATCGCATGCGATAAAAAAATATTTTATAGAGTATACGACTATTTACACGAAATTTTAAAGTTTTTATGAATAATCAATCATTTTAATTTAACATTAAAAACTAATTTGATATTTGATTAGTCTTTTGGACTTCAAGAAGAATTCTTGACAAAAGGTACGGGAAAACGGCAGTAAGTGGAAATATGTAAATCAATTAAAATGGATAATCATCCAAAGCAAATTTCGACCAACCAAGGTTAATACAATTTGGTTTAAGGATTAATATTTGATATTTGATTTGATCAATGGCTGTGAGTGTTAAACGGCAAAAGCCTCTGAAGATATTGAGTGGTTACAACTGAAACATGTAAGTGTAACCTGTCTGTAAAAGCCTGGGTTCGAGCCCCGCGGCAGTCAATAATGAAAAATTATCAATAAATTTTAATTAATTTCATGTTGTAAAATTCCTTTCTTCATAAAAATAATTTAATAAAAATTAAATTTGATGAACTTTAACCTCATTAAAAGATCAAAACTTGGATTAAAAACCATAAACAGTTCAACAAAAATAACCACAATACTAATTATTTTTTAAATACACAAAAACCAAATTTAACAGGACAGCCATTTTTCTACTTTTCTCTGCTTTCGCTTGCACTATTAAAATGAAAATATACATTCAATTTTTGGAGCAACGAAGTAGAATTCGAATACAATATTTTGTCTGGTGGCGTATCTTTGAATATAGAACAAGATTGCATCAAAAACTCAAAGGGGTCGATATATTTCTCATCGCATGCGATATTTAAAAAAATTAATTAAACTTTTCATATTTATCTTCACACACGTTTATTTGAACATATAAACAATCATATATGAATTATTTTTCATTTGCTCAAGGTTTAAATCATCATCAAAAACTCATTTAGGTGATTTTTACAAAAAAATGTATCACCCAAAAGCTAGATGGGAACAACTTTAAATAAAATTTATATACATAAATACAAATTGTTTTATTTGTATTGATATAAAAATGTATATTATCATTTAAAAGTTGTAGAGATTTTTGTAGAGTCAATGTTTTTAACGCGTAAGGATTTTTTCGGGCTGCGTAAGGACTTTTTTAAAAAGTTGGAAACATCACTGATAGTCACCTCCAACAAAACTATTTTTAACAAATTTTTTTAAACATATTATTGTTAATTTTACCATATTATTTTCACCGGCAACCATATTACGATTTAAATAGTTTTTCGGTTGTGCATCATGGTTTCCTCAAAATATGCTATGGTTAATTTGATAATAAATTGTTTACGACTAAAGAACCAAATACACTGATCAAAATACTTACTCCCCTGAAGGAAACCTGGGTGCATGTGTCTCCAAGTCAACAGTTTTGTCGAATATATTGGTGACATTGTCAACAAAGTGTCCACACTACATTACATTTGCCACTATATTTGGCTTTAATACGAAAAAGATTTTATCAATAACATTTGAGAAGTACAGTTCCTACATATAAAAGTTGAAGAAATAATAAGAAGAGATTGTTATGATTTCGTATTCTTACAAAAAGTGTAGACTACTTTTACTAAAATGTACTAGCGATTCTCTGGTTCCAGTGTCTACATATGTTCCCAAAGGAACTACCTAGTCAATACCTTGACAGTAGTACCAACGTCACTAGTAGATTTCCAATGACACGCACATGTTAAATGTCTATTGTAAATAACATTGCCTGGGGTATAATTAGTCACTAGTACTGGTGACTGTGTCAATTGAAACAGGTGTGATTGCAGACCATGTGTCTCAGTTAATAAAGTTGAATTATAGAAATGTTGAAAAAAAATAGTGAATCAGTACAGATTCACTGGTGACATTTCCTGCAGGGTCATCAAGCATTGTGGTAGTATTATTGAAAATATGTTTGTATGCGTTACATCGACGATGCTGGATGAAAAATCAGAACATTTAGATGGGTAATTCCATGTCAAAACGACCAAGAGTGGGACACGACCCCTTCCGATTTTAATGAAATTTGGTGAGAAGGTTCCTTTTATCTTATTAGGAACATATATGAACGAAAAAAATTTTTAAAATTTGTTTTTCGAAAGTTATGTCATATTCAAAATGTCATAATTTCGCAGAATTAGCCGAATGTGTTGAGCTTATTTCTTCAATATTTCGAAAACTACTTGACATATGAAGATGATTTTGATGTCATTTTAAAGAGAATACTTGGCGATACAAACCATAAATTGAAAAAAAAAAATTTTTTTTGAAAAATGTAATATCTGCAAAATGTTAAATTTTAAAAACGGACTAAGTCAAAAACATATTTTTTTATTTGGCTGAATTTTTTTGAATAATACCTCAAACTGTTCTTTAAAAATCCTGAAACTTTGAAGGAGGTGTTTTTTTTTCTTTTTTAAGATATGATTTTTTTCCTTGCGCAACCCTTAAAAAAATAATATTAAAATAGAATTTTAATATTGTTATTTTGAGCAATAAGTACACTGTGCAAGTTGCAAAAAACTACCGAGCCGCGCACCTGGCATTTTACCCTAATTTGGGACGCTGAATCCAGTGGTGCTAACCGTTTTTTTAGGTTAGCTCGCGTTTTCAAGATATACCGTTATTTCGAAAATGTAATAGGCTGTACAGCATATATTCGTGTTACTCAAAAACGGTTTAGTTTATTGAAATAACTAAAAAAAAACCGAAATTCGGCAATAAATAATAAAGTGGGGTTGGTCATACATTTGACCCATCTAGGAGCATCCTACGCGCTGTACCATACAAATATTGCGGCTTAATAAAATTCTTTAATTTGGCCCCTGCAGCGCGTAGGATGCTATGGTTTGTAGCCCCAAGTATTCTCTTTAAAATGACATCAGAATCATCTTCGTATGTCAAGTAGTTTTTGAGATATTGAAGAAATAAGCTCAACAGATTCGGCTAATTCTCCGAAATTATGACATTTTGAATATGACATAACTTTCGAAAAACAAATTTTAAAAATTTTTTTCGTTCATATATGTTCCTAATAAGATAAAAGGAACCTTCTCACCAAATTTCATTAAAATCGGAAGGGGTCGTGTCCCACCCTTGGTCGTTTTGACATGGAATTACCCAGATATTACACTGTTGAATTCGCCTGCTGGACAAGCATTTGACTAGAGTATTTGGCCCTTAATAATTGTTTGGTTCTAAATTCAAAATAGTATTTTCCTCTTTTCCAAGAGCAACATGATACGGTCGAAAACAACCACGCTATTATCATCATAAATATTTTTGTTGTTATTGACCATGACATTTTCGGGGCAAGAATAATATGTTTGTGGCTTATTGATGGCGGACCAATTTAACCATAATATGGTTGCCGGTGAAAATAATATGGTTGAATTATCCATAATATGTTCAACTGCTTTTTTTTTATGGCGGGCGCAAAACTTGTTTGTTTAGAATATGAACATTTTAAACAAAAACAAATTTTTAAAATGTTAAACCGGGTCCGTTACGGTTATAATTTTTATTTAAAAAATGGCTTCTTAATCATTATCCCTCGTATGCAAAAAAAAAGTTAAAAAAGGCTTAATGTGTTGCTTAATTAATATTTAACTTTAACTTTTTTTTGCATTAAGGTTTATAACTTGAATTTTATGTCTCGTTAGAAAACTCAAAAATAATTTTTATTTTCTGAGGAAAAAATAAAATTCAAAAAATAAATTTTACTTTCTAAAGGTGTTATGATACTTGCTATTTTTTGTATTTTTTCTATATTGGAGAACAGTGCAAATATATTTGCATAGGAAAACTGTCTAAGTGTAAAGAGTATGATTATATCATAAAAAATCTTGAAATGTCAAACAAATATGCATGTGTTATCGATAAATAATCTAAGACTGTCAAAAAAAATATAAAATTTTTTAACTTAAAATTGACATTTCCAGATTAATTGTTAGCACTGTTGCCAATTTTTTTAGTTTTTGATCGAAAGAAACGGTTTTTAACTTTTTTTTTTGCGATTTTTAGCTCTTATGACGGTTTTTTGTGGGGAACAAACGTGGGCAGTATTGCTTGTTTTGTTTACATTTTATCAAATTGTATTTCTTGTTCTTTCTCGCATTTGTTGTTTCATTCAGTCAATCCTAAAAAAATCCAATACAGAAAATAGCAAGTATCATAACACCTTAAGCAAAATATAAAACTCAAAATAATTTTTATTTCCTACGGAATAAATTATGTGCTGTTTTCACAACACAAGTGACTGAACGTGTAGTAAAATTTATATGAAAAGCACTCAGGTTTTTGAGTGTTTTCCATATAAATTTTACTACACGTTTAGTCACTTATGTTGTGTAAACAGCACATTAAACTAAATAATCGCTAAAGTTGAGTTTTTTAATAAAAATTAAAAAAAAAAAAATATAAAAATTAATGCATCTAAGAATAGTCCATGTCACACGGATTATCTTGGTGCATTCTTGATGCCCGTAGCACGTTTCTTTTATTGTGATTTTCGTGGTCGTCATCTAAAAGCAGGCAGTAAAATTTTTCGCTTAAAATATTTTTGTTGTAGGCGACCCCATTGAAAAATATGTTTTCACCATATTGGATGGCTGTTTGTTTTGTACTCGGTTTTTTCAATTTAGTTAGTAAATTCAAATCTTTTTGGTAGTTTAATTAATTATTGTGGATATTTAATATTTTGTTAATAAAAATAAATGGAAATTTTATAACGTTTTTATAAAAAAAGGAAAGAGTTTTTATATGGTTAGAAGTGCTTTTCTTTCGTTTAAATATTTGTGCCTTTTTCTGGTTCTCTTTCCAGCCTTTACAAATATCACCAAGTTGTTTGGATACTTGGTGGATATTTTAGCGCTGAATCCCGAAGCCACCCTATACACTCAACGAAACGTATCGGCGTTTCGCCTGGACCACGCAATCGGCGTTCTCTCGGGGAATATACCAAGGTGTTTGGATCCTTGGCTGGTATTCTAAAGCTGTAGCCCAAATCCACCCCTTTATACAGTCCACACTCCACGAAACGTATTGGCGTTTCGTCCGGACCATTACAAGACGTAATCGCCGTTTTTATAGGACCTTTAGAAATATTATTGATAGCAATTCGTTAGGCTGCGCAAAAACAATAACACTACATTCTTGATATTCTATTAATAATTTGCATTTCAAAATATGCAAATAAATAAAACAAAAAGTTTTTTTTTAGGTTGTTCTTTTTTTACGTAGACGACTAAATGTTTTTTGATTTTATTGAAAGCCTTCATTTAGAAATTTCTACAACATAAAGTCATCGTACATTTTTTCGTTTTTCTTGCATTTTTTTTCTTTCTTTCTTTTAAATAATTGTATAAATAGATATGTAGATAAATAAGTTTAAATAAATAAGTAAATATGCATATAGTTTCCGATAATTGTTTTTTTTTATCGATTTTCTTTAACAATAATAGAACAAAAGTATTTAGGAATCTGGCAAAAAGCCATTATATCTATAATAGGACTGTTGGTTTTGTTGATATAATAAACTCTTGCGTTCCATTGATTAAACAATTAATTGCTTCAACAAATAGGCTTGATTTAAAACAAAAGAATTGAAAATCTTTTGCTTTATTTAAACTTATGCCAGAGATTGTAAAGAGTAAATAATATTTTCAACTTATAAACTAAATTAGCAAAATATTTAAATAAAAAAAGTATCTTGTTAATATTATTATTTTTTTTAGTTGTATTGAATAAAATTGTGTTTTGCTTATTATGATGGAAATTGGTACATTTATTTTTATGTCATGATTTTTGGTTAGTTAATTAAACGAAATAATTGTTATTATTTAATGCTCTTAGAAATTAGTCATTGTTTTTGTTTAAATAAAAGTATGTATTTTAAAATGGTAAAATTGTATAATAGATAAATAATATTTTTATTTTTTTTGGTTTTTAAACAAGGAAACGCCTTTTTCCTTGTGTAATTTCTCTTAAAGTTAAAATAAAGTTCTCTTGTTCTTTATTTTCAATTTGTGAAGAAAACATTTGAGAAATATTTAAAAATTTTCTTCAGTTACAAGTGTGTGTGTGTTAATAAATTAATGTTTTTCGAAGAAAGTTTTTATAATAGACGAGTTTCAACTTTCTTTTTTTGTTGTAATTTCTTCAAGTGTATTATATGTAGTTAGTGTACGTCTCTCTTTAGAAATATAAATGTTTTTTAATTTATATAATAAAAAGAGAATTTTCGTCCCTTTTTTTCGTTTTTCCTAATCTATTCTTTTTCTTATCAAACAAAACCGTACTGGTTTCCTTAAAGGCGACTGACTGTCTCTTTGTTGTTTGTTTAAACTCTTAAATTTGTTGTTTACATTCACATTATGGTGTCATGTATGTATGTGTAACAAAAGCTTCGCTTGTCACATTGCAAATGATATACATATGTATAGTTCAGCAAAACATATAATATGGCTATTTTTGGTTTTGTTGTGTTTTAGTAAAATTAGTTAAATATGTAATATGTATATTTTTTAGGGATTTAACATAAATTGTGCCTTTAAATCGGTTATAAATCTATAAACAACTTGATTAAATATTTAGAAACGAAGTGAATCGAACGAAAGAAACGTTTAAAACTTTGCATGATTAAATATGTTTATAACTGCGATAAAATATGTAAGTAAGATTGATTAAATATTTCAATGAACTATAAACTAAACAAAAACAACGATATTTTTTTTTTTTTTTTTTGTAAACATTTTGAAGGGTTAAGAAAAACTTTAACCCTTTTCAAAAAAAGCTTGCCATAACATGACTCTATTCTTTAAGAAACGAAAAAATGTTGTTAAGTATTTTTTTTTAATTCCTAGAGAATTTCTCTCTCTCTTTTTTTTGTTGTTGTTTGAAGGGAATAGAAAGTTATTATCAACTTTCTCCCTTCACTTAAGTGTTTTTTTTTTAATTTTGCAAAAAGATTTTGAAAATATTGTTTGGTTTTTTTTTTAGGTTTTCAAATTATTAAAACAAATTATTATTTTTTATTAATTTTTTTTAATATTTTTTTTGGTGTTTTTTTTCTTTTTCTTAATTTTGTTTTTCTTATGGAGTTAAAAGTTAAAAGTAAGAAGTGCTTAAAAGATGTGATAAAAAAAGTATTGGTGATGGTGGATGTACAAAAATTTTGAGATAAATTCCATACGTTAAAGAAAACATCTTAGGCGGCTTCCTCCTCTCCTTCTTCTTCCTCCTTGCCGGTCAGCATAGCGATCAAAGCAGCAGTATCGATTTGGTTCTTGTCATCGATAATCATTTGATCGAAAGCATCATCGACTTCCTTCATTGTGAATTTGTCACCGAAGTTCATGAGCATTTCACGGAATTTGTCACCATCGATTAGACCATCGTTGTCGAATGTTTTAAAAGCAGCAATGACAACTTCATCTTCATCGTTAGCACCAGAGGTAGCCATGCGGTTGGCGAACAAGGTCAGCAATTGGGTGAAGTTAATGGGGCCAGAGGCTTCGCTTAACATGGTGTCCAATTCCTTGTCGGCGGCAATTTTACCAACGGAATCGAAAGCGGCACGCAAATCGTTCTTGCCAATGATGCCATCCTTGTCAGCATCCATAAGTTGGAAGGCCTATTTTTGTTTTGTTGGTGAATTGGTTGATTTTTTTATTTTTTTTTTGGGTAAAAAAAGGAAGAGGATTTAAAGGTGGGAATTAGTTTTTTGTTCAATCTTCTATTTTCTTCCTATTTTTTCTACTTAATTCAATTATATAAAAAACAAAATACTTACTTCCTTGAATTCAGCAATTTGTTTTTGGGAGAAAACAGAGAAGACAGAGGAACCAGCACGTTTGGATTTTCTGGAGCCACGGCTACCGCCGGAAGCTCTCTTCGATCCAGTGGCGGAAGCAGGAGCTGGGGTTGCAGCTGGGGCAGGGGTTGCTGCCTCAGAGACAGTCTCAGATGCGGTTTCAGAAGTACCACCCTCTTCCTTGGTCTTCTTCTTCTTAACCTTCTTCTTCTCATCGGCCTGTTGATTAAAAAATAAATGTTTTCAATATTAATATTTTTATTTTATTGATTTAAGGATTTGTAAATAAATATTTTTATATGGAGCTTGAGGTTTACTTTTTTTTATAGAAAATTATAATTTTAAATATTTTATTATTTTTTTCGGAAAAATATTAATTCAAAACGATTTTTTTTTTCTAATTTAACAGATTTTCGGCTGAAGTTCGTAAGTTTTAAGGATATTTAATAATTTTTTTCCTACAAAATCGTTGACAATGTTTTAAACTGTTTCTGATAAAATTTAGGTTATGTTGAATTTTTCTTTCTAGGTCAAGTAATGTTAAATGTTTGTTGCACTTTAAATATGTCGGTTTGAAACTACAATTTTGTATTTAAGGTTATATTGAACCTTTATGTTGGATATTTCTTTGATTTTTTTTTAAAGTTGCGTAAATTTTGTGGAAAATATGTGTGTTAAACTAAAAATTTTTCAGTTTCTTCATTCGATTTAATAATAAGCTTTCATTTTCAAAATCAAAATTGTGAGGTTAGGTCGAAAGTTTTTTTTTTCTATTATATAAAATAAGTTTGATTTGGATATTTAAAGGTCAAATTAATGATTAATGAATTTATTTACTGTTTAAAACAAAAATTTCATATTTTTTTTGAAAATGTTTTGAATTTAAAAAATGAAAACTTATTTAGGCAATTCACAAAGTGTTCTATTGTATCATATTGGTTGTATTTGCTATAATTTTGTGCATATCACTTTCATAACATTATATTAAGTACAGCAAATATGACACAATAGAACACTTTGTGCATAGCCTAATTAATAAAAATTGTTAAGTAATACGGAAAACTTTCGAAAAATAAATCAAAAAATTTAGTTCAAATTTTTTCGATAGAATTTAAAAAAAACTTATTTAAGTTCAGTTTCTTACGCCTGTATTCATAAAAAAATTTTATATATAATAAAGGTTTACAAAACAAATTTTGTATGAACATTTTCCTTAATAAACGTTTGTTAAATTTAATAATCGTTTGTGAATACGGGCTTTAAGCTTTAAAAAACTCTTTTTTTTAATTTTAAAAAGTAAAAAATTGTAATTCAAATCAATTCGAATGTAAGACTTATGCTTAAGGAATTAATTCAAATTAGACTTAAAATTTAAATACAACTTTCAAAAAAAAAAAAAAATTAAAATTTTTTAAAGCGAATTTCTGATAAATGACTTTAAATTTGACTTTTTCTTGGTTTAATTTTATTTGACTTACGGCCAATTTCACCAAGTTCAGTTATAACTGTCAAAAACATATTGTTAACTGGAAGTTAAAGTAATAGTTAGTTTTAACTGAACTGGGTGAAAATTGGCGGTAAACAAGAATTTTTAAAACTATTTTTTAATTCTTTCAAAATTAATAAATTTAAAATAGTTTAGTTTATTAACAAACACTTTTTTAATCATCCAACACTTTGTGGTTATAATTAAAATCTTATTTAAAATTTTTTTTTAACTTTATCTTATTTTTAAATTTTATTTTTAAGATCTTGGTATATTACGCAATTTTCATTAAAAATTTTTGTAGCACACACATAAATTCCACACGATTTAAATTGGATTCAGGAGTGTATTTGTCTCTTTCACTCACACATGATATTAAATTACATATGTATATATGTATGATATGTTGTCGGTGTACATATAATATTTTATGTATATGTTTTTGAATATTTTTTCAAATCCTTTTTAGTTTTATATTTTAACGCTTTTTCGCTTTTTTATTACATATTTTTTACTTAAACTTTCTTTAATTTTAATTAATTCATTCATAAATTTCAAAGTTTTTTTTTATATTTTACTGTTTTTTTTAAGTTGTCTTTTAAAGTTTTCACAATTATCTTTTAATGTTCTTCTTTATATTTTCAAAATTCCACTATTTTTTATTTATAATTTCTTAATTCTTTTGTAAAACACTTGTTTATTTGCTTCTTTATTATTCATCGGGTTTCATATTTAAAATCCTTTAAAATAATCCTTTTTCGATTTCGGGTGTATGTTGTGTTAATTAATATTAATTTATTCAAGTCCATTTTCGTATACACAACTCATTGAATTCCTTACCATGGTGCTTGATTATGTTCTGTTGTCTAAACGGATCGAGCGGTCAGAGCACAGTGAGTGTTCTGGCTGATTTTATCGGAACGTCAATGATATTTTAAGAAAAATTTTCGTCAAAGATTTTCCAAATTTTCCACCACTACAAACAAAACAAAAGGCAATATAGACCCATACATCTGGGAATTGCCACCAATACCTTTTTAAATATATACTCAAAACGTATCCGTATAGAAAAGAATTAGCCAATATGTATTTGTGAATGGCTCACACACACACACACATACAAACACTTGGGCTATAGTCGGCATAATGTATGTTTATTACTCGAGATGCCTTTTTTAGTCTGTGTACAGGGTGTGGTGTGGTGCACACAGATCTATACATAAGATGGGGGGTAATACGAAAAGCTCTTCACCTCGTGCACCATTCCTCTATTTCCTAACAAATCTAATAATAACATAAAAGAATCGTCTTGTTGCTGCATTATGAGTATGAACGGTTTTAGAACATCTCTCACGCTCTCTGGCTGGGTAGTACACACACACACACAAAGAAACTCTTGTACGAGTTTCTATATCTTTAGAAATCTTATTATTGTCTTGCTTTCGCTATACATCACCTACATTTTCATTTCATTTAGTCCAGCTTTTTATTGGTCCCTCTTTTCATCTTCTTACTGCCCCCGATTTCTCTATCAATTTCAACATTATTTTCTCAATTGAAAAATCTATTTATACATCGATGTATGCGTTTCTTGGTCTTTTGTTAATAATATTTCGAATTTAATTGTTGTTGTTCTCCCTCACCTTGTGTAATTTAAAAATTTATTATCATTATTTTTCGGTTTTCTCTAAAAATGTTTGTGTGGGCCAAAAGTTTATTTCGTTCGTTCACTCGTTGTTTCGTTAAATTTTATATTTTAAATTGTTCGTTTCCGAAGTTTATTATAAATATTTCGTCTTGTGCAATATGGAAATTCATTTGTTTTTCTTCTATTACGCATGAAACTATAGATTTTCATATTCTTTTTGTTATTTAAACAAAAACACTTTTTTTTCAAAACAAAAATGTATTTTTATCTTAAATATTTAAATATTTGTATTATTAAATAATAATGATGATTTTTCTAGGATAAATTTTCTTAGTTCATGTATTGTATGACTTATGTAACATTGAAATTGCTTTTGTGGGGGAATCCGTAGGAAAATTTTTTTGCAAATAAAAATTCCATTTAATTTTGTATGTTTCCTGCAATCATAAAAGTGATGACGTTATTGCAGGTGTTAAATATTTGGAGTTTTTTTCTAATTGTCTGATCATAAATCAGTTGTTTTGTCTTTTGTTTCATATAAGTTTTAGGAAGAATAAACGATTAAATTCCACTGAAGAATATATTTGCCAAATTTCCTAAATTTTCTAAAATCCGGCCTTGAAATTTTTGAATTTTTCGAAAACCCGTTTTACATACATTGCACGATCTTTTGGTCTTTGAAGACCCCTAGTGAAATTTGATGCGTAAAATATTCGTCTGACATTTTAACCCTCTTAAGTGCCTTTTTAGTATACTTTTGTGTGGAAGTTAAAAAACAGAACAAAAATGACCCCTTAAAATGAGTGTTAGAGGGTTAATATACTTTAAGAAAAGAATTGCCATACAATTCTGCTTAAGACATCTCAAATAGTCTTTTAGCTCAGAAGTACATTTAGTATAATTTTTTGACTTGTACCAAACGCCTTTTCAAGAAATTAAAAAATTGCAATGCCCGAAATTTCAAAAATCCGTTTTACATACATTGCACGAACTTTTGATATTAGAAGACCCCTAGTAAAACTTGATGCAGAACATATTCGTGAAGCCATTTAACCCTCTAAAGTGCCGTTTTAGTATACTTATGTGGGGAAGTTAAAAAAAGGACAAAAATTACCCCTTAAAATGAGTGTTAGAGGGTTAATATATTTTGAGAAAAGAATCGCCATACAATTCCACTGAAGATATCTGAAATAGTATTTTAGCTCAGAAGTGCATTTAGAATATTTTTTTGACTTATGTATAACAAACACCTTTTCAAACAATTCCAAAACTTTAGGGGTCGATATTTTGGGAACCCGAGCTAACTTTTCAAAACCCTTTGGCAGATTTGCTCTACCAATAGTCTAGTTTCATTTCGCGTGGCAAGTATTGAGGCTGGCGGCAATGACCCGAATTTTGTTGCACTGTGTTATTAAAAATGAAGCAGAATATGTCTAAAAAAGACAAAATATGCGCTTTAAACTGCAAACGGTAAAATATGCAAAAATATGCACTAACAAATGGATGCCAAAATTCATAAAAAGCTCTAAAACGGATAAATATTGTTTTTGTCTTCTTTGGTCGCACAAAGGCTGAGTTAGGCGAAAGTTGCTGTACCCGTAATGCACCGCACCGTTCTGTTAGTGCGTTAGTGCACTTACAGAACATTTAAAAACGTGTCATATGTTTTTCCCATACATAAACAAAAAGCAACAATATACATAAAACAATACACACAGTGCTGGGAATCAAAAATGTTTAAATGGTGACCGCTGTGCAGAAAAAGTACCAACCAAGTAATAATAATGTTACGTTTTTTCCTTCAATAAACGCGTTTGAGTTCTTTTAATTGCAAATCCGAATAACAACACACACTTATTCAACATAACAAACTTTATTGAAATTAATTATTTTGTTAAAATTGTTAGTTTACGAACAAAACCGTTTCTCAAAACACACTAAAACTATTATTCATGAGTCACCCCTTTTTATATTTCATAACTATTTCTAGATTTTTCCCGAACCTCCCTGTAATAACTTTTTTTATACTCTAAAACCATTTCTAGAAATGACTGGGAAATTCATGTAGGAATTATTTTAAAATAACAGTTGTGTTGAAAATTATACATGACAACTTTAAGTAACAAATATAACATAAAACTATACATTACAAAATAACTTATAACTGTAAATAATTCTTAAATAATTTTGCTTTCATAACAATATAAATGGTATTAAAACAGTATTTTTGTATGTAAAAAATAAATCATTTTATAATATAATATTATATATTAACATATGAGGAGTTTAGAGCACAAGGGGTTTAAGTGCCTTTTTCTAAAATTTAATTTAAATATGGAATTATAGGTATAGTTCGGAGAAGTTGTTCAGAGCACAAGAGGTGAATGTAGGATTCTCATCCGGACGCTAGATATAGTGAACAGTTCAAGCACTTGACATTAAAATACCTGCTTCGCTTGGAGCACAAGCGAAACAACCGCTTCTGTCTCTTTATTAAAAATAAATCACTTGAACCCCTTGTGCTTTTAGCCCCACATATATTATAGATTTACAATAAACAAATATGTTGTTAGCATTTACATCCTATTTTATAAATCTGCATACACAGAACCAGGCTTTGATACCACCCTGCAGTTAATGTCACTCGTGAATCTGTACTGATTCACTATTGACACAGTCACCAGTACTAGTGACTTATTATACCCCAGGCAATGTTATTTACAATAGACATTTAACATGTGCGTGTCATTGGAAATCTACTACTGACGTTGGTACTACTGATTAGGTACTGACTAGGTAGTTCCTTTGGGCACATATGTAGACATTGGAACCAGAGTATCGCTAGTACATTTTAGTAAAAGTAGTCTACACTTTTTGTAAGTGTTTTTGAAAAATGTGCTGGGCGAAAAACTAAAAGAGGTTGGTCATACATTTAACCCCCATAGGGGGGGGGGGGGTGTCAAATGTATGCCCGACCTCCATTAGTTTTTTCTCCTTAACCTTTTCACGAAACATACTTGCCAGGTTTACTGGTTCAATGTCTTTCCTAGATACCGATGTTTTTACGAATAAATCAACAATCAGGAGTTTCCATATAATCTATTTTGTTATGATGTGTTAAATTCCGAATTTTTATTCATGATAAATAAACAGAAATTTATTATTGGGGGATAAGCTAGTTCCTATGCGCATTTCATTGGTTTTCCAAAGGCTTTAGAAAAGCTAAGTATTATACAAATAAAACTGTAAAGCGAATGAGAATTACAAACACTCAAGTCTTATTTGCAATGATATCAAAGCTTAGACTCGGCAAAAAAATTGAAAAAAACCTTAAATTATCGCTGAGTAATAATGCGAAATGATTTAAAAATTTGAGAAAGAAAACCTTTAAGCTGTTATTAAAATCTTATATCAAAGCTTCAAATATGAACCAAGTGTTTATTCCCTTTGCGAAACAGCGACACAAACATAATAATTAATTTTTTAATAAATTCTATTAAAACACGTTCATCCTTATGCATTTTCTTATGCTGCTTCTTCTCCTTCTATACTTTTTAAAATTTTCACTAAAATTGTTAAGTTTTCAATTTGAAAAATATTTATCATGTTTACACGAAAAGCAGAATCTTTTGGTTTTTCTTCAAAGAGTTTTCGTGGTAATTTTTTATATCTCAGCCATTTTTGGATAGATATGGCTGAAAGCAAACTATTCCGGACTGCATGTAACATAAATATATAACAATCTAGTCCCCATCATATCCTTAAAAAAACTAACCTTTCCACTTGTGCTGGAGAAAAAGAACCGTATAAATTTTTATATACCCTGCAGGAAATGTCACTAGTGAATCTGTACTGATTCACTATTGACACAGTCACTAGTACTAGTGACTTATTATACCCCAGGCAATGTTTTTTACAATAGACATTTAATATGTGCGTGTCATTGGAAATCTTCTACTGACGTTGGTACTACTGATTAGGTGGTTCCTTTGGGAACATATTTGCGCGAAATGATCGTATATGACAATTTTTTTGAAATTGAGTTTTTGATGCAATCTTGTTCTACATTCAAAGAGACGTAACCTGACAAAATATTGTAGGCAAATTCCACTTCGTTGCTCCAAAAATTGAATGTATACATATTTTCATTTTGATATTGCAAGCGAATGCAGAGAAAAGTAGAAAACTGGCTGTCCTGTAAAATTTGGTTTTTGTAACATACGATAATTTCGGGCAAAGGGGTCATTATGTAGACATTGGAACCAGCTAATCGCTAGTACGTTTTAGTAAAAGTAAGAATACTAAATCATTTGTAAGAATACTAAATCAAAACAATCTTTTTTTATTATTTCTTCAACTTTTATATGTAGGAATTGTACTTCTCAAATGTTATTGATAAAATCTTTTTCGTATTAAAGCCAAATATAGCGGCAAATGTACTGTAGTGTAGACACTTCGTTGACAAAGTCACCAATATAGTCGACAAAACTGGTGACTTGGAGACACTTGCACAAAGGTTTCTCTCAGGGTACATACATATATTGTAATTAAAACTTAACTCTGTATAGGTACCCATTTTATTATGCCCATACATATTCAATTTGGGTACAACAGACCAAAACAGAGAAAAATGTAAATAAGTTGTAGAATAAGCTTATCATAAGAGATTTCCTACAACATGACAAGTAATGACAAGTGTAAGTATTTTTGAGAATGCTGTCCCGTTGTTTGACGCGTGCCTTAATTTTGTATTATTAGTTAAAGTTTTCAGTTCTGTTTGTTTCGAAGAGTGAAGTGTTTTAAATGGTTTTAAAAAGTGCACAATTGTTAAAAAAAAGTACTTAAATACAGGTTATTTATAAGTAAAATTTTTTTGTAAATATGCCATATCAATTTAAACAGAATGCTTATTCCAATATTAGCCTTCTTAGCTTACATTATATTATAAACAAGTAATATTATCGCAAGGGATCAGTTTTCATTATTAAATAATTGTTTGTAAGCCTTTTATAATAGTGATCACAACACTTTTCTAAGCTAAAGGCTTATGCTAGTAAGATTGCTACAAGTTCTTTCTAAATCGTTTTGGTGTGTTGGGTAAAGTTATCTAATTAGAAATTTTGGATTTTAAGGACGATTTTAAAGTGGAAATGTTTCGAATAGAAATTATTTGGTAATGTTTTGAAAACCGAAATCGACTAACGAAAATCAATGGATATTTTCAGTTCGACTTCGGAAAAATTGGCGTAGTTTTTCCTGATTTGAATAGTAGTTCTTGTAAATATCAGTGGTTCTTAAAGTATATGCCCATTAAAAAATGAAGCTTCAATAGAAAAATGTACAAGTTTCGCTTTTTTATTTCTCACTTTAAAGCAATAAATTTTTGCCTATATTCAACGCGTATAAAAACTGATTGGTTTTACCATCAGCTTTACAGCTAGATTTTTTTCTATTAAAACACTTGTATCCTCATGCATTTTGTAAGCTTCTTCTTCTCCTTCTACACTCGTTACAAAAATTTTTAAATTAGTACTAGTCAGTTCGAAAAATATTTTACATGTTTTTACTAAAAGGAAAAGCTTTTTGGTTTTTCTTCAAACAAGCAAACACTCCAATTAACAACACAAAAGGTTTGTACAAACACAAAATTTTAGCCTATTTGTCAAATCGTGTGTGTTGTTTATTTTGCCCTTGACAGAACATTTTTCCCTAAAAATCCTATTAAAGAAGAGCTGTAAAGTTTTTTTCAGCAAAGAAAATAAATTTAGTTTAATAGACTTTATAAAGGATAATTTTATTTAAGATCTTCAAATAAAGTTAAAGCCTTCATTTGAATAACTATTTGTTGTAAGCGCATTCATCGCTGATTTTGACTATACAAATACAAATAGTAAGAAGTGGCTCCATGTTTTTCATCAAGAGACTTCTCATTTTTGTAACCTGTTTATGTCCTTGTTTCAACAAATTTCTTAATTTTATCAGCTTCACTAGAACAGCAAATGGATTTTATTGTAGAAGTGTCCAGGGCACTATGGCCCAGATTGGACGCGGGGGCTACCAGGGTTCTACTGGGATTGGATAGGGGTGGTCTTAGAACACTTATGGGGTTCTTGACGGGTCATTGTTCTGTTAGGGCAGATGGGACAACACCATACCGGACTTCTTTAGATTGTGCGATGAATCAGAGGAGCTGGAGACGATCGAGTATGTACTGTGTCATTGTCCCAGGATGCAGGGTTTCAGGCAGAGGTGGCTAGGAGATAGGTTTCACGACGAACTGGGCTGCATCGCTGGATGTAATCCGGCTGATCTACTGGGGTTTTTCAGGGAAATAGTGCGGCTGTTTCTGTTGAGGGGACTGTAGAGAGGACAATAGTTCTATGCGATACCTACTAACTTTCTAGCTTTCTTTTTTCTATCCATCTCATACTTCTTTTCTTTACTTTCTCTACTTTCTCTACTTTTTCATTGAAGGGACTCACAATGGCCCGTATTGGTCTCCGAGTGAAAGTGTGCCCTTCGGCGCATAGCCCTTCTTAACCTAACCTAACCTTATTGTAGAAGGGGCTAGTTCAAGGTTTCTTTCAATATCAACAGCCTTTTCGCCTGATTTAGAACGCGTCAAAACGCCCAGATTTTGTTGTAGGCTTATTTGCCTTTTTTAACTCGTTACTGCAAAATATTTGAATTTAACTTTACTTCAGCAAATGTAATTTGGAACCAGTTGCAATCAGCAGACAACATTCACATACATATTTGCATTAGACTAAAATGGGAAATCCCCTTTTTATGTAGCTTTGTACAAACATTTTTTATGTATTAACGACGCAAATCGAATCACTAGCGGCGACGCAACTTCAAAGGCATGCGACGCAAAGTGAAACAAAAACGACGCAACTTCTAAATCACAGAAATTTTAAAAAGACGCTACTTCGAAAACGACGCAAACCGGGGAATTGGTCTACTAACTTTGTTTATAATTTAACAAATTTAGTTTTCTGTTATGTATCAATCTTGTTGTGCTCTTTTTAGTGCATAATTTACAAACAGTATTTTTGCAATCGGGGTTTAAAGTTAAGTGAACAGAAATCTGACTAAAAATTTTTGCAAATCTATTTATTGTTATGTATATTTTCTTTAAATCATATTAAAAATATTTTTGTTTTTTTTTTTATTTCAGCAATTTTCATCATAATCGTTAAAATATTTGTAAGTATTTAACAAATTATCCTTTTTTTTCTTTTTATTAAGTTGAAAACTAAAAATAGCTTTAATTAAATTTCAGACATAATAACTTTTAGTAATTGCAGACATTTCCTAAAAAAAAAAAAAAATATTTTAATGCAAAAATGCATAAATTTTTTTTACATTAGTTCTTGGTTCTCTTGAGTTTTTAGTTATTAATAAAAACTAATCGATGAGACATAATAGAGATTTACAACACAACAAATCAAAAATATTTGATACAAAATTTTTTCTTTTTATCCACCTTTGATTTCGCTCGTACGTGCCAAAATTATTAATCAGATTTGGCATTTCGCCAAATTCAAAATAATTGTATCTTCGGTTTATGTTTTCGTTCAGAACTATTAAATATGAGAAATTCAAAATAAATGAATTATACAAATTTCAAATGATTGAGGAAAAATAAATGTAATAATTATTTATTAAAGTTCATGTTCTGAAAATTATGATTCGTAAATTCATATGAAAGAAATCATGAAGTGAAGGTGCTACAATATGATTTTATTAAATTTGAAAATGAAAAAAAAATCGTAAAGAAAATAAACATTTTTAGACAAACATACATACATACATAATTAAAATTCAAAAGAAGAAGATGAGAATATTTGAAATTGTGGGAGATGTTTTTGAATTTTGTATATTTTTTTTCTGTGATTTTTATATTCTTGGTGATTTTTAAATGCAGAGAGCATCGAAATCTAGTGAGTCAGTTCGAAAACTATTTTAAAATATTTCAATTTATGTATGAATGTATACGACTGTCTCTACAGTGAGTAACAGCGTAACCTAAGAATATAATTCCAATTCAATAAAGTTATTCCTTCAATTAGCGAGTCAATCGGGACCAGGTTTTTTGCAAATATGGGAAAACCCGAAATTGGTTGTGTTGAAATTTTATTAAATAACCCCAAAAATAGCTCATAGCAATAGAACTAGGGCAAATTATTCATATTAAGGGTAATCACGAAGGGTAGTGGAGCAAAAAAAATGTACGTCTCTTTGCAATTTGCTTTATTTAACTTCATTTGCACTAAAAAAACCTTGAGCAAAAATAGTGGTGCATAGCATATTTACTCACTTGCGCAAACGGACAAACCATATTTTTACATATTTATTTGTTAAAAAAAAATTTAATTAAAATTGTTTGTGATCGCTTAGCGCAAAAATAAAATTAAAGCTTAAATGGGTAATTCCATGTCAAAACGACCAAGAGTGGGACACGACTCCTTCCGATTTTAATGAAATTTGGTAAGAAGGTTCCTTTTATCTTACAAGGAACATATATGAACGAAAAAAGGAAAATTCTCACCAAATTTCATTAAAATCAAAAGGGGTCGTGTCCCACTCTTGTTCGTTTTGACAGGGAATTACCCAAATGCTTTTGTATAATAGAAAACAAATAATTATTTTTGAAAACTTTTGCTAGTGCTGCCAGAAGTTTTGCGTGCAGCCTGAATACATTTTTAGAAAAATAGCACATTTGCAGAAAAAATAAAAGATTAGTCATAATATGCACTGGAAATTTTCAAATTGCAAATTTGCACAATGACCATCATGATTACCATTATTGTTTTTTTGTGCTGTTTTTGAATATTGAATATTTGCCAGTGCTGCCAGAAAAAGTTTTAAAAAAATACCTTCGCAGCTAACACATGTTTTTCCCCTCATTAAGCCCCATAAAATTTAATACAAACATTTTAATGAAAAAAAATTCAAATTTTAATGAACAAAATTGGAATTGTTAAAAAAAAACATGATATAATAGTTTATTTTTTTTTTAATTTAATTTTTATACCCTTCACCACAGGTAGAAAAGGGTATATATAAGTTTGTAATTTCTACAATATTGATCTTAGATCCTGTAAAGTGTATATATTCTGGGTCCTAATGAAAAGCGAAGTGGAATTAACGATGTCCGTCTTACGTTTGATATGTGTTTTCCGGAGACTCCAGGTATGATAGCGGCTAGGTTGTTTTACATTTATTTCACATATAGTCCACCATTTTTTGCTATTGAAATTCTGCAAGATCGGTCCACAAATGGCTGAGATAGGACCAAAAAACTATGCCTCTAATTTTTCTAAAAAAATTCCTTGTGGTTGTTGTTTTAATTTCAATGTGTTTAAATTTACGCATACAAACCCATACACATTCATGTACGTGCATGATATGACGCTTAAATAAAGAAACAAACTCGTAGACTCAATATATTTTAATTTAACGCTTTCTCAGTAAAAGCGTTCATAGCCGAGTTGTGTAACTTGCCGCCTATGACTCGTGAGCTTGCAAGTTCGAGTCTGGTTGCTTCAGTTTTATTTATAGTTTTATAAAAAACGAATTTAAAACATCAATTTTGGTACATACAGTACTTTTCGCTTATAGTCACATCCTTTAGTTGCAACCATAACGTGGACTATATCGCTAATGTGACTATAAGGCTAATTCACATATATGCCACTATAACGCATATAACCGAATTCGAATATAATCAAGCTATGTGAATAAAGGAAATTAAAAATGCATATAATTTACACCGACATCAGGCTTATGGTTTTACAACAGAGTTACATACTGTATAAAAAATAGTTAAAATAATAACAATATATTTCATAACTGATACCAACGGCAAAAACTAATGTTACGAGTAGAGAGTTGATGACAAAAATTAAATGATTTAATTCATTCTTTCTTTGGACAGCTTTTTGATTCGAAAACTAAAAAGAACTTAGTAAATTTTGCTAATGTGACTATAACGCCATTAATCTGCCTTACTTATCCCTTTGATGACTGTTGATGGATGGCATATATGGCAAATGAGCTTATATCGCTAAATGGACTATAACGTTAATACTTTATATTAAATTAACTTATAGCGGCAAAATAAACAGATAAAATGGACTATATCGATAATGTGACTATAAGCGTTGTCGCTACAAACGAAAAGTACTGTATAAACATTTTTTGATTTTGTCATATTCTTCGGCATGACGAAATGAAAAGTTGGCGTGGCTTAATTAATATTCATTTATAAATATCTAACGAACGTTATTTATATATGTATGTAACTTTTTGTTATTATCTTACCATGGTGAAGGGTATATAAGATTCGACATTGCCGGGTATAGCACTCTTACTTGTTTTGTATTAAATTTATGGAAAGACAAAAATGTATAATGCCTTTTTCATAAAAACTATTTCAGTTTTATAAAAAAATTTATAAAATTTTTAATATTTTTAATTAGGCTTAAGTTCATGAAATTTAATTTTCATTAAATTATTTTTATGAAGAAAGGAATTTTACAACATGAAAATTAATTAAAATTGTTATTGATAATCTTTCATTCTTGACGTGGCTCGGGCTCGAACCCTGGCCGGCAGGTTACCATGACATGTTTCGATCGCAACCACTCGATCTCCTCAGATGGATTTGCCGTCTTACACTCGCAGCCATCGACGACTGCTGACGTCACTAGTCAAACATCAATCCTTAAACCAAATTGTATTTTAACATTTGGTAGATCGAAATTTGCTTTCCTGAATGATTATCCATTTTAATTGATTTTACATGTTTTTTCCTTTACTTCTGTTTTTTCGTACTTTCGTCAAGAATTTTTCTTGAAGTCCAAGTACATTTTTTGTTTTTTTTCACTTTGTCTTTCCCCCTTCCGTTGACCTTTTTCAGCACAACTTGAAGGACAAATGTACACATAGAGCTCGTGCCTTAGCTTTAACAATAATAAGTATTGTGGTTATTTTGTTGAACTATTTATGGTTTTTAATCCAAATTTTTAATATTTTTAATTAGGCTTAAGTTCATGAAAATTAAATTTCATGAAATTATTTTTATGAAGAAAGGAATTTTACAACATGAAAATTAATTAAAATTGTTATTGATAATCTTTCATTCTTGACGTGGCTCGGGCTCGAACCCTGGCCGGCAGGTTACCATGACATGTTTCGATCGCAACCACTCGATCTCCTCAGATGGATTTGCCGTCTTACACTCGCAGCCATCGACGACTGCTGACGTCACTAGTCAAACATCAATCCTTAAACCAAATTGTATTTTAACATTTGGTAGATCGAAATTTGCTTTCCTGAATGATTATCCATTTTAATTGATTTTACATGTTTTTTCCTTTACTTCTGTTTTTTCGTACTTTCGTCAAGAATTTTTCTTGAAGTCCAAGTACATTTTTTGTTTTTTTTTTCACTTTGTCTTTCCCCCTTCCGTTGACCTTTTTCAGCACAACTTGAAGGACAAATGTACACATAGAGCTCGTGCCTTAGCTTTAACAATAATAAGTATTGTGGTTATTTTGTTGAACTATTTATGGTTTTTAATCCAAATTTTTAATATTTTTAATTAGGCTTAAGTTCATGAAATTTAATTTTCATTAAATTATTTTTATGAAGAAAGGAATTTTACAACATGAAAATTAATTAAAATTGTTATTGATAATCTTTCATTCTTGACGTGGCTCGGGCTCGAACCCTGGCCGGCAGGTTACCATGACATGTTTCGATCGCAACCACTCGATCTCCTCAGATGGATTTGCCGTCTTACACTCGCAGCCATCGACGACTGCTGACGTCACTAGTCAAACATCAATCCTTAAACCAAATTGTATTTTAACATTTGGTAGATCGAAATTTGCTTTCCTGAATGATTATCCATTTTAATTGATTTTACATGTTTTTTCCTTTACTTCTGTTAAAGCTAAGGCACGAGCTCTATGTGTACATTTGTCCTTCAAGTTGTGCTGAAAAAGGTCAACGGAAGGGGGAAAGACAAAGGGAAAAAAAAACAAAAAATGTACTTGGACTTCAAGAAAAATTCTTGACGAAAGTACGAAAAAACAGAAGTAAAGGAAAAAACATGTAAAATCAATTAAAATGGATAATCATTCAGGAAAGCAAATTTCGATCTACCAAATGTTAAAATACAATTTGGTTTAAGGATTGATGTTTGACTAGTGACGTCAGCAGTCGTCGATGGCTGCGAGTGTAAGACGGCAAATCCATCTGAGGAGATCGAGTGGTTGCGATCGAAACATGTCATGGTAACCTGCCGGCCAGGGTTCGAGCCCGAGCCACGTCAAGAATGAAAGATTATCAATAACAATTTTAATTAATTTTCATGTTGTAAAATTCCTTTCTTCATAAAAATAATTTAATGAAAATTAAATTTCATGAACTTAAGCCTAATTAAAAATATTAAAAATTTGGATTAAAAACCATAAATAGTTCAACAAAATAACCACAATACTTATTATTGTTAAAGCTAAGGCACGAGCTCTATGTGTACATTTGTCCTTCAAGTTGTGCTGAAAAAGGTCAACGGAAGGGGGAAAGACAAAGTGAAAAAAAAAACAAAAAATGTACTTGGACTTCAAGAAAAATTCTTGACGAAAGTACGAAAAAACAGAAGTAAAGGAAAAAACATGTAAAATCAATTAAAATGGATAATCATTCAGGAAAGCAAATTTCGATCTACCAAATGTTAAAATACAATTTGGTTTAAGGATTGATGTTTGACTAGTGACGTCAGCAGTCGTCGATGGCTGCGAGTGTAAGACGGCAAATCCATCTGAGGAGATCGAGTGGTTGCGATCGAAACATGTCATGGTAACCTGCCGGCCAGGGTTCGAGCCCGAGCCACGTCAAGAATGAAAGATTATCAATAACAATTTTAATTAATTTTCATGTTGTAAAATTCCTTTCTTCATAAAAATAATTTAATGAAAATTAAATTTCATGAACTTAAGCCTAATTAAAAATATTAAAAATTTGGATTAAAAACCATAAATAGTTCAACAAAATAACCACAATACTTATTATTTATAAAATTTGTTAAAAAAAAAGCTTTTATAAATCTAATAAATATTATATGAATAAGGGGGATAATATTTATTTTCAGAAAAGGATGATAAATTTTATTTTTTTACTAACTTTTTCATAAAATACTAAAACATATTTATGAGAACATGTTTGCGCATGCTAAGAATTCGCCTAATTATTTTATTCGCCTAGGCAAAAATAACTATTTTTTATGAATAAGGAGATCAAAGTTTTTAGTACTCTAATACAATTAAAATCGAAAAAAATATATTTTTTAGGATGGTTAAAAAGGTTTTAGAAAATGTGGATCTTTGTTTAAAAACCCATTCTGGAAATCGAAATTTTCCATGTGGCATCTCTTAACTATGTATATAGTAGTTCTTAATTGAAAACCTATGAAACTTTGTTTACTAATCTGATTAGACTTCGTTCTTAAGACTACATAATCATAAAGCCTTGCTTTTCGTCTAGTTAATTACGGGTTCAGCCTATACAGGGGGCAAATTATGGGAGTCGTGATTGAATACTTTTTCGATTCGAAAGCAATTTTATTTCAGTCGATACTGAACGAATCGTTATTAGTTTTTCAGTGCTTTACAACACCCAGGACATAGGCTATCTACTTCCTAAGCTAACCGACATCTCATTATCTTCTTGCATTGTTGATCTTCGCTAGGTATATTTACGTCAATACTAAGTCAATAAGCAAAATTGCCGTATTTGGAGCGAATAAAATCTTCAAACTGTTAACGAATCACAATTACATCCATTGAAATTTACTGTTTGGTGCAGTTTACACGCTCTTTCGAAATGATCAAGCAGCTGTCGTTACCAGTGCTGTCAGATTTTTTTGTGCTCCATCCCCAAACGTCAATTTCGATCAGTTTTCGTAACATTTTATTATTTATTTTTTTTAATTAAATTTTGCATACAAAAAAAACTAGTATAATAAGGGTGATTAAATTTAAAGAGCCGATGTTGATTTTGAATAAAACACAAATTATTTGAGAAATTATTGTCATTTATTTTTATTATAAGAACATTGGTGTGGTTCAATTATGTATGGAACAAAATATCGGCCAAATGGCCGCCGCAACTTCGGCGGCACACCTCCATCCGATGGTCTTAATTTTCGATGACGCTGAGGCATAATTGAGGTTCTATGCCGAATTATCTCATCCTTTAGCTCTTAATTGTTGCTGGCTTATCGACGTACACCTTTTCTTTCAAATAAACCCAATGAAAGAAGTCCAATGGTATCAAATCACATGATCTTGGCGGCCAATTGACATCGCCACCTCTCTTGGATTATCATTCGCCCAAATGCGGCAATTCTGCTTATTAACGAATACACCGAGGTGAAAGTGTGCCTCGTCACTGAATATGAAATGCACGAAATGCATTTTGATTTGAATGCTTATTTTGATGATAAGCCGGAATAACTTAAACGCGTTGCTCGATTGTGTATCTTTCCATGGTTCAAAATGAGTAAGAGGGAGTTTACACGATGTCTATTCAGACATGTCTAACAAACACATTTGTTTTGTACAAGTTTTTTGGCTCACTGTATATCAAAAATCTTCAACAAAAAAAAGTCGCCAAACGGAAAATCCCACCGCCAAACACGTTTCAAATATATATAAACATATTTGTATTGCCTTTACTACAGCGTAATTAATTAATTTGTCATTTTGTTAACAATTTTAAAAAAATTGGTCTTAGGCGCCAATAAGTTATCAATTCTGAATTCTTATAAGCTGGGGAACTAGCTGAAATGGATTTTCCGAAGTCCCCATACAATGCACTGGTTCCTCTGAATAGAGCAGATACCTGCGCCGAAGCGGCTTAGCCGGCTGTTAGCCAGCCGCCGATGAAAATATTTGTAGCCACCGACGCCGAAAATTCTTCGGCTAAAAATCGTCTGCAGCTTAGCCACCGATTACTTTGTAAATAATTTTTATTCTCTTTTTTTAACATCTTGCCACATTTTTTTTTTTTTTTTTTGTTTTTCTTCCTTAAAGAGTGCAACTCTTAGAGGGAGTTTACACGGTGTATTTCCAGACATGTCTGCCTTTGACATTCTCTTTTGAACATGCTTCCGAAAACCTATTGTCTTTTCACGATGTCTTTCCAAACATGTCTGTTTCCATGTCTAATATTCTAATATACACATACAAACAAATTGAAAACATGAAAATTCATTTCATGTCTGTTTGGCAACCCTTCTTTCTTCTCTACCCCGATCGCCTACAAACAAAATAAACGTGTTTGTTGGACATGTCTGAATAGACACCGTGTAAACTCCCTCTTAGTTTCTTGTTTATAAAGCATCAAAATTTCATCAACATTTTTAAAATAACGACATATAGGAAAATGAGTGAACACTGGTGCAATCGTTGATTATTTTTTGTGATAACTATTCTGTGTATTTTCCTGCCGAAAAGTTTTAACTCTGTAAAAATTTGACCAAATCACTTTTGTTAAACAGCGTTGTGTTTATTGTTTTAAAAACTATGTATATATATATTTGGCTGCAATTCAAAATTAAATAAATATGTGTGAGATTTTTTAAAACATCAAAAGTAATGGAGGATGAAACTGATTCCAGAGATAGGGTTGCCGAGATCAGCGAGTTCAATCCAGATTTCGTGCATTACGAAAATATCCTTAACAAGAAAAGTGAATTTAAGAGGAAAACGCAAATATGTTTGTTTGCGTCATTACTGAGGTATTCGTGTACGCGGTCAACACACCCTTCAACGTGGTCGAAAGTTTGGTGTGACACTGTTCCGCATTTTGTCCTTTATTAAGAGACCGTTTTCAAACCGAACAAAGATAAATAGTAGTTCTTAACAAGTTAGAGTGCTATATTCGGCTGTGCCGAATCTTTGATACCCTCCACCGACAGTTCGAATGTTTAAGGAGTAATATCTGTATGATGTTATTATTATCTTAAACTGTGACGATTTGTTATTAATTATGGTTTTAGGCGAATAAACTGTTTTCCGGTAGAAGGGTTTATATGGGGCCTAGGGTAAATTATGGACCGATCTTCACGAAATTTCACAGTCTTTTTCCCAGTTCTATAAAACTTTGATGTACCAAATTTTGTTATGATAGCATTATTTTTTACGGATTTAGGCGTACTAAACTGTTTTCCGGGAGTAGGGTTTATATGGGGCCCAGGGTAAATTATGGACCGATCTTCATGAAATTACACAGTTTTATTTCTTGTCCTATAAAACTTTGATGTACCAAATTTTGTTATGATAGCATTATTTTTTACGGATTTAGGCGTACTAAACTGTTTTCCGGGAGTAGGGTTTATATGGGGCCCAGGGTAAATTATGGACCGATCTTCATGAAATTACACAGTTTTATTTCTTGTCCTATAAAACTTTGATGTATCAAATTTTGTTATGATAGCATTATTTTTTACGGATTTAGGCGTACTAAGTTGTTTTCCGGGAGTAAAGTTTATATGGGGCCTATGGTAAATTATGAACCGATCTTCACGAAATTTCAAAGATTTATTTTTAGTTCTATAAAACTTTGATGTACAAAATTTTGTTATGATAGCATTATTTTTTACGTTTTTAGGCGTACTAAGTTGTTTTCCGGAAGTAGGTTTTATATGGGGCCTATGGTAAATTATGGACCGATCTTCACGAAACTTAACAGTTTAATTTCTAGTCCTATGTAACTGTGACTTGCCAAAATTTGTAATGATAGCATTGTTAGTTAGGGTTTTAGGCTTAATATACTGTTTTCCGGGAGTAGGGCTTATATGGGGCCTAGGGTAAATTATTGACGGATCTTCACGAAATTTCACAGCGTGATTTCCAGTTGAATAAAACGAATTGTTGCGAAATCTTATATCATTCTGTGCATTTTTCCACCATTTATGTTAGTTTTTGTAACAAAATTATCAATTTTTTTAGGTGGTGGTTCCACATTTTGATTCATAGCTGAGATCCTATTGAACCGATTTTGCTGAATTTCAATCCCAAACTGCTTAGGATAACTACAAGCAATTTGACACCAAGTTTGTTGATTTCTTTTGAGTTTTTCGAAAGTGAGCGTGTTTTCAACAGACGGACATGGCTAAATCGACTTAAAATTACTCAAGGACCCAGAATATATATACTTTATAGGGTCTGAGATGAATAGTAAAAAAGTTTCACACGGAATGACAAACTGGGGTCTAATTACCGCATTCGATATCGAGTAAGCTATCGTATTTTTCTGCATACGATAGACTCTTACGTATCGAATGAAAACTAGAGAGATGTATAATGTCTTTAGTTACTCGATATCGAATGCTATCATCTCAAATTACGATACATTTCATTCGATATCGAGAGTCATAATACCAAAATAAAAAATTTCGATCAATTTTGCTCGATATCGTATGCGGTAATTAGACCCCTGAATATACCCTCTTCACAACTAATTGTGGTGAAGGGTATAAAAAAGATGTTTATTATAATTGTTTTATATGTAAAAAATTTTAAATATTGTACCTCTGGAATAGCTAATTATTCAATTAATGTTTGATTTCCTGTCTCATTGAAAACATGTAATTCTTGTTTAAACAAAAACATATTTTAATGCCATGAGTAGTGAATTAAAGTATGAAAAATGGCTTAAATTGTTTGTTATAATATAAACACATACACGAGCCGCCGCCGAACATTTTTTTGCGTCAGCCACCGCCGCCGATGAAATCCCACGGCGCAGGTCTCTGGAATAGAGTCAACTCAAAATTTGTCAATTTTATTTTCTGACATTTTTGTAAAAAGTAAAAAATTAAAAGTATTTTAAGGAATTCTTCGCCTAATAACTATCAAAATGCTATACCCAAATAACGTATAGACCAATTCTTTCTCTCTGATTTTTTGAACTGAAATTTTGATAATAACTATTATTTTCGGTCCCTGCTAATATTTTGTTTGACTAATTAAATCGACCAATTATGTCCTCTCAAAAATAAGTCAACTGAACGACGCATATATGCGAACTACTGTGCACACTATTTTATAAACTAATGTAATGTATTGCTGCGAGTTACGATAAGTAATAAAATGTTATGCGTTAGTTAGTTATTACATTGGTAGTTGCTGGTAAAATGTAACTAAAGTTTTTGCTAGGATTGACGAGCAAGTGGTTTTTAAAAATCCCCTTTAAGAAGTTGTTGAATTATGAAAAAATACCAAAGTTATTTAAAAATTTGGCAGCAATAGTGAAGAGTATTTAAGATTCGGCAAAGCCAAATAGGTTAATTTGTTTATACGTATTTATGTATGTGCAGACCTTTCTTCTAATTTCTTTGATTTTTACAATAGATTGTCGGGCTAAAAACTCAAAAAACTTTTTCTTGGTATTTGCCACCATTGAAATGAAATTTAGAGAATTAAAGCAATAACAACAAAAAATTATTTGAAATAATTTCAAAGGTACTTTTGGCTTTTTGCCATTCAAAATTTTATTTCATTTTTATTCTTTTACTTAAAATGACCTCGTCTAAAATGAAACGTTGTGTTTTATTTTGTATAAAATTCTAAAAAAAAGTAGGAGACATCCGAAAAATTTAAATTATTGTTTTTAATTGAAACTGACCCCGTACTAGTTCAGATCTGTTGTTGTTAAATTTAAATATCAAATTATTATTTGAGTCTTTTTACAAAACTAAACAAAATAAAAACTGGTTTAATGCTTTTCTTTTAATTTCGTGGCTGCGAAAAATAGTTCTGTTTTAACAATTAAATGGAACTGTAAATATTAAATTTAATTGTGATAATGAAAATAGTAATTTAGCAAAATCTAAATGGATTCCTTTAAGTTTTAAATGGAGAAAATTTATATAGAACGGGGAATCCATATATTTAAAACAAATATGTACGGATGTTTTTTCGAAGTTACCGCGCCCAGTTGATTTTCAGTATTCAAAAGAAAAAACATTAACCCCTTTATTCATAATAAATAAAACAGGTTTAAAGAAGGCTTATTAAACCGATTTTCATACAAAATTCGTTTCATAAACCTTTTATTAACCTGTTTTATTTATTTTTTATGAATAAAAAAAAAATAAAAAAATCTTAAAAAACAATAATAGTGGAGACTTTTTAATTTAAAATCGATTTTTAAATAAAATAAACATATTTATGTAGATTCGACAATCAAAAATAAATAATTGCCTACATTGTCGAATAAATAAGATTTGAACGAATTGGACAAATTTCAGTCAAGGCGAATTCATTACAGGTGATCTTAACATCCCTACTAGTAACTTTTTTGTTGGATGTCCAAGTTTTGTTTAATTTCTACTTGTTGTAAGTACCGATATTAACTGTAGTGAATTCGACTATATAAAAGTTTCGTAATGTGGAATAAAAATTTTCTATAGCAAATAGAAATTTTGCATGCATATTTAATGCAAGTTTTAAGCATTTCAACAATTTTAAACAACAAGGAAACAAGGAATTAAAATATTTCTTATTTCGAACGGTTTAAAATTTGTTTTAATTTAAAAGAAAAAAAAAATCGTAATTTGTAAAAATTTATTTTTTTTTCTAACAACAATTATAAGGAATTTGTAGCAGTAAAAGAATTTTTCGTGAGGCATACTTGTATGGGAAGCTTCGTCCCTGTGCCAAAAAAATGTTCCAAATTATGATTACAACTGTGACTTTTATTTTGTCGACAGCCAGCCAGCCGTTGACCCGACCAGACGGACAGACAGATTTATTTTTATATATATTTATGTACAGTATCAGTCAAAACTAAAAAACCGCTTTAGTAGTTGATCCTTTCTTTTTGATCCTTTGCTTTTTGTTTTCAATATAAATCAACGAAATAAATATTCTTGTCGACTTTGTACTGATAAAAAAAATTCAGACTTGACAAAAACTAAATGGGCAAAACTAAAGCATTCCCTTATGTATGACGCAAAAACTTTAAAAACATTAAGAGTTTTGTGGAAAATTTATTGTGTTTTACTGATGCTGTGGTTTCCGATGAATATTCTAAGCCATTTTAACTGCCTCGAATAAATCACTCTTTGTTTTATTACTTTCCCTATTGATTTTCAAGTTAAAATCTGGGGCCTGATTCTGGCACTCGTGATCGAGTACTTTCTCGATTCGAAAGCAATTTAATATCTAATTATTACAGTCAACACTGAACGATTCGGAATTATTTTTTCGGTGCTGTTAAGCATTTAATTGAGTTTCACAATACTGAAAAAATAATTTCGATTCGTTTAGCATCGACTGAAATAAAATTGCTTTCGAATCGAACAAGTACTCGATCACGACTGCCAGAATTATGCCCCTGGTGATTTGGCGGGCCAATCTGTGTGGCGATATCTCGCTAAACGTGGCGATTTTCTAACTTGTTTGGCGACCTTATTTTTGATTTGGCGACATGTCGATTTTTTGGCGATTTATAAAATTGTTAGCGATTTCGTTGGCTATTAAAATTCGTTAAACTCAATACGAAGAAACAATATTATTTGTATTCTAGTATTTTTATGTATGTATGAGTTTTGAGGCTTTCATATGTATAGTCAGTATTTGAAACTTAATTCTGTTGCAATGGCTGATGAAGATAATGAAAGTTTTCGAGAAAACAAAATGTACATTTTTGTGAACGTTAATGAATGAACTTAGAAGTTAATAGAATTTTATTGAAAGTGAAAATTATTGTTATGTGCGGTATACGCCACTTTTTTAAATTTATTTCTAAAAACTAGCTTTTTGTGCTGCATACGTTTACTTACTGCTGTGTATTAAGTTGTTGACATTTTATTTTACTTTTGCTTTTACTATTTTTTTCTTACGGCAATGAAGCGAAGCAAGAGTGAAATTTATTATCTTGTTGTTATTATAGTTTGTTTTCGCTTAAACTACTTTTTTTTCTTACGGCAATGAATCAAAGCATGAGTGCAATTTATTTTTTTCGTTTTTGTATGAGGAATTTGCAGCATTCACCAAATAGTGGCGTGTAGAGTAAAACAATACTTAATAAACTTTAAAATTTTTGATATTGAGCAAACTTAATGCTTCATATCTCAGAAACCATTTAAAATTTCATGAAACAGGTTATGTATTCAGAAAGCGGTTATTTAAAATATATACATATTAGAGTTGTCAGCCGATTAAGATTAATTCGATTAATCGATCAAACAAAACCAAACTCTTGTTCGATTAATTTTAAAATGGCGATTTTCGAATAACGAATAAATCGATTAATTAATGTCGATTAATCGAACAATTTTTTTATTAAAAAATAAATAAAAGCTTAGAATTTGATTTATTCTGATACGTTTTTAATGATTTTAAAAAGGGCGGTCCAACCAAAACGCACGATGTTAATTGTAAATAAAACATAAAGTTTTCAGAGAATATGTTTTATTGTTATAGAAAGATCTATGACAACTATGTTTCAAAACAAAATATCGGACAAATGCTCGCCACGGCTACAGTGGCATACCTCTTTCCGATGGCCCATATTTTAAATGATTCTGAGACAAAATGAAGGTTCTATATCGTTAATGTGCTGAATTATCTTATCCACTTGGATTGTTCTTGCCTTATTGACGTACAATTTTTCTTTTAACACGACCATTGAATTTCTCGCGCAAAAGAGCTAAAAGAGCGCAAAAGAGTTGGAACCACATATCTTCCATGTTCATATTCTCAATTTCTGGCTACTAGAAGTCCGTTATCATATCGTGATATCGAACACCATTGTCGAAGAAATGCGGCCCGATGACGCCACCAGCCCATCAACGAGCTGCATGCACAGCTGTTATCGCATTTCCTACAGACCCGGTTTGCTGAAATAAACGCACAATTCTCCTGATTGTGGACACATTTAGTCGATTATGCTGACCAATAAAACCACGAAGTGCCCGAAATGCGTTTGGATTTGAACGCTCATTTTCGTTAAAGTCTTCAACAAACATAACGCGCTGCTCAATTGTGTACCTTTCCATGGTTGAATTTGGTTTGTAATTGTAGCCATAGCCCTGATTGTGATTAATCTCAATGTTTAGTAAGCGAAAAGCGTGTTAAGTACTCATAGTATTTTAAAAATGTATTTTATGTTCTTATTAAACAAATATTTGACAAGCAATTATAAAAATAAAGAAGATAGTTACGAGAACGGAATGGTATCAATTTAAAAAATCTAAATTTTTTGTAATTATAATATTTTTTATTCGTTATTCTCATCGATTAATCGAATAATTTTTTAGATTTAGTCGTTCGATCGAACGAACAAAAACAATTATTTGAATTATTCGAACAAAGTTGAAAGGCGAATAAATGACAACTCTAATACATATACCCCATACCTAACTCAATTCTTTTAAAAATGGTCGGTAGGTCAAACAAATAATGAGTTGACGATATGCCTAATATCAACTTAAAATGACATTTTGTTTGGTTTTTGAATTTAAACAATTTATTTTTATTTACCCAAACAAGTTTTTTAAACAAACATCTAAGTGCAATACCAGTTAAAAGTATTTTCTTTTCTTTAATATCAATTAATTTATCTGTGTATGTACTTATTTATTACATACACATATTAAATTTTCTTATATACAAGTACATGTTAACAAATAAATTTTCAGTTCCCAAATTGCGTCATCTAGTCAAGAGAATAACAATCGGCATGTATTGTCCTAAATTCTAAAAACACACACACAAAAAATTAGAAAATTCTTTAGTAAATAAATAAGTTTTTGTTTGTATATATTTTCTATGTACAAGAAATTAAAAAAACAACAAAAAGTATTGTATTGCTTACTCATTTCACATAATTTTATACATTCACAACAACAACAAAACAATAATAAAAAATAGATTTTAAGATTGTATTTAGTATAAGATTTACTTGTAGTATTAGATCGAACCATTCGTAGATGAATTAAGCAGTAGTGGTAGTCTTTCTAGCCCGATAACCAAAAATAGAACTGCCCACACGCACAATTGTACTTCCCATTTCAATCTGGAAGGAATAATAAAAAAATTAAAAATATAATACAAAAGAAAATTACTTGGATAAAAAAGATATATACATGTATATATAATTTTTTGTTTACATTAAAAATGTTATACTCTCGAAAAAACTATTCCAGATTAATAAAAATTGGAATTAAAAAAATTTAAAAAACTTATTTAATTAAAAGTTGTTCGCGAAAAAATAAAGAAAACAAATTAATCACAAGAGAAATATTTTCGAAACCAAAATGTAAGAATTCAAAAAAAAAAAAAAATATTTTAAAAACATTCCGACTTAAAAAAAGAAAAATTCCTTAACAACAATAACTTTAAAAAAAGTTTGCAAATTATTGCTTTTTTTTTAATATTTTTTATTTTAAAATTCCAATTTCGATCAAATTGTTTAAGCTTTAAAATTTCCAATTTTTTTTTTCATTAAAAATTAATTTAGAATTATCTACCTTTCATTTTAAACATTAAAATATTTTGTACAAAAATTTTTCGTATTTAATAAAGTTTAAACTTTTAATTTCGAAAAAATCGACTTTTAAAAGAAATTGCAAATTGATTTTTCAAATTAAAAAAGGAAATTTTAATGGAAAAAAATTAACTTTCAATTTCGAAAAGGATAAATGAAATTTTTAAATTTTAAAAAGAAATTGTCAAGGCGAATTCGTTACAGGTAATCACGGTGCTACAACAAGAACAACTCGTACAAAAACCACAGGCAATTTATTTTTTTTTAAAGATAATAAACAAAATTGTGACATCCAACAATTATAAAGCTAAAAAAAAAGTTAGATATCAGCAGGGCTTTTAAGATCGGCTGTAATAAATTCGCCTTGAGAAATTGTTCAATTTCATTTAAATTTTTTTTTTTTAATTATGGTTAGACATTTTTAATTAAATTAATTTAAAAAATATTTATCACCACTTAAAAAACATTTTCTAACCATCGACCAAGGAAAATATTATTAAAAATAATTTTAAAATAAACATCAACATTTTTAATTTTAAATACCATTTTGAATAAAACATTTCAAGCTGGTATGGAAATTTTGAATTAAAATATTCAATGTCGTATTATAATATCAAAGAATTATAAAAAAAAACTAATTTTTTGGTGACCACCTGTTCTTTATTATACAGAACCGTACTGTATTTTATAGCTTTGTTCTTTGTAAATTATTTTCTAACCAGAAACCTTTAATTGTTCTGCATTTAATGAAATGTTCACCGTACCGTATTTAATATGAGGAGGTCCATAACAAAACGCAATAATTACACCATAGCATTTTTTTGGATAAACGACAAAATGTAATTTAAGTAAGTTGCACATAATTTTTTTAATAAACAATTATTGAGGTATTATTGTCTACAAAAAATAATATTAATCACAAATTAATTACTTTATCTGACAGTTTCTTTTAAAGTTATTTAGATAACAAATTTGGAATTATTGCGTTTTGGTCCGAATCCATAGTATTTATTTCATTTTGCTTTGAACTGTATGAACATATTATTCACAATCAACTTAACAAAGGCAAAAGGTATTAACTAAACAAAAATTCCTTACGTATTACAGTTATCTAAGAGTTACCACCAGAGCATAATTTATTTATCAAGTTGACTTTTTTAAAATTTCTTGTAAAGATTTATTGCAAAGATGTGTAATTATTGCATTTTGCTCTGAACCAGCATATTTGATATTGATCTGCAGTGTAGTTATTGAGTTTTGGAATGCTGTATAATGAAGGTAATATAGATTTCAATGTGTAGAATGGGATTCAATCAAAAAATCAAAAAACTTGAAAAATGTAATTATTGCGTTTTGTTATGGACCTCCTCATATAATATGTAACTAAAAGAATTGCATTCCCAATTTATTTGACTATTCTCAATACTAAAAATTTGCTGTAATTTTTTTTTCCTAAGTACGGTTTTTTAGATAACGGTACTTTTGTGTTTTTCGGTGTATGGTCCCACTCAAACCCTTGTGGAGCCCAATCGAAAAGTCCGATCGAAACAAGTGGCACATCGTTGGAAAGGTGATTTAAATGATGACTTAAATGTCATTTAAAGATACTACTTGGGGCTACAAACCATATATTTCTAGGTTAGCTCTTGTTTTCAAGATATACCGTTATTTCGAAAATGTAACTAAAAAATTCGGCAATAAATAATAAAGTGGGATTGTTCATACATTTAACCTATTTAAATCATCTTCGTATGTCAAGTAGTTTTCGAGATATTGAAGAAATAAGCTCAACACATTCGGCTAATTCTGCGAAATTATGACATTTCGAATATGACATAACTTTCGAAAAAAATTTTTTTAATTTTTTTTCGTTCATATACATATGTTCCTTCTGAGATAAAAGGAACCTTCTTACCAAATTTCATTAAAATCGGAAGGGGTCGTGTCCCACTCTTGGTCGTTTTGACATGGAATTACCCCAGGCCTGACTGTCTTTCTTTTTTTAACAGTCCAACCAAAGCAAGTTGGACAAACTTCTGCCGGTTTATGAACAAACTTAGAAGTTAATAGAATTTTATTGAAAGTGAAAATTATTGCTATGTGCAACATACGCCACTTTTGTAAATTTAAAAACTAGCTTTTTTTGCTGCATAGTATACCTACTGCTGTGTATTAAGTTGTTGACATTTTATTTTACTTTTGTATTTACTATTTTTTTTTAACGGCAATGAAGCGAAGCAAGAGGGAAATTTATTTTCTTGTTGTTATTTTAGTTTGTTTTCGCTTAAACTACTTGTTTTTCTTACGGCAATGAATCAAAGCATGAGTGCAATTTATTTTGTTCGTTTTTGTATGAGGAATTTGCAGCATTCACCAAATAGTGGCGTGTAGAGCAAAACAATACTTAATAAACTTTAAAATTTTTGATATGGAGCAAAATTAATGCTATATATCTCAGAAACAATTAAAAATTTCATGGATTCAGAAAGGGGGTGTTCAAAATATATAAGTATACCCCATACCTAACTCAATTCTTTTAAAAATGGTCGGTAGCTCGAAACCAATAATGAGTTGACGATATGCCTAATATCAACTTAAAATAACATTTTGTTTGGTTTTTGAATTTAAACAATTTATTTTTATTTACCCAAAAAAGTTTTTTAAACAAACATCTATGTGCAATACCAGTTAAAAGTATTTTCTTTTCTTTAATATCAATTAATTTATCTGTGTATGTACTTATTTATTACATACACATATTCAATTTTCTTATATAAAAGTACATGTTAACAAATAAATTTTCAGTTCAGTTTTTTCGTTCATATATGTTCCTTCTGAGATAAAAGGAACCTTCTCACCAAATTTCATTAAAATCGGAAGGGGTCGTGTCCCACTCTTGGTCGTTTTGACATGGAATTACCCATACATATTTATTTTAAACATAAATAAAATGGTATGCCATAAAAGCAGAAATAAAGAAATGGTTTTTATAGGGTTTAAAAAACTGAAGTCGAAAGCAAAAATTGTCGAACAAAAATCGAAAATTTGTGTACAACAATTAGTATTGTGGTTATTTTGTTGAACTATTTATGGTTTTTAATCCAAATTTTTAATATTTTTAATTAGGCTTAAGTTCATCAAATTTAATTTTCATTAAATTATTTTTATGAACTTCAAGAAGAATTCTTGACAAAAGTACGAAAAAACAGAAGTAAAGGAAGAACATGTAAAATAAATTAAAATAGATAATCATTCAAAGCAAATTTCGATCTACCAAAGGTTAAATACAATTTGGTTTAAGGATTGATGTTTGACTAATGACGTCAGCAGTCGTCGATGGCTGCGAGTGTTAAACGGCAAGCCCTCTGAGGAGATTGAGTGGTTGCAATCGAAACATGTCAGGGTAACCTGTCCGTAAAAACGCCTGGGTTCGAGCCCAGATTGAGTCAAGAATGAAAAATTATCAGTAAATTTTAATTAATTTTCATGTTGTAAAATTCCTTTCTTCATAAAAATAATTTAATGAAAATTAAATTTGATGAACTTAAGCCTAATTAAAAATATTAAAAATTTGTGTACAACTTTTTGCTTTTTGAGTTGGTTTCACATCGACTGTTTACATTTAATGAATCAGAAGTAAAAGCAACAGTTTTTTTTTGCCAATGACAAATGAAGAAGTTTTTCAACACTGACTGATTTTTTACACATACTGATTTGACATATAGAAGACATATAAAATTACATAAATAAAGGGACAGCCAGCACAGGCATAGGAGCATATACCTTAAATACAGGTTTTAGACTTTTGATAAATTGAATTTGTTTATTTAAGAAATTTTCAAGATTTATTTCAGACAAATTGTAAACATATTACAGAATTATATTTTAGGGAACTATAAAAAATATTTCCTACTTACCGCCTTTTCAAAATCATCCGACATGCCCATTGACACCTGCAAATCAGCTTCATCCAATTGATTTTCTTTACAAATCTGTTTGTGAACTTCTATTAGTTTTACAAAATCGGGATTTGGCCCTTGACTATAATCAAAACCAAAAGCACCAATAGTCATTACCCCCCTCACATCCAGTTGTTTCAGGTTTTCCTTTATGAATTTATACAGCAACGAGGCTTCACTAGGATGAACGCCATTTTTGGCTGATAAAAAGTAAAACAAAATTAACTAAATTTTTCAAGTTTTACACATTTTCAATCGTACCCTCTTCACCACTTGCATTTATTTGTATAAGAACTTGTAATGGCTGTTTATTTTCAATTTCCAACTTTTCCCAGGCATTATTTAAATTATTTGCCAACTTCTGACTATCCACTGTTTCGATCATGTATAAATTGGGGAGTTTTATAATCTGTAAGCAAATTCATTAATAAGTTTGTGTGAACTAAACTAAAAACGTAAAGATTTTAAAGTTTGAATTTAAATAATTTTACTTTTGTTTGGTTTGGCGGAATGTCACACAATACAGGTTATTTAAAAAAAAATGAAAGGGGGAGTAGTCGAGTTAAGGTTAGAAGTCCCTTAAGTATATTCAAAATAGTCTATATTTGAATGATCTTTCTTTAATAGAAATTGGGGGTGTTTTTAATTTAAGCTGCTCAACATTGATGACAAGTTATGAGCGACTGCCTAAGAAAACACAAATAAAAAATGAGAATCATTTACATTTGTATCCGCATGCATCGCGCACTCTGACGTTAAGCTGTCGTGCTTAATTTTATTTATCACTAGCTGGACCCGGTCCGCTTTGCTGGCCCTTAGTAAAGATTTAAAATTTTATAAAATATGAACGTGTTTAATCTTTATGTGCTCGGGATTGTAAACTTACGTTGGCGGTCGGAAGTCTATATTTGTAGCAAATATGTATTTGTATGGAAAACAATGTCCACATATGAAAAAAAACATTACTAAGCAGAGTTTTATACTTTAATGGATATTTATAAAATCTAATAAAGTCAAATATGAAGCACCAGCATACCAGTGCTGCCAGGAGAAATTTAAAAAATCCCTTCGTGTCTAAAAAAATTCCTTTTTTCCATACAACCAAAAAAATAAAAATTTTTTGTAACATTTTGTAAACATATTATAATAACAGCATTTATTAACAACAAGAAAAAAACCCAAAATAAATAAGTAAATGTCATACACGCACATATGAAAATTCTTTTTCAAAAATTACACTGTGACAAATTTAAATTTTGGCAGAAACACCTCTATACATCCTTTAATCTAGAGACAAAACATAGTCAAATTTCGTATTTGATTTTTCATTTCCTCATCTTTTTTCCTTTTAAAAGAACTTAACATTTTTCAAGAATACTTATATCAAATAATTTTTTTTAATATCACTCATGGTGGAATAAACAGGTGGCAGCACTACGCCAGATGACGATTTTTTGCTCTTGCATTGTTTGTCTAGGTTTATGTCAAAGTTTTGTTTATGTTTACAAAAAGTCCACGTTTTGTGCTGTGATTATTGTATTTTATTAAAGTTTTTGATAATTTTAAATTAAAATAATTAAGATATTGACCATAATTAAATAAAAATTGGCTAAAAATGTATTTATTTCATCACGTTCAGCGGCACGCTTTGATTTTTGTTTAAAGTATTTTTTGACGTAAACGGTGATATAATTTCCATTTTTGTTGTAATGTTGTATTTGTTGCCGTAACGATGCCACCTACTTATTCCACCATGATATCACTGCCTATGCCGATATGCGAAAGAATTCTTTTTTTCGTGCAATTACATATAAAATAAAAACAAATTCAAATTTCTTTTTAATATAACCTTTCATATCCTTCAAAGTTTTCATCAAAAATTCGAAATTAAAGGTTTAGAAGGTGCGATTATTTCTTTTATTAAATATTCGCTTTTATTATTCGCATACATTTTAGCGGATGTGAGTGCGAATGCAAATATCAAAAATAAGAGAATAGTTCGCAAATGTGAACACGAATATTGGTTTTGGCAGTTGTTGAAAATTACCCTGCTGTAAGGATTCGTAGAATAAGGTTTTTGTTAAAAAATACTACATTTGTACTTAAATGCTATTGTATATGAACAATATTAATTTATAAACAAAAATGAAACGAATATTTACGTAGTTTTACACAATATATTGAAAATGAGATAATATTTTGAAAATTTCCTCATTAGCCTTAAAACTAAAAATCTGTCCTTTTTCCCTACGCTTGAAATATTCCGAAAAAATTACTATTGTTGGCATCACTGATGCATACACAAACGTGAACAAGAAAGCAAAAGGTTAAACAAAACACTAAATGACATGTTTGACATGCCACATTCAAAACAATTTGAGTAAAGTAAGAGAGAGATGTGAATTTCCATACATTTTATATGGTGTCTACATTTATAGACTACCAGCCAGGTGATGGTCATTTTGAAAAGTAGGGTCTGGGGGGAGCTGTTAATTACTTTTTTTTAACGTGTTAGTGACGAAAACTGCTTAGAATTGATTTTTAGGAAGCTACTGAAAATTTCGGAACCTGCTGTTGTGGAAATTTTTTTTATTAAACTTTTTCTACAAAAATGCTACAAATGTAGACTACCAAGCAAAAACACCCTAATAAACCAATAATAATTTTTATTAAAAATTTATTTAACAAACGCGAAACTCCACAGAAACACTCCTCATGCCTCATACATCAAACACACAAATTTTGGTCAAAGTAGGTGCAGTAGTTTTTGAGTTTAGCGATTACAAACAAACACGTCTCTTTTATATATATAGAAGAAGAAGATATATGTAAACTAAAATTAACATAAATGTTTGGAATAAAACTGACTATTAAACCATATAAAGTTTTTTTTTTCATTTTGGTGATTTTAGCGTATTTTAGTGATTTATTCGCAGAATTGATAAATGTATATTGATAAAGATTTAGTGACATACCATGCATCTAAATTTTAGAACATAATGTTTAGCGATTACGACGAAAATGACAAAAATATAAAAACGTGGTGGCATCTATCGGATAAATACGAAACTCCACAGAAACACTCCTCATGCCTTATACATCAAACACACAAATTTTGGTCAAAGTCGGTGTAGTAGTTTTTGAGTTTAGCGATTACAAACAAACACGTCTCTTTTATATACATATATAGATTAAAAAATTATAATATAAATAATTTTTTACTTCCATAAGAAATGAAAGCTTACACTTAGTCAAAAAGCATCATGAACGATGTAAACAAAAATCGTTTTTAAAGCATGTGTTCCTGTAAAAAAACTTAATTTATTAAAAATTCTAAAAGAAATTGTTCCGTTGAAAAGGCTATTAGCAATTTGTGTGCGAGTATTTTAAATATTAAATATATTTTTATATAGATGTCATCTCTGGAGATATTTCGAACGGGATTTGAAAAAAAAGATGCTTGAAGTGCCCTTAAATCAGTGATAACCAAGCCCCGAACGCACGCACACAAAGATATTATGTGCTTGTGTGCGGTCGCAGAGACTGATGATAGTCTGATGTTTTCAAACGAACAAAGTTGTAATATACATGTGAATTGCCGACCGTGTCTGTGTGAAAATTACGATTATTGACTGGCTCGCGAGTCTATGGAGTGGTTATCACTGCCTTAAATTATAAATTGCAAAGGTTCTGCGACGTCACGACTTATTAATCACTTTTAATTAGTCCACAAGCTTGACATAAATGTGCGCCAAATAACCAAATAAAACTTTATTCCCTTCCAAGTTGTTTTTAATAGAAGGCTAATAATACATTACTAAAACACGCTGCCAAAAATGAATCATTGGTAAAATTTAAGCCAGTTGTGTTGTCGGGGACGGAATGCCCGTTAAGGCACTTAAAATCTTAAGGATATCTTCATGCTTAAAACTACAACATTCCAACTTAATCAACGATATTGGAAAAATTCACCAGTTTTATTTATTAAAACACCAAGAACTAAAAAACAAAATTAAAAAAAATCAAGCAATGTTATGGAAGGTTTTTAATATGGGCCGAAGAAAGGACAGATAATTCATACCAAAAAAAAAAAAAAAAGTAATTTCAATTTTTGGGAATACAAAATTTTAATTTCAAAAGATTTTGTTATTCGTGCTTAATTCCCAGTTTTTATTCTTGACAAAAACACTTGAAATTTATTGTTGATGGGATAAGCTATTCCTATGCATTTCACTGGTTGCTTAGGCCAGATCATCAGGAAACTTCATAGGAATAGGAAATAGCTTATCCCATCAACAATAAATTTCAAGTGTTTTTGTCAAGAATAAAAAACTGGGAATTAAGCACGAATAACAAAATCTTTTGAAATTAAAATTTTGTATTCCCAAAAATTGAAATTACTTTTTGAACAGGCAAGTGCACGGCCTAAAAAACACTTAATTGACAACATCTTTTGTAAGTTGTTGTGTTGTTTTTATTTTGTTTTTCTTAACCTACTTACAACTACAATTAATGTTGAGAGAATTTCAACTAATTGTAGTGGGGAATGTAAGATTAGATAAACCCTCTGTTGTTTATTGTTGATGTGTTTTGTTTAAGCTTTGATATTGTTACAAGTAGAACTGTTGCTATAAATCTTATACGTTTAACAGTTTTATTTGGTTTAATATCTTTAGTTTGTCTAAAATCTTTATGGATGAAGTTTCCTGATGATCTGGCCTAAGCAACCAGTGAAATGCGCATAGGAATAGCTTATCCCATCAACAATAAATTTCAAGTGTTTTTGTCAAGAATAAAAACTGGGAATTAAGCACGAATAACAAAATCTTTTGAAATTAAAATTTTGTATTCCCAAAAATTGAAATTACTTTTTGATAAACAGGCAAGTGCACGGCCTAAAAAACACTTAATTGACAACATCTTTTGTAAGTTGTTGTGTTGTTTTTATTTTGTTTTTCTTAACCTACTTACAACTACAATTAATGTTGAGAGAATTTCAACTAATTGTAGTGGGGAATGTAAGATTAGATAAACCCTCTGTTGTTTATTGTTGATGTGTTTTGTTTAAGCTTTGATATTATTACAAGTAGAACTGTTGCTATAATTCTTATACGTTTAACAGTTTTATTTGGTTTAATATCTTTAGTTTTTCTAAAATCTTTATGCATGAAGTTTCCTGATGATCTGGCCTAAGCAACCAGTGAAATGCATAGGAATAGCTTATCCCATCAACAATAAATTTCAAGTGTTTTTGTCAAGAATAAAAACTGGGAATTAAGCACGAATAACAAAATCCTTTGAAATTAAAAAAAAAAACATGTTCATATTACTACTCGTTTCAATAATGCTGAAACAAAATCAGAGATTTTGTTTGTAACTTTTCAAAAATATGGTTGAAGTCTACTAATTCAAATACATATGCTTAACCACCAACAAATAAAAACTTATTTGTTAAAAATAAATTTGGGAGAATATCTCAAAAACTAAACTAACAGCCAGGCCCACGATGTCACACGTTAACGTTAACGTGTGACATCGTGGGCCTGGCTGTTAATAAATTCCCTAAATTTTTTAAACCAAAGTATCTATGTATTTTGTTGGTTCCTAACCTTTGTTAATTGTTCTGTTTTTATTCAAGTTAACTTTTAATTTAAAAAACTTGTTCGATTATTGTGTTTTTGCGATTTCGAATTAAAAACAATTAATCGGTTATTTCTTTAAAGCTTAATCAAAAACTGGCTTTGTTCAAATATTCGGAATATTCGAAAACCGATTTTTGAAAAAAGTCGTATAATCGATCTCCCTATCAATAGTAATGCAACTTCTGCAAACATTCAGACATATTTCTTAAAGATCGTTTGTGATGTGTAATAAATAACTTACCAACAGCTTAAGTTAGGATTTTGTCGGCCGTATAAATGTGTTCTATTTTTTTGAAGTTCGACCCTTTTGGAGAGTAAAGGAGTAAAATATGTATTTGGAACTTTTTTGTTACCCTATCTATATTTTAAACCAATAAAAATTGAAACATAAATTATATCACATTCGTAACTTATCTAGAAAATACAAATATAAATTTGGTACTTTATCGAAATTCGAACATTTGAGGGATGAAAATCGTACCTAGTTTTGGTACTTTTTTTACAAAACATTTTATTTTTATTTTTCAGTTACATAGCCCGAGCCCTTAGGGCCTTCTATAATTTTCATTGACACACGTATTAAATTATGGGGTGCAACTACAATACTGAAATTTTTAATAGGGCGACAAAAGTATCAAAAAGGGGAAATACGGGAAATTAAATTTCTTTCTTTTACTTTTCCGTTTCTTATATAATATAAGAAGCATTAAATTGCAGGGTCCTGAGTATAAGATGAAAAATGTTGGTACTTTTTTGTTAAAACCTAGAAACATCAATTTTGACATAAAAATATGTCCACGAAGGAAAGAGAGATTCTAACGAATTTAAATTTAATTTAAAAGAATAAAGGTATATAAGGAAAAGGAGAGGTAAATGTATTAGAAAGCATTTTTTTAAGGATACCAATACCGTTTTAAATCGTTTTATTTTCCATTAACCAGGCTAGCATTTGGCTGATTATTTGTTGTAAAAATCACCCAAAGGATTCTTTTCAGATCAGTTTTGATGATTAAAAACTGATTTATCACCTGAGTTATTAAAAAGGATTCATATATGATTCATTTATATGTTTAAATAATGATTTTTAAATATTTTTAATTTTTGTTTTTGCCAAATGAAAAAATATAATAATAGAAAGGGTCCTCATGATATCGTTTATAAGTCTCGTAAACTGTGCAAACTGTGCATTCTTACACCCTCGTAAATGAACTGTCAAAAATTGTATGAGAATTCATTTACACAAACTGCTTAAATTTGCCCAACAATTTTGACTCGTAAACTTGCGCTGTTCAATTATGCATTTATACAGACAAATTTTTTTAATGCTTACCGCCGTTTTCAATGAAAACTTCAAGTGTAAATAAATCACAAACAATAAATTCTTTCAATAATATAAGCATATTAGTCTTTTGGCTTTCTTTATGCATGTTTAAAAACAAATTTCATTTATAATTTACAAATTTCAAGTTTTTTATTATATTTTTAATTATTTTTTTTTAATATATTTTTTATTGACGTTTCTGATTGAAATGACATTAATTGTTTAAAAATACACAAAAATTAAAAGGATCTTCATGAAACGAGTCTCGCAAGTTTACCCATTTGCACAAATGGTAATTTTAAGCAATATCATGAAGACCCTTAGAAACTTTCATGTCAGCCAAACATATAAACAGCTTGGCTTAAAAAGAAGCCCAAGAATTATTGACAATTTATAAACTTAAATGTTAGTGCAAATTGTTTTTTATCTTCTTTGTGAAAAACCAATTTCATTTGTTGGTTCAAAGGCCATAATGGTGCTGATTTATCCGAGCAAAATTAAAAAAACATGACAATTAAAATTGAGACAAAAACGATTCAATAATGATTAGAAAAACTAACATTAAAATGATCAAAAAGGAATCAGAAAATTGTATCACTAATGCTTCTTTCAGGTGATTCATCGGTAGGGTACCATTTTCTCACAACGAGAGTATCACTTATGATTGAAAGATGAGCTCATATATGGGTATTTTGCCCTTGAAGCTGATTCCTAAATGATTAGATTATAATACAAAAGCTGTCTGGGTAAATACCGGATTGCCTCTATACCTACAAATGTATTTAATAGAATAATATAGCTTAGAGCCTATTTCGGGGGATCTTAGTTTTGGACTTAATGAAATTAGGGATCGACTTGCAACAACTTTAGTTAAATCTGTCCTAAAATCTAAAAAAACATATAACACATAATTTTATTAAAGTATCTTAACAATAACGAACCGTAACCTTGATTTCTACTTGGAAAATAACCATCAAACGATTGTTATACCTCTTTCAGCTAACAACGCTCGAATAAGGTTTAGATACTACCGGAAAGTATACTCTACCTTATTTATTTTATTACTTTGTAAATGTCCAATAAAATGCCACTTTATTTCAGGGCACTGAGCCAAAATATCAGGATGATTTCCCTTCTCCATCAATTCCTGTATGTAATTTTCGCCAAAATGTCGCTGACCTACCGAATAGGCATCTATAATCAATTCAACAGGTTTAGTTTTGCTCACAGCCACCAACTGAGGTTTGCCTCCCTTTAACTCCTGGGAAAAGTGCAGAAAAGAGTAGAAAGATAATAATAATTTAACTTTGTTTATAACACTTCAAACCATAGAACGTTGCTCATAAGCGACATCAATTCTTTTTAGAATTTGTTGAATTCCGGCTTTAACATCAACATCCGACATGATTCGTTTTATCATTTAATTAAGAAATAATAAAAAATAAATGGAGAATATAAATTAAAAGATAAAATTTTTACAGGTAGCAGAGATAAGTTTCTAATCTTTTATTTACAATAATAAAAACAAAACACAGATGATGATTTGTTATAACTACACATTTATGAAGGTACCAAAATATACAACCAAACAAAATAATATTGCCACTGTGTCAAACTTATTCTCGAGGTTCTTGACTTAGCTAAAGTCGAGTAGAAACATCTTAGTACTACTACTTGCTGCCAGATGGCCCACAAATGACAGTCTTTATTTTTAAATTTAATTTTTATTTCTTATTCGTTTTTTTTTTTCTTTTTAAATACATTTTTCTAAAAATTATAAATATTTTCGTTAATAAAGAACAAAAAAAATCATGATGTTGATGTCAACATGATTGTTTTAGATCAAATTATAGATATACTGGAGTCACTGCTTCGAGTATCTGTTGTTGTCGTTGTGGATGGTGTTTTGAATGCTTGCAAAGAAGTTATCAAGTTTGCATTGATTCTCCTACTACTTTATCATTTCCTTAAATGGTCATTTCAATTTGTGAGTATATAATGCGTATGATGAAGATAAGTCACAGCTGTAAAAGTTTATGTTACTGACTGATAATTTCTTTTAATGACCAATTTTTCTATAGAAATTATCTGTTGTCCGGACTTGTAAATTTTCTTGCTACAAATTTTTTAAATTCGGCTTTAAAATTGCACTAGTGTCTAGATTTTGAAAATCTAGGGTTGCAATTTTTGTATTTTTATCTTATACATATTATGTATGTATGAATACAAATACACCAGCAACTTGAAGTTAAAAAGTGTGAGAAAAACAAAACAAAACAGAATTGCAGAGTACATGAAACTAAGGCCCTAAATTTGTAAAACGCACACGCAACGCCAAAAATTATATTAAAAGCAAAAACAAAATCGAAAATATTTCATAATTTTGTTGTTTTTTTTCTATAGAAATGTATATTGAATTTTTAAATTTTAAACGCTGCATATCTTGTGGCAAGGCGAATTCATGTAAACGGTGGTGTCGATACTACAACAAGTAACAACACCAAAAACACAACAATGTATTTTGTTGCTGCCTTTTGACATTCCTCTCTCTAATTTAAAAAAAAGTAGCACAGCTGTGCTTTCAACGCCACCTGAAAAATTAATTCGCCTTGTCTTGTGGCGTTGATAATTTTAAAACGCAATATGTATTTCTGTAGAAAGCAACAATAAAATTTTGACAAATTTTTGACACTGTTTTGGCTTTCAATGTTATTTTTGGGATTGCGTTGCGTTTTACAAATTTAGGGCCTAAGTACCCCTCCCCAATCTTCTTACCCTTTTCACCAATAAACTCAAGAATTGCTGCAACAAAAATTGCAAGTCTGGACGATGATTAAGAAATGGAAAGGGGTAACATACATACATACATATGTAAATTTCCAAATGAAGTTTTGTCTCAACATCGGGAGAATATGATTTTTTTAGACAAAAATCTTTTATTAATATTGAAAAGAAAAATTTCTAATAGAAAATTCTGTTATCGACATGGACAATAACATTTTTTATAAGAATTTTATGTCGTAAGGATCAATAACACAAATTTTCTATAAAAAATAAATTATCGATAGCACAAATTTACTATAGAAAATTATTTTATCGATAACACAAATTTTCTATAAAAAATGATTTCATCGATAGCACAAATATTCTATAGAAAATTATTTTGTCGATAACACAAATTTTCCTTAGAAAATTATTATTATCGATAACCCAAATTTTCTATAGAAAATTATTATTATCGATAACACAAATTTTCTATAGAAAATTATTTTAATCGATAACACAAATTTTCTATAGAAAATTATTTCTATCGATAACACAAATTTCCTTTTGAAACTTATTTTCATTAACTTTATCAATTGTTTTTCAAAGCTAGAAGACGTTTTACCAGAAACTGAAACCCTCATTGAAACCGTCCTTATACCTGGAAGTCCGATTACCAATACAATAGAAACTGACTTAGTGGCACATCAAATTCTTGGAGAAACTTGCTTGAGAATCGGTCCACCGGATGAAAATCTCATAAAACAGAGAGCAAGTCTTTTAGAACAACTTGAAATTGAGGCTGAATTTGAAGAACACCAAGCAAAATACAGGAAATCGGATGCCGAATTAGAACAATTTGTAAAAAAAGAAATTCATACTGTTGCCCCAAAAACTAGGGAAAGTGAAGATATTATCCTGAACAAAGATTACTTTATCTCACAAATTAAACAGGAACTGGATGAAACAAGTCGAGCTTCACAAACTATTAAAACTAGTTTGGGTAAAAAATCAATGTTAAAGGAACATCGGGAAAGTGGAAATAGAGATTATAATACTCAAGAAGAAGAAGAAGAAGATGAACTTTTAAAGAAATTTAAAACGAATAACAATCTGGAAATTGAACGGGAAGTGAATCGAGATTCACCAGCAACAGCAGAATCCACATCGAGTAATTTAAAAGAGTTCCAAAATGTTGAGAAGAGACAATCCTACGACGATCAGTATGATCATGAAAGTTTCCATAGAGTTTAAGATTTTATTTGTAAATGTAAAATTCTATTTAGTGAAAGAAAATTAAAAGTTTTTTAATAATTTTAAATATTTTGAGTTTTTTTCAATCGTTTGGAACGGGTTTCACCGTCTGTCTGCTTGTTTGTAAATTAAATTATAACTTTTTTTTTAATTTGAATGACTCGGCTGAAACTTTTGTTGGCAACTCTACTACAAACGGATATTTACTGAAACTTCCATTCTCCATTAGTCCATCACTAAGTCGTTCAGTTTTTATGCCACTTGCTGCGGTATTTTGATTGGTCCACTATAAGTTAGAACTGTTAATTAAGTTTTTTTAAAGGTTTTTTTTTTTGAAATATTTTCTCACCAAGTAAAATATAGAATAACCAATAGCAAATGTCAGTAATAACATGAAACAGAATTTCAGAAAATCAATTAAGATCAATATTATAATATTCACAAGCAGGGTATGTAGAGGTTCGAACAGTTGTTCAGTGATCTTCGAAAGGCAGCGAAAAGTTGAAGACATTTTTAATTTTGAATTGAAGGAAAATTTTGTTTATTTTATTACCAAATTTGTAAAGAAATAAAATAAATATTCAAACAAGTAAGGAACCCCGACCAATTTATACCCTACCTCACTTGAATGTTGAGTCCTATGAGGAAATTTAATGGCAAATTTAAGCGATACCATTAAAACTCTTAATGTGTCTGGATTTGTTATTTCATTTATTCTTTAAATAAAAAATGCATATTTAATTGCTTTCTAAGGCATATTTTAAATTGTTTTAAGCTATTTAATTAATACATATGTTTGTCAATCATAAATGCACGAAATTCCACGCCCTAGTCAAAACCCTAGTATAGATACTAGATAGGAGCAACTGGACCTGCTGGCAGAAATTGTGTAGGTTATTTACGTTTCTACAAAAAGTTAATTTGATCAAGATATTAATTTCTGTAAAAAAATATTTGGATTAAAGCGATTTCCTGAAGGGTACACATATCAGATCTATACCTTCCTTCACAAACTGTTGATTTAACAAGAAAATAAAATCGGCAGTACCGAATCTTTGGTACTCTCCACCGGCGCTATAAATTATTAAATAATCTTTATAAAAACGGACGTCAGTATTAAAATTGGTTGCGGTTTAGACCTATGTGACATAATTGACCGACAATGAGCCAGTTTTATACATTTTTTCTAATCATATACAATTTAATTTCAACCAATTTAAATAAAATATCATGATTCGTAACAGGTTTAGCCGAACTTAAATTATTATCGAGAGGGGAATTTATATTGGACCCAAAGAAAATGATCACAAAACTCTGAAGAGTGATTTCTGGTATTAAAAAATCTAAGTTCGAAGAAATTTCGATATACATTGTAGTGAAATTTGGTATAGCGTTTTATAGTTTTGAAGTGGTTTTCATAACGCTGCTTGATATGGGACCTAAGGTAAATTATGGACCGATCATCACAAAATTGCATGGTATTATTTGAAGCTAAATTGGACCCATCGAAATTTACCAGTATAGTTTTTAGTCTCATAAAACTGTGACGTACCAAATTTTATTATGATAGCATTATTTGTTAAGGTTTCAGGCGTACTAAACTGTTGTTGAGAGTAGGCTTTTAATGGAGCCTCTGGTAAATTATGGACGAAGTGTAACAATAAGATTTCTTGTCATATAGAATGAATCTGTGCAAAATCTTATGTAAATCCGTGCATTACAATATTGAAGTCAAATAGGTTTTAGTTATCCTAAGCAGTATACGCGCCAACATGGTTTGAGATAAAGTCAAAACCATCTTGTAAGCATGGTCCAATTCATGTTTTCAGCATGGTCAAGAGAAGTTTATATTTAAGAGATAACCTTAACTCCCCGTTTCCACATGCAAGTTGAAGTTTGAAAAACTCAACCCTGCAAATAAAATTGGACCACCTGATCCATTTTGATAAAATGGACTACTCCATGGACTGGTCTGATGTAATGCAAGCATGGACCATGTCATTGTTAAAAAGTGTTTGTAGTGAGACGACATGTCTTCGTTTTTTAACGACATGCTTTCGTTTTTAAACGACTTCAAAATTAATCCTCTTGAGTATACGATCGAGTAGTTTTAAAACTACTCCTTAGTGGTCCAAAGGAGGGTTATATGGTCCTCTCCTAGGACATCGTAATGTTAAATAGACCAGGTTTTTTCCATACGTTTGGGTTACTTTTGGACTAGTCCTAGTCCCTTGTGGACTACTCTTTACACGGGTATTTGGACTGGTCCTATTATTTGCAGGGAATACACTCACACTTTTGCACTAACATTCACACAATTTTTGTATATTCAGTCAATCGGCTGTTTCCTCGATTTTTTGTTGATAATACGTATACACTACTTGCAAGTAATTACTTGCATGTGGTAACGTAGGGTAAGAGTATTGTTTTAAAAACTCTTAACAGATATTTTCATTCTTCGCACAACCATAAAATATAATAATATGTTTTTGGCTATGCTTCAAGATGATGCTTCAGAAATTAGAGAATTTGCTATTCAAAGAATATTAAAAAAAAAGTGTGTGTTAAAAGCAAGAAAGTTCGCAAATGAAATTGATCGAATGTGAAAATAACTGAACCACCAATAACTATGAAATATTCTGATACAGAAGTGTCAAACCGGATTCGTTCATTCAACTTTAGATGCTTCCTTGACATATTCAAGCAGTGAAAGGTGTGTCAATCTCGTTACTGAAGCTTTAATATCTGTTTGTGGATCAGAAGCAAAAGAAGAAAGAGCCCATCTGTACTTTCATATTTCTGGCTTTGAAAAACATATAAGCCGTGTGTGTTTTAATTGTGCTGATTCAAATCTCATCCAAATTGGCTAAATATTTTCGGAGTGGCAGTAATTCTGTGTATTTCCCCTTTTGGTAGCTTTCGGAAATTCAAAAACTACCAGTTAAAGAACAACAAATTACCAAAAAGCCACTCTTACAGATTCTTATTCACTCAGGACATTGCCTTGCGTAATTAATTAAATGTTATCTTTCGAGGTTCAATATTAACGGAAATTCAAAAAGTACCAAAAAGTTGCTCGTATAGTCTTCTCACTCAGGATATTGCATGGTGAATTTTATGTTTCTAGGTCCAATATTATCGATAAAGGTCCAAAAGATAAAGAAAGAAATTAAATTTTCCGCAATTCCCCTTCTTGGTATAAAAAAGTACCAAAAAGTGACACTTTAAGATTCTCATTCACTCAGCATATTGCATGTTTAATTTTATGTACCTAGGTCCAAACTAATGTAAATTAAAAAAAAACTACCAGTTAAAGAACAACAAAGTACCAAAAAGCCCTTCTTACAGATTCTTATTCACTCAGGACATTGTATGTTAAATTTAATGCTTCTAGGTTCAATATTGACGGAAATTCAAAAAGTACCAGGATAAGACTAAAAAAGTACCCCCATAGAGTCTTATCACTCCGGACTCCGCATTATACTCCGCATAGAAGTATCAAAAATTTTTATATTGTATTGGGAGTCCATTTAATACGTAAAAGCTAAAGTATGGAGAAAAATACTTTTATTTCTAAAAAGTACCGAATTTTTATAAGTATAGATAAGTTTCGAACGTGATATAATGTTTATTTTAACGTTTATTGGCTAAAAAGATTGACGGAGTGACAAAAAAAGTGGCAAAATTTAGGTTCTACCCGTTTACTCCCTAAAAGGGCTCAATTTCAAAAAAGTACCAGACACATTTCCGTTTATTTTTCTAAAAAACAACGATAAGTATTACATTTCTTTCTGTCTCTTTAAGTTTTGGAGATATGAGTGAGGTTAGCACTTTAGTGGAACCTTATATAGCCTTTGTCCGTTAGGAGGTTTCATTCTTTATTTTGTTGAAGAAATTTTAAAATTTAAAATAAGAAATTGTAAAAACCCTAAATTGTGCCCATAAATCTATAAACTTTACGTAAAGCTTAAAAAAGAAGACACAACACATTGACAAAAACGTGCGTTCTTTTGTTGTTAAATAAAAAGATGAAACTTAACGACTCAGAAGCACCTTCAGTTTTTAACAAAACCTGTACCCACGTTCTGTAACTTTAGTGAGAACTTCTCGCATCGAAAATATGTGAATCAAAATATTCCATCGTTTCTCGAAAAGCGAGAAAAAAGTGTGTCTGTAACTCATGTCGAAAACTATCAAAAAAGATTACGTCGTTACGTTATAAATGTCATAGCATTGCACTCGAAGCCGATGTGACATTGCAAGCGTTAAGATCGCCAGTCACACATATCGCTGACGGCGCACAGTAGGGTTTTTGATAACAAAAATGGGAATTTATTGCAAAATTAAATTTAGGAGAATTAAATAAATTTTTGTAGTCTGTAAAAGTATACAACATTCTACATCACTAGTGCAAAAATTTTGTTTTTTACAACTACGGTTATGTCACTATACAATTTTAAAGTTTGAGTTATTTGACGTTTTCCTCGCGTACAACATAAATTTCAACTTTTGGTGTCTTAACAATTAGTTTTGAGTGTTTTCTTAAGTTATAATTAAAAATATTTTAATGGAACCTTCAACCTCAGGTTAGTAAGATTAATATATATTAATATATAAAGTGTAATTTTTGTTTTTGTTTTTAATTAATTTTCACGCGTAAACCTATAAATTAGTGAATTTCGGGAAATATGTCGATAAATAGTTGTGTATAAAGCCAAATTAAGATAAAAACTTTTTTTTTCCTAAAAATATAAACGCTTTTGAAAATATTTATGAAAGTTTTGTCTGCACTTTTTTGCACATTTTAAAATAAAATTTAAATATATTGCTGCACTTCCATATAAAAAATCAACTTTTTATTAAAATCAATACAAACTATTACTATTGCTTTTGCTTTCATGAGAGCTTGCATTTAATTATTAAATAAGAGTAGATACAAACATATAAAAAGAAGAAAGGGAAAACAAAAACCAATTTTAAACAATAATAGCAACAAAAACAATAAGTAACCAGAACAGTTAATATTGTTAAGAATAAAAAAAAGCAATACAGAGTATCATGGCCCAATTAGTAGGTCGGCGCGCAACTACAACAATCCAACAACAGAAAAAACAACACGCATTTTGTTTGTGTAAAAAATGATAAAGATGTCAAGAACAAAAGCAATTGTTTGTGTAAGAAATGGTGGAAATGTCAAAAGCAATTGTTACAAAAACAATTGCACGTATAAAACACAACTCTGCAAAAAATCAGCAGGCGTTTCAAGCAGACCTACTAATTGGACCATGCAGAGTATGTAGGCAAATTAGTTGTTTAGTGCCGGTTCACACACGTCAAGTTTGACTCGTCAAGTCTTGAGTTTTTAGGAGAGAAGGGAAAAGAGAAAACTCAAGACTTGACGAGTCAAACTTGACGTGTGTGAACCGGCACTTACTTCAAATAAAATGTAAGAAGTTCTGAAACTATTTTTATATGAGGCAGTGGTTCCCAAAAAGTTTTATAAGAACTATATTTAAAAACACAATAATAAAAATATATTGTTTACTTATAATTTAAATGTTTTTAGGTAGTTCTTTATGGCATAAAAGCAAATAAAAATAGGTTTTACTTGTTGTGATTTGAAAAGTAGTTATTTGTCTTTGTGCACTAAGTGTAATCGTTCTTCGTGTTTTTTTTTTCAAGTTTTGTATAAAATCATATGACCGTATTTATTTAATCATAGCCACATCCTCGAATACGATTTTTATTTCCCGACGAGAGCTTTTTAAAATAATTATGAAGTCGGATTGTGAAAATATCCATGGAAAATTTACCTTTCTTAAAGAACAATTGCCAAGCGAAAAGATGTAAAAGTTTTCAATGAAACGATGAATGCTTATTGTTTTCAATTCAGGACTCGCTGGGCTTCATCTTTGCGAATGAAGGAACGTTTTGTTCTGAATAATAAGACATGGCTAGATTCTTCAATAGGCTTTCCTCGTCAATCTGGTGTTAAACGTGGTAGAAAGGAGCTTGATTTTGAAGATTGTGGTGAACGAAGCAAAAACAAGAAGACCATTGCTTTGAGGAAAACCATTCCTTCATCCTTATTGGCACACGCGACACAAATGAGTCTGAGGGCAGATGGTAAATTAAAAGATTCAAAAATGGTTAAAAAAAATAACAAGCACTTCACCATCCGATGTAGACAAATTGTACAAAAGTTTTTCAAAACCCTCTACAGTGACCCAAATGCCTTACGATTTGTGAAACTTCAGCAAAAATAAGTTTACAGGCTATTTTGGACCATACCGTAGAACGCATTATATCACTCAAAAACAGTATAATTGATGCATTAAAGGATGATGAGCTAAACAGTTTGTGTCTATACACGAAATGGGGCTTTGATGGTAGCTCTGGTCACACACCTTATAAGCAAGCATTCCACGATCCAAATGCTACTGACTCATCGGTTTTTATTACCTCAATCGTGCCAATAAAACAAATGTGCAACAGCATAATCATATGGCAAAATCCTCGTCCGGCATCTCCTAGATATTGTAGGCCATTGAAAGTGGAATTTATAAAAGAAACCACGATTGTTGCTAAGAACAAAAAAGATAGAGTGGATCAGGAAATAAAAAACCTTAAAGAGTCGGTCATTTCTTATGGAGAAAAATGTTTGAAAGTCAATCATAAGTTGGTCCTATCCATAATTGATGGAAAAATATGTAATGCTCTCACAGAAACTACTAGCACACAAAAATGCGTTTTATGTTACTTCAGATCCAGTTATAACAAATATGAGAAAATTAAAAGAGAAAAAACCCATAGTTTGCCTTTGGAAGCAATTCAATTATTAATATTTGAATCAAATCTCGATGGTGAAGAAGATGCCAATAATGATGATAATGATACCTATACTTATTATAGCGATAATGATGATGATAATTGTTGATGATGATGATGATTAAGAATCGGATAAGGAATAGAAATTTTTATTTTTGTTGGAAATATTAAATTTTTTATCAATATTAAAGGTATGTTCTAAAAAATTAACTAATGGAAAATAAATTAAATTTGTACTTAAAAATATTAAAAAATTGATACGTTTTACTTCTTAAAGTGAATTTGACTGAAAAAAGTTAAAATTAGAAACAGGGAAAGTTACCTCGAATTAATTCCCACTTTTAATATCAAAAACCCCACTGTGCCACGTCCAAAATGTACCAACTTGAGAAATTTTCAATAACGGTGGCAAAAATGCAACCGTTGGCTTTTCCTAATAATGTAAAGTGCGACTTTAATGCTTACTTTATAAAAACAAAACATTTAATTAAACAACGAAAAAATGTGCCAAGAACAAACTATTATTTTTTAGTGTTAAAATTTTTTCTGGTCCCATTTTTATTCGTGAGTTTATTTGACAGTTTAATGCCCGTAATTTCAACAAATAGATATCTAGCCGTGTACAGATATCTATGATTTTCATAATTTTAAAACGTATTTCTTACCTACCGGTAAAAGTGTAATGTACTTTGCACCACCGATTAAACGATTAACGTTTAAATTACTAAAATAGTGCTACCGGATAGGTAAAGATAACTGTTAGGTATCAACACGAATAGATATCTGTTTGTAGAAATTACGGGCATAAAACGGGTACTTTCTCACAGAAATAGTACAGACACATTTTTTTCTGTGAATTGGCGAGTAATTTCCTTAAGTGACAGCTAGTACTCGCCAAAAAAAGTTGCAGACACAGTTAAGTGAGAAAAACATCTGTTTGTTTCAATTTATGGCATTTTTGTTTTATTTCAATCGAAAAGTTACTCGTCGCGAGAGTAACAGAACATGGGCACTGGACATCAAATCGATGGATATATTTCATAAAGTTATTCTTTAAAAGCGTTATTTCAAAAAATTTAATTAAAACTAGCGAAATTTATTTAAATTAAAGCTAAAATTAAACATCGTTCTCTTTTTTTTTAAAGTTATTTCAGGTGATTTAGAAAGTCATAAAAGCAATAATTAACTGATTTTATTATTCATGTATTAATTAAAGTTTGTCTTATGAGTTCTTATTAAAATGTCGTTTTTAGCCCAATAAAAATTAATGTTAAGTATTTATTTATTCAAAACTATTTTTTTCCAAAGGCTGATTAATAAAATATAATTTATATATATATACAAATATTAGGTGTGGGAAAATATTTTCTTTAAGCGAGTGTAACTGAAAAACGTTGGTGTTCGTCACCAACTCGTTTATGAATCTTTTTCGTTTCAGTTGGGAGCGTTGCGGCATAAAACAGAAACTGAAACGGAAATATTAAGCGAAATTTCTTGCGTTACATTGTGAATCAGAATCATATTGTGCATCGAAAAAAAAAAATTTAGATTAAATACTAAAACAATAAAGCTGGAGAGGGGAAAAGAGTATGCCATATCTTTTCCTCTCTCTCCTTAAAACTCAAGACTTGACGACTTAAACTTGAAGAGTGTTAACCAGCATAAACTATTATCATCTGATGACATTCAAGCAGAATCCGCAATGGGGAAATAAAAACTTTTAAAAAGCATTTTTTACCGCACCTAATAAACAATGGAAAATATCATAAATTTAACATTAAAAAAACGCCTAATTAACTAGAAATATACTAACATTAAATTTAGTTAAAAGGTTGTTTCTTTGCCAAATTGACAGTTGAAATGTGCAAAAACATGTTAAGACATACAATTATAATCTTTCTTTTCGTTACCACAATCACATTTTTTAGCAATACACCAAATACATACATACATACATATAAAACACTAAAGAATAACTTAATAATTTTTTATTTGATTAACCTGTCTCTTAAATCAAAAAGTTTTAAATAAAAACTTGCATATCTTTTTACGTTTTGGCATAATTTAATTTGCTTTATTAGTTATGCTAATTTTAAGATAAAAATTGTGCGCACTGTTACTCCGTCACATGGAGCATCTATGGATGGACAGTCACTCCATATTCGACCATTTTGTTCGAATGGTCCTCTTCTAGTCAGTTTTAAAAATGCTGTTCAAAATATTTTCGTCCTCAATTACCATTTCAATGATATTTTGACGAAATTCCAAGTGAATCGACAAGTCTGCAGCCAATACAGAATTGGCGGTAGTGACCCAATGGGTATTACCCATTTGAGCAGATAAGTTCGAAGTCAAATCTGTGTGATCAACTTGTGTTGCAAAGGTTACAGTAGAAATAGTTTTCTGCATCCGAACTGAGGGATGATAAAGCCATCTTATGACTGTCGCGAAATTGTGACTTGTTAACACAGCATTAACAGAGAGTCTAATAAAAGACCATCTGCTTGAAGGAGTTTCAGCAAGCTTGCCTCTAACTACCCGTCTCCACCATCCATCAACATGGTAAGAACAGCATATCGCACATGAATTCTACTCGTGTAGACTGTTCATGTTCATGTTTCGTCCATGTGCTGCCATCGTTGCCTAAACATTCGTCTTAGCATCCATGTGCGCCATGTGTTGGCCATACAATGTATTTTCTGTATACAACCAAACGCACAACAACAAAAATTGTGGTCAATCAGAACATGAACATCAACACGTATTCGCCACATACAAGAACATGAACAAATTAATACCGTTGCTCCGCCGACGTTATGGTCATGTCATGTTCTAATCGAAAGCGCTTGGAGACGTGGGGTAAGGTCGGCCTTAGTGGAATCGACTTCTTGTGCGAGTGTTTTGTTTTTGTTTTGGTTACCACATAACAGGCGCGGATCCAGCTTGAGCCTTAGGGGGGGAAATTTTGTATGACACAAAAAAGTAAAAAATTTGTTTTCAAAAGTTTATTAAATGTGTATATTATATTAAACAAAACTTAACAATATGGTTTAATAAAATATAAGATCAGTTCAATATAAATTCAAATAAATTTATCTTTTTAAATAAGCAATTTATAATTTCCTTGTGATGCAAATCTAGATAGCACAGTTTATCTTCTGTCATTGTTGATCTGAGCCATGTTTTTATTCGACGAAGGGTAGGAAATGACTTCTCGTTCGTAGCATTGCTGACGAGCATTGATTTGGGTAGATATCTTCATCACAGTTTATTAAAGCATCTACAACGTTATCTGATAGATTTTCATGATAGATATATTCCATGTTTGTTGCCAATGCAACAATTCAGGCTCAAGTTTAGATGATTATAGGTTTTTATCTCTTTTATCAAATATAATCAGCTCATCAGCAAGTTGTGGTTTTAATAGTTTTGTATCTGTATACGACTTGATTACACTTTGAGGTAGAAGTTTAGGTATGTACAATACATTAAGGTTATCTATTGGGAAAGTTGTTTTGAGATCTTCTAATAAGAGGAATGTAATCTTCAACAGTTTGGATGTGATTATTTCGTTCAAATCTTGTCTTTTCGATTGGAACCTCGATTTGAACGCCAATAACTTTAACTTTTTCAAAAATAGCTTCAAATTGTTCTTCGGCTTTATTTCTTTTCTCTTCAAGGCACATGCTTAAAGTTTTGTTACGGCTTGATCCTATTTGAAGATCTATATCTTGCTTTGTAAAATAATACTAAGCGGCTGTGTTACAATAAGTATTACACTTAATATGTATATTCCGCAAATAAATTCAAAAGTACGAAGTGAGTTCCTTAATATAAAGGATATCTTTCCACTGAGATATTTTTTACAAAGCTTCTACTGTATGATGTACACTTGTTGCAAAGTGTAAAATTGAGTCGTGACGGTCCACCCATCTTGTCTCGCATAATGTAGAGAGTTTGGCTCCAAAATACTTTGCTTCAAATGCGTTTCGATTGGGATGATTATATTTAAAAAATTTTGTTGTTTCTTTAACAAATGATACAACTTTTTGTATTAATGGCACTTTTTTGCTTTTAGAAATTGAGTTGCTTGACTTTTTTAACAGCTCAATTTTCTGCTGACATCAGGGGACACCCATATGTTCCAACTACGACACAATTTTTTGAGATTTAATGACTTTGGACACCCCATATCGAATGCAATCATCTTAAATAACGATACATTTCATTCGATATCGAGTGTCATGAGGCCAAAATAAAAAAATTCGATGTATTTTGCTCGTATCGTATGCGGTGATTAGACCCTAGTTTTTACTAAGATTATAATGGTGTTTTGTATGTATTCTAATCTTAAGCATATCACTACTTAAATTTCCAAATGCGTAACTAACATATAAAATTGTTTAAGTTTGAGAAATTCAACTTTTTCACAAAGAAAAAGGGTGGTTAAATTTAAAGGGACGATGTTGCATGTGAACCACACCTAAACGTCAAGTTTTTTCTGCATTTCATTTGACATTTCTCAATGTCAGATTAACTCAATTTGAACCATGGAAAGATACACAATCGAGCAACGCGTTAGAGCTATTCAGACTTATTACGAAAATGGGCATTCAAATCAAAATGCATACCGTGCACTTCGTGATTTTTTCGGTCAATTTAATCGTCCAAATGTGCGTACAGTCGCAAAAATCGTGAAAAAATTTGAGCGAACCGGGTCTGTAGGAGATGTGAAAACACCAGTGCATGCTCGTACTGCAGAAAATATTGCTGCTGTTGTGATGCGGTGAACGTGAGTGAAAAAATGTTTTGTGAGAAATTTTGATCGGAATCAAAATCTCAACTTCGCTTCGCGATGGACAGTGGCACGCTGGTGTTTGGGCTGAAGCTCGCCGGAAATGGGGGGTTCGTGTCCATCTACTCACACCGAAGCGATAAAAAAAACAAAAAAAAAACATTGAACAAAAAACCGATGGTTGATTGATGCCACTGAAAACTTTACCGCAGTTTTCGACATGATTGCCTCGAGTCATCAGGACCAGATGTTTTCGTCCTGGACAGGCTGCCCACCCCATATGACATTTTACTGTCATCCGTGGCACTACTCATTGCCTGAAAAAGAATTGTTTGGGAGTAATGCCCCAAAACGTAACTTACCATTTCGCCATGCGCCAGTTACCTTTCAACCAATTTTAAATAAATTAACACATTATTAATTGTTTTCTACAACTTCAAGAAAAAATGTACAATCGATGTTTATTTATCATTTACTCTACTTAACTTTTAATGAATAAGATATTATCAAGGGCTATAATAATCAATAAAGAAAATATATTATTTGACAACAATACTGTTTCTATTTACAAAATAAAAAAAAATAACTAGTGGTAAAAAAAAGGAAATTTACATAGTTTAAGTATTCCAGTTGTAACTAAGTTACAGTATTTAACGTTAGTTGGTAGACTTAAACTTAATTCAGTATTTGAATTTAAATTGGTTTGGTAATTAGAAATCGTAATTTAGTTAAAAAAAAAATTTAATTCGTACCAGATATTCGGTTTACATATTCTAATGGTAATTAAGTTACAGTATCTACCACGAGTTTGTCTACTCAAACTTATTTTAGTTTGTTAAATTAATTACGAAATTGGTCAAGATATCTAAAATGACATTTAATTGAAAGATTTAAATTCATACTAAACGTTTAACCTCAAATATGGATTTAAAATAACGATGGACCTAGATACTTAAACTTGGGACTAAGTTTACTTAGTTAAAAAAAAAAAATATAAGACGAGTTAAAAAAAAATTCAAAAATCAATCAATTTGTAATTCCCCAAACGAAACTTTATTCTTTTGGATTTAATTAGTTTTTTTTGTTTTTTTTTTTTTTTTTTGTTTAAATCTTTAGATGTACTCTTAATTCAACCCTTAAAATAAATTTGGAATGTTAATTTATTTAGTTAGTTTCGGGTTATATCCAATTTTCCGACTAATTATGACATCACTCAAAAACTTGACAATCAATTGATCGAAAACAAACTTTATAATCAATTATGTTAATTTTTTTTTTTTCTTTTTTTTTATTGAGTGTTTATTCATTTAAATTTACGAATATAATAAGTCTACTTTAAATAAGGTGGCATGTCATAACGTCCAGTGTCATAGTGTCCATGGACGTTATGACACTTCAAAAAGTGTCATAGTGTCCATGGACATTGTGACACTTTCAAAAGTGTCATAACGTCCATGGACACTATGACACTTTGCAAATGGACATTATGACACTTTCAAAAGTGTCATTAGGTCCATAATTACTAAAGAAGTTAAATACAAAAAAACGATCTGCATACACGCAGATGGTCCCAACCAACAAAACTATTTTTAAAGAAACTAATTTAACCATAATATGGTTGTCGGTGACAATGATTTGGTTAAATGAAACATAATATAGTAAAAAAATTTTTAAAAAAGGTTTTGCTGCTTTTTCTCTGGGTGTATCTATTAAATATATAACGAAAACACTTTTGGGCGCAAGGATTTTCTTCTCTATAATATAACAAATACCGGCTTCGCTAACTAAAGCTTCTCTGCACAGTCGGCCTTCGGCCGGGCGCAAGGATTTTCTCCTCTATGGTATAACAAACACCGGCTTCGCTAACTAAAGCTTCTCTGCACAGCCGGCCTTCGGCCGGGCGCAAGGATTTTCTCCTCTATAGTATAACAAACACCGGCTTCGCTAACTAAAGCTTCTCTGCATAGTCGGCTTTCGTTCGGAAACAAGGCAGATTTTTGAAGCTTTACTTAGCGAAGCCGGTGTTTGTTATACTATAGAGGAGAAAATCCTTGCGCCCGGCCGAAGGCCGGCTGTGCAGAGAAGCTTTAGTTAGCGAAGCCGGTGTTTGTTATACCATAGAGGAGAAAATCCTTGCGCCCGGCCGAAGGCCGGCTATGATCCCAAATTTGTTTACATTCTTGCTTGTAAGAATTTTTGGCATTGTAGTTACTTATTTTGATATTTCAAAACAAATTTTACACATTTTAATATTTTTCACTAAAAGTTAAGTTGTGGACATTATGACACTTTGCAAAGTGTCAGAACGTCCGCGGACGCTATGACATTTCTTTGATGGACGTTATGACACTTTAGAAAGTGTCATAATGTCCATGGACACTATGACACTTTCAAAAGTGTCATAACGTCCATGGACACTATGACACTGGACGTTATGACATGCCACCTTAAATAAACAAAAAGTTACACGAATTTGTATATACTTAGTCCTACACGGATATCTCAAGTACAAAGCTTAATTACATACATGTAGTAGTGTACATTTATTTTCTTTCAAATTGAGTATGTTTTTTTTTTATAATATGTTAGTAATATTATTTTATGTTAATGCTTGTGTAATGAAAATATATAAAAAACATTACATTACTTAACGTGAAAAAAAGAAAGTTCATGGTCAGTTAGTTTAAAAAGTTACTAGAAAATTATGAAATGATTCAATCTGAGAGCCACCAAAATTTATTTCTGTCAAGGTTCACAAGCGCCTTTTTATCTATTAAGGACATAACGGTGCTAAATCTAGTGTTCTCGGTTGTTAACCGATTTTCAAACACAGTTTTGTTATTTGTCCTTCTGTAAATATGATAGAGAATGTGAATTCCATTGCTATCTTGAATTAAACCTCTCTTATCTAGATATGTGAAGCATTAGGCACAACGTTATGTATCCTTCGCTGCAATAATATGGCGTTGATATTAAATTATTAGTGTCGCAAGCAGTACATTTTAATATGTGCTTCCTAATTAACTGAATAATAAAATTATCAATCCTTGTTATTCTTGCCGTATCATACAGCTTACTGTTTGAAATATATTTAATATAATTGCTTTTGTGTGACCTAAAAAGCGAAAGACACGCTCTAATACATTTTCTTTCAAATACGCGATATTTTTCCATATAAGATGGAGAAATATTGAACCATACTGGGCATCCAAATGTCAATATTGGTCCAATAAGTGTTTTGTATAAAGTTATTTTGACGTTTGGAAGTATAGCTTTAGAGTAAAACAACTTTTTATAAATAAAAAATGCACTTTTGGCCTTACTTAGTTGAATATTTATATGTTTGTTGAAATACAGAAATTTGTCCAAGTTTACACCTAGATATTTAACTATATCCTTGCTTGGTATTCTCACATTAAGGTAAGATTTGATTCCGAACTCTTTCCAATTCTTTTTAATGTCGCTGTTACATTTGCTGACAGGAGGTCGAAACAATATTGTTTCGCACTTCTGTATGTTTATTTTCAGTTGCCAGTCCCTAGCATATTTTTCTACATTTCCGAAGTAATGTTGTAGGTTTTTATTAATTTTGCCAATTTTGTCATCGGCATGATAGATTATTAAATCATCGGCAAAAGCTATAACGTTGTCCATTTTCTGCACTAAATCGTACAGATATAAATTAAAAAGTGTTGGTGAGTTTACCATACCCTGTTGCAGCCCATTATAAATGGTAAACGTTTTCGTACTTAGCTTTCCCATATTGCAAACTCTAAATGATTTACCACTTAACATATTATGTATCAGTATTCTAAAATATAGAGGCATTTTATATTTGTCGAGTTTGTAAAGTAGACCTGGTAGCCAAACATTATCGAATGCTTTTTCAAAATCTATTAGGCACGCTCCAGTGCATTTATTCCTATTCCAGTTCCAATAGATATTAGAAACCAGAAAATGGATTGCATGGGTAATTTGAGTGTTTAAATTTAAAACCAAATTGTCTTTCACTGTTCAAATTTTGTTTATCGCAAAATTTTAACAAATTATTATTTACGCAAATTTCGAAAACTTTACTTATGTTAGGCAAAAGACTTATAGGTCGCAAATTTTTTAATATTCGCGAGTCTTTGTTCTTTTTGGGAATTACAACTACTTTCGCGATTTTCCAAGCTAGAGGGAAGTATGAATTGTTAAGTATATTATTGAATATAGTGCAATACTGACGAATTAGTTTAGTTGGAATGTGTTTTAGTGCAATATTCGGGATTTTGTCCATTCCGAATGACAATTTGTTGCTTAGGTTGGTAAAAATGTATGATAGAGAGTCTAATGTTACAAAATAATCGTCTGTCTGGGATAATTTGAGTTCATTTGCCTTTTTATCATCGCCAAAATCCGTTAATGTTGTATGACTTTCTTCGTGTACGACTTCTGCATCCCGAAGTGCGTTGAAGCAGTCGTTAATTTCTGCATGTAACTCGTTATTTGAGTCAATTTCCTTATTAGAATGAACTAATTCAAGATATGACCCGATTACATTAAGTATTTGCCCATTGTCGTTTATTATATAACCATCGTCTTCAACATCTAAGTCATTCCCATTGATTTGCAAGTTCTCTAAAATTCGGTCTTCATTGTGTGAAACTTTTATAGTGTTGATGCTAGTAGCTTTTGTCCTGAACTGTTTTCTAATTTCCTTGAACATGAAGTCTGTATTTTTAGCGGTAAATTTCGAAAGTTTTTCGGTTATTTTTTTATTTATTTGCAGCGTAAAGTTATCATTTATTATTTTCTTTATTAATTTTAATTTAACTTTAAGAAGATTCAGGGAAGAAGGTGATATTTCAATTTCACTTCTGTTATGTTTTTTTTATTACGGAAAGTATTATGCTCTTCTCCTGTTGTAATTTCCTTATGATTGGATTTAACAATTTGTTGATATTATTGGACCTATCAAGTTTTGGGACAGTTCTGTCTATAGCAAGTGTGATGCAGTCGCTCATTTTTTCCAAATAACTTTCTATTTCCGAATTGGTTAGATTCCTGTTGTTGGGTGGCAATTCAAAATTTTCTAACTACCTTAATAGGCAATTATTAAATTTTTTCCAGTTCGTATTTCTGAAATTGTATATATATTCTGCAACATTTTGAGAGCAAGTGATAAGTTGCTCAGGTTTGTCCAATGTGACAGTAAACTCTATTGCATTGTGATCACTATCATATTCAATAGCTTCTAGGCAATTGATTGAATTGTCTTCTCTTACAACATTAAGACGGGCGTCAGCCATATATAAATCAATAAAGGAATTACCTCTTGGAAAAGAAGGGAAACTTGAAGCATATAGCTTGCATTTGAAATATATATCGTTGCCATCAATCCGTTCTTTCAAAATATTACCCTTTGTGTTACTAGTACCATATCCCCAATCCCTGTGCTTGCTATTTAGGTCACCAGCAATTATATAATAGCTATCTATTCTTTGCAAGTTCAGAGTAAGAAAGAGTTGATGTAGTTCATTTCTAAAGAATTCATTATTATTACCCGACGGGTAATACACTGATATTATGTATAATGTTTTGTTAAACGGCAGCGGTATAGATAATATACAACATTCTAGACATTGAAAACTATTAATTTTTTTGTTTTTGATAACATTAAATTTAATACCTTTCTTCAACATAATGGCTGTTCCACCACCTCTTGTTGCATTTGGTCTATCTCTGCGAATCATTTCATAATTTTCGAACGATACCTTATGTTTTGCATTAAGTTTAGTTTCGTTAAGCAGTACACAATCTGGATTGTGTTTTTTAATAAAATTGCAGAGGTCGTATCTTTTACTTAACCTCACTAAGGAATTAACATTTATATGGATTGTTTTAAAGTTTCTAAGCGTTGTGTTAGCCATTGTATTGACTTATATTTCTAAAACTGAGTAAATGGTATCGATGCGAGCAGTTTGAAGCTCGATCTGTCTTTGTAAATTTAAAATTTGAGTTGAAACGTTTTGAATTGTATTTTTTAGCTCTTCTAATAAGTGGTTAATAAGAGAGGTGTTATTTACATGATTAATCATATTTACATTTGTATTTTTTTCTTGATTATTATTGTTTTTTAAAATACTAGCAAAACTTATATTACTATTTAGAAATGTTTCTTGTTTGTTGGATCTGCTTTGTTTAAGCATTTGCTTTCTGCTCTGCAATTTCCGTTGCAATTCCTTGAACTTCTCGCAGCCTCTGTAGGATGCGGGATGTCCATATTTTTTGCAAAGAACGCAAAATAGCTTTTCGCGTTCATCTGCAGGTGTGGTTATAGCGCATGCAGTGCTTTCATGGTTCTGATCGCATTTAACACATCTTGGCGGCATGTAGCAGTTAGCCGCACTATGGAAAAAATTTTGGCATCGGCGACATTGCGGAAATTCCTCTTTTTTAATAGGTTCCCAGTGAATACATCTATAAAGAAGTCCCTTGATGGATTTAAGTTCATTTATTTTACTTTCTCCTGTTATTTGAACGAGAAAGATTGGGAGTTCTACTTCCATTTTTGCGGATTTTTTGGTCACAAATTGTGTCACTTTTACAAATTTTAAATGTTCATTTTCAAAACGAACTAATTCATTATAAATTTCATTTGTGTCAGTTTTGGCACTTAAGCCTTTTAACAAAAATGTTTTTGTTTTTTCTATCTTAGGTGTAAAAGTATAGAAATTAGCTTTTGTTTTTTGCAAGAAGGCTTTTACTTTTTCGTAGTCATGCATTGAAGACATAAATAAAGATAACTTTTTGTTGTTACCTCTAGTAAATTCTTTAATTTTAAAATCATTTATTTTGAGTCCCTTTTTTATGAACTCAATAAGTTCTTCTGCATCAATATTATGAATGTTTAACGGAGGAATTTTTTTGTTCTTATTTTCGTTGCTAACTGTTGGGTTGTTGATATATTTATCATTTTCATTGTTTTGATCATTATTAGTATTTTTTTTATTTATTGGTTCTCTTTTATCATTAACACATTGCTCTACATGTCTTGCGAACTTATTTACAATCTCTTCATTACATTCCTCTTTAGAGAGAACGTAGTAATAATTGTTTTTTAAATGTTTATTTGCAGAACCTAAGTCTGCACTATTTTTTCTTTTCCTTTCACTTTCTGTTATATTTGGAACTTTTTCATTACTCATCTTGTTTTTAAAGAGTCTCTGTCTCTGTTTCGTTTTTTTTTAAATTTTTTTTTTTTATTCTATGCAAAGTAATTTATAATATTGAAAAATAAAGTACACGATCGCACCGCTAATACGTCTGATCACCATGACTAGTGTTTTAAGACTCCTCAATTATGTTCATAAATTCAATAATCACTTTGCAAAATGGATAATCAATTATTGAACTTGATCATCAATTCAAAAAAAAAAGACTCAATAACTAATTTGCAAAATAGATAATCAATTATGTTTTTTTTCTTTCTTTTTAATTAAATCACTTAAGTACACACAGAAAAAAAAGTAGTAATGGCAAATAATTTTAACCTTACCCCAAATAGAATTTACATTCGGATCGTTCCCAATAGCAGTTGCTATTTGTTGCGACTTCAAAAGAGCTGTTACCTCAAATACAATTCGACAAATGCAGAAACCGTTTTACCAAATGCAATTGTCTTTGCCACAAATACAATTCGGTAAATGCAAGAAATGTCTTGCCAAATGCAATTGTCTTTGCCACAAATACAATTCGGCAAATGCAAGAAATGTCTTACCAAATGCAATGGTCTTTGTCCCAAATAAAGTTCGGTAAATGCAAAAATCGTTTTTCCACTTTGAGGTTTTATTAATAAATAAAATATAATGAGAAAAATAAAATTAAAAGTTTTACAGGAATAAAATAAATTGATAACTAAGTTTAAACTATATTTAAAATATAAATAAAATACATAGTTGGGCAATTGAAAGCAGTGTGATATAGTCCTATTTTTCAAATTTCATTTCATTTAAAATTTAAAAAAAAAATTTCATAAAATTTAACACATGAATAACACTGTTCAAATTAAGAAGTACTTTTTTTCTAGAGATGGAATTTCGAAAATATACTCTTGTAAAAAACCCACACATATTAACTCTTGGCCGAATACTTCAAATTGAAAATAAAACATATTTCAATTACTAAATCCACAGCTCGGAAAAGTGTCTCTACTTTTTAACTTAAATAATTTACTGTAACATAAAACTCCGGTAATTTGTTAATATCCTCACGAATTACGAACATTTTTTGAATGGTTGACGGCTCTTCGAAGGCAAGTTCCCGTTGCTCGTCCTTTTTTTGAATAAAATCATTTATATTAAATAAAAGGACAATCATGTCACATTGAGCATCGGTAATTGACGGCTTTAATGTTTTATTAACACGAGGCGGAAGAAGTATCGAATTTAACAAGTAGAAAAGGTAGAAAGAAGTGCTTAGCATCTATAAAGTTAAAAAATTTTATGTTATATACTTATTTTTTTTAAGGTATATGTATCTTACTTGTGTTTGTTGCTATTTTAATTTTTTCCAGATATTGCATGTTGAGTTTGTCTTTTACAAAAATAGGTAGAAATTTCTCAGTCATCACATTTTCAAGAACGGACATTTGCTCAAACATTAGATTTCCTTTGCCTGGATACAAAGTCTCGAAATCAATGTCAATCAATGTGTAACCACTAGAATCTTTGTATCCAATGGGTTTCTATATCATTGGGGAAGTTGTGTGCCAACCATTTTTTTTCGCCTCGAATTTACTGACTTCCAAGGACTGTCATCGATAATATCATTCACGTTATATAATTTTGCTAAAGCTGGATGTACAATATTTTCCCTTTTATTTCTTTGATTGTAATACCGGTCGTATAATTTACCAGAAGCGTTTTTCTTTTAAGATCGTGGTACATAATAAGTTGTCTCGCATTCGGTTGGGAAAATCTGTGATATGGACATGGCTATATTTTCCATAGATGTTGTTGTGGAAGACACAGTGGTCCACAATAATTCGAACTATCGAAGTTCGGTCCAGCTCGCTTAATGAGTTTACGGCATATTACTTTGATGTAATATTCTTTCCATCTACTGTTTTTTCCAATATTTCTTTCACATTAAAGTCCGAATTTGTTGATGCAGGGGAATAAGCCCATTCCTGGGTACTCGTTGAACTTATAAAAATTCGATCGGACACACTGCATAGTAATGGTTCGTACTAAAACAAAATCAATTTTTAATTAAAAATATGTTTGCAATTTTGCTGTTGCGATGAATGCCACTTTTGTGGCGAATACAATATCATTTGAATCAACAAATTTTTCTTTGCGACAAATGCTAATTGCACAATTGCAATAACTATTTGTCATAACTTAATTTGTTTGTACATGTACATTTTATTGTTGTTGTTTCCATTAAATTTAAGAACGCAAATTATGTTTATTTGCAGAAAATAGGCTATATGTAATTAACTTTTTTTATGTCTTAAGAATTAAATTTTTTACATACATACATATGTATGTTTGTATGTATAAAAAAACTCATTAAATTACTTACCTTTTTTCCATGCGCCACTTATTGAGATTGTACTGAAAAATAATTTTTTGGCCAATTAGCATTCTTTTGTCGAAAACTTCACTGATGTCACTTAGTTTCATCATTTTTAATTTTTCGTATGTGTTTACTCCACATTCTTCCAATTTCAATACCGTTTCATCACTTACGCTCCATGCCTTTACTAAATCAATTATTTATAGTTCCACGGCATTTTCTTGAAAATTTCCAAGGCATTGGGGTGGTCTTCCATTTTTTTTCGCACGCACGTGCTTTTATTATCACAAACTAGATGCAAATGAACCAGAAACAACGCTCAAACAACACAACAAAATTAACTGCGGATTGCTTTAAAAAAGACAAGCCTACTGTTCACACAACAACGATCCGCATTTGGCGTAAATAATTTTTTCATGTAATCTCAAATAAAAAACATTTGATTTTAATAAATTGCTGTTGACATTCATTTTCAAATGCAATTACATTTACTTAAAGGAAAATCAAATTTGGATTAAATAATTTTGCTCTTGATTTTTGTTAACTGCAATTTTGCTGTTGCGATAAATGCACCGCATTCGCCGCAACTTTTTGAGGTAAATACAATATAATTTACGTCAACTACTTTTTATTTGCGACAAATAAAAATCGCTCAAGTGCAAAAAGTATTTGTCAAAACAACATATTTTTTTTCTGTGTAATAAATTCAATTAGGCAATTCAACCTTAATTAAATTAGGTCATTAAGTATCAATTTAAATTTAAAAATTTTTTTCTTATTTAATTAATTAGGTATTTAAATTAATAAAAATTAACAAAAAAAAAATGCATTTGATTGTGGATTAGGTAACGTTAATTAATTTAATTAGATCATTAAGCATTTATTAAATTTTTTATTTTATAATTACATTAATCTGGTATTTTAGAATTAAAACAATCAGGTTAAAACAATCAGGTTACCCATACAACTTTTTTTTTTAAATTTTGTACTCAATAACCCATTCAATTAAATTCTTAAGTGTTTTCTAATTATTCAGCTACCGATTTAATCATTTACTTTTTCAATTATCTAATAAGATAATTAAAGTTTGTTTAATCACGTAATAAACGAACCATTAACTAGGTTGTTAAAACGTATTTATCTACGTAATAGAGATTCATTCGATAAGATAACCGACATATTCTTAATTAGTCAAATTGATGATTTATCCAATTAGGCAATTGGTAAAATGAGGATCCATTGGATCAAAAAAAAAACTCTATAAGCCTCTTTCTCACTGAATTTACATTTGACACTCAAGATTTCCTTCTATTTACCTACGGTTAGGTATGTAATTTAATTAAATTATTAATAAATATTGACTGATTGATTATTCGCCTTGATTACCGAATTATGTTTTGTCGAGTGAAAAAAACATGTATATTTGACTCGTCTCTCGTTCAAGTCACAGCACTAAATGTTACCTGCGTTTATCGGATCCTGCAAGTTCGTCTGGGGTTTTGAAAGATTAATAAGCTGTGTCCATTCCGGCAATTGTGGATGATGACGTTTCGTATCCTGATAATGCTTTTGTATAGGTCGTCTTGATATATGTGGCTAAACATGGTATTGCCCCGGCTTGAATGGGTAGAGGTGACGACGAAGCCTTGGCGGTTAAAGTTGATGTTGAATGAGTATTCAAAGTTGTTGAGTTAAGGATGAAAGATGTTTCGGTCAAGCCGGAAATATATATCGAATATTCGGTAAGGCGATTGGTCCGTTGAAGTTTTGGTAGCACCTCTGAGGTATTGGCACTTAGATTGAGGTTATGTGACGCTTGTAACGTGTAACGTTGAATCGGTGGTAGCACATGTGACTAATTGGTGCTTAGGTTGAGGTTATTTGACGCTTGTAACGGGTTAACGTTGAATTGGTGGTAGCACATGTGACTAATTGGCGCTTAGATTGAGGTTGTGTGACACTTGTAACGTGTTAACGTTGAATTGGTGGTAGCACATGTGACTAATTGGCGCTTAGGTGGAGGTTGCGTTTTTTTGTTTGCTTGTTGCCCCGGCTGGCGGATAAGCGCGGCAGTTCACATTTTCATCGCGGGTTATGCCGAACCTGATTAAACAAAATTGCCACCTGCCTAGTCACAATACCTTGAGCAGCTAAAATGATTGATATTAAATCTCGTGTCACCAGCAATATGTGTAGCAACTGCGGCCAACACCACTTTTCTTCCTTCACAAATTCCTAATAGCCCTCTTTAAATTTTCCAGGCAACGCTAAAACTCTTAGTTCTGCACCAATTCCTCTTTCACCAAAATTTTTCTTTTTCTGCAAAACAAATCTTTCTTTTACTTAAGAAGTTTTTTTCCTTTTCCTTTTTTTTTACTCACTTTAAATTAGTTCTTGCTAACAACTTTCCAGGCCGGCTTCTACTTAACGAATGATTTTCCTCAAATTCTGTATACCCACGCTGAATTGACAAATCCCAATATCAAGGCGAATTGGCTAGAGTCGTATTCCGATCGTATGTTTTAGGGTTTTATTTTCTCGCACTTGAACAGTGATGCCACTCAGAGATGGATACATTTAATTTTTGCAACGTAAAAAAAACCGCTGAACTTAAATCAACCACAGTGGCCGTCACAAAGCTAGCTCTTTTCTTTTAGCCTGTGGAGGGAAAAGAGTTGGGAAACCGTATGATCTGAACACTCCTGTACCATTTCTCTCGTCGCCCTATAACTTCATCCATCTCGGCTTTTTTTAAACAAACGATCGATAATTCCTTTCAACCCCTAAGTATTCTATTGTTTCAGGTGCTGCGTGTGTATAACCCCTATCAACGGTCCCCTAAGGTTCTCCACTTCGTATTGACTAGTACCTATTGCCTTCCGAAATCCTACATTTCAGCCATGGTCTACAGAGCTTCGCATTTATTCCCTTGGAAAATTTACTCTGTATGAAATTTTTTCTATAGACTTCCTGACCCGGTCTGAATTTCGTTTCCCTACTCTTAAGGTTATATGATTTAACGTTCCTTAGGTAAGCATCATGGAGTTTTTCATTTACCCTTTGGTGGATTAATTGCATCCGCGGGTGCTTAGGCAGTATTAGCATCTCTCCCTCTTCAGACGATTTTAGTTTCCGCAATATTTCGTACGCATCCGCATGAGTAATCATGTTGTATCCCGTTAATGCGAAATAGGGCGAAATCCCAGTGGAAGAATGGACGAACGAGCGGAGTTAACCTTCAATCCTCGATAAGTTTTCGTCCCATTTAGCTTGATCATTGTCCAGGAAACTTCGAATTGAACTTAGTATGGTCTGATTCACTCTCTAACTTGCATTAGCCTGAGGTGAATAAATGAGACTACGCATGTGCCTGACTCCAAACATTTGCAAGAATTCCCTAAAGTTTTCGGAGACGAATTGTCTGCCGTTATCGGAATGCAATACCTCCGGTACTCCAAATTTATAAAACACTTCGTCCCTTAGGAATTAAATCACCACTTTGGTAGTTGCTTTAGATAAGGCCTTTAGCAGAACAAATTAAGTTTTGTGATCTATGACAATGAGAATGAAAGTGTTGCCCGTTTTAGTTCTAGGATATGGCCCTAGGAAGTCTACATAGATTTTCTGGAATGGTCTGTGGGTTTTAACCTCGTTTCCCATAGGTGGTCGTAATGTTTGTTTTGGGTGTTTTATTTCCTTACATGTGCCGCATTCTCTAACAAAATCCCTAATCTGTTTTACCATAGAAGGCCAATAAAAATATTCACGTATATTATATAATGTTTTCGCTATGCCTCCGTGCGAGGTGTTATTTACATTGGACTTACTAATCAGAATGTCGGTCAAATCGTTCGGTACCCATATCTTCCAGCAATCCGTCTCATTATCGATGTCATTTCTGTTGAATTTTACTCTCTTGAATACAATGACATCTTCCACATTCAATTCGGGTAACCGGTCCTTATTTTGCTCCACCGTGTCTATCAATACTAAGTAATCTTTACTTTTGAATGCTTCCGAATTAAAATCTATTAATGGGCCACTGCTCAACACCACTTCCTCCATGTCTTGACGCGAGAGCATATCGGGGACAACGTTTTTGGTTCCTTTCCTGTGCTCGATGTTGAATTTAAAGCCTTGAAGCTTTAAACTCCATCGAGCAAGTCTCCCGTTCAAGTCTTGCTGGCGCATCAAAGACTTCAGACTGGAATGGTCCGTGATGACTGTGAAGTCCATCAACTCTATATACTGCCGAAACTTTTCTATGGGCAAGACGACTGCGAGACACTCTTTTTCCGTTGTAGAATAGTTTTTCTGGGCCTGGTTCAGTTTCTTTGAAAAATATTCAATAGGGTGTTCGCCCTCATCATCGTCCTTTTGAAACAGAACCGCCCCTATTCCTACGTTTGACGCGTCACATTGGATAAAGAATGGTCTTTCGAAGTTCGGGCTGGACAAAACTGGGCTTGAAACTAACCGAAGCTTGAGCTGTTCAAAAGATTCCATAGCCTCAGGGGTAAAATTAAATTTAGGAGCTTTTTTGAGCGTATCCGTTAGAGGTGCCGTAAGAGTGGAAAAATCGTTGATGAAACGGCGTACCACCCTACTGTACCCAAAAATCTTCTAACCTCTTTTTTGTTTTTAGGTGGTCTTATTTCCAAAATAGCCTTAACTTTCACTTCATCCGGTTTCAGTTTTCCCCCGCCAACTATGTATCCCAAATATTTCAGCTCCCTGTAACAAAACCTAGATTTCTGCATGTTTATTTTAAGTCCAGCGTTCGTTAACCTCTGTTCAACATTACGAAGCCTGTCCATATGATCGTCAAAGTTTGAGGACACTACCAATAAATCATCCAGGTATATAAAGGCCCTATCTTTTAGCTCCGATGGCACCACTTTATCCATCAACCGACAAAGCCTCTACGCAGCGTTGCACAGTCCAAAAGGCATCATCTTAAATTGATACTGAGGCCTGCCGGGAACTGTGAACGCTGTCTTTTGCCTGCTTTCTTCGTCCAGAGGGATTTGCCAGAAGGCATCCTTGAGGTCGATTGATGAGATAAAGTGGGTATCTCCTAGCCTCGCCAGTAAACCGTCTATATTGGGCAGTGGAAAGGCATCTTTTCTCGTAACTTTATTTAGCTCCCGGGCATCGAGGCAAAGCCTGTTCTTATTGGGCTTAATGACCAATGTCATACGGTTGTTCCACTCTGCTTCAGTGGCGACTTCGATTACGTCCAGTTCGATCATCCTGTCAAAATCAGCATATATCAGTTTTTGCACTGCTGGACTCACGGGGTAGTGTCTCATCTTTTTTGCCGGTGCATCTCTCGTGTCTATCGTATGTTTTTCAGTTTCAGTTCTTCCCAAGCTAAACTGTGTGTAACACCGAAACGCTTGTTTTACATTTTCCAAAATTTTTCGTTGACGTGACGTTAATGAGTGCATCTTGGACTCTTCCGAATCTGTGAGAGAAATTTCATCGACTATACTATTTTCAAATGAAACCTTTAGACCTACTTTTTTCCAAAAATCATACCCTAAAATCAGTTCTTGACTTAAGTTTGGTACTAGATATAACATTATTTCCACAAATTTATTACCATATTTAATTTTTAGAATTTTGCCAATAATCAAATGTTGTTTCCCATCCGCTGTACGCACATAAGATTTAAAATCGAGTATTTTTGCATCCATTTGTTTAACGTTTTCCATACAATTGTGGCCGAGGCAACTTATAGAAGCTCCACTATCTAACAGTCCTTGATATTGAGTATAATTAATTTCGACTGTCATATAGGGTCTAATGTCATTTTCGCCACCTATTACCGTGGATGCTATTTCCCTTCTCTCTTCTTTTCTTGAGGCGTATCTTTCTCTGGTTTTTCGGATTCTATTGCTAACTATGGGTACATAATCTGTAAAAATTTGGGAACGAATTTGATTGTAGTTTTCTAGACGCTGTTTGTAAGATAAATTTGGATTGAGACCGTGTGGCTTTGATTTATAATTTGTTTGCAAACATACGTTTGTGCATTTAGTTTCTGTGTCTTCAACATCCTCATCGTTGGTTTTTGCAGTTTCTTCACCTAGCTGTCGAACTTTTTCTGGGGTTGGGTTTGCTTCTATCATTACGTTGGGTTGGTCTTGTCCGGGTTACATGAAATTCAAGAAATTATCTTTTACTGGGAGGGAGTTTGGTTTGAACACGTCGGCACAGTCTTCCGCATGTTCGATTTGCTGTTTCCCGCACATCTGGGGCAATTCGGGCTAGTAACGTCGTCGAACCCACATTTGTAGCAGAATACATTACGTTGTACCACAAGACATTCAATAAAAGAGTGGCCAGGGGTTTTACAGTTCCAACACGTGAGCTGTTTCGCCGGCAAACTATCCCTTTGAAGTGCCTCAACCTGTTGTGCCTGTTCATCTATCTCCTCGGGGTTAAACAAATCCATCTCATACACTCGTCGAGAATGGCCTAAAGGCATACGGTTCGAAGATCGCTTGGCAATATTCCTTTCAGCCCTTTTACACTCCTCCAGCAGCTGATCCAGACTGTCAATCCTAATTGGGAAAACCAGTTGAGCCCGCACATCTTTCAGGTTGTCTTTAACAATTTTTACCAGTTCGCTCTCTAGTACGCTTACCCCCATTTGGTTTTTAAGCTTGACGATTTCTGTAATGAACGCATCGGCAGACTCATTTGGCGCTTGCCTACGCTCCATTATTTTTCTTTGAATTTCGAAATCGCTTTCAAAATTTCTGAATTTTTTTTATCAGGTGGTGTTTAAAAGTCTGCCAGTCGCATATCGGATGTTTCATTCTAAAGGCCCAGAACCAGTTGCTTGCCTCCACCGTGACTAAGTGATGAAAACCCTTCATTAAAACCTCCCATGAACAGTTATAATCGTGTTTCAAGGCCTCTACCCGAAATACAAAATCCTCAACCGTTAATGACTTATTAGTACCATCGTACCTTATTTTCCATTTTTCTAATTGGTTAGGAGTTATTGGTTTAAAACCATGGAACGAAGGCGAGTTTCCAAAACCTGGGTATTGTGCGTCGAAATTCTGAGGAGTATTATTGTATGCCGGTTGGGCGAAGTTGGGTTGACGCGGACGTTGTTGTCGGAACATTTGAGGGTCATTATGTGCAAAATGTTGTGCTGACAGTTGTCTGTTATTATTGTTATTAAAAGCGGTTTGATATGCTCGCTGTTGGTCATAGGGTCCATTGTTCCGGAAAGTCTGGTTCTCCGAAGAAATGCCACGTTCGGAACGCAAAGACTCCCTAATCAATTGTGGTAGCATAAGTTGCATATTTTGAACCTCACTCATAATTGCAGCCTGTGCAGCTCCCACCGAAGCACTGACATAATCCGTCAGCGTCAATCCATCCTCATTAGTAATCATTTCAGGGTCTACTTCCTCGCCAACAGGGGGCAAACTATTCCTATTCATGTTTCCCAAATCGAAATCACGAGTACGTTGGTTATGCTGCTGTAGGTCGGTGTACGAATTGTACTAAAACTATCAGGAGAAGAATGGGTTTGTGGTCCAAATCCGGGTGGGAATATAATTGACATTAGAGGAGTTACCGCGTTTGTATAAACAATGGGCGCTGCGTTTTGATTGCTAACTGTCGTCGTGGTTGGATTCGTAACGGTGGCTGTAGTAGCCGTTGAAATGCCGTCGTTATTATTGGCCTGGTTTCTACTAGACGACCGGAGTTGTCTATTACTCATCCTCAACCAAGACTGTTCGTAGATCGAGAACAAAACTTTCAACTATAACGATCTAGCAACGAAAACAAAAAACTACTAAACGATTTAGCCGTGGATAACTCTACCCTTAAGTCAGAAAACCAATGGACTCCAGTTATAAAAATTCAATAAAAAATGTCCAAATGTAGATGTATTTAGAAATTAACATGTAATTTCCAAACCCCATTATCCCGAAGCAAATTAAATTCAAGAGAATATTATTCCCCTAAATTTTAATTTATTATTAAGTTCCCAAGAAAATGTAATACCAAAAAAAAAAGTAAAAATCAAGATATAAGCGACAAAAGATCTTCACAAATTTATTTGTATACAAAGAATCAATTGCCCTTAGAGAAAAATCCGAGTGGAAGTGAGATTGTAATTATTATACAACCTTATAAGCTAATACCAAGGAAAAATATTGTTAACCATTCAAATCGGCTCGTAAACAGCTTAAAAGATTGGATCGATACCTTCCCATAAGAATGTATTAAGCGACACTTTTTTCGAAAATTACTTTTTGATGTGGAACTATACTAGAAGTTAAGCGCCACATTTTGGCCTGGGTTTCGCTGCCCTATCATGGATGCAAAGGAAACTAGAGTGAAAATAAAATTGTATCAACCGTCAAGTTTTCTCACTGGAATAATGTTGCACCCTGTAATTTGTATTATCCGCCAAAGAAATAATGCTAAGCCACATTTTTACATGTGTTTTGTATTCTGAAAATCGCTTTCCAAATATGTTCCTTTCAATAAAATCCGAAAAATAAATAACTAAATGAGACGTTTTTTTCGTTTCCTACACAATTTTAGAAATGTCGCTTAATACATTCTTATGGGAAGGTATCGCTTTGTGTTTAGTAAATACTAATGAAACAAGTTAAATTGCAGTATTGTTGTTATCAAAGTATATTTATATAAGTATGTATATAAAAAAATACAGAGAAACCGAAAAAGATAAAAGGAATCTTATCGAAGGAATTCATAAAAGAATTCTTCTAAATTTAACAGCCTGTTCAACGATTTCGAACGTTAACGTTCGCATAGATTATTACATTTAAAACAAAAACAAATTTTCGAATTTTGTTTTTGTTTTAAATATAATTTCGACATCGTTAAACCGGCAGTAAATGTATTGGCGATGTCAAAAAAAAACAAATCAATATAAAAAAAATTTATAATGATAAGCGTTGATTATTAATATGTATCGTAAATGTAAGAGCCAAGATATCCCTGTTAATGTATTCATAAAAGAAATATCAATTGTAATAAAAAAATCAAATGTCCGTTAAACTATGATTATCAAATAACTTTACAGCCCAAATATTGAGTTAAGAAAAAGCTTTAAAAAAAAAACCTTATATCTTTAAATTTTGGTGTAATCAAAAATGTCAAAAATGGAGTTTCAAAAATAAATATCATTGAAGTAATCATTGATTCTTATTCTCTGTCAAAATTGCAATATCCAATATCTCTTTTAAAGTTATTCACCAAAGAAATATCAAGTGTTATTATAAAAAAAAATTAAAATGTATGCAAAATTACTGTTACATAATTTATCTAAATATTGTAAAAAAAAATTAAACTGTAAGAAAGTTTTATATCTTCAGATTTGGAGTTATCAAAAAAATGTTAATGCAAAAATATCGTAGCAATAATCATTGATTATCATATGTCAAAAAAAAAATTAATTTCAAAGAAAATTTTATGGTAATAATCTATAATCTATATCAGGAGTGCCCACAAGTTCCTTACGGAAGAGCAAACACCAATACATTTAAAGAAACACTAATTTTTATTGAATATTTTTTGCTGTAAAAAGCAATACATACAAATAAAAAAATATTTCATAAACATACACGGCAAAAAAAAATTTGATTTGCATTTTTTGTAAAAATTATCTGAAATGAAAAAAGGTTAGTGCGTGTAAATTTTATTTCAAACCCGTACTTTTCAATCGAAATGGCCTTTAAGTCTTCCATGATCCTTCCAATAAATTATCCAAATTTATATCAATGTCAATGTCTGAGCAATTCTTAAGCTTGCAATATAGGATGCTTTTAGAGGTCCAGTATTAGGATCATTTGACTGAAAATTAAGACGTTGCATGTTTATTTCCTCACCATAACTTTCTATGTGCTCCAAGATTCGGAGCGCATCCTGAAATAAAAAAGACTTTTTAAAGTCCGCAACTAATTGAAGCACAGCCGCGAATAGCGTTGTAAACGCCACATTTTGCAATAAGTGTTTTTTTGCATATAACCGTTGACCTTACTCTCTTACACAGTTTAAACATCAAATCAACCAAAACTATGCACCTTAACGCCTTCAAAAAGGCGTACAAAGTGTCAGTCAGTGGAAGAACATTACAAGTTACTAACAAAATGATGAAACCGAAATGGTTTTGCAGTGCGGAATAATGTTTTAAAATCCTTTTGCATTAAAGTTTTTATTATCATTATTTTTAATAATAAAAAAAAAAAATGTTTAAAACAAATAATGATGCCTGTCAAAAAACGTTTTTTTGCTCTCCTGAAAAATTATTATTTTGTAACTTAAAACGTTATTCGCGGCTGTGCTTCAATTGTTCTCTTGATCCACCAGCTATTTTATTGGCAACGTAATCTGCATGAAGTGCCTTAAAATGCCTTTCAATATTAAATTTAGTGTTAGCTTGCATTATTTGAAAGCATATTAAACATTGTGCTTGAGCCTTAAAATTATAAGTAAAAAAAAATTGTAAAAAATACAAAAAATTCATAAAAACGTTTTCAAATATGTAATTCACTTTTACTTCTCGCGTTCGTCGACTCTTGTTAAATGACTAACACCAATTTTTTCCAAGTGTTTTTCAATACACTTTGTTAAACGGTATCATACGTTAAACAAAAACAAAATCTGCAATGATGATCGCTGTCGTCAATGTTTACCAGCAAAGCATACGAAAGTGTTGTTGCTTTGCACTTGCGTGTATTCAGTGAAGAACGACAAAAAAACAAATAAGACAAAATTGTTTGTGTATTTCGTATTGCTAGTGCTGAGAGTTCTCTGTGTGTATGGAAATACACAGCCTATAGCTAAGTGTTTTTACAAAAACAAATGAGCATCAAGAGCATAGGGCTTGGGCACTCTTGATCTATATATATAAAAATGAAATATGTTTGTATGTATGTTTGTTTGTTTGTTTGTTTGTTTGTTTGTCGCCTTATAGACTCCGAAACTACTGAACCGATTTTCCTGAAATTTGTACAGTAACATCACGTGAGCCCTAAAAATAAAATAGGCTACTTATTTTTTCGATAGGGGCAGGGGAATTGGTACCCCCCATAGAATGCCAATATTAATGATCGCATATCTTAAGAGCCGCTGGACGCATTTTGCTGAACTTTTTGTAGTAGGATCTTCTGAGCCCCGAAATTGAAATAAAATAGCAGCGGGGGTATTGGAATCCCCCATAGGACGCCAATGTTTAACATCGCATATCTAAAGAACTGTAATAGTGAGAATGTTCAAACTTTCTAGAAGTCACTCTTATGGTATACTACACTTTTGAAAATAAAAATAAAGCGGGTAGGCGCAGGGGGGAAATACCTCCCAGAGGATGCATACATTTATTATCGCTCAACTGAAGAACTTTTAAAGGGAGAGTCTTAAAACGTGGTTAAAGCTACTATTACAGTAAACTATACATTTCAATATAAAAATGGGCGGGAGAGACAGGGGAGGAGCAGTGCCCCTCATAGATAGAAATATTAATAAGAGCCACTGAACGCATTTTGTTGAACTTTTGGTAGAACGATCTTCTGAGCCCCGAAATTGAAATAAAGTAGCAGCGGGGGAAGTGGTTTTCCCCATAGGACGCAAATGTTTAACATCGCATATCTTAAGAACTGTAATAGTTAGAATGTTCAAACTTTCTAGAAGTCACTCTTATGGTATACTACACTTTTGAAAATAAAAATAAAGCTGGTAGGCGCAGGGGGGGGGAATACCTCCCATAGGATGCATACATTAAATATCGCTCAACTGAAGAACTATTAAAGGGAGAGTCTTCAAACGTGGTTAAAGCTACTATTATAGTAAACTATAAATTTCAATATAAAAATGTGCGGGGTAGACAGGGGAGGAGCAGTGCCCCTCATAGATAGAAATATTAATAAGAGCCACTGAACGCATTTTGTTGAACTTTTGATAGTAGGATCTTCTGAGCGCCAAAATTGAAATAATATAGCAGAGGAGGAAGTGGTACCCCCATAGAACGACGATGTTTAATATCTCTTATCTTAAGAACTGTTATAGTAAGAATGTTCAAACTTTGTAGAAGTCACTCTTATGGTATACTACTGAAGAACTATTAAAGGGAACGTCTTCGAAGGTGGTTAAAGCAGTGTAGCGAAGCGCAACGGGTTAAGCTAATTATTAATATAAATGTATTCGCGAATAAATTTATTCAAATTGTAATAATATTAAAGAAAAAAGTATGTTTTCATGTATATAATACTGTATAAGACTAATTAAAAAACTATTTTCTAGATGCAAATGAGTTTAAGTAATGTTAGTAGAATATAAGTCTAGTGCAAGAATTCAAATATGACCAAATATTGTTAATCTACTATCGTATCAATTACAAATAATTAAGGTTAATTAGTTTTCAAATATTTAATTCAATATATACAAAATATGTTCTGGTTGAAATTTTGGTAACAGACGTATAGTGGCGAAATGTGTATGATATTTTCACTCGAGTTTAAGTTTATCGAATATTTTGTCCTCAGAATTGAGAACTTAAAAACTCATACGATGTTCAAATGTATAAAAATCAATCATGTCAAAAAAAAAATTGTTCACGTATAGTGCGTAAAGTGTTGTAACCAACAAGTTTTCTATCATCAATCAACTGTAAACAAAAACACAAGACAAAACCAATCATAGACTGAATCTCCTGGATTTTTCTCTACTCTCATCCAATAATGAAAACATACGATCACCTAGCTATATATCAAGTTTTTCATTATGGACTCGAGTTGATTCCATCCAATCGACTCCCTCAGTCTCGTCTCTTATGTCGAAGCCATTGCAACTCAGGCTTGGCGTTCACTTGACACCTTCCAGGACATAGGTCGTCAGTCATAAGGTCAGAAAACCGAGATCCCAATACCTAACTTCCCCATACGATGCCGTCGCAACGCAGGAATGGTGTGTTTTTAACACCTTCCGGGACAATCGTCAAAAAATATGAAAAAAAAGTTATTGGATTAAACATTTTAACCTGAAATGTTCAAAGGTGTGGAAGCCAGCAAAGATGAATTAAAACACCTTCAGGCTAAATCACCTTAAACTAAAGGGTTAAATCTCTTTCGGGCCCCGCGTTGGGCGCCATTTTGTGTGATGCTGGGGAACGTGAGTGAAAAAATGTTTTGTGAGAAATTTTGATCGGAATCAAAATCTCAACTTCGCTTCGCGATGGACAGTGGCACGCTGGTATTTGGGCTGAAGCTCTCCGGAAATGGGGGTTCGTGTCCATCTACTCACACATACACAATTTTATTCGTGCCAAAGATAGATAGAAAAAAAAGCTGTTTAATAAAATCGAAGCGATGGAAAACATGGAACATTGTACAAAAAAACACGACCGTTGATTGTTTATAACGAAAACTTTACCACCGATTTTGACATGACCGAACTCGAGTCCTCAGGACCAGATGATAACGTCCTGGACAGGCTGCCCACCCCATATGACATTTTACTGTCATCCGTGGCACTACTCAATGCCTGAATAAAAAAATGTTTGGGAGTAATGCCCCAAAACGTGACTTACCATTTCGCCATACGTTAGGCAATTGGTAAACTGAGGATCCATTGGATCAAAAAAAAACTCTCTAAGCCTCTTTCTTACTGAATTTACATTTGACACTCAAGATTTCCTTCTATTTACCTACGGTTAGGTATGTAATTTAATTAAATTATTAATAAATATTGACTGATTGATTATTCGCCTTGATTACCGAATTATGTTTTGTCGAGTGAAAAAAACATGTATATTTGACTCGTCTCTCGTTCAAGTCACAGCACTAAATGTTACCTGCGTTTATCGGATCCTGCAAGTTCGTCTGGGGTTTTGAAAGATTAATAAGCTGTGTCCATTCCGGCAATTGTGGATGATGACGTTTCGTATCCTGATAATGCTTTTGTATAGGTCGTCTTGATATATGTAGCTAAACTTGGTACTGCCCCGGCTTGAATGGGTAGAGGTGACGGCGAAGCCTTGGCGGTTAAAGTTGATGTTGAATGAGTATTCAAAGTTGTTGAGTTAAGGATGAAAGATGTTTCGGTCAAGCCGGAAATATATATCGAATATTCGGTAAGGCGATTGGTCCGTTGAAGTTTTGGTAGCACCTCTGAGGTATTGGCACTTAGATTGAGGTTATGTGACGCTTGTAACGTGTAACGTTGAATCGGTGGTAGCACATGTGACTAATTGGCGCTTAGATTGAGGTTATGTGACGCTTGTAACGGGTTAACGTTGAATTGGTGGTAGCACATGTGACTAATTGGCGCCTAGATTGAGGTTGTGTGACACTTGTAACGTGTTAACGTTGAATTGGTGGTAGCACATGTGACTAATTGGCGCTTAGGTGGAGGTTGCGTTTTTTTTTTGCTTGTTGCCCCGGCTGGCGGATAAGCGCGGCAGTTAAAATTTTCATCGCGGGTTATGCCGAACCTGATTAAACAAAATTGCCACCTGCCTAGTCACAATACCTTGAGCAGCTAAAATGATTGATATTAAATTTTTTTCCTTCACAAATTTTTAATAGCCCTCTTTAAATTTTCCAGGCAACGCTAAAACTCTTAGTTCTGCACCAATTCCTCTTTCACCAAAATTTTTCTTTTTCTGCAAAAAAAATCTTTCTTTTACTTAAGAAGTTTTTTTCCTTTTCCTTTTTTTTTACTCACTGTTCGCGATAGTGTGGCTGAAGAGCCGTTCACCTCAACTCGTCGTCGTGCCCAATAATTGCACCTCTCACACTGAAAAAATTATTGCCGAATTATTTTCAAACAAACGCTTGTTTGAAAATTTTTTTGATTTCTACAAATTTTTTTACTGATTCAATTAATATTTTTGTTTGATTTTTATTTAATCAACAAAAATATGGACAACTCTACAAAAATATAATAAACGCGCTATTGGTTTCAAGTTTTCATAATTTTGTATGAAATATTTAACGCTCTTTAATGTTGTCCTCTTTTTGCATTTTTTTTATTGATTGTAAGCAACACTTCTTTATGTGAAATATAAGAACTACAACAAAAAACACATGCAGTCTATTTTTGGACGCTTTAAAAAAGTACAGCAATAAGAAAAATGATAAAATAGCGTGACGAGGTTTGTATTTAGTAAAAAACAACAAAAACAATAGCAGGTAAAAAAAAACGTTTCTAATCCAAATTTTTAATATTTTTAATTAGGCTTAAGTTCATGAAATTTAAATTTTTCATTAAATTATTTTTATGAAGAAAGGAATTTTACAACATGAAAATTAATTAAAATTGTTATTGATAATCTTTCATTCTTGACGTGGCTGGGGCTCGAACCCCGGCCGGCAGGTTACCATGACATGTTTCGATTGCAGACACTCAATCTCCTCAGATGGATTTGCCGTCTTACACTAGCAGCCATCGACGGCTGCTGACGTCAATAGTCAAACATCAATCCTTAAACCAAATTGTATTCTAACATTTGGTAGATCGAAATTTGCTTTCCTGAATGATTATCCATTTTAATTGATTTTACATGTTTTTTCCTTACTTCTGTTTTTTCGTACTTTTGTCAAGAATATTTCTTGAAGTCCAAATACATTTTTTTTTTTGTTTTTTCATTTTGTCTTTTTCTTTTCTGTTGACCTTTTTCAGCACAACTTGAAGGACAAATGTACACATAGAGCTCGTGCCTTGGCTTTAACAATAATTAGTATTGTGGTTATTTTGTTGAACTATTTATGGTTTTTAATCCAAATTTTTAATATTTTTAATTAGGCTTAAGTTCATGAAATTTAATTTTTTCATTAAATTATTTTTATGAAGAAAGGAATTTTACAACATGAAAATTAATTAAAATTGTTATTGAGAATCTTTCATTCTTGACGTGGCTGGGGCTCGAACCCCGGCCGGCAGGTTACCATGACATGTTTCGATTGCAACCACTCAATCTCCTCAGATGGATTTGCCTTCTTACACAGAAGTGAGGAAAAAACATGTAAAATCAATTAAAATGGATAATGATTCAGGAAAGCAAATTTCGATCTACCAAATGTTAGAATACAATTTGGTTTAAGGATTGATGTTTGACTATTGACGTCAGCAGCCGTCGATGGCTGCGAGTGTAAGACGGCAAATCCATCTGAGGAGATTGAGTGGTTGCAATCGAAACATGTCATGGTAACCTGCCGGCCGGGTTTCGAGCCCCAGCCACGTCAAGAATGAAAGATTATCAATAACAATTTTAATTAATTTTCATGTTGTAAAATTCCTTTCTTCATAAAAATAATTTAATGAAAAAATTTAATTTCATAAACTTAAGCCTAATTAAAAATTTGGATTAAAAACCATAAATAGTTCAACAAAATAACCACAATACTAATTATTAAAAAACGTTTCATTTTTTTTACACAACAGAAACAGCAAGGCAGAATGGTGTTCGCTGTCATGAGATGATAACGAACTTTTTATGTCCCGAATTGGAAGACATGGATGTGGACGATATGTGGTTTTAACAGGACGGTGCTACTTGCCACACAGCTAACGAAACAATTGCGTTTTTGCGCGACAAATTCAATGGCCGTCTTATCTCACGTGGTGGCGATGTCAAGTGGCCGCCAAGATCATGTGATTTGACACCGTTGGACTTCTTCCTTTGAGGTTATTTGAAAGAAAAGGTGTACGTCGATAAGCCAGCAACAATTCCAGAGCTAAAGGATGAGATAATTCGGCACATTAAAGGCATAGAACCTCAATTGTGCCACAGCGTCATCGAAGCGCCATTTCGCCGATATTTTGTTCCATACATAATTGAACCATACCAATATTATTATAATAAAAAGAAATGACAATAATTTCCTAAATATTTTTAAATAAAAACCGTACTAATAAGTTTAGCGAAGATCGGTTTTTAATTTATCATAGGCCCCATATAAAGCCTACTCTCGCAAAACAGTTTAGTACAACAAAAACCCGTATCAAATAAAGCTATGTAATAAAATTGTGTGCGTCACAGTAAAAAAAGACTAACAATTACACTGTTAAACTTAGTGAAGATCGGTTTATAATTAGTTATAGGCCCCATATAAAGCCTACTTTTATTATTTTAACGATGCAAAAAAAAAAAAAATCATCTGAAGAATTGCAGAGACCTATTAAATAAGCCTTGTAAGTGCCGGTTCACACACGTCAAGTTTGTCTCGTCAAGTCTTGAGTTTTTAGGAGAGAAGGGAAAAGAGAATGCCATTTCTTTTCCCCTCTCTCCTAGGGGCTTGACGAGTCAAACTTGACGTGTGTGAACCGGCACTTTCTTTGGTAGATTATAACTGTATATTTAATTTTTACTAGTTTGTCAACCACAGCTAAAGGATAACAGAGTTGTATTCATAATAATGAAAGGAATACAGTATTTGCACAGACTATGCAAAACTACATAGTTTTGGATGGCAAAACATTTTGTTATAGTACGTTTTGACTAGCGTCACGTATCAATTGAAGTTTTACAGAAAGTTTGAAACAACAATATTAATATCATTCATAATCTATGATTTTATTTTCTTACGATATATTCTTAAACCTCGCATTCATTTCATTTTGACGTCGATCGATTTATTGCGACTGTGAGCGCCTAAATTACATTTTAGAGCTCTAAAATACGCAGAAAACAAGTTCGAGTCTATATTCGGAATTGCCGAATCTTATATATGTATGTATGTAGTATTGAAAAGATATTTTTATAGGCTAAAATTTGATGAATTTTTATTTTGACAAAGCCGAATAAAGCAGTCTTACAGCCATTTTGTACATACTTATTGGAATTTTTTTGCAAATAAAAATAAAAAATATTTAATTTAATTTTAAATTTTTATGTACATATATTACCCCACGTTTTTTTTTCAACTGGTACACTCAAATGCTTTATTAAAGCCATTTGATATTTTAACAATTTAACTTAAATAATTTTTAAGGAAATACAAAACATTTATTACAATATTTTATTGTTTTAAACAATAAATAAAATACATGTATATAATATGATAGTTCCCATACCACTTTACTTACGTGTTAAAGTTGTTTGCATACTCATGCAGCTGAGATGTCTACACTGATAGAAAAGGCGTTATAACGCTGATGTATTTCGACATCAGTACTATGACAAGTGTCTTCGTTTTTGACCCCATTACACTTTTCATCACACTTGGCCAAAGTGCCATCAGTGTCAAAATGAAATTATGTCATCAATGGGATGACACATCGGGATCACAGAAATGACGAACATGTCCTCAGTGCGATGACGCGGTAACATCGGAGAAAGGACACATAAGCATCAATTTAATGACAGTTTGTCATTAAGTCAAAGTCATTGGAATTGACTTGAGTCAAAGTGAGAGAATATTATTATTGACTTACCCGCTACAAATGGTTGTTTCACGTTTGTTAAATTACGATCTTTGTTTACAGCTAAATTCTCAATAATAAGTCACCAGCACCATGCCCCATATGGTTTTCGTAATCATTCTACTTTAAAAATTTGATGTTTTTAATTAAATAATTAAAAAAAATAGAATATAGGAATGCTTGCTTCTTTTAATACATTGTTATCATGAAAAAATGACAAAATTGTACGAAGACGTTAGTCATTGGATTGATGTTATATTTTGCATCATTGATACCATTTGTAGTAACATTGATGTCACAATTCTGATGTTAGGCATCATCAATATGAAGATGCATTTTTCTATCAGTGTACACGGCACAGTGGGGTCAAACATAGGTTAACTAAGGATTAATCCAGGAATGCCCGTTAATATCGGTTTTTATATTTTTTGGAACAACTATGCACTATTAAGTAAAAAAGAAAAAGGGTTTTTTATTTTTATCCTTAAGTATATGTACAGTGAACCAATAAAGTTTAGGTACACCTAGCATTCAAATAAACAAACAAATTAAATTCATTATGTTTTAAATAAAAGTTTATTAAAGCTTGTATGTATTTTTTGTACATATATATAAGAACTTAAAACCATAATTTTTTTAAAATTTAACCTAAGGCTTATAAAAGAAAAACAACAAAAACTCCGCAGTATCGTTAATTCACATAAAAAAAGTTTACGTACACTAAATAAAAAATATTTTAAACAAAGTCAAAAACGAATTTAAGGATTAATTAATATTTTGAAGGTCCACCATCTGCATCAATTACCGCTTGAAGACGTCGAAGCATGCTTCTCACTCATCTTGTTGTTTCATTATCCGATATTTTTCGCCATTCTGTTAACAAGGCATTTCTTAGCGATTCCTTCGAAGTGATTGTATGTTTTCGAATCCTTTTTTCCAACAAATCCCAGATATGTTCTATTGGATTAAGGTCTGGTGATTGTGGGGGTGTATGGAGCTGCTTGCAGTTGTACAAAAGTCATTCCTTGACCAAGTACGACGTGTGCTTGGGGTCATTATCTTGCTGAAAGAGGAATGTATTTAAAAAACGATTTGCTTGCAATGTCGCCAGAATATAAGAAGCAAAATCAGCGAAATTGGAAGATTTTTTAATGAAAAATCTTCAAATAAATAATAATATATAAAGAATATAATTGAATAAAATAGAATAGAATGGAATAGATTAGAATAGAATAGAATAGCATAGAATAGAATAGAATATAATAGAATAGAATAGAATAGAATAGAATAGAATAGAATAGAATAGAATAGAATAGAATAGAATATAATATAATAGAATAGAATAGAATAGAATAGAATATAATATAATAGAATATAATAGAATAGAATAGAATAGAATAGAAGCAAATTACACTGAGAAAATTAAATTTATTTAACGGTTTTTCATTCGGAAAAAAGATAATCGCCCAATGAGAAAACGGCCATTATAATATTAACTAGCTGACCGGACAGCCATTGTCCTGTCCCAATTTCAACAAATATGCTTGTGATCGTTTTGTAAATTACTGAAAAGCTATTTTAAATGTGTAAAACAAAGTAAAAAAAAGAAAAAACCTTTTTTTTTGAGTGATCAGTGTGTGTACGAAAAATTTTGATTTATATGGATAGATTTGGTCATGTGTTATTTACATTTGAAAACGAAATTAATCTCAAAATGTTTTATTAACATTTCGATTGCAAGATCGATATTCAAGAAACCAATCAAAACAAAGAAATTTGTTTTTACCAATTATGTAGTTTGCCGTGACATAACCGTTTCGTTCATTGCAATGCTTTATGATACGCGAAATTTTTTGTTTTGTCGTCTGGCGTGTAAACATACAAAGCAGATGGTTTTCCGACACGTGAACAGGCAACATTCAATTGACCATTAAAGAATTTCAAGGATTTTCAAGGTTAATTCCGCAAACACTTATTGACTGTCTTTGTAATTTGTTTATTGCCATTGCGAATGCGAATGCAAGACGCACCGAAAACTGCAAACGTTTAAAGTAAAATGTTCATTTAATAAAATAAAGGAATTGGCCAAATCGGTCTAGTCATTGCCACACTTATAAAATTATTACAGTAACTGATTGTGGGTTATTAAATTCGTTTTCCGTACAGTTAAATTTGAACAAAAATATAGTTATTTTACGAATAATTTTATTTTTTAACATTTATGTTTGTTATTCAAAAAACAAACTACCAAAAAATAATGTTTTTTCGTTTTTATTTTGTTATGTAGTTTGATTTTTGTCGGTTGAAATGTATTTTTTCAAATTAAAAACTATTCAATTTTAATGAATATGCTGTTTAATAAATAAAGAATTTAAAAATGAATGTAAAAATCATTTGTTTTAAATGAAATGTAAATGATCCGTTTTTTAAATGAATTTTAATTTGTTTAAAATGAATTTTCGTTTGAATTTAACTACATAATATTTTGAGTGCAAGTTTGAGCTGAATCCAAAAATAATTTTTTTTTGTATTTTTATATAGAGCGATATATATCGGTAAAAATGGCAGCAGAAGTGTATAACTTTGTTTCTCTGTAAAACATATTCGGACTTTCACGAATATTTAAAAAAGAAAATTAGCCAATTCGGTCCAGTCGTTCTCATGTGATGCGATTACCAACGAAAATCAATTCATTTTTATTTATATCTGTGGCATTCTGAGAAAACATCTTAAGTCGAGATAAGATAGCAAAAAAGTTTTTAAGAAAAACTTGGTGAAAAAATTATTTTTAGCTGATTACAAATGATCGATGGAACCGTTTTCTGATTTTAGGTTAGGCGGGGCAATATTTTCTTTCCATAAAAACCTAAGTTGGACCATGGCGATAATTTTAAAGAAAAAATCGTCCAAATCGGTAAAATAAATAAAAAAAGTGGGCGTAAAAGTAGGCGTGATAAATTTTTCTTTCGATGAAAACTTAAAATGGATTAATACGAATATTTGAAAAAAAAAAAATTTGTCAAATCGATGGAGCCGTTTTCTGATTTTAGTTAAATCGAAAATGTGGGCGTAAAAGTGGGCGGGGCAATATTTTATTTCCGTAAAAACCTAAGTTGGACCATAGCGATAATTTTAAAGAAAATATTGTCCAAATCGGTAAAATAAATAGAAAAAGTGGGCGTAAAAGAAGGCGTGATAAATTTTTCTTTCGATGAAAACTTAAAATGGATTAATACGAATATTTGAAAAAAAAAAAATTTGTCAAATCGATGGAGCTGTTTTCTGATTTTAGTTAAATTGAAAATGTGGGCGTAAAAGTGGGCGGGGCAAAAACCTAAGTTGGACCATGGCGAATATTTTAAAGAAAAAATCGTCCAAATCGGTTAAATAAATATAAAAAGTGGGCGTAAAAGTAGGCGTGTTAAATTTTTCTTTCGATGAAAACTTAAAATGGATTAATACGAACGTTTGAAAGAAAAATTAGTCAAATCGATGGATTTTATTTCCGTACAAACCTAAGTTGGACCATGGCGATCATTTTAAAGAAATAATCGTCCAAATCGGTCAAGCCGTTCTCAAGTTATGCGATCAGCAACACACACATTTCATTTTTATTATATATAATTAAAATAAACCAAAATTAAAACAAAATTTCGTTTATAATACAAAATTTTAATAACGTAGCAAAAACGATTTTAAACGAAAATTCGTATGATTAACAACAATTTTTTCAACTTTTTATTTTTGAGTTAAGATGTATTGTAAAATGCCGCAGATAAAGATTGTATCGTTAAGATTATTTAAAAAAATCTGCATTCCTCGGTCAAAAGGCAACAAACACCGGCTTCGCTAACTTACGCATCTCTGTATAAGAAAACAGAACCGGCTTTGCCAACTATGCAGAGAAGCTTTAGTTAGCGAAGCCGGTGTTTGTTGCACTATAGAGAAGAAAATCCTTGAGCTGTGTAGATAAGTTTTAATTAGCGATGTTGGATCTTTAAATTTGTGACTTTGAAATTCGGAATTTAAAGTATTCCGACCCAAAAAGGTATGCATGTCTCAAACTACCTTGTCCTTGCGCCCAGCCAAAGGCCGGCATGCAGTAAAGTTTTTTCTGGATTTTAAAATTTGAGATTTTTTAAAGTTAAGGGCATATGACCCCAACCCAAATAAGTACGTATGTATGCTTAAAACTACTTTGTAAGAAATTTTTAATAAAAATTCTAAAATAAAATTTTTCAATATTTTTCATGCCTTTTTGTAACTAAAATGTAAGTTGTGTTTAAGGACATTTCTCACAATATGCATGACTTGGTAAGAGAAGTTTTTACTGGTGAGATAATTTTAAATCATTTGTGATCACTTCGCACAATGTGCTCATACACTTTATTTAGTTTGGCTTAAGACATTAAAACAAATTTATCATAAATCTAAGACATAAAAAACCCATTTAATTGGAGTCATTATTACGAAATTCATTTATTTTTAGACTTGAAATTTTTTTTGAAGACTTTCAAACAACTTGCCAACAAAAAGTTTACTTTACCTCAAAATTTCAGTATTACAGGTTATTCTTTTTGTTGTAGGGCGGTCTGTCGAGCCTATTAGCATCAGATGTTTAAAACATTTATTATGATGACTTGTATTTTTATGTAAACACACAATTAAATGTTTTATTGATTTTATTTTGGGCGCAGGTTAAACAAATCAAACTTTAAAATGTTTTTCTTTCAACATGTTTTATCAATAGAGATGTTTGGCAATAAAAAACAAAACAAGCTAGAAAGTATAGTCGGGTGAGTTTGATAAGATGATGCCCTATATTACTTGTAAGTGCTGAAAGAAGGAATTTTTAAAATTGAAACGTTTCTTCTTGAAAATAATTTAATGAAAATTCAATGAACTTTAGCCTGATTAAAATATCAAAATTTTGATTTAAAACGCTAAACAGTTCAATAAATTTACCATAATACCAATGCTCTTTGTTAACATTTGCCCTTCAAGTTGTTCTGAAAAAGGTCAACAAGAAAGAAAATAGACAAAACATGAAAAACAGAAAAATGTACTTTGGACTTTAAGAAGAATTCTTGACAAAAAGTAAAAAAAAACAGAAGTAAGGAAGAATATGTAAACTAAAATAGACAATCATTCAAAAACCAATTTCGATCTAACAAAGTTAAAATACTATTTGGTCACCGTCTTCAATGGCGGTGAGTGTTAAACGGCAAAAACTTCTGAAGATATTTCGTAGTTACAATCGAAACGTCAGGGAAACCTGTCCGTGAAAACCCAATTTCGATTCCCAGTTCAGTCAAGAATGAAAAATTATCAATAATTTAATTCATTTCATGTTGTAAAATTCCTTTCTTCATAAAAATATTTTAATGAAAATTAAATTCAATGAACTTTTAAGGAGATAAAAGGCGGTGAAATTGTTTTAAGTCAAAAACTCTGTACAAAAAACCCGTTTCGACAATTTTTCAATGGCGATAAAGTTAGGGTAAGGCTAGGTTCCATATGCAGCCGTTATCAAGCACCGTCTCCCAAGTTTTGTCTGGCTGCTAATATTCTCACTCAGTCAACTATTTGATTCAATAAAGAAGTGGATCCTGTCTTAATAAATATTAGAGCGACAAGTTTTGTTCCCAAGGATTCTTCGACCAAACAGTTCAAGTCTTAGATCTCCGAATGCCGGACAATGCCAGAGAAGATGTTCAGTTGACTCTTCCACCGCAACTTCTACATAGGTCATTGTAAGGGAGCCCTATCCTTTAGGCGTGCCTTCTTATCGGTTAGTGGCCAGTTATAATTGCAATAGGGTTTCTGAGATGATGGCTAGACAGCTGTAATGCCTGCCGTGTCCTTTGTTTATCTATGATGGGCCAAATTTCCCTGGTTTCCCCACAGGTAGCCTCATCAAGCCTTCTCTGTCCAGCAATAAGATGAAACTTGTTGCTAATAAATTTTTTACTCATTGGGAGTGCAACACCTTTATCATGTGTTAAATCGTTTCGATTGAAAGTGGTGCCTGCATGAGACAACGAGTCTGTCATACAGTTTCCGTGTATGTCCCTGTGACCGGGGACACACTTAAGTTTAGCCACTGAATGTCTGGCTATTTCCTCCAGACAAATTCGGCATTCTTGCACAATTCTCGATGGGAAGAACACATTCTCTAAGGATCTAATGGCCGCCTTGCTTTCAGTAATAATGTGAATATCGCTGCCAAATATTTCATCATATCGAATGAGACTCACGGCTGTGTAGATGGCCATTATTTCGGCCTTATAGGAGTACTCCAGGTTAGCTGCTCAAAGTAAAGGTTAGTTCAATTTTAAGGGCCGATGTTGATTTTGAATAAAACACAAATTATTTAGGAAATTATTTTCATTTCTTTTTATTACGATAATATTGGTATGATTCAATTATGTATGGAACAAAATATAGGCCAAGTTGCAGCCGCGATCTGGGCGGCCAACTGTTGTTTTCACATCTCCTACAAACCCGGTTTGCTCAAATTTTTGCATGATTTTTGCGATTGTACGCATAACCGAAAAAAATCACGAAGTGCACGATATGCATTTTGATTTGACCCATTTTCATAATAAGTCTGAATAACTTTAACGCGTTGCTCGATTGTGTATCTTTCCGTGGTTCACACTGAGTTTGTCTGAAATTGAGGAATGTCAAATGAAATGCAGAGAAAAACTTGACGTTTGTGTGTGGTTCACATTCAAAATCGGCCCTTAAAATTTAACTACCCTTTACTTTGAGCAGCTAAACTGGAGTATTCCTATAGGGCTACCGGCTACTATATGCCAGAATCGACACCATACAGTGTTTTAAGCCCGTCAGTAAATATCTGAATCACATTCGTGGAAATTCGTTTGTCATTATAGTGAACCACTTTATCCCAAATGCTTATGGTGAGGACTGGATCAAAGATTGGCTGAGACCTGACATAATCAACGTCCATGTGCCAATTTATCTCATACAGTATTTAAGCATGCCCGACATTGTAATCCCTCCATGCTTAAGTGGCCCTTAGTTTTACCGCCGTGTTCGCAGCTAATCTTTTCGCCAAAATGTCTGGTGGTAACCAGTTCCAGTTCTTAAGCTATTTCTTATAGGGAGTTGTTCTAATGGCATCTGTTACCGTTATTGCCATCATTTTCATTATACGATGACTCTTCCCCTTTAGTAATATATTTCTGCATATATTGAACTGCCTTGTCCTTTAAATAATGTTCGAAACTTTATTCAATTATTCTTACAATTGTATATTGTACACAAAATTTACATGAACACACATCCAGCGGAAATTGTAAGACTGACTCTGAAAGTGAAAATAATATTCAAATATGAAAATAATATTCAAATACTTATATGCAGATTAGAGAATGCCTGGGCCATGCTCCTTGGTAAGGCGTCGTCAATTGTATCCCCCTTAGAAATTCTTTTGAAAAACGACTTAAAGATTATCGTGAGCTGCTGTCATACAATCCGACGCTGTTTTTAAAACCGTGTGAAACAAACGCCTACGTGTAAAGATAAATGCATGCAGGGAAAAGTTTTAGAATACGATATACATAAATGTATCCGAAATTGGTCCCCTTTCTCAGAAGTCGTAGTCGTCATCTAACTTTAATTGCAAGAACAGCAGCTATTGAATATAAAAAGAGCGTAGCGAGATCTAACAGCAGACAAAACAGCAGAAGAAATTACTTCGCCATGATTCTACGACCATTAATATACTGGTTATAAGACCAATATTTTTGTATATTACAAACGTTAGCACAAACGCATTAAAACCACCCCAGTTTGGTAGTGTAGGGTATAAGAAAAGCAAATAAAATTACTTTGTTAATATGTGTGTAAGTTGGTAATGCGCCTCAATAATTATTGTCAAATCTACATAAAAAATTCGTACCTTGAGAAAATTTTCAATGTCAAGAATTTGAAAGTATTTAAAAACCTTTACAATTTCGTAAAAAAAATATAAGATTGTCATGTCATCTAATCAAATAAATAATTGTTTGATTTTGTTACGTTTAAATATCGCGGTTAATAGCATTTTAATAAAAACTTCGAAATAAATTCCAGATTAAGATTTGATAGCACTGTGCTGGAATTTGACACTTTTTTTTGACAAGCCGGGCACATGGCTTTTTAACATAATTCGGGTACGCTGAATCCAATGGTTTTTTTGGGTTAGCTCTTGTTTTCGAGACAAAATATATTTGCGTAACTCAAAAACGGTTTAGTTTATTGAAATAATTAAAGAAAAAACAAAACTCTGCAATAAAATAACCTTTAAGTAAAGGTTAACTTTTTCTAAGATGACTAGTCGTTTTAGAAACTTAATTTTTTTTGGCAAATAAAAAATAATTTTGTAGCAACATTTTAAAATTTATATTTTTTAGAAATTCATAAAAAAATTTAAAAATCCAGCAATGCTTCTAAGCCATATATGTACATGATTTAAATCAGTTAACAACTTTTGATTTTATTCACAAAAGTCTGCCTAGGATGCTACTAAATGGGTCAAATGTATGACCAACCCCACTTTATTTTTCATCTCAATCATTAATTTCTTACATACCCACCCGCTATCTCTATTCCTTAGGAGAGCTCCCATACAGAATGTTCAATGCAGACTAGAAATATATTGAAGAAAAAGTCCCATAAATGCCCAAGAGTCGCCCCCAGGGGAATATAAGGTTTGACCGACCACAACTAGTTTTTTGTCTCTAACGTTTTCTCAAAACATAATTGCTTCATCACCACTCCTTAAGGGGGCTCCCATACAAATATTGCTTTTTATGAAATTCTTAAATTAATTAAAAATTTTCGGCTTTTGTGAATAAAAGTTGCTAACAGATTTTAATCACTTATGACTTGTTTTGTTTGCAATTTCGTTTATTATACGTCTGGAAAAAATTAGAAGCGAAAATCAGGAGGCTTATTCTGAATTGCGATGCGAAAATCAATGCGATGCGCAAATGAAATGCGATGCGAAAGAAAATTGGTATTCTGTTAGACTTTCGCAATCGCATTCGCAATTAATTTCAAATCGTGGCAACGCTGCTCAAATATTCGTCAATAAACGTCAAATTAAAAATAAATAAATTGTTTGTGTTTGGCTGTGAAAATTGTTTAAATAATTTATTTAGGACATTCTGTAATAAAAAAAATAATAAAAATGGATTTTGTGGCACTGTGGTTCGACGACGAAGAAAATAAAAATGTTTTGTGTGTACTTTAAAATCGGCCCAAACCTATTAAAATTTAAGTTAAAGTCAAATTTTTTTGAACTGGCTTATATATTTCATAATTTTTCCATCCTGCAGCTTCTCGAATAGGTTGTCCATTGATATTTAGTTCTTCAGTTAACGTTTGCCACAAAGTATTTGCCGACTGATGTGCAATTGGTGTTTTCAAATGGCCTTTTGCCAATTGGCTGTGCTTATTCATATATTCTATCATTATTTCAAATTGACGCGGTTTGGTGGTCTTATTGCTTGCTTCCCTGAATTAAATAATAAATATATGATGAATAAATAAATAAAATATTATCTTTCACTTACATGTTTGTATTTTGCGAATGCTATTTTGTTGTCGAATAAATTTTGCGAATTTGACATTTGTTTTCGCAATGTAGAATACCGACTTCTCACCTTTTCGCATTTGAAATGCGATTAAAAAAAAAACTTTGCGAATATCGCAATACAGAATAGCAATTGTTCGCATTTATGCATTTTCGCATCGCATTGATTTTCGCATCGCAATTCAGAATAAGCCTCCTGAATTAAATAATAAATATATGATGAATAAATAAATAAAATATTATCTTTCACTAACATGTTGTCGAATAAATTTTGCGAATTTGACATTTGTTTTCGCAATGTAGAATACCGACTTGTCACCTTTTCGCATTTGAAATGCGATTAAAAAAAAACTTTGCGAATATCGCAATACAGAATAGCAGTTGTTCGCATTTATGCATATTCACATCGCAATTCAGAATAAACCTCCACAGCTAACCTAAAAAAACTTATCTAAAAAAAAGTGTCAATTTCTACCACAGTGTTACTAACACAATGCAACAAATTTTTATTATCTTACGTCTTTACTGTTAAACAAAAACCCAAAAAAACCGGGACGACATTTGTGTGAAGGAAATGTCAAATCGTAGGTTGATTTAACGTAAAATTATCGTTATCAAAAAACAGACGTTTGCAAAGATCGGCACTGCTTTAAGATCGAAACTGGTTTCTTTAATTCCTAATTGTTAGTCGCGATCAATACACGGCCTGCAATACTGAGTGGACACAATGCGACTGTTAACGTCCCCCTGTGTGAACATTGTTTTGGATCTAGAGCTGTCTCATGTTTTGCGCAAATTAGCTCCTATTAAATAACAACAGCACACATGTATATTCATTCGCCAGCAGTGAGAATGGGGTCTAAGGTTCGAATCTACTTTTATTATTTTTTGCCAGGATTGTTTATAATTTCCGAATATTACAACAACAGTTACTGCATTTTGAAAAACGAAAAGCAAGAAATGCGATTACATTTTTTTAAAATAACATTTAATTAAAAAACAAACAAGCATTTATTGCTCGGTACATTATTTGGATTTTTGGCTTACCACTTTCTGAGTACGGAAAAATTCTGACATCTTAGGTTGTTCAGAAAAACTTATCCTGGTCGATTAAAACTAATAAAAGACAAATAGGGCCAGCTTTAAGCTATTAATCAAGTGAGATGAAACTTTCGATATGAATTCAAAGAACTTTTTTGCTAACAATTTCCAAATGACTTAATATAAAAATGCATTGAAAATTAAACTTTAATTTAAATATAAATATATATTTTTTTTAAGAATTACTACGTCGTACTATAAATTGAAGAAATAAGAAATGTAAAACACTTGACAATCGACAGATCTATCATACTGAAGTGTTTATTTGTCATATCGTACTAAAATCACACATGAATAATTCATAACAAAGAAAAAACCCCAACATCTTTGCTTGTAATTTACTTCAGAGTAGCGTGGAGTACTGCAAAAGTGGCACGTAAGTATCTCCAAGAATTTTGCAAATTAAACAATAAACATTTTTTAGTAACAACAGCACGAATAAAGGTTTTTAAACTCTCTATTTGTCATAATGCAACAAGAACATCTTCAAGGTTTTTGCTTGTGCCAAACAAGGCACATGCTTCTTCCTAGCAGTGTTGCCACCACTGAACTACAAAGTTAGACGGCTGTTTGAATAAAGTTGTTTAAAGCATATGAAACTACACAAGGAAATATTTTCTGGCATTTTATGTTGAAACCAATGGAATCAAAGTATGACCGGATGTCATGGATTTCAGATAATAGATAGTGTGACACAATTTTAAAGTGGTCAAAATAGCTTCATGACATTCTAGGAAAAGAGTAGTATGTGGATATTCTTCTGTAATAAGACTTTTCCTAAATATTTATATTGCTATCTAAAGGGCGCAGTTTTAAACCCAATAAAACTTGAAAAAGCACAAAAAAAATTTTTTTAAAAAATATTTTTTTGTTCGAAAAATAAATAAATGGGGTTATTACTTTAAAAATGATTCGACAATATGGGCACCATAGATGTTCTGGACTGAGCGCATTCAAGCACTACTGGTCGTATGTCACAAATAATAAGGGCAATGTTGGCATCCAATGCCTCAAATGTTGCTGGTTTTTCAGCATAAACCAGTGACTTAACGTTTACCCACAAGAATAAATGGAGTGGTATGTATCATTCGTAAGAACTTGAAGGCCAATTGACAGGGCCATTTCTCGAAATCTACTAAGCGCAAAATTTTGATTTGTTGAAACCATCAGTGTCATCCACATTTTCAAACAAAAAAATAATTTATCATGGCAACGATCTCTAATTTAGAAGAAATAATGTCCGACAATGATGCCACCTGCGTGTGAACAGTGCATTTTCTGGATGTAATAGAGTTTGTTGTGGATTTGTCTGACTCCATATGCGCCAGTTTTGTTGATTGACAAAGCCATTAAGCCAAAAATGATTTGTACGATCAATTATCGATTTTAAAATAATATGGTAGGGTTGTGAAAGCGTGAATCTATGATAACTTGTAAGAGTATGCTGATCATAATTGATGATGCCCTAACATTAGAATTGTGACATCAATGTTATTACAAATGGCTTCAATAAGTCAAAAAGTGAAATCAATCCAAGGACGAACGTCATCACAAAATGTTGTCACATTTTTTGCGTCATTTATGCTATGACTGCAGTGACATCAATTCGATGCCACATTTTGTGTATTTCAAACATTATTTTCATGTTAAAAAAATTAAATGGGAAGCAAAAATTCCCATATTCTGTTTGTTTAAATTATTTAGGTTAAACCATCATATTTTCAAAGTAGAATGGTTTCGAAAACCATTTAGTGCATGCTTTTGGTGTCTTATTATTCAGAGTTATTCTGTAAACAAAGGGCGGAATACGTAGAAAGTGAAACAAACATGTGTAAAGGGTAAGTGAATAATAATATTCTCTCAATTTCAGTTTAAAGTCAATCCCAATCCTTTCTTCAATGTTACCAAGTCATCGCACTGATGCAATTTTTATTAAACTTACTTCGATTGGTAATTTCTGTGATGCCAATCTGTCATCCCATTGATGACATAATTTCACCTGAAGACAATTTGACCAAGTGATGTTATGACTGACATCACAATGATAAAAATTATCATGGGCACAGTACAAATGTCAAAATACATCGGCGTTATGACTGACGCTTTTCTATCACTGTATCGGGCTTAAAGATATCCTTTATATATTAAGAGTGGCCCATGAGAAACAATCTGGCCAAGTGATTTTAAAGCTGACTTCACAATGATTAAAAGTGTCATGGGGTCAAAAACGAAAACACTTGCCATAGTACTGATGTCAAAATACATCAGCGTTATGACGCCTTTTCTATTACGGCATCAGGCTTAAAGACACCCTTTATATAAGGAGTGGTCAAAAAGAAGCAAAGGGGAAAGGAATGGTACTACATTCATTTTTTAAAATCAATAAAATTATTGCTTTTATTACACTTTATACCGTGTTCAGATATACCTTTTTTATTGAGTCAATATTCGGTTAATTGACATAATTATCTTTCTGTTCACATATACACAATTTAGCAAACTCAATTTATATTACTACCACATACAACATTCAACGTAAACAAAAATGTACATGTATAAGAAAATGTAAACAACTTTTGACATCTTTAAGGAATAAACATCTGATTTTTGCGCAGACCAAATGGATGGGCCTTTTTTTTTTGTTGTAATTTCAATTGCCAAATGTCAAAACACTGTTTAGTTAGTTGTGTTTTGCGTAATAAACACACTTGTTACAGTGTCGCATTTTAATTTTACTCAATATTTATAACAATTTCGTATTAATTGAGCAATAACTAAATTGCAATTTTGTATGGATAATTGAGCTCAATAATGGCATTTATTGCGTAAAACTCAATTAAGGTGCATATCTGAACACGGTATTACACTGCTCTACAAATTTTAAGTTTGGAAAAGTACCAAGAACGCCACATGCCTAGATAAGTTAATTGGGACTTCCTGAACACGAAAAACGCTGTAATTTTTTTTCTAAGTACCGTTTTTTAGATAACCGTACTTTTGTGTTTTTCGGTGTATGGTCCCACTCAAATCCTTGTAGAGCCCAACCAAAAAGTCCGATCGAAATAATTTCATAAGGTAATTGAATGCCCTTTCCGTCGATATGCTCAAAATTTCTATCTGACAAGAAATGGCTGAGTAATGGCACCTCAAAATTTGCCTATTTTTGTGTTTTTTTCAAAATTTTTCATTTTTGTTTCGTCTTTCTTCTACGTTATATTAAATATCTGGAATGTTTTATTTTTTAACCAAATAGTATATTATATGCCATTTATTTCGATCGGACTTTTTTGTTGGGCTCCACAAGGGTTTGAGTGGTACCTTATCTAGGCATGTGGCGTTCTGGTATTTTTTGGCTGTAAACCAGTGTTATTAATGATAGCGGACTTCAGTTAAATTAAGCATATTCAGGTATTTTCTAAAAAAAATTTTTTATGACTTTTTAGAGGTTTTCGCAGGTATTGCCCAGTTTTCTACTAAATTTTAATTTTTAGTAAGATCTTATCTGTGTTTAGTTGACGAATGTAGACAAATTCTTACACGCAAATTACACAAAATTTCAATTATTCCAAAATTATCCAAATAATACGCCAAAAGTACAAACTTTTAAAAATTGTACAGAAAGTGGCAACTCTTCTTCCTAGTCTATGGCTAGTGTTGCTAATTAAGCCATTTTTTAGACCTTGGTAAAACATGACAATAGTTTTAAGTTGTTTTTTTTTTAAATATCCTTTTTTTGTCTAAAAGATCGATGACTGAGATTTAAAGCAGGGTTATTGTTCCAAACTCATGTGCGCAAACAATTTTTACTAAGGAAAAAAGAAATTTGGGAACAATTTGATTTCTTCTTCTTTTCTACAGATTTTGTTTAAAAAATTTTCATTTTAACTAGGATATGGTCTCTTACTAAAAATTTGTTGCACAAAACTAATTTAATTATTTTTATTCGTTTTTGTAATATCTTGTAACGAACTTTTTTAGCCAGTTTTGGTGTCGATAAGTTGACAACACTGTCTTTGGGATAAATTATACAGTAAAGAAAAGAGGATAATGATAGCGCGCAATGGATTCTGGAGTTCAAAATAGAGCATAAAATTTATTTGGCATGCGTGCAGTTTGCACGTAGGCCAACATCGATACACTTTCTTGCACTTTTCTTTAATTTTGTTTAGCAGGGTTGGGCAGTATTTCATATACTTACATTTTATATACAAATACGTTTATATACCCTTAACAACAGGTGCATGGTAGAATAAGTACAAGGTATAGTCATTAGACATTTGTTTAAGGGCCAATCACACCCTCATAATGTGTTACATGTTTTAGCGATCAAAAAAGAACCTCAAATAAATCTCTGTCATTTATTTGATTTTTTTATGTAGGTTTTAAGAAAATCCGCTTTAATATATTTAATGAAAAAAAAAAACGAACAGAAATTAAATTCGGAGAAAAAAAATTTTTTCAACAAGAACACGAAATGTTGTTTTAACAATGCTGCATTTTTAAATCTATTGGCGTTTTCTTTTCTAAGTAAAATTCTGCATTTATTCTGCCTTTTACATTTTTTTTTATGTTCTTTTCTGAAAAACATGTGTTATTTTAAAAGTGTAAAGCGTTCTTTTCTGATAATCTTCCCTTTAAAATTAAAAAAATTGCTACATTTTCAACACTCATTTAAATTGAAGGGGCATGGTTGCATCTAGATCAAGGCGAATTCAGTACAAGGTGGTGGCAAGTTTCGAGCCGTACACACTAACAATGATATACAAAAAACATTTGTTGTTTCTGTTGGCTTTGGATTGTTTGGAGTCTTGCCAGCTTGCGCTAATAGTACTTTATTGTTTAATGCCGAAATTTGAGTTCTTTTGAAAACGTGAAATATCAAACACTTCTTAAAAATTAGGGGAGCGTTTAAAAATGTTGCCAAGTCACATGTAACACTTATGCAATACTTTTTTTTAGAAAAGAAAACGCCATATGACAAAATTTAGGGTGAAACATGTAACATATTTTTAGTTTTGTTGGGCAACATAATTAGAGAAGAACACGTTATGCGCCTAATTTTTTTTTTAGGAAAAAAACACAAAGAAGGAAAAAACACAGAAAATAAAATGCCATTAGAGCTTTGAAGGGCACACACATACTATCACATTTATGCTTGTGTTGACGAAATAACAACAAAGCAACAGCCGAACGTACATTGTCACAGCCACACAAAGAAGTTTATAGTGTACATGTGTCGACGTCGCACATAAAGCATTTTTATTCCTACCCTGAAGGAAACCTGGGTACAAGTGTCTCCAAGTCACCAGTTTTGTCGACTATATTGGTGAAATTGTCAACGAAGTGTCTACACTACATTACATTTGCCACTATATTTTGCTTGAATACGAAAAAGATTTTATCAATAACAACTGAGAAGTACAATTCCTATAAAAGTTGAAGAAATAATAAAAAAATATTGTTATGATTTCGTATTCTTACAAAAAGTGTAGACTACTTTTACTAAAATGTACTAGCGATTCCCTGGTTCCAATGTCTACATATGTTCCCAAAGGAACTACCTAGTCAGTACGTAGTCAGTATTACCAACGTCAGTAGTAGATTTCAAATGACACGCACATGTTAAATGTCTATTGTAAATAACATTGCCTGGGGTATAATAAGTCACTAGTACTGGTGACTGTGTCAATAGTGAATCAGTACAGATTCACTAGTGACATTTCCTGCAGGGTATGCACGCGTACATCGGATTTGCAAATGTGCCCGTCACTGCATTAGAGAAATACTTCAAACATGAAGTAATGCCTGGGAACAGTAGAACCAGTGGCACTGTAAAGAAAATGATTATTTTATTGTTTTTATTAAAAAGTTTTTCGGTTTTCTAAATGACAACTTCAAAGATCTTGCTATTCTAAACAGCTATCCAAATATAAAAACCTTGCTTATACATTTTTACATCAGTTTGTGCTCATTAGAACCCGTAGAAATTTAAATTTTTTAAAATTTTCCTTTAGAAGAGGCATTCTTTTCTAAAGCTACATTTAAAAATCTAGTGTAAATAAAAGAAAATATGTACTTGTTGTACTGATTAACTATTTTTTAAGAATTTTGGATTTCATATTTTAAATTTAAATACCTACATCAGTTTTTATTTTGCCCAGCCCTGTATTTAAGTAGCTTGATCTTCTTCTTGTGGCACATTTTCCCTAGAAATTCTTGTTTTAAGAATAAAACAAGAAGTTTGTAAAGCATACGTGAATTTTGCACGTAGACCAAACTCATTTTATCATAGGTTTTTTTTAAATTTTTTCTTAAATTAAGCTGTTAGTTTAGGTCCTTCATAAAAAGCGCGAAAGCGTGTTACAAAAAAATTAAGTTTTGCAAATGGAATTATAAAGGGTGCGTTCGTAAATGCATCACTGCGCTGCATCAGAAAAGCAAACTTTTTTTAAAACAGATAAAAAAATAATTATAATTGTTTTTATTGTGTGACTATTATTTTTGTGTAGTATTTCACAATTTTTTGGTCCACATTTACTTCACTGATAAATATATAAGGATTTGAAATCATTGCATTTACGCACGCACCCAAAATCTGTGGCAGACGTGATTTTTTCACGTAATAAAAAAATCTATTAACTGAAAACGTCAAAGTGCTTCCGTGCTCTACCATAGTGCAAGTGAGACCGATTTTGAGAGAACAATTATCTTCTTCGTGCTAAAAACAGCCACAGGCGAATTAATTTTTCAGGAGGCGTTGAAAGCACAGCTGTACTACTTTTAGTTCTTACTTAAGGCTCAGTTAGCCGGGAGTAACAGTAACGTTACAAATTAGCTGCTTTATTTTGTTGTATGTAAAGCAATTAGAACGATTATGTTATATATTATATTATTATAGTTAGCAGTAAGATGTAACGTCTCAATCAGTAAGAAATAGATTGGTCTTACTTTTTTACGGTAAGGTTAAGTTACTGTTACTCCCGGCTAACTGGGCCTTTAGAGAGAGAGTAACGGCAAAAGTTACTTGTGTTTTTGACATACCGACCAACGAAAGCAGCAAATAAAATATAATGTTGTGTTTTTGGTGTTTGACATTTAGAAGACATATACCTACATACAAAAAAGGGAAAGCTCCCTGCAAATAAAATTGGACCACATGATCCATTTTGATAAAATGGACAACTCTATGGACTGGTCCGATGTAATGCAAGCATGGACCATGTCATTGTTAAAAAGTGTTTGTAGTGAGACGACATTTCTTCGTTTTTTACCGACATGCTTTCGTCTTTAAACGACTTCAAAACTAATCCTCTTGAGTATACCATGGAGTAGTTTTAAAACTACTCCTAAGTGGTCCAAAGCTGGGTTACATGGTCCTCCCCTAGGACATCGTTATGTTAAGTAGACCATATATTTTCCATATGTTTGGGTTACTTTTGGACTAGTTCTGGTCCCTTGTGGGCTACTCTTTACACGCGTGTTTGGCCTGGTCCTATTATTTGCAGGGCTAGAACAACTTTCTCTCTCTCTCTCTCTGATGCGTTCACTTGTATTAACGCGCCTTGTGTTGAATTTTCGTTTTTTTTTCGACAGCTGATTATTTTTATTGATTCTACACCAATGTATTAAATTAAATCTGACATTTTCGTTTGTGATAAAAGATTTGGTTTGTGTTTTTTGGAGTACTTTTGACCTCTTTTACCTCTAAGTGAGTAAAAATTTATTTTATTCTCACTTTACCGAACTTTACAGAAAAGTGAAGAAACAATTCTAATTTTAGGAGTTTGTTTTCACTTAATCATCATCCAGTTTATACCAGTTTTTCTCTTGTTTTAAAAGTTTTATCTGTGCATTCAATGGACGCCTTCAATTTCAATAACAACCTTGTATTACCTCTCGGTGTTGACAAATCGTTGCGTCGTTACACATATTGAAGATAAAAAACTTATTTTGCATTTTATTAGAGACGAATGTTCAAAATATGACAACATTTGAATACATAAAACTCAAATGCATATTTACATTGTTTCACATATACATACAGTATGTCGAAAAAGTTATTTGACAAAATGTAAATTTGTATGTGCACATAGAAGACACTAGAGCTGCTATGCACTAGTATTTACCATTAGGTGGCTTATATCCTACACATAGTTTGTGTATTTAATAACACTGTACAACACAAAAAACAAGGTTCAAACAAGTAATTTTGTAAAATGGAACCCGCGGGGGTGTCCCTTTTGGTGCTAAATCCTCTGGGGCATAATCAGGTGCAGTCAATAACTGGTATTCGGCAAAAATCCCTAATGAACAGAACTCAAGATATTTTGCGATCGTGACTGACCATAAATCCTATCTGGCACCACCGGAGTAAGTAACCCTCGGTGAAATGGCAACGGACTGACTATTGGTTGAGGCCTCCAGGAAGATTCGATTGGCGAAAGTTAAGACTTTTCGTTGATTGTTTCGGGAATTGCGTGGTGGCTGTGGTTTACTACTCAAAGCCCACAAAGGGCTGATTACACTATGCCACAAAAAAATAACCTCAAAAAGTAAATATCTGCTAATCTAAAAGGAAATCGATGTTCAGTTTTCTCAGTAAATTGTGAATAAAACCAAATGAAATAAACCTCATTTCATTCGAAATTATGTTAAGATAAATATTTAATATATGCATTCTATGGAATGTTTTTCCCCCTGCGCCTCCCCGCTTTATTTTTATTTTCAAAACTGTAGTATACCATAGGAGTGACTTCTACTAAGTTTGAACATTCTTACTATAACAGTTCTTAAGATATGCAATATTAAACATTGGCGTCATATGGTGGGTACCACTTCCCCCGCTGCTATTTTATTTGAATTTTTGGGCTCAGAATATCCTACTACCAAAAGTTCAACAAAATGCGTGCAACGGCTCTTAATTATATTTATATATATATATTTATATTTTATTCAACATTTTTCATTTTTCGAATTTATTCTATGAGCTAAATTTCAGTTATGTATTTTATAAAGCTTTTTTGTAATAGTTCTATGTTAACAAATAGAACTATTACAAAAAAGCTTTATAAAATACATAACTGAAATTTAGCTCATAGAATAAATTCGAAAAATGAAAAATGTTGAATATAATATAAAGTTACCTTCGGAAGGAAATAATTCCCAATTTATATTTATATTTATTATATTTCTATCGATGAGGGGTACTGCTCCTCCTCTGTCAATCCCGCCCATTTTTATATTGGTATTTATAGTTTACCATAATAGTAGCTTTAACCACGTTTGAAGACTCTCCCTTTAATAAAAATATTTAATATATGCATCCTATGGGAGGTATTTCCACCCCTGCGTATGCCCGCTTTATTTTTATTTTCCGTAGTGTAGTACACCATAAGAGTGAATTCTACAAAGTTTGAACATTCTCACTAAAACAGTTCTCAAGATATGCGATATTAAACATTGGCGTCCTATGGGGGAACCACTTCCCCCGCTGCTATTTTGTTTCAATTTTGGGGCTCAGAAGATCCTACTACCAAAAGTTCAACAAATTGCTTGCAGCGGCTCTTATTAATATTTCTATCTATGAGGGGTACTGCTCCTCCTCTGTCAACCCCGCCCATTTTTATATTGGTATTTATAGTTTACCATAATAGTAGCTTTAACCACGTTTGAAGACTCTCCCTTTAACAAATTGCTTGCAGCGGCTTTTAAGATATGCGATATTTAATATTGGCATCCAATGGGGGGTACTTCAATCAAATCTTCCTCTTATAAAAAGAAAACTGCTTGGAACACCCTCGCCTTAGATTACGATTTTAACAAGTGTCTTAAATCGATTCTGATTTAAGGATGAAATTTAGGGGGTTATTTTATTTTTTATACCTTCACCTTTCGTTGGGAAATTTTTGACATAAAATTGCTTGAAATTTTTAAAATTTGCTTAAAAATATTTAAGAAGTGATGTAAAAATGAAGTGAAGTAAAACTGGTGTTTATAATTCTTATTCGCTTAACAGTTTTATTTGTATAATATCTTTAGTTTTTCTAAATTATTTCAAACAGTGAAATGTGCATAGGAATAGCTTATTCAATCAACAATAAATTTCAGTTTATCAATACTATTGATATTGATTCAATAGAAGCTGCGTTCGAGAACACAAAAGTTTTTACTATGTTTTACTGAACTTTACTGCATTTTACGAAATTGGGTTCGAGTACACAAAATACAGTAAATGAGAACACAAATTGAGAGAGTAAAGTGACAGTTCTTGTCTGAGTATTTTCAAATTTTTACTGCAGAAATTTTTGCAGTAAATTTAGTAAAACATTAAAACATATGTTTCAAAAGGTAAACAAACAAAAAGCTTACAAATTGTGAACAAATTTTTAAATAAAAGAAAAGTTGAAATAAAAATTAAACCAAAACAAAAAGTTAATAAATATTAAGTAATTAATCTTGTTTGTGAAGCATTTATTTGGCTAAATACCAACTTTTGAAACTTTTTTTGTTAAGTTAATTTTTTAGAGTTGTTTAAGTATGAAGTATTTGGGTACTTAAGTTATCTATAGCAAAACATTTTTCATGTTCTTTTGAATAAAAAACCCGCCACAAATTAGTTATATCAAATAATATAAAAAACAAACAAATATGAAAGATAACATAAAATAATTTGTTTGTATTTTCCAAAAATGTTCGTGTTATACAAAGTATTTCATCGAGTACCGATAAGAAAACGAGATAAGAAGTCAAAAGTGCAAACATTTTTCAGCACTTCAATTATTTGACATCAGCTGTAAAAGTTCTCAAACGCACCTAGTATGAAATGGGAATTTAGCACATTGAAACGAAACCTTGTAGGTAAAGCATTTTAAAAAAAAGGGGGTTGAAGTTTATTTTGGATTAATTTTATTCAAAGTTTTTTTTTTGGAGCTTTTAAAACGTTTTTAAGAAACATCCTTTAAAACATTTACGTAGTTATTCTTTATTCTATAGATTAACTGGAGAGCGTAGTCTTATTCTCTAGACCTTCCTGCTTCTAATCTTAAGAAAATATTTTTTTAATTGTATAAAAATTAACAAAATTTGTTTAAAAACTTTCCGCACACATTGTTAGTTAGTATCAGCAAACAGTTAAAGCTAAAATCAATATACAATAAAATAATGTTAGACTTAATCACTGCAGGCGCCAATTTAGCATAAATTAAACAAAACACAAACAATATTTCGTTTAATTCAATGCAAACATGTTTGGCTTAATGCTGCTAACCACAACAATGCACATAAATGGTGAAGTCTAGATGCATCCAAATTTTTCTTTTAAATGTAAATTAACTGCATTGGTATTATGCGGACTTGTTTGTTTCTGGTCTCTTCAGTTCTTTTGTTGCTTCTGTTTAAATGGTCTTTGATCTTTTATACACGTGATATTCAACTATTGCTTTTTTATTTCGGGGTCATCCAAATGTTTGTTGACCTAATTTTGAAACTATTTGGTTTTTTCTAACAACTCTGATATAAATTTGAATCAAAGATAACTCTACCAGTTAAGATGTCATTCATGTAAATATTAATGAGGATTTTATTACTACACGTGGAGATTCCAAAAATATTTTTTAACTTTTCTTTGGAAAACAAAAATTAAGGAATAGTGATCCTACAAGAAGGTGCATAATTTTTCAAAATAAACATTTACACCCGTATTCATAAACGATTATTTACTTTAACAAACTGCGATTAAGGAAAATTTCCATAGAAAATTTGTTTTGTAAATCTTTATTAAATTTAAAATATAATGCCTGTATTATTGTTTCTCAATATTTAGTATATACATGAAACTTTCCTTTTTTTTTTTTTGTTGATATTAGTTGCCGGTTGACATTAATCCGTTTTAAGGGCATAATAAACCACACAAAATGCTTGGCAAACACACACATTGTTTCCGTTTGGGGTTTGCCAATTAACAAAACAAATTTTCTCCGTACAAACATTAATTTTCATTTTTGTTTTGTTTTCAATGAATGCAGATTCCAATAGTGCTGCAGCAATTTTGTTGCTTTTTGCTTAAAACGGAGAAGTAATTATAAAATAAAGCAACAAATTTAAAGTAAAAAGTGATTTAAACAACGAGCTATTTTGTGGCAAGCAATACTACTAAAAAAATGTAATTTTATATTAAAAATTAATTTAATTGAATACATTTAGCATTACACGTCACAAAAAGTTTGACAAATATCCTACATGTCTGCCAAATATTAAAAATTTTTAATATTTCTGCAAACATTGCTTCAAATGTTTGTCCAAACAGCAAACACCCCAATAAACAACACAAAATGTTTGTACAAACGTAAAATTTTGACATGTTTGCCAAGCCATTTGTGAGGTTTATTATGCCCTTTAGTAGTTCGTCCATGTCATTATGTCCATGCACAGATAAGCTTTAGTAAGCGATGCCGGTGTTTGTAATCCCATAGACAAACAATTACTGGTATAACAAACACCGGCTTCGCTAATTTCTCTTCAGCCGGTTGTAAGGATTCTCTCCTCTGCCGTATAACAAACACCAGCTATGCTAACATAAGCTTCTAAATTCGGGTTTGTGATCGGGATTTTTAAATTGAGGATTTCAAAATTAGGAATCATAAAGTTCAGGATTCAGATATCTGAAATTCGGTATTTAAAAAAAAATTATGGATTTGACATTTTTCGATTTTGATACTATCCCAAATTATTAATTTGTTTTTTGTTAATGGCTATTACTTTTCCGAGAAATATGTTGCATTAATGTTCTAAATTTTTGTGTTCGTTTGTACAAAAAATACAACTGTGGGAAAAACTTTCAAGTTCTTTTGTGAATACGTTGATGAATAACATGTTGCATATTTTACCCTCACTTTACTTAAGGTGTTCATACTGCCCTGTTGTACAACTTTGGTACTTACTACACTCAAAAGAAAAATCAATCCGCCCGTACTTAAGTCAATCCGATGCGGTATTAATAGTACGGTGAGTACGGATTTTCTTGAATCAAGTACAGAAAGATTGATTCAAGTACGGATTTTTATTCGAAAGATTGATTCAAGTACGGATTTTTATTCGCAAAATACTTAAATCATCCATATTCAATCCCGATTTCGTACTTGAAATTATCCGAAAATAAGATTGATTTAAGTAAAATTAAGATTGAATCAATCTCAAAATGCGCTTGATTCAAGAATTATAAAATTGTTTTAGTCCGAATTCATACTTAAAATAATCCGAAAATGAGATTCAGTTAAGTAAAACTAAGATTGAATCAATCTCAAAATGCGCTTGCTTCAAGTATTATACATTTGATTTTATCTCGAACTAGAAAGAACAAATTATTATGATTGATTTACTTACCCGTTTTACACCTTACAGAATGACAAAACACCAACATCATGCCCGATATGGGTTATACTTTAGAAATCTTATGTACATTTTTAACCAAAAGTATAAATCCAAATTTTTAATATTTTTAATTAGGCTTAAGTTCATGAAATTTAATTTTTATTAAATTATTTTTGTGAAGAAAGGAATTTTACAACATGAAAATTAATTAAAATTGTTATTGATAATCTTTCATTCTTGACGTGGCTCGGGCTCGAACCCTGGCCGGCAGGTTACTATGACATGTTTCGATCGCAACCACTCGATCTCCTCAGATGGATTTGCCGTCTTACACTCGCAGCCATCGACGACTGCTGACGTCACTAGTCAAACATCAATCCTTAAACCAAATTGTATTTTAACATTTGGTAGATCGAAATTTGCTTTCCTGAATGATTATCCATTTTAATCGATTTTACATGTTTTTTCCTTTACTTCTGTTTTTTCGTACTATAATAGTATAAACTTAATGAGAATTAAGACTTTAAATTTAATTTTAGCCCTGCGTGGTACACACGATTCTGGCCATACCTTTTTTCAATGTGTTAGAAAATCAAAACATGCGTAAGCCGGAGGGTTAAACACAACGAAAAGTTTAATCTTTTTTTACTTGATTAAAGAATTTTATACTTATTTCAAGAAATTCCGGGATTGATTTTTGAAAGTAATCGCATTTAGGATTGTTTTGAATACGCTTTAGTGATATTCGTACTTGAATTTTTGAGTACGACTCGTACTTAAAATAAGCATAAAAAACTTGATTTATCCCGAGTGTTTTTCTTTCTGCGTATATACTGTAACATATTTTTCTCAGAAAAGAAAACGGCATTCGTCTTTCGTGTCAGGGCTTGCCAACAATCGAACCAACAATTAATTAATTAGGTAAAACACAATTAAATATGTCAAAATGTCCATGGACCAAGCGACATTCCGTACATGGACTTAATGACACTCTTAAAAGTGACATTATGTTCATGGACATTATGACACTTTTTCAACACATTAAGATACCTTTATTTTAATATTCATGAAAAACATAAATACATACATACTTAAAAATTGTAATCCGTTCGAAACAACTCCTTCTATTTTGTCTTCAAATACTACGCACAGAGGAGTAGAGAAATTGTCCCGTAAAGCTGGCCAAAATTACTAACATACCCCGACTGATATAAGATTATACACAAATTTGTTTTATATAGCTAAAAATCATACCACTAAATCTAGTGAAGACCTGCCCCATAATTAACCATGGGCCTCATATAAAACCTTTTCTTGGAAAAGAGTTTAGTACGCCTACAACCATAAGAATAATGCTATTTTAGTAAAATTTTAAAATGAAAATAAAATTAAAGAAAAACAAGTAAGAAAGTATAGTCGGTCAAGCCCGACCATATGATACCCTACACCACAGTACTAAAAAACATGTCATGCTTATATGTCCATATAAATATGGTTATCTATGTTTATAAACTTCATTAAAATCGGTGTGAAAGTTTGTGAGAGGCAGAAATTGCCCCCTACCTCCCCTCGTGGTCCTATTTTCTAAAAAAATGCATCCCTTTTGTGTCCAAAAAGATATGGTTCTATCTATGTTTTTAATTTCATTAAAATCGGTTTGATAGTTTCTGAGAGGAAGAAATTTCCCCCTATCTTCCCTCGTGGTCCTTCGATTTGGCCCATTTTCAATAGGCTTGGTCCTTGCGCAAATAAGAACTTATGTCCCTAATTTGATCAAATTATCTCCAAAACTGCGACGTGTACTTTGCGCACAAGGTTACATGGACAGCCAGCCAGCCAGCCTGCCAGCCAGCCAGCCGGACGGACATTGTTAGTTAGAAAGTGATTCTGAGTCGATCGGTATACTTTAAGGTGGGTCTAGAACCAATATTTTAAGGCGTTACACACATCAGCACAAATGCATAATACACTCTTCACTATTGTGGTGTGGGTATAAATACACAAAAGTTTATGACAAGAAAAAGAATAAGAAAAAGTGCAAAATTAAATAAAATAATAATTTATTAAATGGTAAAATTATAACATTCCTAGACTTCAATTCTTCTCTATTAAATTGTGCCAATTTTGATCGTATCCGAATATTTTGCTCTGAAGTTAAATCTTTGTAGACATATTGCTGGCCTAATAATACAAGGTTGTATGTGATACAATTTTTCGATTTCTCTGTTAGTAATTTTTTAGGATTGTATGTGATCATACCCAACTTTTAGGGTAGATCCTGAGACGGCCAAATACGTTTTTGGCAACCTTGTTAAAGTTATTTGAAAATAATTAGTTGAATAAAAATAAACAATTAAAAACTAGATTTTCTTTATATCTTTGTTATTTCACTTGCAACCTTTTATATGATATATCAATTTCTCTGATTACTAACAAAATTGTAAGGGTATTATACCCTTCAATAAAGGTGAAAAGGAGTACCACTCAGTTTTGACAAAAAAAAAAAAAAATGTGCCTATCACCACGTGATAGCCAATACCAAATAAGTGATAAAAATCGTGTTTGCTGGTCATTTTGGCAGAAAAATCTTCCGCACCAAGTGCAATCTCTACAAATTTACACATAATTTTGTTTACTACATTAGCGGAGTTCTAAAATGCAGATGCATAAAATCGTAGGTCTTATTGCAAATCTAGCAACAAAATACAAAGAGTTTCCGTTAGATCTGCGATATAGTACTTCAGCCGTTTAAAATTGTGACAACGATGGCGTTTGTAAATATTTTCTTATGAAAATGTCCATAAAAAAAATTAAAAAGTCTTAGCCCTAGTATACATATATTGTCATTCCGTTTGTTATTTCTACAATATTTATATCAGGCCCTATAAGTATATTATTCTGGATATTTTTGAGTAAAGGGGTTAAGTAAACAATCCGTCCGTCTGTTAGGGTGTGCTCTATATTTATATGAAATACAGTCCGGAAAAGATTGCTAATTTGTACCGATAAAAAATTTACTTTTTTAAGTCTTCTTATAATTTATAAAGTTGACCTTTCCACTTTAACCTTAAATAAGTTTAATTGAATACTGTCAAAATCGGTTCATAACAGAATTTAGCAAATTAATCCCTTTTTCTTAAATAATGGCTGTGACACAGTAGCGCTAATAAGCTAAGCTGAGGTATATTCTATATTAAGAGCATTTCATATTGAAAATGGGCTTAATCTGTCTATTATTTCACCTGGGCCGCATTTAAGAGTCCTTCCGAAATTATCTTATTGGTTTAAAAGGGTCCATACCAGGCGCGGTTGCAATGGGATAAGGAACATTTCCAACCCTTTAAATTGGATTTTTTGCATGGATTGATAATGTATACAAAGTATTGCACATTTAAATAGGAACCCTTAAGCTTCGTTCACAATAGACATCAACATTTTCACTGGTGTTCAAAATAGAGCAACAATTTTTTTTTCACAAATTCACATATTTTGCGCTAAGAAACCGCATGCAAATTTGGACCACAATAATGTTACGTACTTCTTATTATTTTTTAAAACATTTTGTTAAAATTTTCATAAAAATTAAAAAAAAAAATTATAAACACCATTTTCAACTTCATTCAAATTGTTGCTGAAGTAGAAGTTGACTCAACTTTTAAGCGTCGCGAGAGGAAATGAGAGGAAAAATATATGAAATACTTTGGGAAGAAAAAAGATAAAAGAAAAAACGAAATTGTTGCTCGCATTTCATATTTTTTCCTTTAATTTTTTAAACAAAAATGTGACTAAAGTTCAAGGCGAATTCATTTTTCAGGTGCCGTTGAAAGCACAGCTGTGCTACTTTTTTTCGTAAAGACGAATGTCAAAAGTTGCTTGTATTTTTCACATATTTACCAACGAAAGCAACAAATAAAATAGAATGTTATGTTTTTGTTGTTGTACTTGTTATAGTATCGCCACTACCATTGTGAAATAATAAGAAGGTGGCAGCAATACGGAATCTATTATTTCTCAATCTCAATCCATGGTGAACTCCTTAATGTCAAAATTATTTGTTTATTCTTAGGTAATGCCAAAATATTGTTAATTTACTTTTTATAAAATTTAAAAAATTTCCGTAGAAGCAAGATAATTTTTAATTTTACATTAAAGGCATATGGAAAAAATTTTTTAAACCAACCGTTTTATTACCAAAAAGTAGACAAAATAGCAAGATATTTTTACAACGGGTAGATGTGAATATTACATGTCGATTTTTTTCAAAAAGTGAATTAATAAAATGTTCGATTTAAAACCGTCTTTATGATCATGTAAATAAAAACTATTTTATCGCCCCTAGGGGGAAAATTATGGAAGATAAAGCAGCTTCCTGTATAAGTAGACGTTTAAATTCATTAAAAAAATCATTAAAATATTGTTGGGCCCTGTTTCTTTAGATGAAGGTTTTATCAACATGGACATAATTTCCAATAATACTGCAATACGTCTATCATATTCGTTAGTTTAGTCAAAGGCAGTTGATGCTGCTTTAGTACCATGCATTGCATTTTGTTCACAGATATACTTTCACAAAACGAACCATTTCGACAGGTGACGGGTAATGTAAATATTAATTGTCGATTTTTTTCAAAAAGTGAATTAATAACATTTTTGATTTAAACCCCTCTTTTTGATCATGTAAATGAAAACTATTTTATCGCACCTAGGGGGAAAATTATGGGCCATAAAGCAGCTTCCAGTATAAGTAGACGTTTAAATCCATTAAGAAAATCATTAAAATATTGTTGGGCCCTGTTTCTTTAGATGAAGGTTTTATCAACATAGATATAATTAACAATAATACTGCAATACGTCTATCATATTTGTTAGTTTAGTCAAAGGCAGTTGATGCTGCTTTAGTACCATACATTGCATTTTGTTCACAGATATACTTTCACAAAACGAACCATTTCGACAGGTGACGGGTAAATCTCTTTTGGTCACATTTATCCCTTCGACATATTAGGCAACAGTCATTATAGCTTTTTTTATAAGTTCGTTATCTGGGGAAATGTTAAGAAGTTTATTTATAGACGTTATGAGGTACAATTTAGTTCCAATTCCATTCCAAAATAACAATTAGACTTAAATGATGTTTAAATTATTTAAAAATGTCCTCTTGTATTTTCAAAACCTGTTTTTGATTTTCGCTATTATAGGGATCAATTAAAATATCAGAAAGTATTGCATGGACGTTGGACGTTCGGCTGGGATTATTAAAACGGTGTCTAATATGTGGTCAATAGTAGTTTCTAAAGGTTAGAGAGAGTTTGGCGAGCCCATTCTTTTTGCAAGCTGGAAATTCCATTTTCCAATTTCACCAAGTTCAGTTAAAACTAGCTATTACTTTAACATCCAGTTAAAACATAATTGTATTAGCGTTTCCGGCTCTGAGTTAGCCTATTGTGAATTATTTCCTATTTATTAATATTCGCCGCATTTGAGTAAGTTTAAATTCGGGTTTTCTGTATTCTAGTCAGTTTCTCTGAGGATGTTGATGGAAAGCCGAAGGATGCTTCCCTCTTTACCACCATTGTACAACAGTGTTGCCAATTTAGCCATCTAGTGGCTAGATTTAGCCATTTTTCACCCTGTTTAGCCATTAAAAAATTAGTTTAGCCATTAGCCAATTTTCAACTTGTTTAGCCATAAAATTTTGTTGCCGTTTTTCTTTAAAAAGAATAATTTTTTTTATTATAAAAATTTATAAAAGTGAAATAAACATTTTCAACAATTTAAACGACTTTAATTTAAATCACAACTTTTACAAATGTTGAAAATCGCTTTAAACTATGACGCTGAAACATCTTTCAAAATAAAGGAACAGTATTCCACTATTAAATTTATAAAATGAATCAACACAAACATCGCTGTTTCTTTCTGGTTGCAAGTATTTCAATAAAGGGATGGAGGCGGTAACAAAATTGTTTTAGAAATTTCAGAATTGACTATAAAGTTGCACTCACTTCCATGGTCTACTGCTGAAGTATAGAGGGTGTTTAGCCTTAAAATATTAGTCCTTAGCCCACCTTTAGTGTACCGATTAACTCAGAATCACTTTCTGAGTCGAATTAACGATGTTTGTCCGACTGGCTGGCTGTCCATATAAACCTTGTGCGCAAACTACAGGTCGCAAATTTGCAGATAATTTAATAAAATTTGATACATAGATCTAATGTGGTGTAGGGTATCATAAAGTCGGAGTTGACCGACTTTACTTTCCTTCTTGTTTTTTGGTGTAAAACTAATAGCCACGAGTGATTCCTATGAGATGAACAATAACGACCAGTGTTGCAAAGTTGAAATTTTGAAATGGTACTGAACTTCAACTAAAAGAGTATTTTTCCCACCAAATGGTACTTTTTGTTAAAAAAAAACAATAATTTATGAAAATAAATGGAACAAAAATATTTTATTGGAATTCGTTTATCTTAGTATTTAATGGCGATAAATACTGTTAAGGTACATATGTAAATAATATTTCTTTTATATGTACATAAGCGTCAAGCGCCCCATCCATTTACAATATTATTGTATATGTTTTTCGCCATATTATTTCTATGTGCCCCATATTATTCAATGATGGGCACAATGGTTTCAATTAAAATATGACGCAACTCCTATAAAAAAAAACACAACCTTTAAAGCAAAACAACATAGTACAGTGTTGCAAACACATTTCACAATATATAGCTTTTCTGATTTCGATTCTTACCAACATATTGTGTCTCTTTCGAATATCACAAACCCATTGGCGATATAATTGAACAGTTATATTGAAAGTGTAAGCGCCGTTTAAGATACGTTTTTTCAGTATTTAAAAAAAAAAATTTTTAAATAGTTCTTATATTTATGAATAAGAAAATAAATTAAAAATTTTATTTTTGTCAACATAAATTAATACTGGTATTTATGTTTATATTTTAACTTTTGCAAAGTTACATAATTCAGACTTTTAAACTTTAAAAAAAAAATGTTTAATGTTTAAAAATAAAGATTTTAATTCAGTGTTTTAAGATAGAGCAAATTTACTTTAAGAGATCATAAGAAATATTATAACTACAACAGCAACTACCAGTTGATTTTAATAGATCTTTAGTTTTTATCAAATTTGAAACAGTTTCTATATGTTAACGATTTCTTCCTTTGCTTTTCACATCATTTTGCATTTGAAAATGTGCGTTCAATTGATGCTTAGAAATGTGGAATCGAAATAAATACCAAAAGCAATATATGAAATGTCAGCAAACATTAGTTTCGTTCTAAATATTGGCTTTTTTTTCAAGAAATTTAAATATATTCAGTTCTGAAATGCTTTATTTCTGAAAGATCTGCTAGAACACGGAATTGAGAATTTATATTATCGTTTGTAAATAACATTAATAACAACAGTATTATGCTATTGGTTTTTCCGGAAATAATATTTTCTGGATTGAAGCTGATTATCACTTTTAAGGTTTTATGTTCAAAACCATATTTTGTTGTAAGAACAAATATCCCATTCTGGAAAGCAAAATATGAATCCTGCCGTCCACGCTTTGCATTTCAATATTTACGTCGCTTAATTTTTTTAAAATACAAAAACATAAATTTTGCAACAAACACATGATGACCTAAGCCTGCTATCGAAATGATCACACCACCTTAAAAAAGCTCAAAGGACAAAAAAAGTACTGAAAACAACGCGGGGGTACTGCGGTATTTTTAATATGAAAAAGTACTGAAAAAAGTACCGAAGTACTGAATTTTTCAACACTGATAACGACATCGAATTTTTCGATGATTTAATTTTTTACTATTAATTTACGTTTATTCTTATTTAACAAATAGATCTTAACTCACAATTTCATCGTAAACAACTTAAAATAAATTATTTCTGTTTTGTTATTGAATTTTAATGTGTTTTTATTTAAAAAGCTTTTAGTCGTTTTTTAGCCCATTTTTAGCCATTTTTTAGCCATTTTTGGTCACCAAGTTTTGGCAACACTGTTGTACAAACCAAAATAAGTATAAAGAAATAAAATACTATGTAAGTAAAGTGAATTTAAGATAGTTGTAGTTGGTTTTTATTTAAGATCCCCAGAGCCCAGGAACCCCCTCCTGCCCACAATCTCCAACCCAATTAGGAATCCCCTTCTTACAATCTTTTCAAAAGACACTCGCCTCTTTTGTGCTTGGTTAAATACTGTCTTTTCGAGATCTAATGGTGTACGGTGCCATTAGCCCAAACCCTTTCCTTCTTTGCTCTTTTTTCCATTTAATTAAATTATGTAAATCATCGCCATCATCAGCGATAACAAATTTAAATCCAAAAATATTGACAAATTAAGGGACATACTAATAAAAAACAGCTATCCGACATATTTAATAAATAATCTAATAAAAAAGGCACAAACAGAAAAGGAATTGGGGGAAAACATAAACAACACATCTGGCAACACTAAGTATTACGGCCTCCCATACATACCAAAGCTCACGGAAAACAAACAAATTCAAGAGGTAACAAATGACAACGGAGTAAAATTGGCGCACAGGGCGAGCAAAACAATCAATACTCTATTTACACAAACAAAAATGGAAAAAAGTGAGCAAAGTAATCTTGTGTATGAAATCACATGTTTAGGAAAAACAGATGAGGAGTGTGGTAAAGTTTACGTGGGTACTACAAAGAGAAGCCTTGGTACACGAATATCAGAACACGAAACAGACATAAGGAATAATAAAATAACTACGGCTCTGGCTATACACTGTGTTGAGGAAAAACATTTACCCGATCTCACAAAAGTAAAAATATTGGACAAGGAAAAGAGAACAAATAAACGATATACACTGGAAAGTTTGAGAATTCAGGAAAAAGCTACGAATGCCTTAAATACAAAAGACGACAAAAACAACACGAATGCAATTTATACAATCGCAATATTTTAGTTTAGTTCTGCTTCTGTGATACTTAGTTTTATACAATTTAATTATACTGTGATATTTTTTACTTTTATTTATATTTTTGCATTTGTTTTGTTTAATTAAATTTATGTTTTATGTTGTGTTTATGTAAAACAGAATGTGTGTTAAATATTCAAAATGCAGAACTATTGACGAAAGATTATATGTGAGTAATATTATTCCTATAGAACTAAGTTATCGTTGTTGTTATTAAACTATTATTTTTCAATTGTATATTTATTTTGATGTTGCCAGATCTAATAAAATATCCCTGATGATGTTGGGAATCTCCAACGAAACGTCGGAAAAATAAATTATGAAATAATCTTTTATTTGCATAGAATACATGACCTTAATAAGCCCGATTTAGAATTTTCTAAACAAATCAATAATCTCTTTTTTTACTGATGTAATTATTGTTTATAAATGTTCAAAAAACAATAACAACTTATCATGACAGGGTTGCATTTTTATAAAATACGAAAGACTTTGTGGGATACCCTTAATTTCAATTTTTATATTCTTCTGGGCAAAATTTTCAAACGGTTTCTTTATTTAAATTATGTGTGGTCGCGAAAATAATTGTGTATTATGAACACCAGTGAAAATGTTGCTGGCTATTTTGAACGAAGCTTTATAATTATTATATACTAGCTGACCCGACAGACGTTGTCCTGTCTAAATTAGGAAAAATGTTTGCGTTCGATACGAACATTTGAAAGAAAAATTAGTCAAATCGATGAAGCCGTTTTCTGATTTTAGGTAAATCGAAAAAAGTGGGCGGGTCAAAATTTTATTTTCGTAAAAACCTAAGTTGGTCCATGGCGATCATTTTAAAGAAAAAATCGCCTGAATATTCTGAAGATAGATGAACATAATTGGTGTTTTGAGATTTTTATTTATTTTTTTGGCAGAAATGAAAGTTCATAGTTGATTTTTTCCCAAAAATTTCAAAAACTAACTTTTGACGTTTCCACTTGTTTTGCCATATACGACTACGAATTCATAATCTTTTTTTTATTATTTCTTCAACTTCTATAATTCTTTCTCAGTTGTTATTGATAAAAAAAATTTTTATTAAAGGCAAATACCCATTAGGGTGTCCCAAAAAATTTTTTCTTTCTGATTTTCTTAGGTGCTCAATTAAAATTTAAAAGCTTATAGGGTAAAGTATTTTTGGTTTTTTTTTAAGAATTTTCGGAATAGTTTTAGAGGTCGCGCAAATGGAGTTTTCATAAAAAAGGAGTTTTCGGCCTTTTTTTAACTTTACTCATAACTTGGTTAATACCACGAGTTTCTTCACTCCTGAGGAAACAGTTTTAAAGAAAAGTATCCAAGCTTTATTCCTGTGTGAAAAAATTATAAGTTTTTGTGACGAGTTTTCTCATTTAGATACCCTTAATTTAAATTTTTCGTAATTTTTTCAAAAATTTTGTAATAACGCTTTACAACTTTTTAAGTTTAAATAAAAACGAAAAAAACTAATGATGCAGTTTGAAAGACATATTAATTCTTATTAATATGAATAAACAATTTTTAAATTTGTTCTTACCGTTCCTGAGTTATACCCGTTTTTATCTTTATACCCAGTATATGTTATTAGTTCACCAATCTTACCCAATTAATAAAAAAAAAAAATTTTCTTTTGCTCTGTGAAAAATCATTTATTGAGGTTCTTGTGATGCAGTTCTATACCTTGCAATAAATTCTGGTAATCAGTTTAAGAAGTTGTGACATTAATATAAGTATTAGCCAAAGCCACACCTCGTTCTGCCACATCATTTACCACTTGTAGTTGTTGAACTTTTTTCTTTGCCTCTTGAAATGACTTGTTGGCTTTCCAATTCTCTGGATCTATTTTTTAAAAATCGGTTGAAATATTGCAAGCTTCAAAAAAAATTAGACTGGCTTTTGAAATGAATTGTTGAATTTCTTTGTTTCTCAAGATTTCTTCTGTTAAAGTTACATTTGCAACTTCATAATCGCTGCATGGAGTATCTGCAAGTTTTTTTTTGTCATTAAGCGCAAAGTTTTGGTGTCGATACGTTCATCAATTCGAAGTTAAGTACCACTGATGACCTAGAAAAGTTTTAAGCGAGGCTTTTGCAACTGCTTAATTAATAATTTTATAACTATCCAATTCCTTTAATAGGCTCAGATCATTGAGAGGAGCGTATCGAGGGCACTGGCAGAGGTACCAATATTTGATATACATTCTTAAAATAAATTAACTAAATTCAAGCAAGGCATCAACTGTTGATTTGTCTATATAAGATTGCAACTGGTTTCGGAAAATGCATATTTTCAAAGAATAGATCATTTTCATCATCCAGCGAGCCCGATTGATAGCTCCTGGAGCACACATAAAATAGAAAGTGAAAATGGCAGCGTGCAACGATTTAGATCAATAATTGTCAGAAGTTAATGACAGTTAAAACCTAACTATAAAAATTTATGGAAATATACAATAATTATAACGAAAAAAGTATCACCATTTTTAAGGTACAAACTATAAAAAAAAGTGTAACTCGGAAACTGTAGGACAAAATTCCATTTTTGTTTTTCTTAATTGTTTAGAACTTATCGGTATTCAAAATCGCGTCACAAGTTTTTATACCTTTCATATAAATTTGAAAAGTAATAAACCGTTTTTTACAGAATTTGTTAAAAAATTACAAAAATACTTAATATGTGGAAACGTATGGACAAAAATATTGCCGGAACTTAAAGTTTTTGCATATGGAAATAAAGTTTGGGAAATTTTCTTTAGAAATATTCCGTCAAAAAATTAAATTAACGTGGTTATTGACAAAGTTATGAGTCAAGTTTAAAAAAAGGCCGAAAAACCAGATTTTTAACAAAGACTTGATTTGCGCGACCTCTAAACCTCTTCCTAAAAATCTAAAAAAAATTTCAAAAATACTGGACCCTATAAGCTTTAAAATTATGCTTGAGCCTCTGACAAAAAAAATTTTGGGACACCCTAATACCCATATGTGCAAAAGTGAAGACATTTTGTTGACAATGCCACCAAAATAGTCGACAACACTGGTGACTTGGAGACACGTGCACCCAGGTTTCCTTCAGCGTATGACTTTATTTTCTTCAAAATTAAAAATACAAAATTTGTTTTTTTTCTAAATTTAATTTTATTTCCATGTTTTAAAATTTTATTGTTGCAATACAAATATTTTAATCAAATTGATGAAAATAACAATCGGTGCATGTGTATGTATGTATATGTGTGCTAAAAGAACATAAAACAACATATTCCCAATGATTTAATTTGTATTTTGATTTTTAAGAATACAAAAATGAAAATGTTTTAATTTTTAACTTTTTTTTTCTTTCTTTTTTAACTAAAACTAAAAAACTTACAAAAACAGAACTATAAAAAAAATATTACAATTACTGCAGTTCAAATTGCGTTTAGTACTCGTAAATTAAAAAAAAAGAAACTTTAAAAACAGAAGTACAATAAAAAAAATTCTTTTTTTCTGTTTGTGAAAAAATTTGTTTTAAAACTTGGCCTTAAGGACTAACATTAAATTACTAATAATAAACCCCCTGATTTTTAAATAGTTTGTTTGTTTGTTTGTTTTTTTTTTTTAAATATGACTTTTTTGTATAAAAATTAACCTCCCATGACAATTTGTTTTTATTTTATTTCTCTCTTTTGCTCGCTCTCACATTCATTCACTTTTTTTTTGTTGGATTTTTCTAAAAAAGTAAATCATGCAATGAGTTCTCTCTTAAATCTAGTGACCACTTATTTTCTCAACTTAAGCTACCAATGATTTTTTAGATACATTTTCATTTTCATCTAGTTTTGTGCTTTCGGTGGAAGAGGACTCGGCATCGTCCTCATCGTGCACGGATTCGAGTTCTGGATCAGGAACTTCGGGAATGTGGCAGTTCATGTGGCCCTCGGTCAAGGGTGAATTTTGCATTGAATGATGTGTGCCGTCACCATATTTTTCCAATGTACGTCTAACCAGCTCCTTGGAAGGTTGTTTCATGTCCCAGCACCAACCGATCTTGGCAAAGCCATCAAGAAGCATAGTCGTGAAGTTGAAAAGATATTTGCCCAATTCAGCTGCTTTGTAATCCCAGGGGAAGACATGGTGATAGTTGTGCCAACCTTCACCCATGGCAATGACGGAAACATAGACATTTTCGCTGGGATTAATGCGTCTAAGGAATGATAAGATAAAAAGAGATATCAAAATAGAAAAACTAGTTAAAAGTCCTTTAGAAAAGATTTTCAAATTTACAAAAATTTTAAAAAATCCAAATTACTCACTTATCAAAGGGACGTGTACCCCACATATGAGCGGCGCTGTTAACCGACCAGGTGAAATTCAACGATGAAATATAACGGAAGATACACTGAGTCATAAAAGCACATTGAAACTCTTCGCCCCAGAAATAGATGGGCACAGCAGTTGGCAAAATGAAACAGAACAACATTTTCAATGGTATGAAATATTTCTCATGGAACCGTATTACAGGATCGGCCAAAATATCACCCATATCGATTTGGCGGCCACGACGCAATACTTCCGGATGCTTGTACATCATGAGCCAGCCAACATGAGAGAAAAAGAAGCCACGATTTGAATTGTGTGGATCAGCATCAGTTTCGGAATATTTATGATGGACGCGATGATCACGTACCCAGTCATACAAAGAATTCTAAAAGTAAATAAATGACGAACAATTTAATCAAACAATTAATAAAATTAAACAAATATTTATTAGTTTAATGGCTGGAATTTATTAGAATATTTATTAGTTTTTTATAACTGGTGGCTGTGTTTGTATTCATATTTCAATCCATATAAAAAATACGTAATGGTGCGATGTAAAACAACACCGTAAAAAGGTTAATACAGATTGTTCACTATTAATTTATCATTGATCAGTACAAAACGTTTGATGAAACTTGGGTTTTTTTTTAGACAATTAAACATTTTTTGTTGTTGTTATATCTTCAGTTAAATTAAAGATTTTAAGTGTGAATTGCAAATGAAGTTATGAATAAACAAAGTATTAATTAAACCGCCATGAATTTTGAATAAAATGAATGGTATTTTAAGCAACGACAATTCGTTGAAAAAAGAATAAATAAAACTCTTTTTATTTACTTTTCGAAATATATGCCTTATAGCATAAATTACCGTTATATTATGCAGTGGAAAGAGTTAAAAAAATGTATTCATAAAGTAAATTTTATAATTTTACTGATTTCGTTCAGTTAAAATTAGAGCAACATTTAAAGAAATTATTTAATAAACAATTTTAGACACTTTATTTAGTTTTCTACATCTATTCCTAGTTCTTTTATGGTAAAATATTTCTATTTTCTATATTTGCCCTCAAACGTACTTTATTTGCTTGCCACCTTTATGTCGATGAACACACACCTAGAGAAAAACATGTTTAAATATGGTAAAACTCCAACAAGACTCTTTTTAAAGAAAATTCTAAACATATTATGTTTAATTTAACCATATTATTGTCACTGCCAACCATTTTTTAGTTAATTAGTCATCCATCAAGAAGCCACAACCATATTATGGAAATAGTTTATTTTTAAATTAACAATAGTATTTTCCTCTAGAGCAACATGCTATGGTTGAAAACGTACCGTGGTTTTATATTTGTGACCACACGGTGACCTTCGAACTTTATTAGATCCCGAGATTCATTCAGGGGTGCCGCAAGGCTCCGTTCTTTCTCCTACTCTATTTCTTATCTTTCTAAACGACCTCCTTTGTCAAACTTCCAACCCTATCTACTCTTTTGTAGATGAAAGCAACCTTTGCCACTCGTTCTCATTCGAATGCAGACCAAGCGTATCCGATGTCGCTGCTATGAGGCAGAATATGAATGATACGCTTGGCCGAGACCTTGACATAATCTTGGAGTGGGGTCGTGCGAATATGGTCGATTTGAATGCCCGAAAAACCCAATGTTGCGTTCTGACGCATAAACGCGCGACAAATCAAGGTGCCTCATCTGTATATGTATATAGGTGGTATAATTATTGAGGAATCAGAATCTCTTGATGTTCTGGGCATGAGGATACAATGTGATGTCCGATGGACAGAACATTTATTCAAGGTGTCGAAAGGTGCCTCGGTTTTCTAAGACGGTGTAAGATATACTTCACTCCATCTGATCTCCTTACTATTTATACCACCTATATCCGACCGCGTATGGAATACAACTCTCATGTGTGGGCTGGTGCTTCAAAGTCTATTTTTGAGCTTCTCGACCGCGTGCAGGAGAGGGTGAAGGTTCTCATTGGTGACAGTAGGGTATCCAATTCTATTGACTCCCTTGAGCACCGTCGCAATGTGGGTTGTATTTGTCTGTTTTATCGTTACTACAATGGGATGTGTTCTGACGAAATTAGGGATCTGGTTCCCGAAACCTGTACGTTTGTTCGTAATACACGTTTTTCCTCAAGAGCCCATCCTTATGTGGTCGATTGGCAGGTGAATCGTACAACGCATTACAGAGAGAATTTGTTTTTTTCCCGCCCAGTTCGTATGTGGAATAACCTTCTTGCAGAAGTCTTCCCTCTCACTTACAACATGATTAAGTTCAAATCTAATGTTCACAAACACTACTCCCTCTATCCCCCTTCCCACAACCTATTTTCCTAGTTCCAACACAATGCAATGCATTAGTAGGGGTCATCCCCTGAGTGTAATAATAAAAAACAAGTAAGAGTGCTATATTCGGCTGTGCCGAATCTTATATACCCTTCACCAATGTGCGAGCAGAATACAGAACAACTAGACAAAAACTAAATAAAACTGGTAAATATTTTTTTTTTTAATAAGAGACAACCGGTTTTGAACTTCGCTTTTCATAAGGGCCGATAATATATATACTTTATAGGGTGTAGGATCAATATTGTATATACCTTTTTACCTTCGGTGAAGGGTATAAAAAGAGTAATTTTCGGGAATTCAGGGGTCTAATCACTGCATTCGATACTATCGTATCGAATAAACTATTGAATTTTTTTGCATACGATAGACACTGGCGTATCGAATGAAAACTCGATAAATGTAATGTTGAGTTACTCGATGTCGAATGCTATTATTTCAAATTCAATACATTTCATTCGATATCGAGTTTCAAGATACCAAAATAAATAATTTCGAAGAATTTTGCTCGATATCGTATGCGGTGATTAGACCCCAGTATTTCGGTTATAACTCATACAAATTTCCGACATTTTGGTATATAAGTCATATACATAGGACATATGGCAGCCCTAAAATTTAGGTTTTTATAAAAATATTGATGTTTTTTAGCCCATTTTTGGAGTATTTTGCTCATAAATTACCCATTGTCTAACCGATTTGATAGTTTTATATACCGACGTGTTAAGGAAGAATTTTACCATTTACTTAAGTTATATTTATATATAAACATTTATGTAAACTTGTAAATATATATTTTAAGAAAGTTAATTATAAAAAGAGTAATTTTTGGGGATTCAGTATTTCGGTTATAACTAAGAGATTTTTTACCCGATTTGGCAGATTTATATACCGACGTGTTGAAGAAGAAATTTACCATTTACTTTGGTTATAAAGCTAGGACTCGGGGAGATCTATGGTTCCCGAAAGTGGGTTTTAAAAAAAAAATAATTTAATTTTGGTCATAACTTTTTTGTATCTGAACCGATTTTCTCGAGTTTTTTATAAAATATTTTTTATATTATATTTTGATATATAAGTCATATCCATAGGACATATGGCAGCCCTAAAATTTAGGTTCTTATACAATTTTTAATTTTTTTTGTACGGGAGGTACCACGCCCACTTCTCCAATCCCGCCCACATTTTGTAGGATGGTGTGTATTGGCAACCTAAATTTGAGTACCCAATTTGGAAACTTTGGCTTTTGCCGTTCTCAAGATATACGGAAATAAAAAAATACAACAACAAGGGATTTTTGGAAAAATTTAGAGGTAGTCGTGGTTTTTTGCTCATATCTCCGTCATTTTTGGACCGATCTGGCTGAATTTCAATAGCAAACTTAAACGGAGTATATGTGACATAAATATACATCAACCTAGTCCACATCATTTCTAGGGTTTTCGGAAAACCCATTTCAACATACACACGGACAGACGGTCAGACGGACAGACCGACAACCGGATTTGAACTTCGCTTTTCATAAGGACCCAGAATATATATACTTTATAGGGTGTAGGATCAATATTGTGGAACATACAAACGGAATGACAAAGTTATATATACCCTCTTAACTTCGGTGAAGGGTATAAAAAAGAGGTAGTTGGGATGAACCATTAGATTGTCTATGTATTTCACTGAATACTTTTTAATTTTTTCCTGAATGGTACCGATGTTAAGATCTGTGTGGAAAATGTCATTACGTATATACCATGGGGCGCAGACAATATGCCGTAATATCCTAGACTGTCTTCTTTGTAGCTTCTGGATGTTTGATGCGCATGCAGTACCATATTGGTTTTATGGATGCCATATGTCCATATTGGTTTTATGATAGACATGTATAAGAGAACTTTGTTTTCTAAGGATAAGTTTGAGTTTCGACCGATTAGCCAGTGTAGTTCAGCGGCTTTAAGTTTCATAGCCGTTATTTTCGCTTCAATATGACGAGACCAGGTCAAGCGTCCATCTATATGAATTCCCAAGTACTTAACAAGGTATTCTACCGGAATAGTGAAGTTATTTATTTTTACAGCTGGGCACGTTTGTCTTCTGAGCGTGAAAGTTAGGTGAGCACATTTAGCCGGGCTAACCTTTATTTGTTAAACTTATTTTAGTAATAATAAACCATAACATGTGTCCGGCGGCAACCATAATATGGTTGCGACTTCTTGATGGAGGACTTATTTAACTATAATATGGTTGCACATAACAATAATATATATTAATTAAACACAGTACGTTTCAAATTTTCATAAATTCTTTTGAAAAGAATGTGTTCACAAAAAGGAAGATTTTTCACTCTGTTTTGCCCCTTAAATGTATCTTTTTCCAAGTTTGAGAAAAATTATTTTGAAAAAAAACGTTTGAACCAAAAGTACCAAAGTATGAATTAACTTCATTTGTTTACTGAGTTTGTGCTACAGACAAAGGTTTAAGGTTTGCGCAAAATAAGAAAAAAGTACGAAATTTTACCCAGTTTTTTTCTCAAATGTACTGTATTTGTTTGCTGTCTTTATGTTAAGGAACAAAGGTTTCAAGTTTACCCAATTTTTTTTTTAAAGCGTGTTTATAAAAATTACCAAAAGTACGAATTTTTACCCTGTTTTGTCACCATTCCTTTTTTCCTTAACCTTTGCGTAACAATTACGAGAAAATTCGCAGAATTTGGTACAGTCGTTTTAATATTTTAAGTAGTCGAACAAACCACGATTAATTTTTATAAATGAGTATTTCCACAGAAAAGTCTACTTTTTGTTACGTTAGGGCACCAAGCATTTTAAATTGTTTCTCAATGAATAACTACACATTTCCAATTTGCGAAAGAATTCTTTCTTTCAAAAAATTACATTTAAAACAAAATCGAATTCTAAAAACTTTGTTTTAGTTTTGTACGAAAGATAGAAGAAGAGACGACAACCGGATTTGAACTTCGCTTTGCATAAGGACCCAGAATATATATACTTTATAGGGTTTAGGACCTTCGGTGAAGGGTATAAAAAACAAACTTAATTATAAAAAGAGTAATTTTTGGGATTTCAGTATTTTGGTCATAACTCTGCTATTTCTTAACCAATTTGACAGATTTATATACCGACGTGTTAAAAAAGAAATTTGCCAGTTATGGCAAAAAAAAAATCAATATTTGGTCATAACTTTTTCGTATCTGAACCGATTTTCCCGAGTTTTTCAGAAAATATTTTCTATTAAAAATTTCCGATCTTCTGATAAATACGGCGTAACAATAGGTCATATTACAGTAAAAAAATTCAGGTTTTTATACAATTTTTAATACTTTTTGTATGAGAGGTAACACGCCTACTTCTCCAATCCCGCCCACATTTTGTAGGATGGTGTATATTTATAACCTTAATGTTTGTACCTAATTTTAAAGCTTTGGCTCTTGCCGTTCTCAAGATATACGGAAAAAAGTAATAAAAATACAACAACCACAAGGGATTTTTTGGAAAAATTAGAGGCAGTCGTGGTTTTTTGGTCATATCTCAGCCATTGTTGGACCGATCTGGCTGAATTTCAATAGCAAGAAATGGTGGACTATATGTGACATAAATGTAAAACAACGTAGTCGCTATCATATCTGGAGTCTCCGGAAAACACATATCAAACGTAAGACGGACAGACGGACGGACGGACGGATATCGTTAAATCAACTTCTCTCCTCATAAGGACCCAGAATATATATACTTTATAGGGTCTAAGATCAATATTGTAGAAATTACAAACGGAATGACAAACTTATATATACCCTTTTCCACCTGTGGTGAAGGGTATAAAAATTGAAATTGGAATAGATCTCGGGAATTATTTCAAAAAGTTTTCAACATAAATTTGAGGTTTTGTGGTTGTTAATTTATAAAAAAAAAAACTGTCAATATATGCATGTCAAATTAATTTCAGTAAAGAAAGTTTAATAATTGTACGAACATCAAAATTATTTTAAAATCAGAAAACGAAAGCATATTAATAAGATACAGTCACTCAACAAAGTTAAGGCACAAAATGACTCAAAAGAAAACTGTCAATACCTTAACATCCGCTTAACTTGAACAAATTTAATTGATATCTTTTTATTTATTGATCGTTTTGTTATTAATTCAACTCAATAAATATTTTATGTTTGTGGTATTCACAAGGTGTGCTTTCATGTTATATTGTCATAATGTTCTAACATTTTACAATGGTTTAAAGATATTGTTGTTGCTTTGTAAACAAAAAGTGTCTTAAATTAAAAGAAATTTGGTTACTATGTTTACTGTGCTCTTGTAGTTAATTAGAAAAGACTTGCGCTGAGCGGCTGTGCCGAGCCGCATTAGTTTTTGTAAGCCGTCGCCATTAGTGGTATAATTTAACCGGCTAACATTCGAATTTAACATGCTGCTAGGAATTTTTGCAACAAATCACTTGCGGCGTCAAATTAGATCGGCCTAGAACTCTGCTGTTTAGTAAACAAAATGAAAAATAGTCAGGTAACATCTAATTTAATTTATTAATTCATGGATTAGAATTAAAAAAATATTTTTGTTTAAGGTAAATATTTATTTTTTATATTTTTTTTAAGTCAGCTGGTTTAAATTCAAAATAGCACACTGAATTATGAGGGGTTGTTCACAACAGTCGTATTTTTTCATGTTATTATTTAAAGACATATGATTTTATGACACCTTGTGAATCCCCCAAATGTATAATTTTAAAGATACAACGCTTTGAAAACTAAAAAACAAGGAAATCCATATAAAAGCACATACTGTTTGTATGACATTTTTTGCTTTTATCGCATTTTGCCAAGTTTGATTTGTTTTTTTTTTTTGGAGATATGACTATGTTGCAATAAAGAAGCGATATGTAATAGATACGCCATTGGTGGTGAATTTCTAATTTTTAATTTATACAGCCAATACTATAAATTATCATTTAAGTGATTTTTTTAACTAAGCGATTTAAGTTTCATTTAGTTATTTTCCTTACCTGACCAGCTGCCGAAAAGCATATCATTAAAATAATACGTAAAGGTAAATTGGCTTTAAAGGAACGATGAGTCCAAAAACGATGAGCACCGCCAGTGACACCAAAACCAGCCACACCACCCAAAAAGAAGGCTAAAATGAAAGAAAAGGCATATAGGTGATTAAGACCTCAAATAAGCATTTTTTTAAAAAATATAAAATATTTAAAAACTTAATTTTTCGAAATCGAACAGCAATAAAAAAAACAACAAAAAACTTATAAAATATTTATTACTAAATACTAAAAACTACTTTTTTATGTTTGAAGTAAAGAATCTCAATGATTTGGGTTTTCTAATTGACTTTACGTCGTATCTATTACGTCAGTTTGACTAAGATCAAACTTTTTTTATTTGCTTTAAAAATTCTTTGGAGTTGGGCAAAAAGGTCTTAAGTCAGAAACTAAGTTTTTCGTAATGTTAAATTGAAAAAAAATTTAGTTAGTGTATTTAATTGACTTATTTTCTAAATATCAAATGATAACGATTGGAAGCTTTTGTGCTAGACTTAGGGCTAAAAAATCAGAGCAAGCTAAACTCTATTTTTGGCTTAAAATGTGTTTAAACCAACAAATTTATAAATCACCAGACATATAAACCATCTTTAAACGCATAAAATTGGGCGTTTAAACTACCAATACAGACCATATGAATTTGATAAGATTTATCGTAGTGCTGCCACATGTTATTTTTTAACTACATATAATACATGGGACACTAAATTATAGTTGCTGAGTTTAAACTGCATATAAATTCAAGTTTAGTTCAACTAAACCAGCGTTTAAACCATCAGTGATTTGTTAGCCAAAGACAAACAATTTGAGTTAAGCCCAATCAAAAACTCAAAATGGATTTTTTTGACTTAATACCTTTTTGTCCAACTCCAAAGAATTTTCAACACTCCAAAGATTTTTTGGAATTTAACAGATATTTTTTTTTTTGTTTTACAGATTCTTTCAGTTCAACTTTATTTAGTTTGATTAGTACCCCAAAAGTTATTTATTATTTAATATTTTAAAATTTTTGGTAAACAAATTTATTTACTTTTAAATTAATTTTTTTACATTAAAAACTATATTTTTATGACATTAATAAGTATATAAACATCAAACAGATTTAGACGTGACTTTTTACAATTATGAATTTCATACCGGAAATTTTTAACTGAAAAAACCTTGAAATCATTAAGTGAAATTATTTCTTAAAATTTAATTTAATTTTTTTAATAAAATTATGAAACTGTAAAATTAGGCTAAGATTCATAAAAGAGTTCTTTGTGATGAATATTTTCAGAAACCTACATATTCATAAGGCTTGCCAGACGGTCTTAATTTTACTTGATTTACAAGAATTTTCAATACTCGTGTCAAGAATCAAGAAAAAATATATCTGTGGCATTTTGACAAAACATCTTAAGTCGAGATAAGATAGCAAAAAAGTTAAAAAAAAAACTCGGTGAAAAAATCATTTTTATTAAAAAACAAAAACCAAAATTAAATAAAAATTTCGTAAATAATACAAAATTTTAAAAACGTTAACATAAATGTTTTTTTTAATGAAAATTCGTATGATTACGACTTTTGACTTAAGATGTTTTGTCAAAATGCCACAGATATTTTCTTAAGAATTTTTAAAGCACTACCAAAAAACACGTTATTATTTTTAAAATGTTTACGGTTTTCCTTAAACAAAGCTGTGTGAAACGCAAATAAATATTTTATCGTTTTGTTTAAGTATAAGACCGCATTTAGACTATACAATTAACGCCGAGTCTTTTTTCTATTTTCTTTTAAAGAAGTTGCTACGAAACTGTTTTCACATTTACATTTTTTTTATGCATTTTTCAACTTTTTCAATCCCGTTTTCTTCCCTACACCTCTTGCTAACAAACAAAAAGTTGCATGCAAAAGTTGCGGCATTAATTGCATAATGTTAATATGGTCTAAGTCTTATTTTTAACATTGCAACTTTGTTTCGAGGGAGAAAAGGGGAAATCATCAAGCTGAGATGATGTACTCTTCAAAAAAGTTTGTTTTTTTTTCATTATAATGAAGATAACGCACACATGTGTACTAAGTACATTAAAAACAAATATTTAAGCAATAAGACTCGCATAGTGTGAATGCCAATGCAGGTTTTAAGAAGAAAATGTGATAAGTTTATCGATAAAACTTGCATCGTGGGTATTGGGTCTTGACAAGTTTTTAATTTTCAAGAATTATTCTCAAACTCAAAATTTTGTTTAGTGAATGTCAAGAATTTTGCAAGTTAAAATCTGGCAAGCCCAATCTACTTATATGCGACGAGGTTTATATTGGACCTATGGTCATTTCTGGAGCTACTTACATTTACATGGGTAAAAAACACACTATTTAATCCCCAAAGACAAGCCCACGTGAGAACAATACTTTCTGTGAAAGAGCATACCATTCCGTAAAAACGCTCACATCATGAGACAGCCAACTTCATCCTACCGAACACCCAACTCCCAAAGTCTTTGGGTAAAAACCATGCTATTTAATTCCCAAAGACAAGCCCACGTAAGAACAATACTATCTTTGAAAGAGCATACCATTCCGTAAAACCGCACACTTTATGAGACAGTCAACTTCATCCTGCCGAACACCCGACTCAACCGGTCTCTCAACATCACAAAATCCCAAACCATAATGGCTCTTCTTTACTAATCCTGATTACTTCATCCGATCCACAATTACAACGTCTAACCCAACATCTACCAATGCACCTCACAACCACCTAAACATGTCTTTACATTTTTTGCCATTTCACAAAATCTATAGTTATACTGGCTCCTTTTGAACACAGTCCGAACTACTTAATCCGATCCACCAACATCCACTAACGCACCATGAACAGCTTGAATAACTTGAACTTCTTTTACTACTTGAACGCCTAACTCAACCGGTATCTTAACTTTTCGCCACTTCACTTAATCCATAACCTTAAGGTCCCATTAGCCGACCGTAAATGTAGAAATGTAAATGTAATGTAAACAGCTGATCGTTTCTGTTATATGGAAAGCAATACAAATGCTTAACTGACTGTAATGTCACTTAACCGTAACGTGCCAACCTGTAGAAAATAGAATTTCATTACGAGGTTACGTGACAGTTGTAGATAGTGATGGGCTGCTTATATTTTAAATGCAATGCGGATAAAATCACTCTTTTTGTTTGGTACTTTTTCAGTTATAATATCTGTGGACTTTTGACAAAAAAAGTTACAATCCATACATATTTTCATTTATACAAATATAAGTTTATATAAGTGTATAAAATTAACAAATGTATACATATCCACAAACAAACAAAGTCTGGTTTTTAGTGGTATCAAAACCTTGTTTAGGCGTATGCACATTTTGAAAATAATGTAAGAACATGTGTACGAATATGATATAATACATATTTGTTTTTTGTAAATCTGTAATATTAATATCAAATATTAAATTATTTATTTATTTATACATGCAAGAAATACAGTTTTAATACTATTTAAATCACTTGGTACTTTTTCTGCAAAGCGGTCACCATTTCAACATTTTTAATTCTCATCACTGTGTGTGTTGTTGTATGTATACTAATGCTTTTTTGTTTTTGGTTGTGAAAAACAGCTGACACGTTCTTACAGTACACAGTACACAGAGTACACAGAAAGAATAACACTCGGGATAAATTAAGTTGTTTATACTTATTTTAAGTACGAGTCGTACTCAAAAATTCAAGTACAAATAACACTGAAACGTACTTAAAACAATCCTAAATTGGATTACTTTCGAAAAACAATCCCGGAATATCTTGAAATGAGAAAAAATAAGTTGGGAGTGCCACTCTGAGAGTAAAATGACCAAGTTGGCGTTTTAATCTCAATTTGCTAAAAACGATTTGCTTGTTGTGTGTAGAAACAACACTAACAACAGAACAAGACGAAAACACAATATTTTCATGTTTAAAAAGTAAAATTGAGAACATCTTGCTTCTCATTTAGTTTATATTTTCTGTTTTATATGTACATTAAGTTTTTAAATTGAAAACCATATCGGTAATGATGCTGGTGTTTTATAATTGAAATTCTCTTAGCTGTAAAATGGGTAAGTAAATCAATCATAATAAAATTCTCCTTTTAATTTCACTTTTGGTTTATTTAAAGTACAAATTCGGGATTAAATCCATTTTATAATTCTTAAATCAAGAGCATTTGGAGATTGGTTTAATCTTAGTTTTACTAAAATCAGCTTAATTTTCGAATTTTTTAAAGCGAATTCGGGATTAAATCAATTTTATAGTTCTTAAATCAAGCGCATTTGGAAATTGATTCAATCTTAGTTTAAAGCAATCTCATTTTCGGTTTATTACAATTCGAGATTGAATATGGATAAGTCAAATATTTCGCGATTGAAAATCCGCAGTTATATCAATCTTACTGTACTTGATTCAACAAAATCCGTACTCACCGTACTATTAGTACCGCTTTGGATTGATTTGAATACGGATGGATTAATTTTTCGTTTAAAACAAAAACTAATTCGATGCAGACCTCTAGCATGAATCAAATAAACGAGATTACTCATTGCGCAGGTCCGTTGAATTGTATGACGTAGACAAAGATTTTTTTGCTTTGTCTTGAAAGCAAAATTTCATACAGTTTGGTCTTGCGTGACGTCATTTTGACATTTGTAGTTTTAAAAGTTTGAACTTTTTAAAAAGAGTAATGCGGCATCTGTTTTTGTTGCTTCATGGACTTCTAGTGTATACTTTTTTTGGGTCAAAGATCAATATTGAAGAAGTTGCAAATAAAATGAGAAACTTAAATGTACACGATTTCCGTATGACGTGCTTAATTCCCAATTTTTCATATTTGATAAATACACTGAAATTTATTGTTGAGGGAAAACTAGCTTCTATGCGCATAAAACTGAATTGGCAAATTGGTTTTTTTTTTGTTGTTTCCTTACGAAGACAATAGAATGAAGCGGTTTGTTTTTTAATTTTGTTTTTTCTTTTAACCCACTTACAACTACAATTCGAGTCGGGCAGAACCCAACCAATTGTAGGGGGATGTAAGAAAATATAAACTCACTGTTTATTGTTGGTGTTTTGTTTCAGCTTTGATATTGTTACAAGTAAGACTTAGAGTGTTTATAATTCTTATTCGCTTTAGGGTTTTATTTGTTTAATATTTTTGGCTTTTCTAAAATCTTTGGAAAAGGTTTTCTTATTAGCTGGCCTAAGCAACCATTGAAATGCGCATAGAAGCTAGCTTTCCCTCAACAATAAATTTCAGTGTATTTGTCAATTATGAAAAATTGGGAATTAAGCACGTCATACGGAAATCGTATTAATATTAAACTTTGTATTCCCGAAAATAACTTTGTTAAATTTACACTTTCCACCAGTATAAACAAGAGCTTCTACTTCTTGATTTAATGGTCAGATTTTATTTACAATATTGCTTAAGTAACTCGACATTTATCTTTATTAAAATTTCTTTAACAGAAAAATTAAAATGTTAAAATAAATTTACATTTTTAAACTTTTACAAGGTCTCTGGCTTGATTTTTCCATATACTAAAACCAAATGAAAAGAAACCCATTGGTTAAATTTTAACAAAATTATCAGCAAAAAGCTTGACTTTAACAACAAATTTTTATAAATTTAAAATTATGTATAATTTATACTCCCACTTAGTAATTAAGATAAATAAAATAAAAATATCACCATTATTTTTTTTTTTAATTTAATAGAAAAATAAGTTATCTTGAAACTAGTTTAAGTGAATGGCCTTTAAAACCTTTTTTGGCATCCAACTACTTATTCAAAGAAATTACAAAATCTTAAATTATTGGATTCCTTTCTGATTCCAACCAAAATACAGAAGGAAGAGTCACTCATTAAAACTAATAGAATTATTCCATGTTACATATTTTTATAATGTAATATCGTAAAGAAATTTGTCGAAATTAGAAAAAAAGGATTATAATCTTTACACAAGATATTTGAAAATTGAAAAATACCCAGCAATAGTTTTACAAAAAGTTCAATAACAACTTAAAATCTCATAAATTGAAGCCTAAAGTGCACCTTTAAATAAATTATCTTTTACAATTTTTCAATTTGATTTTTTTTGGATTTTCGCAAAAGAAAGAAAAAATTCTAAAAGTTTCCAGTATTAGGAAAAGTGAGATAAATTGGGAATTTTTTTGTTAAAGTTATTTTCTTAAATACAGAGGTGGGTGCCTCGGTATGCTAGTTGGCAGTGAGCTAGTCTATCAGTGCGAGTGTTGCGGGTTCGATTCCCGCCAGAGACACTGGTCTGTTTCACAACAGCGAACTGCAGGTCAAAGTAACTACTGATCGGTTAACTAAGTATGAATATAAATTGTTATTGTATTTTTTACTCTTACGGAATGTTCACATTTGTAGAGTTAATCATCTCAAAGTTGATTAAGCTCTAGTCAGGGATGGGAAATGGCTTTTATGATTTTATACCAACTATGAAAGCAAAATGTACTTTTACGAGCATGAAAGTACCATTTTTTAATTTTTATTAAAAAAATTGCTATGAAAATTCATAGGTACACCAATAAATGTAACATAAAAATAATATACATATATCGTCAGCTCATTACTGGTTTGGCGCATATGCCAAAAAGTCGTAGTGGAGAAAATCAACAATGAAGTTTTCTAAAAATATACCCGATAGACTTTTTTGCGTTAACTACTTTTTTTCTTACGGCAATGAAGCAAAGCAAGAGCTAAATTCATTTTATACATTTTTGTATTAGGAATTTTCTGCAAACAATGCCGTGTGGATCAAAACAATACTAAATAAGTTTTAAATAGTAGATATGGAGCAAAATTAATGCTTTTTATCTCAGAAACTAGAACAAATTTGGTTTGTAGGTCAAAACAATAATGAGCGATGATATGTAACATACATATACATACGTATGTACGAATATACTTTTAATGTATTTAATAAATTAATCTTTGCAGGTTTAGATATCAATTGCATACATATGTACATGTATAGAAAACATTGTTTATGGACGATTTCACCAATTTATTTATATATCAATTTATGTTAAAAATTAGTTTTTCAAATCAAAAAAAAAAAAAAAAAATTAAATCATATGAAAATCTATATTTAAATATTAATTGATATTTAAAAATAATTGGTGAATTGTTCCTTTTTTAATATTTCTGAATAACTTATTTTCTGTAATATTTAAATTTAAGCAACGCAAATTTGATGACTTCAATAATACAGAGATACATATATAGGAGGCAAGAAGCCATTGAGGAAATTTTGTGCAGTTAACTTTGAAAATGAATCGCTTATAATAAACTTGTATCTAGGAAATTCTTTAATGTCTTCAATAAATCTTTTGTTTTGTTTTTTATAAATAATATAGATACATTGCTTGAAAAGTATTATAATTTAATTAATGTATTAATTGAACCAATTTCAAGTTTAATGTTGTTATATAGCTTAACTTTGACATGGTTAAAATGTACAAAGTAAGCCGCGGTAGTACCACGTTCTAACAAGGACCAAAATAAACTAAAAAAGTACAAATGTACCACGATTTCCATCCCTGGCCCTTATCCATTGTGAGATAAACACTGTGAAAAACAAATTTAAGACCACCGAAATAGATGGGTGCAGCATCTGCGACAATATTTTCTACGAAACAAAACTGAATTACTAAGTTAATGCACAAGAAGAGTGAGAAAACCCAAATCTGAAAGTATGTAAGTTCAAGTATGCAAACAGAATGAAGTTCATTCGGGTAATGACTTCAGGTGAAGTAAACAATTTCTCACCGCGTAGAATAATTTTAAATTCAGTCATCGGAATATCATAATAGTATTAAATACATTTAACAGTCTGACAGTTTTTTTTTACTATTTCTTGCCATCGACGCAAATGGGAGATTTTTTCAGATTGTTGAGTTGGATAAAAACAGTATTATTTTTGTGAGTCAACATTTTGTTAAAAAAAAATTTTATGTTTGTATATCTAATTTGAAATATTCATACTAGAGATACTTCGAATATCAATGTTAAGTGTTCGTCAATACGAATTTCTGCGGTAATATTCGCCGATACGTACATAAGTATGTATACGAATATATGTACATATGTATGTACGTATCGGCGAATATTACCGCAGAAATTCGTATTGACGAACACTTAACATTGATATTCGAAGTATCTCTAGTATGAATATTAGACTGGTCGCAATTTTTTTTTTTTTTTAATTTAATTGTTTGCGCTGCTTAAAATATGAGGTTTGGTGTAAGAAATCATGACCTAATTTTTCAGGTCAATCCGACGGTGCCTAGCCGTGCCAAGTGGGGCCCAAAGTTCCCCATTTTATAAAAAAAAAACATCTTTTCTATCAGATCTTTATAGTTATACTAGTTGAAAAGCCGAAAATCAAAAATATGACTACGCTACGATCTTCGGCAGAGAAAGTACTTCAAGTGTGCCAAATTTCAGCTTCCTATGTCATCAGATGGCTTCAGAAAGTTGCGGAAAGAATAGGACATACATGGAAACATCCTGACATACTAAGAAATTATATATTGTATAGATAGATTAAAGTATTTGCTATAGTTTTTTTTTTTTTTTTTATATTTATCGACCTTTTTCTACTATATTAATGTTTTTTGGGATTACCAAACAGGCTTTCAAGGTCTAATTATTTTCTATATGTAAATAAAAGATTTATTTCATATTTTCCTCCGACGTTTCGTAGGCTGTTTTCCTACTTCTTCAGGGATTATTTTTATTGAAATATAAAATCTTGAATTTGTATTTACATTATAATTTCTAATTTAAATGTGGTTTTAAACAATACACACAGTACAATTAAACACACAAATAAAACAAAAATATAAATGTATAATTAATAAAAAATATCACAGTTAAACTTTTCCTAATGTCAGTATCACAGTTGAAAATGGACTACTTTGCAGTTTAATATTTTAGTATGATACCTACGAACGAAAGAGTTTTAACTAATTTTAACTAATTCGGGGTCGCTGAATCCAGTGGTGCTAGCCGTTTTTTTATGTTAGCTTTGGTTTTCGAGATATACCGTTATTTCGAAAATTAAGGAGGTTTCACAACATATATGCGCGTAACTCAAAAACGCTTTAGTTTATTGAAAAATTAAAAAAAACCGAAATTCCGCAATAAAATTTACTTTAAGAAAGGTAAAACGTTGTTCTTATATGCGCAGTCGTTTTAGAAACATAATTTTTTTTTCTGGAAAAAAAAAATAATTTTTTTATTAAAATTTCGGAATTTTTGTTTTTAAAAATTCATAAAAAAATTGCAAAATGGACCTATGCTTCTAATTTTATAGAGTCATATAAAAAACAATATTGCAAACAAAACAAGCTATAAATGATTAAAATCTGTTCACAACTTTTGATTTTATGTATTCACAAAAGACGAAAAATTTTAATTAATTTAAGAATTTTATTAAACCGCCATATTTGTATAATTGAAATTCTTATATTTGGCCCGTGTAGTGCCTAGGATGCCTCAAGAAGGGTCAAATGTATGACCAACTCCACTTTATTTTTCATCTCCATCATTTATTTCTAAAATACCTACCTGCTATCTCCATTCATTAAGGGGCTCCCATTCAAAATTTTAACTACAGACTAGAAATATATTGAAGAAAAAGCTCCATAACTGCCAAGGAGTCAGACCTAGGGGAATAGAATGTATGACCGACCTCATTTAGTTTTTTGTCCTAAACATTTTCTCGAGACATACTTGCCCTTTACCTTTTCTTTTTAGGGGGGCTCTCATACAAATTCATTTAAAATTGGAAAATGCAGCTATGCTTCTACAATAATTTTTTTAATGAAAATTTCGAAATTTCAAAAAAAAGTGTAAATTTATTTGATTGATTTTATTAAGTTGATAAATTTAAAAGAGAAGATTTGTTGTGGGACGGATATAAATGACGATAGTGCTCAACAACTTGGAGTAGGTACTGCTTATCTGTCTCATTTTGAGGCATCCTAGGCACTACACGGGCCAAATATAAGAATTTCAATTATACAAATATGGCGGTTTAATAAAATTCTTAAATTAATTAAAATTTTTCGTCTTTTGTGAATACATAAAATCAAAAGTTGTGAACAGATTTTAATCATTTATAGCTTGTTTTGTTTGCAATATTGTTTTTTATATGACTCTATAAAATTAGAAGCATAGCTCCATTTTTAAATTTTTTATGAATTTTTAAAAACAAAAATTCCGAAATTTTAATAAAAAAATTATTTTTTTTTCCAGAAAAAAAAATTATGTTTCTAAAACGACTGCTCATATAAGAAAAACGTTTTGCCTTTCTTAAAGTAAATTTTATTGCGGAATTTCGGTTTTTTTTAGTTTTTCAATAAGCTAAAGCGTTTTTGAGTTACGCGAACATATGTTGTGCAGCCTCCTTAATTTTCGAAATAACGGTATATCTCGAAAACCAAAGCCAATATGAAGAAAAAAGTTTTGACTTTCTTAAAGTAAATTTTATTGCGGAATTTCGGTTTTTTTTGTTTTTCAATAAACTAAAGCGTTTTTGAGTTACGCGAATATATGTTGTGCAACCTCCCTAATTTTCGAAATAACGGTATATCTCGAAAACCAAAGCTAACATAAAAAAACGGCTAGCACCACTGGATTCAGCGACCCCGAATTAGTTAAAATTAGTTAAAACTCTTTCGTTCGTATCATACTAAAATATTAAACTGCAAATACTTTAATCTATCTATACAATATATAATTTCTTAGTATGTCAGGATGTTTGCATGTATGTCCTATTCTTTCCGCAACTTTCTGAAGCCATCTGATGACATAGGAAGCTGAAATTTGGCACACTTGAAGTACTTTCTCTGCCGAAGATCGTAGCGTAGTCATATTTTTGATTTTCGGCTTTTCAACTAGTAAAACTATAAAGATCTGATAGAAAAGATGTTTTTTTTATAAAATGGGGAACTTTGGGCCCCACTTGGCACGGCTAGGCACCGTCGGATTGACCTGAAAAATTAGGTCATGATTTCGTACACCAAACCTCATATTTTAAGCAGCGCAAACAATTAAATTTAAAAAAAAAAAATCCCATACAAGATGCGACCAGTCTAATGAATATTTCAAATTAGATATACAAACATAAAATTTTTTTTTAACAAAATGTTGACTCACAAAAATAATACTGTTTTTATCCAACTCAACAAAAGATGAGAACATTTAATACCATTCGGTTTTTTTTTAATCCACAAACTGCATTGTGTTCGGTTCAGCTGATTAATTCGTCTCTTTTGGCTGGTAAAAGAAACCACAGATAGTTAAATATTCTTACACAAACAAAAGATAAACACAATACACTAGGGATGCTAAACGGGAAATCCCGAATCCCGAAATCCCGGGATTTTTCGGGATTGATAAATCCCGAATCCCGGAATTTATTTTTATTAATCCCGGGATTTTTAATATATCAACTTTTGTGTACAATAATTTTCGTTTTTATTGAATTTGTATACTCTATACAAAAAAAAATTATTAAAAATTATATTGCAGTTGTATTTTTTATTTTTATAATTCTTATTTTTCTTTTTTGAAAATATATGTTATATATATAATACCTTTTCATAAATTCCGGGATTTTCTAAAATCAATCCCGATTGGTATTCTTAAAATACACGCACAAGCTGTTTGTGTTGCGGTCGTTGCTAAAATGTTTTGTTTATTCATTTCTTTTTCAATTTAAAAAAAGAAACATCATAGAACATTTAAATATAATGTTTGTCTACAGTATCTCTACAATTGTTCTGTTTTTTAACAAAGAACAGAACACTATATTATGTTTGGCTCTTTCTTAAAAATAGTTGCGAACAGTATTAAGGGTTGTGTCGGTCTACACAATTAAAAAAAATGGATATCGTTCTTGTGTGTGTGAGCCGAACGCTAAATAATGTAGTGTTTATTTCTGAACACTGCTTCTAGTGCTTTAACTTTTTGTTTCCTCAAAATTTATTTTAAGAAGCAGAAATGTACACTTCTTGGATTCGAGCATCATTTCTAAACGATGTTGATAACATTCTCTGAATTTTACAGAAATGAATAGAAAACTAAAAAAATTTAAAAACTGCTCCAAAAGTTTTGAAATGTTTTAAAAATGTGGACCATATAAGGCAATTTTTTTAAAGCTCTGCTTGTAAAATTTAAGTAATTTTTCGTTGTTTTAGCTCATCCCGTACTGCCGTTATAATGCTAAAGTTCTTATTACCGGAAGACTTTTGTATAGGGTCCAGCTAAAGTTATACACCTATTTGACAAATTTTCAAACAAATAAATCGAACAAAATTTCGTCAAAATTCATCTTCCTAGAACTCCTTGCAAACTTGCATACATTTTGGAAAAAATCATGGAAGATGTTGAAGACTTGAAACATCTATCGTCTACTATCAATCAAAAATTTTACCATTTCTGAACAAAAAAAATTTTTTTAATATTTTTTCTGCAAAAGTCCCAACATTTTAAAAGAAAATATCAAAATGTATTTATAATTCATGTTGTTTAATAAAAAAAAAAAAAAAAACAATAAAAAAAAAAAAGCTTGACAAATGGTAACGCTGCTTTCAAAGCAAATGCCATTTTGTCAGAGATGCCACAATAATAATATAATTTATTGGCACTTTTCTAGAGCTAACACTGAAATGATCGAAAGGTATATATAATGGAATACAATGCGACAGGAACATCTTGTAATACCCTTTGTACACTTGCATACATTTCGGAGGAACGCATGGAAGATGTTGAAAATGTGAAATACCCGTTCACACTTGAAACATCTAACATTTACCATTAACAAAAAATGTCACCATTTCTGAAAAAAAAACTTTTATTTTTTTTAAATACTGTTTTTCTACAAAAGTACCAACATTTTAAGAGATAACACCAAAATGTTTTTCTAATTCATTTTGTTTAATAATTTAAGCAAAATAAGGCTTGCAAAAAAGGAAACACTTGAGAAATGGTAACGCTGCTTTCAAAGCAACTGCCATTTTGTCAGTGATGCCACAATAATAACAGAATTTATTGCCACTTTTCTAGTGATTACACTAAAAGAATCGAAAAATGTAAAAGGGAACAAAATGAGATAGTAACATTCTGTAAAAATGTTGATTTTTAGCCCTATGTATTTCTTATGGGAAAATTCCAAAATTTTCGCAAATTGATGTTCAATGTTGACAAGTGTGAAAAGGCAATAAAGATGTGCATTTTTAGCGCTATTTCGTATAAAAAATGTCGTTAGATGTGTTAGATGTTGACAAGTGTGAAAAGGCTATAAGTCTTGTATTGCGACTTTTATCGCGCTTTCAACAAACGGACATGGCTTGACCGCTTTACAAGGATCAGGAATATTTAATCTTTATAGAGTATTTGATGATTATTTTGATGTATGTATTACAAATAAACACCTTGACAATAATTCACATAATGTAAATGAAACTTTAATAAAAGACATATAAAACTAAAATTTTATCTTAATTTTATAACAATAATTTAAAAAAAAACATCTCTAATGAAATAACAACAGTTTAATTGTTGTTAAAACTAATTTGACAATAGTCGTCAGCCACAAAACACACTCATTATCAAACGCAACATCAAACTACGCATAATAGCGACTTTAAACCTTTTCGACTCATTTAACACTATTTTCGTAAAATGATCGCTGCCATTGGATTTGACTGGCAAGTCTCTGCTAAATAAATATTTATTAGCACTTCTTTCAGAAAGTTTAAAAAATATATTTTAACTTAAATTGGAATAACAAAATTTTTAAAATAACATATTTTTTTTTTTTTTTTTAATCAAATATTTATTTAGATGGCCACTGAGATAAATGAGCTATACGATTTCAATTCGTTTTTACTTTTAAAAGTTATTTATTTTAAATATTTGTATTTGATTAGATAAACGTTAAAAAAAAACAAAAAACAAGTTGGAGTGCTATATTCGGCTGTGCCGAGTCTTTGATACCCTCCACCGACAGTTCGAATGTTTTAAGAGTAGTATTTATATGATGTCTATTTATTATTAATTTATCTTTATAAAAACAGACATCTGCGTTAAAATTGGATGCGGCTTAGACATATATTAAATAATTGACTGACAATCAGAAAGTTTTATGACTTTTTTTTTTTAGCAATTTTTACTAGCTTGAGTAAAATATCATGAATCGTAACAGTTTAAGCCGAACTTAAATGATTTTCAGGAGGGGAATTTTTTATTGGAGCCATGGTAAGCTATGAACCAATCATCCCAAAATTCTACACAGTGATTTCTGGTATTAAAAGACATACATTTCAATACAGCGGAGAAATTAGTTTTAGCGTTTGCAGTGAATTTCAGAAGGCTCCTTTAAATGGATCTAATGGTTATTATGGATCGTATATCACAAAATTGCATAACATTTTTTCTGGCCATATGAAGCTAAGTTGGAAGAAAGTTTACCGCAAATTCTATATCTGCTACGGTTTTAGGCGTATTTAATTATTTTACCAGAGTGGGCTTTTTAGGAGGTCTATAGTAAATTATGGACCGATCTTCACGAAATTTTACAGTCTTGTTTCTAGTCCTATAAGACTGTGACGTGCCAAAATGATAGCATTATTAATTAAGGTTTTAGTCGTGCTATAATGTTTCCCGGGAGTATGGCTTATATGGGGCCTATGGTAAATTATGGACACATCTTCCGAAATTTTACAGCGTGATTAACAGTCGAATAAAACGAATCTTTGCAAATTCTTATATCATTCTGTGCATTGTTCCACCATTTATGTTACTTTTTGTTACAAAATAATAATATTTTTTTGGTTGTTGGTTCCACATTTTTATTAACAGCTCTGATCCTACCGAACCGATTTTGCTGGATCTTAATTTTATTCTTTTGAGTTTTTCAAAAGTGAGCGTGTTTTCAACAGACGGACAGACAGACGAACATGGCTAAATCGACTTAGAATTACTCAAGGACCCAGAATATATATACTTTATGGGGTCTGAGATGAATAATAAAAAAGTTTCACACGAAATGACAAACTTAATATACCCTCTTCACAACTAATTGTGGTGGAGGGTATAAAAACAGAATTAGAAATTGTTGCTAACAGAAAATGTCAATATTTTTTTTAAAATCAATTTCTAAAAATAATAATAACAGTTTAAACAAGATTTTGATTTTATAAAAATAAAATAATAATCATGGGTTTTTCTGTTTTAAATTTTAAAAATTTATGCTTTAAAAAAAAATTAATAAAACACTGTGAAAGGGGTTTCTGAATCGCAAAAGAACGTTTATTCATTTTGATATATATTAAAGTTTCATTAAAATGTTTTGAAAAATTGATCGAAATTATTTATTTTGGTATCATGACACTCGATATAGAATGAAATGTATTGAATTTGAAATTATAGCATTCGATATCAAAGTAACTCGACATTACATTTATCAAGTTTTCGTTCGCTACGTCAGTGCCTATCGTATGCCAAAAAATTCGATACGATAGTATCGAATGCGGTGATTAGACCCCAGTGCATTATTTAGCCTTCGGCTCACACATGGTGAAATAAACAGGTGGCAGCACTACGCCACATGAAGATTTTTTGCTCTTGTATTGTTTGTCTAGGTTTATGTTTTGTTTTTGTTTACAAAAATTCACGTATTGTGTTGTGATTATTGTATTTTATTAAAGTTTTTAATAATTTTAAATTAAAGTAAATAAGATATTGACCATAATTAAAAATTTATTTATTTCATCACGTTCAGCGGCACGGTTTGATTTTTGTTTAAAGTATTTTTTGACGTAAACGGTGATATAATTTTGTTGTAATGTTGTACGATGCCACCATGGGCTCACACACCCAAGAACGATATTTTTTTTAGTGATTGTGTTCTTCGTTAAAAACAGAACAATTGTAGTGATACTGTAGGCAAACATTATATTTTAATGATCTATTATGTTCCTTTTTCCATTGATTATGAAATGAACAAACAAAAAATTTTAGCAACGACCGCAGCACAAACATCTTGGTTACTTTTAACCAAAATTGGTTACTTTTTTCCAATGTTACTTTTTTCCTTTTTGGTTGCTTTTTATCAACACAAAAATAAACCAATTTTTGTTTTGGAATAAGACCTACCCGCTCCGCTATTTTGACCCTTCTAAAACCATTCCTTTTTTCATCTACATAATTTTTTTAGAAGCTTAAACTAAAACAGACTATCAACTTAACCATATAAGGTATATACTTTGAAGTGTAGGCCTATTCCAATCCCAGTCCGTTTAATATGATTATATTTCCACCGGGCAAAAAGAATCTAAACAAAATCTTTGAAAGAGTGTCACAACTTTGAGTTTGCACCACTGCTTTATTTGATCACCCATTAAACAGCTGATAGTTGCTTTTTGTTAAGTTTGCTTTGAAATTTCATTATGAATCGACTTACACCAGAGTAACGCATGCAAATCGTTGAAATTTTTAATTAAAATAAAAATAATTGTTCAATTCAAAAAATTTTAAATTTTATTTTCTGATGAAGCACATTCCGGGTCGAATGGGTACGTAAATAAGCAGAATTGTCGCATTTGGAGTGAGGAGAATCCACAAGCTTTTGTCGAAACACCATTAAAGGCGATTAGTATACAAAAGAAATACAAAAGAAAAATGCTTTAACTACCCCTTAAGTGTACTCCATACTGTAGTAACATGGAGTACTTTTAAAACTAACCCACTTTAGTAATCCATGGAGTAGTTTAGGGACTACTTCGGTGGGTTATATGGTCCCCTCCTAGGACATCGTAATGTTAAATGGACCACCCTTTACCCATATATTTGGAGTACTCCTACTCCTTTATGAACTACTCTTTACATGCATGTATGGACTAGTCTCGTTATTTGCAGGGTTACCCCAATTTGCATTAAAAAATCATCTTCAGCGATACACAAAATTATCGAATTGAAGATGATACCAATCTAGATAAGATTTAAGAGCGAAAAAAGTTATGCTATACGACGATAAATTACTCGTTTCGCTCTCTGAAACTAGATTGCCAAAAATTGAAAACAAGATAACGCATTCAGCTTTAAAAAAATGAAATGTTTCTGCGCATCCACGTCACATCAGCGTATAAGTACAGCTTAAATATAGAAACACAAGCAAACAAACATTTTTATAAAATTCTGATGTGACGTCATATTAAACAGTGGAATTTTGTAAGCATGCGCAATGTGTAATCTTGATTTTATCATTCTGGAAAAGATTCATTCTTGTTTCATTTTGATATTTTTTTTTATGTTGTTAGTGTGATTGTATTTAAAAGACATTAAAATGTATGTACATACAAATTAAAAATATATTATTTAATACTTTTATTAATATTATAATTTTATAATTATGTATCACTTTCGTTTATTTAACATCAATTTTTATTTTGTTTTTTAATTTTGTTTTATTTATTTTGAGAGCTAGTTCAGATGAACTAACGATAATTGTTGTCAAAGTTGGAGATGATAGTACAATTTTTCTGTTTCGCAGCATGTTTTAATATAAAACGACCTGTTTCGCTCTCAAAATTTGTATGGCTAAAAACATGTTGTTTCGATCATGTTTGAGGCGTGAAGCAGGAATGGGAGAGCGAAACACGAATATTTCTGCCCGTGTGAACATGGTATTACTGTTTGGCTCGGAGTGATTACCAATTATTTTTTGAAGTGTGCTGAGCACCTGCGATATGGCCTTTTCTCATGATGGATCTTAGCCACAATGGTGACTTACAATGCGTATTAAAACCGCCTCCCGAATGTTAGAGGAACCAACATGTCTAGTAGTGGGATTCTGTAATACATTTTTGTTAAAAAATTTAACAAGCAAATTAACGATTTTGCCATTCTTTAGCATCTTAAACAAAACTTGTGATCGTAAACCCAGTGACAAGTGTTGTTTATTTATTGTTTAGTATCAAAAAAACAAATATACATACATATCGTCATATTAAATGCAAACAGACGTAACTAAACTTTTTAATTTTTTACAGAAGATGCAAAAAACTTTACAAAATCAATAACAACAAGGTGTAATTGGCGTTTAAATTTCGTTAATAAAATCGCCATTTTTGATCGTAGGATTCTAAAATTTAGCTTGAATATGTATTTTGATAAAACGAACCATAATCGATAAAAAAAACTCCATTTCGAAATTTTGTGTAGTTACGTCCGTTTGCATTTAATACGACGATATGTATGTTATTTTAAAGAAAAAACGTTATATCAAAATTGCCATTGAAAAAAAAAAACAAAAAACTAAAAAAAACTGTTAAGTTTTAATAATTTAATTTGTTTTTTTTTTGTATTCCTCTTTGTGCTTTTCGTTATTTTGCGTTTTTTGGACAGTGATGCCACTTGAAGTTAATTTTTATCTACGTTGCTAAGGTCAACTTACAGAATAGCATAATCGTTAGTGCAAACATCAAAACATGTTGTTATTGCTAAGATTTAAAGGAATCCCGCTACAGGTAGTTATTTAAGTGCATAATCCAACAAGGCTATACACTTGTCCGGTGTTTAGAAGCTGGAGCAATCTAACCTCCGCTGCTTTTGAAAAAATGCCAGAAGCAGCACCTTAAAATTTAGTGGGATTTAAAAGGACCCCCTTCCAGCGACTTTGGGTACTACACAACAACCACCATACGATTCACGAAAGTTTTTTGTCAGCGGGCAGGCAAAAGTCCAGCAAAGACAATCTCCCTGAAAGACAAGAAACATTCCCCGCATGAAGCTCTCAGCCAATAGTCAGCTCGGTGCCGTGTCACCGGGGCACAGTGTGACTTTTGTTACTTTTAGGATGTCAAAAAAAGAAAAAAAAGGTTCTCCGATTTTAATAAAATGTACAACTATTACGAATTTGTACTCAAAACAAAACAAAAAACAACAGTTAACATGATAACAGTTATCAAACTTGTGTCACTGTGACCAGTGTAGTAAATCCGTTTATAGTTTTCATTTTTTGTTGAACTTTGCGGTGGCATTACTTTTGTTTTGCAAAATATTTTTACAAAAGTCTTTTTGCATTTATTAGGTTGGAACCTTTTCTATAAAAAATGGTAAGTTTCTGAAGCTTTATTTCATTATTTTAACTTTTAATCAATGAAAATATGCAATCAATTAAAAATTGAGTGATTTCCTAAAATGTTGGTTTTTCGATAGAGAAAAACTTGCATGATTCTGTAGAATTCTGTTAAGTGATTATATGAAGATTGAAGGTTTATATATCTAGTTTCAGATTCCACAATGAGTTTTTGCTTCTTTTTTGCTCCTTTCTGCGATATTTTGATTTTTTCGCAAAAAAAAAATGGCAGTTCCACGAAATGCGCTCTTTGATGTTTGATTCACAAGCAAGAAAGCATACAAAAATTATGCCGTATATAATCACATTTGCAATATAATTGGAAAAGATGTGGACCATCTTAAATTAAAAAAGTTTGTGAACAAACTGTCTTTTGATTTTCGGTCAAGATGGCAACATGCTGCTCGCATTAATAGCCGTTTTTGGCAACAAAATTCTAAACGGTTGTCAAAAGATCTGAACTTTTCAGTTTATATTCTTGATGTTGGGGCAAATACATCTCGCAATATATCGAAGACAGGAAGGCCTGAAAAAAACTTTTCTGAATCTTCTTTGCGCTCAAAGAAGCGAAAAGCTAAGGAGCTTATGAGCAATCATGATAACGACCAATTATTAATGGCAGCGGAAATGTCACTGAGATTATCTGGAAAAAAAAATTTCTGCAAAAATACTACAAGACTTGGCCGTGACTTCTCCATTAAGAGGCACTGCATTAAAGAAAACTCGATTATCTAATGAGAACATGAAAAGTTTGTCACCAGATCAAGCACTTGCGATGATTATTGATGCTGGTCTTTCATCACATGATTATAACTTTATCAGGCAGCATACTTCAGAAATAAGCCATAAAATATATCCCTCATACAACTGTGTAAAAAAATCAAAGACTTTATGCTACCCTGAACAAATAACCGTAACGGAAACTTATGCTGAGATTGGATTGCAATTGCTAATTGATCACAGTTTAATAAGATTGTGTGCTGCAATTATAAAATGGGGATGTGATGGCGCTGAACAGAGCATTTACAAGCAAAAATTTTCGGAAGAAAACCAATCTGATAACAGTATGTTTTTCATTTCACTAGTTCTCCTTCAAATGTATACAACGAACGAAAGATTATAATATGGCATAACCCTACTCCATCTTCTACAAAATACTGCCGGCCGGTAAAATTTATATTTACAAAAGAAACACGAGCCGTTATTTCAAGGGAGGTTACATATGTCCAAGACCAAATTTCGGATCTGGAACCTACAACAATTCAAACAGAGAAACTAAACTTTAAAGTGAAATGTACACTTATCTTGTGCATGATTGACGGCAAAGTTTGTAATGCTTTGTCGGCATATACATCGTCTCAAAAATGTTATATTTGTCGGGCTTCACCGAAAGAAATGAATAATTCTAGTGCCTTATCGGAAAAACAAGTTGACGAAAGCATGCTTGCTTTCGGAATTTCCCCTTTACATTCGTGGATACGATGTATGGAGTGTATGCTACACATCGCTTATCGAATGGAAATGAAGACATGGTGTGTACGGGGCGAAGAAAATAAGGAAAAGATGAAAAAGAAAAAAGAATATATCCAAAATAGATTCAGAAAGGAAGTTGGTCTTTTAATTGATAAGCCGAAACAAAAAGCAGGCAATACAAATGATGGTAACACGGCGAGAAGATTTTTTGGAGATCCTGAAATAACGTCCGACATAACAGGAATAAATATAAATCTGTTGAAAAGGTTTCACACTATACTTTCCTGCATAGGTTGTGGATTTGAAATTAATTCTGTAGCTTTTGACCGCTTTGTCACAGATACCAGAGAACTGTACTTATCAGAATATGCATGGTACAATATGCCAGTGAGTGTGCATAAAATTCTTTTTCATGGCAAGGATATAATAGCGTCTTCCATTCTTCCTATTGGTCAACTTTCTGAAGAGAAAGTCTTAACCCGAAAAACATCTAGAATTGAAAGTAATTTGGATTTGTTCCACAGATTACTCATATCGTCAGACCCCTTTATATGCAGCTTGCGGAAAGCGACTAAGACAAAGCGACGGACATTACCAAAAGAAGTTATTGGCTTATTATCCGTACCGGAATATGGAAACGATATTGACTCGGAGTTATTATTTTTATTTCCAGATTGCTTTTTTTAATATAAAATTTAAATTTGTTTTCAAAAATATATATTAATCATCTCAAAACAACTGCTAATTGAAGGCATTTGTGTGTATCTAAAAATTAAGTGAAATTAAAATTATTTTTATTTCTTGCCGCCATAATAAGTGCTATTAAATTAGAAATTAGGGTATTTTGAAATACACCTTATATGTGGGGTGGCCAAAAATGTGGGCGGACCACGCGCATTTCTTGTGTCCAATGCTATATCGATATCATAATTTTTATTGTAAAATTTCATTGCCATATCTACTTTTATTTGACTGTTACGACTTTTGGCATCCTAAAAGTAACAAAAGTCACACTGTGCGGGGGCTACTTAATAAAAGATAGGATCTCTAGCCAGCAGGGATGAACCCTACACCCCCGGGGAGGAGGCTCATTCCAGATTCAACATTCTGCATAAGCGCTTTGAGGGCATGGTCACCTTACGTGGAAAAGATGTAAACTAGCCACAAAATTCACGGATTTAACCAGGCTAGACTTTTTTTGCCTGATTTTTCATAATCTCAGGCCTATGCAAATAAGCCACAAATCACAGAGGCCCTCGAAGCAGACATAACCCATACCAGCGCGCTTCTCACGCAGCCACGGCAAACATCTGTACGATGTTATCAGTCATGTCACATAGTACAATTCCGTTCGGAAACGGAATTCATTCCGTATTATGGTGCTTCATAAAATGCCGAAAAAAATTTTCGGAATGAAACCATTTTTGTTCTCATGAACGGAATGAGAGTTCAGTCATTTTTCGGCCTGGAACTTTATTGCAAATTTTAACTAATTCATCTCCATTTTTCTCTATCAGCTCGAATTTACGAGCAATACCGTTCCAAAATTAAGGCACTTTCACTTGAAAACGGCTTACCATATTCAGTAAAAAAAATTCAAAACTCGGCAACAATAATACCTTTAAGCCGTGCTTGCATTCTTTTTATATATGCCCAGTAGTTTCAGAGATATCGTTAAAGTTTTTTAAACGAATAAAAAATTGCGATAATATGGGTGAGTTGCAAAACATCGAAACACATTGCAGTGATGAGGTTTTGCTATTGTTCCGATACAAAGTAACGTACGGTGTTGTTTACTTTGTAAAAAAAAGTCAGTAAAATTAATGATGCACCGCTTGCCTTTGTTTGCGCATCAATAACTGTTTTTATACATTTAGGGACGTATGACGTTGTCAGTGTTTAAATGGTTTAGGAAAGCATGTCTCTGTTCAGTTGCATTGCAAATGACGTTTTGGAATTCACCCTATTTTACAACTTCTTTCTTTTGCTTAAATTTTAATTTTAAAGGCGCTTAATGAAATTTTTGTAAAGGTATATTGTTACCTAAAACGCAAACGGCCCTATCTAAAATTTTGAATATTTAACAGCAAAAGAAAAAAAAACTATTTAAAATGATAAATTGCTTAAAACAAGTAATAATTTCTTTTTCTTCCCTACACAGAAAAAATTATTTTTCCAATTCAAACAAAAAATTTGTAGAATCAAACAATTTTTTGTCTGAAATCGGTCCTATAAACAAATTTGCATATTCAAACAATTTATTTGCATTTTGTTTATTGAAAAAAAACCCTGATTTTTTCAAACAAATAATTTAACTAAATCAAACAAAAAGTTTACTAAATTTCAAAATCAAAAAAAAAAAAAAAAAAGTTTTTTGCACAAGCAATGACGCGCACACAAGTAAGCACTGTATGAGAAGATGACGGCAGAGCAGAGCCGCCGGCTGGCTTTGAGACACATTTTTTTTGTTGGAATAATTTTTGAACGAAGTCTTATTTATACACACAACACAATGTTTTTCTTTATCACTCTCTGTTGATGTATCCTTTCCTTTGCTAAAGAAGAAATGTAACCAAAAACGGCAGCAGACCGACTCGATATGTTTTTCGTCATCATTATATTTTTGTATTTGATGTATTTAACCAAACAGTTTTAAAAAATTGAATACGGGATTTTGTTTCTTGTATGTAATGTTGTTTCTGCTATTGTTTTTCTTATAGTTGCACTTTTTTAAAGCGTCCAAAAATAGACTGTGTGTGTTTTTTGTTGTTGTTCTTATATTTCACACAAAGAAGTGTTGCTTAGTCCCAATTTACACTAGGGACATTTCTTGCCGGACATTTTTTGAATTCTCTTTTAATCTTACCCGAAGCGTTTACATATGAAACATTAGAAGTCAGACAGAAATTAATACTTGTATGTAAACTACGAAAAGTAAGAAAGAGAAATGAAAAAATGTCCAGTACAGATAGTCATGTACTACACACTCTACCTTTTCAACCCCTCGCCATCAAACTTCGTCTGTCCGGCAAGAAATGTCCCTAGTGTAAATTGGGACTTACGATCAAATAAAAAAATGCAAAAAGACGACAACATTAAAGAGCATTAAATATTTCATACAAAATTATGAAAACTTGACACCAATTATATTTTTGAAGAGTTGTCCACATTTTTGCTGGTCAAATAAAAATCAAACAAAAATATTGTTTGAATCAGTAAAAAAAATTATAGAAATGAAAAAAATTTTCAAACAAGCGTTTGTTTGAAAAAAATTCGGCAATAATTTTTTCTGTGTACAAGAAATGGATGTCCATAACAAATTTTTTTTATTGTTACAACTGGCGCTGCCACTCGTATGCGTTTGTATACCAAATTGGGAATATTTTTCAAAGCCCAAGTTTTATTAATATATTCTTCTTATATATATATTTACTTAATAATACCTGTTAATACGTTTCATAAATTTTAATTTTTATAAAAATTTAGCTAAATTTGTATTAATTAATTAAAAAAAAAGTGGTGGAATTTTCGGAATTGCTGTTGTTAAAAACATTTTAGGAGGAAATGTATGCTAGTGGCAACGTTAATTACTCCAAAATCACACGTACACAAAAGTTTAGTTGGCGGCCACACGATCAAGTTTTGCCCTTTAATTCCTTTCAATTTGCAATACAGTCTTACTTTTTAACTAAGTCTGGGTTCACACTATGAAAGTTTTATTTCAGAAAGTCTGATTTTATGGGTGAGAGGGGAAAAAGGAACAGCATGTTCTCTTCATAGTGTGATCCCAGACTAACACTGCAAATAAAATTGGACCACCTGATCCATTTTGATAAAATGGACTACTCCATGAACTGGTCCGATGTAATGCAAGCATGGACCATGTCATTGTTAAAAAGTGTTTGTAGTGAGACGACATGTCTTCGTTTTTTAACGACGTGCTTTCGTTTTTAAACGACTTCAAAACTAATCCTCTTGTTTATACCATGGAGTAGTTTTAAAACTACACCTTAGTAGTCCAAAGGTGGGTTATATGGTAATCCCCTAGGACATCGTAATGTTAAATAGACCATGTTTTTTCCATACGTTTGGGTTACTTTTGGAGTAGTCCTGGTACCTTGTGGACTACTCTTTACACGCGTGTTTGGACTGGTCCGATTATTTGCAGGGAACACACTCACACTTTTTAAATTGACCACGAGATGGCTTTCAATTTCACCTTTTCATTTGTATGGCAATTTTACTTTTAATTTAACAGCTGAGTACAAGTTTGTCTTTATAAATTGTGTTGTTGTTGATATCTTGGAAGTAAATTGCTTACAAATTGAGTGCAGCCTACGTCACAGCTTTCAATTTATGTAAATTTTGACAAGCAGTATATTTAAAAGACTATCAAGAACAACTTGAACGTGTGGCAGCAAGGTTAGGTCTTTTTTTTTACATTGGCCTTAAGGAAGTGATAGAGACTTTGTTTTACGCGATGATAGAAGGGAAAAGAGAATGCCATTTCTTTTCCCCTCTTTCCTAAAAACTCAAGACTTGTCGAGTCAAACTTGACGTGTTTGAACCGGCACTTCCCGTTGTTTTCACAATTGACAATGTTGCCTACTATGCAAACTATTATTTATTTATTTATTTAATCAATGGATATTATCCTTACTGACTAATAACAATATTGACTTAAAATTAATGAATAACAATAAGCATTTTAAAATATACTACACTTTACGGAATATATGTACATACAAATTTACGAATTAAGAAAAACAATGATTTTATGCTTTATGGAATTTAAACATAAAGAAAAATCAACAAATTGTGACAGAGAATTAAATTGTCTACATAACCTTGAAAAAGGATCAGCAAAAGCATAATTTTCTCTATAAAATTTAACAAAGAGCAGATTATAATGACGCGTATTGCGACTAGGTATATTAAATTTAACAGACTCTAACAAAAAATCACAACAAACATTACCATTAATAAGATTAACCATAAAAGAAACATTTAACATTGTACGACGACTTTTGAGCGATGGTAATTTTATAAATGCCAGTCTACTAGCATATGAAGGAAAGTTTGTCGAGTAACTCCAATGTAGATCACGTAAACAGAATAATAAAAATTGTTTTTGGACCGATTCAATACGAGAATTGTGAATGTTGTAAAATGGGTCCCAAATGATTGACGCATATCCTAAGATTGGTCTAACGAGTGATACGTAAAGTTGCTTCGTTATGTATGGATCGGTGAATTCTTTAGCCCAGTGCTTAATAAAGCCAAGAACACCTCGAGCTTTATTCACAGTTAATGTTATATGAGAAACAAAGTTTAATTTAGGATCCAGTAAGACTCCAAGATCAAGAAACGAATCAACCAACTCCAGTTGATGGCCACCCAAAGCATAATTAACGGCAATACAGTTATTTCTATAAAAACGCATACATTTGCATTTCACAAGATTCAGCTCCATCATATTATGATTACACCATAAAAAGTAGTTATTAAGATCCGATTGAAGATAAAAATGATCAGCGAAGCAATTAAAAGAATGGAAAATTTTTACATCGTCAGCATACATCAATATATTGGCGAACTTGATAACGTTGGGCAGATCATTAATAAACAGCGAAAATAAAAGTGGGCCAAGATGACTGCCTTGGGGAACACCGGACGAAACATAAATGTACTTGGATATACAATTATTGAATTGTACTTTTTGCTTTCTTCCAATTAAATAAGAACTTAACCAGCATAAACTTCTACGGGATAAACCTAATAAATCCAATTTAGTAAGAAGAAGGTGATGGTTAACTTTATCAAACGCTTTACTGAAGTCAGTATAAACAGCATCAGTTTGTTTCTTTTGTGTAAATGCACAATTAATTAAAGTTGTTAAATGAAGTACATTCGTTGAAGTTGAACAGCCTTTTCTAAAACCATGCTGGCAAGCTGCCAGTAAGGACGAGGTGTGATGACTGAGGAAATCAGTAACTAGTTTTTCAAAAAGTTTTGGAATCTCACTCAATTTGGCAATTCCTCTATAGTTTGTTATATCCGATTTATTGCCAGATTTAAATAAAGGTTTTATATACGAATCTTTCCAGAATACGGGAAAATAACCACATATAATCGACGCATTAAACATAAAAGTTAATGGCGTAACTAATGATTCAGCACATTGATTTAAAATACACGTTGGAACAAGATCAGGACCATGACTAAAAGACATCTTTAGCCTTTTTAAGTTAACCAAAATATCATTGCTATTAAAAGTAGGGAAAGAGATTGCATGGTTTGATGAGAGCATATAGGGATAACCATTACTATCATCGTATACAGCATCAGAATAAGTCGTGGCAAAAAAATCGGCAAACATATCACATATGACCTGAGAATCTCCAGATTCTTGGCAACGAAATTTCATAACGGATGGATATCCATTATATTTTCTTTTAGAGTTGACGAATGCAAAGAACGATTTTGGGTCTCGAACGAAATTGTTTTTCACCTTATTTATATATTGATTATATAAAGCATGATTCAGCAGATTATATTCTGAACGACTGACAGAGTATTTTCCGTAATCAATAAATGATCCAGACTTTTTGAATTTTTTATAATTTTTATTCTTTAGATTTTTTAGCCTCGTAAGCTGTTTAGAGTTCCATGGCGGTCCAACTGGAGTATAAACAAATTGTTTAGGTATGCAAATATCAAAAAAGGCGTACATTTTTTCATAAAATATAGAAACCATCACATCAATGTCCGAGCTGTTGTTTAATTGAGAAGGTAGGACGTTGCGCCAGCACGTATTACTTATTAATTGGTTCAATAAGTTGTAGTTAGTCCTTTTAAAACAAAAAACTTTATCGACCTTAAATGGCTTTAATTTGACTTCTGATGGAATTAAAAAACTCACTTCAATAGTTAGGCCTTTTAGCGTTTATCATATAATCTCGTGTAGATTGGACCGTTTCTATTTTGTTTATAATATCGCTTAATTTGGTCGAAAAATGTTGTTGATGCAAAACAACAAAATCAATAAAGTTAGGGCCGTTTGCGTTTTAGGCAACGATGGGTATGTTTTAAAAAAACTTATTATTTTAGCATTAGTATTTATTTTGTTTAATTTTGTTTTTACAATGTTACACCAATATACAATCTTAACAGCCTTCGAATATTGTTTTTAATAGCTTTAAAAATGCTTTTGTTAAGACTTAGTTTTTGTATCTTTTTCTTTTCATTAGAAACAAAGTTATAATAAACCAGTTTGTTAATTTTTGTTTTTGTTAAATAAAAGAGAAATTTTTAACAAATAAATGAAATGAAAAATAAAAAGTTTTCATTGAAATGCATTCAAAAAGCTGGAATGTGTGGCAATCGGAATGACGGTTAACAAAAAAAAAAGATTTAAAAAAAATATACATATTTATAAATAGAGTTTATTATGTAATTTTTAAAGTTGTTTTTTAACAAATTTGTTAATATATTTTATTGAAAGATAAAACTACATACATACATTCATATATTCCAATCAAATTACAAGGTCAAAAACGTAATAACTTAAACATAAATCTTGCTTTAAAAAAGTTTAATTATTTAAAAATAATCAAAAACATTTTTATCAAGGAACAGAAAAATATTCTATCTGATAATTTAAAAGCCTTGAATTTTTGCCATTTTAAGAATTTCCAGAAAAGCAATAAAATATTGATCTAGTTTAACGAGTAGCGATTGGGATCTTCTATTTTTCCATTTCAGGCTTTCGGACTATTATTTTCTAATTTAATTAATTTAATTGCTCTTGCTGGTTGGTATTTAACAATTAACCTGGCAGTTAACGGATTTGAAATTTAGAAAGTTTGCAATAATAATTCCAAAATTAATTTTTAAAATTTTAAATAATTTTATAACGCGTGTGTTTTTAATTAAAATCAAGTTTTTAATATATTCTAGAATATAGGGAATTTGTATGAAAAAAAACGCCTGATTGTAAAAATTAATTTTTGAAATTGTTTTATTTGATTTACAATGAAAGAAAAAGAAGAAGCAAATTCAAATTAGTCTATTTTTTTAAATTAGTATCTTTGATTAAAAAATAATAAGCACATGGGCGGTCGATAAATAATTTTTTGTAGCAAAACTTAAATAAGTAAAATAATACAAAATATTTTACATGTCTTCAGAAGTGATGCATAAAATGTTAAACGTCTAAATATCTATTACATCTAATCAGTGTTGTCAAATCTTTGCGAACAAAAATTGCTAAAGTTATAGCAAAAAAAAAAAAAAATTGCTAAGAAACGCACCAAAAAAAGTCATAAAAAAGACGTCATTTCCTCTTCAAAATAAACACTTTTTAGGAAAAAATTTAAGAAGTTAAATGTTTAAAACCCTTAAATTTTAAATTTAAAGAGATTTTTACTTTTTTTGTTAACACTCCTAATAATGCGGGGTACACAAAGCCATAAAAACTTAATAATACAAACTGGTTAAAGGGGTCGTCTATACACGATAAAAATATTTAACAAGCGACGATGATGGATGGAACATCAAACCAATAAAGATATAACGTCAAGCACACGTACACAAGCTAGAAGGCAAGCATTTTAAACATATGAGCATTGCCGTCAAAAGGTCCACCGTGACCGAAAATTTAAAAGCTATTAAAAGCTGATTATTTTACGATATTGTTATAGAGAAATATTTAGATTTTACCAATTTTATAAATTTACCCATAAATTTGTTCACTTAGAAAAAAAATTATCATAATTAGTAAATAAATAAATAAAGATTCGATAAACATTTTGTTTGGTTTGTTCAACATTTTCAACAATAATTTTTTTCTACAAAATGTTTACGTGATTTGTTAAAATAAATTGTTTTAAATGTTGAATAAATCAAACAAAATGTTTGTCGAATCTTTTTTATTTATTAATAATTATTATAGTGTGCTAAATTTCCAATTTCTATTTTTTGACAAATAAACTAAATTTTGATTCACATATTTTTGTTATTGAATATGAAGATATTTATTACATTATTAAATATGTTTTATTGAGCGCTATTGCGCAAAGTGTAAATTTGATAAATTTTTTCATTCAATCAAATAAAAAGTTTGTTGACCTAAAATAATATTTTTAACAAACTGTGTTGTTAAAAATGTTCTTGAGATATTTTTTTCTGTGTACAGGGCGTTGTTAAAAAAATTGAAGAAAATTGGAACATATGCTTCAATTGTCATAAGGAGGAAGCCTATTTAAAACCGTGAGAACTGGTCCATAATTTCATATGGCCCCATACAAACTTTTTTGCCGAATAGTCTCAGTGCAAATAAACTATCGTATTTAGATTAAATTTGGTCCAAAAATATGTAATTGCAACAGAAATTATTTTATCAATTTTTTTTTTTTAATCGCTTAATATTCAACCATTGCTCCCATACAAATAGCCGCTTTCGAAAATATCTTTAAATGCCATAACATCCTTAAACATATATGTAGGTATATATACAAAATTCGACGATGTTAAGTTTTCTAATACCTGTTTTGTAATGGCAAAATTATGTACGGGTCCCATATGAACCCCCTCTTCAAAATCGTTTTAAGACCCAAAGAACTTTGACAAAAACTTTAGCCTCTTGAAAACTTTTATTCTGACGGGTCCATGATTTCTCATGTGTGCCAAAAATGGCCCACTCTGTTAAATTTCACTATAAGTACTATTGTGTTGGGTATCATATGGTCGGTAGGGCTTGACTTGAAGGTTTCCGTATCTAAAAAAAACACCGATAGAGCTATGTTGCTCTTAAAATATGAAAAATTAGCCAAAATGTTATTGTTTAATTTTAGCACATGATTGTAGGCTACCATTAAATGATTATTGGCAACCATAATTATAAAATATTGGTCTATTAGATTTGTTTGGGTAATGTACACATCAATTGCAATATATCAGTTGTTCGTGAAAGAGTCCTGTTTTTAAGCTATCGTCAATTCGCGAGCTCATTTCCTTATGTCATTTTTGTTTCGATTTGTGAAAGCTACGGTCCACAGAGGACCTGCCTAACAAATATTATGGCTACATACATTTTTACAAGGCGAATTTATTACAGGTGGCCTTAAAAGCCCTGCTGATAACTTTTTTTTTTATTGTTGGATGTCAAAATTTTGTTTATTATCTTTGTTTCTGTTTTATTTTCTTTCGGTTTTTGATATTGTACAATGATTTTACAAAAACAAATTGCTGTGGTTTTTGTACGAGTTGTACTTGTTGTAGTACTGCGATTACCTGTAATGAATTCGCCTTGCATTTTTATAATATTTATATCAGTTCAAAGCCTACTATAGGAACGAATTTGAACAAGTTAAGTGTGAATGGTTCAATTTAGGGTTTCGTTAACTTCCAAATTGATTGGATCATTAGTTAGAAATAATTTATTGATACATTGTTTGTATGTATTTATATACATATAGGCTGAGTTCCTAAACATCATAATACTTTGCAGTCAAAGTCAAAAAAGTATCATAGAGTTTAACTATATCTAGTTTGATTATTGTGTACGCATCGATATTGTTTTTAGTGAACTTTGGTACAGATAACATTGTAAAATTTTTCACGGTTGCTTGGTAGAAAGCACTTAAAAAAGCGAGTTGCTTTGCAACTGATGTTTTGCAACTCACCCATATTTTCAATCATTTCACGACAACTAGTGGTGAATGAGGGTATACTAAGTTTGTCATTACGTGTGAATTTTTTTTCAAATTTTAATAATTGTTTCTAATTTAAAAAATATATTTTTATTTTATTATTAACTAATATTTTTAATCTGTTTTTTTGCAGCCAACTTTACATAAGTGGTAAGTTTACTAAAATCATTTTAATAAATCATTTTTATAACACTTGACACTTTTTAACTCTTAAACTCTATTAAAACTCCTCTACAATTTATTTAAACAATTCATGTCATAACAGGCAATTTATCTTCAAAATTCCTTGACTTGATTTATTAAATTTATAAAAAAAAAAAAAAATGTATTAAAGTACAACCCAGAAAAAACTCAAAACACGTTATTTGTCTGCCAATAAGGACGTGTAATAAATATTTATGACCAATTTTAATTCATTGCTAATTTCTTATGTTTAAGAAAAAAAAGTTTTAACAATTGTAAAATTTTCCCGCCAATTTTAAGAAGAAGAAAACTCAAAGAAACAAAAAAACTCGTATAAATCAATATTGTATTCATATCATCTGCATCATAATCACGATCATTATCATCAACGATGCATTTTGGAGGTTGAGCCAACTGCTTTGCCACTGCTCAGTTTAGCAAAAAATCTTTTTGTTTTACAATTTTACCATCTATATAATTAATTTTTTTTTTTTTTTTTGTGTTACTAGTGTGGACTTAGCTAATTTGGTACTTTTTTGAAATTTTATTAAAAAGTCAAAACTATCTATAAAAGATACCACTTAAAAAAGTACATTTTATAAAAATATTCCTTCTGTATTTAAAAACGGTTTTTCTAAAGCAATTTGTATTGTAATTATCTTTAAAAGGTACTTTTTGTTTTCTGCTAAGAAAAATAAATGGTACCTTTTGTACTTATTTAACGAATATATTAATAATGCATTAACGTACTTAATAATGCATTTATGTATCTAGTAGTGCTGGGATACTATCGATATTTTCTACTATCGATATTTATCGATAGTTCAGATTTCACTATCGATATATCGATATTACTATCGACTGAATGTTTGTACTTGTGCAGGAAAACTTTAATTATTTTTTTATAAGGCTAGAGTCCGTTGTTTTCATCACTTTATTGAATGTATGAGACGTATGTATATACGCACGTTATTTGAGATGGCAGTTTTTTAAAAATTGATAAGTACCTTTCTGAATGAACCGAAGTAACAGGGACTATAAGATATTCCATTGCAACTTTGAACATTTTCTAAATTCTAAACCCAAATAGGTAATCAATCTAGCGGACTTATCCTCTAATGGTTGTTCATTGTTTTGTCCTGTGCTTGAAATTGTATTTGGATTTGCATTTTTTACAACATTACAAAAATATTTGACATTTCAGTCCCTATATAAACATGTACAAATTTCGACTTAAAGGCCTTTAATTAGCAGTAAAAAGCACTGCTAAGCAATCCATACCACTTGCCATTCTTGTTGTTTGTATTCATTGCTGTAATTCAGCGCGAATTAATAATAGCAAGTAAAAATTTGCGGCAAAAAACTGTGTGTGTATAGCTGCTATTCACTGTTGCCAACTTTTTTTGAACATGTCCCGCCAAATCGGACGTCAAAACCGCTAGAAACCGCTAAATATTTAATTTAGCGGGAATTTTTTTAAAAATACCGCTAAAACCTAAACATTTTTAAAAGTTTCATATAAATCTAGATATAGGCTGCTTTTTCAAAGGTATACGACTCTCAGATTAAGTTACATACTAAGGTTTCAAACTTCCCTAGTTATTTTATTCATATGTATGTGCGAATCTTTGATACCTTCCACCTACAGTTAGAATATTTTCGAAGTGGTCTTTATATGGGTCATATGGTAAATTATGGGCCGATCTTCACAAAATTTTAACAAGTAATTTATAGTCTTATAAAACTTTGACTGACCAAATGTTATTATAATAGAACATAGATTGAACACTTTACGGTTCTACGAGTTCTAAAGCTTTTTCCGAGAGTCTGCTTTATATGGGGCCTATGGTGAATTATGGATTGATCTGCACGATAGTTGACAGTGTAATAGCATTATTTATTAGGGCTTTAGACTTACTGTTTTTCAAGAGTAGGTTTTATATGGGGCCTATGGTAAAATATGGACTGATAATCACGAATATTGACAGTGTAATTTCTAGTCATATAAAACTGTGGCGGACCAAATGCATTACAATAACATTATTTGTAACGTTTTTAGGCATACTATATAAGGCCTATCGTTGATAATGGACCGATTTAACAGTATGATTTTTAGTCATATAGAACGAATCTGTGCATAATCTTATATCAATATGTGCATTGCGCCGCTAGTTATGCTAGTTTTTGTACCAAAATTTTTTATGGTGGTTGTTCCACATTTTAATTTATAACTCTTTTCCTACTGAACCGATTGTGCTGGACTTCAATCCCAAACTGCTTGGGTACTTTGTGGGGTCTTAGACGAATATTAAAACAGTTTCACCCGGAATGACAAACTTAGTACGTAAGTACGTAAACACCACAAAAATTTTTAACATTAACGCTATTTTTGGTAATTATTTGCCGTTTTAAGCAATTAGATAAAATTAGTTACATGAACGTAAGTGAATTATGTATATTGCTTAAGTTGTATCGAGACAATGTTGATCAATACCTTACCTTTTGTTTCAAAATTTTAAGCAAGTTTAAAGTTGTTAATTATTACATACATAATTACATCCCTAACAAAATACTAACTGAAAATCAAAAAAAAATTGTCATACAATCCGCAGTTCACTAAAACTATAAAAGTAATTAAAACGTGAATATAAACAAGTAGTTTTTAGCCAGAAAATTAAAACGTGAATATAAACAAGTAGTTTTATCGATAATATCGATAGTCTATCGATAGTTTCCCAGCACTAGTATCTAGTTAATAAAAGTTAATAAAATATGATGTTTTTTATTAGTTAAAAAGTACTTTTAAAAAAAGGCGGATTAGTAAAATTGGAACTTATTAAGTTAATTAAGTTATACAGTTGGTACTTTTTGCATATATTTGCACAAGGCACAATATAGATTTCTTTATCGAGCCTTAAACGCGAAAATAACATAAAGACCCAAATACACTGGTCAAATTCCCATCCAGCTTTAAGGTTGTATTGAAAATGAGTTTGTATGTGTGACACCGACGATGCTTGATGGAAAATCAAAAAATTTAGATATTTAGCATGCTTGACGAGTGATTTGATGAATGTATTGGCGTTACTCTTCAAGCACCCACACACTTTAAACGTGATTTCAAACCGAACAGACTCTAAAAATGTCGGCTGAAAACAAAATGCTTTGGAGAAAAAAAATGTTATTTAATAATTTTCTCCTTATTTTCTTCAATTTTTTTTTATTTATTAAAAAGCAACACAGTTAAAAGTATGTAGTCACAATTAAACACTTTTTATCTATATTTTAATATTTTTTGGTCCTGCTGTTGTCACTTTAAGATAAAATGCAAATTGAATGCTTGACAGCTGAGCCAGCAAATGTATGTTCTAATGTCGAGCACACGTACACGAGCTTGATGTCAAGCATTTGACAAGTGTATTTGTGCTGTAAGCGCCAAAAATCAAATTTTACAGGAGAGAGTTTTTCTTTTATTTTATTAAAATTTTGTATGAAATTTGTAGCTTACGATAAAATTGTTCTTGCTATAAAATCGTAACGGTAATTTATGTGACCCTGACATTTTAGGAGATGATGCAAGTCTTGGCAATAAGGTAATTTATTAAAAAAAACCGAAATTGGAACGTTAGTTTCGCGGTTGGTGCTCAATAAATCTGGAGAACGTTTACAGCAAAAGTTTTAAAATTTCAAAGAAATTTTTTTATATTTTCTCTACATAAAATCTGTTAAAAAGTGATCTGAATAAGATGAGCATCCATGACAGCTTCAACATAAATACAATATAGTTGTCTGTATATCTGTAGAACGGTAACAGAAACAATTTACAAATTTGGTATAAATATCGTGATAATCAATACACGACATCGTTCAAAAGGAAGGCTTAATTGGAAAAGTGGGGGGGAGCAACTCCCATACAAACACAATATAAATTGCTGTATATCGAGCTAACAGATCCAAAAAACATTTTCAAATTAAGAACAAATAGTATGATTTTATACAAAAAATCTGTCAAAAATTGGGCTGGTTGAAAGAAGTGGGTGTGCCATCTCCCATGCAAATACAGTATAAGTTTCTTTATATCTAGGGAACGGCTACAGTAAAAGTTTTCAAATCTGGTACAAATAGCTCGCTTATCAATATACAACATTTGTCAAAAAGTGAACTAGATTGAAAAAGTGGGCGTGGTACCTCCCATATAAAGACAATAAAGATTTCTGTATTTCTGGAGAACAGTAAAAGTGTCTGAATTTAGTACAAATTGCTTCGTTATCGATGCACGAGATCTGTTTGAAAAAAATTCATTTCTTAATTTATTTATAAAAAGAAGGTAAAATTCCCGAACTCTATTTTTTAAAATTTAAAAGTTTATTATTGCTAAATACTCGTTATAAAAAAGTATTACTTTAAATATTTTATTGTACCTTTTTTTAGATATTTACAGACTTTTTTATACCCACACCACAATAGTGCATTTGTGCTGATGTGTGTAACGCCTTAAAATATTGGTCCTAGACCCACCTTTTAGTATACCGATCGACTTAGAATCACTGTCTGGCTGGCTGGCAGTTTGGCTGGCCGGCAGGCTAGCTGGCTGTCCATGTAACCTTGTGCGCAAAATACAGGTCGCAATTCTGGAGATAATTTGATAAATTTTGGTACATAGGTTCTTATTGGTACAAGGAATTGAAAATGGGCCGAATCGTAGGACCACGAGGGAAGATAGGGGGAAATTTCTTCCTCTCAGAAACTATCACACCGATTTTAATGAAATTTAAAACATAGATAGATCCATATCTATATGAACACATAACCTATACACATACCTATAGGACCACAAGGGGAGGTATGGTGCAATTTGTGCCACTCACAAACTTTCAAACCGATTTTAATAAAGTTTATAAACATAGTTAAATCCATATTTATATGGACACATAAGTATGATGTGTTTTTAAATACTGTGGTGTAGGGTATCATATGGTCGGGCTTGACCGACTATACTTTCTAACTTGTTATACTTTACACACTTTCTGTACAGATGTTGGCATTTTACAAAAAAAAGCATTTGTTATAGAAAATTTGGAGGGGATTAAAGTGACGCTTAAAATATCTAGATTACTTAGACGTTATTTGTCTACTGGCACACAGCTACTTAGACCTAAAGGCAAACTAACAGAGCATAACGCTGGCGGCAGAATCAGCGGGCTTAAAATTTGAATCACGAAGACAAAACTTTTACGTCTTAATTGCAATCTCCCTTGACTTAAAATATGTAAAAGATGTAAGCCAATTTCGCTCTCTTGGGAGCATTATATCTTTGATCAGAGGATCAGGTGAGGACATCGATAATCGCTTGAAGAAAACATACCGAAAATTTTGCCGCCTAAAATCTATTTGAAAGTCACCCTCTTTATCTTTGCGTACGAAAATTGCAAACTTCAATGCGAACATAAAATTTACCCTTTTGTACGGCTGTAAAACCTAGAACGCTGTCATTCTCGTGAATCGCTGTCATTGCAAGATCACAGGTGTATTCTGGACGAGAATTATATCTAATCATATGCTCTGGTAAAGAACAGGCCAACAAAAGCTATCGATTGAAATAAAAAGGCGCAAATGACGCTGATTCGGCACACAGCAGAGAGTTGGGGTGATGTGAAGGCATTAGCACAAAATAGGGATATGTTCAGGAATTTTATTGGGGCCCTATGATTCTTTAAGAAGCGACGGAAAATTAAATATACAGAAAAGGTGGTAGATTTTGTAAATTCAAATATACTTTAGTACAAAAGTAGGTACTTTTTGAAACGAACGTTAGTACAAACACTAGTTGCAAAAACGTTGTTACTTTGAAATAAAATTTCGTACTCTTATAAAAAATTTTATTTTTTTTTTTCAAAATAAACTACAGAAAGTAGTAGTAGTTTTCTGTTTTAAAAACTAGTCTTTTGGCAGAATGAGTGTGATTATTCTTTTCACAAAAGTCGGTACTTTTTGCACAAGATAGGTAAGATTACTGTAAAAGAAAAGTTTGATCTTTTTGTTAAAGAAAACACTGATTTTAAAAGACAGGCATTTTGCCTGTATTCATAAAAAACTTTTAAATTTAATAAAGGTTAAAAGAACAAATTATCCTTAATAAACGTTTGTAAAATTTAATAATCGCTTATGAATAAGGGGGAAGTCATTACTTTGTCTTAAGTTCTTCTTTTTTTTTAAAATAAATATAATTTGTAAAAAGTTGGTATTTTAAGAGAATTTTGAATATCAAAATTAATACATAATTTCTAATTTATTATTAATTAATTTTGCAAATTCCATCTTTTTTTTTAATCAGCACACAATTTTGAGCAGTTTAAAAACTTAACGTACTTCCTATTAACATAAAGTACCAAAATGACCCAGCTCTGATAATTTTAATTCCGAAGTTGTTCTGAGAAAACATCTTTTAATATAAATTCAATCGTTTTGGTTTTGTTTTGCTATCGATCGGCAACAAACACGACGACATTAAGTCTGCACCTCAATGTCAGGTTGATTGTGCGCTGTGTATGAGTGAGCGATGACAATTACCAATTGATCAAACTGATGCAATTTTCCTACTGTTCATCAGATGCTGTAAAGCTTCAAGTTTTTTTTCTTTTTGTTTATTTTTTCTTATTTTATCATTTTGATTTCTCTTGTTGTCTTGCGCATGTTTAAACTTCAAAAAAAAAAAAAATCAATAAATTTAAATACCATGATTTTGTAATGTAGGTTTTTAGGATCGTATAAAATTACACAGCATTGTTTGGTATTTTAAATACTTAAAAAAGCCTTACCTAAATTATATAGTTTTTTTTTTTAACAAGAAACTTTAAAAATATATTAAAAGTTTTTATTTCTAGGAATAAAAAGACATTTGCAGAGAGTTATGACTTAAAAATTCCGCCTTTTCAGGGTGAAGTTTCATTTTTAATAAAGAAATAAAAGCATTTATTTTTTTAGATAATCTCAAACTTAACCTTAATAAAAATAAATGTTTGGTAATGTATTGTTTTTAGGACTGTAGTATTGTAAAATATAGATGCTTGTTGTTTATATATAAGTGGTACTTTTTGTACAATTGCAAACCTTTTTTGGATACATAAATTTTATTAACTTTTGAGATTTTTTTTTTTTTTTTTTTTGCAAATTTAGTGTTTTTTTTTAAATATTATTACAATTATTTTAAATCTAGATTTGGTACTTTAAATATAGCTAATTAGAACTGTTTTTTTAAGTCATATTAAACTGTATATAAGAAATGGTACTTTTTAGTTAAAGATTGGTAATTTTTGGAGAAAACTTGTATAAAATATTAATAATAATTAGTATTGTGGTTATTTTGTTGAACTATTTATGGTTTTTAATCCAAATTTTTAATATTTTTAATAAGGCTTAAGTTCGTTCATCAAATTTAAATTTCATTAAATTATTTTTATGAAGAAAGAAATTTTACAACATGAAAATTAATTAAAATTTACTGATAATTTTTCATTCTTGACTCAAACTGGGCTCGAACCCAGGCGTTTTTACGGACAGGTTACACTGACATGTTTCGATTGCAACCACTCAATCTCCTCAGAGGGCTTGCCGTTTAACACTCGCAGCCATCGACGACTGCTGACGTCATTAGTCAAACATCAATCCTTAAACCAAATTGTATTTAACCTTTGGTAGATCGAAATTTGCTTTGAATGATTATCTATTTTAATTTATTTTACATGTTCTTCCTTAACTTCTGTTTTTTTTTTCGTACTTTTGTCAAGAATTCTTCTTGAAGTTCAAAGTACATATTTTGTTTTGTTTTTAAATGTTTTTGTCTTTCTTTTTCTTGCTGACCTTTTCAGCACAACTTGAAGGACAAATGCAAGGCGAATTCAACTACAGGTGGTGTCGGAACTACAACAATCCAAAAACAACAGAAACAACATACGGTTTTTTGCATTGCATTGTTAGTGCCATTAGCTCGAAATGTCAACCATTATTAGCAAAACACTAACAAATCAAAACAAATAAGCCCGAGCTGTCAAAATCAGATGCCGTTTCGACACCACCTGTAGTTAATTCGCCTTGGACAAATGCAAACATAGAGCTCGTGCCTTAGCTTTAACAATAATTAGTATTGTGGTTATTTTGTTGAACTATTTATGGTTTTTAATCCAAATTTTTAATATTTTTAATTAGGCTTAAGTTCATCAAATTTAATTTTCATTAAATTATTTTTATGTTGTAAAATTCCTTTCTTCATAAAAATAATTTAATGAAAATTAAATTTAATGAACTTAAGCCTAATTAAAAATATTAAAAATTTGGATTAAAAACCATAAAGAGTTCAACAAAATAACCACAATACTAATTATTGTTAAAGCTTAGGCACGAGCTCTATGTTTGCATTTGTCCTTCAAGTTGTGCCGAAAAGGTCAGCAAGAAAAAGAAAGACAAAAAAAAAAAAAAATGAAAAAACAAAACAAAATATGTACTTTGAACTTCAAGAAGAATTCTTGACAAAAGTACGAAAAAAAAACAGAAGTAAAGGAAGAACATGTAAAATAAATTAAAATAGATAATCATGCAAAGCAAATTTCGATCTACCAAAGGTTAAATACAATTTGGTTTAAGGATTGATGTTTGACTAATGACGTCAGCAGTCGTCGATGGCTGCGAGTGTTAAACGGCAAGCCCTCTGAGGTGATTGAGTGGTTGCAATCGAAACATGTCAGGGTAACCTGTCCGTAAAAACGCCTGGGTTCGAGCCCAGATTGGGTCAAGAATGAAAAATTATCAGTAAATTTTAATTAATTTTCATGTTGTAAAATTCCTTTCTTCATAAAAATAATTTAATGAAAAATAAATTTGATGAACTTAAGCCTAATTAAAAATATTAAAAATTTGGATTAAAAATATTATTAATTTTAAAAAATAATAAAGCATTTTTGCATTTAGGCTGGTGCCGCGATATGCTAGTTCTTGTGGCTTCGTTATCTACATACATACCAGACAACCTGATCTGTTTCACTACAACGGACTAAAAACAGGAACTCTCACAGTTAACAAATTAAGTGTTTGCAGTGATGCCAACTTTTTGAGAGCAAAAAGCACTTTAAAATTTAAAAAAGCACTAAAAAGCACTATTTTGAACAAAAAAAGCGTAAAAAAGCACTAAGCCATTTTTACAATTTAATTAAACACAAAACAAGATGCATTCGGCTGTGCCGAATACCATATACATCCAAAATTTAAAAAAAGGCCACGGCGTTAATGGGTGGCCATTTAAATTTAAAATTAAATAATAATTATATTTACATTTGTATATAAACCTTTTTAAATGTATTATTAGTATTATCTTCAATAAAAATCATATCATCCAAATCATTTCGATCATCATCAGCTGAGTATGAATTGGCCATAAAACAGTTTTAAAGTAAAGTGGGGCTAGTTTTTCGTAGCTCGAAAATCTGGCCTGTTGCAATTACCGAAAATTTGCAATCACCGACGATTGTTTATTAAACATATTAACAGTCCATATTTTAATAAAAAAACTTATATTCTATCGTAAAAATAAATCTAAATTAAAATCGTGCAAAGTTTAATAAAACTATTTTTGAAATAGTGTTTACATCTTTAAAAAAAATGTACATACATCGTTTTTATTACGATTACTAAATATGTTGCCAACGCTAAAAAGTGCAACGTTTTGTAAAATTTCCAAATTGATAGGAAGCCTAGCTCTAACCTCGTAAATAAAATTTTAAGTAAAACGAATGCTACTTTCTTTAATCACTTTTTTTATCATTTGAAATCTTAAAATCTTGAGAGGCCTTCTCAAAATTGTACCCCAAACAGCCAATCGTATCTAAATCATCCCCTATATAATTGAAGTTTTACAAAATGGTAGAAAAAACAAGTTAGAGTGCTATATTCGTCTGTGCCGAATCTTTGATACCCTCCACCGACAGTTCGAATGTTTAAGCAGTAATATCTGTATGATGTCTATTTATTATTATTATCTTAAACTGTGACGATTTGTTATTAATTATGGTTTTAGGCGACTAAACTGTTTTCCGGTAGTAGGGTTTCTATGGGGCCTAGGGTAAATTATGGACCGATCTTCATGAAATTTCACAATATTATTTCTAGTCCCAAAAAACTGTGACGTACCAAATTTTGTTACGCTAGCCTTATTTTTTACGGTTTTAGGTTTTCAAGCTGTTTTCCGGGAATAGTGTTTATATGGGGCTTAGGGTAAATTATGGACGTATCTTCACGAAATTTAACAGCGTGATTTTCAGTCCAATAAAACAAATGTTTGCAAAATCTTATCTCATTCCGTGCCTTGTTCCAGCATTTATGTTATTTTTTGTAACAAAATTATCAATTTTTTTAGGTGGTGGTTCCACATTTTGATTCATAGCTCTGGTCCTAAAGAACCCATTTTGCTGGATTTCAATCCCAAACTGCTTAGGATAACTACAAGCATTTTGGCACCAAGTTTCTTCATTTCTTTTTAGTTGTTCGAAAGTGAGCGTGTTTTCAACAGACGGAGAGACGGACAGACAGACTGGCATGGCTAAATCGGCTTAGAATTACTCAAGGACCCAGAATATATATACTTTATGGGGTCTGAGATGAATAATAAAAAAGTTTCACACGGAATGCCAAACTTAATATACCCTCTTCACAACTAATTGTGGTGGAGGATATACAAATAAAAATTGTAAAAAGCACTAAAGGCACTAACGAAAAATTGAAAAAGCACCAAGTTAGTGCTTTTCTTTAGTTTGGCACTATGGATAAAATTTTGGCATTTTGAGGCATCAAAAAGCACCATAAATAGTGCCAAAAGCACTAAGTTGGCATCACTGAGTGTTTGTTACTACGAATGAGCAAATGCAAAATATCGTAGCTCTTTTGTAAAATCCAACAACAAAATACTCAGAATATTCGGGAGATTTCATAGAAGAGCTACGACGATATTTTGCATTTACACCGAACACGGCTAATATTAAGGGTAATCACGATGGTCATTGTGCAAATTTGCAATGTGTAAATTTGCAGTGTATATTATGATTGATCGTGAGCATACCACTTTTATTTTTGTGCAAATATGCTATTTTTCTAAAAATTTATTCTGGCAACACTAAAAACTTCTGGCAGCACTGTAAAAAATCTGCATTTTTTTACAATTATACACAAGCAAATTAAAATAAATGTTTTCTTTTTAATTAATTTAATTCTCTATTTTATTTTACGATCTGCGAAAATGTTCAATTTATAAGTTTTCTTAAAATCAATATGGCACTTAATATGTCAAATGTTATTGTTTACATTTGTTTGCAACTGAGCAGATATGCACCACTAACTTTGCTCATGGTTTTTTTAGTGCAAACGAAGTAAAAATAGCAAATACGTACATTTTGTTGTTGTGTTGTGCAAATGTGTGTATTTTTGCACGCATTTGCAGCGTTTGCTCACTTTGCACTACCCATCGTGATTTCCCTTATTATTTTAACTTGACTTGAGAGGTGTTTTTCAATTTAAAAATGTACATAGATAAATGTTATAACCAATAACATTAAGAACTTTACATTGGGTCTTCACCTAAGATAATATTTGATATAATATGTGAGAGACCGTCGGCCGAATGAGAGAACAAATTTCTTCATGTTAATCCCAACCACAATGTGCTTATGTTGCCTGAAGCGAATGAGCGAATACATATAAATTATATAAGGCAAAACATATTCAACTTAAGGAAACTTTTTGCTAAGTCATTTGCATATAATGTCATTTACTGTCATTTGCTTAAGCAACGTGCGAATCTAATCGCACATTCCGTACGAAATCAAATGTTTTTTTATTTTGTTTTCGTTTAGTTAAATACATTAGACTTTTTGTTTATTTTTGACAGTAGGTTACGCAAGGCTATGCATATTATGGTTGAGTCTTATATCTTAAACAAGGGGAACACGTACATATCTTATAAGATTTCATAATCGAAGAATTCTCGTGCAGTAAACTTGTGTCGTTTTTACTTTTTTTTTTTAGTTTTTTTTGTTAAAAATATTGTTTTTTTAAACACTTATCACAAGATTTTCACTATTTGCACAAAAAAATTAAACATTTTAATGAATGTGTCTTATTATTGTTTTATATATGTGTATTTCTGACAGCTCATCTTACTTTGCGCACAAGGTTACATAGACAGCCAGCCGGACGGACATCGTTAGTTAGAAAATGATTCTGAGTCGATCGGTATACTTTAAGGTGGGTCTAGGACCAATATTTTAAGACGTTACACACATCAGCACAAATGCATGAAAGTTTTCTAAACAAAAATATTTTGCATTGTTCAGGGATGCATTTTATTTAATGTGTGAAAGTGTGTATTCAAACAGTAATTTTAAATTAGATCTTTTGTCAGTCGCAACAAATCGCATTAGCTTTCTATCTTACAAAGTATTATGTAATACGTAAGACTTGTGCGATAGTGTTAAGTACACTTTAGCAACATTAATTTTTTAAATGTTATTGCCTATGTAACTTTTCCGTTTGTGTTAGAAAGTGAAAAAAAATTAAAAAGAATCAGGGTTTGAAAAACACTTTTGACTCTGATAGAGACTGAAAAAATCAATCTCTGAAAAGAAAAACATAACTGTCAAAAACTAATAAAAAACAAGTAAGAAAGTATAGACGCTCAAGCCCGATCATATAATACCCTACATATCAGTATTTAAAAGCATATTTTCGAGAGTGTACCTTATTTGGAACCCATGAGCAATTAGGTCAGAGGTTAAGACTCATTTAAAAGTTCATTGTGCCGAATATTATTTACATACACTGAAAGAATTATGCTTCATAAATCGATTCATTATATTTATGAATTACATTAAATTTTTTTCCATTAATCCAATGTAAATTTTCATTATGGAAATAAAGTTTTACAAATATAATGAAACGATTTCATTTACACTACGAAATTGAGTTTCGAATTTTCGTTAACATTTTTCATTAAGTTAATGACAACTAAATATCCCTTTCAAAAGAAAAATTCAACTAATTGTTACACATAATTTAATAGTTTTTTTTAATATTAAAATGAACTATTAATTAAAATATTTAAATATTTTTCAGTTAATGCAAAAAAAGGAATCTTTTGTGAATTCATATTTTCCATGATTAATGTCAATAAATCAATGAAAGCAAGATTAAATTCTTTAACTTCTAAATACTTATAACTACAAAATGTTCTTCCTAAAACTGTTGTAAAAACGTTTTTTTTTTTAAACTAAATTTTTAGCGGTAGACATGAAAATATATGAAAAAAATTTTAAATTTTAATGATTCATAACATTAATGAAAAAAGTTCATTACGATAACGAAATACTTATTTTAGCTAAATGTAAGAAATATTTAGGTTCAAAAATTCCCACATTCTTTTTTCTTTAATTGTTAATTTAAATACACAAAATTTACGCAGTAGTACAAGCCAGAAAAAAGGAAAGAAGGTAGATGAAGGTCGTCGCGGGCTGGAAAATGAATTTAGTACAATTTACTTAAAGGTAAGCTTATGAAAGTAGACCATAACATGATGTAAACGAAATAAAATTAATAAAACTTTTGATGATTTGAAACAGGAATAAGAAAAAAATTAAAATCACAACAACTCAAAAAGCACATTGAAAAAATGGATAAAATAAATTAAAAATTAAATTCAAATATATAAACTTTTATATTAAAATAATAAAAAAAAAATCCTTAAACGTTTGACATTAAAATAATGCAAAATTTTCATTGATTTTATGAAACATTTCATTAACGGGGGGCTAATGTAACATTCTTCATTAATCCAATGAAGGGTTACATAGGTTGAATTTTAATGTAATTTTTCATTGGATTAATGTTAAAATCCATTGGATCTGTGAAGAAAATTGTTTCAGTGTATCTTCATCTATATAAGATTTGTTTGCCTTTTGGTGATTTTAGGATGGGGGCTTATCTAGGACCTATGGATAATTTTGGACCTACCAGCACAACATTTTGTGATAAAAAAGTAGCTATCGTAAAAGTAATTGTGGCCAGGAGCAGTATTTGAATCGGAGATATGGTCGAATATGTATGTAACAATTGGAACTTATATAGCAAATTTGAGGGTTTAAAAAACTGCAGACGAAACCAAAAACTGTCGAACGAAAATTTGTAAACAACTTTGCGCTTTTTGAGTTGGTTTGACTGCGACTGTTTACATTTAATGAATCAGAAGTAAAAGCAACACTTTTTTTTGGCCAACAACAAATGAAGAAGTGGAAGAAATGGCAGTTTTTCTACTTCAACTGCAGTTTTTTAAACGCTGCCAAATTTCATCAAATTATCTCCCAAATTGTGTCTTGTACTTTGCGCACAAGGTTTACAAGGACGGACGTACATCGTTATATCGACTAAGAAAGTGATTCTGAACCGATCGGTATACTTTAAGATTGGTTCTAGGACCAATATTTGAAAGTTTCACAAACTTCAGCCCAAACGCATAATGCCCTCTCCACTATTGTGGTGCGGGCATTTTAGAACTTAATGTAAATTTAGACATAGATTACACATGTAAATAATTACTCATGTTACATGGGCAACACATGCAAGTAGAAATTAAACGTATTATCTGTAATTATACACAGATTGTCAACATTGCTTTGGTGTAGGCTCCTATTTTGTTTAACCCTGCGGCCACACGTTCAAGTTGTTCTTGATAGTCTTTAACATATACTGCTTGTCAAAATTTAGATAAATTGAAAGCTGTGACGTAGGCTGCACTCAATTTGTAAGCAATTTACTTCCAAGATGTCAACAACAACATTTATAAAGACAAACTTGTACTCAGCTGTTAAATTCAAAGTAAAATTGCCAAACAAATGGAAAGGTGAAATTGAAAGCCATCTCGTCCCTGCAAATAATAGGACTAGTCCAAACACGCGTGTAAAGAGTAGCCCACAAGGGACCAGGACTAGTCCAAAAGTAACCCAAACGTATGGAAAAAACATGGTATATTTAACATTACGATGACCTAGGAGAGGACCATATAACCCACCTTTGGAACACTTAGGAGTAGTTTTAAAACTACTCCATGGTATACTCAAGAGGATTAGTTTTGAAGTCGTTTAAAAACGAAAGCATGTCGTTAAAAAACGAAGACATGTCGTCTCACTACAAACACTTTTTAAGAATGACATGGTCCATTTTGTCAAAATGGATCAGGTGGTCCAATTTTATTTGCTGGGGAGACTAGTCCATACATGCATGTAAAGAGTCCATACATGCATGTAAAGAGTAGTCCATAAAGGAGTTGGAGTACTCTAAATATATGGGTAAAAGGTGGTCCATTAAACATTACGATGTCCTAGGAGGGGACCATCGAAGTAGTCCCTAAACTACTCCATGGAGTACTAAAATGGGTTAGTTTTAAAAGTACTCCATGATACTACAGTATGCAGTACAGTTAAGGGGTAGTTTAAGCATTTTTCTTTTTAATTTTTTACTAATCGCCTTTTATGGTGTAGTCTATTATTGCTATTATTAAATATATTTACTTGGTATTTCCTCAAATTTCACAAACTTTCACTTTTTAATAAACAATTAATAATCGACACCATCAGGGCTACCAATGTGTAATACTCGTAACTATAGAAAAGTATACATCATACAGTTGTTGGCAGCACTGCATGTTAATTTCTTATACCATGGTCTATACTACAGTACATTGGACCATGTTGTAAGTAGTCCATTTAAGCCACAATGGACCACGTAGTCCAATATTATCTGTAGGGTAAGAGTGTTTTGAAAATTGAAAGGAATTGAAAGGCAAAACACGTCTTGAACTGACGAAACAACGGATACGCTTTGCTGGTTCCAATGAATTCAATAATTTGCCTGTTTCTTTAAAAAATATTTTACTTTTTTCAACGTTTAAGAAAGAACTTAAGTTATTTTTATTAAACAATCTAGAAACACTTCTTACGTAAAATTAAAAGTTTTTATAAATAAAAAGTCAAATTTTTTTATTTTTTTTCTTGCATTGTTAAATAATTAATTTTCAATATGTAAATATGTAATTTAAAATCAATGTAATTATAACTAGTTGCCTTATAAAGGCTCTTTAATGCCAATTTTGGTGCGGAGGTGCTTACTTAATATGTATAAATACTATTTTCAAAATAAAAAATTATTATTAAAAAAAAAAAAAAAAAAAAAACGATCGCCGCCAAGTTACATCCTGTTGACAGAACTATAAAAGTTAGCCAAAATTATTTTCGTAGAAATAAAAAACAAATATTTTTGCTTTACAATAGAAATGTTTACCTAAAAAGATGTTCTTTCACTATTTTAAATAAATAAATAAAATAATAAATAAAATTTATTTATTCGGTTGTTTGCAGGGAGCTAGTAGCTAAACTATTAGTGCGAGATTTTTCGCCAGAGACTCTGATATGTTTAACTAATACGGGCTGTAGGTCTACTTTCATTGATTAATAATAAAATTTTATATTGTTTTTGTAACACATAATAAATAATTAAACTAATTAATTACAGTTATCCATATTAAGCTTTAATTTTTCCAATATCTTTATGAAAAAAACCTGATTTAAAAACTTTATTATGGAATATCCGCTATATGTAATTTAATATTAAATGAATTACATATCATTATAATATTTTCTCTATGAGTCTAGAGTTCAAAACAATTTCGAAATATCAAACCGGTAAAATGGGTACTCCTTTCTTTCCAAAAAATTATTTCACAATATTAAAAGGTTGATTCGGTATTTTACTCTCCCCCAAAAATTAAATATTAACAAAAAACCACAAGAAAAAAAAATAAATAACCAAGATATTGCATAATAATTAAGTGAGTGTGTAAGATAAATACAAAATAAGACAAACGCCAGCAAAAAAAAGTTTTTGATAAAGAGAATATAGATAAACTTGGAAACAAAGCAAAATATGAAAAAAATACATATAAAAGAAACCTAAAAATTATATTTCTAGAGTATTTCGAATGTGATTTTTTACATGTCATGCAAATATTAATGAATAAGAAAAAAAAAGCAAATTAAACGAAAACGATTTACAAAATGAATCAACATGTTTATTAAGATTTTGTTTTTTCTCTTCACTTTTTTTGTGAAACAAAGCTTTTGTAATAATTTAACACCTTTTTATAGCAACTATTTTCAGTTTCATTACTGTCATTGTTTAGTACCCAGTACTTCAATATTTATTTAACCGAAAAAAAGAAAAAAAAAATTACAACGAAAATCTACAGACGGGCTTAAATTTTTATTCATGTTGTTGAGTTTTCAATAATATTGAGTCAAGATTTTTTTTTTTTTTTTTTTGCAATAACAATTACTTTAAGTGAAACCTTAATTGACATACATTTATGACTTCCAAAGTTATAACTCTCAAATAACTTAAATTATATACGCTTTGTTTGTTTAGTTAAGTGTTAAAAAATAAAAAACAATTAACATTAACATTTTTATGGTTTGTTATAAAACCTGTCATAATAACTATTATAACACCTTTAATGTCTTCTTTTTCTAATAAAGCATTAAGTGTTTCCTTTTTTTTTTAATAAAGTTAACAATTATATTTTTTAAGTTTCTTTACACAATGCAAAAAAAAAACAAATAAGTAATTTGATATTTTCCCAACATTTAGCGAAAATTAAGTATTTTGCAATAATAATGGGAGCTTGAGTTTTAGGTCAATTAAGCCATAACTAATTTCTGACAAAATCAGCGTAGGTTTCAGACAACTTTGAGCACTGTCATCTCCATATTTAAAAGTACAAAAAAATGCAACTGTTTTGTAAGATATTTAACGAAGTTTTAGCAAAATGACTTTTTGCTTTTATTCCTTAACTTATGACACTTAAAAAGTCATAATCATGTACGGAAAAAGTGCTTTACTATAATAATTTTAATTTGATAAAAAAAAATTGTATTCGATGTTGAAGAAATGATTGTTTACATAATTTTGTTAAAGAGTACTAAACAATATCGCGCAAGTATGACGTGTTTTGAATAAAATACAACCCTGTCATGATAAGTTGTTATTGTATTTTTAAAGTTGTCAAGCAATAATTAGATCAGGGAAGCATTTTGTCAAAATAAATAAGACTTGTGTTATCGTGTAAAACGGTCTTAAGTCTCATCTTTCAAATATTTTGGCTAAAAATCTATATAAGTATAAATAAAAATTAAATGCGTTTATTTTTGTTTGTAAGTTCCTTTTAGACTCTTAAGCTAAGATCCCACTATCGGCTCAAATAGCACAATCTGTGACGATTTTTATCGTGCTATATCGGCGCACATTTAAAAACATTGCACAATTTATTCTTGGGTGGTCCCATTATCGTCGCACATTGTGACAATTTTTTTCGGTTCATATCGGCCAAAACTCAATTGCGACAATAATCGGAACAATGCGGTCACACTATCGTGCTATTTGGGCAAATTAAATCATATGTTTTTGGTTCTTTGCTTGTTGGCAGACATAATTTTAGTTTAGAAATTCGCAAAATTCTCCGTCTGAATATTCCATTATGTTTCCTAACAATTTTAAATAATATATTAATATATAATAAAAAATGTATTAAATTTTATTCAAACTTACTGTATGCACTTGTTCTTTTTTTGTAATTGTTGTTTTGTAAACAGTGTTTACAAACCAGGGATGGAAAAATCGATACAACTGCAATGTTTTGGTTAAAGCGAATTGTTTTCTTTTATTTAACAATACAAATGTACTATTTAACGTTTTAATACATAAATAATAGATAAAACAAATGTAATTTTGGTGCAATTAAGCTCAAAAAAGTAAAATTTTAGTAGCCAGTTGGTGCAATTTAAAAATTTCGTTTTGCCATCGGCGCACAAGTGGCCGATAAAAATCGGTACATATTAAACAATTTGATTGCTCCACATTGTGCAAAAGTGTGTTCACATAATCGGCGCATCAAGGTTAATTTTGATTGTCCACAGTCAGCACAATTTCGGCACAGATTGTCGCATATTAAAAAATTTTGACCGTTCACACTATCGGCACATGAAATACGACAGAATTTGGTACATTGCGCCGATAGTGGGATCTTAGCTTTAGGCCTGTTTTCACGACTTAACGATAGCAAAGTGTAGGAAGTTATCGAACAGATAATGAGTTTTTAATTATCGCAAGTTCCCTTTAATCTAAAAGTGAAGGATAAGGTAATGCTATGTTCATACGAACTTATAAACCACTCGTTTCGCTCTCTGAAACTAGGTTGCCAAACATGCTGTTCATACGATTCATTCCTGTTTCATTTTGACATTTTTTTTGTGTTGTTAGTGTGATTTTTTTTAAAATAGATAAAAAAAAAAAGTAAATAAAACTTAAACATATATTATTTACACACTTTTATTGATATTATTATGTTATAATTATCACTTTATATTATTAAACATCAATTTTTATTTTGTTTTTTTCTTTGTTTTGATTTTTTTTTGGGAGCTAGTTCAGATAAACTAACGATAAATGTTATCAAAATTGGAGATGATAGTACATTTTTCCTGTTTCGCAGCCTGTTTCAAAATGAAACGACCTGTTTCGCTCACAAAATTTTGTATGGGGAAACAAGTCGTTTAAATCAAGTTTGGGGCGCGAAACAGGAATAAGAGAGCGAAACACGAATATTGCTGTCCGTGTGAACATGGTATAAAGAGAGGAACATTCTACCTTTAACTTTTGTCGTAAGGTTTAGATTTGAGATTGCCATATTATATTCACATATTTTTTATATATGGCAACTCTAAGTATACGTACATTTCAGTGATGGAGTCGTAGTATCTACAAAAAATTCGCGACTCCACTTCAAAATTTTTCGGCATGCAAAATTTAAAAAAATATTTTAATAATTTTCTAAATAAAAATACTTCGAAGTTTGCGATGCAATATTAAAATATTGATTCGAAATTTTTACGGAATCCTTTTCTAGCTAGCATATTTAACCTTTCAAGGTACTTCATTGAAAAAAAGAGTTTAATTAAACATTAAGGCTAGATTATGAGTCGAAGTTAGTACTTTTTGTTGACGACTCAATGTTAAAAAAAAATCAACGCTAAATTTCTAAAGAAGTAGCATAACAAAAAAAGTACGTAAACGGACGTGCGGGTACCGTGGTATTTTTGAAAGGCAAAAGTACTGAAAATAGTTTCATAGTACTGAATTTTCCATCACTGGTACATTTTGAAAATTAATAACAAACTCGTATTTTGACAAATAAAATTTGTGTACACAAAAATTTAAAATGAGAAAAGTAAAAGAAAGTACGTAGTTGCCAGTTCGTTTATTATTTTTTTTAATTTCAAACATATACATACAGTAGGTTTATTTCTTATAAAAGTTTTTACTATTAAATGAAATGTACAAAATGTAAGAGCCTATTTCACCGCCTCTATTTAAATGTCAGTTTATATTTAAATTTTGGTTGGACCACCCTTTAAACATAAATTGACATTAAAAATATTTTTTTTTTTTGAAAAAATAATTTTTTTTATTAAAATTGCGAAATTTTTGTTTATTATTAAATTCATAAAAAAAATTTTCCAGACGTATAAAAAACGAAACTACAAACAAAACAAGCCATAAATGATTAAAATCTGTTAGCAACTTTTGATTTAATTCACAAAAGCCGAAAAATTTAATTTATAAATATATTAAAAAAAGTCCCATAAATGCCCAGGAATCGCCCCTAGTAAGATAAAATGTATCACCGACCTCAATTAGTTTTTGTCCTTAACATTTTCTCGAGAAATACTTACCCCTTATCTCCACTTTTTTAGGGCGGCTGCCATACAAATATTGCGTTTTATGAAATTCTTTAATTAATTCAAATTGTTTTACTTTTGTGAATAAAATCAAAAGTTGCTAATAGGCTTTTTACACTTGCTCACATCTAACATCTTTCATCTTTTCGCAAAGATGATAACATCTTCCCATAAGAATTGTATAGGGCTAAAAATCAACATCTTTCTTCATCTTTAAAAGATGTTCCCATCTCATGTTGTTTCTTTTAACATCTTTCGATTATTTTAGTGTCATCACTAGAAAAAACAAATATTTTGTTAAAAAGTATATACCATCACTAAAAAAAAAATACAGAAGAGCAGGACAGCCATATCATTTATTTAGTTTTTATTTGCTCTTGCACGTGAAAATAAATATTTTTACGATGAAAGATGTTACAAATGTAAACAAGTTTTTTTAATTTTCAACATCTTCCACGCATTCCTCTAAGATGTGCTCAAGTGTAAATAGGCTATAACAGATCCTCTATTACCGAGAAAAAAATTGTTTGTACACATTATTATTATTGGTGCATGGCAAAATATTTCTTGTATCAATTTTTTTAAAAAAGTTTTATTTTACAGTACATTTTTTATATTGAGACATATGGAAATATCACGGTGCTTTAGAAATACTTTCTTAAAAGCGTTATTTTCTTATATGAGATGTTCTTATATCCGTTATGTTCTGTACATAGCTTGGCTTACAATTTGCAAAAACTGTAAAAAAGACGTTTCCACGACAATCGGTTCTACGCACCGGAGCGACTCGGAGTTTAGCGAACGCCGTCCAAGGGTTGACAACTCAGCAACACCTTAACATCATATATTGCTGCTACAAAAACAACAACTTGAGATGTGGGCGTACCTCTTATACAGGAGCAATTAAAATTTTTATATAAAAGGGGAACGGTAACAATAAGGTTAAAGAATTGATCGTCTTACCTTTAATACAATGACAAAATGTTGTACAAATAGCTTTATTATCAATACAAGAGATCTGTATTAAAAACTATTTTATTTTAATGGGGATACCGAAGCACACTGGGTTCAACAATTCCTCTATAAATGTCATTAATGCACAAACAAACAGACAGATTTTTCTCTTTGATAAATATAAAATTTGATCAAATTATCTTTTTCATTTAAAAAATTAAGTAAGAAATTAATTAATTAAGTAATAATTGATAATAATTAACTCAGTTCAGGGATGGGAAATAAAAGTTTTAAGTTATTGAAAAATTTAATGTAAAAATATATAAAACTAAAGGCCCGACTATAATATGCTTAATTTGGCTTAAGCAATTGTTCGCATACAAGTGAGTCATTTGTGTCGGACCATATTGAACTTAAGAACATTTTTTGGTAATTTTTATGAAACTGGCATTTGCTTAAGCAAAGTTCAAAACAGTTCGCAATTTCCGTACGAAAAAAAATATTTTTTTATTTAATTGCTCTTGAGAGGCTTTTTGTTAATTTTTGTCAGTAGCTTAAGCCACCTTTTATTCCCAGATTTTTTACAGAAAACAGGTAACTTCACTTCATTATGAATAAAATAACCACATATTTATCGATTTTCGAGGAATATAAAGTAGTTAAATTTAAGGTTAACGTAGTTTCCTGATCTAGTAATAACATTATTAATTTTGTACCATTTATTGTTATGAATTTTTAAAAATTCAAAATTGTACAAAATATATCTGATTTTGCACAAAAAAATGTTTTCTTTTTTATTTCGCCGAAAGTAACATTAAAGCCTCTAATCATTAAAACAATAATTTTAAAGTAGCTTAAAGACGGCTAAAATTCTCGTCATTTAAATTAAGTTTCGACTTTGACGAATTTGTCTCAAGTTATAAAAAAAACTGTAAATCACTCCTTTCAAAACTTAATTTTTGCGAAAATCCGGAACTTTTTTTATCCATTGATTTTCTCAAAGTAAAGCTTGTTTTCTTTGAAATAAACGTAGTTTTAAGAAAATGGTACAGTACTTTTCGTTTATAGTCCACTACTATAGTTGCATAACTTTTGTGGACTATAAGCGAATTTGGACTATAACCGATTTTTTTTATAAGCCATTTTATAGATAATAAGTGAAACCTTGTATAATCCACATTTTGGACTATATAAAAATGATTTTCTTCAATAAAACCACTCTTTTTAAACAAAAGAAAAGTATATTTAAAACATAATCAAATATTGATTTATTTTAAATAAATAGGTAAAACAAGTTATTAATAATTCAAATGCTTTAAAAGATTTCAATATAAACAAATGAGTTTGAGATTCATTTCAATTCTTTGGATGACGAAATCAAACACAACATAAATATCAAATTCATAGGATTTTTAGCTGACAATTTTTTGTTATACCAAACGTCAAAGTCTATATGAAAAATCTCTAATATTTTTATTAGCGTTTTTTCTATGAAGTTTGACTGTTGCCAGTTGATTATAAAAATTTTAGAAAACAGAGTGGACTATAAGCGAACATTTTTGCATGAATAATTATATACGCATGCTAAGAAAATGTGGCTTTTAAACGAAAACGGACTAAAAGCGAAATGGACCTTAGAACAAATATTTTTTATGAAATTCGAAAAAATCTGCGTGTGAATAGGACAGTTTTGGCTTATATCCGTTTTTGACCTTTAAGCGGAATGGACTATAAGCGAAAAGTACTGTATACATAAAAGTTTTTTCATTTTAAATTTTTTATAAAATCAATATTACATATTTTAAATAATGAAAATTTTCAATTTTGTCAAAAAAAAAATTATTTTTCTTCACAGAAAAAACAAATCCATATTTAAATACAAAAATCGCATATTTGATTAAAAAAATTTTTGAATTATCTGCGATGATGATTTTTGCGGTATTGATAAAAAAGTTTGTAGGTTCAATTGAAGCACAGCCGCGAATAACGTTGTAAAAGCCACTTTTTGCAAAAACTGTGTTTTTGCAGACAACCGTTAACATTAATCTCGTACACTGTTTAAACCTCAAAGCACCAGTGTTACCACCAGGAAAATTCAAAATTACACTTGAGATGAACCAAAATTACCCTATTTAAATGAAATTACACCTCATATAAAACTGAAGTTTTTTTATTAAAAAGACATATACAAAGAAGCAAAAACACAAAAAAACTTATTGAAAGAAGATCAATATTATTTAGGCCCCTATTAGGATTTCTTAATTTTTATATTATGGTTTACGACTTTGCTAAATTGCGGTGAACAAAAACATAACAAAAATTACAACTGATCACAACCAGTTGTCTTTATTACAACTCAACTGAGTTGTAAACCGTTATAGGGGCCTTAAACTGTTAAGATTCTTATTGTAATTTTAAATAAATTAACAAAAAAAGATAAAAGACAATTAATTAAATATAAAATAAAACTCCTAAACTAATAAGATTAACTTCCACATTTGGTTGCATATATTTATCCAGTCTAAGGATCCATCTTGCGACATTCATTACCATACTTTTAAAAATATATATTTAATGATTGAAGTCTTTTCTAAAAAAACCGAGACTTTGATTTAGAACGCTGTGCGTTTTTTTTATCAACAATATTTAAAAAGAAATAATTGTGATCACTGAAATTGAATCTGGTCAAATAACACCTGAATAACACCTAAGAGAAAATACCCACGCTCTACCCACGACAGTAAAAATTATACCAAATTCGGGTAATTACCCATAAAGTGGCAACGCTTCAAAGCACCCAAAATTATGCACCTTAAAGCCTTTAAAAAGGACATACAAAGAGTCAGCTAGTGGAAGAACGTTGTAAGTTACTCAAAAATGATACAAAGGAAATGGTTTTAAACGTGGAATAACGTTTTAGAAGCCACCAGTCATGATGATTTGCGTAGTGGAAGAACGTTTTAAATGACATCGTGATTGTGGATATGAAACGTTTTTCAACTAAAAAAAAAAGTTATAAACTGTAAATTTGCATGTAATTTAAGTTTTAAATTTGTTGATATTTGGCATAAAAATTTTTATTATCATTATTTTTAATAATCTAAAAAAAAAAAAATAAAAAATTAATAATCTCTCCTGTTAAAAACGTTTTTTTGCTCTCCTGAAAAAAAATTATTTTGTAATTGTTGAATTTTTAGTTGACAACCAAGTTTATTGAGTCAATAAAAAAAGTTTTTGCCCAAAATAATTTTCTTGAACAAAATGTTTACGTTTAAATAAATTGTTGAAAATGTTGAACAACCCACACAAAAGGTTTATCGAATCTTTATTTATTAATTAATTATGATGTGCTAAATTCCCAATTTGTATTCATTGATTAAAACACTAAAATTTTTTGTGGGGGCATAAGCTAGTTCCTATGGTTGCTTAAGCCAGATCATCAGGATCCAAAGACTTTGGAAAAACTAAAGATATTATTCAACCGTAAAGCGAATGAGAATTATGAACTTTTTAAAAATGGAAAAAAGGGTTATAAAAATACTGTTTCTAGTTTGATTCAAATATTTATTTTGTTAAATATGAAGAATTATTTCATTATTAAATATGTTTTATTGAGTGCTATTTTGCAGACTGTAATTTTGATAAATTTTTTCATTGAATCAAATAAATAATTTGTTGACCTAAAATTTTCTTTTTAACAAACTGTGTTGTAAAAAATTTTCTAGATATATTCTTTCTGTGCATAGAAGTTGAAATTTTGACTGTTTATGTATTAAGGGGACCATAACAGATCAAAAAAATAAAGTGGTCATCAAAGGCCATGCCAACAGTTTAAATTTGTTGGAAAGTGGACCATCAATTAAGCGAAAATTTAAAAAGTTATCTGTTTCAAAACAGTAGACCAGCTTTGTGTTAGGGTTAGGGTTAAAAAAATTCGGTTAAAATATTGAAATCTGTGAGAATGAATTTCGGGCTAAATGGAAAGAAAAACGCCCGTAACTACTGAGGAGTCACCACTAGAGTTGTGAAATGTATGAGCAACCCGCATTATTTTTGCATCCCCAATATTTCTCTAGAACAAACTTATCCTCTATCTCCAACCCTTCATATGGTACCCATACGAAAAATTTAATTTTCTCGAAAACCGACTCTAGAACAGACGGACGGACAGCCAGACGGACATGAAGTCCAAGATTAAAAAAAACGGAATTGGATTGGATTACATCCTAATGGTTCCGTTTTTATATATACATGTCTGCTTTAATGTAAGTCAATAAATCCATCTATTCCACATTCTACAGAGAACATCGCATTCTTTCTATATCCTGCAATATATCAAACTCCAACAAACAATGTTGATAAATGTTGATTCAAAACACTAAAATATGATTGTTATCGCCGTAATCTAAATCTACAAAATTAAGCCAGCCATTTTCCATCCCTGATATTAACTCAAACAAACAAAATTTCTTTCATGCCTGCGATATGGTATTTTACATACGAAGCCTGATTTCTGCGATAAAGTTAGAAATTATTCATATTTAAAAATTAACAAAAAAAAAAAAAAAAAAAAATAAAACTTTGTAAATATGATTTAGTTCCTTTGGAAAAAAATGCATGACATTGAATTTTTTTTCAGATGAAAAGTTTAGATTGGCTTATTTAAACCGCAGGGGTTACTTCACCCACAAACTTTTAAAGTCCTAATCCCCAAGCAGAAAAAAAAATCATAATACAAACAAACGCATATTTCTACAAACCAAAAAAGTTACATTGATCTTTTTAAAACTTAACTCTTTTCTTACTTACCCCACAATACAGTTTGTATTTTCAATTTTTCCATTGGAAAGATCGCCAGACACACCAAGAAGACGATATGAGCTGCAGAAATCAAAATGACATTGTGCCATTTAAGAGGAGCTTTAAACTGAATTCCGAATACTTTATCACCCTTAAATTTGCGCGAATATTCATCCAAATTAACATGATATTTATGTTGTATTACTTTTACTTCACCATCGGCGGCTGAGACCAGAGGCTGGCCATTGGCCGAGGGAAAACCATTTGCTGCCGCCTTGACTTTGCCATTGGTCAGACGCTGCTGTAAGCCCGAGGGCTGTTTTGATTCTGTACTTTCGGCACAACTGGTAGTGGTAGTGACACGATCCGATGTTGATAAATGACCCATATTTGTATTCAAAATATTTTGTTTACTTTAAAGATTTTGGAACACTGAGTAATTCTGTTGGAAGGATATAGGGAGCAGAGAGTGAGAGAGAGAGAGAGAGATAATTGAAGTTGGCGTTAAATAGATTATCACAAGGCTAAAGAAATTTCGTATTATTTATTTAAGTTTAATTAATTAATTAAAGTTATTATTTTCTATTTCTTTAAATTTTAAACAAAGCAGATTTTTATTGAAGATTTAACGGGAAGTTACAAAATGCAAAACAACTACTAATTGTTTATTGTCCAATATTTGGATTTAATTAAAGGCGTTTTTATTTTAATATTTTTAATTAATTAATAACTTTTATTTTTCATATATATAATAACGTTTTTTACTTGTATTTAACTTTTCATTTGAGTTGTTAAAATTCTTATTTAAACTTTAATTTTTTGTTTAATTTTTCTATTACAAAAACGGATGCACTGTTTTTTTTCTTTCTTTAAAACTTATCAGAACTTTTCAATACTTTATATTTTTTTATATATTTATTTGTTAAAAATTTATTTCAAAGCTTTAAAATATATTTTTTTTATTTAGAGAAAAAAAAAACAAAAAAAAAACTATAGTTATTTTCTATTATGTTTGTTTAATTTTTTTATTATTTTTGTTTTTAGGTTTTACTTAGAAATTCTTTTTAGTTATTTTTTTTTTTTGTTAACATCCGTTTGTTTTTATCTAATGACCGTTGCTGTTCGACGTTTCGTTAAGAAATGATCGTTGTTTAAGACTTAAGTTTCATTTCTATCATTTGCTACACAACTTTAACGCTTAAAGATGACTCTGGCTAACAGAGACTCTGTCTTTGCATAGTTTGCTTTAGGGTCCGTCTGTCTCTCAGTTAGTCAGTCAGTATGTTTATCTGTCTTTCAACTCTACACTTGTATTCTTTGGTATCGCACCAGTGTGGCTGTGTCAGTTTATCTGTTTGTTAACCGATTTTGTATTGTTTATTTTGCTTTTTGTTGTTGCCGTTTTGGTTTGAAAATCAAAAACTGTAAACTAAAAAACTACTTTAAGGCCAAGATTGAGCCACCTTTTGGTGTTACTTAAAAAATACGAATACAAATACCTACACACATAAAACAGCTCCAACACATTTAGTTTTGGGCTTCTCCATTCACATCTACATACATATAAATGTACTTACGACTTGAGTTTGGCGAAAAAAGTCAAAGAATGACTTCATTATAAACGAAATTCCTATAAATTTAACGAAAATATTTATTTAAAACAATTTTCAATAATAATTCCAGATAATTAAGATCAGTTCTAAAAAAATAATTCTTTAGTTATACACGCCCATTAGTAGAATACACGTCATTAACTGGAATAGCTCTTTCAGCAACATACGATGTTTAAAAAATATTGTTTTATATTTACGGGGTTGAATCAACTTTATAATGCTTGAATCAAGCGTATTTTGAGATTAGTTCAATTCGGGATTGAATATCACTGTGTGTAATGTTTTATGTCATGGAAAAATAACCATATACGTACACCACTATGTGATAAAAAACCAAAAAAAGACCCGTGTCTCCCAGTTTTGCCCAATGTCATGCACTTTTTTTTATGGGCCCCAAAAGATTTGGGGCCTCGGTGTCATTTTTGCAAAAAAGTGATCATTTTCTCAGGCTCAAATCTTGTAAAGCGTTCGGAATTTTGGTTTATTCTCTGAGACAAAGTTGTAGCTCTTGCCATAAAAAACAAAAATTGTGAGCAAATCAAATGAAAAAACTTCATCTTTTAGATCAAAATCGCAAAAAACTTAAAAAAACTTGAATTTTTTTACCTTTTTCCCCCTGTTCAGGTCCATAAGGAGCAAACTGTTCAAAATTCAAGGAAACAACTGACTACAAAAATGTACCTAAGATCTCAGGTATATATGGAGAGCGGTAGGAGAAAAATTTCCAAAACTTAGTACAGAAAGCTTTGGGTATCAATGCATAGCCTCTTTTAAAAATGGGTGGGTTTACAGAAGTGATCGTTATCTATACAAAAAAAGTATGGATTTTTGGTATATCTAGATCTCGACAAGAGCCAACGTTCAAAAATTAGGTACAAGCATTTGTGTACTCATTATACAACAACCGGCAAAATGCAGGCACAATTGGAGAAATGGGAGTGGCACCTCCCATACAAATACAAAATAGATTTTTGTATATCTGGAGGATGGTAGCCGTAAAAGTTTCGAAATTTGGTACAAATAGCGTCGATGTCAATGCATGACATCTGGCAAAAAGTGGGCGTGCAACAAAATAGAATTATGTATATATGCAAAACGGTTACGGCTACAGTATCCAAAACTGGTAAAAAACCTTTGGTTATAAATACACAACATCTATCAGGAAGTTGTTGGGAGGGGTAAGGGGGGCGTTGCACCTCCCATGTAAAAAGCAAAAGAGATTTCTGTATATCTAGAGAACGGTAAAAGCTAAAGTTTTCAAAATTAGAACAAATATCATGATTATTAATGCACAACATCTGTAAAAACGAAGGCTCTACTTGAAAAGTGGGCATGGCATCTTCGATACAAAATTGATAAAAATGTCTGTATGTCTTGAGAACGGTACCAGGGAAAGTTTTTAAATTTGGCATTTTATTTAATTAATCGGGAACTTGGTACGTTTTTGTGTGCTTTATAACTGCTATGTACCAAATTTCTCTTGCATTTAAAACTTATTAAAAAAAAGCATTAATATTTCGGCTGTGCCAAACATTCGATACCCTCCATTGAAAGTAAGAATACTTCATGTATGGGCTTTATATGGTATCTATAAATTCTAAGCTAATCTTTATAACCATACAGTACTATAATTCGTTCCGATTTTGTGAGTGTCAAATAAAGTCTGTTCCAAAATTACGCATCATGTGTTGATGATCATCACAAAGTTTTATGATTAAATTTCTAGTCATTTCAAACTTAATTAGACCTAATTTAAATTAAATATTATTTTCGCTTCAGTTTTCGGCATAATAAATGGACTTACAGGAGGGTTTTTTTAAGGGGCCTATAAAGGTGAGCTTTCTGGACTAGTGAAACTATGACAGATCAAGATTTACTACAATACCATTATTCGTTACGGGTTTGGGCACACTTAAATATTCTCCGTGAGTGGCTTTTATGTGGGACCCATGGTATATTATAATTTTGGACTGATCTTCACGAAATTCTACACGCAGAGAAAAAATATGGTTGGGCATGGTTACGGCAACAACACTTTGTTTAATGTAACAATATATTTTTGTCGTACACAAATAATTTTTTAATTAGTATTTTATTTGTATTAATATTTTTATTTAATATCTGTAAACATATCAATGTTTATCGCAATTATGAATTTGAGTATTGTTGACCGAAAAATAATTATTTTTCTAACAACTTAATTATGATAACTTTCTAAACATATTATATTTTTCACAACCATATCATGATATTTAATAGCCATAACATGATAACTTTCTATACATTTATCATATTATGTTAAAGATGCAATCAAACTATTTTTACTCTAATCATATTATGTTAGCGCCATTTGTAAAATAATTTTGAAGCAGTTGTGTCTTTTTTTTATTTGTGAGCGGTTAAACAATTAAAAGATAAAATTCCATAAAAAAATAAGTCTAAAGAAATTAAAAAATTTAAATATTAGCGGCGTTCATTCAAGTATTAGTGATGCAATAGTGCAAATGCAAAATATCATAGTTTTTTTTGTAAAATCCAACAACAAAACACACAGGGATTTCGTTATATTTTATAAAAGTGCTACGATATTTCACCAACATCTTAAAATCGAAAAAATGGACACACGCGGTTGCCCATGAAAACCACAGATTTTGTATTTGCTCTTTTGCAAGCCTTATATTGAACTCCGCTATTTGATTAACATTAAGAAAAATTGTAAAAAGCCACAAAATAAAAAATCGATGCAAAAATATTTTAATTTATTTTGTATTTTTATGACAGCTATGAAAGGTTCTGTATCGTAATATGATTGCTTCTAAATTTATTATGATTAACATGATGATAATATGATTACTTCTTAGCTTATTATGATTAACATGACAATAATATGATTAATTTCATAGCTTATTATGATTAACATGACTATAATTTGATTACTTCTTAACTTAGTATGATTAACAGAATAATAATATGATTAAGGGAAAAATATTATGATGACATATTACGAGTATATTTAGTCATAATATGATTCAATAATAATCTTAATATGGTGACTACAATCATAATTCTTATCATAATATGTTGCTTTTAGAATATGTTTACCACAACCATATTTTTTCTTTGCGTGTATGGTATGATTTCTAGTCATATAAAACGAGTTTGTGCAAATAACAGTCGTTGCATTCCGCCGCTAATTTTTGATAGTTTTTGTAACAGATACATACATAATTTTAGGTTGGTTGTTACACATAGGAATATTTCTTAACACCATTTAGGTAGCGCTTTGAAACCGCAAAAGTGAAAAATTTCCCGAAAATTTTTTAATTTTATATGTTTTTTCTTTACTTCAACATTGAGATACTATGGTATCTATAACCATATACGGACACCACTACCTGATAAAAGATCAACAAATAAGAGACCAGTGTCTCCCAGTTTTGCCCAAAGTCATGCACTTTTTTTATGGGCCCCCAAAGATTAGGGGCCTCGGTGTAATTTTCTCAGGCTCATATCTTGCAAACCGTTTGGAGTTTTGATTTACCCTCTGAGGCAAAGTTGTAGCTCTTGCCATAAAGAACCAATATTGTAAATATATAAAATAAAAAAAAAATCACTTTTAAGATCAAAATCGCAAGAAACTTTAAAAAATTCGATTTTTTTACCTTTTTCCCCTCTTTAGGTCCATAGGTAAGAAACCGTTCAAATTTCGAGGAAACAATCAACTACATAAATGTACCTAAGATCTCAGTAAACATTTTTTTAGAACATATAAACTTACTAGGAATGAAATATCCTGAAAATTCCACTTAAAAAAATTTTGAAAAATTATATTTTTGTATAATTTGTAAAAAAAAAAACGGTCTAGTTTTTTAAAAAATGCGATAAAAAAACGCACAGTGGCTGAAAATCGTTTTTCATTGGCCAAAAATATGTAACTTTTGAACCGAAGGAGATGTTTTAGTGAAATTTTTATTTTTAATCGACAGATAGATTCTTAAAATTTCTCCACTTTAAATTTCATTAAAATCGGTTGAGTAGTTATTGGGGAATTTAAGGGCAAAGTGGAACTTTAGATTTTTTTTAGCGCGCAATATGTTTTTATACCCTCCACCACAATTAGTTTTGAAGAGGGTATATTAAGTTTGTCATTCCGTGTGAAACTTTTTTATTATTCATCTCAGACCCAATAAAGTATATATATTCTGGGTCCTTGAGTAATTCTAAGTCGATTTAGCCATGTCCGTATGTCTGTCCGTCTGTCCGTCTGTCCGTCTGTTGAAAACACGCTCACTTTCGAAAAACTCAAAACAAATTAACAAACTTGGTGCCAAATTGCTTGCAGTTATCCTAAGCAGTTTGGGATTGAAATCCAGCACAATCGGTTTTGTAGGACCAGAGCTATGAATCAAAATGTGGACCCACCACCTAAAAAAATTGATAATTTTGTTACAAAAAATAACATAAATGCTGGAACAAGGCACGGAATGAGATACAATTTTGCAAAAATTTGTTTTATTTGACTGGAAATCATGCTGTTAAATTTCGTGAAGATCCGTCCATAATTTACCCTAAGCCCCATATAAACAATACTCCCGGAAAACAGTTTATTACGCCTAAAACCGTAAAAAATAATGCAATCATAACAAAATTTGGAACGTCACAGTTTTTAGAACTAGAAATAACACTGTGAAATTTCGTGACGATCGGTCCATAATTTACCTTAGGCCCCATATAAACCCTACTACCGGAAAACAGTTTAGCACGCCTAAAACCGTAAAAAATAATGCAATCATAACAAATTTTGGCTCGTCACAGTTTTATAGGACTATAAATGATACTGTGAAATTTCGTGAAGATCGGTACATAATTTACCCTAGGCCCCATAGAAACCCTACTCCCGGAAAACAGTTTAGTCGCCTAAAACTATAATTAATAACAAATCGTCACAGTTTAAGATAATAATAACATCATACAGATATTACTCCTTATACATTTGAACTGTCGGTGGAGGGTATGAAAGATTCGGCACAGCCGAATATAGCACTCTAACTTGTTTTTATTTCTTTTAATTATTTAAAAATTAATTTTTAGATTTAAATAATTATTATTAACATTTTTTTTAATATTGGAACACTCAAAAAAATTAAATGTTTACACTATAAAAAAAAATAGTAAAATCCACTGGAAATTTTGCTATTATTGCTGAAAAATAAACAATTGTTTGCTTTCAAATTTGTTTACACTTTCTTATTTATTTATTACAACATTTCATACATATGTGGATAAAAAATACATTTTTAAAATAATAGCAGCAATAGATTTTAATAGCTTTTGTAACAATGTGAGTTTCTGTTTGTTATTATTTTTTACTAATACAATGTCTGTCTTAGATCTAATGAATTATAATTATTGTTCATTTAATTGAAAGATTGATTGCAAATATTCCATATTCTGCTCTGTGTTATTTCTGTTCTTTAGTAGTTTTTTGACTTCTTCATCTAAATCCCAATGTTCCAATTTCCATTGATTTCGAATACTGGAGATGAACGGATCTGACGTTGCCAATAATATATTAAATAGATCTTCATTAGTGGAATTTCGTGAAATTTTTCTAGTATTGTGCTCACTATAAAATCTGTAATCCGTATTCCTTTTTTCCTGAGCTTCCTCTGATAAATCTCCAAGTGGCACCAACTGATATTTAATGACATCTTCTCGATGATAAGGGATTTTGTGAACTGTAGCAGACATACTTCTCCATGGGTACTTGGTTGTATATATTTTTGCAGTTTCCTTAGCAAAATCTCCAAATTTTCTAGAGTCAATTTCTTCATTGCACGCAAGTACTGCTAGGATTATTTTAAATCTAAAAATGAGGTTAAAATCAACACCTGTTATTTCAGATGCTGTTTCTGGATCTGAAAAGAATCTTCTTGCGGTATTGCCATCATTTGTATTGCCTTACCCTTATTTCGGCTGATCTATAATAAACCAATCTTGAACATGTTTCCTTTTTGAACTTCTTAACTCCTTGTTGGTTTCGTTGTTCCTTATTGATCCTGAAGATCCGAAATTTAAATCATAACTGATTTTTAGCATGTATTCCATAAGTCGTATACATGTAGTGGTGATAATCCAAATTCATATGCATCAGTATTATCTAATGATTTTGTCGGGACTTGGTTTAATTGGCTTGAATGCAGCCTTCCTTTTAGTCAAAGCCTGGCCTACTTTTCCATCTACCATTGTTAGCACCAATTGGTAGCTACCTTCAATTTGCTGCCCATCTAAATCTAACTGTAATAGCTGTAGTATTGCAATTTGGGCCTTGATATCACTAACTTCTTTGTTAATGACATCATGAGTTTCTATTTTGAATTCAAATTTCATAGGTCTGCAATATATCGTAGAAGATGGTGTCTCATTTTTCCAAATATCCTTTGTTTGCGTTGTACTAGTCGAAGGCTCTGAATCTTCTAAAACCTTTTTTAATCGCAATGGTACAAATGATACCATAAACATATCTGAGTACGAAATATTTTCACATACTACTTGTTTGTATTGTTTTTGTCCGGAAGAACCATCACATCCCCATTTACAAAAAAGAATTCACTTTGTGTTTCCATATTTCTTTAACTCATTTCCTTTTATTAATTGTAGCAAGCGTTCGGCTGTGTGATCAAATAGAGATTGTTGTTGTACCTCTGTCGAAATTGATGTGATTTTAATAGTGTCCTTTAATGGCAAACAGTCCATTTTAGCAGCTGCTATGTGATGATATGAAATTTGAGCCTTTTTCAATCGCACGCAATCTGAGCTGAATATATTACTGTTTTGTTAATTTCAAATCCAGAAATAATGCTAATGCCTCCTAATTTGTGAATTGTTTTGCATCGCTCGGAGTTGGTATACTTTTAAGAATCCGGTTTGTTCTCAATGGACTAGCTTCAACATCTTTTTCAATGATATCCACTTTTGTCAATTGTTTCTGTGATCGTAATTGATGTAGAAAAGTATCTTGAATATTTTCATATCCGCTTACTTCATTTATATCCTTAAGCTTCCGCCTCTTAGATCTTTCGCTACAGTTGTCCAGCTATTTTTGTGGTCTCCCACGTGTGTTTTGATTTGAAGTTTCTGAAGCGATCTGGACAGAAAGTTCGTTCTCTAACCAGTTTGCAAAGCTCCTATAAAATCTATATTTGCTGTAATCAACTTTCCTGTATCGCTGTTTTAAATTTTTCATGAAAACAGATAATTTATTTTCTAAGTCCAATTGTATTTCAGTGCTATAGGAATTTAAGTTTCCTTTTTTTCGAATGTAATTTTTAACATCTTCCTCGTTTTTGTTTCTAAAATACTCTCCGGCCAATTCTTTATAGCTGAAGCTCTCCATGTTTATGAAAAACGTTGTTATTGCTCAGATATATTATATCCACTGAGTTTGCATCCGAATGTCACCTTTTCATACCAAATACAGGTAGAATAAAAAGGATTAAAAAACTTAAAATCCTTTTATTTATATGCTATAAAATACCTGACACAAATTTAACAACGCATTGCATAGGTATAGGGTCATGGAATATTATTAGAGTCATAAAAACAGATAAAATAAAATGACCAAACAAAATTAAAAAATCCCTTCTAAGGTGGGATTTACAATATACCTGTTAAGCGTAAACGCGTGTCTAAGCTCTTTATTCTACTATAAAATACGCAAGTGTGAACGTAGTGTAACGAATAAGGATGAATCAGGGGGGCATGAAATAACCGGCGCTGCGAAATATGGCCCCAAAAAATAAATGAAAATTGACCCCAAATTTGGGGCTATTTTTCATAATGCAATATGGCCCCATTTTTTTAATGAAAACTTACCCCAAAAAAATGAAAAATAACCCTAAAAATAAAATGAAATATGACCCTAAATTTGGGGTTATTCTTCATTATGAAAAATCACCTCAAAATTTATAATGAATTTGAACCCCAAAAAAGAACACAAAGAAAGTTACATTGAACATTTTCGGTGGAGTTCATATGCCCGAAACTAAAAATCCCAAATTTAGAATCCCGATTTCAAAATCCGGATAATTATACAGTTTTCGTTTTAAAAATCGTACGATTGATAGCATGGTTGGGCTTTCGGCCATGCGCAAGGATTTTTTTCTCTATGGTATAACGAACACTGGCTTTGCTTACTAAAGCTTCACGTTATAGCCGGCCTTTGGCCGGGCGCAAGGATTTTCTTCTCTGTGGTATAACGAATATTGGCTTCGCTAACTAAAGCTTCTCTGTATAGCCGGCCTTCGGCCGGATGAAAGGATTTTCTTCTCTTTGGTTTAACGAACACTGGCTTCGCTCACTAAAGCTTCACTACATAGCCGTCCTTCGACCGGGCGCAAGGATTTTCTTTTCTATGGTATAACGAACTCTGGCTTCGCTCAGCAAAGCTTCTCCTAATAGGCGGCCTTCGGCCGGGCTCAAGGATATTTCCTCTATGGTATAACAAACACCGGCTTCACTAACTAAAGCATCTCTGCATAACCGCCAAGGATTTTCTCTACTTTGGTATAAGAATTCGGGTTTTGTATACTATGCCTAGAAACTTTTACATAGAATTTTACAAAATTTGTGTAAAAATGTTTGGGGTGATTTTTCATTTCTTAAAATTTGCATTTTTTATTAGTAGATGAAAAATAGCCCCAAAGTAAAAATCGTGATTTTATTTGGGGCCTTTTATCATTCCATGATATTGGGGTCATTTTTCATTCCACCTTAAATCCAATAACACCCTAACGAAAAAATGAAAAATAACCCCAAAAAAAAAAAAAAAACAAAAAAATTGCGCCAAAATTGCGTGTTGTTGTGTCTCATGTAAAATTTTTGGGCCGTCTTTCATTTTCCTTTTGGGGCCATATTTCCTGGGGTCATTTTGCGCACCGCCGAAATAACCCCCAACATATTACCCCCCAAAAAATAAAGAAATAACCCCCCAATGCGAGGGGCCTTATTTCATATGCAATAAAGCCCCATTTTTGAAAATGAAATTAGCCCCCAACGAAATGAAATAACGCCCCAAACATAAATGAAATAATTCCCTAATTTTTGGGGAAATGAAATAAAGGCCCAATATATGTAATACATTTAATTATACAGTTTTGCTTTAAAGGATCACGCGATATATATCATGGTATGATATACCAAACACAAGCTTCGCCAACTAAAGCTTCACGTTATAGACGGCCTTTGGCCGGGCGCAATGACTTTTTCGTCTATGGTATAACAAGCACCGGCTTCGCTAGCTAAAGCTTCTCTGCATAGCGCCAGGATTTTCTCCTCAATAGTATAAAAATACCGACTCGACCCGGCTACGCAGAGAAGCTTTAATTAGCGAAGCCGGTGTTTGGTATACCATATAGAAGAAAACCATTGCGCCCGGCCGAAGGCCGGCTATGCAGGCCAGCTTTATTTATCGAAGCCGGTGTTCTGTATACCAAAGTGAATAAATAATTGCGCCCAAAAACATTTTCATTATCAATTTAAAAATGAAATAATCCCCCAAAAAATATATTGGGGCTTTATTTCATAATGATTTTTTGAGGGATAATTTCATATGAAATAATACCCCAATTAAAAAAATTAAATAACACCCCACACAAAATGAAATAACCCCCCAAAAATCGTTTTTGTTGTTCTCTGTACAAGCTTTTGGGGGGTTATTTCATTATTTTTTTGGGGAGTTATATTTTGGGGGGTTATTTCATGCCGCCTGAATCAGGGTTGGTATACGGTTTTCTGATTGTGTAGCATTATTAAAATGTTTTATATGTACTACCTGTATTATGTTCGATCACGATCAATTTTCCCTATATCATAAAATTTTTTTTGCGGAATAAAAAAAAATTGTAAAAAAACAATTTAAAAACAAAAATTTATTTTTACTTTTACTCCTACTCCTTTATGGACTACCCTTTGCATGCATGTATGGACTAGTCTCGTTATCTGCAGGGTTATCAAGCTTTTAAAAATCTATATTAAACGATAAAAGTCTTTTCTTACTAAGGTATAAAATTTTTCTCTAAATTAAATCTTTACATTATTTGTTTCAAAACGAAAAATTTCAAATTACACCTGATTTACACCTATAAGAAATTAGCCACGCTCTACCATCGACAGTAAAAATTACGCCCAATTCGGGTAATAACCCACAAAGTGGTAACACTGTATTTCGAGCTTAACCTAATAGACCTTCCGACTTATTTACTATGTATCTCAATAGAATAAAATTTTACAGCAAAACTATAAAAACATATAACAAATTTTTGTTTGCTTTTTCTACTACAAAGACAATCTATCTACAAAAGTTGCGTTAAATCAAATATAAATTAAAAATATCTCAAGAGCGAATACACTCTTTTCCATCACTTCGATTCATACCATTTTGCGTCTTTTACATTAGTATCTGTGTGTAGATCGGTATTTTAAACTCGCGTTTTACGAAAAAAAACGAAAAATATTTTTGTAATATACAATTCGTATACAACTGTGATCACACCTACTACATACATACATATCTTTCCTATATGTACGTGCACACAAACACAGCATGAAGTATGAACATTAGACAAAACCATTCAATGAGGATCAATTGTAAAAAACACATTTTTAATTTCATTAAATTAGTATTAGTAACTTATTTTAACTATGCAAACCTACGAATTTTTACATATATACATACATATGTACATATTTATAAGTGCCTGTGTATTCAAAAATTTGTATTATTGAATTTTAATTTAACTATCTATTGTAACAGCATCTGATCTCCGTCATTTGAGTCAACCAAAATTTATCTGTTTCCAAAATTTTTTCGCTTTAGCAAAAACTAGTTTGTGCTTAACCAAAAATGTCACAGTTATTTGCATATTCTTACGTTTTATGAATTTCCAGAATTCTATAATTTATGCAAATTTAAAACAAATCTCGTTCTCCAATCTTTTGTCTTTTGCTTTCTTTAGAAAGATGTAACAAAAAAAAATTGCAAGTTATTCGAAAGTATTTACACCATCCGCCTGACTAAATATTACACAGTGGTTTTAATGGATTTTCAGAAAATTAAAAGAAATGTATTCTAATTTATCACGACCATTATTATTTTGCAAATTAATTTTATATTTCGAAAAATGTTTAAAAAAAAAATATTTAATAAATTAAAAAAAAAATAAATTTTTTTTATTGAATCTTTATAAATTATAATATGAACTAACAATAACTAAGTGCTGGTTCACACAGGTCAAGTTTGACTCTTCAAGTCTTGAGCTTTTAAGAGAGAGGGGTAAATAGAATGGAAAGGGGTACATACTTGACCGTACCAGTCAGTTTTGTATTTTTCTTTTCTTTTTTCATCCGTAATATAATAAAAAGCTACAAAGTTGAAGGAAAAGAAAACAAAAATTAATTTTGTGCATGAACGTGAACGCAAGTTCAAAAGAAAATTTAAATAAAACTTTTTTTTTTTTAATAATTTATTTTTATTATTGAATCTTTCTTATCGAAATTTACAATATGTATTCAAATCTTAATTCTACTTGTTGTTTATTAGTTGTTACCTGTGTAACCACTAACTGCTGTATTCAAATTTTTAAGACTGTCTTCTAGTAAGGCTCAAAGTATCGGTTCTTTTTAGCCTCTGGTGACCTTCAAACTGAAGCAAACCCCGAGCGAGGTAGTTAGGGTGAACCATTAGTTTATCGATGTAGCTTATTGAATATTTTTTAATTTCCTCCTGGATAGTGGGGACGTTGAGATCTCTGTGGATAATATCATTACGTATATACCATGGGGCGCAGACAATTTGTCGTAATATTCTAGACTGTCTTCTTTGAAGCTTTTGGATGTTAGATGCGCATGCAGTACCCCATAATTGGATGCCATATGTCCATATTGGTTTTATGATGGACTTGTATAGAAGAACTTTGTTGTCTAAAGACAAGTTTGAGTTTCTACCGAGAAGCCAATGTAGTTGAGCTGCTTTAAGTTTCATAGCCGTTATTTTCGCTTCGATATGACGAGACCAGGTCAAACGTCTATCTATATGAACTCCCAAGTACTTTACATGGTTTTCTACCGGAACAGTGATGTTATTTATTTTTACTGCTGGGCACGTTTGTCTTCTGAGCGTGAAAGTTAAGTGAGCACATTTAGCCGGGTTAACCTTTATTCTCCATTTTTCTAGCCATGCCTCTAGTTCATTGATGTGGGACTGCAGATTTTGCGATGCGACTTTTGGGTCATGGTTAACGCTAATAAATGCTGTGTCGTCTGCAAATGTAGAGGTATGCGTGCTCAGGTTTGTTGGCATATCCGCTGTGTATATTATATATAGAAGCGGTCCTAATATGCTGCCTTGGGGAACACCAGCAGTAATTTTCTTGAGGGGGGAGTATTTATCTTGCGACCTTACTATGAATGTTCTGCCTGTTAGATAGCTCTCCAGAAGCTTGTGAGTGTTTTGAGGAAGCATTCGTGTTATTTTGATGAGTAGCCCATCATGCCAAACTTTGTCAAATGCTTGGGAAATGTCTATAAACAGGGCTGAGCAGTATTGCTTTTTCTCAAACGCCAATCTAATAAGGGTGACAATTCTATGCACTTGCTCTATTGTACCATGTTTCGCTCTGAATCCGAACTGGTGATCCGGGATGATGTCGTGTTCATTTAGATGAGGAGTTATACTTAAAATGAATATTTTTTCGAAAAGCTTTGATAGGATTGATAATAAGCTTATCGGTCTGTACGACGCAACCTGGCTAGCATCTTTTCCTGGCTTGGGAATCATAACAATTATAGACTTCTTCCATGAGGATGGGAAGTATCCGACTCTTAATATAGCGTTAAAAATGAACAGCAAGATTCTGGAAGCAGACGAAGGTAAGTTTCTTATCATTGACCCTGTGATACGGTCAAGTCCGGGAGATTTTCTAATATTCACTTTTTCTATTGCAGATTTTACTTGAGTAATGTTAAATTTTAATGGATGGTTTACCTTATCAGGAATGGTTGGACGACAGGAACAAGTATGTGTATCATGTGGCGTGAAAACTTTCTCAAGATGGCCCGCGAAAGCGTTTAATTTTTCATCTGTGTTTTTCGCCCAAGTGCGGTTTTCCAGTCTTAATGGAGATTCTTGGGTTATAGGGCATTTCATATGCCGTACAGCCTTCCATAAGCTATAATTGGAGTTTTTTGTGGCATCTAGGCTGTTTAGATAGCCTTCTATTGCAGACTCGTGGTTCTGTCTCAATTTGTTGCGAAGAGTTGTCAGGCATAATTGTAGTTGGGCCTTAGTGGTTGGGGAACGACTGTTTTGCCATTGTCTTCTTAACTTCCTTTTTTCTCTGATAAGGGTCTCTATATCCGTCGATGGATTGTAAGGAGCACGTTTAATTGTCCGCTTGATTGGGGTTGCATTTCTTGCTGCAGCATCCAAGACTTCTGTAAATCGGTCGACAGCTATTTGGATGTCAGATGAATTTTTTAGGGGAATGCACTGTGATAGGTGAGAGCTCACATACATTTTATACTTTAACCAATTTGTGTTTCTGTTTGGATAGGAAAACCAGTTTGCAGCTGCGGCGTCAGAGTTACATTTTAAAATGAGGATTGAAGGTGAATGATCAGACGAAAGATCATAGGAGGAACTAACTAGTACCTGATCGCGCTTGATGTTTTTGATAACAGCAAAGTCAATAAGGTCTGGTAGCTTGTTGAAGTCGGTTGGCCAATAGGTAGGCTCACCACTCGATACCACATCAAAGTTATTTGCAGTTACGGTATTATATAGCTGATTTCCTCTAGGACTAATAAGTCTGGAGCCCCAATATGTATGTTTAGCGTTGTAGTCGCCAGCAGCAATGAATTTCTGGCCCAATGTGGAGAAGAAGTTGAGAAATTTATCGTGTAGAATTTTGTGCCTCGGGGGACAATAAACGGATGTTAACGTTAGTTTGAAATCAGTCAGATTTATAGATGTGGCCTGGATACAATCTTCTTCGAACTCTGGCAATGGTAAGTGTCTGATGTGTTTGTGCACAATTATGGCTGTGCCACCACAAGCTCGTCCGCTGGGATGTTTTGTGTCATACGTAAGGTAACCATTTACCCTAAAGCAGTTTTTATGAGTAAAGTGTGTTTCAGAGACAAGAAGTACGTCGATTTCATGCCTATGAAGAAAGTTTGCAACTTCGTGTTTATGTTGGGATAACCCGTTTGCATTCCAGAAACATATTTTTAACTGGTTCATTTTTTGTTGAGTAGAACTTGCAGGAGCATGTTCTGGTTTCGCATCATTTCCTGAAACATGCTCTGCATAGTGGCCATGAAGTTATTCATAGTTTGAATTAAATTTTCAATTGAGGTAGGCATTTGTAGACCTTCCCTAGGAACATTAGCGTATGGAGGTTGCTTTGCGTTGGAAGTACTCGGGGGATTTTTCGCATTAGGGTTTCCTTTTAGGACTTGGGCATATGATTGGTTTTGTTTGTTTGTTTGTGTAGTACTAGCAATAGAGCCAGCGGCTTGGCTGGGCGCATGTGATGGACCATATTGGGAGTGAGTATATTTTTGAACTAAAGCTGGTTTTTTTAAATGCAAGAAGACTTTACAACCCCTATAGTTTGCCGTGTGATTTTCGCCACAGTTGCTGCATTTCTTGACATTTGGGTCAACTTTAGAACGATTACATTCGGCGGTTTTATGAGCGTCGCCACAAACCACACATACGTGAGGCAATTTACAATATGATTTTGTATGCCCATATTCCTGACAGTTTGTGCATTGGGAGGGACCCTTTCGTTTTATTGGCTCCTCAACAGTTATTCTTCTGTTGAGTAGGTAGCGCAAGTTGTATATGGGATGAACTGAATTTTTGGTTTTGAGAACCGATGAATCAAACGATATCTCAATGCGGTGCAGTGGTTGGGGAACTTTGTTCCTGTTCAAAATGTTATGAACCGATTTTACCTCGTACCCCTCTTGCTCTACGGCAGATTTTATTTCATCTGTAGGAACGGAACTATCTATGCCTTTTATGACAATAATCAATCCCTTAGCACTTTTTAATTGGTATGTATAGTAGCTTTTATTTTCTGCGTCCAGGTGTCTTGATATAATACGAAAGTTCGTTTCTGTACTGGCTTGAATTTTGGTCTCTTGAATTTGTCCGCGTCGTATAGAAACGACGTAGAAATTGTTCTTACCTACAAGTTGAGTCAACATGTTGACTATGCTATTTGATGTTTGCTCCCGCAGATAGATAGGTGGCGGTTTAACTTCTTTAGTGGCTGTCCCATTAGCTAATTCTGCTTCTTCATCGTCAGGTATGGATAGTACAGAGAATCTGTTACCATTTGTTGGCAAAGAGACTACGTTAGAGCCTTTGTATTGTTTGGCCACGCGTTCCTGTTGGGTGGACCTAGGGCTAGCCTTTCTCTTAGTTATTGTTATATATCTGTCCATGCCTGTTTGCACTTTAGTACTTTTTGGTACAGCTCCAGTATTTGTTAATGCAAATCGTGATGTTCCAGGTTTTTCGTTATTATTCCTCTGGTCAGACGGCTTCACACTTTGAACCACATTTACGGTCGGATCAACACACTTGCTCAGGTTGGGCACACTTGAACTTAAATTTCTGTATGGAAGACCAGTTGCGCTGGCAATTTTTGCACTTAAAAGATGTTTGTTTAATTCAGGGTATCGAATGTTTTCATTGCTCACGCTCGGGGAGCTTACCACAATATACGCATTTCTGCTATTTGTGCTGGGCCTACTCTCCTTATTGGGAGTATTTGTGAGGCTCATTCACAAATCTCTTCGGGCACACTAGTTATTGTTCTTTTTTTTTCACCTATTACAAATATTTTTTTTTCACCTACGGTAAATATTTTTTCACTTTTTTTTTTTTTTTTTTTTATTATATTATTTTTTTTTTTTTTTTTGTATTTTTGTTACTCACTGATACACGTCCGTACTCGTCAAGAGCTAGTTCGCAACTTTAAATAAAACTGTTCAAGTAAACTTGACCTGTGTGAACCAGCACTAATTAAATCTTATTCTAATTCATGCATGTAAAGAGTAGTCCATAAAGGAGTAGAAGTACTCCAAAACTACTCCAAATATATGGGTAAAAGGTGGTCCATTTAACATTACGATGTCCTAGGAGGGGACCATATAACCCACCGAAGTAGTCCCTAAACTACTCCATGGAGTACTTAAGTGGGTTAGTTTTAAAAGTATTTACTACCATGTTACTACCCAATAAAAAATGGAGCTTCCAACGAAGCAGGTTTGTAAGACAGAAACATAAGGGGTTCGCTTACCATTGCGCTTACGGAAGACATGAATTTTATATGGCGAGTTCCCAATAAAAAATGGAGCTTCCAACGAAGCAGGTTTGTAAGAGAGAAACATAAGGGGTTCGCTTACCATTGCGCTTACGGAAGACATAAATTTTATATTGCGAGTTCCCACTTTGAAGCAATACATTTTTGATACATTAAGCGCATTATTCAGCGCACATAAACATTGTTGGATGTAACGATCATATTTACACACTGAATGTTTTGATACAGTTATTTTTTAGTATTCTCCCTTACAAACCTGCTTCGTAGTAAGGGAATGCCGTAGCACTTGAAATGTTATTTTTTTTTATAAAAGTTGTTGAGAGTTCTTTCACTTACTTTACTGCATTTCTGTATGTCTTATTGCGTAGCGCATAATTGTGCGCTTATTTTTTTAAATGTACCTTTAGTGCTTCGCAAAATGATAAAAATTTTTATTGGGTACAGTATGGAGGACACTTAAGGGGTAGTTTAATCATTTTTCTTTTTAATTTTTTACTAATCGCCTTTTATGGTGTGTACTGTAGTCTATTATTGCTATTATTAAATATATTTACTTGGTATTTTTAATTTTTTTAACCTTTTTTCCACAAATTGCACAAACTTTAACTTTTAAATAAACAATTAATAATGGACACCATCAGGGCTACCAATGTGTAATACTGTAAACTATAGAAAAGTATACATCATGCAGTTGTTGGCAGCACTGCATGTTAATTTCTTATAACATGGTGCATACTACAGTACATTGGACCATTTTGTAAGTAGTCCATTTCAGCCACAATGGACCACGTAGTCCAATATTGTCTGTAGGGTTCTTAAGTTAGTCATCGTCCAGACTTGCAATTTTTGTTGGTGCATCTTTTTAAAAGTCTGCTTTTAAATTGCATAGTGGCAAGATTATGAAATTCTAGGGTTGCAATTTTTGTGTAATTTTCTTTCTATTTTAAATTTTTTTATATATAAATAGCAATACACTTACAGGCCTTGTAGTTTGAAAATAACAAACCAGAATTGCACAGTACATGAAACTGAGAACGCTCCCCAATCTTATCGCCCCCGGCATCCATAAACTCAATAGTGGCTGCAACAAAAATTCCAAGTCTGGACAATGACTTAGCGTTTTGCGAATGTCGTACGAAAATACTCTTAATAACGGTTAGGAGTATTTTTGACCGGATAAGTACTGCGGTCAGTGTTGCCACTAGGATGCGAAAGGTACATTTTTCGTATTTTTGATGGCTTCACGTACCATGTATAATCCTGACATTGTTCGTATCTTTTGAATTCGTATGCTAAATGTACTAAATCTTATTAAGACTGATCATCGTAACTGAATCAATACTTATACAATAGCAGCTTTCATTATGGTGAAAGAAAACATTAAGAATGTTTCAACATAAGATTCCCCTAAATCGAGGATTACAAGTAGTGCGAAGTTGTACGGAAAAAATATGAACATCTTTTATTTTCAGGAAATTTTTATGAACTTTTTGATATAATCGCCGTGGTATAAACGCCTTAACTCGTATATTAATTTTTACAAAACTGAGTTGGTTTTGATAACATCCAAAGATAGTTACATATATATTTTTAATTTTGCCTATGGGCCATACAAATTTCTACTTATTATTAAGTAAAAAACCAAAAACAAAAAAATTTTATAATTTTTACTAATAAATATAAATTTTTTCACAAAAACATTTTAATTAAAATTTGTCCCACAAGCTTTAATAGACTGCTATAAATGAGATTTCATAAGCTTTTCATACTGTGAGTGGATTTGTAATATTGATAACTCACAAAAAAATATTTTCACAAAATGCCTATTAATTACTATATTTTAACAAAATTGTTCAAAAGCTTTTAAGCTTTTTTAAAGAAAAGATTTTAAAAGTTTTTTAAAAGAAATGCTTTTAAAAAACTGTATAGGAATGCTTTTCTAGACTTGTTCAGCTTTATGCAAAAAGTTTTACTTAAGCCCGTTATACACTACCCCATAAAGTCTTTAGTTATTTACAAAAATGCAACTCTGTCATGATAAATTGTTGTAGTTTTTTTTAAATGTTCAAAAAATAATAAGATCAGGGAAGCATTTTTGAAAAATACTTAAGACTTTGTGGGATAGTGTGTAACGGCCTTTATTAAGTTTTTCGAGAAATTTTTTTACAGTTTTAAAAGCAAAATATATTTTTTGCTTTTTCTGAGGTTTTTTTTTTTTTTTTTTTTTTTTTTTTTGTTTACAATAAATGTTTCTTTCATAAAATACCTTTGCCAACCTGGCTTACAATAAGATATTCAAAGTAATATTTTTACAATATAGCTTTTAAAGCTTTAACCTTTAAAAGTTTTTTGATGATTTTCTAAATAAATTTTTTATGGAAAATATGAGTACATTTTTATAAAAATATTTTTCTTGACTTTTAATAGAAAACCTTCTCTGTTTTTCACAAAAAAAGCTTTTTATGCCTGTCGTAGAAAATGTTTCTTTTTTATTAAGTATTTTTTGCAATTCTTCTTTCTATAGACATGCTTTTTTAGGTTTTTCTAAAATTTCTCTTGGAAATTGGTTTAAAATTTTCTATTAGAAAAGCCTTTCTGAACTCTGATATGGATTACCATAGCTAAGGTTTTTACTAGAGAGGATTTTAAAAACTTTTTCGGAGTCAGCTTTTTAAAAAGCATTTCTAAAAGCTTTTATATGGCTGTCATCGAAAAATAAATTTCAAGTTTTTTTTGTGCAAAATTTCTTTTAAGCTTTTTCAAACCTCTTTTAAAAATTTTCTTGGGCATTGTTAAGCTTTTTATACCCACACCACAATAGTGGAGAGGGTATTATGCATTTGTGCTGATGTGTGTAACGGCTTAAAATATTGGTCCTAGGATCACCTTAAAGCATACCGATCGACTCAGAATCACTTTCTGAGTCGAACTAACGATGTCCGTCCGGCTGGCTGACTGGGTGGCTGTCCATGTAACCTAGTGCGCAAAGTACAGGTCGCAATTTTGAAGATAATTTGATAAAATTTGGGGCATATTGGCACAGGGACAAAGCCTATTGAAAATAAGGTAAATCGTATGACCACGAGGGAAGAAAGGGGGAAATATCTTCCTCTCAGAAACTATCAAACCGATTTTAATGAAATTTAAAACATACATAGAACCATATCTTTATGGACATAAAAGGGATACATTTTTTAAAAAATAGGACCACGAGGGGAGATAGGGCCAATTTCTGCCTCTAAAACCGATTTTAATGAAATTCAAAACATAGATAGATCCATATCTATATGGACACATAAGCTATACAGTTTTTCAAAAATAGGACAACAGGGGAGGTAGGGGGCAATTTCTGCCTCTCACAAACTTTTAAACCGATTTTAATGACATTTATAAACATAGATAAATCCATATGTATATGGACATATAAGCATGATGTGTTTTTTAATACTGTGGTCGGGCTTGACCGACTATACTTTCTTACTTGTTTTTTATAGGAAAGCCTCTCCGACCTCTGGTATGGAAAACCTTTGCTAAGGTATTTACTAAATACAATTTTAAAACATTTTTCACAATAAACTTTTTTTAGCATTTGCTAAAGCTGTCACAAAATTAAGAAAAAAAATGTATACCTTTTTAAGCTATTTTCCAAAGAAAACTGCTTTTTTAAGAAGTACCATTGTTATTTGGTTAAACAATTTTATACTTAATATTTTTTTATAACAATTTAAAAAAGCTTTTGAAAATACTAAGAAAAATTTATCTCATTTAGGCCAATGTTTAAGTGCAAACAGAAACTAGTTTGTTACACTTATTTTTAAAGAAAACTATTAAGACACATTTTTTATGCTTTTAGGGCGAAAACGTGATTTATCGTGTGCTTAAGGGTCTTAAAAGCAACTTTTAAAACCACTGTTTACACCATCAAAAACATATTTTAAGCTCAAAAAACTCTCGCACATGATCATAGTTTTTATTGTGTTTGTTGCTTCTACTGCTTTAAAAAGCACCTTAAATTTTTGTTTTAAAAACATTTTGAGTGAACTCCGAACTAAAAAGCTTAAGCTTAATACACACAAAAACAAATCTATGAACACACAATCATTTTCTATAACGTATATTTGTATATATTTACAAATACATCTGTGAAATTCCTGTATCTATGATGATAACAAAGTTCAATGATGCTTTCTCTTTACATAACTTCTATGGTCTATGGAAAGACAGACAGACAGACAGATGGATGGTTGGTTGGTAAAAGGTATGTGAATGTGTTTGTCTGTAAAACAAAATCAATTAAGTTTACTAAAAAAAAATGAATGTTGGCCCTCCGACATAACACCATTCATCCATTCCATATGTAAAAATATTTGACTGTTAAGTTTCTATGACTGGCTGTCTCCCTGTACCCATTTATGACTTTAAAATGTATTTTTTTAAATATTTTTCTTTCATCAGAGCCATGGAAGCCAGCGTCAACAGTAGCCTTAAATAAAAATAATTTTTTTTAATTGAATGTCATAATAAAAATACAAATGGCCTAAATACATCTCGGTTTCTAACGTTGGTGTTTTCGTTAGTAACTCCTCTTTTGTATTTATTCATAAACCAAAGCATTAAAGAATTAAGTACAAAGACTAAAAGTACTTGCGTTTTTTTTTTAATTAGACAAATTTGTGTTTATGTTTGTACGTTCATTAAATTACTATATGATTACTTTAAGGTCAGGTGCAAATATGTGTTATCAGATTAATCTTGTTAGACACTTAACGATCCAGAAATTTAGTTTTTAAAATCAAGCAGTGGAACGAACTACTTTACTTATTTAGAAACGAAAATTTGGTAACAGACAACTAAAGAAATCAACATTTTAAAACATTCGAAATATTAAAATATTAGCCATACAGTAGGTTTGACTTAACTGCCTTTTGTTTAAGCGCACTTTTGACTTAACCGCACCAAATTAATAATTTTGGTTATTTTTCTTTAAAATCGCATACAAATTCCTTTTTTAAGTGCACCTGCCTATTTGAGATAAATGCCCAAAATTATTGGAATTTAAAAATAATTTTCATACAAAAAATTAAAGTTAGCTGCACTTTGACTTAACTGCCCAAAATACATATTCTCTGTAATTATTTATTAAAATCCTTGTCAACGTGCATCTTGTTTACCTGCATATTTATCATTTTTTTGGGCAGCCTTAAAATATTTTTATATAAAACATAAAAGTTGGCTGCACACATAAAAAAAAATATGGCGGCCACTTTTCCACATACACGCAAAGAAAAAACATTGTTGTGGTTTGATTGTAGTCACCATATTAAGATTATTATTGAATCATATTATGACTAAATATACTCGTAATATGACATCATAATATTTTTCCCTTAATCATATTATTATTCTGTTAATCATACTAAGTTAAGAAGTAATCAAATTATTGTCATGTTAATCATAATAAGTTAAGAAGCAATCATATTATTATCATGTTAATCATAATAAGCTAAGAAATAAATGATATTATTGTCATGTTAATCATAATAAGCTAAGAAATTAATCATATTATTGTCATGTTAATCATAATAAATTAAAAAGCAATCAAACTGTCCAAAAAATAGAAAATAAATAAAAAAATTTTTTATCGATTTTTTATTTTGTGGCTTTTTATAATTTTTCTTTATGTAAATTTAATAGCGGAGTTCAATATAAGGCTTGCAAAAGAACATATGCAAAATCTGTGGTTTTCATGGGCCACCGCGTATGTCCTTTCCGATTTTGTGATATTGCATAATTTTAAACGCTCTTTACATGTTTCTAAAAATGTTTGAAAAAAGATGGATCAATTTCGATTTTTTAACATAGTGACAAAGTTTAAAAAGTGCAATAACTAGCCCATAGTTTGATCTAGAATTGTTTTTCGGCTCTCCTGAAAATTTTGTTTTAAGACATACGCGGTTGCCCATGAAAACCACAGAAATATCGTATCACTTATAAAATATAACAATATCTCTGTGTGTTTTGTTGTTGGATTTTACAAAAAAAAACTATGATATTTTGCATTTGCACTATTGCATCACTAATACTTGAATGAACGCCGCTAATATTTAAATTTTTTAATTTCTTTAGACTTATTTTTTTATGGAATTTTATCTTTTAATTGTTTAACCGCTCACAAATAAAAAAAAGACACAACTGCTTCAAAATTATTTTACAAATGGCGCTAACATAATACGATTAGAGTAAAAATAGTTTGATTGCATCTTTAACATAATATGATAAATGTATAGAAAGTTATCATGTTATGGCTATTAGATATCATGATATGATTGTGAGTAATATAAAATGTTTTGAAAGTTATCATAATTTAGTTGTTAGAAAAATAATTATTTTTCGACAATACTCAAATTTATAACTGCGATCAACATATATATGTTTACAGTAACTATAATATTGTTGATATTTAATAAAAAATATCAATTATTTGTGTACGACAACAATATATTGTTACATTAAACATACCATATTTTTTCTCTTCGTGTAAATATCCAATTTTAATTAAATATCAATTTATCAAAAAGTAATTTCAATTTTTGGGAATACAAAATTTTAATTTCAAAAAATTTTGTTATTCGTGCTTAATTCCCAGTTTTTATTCTTGATAAAAACACTTGAAATTTATTGTTGATGGGATAAGCTATTCCTATGCATTTCACTGGTTGCTTAGGCCAGATCATCAGGAAACTTCATCCATAAAGATTTTAGAAGAACTAAAGATATTAAACCAAATAAAACTGTTAAGCGTATAAGACTTATAGCAACAGTTTTACTTGTAACAATATCAAAGCTTTAACAAAACACATCAACAATAATTTATTGTTAAAAAAGTTTTTTTTTCTTCTTTTAAGCACTTTACTTTACCTGCACTTTTAGGTAGGAAATGACAATTGTGTACCTGCACATTAAGGCAGATACCTGCATTTAACCCATTTTTCGGCGCACCAAGTTCCAAGTTGCAGTGACTCGGTACCCAGGACAGCCTCACCACTACTCCCCAAAGATTAATTTTTCAGTTAAAAAAAGTGAGTGCTGGTAACTATAATCACCGGTCTTCGAAAAATCGGTTAAGAAAAGAGCCTTTTTGGACTTATCTGCACATAAAATCGTAAAAAATCGCGCTAAGTCAAAATTAATGTATAAGCTTTTATGAACACACAAACACACATTCAATGTAGTATTCACAGGATTATATTGCCAAAAAAAAAATAATAAAACAAGTAAGAAAGTATAGTCGGTCAAGCCCGACTATATAATTTACTACACCACAGCATCTAAAAACGGTGGGGTGTCACAAAGCCATAGGACATAAAGCCATAATGGCTTTATGTCTCAATCCAAACGGACATAAAGCCATAATTTTGATATGGCCTTAAGTCTCATATCAATTTTAGTGGAATGGGACATAAAGCCATTATGGTGTTATGTCCCATTTGATGTGTTGCGTTACAAATGCTTATATGGTATAACAAAGACCTGCTTCGCTAACTAAAGCTTCGCTGTATAGCCGGCCTTCGGCCGGGCGCAAGGATTTTTTCCTCCATGGTATAACAAACACCGGCTTCGCTTACTAAAGCTTCTCTGTATAGCCGGCCTTTTGGCGGACGCAAGAATTTTCTCCTTTATGGTATAACAAGTACCGATTTCGCTAAGTAAAGCTTCTAAAATCTGTCTTGTTTCCGAACGAAGGCCGTTTACGCAGAGAAGCTTAGTTAGCGAAGCCGGTGTTTGTTATACAATATGGGAAAAAATCATTGCGTCCGGCCGAAGGCCGGCTATGCAGAGAAGCACTTGTTAGCGTAGCTTTTTCGGGTTTTTTCCATATATGAACGACGTCCCCAAATTTAGGGGCTTAGTTCATTTTGGGTTTGGGGAGTTAATTCATTGGGGACTTAGTTCATACCGCCATTTTTGACATAAAACAGGGCGACATGAAACAACAAAGCATTTTCTACATGAAATAGGATGAAATACAATCATTATCAAAAATATGGCTTTATGTCTCATTTTACGGAAAAAATTTATGGCGTTAAGTCCCATTATATTGAGACTTAATGGCATATGCCCTTATGTCTCAATGGAATGGGACTTGACGCCATATGGCTTTATGTCCTATGGCTTTGTGACACCCCACCTCTAAAAACACATAATGCTTATGTGTCCATATTAAAATGGATTTATCTATGTTTATAAACTTCATTGAAATCGGTTTTAAAGTTTGTGGGAGGTAGAATTTGCCCCCTACCTCCGCATGGGGTCCTATTTTTGAAAAACTGTATAGCTAATGTATCTATATAAAGATGTTTCTATCTGTGATTTAAATTTCATTCAAATTGGTTTGATAGTTTCTGAGAGGCAGAAATGTACCCCTATCTTCCCTCGTGGTCCTACGATTCGCCCCATGTTCAAATTATCTCCAAAATTGCGACCTGTACTATGCGCACAAGATGGAAAGTCGATCGGTATACTTTAAGGTGGGTATTTTAAGGCGTTACACACATCAGCACAAACGCATAATAACCTCTCCACTATTGTGTTTTGGGTGTAATGAAGCAGAAATAACTTTATTTCTGTTGTTTACTCTGACAAACTTGTTTAATCGATGTTTTAGAGGGAGTTTACACTGTATCTATTCAGACATGTCTAACAAACACGCTTGTTTTGTTTGTTGGCGATCGGGGCAGAGAAGAAAAAGGGGTTGCCAAACAGACGTGAAATGAGTTTAATGTTTGTTTATAAGAGTTTTATTGTTTTCAGTTTCTGTATATGCGTATATTAGACATGAAAACAGACATATTTGGAAAGACATCGTGAAAAGACAATAGGTTTTTGGAAGCATGTTCAAAAACAGTCATGTCTGAAAAGACACAAAAAAAATTTTTTCCTCAACTAACGGAGCGATTGGTCTCCATTTCTTTTAAATTAAGGACAACTTAAACTTAAGTATGAATCGATACTTAATTCCGTTATGCTGAAACTTTAAAGTTTTTTCTCTACGGTAATGTAATGTTTGCACTTATCACAAGATTTAAAGCATCCTTTAAATGCAAGCGCAAAAGTGTCAACAAAAATTAGAACTTTATATTACACTAGCTTTACCCGGTGTACTTCGCTTCCCCCACTGAAATAAAATAAGTCAAATAGTACTAAGCTTAGATACTTTTACTGTTACCGTTCTACTGATATACAGAAACCTATGTTGTGCTTATATTGAAGGTGTCATGACCATTTCTCCAATCCAGCCAACTTTTTGAAAGATATTTTGTAAAGAATACCCAGCTGTTTGTTGCAAAGTTAAAGACTTTTACATTGTCTTTGCATGGAATGTTTCACGCTTACATCTCCAATCCAGCTCACTTTTTTATAAATGTTGTGTATTGATAACCAACAAAATATTTGTACAAAATCTGAATTTTTTTTCCTGTTACCGTTCTCCAGATCACTGTTATTTACACTATCTTTGTAATGGAGGAGCAACTCCCACATCTCCAATCCAGTTAATTTGAAAACTTTTCTGTAACCGTTCCCCAGATATGGAGTTATTCATATTGTCATCTTTTGAGAGATGCCACGCCCACATGGAATTTTACGAATATTTAAAGCCTATGTTAAGTTATTTAACCCATTTTATCCTCTGAATATTTAAATTTCCAGAAATCTCTTTTCCGTGGGTCTATTTATTCAAGGACTTATTCACCGTCCAAATTTCGTGTATCTAGTTTCAGCCGTTTGAGCTGCGCGATGATGAATCAGTCACTTGACTTAGTCATAAATTGAATTCAACATTTGCGTCTTATGGGGTACTGCTCCCCTACACCTATCGACAAAATATGTAGTCTATTTTATTTTATTAGCTCACAGAATGCTTCTGTAAAAATTTATTGCTCCTAAAAAAGACTTTTGTCTTCAGATATGCGGTATTAAATATTTTTGTTCTATGGGAGGTACAACTCATCCTCCGTCTACCACGCTCATTTTTATTTTAAATTTTATAGTTTACCATAATAGAGGCCTTAACCAAGTTTTTTTTTTAATTTCCTAATCCCGCGAAGCTCTATGCTTGTCTGCAGGAAAGAAACCAGAGTCTCTGGCGGGAATCGAACCCGAAACCTCGGCGCTTATAGACTAGCTCGATACCAGCTAGTCTACCGGGGCACTCACGATATAATAGTACTTCAGTTACTCGGTATTTAATATATCCTATGGTAGGTATTGCTCCCCCTGCGCCTAACGCGTTTATTTTTATTCATATTTATTTCAAAGGTGAAGTTTACCATAAAAGTGACTCCTACCAAGTTTGAACATTCTCACTATAACAGTTCTTAAGATATGCGATATTTAACATTGGCGTCCTATGGGGGTTTCAGAATACCGGTAGTAAAAATAGCTAATAACGGCCAATTAATATTTTTAAGGGCTTATTTCATATATCATTCAAAGTTCATTTAAAATTTCATATAGAGATATTTGTAAATTTTTCGAGATTAAAATCCCAAATTCATAAGTCCCGAATCGCTTACTAAATAAAGCCTCCCTGCATAGACGGTAGGAATGCCAATCGGGATTGATTTTAGAAAATGTTTCCGGATTTGTTTAAATAAACAACACTTTTTTTTATTTATTTATGAATTTTCAAATCCCGGGATTTCGGGATTTGGAATTTCCCGTTTGCCATCCCTAATTGACGGCCTTTGGCCGGGCACAAGGACTTTTCCATCTATGGTGTAACAAACACCAACTTCGCTTAGTAAAGCTTTGGAGGCTATTTCATATTTTTTAAAAGACGACGCCAAAAATTCTTTAGGACAATCCGCGAAAGTTAAGCCGTTCCTCACGCCCGCCAAAGTTTGAGTAAAATCGTCAAGTCCGACATTTTATAAAAAAATCGTTTACTTAGAAGTTGTTATTAGTGAAGTTTCCAACAACTTGTTAAGACAAAAAGTTTCCTCTAAATCTCATATTTAACAAAATAAAAAGCAAACAGCAGCGAATCTTTTCTTTAGAACTGTTTTTCTTACACACGTCAATTCAGCTTCAACATTTGTGGTTTTATATGCGTCTGTTTACAAAAAAAAAAATAGTCAAAGGCATATCATTTGTTTCGAACATACCTACCCGCCATCGATATTCTTTAAGGGCGCTCCCAAGCAAAATTGTCAATACAGACTAGGAATATATTGAAGACAAAGCCCCATAACGGCCAAGAAATCACCCCTAGGGAGATAAAATATATGAGTACCTCTATTAGTTTTTTGTGCTTAACATTTTCTTAAAACATACTTGCCCTTTATCCCCCACTTCTTAGGGAGCTCCCATACAAATACAGTACTTTTCGCTTAAAGTCACATTCTAACGTTGCAGGCAAAACGTGGACTATATCGCTAATGTGACTATCGGGCTAATTCACTTATATGCCACTGTGAGGCATATTAGCGAATTCGAAAATAATAAACTAATAGGAATAAAGAAAATAACAAATTCATATAAATAACACCGACATCAGGCGTATTGTTTTGCAACAGACTTGCATACCGTATAAAAAAAAAAGTTAAAATAATAACAAGATGTTTCTTAACGGATAACAAAGGCAAAAACTACCCAATGAAAATTTTTATCATTTTGCGAAGCACTTATGGTACATTTAAAAAAATAAGCGCACAATTATGCGCTACGCAATAAGACATTCAAAAATGCAGTAAAGTAAGTGAAAGAACTCTCAACAACTTTTATAAAAAAATAAATAAAATTTCAAGTGCTACGGCATTCCCTTACTACGAAGCAGGTTTGTAAGGGAGAGTACTAAAAAATAACTGTATCAAAACATTCAGTGTGTAAGGCTGATCGTTACATTCAGCAATTTTTATATGCGCTGATTAATGCGCTTTATGTGTCAAAAATGTATTGCTTCAAAGTGGGAACTCGCCATATAAAATTCATGTCTTCCATAAGCGCAATGGTAAGCGAAACGTTGATGTTTCTCCCTTACAAACCTGCTTCGTTGGAAGCTCCATTTTTTATTGGGTAATTTCTTACGAGTAAAGAGTTGATGACAAAAATTAAACGATTTAATTCTTTCTTTCTTTTGATGGATTTAGGTTTCGAAAACTTAAAAGAACTTAGTAAATATTGGTAATGTGACTATAACGACATTAATTTGCTTTACTTTTCCCTTTGATGACAGTTGCTAGATGGCATATATGGCAAATGTGCTTATATCGCTAAATGGACCATAGCGTTAACACTTTATATAAAATTAACTTAAAGCGGCAAAATAAGCAGATAAAATGGACTATATCGCTATAAACGAAAACTACTGTTTTGAGTTTTCTGAAATTCTTAAATTTAATAAAAAAATTTCGTCTCTTGTGAATAAAAAGTTGTAAACAGATTTTAAACACTTATGGCTTTTTTTGTTTGCAACTTCGCTTCTTAAATGTCTAAAAAAAATTTATGATATTTTAGAGAACAAACATTTTGAAATTTTGCTAATAAATTATTTGTTTTTTGCAAAAAAAAAAAAAAAAAAATATTTCACGTAAAAAATATATTTTTTCTCAAACTTTGGTGGGCGTGAGGGACAGCTTCGCCTTCCAATTGGCGGGTGAGACCTAAAGAAATCCAACTTTTGATTTTAACAGTCACCCTAATGTGCACATGGTAAAGGAAGTGTATTAAAAATTCATCAAACCCGATTATAGCCCTTTTACTCATTTTTTCATTTGTCTGTTCTTATGTGATTTATTTTAAACCGCGTGTGACATTGTGATTTAATCTAATTAAATTCAAAATTTGCTTATATTTATCGGTATTGTATAATTAGCGGCTTCTAATTCATTGAATTAGCTGTTTAAAGCTCAAAACAAACAAAAAATCAAAAATATTAATTACATTTTGGTATTTTCGATACAAGTGACAGATTTATATTAATAAAAAGAAGGTCAACTGTAAAGAAAAAATTGAAAAAAATAAGAAGATATGAACTTGTAATAAAAAAAAACCGTGAAGTGATCAATATTGGTTATTGATTTGGTTGTATTTGATCTTACTAGATACATTATTGTCTAAAATTAGACAAAATAGTTCTAAAATTTGTTTTGTTATTCTTCTATACTTTTTTTTATATTTGAATATTTTATTGAACTGTTTTGAACTTTGTCATTAATTACAATAATTAAATACTTGTATCGATAAAAAAAAAATCAATTTGCTATTTGTGATTTAATCAACAGCGTACTAAAATTTAACATAAAACATAGGAAACAAATGTAATGAAGACCATTTATAAATGTTTGCAAATATGTTACTCTCTTCCTTTTCACCCTTCTTCTGGTGAGCATCATTTTATAAAGTGTATTGAATTTATCTCAAAGACCATTCCTTGTATTTTACAGAAAAGTTAGCTTTAATTTAACATGGATAAAATTATCTTTAATTTGTAAAAGCTGATGTACGAACTATTATAGAGTCCACTTTAACCCATTTTTAGCACTCACTATTTATAACTGAAAAATAAATCTTAGGGGATTATGTGGTGAGGCAGTGCTGGGTTTCGAGAAACTGAAACTTGGAACTTGATGTGGTGAAAAATGGATAAAATCCCAATCCATATACTCAAACAGCCCCTTTTACAATTATTAAAGGTCATACAATTCAATTTGTTAACAAAACTCTTGGTATAGTTTATACAAGTAGTGGGAAAGGCGCTGCGAAATATGGCCCCAGGAAATATGGCCCCAAAAAATAAATGAACATTGACCCCAAATTTGGGGCTCTTTTTCATAATGCAATATGGCCCCATTTTTTTAATGAAAAATAACCCTAAAAATAAAATGAAATATGACCCTAAATTTGGGGTTATACTTCATTATGAAAAATCACCTCAAAATTTATAATGAATTTTAACCCCAAAAAAAGAACACAAAGAAAGTTACATTGAACATTTTCGGTGGAGTTCATATGCCCGAAACTAAAAATCCCAAATTTAGAATCCCGATTTCAAAATCCGGATAATTATACAGTTTTCGTTTTAAAAATCGTACGATTGATAGCACGGTTGGGCTTTCGGCCATGCACAAGGATTTTTTTCTCTATGGTATAACGAACACTGGCTTTGCTTACTAAAGCTCTACGTTATAGCCGGCCTTCGGCCGGGCTCAAGGATTTTTTCCTCTATGGTATAACAAACACCGGCTTCGCTAACTAAAGCATCTCTGCATAACCGGCAAGGATTTTCTCTACTTTGGTATAAGAATTCTGGTTTTTTATGTTATCCCTAGAAACTTTTACATAGAATTTTATAAAATTTGTGTAAAAATGTGATTTTTCATTTCTTAAAATTTGCATTTTTTATTAGTAGACGAAAAATAGCCCCAAAGTAAAAATTGTGATTTTATTTGAGGCCTTTTATCATTCCATGATATTGGGGTCATTTTTCATTCCACCTTAAATGCAATAACACCCTAACGAAAAAATTAAAAATAACCCCAAAAAAAAAAAAAAAAAATTGCGCCAAAATTGCGTGTTGTTGTGTCTCATGTAAAATTTTGGGGCCGTTTTTCATTTTCCTTTTGGGGCCATATTTCCTGGGGTCATTTTGCGCACCGCCGTGGGAAATACATACAGTATGATATTTCCACCAGGGTTGGTAAAGTTTGTACAATTATACCACCAAATCTCCTTCCCTGTCAATTATTCCATTTTTCCCCAACATTACTTGCTAACTTACCAGGTAAGTAAAGTAAAATGCAGTTAGCCAGAGTTTGGTAAGTGTATTATAAATAAACTTTGTGCTAACTTCATGCCAAATTTTCATTATGAATAAGGCTGTATGTTTTTATAAAATAATGGTTTCCAGCATATCTGAGCTGTTTTGCTTGAGGAAATTGGGCTGGAAACTGGAAAATTTTATAATTTCCTGTATTTTCTACTTCTAAAGACATTTTCATATACTTATTTTACATGCAAGAAATATGTTATATTTACACTCTTTCTTCAAAATCTCTCCATTACAATCAATTGCAAAAGGAGTATTAAGATTTTTAATAAGGAAATTTTAAGATATTTATGGGAAAATGCATGGTGATAATAATACAAAAACATATGGATAAATCGTGTGTTCGCGATCCGTACGTTCGCGACCGGTACATAAGCCAATTAAATAAAAACCAAGAGAGATATTTTATTTTGTAAATACTGGATGGAGACCTACATTAATACTCTTTTAAAATAAATTAATCACTTTTCAAAATTCCGTTTCATTACGCTGTTTTTTACATTTCACTACTTTCAGCCGAAGTTGACTTCTATTTTGCGTACGTTCGTGACCATACATTCATAACTCTTATTATGAAAACTTAAACTCGATGAAATCCATCTTTTGTACTAAACATAGAGCTACCCAAATGCTATCGAATCGCAAAAAAAAAATGCTAGGAAAAGTTTTGTTTTCTATATTATTTGTACATCAAAAGCGTACGAACGTACGTTCGTGACCCCAGGAAATGCCCATATACAATCTAAGACCCTTTTAAATATAATAAAATAGATATCATCTTACCGAAGTTATCGTGACGTATATCACAAAATTTTGAAAATTTAATCTTTACAATATAACACTTCTGCAAAAGAACGCAAATTTAAAATAGCAACTTCTAGAAAACAAAATCATTGTCGCAAATTTTAATATAAATACTAGCATTTATAGGGAAATTATAGCACTAAAAGCTTTGTTCGTGAGTAGTTTTTGTATTGGTGCTATGACCAAATATGGACCGATTCCAATTAAATTTGTTAAGATGATTTTGATTCCAATAAAATAAGTTTGGACAAAATTTAATCTAAATACCAACATAATAAAATGGTTTATGGGCACAAAGACCCTATTCCGCAAAAAGCTTTTATGATGGCTATGTGAAATTATGAACTGATTCACCCTATTTGCCAGGCTAAGTTAGGCCTGCCATACGTCCTGGTTTTCCAGGATTGCCCTGGTTTTAGACTACTTGTCCTGGTGTCCTGGTCCAATATCAAATTGTCCTGGTTTTTTTGTATAGGTCAAGACAAACAAATTAGTTCTTTGCTAGTTTTAGTTGTTAACAAAGGTAAAGATTTCTGTTATAACACTGCTAACATAAGGTAATTGTATAAACAACTTTAATTAAATTCAACTGTTATCTGGTGTAAAGCTGGTAAAAGCTTTCAATAATATTAGATGATAGTCAATCCTCTTTCAAATTTTCTTTCAACTAGTTGCTGTAAAAAGTTATACCGTGTAAACAACTTTTATAAGTAATCGAAAACCGATAACAAATAGCTTTCTCTAAGGCAGCCCATACACGTTTCAATTCAATTGTCAACTTATGGCGATTTCTTTTCTGAGAAATATGTTGCATTAATGTTACATGTTCTTCAATTTTGTGTTCGTTTGTACAAAAAATACAACTGTGGGAAAAATTTTCAAGTTCTTTTGTGAATATGTTGATGGAAAACATGCAAGACATGTTGCATATTTTACCCTAACTTTAACAAGATGTTTGTGTGAACATTAAAACCATGTTGTTTTTTATTGTTGCATTAATTGGTAATATGTCAAAAAAACATACGCAACTTTTGACATTTCTTTCTCTAATTATGAAAAAAAGTAGCTCAGCTGATTGTTAAGCACCACCTGTAAAGTTAACTCGCCTTTGTTGTTGGTGTATTTTAAAGCAACTATTTAACACTGCTGTCAAGAAATATATTAAAAACGCACAAAACTGTAAATCACAATTGTTCACCCAAAGTTTGACTAAAATTCGCTTGGTACTCCTAACGAGAAATTGAAAATATGTTTTTGGCCGCTTCACGCCAGTAATATTTATTTTGAAACATCTGGTAACATTAAATATTTTTTGAAAATTTTTTTTTTGTTCAAATCATAACAAATATTAAAAAACCAGCAAAATTTCATGGCCTCTTTTATTATTCATTATGCATGTTAATTTGTTAATCCAGACGAAATTCCTTTTAAATTATTGTCGGCTTAAAACTTTGAATAATTGTTGTTGAGAATGTCTAAGAATTTCTGTTTTTTTTCCTCAATATTTATTCACACCACACCCGAATATTGATATTCATTAACAATTATTTATAAATAATTCATAAACAATATCTCATAACAATTGACTTCCTTTCCTTTGTAAAAACAGAGTTAAAAAAACTTTAAATACATTTTTTTACAATTACAACAGAACAGTGTTACCATTTTGGGAATATTTTTAGATAAAATTAGCATTAAAACTTTTGATTTAGTGCATAGAAAATATTCCTGGAAAATATTGTAGGAATAAGACTGTTAAAGTATGAAAGCTTTATAAATTGCAGGGCTGTGGAGTCGTCAAGAAATAGTTATAACTCCGACTCCGACCCCTTTTGCTGTAATTTTTTAAGTACGACTCCAACTCCGACTCCTACTCTAACCTATCATTATTTATGAGACTAGTTCTTATTTGACTTTAAACTCTTATGGCCATTTTCTCATTAGGCGATTATCTTTTTTCCCAACGAAAAACTGCACATTAAAGAAATTCGGTTTTCTCAATGTCTCATTTGCTTCGATTTAATCGCAAAGCTAACCGGCACTCATCTGCCAATTATTTATTTTTCTTTTACAGATTAATTTAATCAGCTGACTCCCATCTTTTACATGTATTTTGAGTGGCGTTGCCAGCTGAAAACTTTGTTTTTTGTCGGTATATTGAGAAACCCAAAATCGTTAACGGACAGTTTATCGGTCCAATAAATTTATGTTGAGATTAAGTAACAGACAGTTTGTCGATACATTGAGAAAATGGCAATTAGTTTGTTTTTTAATTCAGTACCTTTTAAATGGTTAAATATAGCAAGAAAATTATTCTGTAAAACTTTCAAATCGATATTTTAATTCTTACGTGCCGCATTGAGCTTTAACATATAGGAGGAAAGCTCGAAAAACATATAGCGCCCGATTAAATAAACCAACTGAGCTCTACTTTTTTGATTCTACAGTGTTATGTCATTCTTGACTAATAACTCAACAGTTGAACATTTCAGGCCAACTGTAATATAGAAAAATAATGGATTTAATTTTGGAACCACCGAGTTTTGTTACGAACTTTTGAAAGATATGAGTTTTGATTCAAACCGTATGGGATCATTAAACTTTAGTATATTTTAAAAGTTATATTTATTGATTAAATATATGCAAACAGTGCTAAAAAATGTAACAATAGTTGTGTAGGGAAGGGATAAACTACACCAATTCACATCTGTTGGAATTTATAGATGTGTGAATTTCCATAAGTTCTATATAATGCAGCTTTCGAGAAAGAAAAGTTGAAAACAATGCCAAGTCCAATTTGCTAAGACGTTAAGGGCACCAAGTGTACTAAGTATTGTTTACCACAGAATTTGTAGAGACAAATAACATCATAAGTTCTTTTTTGTAAATTGTGAAGTGAGGTCTTTTGTTTTTAATATACATAAATTCAAACACTGCCGTTTTGGTCTTGTTTTATTTATTAAGTCAAATATTTAGACCAACTTTTTTAATCATTCTCAGGAAAATTAAATATATTTTTATTAAAACATGCAGATGCGCCTTCAGTTGTTACTTCTACAATTTTTATAACACATTTTGAAGAGAAACGTACCGTAAAAAGGTCTATTATTTCTGGGATATAGCACACCTTTTGTTGTTGGACTTGGTGCTGTTTGTCTCAAGGTAACGAACCTTTTATGATATAATTTTTTAGGGTTATCATTGACATAAAAAAAAATTTAAGGATCATTAAAATATTCGGACAAAGGCAAATTTTTAATACAGAAATAGCATCATTTGCGATTTTCAACGTGTTTCAAAATGTGGCTTGCAGAGTTAAAAAAATATGAATTTTTAAACAACTAAATTGAAATTGTTTTCTTCAGTACACCATTGATTTTTCCGTTCCAAGCAGGGCTGTCAGATATGGCGATTTCTCGCCAAACGTGGCGATTTTGAAACGTGTTTGGCGATGAGATTTCCCATTTGGCGACTGGCGACTTTTATGGCGATTTCTGATGTAACTGGCGATTAACTTGGCTATTTTTACCATTTACATTATTTCGGCGATTTTGTTTAACAGCTTGTCATTTTTTGTTATCATTACTAAAGCTTCGTACAGACGATGGTCAGATCTTACAATATTGGTAAGCAGCGTTGCTTAAATTGCATTAAAATTGGCTAAAATGTCTTACAACTGTGTGAACATTGTAAGCTCATTTGTATTTGCAGATGTGCAAAATTAATGCATCTGACAATGGATCATTGTCAGAAAAATTTTGCTGTTGGCAACGCCTGCTTACAATATTGTAAGATCTGACCATCGTCTGTACGAAGCTTAATATAAAAAAACTTGCAACTTTTTTCACATGATTTTTGTTTTGTTATCATATTAAGTGTATTTTATATTCAGTCACTATTTAATTCTAAAAGTATGTGTGCAGGTCAAAACTCCGGTAATGATATCGGTTAGGCCGAAGTGTACGATCTTATAGACTTGTGTACTTAATTTAAGTTTTTTAACTGAATGCATATATGATCTCCGTTATATGTTAGTCTATTGTCATACGGCTCATGCCTTATTGACATGATTGCTACTTTATGACGAGATGGACGAGGGGAAAAGAACGAGTACACAGATGCATGTACTGTCCCTACAAGAAATGAATGAGCGAGTTGTCACATTTTTCATTTTGATGTTAAGAAAATGATAGAGAGAAATGACCGAAATAAAGTTTCCGGTCACATTCGATCATTTCTTTCTATCATTTTCTTAACACCAAAATGGAAAATGTGACAACTCGCTCATTCATTTCTTGTAGGGGTCTTAACGTTTTGCTTTTTCATTCGTTGTTTAATTTTGTTATTGTTTTCAATATCAAAAAAGCACACATACAAACGAACGACTATACAACTAAAAATCATGTCGTCAACATGACATGAATCATTTGAACGCCAATTCATGTTCAAAGAAGAAAAAGGAAGAATCTTGTCAATAGGACATGAGCCGTATGAACTCAGACTTATTAAAAAAAAAAAAATTAAAGAAACAAAACAAAATTTACTTCGGCGACTTTTTGTATATTTTCTCAGTTTTAGGCGATTTTTGACTGAAATATTATACTAGCGTTTTTTGTATGCAAAATTTAATAAAAAAAAAAAAAAAATTACAAAAACTGAACAAAATTGACGTTTGGCGACTTTTGGCGATTTCTGACATCCGGTTTGGCGATGGAGCTCAAAAAAATCTGACAACCCTGGTTCCAAGTTCAATATTATTATTGTCAAAGACCGAAATTTGAAATTGCAAGTCTTTATTATCTCTCCAATTTTTCCTAAATTGAGTAGATAAAAGAATTCTCAAATCATTTTTCGGGTTTACCCCCAGATTGATGGGAATTATATTTAGAACAATGTCATGTATTTTTCCGAGCTCCTTTTCCTTTTTTTCTATTATAATTCACCTTGAAGGTTAGAACTTAAAATTTATTTTACTTAATGCTTTCACCACAGGAGCTACAGCAGATTTCAAGTCATATATCGGAACATGGCTACAAAAATATTTGTTAATATACGATAAATAAAAAACAACAAATTTTTAACTTCCTTAATTCGGCTCTATTTCATTAGGGATATCTTGGCGAAATTCAAACAGTGAACCAGCGAGTTTTGTTACAGAAATTTTAGGTCACATAAAAACATAGAAAAGGACATGCTTCGATACAATCTATATATTTCTCATAAATTGCTAAAAGAACTGTCAAAATAAGATGTTATCTCAATTTTTCTAACTCCCCTACTCATATGAAAAGTAAACTGGTCATTATCTTCTGACTTCACAAATTCAAAAAGTAGACCCTCTTATTGCCAATTCCACCAATTTATTTAAATATCAATTTATGTTTAAAAATCGTTTTTTTTATGTGGAATAAAAATAAAATTATATGAAAAATTATATATAAATATGAATTGATATTTTAAAAGAATTGCTGAAATTGGTCATTAAAATTTTTTTATTTTGAAAAATATTAGAAAAATTTTAATGCCAAAAAGTCGGAGTAGGAGTCATTAGTGTTTGTGGGTACTTCGACTCCGACTCCGACTCCGGTACAAAAACCTCAACTCCGACTCTTCAACTCCGACTCCGATTCCACAGCCCTGATAAATTGTTATTTGACTTAGAATACACATTCGAATTAATATGAAAATGTATATAACAAATGTTACTTTCCTTTAGAAATAAATTCCCAGATTCTATTTTTATAAAATCGTCTTAATACTTGATTCAATATTACCTTTTATTTTAATTTCGTTAAAAATAAGTCTCTTAAATATATTTAGCTCCAAATAAAATTTCATAGTTTTATGTGTTTAACAAAAACCAGATTTTACTGTGAAAAATTTCAAGATCTGGTCACACTACAACAGAATATTTAAACATTGAAGAGTATTAAATTGAAATGAAATTGAAAATTTTTAACTGCTTCATTATTCAAGGACACAAAAAAAATATTGTTGAAATGTAGTTTTAACAATATTAATGATAATTTTACTCGTACTTAAAATTTCTTAAATAATATAAGAACTATTTTATAGCAGGTTAATAGTTTTTTAAATATTTTCTACACAAAAGTTTTTAATACTACACATAAGGTTTTTAAAAGAGAATCATAAAATTAAAAAAAAGAAATATTAAGGAAAATCAACATCATTAGTTCTAATCAGTGTTCGAAAATAAACAGTACATTATTTAACGTTCGGCTCACACACCCAGAAACGATATCTATTTTTTTTTAGTGATTGTGTAGACATACACAACCCTTAATAACGTTCGTAACTATTTTCAAGAAAGAACCGAACATTATATAATGTTCGGTTCTTCGTTAAAAAACAGAACAATTGTAGTGATACTGTAGACAAACATTATATTTTAATGTTCTATAATGTTTTTTTCGTGTGTGTATTTTGTTTTTGTAAAAAATGTTTTTTTTTTTTTATCAGCCAAAACCGAACACATTGAAGTTTGTGTATTTTCAAAAAAATTCCGAACTGAATTAAATGTTCACATCTTTTGTTGAGTTTGATAAAAACAGTAATATTTTTGTGTTCGAAAGATGACTAACAGGGAAACGTTATTTTTTTAATGATTTTCTACACAAACATTATTAGCGTTTGTGTTTTCCACAAATCTACCAAACCGAACATTAAGAAACGATATTTAGTGTTTATTTTCGAACACTGGTTCTTATATTATTGCGGTATAATTGAATTGGTGATAGCGAATTTGTGCATATTTTAAAACAAAATTCGAAAATTTGTTTTTGTTTTAAATGGAATTTTCTATGCGATTTCTATTTTCGTTCGAAATCTACGAACAGGCTGTTAATTTAAAAAAAGTTAATGATGGGTTCTATCCTTGATTATCTTAAAAAAAAGTCCATTTGTACACAAAGAAAGTCTTCGTATGATGTTTTGATAGATGTTTTTAATGTAAGAATTTTGCAATTCCCATTCTGATTTTTTTATTTAAAATAGCATATCGATACTTTAGTTTAGAAAAGAGATAAACATTTTTTAAGTTTGAGACATGAACTTGATAAAAAAAGATAATTATGTACATATAAAAAAGTCTATGTATAATTTTAGAACAATAAGAAACAAAGGAAATGTCCTGCACTTCATACATTTTTTTTATCAAGTTTTATATCCCCAAACTTTAAAAAAAATGTATATGTTTGATACACCTTTTCTAAATTAAAGTAACGATATCTTTTGTTAAAAATTTTAAATTTTTTTTAAAAATATTGCGGCTAAAGGAGGCGATTAATTTTAATTAAGAAATACATAATTAATAAACTTTTTTAACACTTTTTTTTAATTCCTTTTTAATCACCTTTTTTATCACTTTTTACACAAAGAAGACGTCTTTTGTCTTTAACAAATGTTTTAGAAATGAATATGTAAAGAGTGTGATCCAAGAACTATACAACAACAATATTGTCAAATAAAACGATTTGCAAATAAAGGTACATCAGTGGTGCCGATTTTTATAATTATCGAAAATAGGAACAGTTTCAAATAAGTAATTTTTGTGCTATGATTTCCTTAAATAACACAAATCTGTGGCATTTTGACAAAACATCTTCAGTTAAATTAAAAAAGTTGTTAATCATACGAGTTATCATTCAAAAAACATTTTTGTTTACGTTATTAAAATTTTGTATTATAAACGAAATTTTTCTTTAATTTTGGTTTATTTTATTATTTGATAAAAATGATTTTCTCAGGCTGTTTTTTTTAACTTTTTTGCTATCTTATCTTGACTTAAGATGTTTTTTTTTTTTTAAGTGCCACAGATGTTATTATTTTATTTTTGGCAAATGTTCATAAAATAAAAATGTGTATACAATTTTGTATGAAGGAAATTTTTTTTTTTCAAAAAATTTTATCAACTTAGAATTTATCTGAATATAAAATTTGTTTATTTAAAAAATTAATAAAGCAGAAGGATTTGTTGAAAATTTTTCACACCTAAGAGAATTCACCGAAAATTATTCGGCAGTTTTCCAAAATTTGAGATTAATATAGAATTCATCTAAAATAAAAAACAAAATATAGGTTTCTAATAGTTTTTACAAATAGAGAATTTCACTTACATAAAAAATGTATAATAAATTTTGTGTAACTAATTTATTCGTAAGATTTTGGATATATTTTTTTTTTTTGCTTTGGCTGTAAAATTTAATCGTGATTTCTAACACATTTCGAGTCTTTTCAAGTTCATTACAAATTCTGGAAGACATCGATTGACTACAAATTTTTTAGTATAATGGCCAGAGAAGACTAAAATGACTTTTTGCTTTTTTACTTTTTTTTTAGCTGTTTTTTATAAAACCTGCTGTTTTTGTTTCTTTTACAATGGGGTTTCTTTTTTTTTTTTTGGATTTTTTTTGTTTAAAATTCCCATTTTTGTATTAAAAACTTCGTATCAGGGCGAATTTACTTTCAGGTGGTGTCGATACTACAACAAGTCAACAACACGAATAACAACATTGTTTTTTATTGTTGCTTGAGTTGGTCCGTATGTCAAAAAAACATAAACAAGGCGAATACAATTGTAAACAGCTTTTGACATTTCTCTATATTAGTTTGAAAAAGTAGTCTACAGCCAGTGTTGCCAGAAGTTGAGGAAAATCCTTACATGTAGGTAATTTTGACCAAACTTTGAGTACGAACAGTTTTCGTTGAGGTAGAAGTACATAACAAAAGTTAATAAAAAATTAAACTAGTGTATTTTCATAGATCAAGCTACATGCAAAATATTTTGACGCGTTTGCGCCAGAAAGTTGGTTTACTTTGAACGCGTGTGTATTTTTGACAAGTTATCAGCTGACAATAAAAAATAATAATTTTACAAATTTGTGAATCATCAAAGAAAAACTTATTGGAGAGGTTTAAAAACACAAAATATACGCGTAGGTGAGTTGCAAAACTCGTTCGTTTCAAAAATTAAAAAATTGAGATAACAATCGATTTTGACAGATATTTTAGCACTTTATGAAAATAAATACATAGATTATATTTTTTCTATGTTTTTATGTGTCATAAAATTGCAGTTGGTAGTAAAACTGGTTCGTTCCACTCAACAGACATTTCGTGTAACAAAACTCACCGGTTCATTGCTTTAAAATTTCTGTAAGAAGTGCACCAAGATATCGTTGATTAAATACAGTCGAATTAGGGAATTTAAAAATGCGAATTTGTAAACAAGTTTGCTTTGACATAAATATTTGTTTTTTTTTTAATCCGTTATTGAAGTAAATTTTTGTAGGGATGTTCTTATATACGACTGGAAATCTGTTGTAGCTTCCAGCCTTCAAAGCGAATGCTTATAGATAAGACATAGAAAAGGAACTCGGAGAAAATGCATGAATTGTTCCAGATATACTTCCTATCAATGTGGGGGCTTACACGAAAAATGATTTGAGAATAATGTTATCTACCCACTTTGGGAAAATTGGAGAGAAAATAAGGACTTGCAGTTTTATATTCTTGGAGAATTAAAATATCGATTAAGGACCGGGAAACACAATGACGAGTACACTGAAGAAATAGATTTCAATTTATTTGTTTAAAAATTCATATTTCTACACACATAACCTGGGAGATCAACTATACCAAGCCACATTTTGAAAACTTTACAGCAGAAAAAAATGTGAGTTAGGGTAGTTTATCTTCAACCAACAGAACTATTGTTACATTTTTTTTTTAATATAAATTTATTAAACTTTCCAAATATACTAAAGTTCAATGATTAATACACCTACAGGGCTAAAGTGCGTTGCAAAACTAGTTCCATCTCATATGGATCGTAGCAAAACTAGTTTCTTTCGAAAATTCGTAGCAAAATTCGTTCGTTACAAAATGAAATCTATTATTTTTCTATATTTCAGTTGGTTTCAATTTTTCAACTGTTGAGCTATTAACCAAGAATGGCATAATACTTTAAAATAAAAAAAATTCAACTAATTTGGTCCATTTAATTTGGCGGTATATGTGTTTTGCATTTTCCCAAACTTAATTGAATTTAATTAAAAGTACATACAAATCCACTGGCAACACTGTGTACAGCACATGTCTAAAAATAAAGGTAAACATAAACATCTTTTGACATTTCTCTACATAATTAAAAAAAAATGTAAACAACTTTTGACATTTCTCTACCCAATTATGTAAGAAAAAAGTAGCACAGCTGTGTTTTCAACACCACCTGAAAGTTAATTCGCCTTGCTTCGTATGTTACTACCAAGTCGAGTTCCTCTATAAAGTGAATTCGCCTTCGTTACTACCTTTTTGCAACTGAAATCATATTAGGCTGTTAAAAATATAAATAAATAAAAAAGTTTTAAAAATGACGAAAGAGAAAATTAATAGAAATTTGTTATTAAAAATGGTAAAAACATATGAAGGAGTCCTTAAAATTGAAGAAAATTGGCTCTTTTGCCATACATGCTGCTGCAAAATAATTTGTTCGAAAAAGTCTAATGTGGATCAATATATAAGATGTGAGAAACAGCAATTGGCGTCTTCTAAACAAGAGAACTATCCACATAAACTAATTACGGAATATCCAGTGACTCCAACTGCCACAACATTTCAAAAGGATCTATTGCAGCATTTTGTAATGATTCGTTACAAATATTGTGGCCAGATGGTAAAGTAGAAAATAAATCGAGTTTAGATTTGATATTAATTTTATGTGTTTAGGCATAAAATATAACAAAGTGTTACTTGTAGTAACGGATGCTTAGTGGAATATCTTCTCTAAAGGCAATGTATCCGAAAATGCTTCAGTTAACATGTTTTGCATATGGTATCCATCGATTAGATGAGTTCATTCGTTTGAAGCGGCAATGTACTACGCTGAACATCTTGATGAAGTTAAAGCCGTTGTTTTAGAACTTGACAGTCAAGATGCCGACTCAATTTTGCAACTAAGTTCTCAACTTGCATTTCTAAAATACAATTTTGCAAACATTTTGGTTGCTATAAAAAAATTGCAAACTGCGGTATTATTAATTTCAGAGAGCACTAATGCTTTATCGACAGTTTTTGACGGACTATGCAAGATCGAGGACCAACAATATAAAAAGAAATTTGAGAAAATATTTAAAAGACATCCCGGATATCAGCAGTTTTTGGAAATAAAATATATTTTAGAGTCTGATACTGTTCCAAAAGATGAATATGTAAAAAGTTTGTCCTCTACAGAAATTCTCAAATTTAAATTTGCACCGTCAACCTCCGATGCTTTTAACAGATCGACGTAGAAAATTAAAATTTGATAACATAAAAGCCCAAATGATAGTATATTGTAATAATTTTGATGATGTGGAAGAATTAGAATAAAACATTTTTAGTGCTTTTTTTTGTTGCTGTTTTATCAATTTCTTTTTGCTGTAAAAGTATTGAATATTGCTTTTTTTTGTCTTCTCTGATAATGGCACAATCCGTGCCACAAGCATTTGCGGCATTTGTGGAGCCACACCAAAAATTATGAATGACTTAAGGTCATTAAAAATCTTTGTAAATATTAATATAAATATTAATGAGTTAACGCCGCGTTAGCCGACCGTAAATGTAGAAATGTAAATGTAGTGTTAACAGCTGATCGTTTCTGTTTTATGGAAAGCAATGTAAATGCTTAACTGACTGTGATGTCACTTAACCGTCACGTGCCAACCTGTAGAAAATAGAATTTCATTACGAGACAGTTGTAGACAGTGATGGACTGATTGTTTTTTAAATGGAATGCGGGATCATTTTTTAGTGGGCTTTTAACAAAATAACTTACAAGACACATATTTTCATATTTTCATATATATTATATGTTTAGATGTATAAAATAAATAAATAAATACATATATACATAAATGTGTATTTTCATACAATAAAAAATCTGAAATATATAAAAGGTTTTTAATGGTATCAAAACCTTGTTTTGTATATTCACATTTGCAAAATAATATACATATGTACATTTGTATGAATATAATAGCATTTATATTTGTTTATTTTAATTCTATAATATTAAAATCAAATATTAAATTATTTATGTATTTGTACATACACGAAATACTGTTTAAATACCACTTAAATCAATTGGTACTTTTTTTGGCACAGCGGCTACCATTTAAACATTTTTAATTCCCATCACTGTGTGTGCTGTTTCATTAGTTAGTGGCAAACAGCTGACACGTTTTTACATGTTCTAGGTGCATAAACGTGCTTACAGTACAATACATTTCATTTAAGGTCGGCTAGAGCGGCCTTAAGGGTTGTCAACACTTGTCTGATTGGTCAATTAATGCCCATGTGCCCCAAAGAGGAACACTCAAAAATTTGTCTGTTAATAATTAGGCGTAGGCTTGACCGACTATACTTTTTTATACTATGCAAATATTATAAAATTATTTTTTTGTGCATATTTCCGGTTTCCTTGTATATAACCTATCGATTGATATCATCATACATTTATAGGCGTTGTGTTGAGGCTCCGCGAACTTGATTTCAATCAACAGACAGATGGACGTCATTAAATGAAATTCTCTTTTTAGAAGATTTATTGGGTCTAAAATCAAACTTCACTTTTCCTCTTTTGAAAAAATTTCGCCATAAAAGCGAGATTTTAGTGATTTTTAATTTAACCATAATATGGTTGCCGGCATCTATAAAATACTTAACAATTTTCTAACAAAATACACAGTTTTGTTAGAGTTGACCATTTTGAAAATTTTATTTTCTCGGGGTGTACTGAGCTTGTTTTCAATTCTAAAAGTAAACATTGTACTATGTTTATTATTTACTATTTTACCCGCTACTTTGTTAGCGTCTCCATTTTCTTTGTGGACACATTTTTACGCCAAAGTTTATTTTTCTAGGTTTAAACTTGTTTAAATTTTAGCATTTAACCCGCTACTTTAGTAGAACCAAAAAGCTGAAGAAAAATGTCAAATTTTCCGTATTTCCTTTTTTGGGTACTATATTTTTCCCCCATTAAAGTATCACAAATTTCAGTAATGTAGTGGCAGCCCATAATTTAGTACGAATATGTCAATGAATGGAGGAAAATGTTTTGTAAATAAAGTACCAAAAATAGTTACGATTTTCATCCCTTAAATGTTCGAATTTCGAAAAAGTACCAAATCATTATTTTTTAGATAAGTTTTGAATGTGGGTATTAACTTTGTTTCTATGTTTATTGGTTCAAAAGATGGCAAAAATGTAATAAAATTCAGATTTTACCCGTTTTCTCCCTAATAGGGCCGAATTTCAAAGAAGTACCAGACACCTGTCCGCTTATTTTTCTTAAGAACAACGATAAGTATTACCTTTATTTTGCATCTCTTTTAGCTATGGAATTATAAGGCTACCGAATTTTCCCGTTTTTACCCCCTAAACATTCGAATTTCGAAAAATCCCGTCTTAGTGAATCGATTTGGAGACCAATCGCTAGTCCAAATTTCAAGTTTCTAGGGTCAGCGCTTTGGGCTGGGCGATGATGAATTAGTCAGTCACTCACGCAACTCTTTTATATATATAGATAGGGACACCGGTTGTAAGAATTTAACGTTTTTATATATTTCAACTTGTGCAATTATAGTTTGCAACTTGAAAAAGCCGATAGGGTCTTCTTTATAGGGTCCAAGTTCAATATTTTAGAAATGAATAGCGGAATGACAAACTGATATACACTTTTGGTGCAAGTTAAATAGTTTTTGTTGATGTTGATGAATTTAAGCGAGTTTTTGTTTAAGTGCTGGATATGTAAATAACCGAGCTTTTATTGATGCATTGCTCTTTTAGAAGCATCAAGAGACGGGAAAATAACAAGCAGTATGTATTAAGGTTAGCAAAAGTTAAGTACTATGTTAATTATGAGTTAAATTCGACAAACGATTTTCGCTGGCTATAGAACATCGACTATCGAATGAGTTGGCAGCACTTTTGAAAATTTCGTTTTATATCGAATTTTTCAACAAAAACAAATTTTTTTATTGTAAATGTAAATATTTGTAAATTTTTTGTTTTCGTATGCCAAATAACACATACTTAATTAGTTTTGTTAATTTTATGCAAATCTGAGGTCGTAAACAGCTATTAAAAAAATTCGTTTTCCTTATGAAACAAAATTCTTTTTTTGCTAAAAGGATTTGCATAAAAAATAAGCTTGTAAAAAATTGGGATTTAACCCAGCATAAATTTGTAAACATAAATCTAATGAACCACTCGTTCTTAATCCTGTAAACAAAAGAAATCGTATAAATAATAGAAAATGTACTACGGAGAATAAACTAGATTCAAATAGTACTTTTTAACGAATGTGCGCCATAAAACCAAGTGAAAATATGTTCTATTAGTTAATTCGACTGCCGTCGAAAATGGAATTTAGTTCATTACAGGCACTTTTATATCGAGCCCTTATAGCAAAAACAAGTAAGAAAGTATAGTCGGTCAAGCCGGACCATATGACACCCTACACCACAGTATTAAAAAACACGTCATGCTTATATGTCCATATAAATATGGTTTCTATGTTTATAAACTTCATTAAAATCGGTTTGAAAGTTTTTGAGAGGCAGAAATTGCCCCCTACCTCCCCTTGTGGTCCTAATTTTTAAAACCTGTATAGCTTATGTGTCCATATAGATATGGATCTATCTATGTTTTAAATTTCATTAAAATCTTTTTGAGAGGCAAAAATTGGCCCTATCTCCCCTCGTGGTCCTATTTTTCAAAAAATGCATCCCTTTTGTGTCCAAAAAGATATGGTTCTATATATGTTTTCAATTTCATTAAAATGGGTTTGATAGTTTCTGAGAGGAAGAAATTTCCCCCTATCTTCCCACGATTTGGCCCATTTTCAATAGGCTTGGTCCTTGTGCCAATAAGAACCTATGTCCCAAATTTTATCAAATTATCTCCAAAATTGCGACCTGTACTTTGCGCACAAGGTTACATGGACAGCCAGCCGGACGGACATTGTTAGTCCGACTCAGAAAGTGATTCTCGATCGGTATACTATTTTAAGGCGTTACACACATCAGCACAAATGTATAATACCCTCTCCACTATTGTGGTGTGGGTACAATGATGTAACCAACAAAAATTAGATTTTAAAGGAGAAGGTTTTTTTTTAGATATCTTTGGTTCAAGTCTAGGTTTTCGTTTGAAATTGCTTTTGCTCTTATTTCGTAACGGTACTTCGCAGAGATATGAGATTTTTAGAGATGATGCAAATGATTAAAAATTATTGATTTTCATCAAAAAACAAAAATCTAAAATGTTGTTGGTTACATAATTTTCTCTATTAGGGCTCCCTGGGTGACCGTTAAAATCAAAAGTTGGATTTATTTAGGTCTCCCTCGCCAATTTTACATGAAATATGAATTTTATGTTTAATAACTTAAAAAAAAATATATTAATATTATTTGTAGAAAATTTGTTAACAAGTTTTTCTTTATCTCTTATTAAACTGAAAATATCGAATAAGCCACTAAAAAATCTAATTTTTAATTCATTTAAGAAACGCATTTTCTATGAATTAGTTTTGTTGAAAAACATTTTAATTATTTATTTAAAAAAACCGACCAGCCGGGTACGGCTGTAGGAAATATCGCCCAAAGAAAAATGGCACAAAAAAAATAAATGAAAAATCGCTCAAAAAAATTCCATGTAAAATTGGGCCTTAATTCATATGAAAAGTGACCCAAAATTTTTGGGCTATTTTTCGTTATTATTGGGTGATTTTTCGTTTTTTAAATTTGGTGAATTTTCATTATAAAAAATCACCCAAAAATATTATATGAAAAATAGTCCATTTTACAGGCCATTTTTCAATTTTAAAATTTCGTCAAAATCTTACATACTATTTGTCTAAATCATTCATTATTACTATACGTCGAATTCCTAAATGTTATTTATAAAAATAACGGGACATATTTCAAAAAGGTGGCACGTCATAACGTCCAGTGTCATAGTATCAGTGGAAAAACTCGAAAGCATAGCTTACAAGCTCGAAAGCATAGCCGGCCTTTGGCCGGGCGCAAGGATTTTCTCCTCTTTGATAAAACAAGTACCGGCTTCGTTATTTAAAGCTTCTCTGCACAGCCGGCCTTCGGCCGGGGGCAAGGATTTTCTCCTCTATGGTATAACAAAAATCGGCTTCGCTAACTAAAGCTTCTCGGCATAGCCGGCCTTCGGCCGGGCGCAAGGATTTTGTCCTCTATGGTATAACAAATACTGGCTTCGCTAACTAAAGCTTATCTGCGAAGTCGGCCTTCGTTCGGAAACAAGGGAGATTTTAGAACCTTTTCTTAGCGAAACCGGTACTTGTTATACCATAAAGCAAAAAATCCTTGCGCCCACCCAAAGGCCGTCTGTGCAAAGAAGCTTTAGTTAGCGAAGCCGGTCTGCGTTATATCATAGAGGAGAAAATCCTTGCGCCCGGCCGAAGGCCCAAAACCGGCTATGCCGATACGCTTTAGTAAGCGCTGCCGGTATTTGTTACACCATAGGAGAGAAAATCCTTGCGCCCAAAAGTGTTTTCGTTATATGTTTAATATATGTACGCAGAGAAAAAAAATAAACAAAACCATTTTAAATGTTTAATTTATCCATATCATTGTCACCGACAACCATATTTTGGTAAAATAAGTTTCTTTAAAAATAGTTTTGTTGGTTGTGACCATAATAAAACAGGTTTTTCTCTACGTGTATGTAGATCTTTTTTTGTATTAAACCTCTTTAGTAATTATGGACCTTGACAGTTTTAAAAATGACATAATGTCCATTTGCAAAGTATCTTAATGCCCACAGTGTCCATGGACATTACGACACTGGACTTTATACATGCCACCTTGCAAAAAGCTATATTCTGTTTTAAGTAATTGATTATAACTATGCAGTGATTAATTAATATTTAACTATTGAATATTGCACAAAGTTTGGTGGAGGGCTCATAGAGGTATTACTGTCCATACTGCCGCGCAGCTGTCGAAGATACAATGCAATTTTTTACATAAAACTTACATTTGTATGTTACTAAAAATTTCATATATAACTTTTTGGGTCATTTTTCATGTTCTTTTGGGCGATTCTTCATTTGGGCGATTTTTCATTTTTTTTTTGGGTCATTTTTCTTTGGGCGATTTTGCCTACAGCCGCCGGGCACCTGGCGTTTTACCCTAATTCGGGTACGCTGCGTTTTATTATTTTTTTTCTAAGCAAACGCACACAAACACAAATATTAAAGCTGAATTGACATGTGTAAGAAAAAACAGTTCTAAAGAAAAAATTCGCATCAATGCTGCTGTTTTCTTTTTATTTTAATTAGGTTTTGTTCAATATGAGTTTTAAGTGTTAAGACAAAAGTTGTTGGAAACTTTACTAACAACAACTTCTTAGAAAACGATTTTTATGTAAAATTAATATTTTCCTAAATATAAGTCATACAAATTTTGGCGGGCGTGAGGGACGGCTTGGCCGTCGCCGATTGTCCTAAAAAAAATTTCCGCGTAGTTTTTTATCAATACCCACCGAATTGGGGGGGGTTAGAGCATGGAAAAATAGAAAAAAATTTGATCCATACAGTTAACGACCACCCTAGAGCTCCCTAGACTCTCAACCTGCTGAACTGATTTTTAATTGGTGAATAACCTTAAATCTGGCAAACGGTTGCAGTAAGTGTCATTTTATTTAAAGAAGTGGGCGTGTCAAAAATTGTGGTGTGACTTGACTGACTATACTTTCTCGTGGATATTTAAAATAAATTATACTATGTGACAGTTTTTTGACCAAATGTATTTGACACCTAATCTTTATGTAGAATTTCCCGCTGAATATGAAGTCAGAATGCTCAAAATTAAGACAGTTTTCGAGATATTCCAAAATAACTGTTGTTTGTGTTATTAAAATCACCTTTTTCAATAACACAAACAATGCAAATATCTTCAAAAATATCCAACGGATTGTGTATTTCTTTTTTTTATGAAAGATAATAATATTACTTAAAGAACAATCGATTACTAGTGAAGGAGAAAGTTATTTTAACTGTGTTAGTATTTAAAAAAAAGTGGCTTGGCAACTCTATAGGGGTCAGTATGCATATAAAATCCAAATTTAAACTGCAACTCCTGTGTTGGTGCAATTTTATAAAAAAAAATAGACAATCTGTTTCTTTGAATAAAGATTTTAATTATTTTTAATTATTTTAAATTAAATGTAATAAATAATTATAAAACATTTTACAGCAAAACGCCTTTTAGCAATGAAAATTTGCGGGATTTGTGCGGGACATTAAAAATTATAAAATGTCAGTCAAACTTTTCAATTGCTCTGCTCGTTTATCGTTCTATTCATTCACTTGCAATCATTTTGTTCATTTACTAGATAAATTGAACATTATTTAAGAAAATTTTCCATCAAGCTGAAGAAAAAAAGCTAACAAAATAATATAAATTGCTAAAAGCTCATTCAGTTGTACGAATTTTTTCTATTGTTTAACAAAAAGTTAAAAATGTTGTTGATTTTTCATTTAATTTTTTTTTTCATATTTTTTCCATTTTTGCCATCTCATGTTGTTGTTCATTAGATGATGATTTGTTAATTTTACAACAACTTGCATTTACTTATTCGAATCAAAAAAAAAAAAAAAAAAAAATAACAAAAATAAAATTTTTTTTTGTAAGAACTGAATTTCAAATTCATGTAACGGTTGTAGTTACATGAATTACAAAAAAAAAAAAACTGGTTACTAAAATGCAATCAAGGGATTTGAATTATTGTCGTTCTCGTTTGGACGTTGTATTTAATTTAAGGAAATACAAATAATAACTTTTTTAATGGAATAATAATTAATTATTTCGATTTCGAAATACTCGTAACTAAAACAATTTTAAGACAATTTTAAGATTTCTTATTAATGAAATTAGTAGTAAGATAAAAGATAACAAGGCAAATAAATAAATGTGTTTAATAAAAAATACCGCTCTACTTCGAATCAAATCTTGTAGTTAAATTAAATAAAAAAATACAGTATTTATCGCTTATATGCACACTGGTTATAAGCGTTTATTGCATTTATGCAATCTAATTTGTGCAATTCAGCTCGCTATAAAAAATACTTAGAATGTTTTATTGCTAATACGCATATTTCGCATTTATACAACACATTTTAATATAAGTTTAATAAATTGCTTTAAAAAAATGCTCATATAAGCATCGTTTCAAACTTCAGTCAATTAGCAAACTGAAATTGCTTAATTTCAATTAAACTTCAAATGTATACATTCGCAAACGATGAATGCAATTTATATTGTTTTTTTCACGATTTTAATGCAATTAACTGATTTTTAATTAAAGCACTGTATATGCAATTAAGTGATAAAAACTATTGGGGATTCACAAGGTAGTCATAAAGTTGTAAAGTCATATGTCTTAAAATAATTTCAAGAAATTAATGTGACTGCGGGGCGGTGCTTTAATACCTTGTGAGATAAGGCCATGATGGCTTTATCTCTCATTCAATAGGGAGATAAAGCCTTTTATTATTTTTTTTTTCATTTGAATGGGAGATAAAGCCATCATGGCCTTAGCTCACATTAGCAATATTAGAAAATGACTTTATCTCTCATTTCAGTTCCGGAGACACTAAAGTTAGGTATTGAAATCTGGCTTCGCATACTAAAGTTTTTTTGGGTGGCGGCCTGTGGCCATGTTTACGGGTTTTCTCCTCCAGTAGGACGCGGCAGGTTGCTTCGCTGAATTAAATGTTCCTGCGTGCTTCACAAAAATAAAAAATGTTTTTCAATGACAACTATGGATTTTCCCTTTTACAGAATGTTAACGCCATGCATAACAATATTCTGGAAAAATTGAGCAATAAAGACATCATGGTTTTAAAGCACCCCCCGTGACTTCTGTGGGCAACCACTTATAATTTAGATTTTTACTATACAGTTATGACGAATCAATGACGAATGAATGAGTATTATAATTTTAATTTTGTTTGAAACACAACAATATTTTTTTAAACAATTGTAAAAAATTATTTAGGACATTATGACGATATGACTTGATAGCACACCTTGTGGATCCCCAAATACTATACTATACTATACTATCGCGAGCCACTGCATGGTAGGCAGAATAGCGGTGGTAATGGGATATGACTTGTCGGATTTATGTTGATTGCGCGAGGACTTAGAGGATATAGAGGCAGTTGAGCACATTATGTGTCACTGTTCTAGGCTACTTAACAGCAGGCTGAGATGGCTGGGTAGTAGGTCGATAGGCGAATTGGGGAGGCCTCGGGCTGTAGACCCGAAAATCTGACAATATTCGCAATATGCCATTAATGGCATTATGTAGGTCAACTGTGTTTAGTAGGGTTGCTTAACTTTGTTTCGACATGTATAATCGTCAACTATTTCTTTTTGCTTCACTCCTTACTGTCTTATTTTTTATAGCATTCCCCGAACGTTGAATGGTATATATAAGTTTGTCATTCCGTTTGTAATTTCTGCATTATTGGTCTTAGACGCTATAAATTATATAGTAGTTATATTCTGGGTCCTTATAAGGAGCAAAGTTGATTTATCGATGTCCGTCTGTCCGTTGAAATTAACTTTCCGAAGACCACAGATATGATGGGGACTTGGTTGTAATATATTTATGTCACATTTGGTCCGTTATTGTTTGCTATTGAAATTCACAAATGGCTGAGATATGAGCAAAAAACCACGACTGCCTCTAATTTTACCCAAAAATCTTTGTTGATGTTGTTGATTTTTATGAATATCTGATGAACGGTAAGTGCCAAAGTTTCCAAATTTAGTGCAAGGGTCTTGGTTAACAACACACAACATCCGATAAAATGTGGGCGGGATTAGAGGAGTGGACGTGGTACCTCCCTTACAGAAGAAATAAATTTCAGGGCTGTCATAGGATCTATGGAAACGCCTTGGAAATCTTTAGTAGAACATATTTTCTTAAAAACTCGGAAAAATCGGTTCAGATACAAAAAAGTTATGACCAAAATCGGTCAAAAAATGGGCAAGCTATGAGAAAAATACGCTAAAAAACATAAAAAGTTTTATAAAAACTTAAATCTGTCAAATCGGTTAAAAATGGCAGAGTTATAATAAACCAAAATAATGAAATCCCAAAAATTACTCCTTTTATAATTATGTTTGTCAAAATATATCTACATAAGACCGACTCAAACAATAAAACTAACTTTGACATGTTTTATGAAGATTCCAAAAATATTTTGGCTCTAGCGATAATCTCCCGTGAGCTAAACCGCGTCAAGAAAGGGTCCAAAAATGCTATTTTTTATGAATACAAAGTGTGGTAAGTTTTCTTTTGTCCAATGAGTGGCCAAATATAATAGATATTTAGGAATTCTTAGATTCTGCATTAAAACCTTTTAAAAATCTAACCACAGACTCGAGATAGCGAGATGTTAATGTCAGTCATGGTTATAGGTAAAATGGGCCCGTGCAATAAATCCATAGGAAATAAAGCCATATGACTTTATTACCACCATTTAAATGCAATAACACCATAATCGCTTAGTAACCAAAGTGGAAATAACGCCATAGCTTTGTAATTGTTATGGTTACAAATTGCCAAAAGAATGAGTTGAGTTGAGTTGAGTTGTCAAGTGTTGACAGTAGGTGAAAGTAGACCAAAACATGTTTGCAAACTCTAAAGCATAGCCAGCCTTTGGCTGGGCGCAAGGATGGTATAACAAAGACCGGCTTCGCTAACTAAAGCTTCTCTGCGTAGTCGGCCTTCGTTCGGAAACAAGGCAGATTTTAGAAGCTTAACTTAGCGAAACCGGTACTTGTTTTACCATAAAGGAGAAAATTCTTGCACCCGCCGAAAGGCCGGCTATACAGATAAGATTAAGTTAGCGAAGCCGGTCTTTGTTATACCATAGTGGAGAAAATCCTTGCGCCCGGCCGAAGTCCGGCTATGCAGAGATGCTTTAGTTAGCGAAGCCGGTCTTTGTTATACCATAGAGGAGAAAATCCTTGCGCCCAAAAGTGTTTTCGTTATATTTTTAATATATACACCCAAAGAAAAAAAGCAACAAAACAATTTTTAAGTAAATTAGAATTATATTAAATAAAAAGCAAATTTAAATGGGAAATAAGGCCATGTATGGCTTTATTTCCTATTGCTTTATTGCACGGCGTCAGGTATAATAGCCCTCAACATCTTTAATATGGTTAATTATAGAATTAATATACTGCAAGTATTTTATTTTACTTAAAATTTTTCGGTAAAAATAGTTTTGTTAGGATCTAGAAAAAATAATTGATCGCTTATTCCCATATACAGTACAAACACTTCTTTTATAAAGGAAGTATTTAAGTAAAGTTTTATTTTATGTGGAAACTATCGTGCGAAAAGTTCCGATCAGGGGGTCATTAAGATGAAGTAGTAGACCGATTTGGCTCATTTTAAATACCTAAATAAGTGACTAGCGTCTAAATACTGGACTGATTAAGCCCATTCCCAAAAAGAAACATTTCTTATATAAAGAAAGTATAAACGTAAAAGTGTTGTGCTTAAGCTTATTCCTTGTGTCCGATTTGACACCTGTCTGAGTTGTAGAGTCTACAATGTAGAAGCATTTGCAATATTATTCGAATATATCAACTAAAAATTATTTTCACCAAATTTTATTTTCTTAAGTTCTCCGTTGGTATTATGGTACTACTATATGCAGTAAGTATTGGTAAAATTTAAAATACAACCAATATTACAGTTTAGCATTTTTAAATCCGAGGAAAATCTATTTAAAAATTTAATAATTGAGAAAAAAATCTCACGATTATATTTTTTTAAACAATAATAACCAAATACGAGGGTAGCTTGATAGTTCCAGAGCTAAAATTTTAAAAGCAACACTGGTTTCGTTAACTGTTATCTACAGGGGCCGAAAATAACAGTTATATTGAAATTTTTAAACAAAAAAAGCATATAGAATTAAATGTCGAAAAACTGATTCAATTATACCATATTGTTCCTTATGCACTGGTCAATGATAAACTGTATTGATTTTTAAAATTTTGATTTTTATATTTTCGATCAAAATTTAACACTTTTTTTTGGATTTTTATTTTTTTGAAGAAAAATAACTGTTGTTTATTGATTTTTATTTTTTCGAGCAAAAATAAAAGTTATTCTCGAAAGAAATGTACGTGATTTAATAATTTAGTTAACTTTAAATTTTTTTTTAATGTGTAATTATCATTGGAATTTCTTATGCACAATAAAAAATTATTATAAGTCTACTAAATTATTAAAACACGTACATTTCTTTAGAGAATAACTTTTATTTTTGCTCGAAAAAATAAAAATCAAAAAATAATCGTTATTTTTGTTCAAAAAAATAAAAATCAACAAATAACTGTTATTTTTGATCGAAAAAATTAAAAATCAAAAAATAACTGTTTTCTTCTGACTTTTATGAAAAAAGGAATAGCTGTTACGGTCCCTGGTTTTATTTGAATTGCAATAAAAGAACTCGAAACGGTTTATTATAAAGGAAATAAACCAAAACGTTATTGAAAGGCAGTAACGTAACAATACAAAAAAAAAAAAAAAAAAAAAAAAAACACGAAATTTTTTGAGTGGCTACACTGGATAGTGCAAGTTAATTTTTAAAATGTCGGCATCAACTAAACTTCTAGCTTTTATTTTCAAATCGTTGCATCTATAGACTCTCCTCATGGCTACGATATACATACATAAATTAATTAATTTTACATTTTTTCTTTACTTATTTTTAAAAATATGTGAATATAGTGTTGCCGTGTTTCCGATATTATTACTAAAAAGAATATTTTGATTTAAATTTTTTTTTTCTAAATGCCTGAAATTTATGTTTGAAAATACCATTAAGTGCGTAGGCGTAGTTTTTACTGGGTAGCTATAAACATATCTTTTATTTGACTAAGTACTAGTCAATAAATAAAAAATTCATCCAAGGTAACACTGTATTTAATTTGTCATTTTACTTGCGACAAGTGTCAAAAATTTTCTTGCAAGCTAATTCTCTTGCAAGTTGTGCTGCAAGTACGAAAAATGTGATGGTGTTAGTAAAAAGTGTGAGTGTATTGAGTTTTTCGAACTTGTACTTGCATTTGGAAACGGGGGGTAAGATATGTAAAGAACACAGAAAAAATAAAAATTGATTTCAATTTAAAAATTTGTCATATTGATTAAAAAATTAATCAAATTTGCGCCAGTACGTTGCACTTTCTGCTGCCTGCAAATAGTTAGTATACCTTAGGAGCTTTATTGACGAGCTGGGTTTTAAAGAGCTTATCGACACCCCAACAGATCTCTACGGCGACAACATTAGTGCATAGAAATTGGCTAAAAATCCTGTTTTCCATAACCGTACAAAACACATTGACATTAAATCCCACTATGTCAGAGAAGTTGTAGAGAAGGCGCTTGTAAATTTAAAGTATGTAGCCCCGACAAAATGGTTGCAGATATTTTTACCAAAAATTTAAACAGAGTAAAGCATATTGAATTTACTTTGATATTAGGATTAAAATGAAAAAATTGAATTTGAAAAAAAAAATTTTTATGTTAAGAATATAAAGATATATCTATCGGATTACTAATTTAAATTTGAATTATATTTGTATATATAAATATAAATATATATTTTTTCTCATATTGAACAGTGTTTACTAGTTTTGAGGGCTGGATTGTTAGTAAAAGATTCTGTATATAAATAATAATCTCTACTTTGTATTCGGTTGACAACACTTGCAAAACTGATACACTGTCTTTTATATTTTACTTTCTTTTTCTTTTTCTTTATACCTAATACTGAAATAAAATGTTATTAGTTATTCTTAAGCTGAGCAGAGCACATGAATATTAATCCGGTTGTTTTACTTTAATTTGGTATTTACCCCAACATTTATAAAATCACAGAATTATCAAACTGCCCTCGTAACTACAATTGCATCTAATTGCTGACACTTTTTTCGGCTTTTAATTGTATTGACAAAAACATTAATATTTCATAGTGTAATCTTTATTTCATGGCCAATTTCCTTAAGTACACAGCGACGTCTACTCAGAGCTGAAGTGATAATTTTTGCTTATTAGTCACAGAAATTAAATACAATTTCTATTGTGAGTCTTAATCACATATTTTTTTAAAATTTTCTTCAAACTAAATTGTCAATTAACCCCCTTAATGTTTAATCAATATTGATTTAGCAATTATTGAATAAATGTGTTAAATCGGACACTTAACATTATCTATGACATGTTTTACGCATTACAAAGTATCATTTACACGAATCAAACTGTTTAAACAAATGAAGTCCCTCATCGCCACCAGCAGCACTTATTGTAAATGCAAACTTATTTAATATTATTCAAAATGTATGTCTAATACGAATTAAAATAGAAAACTTTTTAAATGTTATTTGAATTGTAAATATTTGCCGTAATTCTGAAATAATTTGGTCATTTACAGCACTTAACAATTATTTTTATTGTACGCAGTATGGAATCCCCTTGAACTTTTAATGTAATTACGGAAAATTTTTGTATATTTTTTAATTTTAAATTATTTTGAAAAACTACAAGGAGGACCATTCAATAGCATCTAACCTTTTGTCCCACGTTAGTAAACTATTAAAAAATACAATCTTTTCGTTTTATTCTTGACTTGACTGTAAAGTATTGTGATGTTTTGGAATGTAGCCATATGCCTTAAGTCCTATCAATTTTGATCACATTCGACAGAACTGATTTTCGACTATAGAAGCAATTAATGATAATTTTTATGGTTATACATATGTTCCGCATTTGGTTCAATAACTTAAATTTACTATCGAGTCCAAAACTTTGAATTTTTTTTTTTCTCATATTAGTTATACAACAAACATTTTACAAACACTTTTAACACAACTTTTCACTTTTATTAAATTTGTTTGTTAATAATTCAAACATCGTTTTTTTCTATTTCTCCCAATCATGATAATGTGGGCTCAAATATTTACACAATAATTTAGTTGGTAAATACTTATGCGTATTTTACAGCGTATTGATAATTAATGTCAATTATAGCTAAACAAAACCTGACAAATACTAAATTATTAAATTCAATAATGACTTTATTTTTAATGACAGTATGAAAATGATGATCTTAAAAAATAAAATAAAAAAATATTCCCACCAAAAGTTTTTTGGTAAAGTGGTTACCGATCGTATGATTTTCTTTTGTATGAAAGCGAAAGAGTGGAAAGGGTCTAATATGCCCATTAATCATTTATGGATCTACCTGAAATGTTTAATTTTAGGACCGTCCCTTAATTGGTACCTTTAGTTATTTAATATATGTTATTAAAACTTAATTTTGAATAAGATTTTTGTTCAACATTTTTCATTTTTTCGAATTTATTCTATGAGCCAAATTTCAGTTATGTATTTTATAAAGCTTTTTTGTAATGGTTCTATTCCTTCAATATCGCGCTGTCACAAGTTTTTGTCATGGCCGGAGTCGAAGTCGAAGTACCCACAAAAACTCACAACTTCGACTCCAAAATTTTAAAGGCAGAAAGAAATTTTAAAAATGTTCTAATATTTTCCAAAATAAAAATTCTTCCAAATTAGCGACGCAATATTTACAATAACGATTGGAAATTTGTACAGAATAATTTACTTGCTTATTTAAGCCTAGATTACACTATTATACTTTTTATTAATACATATCAAAAACTCAAGTAAAATGACATAGTGGGATAGTGGGAATGCAATGTGTCTCGAAAATGGCAAGCATTATGAAAAAAGTTTGAAATCCCATACGACTTCATCGTTTTTTTTTTTGAAAATTTCTAAACAATAATACTTTTTATTGGATCAGGGTTGCATTTTATTTCATGTGTGAGTGTTTAAACTTTGTGTGATGGTGTGCACACAAACTGTCATGTTAAATTAGATTTTTTGACAGTCAACACAAAACTCATTCGATTTCTATCTCACAATACGTAAGAATACGTAAGACTTTTGAGATAGTGTAATCTAGCCTTTAACCATTTAAAAGGTAATGCATTAAAAAGAGTCAAATAAGGACCAGTTTCATATGGGCATTTCTATGTCATCGTACGTGACATTTGTACGCCTTCAGAGCGATAGATATTTGGCAAAAAAAGTTGTAACTGGAACATTTTTTTATCATTATGTTTCATATAGAGGGAACTTTATATGAAAAAAAATTTTTCTAATTCGGAACCTTGTTGTCCAAAATATCGGGCGAAATAAGTGCATATCGTACGTGACATAAAACGGAAGTGATATTTGTGTGAATGTAAAATAATACGAAAATCTGCGAATTGTGGGAGGTTTTTCTCCTTTTTTTAATTTCATACATTAAACCACATATTTTTTCTTTATAATCCGTAATTGGAAAAAAATTTTTTTTTTGGATGGTTTTATAATGAACCAAATGTAATATCGTACGTGACATACCGTACGTGACAGATTTTTCTCTTATAGTATTTACTAGGTATGAAATATATTTTTTGTAAATATATGTATATTAAAACTTAAAACAAACAAGTAAGAAAGTATAGTCGGGCAAGCCCGACCATATGATACCCTACACCATTATATTGAAAAAAAATGTTTTTGAGAGGGTACCCTATTTGGGACCCATGGCCAATCAAGGTCGCCAAAACAGAATTATGCTATGAGGTTAAGAATTATATAAAAGTTATTTGTGCTGAATATTATTTAGTTGTCTTCATCTATATGAGATTTGTTTGTCCCTAACCGATTTAAGGAAGGGGTTTATTTGGGACCTATGGTTAATTTTGGATCTAACAGCACAAAATTTGGCATGACATAGTACCTCTCGTAAAAGTCATTGTCGCCAATTTTTATGAAAATACCAACATTTTTAAGGAAATGACATTAAAAGCTATTTTCGGGAGTAGTACTTGTATGGGAGCTATGGTCAAATATGGACCGATTCCAATAAAATTTGGTAAGATGATATTGATTGTAATAAAATAAGGTTGGACCAAATTTTAACTAAATACCAACATAATAAGATGACGCATTTAGTTTCATTTTAGTACTTACAATATCGTACGTGACGAACTTTAAAAGCTTATAAAATTTTTTTTATACCAATTTAAAATAAAATTTCGATCAATATTTTTTTGCAACAAATATCTTGCTTTGAACTTTTATTTTGAAACTCCTAAGACTGATCAATTTCAAATGATAAAGACAAATGATGTTTATGCACCACGTACGTGACTTTAGAATAGCATCCAAAACAAACACAAAAATATACCGCTAATCGAACTATATATTTCGTCTTTCCTCGTGGATCTTGTTCATTGTTGTTGTAACATTAATTTCAAAGCATAATTCCAGGGTTCCCAGTATCTGTATTAATTCGGCAGAATATTGAAAATCGTCAATTGCAGTTACTAAAAATGAATTTATAAGAAAGTGAGTTAAAACTTTTATTTTTTGCTTTTTAAAAATTGTAATAAGCTATAAATACCTCGGCATAGTAAAGTTTGGGTGTTTTTTTCCTTTCTCCCATATTTGAAAAAAAGTTTCAAGCATTTTAATTTTTTGAGTCGTGGTTGACATTCTCATGGAAATGCCCATATACATTAAGCATCAATGTAAAAGTTGGAGTCGGAGTCGGATTAAAAAAATTTTAGCGGTGGGAGACGGAGTAAGGTATTTTTTTTTAAGACTCCTCAGACCTGGTTTTTGTAAAATTTTTAACCAGGGCTGTGGAGTCGGAGTTGAGGTTTTTGTAACGGAGTCAGAGTCGAAGTACCCACAAAAACTCGCGACTCCGACTCCATCATTTTTCGGCATAAAAATGTTTCTTATATTGACCTATGAAATTGAGAAACCAATTGATTTGGAGAGATCTTTCAGCACTTTATGCGAATAAATTTATAGATTGTATCCAAGCATGTCCTTTTCTATGTTTTTATTTGACCTCAAATTGCAGTTACCCTAGAGGGAAGCGAACTGACTGGTGTAGTCCCGTTATAGGTCTTTGGTGGTAGTTCTAGTTTTATCACTTTCTATGAATAAGACCTATCACTTTTTCATGGGGTTGTCTTTGGAGGGGGTCAATTGACACAATTTGACCAGTCACAAATCTATTCTCAATGGACGTGTTTAGTGACAGTTACTAAAATGTAGTATTATTTCAATACGATCTAATATTATTTCAAAAAGAAAGTACTAGAATTAAATTCAAGAGCCAAATTTTAGAAAGTCACAAAAAAAATGTATTACACCACCGGTGAAGACTGTACTCTTATTCATTACTTTTTCTACCTTTTTGTTCTTCATAAACCAGTTTAATGATTGTTTCTCCTTTCACTGGTCATGAGTTTTTTCTATTTTCACAACTCCCAGGACCAGTCTGTTGGACCAATTGAGACAAATTTCCCGCAGGGTAATAACAAAACTGGTTCGTTCCACTGACCAGACATCTTCCAAACTATCTCTTTGCAGTTTCTGTAACAAAACATGCTGGCGTACTGATTGTTACCTTACTGTTTGAAGTTTGCCAAGATATCGTTGATGAAATAAAGGCGAATTAGGAAATTTAAAAATGCAAATTTATAAACAAGTTGGCTTTGACATAATTGCTTATCATAAATCGTATATTGAAAAATATTGTTGTAGCGATGTTCATTTATGTATGTATATGACTGAATATCTGCTGTAGCTTCTGTGATGAATGCACTTAGTGAACTACATCTTAAATTCCAACCCTCAAAGTGAATGGTAATAGAAAAAAAGGAAAAGGAACTCGGAAAAATACATGACTTTGTTCCAGATATCCCTTTCAGACCCATGCTTTAAATTGATTTCAAATTACCCTTAATCATAAAAATCAAACAAAATATTTTTGTATTTTGTATAAGATAGACCCATAAAATATTTCTACATGGTCCTTTTTGGCAAACAGGACATCGCACAATTGTGCGGTCTAGGTCAATATCTGCAAAGAACATTCGAACTGATAAAACATAGTTTGTAACTTTTCTAGTGTTTATTAAACCTAAAAAATACAGATACTTAAATACGTTATAAGAAATAAAGAATATAATCAGAGGAGTTTCAAGTTTTTGTTCCATCTTCTAATTTTTTCTACGGGATATTTTCCACATACTTTTTTCCCCCCTATGCTTATCCCGAGAAGCTCTACGCAGAAGCAGGAATCGAAACCGCAACCCCCTAACTGATAGCCTATCTCACTACCATCTAGTCTACTGGCTATCACTGCATATGTGTCCTTCCGTTTCAAAACAGCTACAGTTTCGATATTGGTAAATTGGGATATTCGCCCCGACTCATTTCTTTGTTCAAAGGAAATTTTACACTCTATAGATATATTTGCCATATTTGTACCTGTGTGAGCTTCTAACAGTGATATTTGTGTAAAAAGTCAGTCCGAAATATATATTAATGGATATAAACGGTCCAGGACCAAGACCACAATCTTTAATCTACAACATTTTAAAGTTCACTACAACACCTCTAGAAGTAGCTCAGATAAGATTTCTCAACCCAACGGGTTGTGGTTTGGCGTAATTACTTCAAATACAAGACATCTTCCCGTAAAAAAGATCATCTGCTCATCAATTAGGGCCCCTATTACGGTTTACAACTCAACTAAGTTTCTTAATTTTTGTATTATGGTTAACAATTTTGCTATATTGGGGTGAACTGAGTTGAGTTGTAAACCGTAATAGGGGTAAGTAATTCTTGATTTCTGTTGCCAATTAAATTTTTGGTTGAACTCTCTAAAACTTATTTGTCGAGTATGGTGTAAAGTTATCTTCCAAATGTGTATTTGGATGTAGCTGTCGCGGGACATGGAGTTATAAACGGAAGTAATTTTGCTTCCACTCGCCCAGTACATTCTTATCGCACGGTAAAACTGAGACACACCATCATGATCGCGCACCATTCAAATCTTTTTATATCTGCTGGTACGTAACGCACTTTCTGACCATGTTTACTCAACACATACATACCCTTTAGTTTGATTCACAACCTCCTCGGTGCATTTCTGGAAATTAGCTTTTAAAATATTGCAATGGTGTTATTGGAAGTTCTGTGTTCGGAAATGATAAACTTTTTAATATAACGTGCCTGTTTGGTATTTTGGATCTAAAAACTGATGATAGTTGTGCTGCATCTGGGCGGTCCGATGAGTAGGATTGCTTAATTGATGTACTCGTTTGGTCATTCGTGTTAGGGAAAGTGTTTTGATTACATGAGCTTTCATCACTTTCTTGTGCATCTGTATTTACATTACAAGGGATCCATGTTTCATTAGCAACATTATCATCAGCCTCATCTGCCTCAACATCATAATTTCCCTGTAAAATTATTAGATAGCACAAACGTGAGCATAAAACAAAATGTCATGCGGTGTCTGATCAACACAATTGTGCTATCTGTATTTTCTTTAGCGCTGACTCCTTGTTACTATTCACAATATCAACACTTACGAGTCTAATTGTTGCAAAAACTCATTTTACAGTTACCACTACTAAGACTAAAAATGTATTTCAATATTACTTTACAAAAACAATTTACTTGTGGACGCATGTTTATACTTGTGGAAAGATACAATCAAACTTAAGCTGTAGTTTTTTATTTCTGATGGTTAGTTTTTTTCTTTTTATGTTTTTTAAACAGAAACAAGAACACACAATCATTGCTTGCCGGTTAATAGACAAAAAATTATTATTTCATGTAATTTGAGGCAAACAAAGGCAGATCGCACAATCGATTCAGCTAGGTCTGAAAGGGATAAAATTCCCATCGATGTGGGGGTTAACCAGAAAAATGATTTGAGAATGCTTGTATCTACTCACTGTCGGGAAAATTGGAGAGAAAATAAAAAAGAACATTTTATACTTCACCGAAGAAAAAAATTTCAATGTTTTAAAATTCATATTTTTTTATCAATTAGATTTCTCTATGACGTGCTACACTCCCACTGTGCAGGTGGGAGATGAACTATACCAAGCCACAAATCTGCAAATAAAATATATTTAAACAAAAACAAAATTGTGCAATTATTTTTTTTAACGTATTTTACTTGTAGATTTGTAACTTCTAGCTTTGAGAAACAGAGCCCAGACCGCCTAAAAGTATTGAAAACCTCAAATTGCTCTGTTTCTGTATTGAACATTTGCCTTCGTCCGAATATTTTATATGACTGTAACATGTTTTTTTTTTATTAAATTGGACTTGTTGTTCTTAACCTCCCATGAAAGTATTGTTACTGTTCAATCCCATGAGACAAACAGCACCAAGTCCAAGAGCAAATGGTTTGGGATGTTGCTGTCCTGGGGGCTCCGAGTAGTTCCGGTGCATAGAATCGATTGTTGTGGGTACGCTACAACAGCGACAATTACAGGTCTGCTTTTTTTCAAAAAGAATACAAGGCTTACAACAATTTTTCTAACCTTACTTTTCTCTTCAAAATGTGTTAAACAAATTACACAAGTAACAACTGAAGGCGAATCAGCATGTTTAAATAAAAATGTATACACAAATATATTTAATTTTTCTGAGAATGATTAGCAAGTTGGTCGAAATATTTACATCTAAGCAAGTTGGACTTGGTGTTGTCTCGAAAGCTACATTGAATATTACTTAAGGGAATTCACACAGTATTAAAAACGTTTTTTGAAAAAAATGTGAATTGGTGTAGTTGATCTCTTCCCTACAGAACTTAAATTTTATTATTAATATGCATAACTTTCAAAATATACTTAAGTTCAATGATTAATTTTGCTGTTGGGCTATAATGTGTTGCAAAACTAATCGTTTTTTTTTCGAAAATTCTCAATTAGTAGATGACCCGTGCGAATATTTCGCACCGTTAGTTGTGATTTTTGTAACATAAAATGAAAATAATTAATAGAAATTTTAGTAACTTCAATACATTTTAAAATATAATTTTTATCAATGAAAATATTAATTTTTCAATTTCTAATTATTTTTCGTCATTAGTGTTAGAAATAAGCTTTAAAATGAGATAGCATTCATTAAATTTGGTGCGGTGGTATGGGAGATATTTGCAACCGACAAAAAAAAGTGCTTTAGAAATAATATATATGATGATTTTTCTATATTTCAGTTGGTTTAAATGTTTCAACTGTTGAGTTATGAATCAAGAATGTTATAACACTTCACAATCAAACAACTTTAACTAATTTGGTCCACTTAATCGGGAACCATATGTTTTTCTTATCTTTAATATGAGTGCTGTGGCTAATTATGGTTCTACTTTGTAGTGAGTTTTGGTAACACATGTATTTTATTTGTGCTAAACTTTATAGCAATACAAACATGTTTCTGTATGTTACGCGACTGAAAGGGATTCTCGGTAATGGAGTAATACAGATGAACTCCAAAGTTTTACAGTGGGGTTAAGTTAAAACAATAAGTCTACGAAAAAATAAAATTTGCCAAAACTGTAATGAGATTTAAAGAACTGAAGGTGAGTTTTAGTGGGGTTTATATTCGTAAATCGAATCCAACGTTTATTAACTCGATATTAACACTTTTAGGGAATCATTTTTTGGAAAAAATCGACAAACAATATTTATAACTACCCGCTGTAAAATAATGAAATTTAAAAATTGTTTTTCATATGCTTTTAATATTAAAAAATAGTTTTTTTTGTTGCTTTTATTGAAAATTTTTAAAGATTTATACCCTCTTTGTGATCAAGGCGAGTGATATGTATGAAGATATGTAAACATTTCATACACTCGATTATCTAAAGACTTCTTGTGAATTTGGAATTTAAATGTTAATCTTTGTGTTTTGTTATGGAACTCCTGAACTGTTTGTTTAACATGAAACAATTCTTTTTGTATAAAGTTTTACTGCCTGGGCAAGGTTAACAAAAAAAGAAAATTTTCTTTGTAAAACTTACATTGAAAACAAAAAAAATTTAGTTTCTTGATTGTTTTCAATACGTATACGTAAACTTAAGAAATTTCTTTTCGCCATTGTGTGCATGTTAGTTAAAATGTTTATTTTTTTTATACTACAAACATATGTACAAACATTAATTGCAAAATTAAAATATTCAAAAATTACATTTGTCAATTAACCAAACGCTTACACACCCATAAAAGAGTTTGTGGAAAGTTTTGAAGGCTTTAAATCTTCAAAACCAGGTTTGTTAATTTCTATGCCTAAAAATATGCAAATTTTGAATATTTCGTGTAATGATAATCGTTATTTGTCTATTCGCTGTCAACATGTCCATTTTATCTTTTTAAATTAAGTTCAAGGTTAAAATCTGACAAAAACGTGTATTAAATTATATTACGTTATTTCAATTAAAACTTTAAAATTAAATACTAAAAAATATACACAAAATTTTCGGCCACATAGTTGATTATTAATATAATTCTGTATTTGCTGAACAATTAATTTAGATTCAATAAAAAATATCTGCTAAATATGTTGCCAGCTTCACCCAGTAACGCCTATTGACAACATGTTATGATGACAAAAGCACACACCTTTTCAACTTGGGCAATGTTTATAAACAAACTTTTATTGCAAATGATGTATGTAACCATTGTTTATTTTAAAAGTATTTGCCAACAATGAAAACAAATTATTCAAATTTAAATGAGCCATCTATATCGAGCCCTAACCGGAAAGGAGAGGGTAATTTTATTTTATTTCATTAAAATTTTGTATGAAGGTTGTCGCTAAATTGTTTTTGCTATAAAATCGTAACGGAACCTAAGTGACCATGACATTTTAGGAGATTATGCAAGTTTTGCCAATAAATTCATTTATTAAAAAAACGAAAACCAAAGATGATGTCGCTTAAGCTATTTTGGCAGTAAGGGGTCGGTATATTACAGCTTCCAAAAATTGTTTGCCTTTACTTGCTTAACAGCCAATTTTACTAAAGGTGCTTTTACACGATCTGTATTTTACAGTGGGCTTGTCAGATGTAAAATTCATATGTAATTGTAAATGGCTGTCAAACTTGACAAATACAGAAAGTTTATAATTTTTGCTTTTACACGTTCGTTTTTGGTTTATCTGACATAACCTAAAATCGATTATAAAAGCAAATTAATAACATAATTATATTTTTGTTCACATTTAATTTTATTTCAGTTAATTAAAAATGTTGCTTTTATAAAGAATATGCGTAACTTTGATATGTATATGCAGCCAAAAACAAATGACTTGCAAAGCAGCTGACAAGTCGAATTGACCAGAAGGTGAGGTCAACTCTGCAACAACACTGCTTCTGTGGTCGGGTTGTCAAAAATATTGCTAGTAAAAAAATAGGTTTGTTTACATAAAAATCTAGTTTGTATACAAACTTTGACAAGTCGACCACCGAACAAAAAAACACAATATGTTGACTTGACCCCACATTCTAGTCAATTCGCCTTGGCAGCTGATGTCAGATCAAAATAGAACACGCTCTAATTAAAAAATTTTACACTGCCAATTACGCTGCTAAATACAGATCGTTTAAAAGCACCTTAAGTTCAGTTATAATAAGCTATCAGTCATAATCATATTGTTAACTGGAAGTTAAAGTATTAGTTAGTTTTAACTGAACTTGTTGTCAATTAATCGATGAAATTTATACATTTAAATATTCTTCTTTTTTATGTAAAAATATTTTTTTTTTTTCTAACTGATTAATTATCTTAAAACTATATTTTTGTTCCTTTTTTGATGTAGGTGTATGTGTGACAATTTATGTAAGTCAAAATAAACGTCAAATACCATAAGTAAGAAATTTCGTACTTAAAGGTAAAAAAAAAAACAAAATAAGTAAATGGAAATAATTTAGAGCGGAAAGCCTGTGTTTAATACCCTCATTAAATTAAGCAGGCGAGACACACTCAATTATAAACCGAAATAAATTAATGGGTATCTCCTGATACTAAGCTTTAGGTTTCAGATCAGAAAATATTTATATGAGGACCTGCCGTAGGGCCTTATCTTATGGTAAATGTTAACCACTGGGTTACAAACAATACAATTACCAAGCGTCTTTAATTGCTCCCACACCACACAGGCAGCAATTTGAGTGCATAATTGGATACTCTACTATAATGGCACGGGCTCCTCTAAAGGGGTGAACACAAAATTTATAAATTTTCAGTAGAGACAAAAACTGGTTTCTTTTTATATGTAAACTTATACCACAAAGGGGTATACAATCGTATTTTTTGTTTGGCAAAATACTAGAGAAATTGATCTAAGATTTTTACAGTGGTTAGATATAACCTCTTTACATCGATTTCTTGAAAAAAGGGAATATTTAAACATTTTGAGTTGACTTTCTTTAGAGTAATAAGTGCGATATATAAAACTGCCACATTACTGACTGACAGACTGATTCATCATCGCACAGCCTGAAAGCTTGAAGCTTGCACCGGAGGTAGGTCTCTTGCCAAATCGATCCACTATAGTCCACTACCATGTCGTATAAACAAATCAACTTACGACCTTCTAATTCGTTTTATGATATTTTTCTACTTATTATCATTTATTGAACTGATATGTAGCCAAAAAGTTATAGGGAAAGTGCCGTTACTTTTTCCATATTTTGTTTTAATATTACATTTTGTTTTATTTTTGCATTGATGGTTGAAAATCAGTCCATATTTTATTCCGCATACGTTACCTATCGTTCTTCATTAAAAAATAATAGGACAGGTGTCTGGTACACGCAGAGAAAAAATATGGTTGGGCATGGTTACGGTAACAACTCTATGTTTATTGTAACAATATATTGTTGTCGTACACAAATAATTGTTATTTTTATTTAATATCAACAATATTATAGTTACTGTAAACATATCAATGTTTATCGAAATTATAAATATGAGTATTGTTGACCGAAAAATATTTATTTTTCTAACAACTAAATTACCCACAACCATATCATTATATTTAAAAGCCATAACATGATAACATTCTATACATTTATCATATTATGTTTAAGATGCAATCAAACTATTTTTACTCTAATAATATTATGCTAGCGCCATTTGTAAAATTATTTTGAATCAGTTGTGTCGTTTGTTTTATATGTGAGCGGTTAAACAAGATAAATTACTATAAAAAATAATAAATTTAAAGAAATTAAAATAATTAATAATTAATAGTGCAAAATATCGTAGTAAAATCCAACAACAAATATTGAACTCCGCTATTTTATTTACGTCAAGAAAAATTGTAAAAAGTATTGTTATGGCAGTTATTAAAGGAGCTGTATCATAATATGATTGCTTCTAAATTTATTATGATTAACATGATGAAAATATGATTACTTCTTAGCTTATTATGATCAACATGACAATAATATGATTAATTTCCTAGTTTATTATGATATACATGTCAAAAATATGATTCCTTCTTAGCTTAATATGATTAACAGAATAATAATATGATTAAGGGAAACATATTATGATGTAATATAACGGATATATTTAGCCATTATATGATTTAATAATAATCTTAATATGGTGACTACAACCATGAATCTTATCATAATATGTTGCTCTTAGAATATGTTTACCACCATGTTTTTTCTTTGCGTGTACTTTTGGGGAGTAGGTAAATGAAAATAAAATAAAAATTATATCACATTCGTAACTCATCTAAAAAAATACATGTATAAATTTGGCACTTTTTCGAAATTCGATCGTTTAAGGGGTGAACATTTTTTGGTACTTTTTTACAAAACATTTTTCTCCATTCATTAACATAAAGGGTGTACCAACTAGAACGCAATTTTTGAATTTTTAATAAAACAGATATTTAAAAAAAAAAAGTCGTGAAACTTTATTATATCGTAAAGTAGACAGAATGAGGTTATGTATGGAACAATATATCGTGCAGATGGCCGCCGCGGCTTTGCTGGCACACACGCGATCTTTTAATGAAATTTTTCAATGACCTTTTTGCATAAATGCTGCGGTATTTCATTAATGCAGCGTCCAATTTCCTCTTTTAAGGCTTGAGTCGTCGTCGGCTTATTCGCGTAAACCATCGACTTCAAAAAACCCCAAAGAAAAAAATCTAAAGCTGTTAAATCGCACGATCTAGGCGGCCAATTCTGGTCTCCAAAACGCGAAATAACACGACCGGAAAATGACTGATGCAGCAATTGAATTGTTTCTCTGGATGTATGACATGTGGCGCCATCTTGTTGCAACCACATGCCCTCCATATTAATTTCTTCAATTCTAGGCAAGAAAAAACTGGTTATCATTTCACGATACCGAACACCATTGACTGTTTGCGCTTGACCTGCCTCATTTTCATAAAAAAAAGGTCCAATGATTCCTTCAGCCCAAAAACCACACCACACAGTGACACGTTGAGCATGCATTTGCTTCTCGTGAATCACGCGAGGATTTTCCTCACCCCAAATGCGACAATTCTGTTTATTGACGAAGCCATCAAGATGGAAATGGGCCTCGTCACTGAAGATGATTTTATCGGCAAAATCAGCATTTTCATGTTGTCTCTCCAATACCCAATTAACGAACTCCCTTCGCTGTCCATGGTCAGCTGGCTTCAGTTCCTGAGTCAATTGAACTTTGTATGCATGAAGATGCAAATCTTTCGTCAAAATTCGCTGCATAGTGGATTTGGAGACACCAATTTGCTGAGCTCGGTGTCAAATTGAGGTGGATGGAGTTTGAGCGACATCATCACGTACAGCTGCGACATTTTCGGTGGATCGACCTGGTCGAAGGCGCGTTGTTGTCTTTACATCACTAACAGACCCAGTTTCGGCAAATTTATCCATTAATCTCTTTACAGTTGACTCTTTTGGAACATTATTGTGACCCCAAATTGATCGCAATTTGCGAACTGTAGCCGCAAAACTTTCACCATTTTGGTAAAACAATTTCACAATGAGAATGCGTTGTTCATTCGTGTAGCGCTCCATTTTTACTAACCTCGTACCTTCTACTAGCAAACAATAACAATTGTTCAAATGTCAAACAATGACACTTCGAATGGCGCCAAATTTAAAAATTGCGTTCTAGTTGGGACACCCTTTATAAATACGTATTAAAGTACATGCTCCTACTACTATATTGAAATTATTGATCAGTTAATGAGAGAAAATAGCATCAAAAGGTAGAAATGCGGGAAATTAAATATTTTTAACATGAAAAAGGCGCTTGAAGCTATTATTAAGGTAGTTCAGTTGTACGTTTAAGCATTTCACGAGTTGTAAAATAATCCCTGCATGAAATGTAACGATTCTTGACATGCTTTCTTAAAGGGTCGTGAGATAATCTTAACACACATCTCAAGCGTCTTTCGCTGGAATCAAATTGTGTAACTAAAAAAATTAGCCCGTTGACGATCAAAAACGCTCTTCATGAGACTCCCAGTAGACTCTTACACAATTAAAAATGATGGCTGGGATAGCACCCTCTCCACTATTGTGGTGTGGGTATAAATATGACTCTTTTTCCAATGAGTTCTTTAAAAAGTTTTACATAATGGTTTAAAACTTTCGCTCATGAGTAAATGAAACCTTTTCAAAAACAAAACATTCCATGAACAATCGGTCTGCTTCATATTGTGGCTAATTCTGACAGTCGTAATCGAATACTTTTTCGATTCGAAAGCAATTATTTTCTTATTCTTTTATTTCAAATTCTCTCAGTCAATACTGAACGAATCGAAATAATTTTGTGTTGTGAAAACTCAAATATACGCTTCAAATAATTGCGATTGGTTCAGTATCGACTGAAAGAATCAGAAACAAATTTGCTTTTGAATCGAAAAAGTATTCGATCACGACTGCCAAAATTAGCCCCCTGAACTTTTTTTATATGAAAAAAAGCAAAACTTCTTGCACATAATGTTTTGTTAGCACACATTTTTAAATTATTGCATCCCAGAACACACGATTTAAAATTAAAAACGAAATGAAAACTGACAGCATATAATTTCGACACACAACTAATTTGTTTACTACAGTGTTGTATTATTTTGGCACAGCGTTAAAGTATTTAACAGTGTTGTATCCATTTTGAAAATAAGACCACCTTGTATGAATTCGCCTTAATTGGCACGACTTATTTGGTGTTCATCTATACATACATATACATGTGTATGTACTTTTCGTACACAAGATTTACAGCCTGCTGTTATAAAGACTAAATATTAATACTTAAGGCTTCTTCTAGATCGGCCTAAAAGACAATTTTGAGTTTTTGTTATTATTAGATTACACATATACACAGAAAAAATTATCGCCTTTTTTTTATTTGTTTTTCAATAAAACCATTAATCAAAAATAAAATCGGTTTAAATTAAAAATTTAATCAAACGAATTAAAATTGTATTTATATCAATAACATTTTGCGGAAAATTTTGTTATTATCAGATTATATTTACTTGATACCATTGATTTGTTTGCTGGTGCTAATTTAATTAATTTTTAAATTAATATCACAAATTTTTTTATTTAAATCAAATTTAATTTTTTTCTTTGTAATTATTAAAATATTTCGTTGACTTATTTATTTATATCTTACGCAGCTTATTTTCATTTTCCATATTTTTTTTTACCTTTAATTTCGTTTGTCTTTTTAATTAGCACTTTTTTGAGGTCATAATTTATTTTGTTTTTAAAATTTTATTAAATTTTTTTTTATTAATTATTGTTTTAAGATTAATTTTGTTTTGCATCTTGTAACTTAAAAACGGCATTTTTTGATTTATCAGTATATATTCTGTTGTAGCACTTACTCTTTAATTAATTTTTATATTTTCTTAAATTAAATTAAACCTAAATTGCATTTAGCTGCACCCGCTATCTATCTGTTCGATGTTTTCGTTTAGAACTAAATAATTATATGTCTGCAATAAAATGTTTAATATGAACAAGGCATTTTTTTTTTTATTAAATGTAGTTTTTTGCTGAATCGTCATATTTGTCATTTAATGCTTCATTTCAGTTTGGCTTAATTTAGTTTCTTTAATTTCATTTTATTTAAATTTCATTTTCGTTAAAGAGTGCATAAGATTTACCGATATTTTAGTTTTATTCACAAAGAGTCACGTTTTTATACCCTCCACCACAATTAGTTGTGAAGAGGGTATATTAAGTTTGTCATTCCGTGTGAAACTTTTTTATTATTCATCTCAGACCCCATAAAGTATATATATTCTGGGTCCTTGAGTAATTCTAAATCGATTTAGCCATGTCCGTCTGTCTGTCCGTCTGTTGAAAACACGCTCACTTTCGAACAACTCAAAAGAAATGAACAAACTTGGTGCCAAATTTCTTGTAGTTATCCTAAGCAGTTTGGGATTGAAATCCAGCAAAATCGGTTCAGTAGGACCAGAGCTATGAATCAAAATGTGAAACCACCACCTAAAAAAATTGATAATTTTGTTACAAAAAATAGCATAAATGCTGGAACAAGGCACGGAATGAGATAAAATGTTGCAAAAATTTGTTTTTTTTTTGACTGGAAATCACGCTGTTAAATTTCGTTAAGATCCGTCCATAATTTACCCTAAGCCCCATCTAAACAATACTCCCGGAAAAGAGTTTAGTACGCCTAAAACCGTAAAAAATAACGCTAGCGTAACAAAATTTTGTACGTCACAGTTTTTTAGGACTAGAAATAACACTGTGAAATTTCGTGACGATCGGTCCATAATTTACCTTAGGCCCCATAGAAACCCTACTACCAGAAAACAGTTTAGTACCCCTTAAACCATAATTAATAATGCTAGCATAACAGAAATTGGTACGTCACAGTTTTTTAGGACTAGAAATAACACTGTGAAATTTCGTGATGATCGGTCCATAATTTACCCTAGGCCCCATATAAACCCTACTACCGGAAAACAGTTTAGTCGCCTAAAACCATAATTAATAACAAATCGTCACAGTTTAAGATAATAATAACATCATACAGATATTACCCCTTAAACATTCGAACTGTCGGTGGAGGGTATTAAAGATTCGGCACAGTCGAATATAGCACTCTAACTTGTTTTTTGCTAAGAATCATTTTACCTTTTTCTATCATTCTTAAGACTTACTCGTAATTTCGTATGAAATTAAGACATCTTTTAATTAATACAGAATAACCTTGAAGGTAAAATCAAGTAATATTTTGGAAATAGTATACTGTAATTTAATTTTAGTGGGAATATTAGAAAAATACAGAAGACAACACGAAGGCCGGTCCTTTAAGACTTAAAAGTTTTTCTACTTTATTGGAATAAGAGCTTTATTGTTGATCAGTCTGTTTTTTTTTTTTTTTTGTTAGGACTAGAACTGAGCGCTGACCCCTACTAATGCATTGCGTTGTATTGGTGGTGCGTAGGAAGATAGAGGAGGTTGTGCTTATGTACATTCGACTTGAATTTAATCATATTGAAAGTGAAGACTTAAACAGGAGAGCTATTCCACATACGAACAGTCCGGCGCAAAGCGAATTCTCCCTTAAATGCGTTGTACGAAGCACCGGTCAATCGACTACAGAAGGATTGTCTCTTGAGAAAAAACGTGTATTACGAACAAACGTTCAAGTGTCAGGAAAAGATCCCTAATTTCATCAAGTAGAATTGGATACCATACTGTCACCAATGATTATCTTCACCATCTCCTGCCCGCGGTCGAGAAGCTCCAAAATTGTCTTTTTGGCACCGGCCCGCACATGAGAGTTGTATTCCATTAGCGATCGGATATAGGTGGTATAAATAGAAAGGAAATCAGATGGAGTGAAGTATATGGTTTGAAAATACCGAATGATTCTTTCGACACTAGCAAAACTCAAATAGGGTTTTGTTGGTCTCGATAAGTACTTTGAGAAATTCCACACGAGAAAGACTTTGCACTGGATGACTTCAAAAATGTTGCACGGTGTTTTTAAACTAGAATCTATCTATTATATCTTTCTATCATTGATACTTTAATTTGTTCTATTACACTGCTTCAAAAATTTTAAGCTTTTTGCCATAACCTCAAAAATAAGATGTTTTCTAACATGGAGTCTTCACCTGACAATTTTTTGTCATACTAAACGTCAAACTTCATATAAAAAAAAAACGCTCTTACTTTTAAGGTGATATTTGATAAAAATTATTCCAAAAAAATTTTCTTACATGGTCTATAATCTAAGAAAGAGTTCAAAGAGAAATTTGTTATTCGGATTAACGGTAAATTTTTATTTTGTTTTAATCATTATTTAATTATTTATTTAATTTTTATGGAAAAAATTTCACGTTCGAAATGTCACGTATCGACCCAGATTTTGGCTTAAAAAAAACCGAAGATTTTGAATTCAAACCAAAAACATTTTAATGTTCCATTGCTACGTAAAATTCTGAAAGTAGTTTGACTAAAAAATTGTGCCAGGTTTCGCTGAATTAAGCCTTTTTATACATGGCCACAAAAACTACTTCTGTTTTTTTCACTTTCGAACCGCTACTTCTTTTGCCATTATCTTTGACCTTAAATCGCGCCCTCCATAAACTTGAGCATAGATAACAGTGCTTTCTTAGTGCTATTATTTAAGGGTTCAGAGAACGTAAAAATATTTGTTGTTTAAAATGTTATTGCATTTTTGATGCGTACGACTGTCACGTTCAACACTTTGGATTTACCCATATACTGTTTTTGAAGACGAATGAGCCAATTTAAAAGAATTTGGAGCTGGTTTAATCGATTTTAGCCATTCTTGAAATCAACAACAAAAATACATACATATATCCGTCATTTATTTAATACTTCGATGCATTCTTTTTCCCTAACTTTATTATATTGTCTTTCATATTTACCTTTTTTTGGGGAAGACATATTTGCATGAAAATTGTCTTTAAAAATACAAAAATTTTACAAGTACCTGTTGCACACTTAACAAAAATAGTGATCTTAAATAGGACCTTTTACAACGTATAAGTTGTTGATAAGGGTAAGATAAAAGTTTTGCTACTTTTTCATATTTTTTATACGAAACAAAGATGAATAAGCGTAAATAACAAAAGAAGGGAAAATATATTAAAAATGTGTAAAATGCCCGAATTTTTTTTAAATCCCCAAGAAACCCTAAACCCCCAAAAGGCTTGCTTTGTCCTTTTTGTTCGCATGAAATCCCCAACTTTGGGGATAAATCCCCAAGTCTGTCAGCCGCCCTTAATGTAGTTTTAAAAATATCTCATTTTCAAGGTTAATTCTTTTTAGTGGCGGAGTGTTATTTATTTTTGTTCTTCATTTGGATTTTACAGGAAATATTGGAAAAGTTTGTTGTTTTTTATTTTTTGGGAAGAAGAGAATATAAAGTGAAGAAAAAGTAAAAAACCATTAATAGATAATTTGTTTTATTTTTAATAAGAGCACATTTCGGTCATGCAAATTGTTGCCCGATTATGCGATAAATAATTAAAACTGGTTCAAATTGAACACAAAGCCGGTGCATCTCTTTTTTGTTCCAATCATCAACAGATTGCCCCAGAAAACTACTTGTGTGGTGTTGTTGTAGTGTCTGCAGCAAATTTTGATAAGTTAAATCCCAGTGGCGAATTTGTCGATTACAGAAGCGATGATGTGATAGACACGAGTAAGATGCACCCCATCTGAATTAAAACCTAGTACACTTTTTCGAATGCGTTGCCGCATTTGTGGAGTGAACGCCTACCACTTGCACACAAAGTAAGCGGGATAGTGAAATGTTCATTCAATAAATATAAACTTAGTGCTGCTTCCCACACATTGTAAGCAGGCAGTAGATAGTCTATACACAATCTCGCTAACTTCGTGGCCAAGTGGAAGGTCGTCTTGCACACAACTTCGCACACATTGTAAGCAGGCAGTAGACAGTCTATGCACAATCTCGATTACTTCGTGGGCAAGTAGAAGGCGACTTGCACACAACTTCGCACACATTGCAAGCAGGCAGCAGACAGTCTATACACAATCTCGCTTGCTTTGTGGGCAAGTGGAAGGCGTCTTGCACACTACTTCACACACATTGTAAGCAGGTAGACTTTTTCGATTTTCGCGTTATTTCAGAATGTTAGATTTTCAGGACATTCAGGCCAGACTTATTTGATAAATTGAAAAAATATATGTTTAACTCGCGATAAAGTAGCAAATGAAAAATAACGGGACCCATACAGAATTTATCAGAAAATTATAAAAGATGAACGAAATTCATTTTTGTAAATTCCATACACTTCCGTCATACACTTTGTAAGCTAGAATTCATTGAACACGAAGTGATACACACTTCATTGAAGATATGTGATGTGGTATGCAAAGTTCGCCGCTGGGATGAGACTTAAACTCTCACTTTGTAATTTTACTTTCAGAGTGGCACTAACAACGAAAGTTTAATCTTGTTTGTACTTGATTTAAGAATTTTGTACTTATTTTAAGAAATTCAGGGATTGACTATCGAAAGTAATCCCAGTTTAGATTGTTTAAAGTACGTCTTAGTGTTATTCGTTCTTTAATTTTTGAGTACAACTCGAACTTAAAGTAAGTATAAAAACTTAATTTATCCCGAGCGTTTTTCTTTCTGTTGAGTAAATGTAATGTGGCTTAAGCCACTTTTGCGCTGGCGGCCTCATATATATTTTAAAAGATCTAATTATTATTTAATTACCTAAAACATTAAAAATAATACGATACATGTTGTTCTGAAACCCGGTCAACATCGGGTGTTAGCGACTAGTTGAAACCCAATCTTTTAAAATCTAAATTTTGTATTGTTCTGTGTAAACAAGAGACTTTAGTTTACTATGCTGTTTTTTTGTTTTTTGTTTTTTTGTTTATTTATTTAATTTTAAGACTTTAATATTTATTATTTATTTCAGTAAAACTGATTTTAATTAAGTTAAAACTTTTCAAAAATAACTTTATTTTTAAAGTACATTTTTGTCAGTACTAGCTTTTACATAAATTTTTCTCTATTCAGGAAATGGTTTTTGGGCATTTCTATTTCCTCCTTGAGGACATGTTCATTAATACAAACGACTATAGGACGACCAGTTTCGACAGCTTCCGTTAAACCATTGCGCACCGCAGTTGAACTTATTGTACGCAAATCCGTAGCCATATCCAAGGCAGCAAATACTCGTATCATGGAGGTAATGCAGCCAGTGGCATAGTTACCATATTCACCACTTTGATAGTCATTCGGTAGCATATAGTGATATTGGGGCCAATAGCTTTTGGTGATGAAGAACACACTGTTCGAATCGGATGGCTTAAAATTCTTATCCAAAGCCCAAACAAAGTGGGCCGAATTAATGAGCCAACATATATTTGACACAATCATGTAACGCAATGAAAAGGCAACAAGAATTGAAACCGATAACGAATCACCCCAGTATTCAAGGGGTGAATTGATGGGGACTAATGCATGGATGAATAAATACAAAATCCAATAGAATCTAAAAAAGGGAATTCATTAGAAATTAAAGAAACTTTTTTGGAAATTAACTTAAAGTTACCTTTTTTGAAACATAACCACGGCGTCTTTTTCCAAATCGCTCATGTCTACCTTTTCCAGCAAAGCTTTCTGTTCTGCGTTGTATTTCAAAAGTTGGCCATAAACTTGAGCCGACATAAAGTCACGATTGCTGTAGAAAGGATCTTCATCCTTACGGAATTTTTCATGATGCAAACGATGAGCTCTTACCCAATTATAAATGGAACCCTAAAGATAAATTGTTAAAGAAATTTAGTGTTTTTTATTTATCCTTGAACAGAAAAATCTGCTGAATTAATAGCGGCGTTCAGTGTTTGGTGCAAATGCAACAAAATACACAGAGTTTTCGTTTGATTTCGTAAAAAAAACTACGATATTCTGTATTTGATCTTTCGTAAGACCATTTGCACCACACACTAAACTTCGCTAGCATTTTAAAATTAAAGTATTTCGAAAGTTTTTTTATTTATTTTATTTAATTTAGGTATGTAAAGTGCGACTAAGATTCATTTTTTCTAATTTAAACCTAAATTAAACTAATTTAAGCCTAAATAAAACATTAACGAAAAAAAACTTGAATTTTGATATACATAACTTGATGCGGCAGCAGTGCTGCTATCGGTTAAACAAAAAATTACAACTAAGACTTGTGTGATTGTGTATACTAGGCATTTTCATAAAACATCGCATTCAAACTACATACATATATCACACTTTTGCATATCTGTGGCATTAAATAATAATGGCTTACGTCGAAATTTCGTGTTTTGAGATATTAAGGTTTTTATCTAAAATAAATTGTGTGTTTTGTTGTGTAAGTTAAAATATAAATGCGTTTAGTTTTATTAATAATGACATTTAATACTTGAAGTTTAACTGAGTGAAAGATCTTGAAGAAGAGAATAAGAATTAGTAATAAAATTAAAAAGCACTTATGTCAACTTAAGCCATTATTATTTATTGCTACAGATATAATGTACTTGAGTTTTGGACATGTATTAAAACTGAAAGCGAACGCTCTTCAATTAAAATTGTACTCTAAAGCTTCGGGTGTGAACCAGGCTAACGGTTTGTGTCAACAATAAATAGTGGAGAGAATGAATTCCAAACAAAATTAATACAATATTATTCGGTCAGTCGCAGTTATTTTACATTACTAATTTCACCAATCAATCTTGGTCAAACACCATGGTGAATCACATTGTTGAAGCGTTTTTTTTTTTCAAAGAAAATTCCGACTGTCGTCTATTTTTTAATAAAACAATTTATTTTTATTTTTTAAGGTTTTTGGTTGAATGTGGCAGAATAAAAATAGTCCTGCCCAGGGCTGCCAGATTTGACGAATTATCGTAATTTTGACGATTTCTTGTTCCGAAATTAGCAAAGTGATGATTTGCTGATTTTTTCCTAAAAAGTGACGATTTTTATTAGTTCCAAAGTCTGAATAAAGCATTAAATTTTCTGACACGTTCGTTTTTTAATATTGGAATGCTTAACAATAGCGGAAGGTGGAACGTTTTCTTTCGCATAGCAAAAGTGTCAACGTTGTGTCACGAACAGAAGTGATAGCTTTATTGTTTAATAAAACCAACAAATTGTAAATAAAAATAGAGATAAAAACGTTAGATTGACCAAAAAATAGCTAAATTGCCATTATTAATTAACGATGGCTGCAAGCTTCACTATTAAACAAGCTGTAAAAATCGGCTGTAATATGCAAGTTTTAAGAAAATCTTGAAATGATTATTTTCAGAGCACAAAAACAACAATGTAACACTTTGTTTATCGTTCGTCAAACCATCATCAAATGAATCTTTTACGACTCTCTGTATAATTATAAATAACATTTCACGAGTTGTAGCTGCAAGAGTCTCATACGTTTCTTGACATGAAAGACTCGATAGATAATCTTTACCCACGTCTTAAGGCCCAACCATAATATGCATAGTCGTGCTTAACCTACTGTCAAAAATTGCCAGAAAGTCTCTCAAATGTAAACATTTGATTCCGTACGGAATGTGCGATTTCGCACTTTGCTTATGCAAATAACAGTTTCATAAAACTTAACAAAAAGTTTCCGTAAGTTCAATATGGTTTGCTTCATATCCATAATCCAACTTAAGCACATTATGGTTAGGCCTTTAAACGATTCCCACAACGATTGAATTAGCGTCTTTCGCTGTGCTTTGGACGAATCTCAGTCGTGTTACAAAGCAGTGTTAAAAAACACTAAATTTTAAGTTTTCCGATTTTTTGACGATTTTTATTTTTTATTAGGAAATTGACGATTTACTCAAAAATTTATCTGGCAGCCCTGGTCCTGCCTAATACATTAATTAGAGACGATGGAGAGTGGTAAGTAAGACTTTTGCACAGAAAATCTGAAAATCAAACAGACTCACACAAAAAGCTATTTTTCTGGAAATCAGGTGTAAAATGTGAATTTAAAATCAAGTGAATATTAGTAAAATATTTTAAAACTTGAATTGGATTTAAAAATATGTACGTTTGAACGAGTGTTGCCAGAAGTAGGGGAAAATCCCTACATGTGTTTGTGGTTTTAAAAGTTAGCGACACTAATATGTATGTATGTATGTGTGTAGTAAATGTTTTTTCTAAGTTATTATTCAATAGGTGTGATCCCGTACTTTTTGGGTAAAGTTCGGTAAAATCTCTTATTTTCTCTTACTAATAGACAAAACCAAATTTCTGATCCAAAAGAAAACGTTAATATAAAATATGTTTGAATAAATACATGAATGACACATTAACGTGCTTAAAATTAAAATTCAAGCATTTACTTACATATTTCAAAATTTTCTATCGTTTATTTTATAAATTTTTCTTATATTGATTATTTTGGTTAAATTGCTTGCAGTTTTTTGTATTTATTTTTGTCACAGCTGATTGTTTAACAATTATATAAATTTGACAAAAAAAAAAAGTACGGGCTAGTTCGTGCAAGAAGAAGAATATTTTTCTCTTAAAAGCTCCACCTTACCAAACTTTGAGTACGGGAACAGTTTTGGGTAAGATTCGGATCCTGCTTGCTTCCAACGTTTAGTACGGAATCACAATTAATAATGTTGAAAGATTTAATTGAATTTAATTAAAAGTACATACACATGTACTTTTTTTTAGTTTTGTACTTATTTTATGTCAAGACTTTAATATACATACATCTATATAAATAACAATGAAATGTTGTGTGTTGCTAATCGCATAACTTGAGAACGGCTTGACTTTTACGACCTCTTTTTTTGATTAACCTAAACTCAGAAAACGGCTCCATCGATTTGACTAATTTTACTTTCAAATGTTCGTATTAATCCATTTTAAGTTTTCATCAAAAGAAGGAATTTTTTTTTTCGACGCTCCCGGTGAAACTGGGAAAACTTTTTTTATCGCGTTAATTATGGCAACGATACGATCGCAGAATGATATTGTACTTGCACTCGCATCGTCACGTATTACATCTACATTGTTGGAAGGCGGTCGAACTGCTCATTCAGCACTTAAGTTGCCATTAAATATGCAAACCAATGAAAATCCAACATATCGAAGAAGATGGCCAAAGTTTTGCAGCAAAGCAACCTGTTCGTTTGGGATGAATGCACAATCTTTGGAGGCATTAGACAAAACGTTGCAAGATAAACGAAACAATCAAAGCCGATTTGGAGGTATGTACGATGATTTGTTGGCAGGTGATTTTCGGCAAACACTGCCAGTGATACCACGATCAACGCCCGCCGATGCATTTAATGCATGTTTGAAGTCGTCTGCTGTGTGGAAACACGTTAGGAAGCTTAAATTGACTCTGAACATGCGGGACGAGCTGCAAAACTATCAATCTCGAGACATATTTTCCAAAGAATAGCTGGATACAGGAAACGGCAAAATCCCGGTGGATATTTCAATTTCTGCCAGTTCACCGAATCAAATTCCGAACTCATCCGAAAGGTGTTTCCAAAGATAACACAAAATTACAGAAATCATGATTAGTTGAGCGAACGTGCTATATTATCTGCGAAAAACGTTGATGTCGACGAACTGAATTTTAAGATTCAAAGTGAAATCGCTTTGAAGACGTACAAATCGGAGATTCCGTGACTTCTCAGAACGATGTCTTCAACTATCCAATCGAATTTTTAAACTCCCTGGAATAACCCGGATTACCGCCTCATAATCTCCTACTAAAAGTTGGATCGGTAATAATTTTGATACGAAATATAAACCAACCACGTCCTCGTAATGGCACCCGACTTACGGTAAAAAAAAACTGATGAATAACTTCATCGAAGCAACAATGCTTAAAGGACAGTACAAAGGAGAATACGTTTTGATAACTCGGATCCCAATGATTCCAACCGCATGGCATTCGATTTAAACGCTTGCAGCTTCCAGTAAGGCTCGCATATGCAATGACAATCAACAAATCTCAAGGGCAGTCATTGCGTGTTTGCGGCATTAACCTTGAGAATTCATGCTCCTCGCTCGCATGGTCGCCTGTTCCCGCGTCGGAAGTCTTTTAGCATTATTTGTTTATGCGCCAGACAACCAAACAAAAAATGTCGTATATAACAAAGCATTGCAATGAACAAAATTATGATATCCTAGCAAAGCAATCGAATAAGTTTTACTTTTTTTACTGGTTACCTGAATATTGATCCTATCAACTAAAATGTAAATAGAAGACTATAAGATTCACATACATATATATGTATTTTTAAATCAAACGTAAATCAAACATATGTACAGTAGAATCCCGATAATTCGTAATCGCAAGGGACCGGTTATTTCATACGAATTATAGGGGTTTTCGATTTAACGGGGTTAAAATAAAATAAATACGAATTAACGGGGTTTTTCAATTTATTTACTAAAACGATAAAAAAAAAACATAAAAATGTAATAAACTGATCTTAAGAAAATAAACACACACACAAGCAAAAACCCACGCAAAAAAATAACGGTAAACAAAAAATCATTCTTTCCATGTTTCTGTTGTTTTTATTACGAATTATAAGTGGTAGTTAAAGGGCCCATACACAATACCATCATGATTGTACAATCAAGTGATTGTGCAATTAAGCTTGTAGCACACAAAACACCAGCATGCTGGTACAAAATTAATTTTTTACCAAAAATTGTGTGGAAAAGGTTATAATGAATAACAATCAAATTTGTGCTGCTGTTATTATTGCTATTATCCTAAAACAAAAACGAATAAGGATTAAAAAAAACGTGTTTTAATTTAAATTTTTTTTTTAAATTTTGAATTTTTTGATGTTTATGCCTTGACGATTTAACATTTATGAGCTTACTTTACAGCACACGATACAATCATGCTGGTACAATCAAAAAAATATCAAACTATTTTTGATAAAGCACCATCAGCTGGTACAATCACACCACAAGCTCATACACGGTCCATCAGCTGGCACAATCACTTGATTGTACAATCATTATGGTATTGTGTATGGGCCCTATTAGCAAACAATTACGATTAAGAGGTTAAGAAGATTTTATTTGAAAAAAAAATTACGAATTAGCGAGGGGAGTAATTTTTATGGAAAAGTTACGATTTAACGAGATTTTTTCAAGGGACCGACAGTTTATTACGAATTATCGGGAATTACGATTTATCGGGATTTGACTGTATATGAACAACATTTTAATTAAAAATACTTTTGTTACTCTTTTTAGCGGATTTTAAAAACCTAACGCAAACATTTTTTCTAATTTGGACAGGACAACGTCTGTCGGGTCGGGTCGAATAAATTTTTTTTTGCGTAGGACTTTTATTACCATGTGTAGGTATTTTTTTTTTTTTTTTTTTGAAAAATCCACTGGCAACAAAATTTAGATTTGGTGGGAAATGCTTTACCATTTGTTGCAATAAGCTTTTTAGATATAAAAAACATATCTACTGAATCTTTCGACTTTATTTTTTCTTCAAAATCGTAGTTCAAATCCATTGAATCTAATTCTTAGTAGGATGAATCTTTTTCTATCGCCTTAATTATTTTTGTTATGTTTACACTCAACATGAAAAATGTCATTACTTAGTGAAAGTCTTTCAGAAATAAATTTTTATTTTAAAGATTATTTTGTTGCTTAATAAATAAAGAGAATTAAAATACAAATAAAAAAAATTTCCAAAAATTGCCCAAAAATAAAAATTAAACATCCAATCATCAAATTACATTTTTTATCCCCGTTTTCAAAACAAAGTCCCAATTTTCGGACAAATCCCCTTATCTGATATAACCGTGACTTTATGACTTTCTTGGCTTTTATAAACGATGGAATAATTAGGAATAACAAATATTTCCGGCGAATTATTTATTTATTGTGAGTCCAGACATACAATTTTTGTCGCTGCAATTTCTTAAAATTCTGCTTTGAAATTGCATAAGTGTCCCGAAAATGAAATGCTAGTCTTGCAATTTCTTTATTTTTATCTTGTTTTTCCTCTTCTTCTTTTTATTTTTTATATATAAATACACCTACAACCAACTTAAAGTTGAAAAGTGTGAGAATAACACAACAAAACAGAATTGCAGAGAACTTGAAACAGAGTAAGTACCCTTCCCCAATCTTATTACCTCTCTCACAAATAAACTCAAGAATTGCTGCAACAAAAATTGCTAGTCTGGACGATGATAAAAAACATGTTGGAATTCTTTTATTGTAATTTTTTTTGCAGCAATGCTTGAGTTTAAGGGTGAGAGGGGTGAGAAGATTTGGGAACGGTATTCAGTTTCATGTACTCTGTTTTTCTGTTTTGTGTTGTAATTCTCAAACTTATTGACTTGAAGTTGGCTGTTGGTATATTTGTATCTTCTATCTTCTTCTTCTATATATGTATATAAAAATGAAAAATGTTTGTATGTTTGTTTGTTTGTATGTTGGCTTATAGACTCCTAAACTACTGAACCGATTTTCCTGAATTTTTTACAGTAGCATCACGTGAGCCCTAAAAATAAAATAGGCTACTTATTTTTTCGATAGGGGCAGGGGAATTGGTAACCCCATTGGATGCCAATATTAAATATCGCATATCTTAAGAGCCGCTTCACGCATTTTGTTGAACTTTTGGTAGTAAAATCTTTTTACCAAAGAAGGTCGTTTAACACTTTAATATAAGTCTTCATTATTTCGTCGAAAATGCTTCCCTGATCTAATAACACTGTGCTAGAATTGGACACTTTTTTGAGACAAACCGGGTACCTGGCGTTTTAACATGGGATGGTTTCCTCTAGGTTTCCTCTTGTTTTCGAGATATGCCGTTATTTCTAAAATGGAGAAGGTTGCACAACATATATTCGCGTAACTCAGAAACGGTTTAATTTATTGAAATTACTAAAAAAAAAAACCAAAATTCCACAATAAAATTATCTTTATGTAAAGTTAAACATTTCTCTAATATGCGCAGTTCGTTTTAGAAACATTAATTTTTTTTCTTGGCAAATATTTTTTTAATTTGTTAGCAACATTTCGAAATTTTTGTTTGTCTAAAATTTATAAAAATTTGGAAAATGCAGCTATGCTTCTAATTTTTCCAGATATGTATATAAAAAACGAAGTTGCAAACAAAACAAACCATAAATGATTTCAATCTGTTAACAACTTTTTCACATTTTTATTTTATTTTATTCACAAAAGACGAACATTTTTAATTAATTTAAGAATTTCGTAAAACGTAATATTTGTATGGGAGCCCCCACTAAGAAGTGGTCGGTCATAAGTTATATCCCACTAGGGGCGACTCCCGGGCAGTTATGGGACTTTTTCTTCAATATTTTTCTAGTGAGCCCCCTTAAGGAATGGAGAAAGCGGGTAGGTATGTTTGAAATCAATGATGTAGATGAAAAATAAACTGGGCTTGGTCATACATTTGACCCATTTAGCAGCATCCTACGAGCTGTGTTATCTTTTTAATTGATTTACATGTTTTTTTTTTTACTATTTAAAAAAAAATTAAAATTTGGTCAGAAAAAAAAACAGAAAAACTATGTTAACTTTTTAAGGTTTTGTTTTTTAATTTGGGGATTTTTTTAATTTTTTGGGGACAAGGAAAAAAATTACCTGGCAGCCCTGGCGGCTGTACACGAATATGTCACTTATTTATTTCTCCCAAGAAGCGTTTTCGATGTATTCGCGAAAATCGTGTTTTTCTGGAGCTTTCCAATAATCTCGAGAACTGTTCATCTTAATCTTAATCTAAAGGCCTGTAACTCATTAAATTTTTTTCCAATCAACTCAGTATAAATATGTATGTGCGGAAAGAGGAAAAACATATTTGTTCTATAGTTTACATTTTGTAGTTACAATTCAGTTAGACAATTCTTGAGATTTTTCGAAATAGCTAAAACAACTGCAGAAAATCACGATTTTCGCGAATATCTCGAGAAATAAATGATTTAGATGAAATATAAAGTGGGTTTGGTCATACATTTGACCCATCTAGGAGCATGACCAACCGCACTTTATTTTTCATCTCAATCATTTATTTCCAACATACCTACCTATCTCCATTCATTAAGGGGTCTACCATACAAAATGTTCAATACAGACTAGAAATATATTGAAGAAAAAGACCCATAACTGCCAAGGTTGATAAAATGTATATAAATTTGTTCCTTTTACTCCTCTGGGGAGCATAGGGCCGCATAAAAAAAATGTATGACTGACCTAAATTAGTTTTTTGCTCTTAACATCAAATCAAATCATCAAATCATACATTCCCTTTATCTCCAGCCCTTAGGGGGCTCCAATACAAATATTGCGTTTTATGAAATTCTTAGATTAAATTAACATTTCTCGTCTTTTGCGAATAAAATCAAACAGATTTTAATCATTTATCGCTTGTTTTGTTTGGAATTTCGTTTTCTATACGTCTGCATTAGCAGCATAGCTGCATTTTCCAATTTTGTATGAATTTTTAAAAAACAAAAATTTCGAAATTTTGATAAAAAAATTATTTTTTTCCAATAAAAAGTTATGTTTCTAAAACGACTGCGCTTATTAGAGAGAAGAGGATTTTTTTTAGTTTTTTCAATAAGCTAAAGCGTTGTTGAGTAACGCGAATATATGTTGTGCAACCTCCTTCATTTTCGAATTAACGGTATATCTCGAAAACAAGAACTTACCCTTAAAAAAAACGGATAGCACCACTAGATTAAGCGTTCCCGAATTAGGGTAAAACGCCAGGCGCCCGGCTTGTCTTTTTTTTCGACTAGCACAGTGTTATTGTTTGAAAATTTAAAAAAACTATTAAAACAATTCATGTCAGGGTTGCATTTTTCTCAAAATACTTAAGACTTGTATTATGGTGTGAAACAGCCTTTAGAAAGTGTTTTCTCCTAAAACTCCCCTAAATGCAATTATTTAATTACACTGCTGTTTAATAGTTGCACGTTTTTTTCCCGTGTTCTATTGTTCTCGATGCTTTTGCTATGATTTGCCGTTTCATATTTGATTGGCTTGAAAACACAAAATCTCACAAAGCTGAAAAAATTGACTCTACGAATGATGATTGGTTTATTTTAGTGAGAGTCATGTTCAGTAGGGTGTCCCAAAAATTTTTTTCTTTCTGATTTTCATAGGTGCTCAATTAAAATTTAAAAGCTTATAGGGTAAAGTATTTTTGGTGTTTTTTAAGAATTTTCGGAACAGGTTTAGAGGTCGCGCAAATGGAGTTTTCATAAAAAAACGGAGTTTTCGGCCTTTTTTAACTTTACTCATAACTTGGTTAATACCACGAGTTTCTTCACTGCTGAGGAAACAGTTTTAAAGAAAAATATCCAAGCTTTATTCCTGTGTGAAAAAATTATAAGTTTTGGTGATGAGTTTAATTTAAATACCATTAATTACAATTTTTCGTAATTTTTTAAAAAAAAATTGTAATAACGCTTTACAACTTTTTAAGTTTAAATAAAAGCGAAAAAAACTAATGATACAGTTTGAAAGACAAATTAATTCTTATTAATATGAATAAACAATTTTTAAGTTTGTTCCTACCGTTCCTGAGTTATACCCGTTTTTTTTCTTTATACCCAGTATTTGTTATTATAAGCTGTTTGCCAGTTCACCAATCTTACCCAATCAACAAAAAAAAATAAAACTTTTCTTTTGCTCTGTGAAAAATCATTTATTGCGGTTCTTGCGATGTAGTTATATACCTTGCAATAAATTCTGGTAATCAGTTTCAGAAGTTGTGACATTAATATAAGTATTAGCCAAAGCCACACCTCGTTCTGCCACATCATTTACTACTTGTAATTGTTGAACTTTTTTCTTTGCCTCTTGAAATGACTTGTTGGCTTTCCAATTCTATGGATCTATTTTTAAAAAATCGATGGAAATATTGCAAGCTTCAAAAAAAGTTAGACTGGCTTTTGAAATTAATTGTTGAATTTCTTTATTTCTAAAGTTTTCTTCTGTTAAAGTTACATTTGCTACTTCATAATCGCTGCATGGAGTATCTGCAAGCTTTTTTGTCATTAAGTGCTAAGTTTTGGTGTCGATACGTTCATCAAAAAAAGCTGGGGCAGAAAAGTTAAAGCGAGGCTTTTGCAACTGCTTTATTAATAATTTTATAACTATCCAATTCCTTTAACAGGCGCAGATCATTGAGAGGAGCATATCGAGGGCACTGGCAGAGGTACCAATATTTGATATTTATTCTTAAAATAAATGAACTTAATTCAAGCATGGCATCAACTGTTGATTTGTCTATATAAGAATGCAACTGGTTTCGGAAAATGCTTATTTTCAAAGAATAGATAATTTTCATTATCCAGCGAGCCCGATTGATAGCTCCTGGAGCACACATAAAATAGAAAGTGAAAATGACAGCGTGTAACGGTTTAGATCAATAAATGTCAGAAGTTAATGACAGTTAAAACGTAACTATAAAAATTTATAGAAATATACAATAATTATAACGAAAATAGTATCACCATTTTTAAGGTACAAACTATAAAAATAGTGTAACTCGGAAACTGTAGGACAAAATTCCATTTTTGTTTTTCTTAATTGTTTAGAACTTATCGGTATTCAAAATCGCGTCACAAGTTTTTATACCTTTCATATAAATTTGAAAAGTAATAAACCGTTTTTAAAAGAAAAATATTGCCGAAACTTAAAGTTTTTGCATATGGAAATAAAGTTTGGGAAATTTTCTTTAGAAATATTCGGTCAAAAAATTAAATGAACGTGGTTATTGACAAAGTTATTAGTCAAGTTTGAAAAAAAGCCGAAAACCAGATATTTAACAAAGACTTGATTTGCGCGACCTCTAAACCTCTTCCTAAAAATCCAAAAAACAATTCAAAAATACTAACCTATAAGCTTTCAAATTATGCTTGAGCCTCTGACAAAAAAAAATTTTGAGACCCCCTAATGTTCAGTTTCTGATTCATATTTACACTGAAATATTATGATTGGAAGCAGTGTGAAATAGACAAATAACTTTTAAAACAGCTGTACAAGCTCTCTAATATATGAGGAGGTCCATAACTGTTAATAATGCAGATCAGTGCCATCGCTAATCAGCTGTTGTCGTGGTGTTGTTGTATTTATTCCTGTTTACTATTTTGTTAACAGGACAGTACGGCCAATATTTTAATGTGTTATTTAAATGTTAACATTAGTAGCCATCTTTTTTAGTTTCCAAAGACCAAAATTGTGATCGTATTTATATGTTGGTATTAATCAGTTTTTTGTCGCCTAAGAGTGTAGATGTCCAACAAATGTAAGAATTGTCTCAAATTAATTAAGTATTTTTTGTGAAATTAGCTACATATTTATATTTCTAGAGAATAAATTACTCAATATTTTACAAATTTGTAACGGAGTTTTTTAATTCTTTGGAGGACGACAACTTTATTCTATTTGGGCGAAATTATTGTTAGAAATAAGTGGCGATTTCACCAATTTTTTGGACTCTGTAGTGTTGTTTTCGTTGTTCAAGACATATATGTGACTAGTTTGTTTATGTACACGTCAAACTAATTGTTTTTCTTGTTTTTACAACGTATGGAAGTTAATTCACCAAGACAAAGTGAGCGGTCCAATGAAGGTGTGCCACCAAAACGATTTGTCGACATGGAAGAAGTAGTAGGAAAAAATTCTGTACCTGCAGGGTCTGCAGCCACAAGTAACACTGTAGTCTCATCACCCGGCCAGCTTGGTGGATGTATATCAGATTCACGGACATCCCAGGCTGACTTCTCGCGAATTATTGCTGACATGCAGAAAGAAATTATGAGACAAATTGGTGCAGTAAATAAAAATTTACAGAATTTGATCATAGCACAGAAAGAATTGCATCGCTACACCAGGAAATTCAAATCGTATCGCAAAATGCAGCACTTAGTACACAGACGCCTGTTTTAAATGGTATCGGAGCTGTCAAACCAAATGATCGAGCCTCAACATCAAGTGGCACTCTTCGACTATCAACGGAAAATACCGGTGAGTCCTTTGCTAATTATTCTTCCCACAGCCAAGTTTCAGCATCCGTAAGAGCCAAGAAAATATATCCCCTCCCAAAATTCAGCGGTCTACCAGAGGAATGGCCGACATTCAAAGAGGAATACGAACAAACTACCATTGAGTTTGAATACAGCCCTTTGCAAAACATAATACGTATCCGTGAAGCTCTACATGGCCCTGCAAAGGAATCGGTGGAGTCTTTGTTATCAAGTTCAAAGAACGCTGACATCATCATGCAGATTTTGAGTGAAACCTATGGCCGTCCTGAACAACTAATAAAGAGCCAAATAAACAAAGTCGATGCCCTTGTATGTGTTCCCGAAGGAAAACTTGATTTATTAGTGCAATTTGCTACTAAGGTTACAAACATAGTGCGGTTTTTGCAGACAGCGAATGGCAACCATCACTTACATAAGTAATCCTACGTTGCTTGGCGAATTGGTCTCTAAACTGCCTCCTACCAAGCAAATGCAGTGGGCTGAGAAATGTATTACATTTGCGGAACCAGCCAACTTATTGCAGTTTTCTGAGTGGCTCGACGGTGTTAGAAAGGTCGCCTATATGCTTTCCGATGGTTTGCCAGCGTCATCAGCTATAAAAAAGTCAAGTAAAAATAGATATGCGTTAACAACAAGCTCAGTGAAAAAATGTGAGGTCTGTCCTGAAAACTGTAATGTACTTACTGATTGTCAAGTTTTCAAAAACATTCCTGTTGAAGAACGCTGGAAAAAGGTCCGCGAATTACGTATCTGTTTTTCTTGTTTAAAGGGGCCTCATCAAATCGGCAAATGTTACAAAAAGCAACGATGTGGAATAAATAATTGTGATAAATATCACAATCCACTATTGCATGCAACATATGATCAACAAAATAAACAAACCGATAGAGTTGCCATCGTCGGCGAAAATGTAAAATCCAGGGAAGTCGTAAATTTACATGCCGGTACTCAAAATAGTGATATATTGTTTCAAATAATCCCAGTAAAGCTATATGGGCCCAAACAGTGTGTATCTATCTACGCATTTATAGACGCCACAATGCTCGAATGGGATATCGGAAAACAAATTGGCTTAGAAGGCAAACGGGAAAGTTTAGAACTGCAATGGCTAAATGGGCACAGTAGTAGCCAACAAACAGAAACGGTTGCCTTGACAATAAGTGGCTCGCAAGATGAAAGTAAAAAATATAGTATTTCAAAAATTTATTTAGTAAGGAATCTAGAGTTGCCAATGCAGTCCTTTATGTTGCATGGAATAAATTCTAAAAGCCATCTACATGATTTAAATCTTGTTGATTATTATAGAATCAAGCCGAAAATGATCATAAAGTTGAAGCATGCCTTTTTAACAGTACCAGTGGAAATACCCAGATGCCCTGATGAAAATGGCCCTATAGCGGTGAGGACAAGACTGGGATGGGTAGTTTATGGCCCAACTGGTAAGGTAAATGAGCCAGTGGTCAAAAAAGTGTGTATGTATAGCAAGACAACAAGAAGCCAATGCTCATATGGAGCAGATGATGAAACAATATTTTGAAACAGAATCGTGCTTAGTAAAACTTGAGGCAAAACCTGTCGTACCAAAAAACGAAGAAAAGGCACTTAACATTTTGAAAACAACAACAAGATACTGTAATGGGCGATACGAATGTGGTATTTTATGGAAAAATGAGATAAGGTCGTTTCCGGATAGCTACAGTCAAGCTTGCAGACGTCTTAAGCTAGTGGAAAAGAAATTTAACACAAATCCAGAATTTTTAAAGGAGTACAGAGCAAAAATGAATCACATTTTTAATAAAGCGTATGCCAGGCAATTTACACCTGAAAAAGGGAAGGTTTGCTCGTTCAAAACTTTATATGTACCCCATTTTGCAGTATTTAACCCCAACAAAGAAAGTTTAAGATTAGTGTTTGATGCCGCTGCAAAGGTACAAGGAGTATCCTTAAATGATCGTTTGATGCCTGGACCAGACCTGAATCAGCCCTTAATCAGTGTTTTATTTAAATTTCGCGAACAAAAAATAGCAGTCTGTGGCGATATAAAGGAAATGTTCTTGCAGGTGGGTATTCGTCAGGAAGATCAAGATTTTCAACGTTTTGTGTATCGCGAGAATACGAGCAGTGAAATTCAACAGTATGTAATGACAAGAGCTATTTTTTGGAGCCACTTGTTCACCCACTATAGCCCAATACGTTAAAAATTTAAATGCAAGAAAATTTTAAAATTTAAAGTCAAGAGCTGCTGAAGCTACAGTACTTTTCGCTTATAGTCCACTACTCTAGTTGCACAACTTTTGTGGACTATAAGCGAATTTTGACTATAACCGATTTTTTTTATAAGCCATTTTATGGATAATAAGTGAAATCTATTATAATCCACATTTTGGACTATATAAATAGTATTTTCTTCAATAAAACCATTATTTTTAAACAAAAGAAAAGTTTATTTACAACATTACCAAATATTGATTTAATTGAAATAAATTGTTAAAAATTATAGTTGCGAGAAAGGTAAATAAAAACATGTTGCCTGTTGATTAAAAAAAATTTAAAAAAAGAGTGGACTATAAGAGACCGTTTTTGTTTAAAGCATTAGAAATGGGTGCTAAGAGAATGTGGCTTTTAAACGAAAACGGACTACAAGCGAAATGGACCTTAGAACAAATAATTTGTATGAAATTCGAAAAAATGTGCAAGTGGATATGACAGTTTTGGCTTTAATCCGTTTTTGGCCTTTAAGCGGAATGGACTATAAGCGAAAAGTACTGTATTATCAAACGTCATTACGTTGACGATTACGTCGACTGTTTTAGTACTATTGATGAAGCTATTAGCGTGGTTCAAGATGTTGTTGAAATTCATCATGCAGCGGGATTTACTATGCACAAAATTGTTTCTAATTCGAGCAAAATAAATGAGTACTTTAGCAACCCTGACGCAAGTACAATAAACATCAAAGCTGATAACACGGAAAAATAGTGTCCAGTAAAAGATAAATTTATATTTAACCTCGAATTTAAACGTGTCCCTGCTGATATTTTGGAAAATAAACGGCCTCCCACAAAACGTGAAGTGCTTAGCCTAACAATGTCCTTTTTTGATCCATTTTTTGTGTGATTTCACAATCTCTGGGAAAATCTTTATGCAGTCGCTTTGGAAGCATGGTCTGGAGTGGGATGAGGAAATTTCGGAAGCTTTACGCGATCGCTGGAATTCTTGGATGAGTGGGTTGGTAAAGGTAAGGGACTATTCAATTCCAAGGTGTTATTTTTCTAATTTTTCTAATCAAGGTATCACGTTACACATATTTTGTGATGCGATTGAGATGGCAATGGCAGCGGTAGCCTATTGGAGGCTCGATACTGGCAATGATAAAATTGTGTCCTTTGTAGCTGGGAAAAGTAATTGTGCTCCAAACAAGTTTTTAACAATACCAAGGCTCGAGTTACAAGCGGCAGTAATGGCAGTTCGGCTAAAAGATGGCATTGTAAAATACCATTAGATGCAGCCGGAAAAAATTTGTTTTTGGACAGACTCCAGTACGGTGGTTAAATGGCTGCAGTCTGATCACCGTCGCTACAAACAGTTCGTTGCTAATAGGGTTGCAGAAATTTTAGAAACGTCACTAGAAAAGCCATGGCGATGGGTCCCAGGCGATATGAATCCAGCTGACGAAGGCACTCGCCCACGTACAGAGTACAACCCCAACGGTCGTTGGAAAAATGGTCCTGATTTCTTGCGTAGACCTTCAGAATTGGATTTTTGTGTGAACCAATGGAAAGAGATTGCGATAAAGAATTACGACAAGCACGTTATGTGCTTTCAACACGAGCCAATATAGTTTCAATTTTTGATTCCGGACGCTTCTCTAATTATAAAAGGCTTAAACGATGTATAGCATGGGTGTTTAGATACGTAAGGAATATAAAAGCCAATTTTAAATAAACGCCCCAGGTAAAGGGAGATCTGTCTATCAAAGAAGAATAATATGCAGAACGATTCATAATAAAGTCAGTACAGACAACGGCATTTATAGATGAGTATAACTGTATTTCAGAGAAAAGGCCCCTATACCCCACCAGTTTTATAAAATCCCTCAACCCGTATATTGATGAGTCTGAAAATCTTCGTTGTGGTGGTAGAATTGATAATGCGCCCTTTGTTTCCCTTGGTACTAAACGGCAATACATTTTACCAAAAAATGATCGAGTGACACACCTGATAGTGAAGTGGTATCACGAGCGACAAAAGCACATTAATGACCAGACTGTGATTTGTGAAATACGCCTTAGATTTTGGATCCCATCTGTTCGCGTTGTATTGAAAAGCGTTAAATCGGCCTGCTGCGAATGCAAATTGAGAAAATGTAAGCCGTCGCAGCCAATTATGGGTCCCCTTCCTGTCTACCGCTTAAGTGCTTACGTCCGTCCATTCTCATATACTGGCCTGGACTACTTCGGCCCTGTCTTGGTAGCTGTACGCCGCAGTCATGAAACACGTTGGGTGGCTTTGTTCACGTGTTTAACCACACGTGCTGGAGTTGTCCACAGATTTGTCAAGTGATTCGTGTTTGCTGTGTGTATTAGAAATTTCATAAATCGCCGTGGTGTCCCGATAAAAATTAGAAGCGACAACGGGACAAATTTTATTGGCATCAACAAGGAGCTCGGTAACGAACGCGATTTTATCGATTTTGCAAAAATAGATACTGGTCTGAGGTCTCTTGGAATCAAGTGGGTATATAACACCCCATCCGATCCTAGCGCTGGTGGTTGCTGGGAACGTCTTGTTCAGTCTATTAAGAGAGCTTTATATGTGACATTGAAGGAAAAAATACCGAGCCCAGAAACGCTGTACAGCCTGCTGGTAGAGTGCGAAAATATAGTGAATTCCAGGCCTCTTACCCATCTACCGGTTACTCCTGACGAGCCTGAGCCTCTGTCGCCCAATCATTTTATATTAGGCTGCCCCAATTCGACGCAGACACTAGCTCCATATAACCCTAGATTTTGTTCGCTTATAAAACAATGGAGAATTTTGCAAAATCTAAAGAATTGTTTGTGGAAACGATGGATGCTGGAATATTTGCCCGAGTTAACTCGAAGGACGAAATGGTGTCTCCCGTCAAAACCCTTGTCTACAGGAGCCCTAGTTTTAATATGTGAAACTGACCAGCCAAGATCAAAATGGAGACGTGGACGTGTCGTTAAGCTGTTTGTAGGAGAGGACGGAGTAGCCCGTTCGGCAGAAATTAATACATCGACAAGTATATTGCGACGTCCTGTGTCAAAGCTTGCGGTGTTAGATGTTCAGGACATTGGTGAAGTGGACTCCTCCGGGTCCAATCACGGCGGCGGGGATGTTAATAATGCAGATCAGTGCCATCGCTAATCAGCTGTTGTCGTGGTGTTGTTGTATTTATTCCTGCTTACTATTTTGTTAACAGGACAGTACGGCCAATATTTTAATGTGTTATTTAAATGTTAACATTAGTAGCCATCTTTTTTAGTTTCCAAAGACCAAAATTGTTATCGTAAAAATGTCTCAAATTAATTAAGTATTTTTGTGAAATTACATACATAGCTACATATTTATATTTCTAGAGAATAAATTACTCAATATTTTACAAATTTGTGACGAAGTTTTTTTATTCTTTGGAGGACGACAATAACAAAGCGCAATAATTACATCATAACATTTTTTTGGATAAACGACAAAATGTAATTTAAGTAAGTCGCACATAATTTTTTTAAAAAAAATTATTGAGGTATTATTGCCTTCAAAAAATAATATTAATCACAAATTAATTATTTTATCTGACAGTTTTTTTTAAGTTATATAGATAACAAATTTGGAATTACAGTATTCCATGGGTAATTACCTCGACAAAAATGCCAATATTTTTAGGTAATTATGCGGGGTAAGCATTTAAACGAATACGCTTAACTACCTCGTTGAGGTAATCTATATATAAATCGGCTACGGCAAAACAGTTAAGAACACTTTCCTCCTCTGTATGTCCACCGATTTGAACAAAATATACACCATTTAAGAGGTATTTACTCAAAGAAGTGCACAATGTATATTTTATTTAAATCTGTTCAATAATTTCAGAGTTATAAACTTTCAAAATTGTTACTAACACAAATGCAAAATAAATAAAAATTTATTTTCAATTATCAAATAATAAAAAACTAGGGGATCGATCATTTGACAATTTTCAGAAACCGGTTTTCGAATATTTCGACTATATAAATCAGACCAGGCAAAACAGTTAAGAACGCTTTCTTCCTTTGTTTGTCAACCGAACCTGTATGGGGGGAAAAAAGGGGAAATATGGGAAACTAATTTTTTTTTGCGTTCAACATCTGGTAGTGGATGACAATATATAAAGGAGACTTTTTGATACTTTTTTGTTTTTCAATTGGTATTTTTTATATTGAACTTACAAAATTAAATTAACTCACGTAGAAGATCAAATATGAACCAGAGGTTGGTCCCTCGCAAATCGATCCACTTTGAAGGAAAAAATAAATGCTCGAAACAAAAAAATATGTACTTAGATGAATTGCGTTTTCTTCATATTTACAAAAAAAATTATGGTCGAATTTTGACCATTAGGCGAACACTAGTTATAAGAATACGCTTAACTACCTCATTGAGGTAATTAAGCGAATTCGTTTAAATACCTCAGTGAGGTAATTAGACGTATTTATTTACAAGATAACTTAACTTTGATGTATGAAAACATTTAATAAAATGAATGCAGAAACAATATATTTATGCGTTTAGAGCTTTTAATGAATTTTGGTATCGAATTGTTTGTAAATAATTTCCATATTTTAGCCATTGCTGCATTTTTATTGCACACATATTTTAAGTATTTAAAACATATTTAAATACATGTTAAGCAAAAAAAAAAAATTGCTTAAAATTCTGGTGATGAATTTTCTGTAGCTTTAATTTCGCCACCTACATTAAATTTTCACTGTACAATTTTAAGCCAAAGCAAGTTTTTGTTGAAGATAAATGTTTTTCGCAACTTATAACATAGAAACCTTGACGCATAATTTAGTAAACGATCGAATCAGAAACACATGTGTAAGTAATCTTTTCGTGTCCGTCCGTCCATCTTGCTGGTTGTATGTCCATGTAAACCTTGTGTTTTTTAATTTGATAAAATTGGGTAAATACGTTTTATTGTTTTATCGGTCTATAATATCACATAGTCCCCATGCAAACTTCAAACTTTAATCTCTTTAAAACAGAATATCTCATAAATTTGGTGTATCTAGATAATATATAACTTTTAATGCAAATATTAATTTGTTGAATATTTTACTTTTAATCAAGCCATATTTTGTTTTTTACAGTGCAGCCACACGATCAAGATTTTCTTGATAGTCTTTTACATATACTGATTGTCAAAATATGCAAAAGTTGACAGCTGTGACGTAGGCTGCACGCAAGTTGAAAGCAATTTACTTTTTCAAGATGTCGTCGCCGAGAAAACAACTCAAAATGTTTTGCTATTTTCCACTTTTGATTTTTCTGCACTGTAGGCTTTTCGAAGGGACTTTATTTTTTTCTTTACTTCTTCCACTGGCATTTTTGTTTCAGAAGCTATAGACTCGTAGGCTTTTATTTTCATTTTATTTTATTAATTAAATTAAATTTTAATTTTATTAATAAACATATTTCACTATTTTTTTAGGTTTTTAGTTAAAATTTTAAAATTCCCGCAACAATTTGTAAAAAAAAAGAACTTCAGCTTTTGCCGGCAAAATATTTGTGAAAAAAAAAAACAAAAACAACTTCAAAAGATTTGTAATAAGCTGTTTTCTTGAACGAAAATTGATACACTCACTGGCAAGAGAACTTTAGAGGCAAGTTCGTATCAATTTTTAAAAGTATGAGTGTATTGGTAAAAAAGTGTGAGTGTATTAAAACTTGATAGCCAAAACTTGATCGTGTAGCCCTCAAGTTACGCATATTTTTTAAAAAAAAATTTAATGCATATTTGTAAATTATTAAAATGTGTTTTTGTCAAATAGTACTGAGGCAATTAAAAGAATGATATTAAGGTATAATTTTGTTTTTGGGGATATATTTTTAAGGCAATTATCCGAATCGGGTAATTAAGCGTATGGCAATTAAACGTGGATTTTTGTTTAAAAAATGGAAGAAAAAAAACGGGGATTTAAAACTCGAGGTAAATAAGCGTGAAAGGCATTTAATTTACAGGTACATTTCAATATTAGTCATATTACCAAAAATAGAATTTACTTTTAAAAAAAACCTTTGATAATGTTTATTGCTTTTTAGATATACATACTTATTCTATATTTTGTAATTAATAATTCACTTGGAGTCCATTCTTTCAGCTCCGATTCGTGCAAATTGAGAGAGGAAAGCATGGACTCACGAGTTTCTATTTAAAGTTTGTTTGTAAATAGTGTCCACTATGACACTGGGCGTAATGACATTCTACAGATTTTTATATCTATGTTCACAAAACTCATGAGAACTTTCGTAAGGAATATGGAAACTTGTACTTATTTTCAAAAAGGTTCAAAAAGTGTCATACATTTTGTTAAAATGGTACAAAGGGATAAATTAAAAAAAGGGTCACAAAAAGTGTCATTGGCATGAAAAAGGGTCAACAGTGATACTTTAGTGTCACAACGGCAACGCTGACCACCAGAGCATATCTATATGTATAAAAATAAGTTGCATTGTGTTAGTAATTGATGTTCTCTGTAATGCATGATCCGATTTTGTTTCTGCAAAGTTCACGTGGAAGGTAACGTCAATACCAAGGTTATTATATATCAAAAGTCTTCAAATGTGTATTGGTTCATGAGTTATAGCTATTTTAGTGAACACTGCACTCATTCCGAAACATGTATTTATATTCCCATAAAAATATCAAGAAAATGCCATCCATTTTTAACTCCTCCGAAATGGCTTGACCGATTTTTATGAAATTGTGTATGTGTATTTGTTAGGTATGAGAATAGGTCGTAAAGTATATTTTATATCGCTAGAGGGCGCAAAATATTGCAATAGGGGTAAAAGCTCCCACTCCTCAATCTTCTAAACTAATCAACCGGGTTTCTTAAAATTTGGCATGCAGACAATGTAACATCTGAAAGAGAATAGGGAATAGGGTGTGAAATAGGGTAAGAGGGCTAAAAGCTCCCCTTCCCTATATCTTCGTAACTAATCAACCGATTTTTTTGAATTTTCGAAGCCAAATAGTGTTACAGTTGAAAAGAACTATAGCTTATAGTTTTTATTATTTGGGGCGTGAAATAGAGCAAGAGGGGATTTTCTTGAAATTGGGCAGTCAAATAGTGTAACATCTGAAAAGAACTATAGCCTATAATTTTTTCTTAAAATTTGGCTTGCAGCAGACACTGTAACATCTGAAAGAAATAAGTTATGTGGCAAAACAACGTTTGCCGGGCCAGCTTGTGTATTTATAAAGTTGACTTTTTTAAATTTCTTGTAGCGATTTATTGAGTTTTGGAATGCTTTATAATAAAGGTAATATAGATTTCAATGTGTAGAATAGGATTCAATCAAAAAATCAAAAAACTTGAAAAATGTAATTATTGCGTTTTGTTGTGGACCTCCTCATATGCAGTAGAAGTTGTTGTCAAGTACTAGTTTTAGCAATAGAAATAAAATGTGTAGGTATAATGTCATTTTTTAAACACTGTACTAGACACGAAAGGAATTTAGCTAATATTTAGATTTTCAGTAAATATAATAAGAATATCTAAATAAACTTGTATTCTTCTTCTAATAATACCCTTACTCGATATATCGCTTATCATAAATTACAACAATATTCACATACATGCATATTTCTAATTTCATATTATTGAAAAAATGTGAGTTATTTGAGCCAAATCAAATATCATGTGAGTCGATATCTAAAGGAAAGTATGAATCTGTGAATATAAGCCCGGTTGCTAAAAGAAAATAAATAAAAATATATATATTTACCTGGCCTGCCAATGTTTGGCACAACATTAAGAAAATTTTTAAGGTGGTGGATGCTGTATAAGTGCCATGAGCCCATAATCTGTGTGCTCCAGCCGTAGCTCCCAAAATACCCAATACTGTCAATATAAATGCTGCAAGCGCAATTAAAATAAACAAAAATTAATAAAATAATTCAGGAATTTCTATAAAATATATTCTTTTTTTACTTACTGAATACAATCGTCAGCCATGAGGCACTTGTGAACGTTAAAATGAGTCCATAAAGTCCAAGTATATGCAAATGTATGTAAAATAATACCGATGGCCAACATGTTTCACGTTTTAAAGCATTTTTCGTATTATCCACAGTCGTTTCAGATTCTCTTTTTTCCGAAACATTTGAATTTTGTTTTTGTTGTTGTTGTGTAGTGTCCATTATTGGGAATGTGTGTGTCGAAGTATTCTTTTCTTTTTTTGTTATAATTCAAGTTGTATTTTTCTGGCGATCTTTTGAACTAGAATTAATTAAATTAGTTTCTTTAAGGAATAAAAACGAATTTAAAAATAAGTACGTTCTTTATAAATATACATATAAGTTTGTCATTGCATTCGTAACTGCTCATAAAGTATATACATATATTTATTTTGGTTATTCGTAGGCTGGGGAGTTGATATAACAAAGTTTATATGTCCGTCCTTCCGTCGGTTAAAATCAAGTCCTTACACCATACTCATATATGTATGTATGGGAAGGCAAATTGATGGTTAGGCGTTTTAACCCTAAACAGCATTTTGTTACCATTTGGCAACATACATTTCTTATTGAAAATCATAACAGAGTATAAAACCGCTATTTTGACCACCGGGGCTATAGTGATATGAAACAATCAGATTTTTGCTTTATTTTGTTATTAAACTTTTGCTGGAAAATATAATTTCAGATAGTAAAATACAATTTTCAAAATTTTATTATTTGCTACTTTCTTTTTTCCAGTTTCTACTGCTACAAATTAACATTTAAGTTGTAAAAAAGTTTAAGTAGCAAAACTAATGGTTCTTGATGTAGCAATAAAGTAGTCTGCTGATTAAATTAAAACACAATTCCGTCGTAAACGTTCAAATTTGTTGAGATTTGTATTGACAACACATCTACGTTGTACGCTTTTAGGTTATATGCTACCTAATTGCTACGTCACAAGATTTTTGCTTTGCTACTTCTAGTGCTACAACATTTGCCGCATCCCTTGCTTGCTGCTCTTTCTATCAGTTTTATGCTTATGTCCAATTTTCAGGATAATATTTAAATCTATATTAAATTAATTTTCATATAAACTTAAATCGTATTTAAATACAGATTGATTTCTTGAGTTTAATTTGAAAAGACTTATTTAATTTAGATAAAAGTATGGTAGCACTACTAAATACAGAAATATCATAAAAAAGTGTACTTATGTACAAGGTGGCCTCAAAAAACTGTTGTCTGCTATTGCTTTGCCTGTTGTTGTTGTATTGGTTTAATATTGAGACCACCTTGCTAAGTTTTTTCAATTGAAACTTAAAATGAATTTATGTATATGTGCCACATCGGTAATTAAGTTACATTTAAGTGTTTATTGAAGAAAATAATTTTGTATTTAAAACGATTTTAAACATAAATGTGTTTTATTTAGTCTAATTTCTTCGACCTTTTAATTTTATTTCTTCTTATTTTCAAGCTCAAGGTCAGGTTATGAAAAATATATTAATTTATTTTTTATCCAATATTTTGCTGCCACAATGGACTGCTTCTTCAGGGATCTTAGGTTTATACATTTTTTTGTCCATTGTGGCAGCGAAATATTGGATAAAAAATACATTTATATTTTTTTCATAACCTGACCTTGAGCTTGAAAATAAGATGAAATAAATGTGTTTTAATATCAATCCTAAAAATTGGGCACAAGACTATTATTAATTCTTCTGTTTTTTATTATTAATCACAGAAAACGCAATGTAAAACCTCGTATATATGTAAACATATATTTATTCCTTTCACTTTCACTATCTTCAGTTTATTTTTAGCGATTCGTTAGTAAGTTTAAATTCGAAAAAGTGGGTTCCTGGCCTGTCATTCCTAGTTTGGTGATAGGGCTGCTATCTATGTATCCAAACAGATAACCGCGTGAAGGGAATATCAAGGAACCCTGCTTCAGTGACTTTATCACACCAGTCGTCACCTTGTTACGCCGAGACGCGGTCCATGGCAATTAAGGCTGCAGAGTTCCGACCTAAGGGAATTAGTTATTTAAATGTGCCCAACACTCGCCTTGTCGCCCCGAGCCTCTTTGGCACTTAGGACTTATCTGCAAACCAGCGCAAACAGGAATTCCAAATGAGACCCTCCCCATTGGACCGGTTAATTGTCCGTGACTGCTAAGCTCTGCTCTGTGTATTTATAAAACTTTTCACTATCCACAACCTGTGGACGCGCCCGATAGCACTTAGCTGAGCTTTCAAAAGAGTAAGACTAATCAATACCTAGTAAAAAAATTGTAGGTTACTGAAAGCACATTTTAGGTTACAGGAAGCAAAACTGCATAAGCACTGATAGATGCGCTGACTAGTACACACTACCAAGAAGCGAATACCATTTAAGTGAATTTTAAGTTAATAAAAATGATTGAATAACTTCGCATCATCTATTACAAGTAAGCAGGGTGTAAGTAAAAAATTAAAATCATTATTTTAGGGGAAAAAATTACAAACAATGTTCTAAGTGCTTCTGTTATTGCCTTACATAGAGGCAGGTTGTATTGCAATGATTTTACAATGTATCGGGTATTTTTTAGCTATTATCTTTTTGGCAACACTGGTTTAAACAGCTGACGCACGTTTCGTGTTTTATTTCACTGTCAAACATCTTCAGTTTGGTCTATAATTCAACCATGAATCGTTTTACAAACGAACAACGCTTGCAAATTATTGAATTTTATTATCAAAATGCGTGCTCTGTTAATAAAGTTCATCGCGCGCTTCTTCCATTTTATGGTCAGTTTTATCGACCCACTGAATGGGTACGTTGATAAGCAGAACTGTCGATTTTGGAGTAAAGATCAGCCAGAAGCATTGCAAGAGCTACCAATGCGTCTAGAAAAGTCAAAGTTTGGTGCGGTTTATGGGCTGGTGGCATCATTGGACCGTACTTCTTCAAAGATGATGCGAATCGTAACGTAACTGTGAATGATGAGAGCTACCGTAAGATGATATCCAACTTCTTTTTGCCCAAAATGCAAGTGCTTGACTTGCATGAAATGTGGTCTCAACAAGACGGTGCCACATGCCACACAGCACACTTAACAGTGGACTTATTGAGAGGCGAGTTTGGTGAACATTTTATTTCACGTTCGGGACCAGTCGATTGGCCGCCTAGATCGTGCGATTTAACGCCTTTAGACTATTTTTTGTGGGGCTATGTTAAAGCTCATGTCTATACACACATGCCCGCTTCAATTGACGCATTGGAAGACAACATTGAGACATTTATTCATGAGATACCGACCGAAATGTTGGAAAGAGTATGCCAAAATTGGACTAAGCGGATGGACCATTGGACGCATTGGAAGACAACATTGAAGCATTAATTCATCAGATACCGGCCGAAATGTTGGAAAGAATATGCCAAAATTGGACTAAGCGGATGAACCATTTGAGGCGCAGTCACGGTCCATATTTGCATGAAATAATCTTTCCTATAGCTCTTAAAAAATCACCCGATACATAGAAATAAAATTTTTTTATAACGCAACCAGCCATCAAATTGTTTTTTAACCGAGAGGAAAAAGAAGTGCCTGCAAGTAGGAATTAGCTATATAAAAATCATGCCTCTTGTAAGCAGGTTTGTAAAGGGGAATTGTGCTTCTCTCCCGTACAAAACTGCTTACCAGTGAGCATAATTATACCCTTCACCACAGGTGGAAAAGGGTATATATAAGTTTGTTATTTCTACAATATTGATCTTAGACCTATAAAGTATATATATTCTGGGTCGTTATGAGGAGAGAAGTTGATTTAACGATATCCGTCCGTCCGTCTGTCCGTCTTACGTTTGATATGTGTTTTTCGGAGACTCCAGACATGATAGCGGCAACGTTGTTTTACATTTATGTCACATATAGTCCACCATTTCTTGCTATTGAAATTCAGCCAGATCGGTCCAAAAAATCCCTCGTGGTTGTTGTATTTTTATTACTTTTTTCTGTATATCTGGAGAACGGCAAAAGCCAATTTAGGTTTATAATACACACCATCCTACAAAATGTGGGCGGGATTGGAGAAGTAAGCGTGGTACCTCTCATACAAAAAGTATTAAAAATTGTATAAAAACCTGAATTTTTTGACTGTTATATGACCTATGGTTACGCCTTATATATCAGAAGATCGGAAATTTTTAATAGAAAATATTTTCTGAAAAACTCGGGAAAATCGGTTCAGATACGAAAAAGTTATGACCAAAATATTAATTTTTTTTTGGAAAAATACCCATTTTCAGGAACCATAGATCTTCCCGAGTCAAAGTTTTATAGCCAAAATAACTGGCAAATTTCTTCTTTAACACGTAGGTATATAAATCTGTCAAATCGGTTGAGAAATAGCAGAGTTATGACCAAAATACTGAAATCCCAAAAATTACTCTTTTTTATAATTAAGTTTGTTTTTTATACCCTTCACCGAAGGTCCTACACCCTATAAAGTATATATATTATGGGTCCTTATGCAAAGCAAAGTTCAAATCTGGTTGTCGTCTCTTCTGCATATTTTACACATGTTAGTGCCGGTTCAAACACGTCAAGTTTGACTCTTCAAGTCTTGAGTTTTTAGGAGAGGGGGAAAAAGAAATGGCATTCTCTTTTCCCTTCTCTCCTAAAAGCTCAAGCCTTGAGGAGTCAAACTTGACGTGTGTGAAGCGGCACTAAGTTTGCTTGTGTTTCAATATTTTAGCTGTACTTATACGCTTATGGGACGTTAATGAGCAGAAACATTTACTTGTTTAAAGCTCAATGCGTTATCTTGGTTTCTCTGTATCCTGGTGTTATGTGACCATGGGCATGACATTTTAGGAGATGATGCAAGTGGTGCCAATAAATTCATTCAACGTTCAAGGATCATAACTTTCTTCGAACTTTAGCAATGTTTTCATACCACACGACAGTAGTGGTAAGGATGGATGTAATATGTGTGTTTAACACACCTTTTAGTTTTCCTATTCGGAGCCACTTTCTGCGTCGATTTAACGATCTCCGTCCGTTCGGCTGGCTGCTTGACTGTCTGTCTGCCTTTCAATCCATGTAAACATCTTACGCAAGTTATATTTTAAAAATAATTTGAGAATCGGCTTATAATTTCGCAAAGCCCCATACAAACTGCTCTACGGAATAGCGTTTTTGCGCCCATAACCGATATATTTGTGTTGGTATTATTATCAATGAATTTGGTCCACAAATATTTTATTGTAACCTAGATTGTCTTACTAAATTTTATTGAAATAGGTCCATACAAATACCACTCGCAAAAATAGTCTTTAACTTATATTTAAATATTGGTATCGATATACCACTTGGCGATGATAACTTCCATCATAGTTGCTATGTCTTGTAAATTTTTTTCTAGCAGAGCCATATAAACCGCCTCCATAAAACCACTTAAAACCAAGAAAATTCTAAAAGATGCAGATATCTTAATATTTGGATAATATTTGACACAAAGAAACCTTTTCTGAATCTTAAATTCATTTTTTTTTGCGGGTCTCGAAAGTGTGTCTAGGGAAATAAGTTTTTGGGCTTGACCGGCTATTTTTTCTAACTTGTTTTGATTTATTTAGAGCCACTTTTTGCGTTAGAGATAAGCGATTAAATTAACTTTAATCTCCGTATTTATTTTTTGAGTTGTATTTTTTTAACTTTTTTTTTGCTACTTTAAGCGGCCAACGTTGGTGGTTTAAACCTTAACTTAAATTGTCAACATACACATGTTTAACATAAAGAACTTTTGCAAAAATATAAACAAAAATACATTTTAAAATATTGCTTAGCACTTTTATATCATTTTTCCATTCTATATTTTTTCTTTAATATATGTTTTCTTTAAACGCAAAAAATTCCTACCTTGTTAACAATATTAAATTCGCGCATTTTCTTCTTCTTCTTCTTTGCAAACATCCATATTGCTTGATAAAAAGTTGACATTTGCAAAAAAATGTTGCCATTTATTTGTGCTCAGTATGGTAGCGCTACATAGTTTAAGCCACCACCCAAAAATATCAAATTCAAGTGATACAAGATTAACTTAATTCTCAGATTAGCTAATTATAGAATTAAATTAACTTTAATCTCAAACCCAAAAAGTGGCTCTTAGAGGTCACGTTTTTATCGAAACTTTTCGTTAAATATTTATTGCAGTTAAACATACATTTAAGGCGGATTCACCCATTTGTTTTGAACAAAATTTTACTTCTATGAGAGAGAGACACCAAAAAATAGGAACACATAGGTGAATCCGCCTTTACTCATACTCAACAACTATTTTCATTCAGAACTTTAACTTTTGGTAGGAAACTACGCCATACTACAGGTTTTTTTTTAATGTTGCAACCGCATTTAATAATCAAAATAAAATTAAGTCTTTTTGTCACTTATGATTTATAAAAACTCCATTTTTTTATTTTCAATACCTTTTTCTAAAAAAAAAAAAAAAAGAAATCGGGATCTTAATAAGAAAAACTGATATCACTCTCAAACACTTTTCACTCTTGTGGCACAATTATTTCTGACCACCAGCACACTTCCAAGTTAAGTATAGAACTAAAATTATACATTTCAAATTTCGATTTAACACTAAAGCTTGAAAAAGAATTTAGTTAATTAAATTCTAAAATAATTAATTAAATACCAAAGAAAAGACTTGCAAATAAACTTAAAAGCCTCGTTTTTATTATTAAAATATTTAATTAGTTTTGGTTCTTGTATATAATTTAATAAGTTCCACATGCTTAATATGCAGGTACAAAATCAAGTGTTATTTCACATATGTTTATAATATAAATATATAATATAAATTACATACATTATTTTACTTTTCTTTTCTTTTCTTTCCTTTTTTTTTTTTTTTTTTTTGTTATTTCATTTATGTATTTTAAATTAAGGAATGCAAATTTCTTTTTTTTTACTCCACTTTATATTCACACACTTACAAAATCTATAAAACTCAACAGACAATATAAATTAAATAATCGCTAATTTATTTAATTCAAAATCCAGTAGATTGACTTCAAATTAAGATTTCATTTTCTTTAGTTCTTGAAAATCCTCATGGGGCAAGTCCTTGTCGCCATAACCCCAAACTTGATCTTTGTGTGCGAATTCATCGCTAAGGAAACGAGTACCATCCCCGCATTTTACGGCACGTCTTTTAATCATATCAGGAGAGACAGATTTTCCTAAATGAGAGAAAGAAAAATTAATAGAAAAGTACATAATTTGATTTCTAAACTTCAGCGGTGTAAGTGGTTTTTGATTTTTATATTAAAAAAATAACTAATATAAATCCTTACAAAGAACTCTCTAGTACTTATATTGCAAAAGATAGTCCTTCCCTTTTCGTTGTTTTTGGATTTATTTATTGATACTTCCTTCATATGCATGTGTATTAAAATATGAAAAAAAAAATTTAACAAATTTTATTCTAAAAGCGAAACGAAAGTTCTCACAATCACGGTTCCCCGATGCCTTACTTTCTTAGCCTTGTATCTTAAAAAATACAACTTTTCAGGAGAGAAAAAAAAGTTTCATCGTTGTATACTTCGGTGTTTGGGTTAAAGTTAAAATGAAATCTTTAAAGAATTGATTACATCTATGTATATTGTATTGAAATAATAAGTTGTTGCAGTATTAGAACACAACAAGTAAGAGTGCTTACGTTCTTTAGATAGGTAAAAATAAATATTAATTGAGCCACGCCAACTTTTTATTTCGTTATGCCGAAGATATTAAAAAAACAAAAAATTTATATATGTACCTAAGCCCGTTTCCTCTTTTGCCAAGGTTGATGTTTGAAATTCGTTTTATAATCTTAAACTCGTTTTTTAGAACATAAAAAAATTAAATTAAAAAATGAAAAAAAAATTAATTTTGGGATTCGAACTGGCAATATCATCAGTTTTAGGAGAGAACTTTACAACTCGGCTACGAATGCTTTTACTGAAGAAGCGTTAAATTAAAATATATTGAGTCTAAGAGTTTGTTTCTTTATTTGAGCGGGATATCATATACATGCATTAATGTGTATGCGTATGCGTAAAATTAAACACATTACAAATAAAATCCACCACTGTATTACCATAGCCACTGTATGACCGTAGAAACCAAAATTGAATTGGTTTGTATGGTATGTTTATGTCGTTTTGGTAATACTGTGTTGGTATGGTAATGTCACATCTAATTGGACCTTTAAAGGAAAAAAATTGAGGCAGTCGTGGTTTTTTACTGATATCTCAGCCATATCGTCGATCCGGAGTTATCTTGTCGTATATCACAAAATCGAAAAAATGAGATAAGACCGTTTCATTTGGTAAATTTAACAGATCCATCGATCTGCGCAATCCTCACGTCTCTATCTCTTATGGTTAATGAGATATTACGAAGCCATTTTGTTGTATAACCACTTTTGCGAAAAATTTAATGCGTTATATTATTGTATGTAGCATAATTGTGGTTATACGACAAAAAACGTATGAAAATTTTCAATTAAAAAAATTTTGCGTTATCTTGTTGTATGTGAACAATGTATATTAGGCATGTTACAAAAAAGAGACTATCTTGTTAATATTACTGTTATTTTAACATTTTTCTTTTTATATGTAAAGATATTTTACGGACGAAGTACACAACGGCTATTTATACCCACACCACAATAGTGGAGAGGATATTATGCATTTGCGCTGATGTATGTAACGCCTTAAAATATTGGTCCTAGACCCACCTTAAAGTATACCGATCGACTCAGAATCACTTTCTGAGTCGAACTAACTATGTCCATCCGGCTGGCAGGCTGGCTGGCTGGCTGGCTGGATGTCCATGTAACTTTGTGCGCAAAGTACAGGTCGCAATTTTGGAGATAATTTGATAAAATTTGGGACATAGGTTCTAATTGACTCAAGGACCAAGCCTATTGAAAATGGGCCAAATCGTAGGACCACGAGGGAAGAAGAAATTTCTTCCTCTCAGAAACTATCAAACCGATTTTAATAAAATTTAAAACTAACATAGAACCATATCTTCATGGACACAAAAGGGATGTATTTTTTAAAAAATAGGACCACAAGGGGAGATAAGGCCAATTTCTGCCTCTCAAACCGATTTTAATGAAATTCAAAACACAGATAGATCCATATCTATATAGACACATAAGCTGTACAGTTTTTCAAAAATGGGACCACAAGGGGAGGTAGGGGGCAATTTCTGCCCCTCACAAACTTTTAACTCGATTTTAATAAGTTTTATAAACATAGATAAATCCATATTTATATGGACATATAAGCATGATGTGTTTTTTAATACTGTGGGGTAGGGTATCATATGGTCGGGCTTGACCGACTATACTTTCTTACTTGTTATATTGATGAAATATTGCCTAAATTCACTTTATTGTTAAGCAGTTAAAGGTTAAATATTCAGGATGGTCCAACCATAGTGCACAATGTTAATTGTGAATAAAACAAAAAGTTTTTAGAGAATTATCTGAAATTTTTATTATTATAGAAGGATCTACGATAACAAGGTGTGAGACAAAATATCGGCTAAATGCTCGTAGCGGCTTCGGTAGCATACCTTTGTCCTATGGTCCATATTTGCAATGCCTCTGAGACCTAATTGATGTTCAATGTCCTTAATGTGTCAAATTATCTAATCCTTTAGCTCTTGAATTGTTCTTGTCTTATTGACGTACACTTTTTATTTTAAATATTACCAAAGAAAGAAGGCCAACGGTGTCAAATCATATGATCTTGACGGCGAATTAACATGGCCATTGAATTTCTCGTGCAGAGGAGCCATTGTTTCGTTGGCCGTGTGACACATTCTTTTGGAAAAAGAAATCCGTTATCAGCTCGCGATAGCGAACACCATTCACAGTAACTGCTTGGCATACCTCATTTTCGAAGAAGTAAGGCCCGATGATGCCGCCTGGCCATAAACCGCACCAAGCATGCATGCACAGGCGTTTTCACATTTTCTACAGAGCCGGTTTGCTAAAATTTGCCCACAATTATCCCTATTGTGGACACATTTAATCGATTATGTTGACAAAAAAAAAATCAAGATGTGCACAAAATTTATTTTTGATTTGAACGCCCATTTTCGTAAAAGGCTTCAGCAATCATAACGCGCTGCACCTCTCCATGGTTGAATTTGGCACTGATACCACGAAATGTCAAATTAAGTTGGACAAAAATTTGACGTTACGGTGTGACACACAGTTTTCATCGTGCAACATGGTTAGACCACCCTTCAGTAGTAATAAATCTTAAAATTATAAATATATTTGTCACTTGCATACATTTTCGTTTCGAAAATTATTATTACTTAATTTTCAATATTGGTAAAACACTTGAATGTAGGTTTTTAATACCTTATTTTTACTTATATCCCACAAACTAAATAATATATCGCAAAAAGTGGCGTATACGACAAAATTGAAAAATTTTTTCAAACGTGATAATGGCTATAACTTAAAATTTTTTTTCCATGACTTTGGATATTTTTACATAAATCGATAAAGAACTTCAAACACAATATCTGACAAAAATATTGGACGACTTTTTTCACGTTCATTTTTGTGTATAAAAATTTTAACCTTAAGATTCGATTTCCCAAAAAAAAAATTTTGTGATATACGGCAAGATAACTTCGGTACGACGATATGTGGACCGATCTTGCTGAATTTCAATAGCAAACAACTCCGGACCATATGTGACATAAATGTATAATAACCTGGCCCCCATCATATATATATGTTCCCGACGATCCTATAAGGAGCATAGCCCCATATATGGGGTCTTCGGAAAATCCATTTCAACGGACAGACGGACATCGTTAAATCAACTTCGCTCCTCATAAGGACCCAAAATATACAGTCAACCTCAAAAGAAAGTGTACACCGAACAGTTCAACATTTATAAGTCCGTAGATGTTAAAAGGGGGAGAGTACAAAAAATCTGTTTTTAAGGCTTTTAAAGTGTATTCAGTACTTGTTTATTTTAAGTAAAAAAATTTGTCATATATTTCTTCTTCTCGGAAAACGCCTTATTTTACGCGTCAAAAAAAAGTGTACAATCTCATATTATTTCCATGTTCCTGTGTCATAAAGGTAATATGACCCCTAGTTTTTTGTTTTTTTTTTTTTCTTCTAACAATCATATTACGGATGTTTAATTATCTTTTCTATCTTCAAAAACATAAAAACAAATTTTTTGTACTCTCCCCCTTTTAACATCTACGGACTTATAAATGTTGAACTGTTCGGTGTACACTTTCTTTTAAGGCTGACTGTTTATACTTTTCACCACCTGTGGTGAAGGGTATAAAAATAGCAGTCGTTTGATATGAAAAAGTCAAAACCGTATTTTTCAAGTTACGAGGTTGAGGAAGTAAGGCATCGATATACAATTTTTAAAGGAAAGGTAGGAAAGGATCTTTGTTTCTAATAGTTTTTAAACTATATATATTTTTTTTTTAATCTAATTTAATGTCTTAAACTTAAAAAAAAATTTAAGTTTTGTACCTAATTTATCCCTTTTCTGTTCGTATAAGTGCTTAAGTACCACCTCTTTTTTTCTTAAAATTTTAAAGTGTATGTTTGTCGTAATTACTTATCAAAATAAAGTTTTAAAGCCAGATTCACAAAATAAGCAACAATTCCATTAGGCGTTCACAAATATATGTATGCAAATTTTGCCCCGAACAATAATTATAAAATTTTGCTTTAACAATAACAATTTATGTACATAAAAATTTTTTTAAGTAGAAATAAACTTAAACTGGAGGTCCACACCACGCGTTACTCGCTTTTTCGCAGCATACGCAGCTGTCAAAAACGTAGAATCTGTGTAGTTATACGTAGTAAGTTACATGCACAAAAGCGTAGATGCCTTGAGGCGAAAAGTAGGTTAACTTTCTACTTTTGTAAGCGTCACAAGCAGCATTCGAACAAATCAGCTGATTTTGACAAATTAAATTTTATTTTTACTTGTGCTGCTGCTGCATAAAAAGCGTTGCATGTAACTTGAAACGTAGAACGGAAGTAATGTTAGAAAAGCATACGCTGCGTGGAGGCGCAAACGCGTGGTATGGACCTCCAGCTTTAGTTTTTTTTAAAGCTTCATTCATGCGTTTGTTTGGAAAATTGATGGAAATTTTATTAAATATTTGGGGGAAAATGAGGCAAAAGAAAAACCAAATAGTTTCTTCCATTGTGAATCGTATCATAACGATAAACATTTACGAAAAAATTATTCACTTTCTAGCAGCATTGCCAGATATGGGTACATTTTATTCAGCACTAAAAAAGAAGCGTAGGGAAAATCGGCCAGATTTTATAAATTCTTTAAACTATAGGTTCTTTGTCATAATTTAGATTTTATACAACAAAAAAAAAAAAAAAACAAAATTTAAAATAGACGCTACGAACTAACTCCCCATTGAACTAAGTCTCGAATGTAAAAATGAACTAATTCCCGGATTTGTATATATATAATATAACAACAACGACTTAAGGGAGGTTTGTTAATTTTTTATGGTTTCGTCCGGGGGCAAATTTTTGAATTTTTTAAAAAGGCGTTTGGCACACGTCAAAAGAAATATACTAAATGTACTTCTGAGCTGAAAGACTATTTCAGATGTCTTCAGTAGAATTGTGTGGCGATTCTTTTCTTAGAATATATTAACCCTTTAACACTAATATTAAGGGGTCATTTTTTATCTTCACACAAAAATATACTAAAACGGCACTTTGGAGGGTTAAAATGTTCTACGAATATTTTCTGCATCAAATTTCATTAGGGGTCTTCAAAGACCAAAAAATCGAGCAATGTATGTAAAATGAATTTTCGAAAAATTAAAAAATTTCAAGGCCCAGAATTTCGAAAATCCGTTTCGCAAGTGTTGAGGATGGCGGCGATGACCCGAATTTTGTTGCACTGTGTCTTAAGAACTCCCAAACTTACAATATTGCCTATTTGGCGCTAAGAACTAAGTCCCTTATGAACTAAGGCCCGAAAACAAAAATGAATTAAGTCCTTAAAATAAGGGAATAAGTTAATTTTTATTGTCAGTTTTATTTTTATTGTTTGCGAGAATCAAAACTACAAATTTTTTTGCAACAAGATGGAACAAATTCTGTTTTCGGCTATGCCGAATCTTTGATTTCCTCCACCAACAGCTCGACTTATTCTTAAGTGGGCTCTAAATGATATCTATATAAAAACGGACGTCGGTATTAAAATTAGTTGCGGCTTAGACCTATATTAAATTATAGACCGACAATCAGAACGCTTTATGTTTCTCTTCTTAGAGAATTTGAACTAGCTTGACTAAAATATCATGGTTTGTAACAGTTTAAGCCAAACTTAAATGATTTTCAGGAGGGACATTTATATTTGAGCCATGGTAAGCTATAGACCCAATCATCCCAAATTCTGTTAGGTGATTTCTGGTTTTAAAAAACAATTTGAATAAATTTCAATACAGCGGTGAAATTAGTTTTAGCGTTTACAACTTAAGAAGGCTGCTTATGGACCGTATATCACAAAATTGCGTGACCATTTTTCTGGCTATATGAAGCTAAGGTGGAAAAAATTTTACTGTAATATACAATATCTTCACGGTTTGCTACGCTTTTAGGCGTTTTTAATTAATTTCCAAGAGTAATGTTTATATGGGGCCTATAGTATTTTATGGACGGATCTTCACGAAATTTCACAGTGTCATTTCTAGTCCTATAAAACTATGCCGTACCAAATTTAATTATGATAGCATTGTTTATTACGGTTTTAGGTGCACTAAACTATTTTCCGGGAGAAGGATTTTTAAGGATCGATCTTCGCGAAATTTAACAGCATGATTTCCAGTCGTATAAAACGAATTTGTGCAAAAATCTTATATCATTCTGTGCACTATTTATGCTAGTTTTTGTAACAAAATTATAAATTTTTTGGGGTGGCGGTTCCATATTTTGATTCACACCTCTGATTCTGCAGAACCGATTTTGCTTGATTTCAATTCCGAACTTCTAAGGATAACTACAAGCAATTTGAGATCAAGTCTGTTCTTTTCTGTTGAGTTTTTCGAAAGTGTGCGTGTTTTCAACAGACGGACATAACTTAATCGAATTAGAATTACTCAAGGAGCCAGAATATATACACTTTATGGGGTCTTAAGCTTAGATCCCACTATCGGCTCAAATAGCACAATCTGTGACGATTTTTATCGTGCTATATCGGCACACATTTAAAAATATTGCACAATTTATTCTTAAGTGGTCCCATTATCGTCGCACATTGTGACAATTTTTTTCGGTTCATATCGGCCAAAACTCAATTGCGACAATAATCGGTACAATGCGGTCACACTATCGTGCTATTTGGGCAAATTAAATCAAATGTTTTTGTTTATTTACTTGTTGGCAGACATAATTTTACTTTAGAAATTCGCAAAATTCTCCGTCCGAATATTAAATTATGTTTCCTAACAATTTTATATAATATATTAATATATGTATAATAAAAAATATATTCAATTTCATTCAAACTTACTGCACTTGTTCTTTTTTTTTTTTTTTTTTTTTGTTATTTTTTTTTTGGAAACAGATGTTTACAAACCAGGGATGGCTACATCGATACAACTGCAATGTTTTGGTTAATGCGAATTGTTTTCTTTCATTAAGTAGTACAAATGTACTCTTTATCGTTTCAATACATAAATAATAGATAAAACAAATGTAATTTTGGTACAATTAAGCTCAAAAAAGTAAAATTTTAGTAGCCAGTTTGTGCAATTTAAAAATTTCGTTTTGCCATCCCTTGTATCGGCGATGATTGGCGACTGTGATCGGTACACAAGTGGCCGATAAAAATCGGTACATATTAAACAATTTGATTGCTTCACATCGTGCAAAATAGTGTTCACATTATCGGCGCATCTAGGTTAATTTTGATTGCCCACAGTCAGCACAATGTCGGCACAGATTGTCGCATATTAAAAAATTTTGACCGTTCACACTATCGGCACATGAAATACGCCAAAAATTGGTACATTGCGCCGATAGTGGGATCTTAGCTTTAGATGTATAATTATAAAGTTTCACGATGAATGACAAACTTAGTATACCCTCATTCACCACTAGTGGTGGTGGATAAACGGTTTTTTATAAATAAATTTTGAAAAAATTAAGTTCTTTAGTTATCGTTATATTAAAAAACCTTAAATTAAAAATCTAAATTATACTTATATTTATCATTAAAATGATTTTACAAAATTTGTATGGAAAATATTTGTTGGCGTGAAAAAATATGATTTTTAAATTTGCTGGCAACGCTGCTTTCTTAACAAATTTTAAATATTTGAATTGGGATTGATAAAGTTGGTACAATTGTACTTTTTTTGGTACAATTCGAAACGTAAAAGTACGCTGGTACCCACGTGACTCATTTAGGACTATTTCCAAATTTTTTTTAAACCTACATATTTATGACTGATATTAAATGACATCTAGTATTTACTGTCCAATGAATTTATTGTTGGATTTAACAAAACAGCTATGATATTTTGCATTTGCTCTTTCGCAAGACCATTTGCACCAAACACTGAACTCCGCTACTGTGAATAGGTTTTTGCACTTGTTGATTGAACGATTGCTTATGCCACATTCTAAATTTAGTATTAGCGGCGGCATATAAGAGTTCATTTTCTGATAATATTGACCAGTTTTTACAAGATATAAGAAACCACTTTTGCAAAAGTTCTACAAATCAAGAAGTAATCAACAGAATTTTGGAACAGTGGGAGCCCACTCCATTATTATTTTATTCCGAATTATTTTGAAGGAAATTTTACAAGCGCTAAATTAAATTTTATTATATCCGGACTTTGTACTCCTTTCCTGTTTCTGCAGTACATATTGAAAATTGTAAAAACAATAAATTTGGAAATGCAATCCGAAGATGTTCGTATGCACATATTTTTAGAACGCGTAAAAATTTTATTTTCGTTTTAAATTCGAGATTGCATTTTGAGAAATAGTCAATTTTCCACATAAAAAGACGATAAATTCTAAAAAGTGTATGAAAACTTCTCTGGCGGCAATTAAAAAAAAAAAAAAATTAATGGATTTCTCGACCCTCAAAAAGGCACACACTGGTTCACTGTGATACTAGAATAAGATGTGGTTGAAAATTATTATTGTTTTTTGTTTTTACAAAAAAATTGTCATACTAAAATAAAATATTTAAAAATGTAAAATATAATAAAAAAAATTTACACCCCCTGAAGAAGTAGAAAAATACTCTACGAAACGTTGGGAAAAACTGTAATAAAATTGATGTTTTATTTACATTGAAGCTCCACCCCTAACAAGCTTAAAAATAGGAAAATGATTTAAAATTTTAAAATTTAAAATTGGCCAACTAAAATAATAACGTAAGGAACTTATGTTTTTGTTGTATTAAATATTTGTTTTTAAAATAAAATAAAAAATTTATAAAAAAAGATTTAGTACTATTGGGACCGAAAAAGAACGATCTTAAAAGTTCGTTGGTACGATATTGGTTTTCTCATTTATCTTCCCTGATTTGAATACTTTGGTCTAATTCCCTGCAAATAATAGGACCAGTCCAAACACGCGTGTAAAGAGTAGTCCATAAGGGACCAGGACTAGTCCAAAAGTAACCCAAACGTATGGAAAAAACCTGGTCTATTTAACATTACGATGTCCTAGGAGAGGACCATATAACCCACCTTTGGACCACTAAGGAGTAGTTTTAAAACTACTCCATGGTATACCCAAGAGGATTAGTTTTGAAGTCGTTTAAAAAACGAAAGCACGTCGCTAAAAAACGAAGACTTGTCGTCTCACTACAAACACTTTTTAACAACGACATGGTCCATGCTTGCATTACATCGGACCAGTCCATGGAGTAGTCTATTTTATCAAAATGGATCAGGTGGTGCAATTTTATTTGCAGGGTTTTTAAAGACTTTAAATAACAAATCAACAAGTAAAATATGAACGTTCAAAGAAACACCCATTTTAAAATTTCTGTTTCAAATTCATTTTAGGTGCTTGTAAATTTGTTTTTTGCAGTTTTGTGAAATGGGCCCCTGGCATCGAATTTTAAAAATTAAACGTTCAAAGAAACAACAATTTGAAAATTTCTGTTTCAAATTCATTTTAGGTGCTTGTAAATTTGTTTTTTGCAGTTTTGCGAAATGGGCCCCTGGCATCGAATTTTAAAAATTAAACTTAGTTTATTTGGCAAACGACTTTATATTTCAGATACTTACGTCCTGTAGCCAAACCCAATCTGGCACACAAATCAATAAACCCAGTGGTAACATTTAATTTAAAACTGCCAAATTCACCGGTTTTATAGTCCCAGGGGAATACATGATGATAGTTGTGCCAACCTTCACCCAAAGCCAAAAAGGATACAATTGGACTTTCAACTGGGCTAATATTTCTAGAAATTAAAAGAAAAAAAGGCAAATAAATACAACTCTGAATTCCAAAAAATAATTCCAAGCAACTTACTTGTCATAAGGCTTTCTTCCCCACATATGGGCCACACTGTTCACAAAAAAGGCCACATTCAAAGTACAAGTAAATCTCATATTGAAGTTAATCCAGAACGAACTCCATAAGCATTCATTCCAGAAATACCAGGGCACCAAAACAGGCAAGGCAATGGAGCAAATGGCAAATAAGGGTACAAACCATTTACGTTGGAACATCACTACACCATCATTTTCCAAATCAGACATATCAATTACTTTGCGTTTCTCTTCAACCTTGGGATGGGCTGTTAGAAACAGCCAACCGACATGAGCAAAGAAGAAGCCTCGCTTGGCATTGTGGGGATCAGCTTCAGTTTCGGAAAATTTGTGATGAATTCTGTGATCTAAAGCCCAAGTGTAAGCATCGCGCTAAAATACAATTAGGAACACCCATTTGTTTTTTATATATTTTTTCAATGTCACTATAGTACCACACACTTACTTGACCTGCTATTGTGAATAAAAATATTAATACGATACGTAAAGGTAACGAAGCATTATATGATTTGTGTGACCACAGACGATGAGCACCTGCTGTGATGCCAATACCCGAACCCCATATAGTTAAAACGACTGGAAATAAAGAGAAAATGCAATTTGTTATGAACATGTAATAAATAGGTCAAGTTTTTATATGCACAAAAGTTTTAAGAAATTCTGGTTAAAAAATTTGCAAAAAGCATTATTTAACATGATTATCAAAAACTTTAATAAGAAATTTATAAACTAGAAATATTTTTTCCATATCAATAGAATATGTATTTAAAACAACTCTGAAAGTAAAGTAGGTAAAGCTTGACTCTTTGATACTCTACAATACAGAATGTACATTTAATCTGTCGAGAGTGGGCAATCATTGCCCATGTGTCGGGCGCTACTAAGCAGAAATAACTCATTTAAAAACAGAGCATAAAAGCAAACATAATAAAAAATTATTCCTATCAATTCTTAAGCTGGGGGTCCACACTACATCTAAGGAAAATGGCGCAGAAATACTTAAGTTTTCAAATGAGTTCTGTTAAATCTGCGAGACTTTTTTCCACTTTGGTTCTGGTTCAAACAGATTTCCGAAAAAGGTGAGAATACTTTGTTTTTTAAACAAAAATCTTATAAATATTAATTTCAAATGTTAATAACCTCTTACACTCTAATCTCTCAAATTAAGATTTCTTAATTTTTACTTGAATTAAAATTCAATTTGCGTATTGGTATTGGTGTCGGCGATAATTCTTTTTTAATATCAATATCGTATCGACAAAAATGCGTATTGTTACGTCCCTAATTTTAAGGTTCTGCTGTACTGAATTTCAATTGGATTAACACATTTACAAATTGTTCCACTTCAAAATTTTAAACTTTTCGCCTGATAAATCAGAGAATTTAAATTAGGTGAATTAAAGACCTCTACAACCCAAAAGACCTTCCGAAATAGATTTTAAGCAGCATAAATTACTTGCAAAAATATTTGTATAGCTAAATCTTATTCCGATAGGCCCATAACTGGCCATGGTTTCCATATAGGCACCATTTTTGAAACCACATAATCGTTTTGAAAAAAAATCCTTAGTAAACTACAATCGTTTTATATACTTAATGGTGTAGGGTAAAACATGGTCGGTCTTAACCGTCTACATTTTCCTGTTTTTAGTTCTTCAAAAAAAGTTTTGACTCGAAACTTTGTTAACTGCGCTGATACACTGGTACAATCTGACTCTTGCATGACTGCCAAATCGCAGGTGAGTAGCAAGTCGGCAAGCATGTTCTTAGAGTGCGTACAGAGTGGCCGCTTTTTGCCGAGCCGAGCCGACTGACGCTTATTGCGAGAACCAATGCGAGAAAACTGGTACTATACAAGTTAGTAAAAATAGGCGCGAACAGGTCATAGTGTGCGCCGAGCTGTTCAGAGCGCAAAGCTGATTGAATGCGAGAAAACAGTTCTAAAGCGTTTTTCAGCGCCGAAAACATTGCTTATGTTATGTCTTTATGATTTCAACTTGTTTGAAAACCTTTTGCAAAATTAAAAACAAAAATTTAAGAAAAAGTAAATAATACATGAAATCTAAAAATTAAAAAAATTAAAAAGAAAATAAAAATTAAACAAAAAATTAAAAATTCAAATAAATAATAAAAATTTAATAAAATTATTATAAAAAGACTTATTAACAAAATTAAAAAAAAATGCAATAAAAATTTCAAAAATAATTGAAGAAATGCGTTAATTAGTTAAATTAAACAAAAATACACAAATTATAGATAAAATATCAGCGCTGATTCTCGCATCCACTATGCACACTTAATCTTGTTTCTCGCATGAACAAGTTCTCGCAATAAGTGTCAGTCGGATCGGTTCGGCAACAAGCGGCCACTCTGTACGCACTCTTAAACTTCCGCGTTTTGCTTGCGATTTGGTATTTTGTAAAATAATCGCAACTATTAAACGAGATGCGAATGCCAGTGTTGCCGGACTTCAAATTAATTTTTACCCAGACAAAGCTTCAAAATTACCGAAAATTTTATAAATTACACAAAACCAATTTTATGTCGCTAAATGAGTAACGCTTTTTATTTACAAATATAATATAATGATTACTAGACTGGTCGCATCTTGTATGGGATTTTTTTTTTTAATTTAATTGTTTGCGCTGCTTAAAATATGAGGTTTGATGTAAGAAATCATGACCTAATTTTTCAGGTCAATCCGACGGTGCCTAGCCGTGCCGGGTGGAGCCCAAAGTTCCCCATATTATAAAAAAACATATTTCCTATTAGATCTTTATAGTTATACTAGTTAAAAAGCCTTAATTTGCGAAATAACGGTATATCTCGAAAACCAAAGCCAACATAAAGAAAAAAGTTTTAACTTTCTTAAAGTAAATTTTATTACGGAATTTCGGTTTTTTTTAGTTTTTCAATAAAGCGTTTTTGGTATGTCAGGATGTTTGCATGTATGTCCTACTCTTTCCGCAACTTTCTGAAGCCATCTGATGACATAGGAAGCTGAAATTTGGCACAGTACTTTCTCTGCGGAAGATCGTAACGAAGCCATATTTTTGATTTTCGGCATTTCAACTAGTATAACTATAAAGATCTGATAGAAAAGATGTTTTTTTTTATAATATGGGTAACTTTGGGCCCCACCCGGCACGGCTAGGCACCGTCGGATTGACCTGAAAAATTAGATCATGATTTCTTACACCAAACCTCATATTTTAAGCAGCGCACACAATTAAATTTAAAAAAAAAAATTGCGACCATGTGAACGTAAAGTTTGAATTTAACATCAATAAAAAACTGAAATTGAGTTTCTCTGCAAACAAAGTTTGATATTTTATTAGGTACAATACATATTATCATAATTCTTAATTAGCTAAAACTTTCGTTATTTTACCTGCAAACAAAGAAACGATATTTAATGTTTATAATCCAATGTCAATTCCTCTTGTTTTGCTATATGCAATAATTTAAAAAATTGATTTTACTTGATTTTATGTATCAATTATTTCAAAAATTTTACTTTTTCTTCAAATATATGAAAAACATACGCTTTTGGAACAGAAGCTTAAATAAATGAATTCTTATCTTATAAGTCAACAGCTTAAATAAAGGAATTCAATTCCTTCACATATATACAGGGTGACGGAGAATAAGCTTTATGGTTAAATTATTTATAGCTTTCTTATTTAAAGACAGTTTATTATTGGATTTTTTTTTTTTTTTGATTAATTAAGTAAGTGGCGTCCATTGCCTGATTCACATGATTTCGATCCGAATGTTGGTTTTTAGTCGGGGGATAGTGCCTGGCTTTTAGATGTTCTCAAGTTAAAATCGCTTGTGCACGAAATAATGTGTTCGCCGAATTCAGCCCTTATAAAAGACATTGAGCCACCTGCAGTATGTGGCTACATATTGTTAAAACCGCAAGGTTGGATGGCTTTCCTGGCCTAACAAAATCTGCCGTCATCGTTTGATTTGCACTACTGTTAAAAGAGATTGAAACACCTTTTTGTTCTGTACCTTTTTTGCAAAATTTATAAACGCGACGGTTCCCAATCTTAGTTTTGGTTAAATTTTAATTTGCTGAAAATATTTTTCCCAAAACATTTCGAAAAAGAATAGAAAGAAAAATTTACTTGTGTATGGAATAATGTTGAGGCTTAATTGTACAAAAATTTTATGATTAAAAATTGTCCAACAAAAAAATTTTTGTCAAAGTTTTTCTTGGAATTCACAAAATTAATTAACAAGGTTTCATATAAATGTGCTAAATTCCCATTTCATACATTGATAAGCTGAAATTTATTGTTGACGGAATATTATATTCCTATGTGCATTTCACTGGTTGCTTAGGCTAGATCGTCAAAAAACTTCATCCAAAGATTTAAGAAAAACTAAAGATATTACACATTTTTTGTCCCATTTTCGGCCAATAATGGAACATGCCCAACAGCTATTGATGAGTCTTTTTTTACTAAAATAAGAATAACATAAAGTGTTAAAGGAACTTCCACTAAAACCTCTGCATAATTTGGAAAAATTGTCTTTAAGTGTGTTCGTTTACTTTACTAGCAGAAAATTTTTTTGGGGATTTAAAAAAAAAAGTGGATTTTTTGGGGATTTTACACATTTTTAACATTTTTCCCCTTCTTTTATTATTTACGCTTATTTTCTTTGTTTCATATATAAAATACTAGCCCGGCAAAAGTTGTTTTGCCTAGAAAAGTGTTGTTTTTGTGTATATTTAAAATACAGATACAGAATCAGGTACAGGTAATATTCGGTGCAGATAATTTATCTTTATTTACAAAAAAAAAAAAAAAAAAAAAAGAATATGAAAATGTGAATTATAAGTAAACTATTGAAAAAGTTAAGAGAATATCATAGAAGAACTTTGTGATAAACAATATTTTTCGTTTTGTTGTCAGGTGCGAAAATTGACAAAGAGGATGGCTTTCCGACACGGGAACATGCGACATATTGTTGACCGTGTGAAAAACAGTCGTTCTCCAAATTTAGGCCACAAAGACTCAATGATTGCCCTTGGGATTTGTTGATTGTCATGGCGAATGCGAGACGAATTGAAAATTGGATTCGTTTAAACTCGAATGGCATATAGGTTAGGATCATTGGAATTCTCGGAATGAGAATTTCCTCTCCTTTAAACTTTCCTTTTAGCACTCCATACAAAATGTATGAGAAAATGAATTTTCTTTATAATTTCTTTTTTCTGGAATATTTTAGACATTTTTTTGCTAACAGATCAAAGCATGTTCATTTGCATAGCTTACGATTTGATTCATTTTCAATGGCACTTCTTGTCGGAAATTGTTCATACCAACATAGAAACCTTTGCGGCTCATGCGCAACAACTTTACTAAAGGCCAAAGCATGATCAAAGATATAATTTATTTTGAGTAATTTTCAATGGTGCCGCCTATCGGAAATTGGTCATACCAACCTAGAAACCTTTGTATGGTAATGCTCAACAGCTGTGCTAAAGATCATAGCATGATCAAATAAATGCACAGTTTATGATTTAACTCATTTCGAGTCGATTTCAGTGGCGCCACCTGTCTGAAATTGGTCATATCAACTTATAAACCTTCGCCGGCTCATGCTCAACAACTTTGCTAAAGATCATAGCATCGTAAAATGCAGAATTTACGATTTAATTCATACTGAGTAATTATCAATGGCGCCACCTATTTTAGATTTTTTTGCTATTCTTCTTACTTGGTCAGAGACCATTCCGAATTGGTACGAATCATCGGAATCGGTCAAGCCGTCCTTTAGTTATAAACGTAGTAACTAACGCCATCTTACCCTTATCAACAACTTATACGGTGTAAACGGTCCTAATTAAGATTACCATTTTTGTTAAGTGTGTAAAAGGTTATTATGTTATGGTATTTTTCTTGAGTGATTGTTTCACAAAGAGGAATTGAAAAAAAGAATCTAAAACCGTTGACAACACATACAATTCTTGATTTTTTAAAGACAATTTTCAAGCAATATGTCTTTCCCAAAAATAAGTAAATATGAAAGACAATATAGTAATGTTTGGGAAAAAGAACGCTGGGTTATTTTTTAAGTACTTATAATGCATCAAAGTATTAAATAAATGACGAATACATATATGAGGGATTTCACGTCAAGTGACCCAACTTTTCAATCGATGTCTTCCGATTTAGATGAAAATTGGACAAATTTCGCTAACCCCAATAGGTAAAAAGTTACATGGATGACAGAGATCAGCAATGAGTAGTAAAAAAGTGAGTAGAGCTAAATCATGACTCATAAATTCTTGTACTTATACGCACTCATACTTATTCCAATGTGATTCAAACTCATATTCACTCAAATGTTTCATTTTATTCATTGTACTCATACTTACCAACATTTGTAGTGTTTGATTTAGAATCTACTCAAGTCAATGTGTATAGGCGAAGCAAAATGCGAGGCTGCCAGATTTGTCCCCGAAATAGCAAAGTGACGATTTGGCAATTACAGTTTACTAAAGTAACATGTATGAAGTAGACGATTTTTCGGCAAATTTATCCGGCAGCGCTGATTATTAAGTTGTGTGTTTTCTCTGTTGTGTTAAAACGGTAAATGGATGAGATAATGATTTGAATCATTGTGAGTATTGTAAGTATTTTCTTGAAATTATAAATCAAGCTGAGGTCATTTATGAGTATGCGTATAATGTCGACGTCGCACTCATAAATATTTCTCTTGTGAGTATGAGTGAATCAGAGTAGTTTAGTTTAAATGATTTCTACGCACTTATACTTACAATTGCATGAGTCAGTATGAGTAGCGAAAAAACGATTCATTGCTGATCTCTGATGGATGAGAAAGAACACCAGTATGAACAAAATGTCAAACCTTGACCCCCTCTAACTCAGAAACTTTTTGACCGATCTTGTTGAAAATTTGTTTCTAAACTATAATCCAATAGGACTAACCTTAATGCATCCAAATCGGAAGAAATCGATTTAAAAATTGGGTCCCTTGACATGAAATCCCCCATATAAATTTTTATTGTTGATTTTAAAGATGGCTAAACCCGATTGAACAAACTGCAAATTCTTATAAATTGACTCATGTTTTTTTTTTGGCGACAAGGATAAAAAGTACCTGGCAGCCCTGACTCCCTGACCTTGTACTTATTCTACCATGAGTAGAAAAATGTTTACTATTAGAAATGTTAAAACGAATTTTTTGTCTCTCAAATTATTATAAGTTTTTTAACACTCTCGTCAGTGATGGAAAATTCAGTACTATGGTACTATTTTCAGTACTTTTTCCTTTCAAAAATACCACGGTACCCCCACGTCCGTTCGAAAGAGTATTGTTATGCTTCTTTGCTTAGAAATTTAGCGTAGATATCGAGCCCTAACCGCGAAAATAATGTAAGCGACATCATTTTCGATTTTCGTTTTTTTTTTAATAAATGACTTTATTGGTAACACTTGCATCATCTCCCAAAATTTCATGGTCACATAAGGTACCGTTACGTTTTTATAGCAAGAAGAATTTTATTGTAAGCGACAAATTCCATACAAAATGTATATGAAATAAAATAGAAAATACTCTCTCCTGTAAAATTTAATTTTTGGTGCTTACGTTATTTTGGCGATTAGGGCTCGATATTTTTTTAACATTGTCAACCAGGGCTGTGAAGTCGTCAACAAATAGTACTAACTCCGACTCAAACAGCCGAAACTCCGACTCCTAATCTAACCTTAATGCTAAATGTATATGAGACTGGTCCTTATTTGACTTTAAACCTTTTTTTTAATGCAGTGCCATTTAAGTGGTTAAATAAAATAAATAAATAAAAATTTCGAATCAATATTTTAAATATTGCATCGCCTATTTCAAACTATTTTCATTTTGTAAATTATTAGAATATTTGTCTTAATTTTTTATGCCGACAAATTTTGGAGTCGGTTTCACGAATTTTTTGTGTGTACTTCGACTCCGACTCTGGTACAAAAACCTCAACTCCGACTCTTCATAACGTTGCCTAGACAAAATGTATTCTTATCAAAAGTATAAATGCTTGTTGGTATATTTTAATAAAAGAAAAATGTGTTTAATTTTTTATTATACCCACACCACAATAGTGGAGAGGTACACTTTTGCTTGGTGGTCAGTACCATCTAAATTTTTCAATTCTCCATCACTGGCTCTCGTTGCAAGTTTTTCGATTACGTAAACACTTACTGGTAACAATTATTAAAAATATGCAATAAGTTTTAAAGAACAAATAAAATAAAAAAACTATTAGTGCTGTATTCTTTAATACCCTTCCCCTAACATTATGCAGTGTCTTAGACCACTCACCCAACAACACACATTATCTAACAGAAACAAAAATAAATTTTTTTTTTTTTTTTGTCATTATTTTTTTATTGAATCTTCATATATTAACTATGAACTAACAATAATTAATCAAATCTTAACCTAATACGTTATTTTATCTCCTGCCAGTGCCAGACAAAATTTTCTTCATCACGGGTTATGTTCACTTTTATAGGTGTTTATCGCTCATCTAATTGGGTAAGTGCTGCAGTGTCTCTTCTTCTTAAGCGAGTGTGGCCGCCATGATTTAAAATATTTCGAGCTAGTGAATTTGGGTGTTGTTCAAGCCTTTTTAAATATTTTATTGCATATTTTGTAATCATAGATTTCACTAATGGCACATTGAGATCCTTATGAATGTTTGAGTTTTTAACATACCAGGGAGCGGCTGTGATTATTCGAAGAAGTTTATTTTGGCGCCTTTGAATTTTGTCGATATTAGAGGCCGAGGCAGTGCCCCATAGTTGAATACCGTAGCACCAGATAGGCTTTAAGATAGAGTTGTAAAGTAGAAGCTTGCAATCGAGACTAAGGACAGAATTTCTTCCAATAAGCCAATGAATTTGAATGGCTTTTAGTTTCATTTGAGTTAATTTTGCCTCTATATGGCATTTCCACGTTAATCGCCGATCCAGATGTATACCGAGATATTTAACATGCGAATGTTGAGGAATTATTTGATTATTGATTGTAATAGGGGGGCAAGATTCCCGGCACAAAGTGAATGTTATATGTACACATTTTTGCTCATTGACCATTATCCTCCATTGTCTTAACCATATTTCTAGTTGAAATATATGATGCTGTAAGTAACGCGATGCTTCATAACGATTTTCGTGGACGCTTAGAAAAGCTGTATCGTCTGCAAATGTTGAAGTTTGTGTGTAGTTGCTTGTTGGCATGTACAAAGTATAAATTAAGTATAATAGGGGGCCCAGGATGCTGCCTTGTGGGACTCCAGCGGCAATGGGCTGAGGTGAACTTAAGAAATTTCCTTCTTTAATAATAAATTGACGACCGACTAAGTAGCTTTCTAGCAGCTTGTGTGTGTGGTAAATTTTGCTTCAATTTGTGTAATAAGCCTTCATGCCAGACATTGTCAAAAGCTTGCGAAACATCGATGAAGAGTGCTGAGCAATATTTCTTTTCTTCAAATGCTTTTCTTATGACATTTACTATTCGATGAGTCTGCTCGATTGTGCTGTGTTTTCTTCTAAATCCGAACTGATGGTTTCGAATACATCTATTTTCACTTAAAATTGGTGTTAATTTTGAAACTAATAATTTCTCAAACAGCTTTGACATATTTGATAATAAGCTAATAGGTCTATAAGACTCAACTTTTGTATGATCTTTACCTGGCTTTGGTATCATGGTAACTAAGGAAACCTTCCATTTTTCAGGATAGTATTCAAGGCGTAAAATAGCATTAAAAATAAAAAGAATAATTTTTTTTGCTATGCGAGGTAGCTCCAAAAGCATTTTATTACTGATTTTATCAATACCAGGTGCCTTCTTAGTGTTTAAGTCACAAATAGCCTTTTCGATTTCTCTTATCTCAAATTTGAGGGGAATAGCTGCTCTAGCATCAACAGGTGGCAACTCGACCGCAATATTGTGAGATATATTTGGTGTAAATACGTTTTTCAAATGATTTACAAACAGGTTTCCTTTTTCATTATCATTTCTTGCCCAGCTACCAAAACAAAAAGAAATATGTTAAGAACATTTTTTCGTTAAAAAACATTTCTCTAAATGGGCTGCAAATCAAGGCAGTGTGTATTCGTTATGTCTAAAAAACCAACAACAAAACAAGTGTTTTCATATCTCAGTCATTTCTGAACCGATCTGGCTAAATTTTAATAGCAAACTTTAACGGAGGTTGTATATATGTATGACATAAATATATGTATAACAAACTAGTCCCCATTAATTTTGGGGTCTTCGAAAAGCCGATTTCAACATATACATGGACAGACGCAAAGATGGACCCAGAATATACATACATATATACTCTATAAGGGGCAAGATTCAAATTGAAGTAATTCCGAACGGAGTGACGAGCTTATATAAACCCTTTCTACCTGTGGTAAAGGGTATACAAATTACACGCTTAAAGAAATTTTAAAATAAAAAAAAAATTTTTTTTCCAATCGATTATTGAAATAAAAGAATTATTTGTCTTACGCAAACAAAAATTGTTAATTGCTTTGGTTAGAGTTCAATTTTTAATTTATTTATTGTATTTATTACAAACGCACATTGCATGAAGCTTTAAACAAATAAACATCTTTTTAAAATTGAGTGGGTCTAAGATCATTCACAATTATTTATTACAACATCACAATGGCGGCTAAAAGTCTCGGCATTAGATGATACCAAGAGACGCATGTTAAGTACATATTACTTTTTGTTTGTTTTATATAAAAGTAAGGTTAAATGAAAAAATGTTAGAGGTTAAGTTGAAATTTGAAGGTTAACTTCAAAATGAGTGTTAGAAGGTTAATATATTCTAAGAAAAGAATTGCCACACAATTCTACTGAAGACATCTGAATTAGTATTTTAGCTCAGAAGTACATTTAGTATATTTTTTTGACTTATACCAAACGCCTTTTCAAAAACTTTGGGGGCCGATATTTCAGAAACCCGAGCTTACTTTTCAAAACCCTTTGGCAGAGTTGCTCTACCAATAGTCTAGTTTCATTTCGCGTTGCAAGTATTGAGGCTGGTTTTTTTTTTTTTTTTTTTTTGTTGCACAGTTTTATTTAAAAAATATTTTGTATGTTATTAAATGTTTTCTAAGATACTAACTATAATTTGTCAAATCTGAAATTCAAAGTAAAAGAACTTTTAAGGTTAAAAAGGGGTTAAACAAACTATACTACCTAAAGAAAGTGTCGTCCTTAATCCATTATATACTTTTGTACGCTGATGAGTAGCACCTATAGAGCACTTTTTCGTTCAAATTTTTTTTTTTTTTTTGCTTTCCTCAATCTCCACTATTGTATTAGGCGCTTGTGCTGATATTCAACACAACATATCAATATATTGGTTCTAGACCCATCGAATCAGAATCAATTTCTGAATCGATCTAACGATTTCCATTAGTTCTGACTGGCCGGCTGGCTGGTTGTCTGCCCTTGTAACCTTTTGCGCAAAGTACAGGTAGCAATTTTGAAAATAGTTAAATGAAATTTGGTACTCACGTTTAGATTAAAGAATCCTATTGAAAATAGTGCTAACCTTGCCATAAATTCACATGTCCCCACTAGAAACTTTTTCTTTTCTGAATAGCCTTTGTACACATAAACTATCGCATTATATTCAGGACACATGGGTAATCATGGACCCGGTACAACAAATTTATAAGATGAGGCTAACGTTCATTCTTTGTGCCGAATATTATTTAGTTATTAACACCTTTATGAGATTTTTTTCGTCTTAAAGCGATTTTGGAGAGAGGGTTTATATGCGAGCCATGGTCGGTTTCATACCAACCAGTACATTATTTCGCCATACCATTATCAAAACCAACATTTATGGCACTTAAGCATTTTCCGGAAGTGGTTTTTGGATGGGAGTTATGGTTAAATTTGGACCGATTCCGATAAAATTTTATAGGATAGTTAAGGTTGTAATAATATATTTTTGAGCCAAATTTAGTCTTAAGACCAATATAATAAAGGGTGGTTAAATTTTAAGGGCTGATGGTGGTTTCGGATAAAACACAAATTATTTAGGAAATAATCGTCATTTCTTTTTATCATCGGAAATTGGTCATACCAACCTAGAAACCTTTGTATGGTAATGCTCAACAGCTGTGCTAAAGATCATAGCATGATCAAATAAATGCACAGTTTATGATTTAACTCATTTCGAGTCGATTTCAGTGGCGCCACCTGTCTGAAATTGGTCATATCAACTTATAAACCTTCGCCGGCTCATGCTCAACAACTTTGCTAAAGATCATAGCATCGTAAAATGCAGAATTTACGATTTAATTCATACTGAGTAATTATCAATGGCGCCACCTATTTTAGATTTTTTTGCTATTCTTCTTACTTGGTCAGAGACCATTCCGAATTGGTACGAATCATCGGAATCGGTCAAGCCGTCCTTTAGTTATAAACGTAGTAACTAACGCCATCTTACCCTTATCAACAACTTATACGGTGTAAACGGTCCTAATTAAGATTACCATTTTTGTTAAGTGTGTAAAAGGTTATTATGTTATGGTATTTTTCTTGAGTGATTGTTTCACAAAGAGGAATTGAAAAAAAGAATCTAAAACCGTTGACAACACATACAATTCTTGATTTTTTAAAGACAATTTTCAAGCAATATGTCTTTCCCAAAAATAAGTAAATATGAAAGACAATATAGTAATGTTTGGGAAAAAGAACGCTGGGTTATTTTTTAAGTACTTATAATGCATCAAAGTATTAAATAAATGACGAATACATATATGAGGGATTTCACGTCAAGTGACCCAACTTTTCAATCGATGTCTTCCGATTTAGATGAAAATTGGACAAATTTCGCTAACCCCAATAGGTAAAAAGTTACATGGATGACAGAGATCAGCAATGAGTAGTAAAAAAGTGAGTAGAGCTAAATCATGACTCATAAATTCTTGTACTTATACGCACTCATACTTATTCCAATGTGATTCAAACTCATATTCACTCAAATGTTTCATTTTATTCATTGTACTCATACTTACCAACATTTGTAGTGTTTGATTTAGAATCTACTCAAGTCAATGTGTATAGGCGAAGCAAAATGCGAGGCTGCCAGATTTGTCCCCGAAATAGCAAAGTGACGATTTGGCAATTACAGTTTACTAAAGTAACATGTATGAAGTAGACGATTTTTCGGCAAATTTATCCGGCAGCGCTGATTATTAAGTTGTGTGTTTTCTCTGTTGTGTTAAAACGGTAAATGGATGAGATAATGATTTGAATCATTGTGAGTATTGTAAGTATTTTCTTGAAATTATAAATCAAGCTGAGGTCATTTATGAGTATGCGTATAATGTCGACGTCGCACTCATAAATATTTCTCTTGTGAGTATGAGTGAATCAGAGTAGTTTAGTTTAAATGATTTCTACGCACTTATACTTACAATTGCATGAGTCAGTATGAGTAGCGAAAAAACGATTCATTGCTGATCTCTGATGGATGAGAAAGAACACCAGTATGAACAAAATGTCAAACCTTGACCCCCTCTAACTCAGAAACTTTTTGACCGATCTTGTTGAAAATTTGTTTCTAAACTATAATCCAATAGGACTAACCTTAATGCATCCAAATCGGAAGAAATCGATTTAAAAATTGGGTCCCTTGACATGAAATCCCCCATATAAATTTTTATTGTTGATTTTAAAGATGGCTAAACCCGATTGAACAAACTGCAAATTCTTATAAATTGACTCATGTTTTTTTTTTGGCGACAAGGATAAAAAGTACCTGGCAGCCCTGACTCCCTGACCTTGTACTTATTCTACCATGAGTAGAAAAATGTTTACTATTAGAAATGTTAAAACGAATTTTTTGTCTCTCAAATTATTATAAGTTTTTTAACACTCTCGTCAGTGATGGAAAATTCAGTACTATGGTACTATTTTCAGTACTTTTTCCTTTCAAAAATACCACGGTACCCCCACGTCCGTTCGAAAGAGTATTGTTATGCTTCTTTGCTTAGAAATTTAGCGTAGATATCGAGCCCTAACCGCGAAAATAATGTAAGCGACATCATTTTCGATTTTCGTTTTTTTTTTAATAAATGACTTTATTGGTAACACTTGCATCATCTCCCAAAATTTCATGGTCACATAAGGTACCGTTACGTTTTTATAGCAAGAAGAATTTTATTGTAAGCGACAAATTCCATACAAAATGTATATGAAATAAAATAGAAAATACTCTCTCCTGTAAAATTTAATTTTTGGTGCTTACGTTATTTTGGCGATTAGGGCTCGATATTTTTTTAACATTGTCAACCAGGGCTGTGAAGTCGTCAACAAATAGTACTAACTCCGACTCAAACAGCCGAAACTCCGACTCCTAATCTAACCTTAATGCTAAATGTATATGAGACTGGTCCTTATTTGACTTTAAACCTTTTTTTTAATGCAGTGCCATTTAAGTGGTTAAATAAAATAAATAAATAAAAATTTCGAATCAATATTTTAAATATTGCATCGCCTATTTCAAACTATTTTCATTTTGTAAATTATTAGAATATTTGTCTTAATTTTTTATGCCGACAAATTTTGGAGTCGGTTTCACGAATTTTTTGTGTGTACTTCGACTCCGACTCTGGTACAAAAACCTCAACTCCGACTCTTCATAACGTTGCCTAGACAAAATGTATTCTTATCAAAAGTATAAATGCTTGTTGGTATATTTTAATAAAAGAAAAATGTGTTTAATTTTTTATTATACCCACACCACAATAGTGGAGAGGTACACTTTTGCTTGGTGGTCAGTACCATCTAAATTTTTCAATTCTCCATCACTGGCTCTCGTTGCAAGTTTTTCGACTACGTAAACACTTACTGGTAACAATTATTAAAAATATGCAATAAGTTTTAAAGAACAAATAAAATAAAAAAACTATTAGTGCTGTATTCTTTAATACCCTTCCCCTAACATTATGCAGTGTCTTAGACCACTCACCCAACAACACACATTATCTAACAGAAACAAAAATAAATTTTTTTTTTTTTTTTTTTGTCATTATTTTTTTATTGAATCTTCATATATTAACTATGAACTAACAATAATTAATCAAATCTTAACCTAATACGTTATTTTATCTCCTGCCAGTGCCAGACAAAATTTTCTTCATCACGGGTTATGTTCACTTTTATAGGTGTTTATCGCTCATCTAATTGGGTAAGTGCTGCAGTGTCTCTTCTTCTTAAGCGAGTGTGGCCGCCATGATTTAAAATATTTCGAGCTAGTGAATTTGGGTGTTGTTCAAGCCTTTTTAAATATTTTATTGCATATTTTGTAATCATAGATTTCACTAATGGCACATTGAGATCCTTATGAATGTTTGAGTTTTTAACATACCAGGGAGCGGCTGTGATTATTCGAAGAAGTTTATTTTGGCGCCTTTGAATTTTGTCGATATTAGAGGCCGAGGCAGTGCCCCATAGTTGAATACCGTAGCACCAGATAGGCTTTAAGATAGAGTTGTAAAGTAGAAGCTTGCAATCGAGACTAAGGACAGAATTTCTTCCAATAAGCCAATGAATTTGAATGGCTTTTAGTTTCATTTGAGTTAATTTTGCCTCTATATGGCATTTCCACGTTAATCGCCGATCCAGATGTATACCGAGATATTTAACATGCGAATGTTGAGGAATTATTTGATTATTGATTGTAATAGGGGGGCAAGATTCCCGGCGCAAAGTGAATGTTATATGTACACATTTTTGCTCATTGACCATTATCCTCCATTGTCTTAACCATATTTCTAGTTGAAATATATGATGCTGTAAGTAACGCGATGCTTCATAACGATTTTCGTGGACGCTTAGAAAAGCTGTATCGTCTGCAAATGTTGAAGTTTGTGTGTAGTTGCTTGTTGGCATGTCCAAAGTATAAATTAAGTATAATAGGGGGCCCAGGATGCTGCCTTGTGGGACTCCAGCGGCAATGGGCTGAGGTGAACTTAAGAAATTTCCTTCTTTAATAATAAATTGACGACCGACTAAGTAGCTTTCTAGCAGCTTGTGTGTGTGGTAAATTTTGCTTCAATTTGTGTAATAAGCCTTCATGCCAGACATTGTCAAAAGCTTGCGAAACATCGATGAAGAGTGCTGAGCAATATTTCTTTTCTTCAAATGCTTTTCTTATGACATTTACTATTCGATGAGTCTGCTCGATTGTGCTGTGTTTTCTTCTAAATCCGAACTGATGGTTTGGAATACATCTATTTTCACTTAAAATTGGTGTTAATTTTGAAACTAATAATTTCTCAAACAGCTTTGACATATTTGATAATAAGCTAATAGGTCTATAAGACTCAACTTTTGTATGATCTTTACCTGGCTTTGGTATCATGGTAACTAAGGAAACCTTCCATTTTTCAGGATAGTATTCAAGGCGTAAAATAGCATTAAAAATAAAAAGAATAATTTTTTTTGCTATGCGAGGTAGCTCCAAAAGCATTTTATTACTGATTTTATCAATACCAGGTGCCTTCTTAGTGTTTAAGTCACAAATAGCCTTTTCGATTTCTCTTATCTCAAATTTGAGGGGAATAGCTGCTCTAGCATCAACAGGTGGTAACTCGACCGCAATATTGTGAGATATATTTGGTGTAAATACGTTTTTCAAATGATTTACAAACAGGTTTCCTTTTTCATTATCATTTCTTGCCCAGCTACCAAAACAAAAAGAAATATGTTAAGAACATTTTTTCGTTAAAAAACATTTCTCTAAATGGGCTGCAAATCAAGGCAGTGTGTATTCGTTATGTCTAAAAAACCAACAACAAAACAAGTGTTTTCATATCTCAGTCATTTCTGAACCGATCTGGCTAAATTTTAATAGCAAACTTTAACGGAGGTTGTATATATGTATGACATAAATATATGTATAACAAACTAGTCCCCATTAATTTTGGGGTCTTCGAAAAGCCGATTTCAACATATACATGGACAGACGCAAAGATGGACCCAGAATATACATACATATATACTCTATAAGGGGCAAGATTCAAATTGAAGTAATTCCGAACGGAGTGACGAGCTTATATAAACCCTTTCTACCTGTGGTAAAGGGTATACAAATTACACGCTTAAAGAAATTTTAAAATAAAAAAAAAATTTTTTTTCCAATCGATTATTGAAATAAAAGAATTATTTGTCTTACGCAAACAAAAATTGTTAATTGCTTTGGTTAGAGTTCAATTTTTAATTTATTTATTGTATTTATTACAAACGCACATTGCATGAAGCTTTAAACAAATAAACATCTTTTTAAAATTGAGTGGGTCTAAGATCATTCACAATTATTTATTACAACATCACAATGGCGGCTAAAAGTCTCGGCATTAGATGATACCAAGAGACGCATGTTAAGTACATATTACTTTTTGTTTGTTTTATATAAAAGTAAGGTTAAATGAAAAAATGTTAGAGGTTAAGTTGAAATTTGAAGGTTAACTTCAAAATGAGTGTTAGAAGGTTAATATATTCTAAGAAAAGAATTGCCACACAATTCTACTGAAGACATCTGAATTAGTATTTTAGCTCAGAAGTACATTTAGTATATTTTTTTGACTTATACCAAACGCCTTTTCAAAAACTTTGGGGGCCGATATTTCAGAAACCCGAGCTTACTTTTCAAAACCCTTTGGCAGAGTTGCTCTACCAATAGTCTAGTTTCATTTCGCGTTGCAAGTATTGAGGCTGGTTTTTTTTTTTTTTTTTTTTTTGTTGCACAGTTTTATTTAAAAAATATTTTGTATGTTATTAAATGTTTTCTAAGATACTAACTATAATTTGTCAAATCTGAAATTCAAAGTAAAAGAACTTTTAAGGTTAAAAAGGGGTTAAACAAACTATACTACCTAAAGAAAGTGTCGTCCTTAATCCATTATATACTTTTGTACGCTGATGAGTAGCACCTATAGAGCACTTTTTCGTTCAAATTTTTTTTTTTTTTTGCTTTCCTCAATCTCCACTATTGTATTAGGCGCTTGTGCTGATATTCAACACAACATATCAATATATTGGTTCTAGACCCATCGAATCAGAATCAATTTCTGAATCGATCTAACGATTTCCATTAGTTCTGACTGGCCGGCTGGCTGGTTGTCTGCCCTTGTAACCTTTTGCGCAAAGTACAGGTAGCAATTTTGAAAATAGTTAAATGAAATTTGGTACTCACGTTTAGATTAAAGAATCCTATTGAAAATAGTGCTAACCTTGCCATAAATTCACATGTCCCCACTAGAAACTTTTTCTTTTCTGAATAGCCTTTGTACACATAAACTATCGCATTATATTCAGGACACATGGGTAATCATGGACCCGGTACAACAAATTTATAAGATGAGGCTAACGTTCATTCTTTGTGCCGAATATTATTTAGTTATTAACACCTTTATGAGATTTTTTTCGTCTTAAAGCGATTTTGGAGAGAGGGTTTATATGCGAGCCATGGTCGGTTTCATACCAACCAGTACATTATTTCGCCATACCATTATCAAAACCAACATTTATGGCACTTAAGCATTTTCCGGAAGTGGTTTTTGGATGGGAGTTATGGTTAAATTTGGACCGATTCCGATAAAATTTTATAGGATAGTTAAGGTTGTAATAATATATTTTTGAGCCAAATTTAGTCTTAAGACCAATATAATAAAGGGTGGTTAAATTTTAAGGGCTGATGGTGGTTTCGGATAAAACACAAATTATTTAGGAAATAATCGTCATTTCTTTTTATCATGATAATATTGCTCTGGTTCAATTATGTATGGAACAAAATATCGGCCAAATGGCCACCGCGACCTAGGCGGCACACCTCTATCCGATGGTCCAAATTTTCGATGGCGCTGAGGCAAAATTGAGGTTCTATGCCATTAATTTTCCGAATAGTAGATAATTCGGCACATTGCTGGCTTATCGACGTACTCCTTTTCTTTCAAATAACCCCAAAGAGAGAAGTCCAACGGTGTCAAATCACATGATCTTGGCGGCCAATTGACATCGCCACCACGTGAGATAACACAGCCATTGAATTTGTCGCGCAAAAGTGCCATTATTTCGTTAGCTGTGTGGCAAGTGGCACCGTCCTGTTGAAACCACATATCGTCCACATCCATATCTTCCAATTCGGGCCATAAAAAGTTCGTTATCATCTCATGATAGCGAACACCATTCACAGTAACTGCCTGAAAAAATACGGTCCGATGATGCAGCCAGCCACTTGGACTATCATTCGCCCAAATGCGGCAAAATGTGCTTATTGACGAATCCACTGAGCTGAAAATGTGCCTCATCACTGAAGATGATTTTCTTAAAAAATTGATCATCCACTGTTGCCATTTCTTGCCACCATTCTGACCACTGACAAAGTTTGGAATGGTCAAGAGGCTTTAGTTCTTGAGTCAAATGCACCTTGTAAGCGTGTAAATGCAAGTCTTTATGCATAATGTTCATCAACGGCGAGCGTGAGAGGTGCAATTGCTGAGCACGATGACGAGTTGAGGTGGACGGCTCTTCAGCCACACTATCGCCAACAGCAGCAATATTTTCTGCGGTACGAGCTGTACGAGCATACACTGGTGTTTTCACATCTCCTACAGACCCGGTTTGTACAAATTTTTGCACGATTTTTCCGACTGTACGCACATTTGGACGATTAAATTGACAGAAAAATCACGAAGTGCACGATTTGCATTTTGATTTGAACGCCCATTTTCATTATAAGCCTGCATACCTTGAACGCATTGCTCGATTGTGTATCTTTCCATGGTTCAAAGTCTAAAATTAAAAAATGTCAAATGCAATGCAGAAAAAAACTTGACGTTTAGGTGTGGTTCACATTCAATAGCGGCCCTAAAATGTAACTTCTAAAGAACTAGTAAAAAAAAACGTCCAATTTGGGCTGGCAATAAAATGGCCGCAATACGTCAATAATTGTCAAGTATAAGAAGGAAATCGATAAAGCACAAATTTGGTTTTTAAGGCAATCATTAATTTCCTACATTTTTCTTTCATATCTAGGCAATTGTATATCGTTCTTTCCACTCATTTTTTACTCTGCCCGATACATAGAAAATTGTATGAAATCAATAAAATTTTACTCAAACTTGATTAATTTTGCATACTTGGTTTAATTTCGTTTTCAAATTATATATTCACTCCAAATTTTTTATAAAAGCATATTAAGCGAGGTTGGCAACCAATACAATTACTAATAGCGATACAGCTAAAATATAATTTAAAATTGAATACTGGTACAAATAGTTAAATTGAGATACCGTAATAACAAATACTTAAATACCAATACCGGTACCGAAACTCGTTTCGGTTGCCAGCCTTGATTTTTAGTTTATTTTCCGTTTCGGTCAATTATTTTTTTCTGTATATGAACCAGACACTCTTAAAAATGACGCAAACCTTAGACATTTATAGTTTATTGTAAATATATTTTGCCTTGTAAAAATTCCCATTAACTAAAGCTTTTGATAAGAAGTAAACAACTTTTTATCTTTGAGTTGTATATTTTAATATTTTCAAAAATATTATTAACTTCTCAAATTGAAATAATTGTAAAATTTTTATGTTTTTATTTTTGTTTTTGCTGTAAAAAATATTTTTTTTCTATTACTACTAATTATGTTCAAATAAGTATGGGGTGTTATAGAAAAAGTGACTAGAAAAAGCCTAATTATTATATTTATACCCTCTATTACGACTTGTGTTAAATGAGGATATAATTAGTTTGTCATTCGGTGTGAAACTTTTTTAATATTCTTCTAAGATTCCATAAAGTGGCAATAAATAATAATGGCTTAAGTTGACTTAATTGCTTTTTAATTTTATTACATATTCTTATTATCTTTTTCTAGATCTAACACTCAGCTAAATAAATTTCAAGTATAAAATGTCATCTATCTATCTGTCTATCTATCTATATATATAAATGAGTTGCGAGAGTGACTGACTGAACCATTCATCATCGCCCAGCCCAAACTGCTGACCCTAGAAACTTGGAATTTGGACTAGCGATTGATCACTCCCCAAATCGATCCACTAAGGCGTGATTTTTTTAAATTCGAATGTTTAGGGGTAAAAAACCGTAGTAATTTTATTTATTTATTTATTTATTGACTGATCTAGCGCAACAAGATAAAATCTTATAAATTACAGCGCTAGTGATATTATCAATATATGTAATTTCAAAAAATAAAAATGTAAAATATCAAAGTAAATAGATAAAAACATTTATAAACAATACAAAAAAGTAAAAAGTAAAGATTATTACAAAAATTTAGGTACAAGATATTAAATAAGTATTTCTCATAGCTTCTTTTTAAACGTGTTTGCGTTGCTTAAGAGTTGAAAGTGGGTTGGAAGGGCATTCCAAAGACTGATTGTAAAAACAAAAAACTGTCGTTCCGACATAAGGCTGACAAACCTGTGCTGAATTAATTTGTTTCCACGATTTGATCTGGCAAATTGCAGTTTATTATGAAGCTAGCTTGGTACTTTGGATGTAATAATTTTATGTAAAAATAATTTTATGTAAAAATAAAAATACGTAAAAACGGGAAAATTCGGTAACCTTATATCTTCAAAACTAAAAGAGATGCAAAATAAATGTAATACAGTCGGGCCTCGATTATCCGTGAGGGTCGGGACCAGAAGCATTACGGATAACCGATTTACACGGGTCTAATCCCCGCAAACGATATCGATCAAAATTGATCAAAATTATTTATTTTGGTATCATGAAACTCGATATCGAATGAAATGTATTGAATTTGAATAATAGCATTCGATATCGAGTAACTCGAAATCACATTTATCGAGTTTTCATTCGATACGTCGTATCGTATGCAAAAAAATTCAATAGTTTATTCTATACGATAGTTTCGAATGCGGTGATTAGACCAAAGTTTTTAGTATGTCAGGATGTTTGCGTGTATGTCCTATTCTTTCCGCAACTTTCTGAAGCCATCTGATGAAATAGGAAGCTGAAATTTGGCACACTTGAAGTACTTTCTCTGCGGAAGATCGGAACGATGCCATATTTTTGATTTTCGGCTTTCAACTAGTATAACTATAAAGATCTAATAGAAAATATGTTTTTTTATAATATGGGGAACTTTGGGCCCCACCCGGCACGGCTAGGCACCGTCGGATTGACCTGAAGAATTAGATCATGATTTCTTACACCAAACCTCATATTTTAAGCAGCGCAAACAATTAAATTTAAAAAAAAAATCCCATACAAAATGCGACCAGTCTAATGTATACATTAAATTTTCTATTGAAAACATGAGGCAAAAAAAGGACATTAAGTAAAAAATAGAATAAAATTTCTTAAAAAGAGTCGTGTAATATTGTTTGTCTAATATTTTTCAACTGCCATCATGGATAATAGCGGTAATCACGATTAATCGAAGCAAACAATTTGAAAAAATTGCAAACAAAAAACAATAGACTGATCTTTGGCCATCACGGTTAATCGGATCACGGCTAATCGAGGCCCGACTGTACTTATCGTTGTTCTTTAGAAAAATAAGCGGACAGGTGTCTGGTACTTTTTTGAAATTAATCCCTGTTAGGGATTAAACGGGTAAAATCTGAATTTTATCTTTTGAACCAAGAAACATAGAAACAAAGTTTATACCACATTCGAAACTTATCAAAAAAATACGCATACGATTTTGGTACTTTTTCGAAATTCGAACAATTAGGGGGTGAAAATCATAACTATTTTTGGTAATTTTTTTTACAAAACATTTTCCTCCATTCATTGACATATTCGTACTAAACTATGGGCTGCCACTACAATACTGACATTTTTGATACTTTAATGGGGTAAAAATATAGTACCCAAAAAAGGAAATACGGGAAAGTTGATATTTTTCTTTAGCTTTTTGGTTCTACTAAAGTAGCGAGTTAAATGCTAGAATTTTATTAAGTTTAAACCTAGAAAAATAAATTTTGGCATAAAAACAGTCCACGAAGAAAAAGGAGATGCTAAAGAAGTAGCGTTCGTATGCTAGTTATTAATAAAACTAAACGCATTTATATTTTGACTTACACAATACAACACACAATTCATATTAGACAAAACCCTTAATATCTCAAAACACGAAATTTCGACTTAAGCCATTATTATTTATTGCCAAAGATATATTCTGGGTACTTCGGTAATTCTAAGTGATTCGATTCAGCCATGTCCGTCTGTTGAAAACACGCACACTTTAGAAAGATTCAACAGAAAACAACAATATTGGTGGCAAATTCTAGTTCTCCTAAGCAGTTCTCCTAAGAATTTTGAATCCCAATGTGGAATAACCTCGCAAAAAAATTGATGTTTTTGTTTTAAAAACTAACATAACTTGATGACAGGATGCACCGATTCCCATTAAATTTTGTACAAATTCGATTTATATGACTGGAAACCATAATTTTTGAAATTTCCGTTCATAATTTACCATAAGTCCCATATTAAGCCACTTTTTGGAAAACACTTTAGTACGCCTAAAGAATCGTGTCATAGTTTTGTGCGATTCACTCCGCAAAATTTGTGAAGATCGGTGTATAACACAGCACAACATTTTTCACCTCATTGATTTGGGACTCAATTCTGACAGTTGCACGAGAAAGTAAGAAAAAACTTCTGCATCATTGTAATTGTAATTTTACATAAATATGAACTACAATACCCGTAACAAATACAAATATCAATTTATCTTTATATGGCTCGAAATAACACCCTGTAGTTTTGTGATTATCGGTCCATTATTTTTCATAGGTTCCGTTCTGAAAAGCAATTTAAGAAGCATTAAATTCGAAAATTTTTTTTTACTATATTAAAATTGTGTCTAGTTGAGGTTTTTTAATCACTCTACCGAATTTTGTGATGAACGATCCAAAATAAACGGTAGTTCCAATATAAAATCCCTTCCTGGAAATCACTTTAATACGCTCAATGATATTTCTGATACAAATCATGATATTTTATTTTAAGCAACGAATTAAAATACTGCAAGGTCAGCTTTTACAAAGATTGGCTTATAATTTATAGATCCCACTCCTGAAATATAATAAGGCTCGGTATACCTTTTACCAGAGCCGAATATGGCACTCTTGTTTTATTTTTAATTTATTTAAGTACCTTTGAAACTGAAATTGTTGTGTGTGTTTTAACTTCTAATTGAAATTTTCTACAATTTATAATTCTAAGCAGTTGGCAAAATTTTTTTAAGATTTCGTAATTTCGTCGACTTATGCCCAATTTTTGGAATTGATATTAAAACACATTTGTGTTTAAAATCGTTTTAAATACAAAATTCTTTTCTTCACTAAACACTGAAATGTGGTACATTTAAGTAAAGAAACATGTTAGTTTTAATTTTTATTCTAAGGTAGGACACAATTAAATTACTTTTTTCTTTTATTGAAGAAGTGTTAATAAATAAAATAAAGATAAACACTATTCATTATATATTTTATTACGTATACTATTGTTTTTAGTATTTTATTTTGCATATTTTTCTTTCACAAGACAAGCGCTGACAAGTAATTCACAATACAGACTTTTTTTATAAAGCACTGACAAATAATGCACAATAGACATTTTTACTCCTAAAATACCGATTTCTTGAGGATGAGAATATAGGTTTGCTCGCATATAACATATTCCCATAACATTCGCTATATGGGTGAATATATTTATTAATTTTATGAAAAGAAGTAAAGTAAATGCCTGTTCAGGCCAATAATGAGACGCGAACCATAAAAATCACGAAGTCTATGTTGCACGAATCGATTCTGAAAATCAATTCCGATAATTTGGTTGCGTTCTTCCAGCGTGAATATATTCATTATGATTTTTCAGAATACACTTATCATACATTTCAGTATGACATTCAACCCTTTTGTTAGTTCTTTCGGGCTTTATTATTTAACCGGGATCCTTAGGAAATCTCATTTTTTCATAACCAAAGGAAATAATTAAAAAAAGTGTTGTAGATCCATTGATCTTTTGTGATACGATGGAATTCTATTCAACACAATTCTTACCTACAACCAACCCAATTTTTTAACGAAGTTTAATGCCAGAAATATCATACAATTTATCGAAAGACTCAATTACTATTTGAGACAATCGCCTCCTGGCTAATGAAGGACGTGAACTACTTAAGAGGTTTATCACAGTCTCATCCTCATTTTCAACATTGCAGCTACAACAATTATCATAGTGTCTGTATAGTACAACCTTTTTGCTCATCAATAGTAGAGACATTATACGATTGTCATCTTTACAAGGCTACAAATAATTAGTAAACCTTCACTTAGTATTTGCGGCACATCTAACGTAAAGATGGTCGCTCGCCAATGTTTAAGTTTACAAAAGAGTTTGCTGTAATAATTCATTTAATTCATTGAAATTTTGGAGTTATGTAAAAATTGTCTCAGCATTTTGATGGAGTAAAAAGACATTGAATATTTGTTTATAGAAAAATTAGAGTTCAAAAAAATATTCGTAGAGTTACCAAAATTAGCATCTTTTAGTTTTTTGCCTGTAGCCCCTACAGCAAACGCCAAGCAAAAAATTTTTATTACAGAAAAAGTAAAAACATATTAAGATATTTAAATCGAGTTTCAAAATTTCGATTCCAGCTTACCGATTGCAACTTTAGAAAGATATTTCCGAAGTTTTACGCCTTAAAATCTTCCAAAATTTCATGAATATTTCTCGCGAGAATGCCCGGGAAATTTTTCCAGAATAGCAACCCTAGCCACGATGAATGTTCAATTTGAACTTTATAACATAAATTTATAAACGAAATAAATACAACAAAAAAAAAAAAAAAAAAAAATAGAAAAAACTATAAAAAAATAGAACATTTATTAATGGACTTTAAATAATTTAATGGTTTCCAATTAAGTAGTCTTGTTTACGTTTCAATTTATCACATGCATACAACAATGAATGAATAAATATTGATTGAATTGATGAAAATCTCATATAAATGTACATAAGTACATAAAAATAATGGTACATTGGACATTCACGTTTATTTTAAATAAAACAAGTAAGGGTGCTATATTCGGCTGTGCCGAATCTTTGATACCCTCCACCGACAGTTCGAATGTTTTAGGAGTAATATCTATATGATGTATATTAATTATTAATTTATCTTTATAAAAACAGACATCTGCATTAAAATTGGTTGCGGCTTAGACCTACTTACATATATTAAAATATTGACCGACAATCAGAAAGTTTTATGCTTTTTTGGCAATTTAAATAGTTTGATTTTGCTCAATGCATCATGATTCGTAACAGTTTAAGCCGAACTTAAATGATTATCAGGAGGGGAATTTATATTGGAGCCATGGTAAGCTATGAACCAATCATCCCAAAACTCTGCAGAATGATTTCTGTTATTACAAAACATAAATTTCAATACAGCGGAGAAATTAGTTTTAGCGTTTGCAGTGGATTTCAGAAAGCTGCTTCAAATGGATCTAAGGTTTATTATGGACCGTGTATCACAAAATTGTATATAATTTTTTGTAGCCATATGAAGCTAAGTTGGAAGAAAGTTTACCGCAATATCTATATCTGCGACGGTGGGCTTTATATGAGGCCTATAGTAAATAATGGACCGATCATCACGAAATTTATAAGTGTGCATTCTAGTCATATAAAACTGTGAAGTATTAAATTTTATTCTAATAGCATTATTTTGTACGGTAGCATTATCAATTATGGTTAAGGCGTACTAAACTGTTTTGCGTGAATAGGATTTATGGGACCTAGGGTAAATTATGCACCGATCTTCACGAGATTTTACAGTATCATATCTAGTCCTATTAAACTATAACGTGCCAAAATTTGTAATGATAGCAATTTTAATTAGGGTTTTAGGCGTTCTATACTGTTTACCGGAAGTAGGACTTATATGAGGCCTAGGGTAAATTATCGACGGATCTTCGCGAAATTTTACAGCGTGATTTCCAGTCGATTAAAACGAATTTTTGCAAAATCTTTAATCATTCCGTGCATTGTTCCACCATTTATGTTAGTTTTTGTAAAAATATTATTAATTTTTTTTAGGTGGTGGTTCCACATTTTGATTCATAGCTCTGATCCTACTAAACCGATGTTGCTGGATTTAAATCCCAAACTGCTTACGATAACTACAAGCAATTTGACACTAAGTTTGTTTATTTATTTTGAGTTTTTCGAAAGTGAACGTGGTTTCAACAGGCGGACAGACGCACAGACAGACGGACATGGCTAAATCGACTTAGAATAACTGAAGGACCCAGAATATATATACTTTATGGTGTCTGAGATGAATAATAAAAAAGTTTCACACGGAATGACAAACTTAGTATACCCTCTTCACAACTAATTGTGGTGAAGGGTATAAAAACTTATCAAACAAAATAATTTTAATGTTCCAGTTAAGGTTATCTTAAATACACCGACTATAACCAAATCCTTAAAGATATGAACTCAAATGACTTTCAACATGAATTCTCTTAATTACTGTACGATGCGAGCTACGAGCTCGTCTTTATCAGATTTGGCGATCATGAGAAGAGCTTAAGAACAAAAGCAAAGGTAATCGATATCTGTTGGGATATCTTAAACAGGTTCAAAATATACATATAAACTACATAGTTTTTACTGATAAATCTAATTTTATTCTATAAAACAGTCGTTAATTCAAATTAATATAACAAATACTGTAGACTTGTTCACTAGGGATACAACTTTTTTACAATTTTTGAAAATATCAAAATGGCCCTATCCATACCATGTGTTGCATAAAAAAACAATAAGAACTGCATCTTTAGATTTTCGATATCGTTAAAAAGGGTTCCGCATCAAATAAAATTAAGTTTGGGATCAGTAATAATGCAGTTACACCTACACCATAATCAGTTTATAAGTTGTTTATGGTGATAAACTAGTTTGTGAAACTTATTTATCCATACAAATCATAAACAGGTTTGAAACTAGCTTTTGAGATAAACTAGTTACAAACAACCGAATTTGCTAATGCAACTTTGTTTTTCAAAATTTTATATGTGGCCCTTGGTACAACATTAGGTTTTCAGATCATTGTTACAATAAAAATGACTTTGAAGCCTGAAACAAATCATTATCGGGCTTTACTAATGCTCAGATATGCTTTCTAAGATATTGGGTGAAAGATGGATCAAGAATTCCAAAAACACAACGCAGCAACATTTGTGCGGAACGCGCCATCAAAGTCGTACAAGATATATTCCCCCAATGCGAATCAACACGAACTCTTAATCTAAAATTAGTTTCACTTAACAAAGATAGTTTTTAGATTGTAATTTTGATTATAATCACATAATTACATTACAGAAATGTAAGTTAAATAAGTATAAAATAAAAAATTTTGAAAAAATAAAAAATAAAACATTTAAAGGACTTTCAGAAATCGGCTTCGACGTGGAACGTTTTTATTCCGAAATGACCTGAGGAAACATTTTTCGATTTCAGCACAACATCGGCTACAGCGTGGTGATAGGGCCTTATTTTGGTTGTACCCCTATTGTTCACATTATATTTTTCTAGAATTATTGGAAATAAAAGAAAAATATTCGTTCTCCAAATAAGATAATGTACCGGAAATGAAGTACCCTAATAGTAATGTTTTTTATTTACTGCCTGCTCAACGATTTCGAACGTAAACGTTCGTATAGAATTTTATTTGGAACATATTTTTAAAATTGAGTGATTTTCAAAGAAATTTTCTATGCGAACGTTAACGTGCAAAATCAGTGATCAGACAGTTTCTTTTAACTTTCAATGTGCTCAATCCAGGTGAATTCATGTAAACGGTGGTGGTGATACTACAACAAGTACTACACCAAAAACACATATTTTATTTGTAGTTTTCGTTGGTCAATATGTCAAAAACACAAGCAACTTTTGACATTCCTATCACTAAATACGAAAAAAAAGTAGCACAGCTGTGCTTTGAACACCACCTGAAAAATTAATTCTCCTTGCACTTAATCATATTGATAATATATTTCTTCAATTTCTTGTTCAAAACTACTTTGGCTTTACTTACCCCATAAAAATGTATAAAATTTTGTAGAGAACAGTAAATAGAAACCATAAACACCTCCCAAATGTAAAAATAGTTGCGCAATTAAGTCCAACCATCTTATTGTTGGTTTAAACTCTTTCTCTGTTTCCTCCGGCACTGCAGTCTCCTGCTGAAGCTTCTCTTTGGCTTGTGCTATTTCTTTGTAGACAGAATTTTCTTCCTTATAACCTAAACTATCAACTAAATCTTTGGCTGTTGGGGCATTTTGTCCTTCATCTGTTGATTTTGCTGCTTTACGTTGTTTAATACTGTTAATTGTGGTGGTAGTGTTGCCATTGCAATCTAGTTCTGTAAGTTCTTGTTTCTTAATACTTTTGCCACATGTGGATACATCACCATTGGAGGTGGTACATGAACTAGACGAGCATGTTGTTGTGGCATTATTACCATTTGTCGGTGAAGTTGCTGGTGTCGAAAGGCACATCGTGTGTGGGGTTGAGGGAAAAAAGTGGATTAAAAGGTTTTAAGGGATTTTGGAGAGAAAGAGAATAATTCCATTAGCTGAAAAGCAGAGAAAAAAAGGGTGAAAGAAAATCATTAATAATATTAAAAATTTACAATTACTGTAATGTAAATCTAAATTGGTAACTATGCAATCATCCCTGTCGTTCCCTTTTTCATAAGAATGTATGGGGAAAAGTCATATTTTGAGGATAAAAGCTGTTTACTTTTTATTTACGATTGGCGTGAATAAAACAAGTACGACTGCTTTGTTCGGCTGTGCCGAATCTTTGATACCCTCTAGCAAAAATTATAATTTTTCGAAAGCATTACTTTATATAAGATGTGTGATAAATTATAAATTATTCTTAACGGTTTTAGGCGCATTAAAGTTATTTCCGAGAGTCTACTTTTTATATTAAACCTTTGATAATTTATTAAGCGATTATAACAAAAATTAGTAGTGTAATTTGAACTCTTATTAAATCGAATTGGGATAATTAAACCACCATATTATTTTTTATACCCACACCACAATAGTGAAGAGGGTATTTGTGCTGATGTGTGTAACGCCTTAAAATAGTGGTCCTAGACCCACCTTAAAGTATACCGATCTACACAGAATCACTTTCTGGGTCGAACTAACGATGTCCGTCCGGCTGGCTGGCTGTCCAAGTAACCTTGTGCGCAAAGTACAGATCGCAATTTTGGAGATAATTTGATAAAATTTGGGACATAGGTTATTTTTGGCACAAGGACCAAGCCTATTGAAAATGACCGAATCGTGGGACCACGAGGGAAGATAGGGGGAAATTTCTTCCTCTCAGAAACTATCGAACCGATTTTAATGAAATTAAAAACATAGATAGAACCATATCTATATGGACACAAAATGTATAAATTTAAAAAAAAATCGGACCACGAGGGGAGATAGGGGCAATTTCTGCCTCTCAAACCGATTTCAATAAAATTGAACACATAGATAGATCCTTATCTATAGGGACACATTAGCTATTCAGTTTTCAAAAAATAGGACCACAAGGGGTGGAAGGGGGAAATTTCTGCCTCTTACAAACTTTCAAACCGTTTTCATGAAGTTTATAAACATAGATAAATCCATATTTACATGGACACATAAGGCTTGACCGAATATACTTTCTTACTTGTTCTTACTACTTAAGACAAGTTTACACTATTATACTTTGTATTAATACATGTCAAAAACTCAAGTTATATGACAAAGTGTGATGGTGTGAATGCAACGTGTCACGAAAATGACAAGGATTATGAAAAAAGATTGACATCCCCATTTCTTAACAATAATACTTTTCACTGGATCAGGGTTGCATTTTATTTCATATGTGAGCGTTTATACTTTGTGTGATGGTGTGAACACAAATTGTCGTGTTAAATTAGATTTTTTGACAGTCGCAAAAAACTCATTAGATTTCTATCTCACAATGTATTATGGAATACGTAAGACTTGTGACAAAGAGAAAACTAGCCTTTTAAGGTAGTTTACACGATCACACAAGTCGTAAGTATTTTGACGAAAATGCATCTCTAAGCTTATAATTGTTTAAAAATTTTCAAATAACAATAACAACTTATCGTGACAGGGTTGTATTTTCCTTAAAATACGTAAGACTTGTGTGATAGTGTAAAGTACCCTTAAAGAGTAGTTTGTATACTAAAACTTGGTTGTATGATTTTTTGGTTTTATAAACTAAATATTACCAAAATTCAATAAAATAGCTGTTTTTATCAAAGTGATTTTTGTAAGGTATCTTTAAATGGGGCTAATGACTAATTATGTCTGGTCGTTATGAGCATTGAAAGTAAAGTTTATGGGCATATAGAACGAAGTAACGTTAAATCTCATAACATAAATGTTAAAGAATTCAATCAATTCAAAGTTTCTAAGTTATATTACACCAGGAAATCAACGGTGTTTGATAAATTATAAATTTTTATAAGACTTTATTGGCAGCAATAGAAATTGTTCGTGAAATAAATTTAGATTTACAGCACTTCCATATTCCATATAAAGTAAATAAAATACTTATGAAGTCAGAAAAATATACTGATGACATAACGAACACCTGCTTATCTTTTCAAAAAACTACGCAATAAATATGTATTTAATCACTATTCCTGCCACTGAGACTAGTGACTATAATCTATTGGATTTTTATCTCTCAATGTAAAGAAGCATTAAGCAGACAAGCTCACAAACATGTCACAACTCTAATAAATCACATCCTTTGGACACTACAATTATTTAATCGATTTTGGTAAAAAAACAAATAAAACCCCAAAATTAAAGCTGAAAAATGTTTTGTTTTAATTTAATTGGAATTATCCTTTTAGTCTAATGTTAACAATTTGAAAATATGAAATTAGAAATAGCAAAAAATCATTATTAATGAATATTTAATTAAGATCCATAAAACGACAGCCCGTCAGATAGATAAACATTCTTATTATTTTAGTCAATCATTTGTTTAGTGTGGTCATTAACTACAAAAATGTAATTTATTCATTCACTCACGTGTCACTATTGAGTTTTTTTCTGTTTTTGTTTACAATTCTGTCAGTTTATGACTAATAACGGCTTTTATTGTTTAACATTATAATTACTTTATTTTTTTCGCTTTACAGTTTTCAGTTACTTTTCACTCAGATAAAGATACTGGCTGGATACTCATACGCTGGTCTAACAATATAAATAACTGACTTTGTTGTAAGTGAAATGTGATCATTTAAATATTCATAAAATTCATTTGAAAAAAAATATATGTATAAATTAGTTTCAAAGAAATCCGAAATTTTCCATGGGAAATAAATATTTTTTAACCATATGTGAAAGAACATTTTCTGTAAAAATTTTAACATTCTCTATAAAAAATTAAATATTTTGAATAGAAAATTAAAAAATTTCATTAGAAAATTAAAAGATTTCATTAGAAATTTTAACATTGACAATAGAAAATTAAACCCTTTCAATATAAAATTGAAAATTTTCAATAGACAATTGAAGCACAGCTGCGAATAACGATGTAAGTGACATAATAATTATTTTTTAAGAGAGCAAAAAAACGTTTTTAAAAGGCAGAATTACTTATTTAATTTGTTTTTTAGATTATCAAAATTAATGATAATAAAAACATGTATATAAAATATCAAGAAATTTTAATTTTAAATAAAATGCAAATTTACAGTTTATAACTTTTTTTTATTGGAAAACGTTTCATATCCACAATCGCGATGTAATTTTAAACGTTTTTCACTACGCAAGTGGCTTTTAAAACGTTATTCCAATTTGCAAAAGCATTAAGGTAGAAGTACATAACACGCGTTAGTGCGCGCGCGCTCTGTCGTTTTCTGTCAAAAAAAAAGTTAAACTAGTGTGTTTTCATAGAACAAGCTACATGCAAAATATTTTGACGCGCTTGCGCCAGATAGTTGGTTAACTTTGAACTTTTTAACGCGTTGTGTATTTTTGACAAGTAATCAGCTGACAATAAAAAGAATAATTTAACAAATTTGTGAATCATGAAAGAAAAACTTATTGAAGAGCTTAAAAACATACAATATTTATATAAAAAGAATACATTCAATAAAAAAACAAAATCTTGATATACTTTCGAACCCGTTTTTAATGCACAAATAAGTAAACAAATAAAAAACAGCTGACAGGAATGGCTGGCTGTTGTAACGCGTGTTGTTACTTGCAGTTTTTGACGCGCTAAAGTTTTTAAACGCACGATACCTTTCGATAAAATAACGCGTGTTATGTACTTCCACCTTTAGATTGTATCATTTGTTTGGTAACTTATAACGTTCTTTCACTGGCTGACTCTTTGTATTGCATTTTGAAGAGGTTATGGTCCATAAATTTGGATAATATGATGTTTAAACAATGTAAGAGAGTAATGTTAACGATAATTTGTAAAAAGTGGCTTTTACAACGTTATTCGCGGCTGTGCTTCAATTAAATATTTCTTTTAAAGAAAATTGAGAACTTTCTATAGTAAATTTTAAGATTTCTATAGAAAATTAAACACTTTCAATAATAAATTTTAAATTTTCTATAGAAAATTAACCACTTTCTATAAAAATTTTTCATTTTTAATAGAAAATTATACACTGTCAATAGAAATTTAACCATTTTCAATAAAATTAAACATTTTCTAACATTTTGTATACAAAATTGAACATTTTCTTAATAAAATTAAAAAAATTTAACATTTTCTATTGGAAATTAAACTTTTTCTTAATAAAATTTAATATATTCTATAAAAGAAATTTAAAATTTTCATAATAAAAATTGTTTTTTTTTTTATTCGACATTTTTTTATAGAATCTCAAAGAAAAAAATACTCAAGATTGTCATTTTCTATTTCCTATAAAAAACTTAAACATTTTATATAAAAAAAAATTAAACATTTTGTTTAGAAAATTTTACGTTTTCTAAAGACAATTGAAAATTTGTTGTAGAAAATCGAGCATTTTGTTTAGTAAATAGAACATTTTGTATAGAATTTTAAACTTTTTGTGGAGAAAATTAACAATTTTTAATAAAAAATTTTAAATTTTTAATAGAAAATTTAACATATTTTAATAGAAAAACTTTTTTATTAACAAATTTAACATTTTAAAAGAAAATTTTAAATTTTTAATAGAAAATTTAATATTTTTAATAGAAAATTGAACATTTTTAATAAAAAAATGAAACATTTTTAATAAAAAAATGGAACATTTTAATACAAAATGGAACATTTATAACAAATAAATGGAACATATTAATATAAAAAATTTATAATAAATTTTTAATAGAAAATTTAAAATTTTTAATAGAGAATTAAACATTTTTAATAAAAAAAATTAACGGATTTGAATAAAAAAATGGAAAATTTTTAATAAAAAACTAGAATATTTTTAATAAAAAATGGAACATTTTTAATAAAAAAATGGAACATTTTTATAAAAAAATGGATCATTTTTAATAGAAAGTTAAACATTTTTAAGAAAAAATGGAACATTTTTAATAAAAAATAAAACACTTTTAATAAAACAATGGATTATTTTTAATAAAAAAAAGAACACTAACAGAAAGTTAAACATTTTTAATAGAAAATTTAACATTTTTAATAGAGAATTAAACATTTTTAATAAAAAAATTAACCGTTTTTAATAAAAAAATAGAATATTTTTAATAAAAAAATGAAAAATTTTTAATAAAAAAATTAAACATTTTTAATAAAAAAATGGAACATTTTTAATAGAAAATTGAACGTTTTTAATAGATAATTGAAAATTTTTAATAAAAAATGGAACATTTTTAATAAAAAAATTGAACATTTTTAATAAAAAAATTGAATATTTTTAATAAAAAAATGGATTATTTTTAATAAAAAAAAGAACACTTTTAACAAAAAAAAAAAAAAAATGGAACATTTTTAATAAAAAAATTAAATATTTTTAATAAAAAAAATGGAATATTTTTAATAAAAAAGTGGAACATTTTTAATAAAACAATGTAAAATTTTTAATAGAAAATTTAACATTTTTAATAGAAAATTGAACATTTTTAATAAAAAAATTGAAAATTTTTCATAAAAAAATTGAATATTTTTAATAAAACAATGTAACATTTTTAATAGAAAATTTTACATTTTTATTAAATAAATGGAACATTTTAATAAAAAAATGTTAAATTTTTAATAAAAAAATGTTAACAATTTTAATAGAAAATTTAAAATTTTTAATAGAAATTCGAATATTTTTAATAGAAAATTAAAAATTTTTATAAAAAAAATAGAACATTTTTGATAAAAAAATGGGACATTTTTTGTCAAGAATAAGAACTAGGAATTAAGCACGAATAACAAAATCTTTTGAAATTAAAATTTTGTATTCCCAAAAATTGAAATTACTTTTTGATAAAACAGGCCAGTGCACGGCCTAAAAAAGACTTAATTGACAACATCTTTTGTAAGTTGTTGTTGTTTTTATTTTGTTTTTCTTACAACTACAATTAATGTTGAGAGAATTTCAACTAATTGTAGTGGGGAATGTAAGATGAGATAAACCCACTGTTGTTTATTGTTGATGTGTTTTGTTTAAACTTTGATATTATTACAAGTAGAACTGTTGCTATAATTCGTATACGTTTAACAGTTTTATTTGGTTTAATATCTTTAGTTTTTCTAAAATCTTTATGGATGAAGTTTCCTGATGATCTGGCCTAAGCAACCAGTGAAATGCGCATAGGAATAGCTTATCCCATCAACAATAAATTTCAAGTGTTTTTGTCAAGAATAAGAACTGGGAATTAAGCACGAATAACAAAATCTTTTGAAATTAAAATTTTGTATTCCCAAAAAATGAAATTACTTTTTAAAAAAATAGAATATTTTTAATAAAAAAATGAAACGTTTTAAAAAAAATGGAACGATTTAATAAAAAAATGGAACATTTTTAATAGAAAATTGAACATTTTTAATAAAAATTTTAAATTTTTTATAGAAAATTGAAAATTTAGCAAGAATATTATGGCAACGCCATCTTCTAGTGCACGCGCATTAAGATTAGGCGATGGTGATAAGCAGGAAAACAAGAATAATGTAGTAAAAACACATTTTATACGTATTAAATATGCAGTAAAAGCTTAAAAATACGCCCTGAAAATTTTAAAAAATAAATCCCAAATCCCAAATCCCAAAAACCATAGCATTTACAGACGAATTTTCGAGATGTTACCCCATTTGGGAACGATGGGCAGTCATCGGCTCACCAACACAAAGTTATGCTAAGATTTGCATATAAGATTTAGTTGTTGCGCATATTATCTAGATATTGCCATCCATATGAGATTTTCTGTCTTAATTTAAATACCAACATAATTAGATGGTTTACGGACAAAAATAGTCTACTTTGGAAAGAAGTTTTTATAAGGAATATGTAAAATTATAGACCGATTCTTACGCTTTACATAGCATTTGTATTTAGTACAATTAAAATGTATTTAACAACTTTGCGCACAAAATTAACATGGACGGGCAACCAGCCAGACGGACGAACGGTTATCGTTAGAGTGCCCCGGTAGGCTAGCTGGTAGTGAGCTAGTCTTTTAGAACCGGGTTTGCGGGTTCGATTTCCGCCTGAGACTCTGGTTTCTTTCCTGCAGATAAGCGTAGAGCTTCGCGGGATTAGCTTAGGGAATTACAAAATAAAAAAAAAGAAGAAAAAAAGATTGTTCAGATTTCTATGTACTAAACATATCGCCAAAAAATTAATGTTTCCTTAATTTTTGCTTATTAATCAAAGTTTAAAAAAACATTATCTTTAATGACAACCTGATTTGACTTACAATTTTCGAGTAAAAATTAAATGTAGATGGGAAAATTGAAGCAACTCATTGGATATAGGTACATATAGATATTTAAAACAAAGAAATCAAAATATCGCAAAAATAACTTTTTTATTTGATGCGACAGCTCTTTGTAAGTATCAAATTATTCCTCAAAAAGGCAAATATGCGCTAAAAACCTAAAAAAGCTGGAAAAGGCTCTTTTAACTAAATTATGCAAAAAATGCTGCAAACGGTAAAACATGCAAAAATATGCACTAACAAATAAAAAAGCTCTAAAACGGATAAATGTATTGTTTCTAAATTTATTAGTCGCACAAGGAAAAGCATACAATTGCATATTCATGGTTTCCCTGATGATAAGAATTCTAAAATAAAAAAAATAGTAAACTACTTGTGTGGAGCTCAGATTTCAAAAGCAGATTCCAAACATGACACATCACCGTGAATGAAAAATGTCTTAATCGTTTTAAAATGCCGCCCACATCATGAGTATAATATATTTTCTTACAAGTCACCAGTGCAAATCAGGCATATTTAATAATTTTGCGATGGCCAGTACTCAAACAGAACTTTTGTGTGTTTGTGTTTTTAATGTAAATTTATATATTTACATAACTATTTATTAACATTTAAATAAATTATTAAATTGTGTAGTAAGCTAAAAGAAATAATCATATACGACAAACCGTAAATAATGTTTAAACATTGGCGGTTAAAAAACATATACATATCGTTCATTTGCTGCAAGACCGGCATAACTCAAAAATGAAATTTTGGAGTTAATGATGCAGAATTGTTCACTTTGTTTTTCTTTATATTGTGTATTAAATTCATCTTTATATCTTTTATACTTTCCCAGTTTGAAGAGAATGTGTCTTCTTTTTTTCTAAGTAGTTAGAACAAATCAAAAACTATAAATGCGTTTATCTCGAAATGGATTTTTTTGAGTTATGCCGGTCTTGCAGCAAATGAGCGATATATGAATGTATATGCGTTTCTAATGTTGAACATTTATATCAACTAACGAGCAAATACACATGTATGTACGTTGTATGTCTTCGAAACTATTTTTAAGCACCCATCTCTATTTATTTTACTGTCGTTAATATGTTTTTTTTTTTAATGTTACGATAAGAATTACAAGTTTATTTAACTGTTTATACAAGATAAGCATTTTTCCCTATAAATTTTTATGTGTTTTATAAAAACATATATTACCGCCACACAATACTTTGACGTAGAACAAAATTGTGCAAAAATAGAAGGAGTTAAACCAGACTAATAAAATTTTACATAGAGGCATATATGATAATAATAAAGAAAAGTTTAAGTTTTGAAAAAATCCCTCAAGTTCCGGCATGTATAGAGTTTTTTTTTCCCGGAGTTTTTCGATTCCCGGGAAAGCGGGAAAATTTTTCAAATTTCCCGGGATCCCGGGATCCCGCTCCATACAAATAATACAAAGTAAACTTGGTTTTATTAATGAAAAAACTTTTATAAACAAACGTGAGGGAACTTGTTTACAAAGTAAGTAAAATAAATGCTTAAATACTACAAAAATAATTGAAGATTGAAAGCGGAACTTGAATTATTATTACCTTTGGCTATTATAAGTAAATTCCGTATTATGATGATCTAGTTCAAGATAAAATAAAAATAACAATTGAGGTACTCAAGATATGAGATCAAAAAGTAAAATCATAAAATATATAAAATATTTTAATAAATATATTAACATTTTTTAACGGCGTAGGAAATTACTTTCTGACACACTCAAAGCGTTTAGTGAGTCGCCAAAGAGTATATTTCTGATTTTGTTTACTGATTACCATGTTTCCGAAAAATTTCGTTTACTTTTTTACCGAGGTTGGACAAATAATTAAAAGTGCACCGTTGTTGCATGCTTCTGATGTCAAGGTTGATGCAAAAAATAGCATCATCCGGACTACTTCTTACAAACTATTTCTTTTCATTAGGTCCATCTGTAGTCTTTAGGACAATGTGTTTTTCAAATTGTATGTTTTAGTAACTTACACGAGTTTCATTATTTTTTTATTTCGGTTTCCCCGCACTTCCCGGATATATTACCAAGCTCGATTTTTTTTTTTTTGTAGATACGACTATGTTGCAATAACGGAGCGATATGTTTATGTATATCCTATTTTTAAGACTTGTCCATGGTCAATGAGAATTTACTGCCTGCATCTTATTTTGAATTTATGTTCTTTATCAATTCATCACTTCACTAAATTTATTAATTATCAACTGTTGCACTGCCCATTCTGCTTTTAATAGATTTATTGCCGCACATTGATTTACGTTTGTACACATTTCTTATAATTGATCAAATCGACAACCCATCCACAGATGCTAATTTTTAGAGAAAAGAAAACTAAATTTCAGAGTAAAAATAGCTGTTTTCTGAAACTATGAAGAACTTTTTATTTCCCGGGATCCCGCAACAAAAATCCCGGGAAAACGGGAAATATAATAAGTGAAATTCCCGGGAAAAAACCCTAGGCATGTACCTTCTATATATCCTTTAAAAAAAAAAATTAATTCGGCAACACTTTTTATGTTGAATTACTTAGTTTTTCATAAATTCTAGCAAGAATACAAACAATATAAATATTTCATTATCAAAGTTATTTTCGGGAATACAAAGTTTATTATTAATACGATTTCCGTATGACGTGCTAAATTCCCAATGACAAATGCACTGAAATTTTTGTTGAGGGAAATTTTTTTTCTTTACATCAATAGAACGGGCAACGGAGCATATATTCTTTAAAAAACTGTAAAACGGTGCACTCAGTTTTTTTTTAAATTTGAAGTAAATATTGAAAATTTTCATGTTTTTTGCAAAAACAACCTGGGGTCTAATCACCGCATTCGATACTTTCGTATCGAATAAACTTTCGAATTTTTTTTTTGCATACGATAGACACTGACGTATCGATTGAAAACTCGAGAAATGTAATGTAATGATATCGAATGCTATTATTTCAAATTCAATACATTTCATTCGATATCGAGTGTCATGGTACCAAAATAAATAATTTCGATAAATTTTACTCGATATCGTAAGCGGTGATAAGACCACTGCATTTTTTACGCCTATATAATAATGTCTAATAACGGTAGAGATTTTCTTGAAGTTAATTTCTTTAGAAAGTTAATTTTTAAACACAGTAGAAAGAAAATATGATAATTTCATCGTAAAGAAAAATATTTATAGCTAAAACGAGATAAATTATAAAAAACAATAAATGCGTTTTGGGTATCTAACAAAGGTCATATACATATCTCTAAGTTAGCGCTAAAATGTGGTTAGTTTCTCTTTTGATTCTTAATGGCGGACACTTAGTTTATTAAACGGCTGAGAAAATTTAAAAAAGTATTCACTCAGTTTTTTTATTTGTCCATCAGAAATAATTTGTACTTTTTCTTAAGTTACGGCAACACATTTTTAAGATTCATCCAGAGCATTACTTTTAATAAAGTGTGGGCTCATATCAAAGAAGAATGTCTTTTTTAACAAATACAGTAGAATCCCGATAATTCGTAATCGCAAGGGACCGGCCACTTCTTACGAATTATAGGGGTTTTCGATTTAGCGGTGTTTCGATTTAACGGGATTAAAATAAAATAAATACGAATTAACGGGGGTTTTAAATTTATTTACTAAAACCAAAAAAAAAAACAAAAAACAATTGTTCAAAATAAAATATATAAAAATTATTCATGTAACAAACTGATCTTAAGAAAATAAACACACACAAGCAAACACCCACGCAAAAAATAGCGGTAAACAAAAAATCATTCTTTCCATGTTTCTATTGTTTTTATTACGAATTATAAGTGGTAGTTAGCAAACAATTACGAATTAATGGGTGATTTTTTAGCTATTATCTTTTTGGCAACACTGGTTTAAAAAAATATATCTTTAAATCGGTACATTTTGAAAACTTTAATCGCATTTTGCCAAGTTCATTTGTTTTTGTAGATGTGACTATGTTACAATAAAGGAGCTATATGTTTAGGTATCTGCTATTTTAAAGACTTGTCCATGGACAATTAAACTTTACTACCTGAATCTTATTTTGAATTAATGTTCTTTATTAACTTTTCACTTCACTAAATTTATTAATTATCAACTGCAGCACTGCCCATTCTGCTTTTAGTAGATTTATTGCATCAGGAGACATCGATTTACGTATGTACTCACTTCTTGTAATTGATCTAATCGACAACCCATCCAAAGATGCTTATTTTAAGAGAATAGAGAACTAAATTTCAAAGTATAAATAGCTGTTTTCTTAAACTATGAGGAATTTTTTATTTCCCGGGATCCCGCATGAAAAATCCCGGGAAAGCGGGAAATATAATTATTGTAATTCCCGGGATTTCCCGTCCCGGGAAAAAACCCTAAATATACCTCATTGCTGTCCAAAGGAAGGCTAAGGTGAAATGTAAAAAAGAAAATACAATATAATAGTCTGGTAGTGTATAAAGCCATTTCTGAAAAATTGAAGGAATAGAACTATTACAAAAAAGCTTTATAAAATACATAAATGAAATTTAGCTCATAGAATAAATTCGAAAAATAAAAAATGTTGAATATAATATAAAGTAACCTTCGGAAGGAAATAATTCCCAGTTTCTATTTGTAAAATCTTTTCTTTACTATTTTTTGTGCGCACTTGGACAGGCCATTGGCGCCAAACTCCTTTAAGATACAAACAATATCGTTCATGAAAAAAACCGAAATGCAACAAATATGCAGAAAATTAAGAAATTTTCAGTTCACTCATTATCAGGGCAAGGAAGTTCATGCACTTAAAATCGCAAAATATGCGCATAGAACATGCAATAAAAATCGTAAAATATGCAAAAATAAAAGTTAAAAATATGCATTAAAAATATATTTATTTAACCATATTTAACAAAAAAAAAAACATAAATACATTTCATTCAGTTTTAAAAACTTAAAACATAGTTTAAAAAGTAGTAGTAGATAAAGATATATTTACATATATAAATAAATAAGTTTTTTTTAAGTTATCAAATGTAAAACTCATTCTATTTGGTCTTAAAACAGTTTTAAGCATTGAAAGTGTTCGTTCGACATCAACGGATGCAATAGGTGGATATTTAAAAGTGGTCAACTCCTTTGTAGAATATTCATTGTCTACAATTTTTTCTTTACTGGAAGGAAAATTAAAAATATTACCAATTTCTTTAACTTTTTTAAATCCGGCATTCTTTTTTAAAACTGCATAAATTTTGGCTTATATTTTTTCGCCGATTTGACCTTCTACTTTTCTTATTTTAATGACAGCGTCATCAACGAGTTTAACCGAGGTTTTCAATGATTAAAACCCCTGAAGTTCGGTTATTGTCTCGACTAGAAACCGATTGTTTGAGTGTATAAATTCTAATTGAGCCTTTATATTAGGTACATTTAAAATATTGTTTACTTTTTTATCGCGACTGCATTATTTTCGTTAAAATTATTTACCACATCTTTAAATTCTTCAAAATGTTTGGCATAATATTCAACTGCCTGCAACCAGGTACCCCATCTTGTTATATATGGTTGAAACGCAAAGGTGACTTTAAAAACTTTCATGCATGGCATGAGCTTAGCATGTGACATGTAACATTTTTAAGTAAGATATCTTAAAAAAAAGGTCAAGTAGAGCAAAATTTTATTTTTATTAAAGGATTCTAAAAGAGAAATTGAGTCTTTGAAAGTTCGAGCTAAAAAAGCATGATTCACCTTTTCCAACATTACAATATTAAACAAAAATTTGTGTTTACTCTGTTCTTCTTCGCCATTCAAGATCCCAACAATTACGTAGACCACGCAACGTCCTTTAGTGTCCATTGTTTCGTCAATAGACAGCCACAAATTATGTGGCTTAATCCTTTCAACAATGTCACATAGTTGTATAGTCTACAACTTGGCGAGATAAGTTTTTCTAAGGGTTGTTTCCGTAGGATTGGTTTCGTTGGTATATTTGTCTAAAGAAATTCTAAAATTTTGGTTGATTAGCTTATATAAAGGTATATCTGCAGACACCAGAGCATCACACAATTCCAAACTAATTTTACTAGTTTTATCCTCAGAAGTTGATTTTCTTGAAATTGAAGTTTGCGAAACCTTTTCATAAATCATAACTCTTTTTTTTTCTGGCTTTGAAGGTGCTGATTTACTTGAAATTTTTAAATGAAACACCTTTTTGTAAACTTTGCAAAAAAGTACTTTTCCCTCTATTTTGAAGACTCAAAAACATACTTATTTAAAAGATTATTTTTTGATATTTTTTCTTTTGGCATTTTTTTTCCTTAAAAACAATTTATTTTATTTATACTTTTTTGATTTAAGGTCATACTTCTTACACCGTAAATCAAAAATATTGTGTTGAGTTCTATTTTTTCTTCGCCGAACAATTTTTTTATTGGCTGCTTCTTCAAGTAAAAAAATTGTTACTTCTACAATTATGTGCACAATTATACAAATTGTATAATTTTTGTATGTTCTACTTTTTTAAAGTAAAAGAAACAAGGTGAATTTAAAATAAAATATAGGTAATTCAGTACCAAACACCAACATGTTGTTTTTGCTCCTTGAAAATGTCGAAGTTAGCAGATTTTCCCATACTTTTTTGACTGTTTGACAGCTTCAGGGCTGAAACAACTATAACCAGCTGATTCACTGACTACACCTTATAATGAATTCGCCTTGAACAGAAAGATATTTCTAAACAAAAAACTAAGAAAAGAGCAATTTTTTTTATAAATATTACAAAATATGACGAAAAATGTGAATTTATAACAAAATATGACGAAAAATATGCATTTATATCAAAATATGCAAAAACATGCATTTAAAGCAAAATATGCAAAAATATGCCCTAACAAATTGATGCCATTTTACTGGAAATATTGTGATTCGCAAAGATATTAACTTTAGGTGGGTCTCAGAGTACCGACAACAAACATGCATTCGCATGAAGTCCCTTGCCCTGCTCATTATTTACTTTAAGTTAAAAATATTAAGCTTGTATGTATGAATATAAAAAAACAAGATCAATTCTTTTACTGAAAAGACGTATATTGTATAAAACAAGAGGAGTCAAAAAAATGTGTTTTTTTGTTCTTTAAATAAACTCGAAGAACACACGCACAATAACAATTTTAATTTACCACATACAAATGTGAACAAACAATTAAACATACATAAAGTTAAAAATCTTTTAGCAAAAATGAATACATGCGGCTCAAGCAGTTAAAAAACTCGTTTGCGGGCTAGTGCCGGTTCAAAAATCCTAAGCTTCGATATCAGAATTTGACTTTTACATTTTATTAATATAGTTACAAAAGTTTCACGGCTACAATCGAATGAAACACTTTTTCATTAAAAGAACGGGAATCGCAATTTGTGTAAATGTGAAGTGATAATGTGAAAAGTGCTTATGAAAACGAAAATGAAAAGTTTTTTTTTTCATTTCACAGTTTCACAGAACCAGAATCGACCCCCAGATGACGATTTTTTGCTCTTGCATTGTTTGTCTAGTCTTATGTCAAAGTTTTGTTTATGTTGTGCTGTGATTATTGCATTTTATTAAAGTTTTTTGAAAATTTTAAATTAAAATAAATAAGATATTGACCATAATGAAATAAAAATTGGTTTAAAATTTATTTATTTCATCACGTTCAGCGGCACGCTTTGATTTTTGTTAAAAGTATTTTTTGACGTAAACGATGATAAGATTTCCATTTTAGTTGTAAGGTTGTATTTGCTGCCGTAACGATGCCACCTGCTTATTCCACCATGCTTGATACTACTCAATACTTTTGAAGTATTAACTCAATACTACTCAATACTTTAACGTTTTTTGAATTAAGGAATTAAATAAGAGGAAACTTGAAACAGTTTAATTTTATTTGTAAGAATTTTGCTCATCGTACTATATAAATAACAATCATTTTTTATGTATTTTACAAACATTAATATAATGCTATAAGAAAAATTATAATTTCATAGGAAGCGTAAAAGATAAATAAAAAATAATCTCATATAATTTTAAATGTGTGAAAGGAGTACAAACAGAGATTACAGTTTTTACCCTTCAATACAATAATGATATTTTACCCTATAAAGTATATCCCTGCAAATAATATTGGACTACCTGATCCATTTTGATCAAATGGACTACTCCCTGCACTAGTCCAATGTAATACAAACGTGGACTAAGTCATTGTTAAAAAGTGTTTGTAGTGAGACAACACGTTTTCGCTTTTTAACGACATATTTTCGTTTTTAAACGAATTCAAAACTAATCCTCTTGAGTATACCACGGAGTAGTTTTAAGACTACTCCTTTGCAATCCAAAGCTGGGTTATATGTTCCTGCCCTAGGACATCGTAATGTTAAATAGACCATGGTTTTTCCATACGTTTGGGTTACTTTTGGACTACTCCTAGTCCCTTGTGAGCTAGTACTAGTACTATTATTTGCAGGGTATATTCTGGTTGCTTATGAGAAGCGAGGTTGATATAACAATGTACGTCTGTCCGGGTGAATGTTGAAATTTCAAATAACCATAGGGACTATGTTGCTAAATATTTTTGTCATATATACTCAGTTAATGTTCGCAATTGAAATTCAGCCAGAGCGGTCGATAAGTGAGTAAGATATGAGCAAACAACCACGACTGACTCTCATTGTACCCAAAAATTCCTTTTTGTTAATTTTTTTTCTATTGAGGTTTCATATTCTTCTAAATGTGTACAAGCTACAATGTAATGTATTATTATATTTTGTTTTTATTTGCTTAAGTTCTGTTTAAAAGAAGGAGGGTGTCGAAATATGTCCCCACACAGTCATTAATTTTTAAACATTTGTTTTATTGTTTTTTATTTACTTATAATTCTCAAATCGCTAAAGTGAATAAAGCACATGTACATTATTTGCCTTAGTTTCAAAATAAAGTGATTTATAAATTCTAGTTTCTAAGTCTCAAATAAAAACCATAATGATAATTCATTTGTCATGTGAAAGTTATATTAAAAACATTTTAGTTTATAGTCGTACTATAATTGTTAACCCAATTTAGTAGTATGAACTTTGGGATGAAAAATTAATTTTCGAAAAAACGTGAACGGAAAATTTATAAAAATTAGTTAAAACAAGTAAGAGTGCTATATTCGGCTGTGCCGAATCTTATATAAACTTCACCATTTTGCGAGCAGAATACAGAGCAACTAGACAAAAACAAAATAATTTTTACATAACATACATATTTACATTACTAAAAACTTCATTATAATTTAAATTAAAGTTGTTTGAATATCATTAAAATGAAATATGGCCCGTTTTATTGTTCACAACTCAACCCATTTGAGTTGTAGTTATTTTTGATGTTTTTGTTCACCAGAATTTAGCAAATTTGTGAACCATAATACAAAAATTAAAAAATCAACTTATTTGAGTTGTGAACTGTAATAGGGGTCTATATTCACCAAATTGGTTTGTACCATGTATGTGTGTTTGTTTGTTTGTTTTCTTTTAGTATAGGCATTGTTGTCATACCGTAGATTTATCTTTTTTGGCGAGTTTTTAAGTAGCAAATACAGACAACAATTCCCAGTTTCTATTTGTTAAAATTATTTCGTTAAATAGATTAAATAATATAGAAGAGTGATAACGAAAATCATATTGGGCATTATGCTTGTATATGTTAACAATTGAAAGGGGTGGGTTAAATCAAGTTCTCTCCTCATAAGAACCCAGAATATATATACGTTATAGGGTCTTAGATCAATATTGTAGAAATTGCAAACGGAATGACAAACTTATATAAACCCTTTTCCACCTGAGGTGAAGGGTATAAAAGAGTAATTTTTGGGATTTCAGTATTTTTTTTACTAAAGATTTCCGATCTTTTGATATGCAAGTCCAAAAAATCAGGGATTTATACAATTTTTGATATTTTTTGTACTGGAGATACCACGCCCACTTCTCCGATCCCGTCCACATTGTGCCAAAGTTTCCAAATTAGGTGCCAAACATTCAAGTTATAAATGCACACCAACACACAAAATATGGGCGGGGTTGGAGAAGTGGGCGTGGTACCCCCCATACAAACAATTTCAGAAATTGTATAATAACCTGAATTTATTGACTGTGATATGACTAGGGTTGCCATACGTACTGTTTTAAGCAGTACATGTACTGATTTTTTGCAGTTGTACTGTTTTATGCACAACTCCTAAAACAGTACGCAAATGTACTGTTTTTTACACGTTGTACTGTTTTTTGAACTGTTTTTTTTTTTTTGCTCAGTCTATATTTAACAGAACTGGCTTACAAAAAATTATGTTGTGTTAAAAAAAAAAGTTCTAAAATAATAAGAGTTTTTACGCTGTGGTCATTGTTTTTTCATAAATACACAGTAGAAATCTAAATTATAATGGGTGGCTCGTAGCAGTGGTATATTTTCGTGTTGTTATGATTTTATGGCTACCTCTTCCAATAGTCTTTCCCTTTCCACACCTGAGAAAGAAAAAAAAAAATTTTAATTTTTTTAAGTACTAAAAAATACTTATTCCAAAACAGTTATCGTTAATTTTTAGAACTTTTTTAATTTTCGGGCATGTTCTGGAAATCGAGATCACGTAAAATTGAAAACAAACAAATTTGGAAAATTATCCGTGTTCAAAATTTATAAAAATACCTACCTAATACCTTTGAGGACCACTTTTCTTTACCTAAACTACTGAAATAAGAAAAAGATAAGTAAATTTTTACAACAATTTTTTTGAAAATATTCATCGTTTTCAATTGCACTTGATTTTAAATATTTTCAGATTTTGTGAAATATAAATAAACCAAACTATATTTTTGGATTTTATAGATTAATGGCCAATTTCACCAAGTTCAGGTTTAATTAACTTTCATTATAAAAGTCAAAAAACCTATTGTTTTAGTAATAGTTAATTATAGCTGAACTTGGTAAAATTAGCCGTAAATAATTTAAAAATTATTTAAAATTGGAAAATTAATTTAGGAAGCAAACATTTTCTCAAATTCTATATGATTTGTGCAACTATGTGTGTAGTGAAAATTGCTTTAAATACGAATATGTTTAAAGAAAATCGTACTTACAAAATCAATGAGTTGATTGTTTTGAGCTAAGTAAGGCTTTTCTCCTTTCTTATATGGCTTACAGCAATGTTATGGTTTTCCTGGCCAAATGCTTCGTTTGTTGTGTTTGCTTTTTAAACGCAAATGGAGTAATTTCATATGTATATTTATGAAATGCCATAAACTGGAAATAATTCCTTTGACATTACACATTTTAAGGACCGTTTTCACAACTTACCGATAGCTAAAGGTAGGATTTTACCGGCCGTATAAAAAGTGTTCCATTATTACAACTTTACTTTAACCTACCAGGTAGGATGAACCTTAATCTACTTTATCGCTCACTTTAGTTTAAATTAAATTTTTAATAATGGAACACTTTTTATTAGGCCGGTTAAAGTCTACTTTTAGCTATCGGTAAGTTGTGAAAACGGGCCTAAGTGTATTTCTTTCTTTATATAATTGTTGTTGCATATTCAATCAAAAGTTTAAAATATTTACCCCAATTTCACCAAGTTCCGTTAAAACTAACTATTACTTTAACTTCCAGCTTACAATATGTTTTGACAGCTTGAACTGATAGTTAATTATAGCTGAACTTGGTGAAATTGGGGGTTACTTATTAAAACAAATGGTAATGTCGTCGTCAAAAAAAATGTACTGTTTTTTTCTTGATTGTACTGTTTTTATGTATTCAATGTACTGTTTTTCCGAATTTAAAATCTGGCTACCCTAGATATGACCTATGGTTACGCCTTATATATAAAAAGATCGGAAATTGTTAGTAGAAAATATTTTCTAAAAAACTCGAGAAAATCGGTTCAGATACGAAAAAGTTATGACCAAAATATTATTTTTTTTTTTTTTTTTTTGAAAAATACCAATTTTCGGGAACCATAGATCTTGCCGAGTCCAAGTTTTATAACCCAACTTACTGGCAAATTTCTTCTTAAACACTTCGGTTATAATCAAAATACTGAAATCCCAAAAATTACTCTTTTTATACCCTTCACCTCAGGTGGAAAAGGGTATATAGAAATTTGTCATTCCGTTTGTAATTTCTTTAATATTGATATAAGACCCTATAAAGTATATATATTCTGGGTCCTTATGAGGAGAGAACTTGATTTAACGATGTCCGTCCGTCTGTCCGTCTTACGTTTGATTTGTGTTTTCCGGAGACTCCAGACATGATAGCGGCTAGGTTGTTTTACATTTATGTCACATATAGTCCACGACTGCCTCTAATTTTTTCCAAAAATCCCTTGTTGTTGTATTTTTATTGCTTTTTTCTGTATATCTGGAGAACGGCAACTGCCAAAGTTTCCAAATTAGGTGCAAACATTCAAGTTATAAATACACACCAACACACAAAATGTGGGCGGGGTTGAAGAAGTGGGCGTGGTACCCCCATACAAAAAATTTCAAAAATTGTATAATAACCTGAATTTTTTGACTGTAATATGACCTATGGTTACGCCTTATATATCAAAAGTTGAAAATATTTTCTGAAAAACTCGAGAAAACCGGTTAAGATACGAAAAAGTTATGACCAAAATATTAATTTTTTTTTGAAAAATACCCATTTTCGGGAACCATACATCTTGCCGAGTCCAAGTTTTATAACCCAACTAACTGGAAAATTTAAAAAATGGCTGAGTTATAATCAAAATACTGAAATCCCAAAAATTACTCTTTTTATACACTTCACCACAGGTGGAAAAGGGTATATATAAGTTTGTCATTCCGTTTGTAATTTCTACAATATTGATCTAAGACCCTATAAAGTATATATATTCTGGGTCCTTCTGAGGAGAGAACTTGATTTAACCATGTGATGTCCCTCAAACCCCCCTCCCCCCCCCCCCCCCCGCCATTCAATTGTTTACATATACTAGCATAATGCCCAATATGATTTTCGTTATCACCCTTCTTTATTATTTCATCTATTTAACGAAATAGTTTTTACAAATAGAAACTAGGAATTTTTGTGTTTGTTTGCTACTTAAAAACTCGCCAAAAAGCAAACAAACAAATACACATACATACATGGCACAAACTATTTTGGTGAATATATTTCCCAACTTTGCTATTGCGGTGAACAATAACAACAAAAGTAATTTCAACTCAACTGTGTTGAATTTTGTGAACAGTACCCGTGCCATATTTTATTTTAATGATATTCGATTAACGTTCCTTCATGGTTCCTTCTAGGGGGTGTGTTAAGTTAGAAACTGTGAGTTCTCTGGTTCGAATCTTGTTTTTCTAAAAAGGAAATTTTTTGTTCTAAAAACGATTAAAAAAAATATTTACCAGTTTTCGCTTTTTAAATTTAATTTATAATGAAGTTAAAAGTTTTGTAACTATGTATGTATATGTAAAAATTATTTGGTTTTTGTCTTGTTGCTCTGTATTCTGCTCGCACAATGGTGAAGGGTATAAAGATTCGGCACAGCCGAATATAGCACTCTTACTTGTTTCTTATTTATTTGATTTGATTTTGCTAATTTGTGTCTGGGTTAATTTATTCAAAAAATATGAATAATTTTTTTCAATTGATTTCCTTAAAATAACTTTTACAACTCTAATGGCCGATTTCACCAGTATATTTCAATGCAAATTTATGTTCGTTTTTCTTGTCAAATAAAAATAATATGATAGGAAAAACTATATTTAAATAGAATTGATGAAATTGGCCATAAAAAATTAAAATAACAAAAGTTGGTATTTAGTAATATAATTGCTTCAAAAAAAGGTCTAATTAATTAATATTTATTCACATTTTGTTGTTGTTTATTTTTTATTTCAACTTTTCTTTTTTTTTCAATTTGTATGCTTTTTGTCTGTTTACTTTTGCGTGTTTACCTTTTGAAACATGTGTACATATCGTCGCTATTATGTATTTAAAATAAAAAAATTTGTCTTTTTCTTTATTTAACAAATAACAAAAGATATTCTCCATAAAATATTATCATTTACATTGGACTTTGTTTTGGAAATAAATAACAACTTACATAAAAATTTCATTCAATTACCTTTAGAAGCGATTTTTAGGTTAACGATATACCAAAAATTGTCTAGGATCAATAGTTGTATATATCAATCCCTAACCGCGAAAATAACGTAAGCGACATGACTTTCAATTTTCGTTTTTTTTAATAAATGACTTTATTGGCAACACTTGCATCATCTCCTAAAATGTCATGGTCACAAAAGGTACCGTTACGATTTTATAGCAAAAACAATTTTATTGTGAGCGACAAATTTCATACAAAATTTAATTTGAAAATATTTCTGCACGCTATATATCTGTTGTGATGAAAAAATAAATCTTAATTTTGTCTATATTATCACAAAACCCCTTTTATTTAAAAACAACAGAAAAGCTTGGAAAAAATCACTTTTCTGTCTCACATTGAAAATCGGGCATTACATCAAAATTCAATAATACTTTAAAAAAAAAACACAAAGTAAGTATCCTTTATGATTTCCAACAGTATGTAGACGGCTTGGCATCGATTTAATTAGTTTCTTCCAAACATCGGGACTAATCTCATTCCACTCTTCCGGCAAAGCAGTTTTCAAGAGTTGTTTTGATGTACACAGCCCGCCCTGCATCCTGCGTTCAAACTCGTCCCATTAATGTTCAATGAAATTGAGATCGGTACTTTGTGCAGGTGTTTTCATCACCTTGGGACAATTATACACCAACCATTTTTTACATCAAGTGCTGAATGCTTCGGGTCGTTATCCTGATAAAATTTGAAGCTAGCTTCAATGCCGAGATTAATATGCAACACTTTCTTTTAAATTGGTCTTTTAAATTGTTAAATAAAGATGCTAGTTAATTATTCTATTAAAGAAATGCAAGTTGACAACCCTCAAAGCAGCCATGCACCACCAAACCAGATACTTCTTTGTGTATTTTTAAGTGCACTGATAGAAAAATGTATCTTCATATTGATGATGCCCAAACATCAGAATTGTGACATCAATGTTACTACAAATGGCATCAATGATGCAAAAAGTAACATCAATCCAATGACTAACGTCTTCGTACAATTTTGTAATTTTTTACGTGTCATCTATTCTGATATTGATGATTCCCTAACATCAGAATTGTGACATCAATGTTACTACCAATGGCATCAATGATGCAAAAAGTAACATCAATCCAATGACTAACGCCTTCGTACAATTTTGTCATTTTTTACGTGTCATCTATTTTATGACTTTAGTGACATCAATTCGATGCCACATTTTATATATTGTTATCATTATTTTCATGATTACAATATATTATAAGAAGCAAAAATTCCTATATTCTATTTTGTATCTAATTATTAAGTAAAATACACCTAATTTTTAAAGTAGAATGATTACGAAAACCATATGGGGCATGGTTCTGGTGTCTTATTATTGAGAGTTCTGCTGTTAACAAAGGTAATTCAACAAACGTGAAACAAACATATGTAACAGGTAAGTAAATAATAATATTCTCTCACTTTGACTAAAGTCAATTCCAATTACTTTGACTTAATGATAAGCTGTCATTTAATGTGCTAATGTGTCCTTTCTCCGATGTAACTGCGTCATCGCACTGAGAACATGTTCGTCATTTCTGCTATGCCGATGTGTCATCCCATTGATGACATAATCTCATTTTGACCCTGATGACACTTTGGCCAAGTGATGTTAAGGTTGACATCATCATGATGAAAGGTGTCATGGGGTCAAAAACAGAGACACTTGTCATAGTACTGATGTCAAAATACAGCAGCGTTATGACGCCTTTTCTGTCAGTGCATTATAACACTTTTATATAATGGCCGACTTTCAATGTAAGACAGAAAAGTGACCTTTTTAAGTTTTATCTTCATATTTATTTATTAACACAACTTAGATTAAATTTTGTTGTTGTTTAAAAAAAAGGGTTTTGTGATAACATAGACAAAATTAGGATGTTTTTTTTATCGCAACAGTGATATAGCGTGCAGAAATATATATTCATGCGTGTGCCTGACTTTAAATGTCAGCCACTGTAAATTTGTAGTTTAAATAAAATTTTTATTGATCAAAATTTATAAGGATTTATGTTGGTAATAATTGAATTTCTACTGAATGCGTAGGTATTTTTGTAAATCTCTAACAACACTGGTTGCAATAAACCCTAAAATTATAATTTTGAATTTGTAGTTAACAGGCTAACCTCGCACAAATAACAAATAAATATTTAGAATAGCAAATGATGTAATAATTATACATCCTAATAATAGATTTTTATTAATAATAAAAAAAAAACGCAGAAACACTTGCTTGCTAATTTATAAAAGTAAAAATAATCGAATTGGAAATGTGTGAAATACATATCTGTGGCTTTTTGACAAAACATCTTAAGTCAAATTTAAAAAGTTGAAAGAAATGTTGTTAATCATACGAATTTTTATTCAAAAAACATTTTTGTTTACGTTTTTAAAATTTTGTATAATAAACGAAATTTTTCTTTACTTTTGGTTTATTTTATTACACTGTGCAAAAAAATTTGTGTCATCGCCGTCAGCCTCAACACTTGCAACGCGAAATTAAAGTCTACTACTAGTAGAGCAAATCTGCCAAAGGGTTTTGAAAAGTTAACTCGGGCTCCCGAAATATGGGCCGCTAAAGTTTTTGAATTTTTTGAAAAGGCGTTTGGTATAAGTCGAAAAAAAATATACTAAATGTACTTCTAAGCTTAAAACTAATTTCAGATGTCTTCAGTAGAATCGTAATGCGATTATTTTCTAAGAATTTTTTAACCCTCTAACTCTCATTTTAAGGGGTAATTTTTGTCCTAATTCCCAACTCTTACACAAAAGTATACTAAAACGGCACTTTTAAGGATTACATTTTCTACGAATATTTTTTGCATTAAATTTCACTAGGGGTCTTCTAAAACCAAAAGTTTGTTCAATGTATCTAAAACGAATTCTTGAAATTTCGGGCTTTGAAATTTTTGAATTTCTTGAAAAGGCGTTTGGTACAAGTCAAAAAAATATACTTAATGTACTTCTGACCTAAAAGACTATTTCAGATGTCTTCAGCAGAATTGTATGGCGATTCTTTTCATAGAGTAAATTAACCCTGTAACACTCATTTTAAAACCTCTTTGGCAGATTTACTCTACTAGTAGTCTACTTTCATTTCGCGTTAAAAGTGTTGAGGCAAGTTTTTTTTGTTGCACAGTGTTATTTAATAAAAATGATTTTTTAATCGATTTTTTTTAAAGTTTTTTGCTATCTCGATTTAAGATGTTTTGTCAAAATGCCACAGATATCTAGAGGATGTTTATTTTACATCCGATAGAACTTACGAAATAGTTAGCTTTTATACAAACTGTGCTTTCATACAAACTGCGCAAAAATAGATTCACGTTTACACAACGCTACCAAGTTATTTAAATTTACTCGGAAAAATAGTCATCGATTTACGCAACTTATAGGCGATAAAATTGTGTTTAACGATTAGGGTAATTTATATTCTGTGGGGCTGCGTGAAGTCACTGGTTTATGCTGATAAAAATGCAACAATTGGCGACTTTTAGGCCTACAATAATCGTATTATTCGTGACATACGACCAGCAATGCTCGAAGAAGTGGCCGAAGATTGGACGTCCAGAATGCGCTTCGACAAGAACAGTAGAAGTGCAGTGTCCATAGACCCGAAATAATTTTCATACCTCGGATTGGTTTTATTAACCGGGTATTTTTTAAATTATAATAAAAGTTTTATTTTAGAAATTTATATTGAAAACGAAAACAAATTTGATTTTTTTTTAATCTGGTTTTATATGATGTTTTCACAACACAAGTGATTAAACGTAAAGTAAAATTTATATAAAAAGCATTTAGTTTTTTGAGCGTTAAAATTACTACACGTTCAATCACTTGTGTTCTGTAAATAGGACATTAATGTAAAATTTATTTGAAAAACAGGCAGTAAGATTAAATTTGTTGTGTTTGTTTACAATTTCAAGTTGTATCGGGCTTAAAAAAATACTGGAAACATTAAACAAATTGGCGGTATGAACTAAGTCCACAATGAACTAACTGCCCAAACCCAAAATGAACTAAGTCCCCAAATTTGGGGACATCGTTCATTTATGGAAAAAACCCGAAGACCGGCTTCGCTAACTAAAGCTTCTCTGCATCCTTGCGCCCAGCCGAAGGCAGGCTATACATAGAAGCTTTAGTTAGCGAAGCCGGTGTTTGTTACACCATAGAGGAGAAAATCCTTGCGCCCGGCGGAAGGCCGGCTATACAGACAAGCTTTAGTTAGCGAAGCCGATCTTTGTTATACCATAGAGGAGAAAATCCTTCGCCTGGCCGAAGGCCGTCTGTTCAGAGAAGCTTTAAATCCTCTAATGAAAGTTCATTTTATTTTTTGGGGACTTCGTTCATATGTACTAACTCCCCATATGTACTAACTCCCCAAAAAAAATGATGTCCCCAAAAACGTGAACGAAGTCCCCAAATATCGTTGTTGTTTTTTCACATACAGTCGTTTGGGGACTTAGTTCATTTTGGGTTTGCGGAGTTAGCTCATTGGGGACTTAGTTCATACCGCCGATCAAATTATTAGTCAGTCAGCTGTGAGGATTTTTTCAAAAATAATATTTTGTTAAAAAAAATCATTGATTAGCTAAAAAGTGTGAGTAAAAACAATGATTTTCTTAAAATTTTGCACTTATAATAATATTATTTAAGAAAATACTCATGTAGATTCTCCTTATTAAATAATAATAAAAAGGATGTTGCCACGATTAAAATAAAAAGTTTTGCTATGTTCACACTTTCACATTACATTTGAGATGTTTAAGATGACAATTGATAAAGTATTAAAAATTGATAAAAAAAATAACTTTATTAAATCAGAAGATTATTTTAAGCATTAATAATGAAATTGTGAAAATTGATGGATTAGTTAAGGACGAAATAAAAACATTAATACTCTTTGTACACTTAAATATATTTCGGAGGAACGTTTAAAAGATATTGAAAATGTAAAACATGCGTTCACACATGAAAAATCTAACAAATACTATCAATAAAAAAACTTTTATATTTTTTTTACTTTTTTCTACAAAAGTGACAAAATTTTAAAAGAAAACACCAAAATGAACATACTTAATACAAAAAAAAAACTTGCAACAAAGTAAAAACTTGAGAAATGGTAACGCTGCTTTCAAAAAATTGCCTTTTTCACCTTTATCGTGGTTGGCGCCTGCGACTGTTTGGTAATAGATTAAAGGGAACGTGAACTTATTTCCCTTAATCTATTACCAAACAGTCGAAGGTGTATTTTAAAATCGCCAACCACGATAAGGATGTTTTTGTCTGTGCTGTCACAATATTAATAAATGTTGCAACTTTTCTAGTGATGACACTAAAAAAAATTTAAAGACGTAAAAGGGAACAAAATAAGATTGGATCATCTTGTAAAGATGTTGAAAAGTTTTTACTTTTAAGGCCATATCAGATAAAACTTCATCGCTTTGCGTGACGTTTCTAACTTTGACTGAAAAGCGTAACTCAAAAGGTGTATGTCACAATAAACACTTTGACAACACTCACGCATTGTGTGTTAAAAAAAATAAACAAAAAAAATTAAATGAAAAATTTCAACATTTTCGCAAATTGATGGTAGATGCTAGATGTTGACAAGTGGGAAAATTGTAAAAGGCTATAAGAAATCGTGGTCTGTTGTACACGTAAGAGGTATGTTTATTGTGGCCGATGCTACATCTTATTCAGTTTGAGGTTTGTTCAGAGGATTCTACGTGATAAATTAAATGATGTTGTTTTAATCATGCCAATTTGAAGTGATTAACAAATCACTTAAATGTATTAATAATCATATCGATTTTAATGTGATTAGAGCTTAATCACTTTCGAGATTCTTAAACGCGTTTAAAACCCAAGTGTAAACATAGCATTACACAAATGTAAGTTCAAAATGATTCACTGCCATAGAAAATAACACAGAAATACTGCAGAAATATATGGTTTAAGCGTTTATTTTAAAATAGTGTGCCAACGTTCTGTTCTGTACAGATCGAAGTTTTATAGACACTTGACAGCAACTGTTATATAAGCTGTTGTTATCAATAATAATAAATCTTATTTAAAATGCAAATCACTCTGACTGACAGAAATAACTTACAACTGTTTTTAACGCTAAAAAGTTAGGCATACATACATACATACATACATACATACATGCTTTATAAACCTAAAAAACTTTTTGGGTGTGGAATAATATATAAAAAGATTTTATAGAAATAATACGTCAGTTATCACAAAATACAACAAAATGTAACGGTTAAAAAATAATTTAAAGAATTTAAAAACCGTAAAATACCAATAACTATTCAGAAAGTGGCAACGCTGTATTACAATGAAGCTTTTAAAAGAAGACATCTTTAGTCGACGAAGATTTTGACGGTTAAGTGAAGTGAATATTGCAACGAAATTGTTTATTTAAACATATTTAGAATAACACAAGCAAGAAAGTATAGTCGATCAAGCCCTATCATTTGATTCCATACACAACAGTATAAGAAGACAAATTTTTTTTGGGTCCCATGGCCAATCATGGTCCCGGCAAAACAAAATTACGTTATGAGGTTAAGATTCATATCACTGTTGGGATCTGACAATTCTTTAATTGTGTCGTTTTCTTGGCAAAATTGTAAGAAATTTACATAATTTGTACCAAAATTTCGCTATAAAATAAATAAGCATACAAAGTAATTCACTTAAAAACACTTACCCCCATATTCATAAAAAATATTTTTGTTTTATTGGAGGTTTATTGAACGAATTTCCTATGAAAATGTGTTCAATAAACCTCCAATAAAATAAAAATATTTTTTATGAATATGGGGGTTAATCAATAAAAATAAAAGCAAAACAAGTAAAAAGCCCGAATATTTGATACCTACACCACAGTACATAAAGACACATATTCGAGAGAGTACTCTATTTGGGATGCGTGGACAATCGTGGACCCGCCAGAACAAAATTATGTTTGATATAGACCGATTCCAAAAAAAATTTGTTAAGATGATTTAGATTGCAATAAAATAAGTTTGACTCAAATTTAATCTTAATACCAACATAAGATGGTTTATAGGCACAAACACCATTCCGGAAAGAAATTGTATGGGGGCTATGTGAAATTATGAACCGATTCTCACCATTTTCAGTAGGCTTCGTCCTTATGAATTGAAACCCATGTACCAAATTTCACCCAATTACCCTCACAACACTAATAAGGAAGAAGTAAACATTTCTCTTTTTCTCTTTTTTTGTCAAAGGCATACAAAAGTGTAGACAGCGTCACCAAAACTATCGACAAAAGTCGCGATTTGGAGACACTTAATCCCAGATTTCCTACAGGGATATACATACATATGTACTTATGATAAAATTTCGTAATATTATTTTTTTTCTAATTGTAACAAGAAAGGATTAATTGTACCAGTGTACCAATAAAGTTTCACAAATCTCATCAGTGATTCATATAAGAGTTCTTTGTACCGATTATCATAATTTTAACATCTATAAGAGATTTGTTTATCTTAAAGCTATTTTGGAGAGCAGGCTTATATGGGATCTATGGTTCATTCTAGAGCTTTTATATTATAAAAGTTATCGTCGCCAAGTTTTATATCAATACCAGTATTTATAAGGCATAAAAAGTTATTTTCTGGAGTAGTATTTGTATAAGAGCTATGGTAAAATATAAGCCGATTTAAAATACTCCATTATTATAAGAAAGCTTAAAGGCACAAAGACTATTCCGCAAAGAAGTTTATATAGGGACCATGTGGGCCTGAAATTTGCACACAAGGTTACATAGATAGACAACCAGCTACCTGTATGGACATAGTGACATCTACTAAGAAGGTGATATTAAGGTCGGGTTTTTTTAGATGTGGATTAGGTTAAAACTTAGTTTAACGTAGTCTGAAACTCAGATCTTCCCGAGAAACTTTATTTTTTCTTATTATTATTATATTAAAGACCAACATTTTAAGCAAACCGAAGCTGTTCCATCAATATTTTGTAAACAAACTTGGTAATGGTAAATCAATCGGTATACTAAAAGGTGGGTATACATAGTACCAATACTTTAAAGAGCTACGCACAATAGCACAAACGAATAATACCCTCTCCACTATTGTTGTGTTCTATTTATACTAACTTGCGAGAGCTTTAACCTAACCGTATAGTAATTAAATCTCGCTGTGCTTTACATTTACTATCTGGCTTAGAAAATTACATTTTAAATAATTTTGGAAAATGTTAGACTACATTCACATTGCTCCAATATTTTACACGTCTCATTAAAATTTAATTATTAAATGTATAATTGATCATGCAGCAGTGTTGTAAAAATGTATGTATCTAGTAAAACAATTTATCTAATCTCATTTAAATCAAACCACTTTAAGTTATTCCGTGTTCAAATGAGAGTTAACTGTTGATTTATTGTGTAGTTGCCCTTTTTTCATTAAATATTTGATCATTAGAATTAACTTTAATTGAATGCATATATTTTTTAATGACATCAGCCCTAAACTGGGGATTTTTTTTTAAATTGTTAAGAAAATACTTACTTGTGTGTAATACAATACCTGTAAACGGAATATTTATTTTCAAAAATATGTATATCCCAGTAAAAACTTCGCCTCCAAAATAATGTGTTAATTAATCAGAAAAACATAAAGGCACTTCTTACAATTCTACTGAAAGAACCTGGAGCGTAAAATTAATAACATTTAAAATATGATTGACAAAGGTCAATTAAAACTGAATTTATGTTCAATTTCATCATAGGTAGAAAAAAGTAGATTTCTGCATCTGCTTGCAACGTCATGAAATAAAGGTCGTTGACTATACTAATCGATCTAATTGGAAGACGAGCAAAGCATGTCTCTCAAAATAGAGATAGCAATTTTGAATTTTTTAATGTATGTTGTTATACTATTACTAAATGCCCTTTTAGCCCGTACTTGCCTTTGCTCCGGTTTCGGTTAAATTTTTTGTTGTAAAAACTATCTTAGAAATTTAAAAAGATCAAGAGAACAGATAAGTTTTGGATAAGTTTGCAATTGGTAGCAATCTATTCATTTAACTTTCCAGTTTTTCTATAATAAATATATTTATATATTCCTAATCAAACGCTTATTTATTTATTTTAAAATAAATTGAGCGATAAAAAGTCGTTGAATGCTTGCATGAGCCGAATTTATCTATATACATATATAACAGAGTTGCGTGAGTGACGGACTCATTCATCATCGCCCAGCCCAAACCACCGACCCTAGAAACTTGAAATTTGGACTAGCGATTGGTCACTCCCCAAATCGATACACTAAGACAGGATTTTTCGAAATTCGAATGTTTAGGGGGTAACAACGGAAAAATTCGGTAACCTTATATCTCCAAAACTAAAAGAGATGAATAAAAAAGGTAATACTTAAAGTTGTTCTTTAGAAAAATAAGCGGTAAAATCTGAATTTTAGTACTTTTTTGCCATCTTTTGAACCAATAAACATAGAAACAAATTTAATACCACATTCGAAACTTATCAAAAAAAATACGTATGGGTAATTCTATGTCAAAACGACCAAGAGTGGGACACGACCCCTTCCGATTTTAATGAAATTTGGTGAGAAAGCCGCTATCATCTTATAAGGAACATATATGAACGGCTATTAACTATCATATTAAGGCGTACGTCTAGTAAAAAAAAAAACGTGTGTGCTCATTAATTATGAGAGTGTGACCCTAAACTTTACTTTACTAAACTAACTTTACAATAATGCAGCAAGAGAAAAAACAACAGGCATTTTGTTGCAAGAATTGTGACAGCAAATGTCAACATGTCTTTATAAAAAATGTCAATAACCAAAAAAATTGACCCCAAACATCACATCACGAAGAAAAAAACGGAGAACAGCTGCATTACTGAGGTCACTTTATAAGTACATTCTGATTCTGATAGCATAACTGGGCAGGTACTTATTAACTGGAAGCTAGCTTTCCCTCATCAATAAATTTCAGTGTATTTATCAAATATGAAAAATTGGGAATTTAGCACGTCATACAAAAATCTTAATAATAAATTTAGTATTCCCGTAAATAACTTTGATAATATACTTGCATGTGCCCGTGCAGAAAACTGAATTGCCAAATTGGTTTTTTTGTTGTTTTCTTGCGAAGACAATAGAATGAAACAATTTAATTTTTAATTTTGTTACTTACAACTACAATTCGAGTCGGAAAGAACCCAACCAATTGTAGGGGGATGTAAGAAAAGATAAACTCACTGTTTATTGTTGGTGTTTTGTTTAAGCTTTGATATTGTTACAATTAAGACTTTGAGTGTATAAAATTCTTATTCGCTTTAGGGTTTTATTTGTATAATATTTTTAGCTTTTCTAAAATCTTTGGAAAAGGTTTCCTGATGATCTGGCCTAAGCAACCAGTGAAATGCGCATAGAAGCTAGCTTTCCCTCATCAATAAATTTCAGTGTATTTATCAAATATGAAAAATTAGGAATTTAGCACGTCATACAAAAATCTTAATTGAACAACTACAATTGTCTTGTTTAAGGCTTCATATATTTAATATAAATTCGGCTCATGCAAGCATTCAACGACTTTTTATCGCTCCTTTTCTTCGTGGACATATTTTTATGCCAAAGTTTATTTTTCTAGGTTTAAGCTTGTTTAAATTCTGGCATTTAACCCGTTGCTAGTAGAACCAAAAAGCTAAAGAACAATGCCAAATTTCCCGTATTTCCTTTTTTGGGTACTATATTTTTCCCCCATTAAAGTATCAACAATTTCAGTACTGCAGTGGTAGCCCATAATTTAGTACGAATATGAATGGAGGAAAATGTTTTGTAAAAAAAAGTATCAAAAATAGTTAAGATTTTCACCCCTTAAATGTTCGAATTTCGAAAAAGTACCAAATTATTAAACGGGTAATTCCATGTCAAAACGACCAATAGTGGGACACGACCCCTTTCGATTTTAATTAAATTTGGTGAGAAGGTTCCTTTTATCTTATAAGGACATATATGAACGAAAAAAAATTTTAAAATTTGTTTTTCGAAAGTTATGTCATATTCAAAATGTCATAATTTCGCAGAATTAGCCGAATGTGTTGAGCTTATTTCTTCAATATCTCGAAAACTACTTGACATATGAAAATGACTTTAATGTTATTTTAAAGGGGCTTCAAGCCTTCAGTTGTAAAAGTACCTTAATTATAGATTTGCCAGACGTACTGTTTTTAGCAGTAAGCGTACTTTTTTACTATTCGTACTGCTTTCTGCTTGTAGATTTTGTACTTCTTTTTGCATTGTTTTTTTTTTTTTTTTTTTTTTTGCACAAAAATAAGAAAACGTCGTCTAATCAATAAATTCATACCAAATTCATAGAATCAAGCAAACAATTTGTTGATTTTGCACCTATTACCAAAATGAATATATAGATTTCTAAAAATTGTAAAAACTTTAAATTGTCAATATTTTTTCCCAATAAATTGAATTTTAATTAAAAAATTATTAAAGAACTTTGCCGTTTCAAACAATGTGTAAATTTATTAAATTAAGTATAGCTCAGATTTTGACAATTTCCAACAACAATTCTACAAGTTTAAATTATTTTATTTTAAGCGAAAAAGCAATTGAGATTTTTAGTTATTTAATTAAAAATTTATTTCAAAACAACTTAAATATTTATTAAATCAAAACTATATTTTTAATTTTCTTTCAACAAAAAAAAAAATAATTGATTCAATTATCACATTAATTAAGTTGAAATACTTTTCTAACAATTTTTTTAATTGATAAAAAAAAATTAATATATTTTTCTGTGTATGTATAAAAAGTTCAACAAAAAATTTTCAACATCAACTTAATAGACTGCTACTCTGAAAGAAATATTTAAATTATGCGATTTAGGATTGTCTGGCATGCTCTAAAATAATCTTACGACTGCAAGGGCGAAAAGTAAAAATTGTTTTGTATATTAACTTACCTGAATCCCAATTATCTAGGATAGGATTTTATTGTTTATAAATTCTAAAATTTTTAACAAGAAGTTAAATAACTAAAATAAAAACCATTCTATAACAGTTAGAAGTAATTATTCTATATAAGTCCCTATTTTGAAAATCAGTGTCCCTGTCAAAACAAAAAAATAATTAATTCTTATCTAAATGAGAAAAAAAAATAACATTACTTAATTCGTGTCAAAATATTGGGAAGGCAGGTAGGTCTAAATTGACAACAATACTCATGTAAGCCCCGATCCTGAATATAAACAATCACATGGCTGTAAAATTTGACAAAAATAATTTTTTTAACGCATGCGATAAAAAATATTTTAAAAATATCACATACAATAAAAAATATATAAAAAATATTATAAAGAAAATAGGACTATTTACACGAAATTTTAAAGTTTTTATGAAAAATCCATCATTTGTGTTTAACCAAAAAAACTAATCTCATATTTTAGTTTTTCTTTTTTTTTTTAAATTTGACTTAAGCTACGGTCACACTGGCAAATAATTGACGAAAAAAACGGGACCAACAAGCAAACTAATACATAATTTTCTTTAATTTAAAATTTATTTTGATTATAATATAATATAATGTAAAAAATACATTTTTTTTTTTGCTATGTCTAGTAGTATAATTATTTTATATTGCCACATTAAGACCACTAACTTACCCAGTAAAAACTTCGCCTACAAAATAATGTGTTGAGTAATCAGAAAAACATGAAGGCACTACTTTCAATTCAACTCAAAGAACCAATGAATTTTACAAGGGATGTCCCAAAATGAACGCATTATAAAGTAAGTCATTATTTTTTTACTTAAATACATCCAGAAAAAAGTAGTTATAGAAGTTGTTATAGATGCAGTTATAGAAGAAAGCTACTAAATAATGAGTTAAAGAAGCTATTCATTTTGAAAAAGTAAGCGAAGTTTTTACTGGGTTAACAAAAAGGTTATGCTTATTTGATAAAATATTTAATAAGTGTGACCGTAGCTTTAGAATGAAATGCTCATGAAATTGATCTGTGAGGGATACAAATACAGTTTGGATATCGTGCTTATAGATTATTGTAGCATTGTCCATAGTCTTCATTCCCTGAGATCTTAGGACTTGGACACATTGGCCATATCCTTCACAGAGCACTTTCATGAGAATTTCACTCCAAGTCACTTTTTTTCAAAAATCATAAATTTTGTCAAAGTTATTTTCGGGAATACAAAGTTTATTATTAATACGATTTCCGTATGGCGTGCTAAATTCCCAGTTTTTAATATTTGATAAATACACTGAAATTTTTTGTTCAGGGAAAGCTAGCTTCTATGCGCATTTCGCCGGTTGCTTAGACCAGCTCATCAGGAAACCTTTTCCAAAGATTTTAGAAAAGTCAAAAATACTTAACAAATAAAACCCTAAAGCGAATAAGAGTTATCAACATATAATTTTGATATTAAAAGACTAATAAAATATCTAATTAGATTTTAACATTAAATAAAAATTATTGATTTTTCATAAAAAAAATTTCGTGTAAATAGTCGAATTGACTTTATATTTTTTTTTTTTTTAAATGAATTAAACTTTTCATATTTATCTTTACACACGTTATTTTTTCGAAGTCGAAATCTCACTAGAATATTATAGGCCGATATGTCTATAACAATGGACTAGAGTACCAATTAAAGTCACTCTCGTGAAAATTACATCAAAAGAATATATGAAATTCAAAAGTTTGGCATAAATATATTTCGTCAAAATTTAACATTTTACCAAAAAACAAGCCTCCCATAAATCACCCACACATTTTGTATATTGTAATAAGATTGCGCAAATTTTTTTAATTTTATAATTACCGAATTTTATAAGAGAAATCTTATATATGATCTACCCAGAAAATACATTTTGATAACATAAATATTATGTTAATTGCAATATTATATGTAATCAAAAATGTGATAACAAATATTTTTTAGGTGAACGTTCGTGATCGTTAGTCAAAAACAACTCACAGCTAGAGTTTTTTCCCGGAATTTTTTGATTCCCGGGAAAGCGGGAAATTTTTTTAATTTCCCGGGATCCTGCTCCATATAAATAGAACAAAGTAAATTTGTTTTTATATAATGAAAAAAACTTTTATAAAAAAAACGTAAGGCAACTTGTTTACAAAGCAAGTAAAAGAAATGCTTAAATACTACAAAAATTAATTGAAGATTAAAAGAAGAACTTGAATAATTATTACCTTATGGTTTTATATTATTTGCTCTAGATAAAAAGATAACATAAACATAACAATTTAATTCATAAAACAATAAAAAAAACAAACAAAAATTGAGATACTCAAGATATGAGATCAAAAAGTTAATTCATAAAATAGATAAAATATTTTAACATTTTTTAACTGCTTAGGAAATAATTTTCTGACACACTCAAAGCGCTTAGTGAGTCGTCAAAAGTATATTTCTTATTTTATTTACTTATTACCATCACCTAATAAGCATATCGCTCCTTTATTACAACATAGTCATATCTCAAAAAATCAAAAATTGTGAGTTATTTATGCAAAGTGTTCCTTCATACCTTCTCGTATTTTATCTCAAACTTAACCGAAGTCAAAGCAAAATATTTATATCTTTAAATCGGTACATTTTGAAAACTTAGATCGCGTTTTGCCAAGTTCGTTTGTTTTTTTTAGATATGACTATGGTGCAATAAAGGAACGATATGTTTAGGTATCTGCTATTTTTAAGACTTGCCCATGGACAATTAAACTTTACTGCCTGCACCTTATTTTGAATTAATATTCTTTATTAACGTTTCACTTAACTAAATTTATTAATTATCAACTGTAGCACTGCCCATTCTGCTTTTAGTAGATTTATTGCATCAGGAGACATCGATTTACGTATGTACTCACTTCTTGTCATTGATCTAAAGGAGCATATAGACGACATGTTTTTGTCATCTGACATGTCAAATATCCCACTGCAAAACACATACATGTCGTGTGTTACCTTTTTAACTTTGCTTCTGTAAAAGTCAGACGCAAAGTCATCTGACAAAATTTCAATTAGAGCGTGCTCTATTTTCTTCTGACAAACCATTTGACATCAGAAATCTATGCCGGGAAGAAACTGGCAGCGGCGTCAACTATTGACGGAATCATTAGCCGGCTGGAGTTAATATTTTACAATACCAAGATATGTATGCTCATCTCACCATTGAATAGAATTTATGTAAATATTTACATAAAAACCGTTTAATTATAAAATTCTAAATTGGTATCTTTAAAATAAAAGAAAAAATGTTAAGATGGCTAAATTATTTTACGGCGCAAATAAATATTTTCGTGGCGGCAGCAAGCTATTTTGAAACCGAGAACTACTTTGGTTTCTGCAATAACAATGCGAAAAAAAACAGAGACAATGTCAGAAGCAAATTACATGTACGTTTGTGACCGAATATTATAAACCTTATGTATAACAGCAATTTTGACAGACATGAACAATTACATGTGACTTGAAAATTTGACATGTCAGATTACAAATACATGTCGTGTACGGGCGCCTTAATCGACAACCCATCCACAGATGCTAATTTTCAGAGAATATAAACCTTAATTTCAAAATATAAATAGCTGTTTTTTCAAATTATGCGGAATTTTTTATATCCCAGGATCCCGCAAGAAAAATCCCGGGAAAGCGGGAAATAACCCGGGACGGGAAATCCCGGGAAAAACCCCTACTCACGGCTCAACAAAATTTTAAGCTAGTAGGTCTTAAGTTGCCCATATGTCCCAAATAGGGACAAGTCGGTCGTGTAGAGCATCTAGTGGTTGGTCTTGCCCTACTATACACGCTTAATTGTCTAAAATTAGGAATTCAATCTTAATATACATATGTATCTATTTGAAAGATCCTTATGAGAGTAAAAGTGTTTATTAGGAACATTTTGCCCAAAATGTTTAAGCATCACAAAACATTTATAAAAAGATCTTTGAATCAAATTTTTTCTTATAAAATATTTGTTTATTTACAAATTTATTTTGTTTTCTATGAATTGTTTTATTTTATTAATCAAAAATTTCCATATTGTGTTATTTAGAAACTATTAAAAACGCCAAAATGCCAATTAATATTTTTGATTTAGAATTTATTTGTTTTTTTTTTTAATATTAAATGATATTTGCCATAAGTATTGAGAACACATACTATTACCACAAAACACTTTTGTGATTTCTGCCAAGTGTATGGGCCATAAATGTTATAATTCATTTTAAATGGAAATTTTTAATGGTTGCATAAACATGAAAATAAGAAGAAATAAAAGAAATGCACAAGTCGTAAAAAAACTTCAGAAAATTCTTGGCATATTAAAAAATTTTTAAGTCTTTTTTATTTTTAAAAATTTGTATTTATACAGCAAATTTGTACGGTAGGACTTTGTATGCTACAATCTGTGCCGAAATTTAGCTGACTGTGGACAATCAAAATTAACCTTGATGCGTCGATAATGTGAACACTCTTTTGCACAATGTGGATACCGATTTTTATCGGCCATTTGTGTGCTGATCACAGTCGCCAATCAGCGCCGATACAATGGATGGCAAAACGAAATTTTAAAATTGCACCAACTGGATACTAAAATTTTACATTTTTTAACTTAATTGTACCAAAATTACATTAGTTTTTTCTATTATTTATGTATTAAAACTTTAAATAGAACATTTGTACTGTTAAGGCCCGAATACACTTGTCAAATGATTGTCCAGCCGGCGAATTCATCGTGTAAGTGTGATTGACGTAATATTCGCCGTCATATCTAAATTATTTGATTTCCCATCCAGAATCGTCGGTGTGACACAGCCAAACATATTTTCACTAATACTACCACAATGCCTGATGAGTATTTTGATCAATGTATTTGGGCCTTTAAATGAAAGAAAACAATTCACTTTAACCAAAACATTACAGTTGTATCGATGTTGCCATCCCTGGTTTGTAAACATATGTTAACAAAACAACAATTACAAAAAAAATGAACAAGTGCAGTAAAGCTGGAGGTCCACACCACGCGTTACTCGCTTTTTCGCAGCATACGCAGCTGTCAAAAACGTAGAATCTGTGTAGTTATACGTAGTAAGTTACATGCACAAAAGCGTAGATACCTTGAGGCGAAAAGTAGGTTTACTTTCTACTTTTGTAAGCGTCACAAGCAGCGTTCGAACAAATTAGCTGATTTTGGCAAATAAAATTTTATTTTTACTTGTGCTGCTGCTGCATAAAAAGCGTTGCATGTAACTTGAAACGTAGAACGCAACTAAGTTTAGAAAAGCATGCGCTGCTTGGAGGCGATAACGCGTGGTATGGAGCTCCAGTTTATGTCCGGGATCACACTATGAAAGTTTTCTTTCAGAAAATCTGAGTTAATTAGTGAGAGGGGAAGAGAACGGGCTTTTCTTTTCTCCTCTCTCACCCATAAACTCAGACTTTCTGAAAGAAAACTTTCATAGTGTGAACCCAGACTAAGTTTGAATAAAATTGAATACATTTTTTATTTTATATTAATATATTATTTAAAATTGTTAGGAAACATAATGGAATATTCAGACGGAGAATTTTGCGAATTTTTAAAGTAAATTATGTCTGTCAACAAGCAAATAAACTAAAACATATGATTTAATTGGCCCAAATAACACGATAGTGTAACCGCATTGCACCGATTATTGTCGCAATTGAGATTTGGCCGAAATGAACCGAAAAAAATTGCCCAAGAATAAATTGGGCAATGTTTTTTAACGTGCGTCGATACAGCACAATAAAAATCGTCACAGATTGTGCTATTTGAGCCGATAGTCGGATCGTCTCTGTCAAACATTTATTAGTAGAGGGGAATCGTGGCTTAACTAGCCGAATGATACAAAATGTTCAGCCAAATAGAAAGAAAAAGACAAGTTATTTCCTTTCCAGCAATTGAAAATTGTATTTATACACGCACAGAAGGTATTATGCGTTTATCCAGATGTTTGTAACAACTATATACCCATCTTTTAGTACACCGATCGACTCACTATCACTTTTTGAGTCGATCTAACGCTGTCCGTCCATTCGGCTGGCTGGTTATCGATGTCAACCTTGTGCACAAAGTACAGCGGGCTATTCTGGCAGTCATAATTGAATTATTTTTCGACTCGAAATCAAATTTATTTCTAATTCTTTTTGTCTATACTAAAAGAAGCGACATAATTTTTTCCATGTTTTAAAGCATTTATTAGAGTTTTAACAACACTAGAAAAATAATATTCGATCACGACTGCCTAAATTAGACCCCGGGTCACAATTTTGGAGATAATTTGACCTATTGACAACGGTGGCATAGCCCCTCACACAAGCTTATTTCCGGAATAGAATCTTTGTTATCATAAACTATATTTTTATGTTGATATTTCGATTAAATTTGGTCTTAACTTATTTTATTACAATCTAAATAATCTCACCAAATTTTATTGGAATCGTTCCATATTTGACCATAGATCCCATATAAATATTACTCCCTAAAATACTCTATGCCATAACTTCCTTAACAATGTTGGTTTTGACATAAAATTTGGTGACAGTAACTTGGACAATAACTACTTTGCCAAAATATTGTGTTGGTCGGTCCTATACACTGAAACAACAAATCAATCAATACTTACTTACATCAAGCCGAAGCGGTGTCAAAAGTACGGTAAGTACGCATTTCCTTAAATCAATTATAGAACGCTTGATTCAAGAACGATTTATTCCAGTGCGAAATACATACTTAACTTATCCATATTTAATCCCGAATTCGTACTTAAAACAATCCTAAAACAAAATTTACTTAATTAAAATTGAGATAAAATTAATCTCAAGCTATCCTGGAATCAGTCATTTCTAAGACGGATTAAACTCGATTCATACTTGAAATAAACCGAAAGTGAGATTAGATTAATTCTACACTTTCCCCACAGAACCAGAGAAAATATTATTTTTTTACTTACTCGTTAAACATGTTTATTTCAGTTTTGTTGTATCCGCCCTTTGTTTACAAAAGAATTCTCAATTATAAGACATTCTACTTTAAAATTTGATGTATTTGACTAAATAATTTTAAAAAATAGAATATGGGAATTATTGCATTTTATTTTACTTTTTAAACATGAAAATAACCTAAATTTTTGTTCATGTAGTGCTGCTGTTGTATCTACAACATTCTTTTACAAACGCACGCGTATGCACGCATAATGTTTTTGGAAAGTTATCCCATTTTGGATTGTTTTAAGTACTTTTAAGTGTTTTCCGTACTTAAATTAACTACGAGTTTTTTTCTGTGTATAAACCTTATCCCCAAATCACTTGATGACAAACAAATTTCATATAGATGACGATATCTAAATAATATTCGGCCCGAAGAACTTTTACATGAATCTTAATCTCATAACATAATTTTGTTCTGGCGAATCCATTATTGCAAATGGGCTTCAAATAGGGTACACTCTCGAAAATTTGTCTCAAAAATCTGTGTTGTAGGATATCATATAATCTGGCTTGACCGACATGTTCTTTTTTTGTAAATTTTTTAAGAATAAAAAAATTAAAAAGTATTTTTAATTATTTTTTAAAATTAAATATGCATGTTTAGAAAGAGTATCGTTGCCTCTTGCTTGAACTTTTAGAATATTGAGGAAGATTCAAGAGCTTTAAAAATATACCAATATTGGTCATATAACTTCAGATATGTAGTGGAGCTACGTCTGTAAACAAGATTTGTTCCTAGTCTATTACACCCAATTTCAAATAAAAATAAAAAACTATGGGTCCGCAAAAAACCATTATTCTCTTCGTAAAGCTTAGCCGATGGGAACTCCTGCTATAAAGCATCTGACTTCAAATTAAGCCGTTTGTAATGTTGAGTAATTTTTCACACCAGAGGCATTAATAAATATTACTGTCCTCGAAAGTAATCCTTCAAAAATAGCTGACATATTAAAGTATTTCAAATAAATCAGGAAATTATTTAAAGTCCAATTTTAGTTAAATAAAAATTATAGGTTAAACCGGTATGGCTACTTTTTTAAACATTTTAAAAAAAAGTTTGTTTATTTTTATTATAAATCAATAAACTTTACTACCAAAACGTTTTCTAAGTAATTAAAGTTAAACCGATAAATAAATAGAACTTTCAAAACTACACGCGAGTTATTTATTGGTCTTATAATAAAGACCTTAAAGTATACTCTAAATAATAAATCATTTAAGCAGCCATAATTTAGGCAGGTCAAATGTTTTCAATTAAAACTTAAATTATTTAAATTAATTTATTTTGCATTTATTGTAATTTCACCATAAAATGTTACAATTATCTGTGTATTTTCTATTATTTTACATATTTTGAACAACTTTTTTTAATGTAACCATTTTTTATTATTATTTTTTTATCAATTGAATTAATAATTACCACAAAACAATCACAAATTAATTTACACTGTTTCGAAAATGATGCACCGAATGTTAATAATTTTTTACTAATTAAAGAGATTTTATTCTCTTTCAATTTATTTTTCACAATATTCTAATATTTTTCCTAATATGTGTTTATTAAGTTTTATTTATTTAAGTTATTTTACTCTTTCAACCGTTAAAAACGTCTTTACTTAATGAATTCTCTCCACTAACTGCCGGTTTTAGAATTTGACGTTTTTTCTATCTTTTTTTTTATTATTTATTTTGTTGTAACTGTTGTTGTTGTTGTTGTTGTATTTATATTGTTATCGTTTTACTTACAAATAACAACCGAATCAAGTAACCAACCATTTGTTTGGAGCAAAACTATCATACAAATGTCTGTTGGTTGGGCTTATGTGTCACACCAGCGAACAAAAATTAATACAAACAAACAAATAAATATTGTTATAACGAACATTGATACATACATATACTCACTCACACACTCACACACATGCTAATGAACAAACGCATTTATAATATTGTATATATATTACAAATAATTTTCCCAAGGCATTTGTGAGTGCTATGGTGGATGGATGGACGGAAGAACTGCTTGGCCGATATATGTAAGTATTTGGAGCAAAAAAATGGGTGTCAGTTTGTTTTGTTTATATTAAGGGTAATCACGATGGTCTTTGTGTAAATTTGCAGCGCATATTATAATTGATCAAACCACTTTTATTTTTTGTGCAAATGTGTTAATTTTCTAAAAATGTATTCTGGCAACACAAAAACTTCTGGCGGCACTGTTAAAAATCTGCATTTGTTTACAATTATACACAATTGTGTAGTTAAAATATATTTTTCTTTTAAAATTAAATTAAAATCAACTAAATTTGATTCTCTATTTTATGTTAAGATCCACGAAAATGTTGAATTTGTAAGTTTTCTTAAAACCAATATGGCGCTTAATATAACAAATGTTATTGTTTACATTTGTTTGCAACTGAGCAAATTTGCACTACTAATTATGCTCATGGCTTTTTTAGTGCAAACGAAGTATAAAAAGAGCAAATTGCAGATTAGTACGTTTTGTTGTTGTGTTGTGCAAATGTGTGTATTTTTGAACGCTTTTGCATCGTTTGCGCACTTTGCATTACCCATCGTGATTTCCCTTATTATTTCTTTAAAAGTGTTTGCTGGTTGCGTATGTGTAACAGTGTATTTGTGTGAGTTTGTTTGCTCTTGTGTATTTGTCATATTTTTTTTAACGATTTTGTTTATTTAATGTACTTTTTTTTATTTAGTATTCGTTAGAAATAAATATTTTTTTTTTTATAAATATTACAACCATCATCATCAACATCAATAAATTTATTGTTTCAAAGTCATTGCTATACGCGCCAAAACACACACAATACCATGATACAGATAGATAGGGAAATAGTGTTATGTAACTTTCAGCAAACATTTTCTATTCGAATTTATCTCCGGGTGCACACTATGAAGTTTTGTTTTAGAAAGTCTGAGTTTATTGGTGAGAGGGGAAGACAACATGCTATTATTCTCTCCCCTCTCATCGATAATCTCAAACATTCTGAAAGAAAACTTTCATAATGTGAACCCAAAGAAGAAGAAAAAGTTTCATGTCTACAGATTGTAATATTTTAATATCACAAAATTTTCTGGTTTTAGCGATTATTTTCCTTGCCAAAAGCGATTTATTGCTTAAGAATTTCTTTAAAATCTTTAAAAATTCTGTATGATACTTGTTCTGTTAGATTTTTTATTTAAAAATTAGCTAATTCACAAGTGTTCTAAAGTACTAAAGCGTACTTTATACTATCACACAAGTCTAACGTATTTCATTATACTTTGTTAAATACTTATATATCAAATGAGTTTTGTTGCGACTGTCAAATAATCTAATTTATTATAACAGTTTGTTTTCACACTGTCACACATGAACATCAGGGGTGGAATAGTGCACGACTTTTTAATTTCGATACGCTAGAACCCCCCATTTTGTGAAGTTTGTAAAAAAACGCATGAGCCTAAAATCAGGGGTGTGGGATGGGTGTAAATGGCTCCTCATCGGGTTCAAAGCTAGGGGAAAACGATACAAAAGCCAAAACAAGCTTCACAACTATCCCTGAGTCGCTCCTAGAGGGGTAAAATGTAAGACTGGCCCCCAGTAATATTCCCCCCCCCCCTACATTTTTTGTAAAAATAGTAACCCCCTGTCTGTGCTCCTTAAGGGCGCTCCCATACTAAATATTATTTTTTTTTAAATTGCCGCCACCGCCCTAACTAGCCCTAGAGTGCCCCTAGAGGAGTCAAATATATGACGGACCTCTAATATTTTTGCTACCCGAGCATTGTTTTCAGAATATACCTAGTCTCCATCTTTAATCATTAGGATGGTCCCCACACACCCCTAATGAACATTAGTGTGTCCCAATTTTTTTTTTTTTTTTTGATTTTCGTGGTCTTAAGAGTTTATTTTAAAACACCAATAAATGGTACAAAGCCGAAAAAGGTAAAACTCGTTAACGGTAAGAGCAAAATCAAAAACATTCTGTCCTAAATTATTTAGAACAAATTGATCTTTCAAACTGCATTGTTAGTTTTTCATAAAAATTTTAAAATTTATAAAGCGTTTTCAACAGACGGTCATGGCTAAATCGACTTAGAATTGCATAAGGACGCATAAAAAGTGCCGCAGAGCAAAGTATACTTTTGCGCATGTTTTGACAAGTTGGATTTTTTTTTGGTAGCTTTATAATATTTGCGTTAAAATCTTTAATGTGGTGACTTATGACAGTTTGATGCATCTATTGATAAGTAAACAACGTAACCATATCCAGGTGAATGCAGTTTATTAAGGAGCCGAATAAATAAACCTCAATTTTCCAAAAATTTAAATGAGCAAAAAATAATGTTTTGTTCTTCGGCTCCTCACATAGTCTTTATGGAGTCTTAGATAAATATTATAAAAGTTTCACACGGAATGATAAACTTAGTATACCCTTTTCACAACTAGTTCTGGAGGGTATAACAATAAAACAAAATTTTTATATGGAACCCCTAAGTTAAAAGGACAAAAAACTAATGGACGTCGGTCATACATGTTATATAGGGGAGTTATGGTACTTTTTCTTCAATATATTTGATGAATATAATAATAAACAAATCTTGCCGTTATTGTTCGCGAAGAGTTGGCAACACTGTCTGAGTCCATAAGAAACTTTAAGACAATATTTTTTATATTCAATTACAGGTCGGCCTGGCTGCTGTTAAAACTGGCGTTAAGCAATAAGAAGGCTGGGTAACTTTGCTATTGAAGTTAAACCAAATTGTTACCTTATTTTACCAATATCCCCTAGAAGTGTCCTTCCGGAATAAAAAATTCAAGTAATATACAATTTTGCTTAAATGGTTTGTGTAAAATTTTCCTTTTTTGTCTTACCTCGAATTAGAGTTTCTAGTTTTACGCCCGTTTTTCCCTTCCTTCCTTGAAAATTATACGAAAAATTATACGAAAAATTTTACTCAACATTTTTCATTTTTCGATATAGTTCTATTCCTACAATTTTTCAGAAATGACTTTATACACTACCAGACTATTATATTGTATTTTCTTTTTACATTTTACCTTAACAAATAGTTGAGTTAAATACATTCAATTTATAAAGTAACACTATCCAGTGAGACACAAAGAATGCTGACGACGGCCGTAGCGGGCCAGAAAATGCATTACATTCTGCTGGTGGGTAATAATTGTAAATTTTTCTGTACATTCAATATACCTCATTGCTTTCCAACGGAAGGCTAAGGTAAAATGTAAAAAGAAAATACAATAAAATAGTCTGGTAGTGTATAAAGTCATTTCTGAAAAATTGTAGGAATAGAACTATTACAAAAAAGCTTTATAAAATACATAACTGAAATTTAGCTCATAGAATAAATTCGAAAAATGAAAAATGTTGAATATAATATAAAGTTACCTTCGGAAGGAAATAATTCCCAGTTTCTATTTGAAAAATTTTACACAATTTAAATAATTATTACGATTCCATTCTCACATTTTATGCAACAAAACATTCAAATTAAAAATAGATTAACGGCCAATTTTACCAAATTCAGTCAAAATGTTCTGTTAACTGGAAGTTAAAGTAATAGTTAGTTTAAACTGAACTTGGTGAAATTGGCATAATAGTCCAACAGACAAGGCTTTTTATTCAAAAAAGCTTGTGTGGCGCTACGAATTAAATCCCAATGAACTAGCTTTTGAATGAAAAAATTACTTATTTTTTTACTAATTTTTTATGAATGTATAAAATACCAAAATTTTCTAACTTTTTGTCATTTTTGTAAGTGTAAAATTCCTAAATTTAAAGCACATTAAAACTTGAAAAATTAAAATACAGTAGAATGTTATTGTGATATTTAATATAAGGCTCTAGGTGTTCCTTAATTCTTAATAGGAAATTGCTGCCCCTACGAAAATTTTATTGATACAGTTTTAACATCGGTACAAATTTATTAAAACGAGTTAGTTGGAAGTTATAAATTTACGCGACAACAATAACAATAAAAATGTTGTTTGCTGGGTTAACTGATATCGCGATACTGATTTGATTTTAATAATTTATAGTTTATGTATGTGGATCACAGAAAAATTGTTTGTAAGAACTGTTTAAAGTCTCTTAAGCAAACACAGCATACAAGAGTCGTTTGTTTAGTTGCACAGGGTGGCGCAGAATGAACTATTTATTTTAAATTGTGAATGACTTTTTCTGAATTTTTATATAACTTCCTTATAAATGTTGGTATTATGTAACATACAAATTGGCGATAATAACTTTAACGTTAGCTTCTCTGTCATGACAAAATGTTGTCCTGGTGGATCCAAAATTAACTATAGGTCCCATATAAACCCCCATCCTAAAATCTGATATACATAGATATATCATAGATACATGGATCTTAACCTCATAACATAATTATAAATAAATTATTTTTGTCAAGCTAATAGAGCTTAAATTCTTCAATGTAAATGAAAAATTCAATTTTTAATTATAATATTTTGTAGAGCTTAGTTTTTTGTTTAGTTTTATTAACTCTTTTTGATCACTGTAAACTTTTGCAAATGTTTATACCTCTTGCGATAGTTTAATTCGAACAAAAACTTTTTCATGCTTTGCAAGACATAATAATGCGCACTGTTTCAACATAAAGAATTATTGGTTTTAAAAAATAAAATTCAATTGTTGTGGTATAGCTCCTGGTAGCTACTTCTGTGCCACCCTTTATTAAACCATCATCAAAACATAAGCGTTTTAAATTAGTTTAGAATTTGTTGATTGACTACAACAGAAAGAGAGACAAAAACACCTAACGCTGCTGTCAAAAAATATAAATCTACGATTGTGTTAGTAAAAAATATGTTTACCTTGCAGTTGTAATTTTACACCTACGGAGTTTTGAGAGACAATTTTTATACGATCCATAGCTACTTGTGAAAAGGGTATACTACGTTTGTCATTCGTGTAAATATTTTTTATAATATTCATCATTTACACTATAAATTATATATATTCTGGGTCCTTGAGTAATTCTAATTCGGTTAAGCCATGTCCGTCTATCTTTTTGTCTGCTGAATTCACGGTAATTTTCGAAGGCCTCAAAAAGCAAAAAACAATATTTATGTCTAATTGTTTCTAGTTCTACTAATACAGGACAATCAGTTTAGTATAACAAAAGTTATGATTCCGATTGTGAAATAACCACCCTAGGAATCATACTACATAATTTCGTGATGATCGGTCAACAAATAAGTATCTATCCTATTATAATTGGTTCATAATTTATCATAGGCCCCATATAAGACCTGTGGTGCGATTCACTTACTTTTAACGAACCGACAATCGTTATATTTGTTGACATATATATTCCCTTGCAGTAACGATAGTGTGATTCTGTAGCTTTTTTTAACGATAGTAAACAGCTGTATTTTTGTAACATCTCTGTCTTAAAAATGTTAAAAAAAAAAACGAAAAGCACGAAAGAGAATAAAATAAAAACAAATGAAATTGTTCTTAGCCCCCTGTGTTACGCGTGCTTTTGCATTCAAAATGCATTGAAAAAGGTCTGGCCAGACTCATGAGTAAGACGAAGGGTTAATTTATGGTTTTTATATTTTTTTTTTCTGAATTTTACATTTAGAATTTTGTTTTTGTTCTTAATATGCTTTTTTGTAAATTTTAAATTTAGGCTTTTAGTTTTGTTTATACACATACATATGAATATATCTTTGTATGTATGTAAGCTATTTTAAACATAAAATACATTTTATCGATTAAATAAGCACAACCTAAATTATTGTCGTTAAAATAACGACAAAAAAATTGCTTAAAGTAACAGCTGATTTTAAACGACAGCGAATAGTTCAAAATTTTACTGAATAGCATATTCGATAAATGTTCGTTATATTTATTTTAACGATTCGATTATCGTTATAAAAGTTTGTGAATCGCACTACTGGGCCCTGTTTTTCAAAACTACAATATACAAATCTACAAGGCAATTTATTTGAAACAAAAAAAAATTCTAAAATTGTTGCATTTTTAAAGAATTTGACTGTAGATTTGTAAATTGTAGTTTTGAGAAACAGGGTCCTGCTCTCGGAAAATGCTTTAGTACGCCTAAAACCGTAAATAATTAATTATTTATTAACAATAATACCCATACAAAGCCAGTTCTCGGATAACCCTATTTTTATTCCTAAAACTGTAATGAATAACGATATTGTAGTAAAATTTGATCTGTCATAGTTGCATAAGACTTGAAATCGCACTGTGATTTCTCGTACTGATTGGTCCATAATAAGCACAGGCCCCATAGAAAAACTACTCAATGAAACCATTTAGAAACTCCTAAGACCGTAACAAATATACGTATTGTGGTATAATTAGGGCCCATTTAGCTTTAGAAATAACACTATGCAATTTTAGGCTAATCGGTTTAACTTGGTACATATGTTGCTTATTAGGCGGCCTTTTGATAGGTACTTTAAAGCGCATAAAAAGTTTAAAAAAATTGTACCACTGCACATTGGTCAAAATTCCATATTTTCTGACAAAAAATATTTTTTTATTTTCTTCTTTTTCACTTTTTTTTTATTATTCTGAGATAAAAAAAAACACTTCAAATCAACTAAATATATTTTTTGCTTTTATATACCGTTACTAATTATTAATTTGTATAGCCACAAACACAAAACTTTTTTATATTGTTGAAAAATTGAGTGCGACCAATGCATTTTAAGGAATGACTAAACCGTATTTTAGCAACTACCCAATAAAAAATTTCAACATTTTGCGAAGCACTAAAGGTACATTTAAAAAAATAAGCGCACAATTATGCGCTACGCAATAAGACATACAGAAATGCAGTAAAGTAAGTGAAAGAACTCTCAACAACTTTTATTAAAAAAAAAAAAAAACATTTAAAGTGCTACGGCATTCCCTTACCACGAAGCAGGTTTGTAAGGGAGAACACTAAAAATAACTGTATCAAAACATTCAGTGTGTAAAGCTGATCGTTACATCCAACAATTTTTATGTGCGCTGAATAATGCGCTTTATGTGTCAAAAATGTATTGCTTCAAAGTGGGAACTCGCCATATAAAATTCATGTCTTCCGTAAGCGCAATGGTAAGCGAAACTTTTATGTTTCTCCCTTACAAACCTGCTTCGTTGGAAGCTCCATTTTTTATTGGGTAATGGAAAATAATGATGTTTTTGGGATAATCAAGTTTTAAGTAAGTGTTTATACCCACACCACAATAGTGGAGAGGGTATTATGCATTTGTGCTTATGTGTGTAACGCCTTAAAATATTGGTCCTAGACCCACCTTAAAGTATACCGATCGTCTTAGAATCACTTTCTGAGTCGAACTAACGATGTCCGTACGGCTGGCAGGCTGGCTGGCTGGCAAGCTGGCTGGCTGGCTGTCCATGTAACCTTGTGCGCAAAGTACAGGTCGCAATTTTGGAGATAATTTGATGAAATTTGGGTCATAGGTTCTTATTGGCACAAGGACCAATGAAAATGGGCCGAATCGTAGGACCACGAAGGAAGATAGGGGGAAATTTCTTCCTCTCAGAAACTATCAAACCGATTTAAATGAAATTAAAAACATAGATAGAACCTTATCTATATAGACACAAAATGTATGAATTTTTTAAAAAATAGGACCACGAGGGGAGATAGGGGCAATTTCTGCCTCTCAAACCGATTTTAATGAAATTTAAAACATAGATAGATCCATATCCATAGGGACACATTAGCTATACAGTTTTTAAAAAATAGGACCACAAGGGGAGGCAGGGAACAATTTCTACCTCTCACAAACTTTCAAACCGATTTTCATGAAGTTTATAAACATAGATAAATCTGTATTTATATGGACACATAAGCATGATGTGTTTTTAAATAATGTGGTGTGGGGTATCATATGGTCGGGCTTGACCGACTATACTTTCTTACTTGTTTTAATATGTTTTTTAAAAATTTTTAAAGCAATAATAACTAGATTTAAAAGAAAAAACTTGCATTTTCTAAGGACATATGAAAACCTTTTTCTAATTGTCTTATTCCAAATTAAATACGACTTTTAAAAAAATGTCCAAATTTGTCCGGTGCTAAACAAAAACGAAAATAATAATTATACTCTATATAATATTATTCTGGAAATATGTTCACCAAGTTTTTCCAATTCTATTAAATAAATACCTTTTTGTTCGATAACCTTTGCATGAGAAAGTCCGATCTTTTTCCAATATGGCTGCAAAATGATTCTAAATAGGACAAGAAGAAAATTATTTTTAACTTATGCTTTTAAAACAAGCGGAAATATAATAGTTCTGAAAAGTATATTAAATACTTTCTTGAAAAATTATGACGTTTTTGTATTCATTTGAAAGGGAAGTGGCGGGAAAGATAAATTTGCTATAAATAGGTTTAGTACCGAAATGAACTTGCATAAACAATATTTTATGAACCAGTGTGTATTGCCTTAATTACCCGAAAAGCACAGCAACCAAACGCTGGGAACAATTATCCTTTATTTTTGGGGATAAGGACGAAATTAAATCCCCGGCAGGCCCTCTCCAGTATCCACCCTTAATGCCTTTCCATGGTAGAATATTAGCCACATGTCGTAGCAACGCCTAAGCGAAATTTTTACCACGAAATACCTTGACATGGTACAGAATAAATTCAGAAATGCCAGAGCACAGCTAAAGAAGGGAAGCTACAAGTCTTTTATCAGGTTCGCAAAATGGGTCAGATATAATAATTCATGCATCATGAATTTCAGCTCGCAAAAGAAAGACCGGGACGTAGATTATGTTTTTAAGAAACAATAAAAAGTCTAATCTCGTTATAACGTTCTTACGCCTAAACGCTCGCACGCATCAAAAAAAGCGCTGAATACTTCCATCGAAAGTTATTAAACTTAGGAGCAGATGGCCTAAGCTGCTAATGCTCAATTCTATATTAAGTCTCAGAATTTATTATGCTGATTAATTTAAAAGAAAATCAATAAATATCAAACTTATATCATACGAATATCCTTATAAGCAAATATCATAAGTGTAAACGGCAGAAGGTGGTGATATCACACACGAACAGAACATGAAGAAGAGTATTTTACTTTAGCAAAAAAAAATAAATAACTTCTCGCTTGATCACACCTAACATATTTTTATCTAAACAAACAAATATTAATGTATAAAACCCTTCAAATTCCGTTTATACACGATAAGAATTATTTACTAAATATAGCTTGAACCAAGAAAATTTAGCATGACTCTCGTCGAAGCCAAAAATTACTTATTCTAAATATGTGTGGCTTGGTTAAAGCAAAATATTTCTTTATTTAAGAAAATTTTACTAAATAAGAACAAACCCAATAAAAAATTTGATCACTTTGCGAAGCACTAAATGGTACATTTAAAAAAATAAGCGCACAATTATGCGCTACGCAATAAGACATACAGAAATGCAGTAAAGTAAGTGAAAGAACTCTCAATAACTTTTATAAAAAAAAAAACATTTCAAGTGCTACGGCATTCCCTTACTACGAAGCAGGTTTGTAAGGGAGAATACTTAAAAATAACTGTATCAAAACATTTATGGCCATTTTCTCATTAGGCGATTATCTTTTTTCCAACGAAAAACTGCACATTAAAGAAATTTGGTTTTCTCAATGTCTCATTTGCTTCGATTTTATCGCAAAGCTAACCGGCACTCATCTGCCAATTATTTTTTTTCCTTTTATTTGCCGTACAGATAAATTCAATCAGCTGACTCCCAACTTTAACATGTATTTTGAGTGGCGTTGCCAGCTGAAAACAATGTTTTTTGTCGGTATATTGGGAAACCCAAAATCGGTAATGGACAGTTTATCGGTCCAATAAATTTATGATGACATTAAGTAACAGACAATTTGTCGATACATTGAGAAAATGGCCATTAGTGTATAAAGTTGATCGTTACATCCTTTATCCTTTATGTGTCAAAAATGTATTGCTTCAAAGTGGGAACTCGCAATATAAAATTAATGTCTTCCGTAAGTGCAATAGAAAGCGAAACTTTTATGTTTCTCCCTTATAAACCTGCTTGGAAGCTCCATTTTTTATTGGGAAATAAGTTAAAATCAAGAAATTTTTGGATTGGACGAGAATCAAGCTAAATTCAGAAAATAATTCTTTCCGTGTATATGTATATAGCAATATAAATCTTTTTAAAATTATTCTTTTAAATTAATGCCTTAACTTCATATATTCGATATAGTATTGTTACAATAACTAAAAATAACTGATTTATAAACAAAATTATTTGATATATTTTATATAAATAATTTTTGCCAGAAAAAAGGGATAATTGACCAATGTGCACCGTATTAAGATTTAATCCAATTTCGGTTTTTAATACATCACTTTTCGAATTTGTGATGATCAATCCATAATTTACCATAGGTCCAATGTAAAATGCCCTGCTGAAAATTAAGTATAAAGTATTTTTACAATCTCTAGTTACAAACGATGTAACTAACCTATTATGCTTGACTTTGTTTTGTAATTGCTGTTTCCAAAATAACGAAAACACAATCAAATGATGTTGCACTTATTAGTTATATGGGCGATTTAAAAAAACCGTAGACCATTAAATGAGCGCGAACCCATAATCAAATCATTTCTGTTTATTACATGTTGAAATGAAACACTGATCCGGGCATTTTTTGCAGATTTATTTTTAATATCACATTTAAAAATAATGTTTATTTCTGCTATTAATTTGTGATTATTTATGTTTAACTTATCATATTAGAATAATATTTGCGTTTTTTATTTGTTTAAAATAGTAACTATTTCTTAAATTCGAAATTAACACGAAATATTTAAACATGGAAAAATGTTCCATTAATATACTGATCAAATAAGTTAGTGGAAGAAAATATTTGACGATAAAATGTAAGCGTGACCAGTAAATTGATCAATTGATGCGTACAGAGTGGCCGCTTGTTGCCGAGCCGAGCCGACTGACGCTTATTGCGAGAACCAATGGGAGAAAACTGGTATTATACAAGTTAGTACAAATAAGCGCGAACAGGTCATAGTGGGCGCCGAGCTGGTCAGAGCGCACGCAAAGCTGATTGAATGCGAGAAAACATTTTCAAAGCGTATTTCAGCGCCGAAAACATTGTTTTTGTTATGTTGTTATGATTTCAACATGTTTGGAAAACATTTAAAAATAATTACAAACAAAAATTTAAAAAAAAGTAAATAAAACATGCAATCAAAAAAAATTAAAATAAACAATAAAAATTAAAAAGAAAATAAAATAAAAATTAAACAAAAAAATAAAATAAAAATTAAACAAAAAAATTAAAATTCAAATAAATGATTAAAATTAAATAAAATTATTACAACTATAAAAAAATTAAAAAAAAATTTATAAACCAAATTTAAAAAAAATGTAATAACAATTTCGAATGAACAACAAACCCAAATGCATACAAACATACGTAAAACACAAATAATTGATAAAATATCAGCGCTGTTTCTCGCATAGTACACTCAAACTTGTTTCTCGCATGAACAAGTTCTCGCAATAAGCGTCAGTCATCTCGACTCGGCAACAAGCGGCCACTCTGTACGCTACCTTAGCTTTATTGTTAAAAATTTCTATTGACTTGCTAAACTTTATATGTAAGAAGATAAATGTATAATATAGTTTAGAAACTGTGATGTTTAATAAAACTAGTGGTTACGTGTAGGACGTAAAATATTTAATAGGTGTGAACATCGCTCTCAAAATTATAACCTAATAAAGCAAACAAAATAATTTCATGGAATTCTTGATTTGGTCGAACATACGTATATGTTAACCCCCGTATTCATAAACGATTGTTTAATTTAACAAGCGTTTATTGAGGAACATTTTCATACAAAATTTGTTTTGTAAATCTTTTTAAAGTTATAATATTTTTATGAATACAGGCATAAATGTTTGCTGGGTAACTGCATATTTTCTCTGTATTGATTGACAACGGCATAACTTCATTAAATTCCCATTAAAGAGATTTCCGTACTGCCCTCCAGTTTATCATAATTTCATAAATTTTCAAATTACAAAGCATCATTATTTGAGCTCGAACAGAGGGTGAATGTAACGTTCAATTAAAAAAAAAAACTAAAGCGCTGGTGCCTTCAAGCGCTTGGTAAGTGATTTTTTTCTATTGGTAATTTAATTATAATACAAATGTCAATATCAGGGCTCTGCTTCCAAATAGATGATTCCATCAGCCAGCCTGTCTGACATTTTGACCGACAATCTGTGACACAGTTGTGCTGGCAATAATAAAAACAATTAAATGTTGTATTTTTTTATTGCCTGTGTTTTAGATTATTTCAAATGTTTATTAGATACAATTGTTAATGTAGAGTTTAGTTTTAATTATAACTAATTTTTTTTGTTGGTAATTTGTATGTTTCTATAACACGAACTGAGTTTGCAAACTGTAAAACTGTTTGTTTTTTTTATAAGTTTGCAAAAATGTGTATGTACTTTAAATTATTAATAAAATAAAAATAAATGTTTGCCATTTTTAATTGTTAATATTTTATAAAATAGAATAAATGAACTAGACTAACTTTATGATTGGCTACACCACCTGAAAGTATTAAGTGGTTATTAAATAAGTTAGACCTTATAGGGAAAACTAATAAAAATCTGAAAGTTCTGAGATTGATAATTCTTTAGTTTAAGTCGAATTTCTATGTTCAGGCGATAAAAAATTTATTGGGATTGTTCAACGGTTGAAATAGATTTTTTATTAGAATTTTTAAAACTTGATTTCAATATTTATATAATAAATATGCAATAGATACACAGTAGTAGTCCCAAAGAAGAAGAAAATGTGGGGCTCAAGCAGAATTTAAAAGTTCATAGGGTAAAGTATTTTTGAGATTTTTTCCAGATTTTTCGGAAGAGGTTTAGAGGTCGCTCAAGACCAATTTTTGTTAAAAATCGGTCTTTTGAGTTTTCTTCATAACTTTGTCAAAAGCCACGTTGTCTTCACTTTTAAGGAAATAATTTAAAAGAAAAGTGTCCACCCTTTATTTTGGCGCACAAAAACTATCAGTTTTTGCAATGCATTTGGTCATTTAGGCACCCTACATTACAATGTTCCGTAATTTTTCTCTAAATTTTGTAAATAACGCTTTAAACCTTTTAAAATTTTTATGAAAATGAAACAAACTAACAACGCTGTTTGAAAGATCAATTAATTCTAAATAATTCGGAGACAATTATTTTTGAATCTGCTCTTACCGTTCGTGAGTTATACCGGTTTTCAGCTTTAGACCCAGTTTATTTACTCATACCTAATAAACAAATTAAAATCAAATTTTTTTTTCTGGTTCTGAAAATCTGTTTCAGAAGTTGTGACATTGAGGTAAGTGTTAGCCTAAGTCATACCTAGTTCTGCCACATCAGTAACCACTTAGGTTAGGTTAAATGGGTAGCCGTCACGAAGACGACTCACTTGGGTCCTTATAGCGGTCCCTTTGTGATACCCCCAGCTAGTGACAAGGGTCAGCCAGTATCCACCAGACTATTCCCCAGAGGTCACTGCAGTCTCGAACCACCCCGATTCCCTGCAGAACAAGGAGATCGATTTCAGTCCCGCATTGGACAAATCGTCCAGACATGGCAATTCCGGTCTCCCAAAATGCCTAAGCCTAATGCCCGCCAGACCGGGGCATTGGCAGAGCAAGTGAAACACCGCCTCCTCCTCCTCCTCATCATGACACGCAAGACCCATCCTTCTAGCATGAGTCCCTATCACCCAGTGACCTGTGATGACCGATATCACTGTCCTTATCCGGTCCCTACCGAGGCCGAGTAGTACGCGCGTTCTCGCCGCATCATAGCCAGGCCATAGAGTCCTGGCCATCAAACAGGTATGCTCCCCCTGCCATCTCCCCTGAGCCCTTCTGTACGACTCCCGTCTGATGAGAGACCTGCAGCGAGCCATTAAAGTGCCAATCAGGCCGTCCACGAACATGTCGTCCAAGAGACAGCCTTGTTTGGCCAGACTGTCCGCAGTATGGTTGCCCAGGAGCCCACTGTGTCCTGGTACCCATGTCAGCGTTACACTGGAATGTTTCGCGATCTTATTTAGAGAAATCCGGCATTCCACTGTTAACATAGATGTCGTAAAGACAGCAGCTATGGCAGCCTTGCTGTCTGTAAATATACATATATCCCTCGATATACGATAGTACTTCAGCCAGTTTGCCGCCCGCTTTATGGCAGAGATTTCCGCCTGCAGCACGCTTCTGCCATCTGGCAGCCTAAAAGAGACCCTGATGTCCAATTCCTCGATGAAGAAACCTCCACCCACTCTGTCGCCCATCCTGGAACCATCGGTGTAGACCCGTAGGGTCGGTTCCAGAGATCGCGTATTATCGAGCAGCTCATCATAACCACTTGGAAATGTTTAACTTCGCAATAAAAAATGGAGCTTCCGCCGAAGCAGGCTTGTAAGGGAAAAACATAAAAGTATCGCTTACCATTGCGCTTTTAGAAGACATGAATTTTATATGGCGATTTCCCACAAGAAATATATTAAGCAATATATTTTTGACATATAAAGCGCATTGTTGGATGTTTTGATACAGTTATTTTTTAGTATTCTCGCTTACAAACCTTTGTTGTTGTTGAGAGTTCTTTCACTTACTTTACTGCATTTCTATACGTCTAATTGCGTAGCACATAATTGTGCGCTTATTTTTTTTAAATGTACCATTAGTGCTTCGAAAAATGAAAAAAATTTTTATTAGGTTTGTTCTTTGCATCTTGTTTATTATTTACGCAATTAATAACTAAACCTTTGAGCATTTGTATTAACTTGTGCTTACATACAAAATCGTAAAACTAGTGTAGTAAACCTAATCTTAACTATAAACATGTGTCTTATCTCTGCGTGTGGTAACCATACACACACATGATAAGAGCACTGAAAACAGATGTGTATTTTAGGTATCAGTAATTTTTAAATATTTTAAACAAACATTACCCACTTCATCCATGCATGTGTGCATTTTGAAGTAATGTTAAAAATCCTAAAACCAACCAAAACTAATCTTAAACTAAAACCAAAATAAACTATTTTATCTATGCATGTGTGCATTTTGAAGTAATGTGAAAATCTTAAAACTAACTCGAGCTAATTCTGCCGGGGAACCAATAACTAAAACCAACGGTAATGCCAGTTTAATGACTTGAGCTCTATGTAGTGTGATTTGATGTTTTCTATCTGCTTTAGCAAACTTTCGACCTCAGCTGTGTGATTTATCGGTACGTCATTAAATGGCTTTAACATCTCGGAATCCTTAACTTCTTTTACTAAGTAGGTTCTGAATTCATTATATTGTTCCGATTTAACTTCTTGTGGTGATGATAAAAATGTTCTTCCAATTTGAGCTGTACATCCTGCTGGTAATGTTATTAAACCTTGGCCAGGTAGGTCAACCATATTTTTAGTTTTTTGGCAGATAATGTGAGCTGTGAAAATATTCTAAAAAACCAGTTGCTTCTTTCGTGTAATTCCAGCCAAAAGTTTTTGGTTTTGACTTGCCTTAATAAACAGTTATGTGAATTGCTAGGTTTCAGGGTTGCTAGTTCACATGAGTTGTCGTTAGCATCTTCCCACGTCCAATTTACTTTGCATAAGTACTCGTCTTCTCCGTCTTTTTGGCATTGATTTGGCGTCGGTTGAGTTATGAGATGATATGAATCCAATTCATAATTATAAACTACAAATTGTTGCTTTAACTCTGCCACCATAGTTAGTCCATCTTTCAAAATAGGTATTGGTATGATGTTAAATATATCCGAGGAAAATCTCTCTAACAATGGAATTTTTATAACAATGACCAACGCCCCATCAACAAAAAATCCTCTTGCAGTCATTAATCTGTATACGGCCTGAAGAACAGCATCCTTTGATTTTCCTGACAATCTTAATTTATCTGATAGGTCTTCTTTTGTTTTTAAGATTTCATCCTGTAGTTTATTCGGGCGAATTAAATTAGGATTAATTTTTCCATGATTAATATCAATAAACCACCCTATTATTTGCATTTGAATTTTCTCCGCCTCGTTTACTATTAATTCGAGTTCTATTAAGATCTTGATGAGAATATCTTTAAGTTTATCCTCTTAAGACCCGAGCATTAACCCATTGAATTTTTACATTTCTTATATATTATTTACACCTTTTGGGGAGCAAATAAGACAACTGTATATTTTTTTTTTTTTATTTGAATTCTTAGAAATTAAGGGGACACATATGTGTGCCCATGGTCTGAAGAGGTTAACTTCCATGCTTCTTAGAACAGAAGCACATTGCTTTTCAAAACTTCCCAGCTTTTTACATATCATTTTTCATTTTGGAATGGAAAAAGCAATGTTATCTACTGTTGTAAAATACGCATCCATATAATAATATGCCACTAGACTCCAAGACGATGCTACACGATTCATTGTTATTATCGTTTCATTTCCCAATTCCTTTATCATTCCTTCTACATCAGGCATCGGCAAAGATCTTACAGAACTCAACACCAGACACAACATTATTTCCCACCACATTAACCCTTTTGGCTGTAGACATCTTTGCGCGTATTGTGTGAGCTGAGACTATGCTGTTTGGCCGCTTTTATCTTCATTTGTACTGTGCTCCATTTTTTCAAAAGGACATAGGACGTTTAAGAACTCCATTTTCCATTTTTAACGTGACTTCTCGCACTTTTCCGTCTTTGCCCGCATGAGTCTCTATGATTCTTCCCGGAGGCCACTTTGCAGGAAATGTCGCTTCATCTTTAACTATAACTACTTGGTTTTGCTTCAAATTCTCTTCTCTACTTTTCCATTTGTATCTGTGTTGTAACGTTGTCAAATACTTATCTTTCCATCGCTGCCAAAAGTCTTTTTTTATTTTTTGTATTATTTTCCATCTATTGAGAGAACCAAGGCGTGAGTCGTCTATTATTTCTGGACTTCCCAGGAGCGGTTGACCAATTAGAAAGTGCCCAGGTGTCAAAACATCTATTTCCTCTGAAGATTGATTCATAGTAGATAAAGTTCGTGAATTCAGTACAGCTTCAATTTGCGCCAATAATGTTGACACTTCTTCATAAGTAAGCATGTTGTCCCCAATCACTCTTCTTATGTGATATTTCACAGACTTAACGCCTGCCTCCCAAATTCCTCCAAAATGGGGGCTTGCCGGGGGATAAAACGCCATTGAATTTTTTCGGATTCAAGCTTATTGTAAACAGAATTGTTATTTTTCACTGCATCCAAAAATTCTTTATCTAACTTCCGTGCGGCTCCTACGAAATTTGTACCATTGTCGGAATATAGGCATTTCGATTTGCCCCTTCCGGCAAAAAATCGTCTTAATGCTGTCAGAAATCCGGCTGAAGTAAGATCGCTAACAGCTTACAAATGGATCGCCCTCGTTCCCATACATACAAAAACAGCTATGTAACCTTTAAAAGATTTTTTCCTCTGCCTCGAGAGCACCTCATCTGAATTGGATCAGCATAGTCCACGCCTGTATGCGTGAATGGATGTGATACTGATACTCGCATTTTAGGTAGATCTCCCATAATTTGATAAGCATTATATTTCCTGTATCTGATGCAGCTTACACAGTATCTTAACACTTTTTTCACGAGATTTCTAATACCCGTAAACCAATATTTCCGTCGAATTATCGATGTTACCAGACTATTACCTCCATGCAGTGTAGCTGTATGGATTTCTTTTACTATCAGTTCCGCTATGTATGACTTCTCTAATAGCATTGGATGTTTATGATTGTACGGCAATTCAGAATTTCTCAATCGCCCGCCGACTCGAAGAATTCCATCTTCGTCCAAAAAGGGATGTATATTTGCAATCTTGCTCCTCGGATCGACTTCTTTCTGTTGTCTTAAAATCATTATCTCAGAGAAAAAAAAATGTTCTTGATGCTGACAAACTATCACGTAATTCGCAATCTTCAGTTCTTCGGATGTAAGCCAGTTAGGATACTTCTTTCGCTTAAGTTTACCAATGATGAACACCTTATGGAAAGCGCTTGTAGCCAAAATTCAGTTCTTTGCGCCCTCGTTGTTAACGTTATTTTTTGATTTTTCTGTGAAGGCCATTGACTTCTATCGCATTTTAACGAAGATGGTCCAGTCCACCACATTCTACTTAATTTGTCAGCCGATACACCTCTTGATGCTTCACCAGCTGGGTTGCTTTTTGTATCAACATGCCGCCATATTGCATGTGGTAATAACTTTTTAATTTCGTCTACTCTAGATTTGATGAATCGATCTTTGCTTTTATTATTGATAATCCAAGCTAAGGTTATTGTTGAATCGCTCCAAGCATTTACTTCAACCTGTCGTTGCATTATTCTTCCTGTTAACTTCGCCAATAAATGAGCCGCGTATACCTCCAACTTTGGCAGCGTCTTTCGATTCTTCACGGGATTAACCTTGCTCCTACCCGCTACCAAGCTTATTATACCATCCACTTTGGTGTATACTACGGCCGCATATGCCATCTGAGATGCGTCCGCGAAGCCATGAAGTTCAACTTTTTATGATCTCGTCGTTTTATACCAACGAGGTATGACTTGTTCCCGTAATGACGGTAGACTTCTCATAATTAAGTCCCATTCTTTTTGTAGCTCATTATTTGTTTCATCATCACAGTTGGTTCTCATTATCCATAACTTTTGTATAAACAATTATCGCTAGCTGTTAACGGTGCAAGCCAACCAATAGGATCAAAAATTTTTGCTAGTGTTGATAAGGCGTGCTTTTGGTAACTCTCCCATTGTGATCAGCTTTGATGTTGAACATAAAGAGATCTTGATTGGATGCCACTGAAGCCCAAGCGTCTTCATCACTATTAATCGGTCCACTTCTATATTTCCTTTATTTGGAATTGCATCTAAAATAGTGTTGTTGTTTGAAATCAATTTTCGTATTGGCAACCCAAACTTCGCTAGCTGCAAAGATACCTCCTTTTGAACTTGTTAACATTCTTCTACTGAGTCTGCTCCCGTCTTCAGATCGTCCATATAGAAATCGTCGATGATTATATTATTTAATTCATCATCTAAACAGTCTGCCCCAATTTGTGCCAAAACCTTTTTTGCTAAAAACGGTGCTGATGTCGTTCCATATGTTACTGTAGTAAGTTTGAATTCACGTATAGGTTGATTCTTCTCCTCTCGCCATAAAATGTGTTGATACGGTTGATCATCTTCATGAATTAGTATCTGTCGATACATTTTTTCCACATCTGCTGTCATAACATTACTCCACAACCTCCATTTGATGATTTATTTGTAGATTTAGCTGACGCATCGAACACCACCCGTAACTTCGTAGTTAAACTATCTTCCTTGATGACAGCTTGATGAGAAAGATAATATTTTCCTGAATCATTGGCTGCTTCCACCATATGACCCTTTTCTTGATCATCTTGCATAAACTTCCCATATTGTTGTTTTAAAGCAGAATCATTAACTAGCTTTCTCTCTAAACTTAAAAATCGAGCCATTGCTTGCTTTCTTGATTCTCCAAGCTCCATATTTACTTCAAATGGTAATCTTACTATGAATCTGCCACTATTATCCGTGGTTGTTGTTCTCTCGAAATATTCAGCACAGCTGTCGTGTGGCGACTCATCTTTCTTTTCTGGGATTTCTTCGATTTCCCAAAATTTTTCTAAAGTTGTAGCCACTGTAGAACAATTTTTTGCTACTCTTGTAGGTCTTCTCAATAATCCGGACACCATCCAACCAAGTTTTGTAGCTTATCCAGTGACAGTATCGATTTTTCTTATGCCATACTCTAGTATCTCGTGGTACATATCCGCGCCGATCAGTACATCAATTCTGTCTGATTTGTGGAAGTTGGGATCAAGAAATAGTTTTCCCATTTAGCTACATCGTATTCGAATGATGCGTCTGGCTGTGGCTTTATAATGATTTTAACGCCAGCGCCTCTAAATGAAATACCGAATTGTTATGCAATCTAGGCCGAATTTCCAGCTGTACTGTTTTTGCTTTTATTCTCGGGAGCTGCAGAATCTGGGCTGCTTCCTCAGATATAGTAATTTTTTGGGAACGCGGATCTACCAAAGCTATGTGAAGTGATTTAATTCTTACCAAGGCCGTAGCAAGTAATACTGTTGTGTTTTCATTTTTCTTCGTCATATTGAGTTGTTTGCTCATAATTCAAAAGCAAATTGTTATCTTTACCACACTTTTTACATTTGAACGTTGATTTGAAGCATTTTTGATCTGTCGTATGATGTAGACAAATCTTACATGACTTTGAAGTGGTTGCCCAGTGCCGTCTCTCATGTACACTAAGCTGTGCAAACTTCCGACAGTCATAAATTTGATGTCCTTTATTCTTGCAGAATACACACACTACCTCGATAGCCAAATTGCTTGATTGCCTTGCAAACCCCTTCTGCTGATGATTTTGCATACCCCGCTGTTGGTTGTTAGCTGCAATCTTTTTTTCCTTTAAAGATTATTGAGCTTGCGACATCTGTGCCAGAAAATTCAATACAACTTCTAACGTTTGTATTTGCCGAGTTTTCCTGGTGTTGAATTCATATTGCCGCATAGCCTCGCTGTCAAATTTCCGTATAACTATTCTGGCAATGAAAGGTTTTGCATCCTCAATTTCCATCCCGAGGGCTTCAATGGACCTCACACATTCATTTGTGGTACCTAAAAGTTGCCTTATGCTGACAGCTTTTTCACTATTCATGTTTGGTTGATCCAGCAATTTGTCAAACAGTATAGAAAATAACAATCTTTTGTTTTCGTATCGCTCCCTTAACATCTCAAGTTAGTTATACTCAAATGTTGTATATGTTTTGCAGCATCGCCTCTTACTGATGTTTTAAGCCGGTACACCTTCTGTACATCACTTAGTTGTTTGTTTTGATTCACCAATGTATCAAACAAATCATTATAAGATAACCACTAATTTGGATCTCCATGAAAATAAGGGATCTTTACCTCCTGCAATTTCGTAGCTGGTTGAGTTCTCACTTCTGGGAACCTTTCCGAAAAAGCGTTTTTATATTCATCTTCCAATTTTTCTAAGCTTCTTATATTCTTCATTTAACTCTATCTTCACTACTTCCAAAACCAATATGCTTTGGCCTTGAATTTCACTTGTGGCTTCCATCAATCGACCCATTAAATTTACCATGTCGGTGGTTTTAAATAACACCTTTCTTTCCTGACAGACCAGTTGGGGGCCTCCTTCTAATGAAACACCTTCCGCCCTGCTGATTTCGCACACGTTTTCCTTCAGCTCTATAGCAGCTTCAGAGATTGCTTCTTCTAGCTGTTGACTTGGGTTTAGATGTTGCTGAATGTCTTGAACATATTTTTTTACTTCTTCAAAGTAATTTGCTTCAAAATAATGTTCAGTTTTATACCCGCCATCTACCAATTTATCATGATTTTCTTGGAACTCCACCCATTTCAATTCCACTCTTTTCTGAGTTTCTTCGACTTGAACTTTGCGTATTGCTCCAGTTTCCAGTTTTTCCAGGATAATCAGCAAATCATCACCAATGACCTTTTGTCGTTCTAACAACTTCATATTATGAGCCATCATAGTTTATTAAAACCGTACCGAACTCTCTTCTTTTTTTACGAAAGATTACGTTTTTAATAACTTATTTTCTTCAATAGTTCTTTTTTTTTCGAAGGCCCAAATGTTTATTATTTACGCAGTAAATAACTAAACCTTTGAACATTTATATTACACTGACTTTATTTTTCAAAATATTTTTCTTAAGTGCTGACATAAAAAATCTTAAAACTAGTGTAGTATACCTAATCTTAACTATTAACATGTGTCTTATCTCACACACGATAAGAGCAGTGAAAACAGATGTGTATTTTAGTTATCAGTAATTTTTAAATATTTTAAACAAACATTACCCACTTCATGCATGCATGTGTGCATTTTGAAGTAATGTAAAAATCCTAAAACCAACCAAAACTAATCTTAAACTAAAACCAAAGTAAACTATATACTGGTCGCACACATGCGTACCAGCTGCTGATAAGCATTTATGAATATCATGTTCATGTTTGAACAGGTTTGTTCTTTGCATCTTGAATTGACTTGTTGGCTTCTCAATTTTCCGGATCTGTTTTTAAAAAATCAATGAAAAAATTGGATGCTTCAAAAAAGAATAAGACTGGTTTTGGAAATGAATCCTTGAATTTCTTTATTTTTAAGGTTGTCTTCTATTAAAATTTACTACATCGTTCTCGCTACTAGGCGTAAGTAGACTTTTTGCCCTTCAACTCAATGTTTTAGTGTCGATATGTTCATCAAAAAAAAGCTAAGGTTGTGAATTGTGGGGTAAAGTACTACTAATGACCTAGAAAAGTTTTTAAGGTGGCGCGTGCAACTGCTACATAAATAATTTTGCAGTTATCCAACCGCTTTTATAGACTTAGATCATTGAGAGGAGTGTATCGTGGGAATTGACAGAGGTAGCAATTTTTGATATTTTTTCTTAAAATACATCAACTAAATTCTTGCAAGACATCAATTTTTAATTGTCCATGTAAGATTGCAGCTGGTTTCAAAAAATGCACATTTTAAAATAATATATAATTTTCTTCCTCCATCAAGCCCGATAAATAGCCCCTAAAGCTTTTACTGTTGGATAGGGCTTAGATCTATCACTCAAAAAGATAAGAATCAGATGAAACAATTCTTTGAAGTCTTCTCTTTGTTGCAAGTCTTCATGCTGGTCTTTGGTAAAATTGCTCAAATCTTGACGTATTGGTAATGGATAACACTTACATCAATGTCACAACTTCTGAAACTGATTATCCGAATTTATTGCAGGGCGTAGAGCTACGTCATAATTTGATCAAATTTAGGCCCCTATTACGGTTTACAACTCAACTCAGTTGAGTTGTAATAAATACAACTGGTTGTGATCAGTTGTAATTTTTGTTCACCGCAATTTAGCAAAGTTGTAAACCATAATACAAAAATTAAGAAATTACAACTCAACTGAGTTGAGTTGTAAACCGTAATAGGGGCCTTAGTAAATATATTTTTATTGCACTAAGGAAGAAATAAGTCTATTTCCCATAAAAAGTTCTTGCCAAATTAGACTCTTTGTGTACATATATATTTAGATCAAATTTGCCCGAAAAATATTATACTGCAAACTAAATTCTTTTCGAATCGGTTCACATTTGCCCAAAGCTCCCATCAATGAATAGCTTTAACTTACTTTTTTTTTTAACAAGGTTAACAAAATCAGTGAAACATGTGTTACAGGGGTAAGTGTTTGAATTATTCCTAAATAAATGCATATTTTGTCTCTGAAAATTCTTCTCACTGTTATATCTGCGCAAACCAATTTAATTCTACATTAAATTCCTATTGTTTCAACTTGAAATAACTTTCATTCAACGTGATTCGGATTGTTATTTCAATATAAATGACATTTTGCTCTAACTGCAATGTTAAATTTACATGAATTATAGTTATTTTAAAAGAAAAAAATGTTGTTCACAAGTAACTGTAATTAACACGAAAAACGTATGAAGCAAAATCACCACCGAAAAATTTTATATCACCTTGTTTTCGAAGTTTTTAACTTGATTTTTTTCTGTGTGAACTAGTTAAGCGACCGTCAATATAATCCCTTTAAGACAAAAATCTCATATGGATGTTAATATCTAGATAATATTCGGCAAAAATAACTCTTATATGAATTTAACCTCTTAACATAACTTTGCTTTTGTGAGCCTATAACTGCCATTCGTTTCCAATATTAAATTGTTTTTGAATTTTGTTTTCAAATGAGCAATTTTTGTTAACACTTTTCAGGGCGTTTTAAAGCATATTTCTGGTTTCCCTATTGATAACTTAAGAAAATTGCTGTTGTGTTGGGACGCTGTATTAAAAGGCGGACTTCTTAGCAACTAAAAGCCTATACACCAAAAATAATCATAAAAATTCCTACACGTACTTTGTGCACAAGTCTTACGTGGGCAATGACCATATGAACGAGCATTCTGCAATTGCATCAGCAATCGCTAAACTGAAAGTATGCTGAAGAAAAATTATTTATGTATAACAAATATTAGCACAAACGCATAATATGATGGTGTTGAGTATGGATTAAAGGCCTTGTTCATAAACAATATTCCATGCTTATATCAGGTATATAAGACGAATTTTAAGCACAAGGGGTTTAAGTGCCTTTTTCTAAAATTGAGTTTACATATGGAATTATAGGTGAAGTACGGAGAAGTTGTTCACAGCACAAGAAGTGAATATAGGATTCTCATTCTCTTGTGCTTTAAGCCCCTCATATGAAAATTTGTTTAATTAACCTTTAATAAAACTGAATTATTTTTTATGAATAAGGGGGTAAGAATAGGAAATAAACATGTCATGTCATATTAAAATTTTTTTTTTTTTTTTTTGTTAACATAGTTTAGTTTAAGTGGAAGATTTAAAATTTAAGATAAGCCAGTAACAGTAATTCCACATTTGACTAGCAATTTCCTGTTTGTAGATCTAAAATAAAGGGAAAATGTACGTACATAGTGTGTGTCCCTTAAAATGTAAATGGTATTAAATTAAATCTAGATAAACAATAGGTGTGTTCTTTGAAATATAATTTATTTATTTTGGTCTAAATTTATTAATCTTACAGAACTAATATCATTATAAATATTGTATAAAAAACTATAAAAAAAAATTTCCATATTTTTTAAGACAATCCTTAAAAGCAATAAAGTTTTTGTTTAGTATGACATTTACTTAATATTCAGAAAGAATAAGTTTATTTTCCAAATATTTTGGCGCCAAATGTGTAATACTTATTTCATTAGGCAAGCTAGAAACAAACCCATTATATATATAATGAAATTAGAAATTAAATAATTTATATGTATAGTTTTATCTACATACATATATAGAAAGTCTCCACAATAACGTATGTGTCACTATTAAAGTGTCTTTCTGTCTGCCTGCGTGTTACAGTTGTTGAAAAGTTTCAAAGCAAACGCAAGAAAAATAAAAAATATTCTGATTGATCGAAGTTCAAGGTTATGAAATTGATTTGGCTTTTGCTTTCATTAATTTACACATAAAAAAAGAGAAGAAAAAAATACAGTTCGCTAACAAATACACCTCCTTTTTAAAGACTCATTAATAAATAAAAACAAGAAGTTTTAGCTTAGAACTTTAGGTGTTCCTTTTTTCATTTCCACCATGTGTATGACTGATTTTGTAGGGCTGAAGGAACTTTTACACGACATGTATTTATTAGTGAACTTATCAAATTGCTCACTGCAAAATGTATACATGTCGTGTAAAAGCAGAAAAAAACATTTGCTTCTCTAAATGTCAGCAAGAATTAGCAGCTTATAATTTTTCAATTAGAAAGTTTTCTATTTTGCACAGATACAACATATGACATCAGATGTTTTGCAACTTATTCGTTGGTGGCGGCAAATAAACATTACAATCTATTTATTTACACATATTTTAAGAAAAAATCTTTTTAATTAACTGAAATACAAAAAAAAGTTAATGGAAATATAAAACTAAGTATGTATATAATTTCCGTATTTGAGTGTTGCTCTTTTTTTCTATCCAGAGCTTTTTGGAGCCCTCTGATGAGTTAGAAACTGAAAATTGGCATGCGTAGGCCAAATCCTAACGTAGCCAGATTTCAATTTTAAACATTTAAGCTTAATTACTCTCTCAAATGAAACAGGAAGCTGAAAATTACTTATCATAAGGACGCAGAATAAGAAGGAAACGGGGTGTGGCAAAATTGTGCTTATTTACATTTCATCTAATAAAGCCTCTAAAGACCAATTAAGCTAAGAATTACCAAGCACATTTTACTGACGTTGGAGCTTATCGTTAATAAGTTTTTCTTCCTGCCTGGCAGGGACAGGGTTAACAGATAGTCAGCATGTAATTTAATTATGTCAGATGAAACCATCACAAACGTGTGAAAAAAATTATTTTGCGTCTGTTTATGTCATGTGCAATTGTATATGAATTTTACATCTGGCAAAGCCATTGCAGAATACATGTCGTGTAAAAGTAACTTAACTAATTTTTAACGCGACAGTGCTTTGAGCAAATTACATATGGGCAATTTTCATAATGAAGACTTAAAAATAACAAAAAAATAATTAAATGGCACATTAATAAATACATAAAGAAGATATTTTTCTAATAAAAATCTTTTGTTGATATTAAATTCAATCGAATCGTAAATCGTGCTATAAAATTTGCCGCAAATGTTGAAAAGACATAAGTTGATCAAATCGGCTTATTATAACATTTTTTTTTTTTTAATAAACTAAATGTACAAACTTTGATAAAATGTGGTGTACCTTTCGTTTGAAATTCAAAATAAGCGTTTTGGGTTCCATTATCAGACATGCTAGTGAATTCTTGAAATATTTGAGCTGCCTAACTAAGACCAGTGTTTTTTTGTCATAGCAAAACTTCTTTTTTTCATAAGTTTATACGACACAAACCTTTATAACACTAATTCAACACCACCCGGTAGAAAATCTTCTTTTACATGTTTGCATGTTGTTAGGAAATATAGAAACATAGTTTGAAAGATCGTTTGCGTTTTTCTTCTTAACATAATAATATGTTTGAGACAATAACAAGCTATTAACATTATGTCTGAACATATATTGTTACTTAGGACGTGTTTGACACAATCATAACCACAAACATTAATGAAAGTTCGCGATTGTGGTAACATCAACCATGTTTTTTCTTTGCGTGTAAAAAAAAATTTTATACTATAGGCCCCAGAAATTTTAAAGCAAGGTATATTTGGCATTTAGACACCGGAACAAGCAAAAAACTTTTGAAAAAAATTGAGTTACGCCTTTTTTATATTGATCCAGCGATATGTATGTTAAGCCAATTCACAAAGTGTTCCAAAGTACTATTTTAGGCTGTATTAGCAGAAAATAAATTAGTAACACGTCAAAATTATTTGACAAAAAAGAAATTTTAAAATTGTTTTATATATATATTGATAAATAGCACTACGTGACAAAATTTCAACAAAGTCGTGACCAAATGAATCTGACAGCTAATCTTTATGTAAAATTTTCCGCTGAATCCGAATATGAAGTCAGAATTGTCAAAAGTAGAACAGGTTATTTTAGAAATTTTATAACCTTTCACTAGAAAGAAAGAATTACATAATCCGTTTAAAATTTTGAAGATATTTGCCTTTCAGTCACAGCATCTTTTTTAAAAACAAAAATAACGGTTATTTTGGAATACTGTTCTACTTTTGACAATTCTGACTTCATATTCAGATTCAGCGGACAATTTTACATAAAGATTAGGCGACAAATTCATTTGGTCAAAAAATTGTCACGTAGTGTAGTTAATTCAAAAATGAAATTCTTAAAAAAGTAATGACTTTAACTAAAAAAACAATATCCAGTTGAAAAATAGCACTAGAAAAATTAGCAACACATTCGTATTGTCATATTCACAAGATTTTAATTTAAAAAATAACACAAAATTTGTTTGTACATGTTATTTAATCTATATCTATTCTATGACTTTCTATCTATATCTGTATTCTATATCTTCTATACACTTTGATGTCACCACTAACTGTGGAAACGGTTCGACCGATTTCAACAAAAATTTCAGGGTACGTTGGGGATAGTCTGTAGTAGTTTAGGTTAAGTTTGCACGAAATCGGCTTATATGGCATTTATATTTTTCTATATATTCCCATACAAATATCAACAAAATGCCTACATTTTGAACTCCTCCGAAACGGCTTGACTGATTTTTATGAAATTTTGTATGTGTATTTGTTAGGTGTGAGAATAGGTCGTAGAGTATATTTTATATCGCTAGAGGGCGCAGCTCCCCCTCCCTATATCTTCCTAGCTAATCAACCGGTTTTTTATAAAATTTGGCATACAGGCGCTGTAACATCTGAAAGAGAATAGGGCATGAAATAGGGCAAGAGGAGTTAAAGCTCCCCCTCTCTATATCTTCTTAACTAATCAACTGATTTTCTTGAAATTTGGCAGGCAAATAGTGTAACATCTGGAAAGAACTATAGCCTATAATTTTTATTATCTTCTGAACTAATCAACCGGTTTTTTTTAAATTTAGCATGCAGCCTCTGTAACATCTAAAATAAATAAGTTATATTGCAAAATAATGTTTGCCGGGTCAGCTAGTCTATGTATAAAAACGTAGGGCTACGTTGGGGATAGTCTGTAGATGGTTTATGTAAAGTTTGCATGAAATCGGCCCAGTGGTTCCGAAGATATGTCATTTAGATTTTCCTATATATTATATTTATTCCCGTCGTTCCAAATTGGAGCATATGGCCATTAGATTTTCCAATATATTCCCATACAAATATCAACAAAATGTCCTCCTTTGGAACTCCTTCGAAACGGCTTGACTGATTTTTATGAAATTTTGTATGTGTTTTTGTTAGGTATGAGAATAGGTCTTAGAGTATATTTTATATCGCTAGAGGGCGCAAAATACGGCATACGCTCCCCCTCCCTATATCTTCCCTATATATGCTTAACACATCGACCGATTTTCTTGAAATTTTGCAGGAAAATAGTGTAACATCTGGAAAGAACTATAGCCTCAAATTTTTATTATTTAGGGCGTGAAATAGGGCAATAGAGGTAAAAACTCTCCCTCCCCAATCTTTTAAACTAATCAACCGGGTTTTTTAAAATTGGGCATGCAGATGCTGTAACATCTGAAAGAAATAAGTTATATGGCAAAACAACGTTTGCGGCGTGAACATATGCTTTTTTATTATCAATTTACATACAACCAATATGGCATAATAGAATATTTTGTGAATTGAATATTTATATTATTAAACAAATAGAAACTGGGAATTATTTCCTTCCGAAGGTTACTTTATATTATATTCAACATTTTTCATTTTTCGAATTTATTCTATGAGCTAAATTTCAGTTATGTATTTTATAAAGCTTTTTTGTAATAGTTCTATTCCTTCAATTTTTCAGAAATGACTTTATACACTACCAGACTATTATATTGTATTTTCTTTTTACATTTTACCTTAGCCTTCCTTTGGAAAGCAATGAGGTATATTGAATGTACAGAAAAAAAAATACAATATAATAGTCTGGTAGTGTATAAAGTCGTTTCTGTAAAATTTAAGGAATAGAACTATTACAAAAAAGCTTTATAAATTATATATTATTTAATGTTTATTATCTTTTTAAAACTAACAAGTTTCTAAAAATTATCCTTTTTTAATCAGTTCCATTCTTGCATATGGAAATTTGTTTCGAGTCCGTTACTTGTAATAATTTTTAGTTATTGAACAGACCTAATATAATCTTATTATTGTAATTGATTTGGTCACACCCAACTCCTCATGTTTGTGCTCTATAAATTTTACATTATAATTGGTACCAGCCGTTAGTATAAATTTTTAGCTTTCACTTTCCTTTCAGCTCCACTGTGCATGTGGGCTTACCCTGCAAATAAAATTGGACCACCTGGTCCATTTTGATAAAATGGACTACTCCATGGACTGGTCCGATGTAATGCAAGCATGGACCATGTCATTGTTAAAAAGTGTTTGTAGTGAGACGACATGTCTTCGTTTTTTAACGACATGCTTTCGTTTTTAAACGACTTCAAAACTAATCCTTTTGAGTGTACCATGGAGTAGTTTTAAAACTACTCCTTAGTGGTCCAAAGGTGGGTTATATGGTCCTCTCCTAGGACATCGTAATGTTAAATAGACCAGGTTTTTTCCATACGTTTGGGTTAGTTTTGGACTAGTCCTGGTCCCTTGTGGACTACTCTTTACACGCGTGTTTGGACTGGTCCTATTATTTGCAGGGTAGTCACCTTAACAGCCTACCATCAGAATCAATGAATGCATGTGTCTGTCTCTAACTGTAATTTTTGTTTTCTGTTTTGGTTCTTTACAGCTAGAAGGACATTAATTGACCAATGACCATGTCTTCCTTTAATTCTATTGTTGTTATTATTTATTTTTTATTTTTTGTGTTATTGACAATTGTAAAACAAATGAAAATTTTTATTTCGCGTGTTGTTCTGATATTTAATTATTTAAAACGTGATTCCACATTCGTGTTTGAGAAATATATTCACCTACATAAAAGCACCCCCGTGCTAAAACTACACATAAAGCAATAGTAAAATAGGTAAATTTATAAATAATCCTTAATTACACCAACATGCTAAAAATCGAGGGTAAGACTATAATTAAGGTACATCCTCTCTGTGTTAAAACTGGGAATTTCCATTCAATTAACTCTTTAATAATATAAGTTAAATTATTTAAAAAATAAAATGTCCTAATTGTTTACACCCCTTTTAGTTTTTGTCGGTTTTGGTTTGGAGGTAACAATGAATCCTGCATCTCGTTAGCAGAATGAAAAATGTTCTTGAATTTTTTAATATTTTGCAACGTTTCCTCCAGCTAAATAACAATTGACCTCAAATTAGGGCCAAAGGATTTTTTGGATTATACTGTTTTTCGCATGCTTGAAACTAAAAATATTTCTTGCAACCTGTAAATTTTACCTCCAGCTTAATTTTTATCGACCTTAAATTAAGTCCAAAGAGAAATTTTAAAAAAATATTTAAAATAAGGGTAACCTGTCCGTAAAAAACGCCTGGGTTCGAGCCCAGCTTCAGTCAAGAATGAAAAATTATCAGTAAATTTTAATTAATTTCATGTTGTAAAATTCCTTTCTTCATAAAAATAATTTAATGAAAATTAAATTTGATGAACTTAAGCCTAATTAAAAATATTAAACAAAATAAAAACCATAAATAGTTCAACAAAATAACCACAATACTAATTATTTTTTTTTTTTTTTTCTTAACATTTTTGAAAAACATTTATATTTTGGATTAGACCATCTTGTTTGAATTCAAATTAATGAAACAGTTTTGATTTTTTTTTTTTTTGGAAAATTTTGCACACCCCCGTAGGTGTAGGGATCATCTTAAGGATGTTTCACCTTTTTGTGCTACATCCTTCAGCTGGTAACGGATCATATCTGGTACCACGGAAGTTAGTAGCCCCTGGGGGCACGGCACCGTACCGAATATTGGTTGAGGCTTAAGTATGGTAGCCTCGCTTTTCCGTTGTGAAAGTACTTTCGAAAATCGCGTGGTGGTTTTGGTTAACAGCCTAAAGTCGCGAGAAAAGATAACCTGAAAATTCCTCTAAATAGCGAATTTGTTACTACTTTTGGGAGAGTTTGCCCTGAGGGAGGACTATTTATTGGTGCTGTTGCTACTTAACATGTGCTGCTATCATTTTCCCAAAAACAGGGAGGTTGGATACCTCCAGCTGTTAAACTAGGTCTAGTGTATTATCTTTCCGGATTATGCACTCAAATAGCTACCTGGGTGTTTTGCTTGCGTTCACACTTAGGGGAGCGGTTGGTAATCGCATTTTAGTTTCACATTTCACAGCTGAACTTTATTAAATGAAATTCCCTATATTTTTAAAGTACAACTTATTTCGAGATTCTTGTGCTTATTTTGATGGTCGAACTATAGACAAAAGAGCGTTATTAATCATTTCCGCTCGGTATAAAATCAATGTTATACCATAGATATAATTTAACAAAAGTCTTCTTGTTTTTTTGCAAATATTCTAAAATTGTCATTGCTAATTTTACAGCCATAAGACAGTACAAAAAATATTACGTAATGTTAGTTCTCCTGTTATAGACAGTGGTACAATTCCAGCAAAAAGTCTGCTCTTTGTATCGTAATGCCAGCAAGTTATTAAAATTGTTTTATATGTATAACTAACTTTTTCATATTTTGCTGTAAAGCGAATTTAGCTCCACATTTAGTAACAGAAGGGAAAAGATTTTAGCAGCATTGTCCCAAAATACAAGCTTATTTGCTTGCTAGAGCTATGCTACAAAAAGCAGACCTTACGCTGGAAATGCCCATATAGAATCAGATAGTTTCTCAATTCGTGGACGTTTGAGACCCGATAGAAATTTAAATACGAGCGCCTTTACTGAAAACGACACAATGGTATGCAATTATTGCCGAGGAATATTGTTATTGTCCTCAGTTTTTTAAATATTTAATAAAATCATATTGGATAGAACAGCAGAAGGTCTAGAGTCTACCCACATACAAAATACCCAAGCTGTCTTTCCTTCTGGAAATTGCTAAAGAGACAAAAAATCCTACAACCAGCTACGAGACATAGCAAAAGAGAAAGAATAGTGAAAGAAATTTGTAAAAAAACATTTGAAAATAAAAAAAGTTCAAATTAAAATTTGTTAATGAATTATAACTATAAATATGTCTTAATAACACTATCGAACATTTTTGGGATTATTGTCTGGGGGGTGAGAAAGAAAAACGTTATATGAACGGATTAAAGAAATTGTAATTCTAAATTTTTTTGAGTTTGTTTTAGCAAAATCGGACAAGTGGTTCTCGAGTTATGTTAAACAAAAAAACATCAAGATAAGGAAAAAATTTAAAATGTCAAAAAACTGACACATACGAACGCCAAACCCTTTGAGGGTTTTACTATACTGACCTAGTACCATCACCCTGACTTGGAATTTCTCACCCCCCAGATTGGCTGTTGTACTGTGTAATTAAACGACACAACAATCATCAACTATCGGCAGGTGCTATAAACGGACTTATAGATCTTGGCAGCTTTTTTTTTTTTTTTTGTTTTGCTTGCTTAGGATTTGCGCCGGAAAATTTTTTCTGAAGCCAACATTTATTCTATAAATAAATATTATTTATATTTTTATAATTCCATTTAACGATGTATTTAAAAGCATTTTTATTAATCACTGAATCAATTCATGTTAAATATAAAAATATTCATATTAAATATAAAACCATAATTTTATCTTTGAAAATATATAAATTTAATTAAACTGAAATTCATATCAGTGGCTAAAAGCTCCTGAAAGAAAGTAGATCGAACTTGTTTACTTAAAGAAAATAAAATTAATTATATCAATATGAAAGTACCCGACTCCAATAAAGCGCTGACCGTTCTAATTTTACTTTTAATAAACTCCTGTTTGTGTGAAATCAATTATCAGACTATTATTAAAACTATTGAGGTATGAAGTTACTCTAAAAAGATTTTTTTTTTTTTCATTTGATCTAAAATTTGCAGGATCAAAGAGGTGTGATATCAGCTTCAGTTAGCCTTAATAATATTAAATCATCAGAAATCCAATATAATCAGCCGAGGAGTAATGAAAGTTCTTCTAACCTTCAAAATAAACGACAAATTCATCATCGTATAAAAAAACGAAGTTGTGTTAGTCGTTGTGGAAGAGTAAGTAAAATTCAATGGGTTAAAATTAAGGTTAAAAGAATTAATTGATTTAAATATTTTAGTGTAAAGCCATGTGTGCACCTATAAGTCCTTGTGGAAGAGTAAGTTATACAAAAATTTTTTTTTATTCGTCGCTTTAAAAAAAATTCAATTATCCAAAATTATCCAAAAGAAATACATCGTTTTGCTGGTCTAGTTCATCTCGTGTGACATGTAACATGTCAAAATTCTCATACTGTGATACAAGGTGAAATAAAAAAAAAATAAAGCAAAATATTGAGTATTGGAGGGATTGTTTGATTATCACGGTAGTTTTTTGCACTTTTTAAATTTCATGTAGTAAAATATTTTCCAAAATACTGGCACCACGCCTTTCAAAAGCTTCATAATGCCATCAGTTTCTATCTTATTAACGGATATTGCCCTTAATATTCGAATTAAAAAAAGAACTATGTACTCACATACATGTTCTGTTCCCAGCAAAAATAAAGTGAGAAAATCGAAGGGAAAACTAAACAAATTACGAGGGAAAACACTATCCACGATAAGGGGAATTTTTACCGTGAACATTTTTTTCACGGTCTTATTCTCCTTTGAATTACCTCGAAAATTTGTTTTCATGGGAGTTTTTCATGATCGCAATTATGTGAAAAGGGAAAAAATTATTCACGATAGGGGTGATTAACTTAATAACTAAAGAAAGTTAGTTTAATTTTGAATATACGAAAATATTGTACTAAAATAATGGAATTAATCGTCCCCTTTAAATAATTTTAATCGGTAGTGATACCACTGGATTAACTATGACTTCCTTAGCTTTCATTTAAATATGAGTTTCAGTTTTACATAAGCCATCACGATTGTGATCTCTTCACAAAGAGAAAAATAATTGTTCAAAATGATCACCTCCCACAAAACTATTTTGATCGACATTTTTTAAACACATTATGGATAAATTTAACCATATTATTGTCACCGGCAATCATTAAAAAAAACTTAAAAAAATAAAAATAGTTTTGTTGCAGGTGACCGTATTTTCTCTGCGTGAATTTCTAGGAAATAATTTTTTAGATTATAATCTGTAAAAAAAAGCAGAATATTTAGTATTTCAAAAATCACAGAATTGTGGTAGTTCAGCAATTATTCTTGGTTTATTTAAAGAAAAAAATATATATTTTTATTCTATTTAATGAAACAGACCTCAAGCCGAAAAATATAAACATAACACATACATAAAAACATAACTAACATTTCATAAAAATAAATTCTGTTTTGTTCAAGTGCGATCGCTGTCAAACAGGATCATATAACATTCCGAGTTTTTATTTAAATACAATTTCACATGTGCCAGCGATGCAAATTTTAAATACAATTCGTAAAAGGCAACACGAACAAACTGGAACTTGGAATACTAAACCCATTAATCCCATTGCCACAACAATTCAGGTAAAATCTAGTGCCAATGGAATGGCTAGTGTGAAACCTACAAACACTTTGGGTGTTACAAAAACTAATTACGTAATAAAACCATATAGTTTTGTGACTACAACAAATAATATACCAAAGACAGCAGTGAACCCTTTTAAATTAAATATAATGCTGACAGGTAAAAACAACAATGTTAACCCAGCAACCACAAGTGCAAGAAATTATTTTATAAATTCTACAAACAATACATTTTCAAATCATAATGGCCAAACATCTTCGAATAACATTAAGATCTCATTGAACAGTATGAAGCCGAATTTAACAACCGAACTTCCAGCTCTACTAAATTTTACAAAGTATTTGGAAAATTGTCATAGAAAAACTACTGCAAAGACAACCAAAACTACTGTAATGACTAGACTGGAAACTAAAATTTGGCAATCGACAAAATCTACTGCCGCATCAAGAACAAAAACTACCGTGGTACCTAAAAAAATTGTTCGGAACCCTACTTCGAGACCTAAAAAAATTATTCCTGTATCAGGACCAAAAACTACAGTGAAAACTTCAAGTAATTGGAATATTACAAAAACGTCGACCATAAATACTAAATGTAGTGAATTGAATCGACATAACCGTAATTTTAGGACAAAAATCCCTGCAAACAATAGTAAATTAAATCAAGTAAGTACTTTTGTATCCCACCAAAAGTCTCATCTAAAATATTAAAATACATTAAGCATGATTCCATTCACTGCCTATTTCGCTAAATGCGGAACAACTCTATCCCTGCAAATAAAATTGGACCACCTGATCCATTTTGATAAAATGGACTACTCATGGACTGGTCCGATGTAATGCAAGCATGGACCATGTCATTGTTAAAAAGTGTTTGTAGTGAGACGACATGTCTTCGTTTTTTAACGACGTGCTTTCGTTTTTAAACGACTTCAAAACTAATCCTCTTGTGCATACCATGGAATAGTTTTAAAACTACTCCTTAGTGGTCCAAAGGTGGGTTATATGGTCCTCTCCTAGGACATCGTAATGTTAAATAGACCAGGTTTTTTCCATACGTTTGGGTTACTTTTGGACTAGTCCTGGTCCCTTGTGGACTACTCTTTACACGCGTGTTTGGACTGGTCCTATTATTTGCAGGGATCATTCGTACAACTACATTTAAAGCAAAAACAAATTCAAGAAACTTTGTTTTTTGTTTCAAATGCATTTGTGCGAATCAAGCGTTAAAGTATTCAAACACTTGGTAGTTATCATATTTTAATTCCTTGTGGTATTCTTAGGGCTAAAAAATCAGAGCAAGTTAAACTCTCTTTTTGGTTTAAAATGTGTTTAAGCCAACAAATCTATAAATCACTTAACATATAAACCATCTTTAAACGCATAAAATTGGGCGTTTAAACTACGAATACAGACCATATGAATTTGATAAGATTTATCATAGTGCTGTCACATGCTATCTTTTTAACAACATATAATACATGGGACACTGATTTATAGTTGCTGAGTTTAAACTATATATAAATGCAAGTTTAGTTCAACTAAACCAGCGTTTAAACCATCAGTGATTTATTAGCCATTAGACTTTCAAACTATATCCATCCGTCCAGCGTTTAAAAAACTGCAGTCAAAGTAGAAAAACATTGGTAAAAAAAACTGTTGCTTTTACTTCTTATTTATTTTATATGAACACTCGCAGTCAATCCAACTCAAAAAGCGAAAAGTTGTACCCAAATTTTCGTTTTTTGTTCGACAGTTTTTGGTTTCGACTGCAGTTTTTTAAACCCTGCATCCGTCCATTTGTTTTGTGTAGTCTCAATTTGTATACCCTTCACCACAGGTGTAAAAGGGTATATATAAGTTTGTCATAACGTTTGCAATTTTTTTACCTAGCGTGTTATTAAGGGCTAACTAACTTCTTATATTAGGTAAATATGTTTTTAATTGAAAATTATTTCATTATTATTATATTCATATCAGAAATTAGTTTGAACTTGCACAAGGGGATCAAGGGAAATGCAATTTGGTTAAATATTTTCAATATAATTTTATAATTTCCAATATATGAGCCGTTTATTTTGAAAGTGGCATAAGTCATTTCGGTTTTTAAGTCGAGATATTTAAGGGTTTGCGTTTTAACACGTTTAAAAATATGGATGCTAACTTTCGAGAAGATTCACTTGTATTTGATACATCATGATAATGATATTTTTCTCAGTATTTATTATTATTATTTATTATTATATTTATTATTAACTCGATTTTTTTTGAAAAAGTGAATAATGCCACTTTCAAAATAAACGGCTCATATGTATTATAGAGACATGCTTTTACATTGATCCCATTAGATAAAAATGCTACCAGATAAAATGTGTAGAAAATCGGCAAATTTTACAAGACAAATCGTCAAACTGACTTACATAATTCTTCAGAAAAATTGTCAATATCTAACTATTTATATTATCAACTGTTTATACGGGACAATTACTGTTAACCAAATAAACAAAGGTCTCCAAAAAGTTGTTCAAAAATACGAAATAATGCTTAAAACTTTGGTTATTCAGTACAAAATTTGTCATATGGAAAAATCATCAAATTTAGGGTATAAATCCTCAATGAGCAATTTTTGGAGTCCACAATCGTCAAAATGACGATAAATCGTCAAATTTGGCAGCCGTGGCTACAGCCCACACCACTGTAGATTGGGAGGCTGCCAGAAAAATAACGCTAAGCAAAATCGCCTAATAAATTTGTGAAACATAGAAATATTTTTGTGCGATTTAGAGATTGCTTATTTCCGCCAATTCTTCAATGAGATAGTAAAAATAATGGTCGTAAGATCTAGAAAACAACTTTTTTTTAGCAATTGATATATTATTATTCATTAAATACCCGGCCTTTGGCTGGTTGCAAGCATTTTTTCTTATATTGTATAACAAATACCGGCTTCGCTAACTAAACTGCTCCGTCTTTATTGCTGTTCCTGATTTGCTCCATATTTTTCAATTAGTTGGGTAATATAAAAAATACATAATATATAGCGCAATTCTTGGCTGAATAGATGAAAAAGAAAACAAAACTAACGCAACGTGCGCATTGTACAATGTTGTCAACACATTAAAAAATATTTCTTTTTGCGTACTATAAGTCAAAAGAATTTTAATTTTATCCAATATGTTGCGCCACCTATTAATGTGATATACACACAGTAAATTCAGTTGTATAGTATCCGTTATTGAACAATATAATATTACAAATATATGGGTTCTTTTATGGAGCCTGTGGGATCTTTTGTGGATTGATTGGTCTCATATCATATGCGATAAAATATAAATGACTTTGAAAGTAACCTTAAATATCACAATGGGCCCGCTATAAGGACCTAAGTAACCCGCCCATTGAAAATAAATTTTAATAATTTGATAGCATGAATCTTCATAAATCATCATGAATATCACAGTATAATGATAGAAAAGTGAGCACAGTATGACAGTTTGTTTGACAGTCAATCTATCGGGCTTTAAAAAAATCGCCCTGTATAAGGCCAAAATCTTAAAATCTTTTTTATTGCTAATCGACAGAACATCGGACTCAAAATAAAATGTCAATACAATAAGTAGTTCCATACATACTTTTTGTAATACTCTCCTTAAACGTGACCGGACTACAAACATATTGTAAGAGTAACTTTTTTATTGTTTATCGTTAAATTCCTGATTTGAGCCATAATAGGTAGGGGGCATGCTTTACTAAAATATAATATTGACAAAATTCATTCAACTATTTGGTTTTTTTTTAAGATAAAACCGGTAAATGCTATTTTAAATAATTCTGCTGATGGGAAGAAGAGAAAATCGGATACCAAATTTTTAAACAATTCAACTAAAATTGTGCCAAGTGATGTCAAGGAATCGGCTGATAAAACTAATGATGAAAAAAATAAAGTTAAAAGTACAACAAAAACCAATAATTCCGATTCAAATGGAATAAAAATAACTAAAACCCTTGATTCAAATAGAAATCGTACATATACTATTTTAGGAAATGACAATAAAGTTAAAAATGGAAATGATGTGGTTAAAAATAATCCGGATTCACAAAAAGTGAATAAGAATAATTGCCCTGTAAATAATAATCAAATCTCCAGACAACCGATAACAAATCATCATAATAGAAATAACATTGATGACGTCAAAAAACTGATTTTAAAAACTTTAAATAAAATTAAAAATATGGACATTGCAATGAAAAAAACTAATGTTGCAGAACTCCTTCACTCAAATGGAAATGAGTCAATAGTATCTACTGAAGGTAAAAATAACAACAGAGTTTTAAAAAATAATGTTGAAAAGTCGACTGCAATTCACAATAAGAATGTGAAAACTGTAGTAAATACAACTAATACGGATTTACAGGAAACTTTTAAAAACAACGGCGTTATTTCAAATAAAAATCTTGTTAATAAAATACCAAAAGAAGACACCAAAATTAAAAACGCTTATAATGGTTTAATAAAAGTTATCAAAGAATCGGTTACAAAAACTAAAAATGTTTTTAACGTTCTTTCAAATAAAAATACAATATTTAACGAGGCCACTGATGTAAAAAATACTAATAATGTCGTTAAATCTGAAACTGACGAAATAAAAACTGATGATGCAAATAATAGCCCCAATGCAATTAACAATAAATCATCCCCGAACGTTCCAAGTGAAGCAAGCAAACCTCCAGCAAATGGGGTCCCAGATGAGGCCACTAAAATTAAAATCAGTAACGAAAAAAATAGTACAACTGGTTCCAAAAAGAACCAATTTGAATGGGTCAATGATGTGAAATTAGCTTAAAGGGCTTAAATAAATTATATCTGTGGCATTTTGACAAAAAATCTTTAGTCAAATTTAAAAAGTTAAATTTAATCATACAAATTTTCATTCAAAAAACATTTTTGTTTAAGTTTTTAAAATTTTGTATTATAAAAGAAATTTTTCTTTAATTTTGCTTTGATTTTTTTTTTTATAAAAAGATTTTTTCATCGAGTTTTTTTAAAAACTTTTTTGCTATCTTATCTTGACTTTAGATGTTTTGTCAAAATTCAACAAATATAGTTTTACGTTTCTTACATATGTATTTACTTTATTTTTTCTTTTCAATAAATTCTATATTTTATTTATAAAATTGCTGTTTACTATAATTTCTTTATTGAGTTTTATTTTTCCAGTTTTTGCTCCAAAATTTTCCAATCGTAATTTTCTACAATAGTTGGAAAATACATAGTTATTTTTCACCTTTTATTTTTCTATCAGTGCCACTGTAGTGTACATGTGTGCTTAGGCTAAAGTCCTACTTCACAAAAATTTTACGCACCATATGTAACCACTACACCTTTTCCAATTGTAATTCAGAAATTGTCAATTGTAATTTAGAAAGCGTCAATTGTAAATCAGATTAGTCAGTTGTAATTCAGAAAGCGTCAATTGTAATTTAGAAATGGTCAATAAGTCTTATACGTTCAACAGTTTTATTTGGTTTAATATCTTGAGTTTTTCTAAAATCTTTATGGATGAAGTTTCCTGATGATCTGGCCTAAGCAACCAGTGAAATTCGCATAGGAATAGCTTATCCCATCAACAATAAATTTCAAGTGTTTTTATCAAGAATAAAAACTGGGATTTAAGCACGAATAACAAAATCTTTTAAAATTAAAATTTTGTATTCCTAAAACTTATTTTGATTATGGTCAATTATAATTCAGAAAGCGTCAATTGTAAATCAGAAATTGTCAATTGTAATTCAGGAAGCAAAGAAATTTATTATATATTTTACTAGCATATACCCGCTACTTCGTTAGCGTCTCCTTTTTCTTCATGGACATATTTTTATGCCAAAATTTGTTTTTCTAGGTTTAAACTTGTTTAAATTCTAGCATTTAACCCGCTACTTTAGTTGAACCAAAAAGCTTAAAAAAAATATCAAATTTCAAGAGATAGATGAGGTGGCAAAAAAGTACTAAAATTCAGATTTAACCCGTTTACTCCCTAATAGGGGCGAAATTCAAAAAAGTACCAGACACCTGTCCGCTTATTTTTCTAAAGAACAACGATAAGTGTTACATTTATTTTGCATCTCTTTTAGTTTTGGAGATATAAGGTTTCCGATTTTTCCCGTTTTTACCTTTTTTACCCCTAAACATTAGAATTTCGAAAAATCCGGTCTTTGTGCATCGATTTGGGGAGTGACCAATCGCTAGTCCAAATTTCAAGTTTCTAGGGTCAGCGGTTTGGGCTGGGCGATGATTAATGAGTCAGTCACTCACGCAACTCTTTTATATTTATGTATATCGTCGCAAGAATTAAAGAACGCTGTAACTGACAAAACATAAAATGTTCACCACAGCCAAAAAAACCTTTATGAAAGAAAGTAGAAAGAAGTTCATATCACAAAAACTATACAACTTAGACACATGATTTTAAGAACGTATTTTTATTTTTTCTCGCTTTTTATATTGGCTCTAAACATTTCCTCTCAACTCTTTAATTCCCGGTGATTCTGCGGCTTACAGAAAATTATTTTTTTATTTTTTTTTGCGTAAGTGAATTTTTTTCATCATACAAATATGGGACCGGGACCGGGACCAATCGACGCAGTATTTTTTTCTGATAAAAATGATGCAAAAAAAAGTATTTTCAATTTTTTGTCAGTTACAGCGTTCCTTAATTCCTGCGACGATATATAGATAACAAAAAAAAAACGGACATTAACTAACTATATTGGTATATATTTCGTTGTATTTTTATTTTTATGAATTACAATTGACAATTTCTGAATTACAATTTTCGCTTTCTAAATAACAGTTGACTAATATGAATTAAAATTCTGAATTACAACTGGAAAAGGCGTAGTTTTATTTAAAAATTCTATGAGTTCACATAAAGATTGCTAGAGCAAGCAGCATGTTTTAATTACATTTTACTACGATTTTTTAATAAATAAAGTTTAGTAAAATAATGAAAATTCGAAAAAGAAAATAAATGCTGATCGATTTAGTGGTATCGTTTTTTATTTTTCGTCTAAAGATTGCCATCAAGCCATTTATTTTACAAGAATATGATATATGGCAATATTTTAGCTCTTCTAGTCGACAACAAGACAAGTTTTTTGCTAAAATTAATATATAAGTCTGTGTTCATACGGCTCATGTCTTATTGACAAGATTGCTACTTTATAGGCGAGAGGGACGAGGGGAAAAGAAACGAGTACACAGATGCGTGTACTGTCTTTACGTTTTGCTTTCTTATTCGTTGCTTAATTTTGTTTTTGTTTTCAATATCAAATAAAACATGTCGTCAACATGACATGAATCATTTGAACGCCAATTCATGTTCAAAGAAGAAAAAGGAAGAATCTTGTCAATAAGACATGAGCCGTATGAACTCAGACTTAAGAAAATAACAACAAAAAACTAAACATTTTATATACGTTTTATATATGTATATAAAAGGGGGGATTTAATGTCAAAAGTTCCAATTTTGAAATCGATGTCTTGCGATTTGGATGAATCTTTATGACCGATCTTGTTGAAAATGTTTGTCTAAACTACTATCCAATAGGACTAACGTTGGTGCCAATTTCATCCAAATCGGAAGATATCGATTTCAAAATTGGGTCACTTGACATTAAATCCCCCTTTTATATATAAAGGGGGAGGGGGGGGGGGGAGAATATAAGAAATCAAAAAAAAAGTTCTCCATACAACTAACGGCCACGCTAACTTATACACTACTTGCAAGTTATCACTTGCATGTGGAAACGTAGGGAAATACTTGTTAAAAGTAAACAAACATTAAATCAATATCCTAACAGTAGAATCAGTGTTGCCAAACGACGGAATTTTAACCTTCAAAAAAAATTAAATATTTGTTTACGGACATAAAGCGTGTTTTTTTAGAGTGTCACAACTTTGAGTTGGCATCAATGCTTTATTTGAGCCCCCATTTAACAGCTGATAGTTGCTTTTTGTTTCGTTTGCTTTGAAATTTAATTTTGAATCGACTTACACCAGAGCAACCAACGCGTGCAAATTGTTTTAATCAAAATAATTGTTGTATTTGTCAAACTCATCGTGCACTTCTTCCATTTTATAGCGTACATAATCATCCTTCAGAGCGGCTAATTGGAACAACAATAGATCGTTTTACTGTTACTGATAATGTGCATCCCGTGAGACGCCGAACAGTGTCCACTGAAGAAGCTGTAGCCGCTGTACAGAAAAGCATTGAAGATGATCCTCGGCGTCGTTGTCAGCAACTGGGGTTGTGTCCTTCCACTTTATGGAAGATTTTACGAAAGGATCTTGGCTTAAAAGCTTTCAAGAATCAACTTGTGCAGGAATTAAAGCTAAACGACAATCGTATGCGCCGGCAGGCACAAATTGATATTGATTTTGAATTTCCATTCAAAATTTTAATTAATTGTGATTTAACCCTATTTGGGTTATGTTAAGTCACTTGTCTACGTTGATAAACCACAAACAATAAAACACCTGAAAATCAACACTCGAAGAGTTATCGGCGAAGAGTTAACGCCTTCAACGCGCCAGCCGTGGCGGCCACATGGTAAAAATCGTATCGTCGGCATAGAGTGTAAACCTGCTAACTCCCTTTTAACAAATTTTACAGGAGAGACAGAAAACTTTTTATTTTTCCTATTTGCTTCTTGAGAGGAAAACCAAAAATATTGTTGATTTGATACATTTCAGGACTGAAATTGAAGAAAAACTACATGCTGGTCGACGAGGCATATTTTTCTCTACCATACGGCATTAAAATCTCAATTTTCTTAAAAAGTGGATTTAGCAGGTTTACACTCTAAGCCGGCGATATTTAAATTATAATTGGGAATTTAGCACGACAAACAAAATCTTGTATATTTAAACAATAATTTCATAAAATTTTCGTTCCAATAAAGCCCGTTCCATTGATATTAAAAATATTAAAAATTTCCTTGTTAAAATATGGTTTAAACTTGTATCACACTTTAAAATATACCCTTTATTTCCGTGAGTAGGAATTACGAGATTAACGGATAGTTAACTTTTATTAATGTGTTTATGTTATTTACAAAAAATTTTGTATTGTCTTTTTTCCCGGAAATCCCAGGAATTTGATATAAAGTAGTGCAGAAATTGTTCCCGATATTATTAGATGTCAAAATTTGTGGCCGTCGCCAGAATTGACGATTGATGGACATTTTCCATCACTCTTGCCAAAACTCCTGCATTCCGGACAAATTATAAAAACGAGAGAGTAGGCAACCCGGAAATGTTTTATAAAATAAAATGTGCTTGATCAGAAAAAACTGAGTACTTTGTATTATTTATGATCTTCTTCAAAAATTAGTCCCCAAACAGCGCTTGACTAAACTTCATTTTTAAGTTCTTTTTGTTATCTTCAAAGATTTGCATAAAAGGTAATGACAGAAATAAAAAAAGTGATTTTAAAAAACATTCTAGCTTGTATTTTTAAGTGTTTACTTGAAATGATGGTAGTTAAAGGTTCCCCAAATGAATTTTAAACTCCAATTCAAAATGAAAACATCAACTGATTTGTTGTTATCGCAAGCTTTTATTTCGAACTTGAAGTCAGCTATCAAATCCACGGTTAAAAAATTCGTTTCGATAGTTTTAAATTTTTTTTTTTGCAAAAAAAAACCGTGTTGGTCCGATCTGAAAGCTGTACTTAAATAACTTTCCTTTTGTCATAAATCAAATCTTAAAGCTACTAATTTTAGAGAATTAGAAGTGGGAGACATTTCTTGTTATAAAATTCTCAATATATTCACTAAAATTTTACCTAACATTTTTTTCACAGCCCTATAAATATACATAATATGTATTTCTATGACTAACAAACATCCACGCAAACACATTTTACCCTCTCCTTCTGTTGTTGGGTATAATAAAAATTTTTATATTTAATTTTTAATTTTTCATCCTTTTCACAACTTTAAGAAAAAACACAAATAAATTGTTTCATAAAAATTCTCTGTGTAATTTGCTTGCAGTTTTTCCAACAATTTTCTCTCTTTGGGGTCTTCTTTACTTAATAAAGACTATGAAATAAAATAAAATGTTTGCGCAATTTAAATGTAAATCAAACAACAACAAAAACTCCTCATTTAAACCCAAAAAGGCTCATAAACAACTTGTTGCCCATAAGTCTGTCTGCAAGTAATAAACTTATTTACGTCACATACAATTCCAACTCTCAAACTATAAAACACTTTGAACTTTTACTAAGTTTGTGTATATAAATTTGCATGTGTGCGTGAAATGTCCTTTATGCTCTTTTAAAACTAAAACAAATTTTCAAGGTTGTCATCATTCTTCTGAATGTTCTAAGAAACTGAAGTCATCATTGTCGTCATTTATAATACCATCTACTAAGAGTGGTAAATGAAAATACATTTAGTGTGTCACTCCATTTGTAACACCAATAAATATTCATCTAATACTCCATTAAGGGCTAATACATCAGAAGCAAGTGTAACTCTATTTTTGGTTTAAAATGTGTTTAAACTACCAAATCTATAAATCAGTATGCATATTAAGCATATAAACCATCTCTTATCGCACAACCCACGTTTCCACATGCAAGTAATGACTTGCAAGTAGTGTATACCTGAAACAGCCGAGTGGCTGAACCCTGTAGTTTTTTCGTGATAATTTACCCCAAAAGTGGCAGTACTATACACTGTAGACTGGTTATAAAACTATCCACATTGATACTATACTGAAGACTGGTTATAAAACTATCCACATTGATCGTATACTCGGAAGACTGGTTCTAAAACTGTCACTTAGCTGTCTTTTTGTTTCGCAGATGGTGGATAGTAAAAAATTTATGTCACTGAGCATTTTGTTCATTTTATGAGAGAGAGAGAGAGAGAGAAACAGAACGTATGACAACACAACCCAGCGGGAAAATGAGGAATTGATTACATAAATAATTAAAAAAATAATGCATTATTTTCGAAAGAATAATAATGCATTCATGCTATTTTTATAACTGCATATACTACATGGGAAGCTGATTTATAGTTGTTGACTTTAAACAACATATAAATTTAAGTTTAGTTCAATAAAACCAGCCCTTAAACATTCACTAATTTATTAGTCAACAGTCGATTAAGCTATCGTGCACTTCCAAACGGTCAAAAGTCGAAGAGAGGACTAGAAAAGAAAATATTAAAAACAGTGTTCTATAAAAATATATTACGTGCAATATGACCATCTTGGTATTTAAATTTAGTATCAAAAACTTTTACATAGCTGCAAAATTTTCATATAGCATTTTTATAAAATATTTTTTGCTTTTTTAGCATTAGTTTAAACATTTCCGATTTTTCTCTCTGTTTCTCTTTTTGTTATAGTCGTCTTCTTTGTCATGTGGACGAAACATTACAAAAAACTTGAATTAATGTATTTAGGCGAAAAAATACTAAAACTTTGCATAAAATCGGTTGCGGTGTGTAGGTTTTATATATATGTTTGTTCTATTTACTCCTCTAGGGATCTTATAAGAGTTATTTCAGGCGTATAGTTTATTAGGCTATAGCGTCCGATCATGGTGTTGGGGATGCCAACATCGCCAGTAGGCATGCAAAGTAAGTGCCGGAATTTAACCATCCAAGTATTAAAGACCGAGCCTCGTTAGCGTGACAGGGGACACCAAGCCTGTGAAGGATATTGGGAGAGGTTAACTTTTGGAAAGGAATGGCTGTGTGAAAAAGTACGTGACTTGTCTACGCTTCACTTTCCCATTAGTCTTCCAGTAGGTTTTGGTATATATTTATATTATGTCTAGAATATAACATAGTTGCTATATAAAATCCACTTTCCAAAAAGGCTTTTTTGTTACGCCCCCGTAATAAAATCTTTGATATTCTCCACCGAGAGGGCCGATTATTACAAAGTTTAATGATTTTTTTTAGCTATATAAAACTTTTTCAACTTTTCCAAAACTATGACAAGCCAAAATTTTTTACAATAACACTATTTTTTTACGGTTTTGGTAAATTATGGACCGATCTTCACAAATTTTTGTTATATGATTCTTAGTCAAATAGAACAAAATTGTGCAAAATGTTAGTTTTTTTTTTGGGGTGGGGGGGGGTGCTTTAAAACCATGGTAGATAAGGTCATGATGGCATTATTGCTCAATTGAATAGGAGATAAAGCCATAATGGCCTTATTGCCCAATCATTAAGAGGTAAGGTCACATTTAAAATTTTGCGAAATGAGAGATATAGCCATATTTTTTTGGCCTTATTGCCCAATCATTAAGAGGTAAGGTCACATTAAAAATTTTGCGAAATGAGAGATATAGCCATATTTTTTTGCCCCAATCATTAAGAGGTAAGGTCACATTTAAAATTTTGCGAAATGAGAGATATAGCCATATTTCTTTTTAATTTTTTCGCAAATGAGATATAAAGCCATATTTTTTCAGAAAATTATTATGCATGGTGTAAACATTCTGTAAAAGGGAAAATTCTAAGTCATCATTGAAAAACATTTTTTTATTCTTGTGACGCACGCAGGAAAACTTTATTCAGCGAAGCCACCTGCCGCGTCCTACTGAAGGAAAAAACCCCTAAGCCGTCACGCAGAAAAACTTTAGTATGCGAAGCCAGATTTCAATACCTTACTTTAGTGTCTCCCGAACTGAAATGAGAGATAAAGCCATTTTCTAATATTGCTAATGTGAGCTAAGGCCATGATGGCTTTATCTCCCATTCAAATGAAAAAAAAAAAACAAAAAAGGCTTTATCTCCCTATTGAATAAAGGCATCATTGCCTTATCTACCATGGTATTAATGGTGTTTTTCCGCGTTTGCGTCTATAACTCTACCAACTAAGAGCGGGTTTTTTACTTAGAGTTTAAACCAGAATCAATAGTAAGATTTGTTAATCTTATAAGAAAATTAATCTAGCCTTAATCCTCTTTGGCGTTTTTAAGTGAAAGATTAAAGCTTTTAGCATTGCCATATGAATTGATAATACTTTTATTTATAAGTATGGCAGTTTAAAACAAATGCCAAAAATTGTCATCAAATTACTGTTCTTAACGTGAAAAAGAAGAAGAAAAGGAGAGAATTTATATAATATTATATGTATATTTAAAAATAAATGAAATCGAAAAAGAAGCAAAATAATCAAGGAATATTTCATCTTACGAGGTGGAATATTTAATAAAACTTTAAATAAAAAAAATAAAAAATATTTCCTTTTATAAGCGTTCGTACTTTTGAAAGTTCTGTCGCAAGTTTAAACCGCCAACTTTGGACGATTAAACTTGGAAACAAAATGAAATAATAGACTACCCAAAAACGAATTTCAAAGATAAGTTCTAATTTAATCGCTGATCTTTGTGTCAAAAACTGGCTCTAAGCCGATTGTGCTGGATTAACAAACTGAGCATACTTACAACTAGTTGTGGAACGGTTAAAAACGCCAATTTACAAATGAATAACAATTTTGTTATAAAATTTTGTCCAATTAAGTTGGATATTTTGTTGCATATTTTTTGAATTCTTATATGTAGTAACTATAGTAGAGGGTTTCATAAATTCGGCACAGCCGAATATAGCACTTTTACTTGTTTTTTTTTATTTAAAGTTATTCAGAAAACCCATAGAAAATTCTTAAGAATACGATGTTTTTCCTTAAGTATTAAGGATGGTGGAATATGCTGATGATGAAGAATTCCAATAAAACAAATTAGGTTAAATATTTATTTTATGACCTTCATTAGTGTAAATGAATTAGACCGTCATATACTAAGTTTTTCATTTCTTTTGTTAGTTTTTATGGTTATTAAAAAAAGCAGGACATGCATAAAAAGGACATCATAGTTTTATAATAGAACAATAATATAAAAGGTAATTATGAGTCACACCTTAACGTCAAGTTTTTTACCTAACTTAATTTGACAAATCGTTGTTAAGTGTTAGATAAATTCAATAGTTGGTGGAACAGACAGAAGTGAAAGAAAATCATCTTTAGCGAAGAGGCACACTTTCACCTCAGTGGATTCGTTAACAAGCAGAGTTGCCACATTTGGGCAAATGAGAATCCACGTTTAATTGTTGAAAAGCCGATGTATCTACAAAGAATGACTGTTTGGTGCGGTTTATGGGCTGGCGGCGTCATCGGTGCGTACTGCTTCGAAAATACGGTCGGCCAACCAGTTACCGTGAGTAGTGTTCGCTACCGCGAGATGATAACGGACTTCTTGTGGCAAAAAATTGAGGATATGGACCTGGACGATATGTGGTTCCAACAGGACGGTGGCACTTGACACACAGCCATAGAAACAATGGCTTTTTGGCGCGTGAAATTCAATTGGTCGTCACGATTATGTAGTTTGACACCGTTGGACTTCTTTCTTTAAAAATATATTAAAGAAAAAGTGTACGTCAATAAGCCAGAAACAATTCAAGAGCTAAAGGTTGAGATAATCCGGCACATTAACGACACTGAACCTCAATTATGTCTCAGAGATAAAATATGGACCATCGGATAGAAGTTCGCTATCGAAGCATTTGGCCGTTATTGGAACACATATTCTGTTACACACACAATTGTCATATGTATATCCTTCTATCATAATAAAAAAATATTAAGATAATTCTCTGAAAACTTTTTGTGCTATTTACAATTAACATCGTGCGATTGGGTTGGACCACCCTTTATATGTATATAGTTGACCCCTCATGGTATCCACATGAAATAGGCTGTTGCCCCGCTTACGATGGAATACCTTATCAGCAAATGGCTAAATGAAAAATGCAATCAGAGTATTGTAAAGTAGTTGAGTCATATGATTTTGCATCTTTTTTGTATGATAGTGTGGCATTAACAGCAGATTTTGCAGACATTATTAAAATAGGAGCAAATTTAAAAAAATCACCATTAAAGTTTATAGTGGCTCTCTTACAAAACAAAAAAAATAGACTTACAGCCGAACCTAAACAAAAGCGATAAGCGTTTTATAATTGTAAAGGCCTTACAATTTGCATGAAGCTTCCCTAAATAGCACAGCGTCAACGCTTTGCAATTGCAAAACCCGATTTTGACAGCGCGTTTAATAGTGAAGTTGGCGCTATTGTCAAAAAATAATGGCAATTTAGATATTTTTAGGTCAATCTAACGGATTTAACTCTATTTTTAATTTGTATTACGTGGGTTTTGTTAAACAAGAAATTTATCACTACTGTTTGTGATAAAACGTTGATGTTGAGGTGAATATTAGCTTAAAAGTTAAGCAAAAGAAAACGTCCCGGCGTCCGCTGTTTTTAAGGTACGGCTGTTAAGCTCTTTTTTCTTATTTCCACAGAGTTGTTGCAGTGTTAATAGCAAAATAAGTTTATACAAAATTTAATATTTATTTAAAAATGTTTCTTTTATTGGTTAACATTAATATGTATTTTTCACATTTTCTTAAAATTACTTGCTATGTAAATATTTAAAACAAAGTTATTATTTTAAATATGTTGTATACTCACCAATATTTTTTTTCTAATTACAGGTAATATTTGTTACGTATCTTTAAAAAAAATGGACAAAAATGTAAGTTATTCTTTTAAAATTTTAAACTCTTTATAAAAAGTTTTGAAGATAAAGATTTGTGACTAATAATTTATTTTCAATAAATGCATCTAATTCAAGCGTGTGCTGGGATACTATCGATTTTTATCGATAGTTCAGATTTAACTATCGATATATCGATATTACTATCGACTGAATGTTTGTACTTGTGCAGGGGAACTTTAACTAGTTTTTTATCAGGCTACAGTTCGTTGTTTTTATCACTTTATTGAACGTATGAGACGTATGTATATACGCACGTTATTTTAGATGGCAGTTTTTTAAAAATTGATAAGTACCTTTCTGAAGGAACTGAAGTAGCAGGGACTATAAGATATTCTATTGCAACTTTAAATAATTTTCTAAAATGGTTTTGATTCTCAACCCAAAAACGTAATCAATCTAGCGGACTTATCCTCTAATGGTCGTTTATTGTTTTGTCCTATGCTCGCAATTGCAATAGACTTTGGATTTGCATTTCTTTTTTACAACATTAGAAAAATATTTGACATTTCAGTCCCTATATAAACATGTACAAATTTCGACTTAAAGGCCTTTAATTAGCAGTAAAAAACACAGCTATGCAATCCATACCACTTACCATTCTTGTTGTTTGTATTCATTGCTGTAATTCAGCGCGAATTAATAATAGCAAGTAAAAATTTGCGGCAAAAAACTATGTGTGTATAGCTGCTGTTAGATGTCTTCATAGCTGTATTTTTAATAATAATAATATCGATATTGATATTTTTCCTATCGATATTTTAAGACTATCGATAATATTGATTGTACTATCGATTTGTTATCAACATTAAAAGAAATATGTACAAGTATGTTTATATATACATACATATGTATATTTCTACATTTTTTAATCAATTTGAAATATACAACTTTTATCATAACTGCTATACCATGGAAAGTTTGTTCTGGTAGGCAGATATGATTATTTAGGAATAAAAAATTTAATATTTTTCATCGAACTGAAAAAAATAGACAAAAAAAAAATAAAATAAAAATTTTCGCTTTGAGAAAACTCGAATTTGTGTTTAGCATATTTTCGTTATTGCCACAGATCAGGGTTGATAAAGTTGGTACAATTGTACTTTTTTTGGTTCAATTCAAAACCAAAAAGTTAGCTGGTACCCCCGTGACTCATTTGGTACTATTTTCAAATTTTTCAAACCTACATATTTATAATTGATATAAAATAGCAGCTCGTATTTACTGTGCAATAAATATAAGCGGAGTTTAGTGTTTGATGCAAATAGTCTTGCGAAAATATCGTAGCTTTATTATGAAATCTAAGGGAAATTCAATTTTTTGTTGTTGGATTGAACGAAACAGCTATGATATTTTACATTTGCTCTTTTGCAAGACCATTTGCACCAAACACTGAACTCCGCTATTGTAAATAGATTTTTTCACTTGTTCATTGAACGATTGCTTATGCCACATTCTAAATTAAGTATCAGCGACAGAATATAAGCGTGCATTTTCAAATGATATTGACAAGTTTTAAAAGATATAGGAAACCACTTCTGCAAAAGTTATATATAGTAGAAGAGACGAATTCCTCTCAATTCAAGATTATTTTGGAACAAACTCATAATATTTTTAAGTATTCGTCAACAAGATGGTTGTCACGTCAAGAAATAATCAACAGAAATAGTGGGAGATTTTACAAGCGCTAAACTTATTTTATTATATTCGGACTTTCTACTCCTTTCCTGTTTCTGCAGAACATATTGAAAATTTTAAACACAATAAATTTAGAAATGCAATTCGAAAATGTTCGTAAGCACATATTTGCTTTTAAAGCGAAAAAATTTTACCCACCCTATTATTATGTATAATTAATGTACAAATGAATTTTAAGTAACTTTAGTTTTTGTTGTATTAAATTTTTGTTTTTAAAAATTAAATAAAAACAAGTAAGAGTGCTATATTCCGCTGTGCCGAATCTTATATACCCTTCACCATTGTGCGAGTAGAATAGAGAGCAACTAAATAATTTTTGCATATACATATACATACATATTTACAATACTTACAACTTCATTATAAATGAAATTTAAAAAGCGATAACTGGTAAATATTTTTTTTAAATCGTTTTTAGTTTCTATTTGTTAAAATTATTTCGTTAAATATATGAAATAATAAAGAAGGGTGATAACGAAAATCATATTGGGCATTATGCTAGTATATGTAAACAAATACGAAGGGCGGGTGAGGGGATAGGAAGAAGAGACGACAACCGGATTTGAACTTCGCTTTGCATAAGGACACAGAATATATATACTTTATAGGGTGTAGGACCTTCGGTGAAGGGTATAAAAAACAATCTTAATTATAAAAAAGAGTAATTTTTGGGATTTCAGTATTTTGGTCATAACTCTGCTATTTCTTAACAGATTTGACAGATTTATATACCGACGTGTTAAAGAAGGATTTGCCAGTTAGGTTAGGTTAGGTTAGAGTGGCCGGTCACAAAGACCCCGCATAGACCAAATAGGTCCCTAGCGTTACCACAATTGTACGATAACCCACAGAAGAAAGTAAAAAAAAAAAAAAAGATCAGTCAGATGTGATGGTATCCAGAGTACCCCACACTCTCTTGACGAATGCCAGGAGTCTCATTAACCCAATTCCAGAGACTTCCCCGAGATCTTGGAGATAATTATCTCCCAGACAGTTCGCCCTGGAGCGCACGAGTGCCGGACAGTAGCATAGCAGGTGCTCTACCGTCTCCTTCTCCCCTGGTACCCCACAAAATCTACAATTTTCACTATTCAACCGCCCCGCCCTATAGGCGTATACCGCAGTCCAACAATGACCCGTTATAAAACCTATCAGAAGTCTACAGTCCCTTCTCGATAGCGACAGAAGAATTCTCGACGACTCCGGATCGTAGGATCCCCACATTACCTTGGAAACCCTGCACGTTCTTGTGTTTTCCCAAAACGCCTCTGATCTCCTCCGTATAGCAGAGTCCGTATCTCTCCTTATATTCTTAATTGGAGCCGGGATGACCACCATCCTATCGTGTGGTAAACGGGCCCCCCGTTTCGCCAATTCGTCCACCTCTTCGTTGCCCTCTATGCCCTGGTGACCGCGAACCCAGTAGATATGCACTCTCCTATTGACACAGAGTCTATCTATCGAGTCCCTACACTCCTGGACGACAGAGGAGTATGAGTATTCCGCGGTTATAGCCTTGATCGCCGCCTGACTATCAATGAAAAAGTTTACCTGCGAGTTCTCGGTGCCGGGAACACGTGCCAAATCGGCAGCCATTTTGGCTGCAAAAACCTCCGCCTGGAAAACGCTGCAGTAATCGGGAAGCTTATACGATTCCCGAATACCCAGTTCCTGGCAGTAGACTGCAGCTCCAACTCCGTCCTCCATTTTGGAACCATCAGTGTAGAATCTGAAGGTCCCTTGGCCAGATCAGAGTCCTACCAACCAACCGTCCTCCTCTAGGGTAACTCGCGGTTTCCTTCCAAGTGTCAGTCTCGGAATGGTTTAGTCACTGCTACAATCTATTCCTATTATAATACTACCGTGACCATAGAGTCCATATGCAAATTGTCCCGTCGCCTTTAAGCGGATCGCAGACCTCCTTGCAGTTCCTTCTGCCACTAGATGAATCGGCTGCAAGTCCAGGATCACATCCATTGCCGCAGTCGGTGTACTACGCAGAGCACCGGTGATACTAAGTTCGGCGGGTCTCTGTACGCCCGTTAGCATATTCCGGTACGATATCTTATCCAAGGCCGTCCACCACACAAGTATCCCGTAGAGTAGGATTGGTCTCGCCACCGCTGTGTAGACCCAATGTGTAAGAGCAGGGGTTAGACCCCACGTTTTGCCTAGCATTCTCTTACATGCGTAGAGCGCAATCGTTGCCTTTTTCACCCTCTCCTCCACATTCAGTCTCCACGACAGTTTGCTATCCAGTATTACTCCCAGATATTTAGTGTGGTGTTTAAGTTCCAGGTTAGTACCCCGTAGTTTAGGTCTCCTCCATGGACCAACTTTATACCTTTTCGTAAATAGTACTAGGTCCGTCTTCTCGTGATTTACTCCCAGTCCTACTCCGGCTGCCCACTGGCTGATTATCGCCAATGTAGCCTCCATTACAGAACTAATAGTATTCAGATCCTTGCCAGTAACTATCACCGCCACATCATCCGCGTATGCGGTCATCTTTGCTGCCCCGTCCCGAAGTCTATTGAGAAGTTCGTTGACGACAAGCGTCCATAGCATCGGCGAGAGAACCCCTCCCTGGGGGGTTCCCCGGTGTGCCTTCCTTGTTATCCTGGAGTTGCCCCACGCCGCGGATATAGTTCTACACCGTAGCAGGTTACCAATCCAGTTTTTAGCATGCGGATGTGCCCCTGTGCGAGATAAGCTGGCCAAAATTGCCTCTGTGGACACATTATTGAATGCTCCCGCGATATCCAGGAACACACCCATAGCGAAGTCCTTATAGCTTAGGGTCTTTTCAATCAGCGAGACAACTGAATGAAGTGCCGTCTCAGTTGATTTACCCTTCGTGTACGCATGTTGATTGACAGAGAGAATGGTTGGCCTCATGTTACCCTTGACATGATAGTCCAAAATTCTCTCCAACGTTTTCAGCAGGAAGGATGTGAGACTTATAGGTCTAAAATCTTTTGGGTACATATGGTTGCTCCTGCCCGATTTCGGCAGAAATACAATCTTAGATATCCTCCAAGATTTAGGCACATAGTTTATCCTCAGACATCCTTTAAAAATTTCCACCAGCCATGGTACTATCCGTTGTCTACCCCGCTGTAGTTGCGCCGGGATAATTCCGTCAAGACCAGGCGACTTATATGGCTGGAACGAATCGATTGCCCATTCCACCCCCTCATAGGTGATAATTCCGCTATCACCATCCGCCAGAACAGAAGTTTCATCAGTTGGAATGGGATCATCAGAGCAGCCCGGAAAGTGTGTATCCACAAGCACCTCCAACGTTTCCGCGCTGCTCCCTGTCCATTCTCCGTTTTCCCTACAAACCGTACTTGGCATTACCGGACTGCCCACTAGCATCCTCAGCAGTCTTGCCGTTTCGGTTGTCTTCTCTATATTATCGCAGAAACTTTTCCACGAAGCTCGTTTAGCCCTTCGCACGTCGCGCTTATACACCCTAAGAGCGTCCTTATACTCCCCCCAGCATTCAGACCGGTCCACAATTTTCGCCAGTTTGAATAGCTCACGAAGCTCGCGTCTTCCAGAGTCCAGCTGACCATTCCACCACGGTGGTCTGGACTTACGCCTAGCTCGTGTCGGGGGACACGACTTCTCATAGGATCTAGTAACGCCCGATACCAATGTGTCTATAGCAGAATCTATGTCCCCTGAACTAACCAATGTTCCCGAGTGACCTAGGTCCCTATCCAAAAGTGAAGAGTATTTGGCCCAGTCCGTATTCCTTGGGTTCCTAAACACTGTTTCGTTAGGTATAGTGTAATTTAACAAAAATGATATATAGGAGTGATCAGAGAAGGATGGCTTCGTAAGCACCTTCCAATCATCTATCACTGATTTATAATCAGTATAAAGCGTCACATCAAGCACATTTTCTGAGGTGGGTGCCTTATACGTGGGGACCTCACCTCTATTCGCAATTTGTATATTATTCTGTAATATAAAAGCAATAAGATCCTCACCTCTACTGTTGATATCCTTACTGCCCCATATTGTGTGATGAGCATTAGCATCTGTACCCACTACCAGGTTTTGTCTCCTTCTACAAGCTTCTTCGACTAGTCTGTGGAGTTCTACTGGTGGGGCATCCCTATCGTGTGGCATATAGGATGATGCAAGGAGTACCATGTCATCTCTGCCATCTTCCAAGGCCACAACTGTGAGATCGTCCGTGCTGTAATTATAGAGAATATATGAACAAAAATTCTTTCTAACAAGTATTGCAGATCGTATTCTACCTACCACTTTTGAGAAGAACTTGTTATAATTACGTGACTTCAATCCAGATACCCGATTTCCTGTGGAGATCCACGGTTCCTGGATTAGAGCTACGTCGTAGCGACCCTCCTCCAACGTGAGGAGGAGTTCGACCGAATCCATCTTACTGTGTTGGAGGTTGACTTGCAGGATCTTTAGCGTCATCAACTAAGATCACCCGCTCGGGGTCGGCTCTATCCTCCTTGGCCGTCTCACCCAAATTCAGTCAGATCACGCTCCACTTCATCGACCTCTAATGTGTTGTGGTTCGAGTCATGTGGATGTCGTTTCTTCAATCGGAGAAACACACTACCCACTCCCCAAGACATTTTTCCATACCGAGGATACAGAAGGTCTTCAGCCTCCTTTGTAATCTGGAGTATGTAATTCTGCCCGTCTTTGTTGCCTTTTTGTACATGCAGAATCCTCCACTCTTTGGTGGGTATGTCCGGATTCTGATTTTGCAGTAGACGAAGAGCGACTTCCGGTTTCACAATGCGCGGAAAATTCACCTTCGCCTTCGGAACAGCAGGAATATCTGATCGATCCACAATCTTGAGTTGTGCATCCGACCACAGGCCCTTGAGTTTCTTAATAACTCCTTTGAGCCATTCCAGCGTCATCTCGTCCTTACAGCTGATGAGCTTTACTCCGTTGTCTTCCAGGTTCGGCTTCCATCTTAGCGACGATTTCGTTGAAAATCTTCAACTCTACAATCTTCCACCGCTCTGTGGCCATTTGACCAAAAGGGTTGCTCATGTCTAGAAGTGCCACGCTCAGAGGACGTTTGGCCACTTCACTGACTCTTGCAGCCTTTGGCAAAGGTTCAGTGGCAGCTTTCGATGTCGAGGGTCTGACCCCCTCGGGTTTTTCCTGGGCTTCTTTGTCTCCTTAGGATTTGCGGCAGATGGAGACTCATCAACTGACCGCTGTCTTTTTTTGCCAGTTATTTTGGCTATAAAACGTGGACTCGGGAAGATCTATGGTTCCTGAAAATGGGTATTTTTCAAAAAAAAATTAATATTTTGGTCATAACTTTTTCGTATCTGAACCGATTTTCCCGAGTTTTTCAGAAAATATTTTTATACAATTTTTAATACTTTTTGTATGAGAGGTACCACGCCCACATTTTGTAGGATGGTGTATATTTATAACCTTAATGTTTGTACCTAATTTTAAAGCCTTGGCTCTTGCCGTTCTCGAGATATACAGAAAAAAGTAATAAAAATACAACAACCACAAGGGATTTTTTGGAAAAATTAGAGGCAGTCGTGGTTTTTTGGTCATATCTCAGCCATTGTTGGACCGATCTGGCTGAATTTCAATAACAAGAAATGGTGGACTATATGTGACATAAATGTAAAACAACGTAGCCGCTATCATGTCTGGAGTTTCCGGAAAACACATATCAAACGTAAGACGGACAGACAGACGGACGGACGGATGGACGGACGGACGAATATCGTTAAATCAACTTCTCTCCTCATAAGGACCCAGAATATATATACTTTATAGGGTCTAAGATCAATATTGTAGAAATTACAAACGGAATGACAAACTTATATATACCCTTTTCCACCTGTGGTGAAGGGTATAAACATTTATAAAAAAATATTTAGTACTATTGGGGCTGAAAAAGTACGATTTTTATAGTTCGTTGGTACGATATTGGTTTTCTCATTTATCATCCCTGCCACAGATATCTAAATATTTTAGGATTCTAGTTCTAAGTATACGCTCTAGTTCTTATCTTATCAAATATATTGAGCATACATATGTATGTCTATTCATATCAAATTATTATATTTAATATCAATATCTGGCCAAATTTACTTGTCTATCTTGTAACTTTCATGTGTGTCAATATTACTTCTTTCGCATTAGCCGAGTTTTAATGACGCATTTGTAAATCAGATCGATTGAACACCTGCATTTTTAAACAACGAAGTTACATATTTATTATATTATCTAAAAGCAATGTTTATTGATTTTGTGCTTGGTTTTTCAGTATCTATTTTTTCTGTAAATCATTATTTTTGATAAGGCCCAATAATCATAATAGTAGCTAGTAAAATTATTTATTTCAAGAATTTTTTTATTTTGAAGAGCTCACCGTAGTTTTTTTTTAAACGATTCGTCATTAGCTTTTTTTAATAGGAAAATAAAAATATAGTTAATGTTGGTCGGTTATCAGTTAAAATTTTTTATTACAAAATTTGTAATCTTTGTATAAAAAAAATTATTTGATATAAAAATAATTTAAAGTATTTAAGTCACCATTCTTTTAGTCATAACTTTTCTTTAACGATAAATTTAAATCCTATAGAGACTAAAGACAAAAACGTGCAATATACTTTTTAGCAAAACATATAAATACTATGACAATTGCAAAGTATTTTTGCACTTTTTCCCTTATTGTTGCTTAAAAACAAGGTTGGCAACCGAAATGGATTTTGGTATCAGTATTTAATTTATATCGGTATAGAAACTTCTATAACGATATTTATCGGTATAAGGATAATTTATTTTAAATAAAATAGAAACCTTTAATTAAAATTTTAAGATTACGTACGAAATAAGTATGCTTGTATTTGTATGCAGTCCAGTTTAAAAACTCCCAATAAGCAATTTTGCTGGAAATCAGGTGCAAAACAATTAAGGGTTGAGATATAGTTTTGTTACACTTTATTTTAATAGCATTCTCCAGTAAAATAGGAATTTGGCGTCAAATGAATATGGGTAAATCCAAAGTGTTGAACGTGACAATCGTACGCATCAAAATTGCAATAACATTTTAAACAACGTTCTCTTAACCCTTAAATTATTGCACTAAGAAAGCACTGTTATCTATGCTAAAGTTTATGGAGGGCGCGATTCTAGGTCAAAGATAATGGCAAAAGAAGTAGCGGTTCGAACGTGAAAAAAATAGAAGTAGTAGCCTGGCACAATTTTTAAGTCAAACTACTTTCTGAATTTTACGTAGCAATGTAATATCTGAGTCGATACGTGACATTTCGAACGTGAAATTTTTTCCATAATAATTTAACTGAATAATGATTAACAGAAAATAAAAATTAACCGTTAATCCGAAAAACATATTTCTCTTTAAACTCTTCCTTAGATTACAGACCATGTAAGAAAATTTTTTTGGAATAATTTTTATCAAATATCACTTCTTTTAAGGAAGATAGTATTAAAGAAAACATACAATAAAACATTCTCACATATAAGAAATTACGTTTGCACATTTTTGCAGTCTGATTCTTCATCTAAGTGAACAAATTTATGGGTAAATTTATAAAATTAGTTAAATCTAAATATTTCTCTATAACAATATCGTAAAATAATCAGCTTTTAATAACTTTTAAATTTTTGGTCACGGTGGACGTTTTCACGGAAATGCTCATATTAGTAAAATAATTTGAAACTTGAATAGCATTTAAAAATACGTTTGAGTCAAGTTTATTTCCAGCTAAATTTAAAGCACTTGAAATGTTATTTTTGACTTTACTTCTTATTGAGCTAACACCCTAAAATCCCCTACAATATAAACGTAAAAACAACATTACGACACACCTTGTAAAATACAAACTTAACACTGGATATTTCAAGTAAAATAAATATTGTTAATACAAAACCGGTTCTTGTCTTTGCTACAATAAATTTGATGCCATGCAGCGTAACGCTTAAATATGTATTGCTTTCACAAACCATTTACAAAATTACTATATAGCAGGGATGTTAAAGTTGGAACAATTGTAACTTATTTTTTGCTACATTTTGACCTACCTTCTAAAGTTCCGTGGTACTACCGTGGCTCATTTGGTACAATTTAAAAAGTTGTCATAGTTCCTTCCCCCTTTTTTAATGTTTAGTTTAGCAAACAAATTATTGAGTCCTTTTCATTGCATTTATTTTGTACAACAAATCGTTAATGCAATGGACGCTTAAATATGCGACTATTATTGTGGTGTATAGAGCGATTAGTCCTCTCTTACAAAACGGCAGCAATGGGGAACAGAAGTGGATTTATATATTTCCACAAATAATATCAATATTGATATTGTTAAAGAAATAAAAGAAAACGAAAATAATTTTATATAAAATTTTCGGAAGTTTTGAGAACCAAAGTCAACTTAAATAAATAAGTTTTAATGTGGTTCCATAAATTTAATCCATTTCAGGTAAAACAAGTAGTATTGTACCTCTTCTAGTAAAAATGTTCCCGAATGAAATTGCAAACATTGATTCAATCAATAATCAATTCAGAGTTTAAAAAAAAAATTAATTAATAAAATAATTGATTATAACACAGACCTCGAGCCTGATTACTTACTTAATTTACTTAATTTGCTTTAGCTGATGTCGAGCAACTGCAGTCGTTTTTGGTCGGCAGTAGCTAATTTATAAAATGAGCTGAATGTCCATAGGCTGGAATTTTATCCATTCCACATTCGTCTGCAAATGTGGAAAGAAGGAAATACGCAGGCTACATGTGTCAACATTATCAAGTCTGATACAAACAAAGGATTGGTTAAGATCAACAAATTCCTGCTGCTATGATGTAAATATTTCAAATAGTTTATAAAGTCTGGGATCACACTATGAAAGTTTTCTTTCAGAAAGTCTGAGCTTATGGGTGAGAGGGGAAAAAGGAACAGCATGTTCATTATCAAGTCTGATACAAACAAAGGATTGGTTAAGATCAACAAATTCATGCTGCTATGATGTATATATTTCAAATAGTTTATTAAGTCTGGGATCACACAATGAAAGTTTTCTTGCAGAAAGTCTGAGCTTATGGGTGAGAGGGGAAAAAGGAACAGCATGTTCTTTGTATGTACTTTTTTGTTGTTTTTATAAATTAAAAAAATGGTACCGTGAAGGTCCAAAAAGTGTTATTTTTTTTTTTTGAAAGTTGGTACACAATTTAAAACCCCATTTAACATCACTGCTAAACATAACGAAAAGAAAACAAGTAAAGCGGTCAAGCCTGCTATATAATGCCGTACACAACACCATTTACAGACAAATTTTCGAGAATACACCATATTTGGGCAATCACGATACCACCAGAACTAAATTATGTTATTAGTTTAAAATTCATATGTTTCTGCCGATTATAATTTAGAATCAACTTTATATACCTTTGAGATTTTTTCGCCTTAAAGAAAATGACTCTAGCTTCGGGCTGCCAGATACCAAGATTCAAACAACTGGACAATAGAGATTTAGTAGTAAGCAAAAATGTTTGAAACTTTTTGCAACTTACATCACAATTTAGTAGTCTTAATAAAATAGTAGCCTTTATTCGGTCAGAGGAATGTTTTCTTGTGAGTAAAGATTATTAAAAGAACCGTAAGTCCTTTCACAAAAAGTATTGCGAATAGAATGTATAACAAACGATATCAATTTTTATAGATTTTTTACGTTATTTGTATCGCATTTTTTAATTTTAAAATTAAAAATTACGAACTGAGATTTTTGGTTGCCGAAAAAGTTTTGAATAGAATTTCTTAATACCCATTGAACATTATAGTATTCAAAACTTTAAAGCAAAAACAAAATCTGGGAAATTCTTGTTCCAAAAAATTAGTGCTCACTCATGAGTTATATTAACAAATCACTAAAGCGCCCCATCCATTATACAATATTATCTTACAATATTTTATGTAATTATATCATCATCATAATTTTTTTTTAAACTTTATCAAGCTCGATACGAATTTGTTTACTAAAGTTACCCTTCAAGCAAGCATCTTATTTATGGCAATATCAATTAACTTAATTTGCTTTCTCAACGGATTTCTCTAATTTTACAAACTTTAACTGAGCTCTTATGTTTAAAAAATTGTAAATTTTTTTTATTGATGCTGCATCACCATTGTTGAATCCTTTAGCCACATCTTTGAATTGGTAAAAGTTTTCAGCATAATACATCCCACCTAATAATTCCCCACCTGATTCTTATAGGCAGTGGAGGAAGATGTAAATCGGTTTACTTCTCTTTATAGTTTTTTCCCTTAAGAAATCAATAAATAAATATCATCAAGGTTGTCTCTTATCTATTCTGCAACATGTTGCATGGCAAAATAAAGCATTGATAACAAGTTTGGTTTTTCAAAATATGCAATATCAGCAATATATTCAAAAATATGCGTTCAAAGCAAAATATATAAAAATATGCACTGTCAATCGATGCTATTTTACTGCAAATTTCTTGATTCGCAAAGATATTTAGTATATGGTAATCTCAGACTGACGACAACAAATATGGGTAATTCCATAGTGTTGAACGTGACAGTCGTACGCATCAAAAAATGCATTAACATTTTAAACAACGAATATTTTTACGTTCTTTTAACCCTTAAATTATAGCACTAAGAAGTAGAATTCGACGAAACCTGGCACAATTATTTAGTCAAAATACTTTCAGAATTTTACATAACAATGTAACATTAAAATGTCTTTGGTTGGATTCCAAAATCTTTTGTATTTTTTTTTTTTTTTTTGGAATAATTTTTATCATACATCACCTCCTTAAGAAGATAATATTGACCCATGAAGAATTTTTCACTATGTAAATTCTTCTTCTTCGTGACAATAATTTTGCTCCACCTATTCTACACAATAGAGTATCGAAATCAATGCGATTTCGCCTTGATCGAGATATTGGAATCAAAAAATAATAATATTTATAAAAAAAAACTATTTTTTATCAACTAGTAGCATTAAAATTAACAGAAAGATTAATTAAAACGTAGATTATTTGCATTTTTGGTTTAATTCTTATCAGTTTTTGTCTGCTATTACTTAATGCAAAGTATATAATTAAGCTGCAATGTTTGCTATTTTTACTATTCTATATGCGAATTTGTAGTCTTATTTAGTTTGTATTTTAACAGGTTAACGAAAACGTCAGACTTCAAGATGAAGTTATTAGAATATTCTCAAATTATTTTAATATTTTTCATTATAATGGGTTTATTAAGTGATCAGAGCCTGGCGGCACCTAAAAAGAAAGGTAGAAAGAGGACACTTCCAAAAATTGAAGTAAACGCTAGTTTGAGTAAGTAATAGTTTTGTTGTGCCAATGATATTAAATTTAATCGTGTTACATTTAAATATATTTTAGAAGTAAAAATTGGCGGTTAAACAGCTGTTCTAGCAGAGGTGAAACTATTTGTGATATAAAAAAAAAATGTTTTTTCTCCAACATTTGTTTGGAAATTTTAGCTTTGTTTAAAAATATTGTGTATACAGTGCTATTTAAAATGGTTAGTCAAATTGTTAATAAAACACTACTAAAAATTAGATAAACCATGTTACGATTTTTTAATACATATTTATTTATTGAATCTTAAAAAATTTTTTTAAATTTTTTTGATTTTAAGTTAGGAATGTTTAAGAATTTAATGGAACAATTTACAACTGTAAGTGCTTCTTCACACTCTTCAAGTTTTAGCCGTCAAGTCTTGAGTTTTAGAGAAGGAAAAAGAGAAGGCCATTTCTGTTCCTCCCTTACCTAAAAACCCAAGACTTGACGGCTAAAGGCCCAACCATAATGTGCTTAAGTTGGCTTAAGCAAATATCCGAATACATGTAAATCATATGAGGCAAACCATATTGAACTTAAGGATTCTTTTTGTTAAGTTTTTGTTTAAGTTTTTAAACTGTCATTTGCTTAAGCAAAGTGCGAAACTGATGACACATTCCGTACGGAATCAATATTTTATTTATTTTGTTTTTGTTTTATTAAATACATTTGAGAGACTTTTTGTTAATTTTTGACAGTAAGTTAAGCAAAGCTATGCATATTATGGTTAGGCCTTAAGACTTGAAGAGTATGAACCAGCATTAAGTGTTGATCCAGAGAGAGCATCAAGTTCTTGATCACCTTGCTTAACTAAATCTCTTTAAATTTTTTAAACTTTATTTGGAAATAGAAGAATCAAGGCGAATTCATGTATAGGGTGTTGACGATACTACATCAAGTACAACACCAAAAACACAACATTGTATTTGTTGCTTTCGTTGATCTATTTGCCAAAAACACAATAACTTTTGACATTCCTCTTCCTTATTTTGAGAAAAAAATAGCACAGCTGTACTTTCAACTTTAATGCCAGCGATATTTTAAATACGAACTAACAATAATTAATCGATTCTTATTCTAATATGTATTATATTTTATGTCGTGTCAGTGTCTGTTGAAAATTTTCGCCATAAAAGATTCTGTTGACGTAAGAAGGTGTTTAACATTCTTCAACCTCTTCTTTTAAACTTTTTTAAACGAGTTACTGAATAAGCATTTGGTGATCATAGTATAATGGTACATTAAGATCCTAAATATTTGAGTTTTTAGCACACCAGCACACCAGGGGACGGCTGTTATCATTCGAAGCAGTTCATTTTGGCGCCTTGGAATTTTTTCAATATTATGGGCCAGTGCCCTATATAACTGAATACCGTAACGCTATATTAAGGTTAAAATGTATAACAATCAAGACGATCATTTCGATGTGTTACGAACAGATTAAAAATACCGAATGTCTTTAATTTTTTGGAATTGGCTATACAATTACTAAGAAAATGAATATATTTAGTATTAGAAAATGCATTTTTCATTGAATTGTTGAGGTTATTTTTATAGAATGCTGATATTGTATAGTGGCAAATAAAAGTTCTTCTCTACAAATAAATAACAAGCACTTATAAATAAAAGAATATCAAAAAATTATAAGAAAGCAAGAAATCGACCAATTTTTCAAATATTTATTTCCATGTGGTTTTTTCTATTAACCGCAAGTTTTATATAAATAAATTAATACATACATATTAATAAATTATTCATAAACTATATTTTTTTTTAATTTTAAAGCAAACTGATTTTATTTTAGAAAAGTTTGTTTAAGTGTACGGTCATAATTGCAAATCTATAATGAACTATTTCAAACACTTTTATAATCCCATGGGAATTTGTATACTAATAGTAGTAAGTTATGCTAAAAGTGAGTGTTCTTTTGTGTGTGGTCATCGGAAAAGTCAACATCAGCCGGTAGATATATGGCGCATGCCCTTGCCTTCAAAGAATATAAATATTTTTGTATAAGAATTTTTCAGCCAACAATATCTAAATATGATTTTATGTCCAAGACTATAATGACGTTAAATCCAGAAACTGAAATGGAAATTGTTAAATTCGCACCGAAGAAACATAATAATGATATGTCTAAAGTTTTCTATGTTTTAAAAAACCATCCGTTTTCAAAGGATACAAATAAAACTCAACCTATAGCGAAATCTCTAGTTGCGATTGTTAAAGCTTTGCATCAAAATGAAGTTATAAATCGAAATGTTACAAAATCAACAACTCCAAAAAATGCTAATCCCAGTTTTTCTAGGACAACTCCCCCGCAAACGAATAACGTAAATGTTCATAATGGTGTAATAAGTGGGCACAGTTACGTTTATAACATTCAAAATTGTAAGTTTAGGTACCCATACATTTGCAATATCATTGTGTACTTTATTCCTGTTGTTTTTGTCGATTTGATCCACATTATTCAAGAAGTTGGGCAATATAAAAAAACGAATATATGAAGCTATTTTTTATTGAAGAGATGAAAAACCCTGCAATCCTGATCCATTTTGATAAAATGGACTACTCCATGAACTAGTCCAATGTAATGCAACCATGGACCATGTCATTGTTAAAAAGTGTTTGTAGTTAGACGACATCTTTTCGTTTTTTAACAACATGCTTTCGTTTTTAAGCGACTCCTCTTGAGTATACCATGGATTAGTTTTAAAACTACTCCTTTGTAGTCCAAAGCTGGAATATATGGTCCTGCACTAGGACATCGTAATGTTTAATAGACCATATTTTTCCCATACGTTTGGGTTACTTTTCGACTAGTCCCAGTCCCTTGTGGGCTACTCTTTACACGCGTGATTGGACTAGTCCTATTATTTGCAGGGACGTAAACAAAACCGACGCATACATGTGCGTATTTAACAATGTTGTCAACACATAAAAATTGGTGAAAAGACTTTTTACCTATTATGATAAACGCAGAGCCAATTTAATTATATAGTATCCATTATTGAACAATAATACTGCAAATGTATGGATGGGTACCTTTAGAAAGAAGGTTGATTGGAATATTTTATAAAATAACATTTTTCTTATTTCCAGATGGAACACATTATCATAACTACGGTCTTAATAGTCCGGAAAATTCGAAGCCCCAAATTGTTGATTCTGTTCCAACTAAAGGAGGAAAGGCAAATGAAAATCAAACCCTTAAAAAATTTATGGATTAATGATGTTAAAAACGTATAACTACAAACATATGTACATATTTGTATAATAAAGTTTTTTTTACTATATTTATTATTTAATTTATTGCTGTATTCGGTTTGAATCTATGCTGTCAAATTTTCTCTTTTTTGGTTTAAGGAAACAGCAGAAGTGACAGCATACTTCGTTTGCAAATTTTCGAATTGGGTGTAAATTTTGCTGTCTTATGGTGTTTTCTTTTTTAAAAAATAATGATGCATTATAGTTGTGTAATATATTTATTAGGATACACGAACCCTTACAAAGTGATACATTTTTCTAAATTACAATGGAACAAAATAATAGTTACGTTTTACACTCAACACTAATGTGTATTTAGCGTGTTAAATATTGAATGCAAAGTTTGTACTAAAAGCGATATTCACCACGCTTGGAGCAATTTTCAACATTAAATTTTCTTACAATTCCAATAAGCGTTAACAGCACTGCAAAAAAAAATTGCAAAAATAGCGACAAATCGCGTAAATTTTTAATATTTCAAACCAGCCATATAATTGATTACAAGTCCCTAAAACTATAAGGATTGGCAAATACGCGGAAATTCGCAAAAATTTGCTAACATCGGCATCATAGCAATGTCTACTATTTATTATAAATCGTTAAAGCTGTAAAGAATCAGAAAACTTACTGAAACAAATCGCTTCTATCGCGAACATGGCTAAAATTCGCGAAAAATAGCAAAATTTTAAACAAACAAAAAAACTAATTTGAGATCGCTAAATCGATTAAAAAACAAATTGTCTGAAAATAACATAAAAAACGTTAAAAAAAATAAGCTGTAATTACATCAAAATAATGAAAAAGTCGATTTTAAATTTAGGGTAAGTTAGGGACTTTTGCAGTTTAGATAACGATATATTTTTGATTAAATTGGATTAAGAAGATTTTAAGCTAAAAACAAAATTTATTTTTTTGTTAAAAATGTTATCAAATATTAGAATAAAAGTCGATTCGTTTTACTTTTACCAACCCATTAAATTGAAAACTAATAAAAACTTGTGGATGTGAAATGCAGAACACCAAACATGCTAAAGTAATCCACTTTCGAGTGGATTCGGATTCTAGAACACACCCGATAGACATTTTTATACACTAAAGCATTTTATTTAGTCATCGCTTTATTTTTTCGAACTAATAATCATAGAGAAAAATAGTTGTATTGATTTCGTATTATGTTTATAAACAATGATGCCAAATTATAATTTGTAATTACAAATTATAATTTGTAAAGCATTCGATTGACTTGGTGACAGAATTTTGGAAAATATTTTACTACATTAAATTTAAAAAGTGCAAAAAACTAACGTTGTAACCAAACTATCCCTCCAATACTAAATATTTTGCGTTATTATTTTATTTTTTCTTTAAAATATATACTTGTATATTTTTTAACAAAAATTTCATTGATTTTAAATTTTCTTAATCTTTCTTCTTTTTTTTACATTCACTGGAACTGATAGCGTGAAAATTTTTTCACATGAGATTCACGATTGCTTTTTTCCCTTCGAGGGGAATGAAAATTTCATGGGAACAAAAATTCCACTTGTTATTCACGATAGGGGTGAATATGTTATTTCATAAAAAAGTTCGAACTTTTACCGAAAATCATTTTTTGCCGAACTCCGTAACCGAACCCGAACGTTCGGTCGGACACTATTAATTGGTAGCCTTTATTAACCATAAAAGGCCCTAAGGGCTCAGTGCTAACCGTTGTTTTTAGGTTAGCTATTGTTTTCGAGATATACCGTTATGGAGGGGATTGCAAAACATATATTCGCGTAACTCAAAAATGGGTTCGCTTATTGAATAAATAAACTAAAAAAACAAACCGAAATTCCGCAAGAAATTTTTTTTATTAAAAATAGTAGTCTATAGAAATTCATTTTAAGGAATAGTTGCTCAAGTTGTTGCCAGCTGAAAAGTATGTACTAAATTTTTATTCGAAAAAAAGAGGAAGAAAACTCTTTCTTTGTTGACCTTTTTTAAAACGCATGCGAAAGGAGATAAAAAATCTTACTTCATGCTTTCGATAAGTATGTATGTATGTATATTAGACTGGTCGCAATTTTTTTTTAAAATTTAATTGTTTGCGCTGCTTAAAATATGAGGTTTGGTGTAAGAAATCATGATCTAATTTTTCAGGTCAATCCGACGGTGCCTAGCCGTGCCGGGTGGGGCCCAAAGTTCCCCATATTATAAAAAAAAAAAAAAATCTTTTCTATCAGATCTTTATAGTTATACTAGTTGAAAAGCCGAAAATCAAAAATATGGCTTCGTTACGATCTTCCGCAGAGAAAGTACTTCAAGTGTGCCAAATTTCAGCTTCCTATGTCATCAGATGGCTTCAGAAGGTTGCGGAAAGAATAGGGCATACATGAAAACATCCTGACATACTAAGAAATTATATATTGTATAGATAGATTAACATATGTTCGTGCAACTCAAAAACGCTTTAGCTTATTGAAAAACTAAAAAAAAAAAAAAACGAAATTCCGCAATAAAATTTACTTTAAGAAAGTTAAAACTTTGTTCTTTATGTTGGCTTTGGTTTTCGAGATATACCGTTATTTCGAAAATTAAGGAGGTTGCACAACATATGTTCGCGTAACTCAAAAACGCTTTAGTCTATTGAAAAACTAAAAAAAAACCGAAATTCCGCAATAAAATTTACTTTAAGGTAAAACGTTTTTCATATATGCGCATTCGTTTTTTTTTTCTGGGGGTTACCGCGTATTTCGATTCGAAAGAAATCATTTACGGATTCGAACAATTTGTACTGTGTATTACGATTTTCGTAATATTTGTTTCGAATAAACGGACGTTTTTCACTTTATTGAAAACAAAAAATCACTTTCTAAAAAGAGACTCTCTATTACGAACAAAAATGTTCATAAAATTTCCCATTTTTTAAAAAATACAACCTCTGTCATTGTTTCGAACGATTACGAAAATCGTAATACACAGTACAAATTGTTCGAATCCGTAAATGATTTCTTTCGAATAGAAATACGCGGTAACGCCCTATAAATGATTAAAATCTGTAAACAACTTTTGATTTTGTGTATTCACAAAAGACGAAAAATTTTAATTAATTAAGAATTTTATTAAACCGCCACATCTTTTGTGAATACATAAAATCAAAAGTTGTTTACAGATTTTAATCATTTATATATTATTTTGAGATTTTTCTGCCTATTTTTACAATATCGAGCAAAAATTATCGAAATTTTTTATTTTGGTATCAAGATGCTCGAATGAAATGTTTCACAATTTGAGATGATAACATTCGATATCTAGTAACCAAAGACATTACTCGAGCTTCCATTCGATACGTCAGTGTCTATGCAGAAAAAACGAGTTTACTCGATATCGAATGTGGCGATTAGACCCCAGATTAACAAATTAAATTATTTTTATAAAAAAAAAAAGATATCAAAACCACTTGTTTTTTAATTTATCTGAAATGTTCCTATTTCTAATTTTACACTTTACATTAAAAGTCGCATGCATTGAGATGTTGTTTTACAATACTTTTTTGTAAAAATTTATTTTGTTGTTACTTTGTGTTAAGTCTTTTTCTGAATTTCAGAAATTTGTGAGAAGTTTACAAAATATCTTATGCCCCAATAGGTTTTCTTTTTCATTTGATTTAATTTGAAACAACAGAAACTGAAATGGAAATTGTTAAATTCGCACCGAAGAAACATAATAATGATATGTCTAAAGTTTTCTATGTTTTAAAAAACCATCCGTTTTCAAAGGATACAAATAAAACTCAACCTATAGCGAAATCTCTAGTTGCGATTGTTAAAGCTTTGCATCAAAATGAAGTTATAAATCGAAATGTTACAAAATCAACAACTCCAAAAAATGCTAATCCCAGTTTTTCTAGGACAACTCCCCCGCAAACGAATAACGTAAATGTTCATAATGGTGTAATAAGTGGGCACAGTTACGTTTATAACATTCAAAATTGTAAGTTTAGGTACCCATACATTTGCAATATCATTGTGTACTTTATTCCTGTTGTTATTGTCGATTTGATCCACATTATTCAAGAAGTTGGGCAAAATAAAAAAACGAATATATGAAGCTATTTTTTATTGAAGAGATGAAAAACCCTGCAATCCTGATCCATTTTGATAAAATGGACTACTCCATGAACTAGTCCAATGTAATGCAACCATGGACCATGTCATTGTTAAAAAGTGTTTGTAGTTAGACGACATCTTTTCGTTTTTTAACAACATGCTTTCGTTTTTAAGCGACTCCTCTTGAGTATACCATGGATTAGTTTTAAAACTACTCCTTTGTAGTCCAAAGCTGGAATATATGGTCCTGCACAAGGACATCGTAATGTTTAATAGACCATATTTTTCCCATACGTTTGGGTTACTTTTCGACTAGTCCCAGTCCCTTGTGGGCTACTCTTTACACGCGTGATTGGACTAGTCCTATTATTTGCAGGGACGTAAACAAAACCGACGCATACATGTGCGTATTTAACAATGTTGTCAACACATAAAAATTGGTGAAAAGACTTTTTACCTATTATGATAAACGCAGAGCCAATTTAATTATATAGTATCCATTATTGAACAATAATACTGCAAATGTATGGATGGGTACCTTTAGAAAGAAGGTTGATTGGAATATTTTATAAAATAACATTTTTCTTATTTCCAGATGGAACACATTATCATAACTACGGTCTTAATAGTCCGGAAAATTCGAAGCCCCAAATTGTTGATTCTGTTCCAACTAAAGGAGGAAAGGCAAATGAAAATCAAACCCTTAAAAAATTTATGGATTAATGATGTTAAAAACGTATAACTACAAACATATGTACATATTTGTATAATAAAGTTTTTTTTACTATATTTATTATTTAATTTATTGCTGTATTCGGTTTGAATCTATGCTGTCAAATTTTCTCTTTTTTGGTTTAAGGAAACAGCAGAAGTGACAGCATACTTCGTTTGCAAATTTTCGAATTGGGTGTAAATTTTGCTGTCTTATGGTGTTTTCTTTTTTAAAAAATAATGATGCATTATAGTTGTGTAATATATTTATTAGGATACACGAACCCTTACAAAGTGATACATTTTTCTAAATTACAATGGAACAAAATAATAGTTACGTTTTACACTCAACACTAATGTGTATTTAGCGTGTTAAATATTGAATGCAAAGTTTGTACTAAAAGCGATATTCACCACGCTTGGAGCAATTTTCAACATTAAATTTTCTTACAATTCCAATAAGCGTTAACAGCACTGCAAAAAAAAATTGCAAAAATAGCGACAAATCGCGTAAATTTTTAATATTTCAAACCAGCCATATATTTGATTACAAGTCCCTAAAACTATAAGGATTGGCAAATACGCGGAAATTCGCAAAAATTTGCTAACATCGGCATCATAGCAATGTCTACTATTTATTATAAATCGTTAAAGAATCAGAAAACTTACTGAAACAAATCGCTTCTATCGCGAACATGGCTAAAATTCGCGAAAAATAGCAAAATTTTAAACAAACAAAAAAACTAATTTGAGATCGCTAAATCGATTAAAAAACAAATTGTCTGAAAATAACATAAAAAACGTTAAAAAAATAAGCTGTAATTACATCAAAATAATGAAAAAGTCGATTTTAAATTTAGGGTAAGTTAGGGACTTTTGCAGTTTAGATAACGATATATTTTTGATTAAATTGGATTAAGAAGATTTTAAGCTAAAAACAAAATTTATTTTTTTGTTAAAAATGTTATCAAATATTAGAATAAAAGTCGATTCGTTTTACTTTTACCAACCCATTAAATTGAAAACTAATAAAAACTTGTGGATGTGAAATGCAGAACACCAAACATGCTAAAGTAATCCACTTTCGAGTGGATTCGGATTCTAGAACACACCCGATAGACATTTTTATACACTAAAGCATTTTATTTAGTCATCGCTTTATTTTTTCGAACTAATAATCATAGAGAAAAATAGTTGTATTGATTTCGTATTATGTTTATAAACAATGATGCCAAATTATAATTTGTAATTACAAATTATAATTTGTAAAGCATTCGATTGACTTGGTGACAGAATTTTGGAAAATATTTTACTACATTAAATTTAAAAAGTGCAAAAAACTAACGTTGTAACCAAACTATCCCTCCAATACTAAATATTTTGCGTTATTATTTTATTTTTTCTTTAAAATATATACTTGTATATTTTTTAACAAAAATTTCATTGATTTTAAATTTTCTTAATCTTTCATCTTTTTTTTACATTCACTGGAACTGATAGCGTGAAAATTTTTTCACATGAGATTCACGATTGCTTTTTTCCCTTCGAGGGGAATGAAAATTTCATGGGAACAAAAATTCCACTTGTTATTCACGATAGGGGTGAATATGTTATTTCATAAAAAAGTTCGAACTTTTACCGAACATCATTTTTTGCCGAACTCCGTAACCGAACCCGAACGTTCGGTCGGACACTATTAATTGGTAGCCTTTATTAACCATAAAAGGCCCTAAGGGCTCAGTGCTAACCGTTGTTTTTAGGTTAGCTATTGTTTTCGAGATATACCGTTATGGAGGGGATTGCAAAACATATATTCGCGTAACTCAAAAATGGGTTCGCTTATTGAATAAATAAACTAAAAAAACAAACCGAAATTCCGCAAGAAATTTTTTTTATTAAAAATAGTAGTCTATAGAAATTCATTTTAAGGAATAGTTGCTCAAGTTGTTGCCAGCTGAAAAGTATGTACTAAATTTTTATTCGAAAAAAAGAGGAAGAAAACTCTTTCTTTGTTGACCTTTTTTAAAACGCATGCGAAAGGAGATAAAAAATCTTACTTCATGCTTTCGATAAGTATGTATGTATGTATATTAGACTGGTCGCAATTTTTTTTTAAAATTTAATTGTTTGCGCTGCTTAAAATATGAGGTTTGGTGTAAGAAATCATGATCTAATTTTTCAGGTCAATCCGACGGTGCCTAGCCGTGCCGGGTGGGGCCCAAAGTTCCCCATATTATAAAAAAAAAAAATCTTTTCTATCAGATCTTTATAGTTATACTAGTTGAAAAGCCGAAAATCAAAAATATGGCTTCGTTACGATCTTCCGCAGAGAAAGTACTTCAAGTGTGCCAAATTTCAGCTTCCTATGTCATCAGATGGCTTCAGAAGGTTGCGGAAAGAATAGGGCATACATGAAAACATCCTGACATACTAAGAAATTATATATTGTATAGATAGATTAACATATGTTCGTGCAACTCAAAAACGCTTTAGCTTATTGAAAAACTAAAAAAAAAAAAAAACGAAATTCCGCAATAAAATTTACTTTAAGAAAGTTAAAACTTTGTTCTTTATGTTGGCTTTGGTTTTCGAGATATACCGTTATTTCGAAAATTAAGGAGGTTGCACAACATATGTTCGCGTAACTCAAAAACGCTTTAGTCTATTGAAAAACTAAAAAAAAACCGAAATTCCGCAATAAAATTTACTTTAAGGTAAAACGTTTTTCATATATGCGCATTCGTTTTTTTTTTCTGGGGGTTACCGCGTATTTCGATTCGAAAGAAATCATTTACGGATTCGAACAATTTGTACTGTGTATTACGATTTTCGTAATATTTGTTTCGAATAAACGGACGTTTTTCACTTTATTGAAAACAAAAAATCACTTTCTAAAAAGAGACTCTCTATTACGAACAAAAATGTTCATAAAATTTCCCATTTTTTAAAAAATACAACCTCTGTCATTGTTTCGAACGATTACGAAAATCGTAATACACAGTACAAATTGTTCGAATCCGTAAATGATTTCTTTCGAATAGAAATACGCGGTAACGCCCTATAAATGATTAAAATCTGTAAACAACTTTTGATTTTGTGTATTCACAAAAGACGAAAAATTTTAATTAATTAAGAATTTTATTAAACCGCCACATCTTTTGTGAATACATAAAATCAAAAGTTGTTTACAGATTTTAATCATTTATATATTATTTTGAGATTTTTCTGCCTATTTTTACAATATCGAGCAAAAATTATCGAAATTTTTTATTTTGGTATCAAGATGCTCGAATGAAATGTTTCACAATTTGAGATGATAACATTCGATATCTAGTAACCAAAGACATTACTCGAGCTTCCATTCGATACGTCAGTGTCTATGCAGAAAAAACGAGTTTACTCGATATCGAATGTGGCGATTAGACCCCAGATTAACAATTTAAATTATTTTTATAAAAAAAAAAAGATATCAAAACCACTTGTTTTTTAATTTATCTGAAATGTTCCTATTTCTAATTTTACACTTAACATTAAAAGTCGCATGCATTGAGATGTTGTTTTACAATACTTTTTTGTAAAAATTTATTTTGTTGTTACTTTGTGTTAAGTCTTTTTCTGAATTTCAGAAATTTGTGAGAAGTTTACAAAATATCTTATGCCCCAATAGGTTTTCTTTTTCATTTGATTTAATTTGAAACATGCGATAGAATAGTGTTGAACAACATTTTCACTATATAAAAAATAACATTTATTTTCACAATTTACATGGTCAAATAGTTATCGGGGAATTCAAAAGTGACATCACGGCCAGTAAGTTTCTTGTAGACCGAGGTGAAGGTGTCAACCTAAAAGTAAAAAGAGAGAGACAAATTAAAGTTAGTTTAGGATAAATATTGCAAAAGAAAAGGAATTTCTTAATATAAATAAAATAATTATTAACCAAATTTTCAATATTTTTAATTAGGCTTAAGTTCATCAAATTTAATTTTCATTAAATTATTTTATAAAGAAAGGAATTTTACAACATGAAAATTAATTAAAATTGTTATTGATAATCTTTCATTCTTGACGTGGCTAGGGGTTGAACCCTGGCCGGCAGGTTACTATGACATGTTTCGATCGCAACCACTCGATCTCCTCAGATAGTTTTGCCGTCTTACACTCGCAGCCATCGAAGGCTGCTGACGTCAATAGTCAAATATCAATCCTTAAACCAAATTTGTATTTTTAACAATTGGTAGATCGAAATTTGCTTTTCCTGAATGATTATCCATTTTAATTGATTTTACATGTTTTTTCCTTACTTCTGTTTTTTCGTACTTTGTCAAGAATTTTTCTTGAAGTCCAAGTACATTTTTTTGTTTTTTTCATTTTGTCTTTCTCTTTTCTGTTGACCTTTTTCAGCACAACTTGAAGGACAAATGTACACATAGAGCTCGTGCCTTAGCTTTAACAATAATTAGTATTGTGGTTATTTTGTTGAACTATTTATGGTTTTAATCCAAATTTTCAATATTTTTAATTTTTAATAAGCCTAATTAAAAATATTGAAAATTTGGATTAAAACCATAAATAGTTCAACAAAATAACCACAATACTAATTATTGTTAAAGCTAAGGCACGAGCTCTATGTGTTCATTTGTCCTGAAAAAGGTCAACAGAAAAGAGAAAGACAAAATGAAAAAAACAAAAAAATGTACTTGGACTTCAAGAAAAATTCTTGACAAAGTACGAAAAAACAGAAGTAAGGAAAAAACATGTAAAATCAATTAAAATGGATAATCATTCAGGAAAAGCAAATTTCGATCTACCAATTGTTAAAAATACAAATTTGGTTTAAGAATTGATATTTGACTATTGACGTCAGCAGCCTTCGATGGCTGCGAGTGTAAGACGGCAAAACTATCTGAGGAGATCGAGTGGTTGCGATCGAAACATGTCATAGTAACCTGCCGGCCAGGGTTCAACCCCTAGCCACGTCAAGAATGAAAGATTATCAATAACAATTTTAATTAATTTTCATGTTGTAAAATTCCTTTCTTCATAAAATAATTTAATGAAAATTAAATTTGATGAACTTAAGCCTAATTAAAAATATTGAAAATTTGGATTAAAACCATAAATAGTTCAACAAAATAACCACAATACTAATTATTGTTAAAGCTAAGGCACGAGCTCTATGTGTACATTTGTCCTTCAAGTTGTGCTGAAAAAGGTCAACAGAAAAGAGAAAGACAAAATGAAAAAAACAAAAAAATGTACTTGGACTTCAAGAAAAATTCTTGACAAAGTACGAAAAAACAGAAGTAAGGAAAAAACATGTAAAATCAATTAAAATGGATAATCATTCAGGAAAAGCAAATTTCGATCTACCAATTGTTAAAAATACAAATTTGGTTTAAGGATTGATATTTGACTATTGACGTCAGCAGCCTTCGATGGCTGCGAGTGTAAGACGGCAAAACTATCTGAGGAGATCGAGTGGTTGCGATCGAAACATGTCATAGTAACCTGCCGGCCAGGGTTCAACCCCTAGCCACGTCAAGAATGAAAGATTATCAATAACAATTTTAATTAATTTTCATGTTGTAAAATTCCTTTCTTCATAAAATAATTTAATGAAAATTAAATTTGATGAACTTAAGCCTAATTAAAAATATTGAAAATTTGGATTAAAACCATAAATAGTTCAACAAAATAACCACAATACTAATAATTATTAACTTTAAAACTAAAAATTTCTTTAAAAATATAGAGAAAAATATAAATAATTTTTAAAGTTTTTTCATCTACCGCATTGTAGGAAGTCCCATGACGTTAAAATTATCACGTATGGAAGGCAAAAAGGCGGCGTGAGGGTACTCATTTGAATAATTTCTTTTTGTAAGCAACAAATGGAATATATTTATTCTTATTAAAAAAAGAGAATAATAACGAGTCGTTGTTTTAAGTTTCATTTACGTCCTTTATGACAATCACTGATTTTTGATAAAACAATCAACAAAAAACACAAGAACGCTACAAAATTAAAGGAACTAAGAATAATTAGATACGATTTTTTTTAATATACATATTTTGTTGTTTTTATATATCAACTTAAGAAATGTTAAATTTTTTGAAAATTGCAAAAAGTTTAAGAGTCATTTCAAAAGTTTTTTTATTCTGCCGCTTTGTAGGAAGTCCCATGACGTTAAAAGTTGTAAAAATATCACGTATGGAAGGCAAATAGGCGGCGTGAAGGTACTCATTTTAAATATTTATTTTTGTAAGCAGCAAATGGAATATATTGATTCTTATTTAAAAGAGAGAATAAATAATAACGAGTCGTTGTTTTAAGTTTTATTTACGTCCTTTTTGACAATCATTGATTTTTGATAAAACAATCAACAAAAAACACAAGAACGCTACAAAATTATAGGAACTAAGAATAATTAAGTACGATTTTTTTTAATATACATATTTTGTTGTTTTTATATATCAACTTAAGAAATGTTAAATTTTTTGAAAATTGCAAAAAGTTTAAGAGTCATTTCAAAAGTTTTTTTTATTCTGCCGCTTTGTAGGAAGTCCCATGACGTTAAATGTTATAAAAATATCACGTATGGAAGGCAAATAAACGGTGTGAGGATACTCGTTTTAAATATTTATTTTTGTAAGCAGCAAATGGAATATATTTATTCTTATTTAAAAGAGAGAATAAACAATAACGAGTCGTTGTTTTAAGTTTTATTTACGTCCTTTTTGACAATCATTGATTTTTGATAAAACAATCAACAAAAAACACAAGAACACTACAAAATTATAGGAACTAAGAATAATTAAGTACGATTTTTTTTAATATACATATTTTGTTGTTTTTATATATCAACTTAAGAAATGTTAAATTTTTTGAAAATTGCAAAAAGTTTAAGAGTCATTTCAAAAGTTTTTTTTATTCTGCCGCTTTGTAGGAAGTCCCATTACGTTAAATGTTATAAAAATATCACGTATGGAAGGCAAATAAACGGCGTGAGGATACTCGTTTTAAATATTTATTTTTGTAAGCAGCAAATGGAATATATTTATTCTTATTTAAAAGAGAGAATAAATAATAACGAGTCGTTGTTTTAAGTTTTATTTACGTCCTTTTTGATAAAAAAAATCAACAAAAAACACAATAACGCTACAAAATCAAAGGTACTAAGAAATATTATACAGGGGTGTGCTGCAAATCGAAAACGTAAAACGCAAGAATTTTAAAAGTCGTTATTTTTTAAGACTTCTGATATAAAAGAATTTGATGGCAAATATTATACAAACATTTCTCTATCAAACAAAATTTTACAACAAAAATTGTAAAAATTAGATTAAAAGTGTATTTAAAATTCTTGCGTTTTACGTTCTCGATTTCCTGCACTCCTCTGATAAATAATATTTTGGAATATAGGTATGTATTTTAGTATCAACTAAAGAAATGTAGTTTTTGAAAATTATAAAAAGTTCAAGCGAAATTTAAAAATTTTTTTATTCTCACGCTTTGTAGAAAGTCCCATGACAATAAAGGATAGATAGTTAAGAAGTAATAAAAACCTGATTCTAAATTATCAGGAATGAATATGCAAACTTATGCAGACTTTATCAATTCTATTCAATAGGTACACAAATTCAAATTATTTATATTGTTTTTAGGCTTGTTCTGAAAATCCCTTTAATTCAAATAACAAGTGCCTTTTAAAATCAAACGTGTAATATTGGGGTGTTTCGGTTTTCGGTGTGATTTTGAAACGCCGAAAGCACACCGAGAAATACAAAAATGGTGCAATTTTCAGAACACCACAAAATCACACGTGTGATATTAAAAGCACGTGATTTGAAACAGCTAAACAGCTGTTTATATTCTTAACTTGCAGTCTACAACTGACATGAAATGCTTAACTTTAACACTAATATGATGTTAGTGTTAGGTATAGACTCATCATGTTAGAAGATTTCTCATGTTATAACACGGTTGTTAATGCAAATGTTTTAACAACACTTTTATAACATCAAGTTATAACAGCAAATCATGTCAGTTGTAGACGGGCAGTAAGACTTGTAGAATAGTGTGAAAACGGTTTTAGTTAAATTATTAATTTTTTTATTATGTTATCAGGAATGTTCTACAAATCGAACGATGAAATGGAATTGAAATCCAACGAGATTTTGATTTCAATTATGTATTGATGAAATTACTGTATTTTTTCCTGTTTTTAAGAGCTGTCCTTGTAAATATAATTGGTACTTAAAGTATTAAGTACATATAGGTATAAAAAGGAATATTTTTATGAACTTTCTTAACAGGCTCGTTTTCAAAAATTTGATCGGTTTTAAATCCACTTCATTTCGATTTACAGAACATACCCGTATGACTTAATTTACCTAAAATAAATCGAAATCAATAACAGTCCAAAATAAAAGTATTTATGTGCGAAGTTTTTAAATTAAAGTATTTATCCAAAATTGGGTAAATTTTATTAGTTTACTACATTCCATTTTTTGCGTTAAATTATATTTGTAGTAATATCTTTTTATTTTTAAATTAAAACTTTTAAAATATTTTAATTCAAAGTAAATAAAAAATAGATATTTCTTAATTTTCTGTTTGTCCTTTTTGACGGTCACTGTGACTAGAGGTCATAATTCAGCAATTAACACAAGGACATTATTTATCAGATATCTACTTAATTAAGTTCCTTTAAGATTTTATTTTAAAAATATATGTTACCAACGTATGGAAATGTTTAAAAGCCATTTCAAAGGCAGTAATAAACAATAACGAGACATTGGCTTTAATATTTGTCCTTTTTGACAATCACTGATTTTGGTTATTAATAATCAGCAAATAACACAAGGACATTCGTAAAAAATAAATGAAAATGCAGCACCTTGATATTACAATAATCGTGATTAATTAAAACAAAAAAAGTACATAAACACAAATTTTTTTTGAAGCGATTAAAAACATGTTGAAAATTAAATTTCGATAGTATGTAATGTATAATAATTAGACATGTGCGATTAATCGGTTAATTAAAACGCTGATTAGTAAACATTTCTTATTATTAAGATTTCTGATTAATTGAACACTTAAAGTTTTGTTTTATTTAGTTTTAAAAATCTTTTATAAAATTAATTCTTGAACTTAAAAAATAATAAAAACTTAACAAAATTAAACTATTATAGGAACTAAAACATTGGTTACCCTACAAGAAATGGATGACCGAAACTAAAAAAACAAATTTTTTTAACTAACACACTTGCAACAATTTTACATTAGTTGTACCACTCTAACATATATGTTAGAGAAGAACAACTGAAAACACCACAAAAAAACCAATTTTTTTTTTAATTTTTGTTATACATACGCTTTGCTTTACTGGCTAATATTTGTGAAAATTTGTGAATGTTTAAATTAAATACTGCAAAATATTTTAATAATTATTAAATTATTAAAATAAATAAAGAAAATCCAAAGGATTTGGGTAAGTTATAAAAATGCGAAAAATAAAAACGCGAAGCTGAAGATGCAGAAAAGCCTAAACAAAATTTGGATGAAGCCAAAAAGACTCATGTCCGAAGATCCCAGTTGGCCAGCTGCATATTTGAATGGGTCGAAAATTAACAGAAACGTTAAAATCTATGGATGGGCACATCGTTTAAGACGTCAAGGCAGAGGTTTAATTTGTTATTTACATTACGGATTTTTACAATGTTTGGTACACTAAAACCTGTGCCACCTGCAGTGAATGGTGTAAACGCATACGTACAGCAGTCAACTTGACTTGGTTGCATCGTAAGGAGCCAGAGTTGGTTATTCGATATTCAGAGGTATGTTATCATGAAAATTAGTTTTTAAATAAAATTAAGTCGTCTTTTTTTTGTATTTTACAGTATTTTGCAAATTGTAGCGAAAAACACAAATCTAGCACTTCTTGATCGCACAGTGACCTCTTTAGTGTGTGCTCTTTACATTTGTGGGGAATCAGACACTCTTTATGGTTTAACAAATTGTCTAAAAAGTTGTTGTTAAAAACTAAACACGGCAAACGTTTCGAATGGATACAATATGTAGCAGAATTGTACAATGATATTTAAAAACAGTTAAATGGTGTTTGATCTAGCCAAACGTTTTGCAAAAACCAATAACTTTTTAATAAAACTATTGGTTACGAGCAACGTCTAATATTTAATAAAAAAAAACTTATCATCTGACGTTTATGAAAGGAGGAATAACTGTTACGGTCCCAGTTTTTTAAAGCCTTTTTGCAATATTCCTATTCTTTAAATATTTCACTTGGTTTTTGCTTAAGCCAACCTTTGGTTAACATTGATGCTATAGATGTAAACATATACATAGGAATGATTCTAAGGAAACTACAAGATATTCTGGTAGTGTATAAGATCATTCCTTAGTATATGTACTTATCTATAGCATCAATGTTAACCAAAGGTTGACTTAAGCAAAAACCAAGTTTATAAAATTTAAATTACCTCATAAGACAAAAAATAATTATTTATTTATTTAATTTATTTTGTAAAAAGAACAAATATTGAATTTTATTTTAAATAAAAAACAAAAATATGTATGAGAATTGAATAAAATGAATCGTGTTTTATTTAAGCTAAAAAGTACGTCAACAGTGAAGAATATATGAATCAGTACTGACTAGTCAGCTGTGGCCGGTATGTGCATCAGTACTGACTAGTCAGCTGTGTCCGGTTTATACATCAGTACTGATATGTAAAGAGTAGAAGAGTAAACAGCTCAGATATATGTTTAATCAACCACAAAATTCATAGGTTAAAGAAGGATGCAAAATCACACGTACACAAAAGTTTAGGTCATTTTTTTCACGTTGGCCTTAAGAAAATGATAGAAAATTTGTTCTACGCGATGACCGATGTCTGTATCAGCAATGTCGGTCATATGATAGGTCAAATGACCGTCACTATTCTTGTTGGGTAACCAAATAAAGTTGATAAAAAGACATTAGAATCTTATGTTAGAGAACTACCTTCCACATTGCACGCTATTATGTAAATAAAAATGTGCAAAATACAAAGAAACTTATAAAACAAAGAGGAACATACAGAATGAAATTATCCAAAATATTTATCTTTTATTTTATTTTTTTATTTTTATTTTTATTTTATTCCGAGCATTTGTTCCTTATAGCTATGCGAAGGTTTAGAAAAAGTCCACAAAACTGGACAAAAATTTGAACTTTTAGAGTCCATTTTGTAAATGCATTTTATTCACAACAATTTTGCTCTAATTTGAGACATATTAACCGTTTTTTTTCAAAATAAATTTGGCCAAACTCAAATTCTATGTTCTTTAACGTAAAATCAGCAAGTGCACAATCCGAATTAAAGGCAATTTAATTGGTGTATTACAAAGCAAAAAGGAATTACACTTGAATAAAAGTAACAAATCTAGACTTTGAAAAGTTGGTTAATTTTATCTAAGAAACGTTATTAAGATTAAAACATTGCGAGGTTTGAAATGTAGTTTCGTACTATAAAAAAAAAGACTCGTTGTGCAGTAGATTACCATTTTCTCCCAAAAGACGTAACTTTCAACGTAACGTAACTTAAAAATAAAATGTTCACATATTGCTGCTGTCTTGCCAGTACTTTCAAATGTAAACGCTTTGAAAAGTATCACTAATATTGTCAACTGCTTAAAAGTACACAAAACTCTAATTTTTAAAATCAACACCACACATTTTATATATAACCTTTCTTGCACTTACTTTGTGTTCAATGGTGGTTTGTTGATTCTTATCCAAATGGACCTTGATCAATTGAGAGCCATCTAACTTTACGCGAATACGCTTGCCCACGATTTCAGCAGGAAAGACTAAATCCTCCAAGATGGCATCGTAGACAGCTGTAAGGGTGCGGGAACGTGGACGCTTTTGTTTTAATGGATTTCTGGCCTTGCGAGTGGGCTTGGGCAAAATTTTACGTTCGCCAACGACAACAACATGTTTGCCAGAGAATTTTTTCTCCAATTCACGAACCAAAATGATTTGAATCTTTTGGAAAGTTTTTTGTTGGGGAATGGGCACATAGATGATGACGGCCTATAAGATTAACAAAAACATACATACATTAATAAATTAAGCAAGACATATCAGTAATTCCATTTAATATCCCACCTTCTTGTTGCCAAATTCAATTTCACGGGCACGAGTGATGTTCAAATCTCTCAAATAGGGCTTAAGGTCACTGTTGGCCTCCAACTCAACGAGAGCTTGAGCAATGGATTTCTCAAAATCATCGGGCTCAGCGCCACCGGGCTTTATAATCTTGGAGCCAATCATCTAAAATTTTTAACAAAAAAAAGAACACAAATTACTAAATCTTCTTCTAAAAGCTTTAAACAATATTGAATCACTTTTATTTTCCATCATCTTCATACATTTCTATAAATGGTAAACATTTAATTTTTTCCAGTTTGTATTCACAACCGGCTGTCAGATTATTTTCATCTTTCAACATCTTCTTGTTTTTATTTACTAATTCACATATCTTTTACACAAATATCTTAATAGTTTTGAATACTTTCATTTTTCATAGACATTTCAACATTTTGATGGAAAATAATCGCGTTTCACGTCACTTTTAAAAACATATCACAAAAAATACACCAACCTTGGTCAATTATTTTGACAGAAAAGGAAGTAAAAGAGACCCACTGAACAGTAATTTCCTTTACTCGCTACTTTTGCATGCGGTACGAAGTTGGCTGCAGTTTTTGCATAGTTGTATTTTTTGTACTTTATAATGTCGATAGAACAGTATATAATGCAGGTTGTCCGCAATGCCGAGAATCATTTGGAATACTGTTTTTGTGGTGAATAACATTTAATATTTTTTGAACTAATAAAAGAAACAAAAAAAATAAACAATAGCCAACCCCCAAAGAAAAACATCTACTGCGGCCTAAAAAATTCGTAGTTTTTTATTTAAAAATATTAAAAACCAGCGAAAATTTATTTCTTTATAATACACACAAATTTTGTATATAATTCTGTTAGTAAAGAACTAAACCACACGAACAAACTACTAGTAATTTCTTGAACCTTATTGTACTAATTGATTGTAATATTTATTAAAGTCTGCTGTTAGGCATAACAAATGAATATTTTTGCATTACTAGTAAATTATATGCTTAAATTAAAATTTAAACTTTTAATATTAAGGGAAATCCCGATGGGTAGTGCAAAGTGTGCAAACGATGCAAATGCGTGCAAAAATACACACATTTGCACAACATAACAACAAAATGTACGTATTTGCAATTTGCTCTTTTTTACTTCGTTTGCACTAACAAAACCATGAGCAAAGTTAGTAGTGCATATTTGCTCAGTTGCAAACAAATGTAAACAATAACATTTGCAATATTAAGTGCCATATTGATTTTAAGAAAACTTATAACTTAAACATTTTCGAAGATTGTAATATAAAATAGAGAATTAAATTTAAATTAATTAAAAAGAAAACATTTATTTTAATTTGCTTGTGTATAATTGTAAACAAATGCAGATTGTTAACAGTGCTGCCAGAAATTTTTAGTGTTGCCAGAATACATCTTTAGAAAAATAGCATATTTGCACAAAAATAAAAGTGGTATGCTCACGATCAATCATAATATGCACTGCAAATTTACACATTGCCAATTTGCACAATGACCATCGTGATTACCCTTATTTAAATTATAAATATTCATTTCTAAAAATTATATTTCGTAACAATTTAAAAGGGCACCCGGTAGGAAGGCAAGCTGCTTGTTGATGGTGGTGACCTAATGAGTCTTTCTGCACATGAAAAAAATATGAATATATATGAAAAAAATGACGAACAATTGTATGCTAATTCGTCTCAAAATCGAAACGAAATTTTTAACTCCCTAATATTCCAATAATAAATAATAAAAAATTTTGGATTTGAAACACCGTAACTGATTGCAAATTAATAAAAACTGTCTTTGGAATAAAAATTAGTATATTATTAGAGCTTTTAGGCTGATATGAAATATGAAGGGAAGGGTGTCATCTAGGTACAGAAAACAAATCGTCAACTCATAATTGGTTTGGAGCATATGCCAAAAAGTCGGAGTGGAGAAAAATGTAAATTTTTGCGAACGTGAACTTTTTTTCTTTTATCTATTACCAAACTGTCGTAGGCGTATCTTAAATACGACAAACATAATAAGAGTGATTGTTTTGTGCCGCATACGCTACTTTTCTAAAAAAAAAAATTAAAAAAGTGGCTTTTTGTGTTGCATAGGTATACTTACTGCGTGAGTGACTGACTCATTCATCATAGTACAGCCTAAGCGCCTGAAGCTAAAGACTTGCAATTTGGACCGGGGGTGCATCTCTCCCCAAATCGATCCACTAAGACGGGATTTTTAAAAATTCGAATGTTTAGGGGGTAAAAAAGGGTAAATTCGGAAACCTTTTATCTCCAAAACAAAAAGAGATACAAAGAAGCTGTAATACATATCGTTGTTCTTTTGAAAAATAAGTGGACAGGTGTGTGGTACTTTTTTTAAATTCGGCTCTTTTAGGGTGAAAACGGGTAAAACCTGAATTTTGGTACGTTTTTGTCAGCCCATCTATCTTTTGATCCAATAAACCTAGAAATAAAGTTTATACCACATTCGAAACTTATCAAAAAAATACGAATATAAGTTTGGTACTTTTTCGAAATTCGAACGTTTAAGGGGTGAAAATCATAACTATTTTTGGTACTTTTTTACAAAACATTTTGCATTTTGCAATATTTGATACTATAATGGGGGGAACAAATAATACCAAAATGGGAAGTACGGGAAATGTAATATCTTTCTTCAGCTTTTTGGTTCTACAACTGATATTTTTTTTTAATTATCGTGCAATGTCCTGAAAGAATGCTTTATATCTCAGGAACCGTAAAAAATTTCGCGAAACAGCTTTTGGATTCAAAAAGGGGGTGTTCAAAATATATAGACCCCATACGTAACTCAATTTTTTAAAAATGGACGGTAGGTCAAACCAATTCTGAGCTGACGAAATCTTTTACAATTCCTAAACTAAACATCATAAAATTTTTTATTTTTTTTTGAAATTTTGCCCAAGAAAAATTAACACGCTTGGGGCGAGGCTGGTATAAAAGTACTTGTACAGTTAGTTTTTGATGTTTAAAACAGAGAGGGGTTATTTTCTGTTTCGAGAAACTAAGTATGTGTTTTCAAAGACCCCTAAAGGCCCAAACCAGAATGTGAATAACGTGGCTTAAGCTACTGAGCAAATACATGTAAATCATATACATATATCAAACCAAATTGAACTTAAGGAAACTTTATGTTAAGATTTATAAAACTGTCATTTGCTTAAGCAAGGTGCGAAACTAATCGCTCATTCCGTACGGAATCAATGTTTTTTTATTTTTTTTTTGTTATTTTAAATGCATTTGAGAGGCTTTTTGTTTTATTTTTGACAGTAGCTTAAGTTTGTTTAAGCACATTCTGGTTAGGCCTTAAGTCATCGTCAAGACTTGCAATTTTTGTTGCAGCAATTCTTGATTATATTGGTGAGAGTGATAAGAAGATTGCTTTTGTTTTCTAATTCCCAGCGGGGAAAAGAAGGAGTACGGATGCCTTCTAGAAGGGCTCTGTACTCCTTCTTTTGGATAAACAAGGCCTGCTCACTCCATTCCATGCTCATATCTTTTTTACACACGTTTTCATTGCGGAGTAGGCCTTCCGCTCTAGCTTCTTTAGCAGGTACATAAAAATGGTAACGGGATAAAAAAAAATTATTAAAATAAAATGCTTTTGCTTGTGCAAAAAAACAATACAAAAAATGTTACTCCTTCTCTACTCCCTTCGCATAGAAGCGAGTTTGGAAGGTGTATTTTATCTTTTATACCAAAGAGCTGAGGCCTTCTATGAGGCATTGTTTACCTGGGCTTTACACGTGAAAGTACTTTCTTGCAAGTAGAGTATACGTATTATCAACGAAAAATCGAAAAAACAGCCGATTGGCTGAAAGTACCAAAATTATGTGTGGGTTAGTGAAAAAGTGTGCGTGTATTGCGACTTTCAAGAAATTTACTTTCACGTGTAAATGCTAGGTTAGCTGTTAGATAAGAATAGTAACTGAAACAAATAAATGTTTAAGCAGGCCTTTAAAAAGGCCTGAACTGAGAAGGTCTTCTGAGTTTTCCCGCTGGGTTTGTTTTGTATAAAAAAAATTCTCGCACTTTTTTATCTAACCTAACTTAACTGTAGGTGTATTTGTATTTATACATACCTACATATGTACATATATAAAATATAAAAAGGAAAGACTAGATAAAAATTCAAAAATTGCAAAACTGGAATTTCAGAATCTGGAGACCAATGCAATTTCAAAGCAGAATTTTAAAAAATTTTAGCAACAAAAACTTTAAGTCTGGGGCCTGATATTGGCGTCGTGATCGGGTACTTTCTCGATTTGACAGCAATTTAATATCTTATTATTTCAGTCAATACTGAACGAATAATTTGATGACAAAAGCATAGATGAGGGTTGTGCTGTAAACTTATTATACAGTTTCAATACACACTTTAGGTGTGTTCACATTTAACATATCGCTCATTTTATTCAATTGTTTAAAGTGATTTGCTCTAACCACATGAAAAAATTACGATACATTTTTAAACGCGTTTAATCAAAATGTTGATTAAGTTACACTCAATTTACATGATGAATTTTATGACGTCCAATTTTAGCCGTCATTTTTTGTTTGGAAGCAAGCGGTGTAGAGAAGAAAGAGGAAGAGAAAACAGAAATCATGTCTATTTTTCTACCCCAAAATTGGACGTCATAAAATTCATCATGTAAATTAAGTGTTAATCAAAGCCGTTCACACTACAGTTGAGATGATTAAGATGACAGTTGATTTACAACTTTTAGAATCCATTCGATTTTAGGATTCATTTTTCAAGATTAGTTTTAAAAAATATTTTTGAAAAACCCCAGATTTCAAGCAAAAACATAATAGATATTAGAAGAGGACACTAAAGAATCATTTGGGAGGAAATATCCTGATATTTAAAATTTAAAACCCAGCAGAAATTTTACAGTTACAGGCACTAAAAAAAGATTTTTTTGTTTTGTATTGTGACTGGGATAAAGAACGAATCCGAATCAATCCGAACCAGGGATGGAAAATGACCATTATAATTTTGTACCAACTATGAAAACAATATGTACTTTTTGCATGACTTTTTAACTCACTACTAACTACTTATTTTTCAACATATTTGTAGTTAATTAATAGTATATTCAGTTTATAATCCCTGTAGTAAATAAAATAGTCAGTTGCAAAAATCACTAACCATAAATTAAATTTTTTTTAAATGACTACAAATTGGTTTAAATCTCATGCAGATATCAACCAAAAAGGCACACGTAAAACACAAATAAAAGCAAAATAAGTAAAACAAGCATGCCATGAAGTCAAATGAAAAAAATATATGGCTGTAGGAAATATCGCCCAAAGAAAAATCGCCCAAAAAATTAAATGAAAAATCGCCCAAAAAAATTGCATGTAAAATTGGGCCTGATTTCATATGAAAAATGGCCCAAAATTTTTGGGCTATTTATCGTTATTGTTGGGTGATTTTTCGTTTTTTAAATTTGGGTGATTTTTCATAATGAAAAATCACCCAAAAATGTTGTATGAAAAATGGCCCAAAAAAATGGGCTATTTTTAAAATTCTACCATAATCTTACATAGCAGAGAAAACCATGTTTTATTATGGTTGCAAACAACAAAACTATTTTTCAAGAAACTAATTAAATCATTATATGGTTGTCGGCGACAATGATTTGGGTTAATTAAACATAATATCGGTAGAATTTTTTTAAAAATGGCTTTGTAGCTGTTTCTCTGGGTGTATATATTAAATATATATATATCGAAAATAAGGATTTTCTCTTCTATGGTACAACAAATACTGGCTTCGCTAACTAAAGCTTCTCGGTATCGCCGGCCTTCGGCCGGGCGCAAGTATTTTCTCCTCTATGGTATAACAAAGACCGGCTTCGCTAACTAAAGCTTCTCTGTATAGCCGGCCTTCGGCCGGGCGCAAGGATTTTCTCCTCTATGGTATAACAAACACCGGCTTCGCTAACTAAAGCTTCTCTGCGTAGTCGGCCTTGTTCGGAAACAAGGCAGTTTTTCGAAGCTTTACTTAGCGAAACCGGTTTTTGTTAGACCATAAAGGAGAAAATCCTTGCGCCCGGCCGAAGGCCGGCTATACAGAGAAGCTTTAGTTAGCGAAGCCGGTCTTTGTTATACCATAGAGGAGAAAATCCTTGCGCCCGGCCGAAGGCCGGCTATACAGAGAAGCTTTAGTTAGCGAAGCCAGTATTTGTTATACCATAGAAGATGAAATCCTTATTTTGGATATTGTATATATTTAATATATACACCCGGAGTAAAAGCTATAAAAATATTTTATCCATATTATGTTTAATTTAACCAAATTATTGTCACCGACAACCATATTATGGTTAAATAAGTATCTTTAAAAAAATCACTTGAAATTTTAACGGTATTTTAAAAAAAAATTTACACATTTTTGATTATAAGTTAAGTTGCGGACGTTGCAAAGTGTCATAACGTCCTCGTCCTCGTCTTCGAAGGACATTATGACACTTTAAAAGTGTCCAAGGACACTACGACACTGGACGTTATGACATGTCACCTAAATTTATATGAATAATAAACACTTTTTTGCAAATTTAGTAATTTTTTTTTTTTTTTTTTGGGAAAAATTCGTTTTTGCTTTTTGGGTCATTTTTCATTTTCTTTTTGGGCCCTCTTTCGTTTTTTTTGGGCAAAATTTCACATTTACCTTTTTGGGTCATTTTTCATGTTCGCTTGGGCGATTCTTCATTTGGGCGATTTTTCATTTTTTTTTTTGGGCCATTTTTCTTTGGGCGATATTTCCTACAGCCAAAATATATACAAACATTTTAAAATAATTAAAAATTAAATCAATACAAATCTGTTTATGTACTAGCAATTATGTGGCGTATTTATTTTGGCGCTGCGAAATATGGCCCCAGGAAATATGTCCCCAAAAAATAAATGAAAATTGACCCCAAATTTGGGGCTATTTTTCATAATGCAATATGGCCCCATTTTTTTAATGAAAAATTACCCCAAAAAAATGAAAAATTACCCTAAAAATAAAATGAAATATGACCCTAAATTTGGGGTTATTCTTCATTATGAAAAATCACCTCAAAATTTATAATGAATTTTAACCCCAAAAAAGAACACAAAGAAAGTGACATTAAAAATTTTCGGTGGAGTTCATATGCCCAAAACTAATAATCCCAAATTTAGAATCCCGATAATTATACAGTTTTGGTTTTAAAAATCGTACGATTGATAGCACGGTTGGGCTTTCGGCCATGCATAAGGATTTTTTTCTCTATGGTATAACGAACACTGGCTTTGCTTACTAAAGCTCTACGTTATAGCCGTCCTCCGGCCGGGCGCAAGGATTTTTTTCTCTATGGTATAACGAACACTGGCTTCGCTAACTAAAGCTTCTCTGTATAGCCGGCCTTCGGCTGGGTGAAAGGATTTTCTTCTCTTTGGTATAACGAACACTGGCTTCGCTCACTAAAGCTTTACTACATAGCCGGCCTTCGGCCGGGCGCAAGGATTTTCTTTTCTATGGTATAACGAACTCTTCTCGTAATAGCCGGCCTTCGGCCGGGCTCTAGGATTTTTTTCCTCTATGGTATAACAAACACCGGCTTCGCTAACTAAAGCATCTCTGCATAACCGGCAAGGATTTTCTCTACTTTGGTATAAGAATTCGGGTTTTTTATGTTATCCCTAGAAACTTTTACATAGAATTTTATAAAATTTGTGTAAAAATGTTTGGGGTGATTTTTCATTTCTTTAAACTTGCATTTTTAATTAGTAGATGAAAAATAGCCCCAAAGTAAAAATTGGGAATTTATTTGGGGCCATTTTTCATTCCTTGATATTGGGGTCATTTTTCATTCCACTTAAAATGCAAAAACACCCTAACGAAAAAATGAAAAATAACCCCAAAAAAAACAAAAAAATTGCGCCAAAATTGCGTGTTGTTGTGTCTCATGTAAAATTTTGGGGCCGTTTTTCATTTTCCTTTTGGGGCCATATTTCCTGGGGTCATTTTGCGCACCGCCATTTATTTTAGGACTATTATACATCATCATTTAGGGCAGTTTAATGCAAAATTTTCATAAATAATTATTTCTATATCAAAATATATAAAGATATACATACATACATATGTATGCATGTTCATACCCTGTAGTAAATAAAATAGTCAGTTGCAAAAAACACCAACTATAAATTAACTATTTTTCAAATGACTACAAATTGGTTTAAATCTCATGCAGATATCAACCAAAAAGGCACACGTAAAACACAAATAAAAGCAAAATAAGTAAAACAAGCATGCCATGAAGTCAAATGAAAAAAATATATACAAACATTTTAAAATAATTAAAAATAAATTCAATACAAATCTGTTTATGTACTAGCAATTATGTGGCGTATTTATTTCAGGACTATTATACATCAAAATTTTCATAAATAATTACTTCTATATCAAAATATATAAAGATATACATATGTATGCATGTTCATATGTACATATGTATATTTTTTTTGACAAGAATTATTTAAAATTTAAATAATTTATTAAAAACTGATAATACTTTTAATTAATTACAAATAGGTTGAAAAATAAGTAGTTAGTAGTCAGTTAAAAAGTCATGCAAAGATGGCCAATTGACTATTGCCTATGACATGCCTATGTTAAAATAATGAGTCGTCGACAAGGAAAAAAGTCACTTAATCAACTAGATGTGGTTATAAAAAAAAAAGTTTGAAGTTAGTTATAAATGTGTTTGACTTCCTACAGGGTATGTACATACATTTTTTTGACAAAAATTATTTAAAATTTAAATAATTTATTATAAACTGACAATACTTTTAATAAATTACAAATAGGTTGAAAAATAAGTAGTTAGTAGTCAGTTAAAAAGTCATGCAAAGATGGCCAATTGACTACTGCCTATGACATGCCTATGTTAAAATAATGAGTCGTCGACAAGAAAAAAAGTCACTTAATCAACTAGATGTGGTTATAAAAAAACCAGTTTAAAGTTAGTTATAAATGTGTTTGACTTCCTACAGGGGTATATTTACAAAAGGTAAACTCGTTGGCCCATTTGTTTGTCAGCTGTTTACCCTTAGTTGGAACCCAAACGTCAAATTTCGTTTATATGAGCCAAAATTTGTGCATGTGTGCGTTAAATTGTTTTTGTTTTATATGAAGACAATTTTGACAATTCGGTTCTTTTTATAGAGCAGCATGTCTACACTCTCAAATGAGTCTACCTTGTGTAAATATACCTTGCGGCTTCAATTGCTTACTTGACTTACATTAAAGATAATTTGTATTTTAATTTAAAGAAGCTACTTTGTGTCTTCAAGAATTTATTGCTATATAAAAAGTGTTTAATTATTACAACTTTACTTTAACCTAAAGTGAGCGATAAGTTGAAGGAAGGTTCAATCCTAAAGTAAAATTATAATAACACTACGTGGCAATTTTTTGACCAAATGAATTTGACACTTAATCTTTATGTAAAATTGTCCGCTGAATCCGAATATGAAGTCAAAAGTAGAACAGTTTTCGAGATATTCCAAATAACCGTTATTTGTGTTTTTAAAAAAGATGCTGTGACTGAAATGCAAATATCTAAAAAATAAAATTTTAGCCTATTTCAATACGAACATTTTGTGCCCAATAGGAACCAGATCGGTGCAAAAATGACAAAGTTACAGAAGATTAATTGCATTAACACACAACAAATAAATATACAAAGCTTAATTTTTAGTAACAATAAATATTAAAAATTGCTTAAAAGTATTGAATTTCTATGTGGGTTAATTTACTAAATCTTCTGTAGCTTTGTCATTTTTGTACCAATCTATATCTTGTTGGGCGCAAAATGTTCATATTAAAATAATCTAATGTCGCATGCAATAAAACATTAGGATTTTTAAATCATCGGTTTAAAAAAAATAACTTGAAAAGAACAAAATTGAACAAAATCATAAACTTTTCAATGAAGCTTGAACTTTTGTCCCCTGTAACTCTGTCATCTCTTGACCAATCTTCACAAGCAATCCATTGTTTTTTTGATATATTTGAAGATATTCGGATTTCAGTCACATCATCTTTTTTAAAAACACAAATAACGGTTATTTTGGAATATATCAAAAACTGTTCTACTTTTGACAATTCTGACTTCATATTCGGATTCAACGGACAATTTTACATAAAGATTAGCTGCCAGATTCATTTGGTCAAGACTTTGTTGAAATTTTGTCACGTAGTGTAATGGAACACTTTTAATACGTCCAATAAAATTCTACCTTTCGCTAGCGGTAAGTTTTGAAAACGGGCCTTAGACTTTTACTCCATATAAAATCATAACAAGCGCAAAGTTGGCAACAAGTGTTAACGAATATTACAGCGCATGTAGTTAACAAAAATACCTATTTAAACAACGTTAGAACAAAAGCTGACCATTAAAAAGAAAAGAAAAAGAGTCAAAAATGAGAACAAAATTAAAGTTGACATCTAGAAAAACGTTGAGATTGCTAAATTGTACCAAGTAAGATGCGATAGTACCACAGTACTAACAAGGTCCAAAATGTTAAAAAAAAAGTACAATTGTACTATGATTTCCATCCGTATTCCGAACAGCAACAAAATTTTGAAATCAAAATACATAAGTTGCAGGCATTCATAAAAAACTAATTGCCGGTTCACACACGTCAAGTTTGACTCGTCAAGTCTTGACGAGTGTGAACCGGCACTAAATTAATTGGATGGATTTAAAATCCATTTTAAGAATTTATGTGGAAATTTGGTTACAGTATAAGCTTCTAAACCAGGTTAGACTAATTCATGGGAGCTTTTTAATATTTCCAATGAAATCTTTAAATTAAACTCATGTTAAGCTGGTGTATCTTTGTTCCCGCTCTAATTGCTGCTTGTGAGTTTGGCTGAGTTCCTAAACATCATAATACTTTGCAGTCAAAGTCAAAAAAGTATCATAGAGTTTACCTATGTCTAGTTGGATTATTGTGTACGCATCGATATTGTTTTTAGTGAACTTTGGTACAGATAACATTGTAAACTTTTTCACGGTTGCTTGGTAGAAAGCACTTAAAAAAGCGAGTTGCTTTGCAACTGATGTTTTGGAACTCACCCATTCATTCCAATTTTGATTGTTGAGAGTATTTTTTGTACCCACACTTTCACATGAGAGAACCATTTGTTTTTTGCTTCTTCACGTTCGTAAATTCATCGTCTGCACTCCTCTTCAGTATACGTTTGTGACAGCGACACTACAGTATAGAGTTTGAAAAATGTTCATTGATTTGAATGTGTGTTCGAATAAAATTGTGCAGGCCTCTACCGTTAAGCAATTTAAATTTTTAATCATTATTTAATAAGTTTAGAACTAAGGTTTTATTATTTTATTTTAAATTAAATATATGGCAGTTCCTTAAAATATATTATTAAATATAACTCCTTAAATTTAATCAATCTCTCCCCGCAATCAGCCCTTTAATGTTGCTGCAACATTCGCAGCTTGTTGAGCGACACCGATGGCTTGTATGGTGGCATCACGTGTATGTTGACCAGCACGTTCCTGTGATTTGAAACAATTTCAATCAATATTTTTCTTTAATATTAAATATAATTTTTCCATAATTAAATTTAACTTACAATTTTCTTGCCGATCTTTCTCAACCAACCACCTTGACTTTGACCCACAAAGGCGACCAAAACGAATGCAAGGAAAATAAAAACTTTATTGAAATTCATTGTTAAATAATATTTATTTGTTTTTTAATTAATAAAATTTTTATTATTTAAACAGATGTTTTGATATCTTTGTTCTTTTGCTTTTATTAACGAACTGTTGCCAAATGAAGCTTTAAGCTCCGCTTTTATACACAGTTTATTTACACCGCTCTCTTTGTCTTTGTGATTCTTTGTTTTTTTTTTTTTTTTGGGGAAAATATTTTAGTTGGTTAAAAAGGGGGATTTACTCTTTTTCTATTCGATTCGGGACTAAGTTGTCATTGAAAGGGGCTCGAACTTTTTGGAGTATGTCTTAACGCTTTTTTAATTTAGTTTTTATAGTTGAGTCATAAGCGGTTCTGTTTTATTTTTGTAGACATTAGTTAATTTGTTTTTAATCGTTATTTTTTTGGGTTTTTTATTGTAACAGAAAAATAATCATAATGATTTAAAAATTAATTTTTTTAACCCAATTAATTTTTTTTTAATATGTATGTATACATTCATATTTATAGCCGATTTCACCAATTTATTTAAATATCAATTTATGTTTTATATTCGTTTTTCATGTCAAATAGAAATACAATCATATGAAAAACTTCATTTAAATATGAATTGATATTAAAATAAAATTGGTGAAATTGGCCTTTAGAAAATAATTGTAGTTACACAGGTATTACTATTTAGATTAACCCGGTGCGCTTCGCTTCTTTGGTTGAAATAAAATAGTCGTATTTATTTAAAACAGATCTCGTGTATTAATTAGAAAAAAATTTGTACTAAATTTAAATACGTCTAATATTATTCTTCTCCAAATATTTATTTATTTTTATTGTCTATGTATGGGAGGTGCCACGCCTACTTGAACATTTACAAATATTTATAGCCTATGTAATAGTGGGGTAGTCAAGAAATTAATGTCAATATGTCAGGAAAATCGGTTCAGTAGCTTAGGAGTATATAGGAAACTTACAAACAAACTTATTTTTACAACAGCAATGTAAAACACATATGAGATGTTCACAAGGTGTGCTATCATGTTTTATTGTCATAATATTCTAACATTTTAAGGCTCAGTTAGGCGAACGTTGCTGTACCGTATCTGTACTGTATCAATCAGCTGTTCGCTTTTTGTTATATGAAAACCAATACAAAAGCTTACCGAAATGCAATGTACCGTAGTTGCAACATACCAATCTGTATAAAATAGAATTTCATGCCGTTGTTACGTGACATTTGTAAGACAGTGATGGGCGGCTTGTATGTTATATTGAATGCGGGTAATTTTGCTCTTTTTTTGGTACTTTTTTAGTATATCTATGGAATTGCGACAAAACAACTTACAATACAACATATTTCCAAATACACAAATATACATATGTTTAGATACATATTTAAAATAAACAAATGCATATACACATACAATGAAAAAGGGAAACATATAAAAGACTTTAAATGGTATCAAAACCTTGTTTGGTGTATGCACATTTACAATATATTTATGCTAAAAATATATATATGCTAAAATACAAATTTATTTATTGTAAATCTATAATATAAATATTAAATTATTAACATTTTTTACATACACAAAATACTGTTTTAATACCATTTAAATCACGTGGTACCTTTTCTGCACAACGGTCACCATTTGAACATTTTTGATTCTCATCACTGTTTGTTTTGTTTTATGTATACTATTGCTTTTTGTTTATGTATGGGAAAACATATGACACGCCCTGCAAATAATAGGACCAGCCCAAACACGCGTGTAAAGAGTAGTCCACAAGGGACCAGGACTAGTCCAAAACTAACTCAAACGTGTGGAAAAAACCTGGTCTATTTAACATTACGATGTCCTAGGAGAGGACCATATAACCCACCTTTGGACCACTAAGGAGAAGTTTTAAAACTACTCCATGGTACACTCAAAAGGATTATTTTTGAAGTCGTTTAAAAACGAAAGCATGTCGTTAAAAAACGAAGACATGTCGTCTCACTACAAACAGTTTTTAACAATGACATGGTCCATGCTTGCATTACATCGGACCAGTCCATGGAGTAGTCCATTTTATCAAAATGGACCAGGTGGTCCAATTTTATTTGCAAGGCGTTTTTAAACGTTCTATAAGTGCACTAACGTGCTTACAGTACGGTGCGTTACATTACGGGTACAGCAACGTTCGCCTAACTGAGCCTTTACAATGGTTTAAAAATATTGTTGTTGCTTTGTTAACAAAAAGTGTCTTTAATTAATAGAGCTTTGCTTGCTATGTTTATTGTGCTGTCGTAATTAATCAGGAGATACCTGCGCTGAGCGGCTGAATATACATATATATTAAATAAATTAAATAAACATCCGTATTTAATCTGCGGCTACCAATTTTTGCAACAAATCACTTGCAGCGTCAGATTAGATCGGCCTAGGACTCTGCTGTTTGGTAAACAAACAAAATAAAATTGATTTGTGATTTGCGTCTGAAAAATGGAAAATATACTACGTTTATACGTAGACTATTCGCAAATAAAAATTATTTGCGATTAACTAACTTACTGTTTAAATGTCAATTTTCTTACTGAAAATTCTTATTTTTATGTGATGCCGGATGGAAAATTGATGCATTTGGTATAGGGTTTTTTCCCGGGATTCAATAATTATATTTCCCGCTTTCCCGGGATTTTTCATGCGGGATCCCGGGAAATAAAAAATTCCTCATAGTTTAAGAAAACAGCTATTTATACTTTGAAATTTAGTTGTCTATTCTCTTAAAATAAGCATCTGTGGATGGGTTGTCGATTAGATCAATTACAAGAAGTGAGTACATACGTAAATCAATGTCTCCTGATGCAATAAATCTACTTAAAGCAGAATAGGCAGTGCAACAGTTGATAATTAATAAATTTAGTGAAGTGAAAAGTTAATAAAGAACATTAATTCAAAATAAGATGCAGGTAGTAAAGTTTAATTGTCCATGGACAAGTCTTAAAAATAGCAGATACCTAAACATATAGCTCCTTTATTGTAACATAGTCATATCTACAAAAACAAATGAACTTGGCAAAATGCGATTAAAGTTTTCAAAATGTACCGATTTAAAGATATATTTTGCTATAACTTCGGTTCAGTTTGAGATAAAATACGAGAAGGCATGAAGGAACTCTTTGCTTAAATAACTTACAATTTTTGATTTTTTGAGATATGCCTATGTTGCAATGAAGGAGCGATATGTTTATTAGGTGATAAACACAAATTTTTTTCAATTTGTGTTGGTTTATATACCCTTGAAGTGCGGGGAAACCGAAATCAAAAAAAATTTTGAAACTCGTGTAAGATCCCTAGAGGGAAGCGAACTGACACCAAAGTAGTCCCGTGATAGGTCTGTGGTGGAAGAGACCGGTTCTAGTTCTAACACTTTATATGAATAAGACCTATCACTTTTACATGGAGTTGTCATTGGAGGGGGTAAATCGACACCATTTGACCAGTCACTCACCTATTCTCAATGGACGTGTTTAGTGACAGTTACTACAATGTAGTATTATTTTAACACAAAGTAGAATAATTTCAATAAAACAGGTCCTAGAATTAAATTCAAGTACTAAAGTCCCAAAAAATGTGTCACACCACCGGTGAAGACTGTACTGTTATTCATTACTTTTTCTACCTTTTTGTACTTCATAACCAGTTACATGATTGGTTCTCCTTTCACTGGTCATAAGTTCTTTCTTTTTGTACCGGTTCTATTTTCACAATTCCCAGGACCAGTCTGTTGGACCAATTGACACAAATTTCCCGGAGGGATACTACAACATACAATTTGAAAAACACATTGTCCTAAAGATTACAGATAGACCTAATGAAATGAAAAGGTTTGTAAGAGGTTGATGCTATTTTTTGCATGAACCTTGACATACATTTGACTGATACAGACGCTGTTTATAAAAAAATGCTTCTTATTGTGAATCAAAAGCCTTCTACAACGGTGCACTTTTAACTACTTGTCCAACCTCAGTAAAAAATGAACGAAATTTTTCGGAAACATGGTAATTAGTAAATAAAATAATCAATATACTTTTTGACGTCTTACTAAGCGCTTTGAGTGTGTCAGAAAGTTATTTCCTAAGCCGTTAAAAAATGTTAATATATTTATTTAAAATATTTTATCTATTTTATGAATTAACTTTTTTATCTCATATCTTGAGTACCTCAATTTGTGTTTATGAATTAAATTGTTATGTTTATCTTAATTTTTTTATCTTGTATCTAGAGCATGATAATAATAATACGGAATTTACATATAAAACCGTAAGGTAATAATAATTCAAGTTCCTCTTTTAAGCTTCATTTAATTTTGTAGTAATTAAGGATTTCTTTTACTTACTTTGTAAACAAATTACCTTACGTTTTTTTATAAAAGTTTTTTTCATTATTTAAAAACAAATTTACTGTGTATTATTTATATGGAGCGGGATCCCGGGAAATTCAAAAAAATTTCCCGCTTTCCCGGGAATCGAAAAACTCCGGGAAAAAAAAACTCTAATTTGGTAGCACTGTATGAATATTAACTTTTTATTTTTAATGAATAATGATAACATTAAAAATTGCTGTGTATTTGTGAATTTTATTCCCACAATTTTGAATTAATTTTAAGCTGGAGGTCCATACCACGCGTTTTCGCCTACACGCAGCGCATGCTTTTATAACCTTACTTGCGTTCTACGTTTCAAGTTACAAGCAACGCTTTTTATGCAGCAGCAGCACAAGTAAAAATAAAATTTATTATGTCAAAATCAGCTGATTTGTTCGAACGCTGCTTGTGACGCTTACAAAAGTAGAAAGTAAACCTACTTTTCGCCTCAAGGCATCTACGCTTTTGTGCATGTAACTTACTACGTATAACTACACAGAGTGCCCCGGTAGGCCAGCTAGTAGTGAGCTCGTCTATCAACCCCGGGGTTGCGGGTTCGATTCCCGCCATAGACTCTGGTTTCTTTCCTGCAGACAAGCGTCAAGCTTCGCGGGGATTAGCATAGGGAATTAAAAAAAAAAAAAAAAAAAAAAAAAAAAAAAAGATTCTACTTTTTTGACAGCTGCGTATGCTGCGAAAAAGCGAGTAACGCTTTAAGCTGTAGGTCCACACCACGCGTTACTCGCTTTTTCGCAGCATACGTAGCTGTCAAAAAAGTAGAATCTGCAGCGTTCGAACAAATCAGCTGATTTTTACAAATTAAGGCTCAGTTAGCCGGGAGTAACAGTAACGTTGCAAATCAGCTGTTTCATTTTGTTGTATGTAAAGCAATTAGAACGATTACAGTTAGCAGTAAGATTGGTCTTACTTTTTTACGGTAAGGTTACTGTTACTGTTACTCCCGGCTAACTGAGCCTTTAAATTTTATTTTTACTTGTGCTGCTGCTTCATAAAAAGCGTTGCATGTATCTTGAAACGTAGAACGCAAGTAAGGTTATAAAAGCATGCGCTGCGTGGAGGCGAAAACGCGTGGTATGGACCTTCAGCTTTACATTTGTTGTCGTATGAATGTAACACATCGAAATAAAAACGCAACGGTTAAAAGTGTGGCCATGCTTTAAATCTTATTTGCAAATATGTAGTGTCAGGAATTAATCAGGAATTTTTTTCGTGAGTTAGCTATTCGCAAATAAAAATTTAATTCACTAGCGGAGTTCAGTGTTTGAATATTGTAGCTTTTGTTTGCAATCCAACAACAAAATATACAGAATTGCAAATGTCACATCATTTAGCTTTTTTTTTGCTGCTGTATTGCGTTTACATAACTTATACTCGAACAGCTGACATTTATAAGCAATAATTTAGAATCGTGAAACAAAATTTAAGGTATAGAGCCGAAAACTCTAAATAAAAAAAAAAAAAAAAAAACCCCCAACAAAAAGTGGACGGCAGATGAAACAAAAACTGTTTTGGATTATTTGGAGCAGTCAGAAAACATAGAGGTTGGTATTTAAGAGAAGTTCGAACTTTTTCAAAAGCAACTTCTTTATAATTATTATTAAGACACCAACAGCTCAAATGTTTTATACAAAATTTATTAAAAAAAGTGGTGTCGATGCAACCTGGGATATTATAAGGTGGAAGGTACGATACCTTAAGGCATCTTATAAAAATGCCAACGATTGGCGTAGTTCTAATAATGCTGCGGTAATATTTTCTATTGCACTGCTTCGTGGCATTTTAAAACAATTTCACAAAATAATCAAACACCTTTTTGTAAATTTTCACGACCAATAATTCCGTAAGACAGCTGTTATCTAATTTGCATCTAGCATTGCAAAGTTGCTTAAAATACCGCTCACTGTCAATGATAAAATTATTGCACTACCAAACCGTTGCAACCTTAAACGCACCAAACATTGAATACCGCTACTGTTTATGCAGCAATTTTCTATACTTGCAATATATTTATTTGCGAATAAGTGGTGCGTATAAACGTAGTCATGTAAGATCTAATTTAATTTATTAATTCATGGATTAGAACTAAAATATATTTTTATTTTATGCAAATATTTATCTTTGTATATTTGTTTTTAATCAGCTGATTTAAATTCAAAATAGCACACTAAATAATGAGGGGTTGTTCACAACAGTCGTATTTTTTCATGTTATAATTTTAGGACATATGACTTTGTGACACCTTGTGAATCCCCCTATATAAAGTTCGTACCATTTATGTAGTTTACGGCAATAATAATACCAATTTCTAAATAAAACAAGTTGTTTTAGATCACGACAACGATACTTATAATAATGCTTAAAATTCGACACAAATAACTCTTATATGCATTTTAACATCATAACATAACTTTGTTTTGCTGAGCCCAGACTCCCCGTCGGTTTCAAAAATGGTGCCTTTTCGAAAAATCGTCTTTTTTTAATATGGTGTATGTATGGGCTTTATCGAATACATTAGAAACTTGTTTTTGCAATGCAAATATTATAAAATTGTTGAATGTTTTTCTCTCAAATAAACCATTTTTGGGGCATATATTTTAAGCAATTTTTGTGCATATATTCAAGTTTTAGTGCATATTTAATGTGCCTAAAATACTTTTTTTAGAGCATATTGTTTGTTTGTAGGAGGTAATCTACGGAACCGCCGCACAGTAGCGCCCGTAGAGCAAACGAGGTTGCAAAAATCAAAATTTTCATGAGCACCGACGAAGTTTTGAATAAACTCATGTTATAGGAAACTTTTCAACGATTTCAAATCTGCCACTCTTAATAATATCACATTTTTAGTTTAGAAGATATAGCCGTTCAAAGTTGACCGACTTTCGGTTTTCAAAAAAACACACAATTTTTAGTAAATTTGTTGCGATTTCAGGTGTAATATCACGAAAAATAGGTAACGAATCGCCTTATTTTTTGTTTGTATTGATTGATGCATTTATTAAATGTGTAATGATAAAAAAAAAATGAACTGTTTGCTTTGTGTTTCTCCTGGTAAATCACTATTTAAAAACTATCCGTTTTTTCACCATTTTTCAACTTTGACGGAAAATAACAAAAATCTATATTTTTCTATATTTGCCATATTTGCAAAATCTGTTCTTTGATTATTTCTTTACATAATTCAAAAATTTTATCTGCCCGTACGTGCCCGTTTGGCTTCTAGAGGTAAAAAAGGTTAAAAAGACATGGTTGCAGAAATTGTATGACAGTAGTTTGATCTAAAATCTAAAAAAACTACTCATTGAAATTAGCAGGTACGTACCTCACTTAAACAATACTTTGGCGTACAAATGGTCAAGAACAATATTGACTACAGGTAGGCACAAATCTTATTTGGACACGTGCATAATATCAAAATTGCATTATTCAGCCTAATTCCATTTGTATGCAGGGAACAGGTACATTTTTCGGCATGGTAGCATAAGCCTATATATTGCAAATGGTCAAGAACAATATTGACTACAGGTAGGCACAAATCTTATTTGGACACGTGCATAATATAAAAATGCATTATTCAGCCTAAATCCATATGTATGTAGGGAACAGGTACATTTTTCGGCATGGTAGCATAAGCCTATATATTGCAAAATAAGCATAATGCCTGGATTAGTCTACGACTGAAAGTTGGCGCAACAATTACTGAAACCATTAAACAATTTAAGTACTGAAAACATGGCGTTGAACAATTTTAAATTATTTGAACTGTTTAGAAAGTCAACCACACCAAATTTTTTCACGGAAGCTGCTTTAGAAGAACTTGATAGCTTATACGGAAATATTGAGAGAAGCGAAATTATAAAAAATAATTTTTATCTGATATATGCAAATATTAAGGCAAAATGGGTGAAATCTAATCGAACCATTCAGAACTTCAACTCCAAATACGAGGACTGGCTTAATGAAGATACCATCCTGGATATATTGGCAGTAGATAAACCCACCACATCAACCAGAGGAGCAAAAGGAAGGCCAAAAAAAAGTATTGAGGAGTGTTCAATTTTCACAAGAAAGAGGAAACTTGCCGATGCCACCAATGACTTGACCACGAAGCAATTATCGGAAGCGCTGTCTATTAAATTTACAAAGGATAGTGAAAGAGTTAGGTCGCACATAACCAAATCTGTTGCTGATGCAAGCCCACTGCGACTAAAAAGGATTAAGGAAAGCATTCCCACGCCCACAAACGCACACATTAAAAAGTATGGTTCCGAAGAAGCCTTGGCCTTGTTTATGGACTTACAACTTTCCAAAGAAAAATATGAGATACTACGGGCATCTTTAATGCGACACGGCGCTGACGTTTTACCCGGATACAAGCATATTACGCAAGCCAAAATAAATTCACGACCACTGCATACGGAATTTACGGAAGTCTCTGCGAAAGCCAATCTGCAGGATCTCATGGGCCATACAGCAAAACGGTTGTTGGAGAGTCTTCCTGAAAATGAGGTGAAAATTCTTCCTGAGAAGTTGACATTGATCAGCAAATGGGGCTGCGATGGATCATCCGGACAAAGCGTTTATAAGCAAAGGATATCTTCCGATGACGCTACAATATCGGACGGAAATATGTTTATGGCATCTGTTGTTCCTTTGCGGCTTAAATCGGATGTTTCCCTTCACTGGAAAAATCCACGTCCGTCATCAGTGCATTATTGCCGACCAATAATGTTTCAGTTTGCAAGGGAATCGGCAGAACTCATAAGGACCACGGTGAAGGACATTGAAGAACAAATAAGCAAGATTAAGCCTACAAAGCTGCAAATTGGAGAAGGAAAATATATTGAATGCAATTACGAGTTCCATCTGACCATGGTTGACGGAAAAGTCGTAAACGAACTGACAGGAACAACCTCAACAATGTCATGCCCGATTTGCAAAAAGAGTCAGAAGAACTTTGGTAATTTAAACGATTCTACAAATGAGGAGAATTACGAATATGGAATGTCACCATTGCACGCAAGGATAAGGTGTATGGAATTCTTGCTAAAACTGGCGTATACCCTACCACAAGAGGAGGAAAACTTCGATGAAAATACATCAATAAAGGATAAGGAAAAGATCAGAAAGAAGCAAATACAGGATGCTTTTTTTAAACAAGTTGGACTAAAAGTAGACTGTCCCAAGCACGGATACGGTAACTCAAACGATGGAAACACTTCTAGGAGATTTTTTGAAAATGATGAGGCAGTAACTAGAATCACTGGAATTGACAATCAAATCGTGAAAAGATTGGGAACGATCTTGGATGTTTTAAACTGCAAAGAAAATGTCAATTCTACAAAATATGGAGAATATGCGTCGAAAACTGCATCTCTTTTAGCAGAAATGTATCCACAGAAGAAGTTGACCCCGACCGTCCATAAAATATTGGCGCATGGCAAAGATATAATTGAGTACCAGTCTTTGCCAATTGGAGAGCTTTCTGAAGAAGCACAGGAGTCTCTTAACAAATTTTATAAAAAATATAGATTGCAGAACACATTCAAAGCATCAAGGGTAAGGCAAAATGAGGACCTCTTCAACATGTTGGCAGCATCTTCCGATCCACTTATATCTTCCCTGCGGCATGTGAAGTCACGAATAGAGTTAGAAAATAATTATAGTTTAGAAATGGTTAGTCTTTTAGATATACCTTCTCTTACGAACTGTGATGAATATTTTACAGAAAATTGAAAAAATAAATTTAAAAAAAAATAATTTTTTTTTTAATTTGTTGGGTAATAATTTAAAACATAAAAACCTAAAGAAAAAAAATAAAAACAATCTAAAAATGTAAAAATAATTTTTTTTAGTTACCATAAAATTGATTTTTCTACTAATTTTAACTTTGATAACCCATAATTAGGCCCCTACAGAGCGTAGCACCCTTTCCAAACGCTCATTTCATAGGCTGAACAGTTATCTATCATATGCTGTTTAAACTGTTCAATTATCTTATTCGGTTCAAAAGATATGATTTTTGCAACGAAAAAACTCAAATGGCGCCACTGTGCGCCGGTCCGAATTAAAAAAAATTGTTCTACAAAATTAAGAATGTTAACTCCTAACGAACACAGGCTAGATAATGTTCCACTAAAGTGCTTAGAATAGATTCCAGGGGCGCTAAGCGTTCTATACTCAAAAAATGTTAATGATCGTTTTGGAAGAGATCTATTAAATCAATAGTTTCCGTACTCAAAAGAAAAACAAAGCAATTTTAACGTGAGTACGCTGTTCACCCTTCATTTCGCCTCCAGTCTATCTTACCGCTTAACCGCCCTTGGCCGAATGCGTTTTACGTTTGATTTGAATCATAGATAAACACACAGGTCTTTTACAGTATATTGCTGATGGTCTGTGATGTGCTATATGCTACATATATAGTTTTTTGAAATTGTAAGTGGGCGTGGCAGCTCCCATACAAACACATTATATATTTCTGTAAATCTATCTGTACAACGACAAGAGCCAAAGTTTCAAAATTTAGTACGAATATCTACTAAATTTTGGTCGTGGCACCTCCCATCAAAGACATAGGTAATATCCGTAACCGCTGAACCGATCTTTATGAAAGTTTTACAGTATATCTTTGATGTTCGCGGAAGTGATATAATATATAAAAACGTTTGTTCCAGGTACGCGCTGGAATGATTGACACCAAACTTTGACAATAAATCTGGAACCTGGTTTCTCTAAAGCTTAATCCCGAAAAGTAGCGCTGTTGTCGTGATATTTAGGGTTTTTTTAATTTATGAAACGATTTGGCTGAAATTCCCAACATATATTTTTATACAAAAAAAAGTTTTCTGATTTCTCCAGTATAAAAATGTTATTTGGGAAATCCCAGGCAGACCAAGCAGCTAGTATTTTTTTAAAAAGTTTATTAAACAAATTTTCATAGAAAATTCGTTATATAAACCTAAAATATTTTTTAATAACGCCGTTCAAAGATACTTATTATATACTATGACGATCCAAAAAAAAGACTTAAAAAACCATCTTTATTAGGAGTTCCAAAGATCTACAAAAAATGTCTTAAACTTTTTCATAAAACAAACAACAAACCTCACGCTTAATAAAAAATATTAATGTGTGTGTGTGTTTTTTTTTTTTTGGTATAGTGATTCCCCCTGAAAAAATATTCATCATTAAAAAGAGTTATTTCCTTTTCCTCTCAACAAAAAAGACGTTAAATAAATATTGAAATCAATATAAAAACCAAGCTTAAAGCTTCATCTACTAACAGTTACCGTTCAAACGCCGTTAAAGAGACATTAATTAATCTTTAATTATAACGAAGTTGAGCTAATTATTAATTTCAATTAAATAAATCTATTGTACATTGTAAACATGAATTTCAATAAAATGTTTGTATTATTTGCCTTAGTCTTGGTTGCCATAATGACGGGCCAAAGTGAAGCTGGTTGGTTGAAAAAAATTGGCAAGAAAATTGTAAGTTTTAAATTTTTATAAATTTTTAAAAGTATTAAAATTGTATCTTTATTTTTATAGGAACGTGTTGGCCAACATACACGTGATGCCACCATACAAACCATTGGTGTTGCCCAACAGGCAGCAAATGTGGCAGCAACTTTAAAGGGTTAACAATACAATTTAGTTTAAGATTAATGTTAATAGATTTATAAAATAGGTTCCTACAAAATTTAAATAAATGACACAGTATAAAAAAGTTGTGTTTTTTTAAATTTTATATCAAAATTACTTGCTATCAAACAGGCACACTGCTGAAGCTTATGGTGTTTAATTTTCTGACAATAATGTTCCATAAATGTTACCATTCGTGCGGGTTTTTGTTCTATTGTAAAAATATATGCAAAAATGTGAGAAGTTGTCGTTTTCCTTTCTAAACATGTTGCAACAATAAATTCCAAATATGTTGCATTTCTTAACTGAGATAATTATTGCGACATATATTGCAGTAAATGTCAAAATTATGTTATCTTTAATGTAGACAGCAATTTCTTGTACATATTTATTGCCGACAATTTGCAATAATTGTTAGTCTATTTTCGTTGACAATTATTGCTTACATATTAAAAATCAGTGCTGTTAACGCTTATTGAAATTTACTGTTGAAAATTGCTACAAGCGTGGTGAATATCGCTTTTAGTACAAACTTTGCATTCAATATTTAACACGCTAAATACACATTAGTATTGAGTGTAAAACGTAGCTATGTTTTTGTTCCATTGTAATTTAGAAAAATGTATTACTTTGTAAGGGTTCGTGTAACCTGATAAATATATTACACAACTATAATGCATCATTATTTTTTAGAAAAGAAAACACTATTAGTTAAAATGGAATTGGTTCAGCTGTTTCGGACGAATTTAAACACAAACACAAACATCGTGGAAAGAGATTTTTATATAAAGGGTGGTAAAACCAAAACGCACGATGTTAATCTACATATATAAAAATGAACTGATTTTCCTGAAATTTGTACAGTAATATCACGTGAGCCCCAAAAATAAAATAAGTTACCTATTTTTCGATAGTGGCAGGGGAAGTGGTAGCCTCCATAGGATGCCAATGTTTAATATTGCATATCTTAAAAACTGTTATAGTAAGATTGTTGAAACTTGGTAGGAGTCACTCTTATGGCAAACTACACTTTCGAAGAATAAAGAAGGTAGGCACAGGGGTAGCAATGCCCCCATGGAATGCATATATTAAATATCGCGTAACTGAAGAATTCTTATAGCAAGAGTCTTCAAACGTGAGTTAAGTCACTACTATGGTAAACCATAAATTTCAAAATAAAAATGGGCTGGGTGGACGGAGGAGGAGCAGTACCCCCAATAGAACGAAAATATTATATACCGCATATTTAAAGACCCACTCTTATGGTAAACTACACCTTTCAAAATAAAAACAAGTAAGAGTGCTATATTCGGCTGTGCCGAATCTTATACACCCTTCACCATTGTGCGAGTAGAATAGAGAACAACTAAATAATTTTTACATAACATACATATTTACAATACTTAAAGCTTCATTATAAATGAAATTTAAAAAGCGAAAACTGGTAAATATTTTTTTTAAATAGTTTTTAGTTTCTATTTGTTAAAATTATTTCGTTAAATATATGAAATAATAAAGAAGGGTGATAACGAAAATCATATTGGGCATTATGCTAGCATATGTAAACAAATACGAAGGGCGGGTGAGGGGATTGGAAGAAGAGACGACAACCGGATTTTAACTTCGCTTTGCATAAGGACCCAGAATATATATACTTTATAGGGTGCAGGACCTTCGGTGAAGGGTATAAAAAACAAACTTAATTATAAAAAAAGAGTAATTTTTGGGATTTCAGTATTTTGGTCATAACTCCGCTATTTCTTAACCGATTTGACTGGTTTATATACCGACGTGTTAAAGAAGAAATTTTGGCTATAAAACTTTGACTCGGGAAGATCTATGGTTCCTGAAAATGGGTATTTTTTAAAAAAATTAATATTTTAGTCATTACTTTTTCGTATCTGAGCCGATTTTCCCGAGTTTTTCAGAAAATATTTTCTATTAAAAATTTCCGATCTTCTGATATATAAGGTGTAACCATAGTTCATATTACAGTAAAAAAATTCAGGTTTTTATAAAATTTTTAATACTTTTTGTATGAGAGGTACCACGCCTACTTCTCCAATCCCGCCCACATTTTGTAGGATTGTGTGTATTTATAACCTAAATGTTTGTACCTAATTTTAAAGCTTTGGCTCTTGCCGTTCTCAAGATATACAGAAAAAAGTAATAAAAATACAACAACCACAAGGGATTTTTTGGAAAAATTAGAGGCAGTCGTGGTTTTTTGGTCATATCTCAGCCATTGTTGGACCGATCTGGCTGAATTTCAATAGCAAGAAATGGTGGACTATATGTGATATAAATGTAAAACAACGTAGCCGCTATCATGTCTGGAGTCTCCGGAAAACACATATCAAACGTAAGACGGACGGACGGATATCGTTAAATCAAAATCTCACACAGGTTCATACGAATACACTTGAAATTTCTGTATACATATCTGCAGAACGGGTACTGTAAAAACATTAAAATATAGTACAAGATGCTTTGTTATCAAAACACGAGATCTGTTTAAAAACATTTTTACTAATTTTATTTCGATGGGTGTAGCAAAGCGCACCGTGTTAAGCTAGTTGTGAATAAAACAACAAGTTTTCAGAGAATTATCTTAATATTTTTAATTATTATAGAAGGCTCTATGACAATTATGAGTGAAACAAAATATCGGCCAAATGCTCGCCATGACTTCGGTGACATATCTCTATTCGATGATCCATATATCAAAGACAAAATTGAGGTTCAATGTCGCTAATGTGCCAAATTTTCTCATACTTTAGTTATTAAATTATTTTTGGTTTAATGAAGTACACTTTTTCTTTTAAATATCCCCAAAGAAAGAAGTCCAACGGTGCCAAATCATGTGATCATGACGTCGTGAGATAGCACGGCCGAGCCACAGCAATGTTTTCCGCAAAACGAACTGGGCGAGTATGCACAGGTGTTTTCACATTTTATACAGACCCGGCTTGCTTAAATTGGTGTACAATTCACCCAATTGTAGACATATTAAGTCGATTATGCTGACCAAAAAAGCTCACGAAGTGCACAAAATGCATTTTGGTTTGAGCTCCTATTTTTGTAAAAGGCGTCAACTATCTTAACGTGCTGCTCAATTGTGTACCTCTTCATGAATTTGTCAAACACTGAAACAAAGAAATGTTAAATTTAGTGGGGCAAAAAACTTGAGGTTAAGGTGTTACTCTCATTTAACATCGTGCATTAAGGTTAGACCAATCTTGAATTTAGTTACATATACTCCGTTAAAGTTCGATATTTAGCCAGATCGGTCTATAAATGGCAGAGATATGCGCAAAAACCCACGACTGCTTCTTATTTTACCCATAAATCCCTTGTTGTTGTTTTTTTTTATTTCTTTTATATCTGAAGAACGCAAGAGCCAAATTGTCCAAATTAGGTACAAGCATTTTGGTTATAAGTACACAACATCCGCCAAAATGTGGGCGGAATAAGACAAGAGGGCGTGGCACAAAATAGATTTATTTATATAAATAACTTTCTGTTATTATCACACGATGGTGAGATGCATATAATATTCAGCATACCCGAATATAGGCCTCTTGTTAGTTTTCATAGATCCAGCAGGCAACAGATAGATGCGAATTTTATATACATATTTTGCTTCAGAAGATTGGGCTGCGTATTGATGTATCAACCTTTCGGTTACATAATAAAAGATGTTACAGGACCAGAAAATAGTGAGTTTAAAAAAAGTACGAAATTTTACCTTTTTCATTCCTAAGGGCAATTATTGCAACTTGTCGTTAGATTTTATCAGACGTATAGCAAGTTATTTAAGATTTAAGCTTAACTTTAACCTACCTGGTAGGATGAACTTGATTTTAACCTATTGCTCACTTTAGTTTAATGCAAAGTTGTAATAGTGAAATAATTTTTTTACGTGGGACAAAATCTTACCTTTAACTAACGGTAAGTTGTAACAATGGCCCTAAATGTTTGAATATTCAAAAATATACTTTTTTATATATTTATCGATTTTCCTACATTTCGAATTTTATTTATATAAACTAAGAGCGTTAAAACTGTCCAGAACACTTTCATAGGCTTTTGTTAACTAATTTTATCAATTTATTCTTTTAAATTATTTACAATAAAAGTCTGCTAATATTAAATTCCTTATTGTATACTTATTTTAAAATCCTTACAATAATCTTATTTAAAACACGTTCTAGTCATCTTCACCCGAATCTGGATCTATATTTCTTAATATATGGCCAATTTGATGTACACTACTGGCAATATTATTCACTTTGCCAGCATTTTCATTAACAGTATTTAGTAAACGGCTCTAAAAAAAAGAAAGTTTATAATATTATAATAAAAACTGTCAACTACAAAATATAACTTTAAAATCTTACCGTTCCTTCGTTTAAATCATCCAACCAATCTGCCTGGGCGAATCCCAATGTGCCGACGATTAAAAGAACACACAAAAAAGCGAATGTTTGAGAAGACAACATCTTACGAGATCTTTAACACACAAAGCTGAATTGTAGTGAATTAATGTTTGAGTTCTGAATGAAACTGCAGTGCTTTATATATGTATGTAGGTACCTCACGCTTAAATACCGGAGATAAGAAAAGATCATTTAGGTGAATAATTCTTTTGTTAAGGGGATTTTTCTGACTAGAGCTTTTTGGTTAATTTTTTGTTGGTAGTTTCTTAAGGGAATCACAGTAAAAAAAAAAAAGTTTGTTAAAAAAGTTTTTTGTTATTGAAAGTTTGGAGAATATAGAAGTTGTAGAAAAATAAATGTATTTTTTTGCTTATAGGTATTTCACGCTTTAAGATTTATGTCATTTAATTGCGGTTGGTTCATTGACTTAAGATTTATTACTTAATAGTTTTTTGTTGTTTGTGGGTGGCATCAGGGTGTTCACAAAACTATAAATATTTTAAATGTAACAGTGAATAAGTAATAGTTTGGCAAACCAGATCTAGCATGATGCCCTACACTCTAAACGTGTTTATAAACGATAACGTTAGGAACAAATATGAGTTTTTAACATATTAAATATTGATCATATTTTAAGCCGCAAAAAGATTTATTTGTATGTAGTAGGATTGAAGCAATTTTATAATATAATATCATTATTTATCCAGTACTAGGGGTTTTGCGAATGTTTTTTTAGCAAACAAGAAAGCAAAGAACTAAATTCCACTTTTGCGAATGCGAAATCGAATACAAATACTATCAATATGTTTAAGTTTAATATGCACATGCATTTTAATTTATGATTAATTACAGTACAAATACATATCATGCTTGATTTGTAAAAACATGTCGTGCTACCCAGCCAGCAAAATAATCCGACGTCGTTCAGATATCTGAAAGAAACGTCGGCAAAAAAGTTGGAATCGTATACGAATTCTGTCAGATTTCTGACCCAAAAACGTATGAAGTGGTTGACACTGTCTGACAGACATGTCGTGGGAAATTTTGGGTTTTTGTCGTCATTTCTGATAGATATCTAACAGAAATCTAATGAAAAAGGCATGGGAAGTTCTGCTGTGTTAGCCGAGATTTTTTTTTGCTTTCGAACTGATAGCTGAAAAAAATAATTTTATTGCAAAATATGTACATAATTATAAATTTTACACGTACGTACCTTTTTTTATGCTTTTTATCTTGAACAATTAAAACAAAATTAAAATTATTTCGAACTGAATGACAATTGTCATTATTTTAAAAAAATAATAAGTTTCTTTAGACAAATCTGAATGAATTCCGTCGGAATTATATTGGACATATCTGTACATAAATTTCCCCCGATATATCCATGCGAAATCGATCAAAAATCGAAAGAATATTCAATGTCGAAGTATTGTGCTGGCTGGGTAGTTTGTCTTCTTTTTGGTAATAAAACTTTTGGTTTAAATATTGTTTTTCTTTCATATCGTCACCTAAAAACCGAAATAACCTATCTGCAGTTTTCAAAAGTTTACAGGAGAGGAAAAAAACGTTATAAAATTGGAACTATTAACGATATTGAAACGAAAATTACACATTTTGATTAAAATTAAACCAGTAATATATATCGGTTGAGAAAATTTTGTTTTTCTTATCACAGCTTATGTTATGACACTTAGGTTTTTTGGAATTGTAAAAATCTGAAACCAAATAACCTATCTGCAGTACTAATTAGTATGAATAAATAAAAATTTCTTTATACACATGAATATTATATACATTAAATAATTACAGTAGTAGTTTCTTTTATTGGTTTAAGCAAAAACAAGTACTTAATTTTTGTTTAAATTACACTATGCAAAAAAATTAAACTTTTATCGTGATTTTTGATGATTTATTTTTCTCTTTTTTTGTGCGTAACGGTCCTCTAGGTACAAAAACTTTGTCATTTGTAATATTACATGTTCAAATTTTTGCACACATATGCGTTATGATATAGAGAATAAAAATCCATAAAAAGCTCAATTTTGAAATTTTTGCAGATAGGTTATTAGGTCTTTAAGATGACGATATGATTATAATAGAAAATAAAAAATGATCTTGCTTCTACTTTAAAATTTAAGTTTCGGGTTAATACACTCTACATGATCAAGTGCGATATGTATGTACTGTTAAGTTTTATACTGAACTAGCTGACATTAGTCTTGTATTACCATTTGTATTACGATTTAAAATAAGCTTATCAAAAGTTTTTTTTTACAGAATAACTTAAATATGGTGTAGGTATGGGCGCAATCAAAAAAGAAACCCATGTATTTAAGGCAAATTGGAATTTATATTTATTTATTACTTCATCTTAAGGCCAGCCGATAGACAATGTTGTTTGTTTTTTTATATGGCGTGCCAACTCGGGAGCAAGCCACATACAACTGTCCGTTTAAGCCAGCTTTGCTTTGCTAATGGTAATAGCAAAGGCAAGACGCAAAGGGAGTTGGAGCCGCTTGAATTGGAATGGTAAATCGTTGAGAATCATCGGAATTCGTGGATTTCGAAAGTTTAAACATTTTGATATTGGATCATTTTATTTTTTTAATTCCCTAAGCTTATCCCGCGAAGCTTTACACTTGTCTGCAGGAACCAGAGTCTCGGACGGGAATCGAACATAGGTTTTTTTTAAATATCTTCGGAACCAAGAATGATAAAAATAAAGATTACGCCTTGCGCATGTTTTACCGTAGGGGAACTACAATCAATCCTTAAACCAATTTGTATTTTAACCTTTGGTAGATCGAAATTTGCTTTTTTGAATGATTATCCATTTTTAATTGATTTTACATGTTTTTCCTTTTACCTTGATGTTTGACTATTGACGTCAGCAGTCGTCGATGGCTGCGAGTGTAAGATGACAAATCCCGCTGAGGAGATCGAGTGGTAGCGATCGAAACATGTCAGGGTAACCAGCCGCCTGGGTTCGAATCTCAGGTCAGTCAAGAATGAATGATTATCAATAACAATTTTAATTAATTTGCATGTTGTAAAATTAATTTCTTCATAAAAATAATTTAATGAAAATTAAATTTGATGAACTTAAGTCTGATTAAAAATATTGAAAATTTGGATTATAAACCATAAATAGTTCAACAAAATTACCACAATACTAATAATAATTAATTCGTTAAATAAATTTAAATTTAAGGGTTACAAGGCAAAATAATTATTATCTTAAAAATTTAAAAATATTGCCATCAGATATTTGCCTGAACTTTTTGCATACATTTCAGCGAGTGCGAATTCAAATAGCAAAAAAGCGTATATTTCGCAAATGCGAAGCCGCAGCCTTAACTCGTACCGATCTTTTTATTTAATACTAGCGTTTTTGAAAAATTTTAAGCAGTTATAATAGCCACTTTGTAAGGGGGCTACTGCACCAAAAGCTTCTGTCTGTTATCGACAGACAATCTCCAACGTAGTGTGCCGAATTTTTAATTAATACCATTATCTTTGGCAGTAAATATATGAAGTGACATGGGGATTTAATGCGAGTTAAGATCCTTTATAGACCTGAGGCCCTTTAAATTTTGTGATGGGGTTTTGGTGAGCATAAAAGTTATTTGCACTTAATTTGATATCTATACCGAAATTTTTTAACTTGGGGCTTGAAAAATAAATAAAAATATTTATAAAAAAAAAATTCTCGTAAATATAAACATTTTACTGGTACTTTTACTCGACATTTTCCTAATAAATTGCGTAAAATGATTAAAATTCATTAAATAATTTTTGACGAAGCTTAATCGTTAGCTGAAGTGATTTCTTCCTCATTTTATTTATTTTTTTTAATCACAAAAATCCCGCATTAAATTTTTACATGCAAACTTTGTACGAAACCTTATTTGTATCAATATAATTTCCCCTTTCTTTTAAGTAGTATTCATACAGAGAATACCCCTAATTACTTATTTACTATACATGTTGGTGGGGACTTAAAGCACACCAAAGTTTAACCGTGTGTCTCTCATGCGTCATTTTAAAAGTTATAAATGAGTACGTGTATTTTAATTAATGTATGTATTTTTTCTCGCGGGCATTATTGAGGTAGATCAGTGCTGACAACAGAAATATTAAAAAACAAAAAATTAAATATAAAAAAGTACCAGTTTAATTTGTTGTTTGTGGGACTTTCTATTGACTCAACTGTCAATCATTTTCTTAATTATTAGAAAACAATACTTTGTGGTTTAATTTATACCATAATAAAAAAAAAACAAAATAATTCAATGCCAAAACCAAAATTTTAATATATCGCACACTAAATCATAAGCAGGCACATTTCTAAATTCAAAAATGTTTAGGAGAAGCAAAGAACTGGATTTAAAAATATGTTTGCAATTTTTTATGCAAAGAAAGAAAGAAGAATTTATATTTCTTTAAAGTATTAAAAATTAATAAAAAATACTTTAATAAAGTAATCAGAAGATTATTTTAAACATATTAATAATGAAATTGTGAAAATTAATGGATTATTTAAGGACAAAATAAAAACATTAAGAAGAAATCGTGATCGGTTGTAAACGTGAGAGGTACCTACTATGTTCATGGTGACCTATTCTACATTATACATAGTATGAGATATGTTCTGAGGATTCTATGTGATTAATGAGTGTATGGGTAATCATCTCGATTTTGATTTGATTGGAGCTTTATGGCGTTCGAGATTCTTTAACGAGTTTTTGAATCTAAATGTGAACATAGCATTAAAAGAAGGCATATGAAATGTTCTTGACGCTACAAACTTAAATTGTGAACTGGTTTATGAAAAAAACCGATTATGATCCCAGCAAAAACTTTACTTACAATCCTACTTTTAATGACTTCAAGAATTCATTACTTTGTAGCTTTATTCGCCACTTTTTGGATTATTAGTTATATATTAAATAATAACTTTATTATTATATCTTAAGTATACAGAAAAATTTAATTTTCATTATGACAATAAAAATGTCATTATAGTCAAAAAACATAGTTTTTTAATACAAAAACTACACTGCCCCGGTAGACTAGCTGGTAGCGAGCTAGTTTATCTTCACCGAGGTTGCGCGATCGAGTCCCGCTAGAGACAGAAAAAAATAAAGTAAAATAAAATAAGAAAAAATAAAATAATTAAAAAAAAAATAAAAAAAAATAATTAAAAAAAAAAAAATTAAAAATAATTAAAAAAAAAAAAATTTTACTTTATTGACTTTGTGTAACTATATATTTTTATAAAAATTTTAAGTATAAAAAAAACATTATTTTTTAGATTATAATAGGCTAAATTACAAAGGATTACTTTTGGGACATCTCGAACAAAAATAAGTACTTTTTCTAGTAGAAAAGTAAGTAGACGGCTCGTCAAATTCTCATTATTTTTCTGCTTATTTTGTAAGCAAAGTTTTTGCTGGGATATATTTTAAGTTATGCTTGTTTATGATTATGTGTGCGATATGTTTGCATGAACTGCTAGACAATAAAAGATTTCGTTAAAATGGAAGTGTGTACGTCTGAGTTCATACGGCTTATGTCTTATTGACAAGATTCTTCATTTTTCTTCTTTGAACATGAATTGGCGTTCAAATGAATCATGTCATGTTGACGTCATGTTTTTTATTTTGTTTTATTTGATATTGAAAACAAAAATAAAATAAAACAACGAATAAGAAAGCAAAACGTAAAGACAGTTCATGCATCTGTGTACTCGTTTCTTTTCCCCTCGTCCCTCTCGCCTAAAAATAGCAATCTTGTTAATAAGACATGAGCCGTATAAACTCAGACTACATTAATTCTTTATAGATATTTATGGGTTTTGCTCTTATTATTAAGAGTTACCAAGTGAGGCCACCGAAACACTTGCGGAAATTGAGATATTATGAGTTAGAAGTAAGATATAATAAAATGTTAGCTGAAGAAATCGGTTATGGTTAATTTGACAAACATTTTTACAGTCTTCAATCTTTAGTTAGGAAATTGAATGTTTTAGAGGTCAGGTGATAATAAAGGAATTTCTTTAACTCCTAGAGTTCAGAAAGCCAGAGCTCTTTGCCCCCGAGAATGTCCGCTTACCAAAATCCAGAGTGATGTTAAAATGTTTAGCCCATAAGAACGGACCTGACTTAAGATGCATAAGTACACCTACGAAGGGGCATGTCGTTAGTGGATGGTATAAGAAGTTTATACTGGTGTTGGAAACATCTTTAAACAATGATTCTGTAGTCACTTTATACACTAAGAGAAAAAGCGTCATACCAGATATGAATATCATCATTGTATAAATGAATTTTTAATATGGCGGTTTAATGAAGTTCTTAAATTTGGTCTCTGCAGCGCCTAGGATGTCCCTAGATAGATGACCAACCCTACCTTACCGCTATCTCCATTCCTTAAGGGGGCTCCCATACAAAGTGTTCAATGCAGACTAGAAATAGATTAAAGAAAAAGTCCCATAACTGCCCAGGAGGCACCAGGAGTCTAGGGGGATATGATGTATGACCGACCTTAATCAGCTTTATGTCTTTAACAATTTCTCGAGACATTCTTGCCCTTTATTTTCACTTCTTATAAAATTCCCCTACAAATATTGTGTTTTATGAAATTTTTAAATTTATGGCTTGTTTTGTTTGCAACGTTTTTTATATGTCTGGAAAAATTAGAAGCATAGCTGCATTTTCCAATCTTTTATGCATTTTTAACAAACAAAACTTTCGAAATTACGCAAAAAAAATTATGTTTTTTTGCCAAAAAAAAAAAAATGTTTCTAACAAGAATGTGCAAATTAGAAAAAGGTTTATTTATTTAACCTTACTTTATATATGTTGTGCAACATACTCCATTTTCGAAATAACGATATAGCTCAAAAACAAGGGATAACCTTAAAAAACGGTTAGCACCACTGTAATCAGCGTAGGTTAAAATGCCAGGTGCCCCACTTGTCTTAAAAAGTGTAAATTCAAGCACAGTGTTATGGATGAAGCCGTTTCATTAACTGAAGGAATGATGTTTCTCTTATTGTAGTTTAACGTTCAATCATCTAAATTATAATCATCAACAATTTAATTTAGGCTTGATAAAACTTTACTTTCAGAATAATCATTAAGCTTTAATAAATATGTATTCGAAATATATCTCAAACCCTCCAACATTTTAAACATGTCTTCATTTTAAAATCGGTTCAAATAAGACTACGCTAGAATTTGGTCCCTTCTCTCACAAAAGTCTTGTCGCGAGAGCAAATAGTTGGATTAGTTTTAGTTTAATTTTTTTAATACCAATAACTTTTATGTGATTATAAGGGTCAAATATAACGCATATTGTATGACTAAAGAAATATTGGTCCAATTTGGTAATTTTTTTATTAATATTTATAACAAAATTAGTACCATAGTTACCCGTGTAACGAAACCGGTGGTCGTAGGACTTTTGTGTGGGGGATTTTTTTTTCTATTATCGTTAAAAGCGAGCTAGGAAATTTCCGAATAAAATTAACATGAACGATTTTAGACAAACGTAAATTTCTATTTCTTAAGAAATCTTACTTTGCTAGATTCATTGATTTTCGAGAGGCTTTTTACTGATTCAAATTGCGTTGAGAAAGTTAGTTCGGAGTTAAGTTGCATTTTCAAACCTGTTGCCTTGGACCTACAGAAGGGCAGTGATTTCAGGTAAAATAGCTTATTACCAAAGCAAAAATAATTTCCAAATGCCTGGCTTCGAAATGGTACTCAGTCATGACATTCTGTTATATTAAGTCTGAGTTCATACGGCTCATGTCTTATTGACAAGATTCTTCCTTTTTCTTCTTTGAACATGAATTGGCATTCAAATGATTTATGTCATGTTGACGACGTGTGCTTTTTTGATATTGAAAACAATAACAAAATTAAACAACGAATGAAAAAGCAAAACGTAAAGACAGTACATGCATATGTGTACTCGTTTCTTTTCCCTTCGTCCCTCTCGCCTATAAAGTAGCAATCTTGTCAATAAGACATGAGCCGTATGAACTCAGACTAAGGAAGGTCGAGGCATTTTATTTAGGGATTGCTGTTCGGTTTTAACCGAAATCGAAACCGCGGTTTTAAATGCCTAAAAACCGAAACCGGCAAAAAACCTCTATTTTAGGATTAACTTTAACAATATATTTATGAATAAATAAATTGCAAATTATACATAATACTGGAACTTCATATAGAAAAACTTAATACATATATAACAGCTTGCAACAATGGCAAGGTATTTCAAAATTCTTAAAATTCAAAATAAGTACTATAAATAACAAATGAAAAAACAAAACAAAATATGTACTTTAAACTTCAAGAGGAATTCTTGACAAAAGTACGAAAAAATAGAAGTAAAGGAAGAACATGTAAAATAAATTAAAATAGATAATCATTCAAAGCAAATTTCGATCCACCAAAGGTTAAATACAATTTGGTTTAAGGATTGATGTTTGACTAATGACGTCAGCAGTCGTCGATGGCTGCGAGTGTTAAACGGCAAGCCCTCTGAGGAGATTGAGTGGTTGCAATCGAAACATGTCAGGGTAACCTGTCCGTAAAAACGCCTGGGTTCGAGCCCAGGCTGAGTCAAGAATGAAAAATGATCAGTAAATTTTAATTAATTTTCATGTTGTAAAATTCCTTTCTTCATAAAAATAATTTAATGAAAATTAAATTTGATGAACTTAAGCCTAATTAAAAATATTAAAAATTTGGATTAAAAACCATAAATAGTTCAACAAAATAACCACAATACTAATTATAAATAACAAATGTTACTAATGTTTTTTGGGATTTCCAAACAGGCTTTCAAGGTCTAATTATTTCCTATATGTAAATAAAAGATTTATTTCATATTTTCCTCCGACGTTTCGTAGGCTGTTTTCCTACCTCTTCAGGGATTATTTTTATTGAAATATCAAATCTTGAATTTGTATTTACATTTCCATTTCTTATTTAAATGTGGTTTTAAACAATACACACAGTACAATTAAACACACAAATAAAGCAAAAATATAAATAAATATTTAATAAAAAATATCACAGTTTAAACTTTTCTTAATGCCAGCATCACAGTTGAAATTGTTACCTTTTTAACTCTTAAGTGGACACCTAATTTGTGTGGCACAAACTACCACCTGGGCCTCGCTTGGACCAATAGTATTTTGTATGGAGTTTTTGTGGCTATAGAAAAAACTTACACCAACGAATCCCTGGGCAAGGCTGGGACTACTTTTATATGTATGGAGTTTTGTGGCTATAGCAGGAACATTTTGTCGGAACGTGGAATAAAACAGTAAAGAAAGAATTCTTGTGTGAGGGCAGGGCATGGCCAGGCCCAGGTGGATACAATAAGAACAAAATTTTCATTTGGTCAATTGCGACGCCCACGGTGTTTACACATTTTTCTCATTTACTTGTAAAAACCACTTTGATTAAGGAATACATAATGTTTCGTTCTAATATACTTAATAATTATGTATATAAAAAAAACTGGGAAAAAGTCAAACAAATGCCTGGCCAGGCCCAGGTATACAAGGGTTAATAAAACTACCTGCATTGAAACAAATAAAAGAAATATATACATGTGTTTATGTATGAAGTTTAACTTTGATATTTTCAAAACCGAAACCGAACCGAAACCGACCGGTTTTAATCATTTTAAAAGCGAAACCGCGGTTTCACATTTTTACGGTTTTTAGCAAACTCTAATTTTATTCACCTTGTGCTTAGACCAGCGTTAGTTTGGGCCTACATAAGCCCAGAACACATTTAGCCGATGTGTTACGAGCTTAATGCGAATTTTTCAGACGATTTTTTCTCTATAACAACAATGTACGGGGTATCTTTAAACTTAGAAATTATGAAGATATCACCATAAAAGTTTAAATTGGATTAAGATTTATTTAATTTTGTTTATAATTTAAAAAATAAAAATTTTAAACTGCATAATATTAGTAATATTTATTATTTGTAAATTTTATTATAGTAAATTTTACAATTTCACTAAAAAAGTTATTTATAAACCTTTATTGTATGCCATTTAAACAATGTGCTATTTTATTTAAAATACACTTTCTTTATTATCACTAAAATATAGAAAATAATATTCCCTACAAATGGGGATTCACCCTTATCAGACATAAGAAATTCCCAAAAGTCTGTTTAGTCAAAAATAATTTCATATAAAAGTCTAGCTTAGCGCTTAACTGACAACAGTTGCTATCAAGCTAAAGAGCTATAAAATAAATTTTTTAATCTTTGAAAAAATTAACTTTAATATAAAACATGAATTTTTATAAAGCTTTAATTTTTGTTGCTTTGATCTTAGCCGTTTTTGCTGGGCAAAGCGAAGCTGGTTGGCTGAAAAAGATTGGCAAGAAAATTGTAAGTTTCCTTTCAAATAAGGATGCGTGGATATTTACTTATATATAATTTCTGATTTTAGGAACGTGTTGGCCAACATACCCGTGATGCCACCATACAAGCTCTTGGAGTGGCCCAACAGGCTGCAAATGTCGCTGCCACAGCCCGGGGTTAATTTAAGAAAATTCTTCATTAAAATTTATTTATTTCGTATTATTAAGTGCCATATTTATTTAGAAATGTATTTAAAAAAAAAAATTTTTTTTTAATAAAATTATTCTATTAATTTATTAAAAAACAAAATATTTTTACTTTTAGTGTTTAACAACGTAAAGGAAGAATTGTAATAATTGGTGTCTAAGTGCCGGTTTACACACGTCAAGTTAGATTCGTCAAGTCCTTAGCTTTTAGGAGAAAGGGGAAAAAATATGACATTCTCTTAACGAGTCAAACTTGACGTGCGTGAAGCGGCACTAATAGGAATTAAAAATAACTAAGAAATCTTGGAATTAGATTTCTTATTGAAGCTCCCGTAAGTTACGATATAAGGGCTTAAATTAGCGCAAATACTTAATATGTATATATGAAATGGTCTGGGTTTTTTCTACATGACTACTTAAGAGAAGAAAAAAAAACATACATACATGTAAGAATTTGTTCTCCTTTTCTGGTTCGGTATTAAAAATGACTCAAATCGATCCAATATTTCCCATAACATTCATTCAAATGTTTGCCTCGGATAACACTTTTAACCCAGCTATAAAAAACGAGCTTGGTCAACTACGCTAGATAAGCTATGGGGTTTCTTTTGTGTTAAAAAATGTTCCTTAATAAAATTCAATCTAACATAGAATCTTCATGCATTAATTTTTTTTTTAATCTCATCGTTCGAATCATACGCCATTGAAGTACTTATAAAATTCTAAAACGATTCAAGGTGGTTCCAAGGTAAAATTTTTAAACAGAGTTCGTGAGAATAAATCACACGAACTCAACATATCAGAAATCCTGCATTTATTATACTGTTCGCTTTAACAACCGCTGAAATTTTTGGTACCAAAGAATTTAATATATGTGGGGGATTCACAAGGTAGTCATAAAGTTGTAAAGTCACTGCTGTGGGTAACCGGCAGTTTTTAGGTTTTGTTTTTAAAATTTTTGTTAAAAATAATAAGAAAAATTTTTTGTATTCCCACAAAAATTAATTTGAAAAATTTTAATTAGATGGGTAAAAAAAATTATTTTGTTTTGTTTGAAGCGACTGGTTTCGGCATCCTTTTTTAAATACTTTTGATGCGATTCCAGTCAGGGATTACAAGCAGAACAATATGCTGTTTTTGAAAACGAATGAGCCAATTTATAAGAATCTGTAGCTTGTTCAACCGGTTTTAGCTATCTTTATAATCAGCAATATCAGCAAAAAAAAACCTATTTCTGGGGAAGACATATTTGCTTGAAAGTTATCTTTAAAAAATCAAAAATTATATAAGTTGTCAACGGTTTTAGATTCTTTTTTTAAATTCTTGTTTTAAAAACATTCACTCAAAAAACATAAGTTTATTATGTACCTTTTACACACATAACAAAAATGGTAGTCTTAATTACGATTCTTTACACCTTAAAAGTTGTTGATAAGGGTAAGATAAAGATAAAAGGGAAAATATATTAAAAATGTGTAAGACCCCAAAAAAATCGCCTATTTTTTTTAAATCCACAAAAAAATCCTCAAGCCCCAAATTACTTGCTTTGTCCTTTCTTCTCGCATGAAATCCCCAATTTTGGGGATAAATCCCCAAGTCTGGCAGAGACTTCAAATAGATGTAGATAGTATTTTGAAAAGAATATCCTTTAAGGATACCGATCGGCTCCGAATCACTTTCTGGTGCAAAGTACAGGTCACAATTTTGGAGATTATTTGATAAAATTTGGTACATTCACTCGTCCTAATTCGCACAATAACCAAAACTTTTGAAAACGAGGCAAATCAGTCCAAAATTTCACATAGCACCCATGCAAGCTTTTTTCCTGAATAGGGCCTTTCTGCCAATAAGCCATCTTATTATGTTGGTATTTAAATTAAATTCTTACCAAATTTTATTGGAATCGAAAATTAATTATATGTCCCATATAAACTACACTCTTAACATCTCATATTAATTAAGATATCTAAATAATACACGGCACAAAGAACATTTACATGAATTTTAACTTCATAAAAATTTTGTTTAGGTTGGTCCATGATTGCCCATGGGTCACTATAAAAAATTGTTTTTTTATACTGTGTAGTAGCAAGAAGGGTGTTCAATTAATCGGGATTTATTTTATAACTTATTCGACCAAGCGATTAAAATTTTAAAATTTTATAAATTACGAGAATTTTTTTCGATAGTCTTAGAAAAAATTAGTACTTGAATAAATAAAAATTCTTTAAAAAAAACAACTTGTCAATGAAGCTCCAAATTGTTGCTTCACTTTCGGGCACTTAGATTTTAAGAGAGTCAATATAACTTTGGATTTGATGAAACTTTTCATCTTCTTCTATGCTTCTGCAAATAATTTCCTCTAGAGAATCGATCGAAGTATCTTGTTTAAAATATTGTAGCCCACTTTGATTTTGTTGGTGGAGCATCTTCTTCAAGTTCTATGTTATAGGCGCTATTCTTGTAAAACGCAACGCGACGCAACGCAACGCTGAAGAATTACATCGAAAGCAAAAACAAAGTCATAAATATTTTGTGATTTTGTTGTTGCTTTCTACAGAAATTCACATTGCGTTTTAAAGTTTACATGCATTTTTGTAGAAGCAACCTTGCACACAAACTACGTCATCTAACGGGAAATCATGTAACCATGTATTAAAGCATTCTTGGTGCAGTAGGGTATCTTATCGTCGGACTTTACCGAGTATACTTTCTTACTTGTTTTAAGTTTTTGTGTATAGTATATATACTTACATATTTGCATAACATACATTTATGTAATTAATTTCTTATAAAAACAATTAAAGAAATATCTGTCACGTACGATATGTCACTAACGATGATAAAATTTTTTCATAATTAATTTTTAAATTTTTTTAAAATTACGGATTATACAGGGAACATATTTAGTTTAACCTTTGTCTGTGTTCATACGGCTCTTGTCTTATTGACATGATTGCTACTTTATAGGCGAGAGGGACGAGGGGAAAAGAAACGAGTACACAGGTGCATGAACTGTCTTTACGATTTGCTTTTTCATTCGTTGTTTAATTTTGTTATTGTTTTCAATATCAAAAAAGCACATGTCGTCAACATGATATGAAGCATTTGAATGCCAATTCATGTTCAAAGAAGAAAAAGGAAGAATTTTGTCAATAAGACATGAGCAGTATGAACTCAGACTTTCACAATTCTTGCTATTTTGGAAAACAAGGTTCCGAATGTGATAATTGGTTTTATTTTCAAATATAGTTATGGGCACAAATAGTCTTTGTGCCCATAAACCATCTTATTATGTTGGTATTTAAATTAAATTTGGCGCAAACATATTTTTTTGCAATCTCAACTATACTACTTAATTTTATCAAATTCGATCAATGTTAAACCATAAGCTCCCATTAAAATACTACTCCCGAAAATAAATTTTACCATAGCTACTATCATGGCAAAATATTTTGCTGGTAGGTCCAGAATTGAGCATAGGTCCTATTTAGCACAAAGGTAACATGATTATCAAAGAGCTTCGAATAGGGTACGCTTTCGAAAAGTAGTCTGTAAATACTGTGGTGTAGGGTATCATTTGGCCGGTCTTGACCAACTACACTCTCTCGTTCTATTATTATTTTTTTTAATAAATTTTAACTACATATTTCTTTTTACTTTTTGTAAAGTATTTTTTATTACTTTTTAATAAAATTTAAACTATAAATAATCTCCATTACAAACAAAATATGACACAAAATAATACTAAATTACAATTAAAATTTTTGATCCATATTAACCTCTAACTGTGGCAGCGACATTTGCAGCTTGTTGGGCTACACCAAGTGTTTGTATGGTGGCATCACGGGTATGTTGACCAACACGTTCCTGTTAATATAATAAGAAAATAATATTTAATCAAAAGTTTAAAAAAAAATAATTAAAACTTACAATTTTCTTGCCAATTTTCTTTAACCAACCCGCTTGACTTTGACCAGCAAAAACAGCTAGGACCAGAGCAACGAAGATAAAGACTTTATGGAAATTCATTTTGAATGTATTTCTTTATTTTTTTTTTAAATTTTACAAAAAATATGTATTCTAGATTAAGATTCTGTAGCTGAGTGATTACTGTTGCTGGTTGTGGCTTTTAGATTGACTTTTATAGATGAAGATTTTTATTCTAGAGATATTGATTGTGTTTTGGTTTCCGTTTTTAATAAAGGGGATTTACTTTAAGGCCAGAGATGAAAATTTTGTTTGGGATTTTTTTGTTGTGATAAGAAATTCTAGAGGTAAATAATAAAATAAAAAATAAATATTTTGAGATTAAAAAACGAATGCAAATGCCATGTAATAAGTATTTATGTATTTTCCAACTAATTGTTTCGGGATGCATAAAAATGTAGAAGGAAAAAATATGTTTGTGAATCCCGAAAATTTTTTCCTTGCAAAAATTCTATTTAACTTTTAAGTTGTTAGTGGAGCTGTGTTAAAAACGTAATTATTTCTTAATTTATATATTAAAAAAATGTTGTAAATAGTAACTTCAACCCAGAATTCGTTTGCATAAATTTCACATTTTCGTGGAAATCTTAACAGATCAAAACCCCCAATATTTATATAACGATACGTGCAACGAAATCATATTGATAACTACACTAATTCATGAATCAGCAGATCACAATTCAATTAGAGTGCATTTAGATTGTAAGTTTTTGTAAGAAAGACATTTTTCAAAAGATAGAGTCTAGGTGTGAGAAACTACGATTACTGCAGCATCTGGCACTGTCCTGAACTGAAATACGTATGCACCCATGTCTTTGTATCTACACTGATAGAAAAATTAATCTTCATATTGATGATGCCCTAACATCAGAATTGTGACATCAATGTCACTACAAAAGGCATTATTGATGCAAAAAGTAAGTCTGAGTTCATACGGCTCATGTCTTATTAACAAGATTGCTACTTTATAGGCGAGAGGGACGAGGGGAAAAGAAACGAGTACACAGATGCATGTACTGTCTTTACGTTTTGCTTTTTCATTCGTTGTTTAATTTTGTTATTGTTTTCAATATAAAAAAAAGCACATGTCGTCAACATGACATGAATCATTTGAACGCCAATTCAAGCTTAAAGAAGAAAAAGGAAGAATCTTGTCAATAAGACATGAGCCGTATGAACTCAGACTAACATCCATCCAATGACTAACGTCTTCCTACAATTTTGTCATTTCTAACGTGTCATCTATTTTATGACTAAAGTGACATCAATTCGATGCCACATTTTGTTTAATATTACCATATTTTCATGGTTACAATGTATTATAAGAAGCCAATATTCCTATATTCTATTTTTTTAAATTATTTATTTAATTTTTAAAGTAGAATGATTAAGAAAACCATATGGGGCATGGTGCTGGTGTCTTATTATTGAGAGTTCTGCAGTAAACAAAGGTCGTCATTCAAATAACGTAATTACCCGTTAGTAAATAATAATATTCTCTCACTTTGACTTAAGTAAATTCCAATGACTTTGACTTATTGACAAACTGTCATTAAATTGATGCTAATGTGTCCTTTCTCTGATGTTACTGCGTCATCGCACTGATGACATGTTCGTCATTTCTGTGATGCCGATGTGTCATTCCATTGATGACATTATTTCATTTTGACCCTGATGGCACTTTGGCCAAGTGATGTTAAGGTTAACATCACCATGATGAAAAGTGTCACGGGGTCAAAAACGAAGACACTTGTCATAGTACTGATGTAAAAATACATCAGCGTTATTAGGCCTTTTCTATCAGTGTAGCATTGTTTTTGAACTTTTTCTTTATTTTGGATGGCATCACAATCGGTTATTAGTGTATCTACTACTTAGGACTCATACTTTCTAACCTTATAAAGGTATTTAAAGGAAAAGCGGAATAAACTATAAAACACGACATCGGAATTCAAATTCGAATTGCCTAATGAACGCATACATACATATCTACCTGATCGAGAAGTTTTCTTTTAGCGGCCCATACAATTGGAATATTATTGTATATGGTATTCTCCATATTATTTCCATTTTGTCCTATATTATACAATAGGAAGCACAGTGGTCTCTATTTAAATATTGCTCAACTTTCATTCAATAAAAAGGTGAACATAACCTAACCCTAGGTCTAAACTAAAGATAAATATCTCAGCCAGTTGGCAATAACGTCGGCAGAATAACAAAGCAATATTTCTTATTGCTCATCTTATGTTAAAGGCATGGGAACACGCATTTATGTTAACTCATAACTTGAAAAAAATCAAGGAAGAAGGTGCAGTGTAAAAACTGGCGCTATCTTGCAAACAAATTTTTTTATTGATATAAATTCTTTCTTATTCGACTTTATTATTGAAAAGTATATTAATTTGTTTAAGCTTGAGGTCTTTTTTTATGTAAAAATATTAATTTTACTTTAACAAAAAAAAATAAAATAAATATTTTTATATAAAAAAGAACTCAAACTTAAACAAATTAATATAAATTTAAATAATAAAGGTCGAATAAGAAAAAAATTATATTTTATTTTAGTGTTTGTTAAACTCATTAATTTAATTCTTTTACTACAATTATAATTTGCTACCATTTCACAAATTTAATTTCTTTGCTTTTATATTTTTCTTTTATGCTTCTTTTTTTTTAATTGACAACCAAATATGACGTTTTATGTAAGTCTGGGATCACACTATGAAAGTTTTCTTTCAGAAAGTCTGAGTATATGGGTGAGAAAGGAAAAAGGAACAGCATGTTCTCTTCAACTCTCACCAATAAACTCAGACTTTCTGAAAGAAAACTTTCATAGTGTGAACCCAGACTAAGCAATAATTGTCAACGCAAATGGACTAACAATTATTGCAACATTAAAGATAACATAATTTTGAAATTTACTGCAATATATGTCGCAATAATTATCTCTGGTATAGACGGGTAGTAAAGGAATAACATAAACAGCATTGTACAATGTTGCCAACACATTTCACTTTCTTTTCATTGTGCAATAAAAATAAAAAGTCTTTTGATTGTTGCCAATATATTGTGCCACCATCGAATATCACATTCACATTAGCGATATAATTGGACAATACGTAAAATTTAACAATTTTATTGCAAGAGTATGCTCCGTTTTACACATCATTTGTACAAGCCACCGTTATGTTCAAACAACAATCATTTCTAGTGCACACATGATTTTGTCAAATTTGTTCGCACAGCGATGTCTTATATCGATTGTTGTTGTATCTATTTATATGGGTTGGCATGCCATACGTGTTCTCCACATCAATAAAAATTAATAAATATTTTTGCCAACGTGTTGCTCTTGTGCACACAAAGCAATGGCTCGTCAAGACAGAGTGACGTAAAATTAAAAGAATAGTTAAAAACAAAACGAAATATCCCCTTAATGTAAGGTAATCGATTTGATATTTCTAGATATTTTATTTAAACAATATGGCTTTTTAATAAGGAAATATAAATATTCGTTTAAATAATTTTATTAGAGTCGAGCAGTACCAAAATATCAATTTTATTTAAAAGTAGCAGATCTGTCAGAAATGGCGATTTTGAAACGTGTTTGGCGGTGGGATTTTCCATAATTATATAATTTCAGCGATTTTTTTTTAACAGTTTGTCATTTTTTGTTATTGTTACTAATTTAAAAAAATCTGGCTAATTTTTTCCAATGATTTTTTTTTTGTTATCATTTTAAGAGAATTTTATATTCAGTCACTATTTAATTTTATAGTATGACTTAAGGCACCCGTACACGACATGTATTTGTCATCTGACATGTCAAATTTTCAAGTCACATGTAATTGCTCATGTCTGTCAAAATTGCTGTTATACATAAGGTTTATAATATTCGGTCACAAACGTACATGTAATTTGCTTCTGACATTGTCTCTGTTTTTTTTCGCATTGTTATTGCAGAAACCAAAGTAGTTCTCGGTTTCAAAATAGCTTGCTGCCGCCACGAAAATATTTATTTGCGGCGTAAAATAATTTAGCCATCTTAGGACGGGTTTTTGAGATGGGGATTAAGTTTAAACTTAGTTTAACGTTCTCTGCAACTCGGGGTTTCCGGTAAAATTTGATTTTTTGTTCTATTATTTCATTAAAGACCCAAATTTTAAGCAAGACTGCGCTGTTCCGGCAACATTTTGTTTTCAAACTTGGTATTGGCGGCACAAATCAGTTTTCAGATTAACTAAACCTAGTTAAACTGAGATCTCAAAAACCCAGCCTTAACATTTTTTCTTTTATTTTAAAGATACCAATTTAGAATTTTATAATTAAACGGTTTTTATGTATATATTTACATAACTTATATTCAATGGTGAGATGAGCATACATATCTTCGTATTGTAAAATATTAACTTCAGCCGGCTAATGATTCCGTCAATAGTTGACGCCGCTGCCAGTTTCTTCCCGGCATAGATTTCTGATGTCAGATGGTTTGTCAGAAGAAAATAGAGCACGCTCTAATTGAAATGTTGTCAGATGACTACCCTGCAGATAACGAGACTAGTCCATACATGCATGTAAAGAGTAGTCCATAAAGGAGTAGGAGTACTCCAAAACTACTCCAAATATATGGGTAAAAGGTGGTCCATTCAACATTACGATGTCCTAGGAGGGGACCATATAACCCACCGAAGTAGTCCCTAAACTACTCCAAGGAGTACTAAAGTGGGTTAGTTTTAAAAGTACTCCATGTTACTACAGTATGGAGTACACTTAAGGGGTAGTTTAAGCATTTTTCTTTTTCATTTTTACTAATCGCCTTTTATGGTGTGTACTGTAGTCTATTATTGCTATTATTAAATATATTTACTTGGTATTTTTAATTTGTTTACCTTTTTTCCACAAATTTCACAAACTTTCACTTTTAAATGAACAATTGAAGCACAGCCGCGAATAACGTTTTAAGTTACAAAATAATAATTTTTCAGGAGAGAAAAAAAACGTTTTTTGACAAGCAGCATTATTTGTTTTAAAATTTTTTTTTTTTCTATTATTTAAAATAGTGATAATAAAAACTTTAATGCAAAAGGCTTTTAAAACATTATTCCGCACTGCAAAACCATTTCGGTTTCATCATTATGTTAGTAACTTGCAATGTTCTTCCACTGGCTGACACTTTGTACGCCATTTTGAAGGCGTTAAGGTGCATAGTTTTGGTTGATTTGATGTTTAAACTGTGTAAGAGAGTAAAGTCAACGTTTATCTGCAAAAAAACAGTTTTTGCAAAATGTGGCGTTTACAACGTTTTTCGCGGCTGTGCTTCAATTAATAATGGACAACATCAGGGCTACCAATGTGTAATACTGTAAACTATAGAAAATTATACATTATGCAGTTGTTGGCAGCACTTCGTGTTTATTTCTTATAACATGGTCCATACTACAGTACATTGGACCATGTTGTAAGTAGTCCATTTGAGCCACAATGGACCACGTAGTCCAATATTATCTGTAGGGATGCGTCTGACTTTTACAGAAGCAAAGTTAAAAAGGTAACACACGACATGTATGTGTTTTGCAGTGGGAAATTTGACATGTCAGATGACAAAAACATGTCGTCTATACGCTCCTTTAGAATGAGGCTGAAGTGTACGATCTTATGGATTTGTGTACTTAATTTTAGTATTTTTTTTTAACTGAATATATGATCTTCATTTTATGTTGTTAAAAAAAAAAATAACAGAAACTAAACAAAATTTACTTTCTGCGACTTTTTTGTATTTGTCTCAGTTTTTGGCGAATTTTGACGGAAATATTATACTATGCAAAATCTAATTAAAAAAATTTGTTACGAAAACTAAACAAAATTGACGTTTGGCGATTTCTGACAGTCAATTTGACAACCCTGAAAAGTAGTCTTAATTATTTTATTATTTTAAATACTGCTAGTAAATAATAAAGAAAAGATGTTCTAAAATAGCATACATTTTGGTTTTATATTACTATTTCATTACAATAATAATAAATTAATGAATTCTAAATATAAACAATAAAGATAATCAAGTGAAACCCCTTCAAAAATATCTACAAAGAAATTGAAATAAAAGAACTAATCATCAATGCAGATGTAATTCCCCTTTCAGACTCGCATTGATAAGGAACACAGTACAAAAAGAAAGTCTATTTTTCTTAAATACAATTTCTATAAAAAACCTACTCAGGATCAGTAATCAGCACTAGTTTGCAATCGCGTACCGAACAATAAACTTAAAATTGTAATCACTTAAAAAATAAATTAATTAAAATGAATTTCAATAAAGTCTTCGTTTTAGTTGCCTTGATCGTGGCTGTTTTTGCTGGGCAAAGCCAGGCGGGTTGGCTGAAAAAAATTGGCAAGAAAGTTGTAAGTTGGCTGTAAAAATATAAACTTTTAAATTATTTTTGTAAAACGTTAAAATATTTTGATTTTAGGAACGTGTTGGTCAACATACCCGTGATGCCACCATACAAGCAATTGGTGTTGCTCAACAGGCTGCAAATGTGGCCGCTACTGCTAGAGGTTAATTTTAAAATTGTAGTTTAACTAGAGATTAATTAATTTAAGATTTTAGCCTGTGTTATTAAGTAAATATTTATTTGTTTTATTTTACTAAGCTTAATAGAAAATTCGTTTTATAAACCGTTCATAATTTATTATTTAAGATGTTATTTATGTAATAAAAAACTTAATAAATAATTGAAAACTTATGGCGATTTCTTTACTGGGAAAAATGTTGCATTAATGTTACATGTTATACATTTTTGTATCGCTCATTAAGTACATTAATCATGAAAGTGTAATAGTTGCAAAGTCTGGGATCACACTATGAAAGTTTTCTTTCAGAAAGTCTGAGTTGATTGGTGAGAGGGGAAGAGAACATGCTTTTCTTTTCTCCTCTCTCACCTATAAACTCTGACTTTCTGAAAGAAACTTTCATAGTGTGAACCCAGACAAATAAAAGCACTAATTGCCCTACAAGAAATGAATGAGTGAGTAGTCACATTTTTCATTTGGTGTTAAGAAAATGAAAGAAAGAAATGAACGAATGTGACCTAAACCTTTATTTCGGTCATTTATTTCTATAATTTTCTTAACACCAAATGAAAAATGTGACAACTCGCTTATTCATTTCTTGTAGGGTGTGTTCTATTGAAATTGCACAACATGAAGCACTTCGTGTGCTTATAGGTAACATTAGAAAATGTTACATGTATATACTGTAACCAGTGTGGCCAATTTAGCCATTTTCATCCTGTTTAGCCATTAAAAAATGAGTTTAGCCATTAGCCATTTTTTAAACTTATTTAGCCATACATTTTTTTTGCCGTTTTTCTTTTAAAATAATAATTTGCGATTTCTTATAAAAATGTATTAAAGTTAAATAAACATTTTTAACAATTCAAACTCATTTCATTTAAATCACAACTTTTACAAATGTTGGAAATCCCTATAAACTATGATGATGAAACATCTTTCAAAATAAAGCAATAGTAGTCTAATATTAAATTTATAAAATGGATCAACGCAAACATCGGTGTTTCTTTCTGGTTGCAAGTATTTCAATAAAGAGATGCAGGCGGCAGAATTTTTTTTTTAGAAATTTCAGAACGGACTTTATAGTTGGTCTCAGTTGCATGGTCTAATGATGAAGTAAATATCGTTTAAAGTAATTTGAGAAAAAGGATACATTAAGCAACCGTTAATTCGATTTTATCAATAAAATATTTATACCAGCACCAGAATAGTGGAGAGGTTACTATGCGTTTGTACTGATCTTTGTAACACCTTAAAATAATGGTCCTAAGCCCACCTTTACGTATACCGATTGACTCAGAATCACTTTCTGAGTCGAATTAACAATGTTTGTCCTACTGGCTGGCTGGCTGTTTTGGAGATTATTTGATTTTGGTACATATAGGTTCTAATGTGGTGTTGACCGACTATAATTTCTTACTTGTTTTTTTATTGTACCAGATCTACTGAAAAGGTTGGGTAAATGTTGTCGTTATTATGATTTACCTTCAAATTATTAAAAACTAATAGGCCCGAGTGATTCCTATTAGGGATTGAAAAAAATATATCGATATATATCGAATCGATATTTTTCAAGAGTATCGATATTTACTATTTCAAAAATATTGATGTATCAATATATCGAACGTATTACGAAATTAAAAAATTTAATATATATACATATATATGCACAAATCTTATTATTATTCCAAATATATATAGGCACATATATTGTTCAAAACCGCATAAAATAAATCTTTTCAAGTTCGTTTGACTTTACTGTTTTAATTAGAAATCTGCAAGGTGAAAACCCCGCTTCTTTCTTAACTTTTCTTATAATACATGCAGTCTACAATTGACATGAAATGCCAAACATTAACACTTATATGATGTAAGTGTTAAGTATAGACTCATCATGTTAGAGGTTTTCTCATGTTAGAACACGTTTGTTAATGCAAATGTTTTAACAACGCTTTTATAACCATGTTATAACAGCAAATCATGTCAGTTATAGACGGGGAGTTATGGATCTTCATATCCGTTTAAAAAAACTTATTTTTTTTTTTATTGAATCTTTCTTGTCGAAAATTACAATATGTATTCAAAGCTAAATCCTAATTCTTGTTTGAATTTGTTAGTAACCGCTAATTAATTGCATTCAAGAGTCAAAAAAGCCTGCTAGGCTCAAAGTGTCGGATCTTTTCAGCCTCCGATGACCTTCGAACTTTATTAGATCCCGAGCGAAGTAGTTGGGATGGACCATTAGTTTATCTATGTATTTGACTGAATACTTTTAAATTTCTTCCTGGATGGTAGCGATGTTAAGATCTCTGTGGATAATGTCATTGCGTATACAAAAATATATAATGCTTGCAGTGATGTAAATTTTTAAATACATATTGTTTGAAAAACTGCTAAAATTTTGAGTTTTAAATGGAAACTGACTTTAAAAAATATCGAATTTGATAGTCGTATTTCAATATCGATACATCGATATATCGGTATTTTAAATATCGGCGATATATATCGATTATTTTTTAAAAAATATCGATATTTTGATATATCGATATTTTTTGCCCATTCCTAATTCCTATGAGATGAACAATAACGACATCCAATTTATCGATGATTTAATTTTTTAAATATCTATCAAAATATTAATTTATGTTTCTTCTAAGTTAACAAATTGATCTTAACTTACAATTTCATCGTAAACTTTAAATGAATTATTTCTGTTTTGTTATCGAATTTTAATGTGTTTTTATTTAAAAAAGCTTTTAGCCATTTTTTAGCCATTTTTCCGTAAATTTAGCCATTTTTGGTCACCAACATAACATAACTGACTGTAACATATCCCAGTAAAAAATGTGCTCCAAAAGGAGCAGGTTTTGCGTATGAATTCATAACACAAATCGCTTCAAACCTGCTGATGGGATGCCTGATTTTTGTATGGGGTGTTCCCGGTTTGGAGGACTATTTTCTGCTGACAATAAGCGCTTCTTTTAACATGCAAACAAAACACTCCTAAAGGGCTTCTTAGGGGCTTACTATATAAAAATATTCATTAATGTGTTGCTTTTACTTTTGTTTAAATGCCTTTTTCAGCTATTTTCGCATATTTTTATTTTTTTCGGTTTGCAACCTTCTTCGTTGTCAGCACTAAAATAGCAGCTTTTTTGTATATTTTATTCTATATCATTCACTGCTTTATAAAAGCTCTTTTATTGAAGCGCTCGATTATGCGCTTTTTCTCTGAAGTGCTTCAAAAAACCCAAATTTTTTTTACTGGGATTTTTCTCAGAAAAGAAATAAACATTAATATGCAAACTTTTTATTTTCTTATTATCTTACTTTGTATTTGAATATTAAACTTTTTAATAAAAATGTATCAAAATCGTTTATTTTTTTCATAAACCAGTTCACAGCTCTAATCTACGACGACCACGAAAACTTCGTTTGCGTCACTGTCATCTTTATCTTTTCATCTTTAACAATTTTGAAACTCAATTTCAGTTTTTTGCCTCTCATTAACAGTTTTGAATTTTGTTTATGATTTATGTGTTTATGAAGTTGTATAAAGGCAAGGAATACAGGTAAAAAAAGGTAAGGTTAAGAAATGAGGAGATGAAAATAATTGCTCGATTTCGTCCCATTTCGATACCGAACAAATGAAATATAGTCATTTGTTTAAAAGCTTGGTGAAGTAATGAACCAATTTTTTTTCATATTCTTTACCGAGAAATATACAAATTTATGTAACTATGTAAAGCAGTTAAGCCAAATTTTGTATCTCTAGCTTATTCCGTGTAGCCACTATCGCGACAAAATTCTTATGTCGCTCTTATCTCATGTGGCCTAATCTCATGGCGACAAACAGTGCATGAATTTTGTGTATATAATAAGGCAGAATTTGACATTAGCCCCTTGCTACGGACTGCTTAAGGAATAGCCAGCGCCATCTGTCGAACAACAATAGAAACAAGGGATATCCGCCCACATGCGAACTTTCCCACAAGTGGTGAAAACTCAGCCCTCGCAATAGGCCTTTAAGAACTCCACTGCCACGACTTTGGGTGTAAGCTACAACCACCACGTGATGCCCAAAGTTTCCTCTATCACTAATAGTTAGATAACGTGTTATTTTTAAGAGATCGCTCAATTTTGAATTCTGCTGAATTCTAGGTATTTGCTGCACCTAATTTCCCCGAAGTATGCAATATGCAATATCCCTCAAAATTTTTCCAACATACTCCTGCGGGTACACCAGGCGGACAATTGTAGGCAGGGTATCTATGTAAACACAAAATCTTTTATTAGAGTATTTTCGCTTAAGAACTGTGAAAAACAATTAATTAATTAATTCTAATTAAGCGACCAATAAAGAAAGTATTTTGAAAAATTCAATTGCCTTAAGAGTTATTGTCTAAGGATGAGAATATGCCAAAATATGCTAAAAATCATAAACAAAATACGGTCTTAATAAAAAATATGCAAAAACATCTCCAAAGTTAAAAAATAGAGAACATTTTTTAAGATATTGGGTTTGCTGGAGATATACGTATAGTAACCTCAATATTATTTAAATATCATGTTGACATCTTCGGAAGGTCTCAGTTTCTTCTTTCTAAATCCGCTTTAAAATTTAAAATTGATTGACATTTAACAAAGTTACTGGCATAAAAGTGCAAATGGTACGAAAACCCGATTTTTTACCCGTAACTCGAGATTTTGGAGGTTTTAAATATCATGTTGACATCTTCGGAAGGTCTCAGTTTCTTCTTTCTAAATCCGCTTTAAAATTTAAAATTGATTGACATTTAACAAAGTTACTGGCATAAAAGTGCAAATGGTACGAAAACCCGATTTTTTACCCGTAACTCGAGATTTTGGAGGTGTTTCGGAAATTTCAAGGACAGAGTCAGAGACAACATCTACTAGAAAAAAATTATCGGATCCAAGGTATTTCTGTTTCATTCTTTTTTGTAACACTGTGCAATTTTATTAAAAAAAAAAAATAAGCTAAAGAAAATCTGCTTTTCTAAAAAGTAAAAATATGCCAAAAAATCTGCTTTAGGACAACTAAAAAAAATATATGCAATTCACCAACTTAATCTACTAAATATAGCAGAAAATATGCTAAGATGGTAACACTGATCATCTTTTTTTATTTTTTTCGATATTAAACAATAAATAAACAACACTTAAAAAGTTTACGTTTACTCCCCTCTGTGAAATTTGTGTCAATTGTTCTTAAATAACTTATTCCGTGACCTATAAACACAATATTATAATAAAAAGGAACGGTTTTGGTTTGTGATTACTCTAGAGGAAAGGTGATTGACACAAAAGTAAATGTGAGCGGATTTTGTGTGGATAATATCTGAATTTCTCTGGTTCTATCACTTTTTAAGAAGGCGATCGATCTATCACATTTAAATGGTTCACTCGGGACAATTTCTGCGATTGAAATTGAATGTGTTCATTAAGATTATTTCAATGACCTTTTATTAAGTGTCAAAAAGGTGCCCAGGACTACGGCATGTAAAAGTGTTTGAACGCGAACAGGTCCCTACCACTGTAGAACTGTTACGTGACAAGTTTGGTGTTAATGTTTTAATACAAACAGCTGACTTTATCGTACTGCATTTTTTATTCCTTACATATTATATAACCCAAAATTAAAAAAAAAGTATATAAATATTATAAATTCGCCCAAAAAGACTAAACTTGAACTAATGTTCATTTAAAATTTTATAAAAAAAAATTAATAGAACCAATTTCATTTATTAATCCCACTTAATCAAATTTCTTGTCGGTTTTTGGGAAAATAATTATAGTAGGCTCACGATTCTGCAACCTGTCTCCACGAACTGTCGCCATATTCGAACAACATGGAATTTATTGTGTAGACATGAATTTGACCCGTGGAGACTGCTACTGTCGAAAAACGTTTACCCTAGGTCTACACTAAAGATAAATACCTCAGGAAGTTGGCAATAACGTCGGCAGAATAACAGAGTAATATTTCTTATTGCTCAGCTTATGTTGAAGGCATGGGAAAACGTATTTATGTTAACTCGTAATTTGAAAAAAATCAAGGAAGAAGGTGCAGTGTAAAAACTGGCGCTATCTTGCAAAAATTATTTTTATTTATATAAATTCGTTCGTATTCGGCTTTATTATTTAAATGGTAATTTATTTGATTAAGCCTGAGGTCTTTTTTTATACAAAAATATTAATTTTATTAAATTATTTTTTTTTGTTAAAGTAAAATTAATATTTTTATATAAACATAACTCAAACTTAAAGAAAAATAATATAAATTTAAATAATAAAGATCGAATAAGAAAAAATTATTTTAATAAAAATAATTTTGGGTATTTTATTTTAGTGTTTAATTAATTCTTGAATTTAATTCTTTTACTACAATCATAATTTGCTACCCTTTCACAAACTCAATTTATTTCTCCCACAATTTGCTTCTATTTTTTTCTTTTTTGCTTCTTTTTTTCAATTGACAACCAAATTTGACGTTTTACGTTAGCAATAATTGTCAACGAAAATTACCGGCAATAAATATGTACAAAAAATTGAAGTCTACATTAGAGATAACATAATTTTGACATTTACTGCAAAATATGTCGCAATAATTGTCTCTGGTATAGACGGGCAGTTTGCAATCTAGTGAAAATGACAGTATTATCATATAAAGATTCTTGTTATTGTTTTTTATATGTGCCGTATTCGCAAAACCCTTTGTATCGTTGGATCGATTGTATGTTGTATTAAAATACATAGTGAACTATTGTTTTTTATTTTATACAACACTAGCTTAACCCGGTGCGCTTCGCTACACTGCTTCAACCACTATTTAATATATGCATCCTATGGGAGGTATTCTCCCCCTGCGCCTACCCGCTTTATTTTTTTTTTTCAAAAGTGAGGTATACCATGAGAGTGACTTCTGCAAAGTTTGAACATTCTCACTATAAAAGTTCTTAAGATATGCGATATTTAACATTGGCGTCCTATGGGGGGTACCACTTCCCCCGCTGCTATTTTATTTAAGTTTTAGGGCTCAGAAGATCCTACTAATAAAAGTTCAATTAACTGCGTGCAACGGCTCTTATTAATATTTCTATCTATGAGGGGTATTGCTCCTCCTCTGTCTACCCCGCCCATTTCTATTGAAATTTAAAGTTTGCCATAATAGTAGCTTTAACCACGTTTGAAGACTCGCCCTTTAATAGTTCTTCAGTTGAGCGATACTTAATATATGCATCCTATGGGAGGTATCCCCCCCCCCTGCGCCTACCCGCTTTATTTTTATTTTCAAAAGTGTAGTATATCATAAGAGTGACTTCTGCAAAGTTTGAACATTCTCACTATAAAAGTTCTTAAGATATGCGATATTAAACATTGGCGTCCTATGGGGGGTACCACTTCCCCCACTGCTATTTTATTTAAGTTTTAGGGCTCAGAAGATCCTACTACGAAAAGTTCAATAAACTGCGTGCAACGGCTCTTATTAATATTTCTATCTATGAGGGGTATTACACCTCCTCTGTCTACCCCGCCCATTTCTATTGAAATTTAAAGTTTGCCATAATAGTAGCTTTAACCACGTTTAAAGACTCTCCCTTTAATAGTTCTTCATTTGAGCTATATTTAATATATGCGTCCTATGGGAGATATTCCCCCCTTGCGCCTACTCGCTTTATTTTAATTTTAAAAAGTGTAGTATGCCATAAGAGTGACTTCTGCAAAGTTTGAACATTCTCACTATAACAGTTCTTAAGATATGCGATATTAAACATTGGCGTCTTATGGGGGCAGCCACTTCCCCCGCTGCTATTTTATTTAAATTTTGGGGCTTAGAAGATCCTACTACCAAAAGTTCAACAAAATTCGTGCAGCCGTACCAATTCCCCTGCCCCTATCGAAAAGATAAGTAACCTATTTTATTTTTAGGCCTCACGTGATGTTACTATAAAAAATTCAGGAAAATCGGTAGTAGTTTAGGAGTCTATAAGCCAACAAACAAACATACAAACATTTTTTATTTTTATATATATAGATACAATCGATATAACGATACAAGGGGTTTTGTGAATGTGGCAATTATTTATTGTGTCATACGTATTCTCCATATCAAAGAACATGAATAATCAAAAAGGCGAGACTAATGCTCTTAATGGTAAATAAAACAATATGCAATGAAACACGTATTTTAAGTTTAATATTTTATTATTATTTTCTATTAATAAATAAAATCTTTGAATAAAATAATTCTTCTAATAAACGTTTACTTATTGTATATGTATAATACAGGCCAAAATCTTAAATTAATTAATCTCTAGTTAAACTACAATTTTAAAATTAACCTCTAGCAGTAGCGGCCACATTTGCAGCCTGTTGAGCAACACCAATTGCTTGTATGGTGGCATCACGGGTATGTTGTCCAACACGTTCCTAGAATCGGGGAAAAAAAGGAAATTGTTACAAAATTTATTTAAAAATTTATATTTTTACAACAAACTTACAACTTTCTTGCCAATTTTTTTAAGCCAACCCGCCTGACTTTGTCCAGCAAAAACGGCCAAGATCAAGGAAACAAAGATGAAGACTTTATGGAAATTCATTTTGAATTATTTTGTTGTTGAAGTGATTTAAATAAAATATGTATGTGTAGTATTTAGCGAACAATTGCAAACTAGTAATGATGACAGATCTCGAGTAGGTTTTTATAGAAGAGAAACTTTAGCACAGACTTCTTTATTATTGTACTATTCTGCACTTCTTATCAATTTTTTAAAGGGGATTCACATTTGCACAGATGCTTAGATTTTTTTAATTTCTTCCTATTATTTAAGGGTATTCACTTGGTTATCTTTATTGGTTAGGTTTTTTATAAAGTTTAGTGGTAAAATAAAGTACGAATTATAAAAATGATTGACGTATTCTTTTTATTATTAGAGTGAAATTGTAAGAAATGTTATTTAACTTTATTAACTGCAGAATAACTAAAAACCGTGCGATTGAAGCCGTCCAAATTCGATTCTACGTTTTTATTTAATTTTCCCTTTTTTTATATTTTTCTATATAAAATTATTTCAAAATATATCAATTGTGATTTTTTAGTTGAACTATCGATTCTTAATTCAAAATTTTGACATTTAGTTAGGCTTGAGTTCATCAAATTAAATTTTCATTAAATTATTTTACTGAAGGAAGGAATTTTACGACATGAAATTAATTAAAACTTATTGTTCATTTTTGTTCTAGGTTGAGCTAGCGGCCGTACCGGTAAGCGGTACTAAGACATGCCCTCTAAATTTTTCGTGACCAATTTAGGGCCGCATGAACTCAATTTAACGAAATATCAAATTAAATGTTTGCGATGGCGACTTACTTACAATATGTTGAAAACTCATATGCAAATAAATGTTTTAATTATGTATAATACAAATGTATAGATTAGACCGTACCTTAAAAATAGTTTACCGGTACACCCTTTTATATAAATTATTTTCGCAAGGAGGTTTAAAAATTTTTTTTTATATTTTAGGCATTTACAGTCCGATCTTAAAGTATGACATATCAATATTTTTGTCTCGAGAAGTCTAATGTTTTGCCCTTGGGGCCATTGACCTCAAGTATCTCGTTCTAGTTTTTATCCACCAGATCTCTGTTCGTACCGCCCTAATTAAAAAATTAAAGCTCGCAAGAAACTAAGGAAGTAGTTCGATAATTCCAGCAGAACATTTTAAAATTTGCACAACATATATTCGCGTAACTCTAAAACGGTTCAGTGTATTCGAAACCCCCTCGCAAAAATACTTTATTTTAGAGGGTGTAAGGCGCACTTTTTTTTCCTTGTAAGGTGGTACGCTCTGGGGTATATACTTATTTAACAATACCCTGCAGATAACGAGACTAGTCGATACATGCATGTAAAGAGTAGTCCATTAAACTACTCCAAATGTATGGGTTGTCCATTTAACATTACGATGTCCTAGGAGGGGACCATATAACCCACCGAAGTAGTCCCTAAACTGCTCCATGGAGTACTAAAGTGGGTTAGTTTTAAAAGTACTCCATGTTACTAAAGTATGGAGTACACTTAAGGGGTACTTTAAGCATTTTTCTTTTTCATTTTTTACTAATCGCCTTTTATGGTGTGAACTGTAGTCTATTATTGCTATTATTAAATATATTTACTTGGTATTTAAAATTTTTTTTACCTTTTTTCCATAAATTTCTCAAAACAAAGGGCTACCAATGTGTAATACTGTAAACTATTGAAAAGTATACATCATGCAGTTGTTGGCACCACTGCATGTTAATTTCTTATAACATGGTCCATTCTACAGTACATTGGACCATGTTGTAAGAAGTCCATTTAAGCCACAATGGACCACGTAGTCCAATATTATCTGTAGGGTACACACAGAAAAATATCAATGCTAAATTAACATGGCGCAATGTTGATTAAACATCATAGTAAATTTCTGCAAAAGTATGGACTTTATTTAAAATTATCATTGTTTCATATTAATTTTAAATGAAAAAATTTTAAAATAACATTGTTCAATAATGAATCCATAAAATCTGTATAATTGTTTGTATAGAAACAATACGAACACTATAAAAAGAAAGACATACATTTTTTTTATTTTTATACTTATTTAATTATTTATGAAAAGAAAAAAAATTCCCGTATTCTTTTTGTTAAAATTTGTTATTATTATATTTGTTATACCATTGAGAAGAAAATACTTGCGCCCGGCCGAAGGCCGGCTATACATAGAAGCTTTAGTTAGCGAAGCCGGCCTTTGATATACCATAGTGAAGAAAATACTTGCCCCGGCCGAAGGCCGGCTATGCTTTATAGTTTGTAAACATGTTGTGGCGGGGCCGCCGCAAGCCACGCGATCGCCCGCCGGACGCGCTCCTCGCCTCCCACCTACTGTACCATATTTTTTCAACACTTGACAATGGCAGCTCACTCTTTTGCCATTTTGTAACCATAACAATTACACTGTTATTGCGTTATTTCCACTTTGGTTACTAAACGATTATGGTGTTATTGCACTTGGATGGTGGTAATAAAGCCATATGGCTCTATTGCTAGGCGCCACTTAAAACAATCCAAATGGGATAAGTTTCGAAACCAATATGCGCGTATAGAAACAACAACAACACTACAAGAAGAAAAATTTAGATTATTTTCATGTTTAAAGAGTAAAATAAGAAGCACTAATTGCCATATTCTATTTGTTAAAATTATTTAGTTAAATACATCAAATTTTCAAAGTAGAATAACTACAAAACTATATTGGGCATGCTGCTGGTGTCTTGTAATTGAGAATTCTTCTGTAAGCAAAGGGCGGAATACAACAAATGTGAAATAAACATGTGTAACGCGTAATTAAAATGATAATGTTCAATCTGGTTATGTGGGGGTAAGTGTTTAGGTTGGAATCAATCTAATCTCACTCTCGGATTATTTCAAGTACGAATCGAGATTAAACCATCTTCAAAATTCTTAAAACAGAATTAAGATTTAATCAACTTTATAATACTTGAATCAAGCGCATTTGGAGATTGATTCAATCTTAGTTTTACTTAAATCAATCTCATTTTCGGATTATTTCAAGTACGAATTCGGGATTAAATATAGATGAGTTAAGTATTTCGCACTTGAATATCCATACTTGAATCCAGCATTCTGTTCTTAATTTAAGGATATCCGTACTTACCGTACTATTGACTCCGCTTTGGCTTGATTTATGTACGGACGGATCGATTTGTTTTTTTTTTAGTGTATACTTCTTTCTAGAAGATTCGCTTTGTGTGCTATTCTGCCTTTAGAGGAATGCTTTCTAGAATTTATATTTTTTTTTTTTTTTGAAAGACCTTCCAAAATATTTAATTCCTTTCTTAAAGGAGGAAGAAAAAAAGTTGCTCAGTATTATTTTATTCAGTGACCTTCCTTACTCTCTTCTTTTAAAAGAGAACGATGTTTTTATTAAAGGGAGTGTGGAAGGGCTTGCTCCCAATGACAACCTGTGTAATAATAAATAAGTATGTAATGCGGCGAGAAGGGCTTCTATTAGGTTTCTTTACTCATTTTTGTTACCCCTGGGTTATAAAATATCCATTTATTTTACAAACATATATGTACATATATGTTACTTTGTAAGTAGATAAACCAGAAACTGTCGTTCAAAATAAAAATTTGCAGAATTAAATTAATCCCCAAAACAAAAATACTGACCTATATAAGTATATGCCATGGGATTTTTTGTTACTAAAATCACTTTTTCCGATTTTTAAAATTTTAAAATCAAGCATTGTCATACGTCATATCAAAAAATACATACATCGTGTTGGAAATTCCTTTCTTTTAAACAGCTTAGTTCCGCTAAAGTAAACCTCACAATATGCATAAAAGTTCTTCAATAAAGTTTTACACTTTTCTTTGAATTATAATAAAATAAAACCAAAAAGCTAAAACTCATGGCGTTTTAATTTTATTCAATTGTATAAAAATTAAATATCCCCCCATTGAATGAATGATCCAAATGATCTTTCTTATCTGTATTTGAGAAAAAAAACTTTCTCTATGGTTTCTAGCATTAGGGGTATTAAACGTATAGCGGAACTAGCAATGACCACAAATACAATGTATGTATGAATGTATATTTGTATGTGAGCATTAGTGTATCAGATTTTATTAGGAATTCAATTTGTGTAATATTAAGCTTAGTCTAGACGATATGTTGAATCAGCAAATGTATGCTTATACTCATATGCTTAAAAATAATAGCAAATGTCTCTATCAGCATATGCAATATGCTAGGTGTCTAGACGATATGCTGAAAATACTTAATTTTTCAAATTCATCATATGCTAGCAAATGATATTTCAACAAATAAGTTAGCATACAATTTTTGTGTCTACACGATATGTTGAATTTCGTATGTTGTTATGTATGTTGAGTAAAGAGAACAATAGTTTAAAAATTCATTTGACAATTCTATTTTTTTATTATTTTATTTAAAATTTGTTATCAATTATCGCCTTTATTGCAAAAATGAATAGTTTTAGTGTAATTAACGTTTAAAAAGTAAGAGTGCTTTATTGGGCTTGGTTAAATCCGCAAAAAATAAATATTTAAGGACTGGATTGATCTTAAAATTATTAGTAAAGTCTCACAGTTTATTAATTTATTTCAGTTCTACCCCTATGGTAAATTATGTGCAGACCAGAATGTTTTATGGATTTATTTGATACCCACACCACTATAGTGTCTGTAACACCTAAAAATATTGGTCCTATAACCATCGTTAAGTATACCGATCGACTCAGTCGATATAAGGATGTCCGTCCGGCCGGCTGGCTGACTGTCCACTTTGTAGTGCGCAAAGTACTTGTCGCAATAATTTGATGAAATTTGGTACATTGGTTCTATTATTTATTGTAATTAAACGATAAGGAACGGTCCATAATTTCTCAAAGATCCCATAAAAACTTCTTTCCGAATAAGAGTCTTTGCGCTCATAAACCATTAAGACTAAATCTGGGTCAAAAAGTTTTATTGTAAATCTTTTGTTCCCATACAAATACCACTCCCAAAAATATTACCAATACCATAACGTCCTTAAAAATCTTGATCGGTTGAGTAATTTTTAGTATTAAAAACATAAATAAGACCAAATTTCAATACAAAACACTTGTATGTTTCAACCGTTTTAAAGTCCCGCTTTCTACGGGAGCTATAGTGAGTTTTTTTTTTTGCCGATTATCACAAAATTGCATCGTGTTATTTCTAGCCACTTAAAGCTAAATTGGACTATATTTTTCCACAATATCAATATTTTTTACGGTTTTGGCGTATTTAAATGATCTCCCAGCGTGGGCTTTATACAGAGCCTATAGTAAATTGTGGGCCGATCTTCTCCAAATTTAGTTGTGTGATTTCTAATTTTATGAAAATATGACCGACCAAATTTTACTATAATAGCGTTATTAGGTACGTCTTGGGCATATTTAAGTATTTCCGAGAATGGGTTTAACATGGGGCCTATGGTAAATTATGGAACGATCATCTTAGTGTGATATCTAGTCATATAAAGTTCTTGCAAAATTAAATAGCAATCGGTTCATTCTGTCGCGAATTTTTGTTAGTTTCTTTAACAGAAACATCAATTTTTAAGGGTGTTGGGGTTCTGGTTAAAAAGAAGAAAAATTACTCAGCTGAACGAAGTCGTTGCTTGATATACCATTAAATTAAGAACCCGGCAATAAGGAAAAAATTTATTAAGCGAAGCTGATGTTTGTCATACCATATAGTTAATACCTATATTGAAGCAATTACATAAAGTAAATTAAATATTACCACATGTATACTCAAACCTAATATATTAAACAAAAAGATTTATTAGAATATAAATGGTTAACTTTAATAGCTTCAGAATTTTATACGCTACTGTACCATGCATTATATTATATGAAAGCTTGAAGATTTCTCTAGAAAATATTATATGTAAATAACAACAAATTACATAAGTAACTAAAAATATTTTTTGAAATTGGTTCTTAATGGGTTAATAATTCAGCATGTTTTATATACCACGTAAAAGGTATTTGGAAACACGCTTCAGCGCTACCCATATTGCTGAGATCAAATTTATACTTCAAGAGATATTGGTAAAGAATTTTTCAACTTTTATGATCTATATCTCTAAAACAAAGTTCGTTGACTAACATTTTTATTTTCAAAGCACTTCTAAATGCAATTTTTTGTTTGCCGATGAGCTAGAAATCTTGATAAGTTCCGGGGTTAAATACAAAATTAAACAAGTAATTGAAAGAATACCAATTTTTATGCTGAAAAGCTTGCATACGACTTTCAACAAATAACATATTTGTCAACATACGTAGAAAGTTTGTTGAAAAGTAAAATTATTGTGTCTAGACGATATGCTATAATTGTGAACAAACGTTTGCTGACTTCGTTAACAAATGCCTGTCATATGTTAGTAAGCATACGTTTGTTGAAAAAATTTGGTGTCTACACGATATGTTGGCGCTGAAAGCAAATTTTTCAACATAAATTTGCTGATTCAACATATCGTGTAGACTAAGCTTAAGATATCAATGAAAAATTGTAGTTAAATCTTTAACATATTCATGATTGTTTAAAATATCCCACAGAAATTTGCCATTATTTGCAAAAGGAACTTTAAGTTTAGTTCCTTATCTGACTCACAATTCTCAGCACAAAGAAAAAAAAAAAAAAAAATACACAAGCAAATACAATTTGCTTCACACAAAGTGCATACCATAAATAACAAACATATTCATACAAACCGTACCCAATTAAGAGTACTTTTTTATTGTGTAAAATTATGAAAAATAAAATCCCCTATACTTTTTTAAAGGCACGCTTATTTAAAATAATAAAAAAATCATATAAAAGTAGTTCTTTAAGCTTCTAGCTGCATCAGTCTACAGTAACAGTGTAAAGAGAATAAATTAAAAAAAAATTTTTTCAAGAACTCAATTTTAACATTTAAAAACCATGAATTTCAATAAAGTCTTCTTTTTTGTTGCTTTGGCATTGGCTGTTTTTGCTGGACAAAGTCAGGCTGGTTGGCTGAAGAAAATTGGCAAGAAAATTGTAAGTTTAAATTAAAACATTTAAATTTTTAACCAAATTTTTTAACACAAGTTCAATTACTTTGTTTAAGGAACGTGTTGGTCAACATACCCGCGATGCTTCCATACAAGCTATCGGTGTAGCTCAACAGGCTGCTAATGTGGCCGCTACTGCACGAGGTTAAAAGATTTATTCATTTAATTACTATATTGTACAAACTATTTACATTTGGAGATTTTAGTTTAAATTTTTGCGGCCATATTTATTTCAGTATTTATTAAAATAAAATTTATATAAAAAATAATTAAATCCTGCTTTGTTACTAAAAGATATATTTTTTGTATAAGTTGCGATGGAAAACAATATTTCGAATATTTAAATAGCCGTTTATTTTGTCATCCAAGTAATCTTTCTGAAACTTTATTTACTAAACTATACATAAACTAAGTGATTATGCAAAGAACATTTTACGAAGCCTGCAGACATAGTATTTAGTTGGAAATATACTAGTTGCTTCTTACTTCAAGACTAGTTGTACATCTGTTTTTTTTTTATATATCGTCGGCTTAATACTACATGCTGGTCGACGCGGCGTACCTTTCTCTACAACACAGTATCAAAATCTCAATTTACTAAAATTTACATAAACTAAGCCGTCATAGGAGCTCGATTAGACCATTTTAATGCAATTATATACGTGTTTAAATTAGTTCTTTTTATAAAGTATATCCCAATTTTTACTATTCCCTTAATATTTATACTTTTTTTTTTTTTTTTGTCATTATTTTTTTATTGAATCTTCATATATTAAATATGAACTAACAATAATTAATCAAATCTTAACCTAATACGTTATTTTATCTCCTGCCAGTGCCAGACAAAATTTTCTTCATCACGGGTTATGTTCACTTTTATAGGTGTTTATTGCTCATCTAATTGGGTAAGTGCTGCAGTGTCTCTTCTTCTTAAGCGAGTGTGGCCGCCATAATTTAAAATATTTCGAGCTAGTGGATTTGGGTGTTGTTCAAGCCTTTTTAAATATTTTATTGCATATTTTGTAATCATAGATTTCACTAATGGCACATTGAGATCCTTATGAATGTTTGAGTTTTTAACATACCAGGGAGCGGCTGTGATTATTCGAAGAAGTTTATTTTGGCGCCTTTGAATTTTGTCGATATTAGAGGCCGAGGCAGTGCCCCATAGTTGAATACCGTAGCACCAGATAGGCTTTAAGATAGAGTTGTAAAGTAGAAGCTTGCAATCGAGACTAAGGACAGAATTTCTTCCAATAAGCCAATGAATTTGAATGGCTTTTAGTTTCATTTGAGTTAATTTTGCCTCTATATGGCATTTCCACGTTAATCGCCGATCCAGATGTATACCGAGATATTTAACATGCGAATGTTGAGGAATTATTTGATTATTGATTGTAATAGGGGGGCAATATTCCCGGCGCAAAGTGAATGTTATATGTACACATTTTTGCTCATTGACCATTATCCTCCATTGTCTTAACCATATTTCTAGTTGAAATATATGATGCTGTAAGTAACGCGATGCTTCATAACGATTTTCGTGGACGCTTAGAAAAGCTGTATCGTCTGCAAATGTTGAAGTTTGTGTGTAGTTGCTTGTTGGCATGTCCGAAGTATAAATTAAGTATAATAGGGGGCCCAGGATGCTGCCTTGTGGGACTCCAGCGGCAATGGGCTGAGGTGAACTTAAGAAATTTCCTTCTTTAATAATAAATTGACGACCGACTAAGTAGCTTTCTAGCAGCTTGTGTGTGTTTGCTGGTAAATTTTGCTTCAATTTGTGTAATAAGCCTTCATGCCAGACTTTGTCAAAAGCTTGCGAAACATCGATGAAGAGTGCTGAGCAATATTTCTTTTCTTCAAATGCTTTTCTTATGACATTTACTATTCGATGAGTCTGCTCGATTGTGCTGTGTTTTCTTCTAAATCCGAACTGATGGTTTGGAATACATCTATTTTCACTTAAAATTGGTGTTAATTTTGAAACTAATAATTTCTCAAACAGCTTTGACATATTTGATAATAAGCTAATAGGTCTATAAGACTCAACTTTTGTATGATCTTTACCTGGCTTTGGTATCATGGTAACTAAGGAAACCTTCCATTTTTCAGGATAGTATTCAAGGCGTAAAATAGCATTAAAAATAAAAAGAATAATTTTCTTTGCTATGCGAGGTAGCTCCAAAAGCATTTTATTACTGATTTTATCAATACCAGGTGCCTTCTTAGTGTTTAAGTCACAAATAGCCTTTTCGATTTCTCTTATCTCAAATCTGAGGGGAATAGCTGCTCTAGCAACAACAGGTGGTAACTCGACCGCAATATTGTGAGATATATTTGGTGTAAATACGTTTTTCAAATGATTTACAAACAGGTTTCCTTTTTCATTATCATTTCTTGCCCAACTACCATTCAAGTTTCTTAATGGTGGCTTAGATATAACTGGCCTTTTTAGATTTCTAGCTGCACGCCATAATGAGTAGTCAGATTGTGGAGTTGCATCAAGTTCCTTAAGATATTTTTCTAGAGAAGCCGTTTTCTGATTCTGTAGCAACTTTCTTAGCCTTTTTGTGCATTCTTTTAATAAAATCTTAAGTTGCGGGGATCTGTAAAGTTGCCACTCTCTTCGAACTCTCCTTTTTTCAGTCAAGAGCCGCTCGACATCTGAAGAACATATTTTATTATTTTTAATTTTTTTGGGGGTAACGCTGGAGTGTTGAACAGCTAGTTTAAGATAACTGTCAAAGTTAACAAGAGAGAGATCCACATTCTCCGGTGTACTAAGCGGAATATTTTCTGTGCAATGGGCACTGAGAAATTTTTTATATTTTAACCAATTTATTTGTGTGGCTGGCGTCGCTAAGTAACCTGACGGAAATACAATTCTATTTGGGTTCGATATTGTATTAACAATTGTAGGTGTGTGGTCGGATGATAATTCTAAGGAAGCTTCAACATGAATCGTTTCTGTGGGGATGATCAGTAGGCCAATATGTTGGTTGCCCGCTCGCGACCACATTTAAACCCATTTTAGAGATTGTGTTAAACAAAACACGAATTTTTGGTGTTATAAGTCGTGACCCCCAGAAGGTATGTTTAGCGTTATAATCGCCAGCGGCCAGAAAACAGGGTCCTAATGATTTATAATATTTATAATATTGGCCTTCTGATATGGAAAATCTAGGTGGAGAGTATAAAGAAGAAATTACTATATTTCGATTTAGCTCCTCAACACAAATAGTCGTTGCTTGCAGATAGTCTTCACGGTGATCACACATAATGTAGTGTTTGACTCGAGTTTTTATTAAGATGGCAGAACCTCCACAAGCTCTATCTCGAGGGTCCTTGGTATCATATAGTATATAACCATTGATTTTAAACGTATTTCTTGAGGTCAAATGAGTTTCAGAAATCATCATGACATCAATTTGTTTATTTTTAAGAAAGTATTCTAATTCATTTTTATGTTGGCGGATGCCGTTTGCGTTCCAAAAACAAATTTTTAAACAGTTCATGGTTTGTTAAGTACAGCTTGCAATAACATCGATTGCATTCTAAGCATTTCCTGCATCATATTACCCATTGTGTTCTTAAAATTATTTACTGTTTGCACTAATGTTTCCATGGTTTTTTCTAAACGACTTAAATTAGAAACCGGAGTTTCATCATTACTTGGCGAGGGACCTTGCATTGGCTGATGGTTTGATTTTAGGACGTTAGCGTAAGAGGTTCTGTTATTACTAGGCTGGGGGGCTTGAATTGCATTTGTGTTTACCTGATTTGCAACCTGCATTTGAGGGGTATTTGTTTTCGGTCCAACCGTCTGCTTGACAATATTATATACTGGGCATCCTCTATAATTGGCAGTGTGATTACCTCCACAGTTGCTACATTTTTTTACGTTGGGGTCGGTTTTAGACTTATCGCAAGAAACTGTACCGTGTAGTTCACCACATACTACGCAGACAGGGGGTAAGTAGCAGTATGCCTTGGTATGGCCAAATTCTTGGCAGTTTAAGCACTGAACAGGTCCATTTTTTTTGTGCGGCTCTTCTATAGTTATTCTTCTGTAGAGAATATATTTTAAATTGTAAATAGGATGTGTTTCGTTTTTTTTAAGTTTTACGTCGCCGGGTTCAAACTCCACTCGAAAAAGTGGTTGGGGAATTTTTTCTCTATTTTTAATATTTACTACATGTTTTACCTTGAAGCCTTTTTCTTCTAGGAATGTTTTAACCTCTTCTGGGTCCACACATGAGTCAATACCCTTAATCACTACCTGTAGACCTTTACTGCTTTTCAGTTGGTAGGTATAAAAGTCTTTTTTAAGCGTTTCAAAGTTGTTTACTATTTTGCGAAAATCATTCTCATTATTGACTTGTATTTTTGTCTCGTTTATACTTCCACGCTTTATAGCCGCTACGTAAAACGAATTTTCACCTATCACCGATATCAAACTCTTTATGAGCTCATTTGAATTTTGCTCCCTTAGATATATCGGGGGAGGCTTGGATGGTTTAATGACGTTTGGTGCTTCAGAGGATTCATCCTCCAGAATTGCAAAACGATTTTGAGTATTTATGTTATCAAAAGATGGTACTTTTGAGGCCGAAGCAACTGCTGCAGAGGTAGGGCTGCGTCCCTGTTTAAGCACTGTTATGTACCTGTCCATACCAACTTGTACTGTAGGCTTTTGACAACTTTTTACAGGGGGGTTTTCCATTGCATTTGTGTTTGAGTTCATGGTATCATTACCCACTAAATTTGTTTTTGACGTCACGGCAATACTTGCTGGGCTGGCAACACTTGTCACCAAATCTAGTTGTAGTTTTTTTAATGAGTCACTATCCACTATTTTCGTAAACACCGAGGGTGGTAGGGAGCGTGTTCGAATAATTGGCTTAGCCGTTAAATAGTTTATACTGAACTAAAACGTAAACGTTTCTTTCATTTATACTTACACCACAATTATGGAGAGGGATAATGCATTTCTGCTGATGTTTGTAAGACTCGAGCCCGCAGCTCGAGACATCTCCTAATTCAGGCAGGAATCTGCTACCTAACCACTTTAGCCTAATGTTGTGTAGCCTGGGACAGTGGCACAGAATGTGCTCAACTCATTCTCAGATGTCATTCTCACCGCCATCCTGCCTATCATAGAGTGGCCTGTGATAATACCTATCATGGTCCTAACGCAGGCCCTTCTCTAGCCCAGCAGAGCCTCCGAATTTGACCTACTAAGCACCGGCCAAAGCGTGCGCGATACCCGGCAGTCCGTTCCGCTCCGCCAAACCCGATTAGTCCCGCTCAGAACCCATTCCCATTGGAGGCCTGACCGTCTGCAAACTTTCAGGGCCCTCCATTTCCGAGCCTAGTCTCTCCAACACATCAGCTATTTCGTTGCCGGTGATGGTGCTGTGAACCGGTACCCAGCACAGCCTCACCACATAATTCCCTAAGATCTCTCCTAGAGCCCTCCTGCAATCATCCACTAGCCTGGAGTTCACATACCAGCCCATCAAGGCCCTAAGAGCCACCTGGCTGTCCACATATATAGCGACCTCCGAGCCCCTGGCAATGTTGCTTTCTACCAATTCCACGGCCCTAGGAATCCCCAGAACCTCTGCTTGAAACACACTGCAGTTGTCTGGAAGTCTATATGATCTTCTGATGTCCAGATCCCTAATGAACCCCGTGCCCTTAATCTTCGAGCCATCGGTGAAAATGGCAAACCCCCTATACAATCTGCCCTGACCTTACCAGCTTTCCCTAGACGGAAATATTACCTCTGACAATCGACCAAAATCAACCCTAGTGCCCACATAATCCGCGTAGCCGGGCGAACCCAGGAAATAACTACCATCGCTAATTTTACCCAAGATCCTCGCTTGACCCTCCGTGAAATTTCGTATCAGTCCTACATCCATCAGTCTGAGAATGCTCCTGGCTGCCATACCCATCACATACTGCTCTACAGGTAGATGATGTAGAATAACATCAAGGGCCGCCTGAGGCGTGCTTCCCAAGGCCCTTGTCATGCCGATCGAAGCACACCGCTGAGCCTTAGACAGAACGTCCCTTCGACTAGCCAGTCTCAATGCCTTCCACCAAGTGTCGTTGTACACAAACGTTTTGTACATATATATTTTGTTGTGAGTTTGATTTTCAAATACATTTATGCAGACCTTTGGTAGAACGTAAATATTAAACTTTTGGATATGTAAAAGATACATAGGTTAATTCAAAAATGCCTCAGCTCAAAAAAATGGTTAATGGCAAATCTTTGGACCATTTAGTTTCTTTTGTTTAGATATTTATACACTTGATAATGAACAATTTTTGTTGAGTCATTTTTGATTATGTATCATTTTCACAAGTTACCGAATTATTTTAAGTTATGTCACTTTAGCTGAATTCCTTTAAAGTTTTTACACTTTTGCCAAAAATTCTAAACTGACACAAGTCTAAAAAATGTAAACTCAAAAAAAAAAAAAAAAAAAAAAAGATTTATTTTATCAAAAGTGTCACAATTTGAATTTAGAATATTTTTAAGCCCTTAAGTGGGGAACAGAATAGTCGATGTAGTACAACGTTACGAATAACGCTACAAGCTGTCGAAAGTTAAAAACGGTCGTTGCAGTTGAAGTTGATGCGCAAAATTCGAAATCTTTAACTTTGTTGCGCTACAAAGCATTTGTCAGCTTCAGCTACTACTACAACTTCTTAATTCTGTTCCAGGCAATAGGGAGCTACTACCATTTTATTTTCGACAGAACTAAAACAAGTGTATTGTGCATAGTTAAGCGTATAAGTCGAAAAATTAAAATTTTGAGTTGAGCAACTTTTGAACTAAGTGCGCGATATATGGATATGCATACAAATAAAGTAGAAAATATACATATAAAAACTGTACCAATTAAAATAAGTTGATTTGAATAAATTAATTCGTAAATGCCAAAAACCACCACAAACACCAACACACACATGTTGCCATTACAAAATGTATTTAATTAAAAATCTTCCTAAATTCAGTCTCACACGTTACAAAATGTTCAAATATTTGTTCACTGTAGTGTAAATGTAAATTTAATTAGAAGTCAACTACATCATACAATCGTGCAGGCCAACTTTAAAATCAAAAATATTCACTCACTCCACTAGAGAAGATTCAACAAATGTTTTGGGGTCTCAGTCTATTTGCATTCACCTTTTGTTGCCACAACTGTCTTGTTATAACTTCTATAACTTTGCCAAAACTGTCAGTCAAGTCCGTTCACGCTGAGATTGAGTTGCGTGTATGTTTCTATTTATTTAACAATTGAAATTTGTTGTCTATTTGAGTTAAAACAAAAGCCAAAATGAACTCGCCAAACAACCCCCTTCCACATTCACTTCCACTGCTTTCACTTTTTGTTGCTTGCATCACAAACATGACAACAACATTTCCTTTTTCCGTATAGAGACTATGAAGAATATTTCTATTATTCGTTTAGATATTTCTCTGATAAATAAATGAGTAAATATAGCGAAGGAATAAAATCTAAACAAATAAATTGTAACAACAAAACAAAATGTGTTGGAAATTAAATGGAAATATTTACAAAGTAAACCCATATATTTTGATATGTATGTATTTATATCCTTCCTAGTCTCGTAATTCGTACATTAAAGTAATTTGGTAAACAAGATGGTAAAACAATACGAGAACAAGTACAAGGGCAAACAAACATTTGAAGGATACGAGTGTTATTGTAATAATCTAAGTAAGTAAATAATTTCAAATACGACGGCATAATTTTATAAATGGCAGCCATTTTGACTTTGTATTTGGATGTGTGCGTTTGTGTAAAAAAATCCGTTTAATATATTTATTAGAAATTAAACAGAACCCTACTTCCCATTTCAAAGTTGACAAGGCAGTTGTGACAACCAAGTGTTTTTTTTTTTTTTGGTGAATTTTGCAATATAATTATTTATTAAATTAAAAAGGGATTTCTTTAGTATACATGTATCTATAAATGTTTATACATTAAACATACATTGACCTCAAGCATCCCGTTCTAGTTATTATTTACCAGATCTCTGTTCCTGCCACCATAATGTACCACCTTAATGTCAGAAAATTAAAGTTTGCAAAAAATTCTTCGTTCCGACTTGCAATTTTTGTTGTTGCAACTTTTTAAAATTCTGCTTTAAAATTGCATTAGTGTCCAGCAGATTATGAAATTCTAGTTTTGCAATTTTTGTATTTTCTTTTTGTCTTTCCTCTTCCCTTTTATATACCTACAGCCAAATTCAAGTTAAAAAGAGTGAAAATTACAAAACAAAACAGAATTGCATAGTACATAAAACTGAGTACCCCTCCCCAATCTTCTCACCTTTCTCACCAATATACTCAAGAATTGCTGCAACAAAAGTCTGGACGAAGGCAAATCATTTAACTTTTGCTAAGAAAGTAGTTCGCAACACTTTTTTATCGAAACGGCCTTTATAGTAGAGGGTGTACGGTATTTTTTTGTTGCTTGTAAGGTGGTACGATCTTATATACACTATTAAAACGTTTTTCTAGAAATTTACAAAAAATATAAATAAGTAGGTTTAAATAAATGTGGTGGCTTATTAAAACCTTAATTAGCTTTACCGAACTAAATACCCAGTAAAAAATGTGCTCCAAAAGGAGCAGGTTTTGTGTATGAATTCATACCTAAAATCGCTTCAAACCTGCTGATGGAATGCCTAATTTTTGTATGGGATGTTCCCGGTTTGGAGGACTACTTTCTGCTGACAATAAGCGCTTCTTTTAACATGCAAACAAAGCACTCCTAAAGTGCTTTTTTAGGGGCTAACTATATTAACATATTCATTAATGTTTTACTTTGATTGATTGTGCGCTTTTTCTCTTAAGTGCTTCAAAAAACCCAATTTTTTCTTACTGGGTACGTTTAAAAATTCTATGATAGACGGTTGAGTTCTTTTACAGCTAGGTTTTCTATTCGGGGATTCCCGAGTGAAATATTTTTAAAATTCTTGGGATTTATAAGACTTCAAATTTTGAGAATTTTCTCCCAAAGAATTTGACTTATGACCAGAAAATTATTAACTAAAAACAAAAAGAAAACTGTTACATACAACCTTGATATATCGTATCAAATATAAAAAAAAAATTCATACATATGTTTAAGGACAACAATTAAACATTAACCAATCAAAAATGTAATCGTAAATTAGTATGTATGTATATTGATTTGTAAAGTGGAAAATATACGAAAAAATCTCTAAAATAAAAATTGTGCGCTAATGGGTTAAGCAAAAGTGTTCTTTCATAGCTTTTTTATACACTGACAGAAAAATGCATATTCATATTGATGTTGCCCTAACATCAGAATTGTGACATCAATGTTACTGTTTTATGGCCCTATGTTCCAACTGGGAATTTTAAAGGACTAAATATATATAATATAATGTTACTACAAATGGCATCAATGATGCAAAAACTAACATCCATCCAATGACTAACGTCTTCGTACAATTTTGTAATTTTTAACGTGTCATCTATTTTATGACTATAGTGACATCAATTCGATGCCACATTTTGTATATTATTAACATTATTTTCATGATTACAATGTATTATAAGAAGCAAAAATTCCTACATTCTATTTTTTTTTAATAATTTAGTTAAATAGATCAAATTTTTATAACAGTGTATGTAAACAAATCTGAATTATATCTGAAACCGAACCAAAGTTATATCAAAATATAATTTATTACATCTGTATAAAAGGTAGGGTTGTCAGAAGCCAATATTCAAATAACTTGAAATTGAACAATCTAAAACGTACAAAAAAAAAAAAATTAAATTTGATATAATTTTTTTTTTTACCATAACTTTAAAAAAACGAGAAAACGTAACAATAAATATTAAGTTTTACGTCATATTACTACATATCGTCATCTAAAATCAAAAAGGACATAAGTCTGTGTTCATACGGCTCATGCCTTATTGACAAGATTGCTACTTTATAGGCGAGAGTGACGAGGGGAAAAGAAACTATTACACAGATGCATGTACTGTCTTTACGTTTTGCTTTCTTATTCGTTGTTTAATTTTGTTTTCAATATCAAATAAAACAAAATAAAAACATGTCGTCAACAGGACATGATTCATTTGAACGCCAATTCATGTTCAAAGAAGAAAAAGGTAGAATCTTGTCAATAAGACATGAGCCGTATGAACTCAGACTAAGGAACAAAAAAATTTAAAATCTACTTTGTTTTGCGAAATAATCGTTAGCGCGAAAATTCGTGTTTTACTGAAAAAGATTTTTTCTAATTATCTTAATATCTATCCGAAAATCCAAAACTATTTGTGCACGATTTTAGATTTGTCATATACGTGTAGAAATGGACCAGTGCATTCCAGTCATAGGATTTCTAAAATCGGGCTAAAATCAAGAATTCTGGATTTTTTTTAATTTTTGTAATACTTAAGGTGCTCTAATCTGGTGGCCCTCGTAGTACGTCTATAGATCCCTAATCAATAACTTTCACTGGAATAAAAGTCCTTAAATAGCATCTGGAATATGATTTCAATCGGACTAACCGTTAAAAAAATCTAGAAAAATTCCCTTTTTTGTTCTTAAATCTCTTACTGTGTGTTGCTTACGATTAACAGAATTTACTTACTCTTGTTTTAGTTGTAAGTAAATATATTTGATAATTTTTCAAACCTTCATCAAAACTTAGTCTTATTAAACTTTCCAAAGGACATCCTTTTCCTTTCTTGTGAGTATAGATTATTTCAAATACCTAAAGTACTTTCGATAAAGCCTTGCGAATTGGTATGGAAAATACAAGCGAGATCCATTTATGTCAGTGATAACCAAGCCCCGAACTAACCAAGCCCCGAACGCACGCACACAAAGATATTATGTACTTGGGTGCGGTCGCAGAGACTGATGATAGCCTGATCCCAGCGGGAAAACTCAGAAGACCTTCTTACTTCAGGCCTTTTTAAAGGCCTGCTTTAAACATTTTTTGATTTTATTACTTTTCTTACGTAACTGCAAAAGAATGCCTCATAGAAGGCCTCCACACTCGCTTCTATGAGAAGCGAGAAAAGAAGGAGTAACATTTTTTGTTTTGTTTTTTTGCACAAGCAAAAGCAAAAGAATTCAGATCCCTTTACAACAACAAAGTAACATATGTGGTAAATCATTTTAGTTGAAGTTGAAAAGAGAAAGAGTAAAATTTTTTATTTTGTTTTTTTCGCCAAAGCGAAAGAATTAAGATCCCGTTATAAAAACAAAGTAGGTGCATATTAAAATACAAAATAAAAACAATAATGTAAATCATTTTAGTTGAGTTTTTTTCATTAAGGAAGATAAACTTTTATTCGCAATCTATTTTACAATATTTAGCAAATTTGATTATTTCAATAAAAAAATAGGTATCACATGTTTTATTAAACTACAATAAGCTTAATAAAATATATAAACATACGTTTGTAAAAAAGGTATACATACATATATAAAAAGTTAAATAACAAGATAACCTTTTGCTAAGGCCTTTTGACAGTCATTCTCTGGAAAGCCTTCTAAGAGCCATTTATTTGAAGGCCTTTAAGATGCTCTGGGGAAGAAAGGAAAGCGGAAGGCCTTCTCCGCAATGACAACGCGTGTAAAAATGATATGAGTATGGAATGGAGTGAGAAGGCCTTGTTTATCCAAAAGAAGGGGTACAGAGGCCTTCTGGAAGGCCTCCGTACTCCTTCTTTTTCCCGCTGGGATGTTTTGAAACTAACAAAGTTGTTGTATACATGTGAATTGCCGACCGTGTCTGTGTGAAAACTACGATTATTGACTTACTCGCGAGCCTATGGAGTGGTTATCACTGATTTATGTATATAGATTTTGAACATTACTTTTATCGCATTTTTGGATATAAATTGTAATATCTTCTTTGCCTTTATATTAAGTATGTAATTTATAACAAAAAAAAAAAAAAAAAAAATTTTTATATTAAAGAAATTCTATTTTAGCTGAAGAAATTGTTTTTGAGCTGGTAACTGGACAAGACCCAAAAAAACTGGACAATCCAGGCCATTCCAGGCCGTCTGGCAACCCTAATATAAGGGTACATTTTTAAAAATTTAATCGCATTTTGCCAAGCTGGGTTTGTTTGAGATATGACTATGTTGCAATAAAGCAGCAATATCTTCATATAATCTTCAAAATTTACGGCGTAAGCATATAAAGCCTCCTCCACAAGTTATCGAACGTCCTACACCTTCATACAGGAAGGTCAAAACTTCCAAGGTCAGCGTTTAAAAGATACAACAATTAATTTTAGTCTATACTCCCAGATCTAAAATAAATTTCTGATGAGAATATGTCAAAGCTTCAAAAAAATCTGCTTAATCGTAAAATTAAGAAAACATTCTTAAAATCTGGTAAAACTAAAACACAAAATTTTTAATATTTTAAATTTGCTAAAAATCCGCAGAATTTTTATAAAAAACTATGCTTTAAGTTTGCTGAGTAAAAGGAATTTTAATATCGTTATCTTAAATGAAAAGGAGTAACTAACAAAACATTCAAAATCGTGTTTTTGGATGGTTATTATGAATTAGTTCGCTAAAAACCCTAAAAATGTGAAACCGCGGGTTCGGTTTTAAAATGATAAAAACCGGCCCGTTTCGGTTCTGTTTTCGGTTTTAAAAAAATATCCAAGTAAAACTACATACATACAAATATATATATTTTTTTGTATGTTATAAAATTTTTTTATTTGTTATAAAAAAAGAAACATTTGTTCTTCTAAGTACTCATTTTAAATTAAAGAATTTTAAAATGGCTTGCCAGTGTTTCAGGCTGTTTTATATTAAGTTTTTTTTATATGAAATACGAGTATTATGTCTAATTTGCAATTTATTTTAGCATAAATATATTTCTAAAGTAAAAGCTAAAACCGAGCTTTTTTGGTCGGTCTTCGGTTTCGGTTTTTATGCATTAAAACCGCGGTTTCGATTTCGGTTAAAACCGAACAGCAATCCCTATTGTAAATGCATTGAACTACATGTCTTGACAAAATTTTAAACTTCTGCGATCAAAAATTACGCTTTTATTAACAAAAAACAAAGGGACGTAACTATAACAGTGTTTATTTTATAATTACGTAATAATCCAATTTTTTTTCTAACAAAATATTTCCTTTTAAAATGCATGTTTTCTGACATGGTTAAAGTTTTCATTTTACAGTCAAATCCCGATAATTCGTACCCCGATAAATCGTTATTCCCGATAATTCGTATTAAACTGTCGGTCCCTTGAAAAATCTCGTTAATTCGTAAAATTTCCATATATTGTGGTCCTCTCGCTAACTCGTTATTTTTTTCAAATAAAATCTTCTTTACCTCTTATAAATCGTAATTGTTTGCTAGCAACACTTGTAATTCGTAATAAAAACAACAGAAACATGGAAAGAATGATTTTTTGTTTACCGCAATTTTTTTATTTTCTTAAGATTAGGGGCCTGATTCTGGCAGTCGTGATCTAGTACTTTCTCGATTCGAAAGCAATTTAATATCTAATTATTTCAGACAATACTGAACGAAATACTGTTAAAAATAATTTCGATTCGTTCTGTATCGACTGATATAAAATTGCTTTCGAATCCAGAAAGTAGTCGATCACGTCTGTCAGAATTAGGCCCCAGTTTGTTTCATGAATAATTTTTATATATTTTATGTTTAACAATTGAAGCACAGCCGCGAATAACGTTGTAAACGCCACATTTTGCAACAACTGTGTTTTTGCAGATAACCGTTGGCCTTCTCTTACACAGTTTAAACATCAAATCAACCAAAACTATGCACCTTAACGCCTTCAAAATGGCATACAAGAGTCAGCCAATGGAAGAACATTGCAAGTTACTAACAAAATGAAGAAACCGAAATGGTTTTGCAGTGCGGGATAATGTTTTAAAAGCATTTTGCATAAAAGTTGTTATTATCATTATTTCTAATAATAGAAAAAAAAAATTTTAAAACAAATAATGCTGCCTGTCAAAAAACGTTTTTTTTTGCTCTCCTGAAAAATTATTATTTTGTAACTTAAAACGTTATTCGCGGCTGTGCTTCAATTGTTTTTTTTTTATCGTTTTAGTAAATAAATTGAAAACCCCCGTTAATTCGTATTTATTTTATTTTAACCACGTTAAATCGAAACCCTGCTAAATCGAAAACCCCTATAATTCGTAAGAAATGGCCGGTCCCTTGCGATTACGAATTATCGGGATTTTTATTTTTGTTAGTTACGCTTTTTTGCATTTTAGCTTACGATATATATTTCATAAAAACTATTATATTTAAAAAAAAAAATAATCAAAAAATTCAGCTTTTTCTAAAAGTAAAAATATGCTTAAAAAAATCTGCTTTTGGCCCAGGAAATATGCTAAAAAGCAATTAGCATTTTCTTCAAAAAAAAAAAAAAAAAAAAAATATGCAATTCTCCAACTCAATCTGCTAAATGTAGCAGAAAATATGCTAAAATGCTATCACTGGATATTCCACCTTCGCGATGCAAAATGTTTGGTAAATTCAAATGCATATGGTCAATGTCGAACATCGAAAAACTGTAAGGCCGGCCATTCACGTACAGTTTAAACTGTCAGTTTCAACTGTTCAGTTAAAACTGACAGACTTAACTGTAAACTGAGATGTACATACACGTGCAGTTCAATTCCTCAGTTTTTAAGATGGATTCGAACGAGCAGGACGGTTTGGCCATATACGCACTCCCACTCGACACAAATTGAACTGAGAACTGTGCAGTTGAACCCCCACACACGTTCACTTCAGTTGAAACTGTCAGTTAAAAATATAAAAATTTTATGTTTCTCACCGTTCAGTTGAACTGTCAGTTATTACCCACTCACGCACAGTTTAAACTGTACGTGAATCTCCGGCCTAACACGTTAAAGTTGGGCGATGGCAAACCATTGGCCAATGTAAATGCAACGCAACATTAGCCAATGCAAATCAAACACAAAACGCACGAATGCATACAAACAAGGACTACTTCATTGCCCTTTTTACGAAAAACTACAACGAGGCCCGGGCTACAATATCTCCTCGAAAAAAAAAAATTATAAAATCCATGATTGAATTTCTAAAAAATTTTTTATTGAATAAAAACCAAGTGTTTGAAAAAACAACATGTTTTTTCTTTATTTTATAGATAACACGTTTTAGTTACTTATACAAAAAATTAAATGCGCCGCAAATAAAAATTCAAATGTCTTAAAATACTTTGCTGAAACAGATGCCGCAATGACTCATGATATTATGGATCATCAGCAAACTTTCATTGCCAGTGTAAAGCAATTTTCGCTCGAGTGATGCATTTACGAACAGTTCCTTTATTTCAATAACATTATCAGCTTTTTTTTCTAGGATTTATGGAGCTTCTAACCAAGCAAGCGTATAAGGAAGAAACGTTAAAGTTTCGTTTACATTCTCGCTTACAAAAGACATGAATTTTATATGGCGAGTTACCACTTTAAAGCAACACAATTTTGACACAGAAAGCGTTTTATTCGGCGCATATAAAAATATAACGATCAACTTTACATAGGTACAAGATTTTTCGTTTTTACCGTTTTTTTTTTAATACGCTCTCTTACAATCCTCTTCAAATGTTATGTTTTTTTTTTAATTTTTTTCGTTAAGAATTCGTTCTCTTACCTTACATAAATGTGCGCTTACTTTTTAAATAAGTTCTTCGCAAAACAAAAAAATTTTAATTTAAGATTTCTGTATGACGTGCTCAATTCCCAATTTTTTTTTTTGATAAATACACTGAAATTTGTTGTTGAGGGAAAGCTAGCTCCTATTTTTTATTGGGATAGGAAAACCTTTCAAAATTCCAAAAAAAAACAGTTATTAGTCGGTTCCAATTTCCTAATAATTTTCTTCTTTTTTTAGTATTATATAAACTGATCGTTTAAATACCTATTGGGTCTATCCCCCTAAAAGCATTTTTCTTATTTAGTTCAGTTTTTTTATTTTACGTTTGATATTTTCTTTATATACCTATAACAAAATTAACAACCAAAAAAATTATAAAGCTTTTATCTAACTTAATATGAACTTCCGAATTCTAATTGGAACGCAATTACATTTCCATGATTTTGTTTATAACCATCTTCTGCTTACATTAACATCGCTTTGATATTTTAGCAATGACTCTTAAACTGCAAGAAATAAAATCAGTTTTATTGCAATCGGTGCGTGAGTAAAGTCGACTTTGCTGCTGTCTCTTGGTATTTAATTAAATTAAAAAGGAAATATTAGAGTTTTTCTTTTGCAAAAAGTGTTAAAATGTCAATTAGTTGCTATATTTTCAAATAAATATGAAATATAAATCGTTTCTAATCGATTTCGGTGAAAAAAATGCATTACAAATTTTAAAATGTGTGTAAAAGTGTAAATTGTTCTAAAAAGCATGACGTCATCATCAGTTTGTTCTTTTATTTCGTTTCCTTCGTGTAGTTAACATCAGTTAATAAAATAACAACAAGTGTGCGATGCGCGAGTAGCTCGGTAACAGTCGTGTATTTTAACAAACAAAAAGTGTTTATTTTGCAAAAAGTGCATTGTCTTTGTTGGTAGTGAATGTGCTTCAGTTAATTGAGTGCTATTTTTGTGTTTTAAAGAATGAGTTGTTAAAATAAATTAAGTTGTAGGATGAAAAGAGGAAAGAAAATACATACATAAAACAAAAGCAATTAAATATACATATGTATGTATGTATGTGAGTTGTACATATTTAATGAAGTATGTTTTAGTGAGTGAATAAAATAAAGATGAAAAAGAAATGTAAGCAAGCAGCACGTGGTATTTCATTGCAAAGGTAAATGTTAGAGTTGTCAATTATTCGCATTTCAACTTTTTTCGACTAATTCAAATAATTGTTTTTGTTCGTTCGATCCAACGATTAAATCTATACAATTATTCGTTTAATCGATGATAATAACGAATTAAAAAAATTAGTTACATTCGTCCATTCATCAACAACTTAGGAAAATCTTCCATTTTCTTCTTTATCTTTTCTCAAACCTGTACCCATGTTCTGTAACTTTAGTGAGAACTTCTTGCATCGAAAAGATGTGAAACAAAATATTCCATCGTTTCTCGAAAAGTGAGAAAAATGTGTGTCTGTAACTCGTGTCGAAAACTATCAAAAGAGATTACGTCGTTACGTTATAAATGTCATAATATTGCACTCGAAGCCGATGTGGCATTGCATACGTTCAGAACGCCAGTAACACATATCGTTGACGGCGACCAAAATTTACTTAAATTGAAAATTTTTCAACGACGGCGGCGAAAACACAACCGTCGGTTATACCAAATTGTGTAAAGAGCGACTTTAATGTTTGTTGTTTGCAAACGAGCTTTGAAGACATTCGTATATTTTATAAAAATATTAAAAGCAAAATAATAAAACAATGAAAATGTGCCAAGAATAAAATATTATTATTATTATTCTTTGCATTTTGCATTTTTAATTGTTTTTTAGTGTTAAAATTTTTTCTCGCCCCATTTTTATTCGTGAGTTTATTTGACAGTTCAAAGCGGGAACTTTTCTCACCAAAATGTTACAGACACACTTTTTCTGTAAATTGGCTAGTAATTTCCTTACGTGACAGCTTGTACTCGCCAAAAAAAGTTACAGACACAGTTAAGTGAGAAAAACAGCTGTTTGTTTCAATTTATGGCATTTTTGTTTCATTTCACACATTTCAATCGAAAACTTTCTCGACGCGAGAGTTACAGAACATGGGCACTGCTTTGAATTCTCCTTTTTTTTAACGTAAAAGTTAAGATGAAACTTCATATCGTTGTATTACTTAAAGTCATCGTAAAACCCCTTATTCCTTAAAAATCCGATATTACTTTGTCGTTGGCAGACCTACCATCTTCAGCTAAACTTCTGCATATAATTTCTTCTATAGAGCAACCGCTGTCTCTCTTATGTATTTTTCCATTGGACCAAGTTCGGCATTTTTTGATGTCGTTGGATAATCTTCCACTACATTGTTTTCAATGATTATATTGTGACACTTACGCAAATGGTAAAAATATATGTATATCTATATTAAATCGGCTAAGGCAAAACAGTTAAGAACACTTTCCTCCTCTGTATGTCAACCGATTTGAACAAAATAAACACCATTTGATAGGTATTTACTCCAAGAAGTGCACAATATATACACAATTGCTACTAACACAAATGCAAAATACATAAATTAAAATTTTTTTTTTCAATTATCAAATAATAAAAAATTAGAGTGATCGATTATTCGACATTTTTTTCGAATATTTCAACTATATAGATCTTATGTAAATATCGGACCAGGCAAAACAGTTAAGAACGCTTTCTTCCCTTGTTTGTCAACCGAACCTCTATGGGGAAATACGGGAAACTAAATTTCTTTTTTTTACTTTTCTGTGCTTCATGTGATAATTTTTTAATTTTCTATAGTATTGAACTTAAAAACATAATATTATAGGTGTAGGGGTCTGAGTGAATGATAAGCTATAAGATAAAAAATATTGGTACTTTTTGTTTTTCATCTGGAACTTTTTGAAATTTCGTATTAAAGTCTCGTTTGTAATATAAATTATTTTTTTGCCTATGAGGCTTATTATATTACTTCTTTGTGAATAAATAAATAAATAAAAATATTCGACATATACAGATAAAATTATACATCACACTGGGTGAATAAGAACATGTAAAGGGAGCTTTTTGGTACTTTTTCGTTCAACAGCTCGTTCTCTGATTAATTTTCGTTAATATTAGACATAGAAACATAAAATTAAGCGTGCAACGTCCCGAGTGGATGACAATATATAATGGAGACTTTTTGATAATTTTTTGTTTTTCAATTGGTATTTTTTATATTGAACTTGCAAAATTAAATTAACTCACGTAGAAGATAAAATATGAACCGGAGGTTGGTCCCTCGCCAAATCGATTCACTTCGAAGGAATAAATAAATGCTCAAAACAAATAAATTCATATAATTGGTATTGTGGTTATTTTGTTGAACTATTTATAAATTCATATATGTATACGTAGATGAATTATGTTTTATAAATTCATATATGTATACTTAGATGAATTATGTTTTCTTCATATTAACATAAAAATGTATGGTCGAATTTTGACCATTTGACATAATTTAGAAAAAGAATAATACAATAACAACATTTTTTACTTTAATGATATGATTTATATTGTAAATCAATTCTTTATTTTTTTAGCTTTTTGTTTATTTCTGATTTTTTCACCTTAAATTGAAAAACCCCCTTTCTGAGATTTTTTAACGTTTGATTTAAAAAGATACCAGTTTGTCAAAGATTTGTTCAATAAGAACATTTACATTTTTGTAATACTATAAGTACTCAACAGGGTGTTTGCTTAATATACATTGCGATTAATTAACTTTCCTACATTCTGTATAAAATCACTATTTGAATAAATCTAATTCTAAGCTTTTATTAAATTTATTTTTTAATAAAAAAAAAAAATTATTCGATTAATCGACGTTAATTAATCGATTAATTTGTTATTCGAAAATCGCCATTTTAAAATAATTCGAACAAGAGTTTGGTTTTGTTTGATCGATTAATCGAATTATTCTTAATCGGTTGACAACTCTAGTTAATATACATACATAAATATATAAGGGAATGGTAAATGGATTCCAAAATCGATTTTTTGAATTCGATTTTTGAAATCGATTTTTAAATCTATTATAAAATCTTTAAAGGCAAAAACTTTAAAACAATTCATAAAAAATTAAGTAAACATTTAATACAAACATTAACAAACAAAACTTAATACAGTGGTATCCCGGTTTAATGAAATATATATTGTCAGACCATTTCGTTATTACATTTTTATTAATAAAACAATAATATTTTAATAAAACAAATTAAATTTTGTTTATTTCCATTCATAACACAATCAAAAAATAAATACTTTATATTATTTTCAATTAAATGAGCACATAGTGGACTTTACAAAAACTTCACAAAAATGACGTAAAATTTGAAACAGAAAACAATCATTTGTTTTGTAAACAAAAGTAAAAACTGACTGTAACGTTCAAATTACAAGTACCTATTTTCTTTGTAAGAAAAGAAAATACTTCTCTTAACTCGTTGTTTTTAGCATAATCGCTCTTAAAATATGGTAAAAATGTAAACAAAAACAAAAGCGAATGGATGCAAATATGTTTGCATTCATTCTATTTTGTTTTTTTTTCAAATTTTTTTGTAAAAATTCGTTATATAAAGTTCAAAAATCTGCTGTTTGTTCGTAATATAAGGTACTCAATGGAAAATATGACCGAGGCCTTTCCACATGAGGCCAAAAATATGTATATAATTTTTATTGTTCTTAATTATATATTAAAAACTAGCTATCAAGCTATCATGAAATTTAACATGTAATTATAAAACACTTCCTTACTTTTTACACTTTGTAAAAATACTATAGCAAGAAAGACCAAATACTATGTATAGTAAAGTGAGACATTAATATGAGTAGTTCACATGCAAACACCGCTAAGTTAAAAAAAAAAAAAATTAAAAAAATCTGTAAAATTTCTGGTAAAGTGCTGAAATTCATAGTTTAGCAAAAACTAGAACTTTTGAGTTACATCAACAAAACAATTTTACATCCCTTTCGACTTAATCGTTTTTGGAAAATCTGCTAAATTTATGTCACTTTTTTATCCACATGTGATTTCATGTGTATGTCAAAGTTTGAGTTTTACATAAGGTTTATAATTTACATGTCCACATGTTGGTATGTGTTACTATGTAACGTACATTTTTTTTTTTTTTTTTTGTACATAATAGGAAGTCGATTTGGTACCTATAGAAAAAAATAACAAATAATAAAAATACAATAATTAAGTTATTCCCAAAAAGTGATATATTTTTAAAATATGAAAAGATTAAATTCTTAAAATGCATTGCGTTGCTGATAGTTTGCAATTATAGGGGTAATTTTTCCAAATTCTAATAGCGTTTATAAAAAATTGTTGAATCGATATTTAAAATAACCTATCAAAAATAAAAAAATACATTTTCAATAATAAATTAGTGTATTTTTTATCTTTTGTATTATTTATTTACTATGTATTATAATTTTTTGAAATTTCAATCAATATTTGCCGCCACAAACAATTTTGTTAATAATCAATTTAGAGTGCTATATTCGGCTGTGCCGAATCTTTGATACCCTCCACCCACATATGTTAGGAGTGGTATCTATATGATATATATTTATTATTAGTTTTCTTTATAAAAACAAACGTTAGCATTAAAATTGGTTGCGGCTTAGACCTATATTAAATTATTGGCCGACAATCAGAAAGTTTCATGCTTTTGTTTTTAGCAATTTTAACTAGCTTGAATAAAATATCATGATTCGGAACAGTTTAAGCCGAACTTAAATGGTTTTCAGGAGGGGAATTCATATTGGAGTATTGGTAAGTTATGAACCAATCATCCTAAAATTTTGCAGTGATTTCTGGTATTAAAAACATAAATTTCAATAGATTTCAAAACAGTGGTGAAATTAGTTTTAGCGTTTACAGTGAATTTCAGAAGTCTGATCAATATGGGATCTAAGGTAAATTATGGACCGTAAATCACAAAATTCATAAAATTTTCTCTGGCGATATGAAACTAAGTTGGTAAACATTTTACCTCAATAAATATATCTGCTACGGTTTTAGGCGTATTTAATAAATTTACCAGAGTGGGCTTTATATGGGTAGTAAATCGTGGACCAATCATCACAAAATTTATAAGTGCTATTTCTAGTCCTAGAAAACTGTAAAGTATTCAATTTTATTCTGATGGCATTATTTATTACGATTTTAAGCGTACTAAACTGTTTTCCGAGAGTAGGGTTTATATGGGGCCTAGGGATATTTATCGATAGTTAAGATTTTACTATCGATATTAATATCGATTGAATGTTTGTACTTGTTCAGGAAAACTTTAACTAGTATTTTATCAGGCTACAGTTCGTTGTTTTTATCGCATTATTGAACGTATGAGACGTATGTATGTACGCACGTTATTTTAGATGACAGTTTTTGATAAGTACCGTTCTGAAGAAACCGAATTAGCAGGGACAAATATATATTATTGCAACTTTAGACAATTTTCTAAATTGGTTTTGATTCTCAACCCAAAAGATAATCAATCTAGCGGACTTATCCTCTAATGGTCGTTCATTGTTTTGTCCTATGCTCACAATTGCAATTGCATTTGGATTTGCATTTTTTTTTACAACATTGCAAAAATATTTGACATTTCCGTCCCTATGTAAGCATGTACAAATGTCGACTTAAAGGCCTTTAATTAGCAGTAAAAAAACACAGCAAAGCAATCCATAACACCTGCCATTCTTGTTGTTTGTATTCATTGCTGTAATTCAGCGCAAACTAATAATAGCAAGTAAAAACTTGCGGCAAAAAACTGTGTGTTTATAGCTACTGTTACATGTCTTCATAGCTGTACTTTAAATAATAATAATATTGATAGTTTTCCTATCGATATTTTCGATATTCTAAGACTCGATAATATCGATAGTACTATCGATAGTTTCCCAGCACTAGCCCAGGGTAAATTACGAACCGATCTTCACGAAATTTTACAGTGTGATTTCCAATTAAATAAAAATCTTATATCATTCCGTGCATGGCTCCAACATTTATGTTAGTTTTTGTAACAAAATTATCAATTTTTTATGGTGGTGGTTCCATATTTTGATTCATAGCTCTGATCCGGGTTTGCTGGATTTCAATCCCAAACTGCTTAAGATAAAAACAAGCAATTTGACACCAAGTTTTTTCATTTCTTTTGATTTTTTCGAAAGTGAGCGTGTTTTTAACAGACGGACAGACAGACGGACATGGCTAAATCGACTTAGAATTGCTCACAACTAATTGTGGTGGAGGATATAAAAACAGCTGATGTCAGATGTTTTGTCACTTAAGGCGACCGCACACAACATGTTTTTGTCATCTGACATGTCAAATTTCCCACTACAAAATACATACCTGTATGTCGTGTGTTACCTTTTTAACTTTGCTTCTGTAAAAATCAGATGCAAAGTCATTTGACAAAATTTCGATTAAAGCGTGCTCTATTTTCTTCTGACAAACTATCTGACATCAGAAATCTATGCCGAGAAGAAACCGGCAGCGGCGTCCATTATTGACGGAATCATTAGACGGTTGAAGTTAATATTTTACAATACCGATATATGTATGATCATTGATCATCCCGCCATTGAATAGATTTTATGTAACTATATATGTATATAAAAACCGTTTCATTATAATATCCTTAATTGGTATCTTTGAATTAAAAGAAAAATATGTTAAGATGGCTAAACTATTTTACGGTGTAAATAAAAATTTTCGTGGCGGCATTTTTATTTTGGTTTTTGCAATAACTATGCGAAAAAAACAGAGACAATGTCAGGAACAAATTACATGTACGTTTCGGACCGAATATTATAAACCTTCTGTAAAACAGCAATTTTGACAGACATGCACATTTACATGTGACTCAAAAAGTTGACAAGTCAGATGTAAAAGACATGTCGTCTACATGCACCTTTAAAACTCGCTCTAATTCAAAAATTTTATATGTATTGTACACAGCGAAATAACTCATGATATTGTTTGGAGGGGTTCAGACGATATGCACAAATTTTACATGTGAAAAAGTGAAAATCCACATGACAAATACACACAATGTGAACATAGCTTAAGTCATCGTCCAGACTTGCAAATTTTTATTGCAAGTCCAGATTGTGAAATCATACAGGTATGTTCCAGGTTTCGACTCGAATTGAAAACGAAGTTTAAAAAAAATTTAAATATGTATAGCAAAATTAACATACATGTAAAATGTAAAGCTTTTATCTAACTTAATACTTCCTACTCCTAATTGGAACGCATTTAAATTTCCATGATTTTTAAAACTATCTTCTGCCACATTAACATCGCTTTGATATTTAAGCAATGACTTCTAAACTGCTATAAATAAAATCAGTTTTATTGCAATCGGTGCGTGAGTAAAGTCGACATTGCTGCTGTCTCTTGGTATTTAATTAAAATAAAAACGAATCTTTTGCAAAAAGTGTTAAAATGTCAATTAGCTGTTATATTTTCAAATAAATATGAAATATAATTCATTTATAATCGATTTCGGTGAAAAAAATGCATTACAAATTTCAAAATGTGTCTAAAAGAGTAGATTGCTTTAAAAAGCATGACGTCATCATCAGTTTGTTCTTTTATTTCGTTTCCTTCGTGTAGTTAACAGCAGTTAATAAAATAACAACAAGTGTGCGATGCGCGAGTTGCTCGGTAACAGTGGTGTATTTTAACAAACAAAAAGTGTGTGTTTTGCAAAAAGTGCATTGTTTTTGTTGGTAGAAATTTTACAAATGCATAGTAAAGAGTTCGGAATTCAATGTGCTTAAGTGAGTTGAGTGCAATTTTTTGTTATTAAGAATGAGTTGTTAAAATAAATGAAGTTGTAAGATGAAAAGAGGAAAGGAAATACATAAAGCTTTTTAATTTGTATGTGGTTGTACATATTGAAGTATATTTTTGTGAGTGAATTAAATAAATACAGGAAAAGGAAATATAAGCTACACGTATAAGTGTATTTCTTTGCAAAGGTAAATACCAAGTCAGAGCTGTAAATAAATTATTCATTTTTTAATTAATTCGCGAATCATTCATGCACTGAATAAGCAAATTTCAAATTAATTCTTTGCACACAAAAAAATTTAATTGAATGAAATTTGAGTCAATTCAAATGAATTTGGTAAAAATGAATTGCAATTCATTTGAATGGAATTGATTTTGAATTTATTCAAATGAATTAGAAAAAAGAATGAGCAATTCATTTCGGACTCATTTGAATTAAAATTTATTGAAATTTAAATTGATTTTTTATTGGAATGGGAGCGACAGAATAGGAATTAAATTATAAGGTATAAGCGAAAATCCTATCAAAATAGAAAAATTTTGTTTATTTGCTAAAAGAAACTTCAACTTTTATTTTTTACCAAATAGTGTGAAAATATTATTAAAAGTGTATTTACCAATAAATTTTTTATTTAAATAATCTCATATTTGTGTAATGTCAAATTTTTTTTTTTTTTTTATAATTTTAATCGAATAATTAGTATTGTGGTTATTTTGTTGAACTATTTTATGGCTTTTAATCCAAATTTTTAATATTTTAATTAGGCTTAAGTTCATGAAATTTAATTTTCATTAAATTATTTTTATGAAGAAAGGAATTTTTACAACATGAAAATTAATTAAAATTGTTATTGATAATCAAGAATGAAAGATTATCAATAACAATTTTAATTAATTTTCATGTTGTAAAAATTCCTTTCTTCATAAAAATAATTTAATGAAAATTAAATTTCATGAACTTAAGCCTAATTAAAATATTAAAAATTTTAATCGAATTTTAAAGATTTTAGAATTTTTGAATCTCAACAAAATTTTTTGATGTCATAGCTGTGTTTGTTTATTAAAAATTCTTACTAATTTTACTACAATTGGAAAAATTAGTTTACTTTTTGTATTGAAAATTTCCAACTGCAATAAAAATAGTTAATTATAGTAATTCCACCTAGATCTAATCTTGAATTTGATTGATTGCAACTAGTGCTGGGATACTATCGATATTTTCTACTATCGATATTTATCGATAGTTCAGATTTCACTATCGATATATCGATATTACTATCGACTGAATGTTTGTACTTGTGCAGGAAAACTTAAATTATTTTTTTATAAGGCTACAGTTCGTTGTTTTTATCACTTTATTGAACCTATGAGACGTATGTTTATACGCACGTTATTTTAGATGGCAGTTTTTTAAAAATTGTTATGTACCTTTCTAAAGGAACCGAAGTAACAGGGGCTATAAGATATTCCATTGCAACTTTAAAAACTTTTCTAAATTCTAAACCCAAAAAGGTAACCAATCTAGCGGACTTATCCTCTAATGGTCGTTCATTATTTTGTCTTATGCCTGCAATTGAATTTGGATTTGCATTTTTTTACAACATTACAAAAATATTTGACATTTCAATCCCTATATAAACATGTACAAATTTCGACTTAAAGGCCTTAAATTAGCAGTAAAAAGCACTGCTAAAATAGCGTTTACATTTGCCAGTACTGGCAAGACAGTAGCAATTCATTCAAACTTTTTCACTAATACATAAACACTTTTACAGCTATTTTGTTTTTGCATTGTTTTGCCAACTAATATGTATATGCTTACTGTCTTGCCAGTACTGGCAAATGTAAACGCTGTGTAAGCAATCCATACCACTTGCCATTTTTGTTGTTTGTATTCATTGCTGTAATTCAGCGCGAATTAATAATAGCAAGCAAAATTTTCGGCAAAAAACTGTGTGTGTATAGCTGCTGTTAGATGCCCTGCAGGAAATGTCACTAGTGAATCAGTACTGATTCACTATTGACACAGTCACCAGTACAAGTGACTTTTTATTCCCCAGGCAATGTTATTTACAATAGACATTTAACATGTGCGTGTCATTGGAATTCTACTACTGACATTGGTACTACTGACTTGGTACTGACTAGGTGGTTCCTTTGGGAACATATGTAGACATTGGAACCATAGAATCGCTAGTACATTTTAGTAAAAGTAGTCTACAATTTTTGTAAGAATACGAAATCATAATCTTTTTTTATTATTCTTCAACTTTTGTAGGAATTGTACTTCTCAGTTGTTATTGATAAAATCATTTTCGTATTAAAGCCAAATATAGTGGCAAATGTGTAGACACTTAGTTGACAATGTCACCAATATAGTCGACAAAACTGGTGACTTGGAGACACTTGCACCCATGTTTCCTTCAGGGTGTCTTCATAGCTGTATTTTAAATAATAAAAATATCGATATTTATATTTTTCCTATCGATATTTTCTATATTTTAAGACTATCGATAGTTTCCCAGCACTAATTGCAACTCACTTTTGATTTTATTTATTTGAACTGAAATTCATTGTTCTAATTCATTTGAATGGATTCAAAATCTGTAAAATGAATAGCATTCACTTTAACAAATTCATTTGATTTGGAAACGAATTGCAGCTCATTCTGCAAATTCATTAGAATTAAAAACTAATTAAAATTCATTTCTGCCTAATTCGTTTGAATTGATTCAAATTTCATTAAATTATTTTTTGCTGTGAAAGAATTAATTCAAAATTTAGCTAATTCGTAACGAATTAAAATCAAAATAGAATGATTCATATACAGCTCTTATACCAACATACATACATATATCATCTAGTACAAGGCAAGTAAACTAAAGTTGGTGTTGAAACGGCATCTGATTTTGACAGTTGGAGCTTATTTGTTTTGATATGTTAGTGTTTTGCAATGCAAAAACCCTATGTTGTTTCTGTTGTTTTTGGATTTTTGTAGTTCCGACACAACCTGTAGTTGAATTCGCCTTGATCTAGTATTTATAAAATAATTGTTGACATTTTTAAAAAATGACACATGACACAGAAAAAAGGACATAAATAATACTCGTATGCAAATCGTTGGTTTCATGTAGAGAGGCCCTAACTCACGTAATTGCAACTTTACAGTAAAAAGTAATAACATAATTGAATCTGTATTAAAATCTTCAATAAGCCGTTATTTTTGATACTATTTTTAAAATGTATTGGAATCACTTAAAATCTCAATTTCAAAATTGAGTTAGGCTCTTTCAACATGAGTCCAACGATATGGGCATCGTTTTCAATGATCTTAATTGTTTATTTTAAAACCAGCTATCAAACCATCATGGACTTTAATATTTACATAATCATAAAATCACTGCCTTAATTTTTACACTTTGTATAAATATTATAGCAAGAAAGCCCAAATCCCAGCAAAAACTTTGCTTACAAAATAAGCAGAAAAATAATGAGAATTTGACGAGGCGTCTACTTACTTTTCTACTAGAAAAAGTACTTATTTTTGTTCGAGATGTCCCAAAAGTAATCCTTTATAATTTAGCCTATTATTATCTAAAAAATAATATGTTTTTTTTATACTTAAAATTTTTATAAAAATATATAGTTACACAAAGTCAACAAAGTAAAAATTTTTTTATATTTTTTAATTATTTTTTTAAATTATTTTATTTTTTATTTTTTCTTATTTTATTTTACTTTATTTTTTTCTGTCTCTGGCGGGATTCGATCGCGCAACCTCGGTGCTGATAGACTAGCTCGCTACCAGCTAGTCTACCGGGGCAGTGTAGTTTTTGTATTAAAAAACTATGTTTTTTGACTATAATGACTATAATGACATTTTTATTGTCATAATGAAAATTTAAATTTTTCTGTATATTTAAGATAAAATAATAAAGTTATTATTTAATATATAACTAATAATCCAACAAGTGGCGAATAAAGCTACAAAGTAATGAATTCTTGAAGTCATTAAAAGTAGGATTGTAAGTAAGGTTTTTGCTGGGAGATATGAATAGTAATTAGGACATTGATATTAATGTTAATGGTTTAACTTTATTTGCTTCAAAGTATTCAAGTCGCTTTACTGAGCTACCTAAACAAGAGCGGCAAGCGTTTTTTTAAACATGAAAATTCTATTTCCAATACATTTTCAAGAAACTTAAACGACCAGGCGATCTATCAAATAAAATTTTCCGGCCGGGTGGTGTTAAATTCGGGTTTTAAAAGTTTGTTTCGTATAAAGTGTGTGAAAATGAAAAGTTTTGACATGATATAGACGCTTGCCGCTCTTGTTTAGGTAGCTCAGTTATACGTTTTTTTTTATCCAGGGTTTAAAAATAATAGACTTTTTTTATCGCTTAAGCTCACTTTATGAATATTCTCTGCTGAAGTAGTCAGCAAAGAAATCCCTTTAAAAAGAATTGCTTTTGTATTTCTGTAAGTAATAAGTTTTCGTTTTTTTGCTATTCCTACTCTTGAGTTGAGCAAGTATTATTTTATTAGCTGTTCCTTGTTGGCATCACTAACTTTTTGAGAGCAAAAAACACTTTAAAATTTAAAAAAAGCACTAAAAAGCACTATTTCGAGCAAAAAAAATCATAAAAAAAGCTCTAAGCTACCCTACAAGAAATGAATGAGCGAGTAGTCACATTTTTCATTTTGGTGTTAAGAAAATGATAGAAAGAAATGACCGAAATAAAGTTTTCGGTCACATTCGGTCATTTCTTTTTAACATTTTCTTAACACCAAAATGAAAAATGTGACTACTGGCTCATTAATTTCTTATAGGGTATTTTAACAATTTAATTAAACACAAAACAAGTTGCATTCGGCTGTGCCTAATATTATATACCTCAAAAATTTAAAAAATAGTCGACGGCGTTGATGGGGACCATTTTCATTTAAGATTAAATAATGAATATATTTACATTTGTATATAAACATTTTTACATGTATTATTATTATCTTCAATAAAAATAATATCATCCAAATCATATAGAGTTTAAATTGGCCATAAAACAGTTTTAAACTTAATGACAGCCCATATTTGATAAAAAAAACTTATATTTTATCGTTTAAATAAATCGAAATTAAAATCGAGCAAAGTTTAATAAAACAATTAACGATATTATCAAATTATTTTAACATATGTACGCCTCTGAACAAAGAACACACATAAGGTGTAAAATAGAAAAAAACATGTATGTTTGCAGTCTGATACTTAGTCAAACCTTTTTTCAATAGCGCTAGAGGTAGAAGTGCACAACACGTGGAAAACTAAAGCGCTCTTTTTAATCTATTTAGCACTTTGCATATACCAAGCTACGGCTCTTTTTTTGTTTGTTTTTGAAGTCTTTGCGTTTTTTGTACGGTTTCCGACTGCATTTTTTTTAACAATTCCTAATATTTTTCAATCCATATTCTATTTTTGAAACAGTGTCTACATCTTTAAAAAAAATATTACCTAAATACATAATTTTTATTACTATTACTAAATATGATGTCAACGCTAAAATGTGCAACGTTTCGTAAAATATCCAAGTTGCTAGGAAGCCTAGCTCTAACCTCGTAAATAAAGTTTTTGGTAAAACGAATGTTACTTTCATTTATCACTTTTTTATCACTTGAAATCTTAAAAGCCTTCTGTAAATTGTACCCGAAATAGTAAAATTCCACTTAATCATCCTCTATATAATCATATTTTTTAAAAACGGTAGAAAAATAATAAAAATTGTAAAAAGCACTAAAGGCACTAACGAAAAATTGAAAAAGCACCAAGTTAGTGCTTTTTTTTAGTTTGGCACTATGGATAACATTTTGGCGTTTTTAAGCATCAAAAAGCACCATAAATAGTGCCAAAAGCACTAAGTTGGCATCACTGGTTCCTTGCCGTAAAAAAGGCGAAATTAATAATGATTTCTCTTTTTTAATACATAGTTTGAAAAAAATGTAATAAATCTAGTGTTATTTAGAGAAGACTAAAATGCTTTTTTTGCTTTTTTTTAGCTGTTTTTTATAAAACCTGCTGTTTTTTGCTTCTTTTACAATGGTGTTGCTTTTTTTTGGATTTTTTTGTTTAAACTTCCCATTTTTGTATTAAAAACTGCTTATGTTACTACCAAGGCGAATTCCTCTATAAAAGTGAATTCGCCTTCGTTACTACCTTTTTGCAACTCTGTTTTCAATTTAAAAACAATCAACTGAAATCATAGTAGGCTGCTAAAAATAGAAATAAATAAAAAAGTTTAAAAAATGCCGAAAGAGAAAAGTAATAGAAATTTATTATTAAAAATGGTAAAAACATATGAAGGAGTCTTTAAAATTGAAGAAAATTTGGCTCTTGATTTAAATAAATAAAGACGGTTCACTAGACAATGTCGAGTATTTCGTCGTCCACGACATTTTCCTCAAAATTGTCTTTCAGAAATCCTAAGTGATAGAGGACATGTCGTGCATAAATCGTTGACGACAATGTCGTCGACGGCAGTTTGGCCAACAGGGTTGTTATAGACGAATTACAATTATGACCACCACCAATGTCAATAATGAGCCTACATACATATGTATGTACATATGTATATTATGCGTAAAATAAAAAATCGCCTTGTAGCTGACCACATTGTTGACGGTGTTTATGGTCGCAATCGAAATTCGGTGTTTATTTTCTTTGTTTGTGAATTCTTGAATTATTTTTGGCGTCATTTAATGTTGTGCGATTAAACTTTAAACGTCTAGATTGATTTTTTTTAAAGGAAACTAAAATTAACGCTTATGTACCTACTACTTTAATTTCTTTTTCTTGTATAATGAACTTTTTACTTTAGTTATAGTTTTGAATTTTCTATAAAATAATTTAAAAGGAAAACGTGATTTCAGAAAAAGTACCAATAAAAAATTTCTAACCACTTTGTCATTTTAAATTTATAAAAAATTTATCTAAGAAATTTGAAATCTTAAGTATTTTTTTTTTTGAACAGATAATAAAATTCCCGTTTTATACCCACACCACAATAGTGGAGAGGGAATTATGACTTTGTGCCGATGTTTGTAACAACCTTAAATATTGGTTCTAGACCCACCTTTATGTATACCGGTCCACCCAGAATCACTTTCTGATTCGATCTACCGATGTCCGTCCGGCTGGTTGGTTGTACATGTAAACCTTATGCGCAAAGTGCAGGTTACAATTTTTGAGATAGTTTGATAGGTTCTCATTGGCAGAGGGACACTATTAAAAATGGTGAGAATCAGTCCATAATTTCACATAACACCTGTACAATTTTGTTTCTGGAACAGGGTATTTGTGCCCACAAACCATCTCATTATATTGGTATTAAGTTTAAATTTGATCTAACTTGTTTTATTGCAATCAAAATTATCTTAACAAATTTTATTGAAATCGGTCCATATTTGGCTATAGCTCCCATACAAATACTACTCTCGAAAGTAGCTTTTAATGCCATAAATCCTTTATAAACATTGGTATTAACATACAAATTGGCAACAATGACTTTTACGGTAGCTACTATGTCATGACAAAAAGTTGTACTGGTTCATTACCGCAGAAATAACGCAAGCGACATAATTTTCAATTTTCGTTTTTTAAGAAATAACTTCATTGGCAACACTTGCATCGTTTCCTAAAATGTCATGGTCACATAAGGTACGTTACGATTTTATAGCAAGAACAATTTTATTGTAAGCGACAAATTTCATACAAAATTTACATGAAATAATATAAAAAAAAGCGTTTAAAAACTGCAGTCAAAGTAGAAAAACTGCCGTTTCTTCCACTTCTTAATTTGTCACTGGCCCAACAAAAACTTTTGCTTTTACTTCTGATTCATTTAATGTAAACAGTCGCTGTCAAACTAACTCAAAAAGCGAAAGGTTGTACACACATTTTCGTTTTTTGTTCGACAGTTTTTGGTTTCGACTGCAGTTTTTTAAACCCTGCTTTTTTATGAATCTTAAACTCAATTAAACAACTTTGTTGTGGCGGTCCCATGATTTCCCATGGGTCCCAAATTGGGTACATTTGTTAAAGTTAATTATTGTATACTGTGGTGTAGGGTATTATATGGTCGGGCTTGGACGACTATGCTTTCTTAAATGTTAAAACGTGTTTACGATTTAACAAACTCCTTTTATTCCTAAGGAGATTTTTTAGATTTCTTTCTGTTATGGGCAAAAAAATTAAGATAGGTAAAATAAAAGATAAATTTAATTTTCGAATATGTTATACACTATCAGAGATAAACTCATTACATACAGTTAGTGAGTATTATCATTCTTTGGGTGTACCGGAAATGTGATTTTAATTTTTTTTTGTTTTATTAAACAAATTAACATATAACAATTAGAAAATGTACTAATATCAATTTTTAGTTTTGTAGGAAAGCAATATTTTAACTTTTTAGGTGATTTTTAAAAACTAACTCCTGTTCTAATCATCTCTGCGATTATAGTTTTTTTAAGTATTTATTCCTAAATATTCCTAGTGTCACAGATCGAAAGTGAACTTTAGTTTTTATTCCAGAAAAGATAAGCAAAAAATAATTTTGTTATAACTTCCTGTACTTCCATGTAAACTTTTGAACATTGTTCGAAATAAACAGAACATTATTTAACGTTCGGCTCACACACCCAGGAACAATATCCATTTTTTAGTGTTTGTGTAGACGAACACAACCCTTAATTCCGTTCGTTACTATTTTCACGAAAAAGCCGAACATTATATGTATAGTGTTCTGTTCTTCGTCAAAAAACAGAACAATTGCAGTGATACTGTAGACAAACATTATATTTTAATGTTCTATAATGCTTCTTTTTTTACATTGATTAAAAATTGATCAAACAAAAAAAAAAAAAAAAAAAAAAAAATTAGAAACGACACGAGCACGAACAGATTGTGTGTGTATTGCGTATATGTTTAGTTTATGTAAAATTATTTTGCCGGTTTTTTGTTTTTTTTCGTATGTGTATTTTATATTTGTAAAAACTGTTTGGTTTTTTTCCCAGCTAAAAGGGCGCTAGGTCAACTGAAACGAACGAACTCTAATGAGCTGAACCGAACACAGTGCGGTTTGTGGTTTAAAAAAAAACCCGAACAGAATTAAATGTTCTCATCTTTATGTTCAGTTGGATCAAAACAGTATTTTTTTGTGTTCGAAAGAAACGTTATTTTTTTTAATGACTTTCTACACAAACACTATTAGCGTTTGTGTTTTCTACAAATCTACCGAACCGAACACTAAGCAGATATTGAGTGTTTATTTTCGAAAACTGCTTCCGAACCTGAATATCTCAAAGGTATCAGTAACTGAGATTTAGCCTAGGTCAACTTACGCACTTTGCCACAGATATAATGAATAATACAATCGTTTAATCCTCTAATGCCCAAGTTTCAGGATAATATTTAAATCTATATTAATTTATTTTTCATATAAACTTAAATCGTATTTAAATACAGATTGATTTTTTGAGTTTTGTCTCATTTAATTAAGAAAAAAATATGGTAGCACAACTAAATACGAACAAATTTTATAAAAAAGTGAATTTATTTACGAGGTGACCTCCAAAAACAGTTGTTTGCTATTGCTTTGCCTGTTGTTGTTTCATTAGGGATAAATATTGAGACCACCTTGCTAAGTCTTTCCAATGGAAACTTAAAATTAACATAAATGCACCACATCGGTGAATTAAGATACATTTAAGTGGTTAGTGAAGAAAATAATTTTGTATTTAAAACGATTTTTAACATAAATGTGTTCTAATATCAATCCCAAAAATTTTTTAATTCCTAACAAATATTGACATAAAGACATATTTTTGTTTAGCAACTGACTGCGATTCGGTTTTATGAATCGATCTAACCTGTCTGGCTAAATGTGGATTAATCCAAGCGTTCCATACAATATTTTTGTCCGGAGGATAATTTTTTTACTGAGAGTGGTCTGGAGAACGATTCACCCATTTCGGAAAATTTGTCCCGAGAAACAAAGCTACCATATGGTTTACAGATGCAAACAACTTATTTTGAATTGCTATTTAATAGTGTGTTAAAGAAAATGGGCGAAAAAGGAAAGTGATTTTATTATTTTTAATTGACTTATTTTTTTATTTAATTATTGAAAAAAAAAAAAAAAACAATCATTTCAACTTTTATGAATAAAAGTGGCAATCCAGTTCATTTTGTTACGACCATAAATTCATATCGGTATACCAATTCAATAAAAAACTTGCCGAGCAAAATAATTTCTCTCTCTCTCTCAAAAGTAAGACGTCAAACTCAATATAAAAAAAAATTTTGTCCGGACCATAGTATAATAAGTACCAGGTAGGAGCATAAGGGAGAGTTGTCATTATTTACCCATGTAATGTCAAACTAATTTATTTGAATTTTGACGCTTGCTTTAATTTTTTTCCTTATTTTCTTTTGTTTGACGTTATATGGGTTTTAAAATTGAGAGCAACATTTTTAATGACTATACCTTGTATTTATTCTACCATGGTCCGGACAAAAATATTAGTCGGAACGCATGGGTGAATCGAGCTTAACTGTAGGCAGTAGAGTCCAGGCGAACGTTGGGGTTCGGCATCGGATTTCGGAAAAAGCTATGTTTGGGTTCATGTTCGTTCTAAAAAAATCTACCAAAGTTCGGGTTCGGCTTTTCTCTGTAAAAGTGAGTTCGGTTAATAATAGGCAGCAAATTTTTCCAATACAATAACTTCATACATAAGCAAATGTTTCCTGTATTTCATACTTTACTTTCAGTCTCTGTGGTAAGCGGTGATGCGAACTTTTCACTACCAAAATTTGGCAAAATTTAAGTAAAAAATGCCAAAGCAAGATTTTATTGCAAAAAACGCATCAATATTAAAAAAAAAAAACTTACCCAATTTATTTACTGCACTGAAATTATACACAAGATACTATTTTGTTTGTATTAAATCATTTTTAATAACAATCAACTAAACTTAAGCAAAATCTTTGTATAACAAAAAGCTCAAATTATAGGCAAAATTGATTTTGTTTATTGTAAAATTATTTGCGTTAACTAATTAAAACAAATTCAACGATACAACATAACTAATGGTGCATTTAAAAAAATTTTAAGTCTAAAAGTTTTAAAATCTTGTAGAAAATTTCGCTAAAAAAAAATGGATAATACAAACTAAAATGATTTTTTCATGGCTAAACGCAATGAAAAATGGCTAAATCTAGTAGTGGAGGGGAAATAAAAATAAGGCAATACTACTGAAGTTTCGAAGGACTAATTTAACCATAACATGTTCTAGAAATTGAATTGAAGTGAAATTAAAACCGAACGAGATTTTAAGCTCAATAATTTAAAAAATGACCATAGTTTTCCTTTGTTTTAAGAATTGTTTTTGTGAAGCTTATTAGAACTAAATTAGTACCTATAGGTAAAAAGGAATATTTTTTGAACTTTACTACTGATTCGTTTTTAAAAGTTGATCGATTTTAAATCCACTTCATTTCGATTTCTAGAACATGCCCAAATATGTTTATAAATTTTCCGTTTAAAATAGTATTACTATTGCTGCTCATATAAAAAATACGTTTTTTGTGTACGATTGGATTCCTTGTTTTTATATGAAAACAAATTTTAAATAACTTTTTTGCTATTAAAACAAATTACATAAAAGGATCTCCGACTTATATCATATTTTTTTTAAGACATATAAAGAAATCTATTTTGTTATATTTAAATTTGTTGAAAATTAACACTTAATCTCTTTTCACCTTACTCGCTTTCACTTTACATATTAGTTTAACTATAACTTTTGCTAATAACTTAATCAATTTAAAGACAACAAAGAATACTGCTAAAATAAAAACAATTACATCTAAATTAACGACTTCCACAAATGACATTGTCTTCAGCGGACTTTGCATGTGAGGTGCTCCCTTGTATCTAAGCAAATATTCTAACCAATAAATCGCATTGTCTTTTGCCTTTAAGGGACGATCACGGTATAACACCGAAAATCTCTTAACATTATTCGCATACTTGGAATTCTCTAAAACCTCCAAGACCGTTTTGGAAATAATTTCTTCTGTTAAGGGATTGTAGTGATCAATACTTAGACCATAACCTTTATTAACAACTTCTTCCATATTCATAGGTTGATCACCGAAAATGGGTAAACCGACGATGGGAACTCCATAGAATTTAGCTTCGGTTATGCCACCCTTACCGCCATGACCAAAGAACAGTTTAACATTCGGGTGACCCAAGATATCGGATTGAGGCAACCATTTGCGGTAGAGAATGTTTGAAGCATTTCCCGGTACTTTTGATTCATCATCAACTTTCCATAAAACTTTTTGAGGCAATTTTGAGAAGACATTGTATATTTTCTCTAGAGCTTGTGGTTGCATATGATGTTCCTTGACATTTGTGCCCATGCTGAAAAAGATCACACCATGTTCGGCTGAGTTGATAAACGTTTCAAGATCCTATAATATGAGAAGGTATAAGATTTGCTAAGATTTTTTAATTTATAAAGTAATATTACTTGTGATAAAGTTTTTGGTTCGTCATTTATATGTATACCGCCAATTTCAATAAGAGCGGGGACCAGAGGTCTAATTGGTTTCTCGCTGAAATGATGACTGAACAAAACCATGGAAACACGTTCTCTGGCTTTATCATAACTGGCATATCTATCGGACGGGAAGTTTTTACTGAAATATACGAAAAAATATTTAATATTTATTAGGTAAAATATGTTTTAATTTCAGAAACTTTTGTTTTTTAAATTTGGTGTGTATTAGTTTCTTTACCCTTAATCTTATATGCAAACTTGCTCCATCTGAAATTAAATGCTAAATATTATTTGCATCTAAACTAATTTAAGAAGGTCATCTTTCAGACTTGCAATTTTTTAAAATTTAGCTTTGAAACTTTGAAACATTAGATAATGAAATTCTAGGCTTGCAATTTTTGTTTTCAATCTTTAGTCTTTGGTTTTCTCCTTTTTATATTTTATCAGGGTTCTCAGTTTTGTGGATTTATCCCCAAATAGGGGATTTTATTTTGTTAATGGGGATACAAATTTCGTAAAAATTCTTACTTTTTTACGGTTATACAATAATTATAAAAATTAAGATCAGAGATAAAAACAGGTACTTATGTACTCTGCACCATGGTGCGATAAGAACAAGAAATTATATTGTTACCGTTATTTAAAAATAACAAAATTCATTTTGTGACACGCGAACTTCTCTAATTAATCAGATGCTGTGTATTGATAACCAAGATGCTTGTACCTTATTTGGAAACTTTTGCTCTTGCTGTTCTCTAGATATACAGAAATCTAAAATGCCTTTGTAGAGAGGTGCTACGCCTACTTCTCCAATTTCTCCCATATTTTACGAGAGGTTGTTTATTAATAACCCAGCTATGAGTACCAAATTTTGACAATATTTCTCTTAACGTTCTTTAAACATAACAAAAGCTATTTTTGTTCAAAGCCTACTTCTCCAGTCCCGCCCACATTTTTTGGGATATTGTGTACTGATAGCTAAGATGTTTGTACCTAATTTGGAAACTTTTGCTCTTTCCGTTCTCCAGATAAAAAAAAATTTATACTGCGTTTGTGCCATGTCCACTTCTCTAGTTTCGTCTTGAGATGATGCTTACACCTAATTTGTAAACTAGGGGTCTTGCCGTAAAATTAGAAGCAGGGGGTTTCGCTCTTATCTTAGTCGTTTAAATACCGATCTGGCTGAAGTTTAATAGCAAACTTAAACGGAGTACATGTGACATTAATAAATAACAGCCTTGTCCCCTTCAGAAAATCCATTTCGACATACAGACGGACATACGTACATCGCCGAATCAACTTTGCTTAATATAGGGACCCAGAATATATATTCATACTTACCAAACGAAATACAATTGATATAAAATACCTTTTTATCTTCGATGAAGGGCATAAAATCACATTACGCTAAATTAGGGATCAGAAAAAAAGAATTGTTCCATAGGAGATCGATCTCGCAGAATCTGTTTCCAAATTCTAAACTTTTTTGTAACTACTAACTTAAACGGCTTTTTATACCCACCACAACTAGTTGTAAAGAGGGTAGGTATACTAAGTTTGTCATTCCGTGTGAAACTTTCTAATTATTCATCTCAGACCCCATAAAGTATATATATTTAAAAAGATAAATTATTTATAAATAGATATTATGTACATAACACTCCTGAAATAATTGAACTGTCGGTGGAGGGTATCAAAGATTCGGCATAGCCGAATATAGCACTCTAACTTGTTTTAAATATTTTTAAAGTTCATTTTTAAAATTTGTATACCTTATCAGTTATGTAATCGCACAACTGCTTTAACAATTAAACAGAAAAAAAATCGGAATTTGTCTAGCACATGTTTGTTTATTTACTAGTATTTAATCAGTAGTTTAGATTGCGAGATATATTGTTAAAATTGCTACTGATCGACTGCACGCAGAGAAATTCATTGTCCTATATGGCCACCTCCAACAAAATTATATTTAACGAAAAATTTATAACATATTACAATTAATTTAACTATTTGATTGTCTGCGGAAACTAGTCCTTTTTCAAGAAGTCACAACCATACATATTGTTACGTTACTGCCTTTCAATAACGTTTTGCTTTGTTTCCTTTATAATAAACCGTTTCGAGTTCTTTTATTGCAATTCAAATAAAACAAATAAACACAACACTTTTGCTACTGTTAACAATTTACACAACTTTATTTAGTACTTAGTTACTTTAACAACCGTAATTATAGCTCTTATTTACAACCAACTATAAATTTCTCAGCGTGATTCGTTAATGACAAAGTTAGAACTTAGAATGAATCATGCCATCTCTTGCGATCCTATTTATACTCGGGCAAATGACCATAGAACGTTCGAGTTCTAAAGTCTAGATGGCTCTATAAAGTTCGCCTAATAACGGCTATTTCGTTAATTAAACTTATTCAGCTATTACTATCTATATGGCTGAATTAATTGAGTTATTAGGCATCATAAACTAAGGCATACTTTTAGGCGTTGCCACAGATTGAGATAACTTAATAAAGAACATTCTTGTTTACAGTGGGGTTGAAGTACAATTGTGCACAACAATTTGAACATTACATCTGTACATTGATTTTTACACTCGAAGTGTGCATAACTTATACAATAACAATTTTAACTAATAAAATAACTAACAAATACTTAATAACTAATCAACACAAGATAACACATAAATTAATCTAATTCTTAACCAATAATTACAAATAATTCTTAACTAAAGTTACTTTCGTAACACTGTCCCCCCACTTAAGCCTGTTCGTCCCGAATAGGCTCAAAATCACGAAAGAGTCATAAGGGGCTAATCCTTCCAAATGAACAATTTTCATTTTGGCTCTTGGACTTTTCTATTTCTGTATTCGGTATACAACATCATTTAATTTCTTTATCACCTTATATGGACCATCCCAATGTATCTGTAATTTGGGAGATAATCCTTTCTTTCGTTGGGGATTGAAAAGCAAAACTAACTGGCCCTCCTTAAATCCTTCCGAATTTGCCGCTCGATCGTATCTGTACAACTTTCTATGGCCACGCACGGACTTTCTATGGTCATAAGGATTTTTCCGCTCCAATGAAGATACCTGCTTATCTTCTGGTATATGTAGTGCCTTATAATTGCACTGTGGAAGCGGCGCACAAACTCTGTTTACTGTGCTCCTGGCTGCCACACGCTTTGGGCAGTTTCTCTTAAAATTTTGTCTTCCACCTATACTATTGGCCCTTATAACCTTAGCCGATACAGGTTCAAATCTTTTTGCTGTTAACCAGTCTTTACTGGGCTCTACCTGCAACGAGCGACCTTCACTGACGCATACCCTTTTATCTGCCTCCGTACAGTGCCTGGCTTCCAATCTGCTAAGCTGTCTTGCATGAGCAACCGCTTTTTCCCGTTTTGCAACTTTTCTGTATGGTGACGATTCCAGACGAGTACAAGCGAGAAGCTGTCCCACACGAGCCTCACTTTCATACCCAACATTCAGGGGTATTTCATAATCAAACAAATACATGATTTGTTTTCCCATATTCAGACTTATGTTATGAATAATCATAAAATCTGCGCCAATCAGTACTTCGTCTACAATGTCGGCCACAATAAACTCATGAAAATTGACAACATTGGCAAGTCTTAACACCACACGTGTTTTGCCATAGACAGTAGCAGGCTCACCTGTAGCTGTTCGCAAGCTCACTCCGCTTAGTGGTTCGACAGCTCCCGTTACCAAGTCAGGCCTTATAATTGAAAATCCTGCAACAGTGTCGATAGTCAAAATTCGCTTTTTACCATCGATGTAGCCAAATGTCGTAATACTTTTATATCTCTTTGGCACTACTAAATTTATTACCGAGTCCTCTGATGCGAAAGGTAGCACTCCCTCCATTCTTAACGGCGCCTCCTGTGATGACTGATGACTAGCCCGTTGGTTGTTTCTCGGCAGCGAAGCAGGTCTTGAAATTCTTTCTGGTGCTTTGCAGTTACGTTGTATGTGACCAGTCTTACCGCAGTTATAGCATTTTATTTTAGTTTTGGTTTTCTTCTCGCTTAAAGCTTCCATAACTGCCTCTTTTATATCCTGCACAATATCCCTTTCACCATTGGCGGTCACATCGAGCCTTCGCACTCTGGCTACTTGTGGTCTTGAAATAACTCTTGTGGTTTCCTGGGCTAAAGCAAATGAAACAGTTTCTGCAAAGGTTGGTTTTTGTGATGCACATACCGCAAGTTTAACATCAGCATCACGAATGCCGTTTACAAATGCCTCAGTTTTAAAATGATCCAAAAAGGGATGATTCTCACCAGGATAAGTTAGCTGTACCAACCGCTCAATCTCCAGTGCGAAGTCCTGTAAGGTTTCGTTTGCCTTTTGCACTCTGCCACGCAACTCGATTTTATAGATTTCCTTTTTGTGTTCACCGCCATACTTACGTTGCAGTGCTACCATAATTTCATCATAATTGTTTCTGCTACTTACTGGTACACTTTGCCTACTTACTGGCACTTCAGCCGCAGTCCCCTTTAAAGCAAGAATTAGCTCGATGGCTTTTTCCTCACTGTTCCATGCATTTCTGTTGGCAACTGTATCGAACTGGAACTTAAAAACATTTAATGGCACACTACCGTCAAAGCAAGGGGCCTTTATTCTAGAAGAAACTTCTGGAATAACCCGTACTGATCACTCCTGGCATTGTAGACTATTTACCTTGGCTGATTAAATGATTGGATGATTAAATTTTTCATCAAAATTCGTTACTTGTGTTTTAACTTCAGACAACTTATTGTTAAATTCTATTTCCATTGCATTTACTCTTTCATTTATTTCCGTGGAAATCTCCTGTAGTTTCTCATTTGTTATTCTAGAATTATCTTGAATTTCAGCTAGGATGGTGCTAGACTTCTCTTCCATTTTTCTAGAAGTTTCATCAATCTTTCTCGAAGTTTTAGCTAGAATATCACTCGAATTTTCTTTTATCATTTGTACCATGCTTTTGGAATTATCGTCCATTTTCTAGAATTCTCATAAATTTTTCTAGAAGTTTCAGCTAGCATAGCTCTTGAATTTTCATCTATTTTTGCCATCATAGCGGCAAACATTGTGTTAAAATCCATGTTGCTAGCTACTGCATGAGTACATACCTCTATTTCTTCTTTGTCCTCGAATTCGTAACTCGCAATATCCATATTGCGTCGCTCGAATTCATCTAATAGTCTCTTCTGCAGCTCTGCTTTATTACCTGCAGTTGGCAGATCCAACTTGCCCAATTCTTTCTTGAGCTGTTCTACTTTTAGCTCTTCAAATTTCATTGCTGTCTATTTTTTTTTTTTGTTATTTTTATTTCACTTTATTTTATTTTATTTATTTCACTTTTTTTATTTTATTTATTTTATTTATGCAATCCCACTTCTAAAACCAATTGTTACGTTACTGCCTTTCAATAACGTTTTGGTTTATTTCCTTTATAATAAACCGTTTCGAGTTCTTTTATTGCAATTCAAATAAAACAAATAAACACAACACTTTTGCTACTGTTTACAATTTACACAACTTTATTTAGTACTTAGTTACTTTAACAACCGTAATTATAGCTCTTATTTACAACCAACTATAAATTTCTCAGCGTGATTCGTTAATGACAAAGTTAGAACTTAGAATGAATCATGCCATCTCTTGCGATCCTATTTATACTCGGGCAAATGACCATAGAACGTTCGAGTTCTAAAGTCTAGATGGCTCTATAAAGTTCGCCTAATAACGGCTATTTCGTTAATTAAACTTATTCAGCTATTACTATCTATATGGCTGAATTAATTGAGTTATTAGGCATCATAAACTAAGGCATACTTTTAGGCGTTGCCATAGATTGAGATAACTTAATAAAGAACATTCTAGTTTAAAGTGGGGTTGAAGTACAATTATGCACAACAATTTTAACATTACATCTGTACATTAATTTTTACACTCGAAGTGTGCATAACTTATACAATAACAATTTTAACTAATAAAATAACTAACAAATACTTAATAACTAATCAATACAAGATAACACATAAATTAGTCTAATTCTTAACCAATAATTACAAATAATTCTTAACTAAAGTTACTTTCGTAACAATATTATGGTTAGCCACGAACATGGTATGGTTAATAGTAACAATAACATGATGGCCACTAACAATTGTATAATTTTAAGATTTCAAAAAGATTTTCCTCTTTTTTAAAAGCAATCCCCTATGGTTGAAAAGCAAACATGAGAACATTATTAGCATATTATTGTTATTATTAACCATAACATGTTTCGAGGCAACCATAATGTGGGGTTGGCGATGACAATAATGTGGTTAAAGAATATGTTGAAAAATTGTTAGTCACAAATAGGTTTTTTAGTTTTCTCTGCATGTGGTTATTCAATAATATTTTTTCTGTTAGTCTTTTTTGGGCCATTAAAAAAACTGCTCAATAGTAAAAATATTTTTTAAGAATGTTATCGGGCAGATAATTCGTATTTAATTATTACAATAAAAGCGTGGAATTCCATGAATTTTTTTTGGAAAACATGCCTATTAAAAACATGCTTAAAAAAAAATTCATAATATGCTTTATAAATAAATAAAATATGCGGCGGCATGAAATAACCCCCCAAAATATAAAAATAGTGAAATAACTCCCCAAAGCTTGGGGCCTTATTTCATATGCAATAAAGACCCAATTTTGAAAATGAAATTAGCCCCCATCGAAATGAAATAACGCCCCAAACATAAATGAAATAATTCCCTAATTTGAGGGGGCTTATTTCATATGAAATAAAACCCCAATTTCTGAAAAGAAATAAGAGCCCAGTATATGTAATACATACAATCAATTATACACTTTTGCTTTAAAGATATCATGGTATGATATACCAAACACAAGCTTCGCCAACTAAGGCTGTTTCTGCATAGCCGGACTTCGGCCGGGCGCAATGACTTTTTCCTCTATGGTATAACAAACACCGGCTTCGCTAACTAAAGCTTCTCTGCATAGCGCCAGGATTTTCTACTTTATAGTATAAAAATACCGACTCGACCCGGATACGCAGAGAAGCGTTAGCGAAGCCGGTGTTTGGTATACCATAGAGAAGAAAACTATTGCGCCCAGCCGAAGGCCGACTATGCAGGGCAGCTTTATTTATCGAAGCAGGTGTTCTGTGTACCAAAGTGTAGAGAATCCTTGCGCCCAAAAACGTTTTCATTATAAATTTGAAAATGAAATAATCCCCCAAAAATATATTGGGGCTTTATTTCATAATGAAAAGGTAATTTCATATGAAATAATCCCCCAATAAAATAAAATGAAATAACACCCCAAACAAAATTAAATAACCCCCCAAAAATCGTTTTTGTTGTTCTCTGTACAAACTTTTGGGGGGTTATTTCATTATTTTTTTGGGGGGTTATATTTTGGGGGGTTATTTCATGCCACCAAAATATGCATATATTTGCTTGTTTTTTTATTTTGACATACGTTTTGATAGTATTTTTACTTACACACATCAAACTTTTGAATAATAAACTTAATTTGTATTTGCTGTTACAACGAATTCTAATTTGTTAACAAGATAGTTTTAACAACAACAAAATTGACTATAAACAAGTTTCTGTGAATTTTCTTTTTTTAAAAAAATTTCGTTCCATGCATTTTCTCTTTCTGGAACCAGTAGTACCCATGTTCTGTAACTTTAGTGAGAACTTCTCGCATCTAAAAGATGTAAAACAAAATATTCCATCGTTTCTCGGAAAGTGAGAAAAAAGTGTGTCTGTATCTTATGTCGAAAACTATCAAAAGAGATTACGTCGGTTAGTTATCAATGTCATAATATTCACATAACGGTGACGGCAACCAAAATTTAAAAAAATTTAAAATTTTTAACGACGGCGGTAAAAATACAACCGTCGGCTATACCAAATAATGTTAAGTGCTACTTTAATGTTTGTTGTTTGCAAACGAGCTTTGAAAACATGCGGATATCTTATAAAAATGTTAAAAGCAAAATACTTTAACAAAAAAAAAAAAAAAAAAAAAAATGTGCCAAGAACAAAATATTATTATTATTACTTTTAGTATTTAACATTTTTAATTGTTTTTTAGTGTTAACATTTTTTCTCGCTCCATTTTTATTCGTGAGTTTATTTGACAGTTCAAACTGGAGCTTTTCTCACAAAAATGTTACACACACTTCTTCTGTAAATCGGCGAGTACTCGCCAAAAAAAAGTTATAGACACAGTTTAGTGATAAAAAACAGCTCTTTGTTTCAATATATGGCATTTTTGTTTCATTTAACACATTTCAATCGAAAAGTTTCTCGACGCGAGAGTTACAAAATCATTTTGCGAAGTCATTGAAACTACACAGCGGATGGACATCGAACAGAGATTTTGCGTTATCGGAAATGCTTCAAGCATGGAAATAACAGTAACTTTAAATTTTAAATATGCTTTTTCAGAAAAAATTAACATAATATGCGAATTTATATGCATTCTTAAGCACTATATACAAAAAAATACATTAATGGCGATTTCTTTTCTGATAAATATGTTGCATAAATTTTACATGCTCTATCTCTTTTGTGTAGAGCATGTAACATTTATGCAACATATTTCTCAGAAAAGAAATCGCCATAAGGATAAAATATGCACCAATAAATCGATGCCATTTTTTAGAAAAATTTAAATTAAAAAAAACTTTTTAACTTAATATTCAAACCTTCGAGAACAAAATGTATTTGCATGAAAATCCACGCCCTAATTATAACTTTACGCTAAAAGTAAACAATAAGCCTAATGGAAGATTATCTTACCTTTAAATTTAAACGTAAGTTTAACAACAAAGTGTGTTGAATGCCATATTTTTACGATTTTATATTTACAAAAAATATTAAATATGTTAAGTATTCCTTAATAACGCTAAACCTAACTTTTACTACCATGAACATTAGACTGGTCGCATCTTGTATGGGATTTTTTTTTTTTAATTTAATTGTTTGCGCTGCTTAAAATTAAGGTTTGGTGTAAGAAATCATGATCTAATTTTTCAGGTCAATCCGACGGTGCCTAGCCGTGCCGGGTGGGGCCCAAAGTTCCCCATATTATAAAAAAACAACTATTATATCAGATCTTTATAGTTATACTAGTTGAAAAGCCGAAAATCAAAAATATGGCTTCGTTACGATCTTCCGCAGAGAAAGTACTTCAAGTGTGCCAAATTTCAACTTCCTATGTCATCAGATGGCTTCAGAAAGTTGCGGAAAGAATAGGACATACAAGCAAACATCCTGACATACTAAGAAATTATGTATATATTGTATAGATAGATTAACGTATGTTCGCGACACTCAAAAACGCTTTAGCTTATTGAAAAACTAAAAAAAAAACGAAATTACGCAATAATTTTCGGAATTTTTGTTTTTAAAAAGTCATAAAAAATTTAAAAATACAGATCTGCTTCTAATTTTATGCAGACATATAAAAAACAACATTGCAAACAAAACAAGCTATAAATGATTAAAATCTGTAAACAACTTTTGATTTTATGTATTCACAAAAGATGTGGCGGTTTAATAAAATTCTTAAACTAATTAAAATTTTTCGTCTTTTGTGAATACATAAAATCAAATTAGTAAATTTTATTGCGCAATTTCGGTTTCTTTTTAGTTTTTCAATAAACTAAAGCGTTTTTGAGTTACGCGAACATATGTTGTGCAACCTCCTTAATTTTCGAAATAACGGTATATCTCGAAAACCAAAGCCAACATAAAGAAAAAAGTTTTAACTTTCTTAAAGTAAATTTTATTGCGGAATTTCGGTTTTTTTTAGTTTTTCAATAAACTAAAGCGTTTTTGAGTTACGCGAACATATGTTGTGCAACCTCCTTAATTTTCGAAATAACGGTATATCTCGAAAACCAAAGCCAACATAAAGAAAAAAGTTTTAACTTTCTTAAAGTAAATTCTATTGCGGAGTTTCGGTTTTTTTTAGTTTTTCAATAAGCTAAAGCGTTTTTGAGTTGCGCGAACATATGTTAATCTATCTATACAATATATAATTTCTTAGTATGTCAGGATGTTTGCATGTATGTCCTATTCTTTCCGCAACTTTCTGAAGCCATCTGATGACATAGGAAGCTGAAATTTGGCACACTTGAAGTACTTTCTCTGCGGAAGATCGTAACAAAGCCGTATTTTTGATTTTCGGCTTTTCAACTAGTATAACTATAAAGATCTGATAGAAAATATGTTTTTTTTTATAATATGGGGAACTTTGGGCCCCATCCGGCACGGCTAGGCACCGTTGGATTGACCTGAAAAATTAGATCATGATTTCTTACACCAAACCTCATATTTTAAGCAGCGCAAACAATTAAATTAAAAAAAAAAAAAAAAAATTGCGACCAGTCTAATGAACATAAAAGGCAAGTTGTACATTTGGACTACAAAAAATATTTCAACTTACGCATAAATTTGCCTCATGTTGCTATTTTGCGATCCCGTTAGAAAAAGTTCTGCAGCCACCACTAAAAAGTTTTTCAACCGAAACACAAATCCTTTTTCTTCGTCCACACTATTGAGAAAAGTTAAAACGGTATAAGACATTGCCAATGGACTTCCGATTAAATTTAAGATTCGTGGAATTGCTATATTTGGCCATATCAAAACTATCGGGCAATTAAAATGCTCAGCTATACCAAAAAAGTAATCACTAAACAAATAGCCATAGATCATTAAATCGAATTTATTTCCAGGATTGTGCATTAATTCCTGAAATTTTGGATCTTCAAATATTTCCGCCAATTGGGTTGACATTAGCCTTATAATGTCCAAAGATTTTATTATATTTTGAAATCCTTTCATAGTGGTTATATTAATGACAATATCCATGTCTACAATACCTTTATCCAATTTTATGAGAGTCATGCTGGGATGTAACCATTCCGATTTTAAGGGTAACACCGATACAACGGTAACATTATGGTTGCGTTCAGCCATTGCCTTAACGGCGGCCATTTCAATAATTAAATGTGAAGGGCTGCAGGAGGGGACAAATGCCAAAATATTTGCTGCTTCGGATTGAAAAGGTGCCATAGAAAAAATTAAGGCAATTATTGTTAAAAATTTCCACTTGATTAACATTTTTTATTAAGTAAATTGATTAACTCGTATTTTTAAAATTATTAAGTTTTTAGATTATTATTATAAACTATTTTCATGCCTCAGCGATTTGACTGCTTGAATAAAACTGATTTAATATTGTACAGTGTTGTTCACTTTTTTTTTCTAGACAAGCCAATTTTTTTTATCAGTTTTAATATTGTTTTGTAATGAAAGAGATATTGGTCATTTGCGACTGTAAAGTAAACGTCATTCTATTGTATTTTTTTTGTTGTTGTTGCAAGATGTTTCCCTCCCATACAATAATATAAATAAGTTTGCTGGTGATAAGAAATGGATTTTGTAGAGTCATTTTACTACAACAACTACTTTTGAGATCTTATTGTTGATTAATATGTAATCTATATATATAAAAAGAAGTGTACATTTTGATTGTCACTCCATAACTCGAGAACGGCTCGACCGATTGCCATAAAATTTTTAGGGAAGGTACAGGGAGGAGTGATGATGGTTAGTTGATTTTGAAATCCAAAATCGGGGCAGGGGAATTGGTACCCCCCATAGGATGCCAATATTTAATATCGCATATCTTAAGACCCGCTGCACGCATTTTGTTGAACTTTTGGTAGTAGGATCTTCTAAGCCCCAAAATTTAAATAAAACAGTAGCGGGGGAAGTGGTTCCCCCCATAGGACGCCAATGTTTAATATAGCATATCTTAAGAACTGTTACAGTGAGAATGTTCAAACTTTGTAGAAGTCACTCTTATGGTATACTACTCTATTGAGAATAAAAATAAAGCGGTAGGCGCAGGGGGGAAATACCTCCCATAGGATGCATATATTAAATATAGCTCAACTGAAGAACTATTTAAGGGACAGCCTTCAAACGTGGTTAAAGCTACTATTATGGTAAAATGAAAATTTCAATATAAAAATGGGCGGGGTTGACAGGGGAGGAGCAGTACCCCTCATAGATAGAAATATAATTAAGAGCCGCTGCATGCATTTTGTTGAACTTTTGATAGTAGGATCTTCAGAGCCCCAAAACTGAAATAAAATAGTAGCGGGGGAAGTGTTACCCCCAAAAGGACACCAATGTTTAATATCGCATATCTTAAGAACTGTTATAGTGAGAATGTTCAAACTTTGTAGAAGTCACTCTTATGGTATACTACACTATTGAAAATAAAAATAAAGCGGGTAGGCGCAGGGGGGAAATACCTCCCATAGGATGCATATATTAAATATCACTCAACTGAAGAACTATTAAAGGGAGAGTCTTCAAACGTGGTTAAAGCTACTGTTATGGTTAACTTTAAATTTCAATATAAAAATGGGCGGGGTTGACAGAGAAGGAGCAGTACCCCTCATAGATAGAAATATAATTAAGAGCCACTGCACGGATTTTGTTGAACTTTTGATAGTAGGATCTTCAGAGCCCCAAAACTGAAATAAAATAGCAGCGGGGGAAGTGTTACCCCCCATGGGACACCAATGTTTAATATCGCATATCTTAAGAACTGTTAAGTGAGAATGTTCAAACTTTGTAAAAGTCACTCTTATGGTATGCTACACTTTTGAAAATAAAAATAAAGCCGGTAGGCACAGGGGGAAATACCTCCCATAGGATGCATATATTAAGTATCTCTCAACTGAAGAAGTGGTTAAAGCAGTGTAGCGAAGCGCACGGGTTAAGCTAGTCTCTTTATATGAATGAAAGTTTATTGCCGGTGGGGTTATTTATATACAGATTAAAAAAAAAATAAAAACGAAGGCCATATTAGATTGCTCCAAATCGTTGATACTTTCTACCAAGAATAAGAAGTTTTCAGAGGTGGTCTTCATGCCTTATGAGATCTGTGATAAATTATAAACTGATCTGATGAACTTATGTGTGCCAAATTTCATGACAATATTACCAAACTTTACGGATTAAGATGTGTCTCCTAAGAGTGGGTACATTATGGACCGATGTTCTAATGTCCATGGATTTTTTAATACACCAAAAAGTGTCATTATGCAATGGATATAATGTCATCACTAGGGATGAGATTTTCATGCACTTAAAAATCGAAAATATGCCTTTAAAAAATGCACTAAAAACTTGAAAAATTTCCATAAAAAATAGATTTTTAATTTAACTATAAACTTGAAAAATATATAAAATTCAGTCTATTCTTATCAAAATATCTTTAAAAAACTTAAATAATTAATTTAAATTTTTGATTGTTTAAATAAATAAAAAATGTGTTTTATTAAAAGTAAAACTTTGTTCTGTACTTAAAGAATGCCATTTTGAAACAATTTAGATCCCACTTTGATTACAGATAAGATCAAAAGTATCTGAAATTTATTTTATTTTTTGAAATCCTTAATCCTTCCGTATTGTTAATTTTACTTTCTGCAATATCAATTTTCGTAACGTTTTTTTTTAATGTTTTAAATGTAAACTTTTTTTATTTATTCTTTTTTTAATTTTTATTTTTTTTTTATTTTTTATTTTTATATACCTTTAAGGTGGAAGTACATAACACGCGTTAGTTCGTCGACAAGAATCGTGCGTTTAAAAACTTTAGCGCGTCAAAAATTGCAAGTTACACAACACGCGTTACAAAAGCCATTCCTGTCAGCTGTTTTTTTTATTTGTTTACTTATTTGTGCATTAAAAACGGGTTCAAAGTATATCAAGATTTTGTTGTTTTATTGAATTTATTCTTTTTATATAAATATTGTATGTTTTTTAAGCTCTTCAATAAAGTTTTCTTTCATGATTCCCAAATTTGTAAAATTATTCTTTTTGTTGTCAGCTGATTACTTGTCAAAAATATACAACGCGTTAAAAAGTTCAAAGTTAACCAACTTTCTGGCGTAAACGCGTCAAAATATTACTTTTTTTGACGGAAGACGACAAAGAGCGCTCGCACTAACGCGTGTTATGTACTTCTACCTTTACTTTATTTTTTTTTATTCTATTTAAAATTAAATAGAATTAATGTAGTTTTTAGAAAATATTTTCTTTATCAATGTATACTTTAACTTGTCTGATTCTAATACTGTAATTTATAACATGTTTGCCGTATTCCAACCAATAGTGAACTATGTGTTTTAATTCAACATACAATTGATACAACGATACAAGGGGTTTTGTGAATACGGTAATTGTGTCTTGTTGTATTAGAACATCAAATTAATAAATACAAATACAAATTACAATTAATTTGACTTGAGTATTAAGTAAACTAAATCCCTCCTAATTAGTTATTTTTTTACCAATATATCTGTAATTGCAAAATTCAAATGCTTATTTACATCTGGTGTTATTAAAATTTAATATTTCTTTTAATTTTTTAATTGCATAATCATCGCTGTCAACAACAAGCTCTTCTAATATTCTTAAATTACTCAAAGTTTTTTGAATAGAATTCTGAAGCATCTATCCAGGCCCCCTCTTGTTACTTACTACTGGTTGCGGTGGAAGGGAAATCAAGAGATTAATTTTATTTAAAATTGCAATGTATTATCGAATTGAATTCTAATTTCCTCTGCAACGCGGTATAACCCATATGACAAGCAGGTAACTTGTAAAAATTTTGGATAAAATATGTTAAACCCATTGGAAGCCTTAATCATGTAGGGTGCTGCATCAGTTTAAAATGGCGGTGCGCAAAATGACCCCAGGAAATATGGCCCCAAAAAGAAAATGAAAAAGGGCCCCAAAATTTTACATGAGACACAACAACACGCAATTTTGGGGCAAAATTTCTGTTTTTTTGGGGTTATTTTTCATATTTTCGTTAGGGTTTTTTTTGCATTTCATGTGGAATGAAAAATTACCCCAATATCAAGGAATGAAAAAAGGCCCCAAATAAAATCACAATTTTTAATTTGGGGCTATTTTTCGTTAACTAATAAAAAATGCAAATTTTAAGAAATGAAAAATCACCACAAACATTTTTAAACAAATTTTATAAAATTCTAAGTAAAAGTTTCTAGGGATAGTATAAAAAACCGAATTCTTATATCAAAGAGGAGGAAATCCTTGCCGGTTATGCAGAGATGTTTAGTAAGCGAAGCCGGTGTTTGTTATACCATAGAGGAAAAAATCCTATTAAGAGAAGCTTTACTGAGCGAAACCAGTGTTTGGTTTACCATAGAAAAGAAAATCCTTGCGACCGGCTGAAGGCCGGCTATATAGAGAAGCTTTAGTTAGCGAAGCCAGTGTTCGTTATACCATAGAGAAGAAAATCCTTGCGCTCGGCCGAAGGCCGGCTATTACGTGAATGGTGTTCTTTTACCACGAAGAAAAAAAACCTTGCGCATGACCGACATTTTTAAAGCCAAAACTATAAATTATTCGGATTTTGAAATCGGGATACTTAATTTGGGATTTTCAGTTTCGGGCATATCAACTCCACCGAAAATGTTTAATGCAACTTTTTTTCTGTTCTTTTTTGGGGTTAAAATTTATTATAAATTTTGAGGTGATTTTTCATAATGAAGAATAACCCCAAATTTGGGCTCATATTTCATTTTATATTTAGGGTAATTTTTAATTTTTTTGGGGTAATTTTTCATTAAAAAAATGGGGTATTATTGCATTATGAAAAATATCCCCAAATTTGGGGTCAATTTCCATTTATTTTTTGGGGCCATATTTCCTGGGGCCAAATTTCGCAGCGTCGTTTAAAAAAGAAGGATCTTTTGTCGAAATCTTGAAAACCTTTTATTTAAAGAGAAGCTCTAAAAGAATTTATTTAATGATGTTTAGATTTTTTTATTAAAAAATTTTTTTAAGAAAAAAAAAATTAGTCAACAATGTCAAAATATGCATTTACAACCTAAATATGCAAAAATATGCATTTGCACCAAAATATGCAATAACAAATCGATGCCATTTTAACGCATATTTAATGATTCGAAAAGATAATTGGTCGAAATCGGTCTTGGACTATTGACAAATACATGCATTTGCAAGGAAATCGCATCCCTAGTCATCACCTTTTAAATAATTATGAGGAGGGTATACTAGGGGTATACGTGTAAAACTTATTCAAATCCATAAAGTATGTATATTCAAGGTCCTTGAGTAATTCTAAGTCTATTAGAACATGTATTATTTTAACGAAGAAAGGAATGAAAAGGGAAGGAACATGAAATTAATTCAAATGTATTGATAATTTTTATTCTTGGCTGAGCTGAGGCTCGAACTCGGGTTGAATTTACGTTTCGAGAATCACCACATTCTCATCATCAGAGTTCTTTGCGTAAAACGCTATGCATCACTGCGGTGCCTGCCAGCCAACAGTCAAACATCAATATTTAACCAATGGTATTGGTGTTTCGAAATTTGCTGTAATTAATTATCAATTTTCAATTTTATTTACATGTTTCCTCCTTTTTCTTCTGTTTCTTCGTACTCTTTTTGTCAAGACTTTGTCTTGAATATTTTAGTACATTTGCTTATTATGTTCTTGTCCACTTTCGTCGACATTTTATTTGTACAACTTGAAGTACAAATGTTAACATATAAAGCTTGTGCCATAGCTATTTTTAGATCAAATGTGATTTTTTAGTTGAACTCTCGATTTTTAATTTGAAATTTTGATATTTAGTAAGGCTTGAGTTCATAAAATTTAATTTTTATTAAATTATTTTTACTAAAGAAAGGAATTTTGCAAAATGAAGTTAATTAAAATTTCTTGATAATTTTTCATTCTTGACTGACCTGGGAATCGAACACAGGTTTTCACGGACAGGTTGCCCTGCCACGTTTCGATAGTAACCACACTATCTCTTCAGAGGGGTTTGCCGTTTAACACTCACCGCCATTGACAACAGCTGGCAGTCAATAGTCAAACATCAATCTTTAAACCAAATGTTATTTCACTTGGTGGATAGAAATTTGTCAAGAATAAAAAATCATCAACAATTTCCTTTCTTCATAAAAATAATTTAATAAAAATTAAATTTGATGAACTTTAGCCCGATTAAAAATATTAAAACTTGGTTTAAAAACCATAAACAGTTCAATAAAATAATCACATACTAATTATTCTTAAATGAACACAGCTTTTTTTACAAACTCCTTAAAAAAACAAAAGGTGTGTGTAGAGTTTTTCTTTAACTATAAATTTTAAATTAAAATCAAAGTTAAAGGTGTTTTGGTACCCTACACCTATGATGGTGTATCGTCTTAAAATAGAATTTCTCATGGAAATGCTTTCTTCGAAAATCAATATGATTTACACAATTTTTAACGATATATAATAAGTTATCATGGCCTTGATTCTTAAGCAGGGCTTCCCACTGATCTTAGCTTTATGAACCCTTTGACGTCATTTGATTGCAAAATATTTGAAGAATTATTTGCTTAAATAAACCTAAAGGGGATTATTATCCGGGCAAGTTAAACTCTATTTTTAGTTTAAACTGTGTTTAAGCCAGCAAATCTTTTAATCATTTACATAAAAGCGCATAAAATTGGGCCTTTATTTGAAACACCACATGACTTTGACAACATTTATTGAAGTTCAGCCACAATATAATTTTTTACTTACATATGTATAATATATGCGCCACTAATTAAAAGCTGTTTAAAAGATTAACCAATAAATATGCAAGTTAAATTTATTTTTAGCTTTTAAAATTCAAATAAAAATGTTTTTATATTTTAAAACGAAAATTAATTGTATTCTTCTAAGCGGACTCCCTGGAAACCTGTTAAAGACCCCTTTTTGAAATCCGTTAGTCTAACACTCAATTGCCATTTGTCATGATGTTATTAAAAAAACTACATCTTATCATTAGTTGTTTACTATTGTTAAAATAAGTTTAGATTATTTTTGGCCTAGACAAAAATTTGATTATTTTTTATTGAAGTAGAAATCTAGTTAAATTTTATTTTTTCCATCAAATAAAAATGTCGATTAAATTTGGCGACTTAGCTATAAAATATGTTTTTAACAGTTTAAAATTTAAACATTATCTGACATTAATAAAATGGTAAAACAAAAAAGGGCTAATTAATACATGGGAAAAATTTCCCAAGAATTCTTGACAGAAGTATTTTTTTAAATTCGCTGAAATTTAAAGACGTTTGAAGACTTTCGGGAATTTTCTTAAAAACTTTTCAACCTAAATTTTAGATTTTGTAAGGTGAAATTATACCGAATAACAGTTCATTAGTGCAAAAATTAAAAAAAAAGTAAAATTTTTCGACCACTGAAAATGTTAATCTTTCCCTAAATTTAAGGGGGTATTTTTTTTAAACAGGATTATTTTAACTGCCTGTTTAACGATTTCGAAAGTTAACGTTCGCATAGAAAATTACATTCAAAACAAAAACAAATTTTCGAATTTTGTTTTTGTTTTAAATATAATTTTCTATGCGAACGTTAACGTTCGAAATCGATGAACAGCCTGTAAACTTCATTTAAAATTTTCGCAAAGTTTAAGCAGTTTGCCGTTAATATTGAGATAATGAAATAAAAACGTATAATGCTCGACTTATTGTCCAACAGAATCTTTATTAAATGTTCTCCATTATAAAATAGGAATGTCAAGTCTTTTGATTTCATACAAATTCTTAAAGGTATCGGTTCTAAAGTTTCTCAAAATAAAGTCCAGTAATTATACCCACACCACAATAGTGGAGAGGGTATTATGCATTTGTGCTAATGTGTGTAACGCCTTAAAATATTAAAATATTGGACCTATACCCACCTTAAAGTATACCGATCGTCTTAGAATCACTTTCTGAGTCGAACTAACGATGTCCGTCCGGCTGGCAGGCTGGCTGGCTGGCTGTCCATGTAACCTTGTGCGCAATTTTTCAGATAATTTGATGAAATTTGGGCATAGGTTCTTACTGGCACAAGGACCAACCCTATTGAAAATGGGCCGAATCGTAGCACCACGAGGGAAGATAGGGGGAAATTTCTTGCTCTCAGAAACTATTAAACCGATTTCAATGCAATTTAAAACATACATAGAACCATATCTATATGGACACAGAATGTATGCATTTTTTTAAAAATAGGACCACGAAGGGAGATAAGGGCAATTTCTGCCTCTCAAACCGATTTTAATGAAATTTAAAACATAGATAGATCCATATCTATTTGGACACATTAGCTATACAGTTTTTCAAAAATAGGATCACAATGGGAGGTAGGGGCAATTTCTGCCTCTCACAAACTTTCAAACCAATTTTCATGAAGTTTATAAACATAGATAAATCTATATTTATATGGACACATAAGCATGATGTGTTTTTAAATACTGTGGTGTTGGGTATCATATGGTCGGGCTTGACCGACTGTACTTTCTTACTTGTTTTTTATCAGGATTTGATTTCTGAAATCTTTTGTAATGCAATGAGGAGATTTGAAGACGATGCCAAGCATTTTGAAACAAAAGGAAACTTGAGTGACTTATCATTCGGAAAAGCAAATTTCGATCTACCAAAGGTTAAAATGCAATTTGGTTTAAGGATTGATGTTTGACTATATTGACGTCAGCAGTCGTCGATGGCTGCGAGTGTAAGACGGCAAATCCCTCTGAGGAGATCGAATGGTAGCGATCGAAACATGTCAGGGTAACCAGCCGCCTGGGTTCGAATCTCAGGTCAGTCAAGAATGAATGATTACACAGGCCAACACTCAATTTGCATCTTTGAATTTATCAACTGATTCTAGTTAATTTGGGTGCGCTGAATTCAAAACTGTAATCAGTTTGTCTCTATCAGCTCTAGTTTTCATGATATAACTTTATATACCCTCCACTTATGACCTCCAATTACCCAAATTTTTATCCAAAAATTTTTTTTTTTTATCAAAATTTTTTATTTTCTGTTATAGTTATTGCCAAAAAAAAAACTCCCATATTTGGTGTAATTGGAGGTCATAAGTGGAGGGTATAAAAAGTTGTATCATGAAAAGTAGAGCTGATAGAGACAAACTGATTACAGTTTTGAATTCAGCGCACCCAAATTAACTAGAATCAGTTGATAAATTCAAAGAAGCAAAATTTTAATTTTGTCGGGCTGTGTTATCAATAACAATTTTAATTAATTTTCATGTTTTAAAATTCCTTTCTTCATATCTCTATCAGCTCTAGTTTTCATGATACAACTTTTTATACCCTCCACTTATGACCTCCAATTACCCAAATTTTTTTCCAAAAAATTTTTTTTTTTTATCAAAATTTTTTATTTACTGTTATAGTTATTGCAAAAAAAAAAACTCCCAAATTTGGTGTAATTGGAGGTCATAAGTGGAGGGTATAAAAAGTTGTATCATGAAAACTAGAGCTGATAGAGACAAACTGATTACAGTTTTTAATTCAGCGCACCCAAATTAACTAGAATCAGTTGATAAATTCAAAGAAGCAAAATTAATTTTGTCGGGCTGTGTTATCAATAACAATTTTAATTAATTTTCATGTTTTAAAATTCCTTTCTTCATAAAAATAATTTAATGAAAATTAAATTTGATGAACTTAAGCCTGATTGAAAATATTGAAAATCTTTTTTTTTTTTTTGATGAAACAGCCAAGGTTTCATAAAGGTTTTGCTAGAAAATTTGACTAAGAACTCTTCTATAATAACAATTTAATTTAAATTTTCTTAAAAGTAAATATTTTGACCTTGGCCCTTTTAGCACCAAGCCACAGATATTTAGGTGGGTCGAAAAAAATGTTGTGCCAGTCACTTCCTAGACTAAAAGAGAGATGTGTCAATGAAAAGAAGAAGGAAGAATGTTTCCTGATGATATGGCCTAAGCAACTATGCGCATAGAAACTAGCTTGTCCTCCAATAGTTATTTTTAGTGCTTTTATCAAGAATAAAAATTAGGTATTAAGCACGAGACACAAAATCTTATTAATTAAAAATTTTTATTCCCAAAAGTTGCTTTGATAACAGGAAAAATTGTTTTTCCAAGCCCCAAAATACAGCGCTTTTTTATATAGTGCTGTCATTTAAAGTCCGATCTCATCATTTCGTTGTTCACGGCTTGACAATGGCTCAATTTTGGCCTTTGGTAACTTTTAAATCCGACATCAAATTCAGCGTCCTGGGCGCGTCGCATATCGCGAAATTTTGAAAATCGTCCTTTTAGGAGGTAAATGTGGATAAAAAAGGGAATTTTAAGTAGATTGGTCAACCCCATTCAGACTCCAAAATTTTAAGAGATAAGTTATTTTGTAGTTTAAACTTTCACCAGGGCAAGAATTATTTTAACTGTAAAGCACAAAACAGGGTAAAAGTTCGTACTTATGGTAGTTTTAGTTAACACTTTTTTCAAATATTTTTTCGATCCTGAATTATAAATTTTTGCTTGTTTGAATTTCTATTACTGCGGTGGCAATTAAAGTTGGCTTTTCAGGGGGGAAGAAGTGGGTAAAAGAAGGAATTTTTAATAGATACTTTTTAATTAACCCCATTTAGATTGCACAATTTAAAAAGTTTCAATATTTTTATGCTTAAACTTTTACCAGGGACACACACATTTATAAACAATTTTAACTTGAAGGGGCAAAACAGGGTAAAAATTCGTAGTTGTGGTACTTTTTTCAACACGTCTTATTTTCAATATAATTTTGGGCAAACTTAAAACCTATGCTTTTAACATATAAGTGGCAAGCAAATAATGTACATTTGAGGGCAAAATAGGAAAAAATTTGTTACTTTGCTACTTTTTGTAAACACACTTTTTCCAAAAAAAAAAAAAAAAAAATATTTGAACTTAAAGAATTTATTATATGAGCTAAATTTCGGATATGTATTTTATAAAGCTTTTTTGTAATTATCCTATTCCTTCAATTTTCAGAAATGACTTTATACACTACCCGACTATTATATTGTATCACAAAGAATGCTGACCAAGACCGTAGCGGGCCAGAAAATGCATTAAGCTCAATTCACCCATGCGTTCCGAACAATATTTTTGACCGGACAATAATTTTTTTACAGCGAGTGTTCTGCAGAACGATTCACCCATCTCGGAAAATTTGTCCAGACAAACAAAGCTACCTTATGGTTTACAGATGTAAACGATTATACAAAGTGGCACACAGTTAGCAAACTATAAAGGGCATAATAAACCACACAAAATGCTTGGCAAGCAAATCGTTTCCGTTTGGGGTTTGCCAATAAACAACACAAATATTCTCCGTTCAAACATTAATTTTCATTTTTGTTTTGTTTTCAATGAATGCAGATGCAATAGTGCTGCGGCAATTTTGTTGCTTTTAGCTTAAAACGGAGAAGAAATTATAAAATAAAGGCAAAAAATTTAAAGTAAACAGTTTTTAAACAACGAGCTATTTTGTGGCAAGCAATGCTACTAAAAAAATTTAATTTAATATTAAAAATTAATTGAATTGAATACATTTAGCATTAGACGCCACAAAAAGTTTGACAAATATCCAACATGTCTGCCAAATATTAAAATTTTTTAATATTCTGCAAACATTGCTTCAAATGCTTGTCCAAACAGCGAACACACCAATTAACATCAAAAAATGTTTGTACAAATGTAAAATGTTGACATGTTTGCCAAGCCATTTGTGAGGTTTATTATGCCGTTTAGTTTTTTTTTATAAAAGTGTGTGAAAATGGAAGAAAGAAGGAAATAAATTTTATTCTTTTTAATTGAATTGCATAAAACCCATTTACTAGCAAAACAAATTTATCAAAAAAGTTTGAAAGTAAAAAGAATAGTATGTAGTTAGAAAAATATTACAGAAAAGAAGAACAAACGGTGTTTTCCACACACTTGTTCCTGAGATGCGCTTTCATGACATGGTATCGTTTATTAATAATAAACATTCACTTCCTACAATAACTGGTAAACATTATGTTAAAAAATATTAAAATTTACCATTTAAAATTTACTTACGACCAATTCCAATAGATTCTTCTATTTCCGTCCATATATTTTTTTTTAAGTAAGTATTTTTATATGAACGATTTCCCATATCATTAATACATTCTCTTCCTGGATTTTTTATTTCCTCAATAAGTTTCAGGGCAATATTTTCTTTAACATCCATTTTTGTTTAATTTTTTTTTTTTTAATTCAACACAAAACGAAAAATTTTACATGTGGCAGCTCAATTCGACTTTTATGTACTAATTGAAAAAAGTGGCATCTCAGTTCATTTTGTTCGGCACAAGAATTAAAATTAAACCAATTCAAGAAAAAACGAACAAATTCATTGCTCTCTCTCTCTCAAAAGTAAAACGTCAAACTCAATATAAAAAAAATTTTGTCCGGGCAAAAATTTTGTTTGGAACGCATGGGTGAATCGAGCTTTACATTCTGTTGGTGTCTAATAATTGTAAATTTTTCTGAACATCCAATATGTCCAAAGGAAAGCTAAGGTAACATGTAACAAGAAGATACAATATAATAATCTGGTAGTTTATAAAGTCATTTCTGAAAAATTGAAGGAATAAGACTATTACAAAAAAAGCTTTATAAAATACATAACTGAAATTTAACTCATAGAATAAATTCGATAAATAAAAAATGTTGAATATAATATAAAGTAACCTTCGAAAGGAAATAATTCCCAGTTTCTATTTGAACTTAAAAGTTATTTTTTTAATATAAATTTGAAGAACAAAACAGTCTAAAAAATTTTACTTCTGGTACTTTTTGTGAAGGCTTTTTTAAAGTAAATTCGCGGAAACTTAAAACTTATGTTCTTGTACATAAAAGCAGGCATTTGAGTACAGTAAACGAATTATGTGACAAAATGGGTAAAAAGGGAATTTAATTATCTGCTGTTAAAATTTCTTAAATAGAATTGTTTACAAATTTAAAGGGACGAAATGTAAAAAATTTGTAATATTGGTACTTTTTCTGAAAACGCGCTACCCTTTTAAATAATTTTAAGTCGAAAGTCCATGAAAGTGTTATCCGGGCAACGCCATGCTTTACAAGCAAATAAGTTTCATTAGTTAACACAGATAACAAAAGTGACAATTCAAAAAAGGTTAAATTTCCATCGTTATTCGTTTAAAAGAAATGGATTTATCACTAAACTTTAGAGCAAATAGAATTGGGTTTCTTTATAATTTTCTCTCACAATAATGGTAGCATTGTGCATTTTTATCGAGGCAAATTTTTAATCGATTTACATTATATTTTAGGACAACGATTAAAATTTGCCCAGCCATATTTATGTATATAATTGTAATTTCGTAAATTTACCTTCAAAGTGAAAAATTTACAAATTTTCTTTTGTAGATGATAAAGCTTACTATTTGAGGCATTTGTTGGGTTTCGGCTTGTTTTAAGTTATACTTTCTACTGATGTATTTTGACATCAGCACTATGACACAAGGACCGGAAAATGTTTTTTTTATTTTGTTTCTAAAAAAATATTTATTGTGCAAGTTTAAAAAATTCTACATTTTACAGAAAATAAAAAATTTCTAAAATAGTTTTGAAAAAAAGCCGTCGAAAAAAATAAATAAAATAAAAAGTTTTCTTAAAAACATAAGAAAACAAAAACAAAATAATTATATTTAAGCATTGTCATAAAAATTTCATTCTCTAAAACAAATTTAAATAAAATTTATGAAGTGGTTTCTGAGAATACACCCTGCTAATAAAATTGGACCACCTGATCCATTTTGATAAAATGGTCTACTCCATGGACTGGTCCGATGTAATGCAAGCATGGACCATGACATTGTTAAAAAGTGTTTGTAGCGAGACGACACACAGTGCTTTGTCCCCATATAACGAAGGGACATAAATAGAAGGAGTTGTCAGAAATTTGGTACACAAGCATAGAATAGCTTAGTTAAGAAAAATGTGAATTTTTGGACAAATCGGTCCAAGGACACGCCTACCTCCCATGTGTCCTGAAATGGAAAAATGTAATTTTAGCTTCAATAATGCCCACAAAACTACAAAAAATTGTCATACTAATACACACACAACTAGCAACGTATGTGCAAATTTTCACTTAAATCTGAACAAGGATTCAAGGTCCTGCCATATATCCTTTTTCTTAAAAATGTTATAACACTTCCAAAAATTATCCGATCGTAATAAAATTTGGTATGAAAATTCATATTTGTTAGATATATATGTGTGCCAAATTTTGGTAGAATCGGATTATAAATGTGAAAAATACAAAAACATCATTTAATAAAAAATGAGTGAAAAACGCTTAAAATGCTCGTGCAAAAATAACAAGTAAGAAAGTATAATCGGTCAAGCCCGACCATGTGATATCCTATAGCATAGTATTTAAAAACAAAGTTCCTAGATTGTAATCTATTTGGGACCCATGGGCAATCATGGACCCACCAGAACAAAATTATGTTATGAGGTTAAGATTCGTTTCAAAGTTCTTTCTGCCGAATATTATTTAGATATCTTCATATATTGGTTTTTTGGATGAGGGTTTATATGTAACCTATGGTTTATATTGGTATGTTACTACATATATTTTTAAGGAAGCTGGCATTAAAAGCTATTTTCGGGAGAATGATTTGTATGGGAGCTATGTTTAAAAATAGAAAGATTCCAATAAAATTTGATAAGCTGATTTTGATTGCAATAAAATTGATTAGAGATGTGCACGTTCATTTTTTGAACCACGCGCCCTCACTTTTACTCGTTTGTAAAAGTAAGTATTTATTAAATATATAAATTGATTTAACATTTTAATAGAAAATTTTTATTTTCTTTTAAATTTAAAACCCTGTATGCAATATTTTCGAACACTCCACAATAGAATTGCTCTTACTACAAACAAAGGCTGTTACCAAAAAAAAACTTCTGTCACGTAACCATCTTCAATTTAAATAAAAAATAACGGCACTAAGTCACATTTTGAAAATATTCTTTATACGATGAAAAACCAACGTCATCTGGGAATTTAGCGCCATCTTGTGTCGACAAAAAGAAACAGACACAACTTTTATACTAATTTTTTTTAATTTATCTTGTCAATTTTTCTAATTCAATAGTAGATATATTTGGATATTTTTCTTATTATGTTCCTAGTTTATTTTTTTTTTAACTAATTCAATCTATGAAAGTTTGAGCAAAAATCACGAAAATAGCATTTTTTTTAAATAAATTTTTTTTTAAGTTGTGGTAAAATTTTTTCAATTTTTTTTTTTGTAGTTATTAGAAAACAGTCTAAATATTCGAAATCAGAAAAAAACCCATAGACCATATTTTTTTTTTTTTTTTAATATTCCATCAAAGTTAAGAAATTTTTAGAGCTTAACTAAATAATAAGCATTTTTCAAACCATTAAAAAATATGTATAGGAGCATAATTCCAGTAAAATTTTTTTATAGATGGTTTAGAATATAGTTAGCTGTTACAGAAAAAAATTTGAATCTCGTAATCCAAAAAATTAATTTTTAACAATTATTTTCTTGAAACAATAAAAAACCAAGGGCATTTGTGATTTCAGCGCCCTCTTATGCCGTAAAATGCAGACAAACACAAACAATTTTTTATACATATTTTGATTTTTGTTGTTTTTTATTGAATGGTATAAGTTTGAATTAATATTTCACAGTATTTGTAGTTAATTGTCTTTTAAACTCCTGAAAACTATCAAAATTTGATCAAAAATCATGAAAATAGCCATTTAAAAAAAGTTTTTTTTTTTCAAGTTGTGGTAAAATTTTTTCAATTTTTTTTTTTGTAGTTATTAGAAAACAGTCTAAATATTCGAAATCAGAAAAAAACCCATAGACCATATTTTTCTTTTTTTTTTAATATTCCATCAAAGTTAGAAAATTTTTAGAGCTTAAGTAAATAATAAGCATTTTTCAAACCAATAAAAAAACACTTATGAGAAAATAAATCAATAAAAATTGTTTACAGTTAGTTCTAAATATAGTAAACTACTACAGAAAAAAATTTCAATCTCGTGCTTTAAAAAACAACAGTTTTACAACAGTTTTCCTAAAGCATATAAAACTCAAGTAGTTGTTTGGCCATTTTTACTATAAATTCTCAAACTTTGGCGCCCTCTAGCGCCGCCAAAAAGAGTTAAATCTTAAAAATTCTTCAAAATTCATTTTAATTATTTTGTTATCTATCGATCTGTACATTTTTAAGCACAATATAAGACTTGTTTTTTTTTTGATTTATGTCTATGGGCCAAAGCACTGTGCGACATGTCTTCGTTTTTTAACGACATGCTTTCGTTTTTAAACGACTTCAAAACTAATCCTCTTGTGTATACCATGGAGTAGTATTAAAACTACTCCTTAGTAGTCCAAAGGTGGGTTATATGGTCCTGCCCTAGGACATCGTAATGTTAAATAGACCATGTTTTTTCCATACGTTTGGGTTACTTTTGGACTAGTCCTGGTCCCTTGTGGGCTAATCTTTACACGCGTGTCTAGACTGGTCCTATTATTTGCATGGCATACATTCATACATACTAAAGGGCTGCGCAAAATATTCTTAATGTTCTATGTTCTACTTCACACAACTATCAATTATATTACTTCACTGTTAACATACATAGCAAAACAAACATAACAACACATTACTTCCACCAAAACAAAACAAGCATAACTTGAAAAGTTTTTCTCTTCTGCTTTGTTAGTGCTTGTATTATCAAAACAAACAGAATATCAACACAAAAACAGACAATGAAATAAAGAAACGGTAAATTATAGTAAAAGCATCGAGTGCACTAGAACATTAAAAAAAATAAAAAATTGATATTTTTGAATTATTTCCTAAATGTACATATATTTTATTTTAGTCGACCTTTATTATTAAATTATGTATAACTAACTTATCAAGCTTGAGGTCTTGTTTTATTTTTATATAAAACTTTAAACGTTTATTTAACCAATATTTCTAATTCTAGTTAAATAATTATTAATATTTTGTTGCTATCAATTTTCCCAAAAAATTATGAAACACACCATTAGATTTTATTTTTTATATCTATGAAAATAATGAATTCTTCTTAATTTTATTTAAATATAAGACCTAAGTAGGTTTATATGTATGTAAATAATAAACAATAAATTTTTGCAAATAAAAATTAATATTACATATAAACTTTTCTAAGCTTTTTCATATTCATTACAAAACGAAAATGTTTCTCACTTTGCAATTCTCTTTGGTATATGTTTACAATCAAAACATTCAAACATGCTTGGAATGTTCTATTTCTGTTTTAATGTTCTACTTCATCTTTGTTCTAATTCAGCTTTATTTTAGTTCAGCATTGTTCTAGTGCAGTTTTGTTCTATTCTTCTATATTTTGATCGTAATACAAAACAATTGTTTTTGGAAGTATGTGTTTTGTAATGAGAGAGTAATAAACACACACTATCTAAATTCAATGAAATTGCTTGTAAGCAATATTTCTTATGCTTGTGCATCTCTTTAATACATACCCAGCTAGAATTTGGCTGATTATTTTTTGTAAAAATCACCCAAATGATTCTTTTCAGATCAGTTTTGATGATTAAAAACTGATTTATCACCTGAGCGATTAAAAAAGGATTCATATATGATGCATTAATATGTTTAAATAATGATTTTTAAATATTTTGAATTTTTGTTTTTGCCAAATGAAAAAATATAAAAATTGAAACTTTCATGTCAGCCAAACAAAAAAAAGCTTGGCTAAAAAGGAAGCCCAAAAATTATTGACAATTTATAAACTAAAATGTTAGTGCAAATTGTTTCTTATCTTCTTTGCGAAAAACCAATTACTTTTGTTTGGTTCATAACGGCGCTGATTTTTCGGAGAAAAACTAAAAAAAACATGACAATTAAAAAATGATATGAAATACATACATAAATATAATCAAAAAATATATAATTTACGATTAAAAAATGAGCCAAAAACGATTAAATAATGATTAGAAAAACTTACATTAAAATGATCAAAAAGGAATCAGGAAATTGTATCACAAATGATTCCTTCAGGTGATTCATCGGTAGGGTACCATTTTCTCACAACGAGAGTATCATTTATGATTGAAAAGTGAGCTCATATACGGGTATTTTGCCCTTGAAGCTGATTCATAAATGATAAGATTATGATACAAAATGGTAGCTGCCCAGCCAGCAAAATACTCCGACTTTGTCTGAATCAGATATTTCGTGCAATTGTCTGACTTCATTCTTAGAGACTTCGTTCAGATTTCTGTCAGACATTGAATATACCTACTGTCTGGCCGGTTTCTGATCGATTTCGCATTTATATATCGAGGGGAAATTCCGACGGAATTCCGACGGAATTCCTTCATATTTGTCTTACGAGACTTATTTTTTTTTTAATAATTTTAATTTTATTTTATTTGTTCAAGATAAAAAGCATAAAAAAGGTACGTACGTGTAAAATTTATAATTATGTATGTTCTTTTACATATTTTGCAATAAAATTATTTATTTCAGCTATCAGCAAGAATCTCGGCTAACACATCAGAACTTCACATGCCTTTTTCATTACATTTCCGTTAGATATCTATCAGAAATGCCGACAAAAAACTAGAATTTCCCACAACATGTCTGTCAGAATTCGTGTCAACAACTTCATACATTTTTGGGTCAGAAATCTGACACAATTCGTATACGATTCCGACTTTTTTGCCGAACTTTCTCTCAGATATCTGAACGACGTCGGATTATTTTGCTGGCTGGGTGGGTACATATTACATTTTTTTAAAATAAATAAATAGAAAAAAAATTTCTAAAAAAAACGTGTTAAGAAATATTTTTCAACAAAAAAAAGTTTTTTAGAAATTTTTATTTGTTTTTTTTTTTACAAATATAATTGGTGAAATTGGCTATTAAAGTTTTGATATTTATTTTTGTAAGCAAGAATAAAAGTTATTTTTTAATTTTTGTATTTTGGAGCAAAAATAAAAGTTTTTCTTTAAAGAAAAGTACGTGTTATAATAATTAGATTAACTTTAAATACATATTTATTTTAATGGGGTTCAGAATTCCTTATGATAATCACACATTAAAAATAATACTTAAAATCAACTAAATTATTACAAAACGTACATTTCTTTAGAGCAAATTTTTATTTTTGCTCAAAATTTCGATTTATTTCGATATTATTTTGCAGTTATTTTATAGAATTCCAAAAAAAAAAACCTTTCAAAGTTCCAAAAAAAAAAAAAAATGAAATAATCTGTTTCTATTTTTCTAAACCATTTTCAAGATTTTTTTTTAGTTATAAATAAATTTATCCTTCAGCTTTTATACCCTTCGCCGACGGTAAAATGTTATATATTCCTTTGTCATTCTGTTTGAAACTTCTACAATATTGAGCTTACCCCCTAAAAATTATATAAATTCTGGTTCCTAACATAGGGGGTCCTCCTTAGAATTTTTTCTCATACCAAACGTCAAAGTCTATATAAAAAAACTTTAGTATTTTTGTCAGCGTTTTTATATAAAGTTTGAAGTTTATTATTTGGACCACAAAATCGTCAAAATGACGATAAACCGTCAAATCTCGAAACTGTGCATACAAGTAAAATGTAAAGCTTTTATCTAACTTAATACTTCCGAATCCTAATTGGAACGCATTTAAATTTCCATGCCACATTAACATCGCTTTGATATTTTAGCAATGACTTCTAAACTACAATAAATAAAATCAGTTTTATTGCAATCGGTGCGTGAATAAAGTCGACATTGCTGCTGTCTCTTGGCATTTAATTAAATTAAAAAGGAAATATTAGTGTTTTGCTTTTGAAAAAGGTGTTAGAATGTCAATTAGTTGTCATATTTTTAAATAAATATGAAATATAAATCGTTTATAATCGATTTCGGTGGAAAAAATGCATTACAAATTTCAAAATGTGTCTAAAAGAGTAGATTGCTTTAAAAAGCATGACGTCATCATCAGTTTGTTCTTTTATTTCGTTTCCTTCGTGTAGTTAACAGCAGTTAATAAAATAACAACAAGTGTGCAATGCGCGAGTAGCTCGGTAACAGTCGCGTATTTTAATAAACAAAAAGTGTATAAAGTTGGTTTTTGACAAAAAGTGTATTGTTGTTGTTGGTAGAAATGTTGCTAAAAGTTTGGCACTCAATAAAAATGCTTTAGTTAGTTGAGTGTAAATAAAGTTTAAAGATTATTGTTTTGAGCGTGAATATAATAAAACGGAAATGGAAATATGAGTATGAGGGCATTTCTTTGTAAAGGTAAATACATACATACATATGTTTCAAGAGCACGAAAATAACTGCTTTAAACGGATCTAATCAAATTTAAATATTGTTTAATATAATTTATTAAAAATTAATTATTCTTGTTTTTTATACATTTTGGTAATAATCTAATGTTGGGAGAAAAATGGCTTCAAAAATAAAAATCATATTTTTTCTACACGGAAAAAAGTAATACATAATAATTTTTCTAATTATTTTTCTAATTCTTTAATTATTTTAACAAGGATTGTTTACGCAATGCTGTTGATCAGGTTATATGGTTATATTAACAACAACATCCCAATAAAAAATTGAGCTTTAAGCGAAGCAGGTTTGTAAGGGAGAAATGTAAGAATTTCGCTTACCATTGCGCTTAAGGAAGACATGAATTTTATATGGCGAGTTCAAACTTTGAAGCAATACATTTTTGACACATATAGCGCATTATTCAGCATTATTATTATAAAAAAATTGTTGGATGTAACGAACAGCTTCACACACTGAATGTTTTTTTACAGTTATTTTTTAGTACTCTCCCTTACAAAATGTTATTTTTTTTTATAAAAATTGTTGAGAGTTATTTCACTTACTATACTGCATTTATGTATGTCTTATTGCGTAGCGCATAATTGTGCTCTTGTTTTTTTAATGTACCATTAGTGCTTCGCAAAATTATAAAATTTTTGGGATATTGTTGCCATTACTTGAGCTGTGATATATTTAAAGTTTAAAGTAATATGTATTTAAATATTAAAATTATGTTTTATATTTGTAGGATCCTGAGTACATCTAAAACTTTTTAATGTGATTAAATTTCATATTACAATCCCTTGAAAAAGTCGACAAACAATCGACGAAACGTCGGGAACAAAATATTGTAATAAAAAATTTAATTTTATTTACATTGAAGAAATTAAGGCCCTATTAGCTTGACAAAAATAACATTCTTAAATTCATCACTCTGGGTAAAGAAACAACTACAACAACAAAAATACATTTATCAAATTTTCTTTAAATAAAATTTTTTGCTGTTAATGTAGCTACATAACCATATAACCTCATAATCCGGCCTCCGTGAACATCCCAATTTTTTCAAATGTACAGAAAATTTAGCAACAATGCATCAGACAACTATCAGTAAGACACAAATAATATTGGGCCAGAAACAGAAAAATTTAGGCAAAATCATATTTCTTTACAAAAATATTTATTCATGTAGGTACATACATAATTGCTCGAAATTTTTAACAAGTTTACTAAGAGTATTAACTAGGCTTATAGCAAGTTAATACTCGGGTGTGTTCTAGAAATCGAAATCAAGTGGATTAAAAGTCGAACAAATTTTAAAAACGACCCTGTGATGAAAGTTCATAAAAATATACCTTTCTATTAGTGCTGGGATACTATCGATATTTATCGATTGTTCGGATTTCACTATCGATATATCGATATTACTATCGACTGAATGTTTGTACTTGTGCAGGAAAACTTTAATTATTTTTTTATAAGGCTACAGTTCGTTGTTTTTATCACTTTATTGAATGTATGTTTTTTAAAAATTGATAAGTACCTTTCTGGAGGAACCGAAGTAACAGGGACTATAAGATATTTCATTGCAACTTTAAAAAATTTTCTAAATTTTAAACCCAAAAAGGTAATCAATCTAGCGGACTTACCCTCTAATGGTCATTCATTGTTTTGTCTTATGCTTGCAATTGTATTTGGATTTGCATTTTTTTACAACATTACAAAAATATTTGACATTTCAGTCCCTATATAAACATGTACAAATTTCCACTTAAAGCCCTTTAATTAGCAGTAAAATCACTGCTAAGCAATCCATACCACTTGCCATTCTTGTTGTTTGTATTCATTGCTGTAATTCAGCGCGAATTAATTAATTGAAGCTCAACTTACCAGTAAACACTCACAAGCTGTTAGAAAGCTACTTAGTCGGTCGAAAATTTATTATTAAAGAAGGTGATTATTTAAGCTCTCCTCAGCAAATTGACGCTGGAGTCCCTCAGGGAAGCATCCTGGGCCCACTTTTATACTTAATATATACCTCGGATATGCCAACAAAAAACTACACTTCAACATTTGCTGATGATACAGCTTTTTTGAGCGTGCACGAAAACCGTCAAGAAGCATCTCGATACCTACAGGATCATATATTTCAACTCGAACTATGGTTAAAGCAATGAAGGATAGAGGTCAATGAGCAAAAATGCGTACATATAACATTCACCTTGCGTCGGGAATCATGCCCCCCTATTAAAATCAATAATCAAATAATACCTCAAAATTCGCATGTAAAATACCTCGGTATTCATCTAGATCGCCGTTTAACGTGGAAAAGCCATATAGAGGCAAAATTAAGTCAAATGAAACTATAAGCCATCCAAATTCATTGGCTTATTGGAAGAAACTCTGTCCTTAGTCTCGACTGCAAACTTCTTCTTTACAACTCCATCTTAAAGCCAATCTGGTGCTATGGTATTCAGTTATGGGGCACTGCCTCGGCCTCTAATATCGACAAAATTCAAAGGCGCCAAAATAAACTTCTTCGAATAATCACAGCAGCTCCCTGGTATGTTAAAAACTCAAATATTCACAAGGATCTTAATGTTCCATTAGTTAAAACTATGATTACGAAATATGTCGTAAAATACTTAAAAAGGCTCGAATTGCACCCGAACCCACTAGCACGAAATATTTAAAATTATAGCGGCCACACTCGCTTAAGAAGAAGAGACACTGCAGCACTTATCTAATTAGATGAGCGATAAACACCTATAAAAGTGAACAGAACCCGCGATGAAGAAAATTTTTGTCTGCCACTGGCAGGACAAAAAATAACGTATCAGGTTAAGATTTGATTAATTATTGTTAGTTCATATTTAATATATGAAGATTCAATAAATAAATAATGAAGAAAAAAAAAAAAATATTAAAATGAAAAAAGTCTAATCGTTTTAATTTTTCTAAGCCATTAGTGATGTCAATATTTGTTGCCAAACCATAAAAGCGTGAAGAAATGGCTCAAATAGCCTTGAAAATCGCTCATGAAGTACATTAATGATAAAAGTGTAAAAGTTGTAAATAAAATCAGCTATTGAAGTTTCACAACACGTAAAATTTCGAGTGATTATAGGTTACATTAGAATTACTGTAACATCTTTTTCTCACAAAATAAATTGTTACAACTGTTTAAAATTTCAATTATGTAATTTTTATCTTCCTCATATACCAACTCATTTTGGTACTTTTCAGATGAACCGATTTTTTTTCAGTATCGTTCGATATGTTTAAAGTGTGGCAGAAAAGGTTGTCTAATTTTGCACCTTCTGTTAAGCGTATAACTGAGCATAACAGTTCTGTTTTCATTCTAGTTCTTAGCAAGGTCTATCAAATAGGTCTTTGGTCCAATAGGAGGTTGCCTCGCTGAACTTTCTGAATAGCTGATGGTCACTGATGTCACAGTGTCTGAGAAAACACTCATTTGCTTCTCTAAAGCCCGACAATAATTTTTGTAGTGTGGCGAAATTATTTTTGTTGATAGTATGATCAGAAAACCAAGCTCGAAGCTTCACATACAAATTTACAAATAGAAAATAGTTGCAGTTGATATTTCGGAATAAGTATAAAAGACAAAAGTACCAGAATTCCAACGCGCATTACTGAGTTCTGGGATTGCTAATTGGTAATTGCGTTTGATGCGAAAAACTTTATGTGATTTAAAAATAAATATGCTCTATTCGACTATGCTATGCCACTTTTCCTATTTGCAAAAATTGTAAAAAGTTATATGCCTTATATGTATTTATTTTTCTTGATACACTTACAGAATTGATACTTTACTAGAATTGATTATGTGAGTTTTTAAGTGGTTTTGGATCTAAAAAAAGTGCAAAAAACGCTAAATAATTATAAAAATGTGCTAAACTAGCACTTAGCACTTTTTTCGAAATTCTTAGTGCCAATTCAAAAAAAAAATGTGCTAAATCTAGCACTAAAAGTGCTAAACTGGCAAGCCTGTATTCGACAATCTCATGGTGAAATTACTAGACTGCTAATTATTTCACCATTGACAATCTATTTATGTAAGTATATGTCAGAGTTCCGAAACGTTCGCTCACTTTTCAGTCATAAGCGAGCGTGAAAAATTTAAAATTTTACTGGCTTTTCACATTCATGAGGGTGAGGAAAAAAAATATTTTGAATTTCCTCATTCATGAAAAATGAGCAAACAAAAAAATTCATATGTGAATTTGTCAGATATGAAAAATTTAAAAAAATTCACATTCAAATTCCTCATAATAAAAAAAAACGCGATTTGCCTGACCATTAACAGCGTGAAAATGAAGTAGTAACGAGGCCTTAAAGAAGGCCTTTTTACCGATATTAAGTTTTCCAGTCGCATTCCAACTGTATTACAACAACAAGGTTCTATCTTACATGTTGTTTAGGTGCATATAGATCCTTGTTGTCCTAAGGTCGCAAATTGTTGTTGCTAATAACGCGAAGTAAGTAAATTAATAACTAAACTTGCTACACATTCCAACATTACTGCTAATAAAACTATTTCGACAGGCCTTATCTCAGAAAAGTTTATTTGAATTTGTAAAATATTTCATAAAACCCATTCTAAAAGACCTTTTCGAAGAAGGCAGAGCGGAATAAGTAAAAGTTTATTGAAAATCTAGTTGTAAACCTTCTTTAAGGCCTGAAAAGTCAAAGCGCTCGCAATTTTTCCCGCTAAATTATTGTAAAATTATTTGTTGGCTGGTAAACTAAAATGTGTTTTTTTTATTTTGTAAAATATTTTGTGATGCCTCTAAAAGGGTCTGTTTTTTTCGTTTAAAAAGGTGCGTTTGAGAACTTTTACAGTAAAATGCAGTAAATGAGTAAACTGAAAATTTGCTCTCACAAAAAGCTTTTGTCCAAAAAAGTACGCGAACGCAAAATTTGTAAAAATTCGTAAAATAAAGGCAACAGCTGATGGCAAATAACTGAAGTGTTGAAAAATATTGACACTTTTGACTACTTAACTCTTTTTCTTATCGGTAATCGATTAAATACTTTTTATAACATTACATATATGCCTCAACTGACAAGTGATTACAGTGGAATTTTTTGAACTTTTACTCCCAAATAAGATCGGAACCTATAAATGAATTTGACAATGACATTCATAGAATTTTAAATAACTTTCAGCTTTGAATCTCCAACAAATGTTACTCAAAGTTAAAAAAATTCTAAATGCTCTACATAGTGACACCGCTACAATTTCAACTGCCATTGATGTAATTTGTGGAACAATAATATACTACTGTCAAAACGGGATTTTGTTGAAACCGTTCTTTCTCCAACTCTTTATTTGGCAAAAATGATGCATCCAAAATATGTATATATGTATGTATACAAACTAATAAGTCAAGTCAAAAGCACCTCTCATTTCTTGCACCCTGTTTGGCATTTAAACTTTAAGTTGCTGGATATTTTTCACAATAACGGTATTCAGTTCATATTTTATTTGAAATAAAAAATGGAAAAAGCGTTTTTTTTTATTACAACAAACACATAAAAAGGATTTACACTAAAAGCTGCAATTTAAACAACCTTAAACCAAGTTTAAACAATCAGGTTTAAAAGTTGCAACAATGCAGTTTTTAAAGCTTTTCTTTTCCATTTACCATTATTTTCATATATATCATCTATATCCATTAAAGACCTAATAATAAGATGACAGGCTGTTTTAATTTTTTTGACACGACAAATATGTAATTATATAAATTGCCCTGCTAGTTCAGCATCAATATAAAACATTTTTTCGAATTTGGAGTTAAATTCAATAAATAAAAAGAGAAAAGCCCACTAACGTTAAATCAACATATGTACGTAAAAATGGGCATATAAACACATTGTATGCATTTTATAATCATTTTCTTTTATTTTTCTGTAAAAAAAATTTAAAAATTACACCATCTTTGTTAAAATGAATATAAAGAAAAAACCCACTTGGGTTTTTTTAAACAAAATACCCATTAAAACCCGGGTGGGGTTTTCTGGGTTACCCAGTGGGCAGCCAGCCCTGCAAAAAATCCATCAGACACTTTGGCTGGTTGCCTATACCAAAAATATTTTACACAAACAAATACACACATTCATTTCGAGCTGTGGTCATGCAAACTGTCAAGCAACAACAACATTACTAGTGAGGATCGTTTCTAAAACTCTTTTTTTCCTCATTCTTCATGACTGAAGAAAGTCCAATTTGGATTTTTCCTCAAAAACATGAATGAATTTGGCGAAATATTAACAATTCATTTATGACCGTGAAAAAAAGTTACATATTTTACATTTTTCATTTATGAAAAAAATTCAAGAGTTGAATATAAGCGATCACATTTGAATTTCTCTGAACTCTGGTATACATATGTACAAAAATTCTTTTGTGCATGCACGTTTGTTTTTTTAAAAAGATGGTGAACAACGTAAAAACATAGAAAACATAGACAACAACTAAGGAGGTACAAAAGGTTTGTGTATTGAATAACGGGGTTTTGACTTGACTTATTAATTATTGAGAAATTTTTTGTAACGGTTTCACATAAAATAACAAACTGGTAACCTTAAAAAACTATAAACGCGAACACATGGTAACATGACAACTCTATGTCAAAACGTAATGAAATGTCAAAATAAAAAACTTTAATCAACAAAAAACTTTTCACGTTTTTTTGTTTACAAATTCTACCACTAGAATTTATTGTTTAATTGGAAAAAAGAAGTATTTTTAAATAGAACAATATCATGGGCACACGAAGATCTTTAAGACAACAAAATAAAACTGTTAGCAACGAAAAGAAACAAAATGTAAAATATTCTGCAATGGATATCAAAAAGGGGATAAAAGCAAAGCGTCGTCCGGCATCGAAAAAAGCCAGAAAATATCTTACAGAAAAACAAAAAGCTGAAATTCGTGAACGGGAGAATAGAAATAAACGCCACCGTAGGGCATCTCTTAGTTCTAAAGAGTTAAACAAGCTACGCGAAAAAGAAGCTTTGCAAAAGAGAATTTATCGTGAAAAAATCTTGGCAGGAAAACAAGGTGCTGCTATACGAGCCAGGGATAGTAAAAGAAAACGTTTGCGAAGAGCTGCCTTAAGCTTGGAAGAGTTATTAGAAGTTAGACAGAAGGAGGTCCTACAAAAGCAGATATCACGTAATAAGTTGAAATTTAAAAAAATGCTGGAAAGGCGTGAGAGGGATGCGGAGCGAAAAGCAGCGAAAATACCAAATAACAGAAATAAACGGAAAGCAACTACAGATGAGTCTAAAAACAACAACAATTCAAAAGTAGGCAAAAAGAAAGTTATGTTTTTGAAAGCAGAGCCAGTTGATGAGTAAAGGGTTTTTTCCATTTTTAAAAAATATTACATTCAGCTTTAAAATGTATAGCTATCCTGAATTATTATTTTTTTACAACATATTTTCTAAGAATTTTAAAAACTAACCAACTGTCTCTATATTTAAATACATACCTACATTCAGTTCTTTTTTAAACCAAGAAAGTAAAGTCGGGCCAAGTCTGACATGATACCCTACACCACAAGTAAATTATTTTCGAAATTTTAATGATTTTTTTTCATTAACAAGGACTTTTTGTTGATCAACTTAACTAATAGATAATGGACCTAAATAATACGCAAAAAGATTTAGTCTACTAGTCAAATCAGTGGTGACAAATATTGTGTTGATGTCAACATTTATATAAAACTATGTCATTACAAATGATTATCGAAAGTGTGTGTCCTCTTATATGGGAACTATGTATATCCAATGATGGTTAAATTATCAAAGATTTACAGAGCAGCCAGGCATTAGTCAAATGGACTCTATTCAGCCGTCTTAAGAGTTTAGAGCCATCTTCGGTAGACTAAAAGCGTCTAGATCAATATTCACATGACATCCTCCCTTTCTATAAATTGTAGTGGTTCTACTCGAGCTTTCTGTATGTAAATGCAAAAATCGGTATCGATCTAATGATAAACATAAATTAATAAATCTTCATAAGTACTTAGTCTGTTATTGTTATAACAACGAAACATGATGAAAATGAAAAGCACCGGTCCATAGTTTAGTCCCATACAAACTGCATCCGAAATAAACATTATTTTTTATAAACAAAAAAGCTTCAAAATATTTTTTTCGTATGGGGATGAAGCTCCCATATTGAAGCAACTTCTAAAAATCTTTACTAAAACTAAAACGTTCTCTGGATATTGGTGCAGACAGAGTATTTATTTTAAATAACTTTTATGTAAGCTTAAACAATACGTGAGAAGGTCCATTAATAGTAGTGTCCGACCGAACGCACTTTTTGATACCGAACTTCGGTAAATTTTGACAAGTTCGGCGGAACCCGAACCCGAACTTTTTGTTAATAAACCTGAACAATTGTACTTTTTTTAATGTATTTAATTAAAAAAAATAAAATTTCGGGAAGTTATTAAATTTACACTTTTGGAAGGATGCAACATGAAAAGATAAATTGCACTTTATAGTAGTCAAAACTATTTTATAGTTAAAAAAAAATTAGTAACTGCTTTTTTTTAAGACAAAAAATAATAAAAAAAAAATTTCAAGTTTAATGCAGTACACATTAGGGCTATAACTTTGTCACACTTTTTGCGAAAATCAAAAACGGCATAGCATAGATAGTGCTATAACTTAAGGGTTAAGAAAACGTAAAAATATTTTTTGTTTAAAATGTTATTGCATTTTTGATGCGTACGAATGCCACGTTCAACACTTTGGGATTACCCATATTCCTATACGTATCACTTAAATGCTATTTGGGAATTTTCCTACTGTTTACAATTCATCGCGGTTCAAAATTTCTTAGAAGATTTTAGAAAATTGCTTCCCTGCGTGAGGTTTTTTTCGCAAAAGGACGGAAGACAGGTGTTTTCATTACTAAAACATTCTTGGCCACTCCGTCGTACTATGCCAATAATTTGGTTATAGCCCTAGTATACATATTAGTACTCAAAACTCCACAATGTATTTTTAGAATTCGTTGGGGTGTATTTTCTCTAAGTGGCGTTTAATATTGGCGGTAGTTTGTTTGCTTGGCAATGAACTCCCCATTGACATTTGCTTGGCGCAACATTTGCATTGAGCGCTTGCTCAATTTTTTTCAAAAAAAAAACTTCAAAATGGATTGGATGACATTTTTATCTGGAAATATGTATGTATACTATAAAGTTTGGTTTGTGGTTCACCTAAAACTATTGATTATCTTACCATTCGCAGAATATAAATAGAGCATTTTTTTGCCAAATAAAATTTAACCGTTTGTTTTTTGTTGTATTTTTTACCGTCTTCTAAAAATTACACATATAAAGACATTTTTATGCACTTAGCATTTTATTCAGTCATCGCTGTATTTTTTCGAACTAATCAAGGCCCATTGAAAAGGTCTGCGCAAGAAGCCTGATGATCATTGTTTATGTTCTTTTTAGTTGTCAAAAGTTGTTTACATTTTGCTTACATGTGCATGTATACGTTTGTTTACGTTTATGGTATGCCACACATACAGGTTTTTTCCTTTTGCTTTGTATATGTGGTAGTAAATTTTTGACAACTAAAAAGAATCGTTTTTTGTTTTTGTACAAGTAAGCAGACCTGATAGATGGACCTTGGAACTAATAATCATAGAGAAAAATAGTTGTATTGATTTCGTATTATTTTCAAAAACAATGATGCCAAATTATAATTTGAAATTATAATAAATATGATATTTCATAAAAAGTTCGGTGTTCGGTAAAGTTCGGTAAAAATTTCGCCGAACACCAAACTTTGACGGAACATCATTTTTTGTCGAACTCCGTAACCAAACCCGAACGTTCGGTCGGACACTAATTAATGGCAATAGTCCCAACATAATTTACCAGTTGTATAGAGTATCATAAGATTTATACTTTCTTACTAGTGTATAGTTGCCTTTTTGTTTATTATAAGAAACATTTTAAAGTTTGAATTCTCTTGCAGCCCAATTATGAATTAAAATTCCCCGGGAGTTCTCTCCCTTCTTCCATTTTTCCTATGTAAATTGAATTGTAAAAATTGGAAAAGGGAAATAAACTCACAGCGAATTTGTATTCATAATTGGGCTGTTAATGTAACATGCAAACCTTTTTTTTTATTAAAATACCTATTTTTTTTTAATATCTGTCAAATGAAAAGAATTGCGAAAAAGTCAGTAATATATATTTTTAATAATTACTCTAATTTTCCTCAATTTAACTTTAAAATGTCGATAAGATTAAAAATTATATTTTATAACTCAAAATAATTGTCAGATTAATAATTTTAAGTTTACTTATGGATTTTAATAAATATTTACTTTCCCCCTTATTCATAAAAAATAAAATAGGTTTATAGAAGGTTTATTAAGCCGATTTTCATACAAAATTCGTTTCATAAACCTTTTATTAACCTTTAAGTTAAAAGTGTCATTTTATTTCATCGGATTTACGGCCAATTTCACCAAGTTAAGTTATAATTAACTATGAGTTATAACTGTCAAAAACATGTTGTTAACATAAGGCGAACAGATTTTGAAAATAAAAATAGAGGACATAAAGAAAAAAAAGTAAAAAAATTTTTTGACTTGAAGATTTTTTTACATATTTTACAGACAAATTTACATTCCCATATTAATAAATGTAAAGAAAATTTAAAAAGAATTACATATCGTCGGCTTAATATGCATACCTGCGAAATTCACTTTTTAAGTAAATTGAGATTTGATGCCGTGTGGTAGAGAAATATATGCCTCGTCGACCAGCATGTAGTTATTCTTCAATTTGAGTCTTGAAGTGTGTCAAATCAACTATATTTTTGGTTCTCCTCTCAAGCAGTAAATAGGAAAAATAAAAAGTTTTTCCTGTAAAATTTGTTGATAGGGAGTTAGCAGGTTTGCATATTAAGCCGACGATGTATAAAAATTTACATTTACTTAAGTAAAATTAGTTACAAAAAAAAAAAAAAAAACAACTAAACCTTAATAATCATTGCAAAAAATTTTTCAAAATTTTATACTGCAAGTGTATGAGAGTCCAGTAGCAGTATGAACAGAACAAGCATGGCACAACATTTTCCATACGATTGCACAGAAAAAACCGTTGATCAACGTGAAATAAAATTTTTATTTTAATTTATAAAAATAAAAGCAAATATTGGTCATGCTTTTAAAAATAAAGAGGATAAAGATGACATATTATGAAAAAAGATGATAAAAGAGGACACAAAATGTTTATAGAGGACAGCCAGTTAAAAAAGAGGATTGTCCTCTAAAAAAGAGTACGTATGGTCACCTTATTAACAGGAAGGTAAAGTACCAGTCAGTTTTAACTAAACTTGATGGTAATATTATCTATACCCTCCACCACAATTAGTTGTGAAGAGGGTATACTAAGTTTGTCATTCCGTGTGGAACTTTTTTACTATTCATCTCAGACCTTGAAAGTATATATATTCTGGGTCCTTCAGTTATTCTAAGTCGATTTAGCCATGTCCGTTTGTTGAAAACACGCTCACTTTTTAAAAACTCAAAAGAAATTAACAAACTTGGTTTTAAATTGCTTGTAGTTATCCTAAGCAGTTTGGGATTGAAATCCAGCAAAATCGGTTCAGTAGGATCTGAGCTATGAATCAAAATGTGGAACCAACACCTTAAAAAATTGATAATTTTGTTACAAAAACTAATGGCGATTTCTTTTCTGATAAATATGTTGCATAAATGTTACATGCTCTACACAAAAGAGATAGAGCATGTAACATTTATGCAACATATTTCTCAGAAAAGAAAACGTCATAACATAAATAATGGAACAATTCACGGGATGATATAAGATTTTGCAAAAATTCGTTTTATTCGACTGGAAATCACGCTAAAGCAAATTTTGGCTCGTCACAGCTTTATTGGACTATAAATGACACTGTAAAATTTCGTGAATATCGTTCCATAATTTACCCTAGGCCCCATATACACCCCAATCCCGGAAAATAGTTAATTACTGAACCGTAATAAATAATGCTATCAGAATAAAATTTAATACTTCACAGTTTTATATGACTAGAAATCACACTTATAAATTTCGTGATGATCGGTCCATAACCTTCTATAGGCCCCATAAAAAGCCCACTCTGGTAAATTAAATAAATACGCATAAAACCGTAGCAGATATAGATATTACGGTAACATTTCTTCCAACTTAGCTTCATATGGCCAGAGAAAATGTCTTGCAATTTTGTGACATAGATCTCTTGCTAACAAACAAAAAGTTGCATGCGAAAGTTGCGGCGTTAATTGCATAATGTAAATATGGTCATACTGTTCATAATTTACCTTAGATCCCATATTTAGCAGCCTTCTGAAATTCACTGTAAACGCTAAAACTAATTTCACCGCTGTTTTGAAATCTATTGAAATTTATGTTTTTAATTCAAGAAATCACTCTGCGTTGGGGGATTCACAAGGTATGCTTTCAAGTCATACGTCATAATGTCTTAAATAATATTTTACAATTGTTTAACAAAAATATTGTTGCGTTTCAAACAAAATAAAAATTTTAATGCTGTGTTCATTGATTCGTCACAACCAGGGATGAGATTTTCATACACTAAAAAATCAAAAATATGAACTAAAAACTTGACCATTTTCAATAAAAAAGCGTTGTTTTTTTTTGCAACACGTTTTGGATTTTTTTTAATTTGTCGGGCTATTTGTCCTTCCACATGTTGATTTTACTTTCTGCCATATCAATTAATTTGAGTTGACTATTAAGTAAACTAAATCCTTCCAATTAAGTTATTGTTTCACCAATATTTTCGAAGTTGGAAAATACAAATGCTAATAGACTTTTGATGTTATTTAAATTTAATATTTCTTTTACTGTTTTTATTGCATAATCATCGGTAGCAACAAGTTCTTTAATAACATTCTTATATTGCTTAAAGTTTTGTGAATAGAATTCTGAAGCATCTCTCCAGGTTCCCCTTCTTGTTAATACTGGCTACGGTGGTGACGGTACCAAGAGAAACATTTTATTAAAAATTGCAACTCGTGGAAGGAGCCTTTAAAAATATATTTTTCCGTATGAAGCCAATAAATCAATATTATCGAATTGGCTTATAACTTTCCTCTGCAACTCGGTGTAACCCATGTGCCAAGCAAGTAACATGAAATAGTTTTGGATAAATTGTTTTAGCACAATTGGCAGCCGTAATCATGTAAGGTGCTGCATCGGATGAAAATTGATGGATCTTTTGTCGAAATCTTGTATTTTAAGCAGAGCTCAAAAAAATTTATAAATTAATCTAAAAAAAAATTTTTTTGAAGGAGGGTTTTTTATACAATTTGGAAATTTTTGGAAGAACTGTTTTTTATAATATGGAAATTTAAAAAAACTTATCACTTACAGATGTTTATATATGCAAAAATATGCATTTAAAACCGAAATATGCATTTTCACCAAAATATGCAACAATATGCAAAAACAAATCGATGCCATTTTAACGCAAATTTAATGATTCGGAAAGATAATTAGTCGACATCGATTTTAGACTATCGACAAAAAACATGCATTTGCATGGAAATCGAATCTCTAGCATTAACAACACAGTACACTCATAAAATTATTACAGTAACTGATTGTTGGTTATTAAATTCGTTTTCCGTTCTGTTAAAATTGAATAAAAATATAGTTATTTTACGAATATTTTTATTTTTTAACATTTATGTTTGTTATTCAAAAAAACAAACTACCAAAAAATCATGTTTTTCCATATTTATTTTGTTATGTAATTTCATTTTTGTCGGTTAAAACCAAGGCGAATTTATAAAGGTGACCGCATCATGAGATAGAGTTATGCTTGCTATCCCTTTTTATTGAAAAATACTATGTATTTTGTTTTTGTAAAAAGTTAGAGTGAATGTCAAAAATATTTGCTGAAAATATAAAAAAGGTCATTTTTTTGTTAATAAAATATACACAATTGCTTTTAATTGCAAGTTAATTGTGGCTCCACTTATTCCTTGCGCATTTTTAATTTCTTGTGTTTATATTTTTTATTCACTTTTTTTATTTTATAAAATTAAAATAAGTTTTTTTCAATTATTTAAATTTTTATTGAATTTTAAATTTGAATTAATTTTTTCACAAAATTTAAACAAAGCTTGACATTCAGTATACAAACAAAAAAATAAACAATAAACAGATGACTCGAAAATGTCACCTTTATGAATTCGCCTTGGTTAAAACATATTTTTCAAAAGTAAAAACTATTCAATTTAAACAAATATGCTGTTCAATAAATAAAAACTTAAAAAATGAATGTAAAAATCATTTGTTTTAAATGAAATGTAAATGATCCGTTTTCTAAATGAATTTTAATTTGTTTAAAAAGAAATTTCCTTCGAATTTAAGTACATAATATTTTGAGTGTAGAAATCTAAATTATAAGCGGTTGCCCATAGCAGTCATATAAATTTCTTGTAATTATTATAAGACATATGACTTTACAACTTTATGACAACCTTGTGATCTAAAAAATATTTGGCACAAAGAACTTTTGCCTGCTTTAAACTAAGAACGAGTCGATGTGTTTTTGGTATTTTTTGAAAATTTACAGTAAAAAGCGGTCCAAACTTTAAGACAATGTTGAACTTACCAAACTGCTAAGTTTTTCTGTGCTTTATTCGTATAACTTTTAATTGTTGTATGTATTAAACAAAACAATCGATTTTAAAGGGAAGCTAAATTAATCGCAGGTTTTTGAGCTTTTTGATCCAGGTTCATTAGTTTGCCAAATAAAAGCTAATTTAGATGTTAACTAAAAAATTGATTTTAAGTGCGAAAGAAATGTGATTACAAGCCCGTGAACAAGCCGAATTTAACTACAGGTGGCATCGAAACGGCATCTGATTTTGATAGTTAAAGCTTATTTGTTTTGATTTGTTAGTGTTTTGCTAATAATGGTTGACATTTTGAGCTAATGGCACTAACAATGCAATGTTAGTGCCAATGTTGTTTCTGTTGTTTTTGGATTGTGGTAGTTCTGACACCACGAGTAGTTGAATTCGTCTTGCTCGTGACTTTCAAAATAGGTTTTTTCGTTTAGGAAATCTATTGTCTGTGTTATTTTGTTTTTTCTAGGGTTTAATAAAAATAAAATGATCATATTATAATCACGTATCATTTCTATTACCATTTATTTTGTATCATTCCAATTGCCCCTGTCAAAGGCCACCTTATTTGTGACCACAGTTGTATTCGCTAATAAACCAACTCTTGGTTAAATCCCTTTTGCCACACCCTCAACCCTTTAATTGTAAACAATTTGAATCACGTGACATTGCTTTCGAAAATGTCAATTGAATTGTCATACATAAATTACCAATATGCGCTAATGTAAAAAGTTTTCAATTTTTAACTCTCTCTAATAGATTTATATTGTGATGCAGTCTAGTGGAAAAATAAGTGAAATATTTCTATGGATTTATCCTTAAAAATAGTAAAAATATTTTTCTAACACAACAAACTCGCATTTGCACCCCAAAAAATATACAAAAAATAGTGGAAACAGTTTGGCATCTAAAGGACACAATGGATACAAATATTTATGAAACGTACTTTGTCTAATAAATGACAAAAAGGAATTCATAATTTCGAAAAAAACAAAACAAAAAAAAAAAAAATACAATTCCATTCCATTGTCGAATTATTTCATGTAGAAAAATGTAATAATAAAACAAATTTACAAAATGCTTTTCTATTTTTATTTTTTATTTTTGTGAAAAATTAAATTGATTTGATATTAAATCCCACCAAAAAAATCATGTCCTTTACGGGAATACTATAGAAATTCAATTGTCTCTGTATTCAGCGATACAATTCGCTAAAGGGTTTATTCGTTTTTGTATTGGGCCCAGGTCATGTATCATTTAGTGTCTCCTTTACATGAAAATATAAACGCAATAAATGCCTGACTAAAAAGGACTGTGTGCTGTTTGAAAATTTTGATTAAATTGTGAAAAAGGGTAATTTTTCCCTTATTTAATTTTCCCGTTTAAAATGAATGTGTAGGGTTTTGTTGTCTTTTATTTCGGAAAAATAATGTGATGATGTCACAGGAGTTTTTTCATGGCAATAAATCTCAAGAAAAACAATGTAAATCTTGTAAAGAATGATAAATATTAAGGTACTGTAAGTATGTAATATTGTGTGATGTGTATGAATCTATTCATATATTTTTATTTTTGATAAATGTTTATGGATCTGCTTAGCAACAGGGTTAATATTCTTAGATTCATACTTTCCTTTAGATATCTACTCACATGATATTTGATTTGGCTCAAATAACAGAATTTTTTTATTTTTGAATGATATGAAATTTGAAATATGTGCATATTTATTGTAATTTATAATGAGTAATATTTCGTGTAAGGGTGTTACTAGAGGAATACAAATGTCGATAATCTAATGCATTTGTAAAAAATCTAAAATTTAAGAATTTTTAAGCTTAAAACTTTTAGTTTCTCATAACAGTAGATAACGAATATAACAACATCTCATATAAGAAAAAAAACCGGTTCTGAGAAAGTATTTCAAAAGCACCGTGTCTTTTCAATATGTGTCAATATAAAAATTATTCGGTATAAGAAAACTTTTTATAGCAAAAATAAAAAAATACGAACAAAAAATATTTTTTATAAGATTTTTTTTTTTTAACAGCAATACTGTATTTGCTTGCGGAAAATATGAACCAAGTGCGTATGTACTTGCTTGCACATAATATCGAACTTATTTGGGGGATTCACAAGCTGTGCTATCAAGTCATATTGTCATAGATTATGACTCATTACAGCCTAATATATTACAATAGTTTAAAAAATTTTTAGTTTCAAACAAAAAACGTCCTAAAATGTTTTTTTTTTTTTTTATGACTGTACAGTAGAAATCTTAATTATATATATGGGTCATTCTACGGTAAGAGGTTACCTGTTATTATGAATGGCGGCGTAATAAAAATATTTAAAATTATGATTTTTTTCAATATAATCGTAATTAATCAGGAAGTTTGAATGCATGTTTAATAATGGCTAGTCAAGTTATCTACTTTTTCCGGTATTTCAAATAACCAGGGGAGATACTCTACACAGGGTAAAGACATGACGACCAGGATAAGATACCTTACTTTAAGCGGAAGGATAAATTGAAAACAAACCTTATTTTCGTAAGAATCAACTTTAATTATTCAATATTTGATGATAGTTTAAAACAAAAAAAATTTTGGATAACTCCATAGAGTATTTTTTTTATGTTACTTAAAAACAAAAATTCTTAACATCTGCTTACATAAACGTAGTCGAAAAAAGCTAATTATTTCATTTCCTTCGTTTACAAGCTGGCATGCCTTCTCGGTAACTGCTTGAGAACAATACTAAGAAGATACTTTATTAGTGGTTCGTCTTAAGATTCTCTTTCAGGCCCATATACATAATCAACATTAAGGCGCGGTTTGGTTTTCATGAAAGCAAAATCCAAGGTGCAGACCACAAAATGATTGTATACTTCAAGATCACAGAAACAGCTTAAGCTCTTCATAGTCAATTTATTGGGGCATCCAGTAATTTGTTGGACCTTCATAGTGGCTGAGAAGCTTTTAGAACTTTTTTTATTAAGTCCCTCTTCTTTCTTCAAAATGTCTTCGTCATCAATTACATTTGGACAGCGATGAATTGTCATTCCCAGCTCCAACAAGTCTATCAGTAGTCCTTTTGCACGTCGCACCTACTCAGGCGCGCCCTTGCCGTGACCGGCTTCGTGGTAATTCCACGTGAATTTTACTTAATTTAGGTAAAAGTTCTTGCAATTTGGTTGCCAGTGCATAAAACATAAAAAACGAATATTGGATTTGATTAAAAAGTTGGTTAGCACGATTTTGTATAAATCTTGAATGTCAGAACGTTAATATGGCAACTAAAGAAAGAACTTGACTACCTTCTATTATTGTATAATGCAACATATGTATGTTAGTAGTATAAAACTAACTTAAAACAAAATTCACATTAAATAAGGCATACATACACAGAGAAAACAGATTCGTGATCACAACCGAATTTGGCGCCAATCGAATTTTGTCGGTTGCATGTACTACCACATATTTCGGTTACAATTACTGAAAATTTCGTTGCTTAGCATAATATTTTTGATAGCAACATTTGAATTTTAGTACACTATCAGTCATAACAACAGATATTGTTAGTTGTTGGTATGATTATTAGAAACAAAATCGGCTTATACCCGAATAAATGATAGGTGCAACTGAATTAACACGTAATTGGTGTTCATAACAAAAGATTTGATTGTCGTTATCAATATATTTTTTTTAACCGGTCAAATGAAACCCATAAGGGGCAAGGACTTGTCCAAAGGTAATCCCAATGAATGGAAAAAATTGGTAATTTTACAGTACGATGTCCTAGGGCAGGACCATATAACCAAGCTTGCATTACAAAGGGGAAGTCTTAAAACTACTCCATGGTATACTCCAGAGGATTAGCTTTGAATTCGTTTCAAAACGAAAACATGTCGTTAAAAAACGAAGACATGTCGTTTCACTGCAAACTCTTTTTAATAATGACATGGTCCATACTTGCACTACATTGGACCAGTCCAGGATCAAAATGGATCAAGAAGTCCAATATAATTTGCAGGGTATAAAAAATAATACATACATTCATACATACATATGTATGCACGTGTATATGTTTATACCTATAAGAATACGTAAATTACTTACCCCTATTTATTAAGTTTTTCACATTTTCCATTTTTGACCGCAAAGATATTTTTTAAATAAAATATTAAAAATTAATTTTATCTATCAAATGTTTTGACAGAAAATTTAGTAAGCAATTGGGGCTTTTAACTATTTTTTGGTTGTGAATTCCGAATAATTATATTTTCATTTGTTGTACTCGAATTGAATCTATTCCAACAATCAATAATTAGCTGCAATAAATGAATAATCATTTATATTACAAAATTTATTGACGAAAGCAAATTATTGATTGGAATGACCAATATTCAGTATTGCCCTATATTAAATTCGGTTGTGATTCTAACCATTTGTACTAATTTTTAGAACTTAATTAAATTAGTTATCATAACTAATAAAAGAATTGAAGGAATCATATTTCAGTTGGAACATCATTAAGAGAATTAAAAATCAGTTAGAACTATACATTTTTAATAGTTGCAATAATAAATCATGTTACTTGATCAATATTTTATTACTGCAACCGTTTCCCAACCAATTTGTTTTCTGTGTGTACATTTTTGAAGCGTTAAAACACGTATAACGTATATAGTGGAAATGTGTTGGTTTAACGTAAAATACTAAGAAAGAATTAATTTCTCAATTCCTTATCTACCCTGGACGCAAAATCTTTACCCTGGCATCTGATGAAGCAGGGGAAATACGGCAGGGGAGAGATGTTTTCCTTAAAAAACTAGCATAATCGGAAAAATATGTATTGTAACGAAAAATCAAACTAACACATGTAAACTAACTAACACATGTAACACTGCAGTAAATTAAACTGAAATTAAAATAAATCAATATTATAAACAAACTTTAACCACAAATAACAAGTGAATAAAACTCTCCAGTGGAGATACATTAATCACTGACACGTGCGAGCAACCCGAGTGCTTTGGTCGAATTATTGGCCCAATAGGAACACGCTAGTGGCTCGCGCTACTTTTATTGTTAAATTCACTTCAAAACAAATATTCTGCTATTTAAATTTGCAGCGTCAACGCATTTTAGCGGCATTTTTAAACGATCGAAAAATGTGCAGGGGAAGAGACTTAAAATACGAGGGACAAAAAAATATGTAATTTTTTTCAATAAAATTTGAAAGTATTTTGAAAGTTTTTTTAAATGATTATCATTGTTATTTAAACTACTTTATGTAATAACTAACGCTTAAATATTTTATGAATTAGTAATGTGGTAAATTTCAAATATTTTGTTACAGAATACCAAAGGGACAGGCCAGGGTAGATACTTTTTTCTAGGTAAACATGAAGTTATGACTAAACTAAGGTAATTTAGGTATTGCAATTTATTGGTAAAAAAGTATACTGTATTTATTATTAAACGCGTTTGATATTTCCGCAAATTTAAAAATTATATATGATTTTTTAATGTAGCCGTCGCACAGTAGCGCCCGTAGAGCAAACGAGGTTGCAAAAATCAAAATTTTCATGAGCACCGACGAAGTTTTGAATAAACTCATGTTATAGGAAACTTTTCAACGATTTCAAATCTGCCACTCTTAATAATATCACATTTTTAGTTTAGAAGATATAGCCGTTCAAAGTTGACCGACTTTCGGTTTTCAAAAAAACACACAATTTTTAGTAAATTTGTTGCGATTTCAGGTGTAATATCACGAAAAATAGGTAACGAATCGCCTTATTTTTTGTTTGTATTGATTGATGCATTTATTAAATGTGTAATGATAAAAAAAAAATGAACTGTTTGCTTTGTGTTTCTCCTGGTAAATCACTATTTAAAAACTATCCGTTTTTTCACTATTTTTCAACTTTGACGGAAAATAACAAAAATCTATATTTTTCTATATTTGCCATATTTGCAAAATCTGTTCTTTGATTAGTTCTTTACATAATTCAAAAATTTTATCTGCCCGTACGTGCCCGTTTGGCTTCTAGAGGTAAAAAAGGTTAAAAAGACATGGTTGCAGAAATTGTATGACAGTAGTTTGATCTAAAATCTAAAAAAACTACTCATTGAAATTAGCAGGTACGTACCTCACTTAAACAATACTTTGGCATACAAATGGTCAAGAACAATATTGACTACAGGTAGGCACAAATCTTATTTGGACACGTGCATAATATCAAAATTGCATTATTCAGCCTAATTCCATTTGTATGCAGGGAACAGGTAAATTTTTCGGCATGGTAGCATAAGCCTATATATTGCAAATGGTCAAGAACAATATTGACTACAGGTAGGCACAAATCTTATTTGGACACGTGCATAATATAAAAATGCATTATTCAGCCTAAATCCATATGTATGTAGGGAACAGGTACATTTTTTCGGCATGGTAGCATAAGCCTATATATTGCAAAATAAGCATAATGCCTGGATTAGTCTACGACTGAAAGTTGGCGCAACAATTACTGAAACCATTAAACAATTTAAGTACTGAAAACATGGCGTTGAACAATTTTAAATTATTTGAACTGTTTAGAAAGTCAACCACACCAAATTTTTTCACGGAAGCTGCTTTAGAAGAACTTGATAGCTTATACGGAAATATTGAGAGAAGCGAAATTATAAAAAATAATTTTTATCTGATATATGCAAATATTAAGGCAAAATGGGTGAAATCTAATCGAACCATTCAGAACTTCAACTCCAAATACGAGGACTGGCTTAATGAAGATACCATCCTGGATATATTGGCAGTAGATAAACCCACCACATCAACCAGAGGAGCAAAAGGAAGGCCAAAAAAAAGTATTGAGGAGTGTTCAATTTTCACAAGAAAGAGGAAACTTGCCGATGCCACCAATGACTTGACCACGAAGCAATTATCGGAAGCGCTGTCTATTAAATTTACAAAGGATAGTGAAAGAGTTAGGTCGCACATAACCAAATCTGTTGCTGATGCAAGCCCACTGCGACTAAAAAGGATTAAGGAAAGCATTCCCACGCCCACAAACGCACACATTAAAAAGTATGGTTCCGAAGAAGCCTTGGCCTTGTTTATGGACTTAGAACTTTCCAAAGAGAAATATGAGAAACTACGGGCATCTTTAACGCGACACGGCGCTGACGTTTTACCCGGATACAAGCATATTACGCAAGCCAAAATAAATTCACGACCACTGCATACGGAATTTACGGAAGTCTCTGCGAAAGCCAATCTGCAGGATCTCATGGGCCATACAGCAAAACGGTTGTTGGAGAGTCTTCCTGAAAATGAGGTGAAAATTCTTCCTGAGAAGTTGACATTGATCAGCAAATGGGGCTGCGATGGATCATCCGGACAAAGCGTTTATAAGCAAAGGATATCTTCCGATGACGCTACAATATCGGACGGAAATATGTTTATGGCATCTGTTGTTCCTTTGCGGCTTAAATCGGATGTTTCCCTTCACTGGAAAAATCCACGTCCGTCATCAGTGCATTATTGCCGACCAATAATGTTTCAGTTTGCAAGGGAATCGGCAGAACTCATAAGGACCACGGTGAAGGACATTGAAGAACAAATAAGCAAGATTAAGCCTACAAAGCTGCAAATTGGAGAAGGAAAATATATTGAATGCAATTACGAGTTCCATCTGAGCATGGTTGACGGAAAAGTCGTAAACGAACTGACAGGAACAACCTCAACAATGTCATGCCCGATTTGCAAAAAGAGTCAGAAGAACTTTGGTAATTTAAACGATTCTACAAATGAGGAGAATTACGAATATGGAATGTCACCATTGCACGCAAGGATAAGGTGTATGGAATTCTTGCTAAAACTGGCGTATACCCTACCACAAGAGGAGGAAAACTTCGATGAAAATACATCAATAAAGGATAAGGAAAAGATCAGAAAGAAGCAAATACAGGATGCTTTTTTTAAACAAGTTGGACTAAAAGTAGACTGTCCCAAGCACGGATACGGTAACTCAAACGATGGAAACACTTCTAGGAGATTTTTTGAAAATGATGAGGCAGTAACTAGAATCACTGGAATTGACAATCAAATCGTGAAAAGATTGGGAACGATCTTGGATGTTTTAAACTGCAAAGAAAATGTCAATTCTACAAAATATGGAGAATATGCGTCGAAAACTGCATCTCTTTTAGCAGAAATGTATCCACAGAAGAAGTTGACCCCGACCGTCCATAAAATATTGGCGCATGGCAAAGATATAATTGAGTACCAGTCTTTGCCAATTGGAGAGCTTTCTGAAGAAGCACAGGAGTCTCTTAACAAATTTTATAAAAAATATAGATTGCAGAACACATTCAAAGCATCAAGGGTAAGGCAAAATGAGGACCTCTTCAACATGTTGGCAGCATCTTCCGATCCACTTATATCTTCCCTGCGGCATGTGAAGTCACGAATAGAGTTAGAAAATAATTATAGTTTAGAAATGGTTAGTCTTTTAGATATACCTTCTCTTACGAACTGTGATGAATATTTTACAGAAAATTGAAAAAATAAATTAAAAAAAAAATAATTTTTTTTTTAATTTGTTGGGTAATAATTTAAAACATAAAAACCTAAAGAAAAAAAATAAAAACAATCTAAAAATGTAAAAATAATTTTTTTTAGTTACCATAAAATTGATTTTTCTACTAATTTTAACTTTGATAACCCATAATTAGGCCCCTACAGAGCGTAGCACCCTTTCCAAACGCTCATTTCATAGGCTGAACAGTTATCTATCATATGCTGTTTAAACTGTTCAATTATCTTATTCGGTTCAAAAGATATGATTTTTGCAACGAAAAAACTCAAATGGCGCCACTGTGCGTCGATAGTACCTATTAACGTAGAAACACCCATATGCTCATAGCAGTCATATTTTTTCTTGTTTTTATTTTAAGACACATATGACTTTATACATTTGAATGCACGTTTTAAACTTCAAGTTCTTATTTTATTATAGTAAAGTATAAACTTTTATAAGAAATTAATATCTTTTTAAAGAAATTATTTAAAAGAAAAAAAAAACGCGTATAATAAAAATTTTCGTGTTATTTTTAATTTCTTATATCCGTTACCTGCTGTAAAAAGCTAAATAAAAGAGTGTAATCATTAAATCGTTTTTTTTAATAAATCTCTTAAATTAGCGTTCTTTCTTAAAAAACCAATAAAAAATTAAAATAGAAAATCATTCAAAGCTAATTTCAATCAACCAAAGTAAAAAATACCATCTGGGTTAAAGATTGATGTTTGACTTTTGACTGCCAGTCGTCGTCAGAAAATAAACATTAAATATCGTTCCGTAGTGTTCGGTTTGTGAAAAACACAAACGCTTATAGTGTATTCGAATAAAAAGTTTGCTTACTTTTTATTAACCTCACAATTATTATTTCCGCACTAAATGCAATTTCTAAAGCTCCTCAAAAAAAAAAATTTTTTTTTTTTGTTAATTTCCATACACATTATATATGGGCATTTCCATGAGAATGTGAACCAGGACTCAAAAAATTGAAACGCTTGAAACTTTTTTTCAAATAAGGTGGAAAGAAAAAAAAAACACCCAAACTTTACTATGCCGGGGTACTTCTGTGGCCGTATGGAAAAACTAGTTAACTCCACTTTTTGAAAACACGAGAAAAACACACTTAAAGTTTTAAACATATTTCGCTAATTATTTCATATGAATTTATGTTATTATGCATGCGCATTCAACAAAACATAATTTAAAATTATGTTAAAGATTTCTGGTACCATTAAACTGATTTTTGGGCATTAAAATCGAAAATCAATGCCAGTTATCTTGTTTTTTCGAAAAATGGAGTTATCTAGTTTTTCCGAAAAAATTTTTGTTTTTAATTTATTTAAAAATTGTACGGAATTAAGGCAACTTAAGTAATGATTTGTGGAAAAACATTAACTACTTGACTCAGCAATTTAATTTACCGGGTTTTTTTACGAAAAAATGTAGTTAACCAGAATTATGTTTATAGGTGCAATATTTACAAAAATTTTAAAAGTACCAGTTAAAGAACAAAATAGTACCAAAAAGATACCTCTTACATAGTCTCATTCACTGAGGACTTTGCATGTTTAATTTTTTGTTTTTAATTCCAAAACTAACGGAAATTCAAAAAATACCAGTTAAAGAACAAAAAAGTACCAAAAAATTCACTAACAGGATCTTATTCATTCAAGAGGTGGCATGTTGAATTTTTTGTTTCTATGTAAAATATTAACTAGTTAAAGAAAGTGCCAGTTTTAAAACAAAAAGATAAAAAAGGAATTCAGTTTTCCGTATTTTCTTATTTTTTCTCCCCATTAAAGTATCAGAAATTGCAATGTTGCAGTGGGAGCCCAAAACTTTACGTTCGAATTTCGAAAAAGTACCGTATTCGTATTTGGCCGTTTTACATAAGTTTCGAATGTGATATAAACTTTATTTCTTTTTTTATTGGTTTAAAAGATAGATGGGGTGACAAAAAAGTTCCAAAATACAGGTTTCAAGCGTTGACCACCTAAAAGGACCGATTTTCAAGAAGTACCAGACACCTGTCCGTTTATTTTTTTATTTATTTAACCCTTTTTACCCCCTAAACATAAGAATTCTAAAATATCCCATCTCAGTGCATCGAATTGAGGAGAGAGGAGGTTGTCCTGTCCAAATTTCAAGTTTTAAGCTTCAGGCTGTACGATGATGAATCACTCAGTAACGTTACAATTTTATATATATAGATATAGATATAGAGTTTTTGTCTGTTTTTATGTATTAACTCAAAAAAATTTTTCATATGGACGGGCTTGACCGACTATACTTTCTTACTTGTTTGTTTTAAGTTTTTATATACTACATATATTTACAAAAAATATATTTCATGCCATGTTAATACTATAAGAGAAAAATCTGTCTCGTATGGTATGTCACGAACGTTATTACATTTTGTTCATTATAAAACCATCCAAAAAAATTATTTTTTTCCAATTACGGATTATAAAGAAAAAATATGTGGTTTAATGTATGAAATTAAAAAAAGGAAAAAAAAACCTCCCACAATTCGCAGATTTTCGTATTTTTTCCAATCACCCAAATATCACTTCCGTTTTATGTCACGTACGATATGCACTTATTTTGCCCAATATTTTGGACAACAAGGTTCCGAATTTGAATTTTTTTTTTTCATATATAGTTTCCTCTTAATGAAACATAATGATACAAAAAATTGTCCAGTTAATACTATTTTTGCAAAATTTCTATCTCTCTGAAGGCGTACAAATGTCACGTACGATGATATGAAAATGCCCATATTTATTGTTTATATATGCTAATACATATACAGGTAGTATAACAAAAATGTTAATGTAATAATTAAATGTTAAATTTAAAGTGCAAGTTGATTTACATAATGGAAAAGTATCTTGTGCAACTTTTACCTGCAAAGCTATTTTTTTCGGAAAATTATCACTGTTTCATATAATATCCGCCAAACAACTCATCTATCACAACATCTATCATTTGACATTAAAATTTAGTTAATTTAAAGAAAAAACCGCGAAAAATTAATTAATCATAAATAAGTTTTTGTGAATACAGCTGAAAGTTTGTAGAAAATATAATAATCTGTCATTATTGACTTTTTTGTGAGTGTAAGCTTCAAATGGGGCTTAAACTAAAGATTGCTGTTCGTTTTAACCAAAATCGAAACCGCGGTTTTAATGCCTACAAAACCGAACGCGAAAACCGACCATAAAACCTCGGTTTTAGCTTTTACTTAAAATGTTTATTTATGCTAAAAGAAATTGCAAATTATACATAAAAAAACTTTATACATAATAGCCTGGAACAATGTCAAAGTATTTCAAAATTCTTTAAATTTAAAATAAGTACTAAGAAAAACAAATGTTTCTTTTTAATAAAGGAATTCCCTACTAGCATTTGGAAGTTTGTTTTATCAAAAATCACCTTACTTAGTCTTCCTCGAGTACTTTTGACGATTAAAAACTGATTAATCACTCGCGCGCTTGAAAAAATACTCGAAAAAGACTCGAAAACAATCAGAAATACGACTAAAAATTACTCGAAAAAGACTCGCAAATAATAAGAAATACAGCTAAAAAATTAGTCATAAATAAGTCGAAACTGATCAGAAAAGCGGGTAATAAAAGACTCCTCAAGAAGATTCCCGGGTAGGGTACGATTTTCTCCCGAGAAAACAATCATTAATGATCAGAAAATGAGCTCATATATGCCTATTTTAATCGCGCAGAGGAGTCATAAATGACTCGAATATGATTAATTTTTTCATAAAATGCTTGCAGGGTTGAAACAAATAAAAAAATTGTATTACATACAAAAATTTTTATGTATGTATGTAGTTTTACTTGGATATTTTCAAAACGGAAAACCGAAACCGACCGGTTCTAATCATCTTAAAATCGAAACCGCAAACTCTTACTTAAACGAAATTTGTTCTTTTTTACTCAATACAGAATACCGAATTTATTCAATTTCGATTTTAGTGTTTAAAGTCTGCCCCAACTGAATTTAAACCCTTGCACACTGGGAAATTCCGGCCAAAAATGATTTTTTTTTTTTTTAATTTTAATAAAATTTTGTTGACAGATTATAGCGAACACTTCAAAACATACAACTCATTTCTTATTTTGGCTCTTTGATAACTATTTTACTGTTAATAGTGGAGCAAAGTAAATAATTTTTTCTTATAAATTTATGGTTTTAAAAGTTGATTTTTGTGCTTTGAAATAAAAGTAATCTATGATTTTTTCTTTTAAGTATTCTTTGAAAATAAGCACGTTAAGCTTAAACCGTATTAGTAACTAATCATTCTATGTGATAATTGTGATTTTGTGCGCCTTAGTTTTTTGGATAAGTGAAGTGATTGTGAGTTACTTTAAAAATTAATAAAACCTAAAGTAAGTCAAATTTAAAGAGACCATAACAAAAAACGGAAGGTTAAGTGATAATTAGATCTAGTACTGTTAAGTATCAAAAGTAAGTACTATACATTTCATCTGCCACCACCTGCCACCACCTGCCACCCTAGTAGCCAGATCATTTTTAGTAATTTCCTATATTTGTATAAGATTAGCGTGACTGACTGGGTGCTCATCGCCCAGCCCAAAACAACTTAAGCCAGACACTTGAAATTTTGAATATAGACTCCCCTCTCAATGTGCCAATAAAAAAAGTAGAGACTTTTGGAAATTAAATTCATAAGGGGTTAGAAATGGGTAAAAACGGGTAAAATCAGCAACATTATATCTCGTGATCTAACAGAGGTAGACGTAAAATTCAAAAAATACCATTATTGAATCGAAAATTTAATTATCATGTGTTGGGTACTTTTTTGAAATTTGCACATTTTGGGTATAAAAAGAGCAACAATAAAATTTAGGTACTTTTTTGGTAAACAATTTATCTTCTTAAAGCAATAAAGATAAAAATAAAGTTAAATTATGTTCTCTTCTCTTTAAAAGCTCTTATACAAATTTTGGTACCTTTTGGAAATTCGAATATATAAATACCGTTGGTACTTTTTTTGTTAAGCTACTTTTATTTTTATACTGAATATATGCCCAATATTTGAATGCCAAATTTCAGCTATTTACTGAAAGAACAGATATTTGTTATATATATGTAGCTATGCAGTCGCGAGTACAGGGGAAGAAAAAAGAATTTGTACACATCCTTACCCATCTCAACCCCCACCCACCTTAAACGGAAAAATATATATCATTTCTATGATCTTTCCAAATGAAATTTTGCAAAATGGTATGTTTCAGTTGAAGGTTCCTAAACCATCCCCCCGTCACCCATCCCACAGGAGCTCAAGTCGGATCCACGTCTGAGTTATGTTAAGATATATATACATATGTTTATGTATTTATATAATCACATAAGTTCACATATTATATCATATCTACTTTTATTTGCTCAGGTAGGCAAAAAGCTGGGCACAGGAGATGAGCATATATAGATATTCCACAATCTACTAATATAATCGCTACAAATGATCATATTTTATTACACCTCCAAAGCCTTTTTTAATTTTGTTCGATACTTTTGGGTCTTCAATGATCTGGCCAACCCCTGTATGTACGTGTCTAAAATTACCTAGGGATCAAACATGCTATTCTTAAGTTGGATACCAAATTTCAGCCATTTACGTACAGAAATAAAAAAGTTATGGATTTTTGGCCGGAATTTCCCAGTGTGCCTTGTCTCAAATCTGAAGGAGTAATTAATAACCTTTTAAAGGAATACCTAAAAACCATAAAAATTTTGGTATTTTAAAAATTTGAATCTTGAAATACTGAATAATCAATGCTGGCCCGGTATTGCCAACCCCATTCTGATACTAAAATAGATAAGTAGAGAGCGAGGCGAATTTAAGTTGATGGTGGTGGCGATACTACAACAAGTACAACACCAAAACACAACATTGTATTTTATTTGTTGCTTCTGTTGGTCGATAAGACAAAAACTCAAGCAACACTTTACTTTAAAAATATTTTCATACAAATTTTTAATATTTCAAATAATTTTTTATGAAAACTTTTCTTAAACAGGTGGCTAATTCTGGCAGTCATGATCGAATACTTTTTCGATTCGAAAGCAATTTCATTTATAATTCTTTCACTCTATATTGAACGAATCGAAATTATTTTTGCAGTGTTGTGAAAACTCAAACAAATGCTTAACAACACTGAAAAAATAATTTCGTTTCGTTCAGTATCGACTGACAAAATTTTAAATAAAATTTGATCACGACTGCCAGAATTTGCCCCTTTGGAATTTTAAAATATGCTTGAGTATTATCAGTATTCGTATGATTTTTGAATCATAATTTAAGCCTATGGAACTAGTTAAATAAAAGGGTTATGGATCGAACTTATTGATATAATTTTGAAACCGATTCTAAATTCGCTTTTAACCAACATTGGACAGGAGACAAGTTTAACTTTTCGTACTATTTGTAAAACTAACTTTTTTATGTAGGTTTTGGCTGCAAAGTGCACACCTTTTAATATGAGACATTGTATTACAACTTATTTTACATTTCCCAAATGCCTTTGGGAACATTTTCCAAATTAGATTTTTCCAAGTCTTCCACAATACCAACAATATCAATCAAATTAAAATTTAAACTCTTGTCTTCTGTCAAAAATCTCATAAAATAAAAATCATTATAAGCAAATTATTGGAAAATAATTGACAGCTTAAGTACGCAATACATGGGAAAATCTTCTAAAATTACAAGAAAGAAAAAAAAAAACTGATTAAAAATCTTATTCATAAATAATTCCTGCTTCCTAATTTTGCTTTAGGCGGGCTTTTCTAATACAATCAATATGGATTATGGCAAAAGACAGACAAAATAAAAAAAAAAAAATTTAAAATAATTTATGCATTAAATTTACAAAAGTCTATAGAAAACTCAAAGCTTGATGACACCATGGTTTTGAAAGAAAATTAAAATTTAATTTTCAAATAACAACTTTGTTACACTTCCTTAATATTTTACTTGTTCATTTCCTGTTCCGGTTTCTTTTGAATTTTCACTAATGCGACTACAGATTCCTAAATCTGTTTAAATCTTAAAGAACAACACATCTACCTAAATATCAAGTAAAGAATAGAAAATTTTAAAATATTTTACGCGCTTTTTAACGTGTTGCCTTTGTTTAATGTGTGAATAAATACAAGAAAAAAAGGAGGGGTTGATTCATGATGAGGTACTCACTCGTATTCCTTGTATTCATTTCTGTGTCAAACTTGAAAATCTGTCAATATTTCAAAATCATCTGAATACGCTATTTTAACAAATCATTTATTGTTTTGTTAAGGAGATGATGATGATAATGCCTGTAGTGTCTTGTGTTGTAATCCGAAACAGTAGGAGTTTAATTTAAAAACGAAATCCATGGAAAAAAAACTCTTCAATTGTAGTGCTTTTCAATTGAATTTCAATATAAAATGTTCCCTTTCGCTCTAGATTTGTATAAAAATGTTTTTAGCCGCAAGCTAAAATTTTCACTGAAATGTAAAACTCTTGTAGAACATTTTAATACTTGAAATTTTTGTGTATTATTTGAAAAAAAAAAAATTATTAGTTTTTATTACGCGCTATTTATGCGCTACAAAAATGGTTGGATTAGTTTACAAGATCTTTAGGATACAATCTGTATAGACTTGTCTGTCTTTCATTAGAACTTCTTTGAATCTCGGGATATTCACCCTTATTCTATTTGGCGTCGTCAACAGTAAGCAACGCCGTTTTTTATGTTTTGTTTCAATTTCGTATTCCCGTTGGCAATATTGCCATATTTCGATGACTGTTAACATATGTTTGGTATTTTCTAAGAAAAATTGGCGTTACTGTTGCCTTAAATTGCCCTTGATTTTGTCGTCGGCATTTTAAGTGTTTTTTTACGTTATGGTTGGCTGCAATTTTGATTTCTACGGCGGTTTTGATATTTTTCTTCATTTGTGTTGTGTTTTGATATATTTTTTGTGGATATAATTGAAAAAATTAGATTTAAAACTAAGTGTCAGTTCGAGAAGCTAGTGGAAGAGCTTGTAAAAAATCCATTACTAGCCAGAGGATTATGTAAAGTCTCTTTTCCTAATAAATTAAATATCAGTTGCGATTAAAGAAGAGATGGTGGTCTTGTTTTTTTTTTTTGAACTAAAATTTTGATGTGGCTTCCATCCACACAGCCAATTACACCTGGAAATGCTGCTTTTCAAAGAAATGCAACTTTAATTTATCCATTGTGGACAAAGTTCTCTCTTCATGACTTCCAGAGTCTCAGACAAAATTTTTAAAACTTGTGGCTGGGACAGTCAAAAGTTGAAATAATTTCCAACGCTGAGCTGGTACGATCCCTGGGCCAAAAAACGCAATGTTGCTGCAAATATATTGTGTTTGGAACAAACGTTCCCTTTTTAAATGAGGCTCTATTATTTCCAACACATGTTATAAAGAAAGTTTATTCAGCCGAAAATAACTTTCAAATCTTAAAAAAATAAAAAAAAATCCATTAGGCACTTGGGAAAATTTAATATAATAAAAAAAATTTTCATTTAATCAATATTTTTTTACAAACAAATTTTTATTTGACTTAAAATTTGCACAAACAGCACAGAATTTTTTTTGTTCTTATAAAAAAACAGTAAACAAAATGAATCAGCTGATTTTAATATTAGAGATGTGTGCTGTATTTTATTAACATTAACGATAAATAGTCAACGGCGTCATAATACTCTTACAAAATACCAATTTAACATACAATTGATGTTGTCTTTGATAAGAATTGCTGTTGCCTTAAAATTGCCGTTGTTATTGCCGACGCCAAGTAGAATAAGGGTGATTATTAAGACCGTTAACGACGCTTCACTACAAAATTAAAAGGTTTTTTTTTTTGTTTTAATAAATGACTTTATTGGCAATACTTTTATCATCTCCTTAAATGTCGTGGTCACCTAACCGTTACGATTTTATAGCAAAAAAAAAAAAATTTTATCTTGAGCGACAACTTTCATACAAAATTTTTATTATATAAAATAAAAAAAAACCTTCTCCTTTAAAATTTGTTTTTGTCGCTTAGGCCCGTTTTCACAACTTACCGATAGCTTAAAGTAGACTATAAAAGGCCTTATAAAAACTGTTCCATTATTAAAACTTTAATTTAACCAAAAGTGAGCGACAAAGTAAATTAAGGTCCATCCTATTTGGTAGGTAAAAGTAAAGTTGCAATAATGGAACAGGTTTTATACGTCCGATAAAATCCTACCTTTAGCTATCGGTAAGTTGTGAAAACGAGCCTTAAGGTTTTTTGCGGTAATGACTCCATATAGGAATTTGTTTCAGAAGCCTAACGTTTAAGAAGCTTGAGGTGTGTTAATGTATTTTCAAAATCCAAAATAATTTCTTTCAAAGCGAAATAACTAACGACTTCCGAAATTTATGCCCGTGTTTTAAGCATGTCACCAGGATAACCACAAAAGGTTATACCGCCTTGGGTCGGTTAACAGAGCCTCGTTAGCTTTAACAGGATACACCTAAACCAGGGCGGAAAGTCGGTGAGGTTGTCATTTAAAAAGTAATGCAAATTATATATTTATATACAAAAGCTTTTGCCCATATGTGACGCGAAAAATAGAAAGGGACCTAAAGGTTTTGCCATTTTTAAGATTTAAATACGTGTATCTTTGGTGTAACATTACTGAGCGTGTTGGTATTGGTCTCATTTGAAAGCGACACATCTCAACCTTGTTGGTCAACCTTAAAAACGCGCGTAGGTCGTCCCTACCTCTTGTTTTGTGTAGTTGGTTTTTACTGTACCCTTAACCTTACTGGTCCCTTTCTCTATGCGCTGTCACATATCAAGCCCTTTTTGCGATTATGTCGCAAGCGACATCATAAAAACCTATCAAAAACGACAAGTACTATGATCAATAAAATCTCAGGGTGCTCTTGAAAAGTCTCGAATGCACCAATGAAAAAACATGCATAGCACGAAACTAAATATAGGCTTGCACTCTTTTAGAAAAAGACAATAAAATTCCTCTCCTGTTTAATTTGGCTTTTGTCGCTAACGATATAATCGCAAATAGGATTCGATATATTCACTTCACTTTTTCATTATCCACCTAAATCTATTAGTTTTTATTAACACACTAACGTCCAGTGTTGCCAACTTTGTATTACTTCTTAATCAAAATAAATGCATTCATAAAAATTTTTCGCCAAAAATTTTTAAAACTCAAATTAAATTTTGCAAAATAAAATTGGCTAATGGCTAAATTTATTATATGGCTAAAGAAGAAAAAAAAATTGCTTCAATTGATTAATTTGACAACACTGCTAAACAAAATCTCAATAAACATACAACATTTTTTTTTTGTATTTTAACATGAGGGGCGTTGCTGGCAACTCAACTTCAGTTCAGTTGTCATCCATTATCGACCCATTAATATTTTTTCCGCATTGGCTGTTTTTTTATTTTATATTTTAACATGAGTGGCGCTGCCAGATTTCGCTGATGGCAACTCAACTTCAGTTCAGTTGTCATCCATAACACTGCTTTACAAATTTTAATAACATGCTTAGATAAGTTAATTGGGACCTCCTTAACACGAAAAACGCTGTAATTTTTTCATCTCATATAAAATTCCGTTTTTTTTAAACACGTTAAAAGTTTTAACTTTAAACTGATGGACGCCGAATATAGTGTGTGAGCAATGAAGATAAAAATATTGTCGTTCCACAAAAACCTTAATAAAAACTTTATTTTTCATCCGATTTCAAATTACGCTTAAAATGTTGATAATTAAATAAACTATTAGGTTAAATAAAACATTCCAGATCTTCACTATAACGTAGAAAAAAAACGAAATAAAAATGAAAAATTTTCAAAAAAACGTAAAAAATAGGCAAATTTTCAACTTATAGGTGCCATTACTCAGCCATTTCTTATCAGATAGAAATTTTCAGCATATCGACGGAAAAGGCATTCAATTACCTTTCCAACGATATTTATCTCGATCGGACTTTTTGGTTGGGCTCCACAAGGGTTTGAGTGGCACCATATACAGAAAAACACAATAGTACCGTTATCTAAAAAATGGTACTTAGAAAAAAAATTACAGCGTTTTTCGTGTTCAGAAGGTCCCAATTAACTTATCTAGGCATGTGGCGTTCTTGGTATTTTTTGGCTGTAAACCAGTATAATCGACCCATTAATGTTTTTTTCGCAATGGTTGTTTTTTGAGAGTTGGAGAAGTTAATCTTGGCAGCACTGTATTCTGTGATAGCGGATTAGACAGTTAGCGGTTGTTTTGTGATTAGTTTGGTTTAGTAATTTATCATAAATAGACTTATGCCAGAGAAACATTTAAACATTAACACCATAAAATCATCAAATTAATTAAGCCAAAAACATGTTTAGCTATTTTATTTAAATTTAAAAATAACTCGATAGGTACCTATTCCGTCCCCTACCATCAAGACTGGAAAGATGCGCGATTTAAGCCCACTGGACGTTGTGGGATTTCCTCAAGATTCACAATTTTCAATTTCAATTGATTTATAAAAGTCTTTGGATTTACAAACCATCCTTACAGACTTCTCGCTTATATTAAATTTTGTAAATAAGTTTTAATCTTTTATTTACTGAGCTACCTTAACAAGAGCGGCAAGCGTTTTTTTAAATATGAAAATTCTATTTCAAAAACAATTTCAATAAAATAAACCGACATATCGATGTTAGTTAAAATTTTCCATCCGTGTCGTGTCTAATTCGCATTCTAAAGGTTTGTTTCGTATAAATTGTATGCAAAAGAGAAGTTTTGACATACAAAACACAATTGCCGCTCCTATTTAGGTAGCTCACTTAGAAAAACTAAAATCTAATAAAAAATGTTCACTTAAATTATTAAACAACTAGCATACACCCGCTACTACGTTAGCGTCTCCTTTTTCTTCGTGGACATATTTTTATGCCAAAGTTTATTTTTCTAGGTTGAAACTTATTTAAATTGTAGCATTTAACTCGCTACTTTAGTAGAACCAAAAAGCTAAAGAAAAATATCAAATTTCCCGTATTTCCTTTTTTGGGTACTATATTTTTACCCCATTAAAGTATCACAAATTTCAGTAATGTAGTGGCAGCCCATAATTTAGTACGAATATGTCAATGAATGGAGGAAAATGTTTTGTAAATAAAGTACCAAAAGTAGTTACGATTTTCATCCCTTAAATGTTCGAATTTCGAAAAAGTACCAAATCATTATTTTTTAGATAAGTTTTGAATGTGGGTATTAACTTTGTTTCTATGTTTATTGGTTCAAAAGATGGCAAAAAGTAATAAAATTCAGATTTTACCCGTTTACTCCCTAATAGGGCCTACTTTCAAAAAGTACCAGACACCTGTCCGCTTATTTTTCTAAAGAACAACGATAAGTATTGCCTTTATTTTGCATCTATTTTAGTTTTTACCCCCTAAACATTCAAATTTCGAAAAATCCCGTCTTAGTGGATCGATTTGGAGAGTGACAAATCGCTAGTCCAAAGTTTCTAGGGTCAGCGGTTTGGGCTAGGCGATGATGAATGAGTCAGTCACTCACGCAACTCTTTTATATATATAGATAGCTGGGATCTAAAGGCCTCGTTACTCTTACGTAAACGTATACATTGCGGATCAGCTGTTCCGTTTTCCTTACCAAGATTACGTGTAAATAGAAATTCTTACGTAATCGCTACGTCGCGTTGCGGATGAACCTGAACAAATTGAAATTTCTCTTGGTTTTTACGATCCAGCTGTTAAAGAATTAATTTATTTTTGCTTACAAGCAGTGTTGTCAACAAAATTTGTTAAACACCGGTTAACAAGTGGCTCATTTAGTGCATAATTAGTCTTATGCAATCCAATATCAAAATATGTATGATACCTTAAAGATCTACAAGGAACTTTAAAATTGACTAGTGTTAATAAACAAGGACATTGTATGTTATAATTTATTATATCAAATAAGAACAAAATACATTGGATTGATCTTCTTTTCTCAAGCGTTTTTATTCCGTGATTATTTTCATTTATATTCAAAGAGAGAGCACATTTTGTAAATATACGCTGCACTCTTTCTAACCTGTTTGTATGAACCGTATAGAAAGGATTCTAAATAAAAGAGGCATGTTAAAGAAGTGATCTAAAACATTTTTCTCGTTAAAGGGGTTTTGAATTCCTTACTATTTCTTTTCATGAAAGTATGTAAAGAAAACGATTTTGGGATTATGTTATTCATATGATTGGTAAAAGTTAATTTATCATCAAATTAACAAACGTTTATAAATGAAAATTTTCAAAGAAAATTTGTTTTGTAAACCTTTATCTAATTGAAAATATTTTTATGAACACAGGCATTAAGTCATTTTTGAACCAATCTTTTTTGATCGAAGTGGATTTATGTGGGCTTAAAAGATATTTCTTATGCCATGAAAAACTCTCCTATCCCATAGCGGTAACGTGGATTTACCAATGAGTTCATAAGATTTGGCATAGACCTTGTGAGTATTTCTGAAATGAGTATTTCTGTGAATGCCTACGTCAATAAGTCAAAAAAGTTATATTAAACTTCATCTAGCCATCCCTGAAATTTTCCGGTTCTATGTATGTAAGTGGTAAAGAATTGCAGCTAAAGTTGTATAATGTGCTTAACCTTGTTAAGTTTTTATAAGCGATGAAATACATGCAATATTTTTCCCTTTAAAGTTGTTAGGATTTTAAATTTGTAGTTTGATTTTTGTATATTTTGTACGATTTTTAGAAAAGGGCTTGTTTTGCATTCCATTTTAAAATTTAGCAGTTAATTTTTCAAAATCTTCGAAACCCTTCACCGAGAGAAAGAATTTTTTATATGGGAATATGGGATAGTTAAAAACAGACCACATAGTATGTATTATAAATCGGCGCGTCTTAATTTCTATAAAAAAGACTTTTATGCCTTACTTAAAAGTAATTTTATTGCGGAATTTCGGTTTGAGTTAACATAAAAAAAAAAACGGTTACCACCACTGGTTTCGGCGTACTCGAATAAGGCTAACCCGCCGAGTGACCCACTTGACAGTACAAGCACAGTGTTTTTAGTTATATAAAACGAGTTTGAGCAAAATTTAGTTCGTTTGTCAGCAGATAATACCATTCAACCGCGAATCTAAAGGTTAGGAAATGGGGGCCATGCCTTTGCCCTCCTTCTAAACTTGTCGAGAACTGGCATTCTTAAAACATAAATTGGGCTTAGAGGCTGTCCCCACTGAAATTTTATAATGTTATCCCTCCCCGTTGAACTGAATGCTGGATTCGCCCTTGACTCCACTTTCTTATATGGTTCAAGATGCCATTAATTTTGTTTGTCGCGAAAAGCCTAGATATCTGGCAACTACATCAATACAATAAAAAACGTAGTTTTTTCCTCCTACGGAATTTTCATATATTATTTCTTTACGTATACACACAAAGAAAAAACATAATCTAAGAGCAACATCCCTGCAAATAATAGGACCAGTCCAAACACGCGTGTAAAGAGTAGTCCACAAGGGACCAGGACTAGTCCACAAGTAACCCAAACGTATGGAAAAAACCTGGTCTATTTAACATTACGATGTCCTAGGAGAGGACCATATAACCCACCTTTGGACCACTAAGGAGTAGTTTTAAAACTACTCCGTGGTATATAACCCACCTTTGGACCAGTAAGGAGTAGTTTTAAAACTACTCCATGGTATACTCAAGAGGATTAGTTTTGAAGTCGTTTAAACACGAAAGCATGTCGTTAAAAAACGAAGACATGTCGTCTCACTACAAACACTTTTTAACAATGGCATGGTCCATGCTTGCATTACATCGGACTAGTCCATGGAGTAGTCCATTTTATCAAAAGGGGTCAGGTGGTCCAATTTTATTTGCAGGGATATTATGATAAAATTCATGATTGTAGTCACCATATTAAGATTTTTATTGAATCGTACAATGGCGAATATATTCGTAATATTACATCATAGTATTTTTCCCTTAAATATATTATTATTCTGTTAATCAAGGAATCATATTATTGTCATGTAAATCATAATAAGTTAAGAAGCAATCATATTATTATCATGTTAATAATAATAAGCTAAGAAATAAACCATATTAATGTCATGTTCATCATAATAAGCTAAGAAGTAATCATATTATCATTATGTTAATCATAATAAATTTAGAAGCAATCATATTATGATACAGCTCCTTGAATAACTGTCATAACAATACAAAATAAATTAAAATTTTTATGTAACGATGTTTTATTTTGTGACTTTTTACAATTTTTCTTAATGTAAATAAAATAGCGGAGTTCAATATTTGTTGTTGGATTTTACTACGATATTTTGCACTATTAATTATTAATTATTTTAATATCTTTAAATTTATTATTTTTTATGGTAATTTTTCTTGTTTAACCGCTCACATATAAAACAAACGACACAACCGATTCAAAATAATTTTACAAATGGCGCTAGCATAATATTATTAGAGTAAAAATAGTTTGATTGCATCTTAAACATAATATGATAGATGTATAGAAAGTTATCATGTTATGGCTATTAAATATAATGATATGGTTGTGGGTAATATAATATGTTTTGAAAGTTATCATAATTTAGTTGTTAGAAAAATAAATATTTTTCGGTCAACAATACTCAAATTCATAATTGCGATAAACATATTGTTGATATTAAATAAAAATAACAATTATTTGTGTACGACAACAATATATTGTTACAATAAACATAGTGTTGTTGCCGTAACCATGCCCAACAATATTTTTTCCCTGCGTGTACATTTTTTTACCTTGTGGAAGTTTAGCAAATTATTAATAGTAGCATACTTTTATTGTCTACCCTTACTTATTAAACAGAAGTAATCTCCCCATATTTTTCGTCATAGAATTCATAATGTTACTAAAAGTAGTTACATTTCAATGAACACTCGAGTGTTTGAAATTCTTTTAAAAATACACATTTCAATAAGCACTTGAATACTTCTGTTAACAATATGACTGAATATTTATTGTAATAATTTTATAAAAACGAAAATATCTCCTTGCAAAAAAAAAAAAACCGAAGAAGGTGGTGAAAGTTATGATAAAATATTAACCTCGATTTTCACTTTCATTCTGCCACTAACAGAGGATTTTTTTTTTTTTAGATTATAAAAAGCGTTTTCTTTTATTATGTCATAATGTTTTAAATTGTTATTTAAACTCTTAAAAATCTGCCATTATTTGCACACAACTTGAATATGTTTTTAATAACTTGATGTCTTGTAATGAGGTAATTTAAATTCAATTCTAATATATTTTTGTTTCAGATTTTTTATTCATTCAGCGAAGAAGAAGAATATCGTACGCTTAAAAAGCGTAAATTTTAATCTTATAATTTTATAATTTTGTGAAATTTTATTATACTTTATGTACTGTTGGTTTTTTTTTTTTTTTGGAATAAAGCGTTTTAGTATCCTCCTACTGGCTGGAGTAGTTTGAAACCCAAGCATACTCGTATTTATTTTAACAATGACTGTCGCAAATTTAATACCAAGTTAATGGTTTGTCTTGTAAATAATTTATTTTATAGAGAACAGGGTCTTTCAAAAGGAGTGAATTTCAAATTAACTTTATATTTATGGACATAGAATACTTCATCCCAAGTCAACATATAAATGGTTTGTTTAGGCTGCTGGATGGTTACAGTCTCTTGAAGGCGAAAATCTTTGCCTGCAAGACACTGTGATATTATCGTATATTGGGATACATATCGTCGGTTGATTATTTAATTGTCGTATGTCGTATGTAATTTGTATCCACATACGACAATTAAATAATCAACCGACGATATGTATATTAGCGGAGAGCAAAGCTGCTATTGCAGACTTGGCTGGCATCTTCACGACACTAAAGTTAACTGTGAAATGTTGAATGCCTCTAAATACAAAACGTTTTTGGGTAACGCTGGCAAGGGAACCAGGGAACATTGGGTGCCTGGGAAACCAAACTGTAGTCGACTTGGCAAAACAAGGCCATGAGTCGTACATTAGGGCTCAGGGGTTTTGGCAGGGTACGGGACTCTGCGGCCCGGCTATGACAATGGGAAAACCAGCGATTTACTTTAGTTTGGTAGGAACTAGATAAGGATGGTGACATCGGCCATTGCGGGTCACTGGTAGATAGGTATCCATGCGGTAACGGTGGGTCGATGTTATAATAATTACTGCATAATTTGTCCTGATGAGAAGGAGGAGAAAACGGTATTTGATTTAATTCGTCCATGCTCTGGTGTCGGGGTTATGGGGATGAGGCATTTTGGGAGACCAGAATTGCTATGCTTGGATGCTATATTTACTGTGGGACTTAGGTCGATCTCTCTTTTCCGCCGGAAATCGAAAAGTTTCGAGGCTGGATTGTAATCTAGAAAATAATCTAGTAGACTTTGTACACTGACTCGGGGTATCCAAAAGGGATCCCTATAAGTAACCAGGTAAGCCTTCCTTGTGTCGGCTGAAAATCGACTTATTTTAAAACGATAGTTCTAAGCAAGTGTGATGAATTTCAAGCGATTTTCAAATCCATTTCTCAATACACAGAAAAAATTTTCACCCATATTTTTCAATTAATTCAATAATGATGTTTTAAACAATTTTTTTAATTGTTCCAATTAATTTCCCTTAATTGAAAATAAAAATTATAATGTTTGTGTGTATATTTGCAAATATAAAAACATACACACAAACTTTAAAATATTTAAAATGTTCAAACAATTTTTTAATTGTTTCAATTAACTGTGTTGATTGAAAAAAAATATTTTAATTTGTGCTTACGTTTTATTTAACCTCTTTTGCTGGTGGTCACATTTCAATTAAACCTATTGATTGAAATTGAACAGCAAGAAAAGCTCAAACTTACAAACGTGTTAATTGATATGACCAATTTGTTTGCTGGTGGAAAATCAGTACAAAATTTAATTAAGAGTACAAATTTCTAACAATTACGTTAATTAAAGTTGTTTTTTCATTTTTTCTGTGTAATAATCGAATTTTTTTTGTTAAATATATAGTTCAATACACATATTATACAAAATTCAAAAAAGTAAAGGTAGAAATAAAGAAATAATTGCATGAGAAATCAATTTTTAAAGATAAACAATCGTTTTGTTTCCAATATCGTTTTCCATCGTGTATCTGAATCTTTTTCTAACATCTTCAACTTGTTCTCCCTTTAAAATATTCATTCACTCTGTATGCAACTTTAAAATTTTCCTTAAAAAAGGCGTTTCTTTTTTGCCGCCTCCTCCCCCTCCCCCTCCTTAAATAAAGTCCCTTACATTTAAAACAGCAACAAATTATAATTGTCCCTCAAAGTAGATGTTTATGATGATTATAATGCAGGATTTGGTTCCGGGGTGGATGGTTGGTTGGGTGTGTGTGTGTGTGTGTGGGTGTTTAACACAGTATAGATTAATATTCTGGGCATTTTATTCAAGTGTAACGACATTATTTTGTATTAAAAACAAACTTTACAGCCGATTTATCATATTTATTATGCGATTTATGAACATTTTAAAATCGAATAACATACACATTAAAGATACATGGCAAATTATTTATGACTTTTAGATGTTCATTTGTCTTACGGTTTTTTTAATGTTGAATAGGGGAAGAGAAAGTCAAAAATTAAATACATAATTGTTAAAATTGGATAACAAAATGTCTTTTTTTAATTCCTAGAAATTCCAGGATGATTTCCCTAGCATTAGGTACAACTTCGGTAATAGTATTTCGGCTAACAGAGATTTAACCCAAATCTGTTTTGGGTCTTTATATCATCCGTTATTTCAGGGTCTTAAAATGGCCACAGGTCCCCACAACGCACTTACGCTTCAGTGCATTGCATGCTTTTCATACCTTGCTTGCGTTCTACGCTTCAAGTTACATGCAACGTTTTTAAGCGGCACTATTGCTTCATGAAGAAATATATACAGCCATTAAGTATACAAAACCCCTCTCTAAGTCTGGGGCAAATAACATCGTTAAAATCTTCCTCCCCGAAATTTTAATTTAAACAAAGAGAACTTTAAGTCTAAATAGAACCCAAAGGAAATAAGAACAACCGCTTCCCTCAGTATTAAATTGATCAGATTACATTTTATCACAAACTTATCAGGCATAGTTGGTTTTACCTTCATTCCAGGAGTTCCCCTACTCATATTTTATATATTCGGGCAAAATTTCTAACAGCCTGTTCATTGATTTCGAACGTTATCGTTTGCATAGAAAATTTCTTTTAAAACAATTTTTAGAATTTCCATTTTAAAAAAATATTTATTTTTGGAACAAGCAACAAAAAGCCTTTCGTTTCCTCTAATTAATTTAACTTGAAAAATCATTCACATTAGTAGCTCCATTTATTTGATTGCTCTTCCTAAAGTCGAATTATTTTTTTCTTTTTTTGTTAAGAGCTGGCGGTTTCATATTTCCGTAACCTTCTACAAACAACAGATGCTCTTTATAAATAATTGAAAGAAAATATTGTCTCTACGTTCATATAGAACATCAACAAAACAAATTGACATTCAATATGAACCAATTTTTTTGTTAAGTCCTGCGTTTATTCAATACAATACTTTGAAGGATACTAAATGACTGCAGCCATTTTTATACAAATTATTAAGATAGTCAAGACAAATTGTTGAATGGAAAGGGAAAGTGAAAAAGCAAAAGAAAGACCAGCCAAAACTGCACGCAATCCAGATTGATTTACTACCCGTATTATTCATTATACAGCTTTTCATAAGAAAACTTATTACTATATTGGAAATATAATATGAGAATAAAAGAAATAAAAAAAAACAACAAATAATGATATTGGTAAACAAGTGATATACACCAGGGACACAAATGTCTATCATGTCATGAGAGAAATGTTTACCCAGTAATAGGTAAAATGTAAATGGAAGAAATGAAAGAAGAAAAAACAAGATGGTACGGGTAATCAAAATATGTTTTTTTTTTATGTAAATATCAAAATCATAATGCACAGTGGTCTGAAATTGAAAAAAAAAAATTGGAATAAATATAACAAAAGATTTAATTTTTTACATAAAACATAGTGTATTATTTAGGTAAAAGTCTGTTCTTTTTTATTTTTGAAATAAATCATACTCTGTTGAGCGCAGAGTAAGAAGAACTACTCCAAAGTTGATATCTTTGTGTGTAACCATTTTAATAACACTGCGTGACAAAATTTCAACAAAGTCGTGACCAAATGAATCTGACAGCTAATCTTTATGTAAAATTGTCCGCTGAATCCGAATTTAAAGTCAAGATTGTCAAAAGTAAAACAGTTTTTGAGATATTCCAAAATAACCGTTATTAAAAAAGATGATGTGACTGAAATGCAAATATCTTCAAAAATTTTAAACGGATTATGTATTTCTTTATTTTAAGTGAAAGGTAATACAATTTCTAAAATAACCATGGATTGCTTGTGAAGATTAGTAAAGAAATGACAGAGTTACAGGGGACAAAAGTTTAAGCTTCATTGAAAATTTTATGATTTTGTTCTATTTTGCTCTTTTCAAGTTATTTTTTTTAACCAATGATTTAAAAATCCTAATGTTTTATTGCATGCGACATTAGATTATTTTAATATGAACATTTTGAGCCCAACAAGACATATATTGGTAAAAAAACGACAAAGCTACAAAAGATTTAGTAAATTAACACACATAGAAATTCAATCATTTCAAGCAATTTTTGTTAATAAAAATTTAGTTTTGTATATTTATTTGTTGTGGGTTAATTCAATTAATCTTCTGTAACTTTGTCATTTTTGCACCGATCTGGATACTATTGGGCACAAAATGTTCGTATTGAAATAGGCTAAAATTTTATTTTTTGGATATTTGCATTTCAGTCACAGCATCTTTTTTAAAAACACAAATAACGGTTATTTTGGAATATCTCAAAAACTTTTGACAATTCTGACTCCATATTCGGATTCAGCGGAAAATTTTACACAAAGACTAGGTGTCAAATTAATTTGGTCAAAAAATTGTCACGTAGTGTAATTAATATATAATTTCCTCAATTCTTATTTCGTAATCAAGTTACCTTCTCCTTGTATGGGCAGGTCCACCAACACGTCTCTGACCCTGGGGATTGCAGTCGATGGTCATTCTGTTTAGGTCACCTGAGGCTTTGCTGAGTGTGTGCCCAATTCAACGCCGTTTTCGTCTATGTATTTCTAACTGAATATGAATTTGTTAGGTGTTGTGTGCCAAAGATCAACGTTTTTTATTGTTTCAGGCCAAAATGTTCGTAGGATTCTACGAAAGCAACAGTTCACAAAAACTTGAATGCTATTCGTGGCCTTAGGATCCATGTACAAAGATTTGCTACAATAAAGTAATATAGAGTTAGCGTTGGAGTTGTAAATTCTGACCTTGGTACCGCTTGTCGATTGAGAGTCTGCATTTTATGTTTTGTGATGAGCCACCGCTTAGCACTTTTGTGCAGCCCAGATACACTTAGGATTCTATATTAAGGTGGTCGTTAACTTATGGAACATATTTTTTTCTATTCTCCATGCTCTCACCCCCCCATTCGGTGGGTAATGCCAAAAAAAAAATTTAGGACAATCGGCGAAGGCTTAGCTGTCCCTGTCATGACAAGTTTTCTTTAAATCTCATGTTTGAAAAAACATAGCTAAAATAACAAAAAACCGTATTGATTTTTTCTTACACGCATCAATTAAGCATCAATTTTTGTGTTTTTGTGGGTTTGCTTAAAAAAAAAAAAAAAAAAAAAATTGCCAAACGTATATCATTTGTTTCTAATATATCCCTATTTTTAAGGGGTCTCCCCATACAAAATTGTCAATACAGACTATAAATATATTAAAGAAAAAGCCCCATAACTGCCTAGAAATCGCTTCTAGGGGGATAAAATGTTTGACCGACCTCAAATAGTTTTTTGTCCTCAAAACACACTTGCCCTTTATCTCCACCCCTTAGGGAGGCTCCCATACAAATATGGTGGTTTAATGAAATTCTTAAATTTGGCCTTGCAGCGCCTAGGATGCCCCTAGATGGGTGAAATGTATGACCGACCCGACTTAATTTTTATCCCCACCATTTGTTTTTAACATACCTACCTCCTATCACTATTCCTTCAGGGGGCTCCTATACAAAATTTTCAATACAGATTAGAAGTATATTGAAGAAAAAGACCCATAACTGCCCAGGAGTCGGCCCTAGGGGGATAAAACGTATGACCGACCTCAATTAGTTTTTTGTACTCAATATTTTTTCAATACATACTTGCCCTTTATCCCCACCTCTTAGGAAAGCTTCCAAACAAATATTGCGTTGTATGTAATTTTAAAATTCAATGAACATTTTTCGTCTTTTGTGAATAAAATCAAAAGCTGTAAACCGATTTTAATAATTTATGGCTTTTATTGTTTTATTTGTTGTTTATATGTCTAGGTTCTAGAGAATTTAAGCATAGTTGCATTTTCCAATGTTTTATGATTTTTTAAAGAACAAACATTTTTAAATTTTGAATAAAAAAAAAATAAAAAAATTATGTTTTGAGCAGCGCGTTTAGATTGTTGGAGCCTTTTACGAAAATGGGCGTTCAAAACAAAATGTATTTCGTGCACTTCGGGATTTTTTTTGTCAGCATAATCGACCAAACCCACAGAAAAAACCAATGTAAAATTAACATGGCGAAATGTTGATTGAGAACCATGGTGAATTTCTGCAAAAGTACATATGTATGCCCTTTATTTAAATTTATCATTATTTCATATTAATTTTAAATATAAAATATTAAAATAACCTTAAATCACGTTTATTTAATATTATTCACTGTTAAAATAAAATTTTTCAATATTGAATCCATAAAAACCTGTTTTTTATATTAAAATCAAAAGTTTATCTTGTTAAATTAACATGCATACATACTTAAGTATGTAAATTTTTTTAGTTTCATGTTTAAAATATGTTATAAAAAGAAGACAATTCCCGTATTCTTTTAATTAAAATTATTAAGTTAAATAGTACATCAAGTTTTCAAAGTAGATGATGAAGAAAACCATATCTAGGGATGCTGCTGATGCTTCTGTTAACAAGGGAGAGTACAAAGAAAGTGAAACATGTGTTACAGGGGTACGTGTTTTGAATTATTCTTAAATTCCATGTTGTCTCTGAAGCTTCTTCACACTGTTATATCACACTCAAACCAATTTGATTCTACATGAAATTCACTTAGTTTCAACTTGAAATAGTTTTCATTCAACGTGATTTAATATAAATGATATTTTACTCTAACTTTACTGCAATGCTAAATTTACATGAACTATAGTTATTTTAAAAGAAAAAAATGTTGTTCGCAAGTTATTGTAAAATCATGCTGAAATAACATGAAAAACGTATGAAGCAAAATCACCACCGAAAAATTTTAAATCAACGTTGTTTTCTATGTTTTTAACTTAATTTTTTTCTGCGTGAATGGGTCCACAATCTGGACAATCTGGCTGGCGGCGTCATCGGACCGTACTTCTTCGAAAATGAGGTTTGCCAAGCAGTTACCGTGAATAGTGTTCGTTATCGCGAGATGATGACGGGTTTCTTGTGGTTAGAAATGGAGGATATGGACCTGGACGATATGTAGTTTAACCCTAGATACACTTTCTTCGTCGTATTGACGAATACTGGTAAAAAGAACTTATTTAACTCTTCCAAATTTCATGTAGCTGTAGATATTGCTGATCTGCTGAAGTGTGTGGAAGTACGTGCTTATAGGTTGTGTGTAAGTCTGATTTTTCGTTGATTGTTTTCGTCGCTCTGACGATGGAAGTGTGAGAAATTTTGCCTTTTAGTATATTTTTTAACCTTTTTTTACCCTAGATACACTTTCTTCGTCGTATTGACGAAAAAAACCTTGTCTTGCTTTTGTTGTGTTTTTAGTATTAAGTTTTGAAGTTAACTATAATATACTATTTAGAATGAATCAAAACTTAAGTATTTTATAAACTAAACAAACATTTTCGTGTTTCCTTATATTGGGTGGGTTTGAGGATAGATCATAAACGGACTTCGTCGATTCGACGAAGAAAGTGTGTAGTGTATTAAAAATAAGAAAGTGAAACAGGACCAATGGAACAAGGGCTGTTTTGTGCGAGAAATTCAATGGCCGTGTTATCGCAAGTCGTGGCGATGTTAATTAAATAAAACACCGTTGGACTTCTTTCTTTGGGGTTTTTTTTTAAAGATAAAGTGTACGTCAGTAAGCTAAAAACAATTCAAATGCTAAAGGATGAGATAATTCGGCACATTAACGACATTGAACCGCAAGTATGTCTCAGAGTCATTGAAAATATGGACCATCGGATATAGGTATATCACACGTAGAAAAAAAATATGTTTAAATATGGTCACCTCCAACAAAACTATTTAAAAAAAAAATTTTCACAAAATATTTAACCTTATTATTGTCACCAACAACCACATTATGGTTAAATTATTCCTCCATCAAGAAGCCACAACAAAATTATGGTTGCCTCTAAACATGTTATGGTAAAATATGACAATAATATGTTTTTAAATTAACAATAACATTTTCCTCTTTTATAAAGGCAATATGCTATTGTTGAAAACAAACCATGCTATTTTAAGTGTTAAACATATTTTAGTAATTATTTACCATAACATGTTTGGCGGCAACCATAATATTGTTGTGGCTTCTTGATGGAGGCCTAATTTAACCATAATATGGTTGTTGGTGACAATAATAAGATTAAATTAAACAAAATATGTTCAATTAGGCTTAAGTTCATCAAATTTAATTTTCATTTAATTATTTTTATTAAGAAAGGAATTTTACAACATGAAAATTAATTAAAATTGTTATTGATAATCTTTCATTCTTGACCGTGGCCGGGGCTCGAACGAGAAAACAGAAGTAAGGAAAAACATGTAAAATCAATTAAAATGAATAATCATTCAGAAGCAAATTTCGATCTACCAAAGCTGAAAATACAATTTGGTTTAAGGATTGATGTTTGACTATTGACGTCAGCAGTCGCCGATGGCTGCGACGACAAATCCATCTGAAGAGATCGAGTGGTTGCGATCGAAACATGTCATGGTAACCTGCCGGCCAGGGTTCGACCCCGGCCACGGTCAAGAATGAAAGATTATCAATAACAATTTTAATTAATTTTCATGTTGTTAAATTCCTTTCTTCATAAAAATAATTTAATGAAAATTAAATTTGATAAACTTAAGCCTTATTGAAAATATTATTATTAATATTATTAAAAATTTGGATTAAAAACCATAAATAGTTCAACAAAATATACTAATTAAACAAAATATGTTAAAATTTTTTTTTAAAAATAGTTTTGTTGGAGGTGACCATATTTAAACTTGTTTTTTCTCTGGATGCACCGAAGCCTTGCCGTATTAAGATAATTCTCTGTAAACTTTTTGTATTATTTTCAATTAACATCGGGCGTTTTGGTTGGACCGCCCTTTACAATATAACCGTAGGAACATATTTGCAATACATAAACGTAGTAGCGTGCGTCGTGAATTCGTTGTTACTTTTTACAAAGGCATACTTCGGTCGTTTGGATAAACCTAATTGTATTAAATACACCGCGGTGAATGTATTGGTGCACCGATTGCGACCGTATTGTCGTTAAAAAGAACAACAACTTAACCAACGTTGTGGGTAAACGAAGCGAGTCTTAAGAAATACAGGGCCTTACGTACTACGTTTTTACGACGAACGACTTAATTGTGTTCTTAGCATAACGCTAACTAGTTAAGAAACTGTGTATTTCTAACCATTTTTTTTAATATACACCATTGTGCAACACAAAAACCATGGTGGTTCTAACTTAAAAGTGAAAGTAAATAAAACAATATTTTAACAATAGGACCGGGAAATATTTTGTTAATTTAAATAATTAAAAAATTCTAAAGAAATGTCCCAAAAACTTTAAAAATTTTTGGGGTAAAAAGTCGAAAGAAAAGAAAAAATTTCCACATAATTTAATACTAATAAAAGAAGAATTAAATGAAACTGCGTTTTAAAGGACATTTTTGAAGGTTTAACTGTCACTTTCTGTACATTTTTTCTGGGTTTGTATTTGAATGTGTTTTAGTGCTGGTGTGAATGCATAAGTAATTAGTTTGCATTGAGAGGCTAAATGAATGAAAGAATGAATGAATGAAGTGTGCATTCAAGAGCCTTAAATTAAATCAAAATACAAAATCTTGTGTTTTTGTTAAGATCTTAACAATGGAAATGTCAACACCAACGAACACCAATTTTTTTGTTTGCTTTTTTTGGTGATGACCTGACCATATCAAATATGTACCTAACTTACATAATACGTACGTACATATTCAGCAACACTTCCACACCCTTGCAACGCTCCCCTCTTTCTTTCTTTTTTTTTTTTTTTTTTGTATATTCCTTATAAAACAATAGGAAAAAACACTTTTATAATCCTGATAGACATTTGGTCTGTTTTTTTCTTTAGATTTGGAAGGAGAAAAGAAAAATATACTAAAGAATTTATACTTAATTTCACCTTTTATCTACCAGCAATATGCGTTTCTTGATTTGTTCTAATCGTTGGCAGTTTTTCACAAACACTCACCACATACAAATTAATTTTCCAAACACTTCAATTTCACTTCTTTTTTGTCACTAATTTAGGAAAAATTTTTGTATTTTATTCAGTAAATTAGTGGTACTTACAAATAATTGTTTTCATTAGAAAAAAATATTTGATGGCGTCTTTTAGTAGCATACGAATCTCTGGGAACTGTAGTAAAACATTGTTAGACAATTTTTACTAAATATATAAAATCTAATTTAGGAATTCATGACTTTGTCAATGTCTCGGCCAAGCGTATCATTCATATTCTGCCTCATAGCACCGACATCGGATACGCTTGGTCTGCATTCAAATGAGTACGAATGGCAAAGGTTGCTGTCATCTGCAAAAGAGTAGATAGCGTTGGAAGTTTGACGTAGGAGGTCATTAAAGAAAATAACAAATAGGGTAGGAGAAAGAACGGAGCCTTGCGTCACCCCTGAATGAATCTTGAACTCGTTTGACGAAACTCCGACTATAACAACTCGTATAGTGCGATCTCTGAGAAAGCTCGAAATGCAACAAGTTTTGACAAGAGTGCTCCATGCCAAACTCTGTCGAACGCCTTGGAAATATCTAAAGCAATACTTTCACCAAAATGGTAAATGGAACGGCAACATTTTTCCAATAACAGAGCCAATAAATCTCCAGTAGAGCGGCCACTACGAAAGCCATACTGGCGGTCGCTAAGTAGGTAGTTTGATTCTAAATATTTGACAAGATGTTAATTTATTATACCCTCCATAACTTTGGAAAGTGCTGACCAAAATGCAATTTGGCGGCAATTTTTAGGGTCATTTTTAAGGAATTGGCGTTACACAAGCAACTTTCCAGCAGACTGGATATTCCGGGGCATGGTATAAAGTGCTGAAAAGATTTGCTAAGGGACGAGCTAGCGTCGAGAGCACTGCTTCAAGACCAGTGCAGGTATACCATCCGGCCCAGGAGACTTGTTTATGTCAAGATCCGCAAGAACCCTTTTAACAGCTCGATACTTTTTCGAGTTCGGGTAGTGGTTGATTGCTAGCTGGTAGGTGAGAATTTTTAGCAAATAATTCGGCATCACAATTAGCCTTATCAACCGGGTCCATGAATATTCGGCCATCCTTTAAAAGAGTTGGTATTGAAAAACTAGCATTAATCCTTACTTACTGCCCCGCGGAGCATCAAGAACTTTAGTACGAAGACGTTGCTCGTGAATTTTTTTCCGTCTAAGGACTTTGGTACACGAAGACCTTGTCATTTTGCGTAGCAATTCAGTATCAGCGTTTTTATTACTACGCCAATTTTTGAATGCTTCCTCTCTGGGTCGGACTGCTGATTTGCACGACTGATTAAACCAAGATTTAGATCGAGGTTTATTCGAAGCTTTAATAACTGGAATGAAGATTTTTATTCCTAGCATTATAACATTTTCAACCATTTTCGCCATTGCATTGACGTCATTGTCCAGGAAACAAAGTTTCCAATTAAAATGCTGTAAAAAGTCATTGAGCTGAGCCCAACGTGAAACGTTCCAAAGTTCGAAAAACGGAAAAGAGGTGCCATGATCCGAGTTTCCGAGAGCTGCTAGAACTTCAACTTCGTACTTTTGAGGGAGCGAAGAGAAAAAGAGGTCAAGGGTATTGTGTTGGTGCTCAAAACTTCGGTACAAAACCCCTAACTCCGACTTCATAGCCCTGGCTAATCTGTGTAGTTATATTCTTGCAATGCGACTGACCAGAATCACCAGACTGTGATTAAAAATAGCAGGAATAGAGAAAGCGGTTGTGGTATGGAGCTAATTTAAAAATTCTTTCACTTTAACTATTGTAAAGATCCTCCGGCTACTCCGGGTTTGAAGCTGGGGTACGACTCAGTCGCTTCCAGGGTCCGTTACATTTGAAGATTTTTATTTTTCTTTATTTTTTTTCTCTTTGCTTATTTTTTTCCATTGTTTAACACACTTTCTACAGTTTGTTTTTGATTTCCACCAGGTTCCCGCGGAGCTCCTGCTGCCTCGTGGAGTTCTAGTTATAAACAGAACCAGTGCCCTACCTCTCCTGCCCTCTAACTGCTACCGTTCGTTCAACTTGGATGGAAATCCAAGACTACTCTAGGACCCTCTGATTTCTGGGTGTAACCTCAGAAATACCTACCGCTTAGCCATTACTCAGTGCTCTAGCCTCCTTCCAGACTGGATGTAAATCTCAGTTCAGATAAGTCAGATGTAAATCCTCCTCACTTTACTGGTTGTAAAACCAGTACCTATTCTTCACTATCAAGGAATTGGTGTTACCAATCCCCTACTTAATTAATAGCACTATGGTTTCACTTTATTCTTTTTTCTTATTCTTACCGGCTCTGTTACAACGTCTCACTTTGCAGTCCAAAAATCAAGAGAGACTTTTTTTATTTCAGCTCCTTATATACCCGTGTATGACCATATAAATGTTGCTTTGAAGCCACTACATTCCTCCCTCGGTTTGAACCGCTAGCGGTAAACTCTCATAACACTGCCTGCTGTATTGCATCTGTTGTTTGCTTCGGCTTTCCTTATCTCACGCTCTTTGACTTCTCTTCTCTGCTGACAACTCTCTTTTTCACCAAAATATGCGTCCACATGCAAAAAAAAAAATCGATTTATTTTAATAATTTAACTCAAATTTAATGATTCGGAAAGATAACTGCTCGACATCGTTCTTAGACTATTTACAAAAAAAAAAAAAAAAAACACGCATTTGCATGGAAATCGCAACCCTACATATCACATACACTACACTTAAGTTCATCCAGCTTCCTGGGTCTTAACGCAGAAGTTAGAGATTCATATTTGATATACATAAGTTCTAATAGGGTCTCAATCCAGTCATTCATCGATTTGATTAATATTATTTATATAAAACAAAACCAAAAAAAAATAATTTTTTTTAAATCATCTTCCGTTGTTTCAGATTTTTCTGACAAATAAAGATAATAAGTGTGTGTTTCTTAGATTAAGTTTTTATATATATGTTGGCTTAATTAATACAGTGGATTAAAACTTCCAATTATATTTTCATTTCTAATTTTCTTTGAACACAAATGAAACCTTAGACATTTTGCCAAGAAAATAAAACTTAATTTTTATTTAATGAGGGTGAGTTTTTTTTTCTCTTTTATTATTCAATCTAATTTCTTTTCCAAAATGTGTCACCTCACACACTTCTTTTTGTATTCTACTCGTAAGTTTCTTGAACTGGTACTCATTAATTTCATTTTTTGTGAAAAAAAAATTTGTTTAAATGAGTATGTTAACAGTAAGTAACAAAATTAGGAAACAAAAATTAAATGTTCAATGGCTACATTTTAACTTTCTAGCCCAAAAAATGTTTTGTTATTCACTGTAAATACTTGTAGCCTGCTTTTTTCGGTTTCTCATTGTCTTTTCGTTAAGATTAATTAGAGAATTGGTAAATTTTGACATACGCACTCATTCATGTGATGATTTAGTTTCATCATTTTTTGATGTGGTGTTAAAATGGTTTTTATCTCTACCGCAATAAGAACGCAACCAACCAACCAACCAACCAACCAACCAACCATTTGTTTTTAGTGGTGTTTGGTGTCTGTTCCTTCTTTCCAAGTGTTGTAACGTTTTAATAGGATGACTGACTGTTCCCTCACTTTTTTTTTTATCATAATTTACATTAATGATGTGTGCGTAAATGTGTTGATCTTTTTGGCTTGAAAATTTTATACAAATTTTAACATGTTTATTGTGCGTAAAATTATTATTAATTGAAATTCTATGAAAATTATATTTGGGCCGTTTCTTTGCAATTGGATCGTTCTAAGAGCTTGTATGTTAATAAAGGGAATGTTTTGTTGCATGTTAATGATTTGATAAGGGAAAAACACAAAGTGGCCATATGACCATATAAATGTTCATTATTAAAATTATGATAATTTTTAATATCTATAATTCAACCTTTGAAGCAATTGAAAAAAGAAATGCTAATGTATTATTTAATATTGCAAATAAAATTCTATTGAAATGGAAATTTTTGGCATCAAAAGCTTGCTTTTTAAAACGGAATTCCAGACTAGTTCTGATCAAGATAAGCAACTCTCTCGAGCTCTAGGAATTCTTTTTACAAAAATAAGAGACTCTTATCTTTACATATACATAAATACAACTCTTGCCAGCTCCAGTTTTTCTCTAGACATAAGCAAACAACTCTTGTTAGCTAGAGTGCCCCGATAGACTAATTGGTAAGGAGTTAGAATATCAGTGCGAGTGTTACGGGTTTTGTTTACCGCACGGCTTCGGTTAACTTAGACTGAAGGGTAAGGCCTAGACATAATGTGCTTAAATTGGATTAAGCAAATGTTGCGAATACATGTTGATCATATGTAGCAAACCATATTTAACTTACGGAAAGTTTTTGTTAAGTTTTATAAAACTGCACCCAGAGAAAAAACATGTTTAAAAATGGTCACCTCCAACAAAACTATTTTAAAGACACATTATGGTTGATATAACCATACTATTGTCACCTATAACCATATTATGGTTGAATTAGTCGTCCATAAAGAAGCCACAACCATATTATGGTTGCCTCCGAACATATTATAAAATTGTAACGAGTCAGTACTCACTAAACGCCTGAAGCTTTTATTTTTAAAGAAAATTTTAAGCACATTATGGTTGATATAACCATACTATTATCACCTATAACCATATTATGGTTGAATTAGTCCTCCATCAAGAAGCCACAACCATATTATGGTTGCCTCCGAACATGTTATAAAATTGTAACGTTACTGACTCACTAAACGCCTGAAGCTAAAAACTTGAAATTTGGACCGGAGGTGGGTCTCTCCCCATATCGGTCCACTAAGACGGGATTTTTGGAAATTCGAATGCTTAGGGGGTAAAAAAGGGTAAATTCGGAAACCTTTTATCTCCAAAACTAAAACTGTGATACTTTTCGTTGTTCTTTTCAAAAATAAGTGGTACCCAGGTGTCTGATACTTTTTTGAAGTTCGGCTCTTTTAGGGTGAAAACGGGTAAAACCTGAATTTTGGTACGTTTTTGTCAGCCCATCTATATTTTGAAAAAATAAACCTAGACATAAAGTTAATACCACATTCGAAACTTATCGAAATAATACGAACACAAGTTTGGTACTTTTTCGCAATGCGAACGTTTAAGGGGTGAAAATCGTAGCTATTTATGGTACTTTTATACAAAACATTTTGCTTCATTCATTGACATATTCTAAAATACTGCAATTTTTGAAACTTTAGTGGGGGGAAAAATAGTACCAAAATGGGAAATACGGGAAATTTAATATCTTTCTTCAGCTTTTTGGTTTTACAACTGGTATTTTTTAATTATCGTTAATATTGGACCTTGGACATAAAATTCAACATGCAATGTCCTGATCTTTAAGTGGTACTTTTAGAATTTTCGTAAGTATTGGACCTAGAAACATAAAATTTAAGATGGAATAAAACGGGAAATTTACTTTCTTTCATTTGCTTTTGTGTTCTACTTTTTTAATTTTCTATACTTTTGAACTTAGAAATACAAAATTAAAGGTTAAATTTGTTAAAACCTAGGAGCATATACAAATATGTCCACGAAGAAAAAGGAAACGCTAACGAAGTAGCGGGTTAAATGCTGGTTAAAAATAAAAAAAATTAAATAATGAAATAAAAATTGGCTGAGAATTTATTTGTTTCATCACGTTCACGAATGCGGAGACAAATTTTTATTTTTTTGCCGTAGCGATGCCATCTGAACTATTTCACCATGGTTGTTACCATATTTCGTTGGATTAGTTTTCAAAAGTTTGTTGAATTTTTTTTTATTAAAACTTTTTCAAATATATAAAGAAACTTTTACATAACTTGCGAATCATTTATAATTCTTAACTTTAGAAATGTAATCAAAATGTTCTTCCTTTAAAGACAGCGAATCGTTAATCACAGCACTATGTTTATTGTTCTGTTACAAAAAGTACCTTTATGCTAAAATAGTATTGCATATAATAAGGGTAACGAAATAGATTTAAATTTTCATAAAAGAAGAAGAAAAAAAAAACAGGAAATGTCAATTTACTTACAAATGTCAACTACTCCTTCTGGCTTAAATTTTTATATCATTTATAATGCTAAAAATTTTAAATAAAATTTGCAAAAGGAAGTAAAAAGTCACACATGTGTTGAATTTCCCAAGTGCCGCCAAGTTGCAGTCGAAGAAAACATCATTAATTTAAAAATTGAAATTTTAAATGATGAAATGAAGAGCGAGCGCGCCTTTTGTTAGCGTGTGTTGTCATAAGTGTTGCATGAATAAAGTTGCTCAGTATGGATAATGACGACGTTGATGACATATCAACACTTAAGCTTTGGCGCCTTAATACACACAACACATTCTTTTCTTTTTACTAACGATTACGTTCTTTTTTTGTAAGATTTCGATTTTTGCAAAATAAACGTTTTATTTTCTTGACAGGCCAATGTTGTAGCTTTCTACTTGAGGAAAGGAGTTTGAAAGAAAAATGATTATTATGATGATGCCATCTAACAAATAATGATCTGCTGGAGTAATACTAAAAGCACATGTTGACAACTTCTGGTTCGAAAGTGAGGGTGTCTTACACGTTGTTATTTTTATTTTGTTAACTCCCATTCAATCAACATCCGGTGTTTCTAAATGTTACGACTTTTATTATGTTTAACTTTTTTCTTGTTTGTATTTGAAAGTAGAAATTTGTACACTCCTAAGTGTATTATTATGTCAAAAGTATTGTTGTTTCTTACGTTTCTTCACGCTTTTTTACTCCACAGAATGCAAATTTCTTTTGGCTCCATTATGATTTCATTACTTCAAGTTTGTTTTTTTTTGTACCTGTTCGTCAGTATAAAATCAGTTTGCAAAAATTTATTTAAAGTTGTCAATATGTTGATGTTTTACAAACTTCTTTCGCGCCATATTTTTTATTTTCTTGCGAGTGGAGTGGGAGTTGTATTTTTGGGATTCCGTTAAATCTCGTCAATGCTGCAAATGACAGGCTAAAACTTGAAAAAATTGTGTGCTGTTTTATTTGAACAACAATTTTTTACTGGCTTCTTAAATCAGAAAGGTAAAACAATTTTTGAATTTTTCAAAAGCGACTTTACGAACTTTGTTTAAAGTTTTTCAGTTGTAAAACTTTAATAGTTTTTGAACTTATCACTTGAGTCAAAAAATGTTAAATAGCTTACAGTTTTTTTTTTTTGGGAACTAATGAGTCGTCCATTTCCAATTATACCATATTACCCTATTGTAGCTTAGGTTTCAATTTCGAAAAATGTTTTAATTTTGTCAGTTTCTTCTCTCAGTTTCCAAATCAGAAGATGTGGTACGCCATTTAATCTTACTCACACAGAAAACATTCGACCCATGTTCTAACCGTTGGGTTTCTAAAAAAGCGATCGCCTGTTTTCAAAGCAGATACAATTGATCGTTTTAAAAGGCCAAGGTGCCTTTCGCATCATTAAATATATGAATTTCGACTCCCTTCGAATAGCAGTCAGACGAACCATATGGGCATTGTTTTGCCGAAGGAGTTAAGTGAATTAAACAGGTCGCGCTATCATCCACATTCGACGCATTTGCGAAGAGAGCTGAAGTTTTCATCAATAACCTGCAGAACACTTCATCAGCCCTCTTGTTAACGCAACGAAGGAAAGGTATCTTCTGGAGGAACAGAAAGAACTGATTTAATATGTGAAGATTTGATTGCAATTCTTTGTTTACAGCAGGCGTTGAGGTAGCAAGCCCAATATCAGGGGTTTAAAGTGTCGTTAACTTACTCAGTAATTAATAAGGTTTGAAATTCAAAAGCACTTTCTTGTTTGTCATAACAACCTTTTGATTTGCATTTAAATAGTTTTATTTTCCTTAATTTCCTTATGATCTCTTTAGATTTAATGAGGTTCAATGTGACTACTACATTAACTCGTTTAACAGTTGATACCCCACTTACCGATACCGAAGCTGTTTTGACTGAATACCTTGTCTAAATGGTAACACCACGAACAAAACGCTTTTTTCCAAAGGGGAAAACATGATATAGACTTTTGAGAAAATAGTACCCGTCAGGAGCTCGTTTATAGCTAAACATTAATATACAAAAATGTCGTACTACTGTCCGCATTAAGCGAGAATACTTTGTAATGCTCTGAAAACAAACTGTTAACAACCATCCTTTGGAAAGCCCAAAAGTCCCGAAAATATCGTTTTCCTTCTCTACGCTCAAAAAGATGGTATAGGTTAATTTCTTGCTATCACACAAGTGTTACGTTTTTTGAGGAAAATCCAACCCTGTCAGATAGGCTAGGCTAGGTTAGGAAGGGTAATGAGCCAAAGGGCACACCACCACTCGAAGACCAATGCGGTCCACTGTGAATCCCATAAATATAGAAAAAGAAGAAAGAGAGAAGTAAAGAAGAAAATAATTGACAGATAGGTTTAAGATAGTTTGTAGACAAAAGAAAAAACAAAACTGCCCCTGCAGTCCCCTTATCAGAAATAACCTCTTAGCCATTTCTGCCTGAGAGCCTGCATCCTAGAACAGTGGCACAGTACATGTTCAAGTGTCTCCAGCTTTTCAGAATTCTCGCATAACCTGCAGAAGCCCGGTATGGTATTGTCTTATTTACTCGTAAAAGCCCTAACAGAACATAGACCTGTCAAGAGCCCGTTAAGGGTCCTGAGACCACTGCTATCCAATCCTAATAGAACCCTCGTTGCACCTGCGTCCAATTCTGGCCATAATGGTTTAGACACCCCGCAATCCGTTATATTCCTCCAGAACCGGTTAATGGTATCGCGGAATCTATTCCGTATTACCTCATAGTAGCGACATAAGGGAGGTTTTACCCTCGTCCCCGAATCCAATACAAGATTCGAACCCTCTCTCGTGAGTTCGGCCGGCACCTCATAACCATCCACCCTGCAGTGTCCGGGTACCCGACACAGCCTCACTGTGAATACCTCCATGAGCTCTCAAAGCATTCCCACACCTTACGACCAGGAACGATCGCACAGTTCAATTATTCAGTGCTCTGAGCGCAGCCTGACTATTGACGTAAATTGTCATCAAAGACCCCCTATGATGTAACCCAGTATCACCTCAGATGCACTCCAGATCGCTATGATCTCAGTCTGGGAGACACTTCACTGAGCCGGTAGTTTGAATACCCTTTTCACTTTAGTGTCATCAATATAAACACCGGCACCAGTAACGAAGTCCATTTTGAACCCGTCCGTAAATGCTACCCTCCCCTCAAACACCTCATTGGATCCACGCCGAACTTACCTATTCGGGAACTCCACTCGTGGTGTTACACCGAAGTATAAGATCATAATCCTATGATCTGAAATTAACTCGAGAATACTATCCTAATTAAACACACACTTCGTACAAGACGCACGGTCTAAAACAACTTAGACTCTTAGAGTCTAAATAAGTCCCTATCAGCCACACTCTTCACATACTGTTCAATGGGGGGACAAATATAGTAGGATTTCTAACGCTGCCTGTGGCCTGCTTCTACTTGCTCCTGTGATGCCAAGAGATGCACTCCTTAATGCCTTGTTGAGTGTATCCATTAGTGAGAATAGGCCTAATCACCGACGTATAAATCCAGCTTACTAAATCCAGTCGTAGTCCCCAATTCTTACCGATAGAGTCCTTGCATGTGTAGAAGGCATCCTCTCCTGGGTGTTTCTTTTCCGAATCAGTTTACAGTCGAGGAAGTTATCCAAATACTTAGCACCGTCAGATAGAGTTAACTCGACGCCATCCAACACTGGCCCCTTAAAACCCTCTATCTTATACGTAAGACTTGTGTGATAGTGTTAACCGTAGAACACATAACCAAAAAATACTATGCAAACACATAACCGGGGTACCCTTGTACCCCTTTATAAATTAAAATTATTTTCAGCTTCCCAGCTAAAACTATTTGAGTTATAACCCGTTAAATAAAAATATAAACAAATTATTTAAATATTTTTTTATATTTGATACCATGTTCAATTGTTTATTAATAATAACAACAACAAATTATTCCATTACTATAACACGTTCATTTTTAACTTCACAAAAAATATTTATTTTAGCATCTTTTAATTGAAAGTTTAGAAAAATTAATTTAATATATTTAATAAAAAAAAAAACTTTGAACAGCCTCTTATTTGCTAATTGTTTCATATAAAAACTATTGGGTACATAGGTACCCCGGTTGAGTATTTGCGTAGATGTCCTCTTTTGAAGCTTAAAGTTATGAAACCGCTGAACCGACTCAAAAAGACTTGAGTTTCCTAGATCCGAAGTTTCAATACTCTATTAGTATTGGTTATTCGTCTATGGGGTCTTAGATGTATATAACTTCTGGGTCCTTGAGTAGTTCTCAGTCAATTTGGCAATGTCTTTCTATTAAAAATACGTTCACTTTCTACACACAGAAAAAAATCAAGTTAAAAACGTCGAAAACAAGGTTGATTTAAATTTTTTCGGTGGTGATTTTGCTTCATACGGGTGTCATGTTAATTCAACCTGATTTTACAATAACTGCGAACAACATTTTTTTCTTTTGATATAACTATAATTCATGTTAATTTAACATTGCAGTAAAGTTAGAGCAAAATGTAATTTATATTCAAATAACAATCGGAATCACGATGAATGAAAGTTATTTCCAGTTGAAACAACGTTAATTTCATGTAGAATCAAATGGGTTTGAGTGTATTTTAACAGTGTGAAGAAGCTTCAGACAACATTTGCCTTTATGTAAGAATAATTCAAAACCCTGTAACACATGTTTCACTTATTTTGTATTCTCCTTTGTTAACAGAAGCATCAGCAGAATCGCCCGATATGGTCATCATTCTACTTTGAAAACTTGATGTACTATTTAAATAAACAATTTTAATTAAAAGAATACGGGAATTGTCTTCTTTTTATAACATATTTTAAAAGTGAAAATAAAAAATGTACATAATTAAGTAGGTATGTATGTTAATTTAACAAGATAAACTTTTGATTTTAATTCAAAACAGGTTTTTATGGGTTCAATATTGAATCCAGATTTATTTATATTTTAATATTGTTTTTTTTTATTTTTTTAACAGTGAATAATATTAAATAAACGTAATTTAAGGTTATTTTGATATTTTTTATTAAAAATTAATATGAAATAATGATAAATTTAAGTAAAGGGCATAATTTTTCTGAAATTTAACATGATTCTCAATCAACATTTTTCCATGTTAATTTTACATGGGTATTTTTTTCTGTGTGTAAGAAAAGAATAATATTGTTGTCAAATTCTAGTTCTCCTAAGCAGTTTCGGATTGTAATCTGGCAAAATCGAGTTAGTAGAAAAAGAGTTATGAACCCAAATGTGGAATAACCACCCTAGAAAATTCGTATTTCTGTTACAAAAACAAGTGACTGTTATATGACTGGAAATCATACTACTTGTAATGATCGGTTCATAATGTACCATGGACCCCATATAAAGCCCAATCTCGGAAAATACTTAAGTACGCTTAACGTATAATGGTATTTTAGTTAAATATAGGCTGTCAAAGTTCAACAAGATACGAAATCACTCCGCTAAATTGCGGTAAAATCGGTCCATTATTTACCACAGGCCATATAAAAAGCCCATTCTCGTAAAGCGCTTTAGTACACTTAAAACTGTAACGAATCACGATGTTCAAGTAAAATTTAATCTGTCTGGTAAATCATCTAAATACGACTAAATCCATATCAAAAATAGAGTTTTTGTGGTAACATTTCATCTAATTTAGTTTTATACAGCTAGAAATATCACCATGTAGCTTTGTGATAAACGCTCCATAATTTTCCAAAAGGTCCCATATAGAGCGGCTTTTCGAAAAGCAATTTATGAAATATTAAATTTAAAACAATATTTATTACTATTTTGAATTTTGGTCTTATTTAGGTTTTTTTTACTTGAAATCTCTCTACTGTATATTGTGATGAACGATCCATAATTTACGATAGGTCCAATATAAAATTCCATCCTGATAATCATTAAAGTGATGCTTGAAAATATTTCTGAAAAAAATAATGATATTTTGTTTTAATTTGGCAATGAATTGTAAAACTGTGATGTAGGGTTTTATAAAGATTGGCTTATAAGTTATAGATTCCCTATAAAGCCCAATTCGAACTCTCGATGGAGGGTATTAAAGATTTGGCACAGCCGAATAAAGCTCACTTACTTTTGTTAGAAATAAAGTGTAATTAAATAAAATTGATTTGAGAGTGAACTAGTACCAAGCTAGTAGAACAATATACAGTACTAGCTCCCAACTGTAAACTTTTTTAAACCATATTAATGCTCAAATTAGCATTGAGTGTGCTTGGAAAATCACAAGTGCTATTGGTTCTAGACTTGTACTAGTACACTTGGACCACATTGGGAGCTTAAGAACCAGTTTGTTACTACATAATTAAGTGTGTGTAGAAAAAATTAGCATTTTGCATTTTAACATTTTTTTTATAATAAAATGGCATAAATAAATGATTTAAAATCAAATTAAGGAAGCAGTATCAAAATACAAATATGTACTCGAATTTTACTTTTGTTACAAACAATTCTATCAGTATACAAGTGGTGCCATTGTACTAAATCAAGTACGGGTACTCATAAGCACTAGTATTTTCATATAGTATTTTTATATAAAAACTCTGACCCCGTAAGCACAAGTACCTCTTGTTCTAGTAATTGTACTAGTGGCATTTTTACAATTAACTCTTCATCTCCTGCAAGGAACTAAATTAATTCGTTTCTTTTGCTTCATCCTGTACATGAAAATGTACTTTTTTTTGATAAGTTTTTGTAGTGTAGAAAAAACTTTTGGTCGACTCGAAATATTGCATACTGGGATCAGTTTTTAATTTATTTGATATCATTTAATAAATTAATTTTTTTTCATATGTTTAATACTTTTTTTTCTGTTATTTTCAGGTAAGCGACAAACTTGATTTTCTTGAATTATCTATTTTGGTACGTACTACAACATCCATTCAACAATTGTTACAATTAAAAAATCATCAGACGTTCTCTTTTATTCCCCAATGTATTTTTGTTGAGAACTTTGAAAAATTATGATGGTTAAAATAATTGCAGTGGCGTGTGTCATTAAGGATAAAATATAATGAATTTTGTAATTTTTGTCGAAAACAAATCATTAATCAAAAAACTGTTACCTTTTGTTAAAAAATTAATTTTTATTTATAACTTAAAAACAACATGAGATTTTCTATTCCGTTCCTTTAGTGTGGCTCTTGTTTATAGTTAACACAGAAAAAAAAAAAAAATAGAATCCTAAGGGACTTTATATGAAGAACCCACCACACTCGTAAAATTATACAGATCCATACACACTCACACATCATCATTGTTATATTGATTCAACAGGATTGTCAGGATAATGAAACCACACACGACTGCCATTGACACATGCCGTGAACTAAAAAGAATACAATCGTATTTATTTTTTATTATTCATACTTAGATACAAATAAATAAATGAATTGCATGTGTGTTGTGTTTTTGGACATGTGTGTGTGTGTTTGTGCGAGGATAACGCTTTCCCCGTTACAAACGTTTTTAGGTATTTTCACACATTGTTACAAAACAGTTAAGCAAAGAGGATGCAAAACAAAAAAGGAATTTAATTTGAAATTCACATGCACTCGAAACTCTCCATCCCCAAAAATTATCAACAACCACCAATTTTTCTATTCTGAAAATATCTCAGGAAAAGTAAACGATTTAATACTTATTTTGTTGTTGTTTCATTGTCCTGTTTTGATACTCTTATGCCAGCAAAAGGCGTAAATTACATGCAATTTTCTCGCGAAACGTATGCAAATCGCAAATAATCATTTTTGAAAAATGAATTCACAACAGTTTGAACGTCATACATATTTTGCAAATGATACGCATTATCATTGTCAAGAAATCATTATTTAAAGGAAACGCCTGCTTAACTTTGAATACGCAAAATTCCCAAAAGGGTTTTATCTGCTTAGAAAACAGCAACAACAACATTAACTAAAAAGTGCGATGGAAATATTTTTTAAACTATTTTCTCAGTGTTACAATTTATAAAAGATGGTTGTAGCGTAAAATAAATCTGCATATGTAGTTGCGAGGGATGCTAAATAAGTTTGAACTATTTTTTAAAAATCACAAAATTTTTAAAAGACAAAAATATTGTCTTAGATTTAAAAAGAAGAAACAAATATATCTTCCAAAATCTTTTCTGTCTAATGGCGAGCATTTATTTGGGTTTTCATGATTTCATGCTGCCGAACTCAACCTAAACTGATCCAATAAAGTTGGCTACATGTGTAGACTACAATACTGTTAAATTTTATGCTCCGTAAAGTGAACTTTTCTGTCTTAACCCTAGAGGAAAGCGAACTGACACCAATGTAGTCCGGTGATTGGTCTTTGTTGGTTGAGACCAGTTCTACTTCTAACACTTTATATGAATAAGACTTCACTTTACATGGGATTGTCACCATTTGACCAGTCAAACATCTATTCTCAATGAACGTGATAAGCGTCAGTTACTACAATGTAGTATTATTTCAATAAAATAAGTCCTAGAATTAAATTCAAAGACCCAATTTTAGAAAGTCCCAAAAAATGTGTCACACCATCGGTTAAGGTTGTTCTGTTATTCATTACTTTTTCTACCTTTTTGTTCTTCATAAACCAGTTAAATGATTGGCTCTCCTTTCACTGGTCATGAGTTATTTCTTTTTGCACTTGTTCTATTTTCACAAATCTCAGGACCAGTCTGTTGGACCAATTGACACAAATTTCCCGCAGGGAATAGACTTAAGAGCATGTTTAATATGGTAGATCAGAAGAAACGAAAGAGTTTAATTGGCTGTTGCTTGAAACCAGGGCCCTTCACACGCCTAACTAAGCTACTTTATTTTATTTACTGCCGTAAAATTCGCTAACCCGGCCTCCTTTTTTATCATCTTCAATTACAGTCAAAATGTGTCTAATTTAAAAACTTCTGCGTATCAGATTTCATACAATACATTGAGGATTTGATGACAGATTAAGAATCACTGGGCTCCGAAGATCATTTGTTCTTTGAACTCTTTCATAGAGTACCACGATTTCTACACGATAGCCTAGATCGAATTCTTCTTTTGTTCATGGATCCTGTTTACGTAGCTTTCAAGACGAAATCATATAACTTTATTTTCAGAACACTATTTTTCATTTTTTTTTGCAAAACAGTGCAATACAATTATGTACATGGTGGCAATACAACAAACATACAAAAACAACAGGTTTCTTGCATTGCACTCGGTACGGTTCCAAATGTCAACCGTTTCTAAACAAAACATTTTAAAAAACAAATTGGTTTTATCTAACAAAGAAAGCAGGCTTTTCGAAGACAACGAAAATAATGGGTGATTTTTTAAGAGCTATAGGAAAGTTAAAAAAACACATAAAATTCAGAAAAATGCATCAAATCTTTATTTGAATCGATAGTACGGTCCATATAATTTAATGTTTGAAGATTATTTCATGCAAATGTTGACCGTGACTGCGCCTCAAATGGTCCATCAGCTTAGTCCAATTTTGGCATACTCTTTCCAACATTTCGGCCGGTATCTCATGAATAAATGCGTCAATGTTGTTTTCCAATGCGTCAATTGAAGCGGGCATGCGTGTAAAGACATGAGCTTTAACAAAGCCCCACAAAAAATTGTCTAAAGGCGTTAAATCGCACGATCTAGGCGGCAAATTGACCGGTCCCGAACGTGAAATAAAATGTTCACCGAACTCGCCTCTCAATAAGTCCATTGTTAAGCGTGCTGTGTGGCATGTGGCACCGTCTTGTTGAAGCCACATATCATGCAAGTCAAGGTCTTGCATTTTGGGCAAAATAAAGTTGGATATCATCTCACGGTAGCGCTCACCATGCACAGTTACGTTACGATTCGCATCATCTTTGAAGAAGTACGGTCCAATGATGCCACCAGCCCATAAACCGCACCAAACTGTGACTTTTTCTGGATGCATTGGAAGCTCTTGCAATGCTTCTGGCTGATCTTCACTCCAAAATCGACAATTCTGCTTATTAACGTACCCATTGAGCCAAAAATTAGCTTCGTCGCTGAACACAAGAAGCGCGCGATGAACTTTCTTAACAGAGCACGCATTTTGATAATACACTCAAAATATTTTGTAGTTAAATTCAAACGAAAATTCATTTTAAACAACTTGAAATTCATTTAAAAAAACGGATCATTTACATTTCATTTAAAACAAATGTCTTTTACATTCATTTCAAAATTTTTTATTTATTGAACATCATATTCCTTAAAATTGAATAGTTTTTACTTTTAAAAAATATATTTTAACCGACAAAAATCAAACTACATAACAAAATAAATACGGAAAAACATTATTTTTTGGTAGTTTGTTTTTTGAATAACAAACATAAATGTTAAAAAATAAAATTATTCGTAAAATAACTTTATTTTTATTCAATTTTAACAGTACGGAAAACGAATTTAATAACCCACAATCAGTTAATGTAATAATTTTATGAGTGTAAAATTTAAAAATTTGCAAGCGCTGTTCGTTTGTAAGACGACTCATGGTTAAATAATAGACCAAACTGAAGATGTTTGACAGTGAAACAAAACACGAAACGTGCGTCAGCTGTTTAAACCAGTGTTGCCAAAAAGATAATAACTAAAAAATCACCCTATAGAAAGAAAGAGAAAAAAAAAACACTTTTTTAAAATTAAGTATATGTGCAATTACAAGAACACAATAAAAAATGTTTTGTTAACAAAATCATAGAGCAAAGTTGTTTTTATTTTTTTGTTGCTCTAGTTATCTTCTATGATGCCTACTTACCAAAATTGGTACAAATTCCTACATTACCCTCGTACAAAAAAAAAAAAAAAAAAAAAAAAAAAAAGAAAAGAAAAAATCATATGTGTATTTTGACAAAAGGAAATAAGCCCTTTAAACTTCTAGCATTATAAAGCTACTCACGGTTTTATAATCACATATCAGCTAAAAAAATTTTCTTCATTTTCACTTTGATTGATGTTGTGATGAAGTGTGACAAACGCAATTTTTGACAGATCTCATATTTAACCCATGCGTTTCTATGCGAAACAGTTTAAAATCTCTCCCTTTACACATTTGAGGATACACTAACATACATTCATATGCATACGCTTATGTTCAAGGAGATTTAATGATGTTTTTTTTAGGTTTTAAATTTAAAAATCCTTTTTTTTTTACATTTTTAAAATTTCCTTTCGATTTTATTTCCCTAAACTTGTCAACCACGCTTGTTATTTAGTTAACGATGGCATTAGTGAAGATTTTGGTGTCATATCATGTGGTTTAACTTCTTCAATCATTAACCTCTTTTTCTTTCTAGTAGAGGGCACATGACAGAAGGCTGTAGAGGATTTTATATTTGTTGTAACATGTTGCATGTTACAACACTTTGAAACGGTTTCAATTTCACATACATTTGGGTGGAAAATTTGAAATCATTTATTATGAATAAAAATGAAAAATATGGTTGACAGTAGAAATTGAATTGAAATGTTAGAGGTGTCAAGGATGTTTTTCGTTCATAGTGGTATTAAAGAAAATGTTAATGGTATTCAAACTTAGTTAATGTTGCTTTATTAATGTGATTTCCCAATGTAAATACATATATCCATTTTAAATGAAACCAAAAGATTATTATTTGTTGTTCTTACGCCATATCTTGGGCGCATAGTGCCTCGATATGGCACGATATAAGGTCGGAAGTACACTTCTATGGGGACGAGGTGAAATAATAGACCACTATAAATAGATATATGAGAAACATCTGCGTCAAATTTGGTCCTCCTTGCTCATATGGTATAGGCGCTATTCTGACAAAACCATTGTTTCGGGATGAAAAAGTTAGTCAGAGATTGGTCATAACTAGGCCTTTTTTGAACCGGTACTGAAAATTTTCATTGAGTGGATTTAAGGTAAATGTGAAGGCATTAAATTGTTAGAGGACTTCAAAAGGTTTTTCGTAAACAGTTGAATTTTAATAGCAAAGTGTTCCAGACTTTATACGATATAAATATAAAACCACCTAGTCCCTATGAATGGACAGATGGGCAAAGTTCAGTCAACTACGCTATTGATAAGGATCTATTCTATATAAACTTCAATATTGCAGAAATAACAAACGAAATTACAAACTTTTTGGGTATAAAAATAACATAGCAAGTACTTTTTTTAACGACAAATTGCAAGAGTATCTGGTCCAGCCATAATGCGCGATGTAAATTGTAAGTCACACCTTAAAGTTAAGTTGTTTGCCCAACTTAATTTGACATTTCTTTCTTTCATATTTGACAAATTTAACCTTGGGAAGGTACAGAATTGAGCAGATCGTTAAGATTGTTGAAGCCTTTTACAAAAATGGGCGTTCAAATCAAAATGCATTTCGTAAACTTCGTGATATTTTTGGTCTGCATAATGGATTCGTTAAAAAGCAGAATTGCTGCATTTAAGCAAATGAGAATCCACGAGTGTTTGCTGAAAAGGCGATGCAACCACTAATAGTGACTGTTTGGTGCAGTTTATGTCCTGGCGGCGTCATCGACCCATAATTCTTCGAAAATGAGGACGGCTAAGCAGTTACCGAGAATGGTGATCGCTAATCGCGAGAGGATAACTGACTTCTTGAGGCCAGAAATCGGGGATCTTGACACACAGCTAACGACACAATGGCTCTTTGCGCGAAAAATTCAATGGCCGTGTTATCTCATGTCGTGGCGATGTTAGTTGTCCGCCACGATCATGTGATTGACATCGTTAAACTTCTTTTTTGGAAGATATTTAAAAGAAAAACTGTACGTTTATAAGCCAAAAACAATTCAAGAGCTAAAGGATGACATAATTCGAAACATTAATGATATTGAACTTGAATTATATCCCAGAGTCAAATATGAACCATCGGATAGAGGTATGCCAGTTTAGTCATGCCGAGCATTTTGCCGATATTATGTTTCACACATAACTGTCATAGATCCTTCCATAGATTCTCTAAAAACGTTTGGTTCTATTTCCAATTAACATAGTGCGTTTTGCTTGAACCAAACAATTTTCCGACAGAAAGTTCATATTTAAAACTTTAATTTCTCAAATCAACCATGTTTTTAGTTTACAGATATGTGCTTCTAAGGCCGGTTTTTGAGATGTGGATTAAGTTTAACGTAGTCTGACCGCCACTTTTTAGGTTTGATATTATATCACATTTTTATTTAAAATCGTTTTAAATACAAGATTTTGTTCTTCACTAAGCACTTAAATGTAACTTAATTCACCAAGCTGGTACATTTAAATTCAACTTAAGTTTCAATTGCAATAACTTAGCAAGGAGGCCTCAATTTTACAACAATACAACAAGAACAGGCAAAGCAATAGCAGACAGCTGTTTTTTGTAATATGAATAAATACGTTTTTTATGATATTTTTTTTTTTTGTATTTAGTAGTGCTACCATACTTTTATCTTAATTAAATAAGACTTTTTCAAATAGAACTCAAAAAATCTCGATTTGTATTTAAATCAACACTTGATATCGCTCCTTAGTGTACGGTTCGGTAGATTTGTGAAAAACACAAACGCTAATAGTGTTTGTGTGGAAAATCATTAAAAAAATAACGTTTCCCTGTTTTTCATCTTTCGAACACAAATATAATACTGTTCTTATCCAATCAACAAAAAGATTCCGTTCGGTTTTTTTTTAAACCACAAACTTCATTGTGTTCGGTTCAGCTCAATAATGTTCGTTAATTTCTGTTGTGCGAAGCACCCTTTTCGCTGTTAAAAAAACACCAAATTGTTTTACAAAAACAAAATTCACATACGAAAAAAAAACAAAAAACCAGCCAAATAATTTTACACAATATACACACAAGCTGTTTGTGCTGCGGTCGTTGCTTAAATCTTTTGTTTGCTCATTTCTTTATCAATGTAAAAAAACAACATTATAGAACATTAAAATATAATGTTTGTCTGCAGTACCACTACAATTGTTCTGTTTTTTAACGAAGAACAGAACACTATTTAATGTTCGGCTCTTTCTTGAAAATAGTTACGAACGGTATTAAACGTTGTGTTCGTCTACACAAACACTAAAAAAATAGATATCGGACCAGGGTGTGCAAGCCGAACGCTAAACAATGTTCTGTTTATTTTCGAACACTGATTTAAAAACGATTTAAGTTTATATGAAAATTAACTTAATATAGCTTTAAATACAATCCTGAATATTTGGCATGAAACTCGAATTTTTTTATTTTATTATTTCATTAAAGACACACATTTTAAGCAAAACTAAACTCCCGTCAAAATTTTGTATACAAACTTGATAATGGCGGCACAAATCTGGATTCAGATACACTTAACCTAGTTTAACTGTGATCTAAAAACCCAGCCTATCCAAATATGTAATACAAACCTGGAGGAGTAGTGATTAAGATGCAATACTAACAAGTTTAGACTTGTCTGTGGTCAGCCTTAATATTTAAAACAAAACAGTGTTTTTAGTTTATTTATTTTTTTAATTGTAGCTATTAACTTAAATGCTAAATATTGAAACGCCATTTCCAACTTATATTTTTTTTTTTTTGTTTAAAACAATTGTTTTTTTTTTGTTTGTTTTAATATTTAACTTAAAAGTTTACGTGTATTAAACACAACGATAACAAGTGTTGATTAAAATGTTACAGAATTACAACAGCGTTAGTTTGCATGTTTAATGTTTTAACAATGACATTTATTTGTAACAGAATCGCACTATAGAGCTGCTGACTAATGTTTTGAATTTCCTTATCATCGATCCAAAAAAACTATAATTTTTTTAATTTTATTCAGTTATTACTGAGGGGAACTTTTAAAACAGTTTTGTATAAATTCTAAAGTCAGCTTTTAAAACAAGTCTTTATTTAAAGCCTGGGTTTGACCGATGTGTACTACAATAAACACTAATATGAGTATAACCGGTTGTGGGCAACGACTTTTATAAGTAACATATGCACTACGGCTATTAACACTTCAAGTAAGACACATAGAAAAAGTCTTATGCTGATCATCCGTTTAATTTAAGAAATTACCTTTTATTGCAAAAATGTTATTAAGCCATGCCTCATTCTAAATTTTTTAATTCCGGATGAAAAAATGCGTATGGCAATTTACAACTCGTCAGCTCATTATTGGTTTGACCTACCGACCATTTTTTAAAAAATTGAGTTAGGTTTTTTGAATTCAACCCTGTTTTACGAAATTTTTTATAGTTTCTGAGATATGAAAATTAAATTTTGGTCCATATCATCTATTTTAAAGTTTCCTGTTTCCTCATACAAAAACGTACAAAATAAATTTAAATCTTACTTTGCTTCATTGCCGTAAGAAAAAAAAAAGTGGTTAAAGCGAAAACAAAATAAAATTACAACATGAAAATAAATTTCACTCATGCTTCGCTTTATTGCCGTAAGGAAGAAAGTAGTGAAAGTAAAATTAAATGTCAACAACTCCGTTAGTATACGTATGACGTACAAAAAGCTAAATTTTAGAAATTAATTGAGAAAAGTAGCCTATGCGGCACAAAACAATAATTTTCACTTTCAATAAAACTTTTAAGTTCGTTAATGAACGTTCACGAAAATTTAAATTTTTATTTAAAACATATGCCAGAAGCAGTGGGGTATATTTTCAGAAAACTTCATGTTGCCTTTATTGTCGTTTTTCTCCACTAAAATAGTTTTAATAAATTTTTGGCTGGACTTTATATTATTCCTTGAAATTATGCAATTTTAGCTGTAAAAAACCGCTTTTGCTAAAAAGCAACAAAATATGAAGAACCCAGCCTGTGACACGGAACTCTAAAGATCCCTCGAAATATATAGGAAACCCGTTACGTGTTTACCTGAAAAACATTTTAAATAACCCTGGTGGCTTCAATTTTTCACGGCACCAGATTAATCCATATCCGCTGGGTTCAAGAGATATGTGGATGTCTGCCATATTTGGTAAGAATAATAGATGCATTACGACCCCATATTAGGAACAACAAGCATACGACTGGTCTGGGTTATAAACATACTCCTTGTTTAAGAGCTGGAGCTGTCTACTCTCCACTGCAAAGCAGCTTCTTTTGTATAGCAGTAGCACACATGAACTTAAGCAAGAAGGTCAAATCTTCTCTTAGGATGCGGGCAAAAACAAACAACTTTCCCGGCGTTTTTAAGGTTTAAGATCTTTCTGCGCTAGATTTGGGAGCCTTAGTAGTCCAGGGTATATGTTGTCCTATTTTATGCTTAGGCGTTATTAAGATCTTTTTGTGCTTGATAGGAGCCTTAATATCAACCAGTCCAGGGTGTATTTTGTATCATTTTATCCTAAGGCGTTTTTAAGATTTGTCTGTGCTAGATTTGGGAGCCTTAATAACAGTCGGCCCATTTTATTCCCTTGGGTCTACTAATTCTCGTAGTCTGAAAATATGATTCTGGTCCGCCTCAATTGTGGATATTTGTTAATTTAAGGCCTTAAAAAAGCTTAAAGTATTGACAGCATCTTTTATTCACCGATAGTTTAACGTCGAAATGTAGCTTCTTAAGACGATATCAGCACTACCGTGGAGGTAAGACGTTGCAATCCACAATTAATTAAGGAGGTTTCAATTTCAGGCCCTCGATTACCTTAAGAAATTGGCTGCCTTTGGCTCCTCGCCTATATGAGCTTCCTAAACGCACACACACGAGGCAGAAAGTCTTAAACTTACGCTGAAAAATGATTTTGCAAAAGGTTGTTGAGTGTTTTAGATGCCCTGAAACAAGTAATAGAATTTTATGTTTATATAAGTTCTCTAAGCTGTTTTTATTCCTGTGGTATACTTTACACAAATTGCTCTATAAACTTAAAACTAAGCCAGAGAACCATCTTGTATTCGCTTTGAGTCGAAGACAATATCATAGATAAGGGATCTGTACAATTATAGCAGAACCAGTAAAGTGCTGTTAACTCCAACAAGGCTTTCTGTTTCCCTTTTTTTTATTTAACCTACTTATATAAAAAAAACAATATTTAGGAAATCCTTTCTAACATTTCCCATTGTGTTTTATAGCATGTTCATCGATTTCGAACGTATATTGAAAACAAAAACAAAATTCGAAAATTTGTTTTTGTTTTAAATGTAGCTTTCTATGCGTAATACTATGTTCACACTTGAGTTCTTAAACGCGTTTAAGCAGCTCGAACGTGATTAAGCTCCAGTCACTTCAAAATCGAGATGATTACCCATACATTGAAGTGATTTGTTAATCACTTCAAATCGACATGATTACAACTAAATCACTTCATAAACCACATAGAATCCACTGAACATACCTAATAATGTAGAATCGCCAACATGTCGTGTACAACCGGCCAAGATTTCTGCTTAATGTTTTTATTTTTTTTTCCTTAAATAATTCATAAATTTTCACAATTTCATCATTAAAATGATTAAAATAATCTTCTGATACCTTTATAAAAGTGTTTTTATCCATTTTTAATACTTTAGAGAAATATAAATTTGTTTGATTTTTTTTTTGTGTGTTTTTTTCTTAATCATCTGTCATCTTAATCATCTCAAATGTAATATGAACGGCTTTAATTAGCTAAATCAACATTTTGCTTAAACGCGTTTAAAAACCCAAGTGTGAACTAAGCATAAGCTAACGTTCAAAATCGTTAAACAGGCAGTTAATGCGTGGAGTTTTAAATAGGCCCCTATTACACTATGGAACATTTTTGGGATTATTGTCTGGGGGGTGAGAAATTCCAAATCAGGGTGATGGTACTAGGTCAGTATAGTAAAACCCTCAAAGGGTTTGGCGTTCGTATGTGTCAGTTTTTTTATGACATTTTAAATTTTTTCCTTATGTTGATGTTTTTTCGCTTAGTTGTAACATTTTGGCAAAAACGTAGTTTAACATAACTCGAGAACCACTTGTCTGATTTTGCTAAAACAAACTCAAAAATTAGAATTACAATTTCTTTAATCCGTTCATATAACGTTTTTCTTTATAATCAACAGTTTTGCCGGTAAAAATAAATTTGTGGGAAAAAAAATATTTTTTTGCCTAAAAATTAAATTTTTTTTTTTTAAATTCATAAAAAATCCAAAACGGAAAAAAGGATCAAGTGTTATTAATTTCATGTAAAGACACATAACCTATAAACAAAATGCGACATAGATCATAGAAATCGATTAACGCGTTCTGCTTTTATTTACAATTAAGTGAAGGTATCCCATTTTGACAAGAATATTGATACTTGTTTTTATTCAAAAAAGTGTCATTTATCGCCTTTTTTATAAATTTTCCCCAATAACTCCAGACTTCTGGCCATAAACTACTAAAAAAATTAAGTAAACATTTTTATAATTTTTTATTTTTATTTTATTTATTTATTTTAATAAATATTGCCTAGACTTTTTCGATGGTGGTTGTTCGGGACTAGTGGCATCGCATTCATCGCTATCATCAGTTTCTGAACCACACATAATGTCAATGTGTGACTCCACTGTTGACCCTTCTGCATCTCCTGAAAATTCTTTATCATCAAGATCATCCTTGTCTTGCCACACAAGCTTACTCCACCAGCAAATTTCCGCAATTATTGCACTCGGCGACTTTTTGCCTCTATATCTGTAGGTTTTTGTTTTATTAAAATGAATTTGAAAAAATAAAAAATCAGTATTACCTCATTTCAAATGGCATAGTAACTTGATGATAGCGTTCACCTTGTACATCAGATTCGGTAGCCAATTGTTTGCTGAAGTAGTCCAGATGATGATGTAAATAATGGATTTTCAAGGACATGTGGACACCAATTTCCGAGAATGCTCTTAACATCCTTGCGACGGAAACATCGTAGTTGTTAGATGCTTTCCCAACAAGCCTTCTATTACTTCTTTGATTGCCTGCCATGCATTCAATTCAGCGTCAATCAAAATATTGTTGAATGCGTCACTTTTAATCAGCTTTCGTATATCTGGACCATTTAGTACGCCTGATTGGAAAAAATTAATTTGTTAAGATGGAAAATCATGGGAAATTAATGTGATATTATAACTTACCTTCTTTAATTTTACTTTCGCTGAGTCTCGGGTAAATTAGTTTCAAACACAAGAAAACTTCATCTCTTTTGGCGACAGTTTTGATAAAATTCTTAACAATTCCAAGTTTAATATGCAGTGGAGGCAGCAATATCTTCTCCTTCGGTACTAGAGGCTCACGAATAATATTGACCGTTTGTAACCTGCTGTGCTCTCTGAGTTTCCATCCGTGGCATGCATATTGGTCACCGAAAAATCGTGTGTCCCAATCGCACAAAAAGCACATATATTTTATATAGCCGCTTTGAAGACCGCAAAGCATTGCTACAACTTTTAAATCGCAGCATATGCGCCACATATGTTTGGCGTAGTTAACCATTTTTAAAATATTTTCCAGTGCATCATCTGTTTCTTTCGTTTCTGTACTATAGGCGATTGGAACTGAAGGTTTTTTATTGGTCTTATGCAGTAAAACCGCCTTCAAGCTGAGTTTTAAACTGTCAATAAACAATCTCCAGTCATCTGCTTCATATTTTATTTCCATTGCGTCCATCAATTTTCCTACATCCGGGCAATATGTAGAAGTTTTTTCATCATTCACAAGGAATAAACTTTGGAGTGTTGCCTGACGACTTCGATAAGCTGTGACTTTCACACCGGGTGCCAACAGAATGGAAGCCAGCTCTTCCGATTTATGCTGTGTTAATTCCAACTTGGCAACAATTGAATCAAGCTTATTTTGATTTATTAAAATTGGCTCATTGGATACTGATGGCTCATATGGGGGATCATCACGTGCATGATATGTCGGAGCAGTCGTAGAAGAGAAAATATCTGGGCTAGAAGCTTTTGGCACAGGAATGTGGGCCGAATGAGGCAATGGGGTTGCGGCACTTGCAACACCAACGTAATTATACGATTTTCTTATCCTTTTTGCGGCTCCTTTATTCGCACATGCATAGCAATTCAATGGATTGTGACCTTCGCCAGGATTAGTCCAAGTCATTGGGATACCGAATGGCATACTTTCACGTCTTCTATTTTTCCAATCCATTAGACGGTTGTAGCAGCTTTGACACACTATATTTGGTACCCAATTTCACTATAACATTTTGGTTGAAGTACATCTCGTATGTTTAAACAAAATCAGTACTGAAATTTCCCCTTTTTTTATGTGTTGAGACATATTGACCACAGCAGTAGCAAAAGCTTTTTATATCTCGCTTGCACAGTTCCATATTCTGTTCTCTTTTGTTCACTTTTAAAAAACTGGAGAAAAATCACTTTTACTGTTCGCGTTCGTCGGCACTTGTTGAATGACAAAAATCGATAAATGAACACCTATAAATACTACGTATTTTTCAATATTTTACTGACAGGTACGTTCCAAAACATGAGCACTAATAGATGTGGGTGGAATTTCTGTAAAAAAATCATACAGGTAGCCAACGGAAAACCCCAAATAATTAAAAAAGTGCTCTTTCCTTTTTTCCTTTCAATTGTCCACGCACATTTATTACCGCTTATTACTTTGCTACCGCAATCATAAAAATCAAATAACCTTTTGTTTATTACTGTTTTTTTTTTTGAATTCTAAGAATCATAAAAAAAGTCATAAATGTTTTTGCAAAGAATTTGGTGCATATCTCGAGCAAATTTTTGAAATGCATACCTTCACTTAATTGTTAATAAAAGCGAAACGCGTTCATCGATTTTCATGATTAATGTCTCATTTATTTCATAGGCTATGCGACTTCACGTGAAAGTAATAGGACTTGAAACTTTTTTTTACTGTTTTGAATTTTTTATTAATTAAAAATAAAAAATTTAAATTTTTTGGGCAAAAAATATTTTTTTTCTTCATACATTCATTTTTAACTTCGAAAGTGTTGCATATATAGGAAAACGGTATAGAAACAGATTAGAGAAATTGTAATTCTCATTTTTCTAAATTTGTTTCATCAAAATCGGACAGGTGGTTCTCGAGTTATGTTAAACTACGTTTTTGCCAAAATGTTACAACTTAGCGAAAAAACATCAAGATAAGGAAAAAAATACTATACTGACCTAGTACCATCACCCTGACTTGGAATTTCTCACCCCCCAGATTGGCTGTTGTACTGTGTTATGAGTTACATTCGATAAACGATTTTCGCTGGCTATCGAACATCGACTATCGAATGTTAATTTGGTATTATAAGTTGGAAACACTGTCGAAAATTTCGTTGTGCATCGAATTTTTCAACGAAATTTGAAAACTTTTTTGTGTTCGTATAACAAATACCATATTCTTAATCAGTTTTGTTCATTTTATGCAAGTCCAACGTCGTAAACAGCAATTGAAAATGCTGAATTTTCTCTTTAGTATTGACTGGTGTTGCCAAAACTTAATAAAAAGAAAATGCTAGATTTTTGCGAAAAAAAATGCTAAAATATGCTACAATGCTAAAAAAAGTGCAAACAAATATTTTATAAAAATACAAAGGGAAGCAGAACAAAATCATAAGCATGGTATAAAATTACATGTATTAGTATTTTATTGTCTTTTACAATGGGAAATAAAAAAGAAGTAAGTGTGATATATTCGGCCGTGCTGAATCCTTAATACCCTCTACTGAGAGACCTTCTTAAAATGTTTTTCGAAAGGCCGCTTTATAAGGAGCATATAGTAAATTTTAGTGCAATTTCCTATTACATTTTTATTATATTAACCATTTTTATTTCTCGAATGTGTTCAATGAATCTGGTAGTGTTATTATAATCATTTCTTATAATATACACACATCTATAGTTTGGCTTAAGCAAAAAGTATGCGAAATATTGAGGAAATAGGACTATTGCAAATATTGATCTATAAATTGAAGTTTGTTTCGTTGAACACACTCGAAAAAATGTTTAAGAAAATATTAATATTTCAAGGAGTTTGTTCCCCATTTGGGTTCATAACTCTTTTTCTACTGAGCCGATTATGCTATAATTCAATCCCTAGGGGAACAAGAAAGAATTTGACACCAATATTGCTTTTATCTGTTGAGTGTTTCCAAAGAAAGCCAGTTTCCAACAGATGGATAGTATTACGGACATGAATGAGGATGAATATTTATAAAGTTTTACATGGCATGACATACTAAGTCCCAATTCACACGTTGCACTTTATAACGAGAGTGAAGAGAGGAAAATAAACGTTTCTCTCTCACTCTCTCTCGCCTATAAGGTAGCAAGCTGATCAATAAGACTTGCAACCAGGGCTGTCAGATATGGCGATTTCTCGCCAAACGTGGCGATTTTGAAACGTGTTTGGCGGTGGGATTTTCCATTTGGCGACTTTTGTGGCGATTTTTGATATAATTGGCGATTTACTTGGCTATTTTTACCATTCAGATTATTTCAGCGATTTTGAAATAAAAAATTTGCACTTTTATTTACATAAGCGGAAATAGGCCTCTCCAGCTAAATATATACATACATACTTATAGATTTTTGAACAGTTTGTCCTTTTTTGTTATCATTACTAGTTTAAAAAAAATCTGGCTAATTTTGTTCAGAAGATTTTTGTTTTATTATAATTTCAAGTGAATTTTATATTCAGTCACTTTTTAATTCCAAGGTTTAAAAAACTGCAGTCGAAACCAAAACCTGTCGAGGAAAAAACGAAAATTTGTCAACAATTTTTCGCTTTTTGATTTGGTTTGGCAGCGACTATTTACATTTAATGAATTACAAGTAAAAGCAAAAGTTTTTTTTTGGCCAATGACAAATGAAGAGTGGAAGAGATGGCAGTTTTTCAACTTCGACTGCAGTTTTTTAAGCACTGCTTTTTTGTATTTTTTCTCAGTTTTTGGCGATTTTTGACTGCAATGTTATATCAGCTTTTTTTTGTATGCAAAATTTAATTCAAAAAACAAAAAAGATTTCGAAAACTGAACAAAATTGACGTTTGGCGATTTTTGGCGATTTTTGACATCCGGTTTGGCGATGGAGCTCAAAAAAATCTGACAACCCTGCTTGCAACGTGTGAATTGGCACTAAGTAAACCCTTATTTACCACTAGTGGTAGAAGGTATAAAAGTCAAGTTTATTTTAAATCATTAAAAATACATCAAAATAGATTTAAAAATTTATTTTTCATACAAAATGAAAAAGTTTTTAATTTGAATTTTAGAACATAACTTAAGATTATAACAAAATAATGCAACTTTAAAAAATTCATATTGAATCACATTTATCTTGGATTATGGAGACCTTAGTAAAACTAGGTTTAGCTAATCTGAAAACAGATTTGTGTCGCCATTACAATTTTTGAGATGTGGTTTAAGGATAACGTAGTTTGAAACTCGAATTTTTCCAACGAAATGTGATTTATTTTTATTATTTTGTTAAGGACCAACTTTTTTTTAGCAAAACTAAACTATTCTGTCAAAATTTTGTATACAAACTTGGTCATTTCCGCACAAATCTCTTTTCAGATTAACTAAACCTAGTTTAACTGAGATCTTTAATTCCAGCCTTAGAGTTTAAGTCTTTTTTGTTATTCCTAGTGCTCCGAACCCCAAATGCTTTTTATAATTTAGTTTTATTTTCAAGAAATAAATGACAACTTATTCTATACAATCAAATTTGCATTCTTATCGAACCACAGTGTAACCTCTTATTAGGGTGGTGCGATAAAAATTAAAGTATTTAAGGCATTGTTTGAGGTTCTAATTAGTAGATAAAATAATGCAAAATTTATATTAATATTCGTGGATGGAGAATTTTGGTAATTTGATAACTAATATTGAACTACAATTAACATACATTTTAAAAACTTTAAACTTTTTACAAAAACTACAAACATTCCTGCCTGTTTCGTAGAGTAAAAATTAATCCTAAAACGCCTCACATCTGTTAAACTTTTCACCTTAACATTTAACCCTTTTTCATTAACGACATACCCCTTTAAACCGTGAGATCCGTTAAACAGCTTTTTGCCAAGTCATGTGTAATAATTTTTTAGCTTGACCAGTAACGGAGCCACCACAGCACCAGTTTATTTCCAAATTATTGTTTTCAATAGAACAATTTTTTTAAATTTTAATACGCAATTTCACAGCAGATGGTCAGTTCAATTTGTTTAAAATGCAAACTCATGAAAGACTTGACAAATAGTTTTAAAATGTCCAGAGAAAAATTGTCAATGAATAAAACGAAAATTTCCGCTCAATGACTTGACAATTTTGTTACATAAAAATTTCAATTAAAATTTAATAATTCTTTCAAATTGGACAAGTGCTGCTGCTAATGCTTTTGATCTTTTGTTGCTATAAAAAAAAAATTTTAAGAAAAAGGGTTCTTTTTGAAAATTGTAACAAAATGTTGATGAGGGCAAATGGTCAGTTAAATACTCGTTCTATTTTGTAGACTATTTTACATAATTTTATGTCAAGTGTTAAAAATTTACTGGTTTGTTAAGGCATACAAGTGTCGCAATTAAAAGTTGGGCTATTTATTGTGTCTAGTTGTTGAGGAAACGAAGAAATTATTTCAAAGAAAATATTTTTAATTAATATATTTGGGTCTGGTTTTTTGTAATCATTAATCATTGGAAGGTTTTGCTCGTAAACAATTTAAGAGAATCAATTCAGAAGAAAATTTTTAAATTAATACCGGATTTACAAATAACCAGAGGACTTTTAATGAAAAATAAATTAACAACATCTAAAGATAATTTATTTTATTTTTATGATTAAAAATATTTTATGAATTGTAAATGGAATTGATCCAGTTCTAGGAGAAATGTTTAAATATAACATTGTATTATAATTTCATGCCGTAGATAAGATAAAATTAACATTATACTTTATTAACTTATTTTTAGAGTTGTCGAAGTATTAAGTACTCAATAACAAGTATTATTTTAATACTGTATACATAAGAGTATTTACTTAATTATTTTAGAGATGTAATTTTTGGTAGTGCGCATTATTGCAACTATGATTTTTACTCATTTGAACCCTGCTGTTAACGGGAATAGTCCATACATGCATGTAGTAGTAGTAGTAGTTTTAAAACTACTCCATGTTCATACACACTCCTAGTGGACTAGTTTTAAAACTACTCCATGGTATACTCCAGAGGATTAGTTTTAAGTCCTGTCACTACAAAGTCTTTTTAACAATGACAGTCCAGGGAGTAGTCCATTTGATCAAAATGGAACAATTAATCCAATATTATCTGCAGGAAATGTCATTACAGGAAGAAATTAAGTTAGAAGTACATAACGCGCGTTAGTTCGACGACGTGTGTCGTGCATTTAAAAACTTTAGCGCAGGAAAAATTTGCAAGTTACACAACGCGCATTTGTTGTTTACTTATTTGTACATTGAGAATGGATTCAAAAATATATGAAGATTTTTTTTATTTCATTGAATTTATTCTATTTATATAAATATTGTATGTTTTTTAACCTCTTCAATAAGTTTTTCTTTCATGATTCGCAAATTTGTTAAATTATGCTTTTTTAGTCTGTGTTCATACGGCTCTTGTCTTATTGACATGATTGCTACTTTATAGGCGAGAGGGACGAGGGGAAAAGAAACGAGTACACAGATGCATGTACTGTCTTTACGTTTTGCTTTTTCATTCGTTGTTTAATTTTGTTATTGTTTTCAATATCAAAAAATGAATCATTTGAACGCCAATTCATGTTCAAAGAAGAAAAAGGAAGAATCTTGTCAATAAGACATGAGCCGTACGTCAGCTGATTACTTGTCAAAAATACACAACGCGTTAAATAGTTCAAAGTTAACCAACTTTCTGGCGCAAACGCGTCAAAATATTTTGCGTGTAACTTGTTCTATGAAAAAACACTAGTTTAACTTTTTTTGACAAAAATCTACCTTTAAAGTGAAAAAATTGTTAAGTGTGATACAATATAAAATTAAACAAGTTAGAGTGAAAGCAACAGTTTGTTTTTGTCTAATGAAAAATTAAAAAGTCGAAAAAATCTCTTTACTTTGACTACAGTTTTATAAGCACTGATATAAATTAATGTAAGCGATTTCCCCAAGGGTCCCTTTATGATGAAATTGGTAACTTTGATAATATGTACACAACAGTGGCATGCGACTACTTGCATGTGTAAAGGCAGCGTAAAGGTATGCTCAGACCTAACAAATATTTGTCGAAAAAACAGTGTAGGAAAAGATAAACTAACTAATTATTGTTGGTATTTTGTTTAAGCTTTGATATCTTTTTAAATAAAATTTGAGTTTTTGCAATTCTCATCCACTCTAGAGTTTTGTTTGCATATTATCTGAAACTTTTCTAGAGTTTTTGGGAAAAGGTTTCCTGATGATCTGGCCTAAGCAACAAATGAAATGCGCATAAGAACTAGCTTATCCCCCAACCAGGACTGCCAGATTTGACGATTTATCGTCATTTTGACAATTTTTGGTTCCGAAATTAGCAAAGTGCCGATTTGCTGATTTTTTTCTAAAAAGTGACGATTTTCTTCAGTCTTCAAAGTCTGAATAAAACATTAAATTTTCTAACACGTTCGTTGTTTAATCTTGGAATGTTTAGCAGTCGTACCGTAACAAGAGCGGAAGGTAGAATGTTTTCTTTCGCTGAGCTTTTACGCTGATATGCCATACCTTAGCAAGAGCGTTAACGTTGAATCACGAACAGTAGTGAAAGCTTCCTTGTTTAATAAAAGGCACAAATTATAAATAAAAAGAGAGATCAATTTTTATTATTTATTTACAATAGCAACAAACTTCACTATTAAACGAGCTGTGAAAATCGGGTTTTCCAATTGCAAAGCGTTGGGGCCGCTCTATTCAAGAACTAGAAAACGCGTGCCGCTTTTGCTTAGGTACCGCTGTAATATGCAAGTCTTACGAAAATGATTATTTTCGAAGTACAAAAACAACAATGTTACACTTTGTTTTTCTTTCGTCAAACCATCATCGAATGAACCTTTTACGACTCTCTGTATAAATCATTTTTTTTAACAATTATACGGCGTACATTTCATGAGTTGTTAGATAATATCTACATGAGTCCCATAAGATTTTTGACATGACTCGTTAGATAATCTTTTCCCACGTCTTATACGATTCCCACAACTTTAAACTAACATTTAAAACAACAACAAAATTTCCAAATTTATTATTGTTTTAAATGTTGTTTAGACGAGTCACTTTTGAGCTCGCGTTCTAAAAACAGGCAGTAAATTTTAAGTCGTTCGATTTTTTTTGACGATTTTTCGAAACGTAAAGACTTTTTTTTTTATTTTTCCTCAAGAAATTGAAGATTTCCTCACAAATTTACCTAGCAGCCCTGCCCGCAACAATAAATTTCAGTGTATTTATCAAGAATGAAAATTAAGAATTAAGCAAAACAAATTAAATATCATCCATGAATTAATACTATTAATTAAAAAAGCAATGGGAAACTATTCTATAGAATTAATAAGAAAAAAAATGACAATTACGAATTTTTAATATAAACCGAATTTGGCAAGATTAAAACTAATCTAATCTGAGAACCCTGGTAGTTTTGCCAAGATCTAAAGGGTGGTTAAATTTCAAGGGCCGATGTTGATTTTGAATAAAACACAAACTATTTAGGAAATTATTGTAATTTTATTTTATTATGATATATTGGTATTACTCAATTATGTATGAAACAAAATATCGGCCAAATGGGCGCCGCGACCACGGCGGCACACCTCCATCCGATGGTCCAAATTTTCGATGACCCTGAGGCATAATGGAGGTTCTATGCCGTTAATGTGCCGAATTATCTCATCCTTTAGCTCTTGAATTGTTGCTGGCTTATCGAAGTGCACCTTTTCTTTCAAATAACCCCAAAGAAAAAAGTCCAACGGTGTCAAATCACATGATCTTGGCGGCCAATTGACATCGCCATTACGTGTGGCAAGTGGCACCGTCCTGCTGAAACCACATATCGTCCACATCCATATCTTCCAATTCGGGCCATAAAAAGTTCGTTATCATCTCACGATAGCGAACACCATTCACAGTAACTGCCTGACCGGCCTCATTTTGGAAAAAATACGATGATGCCGCCAGCCCATAAACCGCACCAAACAGTCACTCTTTGTGGGTGCATTGGTTTTTCGACAATCACTCTTGGATTCTCATTCGCCCAAATGCGGCAATTCTGTTTATTGACGAATACACTGAGGGGAAAATGTGCCTCACACTGAATCACGAAGTGCACGATATGCATTTTGATTTGAACGCCCATTTTCATAATAAGTCTGGATAACTTTAACACGTTGTTGGATTGTGTATCTCTCCATGGTTCAAATTGAGTAAGTCTGAAATAGAGAAATGTCAAATAAAATTCGGAAAAAACTTGGCGTTTAGGTGTGGTTCACATTCAACATCGGCCCTTACAATTTAACCACCCTTTAGATCTTGGCAAAACTACCAGGATTCTCAGATTTTTTGAGCTTCATCGCCAATTCGGATGTCAGCAATCGCCAAAAATCCCCAAACGTCAATTTTTTCCAGTTTTCGTAACAGTTTTTTTTTTTTTTAATTTAATTTTACATACAAAAAAAAAATAGTATAATATTTCAGTCAAAAATCGCAAAAAATGAGAAAAAATACAAAAAGGGCGCCGAAAGTAAGTTTTGTTTATATGTATATATATTCCTCTAACTCCCACTGGAGCATAGGAAATGGGACTTTGAGCATAGGTGCACGTAGTGCGGAAAGTTTTCTGACTGTCATTCACTTGGGAGTGACCAGTAACGATTCCTCTGTTTGACTGTCCAAGCAACTCACTACTTCCGGTCCTAGACCAAGTAATTCCCGGGCAATGGCTTTTCAGATTCCTCTGAAAGCTAGCTAAAGTGAGAAGGCGCCCATTCATGTAGCCTGAATGGTTAGAGTACATCTTAACGTCCCAGGCAAGTAGGCAAATTACATGAATATTTGCTGAAGCATGACTGCATCGTGGGATTGGACACGAAGATAGCAGCCCTATCACCAATCTAAGAAAGGAAGGCCATCAACCCACTTTTCCGAAATATAATTTGCTAACGAATCGCCAAATTTTGTTTAGTTTCTGTTATTTCTTTTTTTAACATTAAATGAAGATCATATCGAGCCCCTACCGCAAAAAAGCTTAAGCGACATAATTTTAAATTTTCGTTTTTTTTAATAAAGGACTTTACTGGCCACACTTGCATCTTTTCCTAAAATATAATGGCCACAGAATGTACCATCACGGTTTTATAACAAAAACAATTGTATCTTAAGTGACAACCTTCGTACAAAATTCTTATGAAATAAAATAAAAAAAACCTTCTCCTGTAAAATTTTGTTTTTGTCGCTTAAGCTTTTTTTGCGGCTATGGCATGATATATGCAGTTAAAAAAAACTAAAATTAAGTACACAAGTCTATTAGATCGAACCAGTGATGTTAACCGTACGGTAATTACCCTTTTTTAGGGTAATATTGAGCCGCAAAAGGTAGCAAGGTAATTTTATTTAAAATACGGTAATTTAAAGATATTTTAATTTTTTGTATAAATATACTTACATTTGTAGGTTTTATTTTTTTAGATGTTATATCAAAAAATTTAGAACATTATGTTTATTAATTTTAAATTTAACTTTTTGTTTTTGTTTAAAAGTCAACAATTTTTAAACATATAAAATTGTCGCAATGTTATAAATTTAACTATAGTTTTCGGATTCTTTAAGGACGGATCAGGGATTAAATTTGACTAAAGTTAAGTGTTTCGCACTTGAATACCGTATTTTAATCAAGCATTCTGTACATGATTTAAGAAAATCCGAACTTACCTTACTATTGATACCGCTTTGCATTGGTTTAAGTACAGATAAATTAATTTTACAGTATTTTTTTAATGTTCATCACATACATACATATGTACGTTAAGCGTATTAAAATATTTTTATTTAATTTGTAAAAATTTATTTTAAGACAAAAATATCCATTCAAATTTTACTTAAAACACATTTAAAATTAAAATAAATTGCTAATAAATACTGCTGTTATGTGCTATTTCCAAATGATGGACTGATGGCTTTTCTTATAAATTAAAGTTTTGATTAAAAATCTTTGCGTACGGTAATTTTTTCTCAAAAACGGTAATTTTTAGAGGGCCGTACGGTAATTAAAAAATAAAAGTTAACATCACTGGATCGAACACTTCATCCTCATCGATTCCATATCTGGTGTTTTGACCTGCATACATAATTTTAGAATTAAATAGTGCCTGAATATAAAATTCACTTAAAATGATAACAAAACAAAAATCATGTGAAAAAAAGTTGCCAGTTTTTTTTGTAAATTAGTAATGATAACAAAAAATGACAAACAGTTTTTTTTACTGATTTTTCAAAAATTTTCTACCAACACGTAGAGAAAAAACATGTTTTAATATGGACACCCCCCAACAAAACTATTTTTAAAGAAAATATTAAGCATATTATGTTTAAAATAACCATATTATTGTCAGCGACAACCATATCATGGTAAAATTAGCCCTCCATCAAGAACCCACAACCATATTATGGTTGCCTCTAAAAATGTTATGGTTAATTATGACAATAATTTGTTTCTAAATTAACAATAGTATATTCTTCTTTTCCAAGAACCACATACTATGGTTGAAAACCAACCATGCTACTGTAAGTGTTTAACATATTTACGTTATTATTGACCATAAGATGTTCGGAGACAATAATAACATGGTTGGGGCTTCTTTGTAGAAGTTTAATTTAACCATAATATGGCTATCGCTAACAATAATATAGTTATATTAACCATAATATGTTAAAACTTTTCTTTAAAAATATAGTCAAATATTTAATGATTTTTTCTCTGGGTGAATTAAGTCTTTTGGCAACACTGCTAACATTTATCTATACATATTTTCAGCTATACTACAAAAGTATTTCAATGTAATTGTACGCTGATCTCGATTTGAAGGCACTGGCGTCGTTTTATAATTTTCAAGGATCTGGCAAGCCTATTGCTTAAATGTTCGAGCATTTATGTTGTAGTTAAAAGAAGTGATGCTTTTCAGGGTTTTCGTTAAAGCTCAACTAATATCAAGGAACTTGCGTGTATAATCAATAAAGGATGGTTTTAAATAAAAATACAAAAAAGGCTTCATTTGAAAGTGGCCTGTTGCAGGACCAACAATATCCAAAAATGTATTTTCCCGTTTGTGCTTAAACATAGTTTTCAATGATCTTAAACATCTCATTAGTCATATTTGCTATTTTTTTCTCCAATTTTCCTCTTCTAAGCCAATAAAGGACCAACCAGTCAAACAAAATCAACAATTTGTTTGCTTAAAAAGGACATGTTTGGAAAAAATTAAATAAAATATCTTTATCATGACAACGATATTGCACCCTTTGGCTAATTTTAAAATGAGTTTGACGAAGAAAAAAAAAACTGTCAAATCTAAAGCAAACTTTAAAAAAATAATCGTAGAACCGGTAAAAGATTTCCATCTACTGATTGCAAAAAAAAAACAACTCTATTCCTTATTCTCATCTCTGAAGGGGCAGTGATGTGTGACTTTGGTATTTGAGGAAAAAAAGGACGTGGAATAAGTATTTAGTTGCTGTAGTTTGGTAGGCTTAACGCTTTATTGGGTTTTCATTGTTTCTGCAGCCGGGAGGGGAGTAGCAGCAGCAACATATTGACAACCACGTACATGTATGAGTAAACATTAAAAAAGGATAAAAAAAGACGACAAGGATCAAATAGACGATGATGGTGGTGGTGCTCTTATAGTGGCTAATTTGCAAATAATATTCTAACCATACAAACAGCAACAAACAACATCAATAGCAATGTCATCAATAAGCAACTCAAAGGAGGACAAAAACCAGCACAAGTCAAAGAAAACCGAATAAAAGACATGTGTAGGCAAACATGTTCACATGTGTTTGTATGTAAATTCATAAGAGTGTGTTTAGGAGAGAGGGGTTGCGTTTTAGTAATAGAAAAAAAGTTTGGCGGTTTGAATTTTTTTTTTTTTGCTTTACATTTGAAATTAGATTTAAATTTTTTTTGCGTATGTCGTTGTTCTGGTTCCATTTCATGGATTTCTTATTTTTTCCATTTATTTAAACAAATTAAGGTCACATTTTCTTTATGTTTTTCTAAATTTATTGAGTTTCCAATAAAAGGTTTTTTTCATTCGGCCCAACGTATGCTACTACGTTGTTTTTTGTTATCTTTTATTTGTTTTGCAAATTTGTGTCTTTGATCATTAGAAAATTGAAGATGTTAAGGACGCAAGAAAGAAAAATAAAGGATTTCAAGTACTCGCGCTAGGTAAATAACAACGCAAACAAATAAGTAGTTTTTCATCAAATGCCACATGCAAACATGTTTTGAATTTTAAAGTGAATACCGAAAAAAAAAATTTTTTTTTTTGCAATTTAAAAGAGTTTGCAAAAGGATTTTTAAGAGGTTTATTTCTTTCATAACAAAAAACTTTCTAATTTAAGGATTTTGACGAAAGGATTCGTTATTGTTGATTTTTTTCTGCAAATAAAAGTTTTTTTTTTCTAACCATTATAAGGGAAAGTTTTTCAAGCTATGGGATCTTTCTGGAAGAAATGGCAGTCAGAACTCAACTGACGCACACACACTTAGCCCCATTGATCAACTGTTATACCTTTGAATTACACTAAACAGAACGAGGTTCAAAATGCGTTCCAGTAAAATGCCACAGATGTCAAAAAATTCATCAGAAGTAGCGGATCCAATTTCGACCCTCAGCAGTTATCATAGTGATAGTGATTTCCGGATCACAGATATCAAAAGTTACTTGAAATTTTTGATCATCAATAGTAGATACGCTTGACACCCATACGGCGCGCAACAACTCCCTGATAGTTCCATATATTTTTATAACTTTATATATCTAAATAGTTTAGAGTCATGAGAATTTAAGTCAAAGGAGTTAAAAAGATGAAAGTCACTTCACATAAAAAATAGTTGTTTTTTAATGCTGCAAAACCCTTTAAAGCACCTTTTTATAGAGCGGGAGCCCAGAGAAAATCATGTTTTAATTTGGTCACCTTCAACAAAATTTTGTTTAAAGAAAGTCTTAAACATATTAAGTTTAATTTAACCATAAAATTGTCACCGACAACCATATTATTGTTAAATTAGTCCTCCATTAAGAAGCCACAACCATATTATGATTGATTCCGAACATGTTATAGTTAAAAATAACTTAAATATGTTTAATACTTATAATAGCATGGTTGTTTTTGTGTCACTCTTGGAAAAGAGTAAAATTTTAAAACCGATTTTTGTCATATTTAAGCATAACATGTTTAGAGGCAACCATAATATGGTTGTGGCTTCTTGATGGAAAACTAATTTAACCATAATATAGTTGGCGGTGATAATAATAAGGTGAAATTAAACATAATTTGTTTAAAATTTTCTTTAAAAATTGTTGGGTGTGACCATATTAAAATAGGTTTTTTCTCTGAGTGTAAGAAAAACTTTCTAGCCGCTGTTTCCGATATAATTTCGCTAGTATAATTAAATATTTTCTGTGATAAGTCTCTCGAATGTGATAATCTGATCACGTCTAAGCAAATAATAATACAAGAAATCCTTCTTTTATTCCAATATATACAGTGCAATATTTTGGCTCAATGTATATTTTGCTTCTATGTTGATTTTGCCAGTCAGATTCGCTTTAAATATTTCGAATTGCAGTTAATAAAAGCAGCTTATTTTTGTAGCACCGGAACAGCAATTCCGTCAGGCAGAATCATTATTCTGTATGTTTCTTGGCTTCAGTTCATGTGACCTCTTTTTTTTTGCTTTGAAATTATTGTCGGTGGTTTTTAAACTAAAGCCATTTAAGTATGTTTTTCTTGCATTTGAAATAGATTCATAATTGAACATTCTCAAATGTTTAAGGCTTTACTGAACATTTAACATTTTCAGCATTCAAATCTTTATCTTTGAAGCCTTAAACCAAATTTCACCAAGTGTCTTTATAGATGGCATTTTCGCAATAAATAATAAGAATATGTCAACTCTCTCGCAGCACTTTTCCCCAAAATAATCAATGATGCGAGTTTTTCTAAAGGTATGTTTATCTAACTTATCCAGGTAGTATCTGTCGCCCACTATCCGATCCCTCCCTGGTACGAAAAACTCCGTATGCCCAACTGTAAGCCACCTTGGTGTCAAAATATCCGTTGTATATGAAAAAATATTGCCAGATGTCTAAAATGTGTCTATAACTTTTGATTACGTAGTGTTAGGAATACTTAAATTAAAGAGGTACATGAGTGCCCCGGTAGGCTAGTTGGTAGCGAGCCAGTCTATAAGCGCCGAGGCTGCGGGTTCGATTCCCGCCAGAGACTCTGGTTTCTTTCCTGCAGACAAGCATAGAGCTTCGCGGGATTAGCTTAGGAAATTAAAAAAAAAAATATATATATATTTAAAAAAAATATATACATAATATTAAATCATAATTTTGCTCTTGTCGTCGTTGAAAAAGGTTCCGAAAATTGATTACTATAAACTTGCAGCACTCGCTGTGATAGCAAACTAAATTTTTTCTCAGTTCTTGACACTCTTTTGCGTATAGCAAAAGTATTATCGGCTTAGTTGGCTAACAGACATAATTCCAATATAAGACCACATCCCAAACACTACTCTACTCACCACAAATCTTAAACTGATATTCGTATCGATAATAAATTTATCAGTAACAAACAAATTTAATCTGGTACATCAATTATGGGCCATAACAACTTTGTAAACCCCCCTCCCTAACACCATTTTTTCTTTCAAAACCATTGAAAACATGTGGGCACAGATAAATTGTTTGCAAACCCAAACAGTGGACAAAATAATTGGAACGTAAGTCCCTAACTGCCATAAGTCCAATGTTATACCTAATATATATATATATAGTATAGGCGCAGGCTAGCAGTACCCACCATAGGATGCATATATTAAATATCGCGTAACTGAAAAACTATTATAGCGAGAGTCTTTAAACGTGGTTAAGGCCAATATTATGGTAAACTATAAAATTCAAAATAAAAATCCCATAGAACAAAAATTTTAAATACCGCTTATCTGAAGAGGTGCAGGGGAAGCAATACATTTTTACAGAAACACCCTGTGAACCAAAAAAATAAAATAGTTTACTTATTTTGTCGATAGGGGTTGAGCAGCAGTACCCCCATAGGACGCAAATGATGAACAAAATGTAGGACTTAGTCAAGTGACTGATTCATCATCGCGCAGCCCATGAAGTAAGAGACATGAAATTTGGACAGTGAATAAATAATGCAACGGATAGATCCACAGAAAAGAGATTTTTAATTTAAGTAAAATATATATAATATATCAGTAGAACGGTAACAGTAAAATAATCTAAGTTTGGTAATACTTGACAAATTTTATTTTAATGGGGGAAGCGAAGCGCACCGGGTAAAGCTAGTATTATATATTATCGAAAAAAAATTTTTTTTTCAACTTATCTTTTTCAGTTTTTTTACAAAAACCCAAAATATTTTTTATTTTTGAAAAAAGTGTTATTTGTGTGAAATAAAATAAGACCATTAAAATTGGCTGGAAATTGGCAAAGTAACAACTTTTTTATGCAAAGTATATTGGCCTATATTAACTGGGGACAATTCTAAAGGTAGAAGTACATAACACGCGTTAGTGCGCGCGTGCTCTGTCGTCTTCTGTCAAAAAAAAAAACTAAACTAGTGTATTTTCATAGAACAAGCTACATGCAAAATATTTTGACGCGTTTGCGCCGGAAAGTTGGTTAACTTTGAACTTTTTAACTCGTTGTGTATTTTTGACAAGTAATCAGCTAATATAAAAAGAATAATTTAACAAATTTGTGAATCATATCATATTGAAGGGCTTAAAAAACATACAATATTTATATAAAAAGAATAAATTCAATAAAATAACAAAATCTTGATATGCTTTCGAACCCGTTTTTAATGCACAAATAAGTAAACAAATAAAAAACAGCTGACAGGAATGGCTTTTGTAACGCGTGTTGTGTAACTTGCAATTTTTTACGCGCTAAAGTTTTTAAACGCACGATAATCGTCGACGAACAAACGCGTGTTATGTACTTCCACCTTAAATGAGCGTGCAGATAATAATTTTTAATAGAAAGATATTCTGCAGCCTATATCCATCCGTATATGTCTTCAAGAGTTCATGAACTACTTAAACGTAGACTTAACCTTTTAAATGGTAACCCTTACACATATTATGGTTAATTCAACCATATTATATTTTATTTAAGCATATTATTGTTACCGGCAACCATAATATCGTTAAATTAGTCCCCCATCAAGAGGCCGCAGACATATAGACATTTTTTTTGGCTTCAATAAAAATGAATTTAAAATACACAAATATATTTCTATGATTATTTCATATTTTTTTTTAAGAAGAATAAAAACTGTTTTTTTTTTTCATTTTAGTAAAAAAAATATGGCAACACTGATTTAGCATTACTTCCTTAGCTTAGAACTTTGTATCTATTATTATTTCTCCAATTGCTTCAATGATGTATCTTTGAAATTGGCGTCAAAGTAATTCACAACTGTATCGTATTTCCTTTATTGCCTACTAAAAAGGAAAAATGTGCTCTTTCTCTTTCTATAAAAATCACAATAACATTGTGATTTTCGTAAGTCTATCGAGTGTCATCTATTACCTTAAATCTCCAAGTCGCCCTTTGACTTTTAAGAGTCTATTTCTCTATATTTTACTCTTCAGCATTAACGTTAACGTTCCTTATATCCGTTTTTGGTTTTTCCTGTTGAATGATTTGTGTTAAGATTTCAACTGTTACTTTCTTTACTTTGAGAAAGTGTCCCTTTTTTTGCCAAAGAAATATTTATTTGCCAAGTATGTAAGGAAGGCAATTATATAAGGAAATGAAAAGCCATAAAAATCCTTTCCTACGGCGATTAGTTTAACATATTTTTCTTAACATTTTTTTGGCTAAACAATTTTAGCACTTTATTTTATATATTTAAAGGGTCTTTCGCTTAAAACGTTCTATCTTTATATTTAAATGAAACAAAGTACGTGAGTAATTTTGTATTAGTTTGAAAAAGCTTATTGATGCCATTATGTATGAAAGTGCTGGTTCACACTCTTCAAGTTTTAGCTTTCAAGTCTTGAGTTTTTAGGAGAGAGAGGAAAATAAATTGCTTTCTCTCTTCCTTCTATCCTTAAAGCTAAAGACTTGACGGCTAAAACTTGAAGAGTGTGAACCAGCACAAATATAACATCGTTAAAATGTCGGCCGCGGCTTTGTTGGATGAGGCGCATCTGAAATTTTTATTTTCAATGAATTTTGGGGCAGAAATCAGGGTCTTTCGAAAGATTATTCGCATAAACCTCCTACTCTACATTAAATAGTCTTAAGTCCAATTAGACGTGACATAACCATACCAAAACTGTATTATCATAGCCACTCTATTACCAAATCAAATCAAATTTCTAAATTCGCCGTTTACGGCTGTGGCATTATGTTTATGTCACTTCTAATTTGAGCTTTAAGTGGTCAAATCGCAAGACTTCGGCTATCCAATTTTCAACACATCCATAGGAGATGACCATGCTCTCAAATTGATCCAGCATAATATACAATGTGACATGAGAAGTGTGCCACGTAGCACTGTTCTGTTAAAACCACTTGTCGTTTGTGTCATATAATCAAATTTAGGCCAAAGAAGTTGATATTCATCGGCCTACAGAGCTTGACGTTAACAGTGATGACCTGGCCAACGTTTGTGTCAAAGAAATATGGATCGATGGTGCCGATAGCACAAAATCCACTCTAAACAGAGACATTTTCTGCATTCATTTGATGCTCTTGGACATCATGTGTTGGTTGGTGGTTTACGTACCCATTCATCTGGAAAAGAGCCTTATGCTGAAGAACATTTTTGTATAAAAATTATTGGTTTGCCAAAATATACTGAATAAATGAGAGCCAATTTGACAGATGTAACTTCGACTGTCAACTTTCGAAGTTCGTTAGTCCCTTTTTAAAGACCCTTTAGTATGGAATATTTATAATGCATGAAAAATAAGGGAAACAATTATTTATATTGAAAATATTATTTATGACAAAAACTTCCCGTAAGTTTTAATGTCTTTCTGAATATGTGTGTATGTGTTTGCGCAAGTCCCTATATCTTTTCTTGTTGAAGTTTCATGTTAATATTGTGATTATGTTTTTGTAAATAGTCATAAAAATATTTCATATAGCAAATATTTTCATAATTTTATAGAAAAGAGTACTTATGTTTTATAGTTTATAAACATAAATTGTGTATTTTAATATGATTTTATTTTCTATGTTAAGAGTTCAAGTAGTTTCGATGATTCGTACATGAAGGAGGAGTGCATGGGAAGTGGTTTATTAACCATAAAGATCTACATAAATATGATTTGTTGTTATTAAGTGGTCAAAGAGTGGACAATAATCTAGGGGTTAACTTGTTTTTTTGTTCTTCTAATAATCTTTATGTCTATGATTTCCTACTTCTAATGACAAACTTTTTTTGAAAAGGATGTAAATTTTTTTTATTGCGATTGTTAATTAAGCAGTGTAGATGAAAAAAATTGGCGTAATTTAGAATATTAAGATGAAGACAGTACAAAAAGATCGTACTTAGGTACTTTAAAGTAAGTCTAACATTCTTTTGCATTTGAAAAAAATATGCAGGGTTCTTTGTTATTGTTATCCATTTTCTCCTTTGTATTTTAATAGTTATGGGGGACTGGTTTGTTTGATGCCATAGTCTGTTGTTTGATATATAATGTGGCCAAAAGACTCGTAGGATTCTTTTAAGGCATTTGTTTATTAAAACTTGCAGTGCATGCAAGTGAGAGAGCAGACAAATATCATCAGCAAACTTAAGATCATTTAACCGATTTAGAAGTCGCCAACCCAATACTCTATTAACCGACATAGAATGTCTCATGACAATATCCAATACAATGTTAAATAAAAGAAGTGACATCAGGCAACCTTGCGGTTCTCATGTACCAACATTAATGTTTCGGCTCAGTTAGGCTTCGTGCTGAATACAACAATTTGAACTTGCATGCTTGTATTGAGCTGAATTATTTTTTTGAGGGCCACCTTTTCATTAAATGGATTTTCCAATGATATTGTGGTTGAGAGTCAGTGTTGCCATTAGGATACGAAAGATACATTTTTCGTATCTTTTGATGGCTTCACGTACCATGTGTAATCCTGACATTTTTCGTATATTTTGAATCTGTATGCAAAATGTTCTAAAACTTATTAAGACTGGTCATCGTAACCGACTTAATACTTATACAATAGCAGCTTTCATAATGGTGAAAGAAAACATTAAGGATGTTTCAACATACGATTCACCTAAATCGTGGAATACAAGTAGTCTGAAGTTGTTCGGAGGACATATGAACATCTTTAATTTTCATGAAATTTATATGAACTTTTTCATATAATCGCCTTGGTATTAACGCCTTAACTCGTATATTAATTTTTTACAAAAATGAATTTGTTTCGATAACATCCAATGGCAGTTACATATAATTAATTTTAATGTTTGCTTGTGGTATTTTACAAAATTACATACCTAGCAGCATGTTTATGACTTAAATAAATATACAAATGAATTTATATGACATCATTTTCTTTACAATATTGATTTAATATGAAGTAAAAGTGTAATGTTAAACGTTGAAAATGGACTTAAATTTTTTTTCAAAATGTATCTTTTTTGGAAAAAGTGTATCTTTTTGGAAACTAAAATGTATCTTTTTCGAAATTTCACTGGCAACACTGTTGAGAGTATTGGCATTGTCAATACATGATTTGTTTGAATAAAAGCCAGATTGTTAACTTCTGATTGCTGTAGAATTAGAGATTCTTTAGGTAATTTTATAAGTATTTATTTTGCTTACCATACTGAGGAGAGTGATACCTCGCCAGTTGTAACGGTTGTTTCAACTATACCTTTTTTGAGCTATTTACTTTTAGTACCAATCGTACTCAAAAATTCAAGTGCGCTAAGAACACTAAATCGTTCTTACTTTCGAAAATCAGTCCAGGAAATTCTTAAAACAAGTACAAAATTCTTAAATCAAGTAAAAAAAAAAAAAAACGATTACGCTTTTAGTTGGTAGTGCCACTCTGAGTGTAAGATTACAAGGTGAGCGTTTTAATATCGTTTAACTTATAAGAGTTTGTTTGAGACACTACAACACCACCACACAAGTAGTTAAAAAATAAAACGATATGCTTATTGTGTATAGAAACAACAACAGAACAAGACGAAAACATATTATTTTCATGTTTAAAAAGTAAAATTAGGAACTCTTGCTTCTCATTTAGTTTATATTTTCAGTTATTACACATACATTAAGTTTTTAAAGTAAAAACCATATCCGGAATGATTCTGGTGTAAAAAGGGTAAGTAAATAAATCGATCATAATAAAATTTTCTTTTTAATATCACTTTTGACTTATTTCAAGTACGAATTCGGGATTGAATCAAAGTTATAATACTTGAATCAGGCGCATTTTGAAATTGATTCAATCTAAGTTTTACTTAAATCAGCCGCATTTGCAGATTATTTTAAGTACGATTTCGGTATTGAATATGGATAAGTTAAGTATTTCGCGATAGAAAATCCGTACTTGAATCAATCTTTCTGCACTTGATTCAAGAAAATCAGTACTCACCGTTCTATTAATACCGCTACGGATTGATTTGAGTACACGTTCATTTATCCAGAAATCTTCTATTAAAGGAAAAAAGATTTGGGCAATTGTACCAATATATATTTTGAGAAGGTCTGAAGATATGTTAAAATTTCCTGGACTTTTGTTTTTTTTTGAGCATCTTAATGACAGACATAATATCAGATACTGTTGGGATAGCGGTGGATATATACTCGTGGTCGTTTTGCCTGACGGATAGCATTGAGGATATATAGTCGGCCCAGAAATTACGCTGTTCATCAAAAGATTATATTTCAAACGGTGGCATGTCATTACGTCCAGTGTCATAGTGTCCATGGACCTTATGTCCATCAGAGCAGTGTCATTACGTCCGCGGACGTTATGACACTTTGCAAAGTGTCATAATGTCCACAACTTAACTTATAACCAAAAATATTGGAATATGTAAAATTTGTTTTAAAATATCGTTAACATTTTTTACAATTCGAATCTTTGGCTTTTCATACAGACTTTGAAGCAGCTTTAAGGCAGGCTTTAGAATATGTATTTCCTAATGCGTCATTTAAAGGTTGCTGGTTCCATTACTGCCAAGCACTGAGACGCAGAGGTCAAAAGTTAAATAGGTCTGGAAATTTAATAAAAAGAAATAAAGACTGTGGTAATTGGTACCGAAAATCCTAAGTCTGCCATTGGTTGGCTTCGCTAACTAAAGCTTCTCTGCACAGCAGGCCTTCGGCCGGACGCAAGGATTTTCTCCTCTATGGTATAACAAAAACCGGCTTCGCTAACTAAAGCTTCTCTGCACAGCCGGCCTTCGGCCGGACGCAATGATTTTCTACTCTATGGTATCTAACACATGCCACATTGAGCTTTAATATACATATGAGCAGGTTTGATACAAAACTCGTCCGTTACACTTTATTCGAATTTAATAGAGCAAATTAGTTGAACTTTTTGATTCTGAAGTGTTATGCCCAGAGAAGACTAGAATGCTCTTTTTGCTTTCTTGCTTTTTTTAGTTGTTTTTTTTAAAACGCTCTGTTTGTTCCTTTTTTTGGATTTCTTTGTTTAAAATTCCCATTTTTGTATTAAAAACTTCGTATGTTACTACCAAGGCGAATTCCTCTTGGTTACTACCATTTTGCAACTCTGTTTTCATTTTAAAAACAATCAACTGAAATCATAGTAGGCTGTTAAAAATAGAAATAGATAAAAAAGTTTAAAAAATGCCGAAAGAGAAAAGTAATAGAAATTTATTGTTAAAAATGGTAAAAACATATGAAGGAGTCTTTAAAATTGAAGAAAATTGGCTCTTTTGCAATATATGCTTCTGCAAAATAAATTGTTCGAAAAAGTCTAATGTGGATCAACATACAAGATGTGGGAAACACCAATTGGCGTCTTCTAAGCAAGATAACCATCCACAGAAACTAATTACGCAATATCCAGTGGCTCCAACTGCCAAAACATTTCAAAAGGATCGTTGTAAAGCATTGTTAGAATAAAAAAAGTTAGTTTTTCCAGTTTCAAAAATTTCATTGAGAAATATTCTCAAATGTCGGTTCCGTTTGAAACTTGCATTCGCCAGAAATACATACATTGTATAGGAAATCTATAGAAAAAATGCGTCAAGCAGCCAATGACAAATATATATGGATTTCTGTAGATGAAACTACGGATAGCGAACAGAGATATGGTGCAAATTTTATTTTTGGAGTCTTAGAAGAATTGAAAGACAATAAATCTTATTTATTGAACATGCAAGTACTTGAAACGGCAAATGGCGCATCTATTGCAGCATTTTGTAATGATTCGTTACAAATATTGTGGCCAGATGGCAAAGTAGAAAAGAAATCGAGTTTAGATTTGATATTAATTTTCTGTATTTAGGCATAAAATATAACAAAGTGTTACTTGTACTAACGGATGTTAAGTGGAATATCTTCTCTAAAGACAATTTTCATGTTTTGCACATCGATTAGATGAATTCATTCGTAAGAAGCGGCAATGCACTACGCTGAACATCTTGAAGAAGTTAAAGCCGTTGTTTTAGAACTTGACAGTCAAGATGCCGACTCAATTGTGCAATCCAAAAAAAAATTTGAAAACTCCGAAAATACAATTTTGCAAACATTTTGGTTGCTATAAAAAAATGCAAACTGCGGGATTATTAATTTCAGAGAGCACTAATGCTTTATTGACAGTTTTTGACGGACTATGCAAGGTCGAGGACCAACAATATAAAAAGAAATTTGAGAAAATATTAAAAAGAAATCCCGGATATCAGCAGTTTTTGGAAATAAAATATATTTTAGAGTCTGGTAATGTTCCAAAAGATGAATATGTAAAAAGTTTGTCCTCTAAAGAAATTCTCAAATTTAAATTTGCACCGTCAACCTCCGACGCTTTTAACAGATCGACGTAGAAAATTAAAATTTGAAAGCATAAAAGCCCACATGATAGTATATTGTAATAATTTTGATGATGTGGAAGAATTAGAATAACACATTTTTAGTGCTTTTTTTTTTGCTGTTTTATCAATTTCTTTTTGCTGTAAAAGTATTGAATATTGCTTTTTTTTTGTCTTTTCTGGTTATTACATACTATAAGCTTATAATAAGAACTTTTAATGAATATGGCTGTAAATTTTTAAGAATAAGAAAGGAAATACAATAAGTTTATAAAAATGGAATGGAATAATTTTGTTTCCTGTGTATACCTTTTATTATTTTTCATAATTGACAGTTTTGTTGTTTCATAAAACTTTGTTTTAAAAAATTTAAAAAAACTAGAAATCCCTGAAAAAGTTGTCCATTGAAAAAAAGAATCATAAATATTTTTTATATAAAAGTAACCTTGAGCTTGCAGATTTATTATGAAGAAATAATAGTAAAAAGGTCGAAGAAATAAAAATAAATAATTTTTCTATTTTGAAAAATATTAGAAAAATTAGACTCCGACTACGGTTTAAAAACCCCAACTCCGACTCTTCAACTACACCTCCGACTCCACAGCCCTGATAAAAACAAATAAAGAAAAACTGTGGTCACGACTTTTTTGTCATATATATGGTGATCTTTTAGCTATTATCTTTTTGGCAACACTGGTTTAAACAGCTGACGTACGTTTCGTGTTTTGTTTCACTGTCAAACATCTTCAGTTTGGTCTCTAATTTAACCATGAATCGTCTTACAAACGACCAACGCTTGCAAATTATTGAATTTTATTATCAAAATGCATGCTCTGTTAAGAAAGTTCATCGCGCGCTTCTTGTGTTCAGCGACGAAGCTCATTTTTGGCTCAATGCGTACGTTAATAAGCAGAATTGTCGATTTTGGAGTGAAGATCAGCCAGAAGCATTGCAAGAGCTACCAATGCATCCAGAAAAAGTCACAGTTTCGTGCGGTTTATGGGCTGGTGGCATCATTGGACCGTACTTCTTCAAAGATGATGCGACTCGTAACGTAACTGTGAATGGTGAGGGCTACCGTGAGATGATATCCAACTTTTTTTGCCCAACATGCAAGAGCTTGACTTGCATGACATGTGGTTTCAACAAGACGGTGCCACATGCCACACAGCACGCTTAACAATGGACTTATTGAGAGGCGAGTTCGGTGAACATATTATATCACGTTCGGGACCGGTTAATTGGCCGCCTAGATCGTGCGATTTAACGCCTTTAGACTATTTTTTGTGGGGCATATGCCCGCTTCAATTGACGCATTGGAAGACAAAATTGAAGCATTTATTCATGAGATACCGGCCGTAATGTTGGAAAGAGTATGCCAAATTTGGACTAAGCGGATGGACCATTTGAGGCGCAGTCACGGTCAACATTTGCATGAAATAATCTTCAAACATTAAATTATATGGAATTTTTCTGAATTTTATGTGTTTTTTTTAAACTTGCCTATAGCTCTTAAAAAATCACCCTTTATTTTTTATACCTTTTGTAAATTAATCCGCTTCGCAAAAAAATATGCATTTCTTGTAGGGTCTCTGAGACAAAAACCAGTGGAAACCATTTAAAATCTAATCATTCCATGTTATAAACATGAGTCGATTATGAAGCGATTTTTATTTGATTGTAATCAAATTAATGTTATGTACATAAACTTATAAAAACTTTAGTTTGCAAAATCTCTTATACTACTTTAAAATACTTTAATGTAAATTGAAAAAAAAAATTAAGTAGAAATTGTATATTAAAACGTACTCCACGGATGTCATTAACAGTTTCCGTTTCCTTGGATTCTTTCTATATTTAAAAATATTTTCCAAAATTATATTTTCTTTTAATGTTTAGTGTATCCGATTTTAAAGAAATTCAAAGAAATCTTAAACTCCAACGGTGGTCTCTTTCTTTACAGCAGATTAAATAATCTTTAACAAAAGATTCAACGAAGCTTAAATCACCTTTTTTTATTTGTAACTATGAACTATATTAGAAAAAATAATCACTCACACTCCCAAATGTCCTAAGACACTTTATCAATTTTCAGTACCTTAGTAACACCACAGGAAATCAAATCTACAAAAAATAAAAAAAAGACGTCATATTCCAACAAAACTACGAGTAGCAACAGGCAAACTAATTGTGAAATAACAGAAAAATGAAGAAAGGAATCATTTGAATATCTTATGACAGCCAGATACATGCATACATACGTTCTTTTAAAATTGAAAAAGAAAAAAAACGGATTTGAAGTTTAAAATTAAAGTAAATTTTCTCATCATGAAGGTGACACTGGGCCATGAGTTCGATGGACGGACGGGTGAACGGACGAACGGTGTTTTAGACATAATGCGTCGTCTTTTATTACATTTACATTTATTGTTTGTTGCGCGGTGGCATTTGTGCGAGTAACAAGGACTATTAATTTTCTTATTTGCTCCTCGTATATCAATCACTTTTATTACCAGTATTGTCCTGTCGCTGTTGTTTGGCAGCGGTGGTTGTGATAATGACATGAAATATTTTACGCATCGACAGACCACTAAGATTTTCACTTATCGGGTAGAATTATGAAAATAAGCTCAATGGTACAGTTGTTAGGAATTTTACTTTGAATCTTCAATACTCTTCTAGTGCCTGAATATATTGATTCTACCCCCCCAATTGTTCTTATTTTTTATTCACGCTGTTGTTATTTAAATTTTATTGTTTAGCGAAAAGCTGAAGGAACAAAAAAAAAAACACGCATTTGATTTCAATTGTTCGTACAATATTTTCCAATTTTCATTAATCTTTAAGTGATACGAATGTTTATTTTATATTTAAAACACCCCATTATAATTTTTTTTTTGTAAAGAGCTTTTCTTCTGGTACGTTTTTATTTGTTTGGGAATTGACTTTTCCCGGTTGTTGCAGTCAGTCATCGTGTTTATGGTTTTCAATCATAATCATTGAAATATTGTTTTTTTATTTGTATTTCATTGTTATTTCAGGCATTTGTTGTTTTACCTGCTGTTATCAATTGTTAACAGCACTTTTGAACGATACGTAAAAAAGTGAGAACTTTAAAATGTTAGAAGGGAAAAAAATGTTAAATTACAATTAAATTTTGGTCGTCAAAAAAAGGTAGGAATATCAGAGAAATATGATTTTAGGAGACCTTGAGTTTGGAGAGTATGACGCAGTTTTGTTACCTACCAAGTTTAGAGGTGTCCCAGAGGAATATTTAGAGACATACAAACTCTTACCTCTAACAATTTTGTTCTATCTTGCTCTTCAGATGTTGCAAAACACAGATCTCTGACCTGTTTTCAATGACAGGAAATCGGATATGGGCATTTCCGTCAAAAGGTCCATCGTGACCGAAAATTTAAAACTTATTAAATGCTGATTATTTTACGATATTGTTATAGAGAAATATTTAGATTTTACTAATTTTATAAATTTACCCATAAATTTGTTCACTTAGCTGAATAATCAGACTGCAAAGTTGTGTAAACGTAATTTCTTATTTGTGAGATTGTTTTATTGTATGTTTTCTTTAATATTTGTCTTCCTTAAAAGAGGTGATATTTGATAAAAATTATTCAAAAAAAATTTTCTTACATGGTCTGTAATCTAAGGAAGAGTTCTAAGGGAAGTATGTTATTCGGATTAACGGTAAATTTTTATTTTGTTTTAATCATTATTCAGTTTAATTATTAAGGAAAAAATTTCACGTACGAAACGTCACGTATCGACCCCGATTTTGGCTTAAAAAAAGAAAATACAGAAGTGTTTGGAATCAAACCAAAGACACTTTAATGTTACATTGCTGCGTTAAATTCTGAAAGTAGTTTGACTAAAAAACTGTGTGAGGTTTCGCTGAATTACTCTTTTTTATACATGGCCACAAAAACTACTTCTATTTTTTCGCCCTCCTTAAACTTTAGCATAGATAACAGTGCTTTCTTAATGCTATAATTTAAGAGTTAAGAGAACGTAAAAATATTTGTTGTTTAAAATGTTTTTGCATTTTTAATGCGTACGACTGTCACGTTCAACACTTTGGAATTACCCATATATACAAATTACTCAAGGAAAATTTGCTTATAAGACCGATCCACATAATTCTACATAGTCTTGGCAAAGTAAAAAACACAGAAAAAATTCTCGCCAATTTTTTTTTAAGTTAAACCATTAATCAAAAATAAAATCAGTTTGTATTAAAAATGTTATCAAGTAAATTGAACTTTTTCTTAAATCACAGCATTACTGCAGAAAATGTTCGCAGAAAAAATTCTCCAAAAAATTTAAGGAATTAATTAAAAGTAAATAAGTTTTAATTAAGAAGTTTGATCAAGTGAATTAAACGTTTAATTGTATTTTACAAATTTTTTAATTGAAATCAATTCTTATTTTTTCTGTGTTGTTAATTTAAAAAATATTTAATTGGTGTTATTAATTTGTTTACTGGTGCTAATAAAATAATTTGTTTCATTAATAAATTTTTATTTTTTTCTGTGTTAAAATCTCAACTTTAGGATACACAGAAAAAAAATTGAATTTGTGATATTAAATAAAAAATTAATTAAATTCGCATCAGTAAACAAATTAATATTAACAATTAAACGTTTAATTCACTTGATTAATGGTTTAATTAACTTGATTAAACTTTTAATTCACTTGATTAAATTTTTAATTAAAACTGATTTTATTTTTGATTAATGCGTTAATTGGTGACAAATATTCAAGTATATTTTCTGTGTGCGTAACATTAGGTCTTGTTGGAGATTGGGTCCTTGATACTAGATGTCGTTTCAGTTTTTCGTATTGGATTTTAGAGCTTTGTGCTCTGTCTGTCTGGTTTTTTTTTACAGCTTGGTGCGGCCACAGTGGCTCAGAATCGTTGTTCATCGTCCAGAAGTCTGTAACTTTTTGACCTATAGAGATATTTTGGAATTTTTTTTTGATAGAGAGATGATTTCCGATGACATCAGAACGCATAATACAATAGTGGAGATTTGTTTGAGTTATTTCATTCAAATGAAAAAGTGGTTTACAGGCGGATCTAAATAGGTACAAAAGTATATATGGGGTTAGAGTAGATACATTCAGCTTTCTACTGGCAGTAAAATCTTTTTAAACCCTCTTATAAAAATAACACACCAGGTATTAACAGTCCGTCCAGCATACCATTTCTAAAAGGTACTTACTGTCCTACCAATATAACAAAAAATTGCAGCCCATTTTTGGTAATAGTTTGCGAGGAATAATAATTTGTTTCTGATCAAATATACAAAATCACATTTTCTAAGATAACATAAAATACTGGTTTTCAATATGCCACGCCACGCCCACAATTACCAATGTTTTGGCCTAGTTTTTTCCATTAAAATTTTGGAAATCTGCGATAGTAAAACATTACGCTTCTGGCCAATGAAATTAAATTTTGATCCACTGTGCGGTAGGTAATAATAATAACACATTGCAGTGATGCGGTTTTGATACTGTTTTGATACGAAGTAACTTGCTGTTTTGTTAAAAATATATCAACAATGCATTAACAAAATTATTGATGAACAGTACCCAAGTTCTGTAACTATAGTAAGAACTTCTCGTGTCGAAAAGATGTGACACAAAATATTCCATCGTTTCTCGAAAAGCGAGAAAAAGCGTGTCTGTAATTCATGTCGAAAACTATCAAAAGAGATTACGTCGTTACGTTATAAATGTCATAACATTGCACTCAACGCCGATGTGGCATTGCAGACGACTAGAACGCCAGTTACACATATCGTTGACGGCGACCAAAATGTACTAAAACTTAATATTTTCCAACGACGGCGCAAAATTAGAACTGCCGGCTATACCAAATAATATAAAGTGCGACTTTAATGTTTGTTGTTTGCAAACGAGCTTTGAAAACATTCGTATATTTTACATAAATGTTAAAAGCTACATAATTAAAAAATAAAAAAATGTGCTAAGAAGAAAATATTATTATTATTCTTTTTAGTTTGCATTTTTAATTGTTACAGTTTTTCCTCGCACCGTTTTTATACGTGAGTTGATTTGACAGTTCAAAGCGGAAACTTTTCTCACAAAAATGTTACAGACACACTTTTTTGAAATTTGGCGAGTAATTTCCTTACGTGACAGCTAGTACTCGCCAAAAAAAGTTACAGATACAGTTTAGTGAGAAAAACAGCTGTTTGTTTCAATTTATGGCATTTCTGTTTCATTTCACACATTCCAGTCGCAAAGTTTCTTGACGCGAGAGTTTCAGAACATGGGCACAGTTCGCCTTTTGTTAACGCATCCATAACTGTTGTTATACATTTAGTGACGTATGACATTGCCGATGTTAAAATGGTTGCGTTGAGGAATGCGTGACTTTGGAGTTTTTTTGAATTTTTGGGGAGAGAGTTTTCTAATGTGCCCCAACTCAAGATTTTCTAGAATGGATTGTTCATGTTGAACCTTAATGTCAGGTCAATTGTTGAGATTATTTGCCGTATGACGGAATCGGCCCATCGCAATATTTTTAGAAACCTATTGATGCCAAATGTCACTCGAATGAACACAAATGATATCCAATAACGAAAAGAAAGGGTGAACATTTGAGTCTATTCTTTTTTCAATTACTTAATGTCATTATCTGCATCATATTGCAAAGATATACCGAAGATATTGATTGTGCCGTTTTTTTGTGCCAAAACGGATCCCATTAATTTCATAGAAGTTTTAAGAAGTAAATGTTCCTTAATTAAGACCGATGATTCTGCGCCTGTTTTAAGAAGGCGAGCGCAAAAGTGACTCGTTAACGCGTGAGTCTCTTGTTCGAATTAAAGTGAAGTAAGGGTCTATTATAAGTAGGTTGGCAGTCTTGCTGAGATGCTTTGAATCTTACATTTGCAGTGGTAAATTAGGAAGAGGGTATTGAGGACTGGTTGTTGCTCATACTACTAATTTTAAACTAGGGTTCACTCGGTAATGAAGGTAAAACAAGCCGGCTTTTGTTGAAATTTTGTACTTTTTACTATCAAAAAGTACTTTTCTATCCTTTTTTTATGCATTAATAAAATACATTTTTTTACTTTTATTTTCTTTGGGATTTGATAAACATTTTGATAAGAGTAAAAAACCGCTGCTCCATTCAGCCAAACATTCTACAGAATTTCTTAAAAAACTTAGTTTTTTTGTGGCTTATCCCATTTTTAAGGGGGATTTCCAAAGCAAAAAACTACAGCTACATAGACTGCTTAGGTTGGATTCAGTATTAAATATCAACAGAGATTTTTAAGCCTTTTGCTTTAGAAATTTGATTTTTATTTTGCTTTATCAACAGGGAAAGTTTTTCAAGGCTTTTGCTTGAATTTTTTTTCATATTATGCAAAATTTAAAAAAAAAAAACACTAGAATACATTTTTTTGGAATTCAAAATTTATTACTAATAAGATTTCTCTAAGACGTGCTTAATTCCCTATTTTTTAAAACTAACCCACTTTAGTACTCCATGGAGTAGTTAAGGGACTACTTGGGTGGGTTACATGGTCCCCTCCTAGGACATCGTTATGGTTAATGGACCGCCTTTTACCCATATATTTGGAGTAATTTTGGAGTACTCCTATCCTTTATGGACTTCTCTTTACATGCAAGTATGGACTAGTCTCGTTATCTGCAGGGTAGTTGCTGTTCGCATTTCACTGGTTGCTTAGGCCAGATCATCAGGAAACTTTTTTCGAAAGTTTTTAGAAAAGCTAAAAATATTAAACAAACAAAACTGTAAAGCGTATAAGAATTATAAACACCCACCCCTGTTTTCATAAAAAAAATAAAATTTAATAAGTGTTTACAAAACAAATTTTCTATAAAACTTTTCCTTAATAAACGTTTATAAATAAGGGGGTCAACGTTTTACTTGTAAATACCCAGCTAGCATTTGGAAGATTATTTGACGAGCGCGATCATTTCGCGACTCTTATTTTAATCGTGCAGACGATTGTTGGAGCAAAAATACATTTTACTCGTCCAAATGATGCTTTTGCGATTCATTTTGACGATTGTTAAACGAGTTAATCGTCGTTTACAAATTTTGGCGACCTCTGAACGATTATTTTTTCACCGTAATCGTATATAACTCTTGTAAATTATGTTTTTGCGATCATTATGATGATTGTTGGATTGCTGTTTTTTTTTATGTTATTCCACAATCGTTGGTTAAGTATTCTGACGATCATTGAACGATTTTTATTTAACCGTAATCACATATTACTCTTGTAAATGATTTTTTTGCAAATCTTTTTGTTGTTTATGATTCTTTGAAATCGTCTTATACGCATTCTGACGATATTTAGGCGAATTTAACCGTTATGTTTTTTAAAATTTTGTCAAAAATAAGTTATTTACTCATTTAAAATAACTTTTTGATAAAAGCAGACGTGAAGAGTGAGAAAAAAGTGTTTTCTTGTAAATAAAAGTGTAAACTAAAGTGAATTTTATATTAATATACAATAACTTAATAATAACTTAACTAGATGACCCGTGCGAATATTTCGCACCGTTAGTTGTCATTTTTGTAACATGAAATGAAAATAATTAATAGAAATTTAAGTAACTTCAATACATTTTATTAAAAGTATAATAATATTAGAAATCATAATAAATATCATACATATTTACATACATACAAACATATTTTTCAATGCTTTTATAATACTTCTTTGAATACAATGTTAGAGGTAATGACATGATCATCGTTAACTTTTTGCCCGTACGAATCATTTATCAATGAAAATATTATTTTTTCAATTTCTAATTATTTTTCGTCATTAGTGTTAGAAATAAGCTTTAAAATGAGATATCATTCATTAAATTTGATGCGGTGGTATGGGAGATATTTGCAACCGACAAAAAAAAAGTGCTTTAGAAATAATATAACTTAATAATTAAAATATATTTTTTATGCTATCGACTAAAGCAATACAATTGAGAAGCAAGCGAGAAGAAAAATCCTGAGCGATGATGTGGCTGCAAAGTTAAGCAGTATACCCAGAATTCAACAATTTTGTATAAAACAAATTATAACAAATAAGTGATTTTTATGGCATACTCTTACAGCATTCAAATTTTTTTTTTTTTTTTTTCTTTTCAAAGATGTCTGTCATTCGAAATTCCCCAAAGCAGACGATGCACACGCCAAGAAAAAACATGGTTGTGGTAAACATATTCTAAGAGCAACATATTATGATAAGAATTATGATTGTAGTCACCATATTAAGATTATTATTGAATCATATTATGACTAAATATACTCGTACTATTACATCATAATATTTTTCCCTTAATCATATTATTATTCTGTTAATCATACTAAGCTAAGAAATTAATCATATTATTGCCATGTTAATCATAATAAGCTGAGAAGTAATCATATTATCATCATGTTAATCATAATAAATTTAGAAGCAATCATATTATGATACAGCACCTTTCATAGCTGTCATAAAAATACAAAATAAATTTAAATATTTTTGAATCGATTTTTTATTTTGTGGCTTTTTACAATTTTTCTTAATGTTAATCAAATAGCGGAGGTCAATATAAGGCTTGCAAAAGAGCAAATGAAAAATCTGTGGTTTTCATGTGCAACCGCGTGTGTCCATTTTTTCGATTTTAAGATGTTGATGCCATATTGCCTAATTGTAAACGCTATTTACATGTTTCTAAATATTTTTGAAAAATGATGGATCAATTCCGATTTTTTAACGTAATGACCGTAGTTTGATCTAGAATGGTTTTTCGGCTTTCCTGAACAATTTGTTTTAAGACATACGCGGTTGCCCATGAAAACCACAGAAATATCGTAGCACTTTTATTAAAAACATATAACGAAATCTCTGTGTGTTTTGTTGTTAGATTTTACAAAAAAACTATGATATTTTGCATTTGCACTATTACATCACTAATACTTCAATGAACTCCGCTAATATTTTAATTTTTTAATTTCTTTAAACTTATTTTTTTTATGGAATTTTATCTTTTAATTGTTTAACCGCTCACAAATAAAAAAAAAACGACACAACTGCTTCAAAATTATTTTACAAATGGCGCTAACATAATATGATTAGAGTAAAAATAGTTTGATTGCATCTTTAACATTATATGATAAATGTATAGAAAGTTATCATGTTATGGCTATTAAATATCATGATATTGTTGTGAGAAATATAATATGTTTAGAAAGTTATCATAATTAAGTTGTTAGAAAAATAATTATTTTTCGGTCAACAATATTCAAATTCATAATTGCGATAAACATTGATGTGTTTACAGTAACTATAATATTGTTGATATTAAATAAAAATAACAATTATTTGTGTACGACAACAATATATTGTTACATTAAACATAGTGTTGTTGCCGTAACCATGCCCAACCATATTTTTTCTCTGCGTGTAGGAATGAAAGAATCTTACTCGATTATTTTAGGCGCATCGTAGACGACTCATGTGGAAGAGTCGCCGTAAGGACACAGTTTCTTCAGTTGTACTGAACTTGCGCGATCGGAGTACGAAATCGCGGTCGCGAAAGATTCTTCTACGATCGAAAATGCTAGCTGGGTAATATATTGTAAAGGTGTTTTTATACCCACACCACAATAGTGGAGAGGGTATTATGCATTTGTGCTGATGTGTAATACCGATCGACTCAGAATCACTTTCTAAGTCAAACTAACGATGTCCGTCCGGTTGGCTGTCCATGTAACCTTGTACGCAAAGTTCAGGTCGCAATTTTGGAGAGTTTTTGATAAAATTTGGGACATAGGTTCTTATTGGCACAAGGACCAAGCCTATTGGAAATCGTAGGACCACGAGGGAAGATAGGGAGAAATTTCTTCCTCTCAGAAACTCAAACCGATTTTAATGAAATTTAAAACATACATATATATTTCCATATCTATATGGGCACAAAAGGGATGCATTTTTAAAAAATAGGACCACGAGGGGAGATAGGGGCAATTTCTGCCTCACAAACCGATTTTAATGATAATTAAAACATAGATATTTCCATATCTATAATGACACATAAGCTATACAGTTTTTCAAAAATAGGACCACAAGGGGAGGTAGGGGGCAATTTCTGCCTCTCGCAAACTTTCAAACCGATTTTAATGTATTTTAAAACATAAATAAATCCATATTTATATGGACACATAAGCATGATGTATTTTTTAATACTGTGGTGTAGGGTATCATATGGTCGGGCTTGACCGACTATACTTTCTTACTTGTTTATATTGTAAATATTTTTGTAAACAAATTACAATAAATAATAAGTTTGCCATTAAAGTTTTTGGAACGCATATTAATACTTTTTGCACATACATATTTTTTTTAGCATATTTCTTTGTATTTTGTTTCTGAGCTTGTTTGCATGCATATTTGAAACTTTTTTGTATATTTAAAAACTTGCTCTGATTATCAGTAAAATATTGCGCTACAATGAAGGAACATATTACTATAATAAGTTGATTTCAAGAGATTCATTTAAACTATTTTTAAATTTAAAATTGCGAGAAAATCATAAAGATTTCCAATATTTAAAACTTCTTTATAAATATTAAAAAATTAGTTCCTAAATAATCAGTCTTACAAAGTCAACGAAATAAACAAAATGAGAAAATCGTTGGCGCTTTTGCTGTCCAGTTTATTTTTTATCACAAAATTTCATTCTGTTAACTGCAGCGAAAATTTATATGTATCAGGACTTAAAAATGTCTATTTTATAGCAAGTGAACAAAAGGTAAAATTATTAAAAGAAAAAAATCTCAATTTAATAATTTTGCAAAAAAAAAAAAATATTTCAGTTTACCTGGTATGATGCTTTAGCCAAGTGCGCCAGCATGAACATGAGTTTGGTAACGATCGACACCAAAACCAAGTCCCAAGACATTACAGCCTTATTGAATGATTTATTTGGCAAAAGAACACCTTTGTGGATTGGCGGTTGTGTTAATAGTTTTAGTACCAGGGAGTTTGTTTGGGTTTCAACGGGTAAGAAGTTCGTTTACACTAATTGGTCACACGGACAACCAGATTTTGCTGGAAATAATGAATACTGTGCTCAAACGGGTTGGACTGATGCTATGGAATGGAATGATCATGGGTGCTCGAATCAATTTGGTTTTATGTGCGAATATAGTCGATTGCATGACTGTGAACAGGAATTGCAGACAAAACTACAGGAAGAAAAGAAAAAGCAACAAAAAGTTGAGTTAAAACAAACTATGGGGGAAATTCTTAAAGGCTACAAAAGTTCTGAGGGTGAAAGTAAAACATTTCGTGATATAATTTTCAATATGAATTTAAATACAAAATGAATTGTGAATTAGTGAATAAATCGTGTTTAAATGTATTTTTTTAAGGATATTTGTTTTGGGTTTTTCAATTTTAAACTTTTTTTTTTGTAGAAATCAAACAGATATTAAAAAAATAAGCAAAAAATTGAAGAAAAGTGTTGTCAATGTTGAAAATAAAACGCTAATATCAAGACTTATATCGGTCAAGGAAACATTAATTTTGCTAGCCAGCGTAGCTCTTCGCTAGTAAAACTTTCCCTAGTTGGGCCTTCGTTACAATTTCTCTGAAATAAACAAGGCAATAATGTTTTAAGACCAAAAATATATTTAATATCGATTTCCTGTTTGAAGATTCCTAGAAAATTTGTTTCCCAAGTTTTCCGAAAAATAATATATTTTATTTAATATTTTATTTATTTATTGAATATCCCATACAACAAGATTTATATCTTATAATTAGAGTATGAGAATTTAAATGTTATTTATCAGAGAAAGTTAACAATAAAAAAAGAGAAAAAAACATTAACATTAAAAATACAGTTAAATAAAAGGAACAAAATATAAATATAAATATATAAAAAAAAAAGGATAAATATAATTAAATTTAGCATAATTAATTTATATGTATGTATGTACGTAATTTTGAAAGGATCAATTTAAAAGATTTGTTTATTTATTCAAAATGTTTAATCAAAAGCCTTTTGAATTCTAGTGCGTTGTTGTTTGTCTGAAGATTATTAGGGAGTAGATTCCAAAGACGGGCAGAATATATAAAGAAATGGTGTTCAGAGACAAGACTACGATGTCTAATTAGAATTAGTTTGTTACCTCTATTTGATCGCGCAAACATTAAGCGATTAAAATGATGTATCGGTTCTTTTTCATATATAAATTTGTGCAGTAAAATAAGTATTCTGACATCCATTAGTCTTCGCAATGATAAACCATATAGCCTATTTGAATATTGTGATATTCGGTCATATTTACGCAGACCAAATGAATATCTTACTATGTTGTTATATGCCTTGCTTAATTTATTTGTACTCTTGGAGTCACAACTAGCAAATACTTCACATCCATATAACAGACGGGGTATAAGGTAAGTTTTAGCAATTAAAATTCGTATGTGTAATGGTGTAAAGTACTGTGTAGACCATAATCCACGAAGTAAGAAGTGTAAGTTTCCTACTAAACTATTCACATGATTCGACCATTCCAAATTTTCATTAAAAGTAATTCCCAAATTCTTTGTAGAAGAAAAAATATCTATACGTTGATGGTTTAACATTATTTCAAAATTTGTTTGTAATTTTGTAGATTTTTTATGTATAACAATACACTTTGATTTGTGTGGAGTTAGTAGCAACTTGTTAGCATTTGCCCACAGGTGTACGCTTTTTAAGTCATCATTAAGCTTAATAATATTTTCGGTTATGCATTCAGTGGAACTACTAAGATAGAGCTGGACATCATCAGCATATAACTGTATGTTAGAGTGTTTGAGACAACGTGGTAAATCATTAACATATACAGAAAAAAAGTAGCGGTCCTAAAATAAGAAAAATATTCGAAGTATATGTTCTTAACTTATTACCTTCCCAGTAAAACAAATTTTGAGTTTTTGAAGCACTACAGAGAAAAAGCGCATAATGAAGCGCTTCAATTAGAGAGCTCTTAAAAAGCAGTAAATGATAAAGAATAAAACATACAAAAAAGCTGCTATTTTAGTGCTGACTACGAAGAAGGTTTTAAAGCGAAAAAAATAAAAATATATTATGGTTTACGAAAATGATTAAAAAAGGCATATAAACAAGTAAAAGCAAAACATTAATGAATATGTTACTATAGTCAGCCCTAGGGATGAAACGATACGAGTAAAAACAAGTACATATTCGATACTTTTATATAAGTACCAAGTATTTTTGTAATCGATACTTAGCAACCGAGTACCAAGTAGTATCGGTAAAAAAATACTCGGTATCGGTCAAAAGTAATCGTTTCACTTTGGTATTAAAATTGATCTTAAATTTTTGACAAGTAAACACTAGGGATGCCAATCCCGAATACCGAAATGCAATTTTTCCATAACTATATCTGCTACAATTGGAGAAGCTGGCGAACCCATAGGAAGTCCTTTCATTTGAATATATACACGATTATCTAATTGAAAATATCTATTATCTTTTATACAAAATCTCAAGAATACGTTCGAATAAATCTTTTTCTATATTCGTATGTTCCCTTATTGTATTCTATTTTTCTTCAATTATATTCATAGCTAAATCTAAATCTAAATCCAGATTTTGATAATACAAACACGGAAAATAATTACAAACGTAGATTTATGTTGGAAATGTTACAAATTATAAGAGTACCGACAATGTCGAGAATTAATTTCAAGTCAGATACTGAAAATGTAGCACAAAATTATAGACATTTAATTTATAAAAATAGAAACGGAAGTTAAAAATTTATGTATATTGTAATAGATCTAGTTTGTATTGAAAAATATTTTTATATTCAATTACAAAAATGTTTTTAGTTTTGTCATTTTATTGTTAAATTTGTTTTTAAAAAATTGTTAATTTTGTTAAAAAGAAAAAACCCCTGAAGAAGGCACTTAAAGGAAGTGCCGAAATATTGGTGTGAATAAATTTATAAAAAAAAAAAAATTTTAATTTATATATTAAATTAAATATTGTCATATAGCATATGTGTAGTTATTTATTTACGATACCACCCAGAAGTGTTGAATGTGAATATTGGTTTCGTCGGCAGCATATGTTTGCAATAAAATAAGGTATCAATTATCTGACGTCATTAATTTGTTTAAGAATCTTTTTAAAATATAAGTTTTAATACATAATACTTCCATATTACTTTAAAAGACTACATTAAACTGTTTTATTTTGTAATGAGTTTAATTTTCTTCATGCATTAATTTGTTTTAATTCTTATACATAAACATTAAATTATAATTATATGTATTTTTAAAATTGGCTTTTATATATGAAATCCCGAAAAATTCCGATCTGTCCCGGGATACCTTTTTTTTAATTAAAATTCCGAATACGGGGTTTCAAAAAACCTGGTCCCGTTTGGCATCCCTAGTCAACACCTATAAACCACACATCGTCTAGGTCGATTTCCTTAATTTCTGGCTATAAGAAGTCCGTTATCATCCGCGATAGCGAACACCATTCACGATAATTGCTTGGCCGACTTCATTTTCGAAGACGCCGCCAGCCGCAGAACTAACTCGGGAGCATGCACATATATTTTCCCATTTCCTACAGACCCGGTTTGCTCAAATTTACGCGCAATTCTCCCGATTCTGGAAACATTTGGTCGATTATACTGACCAAAAAACTCACGATGTGCATTAAATGCATTTTCGTAAAAGGCTTTATTAATCTCAACGCGCTGCTCAATTGTGTACCTCCCAATGGTAGAAGTTGTCAAATACTGAAAGATAGGTCAATTTAAGTTGCACAAAAAACTTGACGTTAAGGTGTGGCTCACAATTAACATCATGGATTATGGTTTTACCACCCTTTATATAAAACAGTAGAATCCCGATAATTCGTAATCTTAAGGGACGAATTATAGGGGTTTTCGTTTTACCAGGGTATAAATAAAATTAATAGGAATTAACGGGGGTTTTCAATTTATTTACTAAAACAATAAAAAAAAAAAAAAAATAAAAGACAATTGTTAAAAATAATACAGTAGACGCTCGCAAATTAGAACCGCTTTGTTTTTGAGGCGATTCTAATTTCTGAATTATTCTAATTTCTGGACTTTTTTTCCGAATAAAAAATAAAAAATTGAGTAAATTTACTTCCAAAAACTTAAATAAAAGACTTTTAAAACAAGAAAACAAAACGTAACAATTCAGTCCAATACATTAAATGTATTTTTTTAATAATTAGTATTGTGGTTATTTTGTTGAACTATTTATGGTTTTTAATCCAAATTTTAAATATTTTTAATTAGGCTTAAGTTCATGAAATTTAATTTTTATTAAATTATTTTTATGAAGAAAGGAATTTCACAACATGAAAATCAATTTAAATCGTTATTGATAATCTTTCATTCTTGACGTGGCCCGGGCTCGAACCCTGGCCGGCAGGTTACCATGACATGTTTCGATCGCAACCACTCGATCTCCTCAGATGGATTTGCCGTCTTACACTCGCAGCCATCGACGACTGCTGACGTCACTAGTCAAACATCAATCCTTAAACCAAATTGTATTTTAACATTTGGTAGATCGAAATTTGCTTTCCTGAATGATTATCCATTTTAATTGATTTTACATGTTTTTTCCTTTACTTCTGTTTTTTTGTACTTTCGTCAAGAATTTTTCTTGAAGTCCAAGTACATTTTTTTTGTTTTTTCACTTTGTCTTTCTCTTTTCTGTTGACCTTTTTCAGCACAACTTGAAGGACAAATGTACACATAGAGCTCGAGCCTTAGCTTTAACAATAATTAGTATTGTGGTTATTTTGTTGAACTATTTATGGTTTTTAATCCAAATTTTCAATATTTTCAATTAGGCTTAAGTTCATGAAATTTAATTTTTATTAAATTATTTTTATGAAGAAAGGAATTTCACAACATGAAAATCAATTTAAATCGTTATTGATAATCTTTCATTCTTGACGTGGCCCGGGCTCGAACCCTGGCCGGCAGGTTACCATGACATGTTTCGATCGCAACCACTCGATCTCCTCAGATGGATTTGCCGTCTTACACTCGCAGCCATCGACGACTGCTGACGTCACTAGTCAAACATCAATCCTTAAACCAAATTGTATTTTAACATTTGGTAGATCGAAATTTGCTTTCCTGAATGATTATCCATTTTAATTGATTTTACATGTTTTTTCCTTTACTTCTGTTTTTTTATTAATTTTAAATTAAAAAAATGAATATAAAAAAACTAATGGCAACAAAATATAACAATTCAATAAGGAAAAAACAGATTTGGTAATTCCCCTTTTTAGTTTTACTATGTTCAAACAGAATAAAAATAAACTGCGGATTTCTTGTGTTCAAATAACAAAAAAAAAAAAAAAAAAAAAAAAAAAACCCTCGGAAATTAGAATTTTAAATTCGAATTTTAGAGCGTTTAATGTATTGCAAACACTGATTCTAATTTCTGGACGTTCGAATTACTGAAAGCTCTAATTTGTGAGCGTCTACTGTATATATAAAAATTATTCATGTAACAAACAGATCTTAAGAAAATAAACACACACAAGCAAAAACACACGCAAAATAAAAATAGCGGTAAACAAAAAATAATTCTTTCCATGTTTTTGTTGTTTTTATTACGAATTATAAGTGGTAGTTAGCAAACAATTACGATTTATAAGAGGTAAAGACGATTTTATTTGAAAAAAAAAATTACGAATTATCGAAGGGATCAAAATGTATGGAAATTTTACGAATTAACGAGATTTTTTCAAGGGACTGACAGTTTATTACGAATAATCGGGAATTACGATTAGTACGAATTATCGGGATTTGTATGTATCAATTTAAAAATAAAATACATACATATTTACATTTAAAAAAAATTCATAGTGACATTGTTGATTTCTGGAATAAAAGGTGAATGAAGGTTGTTATCCTGAACGTTCTATAAAATTTTGTTTCCTAAGATAAAAAAGATTTTTCGAAAGGAAATTGGTACTAGGTGGTAACTAGAAGTGGTCTCAACCTTTACACTTTATCGTTTTGCACAAAAATGCTAATAGGTCGTAGTTCTTTTTTTATTGTATAGGTAGTAACAAAACACTAATAAGAACGTTTTTAAATTATGCTTTCTATTCTTTTATCATACAAACCGATGCAAGTACCGATACAAGTAACTAAGTATCGATACTTTTTTTCGATACTAAGTAGGTATCGATACTTTACGATCGATACCACATCGAGTTGAAGTATCGATACCTTAGAGGTATCGTTTCATCCCTAGTCAGCCCTTAAAAAAGCACTTTAGGAACGCTTTGTTTGCATGTTAAAAGAAGCGCTTATTGTCAGCAGCAAAAAGTCCTCCAAACAGGGAACACCCCATACAAAAATCAGGCATCCCATCAGCAGGTTTGAAGCGATTTGAGGTATGAATTCATTTTTTACTGGGATTTGACTTATCATTTCCTCATCTTTTGTTCATTTAAGAGCTTAATGGTTTTGAAGAATACTTATTTTTAATAACATAAGAATCTAATAATTTTTAGAAAACTTGGTACTAAATAAATGGGTGCTCTGTAAAATTTAAAAAAAGTATTTTCTTCAGTTCCCCTGAACTTAAATATGCGGCTGCGGGCGGCAATCAGCTGTTTAGTTTTTCGCTTGGATTTTTTTTGGAAGGCAAATGAAAGCGGCACATTTTAAGCGGCAAATGTTGAATAAGCTGTTAAAAAATGTTCAATCTATAAAAAAAAACGATTTATTTGAACATAATAAGAATTTACTTATCAAATTGGATTTTTTTCCACTTCATTTGTAATGTTTTTTAAATTTCTTTTGTTAAATGATTAACTTTGATCAACTTTGCCGCGCGGCATCTTTTCCATGTAATACCAAGTCTTCATTTTTTGATGTCTTTTTTTTTGTATGAACATTTTTGTCAACAATGCTAACAGTTTTACAATGGCAATGCTATTATCGCCCGCAGCCGCATGCCACGTACATTGGCCTTCCACTATAAGAGATTAGTTCGCAATGCGAACGCGAATATACGTTGCCACTTAATTATATATTAGAGCAGGGGTCACCAACTGGCGGACCGGGGTCCGGATCCGGACCGTAGACCTATTTTATGCGGACCTGGTTTAACAATACAAAATATTTTACATTATGCATCAACAAATTCATGAGAAATATATAACTTAAGTTTTCTTAGCCGTAAGGAAAACGTAACTTCCATTGCTTTGTTATTAGAAATTTTTAAACACATCAATGATCTGAACTGTAAACTTCAAGGCAAAGGAAAACATTGATCTGGATAATGAACGACTGCACTTCAATAATTTAAAAAAAATCTGCAATGACAACGAGCTTAACGTCGGCCAATACAAGACGTTCATTGAGGATCTAAAATCGGAATTTGAAAACAGATTCGCAGATTTTAAGAAATTTAAGAATGTCGTCGTTATCCTCAGCAACATTTACTCTCTGAATCCTGGGGATTAATGGAGTAATAAAGCTGCAAATATTTTCGGGAGTAATAAAGCTTCTCTCCAGATGGAAATGATAGATTTCCAAGAAAATACAGTTTTAAAACACCAAAAACATGAAGTTTCTTGTAAAGAGTTTTGGATAAAATTTGTTTGTGCTAATAAATACCCAGAATTAAAAAAAATTAGCCTTGAAACTTCTCACTTTGTTTGGGTTAACATATGTTTGTGAATCAGCATTTTCTAAGATGAACTTAATTAAAAATAAATTCCGGAACAGACTTGCCGATGAACATCTCCAAGATTTATTGAGAATAGCCTGTACAAGCTTTACTTTAAACTTCGGACGGATAGTCCAAAACCCTTAGTACTTACTTCATTTTATTCAAAGAATTTGTTTATTATTTAACAAAATAATACATCGAAACCCATTCGTTTTATTTGTCCATTGATACAGGTATCTAAACATATTATTTAAGTTCAGTTTATTACATTCCGGACCGCGACGGTCGCGATATTTTAAAAAACGGACCCCAAATGAAAATAGTTGGTGACCGCTGTATTAAAGAATATTCGGCTACATGGTTTTAATATATGGATTGCCAGGCTGTTAGGACTCATAGTATATGGTTTCTTTTAAAAAATACTACATTTGAACTAAAATGCTATTGTGTATGAAAAATTTTCATTTCTTAATTAAATTAAGATGAATATTTACTTATTTTTAGATAATATATTGAAAATGAGATATAATTTTGAAAATTCCCTACATTTGCCATAAAATGAATAAATCTGTCCTTTTTTCCCTACGCTTAAAATTTTTCGAAAAATCCCTACAAAAATGGAAAATTCCCTACATTTGGCATCACTGGTGTCAGCATAAAATTTGGCACAATGATGTTATGATATGCCCAGAATTGTCGCATAAAAGCACTTCAGAAAATCTCTAAAACAGAAATAAATCTTTTAAAATTAACCCATTACGTAAACATTGTCTGTTCTTAATTTTTTTTTTTTTTTTTTTTTTGATAATAATTCTCAATATAAGGTCGGTTGGACCACTTCCTTAAGTCGATTTTACTCGAAATTAATAGCGTAAATAATTGATATAGTTTCAAATGTATTACAAATAACCAGAGGTCTAATTCTGGCAGTCGTAAACGAGTACTTTCTCGATTCGAAAGCAATTTTATTTCTTATTCTTTCAGTCGAATCGAAATAATTTTTTTCAGTATTGTGAAACTCAAATTAATGCTTTACAACACTGACAACACTGACAATTCCGATTCGGTCGGTACTGACTGAATTAATTAGAATCGAGAAAGTACACGATCACGACTGCCAGAATCAGGCCCCAGGTGTTTATATATTGAGGTTGTATATTGTTCCGAATTGTTTGCTACTGAAACAAACGGCTAAGATATGAGCAAAAGCCCACGACTACCTTTGAATTTATCCATAAATCCCTAGCAGTTGTTTTTGAATTGGTTTTTGATGGAAATACATGTAAATGGAGAACGGCCAAGTCTTGTAGTCGCAATTTTTTATTAAATTCTCTAAACAATTTAATAAAAAACTGCGTTTAAAAAAATCGCAACTACAATACTACAATTTTTATTAAGTTTTTTTCTTCTCCTGTAAAGCAGTGATAACCAAGCCCCGAACTAAGAAAGCCCCGAACGCACGCACACAAAGATATTATGTGCTTGTGTGCGGCCGCAGAGACCGATGATAGTCTGATGTTTTGTAACGAACAAAGTTGTAATATACATGTGAATTGCCGACCGTGTCTGTGTGAAAAATACGATTATTGACTGGCTCGCGAGTCTATGGAGTGGCTATCACTGCTGTAAAGTAAGGAAAATGTTAGTTAGGGATTTTCTGTGTTAAAGTAACGATATGTATTTTATTTTTTTCAGGGGGGCTGCCGCGTATTTCGATTCGAAAGAAATCATTTACGGATTCGAAAAATTTGTACTGTGTATTACGATTTTAACAAATATATGATGAATTTTTTTTAACACACCATTTATGTGTAAAATTTTATCAAATTTCTTGTTTTTTGGAATATTTATATGTGAATTAAAAAGCGTATGTATATATGTACATATACAATGTATTAGGTTTTTTCACCACCAAATTTTCCACCTATCCAAGGCCATTGCAACGTGACTACATATTAAAAGTGTAAACAACCAAAATTCGCTTAACAAAATATTTAATTTTAAGGTCTTTATATAGCGATAAAGTTTTGACTAGAGGTTAATAAAAATTTAAAATTTTTTAAATTGATATTCAGCATTTTTCATTTTTCGAATTTATCCTATGAGCTAAATTTCAGTTATGTATTTTATGAAGCTTTTTTGTAATAGTTCTATTCCTTCAATTTGTCAGAATAAATTCGAAAAATTAAAAATGTTGAATATAATATAAAGTAACCTTCGGAAGGAAATAATTCCCAGTTTCTATTTTTTAAAAATGTTTAACAATAAATTTAATACCATCGAACACGATACACAAAATCTGTACAATATTTTGGCGATAATTACAATATGAATTCACATTTTTAAATAAAATTGCGGATTTTGTGATAATGCCGATTCAAAACTTGGTTTTTTTTTGTAAAGTTTAGCAGCTTAGCATCTTGTATTATAAAACTTTTACTCCGTAGAATTTCCACTCTCCCAAAAAACGTTATATATATATGAAGTGTATTTTCGAAAACATGTTTAAATTAAAAAAATCAGTCCATTATCTAAAAATTTTTTAAGAAGAAGGTAAAATCAAGAGGATCAAAATAACATACATATTGAATGTATTTTTTGTGCACACTGGCAAAATTCTAAAATTTGTTTTTGCTTTAAATATAATTTTCTATGCGAACGTTATCGTTTGAAATCGATGAACAGGACGTTAAACTTTTTTTTATTTGTATGTACATTTCTATACAAAAAATTCGAAAAATTGCAATTTTTATAGATCTTAAAACGTCATTCGATTTCGCTTAAATTTGGAACATATATTGGTGTGGTTCATACGCAATGATCCAGCCTTGAAGAGTAAAAATCGGACTTCTTCAGACGATTTTGAAGCACCGTAATACGATGTATATAAATTTATAAAAATGAATACACAATAATTTTAGTATTTAAATTTTTTTTTGGATAATCACTCCTATATAATCAAAAAGGGCGGCATATTAAAGAGTGCCTAGGGCGGCAGCAGGCCTAAATCCGCCACTGGCAAGATCCAAAGTTTTCAAATAAGGTGCAGGCTTCTTGGTTATTAATAAGAAAATGTTTGCGTAATTGGAGGAGTGAGCGTGGCACAAATTATATTTATTTATATCGTAAGAACGGTAAAAGAAAGTTTGTCCAAATTTTTTACACAGTGCTGGGTTATCAATACATAACCTCTTTAAAAAAATTGGCGGGATTAAAGAAATTGGCGTAAAACCCTTCGTGCGAAGACATTAAACTTTTCTGTATATCTGAAGAGTGGTAAGAGCCAAATAAGGTACAAACATCTTGGTTATCCATACAAAGCTTCCGGCAAAATTTGGTCGGAATTAGAGAACTTAGCGTGGCATAATATATACATATATAAATATGTATAAATGGCGGTATTTATAGAACTTTCTGTTCTTATCGCACCTTTTAGGTTTTTATTTATCTGCTTAGGCTTATTTTTCTTTGTTGACAAAAAATGTTTGTTTAATTTGAGAAAATTTACAATCCGCTTAATAAAGACAGCAAAAAACCTTAGAAAAATGATTTTTTTTTCAAAATTTTTATTTATCCTAATCCCGCGAAGCTCTACGCTTGTCTGCAGAAGACCAGAGTCTCTGGCGGGAATCGAACCCGCAACCCCCGCACAGATAGACTAGCTCAATACCAGCTAGCCTACCAGGAGGAAATTTTTTCATTAATAATTTTGTTAAATTTACTTCAAAAGCAAAATCGAAAATGTTTTCCTTCTTCGGTGATCAACATATTCTGTTTTGATTATCAGCCATGTTCTAAAAATCGAATTGAAGTAAAATTAAAATCGAACAAATTTTGAAACTATTTTGTGTTCTTAAAACTATTTCCTATTATATGAATCATACTTTGCGTATCTCTAATCTTAACCAGAACTAATTTTATAATAATTAAAAAAAAAAAAACAAATAAATTAAATATCTCCATCGAGTTAGAAAGTGTAGAAATATGGTTTATCCACCATTTAATTTAATACCCTACACCTAGGGCATATAAAATTACCGAAATTTGCTTTTACCGGTAAACGGTAAATCCAGAACCTAAAAACCGGATTATCGGTAATTTACCGGTAATTTTGTTTAATGTTAAGTTTATAAGTAACCAGTAAATTAAACTTAACATTTTTTAAAGAGAAAATACATATTGTTATATAATTCAACAAAATAATTAAAAATAAAATGTAATTCAAAGTTTTTCTTGAGAGTTAAAATTAATTAATAAGATTTCGTTTAAATGTACTAAATTCCCAATTCGTAATCTTAAAAAACACACTGAAATTTATTGTTGATGGCATAAAGATAGTTCATATGCTCATTACACTGTTTGCTTAGGACAGATCATCAGAAAACCATTTTCCAAAGACTTTAGAAAAGATAAAGATATTATATAATATCTTTCCAATAAAAAAGTTAAAATATAATGGGCCATGTCACAGAGTACAATTCCGTTCGGAATGATTCCGTTCGGAATTGAAGAAAACATATTTGTTTGTTGATGGAAAGTGTATTTTGATAGTTTTATGGCCTTTCAGATACAGCCAACTCACATACCGTTCATGAAAACAAAAATGGTTTCATTCCGAAACATTTTTTCGTCATTTTCTGAAGCACCAAAATAAAACAAAAAGTGAATAACTATTAATTAATTAAACTTGTTTGTGAAGCATTAATTTGGCTAAATACAAACTTTTCATATTTTTTTGGCTATGTTAATTTTTTTAGAGTTGTAAAAGTGTGAAGTATTTGGGTACTTAAGTAATCAATAGCAAAAAAAATATTCATGTTCTTTTAAATAATTTAACCCGCTACAAATTAGTAAAATCAAATAAAATAAAAAACAAACAAATATGAAAGATAACATAAAATAGTTTGTTTGTATTTTCCAAAAATGTTCGTGTTATAAAAAGTATTTAATCGAGTACCGATAAGAAAACGAGTTAAGTAGTCAAAAGTGTCAATATTTTTCCACACTTCAATTATTTGCCATTAGCTGTTGCCTTTATTTTACGAATTTTTACAAATTTTGCGTTCGCGTACTTTTTTGCACAACAGCTTTTTGTGAGAGAAAATTTTTTAGTTTACTCATTTACTGCATTTTACTTTAAAAGTACTCAAACGCACCTAATGTTTAAAATATTTTCTAAATAGAATCAAATACCTTCTTATTTCGTACAATATAAATATTACTGCAAAAATAACTAAAAAAAAGAATTGAATGTAGTTTAAATGCAACTAAAGCAAGACAAAAACACAATTTAAAACTAACCTTTGCTTGCAAAAATTTTAAATTTTGTGTTGAAATTTAACCTCATTTGGAGTGAAATATTTACAAAAAATTACCGAAATTACCGGTCATTTTCTTTTAAATTTACCGGTAAATTCGGTAATCAATATGACCGGTAAAACCGGAAAACCGGTTAACCGTTTACCGGTAATATAACCCCTACCTACACCACAGTATATAAAGACAAATTTTCGGGAGTGTACCCTTCTTGGGACCCATGAGCAATAATGGACCCGCCAGAACAAAATAATGTTTTGAGGTTATTGTTAATGTAAATGTTGTTTGTAAAGAATAGATAAGAAGGATATCTTCATCTATAAGAAATTTGTCTGCCTTTAAGTGACTTTAGGAATGGGTAGGACGTATGGTTAGTTGTGGAAACATTTTGTCATGACCTAGTCTATATACTAATATAATAAGATGGCTTATGTGCCTTGTTTTTATGACAATTGGAACGTATGTACCAAATTTCATCCGAATATCAATTACGACCTGTACTTTGCGCACAAGCTCTAAATCAGTCAGTCTTAGACTTAAAAAATAATTCTGGGTAGATTGTTATACTAAAAGTTGTCCGTGTTACAGACATCAGCTTAAACACATAATACCTTCTTCATTATTGTGGTGTGGGTTTAATTACCAAATAGAGATGATAGATTAAAGTTTTGTGTACCATGTTTTTTTTATAACTTTGTTGCAATTAAGTTTGTGTTTCGCGAATAAAATTAACGGAATTTTTTAATTTGAGCGTGTCAAACATGCTGTGTTCGAAAAAATCAAGTTAAGCAATTTAAGTTTTCATATTTAAATACTGAATTGCACTCAACAACTAGTTAAGAAGAGGGTAAACTAAGTTTGTCATTCCGTGTGAAACTTTTTTAATATTCATTTGAATACATATATTTATATTCTGGGTCCTTTAGTTATTTAAAGTAGATTTAGTTATGTCGGCATGAACGACTCAACAGAAAATTTTTTGTCGAATTACCGCTAGTTGTAGCAAGCAGTTTTGCATTTAAATCCGGCACAATCGGTTCTAAAGGAGAAGAGCTATAGACCCAAATGTGAACAACAACCCTTAAAAATTTAAATTTCTTAAAAAAAATTATAATACTAAAAACCTTGTTACTAAATTTCGTGAAGAGCGGTCCATAATTCACCATATAAATGCTACCTTCGTAAAGTTAAATTTGGTCTGTCATAGGTTTATAAGACTGGAAATCATACTGTAAATTTTGTGTAGATCGGTCCGTAGTTTACCAACGGTCCCTTATGAAGCCCAAACTCGGAAAACATTTAAGTACTCCTAAAATCTTAGCAAATAAACCTGTTAAAGTAAAATATGGTCTATATTTTTTTTTTCTTTTTTACTTTCACCCAACACTCAGGGGATGCGCCCTACTAATGCAATGCATTGTGTTGGTATTAAGTAGAAGGAAAGAGGGAGTAGTGTATGTGGAAATTTAATTTGAATTATTCCAAATTGTAGCCGACTAGAAAGACTTCTGCCGGGAGTCTATTTCACATACGGCTAGTTCGACCAAGAAACGAACTTTTTCTGTAATGCTTTGTGCGATACATTGGACAGTCGACAACGAACGGATGTGATCTGATGTAAAGGCGAGTGCTAAGGACATGCACCCGCTTCTCAGGGATGAGTTTACCCATCTCAACTGAACGCTACCGAGGAAATATCGATACAACATAGAGCTGGATACCCTACTGTCATTGATGACCTTCAATGCACTCCTTTGCACTCCGATTCAGAAGCCTCAAGATAGACCTTGAAGCCCCTGCCCAGATATGGGATTTTTATTCCATTTTCGTTCGGAAATAGTCGGTTTAAATAGTGAGCAGATCAGGCGGAGTGAAGTAGTTCCCGCACCGTTTTAAGAAACCAAAGCACTTGAATGCTTCTTTCGACAATTGAAAATCATGATTGTTCCATCGAACATCACATTAAGAAGAGTGTCTGATTTCTTCCCACAACCTAATAAATCCCTCAGCAAAAAGATCTATGTTACTTGTTTGTAATTGTATTTACAAATTTAATTGAAGCCGAATATTTTAGAACTTTTACTTGTTTTACATAAAATACTAATATTTTAATAACACATTTTATAATTGTTATACATATTTACAAGCAATTAATTAATTTGAGTCTGGCAAGTTCGTTAACATGATACTCTTCATCACTGGCAAGAAGAAGCCTAAGATTTTTTAAGTTTTCATAAAATTAGATAAACAAAAAACTAGTCAGAAGGAAATGTGCCACTGACACAAATATTGATCTGCTAATAGAAAATGTTCGTTATGATTTTAAAGTTCAGACAAAAGTTATTTTTTGTAGATATTTTTTCGAGAATTTGTCCGATAAGATACAATTAATTATTTAACTTAGTCATAATTTACACAAAGTTTGTTGGCGAGGAGTGGCAAAGGTAGAGTGTGTAGTACACCACTATCTGTACTGGAAATTTTTAGTTTCTCTTTCGTACTTCTCGTAGTTTTCATCTTGTTGCGGTCGTCATTTTGGCTTGTAGCTACAAGAACAAGATGCGAAACAACGAAAAAACGAAACAAGAAGAAAATTTCTGTCTGACTTATAACTTTTCATATGTATGTATGTAAAAGCTTCAGGTCAAATTAAAAGGGAATTCAAAAATATTCCGCAAGAAATGTTCCTAGTGTAAATTGGGACTAATCATACAACCGATCGAAGTGTAGGGCATGTAAATGTTTTTAAAACAGCTTATAAATTGAAATGAAATTTTTCTTTTCATTAACATTTATCAACCATGAAAGTACTGTTCAGCATTTTATTACTTCTGGCTGTTAGCCAGACATTTTCTATAACACCAGAAAAATTATTCACAACGGAAAGACAAAATACTTATTATATTGAGGTGAAACAAAAGGTAAGGAATAAGTATATGTATACATATATTCCAACAAGTAGAATTTTTGCTTAAAATTTATCGCTTATCGTGCAGTACGATTGGTTCCAATCTATGGCAAAGTGCGAACAAATGAATATGGCTCTAGTGGCCTTCGATTCTAAAGTCAAATGGAATGATGTTCTCTCCATGATGAAAAAAGAGTTTGGTATGTTTTGTTTAATGTGTATATCGTAGATTTTTCTTTCTAAGCAATCTTCATATTTCTAAAGGAAGACCAGTGGTCTTATGGACAAGTGGCTACGCAGTTGGCGAGCATCATCAATTTACATGGATGACAACCGGTGAAGAATTCACTTTTACTTTTTGGACCGTTCGTAATCCGGATTTTGACCGGCGAAGCGAGTACTGTGTTCACATTGGCTATGGTCCTAATATGGAATGGAATGATAATATGTGCACAAGGAAGTTTGGATTTATATGTGAATATAAAGAAGGAGAAAATAGCGATAGGCAAAAGTGAAAAACCGAAAAATCATTGAAGCCTTAGAGTGCAAACCTGCTAACTAACTTAAAAAAATTTTACAGGGCAGACAAAAAACTTTTAATATATTCTATTTTTATTTTAGAACCCCAATATAAAGTTGGTTTATTTTCTAATATTCTATTTATAGGCACATTTTTTAATAATTGAATATAATTTGAACGATTTTAGCAAATCTACATACATATCGTCGGCTTAATATGCAAACCTGCTAACTCCCTTTCAGCACACTTAACAGAAGAGACAAACAATTTTTTATATTTCATATTAGCAGCTTGAGAGGACAACCAAAAATATAATTGGTTTACATACTTCAAGATTCAAATTAAAGAAAAACTACATGCTGGTCGACGAGGCGAAAATTTCTCTACCACACAGTATCAAAATCTCAATTTACCTAAAAGGAGGACTTAGCAGGTTTGCATATTAAGCTGACGATATAGTATACTGTCATGAATTTAGCAGGGTTTTCGGCATTCCTGAAAATTAATTTTTATTTTAAGAAATTTATGTTATCAAAAAAAAAAAAACTTAAGCACTTTCTTAAATTATTGTCATCGTCCAGACTTGAAATTTTTGTTGCTTCAATTCGTTAAAATTCTTCTATGAAATTGCATAAGTGTCCAGATTATTAAATTCTAGTTTGCAATTTCTGTATTTTTATCACGACTTTCCTCTTCTCCTGTTTGTTTTTATATATAAAAACAAAAACACTTGCTGCCAATTTAGAGTTGAAAAGTGTGAGAATTCGAACACAAAACTGAACTAAAGAGTACATGAAACTGGGAGCATCTTTCCAATCTTCTCTCCTCTCTCTCACCAAATAACTCAAGAATGGCTGTAACAAAAATTGCAAGTCTAAACCATGACATGCTCTATAAATCCACATTAACCATGTAATAAAAACATTTTTAGGAAAAAAATTAAAAATATCTTTCTTTAATCAAATTAAAACGTTTAGTTAAGAATAAATTACTGAAACTTGTAGTTTAGGGTAAATCAAGTAAAAACATATCTTTGGGAATTACATACACTTGAGTCATGGAGTAAATTACACTGTGCAACAAAAAAAAAAAAGCAGCCTCAACACTTGCAACGCGAAATGAAAGTAGACTACTAGTAGAGCAAATCTGTCAAAGGGGTTTAAAAAGTTAGTTCGAGTTCCCGAAATATGGGCCCCTAAAGTTGTTGACTTTTTTGAAAAGGTGTTTGGTATAAGTCAAAAAAAAATACACTAACTGTACTTCTGAGCTAAAAAATAATTTCAGATGTCTGCAGTAGAAACGTATGGTGATTCCTGTCTTAGAATTTATTAACCCTCTAACTCTCATTTTAAGGGGTAATTTTTGTCCTTTTTTCCATCTCTTACACAAAAGTATACTAAAACGGCACTTTTAAGGATTAAAATGTTATACGAATATTTTTTGCATTAAATTTCACTAGGGGTCTTCTAAGACTAAAAGTTCTTGCGATGTATTTAAAACAGATCTTCGAAATTTCGTGCATTGAAAATTTTGAATTTCTTGAAAAGGCGTTTGGCACAAGTCAAAAAAATATACTAGCGGAGTTCAGTGTTTGATGGGAATGGCCTTGCGAGAGTGCAAAATATTGTTGCTTTTGTTTGCAATCCATTGCTTTTGCGCAACACTAAAACTGTTTAGCTTTTTTTTTGCTACATGTATTGCGTTTACAAAACTGATACCCGCACAGCTGACATTTGTAAACAATAATTTAGAATCGTGAAACAACAGTTAAGAGATGGAGCCGACAACTCTAAATAAAAAATTAAGAAGAGAAAAACCCAACAAAAAGTGGACGGCAGATGAAATAAAAACTGTTTTGGATTATTTGGAGCAGACAGAAAACATAGAGGTTAGTATTTAAGAGAAGTCCGTAATTTGTCAAAAGCAATTTCTTTATTATTATTATTTAGACACCAACTGCTCAAATGTTTTATAACAAATTAATTGAAAAAAAAAACGGTATCGATGCAACCTGGGATATTATAAGGTGGAAGGTACGATACCTTAAGGCGTCTTATAAAAAGGCCAACGATTGGCGTAGTTCTACTATTGCTGCGATAATATTTTCTTTTGCACTGCCTCGTGGCATTTTGAAACAATTTCACAAAATAATCAAACACCTTTATGTAAATTTTCACGACCAATAATTCCGTAAAACAGCTGTTATCTAATTTGCATCTAGCATTGCAAAGTTGCTTAAAATACCACTCACTGTCAATCATAAATTTATTGTACTACCAAACCGTTGCAACCTAAAACGCACCAAACATTGAATACCGCTACTAAAAGTCTTCTCAGCTAAAAGACAATTTCAGATGTCTTCAGTAGAATCGTATGGCGATTCTTTTCTTAGAATATATTAACCCTCTTACACTCATTTTAAGGCCTCATTTTTTAACTTCCGCACAAAAATATATTAAAACGGCACTTTTGCGTCACCTCTTTGTGACCAGGGCGAATACTTTTGAAGAATGAACCACTTAAAATTTTTTAAAAATGGGTAGATGAGGCTCAAAAGGCTTTGATTTTTTCTAGCATATCGACAGACTTCATCGTAATCTGCAGGAACGTGTGTATCTTTATTTTTAAATGTTCGTTCGAAAGCTGAATGAATGCTTTTATCAGTGTATGATCCACTGCGACAAACTTTTGCTCAATAATTATATGGGTGGGTTATAACCGTGAAGAATAAAGCATTAGACCCCACTCAGTTCCTATTCTGATACCCAGACAAAATTATTGCCGAATTATTTTCAAACAAACGCTTGTTTGAAAATTTTTTGATTTCTACAAATTTTTTTACTGATTCAATCAATATTTTTGTTTGATTTTTATTTAACCAACAAAAATGTGGACAACTCTTCAAAAATTTAATAAGCGCGCTATTGGTTTGAAGTTTTCATAATTTTGTATGAAATATTTAACGCTCTTTAATGTTGTCGTCTTTTTGCATTTTTTTTATTGATTGTAAGCAACACTTCTTTATGTGAAATATAAGAACTACAACAAAAAACAGATGCAGTCTATTTTTGGACGCTTTAAAAAAGTACAGCAATAAGAAAAATGATAAAATAGCGTGACGAGGTTTGTAGTAAAAAAAAAAACAACAAAAACAATAGCAGGTAAAAAAAACGATTCATTTTTTTAAACAACAGAAAAAACACATTATAAGAAACAAAATAAATTTTTGGTTGGTTTCAAAGTTGGTAAAAAAAAAACAAAATCCCGTATTCAATTTTTTCAAATAGTTTGTTTAAATACATCAAATACAAAAATAGAATGATGGCGGAAAACATATCGAGTCGGTCTGCCGCCGTTTTTGATTACATTTCTTCTTCATTAGCAAAGGAAAGGATAAAGCAACAGTGAGTGATGAAGAAAAACACTGTGAGTATAAATGACTTCGTTCAAAAATTATTCCAACAAAAAAATGTGTCTCAAAGCCAGCCGTCCGCTCTGCTCTGCTTTATCTTCGCCAACAGTGCTTGCTTGTGTGCGCGTCATTGCTTGTGCCAAAACTTTTTTGTTTGATTCATCAAAATTATTTGTTTGAAATTTATATGAATTTCAGTAAACTTTTTGTTTGATTCTGTAAAATTATTTGTTTGAAAAAATCGGCGTTTTTTTTCAATAAACAAAATGCAAATAAATTGTTTGAATATGCGAATTTGTTTGTAGGACCGATTTTAGACAAAAAATTGCTTGATTCTACAAATTTTTTGTATGAATTGGAAAAATAATTTTTTCTGTGTAGGTGTACCCATTACTGTAAGAAATAAACTTAATGGGTTCAGATAAATGATTTTGGGGCAATACTTTTTTGTCAATTAAAATATCTATATGATTGAACATTTTTCAGAATAAAGTCGTCCTTCAGTTTCATTCTATAAACAGCAATATTCTTTTTTATCCTTTAAATTATAAAATGTCAAATTGTATTCTTGAAGTTTTGTCCTATAACACAAGCTACTAATGTTGGACTTAGGTGACAAAAGAACGGCTTTCAATTCATATATCTATTTTCCTTTTCTGCTCAAGCTTCTTTTTTTTTCTGTTGGAGCCCTGAATATTCTTCTACCGATACATTAAAACATTTGTTTTGGTTTTAAATGTTTGTTAAGCGAACGAGTCTTGCGCTCGTGTTCTACAAACAGGCGGTAAGTAGTAAAATTGTCATTTAACGAATTCGAACGTAAACCCAGAGAAAAAACATTTTTCAATATCATCACGTCCAACAAAATCTTTTTAACTAACATTTTTAAACATATTATGGTTAATTTAAGCATATTTTTGTCACAGACAACTATATTATGGTTAAATTTGAACTCCATCAAGAAGTCACAACCATTTTATGGTTGCCTTCGAACATGTTAAATATTTAGTTTTAAACTGGTATTGCAACATGTGGTCGAGTGTTGTCATGATGAAAGATTACGGCTTCATATCTGGCAGGCGCGGTTCCAGCCGTACAGTTTGGGGCTGGAGTCTGTTTAGAAATTTATTTAAGCAAAAAAATTGAATTTTGCTATACACAGCTAATTTAAATATGGTTCGCAAATATAAATTAAGGGAAAATTAAATAAAAGACAACAATACTTTATTAAAGAAACAAGTCATTTGAAATATTTGTGTATAAATCTTTGGAAACAAGTTCCTAATATCTTAAGAAGCTGGGAAAATATCAAAAAGATTTTTTCTCAAAGTCCTATCAATCCTGATCACAAAGCTTAACTTATTTTAAGGAATTAATTTCACATAGCTCCCATACAAGCTTTTTTCCGGAATAGAGTTTTTGTGCCCATAAACCATCTTATTATGTTGTTATTAAGAATAACTTTGGTCCAAACTTATTTTATTGCAATCAAATTATCTTACCAATTTTTATTGAAATCGGTCCATAAAGCCTATTTCACGTGAAATGCTGTCAAAACGCATATGAATAAACTTGTGCGGAATATCTATGAAATAATGTTGATAGAGTTGTACTCTGTTTATTTTGTGAGAAAGTTCCGAAATGTTTCTGGCAAAATTTTTTTACAACTGCGAAATAATGTTAGCTGCACTTATTTCACGTGGAGTTTTAAACAAAAGCAAAAATGTATGAACTGATCATTAATTAAAAATGAAAATAACACAACCGGTAAGAGTTTTTGTCCATATTTTTTTTCTTTTTTATTAAAAAATATATAATTTTTAGTTAAATATATGTGGCGTTTGTTTACATACGCAAAACAATGGCGCATACTTTGCAGGAATAAAATTAACAAATTGTACAAACTCGCATGATAGGTATCATTGATACATGTCAAAATTTTCGTGTAAAATAATTAATGTTGCTCAACATTTTTCACAAATTTGTACAGAATACTAGGCTTAAATGGCAATAGCCTCATATAAATACTACTCCCGAAAATAGCGGCCCCTATTACGGCTTACAATTCAACTCAGTTGAGTTGTAATTAAGACCACTGGTTGTGATCAGTTGTAATTTTTGTTATGTTTTTGTTCACCGCAATATAGCAAAGTTGTAAACCATAATACAAAAATTAAGAAATAACAACTCAACTGAGTTGAGTTGTTAACCGTAATAGGGGTCAGCATTTTTACGGTACTTCTATGACATGACAAAATGTTGTGTCGCTGGATCCAAAATTAAACATAGGACCCATATAAACCATCTTCCTTAAATCACTTAAAGACAAACATATTTCATTAAGATCTAAATCAAATTCTACACAAAGAACTTTAACCTGAATCTTAACCGTCTAACATAAGTTTGTTCTGACGGGTCTAAGATTGCCCATTTGTCCCAAATAGGGTACACTTGTATACTTATATACTGTATCATGTGGTATATATATATTATATATTTTCTTACTTGAATAGAAAATCGATTGATTTCCAAATTATCGTTTTTTAAGGGGGGGGGGGATTCATATAAAGCGATTTTAAAACGATTTATGAATCATTATTATTAACTGAGAAGGTCCATAACAAATAGCAATACAGTAAATGTCGGATATAAGAACGTCTTATATAAGAAAAAAAGCTTTTAAGAAAGTATTTTAAAAGCGCACTTATATAAAAATTTAAAAAAAAGCTTATAAAAACATTTTCGAGTCTTTCAAAATAGCGTATATCCGTTACCTACTGTAATTCCAATTTTTTAGTACATATTTTGTTTTTTTACTGTTCTTTTAGTAATTGTCCGGTCCTAGAGGGATATAACGGATTTCAGGGTGTCTAGGTCACTATGGCCCGGATCGGACGCAGGAGCAACCAGGATTCTACTAAGACTTGATAGGAGTGGTCTAAGGACGCTTATAGGGTTCTTTACGGGTCATTGTCCTGCTAGGGCTTTTACGGGTGAATGGGACAATACCATACCGGACTTCTGCAGACTATGCGATGATTCTGAGGAGCTAGAGACGATTGAGCAAGTACTGTTCCACTGTCCTAGGATGCAGGGTCTCAGACGGAAATAGCTAGGAGATAGATTTCACGATGTATAGCTGGATGTTATCCAGTCGATCTACTAGGGATTTTCAGGGAAATAGGACGTTTTTTTCTGTTGAGGGGACTGTGTGGGGGGGGGGGTAAAAGTTCTACGTAGTAATTACTTACTTTTCTAATTCTGTTTATCTGTTATTTCTTTTCTTCTTCACTTCTCTCTTTTCTCTACCTCCTTATTGAACGGATTCACAATGGACTGTATTGGTCTGCGAGTGTGCCCTTGGGTGCAGAAACCTTCTTAACCCAACCTAACCTCATTTGTCATTGGTTTAAAACTTACCAAATGTCCATAGTTGTGTTTTTATTCAATAACATGCTTCAGATCAAAATAAAATAATTCCAAATACGCAGCACATATGAGATCAGTAAAATATACAAAGAAAACGGTTCCAGCTGTCGCAGAAAAATAGTCAGTTCCCATCAAACATCGAATACGTAGAGGCATTTTTTCCAAGGACATCTTTAAAATTTCAATGATATAGAACTTTTTTTTAACGTCACTTTTTTTAAACTCTAAAATTTATACAATTTTAAAATTTTATTACTCTTGGTTCAAAATAACAAACAATATTTAAAAAATTTTGAAATTAAAACCTCTAAAGATATGCAAATATATATCTCTAAAAGGACATTTGTTGTTAATTTTTTATTCAGGAGAACAGGAGTAAATACTTTTATTAAATTCTACAGAGCCCTCCCTTTTATTTGGAACTGAGTTTGCTAAAAATTATTATTTTTAAAAAGGAAAAAAAAATAATGGATATTTAGTGATGATTCTGCCAAAAACTGCAGTCACGCAGTCATATCGATGTGAAACAAAAAGATTAATAAGAAAAAATCTAAAAATTAATTAATCCAGCGGTAAAAATGTAAGTGTCAATGCTAATTCTCAAAAATTTAAAATGAAGTAAATAAAAACATTAGGGTGATAATGAATTTTTATAAAACCTTAAAATGTTAAAGCAAACGAAATTTCAAATAATAATATTTTTATCATTTTTATCTATTTAGATTTAAAGGGATTGCCCTAAAAATTAACTTCAAATGCTTGACTAAACCGAAAAAATTGTTACGACCTTAATAAATATAAAATATAAACAACAACAATTTTGTGGTTTCTTCTTATCAAATAATAATGCAACCACTCAAGTTTAAAGCTTTATGTGGCTTGATTAACTTGAAGTTCCTTCTTTAATCAACAATTTTGTGAGAGACAAACAAAAAATAGAAGTTGTGTCAAACATTCACCCCATTTTTGTGGCAATAAATTTAAGAAATATTTTGCTTAGCACAACGTTACAAATTGCGAACCTAAGTTGTTCCAGTACTGCCAATATAATTACAAAATGATGCTTTATCGTTCTTATATTTTTAACAAATAAACTCAGTTACAAAGTCATTGCAATTTTTCTCCTTGTAAAGCCATTATAAGGCAAAAATTTGACGCCCAAGAGGGGTGACGCCTTCATTTTTCTAGAAATTTTTTTTAAATTCCACTCTTTGGGTGAAATTTTTAATAATATTTTGGCACAATTGTGGCTAGAGCTTGGCAATTTTTAACCGATTTATTTAAACAACCTCAATCTTAACGATGACCCCTCCCAACAAAAATTCCCTAATGTGATCTAGGCATCCAAATAATGTTAGAGTTTCGTAAAACTATTATTTTCGGAAATTTCACTCGCAAATAATTTGTGAATTTTTTTTTAAAGGAATTTTGCTTGTAATGAATTCGTGAAATAATTTTTTTTTTGAAAATTTCGCAGTGCATGCCGCACCGTTTTTCTTAAGCCATACTATATAAATAATAATGTATGTTTGATATCGAAATCTGTTGGCGATGGGCGCATTAAATAACAAAAATTTTATTAAATAGGGAAAAATCCAGGAAACTTCCCAGAAACTATTAACAAGAAATTTCTGAATTTCATCCCAAAGATTTTAACCGAATTTCTTGTTTTTGCAACAATTAATGTCACTTAATAACAAAAGACAACTTTCGCCAAAGAAAATGATAACGCACCTTGACTTAATTTGGGAAGTTAAACTTTGTTTTCGTGACAGGCTGCATTTTACAACTTCATTTGAAAAATTCTAGAGGTTTAAGCAATTCTTCTGGAAAATAAAAGTGAATTAAGGAAAACACAATTTTAAAAAACATAAAAATTATTTCAACGACTTTGGGGCGGGGACTTAATTTTTGACAGAATCTTTAGAAAATGTTTACCATAATAAAGGCTTGGTTAGGTAGAAATGGCGGTCAGTACTCATCTGACACACTAAGACCTAATGAGCCATCGTGATACCATGGAGTTCCACTAAACAGAACCCCAACCGTAGAACTAACCCGAACGAAGTTTAAAATGCGCTTTAGTTCATAGAAAGATTTAACATACAATCCGTCAAAGCTGGCGGATCCCATTTCGGCCAGTTGCATTCTTGCCAATGCACGACAGTGACAATGAAGGTGTTCCCATTCTCCTCCTCATTTTCGTCATCGCAGTTGCGGCAGTAATCAAAGTGTCCGGCTCCCAGACACTGCTATCGATAAGAAACGCTTCCACGAACAAATCGGTTACGCGCACTGGAAAGACTCGGAGTTCAACCAACACAGACGAAAGATTGTCAACTCAGCAATACCTGTTTTTCAGGTTCCGCTACTACATTAACAACGACCTACAAGACACTGACCAAAAGAAACAGCAGAGACAAGGCTCGCCCATCTTCCACGCGGAGCCACAATTGCATGGCAATCCTGCATCCAGTGTTCACGGCCCATCTGTCATTAGAACTATCGATAGTCAATCGCCAAAATTCGAGTTTGCAGCAGAGCAGAGGCGGTCCACCAACTTCCAAATCGATTCAGTCCCCCAAGGTAGTGCCAAATCTAGCAAGCCCATCCGCCCTACTGTTCCCTAGAATATATCAGTGCCCTGGTAGCCATAAGATCCTGATATCAACTTGCTCAGCCATCTCATTTATAGATGAGCGGCAGTCAACGACCGTAATGGAACAGGATTGTAAGCAAATACTTCAAAATAACAGATCGAAAGTTTCTTAAAGTAATTCCCTTTTTCAAAAGATTTTGTTATTCGTGCTTAATTCCCAGTTTTTATTCTTGATAAAAACACTTGAAATTTATTGTTGATGGGATAAGCTATTCCTATGCGCATTTCATTGGTTGCTTAGGCCAGATCATCAGGAAACTTCATCCATAAAGATTTTAGAAAAACTAAAGATATTAAACCAAATAAAACTGTTAAACGTATAAGACTTATAGCAACAGTTCTACTTGTAATAATATCAAAGTTTAAACAAAACACATCAACAATAAACAGTGGGTTTATCTCATCTTACATTCCCCATTTTCATAAGGATTATTTTTTTGAAATTATTTGTAATGCGATGAGGAGATTTGAAGACATTGCCAAGCATTTACGTATAATATATAACTAATCGATTTCTTCAGAACTCCAATATCTTAAACACATTCCAAACAATATAAACGATTGTGTTTTCAATGATTAAACACATTTTATTGCTTAAAGTTTTCATTGATTTTCAATAGTTCCTCTTAAAAAATTTCCCTAAAAAATTACAAATGCTTTTTTGAAAACGTTTCAATATGTGATATAAAGCCGTAATCTTTCATAATGTCAACGCTCGGCCACATGTAGCAATACACGTTAAGAACTACATATTTAGATAAAAGTGGTTTTCCCCAACGGCCTTTTACTACAGACCTTGCTTCATTCGAATGATGCAAAACAGTTACTCTTGGACATGCTGTATTTAAAGAAAGTCAAGTTTATCATTTTAATGGCTGTTTTCTCAATGTGCCGACAAGCTACCTGTTACGAAATCTCCTTTGACGATTTTGGCTTTCTCAATATACCGACAAAAATATTATTTTCAGTTGGCAAAGCTCTTAAAATAGATTTTAAGGTCAGCAGTCAGCCGGTCATCTTAACGACAGAATAGAATCAAAAGAGACATTGAGAAAATTAAAAATCTTTAATGTGCAGTTTTTCGTTGGGCGAAAAAAAGATAATCGCCTAATGAGAAAACGACCATAAGTTTTCGCATTTTAATACTGACCTTGTTTTGTTGTATATACAACATTTTAAAGATAATCCCCTTTGTTTTTTCTTTCTATATTTAAATTTTTATCAAACAATTAATATTAAATTTTTAAATGAACCATTTTATTATTGTGTATAAGAGCGGTTATTAATTTGTAAGTCAGGCAAGTACTTTTTCATGATACCCTTCATCACTTGCAAAAGGCAATTTCCTAAAAATAAATAAATAAAAAACTAATCCGAGCGAAATATGATATTGAACCAAATATGGATCTGCAGCCAGAAAGGTTTTGTAATGATTTTTTAATTCAGACAAAAGTGATTTGTAGAAACTTTCGTCGGTATTTTTTTGAGAATTTTTCCAATGAAAACCAATTAATAACTTAATTAATCATACCACCAATGATAATGTAGGCTCGGTAATGTTTTTGAAACCTCTTATTTCTTGAAATAAATTTTCTAAGGCCTGATTTAGCTGCACACTCGCTCAAATGCTGCAGTTTTGTCGAGATATGGGAGTGTTTGTGTGCCAAAATACATATATCAACTGCATAATCTAGGTCTCCAAGTGTACCTTGGAGGCCCCATGCAATACCGGTGTTGTGGTTCGTCACCCGGTTCATTATCATGTCAAGCGTTAGGTTAAACAGCAAAGGCGAGAGAACACAGCCCTGACGGACACCAGTCCGGATAAATATATTGGCACTTAATTGGTTCTCGTGAGTGATTCAACAACAAGCTCCATTGTACAGCTCTTTGACCTGATTGATCACTTTTGTCGGCACTCCTTTACATTCTAGTGCACCCCAGATCGTTTCGTGGATTAATGTATCGAAGGCCTTTTCAAATCAATGAAGCACATGTATAAAGGAGTGTGCCACTCCACTGACTGCTCAACTATGATGCGTAAGGTGTACACGTGGTCGATGCATGAACTTCCAGCTCTGAATCCTGCTTGTTCTTGCCTTAAGTCAGGTGCGAGATATTTGTTGACAATGTTGAGCAGAGTTATTCTCTTGGACATGCTGTATTTAAAGAAAGTCAAGTTTATCATTTTAATGGCCGTTTTCTCAATGTACCGACAAGCTACCTGTTACGAAATCTCAGCTTCAATTTAGTAGACTGATAAACTGTCCTTTGACGATTTTGGCTTTCTCAATATACCGACAAAAATATTATTTTCAGTTGGCAAAGCACTTAAAATAGATTTTAAGGTCAGCAGTCAGGCGGTCATCTTAACGACAGAATAGAATAAAAAAAAAACATTGAGAAAATTGAAAATCTTTAATGTGCAGTTTTTCGTTGGGCGAAAAAATGATAATCGCCTAATGAGAAAACGACCATAAGTTTTCGCATTTTAATACTGACCTTGTTTTGTTGTATATACAACATTTTAAAGATAATCCACTTGGTTTTTTTTCTATATTTAAATTTATATCATACAATTGATATTAAATATTTAAATGAAACATTTTATTATTGTGTATAAGAGCGGTTAATAATTTGTAAGTCAGGCAAGTACTTTTTCATGATACCCTTCATCACTTGCAAAAGGCAATTTCCTAAAAATAAATAAATAAAAAACTAATCCGAGCGAAATATGATATTGAACCAAATATGGATCTGCAGCCAGAAAGGTTTTGTAATGATTTTTTAATTCAGACAAAAGTGATTTGTAAAAACTTTCGTCGGTATTTTTTTGAGAATTTTTCCAATGAAAACCAATTAATAACTTAATTAATCATACCACCAATGATAATGTAGGCTCTGGTAATGTTTTTGAAACCTCTTATTTCTTGAAATAAATTTTTACATTTCATAAACATTCATCTACCATGAAAGTACTGTTCAGTATTTTATTCCTTCTGGCTTGCAGTCAAACATTTTCTATAACACCAGAAAAATTATTCACAACGGAAAGAAATAAAACTTTTTATTTTGAACTTGAACAAAAGGTCAGTGTTAAATAAATATATATTCAACAACTAGAATTTGTGCTTAGAATTTATCGCTTATGTGCAGTACGATTGGTTTCAATCCATGGCAAAATGTGAACGAATGAATATGTCTCTAGTGGCCTTCGATTCCAAAGTCAAATGGGACGATGTTCTCGCCATGATGCAAGCCAAGTTTGGTATATTTTGTATAATTTGTATATCTTTGCATATTTTTCATTCTAAGCAATCTTCATATTTCTTAAGGAAAACCACTGGTCTTGTGGATAAGTGGTTATGCAGTTGGCGAGCATCATCAATTTACATGGATGACAACCGGTGAAGAATTCACTTTTACTTTTTGGACTGCTGGTAATCCAGATTTTTCCCAGGAAAAGGAGTACTGTGTTCAAATCGGTAATGATTCTAATATGGAATGGAATGATAATACGTGTACTAAGAAATTTGGTTTTATATGTGAATTTAAAGAAGTGGAATGCGGCGATTGGCTCCAGAATCAAAAGCCAAAAAATCATATAATTTTTAATAATTATCAGAGAACTTAAATAAATAAAATATTGTGTAAAGGACTTACGGTCATGTTCATAAAAAGTTCTTATTTTAAGCTTAAAGCATGTAATAACTATTAAACGCTTTTTATCGTAAAAACCTCTTATAAAAATTTATACAGTCAATGCAGCGATTTTGTGTTTATTGCTAGTAACGCATGAAACTTCTATTCCGTTTACATTATTATTATTATTATTATTAAATTCTCGTAGTTCCTAGGTGGAACCTACGGCCTCAACGAACAAGTTAAAATTCGGTTTGTCCAATGCCATAGCCTATCAGGGGTGTGCTGGAAATCGCAATCGTAAAACGCAAGAATTTGGAAGTTGTTTTTTATAAACTTTTGATCTAATTTTTATAATTTTTGTTATATAATTCTTTTTAATAGAGAAATATTTGTATAATAATCGTCATAAAATTCTTTTATTACAGACATTTTTTTAAAAACCGACGTTTAAAATTCTCGCGTTTTCGATTTCCAGAACACTTCTGTATATTTCACGCCATGTATGCCCTGCTGCTAGTCCCTCAGTTTCAACCAGTCTTCTCCATGTATTAGCAGGTCTTCCCTTTCTTCGACTACCTTGTGGATTCCAGTCAAGCGCAGTTCGAGTGATGTTGTCTAGGGGCTTTCTCAAAGTATGCCCGATCCAATCCCATTTACGACGTCGAATTTCGGTCTTTATTGGTAGTTGGTCTGTTGCTGCCCACAATGTGGCGTTTGATATGGTGTTTGGCCAGAATACGCGTAAGATTTGCCGTAGGCACCGGTTTATAAATACTTGGAGAGCATTTATTTCCCTAGTGGTAGCGTGCCATGTTTCGCACCCGTATAAAACAGCGGATTTTACACAGGCGTCAAAGATTATGAGTTTGATGCGCTTAGAGATGAATGCTGATCGCCAGACTTTATTCAGCATTCCAAACGATGTTTTACCCTTTGTGATGCGGGATCTTATATCATCACATGCTCCACCAAGGTAGCAGAAAGAATCGACTACTTCGATCGTTTTCCCGTCTAAAAATAGAGGTTGAGTGTACTCGGTATTAATGCACATTAGCTTGGTTTTCGCAATGTTAATTCTAAGGCCTGATTTAGCTGCACACTCGCTCAAATGCTGCAGTTTTGTCGCGTGTGGGAGTGTTTGTGTGCCAAAATACATATATCAACTGCATAATCTAGGTCTCCAAGTGTACCTTGGAGGCCCCATGCAATACCGGTGTTGTGGTTCGCCACCCGGTTCATTATAATGTCAAGCGTTAGGTTAAACAGCAAAGGCGAGAGAACGCAGCCCTGACGGACACCAGTCCGGATAAATATATTGGCACTTAATTGGTTCTCGTGAGTGATTCTACAACAAGCTCCATTGTACAGCTCTTTGACCAGATTGGTCACTTTTGTCGGCACTCCTTTACATTCTAGTGCACCCCAGATCGTTTCGTGGATTAATGTATCGAAGGCCTTTTCAAAATCAGTGAAGCACATGTATAAAGGAGTGTGCCACTCCACTGACTGCTCAACTATGATGCGTAAGGTGTTCACGTGGTCGATGCATGAACTTCCAGCTCTGAATCCTGCTTGTTCTTGCCTTAAGTCAGGTGCGAGCGATTCTGACAGCCTATTTGTTGACCATGTTGAGCAGAGTTATTCCCCTCCAGTTCTTGCACTGCGCTAGGTTACCCTTTTTGGTCAGTGTCTTTATCATTTTAGATCTTATAAATTATTCTTAAAAAATAAAAATACATATTATTTTAGTTTCCGAACAAAGTTTTGCCGAAAGGTATTATAAAAATAATTTGTTTGAACCTTTTTTTTTTTGGTATATACGATAAGAAAGTATTCGAATAAAAAGTTTGTTTACTTTTTATTAATACCACAATTTTGTTTATTTGAGTTTTTAATTTCGTCACAATGGACATTTCTTGCCGGACAGAGAAAAAGTTTGATGGCGAGAGAGGCAAAACTTATTACAATAAAATAAGTATTTTTTTATTAAAATAGATCTCGTGCATTAGTTACGAAGCTATTTGCACCAAGTTTAAAGTTGCCCCTCCTATGTCTACAATAAAGATATACACATTAACACGTTCGCCACTCAGCAGTTTTTTGCGTTTTCTGTCCAAACTCAGGAACAAAAAGATATGTGTCGCATATATGTGACATGAGTTTTGCAAAACATTTTCCTCACAGAAACTGTGTGTGACATATTTGTGACATACTTCAAAGACACTTATAAGTGACATGAGTTTTAGGTTAAATTGGTGTCACATATATGAGTCAATACATATTTAAAATTTTATGTAATAAAACACAAATTGATAATAATTTGTTGGCATTTTATATTTATTTATTTTTTATTTGTATAGTATAAGTACATACGTATTTATTTAAGAACTGTGCCAATTTTTGAAGCAAGAATATGGGCATAATCCAATTACCTCACCATCCTCGTCCCTGCAGACTACACATATATACTTTATTGCTGTCCTGTTTTTTTTTTGTGCACTCTCGGCAGCACTTTCTTGTGTTGCTTACATCTGGAAAATGAAGAGTATAAGGTGTGATGGGAACAATTTCATTTTATGTTCGATGTGTTAAAGTTTTAGCAAAATATGCTTTTATAACATGTTCTCTGAATGACAGAACCGTTATAGGACTATCAACATTTAGTTAATTATAGCTCCAGCAGGTATTTCAAAGTGACATGTCGATCATATGGAAAAATAATTTCATATACCAGCGAATTGGTCGCCTGCGGCAAGCATTGTACGACACCATGTGATCAGATCGATCGATACCTGACATATTTTTGTTGAAGTCGTCAATCATTCTCGGTTTCTGTTATTCAATTCCCCTTTTGGAATACGCATAACGATGTCAGAATTATGCTTCGTCGAAATCATCAGTTCATCTCTTTGATCTATCCATTTCTAAACTATAACGTCCTTGGAGTTACGTCTTCATGATGTAGCTCCTTTAGCGAGCTTACTTTTTATGGCATATGTGGGATTACGCTTTCTGTTTACTCTTAAGGTTCCGCACATAGTAGTTTTATTACATTTTGAATATTCTACCAGGTCACACTATTGTAATAGTTATCCATGTACAGTTTGTGTCCTTTTTGCAAATAATTACCCATTAATTTCGCGACAAATCGGTATTTTTCCTGTGTAAATAATCATATTTATTAAAAATCCATCGATCGTGCATAGTTCATCGAATTTAATTCCGTATTTATGTCTTTGTTCGAAATGTACTGACGAAACAAGTCTTCCTCTTCACAAAAAGAGAGCTTCATCCAAGGATATATTTTGAGATGGACTGTAAATTTTATTTATATTTTTTATTACAGTACTTTTCGTTTATAGTCACAACGCTTATAGTCACATTAGCGATATAGTCCATTTTATCTGTTTATTTTGCCGCTATATGTAAATTTAATATAAAGTATTAATGTTATAGTCTATTTAGCGATATAAGCCCATTTGCCATATATGCCATTTATCAACAGTAGTCAAAGGGAAGAGTAAAGCTAATAAATGGCGTTATTGTCAACTTAACAAAATTTACTAAGTTCTTTTTAGTTTTCGAATCAAAAATCCATCCAAAGAAGAATGAATTAAATCATTTAATTTTTGTCATCAACTCTCTACTCGTAAAAAATTAGTTTTTGCCGTTGGTATCAGTTATGAAATATCTTGTTATTATTTTAATTTGCAACTTTGTTGTAAAGCCATAAGACTGATGTCGGTGTAATTTATATGCATTTTTAATTTCCTTAATGCACATAACTTGATTATATTCGAATTCGGTTATATGCGTCATAGTGGCATATATGTGAATTAGCCTTATAGTCACATCAGCGATATAGTCCACGTTATGGTTGCAACTAAAGGATGTGACTATAAGCGAAAAGTACTGTATATGATAAACGACATTTTCAATTTTGCGGAGGCGATTAGAATTATCACTTTCTTCAGGGTTATAGAAGAACAAACAACGAAGTATATTCTCAATCTTAATGCGGCTCATAGTTTCTCCAAAATTCCTTTAAAAATAAATGGGATCTTTGCTCCAAAATAATCTCATTTCAGGTTTTTTGTTAAGAGACATTAAAAGGCATAAAGCAATTACTTTTTTATTTCTTCAACTGTAACATTTTTCTATCTGAGCAGATTAGACTTGGCCCCTAGTTTTTTACTTGAAGATAAAATAGTAGCACGTGTATAAGTCCACAAAACTATTTTGTTTAGTAGTTAATCGTGAAATATCTGCATAAAATAATGTTCTGGCTTTGCATTAGGTGGTAAATTTATTGATACTTTTTCTTCCCCTGTGAATTGAATATTGCATTCTTCTGGCTCTACATCAATCCAATCATTTTCATTTCTTATGTTTTCATTATGATCTCCCTCTAAATAAATATTTTCTTCGAAAAAATTGCATTCCTCGGACTCTTCGGTTTCACTATCTGGAATAAAGCTACTTCCACAGTCCTCAAAATCTAAATCACTTTCATTGGAGTTTAAAATTGCTTTAGGAGTTTCCTCTTTAGATAATATCTGACAGATATAATCTTTGTTTTTCTAGTTTTTTCCATTGTAAAAGATCTAAAAATATGTATATGCATATAACTAATACGTTAAGCATTTACAAGTAGCATAAACCTTACCTCTAATTTATTTATATCAAACTAATAACTAAAATAATATAATAAAGTTGAACCTTTCTCTTTAAAAAACAACTCCTTAATAAACTGATTGCACTACTTAAAACAATTGAAAAGTTAGTTTTTAGATAAATTAAGACATTGTAAAATTTCGTGGAATACCCAAACTAAAAGCTAATTTGTTAAACAACTACTCACCCTAGACACAAACCGCAGCACTTTTAGTTATATCACATTGTTACAGAGACTCAAACGTACAAGAAAAATACTTTCAAGAAACATTTACGAAATTAGAAGCAAATACATTTCAATAAAAATAGGACACTTATATGTGACATGAGTTTCTGTGAAAACTCGCCCGTCTCGTTCTGTGAAAACTCGTTCCGCAATTGCAATTCGTTGGATGATCACATGTATTTTTGTAGGGTTTTTTTTTGTGTATTGATCAATGTTGCCGACTTTTGTGTATTTTTGTCGTGACATATAAAAAATTTATAATTAAATCAATTTAGCAATATACCACTCATTATTATTTGTTATTATTTTTTAACAAACATTTAAAAAAATACATAATTCCTTTGTAGGTAGTTGTAACGCCACAACATAAAAACAAACAATAACAAATATTTGACTGTTGACGTTTTAACGAACGACAGAGAAGTTTTTTCGTTCCTTGTTCATTCATTGTTCAAAGATTATACTTTGGTTCAAAGTAAAAACCGGAACGATGAACGAAAGGAACGACCTAGTTCCTTTGATCTTTCGGATCGGTCGGAACGATTCCACAAAAGGAACAATTTTGACCAACTCTATTTAAAGCCAAAGTTTATGTTTCAAGGATTTAACAAAAAATAATTTAATGTTTCAAAGTTCAATACACAATATAGAAAATTCAAAAAGTACCACATGTAGAACACAAAAGTAAAAGAATGATATTTAATTTCCCCTTTTTTAATGCTTTTTTTTCACCCCAGTGAAGTAACAAAAATTTCAATATTGCAGTGGGAGTTCATAGTATAATTCTTACGTGTCAATAAACAGAGAAAAATGTTTTGTTAAAAAAGTACCAAAAATACATATTATTTGCACCCCTTAAGCGTTCGAATTTCGAAAAAATAAAAAATTTTTATTTTCTAGATATGGTACGAATGTGATATACATATTTATATTTTAATCAGGAGTGTAAAATTTTCAAGAAACATGTATTTTAATTATCGATCAAAAAGTCGATTTTGATTTTTTGTTAACTTAGGGCTTTTTTGAAATCATATGACGATATAAAATCCCTAACGTTATAGTCACTTAATTTCTCAGAATAAATTTTAAATAATTTTACTGGAATTATATACAAAACTTATTTAATCTACACTCAGCTTCCAACTTCCTTTTCAACTCTTTTGGTAATTATTTATTATAATAGTTTGATTCTTATAGTTTTTATCATCTTTACAATCACATTCTTGTGGTTTAAATTCACAAACGAAACCAAATTTCTTTGTGCATGAATTATCGTTCCATTTCATTTCACTGCCCCAACCAATTTGCAAACAGTACTCCTCACTATTGTAGTAATCTGGATTAGAACCTTGCCAAAAAGTATAAGAAAATTCCTCGCCTGTTGGAACCCATGTGTACTGACGATTTGAACCCACTGCATAACCACCAACCCAGAGAACGATATTCTTTCCTTAAACAAAAAAAAATTAATTTCATATTTAATAAATCTGAAATAAATTTTCAGAATTGCAAACACTTACCAAAGACTTTTTTAACTACTTTACTGATGTCTTCCGATTTTTGTTTGGAATCAATTGTCAACAAACTCATATTCATGCGTGTACATTTTGTTAAAGATTCAAACCAATCATACTAAATATTAATATTAAAATTATATTATAGATTTCTTGTTTTTTTTATAAAAAAATATTTTAAATTGGTTAATATTTCACTGACCTTGTATTCACTTTCAATATAATAGACCTTTTTATTATCTGAAGTAAATAATTTTTCTTGTGTGATGGCGCTAACATGTCTCAATATCAATAAAACTAAACTGACTAAAGAAATTCTTAAAATTTGCATTTTTATGTATTCAAGATTTTTTACGATAATAAATTTTAGAAATCGGTTACAATTCCTTTTATACAAATTAAAAATAGTAGGGCGCTATTAGTTTCTATAAGAATAATATAACTAAATTTTGAAAAACACCAATATTTTTATTTGAAATAGAATAATTGCTACGACCTTATTGAAAAACAAGTAAGAGTGCTATATTCGGCTATGCCGAATCTTATATACCCTTCACCAAGATGCGTAAAAAACAGAAAGTTATATAAATACCGTTCTTGGCTCTTGCCGTTCTCCAGATATACAGAAATCTATAATGTCACTTGTCCAATCCCGCCCACATTTTGTGTGATGTTGTGTTTTGATAACCCAAATGCTTGAACCCAGTTTGAAAACTGGCTCCTGCCTTTCTCTAGATATATAAAAGTAAAATAAAAAATTACAACAAGGATTTTTGGGTTAAATTAAAGATAGTCGTGTTTTTTTGCTCATATCTCCGCCATTTGTGGACCCATCAGTCTGAATTCCAATAGCAGACAATTCCGGACTATATGTAGCATAAATATATAACTACCAAGTCCCCAACATATCTGAGGTCTTCGGAAAACCCTTTTCAACGGACAGACAGACCGACGGACATGGTTAAGTCAACTTCGCTACTTATAAGAACCCAAAATCATATTTACTTTATAGGGTCTAACATCAATATTGTAGTAACTACAAACGGAATGTCAAACTTATATATAACCCTTTTACCTACGGTGAAGGGTATAATTAAATAAAAACCACAATTTTTCGATTTTTTCTTATCAGAAGTTTTTTCTTGAATGAAAAAAATCGCAAAATTCAAAATGAAATTCTATAGTCGGGGAATTTACTTTAAGGTTCTTTTTTCAAAAGCGTTATTTGTTTTTTTTTTTTTTTTTTTAAATAAAGCATTGAGTAAGATTCACCAGTGTTGTCAGGACTCAAAATCAATTTTACACAGGCAAAGCATCAACATTTTCCATAATTTGATGGTTAAATTACACAAAATGAGTTTTGTGTAAATAGTTTGCCAGATATAAATTCTGCTAATTACATTTCCCGTTCATATTTTTAGATATTAAGCGATCTTCTGATCGGATAAGTGCTGCAGTATCTTTTCTTTTTAAGCGAAGGCGGCCGCCATCATTTAAAATATGTCGAGCTACAGGGGAGCGAATGAGAGGATTCGAAGAATTTTGTTTTGCCGCTTTCGGATTTTTTCTATTTTGGAGTCATAGGCTGTGCCCCATAACTTAATACCAAAGCACCAGACTGACTTCAAGATAGACTTGGAAAGTAGAAGTTTCAAATCTAGACTAACTGCCTGTTTTTAGAAAAGAACAACAAATTTTCGTATAATGTTGTTGTTTTCAGCATAAATTCTCACATGAAATATTGTTTTCATTTTCTAAAAACAGGCAGTAAGTGCCGAATACAGCGTTGCCAGAAGATTTGGAAGGAAAATCTTCTTTTGGCGAAAAAAAATCTTATTTTGAAGAGAAAAAAAAATTAATCTTTAAATATATACTATACATTTTTTCTTTTCACAAATAATTTTTTTATCAATATTTCAAAAATGAACAACCGCGAATCTATGATTAGTACAAAAGTACAAAAGTGTGCAAAACCAATAGACAACAAGCTGATATAAAACCTCATTGTTTTAAAAATTTACTGTTTAAAAAACTGTAAAAGAAAATTATGTATGTTGTACAAACTTAATATCTAAAAATAAAAAATCTTAATTTGAGAAAAAAAATGTTTAAATCTTATTTTGTTCAAAAAATCTTGAAAAATAAGATAAAATCTTAATTCTGGCAACGCTGGCCGAATATCTTCCAATGCGCAAATTTATTTGAATGGATCTTAGATTCATTTGAGTTTATTTTGACTCTTTATAATTTAAAAGGAATCTGAATCTTTTGATGTTCTGGGCATGAAAACAGATATTCAAGGTGTCGACAGAAGCATTCAAGTGCCTCGGTTTTTTTTAACGGTATAAGAGATACTTCAGTCCATCTGATATCCCTACAATTTTTCCCACCCATATCCTACCGCGAATGGAATACATCTCTCATGCGAATGTAATACATCTCTCAAAGTCTATTTTGTAGCTTCGTAATACACTTTTTCCTCGAGAGCATTTTCTTTTGTGACCGGTCGGCCGGTTCATTGTACAACGCATTACAGCGAAAATTCGATTTTTGGCCGCACTGTTCGTATGTCACATAAACTTCCTGCTGAAGTCTTCCCCATTACTTTCAACATGAATATGTTCAAGCCGAATGTCCACAGGCACTTCGCCTTCTATCTTTCTTCCCATAACCTATTTCCCTAGCATAAGTAACATGAAAAACTAAGCACTTAATAGGGGGCATGTATACATTTTTGATCATGTATGTTTATTTTCCATTGTTTTAAACATGTTTCTAAAGGCGAGTTTACACTATCACACAAGAATTACGTATTTTAAGGAAAATATACCCCTGGCATGATATTGTTTCAGGGACTCATTTTCATCAAAATACGAAGACTTGTATTATAGTGCAAGGTACCCTTAATTGAAATATATGGTCTCGTGACTATAGAGAGGCATTGTAGCGGGTTTGTGGATGCTAAGAAAAGCTGAATCATCAGCAAAAGTTAATGTTTGGGCGTGGCTGTTGCGCGCATAAAACTTTGTAGTTTTTAAACTAGGAAACAAAGGCTCAATAAAACTGTTTTTTTATCCCTAAAACTTTTGATTAAAACCTTTAAACATCCAAAGTACCTTAAGCTGTTTTTATAAAAATTCAAACTTTTACACTCAAAATATTCGCTTTTGCATTCGCGAAACTGTCATTCGCAACATTTATAGTTCTTAAATCTATTTAGAAATCTCTGAAATATTTAATATATTACATTATAAAACACTTTATTTAACTAAAGCCCCTAGTGTCTATTTACCTCCCTTTATCGCTCATAATGTTAACCTGCATATCATAAATATTCGAAATGATGTATGATGACATTTTTTATAGTTTTAAAATCATTAAAATTAACATAAAAAACAAATAAAATCATTGTTGCGGTTTTCTCATTGGAACCATCTTAAAATCCACAACGAATTATGTAATAAAATGCATAAGGACACAAAAGGATCCTCTCGAATAAAACAAAAACACTAAAAAAAATAACTCAACCAACATTTAAAGTGTAAATGTGTAAATTACACATACACAAGACCAATTCAAGAATATAATAAGGGTATATTAAGTTTGTCATGCCGTGTGTAACACTAAGAAATATTCATCTTAGGATTAAAAGAGTATATACATATAAGTATTCATTCTAGGTACTTTGTGAAATTCTGTCTGTTTGGCTATGTCCGACTGTCTGTCTTTAAAAAAAAGAACTAACTTTTGAAAGACTTAACAAAAAAAAAAAAAAAAATGATTTTAGTTTAGTTCTCCCTAACAGTCTTGGCTTGAAATTCCTCGAAATCGACGTAGTAGAAAAAAAAACATAATAACATTCTCTTGTGTTCGAAAATCAATTCAATATAAAATCAACACTATCCATATTTCGTAGCGTGGCAATTTATTGTTACACCTGTAAAAAAAGTTTCACACTCCCACTTAGGTGGTCGTTGTTTCTCAAAGTACACCTTTTTCATGTTTTTACGCGATATCATACATCAGTTTTTCCAGGAAATTTTAGCAAATGAAGGAAGGAATCCCAAGTAAATCAGTATCAAAGACTGGTTTTTTTCAAAGGCTATCTGACAAACAACCTGAGTCTGAAGTTCTTTAATGCCGTTCAATGAACGTCAGGTAATTTAACTAAAAAAAATCTGGATAAGCATTACCAATGAGTTTCGGTCCACAATTGTTGTTTTTTAAAGATCTTTATTGCTTAGACACCAAAGTTCAACTTTTCATCGGCAATTTTTCCTTAATTCAATCCGTCTTTGGAATCTACTCCCGCATAATATACAAATATTGAATTGTTGAAAATTACCAAATCTATCTAAATATAATGTTAAAATTGATGTACTAAATTTTTTATAAATTCTAGCAAGGATTTTTGTATTTTAAAATATGATACAACCCAGTAAAAACTTCGCCTTCTTTTTCAAAATGAATAGCTTCTTTAACTCATTATAACCTTCACCTCAGGTGAAAAAGGGTATATATAAGTTTGTCATTCCGTTTGTAATTTCTGCAATATTGATCTAAGACCCTATAAAGTATATATATTCTGGGTCCTTATGAGGAGAGAACTTGATTTAACCATGTCCGTCTTACGTTCGATATGTGTTCTCCGGAGACGCCAGACATGATAGCGGCTAGGTTGTTTTACATTTATGTCACATATAGTCCACCATTTCGTGCTATGGAAATTCAGCAAGATCGGTCCACAAATGGCTGAGATATGATCAAAAAACCACGACTGCCTCTAATTTTTTCCAAAAATCCCTTGTTGTTGTTGTATTTTTATTGCTTTTTTCTGTATATCTGGAGAACGGCAAGAGCCAAAGTTTCCAAATTAGGTACACACATTTAGGTCGTCAAAACACACCACCCTACAAAATGTAGGCTGGATTGGAGAAGTGGGCGTGCTACCTCCCGTACAAAAAAAATTAAAAATTGTATAAAAACCTAAATTTTAGGGCTGCCATATGTCCTATGATATGACTTATATACCAAACCACTTTCGGGAATCATAGGTCTCCCCGAGTCCAAGCTTTATAACTCAAGTAAATTGTAAATTTATTCTTAAACACGTCGGTATATAAATCTGTCAAATCGGTTAAAAAATGGCTGAGTTATAACCGAAATACTGAATACCCAAAAATTACTCTTTTTTTATAATTAACTTTGTTAAAATATATGTATACAAGTTTATATAAATGTTTATATATAAATATAACTTAAGTAAATGGTAAAATTCTTCCTTAACACGTCGGTATATAAAACTATCAAATCGGTTAGACAATGGGTAATTTATGAGCAAAATACGCCAAAAATGGGCTAAAACACATCAAAATTTTTATAAAAACTTAAATTTTAGGGCTGCCATATGTCTTATGGATATGATTTATATACAAAAATATCGGAAATTTTTGGTAGAACATCGATATTATCGATAATCTTAAAATATCGAAAATATCGATAGGAAAAATATAAATATCGATATTTTTATTATTAACAATACAGCTATGAAGATATCTAACAGCAGCTATACACACACAGTTTTTTTCCGAAAATTTTTACTTGCTATTATAAATTCGCGCTGAATTTCAGCAATGAATGCAAACAGCAAGAATGGCAAGTGGAATGGATTGCTTAGCAGTGCTTTTTATTGCTAATTAAACCCTTTAAGTCGAAATTTTTACAAGTTAATATGGGACCTGAAATGTCAAATATTTTTGTAATGTTGTAAAAAAAAATGCAAATCCAAATACAATTGCAAGCATAGGACAAAACAATGAACGACCATTAGAGGATGAGTCCGCTAGATTGATTTTTGGGTTTAGAATTTAGAAAAATTTTTAAAGTTGCAATGGAATATCTTATAGTCGTAACAGTCGGTTTCTTCAGAAAGGTACTTATCAATTTTCAAAAAACTGCCATCTAAAATAACGTGCGTATAGACATACGTCTCATACATTCAATAAAGTGATAAAAACAACGAACTGATGAAGCCTTGTAAAAAAATAATTAAAGTTTTCCTGCACAAGTACAAACATTCAGTCGATAGTAATATCGATATATCGTTAGTGAAATCTGAACTATCGATAGTATCCCAGCACTATTGGAAACATTCCAATCAATTGTAATGGAGAATGTAAGAAGAGATAAACTCACTGTTTATTGTTGATGTTTTTGTTTAAACTTGGATATTGTTACAAGTAGAACTGTTGATTTTAATTCTTATACGTTTAACAGTTTTATTTGGCTTAATATCTTTAGTTTTTCTAAAATCTTTGGATGAAGTTTCCTGACGATCTGGCCTAAACAACCAGTGAAATGCGCATAGGAATTGCTTATCCCATCAACAATAAACTTCAGTTTGTCAATAGTATGAAATGGGAATTTAGCAGATTATAACGAAACCTTAATAATTAATTTTTGAATCCCAAGAAAAACTTTGATAACTAATATGCATGTGGCAGTGTAAATAAAACTGAACTGGCAAAATAAAATAAAGTAATTTGTTTTATTTTTGTTTTTTCTTTACCCACTTACAACTACATTTAGAGTTGACAAAAGATCAACCAATTGTGATCGGGATTGTAAGAAAAGATAAACTCAATGTTTATTGTTGTTGTTTTTGATTAAGCTTTGATATTACAAGAAAAACTGTTGCTTATAATTCTTATTCGCTTAACAGTTTTATTTGTGTAATATCTTTTGTTCTTCTAAAATCTTTATGGATGAAGTTTCCTGACGATCTGGCCTAAGCAACCAGTGAAATGCGCATAGGAATAGCTTATCCCTTCAACAATTTCACTGTTTTTATCAATAATTAAAATTGGGAATTAAGCACGAATAATAATTTAAATAAAATTTTTAGTTATTTTTTTTCCTAGACAATGAATTAAGTTTAATTGTTATTGTAAAATTTTATTAAAAATTAGGACAAGTTTAGCGACCTCTAGCAGCGGTGAAACGCATTTAACATAAAAAAAGGTTCTTCCTACATTTAATTTTTATAGATACGAATACAGTACAGTAATTTTTTTAAACATTGGAACAACATTGTTGCACCTTATTTTTGTATATGGAACAAAGTACCACGTGCCACGAGCCACATAAAACGTCCGAATCACGCTTTATTGCATGCGATGTTTACAGAATGCGTAATTTCATGATTTGGCACCGTTTTAGACACTTTTTTGTAGGGCTACTTCAAACGCCGTATCTATGCGGAAAATCCAGTAAAGTTGGAGCATTTGAAAAACAACATTCGTCAATTTATCGCCGAGATACTACCCGAAATGTGCGAAAAAGTGGCCAAAAACTACCGCAAAAGGAACGACTGCTGTAGCCAATGTAGAGGCGGTAATTTAATTTCTAACGTTATGACAAGGTCCATGCATTTAAATGAAATAAAAGTTGCATCGAAATCATAGCTTTATGTGTGTTTTATTTAACTTTATTTTTGAAACCGAAAAATGGATAACCCTGTAGTTTAAATATTGACATTATTTTAGCAATATCTTTTTATATTCTAAACAAATTTTTGCTTAAATTTATAATTACGGGTATCACAGATTCGGCACTGCCGAATATAGCAGTCTCCTTTTTTTTTTATAGATTTATAACTTTTGCAAATGTCTAGAATTTTAGATGTTTCAGTAATCATTACAAAATTAAATTGAAAAATTATTTAAATTTTATTTTTTCAAAATTGAGGTTTGAACTATTTAAATCTGTAAATGTAGATACACGGCTAATGTTAGCTAATATATGTTTATATGACTGACTATAATGTGATTTATTACCATAATTTCAAGTTAAAAAACGTGCTGGATTTTCGCAACTAAAAAATTTTGGGTTTTATGAAAAATTCAAAATTTTCATTTATTAAATTCGGTCGCATATGATTTCCACCCCTGTTTTCGGAGCTCTTCATGTGTATGTGTGTTCAAATGAAAACAGGCCAATTGATTCACTTTGATTTTGCATTTTAAATTGGTGTGATTATATTTTCTTATATGGCTGTGTGTGTTTGTGTGTATGTGCTCTTGAGGGTAACGCATTGTTCTAAACATTTTGAAAAGGTTTTACAAACCAATTTTCAAACATAATTCCATTAGCTTATAGAGTAAACAACCTTTTAAAATAGCAAGGACTCATTGAGTATCAGTTACATACGTTGGCAATTTTTCATAAATTTTGTACTGCATTCAATACTTTTAGAAACAGACATCGATCTGATTTAGAGGGAAATATAACGACATTCTTAATAATGTCAATTGGGTAAATATTTTTTTTGTTTCACTTTTTTTTTTGTTTGTTGTTGCTTTATCAGGGAGAAGCAGTGAGTTATTGTTTTTTCTTTTGCAATATTTTATTTTAGAAAGAATGAGAATAAAAAAAATGTCATTTGCAATTTAAAATGAAGTGTTTTTTAAAAATAAAATGGAATGTGCAGAGTTAATCATTGAAACGAAGTAGATACACGTATGGGAATATTAAACCGCAATAAAAGTTTGTAACAACAAATATCAGAGGCGCAGCTTAAGGAGTGTCGGGAGGTGGTTGTGTCTTCTGTTCGATTTTTTTAAAACTTTTAATACATAAATTCTTGGCTCAAGGTAATATGGGCACTCTTTAAGAACTTCTTCTTCTAGATATGCCTAATCAATATATGGGATAACTGTGCGCTCTATTCACCTGTGGTCAAGGCCAAATTCGGTATCGATCGAAATCTCCATTTAAATTGTTTTCTTATTTCAATCGTTATCGAATACAGTAATTTGATCCCTGGACTAATTAATATTCAATTAAATCAGAAAGGGGTTGGTTTCACATAACTGGACCCTGTTTCTCAAATCTACAAGTTACAGCTCTACAAGTAAAATACGTTCAAAAAAGCAACAATTTTTGTTTTACAGCCTGTTTTTGTAAAACATAAGTCTTCTCACTTCAAGTTTTCGTATTAATACGATAATGCTCAAAATTTGGTTTTTAAAACACATTCAAAAGCTTTCGTCTATTCATGGTTGACATAAATAGAGCTTTTTGCATTCGTGAATCAACATTATTGTAAATGCATTAGTTTTCGCACATTCCCATTCTTTTTTCATATAAAGGTTTTGTGTTTGTGGATAACCCTGGCTTAGTAAAAATAGTAAAAAAATAAAAATGTTGAATGAAAATGTTAACAATAATAGCAATCAATAAAAGAAATATTTAAAGAAGATATTTTTCTGCACATCAACATATAGATATGTAGAAGATATTTACGTAATAGCACTAGTTTTTTGGAACTTTCGAAAGAACGTGTTATTACTACTACACTGTATGTACATTTAGGTGGGTCCAAAAAAAAGTTATGCCAGTCATACCCTAGAATGAATGATATGTCAATGAAGTTTCTAAAACAGGAATAATTTTTTGTCACGCCCACAAATACAGCCATCTTTTATATACTTATATAGCACTGGCAGTTAAAGTCCGATCTCATCATAAAGCATATCGTTGTTCATGGCTTGACAGTGGCGTAATTTTTGCTTTTGGTGACGTTTTAATCCTACATCAAATTCGAGGCGCAACTTATGCCATCTCGGTTCCTTCTCCCAAGTGTCCAATTTTTTTTCACTTACCAAGAAAGTCCTTCTAAAACTTTGTATGTATAGCTTTAAATATACTCACTTTTATGACACGCCTCAAAATTAAGCCTCTTTTTCACATACATTTAACATTTAACCAGGTAGAACCCAATACAAAAAAATGTCCTCCAGTGACGCCCTTGAATAAAAGGTATATTTAGGGATTAAGTTTCAAGAACTTTAAAAATTAAGCCATCAACAACGATATGCGAAATCATGAGATCGGACTTTAAATGGCAGCGCTATATATAAAAAACAAAAAGGGCTGTATATGGAGGCGTGGCAATAAAAATTTTACTGTTTTAGAAACTTCATTGACATACCTTTCATTCAAGGGGGTAACTTGTACAACCTTTTTTTGTATGGATGCCGAACCACTCTAATGTACATTCATACATACATATTTATTTTTAGCGTATGTAGTTTCTTTGTTTCTAGAAGTTTTGGAACCTGTAAATACATATTTATATAATAATAAGTGAACCTTTATAGAATTAGTTTTCTTTCTTTAAAATTTTATTTTCCATTTCTTGCAATTTGTTTTTTTAACGGATGTTTTTTACTTATAGTCTTCTTTTCACTTTTGTTTTCATTTATGACAAAGATGTTCATTTTATAAAAACCAAGGCCCATTGAATAGGTCCGCGCAAGACGCCTGATGATCATTGTTTATGTTCTTTTTAGTTGTCAAAAATTGTTTACATTTTGCTTACATGTGCATGTATATGTTTGTTTACGCCCTGCAAATAAAATTGGACCACCTGATCCATTTTGATAAAATGGACTACTCCATGGACTGGTCCGATGTAATGCAAGCATGGACCATGTCATTGTTGAAATGTGTTTGTATTGAGACGACATGTCTTCGTTTTTAACGACATGCTTTCGTTTTTAAACGACTTCAAAACTAATCCTCTTGTGTACACCATGGAGTAGTTTTAAAACTACTCCTTAGTGGTCCAAAGGTGGGTTATATGGTCCTCTCCTAGGACATCGTAATGTTAAATAGACCACACTCATAAAATTATTACAGTAACTGATTGTAGGTTATTAAATTCGTTTTCGGTACTGTAAAAATTGAATAAAAATATAGTTATTTTACGAATAAATTTATTTTTCAACATTTATGTTTGTTATTAAAAAAACAAACTACCAAAAAATAATGTTTTCCGTATTTTTTTTTTTTGTTAATTTGTTTGATTTTTATCGGTTAAAATATATTTTTTAAAAGTAAAAACTATTCAATTTTAACGAATATGATGTTCAATAAATAAAAAACTTAGAAATTACTGAAAAAATCATTTGTTTTAAATGAAATGTAAATGATCCGTTTTTTAAATGAATTTTAATTTGTTTCAAATGAATTTTCGTTTGAATTTAACTACATAATATTTTGAGTGCAGGTTTTTTCCATACGTTTGGGTTACTTTTGGACTAGTCCTGGTCCCTTGTGGACTACTCTTTACACGCGTGTTTGGACTGGTCCTATTATTTGCAGGGCGTTTATTGTTTTTTCCCACACATTCGTTTATGGTATGCCACACATACACGTTTTTTCCTTTTGCTTTGTATATTTTGTAGTAAGTTTTTGACAACTAAAAAGAAATTTTACACAAACAAAATACATGTCGTTTTTTGTTTTTGTTCAAGTAAGCAGACCTGATAGATGGGCCTTGATAAAAACCAAAAATATGTAGAAAAAATTAATGCTTTTTTTTGGCACTCACAGGAAATGTTTTTTAATTTTATGAAAACCAAAATCAGATTTTGTTCGTTTTTTTAACGAACGAGCAAATATTTTGATTTTCTAAAAACAGGCTGATAGTTTCAAATGTATTTTACTTGTAGATTTGTAACTTTTAGTTTTGAGAAACAGGGCCCTGGTATACATGTTTTTTTTTATTTATTTTTTTTTTTTTTTTAATTTCCTAAGCTAATCCCGCGAAGCTCTATGCTTGTCTGCAGGAAAGAAACCAGAGTCTCTGGCGCGAATCGAACCCACAACCCCGGCGCTGATAGACTAGCTCGCTACCAGCTAGCTAAAAAATATAAGAATTGATTATACTTTGGATAGCAATGAAGTATATGTACAGAAAAATTTACAATTATTAGACTCCAGCAGAATGTAATGCATTTTCTGGCCTGCTACGGCCTTCGTCAGCATTGTTTGTGTCACACTGGATAATGATACTTTATAAATTGAATGTATTTATCTCAACAATTTTAACAAATAGAAACTGGGAATTATTTCTTTTCAAACGTTACTTTATTATATTCAACATTTTTTATTTTTCGAATTTGTTTTCGAAATAAAATTATAATGGGTTTTTCAACAAGAACTTTGTTTTCTAAAACAAAATAAAACAAAAAATTTAGATGAAGATGATTTAAATTTTTATTGTATTACGAAGAGAAAAATTTGGCAATTATGAATGAAAAATGATATCTGGCTACTGTCCACCACGAGCACGCTGACAGATATCGATTCTTCCATCCAAGTTTTTAATCACTTTTTTGCATAATGGCGGGTCTATTTCGTTAATCACATTACAGATTTTGAGTTTAAAGGCTGCAATCGATTCGATTGGCTCCGTGCAGCCTCTGTCCTTAACATACCCTCACAAAAAATAATCCAGTGGTGTTAAATCACACGATCTGGCTGGCCACTTGACAGCTGATGCTCGTGAAATAATCCGTTCAGGAAATTTGGTTTGCAATAAATTGATCGTTTCATTGGCTGTGTGACATGTGGCAGCGTCCTGTTGTTGTTGGCACAGTTTGTATCGAGTCTGACGACTTAAATTTAACGACCAAATTCTTAATAGCGGTGTCAGAAGGACGAATGTGTTGTCCGAACATATCACGAATTTTACGAAATGTAACTTTAACAGAACCACCATTATGATAGTTAATTCTAATTATTTTAATGCGATTTAAGAACAAAATTAAATTCATTGTTACACTTGCAAATGCATCTACAACGAATACGTCAAAAAACTAAATGTCAAAACTATCATGTTGTTGGTGTGGACACAATTAAGAAACAAAGTTGTTGTTGAAAAATCCGATACAATGGCAAAAAAAGAAAAAAAAAACAGAAACAAAGACAATCAACAAAAATTTGACATCCAGCAATTAAAAAGATAAAAAAAGTTATCAACAGGGCTGTTAAGTTCACCTGTAATGAATGCGCCTTGCAGGGTTTTAAGCTGTTGTTAGTTTTATAATGAAGTTTTGAAATAAATTAAAATTATTTAGAGAATTCCTTTTCTGTCTTAATAACACGACTCTCGTCCTGTTGACACGATCTGGGCTGCAGGATTTTAGAACAGATTTTCCTTGTCTCCCATACGCTTTATAACTTTAGAAGGAGCACAAAATATGGCAATACAATTCTTAAGTTTTTTTCCAATTTTAAAATTTCACAGGCTTTTTAAATAGTGTTTTTATGAAGAATAAAAACTGGGAATTAAGCACGAATAACAAAATCTTTTAAATTAAAAGTTTGTATTGCCAAAAAGTAAGTTTTTAAATATGTTAAAATTATTAAGGAGCTTCCCCATTCTGTCTTAATAACTACGACGCCTCTGAATTTCCTTATTAAAATATAAAAACCCCAAGACTCTCATCCTGTTGACACGACTGTTCATAATGCCAGGTTCGAACGTTTGTTGGCAATTTATTATCATGTTCTTGTTATTGTTTGTCTTAATAAATCCCATTGAGAAATTGTTAAACAAAACACGCATTACCGAACACACTACACGTCTGTCGCTGTATGTTTAGCTGCTGTTTTTTATTTATCCTGTCGTGTTTTTCAGATTTTTTTTCTTTTTTGCAATACCCGTGCGTTGCTAATTTTAAAAAGAAATTATTCTACTGGTTTTCGAAATTTCCGCCGTGTGTCATTTTGTTTGCAAACATTGCAAATCCCTAAGTTTTGTGTTTCACATTTTGGTTTTAAGCCCACAGATTTTTCAATTGTCACTGTGGCAGATATTTTTTTTTTTTTTTTTTTTTTTTTGCAAAAATTGATTCATCAATTGTCTGCTGCCCTTAAAAAGTTATGAAATTGAAAAACAAAAAAAGTATTTTAACACTCGCTTGACTTGATGAGAAATTGTTTTTGGTGTTCTCAAATGCTGACGTCTGTAGTTTTCTTTTTTGATACTATTTTGCGCCTCATTTAAGAATTTTGATTTAAATGAGTTAATGAAAAAATAAAGTCGATTTTGTATCCCCCATTTTCTCGATTTTGTCATCTCTGCTTTTCGTTGTTGCCTGACAAATTAAATTTTGATTAGTTTGGGAATTTTGGTTTGGCAGAGTTTAAACTTTGATTGATTTCACTTATTTGTCATGGAAAAATGAAAATTTAGTAGAACAACAAAAGGGAAAATATTAATTTGAATTTTATGCTTGAAGAATTTTTAATTTTTTTCTTTTCAAAATGAGCAGATTTTGTAAAGACTAAGGGATGGAGGATAACTTATTAATTCAATTAAGCTTGGCACTACAATTTTTTTACACATATTCAGCTGGTAAAAATATTAATTTTTTGACGATTTGCTTAACTTTTTTTTTAAAGAACAATCTACTTTCAAAATTCCCTTTTTATTTACATTTAATCTACTCTATTTTACTAGATAAAAATAAATATTTCATTTATTGCTTTAATATTCTCTTCTTTTATTTTTTGTTGGGAATAGAAAATCCCTAATAATCAACAAAATGCATATAATATTTTCCTAATGTGACAATAACAATTTTCACTCAAAATATCTATAAAAACACATGTGTTAAAATGACATTTCTAATACATTTTAAATGTTTTCGAATCCTTTTAACCAAACAAAACACACTGGTCGTTTTAGTGATATGAAAATAGAAATGGAATAGAAACTACAAATTGCATCCATAAAATTTTATCACCTCATAAAGAAAATGGATTTCTTTTCATTCGTTTTTCTTTTAAGTCGAATGCTGTGAAAGGGAGTTTTTATTTTCCATTATTTTCTCGATAAAAAATTCATTTTTATTTGTTATTTTAAGAAGTGATTTTATTAAAATTAATAGTTTTTTTGCAAGTTTTTTTTCAAATATAAAAAATTCAAATAAGTGAAAGTGTTAAATGCGAAGCACTGAGAGAAAAAAAAAATTAATAGAAGATTCTGAAAGATAAACTAATTTTACTATTTAATTTGCACCATCAGGCTTGCTGAACTTATGTGCTGATTCTAGGTCACAAGCAATTGCTTGTTACTTGGAAACAACACATTATTCAGCTTTAAAATTAAATTTGCTAAATCGATAAATATCCATCTCACACTTATCAACATCTACCGTTAACGTAAACGTTAACATATTCCCATAAGAAATACATAAAGCTAAAAATCAACATCTTTACATAAAGTTCCTTAACCATTGTATTCCATTCTACTTACGATAAGTTTAGTGTCATCAATAGAAATGTGCCAATAAATTCTAATTTTTATTAATAAGATTTAGAGAAATCTATATACATATAAAAAATCTATAATAACTTTCTAAATTCCCAATTAAAAATTTTTTTTTTAAATACACTGAAATTTATTGTTGAGGGAAAGCTAGTTTCGATGCGCATTTCACTGGTTGCTTTGGCCAGATCATCAGGAAACCTTTTTCTAAAGCATTTAAAAAAAGCTAAAGGTGTTATAAAACTCTAAAACAAACGAGAATTACAAACGTTCAAAGTCTTACTTGCAAACGATATCAAAGCTTAGACAAAACTCCAACAATAAACAGTGGGCTTATCTTTTCTTACTTTCCAATATTTTAATGTGGCATCATTGACGAAATGACATTTGTTTTGAAAGCATCTTTACCATTTGTTTTCTTTTTTTATATTTTTAAACCAAATGAATTTCAAAAACATTTTGGGGTATTCTTTTAAAATTTTGGCACTTTAGTAGAAAAAAAAATTTTAAAAAGAGTTTTTTTTTTTAGAAATGGTGACATTTTTGATTAATAGCAGATAAAAGATGTTGGAAATGTAAATGCATTTTTCACATCAAAATCGTCCAAAATCTTCCTCTAAATATATGCAATTGTGAAAAGTGTATAAGCGATGTTGGTTTATCCCATGAAGAAAAACTAGTCCTGTTAAAAGCGAACCCATTATATTTCCTATCACCCATGTTCTGTAACTCCCGCGTCGGGAAACTTTTCGATTGCGCAGAAAAAATTCTCCAAAAATTTTTCGCCAATTAAAGCATTAATCAAAAATAAAATCGGGTTTAATTAAAAATTTAATCAAGTGAATTAAATCTTTAATCAAGTGTATTAAACGTTTAATCAAGAGAATTAAATGTTTAACTGATACTATTAACTTGTTTACTGGTGCAAATTTAATTAATTTTTTTTTTAATTTCACAAATTTTTTAATTGAAATCGATTTTTATTTTTTTCTGTGTGAGTAATTAAACAAAAATTACATAAATTAAAACAAACAAATGTTGTTCTCAGTTGACTGTGGCTGTAAAATTTTTGGGGGGGTAATAGCTGTCACGTAAGGAAATTACACGCCAATTTACAGAAAAAGTGTGTCTGTATAATTTTTGTTAGAAAGTCCCTGATTTGAACTGTCAAATATACTCACGAATTAAAACGGGGTGAGATAATATTTTTCCAATTTTCGAATGTTCTCAAAGTTATTTTATTAACGACAAACATTAAAGTCGCACTTTACATTTGTTGTTAAAGCCAATTTGTTGTATTTTCGCCGCAGTCATTGAACATTTTTTTATGAGTGTAGGTATAAAGGTGATCGTCATTCGGCTGGTTGTTGGATTATGAAACGAGGTATATACGCCTAAAAGACACAACTGATGTGTGGGCTTTCCCGTCCCGCAGAGAATTTTCAATTATTTGCAGCCTTAAGTTAACGATAACCGCAAAAATTTTGTTGAAATACCTCTCTAATTATTGCAGTGTGTTAGATCGCCTTTTTGGGGGGATTTTTATTATTATACCCACACAGAAAATATTTGAACCAAAATTTTTTCAATTAATTCAATAATGCTGTTTCAAACGATTTTTTTTAATTGTTCCAATTAATTTCCCTTAATTGAAAATACAAATTATAACGTTTGTGTGTATATTTGCAAAGATGAAAACATACTCACAAACTTTAAAATATTTAAAATTTTCAAACAATTTCTTAATTGTTTCAATTAACTGTGTTGATTGAAAAATATATTTTAATTTGTTTTTACGTTTTATTTAGCCTCTTTTGCTGATGGTCAAATTTCAATTAAACCTATTGATTGAAACTGAACAGCAAGAAAAGCTGAAACTTACAAATGTGTTTATTGATATGATCAATTTGTTTGCTGGCGGAAAATCAGTACAGAATTTAATTAATAGCACAAATTTCTAACAATTACGTTAATTAAAGTTGGTTTTTCATTTTTTCTGTGCAATTGTTTGGAAGACGTTCTTGAAGCCAGACTTCTGCCAAATACGTATGCAAAATTGGAGCTGTGACCATAGATTCCATTTGCATAATTTCAACTGGTATGCCGTCTTCTCCTAGCGACTTGTTCCTCTTCTCCGTAGTAGAAGGATTGTTCATATACTCTTCCATGTACGTACTCGGCAAGTCGATGTTAAGAGTTTCGTCCGCACCATCGTCAAAAGCCCTGCAAATAAAATTGGACAACCTGATCCATTTTGATAAAATGGACTACTGCATGGACTAGTCCGATGTAATGCAAGTATGGACCATGCCATTGTTAAAAAGTGTTTGTAGTGAGACGACATGTCTTCGTTTTTTAACGACATGCTTTCGTGTTTAAACGAGTTCAAAACTAATCGTCTTGAGTATACCATGGAGTAGTTTTAAAACTACTCCTTAGTGGTCCAAGGGTGGGTTATATGGTCCTCTCCTAGGACATCGTAATGTTAAATAGACCAGGTTTTTTCCATACGTTTGGGATACTTTTGGACTAGTCCTGGTCCCTTGTGGACTACTCTTTACACGCGTGTTTCGACTGGTCCTATTATTTGCAGGGGTGCTGCTGATACTTTCGAATTGTTGCTTCCGTCTATTTGTTTGTTGTTTTACATTTCTTAAAATGTTTCAACTGATGTCTCCGACACCGTTGTTATTAAAGGATTGGTCAATGATTTAATATAGTTTGCGGACATTATTTGCGCCAGCAATATTCTCCGCATCTTTCATCATATTCTCAAGATATTCCCGCTTGTCAGTACGCGGGGTTCGTTGCACCACTTTTTATTTGTTGGTGTACTCTATTTTCAAAAAACAACGATCGTTAAGTTCTCCTCGTTTAAGTTCGTCCCTTTTCTGTGTTAAGTTCCATGTCCTATTTTAAATCCACACATTCCTCTCATTATTGTTTACGTAGCCAATGTTCTCTTCATTTGACCGATCTAAGCTCGTGGCATGTTACTTCCCATGTGTTGTGGTTTACTGATGATGTTTTGTCGCGTTTCTCTTGTTTTCATCGCTTTTTTTTTGCACATGAAACTGTTTCATTATTCATTGTGAGTTCCTATTCTCTATATTGGTTCTTAAATTTTTGACGATTAAACGCTACTACCAGGTGGTCATTACAACCCATGACTGCGCTGCGTTTTGTCCGAACATCTATTAGTGAGCTTCTCCATCGATGTCGTGAGCTACCTGGATATTTGTTCTGCCACCAGGCGATGTCCAAGTATATTTGTGGAGTTCCCTGTGAGGAAATAGCGAACCTCCAATGACAATATTAAATGCTTGACACATTGCAAAGAAGCATTCTCCATTGCAATTTTTTGACCCCAGTCTATGTTTTTCCATAATATGTTCCTTTCGTAAAATATTAATTGTGGTAAGAGAAGCAACTTTAAGTCATAATCGCGAAAATAATTAGAAAATTACCTTGACGACTCTTTACATTATTATTGTATTTTGTAACAAAATCCTGTCAATTAAATTCTTGGTATTGATTTGGCGTTTATTTGCTATGAATTAAGCGATTTTATAAAATCGGTATAAAAAAGGTCTAAAGAAATCTTTCATTTTGTTTTTTAAAACTTTCTTTCAGTGTGCATGAAGTAAAAACCATACAGAAGTTACAACTAGGGCTGTGCACATGACGTGAATCATTCGTGTCACGTGTGATTAACGCTTTAATAACTCTTGATTGTGATTACGTTAATTATGAAATGCACGTGAGTCATAGAGAGCGTTATTACTAAATGAAATTTGCATGTGTGTTAAACATTTTAAGCTCACAAACGATTTCGGACGCTCTTACGTCGACTTTCTAAAAAAAACTATTGAACAAATAAACATTAAAAGAGTTTTTAGACACAAATATTTATAAGAATATAATGGAATTAAAGTTTTGTTTATAAATTACTTTGTAAGTATGCGTGATTGTGAGACTTTAAAAATGATTCGTTAGTTAGCGTACGCAATAGTTAAAAATTCTGTTAATGTGATCCTGAGTATTTAAAAGTTCTTCGTTCATAATAACATAACCTTCCCTTGCGGGAATGCGTGATCGTTAGTCAAAAACACTCACGCGCACAGCTCTAGTAACAACTTATATTTTATGAGAAAGGGGACCTTTTCATTATTTGCGTATTTTTTTAAACCCAAAAAAAGGGGTGACTGGATGAAATTTTAATACAATTAAATTTTAATTTTCATTAAATTAAAAATATTAAAAGCAAAGGAGTGAAATATATAATATAACAAATCATTTTTACACCAAATGTTTTCAATCAGAGCAATTAGTTTGAATTATTAGTGAAATTAAAAAAACTTCTTATGAAGCATACGACTGAATTTCCATCTACAAAATCAACAGCATTTATTGCCATGGTTATTAATTTAACTGCAAACTTCCAAAATGAAAAAGGTTGGCCAGTTAATGCTTAAGCCAAAAGCCGTTGAGTAACTAAATTAAAGCATTTAATGTGGCAGCAACCCTCTTAATTTATGAATTCTATGGAATAGATTCTACAGCTATAAAACAGATAACCCTTAATAACGATAATAAAAAAAAAACTAGTCGATATTCACAGTTGAGTAATACGATTTGATTATTTTGGCATTTGGATTTCATCATTTTCATCTGTCTCAGCAACTTTATTTCTTGCTTTAAGACGTTTAACACCAGCAGTGAGTGAGTACGTGAATGACACTTGTCGATTGTCTTTAAGCAGAAAGTTATAACTTAACCATTCTGCATACTCTTGCCACAAACTGTACTGTTTCCAAAGATGTATTTAAACCACTTAACAACCCTTCTGTAACCCTCGTCACTTACACAAACAAATACACTTACACACACACACACACACACACACACACACACACACATTAATATGCCTAAGTGAGTGAGTGGGTTGGTCAAGCGGATTTAGAAAACAAACCAGGCATATTACACACTACATGTGTTGCATCATACGCCTCCCAAGGCATTTGTCTTCAAAAGCCTGGCAACGTCAACTCATAAAGAAAATGAAACCACAAACATTAAATCAGTTTCTAACACTTAAGTCATCAGAAAGATGTAAAAAGGACGAAGAACTACAACGACATCCTTTTTTTGTTGCTTTTAATTAAGTTTATTTTCATAGTCATTTGCTTTAGTTGCGCAAAAATTTGTCCATCATTAATAAATCTTTTTAAGACTAAATATTTGCCATGTTTGTATAGTTCTTCGAAAGTATGAATGAAATCACAAAACTGTTCACATTCGATAATTGCTTTCATTAATCAATATAATCACATCTCTAGCTTGTTTGCAGCTAAAGGACTGATGTAGCGGTTTCCTTCACTGGACACAGGCTCTAATGAAGTAGAAAGTAGAAAAAGTATTTAACTTAAATAATTCATTTGAAGGAGGGAGTTGCTATCTGAAGTCATTGTTCTTACACATTTATTTTCTTTTCTTTTTTTGGTTATTTATCAAAATTTTTGTTATTTATTTTTCTAGTTAAGAAAAATAATGTTGGATAATGTAACTTAATTATTGTAAAACTTTAGAGAGAACAGTTTTATAATTAAAACAACAAAGTTTGAATACTTTGGTCCATACAATGTAAAAAGTATTTTTAAATTTAAATTGGTTCAATTAGGATTAAAAAGACCTAATTATGAAAGTTTAAATCGAGTCTTTAATAAAGCAGTATGGAGTTTAAATTTTAATCAGCGAAAGAAGTCTTTAGTTCTTTACATGATCCAGCTTAAATACTTATCCGTTCGTCTGGCTGATTTCAGGTACATTGGACTTGAACTTAAAAGCTAAATCTTTATGTTTTAAGTTGATAAGGTAACGGCAACCAGTGGCTGAAATCAGTTGAGAGTTAAGAAATCATAAAACACCAAATTTTTGGTCAGTTAACTATTGTTCCATTAAAATTCGTAAGCATCTTCATCAATATTTGTACTAAGGCCCCGTACAAAATTAATCTGAAATTGAGCATTTACTTCAAACGTCTTATATAGAATCAGGTCCCGAATTAACCATAGAGTTCCTAACTGTAACTTACAACGCCACTTTAACAGAAATAAATTTCAGCTATTGTTAGTATATATAGATAAAATTCCTTAAATATTATTCCCCGTATTCATAAACGATTATTAAATTTAACAAACGTTTATTAAGGGAAATTTTCATAGAAAACTTGTTTTGTAAACCTTTATAAAATTTAAATTTTTTTATGAATATGGGCATAAACCTTTAACGCATATTTAACTTTCACTTGGAGATTAAAAAATGATTGGTTCATAGTTGTCTTAAAATCGCGTTAAGGTTCGTCCACTTCATATAATTTTTCAGAATTAACTCTTTTTTAAACTTAAATTTCGCAAAAAAAATTTAATTATGCTTGCAAGCGGTGCAGGGTCGGGCTTGTCTCTCTAGAGAGCTAGCTCTTTTTGAAAAAAATTTTTATTACATTAAAAGTTCTTAGTAAATTGGTACAGAAATATCGGTTTGAATTATTTCCTTCTTAGATTTGAATTCTATGTTAATAAATAAGCTTGAGGCCACAATTGATTTTTAATAAATTTTATTCTTTATTATTTTCAATATTTCCCCATCCTTTGGATGGCATCTTCAGAAATAATAATAAAACGAGTAACAATATTAAAACATACAACGAATAATCGCGTTCACATGTAAAATTGCACTTGTATAAGTTTTTTCGTTTACTCCTGGGAATTTAAAAATGCATTCTAAGATTTGTAGAATATAAGAGAATTTAAGCTTGTCTGGGGCCGACAGCATCCCCGCAATAAAACCAACAATTAAATTATAGATTTATAATAATTAGTCGTTTCTTTGCCAGCGTGCAGACTGCAGTCGGCTGTGATAAATATAGTTAATACTTTCCTCCTTATTTTCATCCCCACAGTTGCGGCGGACATCATAGTGCAGTTGTTAGAGCACCCTTTTAAAGGTCTATTGATGATTCTTGCGGCTTCGATTTTAACAGATGTCTCCATCTACGTTATGCTGGTAAACGAATTATTTCAAAGTTGCAGTCAATAAGCTTAGATTATTAATGATCGACACCGATCGTAGTGTGAAGTCAGGTTGCCTCGAAATGCAGTTTTTCAATAAATTCTTTTTGATATCATAATATCAGCAATTTTTTGCGTTTTCTGTCCAAGCTCAGGAACACAAAAAAATTATGTCACACGTATGTGACGTGAGTTTTGCAAAACATTCTTCATACTTATAAGTGACATGAGTTTTAAGTAAAATTAGTGTCACTAATATGATTACGTAAAAGTCACTTATAAGTGATATGAGTTTTTAGTAAAATTGGTGTCACTGATATGAGTACGTGAAAGTCACTTATAAGTGACATGAGTTTTTGGTAAAGTTGGTGTCACTAATATGAGTACGTAAAAGTCCCTTATAAGTGACATGAGTTTAAGTGAAATTGGTGTCATTAATATGAGTACGTAAAAGTCACTTATAAGTGACATGAGTTTTTAGTAAAATTGGTGTCACTAATATGAGTACGTAAAAGTCCCTTATAAGTGGCATGAGCTTTAAGTCAAATTTGTGCACTTGTATGAGTACGTAAAAGTCACTTATAAGTGACATGAGTTTTTAGTAAAATTGGTGTCACCAATATGAGAACATGAAAGTCACTTATAAGTGACATGAGCTTTTAGTAAAATTGGTGTCACTAATATGAGTACGTAAAAGTCTCTTATAAGTGACATGAGTGTAAGTAAAATTGGTGTCACTTATATGAGTACGTAAAAGTCACTTATAAGTGACATGAGTTTTAAGTAAAATTGGTGTCATTAATATGAGAACGTAAAAGTAACTTAAGTGCCATGAGTTTTAAGTAAAATTAGTGTCACTAATATGAGTACGTAAAAGTCACTTATAAGTGACATGAGTTTTAAGTAAAATTGGTGTCACTTATATGAGTACGTAAAAGACACTTTAAAGTGACATGAGTTTAAAGTATAATTGGTGTCACTAATATAAGTACGTAAGTCACTTATAAGTGACATAGGTTTTAAGTAAAATTGGTGTCATTAATATGAGAACGTAAAAGTCACTCATAAGTGACATGAGTTTTAAGTAAAATTGGTGTCACTTATATGAGTACGTAAAGGACACTTATAAGTGGCAGGAGCTTAAAGTTAAATTGGTGTCACTTATATGAGTCACTTTAATGGATTGATTTTATTAAATAAAACAAAAATTTAAAAATATGTATAAACATTTATTGCTTTTTATGTATGTAGAAAAAATTAAAACGCTTTTAGGGGAAGTTTAAAAAAAATAAATAAAACATAATCACGTTACAGGAAGACCTAAAATAAAAGCCAAGTTTTTAAATAACTACTTAGCCTATACCAAACCGCAGATATTATAGTTAAATCACATTGTAACAGAGTCGTAAAGGAAAAAGACAATTGCTTCCAACAAACTTTCACGAAATTATAGGTAAATAAATTTCAAAAAGAATCTGACACTTATATGTGACATGAGTTTCTGTGAAAACTCCGTTGTCACATATATGTGAAGCAGAGTGGGGAACGTGTTAAGCTACGACCAAATCTTTCCTCAAACTATCTTGAGGTCTATGCTCCAGCTACTGTAATGATTGCAACTATTTTTTCTTTATCCAGTATCGTGAGATCATCTACCAAACAAATACCTTATAAGAATAAATATATATTAGGGTTGGCCGATTTGTAAGGACAATCGACAAATTTGTCGATATTGTGCCATAGTTTTTTCGATAACTTTTGGCGCCCAAATTTAAATATTTGAAGAAAGGATTAATTTTAAAAAATATACTGAAGGTTTAGCTCAGATTTATATTTTAAAATTGTTTTTTGTTTCCTCTTTTTAATTTTTTAATATTTTGATTTTATGAAATGTTATTGTTAAATGTTGAAAAAATTTTTAAATTTAATTTTAATTTTTAATTTTTATTAATTGTCAAACATAATTTTTGTTAATTTTTATTAAAATATATCCTGTAGAAGATTTTCAAAGTAAATCGAAATATCGATAATAAAAATATACGAAGTATTTAAAATAAAAGTGACCTTAAGCTCAAATATTAATAAAGAAGAAAAATATTTAAAAAAGGTCGAAGAAATTAAAAAAAAATTTTTTTATTATTTATTCCTATTCAAGGTAAATTTGTAAACTTAAATCGATTGCGGTATAATTTTTTTTTTTTTGGTTTTTAGACGAATTTGTCCTTACAAACCTGGCCCACCGTAACGAACGCCTCTTTATTTCAGGGACCGTAACGGCTAAAAATTATATCAAAAAAGTTATTTTATAACAGTTATTTTGTGAATTAAAAAAAGTTAATGCATCTAAAACAGTTATTTTGCAACGTAAAAAAAGGTCGAAACAAACTCTTAAAACTCGTCAAATGAGTTTTATTTTATAATGGCGAAAACACCTCCTCAAATGAGCTTTATTTTTTGACCGTGAAATAAAACTCCTGAAATGAGTTTAATATTAGAGCCGGAAAAAATAAAACTCATTTGATGAGACGGAAAAACTCTATTTTTAAGAGTTTAATTCGTCCTTTTATTTTTACGTTGAAAAATAACTTTTTAATATTTTTAATTAGGCTTAAGTTCATGAAATTTAATTTTTATTAAATTATTTTTGTGAAGAAAGGAATTTTACAACATGAAAATTAATTAAAGTTGTTATTGATAATCTTTCATTCTTGACGTGGCTCGGGCTCGAACCCTGGCCGGCAGGTTACCATGACATTTTCTTCACAAAAATAATTTAATAAAAATTAAATTTCATGAACTTAAGCCTAATTAAAAATATTAAAAATTTGGATTTAAAACCATAAATAGTTCAACAAAATAACCACAATACTAATTATTGTTAAAGCTAAAGGCACGAGCTCTATGTGTACATTTGTCCTTCAAGTTGTGCTGAAAAAGGTCAACAGAAAAGAGAAAGACAAAGTGAAAAAACAAGAAATGTACGTGGACTTCAAGAAAAATTCTTGACGAAAGTACGAAAAAACAGAAGTAAAGGAAAAAACATGTAAAATCAATTAAAGATGGATGATCATTCAGGAAAGCAAATTTCGATCTACCAAATGTTAAAATACAATTTGGTTTAAGGATTGATGTTTGACTAGTGACGTCAGCAGTCGTCGATGGCTGCGAGTGTAAGACGGCAAATCCATCTGAGGAGATCGAGTGGTTGCGATCGAAACATGTCATGGTAACCTGCCGGCCAGGGTTCGAGCCCGAGCCACGTCAAGAATGAAAGATTATCAATAACAACTTTAATTAATTTTCATGTTGTAAAATTCCTTTCTTCACAAAAATAATTTAATAAAAATTAAATTTCATGAACTTAAGCCTAATTAAAAATATTAAAAATTTGGATTTAAAACCATAAATAGTTCAACAAAATAACCACAATACTAATTATTGTTGAAAAATAACTGTAAACTCTGGAGTTGAGATCGTTTTTTAAGATCACCATAGATTCTGAAAGAGCTCGTCAATAGAAATCTATTGGTATAAAATAGAATAGGTCTCCGTTGACTCTAACATGAAGAGTTTTAATTTTAAATTTTGTGCATAACTCTTATTTACGGTATCTGCTTTATTTCAATAGTCACTCATCATCATAATCATTCATAGGAAAACCTTAAAAATTCAAAAAAAATCCAGAAATAAGTCGGTTTCAATTTTACTTAATAATTTTTTATTTTTTTAGTTTTATAAACTGTTTTTTTATTTTGCGTTGAAGTATTTTTTCAAAAACCATTAAATTACAAAATTAACATACAAGTAAAATGTAAAGCTTACATCTAACTCAATAGGCATGTACATTCTTCCGAATCCGAATTGGAATGCATTTAAATTTCCATGATTTTTAAAACTATCTTCTGCCACATTAACATCGCTTTGATATTTTAGCAATGACTTCTAAACTGCAAGAAATAAAATCAGTTTTATTGCAATCGGTGCGTGGGTAAAGTCGACATTGCTGCTGTCTCTTGGTATTTAATTAAATGAAAAAGGAAATATTAAAGTTTTTCTTTTGCAAAAAGTGTTAAAATGTCAATTAGTTGTCATATTTTCAAATAAATATAAAATATAATTCGTTTATAATCGATTTCGGTAAAAAAAATGCATTAGAAAATTCTCAAATGTGTAATAGTCTAAATTGTTCTAAGAGGATGACGTCATCATAATTTTGTTCTTTTATTCCGTTTCCTTCGTGTAGTTGACAGCAGTTAATAAAATAACAACAAGTGTACGATGCGCGAGTAGCTCGGTAACAGTCGCGTATTTTAATAAAGAAAAAGTGTGTATTTGTCAAAAGTATATTGTTGTTGTTGGTAGAAATGTTCAAATCGGAAGAAGGTTGACATTCAATGGGTGTTAAATGAGTGCGTTTGTTTTTTTATGTTATTAAGAAAAAGTGGTTTAAGTAAATAAAGTTGTAAGCAAGGCGAATTGACTTTAAATTCGCCTGGATTGTAAGATGAAAAGAGGAAAGGAAATACATAAAACAAAAGCATTTAAATAGTATGTATGTATGCGAGTTGTACATATTGCATGAAGTATGTTTTAGTGAGTGAAAAAAATAATAAAAACGGAAAATGAAATAAAAGCAACACGTATGACTGCATTTCTTTGCAAAGGTAAATACTTACTTACATATAATACCTTTATGAGTATTTAGTATAAAATAAATATTCGGGCATTTAGAACATACTCGACTGACATTTTGAAGAAATTTTTTTAACATGACACAGAAATAAACGACATAAATAATACTCGTATACCTACATATCGTTGGTTTCATGAAGACTCTCACGTAATTGCAACTTTTCAGGAAAAGTTAAGAACATAAAAAACCGTTATTCTATTTTTTAAATGTATTGGAATCGCTTAAAAACTCCATATCGAAAAAAATTGAGTTAGGACCTTTCTACATGCTACCAACGATATCGCTTTCTTATTATTTAAAAACTAGCTATTAAACGAACTTTAATACATGACGTTTGGTTTTTTTAACCAAATGTATCTGAAATGTCCGCTGAATCCGAAGAGGTATGAAGTCAAAATAAGAACAGTTTTCCAAGTTAACCGTTCTTTGTGTTATCACTTATATGAAAATATCTTTAAAAATAATAGACAGTTAATGTAGTTCCTCATTTTTAATGAAAGATAATAAAATTTCTTACATAAAAATGGGTGGCTTGTAAAATTGGTCAAGAAATAAAAGAGTAACCGTGGACAAAATTTAAAATTTCTTGAAAAATTATATGATTTTTTGCAATTTTTTCTTTTCAAGTTTTTTTTTTGTAACGAAACAATTAAAAAATTTATTGTTTTATTACATACGATACTAGTTTATGCCAATACAATACAAATGTTAAAGCTACAGAAGATTTACTGAATTAACCCACTTTTCAAACTCTTATCAAATCAAAAACTCAAAGGAAGCAAACTCACAGAATTTGAAAAGCGATTGCCGTAAATGTTACACTCAGAAAAAATCAATGTAAAATTCTCGATACTGAAACATTATTTTCTTTTAAAATAACAATAATTCATGTCAATTTAATATTTCCGTAAAGTAAAAGCAAAATGACATTCATATTAAAATAAATCTCCGAATGACGTTGAATGATAGTTATTTCAAGTTGAAACAACTTGAATTTCATGTAGAATCAAATTGGTTTGAGTTTGAAATAACAGTGAGAAGAATCTTCATGGACAACATATGCATTAATTTAGGAAATATCTAAACAATTACCCGTAGAACCATAGAGAGAGAGAGATATAGAGAAAGAATATAATTATTTATTTTCCTGTAGCACATGTTTCACTTTTTTGTTTTCCGCTTTGTTCACAGAAGCACTCGCAATCAAAAGACACCAGCAAGGTGGTCCGATATGGTTTTTGTCATCATTCTACTTTGATAACACTGTGCAACAAGCAAAAATTTCCTGAATAGCCAGTATTTTTTTTTTTTTTGATCGGCTATAGTCACCACACTGCAAATACCATCATTGTTTAAAATTCTATTGTAAGGTTTTAAAAATTTAACTATAATTTTTTTTCTAAAATTTGAAATTTTTGGGGAGGCTGCTCCATTCATCTTGTCGTATCTTTGGAACGACGTCCTAGATTTTGCTATGCAATACGTTAAAAATAATTTTAAATTACACCAGATTAAAGCCTTTCAAATATTTTGATTTTGCCAATTTTTGTTTGTTCAATCATAAAATTTTTGAACTCAAAAAATTCATAAAAAATTTATATCAACAAATACTTCCCAGTTTTGGTAATAAATCGTAAAGTTGCATATTTTAGAAATAAAATAAATTTTATTTCATGAAAATCCATGGACAAATTCCTGTTTTTTCCCCGATATAATGAAAGTACTAAGTTTTGACATTTTTTTATCGCAAATTTGTGTAGAACAACATGTTGCAATCATAAAAGAAACATGTTGCTTAACAGAAATTTGAGATAAAAAATGTTAAAACTTAGTACTTTCACTTTATCGTGAATAAAAAACTAATTTATCAATGGATTTTCGTGAAACAAAATTTATTTTAATTCTTTAATATGCGGCTTTATGAAAAAATAATTTAAGTAAAGGATTAAATGTTTTGACGTATTGCATAACAAAATCGAGGGCGTCGTTCCAAAGTTACGACAAGATGTATGGAGCAGGCTCTTTAAAAATCTGAAATTTTAGAAAAAAAATTTAAAAAAATTTGTTGAAGAGTAAAAATATTGTGTCTAGACGATATGCCATAATTGTGAACAAACGTTTGCTGACTTCGTTAACAAATGCCTGTTATATGTTGGTAAGCATACGTTTGTTGAAAAAATTTGGTGTCTACACGATTTGTTGGCACTGAAAGCAAATTTTTAACATAAATTTGCTGATTCAACATATCGTGCAGACTAAGCTTTATATTAGCTGAAACCAAAAGCATTATAATAATTTGTTATTTATATTTAAGTAAAAAAGGGAATTCTAAACTCTTTATGAAAATTGTTAAAAAATTACATTGAATACCAAATAAAGAATAAATGAATGAATGAATAAAATATTATTTTTTTTGGGTTTTTAGACGAATTTGTCCTTACAAACGCCCACCGTAATGAACAGCCTCTTTATTTCAGGGACCGTAACGGCTAAAAATTATATCAAAAAAGTTATTTTATAACAGTTATTTTGTGAATTAAAAAAAAGTTAATGCATCTAAAACAGTTATTTTGCAACGTAAAAAAGGTCGAAACAAACTCTTAAAACTCGTCAAATGAGTTTTATTTTATAATGGCGAAAACACCTCCTCAAATGAGCTTTATTTTTTGACCGTGAAATAAAACTCCTGAAATGAGTTTAATATTAGAGCCGGCAAAAATTAAACTCATTTGATGAGACGGAAAAACTCTATTTTTAAGAGTAAATTTGTCCTTTTATTTTTACGTTGAAAAATAACTGTAAACTCTGGAGTTGAGATCGTTTTTTAAGATCACCATAGATTCTGAAAGAGCTCGTCAATAGAAATCTATTGGTATAAAATAGAATAGGTCTCCGCTGACTCTAACATGAAGAGTTTTAATTTTAAATTTTGTGCATAACTCTTATTTACGGTATCTGCTTTATTTCAATAGGCACTCATCATCATAATCATTCATAGGAAAACCTTAAAAATTCAAAAAAAATCCAGAAATAAGTCGGTTCCAATTTTACTTAATAATGTTTTATTTTTTTAGTTTTATAAACTGTTTTTTTATTTTGCGTTGAAGTATTTTTTCAAAAACCATTAAATTACAAAATTAACATACAAGTAAAATGTAAAGCTTATATCTAACTTAATAGGCATGTACATTCTTCCGAATCCGAATTGGAATGCATTTAAATTTCCATGATTTTTAAAACTATCTTCTGCCACATTAACATCGCTTTGATATTTTAGCAATGACTTCTAAACTGCAAGAAATAAAATCAGTTTTATTGCAATCGGTGCGTGGGTAAAGTCGACGACATTGCTGCTGTCTCTTGGTATTTAATTAAATTAAAAAGGAAATATTAAAGTTTTTCTTTTGCAAAAAGTGTTAAAATGTCAATTAGTTGTCATATTTGCAAATAAATATAAAATATAATTCGTTTATAATCGATTTTGGTAAAAAAAATGCATTAGAAAATTCTCAAATGTGTAATAGTCTAAATTGTTCTAAGAGGATGACGTCATCATAATTTTGTTCTTTTATTCCGTTTCCTTCGTGTAGTTGACAGCAGTTAATAAAATAACAACAAGTGTACAATGCGCGAGTAGCTCGGTAGCAGTCGCGCATTTTAATAAAGAAAACTGTGTATTTGGCAAAAGTATATTGTTGTTGTTAGTAGAAATGTTCAAATCGGAAGAAGGTTGACATTCAATGGGTGTTAAATGAGTGCGTTTGTTTTTTTATGTTATTAAGAAAAAGTGGTTTAAGTAAATAAAGTTGTAAGCAAGGCGAATTGACTTTAAATTCGCCTGGGTTGTAAGATGAAAAGAGGAAAGGAAATACATAAAACAAAAGCATTTAAATAGTATGTATGTATGCGAGTTGTACATATTGCATGAAGTATGTTTTAGTGAGTGAAAAAAATAATAAAAACGGAAAATGAAATAAAAGCAACACGTATGACTGCATTTCTTTGCAAAGGTAAATACTTACTTACATATAATACCTTTATGAGTATTTAGTATAAAATAAATATTCGGGCATTTAGAACATACTCGATAGAAATTTGGAAAAAATTTTTTTAACATAACAGAAATAAATGACATAAATAATACTCGTATACCTACATATCGTTGGTTTCATGAAGACTCTCACGTAATTGCAAATTTTCAGGAAAAGTTAAGAACATAAAAAACCGTTATTCTATTTTTTAAATGTATTGGAATCGCTTAAAAACTCCATATCGAAAAAAATTGAGTTAGGACCTTTCTACATGCTACCAACGATATCGCTTTCTTATTATTTAAAAACTAGCTATTAAACGAACTTTAATACATGACGTTTGGTTTTTTTAACCAAATGTATCTGAAATGTCCGCTGAATCCGAATAGGTATGAAGTCAAAATAAGAACAGTTTTCCAAGTTAACCGTTCTTTGTGTTATCACTTATATGAAAATATCTTTAAAAATAATAGACAGTTAATGTAGTTCCTCATTTTTAATGAAAGATAATAAAATTTCTAACATAAAAATGGGTGGCTTGTAAAATTGGTCAAGAAATAAAAGAGTAACCGTGGACAAAATTTTAAACTTCTTGAAAAATTATATGATTTTTTGCAATTTTTTCTTTTCAAGTTATATTTTTGTGACGAAACAATTAAAAAATTTATTGTTTTATTACATACGATACTAGTTTATGCCAATACAATACAAATGTTAAAGCTACAGAATATTTACTGAATTAACCCACTTTTCAAACTCTTATCAAATCAAAAACTCAAAGGAAGTAAACTCACAGAATTTGAAAAGCGATTGCCGTAAATGTTACACGCAGAAAAAATCAATGTAAAATTCTCGAAATTCTCGATACTGAAACATTATTTTCTTTTAAAGTAACTATAATTCATGCAAATTTAACATTTCCGTAAAGTAAGAGCAAAATGACATTCATATTAAAATAAATCTCCGAATTACGTTGAATGATAGTTATTTCAAGTTGAAACAACTTGAATTTCATGTAGAATCGAATTGGTTTGAGTTTGAAATAACAGTGAGAAGAAGCTTCATGGACAACATATGCATTAATTTAGGAAATATCTAAACACTTACCCGTAGAACCAGAGAGAGAGAGAGATAGAGAGAAAGAATATAATTATTTATTTTCCTGTAGCACATGTTTCACTTTTTTGTTTTCCGCTTTGTTCACAGAAGCACTCGCAATCAAAAGACACCAGCAAGATGGTCCGATATGGTTTTTGTCATCATTCTACTTTGATAACACTATGCAACAAGCAAAAATTTCCTGAATAGCCACTATTTTTTTTTTTTTTTGATCGGCTATAGTCACAACACTGCAAATCCATCATTGTTTAAAATTCTATTGTCCGCAGATGGATTTGCCGTCTTACACTCGCAGCCATCGACGACTGCTGACGTCACTAGTCAAACATCAATCCTTAAACCAAATTGTATTTTAACATTTGGTAGATCGAAATTTGCTTTCCTGAATGATTATCCACTTTAATTGATTTTACGTGTTTTTTCCTTTACTTCTGTTTTTTCGTACTTTCGTCAAGAATTTTTCTTGAAGTCCAAGTACATTTTTTTGTTTTTTCACTTTGTCTTTCTCTTTTCTGTTGACCTTTTTCAACACAACTTGAAGGACAAATGTACACATAGAGCTCGTGCCTTAGCTTTAACAATAATTAGTATTGTGGTTATTTTGTTGAACTATTTATGGTTTTTAATCCAAATTTTTAATATTTTTAATTAGGCTTAAGTTCATGAAATTTAATTTTTATTAAATTATTTTTATGAAGAAAGGAATTTTTACAACATGAAAATTAATTAAAATTGTTCTTGATAATCTTTCATTCTTGACGTGGCTCGGGCTCGAACCCTGGCCGGCAGGTTACCATGACATGTTTCGATCGCAACCACTCGATCTCCTCAGATGGATTTGCCGTCTTACACTCGCAGCCATCGACGACTGCTGACGTCACTAGTCAAACATCAATCCTTAAACCAAATTGTATTTTAACATTTGGTAGATCGAAATTTGCTTTCCTGAATGATTATCCACTTTAATTGATTTTACATGTTTTTTCCTTTACTTCTGTTTTTTTCTACTTTCGTCAAGAATTTTTCTTGAAGTCCAAGTACATTTTTTTTTTGTTTTTTCACTTTGTCTTTCTCTTTTCTGTTGACCTTTTTCAGCACAACTTGAAGGACAAATGTGCACATAGAGCTCGTGCCTTAGCTTTAACAATAATTAGTATTGTGGTTATTTTGTTGAACTATTTATGGTTTTTAATCCAAATTTTTAATATTTTTAATTAGGCTTAAGTTCATGAAATTTAATTTTTATTAAATTATTTTTATGAAGAAAGGAATTTTTACAACATGAAAATTAATTAAAATTGTTCTTGATAATCTTTCATTCTTGACGTGGCTCGGGCTCGAACCCTGGCCGGCAGGTTACCATGACATGTTTCGATCGCAACCACTCGATCTCCTCAGATGGATTTGCCGTCTTACGCTCGCAGCCATCGACGACTGCTGACGTCACTAGTCAAACATCAATCCTTAAACCAAATTGTATTTTAACATTTGGTAGATCGAAATTTGCTTTCCTGAATGATTATCCACTTTAATTGATTTTACATGTTTTTTCCTTTACTTCTGTTTTTTTTTTCTAAAATTTGAGATTTTTGGGGAGGCTGCTCCATACATCTTGTCGTAACTTTGGAACGACGTCCTAGATTTTGCTATGCAATACGTTAAAAATAATTTTAAATTTCACCAGATTAAAGCCTTTCAAATATTTTGATTTTGCCGATTTTTGTTTGTTCAATCATAAAATTTTTGAACTCAAAAAATTCATAAAAAATTTAAATCAACAAATACTTCCCAGTTTTGGTACTAAATCGTAAAGTTGCATATTTTAGAAATAAAATAAATTTTATTTCATTAAAATCCATGGACAAATTCCTGTTTTTTTCCCGATAAAATGAAAGTACTAAGTTTTGACATTTTTTTTATCGCAAATTTGTGTAGAACAACATGTTGCAATCATAAAAGAAACATGTTGCTTAACACAAATTTGAGATAAAAAATGTTAAAACTTAGTACTTTCACTTTATCGTGAATAAAAAACGAATTTATCAATGGATTTTCGTGAAACAAAATTTATTTTAATTCTTTAATATGCGGCTTTATGAAAAAATAATTTAAGTAAAGGATTAAAAAAAAAAATAATGTGTTATAAAAAGGTAAAACTCTGTTATTTTTAGCTCTACACAAATTTTGCGATAAAAAAATGTTGAAACTAGGTATGTATGTATGTATGTATGTATGTATGTATGTATGTATGTACTTTCATTTTATCGGGAATAAAACAGAAATTTGTACATGGATTTTCATGAAATAAAATTTATTTTACTTCTAATACATGCAGCTTTGAGCTTAAGTATTAGTTGCTTTCAATTTTTTATGAATTTTTTTAATTCAAAAATTTTATATATAAAAAAAAAAACAAAAAAAAAAATATTTCTTTTGCCACTTAGACAGACTTAAATCTAGAATATTTTAAAATGTTTTGACGTATTGCATAACAAAATCGAGGGCGTCGTTCCAAAGTTACGACAAGATGTATGGAGCAGGCTCTTTAAAAATCTGAAATTTTAGAAAAAAAATTTAAAAAAATTTGTTGAAGAGTAAAAATATTGTGTCTAGACGATATGCCATAATTGTGAACAAGCGTTTACTGACTTCGTTAACAAATGCCTGTTATATGTTGGTAAGCATACGTTTGTTGAAAAAATTTGGTGTCTACACGATTTGTTGGCACTGAAAGCAAATTTTTAACATAAATGTGCTGATTCAACATATCGTGCAGACTAAGCTTTATATTAGCTGAAACCAAAAGCATTATAATAATTTGTTATTTATATTTAAGTAAAAAAGGGAATTCTAAACTCTTTATGAAAATTGTTAAAAAATTACATTGAATACCAAATAAAGAATAAATGAATGAATGAATAAAATATTATTTTTTTTGGGTTTTTAGACGAATTTGTCCTTACAAACGCCCACCGTAATGAACAGCCTCTTTATTTCAGGGACCGTAACGGCTAAAAATTATATCAAAAAAGTTATTTTATAACAGTTATTTTGTGAATTAAAAAAAAGTTAATGCATCTAAAACAGTTATTTTGCAACGTAAAAAAGGTCGAAACAAACTCTTAAAACTCGTCAAATGAGTTTTATTTTATAATGGCGAAAACACCTCCTCAAATGAGCTTTATTTTTTGACCGTGAAATAAAACTCCTGAAATGAGTTTAATATTAGAGCCGGCAAAAATTAAACTCATTTGATGAGACGGAAAAACTCTATTTTTAAGAGTAAATTTGTCCTTTTATTTTTACGTTGAAAAATAACTGTAAACTCTGGAGTTGAGATCGTTTTTTAAGATCACCATAGATTCTGAAAGAGCTCGTCAATAGAAATCTATTGGTATAAAATAGAATAGGTCTCCGCTGACTCTAACATGAAGAGTTTTAATTTTAAATTTTGTGCATAACTCTTATTTACGGTATCTGCTTTATTTCAATAGGCACTCATCATCATAATCATTCATAGGAAAACCTTAAAAATTCAAAAAAAATCCAGAAATAAGTCGGTTCCAATTTTACTTAATAATGTTTTATTTTTTTAGTTTTATAAACTGTTTTTTTATTTTGCGTTGAAGTATTTTTTCAAAAACCATTAAATTACAAAATTAACATACAAGTAAAATGTAAAGCTTATATCTAACTTAATAGGCATGTACATTCTTCCGAATCCGAATTGGAATGCATTTAAATTTCCATGATTTTTAAAACTATCTTCTGCCACATTAACATCGCTTTGATATTTTAGCAATGACTTCTAAACTGCAAGAAATAAAATCAGTTTTATTGCAATCGGTGCGTGGGTAAAGTCGACATTGCTGCTGTCTCTTGGTATTTAATTAAATTAAAAAGGAAATATTAAAGTTTTTCTTTTGCAAAAAGTGTTAAAATGTCAATTAGTTGTCATATTTTCAAATAAATATAAAATATAATTCGTTTATAATCGATTTTGGTAAAAAAAATGCATTAGAAAATTCTCAAATGTGTAATAGTCTAAATTGTTCTAAGAGGATGACGTCATCATAATTTTGTTCTTTTATTCCGTTTCCTTCGTGTAGTTGACAGCAGTTAATAAAATAACAACAAGTGTACAATGCGCGAGTAGCTCGGTAGCAGTCGCGCATTTTAATAAAGAAAACTGTGTATTTGGCAAAAGTATATTGTTGTTGTTAGTAGAAATGTTCAAATCGGAAGAAGGTTGACATTCAATGGGTGTTAAATGAGTGCGTTTGTTTTTTTATGTTATTAAGAAAAAGTGGTTTAAGTAAATAAAGTTGTAAGCAAGGCGAATTGACTTTAAATTCGCCTGGGTTGTAAGATGAAAAGAGGAAAGGAAATACATAAAACAAAAGCATTTAAATAGTATGTATGTATGCGAGTTGTACATATTGCATGAAGTATGTTTTAGTGAGTGAAAAAAATAATAAAAACGGAAAATGAAATAAAAGCAACACGTATGACTGCATTTCTTTGCAAAGGTAAATACTTACTTACATATAATACCTTTATGAGTATTTAGTATAAAATAAATATTCGGGCATTTAGAACATACTCGATAGAAATTTGGAAAAAATTTTTTTAACATAACAGAAATAAATGACATAAATAATACTCGTATACCTACATATCGTTGGTTTCATGAAGACTCTCACGTAATTGCAAATTTTCAGGAAAAGTTAAGAACATAAAAAACCGTTATTCTATTTTTTAAATGTATTGGAATCGCTTAAAAACTCCATATCGAAAAAAATTGAGTTAGGACCTTTCTACATGCTACCAACGATATCGCTTTCTTATTATTTAAAAACTAGCTATTAAACGAACTTTAATACATGACGTTTGGTTTTTTTAACCAAATGTATCTGAAATGTCCGCTGAATCCGAATAGGTATGAAGTCAAAATAAGAACAGTTTTCCAAGTTAACCGTTCTTTGTGTTATCACTTATATGAAAATATCTTTAAAAATAATAGACAGTTAATGTAGTTCCTCATTTTTAATGAAAGATAATAAAATTTCTAACATAAAAATGGGTGGCTTGTAAAATTGGTCAAGAAATAAAAGAGTAACCGTGGACAAAATTTTAAACTTCTTGAAAAATTATATGATTTTTTGCAATTTTTTCTTTTCAAGTTATATTTTTGTGACGAAACAATTAAAAAATTTATTGTTTTATTACATACGATACTAGTTTATGCCAATACAATACAAATGTTAAAGCTACAGAATATTTACTGAATTAACCCACTTTTCAAACTCTTATCAAATCAAAAACTCAAAGGAAGTAAACTCACAGAATTTGAAAAGCGATTGCCGTAAATGTTACACGCAGAAAAAATCAATGTAAAATTCTCGAAATTCTCGATACTGAAACATTATTTTCTTTTAAAGTAACTATAATTCATGCAAATTTAACATTTCCGTAAAGTAAGAGCAAAATGACATTCATATTAAAATAAATCTCCGAATTACGTTGAATGATAGTTATTTCAAGTTGAAACAACTTGAATTTCATGTAGAATCGAATTGGTTTGAGTTTGAAATAACAGTGAGAAGAAGCTTCATGGACAACATATGCATTAATTTAGGAAATATCTAAACACTTACCCGTAGAACCAGAGAGAGAGAGAGATAGAGAGAAAGAATATAATTATTTATTTTCCTGTAGCACATGTTTCACTTTTTTGTTTTCCGCTTTGTTCACAGAAGCACTCGCAATCAAAAGACACCAGCAAGATGGTCCGATATGGTTTTTGTCATCATTCTACTTTGATAACACTATGCAACAAGCAAAAATTTCCTGAATAGCCACTATTTTTTTTTTTTTTTGATCGGCTATAGTCACCACACTGCAAATACCATCATTGTTTAAAATTCTATTGTAAGGTTTTAAAAATTTAACTATAATTTTTTTTCTAAAATTTGAAATTTTTGGGGAGGCTGCTCCATTCATCTTGTCGTAACTTTGGAACGACGTCCTAGATTTTGCTATGCAATACGTTAAAAATAATTTTAAATTTCACCAGATTAAAGCCTTTCAATATTTTGATTTTGCCAATTTTTGTTTGTTCAATCATAAAATTTTTTAACTCAAAAAATTCATAAACAATTTAAATCAACAAATACTTCCCAGTTTTGGTACTAAATCGTAAAGTTGCATATTTTAAAAATAAAATAAATTTTATTTCATGAAAATCCATGGACAAATTCCTGTTTTTTTCCCGATAAAATGAAAGTACTAAGTTTTGACATTTTTATCGCAAATTTGTGTAGAGCAACATGTTGCAATCATAAAAGAAACATGTTGCTTAACACAAATTTGAGATAAAAAATGTTAAAACTTAGTACTTTCACTTTATCGTGAATAAAAAACGAATTTATCAATGGATTTTCGTGAAACAAAATTTATTTTAATTCTTTAATATGCGGCTTTATGAAAAAATAGTTTAAGTAAAGGATTTAAAAAAAAATAATGTGTTATAAAAAGGAAAAACTCTGTTATTTTTAGCTCTACACAAATTTACGATAAAAAAATGTTGAAACTAGGTATGTATGTATGTATGTACTTTCATTTTATCGGGAATAAAACAGAAATTTGTACATGGATTTTCATGAAATAAAATTTATTTTACTTCTTATACATGCAGCTTTGAGCTTAAGTATTAGTTGCTTTCAATTTTTATGAATTTTTTTAATTAAAAAATTTTATAAAAAAAAAACAAAAAAAAAATATTTTTTTTGCCACTTAAGCCTATTATTATTTCACACGAAAATTTTGACATGTATCAATGTTACCTATCTTTCGAGTTTGTACAATTTGACGTTTTAATTCCTGTAAAGTATGCGACATTGTTTTGCGTATGTAAACAAACCCCACATGTATTTTACTAAAATTTATTTTTTTTAATAAAAAAATTTAATAAAAAAGAAAGTAAATATGGATAAAAAACTGTTACCGGTTGTACATAATAATTTCATAAATGAAGATAATTTCATAAATGAAGACTATAATGTTGATTATGAAGTTCATATCTTCTTAAAATCAGGAAATTTGCAGTTAGTCAAAAGTCATAAATTAATACGAAATATCGGAATTATAACAGGACATCGTCTTGAAACCCCGACTACATTTATTTATTATGTTTTTTTATCCACTTTCGTCGACATTTTATTTGAACAACTTAAGGTGCAAATGGAAACATTAGAGCCTGTGCCATATCTAGATCTCAAAGAATTCTGATGAAAGAATGTGGCGATTCTGGAAACATGTAAATTCAAATCCCGGTTTTCAATTAATTTTAATAAAAAATTTTGTAAAAAATCCTTCCTTCTGTAAGAATAATAAAACGAAAATTAAATTTGATGAACTCAAGCTTAACTAAAAATATCAAAAGTTAAAAATTAACAATTCAACTTAAAATCACAATTGTTTTTAATCATAAAATTTTTAAGAAAAGTTCTTCTCTAACAGGAAAAGGTAGTGAATTCTTGGTGATTAATATCATGATATAAAAATACAGATCCTTCCGTCCAACTTGGAAGGAATAATTGTTGTCATCATATACTTTTAACAAAAACTTGTCACATTGTATACACACAGAAAAAAATACCCATGTAAAATTAACATGGAAAAATGTTGATTGAGAATCATGTTAAATTTCAGAAAAATTATGCCCTTTACTTAAATTTATCATTATTTCATATTAATCTTTAATAAAAAATATCAAAATAACCTTAAATTACGTTTATTTAATATTATTCACTGTTAAAAAAATAAAAAAAAAAAAAAATATTAAAATATAAATAAATCTGGATTCAATATTGAACCCATAAAAACCTGTTTTGTATTAAAATCAAAAGTTTATCTTGTTAAATTAACATGCATACCTACTTAATTATGTACATTTTTTATTTTCACTTTTAAAATATGTTATAAAAAGAAGATAATTCCCGTATTCTTTTAATTAAAATTGTTTATTTAAATAGTATATCAAGTTTTCAAAGTAGAATGATGACCATATCGGGCGATTCTGCTGATGCTTCTGTTAACAAAGGAGAATACAAAATAAGTGAGACATGTGTTACAGGGTTTTGAATTATTCTTACATAAATGCAAATGTTGTCTGAAGCTTCTTCACACTGTTAAAATACACTCAAACCCATTTGATTCTACATGAAATTCACGTTGTTTCAACTGGAAATAACTTTCATTCAACGTGATTCCGATTGTTATTTCAATATAAATTACATTTTGCTCTAACTTTACTCCAATGTTAAATTAACATGAATTATAGTTATATCAAAAGAAAAAAATGTTGTTCGCAGTTATTGTAAAATCAGGTTGAATTAACATGAAACCCGTATGAAGCAAAATCACCACCGAAAAAATTTAAATCAACCTTGTTTTCGACGTTTTTAACTTGATTTTTTTCTGTGTGTACAACCTGTGGAACAGTTCAATTACTGCATGGAACCTTTTCAGATCGTGTACTTTCTTGTTTTAGTGAACAGATAATGTGATTTTCTGCAATCACATTTTAGGACATAATTTGAAGTTAAACGGGGTAAATCAATAAGACAACTAACTCTAGGCAACTCTTTAATTATGGGAGAAAACTAGCACTGCATCAACATGACTTAGGACACATATCTGTGGTTTTCATGGGCAACCGCGTATGTCTTAAAATAAAATTTTTCAGGAGAGCCGAAAAAACCATTTGAGATCAAACTATGGGCTAGGTATTGCACCTTTTTAACTTTGCAATTGAGTTAAAACATCGGAATGGGTGTATCTGTTCTTAAAAATTTTCAATAAAATGTAAAGAGTTCTTAAAATGAAGCAATATGGCATTAACATTTCAAAATGTAAAAAAGACATACGCGGTTGCCCATGAACACCACAGATATATGCAAAATAGCCATGAAAAATGTTGTCAAAAAGGTGCGTGTGTTCTAGTTTGCACAATGTTTTATTCCTTTTCCAAATATGTACAAAATATGTTTATGTGTTTTATGAGGTTTTAGGATGCCCTTCTAATCCTACAGAAAATTCGCACCATTTTGGGTACCAATCAAAGCTTTTGCTTAATTTGGCAGTGATTTCAAAAATGTTTACCAAATATTAATTCCTTTTCATTTAATTGCCTACCAGAGAAGCCTTACATATTGTAAATTTCTACAGAACTTATTTTTTTGCTTTCAATTATTAAATTTCCTAATGCAAACACACAAACAAACAAATCAGCAACTAACATCTATCAAAATCATACCAACTGATTTATATTAAAAAAAAACATACTTTTGAAAACAACAAGCAGACAACAAAAAATAATAAAAGGATCTGGCATTGCATCAATGGAACTAGACGTAAAGAAAATAATCACAAATATTTGTAACAATAAATTACCTAAATTTCACCAATAAATCTTAAATACTTAAATAAATACTACAAGAAATACACAATAATATTTTCTGGACAACCTCAAATAGCAAAAAAAAAAAACACACAATCATTTGTAAGGATTGAAGAAACAAACAAAACGACCAACCCAAAAGCAACAATGTCCTATTTTCATTTGTTGGTTGTTGAATTTAATTTGAGTTCCCTGTTGACATATTGAAGTGGTCAATAGTCTTCAGACAATACGAGAAAACATCTAATAGAAATGAAAATTTTAAAAAGGAAAGGGAAAAGAAAACATAGAAAATGGAGCAGGAGATTTGTTCAAATATCAATGTGTCCTATTAAGAAAGCACATGCTTAAAACTAATTGATTAAACGTACATAAAGTGAAAAGTTTTGGGAATTTTTCCTTCTTTTTTTTTTTGGAAAATGTTTTTGTTTAATACAAAACTAGCAAAAATTCAATCAAAAATCTCCACACGCCTATGAAAATCAACAATATTTCTCGGTTGTCTACTTTTAATAAAAATTAAAAGGAAACCCTTCAAAATCTATTAAAGTAATTGTTGTTATTGTTACCAAAACTTTTGTTGGGTATTTTGTAATATGCCTCAGTTTTGTATTTTGGTGTTTGTGCATCGGTTGCGGTAATAGTTTTGATTTTTATGGTTCAGAAAAAATTCCATTTTTTTTTTATTTGGTTTGTTCCCATTCTTCCATTGTCCGTAGTAAATTGGTCATGTGACCAACCATTTATTATTGAATCATAAAAAATGGACAATAAATGTGTAACATGACAGACGGTTGATCTATTTTTATATCGAAAATATTTCGACAAATTGTTGGTAGCTGTAGTTGAGATTCTTTATCGTTTTATATTGTTCGCTTCGTTACTGTTGATGTCATAACTTTTTTTGAAAACGTATTTTGAAGGGTTCTACTTTAATAGAAAAATTATAAGTTTAAGGGTTTTTTTTTTTTTGCTTAAGTTCTTCAGTTGGGAATACCAAACGAAAGGTTTAGAGTTAATTTTAAATTACAGATTTTAACAAGGCGTAAGTGTCATTTAAGTTGTCAAATTATACTGAAAGAAAAGTGTTTATATTAGCCACAATTTTTAGGCAAAATAAAAATTATTTTTTAATTTTACAAGCAACACAATACCAGATTGCTATTTTAATGAGAACATTTTTCTTTTGTCTTCGTAAATTGTTTTCTTGATGACATCTTGAAAGTCATCTTGCGTGCAGCCTACGTCACAGCTTTCAATGTGTCAATGTGTATGTAAAAAGCCATCAAGAAAGACTTAAACGTGTAACTGCAGTATAATTTAAAGAAATACTTTCAAATTCCTTTGAATATGGCATTTTTTTAATTAAAAGTTATGTACTTTTGAAATTATCAAAAAGTTAAAAACATTTTGTAATAAATACTTAGGTGATCGAACCAAATAGAAAACGGTTACACAAAACCCTCTATCCATCGTTTAATACTATGTTTGAGGCTAAGTGTGTCATTGTCAGATTCAAAATTTTATTATGCCACTTACTTCTATCCGACGAATAATTTGTAGCATATTTTCTTTAAATTTTAGATTCCTAGCAAAAATTTTACTTACACTCAAAATATGATGTAGTGAAATTCAAACAGAAATTAATTTTAAACAATTAAAAATTGATTTAAGAAAATTTAATTTAAAATAAATGAATTTTACATTAGTTTTTATTTCAATGCAATAGTTTTGACTTTTAAAAAATATATTTTAATCGACAAAAAACCAAACTACATTACAAAATAAGTACGGAAAAACATTATTTTTTGGTAGTTAGTTTTTTGAATAACAAATATAAATGCTAAAAAATAAAGTTATTCGTAAAATAACTATATTTTAATTTTAACATTACGGAACACGAATTTAATAAACCACAACCAGTTACTGTACTAATTGTATGAGTGTACAACTACGTAACATGTTTAGAGGCAGCCATGATATGGTTGTGGCTTCTTGATGGAGGACTATTTGAACCATAATAGGGTTGTAGGTGACAATAATATGGTTATATTAATCATAATATGTTTTAAATTTTCTTTAAAAATAGTTTTGTTAGAGGTGACCATACTTAAACATTTTTTCTCTGCGTGTAGATTTCCTTTTTGTGGTCGCCACTATGTCATCATAATTGCTTTTACAGCTACTTGGAACACTTTGCAAAACTTCCGCTACGTTCCTTTTAAGCCAAAATTAACTCAATTGCCTTTTCTTCATTGTTCCATACGTTTTTGTTGGCTACCGTTTCAAACGGTGGGGTGTCACAAAGCCATAGGACATAAAACCATAATGGCTTTATGTCTCAATCCAAACGGACATAAAGCCATAATTTTGATATGGCCTTAAGTCTCATATCAATTTTAGTGGAATGGGACATAAAGCCATTATGGTGTTATGTCCCATTTGATGTGTTGCGTTACAAATGCTTATATGGTATAACAAAGACCTGCTTCGCTAACTAAAGCTTCGCTGTATAGCCGGCCTTCGGCCGGGCTCAAGGATTTCCTCCTCCATGGTATCACAAACACCGGCTTCGCTTACTAAAGCTTCTCTGTATAGCCGGCCTTTTGGCGGACGCAAGAATTTTCTCCTTTATGGTATAACAAGTACTGATTTCGCTAAGTAAAGCTTCTAAAATCTGTCTTGTTTCCCAACGAAGACCGTTTACGCAGAGAAGCTTTAGTTAGCGAAGCCGGTGTTTGTTATACCATAGAGGAGAAAATCCTTGCGCCCGGCCGAAGGCCGGCTATGCAGAGAAGCTTTAGTTAGCGTCTTTGTTATACCATAGAGGAGAAAATCATTGCGTCCGGCCGAAGGCCGGCTATGCAGAGAAGCTCTAGTTAGCGTAGCTTTTTCGGGCTTTTTTCCATAAATGAACGACGTCCCCAAATTTAGGGGCTTAGTTCATTTTGGGTTTGGGGAGTTAATTCATTGGGGACTTAGTTCATACCGCCATTTTTGACATAAAACAGGGCGACATGAAACAACAAAGCATTTTCTACATGAAATATGAGGAAATACAATCATTATCAAACATATGGCTTTATGTCTCATTTTACGGAAAAAATTTATAGCGTTAAATCCCATTATATTGAGACTTAATGGCATATGCCCTTATGTCTCAATGGAATGGGACTTGGCGCCATATGGCTTTATGTCCTATGGCTTTGTGACACCCCACCGATTCAAACTGTAACTTGAACACATCAAATGGAACACTACCATCAAAACTTGGGGCTCTTATTTTATAAGAATTTTCTGGGAAAACTCGCACCACTGCTTCCTAGCATTGAATGTTATTAACTATTGCCTCCAGATGGTGTACTTTTTTCACCAAAAATCGTGACTTGTGTTTTAACATCCGTGACTTGTGTTTTTGCATCAGACAGCTTCTGGTTAAAATTTATTTCAGTGAAAATCTCCTGATGTTTCTCATTTGTGATTCTGGAATTCTCTTGAATTTCAGCCAGGATGGTGCTAGAATTCCCCTTCATTGTTCTAGAGTTCTTAGAATTTTCCATTTTTCCATTTTTGCTATCATTGCAGCAAACATTATGTTGAAATCCATACTGCTAGCATATGCATGAGTACATACCTCAATTTCCTCTTTGTCCACGAATTCGTAGCTCACAATGTCAATATTGCGTATCGAATTCATCTATAAGTCTCTTCTGCAGCTTTGCTTTATTACCTGCAGCTGGCAGATCCAACCTAGATTGGTGAAAAATAATAAAGCTACAGAAGATTTAGTGATTTAACCCACAAAGTAATTTAACAGTTTAAGGTTTTTTTTAATAGTTTTTGTTACTTAACATTTCGCTATGTCTATTTACTTGGTGTGTTTTTTGTGATTTGGTAAAAATCGAAAAGTGGGCTATCAAATAATCTTCTGTAACTTCTTCATTTTAAAAATTAAAAAAATTTTATTGTTTGATTTAAAAAAAAATAAGTTATAAAGAGCAAAATTGCAAAAAATCATTAAAATTTTTGTGATATTTGAACTTTGGTGTAATGTAACTTAATCATTTCTTGATCAATTTTTAGGAACGACCTGTGGTTGTTTTAGTAATTTCATTATCTTTGAATTAACATAAAAGAATAAAAGGTCGGTCGAGTATTTTCGAAGATGCTTTTATTAAAGTGACATCATCTTTTTAAAAACCGCTAATATAGGTAATTTGCCAATATCTCGAAAACTGTTCTACTTTTTGCCCATTCTGACAATTTTCCATAGAGATTAGGTGTCAGATTCATTTGTTGAAAATTTGCGACATAGTACTATCTTTCCTAATCATAAAATTTGCGTTAAAATGGCATCGATTTGTTTTTGCATATTTTGGTGAAAATGCATATGGGTACATATTTTGGTTTGAACTGCATATTTTTCCAAATTTTGACATTTTTTAATGATTTTTTTTTAATTTCCATTTTTTTAAAAAAATTCAAAAAAAAATTTTTAAATACACAAAGAAAATTTCCAACAAATTTTTAAATCAATTAATAAATTATTTTCGCGCTTTGCTTTTAATACAAGATTTTCAAAGTTTCGACTTTCCTCCCAGCACAGCTTGTAGTAACAAGATGGTGCCCTGGCTAAATGCTTCAGAATTCTATTCAAAAAAGTTGGAGTAATTTAAGAATGTTAGAAGAGCTTGTTGATATTGATGATTATGCAATTAAAAAGTAAAAGAAATATTAAATTTAAATCACATCAGAAGTCAATTAGCATTTGTATTGTTTTACATTGGTAAAACAATAACCAATTAGGAGGGATTTAGTTCACTTGATACTCAAGTCAAATAAATTGATATTGCAAAAAGTAAAATTAAAACGTGTTCAAAAAATTTAAGGATTTAAAAAAATAAGATAAATTTCAAATATGTTTTTGATCTGGAAACAATGTGGGATCGGAAAATAATTTTTTTCAAAATGCATTGGCATTTTTCAAGTCGAAGACAAAGTTTTACTTTTAAAAAAACTGTACTTATTCATTTAAACAAACAAAAATTTAAATTAGTTATTTAAGTTTTTTAAGATAATTTTTGATATTCTTTAATTAGGCTTGAGTTCATCAAATTTAATTTTCATTAAATTATTTTCACTGAGGGAAGGAATTTTACAACTTGGAATTTTTATTAAACTTTATTGATAATTTTTCTTGGCTGAGCTGGGATTTGAACCATGTTTCAAGAAACACCACTTTCTATCGTCAGTAGATCTTTGTGTTCTACCCACTGCACCACTGCGGTTCCCGTTAGCTTTTGTCTTTAAGACCTTTACAGAAAGAATACGAAAAACAGAGGAAAAAGGAGGCAACATGTAATTTGAAATTTAAGTGATAAAAACAGCAAATTTCGAACCACCAGTACTACTGGTTAAAGATTGATGTTTGACTGTTGGCTAACGGGCACCGCAGTGGTGCAGTGGGTAGAACACAAAGATCTTCTGACGATAGAAAGTGGTGTTTCTTGAAACATGTAAAGATAAAACCGGGTTCAAATCCCAGCTCAGCCAAGAAAAATTATCAATAAATTTTAATAAAAATTCCAAGTTGTAAAATTCCTTCCCTCAGTGAAAATAATTTAATGAAAATTAAATTTGATGAACTCAAGCCTAATTAAAGAATATCAAAAATTAAAAATTAACAGTTCAACTAAAAATCAAAAATTGTTTTTAAGATATTTGACAGAATATAATCTTTGTAATTATCATTAGAAAAATTTAATTTTATCACGTTGTTTTTAACTTCATATGTTTATAACAACTTAAATGTCTTAATAATAAAGAGAGCTGAAGGCCAATGTAGCTTTTGCTCTTCCTAAGATTTTATCTTATAATTTGTAATTATAGATAAAATAAATAAATAAATAAAATAAAAAGACTAAATTTTTTATATTTTTGTTTTAAGTAAAATTTAAAATAATGCATATTTTGGATTTTTTATTGCATATTTTAAGTGCATACTTTAAATTTTTTAGTGCATGAAAATCTCAGCCCTTCTTATTATGTTTAAAATTTGTCATAAGTATTTTATTTGTATTTATTTTCATTTGTTAATTTGACGTTTATACTTATGTTTGTTTAAGTAAACTTTATACTAACTTTATAAATGGTTATATTTCTGTTAAGTTCACTTTCAATTTGTCATCCTTTTTAATTTTTTATGTATATTTCTAGAACAAAGCTGGTTAATTTTATCCAGAAACGCTTTAAATGTGCTGCTACAAATTGATTTATTCAAAAAATTACTTTTTGCTAATAACAAGTCTAGTATTGCAATTTGTTATTTAATGTTGTTTCATTTAACGTACACAAATAAGTTTTAAGCTTTGTTCACAATAGGCAGCAACATTTTCACTGGTGTTCATAATAGAGCAACAATTTTTTTTCGCGACAACACACATTTTAAATAAAGAAACCATTTGCAAATTTTGCCAAAAGCAATAAAAAAATTTCATTAAAAACTAATGTGTAGTTTACTGAACACGAGCGCCTGCCTACTCGTCTTTTTAGATATAATAATTTATCTTTTATCTCAAAGCTATCTGATTAAATAGCCTTTAATATCATTATTTAATGAAAGACTTGGCGGTATGAACTAAGTCCCCAATGAACTAACTCCCAAACCCAAAATGAACTAAGTCCCCAAACGACTGTTCACGTTTTTGGGGACATCGTTCATATTATTTTTTGGGGAGTAAGTACATATGAACGAAGTCCCCAAAAAATAAAATGAACTAAACAAAGACCGGCTTCGCTAACTAAAGCTTCTATGCATAGCCGGCCTTCGGCCGGGCGCAAGGATGCAGAGAAGCTTTAGTTAGCGAAGCCGGTCTTTGTTACACCATAGAGGAGAAAATCCTTGCGTCCGGCCGAAAACCGGCTATACAGAGAAGCTTTAGTTAGCGAAGCCGGTCTTTGTTATACCATAGAGGAGAAAATCCTTGCGCTCGGCCAAAGGCCGGCTATACAGAGAAGCTTTAGTTAGCGAAGCCGGTCTTTGTTATACCATGGAGGCCCAAAACAATTTCTATATTTTTTTAATTTGGGGACTTAGTTCACTTTCATTAGAGTCCATTTTTCACTCTTGTGGAAATTTGGTGAAATTGGGGTCTTAGTTCATTCCTGTTTAGGGACTTGGTTCACCTGTTTGGGGGCTTTTTTTCGGGTTTTTTTCCATAAATGAACGACGTCCCCAAATTTGGGGACTTAGTTCATTTTGGGTTTGGGGAGTTAGTTCATTGGGGACTTAGTTCATACCGCCGAAAGACTTGTCAAAAAAAATATAACATTAATATTGTTTTTTTTTTCATTAACAATGGAATGAAAAAATCTAATTATTATTAAAGGAAATCCCAAAAATTAAAAAACTAACCTCAACAAAATCCCCAGCCCCCAAATCAGAATTTTTGATCACCACCTCCTTATCTGCCAACTGTGGAAAAAGCCTACACAAAACCTCCCTCTTAAGCGCGACTAACTCGTTTTTATTTCGTGATGCCAACTATTGGGATACTAAGCGCTTGAAAAAAAATTTGAAAAACGGCTAAATTGAAAAAACAATAAATTTCAGTATATTTATTAAAACTAAAAATTGGGAATTTAGCACGTCATAGAGAAATCTTATTAATAAAAAAAATAACGGGCTTACACTCAAAATAAAAATCAATCCATTCGTTCTCAAGTACAAAAAGATTAATTCAATTTAATTTCAATCGTAAAATAATGGGTGATTTTTTAAGAGCTATAGGAAAGTTTTTAAGAAACAAGTTAGAGTGCTATATTCGGCTGTGCCGAATCTTTGATACCCTCCACCGAAAGTTCGAATGTTTAAGGAGTAATATCTGTATGATGTTATTATAATCTTAAACTGTGACGATTTGTTAATAATTATGGTTTAAGGCAACCAAACTGTTTTCCGATAGAAGGGTTTATATGGGGCCTAGGGTAAATTATGGACCGATCATCACGAAATTTCACAGTATCATTTATAGTCCTATAAAACTGTGACGAGCCAAAATTTGTTATGATTGCATTATTTTTTACGGTTTTAGGCGTACTTAACTGTTTTCCGGTAGTAGGGTTTATATGGAGCCCAAGGTAAGTTATGGACCGATCGTCACGAAATTTCACAGTCTTATTTCTTGTCCTAAAAAACTGTGACGTACCAAATTTTGTTATGATAGCATTATTTTTTACGGATTTAGGCGTACTAAACTGTTTTCCGGGAGTAAGGTTTATATGGGGCCCAGGGTAAGTTATGGACCGATCTTCACGAAATTTCACAGTCTTATTTCTTGTCCTAAAAAACTGTGACGTACCAAATATTGTTATGATAGCATTATTTTTTACGTTTTTAGGCGTACTGAGTTGTTTTCCGGGAGTAAAGTTTATATGGGGCCTATGGTAAATTATGAACCGATCTTCACGAAATTTCAAAGATTTATTTTTAGTTCTATAAAACTTTGATGTACCAAATTTTGTTATGATAGCATTATTTTTTACGTTTTTAGGCGTACTAAGTTGTTTTCCGGAAGTAGGTTTTATATGGGGCCTATGGTCAATTATGGACCGATCTTCACGAAACTTAACAGTTTAATTTCTAGTCCTATGCAACTGTGACTTGCCAAAATTTGTAATGATAGCATTGTTAGTTAGGGTTTTAGGCTTAATATACTGTTTTGCGGGAGTAGGGCTTATATGGGGCCTAGGGTAAATTATTGACGGATCTTCACGAAATTTCACAGCGTGATTTCCAGTTGAATAAAACGAATTGTTGCGAAATCTTATATCATTCTGTGCATTTTTCCACCATTTATGTTAGTTTTTGTAACAAAATTATCAATTTTATTTAGGTGGTGGTTCCACATTTTGATTCATAGCTCAGATCCTATTAAACCGATTTTGCTGAATTTCAATCCCAAACTGCTTAGGATAACTACAAGCAATTTGACACCAAGTTTGTTGATTTCTTTTGAGTCTTTCGGAAGTGAGCGTGTTTTCAACAGACGGACAGACGGACAGACAGACGGACATGGCTAAATCGACTTAAAATTACTCAAGGACCCAGAATATATATACTTTATAGGGTCTGAGATGAATAGTAAAAAAGTTTCACACGGAATGACAAACTGAATATACCCTCTTCACAACTAATTGTGGTGGAGGGTATAAAAAGACATACAATTCAGAAAAATGCATGAAATCTTTATTTGAATCGATAGTACGGTCCATATAATTTAATGTTTGAAGATTATTTCATAAAAATGTTGACCGTGACTGCGCATCAAATGGTCCATCCGCTTAGTCCAATTTTGGCATACTCTTTCCAACCTTTCGGCCGGTATCTCATGAATAAATGATTCAATGTTGTCTTCCAATGCGTCAATTGAAGCGGGCATGTGTGTATAGACATGAGCTTCAACATAGCCCCACAAAAAATAGTCTAAAGGCGTTAAATCGCACGATCTTGACCGGTCCCGAACGTGAAATAAAATGTTCACCGAACTCGCCTCTCAATAAGTCCATTGTTAAGCGTGCTGTGTGGCATGTGGCGCCGTCTTGTTGAAACCACGTGTCATGCAAGTCAAGCTCTTGCATTTTGGGCAAAAAAAGTTGAATATCATCTCACGGTAGCGCACATCATTCACAGTTACGTCACGATTCGCATCATCTTTGAAGAAGTACGGTCCAATGATGCCACCAGCCCATAAACCGCCAAAAAACGAGACACAACTGTAGTTTTAAGAAGCTTTTACATCCTTTAAAATTGATCATTGTTTTATAAAATTTGCAATATCTGGTCATACTTGTCTTCATTCCTTAAATCACTATCATCTTATAGATATTGATTTATAAATTTCCTCAGAATTTATCCTTAGGCATAAATCGTCAGGTATTTCGTAGCATGAAGAACAACTTTAACTTGTTTAAGACTTTATGTAATATGAATATAATATGAATTTAATTTTTAAATAATTTCATGACACTTAAAGTCCTCTCAAATTCAACGTTTTAGTGCGGATATATCGATATATTGATAGCAAAACTAGAAAATTAAATGAACACAATCCATTTACCAATTGCGGTTTCATAACTTTAAACTTCGATCCAAAACTTAACCGCACTGTCAATTTTTTCCTATCGCACGTTTTTAAATTTTTAGGACAGCTTAAAAATTCGATATTGCTTGACAAACGGCAAAAACTAGATAAAAAGGCGTTTCAGGTACTTAAAAAGGGCAGTCTTTTCTCTTATCATGCGAGAGAAGGCATGTGTAGGTTTTGTCTAAACCTGTTTCAAAGTAAGCTAGTCTGGTTATTTGGGGATTCGATATCCGCCAGAAACTTAAGTCTTTTTTCATTATATTGAATAGCGTTGACTTTTTCGTAAAAATTTTAATTTTTAACTTTATTTCTTTGTTCTAACTTCTACTAAAATCACATTTAACTATTCATGCTGCAAACTATGCATTTTACTTTATTGTTTAATGTAGTTATTATTTCATAGCCATATTCACCACAGCGGAAATTCCTGCTGTCATTTATGTTTCCTACTTCATGCTACTTAATGCACACAAAAACAAAAGACACAGTCAGTCGTCACTATGTACATTAAATGACTGACATGATACAGCATTGACTTTGACGTCCATACTCCGTACAATATACAAGCAACAAAATAGCAACAGTACAAAAAAAAACTACATTTAACTTATTTATGCGATTTAATAAAAACAACATGAATATGAGTTTAACTACGACGACAACAACGACGACTACAGGACTTTAGTTGAGACTTGAAATTAAATGTCAGTTTGGAAAGTAAAAGGACCTTGTGCAGGATGTAGTTGATTACTTGACATTTTGCATGGCATATCCGTAACATTAATGAATGAAATAAATTTCATTTTTGGCAATTAATATGAACGCTCCAGAGCCAGTCAGTCAGCAAAACACTTGGCACAATTCATTACACTCGCCAATGCGAGCAGCCAGTCATTCTCATCATGGGAAACATGATGGTCTATCATAATTTCTGTTTTTTTTTTCTTTTGTTTTGGAAAAGTGATATTCAACATTCTTTCCCCTTTTTCCAAAGTTCATAATTTTTGTTTTTGATAAACGCCTACACAATCTGTACAACAAACTATGTGTTTATTATCAGCATCAACATCATCGTCGTCCTCATCATTTTCATTATTATTGACTTTGATACCTCCTTTTCGAGCCATCAGCAACTGGAGTGTATTTCGTTTTGTTTTATTCATTGTTTCATAACATTAAACTCATTACAGTTTCAGCCAGTAACTGAACGAACTAAATTGTTTGAATGACTTGACAGACAATTATAACATCCCTTGACTCTTGTCTTGATTCCTCCCTCTCATTACGAGTTTTATGTACAAAAAAATTGTTCAAGCTAAATGTTTTTCATTTTATTTTGCAAATTGCATATAGACAGTAAATATTACAATGTATTATTTTTTTCAGTTTGATTTGAAAAATCTTTTTAGACTGGTCTTATTTAAAGGAATGAATTGATTGCTTGTAAATTTGGTAGGACTTTCGTATCTACATATAACGTTCTTGTTTAACGCATAACTGCAAACTAATAATAGTTCAAGAAGTAACAACCATATTATGGTCGCCTCGGAGCATGTTATGGTTAATAATTACAATAATTTGTTTACCACTGATAATTGCATGATCTTAAATTGCAATGTTTAAAAAAATAATTTTTGTATTATAAGCAGGGCTGTGGATCATTCAAAAAATAGTTCTAATTCTGACTTCAACTCCGACTCCTACTCTAGCATTGATGCCTCATGTATATGAGACTGATCCTTATTTAACTTTAAACTCTTTTTGTTAATCCAGAAAATGGTTCTGTAAAAATTTCAAATCGATATTTTAGGCCCCTATTACGGTTTACAACTCAACACTGTTGAGTTGTAATAAGGACAACTGGTTGTGATCGTAATAGGGGCCTTAATTCTAAAACGTGCCGCATTGAGCTTCAATATAGTTATTTTCATATGTAAAGTAGACTGGTCCTTATTTTCTGACTTCAAAATTTCATATCAGACCCTCTTAACATTTTTTTCTATTTTGGAAAATTGAAGAACATTTTTTTTTAAATTTTCTATGCCTTAAAAAATTCGGAGTCAGAGTCGCAAGTTTTTGTGGGTGCTTTGACTTCGACTCCAGCACAAAAACCTGGGACCTCATTCCAGCAGTCGTGATCGAATACTTTCTCGATTCGAAACCAATTTAATATCTAATTATTTAAGTCAATACTGAACGAATCGGAATTATTTTTTCAGTGTTGTAAGGCATTAATTTGAGTTTCACAACACTGAAAAAATAATTTCGATTTCTTCAGTATCGGCTGAAAGAATAAAAAATAAAATTACTTTCGAATCGAGAAAGTGCTTGTTCACGACTGCCAGAATTAGGCCCCTGAACCCCGCCTCTACAACTCGATTTTTCCATGCTATATGTCGTTATACTCTATCGAAATTGGTAACATTTTGTTTTTCTACAATCAGATTAAAAGTGTTAAATGACTTCTAAACAAACTTGAAATATTAAAGGATTATGTTCAGTGTCCAAAAATGGAAGAAAATGACGTTCGGGTCGCGAGAAAACTTTTAGTATTTTTTAATTGGTTTTGATGAACAAGAGGCTCAGAGACCGTAAATAGAAATTATACCTTTGGTGCAGATAGTGATGAACTTATATTATCTTTATCTTTAGATATTTGCATGTGATGTTAGGACCACGGCAAAGGAAAAATAACGAAAAATTCTCCATTTGGAGAGGTGTTAGACAGGGATGCGTGCTTTTACCACTCTTATTTATCGTATTACTTGGTGGCATTTCAATGAAGACATACGCCGAAGTTTCCGATGGTATGCAGTAGCGGTTGTACCAAAATCTAAGCAACGTGAACTATGCTGACGACCAATTGTAATTGGGAATGTTAGAAAATATAAGCACACTGTTTATTGTTGTCGTTTTGTCTAAATTTTGATATCGTTGCATAAAAGACAAAAGTGTTTGTAATTCTCATTCGCTTAAGAGTTTTATTTGTATAATAAATTAAGCTTTTTCAAAGTCTTTGGAAAGTGGTTACCTGACGATTTTGCATAAGCAACCAGTGAAATGCGCATAGGAACTCGCTTATCTCCCAACAATAAATTTCAGTATATTTATCAAATAAAAATACGGAGCACGTCATAAAAAATCTTATTAATGACGACATCTGTTTTTTCTCTCACACACTTACTGGAACGACTAGCAAAATGGAAAAATTAGCTTGCCGGGAAGGTAGGGCTACTTGTAAATGCTAAGAAAATGAAGCTTATAAAAATTGAGACTACGAATTAAGCACTTATTGTCAGACTATGCTTGAGGATGTAGAACAATTTGCCTTTCTTGAAAGAATTGTACCTTAAGACGATGGTCGGCCTGCACCATTTGGAAGAGAAGAAAAATAAGAATTTTTAACACCATCGTAAGAAAAATGATCTACGTTATATGCAAAAACCTTTAAGTATTTAATAAATGCCTGAGACGTATAAGCCGAATATTTTGGCCTTTAACGAACTCTACTGTGGAACTACACAGGACAACTCACAGAGAAGCAATAATGAGGAATAAGAAATGGCGGAAGTGAGCAAACTGCGCAAGCCTGATGATGATATAGCAAAAATGGCCCTTGAGTGGAATCCTTAGGGCTCGAGAAGTCGGCTAGGACTCAGTATGACATGGATAATATCAAGGCATGTAGAATATGGATCAAAAGGAACGAGATTAATACCATGAAACAAGACAGACGGCAATTGAAAGATTTTCTTTTTTAGCCCTATGCTCCGACTAAGAGTTTTAATGGATTTTACATGAATACTGTATTTAATGTAACCATTATGTATGAAAAAGGCAAAAAGAAATCTTCAGTTTTTGTAGTCGCCTTTTCTCCATCTTTTAGATCAAAACCCCCAAAAAATTAAATTTGAGTATCCTTGAATGAAAGAAAAGTGATCCAGCCATGTTATTGTAAAGCTATCGAGTCAATCACATGGGAGTCCAACCGGGTATATGAGTGAAAACTTTGTGTCGGTTCTTTTTTACTCGTATATCCAGCATTTGTCATGGTAGAAATTTGTAACTTCATGGTTGTTGGCAAACTCTGGACTTATAGTTGTGCGTCAAGCTATTTTCAGTTCTCAGTACATTAAATATTTCGTTTTGGTGTTGATTTTTTCGTAATAGATTTTTTTTTATCACACTCAAACACATTCCGATTTTGTATCGCTAAAGCAGCTTTTTCATTATGAAAAAATTTGTTTCCACGGCTTACAGTTTTTTTTAAGGTAAATTCAATATTTGGCAATTTTTATTAAAGGTTTACCCCTTCTAAGCTTTTGAAGAGTTGGCACCGCTGATAAGATCTCACAGCTTATTCCTCGTTTCTCTGGGCTATTTTTTCATAAAATGTGGATAATCCTTAAATCATCTTGAACTTTTCATTGGCATACAGACTTTGAAAGAAACCTTTATGAAACCGTTTCTGATCAAGTCCTACACACAGAAAAAAATACCCATGTAAAATTAACATGGAAAAATGTTGATTGAGAATCATGTTAAATTTATCATTATTTCATATTAATTTTTAATAAAAAATATCAAAATAACCTTAAATTACGTTTATTTAATATTATTCACTGTTAAAAAATAAAAAATAAAAAAAAATATAAATAAATCTGGATTCAATATTGAACCCATAAAAACCAGTTTTGTATTAAAATCAAAAGTTTATCTTGTTAAATTAACATGCATACCTACTTAATTATGTACATTTTTTATTTTCACTTTTAAAATATGTTATAAAAAGAAGACAATTCCCGTATTCTTTTAATTAAAATTGTTTATTTAAATAGTACATCAAGTTTTCAAAGTAGAATGATGACCATATCGGGCGATTCTGCTGATGCTTCTGTTAACAGAGGAGAATACAAAATAAGTGAAACATGTGTTACAGGGTTTTGAATTATTCTTACATAAATGCAAATGTTGTCTGAAGCTTCTTCACACTGTTAAAATACACTCAAACCCATTTGATTCTACATGAAATTCACGTTGTTTCAACTGGAAATAACTTTCATTCAACGTGATTCCGATTGTTATTTCAATATAAATGACATTTTGCTCTAACTTTATTGCAATGTTTAATTAATATGAATTATAGTTATTTAAAAAAAAAATGTTGTTCGCAAGTTATTGTAAAATCAGGTTGAATTAACATGAAACCCGTATGAAGCAAAATCACCACCGAAAAAATTTAAATCAACCTTGTTTTCGACGTTTTTAACTTGATTTTTTTCTGTGTGTACAAGACATGCTTTGTTCTTGATCAACTATAATATTATTCTGCCGTAAAAGATCGATAACGGACCAACAGCCTTCAGTTGAGGGCCAGCGGACGCATTCTTTGCCATCCTGTAAAAAGGGGTGAAGAGAGAGAGTAGTCAGTAGCCGCGCTTACTAGGTTAAACAGACGCTAATATAAAGGGGGGTAGTTCTTGGTCCGCTCTTGGTTTGGACCGTTCTGGCATGGGAACATGACTCTCAGCGTCCTTGAACTTAAGCGACAAGATGACTACCCATTCGCGAGGGTAGTTCGAAGTAATTTAATATAGAACTTGCCTTCAGGTGAAAAAAATGAAATCTCGACAAACTTGTTTTGTTGTCAACTCCTGCTTTTTGATGAGGTGAAAATAAAAAATCTTTTTTCATATATTTGAACGAGTCCAAGATTTGTGTGTCAAATCTGAAAACAGTTCCGTCTTCATACAATTTCGTTTTATAAAATCCATGAAAGCGGTGTTTGATAATCCCGGAATTGTAATAAAAAAAAATTTTGATAATTCCAGTAATTTCATTTAAAAAATCCCTGGAATCAATATTTTAATACCGAAAATCCAGGAAATTAAAATTAAGGCCAATGAAGTGCTGGATTTAAATCCATCTAAATTAGATTTAAAACTCTTTTTAAGTCTTTTAAAATTGACGATTCTACCAAAATATTGTTCAAATTTATTAATGCATTCCTTTACTTCTCTGATCAAACACTTTATTCTATCTAAGCATTTCTTTCCGCCAGACTTTGTTAGTTTTTGGCAAACATTTATTAGAAACACAAAAATTTTGTGTGTCATCAGTTTTTTTAGTTTTTCTACTATTGGGCCAAACTATTTGCTCTTGAATGTTTTCATGGCATTTTAGTAGATTTTAATTTAAGCCTAAAGCCCTGAGACGCTTTGCTTAGTCATCCAAACTATGTGATGTAAAGATGAAGTAACTATTTTGGCAATATGTTGCTTTTCTCCTGCATGGTTTTAATTCGTATTTGCCAAAGGTTCTTGTTTATTTGGCTCTAATGTTTGTCTAGTACTTAAGAGTTTTGCAGCTGAAAATTTTATTAAATATTTTTTGTTTCAGTCTACCAACTGATACTCGTAGTTGTTACAATTTATGAGACATTTTTATTTGTTTTCACTATTGTTGGCGATTACAAGGACGATGATGAGGATGATGATGCTTATGACGATGACTTTGATAAGGTAATGACAGTGCCGTTTAAAGTTTGGTTTGATTTCATTTCGCCTGCCATGTAAAAGAAGCGAGGAAAGTGTGTGGAAGTGGTTGTGGGAGAGGACAATTACTTGTCTGTTGATTATTCATTAGGGAAATTTATGAATTTAATAAACGTAAGTGCAAGTGGTGAAACTGAATGTGAAATTAAAATAATATATTAAGTGAACACTAACTAGAAAATTAATAAAAATTTATTTGTTGTGCGAAATACCCAATTGGAGGACAAACGAGTTCCTATGCGCATTTAACTGGTTGCTTAGGCTAGATCATCAGGAAACCTTCCCAAAGACTTTAGAAAAGCTAAAGATATTATGTAGAAAAAAATGCAGAGTGAATGAGAATTGCAAACAATCAAAAAGTGTTAATAACAGCGATATCAAAGCTTAAACAAAATACCAACAAAAAACAGTGAGTTTTTCTTTTCTTACATTCTCCACTGCTGATAGTTTTAGGAATCTATTGCTGAAGTTTTTAAATTTCTAATAAGAGAACAATTATTGCAATTTACTCTACAAATTCCTGGGCTTCTTTGATTAGCTTGGTGATCGACTAGATGACAGATTTATTGATCAACTCGTTGGCTTTCCAAGGGCTTACTGTAAGTCACTGATTAATCGGGAGTCTTTAAGACTTGCACAGTTGAGTTGCCCTCGTAAGTCCACCTGCTCCGTATCCAGATCATCGTGGCCTGGCTATGGTGAACGGAAGACAATCTCTCTACTTATGTTTAATAGAAAATAAAACACAGCTTGATATTGATAACTGGCCGATAGGGTATCATGCGAATAGAATGGTTCTAGAATTCAATGCCAGAAGAGGAGGAAGAGGAAACTGTGTTCCATTTTCTCTGTCAGTGTCCTGGATTGCGAGACATAATGGAGAGATGCCATGGAGAACCACTGCTTGTCTGTTTGGATGATGTATCTAGATATCACAATGGTTGCGTCTTGTCTTCATTTTGATTTTAATTAAAAAATTAGTTATTTAAATTAAAAAAAATTAATTAAATAGGAAATTGATTTAAAATTGGCACCAGTTAGCAAATTAATAGTATCAATTAAACGTTTAATTCACTTGATTAAACATTTAATTAACTTGATTATATTTAAAACTGATTTTATTTTTGAATAGTGCTCTAATTGGTGAAAAATTTTATACAATTTTTTCTGTATACGAAGTCGAATTGGCTGAATTCTGCAGTGACGCCTTTTGAGCAACTGCTCTGTATAATGTGCATTGGCGCTGGGCATTCAAAGGGACCACGAGATTGCCCAACTATCTTCTTGATGGCTGTCCAAGAATCCTAACCTAGTTTAGCTTTATTTTTTTTAATTTACCCCATAAAAAGGTATAAAATGCAATCTTTTTACACACTTTTTGAATCAAACGAAAACACTACCCTGTTTTATTCTTCCGGCCCTAAAAAATGCGCTTTGGTTTAATGAAATTCTTATCCGATTAACATATTTAATTTCCTACCATTGTATAACATAAATGTCTACTATTGTCTCACAACAATGAGCTGTCAAACACATATTGAGATATTGACAAAAGAAATTTACGTTTGCAAAAAATTTTATAAAAAAAAACTATTGCAAATAGTAAAAAAAAAATATTAAAAAAACTATATCCAATTTTCACATGATTAACTTTAATTATCGTTTAAATCTGCCTAACAAACGTGTTTTCCATCATGCATAACAAAAAAAAGGAAAAATAATACGGAAATCTATCAAAAATTGCGACAATTTAATAGAAATCAATACGGAAGTCACACAAAAAAACTCATTGGCATTAATTCCTTCGTTCATGACTAAAGTTCATCATTATTTAATCAACTCTACACATTATGAAGTTCTCAATTTTTTTTACGATTCAAATCCCTGATGTAGCAAAAAAGAAAATCGCATAATATTGTATTATTTTAAGCATTATGCTTAGCAAGTGACCCAAGATTTCCCTTTTTATTTTCTCTGACCGTTTGCTGTTGGACCGCTTCCTGCTTAACAATAGAGACTAGTTCATTGATTACCGATTTACCCAACAACAAGACAAGATCTCAAGGGGATTTAACATACACGCGTTCTAATGTGAGTTGTTTGTTTATTAGGGTGGTTCATATTAATTGCAGAAATATTTCTCAATAGCATGATTTATTGAATGGTAATCTTAAATAGCTTGCTTTCAACATTTTCATATTTGGGAATCCCAAACAGATAATGTTTCGAAATAGTTAATTATATGGAGAGCTTCATGGTTAAATCAATCAATTTGAATGGTACTAAGCATAATTAGAATAATAGTGAAGGACATTTAACCGTTTTTGAACGTGAGGCCCATTTGACCCAAACATTTTTTAAACGGAAAAATTTTATTTAAATCTGATATTTGCACAATTATTATAAAGAAAATTGATTTTAACCGTTTGATATATGAAAGTTTAAAAGTAACTGCAATCTCGTTTAGTTCATTAAATTCTAAAATATCGAGTCATTACCGCATAACAAGCTGAAGCGACAAAAGCAACATTTTACAGGAGAAGGTTTTTTTTATTTTATTTCATTTAAATTTTGTATGAAGCTTGTCGCTTACGATAAAATTGTTTTTGCTATAAAATCGTAACCATACCTTATGTGACCATGACATTTTAGAAGCGGATGCAAGTGTTGCCAATAAAAAAATTTATAAAAAAAGAACGAAAATTGAAAATGATGTCGCTTAAGCTTTTTTTTGTGGAAATGCTTTGATATTTTAAAATTAAAACTTTTTATTATATTTATTCTTAAAAAACCATAAATGTTAATTATATTTTTTTTTCGAATTGAAATTTCCAATTTCAAAAATTAAAAAGTTTGGTGTTATTTTGACACCAAGTGCATTTAAGGGTATATATCCATTTTTGCATCGTTTTGTCTGCGTATGACCTCAGATTATATTTTTCTCCAGTTTCATAAAAATCAACACAAACAAACAATATAGCGAAATCTTTTCTTTAGAAATTCCAAAAATGTAAAAATTTGAATTTTGACCTCCATAATTTTAGGGTTAATGCTTTCCGATTTAAGTAAAACCTTCAGTGTATATTTAAAATTATCTGGACTATGACATTCTGCAAAGGCTTTACTTAAAATTCATTACAGAAAGGAAATTGGGCTCGTTCGTCAAAATATGGCCAAAAAATTACTTTTTCGCGAAAATCACAAAATTTAAAATGCAGGTTCGAAAAAACAATGGGAGGTGTCGACATAATTTTTTCGCATTTTTATTCCCTATTATATCCTTAATAAATCACAATGAGATGATCAACAAGTTTGGAAATTTGTTTCTCAAAATTTTTAAAAATTGGAAAATGGAGTTTCGAAACTGCCGTTAAAAAAATTATTTTTTTTGGTCATATCTGCTATTAAGTTAACGGTATCCTACAAAGACAAAAAATCATAAACAAGCTCTTTTTTAAATATTTCAGAAAATATGTATGTTAATTTTATTCCTACATTTCTTGTTCAAGTGGCCCGAGAAACGTTAATGGCCTGGGGAAATTTTAATAACTTCAAAATGTTTTGAACAAATTTAGTCTTTTATATCTCTTTTAAACAATTATTACGTACACATTTCGATTATTTTATATTTAATTGCAAGAGGAATTATTTAATAATAAAAATTATTAAATATAATAAGGCTATGCGCCACGCCTTCTCGATACGCTATCAGCCTAAATTACATAGTTTTTTGATGGGAAGAACATTTCTAGGGGGAGTTACGTAGCACCCTAATCAGCATAGAGCAGAAGTTTGACATACTTCTATAAAAAGGAGTCCAAAGGTGTCAAATTAATTGAAAGAGGTGGTCCATTCACAGATCCATTCCATGAGATCCTTCTGTCATTAAATGTTTGGCTGAACAATATGATCGTTTCATGCGCTGTATGGCATATTGTGCTGTCTTGCTGGAACCATGTCTTCTCAAAATGATTTGCAATGACATGAGAAATAAAAACATCTCTTATCATTTAGCGTTCGCCATTTATGATAATGTTGGCACCGGTTTCGGATATAAAAAGAAATGAGCCGATGACGCCTTCGGCATGTAAACTACACCAAGCAGTGATTTCTTTTCGGAATGAAAGGGAGCGCGGAAGTCTCATGAGGATTGTGCACATTCTATTAATGACAATTCTGCTTATTTATATACTTAAAAAGACAGAAATAAGCCCGATAGCCAAGATGGTTTGACCATAAAAGTCGGGTTCAACTTCCAGTTGATTTTCAGTATATTTCACTGAGCACACGACTCAAATGACTTTCCGCTGTCTTTAGTTCTTGCACCAGTTGGATTTTATATGGGTGAAGGCCAAGATCTTTCCTCAACATTTTGCAAGTAGAAGAGACCGAGTTGCTGAGAAAGGCTACGAATCGATAAGTTCGAGCTCTCTATCACAGCCACGGCTACAGCGGCGATGTGATTTGACAAAGTCTACTAAAAAAAATTAAACACATTTCATTTGCATGACAGCTCTTGGTAGTTCTATACGTCTTAAAAAAAATTACCCTTTATTAAGGTTGATGGCAGTACTAAAGTGACATTAGATGCTAGGCAAGCATGCAAATCGATTCCGACCAATGTCGCTGTTGCAATGATAACGAAAGCGAGAAAATCGTCATTCCCGCAGAAATACTTGGCGACAACATCCTATCCAACCTTGTTGAGAAATCTGGGTCCGGATTAAATAATCTTCTGAGATATCTCACGCCTGCAGGCACACTACGATGTAAACGACAATACATCTAACGAGTGGTGAAAAATGTGTACTGCCCTAATTCCACACGTATTGAAAACCTTTAAACATTATTGACCGACTGGTCACATTGGTCCTCTTCACCATCCCTCCTCTTGTTTTCAATATCAACAAAAATGTTGATAGAATGTGATGAAAGTAGCAACAAATAATCAAAAAATTAAAATCTCTTTATGATTTCGTTTTTTTCTATTTTTTTTTTTTTTTTTTTTTTGTTCGCTGATTGAATGTTTTTACAATTGTTATTGGTATATGGAAGTTTTACGATTATTAAGTTGTTGATGTTTTACTCTATTGATGAGAAATTTAAGGACAAACCACCCAACAACTAGCCGGTCGACTATGGCCCAAGTCACATTTGATGATGATGATGATGTTGATGGTGGTGGTGGCAGCGGTAGACAATTTGGTCATCTTTACTGGAGTGTAATGGATATTCACATCATAAAAAAACTAAAAATTATTTGCTTTAATAAGGGAACATTATTTTGTATGTAATATTATCCTTCTTTTTCTCTTACCACTGGTCCTACTTGAGAATGTACTGCTAAATGAACGATTAACTGTATGCCTGAGCGCATTAATTCCAATAAAAAGAAAATGAACTGGATAAAAACCCTTGGAAACATTTAACTTTGCGTGATGTTCTGCGTAAAAATATTTTGGGGTTTTTACCTACTGAAGCCCTTCAAATTTTCATTTCAATATAATGAAATTATAGTTATAACAACAACGACATCACATTTAATCTCTAATCAAGTTATTAAATAAAGTTGCCAATCCTGTGAACACCTTTACAACTCAAATTCCTTTTATTTTAATTCATACGTGCCTTTTTGTAGTTTTTGAGTTGTTATTATTTGTATTTCAGTAAATACTAATTGCGTTTTTTCTTGTATCCTTAAACCTTGAGTTTATGGATGTACATGAGTGTATCCTTGATAATTAATGGACAGCAATACCAGTTTCACACTTTATCTCTTTATTTGGTTTTTTTTATAGTTTCCAGTTTTCAAAAAAAACCTATTTGATCTTTTGTTGTTTTTTTTTTTTGTATTATGATTTCTATTGAAGTGTCCTGTCAGATTAATTGAAAAGTTTTATAGTGTTTTTTCATTTGATGGAGTATCTCAACCATCATAATCTGCGTTCTAGAAACTACGTGTTAATTTTTTGTTCAATTCTATCAATTTGATACCCTGGTGTGTAAGTTTTATTAACACGAACAAAAAGAAGACATTAATATTATTATGAGATTTTTTTTTATGTCTTAAAGTATAAATACTTTATTACAAACTTGTTGAAAAAGTAAATTTTAATAGCAAATTTTGTTCCTGAACAGTATTCAACGCAATGTTACAAAATAAACACTAGCAAAAACTCAGAAGGCAAAATTTCAGAAGGAACGACGCATTTGATTTTTATTCGAATAGAAGTGAAGTTGGCTTCACACTTCGCCCAGGTAAAACGGTTTATATGTATAAGTGTGTTATTTGGTTTGTAATTGTCTACAATATTGATCTCAGCTCTCATTAAATCTCTTTAATGTTTAATTTAGTTTATGTTACGATGTTCGTCTGTCCTTGTGTATGTTGAAATTAACTTTTCAAAGGTCCCACAATTAGACCTGTGTCTATATATATTTAAATCACATATAGTTTGGAAATTATTCCGTTTTAATTTTAGCCAAATTAATCAATAAATGGGTGATATGCTAGCGAAAAACCGCGATTGCCTTAAAGCTACATACAAAACTTTTTATACCCTTTACCGAAGGTAGAAGGATATACATATATATATGTATATAAGTTTGTGATTCATTGATCTATGACCCTATAAAATATATAAATTCTGGGTCCTTATGAGTATTCAAATTGAATTAGTGATGTCCTTCTGTCCGTGTGCATATTGATCGGCTCATAAATGACTGAGATATGAGCAAAAAACCACGACTGTCTCTAATTTTACCCAATAATTCCGAAACGAAAAGAGCTAAAGTTTCTAAATCATGTATAAACATCTCGGTTATAAATACACGGAATTGGAGAAATGGGCGTGGCACAAACTAGCTATTTTTATATATCTAAAGAACGGTAAGGGAAATATGTCCAAATATAGAACTAATAGCTAGGTTATTAATATACAACTTCTCTAAAATAATGGGCGGGATTGGAAAGCGGAGGTGGCACTTTACATTATAGATTTTTGTATATCTAGAGAAAGGCAAGAGCCAAAGCTTCCAAAATACGTACAAGCATCTTGGTTATCAATTCACAACATCCAACAAAAAGTGGGCGGGATGGAACTAGTGTGCGCGGCTCTTCCATACAAAGACACTATAAATTTTTGTAGAATGGCAAGAGCCAAAGCTTAGTTAAAACGTCATGGTTATCAATACACAACATCCGACAAAATTTTTTTTTCGAATAAAGTTTAGTTTTTGGCATTAGTTCAGGCTTAGAGCATATTTGTTTTATTTTCCATGCTTTTACCCCCTAAGTCGGTGGATTTTAATAAAAAAACGACCCCAAAAAAATTTTAACGACAATCGACGTAGACTAACCGCTCCTCACGCCCGCCAAAGTTTGAGAAAAATCGTGAAACCTGACTTGTATGCCTCATAACTTGGAAAATATTAATTCTACATAAAAATCGGTTACTAAAAAGTTGTTATTAAGTGAGTTTCCAACAACGGTTGTCTTAACAAGTTTTCTCTAAACAAATTCATCTAAAATAAAACGAACATCATTTGTTTCTAACATACCTACCCGCTATCACAGTGCCAAGGATTCCCCTAGATGGGTCAAATGTACATATGACCGACCCACTTTATTTTTTATCCCCAGCATTTCCGCTTTCTCTATTCCTTAATGGGACTCCAAAAATTTTCAATACAGACTAGAAATATATTGAAGAAAAAGACCCATAACTGCCCAGAAGTCCTGCCCTTTAACTCTACCCCTTAGGGAGCCTTAGGGAGGCTCTTATACAAATATTGCGTTTTATGAAATTTTTAAATTTAATAGAAATTTTTCGTCTTTTGTGAATAAAATCAAAATTTGTAAACGGATTTTAATCAAGTATGGCTTTTTTGTTTGAAACAACGTTTTTATATGTCTAGCATAGCTGCATTTTCCAATTTGTTATGATTTTTTAAAGAACAATAATTTTGTCAAAAAAAAAACATGTTTCTAAAACGACTGCGCATTAGGGAAATAACTTTTTGCAATTTTTTCAAATATCAAAAATACCACCTCATAGCCGTGCGGGTCATAAAAAAATATGGTGTCACTTTGTCTCTTTCGTAAAAAAAGTTTCCGCACCGAAAGCGTTGAAGTTTTGTTTTTATTTATTTATTTTCATCATTTAATCAGTTACTCTTGTCTTAAATAAGTTTGTTTTTGTTTAAATTTATATATAATCTTCAACATTAAACCAATTTTCATAAGTCTAATGCAAAATCAAATGTGTTTCAATTTCCAAAAATAAAATTCACCTATAATATGGAGTTTCAGGAATCGCTTACGGTGCGGAAACTTTTTCACCGAATCAGCTTAAAACAGTTTTTTATTATCAGAACAAAATTCCCCACATGGTGCTGGAGTGGTATTTTGCACTCAAAAAAAAGTTATACCCCTACTGGGCATATTGGTAAGACCTTAAACCTTCTTTAAGGTAATTTTATTTCGGCTTGTTTAGTTTATTCATTAAATTTTACAAAACTTAATTTGTAAGAAGATAATTGCATAATTTAATTTAGAAACTGCTAAATAATGTTTCATCCAGCAAACGTTTTGCAAAAGTAAAAATTTTTTTAATAAAACAAGTCGTTACGTATAGGACGCCAAATATTTGACAGGTGTGAACATAGCTTAAGAACAATATTGTAGAAATTACGAATGAAATGAGAAGCTTATGTATATGATTTCCAACTGTAGTGAAGGGCAATAAATGACTCTTTAAAAAGATTCGCACGTATCTCTTGATAAGACATTCAGACAATGAGCTCATTTGTAAATTTATCGAACAAGACTCATATATAATCATTATTTTCTGCCAGCTGTGTAAAACACAAATAATAACCTCAAATTTTTGAAACGTTTTAAAAGATATTTATTGATTTGCACACAATTTAACAATTATTGCAAATGCGTAGTTCTTTAAATAAAAAAGGGTGTATGTATTTTAAAAACAAATTTCCATAAATGTGTCTTATCAATTTAATATGAAATTGAAATACTTTTTATTTTTCTACAAGGATATCGATGTACACAACATATGTTTCATTAAAAAGTAATAAAAGAGAATTAAAAAATAAAAATCATAAACAATTAGTTTGAACTGTAGGAATTTTTCATTTAATACGACTTCATAGATATTTTCACTGAACAATTGAGCATCATGCAACTAAAAGGCTTTTAATTTTTACCACCAGTTTTCTAACAAAAGCCCTAAAAGCCTAAGGAGAGAAAGAAAATTTAACAACCCTGTGACGAGGAAAGGACTTTAAGAAAATTAAAATTTATTACATATAAAAATAGTGAATAAAACATTTTACCTTTTGCTTTAATACAAAAAGTACCCGTACTTGTCTCATCTTTGATTATGTGTTACGCTTGTTTCTTCATTCATCCACTCATGCATTCATATGTTAATTTTCGTAAAATTTAAATTTTCCTTAAACCCTGAAATCATGTTTTCCTTCTGGTTGGTATTAAAAATGACAATAGGCAATTTTTCCAACTCCTCGCGTAAATTTTTAATGTTCTTCTCTTGTTAAGATGAAAGAAATTAAACTGAAAAAGGCAGACTAAAGAAAAACCTACTTGAATATGATCCTTGCTAAAAGTATCACTGATACAATAAAGGAGTGAATTAGGAATATAAGTCTTTACTTTGGTGAGGTGTTTTAAAGACATTTTTCTTGTTAAATGTAAGGCTGAGCTACAATTGGTATTAGAGGAAGGTCGTAATTTTTTAAAATAATTAAATAATAAATTATTCTAAAGTTTAAATATACTTCACTTTCACTTTATTTGGCTCTGAAACCTATTGTTGGTCCTGGCCTGCTTGTTAGTTGTCTTCTAACGACCGACATGCCCTAGCCAGCGCAATCACTGTACAGATTTTGATGCGCTTCACTTCAATCATCTCGCTATACAGCTCGTACAGCTTACGGTTCGTTAGACGTCTATACTCCTTATTTATGAAGACAAAAGGCCCTAGTGTTGGGTCCTTTTTCTCGACCCAACATTGCTTCATCCGCTGTGGAAAGTACCGATATTTCGGAGCCCTAAAAAAGCACAGGTAAAATTACTGTGTGTTCTAAAGTGTAATTATCGTTTATCGAGGGAGGGTTCTGCACCTTAGCTGTTTACCGAGCCCCAAGTAGCATATATTAGCAAGCATGATCCTTTTATTTTTTTTAGTGCTGACATCGTTCTTTTAGTTTATGGCGGATCGGAGGTAGATAATTTCCTCTGCTAGCTCGACGTTGCAATTGCCTACCAGTACTATCTCCCCTTTCTTTTGTCGCGACACCTCTCTAGCAGTTTCCAGCTTCATCTTTGTCTTGCCCTTATTTTCCCCTAAACCCTTTTAAGACGACTCTACCTCAGTTTTTGAAAAAACACCAGTTACATCTCGTTCAATGTCTGCGAGAGGAGACGACATACGAGAGGAAGATGTGGCCCTTGGTGTTAATTGTACCTTTTTAAACCTTAAAGTTTTCCAAAATGTACTTCTTCAGAATGTTTATGAAATTACACGATAAGCTGTCACCCTGCCTTAGACCTCTTTAAGTTGTTAACGGTTCGAAGAGGCAGGCAACTTCCTATTTTAACTAGGGATTTCGTATCACTAGAGCAGTCATAACAACTCCATAGACTCGCGAGCAGTTAATAATTGTATTTTTCACACAGACACGGTCGGCAATTCACATGTATACAACAACTTTGTTCAGGCCACTCCATAGTCTGGCGAGGCAGTCAATAATCGTATTTTTTACACAGACACGGTCGCCAATTCATATGTATACAACAACTTTGTTTGTTACTTGGTTATCACCTCACTAGAGTATACGAAAGTATAGATGTTAATACAAGTCGTACGTATTTTGACGAAAATGCTTCCCTATTCTAATAATTTTTTGAAAATTTTCAAAATACAAAAACAACTTATCATTACAGGGTTGTATTTTCCTCAAAATACGTACGACTTGTGGGATCGTGTAAACTACCATTAAATTCATGTTTACACGGAAATACAATGCATTACGACTAAAAATTATTTAGAATTAGAAATTTCTTATGTGAAAGCAAAAGGCAAACACATACAACATTAAAGTCAGTGTTGCCAACACTGAAACGAAAAGTTACACATCTGCAGGTCTAAAACTAGTCAATACCATACGAAATTATACAACAAATAAAAAAGTTGATGTAGCTATTCGACTAAATACTAAGAAAAGTCCTTCTTTTGTCATAAAACATATTCAGTGGACACAACTGTCGTTAAGTTGGCAACCTGTTAAAAAAACGCTTGCTTCTCCAAACCCAAATTTTGTTGGATGTTGTGAATTGATAACTAAAATGCTTGTACCAAATTTTAAAACTTTGACTCTTGCCTTTATCCAGATTTACAGAAAATTATAATGTCTTTACATGAGAAGTGCCACGCCAACTTTTACAATCCTGCCCAATTCTTAAGATATAAAAAAAACTTATTTATTACACTTCATCATTGCCGTTAACGTTCTGTGGGATGTTGTGTATTGATAACTGAGATAATTGTACTTTATTTGGAAACTTTGATTCTTGACGTTCTCCAAATAAAATCCACAACAACGGATTAATAGGTAAAATTAGAGGCAATTGTTGCATTTTAGCAAACTTTAACGGAGTAAATGTGAAATCAATATATAACAACCAATTCCTCATTATTTTCGGGATTCTCTGAAAACTCATTTCCTTGAAATTCCTATAAGCAACAAAAGGCCTCAATAACTGATCTCTATCTAGTTTTATCGGATGCTGCTCTTTTGGCTTCATTCCAGGTTAATCAAGCAGTTTGGTGTTCGGTTTGAACTTGGCGTCTCCATGTATTTTCAGGTCGTCTCCTTCTTCATTCTTCCTGTGTGTTGTAATCAAGGGATTTCCTATTTATGTCATTGGCTGGCTTACGTAGGGTATGACCCAACCATCTATATTTGGGTATTTTGATCTCGTGGTTATTTGGAGGTTGTTGCGCCAAAATATTTGGAGGATCCGGAGCCATTTATTGACGAAGGCGTGTAGTTTTTGTACAGCAAGGCTCGGTAAATTCCATAAAGCAGTAATGACTTTACATTGCTATTGATTTCTTTGAGTTTTGTAGATACTGCTTAGATAATGTTAGCTGCCCTCCAGAACTTATTCAAGATTCCAAACGCTTGCTTAGCCTCACTCAGTCTGTTTTGAATATCCTCGATACGGCCACCGAAAGTTGCAATAATGCTGCCCAAGTAGCAAAAGGTTGTGACATCTTCAAGCTGTTTCCGTATCAGTGAAAAGAGAAAGCTGTTCGTTACATTGAAACGCATTGATTTTGTTTTCGAGGTATTTATAATCAACCCTGCATACATCGCCTTAGCCGTTATGCTATTAACCATTTGTTGCATGTCTTGCTGACTGTGTGACAGTAAACAAACGTTATCCGCATAGTCAAGGTCGGTAAGCATTCCAGTCATGCCTATTGTGATCCCGTGCATGGGATTTACAGATTGACTCATAATAACATCAAGCACGATATTGGCATCAAAGGGAACTAGACATACACTTGTCTTACACCAGTTTTACCGCATATGTTTTCGTTAACTTGGACTTCATGGAGCAGTGAACAAGTTGCATCCATATACAAACATTCTAAGAGTCACGTACACACGGGCAGACAGACATCGTTAAATCAGCTTCTCTACTTATAAGAACTCAGAATTTATATAATTTATAGGGTCTTAGATAGATATTGTATTTTGATTTTTATGATAAATGTCAAAATTGTTATGGTCCCTGCATATTTTGATCATAAAAATTTTTTCAAGTTTAATTTAAGTTTTTTATTCACAATATAATTTAGTGATATTGCAATAATAGTGCATTACTAATATTAACTATTCCTAGTGATAGTGCAGTAATAATGCACTATTCATAATGTGTTTTAATAATAATACAAAAGCATTACATTAATTGTCACAAACTTAAGTGGTGTTTAAATATTAATGCACTACTTTGATAATAAAATAATATGATGCAAAAAATAGTGCGTTAAAATGATTAAGTGAAAAAAACTTGATTTGATTTAATGTGAAAATATTGTCAATGGATTAGCTTATTTAATAATGGGTGGTTAAATTTCAAGGGCCGATGTTGATTTTCAATAGAACACAAATTATTTAGGAAATTATTATCATTTCTTTTTATTATGATGATATTGGTATGGAACAAAACATCGGCCAAATAGCCGCCGCGACCTCGATGACACACCTCCATCCGATGGTCCAAATTTTCGATGACGCTGAGGGATAATTAAGTTACTATGCCGTTAATATGCCGAATTGTCTGATCATTTAACTCTTGAATTGTTGCTGGCTTATCGTCGTACACCTTTTCTTTCAAATAACCCGAAAGAAAGAAGTCCAATGTTGTCAAATCACATGATCTTGGCGGCCAATTGACATCGCCATCACATGAGATAACACGGCCATTGAATTTGTCGCGCAAAAAAACCATTGTTTCGTTAGCTGTGTGGCGTCCTGTTGAACCACATATCGTCCACATCCATATCTTCCAATTCGGTTCATAAAAAGTTCGTTTTCATATCACGATAGCGTACACTATTCACAGTAACTTCCTGACCGGCCGCATTTTGGAAAAAATACGGCCCGATGATGTCGCCAGCCCATAACAGTAACTCTTTGTGACTGTACTGCTCTTTCGACAATCGCTCTTGGATTATCAATCGCCCAAACGCGCCAATTCTGCTTATTGACGAATCCACTGAGGTGAAAATGTGCCTCATCACTGAAGATGATTTTCTTAGAAAATTTACCATCCACTGTTGCCATTTCTTGCCCATTTGCATAATTAGCCTGAATAACGTTAACGCGTTGCTCGAATGTGTATTTCCATGGTTCAAATTTAGTTAGTATGAAATTGAGAAATGTCGAATGAAATGCAGAAAAAAACTTGACGTTTAGGTGTGGTTCACATTTAACATCGGCCCTTAAAATTTAACCACTCTTTGCATCTGTCTGTCTTTACCAGGTCTGTATACAACTCTCAGCCGATAGGAGCATGTTTAACGAGAATGTTAGTCAACATTTTCCAAAAGACTTGATCTTAGCCGTTAGTTTTAATTCAACATTAACAAAAAGCTGTAGAGTAGAGCAATGTTCTTAATCGTTTACGACCAACCAAAATAGCTTAATTTTAATACCCCATATAAATTTAAAATAATTCATTAGAACAGGCTCCTTAAAGAAACTTACCTTTCCATTGTGCTTTTTACCTTTTCTGTCAAACATTTTTACATATAGTGAAATTTTAATTCCTTTTTAAACTCAAACAAAAAGTAGAAGTTTGTTTAAAAAAAAAAACATTTCTATTATATTGCAATATAATAAAAAAAATTATACTCTCATTTTTAACTTCTTTTGTTAACTTGCTCCTCGTAAAGCTTTAATAAACATGAAAATTTTAAAAAATGTTTTTGTTGTATTACATTTCTTAAAGAAATTAAAAGATTTTTCTTAAAACGGGGTTATTTTCAGTAACTGATACGTAAACGACAGGCATTACCAACAATGGTTTTATAATCTTTTATATCCTTTTTAACATGCATCCTTTACGGTTTTCCAATGTATGTGACACACACACACACTCTACAAGTATAAATGTGGTTGTCTTAATACACTGAAATAGAAATGTATGTTAACAGTACAGTGCTTAATAACCCGCGAATTGCCATAAAATATTTTATGTCTCTCTCTCTATTTTATTGTTGTTTCCTTTCCTTTAGATGATTTCTTTTATTTATTTCTTTTTTTTATTCCTTTGCATAAAAATCTACGCACATTAATGTTGTGAATGTAGTTTGTAGTATAAATTATAGGGAGTATTTTCCAAAGTCCACCTCATTTTATGTCGCATTTTTTACTTTATTTTCTCTATTTATGACTTAATTTCAAATAGTTAAAGTACTTTGGAATTGACATGTTGTTATTGGGAATGTGTGTAAATTGAATTGTATAGAATTACACTATAAATTCCTTAGAGATTTTTTTATTGTAAAAATTTCTATAGATTTCTATTATTATTTGCTTTTAAAACATTAGTTTTTGGCAAAATATAAGACGTAGTTTTTTTTTGTCCTGTAATGAAATCACTAATAAAAGCCCTCAAAAAGTGATTGTGCTGAAAAAACAAAAGTATTTTCTTATCCTCAAAATGTTTCAGTTACTCGGACTAAGTACAACTTAATCCTAAGGTATTCAAAACACGTGAGAGTGCATTGTCGTTGTAGAAGAACTTTTCTAACACAGAAAAATGTCTCGCCAGTTATGTTTCAATTGAATCTTTAATCAAAAATAAAATCAGTTTTAATTAAAAATTTAATCAAGTGAACTAACGTTTGCTTATGTTAACAACCTTACTGCAGAAAATGTTGTTGTTGTATGAAAAAAATATTAATTGAAACTAATAATTTGTTGATTGATGCAAACTTAATTAATTTTTTAATTATTAATATTTGAAATCACTTTATTTTTTTCTGTGTAAGGAGGAACATTTGTATGGGACATCAGTCGAAATATTCACAACATTGGTACCATGAAATATCTTGCAAGTAAAAAAAAATGCTTTACAAAAAGACTTTGAATGAAATAGTCTAAAAAACAGTAACTTAATTCAAATTTTATAAAATCAATGGCTTCAAAGTGGTTAAAAATAAAATTTAAATACTTGTGTATATGCAACTAATATCAATGAACTAACTCAAAGCATGCCCCAGTAGTCTAGTTAGCAGTAAGTTAGGCTGTCACTGAAAAAATTTTAGAAATTATTTAATTTGAAACTTCATTCATAATTAGTGTTTGGGGTCCGGGATTTTCCGGGTCTGATTATCCGGGAATTCCCGGAAAATTTCTGACGGGAATTCCCGGGAATTTTTTTTTATTTTTCCCGGGAAATCCGGGAATTTCATAAAATAAGCAATTTTACATAAAAAACGTTAATTTTAATTTAATTTTGTTTTTTTTATTTATAAATATTTAAAACAAAACTTCAGTTGCTCAAAGTGATTTGTTTTATTTATTTTGCCCGTAGAAATAGATTTTTCCTTTGATAAGCGCTTTTAAATTTAAATTGTTGACATTACTGTAAAAAGACAAAAACGAAGTGGAGAAATAGAATGTCCAGCGACTTACTCAACGCATTAGTGGTTTTAAAAACCACATTTTTAAAAAACTATGAATGTTTTATTGTATGTTTTCTTTAAGATTTATCTTTCTTACGGCCATTTTCACCAAGTTCGGTTAAAACTAACTTTCAATTAAAGTTCCGGTTACCAATATGTTTTGACAGCTATAACCGATAGTAAATTATAACTGAACTAGGTGAAAATGGCCGTTAAAAGAGGTGATATTTGATAAAAATTATTCCAAAAAAATTTTCTTACATGCTCTGTTATCTAAGGAAGAGTTCAAAGAGAAATATGTTATTCGGTTTAAAGGTAAATTTTTATTTTAATCATGATTCAGTTAAATTATTACGGAAAAAATTTCACGTTTGAAATATCACGTATCGACCAAGATTTTGGCTTAAAAAAAAAGAAAATACAAAGATTTTTTAATCAAACCAAGACATTTTAATGATACATTGCTACGCAAAATTCTGAAAGTATTTTGACTAAAAAATTGTGCCAGGTTTCGCTGAATTACGCCTTTTTATACATGGCCACGAAAACTACTTCTGTTTTTTTTCACGGTCGAACCGTTACTTCTTTTGACATTATCTTTGACCTAGAATCGCGCCCTCCATAAACTTTAGCACAGATAACAGTGCTTTCTTAGTACTATAATTTAAGGGTTAAGAAAACGTAAAAATATTTTTTGCTTAAAATGTTATTGCATTTTTGGAGCGTACGACTGTCACGTTCAACACTTTGGAATTACCCATTTGTATGTTAGTTTTTTGTTTAAGTTTGATAACGAAGATCTCTATTTTTAACATATTTTTATTTTTCGAATTTATTCTATGAGCAAATTTCAGTTATGTATTTTTATAAAGCTTTTTTGTAATAGTCCTATTTCTTAAATTTTTCAGAAATGACTTTAAACACTATTTTTTTTAATTTTTGATTGTGTTTTGTATTTATTTATTTCCCGGGAAATAAATATTTTTATTGCCGTGTCCCGGGAAATGAAAAAGTCCGGGAATTCCCAAACACTATTCATAATGTATTGCCTCCCAGATAAAGAACTAAAATAAACTCTTTCTTAGAATTTTATCGTGTAAAAGTAGAAATGTGGTCATTTAAGCTAATTTGACCCATTTGAATACTTAACTTAGAAGACTTTCTGTTAACTAAAGCGACAAAGTAAAGGCATTCCATAAGCAGAGCCTTGAATAAAAACAACAACCTCAGCTTTGAGTTTAGGGAGAAAGTTGTGCTTGCAAACAGAAGTTATTTTATGTTCAGCAAGCATTTTTGAGCTTAGTCCCTCTCTCGAGATACGGAAATCTAACTTTATCAGTCTCTAATAAAACCTGTCTTTCTATATGGTACTATCGCAAGCAGACGCAGCAACATTGGGAGCCTTCGCAAAATAAAGAATTTTTTTGGATGCATCAAAACTTAAAATGATTATACAAGACAAAAATATTTTTGGAATGAAATTTTTTTATTATTATCATGGCATTTATTTTTGAAAGTGATTTCCTGCATATATCCGCCGCGGCTACAAGTAACATGGTCATTTGATTTTTAACTACTTTTAAATATAAATCTCGCCGTCTGGCATCAATGGTTGCTTGAATATTGACTTCCAATTCTTGAAGCAGCGCATTATGATTTTTGAAGCCTTTCACGTAAATGGGAGTTCAAATGAATTGTGCACTTCGTGATTTGTTTGCCGGCGTCATCGAGCCGTACTTCTACGAAAATGAGGTCGGCCAAGCAGTTACCGTGAATAGTGTTCGCTATCTTGAGATGATAATGGATTTCTTGTAGCCAGAAATCGAGGATATGGGCCTGGACGATATGTGGTCCCAAGAGGATGGTGCAACTTGTCACGCAGCCAACGAAACACTGGCTCTTATGCGAGAGTAATTCATTGGCCGTGTTATCTCACTTCACGGCAATTATAATGGTCCCGTGCAATAAAGCCATATGGCTTTATTACCACCATCCAAGTGCAATAACGGCATAATCGTTTAGTAACCAAAGTGGAAATAACGCCATAACAGTGTAATTGTTATGGTTACAAATTGGCAAAAGAATGAGTTGCCATTGTCAAGTGTTAAAATATTTGGAACAGTAGGTGAAAGGGGGTGGGGGGGGGGGGGGTCGTGTCCTGCGGCGGGCATGTTACAACATGTTTACAAACTCCAAAGCATAGCCGGCCTTCGACAGGGCGCAAGGATTTTCTCCTCTATGGTAACTTTATACATGTCAACCTGCAACAATGACAAGTTATTTCAAAATTCTTAAAATTCAAAATAAGTACTAAGAAGAACAAATGTTACCTTTTTACTCTTAAATAGATACCTAATTTGTGTGGCACAAACTACCACCTGGGTCTGACTGGGACCACTAGTATTTTGTATAGATTTTTGTAACTATTGAAAAAACACACACTAACGGTCCCATGGACAAGGCTGGGATTACTTTTATATGTATGGAGTTTTATGGCTATAGCAGGAACATTTTGTTGGGAAATAGAATAATTCTTCGAAAAACGATGTTTAAATTTCCACTTTTTTCTCATTTTCTTATAAAAAACACTTTGATTGAGGAATACATTAAGTTTCGTTCTAATATACATAATAACTATATAAAAAAAACTGGAAAAAAGTCAAAAAAATGCCTGGCCAAGCCCAGGAATACACTTAAGGGTAAATAAAAGTACCTGAATTGAAACAAATAAAAAACTGTATTACATACAAAAAAATATTTATGTTTATGTATGAAGTTTATCTTTGATATATTCAAAACCGAAAACCGAATTGGAACCGACCGGTTTTAATCATTTTAAAACCGAAACCGCGGTTTCACCTTTTTACGGTTTTTAGCAAACTCTACTTTAAGTAAATATAAATTTGTTTCTTGTGTTTTTTTTTCTTAATCATCTCAAATGTAGTGTGAACGGCTTTAATTAACTTAATCAACATTTTGCTTAAACGCGTTTAAAAATCCAAATGTGAACATAGCATTAAATGTAACTTGATTCTCCGATGTGGTACATTTAAATTCATTTTAAGTTTCCAATGGAAAAACTTAACGTGGTCTCAATATTAAACCAATGCAACAACAATAGGCAATACACACTTTTTTATGATTTTTTTTTTATTTAGTAGTGCTACCATACTTTTATCTTAATTAAATAAGACTTTTTAAGCAAAACCCTAAAAATGAATCTGTATTTAAATACGATTTAAGTTTATATGAATATTAACTTAAAATAGAGTTAAAACACGTCAAACCATCACGAAAAAATGGCATTTTCGGCATCATCACCTCCGATTTGAATGAAATTCAACACAAATGTTGTATGTAATTGGACTTTAACAAAACATAATTTTCAGACCCCAGATTCTTTCGGCTTCCGAAATATGACGTCATAAAAGATGTGAAAAATGTGAAAAAAACACAAAAGTCTCCTAACAAAAGGGGATAGAACTCTTGAACTACGCAAGATAATTTAGTTTTTTTGGTATCGTTTTAAAGGTGAAAGTGCACCCTTTAAAATGATAGGCATTTTGTGTTTTTTTAAGAAGAGGTCAATGGTAAATTTTTGGGGTCTTGAGTTCAAAGGTCCATATCTGGAAAAGTATATTTTTTAAAATTCTTAAAAAAATATATGTTAAGTATTATACCCTCTTCAACATTTGCAGAAAATTTAAAGGTGGAGACTCTATTGGTGTCAGAGTTATATACCAGAACGTGATTCTAAGTATGTTTTGTGTTCAAAAATCCCTTGTTGTTGTTGTATTTTAATTATTGTTTTCAGTATATCTGGAGAACGGCAGGAGCCAAAGTTTCCAAATTTAGTACACAAATTTGAGTTATCAATACACACCATCTCACAAAATGTGGTCGGGATTGCAGAAGTGGGCGTGGTACCTCCCGTACAAAAAAATCAAAATTTTTTGTATCTGAACCGTTTTTTCCGAGTTTTTCAGAGAATATTTTCTACTAAAGATTTCCGATCTTTTGATATATACGGCGTAACCATAGGTCATATGACAGTCCAAAGATTCAGGTTTTTATACAATTTTTGATATTTCTTGTACGGGAGGTACCACGCCCACTTCTCCAATCCCGACCACATTTTGTGAGATGGTGTGTATTGATAACTCAAATTTGTGTACTAAATTTGGAAACTTTGGCTCCTGCCGTTTACTTAAACAAAGAAAGTAAAGTGAATAAAATAAAATAAAATTTACATAAATTACTCTCATTTACTAATTACAAGCATTTGAAAAAAATTATACTTTTAACAGGAATTATGTTGTATGTAAATGAAAAGTGGGAAAATTGCATGAAAGTAGGCTAAACAAACATTAAAGGGGTGAAGTAAATTGATTATGTTTGCATAGTAACATATGTCTAAATTTAAAAATAATAATAATTTTTTTTAATCCAGTTACAAAGCATTTTACAAAAAAAGTGTTAAAAGTACAGTTTGTTAAAATGTGTTGAAATGGTTTAGAAATTTCTTAGAGTAGAAAATATATTTTCTAAGTGTAAAAAATTGATATTTTCCATTTTTCATCATGTAACAAAATGTGTACAATTCTGCCTATTAAAACGAATAAGTTAAATGTCATGTCGAATTTGTGTGTTTAATAGAGATGACACTTGTGTTTGTTTGGAATTTTTCCCAAACTCAAGTGTTCTTTTTTTTTGGCAATTTCCTTTAACATTTTCTATTGCTGCAAAATTTTGCTTAAATTTGCCATGCAAAAGAATGACTTTATTTAGCTAGAATTTTGTTTTTTTGGGAGGGGGGGGGGGGGGGGGGGGAGAGAAAGGGATTGTTGGCGAAAGTGTGAATTCATGTTTGCATTTGGTTTTATTTCAAGAGCTTGAATTAAATAAATAAAAAAAGAAAGTTAAAGGCTGCTATTTGAACAGTTTTGTATCTGATTTAAAGTAGAAAACACTTCACATACTGACAAGAAATGGCACTTGAAATATTTGCACACATTAAAAATATAGAAGAGTACACATAAAGAAAATTTGGGTAACATTTTGTATGGCTGCATTAGAATAAAAGAACACATTTGTTCTTATTTACTACTTTTTCCTAGCAGTATTTTGTTCACGTAGATAAAACATAACAATTTTAAAGGCAACTATTGGTTTTTAATGGAAGTTTTTGATATTTTAATTAAAAAAAGGAATTGAGCTCGGGTCGAATTTACTAGTTTCGAGAACAAGCACATTATCATCAAACTTTGCCGTTCTTTTAAAAATAGTTTTGTTAGTCTTGACCACAGGGCTGCCAGGCTTGGGGATTTATGACCAAAGTTGGGGATTTCATGCGAGCAAACACGATGAAAAAAATTCGGGGATTTCTTGGGGAGTTTCCCATTTTTAATATTTTTTCCCTTTTTTTATTTTTATACCCTCCACCACAATAAGTTGTGAAGAGGGTATATTCAGTTTGTCATTCCGTGTGAAACTTTTTTACTATTCATCTCAGACCCTATAAAGTATATATATTCTGGGTCCTTGAGTAATTTTAAGTCGATTTAGCCATGTCCGTCTGTCTGTCCGTCTGTCCGTCTGTTGAAAACACGCTCACTTTCGAAAAACTCAAAAGAAATCAACAAACTTTGTGTCAAATTGCTTGTAGTTATCCTAAGCAGTTTGGGATTGAAATTCAGCAAAATCGGTTCAATAGGATCTGAGCTATGAATCAAAATGTGGAACCACCACCTAAAAAAAATTGTTAATTTTGTTACAAAAACTAACATAAATGGTGGAAAAATGCACAGAATCATATAAGATTTCGCAACAATTCGTTTTATTCAACTGGAAATCACGCTGTGAAATTTCGTGAAGATCCGTCAATAATTTACCCTAGGCCCCATATAAGCCCTACTCCCGGAAAACAGTATATTAAGCCTAAAACCCTAACTAACAATGCTATCATTACAAATTTTGGCAAGTCACAGTAACATAGGACTCGAAATTAAACTGTTAAGTTTCGTGAAGATCGGTCCATAATTTACCATAGGCCCCATATAAAACCTACTTCCGGAAAACAACTTAGTACGCCTAAAAACGTAAAAAATAATGCTATCATAACAAAATTTGGTACATCAAAGTTTTATTGGACAAGAAATAAAACTGTGTTATTTCGTAAAGATCGGTCCATAACTTACCCTGGGCCCCATATAAACCTTACTCCCGGAAAACAGTTTAGTACGCCTAGATCCGTAAAAAATAATGCTATCATAACAAAATTTGGTACATCAAAGTTTTATAGGACAATAAATAAAACTGTGCAATTTCGTGAAGATCGGTCCATAATTTACCCTGGGCCCCATATAAACCCTACTCCCGGAAAACAGTTTAGTACGCCTAAATCCGTAAAAAATAATGCTATCATAACAAAATTTGGTACATCAAAGTTTTATAGAACTGGGAAAAAGATTGTGAAATTTCGTGAAGATCGGTCCATAATTTACCCTAGGCACCATATAAACCCTACTACCGGAAAACAGTTTAGTCGCCTAAATCCATAATTAATAACAAATCGTCACAGTTTAAGATAATAATAACATCATACAGATATTACTCCTTAAACATTCGAACTGTCGGTGGAGGGTATCAAAGATTCGGCACAGCCGAATATAGCACTCTAACTTGTTAACTCTTATTTTTCTTTGTTTCATATATAAACTATAAAAAAAAAGATGCAAAACTTTTACCTTACTCTAATCAACTAATAATAAAGGGTCCTAATTAAGACTACCATGTTTGTTAAGCGGTAAAAAGTACTTAATAAACTTATGTTATTATTCTTGAGTGAGTGTTTTAAAAAGAAAGAATTTAAAACCGTTGACAACACTTACAATTTTTTAAAGACAATTTTCAAGCAAAGATGTCTTCCATAAAAAATAAGTAAATAAAAAAGACAATATATGAAGTTTGGGAAAAAGAATGCTGGGCTATTAGGAAGTACTTATGACGCATCGAAGTATTAAATAAATAACGGATATATGTATTTTTATTGTGGATGGCTTAAACCGATTGAACAAGCTCCAAATTTTTATAATTTTATTAAAGACAAGTAAGAGTGCTATATTCGGCTGTGCCGAATCTTATATACCCTTCACCATTGTGCGAGCAGAATACAGAGCAACTAGACAAAAACTAAATAATTGTTACATACCTATACAAACATATTTACAATACTTAAAACTTCATTATAAATAAAATTTAAAAAGCGAAAACTGGTTAATATTTTTTTTAAATCGTTTTTAGAACATAAAAAAAATAAAAATATTCAAAAAAAAAAATTTCTTTTGAAAAAACCAAGCTTCGAACCAGGGAACTCTCAGTTTCTTACTTAACACACCCCCTACAAGTGAGCCATGAAGGAACGTTAATCGAATATCATTAAAATGAAATATGGCACGTTTACTGTTCACAAAATTCAACACAGTTGAGTTGAAATTACTTTTGTTGTTATTGTTCACCGCAATAGCAAAGTTGGGCAATATATTCACCATAATAGCTTGTGCCATGTATGTATGTGTATTTGTTTGTTTTCTTTTATCTTTTTGGCGAGTTTTTAAGTAGCAAAAAAACAGAAAAATTCCTAGTTTCTATTTGTAAAAATTATTTCGTTAAGAGTAACTTTTGGGATTTCAGTATTTTGATTATAACTCAGCCATTTTTTAACCGATTTGACAGATTTATATACCGAAGTGTTTAAGAAGAAATTTGCCAGTTAGCTGGGTTATAAAAATTGGAATCGGCAAGATCTATGGTTCCCGAAAATGGGTATTTTTCAAAAAAAAATTAATATTTTGGTCATAACTTTTTCGTATCTGAACCGATTTTCTCGAGTTTTTCAGAAAATATTTTCTACTAAAAATTTCCGATCTTTTGATATATAAGGCGTAACCATATTACAGTCAAAAAATTCAGGTTATTATACAATTTTTGAAATTTTTAGTATGGAAGGTACCACGCCCACTTCTCCAACCCCGCCCACATTTTCTGTATTGGTGTGTATTTATAACTTGAATGTTTGCACCTAATTTTGAAACTTTGGCACTTGCCGTTCTCCAGATATACAGAAAAAAGCAATACAAATACAACAACAACAAGGGAATTTTGGAAAAAATTAGAGGCAGTCGATCTTACTGAATTTAAATAGCACGAAATGGTGGACTATATGTGACATAAATGTAAAACAACCTAGCCGCTATCATGTCTGGAGTCTCCGGAAAACACATATCAAACGTAAGACGGACAGACGGACGGACATCGTTAAATCAAGTTCTCTCCTCATAAGGACCCAGAACATATATACTTTATAGGGTCTTAGATCAATATTGTAGAAATTACAAACGGAATGACAAACTTATATATACCCTTTTCCACCTGAGGTGAAGGGTATAAAAACATTCTGCTTGTAATTCCTCACTGCAATCGCATAAAAAACATGCCGAAACCAGTCGCTTCAAACAAAACAAAATAATTTTTTTTACTAAAAATTTTTATTTGGGGATTTTTGAGTATTTTTAATTAAAATTTTTCTTAATATTTGATATTCTATAATTAGGCTTGAGTTCATCAAATTTAATTTTCATTTAATTATTTTCACTGAGGGAAGGAATTTTTACAACTTGGAATTTTTATTAAAATTTATTGATAATTTTTCTTGGCTGAGCGGGGATTTGAACCCGGGTTGATCTTTACATGTTTCAAGAATCACCACATTCTATCGTCGGAAGATCTTTGAGTTCTACCCACTGAACCACTGCGGTGCCCGTTAGCCAACTGCCAAACAAAAAAAAAAAAAAAAACAGAGGAAAGGAGGCAACATGTTATTTGAAATTTAAGTGATAAAAACAGAAAAATTCGAACCACCAGTACTACTGGTTATTTTTATTACTAATAAATAAAATAAATAAATAAATAAATTCTTATTGAAAATTAGAAAATTTAAAGTAATATTCGACAATGTATTTATAAAACGTCTGTCGATAACCTTAAAAAATAAACTTTAAAATTTTTGAAAAAATTAGCTAATTATATTCTTGTATTAAAAAATTATGCTGACTTTAAATAATCATCCAATCTTTCCCAATCCGTTTTCTTTTCACAATTAAGTATTTCAATCATTTCAGTGTAAAGTAAATACGGTTTTTCAAAACAATTCGGAATTCCTTGAGGACTGGACAACACCTAGGAAATGTTAAAATTTTTCCATTATACCCATATTACAAAGCTTGCATATCTTGTTCTCAGTTGTTGCCCCGAATGTGTTGTAATTTAGTTTAATGAGATCACATCTTGCTTTAAAGACCCACGTTATTTTGGATTGATTCATGTTGTCGATAAAATAATTGAACCTCTTTCGAAATCTAAATTTTTATATATTCTTGAGGTTGCTGCTTAATCCTCCAACCACAGATTAAGCTGATGTTGTTTTATTCTTTTTGTTAGTTCATTGCTTTGAGTGATCTATTGTTGTTTATTGGGTTGTGTACTGGACCATGAAATATTTAGATTGTTTGCAACCTTTTGCAATTCTTTAAAGCAAAACAAACTTTTTCGGGCAAGTATATGTGCAATTTGAAACGGTAACCTATTAGCCGGGTATTGAAACATAACTCGAAATAAGTACAGCAGATTTAGTTCCAATGTATATAAATTGTTGTTTACCGCGGCAGTTTCAAGCATCAGAGCATAATTAGGTGTAAAATCTGGCAGCATCAAAACTTTTTTCAGGAAATATCTTTGAAGTAAGTCAATCTCCTCAAAATACCCATAACCCCAAATTTGAGCTACATATGATTGAATCGACATGCAAACAGCTAAAAAGAGATTCCACTTTTGTCTCAATTGAATTTGTCTATTAGATATAAAGTTTTTCCAAGTACAATTAAAAGCTGTTTTTCGGTGTAAGAATTACTCCTAGGTACTTATACTCATTGGTGATTTTAATATTGTTTCCGTTGAACTGCCATTTTTCTTGCAATTTAATTTTACCACCATTTCTGAATACAAATATTTCTGATTTATTTAAGTTTACCTCTAGATTCCATAGATCGCAATATTTTTCCAGTTTAAAGATCATCTCTTGAAGAGTACCTATATCATCAGCTAGTATGACTATATCCTCCGCATACATAAGTAGCCGGATATTTATATCTTCGACTAGTAATCCATCACCTAGGGATTCGTGTAAATCATTAATATAAAGTGAAAAAAGAAGTAGGGATAGTAAACATCCTTGCTTAACACCTGAATTGGTTTGAAAATACTCAGATAACTCTTCACCATTCCATACAGTGGATTCGTATCTGTATAAATATCCTCCAATATTTTTTAAAATTTGGTCTATTTTGCTACTTTAAACATGTCCTTCAAAATCCACCAACATTGTCTTCAATTTCACCGCGCAAATGTGTTCTAATATTTTAAATAGTCCTTAAACATAAAAATACTCCTTTATATTTTATGGTTTAATTCACATTTTGGGGTTGTTGTACAAAAAAGCAATTTGTTTGTTAAAACTTAAAGTAATTATATTGCAATTTGCAACTACAATTTTTCCAAATATATTTTTTCATATGGCAAATGTGATTTTCACAGCATGTTTTTTTTTCTAGATATGAACACATTTATGTTTTGTAATGTGCTCTATTTAACTTTAAACGATTTTTCCTACTTTTTCTACATTAAGTTCCCCTTTTTAGCTTACGGCTATAATTTGATTGTTAAACTGAAAGTATAAAAGCAAATAAAGTGATGTTGTTTATGTTGTTTCGGTTGGTTGTTTGGAAATTGTTACAATAACAACTTATTGGACCACATACACGTTTTTCGTATATTTAAAAATTTTATTTTTCTTCTGTTAAAAAACGGCAACAAAAGGAAAATGTAACATTTGCATATGATTGTTGGAAATGTTACAAGCAAAAAAAAAAAAAAAAAAAAAACAACAAACAAACAAACAATGAACAACAGCGGTGGCTTTGTAATTTAAATAAAAATTAATTGTTTTTCAAAATAACTACTTTTCTTTGTATAAGTTTCCCTTTCAAAATATTTTAAGTTTATTCTGCCGGCTACAACCCAATAAAGATACTGAAAGGGCAACACATTTGGTTTTTTATTTTGGTTACACGGGGATTTCTCTATTAAATTGTGTTGTTATAGTTTTTGTTTTATAAATTACAGTAATTATTATTATTATTTTAAAATTTATTCGTTTAATGGCTTTTGTAACAAATATGTTTAAGTTATTTTTTTTCTTTAATTATTAAAATCCTATTTAATGTTTTAATACTCGTATGCTTGGCAACACTTGAATTTTATAGTTCTAACAAATGCTGGTTTTTTAATATAAGAAGTCCTTGATAAAATTTGCGAAACTATTTCGGTTGGGGGTTTTTCTTTTTTTTTTTTTTTTTTTTGAGGGCAGCACCAGGGATGATGAAGTTAGTACAATTGTACTTTTTTCAGTACTATTTGCATTGCAAAAGTACTGAAGTACTCCAATGACTTATTTAGTACAATCTAAAGATTTCCATATATCAGTAGAATTTACAAAATTCGTCGGCGAGTATGGAAAGGATTTTTTCGAAGCAAAATTTGATAAAAACGAAGCGAAGAAACCGCCTTTTTGTGATAATTGCATCGAATTTAATTCAGACAAAAGATTTGCTATAGTCTGATGAAACTTTTAAGGTTGATTTCTTAAAGTATGGTGAAACTGGGTATAATACGGACCTACATGTTGCGAGTTGTTGTACAATTCGATCAAGTTGTACAACCATTTGTTACGTTAAAGGTGTGGTTTTTTTTATCAGATGAATAAAAAATCAATCAAAATGGCGGGTTTTTCTTTCGTTTTTCATTTTGATGTTTTGAAAGCAACAGCGTGAAAAACTAATACGAAATTCCAGTGCACAATTTTAGTAAAGAGTATAAAAACTAACGGAACTATCATGGTGGAATAAACAGGTGGCAGCACTACGCCAGATGACGATTTTTTGCTCTTGCATTGTTTGTCTAGGTTTATGTCAAAGTTTTGTTTATGTTTACAAAAAGTCCACGTTTTGTGCTTTGATTATTGCATTTTATTTAAGTTTTTGATCATTTTAAATTAAAATAAATAAGATCTGGACCATAATTAAATAAAAATTGGCTAAGATTGTATTTATTTCATCACGTTTTGCGGCACGCTTTGATTTTTGTTTAAACAATTTTTTGACGTAAACGGTGATATAATTTCCATTTTTATTGTAATGTTGTATTTGTTGCCGTAACGATGTCACCTGCTTATTCCACCATGGGAACTATTATTTATTTTCCTTTCTTGTTCCTCTTCTTACTCCACTTCATTTATCGCCACTAGTGGTAAAAAATTGCCAAGAAAATAATTAATGAAAAGTTGGTTAAAAAATTAAAGCATGTGCTGCGAACGTCTTGGTCTATTCCACTCAATTGTACGACCAGTTACAACGTGTAGGGGCGGCATAAGGGCCCTTGGACAATATCTTTTGGGCTTATTACTGGGTTAAATGTACTAAGAACCGTTCCACTTTGGCGCCCTATGATCCAGTGGGAGCTAGAGGAATATAAAAAAAATTCCCTGTTCCACTATCAACTCTAAAAAGTATAATAAAAAAGCATCGTCTAAATTCTTACTACGTATTAATTTAATGTTTTTTTTTTAATTGCCAAAGGTGTATTTCAAATACGTATGTATAAAGGTGTAGTACAAGTGAATTTTAATGTACATATGTTCGTACATTTTCTGGTTTTTAATAATAAAACTAGTAAAAAATATTTTTAGTGCAATTGGGGTCACAAAAGTACAATTTTTTACTTAATTAAGTACAATTTAGAAAATGTCTTTATCATCCCTGGGCAGCACTATCTTCTGTAACAGCTTATTGAACTATCGATTTTTTTGAGGTTGGTTTAACCAATCACCATGACTAGACTAACGCCAGAGCAACATTTGCAAATATTTGGTGAATAGGCCGAAGAAAATATCTCTATTGACCCATGATTTAATTTGAAAATTTTGTTCAGCGATAAATAACACTTAATGTCAAAAAACATAATTGCCGCGATAATCCTCAACTCATTGTCGAAATCAGGTCTATGGAGCCGTCAAAAAATAGTTCTTAATCAGACTCCGACTCCATCTGCTGAAATTCTTTAAGTACGACTCCGACTTCAAATTCGACTCCTACTCTAACTGCCTGTTTGTAGAACGCGAGCACAAAAGTGACTCGCTTAACTAGCATTTTAAACAAAAACAAATTTTGAAATTTTGTTTTTGTTTTAAATGTAAGTTGAACAAGTCACTTTTGCGCTCGCGTTCTACAAACAGGCAGTAAACTTGATGCTAAATGTATACGATAATGGTCCTAATTTGACTTCAAACTCTATTTCTAATGATTCAGTATATCAAGAAAATTATTCTGTCAAAATTTCCAATCGATATTTTAATTCTAACACGTGCCGCATTGAGCTTTAAATATAGTCATTTACATATGTAAAGTAGACAGGTCTTTATTTTCTGACTCCAAAATTTTTAGAGAAAATTTTATTATATTTTGGAAAATATTAAAAAAAAAAAATTTCATATTTATTAAACATTTTATAGTCGGCGTCGCGAGTTTTTGTGGGTGACTCCAGTACAAAAACCTCAATTCCGACTTGACAGCCTTGGTCGAAACACCACTGCATTCAAAAAAAAAATACCTTAATGGCACGTTTTATGGATCGGTGGAATCATTGATCCATATGTCTTCACAAATAACGATGGTCAGAGCGTTACAGTCAAGGGTGAGCGGTATAGAGACATGTTTTATAATTTGTTAGGCCCTCTATTGGAAGGCTTTAGTATTGCACACATATAGCTTGAGCACGATGGTGTCACATAAGTGGAACATTTGGCGAGCAAATAATCGCACGAAATTAACCTTTTAACTGACAATCTCATTCACATTATTTGACATCATTGAATTATTTTCTCTAGATGTATTAAAAAAGTTCCATTTCTATGCAGATAAATCGCATACAGCTGAAATACAGTATAATTTTTTGCTAAGGTTGTGTACAAATTGGACAGCAGGGTTACGGTTTGTACGCGTAAGTCGCGACCGACCCATGGCCGAAATTATATGCAGATATTAAAGCCGTAAAATAAACAGTCGCGAGTTTATACGTCAGACCCGGTACTGCAGTAAATAAAATCAAAATGAAACGTATCAAAACACATAAAAATTCATTCTCTACTGTTTTTTCGAAGAATTATTCCACTTTCCGACAAAATGTTCCTGCTATAGCCATTAAATTCCATACATATAAAAGTAGAACCAGCCTTGCCCAGGCGTTCGTTAGTGTGAGGTTTTTCTATAGTCATAAAAACTCCATACAAAATACTAGTGGTCCCAGCCAGGCCCAGGTAGTAGTTTGTGCCACACAAATTAGGCAGTGATGCCAACTTAGTGCTTTTGGCACTATTTATGTTGCTTTTTGATGCCTCAAAACGCCAAATTTCTATCCATAGTGCCAAACTAAGAAAAATCACTAACTTGGTGCTTTTTCAATTTTTCGTTAGTGCCTTTAGTGCTTTTTACAATTTTTATTTTTTTCTACCATTTTTAAAACTACGATTATATAGGAGAGGATTAAGATGTGCTTTGCTATTTGGGGTACAATTTTGAGAAGGCCTGTAAAGATTTTAAGATTTCAAATTATAAAAAAGTGATAAAAGAGACTTGCATTAGTTTTACCAAAAGCTTTATTTACGAGGTTAGAGCTAGGCTTTCTAGCAATTTGGAAATTTTACGAAACGTTGCACTTTTTTAGCGTTGACAACATATTTAGTAATCGTAATAAATGTATTTTGGTAAACATTTTTTTAAAGATCTAGACAGTGATGTTATATGTGTTTTTCGAATTATCGTCAAAATTTAAAAAAAAAATCGTCATAATCGTCCTTAGTTATGAAAAAAACCGTCATTTATCAACACGGATTAGTTACTCTATTAAAACATAAAAAAATAATTAAGTATCAAATTATACAAAACCAAAAAATAAAGAATTTTTAATACTTAAGACGATTTGGTGGGGCTCTGATATTGCTCTCCGGAGATTTTCGTCAAACACTTCCTGTCATCCCCAAATCTTCTGCTGCGGATGAACTGAACGCGTGCCTGTAATCGTCTTCTTTGTGGAGGCATGTCCAGAAGTTGCAATTGACCACAAACATGAGAGTCGCGTTGCAGCAGACCCATCGGCTGCTAAATTCTCGGGACAACTGCTGGAGCTTGGCAACGGCCAAATTCCTGTTGATGTTTCGAATGGATTGATATCGTTCCCTGAAAATTTTTGTGAATTCACATCGTCCAAGGAGGAAAATCATCAGCAAAGTGTTCTCTGGCATTGCACAAAATTACAAAAATCTCGATTGGATTCGAGAACGGGCAATACTAGCAGCGAAGAATAAGGACGTCGATAGCTTAAACTTAATTATTCAAAGTCAAATCGCAGGACAACTGCATACGTACAAATCTGTTGACTGCGTGACCGACGAAAATGAACCGACCAGCTACACTTCGGACTTTTTGAACTCGCTTGATGTACCAGGAACTCCGCCGCATAATTTACAGCTGAAGGTGGTATCGATCATAATCATGTTGCGGAATCTCAATCCTCCAAAAATGTGCAACGCTACGCGGTTGTCCACAAAAAGCTAATGAACAATGTGATTCAGGCGACAATCATCAAGTGCAAATTCAAAGTAGAGGAAGTCGTTATCCCGCGAATTCCCATTATTCCAACTGACGTTCCATTCTAATTCAAGCGGATTCAGTTCCCCGTTCGATTTGCATTTGTAATGACAATCAATAAATCGCAAAGCCAATCACTAGAAGTCTGTGGGATTAATCTCGAATTTCCCTGTTTTCCGCTCAGTCAGCTGTACGTTGCATTTTCGCGTGTTGGAAAACCGTCTTCATTATTTGTTTTTGCGCCGGAAATCAAATCGAAAAACATTGCTCATCAAATCGCTCTCTACTGATTCCATTCAAATAAATCACATTGAAAATTTAAATATTTGGGTTGTATTATTACTCTTAAGTTTGTCTGAAGGCTTAAAATTAAGATGAGGCGAAGTTCGTCGGGTCCGCTAGTATAAATATATATTCGCCTCTACACACATATACAAACTAAGAAAAAACTTTATTTGCCAGATTGAAGTGTTATAAAATTGATGCCAGACTAAAGTTTAAAATAAATTTATTGAAGGGATTAAAACGTCAAAACCTAAGGACTCTACATTAAAAATCGTCAATCGTCATTTTGGTAAATTCATCGAAAAAAGTCGTGAAAATGACGTAAAATCGTCACATCTAACATCCCAGGATGTAGATACTGTTTCAAAAATAGAAAATGGCTTAGAAAATATTAGGAATTGTTTAAAAACAAGCCGTAGCTTGTTATTAGCAAAGTGTTAAATAAATTAAAAACAGCTGACAGTAATTGCTTTTATAACGAACGTTGTGTAACCTGCCATTTTTCATGCGATTTGTATTACTTAAAAACTGTTTTATGGCCAATTCAAACTCAGCTGATGATGATCCAAATGATTTGGATTATATTTTTTTTATTGAAGATTTAAAAATTTTTATATACAAATGTAAATATATTTATAATTTAATCTTAAATGAAAATGGTCCACATCAACGCCGTCGCCTTTGTTTTAAATTTTGGAGTTATATAATATTCGGCACAGCGGAATGCAACTTGTTTAGTGTTTAATTAAATTGTAAAAATGGCTTAGTGCTTTTTTACGCTTTTTTTGTTCGAAATAGTGCTTATTAGTGCTTTTTTTTAAATTTTAAAGTGCTTTTTGCTCTCAAAAAGTTGGCATCACTGAAATTAGGTGTCTACTTAAGAGTTAAAAAGGTAACATTTGTTCTTCTTAGTACTTATTTAGAATTTTGAAATACCTTGCCATTGTTGCAGGCTGTTGTGTATAAAGTTGGTTTACGGATTCGGTTTTTAGGCATTAAAAACCGCGGTTACGATTTCGGTTAAAACCGAACAGCAATCCCTAGTTAGACGAAGGTATTACAAAGTCAACCGGCTGGCCCATTGGTAGAGGAATATCTTACACTGGCAAAATTCGATCATGTTTCTTATATGCAAGCTATAGTAAATTATGGACATCCTTCCGTAATTTGTAAAACTTATTTATATTTCTTAAATTATTTATAAAATATTACTATTCGTGATAAACTTTGTCGCGATTTTTGAAAGGAATTTAGGAATCTGACACGACTGGTTTGGCCAGTATTGAACCTATCGAAACGAAAATTTGAATGTCATTTATGTGTATATAAAAGTTATTCGAGCTGATTTTTGTGACAATTTGTACTTTAAAAAAAATCCCATTTTCATAGATTAATTTTATGGAGGCTAAGTTATATCATAGACCGAACATCACCAATTTTTATTCTTTTTTTGAAAGAAGAGCATCATAGGGAACTATTCTATCAGTGCAAGTGTTGCGGATTCGTGCCAGTGACTGATTTAATTCACTACAAAAGGGAGATGGTCTTCATTATATTGCTCACGCAATAGACTCTTCCTTCTTGTAGGGGTGTAGGATATAATTGTACAAACTCTTACCAGATTTTACTATTAAATACATTTGTTTTTGGAAAATAATAAAAACGTTTTCCTTTATTTAGTTATAAATACTTATGATCCCATTTATAAAATTTTTGTGCACTTAGTTACAAAATTTCCTTCAAAGTAATTTTCTTCGATTTTTTTTTTATCTTTTTTCGTTTCATTTCTCCAACAGTTTTTATTGACTTTGAATATAAAACTTTAAATAAATGTTTCCAAATATGTATAACATTGTATTGTATATAAGCAATTTGTTGTTGGCAATATTTAATGTCAATATCAATAAATGTGTCTGTTAAGGATGTCAATAGATTTTGACATAATAAAAACAACAAATACTACAACAATATGTACTCGAAACATGCACACATTGAACTGTGAAGGATATAAAGAACATCATGTGTGCATAAATATTTACGTTTGTATTTGTGAATGTGATACAATAAAGCGGATGCAGACATACTTATCAAATATAAAATGATATGAAAGAATGAATGAATACATGGGGAGGACAATTTTTTTTTTGCAATTTAGGGTTTATTTTGTCGATTTTCTACAACATTTAGTTGGTTTGTATGAAACAAACTACAGGTAAGAATTTGAAAGGTTGTATTTTTTGTCACTTTGCTTTAACTTAGAATAGTTCTACGGATTATCCAAACAGACAAACTCGTCAAAAAAAAAATGGTTGAAAGTACATTAAAAATAATTATTCGCCAAAAGTTCTTCTTGTGAAATTTATTTTAGTTAAAATTTTTCCCATCCCATTGTTAGACATCTGGTAACAATATTCAATATACAAATACGGATCCAGCCTTCAATTAAAGGGGGCAGAATTCAGTCGGGACAATTTATACGAAGAATATAATTCATATACACTGAAGAAAACGACCCATAACTGCCCAGGTGTGCTCCTAGGGGTATAACATGTATGACCGACCTCCATTAGTTTTTTGTCCTTAACATTTTCTTAAAACATACTTCCCCCTTATCACCATCCATTAGGGCCGGTTCCATTCAAATATGGCGGTTCAATGAAATTCTTAAATTTGAACGGTGCAAAGCCTAGGATGCCCCTAGACTGGTCAACTGTATGACCAACCCCACTGTATTTTTCATCCCCGTCATTTATTTCTAACATACCTGCCCGCTATCTCCATTTCTTAAGGGGGCTGCAAAAAAATGTTCAATACTATAAATCTTAGGAGATAAAATGTATGACCGACCTCCATAAGTCTTTCGTCCTTAACATTTTCTCAGAACATACTTGCCTGTTATCTCCACCCCTTAGGGGGTGCTCCCACACAAATATGGGGTTTTATGAAATTCTTAAATTTAATTAACATATGCATTTCATTGTTTGCGAATTAAATCCAAAGTTTTAGACAGATTTTAATCATTTGTTGCTTGTTCTCTTGGAAACAAGAAAGACGATTGAAAGTATAGCTGCATTTTCCAATTTTTATTGCTGTTTTAAAAAACAAAAATGTTAAAATGTTTCTAAGAATTTTTTTTTTTTTCTTACAAAAAATTATGTTTCTAAAACGACTGTGCAGATTAGAAAACAATTTTTACTTTTTTTAAAGGTGATTTTATTACGGAATTTCGGTTTTTGTTACGCTTAAATATGCTGTGCAACCTCCTCCATTTTCGAAATAACGGAATGTCTCGAAAACAAGAAAAAGCGGTAAGCACTACTGGATTCATCATATTCGAATAAGGTTTATCCGCCAGGAGCCCCGCTTGTCAGTGTTTTCAACTAGCACAGTGTAATTTTTGCTTAAATTATATCAAACATCTTTTATTGGCTACACCCTGTGTGCTTTCAGTCAAACCGTATACAATAAAACAATTTACTTTTTTTTACCAAACATTTTTCTATAAATACAAATGTAATGTTTGTGTTAACAACAATACGAAAATTGTATTTATTGTAAATAAAACAACAAAAAATTTAGTGAAAATGTTGTACGTTGTTGGGTTGTTCGAAAATTGTTGCGTTTTTTTTGCGTTTGGTCCTTCGTTTAAATGGGGTTGTCAAAACAATTTGACATGTTTTTTCAATTTTATTATTTCTTTTTTTTGGGTGAAATTGTAGAGTGAATTTAATGAAATTACAATGTGATAATACATGGTTTCATATATTAAACTCTGCACACTCACCCATATACACAAACAATTTTACTATAATTGTGTTGTTAAAAAAAAGGAAAAATATTGGATTTTTTATAGAAAATTTTTTGTTGTTATTTCGTCATAAAAAAATAAGAACTTCTTGTCATCAGAATGTTTGTTGTTCGGTTGATGATAGCAATTAGTTAATGGAGTATTATATGTTTGTTTTTTATAGTTATTAACAAATAAAATTTATTATTATATTTTTACACTACTTAAACATTCATGCATACATACATCAGTAAGAACTTAAGTAGATATTTACCTAACTTGGCAAATATAAACCAGAACTAATTTAAATTTCAAAATGCGATTAAAAAAAGAAATTACAGGCGACTCTCAATAATTTGAAACTCTTTGCATGAATGATTCTCAAAAATTGGGAAAAATCAATGTAATTTGGTCTCTGCAGTAATTGAAAATAATTTAGCGTACCGGTCGCAATTTATTAAAAACAAAATCTAAAATTTCAAACAAACTCTTGTTAGTTGAAATTTTTTTTCAATCTCTCTCTCTCTTGATAATTTAAATTTTTGTCAATATGAACATTTTATTGTTCAAACTATTTTCTAGCCTCTTAAATTTCAAATTATCGAGAGCCTACTGTATTTGTTTGCATAACAACTTGCCCCCCACCTGGTATAATTGATTTAATTTTCTAATTACATTTCAAACATCTGTCGTTTTATATTTTCTTTCTAGAGTCTAGCAAAACGTCAATCAAATATTAATAACAGAGTTGACCACAATAGATTTGTTAAAAAAAAGGAATAAAAGTTATTAGGGAAAATTCTCTATTATTGAAAAAAAACTCCCCTCAAGTCAGTTTGTTTTTTAAATTTCAATTTTACAACCCACAATTTAAAAAATAATGAAGTTTATTTTTCGCTTTGCATCTATACAATTTTCCAATTAATAAAGTTAAGAGAAAAAGGTACAACAAAAATTTACAAGGCTAATTTTTTATTTTTTTTGGCTTTTATGGCCAATTGTTTACATATTTCTGTTTTTTTTTTTTTTCTTTTTTTGTTTTGGGAATTGGGTCATAGAAATTGAGAAAATAAAACCCCAGATATAACTACCTGTTTTTCAAACTAAAATACAAATTTTCGTTTAGAAATTTATATTGAAAACAAAAACAAATTTTAGTTTTTTTACTGTTGTTTAAATATATTTTCCGAAGATAAAATTTTTATATTATTTTATTTTGAAAAACAAGCAGATAATTCTATGAAAAGTTAAATTTTCTTTTAAATAACTATTCTTTTGGGTTTTAATATACATTAACTAATATGTTAACGAATCCGGCATAATATAAGATAAGTAGAAAAAGTCAGCGTTCACTACAAATACACCTCAAATATTGCAAGAAGGTGGCGCAACGGCAACTTTCCTTAACTCAAAATTTATTTCGATTAAAAAATTTTCTTGCAGCATTTTAAACAATATAAGGCTCCACGAAAAGCCCCCAATGAAATAACGCCCAGGAAATAACCCCCAACGAAATAAGCCCCAAAAAATAGGAAATAACACCCAAAAGCAGTGAATGAAATAACATCGAAAAATAAATGAAATAAACCCCAAAACGAAACAACCCCCAATATTTGGAAGTTATTTCATATGAAATAACACCCAATGATGAAAATGAAATAACCCCCAATGAAATAAACCCCATCAGCAACAAAAATGAAATTATGCCCAAAATTCATAAGAGTCAGTTTCACCAAGGATTTCATGAAGTCATTATGGACCAACAGCAAAGTCGCAAAATTATTGAAATGAATCGTGTGGAGGCCCGCAGGCGTCTTCTTCATAATAAAGATATATGGGGTTCAAAAATATTGCTGCAGTTATTTTACCCGCCCGTAGATCCTTGTAGCCCTGCTCTATTTTTGCAGTTCGGAAGACAATTTGCCTTTTACGTTTGGCCTTTACAAAACTACCACCACTGTTTAAATATATTTGTTTTTCCCTTAAAGAATATAGCAAATTGCTATTTCTTCGTTTTCCACCAACAATTTTGATTGAATTCCATTTTTTTAAATATTAACACGAGATGATGTAAAGCGTCCGAACTTCGATGCACACCTGAAAATATTTTATGTTTTACAACAACTCAACTCAACATAATTTGAAAACCCCAAATGAGGAATGAAATAATTCCCAAAAAAATTAAAAACGGCCCAAAAAAATTGGAAGTTATTTCATATGAAATAACACCCAAAAATGTATGAAAAACAATTGGGGAATATTTCATTTCTCGCTTGGGCGTTATTTCATTGGGGGGCTTTTCGTGGAGCCCAATATAAAACAAAAATTCGGCCTTTTTAGAAATTTATTGCAAAAGCAGTCAATTATTTGACGTTAGCAAAAAGGTATTAAGTCAAAAAAGGCATATGTAGCTTTTGATCGGCTGTAAATCAATTTTTGTCTTTCTTTTGTTTGGTATTAATAAGTCAAGTCATTCACAACTGCTGTCAATCGTAACCATTTGCTCTTTAGGCAATAAGTCCAATAAATAAGGCAATTAAATAATGTTAAATCAAAAATTACGAAAAACTACAGTTTCTGACCTTAAACCATTTTGCCCAACTTCAAAGAACTATATTTTCAATTGACAAGCTCACATTATCGTCGTATTTGTTGTATAATCGTATAATTACAAAATGTTGTATTTTTGTTATTGGTAATTTTCATAAAAAGGTGTGTTATAATCAGGGAAACCATAAATATGCAATTGCATGTTTTTGCTTGTGCGACCAATGAAGGCAGAAATAATATATCTATCCGTTTTAGAGCTTTTTATGAATTTTGACATCGATTTGTTAGTGCATATTTTTGCATATTTTACCGTTTGCAGCTTTATATTGCATAATTTAGTTAAATGAGGCTCATTTTTTAAGTTTTTAGGGCATATTTAGCATTTTTGAGGCATATTTTAATACATTTTAAATTTTGATAATGTTTTCGCAGCAAATAAAAAAATTTTTTTTTTCGAAATTTTTATTTTCTCCTCTTAATTTCTATCTGTATAACCAACTTGTTGCTTCAATTTCGCTGTCTACATATAATTTTTACTCGAAAATTGTAAGGCAAAGTAGGACGTCATTAAAATCTATATACATATAAAAATGAACTATGTTTGTATGTTTGTTTGTTTGTATGTTGGCTTATAGGCTCCTAAACTACTGAACCGATTATCCTGAAATTTTTACAGTAACATCACGTGAGCCCTAAAAATAAAATAGGCTACTTATTTTTTCGATAGGGGCAGGGGAATTGGTACCCCTCATTTTGTTGAACTTTTGGTAGTAGGAAAATAAGATAGCAGCGGGGCAAGTGATTCCCCCCATAGGACGCCAATGTTTAATATCGCATATCTTTAGAACTGTTATAGTGAGAATGTTCAAACTTTGTAGAAGTCACTCTTATGGTATACTACACTATTGAAAATAAAAATAAAGTGGGTAGGCGGAGGGGGGAAATAGCTCCCATAGGATGTATATATTAAATATCGCTCAACTGAAGAACTATTAAAGGGAGAGTCTTCAAACGTGGTTAAAGCTACTATTATGGCAAACTTTAAATTTCAATATAGAAATGGGCGGCGTACACAGAGGAGGAGCAGTACCCCTCATAGATAGAAATATAATTTATTAAACTTTTTGTAGTATGATCTTCTGAACCCCAAAATTGAAATAAAATAGCAGCGGGGGAAGTGGTACCCACCATAGGACGCCAATGTTTAATATCGCATATCGCGGGTAGCCGCAGGGGGAAAATACCTCCCATAGGATGCATATATTAAATATCTCTCAACTGAAGAAATGGTTAAAGCAGTGTAGCGAAGCGCACCGGGTTAAGTTAGTTTTATATATAAGCAAAAATTATTGAAAAATCAATTATATACTTTTTTTTGGCGATGTGTGTACACATAGAAATCTGAACGATTTTGAATCACTTTTTAAAGTGATCTGACGATAACCATCCGTCCATCTGGCTTATGTGCTCCATGTGCCTGTACATGTTAATTTTGTGCGCAAAGTTGCAATCTTGTAGATAATTTGATCAAATTTGGTAAATATATTTCAATTGTACTAAAGACGAGTTCTATGTAAATAGTGAGAAAAGGTCTATAATTTTTCATATTCCCCATAAAAATTTCTTTCCAAAGATGACTCTTTGTATCCGTTAACAATCGAATTATGCTGGTATTTAGATTAAATTCGCCTAAAAATATTTAACTGCAAATGAAATTCTTTTCGAATTAGTTCACATTCGCGCAATATTAATATTAATAAAGTATTTAGCGACCGACCCTAAAATCCCTTTAAGACAAATAATCTCATATGGATGCTAATATCTAGATAATATTTGGGTCAAATAACTCTTATATGAACTTTAACCTAATAACTCTTATATGAACTTTAACCTCTTAGGCTGGGTTTTTGAGATCTCAGTTAAACTAGGTTAAGTTAATCTGGAAACAGATTTGTGCAGCCATTTCCAAGTTTGTAAACAAAATTTTGACGGAACAGCTTAGTTTTGCTTAAATTGTTGGCCTTTAAAGCAATAATAACAAAAAAATCATATTTTGCCAGAAAAATTCGAGTTTCAGACTACATTAAACGAAGTTTAAACTTAACCCACATCTCAAAAACCAGGCCTTAAAGATTGTTTTTGTGAGCCGATGACTGCCCATCGTTTCCAAATATGGTAAAATCTCGAAAATTCGTAGTGTTTGGGATTTACCGTTTATAATTATTTAGGATTGTTTTAATTAAACGGAACTGCTATTAAATTGTTGAATATTTTATTTCAAGTTAGCAATTTTTAAATTTTTTGGGGCATATTTTTAACAATTTTTAGGGCATATTTTCAAGTTTTTACTGCATATTTAATAAGTATAAAACGTGTTTTTAAGAGAATATATCTGGTTTCCCTGGTTATAATTATACAATTGATTTTTATATGTTTTGAAAAGTGTTGTATTTACACCAGGCCTGGAAATGTTCCATTCATTTTGTTAATTTGTAAAAATCCTTTTGAGAATGCGATAACAAGCAACACAATTTTAATTCTTCTTAATGATTAATATATCGATGGATTAATATTAAAAAGAAGTTTAATGTTAAATTCATTTAAATTTTTTTCTTTACTATATTAATTAAAATTTTTTATCAATTAATGTATTTCACCACTTCAACTCAAATTAATACTCCCATACCTGGCTTAATTTCATGGTATCGAATAATTATTTATTACGTAAAAAGAAATTAGTTGATCTTCTTAAATAGTTTACTCAACGTGAATTGACTATGTACATTAAAATGACAAGTTCCATTTTTGACATTTGGAAATACGATTAAGTAACGATACAACAAATTTGTGTGTTCACAAGTCCATAAACAAAAATCATATTTTTTCAAACGATAAGCCATACGAAAGAAGTTGTGCATTGGACAATAGTCTTAAAAGCAGTAGGAAAAAGTCGTATATGTATATGGAAATATTTACCAATATTTTTAACAAGTTAATAGAATGTTAAGCGGCTCATGCACTTGTAATAAAATTGTTCAATTTAACATATTGTACAATTATATCAACAATGTGTATGTGATATTCAAAGTTGGAACAATATATTGGCAACAATCAAAAGACTTTTGATGTTTATTGCACAACGAAAAGAAAATGAAGTATGTTGGCAACATTGTGCTATTCCTATAGGTTATGTTCACCTTTTTATTGAATGAATGAAATCATTGTGCGACTGAGTACAAAATATAGGACAAAATGGAAATAATATGGCGAATATCATATACAATAATATTGCGAGTGTATGTGCCGCTTTAGATAAAACTTTCCGTTGAGTACCTCATCCAATTTTTTTTCCACGGAATGAACCAATTCCATGATGACCTCATGTAAAATGTTTGGCATTCAATTTGTAAAACTTCCATCAACATATCTTTCGATGTTATGACATGCTGATGAGTTTTTCACTCCAAAAAATCGTATAAATGCTCAATGCTCAGCTTTGACGACTAGAGAGGCATTGACAACTGGTTTGGCACATTTTAAAGCCAACCAATCTCAAAATATCGGCTGTGTGATTGATTTGTAGAAATAAGTAGCTGTTCCCAAGATCCAGTTTCGCTACACTATAAGCTGTCTTGTCCATGGTGGACTCAATAAACTCCTGATAACCTACTTTTTAGTCGCTATATATCTCAAAACCATAACACATCCACAATTATGTTTAATTGTACAGCACTGATGATCCACTCAACTTGACGACAAACTCTTTGTTCAAGAAAGGCAATATTTGCTCTCATCCGAAGAATATAACACATACACAAAGGTATAAGGTTTATTTTAGTGCTTTTTGTCGAATACATTTTTTTGCCAGTTTTTAAAGGAAATAAATGGATTTTTTCGTGCTATTCGAGCATTGCGCTTCTAGGCTTTGCTGACAGTATCGCATCTTCTTTCTTTTAACGTTGCTTTTATGTTTTAAACCACTATTAGAACAAGCATCTTAGAGTATTACTGTACAGAGTTGATGAAAACACCATTTTTTCTCTTTAAGTTAATCTTGAAGTACCTCCAGAACGTGGTTTACATATGAAAAGTCCAGTTTTTTGTGAGTTTTGATTATTTCCTCGGTAGGAGCACGCCATTTCCATTTCTCCAATTTCTCATAAGGTTTTCCTTTCCTAAATTAAACAATAATTTTTCTTACAGTAGGAAGAATTTTTTTTTTTTTAAAGGTCACATAGCAAACATTTCACAAAAAGTGTCTAATATTTGTTTCTGTAATCTGACCACAAAGTATTTTTGAGGGGCAAACAGAAAAACAGCTGATTTTGGGCAAACAAAATATTTGTCAGCAAACAAAGATGTTCCTTATGTGACCAGTAAACTTTAAATATTTTCCTCGTTTTTGGGCAAATAAATATTTGTGCTTACAAACATTTTGTAAGACCAAACAGCGTCAAACAAAAAATTTTATAATAAAAAAATTTAAAAATTAACAAAACCCAGCGGTAAATATTGAAAGGACCGCAAGTGTCAGGCCTTTTTGAAGGCCTCTATACTCCTTTCTAAAAGATTCGCTTCGCATGATATCCTGCTTTCAGAAGTATGCCTTCTAGAAGGCATAAACTTCTTTTTAAAAGACCTTCTGAAATAGTCAGTACACATTCGATACTCCCTTCTTTGAGAAGGGAGAAAGGAAGGTGTTCAGTTTTATTTACTTTTTATTTTTAGGGACCTTCCTTACTCCCTTCTTTGGGAAGGGATCGAAGTTGTTTTTAAAGGAAGTGTGGAAGGCCTTGCGCCCAATGACAACCTGTGTAAAAAATAAATAAGTATGGAATGCGGAGAGAAGGGCTTCTGGCTGCTTGTGACTGCTAAATAAGGCCTTCTATTAGGCCTCTTTACTCATTCTAGTTACCGCTGGGAATTAACCCGTTTTTTAATGACGACAAAGGCGTATTTTTTAAATAAATTTTTAGTTGTGCCGACCAATTAACTGACATCGACATCTTTTGCATCTTAAAGTGATTGTAGTGTTTATGTGGGACATAGAATCAATTTTGGATCTACCAAGATAAAATTTTGACATGAAATACAAGCTACTATAGATTTCGTCAAGACTAAAATATGGACCGCTTACAATAATATTTGTCAAGGTGAATAGGGTTGCAAAATAAATCTAAGTACCAACTTAATAAGATGTCTTATGGGCACAATGGTTGGTTTTATGGGAGCAATGTGAAATTATGTACCAATTCTTTCCACTTCTTAAGACAATTTAAACCTATACACCAAATGGCATTACATTATCTTTTAAATTGCGACTAGGAGCCAAATTACGGCATTCAATATCGATCGAAATTACAATACAATTTAAATGAAAATTTCGATCGATACCGAATGCCGTAATTTGTCCGCAGTACTTTGCGAATAAGATTAAAATAAACTCCGAGACGGTTGGGCATTGAATAGCACAATCGGTGCAGAAGAAAAAGAGTTATGATCTAAATGTGAAACAATCCCCCGAAAAAAACGGAATGCACCGATTGTCTCTAAATATTTTACAAACTTGACTTTCATGAATATTTGGCTGCCGGAAACACTTTATTATGTCTAAAATCTTAAAATGTTCAAATTTAGTTTAATAAGATCGGAAACTACTTCGCCACATTTCATGATGATTGGTCCATAATATTCGACTCATAGTTTAACATACATGTGTGTGTATGTATATCGTCACCTTGTCCCGGTAATTTCATAAATATTTTTCCGGCTATATACCCTAATTTTTAGTCTATATCACTATGGGTCGATCCTTACACTAGGAAATGGGCCTAGAATAAATATTTCTTGTTGTTAGATACTTACATAAGCACAAGTATAACATACCCTATCCCACCACGACGATGTAGGGAATCGAACACTTTAGCCTGTTGATTTTCATATTTAAAATGCCTCCAAACACAACTGTACTTGCGAACCGAAAAATAGTCCTGAAACACTGCTGCTCTACTAAATGCTCAACTAAACTCACCACTTTTTCAGACAATGTTAAATAACACCACCCTAAAAGCATGCTTTAATTTAACTACAAAATTACCCAATACCTAGGCAATAACAACAACAACAACAACAACACAAACGTTAAATAAAAATAAATAAACAAAATCCTTTAACTTCTATTTCACTCACACACGCACACATAATCGAATATTGTTGGTTACAGAGAGCAGCAAAAACCAGCAACAATTTCATATTAAATAATGTCTTCTCATTGAGTAACACGTGTCCCACATCCAGTCCCACTAACTTACACATTGCCAACTCAACACATGCAAATCACAATAATTTTTGCAAAAGGTATAAAAAAAACAAAAACATTAATTTTTAACATTCATATTCAATATTTTCATTAAGTTTTAAACAAACGGAGAGGGCTTGAATGTGTTTTGTCTATTTTGGTGCGAGGAAACAACAAAACAACTCATGTTGTGTATGAAGTAATAATCATTATAATCGCTGACATTATCCCACCTTAATCTGTAACTGCTTTGCATTTCATATTATTAGGCAACAGCGGCCCATCATCTCCTGGTTCTTGTTTCAATGCCTTCATCGTTTTGCGAGGTCGTTATTGAAATTATGGAAATTATTTTGATTAAACATCAAATTTGCATGTGCTTGCGAATTTTCCAAACATTTTCCTCTGTAGATTATGAATAAAAATTTTTAAATTAAAAAATATAAGACCAGGAAAGAACAAGAAAGCATCAAACATAATTTGCAACAAGCTGTTTGTTAACATTGATGCTGCAACAATCAGTGTCTAAGAACGTGTGCAAATTATGTGTTTATCTTTCTACTCCTTGTTCAGTTTTTATTGTTGTTGTTGCTATTGTTGATGTTGATAGAAAATTATGCTTTGTTTCGTTTTGTATTTGTATACTTATTGGTTTAGCTTCATTTTAATATTTACTTTTAATTTGAGAATATTTATTTAATATTAAAATGAAATTATTATATGAATAATTATTGAACAAACAAATGCGGCAGGCACTAGGAGCTGGGGCAAGATTAAAATGAAATCAATATTCAAGGCATAAAGTACACAGAAAAAATTATTGCAGAATTATTTTCAAACAAACGCTTGTTTGAAATTTTTTTTAATTTCTACAACATTTTTTACTGATTCAATTAAAATTTTTGTTTGATTTTTATTTAACCAACAAAAATGTTGACAACCATTCAAAAATATAATACAGGCGTTATTGGTTTCAAGTTTTCATAATTTTGTATGAAATATTTAACGCTTTTTAATGTTGTCGTCTTTTTGCATTTTTTTATTTGATCGTAAGCAACACTTCCTAATGTGAAATATAAGAACTACAACAAAAAACACATACAGTCTATTTTTGGCCACTTTAAAAAAGTACAACAGTAAGAGAGATGAAGAGGTTTGAAGTAAAAAAAAACAAAAAAATAGCAGGTAAAAAAACGTTTCACTCTTTTTAAACAACAGAAACAACAACAACATTATAAGAAACAAAATAAATTTTTGGTTGGTTTCAAAGTTGGTTAAAAAAAACCAAAATCCCGTATTCAATTTTTTCAAACTGTTTGCTTAAATACAAAAATATAATGATGACGAAAAACATATCGAGTCGGTCTGTCGCCATTTTTGGGTTACATTTCTTCTTCATTAGCAAAGGAAAGGATACAGCAACAGTGAGTGATGACGAAAAACATTGTGTGTTTTAAAAAAAGACTTCGTTCAAAAATTATTCCAACAAAAAAATGTGTCTCAAAGCCAGCCGGCCGCTCTGCTCTCTCTGCCATCATCTTCTAATACAGTGCCTGTTTGTGTGCGCATCATTGCTTGTGCAAAAACCTTTTTTTTTTTGATTTTGAAATTTAGTATATGAATTTCAGAAAACTTTTTGTTTGATTCAGTTAAATTATTTGTTTGAAAAAATCAGTGTTTTTTTCAATAAACAAAATGCAAATAAATTGTTTGAATATGCGAATTTGTTTATAGGACCGATTTCAGACAAAAAATTTTTTGATTCTACAAATTTTTTGTTTGAATTGGAAAAATAATTTTTTTCTGTGTATTATTTAAAGATAGCAATACACCAATAGGCATTAAAAACAACTACAGATTAACTGAATGTGGTTTCGGGGCCCAGTTATTTAAAATTGTTTAATTATTTTAACTTTTTATTCTAACTAATTTAATTAATAACATATAAACCCAGCCGTCACACACTGGGAAAAAAGTCCAATTAAACGACAGAAAATCATGTCAATTAAACTAATAGTATTTATTTTTTAGAAGGATCTTGTATGTGTGGAACAAAATATCGGCCAAATTTTCGTCACGGATTCGGTGGCATACCTCTATCCGATGGTCTATATTTTTAAGGACTCTGAGACATAATTAACATGACATAATAAGTCGTTAATGTGCAGCATTATCTCATCTTTTACCCATTGAATTGTTCTTGGCTTATTAACGTACACTTTTTCTTTCAAATATTCCCAAAAAAAGAAGTTCAACGGTGTCAAATCACATGATCGCCACGACGCACAATGGGGCCTTAAGCACTTTTTTCGCGTATCAATTTATATCTCCTCAGCATAGTGAGGTGAACTTAATTTGATATGTGTAAATCTTGGAACAAACTCCATGTTCCAACAATATCTCGGTGGGGGGTAACGGGCAGCCCCCATACAATTTGCTTATATCTGACTAACTACATTACTAAGGCACACACAATTTGATGTGCGTAACTCTTTGTTCAAACTGTATGTTCCAAAAAACTCTTGGAGTTATAGAAGGGGAAGACGACTACCCCCATACAAAGTGTTTAATAATTTTCTTATATCTGCAGAACTTCAAACGGGAGGCGCACTAAATTTGACGTTCGTAAAATGTTGGAGGTATTGAACAGGGAAGACGGATACTCCTATACAAAGTATTTCTTATTTATTTTTTTATCTGCAGAGCAACTCTTAGAATGTTCAAAAAAAATCTTGGAGGTATTGGAAGGGGCAGACCACCATTTAAAAATTTATTAATATGCTTATTTGAATAACTACAATAGTGAGGCACACAAAATTTGATGTGCGTAGCTCTTAGAACAAACCGCATGTTCCAAAAAATTCTTGGAAGTATAGGAAGAGAGTGACGGGTACCTTTCAAACAAAAAATTATTAATTAATAAATAAAGTTGCACTCAAGTCTTTTAATCATTATAAATTATAAATTTAACCATGATCATGCGTGACCCATGTGTGACTTGCGCGTAACAAATCACGACATTTGCACATCCCTAATAAAAAACTCAGCGCGTTTTGCTACTTATTCGTACTTAACTTCTAAGGCCCACCGATGCGCAGCATAATTTTTTGTAAAATAAAGCAGATTTATTTCACCTTTAAAATAAAGTTAAAATCTCGGCTGAATTGGGCCGAATTGTTAACTTTATGTCCACTTTAACTGAGAAAATCCAATCCATTTTTTTTTTGCATTTCCCATATAAACTTAAAAAATAATAGCATTTCCAAAAATAATTTTAATAGAGTACTTTTAGTTTTCACGGTACTTGAATAAATCCGTGAAATCACCGTTTTTGGCCCCTGTGTGCGACGTGTGATAACACGGCCATTGTTTCGTTGGCTGTGTGGCAAGTGGCACCATATTAATGGAACCACATATCGTCCAGATCCATATCCTAAATTTCTGGCCACAAGAAGTCCATTATTACCTCGCGATAGCGAACACCATTCGCGGTAACTGCTTGGCCGACATAATTTTCGAAGAAGTGCGGCCAAATGACGCCGCCAGCCCATAAACCGCAACAAACAGTCACTCGTAAATTATCATTTGCCAAAATGCGGCAATTCTCCGGCTTGTGGATACATTTGGTCCATTATGTTGCACAAAAAAATCACGGAGTGCACGAATTGTATATTGATTTGAACGCCCATTGTCGTAAAAGGCTTCAACAATCTCAACGCGCTGCTCAATTGTGTACCACTCCATGATTGAATTATTCATATACTGCAACAAAAAAATGTTAAATTAAGTTGGGCCAAAAACTTGACATTAAAGTGTGACTTACAATTAACATCGTGCATTATAGTCGGACCACCCTTTATAAGACCAATTTTTTTCGATTAAATTTTTCATTCGACGCAAAAACTCATATCTTAAATACTAATTTCTGATCAAAAAAAAATTTACGTCTGGTCCCGTCCGACTTTTATTGATTTCTATCAAATAAGAATAACCGGGGTAAAGTATGCTTCAGTTTAATCAAATGTATCAAAAGTTAACTAGATTTTTTTTAGGTATCTTAGTAAAATCCATTTATTCCCAGAATTGAATTTATTTTTATGGCCAAAAATAAAAACCGCGCAAAATTTTTTCTACAGCTTATATTTGCCCCGGGGGTTTGTGACGACTATCTCAAGAATATTTAACCTGCTAGTTATACATCGTCCTGGGCCAAAATGACAAGCCTATTGAAGTTTTCGTAACTTCTTGAGATCGAAGTCGCACCAGAGTACCTTCCCATCTAGTGCCACCGTAGTCGGTAGCCCCCCGTGTGTGTCAGACACCTGTCCGACTAAGGGTTAAGGATCCCGTTAGTATGCTTCTTGCGGGAATGCTTCTGGGATGATTGTTGTTGCGGAAGCTTCACTTTTCTGATAGAATGCTGCTTTTCATCAAGTTGAGTGCCCCGGTAGGCTAGCTGGTAGCGAGCTAGTCTATCAGCGCCGAGGTTGCGGGTTCGATTCCCGCCAGAGACTCTGGTTTCTTTCCTGCAAGCATAGAACTTCGCGGGATAAGCTTAGGAAATTAAAAAAAAAATAATCTCCGGCCGATAGGGGATTTTCTTATTAAAGGCATGAAATCACTAAAAGGTTTAACGAATGGAAGCTTTCTGACCAAGGGATATTTTCAAGGATCACGTGGTGGATGTGGCTTAAGCCCAAAGTTGAAATAAATCGAAATAAATGGCCGATTTTTTTGCCAATTGTTGGAAATTTCGACCCGTGAGAGTACCATCCCTAGGAGCTGGTGCCATTCAACAGAAGCTGCTTGATTTCTAATCGCAGTGGAGTTAAAAAAGCTCCTGAACATGGGGCGAGTGTATTATTTTTATTGCATTATTCACTCAAAATTGTTACCTGTGTCAATTATATCCGAACCTCCCAGGGGCTTTCGGTAAGTGCGAATGTATATTAACTCACCGAGGGGGGATGCTTTAATACCATGGTAGATAAGGCCATGATGGCTTTATCTCTCATTCAATAGGGTGATAAAGCCTTTTTTGTTTCTTTTTTCATTTAAATGGGAGATAAAGCCATCAAGGCCTTAGCTCACATTAGCAATATTAGAAAATGGCTTTATCTCTCATATCAGTTCCGGAGACACTAATGTTAAGTATTGAAATCTGGTCTCGCATACTAAAGTTTTTCTGCGTGACGGCCTGCGGCCGTGCTTAGAGGTTTTTTCCTCCAGTATGACGCGGCAGGTGGCTTCGCTGAATAAAGTTTTCCTGCGTGCGTCACAAAAATAAACAAATGTGTTTCAATGATAACTAAGGATTTTTCCTTTTACAGAATGTTTACACCATGCATAAAAATTTTCTGAAAAAATATGGCTATATCTCTCATTTCGCAAAATTTTAAACATGACCTCACCTCTCAATGATTGGGCAATAAGGCCATTATGGCTTTATCTCCCATTCAATTGAGCAATAATGCCACCATGGTCTAATCTACCATGGTTTTAAAGCACCCCTCCCCCCCTCACCAAGTGGTTGAGATAAGAGTTTGAAACTGCGGTTTCGGTTTTAAAATGAATAAAACCGGTCGGTTTCGGTTCGGCTTCGGTTCGGTTTTGAAAATATCCAGGTTAAACTTCATACTTATATATTTTTTGGTTTGTAATACAATTTTTTTATTTGTTCAAAAATTGGTTTTTCTTATTCCATTTTCTGTAATTCGCTAAAGCTACATCTCTATCGCTTAAAGCCTATAAAGTTGATTTAGCGATTTGGCAACAAATGCATTTCTGTAAAGTTAATTTGGCAATGCCATAAAACTTTAATTCGCCGCAATTTTATCTTTGAATGTCAAATTTAAAAATTGTATTTTCTAAGGCATTTTAGCGATCGAAATTTAGCTTTAGCTAAGGGCGTTACAGAAAACGGCTGCAGGCTTCCACATTTGTACAGCTGATATTACTTTTTTTTATATTAAATTTCTTTATTGTTTTCGATCAGCTGTTTTAAATTTATTATTTTTTTTTATAAGTTTGCTTAAATAATAAATAAAAACGTCATTGATTGTCACATCTTGCTTTCACCGAAAAATTCGCAATCAGTAAAAAAAATTGCAATAAAAAAACTATGAATGAACAAGTCGCCTGTCTGGTTAAAGCTGAAAAGTGTAAAGAAACCACACGAAAAACAAAAAAGCAGTGGACTGTGGTGGCAAAAAAAAAAATAAAAACAAAACTATAAAATAACAAAAACTGCATAATACGATACGATACGATACAAATCGATAAAAAATAATAAAAATAAACATGCAAATAAATGACAATGTGATGCAATACAAATCGCTATAAAAAAAAACAAAAACAACCTACAAAAATAAAGAAAAAAATTATATCTAAATGAATGATCAAATGTATGTAGCATACGTGAGATGATAGAGAAGTTTTTAGGAATATAAGTATATTTTGTAGATTAGTTTCTAAGACATTTTATAAGAATCCATATATGAAAATTTCCACAGAAAAGTCTACTTCTTGTCACGTTCCGCCACCAAGCATTTTAGATTGTTTCTCAAAGAAAAATGTATATAATATTTACTCTTTTGTATTTTAATGTTAAAGGCAAAATGCTTTACATTAAGTGAAAGGCAGGAAACATTTTAATAACATGGGTCTAAAATCAGGGCTTAAATAAATGGCGAAACATATTTTCCCTGTTTTGAAAACTTCATTGACATATCTTTCATTCTAGGGGGTGACTGGCACAATTTTTTTTTTTTGTATGGAGGTCGACCCGCACTACTGTAGAATCATTCGGTATATTAAAATGCAGGAGTTTAAAATTAAGGAATTGGGAATTTTGGAATTCGGAATTTTAAATTCGGAATTTTAAATTTCGGGCATATGATCCCAACCCGAACGATTTCCTATTTCTTTCGACTTTCGGCTTCAGAGAATCCAGGTTCAGCAACAGTGAAAATGACACCCATTTAAGTCTGCCGTTTGGTGTCCTGAAATAATTGGCACTTATTTTAAATGACAACGGGGTGGATATCGAAAGATATTGAATATTTTTTTAGGTCAACTGTGGAAAACTATCTTATCTAGGCATTCTTTAGGTGCCTCAATGTCTTTGGTAGGGAAAATATTTTGCGATATTTAAAAGAAAGGGTGTGTGTTCACAAGCCAACAAACATTTTCGAAACAAAAACCAACGTTTGAAATGAATTATAGCCAAAAATTTTGTTATTAACAATTTAAACCATAAAGCGCATTCTGCGCTACTATTAAAACTAGAATTGTAAAAGGTGCTGCATCAAAATCTTTTAAAAAATACATTCGACTTAAATGAAGAGAGAGTATCTTATCAGGCCCTGAACCTTTTGAACAAAAATTTAATTCAGACATAACAAGATCTAAAGAGTATAAATTGGTTAAGCAAAAACTTTCTTACTGCTAAACAAGCACTTTTAAAGCAATCCTCGTACACTGGTTATTGCACGCACAGGCATTAAATGTGTGAGTACCTCGTATTATTTACTACACATTGACCAACTTCTATAAATAGTAACAACACCGACGCAAACGTAAAACGATCCATTTGATTTTATGTAAATTGTCGTAAATGATCAAAAATAAACGACGTGTGGGAAATATAAATGTTTTGAATTAAACTCAATCAAACAAAAACTTGACACAAGTCAGCAATTAAAGGGGTTTTTTTTTTTTTTTTTTGTTTGAACAGACAAAGAACGACCAATTGGCCAATTTTTTAGTACAACTCACTAATTTTTAACAGTAAACAGTAACCAAAAGCCAGCCAAGTAGAGTAATTGAAGAAAAAAAAACATTTATAAAATATAAGAAGTACAAATAAACAAGTAAAAGTGTTAAAATAAATTTGAACTTGGCTTATAATTTTACTAAACAAGCAACTGTCAATTAACGTCATTCCTTAATAAAAAAAATAAACATAAACAGACATAACACAGTGCAACAGAGGTTCAGCAAAACATACGCCACTATCATGGTTCGTAAGTGTTGCCAAAATGATGACGAATGCCAAAAGGATTTTTCGCTGGGGTACTAGTTTTCGAAATATCGCTCTTGATATTTTAAAATTTTTAAGTTTTGAGTAAATATTTGCGAGAGCCAATTTTTCAGGAACGGTTGCATTAAAAGTGATAAGACTTGTAGAGTCAAAATTTTAAGAAAAAACTCGACGAAACAAATATTTTTTCGCTTCGGAATAATAGCACGATTTTTCTACGATCCATAAGTTACATTTCAGTCTTATGATATTTGCAACCGTTTCTGAATTATTGGCTCTCACAAATGTTCTCTCAACACCTGAAAACTTAAAAATGACAAGAGTTTATTGTTGGTGTATCGTCTAAGCTTTGATATCGTTGCAAATAAGAATCGAGTGTTTGTAATTCTCATTCACTTTACGGCTTGATTTGTAAAACATCTTTAGCTTTTCCAAAGTCTTTGGAAAAAGATTTCTTGATGAAATGCGCATAGGAACTAGCTAATCTCCCAACAATAAATTTTATTGTATTTATCAAAACTTAAAACAGGGAATTTAGCACATCATAATTAATGAATAAATACGCTATATTTCGAAAACTGTTACCTCAGGGAAAAAATATTTTGGACAATCGCCATCATTAAGGATATACTAGCAAACCATCATGGTGGGGCATAATTTGCAGAGATTAACCAGCAATTTGTTTCACTGTGTAATTTATGCGGTCACAAATTAAACATTAAATATTAAGCAAAAAAATAAAACGAACGTGATGTCTTTTTTGAGGTAATGACAACTTAAAGAGCATCTGTGATTTGTATACGTCTCCATAAACTTTGGCAAGACCCACTGGCGCCTTTTAAACTATCGATCATTATCTCTTAACGATTGTAGTTTTTAAGGTGGGTTGGATATTTTTTTTAAGAAAGAGAGCTAAAGAAACACCTTCATTGTCTATTCAGGTTTATAATATTTTCAAATGATTTGTTTAATTTTGTTTGAATGTTTTTGTTTTGTTAATTAACAGCATCTTTCTTTTTTCTTATTTAATGCCTTTGAAAAAGTTGTATTTTATAAATTTAACTTTGATTTGTTTTTTAGCTTTGTTTTGTTTAACCTTGACCCAAAAAAAAAAATAACATTTGTAAGTAGTTTGTTTTCTTGTTTTTTTCTTCACCTCTTTTATCGTTGAAGATGATTGAATTATAAAAGATATGGGAAAAATATTTTTAGGTTAGGAAGGGTTTTGCGCACAAGGGCACACCTCCACTTGGAGGCTAATGCGGTCTGTTGTGAAAAAAATATTAATAAAAAACACATGTTTTCTGTTTTATTGAATATCTTGTAATGGGAACCTTAAACAAATAGTGTGGGTTCTTAATTCAATTAACATATTTCATTAATATAAATATATTTTTTATTCGAAAACATGTTAGAGGTTGTAAGAAAATAAAGCAATAGCTAATAAAAACAATGGAGATTCATATAAGATGTTTGTAGGAAAGACATGCAAAAGTCTCGTCTTACATATCGCTAATGGCTGGATGGTTGTTTCAATAAGCAAAATTGTTACCTTTAGGCTAGTGAGCACAAGCTTATCCGTTAACGTCATGGGCCCAATTTAGCTTTTTAAATAAAAAGACAGCTACAACAAACGGCGACTTCAATCGCTACAGGGCCATGATATTTTGGAACAAGGTCCCTACTCAGCTAAATTATGAATAGAGATCCTCCCATGTTTCCTATGTAAATTCAATTGTAAAAATGGGACAAGGGAAAAAACTCCCGGGGAATTTGTATTCATAATTGGGCTGGCTATGAATTTTGGCGATATGCAGTTTCATCAAAACATCGCAATGTGACATACAGCGTACGACAAGGAAGTTATTTCATCTAACGCTATCCGCGAATAGCAACCTCGTTCGTACGATTTAAACCCTTTAGTTATTTTTTAAGTAACATTAAATCATCGGTCTACACCAACAACGTTAAAATTCCTTTAATTTCCACAGTTTTGTTATGCCGATCGGGTCATTAAAAATTGGAATATTTACTCCCTTGCGTGTGATTTATATTAAAAGTGATCACAATCACAAGTGAATCACGCTTAACTCAAAATATTCAAAATGTTCATTTGACGGCATATCAATCCGTAGCGGTATCTTCTTGAATCAAGTACAAAATGATTGATTCAAGCGCGGACTTTCAATCGCAAAATACTTCAATTATCCATATTCATTCCGAATTCGTACTTGAAATAAACCAAAAGTGAAATTAAAAGAAGAATTTTATTACGACTGATTTACTTGCCCGTCTTACAACTTACAAAATTTCAATTATTTTTTTTTTATTCCCTCAGCTAAACCCGCAAAGAAATTATTAAACAGCAGCATCATTCCCGATATGGTTTTTACTTTAAAAATTTAATATACATATCGAGCCCTAACCGCGAAAAAAACTTAAGCGACATAATTTTAATTTTTTTTAATAAATCACTTGAAGTGTTTCCATTGCATTATCTCCTAAAATGTAACGGTCGCATAAGATACCGTTACGATTTTATAGCAAGAATAATTTTATTGTCAGCGACAAATTTCATACAAAATTTTATGAAATAAAATAAAAAAAACTCTCTCCTGTAAAAATGGATTTCTCGATATATAACTGAAAATATAAACTAAATGAGAAGCAAGAGATCTCAATTTTACTTCCTTAACATGAAATTAATGTGTTTTCTTCTTGTTCTGTTGTTTTTGTTGTTTCAACACACAACTAGCCAATCGTTTTTAACTACTTGTGTGGTGTTATTGTAGTGTCTGCAACAAACTCTGATAAGTAAAATGAGATTAAAATGCTCACAGTACGACTCGTACTTAAACCTAGCCAGCAATATAATCCGAAGTCGTTCAGATATCTGAGAGAAACGTCGGTAAAAAAGTCGGAATCGTATACGAATTCTGTCAGATTTCTGACCCAAAACAGTATGAAGTGGTTGACACGAATTTCGACAGACATGTCGTGGGAAGTTTTGGTTTTTTGTCGGCATTTCTTATAGATATCTAACAGAAATCTAATGAAAAAGGCATGGGAAGTTCTAATGTGTTTGCCGAGATTTTTTTGCTTTCGAACTGATAGCTGAAAGAAATAATTTTATTATTTTTTTTTTTTAATATCCTAAGCTAATCCCGCGAAGCTTTTCGCTTGTCTGCAGGAAAGAAACCAGAGTCTCTGGTTGGAATCGAACCCACAACCCCGGTGCTGATAGACTAGCTCACTGCCAGCTAGCCTACCGGGCTACACGTACGTACCTTTTTTATGCTTTTTATCTTGAACAAATAAAATAAAATTAAAATTATTTCGAACTGAATGACAATTGTCATTATTTTAAAAAAATAATAAGTTTCTTTAGACAAATCTGAATGAATTCCGTCGGAATTATATTGGACATATCTGTACATAAATTTCCCCCGATATATCCATGCGGAATCGATCAGAAATCGGCCAGACAGTAAGAATATCCAATGTCTGACAGAAATCTGAACGAAATCTCTAAGAATGAAGTCAGACATTTGCACGAAATGTCTGATTCCGACAACGTCGAAGCATTTTGCTGGCTAAGAAAGTAAGTATAAAAAATTTAATTTATCCCGTTTGTTTTTCCTTCTGTCTGTATAGTTAAAAAATATTTTTCACATACTTTTATTCTATACTATTTGTTTACTGTCTTTTTTTTTTTTTTTTTTTTTTGTTTACTGCTTTCTTTTGTTAACTGCTTTGTTTGTAGCACAGAGTTGTAATTTTATGGCTTAGTAGACATGTTTCACCGATTTTTATTTTCAAACTAGTGCCTAATTTTTGGAATTCTTGATGTGGTAGTAATTTGACAATAAATAAATGAATTACATTAGAAACGTAAAACTTGTCAACCGACAAGTCGAAAGTTAGATAGCAGGTTCCCACTCTTCAAGTTTTAGTCGCCAAGTCTTGAGTGTTTAGGAGAGTGAGGAAAAGAAGTGGCATTTTTTTTGCGTTTGTCTTGAGCTTTTAGGAGAGAAGGGAAAAAAGAATGCCATTTCTTTTTTCTCTCTCTTTCCTAAAAACTCAAGACATGACGGCTAAAACTTGAAAAGTGGGAACCAGAACTTAGGCGTTGATTGGCTTGTTGTCGTTCGCTTAAATTGTGAATCGACACCGTGGGCCAGGCTGTAAATTATATTCAGCGAATACACTTTAAATTAAAAGAATTGTAGATTATAAACAGGTGTTTGTATTGTATTTAAGGTGCGTTTTAAATTTTGGCGTGAGTTTAGCAAATATGAAATCTATTTATATAAAATTGTAACGTTACTGACTGACTGACTGATTCATCATTGCACAGCCTAAACGCCTGGCGCTTAAAACTCGAAAGTTTGACCAGAGGTGGGTCTCTCCTCAAGTCGATCCACTAAGACGGGGTTTTTGGAAATTCGAATGTTTAGGGGGTAAAAAAAGGGTAAGCACGGGTAAATTCGGTAATCTTATATCTCCAAAACTAAAAGAGATACAAAAAAACTGTATTCCTTATCGTTGTTCTTTAGAAAAATAAGCGGACAGGTGTCTGGTACTTTTTCGAAATTCTGCTCTTTTAGGGAGAAAACGGGTAAAACCTGAATTTTGGTACTTTTTTGTCACCCCATCTATCTTTTGAACCAATAAACCTAGAAATAAAGTTTATACCACATTCGAAACTTATCAAAAAAATACAAATACCAATATGGTACTTTTTCGAAATTCGAACGTAAAGCTCGTAACTATTTTTGGTACTTTGGTATTTTTTACAATACATTTTTCTCCATTCATTGGCATATTCGTACTAAATTTTGGGCCCCCACTATAATACTGCAGCTTTCATTACCTTCACGGGGGTAAAAAATTTTACCAAAATGGGAAAACCGGGAAATTTAATATCTTTCTTTAGCTTTTTGGTTCTATAACTGGTATTTTTTTAATTAACTTTAGGATTGGACCTTAAAACATAAAATTCAACAGGCAATGTCCTGAGTGGATACGAATCTATGAGAGAACTGTTTGGTACTTTTTTGTTCTTTAAGTGGTACTTTTTGAATTTCCGTAAGTATTGGATATAGAAACATAAAATTCAAGATGCAATGTCCTGAGTGGATAAAAATCTATAAGAGAATAGTTTTTGGTACTTTTTTGAATATTAACTGGTACTTGTTGAGTTTCCGTTAGTAATGGACCTAGAAACATAAAACTAAACGTGCAAGATCCTGAGTGAGTGAGAGTCTATAAGAGGGCTTTTTGGTACTTTTTTGTTCTTAAGTTGGTACTTTTTGAATTTCCGTTAGTATTAAACCTAGAAACATAAAATTCAAGATGCAATGTCCTGAGTGTATAAGAATCTATAAGAGCGAAGTTTTTAGTACTTTTTGAATTTCCGTAGTTATTGGACCTAGAAACATAAGATTAAACATGCAAGTTCCTGAGTGAATGAGCATCTGTAAGCTCTAAGAGGGATTTTTTTGATACTTTTTTGTTCTCTAACTGATACTTTTTTAATTAAATACTTATTGTTGTACATGAAATAAAAAAAAAAAAACAAACATGTGGCTGGTACTTTTTGAAATTCGGCCCTTTTAGGTAGTAAACGGGTAAAACCTGTATTTCGGAACTTTTTTGTCCACCATTTGTTCTCTAACTGATACTTTTTTAATTAAATACTTATTGTTGTACATGAAATAAAAAAAAACAAACATGTGGCTGGTACTTTTTGAAATTCGGCCCTTTTAGGTAGTAAACGGGTAAAACCTGTATTTCGGAACTTTTTTGTCCACCATCTAGCTTTTAAAGCAATACGCATAGAAATAAAAATTGTATAACATTTGTAACTTACCTTTGAAATACAAATGCATATTTGGTACTCTTTCGAAATTCGACCGTGTAAGTAGTGAAAGTTGTACTTAAGTTTGATATTTTTTCAAAGTTTTTTTTTCTCCATCTATTTAGCTTCATCGCACATACTTCATACTTACTAAACTAAAAGAGATACAGGAAAAATTTAAAATTTAATTAAAAAAAAAGCGGACAGGTGTCTGGTACTTTTTTGAGATACGCCCTTTTTGGGTTGTACGCGGGTAAATAAAAATTATATCACATTTGTAGCTTAATTTTGTTACTTTTTTCAAAAAATTTTTCTCCATCTATCTATATAATATAAAATTGTTAAGTTACTGATTGATTCATCATCGCACATCCTTAACTCCTGAAGCTAAAAAGCTGACCTGTGGAACGAGTTTGGCCTCTCGCCAAATCGATCCCGCTTACCTCAAAAATCCAAAAACTAAAAGAGTTCCAAAAAATGTAACACTTATTGTTGTTCATTAAAAAAAATAAGTGGACAGGTGTCTGGTACTTTTTTGAAATTTGGTCCTTTTGGAAATTAAACGCGTAAAACCTTTTCGTCACGCCATCTATCTTTTAAACCAAAACATTTTCTTCATTCATTGACAGATACATACGTACTAAATTATGGACTCCCACCAACATTGAAATTTTTGGCACATAAATGGGGAGAAAAGTACCAAAAAGAATAATACGGGAAATAAACTTTCTTTCACTTGTTTTTGTGTTCTACGAGTGGTCCTATTTGAATTTTCTATAATAGTGAACTTAGAAACACAAAATTAAAGGTGAATATCAACCTATGAAATGAAAAATTTTGGAACTTTTTTGTTAAAACCTAAACTTTGGCATATATATGCTCGTGGAGGATAAGGCCCGATTACAAAGTAAAGGGTAAAATTCTAGAATTTAAACAAGTTAAAACCTAGAAAAATTAACTTTGGCATACAAATATGGCCACGAAGAAAAAGGAGACGCTAACGAAGTAGCTAGTAATAAATAAAAGTGAGAAATTATCGCTATCAAATGTAATATTTTCTTATTAATTTTTATTCTGATGCTGTAAAAGAGCCCATAATATTAATTCGGATGATAAGTGAATATTATTACTAATTTTTTTTTTTTTTTCAATATAACGCCACTGTGCAAACTTTTTTATCTTTAGAATTTTTTAAAACTCGTGTCAAATTCTATTTACTCTTATCACATTTTATTTAGTCTAATTCCATAATTAGCGCAATTTTACTTAATTTTTTTATTTTTTTAAGAATTATAAAAAGTAGGTGGGTCTTAAATTTATCCTGACTTCAGTTATTGGCTCAAGAATAAAATTTATATGAACAAAACAAAATTAGCAACAATTTAACACAGTTATTCTATTATACAGAAAACAGCTGTTAAAACTTAACTGTATATATTTACATAGTTAGAACAATAAATAAAATCTAATGCTAATAGAAACAATGATTGAAATTAATTTTAACAATTTTTCGAAATGAACTCATGCTTTTTCTTTAAATTTCTAAGATCTTTCGTTAGGATACCTTATCGATCACTGTATGTATCCAATCTAGATATTCTGACACATTTGTATAAACTGCCGGATGTCCAGCTATGCCACACTGGGTAAACCCATAACTAACAATGCCATAAGTAACCCATCTAGAATGTTTGCGATCAAAATACATTAAGGGGCCACCACTGTCACCAGCACAAGTATCTTTCGCATATTCACCGCCAGCACACAGTTGTTTGGAGCTCAATTGCATGCCAAACAAATCCAAGACTTTGCTGCAATTTTCCTTGGCCACCAAAGGAATACGAAGTTTAAGTTTAATAGGACTATGTATGTTGATAAAATATTTATTAACTAAAAATAGAAAGCACGACAAAAATACAATTAGTACCGTTTCTTTTAAAATTCATTAAGATATCTATAAAGCTTACACAAATCAGTTTTACCCCATCCCGAAACCGAAAACATTTGACCCTCTTCAAGAGAAATTTCCTCCGTTTTATTCGGCAGACAAATTGGCATAATAAAGTGTGTAAATGAAACAGGATGTTTCAAGCGTATCACCGCTATATCGTTGAACTTGTTAAACGAATTTTCTTTATAATCAGGATGTACAAATATCTCGTCCACTCCAATATCGACGGAAGCGTCTGCACAGCTCAAATAGTTGGGTTCTTCGATACAATCCGGTTCAGTTTTCACATTAAATTCTCCCAAACGAACATGTTTTCTATATTGTGTGGGAATTTTTTTGTTTTTGGTTTGATATTAAAAAGGAATTTTAAATTTAGAGAAAATTTTGAAATTATTTAAAATACTATACCGCTTACAATCCCTTTTTCTCGCGATAACCTTCGCCATGAACACAATGAGCTGCTGTCAGTAAATGGCGATCATCTATTAGGGCGCCACTGCAACCAAAGTCATCTGAAAGAGAATATTTTTGTGTGTATAAAAAAATTTAATTTTTTCTAACAAAAAAAATTTTGAAAATGTCCCTGATCATAGAACAAAATCTATATATTAGAGATGAGCAATTTTTCTATACCTGTGATTTAATCACTACTACTGAAAAATCACGACTCAAAGTTTTGATCAAAGTTGTCAAGTGACATGCAGAAATTAATGATATTTCACTGTTTCTGTGGGTAACAGCTTTTCTTTGCATGCAGAAATTAGTTCTATATTTTTTTTTTATTGACATTTAGAAGAGATGCGAACCGAAAGCCGTCTGTCCGTCTGTTGAAAACACGCTCACTTTCGAAAAATTCAAAAGAAATTAATAATTAATTAATAATGGTCTCAAATTGCTTGTAGTTATTCTATGCAGTTTGGGATTGAAACCTAGCAAAATCGGTTCAGTAGGGTCAGAGCTATGAATCAAAATGTGGAACCACCTTAAAATATAAATAATTTTGTTACAAAAACGCCACATATAAAGCCCACTCTGGTAAATTAATTAAATACACCTAAAACCGTAGCAGATATAGATATTGTGGTGAAATTTCTTCCAACTTAGCTTCATATGGCCAGAAAAAATGTCATGCAATTTTTTGATATATTGTCCATAATTTACCTTAGATCGCATATTAAGCAGCTATCTGAAATTTATAAGTGTGAAAGTTTGTATGTTGAAAATTTTGATGTTTGTTAGTTTGTGGCACAATCACGCAAACCCCGCTTTATGGATTTGGATGGATTTTGGTTAACGGATAACATATGGCATATGTTAAAAATTGAATAACATTTATATATTTAGTACTTTTTCTATTTTTGATAAATCTATATATGTATATAAAATAGGATGTATGTATGTATGTATGTAACGTATAGACTCCAAAACGGCTAGGCCGATTTTGATGAAATTTTCAGGGAATCTTCAGAATATTCAGGCGGGCGGAGGGGCGTGGCAAAATCCAATTTTCATATTGCACCACCAATGACATCTATATAATTTGGACGATTTTTTCTTTAAAATGATCGCCATGGTCCAACTTATATTTATACGAAAAGAAAATTTTGCCCCGCCGACTTTTACGCCCACTTTTTTCGAATTACCTAAAATCAGAAAACCGCTCCATCGACTTGACAAATTTTTCTTTCAAATGTTCGTATTAATCCATTTTAAGTTTTCACCGAAAGAAAAATTTTTTCTATTAACGCATAACTTGCGAACGGCTTGACTGATTTGTACGATTTTTTCTATAAAATCATCGCCATGGTCCAACTTAGACTTAGACGAAAAGAAAATTTTGCCCCGCCCACTTTTTTCGAATTACCTAAAATCAGAAAACGGCTAAATCGATTTGACAAATTTTTCTTTCAAATGTTCGTATTAACCCATTTTAAGTTTTCATCGAAAGAAAAATTTACCACGCCTACTTTTACGCCCACTTTTTCTATTAAGCGCATGACTTGGTAAGCCGTTCGACCGATTTGGACGATTATTTTTTTAAAATAGTCGCCATGGTCCAACTTAGGTTTTTACGAAAAGAAATTTTTGCCCCGCCTTCTTTAACGCCCACTTTTTCGATTTACCTATAACCAGAAAACGGCTCCATCGATTTGACAAATTTTTCTTTCAAATATTCGTATATTCGTTTTAACGGATTTTAAAAATCGAACGCAAACATTTTTCCTAATTTGGACAGGACAACGTCTGTTGGGTCAGCTAGTTTGGTATAAATAATGATATTCAGTCCAGTGGTCGAAATATACATATTAAGAAACCCTTCCTTTTCATATGGACTTATATGTACTGAATTTCTCAGGCTAGGTTAGGTTAGGTTAGGTTAAGAAGGGTTATGTGCCCAAGGGCACACTTCCACTCGGAGACCAATACGTTCCATTAGGAATCCCTTCAATGAAAAGAAAAGTAGAGAAAGTGGAAAGTAAAGAAAAGAAGTGTGAGGTGGATAGAATCAAGAAAATTAGAAAGTTAGTAGGTATCACGTAGAACTATTACCTCCTCTTCAGTCCCCTCAACAGAAAGAACCGCACTATTTCCCTGACAAACTCCAGTAGATCAGCCTGATTACATCCAGCGATGCACCCCAGTTCCTCGTGAAACCTATCTCCTAGGCACTTCTGTCTAAGACCCTGCATCCTACGACAATGGCACAGTACATGCTTGATCGTCTCCAGCTCCACTGAACCATCGCATAATCTGCAGAAGTCCGGTATGGTGTTGTCCCATTTGCTCATAAAAGCCCTAACAGGACAATAACCCGTCAAGAACCCTATAAGTGTTCTAAGACCACACGTATCCAATCCCAGTAGAACCCTGGTTGCACCCGCGTCCAATTTGGGCCATAGTGTCCTAGACACCCTGCAATCCGTTCTGTCCCTCCAGGATCGGTTAACGTCATCACGCCATTTCTCCCGCATAGTAATAACATACCCTTACCACTTAGTCCAGATTCGAACCCCCTCACTCGAGTTCGTCCGCCACCTCATTTTCAACAACTATGCAGTGTCCTGGTACCCAACATACCCCCATGAGTTCCTACACCGAGCGACCAGGCACGATCACACCGTATAATTTGTCAATGCCCTAAGTGCCGCCTGACATCGACGTAAATTCTCACCACAGATCGACCCACGATGTGATCCAGTATCACCTCCGTCGCCCTCCAGATCGCTAGGATCTCAGCCTGGAAGACACTGCACTTATCGAGAGTCTTAATGACTTTTTTGCCTCGGTGTGCGCGATATGTACACCGGCACCAGTGCGACGCTATTCAAGGGCGGAAGGATACTCAAAGTGTAGGTTTTTCCAATACCATTATTAATTTTTCTTTATAATGGATTCAACTTAATGTTAAAGTTTTCTCAGTCGTTTTTTTGTCGAAATAAACCCAAATTTGCATAACATTGGCATTCAAGTTTCAGTAACCTTATACGGTATTTACATTAAATTTTCTAGTAAACGTGAAAAGATCATTCTCTGCTTTTAAATTGATATTAAGCAACATGAGTTTTAATCTTTCAGAATAAAATTTGGAACAAATATATAGCTACATAACAATAGAAATTTTAATTTATACAAAAAAAATAAAACTTCAAAAGAGTTTCATTTTATGACGGCGAAATGAGTTTAATTTTACACAGAAAAATAAGACTCCTTAAATGAGTTTTATTTAAGACAGAAAAAATAAAACTCTCTTTTAAAGTTTTTATTCGAGTTATTATTTTTGTTGAAAAATAACCCTGAACTGTAGAACTGAGATCGTTTTAAGAGCTCTTTTGTACAAATATCTGTTAATAAACTAAAATTTATTGTTGGTGGGATAACCTATTCCTATGCGCATTTCACTGGTTGCTTAGGCCAGATCGTCAGGAAACTTTATCCAAAGATTTTAGAAAAACTAAAGATATTAAACAGATAAAACTGTTAAACGAATAAGAATTATAAAACCCAGTTTTACTTGTAAGAATATCAAAGCTTGAACAAAAACAACAACAATAAACAGTGAGTTTTTCTTTTCTTACAATCCCGACCACAATTGGTTGATTTTTTGTCAACTCTAAATGTGTAGCTGGTGTATATACTTGGGAATTATTCTGAAAACAAAGAGCGGAATATAACAAAAGTTAAATAAACATGTCTAAGTTGTACGTAAATAATAGTATTGGCCCATAATGATAGTAAAAAAACGAATAATAAAAAAAAATAATAAAAACATACTTTCAGAACAATGGTGTTCCCATGCGTTTCAAGCCGGTTCATTTTTAAGTATACATTATTTTGATAATGAGCATGGGCCATTCTCTCTATCTCTGGGGTAAATGTTTAGGTTAGAATCAATGTTATCTCACTTTCGAATTATTTCAAGTACGAATCGGGATTAAACCAACTTAAAAATTCTTGAATCAAAAAGCAAAGTTTAAGATGAAAGCATTGTATATCTAGTTACCAAAGGCATTACATCTCTCGAGTTTTCATTCGATACATCAGTCTATCGAATGCAGAAAAATTCAATAGTTTACTCGATATCGAATGGAATGATACATAAATATTTAAATAAATGTAGATATTACACTTGCAATGTACGAAATGATTTGAAAACAAAGAGCAAAAAGGAAGAACATAATGGTACTAAATTAGCGCCAATATTATATTTACTACTACAAAAGTTTAATCATCAAATTCCCTGTGCCAAAACAACTAAATGAGGCCAACTTAAAATGTCATGCTAAAATTATATTATGTGCAGGGCTGGGCAGTATTTTAAATACATGTATGTATTTGAAATACGTATTTAAAATACAAATACGTATTTTGTATTGGTATTTTAAATACATGACGTACAAGTATTTTGTATTTTAAATAAATGTCCAGCAAGTATTTTGTATTTTAAATACATACAATAAATAGAAGTAGTTGGTATTTTTTTTTTTTTAATACATAAAAAATGGGAGTATTTTGTTTTTTAAAAACATAGTTTAAATGAATAATTTGAAGTTGAATTACCTCCAGGGTAATAACTGTTATTACGGAAAACTTTTGCCGACTTTAATGTCTGTTAGAACAAGATTAAATCGGTTGAAATGAAACAATTTAAGACATTTTAGTCCTGTTATACCACTGCTAAAAGAAAGCTTGGAAAAAAGATTCTATAAGTTTTTTAAACTATCACCGGAAATAAATAAAGCTATTTTGGCCTCCTGTTATCATCCTGGTTATAAGATGCGTTGGCTGCCAGAAAACATCACGACAGAAGAAAGCAAACAATACAAAATCTTGCAATTTATACTCTGGAGGAAAATTACAAAAAACTTAAAATGACACACGGAAATATGAGAAGTAAAAGCACCAGTGAAGAAGACGATGATTTTGTTGATTTCGTAGATCGGGATGATAGTGAAGCTAGGACATTAAATTTGGAGTTGGAATTCGTCAGTTTCCTCAGTGACAAGAGCAAAGACATTATCACTCTTGAAAGCTATCGAAATATAAAAAGAGTATTCATAGAATTTAATACAAGTTTTTGCTCATCAGGACCTGTATAAATATTATTTTCTTCAGCAGGTTTTATTTATTCTCCAACAAGAAACTGTTTGTCAGATGCTACATTAAAAAAATCTGATATTTATAAAGGAAAAAATTATTTGGTAAATTACTTTTATCTAATGTATTTTTTGGTTTAAATAAAAATGGTGTATTTCGTATTTTAAATACATACATTTACATGACGTGGAAGTATTTTGAATTTGAAATACGTACAATAAATGGAAGTATTTTATATTTTAAATACATAACCTGAAAGTAGTTTGTATTTTAAATACATGACCAGCAAGTATTTTGTATTTTAAATACCGCAAACCATGTATTTTGCCCAACACTGATTATGAGTAATAAAATCATTATTGCTGTTAGTTATCTTGTAGCCGGTCTTATCGATTCGGATGTCGACAACGAGATAACCCGTAGCTAGTACTGAATGCGTTAAGTAAGGTTCGGAAGGGGTTATGATAACACTTGCGTATATGCGTCCTTCTAGATTGAAGAGGTCCATTGCGAATCCTTTTATAGTAAAAAAAAAGTAGAAAGAAGGGATTGATAATTTATCACATAAAAGGGAAATTTTTGTTTAAGAGAATGGAATATTGTGGTTCTAAAAAGCTTTCCCTCCTTACAAATTGTTTGTCGGTTAGCCGTATTATGCCCATGATTAAACAGATGATGTCCTGTAGTTTACACTTTGTAGAAATACTACCTAGTCCTGGCTACCATTAACATAGAGCAATGTCAGACAATATGCTCAATTGTCTCGATTTCATTCTTTTCTTTGCACAATCTGCAGAATTATATTATATCCCCACTACTTTTATCCAACACAAACCTGATAAACCAATATGAAAACAGCAATTGTTACTCTCATGCAACTCTCTCTCATAACTAGAAGGTGATGAGAGGAAGTGCAGGAGTTTGTTGCGTCTTCTTCAGTTCAAAGAGCACGGAATCTGGTAGTCAATCCTACTTCCCCAGCAGAGCTGTAAAAACTGTTATCAATTGGGATTGCAATAAAAATGAATTCAACAAAACTGAATTTAATCTTTGATTTTAAATTGGCAATGATATTGTTATTGTAAACAAAAATTGACATTGTTGGCAATTCAAAATTATCAGAGTGAGCTTTATTTATAGAAGAAGGCAGTGTTACCGTTCGCCCGACTAAAGTCGCAATTTGACCCTTTTTCAGCGGTCTGCGACTTTTTGTGAGACTTTTTTTTATCACCGACTTTTGCGACTATTTTAATTTTTATGCTACTTTTTACCCTTTTTGTTAAGATTCTTACAAAACATTCAATATTCTTATTATTTGTATCAAAAAAAAAATTCGTCAAAATAGCCTCGTCAAAATTTAAAAACAATTCATAAATTATTGTTCATTTGGCAACACTTTTATTACATTTTTGCAACCTTGTCATGTATACAACGTATTTGAGGCGAATTCAGTTCAAGGTTGTGGCAAGTTTTGACAGTTCGGACCAATTTGTTTTAATTTGTCAGTGTTTTGTTAGAAATGGTTGACATTTCGAATCGTAAACACCAGCAATGCAATGCAAAAAACCTCTGTTGTTTCTGTTGGTTTTGGATTGTTGTAGTCTTAGCACCACCTGTAGTTTTCGAATCGTAAACACTAGCAATGCAATGTAAAAACATGCAATTCAATGCTGTCATCTTTAAATTTAATAGACAAAGATATAGAAGACTGGATTCCCTGTGATGAACTTATTTCTAAATATAGAAATAAAATTTCAAAAAAGTAGTATTTATGTAGGTATGTTAAGAAAAAGAAATATTGCGCCAAGATCAAACGAACGGAATTAAAGTAAAATTTTCACTATACATGAAAACATGGACAAACATGTACATTGTTATGAAATATGATAAAAATGAATTCTGCAATAAGCTTTTTGTTTCAATTGTTTTGTTATGCTTTTTATTATTAATAAAAAACGTTAAAAAAAAGATGTGCGACTTTTATTTTCTGAAACGACTTTTTTGTGCGACTTTATTTTTATAAAACAACCTTTTGTGCGACTTTTCAAAAATTCCTAACGGTAACCCTGGAAGAAGGTTTCATTTGAAGAGAACGAAGATTTTGGTTCTGTACTAAATAGTTTATATAGTTTCCTTTATCCAGGTTTTTAAGGTCATTATTAATTTAATGTAAATAAAAGATTATCCCTTTTAAGGTCCAAGTAGACGTGAATTAACATAATGCCATTGCCGAAACGATGACCATAGAAACCAAAATTCATCGTTATGTTTATGTCACGTCTAATTTGAGCTTTATGATAAAAATACACTATTGCTGCTGGGCTTAATGTGTTGGTTAACTAATGTGAACTTTTTTTTGCAAAAGGGGGTATTTATTATATTCTCAATAAAATCTGACGTTTCCTTGCTATTCTTTCCAACTTCTTCAGGAATTGTAATGAAATTTTTTTGAAATTGTTATGTGAACCTATTTCAAGAAACTGATTGCACTGAGAATCATAAATTTATTGCATGATTGAAAATTAAAATCATACAATCATATTTTCGATTTTGATTGCAATTAATCAAAACATTAGCAATCATTATCGAGAAATCTTGTGATTGCAATGAAATCGATTGCAGTCGTTTACAGATCTGTATTCGAGACCTTATTTGTCATTTTCAATGCAAACGCCCTAATGACCTTTTTATTTACAAAAGGTTTATATATAAAGACCTCCCTAACTTTTAATTCTAATACTCGGCTTCATAGTCTGAACAATTGTTACTATGTAGCTCGTTTAAGAGCTCTTTTGCAGTCTCGAACTATCTTCGATTTGTCAATGTGTGTCTTCAGAGCTTCCAAGGTGGAAAGTTATATCGATACCCTTCTCAATGATTCTGGACACCAATTCTGATGCCCCTTTGATCAAGCCCAGGATAACACAGATTTAATTTTCACCAATTCAAGCATTAATAAGAAAAACCAGTTTTAATTAAAAATTTAATCAAGAGAATTAAACGCTTAATCAAGTGAATTAAACGTTTAATCAAGTGAATTACAGGTTTTATTGATACTATTAATTTATTAACTGGTGCAAATTAATAATATCAAGTAAAAGTGGCCGCTATATGTGATGCCATAATATTGCGCTAAAATTCGCCGCAAATTATTGCTCGTGTTTTCCTCGGTGGTGGCTTAGAATTTGTCATGGTAAGAGCACAACTATAATCGTCTTCATCCTACAAGGCATCGTTGCTTTCTTAACTGGTATTGTTTGTTTTAAATTTAGTCCCATTATTTTTATAGCACAGTAAGACCCCTTTTACACTCAGCAAGTTACTTGCGCAACTCTTGCTTTGTAGACGTTAGCGGTAAGGTCGGGATAAGGAAAAAAAATTTTGTACAGACTTTGTTGTTATCGGCAAGTAACTTGCGCAACTAACTTGCCGAGTCTGAAAGGGGTCTTATTATACCTTTTCCCAACGTTTCGCTTGTAGCAATCAATCCGACATTAGTCTAAGTCAACGAATTTATTTAATAACAGATCTGCCGTCAATCAATAATAACTACACTGAAATAATTTCACTTTTTGAATGATTAAGCATAGGCGTTGCACCTTGTTGAGTAGATCGTATTGAAACAATCTTGATTTTGTATTGCATTTTAAAATTCTGAACTTGTCGTTGGAAAACAAATTTTTTTACTTCACGATTGAAAGATGTTTTAGTTGTTATAGCAATTTCATTACTGTAAATTTAACCGTTATACATTTTAATTAAATTTACTCCGAAAATTCACTTTACAAACGTAAAACTTACTCGAATTGTACACCAATAACGCCAACCATGGAAATTCATCCAATTCAGCAATTTCACCGCCATAAATCCTATGCGTTACTTGTTTTCCGCACTCATTCCACAAATTTAAACCCTCAACGGGCTCTACGGTCTGAATGCGTCTTTTTAACTTTTTTCTTTTAAAACGCGCCGTGGCATCATGAAAACGTCTATATTCAAACTTGGTAAATTGTATACTCGGAAAACGATAATCTTGACCGTTAGCAGTACAACAGACTAACGGTTCCAGACTATGGGCCCGTACATCATACGATATATTCGAAACACATTGAACTTTTTTCAAAAAATTTACTTTTTCTGCGGGCAAATGTGAGCCGTTACGAACTTGTAAATAAGCCGAACATTGACTAACTCCTAGGCAAACGCCTAGTTTATCTTCATTTGGTATTTCACATGGTATGCGTTCTCGTTCACTTTGTAGTTCAGAGTAATCGGAAGAGCCTGATTCATCTTCTTCCTCATCGTAATCAGTTGAATTAAAGAGAGCTTCTATGTTAAGACAATGACATTTGAAAGCTAAATTTATTATAACAAGCGTTATTGCTAAATGTTTGCGAAAAATCATGCCGCCTTAACGAGTTAAATACACTTTTCTTTATTGTTTTTTAATAATAATAATTTTTAGTTTTTTGTTTAATATTATTTTGCTGACACGTTTAAACGAAAGCTGGTAAATAAAATTCACTGAGATTAAACACTCCGCTTAAAACACTTGTATTTATTTTTTGTTTTACTATTTTTTTAATTATTTGCCCTAATTTTTTTTTTTTTTAATAAAGAGGCAAATCAAAACAATTATTAAATTAAAACAGCAACAAAAACACAATTTACCGACGAAACATCATGTCGCGTCAACAGACCGCTTAGCTATGGCATTCAGTAGTTTTAACTAACTAAACAGCAGTCAACAGCTGTTAATCCCACGTTTTTTGTTTGTTTTCTTTTAACCAAAAATTGCTTAAAATTTTATAAGAAACAAATTAAACAACATCCAAATCCGCACACACTCTCAGTTTTCAAATGAAAAAAAAAAAAAAAACGAACTGCCTACCAAACACTTTTTTTTGTCCAAATGCTTGCAGACATTAACGAAAATAAACGTTCAAGATCACCTTGCGATCTTTAATCCAAAAAAGTAAACAAAAATTCAATAAACAAACATTTACCAGCAATGAATGATAGAGCAAAACAAACGCCAAATTAAAAACTTGAAAAAAATTTATTGTTGACACCTTTTTTTTTTTGTTTGTTTTGTTTATAGCCCGTTTTTTATGTTTTCAGGTGTTAAAATTGCAATCACGGAAAGATACGAACAACGAGTTTAAACGAGATCGATCGATCATGTTCATAATTTTGCTCTATCTATCATACACTGCAACACTCACACAAACATACCTGAATTAACACATACCGGTCATTTACACTTCGTTGCATACGAACTGGTAAATTATGCAATACGAGTGCAAGCGAAGTACTGGTTTCATTGGTTCCCATGTGCGTGCTTGTTTTGAAATTAAAAGCGTGTTTGATTACGATTTAAGCAAATGAGGCAATACAATCAGTTTCACTTTCGTTTGAACTAAATTCAGGTGATTTAAAGCATATTTTAAGGAGCAGAATTATTTAAATTATTTGAACGGTATTCTATTCCATGCATTAAAGAAGCTACAGTCTGTCAAGATACTTTTCCCACTATTTCTTCCATATAAAAAAATTATTTTATGAATAAGGTCTCATTTAAAAATCAATTGGTAAGATTAACAGTCATGGAATAAAATAAATTACATATTACAGTCAAATCCCGATAATTCGTACCCCTATAAATCATAATTCCCGATAATTCGTAATAAACTTACGGTCCCTTGAAAACATCTCGTTAATTCGTAAAATTTCCATACATTTTGGTCCCCTCGCTAATTCGTATTTTTTTTTCAAATAAAATTGTTTGCTAACTACCAGTTATAATTCGTAATAAAAACCGCTATTTTTTTGCGGGGGTTTTTGCTTTTGCTTGTGTGTGTGTTTACTTCCTTAAGATTGTTAAGTTTGTTAGTGCTGGTTCACACACGTCAAGTTTGACTCTTCAAGTCTTGATCTTTTAGGAGAGATGGAAAAATAGAAGCCCCCTCTCTCCTAAAACCTCAAAATTTGACGAGTCAAACTTGACGTGTGTGAACCGGCACTTACATGAATAATAAAGAAAAATGTCTAAGCGCATATGTATTTTATTTTTAACAATTGTTTTTTATGTTTTTTTATAGTTTTAGTTAATAAATTAAAAAACCCCGTTAATTCGTATTTATTTTATTTTAACACCGTTAAATAGAACCCCCGCTAAATCGAAAACCCCTATAATTCGTAAGAAATGGCCGGTCCCTTGTGATGACGAATTATCGGGAGTCCACTGTACTAACTGGTACGTTTTTCGTTTCGTTTTTTTTTTTTTTTTTTTTTTTGTAAAGGGCATTTTGTTTTCTGCCACAAAAGCGCTGGGGTAGTGAATACAAGCTCGAAAATTGCTCGAAAGACGAAGAATTTCGCTTTTAATGTTGGCCTGCAGCTCTTCAAACATTGTTGTAAATTGATAAAAAAAAAGTGCTCCCTCCATTAACCCACAATTCTCGTAACGGAATTTTTTTTTTTTTTCAAAAGTTATTTATGTATGTTGAAAATTTTCAAATTTATTCAAATTGTTGTTTACTTTTTCTCATTTTATTTTGTTTTGAATTATTTAATTTGCAATTACAAAAATTCATAGATACGATTTAGAGTCCGCGGCAGCAAATGTGTGCCTTTGTATTTTGTGAGCACCGTTCCGTTCCGTAAGAAAGCTTATTATCCGAACTAGGTCCTAAAAAATTCGCTTATGTCGCGCGCTTCATCCTATTGGAACCACAAACACGTCTAGCTACTAGCTAATCCCTCAAAATACTCCGGTATCATGGTAATTTCCATCTTAAATGAAAAGTGGAGCGATTACGGCACACAGTGCTCCGTCCCAAAAAAAAAAGATAAACTACTTATTTTTTTACTGATTATTTACCAAAGCTGGAGCAGCAGAGAAAAATATTGTGTTTTCGTTAACTTTAAGATTTTTTATTGCAATTTTATAAGTTTGGTAGAACATAATTTACTATTTTTTCGCAATACCTAATTTTCTATTTAAGATTTTAGTACTTTTTTAGGTGCTTTTACAGAATCTGCAATGAAGTTTTAGAATTTTCAGCCGGAAATATAAAAATTGCATTCATTTCTTGAGTCATATTTCCTAAGTTAGAAAATAAAAGTTCAAATAGGTAAGCTTGAGGTACTAGGGATGAAACGATACGAGTAAATACAAGTACATATTCGATACTTTTATATAAGTACCAAGTATTTTTGTAATCGATACTTAGCAACCGAGTTCCAAGTAGTATCGGTAAAAAAATACTCGGTATCGGTCAAAAGTAATCGTTTCACGTTGGTATTGAAATTAATCTTAAATTTTTGATTATTTACCAAAGCTGGAGCAGCAGTAACGGTATCAAGAAGCCGTTTGACCAGCAAACACTAGGGATGCCGATCCCGAATACCGAAATCCGGTGATTATTCTAATAATTTAAGTCCCGTATCCCGAGATTTTGGGCTTAGTAAAAATTCAAAAATTTAATATTAAATCATACTGGCCATGAACCTAATTTTTAACTGGTTACAAAAAAGTCACAAGTGAATAAATGTTACATGAAATGCATTTTGTATCACGAAAACAAAATCAGAAGGTGTCGTCTTCTATCTAAGTTAATGCTAATAGAACTGCGCACGCAAAATGCAAGTTGTGCAAAAAGGTGTTAAAAACTTTAGGAGGTTCTACCAAAGGTCTTTGGACACATATTTGTTTATTTTGTTAAATTAATACTTGCATATATATTTGAAATAAATTAAATTATATATTACCATATAGCACATGTATTTATTTACGATACCCAGAAGTGTTGAATGCGAACATTGGTTTAGTCGGCAGCATATGTTTCCAATAAAATAAGGTATCAATTACACTGTGCAAGAAATTGACACTTTTTTTGAGACAAGCTGGGCACCTGGCAGTTTAACCTAATTGTTGGCGGTTTAATAAAATTCTTAAACTTGGCAGCGCCTAGGATGCCCCTAGATGGGTCAAATGTATGACCGACCCCACTTTATTTTTCATTCCAATCTTTTATTTCGAACATACCTACGCGCTATCTCTATTTCTTAAGGGGGCTCCCATACAAAATGTTCAATGCAGACTAAAAATATATTGAAGAAAAAGTCTCAAAAATGCCTAGGAGCCGCCCCTACTGCGATATGATGTACTACCGACCTCAATTAGAAAGAAGTTATTTTATAATTTTATTGCGGTTTTCGGTTTTTTTAGGTTTTTAAATAAGCTAAAGCGTTTTTGAGTTATGCGAACATATGTTGTGTAACCTCCTCCACTTTCAAAATAACAGTATATCTCGAAAACCAGAGCCAACCTAAAACGGGCGGGCACCACTGGATTCAGCGTACCCGAATTATGTTAAAACGCAATGTGCCCGGCTTGTCTGTTTTTTCAACTAGCAAAGTGTTATCAGACGTCATAAATTTGTTTTAGAAGTTTTTACAATATAAGTTTTAATACATAACACTTCGATAATACTTTAAAAGAATACAATAAACTATTTTATTTTGTAATGAGTTTAATATTCTTCATGAATTAATTTGTGTTAATACTTATACATAAACAATAAATAATAATTTGTATATGAATTTTACAAATTGGCTTTTATATATGAAATCCCGAAAAATCCCGATTCGTCCCGGTATCCCGTTTTTTTAATTAAAACTCCCGAATCCCGGGTTTCAAAAAACCTGGTACCGCTTGGCATCCCTAGTAAATAACTATAAACCACATATCGTCTAGGTCCATTTCCTTAATTTCTGGCTATAGAAAGTCCGTTATCATCTTGCGATAGCGAACACCATTCACAGTAATGGCTTGGCCGACCTCATTTTCGAAGAAGTAAGGCCCGGTAACGCCGCCAGCCGCAGAACTAACTGGGCAGCATGTGCATATGTTTTCCCATTTCCTACAGACCCGGTTTGCTGATCAAAAAAATCACGATATGCACGAAATGCATTTTGATTGAACGCCCATTTTCGTAAAAGGCTTTAACAATCTTAACGCGCTGCTCAATTGTGTACCTCTCAATAGTAGAAGTAGTCAAATACTGAAACAAAGAAAGGTCAATTTAAGTTGCGCAAAAACTTGACGCTAAGGAGTGACTCACAATTAACATCGTGGATTATTGTTTTACTACCCTTTATTATATTGTACATATTTATCATTTTAAAAATAAAATACATATTAACATTTAAAATAAATACATAGTGACATTGTTGATTTCTGGAATAAAAGGTGAATGAAGGTTGTTATCCTGAACGTTCTATAAAATTTTGTTTCCTAAGATAAAAATGATTTTTCGAAGGGAAATTGATACTAGGTGGTAACTTAAAGTGGTCTCAATCTTTACACTTTTAATTTTGCACAAAAATTCTAAAAGGTTGTAGTTCTTATTTTATTGTACTAAAACACTATTAAGAAAGTTTTGAAATGCTGCTTTCTATTCTTTTATCATACAAACGATACAAGTACCGTTACAAGTAATTATCGATACTTTTTTTTCGATACTAAGTAGGTATCGATACTTTACGAGCTATACCACATCGAGTAAAAGTATCGATACCTTAGAGGTATCGTTTCATCCCTATGAGGTACTGCCAAAATGGGAAACGATTGAGCTATAAACCTTTTTTGCGTTACTCTTCTATACCCTTCACCCCGGAGCGATAAGAACAGAAAGTAAAATGAAAACCGTTCTGGTAATATAAATAAATCTATTTTGTGCCACGCCCACTTCTAAAATCTCGCCCACAATTTGCAGGATGTTGTGTATTAATAACCAAGATGCTTGTACCTAATTTGAAAACTTTGGCTCTTGCTGTTCTCCAGAAAACTGTACAGAAATCTATAATGGCCTTATATGTAAAGTGCCACGCCTACTTCTCTAATCCCTCCTTAATTTTGTTAGATGTTTTGTAATTTTAACCAAGATGCTTGTACCTAATTTGGAAAAGGTATGCATTTCATGGCACCAAGTGCAGCAAAGTTTACAACCGCTTTAGAGTGTGCAATTTTACCGACAGACACGAACAAAAAAAAAAACAAATAAATAAAATGGCGGCTTTTACAAAAATTTTTTTTTACTTAATCTTTTTTTAAACTTTTCAACATAATTATTTTTACTGACATCTTTAATAAACCGTTTTTTTAGAGTGTCGCAACTTTGAATTGTTTAACAGCTGATAGTTGCTTTGAAATTTGTATTATGAGTCGACTTAAACCAGAGCAACGCGCGCAAATTGTTGAAAATTGTAAATCAAAATAATTGATATATTCGTCAAACTCATCGTCCACTTTTTCTTTTTTTGTTATTATTGGGTGATTTTTCGTTTTTTTAATTTGGTGATTTTTCATTATGAAAAATAACCCAAAAATATTGTATGAAAAATAGCCCATTTTTCGGGCCATCATACAAATGTAAGTTTTATGTTAAAAAATTGCATTGTATCTTCAACAGCTGCTCTTTAGTATGGACAGTAGTACTTATTTGAGCCTTCCGCCAAACTTTGTGCACTCTTCAATAGTTAAATATTAATTAATCACTGCATAGTTATACTCAATTACTCAAAACAGAATATAGCTTTTTGCAAGGTGGCTTGTAATAACGTTCAGTGTCGTAGTGTCCATGGACACTGTGACAATTTTCTCCCCTATGGAGTAACAAAAACCGGCTTCGCTAACTAAAGCTTCTCTGCATAGACGGCCTTCGGCCGGGCGCAAGGATTTTATCCTCTATGGTATAACAAAGACCGGTATAACAAATACTGACTTCGCTAACTAAAGCTTCTCTGCGAAATCGGCCTTCGTTCGGAAACAAGGCAGATTTTAGAAGCTTTACTTGGCGAAACTGGTACTTGTTATACCATAAACGAAAAAATCCTTGCGCCCGCCCAAAGGCCGGCTATGCAGAGAAGCTTTAGTTAGTGAAGCCGGTCTTTGTTATACCATAGAGGAGAAAATCCTTGCGACCGGCCGAAGGCCGGCTATACGGACAAGCTTTAGTTAGCGAAGCCGGTTTTTGTTACACCATAGGGGAGAAAATTGTCACACTGTCCATAGACACTACGACACTGAACGTTATGACATGCCACCTTGCAAAAAGCTATATTCTGTTTTGAGTAATTGAGTATAACTATGCAGTGATTAATTAATATTTAACTATGAAGAGTGCACAAAGTTTGGCGGAGGGCTCAAATAAGTACTACTGCCGAGCAGCTGTTGAAGATACAATGCAATTTTTTACATAAAACTTACATTTGTATGTAACTAAATTTATATGAATAATAAACACTTTTTTGCAATTTCATTATTTTTTTTTTTTTGGAAAAAAATTCGTTTTTGCTTTTTGGGTCCTTTTTCATTTATTTTTTTGGGCCCTTTTTCGTTATTTTTTTTTTTTTTTTTGCAAAATTTCATATATAACTTTTTGGGTCATTTTTCAAGTTCTGTTGGGCGATTCTTCATTTGGGCGATTTTTAATTTTTTTTTTTTGGCATTTTTCTTTGGGCGATTTTTCCTACAGCCGCATTAATCTTGATGATATGATAGGACGGAGCCACATGCCACACAGCGGGCGCTACAATTGATTTACTAAACTAAACTTTTGATAAAAAAATAATTTCTCGTAATGGCCTAATTAATTTGCCACCAAGATCGTGTGATTTAACCCAATTGGACTACTTTCTTTGTGGTTATGTTAAGTCTCTTGTCAACGTCGATAAACCACCAACAATTGAACACCTGGAAATCAACATTCGAATAGTTATCGGCGAAATGCTGCGAAAAGCCTTCTACGCGCTAGCCGTAGGGGCCACATAGTAGAAATCATATTTGAACATTAACTCCATCAAATTTTCTTTTCAATAAGGCCCGTTTTGTTGCTATTAAAAATATCTCTCCTTGTTTAATTTAAAAAGTGTTTAAAACACCCTTTAGAGACTTGAGTAGGTGAATTTAAAGTGCTCTTTTGTGTACACTTAGTCACTATTTACGTCCGATTTTTGCAACATTCATTTAGCATTTCGAATACATTCTACATTTTCACAAAGCTTATTTAAAAATTTCTTCTAGGCTGCAAAAAAAAATTATTTTTTTGGCAAGTTGGACCAAAACTGACTTTTCAAAGAAATAATTGAAGAAATGGGAAAAAATTTAAGATGCCAGACACTGCGATCCACCAGTATGAAAACGCAACAGATAATTTTATGCTTCGTGCAACACTTTAAGCTACTCCCTCTACATTAGACAAGTGTGCTTGTTAGAATTACCATCGAGCGGGAAAAGACCAAGAAAATACAATTTAGCGAGAAAAGAACGGGAACTTTGATTAAAAAAACATTAAAAAGTGTTGCCAAAGTTAATGAAGCTTTTATCTCTCAACATTTTAGTGTCATAAACTGACGTTTCAAACTGTAAAAAAATTGTGAGCCAAACTTCACTCCAATTCGAGAAAATGCGACGTATCTACTGAAAGTAAGACAACTAGATACTTTCCGTGCTTTGACAACTTTATCTTACAGCTAACAATTCTAAGAATAATAAAGTAAGACATTCAATATAATTAAAAGTTTGAAATTTATTGAATATTTCTAGGATAGAATCACTGTTTATTGTAAACAAATCAGAAACGTTTAGTCTTTATTTTAAATGATTGTTCTAAAAATCCAAAAAGTCACTTATTTTATAAAACATGTACATTTTTTTATAATTTATTTTAATTTGTAATTATTTTTCTTAAAATCTATATGACTGAGTGAATAAAACAAAATTATGTCTATATGAAAAACAATACAATGCTTAAAATTTCACTACATCCTTAAAAACTACAAATCAGTTAATTTCTTTACTTTGTACTCTATGACAAGCTTAACTGCGTAATTTCTTATTAATCCACTGACTATAACTACTCACACGGGCATATACACCGGGCCAATCCTTATAACCACAACGGCGACCGAACGACACTATACCCTCCAGCACCCAAACACCATTGCGATAATGCATCAAAGGGGCACCCGAATCGCCACGACAACTGTCTTTATTCGCCGTGCCACCAGCACACATGTGCACAGATTCAATCGCCAGACCCAATTTGCCATACTGTTGCTTGCAGAACTTCTGATCCATTAGAGCAACGTTGACCTTTTGTTTTATGGGACTGCTGGAATCGAATTCCGTTGAACCCCAGCCGGCAACGGTTAGTTTGGTATCCGATTTTAAGTTAAAAGGGGCCAATACGGAGGGTAAACAAATGGGGCGTACAGTTTTGGAATAGCGTACATTATTTTCCAAACGCAAAAGAGCAACATCATGTACAGGGGTTTTTTGTGCTTTATAGTTTTCATGTATAATTTTCTCTTCGATGCGCCAACGCTGATCGTCTTTGGCAAATAAAGAGGTTTTGGTATAATCCCTTAAACCCAGGCGGGCAGCTACACTAAGATTTTGAATAAAAGTTAAGATTGTTGTTAGATAAATTGTGCTGGAAAACTTACAGTTCTCCTTTTTGTCTTAAAATGGGACCTTCTACACAGTGAGCGGCGGTTAAAATGTAACGGGCATTGATTAAAGAACCAGCACACACAGCCTCCTGGGTTGGGTCTAAAGTTAAGCGAAATTTTCTAATTTAAAGAAGTATAAATGAAAAGATTTAAGCGACTTTAACTTACCAGCTTTGCTGTATTCCAAAAAAGCCATCCAAGGAAATTCATATAATTCCGTATCCCGTCCCCCATAAATACGATTATCTATAAATTCCCCACCACAAGTCGGGGGTTCTGGCAACAATAAAGATTTTGTTTTAGGCACTTCTCTTGTCTGATCTGGCCATATGGTTGTAGCTATAAAATTCCCCCTAAAGATTTGCCTTAACCAGGATCTTTCATTAGGACTCAGTTCTGGCTCTTCTCTTGCCACTGCCACAACTTCTTGTTTTCTTGGCTCTCTGATGAATCCCGTATCACTTGAACAGCAAACAAATGGAGTAGTACCAAAACCCCCGCCACATCTTGAGGCTTCTACAAAGGAAAGTTCACTTTGCAAGAGAACTTGACAGTCATGGATGGCCACACATGTGCCAGGTCGTTTGTTGGGGTTTTCACAGCGTCTGTTGATAAAATCTTGGCAAAAGAAGACAAAAAAAAAATATAAAACAAAAAAACGATTTATAAAATGATGCGTTTTTGGGTTTTTTGCTCAACAGCATGTTGATGCAATTAATTAGTTGTTATATTGGGGAAACCCCTTTTGAGGAAGTGTACAAAGTGCGAATTAAAACGATGCTATTTCTTATGTGGTTGAATAACTTAAAGAATTAAAGAATACAGGTATTTTTTATTATGCTTTTTTTAAATCTTGTTAAATTGTTGCGGTTTTAATGGTTGTTATTGCTTTATTTTAAACATAAAGTTGGTTTATTAACTGGTTTAATGTCTTGCCTCCTTTGTAAATTATTTAAGGCTTTTTTAAAACTCATTTAGTGTTTTCTGTTATTCAGTTTTTTTATTTTGCGGTTCGATGATTTACAATCTATAAGACGAAAAACAAGGTTCTAACAAGGGATAAAAAGAAAAAAAAAAATGTTCGTGTCTAGGCATTTCATGTCGGATGGTCATGTTAGGGGGAGTTAGGGTTCCTCTATTCTGGCACATTCTAATGATGAATCGGCATAGAAAACTAGTTTCCCCTTGAATTATAGGTGTATGATGTAGAAGTAACAATCATACCACAAAATTCCGTGAAGATCTTAATTTCCTAAATTTATTTAATTTACCATACGCTCCATATACAGCCCACTCATGAAAAATTTTATCTGTCGTTGGAGGGTATCAAAGATTAGGCGCAACCGAATATTCACTGTTTTTCTTAAATTTCTTAGTAAAAACTAATTTTTCAAATTCATAATCGATTAATCGCTTACCAAATATTTAACGTTAACAATCATCTTGTAGAATTTTAAATGAAGGGAATTTCTAAAGTCATTCAAGGTATTGAAAATCTTTTTAAAAACACAAATAATTTGTGAATGTGTTAAATGAAGCCAATTTAAGTGTCAAAAACGATGCATGAATTTTTATTTAAAATAATTTAGCTTTTTTTTATTGGACCATTAAAACGAAACCACTAAAAGAGAAAAAATCAGGGTCACTACAAACAACTTTTATTTTGTAAAAAAAAATTTATTCACAATAAAAATGATAAATTGGTCAAATCGTTTTAAGATAAATAAAAGAGCTGTAAAAATATTGAAATAGAAAAAAAAAATATATTAAACATATGCTGGTTATATTAAAGTCCTCTTTGAAAATTTCAATGAATTTTAAACTAAAAAAAAAACATGGTGGTGACCAGCGACTCCTCTGGCTTATAATAAAGTGGAGTCAAAAAGACATCGTATTTGCAATTGGTATGCAATTATTTCTCTTTTGCTAAAATAACACAATTAGAAATGGCACACATTCAGAAGTCATAACCAAAATCGAAACTCGAAAAACAGAAACCTAAAAATAGTTCAAAGATAGTTTAAGATCACTAAAAGTGAATATCTTTGAGAATCATAACATTTCCAGTAAAATTGCATCAAACTGTTTATGCAAAGGCATAGTTTTCGTTATATTTCTTAAATTAAAAAAATGATATTTTCTTTATTTTAATATTGTACAGCTGGAAAAGGTGAATTAAGCTCGATTCACCCATGCGTTCCGAACAATATTTTTGAACGAATTCACCCATCTCGGAAAATTTGTCCGGACAAACAAAGCTACCATATGGTTTACAAATGTAAACGATTATACAAAGTGGCAGAACAGTTAGCAAACTATTAGTTTTTTTATAACAGTGTGTGAAAATGGAAGTAAAAAGAAAATTAATATTATTATTTTTAATTGAATTGCATAAAACCCATTTACTAGCAAAACAAATTTATCAAAAAAGGTTGAAAGTAAAAAGATTAGCAGTTAGAAAAATATTACAGAAAAGAAGAACAAACGGTGTTTTCCGCACACTTGTTCCTGAGATGCGCTTTCATGACGTGGAATCGTTTATAAATAATTAACATTCACTTCCTACAATAATTGGTAAAAATTATGTTAAAAAATATTAAAATTTACAATTTAAAATTTACTTACGACCAATTCCAATAGATTTTTCTATTTCCGTCTATATATCGACCCTTTTGCGCGAAATTATCGTATATGCCAATTTTTTTGAAACTGAGTTTTTGATGCATTCTTGTTCTACATTCAAAGAGACGTCACCTGACAAAATATTGTAGGCAAATTCCACTTCGTTGCTCCAAAAATTTAACTATATTTTCATTTTTATATTGCAAGTGATAGCAGAGAAAAGTAGAAAAATGGCTCTCCTGTAAAATTTGGTTTTTGTAACATACGATAATGTCGCGCAAAGGGGTCGATATTTTGTTTTAAGTAAGTATTTTTACATGAACGATTTCCCATATCATAAATACATTCTTTTCCTGGATTTTTTATTTCCTCAATAAGTTTCAGGGCAATATTTTCTCTAACACCTATTTTTGTTTAATTTTTTTTAATTATTCAGCACAAAACGAAAAATTTAATATGTGGCAGCTCAATTCAACTTTTATGTACAAATTGAAAAAAAGTGGCATCTCAGTTCATTTTGAACAAGAACAAGAGTTAAAATTAAACCAATTCAAGAGAAACTGTTCCGAACAAATTCATTGCTCTATCTCTCAAAAGTGAAACGGCAAACTCAATATAAAAAAAATTTTGTCCGGACAAAAATTTTGTTCGGAACGCATGGGTGAATCGAGCTTTATGCTTCAACAGCTCGAGCTTTAAATGATTTAATTATCCAACTCAACAAAAATATGAGAACCTTTAATTCCGTTCTTTTACACAAGCAAAACATATACACAATGCACACACAAGCTGTTCGATCTGCGGTCGTTGCTTAAATTTTATGATTGTTCATTTCTACACTACAATTGTTCTGTTTTTTAACGAGGAACACAACACTATATAAGGTTCAGCTCTTCATTGAAAATAGTTTCGAACGGTATTAAGGGTAATGTTCGTCTACATAAACACTTAAAAATAAATATCGTTCCTGAGCGTGTGAGCCGAGAGTGCTTTAATATATAAATGAAAATATCCTAAAAAAATATCTGGTTGGTGGCAGCTGAAGAATTTAAAGATGTCGCAAAAACCAGTATGAGTGCTTAATATAATCGGCTATATCAAATCTTATATATCCTTTATGGTGTGATTAGGATAAAAAGGAATATATACACCGTTATTTAGATTATTTGTGCCCAGCCCAGTTCTCCAATCCCGCCCACATTTTGTCGGATGTTGTGAATTGAAAAAAAATGCTTGATGTTTATTTTGAAACTTTGGCTATTGCAGCTCTCTAGCTATAAAAAAAAAATCTATAATGTTTTTGTACGGGAGATGCCACGCTCACTTTTCCAATCCTGTCCATGGTTTTAGAGCAGTGATAACCAAGCAACAAACAAAGTTGTTGTATACATATGAATTGCCGACCGTGTCTGTGTAAAAAATACGATTATTGACTGCCTCGCGAGACTATGGAGTGGCCCGAACCATGTTGTTGTATACATGTGAATTTCCGACCGTGTCTGTGTGAAAAATACGATTATTGACTGCTCGCGAGTATATGGAGTGGTTATGACTGTTTTAGAGAAGTTGTGTTTTGATAACCAAGATGATTGTACTTAATTTGAGAAGTTTTGCTTCTTCGATTCTCTAGATATACAAAAAAAAACAGATGGACAGACGGACATCGTTAAATCAACTTCGCTGCACATTAGGTATGACATAGTGAACGATTTTTCGATTTTGGATTGATCCCGCCTCTTATTTTGTTAGGCTTGGAAAAAAAATTCATGTGGCAAAAAATGGGGGAGTTTGGTTGAGGGTAAATGGCTCCTCATCGAGCTCAAAGTTCAAGGGGAAAGTGAAAAAATTCATAAAACTTCCAATAACTGCTGCGGAGTCGCACTTAGAGTAGTAAAATGTAAGACAAACCTCCATTAATTTTTCCTCCCCAACACTTCTATAGAACAAACTTATACCCTATCTCCGCTCTTTAAGGGGCTTGCCCTACAAAAGTTAGTTTTTTATAAATTTTACACCCATCGTCTTAACAAGTTACAGGGCGCCTCTGGAGGATTCAAATGTATGACAAGCCGCCATTGATTTTTCCTCTCCAACACTTTTGTAGAACATTCTTACCTTCTATCGCTGCTCCTTAGGGTACTTTCCCTTCAAATAAAGATTTACAAATTTGCCCCCTCGTTCTAACTACTTTCAGGGCGCCTCTGGAGGAGTCAGATGTAAGATCGACCATTGATTTTTCTCACACAACATTTTTGTGGAAGACACCAACCTTCCATATCTGCTCCTTAGGTTACTTCCCTTCAAATAAGGTTTTATAAATTTGCCCTCTCGACCTTACTATTTTAACTGCACCTCTGGACGTGTCAAATGTACATACATATTTTTGTGATAAAGTGGATATTTTTTCCTATTTTCGGCAACGACTTGCAGTAGAACTATTTTTTCTTCCTCGTTTCGGCACAAAATATTGTTGTAGTCCTCAATTAGTTTTACACCTCTTTCGGCAGAATCGTTTACAACATGGAATTTTCGCAGTGTTTCTAGTGATTGTTGGTAGTCTTCATGCTTTTCCCGAGTTTCTGGATCACTATCAAGAAAATCTTTTGACAATCCGAGGCGAGTTACCATTTTTCTTGTGGCAATAAAATTCTTTTAACACTTTCGAAGTCGTAAAAAGGTACTGGAGAAACATTTACTCTACCCTTTTCTGCCCCGCTATCTTCATCATAAGATTCCTCCATGTGACTGCCCGACAGTTCTTCCGCGTCTTTCTCTTTATCTCTCTCAAATGTACGAAATGCATCCGCCATTTTTCGCTTGGTATCAAGGGGAACATTCTTGTCAAATAATGCAAAAGCAACAGCTTCGCCACTAAGATACCAGAGATGTCTACAGAATCTCTTCACCAACTGACGTGAAACTGTCTCATCAATTGAAACATAATGGATAATCGCTTTTAAAAAGTTAAAGTCATTATTTAGGGCTTCCACTGCTTTGGTAGCACTGAACCAAGCTTTAATAAAAAGAGTAACTATGAAAATAGAAACATCGCGAAGTCCGTTTAATTCATTTTCGCTTAAGTCGAGAAATTTTCGGAGTAAAAACATTTTTACACAGTATATGCCTTTGGCCATCCATCGAGCATGACTGGTAGGTCCTGGTTGGCTTAATTTATGGTTGGGAATATTTTCACCAATGAACAGCAAAACGATTTGTAAAAATTCCTTGTAGTCGCCTCTGGGTTGTTGTTCGTTTAATTGAGCTAAACAAAATGATTCGGTATCAATTAGAACTTGCACCGGTATTTTTGCTGCAACTTCATCATCTTTTATACCAGGACTATATGGTTTATCTTTAGTATTTTCCCATTGCTCTTTAAAACGCGCAAATATTGGCACCCCGGGTCCAGACATTTTTCCAAATTTGACTTCAAACACTTCCTTCAGTTGCAATGTGATGGAAGATAGAGAAGATCTCGTTCTAGTAATTGCTCAAGCAAAAAAGATGCACCTTGGAATTTGCCAGTGTTCGTTGAAGTGGTGTCGAAAGAAATAGCTTGAATGCGGTGAGCGATTTTTCATTTATGTAGAAGCCCGTAAATAGCCTTTGCGGGCCTTTTCCCTTACCTGACGTTATCTTTGGCGCACCCAGTAGCTGCTCGTTACCATAATATGTTAGGACAAAATTAATGGTTGGTCATACATTGGACTCCTCCAGAGGTGCAATTAAAGTAGTAAGGTCGAGAGGGCAAATTTATAAAAACTTATTTGAAAGGAAGTACCCTAAGAAGCTGATATGGAAGGATGGTGTCTTCCACAAAAATGTTGTGTGAGAAAAATCAATGGTCGATCATACATCTGACTCCTCCAGAGGCGCCCTGAAAGTAGTTAGAACGAGGGGGCAAATTTGTAAATCTTTATTTGAAGGGAAAGTACCCTAAGGAGCAGAGATAAAAGGTAAGAAGGTTCTACAAAAGTGTTGGGGAGGAAAAATCAATGGGGGTTTGTCATACATTTGAATCCTCCAGAGGCGCCCTGTAACTTGTAAAGAAGATGGTGGTAAAATTTATAAAAAACTAACTTTTGTAGGGCAAGCCCCTTAAAGAGCGGAGATAGGGTATAAGTATGTTCTACAAAAATGTTGGGGAAGAAAAATTAATGGAGGTCAGTCTTACATTTAACTACTCTAGGTGCGACCCCGCAGCAGTTATTGGAAATTTTATGAATTTTTTCACTTTTCCCTTGAACTTTGACCTCGATGAGGAGCCATTTACCCTCAACCTAACTCCCCCATTTTTTGCTACATATATTTTTTTTCCAAGCCTAACAAAATAAGAGGCGGGAGCACTTCAAAATCTTGTTGCAAAAATTTTCATATATCACTATGTCATAGCTACTGCACATCAGAGATCAGCAATGAGTAGTGAAAAAGTGAGTAGAGCTAAATCATGACTCATAAATTCTTGTACTTATACGCACTCATACTTATTCCAATGTGATTCAAACTCATATTCACTCAAAAGTTTCATTTTATTCATCGTACTCGTATTTACCAACATTTGTAGTGTTTGATTTAGAATCTACTCAAGTCAATGTGTATAGGCGAAGCAAAATGCGAGGCTGCCAGATTTGTCCCCGAAATAGCAAAGTGACGATTTGGCAATTACAGTTTACTAAAGAATATGTATGAAGTAGACGATTTTTCGGCAAATTTATCTGGCAGCGCTGATTATTAAGTTGTGTGTTTTCTCTGTTGTGTTAAAACGGTAAATGGATGAGCTAAATGATTTGAATCATTGTGAGTATTATAAGTATTTTCTTGAAATTATAAATCAAGCTGAGGTCATTTATGAGTATGCGTATAATGTCGACGTCGCACTCATAAATATTTCTCTTGTGAGTATGAGTGAATCAGAGTAGTTTAGTTTAAATGATTTCTACGCACTTATACTTACAATTGCATGAGTCAGTATGAGTAGCGAAAAAGCGATTCATTGCTGATCTCTGCTGCACATATATGTATTTGTCATGTGTAAAAAACTCAAAAAATCAAAAATAAAAAAATAATAAAATACCAACTTATACAAGGTATATTACCTTGTTATTTTCGGTACTGGGTATACAAAAACAACAACAAGGGATTTTATGAAAAAAGTCATTTTTGGACCGATCTGGCTCAATTTCAATATAAAACATTTCGGGACAATATCTGGCATTTATATACAGCTAGCTGGTCCCCATCATATCTGAGGTCCTAGGAAAACTCTTATCAACGGACGGACATCGTTAAATCAACTTCAGTCCTCATAATGACCCAGAATATATTAAATATCGACCCCTAACCGCGAAAATAAAGTAAGCGCCAAAAATAAAATTTTACAGGAGAGAGCTTTTTTATTTTATTTCATATAAATTTGCTATAAAATCATAACGGTACCTTATGTGACCATGACATTTTAGGAGATGATGCAAGTGTTGCCAATAAAGTCATTTATTAAAAAAACGAAATTTTAAAATCATGACGCTTACGTTATTTTCGCGGTTAGGGCTCGATATTTTGTATGGTCTAAGAACTTATATGTATTAGGGAAGCCAAACGGGAAATCCCGAAATCCCGGGATTTTTCGGTATTGACAAATCCCGAATCCCTGGATTTATTTTTTTTTTTCATCCCTGGATTTTTAATATATCAAGTTTTGTGTACAAAAATTTTCGTTTTTATTGAATTTTTATAGTCTATACAAAAAAAAAAAAATATTTTAAATTATATTTCAGTTGTATGTATTTATATATGTTATACATATATATTATACCTAAAGTGTTGTTTATTTAAAAAAAATCACGAAAAATCCCGGGAATTCCCAGAAATTCCGGAATTTCGGGATCGGGATTTCAAAATACCGAATCCCGGGATTTTCTAAAATTAATCCCGATTGGCATCCCTCATATGTATATACCAATATAAAAAATATTTTAAATTAACCTTATGTAAAGATTTTATTAGTTTGTACATTTGTAAACTGTGGGTTTTTTTTTGTAAGTCGGGACAATAACCAAACTGCAGCGCCTAAAATCATTGACAACACAGGTTAAACTCGTCATTCATTCAAGTCATTCAAGTTGGTCGAATCGGTGAAAAACTAAAAACCAAAATTGATGCAGTTTTTACAAAGAATATTAACTTAAAGAAATTGGTTAAATTTTTAATTTACCTTTCTATATTCTACAAAAGAGTTGACCACTTTTCAAAAGGCACCTAATACATTCATTATTGTCGAACTGTTTGAAGACCAAATAAGTAGAATGAGTTTTACGTTTGACTTATTTTTTTAATTCAAGTTTTTTTAACTATCAGTTTTAACTGTCATAAACATATTGTTAACTGGAACTTAAAGTCCTAGTTTGTTTTAACTGTACTTGGTAAAACTTGGCGTAAAGCTAATAAAATTTAATTTTCATTATTTTATGAAGAAAGCAATTCTACAACATGAAATTAATTAAAATTTACTAATAATTTTTTATTCTTGACTGACCGGGGAGATAAACCCACGTTCACCGTCAGGTCGATGTGACATGTTTCGATAGTAACCACACTATCTCTTCAGAAATCTTTGCGGTGAGTGTTAAACCCATTGACGACGGCTGGCAGTCTATAGTCAAACATCAATCTTCAAATAAAAAAAAAAAAAACTGATTAAGAACCATAAACAGTTCAAAAAAATAACCATAATACTAATTACACTGTGCTGGTTAAAAAAATAGACAAGCCGAAGACATGGCGTTTCAACATTATTCGGGTACGCTGAATCCAGTGGTGCTCGCCGTTTTTTAGGTGACCTCTTGTTTTCGAGATTTACCGTTATTTCGAAAGTGGAGGAGGTTGCACAACATATATTCGCGTAACTCAAAAACGGTTTATTAAAATTACTAAAAGAAAACGAAGTTCCGCAAATTACGTTGTTTTAAAAAATATTTTTTTTTTTTTTTTGGAAAAAATTAATTTTTTTGTCAAAATTTCGCAATTATTGTTTTTTAAAAATTCATAAAAATACAAATATGGCGGTTTTACAAATTCTTAAATTTGGCCTCTGCCGCGCGTAGAATGCTCTTAGATGGGTCAAATGTATGACCAATTCCACTTTATTTTTCATCTCTATCATTTATTTCTAACATACCTACCCGCTATCTCCATTCCTTAAGGGGGCTACCATAAAAAAGGTTTAATGCAGACTAGAAATATATTGAAGAAAAAGTCCCATAAGTGCCCAGGAGTCGCCACTAGTGGGATATATAATGTATGACCGACCTCAATTAATTTTTTGTCCTTAACATTTTCTCGAGACATATTTGTGCCTTCCCAGCAAACAATATGAGTCCTAAAAGAGTCTTTTAGGACTCCTTTTTATGAGCAAAACGCTCATAAAAGAGCTCCTCAACCCCTCAGATATGAGCGTGTTTTCCTATGAAACCGTCAAAAAATTTTGTACTGAATATGAGCGTTTTAGGACTCCTAAATTTAACGATTTGTATGGAAAATTGTGAGCCTTTTTGCTCACAAATCAATCATAACAACCTCTTAAAAGAGTCATAAAAGAGGGATTTCGGAGCCAAAAAATAGTGTTATAAGAGTGTTTCTTTTTCTTGAAATTAGGGTATTCATTTTATATGTAAATTTGTGCTTTTTGGCTTTTAATGGAAAAGTTTTATTAATACTAGGATCGCCCGGTGGCCGAAATTCGACCACTCGACATTTACTTTCGAGAAAACCTGTGCGTTATACAAAAAAAAAAAACGTACACATTTTTAAAGAACGGCAAAATTGCACTATTCACCCAACTTTGTACGTATGTCTGTTAGATAAATTAAACGCTTTTCAAACACTTTAATTCAAAAAATTTAGAAAAAACATATATTGTGCATATCTGCACACAAATTCCTTTAAAACGATATATGTTTCATTAAAATCGGTGGACGATAAGATACTTAAAAATCAACCACAAAAAAATTGTTCCCGTATTTATATATAAGATATGTTTTGTGCATGAAAATCATAATCATTTTAAACAAATTTCAGCGGACAAAACCACTTAATATTCTTTTAACAATAACTCATAAATAAGAGTTTTCTAGGAGTGTGCTCCTAAATTGCTCATAAAAATGAGTCTTTTGGGAGTCCTGAATTCTACAGGATTCGAAATCAATCAGAATTGCTCATAAATTAGGAGGGTAATCATAAAACCCTCAAGAAAAGGAATCTTTTAAGAGTCATATTTAGGAACGCTCCGAAAATTGTTTGGTGGGTTATAGGGATGCTAAACGGGATTGGTTTTAAAAAATCCCGAAATCCCGGGATTTTCGGGATTCCGGGATTTTTCGGGATCCCGGGATTTTCGGGATTCCGGGATTTTTCGGGATCCCGGGATTTCGGGATTCAATTCACTTTTTAAAGAATTTATTTTGATTTTAGAATTATAAAAATTTATTTAATTTTTGTAATCGTATATTCATTAAAATACATTTTTATTTACATTACATTTTATTATTATTTAATTATTTTTAAGCAAAAAAAAAAAACAAATAATTCATATACATAAGTTTAAAATTTTTTAATTAATTTAAAATATTGCGTTTTAATTGAAAATTAAAATTTTTGATCATTTCTTATGATTTTTGTTTTTAAGAGTTTGTAAAAATATATACATACATATATTGTTAAAAAGACTAATATTATTGTACCTTGTTAAATTTATCCCAAAAAGATATATTTAATGCTGTTTAAGGTAGTTCCTTAAAAATATTAAAGCATCTAATGTTTCATCGGATAACCTTGATCGGATTTTATTCCCAACATAAGCAACTGTTGAGAAACATCTTTCACAATCCACGCTTGTGGGTAAAATGGTTTCTAGATAGCTATATGCAGATTGTAAACATTTACCCCTTATGCCTCCGGATACAAACAAATCAATTTCTATAGAAAGTTGCGTCTCCAAATCATCATTAGTACTATTTAAAGCTTTTGTTGGACTCTTACATTCTTCGATGGCATCATTTAATTTTTGAACAATGGAAATGGGGACGTCGAATAATTCCTCATCAGATGTACTATCATTGATTTCGAGTGATGTTATCGAACTGTTAGTACCGTGGTTTTTTGCGAAACGTAGAATCAGCAGCTTCAATTCGGTTTTTATTAAAATCATATCCAACTGGTTATCAAAATCGGATTTTTTATTTGGATTTTTTATCTCCTTTACCATAAATGCTAGCGCAGCATCAGCTTTGCATAAAGTCATATCGCGGCGGCACAGTGCTTCAAGTGTTATTTTAATTGGGGTTAAAGTGTTTACGATTTGCTTAATCAAATTGAACTCATGTTCAGAAAATGTCTGCATTTTTAAATCGATAAGAGCTTTTTTTACTGGTATTTCTAAATCACAAAACCGCTGACACATTTCAAACAAAGTGTTCCACCTGGTTCTACAGTCCAATATCAGTTTTAGTTCTTTCCCCTTTTCTTGTTTTACATAGGATTGTAATATCTCATTTTTTGATGGAGATTTTCGGAACATTCTTACCGCTTTTCTAACTTTTTCAATAATTGGTTTAATATGAAATTTTTTCGTTATTTCAACCTGGACTTCACTTAATGTAATTTCAAAATGATCGAACAAATCTTCATCATCTTCGGATGACGACTCCTGGGGTTCCGTATTATAAGTGGATGTACCTTTATATAAAACATCAACCACTGCAAGATGCAATCCATGGGCTAAGCACAACTGCTGCTTGGGAGCTATAAGTCTACCGATTTTTTGCATGGTTGAAGCACCATCGGTAGTAATACCAACCACATCATTAGAAAGTGAAATTTCAAATTCTTTTAATCTTTCATCTAAATACTGGATGCAATTTTCTGCCGTACCAGACTTCTTCATCCTTATTAAACCAATATTAAAAAGCTTTCCATTTGTGTTAACAATGATGTTCACATATCGTTTATTGGAACAGGAAGTCCATTCATCCAACGCAATACTAAATTTTTTCTCGCTAGACTTGATTTTTCTTATTTCTTCTTTCATATTTTGTTTACATTTTTGGTAATATTCCATGAATTTAGATTTTATTGTTTCTCTTGATTTTGGAACTTCAAGACCCCGTGCTTTTAATGATTTTCTAAGCTCTGTAGAAGTAATAAACAATGAAAAAGGCAAATTGTCGACTGCTGTCAAGTGGGCAATTGCTGCTGATAATGATTCTTCTTGTCTTGGAAAACCAAAATCTGAGAGCTTTAAAACTTTTTGATGTGGTTCATTGCTACCACTTTTTTCCAACTTTATCATATGAATCTACATAAAAAAAAAATGTTATTCATTGCGGTATTTATTTAAAAGTACTTACGTTAAGATGAGTTAACAATCCTTTTGTTGACCCGCCATTTGTTTTTAAAATCTTTTTGCACAATTTGCATTTGGCTTGTGGTGCTCCTTTTGACTCCACCAAAAAATAGCTCCACACTGAACTTTTGTCGTTACTCTTTGTTTTATGGTCTTTAAAATTCATTTTCACACAATAATTAAAGATTTTGTACAATAGGAATATCTTTTTTCTTATTTTTTTTTTAAACAATTAAAAGATTTGTGCAACAAAATGCAATTTTATTGTCCGGCTTTACAATAACAATGTTGTTGATTTTTTTATCTTTTGTTATGATTTTACTCACAGGGTGTTTCCAAAGCTAAATAAATTATTAAAACATATACTTTACAAAATGTATAGGTGTAGTTAATGCTTCAAACAAAAAAGCACTCATTATTAAAAAATACTTAAAAAAGCATGTAATAAATATTTTTTGTGCATTTTTGGTTAAAAAGAAAAAAATCCCGAAAAATCTCGGGATTAATTTGTAAAAATCCCGGGATTCGGGATTTACCAATCCCGAAAAATCCCGGGATTTCGGGATTCGGGATTTCCCGTTTGGCATCCCTAGTGGGTTATCACCACTTCTTAGAGGAGATCCCATACAAAAATTGCGTTTTATATAATTCTTAAATTGATTAAAATTTTTCGACTTTTGTGAATAAAATCAAAAGTTGCTAACAGATTTTAATCATTTATGACTTTTTTTATTTGCAATTTTTTATACGTCTGGAAAAAATTAGAAGCATAGCTGCATTTTCCAAGTCCTTACGAATTTTTTTAAAACAAAAATTTCGAAATTTTGAAAAAAAAAAAATATTTCTTTTTCCAAAAAAAATATGTTTCTAAAACGACTGCGCATATTAGTTTTGCCTTTCTTAAAGAAAATTGTGTGGCGGAATTTCGGTTTTATTAGTTTTTTCAATAAGCTAAAGCGTTTTTGAGTTGGGCGAACATATGCTGTGCAACCTCCCCCATTTTCGAAATAACGGTATATCTCGAAAACCAGAGCTAACCTAAAAAACGGGTAGCACCACTGTATTCAGCGTTCCCGAATTAGGTTAAAATGACAAGTGGTAAATTCATTTTTACCACTTTTAAACTACTTTTGAACGTGTTTAAAAAAAAACAACTTTAAGCGTATAGTTTTAATTTTATTTTTGCTTATTTTGTGACTTTTAGGGCATGTTTTAGACGCATATTTTGCAAACTTAAGTGCATGAACTTCCTTGCCCTGCTTATGAACCATTTTTGTTCTAAAAAAACCTCATACCCATTCTAAAAAAGTAATTTTTTGGTTAAAAAAAAGTAATTTTTGGACCTGTAAAAATAAAATTATTCAATTAATTTTTGTTGACCAACAACACATCTCTAATTTATTATTTTGTCTTGTTTATTTAAGAGACAGCCACAAAGTGGTCACCAAAAATGTTAAACTTTTCAGATAAATTATAAAATTAAATCAATCATAAGTTATTTGATTGTATAAGTTAAAAGGCATTTAGTTAATTAAGTGTGAACTATTCGTGCTAAAAATAACCAACTGTGAATAACTTGAAGAGGTTCTTAAAAAAGTTAACACCTAGTGATCATTTCTGTTACGCTATTATAATAATAAATAATCCATAATAAAAAAACAACAACAAAAAACATATACATAAAGTTCCGTTTACATCTTTATTTTTAAATTTTTTTGTTTAATCTACGTTGTTACTTAAATATTCTTTTATGAAAAAGTTGGTAATTAGAGGTATGCACGTGAGTGTTATTTGATTTACATCACGAATATAATATTTTCGATCACGTCCTTTCACGAACGAAATTTTTTTTAAGTCTCCTCAACCTAAACTCAATACAAGTCCTTAATTATCACCTGAAATTTTATTCAAATCAGATTAACCGTTTAGAAATTACAAAATTATTTTCATTTTATCCAAAATCTCCTACTGTGGATCATAAGCCTTATGAGCCGAATTAGGCACCAAAATTTCAAAAATTTACATCTCTCGTGATAACCTTTTTGTGTATCCACTAGGGTATTCCTTCGGTTAACCGTCAATCGGTTAACCGATTAATTACTACCCGATTAACTGATCGGTTAATTTCAAATTGGCTTTTTTCGATTAACGATTTAACCGGTTAATTTCAGTTGATTAACCGATTAACCGATGTAACAAAAATTTCAATATTTTGTAGTATTATAACATATTTGTTTGTGTTTTTAATTATTTGTTTCGTATTATGGGTGTGTGTGAAACGATAGCAAAGTACTCATGGAAGTAAAAATTTGACACTATTGAGGTGAATAAAATTTCACTAGCCCCAGGGTATAAATTTTGACATTAGTGTAGAAATATTTGACAATCACAAAATTATTTTTTTCATCAAATTTGCTTAAACAAAATAAAAAATAATATGGAAGCAGGACCAGCGGCAAAAACAATTAAAAAGAATTGTACAAGATGTAAGTATTTACATATGTTTAAGCATTTTTGCCCACACTTTTTGTAAAACTTGTTAATATATCAGAACGAATTCATCAAATAGTTGTGACGATCTCATTTCCAACAGAATTGAAATGATTATTGGTAAACGTTTGTTTAGTTTATTAATTTTCACAAAACTATTAGTAATTGTTGTTTTCTTTATGTTAAAATTTTACGTTGTCAAAAATGTTACAATTTCACACAGCACAAATATGAAAATTTTCTACCACAAACAAATTTAATTTCACCATAGAACTTTGCTACCGTTTCACACACATCCTATATACAAAATTTATGTGTCTAGAAAATGTTTTTTTTATACAAACAAAGAAGGTGTTCATTGACCTTAATTTTAACCCATTTTCCGCTAACCGGTGACTAAAATTACAATGTATTTCAATTTTTTTTAACTTCTTCATCGATCAGCAGGAATGTGGTGAAAAATGGATTTAATGTTTGACTGTCAACACCATTTTTTTGTTTCACGTTTCTCATACATATCTTCTCATATCAGTCTTTTAATTAAACATTTAAAAAAACTCTAATGGCATAATGGAGTTTTTTATATGTTTAGCGAAATTCTGGAAAAGGACTGAGATCTACGATAAGTAAAATAAGTTTTGTCAAAACTAAAGCAAAGAATCGCTTTAATTCTAACCATTTAAACCAAATTACTTTTCTAAAACATTATTTTATAAGATATTTTTTAACTATTGAAATAACTAATAAAATTATCTCAGTTTATTTTATTATAAATACATATTTGGGGGATTCACAAGTTAGTCATAAAGTCTTATATCTTAATATAAATACAAGAAATATATATCATCGGCTTAATATGCAAATCAGCTAAATCCACTTTTTATGTGTGTAGTTTTTCTTCTATTTAAATCTTAAAGTGTGTAAATCTAACTGTATTTTTAGTTTTCTATCAAGCTGCTACTAGGGAAATGTGCTGGAAGAGTAGGAATGAAACGATACCTCTAAGGTATCGATACTTTTACTCGATGTGGTATCGCTCGTAAAGTATCGATACCTACTCAGTATCGAAAAAAAGTATCGATACTTACTTGTATCGGTAATTGTATCGGTTTGCATGATAAAAGAATAGAAAGAAGCATTTATAAACGTTCTTATTAGTAATTTACATAGTGCTAAATTTTTAAAATTGTTGTGCAAAACGAAAAGTTTAAACATTGAGACCACTTTTTGTTACCACCTAGTACCAATTCCCTTCCGAAAAGTCTTTTTTTATCTTGGGAAACGAAATTTTATAGAACGTTCAGGATAACATCCGTCATTCACCTTTTATTCCAGAAATCAACAAAGTCACTGTGTATTTATTTTAAATGTAAATATGTATGCATTTTATTTTTAAATTGGTAAATATATAATAAAGGGTGATAAAACCATTATTCTCTAATTGTGAGTCACCTTGACGTCAAGGCTTTTGCGCAACTTAAATTGACCTTTCTTTGTTTCAGTATTTAACAGCTTCTATCATTGAGAGGTACACAATTGAGCAGCGCGTTAAGATTGTTCAAGCCTTTTACGAAAATGGGCGTTCAATCAAAATGCATTTCGCGCACATCGTGATTTTTTGGTCAGCATAATCGACCAAATGTTTCCACAATCGGGAATATTGTGCGCAAATTTCAGCCAATCGGGTCTGAATAAAATGTAAAAACAAATGTACATACTCGCCCAGTTAGTTCTGCGGCTGGCGGCGTTATCGTACTTCTTCGAAAATGAGGTCGGCCAAGCAAATACCGTGAATGATGTTCGCTATCGCGAGATGATAACGGACTTCCTATAGCCATAAATTGAGGAAATGGACCTAGACGATTTGTGGTTTATAGGTGTTAACTGGTCAAACGGTTTCTTGACACCGTTACTGCTGCTCCAGCCTTGGAAAAATAATCAAAAATTTAAGATTAATTTCAATACCAAAGTGAAACGATTACTTTTGACCGATACCGAGTATTTTCTTATCGATACTACTTGTTACTCGGTTGCTAAGTATCGATTACAAAAATACTTGGTACTTATATAAAATTATCGAATATGTACTTGTATTTACTCGTATCGTTTCATCCCTATGGAAGAGAGCTAGCAGGTTTGCATAATAAGTCTGAGTTCATACGGCTCATGTCTTATTGGCAAGATTCTACCTTTTTCTTCTTTGAACATGAATGGGCGTTCAAATGATTCATGTCATGTTGACGACAAGTTTTTTATTTTGTTTTATTTGATATTGAAAACAGAAACAAAATTAAACAACGAGAATATGAAAGCAAAACGTAAAGACATTACATGCATCTCGTCCCCCTCGCCTATAAAGTAGCAATCTTGTCAATAAGACATGATCCGTATGAACACAGATACTATTTGTTACTCGGTTGCTAAGTATCGATTACAAAAATACTTGGTACTTATATAAAAGTATCGAATATGTACTTGTATTTACTCGTATCGTTTCATCCCTATGGAAGAGAGCTAGCAGGGTTGCATAATAAGTCTGAGTTCATACGGCTCATGTCTTATTGGCAAGATTCTACCTTTTTCTTCTTTGAACATGAATGGGCGTTCAAATGATTCATGTCATGTTGACGACAAGTTTTTTATTTTGTTTTATTTGATATTGAAAACAGAAACAAAATTAAACAACGAGAATATGAAAGCAAAACGTAAAGACAGTACATGCATCTGTGTACTTGTTTCTTTTCCCCTCGTCCCTCTCGCTTATAAAGTAGCAATCTTGTCAATAAGACATGATCCGTATGAACACAGACTAAGCCGATATGACTGTTGTGGGCTACCACTTATGATTTCAATTTCTACTGAACAGTTTATTTATTTTAAACAATTGTAAAATATTATTTAGGATATTATGACTTGATAGCACACCTAGTGTATTAATTGAAAAAATGCATATTACATATTTTTTTAATTGTTTTTTTTTTGTTTGCTTGTTTTTAATTATTTAACATTTAAATTTAAATTAAAGCAAAAGGTCGATTAAATGAATACCCCCTAGTATCCACATATTCATGTCTTGCTAAAAAAAGTCATGACTTTCTTACAAAACTTCTTCGAAATTCAAAATTTGCTTTAAAGCTGTAGAAAATTGGTATGGCTTATGATGATATTACAAAGAAAATCATCAAAAATTGAATTGTAAAAATTACTTACACCTTCTTATAAGCTTCATTAAAATTTAAAGGAATCACGGTAAGGCGTGAATCACGCGTGACAAAATTCTGCCACGTGCACACCTCTACTATTAATCCCCTAAAAAATTATAAATTTTTTGTCTCTACATTTAAATGATTTATAGTTAATAAATTTAAATTTTATCTTAAAATCAAAACATCTTAATTAAAAACATTTGTTATTGCCAGGGCAAGTATTTCAAGCTTTTTGCTTGTAAAATATGTTTGAAGGTATTTTAGAGGATTTTAATTAAAATTATTTATAAGATGCCTTAGGTCTTATTCAAAATGAACATAATCCTTTAAGCGGTTTACTAAAATAAGTTTCGGAACTTCGGAAATTAACAATTTCATTTGAAGTAAACTTTTTCGTTAATAATTGCTTGCTTACAGTCTTTTTCATAAAAAGAAAACGAATTTTCTATAAAAATCGTTTGAATATTTTTTTGAAACAAATTTTTTACAATACAAACGAATTATATTCGTTATTCATACAAAAGTTGCTTCAATTTTTTCCCCCCCATTTCCTTAATTCGTTATACGAAATCGCAAAATATTTCAAACAATGTATATACGACAGTTTTCTAATATAAGTTAAATGCATTGATATTTTTTTTCGGTGTATCTGTTTTTTTTTTGTTTGTTTTATCATAAAACTTTTATGTAGAGATATCAGTAAAAATATTTTGTTTATTTTTGTGGTTTTTTTTTTGGACACACTCAATTGTAATAAATTGTATACAAATGAACGCAAAAACATATTGAACAAGAATATGTTAACTATTATTCATTTAATAATTCTTTATTTATAGTAATTTTGATTTATTTTTATCAGATTTTTTTTGTTGTGACGGATCAGTCACATTTGTCTTTTAAGAGGGGTTTTTTAAAAAGATTTCTATAAACGATTTAATTTAAACAAAATTTTAATATTTGTTTTGAATGTACACAAATGTTTGTTTGAATTTATAAACAAGAAATTTTAGAAAACAAAAATATTGATTGACAAATAAATGCCATACATATCGCACACTAAATCATAAACAGTCACAACTCAAAATACACAATTGTTCAGGAGCGGCAAAAAGCGGGTTTAAAAAAGACATGTTTGTAATTTTATAATCAAATTGAATTCCACAATAAAGAAAATACTCTAAGAAGAAAGTTTAATTAAATTTTTTTTAATATTGTGCTGTAATTTCCAGTTGTGACTGTTTAGTCGAAACTGAAAGAACTAGTGAATTTTACACGGGATGTACCGAAATAAACGTAGAAGACTAAATGCAGTTTTACCACCCGCAAAATTACCTGATTTAAATGAAATTAAACCTGATATAAAATTGAAGTTTTATTTAATAAAAAGACATTTAAAAAGAAGCAAAACACAACAAACTCATTGAAAGAAGATTAATATTAGTCAAACGTTATTATTGTAACTTTTGTAAATTTAGAGAAAATAAAGAGTCAATTTGACTTCAAGGCCATGTAATGTGAAAACTCTCGATTGTTTATCATAGGGCTGTGAAGTCACTGGTTTATGCTGATAATCCAGCAACAATTGACGTCTTGGAGTTCAACATTGTTCATTTAATTGGTGACATGCAGCGAGAAATGCTTGAAAAAGGGGAACAAAATTGGACGTGTGCAATGGATTTCGTTAAGAACAGGCGCGGGCCTATTTGTTTGAAATAGGTATCAATTGCTAATGCCGTGTATTAATCTCTATTTAATTTTTTTTTTTTTTTTTGGGTTGTCTACCATTTTAAGTTAAATGCCATGGTCTTTAAAATAACCTTTATACCGTATTTAGTAAACAAAATTCCTGCATGGTTTTATACAACTGTCCCTTTCGTAATTCAGTTGTACAACTGTTAAGGGCGTTAAATATTCTTCAAACTAAAGCATTTGAAAGTTGCCAGATACAAATAATTATCAGCCCATTTATAAATAAAAATTTCCCGGGTGTTTGTTCTCTTCTCCCATTTTTACAATTGAATTTAAATAGGAAAAAATGGAAAGAAACTCCCGGGTAATTTTTATTCATAATTGGGCTGTATATGTTGGAATATTAGAAACATATCTATCTTCCCCTAGGCTAGTTTTTAGCTTTAATAACTTTTTCAATAGACTTCTGGTTCGAAATCACTATAAAAGCCATCTTTTTTTGAAATCTAAGAGTCCATCTTGCGACGACATTCAATATCGAACTTTTGGAAATATATATTAAATGTTTGAACCTTTTCTTAAAAAGAAACCGAGATTTTGGTTCAGAATGATGTGCATTTTTTATCAACAATATTTAAAAAGAAATAAATGCCATCACTGATATCGAATCTTGATTTTATTTGGGTATCTGAAGTAAGAATTTCAAATTAAACTTGAATAACACCTAAGAGAAATTAACCACGCTCTAACCACGACAGTAAAAATTATACCAAATTCGGGCAATTACCCGCAAAGTGGCAACACTGACTAAATGATGTGTGAAATGTAAGTCGTTATTTTTATACCTACAAACATCCGAAAAGTAAATAGTTATAAAAAGTCTAAAAAAATAAGAGGTTCCACATTACCTTCCAAAAGCTAAGTTCTCACTAGTTACATTTTAACTACATATGAAGCATTTAAAGGGTAACTCTATCCAGTAAAAAAATGTGCTCCAAAAGGTTTTGTGTATGAATTCATACCACAAATCGCTTCAAACCTGCTGATGGGATGCCTGATTTTTGTATGGGGTGTTCCCACTTTAGAGGACTATTTTCTGCTGACAATAAGCGTTTCTTTTGACATGCAAACAAAGCACTCCTAAAGTGCTTTTTGAAGGGTAAACTATATAAACACATTAATTAATGTTTTGCTTTTACTAGTTTAAATGCATATTTTCCATCGTTTGCTTAAACCATAATATATTTATATTTTTTTTTTTTTTTTTTTTTTTGTTGCTTTAAAACCTTCTTCGCTGTCAGCACTCAAATAGCAGCTGATATTTAGATTTTATTCTTTATCATTTACTGCTGTATAAGAGCTCCCTTATTGTTTTTACATGGAAGTTAAAATCGGGAAATTATTTTTGGATTTTCTTGTTTTAAGAAACAAAATTTATTACTTTAGAAAATAAACTTCTTTCCGTGTACAAACTAGTGCTGGGAAACTATCGATAGACTATCGATATTATCAATAGTCTTAAAATATCGATAGGAAAAATATCAATATCGATATTATTATTATTTAAACTACAGCTATGAAGACGTGTAACAGCAGCTATACACACACAGCTTTTTTGCTGCAAATTTTTACTTGCCATTATTAATTCGCGCTGAATTGCAGCAATGAATACAAACAACAAGAATGGCAAGTGGTATGGATTGTTTATATGGGACCTGAAAATCCAAATACAATTGCAAGCATAGGACAAAACAATGAACGACCATTTGAGGATGAGTCCGCTTGATTGATTTTTGGGTTTAGAATTTAGAAAATGTTTAAAGTTGCAATGGAATATCTTATAGTCGTAACAGTCGGTTTCTTCAGAAAGGTACTTATCAATTTTTAAAAAACTGCCATCTAAAATAACGTGCGTATAGATATACGTCTCATACATTCAATAAAGTGATAAAAACAACGAACTGAAGCCTTGTAGAAAAATAATTAAAGTTTTCCTGCATAAGTACAAACATTCAGTCGATAGTAATATCGATATATCGATAGAGAAATCTGAACTATCGATAAATATCGATAGTAGAAAATATCCCAGCACTAGTACAAAAGTAAAATTTTGACATGTTTGCCACACAATTTGTGCGGTTTAACATTAAAACAGACATAACGGTATTTTCCCAGCTAAAGAAGACAGTGATGCAAACAAAAAAAAAAAAATTTTTTTTTTTTGCTTATTAAAAATAAAACAATTTTGATAAATTTTCAATTGTGACTGTTTATGATTTACTGTGCGATATGTTAATATTTTATTAATTAAAATTTTATTAGACTTGAATAAATTTGTAATGACAAGTTTTTTTTCTTTCTTTTAAGGTAAATAAAGATCTAATACGGATTTCTTGAATGTGTATGTAAGTATAAAAAATGATTAAGATTTTATTTAGTGGTAAGAGGTGAGGGTGATGTGAAATTTCGCATTTTCTTCCCTTGTGATACTGTGTGATCGTGATTCAAAATCTAATCACGAGTACAGCTCTCACAAAAGTGATGTATTTTATCTTTAATATAAAACTAGTAACGCTTTTGAAATATTTTTTGATTGTTTGTTTTTTTTTTTCAACAAAATGTTACCGATTAAAATAAATGTGTTTACATATTTTTTTTATTTTACAAAAAAAAAGTTTCTTTGGAATTTTAACTATTTTCGAGTTTTAACTAAAGCCTTTCTGTCTTTTTATTCTAAGGAAAAATATCGAGAATTTATTAAGTTTTTTTAGTTCATTGAATTTTAGTAACCTTGCCCAAGGCCATTATCGGTTTACAAATTTCTACTTAGGTTAGGTTAGTTCCTCGTTCATCATATCCAGGCCAAAGGATCCTGGATATCAAGCAGGTGGACTCACAGGTCCACCGCATCTGCGCAACTCTATAAGACTCGCGCCCGATAAGTAATTTACAGTGAGCCATTGGAAGACCAACAAATTGCTCGATGAATACGTCATCCATGCGACCACCTTGTCTGGCCAGCCCATCTGCTACTAGATTAGCCGGGTACTCCGAGTGACCCGGTATCCATATAAGCGTTACCCCTGAATGTTTCGCAATCTCATCCAAAGACATTCGACATTCTACACTTAACCTAGATTTCGTGTAGACACCCGCTAGGGAAGCAAGGGCAGCCTTGCTGTCAGTAAATATACGTACACAGAAAAAATTATTTTTCCAATTCAAACAAAACATTTGTAGAATCAAACAATTTTTTGTCTGAAATCGGTCCTATAAACAAATTCGCATATTCAAACAATTTATTTGCATTTTGTTTATTGAAAAAAACACTGATTTTTTCAAACAAATAATTTAACTGAATCAAACAAAAAGTTTACTGAAATTCATATACTAAATTTCAAAATAAAAAAAAAAGGTTTTTGCACAAGCAATGATGCGCACACAAGCACTTTATTAGAAGATGTTGGCAGAGAGAGCAGAGCGGCCGGCTGGCTTTGAGACACATTTTTTTGTTGGAATAATTTTTGAACGAAGTCTTTTTTTATACACACAATGTTTTTCGTCATCACTCACTGTTGCTGTATCCTTTCCTTTGCTAATGAAGAAGAAATGTAACCCAAAAACGGCAACAGGCCGACTCGATATGTTTTTCGTCATCATTATATTTTTGTATTTGATGTATTTAAGCAAACAGTTTGAAAAAATTGAATACGGGATTTGGTTTTTTTTTACCAACTTTGAAACCAACCAAAAATTTATTTTGTTTCTTATAATGTTGTTGTTGTTTCTGTTGTTTAAAAAGAGTGAAACGTTTTTTTACCTGCTATTTTTTTGTTTTTTTTTTACTTCAAACCTCTTCATCTGTTGTATCTGTTGTATTTTTTTAAAGTGTCCAAAAATAGACTGTATGTGTTTTTTGTTGTAGTTCTTATATTTCACATTAGGAAGTGTTGCTTACGATCAAATAAAAAAATGCAAAAAGACGACAACATTAAAAAGCGTTAAATATTTCATACAAAATTATGAAAACTTGAAACTAATAACGCGTGTATTATATTTTTGAATGGTTGTCAACATTTTTGTTGGTTAAATAAAAATCAAACAAAAATTTTAATTGAATCAGTAAGAAAATTTGTAGAAATTGAAAAAATTTTCGAACAAGCGTTTGTTTGAAAATAATTCGGCAATAATTTTTTCTGTGTATATCTCCCGATATGCGATGATACCTCAGCCAGTTTGCCGCCCGCCTTATAGCCGAGATTTTCGCCTGCAGGACACTACATCCATCCGGCAGACGAAAGGAAACCTTCACATCCAGTTCCTCTATGAAGAAACCTCCGCCAACCCTCTCACCTTTCCTCGAACCATCAGTATAAACCCCTAGGGTTGGCTAACGGAAAGTATCCGACAGCACGTTGCCGTGCGCCACTTGTGTCACGAACTCCGCACCAAAGAACGGCACCGGGGTGCAGTAATCCACTCCATCAGGGACAATCGTACTTCTGATTATCCTGGCGTGTCCATAGTCACGGGTCGACCAGCCGTTCGCCGCGTGCAGCCGTGTCGCCGAGCAAAGAGCCAACTGTTTGGCCGTTATGTCCACCGGGTGCCAGTTCAATATCGTAAACAGCGCCTTCGTGGGAGTAGATCGCATTGATCCCGTGATCATCAACGCGACAATTCTGTATACTTCCTCAAGCATCGCGCGGTGTATGCTCTTATCCAATGCAGTCCACCATACAACGACCCCATAGTACAGGGTCGGTTGTAAACCACAGCCTCAAAGATCCAATTGACACACCTCGGGCTCATACCCCTACACGCATATTTGACAACTATTGCCTTTTCCACTCTCATCCGGACATTAAGTCCCCATGACAGCCTGCTATCCAGAACCACGCCCAGATACTTGGCACTGCGAGATATCTGAAGCTCAGTTCCATTTAACCTTGGAAGTCTAAAGTCCTCGGTCCTATACTTCCTCGTAAAGAGTACCAGTTCCGTCTTAGACGGATTTGTACCCAGACCGCATGATGCACTCCAGATGCATCATGCGGACCTTCAAGGCAGCCTCCATACACTGGGACATTACTCCCAAATGCAAATTTCTACTTAATATAGACTTAAATAATATTTTGTCAGTCTTCAAATCAGTTTCAAATTGAAATTCATGAATCTCTTCTTCATCGCTGCATTTCTTCAAAAGTTTCATTGCTTAATTTGATCGCGTCAATGTGCCTTAAAACATTTCTGTTATCGTTTTGAACCACTAATTTGAGCAATTTTTAATTTTTATTCATGCAATCTCCCATATGAATGAATTGTTCCAAAAATAGCCATATAACTGTCATGATTTTGCAACAAACTATTCAAAATCTTTAACAAAAAAATAGTATATAAAATAGTAACGAACAACATTCAAGGCCAATGAGGACACACGAGGAGTAAAACGGGCCCCTTTGAGCAAAACTAACATGATTTTTAATGATGTGTTTAGACAATGATAGAAAATCAATAAAAAAAATTTAATTATTTGTTTTAAATTGTTTTAAAAAGATTATAAATCTTTTTTATTCAATGTTGTTTAAGTTGTTAATTTTTTTTTTATTTTTTTATTTGTTTGTTTGTTTTTTTTTTTTTTTTTTCAATTAATTTAGACATAAAAATACTATCAAAAACATTTTTAAATTCTACACTGAAAGGTTTGTGATGGAAACCGATTTTCAAAACCAAGCGATTTAAAATCGAAAACATCGTTTTCAGTGTTTTTTATTTGCCTCTTAATTTTGTATATTTTCTTTAAAATTCGATTATATGTATCGTCGCAGGAATTAAAGAAAGCTGTAACTCACAAAACATAAAATATTCACCAGAGCCAAAAAACCTGTATGAAATAAAGTAGAAAAAAGTTTATATCACAAAAACTATACAACTTAGGAACATGATTTTAAAAATGTATTTTTATTTTTTCTCGCTTTATATATTGGCTCTAAACATTTCCTCTCAAGTCTATTATTTCCGGTGATTCTGCGGCTTACAGCTTTTATTTATTTATATATTTTTTTTTGCGTAAGTTAATTTTTGTAATATGCAGTAAAAACTGGAAAATATGCCCTGAAAATTAAAAATTGCTCATTTGAAGACACAATATACAAAAATTTTATAACAAAATTCATATAAGAGAATATTATCTAGATATTAACATCCATATGGGTTTTTGTATTTAAGGGATTTTAGGTACGGTCGCTAAATTGTTAATAAATGCTAACATTTAAAAAGAAGTTGAAGCTAGTTAAGGATGGAAGCTTTGAGCATATGTAAACCGATTCGAAAATAATTCAATTTAAAGTAAAATATTTTTGGCACGAATTTTATTTAAATAAATTAGATAGCTTGCGGACATAAAAAGTCTAATTTGGATGTGAAATTATAGACCGATTCTCACCATTTGCACAGACTTCGTCCATATTTGATCAAATTATCTACAAAATTGGAACTTGTACTCTGCGCACAAGGCTAACATGGACAGGCAACCAGTCAGGCGGATGGATGGACATCGTTAGATCACTTTAAAAAGTGATTCTGAGTCGATCGGAATACTAAAAGATTTGTTTAGATACAAATCGAGTAACATTTATCCTTAATGACGCCTGCTTTGTCTTACAATTTTAGAGTACAAATTAAATGTAGATGTCGAAATTAAAGTAACAGATTTTCGAAAAAAAAAATTCATTTGCTGCGAAAGCTTCTGTAGGCATCTAAAAAAATTTAATATGTATCAAAATATGCATTAAAAAGGCAAAATATGCGCTCTAAACCTAAAAAATGCTGCAAAAAGGCTCTTTTTACTAAAATATGCCAAAAAATGCTGCAAACGGTAAAATAGGCACTAACAAATCGTTGCCAAAGTTCATAAAAAGCTCAAAAACCGATAAATATATTGCTTCTGCCGTCATTAGTCACACAAGGAAAAACATGCAATTGCATATTTCTGGTTTCTCTGCTGATAAAAATGATCCAAAAAAACGTATTTTCGATTTTTTGTCACTTACAGCGTTCTTTAATTCCTGCGACGATATGTTCATTGAACTGTATTTTGATTAAAAAATAATGGCTGGATTACGGATGGTAACTGAACTGAAGTTGTGTTACCATGATGGTAACTGAACTGAAGTTGTGTTGCCATTAGCGAAATCAGGCAAAGCCGCTGACGTTAAAATATTAAAAAAATAAGGTTATTTTAAAATATCAATGCAAATGGTATATGGGCACAAAGACTTTTTTCCCTAAAGAAAATTAAATGGGGGCTATGTGAAACTATGGACTGATTCTCATCAATTAAAGCGTATGTACCAAATTTCATCAAAATTGAGACCTGTACTTTGCGCACAAGGTCTACATGGATAACCAGCCAGCCTGGCAATCAAGCGGATGGACAACGTTAGATCGATGCAGAAGGTTTTGAGGCGATCGGTTTACTAAAAGGAGACTATGACACCGATATTTTAATTGAATGCATAACACCTTCTTCACCAATGGTGTGGTTATAAATATTAATTGTTAATAGCGCTTTTTAATTGCAACAGCGTTTAACAAAATTTGTACGATCAAAATAAGAAAATGAATTACAACAATTTTAAAAAAGCTGTAAGGGATCGAAAATTAAAAAAAAATATATATGAATCAGTTGAAAATAATAAAAAATGTTTGTTGAAATTAAACTGAATAAAGCTTTTATTCAAATTAAACAAAAATTATTTCAAATAACAAATTCTTTATTTTAAAAATTTACCTTTAAAACTATTCAGTTTATTTAATTTTTATTTCATCATTTTATCATAATATTCACTTAAAGACTTTTGTTTAATATAACAAACTGTACGAACTGAAATTGCTTAACCCTAGAAAGATAATCTGTGTAAAATTAACTCATGTACTTTCGAAATATTGCTTTTTTTAATGCGCACATATTGATCCCTGGACACTCCAGACATCTCAGTCGTACCGTAGGCCTTTTATGAAGCACACAGGTCGCTGTGTCGCTGTAGGTATTGCCAATTTCGAAATATACCCAACAAACCAAAACGATTTAGAAAGAACTTGTAAAAAGCTTACTAACATAAGCCTTAAGCTTAGAAAAGTGTTGTGATTACTATTATAAAAGGCTTATTAATAATTGTTTAATAATGAAAGCTGAACCCTTGCGATAATATTACTTGTCTATAACACAGTTATTTCCGCTTAGTTGAGTTTCTAAAAATGCACTTTTGACGCAATTAAACGGGAACTCAATTAAGCAGTACTCGGTTAATTGAATCGCCGACGCAATTAAAACGAAATTCGCTTAATTTAGCAAGATGTGCAATAAAGCGAAACACCCGTGTGTAGATAGGAAATAAAACTCATTTCTTTATTTATTAAGCTAAAAAATAGTTTAGGTTTTTTAAAACAAAATAATAATCAGGTACGTTCATCGTACTGTCTTTCTTGCGGCAAAATAATTTGTTTACGTTTGTGATGCAAAAAAACATTAAGTAAACGGAAACAATTAACCGAAACATTTGCTAAACGGGTATTTTTACATAGAAAGTTGTACTAAATGATTTCGTTTCATGATTTTTAGTGCAATAAAACGGGAAACTCAATTAAGCGGGGCTCAATTAACCGAAAATAACTGTATATTGTAAGCTTAGAAGTCTAATTATAGAATAAGCTTGCAGAAAAATACTTTTATAATTTATAATAGCATTAAATTCTTTACGAACTATCTGTTTTTTTTTTTATGGCATATGGGTTATTCCAAAGTGTTGAACGTGACAGTCGTACGCATCAAAAATGCAATAACATTTAAAAAAAAAAAAATATTTTTATGTTCTCTTGACCCTTAAATAATAGCACTAATAAAGCACTGTTATCTATGCTTAAGTTTATGGAGGGCGCGATTCTAGGTCAAAGATAATGGCAACAGAAGTAGCGGTTCGAACGTGGAAAAACAGAAGTAGTTTTTGTGGCCATGTATAAAAAGCCGTAATTCAGCGAAACCTGGCACAATTTTTTAGTCAAACTTCTTTGGTTTGATTCCAAAATCTTCTGTATTTTCTTTTTTTTAAGCCAAAATCTGGGTCGATACGTGACATTTCGAACGTGAAATTTTTTCCGTAATAATTTAACTGAATAATGATTAAAATAAAATAAAAATTTACCGTTAATCCGAATAACATATTTCTCTTTGAACTCTTCCTTAGATTACAGACAGATGTAAGAACATTTTTTTGGAATAAGTTTTATCAAATATCACTTCTTTTAAGGAAGATAGTATTAAAGAAAACATACAATAAAACATTCTCACAAATAAGAAATTACGTTTGCACATTTTTGCAGTCTGATTGTTCATCTAAGTGAACAAATTAATGAGTAAATTTATAAAATTAGTAAAATCTAAATATTTCTCTATAACAAGATCGTAAAATAATCAGCTTTTAATAACTTTAAAATTTTCGGCCACGGTGGACCTTTTGACGGAAATGCCCATATGTACAAAAAGTTTTTTACTTATAAAATATTTAATTACTCTTTTTAAATTGTGCACTGCTTAAAACTCCTTAAAACACTTCTCTCTTCGAACTTAACACAAAGACGGAAGCTTTAGAGGCACATCATTTTCAAAAAAAACTTACAAAACTATTGCGAGAATAAGTAATTTGTAATCATATTGGTTGTCATGTTGTAGGAAATCTCTTATGATAAGCTTATTCTACAACTAATTTAAATTTTGATCTGTTTACGCATGATTAGCGATAAGTTTTTAAAGAAATACGATTCCTAAGTTAATTACTGAAGAAGTTTTATTTTTTTCTCATAATTATATTATTATAAATTAATATTTTCATTAAAACAATCAATTAAAATAGACAATCATTCACAAACAACAAAATTAGATCCAACAATTATAAATACTATTTGGCTTATAGATTGATGTTTGACTATTGACTGCCAGCCGTCGTCAATGACAGTGAGTGTTAAACGGCAAAGACTTCTGAAGAGATAGACCATATTTGCATCATGCATTAACGCCGCAACTTTCGCTTGCAACTTTTTGTTGGTAGCAAAAGGTGCAGGAAAGAAAACGTGGTTGAAAAAGTTGAAAAAATGCTTGAAAAAAATGTAAATATAAATGTGAAAAGAGTTTCGTAGCAACTACTTTAAAAGACCTGCCTGCTGTGAACGTGGGTTCGATTCCCCGGTCAGTAAAGAATGAAAAAGTATTAATTAAATATTAATTGATTTCATGTTTTAAAATTCCTTTCTTCGTAAAAATAATTTAATGAAAATTTAATTTGTTAAACTTTGGCTTTATAATTATTTTTAGTTCCTTTATTTAATTTATATGTAAAAAATATAATCCACATTAGTTTGTTCTTAATTAATCAAAAAAAAAAAAAAAAAAAAAATACGCAAAAAACAGAAAAAAATCATGCATTAGTTTTACGCATGTCGGAATAAGATTATCTTTCTAGGGTTACTTAAAATACAAATTTAATTAAATTGAACAAAAATTTTGTCAATTTTATTACGAAGCACATTTTCTTTAATTTCACACCATTTATTAGCAAGTGTTTGTCTCAGTGTAAATAATTTATTAAATTCAATAATTTTTTATTATTTTTTTTTTTAACTTGTTGCACAGAAAAAAATTTTTGCGCTAGTTTTAATTAAATATTTAATCAGGTTAATTAAACATTTAATCAAGTGAATTAAACGTTTAATTAAAATATTATCAATTAAACATTTAATACTCTTGATTAAATGTTTAATTAACCTGATTTAATATTTAATTAAAACTGATCTTATTTTTGATTAATGGTGCAAAAATTTTTTTCTGTGTGGGGCAAACTCAAAGAAACAAAAACAAAAGATTTGCTAAATGATTTCATTTTATGTCACTTCCGTTTTTGTAAAAAAAAACAAATGTTTGCAGTCGGTCTCTTTCAAAAAAATTAATGTTTGTGTATTTGAAATTTAAGTTAATTAAACTTACAATTTGAATTTGCATTTGTTATAGATTGAGATTGCACAGCGGCAATTGTGGTTATTATTAAGAATCCAGCGGCATGAAGTACATTCATTTTAACACAATTAAACAACAGTTTAGTCACGTCACAACAATATTTTGGTCAAATAAATTTTTTTTTTTTTATTTAATTAACAATAATTTATTTAATTACACCTGCATCTCTTACAGTACTGTATGTTGTGCTTTTTTCAATTGCTAATTCAAAACTTTGTGGTTAATAATTTGTTACTTTTTTTATTTAAACTTTTTTTCTGCTTTTGTTTTGTTTCATTAAAAAGACATATTGACCTTGTTGTAGATAATAAAATATATGAATTTAATTTTTGAATTATTTATTTTGTTTCGTATTGTTTGTTTCTTGTTAATTTAAAATAAAATTACCCGTTCACAAGTTAACACTTTAATGCCTAAGATTAAACTGAAATTAATTTAAAACTACAACCAGGCTTTTATATTCATATAAACCATAAACTATGTATTTCTCTTAACTCAATTTTTTGTTTTTAAAGTTGTGCCTTCGCATAGCATTTTTTTTTTTTTTTGTTTACTTTAAATCCCCAAACCGCAGCATGTGTAAACGCATTCATAAATAATAATAAAGAAAAACAAAAAAATATCTTAAGAACCAGATAATGATGATGCTAATGAGGATGTTTTGATTTTGATTCATTCTTTCATAAGTTGGTTGTGTAAAGTACAAATACTGAAGTTACTTTTGCGAATTTTTTAATTTAAAAAATTCCCTTAATTAAAGGGACTGACTGCAGTGATTGTTCTTTTTCTGAAAATTGTAAATTTTCTTAAAAGAAAGAAACATCTTACACAATTTTGAAAACTTTTTACCACATTTAGGGAATTCACACTGTGCACAGTGCGGAAAAAGGTGTTGATATTAAGTGGTCTATTGACCGCTCAAAAGTACGTAACATACATACGTATGAATGACAACAAAGCTAAAGCTTGGGAAGGCGCTAGCAGTATGGATAGAGATGTCGGATACAAACTTTTCTCACATAACCGTAAAGATTTTATATTTTTGGCTTCTTGTCGGCATTTTCTTTGGCCCTTATAATTTTTTTTTTTTTTTTAATTAACTGCCTGTTCAACGATCTCGAACGTAGACGACGTTCGCATAAAATTTTATACGGAAAATATTTTTAAAACTGAGTATTTTTCATATAAATTTTCTATGCGAACGAAAACGTTTGAAAGCGTTGAACTGGCAGTAAATGTCTTAAAAACTGCGCGCAGCCTACGTCACAGCTTTCAATTTTTAAAAATTTTGACAAGTAGTATTTATAAGAAAAAACTTGGGAAAAAATTTAACGTGTAACTTCAGTGTTTATTGTACTAAATTAGCCATTGGTGTACCATTTTATTTTTCGAGTTTAAATAGTACCAAAAAAAGTACAATTATACATATTTTGCCATCCCTGCTTCGAGCTATAAAATACATATGTAAGTATTTGGTTCGACTTGTAGAGAACTTCGGATTATGGAAACTCGAGTTACGGAGGGAGAATTGTATGTCTTTTATTCTTTTAGAGCTACTCTGCCAATCTAACTAGTTCGACTTAGAGAAAAATTGAGTTAGAGAAGTTTGAGTCATAAAAGTTCGACTGCAGTACATGAAACAAATAAAACAAAATAGTGCGTTAAAATTTAAAAAAAAAAACATTATTATTCTGCGCATCTACGTCATAGTATTAAATTAGCATGAACATGATCACACAAACACGTGTATGTAGTATGCTGAATGTTTGTTTACATTGAAATCTCTTTACTACAGTGACGTTCAAACGATGTTAAAATGAGTATACAAAGTTAACGGACCTGCGCAATGCGCTATCTTGCTTTCTTTGCTTCATGACCTTATATTATTTTTTGACTTGGTACGACTTATCGCTGAGCCCTCCGTATGTATAAACATACCATTTATTCAAATATAACTTTACGACTTATGACTCCAAGACACCATGTGAATTCCTTTATTTTGTGTAGCCATGTCATGATTTCTATAAATTTACAAAGACAAATTCTGGGGCAAATTACGCCATTCGATATCGATCGAAATTTTTAATTTCCCATGCTGTTTTGGAAACATTTCATAATTCATATTTATTGAAATGATTCTTCGATATCTATTTAAAGAATTGAGGTCGTAATGAATAATATTAAAAAAAATCTTATACTCATTTTAAAAGAGTGATTCATTTTAAATTGCTTCTGTTAAAAACATAGTACAGTGGAATGTCTCATAAACGGACACCGAAGGGACCATTGACCAAGGGAAATTATCCTTAAAAGAACTGAATACAGGGGCCAAATTATAGCATTCGATTGGAGTCCAAACGTATGGTATACGATCTTATTTATCGACCTTATTATGTGCTTAAAATTCGTTGATACAACATTTAATGTAACCCTGTAATACATGGGTGCTTGTATTCTTGTGGACAAAGATATTTGCCTTTAAAAGTAATCCTAACGGTGTTAAGCCTTAAGTGTAGGGTAAACATCCTGTGTCCATGTCTTTAACTCTCGCGTCGAGAAACTTTTCGATTGAAATGTGAGAAATGAAACAAAAATGCCATAAAATTTACAATCTACAGCAAAAGTGTGTCTGTAAAATTTTTGTGAGAAAAGTTTCCGCTTTGAACTGTCAAATAAGCTCACGAATAAAAACGGGGCGAGAAAAAATGTTAACACTAAAAAACATATTGAAAATATCAAATGCAAGATTAGGTTAGTTTAGGTTAGAGTGGCCGGTCACAAAGATCCCACATAGACCAAATAGGTCCCTAGCGTTACCACGTTGTACGATAACCCACAGAAGAAAGCCAGTAAAAAGGTCATTCAGATGTGATGGTACCCAGAGTACCATCACGAATGCCAGGAGTCTCATTAGCCCAATTCCAGAGATTTCCACGAGATCTTGGAAGTAATGATCTCCCAGACAGTTCGCCCTGGAGCGCACGAGTGCCGGACAGTAGCAAAGCAAGTGCTTTACCGTCTCCTTTCCCCCTGGTACAGCACAGAATCTACAATTGTCACTATTTAGCCGCCCCGCCCTCCTGGCCTATACCGCAGTCCAACAATGACCCGCCTCCTCGTTTCCTTCTATTCTACCCAGTAGATATGTACCCTCCTATTGGCACAGAGTCTATGTATCGAGTCCCTACACTCCTGGACGATCGAGGAGTAAGATTTATTTTTCTTTTTTTTTTTTGCAAACAACACACATTAAGTCGCACTTAAGATTATTTGATATAGCCAACGGTTGTATTTCCGTCTTGACAATTTTTCAATTTTAGAACATTTTTGTCGCCGTCACCGATATGTGTGACTGGCGTTCTCAACGTCTGACAATTTTACATCGGCTTTCAGGGAAAAATTATGGCATTGATAGCGTAACGAAGTAATCTCTTTTGATAGTTTTCGACATGAGTTACAGACACACTTTTTCTCACTTTTCGAGAAACGATGGAATATTTTGCTTCACATCTTTTCGATGCGAGAAGTTCTTACTAAAGTAACAGAACATGGGTACTGATTACTAAAACAAAAGAGCACACAACTATAAAAATTCTTATGCAGCAATTGAATTGTTTCACGGGGTGTATGGCATGTGGCAACGTCTTTTGAAAACTAGAAATTAAACGCATTATTCGTACAATATTGACAAAATGTTCTTTTGAAACCAAATCTTAAGAGATCTGTAAAAATCTATTGTTAAGGCTTAAAAAAAATATACATTATTAAACAACTTCCAAGTAATGCGAAGCTAATGTAGCATTTATTACAAACAAATTGTGCTGTGTAATTTTTAATACTTATTCCCACTATTTTATTTCTATTATAACTTTTAATGTATTGGTTATAATTTTAACCAACACAACGCATTTATTATAATATTAAGGGAATTATCTATTGCTTTTTAATAAAACACAACATACTTTTTGCTTTTAGTTGTTTAAACCATTTTAGAATGATATCAAATGATATTTATAGTCAATTGGTTCTGTAAGTTTTTGATTTATGACATTCATTTAATTTAAGCAAAGTTTAATGACCTAAAACCGGCGATTTAAATTAGTGCAGGTATACACAAGAACTTTCTTATGAACTAAATTATAATTCCTACAGTAACAATTATCTTTTATTCAACACTTAAGTGCTCTTTATGAAATGAATCATTTTAACAAAATAATAAAATCAAAACATTTTAATGAATAAACTGTAAAGAATCTTCGATTGAAATGTTAAGCATTTGTTATGATTAATTTTGTTAAATTTATATAAATATGCCAGTTTTGAAGGCCATGAACACACGGTGCAGTAACTAATTAACTTTTAAGTACTTTGCAAGATGCTACACGGATACTCTGTTTACATGTCTAGTGTGTTATAATTGTTGTAAGATACTTTGTCGTTTTAAAATTATTCACTAATCAGATCAAAAATTCCTTGTGAGTTGCTAATTTAAGTGGCGTAATAGAGTTTAAGGACATTTTTGGAAAGATTGCAACATTTTAAATGCTGTCTAATGTCGGTAAAGCCGACGTTTCACTATTCTATTAAGTCGTGTGTGTTTATAAAGTATGATAGCGTGATCTTAAAATGCAATTGGTTGACAGATTTTTTTGATAAGTCTATCCGACTTGCAAAGGCTGTAGTGACTTTAAATAGCACTTAATTTTTGTATTCTTTTCCAAAAATGTCTTTAAATGATACTTTACACAATCACACAAGTCTTAAGCTTCGTACAGACGCTGGTCAGATATTACAATGTTGTCATTAAAATTACCTAAAAATGTCTTGCAACTGTGTGAACACTGTAAGCTCAGTTTTATTTTGAGGAAAATACCACTCTTTCATTATAGTATGTTGATATTGTTTTTTTTTTTATTTTTAAACAATAATTAGATCAGGGAAGCATTGTCGGTCGTCAAAATACTTAAGACCTGTGTGGTAGTGTAAAACGGGCCCGTGCAATAAAGCCATAGGAAATAAAGCCATATGGTCTTATTTCTCAATGAATAGAGATATAAAGCATATGGTCTTATTTCTCAATGAATAGAGATATAAAAGTGCAATAACACCATAATCGCTTAGTAACCAAAGTAACGCCATAACAGTGTAATTGTTATGGTTACAAATTGCCAAAAGAAGGAGTTGCCATTGTTAAGTGTTGAAAAAATACGGTATAGTACAGGCCTTCGGCCGGGCGCAAAGATTTTCTCCTCTATGGTATAACAAAGACCAGCTTCGCTAACTAAAGCTTCTCTGCGTAGTCGACCTACGTTCGGAAACAAGGCAGATTTTAGAAGCTTTACTTGGCGAAACCGGTACTTCTTATACCCCAAAGGAGAAAATTCTTGCGCCCGCCCAAAGGCCGGCTATACAGAGAAGCTTTAGTTAGCGAAGCCGGTGTTTGTTATACCATAACAAAGGCCGGTTATGCAGAGAAGCTTTAGTTAGCGAAGCCGGTGTTTGTTATACTATAGAGGAGAAAATCCTTGCGCCCAAAAGTGTTTTCGTTATATTTTTAATACATACACCCAGAGAAAAAATAACAAAACAATTTTTAAATAAACTACAATTATAAAAAAAGAAAAAAAGATTTTGCAGACATTTTTTTTTATATCGGACAAAATACTTTTGTTGTACGATTGTTTAGGATAGTGAATACCGGCCTTAACTTATATTGTGTTGAATGTAAAGTCCGATTCAGAAATCTAAATCTTCTTTTATTGTTCCATTGAAAAGTAAAATATATTTGTCACTAATATTTAAAGTTTTGGGGTTTTTTGCAATATTTGTGTTAATTTGAATATAACCACAATAGTTCTTAGTACTTTCCCAAAAACTTTAGTAGAGACTAAACTTTAGTTCCGTTTTTTTTTTATTGGACCTTCAACGCTGTTAATAAATGAAACCTTGAGAAAATAAAATTTTCATTGGCTGCATAAATTATTTATCGCTATTTGATAATACAGAACTGTTAACGTTGTCACAAATCTCGACACTTTTAAGATGATGGACACAACTGTTTAAGGCAAAATTAAAAAAAAAAAATTAAAATAAACAAACATTGGGTTTAGGAAAAGATAATGAACTAAGCATACAACACGATAAAGATCCGTGTCTTCCACAAGAAGCCTACAAGGCCTAATACCACAGGATATTTATTATCTTTTAGAAGCATTGGATTTCTTTTAGACGCAGTGAAATTGGTTGCATAATAAAAAAAATATACTGGAGCACATAAAAAGCCTATTTTACGTTACAAGAGTTTTGCCCTGTGATTGACCAGTTAATTCAATTGTTTTTTTTAGCACCTGTATACCCGTCAATATATTGCGGTATTCTTTTAAATGTTTTTCTTTAATATTTCTCCTTTAAAAATTGAATATAAACAGAACATTATTTAGCGTTCGGCTTACGCACCCAGGAATGATATCCATTTTTTTAGTGTTTGTGTAGACGAACACAACCCTTAATACCGTTCGTAACTACTTTCAAAAAAGAGCCGAACTTAATATAGTGTTCTGTTCTTCGTTAAAAAAAAAAAAAAAAACAGAACGATTGTAGTGATACTGTTGACAAAAATTATATTTTAATGTTCTATAATGTTTCTTTTTTACATTTACCTATAAAGAAATGAACAAACAAACTATTTCAGCAACGACCGCCGAATGAACAGCTTGTGTGTGTATTGTGTATATGTTTTGTTTGTGTACAATTATTTTGCTGTCTGTTTGTTTTTTTTTCGTATGCGTATTTAGTTTTTTTAAAAAATTTTTGTTTTTTTTATCAGCCAAAAGCGCGCTAAGCACAACAGAAACGAACGAACATTACGAGCTGAAAAGAACATAATGAAGTATGTGTTTAAAAAAAACCGAACGGAATTAAATGTTCTCATCTTTTTGTTGAGTTGGATAAGAACAGTATTATTTTAGTGTTCGAAAGATGACATAGAGGGAAACTTTATTTTTTTTAATGATTTACTACACAAACACTGTAAGCGTTTGCGTTTTCCACAAATCTACCGAACCGAACACTAACATACGATATTTAGTGTTTATTTTCAAACACTGTTTTTGATCCAGTTTTCAAATGCGCAATTTATATCGATATTAGATATATTAAACGTGATATTGATAAAAATTTACGAAAGTCAACAAAAAGAATGAGTAAATTAAAATCTTTAATAACTTTTTTTTCTAAAATTAAATAACCAAATCGTTACTTTGCTTGAAGCGGTAATTCCCAACGTAAATTTTTTGGGTTAAAAAAACCTTTATGATAAACTTTCACTTACTTTCATAAGTTCTGGTTTTAATCAGCGTTTAAAAAACTGCAGCCAAAGTAGAAAAACTGCCATTTCGTCCACTTCTTTAATTGTCATTGGACAAAAAGAAACTTTTGCTTTTACTTCTAATTCATGAAGTGTAAACAGTCGATGTCAAATCAAATCAAAAAGCGAAAAGTTGCACACAAATTTTCGTTTTTTGTTCGACACAGTTTTTTAAACACTGGTTTTAATGCTAAAAAATATTTATGAAAAGGTTTTTTTATAAAAAACTAGTTGCATTTCGTTTGTAACATGTTTAGGAATGTTGAAAAAAAAATTATTTTTAACTTAGCCCACCATTCGCTCTCCAGCATGACCGAAATCTAATGCTAAGTTCACACTTAGGTTTTTAAACTCGTTAACATTTGAGATGATTAAGATGACAGATAATTAAGAAAAAAACACACATCAAACACACAAAAAAACAACAAACAAATTTATATTTCTTTAAAGTAAAATGGATAAAAACACTTTTATAAAGTTATCAGAATATTATTTTAATCATTTTAATGATGAAACTGTGAAAATTTATGAATTATTTCAGGAAAAAATAAAAATATTAAGCAGAAATATTGGCCGGTTGTACACGATCATGTTGGCGATTCTACATTTGAGGTATGTTTAGTGGATTCTATGTAGTTTATAAAGTGATTTAGTTGTAATCATGTCAATGTCAAAATCTAATGCTAAGTTCACACTTAGGTTTTTAAACTCGTTAACATTTGAGATGATTAAGATGACAGATAATTAAGAAAAAAACACACATCAAACACACAAAAAAACAACAAACAAATTTATATTTCTTTAAAGTAAAATGGATAAAAACACTTTTATAAAGTTATCAGAATATTATTTTAATCATTTTAATGATGAAACTGTGAAAATTTATGAATTATTTCAGGAAAAAATAAAAATATTAAGCAGAAATATTGGCCGGTTGTACACGATCATGTTGGCGATTCTACATTTGAGGTATGTTTAGTGGATTCTATGTAGTTTATAAAGTGATTTAGTTGTAATCATGTCAATTTGAAGTGATTAACAAATCACTTCAATGTATCGGTAATCATCTCGATTTTGAAGTGATTAGAGCTTAATCACGTTCGAGCTGCTTAAACGCGCACAGAAAAAATTATTTTTCCAATTCAAACAAAAAATTTGTAGAATCAAAAATTTTTTTTTCTGAAATCGGTCCTATAAACAAATTCGCATATTCAAACAATTTATTTGCATATTGTTTATTGAAAAAAAACATTGATTTTTTCAAACAAATAATTTAACTGAATCAAACAAAAAGTTTACTGAAATTCATATACTAAATTTCAAAATCAAAAAAAAAAAAGCTTTTGCACAGGCAATGATGCGCACACAAGCAGCCACTGTATTAGCAGATGATGGCAGAGAGAGCAGAGCGGCCGGCTGGCTTTGAGACACATTTTTTTTGTTGGAATAATTTTTGAACGAAGTCTTTTTTTAAAACACACAATGTTTTTCGTCATCTCTCACTGTTGCTGTATCCTTTCCTTTGCTAATGAAGAAGAAATGTAACCAAAAACGGCGACAGACCGACTCGATATATTTTTCGTCATCATTATATTTTTGTATTTGATGTATTTAAGCAAACAGTTTGAAAAAATTGAATACGGGATTTGGTTTTTTTTTACCAACTTTGAAACCAACCAAAAATTTATTTTGTTTCTTATAATGTTGTTGTTGTTTCTGTTGTTTAAAAAGAGTAAAGCGTTTTTTTACTTCCTATTTTTTGTTTTTTTTTTTTTTACTTCAAACCTCTTCATCTTTCTTACTGTTGTACTTTTATAAAGCGTCCAAAAATAGACTGCATTTTTTTTTTGTTGTAGTTCTTACATTTCACATTAGGAAGTGTTGCTTACGATCAAATAAAAAATTGCAAAAAGACGACAACATTAAAAAGCGTTAAATATTTCATACAAAATTATGAAAACTTGAAACCAATAACGCGTGTATTATATTTTTGAATAGCTGTCAACATTTTTGTTGGTTAAATAAAAATCAAACAAAAATTTTAATTGAATCAGTAAAAAAATTTGTAGAAATTAAAAAAAATTTCAAACAAGTGTTTGTTTGAAAATAATTCGGCAATAATTTTTTCTGTGCGTTTAAGAACCCAAGTGTGAACATAGTATAACAGGACATTAGTCTATCGTAGTATGCGCTAGATCCAAAGAAAAGTTATCCATTGCTCGGATAAGGGCGCGCTTTAGAGATTTGTAATTAGGATGGAACAAAACAAATCAATCCAAACCAATCCAATCATTAATATTAATAATTTAATAAAAATGTAAATTCAATTGAGTAGACTTGTGGACTAAAAAAGAATTTATCTTTATGCTGCTTCACTCCAGACATAAGTTGGGTGTGCTAAAGCATTTTTCTTTCCCCTCTTGATACTTTTGTTTTTGTAACATAAACACATGTTTTTGCAAATGACAAATGAAACTGGTCATATTACGACAAACTCAATGAATGATAGAAAATAATAAATTATTAAATAATTTAAAACACAGCTAATCTGGCTAATGTACACACAACTATTTCAAATTACACGGTGTAACAGGAATAAAGAATCTAAAAATTTTTAATAATTTAAATGCGTGATCATAGTAAATCATTTCTTATGTATTTAAATTAGGAATAACAATCCCGAAATCCCGATCTCTTAAGGTCCCGAAACCCCGATCTCTTAAGGTATTTAAATTATGTATTTAAATTAGGAATGACAATCCCAAAAACCCGATCTCTTAAGGTCCCGAAATCCCGATCTCTAAAGGTCCCGAATCCCGGGACTTAATTTTTTTATTTTTTTTGATGCTGGAATTTTCGGGATTTAGTAAATCAATTTCACGAAATTAAGTAATGTATTTTATACACTACATAATTCCTACCACTAGTGGTGGTGCGTATAAAAATGTGTTTTGGCTGAGTTCCAAAACGTACTAATACAAAGTTTGTATACAGTTTTACTACTGTATCTTAACGATGCACATGTACAAAGTACCGAAACAATGCAACTATGTGTTCTGTTTATTTAAACGTTTTGAAATGTAAGTGATGCAATGCATAATATTAAAATAAATCTGTATTGCTTGCAAATTAAATGTCAAATATCACAAAGCATCAACTTAGAAACCGATGCTCTAATTGCTCTTTTACTGCGTTACTAATACTTACCATTGATGTTTTGGAAGGGTTTGCATTGCATATATATTGTACTGCGGCGTAATAAAACATTATACTTTGTTTTTATACAAAGTATTTGACGTTTTGGAAGTCAGTCTTTGTTTAGATAAGATTTTTATGGTTAACTAAATAAATTTATTTTGTAAATTAATTTCGAATTTGAATTTCAATTATTAATTTTAATTGTTTTTCAAAAATTTTAAAGGAATCTTCAAAAAAATTAATTACCAGTTTGCTCTATTATTTATTTAATTAGTTTGAATCAACTGAGGTAATTGAATAAAATGTAGATTTTAAGGTAATTATTTTTTTAATTGAATCAATTAACACATTGTTTGAAATCGTACGTTGTTTGCTTATCATTTTTTTTAATTAAATTAATCATTAAATGAGGAAAAAATCACAATTTTAAATTTTTTCAAGTTTAAGTAATCAGTATATAATTATCAGCCATGTCAGAGAGTACAATTCCGTTCGCAAACGGAATTCATTCCGTATTTTTGTGCTTCAGAAAATGATGAAAAAATGTTAAGGAATAAAACCATTTTTGTTTTCATGAACGGAATGGAAGTTTTCTGTATCTGAAAGGCCAAAAAACCAACAAAATACATTTTCTACCAATAAACAAATATGTTTTCTTCGATTCCAAACAGAATTGCACTCTGTGACATGGCTGTATGTATATATAACTTTAAAATAATATATTGATAAGAAAACCAGTCCCGATTGGCATCCCTAATTTATATTAAACCTTCTAGTCGTTTTGTAAAACGTGTTCGGTTTTTATTTTAAAAACCTTTAAATTAAGATTTTTGGATTCTTTTAGATTAAATCCCTTTAGAAGTCCGCTTTTATCGTGTAATATTTTGCGTTTGTGCTGATGTGTGCAACACTGAAAAAGTATTGGTTTCTGATTTTATCTAACGATGTCCCTCCAGCTGGCTACTTGGCTGTCCATGTAACCGTGTGCGCAAATAAAATACGTGCACAAAGAAAATGACCGGTTGGAGATAATTTGATCCAATTTAGTACATATGACTTAATTGTAATAAGAACGACGAAGCCTATTGAATCTGGTGAGAATCGGTCGATAATTTCACATGGTCCCCATACAAAATTTATTCAGGAATACTCTTTGGGCCGTTTAACAGGAATAGTTTTTGGTATAAAGATTGAATTTGGCACTTAACGAATTTGTTTTTGAATCGGTCAATATAAGACCATTGCTCCCCTACAAATACAAAAGCTCCAGAATCGGCCGTACGCCCCATATAAACCCCCTTTCCAAAAAAGTAAATTAACCTTATAATTGGCCATGGTTCTCAGATTTGGTACACTCTCGTTAACTTGTCCTTATATACTGTGGTGCAATCTATTAAATGGTGCTTGTCCGACTATACTTTCTTACTTGATTTATTTTGAAACCATTTAAACGTGAAAAGATTTTGTTGCACAGTGTTATAAACAAGAAATATGGTTTGCATAAAGAAAGACAAGACATTTTTAAGATATTCTAAAAATATTCAGGAACATATTAGAAGTTTGATAAGAAATGTTAAATGCATTCTTATACTTTTTATAAAATAACTGCACCTGTGAACAAGATTTTAAAAATTTCTCTTTAATTTTTCTTAAGTTATGTATATTGACACTAAACAAATATTTGACAAACAAAAAAACATAAAACAACGCGACAACTAAATTGATCAACCATCTTTATAACAAATTTTTTGCATATAATCAATTTTATTTTTAAAAATAACTTTGTAGAATGTAATAAATAAACTGTTAAATACGATTTGTAAAATCAAATAAATATCTAAAAAAAAAGGTGTTGCTTATTGGGTGTCAAATATAACCAGATAATTTATAGCCATATTAAAAAATGCTAATTAATTCCTTAAGTCAATAGCCCTAAAATGTGTAAATTAAATATTAAATTATTTTACTCAAATTGCTTGTAAACTGAGTCAGTGTAATTTTTCTCAGTAGCTACAAAACTTTTTAAGTTAGTATTTCGAAACAAAACCAAACATGTGTAATATGTAAATTACAAAAATTGTAATTTAATAAAATTTTAAAATACCGCAAATTATCTTCATTCAGTTTCTATGTAATTCAAAAGTAAAATATATAATTAACAAATGTAAAAGAATATGTGACCTTAGTAAAAGGCATGATAGATGGGCGTGTTCTTATTTCCAATAATGTATTAAATAGTTTTCCCATTAAAAAAAATTAAAATAAAGATGAATGATTTGTGGGAAAAAAAACTTTGAGTCTTATACAGGCATACCTACACCAAAGCCGAAAGCGTTTTCTAGCTCATACAATTTGTATGCATCATACCGAAAAAGAGCGGCGTCAACGCTTTGCAATTGGAAAATCCGATTTTGACAGCTTTTAAAAGTGAAGTCGGCCGCTATCATTAATAAATAAAGGCAATCTAGCTATTTTTAGGTCAATCTAGCGGTTTTATCTTCATTTTGTATTTCTATACCAGTGAGGCTTTTCAATTTGAAAAAAGCGAATTAGACAAAACAAATGTTTGGGTGTTTGTGGGTTACCTGGTTCGGATGAAAACAAGCGCAAAGGATGTGGCGCAAAAGTGTGTTGTCCGGAGACCTCAATATTCGGCTGGTTGAGGCAGGTCACTAGGCCCAGATGCACACTTGTTGTTTGGAAAAAGCAACCCTTACTTTCAGTGGCTCAATAGCACTGTTGTTGTGGCTCTGTTGTTACCAAAAAAAACTCACTTTCTTTTCAGTTTTTGTATGCTTAACGTTCACTTTTATTTTTATTTTTTTCTTTATTTGGGGTTTTTTCTATTATTTAAGTTTAGCACAAAATGATTTTATTTGAATTTTTACACTTTTTAATTTTGACCGGCGTCTGGCTGGCAGAAGGTTTTGAAAGCAAGTAAGAAACATTATTTAGGTGACGTTAACAGCCAGCTGGGCTACATACAACACGGGGTGTTGCCAGATGCCACCACCACATGTAGTCCGGTTGCACACGATTAAAATACTGGGAAACATCAATGCCCGGCTTACACCAGCCAGACGCCAACAATGTGCACAGCTAGAAAACACTCGAACTAAATTTTAGTTTTTTCTACTTATTTTTAGTACAAGTCGTACTTAAATTTTTAACACAAAAAGTATTTAACACTGAAATCAGCCCAAAAAAACTTACGTTAGTTACCCTCGTGTCTGTCTAATTTGCTGTGGCGCCAAAGTTCGTGTGTAATCCAAGTCATGATTTGCGTAACATTAATGATGAATTTATCCTGATGATCAAAAACAAACCAAACAAAGCTTTTATGTACATATTTTATACAAGCACTCACTTTATAAAACATACATGGGTCGATATCATGAATTGACTACAATCGAGGATTGAAAACGGCCAAGTGCGAAAATGGGTTTAAATAATTATTTTTCGGTTGATACTGTTTTATAAGACCTTTTTATATATTAATAAGCAATGGGCCATGTATATTTAAGGATTTTAATGATTTTTGCACCCCACGGGAATGACAATAGTCCAACAGAAATGATATTTGTGCGGCACGGTAATGACTGAGCAGCATGGTTATGACGTTTTGTCATGTATTGCAGCTAAATTAAACATATACAGCAATTTATGGAAACACATTTAATAAAATGCGTACGTTATGTCCATTCTTTGGATTATAATTCCAGGTGTACTTTTTAAGTTTGGGGAACATCAAATTTCTTAAATAATTACCATAGATTGAATAATCTCAAATATACATTGAAAAGGTAATTCCCGTGTTCCTTTTGTCATTACCGAGGTTTAGATTATTCCCATGGTAATGACTGCACGGTAATGATGGAAACGTGAGTATTCTTGGATTTAAATGTGAAAATCTTCAAAAATTTTTATAAAACATATTAGAATCTAATAAAGACTTAAAAAATGAACAAACCAATACAACGAATTTGGAAATTATAATATAAATAACGGAAAAATATACTTACCACGGGAATGACAAAATTTCAGGAACATGCGCAAAAAACATTAAACATTTCAAAAGCTCTCAAACAACTGACTACATTTTTCACTTCTGTCAATACACTTTAAAACTTACGGGAATTGTCGTTACATTGACAGTTAACACCTAACCAAAAAACCGGTTTAAAGCATTTTTTTTTAATAAACAAATTGGCCCACGGGAAATGACGAAAAAAATTAGCCACGGACTAAAATGTCTCAAAATCATAAGTTTTAAAATAAAATTATATTTATGAAATTAAAATTGAGTTGGTTTATTCTTCTCGAATAACTTGACGTACTTCATTTATAATATATATTTTGAGATACTAATGAAAATCTGTGTTTTTTGAACACAAAACGTTTGGACGCACACCGTGGTAATGACGATTTGCACCGTGCGACCAAATTTTTTCATAAAAATATCTAAAATATTTTATTTTGATTTCCGCGCCTCGTTGAAGGACATTTTGTTTTATTTAATCCTGTTCTCAGAATTTTAATTTTGTAATATTTTTAATACAAAATGCGTCGGGCCACAGAATGTAGTCATTTCGTGATATCGACCCACATATGCACATTGCTTGGATTTCGCAACAACATCAAAAATATTCACACTTGCCGACAGAATATTTTGTCTCTAGTGCAAATTACATAAAAACTACATATGTGTGGAAAACCACACACGAGTCAGTTCTGAAATATTACTAAAGGCTGTTACAAACTAACCCACGTCTTTAAGTCTTTAGTATTTTTCGAAAATGCTATCCTGTGGGCAAATTATGGCAGTCGTGATCGAATACTTTTTCGATTCGAAAGCAATTTTAGTTCTAATTCTTTCAGTTCATACTGAACGGATCGAAATTATTTCTTTAGTGTTGTAAAACATTTGTTTGAGTGTTCATAACACTGAAAAAATAATTACGATACGTTCAGTATCGACTAAAATAAAATCGCTTTCGAATCGAAAAAGTATTCGATCACGACTGCCATAATTTGCCCCCTGATCTAATTTTTGTTTGAAAATTTTCAAAAAACAATAACAATTTATTATGACAGGTTTGTATTTTTTTCAAAATACGTAAGACTTGTGTGATAGTGTAAAACAGCTTTAAAGAATATTTTTTTAATCACAAAATGTGTTTTTAAAGCAATCCAAAATGGAAAAACTTTCGAAAACCAATATGAATGCATGTATATGTTAAGGTTTGTTTTAGAAACAACCACAACAACACTCCAAAGAAGGCAAAAACGAATTGCTTGTTTTGTGTAGAAACAACAACAACACTAGAAGAAGAAAAGTATAGATTCAATTCCATGTTTAAAAAATTAAATAAGAAGCACTAATTCCCATATTCTATTTTGTACAATTATAGCTGGAGGCTTATAATTGAGAGTTCTTATGTTTACAAAGAGCAGAATAAATATGTCTGACATGTAAGTAAATAATAATATTCTCTCTATCTCTGGTTATCTGGGGTAAGTGTTAAGGTTAGAATTAATCTAATCTCACTTTCGGACTATTTCAAGTACGAATCGGGATTATTAGAACAACTTAGAAATTCTCGAATCAATCACAGTTTGAGATTAATACTATCTCACTTTTGATTAAGTCAATTCCGTTTTTGGATTATTTTAAGTACGGGGCACTTCAAAAATCCGTACTTGAACCCAGCATTCTGTGCTTGATTTAAGGAAATTCGTACTTGCTGTATTGTTGACACCGCTTAGGCTTGATTAAACAAGAAAGTTAACACTACTGTTCGTGACACAACGTTAAAGCTCTTGTTTGGCTATGTCATATCAGTGCAAATGGAATAGATCGTCCCGCTTTCCGCTCTTGTTTCGTTATGGCTGATAAACAGTAGCATTTTAAAAAACGCATTTTTTACCATCCAGTGTAAAAATATTTTAGTAATCCGTTTTTTATATGTCATTCTTATTTTTTAATTTAATAAAATTCAATTATGTATTTAGTTACTAACAAAAGACAAAACTATTTTTTGAATAATGAGACAACCCACACCAAACAATCGTCGAAGCATTAAACTTAAAAGCATGACTTAAAAGACAAAAACTTTTTGTCTCTTGATGGTGTGGGTTCAGGCTAAAACGTAAATTTTAAAGAAATTCTTAATGATTTTTTAATACAGCCCCTTTCACACTATTCCACAAGTTCGAAAATCACCTTTAAAATTAAAAAATGCTCTCCTTCAAAATTAAAAGAATGAATAGGTTCCAGCACGTTTTCCTTATTGTCACAGAAATATTTTTTACTTAATATTTTTATACCCACACCACAATAGTGGAGAGGGTATTATGCATTTGTGCTGATGTATGTAATGCCTGAAAATATTGGTCCTACACCCACCTTAAAGTATACCGATCGACTCAGAATCACTTTCTGATTCGAACTAACGATGTCCGTCCGGCTGGCTGGCTGGCTGTCCATGTAACCTTGTGCGCAAAGTACAGGTCGCAATTTTGGAGATAGATAATTTGATCAAATTTGGGACATAGGTTCTTATTGGCACAAGGACCAAGCTTATTGAAAATGGGCCAAAACGTAGGACCACGAGGGAAGATAGGAGGAAATTTCTTCCTCTTAGAAACTATCAAATCGACTTTAATGAAATTTAAAACATAGATAGATCCATATCTATATGGACACATAAGCTATACAGTTTTTCAGAAATAGGACCACAAGGGGAGGTAGGGGGCGATATCTGCTTCTAACAAACTTTCAAACCGATTTGAGTGAAGTTTATAAACATTGATAAATCCATATAAGCATGATGTATTTTTTAATACTGTGGTGCAGGGTATCATATGGTCGGGCTTGACCGACTATACTTTCTTACTTGTTAACAAATAGAAACTGGGAATTATTTCCTTCCGAAGGTTAATTTATATTATATTCAACATTTATCATTTTAAATTTTTAAGCTAGAAACACAACTGAGACGAACGACGAATTATTCGCAACGAATATTTGTCACCAGAAATATAACACATTGATTTATATGAAAGTACACATAATCATTGCGTACACCGAAATTCGTCGTGCGTAACGAGCTCTGGAATAGGTTTATTTCTATTTCTTACGCAGACGAACGACGAACAAATTGGGAAAGGGACAGCGCAGCATGATAGCAAAGTCCAATATTTATTAAAAATCGTGAAATCTGTTAAGAATTACAGGGAAAATTCGCTTCTATTGCGAACTTGGCTAAAACTTGCAAACTATTAAACAAACACTAAAATTTATTATAAATCGCTGAATGAGTGAAAAAAAACCAAAAAAAAACTTGCAAAAATGGCAAAAATTCGCAAAAAATTTTAATATTTCAAAAAGCCTCTAAAACTATTAGGAATGACAAAAATTCGGTAAAAATTACAAAATTAGCGGAAATTCGCAAAAATTTGCTTACAGCGGCATGAAAGCAAAGTCTACTATTTATTATAAATCGTTAAAGCTGTAAAGAAACCCAGGGACAAATCGCTTCAATTGCGAACTTGGCTAAAAAAAAATTGCAAACTTTTTAATAAACACTAAAATTTATTGAAATCGCTAAATGGTTGAAAAAAAAAAAATGTCGGAAAATGGCAAAAAAAAAATTGCAAAAATTTCGAAAATTTACGAAAAATTTTAATATTGCAAACAAACCATAAAATTTATTAAAAGTCCCTAAAACTATAAGGAATGGCTTAAATTCGGTAAAAATTGCAAAATTTGAAGCAAACCCAAAAACTAATTTGAGATCGCAAATTCGAAATGCAGAACACCACAAATGCTGAAGTAAACCATTTCGACTGAATTCGCATTCTAGAACACACACCCGGTTAATAGTTTTTTATAAATTAAAAAAAAAAATTTAGGTTCACGCACTTATTGTGTCTCATTTGACGAATTTACGCAACGAACTCTTGCCGACGAATTCGTCGTACTATGCGAAGTTCGACGTTCGTCCCAGTTGTGTTTGTACCATTATGTTTTCAATAGTTTTTTTAAGAAAGTTTTCGTGAGTGCGTAAGAAATGGTGCGTGATTTTGAAAATTTTAATCTTGCAAATTTTATATTGCAATTACGCTTAATTTTTCACGCGTGTTCTACATTTGAAGTAATCACGATCACGTGTGACTCATGCATTAATCACGCATGACGCGAAATATTCCCGTCACGTCTTGCGCATTCCTCTAATATAAATAGAGTTTTTACAAATAACCTCTTCCTAAACTTAAAACCTCTTAAAATGTGAATTACGTGACAAAATAAAAAGAAGATTATTGCCGAATTTTAGTCCGGTGGTGCAAATTAGTTTAAACAAATTTAAACTTTAGTTTTAGGAAAAATAATTTTTAAGAAAATTTCACTTTAATAAATAACAGAAGAGAACAAATTCGAAAATTTTTTGATTGCAAATTTTTTATTAATTTGAGGTCGCTGCTATCAAACCTAATCTCCATTTTTCTCTATCAGCTCTACTTTTCGAGATATACCGTTATGTGCAAAATTAAGGCACTTTCACTACATATATTGGAATTACCTGAAAACGGTTGACCATATTCAGTAAACAAAAATAAATTACCCCAAACCAGGGAAATTCAAAAGTTATTCCTTTTATATCCAGACACTATTGCGTTCTTAACGCGATCTAAGACATTAACTAATCGACCTTGTCCGATCTGTAGCTACTACTGCACCACATGGTCTACTACTGCAGACGTGCGTAGTCTTTAAGAAACCGGTTGAAAAAAGATTTACACGCTCAAATGAAACTGAATCTACTTGAATTTATTTATAGACAAATGTATGTATGTATCTCTTTAAGCATCTGGCAGAAATGAGTAGGAAAATAAAATAAATTTGTTTGAATTGAAATAATTATAAGTAATTAAAATGTAACAATACCATTTAAGAATTAACATAATAATAAAAAAGTTTTTTTTTTTTAAATAAGAAACATTTAAATTATAAAAAACATAAATACCTGCATTAGGTTTTTTATTACTACTGCATGGATAAATTAAAAGCCATTAAAATCTTAGAAACGGCCTTTGTATTTGACGTCGCGACGTGCTAAACGTTTTATTCTAATGCTCATTTTCAACACATTTGGACAAACAAACAAACAAAAAAAAAAAAAAAAAATAATGACTTTAAGTCTTCGAAGCTATAAAAACAAGTAGCTTGACTACTTAGGAAACCAATTGTGTATCTAAGGAATGTATGTATATTTTTTAAAAATATGTCATAATCATTCAGGGTCAAACAAGCACACTAGATTTTCAAAGCCAATCAATTTTCCGTGTATGCGGTTATTGAAGGTTTAACGAACTTCGCGATTCGAGGGTTGTGGCGTCAATCGCACAAATAAATGACGTTTTAGGTTTTTTTAGATGAGTTTTATTTGTTCTATTTATTTAACAACAATTTTAAGAAATTTGAAGAATTAAACCAAAATATGATATTAAAACAAGTAAATGTGTTATAATCGGCTGTGCCGAATCTTTTATACCCTCCACCGAGTGTAAGAATATATCGAAAGGGTGATTTATATGCAATCTATAAGTTTTGAAACAATCTTAAAAACCATATTTCAAAAGTATGTTTTCGAGAGTTGGGTTTATATAAAGCCTTTAGTAAAATATGGACCGATCTTTACGAAGTTTTGTGGTATGGTTTGTTGTCATGTAAAAAGAGTTTGTTGAAAGTTTAATGGTAATCGGTGTATACCGGCTCCGCTTTATGATTCAGATGATTCTTTCACACTTGCGATTATAAGTATTTTCCTTCTACACCGATTGTGCTGTATTTAAATCCCAACCTGGTTAGAATAACAAGAAGCAATTTCACATCAAAATTGTTCTTTTCTGTTGAGTCTTTCGGAAGTGAGTGTGTTTTTACCGAACGGACAGACAGAAAAATGTGGCTAAATAAATATATATATATACTTTATAATCATACGTTATGGTGTCTCAGATGAACTAAAAAAAAAATCACACGGGACAAACTTAGTATACCCTCTATACAATAAGTTGTGAAGGGTATAAAAACTTTATATTAAACGAGTTAGAATTCTTTATTGGGCTGAGCCGAATCTATAATATGCTTTTCCAAAAATTCGAATTTTTTGGGAGTAAACTTTTTATGGGAATCTAAATATCAAATTTGTTACACATTAGTTTTATACGACTAAAAATTGTGACATCAAAATAATTTCGATTCGTTCATTCGAAATAAAATTGCTTTCGAATCGAGAAAGTACTCGATCACGACTGCTAGAATTAGGCCCCAGCTCTTCTCAGAAAATGATTTTTCGATCAAAATGTTGCCGGAACCAATTTTGATAAAACAATTTAAACATTTGCACGGCTTTTGAACGCTACATCTGTCCATGGTGATATTGCAAGTATATTGAGTAAATGACAGCCAATTAGACAGATGAAAAGGGTTGATGTTGAATGTGAACCACACCTAAACGTCAAGTTTTTTTCTGCATTTCATTTGACATTTCTAACCTGGTTCTAACTCAATTTGAACCATGGAAAGCTACACAATTGAGCAACGCGTTAAAGTTAATCAGGCTTATTATGAAAAGGAACGTTCAAATCAAAATGCATATCGTGCACTTCGTGATTTTTTTGGTCAATTTAATCGTACAAATGTGCATACAATCGGAAAAATCGTGCAAAAATTTGAGCAAACCGGATCTGTGGTAGATGTTTAAACACAAGTGCATTCTCGTACTGCAGAATATAATGCTGCTGTTCTCGATGGTGTGGATGAAGAGCCGTCCACCACAACTCGTCGTCGTGCCCAAAAATTGCACCTCTCACGCTCGTCGTTGATGAACATAATGAATGTTCACGCTTACAAGGTGCAATTGAATCAAGAACTAAAGCGTCTTGACCATTCCAAACGTCGTCAATGGTCAGATTGGTGGCAAGAAATGGCAACAGTGGATGATCAATTTTCGAAGAAAGTCATCTTCAGTGATGCGGCCAATTTTCACCTCAGTGGATTCGTCAAGAAGCAGAATTTCCACACTTGGGCGAATGATAATCCAAGAGTGATTGTCGAAAAACCAATGCCCCTACAAAGAGTAACTGGTTGGTGCGGTTTATGGGCTGGCGGCATCATCGGGCCGTATTTATTCCAAAATGAGACCTGCCAGGCTATGGAACTATGGATATGGAACAGGCCGAGGTCGCGGCGGCCCTTTGGCCGATATTTTGTTCCATACATAACTGAACCATATCAATATTATCATAATAAAAAGAAATGACAATAATTTCCTAAATAATTTGTGTTTTATTCAAAATCAACATCGGCTCTTTAAATTAAACCACCCTTTAGCTTCTAAAATATTGGAAGAATGTTACATGAAATCAAAGTTTTTATAATGCTGCACCCACATAAGTATGCGGGCCAAAATTGTCTTCCTCTTTAGCAATTAAAAGCTAGGACACATTACAAAAAATGTATTATTGTAAATACAAAATACTATTTATAGAGAACAAGCCCTTAACTTTGTTAGCATCTCCTTTTTATGTTTCTAGGTTTTAACTAAAAAGTACCAACACTTTTAGGCCCGTTTTCACAACTTACCGATAGCTAAATTTACCTGGTAGGTAAAAGTAAAGTTGTAATAATAAAACACTTTTTATTTGGCCGATAAAATCCTACCTTTAGCTATCGGTAAGTTGTGAAAACGGGCCTTAACCTTATAAGTTCATTTACTCAGGACCCTGCACCTAAAATTTTTATGTTCCGAAATTTAATATCATAGAAAATTCAGAAAGTTCAACTTTTACAACGGAAATGTAAAACACAGAAATTTTATTTCCTGTATTTTTCCGTTTTTTATTCTCTTTTTCTCCCCAGTGAAATATCAAAAATTGCAATATTGTAGTGGGAGCCCATAGTTTAATTCTTATGTGTTCATGAATAGAGAAAAATGTTGTGTAAAAAAGTACCAGAAACGGGTACGATTTTACGCCCTTTAACGTTCTAATTTCGTAAAAGTACCAAATATAAATTCGTATTTCTTTGATGAGTTACGAATGTGATATTATCTTTATTTCTCTGTCTTTTGGTTTAAAACGTTCCAAACTACAGATTTTACCCGATGTCTCAATAAAAAGGGCCGATTTCAAAAAGTATCAGACACCTGTCCGCTTATTTTTTTTAACGCAAATAGATAAAATTTGTATTAAATTTGTTTTTGTTTTTTTTAGCTTAGGAAGGAAGTATGAGGAAAGCAAATTAACACGTAAATCCTTTTTGCCCCTAAACATTTGAATATTCAAAGCTGCCACTTTAGTGGATCAATCTGACGAAACACCAACCTTCGGTCAAAATTTCCATTTTTTAGCTTCAGGTCTTTAGGCTGTGCATCAGTCAGTAAAGCTGGGATTTTGAGATCTGAGTTAAACTTGGTTTATTTAATCTGAAAACAGATTTGTGCTGCCGTTACCAAGTTTGTATGCAGTAACTTTAAAATTGTATATATCCAAAGTCCAAAGTTACACTATGGACATTTCTTGCGGGACATACGAATTTTGTTGGCTGGGGGTCGAAAAGGTAGAGTGTGTAGTACATGTCTATCTGTACTAGACATTTTTCGTTTCCCTTCTTAATTTTCGTAGTTTTTCTCTTGCTGCTTTATACCGTTTTTCGCAAGCCGTCGTCATTTTGGCTTGTAAATACAAGAACAAGACGCGAAACCGAAAGAAACAAGAAAAAAATTCCTGTCTGACTTCTAATTTTGAATATGTAAAAGCTTTAGGCAAAATTAAAAGATAATTCAAAAAATTACCGGCAATAAATGTCCCTAGTGTAAATTGGGGTTAAGGAAGAAGAGCTTAAGTCAATTTTTTTGTAGAAAAGCCGTTTGTATCTTTAAAGTTATTTTTGAAATTATATTTTAATTCTAATAAAATATTCAGCTCTCTACGGTTATAGTTTTTTTAAGTTTTTATTCCAAAATATGTACTACCAACGTGGCCGATCGGAGGTTAACTTAAGTTGTTATTCCAAATTGAAAAAATAAGAAAAAGTAATTTTGCTGTATCTTTCAAAAATATCGCCCAAAATAATTGAAATTTTGTCCATGGGTAGCTTTTAGCAAGGAGATAATAAAGTTGCCATTAACTCAAAAGACAACTTAAGCTCTTTTTCCTTTTTGCCACAGATATATATATATATATATATATATATATATATATATATATATATTTATGTATATATATATATATATAGATAGTAGTATATGTCCATTATGGGGATTGGTCTGCATTTGGGACGATTATTCTCTTTCTACTAAACCGTTGGCACAGAAAAAATTCTTTAAAATTGTTCACCAATTAAATCATTAATCAAAAGTCTGTTTTAATTAAAATTTAATCAAATGAATTAAGATTTTAATGAAATGAATTAATCGTTTAATCAAGTGAATTAAGCGTTCAATTGATACTATTAATTTGTTTATTGGTGTAAATTTAAATCATTTTTTAATTAATAAAACACATTTTTTCATTGAAGTCAATTTTTATCTTTTCTGTGTGGGTTGGACTTAAGTTCTTTGCTGCTTAGGAGAACGAGAAGGAAAGCGACATACTCAAGTTCTTTGAATATATGGGATCTCAAATGAAAATTTCTTAAAAAGACAAACTTAATATACCCTCATGCACCACTCGCGCTGTTGGAGGGTATAAAAACTAATAATTCTTTATTTATGCATAATAAATTTTTCATTTCACAAAACTTACGGCTTTTATTGTGTTTTTTTTTTATTGAGATACATATTTAGGCATTATAATAGTAAAGAAAATTAAAGCGGTTGAATGTGTACAAAAACACTATCATTAACTTGGGGAATACCTCGGCGTTTAAAGCGTTTTGTTACACATGATTTTGATGTCAGCGCGATTGCTTAGTCATACACTTAAATATAAATGTTCCCAACAACAAAGAGGATTTTATGAGAAATTCATAAGAACTAAATTGGAATTCGTTTAAATTGTTTTATTGTTTTTTAAATAAAAAAAAAACTAAAAAAAAACTCGTAACACATTCAAGTTTACGGACATTTTTTCTTAAGATTTTTCGACATTATTGTTTTCTGTTATTAAAAAAATAATCTAATTGTATTTCTAAGCGGAGCTTACAATTGCCAACAAATCATTTGCTCAGAATTAAGAATACGTCACTCCCACTTAAATCCACTGTAACTGAAATCCATATTTGTCTTTTTCACATACGAGCAGTTTTGTTTTGATTTGTTTGATTGCTCTGATTTTTGCGGATATTGATTAGTTAAACAATAGATTGTTTTTATATAATTTTATAGATTTATGCATGAATTTTGTTATTATATTTTTTTTTTTTTTTTTTTTTTAGTTCTATAATTTGTATCTATTTTATCATTTATTAGTTACGGACATCATTGTATAATTGTTTTTCCCAAAACTTGTGATTAATTACTTTTATATTAAGATTTCTTATTTGATTTCAATTATAAAGACAATGGCTTAGAAATAATGTTATTAATTAAAATTTTAATATAAAAAAATAATTAGATCACAAACATGAATAACTTCTAGGGGAAGAAGCCGTATTAAAGTGTTTAGATTTTATCACGTATTCAAAAATTTAACACTTAAAGGAAACACATTGCAACTAAAATTTAACAGGTGTCATTGCGATTAATTAAAAAACAATCACTCGTGAGGGAGTAAGCGTGATTGAAATATAAAATATGCGTGCGTGATTGAAATTTAAAAATCACGCTCTGTTTCGTCTCACATAGACATCGCTTCTTATCAAGATTAGTACTTTTTGTACTTTTTCTAACCGTTTTTACATCACTAAAAGTACCTTATTTTTTAATGTGGGCCATATGCTTTTTCTATACCGAATTTTACGAAAAGAGAAAAGTACCAGAGATAAAAGAGTACCAAGAGTACCTGCATTTCCTTATTTTAAGCCCCCAGAAATTGTACTCTTTATGCTTTAATCTCTATATATACCAAATTTACCGAAAAAAAAAAGTACCAAGTTTAACCGTTTTACCCCTTTAAAATTATATACATACTAATTGTATCTATTAAAAAAATACCCTTTATTTCAATCTAGACCATATGCCATCCGTGCACATGTTCTGTAACTATAGAGAGAACTTCTCGCATCGAAAAGATGTGAAACAAAATTTTCCATAGTTTCTCGAAAAGTGAGAAAAAAGTATGTCTGTAACTCATGTCGAAAACTATCAAAAGAAATTACGTCTTTACGTTATTAATATCATAACATTGCACTCGAAGCCGATGTGACATTGCAGATGTTGAGAACGCCATTAACACATATCGTTGACGGCGACCAAACTTTACTAAAATTGGAAATTTTTCAACGACGCACAGTGCCTGAAAATCGTTTTTCAGCCAGGAGATATTTTAGTAAAATTTTTAATCGAAAGACAGATTCTTAAACTTTCTCCACTTTAAATTTCAATAAAATCGGTTGAGTAGTTTTGGGGAATTTAAGGGAAAAAGTGGAACTTTAGATTTTTTTTAACTTTAGTGTGCAATATGGTTTTTTTATTTCTTTTAATTATTTAAAAATTTAATTTTTTGATTTAAATTATAATCATTAACATTTTTTATAATAATGGGACACTCAAAAAAATTAAATGTTTACACTATAAAAAAAATTTTACCATTAAAAAAAATAGTAAAATCCACTGGAAATTTTGCTATTATTGCTGTAAAATAAACAATTTTTTGCTTTCAAATTTGTTTACACTTATTTATTCAAACATTTCATACATATGGGGATAAAAAAACCTTTTAAAAATATTAGCAGCAATAGATTTTAAAAGCTTTTGTAACAATGTGAGTTTCTGTTTATTATTATTTTTTACTAATACAATGTCTGTCTTAGATCTTATGAATTATAATTATTGTTCATTTAATTGAACAATAAGAAGAGAACATGATGTTCCTTTTTCCCCTCTCACCCATAAACTCAGACTTTCTAATAGAAAACTTTCATAGTGTGATCCCAGACAAACTAATTAGAACTAGTTTTTTTAAAAATCGCAAAAATGTGAAAAATAACAATATTGTTCCCCATTTTTGCCAATTTTTGGCTCAAAGCTCCAAATTAAATCAATCGTATGGTATGAGTGGCATAAAAATTTAATTCAGTGACAGTGACAATGTTTATGAACATTTTTTAAAAACTGAAAGATTCTATGCGATCAGAGTTGCATTTTCCTGTAAAGTAGATGAGTCGATTTTGCATTTATTTTTTTGTGTGATAAAAAAAATTTTATGTCGGATAAAATTCTGTCAGATTTTCGTGTCAATGAATCGCACGATTATGGAGGATAGTGAACTCCTACCTTAAGCCAGAAAAAAACAAAAAGGTTTTAAATAGTTTTGCTATAGAGTTCTTTACACTATTACACAAGCTTAAGTAATTTGAGGAAAATACAACCCTGTCATGATAAGTTGTTATTGTCTTTTGAAAATGTTCAAATTATAATAACTTAGACAGGGTTTGCACTATAAAAGCGTTATTTGAGAAAGTCTTAGTCTGAAAGGGGAAGAGAATAATAGCATGTTCTCTCCCCTCTCATCAATAAACTAAAACTTTCTGAAAGATAACTTTCATAGTGTGAACGTAGACTTTTATCGGAGAGGTATTTTCGTCAAAACACTTAAGACTTTTATTATAGTGTTAAACGGTTTTTAGTAGTACCATCAGAAACCGAAGTCAAAATGGAATGTACATTTTATGTGTTGTACTGTATTATTAGAGGTTTAACAAAACTGTGTTAATAAATACCGTTTTAACAAAAAAAAAAAATGTTTTTTCTTTATTTTTTGCGAAGCAAAAGGGAATTCACATTAAATTTTATTTATATATCAAACCAATTAAAATGAATTAATGTTTCACAAACACAAAATTCTTTAAAGATTTCAAATTGTATAAAATCACAAGTTAAATGAAGTTAATGCAGTTTATTTGTTTAAATAATTACATATTAATTTACATATTTGTTTTTTTTTATTAACAATAACTTAGTAAACTTAATTTAATATTAGCTAAATACAGTTATTATCAAAAACCACATAAACAGATTTATTTACAATGGAAATTTTACAAAAAAAAAAAAAAAATTTTTTAACTTGATTTTTTTGAAATTATGTAATATACAAATATAACAAAAAAAATTTAATATCACAGTACATATTCAATTTGGTTAACAAACCATAATGCAAATAATTTACTACTTTGCATAAAATTTATGGCTTAACATTAGCATGAATCCAAGGAATATAACTTCTAACTCGTGTGTAAACACCAGGTCGTTCTAAACCGCAACCACGGCCGTACGATACAATACCCTCTACGACCCATGAGTCACCGGCCAAACGTACCAAACCACCACCCGAATCACCAGTACAACTGTCTTTATTGTATTCACCGCCAGCGCACAATTGTTCGGGGGCCACTTTAGTCGGACAATAGTCATTTTCAACATAGGGCAATTCGACTTTGCGTTTTACGACAGAGTATTTTGCTAAAAATAAAAAATTTTTAAGAACTTATTCCATGTTTTTACAAAAAAATATACAAGAAAAATTCAACTTACATGATCCCGTATGACCCCAGCCTGCTACTGACAGTTTTAAACCACTTTTCAATTGTGGCATTTGTGGCACTACATTTGGTAAACAAATTGGAGCCACTGAAACTGAATATTGGATATTGCGATCGGTTCTTATTAATGCTATATCATTGTAATTGATATATCCATTGTAGGAACCATAATCTGTATGCACTATAATCTTTTCCACACCAATGCGCTGATAAGCATCTAAACATCCCGAGTTATCACAGTCAACTGGTATTTGAGTATTATGATCACCAACACGCACAGATACCCTACGAATTAAAAAGATTGTTTAAATTTTATTTTATTTTATAAATAATTATGTACATACTTACAATTGTCCAACTTTAATTTCTATTTCTCCCTTGACACAATGGGCTGCAGTTAACAGATATCTTTCGTTTATAACATTGCCAGAACAGACCGAAACTAAGTCGCCATTGGCTGAAAATTGGAGAAAAAAGTAGAAGAATTAATGAAAATGTTTTATATATAACATACTAGCATAGACATATATACCCGCTACTTCGTTAGCGTCTCCTTTTTCTTCGTGGACATATTTTTATGCCAAAGTTTATTTTTCTAGGTTTAAACTTGTTTAAATTCTAGCATTTAACCTGAATCAAAAAGCTAAAGAAAAATATAAAATTTCTCGTTTTTCCTTTTTGGGTACTATATTTTTCCCCCATTAAAGTATCAAAAATTTCAGTATTGTAGTGGTAGCACATAATTTAGTACGAATATGTCAATGAACGGAGGAAAATGTTTTGTAAAAAAAGTACCAAAAATAGTTACGATTTTCACCCCTTAAATGTTCGAATTTCAAAAAAGTACCGAATTTGTGTTCGTATTTTTTTGGATAAGTATCGAATGTGGTATTAACTTTGTTTCGATATTTATTGGTCAAAAAAGTTTCAAGATTCAGGTTTTAGCCGTTTACTCCCTCAAAGGGCCAAATTTAAAAAAGTACCAGACACCTGTCCGCTTATTTTTCTAAAGAACAACAATAAGTATCAAATTTTTTTGTATCTCTTTTAGGTTTGAAGATATAAGATTACCGAATTTTCCCGTTTTTACCCCCTTAACATTCGAATTTCCAAAAATACCGTCTTAGTGGATCGTTTTGGGGAGTGACCAATCTCTAGTCTAAATTTCAAGTTTCTGGGATCAGCGGTTTGGGCTGGGCGATGATGAATGAGTCAATCAGTCACTCACGCAACTCTTTTATATATATAGAAGAAAAAGATAGATAGATAAAAAGCTTTTGATTCAGTCCTAACACCATTTAAAATATCATGTGTTATTCTCTGCACAACTAATACTTCCTCAACCTTCCATCTTACAGATAAGTCTGGCCAGATAATTTTTCAATTTAAGATATTATTTTAATATAAACATGTGTAAGACGGAGGGTTAAAACGGATCTGAATGCAATTGTATTGATAAAAAAAACCCCCGTTCTTATGAAGAATTTCTTACTAGAGTTCTATTACGAAAATCTCTTAATGTGCCACACTAATTTCATTATCAATGTCAATTTAAAGTAGTGTTGGCAAATTCCACTTCTTTCCATCACTCAAGAATACTCAACACGTTTTTTTTCGGTACTAAATACTTTAAACGTTTTTGTTTTTTAAGTAACGTTTCAATCCTTCACCACAGGTGGAGTGAGTATTTTTAAGTTTGTCAGTCCGTTTGTAATTTTGACAATATAGATCTTAGACCCAATAAAGTAAAATACATATACTGGGCCTTGTAAGTAGCGAAGTTGATTAAACGATGTCCGTGTGTATGTTGAAATGGATTTTCAGAATACCCCAAAAATTATGGGGACTATGTTGTTATATATTTGTATCACATATATTGCTATTGAAATTCCGCCAGATCGGTCTATAAATTACTGAGATTTGAACAAAAAAATACGACGGGCTATAAACAACAAATTGAATTGAACTCTTAAAATAAGAAAATACTACGGGATTACTCAAAGTCAATAATACAATATGCTCGCCCCTTGTCTTGGAGGTAGAGTTTTCTAACCTTCATTACTGTAATACAGTCTTTAAAAGGATTGACATGAGCACCTGCAGTTTGTCTTAGTCCTATCGTAAATCTTATCTGCATAAGTGGCAAACTATGCGTTTACGAACCTCCCCGAGTGTGAGAGGCACCATCACATCCAGGATGAAATTTAAGTGTATAATCTGCCAAAATGTATATATATTTTTCTCTTGCTTAGCAGCTGGAGCTATCTAATTTCCACTGCCTTAGGAAATACCAGAAGCTTCTGTAAAATATTAACAGTACCTAGGGATAGTCCTCCCTTAGTCCCCTTTTACAATGTGGCAAGTGAAAGGCAGACTGATGAAGTTTGATGGTAAGTGCGCGATGCTGTATGCGTGACACACTTTACTTTTTTCCTCTCTTGCCTGCAAACTTCGTCTGTCTGCCTTTTACTTGCCACATTGTAAAAGGGGACGTAGACCAAACTATCCCAAAAGTTGTAAAAAATCAGACCTTTAGTGGGTTTTTCAGTAATATCCCTTCATGCGACTTTGGGCTTAAACTGCAGCCACCAGGTGATCCCCAAAAGTATCCTTTCTTAGCGGACAGGTGAAACTTCCGCGAAGACAATTTCCCTGAAAGACAGGAAGAATTTTTCCAAGATGTATACCGAGCACTCGCCAAATTGTCAGACCGGTGGTATGTTCTTTAGAAGTCAGACAATTTGTAATTTTGGTATTGTCTGCACGTAATTTGCCCCGGAGGATTTAACACCGAAAGATAAAATATCCTTGAGACCGGGGGGACTACTGTAATGCAGAGAGATCCTTCAGCATAACGATCTTTCCACAACGGGTAGAATATTCCCTAATGCTAACTTTTTAAGATCTACCTTACCACGATTTTGGGTTTAAGCGATCAACAACCCGTCCAAGGCTGAACTCTCAGAGGCCATTGGTTCCCGTGGTTTCACATAGGATCTCTGGTCAGCCGCACTTCCAAGAAACAGAGATCAGCCAATTTAACTCAGCCGTATCACTAACTTAAAACTTAACTTAAAATGTATTTTTACCATACAATCCAAATAGACTAATAATCAGCGGAAAACCTAGAAGAGTTAAACAAAGTGCCAAGGCCAATGCACTTTTAGTTGGTGTTGAAAGCACAGCTGGAGCTACTTTTGTTCCTTCTTAGAGAGATAAATGTTAAGGCTGCACCTTTTTCACAGCAGCGGGAGGGAAAATATACCCAAGATGCATTTCTATATGCCCCGGTAGGGATTACACTCGTACAAATATACTTACGTTTTTTATACTCCAAATTGGCCAACCAGGGAAACTCTCCCAATTCTGTTTCCTCGCCACCATAAATTTTATTGCCAATCATAACCGGACCACATACAGGTGGTTTTGGATACAATGACTTTCCCGATGTTTCAGCTGCTTCCCTCTCCTTTGGTGTTCTATGTGTAGTCTGACCAATATTATCATCCGGATCCTGGGGAAAAACGATACGATGACCGTTTAAATTTGTGCGTATTGAAAAACCGGTGTCCGAAGTGCAACAAACAAACGGTCGACGTCCTTGGCCATTAGCTTGGCACTCTGATTTGCGGGCAAATTCAAAGCCATTAGTTCGATTTGTTTTTATGACATTTAGAAGTGCTTGGCAATTGTATATCGATACACATAAACCCATACGACCATTAGGATTATAGCAGCGTGAAGGAGCTATAATTAGAAGATTATTACAAAGCAACTCATGTCATGTTTATTTAAAAATTTTGATTTATTTTTTTTTATTTAAAACTTATTATCACTCTCACGTTTTCTAGATCTCTTTAAATAAAAAAATCTCACACACACCTTCGTAAGCAAAAGCTTTAATTTTGATAACAAAAACCATAAAGATGAGTAAAAATTTAATTAAAATAATATTTTGTTTAAACATTTTTGTTATCCAAATACTCTTTTGACGAATGTTTTTAAATTATTTTTTTTTTTTCTTTTCTTTAGGAGAATATTTTTTATTGTTGCTGTTATGAATAAAAGCGAGATTTCAATTGTTTTCTATTTTTGTTGGTTGTTAAAATTAAGATGTGTCTCGTAGCGCGATTAAAGTAAAACTAAGATAAGATTTGTTTCAAGCTTAAAGTTTTATCAAATATTCTACTAACATTTCGTTAATTCTCGTTTAACTTATTCTAAACAAAACTAACAAAATTTGCAATGTTCTTATGACAACATCATTATTATGTTTTTCTACACAATAAACGTTAAAAACATTCCCTAAACTAACACTTATAAACTTTGACTAATAAACACATTTTTTGAGGCGTCAATTTGTAAAATCGTTAACTAGAACAAGTTTGTGTCTATATTTATGGTTTATTTATTTTTTATTTGCTTTATCTAAATTTGTTTATCTAAATATTTTTAAAATTTAATTTTTAGCTACATGTGCAGTATTTCTCATTTATTATTTTTTTTTTTTTTTCGATTGTGTTACTTCCGTTTTAAGGTTTAAAAATTTGCGTTTCTGCCCTTCTAAAAGATTTGGGACGCAAACACTTTAAGATTTTATTATTTAAATATTAAAAATATATATTTTTTGAAGTATTTCTAAAAACTTATAACAAAAACAAACTGTTGCTAATTAACAGAAAATGACACTGTGCGGCATTGTGAAAGTAAACTTAAAATATTAAATATTTTTTTACCATAAAATACAAATTGGCCGTTGATCAAACGAAAACTTTAAAGAGTTAAATAAGATGCCAACGCAAATTCACTTTAAGTTGGCTTTCAACAGAGCTTAGCTACTTTTTTTTTGTCTTACTTAGTCTGCTTTTAGACATATAAATTTTTTTTTTAAAGCAAGTCAGTTTGTGTTCAACTATTTAATATGACGCCGTAATGGGAATACTATAACAAAACAGAACTTATGTAACTTTTCGGTACAAGCTTTTCTTCTTCTTTCCTCTCTCTCTCTCTCTCTCTCTCCCACTAGACTTGCTTGGAAAAAATTGATGTGTCTAAAAGCAGACTTAGTGATATGTGTTCAAAGATGCTTTTCTTTTTACGTGTGTGAAATTTGTGTGTGTCAAATTTTCAAAAATATGTAAAAATTTTCACAAATACACTTTGGATATAGTGCCTATAGATTATTGTAGCCCTGTCCATAGTTTTCCTTTTCCATTACGTTCGATTCCCTGAGATCGAATGGTTTGGATACAGTGGCCATATCCCTCACACAGCACTTTCATGCGAATTTCACTCTGAGTCATAAATTTTTCAAAACTCATAAATTTTAATATAAAAAGACAAATAAAATATCTAATTAGTTTTTAATATTAAATAAAAATGATTGATTTTTCATAAAACTGTAAAATTTGGCGTAAATAGTCGTATTTTCTTTATAAAAAGCATGCGATATTTTTTTTAAATATTTTTTATCGCATGCGATATTTTTTAAAAATGAATTTAACTTTTCATATTTATCTTCACACACGTTTTCTTTTTGACGCATCAACCAAGTGGATAAGCCATCGTCCAGCCTTGCACTTTTTGTTGCTGCAATTTTTAGAAATTCTGTTTTAAAATTGCATTAGTGTATAGTGCCCATGTTCTGTAACTCTCGCGACGATAAACTTTTCGTTTGAAATGTGTGCTATGAAACAAAAATGCCATTAATAGAAACAAAAAGCTGGTTTTCTCACCAAACTGTGTCTGTAACTTTTACGGCGAGTACTTCCTGTCACGTAAGAAAATTACTCGCCAATTTACAGAAAAAGTGTGCCAGAAAAAGTGTGCCTGTACAATTTTTGTGAGAAAAGTTCCCGCTTTGAACTGTCAAATAAACTCACGAATAAGGCGAGAAAATATTTTAACACTAAAAAACAATTTAAAGCGCCAAATACAAAATACGAAAAAGAATAATAATAATATTTTGTTCTTGGCACACTTTTTATTGTTTAATTATTTTGCCTTTAACATTCTTCGGAAATTTACCAATGTTTTTAAAGCTATTTTGTAAAGCACAAACATTAAAGTCGCGCTTTACATTCTTCGTATAGTCGAGGGTTGTATTTTCGCCGCCGTCGTTGAAAAATTTTTAATTTTAGTAAACTTTGAACGCCGGCAACGATATGTGAGACTGGCGTTCTTAATGCCTGTAACGTGAGATCGGCTTCGAGTACAATGTTATGACATTTATAACGTAGCGACGTAATCTCTTTAGATATTTTTCGACATGGGTTACAGACACACTTTTTTCTCACTTTTCGAAAAACGATGGAATATTTTGTTTCACATCTTGTCGATGCGAGAATTATATCTTGTCTTTCCTATTCTCTTTTAAGTATGAGAGTAACTCCCAATCAACTCCCTCTCTCACCAATAAGCCCAAGAATTGCTGCAACAAAAATTGCTAGTCTGAACGATGGCTAAAGCAACAATAAAAATTCAATGTTGTATTAGTTGCAGTATTGCCACCAGGGATGCCGAACATGGTCTTTTCCGACCAAATTTGGTCGGATATTTTTGGTTTGGTCGGATGGTAGGCTAAACCTAATTTTGGTCGGTTTTAGAAAATTGGACGGATACAGACAATTACAAATCTCATAGCTTTTTTACCAAACACAAACATTTTTTTTTTATTGTTGATGAAACTATGGATATGACATTGATATTACGTTAGGAGCAAGTTACTTTGACGGTGTAAGTTTTATAATGGATAGCTTTGTCATCTTATTCGAGCTTACCAAGTCAGATGCCGTTTAAATTTTCCTTCTTATAAAAAACTTTTTATCAAGAAACAATATTCCTATACAAATTTTGATCGGATTGGCAACAAACGGCCCGCCCGCCATGACTGGAACTGTTGGTAAGCTTATAGCCTATTCATCGATGTCAAACGTAGACTTCGTTCGCTTAAATAACATGTAAAACAAATACAATCAGCCTTATTCCAGTTGTCGTTGTAGTAATCGCTCAAGTCGTTTTTTGTAAGAGATTAAAGTAACGCATAACCAAATTTCTACTTCTAAAGACAGTTTTATATACATACTTATTTTACATGCAAGAAATATGTTATGTTTACACTCTTTCTTCATAATCCCTTCATTAGAATCAATTGTAAAAGGAGCATTAAGTTTTTTTGTTAAGGAAATTTGAAGACATTTATGGAAAAATGCGTGGTGATAATAATAAAAAAACATATGGAAAAATCGTACGTTCGTGATCCGTACGTTCGCGCCTGGTAAAAAAGCCAATTTAACAAAAACCAAGAGAGATATTTTATTTTGTAAATACTGGATGGAGACCTACATTAATACACTTTTAAAATAAATTAATCACTTTTGAATATTCCGTTCCATTGCGCAGATTTTTACATTTCACTACTGTCAGACAAAGTTGACTTCTATTTTGCGTACGTTCGTGACCACACGTTTATAACTCTTATTACGAAAACTTAAACTCTATGAAATCCATCTTTTGCACTAAACATAGAGCTACCCAAATGCTATCGAATCGAAAAAAAAAATGCTAGGAAAAGTTTTGTTTTCTATATTATTTGTACATTAAAAGCGTACGAACGTACGTTCGTGACCCCAGGAAATGCAAATACACATTTTGTTAAAGTTAAACGTTACCAGCAAATAAACTTTTAATAAAACTAGGGGTTACGTGTAGGACGTTAAATATTTAATAGGTGTGAACATAGGCTTACTTTTTTGTTTTACTATAATTGCATATTACAAAAAAAAAATAATATGTAGATTTATAGCTTTATCCAATAAAAATTATACTTTTTATCAAAAATACATATACATACATATCGTTATACATACATATCGTCATAAAATGCAAAAGGGCCTATGTTCATTTTAAGAAAAAGAGAGATAACTTAATAAAATGGCAGCTATTGTCATTATAACAACGGGGTTTTCTGGTTAATATCGTTAAGAAATTACGCATGATTGACACAATCCTGAAAACTGTTTTTGTAATCTCAGTCGTATCGCTCCTGAAAATTTTTTTTAAAATTATGATAGGCCCTTTTGCATTTTTATGACGATATAATTGTTTTTAAATATTTCAAAAATTTGGTCGGTTTCAAAGGATTTTGGTAGGTTTTGCAGTCAATTTTGGTCGGAAAAAAATTTTTCAAACGGCAACCCGGATTGCCACTAATGCTAGCATAATAATTGAGTAGTGGGTACCGAGTAACGGGTGTTTGCACTTTTTTATTGGTACTCAATAATCAAAACTAGTCACCCGATTCTTTCAGGATTGTATTTTTTAAATAGAGTTCAACGGAAAATCTCTCTTTCAAAGTACAACTCCTTTTAGAAATACAATCCTATCTTTAAAATTCAACTAACAGACGAAAACAAGCTAACAATAATATAAACATTGCTAAAAAAATTGAGAGGATAATACTGTTTGAAAACATTTTAATACAAAAGACATGTTGCCAGCACTTGTTTCTACAACCTGATACATGAGTTCGCCTTGCAAAGTGCATTTGAATTTGATTGAAACAGCAAGAAGTTTACTTATGGTCAACAAATGGGGATGGAGAAGTAATTGATTTTATTTTTAATTCTTAAATTATTAAATGAGGATTTGTTGAAAGCGAGCGAAAAGCTCTTATAGGGTATTTTTTAGGGGCTTTTGAACTATGGCAGTTTATGGCGGCCATATTGGCTGTCAATTATTAAGTATGTTTTGCCAGTTCCCCAATGATGGACAAAGTGTTTAGCAACACGTGGAAATGATAAAATTGTTTCACCAAAACTGGCCCTAAATTGTTATCGAAAAATTGTCTACAGCATTGAGGTTTATTTATATTCTTTGATGTTACACATTCGATTTGATGAAACTTTTGTTTTATTATAATCCATTTTTCCATTAAATATGAAATACAATTTTATTTAAATTACAGCCTCTAGATTGGCGTCAGCCGTTGATCTTTTTGAGGTAGTTTTGGCCACTTTTTGGCAGATTTTTGGTGTTATCTCGGCGATAACTTGAAGAATATTGCCTTTTAAATGCTCCAACTTTAAGGGATTATCCGCGTAGACACGGTCTTTGACGTAGTCTAGGGGCGTCCAATCGCATGATCTTGGTGGCCAATTGACGTATAGTGGAGTTGTATGTTTTGGAAACGGCAATAAACCCAAAATCTATCGTGTTGTGTGGCTCGCAGCAGGCTTAACATAAGTAACAGCTCGGCATCTGTTACTAATATTAAGCCTGGTTGGGATTTCTTTGAGTATATATAAGAGATATCCGTAGAATGTGTGAGGATATTGAGGATACGGAGACAGTTGAGCCCATTTTGTGTAACTTTTCTATAACACAGAACATTAGGCAGGAATGGCTAAGCTAACACAGTTTAGGTGAATAAAACAAGATCTTAGAGTGGGGTCTTGAAAACTTGCTAGGTTCTATAATGCGTATAGCCTAGATGAGGAGTACAAGGTCATACGAATATTAAAAGTATCTAAATTTTTTGTATTTCTTCTATTATATTTTCTTTTTTTGTCCACTTTTATCATAACAAGTCTCTACGTATCTCTGGTACGATATCTATCTTCTCATTTTATCTCTAATCCCTGTTTAAACTTAAGCTACTGTCAAAAAATAACGAAAATCCCGTACGGAATCTTAGATCAGTGGCACATATGATTAAACTTATTTTATATGAAAAACAAGTCAATAATGAAGGTATGGATAAATAAATTTTTAAGTGATCAAAATTTCATCAGATTTGAAAACTTTTTAATGAACTCATGAACCGGGAAATAGTACTAACATTCCATTATGGAATTTCAAAGAAATGGTATTGCAAATAAAAATGCAGGTTGGCTCATCATTTTTAAAATATGTAAATTCATGTTTGCTATTTATAAAGAAAAGTGTAGAAATAAAGTCTAAAAATAAGTATGTAAAATTAAAAAAAGGCCTGTGAGTCAATGGAACAAATTTATAAAATCAGTTTTAAATGAAAAAAAAAATAGTTTAATGAATCATAGCCAGAGGCAAAGCAGAAGAAGGTACTAAATTATTACGCACTCTTAAATAAATTTCATAAAAATAATAATGTTATATTCGAACAAATCTTTGAAATGAAAATGGAGAAAATCGGGCTATAGTTTTATAAAGTCCCCCCCACAAAAACTTCTTTCCGGAATAGAGTTTTTGTAGTCACTTACCATCTTATTATGTTGGTATAATTTAAAAATATTTTATTGCAACATAAGACTATTACGCTGTCAACTCAACTCTAATTGAGCTGAAAATTTTGCAGTTTTGTACCACTGTATATTGCGGCGGTTAACAAAAACATCAAACAATTGCAACTTATCACTTGCAGTTGTAATGTTAAGTTATCAAGTTCTAACTCAGATAAGTTGAGTTTTAAACCATAATATACGAATAATATATTACAAGAATCGGAACATCTTTGACAGTACCTATCATAACACTTCCGGAAAAAGCTTTTGGATTACATTGACTGAAAGTAATCTGTTATCTGTCAAAAAGGGTCCGTTATCTGCCGAATAGCAGCTAACGCCAAGTTATAATAATGGCCCTTAGTGCCATAAATGTTAATAAAATAATAAAAGGCTTAGGTACAATAATTTTTATAAAAGCTACAATGTTATGGCCAAATTTCGCGATAATAGGCCCAGAATTGACCCAAATAAGCGCCATTCCTGAAATCAGTTTGAGAAAAAAACAAATTCATTAATATAGAAAATATTCAGCATAAATAACTTACAAATACAAATCTTAACCTCATATCATAATTTAGTAGTGGAGAGTCCACGACACTTGAAAACTTTTCTGACTATACATTTTCCCGAAAAAAAGCATGATATTTTTACGAGGGGTAGATAAGAGTATTTCATGCCGTTTTTTGCCAAATAATGATATAATAAAATTTTAAAATAGCACTCTCTTTATGATCAAGCGCGTGATGTTAATCTGGAGCCTAATTCTGGCAGTCTTGCTCGAGTACTTTCTCGATTCGAAAGCAATTTTATTTCAAATTTTTTCAGTCGATACTGAAAGAATCGAAATTATTTTTTTTAGTATTGTGAAACTCAAATTAATGCTTTACAACACTGAAAAAATAATTTCGAATCGATCAGTATTGACTGAAATAAAAAGATATTAAATTGCTTTCGAATCGAGAAAGTACTCGATCACGGCTGCCAGAATCACACCCCTGGATTGATTTTGACATTTAAGGTACAGTAGAATCCCGATAATTCGTAATCGCAAGGGACCGGATATTTCTGACGAATTATAGGGGTTTTCGATTTAGCGGTATTTCGATTAAACGGGGTTAAAATAAAATAAATACGAATTGACGGGGTTTTTCAATTTATTTACTAAAACTATAAAAAAAAAAACAATTGTTAAAAATAAAATATATAAAAATTATTCCTGAAACAAACTAATCTTAAAAATATAAATACACACACAAAAAATCAATAAAAAAAATCACAAAAAATCATTCTTTCCATGTTTCTGTTGTTTTTATTACGAATTATTTATTGGAAAAAAAAATTACGAATTAGCGAGGGGACCAAAATGTATGGAAATTTTACGAATTAACGAGATTTTTTTAAGGGACCGACAGTTTATTACGAATTATCGGAAATTACGATTTATCGGGATTTGACTGTATCAGTATTTTCGTGTCCATAGCAGACATGGAAAATTCTTCACTATTCTAATTTTTCGGTACTCTTTAAAATTAAAAATAACGCAGAACCTTTTAACTATTATATGCTATTCAAAAACAAACTGCAGGAAAAAAATTACCAGAAAAGCCATTTGAGAAGCCAATCAAATGGCTTTTATGGTAAGAGCACAAGTTTGCATGCAGTTTAGGAAAATAAGCTTAAAAAGCTAATACAAGAAAGAGTGCCATATGGGCAAATCCCAGAAGCAGTCCACCAAACAAAAATTTTTCAAATGAATTTTTTTTTTTAATGGAATATAAGACTAGATGTATAATTTCATTTTTATATTAAAAAATATGTATTTCAATGATCATTAATGCAATAATTTTTACCAAATCCTACCCCCCCTGCTGATTTCTTAATGTTATACGTGAATTTAGCATTATTTTAGGTGATTTTTGTGCTTAAAATAGAACTAACAGCAGACGTATCAAAATATAAATTTCGTTAAAAAAAAGTTGATATTCATAAGTTAGGAAATTAGTTTAAGAAATACAATTCATAAAAATATAATTTGTTTTGTTAAAATAAATAAAATATAATAATAAAATACTACTGGAAAAACTGTAGCGTGCGTTATGTAGCGTGCGTCACAAAGGGTTCACGGCTTTTGTAAAAAAATCACAACATTTTTTGGCTGCGAATAAGTGCGTTTAGAATTCTGTTATAGTCATATTTCTTTTAGGAATTAGATTTTGTATACCTTGTCATGCCAAATTCGCTAAAAATTAGGAAAACGCACTTCAACATTTGCAGTTACTTCCACTTCTTGTAGCGTGCGTCACAAAACTTTGGGGTCAATTATTTCGCAACAAATACTTGCTAAGAAATTATGATATATGCCATTCGTAAGTACATATTAATGTCACTAAATACTATATATAAGTTGAATCTATCTCTTTTGAAAGACCAAAAAATCTTTATATTTCAATCAGAAAACGCGTGCGAATGTAGCGTTCGTCACGCAGAAGTTGCCCATATTCGAATCTTTCATACCCTCCAGCTTCAGTTAGAATATTTCAGGCGTGGGCTCTATATTGGTTCTATAAATTATTAATTAATCTTTATACAAACGGATCTCAGTATTAAAATTGTTTGCGGCTTAGACCAACATAAGTTACATTAATGACCGAAACTTAATTTGAGTAAAATATTATGATTTGTAAGAGTTTTAGCTGAACTAAAATTATTTTCGAGAGGGATATTTATAATGGAACCATGGTAAATTATGGACCAAACATCACAAAACTCTGTAGACTTTTTCTGGTATTAAAAAAAAACCTAAATTTAAACAAAAGTCGGTATAGTAGTGAACGTTGTTATAGCGTTTTAAAGCTTAAAAAGGGATTTTAAGAAGGTTGCTTAAAATTAGATCTATGGTAAATTATTGACTGATTATTACAAAATTGCATGGTATTATTTCAGACATTATGAAGCTAAATTATTTGTTGCGGCATTAGGCGTACTAAGGTTTTTTCCGAGAGTAAGCTTTATATGGGGCCTATGGTAAATTATGGACGGACCTTCGCGAAATTTGCAGTGTGATTTCTAGTCCTATTAAACTGCGGCGTACCAATTACACAGAAAAAATTATTTTTCCAATTCAAACAAAAAATTTGTAGAATCAAACAATTTTTTGTCTGAAATCGGTCCTATAAACAAATTCGCATATTCAAACAATTTATTTGCATTTTGTTTATTGAAAAAAACACTGATTTTTTCAAACAAATAATTTAACTGAATCAAACAAAAAGTTTACTGAAATTCATATACTAAATTTCAAAATAAAAAAAAAAAGGTTTTTGCACAAGCAATGATGCGCACACAAGCAGGAACTGTATTAGAAGATGATGGCAGAGAGAGCAGAGCGGCCGGCTGGCTTTGAGACACATTTTTTTGTTGGAATAATTTTTGAACGAAGTCTTTTTTTAAAACACACAATGTTTTTCGTCATCTCTCACTGTTGCTGTATCCTTTCCTTTGCTAATGAAGAAGAAATGTAACCCAAAAACGGCGACAGACCGACTCGATATGTTTTTCGTCATCATTATATTTTTGTATTTGATGTATTTAAGCAAACATTTTGAAAAAATTAAATACGGGATTTGGGTTTTTTTTTTAACCAACTTTGAAACCAACCAAAAATTTATTTTGTTTCTTATAATGTTGTTGTTGTTTCTGTTGTTTAAAAAGAGTGAAACGTTTTTTTACCTGCTATTTTATTTTTTTTTTTTACTTCAAACCTCTTCATCTTTCTTACTGTTGTACTTTTTTAAAGTGTCCAAAAATAGACTGTATGTGTTTTTGTTGTAGTTCTTAAATTTCACATTAGGAAGTGTTGCTTACGATCAAATAAAAAAATGCAAAAAGACGACAACATTAAAAAGCGTTAAATATTTCATACAAAATTATGAAAACTTGAAACCAATAACGCGTGTATTATATTTTTGAATGGTTGTCAACATTTTTGTTGGTTAAATAAAAATCAAACAAAAATTTTAATTGAATCAGTAAAAAAATTTGTAGAAATTAAAAAAATTTTCAACCAAGTGTTTGTTTGAAAATAATTCGGCAATAATTTTTTCTGTGTACAGTAGCATTATTTCTTACGGTTTGCCTTATATGGAGCATATGTGTTAATCAAACAATATGATTTCTAGTCATATAGAACGAATTTGTGCCAAATCTTAGATCAATCCGTGCATTATACCACCATGTATGTTAGTTTAGTAACAAAATGATATATTTTTAGGGCAGTGATTCTACATTTGGACTAATAACTCTCATCCTACTAAACCGATTTTGCTGGATTTCAATACCAAGCTGCCTTAGGATAACTAGAAGCCAACTTTAATCTTTTCTTTTGTGTTTTTCGGAAGTAAGAGTGTTTTTAACATACGGACAGACAGACTGGCATGGCTTAATCGACTTAGAATTACTCAAGGAAACAGAATTAATGCACTTTATGGGGTTTGAGATGAAAAATAAAAAAGTTTCACACGGAATGACAAACTTAGTATACCCTCATTCACCACTAAATAGTGGTGGTGGAGGGCATACAAATTGATATAAGAAAATAACATTAAATTTGTATCACTGTGTTTCATTTATTCAAATAAATAAGCTTTCAAAAATGAAGTACCTTTATTCTCCAGACAGTACGTTTTTATTGGAAATTGATACAATTTTTAATTCTAAATTTTCCATCCCGTGTCCATAGATATGGTTTTCGAAAATAAATAAAATGGCGTGGGTTTGGCGCGAAATAGTCGAGTAGGGTATCAAAATAAAGAAAATTAAAAGGGTAATTACAAACATATATATTTAAGTTATATGAGACAAATTATCAGAAATTATCAGACGAAGACTGTTTGTTTTGTGAACGCTCTATCCGGCTTGTTCCTTACGTAGTTATTTTTCTGATTGTTTGAGAATGCGGCTGAGCAGTATTTTGTTCAAGATGTTGCATGAAGTGGGAGCTAGTGTAATTCATCGCCAGTTGCTACATACTTTAGAGTCTCCTTTTTCGGGATTTTGATAATTAGACTCTTATGGAATAGTTTCTGTGTGTCATGTATTATTAAATAGTGGTTGCAGTTTATCGGCCCTAATAGCAGCATTTGCCTCGTTAAATTCAAATGGGAGGTTGTCTATTCCAGCTGATTTGAATTTGTTTAGTTATCTGATGGCGTAAGAAATTTTCCCGATATCCGGAGGTGTCGTTACAACTATCTCTGTGGTTTGAGAGTGTGAACAATTTGGATTATCTCGCACTTCTAGAGGTACGTCGTTCCTTTTTAAAAATTTTTGAAAATTATCCCGCTAACGGGCTTTTTGTACCTCCGGTGTTATGAGTAATCTAGCTTTCTTGTTCTTTCGCTTTCGGTTCAGTTTGTCGGTTTGTCATTCCTTGATTCTTTTTACACTCTTTTGTCCAGCAACTTTTAGTGTTCTTCCAATTCGGGCCTTCTGATTTACGTTGTTGACCAGTTGCTGCATTGCTGTGCGTCCTTCTTCAATTATATTCTAGAAAGTAGGGATATTTTTAATTGTCTCAACGTAAAATTTTCTTGCACAAATCTAGGGAAAATAAAGTTTAATAATTAGTATTTTGAATCTTTTAAAAACTTTGAAAAATCATTATTTCTTGATATAAATTTGCAAATGTCTTCACAAAATTTGCAGGTAAAAAACTTTATAACCTTGTAAGGAAAATCAAATTTTCTTTTCGAAATAATTTTCCAGCAATACTGGCAAAAATGTTTCGCCATAAAAACTATTTTACAGTAAAAAATCACAATACAAATCATACAATTATGCTAGAGACGCACAATGATAACGACTCTAAATAAATATGATTATCTGCTGTTGGCATGTCGACATATCCATTTAACCCTTCATCACATTATTTGGCTTTCAAGTATTTGATTACAACAGAAAAAAAAAAAAAAAAAAAACATTTAACAGAGAATATTTCAAGAATTAAATACGCAAAAAAACCAGCAAAACGGAAACATCTTGATCTCCTTTTATGCGCTCTTAAATGCCCCATGGTGATAATTGTTGATTTGCTAACAAGATTAAGGACCAGTAAGGCACAATATTTTCTTTAAAGGACTGCCATGAAAAGGAAATGAATACAGCTTTTAACTTTTTATTTAAAAAAAAATGATAGAAATATAACATTACAAATGTAATAATTAACCGCGTTTTCGTGGCTTTTCTCTTAAACAAAACTAGCCCTTGGAAACAACGACAAACAAAGACGATTTGAAAGGATTCAGCCCTTTTCCTCGGGCGATAATAAACCCTTATGGTTAATTTTTCCACCAACAAAATATCAAATGTTTTTGTGAAGCTTTAAAATGTGGTTGCAAAAAGATTCATCACAAATGAAAAAAAAACAAACAAATGATTTTCTTAAAAATCATTAAAATTATTTCTTGGAATAATTTTCTTTACAATTTCAATTCAATACCAAAAATACAAACATTTTAAGAAATAACCAGTTGGAAAAGTTTAAAAGGCATAAAGGAAATGATATAAACGAAACTTATTAAAGTAAAAAAAGTATCAGGTTTCACTAATAATACAATTTATTTTTCAAGAATCTTTGAAAAGTTTAAGCAATAAAGAAAGTCGTTTTTCTGCTCGTTATACGAATTAGATTGTTTAAACTAATTGAAGAAAAATTTGGAAAAGGATTCATTTAAAAAAGTTTGTACGTTCTTGTAAGCAAAATAAAATAAAAAAAAGTTATTTCAGAAATAAAAAAAAACTGTGACAGCGGTGGGATTCGAACCCACGCCCTTTCGGACTGGTGCCTAAAACCAGCGCCTTAGACCACTCGGCCACGCTGCCTCTGCTCACTTTTGGCATAATCACTGATTTAAACCTAAACATTCTTGATTACTACGATCTCTTGCTTTTTGACACTGATCATGCTTTTATTGTATGTGTAGGTATGTTTATAATATTGATTGCCGTATTATCAGAATTTACAAACGTTTTGTTCAAGGCGAATTTACTTCACTAAAACAATAATGTGATTTTACCAATTTTACAATTTGGTAATTATCTTTCAAATTCTGACCAAAAATCCACGTTATTAAGGGAGAGGGAAAGCTGATCATTCAGTTAATCTAAAATACTATTCATACATTTTTAATTTCTTGTATGACTACTGCTTAATCTTCTATCTTCTATTCTTCTATATATATAAAATAGGATGTGTATATATGAATGTATGTATGAATGTATGTATGTTAAGTATGGACTCCAAAACGGCTGGGCCGATTTTGATGAAATTTTCAGGGAATCTTTAGAATATTCAGGCGGGTGACACTGTGAAGTCTGATTTTTGATTTTCGGTCTGCGGGCGGAGGGGCGTGGCAAAATCCAATTTTTATATTGCACCACCAATGACTTCTAAATATTCATTATTTATTATTTTATTAGCTTATAATTACAAATCACAAGATAATATAAAGATAAGAGCTTTAAAATGATCGCCATGGTCCAACTTAGATTTATACGAAAAGAACATTTTGCCCCGCCCACTTTTAGGCCCACTTTTTTCGAATTACCTAAAATCAGAAAACAGCTCCATCGATTTGACAAATTTTTCTTTAAAATGTTCGTACTAATCCATTTTTTTTCATCGAAAGAAAAATTTACCACGCCTACTTTAACGCCCACTTTTTCTATAAAGCGCATGACTTCAGAACGACTTGACCGATTTGGACGGTTTTTTCTTTAAAATCATCGCCATGGTCCAACTTAGGCTTTAACGGAAAGAAAATTTTGCCCCGCCCACTTTTACGCTCGATTTACCTAAAATCAGAAAACGGCTCCATCGATTTGACTAATTTTACTTTCAAATGTTCGTATCTTTTTAACGGATTTTTAAAATCGAACGCAAACATTTTTCCTAATTTGGACAGGACAACGTCTGTCGGGTCGGCTACTATATAATACTTGAAGCATCATGTGCATTAGACCGGGTCGACCTCCATACAAAAAAAAAAAGTTGTGCCAGTCACCCCCTAGAATGAAAGATATGTCAATGAAGTTTCTAAAACAGGAAAAAAATTTTTTTTGCCACGCCCCAAAATACAGCACTTTTGGTTTTTTATATGTAGCGCTGCCATTTAAAGACCGATCTCATCATATCGCATATCGTTGTTCATGGCTTGATAGTGGCTTAATTTTTGTCTTTGGTGACTTTTCAATCCGTCCTGAAATTCTGTGCGCCACTTATGCCATCTCGGATCCTTCCCCAAAATGTCCAATTATTTTGACGGTCCAAGAAAGTCCTTATAAAACTACGTATGTTGAGATTTTAATATGCTCACTTTTATGACACGCCTCCAAATAAAGCACATTTTTCTGTTTCACATACATACTACATTAAAACAAGTAGAAGTCAATACAAACCAAAAAAATTTTCCTCAGTCACGCCCTAGAATAAAAGGTATATTTATACAGTTTTAAGGACTTTAAAAAAAATTTGCCACGCCCTAAATAACAGCCCTTTTTGTTTTAGATATATAGCAAAATAAAAATTCTGTAAAAGCCTCCATTTTTTTAATGGCTCCGTAAGCCATTATCAATCTCGTACAAAACTCTGTAAGTTACGCGCAATTTTTGTTTAATAATTCAATAATCCTGAAAACCACCCTCTATGGCTTGTCATTTGAATTTTTAAAAACTGTTTCTTAGCCTTTGGTTTTTTTTAACTAAGCGGTGTTTTCAAGTGGACTACTCATATTTTAATGAAAGTGAGACGGATGAATTTATTGACAAGCTTTCTCTATCTGAACTACTAGCGTTTTTTTTTTTTTGCCAGTTTTCATATTTTGTGCAATTTTTCGTGACATTTTTTTTTTGCTGGACTGTGAAACTCAAATTAAAAATTTAAATTAAGACATTTGTAAAATCAAACATAATGTCATATATAAGACCATGATACAGAGTTAAAACAAGAACTAAAAAAATAAAGAAACTGCAGAATTCTAAAAATGAAAAAAAATAATTTAAATGCATAAAAATGAATGCCTCAAAACATGTATGCGAAAAATTATAAATTGGGCAGTCGGTGTATATAAATCTTAGCTAGACTCAAGGTGATTCAAAGTTTTAGAGGGACTTTCTTAGCACGTGAAAAAATTAGACATCAGAGGGAAGGATCCGAGATATCATAATTGCCATCTAGAATTTTAAGTTAGTTTAAAAAAGCATTAAATACGAAAATAAAGGCACATTCTAGCCATTAACAATTATATACGATACGATGAGATTGGACTTTTATTAACGATGCTGTATATATAAAACAAAAAGGGCAGTAATTTAGGGCATGGCAAAAACAATTTTTTTAAAGTTCTTAAAACTTAATAAATATACCTTTTATTCTAGGGCGTGACTGATGAACATTTTTTTGGTTTGTATTGGCTTCTACTTGGTTTAATGTAGTATGTGTGTGAAAAAGAAAAAAGGGCCTTAATTTGGAGGTGTGTCATAAAAGTGAGCACATTTAAATCGATACATACGTAATTTTATAAGGACTTTCTTGGACCGTCAAAAAAATTGGACATTTGGGGGAAGGATCCGTGGTGGCATAAGTGGTGTCCAGAATTTCAGGTCGGATTGAAAAGTCACCAAAGACAAAAATGAAGCAACTTTCAAACCATGAACAACGATATGCGATATGATGAGATCGGACTTTAAATGGCAGCGCTACATATAAAAAACCAAAAGTGCTGTATTTTGGGGCGTGGCAAAAAAAAAATTTTCCTGTTTTAGAAACTTTATTGACATATCTTTCATTCTAGGGGGTGACTGGCACAACTTTTTTTTTCGACCCACCCTAATGTGCATACTAGCAAACACTCTTCTAGCACTAATGGAGTCATCCTGAAAATTCCCGCTTTACGATTTAATATCGTTTACGAACATTTGATGTTGTGACATTTCAAATATGGAGAATTCGGGTTATAATAACGACCCCACAAAAATTCGGGTTATAATAACGACCCCACAAACACATCAATTTAACGCGTAAAATATCTATTGGCTTAGCCATTATATTGGTGGACAAACGTTTGAAAGTATTTTTAATTCTTAGAGTATTAACAGGTCAACCTAAACAAAAGGAGAAAACGTTTTTTATATAAGAAAAATTAAAAATAAATAAATAAATAATATAGCGTTCAGTAAATACGTTCGGTATTGAAATTGCTCTATAATTTGTTAAATATACATAAATTGTATTAATATGAGTTTTGTACATGATAACACTTACAGGTCTTATATATTTATGTTGGCCTGTAAAAGAAACAAAACGATCAATAATTTTCCCAAAAAGAAAAAAAATGTTTATTTTAACATTCTCAATTTAAACCCGAAATTAATTTTTACTATCTAATTTGAGATTAGAACCCCAAATCTGGTAGCCCCGCTTTAGTCAACTGTTTTATACAAGGCGAATTTATATATATATTAATTCGCCTTGTTTTTGACATTACATGACCGAAAAATAAAAACAAAATACATGTTGTTTTTTGTGTTGTTGACTTGGTGTAGTCTCGCCGCCACCTGAAGTAAATTCGCCTTGAATTCATTTTTATATTTATTTAAGTCATAAATATTAGGAATGTAATTTAAAAAAAAAATAAGCAAAAATTAAAATTAATTATAGTATTTGCATTTATTAAATATGATTTTCTAACACAACAAGACATAATATCTTATAAATTACAGTATTAGAATCTGAAAAGTTAACCATACATTGATTTAATTAAATTTAAATAATTATAAAATAATGAAAAATAAATAAAAATTAAATAAATAAAAAAAAACAACAAAATTAAAAATTAGAATTAAAAAATAACGTTTTAAATATTTTTATAGAATATTGCTACATCATTAATAAAATTTACGAAAGATGTTCTTTAAGTAATTTTCTGAACCTCATTGCGTTGCTAGTAGTCTGCAAATTATCAGCGAGTTCATTCCAGAGACGGATGCTAAGAATAAAGAACTGACATTCAGAAGCGTGGCTACGATATCTAAATTGAATCAACAATTTACCTTTTGGGGAATATGCAAATCGCAAGCGATCAAAGAGATACTTCGGTTCCTTTGTCATTATAACTTTATAAAGAAATATAAGTTTTTGAAAATTAGGAAGTTATCAAATGTAATATTGAATATACGAATGGAGAATAGTAGCACATGATCAAATTTTCTCAGTCCGAAAACGTATCTAACGATGTTGTTAAAAGTTGTTTTAAGTTTCCTCGTATCCCCTGAGTTACAACCAGCAAATATTTCGGATGAATATAAAAGCGTTGGTAATAAATATGTTTTCGCAAGTAATAATCTAACTTTCGGCGGAGTAAAGTATTGGGTTACCCATAAGCTCCGTAGCATGCCGTAGGTTCTACCACATACTTGTGTAATATGATCTGACCAAGTTAAACGTTTATTAAATTTTATTTTTGAGCGTCCCAAGAAAATATTCATAATGAAATATTATATGAAAAATAGCCCATTTTTTCGGGCCATTTTTTCATTTTTAAAATTTCGTCAAAATCTTACATACTATTTGCCTAAATCATTCATTATTACTATTCGTCGAATTCCTAAATGTTATTTATAATAATAACGGGACATATTTCAAAAAGGTGGCATGTCATAACGTCCAGGGTCATAGTGTCCCTTGACAAACTCGAAAGCATAGCTTACAAACTCGAAAGCATAGCCAGTCTTTGGCCGGGCGCAAGGATTTTCCCCTCTTTGATAAAACAAGTACCGGTATCGCTTACTAAAGCTCCTCTGCACAGCCGGCCTTCGGCCGGGGGCAAGGATTTCCTCCTCTATGATATAACAAAAACCGGCTTCGCTAACTAAAGCTTCTCTGCATAGCAGGCCTTCGGCCGGGGGCAAGGATTTCCTCCTCTATGGTATAACAAATACTGGCTTCGCTAACTAAAGCCTATCTGCGATGTCACAAGTATGTTACTAAATTTATATGAATAATAAACACTTTTTTGCAAATTGGGTAATTAAAATTTTTTTTTTTTTTTTTTTTGGTAATTTTTCATTTTTATTTTGGGCCCTTTTTCGTTTCTTTTGGGCAAAATTTCATATTTAACTTTTTGGGTAATTTTTCATGTTCTTTTGGGCGATTTTTCAATTTTTTTTTTCGGCCATTTTTTCCTACAGCCATCAGTTTTATTAAGTTTTAGTAAATTTTGCATACAGATTCAATAGATACGAAAAATGTCAGGAGTATACATGGTACGTAAAGCTATCAAAAGATACGAAAAATTTATCTTTCGTATCCTAATGGCAACACTGGTTTGCCTACAAAAAACACCAATGATACCAACGATGGCGTTAAAATAAATATTATTTTTTTTTTTTTTTAATTTAAAAATGCTGATACATAAATCTTTTTATAAACCAATTTAAATTTTATTGTTAATCTTTCAATAATTTTTTTTTTTGTATTTTGGTAAAATCCGACTATCAGGCCTGTTCTGCAAATCACTTTTCTCAAATCACGTGATTTCAAATCACATGTGCCTTCTAAAATCACACGTGTGATATTTTAGCGTCCCGTTTTTGTGCGTTTTGGTATGATATTTAATTGCAGAAAGCACACCGAGAAACACAACAACGGTATGACTTTCAAAACACCACAAAATCACACGTGTGATTTGAAATCACGTGATTTTCAGAACAGGCCCGTATAATAATAATCCGACTATATTTTTTAAAACAAATAACGAAACAACATTTTAATATTAGTGGAATACCCACAAAGAATAGACCAGCGGCCTGATTTAAGCAGTAGTGATCGAGTACTTTATCGATTCGAAAGCAATTTAATATCTAATTATTTTAGTCAATACTGAACGAATCGGAACTATTTTTTCAGTGATGTAAAGTAGAGTTTGCTAAAAACCGTAAAAATGTAAAACCGCGGTTTCGGTTTTAAAATGATTAAAACCGGTCGGTTTCGGTTCGGTTTTGAAAATATTAAAGTAAAACTTCAAACATAAAGATACACAATATTACAAGATACAAAAATAGTTCCGATTCGTTCAGTATCGACTGAAATAATTAGAAATGAAAATGCTTTCAAATCGAGAAAGAACTCGATCACGACTAACAGAATTAGGTCCCAGTAGTAATCAGAGCTAGGAACGGGCAAAAAAATATCATCTATCAAAATATTGATATTTAAAAAAAATAATCGTTATATTTCGCCGATATTTAAAATATCTATATACCGATATTTAATTACGGCTATCGAATTGGATATTTTTAAGAACTTGATATATATATCGATATATTTTTTAAATTTACCCATCCCTAATCAGAACTGCCGATTTGGTTATTTCTAACCAAAAGTGGTATTTTTTCTTTTTTTTCAATATGAAAATGCAAATATTTTTTCCATTTAGTTACATTTTCCTTAAAAAATAATACGTATTAACGTATGGTCTAATCATTTTTAATTTTTTATATTGTTGTTTAAATTTTTATATTATGCACTGTTAACACCTCGCCGTACTATTAAATAATCCTCTTCGTGTTATTAAAATATAATAAAAAATTGTTCTCATCTTAGAAAATTAACTACATAAAGCATCAAATTACTTTCCGAAGATCGCCAAAACTGGTAAAATTTAATTTTCTTAAGATTTTTATTATGAAAAAAATCGCCAAATAAGATTCCAAACGGCCGTGTTCTGAAAATCGAAATTAATTGAAGTTTAAATCTATGGAGATTTTCAATTTATTTTATTTAAAGCAGCTTAGTTTTTCCTGATTTTAAGTATAGTAACGATAATTAGAAAAACAGCGCAACGCTTGAAGTGGTTTGGGCATGTTGTACGCATACCAAAAGAAGTTCTAAATAGAAAACTAGTCATGGCTAAGAGTAAGATGGATAGATGTTCCACTAAAAGATCTAAATATTTTGAGAATACAGAACTATGAAGCATTAGCAAAACACTGTGTTGCTTGGAGACGAAGAAGCCTTGGCCCACCTTGGGCTGTGATGCTAAAAATTATGATGAAAGATCTGGGGCGTAATTCTGGTAGTCGGGATCAAGTACTTTCTCAAGTCGAGAGCAATTTTATTTCTAATTCTTTCAGTAGATACTGAACGAATCGAAATTATTTTTTCAGTATTTTAAAACTCAAATTAATGCTTCGCAACAATGAAAAAATTATTCCGATTCGTTGAGTACCAAGGCGAATTCATCCCCGGTAATCTCGGTACTACAACAAGTACAACTCGTACAAAAACCACAAGCAATTTGTTTTTGTAAAATCATTGTACAATGTCAAAAACAGGAATAAAACAAAACAGAAACAAAGATATTAAAAGAGAATAAACAAAATTTTGACATTCAACAGTGATTTTAGCTAATATCAGCAGGGCTTTTAAGACCACCTGTAATAAATTCGCCTTGCTCAGTACCCAATGAATTTTACAAGAGATGTCCCAAAATGAACGCATTCAAAAGAAAGTCATAATTTTTTTTACCTACATACATCCAGAAAAAAGTAGTTATAGAAGTTGTTGTAGTAGTAGTTATAGAAGAAAGCTACTAAATAATGAGTGAAAGAAGCTATTCATTTTGAAAAAAGAATCGAAGTTTTTACTGGGTATTGACTGAAATAATTAGATATTAAATTGCTTTCGAATCGAGAAAGTACTCGATTACGACTGCCAGAATCAGATACCTGAAGTCTATAAAAGGGCATATTTTAAGAAACTTTTAAAACAAAATATTTGTAAAATTTGTTCGATTACAATATCACTTGGAGTAATTTTCAGAACATTGCTGAAAAAGTAAAAGTACACAAGAGTTAATTTGGTGTTTCTAAAAACTTGAATACATATAAGGAAAATGTTCTAATTTTCGATTATTTTTAAAAGTTAAAATTTGGAATTTAAGAGTCATGACTAGGCACGCTGGGGTTTTGGATTTTTAGAAAAGTTGATTTTTTAGGGCTGCCATCATAAGAAAAAAAAGTAAAAAACTCAATACCTCGAAAACTAACGGATACAAACAACTTAGCCATCCCTGTTCTGTTAATTTTATTACAAGTTGCCAACTTTTTGTTTATGAGAAACTTAAAAACAAAAAGCGGTAAATCGCTGAATTTACCCATAAATCGCCGATTCAGCCGCACTTTTAATATTTCAAGCTTGAAATGTTTATTAATTAATGGCGATTTCTTTTCCGAGAAAAATGTTGCATTAATGTTACATGTTCTAAATTTTTGTGTTCGTTTGTACAAAAAATACAACTGTGGGAAAAATTTCAAGTTCTTTTGTGAATATGTTGATGAAAAGCATGCAAAACATGTTGCATATTTTACCCTTACCTTTGCTTAAGGTGTTCATATAAGTTGAACAATTTTACGTTTTTTTTTACATAACTTCATTTTTTATCGATAACTTTAGTCATTTTTGACAGTTTGCCATTTATCTTAATAGAGCTAAACCCTTCGCACTTGGTAAATTTTTTTTTTAAGAATGTTTTCTCGCTCATTCATTCATTCGTTCATTCATCAATTTTAAAAAACCACTATAGAACATTAAACAATAATGTTTGCCTAGAGAACAACTTCAATTGTTCTTTTTTTATAAGGAATAACAGAACGCTAAATAATGTTCGTTACTTTCTTGCAAATAGTTATGAACGCTATTAAGGGTTGTGTATTAATACGCAAACACTAAAAAAATCAGGGACCGAAAATAACAGTTATATTGGAATTTTAAAACAAAAAAAGCATATAGAATTAAATGATTCAAGTATACCATATTGTTCCTCATGCACTTGTCAATGATAAAATATATTGATTTTTATAATTTTGATTTTTATATTTTCGATCAAACTTAACAGTTATTTTTTGATTTTTATTTTTTTGAACAAAAACAACTGTTATTTTTTGATTTTTATTTTTTTGAACAAAAATAACTGTTATTTTTTGATTTTTATTTTTTTGAACAAAAATAACTGTTATTTCTTATTTTTATTTTTTCGAGCAAAAATAAAAGTTATTCTCTAAATAAATGTACGTGATTTAATAATTTAGTTGACTTTAAATTTTTATTTTAGTGTGTAATTATCATTGGAATTCCTTATGCACATTAAAATAACTATTAAAGTCATCTAAATTATTAAAACACGTAAATTTATTTAGAGAATAACTTTTATTTTTGCTCAAAAAAATAAAAATCAATATATAACTGTTATATTTGTTCAAAAAAATAAAAATCAAAAAATAACTGTTATTTTTGATCGAAAAAATAAAATTAAAAAAATAACAGTTATTTTTGTTCAAAAACATAAATATCAAAAAATAACTGTTATTTTTGCTCAAAAAAATAAAAATCAAAAAATAACTGTTTTCATCTGACTTTTATGAAAAAAGGCATAACTGTTACGGTCCCTGAAAAAAATTGATATCGTTTCTGGGTGTGTGTGTGTGAGCCTTACGCTAAATAATGCTCCGTTTATTTTCGAACACTGGTATTTACTATAAACAGGGTATCGTAGCTAGTGTGTATCAAGCTAAAATGAGATGGTCGCCTAGTTTTGGTACCGCTCTAGTACCTATAGCCCTTCCTACATTAAAAGGCAGGCGAGAAATTTATTTTACAAAATATAGAGTGGTGCTCTGGATATCGAAAACGCAAATCGCCAGAATATAGAAGTTGTTTTTAAGTTTTAAGTTTAAGCTTATTGTGATTCTGTTTAAAAGAGCAATATTTGTATAATATTTGTTATAAAACTCTTTCATTACAGAAATCTTATTGAAAAACAACGTTTAAAATTTTTCCGTTTTATGTTTTCGATCTCCAGAACACCCCTGATAGATTATTTTCTGGAACTCCTTGTGACACACAATTTTAAAATAAAATAATTTTTCACATGAAAGAGAAAGAATTCCTAAATTTAATAAAAGAAGTCAATATTATTTCGATCGGAATTGCAACTACGGAACTTAAACAATTTATTTTTTATTTATTTACTAATTAAAATATATTCGTTATCACGATTTCAATTAACATTTTATCTTTACTCCGGGTTCTAAACATAAATTACTCATTAGAAAAGAATAAACACACCGTACAAACAGCAAATTAAAAAAAAATTATTATATATTTAACAAAAACTCTAAGAAAATAAAAAAAAAAACCCACTGACAGCGGTGGGATTCGAACCCACGCCCTTTCGGACTGGTGCCTAAAACCAGCGCCTTAGACCGCTCGGCCACGCTGCCTGTTATCAACATTAAGCCAATTGTTTGTTTTCTTTCTCGTAGTCGATCAAAAATTATTAGATATTTAAAAAATTTTACAGCAAATTAACAAAATAAATAGATTTGTAAAATATAGTATAAAAACAAATTATTTTCTGTTACCAGGTGAAGTAAAACAACAATAATAATGACATCAAGTTGGCACATGTTCAAATGAATCATTTCGAATGTTTAACAGCACTGCTATCGTTTGTGTTTTTGTTTTGTTATAAAGTCCACAAATCCCTGTTAAAAGCTTTCTCGTTTGTTTAGGTGTAGAATAAACAAGAGAGCTTTAGCTTTATATGGGCACAAAATTACAGCATATGTTAAGGGAGTAATATTAAGAATGATTGGGGAGAAAATGCTAAAAAGAAGATTTAAAAAACATTGGAACTCACATAGTAAAAATATTTTCTTACTTTGCTTTAAGTACATATGAAATCAATTTAGAGAAATATGTATTTGAAAAATACATCAAGTTGTATATTTAATTATGGAGTCATGAGTTGTATTAACATATTCATGAAAACTCAAGAGCTTTTTGCGCAACTTACCAGAACTTTTTCAGAAAACCTTTCGTTCAACATATTATATTATTAAAATATTTATTTTGATGCAATTTTAGGGATATTTTACTGAAATTATTAGATTTCGGGTTGTAGTTTTTGAAACTCTAATGGCGTTGCGTTTGCGTTTTACACAATTAGGGCCTTAGTTTGTTATGCTTGTAAAAATTTTTAAATATTCGTCTAAGAACTCAGTATATTCTGACTTCTGAAATATCTTAAAGTCGATTAAGCGATGCCTGTCTGTGGAAAACAAGCTCACTTCCGAAAAACTAAATAGAAAGGAAAAATGTTGCTGTCAAATGGCTTCTAGTTATCCTAAACAGTCTGTGATTAAAACCCTCCACCGGTTCGGAAGGAAAAGCGTTATGAACCCGAATGTTCAATAACCACCCTTAAGGGTCAAATACACTTGTCAAATGCTTGTCCAGCGGACAAATTCATCCTCTACGTGTGCTGGACGTAATATTCCCCGTCATATCAAAATTTTTTGATTTTCCATCCAGCATCATCGGTGTGACACATACTAACACATTTTCACTAATACTACCACAAGCTTGATGAGTAGTCCCAGCGGGAAAAATAAGTAGTTAGCAGGCCTTCTAGAAGGGCACTGTTCCCCTTCTTTTAGATGTACAAGGCCTACTCGCTTCATACACACGTTCTTCCGCTTTCGCTTCATTATCAGGTACATAAGAATGGTAACGGTTTAAAAAATAATAAATATTTTGCTTTTGCTTGTCTAAAAAACAATACAAAAAATGTTACTCCTTCTCTACTCCCTTCTCATAGAAGCGAATGTGGAATATGTTTCTTATTTTTTATACAAAAGTGCCAAGGCCTTCTATGAGGCTTTCTTTAAGCAGGCCTTTTAAAAGGGCTGAATTAAGAAGGTCTTCTAGGTTTTCCCACTGGGGTGTATTTGGGCCTTTAAAAAGAAAACGGAATGCGGCGATTACCATTAAATTTTGCAAAAATAGTTTTATACGACAATAGATTACAAAACTAAAATTCTCCTAAAAGCATACTTTAGGAAACTATTTAAAGCCGAAACTAATTTAGATACTTTGGTCAAAATTAGCTTTAAATTAGGTGAGTTTGTTTACATTTCCAGTTAAATCCAGTAGGTGAGAAAACTTTGGGCAATATGAAAATTTTACTCTCAAAACTGGCTCTTGCACAAAAAAGTAAACGAACGGAAAAATTGCAAAAATTTGCAGGTTAATTCAAACATATAACCGCTAAAAAGCTTAGTGTTGTAAAATATGTGTTATTAAGACTACCCAGTATACAATATTGTTTTTGGTAGCAAATGTATTTATTAAATAAACTTCTGTGGAAGCATTTAGACTTGTTTAGTTTTTACATGACTTTTAATTTTGTTTCTAGTTAAATAACATACGAAAATACATGAATACTTGATTTTTGATATTCGGGACCCTGTAGATAGTAAGAAGTAGAAGCAGTAAGAAGCATTCATATATTAATTAGGTTTACATCTCTTAAATATTAATGCAATGCTTTATTTTATTTACTTATCAATAATACCTATTACAAAACTAGTTTTTAGTTTATGCTGCACTTTTAATTCAGCTTTTGTTTTTTTTTACAAATTGTAGACTTTTTGTTTGCAAATTGTTTATTTTTTACGTAACTAGACTGTTCATTTTAGAAAATGTCGTCAAATTTTTTATTTTTCAAATACAAAAACGTCTAAGTTTTTTGTTGTAAATTCCCGTATTTTATTTTGTATACACATCGCTCTTGTCTTTCAAGTTTTGGTGAACAGTGCAAATATAATGTAATAGAAAAAGTTACCAAGTGCAAAGAGTTCAGCTGTATTTAGATAAAAAGCAAACTGTTAACAACTTTAAAAAAGTTAAAAACGTCGAATACGCGTAATAGTGGTCCGGACGAAACGCCGATACGTTTCTTGGAGTGTGGACTTTATATAGGGATGAATTTGGGCTACAGCTCCAGAATACCTGCCAAGGATCGAAACACCTTGCTAATATTCTCCGAGAGAACGCCTATTGCGTTTCTGGGTTTATGGAGTGTATGCAAACAACTTGGTGATATCATAAAGGCTGGAAAGGTAATTAGAAAAAGGCAGAAATATCACTGTGCAGCAAAATTCAGGTCATCGTCGCCAGCCTCAACACTTGCAACGAGAAATGAAAGAAGACTACTAGTAGGGCAAATCTGCCAAAGGGTTTTGAAAAGTTAGCTCAGGCTCCCGAAAAATGGGCCCCTAAAATTTTTGAATTTTTGGAAAAAGCGTTTGGTACAAGTCAAGAAAATACACTTAATGTTCTTCTGACCTAAAAGACTATTTTAGATGTCTTCAGTAGAATTGTATGGGGATTCTTTTCATAGCATCTACGTGCCGTAGAGGGTTAAAATGTTCCAAGGATGTTTTCTGCATCAAATTTCACTAGGGGTCTTCTAGGACCAAAAGTTCGTGCAATCTATGTTAGACGGATTTTCGAAATTCCGGGCCTCGAATTTTTTTAATTTTTCGAAAACCCGTGTTACATAGATTGTGGTCTTAGAAGACTACTGAAATTTGATGCAGAAAATATTCGTAGAACATTTTAACATTTAAAAGTGCCGTTTTAGTAAAGTTTTGTGTAAGAGTTGGGAATAAGGACAAAAATTACCCCTTCAAATGAGAGTTAGAGGGTAAATCAATTCTAAGAAAAGAATCGCCATACGATTCTACTGAAGACATCTGAAATTAATTCTTAGCTCAGAAGTACATTTAGTATATTTTTTTTTGACTTATACCAAACGCCTTTTCCAAAAATTCAAAAATTTTAGGGGCCAATATTTCGGGAACCCGAGCTAACTTTTCAAAACCCTTTGGCAGATTTGCATTACAAGTAGTCTACTTTCATTTCGCGTTGCAAGTGTTGAGGCTGGTTTTTTTTGTGCACAGGGTATTTAAACGAAAGAAAAGCACTTCTAACCATATAAAAAGGCTTTCCTTTTTTCCGAAACTTTATAAAGTTTACATTTATTTAGTACAAAAATGCAAAATTGACTACAAAACATAAAATTTCCAAACTACATATATAGTTAATTAGTTTAGTTATGTAATTTAAACCGACATAGAACAAATTTTAAGTAAAAAATGAAAATTGTTCAACTTAAAATTGACTTTCCAAGTTTGATATACTAAAAGTGTTGCTGAGTCAGCGGTTTAGGGGCAAATTTAGCGATTTACTGCTTTTTGTTTGTTTTGTTTTTATGTTTCTCATAAACAAAAAGTTGACAACATTTAATAAAATTAACAAGCCATAACAAAAGAAAAACTGAAAAAAAATTTTGATTAAATTTTTTATAGTTTGCTTTTTTCAACATTTACTGCTTCTTTCTATCAATTCAATGAATAAAAAATGTAGTGTCGTAAGGGCTTAAGGCTCAGTTAGGCGAACGTTGCTTTCCATACATAAACAAAAAGCAATGGTATACATAAAACAAAACACACAGTGATGGGAATCAAAAATGTTCAAATGGTGACCGTTGTGCAGAAAAGGTACCACGTGATTTAAATGGTATTAAAACAGTATTTTGTGTATGTAAAAAATGTTAATAATTTTTATATTATAGATTTACAATAAATAAATTTGTATTTTAGCATATATAAATTTTTAGCACACATGTATTTTAAATGTGCATACACCAAACTAGGTTTTGATACCATTTAAAGTCTTTTATATGTTTCACATTTCCATTATATGTGTATGTATGTATATGCATTTGTTTACTTTAAACATCTAAACATATGTATATTTGTATATTTGGAAATATGTTGTATTGTAAGTTGTTTTGTCGCAAATTCCATAGATAAACTGAAAAAAGTACCAAAAAAAAAGAACAAAATTACCCGCATTTAATGTAACATACAAGCCGCCCATCACTGTCTTACAAATGTCACGTAACAACGGCATGAAATTGACAATATGTTGCGATTCACCCAGTTTAACGTTTAATTTTATCCATTTAGGTCGAATATTAACAAAAATTCAAAAAGTACCAGATGAAAAACAAAAAGTACCAACATTTTTTAACTTACGGGTTTTTGTTCACTTAGGACCCTGCACCTATAATATTATGTTTCTAAGTTAAATATTATATAAAATTTAATAATTATCACATGCAGCACCGAAAAGTAAAAGAAAGAAATTTAATTTACTGGCCCTTTAGAGGTTCGACGAATATTTTATGCATCAAATTTCACTAGGGGTCTTCTAAGACCAAAAAACTCTTGCAATGAATTTTGAATTTTTTGAAAACCCGTCTTGCATACATTCCACGAGTTTTTGGTCTTACAAGATCCCTAGTGAAATTTGATGCAGAAAATATTCGTCGAACATTTAAACCCTCTTAAGTGCCGTTTTAGTATATTCTTGTGGGGAAGTAAAAAAAAGTACAAAAATGACCCCTTAATATAAGTGTTAGAATTCTAAGCAAAGAATCGCCATACAATTCTACTCAAGACATCTGAAATATAATTTTAGCTCAGAAGTACATTTAGTATATTTTTTTTTGACTTATACCAAACGCCTTTTCCAAAAATTCAAAAATTTTAGGGGCCAATATTTCGGGAACCCGAGCTAACTTTTCAAAACCCTTTGGCAGATTTGCATTACAAGTAGTCTACTTTCATTTCGCGTTGCAAGTGTTGAGGCTGGTTTTTTTTGTGCACAGGGTATTTAAACGAAAGAAAAGCACTTCTAACCATATAAAAAGGCTTTCCTTTTTTCCGAAACTTTATAAAGTTTACATTTATTTAGTACAAAAATGCAAAATTGACTACAAAACATAAAATTTCCAAACTACATATATAGTTAATTAGTTTAGTTATGTAATTTAAACCGACATAGAACAAATTTTAAGTAAAAAATGAAAATTGTTCAACTTAAAATTGACTTTCCAAGTTTGATATACTAAAAGTGTTGCTGAGTCAGCGGTTTAGGGGCAAATTTAGCGATTTACTGCTTTTTGTTTGTTTTGTTTTTATGTTTCTCATAAACAAAAAGTTGACAACATTTAATAAAATTAACAAGCCATAACAAAAGAAAAACTGAAAAAAAATTTTGATTAAATTTTTTATAGTTTGCTTTTTTCAACATTTACTGCTTCTTTCTATCAATTCAATGAATAAAAAATGTAGTGTCGTAAGGGCTTAAGGCTCAGTTAGGCGAACGTTGCTTTCCATACATAAACAAAAAGCAATGGTATACATAAAACAAAACACACAGTGATGGGAATCAAAAATGTTCAAATGGTGACCGTTGTGCAGAAAAGGTACCACGTGATTTAAATGGTATTAAAACAGTATTTTGTGTATGTAAAAAATGTTAATAATTTTTATATTATAGATTTACAATAAATAAATTTGTATTTTAGCATATATAAATTTTTAGCACACATGTATTTTAAATGTGCATACACCAAACTAGGTTTTGATACCATTTAAAGTCTTTTATATGTTTCACATTTCCATTATATGTGTATGTATGTATATGCATTTGTTTACTTTAAACATCTAAACATATGTATATTTGTATATTTGGAAATATGTTGTATTGTAAGTTGTTTTGTCGCAAATTCCATAGATAAACTGAAAAAAGTACCAAAAAAAAAGAACAAAATTACCCGCATTTAATGTAACATACAAGCCGCCCATCACTGTCTTACAAATGTCACGTAACAACGGCATGAAATTGACAATATGTTGCGATTCACCCAGTTTAACGTTTAATTTTATCCATTTAGGTCGAATATTAACAAAAATTCAAAAAGTACCAGATGAAAAACAAAAAGTACCAACATTTTTTAACTTACGGGTTTTTGTTCACTTAGGACCCTGCACCTATAATATTATGTTTCTAAGTTAAATATTATATAAAATTTAATAATTATCACATGCAGCACCGAAAAGTAAAAGAAAGAAATTTAATTTACTGGCCCTTTAGAGGTTCGACGAATATTTTATGCATCAAATTTCACTAGGGGTCTTCTAAGACCAAAAAACTCTTGCAATGAATTTTGAATTTTTTGAAAACCCGTCTTGCATACATTCCACGAGTTTTTGGTCTTACAAGATCCCTAGTGAAATTTGATGCAGAAAATATTCGTCGAACATTTAAACCCTCTTAAGTGCCGTTTTAGTATATTCTTGTGGGGAAGTAAAAAAAAGTACAAAAATGACCCCTTAATATAAGTGTTAGAATTCTAAGCAAAGAATCGCCATACAATTCTACTCAAGACATCTGAAATATAATTTTAGCTCAGAAGTACATTTAGTATATTTTTTTGACTTGTGGAAAACGCCTTTTCAAGAAATTCAAAAACTTTAGGGGCCCATATTTCGGGAACCTGAGATAACTTTTCAAAACCCTTTGGCAGATTTGCTCTACCAATAGTCTAGTTTCATTTGGCGTTGGAAGTATTGAGGCTGGTTTTTTGTTGTTGCACAGTGTAATTGAAAAAAGCTAATTTTGTATTTGCATATGCGTTAGTAACAAATTTGAACGCTTATTACTCCGAAAATATTGAACAGATTGTAATAAAATATTCATTGTACACTTCTGTAAGTAAATACTTATCTTTTAAAATGGTGTATATTTTGTTAAAATCGGTTGACATACAGAGGAGGAAAGTGTTCTTAACTGTTTTGCCTTTGCCTATTTATACTTATATATAGATAATTGAGGTCAAAAATGTCATTTATTGCGTAACTCTCAATTAAGGTTCACGCTTTTATTAATTAAATAAAAAAAATTAAAAAAAATTTAGTAATAAGCCATTTTTGCTGTTTACAAATGTGAACAATTTTTTTTGCTGGTTTGTTGCCAGAAGTTTATATAGTGGATGAATGAAATTTCAATACGAATTCAAAAAACGTTTACACAATATATTATATAAGTTTGTCATTCCGTTTGTAATTTCTACAATATTGATCTAAGACCCTATAAAGTATATATATTTTCTGGGTCCTTATGAGGAGAGAACTTGATTTAACCATGTGATGTCCCTCTGCCCCCCCTTTCAATTGTTTACATATACTAGCATAATGCCCAATATGAATTTCGTTATCACCCTTCTTTATTATTTCATCTATTTAACGAAATAATTTTAACAAATAGAAACTAGGAATTTTTGTGTTTTTTGCTACTTAAAAACTCGCCAAAAAAGATAAAAGAAAACTAACAAACACACATACATACAAACATCAAAAGTAATTACAACTCAACTGTGTTGAATTTTGTGAACAGTAAACCTGCCATATTTCATTTTAATTATATTCAATTAACGTACCTTCATGGTTCAGTTGTCTAGGGGGTGTGTTGAGTTAGAAACTGAGAGTTCCCTAGTTCGAATCTTGGTTTTTTAAAAAGAAATTTTTTTTTTTTAATATTTTTATTTTTTTATGTTCTAAAAACGATTTAAAAAAATATTTACCAGTTTTCGCTTTTTTAATTTTATTTATAATGAAGTTTTAAGTATTGTAAATATGTATGTATAGGTATGTAACAATTATTTAGTTTTTGTCTAGTTGCTCTGGGTTCTGCTCGCACAATGGTGAAGGGTATATAAGATTCGGCACAGCCGAATATAGCACTCTTACTTGTTTTTATTTAGAATTATTTACACAAGTTTGTTAGTCGAAAATTATATGCTAAAATTTTAATGAGCGTATATAGCACCTCAATTATACGATAAATTAAGACCTTGTTTTGGGATTTCCAGTAAATTACATTTCACTTTTACAAACTTAAACTTGGCAGCGTCTTTTAACAAATTAAAATAATAATAATTTGTTAAAAGACGCTGCCAAGTTGTGTTGTTGGGTCAGATATAAGCAAAATAATCACCCCAATCGTGAATAACAAGTGGAATTTTTGTTTCTATAAAATGTTCATTCCCCTCGAAGGGAAAAAAGCAATCGTGAATCTCATGTGAAAAACTTTTCACGCTATCAAAATCAATGAAATTTTTGTTCAAAAATATACACGTATATATTTTAAAGAAAAGTTTAAATAATAAAGCAAAATATTTAGTATTGGAGGGATAGTTTGATTACAACGTTAGTTTTTTTAGAATTTTATGTAGTAAAATATTTTCCAAAATTCAGCAACCACGTCTTTCGAAATCCTATTCTTTTGCATTTTGTTGATCCCTTTGGCCCTTAATATTCGAGTTATAAGAAGAACTACATAAATATTCTGTTCCTCAGCAAGAAGAAAGTAAGAAAATCAAAGGGAAAAGTGAAAAAATTACGAGGGAAAAAACTATTTTCCCCTAAACATTTTTTCACATTTTTATTCTCCTATGAATTACCTTAAACGAATTTTTTCATATGAGCTTTTCATGATCGCAAATATGTGAAAAGGGAAAAAATTACGAGGGAAAAATTATTCACGATAGGGGTGAATATTTTGTTGTATGGGGGTTACCCGTCTCCCTCCTCCTCTACCACCAAGATTTTGTTGGAACATGAAGTTTGCTCTGAAAGTTACCCACATCAAATTTAGTGTGCATCACTATTGTAGCTGAGTAGATATATCATACATGTATATCATAAACGAATTAATGCGCGAAAAAGGGCTTTTGGCCTCAGTGAACGTCTTAGGGATTTTGAAATAATTGTTTTCTTAACCCTGCACGGTTACTCTTCGTTGAATCAACGAAACTCATTTACATTTTATCATATTACTTTTTTATATGTTCTCAAATTACGCTCTTTTTTCAACAACGTTAGCTGATGCCGTAAGCAGGGTTTTCAGATGTGGCGATTTCTCGCCTAACGTGGCGATTTTCAAACTTGTTTGGCGACCTAATTTTTTTTTTGGCGATTTATAAAATAGTTTTGCGATTTATTTGGCTATTTCTGATGAGCCATGAATTTAATTTAAAATTCGTTAAACTCTTTTTATTCTACTATTTTTATGTATTAAATTTGAGGCATTCATAAGTATGGTCAGTATTTGAAACTTAATTATGCTAAAATGGTTAATGAAGATAATGAAAATCCTCGAGAAAATTGTATTTCAGATTTAAAATTGCTTTTGAAAGAATCCACAAATAAAATTCCTTAAAACATGAATATATTTGAAGTTTATGAAAATTTTTGCATTATAAAATGTGTCAATTTATTATCGCATATAAAATTCGCTGTTGTCAAAGATGTTTTAAAGATTTTATGAATCCTAACGTACCTTTGGATTTTTATGAAATACAATGTAAAAAATTACAGTTTGTTAGTTGGAAAGAGTATTTAATGATAAAATTGCATCTTATTTAAATCAGTTTAGGCCAAAATTTTATAGCTACAGGGATACGTCAGATATGTACCCATTTTAAGGAACTTGCTTTGGCTGTTGTTTATATGTTGGTGATTGCAACAAGTAATGTCTATGTTGAAACAAAGAACTAAACTGAAACTCATACTCGAAGTAGAATGCAATTAGAACTTCTTGAATCGTAATGTTTTCAAAAGGAAAGACAAAAAAGGAATATTCCCGGTGAAGCGTTTTAGATATGGGCATTTCCATTTTGACGTGTCGTGATATTCGTACCACAAAATGTTAAAAATTAAATGAAGAAGTCAAATTTGTAAAAGGGTTTTTATATATATAAAATTATCAAGTAGCACTATATTCAGAAAAAAATTACAGCAATCGACGGTAAGGATTTGCAGATATAAGCAAAAATATGCGCTGGCGGGACGTTAAAAAAACGGAAGTGGATTTTGACTTGCATTACAAAACCTAATAAGACTGCGAATTGAGCAAGACGTTTTGAATAAAACCTTTTTAGTATGCTTTGGACTTATATAGATTTATTTTTCAAGCTATTAGAATTAAAAATATTTGCTCGTTTAAAGGCACATATGGGCATTTTGAGCGAAAAGTCTACTTTTTTTAATGTAACGCCAGAATGCAAATAAGGTTGTATTCTAGGACCATGTTGTTCAACAGCTATCCCTTTTGTTACTAAATGTAGAGCTAGTTGCGCTTTACACCACAATATAAAAAAGTAAACTATAAATATGGGCATTTCCACCGAAAGGTCAACCGCAACAAAAAAGTTATAAGTTCTTGAAAAGACTTTGTTTTATCATATTTTAACAGGAAAATAATCAAATTTAATAAAAGTAAAAAAAATTTTATATTTATTTATTACCCATTTCAAGATTTATGAATGCAAAGTGGAACAAGTGCAACTTTTCTTATTGGGATATTTCTATTGTACGTTTTGCTATGATAACAGTTCTTTAAGAGAGACATTATGCATTGCTTTTTTCTCTCCAAAATCTTTCGGAAGGTACAAAGAGTCAAAATAGAATGCACAAGCAGTGATGTTAGATGTTTTTTTCGAAATATCGTCAAAATTTAAAAAAAAAAAAAAACTTCAAAATCGTCAGTAGTTTTGAAAAAAACCGTCAAAAAATCGTCATATAAAAAAATCGTTTTTTTATAAACACGGATATATCACTCTATTAAAACATAAAAAAATATTAAGTATAAAATCATACAAAACCAAAAAATATATAATTTTTAATACTTAAGACGATTTGGTGCGGCTTTTGCTCTCCGGAGATTTTCGTCAAACAATTCCCGTCATCCCCAAATATTCTGCTGCAGATTAACTTAACGCCTGCCTGAAATCGTCGTCTTTGTGGAGGCATGTCCAGAAGTTACAATTGACCGCAAACATTAGAGTCGTGTTGCAGAACGACCCATCGGCTGCTGAATTCTCGAGACAACTGCTGGAGCTTGGCAACGGCCAAATTCCTATTGATGTTTCGAATGGATTGATATCGTTCCCTGAAAATTTTTGTGAATTCACATCGTCCAAGGAGGAGCTCATCAGCAAAGTGTTCCCCGACATTGCACAAAACTACAAAAATCTCGATTGGATTGGTGAACGGGCAATAATAGCAGCGAAGAATAAGGACGTCGATAGCTTAAACTTAATTATTCAAAGTTAAATCGCAGGACAACTACATATAGGGTTCCCAACTTTTTTTGTTGCAATTAAAGTACATTGATTATTAAAGGTTAAGAAAAAAAGTACACAGTATAAATATAAAGTCCAATTAATTTCTTTTTATTGTTATATTTAAAAATGTTTTTTATTGCTTTTCGCAAGTTTTATCAAACAATTACACTGTGCTAGAATTTGGCAACTGGCGCTTAAACCTTTTTCGGGTACGCTGAATCCAATACCGGTTCAAAAACGGTTCAGTTTATTGAAATTACATACTAAAAAAACGAAAATCCGCAATAAAATTTCCTTTAAACGTTAAATTTTTTTCTAACATGCGCTGTCGTTTTAGAAACATATATTTTTTTTTTTTTTGGCAACAAAAATAATTTTTTATCAACATTTCGAAATTTTTGTTTGTTAAAAATCTATTAAAAATTACAGCTATAAATGATTGAAATCTGTTAACAACTTTTGATTTTATTCACAAAAGTCAAAAAATTTTAATTAATTTAAAAATTTCATAACTCGCAATATTTGTATGGGAGCCCCCTTAAGGAATGGACATTTTTAAATTTTGTTTTAAATATTAGTTAAACGAGTCACTTTTGTGATCGCGATCTAAAAGACTGCCTGCTTTGAAGGAGTTTTGCACTCGTGTTTTAAAAGCAGGCAGTTATTGTACTCAAATTAAACAAACAAGTGAAATAGTGCTGTCAGATTATTTTTTTTTTCGAAAAATCGTCCTGCCAATATAAAAAAAACATAAAAAAATGGCCCTGACTAATATTAACTAGTTGTTTTTTAGTTTTTTAAAAAAAAAACTTGTACAATAATGGCTAATAAACCACTGATGGTTTAAACGCTGGTTTAGTTGAACTAAACTTGAATTTATATGTAGTTTAAACTCAGCAACTATAAATCATTCTCCCATATGTTATATGTGGTAAAAAAATAACACGTGACAGCACTACGATAAATCTTATCAAATTCATATGGTCTGTGTTGGTAGTTTAAACGCCGAATTTTATGCGTTTAAAGATGGTTTATATATTTAGTGATTTATAGATTTTTGTACATCAAATCGCTCTCTACTGATTCCATTCAAATAAATCATATTAAAAATTTTAATATTTGTGTTGTATTATTACTCTAAAGTTTGTCTGAAGGCTTAAAATTGGGACTAGGCGAAGTTCGTCGAGTCCGCTAGTAGATATAAATATATATTCGCCTCTATATACATATATTAACTAACCCCCCGTTTCCACATGCAAGTGCAAGTTCGAAAAACTCAATACACTGACACTTTTTCACTAACATTCACACAATTTTTGTTCATTCAGCCAATCGGCTGTTTCCTCGATTTTTTGTTGATAATACGTATACACTACTTGCAAGTAATTACTTGCATGTGGAAACGTTCGGTAAGAAAAAAACTTTACTTGACAGATTAAAGTGTTAAAAATTTAATGAAAGATTAAAGTTTAAACTAAATTTATTGACGGGATTAAATCGTCAACACCTAAGTGACTCTACATTCAAAATCGTCAATCGTCATTTTGTAAAATTCAGCGAAAAAAAATCGTCAAAATGACGTAAAATCGTCACATCTGACATCCCTGTGCACAAGAAACTATGCGATTGCAAATAACGGTAATTTTTTTCTTTGTATTATCTCATATTTCGATGTCATGTGCGACATTGAAAAACATAATTTTCTATCAATGCGTCGAAAGTAAAAGTAGAAAGCTCATCAAATTACCAGGCCAAACAGAGATTTTTTATAATATTAAAATAAAACAAAAATTTCTGTAAAAAAGCAAGATTTGTGATCTTGGTACTTATATAAAATTGTTCACGTGCGACATCGTAAGTGTGAAAATTAATAATTTGAAAATAATTTTTTATATATGTAAATGATTTATTTATGTTAATATATACATTTCAATCATTTAAATCTAGATGAGCAAAAAAAAAGCACTAAATTCAAAAATAAAGCCATATTCTAGCCATTAACAAGGCGTGACAAAAACAATTTTTTTAAAGTTTTTCAAACTTAATAAATATACCTTTTATTTTAAGGCGTGACTGATGAAAATATTATTGCTTGTATTGGCTTCTACCTGATTAAATGTAGTATGTGTGTGAAAAAGAAAAAGGGGCTTAATTTGTAGGCGTATAATAAAAGTGGGCACATTAAAATCTATACATACGTAGTTTTAGAAGGACTTTCTTGGCACGTAAAAAAAATTGGACATTTAAGGGAAGGATCCGAGATGGCATAAGTGGCGCCCAGAATTTGAGGTCGGATTAAAAAGTCACTAAAGACAAAAATGAAGCCACTATCAAGCCATGAAAAACGATATACAATTTGATGGGATCGGACTTTAAATGGCAGCGCTAAATATAAAAAACCAAAAGGGCTGTATTTTGGAGCGTGGCAAAAAAAAATGTTTCCTGTTTTAGAAACTTCATTGACATATCGTTCATTCTAGGGGGTGACTGGCACAACTTTTTTTTTGTATGGAGGTCGACCCGGTATAATCAACATATATATCATGACGGAAAAAAATGTCATGTGCGACAGATCACGTGCGACAGCGATTAAAGCTAAATAAAAAAAAAGTATACATTAGTTTTATTTAAAACGACAGCCATATTTAAGAGATATGAGTGCATAACATTCTACAATTTTTTGCATTCAAACATTGACGAAAACCACTTCTGTTTTCGTCACGTGCAAATGCCTTGTTTTTTTGCAATTTTCTTGAAAACGAAACAATTTATCAAAATGAACAATAGCACCAATTATAGGGCTAGTTAATAAATGTATTTGATTATTTATTTTGTTCTACTTTTTTTAAATTACTAATTATAAAAAATTAACAAAAAATTGTTTTCTTCGAATAAATGAAAGCAATATCAAAAATTTGACTTAGTACATAGTCAAATTACACCAGCGTTACCGTTGTGATACTAAAGTATCAATTTGACCCATTTTCGACGGTGTTGATACCTTTTATGACCCTTTTTTTAAATTATACCTTTGTATCATTATCACCTATTTTGTGACACTTTTTGACCCTTTTTTGGAAATAGCTCTCACATTTTGTTTTTTGTCAACACTGCGGAACAGAAGTGCTAAACAAATGTTTTCGAAATAAGCATTGCTTGATATGAAACAAACTCAAAGTATAAACTTGCAATTCCATGCTTTCTTCTCCTTGATTTTTGATAGTAAAGTACAATTTCCCCAAAAACCAAACATAACTCATATAAATATTTGTTATTTTTTACGGTGGTTTCTTTTTAAAACAAAAATTTTACATATTATTAAAAAAATGCAATTTGGTGTTTTGCTCTCTTAAACAGTAGCATGTTTTATTCAAAAAAATTCGCCCTTAATAATAACAAAAGGGATTGAACTTTTCATCCCCTTTTAAATCGACATTGTTGAGATGAGAGTGCCCTAACAGGAATGAAAACAAGAGGTAAAAATTTATCAATTAGCGGAAATTCCCAAATATTTGGTAACAGCGGTATGATAGCAAAATCGTAAAAGCTTTAAATAATCTGACGCAGGAAAAAATCGCTTTAATCGAGAAAATGGTTACAATTCGCGAACGATAGCAAAATTTAAAACAAACACTAAAATTTATTTGACATCGCTAAATCGGAAAATTACATAAAAAGTATGAAAAAATTAGCTATAATGATAAAGAATAAACTTTTTGTCAGGTGTTTAAACCAGGACAGAGCATTCCATAAAAAAATTAAGTTTTTTTGGAGTTCTTCCTACCTGAAATATAATTTTTTTTTGTTTGCTTATAAAAAAACTTGGTCTTATTATGTTCATTAAAATGGAAAATACTGCTTATAAAAAACTTGACGCTTTTTTTATTTAAATACCCTTTTTTACCCCTTTTTCTGGAAAATCACCTTTTTGTGACCCTTTTCGAAAATTTCCAACGGTAACCCTTAATTACACACAAGTCAAATGAGTAACACCGCAAACAACTAAATAGCAAAATCAAACGACTGACGCATATTCATTTCATTTTGCAATCAGAAAATTGTCGTTGCTAACCAATCATTTTATGTGTATCTACATATTTCATTAAATTTTTTTCCAAATCATACTCATAGAAGAAGCAACAGCAGTAGTCGTTTGACAAAAATTGTTCATCCGTTCGTTATGCATTAGGAAATTTTTGTCTGCTGTTGCCATATTTTTGTAAGCTATTTAAGCACTGGTTTAATCAACAGGATACGAGATTAATATTAATATTTGTTTTCAGAACTCATTGCTCTTAACTAGAGTATTCATTCGATTAATTACTACCCGATTAACTGATCGGTTAATTTAAAATTGGCTTTTTTCGATTAACGATTAAACCGGTTAATTTCAGTCGATTAACCGATGTAACAAAATTTTAAATTTTTTGTAGTATTGTAGCATATTTGTTTGTGTTTTTAATTATTTGTTTTGTCTCATATACAAAATGTATGTGTTTAGAAAATATTTTTTTATACAAACAAAGAAGGTGTTCAGTGAACTACATTTTAACCTATTTTCCGCTGACCGGTGACTAAAATTACAATGCTTTTCAATTTTTTTATCTACATCATCGATCAGCAGGAATGTGGCGAAAAATGGATTAAACGTTTGATTGCCAACACCTTTTTTTTGTTTCACGTACTTTTTATATGTATGTGTTTAGTTATTTGTTTCTTCTCGTATCTTCTCATATCAGTCTTTTAACAGAATTAACCGAAACAATTATAAGTGTTAAAAATTTTAAAAAACTCTAATGGCATAATGGAGTATTTCATATGTTTACAGAAATTCTGGAAAAGGACTGAGAAATTAGATCTATGATAAGTAAGAGAATTATTTCCAAGTCAAGCTTTGTCAAAACTAAAGAAATGAATCGCTTTAATCCTAAACATTTAAACCAAATTACTTTTCTAAAAGATTATTTTATATTTATAAAATCCTTTAACTATTTAAATAACTAATGAAATTATCTTGGTTTATTTTTTATAAATACATATTCGGGGGATTCACAAGATTAAGATTAAATTGACAGATAATAATGTGTTATCTGTAGATGCCGTGTGGTAGAGAAAGATACGCCTCGTCGACCAGCATTTAGTTTTTCTTCTTATTAAGTCTTGTAAAACTAACTGTATTTTTAATTTTCTATCAAGATACAAAAAGGGAAAATAAACAGTTTTTTTGTCTCTCCTGTAAAATGTGCTCAAAGTGGGTTAGCAGGTTTGCATAATAATCCGATGATATGGCAGTTATGACGAATCAATGAACACAGCATTAAAATTTTTATTTTTATTTATTTTAAACAATTTTAAAATATAATTTAGGATATTATGGCGATATGACTTGATAGGACACCTTGTGTGTTAATTGAAGCACAGCCGCGAATAACGTTTTAAGTTACAAAATAATTTTTTTTCAGGAGAGCAAAAAAAACGTTTTTAACAGGCAAGATTATTAATTTCTTATTTATTTTTTAGATTATTAAAAATAATGATAATAAAAATTGAAACTGGGAATTATTTCCTTTCGAAGGTTACTTTATATTATATTCAACATTTTCCATTTTTCGAATTTATTCTATGAGCTAAATTTCCGTTATGTATTTTATAAAGCTTTTTTGTAATAGTTCTATTCCTTCAATTTTTCAGAAATGACTTTATACACTACCAGACTATTATATTGTATTTTCTTGTTACATTTTAGCTTAGCTTTCCTTTGGAAAGCAATGAGGTATATTGGTTGTACAGAAAAATTTACAATTATTAGACACGAGCAGAATGTAAAACATTTTCTGGCCCGCTACGGCCTTCGTCAGCATTCTTTGTGTCACACTGGATAGTGATACTTTATAAATTGAATGTATTTAACTCAACAATTTTAACAAATAGAAACTGGGAATTATTTCCTTTCGAAGGTAACTTTATATTATATTCAACATTTTTTATGTAACAAGAAAATACAATATAATAGTCTGGTAGTGTATAAAGCCATTTCTGAAAAATTGAAGAAATAGAACTATTACAAAAAAGCTTTATAAAATACATAACTGAAATTTAGCTCATAGAATAAATTCGAAAAATAAAACATGTTGAATATGATAATACAAATTTTTATGCAAAATATCAACAAATTTAAAACTTAAATTACATGCAAATTTACAGTTTATAACTTTTTTTTAGTGGAAAAACGTTTCATATCCACAATCACGATGCCATTTAAAACGTTCTTCCACTACACAAAGCATCATGACTGATGGCTTTTAAAACGTAATTTCACGTTTAAAACCATTTACTTTGTATCATTTTTAAGTAACTTACAACGTTCTTCCACTAGCTGACTCTTTGTATGCCATTTTTAAAGGCTTTAAGGTGCATAATTTTGGGTGATTTGAGGTTTAAACAGTGTACGAGAGTAATGTTAACGGTTATCTGCAAAAAAACAGTTTTTGCAAAAAGTGGCTTTTACAACGTTATTCGCGGCTCTGCTTCAATTGAAAAATGCATATTACATATTTATGAATTGTTTTTCTTTTTGTTTGCTCGTTTTAGTTCAAGAATTGTTATGTTTGGAATGTTATTGTTTTTTTTTTTTTACTAATAAACTCCAAATAATAAACAATTAATGCATTCTTATATATTGAAATGACTTAATTTATAAAAAAAACTTGATTAATCGGTTAACCGATAAAAAACAAAATTAACCGATTACTAACCGATTAAACCAAAACTTCGGTTAATTTATCAAGCGATTAACCGATTAAAGCAAAAGGTCGATTAAATGAATACCCTACTCTTAACACAGAACATGTCCTAGGATTGTAATAAGTTATTTTAATGTATGTTGCAAATGAATTAAATAATTAAAAAAAATACGAATAATTGACACGAAGAGAAGAAAAAAAACTCGAATAATTGTAACGAACAGAAACAATCCATTCCTTGTTCTACAAATGTGGGAGCAATGCATATTTATTGTGTCAATAAAATTACTTTCTCGATTTCAATGAATGCATTATTAATCTTTCGAAAATAATAAATTATTTTTTTAGTTATTTATGTAATCAATTCCTTATTTTCCCGCTGGGTTAATACTAACAGCAAATGTTTTTTTTTTTTTACTTTAAGCAGACTTCTGTAAACTATTTTATAGTAAACAATATACTTTTTTTCCTAAATAAAAATCACACAAAATATATATCATGGCGACTTTTCTTGAATTTTTTTTGGCGTATTTTAGCAATACGGAACAATTTATTTTTTTAGGACTTAAAAAAATATTTTTAATAATATAAAAAATATGTATTTTATTGTCAAAAACTACAAAATTAAGGCTTTACCGATTTTGGCGATTTTTTGGCGAAAAAGGTCAAAATCTATCTGACAACCCTGGCCGTAAGCTTGTAGTGAGTGGACGTACTCTGGATCCTCACTTTGTATACCCTTCACCACCACTTGTAAAAGGGTATATGAGTCATTCCATGTCAAACCGTACGATTTTTGCTAAAAATTGACTTTGATGTCTCCGATGTCTTTCAAAATTTGAGAACGAAGTCTTCATTAAAAAATATTTTACACGTATTTCGGGAAAAAAATTTAAACATTTTTTTTAAAAAGTTATTTGCATTTGAAAATCGTCAAAATCGTGAAAAATCTTCCGACATGACAACATTTAAACTAATGTTTTTATAAAACTAGTGAATGGATTTTGAAGTTCAATACCTTATTTTAAAGGTATTTGAACCTTCTTTTTAAAAAAAATATTATTTTTTATAAATTAATTTTTTTTTATTATTAAAATTTGGTTTTTTTACTTAATTTCTGTTTTCCACAATCTTCGAACAAGTCGAAAAATCTGAAAAAAATATTTTCTTAAAGGCTAATATATTCTTAACATTCCCGCAAAATTTCAGAGTGGAGGTCGAATGGATTCTATTTTTTTACGATTTTTTTCCATTGCAGCACCACAAAAAAATTACATTTTGTGTATAAACATTTTATTTTCAAGCATGTTAACGAAAATGTAGACGCATGTATGTATGTGGGTATGTATTCAAAAACACACAAAATTTGATACTTAAGTAAATATTTAATCAAAATTCATATTGTTCTGGAGATTTGTTTTGCTTTTTCTATTTTGCCGTTAGAATTTTTTTGTATGTTCTATTTTAAAAAAAGCAATGTTGCAGGTGATTTTTAGTTTACAAGAAAAGTTCGTGTATCTCAGTTCAGTGCTTTCAGAGGGAATAAAAAATTGTTAAGTAAATTAAAATAATGAAACCAAATTACAGATTTAGTTGCAATCCGTTTAATGTTGTCAAACATTAAAAAACTAAACTGAAAAATTTACGTTGGATAAATGTGGAAAATTTTCAACAAAAGCTAAAATTAAATTTGCAAACCTTGAATGGAAGGCTTAGAATTTGTAGTCATTGTCGACTAAAACTAAATAAAATGCCAATAATTAACAGCGATTGTCCGTAATACCAACCTATTACCGAGTTTTTGCTGGGATTTACTTAAGTATCAAATTTTGTGTGTTTTTGAATACATACCCACATACATACATGCGTTGACATTTTCGTTAACATGCTTGAAAATAAAATGTTTATACACAAAATGTAATTTTTTTGTGGTGCTGCAATGGAAAAAAATCGTAAAAAAATAGAATCCATTCGACCTCCACTCTGAAATTTTGAGGGAATGTTAAGAATATATTAGCCTTTAAGAAAATATTTTTTTCAGATTTTTCGACTTCTTCGAAGATTATGGAAAACAGAAATTAAGTAAAAAAACCAAATTTTAATAATAAAAAAAAATTAATTTATAAAAAATAATATTTTTTTTAAAAAGAAGGTTCAAATACCTTTAAAATAAGGTATTGAAATTCAAAATCCATTCACTAGTTTTATAAAAACATTAGTTTAAATGTTGTCATGTCGGAAGATTTTTCACGATTTTGACGATTTTCAAATGCAAATAACTTTTAAAAGAAAAATTTTTAATTTTTTTCCCGAAACACGTGTAAAATATTTTTTTATGTTTAATACGTCTGGCAAATTTAAAGAAAATCGGAAGAGGTGGTGTAAAAAAGGTGTTCGGTCTGACATGGAATGACTCATATATAAGTTTGTCATAACGTTTGTAATTTCCACAATATTGATTTTAGACCCCATAAAGTGTATATATTCTGGGTCCATATGAGAAGAGAAGTTGATATAACGATGTCCGTCTGTCCGTCTTACGTTTGATATGTGTTTTCCGGATAATCCAGACATGATAGCGGCTAGGTTGTTTTACATTTATGTTACATACAGTCCACCATTTCTTGCTATTGAAATTCAGCAAGATCGGTCCACAAATGGCTTAGATATGACCAAAAAACAACGACTGCCTCTAATTTTTCCAAAAAATCCCTTGTGGTTGTTGTATTTTTATTACTTTCTTCTGTATATCTGGAGAACGGCAAGAGCCAAAGCTTTAAAATTAGGTACAAACATTTAGGTTATAAATATACACCATCCTACAAAATGTGGGCGGGATTGGAGATGTAGGCGTGGTACCTCTCATACAAAAAGTATTAAAAATTTTATAAAAACCTGAATTTTTTGACTGTAATATGACCTATGGTTACGCCTTATATATCAGAAGATCGGAAATTTTTAATAGAAAATATTTTCTGAAAAACTCGGGAAAATTGGTTCAGATACGAAAAAGTTATGACCAAAATATTAATTTTTTTTTGAAAAATACCCATTTTCAGGAACCATAGATCTTCCCGAGTCCACGTTTTATAGCCAAAATAACTGGCAAATTTCTTCTTTAACACGTCGGTATATAAATCTGTCAAATCGGTTAAGAAATAGCAGAGTTATGACCAAAATACTGAAATCCCAAAAATTACTCTTTTTATACCCTACACCACAATTAGTTGTGAAGAGGGTATATTTAGTTTGTCATTCCGTGTGAAACTTTTTTATTATTCATCTCAGACCCTATAAAGTATATATATTCTGGGTCCTTGAATAATTTTAAGTCGATTTAGCCATGGCCGTCTGTCTGTCCGTCTGTCCGTCTGTTGAAAACACGCTCACTTTCGAAAAACTCAAAAGAAATAAACAAACTTGGTGTCAAATTGCTTGTAGTTATCCTAAGCAGTTTGGGATTGAAATCCAGCAAAATCGGTTAAATAGGATCTGAGCTATAAATCAAAATGTGGAACCACCACCTAAAAAAAATTGATAATTTTGTTACAAAAACTAACATAAATGGTGGAAAAATGCACAGAATGATATAAGATTTCGCAACAGTTCGTTTTATTTAACTGGAAATCACGTTGTAAAATATCTTGAAGATCCGTTCATGATTTACCCTAGGCCCCATATAAGTCCTACTCCCGGAAAACAGTATAGTAAGCCTAAAAACGTAAAAAAGAATGCTATCATAACAAAATTTGGTACATCACAGTTTTATTGAACGAGAAATAAGACTCTAAAATTTTGTGAAGAACGGTCCATCATTTACCATAGGCCCCATATAAACCTTACTCCCGGAAAACAGCTTAGTACGCCTAAAAACGAAAAAAAACCGCTATCATAACAAAATTTGATACATCACAGTTTTATAGAACTAGAAATGGCACTGTGAAATTTGGTGAAGATCGGTGCATAACTTACCATAGGCCTCATCTAAAGCCCACTCTGGTAAAATAATTAAATACGCGGTAAACTTTCTTCCAGTTTAGCTTCATATGGCCAGAAAAATTGTTATGCAATTTTGTGATGTACGGTCCATAATTTTCCTTAGATTCCATTTTAGCAGCCTTCTGAAATTTACTGCAAACGCTTAAACTAATTGCACCGCTGTATTGAAATTTATGTTTTTTAATACCAGAAATCGTACTGCAGAATTTGGGATGATTGGTTCATAGCTTACCATGGCTTTTATATAATTTGTTCTCTTGAAAATCATTTAAGTTCATCTTAAACTGATATTCTACTCAAACTTTTTAAAATTGATTCTGATTGTCGATCAATAATTTTATATAGGTCTAAACCGCAACAAATTTTAATGCAGGTGTCTGTTTTTCAAAGATTATAATAATAAATAGACATCATACAGATATTACTCCTAAAACATTCGAAGTGTCGGTGGAGGGTATCAAAGATTCGGCACAGCCGAATATAGCACTCTAACTTGTTTTTAGATAAGAGTTGCGCCATATTTTAATTGAAACCATTGTGCCACTTATTGAATAATATGGGGACATATAGAAATAGTATGGCGAATAACATATACAATAATATTGTAAATGGATGGGGCGCTTGACGCTTATGTATAAAAGAAATATTATTTACATGTGTGCCTTAAATATAAATACTGTTCGCCATTAAATACTTAGACAAATGAAATCCAATAAAATATTTTCATTCCATTTATTTTCATAAAATATTGTTTTTTTAACAAAAAGTACCATTTGGTGGGAAAAATACTCTTTAAGCTGAAGTTCAGTACCATTTCAAAATTTCAATTTTGCAACACTGAGGTACATGAATGAAAGTTTTAATAAAATGTGTTAAAAAATAAAAATTAATATATAATATGTTTGTGGGAAAAATTTGCAAACTTTCTTTGCTGTCATGGCGTTTAACAATCGGGTGGGGAAGTTGTACCCTACTGGCATAATATCTTGCCATGTTTTTGTCTACTACAAGTATATAAGATGTTTGCAGAATTGTTTCTTTAATTATTTTTTTTCCTTTCATAATCTGTGGTATTTTGTAAGGCATGAACAGAGTGTTAAATATGCTTACGCTTTTGTGATACGGGTTGAGAACCAAATCTACCTATGTACTAGTCGAGGAAAATCTTTTTCCATGCCACTTAACCCTTGTTACTGAAAATTAATTTTTTTTTACTTCTAGAATTAAACGAGAGTAACAAATTGTTTATTGGACTTAAGGCCTGAAACAGAATTAAGAAGTTGTAGTAGTAGCTGAAGCTGAAAAATGATCTGTAGCACAACAAAGTTAAAAATTTCGGATTTCGCGCTTCAACTTCAACTGCAACGGCTACTATAACTAGGTATTCTGTTGACACCATTTTGAAACTGCCGTTTTTAACTTTTGACAGCTTGCAGCGCTATTCGTAACATTGTACTACAGCGACTATTAGTAAACTCAAAGCGAATTGAGTAGAAGGTGAGGTTAACTCTACAGCAACGTTGCTTCTGTAGTCGGATTGTCAAAAATATTGTTTGTAAAAAAAAAAGATTTGTTTACATAAAAAAACTAGTTTGTACCTATACCAACTTTAACAAGTCGACCACCGAAAAAAACAAAGAAAGATGAAAATGACCTGATTGAAATTTAGTTTTATCCATGGTAGAATAAGTAAAAGGTATAGTCATTAGAAATTTTGTTCTCAATTTGAAAACCCATATAACGTCAAACAAAAGAAAATAAGGAATGAAATGAAAACAAGCGTCAGAAATTAAATTGATTAATTTGACATTACATGGGTAAATAATGACAACTCTCCCTAATGAACCTACCTTGCACTTATTCTACCATGGTTTTAACAACTTTATTTAAAATACATATATTATATTGTAACATTAAAAAATGTTTTTATATTAAAAAAAATGATTATTTAAAAAAATTTCAATCGTAAAGTTTTTATTATATTCATAAAAATCAATGTTAAAAAAATAGCCCTAGAAAACTAGATTAAAGGTTTATTGAACAAATTTTCATAGAAAATTCATTTCATAAACCTTTTATAAACCTGAAATGTTTTTTATGAATGTGGGGGTAACACTTTTGTTTTGAACTGTAGAACAATTTAGCACTTTTTTGACGATTTAGCACTTTAATTTGAATTCTTCTGGCAAGCCTGAGTTTATCAATCTTATGAATTATAAAATTGTTTTAATCCGAATTCGTACTTAAAATAATCCGAAAACAAGTAAGAAAGTATAGTCGGTCAAGCCCGACCATATGATACCCTACACCACAGTATTTAAAAACACATCATGCTTATATGTCCATATAAATATGGATTTATCTATGCTTATAAAACTTATTAAAATCGGGTTAAAAGTTTGTGGGGGGCAGAAATTACCCCCTACCTCTCCTTGTGGTCCTATTTTTGAAAAACTGTACAGCTTATGTGTCTATATAGATATGGATCTATCTATGTTTTGAATTTCATTCAAATCGGTTTGAGAGGCAGAAATTAGCCCTATCTCCCCTCGTGGTCCTATTTTTTAAAATATACATCCCTTTTGTGTCCATGAAGATATGGTTCTATGTTAGTTTTAAATTTTATTAAAATCGGTTTGATAGTTTCTGAGAGGAAGAAATTTCCCCCTATATTCTCTCGTGGTCCTACGATTTGGCCCATTTTCAATAGGCTTGGTCCTTGAGTCAATAAGAACCTATGTCCCAAATTTTATCAAATTATCTCCAAAATTGCGACCTGTACTTTGCGCACAAGGTTACATGGACATTAGACCGGGTCGACCTCCATACAAAAAAAAAAGTTGTGCCAGTCACCCCCTAGAATGAAAGATATGTCAATGAAGTTTCTAAAACAGGAAAAAAATTTTTTTTGCCACGCCCCAAAATACAGCACTTTTGGTTTTTTATATGTAGCGCTGCCATTTAAAGTCCGATCTCATCATATCCCATATCGTTGTTCATGGCTTGAAAGTTGCTTCATTTTTGTCTTTGGTGACTTTTTAATCCGACCTGAAATTCTGGACACCACTTATGCCATCTCGGATCCTTCCCCCAAATGTCCAATTTTTTTGACGGTCCAAGAAAGTCCTTATAAAACTACGTATGTTGAGATTTTAATATGCTCACTTTTATGACACGCCTCCAAATAAAGCCCCTTTTTCTGTTTCAAATACATACTACATTAAAACAAGTAGAAGTCAATACAAACCAAAAAAATTTTCCTCAGTCACGCCCTAGAATAAAAGGTATATTTATACAGTTTTAAGGACTTTAAAAAAAATTTGCCACGCCCTAAATAACAGCCCTTTTTGTTTTAGATATATAGCAAAATAAAAATTCTGTAAAAGCCTCCATTTTTTTTAATGGCTTCCTAAGCCATTATCAATCTCGTACAAAACTCTGTAAGTTAGGCGCAATTTTTGTTTAATTATTCAATAATCCTGATCTCTATGGCTTGTCATTTGAATTTTTAAAAACTGTTTCTTAGCCTTTGGTTTTTTTTTAACTAAGCGGTGTTTTCAAGTGGACTACTCATATTTTAATGAAAGTGAGACGGATGAATTTATTGACAAGCTTTCTCGATCTGAACTACTAGCGTTTTTTTTTGCCAGTTTTCATATTTTGTGCAATTTTTCGTGCCATTTCTTTTTTGCTGGACTGTGAAACTCAAATTAAAAATTTAAATTAAGACATTTGTAAAAGCAAACATAATGTCATATATGAGACCATGATACAGAGTTAAAACAAGAACTAAAAAATATAAAGAAACTGCAGAATTCTAAAAATGAAAAAAAAAAAAAAAAATAATTTAAATGCATAAAAATGAATGCCTCAAAACATGTATGCGAAAAATTATAAATTGGGCAGTCGGTGTATATAAATCTTAGCTAGACTCAAGGTGACTCAAAGTTTTAGAGGGACTTTCTTAGCACGTGAAAAAATTAGACATCAGAGGGAAGGATACGAGATATCATAATTGCCATCTAGAATTTTAAGTTAGTTTAAAAAAGCATTAAATACGAAAATAAAGGCACATTCTAGCCATTAACAATGATATACGATACGATGAGATTGGACTTTAATTGACGATGCTGTATATATAAAACAAAAAGGGCAGTAATTTAGGGCATGACAAAAACAATGTTTTTAAAGTTCTTAAAACTTAATAAATATACCTTTTATTCTAGGGCGTGACTGATGAACATTTTTTTGGTTTGTATTGGCTTCTACTTGGTTTAATGTAGTATGTGTGTGAAAAAGAAAAAAGGGCCTTAATTTGGAGGTGTGTCATAAAAGTGAGCATATTAAAATCGATACATACGTAATTTTATAAGGACTTTCTTGTACCGTCAAAAAAATTGGACATTTGGGGGAAGGATCTGAGGTGGCATAAGTGGTGTCCAGAATTTCAGGTCGGATTAAAAAGTCACCAAAGACAAAAATGAAGCAACTTTCAAGCCATGAACAACGATATGCGATATGATGAGATCGGACTTTAAATGGCAGCGCTACATATAAAAAACCAAAAGTGCTGTATTTTGGGGCGTGGCAAAAAAAAAAATTTTCCTGTTTTAGAAACTTCATTGACTGGCACAACTTTGGGTGACTGGCACAACTTTTTTTTTCGACCCACCCTAATGGACATCCAGCCAGCCAGCCAGCCAGCCTGCCAGCCAGCCAGCCGGACGGACATCGTTAGTTCGACTCAGAAAGTGATTCTGAGTCGATCAGTATACTTTAAGGTGGGTCTAGGACCAATATTTTAAGGCGTTACATACATCAGCACAAATGCATAATACCCTCTCCACTATTGTGGTGTGGGTATAATGAGACCGATTTAAGTAAAACTAAGATTGTTGGTCTTGCATTTAAGTCAATACTTCATGTCCTTATGAGAATTAACATAAGATTCAAATTAAGTGTATGTAAATATATCTTAAACGTTTTAAAAATATTTCTGCTCCAGTCGAGGTTTGAACTTCTGTTGTTGCTGATTTTTTCGTTTTGCGCTGTTGCCATCTTAGCTCCTCGCATCTGAGGGGTATAGATGCAAAGATTGCAACCTCCACATTTATAGTTTTCGTAATAAATAGTAAACACCTCTAGCTCAACGTATATTTATAGTTATTTATTGTATGTTATACTATACAGTTAATATGAATATGATAAAGATATGACGCAAGTTTAAACCAAATCGATATATTTGCTGGCAATTATAATAATAAAATTGGGGATTGCTGTGTTTGCTCTAATCAAATTGCTGCTTTTTTAGCATGGGTAATGTACTTAAAAAAATCATGTAGTTATAAAATTCTTAAACTTAACGAAGCTAGCTTTCCTCAACAATAAATTTCAGTGTATTTATCAAATACGAAAAATTGGGACTTTAGTACGTCATACGAAAATCGTATTAATAATAAACTTTGTATTCCCGAAAATAACTTTGTTAACAAAGGCTAAGTTTTTTCTTGATTGATTTGGATGAACTTCATAACAACTTAGCTCCATAATTACGACCAATGACAAAGTTATAAAATGAACAATAAAACTAACTGTTTCATATAAAAAATAATTTGTTAAATTTTTTCATTTTAGTTTTGCTTTGCAAAAAAGAAACAAAATAAAAAAATAGCATGCATTTTCGAAAATAGTGGAGAGAAAAAGAGCTTAACAAACTGTGATTATTGCAAAAACGACAATCTCCAATGGACATTGCCGTTTCTGCATCAATTCTTAATTTTTGAACATACTTTATTATGGGATAAAAGTGTATCGGGTAATGTCATATTCACTAATCGTAAGCATTCATTAAATACAACTTACGGCCATTTTCACCAAGTTCGGTTATAATTAACTATCGGTTATAGCTGTCAAAACATATTGGTAACCGGAACTTTAATTGAAAGTTAGTTTTAACCGAACTTGGTCAAAATGGCCGTAAGAGGTATTATTAGTTACGTTTGTGAAAAAAGTGGAGATTGCAGCCTTTGCATCTACACCCCTCATATGCAAATTGAAGCGTTTATTTCAGAAACCCGTCAACTCTCATTTGAAATAGGCACATTTGACGGGTTTCTGAAATAATCGATTGAATTACTGCTAAGATCAGCTTAGAAAAATCATGAAAAAGTATTTTTTTTTTTTTTTTGTTCTACAAAATCTATTAAATAAAATGAACATGTTTAATTATTTCTCCTGGGGTTTAAGACTGAGAAAAGTAACACCAATTTTGTTTTGATTTTATACTTTCAAAATTGATCACGTGTAATAAATCTAAATATTTAGTTTTTTTTCTCTTCTTTTATAAATAGAAATATGCTTTTTTATTGGGATTTTTACGACATTTGCAAGAACATTGATGGAAATTTCGCATAAAATAATTTCCCACAAATCTTAAGTTAATGCAGAGAAGAGAAATGAGTAGTATGTAATATAACGTGACCAACTACAGACAGGAAAAAATCAATGTAAAATCGTCGAAAACAAGGTTGATTTTACAATTTTCGGTAGTGATTTTGCTTCATGTTAATTTAACATGATTTTACAATAACTTGCGAACAACATTTTTGTCTTTAACTATAATTCATGTTAATTTAACATTGCAGTAAAGTTAGAGAAAAATTACATTTATATTGAAAAAACAATCCGAATCAAGTTGAATGAAAGTTATTTCAAATTGAAAAAACGTGAATTTAATGTAGAATCATTTTGGTTTGAGTGTGATATAACAGTGAGAAGAAGCTTCAGAGACAACATATGCTTTTATTTAAGAATAATTCAAAACACTTACCCCTGTAACACATGTTTCACTTATTTTGTATTCGCCTTTGTTAACAGAATCATCAGCAGAATGGCCCGGTATGGTTTTCGACATCATTATAACTAAAAGAATACGGGAATTTGAAAATAAAAAAATTAATGTTTTTCTTGTTATGGTGTGGTTTTTTTCATATACAAAACAAGTAAAACAGGTTTTTATGGCTTCAATATTGAACACTGTTGTTTTAACATTTTTAATTTAATTTTAAATAGAGCCCATACTTTTGCAGAAATTTACTATTACATTACGCCATGTTATTTTAGCATTGATATTTGTTCTGTGTGTACATGCATACACACAAACATACATATGTACCTATATACATACTTGAGTGCATATTAATTTAACAAGATAAACATTTGATTTTAATAAGATTTTTATGGATTCAATATTGAATAATGTTGTTTCAACAGTGAATAATATTAAATAAACGTTATTTTAATGTTTTTCATTTAAAATTAATATGAAATTATGATAAATTAAAGTAAAAGACTTTTGCCGAAATTTACTATGATTCTCAATCAACATTTCGCCAAGTTAATTTAACATTGGTATTTTTTCTGTGTATAGATTTTTTTGAAAATAAAGAATAATTTTAAGAGAGGTAAATTTTTTTGTAATGTCACTACATATTCTACTTTTTAGTAACATTCTAAAACAAACAGTTCTAAAAAATATTTGTTATTTATGATCCGGCAGAATCATTAGTTTAAGGATACGATAGCCCTTTTTGAGGTGTTTGGGTTTATCTACCCAACAAAAGCTTAACTTACTGCCCAAACGCATTATTTTGCATAACTAATTGCTACTCGCAGCGTGACGATGCACTTCTTAAGTACAATACAGGGGTTAAATTATCGCATTCAATATCGATCGAAATTACAATAAAATTTAAATGAGAATTCGATCGATACCGAATGCCGTAATTAAGCTTCAGTACTTTCTCGCAATTCACGCAGTAACTCGCATATGCGCATAGCTCAGTTGGCCAGAGCGCAAAACTAAAAAAGTCAAATTTAATAATTAACGAAGATTTTTTGCAAATAATTGGATTATTTGGTTCATATCTCGGCTTTGTCAAATTCGTACATAGTTTTGCGTTTGTGTAATTGTTTGAACTTACAAAATAGATGCTATGTAGCTATATTTAAATGCGTTTAAATGGCAATGATCCTTATAAAATACTGGGTCAATTGTTGTTAAAAGGCTAACAGACATTTCTCATTAAAATACACGTTATGCTGAGTACACACAGTGCAATCTATATGCAATCTGTTTCAATGCAACCTCAAAATATCAAAGCGTTTTGATTTTTTACAATAGAAAATTTTTAGATTTTTTTTTTCTTGCATCAGTTTTTTAAAGTTTTCCCTTCTTATGAAAAAAAGTTAAGGTTTACATAAGTTAACCAACCCATTAAGTAAAGTGTATAGACTTAACGTGTTGGTTAACTGATGAAAACTTTTACTTTTTTTGCAAAAAAGGATTGATTTGTGTACCCTCCACCACAATTAGTTGTGAAGAGGGTATATTAAGTTTGTCATTCCGTGTGAAACTTTTTTATTATTCATCTCAGACCCTATAAAGTATGTATATTCTGGGTCCTTGAATAATTTTAAGTCGATTTAGCCATTTAGTCCGTCTGTCTGTCCGTCTTTCCGTCTGTCCGTCTGTTGAAAACACGCTCACTTTCGAAAAACTCAAAAGAAATAAACAAACTTGGTGTCAAATTGCTTGTAGTTATCCTAAGCAGTTTGGGATTGAAATCCAGCAAAATCGGTTAAATAGGATCTGAGCTATAAATCAAAATGTGGAACCACCACCTAAAAAAAATTGATAATTTTGTTACAAAAACTAACATAAATGGTGGAAAAATGCACAGAATGATATAAGATTTCGCAACAGTTCGTTTTATTTAACTGGAAATCACGTTGTAAAATATCTTGAAGATCCGTTCATGATTTACCCTAGGCCCCATATAAGCCCTACTCCCGGAAAACAGTATAGTAAGCCTAAAAACGTAAAAAAGAATGCTATCATAACAAAATTTGGTACATCACAGTTTTATTGAACGAGAAATAAGACTCTAAAATTTTGTGAAGAACGGTCCATCATTTACCATAGGCCCCATATAAACCTTACTCCCGGAAAACAGCTTAGTAAACCTAAATACGTAAAAAATAAAGCTATCATAACAAAATTTGGAACATATAAGTTTTACAGGACTAGAAATAAGACTGTGAAATTTCGTGAAGATCAGTTCATAATTTACCCTAGGCCCCATATAAACCTTACTCCCGGAAAACAGCTTAGTACGCCTAAAAACGAAAAAAAAAACCGCTATCATAACAAAATTTGATACATCACAGTTTTATAGAACTAGAAATGACACTGTGAAATTTGGTGAAGATCGGTGCATAACATATAAAGCCCACTCTGGTAAAATAATTAAATACGCGGTAAACTTTCTACCAGCTAAGCTTCATATGGCCAGAAAAAATGTTATGCAATTTTGTGATATACGGTCCATAATTTTCCTTAGATTCCATTTTAGCAGCCTTCTGAAATTTACTGCAAACGCTTAAACTACTTGCACCGCTGTATTGAAATTTATGTTTTTTAATACCAGAAATCGTTCTGCAGAATTTGGGATGATTGGTTCATAGCTTACCATGGCTTTTATATAATTTGTTCTCTTGAAAATCATTTAAGTTCATCTTAAACTGATATTCTACTCAAACTTTTTAAAATTGATTCTGATTGTCGATTACTAATTTTATATAGGTCTAAACCGCAACAAATTTTAATGCAGATGTCTGTTTTTACAAAGATTATAATAATAAATAGACATCATACAGATATTACTCCTAAAACATTCGAAGTGTCGGTGGAGGGTATCAAAGATTCGGCACAGCCGAATATAGCACTCTAACTTGTTATAATTAAGATTGTTTTTTATGCTCTTCACCGAAGGTCCTACACCCTATAAAGTATATATATTCTGGGTCCTTATGCAAAGCGAAGTTCAAATCCGGTTGTCGTCTCTTCTTCCTATCCCCTCACCACCCCTTCGTATTTGTTTACATATACTAGCATAATGCCCAATATGATTTTCGTTATCACCCTTCTTTATTATTTCATATATTTAACGAAATAATTTTAACAAATAGAAACTAAAAACGATTTAAAAAAAATATTTACCAGTTATCGCTTTTTAAATTTCATTTATAATGAAGTTGTAAGTATTGTAAATATGTATGTATATGTATATGTAAAAATTATTTAGTTGCTCTCTATTCTACTCGCACAATGGTGAAGGGTATATAAGATTCGGCACAGCGGAATATAGCACTCTTACTTGTTTTAACTTAAAATTCACTCGTCGCAACGACGAAGAGTAACAACCTTAGGCCCGTTTTCACGACTTAACGATAGCTAAATATAGGAAGTTATCAATCAGATATTGAGTTTTTAATTATCACAAGTTCCCTTTAATCTAAAAGTGAAGGATAAGGTAAAGGGAGGAACGTTCTACCTTTAACTTTTGTCGTAAGGTTTAGATTTGAGATTGCCATATTATATTCACATTTTTTGTTATATATGGCAACTCCAAGTATACGTATATTTTGTTAATTAATAACAAACTCGAATTTTTACAAATAAAATTCGCATGTAAAATTCGCGCGTACGCGGTATTTCATTAATATTTGCCATTATTAAAAAATATTTGTGCACACACAAATTTAAAATTAGAAAAGTAAAAGAAAGTACGTTGTTGCCAGCTCGTATTTTTATTTTGGCAAAAATAATCGGTATTTACTTTAGTATTGCCACATTTTTAAAAATGTTATGTTTATTTTATGGAGAAGTTGTGAAAACGAAAAATAGTTGAAGGTAACTTTATTCCTCACTAGTGCTAAAGGTACCATTAAAGCTACGGTCACACTAGTCAAATATTTGACGAAAAAAACGGGACCAACAAGCAAACTAAATAATCATTTCCTTTAGTTCCAATATTTATGATGATTTTAACACCACATTTTACAAAAAACGAGTTTTGCTATGTCTATTAGTATAATTAGTTCATTTTGTGATATTAACGCCAATTTAAATCTCACTAACTAATAACAAAAGTAGTGGTTATGCTTATTTGGTCAAATATTTAATAAGTGTGACCGTAGCTTTACTATTACGATCTTTAAAGGTAAGTCGTGTAAACGGGCCTTAGTGTACGTTTTGTGTCTATTTTTTTTGGAATTGTTAATTTACTTTTGTCAACAGCTACGCCATATATAGGTACTCACAATATGTTCCATAAAGATCAATAACCCAAAAACCGACGACAGTATCTGAAAAATCTTCATTAATTTCTAGTAGCCCGCTATTTAAGATTCAGATTCGAGACATCTCCCTTGCAGGCCTTTATTAAGGAAAACGATTAAAAAAAAAAATACCTAATCGAAAAGAATCCGTTGAAAATGTTGTCAAAGGACCAAAAGAGCGTAGAGAGACATCCTCGTAAATATTATAGTAGATGCGAGGTTTTACCAAAATGGGTCAAAGAAAAAATTCGTTTCCTCCATTTCCATACAAATTGATAAAAGTTAAAAGCATTTGAGATTAACACGAATAAACATTTAAATACAGCTGTATATAAGCAGGACTCTTATTTATGAGACAGTTACGAGGAATGCCAAGGAACTTTGTCTTATTCACTGCTGTTTCTGGCTCGTTGCCATTTCTGTCATTTTTTTTAAGTTAAATAAACTAATTGTTACATTTTAAAACACGAAAAACCTTTTGGGATAATTAAACCATCGAAATAAATGTACGATGATATTAATGATAGTACTTGAAATCAGAACTAAGAAGGAGTTTATTCATTAATTCGAATATTCCGAAATTGATATTTATAAATCAGTAATAACTTTTCAAAAAACAAAGTTATTATTATTATGTATTAAAGAAATTTTCCATAAGATTTGAGGTATTATTGGTCAATGGAAATCGCTACAAGGAGATAATCCAAAGCTTTTTGTAGCGGAAAATTGATGATTTGGACATAGACAATATGTGGTTTCAACAGGATGTTGCCACTTGTCACAAAGCAAAAGAAACAATGGATTTTTTGAAAGAAAAGTTCGAAAATTGTATTTATTCTGGTAGATGAGGAGTGAATTGGCCACTAAGATCGTGCGACTTGACACCTTTAGACTATTTTTTGTGGGGTTTTTTGAAATCGAAAGTGTACGGCAATAATCCCACAACAGTTGAAGAGCTTAAAAACAACATTTTCGAGCAGATATTAAACAAATCCGTTTTATAAACCAGTTTTATTTTTTATAAATTAGGCTGAAAGTATGTTATTAATTTTGCAAGTTTGTTTCACACATACTTGTCATAGATTCTTCAAAAATAATAAAGAATATTAAGATAATTCTCTGAAAACTACTCGTTTTATTTACACTTAACATCTTGTGCTTTGGCTGGACCGCCCCGCCCTTTATATCAATATTTTCGATCACTTCGGTTAGTGATAATTTAGTGAAATATTATTCGGCAATTCCGGCCGAAATTGGGAAATTGGTATTTCAGAATAAAAATTTCGATGTTTTCAGTATTTATTTATTAAATAAAAAAAGTTTTAATAAAAAACCATTTTAAAAGTATCTCAACAAATGACTTTGATAAAAAAAATGTGAATCGTTTGTATTGTTTAAAAAAAGTTTAAGGCATAAGAGCCTAGAAGAAGTCGCTCATCGTGCCTTTTGTTTCCAGACGCCTGGCATCATCTTTATATCTCCTCATCGTATCGCAGAAGATTTAAGGATATAAACCTTGATAAAAATTTAAAAAGACTTTAAAACTAATATTTTCCAGTATATTGCTCTCTGTCTCTGTCCCTATAGCAAACTCAGAATGACGAGAAGTACATGTTATATATGCCAGAAAAGTATCTGTTGTGAACATAAAATTTAACGTTGTGTCTCATGCGTAAAATGTGGCGAATAACTAAATATTTGTTTCTTTCTTTTGCATTATTTGACTGATTATTTTTAAAGGCTGAAAAAGTAAAAAGTTAATTAATTTGAAAAACAAAAAAAAGGAGTTCAAATTCGTATCGAATTTTAGAGAAAAAGGAATTTTTATTTTTTATATTGTATTTTTTTTTATTTTTTAATAAAACGCTTAACTAAAACAGATTTTTGTTTATTTTTACTTAAAAAATCGTTCCGCTAGAATTTATTTTTTAAAAAGTTCGTCGATTCGAAGAAGAGTAACCTTAATGTACTAAAATGAAGAGTAACCTTTCAGGGCTAAAAAGTGCTGCATATTCCGTGAGATTAATTTTAGATGGATTTCAAAAGGTTTTGAAAAAAGCGACCTCCTTGAGTGGTCCCTGTAAAGGACTTATAATAACGAAACGACCAATTCAAAATTTGGTTGTTAAAAAACTGCTTGTAACGGCGTTTTGTGTCGAATTTTATTTTGTAGAGGAATAAAATGGACTCCAAAATTAATCGGGAAAATCTTTTATATAGGAATAGTGCACATTTTAAACATGCAAAATTTCATTGCTGCAAGACGTTCAGACTCACTCTGCAAACAGTTGATAGCATGTGGGGCCAACACCATGGATAAAATAAGTCCAAAAGAAAATATTTTAAAAACTTCCATTTTTGTTTTTTTTTTTTTTTTTGTATTTATCGAAACTCTCGAGGTACACTAAAAAACTTAGCGAATGGGTTTGGTATTTATAGTTAAATTTTATAATGATAATTTACGAGCTGCGCAAGAAAACTTGTTCAATTTTATTTAAATAAAATATTTGTTTTTCTAGTTGTTTACATAAATGGAGTTGAAAATTAATTTTTCCTTTTGTTTAAATATTTTGTATGGTATTGTTGGCTGACAAAATAAATAGCAGAGAACAGATTTTAATACTTTTAAAACCAAATTTGTATTTGTTTTGTTTAAGCAAACATGTATATTAGAGATGAGAGATCCCGTGATTGTTTAAGGCCTTTATACACTTCCCACAAAGTCTTAAGTATTTTAAAAACTTTTCATGACAGGGTTGTATTTTACTCAAAATACGTAAGACTTGTGTGATAGTGTAAAACAGCCTTAAGGAACATCGGGATTTGTGAATGTGATTTGTAAATCGTTGTATAGATATCATAAAATTAAACAACTGAAGCCCAGCCGCGAAAAACATTTTTAGGTTACAAAATAATAATTTTTTAGGAGAGCAAAAAAACGTTTTTTGACAGGCAGCATTATTTGTTTAAAAATTTTTTTTTTCTATTATTTTTCTATTTTCGCTACAGAAAACAATTTCGGCGTGTTTCAATATACATCTTCCCCTCGATCATGGAAGGAGAATAGGGCCTCAATGGCAAACTAAAGTTGTGCGCTAAATATGAAATTTTGTTCAGTCATTATTTTGCCAACACAGATATAAAATATAACAAATTTAATTTCTATTTGTAAAGCAGTCTGCCTGCTTAAAGCTTAAGAAAACATTTTCGTATTGAAATCTAAAAAATAATTCAAACTATTAACACAAGAACAAAAGCCTGAAAAATTATAAAAGGAGAGTTAATATTTATTCAAGTGAAAAATCTATTAGCATTAGTAATTAAACAAGTTAATAGTTTTATTAGGCCATATCAAACCTTTGTTCTTAACACGTGCCTAATAAGCGATTGCTGCGAAATTTAATTTATAGGGCAAGGCCATTCCAATAAAAAGCTTTACCATGTTGCAAAGCACTAATGGTACATTTAAAAAAATAAGCGCACAATTATGCGCTACGCAATAAGACATGCAGAAATGCAGTACAGTAAATGCAGGAACTCTCAACAACTTTTATAAAAATAAAATTTAAAGTGCTGCGGCATTCCCTTACCAGAGAACTGCAAAATCACTATTTTTCTTGATTTATTCATACGCTAAAATTTACATTCACTCTTTGCTTGCAAAACAAAGTTCAAAGTTGGTAATTTTTACATCGTTTCGTTTACATTTGATTTTTGCATGTATTAATTTTTTATTGAAAGTGCTTTATTTGCATTTTTGTTGCGCACGCAATATAACACAAATGTGTGAATTCAAAGGAACACATTCTTATACTTTTGCATTCAAGTAGTCATTGTCCACTCGATGAGACGCTTTGTTACCATTAACAACAATAACTACAATAAACCACTCGAAGAGACGCTTTGTTAAAATTAACAACAATAAAAACAGCAATAACAAGAATACATTGTACCTACATACAGAACTACTGTACTTTTTAAGATGAAAAAAAGTCTGTTTCTATGGAAATTGTTTGTATGTACCTACATATGTATGTGCGTTTAGTTTCATTAAATTTTTTTTTTCTTTTCTTGTACTACATAGTTAATGCTGAATGAATACATGAGTAATGATTGCTTGATTTCTGGCTTTTTTGTTTGTATTTTTTTTTTCTTTACCAAAACAATCATTGTCGCACCGAACACACAAGTTGCGTTCGAGAACACAAAAGTTTTTACTATTTTTTACTAAACTTTACTGCATTTTACGAAATTGCGTTCGAGTACACAAAATGCAGTAACTGAGAACATAAATTGAGAGACCGAAAAGTGACAGTTCTTGTCTGAGTATTTATAAATTTTTACTGCAGAAATTTTTGCAGTAAAGTTTAGTAAATCAAAAAAACATATGTTTCAAAAGGTAAACAAACAAAAGTAACAAATAAAAAGCATACAAACTGTGAAAAAATTGTTAAATAAAAGAAAAGTTGAAATAAGATTAAACCAAAACAAAAAAATTAATAAATATTTATTAATTTAACTTGTTTGTAAAGCATTTATTTGGCTAAATACAAACTTTCGACATTTTTTTAGTTATGTTAATTTTTTAAGAGTTGTAAAAGTGTGAAGTATTTGGGTACTTAAGTAATCAATAGCAAAAAAATTTTTCATGTTCTTTTAAATAATTTAACCCGCTACAAATAAGTATAATCAAATAAAATAAAAAACAAACAAATATGAAAGGTTACATAAAATAGTTTGTTTGTATTTTCCAAAAATGTTCGTGTTATAAAAAGTATTTAACCGAGTACCGATAAGAAAACGAGAAACACTTCAGTTATTTGCCATCAGCTGTTGCCTTTATTTTAAGAATTTTTACAAATTTTGCGTTCGCGTTGTAAAGGATTTTGTGTGTGTGTAAAAATGTTGAGGTTTGTTTAGTATTATCTTAGCACTACTGCCGTCATGGGTACGAGCATTAAAATGCCCTTTGTTTTAAGAATCAAAGTCACTTTTTGAAATTGAAATTAATTCTTGTTGTAGTTGTTTCTTTGGCCAGAGTGATGAATTTAGAATATTATTTTTGTCAAGCTAATAGGGCCTAAATTTCTTCAATGTAAATAAAATTCAATTTTTAATTACAATATTTTGTTCCCGACGTTTCGTCGATTGTTTGTCGACTTTTTCAAGGGATTGTCTATTTAAAAATTATAAAAACAATAAAATAAATACAATAATGTACCACATAAACATTAAAGACTTACAATATGAAAATTTAATCACATTAAAAAGTTTTAGATGTACTCAGGATCATACAAATATAAAAATTAATTTTAATATTTAAAAAATACATATTACTTTAAACTTTAAATCATTGATGTTCAAAAATGTTTTGCATATGTATTATGAGAGAGTTTCAAAATACAGAGATACGCAAAACTAAACGCACAAATTTTATTTAAATTTAATACAAATAAATTGTTTTGATTGTAAAATATTTATAATAATACCGTCCAACTAAATTTTCTATTTTTTAAATTGACTTTTAAAATTTTAACTTTTAAAAACTTTTAAACAAACAGTAAGAATTGGAAATTTTTAAATATTACCATTAAAAAAAATTCAATGTGAAGTGCGAGCATGTTAAGAAATTAAAATTAAGAATTATATCTAAAAAAAACTCCACTAAATTCTTCTACATTTATGCTTTTATGACAATTTCGTAAAAACATTCAAATATTTTTTTAATTTTATTACTTATCTTACACACTGTATTTGAAATAAGATCAACTCATCTTCCGTACGTGTGCAACTAAATTAAAGAGCGTAAAAAACAAAGGGGTGGGGCTTACAAACAATTGTTTGCTTGAATGGACATCAATGCTTTAAATATATCACAGCTTAAGTAATGGCAACAATATAGCTCGCATTTATTTTGTTCGTGTCTTCCTTCAAATTCATTGTTCTATTAATTTGTTGTTGGATTCTTAAGGCCCAAATACATTGATCAAAATACTCATCAAGCATTGTGGTAGTATTAGTGAAAATGTGTTTGTATGTGTCACACCGACGATGCTGGATGGAAAATCAAAAAATTTAGATATGACGGCGAATATTACGTCAAGCACACGTACACGATGAATTCGCCGGCTGGACAAGCATTTGGCAAGTGTATTTGGGCCTTTAGGCTTTCAATTGTGTACCTCTTTCTTTCTTTATTTTCTTTATCTAGAATTTTTACATCATCGAACCTAATTGTGTGACCAGTATGTAGGATGTGTTGTGCTAGTGCTGTTGTCTCTTTTCTCCGCTTATGTGCATCTTGTGTTCTCCCATTCTTGTCTCCAGTGTACGTTTTGTTGTTCCTATATAAATTAGCTCGCATGGCTGTTTGTCATTTCCTTCACATTGTAATTCGTATACAATGTTACTTTGTTTTTGTTTATTAATTGGCGCCTTAAGGCCTAACCATAATATGCATAGCCTTGCTTAACCTACTGTCAAAAATTAACAAAAAGTCACTCAAATGTATTTAAAAAAACAAAAACAAAATAAAAAAACATTTGATTCCGTACGGAATGTGCGATTAGATTCGCACCTTGCTTAAGCAAATGACAGTTTCATTAAACTTAGCAAAAAGTTTCCTTAAGTTCAATATGGTTTGCCTCATATAATAAACATGTATTCGCACATTTGATTAAGCCAACTTAAGCACATTGTGGTTGGGCCTTTAACTCTAGAAAAAATTGTACTTAATGTCAAATTGGGTTTGTATGCAAAACAGATGTTTTTTGTTTTTATTGACGACCGTATATTATTATTACATACCTGGGATGTATTTTACACTGTAAAATTTGTTCTCTTCTTTTTCTATGTTTGCAGATTTGTTGTGGTTATTTTTGTCCTTATCCAATTGAGCCAATTTAGACTAGACTAATTTTTAGTCGGATTAACTTTTGTTCTTTCCAAACTACACTTGATTAATTATTCTGGCATACAATTGTATACGTACACGCAGCTTTGTATGTGTTAGTATTTTTTTTGTTTATTTTTAATTTTTAATTCCCTTATTAATTTTAAAGTTTGTTGGCGTGACCAACCACCCTCTGTTTTTACATTCATGTGTACACGACGGCGAACAACTAACGATTAATATCGCTCTGCAAAAAAGAAAACACTGAACCTGTTTTTTTCATAAGTGTGTATGTATTGGTTTTGTTCTGCTAATGCGGGGTTGAAGCTGGATTAAAAATTATGCCAACCAAAAACGACTCTCTTCACCTCTTTCGCCTACAAACTGTCGTTTTCTGCCAGAACAATTAGTCTAGTCTAAATTGGCTCATTGTTTAATCGTATTGTCTATCAATGTAGATGTGAGTTTGGTGGGGAAGCTATTGTTTTTTAAAATGTTTGTTATAATGTGTTTGTTTTTATTATGAAATTGTGTATCACTTATGTTGTATACCCTAGAAATAAAATGTTTTGCTGTGTTTATAATTTGATTTTTGGGTTGTGTAGCGTGGTAATTCATTAACCTTCCTGAAGATGTTTCTTTAGCTTACCAATCAAACAGAATCTTATTATTTTTGCGAATAATTTTTGAGTCTAAGTACGCGATTTCTCCGTTTTTCTCAATCTCAGTAGTAAATTGTATTTTAGGGTGTTGTTTGTTAAGAATTGACAGAATTGTGTCCTTGTCTTCTATGCGAGTTATCGCCAAAATGTCGTCTACATATTTGGCGATATATTTAATGTAAATATTTTCATTTTCCAGTTCAGTAATTGCATCGTCAATTAGGTTGTCAAGTATGATATCCGCTATAGTAGGTGATAGTGGGTTCCCCATTGGCATACCAAAGATTTGAGTATAAATATTTTCACCAAACATAAAATAATTATTGTCATTTAGACAAAATTTGAGTATTCTTAAAAATTGTGAGCTGGACATCTTAGTATGATTTTTAATAATACTCCATTTTTTCATAATTGTGTTTATTGCCGTCTGAATTGGGATGTTCGTGAATAGTGAAATCACGTCAAACGATATCATAGTTTCATTCTTGTTAATTTTCACGCCGCTCAGTTGCTCCTTTACCCGTAGCGAATTTTTAACATTATATTTGTCAGAAATTATGACTTTAAGAATATTACCAATGTATTTTGATAATTGGTAACATGGTACTTGAACTGACGACACAATAGGTCGTAAGGGTGTCCCTTCCTTATGTATTTTGGGTAAGCCGTATATTCCAGGTGCAGTAGCCGCAGAACAAAGAAGTTTACGTTTTTCACCTGTATGTAGAGGTCAGAAATAATGGTATTGTTTTGTTTCTGCAGTTTGTCAGTTGGATCTGCTCTTGAAATTCTGTAGGTGTTTTTGTCTCCTATAAGTGCTTGCATTTTCCCCTCATACTCATTTTTATACATAGCTACCGTCTTATTTCCTTTGTCCGCCTGTATAATAATTATGTCGTTATATTTCCTTATATTCTGATTTATTTACACAAATATACTCGCTTATATACTAAATTTATTCTATAGGTCAGCATTAATTTGGGCTACAAACAAATCACTAATTGATTTGCTGTCCCGTGAGAATTTGCGATGAATCAAAATTCCAAGGCACGTGAAAGACTTCAATGCGACATTAATAAAAAAAGAATTCAATTTAGGATTCATATTAGAAGTCGTTCGCATGCCACACAGTATTACAATTTTATTTCACACAGTATTTGATGCAAAAAATTTGAATGCTCATTAGCGCTGACCAACATAAAATTAAAACAAGTTCATTGGCTTAACTTACTTAAATGTAAACAATTAATGATACAGTGCTTGCTTTAAGTATGCATACACTACAGCGTACTTTTTTGGACAACAGCTTTTTGTGAGAGAAAATTTTTTAGTTTACTCATTTACTGCATTTTACTGTAAAAGTACTCAAACGCACCTTCAAACCACTGATGGGATTTGTGGTGCAATTGTACCAAATTTGGTACAATCGAAACTTTATTGGTACACTGGTACAATTCATCCTTTTTTGGTACAATTAAAAAAAAGACCCACGAAGTTTTTTCATTACTTTGAGTTGGATTAACTTACTTTTCTCTTCAATATACAATTTATAACAACATATCTCCAATCCTAACCAGAACTACTAAAAATTTAATTATTGTTAATTTGTAATTTTTCTTAAGTTGTATTTTTATTCGACCTTTAAAATTCAATTTTAAGTTAAAATGCTAGTGTAGTTTTTGATGCTGAAACGTGAAGAGCTATTACTCCTTTATTGTGATTAATGTAAATTTTAATTAAACATTCCCTGATTATGATATTCAAAGAATATCGAAATATCGGGAAAAAATAAAGAAAAATTTTACATACAACTGACCTCGAGCTTAAGCATTTTAACTTAACATTGTTAATTTATTTTCATGATGTTATGCTAATATGTTAAGTACATACATACGTAAGTATGTGTACTCGTATCCCTGTAGAAAGAGAAGGAGATCAATCAAGTGTCTCCTAATCGCCACTTTTGTCGATTATTTTGTGACACTATTACCAAGCATTTTTCTCTGCCTTTGATAAAAAATAGAAAATATACATTTTTAATGCGTTTGTGCTGATGTGTGAACACTAAAGAATATAAATATTATACTGATTGACTCGGAATCACTTTCTGAGTCGATCTAACTATGTCCCTCCATCCAGCTGGTTGTCTGTCCATGTAACCTTGTGCGCCAAGTACAGGTCGCAATCTTTATGGTAAATTGGTGATATTTTTTATATCGGTTTCAATTTATAAGGACAAAGTCTACTGAAAAATGTAAGAATAGGTCCATAATTTCACATGGCCCCCATAGAAACTTCTTTACGGAACAGTGCTTGTGCCGATAAAATTACGTTGATACATATTTAGATTAAATTTGTACCAGAACTATTTTATTTTAATCTAATTCATCTTACCACATTTTATTGGAATCGGTCCATATTTGACGATAGCTCTAATACTAGCACTACTCCCCATATAGCTTTTAATGCCACAACTTCCTTATAAATGATGGTATTGATATAAAAATTGGCGACGATAACTTTTGTTATAGCTGCTATGTTATGTTAAAATGTTGTGATGGTAGGTCCAAAATTTACCATAGATACCATATAAGCCCCCTTCCTAAAATCACTTAAGAACACACAAATCTCATAACATGATTTTATTCTGGCGGGTTCATGATTGTCCATGGGTCCCAAATAGGGTACACTGTCAAAATTTGGCTTTATATGCCGTGGTGTAGGGTATTAAATGCTCTGGCTTGATGGACTTTACATTCTTCCTTGTTTTGTTGTCATTAAATAAAAAAGTGTTATGAATTCTAACTATGTATGCTATTTTATTTTATAGCGAAATTTTGGTACAATTAATGTCAATTTGGTACAATTTTGCCATTTAGACGTTACAATTTTAGAATTTCCAGATCCCAACAGTGCTTCAAACATCTTTATTAAAAAACGAAGCTAACGATTGTATAAATATCAAAGCACGATGTGCATTATTTGAATGACTGCAAACCAGCAACGAATATTTGCGGTTGCGCAAGTTTGATTGTATGACCGCAAGTGAGTGTATTTGTTGCTGTTGATTTAATGCGATTTTTTTACAATTGCTCAAAGCCGTTCTCTGGTGGGTATCAAACGAATCCATAAAACATTCTGCTGGTCGGCAAATAATTTATCAAAGGGGTAAAACTGAAGTAAATTAATTAACTGTGAGGCTTTATTAATAATTTTTAGATCAATCCAGTGCTTAAATATTTTAATTTTTTGCGGATTTGACCCAGCCCAATAAAGAACTCTTACTTAATAAGTATTTATTATAATAAAGGCGATAATTGATAAAAAATTTTAAATAAAATAATAAAAACAGGAAATTGTCGAATTAATTTTTAAACAAATGTTCTCATTACTTAACATACATAATAACAACATACTAAATTCAACATATCGTGTAGACACAAAAATTGTATGCTAACTTATATGTTGAAATATCCCCAGCAAAAACTTGGTAATGACTTGCCATTACTGAACAACTTACTTTTCAATGACTACTTCATACCATCTGCATTACATAGAAGTAGTTTAGCAATGGCTGACATATACTCTGATACCTAAGTACTTGTGTATGAGTTGATTAACGAAATTTATAATTCATTCATAATAAAATGCATCTACGGTTTAATTTTTTTCAAATCTAATACAAATTGGTTTTAAATATTTATTCTTACAATTTGTTTTTTTTTTATTATACTGAAAGAAAAATGCTAATTTAAATTTTCATTATGACAATAAAAATGTCATTATAGTAATGAAACAAAAACTTTCAATCCACTTTCAATCAACGTTGTTATTGTTATTATGGACAATTTAATCTGATATTTGCGCTCTTAATTGAGTAAAAAATATAGTTTTTTTATGCAAAAACTACACTGCCCCAGTAGACAAGCTGGTAGTGAGCTAGTCTATCAGCACCGAGGTTGCGCGATCGAATCCCGCCAGAGACAGAAAAAATAAAACAAAGTAAAATAAAATAAGAAAAAATAGAAAAAAATAAGATAAAAAAAAAGAAATAAAATAAGAAAAATTAAAAAAATAAATAGAAACTGGGAATTATTTCCTTCCGAAGGTAACTTTATATTATATTCAACATTTTTCATTTTTCGAATTTTATTCTATGAGCTAAATTTCAGTTATGTATTTTATAAAGCTTTTTTGTAATAGAACTAATAGAACTATTACAAAAAAGCTTTATAAAATACATAACTGAAATTTAGCTCATAGAATAAAATTCGAAAAATGAAAAATGTTGAAAAATAAAAATAATAAAAAAAATTTTTTTTTTAAGTAATTTTAGTTGTAATTTTGGTGACATCGGAGTAATAAGTTATTTAAGCCCATATTTGTAAGCGGATGTGGTTATGACTTATTTAACTCCCTATTTGTAAGCGAGGGTGGTAAGTAATTGCCTCCAATGACATCACCGTGTTAAAATAATGAGTTAAAATGCCAATGTATAAGTAGTGAAGAGTCGTTATATTAGCTTTTTAACTCATTACTTTGCAATGTAAGTTTTTGCTGGGTCATTTGCTGGCATATGATGAATTTGAAAAATTTGGTATTTTCAGCATATCGTCTAGACACCTAACATATTGAATATGCTGATAGAGGCATTTGTTATAATATTTAAGCATATGAGTGTAAGCATACATTTGCTGATTCAACATATCGTCTACACTAAACTTTAGACTTCTTAAAGATTTATTTTTAAACAAAAGATAGAAAAATAAACTGTTTGGGATTTGGATTACATAACTATTTATACGTAAATGTAGTATGTAAATTTATATTATTCAAAAATTTAAAATAGTTTTAAATTTGTAACAGGATAAAAATTCCATTAATAAGAAGAGATCTACAGAAGAACATTTCATGAAGTTGTATCGTTTTCCTCGAAATTTATGCTTGGATCTTTCAGAGAACCACTTCCCCGGCGAACGTGAACAAAAAATCATGAATGAAACATTTTTCCGGCAATTTTAATTTCCTGGAATAAAAGGTTAGATAGAAAGATCATATCTCCTCCGATCAATGTACTAATTCGTTGCGATTTTGATTATTTAATAAGATATGCGAACACAAATTTACCGGGAACTTCATGCGATACATACATTTGTCGTCGTTCTAGATTACGAGCATTCCTTAAGACATTTTTCACCGAAGTCAGACAACGGATTTCAGATTCAGCCTTGGTTGATGACATCATACAGTCCCCATCGAATGAGTCTGAACTAAAGTAGAATGCTTTTCCCAATGCTGTTAAAGAGACTTGGTCTTGTAGCATTGGCGTGCTAAAAAGAAAATAAATAAATCCACGCGATGTATGGTTGAAAGCAATATATGAATTTTTGAAAGCAGATTCCGATGTATTTCTTCTGGAATTATTATCAATTATGCACCAACAATCACCGGGTGGATAAGAAGCGCTTGCGTGGTTTTACATAACATTATTCGAAAAGCAAATGTTTATACTAATTAAACAGATATTTCGAAAACAGAAAATATATATCTGTTTATGTTGAAAACAATAAAGGAACTTTACGTGAAGATCAACATGAAACAAACTTGTGCGGAATATCTATGAAATAATGTTAATCGAGTTGTACTCTGTTCATTTTTTGAAGAAATGTTTCTGACAACATTTTTTTACAACTGCGAAATAATATATTTCACGTGGAATATTAAGCAAAAGCAACAAAGTATGAAGTATTATTATTCTTTATAAGTAAAATAAACATTTTGAACAATTAAAACGCCATTAATTTAAATCACAACTTTTACAAATGTTGAAAATCGCTATAAACTTTGACGCTGAAACATTTTTCAAAATAAAGGAACAGTATTCCACTATTAAATTTATAAAATGGACCAACACAAACATCGCTGTTTCTTTCTGGTTGCAAGTATTTCAATAAAGGGATGCGGTCGGTTACAAAATTGTTTTAGAAATTTCAGAATTGACTATAAAGTTGCTCTCACTTCCATGGCCTAATGCTGAAGTAGAGACGGTGTTCAGCCAAGGAAACATCGTTAACAGTAATTTGAGAAATAGGTTACATTAAGCAACCGTTAATTCGATTTTACCAATTAGGTAAATATTTTTACCATAACAATACAATATTTATACCACCACCACAATAGTGGAGAGGGTACTATGCGTTTGTGCTGATGTCTGTATTACATACAGCCTAAAAATGGATTTTCAAATTTTTTTCAAAATGTATCTTTTTGGGGAAAAATGTATCTTTTTGGAAACTAAAATGTATCTTTCTCGAAATTTCGCTGGCAACACTGACTTGAATGCAAAAGTATAAGAATGTGTTCTTTTAAATTTACACAGTTGTGTTATATTGCGTGCGCAACAAAAATGCAAATAAAGAACTTTCAATAAAAAACGAATAAATGCAAAAATCAAATGTGTACGAAACGATGTAAAATTTTCCAACGTTGAACTTTGTTTTGCAAGCAAAGAGTGAATGTAAATTTTAGCGTATGAATAAATCAAGAAAAATAGTGATTTTGCAGTTCTCTGGTAAGGGAATGCCGTAGCACTTTAAATTTTATTTTTATAAAAGTTGTTGAGAGTTCCTTCATTTACTTTATTGCATTTCTGCATGTCTTATTGCGTAGCGCATAATTGTGCGCTTATTTTTTTAAATGTACCATTTGTGCTTCGCAAAATGGTAAAATTTGTATTGCCCTATAAATTAAATTTCGCAGCAATCGCTTATTAGGCACGTGTTAAGAACAAAGCTTTGAATATGGCCTAATAAAACTATTAACTTGTTTAATTACTAATGCTAATAGATTTTTCACTTGAATAAATATTAACTCTCCTTTTATAATTTTTCAGGCTTTTGTTCTTGTGTTAATAGTTTGAATTATTTTTTAGATTTCAATACGAAAATGTTTTCTTAAGCTTTAAGCAGGCAGACTGCTTTACAAATAGAAATTAAATTTGTTATATTTTATATCTGTGTTGTCAAAATAATGACTGAACAAAATTTCATATTTAGCGCACAACTTTAGTTTGCCATTGAGGCCCTATTCTCGTTTCATGATCGAGGGGAAGATGAAGATGTATATTGAAACACGACGAAATTGTTTTCTATATAAGCATTGGCTTATATGCATATCCCGCATTATGCATCCCCGGACCGGATAAGTTTGTCCGTTAGAGGCGAAGTTCGTAATAACCTGAGTATCGTTTTCCGCCAAGGATTAGGAGTAAACAAACTAAAAAAATATAATTTCTCTTAACAAATTCAATTCATAAAAATTATTAACACTAGCGGAGTTCGGTGTTTGATGCGAATGGTCTTGCGAAAGTGCAAGTGCAAAATATTGTAGCTTTTGTTTGCAGTCCAACAACAAAATATACAGAACTGCAATTGTCACATCATTGCTTTTGCGCAACCTGGGATATTCAACGGTGGAAGGTACGATACCTTAAGGCATCTTATAAAAAGGCCAACACTTGGAGTAGTTCTACTAATGCTGCGATAATATTTTCTTTTGCACTGCTTCGTGGCATTTTAAAACAATTTCACACAATAATCAAACACCTTTTTGTAAATTTTCACGACCAATAATTCCGTAAAACAGCTGCTATCTAATTTGCAACTTGCATTGCAAAGTTGCTTAAAATACCGCTCGCTGTCAATAATAAAATTATTGCACTACCAAACCGTTGAAACCTTAAACGCACCATACCGCTACTCAGTGCCTATTTCATTTAAATATCAGTTTTTGTTTTTCATGTCAAAACAAAAACAAATTTATATGAAAATCTATATTTAAATATGAATTGTTACTTAAGTACAGTTGGTAAAATTAGCCCGTATTTGATTGCTTTTGTATTTGACAAATTTGCGAAAAATTTGCAAACATTTCCTTTTTTTATAACCGAACTCAACTGCAATATAATTTTAATAAATTGCTTATAACTTAATTCAATTACAAAAAGAACTAAAACCGAATCTTATACATATACATATAAACTTCACTACATAAATATGGGGCAATCCAACTGAAATCGGATAGTTTGGAGAAAAATATTTTTTGGTTTCCTTTATTTTTTACTGTGTTGATGTTCCTTCTCAGCAGCACATTTCAGCAGACAGAGATATCGAATATTAAAAAAATCGAGTTACATACATATAAAAAGTTTTGAGTATTTATTTAAACATACATAGTTTTCTTATAACTCCATTTTCTTTATATTCGATATCTCAGCAACAAAAAAATATTTACCTCCAAACTGTCCGATTTCTCTTGGATTGCCCCATATATATATATATATATGTGATAGTTTCAATTAACCTATAGGGACCTATAGAGAAAAAATTGATTTTTACTTTTTTTGGGTGATTCTTAAAATAGACAATTCGATCTATCTAATGCAGCAAACCGCAGTTTTCTAGCTTCATTGCTTTTGTCAAAAGTAAGCTTTAAAATACAGACTCTGTAACACCTTAAAATATTGGTCCTTAGCCCACCTTTACGTGTACCGATTAACTTTCTGAGTCGAATTAACGATGTTTGTCCGGCTGGCTGGCTGTCCATGTAAAGTACAGGTCGCAATTTAGAGATTATTTGATAAAATTTGGTACAAAGGTTCTAATGTGGTGTAGGGTATCATAAAGTCGGGTTTAACCGACTATACTTTCTTACTTGCTTTTTATTGTAGATCTGGACTCAAAAGGTTGGGTAAATGTTGTCGTGATTATGATTTACCTTTAAATTATTTAAAACTTATGATAATTTGAAACTAATGAGTGATTCCTATAAGTTGAACAATAACGACATAGAATTTTTCGATGATTTAATTTTTTATTATTAATTTTTTTTAATATTAATTATTCTTATTTTACAAATTGATCTTAACTCAAAATTTCATCGTAAACAACTTTAAATGAATTATTTCTGTTTTGTTACTAAATTGAAATGTGTTTTTATTTCAAAACGCTTTTAGCGTATCGTATTCTATTGAATTAAATCGCAATTTTTTCATATTTCGAGTTCTCTTTCCATTAAATCTTATTCTTTTTTTCCTTGGCTTTCTGCCATTAAATTTTTTCGAAGTTTAATTCATATATTTCGGTAAAGTTCTAATTTGGTACTTCTAAAAATTCTGTTTCAAAATCATTATTTACATAACTTTTTCCTTAAGGTTCTCGCTTCCGCTTCCTTGACAGTGCTAATTCTAGTCTCGTTAAGCTTTCAGCTGTGTTGTTTCTTTGTGTTGCTACTGATTCACTGCTTGAATTTAACTACCGATATCGTTAAGTAACTATAAATCTCGTGTACTTTAACGAATTTGTTATTGTCTAATTACAATAAGCAAATATTTTTGTTTAGAAATATTAACGACAAATATCAGTAAAAATATAAGAACGTTAAAGTTAAAATTTTTTAAAATTATATAAAATATAACATAAATTTGCTTGTAAAAAAAGTTATTTTAACAAAATATGAATGAAAACGTCCCAGTAAAAACTTCGCCTACTAAATAATGTGTTAAGTAACGAGAAAAACATAAGAGCACTACTTGCAATTCTACTGAAAGAACCAATGAATTTTACAAGGCATGCCCCAAAATGAACGCATTCAAAAATAAGTCATTATTTTTTTACCTGCATACATCCAGAAAAAAATAGTTATAGAAGTTGTTATAGATGTAGTTATAGAACAAAGCTACAAAATAATTAGTAAAAGAAGTTAGTCATTTTGAAAAAGTAAGCGAAGTTTTTACTGGGGTGTAAATATTGATAACATTTCTAGACAAATATGTTAGTTTCAAATCTTTTTATACAAAGGAAAAAAGTTCGAGCACAACATTCTGCTCTTACTTTTTATACCCAGACTACTGTATGTGAAGAGGATATTATGTGTTTGTGCAAATGCAAAATCTTTTGATTTTTTCTTCAACCAACTCGATAACCGTCACACTAATCAATTGACAAAGCCATACACGTTTCGATTTCGGCAACAACCAACTCAGTTGACAATTGAATTGAATCGTGTTCAAAAAAGGTCCAAATCTGTTTTGTATTTTTTAGATAAGCTACGAATGTGATATAATTTTTATTTAACCTTTTACAGCCCAAAAAGGCCGTACCCCAAAAAAGTACCAGACACCTGTCCATTAATTTTTTTTAATTGAACAATAATAAGTATTTCATTTTTGTATCTCTTTTAGTTTAGGAGATATGAGGTTAGCGAATTTTTCTAATGAACAACAATAAGTGTTAAGGTTTTTTATCTCTTTTATTTAAGGAGGTATAATGTTAGCAGGATCGATTTGGCGAGAGGCCAGCCTTCGGTCCAAATGGCAACCTTTTAGCTTCATACGTTTAGGCTCTGCCATGAAAGATAAATAGATGGAGAAAAAATCTTTTGAACAAATTGAATTTCGAAACGTTTAACTTTCGAATTTCGAAAAAGTACCAAATACGCATTTGTATTTTAGATAAGTTACAAATGTTATATAATTTTTATTTCTATGCGTATTGGTTTAAAAGCAAGATGGTGGGCAAAAAAGTTCCAAATTACAGGTTTTACCAGTTTACTCCCGAAAACGGTAAAATTTCGTAAAAGTACCAGACCCCTGTTTGCTTTTTTTATTTAATGCAGAAAAATAAATATTAAATTAAAAAAAGTACCAGTTTATTTAAAAAAGGACCAGTTAGAGAACGAAAGAGTACCACAAAATCCCTCTTACAGATTCTCTTCACTTAGGAACTTGCATGTTTAATTTTATGTTTCTAGATCCAATAAATACGGAAATTTAAAAGGTACCAGTTAGAGAACAAAATAGTACCAAACAGCCTCTAACATATTCTCATTCACTCAGGACCTTGCATGTTTAATTTAATCTTTCTAGGTCCAATACTAAAGAAAATACAAAAAGTACGAGTTAATGAATAAAAAAATATCAAAAAGTTCCCTCTTATAGATTCTCATTCACTCTGGACCTTGCATGTTTAATTTTATACCAACGGAAGTTCTAAAAAAAACCAGTTAAAGAACAAAAAAAATACCAAAAAGTCCTATTACAGATTCGCAATCACTTAGGACATTGGATCTTGAATTTTATGCTGCTAGGTCCAATAATAAATGAAATTCAAAAAGTACCAATAAAAGAATAAAAAAGTACCAAAAAGCCCTTTTAGAGATTCTCATTCACTCAGGACCTTGCATGTTTTATTTTATATTTCTAGGTCCAATACCAACGAAAATTCAAAAAGTACCAGTCAAAGAATAAAAAAGTACCAAAAAGTTAACTCTTATAGATTCTTATTCACCCAGGAAATTGGATCTTGAATTTTATGTTTCTAGCTCCAATACTAACGGAAATTCAAAGTGTACCAGTTAAAGAACAAGAGTACCAAAAAGTTCCGTTATAGATTCGTTTCCACCCAGGACATTGCATGTTGAATCTTATGTTTTAAGGTCCAATATTAACGATTATTAAAAAGCTAATGAAAAATATCAAATTTCCCGTATTTCTCCTTTTTGGTACTATTGTTTTCCTCCACTAAGGTATCAAAATATTCAGTACTGCAGTGGAAGCCCATAATTTAGTACGAATATGTCAATGAATGGAGAAAAATATTTTGTAAAAAAAAGTACCAGAAATAGTTACGATTTTCACCCCTTAAATGTTCGAATTTCGAAAAAGTACCAAATTAGTATTCGTATTTTTTTGATAACTTTTGAATGTGGTATAAACTTTGTTTCTATGTTTACTGGTTCAAAAGATAGATGGGGTGTCAAAAAAGTACCAAAATTCAGGTTTTACCCGTTAAAATTACTTTGTTGGCTGTGTTACATTGTTTATTGGTACCTTCTTGTTATCTACCATTCTCTTTATACAAAAAGTGCTGCCAAGTTGCATACTATTTTATTTTATACCTCAAAGTATGCTTTAAAACAGGTGAATTATAAAAGAACACTAAAATCATCTTCACCAGATTACACAGATATGTATACATGATGTATAAGGAGAAAAATCATATCATGTAAAAACAAAATGTATTGAGTAAGAGACAATACGAATACAAAATCTGACAAGCGGTCGGTAAATTGCTTTTTTTCTAAACCACTTTAGAAACTTATGTATTCTTATCACACCCAGTAGTGCGATTCACTATGCTTTTTAAACCACAATTGTTTCCTTTAAAAATGTTAACCACAAAATTAACCATTTTGCTATTCACTAACACTTTTAACGATATCTGCTGGTGTTTAAAGCCAACTGTTTCAGTCAGCTGTTAAAACAAATTGTGGTTTTTTAACAGCAACGTTTTTGGTGTGTTTAACTCCGCTTAGAAAAGTGTTTATTTATCGTTGTACCTATGTAGTCGATAAATGAGATGGCTTTTAGGTATTTAGCCTACAATTTATCCACTTCTTATCACACACCAATTTTCCGCGGAGCTTCTTATTTATTTATCCTAAAGCAAACCATTTGACTCAAATAAAATTAAAAAATTAATTTAATTAAAATTAAATTAATAATATAATAAAATAAAATAACAAAAATTAGTAATGTTTTAACACTTTGCACAATATCATTTAAAATCTATAAATTAAAAAGTTTTTGTGTTGTTTTTTTTCTTCTTCTTCTTTATTTTATTTTATCCTATTTTGATGTTTCTCTTGGCAGAGTTGCCACGATATATCAATTTGAATAGAGAGAAATAAAAAACCGATTACCGTGGTTATAAATAAGTTAGTGAGTCACATAGTGGTTAGTGCAAACATCAAAATGTGTGGTTAAAGTTAAAAGTTAGTGAATTGCACTACAGGGCATCACACAATTCCAAACTAAATTTACTAGTTTTAACCCTTTAAGCAGATTTTCTTGAAATTAAAGTTTGCGAAACCTTTTCAGCAGCCCGGTCACAAACATCTGTGTATTTCTGGCTTTGAAGGTGCTGATTTACTTCAAATTTTTTCTCAATTGCAACCCTTTTATTGCAAACTTTGCAAACAAGTATCTTTCCATCTGTTTTGAAGACATCTTTGTACTCAAAAACATACTTATTTAAATGATTATTTTTTGATATTTTTTTGGCATTTTTTTTTTTCTTAAAAACAATTTGTTAATTAGTACTTTAATACTTTTTGGATTTTTGGTCATACTTTCGCACTCAGCAAGTTACTTGCCGACAACAACAAAGTCTGTACAAATTTTTTTTTCCTTATCCCGACCTTACCGCTGACGACCACAAACCAAGAGTTGCGCAAGTAATTTGCCGAGTGTGAAAGAGATCTGACAGCGTAAATCAAATATATAGGCCATAATTTTGCAAAGCGCAAAAGCAACGCCAAATATTATATGGAAAAAAAAACAAAATCGAAAATATTTAAAAATTTTGTTGTTGTTTTCTATAGAAATCTATAATGAATTTTTAAACTTTAAACGCTGCATATCTTGTGGCGTTGATAATTTTAAAACGCAGTATGTATCAGAGAACAGCTTTATGCAATTTAAAAAAAAATCGCATTTAATCAACAGCAACAAATACACTCGCTTGCGGTCATACAATGAAACTTGCGCAACCGCAAATATTCGCTGCTGGTTTGCAGTCATTCAAATAACGCACATCGTGCTTTGTTAGACGGCATTTACATTATGCAATTAACGCCGCAACTTGCCGCAACTTTCACATGCAACTTTTTGTTTGTTAGCAAGAGGTCTAGGGAAGAAAACGGGGTTGAAAAAGTTGAAAAAATGCTTGAATAAAATGTAAATGTAAATGTGAAAAAAGTTTCGTAGCAACTTCTTTAAAAGAAAATAGAAAAAAAACTCGGCGTTAATTGCATAGATGTAAATGCCGTCTTATTTATACAATCGTTAGCTTCGTTTTTTAAAAAATATGTTTTTGTGTTCGGTACGACAATGATTGTTTTGGTCAAGAAAAAAAATACAAACAAAAAAGCCTGAAATGAAACAATCATTACTCATGAAGACATTCAGCAGCAACTATGTATGTAGTAAAAGAAAAAAAATTTAAATGAACCCTGCAAATAATAGGACCAGTCCAAACACGCGTGTAAAGAGTAGTCCACAAGGGACCAGGACTAGTCCAAAACTAACCCAAACGTATGGAAAAAACCTGGTCTATTTAACATTACGATGTCCTAGGAGAGGACCATATAACCCACCTTTGGACCACTAAGGAGTAGTTTTAAAACTACTCCATGGTGTACACAAGAGGATTAGTTTTGAAGTCGTTTAAAAACGAAAGCATGTCGTTAAAAAACGAAGACATGTCGTCTCACTACAAACACTTTTTAACAATGACATGGTCCATGCTTGCATTACATCGGACCAGTCCATGGAGTAGTCCATTTTATGAAAATGGATCAGGTGGTCCAATTTTATTTGCAGGGAAACTAAACACACATACATATGTAGGTACATACAAACGTTTCCATTCATTTTAAAAAGTACAGTAGTAGTAGTAGGTACCCAGCAAACCAAATGCAACGAAATCGTTCAGACTTCATAACGACTTTCTGCACAAGTTGCCGATTTCGGGACTGATTGCGTCTAGAAGTCGACACGAAAAATATATGAAGTGGTTGACACGAATTCTGTAAGAATTGTCGGGGAAAATTCCCTTAACTTCACAGATAGATCTGTCTGATATCTGAACGATGTCTGATGTTATTTCCTAGGGAAATTCTGGATTTCCTTCCGATATTTCCAATCGATGTCTGACAGAAATCGTACTTGTAGTCGTTTAAAATTCGCATAGTTTTTGGGACAGTTTGTACAGATATATGCCAGAAATCTGACAATAAATCTTTTTTATTTCTGAAATGATTGCCGATTTGTATTAATTTTCATATTTTTCGATCCTTGTTAGTTATGTATGTTTGTTGAATGAATATAATAAAAATTATATAGATAATTCAATTTTATCAATGAAAAATTTCATTTGGAATTTTTTCAATTTCATTTGGAATTTTCTCAATTTCAAATTAAAATTTCCCAATTTTATTTGGAAAGACTTTGCTATTTGTGCTTAATTCCCAGTTTTTATTCTTGACAAAAACACTTGAAATTTATTGTTGATGGGATAAGCTATTCCTATGCATTTCACTGGTTGCTTAGGCCAGATGTTTAAACTTTGATATTATTACAAGTAGAACTGTTGCTATAATTCTTATACGTTTAACAGTTTTATTTGGTTTAATATCTTTAGTTTTTCTAAAATCTTTATGGATGAAGTTTCCTGATGATCTGGCCTAAGCAACCAGTGAAATGCATAGGAATCAGTGTTGCCGTTAGGATACGAAAGATACATTTTTCGTATCTTTTGATGACTTCAAGTACCATGTATAATCCTGACATTTTTCGTATCTTTTGAATCTGTACGCAAAATGTACAGAAATAAAATATTAGAAGACTGATCATCGTTGCCGACTCAATACTAATACAATAGCAGCTTTAATAATGAAGAAATAAAACATAAAGGATGTTTAAACATACGATCCACCTTAATCGATGATTACTAGTAGTGCAAAGTTGTTCTAAAGAAATATGAACATATTTTTTATTTTCAGGAAATTTATATGAACTTGTTTATATAATCGCATTAGTAAAAACATACCTAATATTTATGAATTAAATAATTATGAAAATTAATTTATATGGTATCCGGGTATTTTCGTTACCTAAATCGCAAAAGGCCCTTATAAGTATAAGTATACTAACCCAAAATTTAAAATAGACTTTTTCATTGATTTTGATGTAATTATAGCTCATTTTTTTAAACACTTTTTATGTTATTTTCCGACAAGTTTTTTTTTAAATTTTGCAATGTTTCGCGATAAACGCGATTTGTTCCTGTAAGTTTTCTAATTCTTTACAGCTTAAACGATTAATAATAAATTTAATAATAATTTAGTAATTTTTAATGAATTTTTGCCATTCCTTATTGTTTAGGGACTTAAAATGAATTTTATGGCGAAATATTAAAAATTTTCGCGAAATTTCGCTTTTTTGCATTTTTTTTATGTTGCTTTCCGACATTTTGTTTTTTAACCCATTTCGCGATTTCAAATTAATTTAGTATTTGTTTAAAAGTTTGCAATTTTTCGCGAATTTTAGCCATATTCGCGATAGAAGCGTTTTTTCCTGTGATTCTTAACAGCTTTCACGATTTTTAATAAATATAAGACTTTGCTATCATGCTGCGGTTAGCAAATCCGCGATCTTAAGTTCAGCTAAAGTTTTTTCGAACAAAAACTTCGAATACACGAAAACATGTGGATTTGAGAACACCAATTTAGGAATTATGCGGATTCAAAAAATTTTTCATTTTCAATTCGAGTCGAAACGTTAAACATATCTGATCCTTTTCTTTACAATATTCATTAAATATGAAATAAAAGAGTATGTTAATAAATGTTAAACGTTATAAATAGATTTTCAAATTTTTTTCAAAATGTATCTTTTTGGGAAAAAGTGTATCTTTTTGGCAACTAAAATGTATCTTTCTCGAAATTTCACTGGCAACACTGATAGGAATAGCTTATCCCATCAACAATAAATTTCAAGTGTTTTCGTCAAGAGTAAAAACTGGGAATTAAGCACAAATAGCAAAATCTTTTGAAATTAAAATTTTGTATTCCCAAAAATTTAAATTACTTTTAGATAATTTTATTTGGAATTTTCTCAATTTCAAATTTAAATTCTCAATTTCATTTGGAATTTTCTCAATATCAAATTGAATTTCTCATTTTCAATTGGAATTTTCTCAATACCAAATTGAAATTCTCAATTTTATTTGGAATTTTCTCAATTTCATCTTGAATTTTCTCATTTTAAATGAAAAATGGAGTAGTTTATGATAATAAGCAAGGCCCGGATTTTTATGCAAATGCATATGGGCATTTCTCTAATGTCGAATGCGACATTCGTACGCCTAAAAAGTGAAAAAAACATATATCAAAACATTAATTTTATTTTGACAAAAGGCGAAACTTATAGCTCTTGATTAGCACCATAATTTGTGGTAAAGATTGGTTTTGAGCAATTGTTCGTTTTCAAGAAAATTAAAAAAAACCAAGGCATTTGCATGCGACAAAAACAGAAGTCGCTTTTACGGCAAACAGTTCAAACACTGATTTCAGCGAAACTTGATAAAATATTTTAATGCGACTAATTTAAAATGTTATGCATTGGTGTATCTTAATAATGCTTTTTATTTCATTCAAAAATATTGTGTAGTTTGTTTTTTATTTAATTTTAATCACTGTCGCACGCTACGAGTTGCATGCGACATTTTGTTCCATCATACTTTTATGTTTATTATTTTTAATTTTTAATAAAAACAAATAAAAATAAATTTATTTATCTTATGCTAAGTTCACACTTAGCTTTTTAAACGCGTTTAAGCAAAATGTTGATTTAGCTAATCAAAGCCGTTCCCATTACATTTAAGATGATTAAGATGACAGATGATAAGAAAAAAAACACACAACAAACACACAAAAAAACAACAAACCAATTTATATTTCTTTAAGGTATTAAAAATGTATAAAAACACTTTTATAAAGTTATCAGAAGATTATTTTAATCATTTTAATGATGAAATTGTGAAAATTTATGAATTATTTAAGGAAAAAAATAAAAACATTAAGCAGAAATCTTGGCCGGTTGTACACGATCATGTTGGCGATTCTACATTTGAGGTATGTTCAGTGGATTCTATGTGGTTTATGAAGTGATTTAGTTGTAATCATGTCAATTTGAAGTGATTAACAAATCACTTCAATGTATGGGTAATCATCTCGATTTTGAAGTGATTAGAGCTTAATCACGTTCGAGCTGCTTAAACGCGTTTAAGAACCCAAGTGTGAACATAGTATTATATGTATGTAAAGTATTTGTAAAGACAAAGAAAAGAAACTAACTTAACTTTATTTTTCTCGGCGCTGTTTTTACTTATCTACATTCAAACATTTTATTATTTGTATTTACATAATCAAAGAAAGATATTTTATTTATGCATTTTACACTTACGATGTCGCACGCTACAAAATTCAAATAAGTACCAAGAGCAAAGCGTTGATTTTTTTCCAACAAAATTTTTTTTATTTAAATCGCAATATAAATCTCTGTTTGTAACAAATATTTGCTTCGCATTATACAAATACCTATGACGCACTGATAACAAATGTTATTTTTCAATGTCGCACGATACATCAAAATATATGGTAAAGCAAAGAAAAAATTTACCGTAATTGGCAATCGCATCGTTCCTTTTACATTTTTCTTATATTCTTTGAATATTAACTGATATTTAAAAAAGATTTTTAAATGCATAATGTTTCTCATTTAGATCATTTAGCAAAACAAATCTTGCAATAGAAAGGTTCAAAACAGAACTTCTGCACTTGTTCGACTTTGCATTTGAATATTTCAAAGTGTGTTATGAATAAATGTAAAATTTGTTTACATTATTGAAAGTTGATAGATTCCCTATAAAAATATGTTAAAACAACATACTTTTATAGACTTTGAATTTTTTGGCTGCGGTTGACATTTCTGGAGAAATGCCCATATTTGTTGTCGGCAGTCTTTTACCATGAACAAAATATCTTTGCGAATCAAAAAATTTGAAGTAAAATGGCATCGATTTGTTAGTGCATATTTCTGCATATTTTGCTTTGTATGCATAATTTGCTCATATTGCCTATTTATGTTGCATATTTTGAAAAACAAAACACGTTTTAATTGCAAAAGAGATTCGAGACAACATCGATTAGATGTAATTCATTGATTTCTTATGGGAAAAAATATTTTGTACAGCACCTTCGCGCGCTGCCGCATAAAAAGTGAAGAATTCGAATTTATGTCTTCCTCCACAGCCTTTAACAACCAGGTGGGGAACATGGTTCAAAGTTATTATGTATTATGCTGAAATCTTTTACCAATTCAAAGGTGTGTTGGAAGGATTCAACAATGGTGATGCTGTATCACTTACAACATTTTAACTTTACCAAATATAAAAGCTCAGATAATGTTTGTGTCTTCAAATTATGGATAATATTCAGAGACCTGCGCCGTCAAGTTTTGTCGGCGGCGGCGGCTTGCAAAAATATTGCTGGCGGCGGCTCAAAGCCGGCTTAAGCCGACTTAAACTTAGGCCAATTTAAAAGATATTTTTTTTTTACCAAATTTCATATTTTAGTTTGAATAATAAAATAAATTTGCATATATACTTATTTTAATGCTTGTGGACTATAATATATTCCTGAGATTTTAAATTTTTACCGCAAAACCTTTGAAAATATACAAGGACTATATTTTACTCATTAACATTTGTATTTATTAAAAATAAGCTGTTTTTATTAAAAATAAAAAGTATGGACAATTTTTTTTTCTAGTTTTGGTTATGCGTTTCTTGTAGGGAATATTCGATTAAATGACAGTGACCGGCGGCTAATTTTAAGCCGACTTTAGTCGATAAATTTTCGGCGGCGGCGGCTGTTAAAAATAATCGGCGGCGCGGATCACCCGGCTTAAGCCGTCAAGGCGCAGGTCTCTGGTACTATTGTGAAATGAGAAATTCAATCCATTGAGAAAGCAAATTAAGTTTATTGAAATTGCCATAAATTAAAATTATGCTGTGAAGGTTAACTTTGGTAAAAAATTCGTATTAAAATTTATAGTTTTTTTCAAAAAACTGAACTATCAGCAAAAAAATATGTATGTTCTTAGTTCATTTTATATGTAGGTTCAAATATCTATCTAACAAGTGACTTAAGTTACATGATTGTTTTACTTTAGGCTTTTATTTTTATTTTTGTGTTTTATTTTATTTTATTTCAACTTCTACTTTTGTGGTTATATTGTGCTTTACTTACGTTTATGAGACTGAATTTTAACGTTTTTTATGTTACTGCTTATAAGTTAAAATCGCGTTTTATGAGTGTTTCCAATTTAGCCATTTAGTGGCTAGATTTAGCCATTTTTCACCCTGTTTAGCCATTAAAAAACTAGTTTAGCAATTAGCCATTTTTCAACTTGTTTAGCCATAAAGTTTTTTGCAGTTTTTCTTTTAAAAGAATATTTTTTATTATTATAAATATTTATAAAAGTAAAATAAATATTATTATTCTTTATAAGTAAAATAAACATTTTGAACAATTAAAACGCCTTTAATTTAAATCACAACTTTTACAAATGTTGAAAATCGCTATTAACTTTGACGCTGAAACATCTTTCAAAATAAAGGAACAGTATTCCACTATTAAATTTATAAAATGGATCAACACAAACATCGCTGTTTCTTTCTGGTTGCAAGTATTTCAATAAAGGGATACAAAATTGTTTTAGAAATTTCAGAATTGACTATAAAGTTGCGCTCACTTCCATGGTCTAATGCTGAAGTAGAGAGGGTGTTTAGCAAAGTAAACATCGTTAAAAGTAATTTGAGAAATAGGTTACATTAAGCAACCCTTAACTCGATTTTATCAATTAGGTAAATATTTTTACCATAACAATACAATATTTATACCACCACCACAATAGTAGAGAGGGTACTATGCGTTTGTGCTGATGTCTGTAACACCTTAAAATATTGGTCCTTAGCCCACCTTTACGTAAACCGATTAACTCAGAATCACTTTCTGAGGCGAATTAACGATGTTTGTCCGGCTGGCTGGCTGTCCATATAAACCTGTGGTGTAGGGTATCATAAAGTCGGGTTTAACCGACTATACTTTCTTACTTGTTTTTTATTGTAGATCTGGACTCAAAAGGTTGGGTAAATGTTGTCGTGATTATGATTAACTTTCAATTATTTAAAACTTATGATTATTTGAAACTAATGAGTGATTCCTATGAGATGAACAATAACGACATCGAATTTTACGATGATTTAATTTTTTAATATTAATTTACGTTTATTCTTATTTAAACAAATTGATCTTAACTCACAATTTCATCGTAAACAACTTTAAATGAATTATTTCTGTTTTGTTATTGAATTTTAATGTGTTTTTATTTAAAAAAGCTTTTAGCCATTTTTTAGCCATTTTTTGCTATAAATTTAGCCATTTTTGGTCACCAAGTTTTGGCAACACTGCTAATAAGCAACCAACAATTGACGCCAACCAGTGATGCCAAATGTAGGGAATTTTCCCTTTTTGTAGGGATTTTTTCGAAAAATTGCAAGCGTAGGGAAAAAAGGACAGATTTTTTATTTTAAGGCAATTGTAGGGAATTTTCAAAACTATATCTCTTTTTCAATATATTATCTAAAAAAAAAGTAAATATTCATCTCTTATTTTTGCTATTTGCACTCGGACTCACATTCTCTAAAATGTATGCGAATATCTAATAAATGAAATTTCAGCATAGAAATTTATTTGTTAAAAAAACAATCACACCTTCCAAGCTAACCTGGCATTTACACTTGCCACTGCCAGTTCGAAAAACTCAATACACTCACACTTTTTTACTAATACACTCACATTTTTCGCAATGGAAGCTTCAGTGGCAGCAAAAATTGAATGCGAGTGGAAATTTGGCACTTGCATGCCACTAAAATTTAGTGACTAAATGTCAAAATGATAAGCAATGTTACCATTTACTGGATTGTTGTCAAATTGTTATTGAAGTTTTAACTTAACAAAGAATTATTATGATTAATTTTTTTAAAACGCGCATAAATAAAAGCAAGTTTGTTAATAATAGAGCATAAATATCGTTAAAATAATGTAAATATAAATAAATGAAAAAATTTTCCCAAAAATTTGCAATGATGATTAACTCGGTAACTCTTTTTTGTTTTCTGGTACTTTTTTTTTTTAATTTGAGAAGTAAACAAAATTGCTCAAGTTGACGCTTCTACGACATTTTGAAAATAAACTCGCAGTGGCATGTGTAATCACAAAAGTTAATGGCATGAGATTCGACTATTTCGAACAAATTTTCTTTGATAATATGTATACAACAGTGGCATGCCATTACTTGCATGTGTAAAGGCAGGGTAAGAGAAATAAAAATATACAATTTCAAATTTTTAAAAAATTTTAAATTAAAACTTTTAAGGATATGAAATGATTGGCTTTTAAGTTCAGGGGAACTGAAGAAAACATTATACAGAGCCTCATTTATTTGGTACCAAGTTTGCTAAAAATTATTAGATACTTATGTTAAAAAAATTATTAAAAATAAGTATTCTTGATAACTATTAAGCTCTTAAAAAATTAAAAAAAAGATGAGGAAATGATAAATCAAATACAAAGTTGGACTCTGTTTTGTTCTAGATTAAAGGATTTATAGAGGCGTTTTTGTCTAAAAGAAAAAAATTAAATTTGTCACACAGTGTAATTTTTGAAATTAATTGTTTTTTTTTTAATAAATAAATTTTATTATTATAATAATGTACAAAATGTTAACAAAATAAATATGTATTTGTTTGCTTGTCTCTAAAAACAATAAATTTTTAACGTAGGGAAAAGTGTAGGGAATTTTTTTTTTGGTTGTATGGGAAAAAGGGATGTTTTTGGACACACGTAGGGATTTTCAAAAAAAATTTCCTGGCATCACTGACGCCAACACTAATCGCGGTCCAAAAAAGACTTCGTCAAGAACAGCCGCAATGCCCTGCCCTGCCCATATACCCGAATCATCAATATTTAATGCAGAATTAGACATTTTTTTAATAAAATTTAATTTTTTCAACAATTTCATGTTCTATTGCGCTTAAAAAACACCCTTTATTCCATGTTTTCCAAAAAAATTTACAAACAAAAAAATTCAGAAATTTTGAATTTGGGTAATTAAATTTTTATGATTCTAAATTTTTTGCACAACTTTTATACATATTTATGTAGGAGAAAAAAATGGTTTGTGTGTAGAAAAAAATTAATTTGTATTGACTGTGTGGCTACCCTGCGAATAATACGACCAGGCCAAACACGCGTGTAAAGTGTAGCCCACAAGGAACTAGGACTAGTCCAAAAGTAACCCAAACGTATGGAAAAACATGGTCTATTTAACATTACGATGTCCTATGGCAGGACCATATAACCCAGCTTTGGACTACAAAGGAGTAGTTTTAAAACTACTCCATGGTATACTCAAGAGGATAAGTTTTGAAGTCGTTTAAAAACGAAAACACGTCGTTAAAAAACGAAGTCAAGTCGTCTCACTACAAGCACTTTTTAACAATGACATAGTCCATGCTTGCATTACATCGGACCAGTCCATGGAGTAGTCCATTTTATCAAAATGGATAAGGTGGTCCAATATTATTTGCAGGGTATTTAATGGAATATTTTTTTAGCAACACTGATCTAAGCAAATGTATGAAATAGAGTTTTATTTTAATAGTCTTATGTCTAAAAAATTTTGCTTGGGGACATCTGGAAACTAAACAAAAAACCACAATAAAAATTAAAACCTAAGAACCTACATAAATATTGTCATTACATCATATTTGAATAGAGAACGTGCAATAGTAATAAAAAACTAACGATTATTTGTTAAAATGCCTTTATGCTTAAAAAAATACAAGTGATTCTTATTTAACAAACGTTTTTTCTTTTATAACAATTAAATGCCTTTATCGACAACACCACCAACATCGTTATCATCATCATCAACATCATCATTTTATTATTTAGGGGGTTGGAACATACAAAAATCATTTATTATCCATCTATCTAACCCATGCAGCAAGTCATCTATCCATCCATCAGTTGTAACATTTAAATATTTACATTTACAAAAAAAAAACAAAAACTTTTATGACATTTTTATTTTTTCATTTAACGGTGAGAGTTCCCTGTTATTTATCCAGCGTTACTTTGTGGGCCATGTGTCAGAAAAAGGTTCGAGACTCCATTTGACACTTTTGGTTTTAACTAAATGTTTCCTTAATTTTGTTAGTTTTTTTATTGTTATTGTTATTTCTTCTACTGGATTCACTTTTTATAACCTTTATTTTTTACTACTTCGTATTTTTATGACTCTGTATTTTTTTTTTCTTCTTCATTCAAAGTGCTAGGCGTTTGAATTTGAGTTGGGGAAAGTAAATTTTATACCACGAGTGCAAATTCAAACGCATCAAACAATAATAAGTAGAAGATTTGTAGAGAAAATAATGGGACCATCTAGTTTTTATGGAGAACTTTTTAGGGAATCTTGGGTTTGTTTTTACAATATGGGCATTTCCCCAGAATGGTCTACCAGGATGAAAAAATAAAATGTTGATTATCTTCGTCTTTTATTGTTTATTATTAGAAAAAATTCTATGTTCTTATAAAATAATGGTTTCCTAGCATATCTGAGCTGTTTTACTTGAGCAAATTGGGCTGGAAACTGGAAAATTTTATATTTTTCTGTATTTTCTACTTTTAAAGACATTTTTATATACTTATTTTACATGCAAGAAATATGTTATGTTTACACTCTTTCTTCATAATCTCTCCATTACAATCAATTGTAAAAGGAGTATTAAGTTTTTTTGTTAAGCAAATTTTAAGACATTTATGGGAAAATGCGTGGAAATAATAATAAAAAACATATATGTATGAAGGTAAAAAGTGTCACGTGCGTAATGTCACGTGCGTAATTTACAATTTATTTTTTTCTTCGCCAACCCATGCATAGTTGCTTTTGAACAAAACATGATTATAAAGGCCCATTACTAACCTTTATAAAAACATTTTTCCGAAATAAAAACCTCCTACAATTTACTTACTTTCGCACTTTTTCTTACGGTCCTAAAAGGCACTTCTATTTTTGTCACATGGCATTTGGGTACCCAGTGCTCAATTTACAATTATATATACTTTTTAGAAAGAACTCATCACAAACAATGTAACGATTCTAGAATTCATTCTAAACTTCCAATCCACTTCTATTTTTTTAATATTCAAACACAATAAAACGCGTACAAATGTCGCGTGCATAACCAGAGAAACACCCATATATATATATATATATAACAGCAATTGAAGTACTAGAATTGTTACTATTTAGTTATTAAAGTGGCTTCTTCATTAATAAATCAAATTTTCTCTGTCGCTGCTTGGCATTCGGAGTCCTAAGACTCAAGCTGTTTGGTCAAAGAATCTTTAGGGACATAATCTGTCTCTTTGACATTGATTTGAACAGGACCCAGTCCTTAATTGAATCATCTGGATGGCTGGGTGAGAATGTCAACAGAAACGTAACGTAGGAGCATTGGGAGACGGTGTAACATAGTAACACAACTTGCCAGTGGAACCTAACCTAACATTCTCGTAAATAAAATAAAACAGACGATAAATAAGAACATATAAAAAATTTTTTTTTAAGAAACGCTTTTCCTAAAAAAGAACATTAAAAAAAAATTTGCCCCCCTAGATTTTATCCTGGCTCCGCCCATGTATTCGTGTATTGTCATCGGGAATATGCATGCCTGCAAACTTTCATCCATTTGCAGTGAGTAAAAGGCGGCCAAAAAAGCATTTTACCAAAAAAAATAAATTTTAATGTTAACATTTAAAAGGAATTTAAGGCTAGTTAAGGATGGGCAAATGCTTTGAGCAAATGTGAACCGATTTAAAATAATTTAATTTGAAGTAAAATATTTTTGGCATGAATTTAATTTAAATACCATCGTAATTAGATAGCTTGCGGACATAAAAGGTCAAATTCGGATGTGAAATTATAGACCGATTCTCACCATTTGCATAGACTTCGTCCATATTTGATCAAATTATCTACAAAATTGGAACTTGTACGCTGCGCATAAGGCTAACATAGGCAGACAACCAGCCGGGCGGATGGATGGACATCGTTAGATCACTTTAAAAAGTGATTCTGAGTCGATCGGTAGATGTCGAAATTGCAGTAACAGATTTTCGACAAAAAAAATGTTTCTATTTGCTGCAAAAGCTATTGTAGGCATCTAAAAAATTGAATATGTATCAAAATATGCATTAAAAAGGCAAAATATGCGCTCTAAACCTAAAAAATGCTGCAAAAAGGCTCTTTTAACTAAGATATGCCAAAAAATGCTGCAAACGGTAAAATATGCAAAAATATGCTCTAACAAATCAATGCCAAAATTCATAAAAAGCTCTAAAACGGGTAAATATATTGTTTCTGCCTTCATTAGTCGCACAAGGAAAAACATGCAATTGCATATTTCTGGTTTACCTGATAATAATAATAAATAAAAAAGTCTGAAAAATTTTAATTATGCTAATTTAGTATAAAGAAATTATAAAATTCACTAAAATTGGTAATAAACTAAAAAAACGGCCCAACAAAAAAAAAACGCCAAATGTTAAAATCGCGTTAAAATTTTAAAAATGGCAGCAAAGCCAAATTAAAAAAAGTCGCAGAAAGAAAATATAAGAATTCTTATGTAAAAGTTAACTTTAACCATATTTTTATTAAAACAAAAACTTCGTAGAATAAAATTCTAAATTAAAGAATGTATCAAGAAAAAACGCCTAAATGGCGAATCAAATAAATAACTTAGGTAAAAATGGAAAACCGAAAAAAGAAAAACACATATTTTTATATTATAAATTAAATAAAAATAAATAAAAAAAGAAAAAAAAACGCCAAAACACTAAAACCGTCAAAATAATGTAAGACTCTAAAGTCGTGAAAAAAGAAAATCGATTAGAACAAATAGATCAATACTAAAATGAAAACAAAATGCATAAGCTGCTTAATTAAACATAAAAGTACTTTTCGTTAAAAACTTCAATTATAATAAAAGAAAGTCGCTTAAACTATTAAATAAAATATATATATTTATAAGAAATACCTAATAGGGGAAATATTTTTTTAGATGAAATACCGAGCTTAAAACCTCTAATACACTTAAAAAAGAAAATTCCTTAAAAACCTTAAAAAAAATATATTTTGTTTTTAAATACAGCAAAAATCGCTTAAATTCTAAAGTTCCCTTATTCAATTAAAAATCTTCTCATCTACGAAAACTGTGATGGCAATTTTCTCCTTCAAATTTACTTAAAGTAAATTTTTGTTATACTATTAAAACATAAACAGAGACTTACAAATTTAGGGAAAACTCTGCTGCAAAAAGTCAAATGGTTTAAGAGATATTCAGTTTTGTGTGTCTCCTAAACACTTTGTTTTTTTGTACCTGAGCCCTTTTCGGAATTAATAATTTCGATTAAAATTTTAATTAGATACATTGAAAACGATCCAGCTTTTACAAAGCACCCATAAAATTGTCATTCCAAAATTAAAGCTTGGTGTTCACAAACGTTCTAATTATGGTGGCATTCAGCTAATAATTATGTGTATAAAAATGTTATTGCAAAATAATTCATGTTACCAAATTTTGTAAGAATCGCCCCATATTTTTATCTAACGATTTCCACATTTCCGTTTTGATTATAAAAGTTAAAAAAAACAACAATTTATAAGTCTAAAAATAAAAAACCTTATAATATTGACAGCGGTGGGATTCGAACCCACGCCCTTTCGGACTGGTGCCTAAAACCAGCGCCTTAGACCGCTCGGCCACGCTGCCTGTTGACACGACTTGTCTTGCGAAATATGCCATTTTTTAATATGTATAAAAGACTGTAAAAGCTATTTGTTTTGTAATATGTAAATGCAAATGTTTAATATTCTTTTTATTTTAACTTGTTTTCTGGCCAAACAAACATTTAAACGTTTTCAAGTTAAATTGCTACAAGTCTGTAAAATAATAACAAATAATCGTGATATTGATGACGACAACACACTTTATATCAAAGTCCTTATGTATCTGCACACAGAAAAAACTACCAATGTTAAAATAACATGGCGAAATGTTGATTGAGAATCATGGTAAATTTCTGCAAAAGTATGCCCTTTATTTAAATTTATCATTATTTCATATTAATGTTAAATGAAAAATATTAAAATAACCTTAAATCACGCTCATTTAATATTATTCACTGTTAAAATAACATTGTTCAATATTGAATCCATAAAATCCTATTTTATATTTAAATCAAAAGTTTATTTTGTTAAATAAACATGCTTACACACTTAAGTATGAACATTTTTTTTATTTTCATGTTTAAAATATGTTATAAAAAGAAGACAATTCCCGTATTCTTTAAATTAAAATTATTTAGTTAAATAGTACATCAAGTTTTCAAAGTAGAATGATGACAAAAACCATATCGGGCCATTCTGCTGATGGTTCTGTTAACAAAGGAGATACAAAATAAGTGAAACATGTGTTACAGCGGTAAGTGTTTTGAATTATTCATAAATAAATGCATATGTTGTCTTCACACTGTTATATCATACTCCAACCAATTTTATGCTACGTGAAATTTACGTTGTTTCAACTTGAAATAACTTTCATTCAACATGATTTGGATTGTAATTTCAATATAAATAAAATTTTGCTCTAACTTTACTGCAATGTTAAATTAACATGAACTATAGTTATTTTAAAAGAAAAAAATGTTGTTGGCAAGTTATTGTAAAATCATGTTAAATTAACATGAAACAACAATGAAGCAAAATCACTACTGAAAAATGTAAAATCAACCTCGTTTTGAACGAATTTACATTGATTTTTTTTTGTGTGTGGGAGTTGAGGAAAAATCAATGCCTCGTTACTCTTATGCTATGTTCATACGACGATATTAACCACTCGTTTCGAACTCTGGTTCAGATAAACTAACGATAACACTGTTCTGGTAGAAATAACAGACAAGCAGGGCACCTGGCGTTTTAACATAATTTGGATACGCTGAATCCAATGGTGCTAACCTTTTTTTTAGATTATTTGTTTTCGAGATTTACCGTTACTTCGAAAATGGAGAAGGTTGCACAACATATATTCGCGTAACTTAAACACGGTTTAGTTCATTTCAAATTAAAAAAAACCGAAATTCCGTAATAAAATTACCTAAGCACTACAGGGTCCAAATTCAATTCAATTTCAATTTCAACCATAAAAATATGGCGGTTTAATAAAATTCTTAAATGTGGCTCCTGCAGTGCCTAGGATGCTCCTAGATGGGTTAAATGTATGACCAATCTCACTTTATTTTTCATCTCCATCATTTTTTTCTAACATACCTACCTGCTATCTAAATTCATTAAGGGGGCTCCCATACAAAATTTTAAATAAAGACTAGAAATATATTTAAGAAAAAGCCAATAACTGCCAAGGAGTTGCCCCTAGGAGATTAAAATGTATGACCGACCACAATTAGTTTTTTGTCCCTAATATTTTCTCAAAGCATACTTGCCCTTTATCTCCACCCCTTAAGGGGGCTCTCATACAAATTAAATTTGGCGCCTGTAGTGCTTAGGATGCCCCTAGATGGGTCAAATGTATGACCAACCCCCCTTTATTTTTTATTTTAATTATTTATTTCTAACATACCTACACGCTATCCCTATTCTTTAAGGGGGCTCCCATACAAAATGTTCAAGACAGACTAGAAATATAATGAAGATAAAGTCTCATGTATTCCCAGGAGTTGCCCCTAGTGAGCTCAATTAGTTTTTTGTCCTTAGCATTTTCTCGAGACATACTTGCCCTTTATCACTATTTCTTAGGGGGCTCCAAACAAATATTGCGTTTAATGATGTGCAACCTCCTCCATTTTCGAAATACCGGTATATCTCGAAAACAAGAGCTAACCTTAAAAAATGGTTAGCAACATTGCATTCATTATGTTAAAGCGCCATGTGCCCGGCTTGTTTCAAAAAAAAAAAAAAATTCTAAAATTCTAAAACTCAATTTACATGATGAATTTTATGACGTCCAATTTTGGGCGTCATTTTTTTGTTTGGTAGCAAGCGGTGTAGAGAAGAAAGAGGGGTAGAAAATTAGACATGATTTCTGTTTTCTCTTCCTCTTTCTTCTCTACACCGCTTGCTCCCAAACAAAAAATGACGTCTAAAATTGGACGTAATAAAATTCATCATGTAAATTGAGTGTAACACAGTGTAAGTGTTATCAGAAATGGAGATGAAAGTACATTTTTCCTGTTTCGCACCATGTTTCAAAATAAAACGACCTGTACCGGCTCTCCAAAATTTTGTATGGCCAAACATGTTGTTTCAATCATGTTTAGAGGAATGGGAGCGCGAAACACGAATATTGCTGTCCGTGTGAACATGGTATTACGTAAACGAATAAGTGGCGGATCAGCTGTTACGTTTTCCTAACCAATCTTATGTATAAATAGGTACTCTTTTGTCAACAAGACGTTACGTTGCGGATGAACCTGATAAAAAAGCAACAGTTTTATTAACCGGTTTATTACCAAAAATTTAAACGTTGAAAATATTAGGAACGTCTTATAATACCATTTTTAACATTTTCTGAAAAAAAAATTTTTTTTCGACGAGTAGTTTTTCCGAAAATTGCCATGTGTTTGACCACACGCTGGTACTGTTAAGTGTTTTGCAATCTTTTGTTGTCTACAAATTTGTTTAGTTTTCTATGTTTTTTATGGTACGTATTCCTTGAACGTGTGGAACGGTGTTGTAAATAAAATTGTTTGACTTTGTGGAACAATTGTATAGGTGTATGTGGACGTTGCACTTCTCACACTAAAATATGGTGACTTTTGCTGTACACATAACGCAACGGCGACGACTGGTGCTTTTGAAAGGAACGTGCAAGCTGTCTACCATCAAAAACTTTTGTTGATAACAATTAGTGAATGAATCCTCTGTAGGCGAAGGTTCGATTCCGTCTATTGCATCCTCCGACGAAAGCAGCAGAGACTTGGACACCGAGTTATTGAAGTCAAACTGTAAGATTGGATTCGCGTTTTGTGAAGCTGCTATGAAGAAATGCAGTTTCCACGAATTCCACAGCGCTACCCATGCATAAGACTTAGAACGGCTACTATCACTTTTTGCTACGAATGACGATAGAGTAATTGGCAACCGCATTGCCATGTAAATCCACGCCACCCATATGCCCGTTGTAATTTTTGATGGCGAGGGGCTGTTAAACACGAACACGAACTGCTACTACTGGATCGATTGCGTAATAATTATTTGCGAGTGTAGCTTTAGAATTGTCCGTCCAACGAATTACCAGAACGTTATTTCGTATATGGAATGCAAAGTCGGAAATTGTACTTTTTCAAAGCCTTTTTTTTACCAATTTTGAAGGGGCGCCGGTACCCTGATTGGGTCGAACAGTGCCGCTTGCGCGGAATCCTCTCCCTTTCAACAAGTACAGCAAGTAATGGGAGGTAAACAAAAAATTACAAACTAGAATTGCGTTGCATTTTATGTTCACAATGTGAAAATAGTTCTATTATGGCGGATGCATCGAGTCTTAAACTTTTATTGAAAATAACGGATACACGAGTATGGAACAAAAGGAAACATGTAGCTAATGTTCAAGCAAATCACCCACAGTTTATATCCGAAACGGATTGTTTTTCACGTATCCGAATCACCGACAGTAATATCGGGGAACAAATAAATAGCAGTTTCAAACGCGAACGCTCTTTCACCTTGATGTTCATGTTCATCATCGCTCCAGTTGGGTACTATTCGCGTGACATTTTAGCCAATCTGACTCTTAATTACAAAACAAATTAAATAATTTCAATTGTTGTAGTTGTTTCTTTGGCCAGAGTGATGAATTTATGAATGTTATTTTTGTCAAGCTAATAAGGCCTAAATTTCTTCAATGTAAATAAAATTACATTTTTAATTACAATATTTTGTTCCCTTCAATTTCAAATTAGGAGAATAAGTATTAAGGACAATTGAAAAAAAAAACAACATAAAATGCAGTCACACAAAGAAAATATAAGAAAATCTCTGTCGAATCAATCTCACTTTCAGTACCAACGTGTGGTGAAACACACGCTGGTATTTACTGCCGCCTAGCGGCACATATATTTACCAGTTTGATGGGCAAATGGCCTTAGGTTGCTTTTTGGAGATATCGTAACACACGGCAATACATATATAAAAATTCAGATTATTTTATATATATAATATAATTGATTTAAAAAGAGCCTATTTTTGGACACTTTTTAAACCCCCTCTTGTGAAAGGGGGGAAGCTTGCAAAAATTTTCAAAAATATTTTTTTTGTTGGTAAGACACCAAACTTTAATATACACGCCACACACATTAAGTTTTTTATACTTATCTGTGATTTATAATTCCTCAAAGTTAAGAAATTATAAACGTGTGTTCAAACACACGGCGGTAAGAAATGGGTTAAAAAGTGAACATACACATATACAACATTATAAATTATATAAATTTTCACAGCAGATTTATTTATATCAAGAGAACAGTATGTATGTGTAAAATTGTCCATATTTGGTACAAATATATAATTTATTAATGCATAACATCTGACAAAAAAAAGGCGATGCTGGAGAAGTGGGTGTGGCACAAAATAGATTTTTTTATCTGAAGAGTGGTAGAGCAAAATTGTTCTCATTTGGTAAAAATAGCTTGAATATCAAAACACAACATCTTAAAAAAAAATTAGTACAATTGCATAAGTGGGCGTGGCAAATCCCATAGCAAGACCAAATGGATTTCTGTTAATTTGGAGTTCCCTTACAGTCAAAGTTTTCAAATTAACTACAAACAGCTTCGGTATCAATAAACTATATCTGCCAAAGTGTAGACTGGCTTGTATGAGTGGGCGGGGCACCCTATACGAAGACAATATGGATTTAACAACAACTTTAAATCAAAATCCATAAATAAAGTTAAAAATCAGTACGACATGCATTGATTGTTAGGTGGTACGAAGTTTGCCGAGTCAACTAGTGCATTACATAAACAGCATCTTATATGGTTACAGCCTTGACCACAGTTTAAAGCGGCGTATATAAATTTGTTTTGTATGTAATTCACTATAGTACAGATCTTAGACCCCATAAAGTATATGTATACAAATTTATATATTCTCGATTTTTGTGAGTAGCGGAGTTTATTTAACGATGTCCCTCTGTCCGTATGTCTGTTAAAAGTGCTCTTAACAAGTAATGCTGGGTAACAAGTAATGCTGGGTACACACTACGCAACGCATTTACGCAATCTAGTGAACTAAATTCATTTTCATTCATCCCAGATTGCATCAACATCAAAACGCTTTGATATTTTGAGGTTGCATTGAAACAGATTGCATATAGATTGCACTGTGTGTACTCAGCATAACGTGTATTTTAATGAGAAATGTCTGTTAGCCTTTTAACAACAATTGACCCAGTATTTTATAAGGATCATTGCCATTTAAACGCATTTAAATATAGCTACATAGCATCTATTTTGTAAGTTCAAACAATTACACAAACGCAAAACTATGTACGAATTTGACAAAGCCGAGATATGAACCAAATAATCCAATTATTTGCAAAAAATCTTCGTTAATTATTAAATTTGACTTTTTTAGTTTTGCGCTCTGGCCAACTGAGCTATGCGCATATGCGAGTTACTGCGTGAATTGCGAGAAAGTACGGAAGCTTAATTACGGCATTCGGTATCGATCGAATTCTCATTTAAATTTTATTGTAATTTCGATCGATATTGAATGCGATAATTTAACCCCTGTATTGTACTTAAGAAGTGCATCGTCACGCTGCGAGTAGCAATTAGTTATGCAAAATAATGCGTTTGGGCAGTAAGTTAAGCTTTTGTTGGGTAGATAAACCCAAACACCTCAAAAAGGGCTATCGTATCCTTAAACAAATGATTCTGCCGGATCATAAATAACAAATATTTTTTAGAACTGTTTGTTTTAGAATGTTACTAAAAAGTAGAATATGTAGTGACATTACAAAAAAATTTACCTCTCTTAAAATTATTCTTTATTTTCAAAAAAATCTATACACAGAAAAAATACCAATGTTAAATTAACTTGGCGAAATGTTGATTGAGAATCATAGTAAATTTCGGCAAAAGTCTTTTACTTTAATTTATCATAATTTCATATTAATTTTAAATGAAAAACATTAAAATAACGTTTATTTAATATTATTCACTGTTGAAACAACATTATTCAATATTGAATCCATAAAAATCTGTTTTATATTAAAATCAAATGTTTATCTTGTTAAATTAATATGCACTCAAGTATGTATATAGGTACATATGTATGTTTGTGTGTATGCATGTACACACAGAACAAATATCAATGCTAAAATAACATGGCGTAATGTAATAGTAAATTTCTGCAAAAGTATGGGCTCTATTTAAAATTAAATTAAAAATGTTAAAACAACAGTGTTCAATATTGAAGCCATAAAAACCTGTTTTACTTGTTTTGTATATGAAAAAAACCACACCATAACAAGAAAAACATTAATTTTTTTATTTTCAAATTCCCGTATTCTTTTAGTTATAATGATGTCGAAAACCATACCGGGCCATTCTGCTGATGATTCTGTTAACAAAGGCGAATACAAAATAAGTGAAACATGTGTTACAGGGGTAAGTGTTTTGAATTATTCTTAAATAAAAGCATATGTTGTCTCTGAAGCTTCTTCTCACTGTTATATCACACTCAAACCAAAATGATTCTACATTAAATTCACGTTTTTTCAATTTGAAATAACTTTCATTCAACTTGATTCGGATTGTTTTTTCAATATAAATGTAATTTTTCTCTAACTTTACTGCAATGTTAAATTAACATGAATTATAGTTAAAGACAAAAATGTTGTTCGCAAGTTATTGTAAAATCATGTTAAATTAACATGAAGCAAAATCACTACCGAAAATTGTAAAATCAACCTTGTTTTCGACGATTTTACATTGATTTTTTCCTGTCTGTAGTTGGTCACGTTATATTACATACTACTCATTTCTCTTCTCTGCATTAACTTAAGATTTGTGGGAAATTATTTTATGCGAAATTTCCATCAATGTTCTTGCAAATGTCGTAAAAATCCCAATAAAAAAGCATATTTCTATTTATAAAAGAAGAGAAAAAAAACTAAATATTTAGATTTATTACACGTGATCAATTTTGAAAGTATAAAATCAAAACAAAATTGGTGTTACTTTTCTCAGTCTTAAACCCCAGGAGAAATAATTAAACATGTTCATTTTATTTAATAGATTTTGTAGAACAAAAAAAAAAAAAAAATACTTTTTCATGATTTTTCTAAGCTGATCTTAGCAGTAATTCAATCGATTATTTCAGAAACCCGTCAAATGTGCCTATTTCAAATGAGAGTTGACGGGTTTCTGAAATAAACGCTTCAATTTGCATATGAGGGGTGTAGATGCAAAGGCTGCAATCTCCACTTTTTTCACAAACGTAACTAATAATACCTCTTACGGCCATTTTGACCAAGTTCGGTTAAAACTAACTTTCAATTAAAGTTCCGGTTACCAATATGTTTTGACAGCTATAACCGATAGTTAATTATAACCGAACTTGGTGAAAATGGCCGTAAGTTGTATTTAATGAATGCTTACGATTAGTGAATATGACATTACCCGATACACTTTTATCCCATAATAAAGTATGTTCAAAAATTAAGAATTGATGCAGAAACGGCAATGTCCATTGGAGATTGTCGTTTTTGCAATAATCACAGTTTGTTAAGCTCTTTTTCTCTCCACTATTTTCGAAAATGCATGCTATTTTTTTATTTTGTTTCTTTTTTGCAAAGCAAAACTAAAATGAAAAAATTTAACAAATTATTTTTTATATGAAACAGTTAGTTTTATTGTTCATTTTATAACTTTGTCATTGGTCGTAATTATGGAGCTAAGTTGTTATGAAGTTCATCCAAATCAATCAAGAAAAAACTTAGCCTTTGTTAACAAAGTTATTTTCGGGAATACAAAGTTTATTATTAATACGATTTTCGTATGACGTACTAAAGTCCCAATTTTTCGTATTTGATAAATACACTGAAATTTATTGTTGAGGAAAGCTAGCTTCGTTAAGTTTAAGAATTTTATAACTACATGATTTTTTTAAGTACATTACCCATGCTAAAAAAGCAGCAATTTGATTAGAGCAAACACAGCAATCCCCAATTTTATTATTATAATTGCCAGCAAATATATCGATTTGGTTTAAACTTGCGTCATATCTTTATCATATTCATATTAACTGTATAGTATAACATACAATAAATAACTATAAATATACGTTGAGCTAGAGGTGTTTACTATTTATTACGAAAACTATAAATGTGGAGGTTGCAATCTTTGCATCTATACCCCTCAGATGCGAGGAGCTAAGATGGCAACAGCGCAAAACGAAAAAATCAGCAACAACAGAAGTTCAAACCTCGACTGGAGCAGAAATATTTTTAAAACGTTTAAGATATATTTACATACACTTAATTTGAATCTTATGTTAATTCTCATAAGGACATGAAGTATTGACTTAAATGCAAGACCAACAATCTTAGTTTTACTTAAATCGGTCTCATTATACCCACACCACAATAGTGGAGAGGGTATTATGCATTTGTGCTGATGTATGTAACGCCTTAAAATATTGGTCCTAGACCCACCTTAAAGTATACTGATCGACTCAGAATCACTTTCTGAGTCGAACTAACGATGTCCGTCCGGCTGGCTGGCTGGCTGGCAGGCTGGCTGGCTGGCTGGCTGGATGTCCATTAGGGTGGGTCGAAAAAAAAAGTTGTGCCAGTCACCCCCTAGAATGAAAGATATGTCAATGAAGTTTCTAAAACAGGAAAATTTTTTTTTTTGCCACGCCCCAAAATACAGCACTTTTGGTTTTTTATATGTAGCGCTGCCATTTAAAGTCCGATCTCATCATATCGCATATCGTTGTTCATGGCTTGAAAGTTGCTTCATTTTTGTCTTTGGTGACTTTTTAATCCGACCTGAAATTCTGGACACCACTTATGCCACCTCAGATCCTTCCCCCAAATGTCCAATTTTTTTGACGGTACAAGAAAGTCCTTATAAAATTACGTATGTATCGATTTTAATATGCTCACTTTTATGACACACCTCCAAATTAAGGCCCTTTTTTCTTTTTCACACACATACTACATTAAACCAAGTAGAAGCCAATACAAACCAAAAAAATGTTCATCAGTCACGCCCTAGAATAAAAGGTATATTTATTAAGTTTTAAGAACTTTAAAAACATTGTTTTTGTCATGCCCTAAATTACTGCCCTTTTTGTTTTATATATACAGCATCGTCAATTAAAGTCCAATCTCATCGTATCGTATATCATTGTTAAGGGCTAGAATGTGCCTTTATTTTCGTATTTAATGCTTTTTTAAACTAACTTAAAATTCTAGATGGCAATTATGATATCTCGTATCCTTCACTCTGATGTCTAATTTTTTCACGTGCTAAGAAAGTCCCTCTAAAACTTTGAGTCACCTTGAGTCTAGCTAAGATTTATATACACCGACTGCCCAATTTATAATTTTTCGCATACATGTTTTGAGGCATTCATTTTTATGCATTTAAATTATTTTTTTTTTTTTTTTTTTCATTTTTAGAATTCTGCAGTTTCTTTATATTTTTTAGTTCTTGTTTTAACTCTGTATCATGGTCTCATATATGACATTATGTTTGCTTTTACAAATGTCTTAATTTAAATTTTTAATTTGAGTTTCACAGTCCAGCAAAAAAGAAATGGCACGAAAAATTGCACAAAATATGAAAACTGGCAAAAAAAACGCTAGTAGTTCAGATCGAGAAAGCTTGTCAATAAATTCATCCGTCTCACTTTCATTAAAATATGAGTAGTCCACTTGAAAACACCGCTTAGTTAAAAAAAAACCAAAGGCTAAGAAACAGTTTTTAAAAATTCAAATGACAAGCCATAGAGATCAGGATTATTGAATAATTAAACAAAAATTGCGCCTAACTTACAGAGTTTTGTACGAGATTGATAATGTCTTAGGAAGCCATTAAAAAAAATGGAGGCTTTTACAGAATTTTTATTTTGCTATATATCTAAAACAAAAAGGGCTGTTATTTAGGGCGTGGCAAATTTTTTTTAAAGTCCTTAAAACTGTATAAATATACCTTTTATTCTAGGGCGTGACTGAGGAAAATTTTTTTGGTTTGTATTGACTTCTACTTGTTTTAATGTAGTATGTATTTGAAACAGAAAAAGGGGCTTTATTTGGAGGCGTGTCATAAAAGTGAGCATATTAAAATCTCAACATACGTAGTTTTATAAGGACTTTCTTGGACCGTCAAAAAAATTGGGCATTTGGGGGAAGGATCCGAGATGGCATAAGTGGTGTCCAGAATTTCAGGTCGGATTAAAAAGTCACCAAAAACAAAAATGAAGCAACTTTCAAGCCATGAACAACGATATGGGATATGATGAGATCGGACTTTAAATGGCAGAGCTACATATAAAAAACCAAAAGTGCTGTATTTTGGGGCGTGGCAAAAAAAATTTTTTTCCTGTTTTAGAAACTTCATTGACATATCTTTCATTCTAGGGGGTGACTGGCACAACTTTTTTTTTTGTATGGAGGTCGACCCGGTCTAATGTCCATGTAACCTTGTGCGCAAAGTACAGGTCGCAATTTTGGAGATAATTTGATAAAATTTGGGACATAGGTTCTTATTGACTCAAGGACCAAGCCTATTGAAAATGGGCCAAATCGTAGGACCACGAGAGAATATAGGGGGAAATTTCTTCCTCTCAGAAACTATCAAACCGATTTTAATAAAATTTAAAACTAACATAGAACCATATCTTCATGGACACAAAAGGGATGTATATTTTAAAAAATAGGACCACGAGGGGAGATAGGGCTAATTTCTGCCTCTCAAACCGATTTGAATGAAATTCAAAACATAGATAGATCCATATCTATATAGACACATAAGCTGTACAGTTTTTCAAAAATAGGACCACAAGGAGAGGTAGGGGGTAATTTCTGCCCCTCACAAACTTTTAACCCGATTTTAATAAGTTTTATAAGCATAGATAAATCCATATTTATATGGACATATAAGCATGATGTGTTTTTAAATACTGTGGTGTAGGGTATCATATGGTCGGGCTTGACCGACTATACTTTCTTACTTGTTTTCGGATTATTTTAAGTACGAATTCGGATTAAAACAATTTTATAATTCATAAGATTGATAAACTCAGGCTTGCCAGAAGAATTCAAATTAAAGTGCTAAATCGTCAAAAAAGTGCTAAATTGTTCTACAGTTCAAAACAAAAGTGTTACCCCCACATTCATAAAAAACATTTCAGGTTTATAAAAGGTTTATGAAATGAATTTTCTATGAAAATTTGTTCAATAAACCTTTAATCTAGTTTTCTAGGGCTATTTTTTTAACATTGATTTTTATGAATATAATAAAAACTTTACGATTGAAATTTTTTTAAATAATCATTTTTTTTAATATAAAAACATTTTTTAATGTTACAATATAATATATGTATTTTAAATAAAGTTGTTAAAACCATGGTAGAATAAGTGCAAGGTAGGTTCATTAGGGAGAGTTGTCATTATTTACCCATGTAATGTCAAATTAATCAATTTAATTTCTGACGCTTGTTTTCATTTCATTCCTTATTTTCTTTTGTTTGACGTTATATGGGTTTTCAAATTGAGAACAAAATTTCTAATGACTATACCTTTTACTTATTCTACCATGGATAAAACTAAATTTCAATCAGGTCATTTTCATCTTTCTTTGTTTTTTTCGGTGGTCGACTTGTTAAAGTTGGTATAGGTACAAACTAGTTTTTTTATGTAAACAAATCTTTTTTTTTTACAAACAATATTTTTGACAATCCGACTACAGAAGCAACGTTGCTGTAGAGTTAACCTCACCTTCTACTCAATTCGCTTTGAGTTTACTAATAGTCGCTGTAGTACAACGTTACGAATAGCGCTGCAAGCTGTCAAAAGTTAAAAACGGCAGTTTCAAAATGGTGTCAACAGAATACCTAGTTATAGTAGCCGTTGCAGTTGAAGTTGAAGCGCGAAATTCGAAATTTTTAACTTTGTTGTGCTACAGAACATTTTTCAGCTTCAGCTACTACTACAACTTCTTAATTCTGTTTCAGGCCTTAAGCCCAATAAACAATTTGTTACTCTCGTTTAATTCTAGAAGTAAAAAAAAATTAATTTTCAGTAACAAGGGTTAAGTGGCATGGAAAAAGATTTTCCTCGACTAGTACATAGGTAGATTTGGTTCTCAACCCGTATCACAAAAGCGTAAGCATATTTAACACTCTGTTCATGCCTTACAAAATACCACAGATTATGAAAGGAAAAAAAATAATTAAAGAAACAATTCTGCAAACATCTTATATACTTGTAGTAGACAAAAACATGGCAAGATATTATGCCAGTAGGGTACAACTTCCCCACCCGATTGTTAAACGCCATGACAGCAAAGAAAGTTTGCAAATTTTTCCCACAAACATATTATATATTAATTTTTATTTTTTAACACATTTTATTAAAACTTTCATTCATGTACCTCAGTGTTGCAAAATTGAAATTTTGAAATGGTACTGAACTTCAGCTTAAAGAGTATTTTTCCCACCAAATGGTACTTTTTGTTAAAAAAACAATATTTTATGAAAATAAATGGAATGAAAATATTTTATTGGATTTCATTTGTCTAAGTATTTAATGGCGAACAGTATTTATATTTAAGGCACACATGTAAATAATATTTCTTTTATACATAAGCGTCAAGCGCCCCATCCATTTACAATATTATTGTATATGTTATTCGCCATACTATTTCTATATGTCCCCATATTATTCAATAAGTGGCACAATGGTTTCAATTAAAATATGGCGCAACTCTTATCTAAAAACAAGTTAGAGTGCTATATTCGGCTGTGCCGAATCTTTGATACCCTCCACCGACACTTCGAATGTTTTAGGAGTAATATCTGTATGATGTCTATTTATTATTATAATCTTTGAAAAACAGACACCTGCATTAAAATTTGTTGCGGTTTAGACCTATATAAAATTATTGATCGACAATCAGAATCAATTTTAAAAAGTTTGAGTAGAATATCAGTTTAAGATGAACTTAAATGATTTTCAAGAGAACAAATTATATAAAAGCCATGGTAAGCTATGAACCAATCATCCCAAATTCTGCAGTACGATTTCTGGTATTAAAAAACATAAATTTCAATACAGCGGTGCAATTAGTTTAAGCGTTTGCAGTAAATTTCAGAAGGCTGCTAAAATGGAATCTAAGGAAAATTATGGACCGTACATCACAAAATTGCATAACAATTTTTCTGGCCATATGAAGCTAAACTGGAAGAAAGTTTACCGCGTATTTAATTATTTTACCAGAGTGGGCTTTAGATGAGGCCTATGGTAAGTTATGCACCGATCTTCACCAAATTTCACAGTGTCATTTCTAGTTCTATAAAACTGTGATGTATTAAATTTTGTTATGATAGCGTTATTTTTTACGTTTTTAGGCGTACTAAGCTGTTTTCCGGGAGTAAGGTTTATATGGGGCCTAGGGTAAATTATGAACTGATCTTCACGAAATTTCACAGTCTTATTTCTAGTCCTGTAAAACTTATATGTTCCAAATTTAAGGTTTTATATGGGCTTAAATGGGGCCTATGGTAAATGATGGACCGTTCTTCACAAAATTTTAAAGTCTTATTTCTCGTTCAATAAAACTGTGATGTACCAAATTTTGTTATGATAGCATTCTTTTTTACGTTTTTAGGCGTACTAAGCTGTTTTCCGGGAGTAAGGTTTATATAGGGCCTATGGTAAATTATGGACCGATCTTCACGAAATTTCACAGTCTTATTTTTAGTTCTAAAAAATTTTGATGTACCAAATTTTGTTATGATAGCATTATTTTTTACGGATTTAGGCGTACTAAACTGTTTTCTGGAAGTAGGTTTTATATGGGGCCTATGGTAAATTATGGACCGATCTTCACGAAACTTAATAGTTTCATTTCTAGTCCAATTTAACTGTGACGTGCCAAAATTTGTTATGATAGCATTGTTAGTTAGGGTTTTGGGCTTACTATACTGTTTTCCAGGAGTAGGGCTTATATGGGGCCTAGGGTAAATCATGGACGGATCTTCAAGAACAGCGTGATTTTCAGTTAAATAAAACGAACTGTTGCGTAATCTTATATCATTCTGTACATTTTTCCACCATTTATGTTAGTTTTTGTACAAAATTATCAATTTTTTTAAGGTGGTGGTTCCACATTTTGATTCATAGCTCAGATCCTATTGAACCGATTTTGCTGGATTTCAATCCCAAACTGCTTAGGATAACTACAAGCAGTTTGACACCAGGTTTGTTTATTTCTTTTGAGTTTTTCGAAAGTGAGCGTGTTTTCAACAGACGGACAGACAGACGGACATGGCTAAATCGACTTAAAATTACTCCAGGACCCAGAATATATATACTTTATAGGGTCTGAGATTAATAATAAAAAAGTTTCACACGGAATGACAAACTTAATATACCCTCTTCACAACTAATTGTGGTGGAGGGTATAAAAACAGAACATTTAAAGCAAAACAACATAGTACAGTGTTGCAAACACATTTCACAATATATAGCTTTTCTGATCTCGATTCTTACCAATATATTGTGTCACCATCGAATATTACAAACCCATTGGCGATATAATTGAACAGTTATATTGAAAGTGTAAAACTGTTCAAGGTACGTTTTTTCAGTATTTAAAAAAAATATTTGAAATAGTTCATATATTTATGAATAAGAAAATAAATTAAAAATTTTATTTTTGACATTATAAATTAATACTGGTTTTTATGTTTATATTTTAAGTTTTGCAAAGTTACATAATTCAGACATTAACATACTTAGAACTTAGTTCTAAAAAAAGTTTAAAACAATAATGTTAAAAAAAAAAGATTTTAATTCAGTGTTTTAAGATAAATCAAATTTAATTTAAGAAATCATAAGAAATATTATAACTACAACAGCAACAACCAATTGATTTTAATAGATCTTTAGTTTTTATCAAACTTGATACGATTTCTTCCTTTCCTTTGATGCTCAGAAATGTTGTATCGAAAAAATACCAAAAGCAATATATGAAAGGTCAGCAAACATTAGTTTCGTTCTAAATATTGGCTCTATTTTTTTCAAGAAATTTTAATATATTCAGTTCTGAAATGCTTTATTTCTGAAAGATCCGCTGGAGCACGGAATTGAGAATTGATATTATCATAGTTTTCTTTATCGTTTGTAAATAACATTAATAACAATAGTATTATGCTATTGGTTTTTCCGGAAACAATATTTTCTGGATCGAAGCTGATTATCACTTTTAAGGTTTTATGTTCAAAACCAAATTTTGTTGTAAGAACAAATATCCCATTCTGGAAAGCAAAATATGAATCCTGCCTTCCACGCTTTGCATTTCAATATTTACGTCGCTTATTATTTTTAAAATACAACAACATAAATTTTGCAACAAACACATGATAACCTAAGCCTGCTATCGAAATGATCATATAACCTTAAAAAAGCTCAAGGGATAAAAAAAGTACTGAAAACAACGCGGGGGTACTGCGGTATTTTTAATATGAAAAAGTACTGAAAAAAGTACCAAAGTACTGAATTTTTCAACACACACCTACTATAATAATTTTTAAATTGTTACAGTCACAAGAAAAATCAATGCATCCGTACTTAAACCAATGCAAAGCGGTGTCAATAGTACGGAAAGTACGGATTTTCTTAAATCAAGTACAGAATGCTTGATTCAAGTACTAACTTTAGCCACATGTAATCCGAAAACTATAGTTAAATTTCTAACATTGCGGCTATTTTATATGTTCATGAATTGTTGATTTTTAAACAAACAAAAAGAGTTCTCGAGTTGACACCACTGGTTAAACAAAAGTGCAAAATTGTTTCGCTCTGAAAAATACTTAAACATTATATAAAACATACAAAATAATAAAAAAAAAACAATAAAAATATAATCTAAAAACAAACAAAATTATTGCGAACAGTGATTGCAAATTAAAAGCCAAATTGTGATAGTAAACAGTAAATGAAAAATTAAAAATTATAATAACCTCCTATTAACGAATTTATGTACATAAAAAAAGAGAAGAATTAACACCAACAAAATCAAAAAAAAGTCAGCTGGGATAATCTTTGTTGTTGGTTAACATAATTAAATATCAAAATTTAATTGTAAACAAAAATCTTTAATACTACATTTACATTAGGCCGAAATCTTGTGAATTTAATTTAAAATCTTTTTCGAAATCTAGTGCGTTTACATTATACTTTTTTGACATTAACGAGATTTTGTTTTTATAACAAAACAACTGACTAAAAATTTTTTCATTACACATACAAACACAAAAAGAAATATACATTTAAAAATTTGCATTACCTTTTATTAATAATCAACGATATTTACCCTGCAAATAAAATTGGACCACCTGACCCATTTTGATAAAATGGACTACTCCATGGACTAGTCCGATGTAATGCAAGCATGGACCATGCCATTGTTAAAAAGTGTTTGTAGTGAGACGACATGTCTTCGTTTTTTAACGACATGCTTTCGTGTTTAAACGACTTCAAAACTAATCCTCTTGAGTATACCATGGAGTAGTTTTAAAACTACTCCGTAGTGGTCCAAAGGTGGGTTATATGGTCCTCTCCTAGGACATCGTAATGTTAAATAGACCAGGTTTTTTCCATACGTTTGGGTTACTTGTGGACTAGTCCTGGTCCCTTGTGGACTACTCTTTACACGCGTGTTTGGACTGGTCCTATTATTTGCAGGGTATTTTATCAATATTATTCGTCTTTTTTCTATTTTTACAGTTTTTATTAAACTTTTTAATTTTTTTTAACAATTTTTGTTTTGACTTTTTTTTAACTTGGTGGCCACCAGTGATGCCAACTTTTTGAGAGCAAAAAGCACTTTAAAATTTAAAAAAAGCACTAAAAAGCACTATTTCGAAAAAAATGGCGAAAAAAGCAATAAAGCCATTTTTTCAATTTAATTAAACACAAAACAAGTTGCAACTGGGAGTGCCGAATATTAAATGACTCCAAAATGTAAAAAAAGGCTACGGCGTTTATGGGGGACCAATTTCATTTAAAATTAAATAATACATATATTTACATTTGTATATAAACATTTTTAAATCTTTTAATATTATCATCTGTAAAAATAATGTCAGCATCATCAGCTGAGTTTGAGTTGGCCATAAAACAGTTTTAAAGTAATACAGTGCGAGCTCGATTTTCGTAACAAGAAAAAATCTGGCCTGTTGCAATTACCGAAAATTTTCAATGACCGACCATTGTTTATTAAACTTAATGACAACCCATAATTGATAAAAAAAAACTTATATTTTATCGTTTAAAAAAACAATTGGCGTATGATATTATCCAATTATTTTAACCTTTGAACGCTTCTGAATAAAGAACACTCATAAGGCGTAAAATAGAAAAAACATGTAGGTATGTTTGTACTCTGATACTTAGTCAAACCTTTTTACAATTGCACTAAAGGTAGAAGTGGACAACACACGGTTATTTGGAGACGAGTGTCACGCGTTTGAAAACTCGTTATAAAGCATTTTCTGTCAGCTGTTTTTAATTTATATGAAGTTGTTTTTCGACCTTTTTATTAATATAAATAACAAATAAATCTTCAAGCTCGAAGTTCAATGACGATTGGTTTGTCAATAAAACCACAAATGTAATTCCTGAGGAAGCACAGTGGGTATTGTCACTTGGGAAAAAACATGCACTGCCGGTGACTAAAGCAACATTTCCGATGCTTAAATACATAGCGGGTGGTGAGGACTTTATTCAAACGCTTAAAAATAAAGATGAACAAGAAATTGCACGTACAAAAATGATAACGATTATCGATGACCATATAAATAAAATTAAGATTAGCAGTAGAGACAAATATAAATTAAATACCGTAGAAAAAACAGAAAAGTTTTTGAAACAAAACAAAAATATATTAATAGTACAGGCGGACAAAGGCAACGTTACGGTCGCAATGGAAAAAGACGATTACAGAAAAAGGATGAATAATATAATTGAAGATATGATGACGTACCAAAGATTAAAAAGGGATCCAACTAGTACTCTTCAAAAGAAAAATAACGATTTAGTAGAAGAACTGTTTAAAAGCCATGTGATTTCACCCACAGAGAGAAAAAGACTAAAAACGGACGCGGCTATATCACCAAGAATTTACGGCCCTCCTAAAATCCATAAAGAAGGATACCCATTGAGACCAATATGCTCAAGTGTAAATGCTCCATCTAGCCATCTCTGCAAATATATCACGAATATTCTTAAGAAAATCACAGCTAACTCACCATACAATATCAGGGATTCAGTGCAATTTAGGAATAAGCTACAAAACTTGACTATAAATGACGATGAAAGATTATGTTCGTTTGATGTCGTGTCGTTATTCCCTAGTATACCCGTGGAATTAGCTTTAAGAATTATTGAAGATAGATGGAACGAGATAACAATACATACGGATATGTCGAAAAGTTTGTTCTTGAAGATACTAAAGTTTTGCATTAAGGACAACAGATATTTTAAATATGAGGAAAAAATATACACACAGAAAAAAGGGTTACCAATGGGATCACCAGCTTCACCTATTGTAGCAGATATTGTGATGGAAAAATTATTAGATACGTGCATAGGAAACCTGACAAAAAACCGAAAATCTTGACAAAATATGTGGACGATTTATTCAGTATAGTACCAGAGTGCGAAATAGAGGTGATCATGAATAGTTTAAATAGCTTTCACCGCAACATAAAGTTTACGATGGAAAAAGAAATAGACTCCAGACTTCCATATCTGGATACACTAGTTATACGTGACAATAATCAGTTAAAAATAGATTGGTTCCAAAAACCAACGGCCTCTGGACGGATAATCAACTTTTTCTCGAAGCATCCGAAAAGGGTTATTGTAAATACGGCTAACAATCTAATAAAAAGAGTTCTGAATATAAGTGATGAGGAGTTCCATAAGAAAAATAAAGGAAAGATAAAACAAATACTACACAATAACAATTTTCTGGCGAAACTTGCAAAAAAACTGATACGGGATTTTGAAAAATTTAATCACAAAAACATTAGAACCAACGAAAGCCCCCACATTTATAAAGCTTTAACTTATGTTCCTAAAATTTCAGAAAGATTGGAAAAATCTAAACTTTTTGACGCAGAAAAATACAAAATGGCCCACAAAACTACACACAATTTGGGAAAACTTTTTAGTTATACGAAAGATATAATTGACAAATGGGAAAAATCTAACGTAATATATAAAATAACTTGCAACGGAAAGGAAAATGAAATATGCAAAAAAGTATACATAGGCACAACCAAAAATAAATTAAAATCCAGAATGGCTGCACACAAGTCAGATCAAAAATTAATTAATACACAAAAAACAGCACTTAAGGCCCACTGTGCAAATACTCATCACTCTCCAAACTTAGATGACGTACAAATATTACAGAGGGAAGAGAATTATAAACGCCGATATATGTTGGAGATGCTAAACATAATAAAAATACCAACAGCAACTAGGATGAATTTCAAATCCGATGTCGAAGGGAGTTCGGCTCAACATTTTCGTTACTTAGTTAATAAGGCGAAGAAATAATTATAACAAGTGCAATATTTATTATTTTAGTAAGATAATGACGACGGTAACAGCAACACACTAGCTTATAGGAATTTTTGTGTGCGTAAATTATTATTTGGTTAGTTTTTTGTTGTTATTTTTATTGATATATATTGTTTATGCTTTGTTTTACTTTTCGTTTTTTGCTTTGATGTTTTTATTTATATTTTGATTTTTGTTATTTTATTAGACCGTCCCTGATGATGTTATTCAAAGAATAACGAAATATTGGAATAAATAAAATAAAGAATATTTTATACAAAAAAAGGACCTCGAGCTTGAAGATTTATTTGTTATTTATGTTTTTAATTTATTTAACACTTTGCTTATACCAAGTTACGGCTCTTTTTGGTTTGTTTTTAAAGTCTTTGCGTTCTTTTGTACCGTTTCCGACTTTTCAAAACGTTTTTTCTACATGACTCATAGTTTTTGTTTATTTTTCCATTCACAATTCCTAATATTTTCCAAGCCATTTTCTATTTTTGAAACAGTGTCTATTTCTTTAAAATACGAAAACAAGTACATCGTTTTTATTACGATTACCAAATATGTATGTTGTCATCGCTAAAAAGTGCAACGTCTTGTAAAATTTCCAAATTGCTAGGAAGCCTATCTCTAACCTTGTAAATAAAGTTTTTGGTAAAACGAATGCAACTTTCTTTTATCACTTCTTTTTATCATTTGAAATCTTAAAATCTTTACAGGCCTTCTCAAAATTGTACTATTTCCAAATAGCAAATAAAGCATCCTCATCATAATCGACGTTTTAAAAAATGTTAGAAAAAAAATAAAAATTGTAAAAAGCACTTAAGGCACTAACGAAAAATTGAAAAAGCACCAAGTTAGTGCTTTTTCTTAGTTTGGCACTAAGGATAAAATTTTGGCGTTTTGAGGCATAAAAAAGCACCATAAATAGTGTCAAAAGCACTAAGTTGGCATCACTGGTGGCCACACGATCAAGTCTTGCCTTTCAATTCCGTTCAATTTGCAATACACTCTCACTTTTTTACTAACACACTCACACTTTTTAAATTGACCACGAGATTGCTCTCAATTTCACCTCTCCATTTGTTTGGCAATTTTACTATCAATTTAACAGCTGATTACATGTTAGTCTTTATAAATTGTTTTTTACGACATCTTGAAGGTAAATTGCTTACAAATTGAGTGGAGCCTACGTCACAGCCTTTAATTTTTGTAACTTTTGACAAGCAGTATATGTTAAAGAGTATCAAGAACAACTTGATCGTGTGGCCGCAGGGTAAATGTAATTTTTTCTTGTGCAGGGAAGTATTTTTTAGTGCTATATTGAAAAAACCATTGTTGCATCATTAAGTACTACTAGATTTTGAGTAGATTTCGCCGAAATCTAGTCACGAAGTAGATTTTGTTTTGTATGGGAAATCTAGTCAAAAACAACTAGATTTGGCTCGAAATCTCGTAAGTACTAAATTTTGCGTAGGTGTAAATGTAGTATAAGCTGGATTTTGGAGATCCCAAGTTATATGTATGTACTTAAGCTCTCGGTAAGCTTTATGGTTGTTGTCTTCACTAAATCTAAAAACTAAACAATTTCAAACTGTAATCATAACTGTTGCATATCCTAGGGAAGCAACTTTAATCTCTTCGCATTTTTATAACTTAATAATTTTATTTTTTAAAACATAATATGGATAACATCAGCGAAAAAGAAGTCTTTCCTACTCATCTAAGAACTTCTCAACTTATTAGCGCTCCAGCACCTAAACGAGGGCGAACTGATTTACAAAAATCAATATACGATAACGCCTGTAAAACACCACGTATGTACATCTAACATTGACTCTCCATTTCGCCTCCTTCAAGTCTTGGACTCTCGCTTTGAAAAACAGACAGATGCTTTAACAGAGCTTTTTAAGACGCTTATAGCTGAAAGCGAAAACCGCATTTTAAATAAAATTTAAGCAATTGAAAATAATATGAAGGAACTGAGGAGAGATCTGATCGACGCTACAGCCAGGGTATCAAAACTTGAAACGGTATCAAATGAAATATCAATGCTAAAATCAGATATTAAGGAGCTTAAACTACAAAATCTTCGCCAAGAAAATTCGCAGGTAGCATATGATTTACGTATAAATGGAATCCCGTTTTTTGATAACGAAAACTTAGGAAAGATTTTTGATGATATCTGTTTCACGCTTAACATAAATACACCGTCTGTTAAAGCTACATATATATCGCCTGCAAAACAGAAACAATAAAAATAAAAACTTTTCTTCTGATGAGTGATTATCGTAAAATTAATGTCACCTTATGATAAAAATTTTATACTAAAATCTATTGCTAGCTTCAGGAAAACTAATCGTTGCTATTTAATGCTTCGTCATATTGGATATCAATTGGGAAACACGGAGCGGTTTAATTCTAATAATCCCATCTACATTAATGAGAATTTAACGTCAAATAATTATAATATTTTTATGTCTGCACTACGCCTTAAGAACAAAAATCTACAATCAGTATTCACAATGCGTGGAATAGTGTATGTAAAAAATGAAAGTACAGAACAGCCGTTGCGCATAGACTTCATCGAGTAATTGGATGAATTTTTTCTTCCGTCTAATAACACTACGTGACAAAATTTCAACAAAGTCGTGACCAAATGAATCTGACAATAGAATCTGCATTTCAGTCAGAGCATCTTTTTTAAAAACACATATAACGGTTATTTTGGAATATCTCAAAAACTGTTCTACTTTTGACAATTCTGACTTCATATTCGGATTCAGCGGAAAATTTTACACAAAGACTAGGTGTCAAATTCATTTGGTCAAAAAATTGTCACGTAGTGTAATTAACCATGCATTATTGTATTTTGTTACTTATATATTATTTATGCTTAATATTTTCTTGTTATTTACCTTAATACTCCTTTTATATTATTTGCATGTTTTACGCTGATTAACTAATGATCTTAGCTATGAAATAATTTTAAACAGAATGGATGCCATCATCAAAATGCGACTAACTTTACCATTGTTGTTTGTTATTTAATAAAACCTCGTTTTGATAACGATGTACATTCAGGATAATACGACCTTTGGTTCCAATGAAGGCTCAATGTATATGCTGCGATTCTTGACTAAGTTGAAGAAGGGTATAAACATATGTCATATCAATGCACAGAGCTTGAATAATAAAGCAGACGAATTTAGACTCATGTTTGAGAATTCTTAAGTGGACGTCATATGTGTTTCTGAAACTTGGCTAAATTCCTCAACAGCAGTAACTTTAATAAATCTTAATGGTTATAAAATTTTTAGAGCTGATCGTAAGACTCGTGGTGGCGGTGTAGCAATTTTTATAAAAAATAAAATAAAATTTAATTTTATATCCTCAAACCAGTGTTCGAAAATAAACAGTACATTATTTAACGTTCGGCTCACACACCCACGAACGATATCTATTTTTTTTCGTTAAAAAACAAAACAATTGTAGTGATACTGTAGACAAACATTATATTTTAATGTTCTATAATGTTTTTTTCGTGTGTGTATTTTGTTTTTGTAATAAAATTTTGTTTTTTTTTTTGTTATCAGCCAAAAGCGACGAACATGAACGAGCCGAACACATTGAAGTTTGTGGATTTAAAAAAAACCCGAACGGAATTAAATGTTCACATCTTTTGTTGAGTTTGATAAAAACAGTAAAATTTTTGTGTTCGAAAGATGACTAACAGGGAAACGTTATTTTTTTAATGATTTTCTACACAAACACTATTAGCGTTTGTGTTTTCCACAAATCTACCGAACCGAACATTAAGAATCGATATTTAGTGTTTATTTTCGAACACTGCCTCTAACCTTACAAACACCAATGTAAAAACAAAAATTGAATACTTGTTCGTTGAAATTGTATCATCTAACAGAAAACTGCTTGTTGGTTGTGTGTATCGGCCTAATCGAAATATTTCCACTGACACCTTTTTCAATTATCTAGAACAATTTTCGTTATTATACGCGGACTGTGTCAATGCTGGAGATTTTAACTCAAATTTATTAACTGATACCACACTCTCAGATAACCTATTCTCGATTGGCATTGAATCTATCAACCGCTATACACCAACCCATTATACTACTACATGCAACACTCTCCTAGATCTGGTTCTAGTTTGTAACATCTCAAAAGTTCAAGTTTATTAGCAACTTTCTGCTCCTTGTTTTTCCAAACATGACCTAATTTTCACTTCATATGATTTTGATTTAAAACGTTGTGACCAAACCTTTTCATATCGTGGCTTCAGAAACATTAACTTTGAAATGCTAGATGAGCATGTCTCAGCCATAAATTGGGATAATATATTTTATATGATATCTTCAAATCAGCAAACCACTTTTCTTGAGAATAACATTTCTGATTAATATGAACGCTTTGTTCCAATCAAAACAAAAACTGTCAAAGATAATACTAGGCCCTGGTTCAATGCAGTCATAAAAAATTTAATTTAGAAAAGAGATGTTGCGCATTCTCGCTGGAAGCGTTTCAAAATCCCAATTTTATACGATGAATTTCGTAGAATTAGAATGGAAGTTAATCGAGAAATAAAAAAAAACAAAAACGACTTTCTATGCTGAACGATTTTAAAGTGCTATTGACAGTAAAACAACGTGACGAACTATACGCGATATTGGAATCGGTAATCATACCAAAAATATTAACAGCAATTTATCAGCGGACGACCACAACGTTATTTTTTCGTCAATACCCTCATCAAATAATGATTCACACACAAATTACTATATAAACTCATTAGTAGATAGTATAACAAATATCCAATTTAATTTTCGATGTGTCTATAATGATGAAGTCTTAACTTGCTTAAAGTCTGTAAAATCAAATGCAATCGGATAGGACAATTTAGACCCTCGATTTGTGAGAATATTGTTGCCAAGATTACTACCTTATTTCACCCACATTTTTAACACAATATTTACAACTTATATCTTTCCAAGTAGCTGGAAACATGCTAAGATTATTCCGGTACCTAAAAATTACTCGGAGTTTAGGCATATTGCAATTCTGCCACACAAATAAATTAATTTATTGATCGGCATAATTTGCTGACGCCACACCAATCTGGCTTTTGAGCTAAGCATAGCTGTGTTACAGTATTAATAAATCTGAGTGAGGATATTCGATATGATATAGATATCGGGAAAATTAATATACTAGTGCTTTTGGATCACTCCAAAGCTTTCGATGCAATTGACCATTCTCTGCTTTACCTCAAACTTAAAAAGCTATTTAGTCTATCAGGGACCTCAAATAATCTACTTTAATCATATCTTAATAATCGTTACCAATCAGTATTTATTAAAGGTAGTTACTCGTCTGCACTCCCTGTCACCAAAGGTGTTCCACAGGGATACATTTTGGGACCACTTTTGTTCTCGTTGTATATTAATGATCTTCCTCGAACTTTATCATATTCTAAGTTACACTTATATGCCGATGATGTTTAAATTTGCACTGGAAACTCTGTGGAAAATATTGCAGACAACGTAGATAAGGACTTAGAAAGTGTTTATAGATGGGCAACCGCTAATAGACTTCTAATAAATCCCCACAAATCCAAATGCCCTATTATTCACCGTAAAACGATCCGTTTTAATATAAACATTGACATTATGCTAAATAATGAAAAAATTGAATGTGTACGCTCGGCAAAAAATCTTGGTGTTATATTCAATAATAATTTAGATTGGTCTGACCATAGTAATAAAACCGCATCAAATATTTACCTACGGTTACGTGAACTTTGGCCTACCCAATACTTTACGCCTTTAAAAATTAAAATACTAATCGCCAAAACTTACTTAATGCCACTATTTTTATATGGTTGCTAGTTGTTCTCAAGTTGCGACTTTCGTAGCAAAAATGTGTTACAGAAAACATATAACAATATAATCAGATATGTTTTTGGTTTGGGAAAGTAGGATAGTATATCCCAGTTCACAAATAAACTTTATGGCATGACATTTAAAAACCTTTTAGATACGAAGGTATTGCAGATGCTACATAAAATAATATATACGAAGAATCCGCCATATCTGTACAACAGATTAACCTTTGCAAGGTCTAACAGGGGAAATTAGATAATCCCCTTTACACACCGCAGCCTGATATCTGAATATTAATTTTTTATTCATTTTGTCCGTCTTTGGAACCTACAGCCCAATCATGTCCAAACAAACAACAATGAGAACAATTTTAGAAATCAATTAGTCAATTATTTAATAAGCAAAAACCCATAAAACTAAACCAATTAATTTTTGCCATCAAAGCTATTTATTTATTTAGTTTATTTTAATCTATAATTTATATGTGTCGCTTAGTCAATTTACAATTTAAAATTTAATCTTTCTTTAACCCATTAAAGACTGAACCCCGATTTCGTGGTACGATTTTGTTGAAATTTCACACATTTGATATTATGGGCATTTATATTGACATTGCGTTTTTTTCTTATTTTTACCTGTCAAACCTTGGCCCCTAGACCATGGGTATTTTTCTACCCACTTCGCTCTTAAATAGTTCTAAAACACAAGATTTTTTGAAAACCAAAAATTTTAAAATTCATTTATTGCATGCATTGATGTGTGTGTTGTGTGATTATTTCACTATGTACGTTGAATCTGTCCCAGCGGGAAAAGGAAGAAGTACGGATGCCTTCTAGAGGGCTTTTGTATTCCTTCTTTTGGATGAAAAGGATGGTTTAATTTTAAGGGCCGATGTTGGTTTTGAATAAAACACCAATTATTTAGGAAGTTATTGTCATTTATTTTTATTATTATTATTAGTATGGTTCAATCATGTATGGAACAAAATATCGGCCAAATGGCTGAGGCATAATTGAGGTTCTTAGCCGTTAATGGGCCGAATTATCTCATCCTATAGCTCTTGGATTATTGATTGCTTATCGACGTACACCTTTTCTGTCAAATAACCCCAAAGAAAGAATACCAACGGTGTCAAATCAAATGATCTTGGCGGCCAATTGACATCGGCACCACGTGAGATAACATGGCCATTGAATTCGTTGCGCAAAAGAGCGATTGTTTCGTTAGCTGTGTGGCACCGTCCTGTTGAAAGCACATATCGTCCACATCCATATTTTCCAATTCGGGCCATAAAAAGTTCGTTATCATCTCACGATAGCGAACACAGTAACTGCCGGACCGGCCTCAATTTGGAAAAAATTCGGCCCGATGATGCCGCCAGCCCATAAGCCACACCAAACACTCACTCTTGTGAGCGCATTGGATTATCATTCGCCCAAATGCGGCAACTCTGCTTATTGCCGAATCCACTGAGGTGAAAATGTGCCTCATCACTGAATCACGAAGTGCATTTTGATTTGAACGCCCATAGTAATAATAAGCCATAATAAGGTGAGGTTCACATTCAACATTGGCCCTTTACAAGGTTTGCACGCTTTATTCCACTCTCATATCTTTTTACACACGTTGTCATTGCTCTCGCTTCTTTTGCAGTTACATAAGAATGGTAACGGGATCAAAAAAAAATTCTTTTGCTTTTGCTTGTGCGAAAAAACATAACAAAAAATGTTACTCCTCCTCTTCTCTGTTGTCATAGAAGGGAATGTGGAATGTTTTATATTTTATACGAAAGAGCCGAGGCCTTCTTACTAATGCTTTGGATGCTGCTATGGTGTATGCCAGGAATTTACACTGCATGCTAAGAAAACCTGAAGGATCTCCAATTATAAGTCAATTTTATTTTATGCGAGCGTTGTTGAAGCATTGGTGTAAGAGAAAAAGTTGTCACAAATGCACAAGAAATTGCAAAGCGCATGGAGAGCTTTGACCACATGATAAGCCATATTATTCAGCTTGGCCGTTTCGGACAATGTGAAGCAAAACTGAGTTTGGTTGTACAAAATGCAAATTTTAGTTACACCCAAAGGCTTGTTTTGCACATTTTCATGCTGGTGCCCTAAAATCATTAAAAATATAAAATTATCTCAATAATCGACCACAGTTGTGATATTTATTTCTTTATTTTTTACTAATAAATAGTTAATTTTACATAAAACATCGCGTTTTTACTTGCCAAAAATTAAAATAAAACTATGTGTTTTGAACCCTCTGACAGCGAAGAGGGTATTTAAATACCCATGTCATTGAATCAAACCTGTTGTCAACGTTATTGGCCCAATTTAGCTAATATTTTTTTCTAAAGCAGAGCACACCTTAGGCTATAAGTCACCAAGAGGCTTTTCCGATTTTCCACTCTCCCAATTTTCCAGAGCCGTTGTCGTTCACTTTTTCCAAATATTAAAAATTGCTAACTTGTAAGCCGCTAACTTACCCAATTAAAGGGGGCAAAATTGAATTTAAAAAATTTGTTAAAGTAGTCTCTTCCTTTCTTTATCTATCTGTAAAAAACAATTTCTGATATCTCTTACCTGAAGTTAGCCAGAATTTTTCTACGAAGGCTCTGTTTTTGGGTATTTAAATACCCATCCGTCCTTAATGGGTTAAATTAAATGTTTAATTCCTTTCCATTTTGTTATAATGTACTCTTTTTTGTTTTTTTTTTTTTCTTTCTTTTCAAACTTAATCGTTTGATTGTGATTATCCCTTTATGTTTTAAACTTATATAATTCCTGCACTTTAACTATAAGATTTATATCTTGTTGTGTAGGATAAGCAAGAAATTCATAACTAAATAAAATAAATAAATAAGCAAGAGTAATTTCATTGTTCTTATTTTGCACTTAGCGGTGGTACGAACACATTTGCAGAGTTATAATGTTCTTAATTTTTTGTCATAACATTTATCTATTTTTAAATTGAAAATCACCTCGCAAGAGTTAAAAGAAAAAAGAAAAATGCTTCATATATTTAATTAATCATTTTCATTAAAAAATATTTCCTTGGGTAATGAAAATTTTCATTGTCTAAATGGAATTTCATAGTTATAACGAAGTATTTTCGTTAACATCGCTTCATTAGATTTCGTAATTACGTTAAAAATTACTTTAATTGGGAACATAAAAAAACAATATACAAACATAACTATATTCATAAAATTATAGTTTCCTTAAAATAATGTTTAATTGTTAATTAAAAAATGTAAGATTTAATAATTTCATACATCCAAAGTTATATGTATGCCATTAAATTTATGAAATCAAAATTTTTTTTATAAAAGCAACATATTTCAATAATTGCCTTCATAAATTAAAATTTTCATTATGACAATAAAAATATCATTATAGTAATGAAACAAAAACTCAATCCACTTTCAATCAACGTTGTTATTGTTGTTATGGTAAATTTAATCTGATATTTACGCTCTTAACATAGCGTCTTCACCTGACAATTTTTTGTCATACCAAACGTCAAAGTCTATATAAAAAAAAATCGAAAATTTTTGTCAGCGTTTTTTTAATATGAAGTTTGACGTTTGGTATGACAAAAAATTGTCAGTTGAAGACGCTATGTAATTGAGTAAAAAACAAGTTTTTTTTATCCAAAAACTACACTGCCCCGGTAGGCAAGCTGGTAGTGAGCTAGTCTATCAGCACCGAGGTTGCGCGATCGATTCCCGCCGGAGACAGAAAAAAAATAAAAAATAAAATAAAATAAGAAAAAATAAAAAAAAATAAAATAATTAAAAAAAATAAAAAAATAAAATAAAATTTTTTACTTTATTGAAAGTATTCATCCAATGAATAATATTCATAGATCTAATGTAATGTTTCATTAAATCCTATTAATGAAACAGGTTGCATTGATCCAACGAAGCGCTTCATAGGTTCCTTTTTAATGCTATTTTTCATGGGATTAATGTCAAAATTCATTGGTATTGCGAAGAAAATTCTTTCATTGTACATTTACAAATTACCGCATTTTAAATTAAATTACTTTGCTACCTTTTGCGGCCAAAAATTACCCTAAAAAAGGGTTATTACCGTACGGTTAACATCACTGTAATGCAGTGTTGCCAGAAGTAGGGGAAAATCCCTACATGTAGGTATTTTTGAAACTAAAATAGAAGCGTAGGGAAAATCGGATAGATTTTTTATAATCTTCAATATGTAGGGATTTTTCGTCATATCGCATTATATATGAAATAAATTCAGAAAAAAACGTATTCTTAGAAATATTTTCTTGTCCAAAACGGTTGAAGAATTTTATTTTCCCTAAAATCACTTGAAAATAAATTTTCAGTGTTTTTTTGTGGTTTAATAAGTTGGCGATACTACTGCTTAAGTAAATGTTTTTTTCTAAGATATCTTAAAAAACAAAGTGGTGTGGTTTCTAAACAATTGTTTGCTGAAATGGACACCAATGCCTTAGTGACAAATAAAGAATTTATCCTGGAAAAAAATATGTTTCCTGCATTTCTTACTTAGCGAAGGAGCTAACGAATAGTGGGTACCAATAATTACAGCTTTAAGTGTCTAGAAAAAGAGATATGTATGTACACGGTGGTATACACTATCACTAGCGCCATTGGTGTATAGAGTGTAAATGTTAACCATTTCGCTAGTCACTAATGGCAATGGTTCTTTCTTATACCACTGGGATATTCTTCAATGAATTTATTAAAGGTATGATTTATTTATTTTTTTTAAAGCTTTAATATATGTACCAGAGAATGACAACAAGTTCCCATAAGAATAATATATAGTAGAGGTATTTGCCCACGCTTTTCGTTATTGTGTATACACATATTTATAACGCAAAAAGTATGGTTATTACTTATACTTATGCACGGCAATATCTTCACGCAACCACATTCTTTTTTTTTTTTTTTTTTTTTTTTATAATCTATTTTATTTGCAATCTATTTACCAAGAAAATAATAAGCAAATCTACTAACTACATTAACAATAAAATAACAGTAGCGTTAAATTCCATTGAATTTAACAAGTTAAAACTTTGTAATTTAAATAATTTTACTATTATATAATAAAGCAAAAATAAAAAAAAAAATAATATTATATAAAAAACAAAAACAATTTAATAAGACTTAAGAAATAAAAGGAAGATCTAATATGTGCAGCCTTTTTAATCGTCTAACTTCATCATCGTCATCTAAAAGTGTTATCGCAAGAATGTTTTGGTGTTCACTAAGCCTTTTCATGTAATTTGTGCTGTACTTTTTGATTTCATCCCTTACATATGGAACTTTGAGATCATTGTGAATTGTAGTGTTTCTAACGTACCAAGGAGCGCCTATTATAAGCCGTAGAGTTTTGGACTGATATTTTTGAATGATATCAACGTTGGAGTAAGAAGAGGTTCCCCATAATTGAATACCATAGGTCCATATAGGTTTTAATACTGTTTTATACAATAATAATTTATTATTAATACTTAATTCAGACCTTGGGCCAAGAAGCCAGTACATCCTACTTGTTTTAGTTTTCAGTTGTTTTCTCTTTATTTTTAAATGTGTTTTCCAAGTTAAGCGCCGATCAATTGTAAGCCCTAAATATTTTGCTTCATTTGACTTAGGTATTTCTACATTGTTTAGGTTGACAGAAGGACAATCACCCTTCTTGAGTGTGAAAGTTACATGTGTTGATTTGTCTGCATTGACTTTAGTGTTCCATCTTTTAAACCAGTTATTTACTGAGTCAAGCTGCGTTTGGATAAGGTTAGATGCTATTGTTGCAGATTCGTTGACTGCTAGTATAGCAGTATCATCAGCATAAGTCGCAATAACTACGTCGTTATTTGTAGGCATATCTGATGTAAATAAAGTGTAAAGAGTTGGACCCAATACGCTTCCTTGCGGTACGCCAGCCTTTATATCACCAATTTCCGAATATTCCTCGTTGATATTGACATAGAAACTGCGTTCACTGAGATAAGACTTAAGCAGGAGGTAAAATGGAGCTGGAAGCAAATGTTTTAACTTAAATAGAAGGCCATTATGCCACACTCTGTCGAAAGCTTGTTTTACATCGAGAAATACCGATGAGCAGTATTGTTTGTTTTCTAGGGAATCTCGTATTGCTTTAACCACTCTGTGACATTGCTCAGGAGTCCCGTGTTTGTTTCGAAACCCAAATTGATGATCGGGTATAACTTGTAAAGATTCTAATATCGGCATTAACCTTTTTTGAAAAAGTCTTTCGAATAATTTCGATAGAGCTGGTAGCAGACTAATCGGTCTGTATGATTCAATTGCATTTTCAGGCTTGTTAGGCTTTTGAATCATGATAATTTTTGCATGTTTCCATTGTGTTGGGAAATGTGATAGACGCAATACAGCATTAAACAAAACCGTGAGAAAGATCATAGCTTTTTTTGGTAAATTTTTAAGAACTTTTGCATCTATGTTGTCATAACCAGGAGACTTTTTAGGGTTAAGCTTGCTAATTTCAGCTTCAATTTCATGATTTTTGAAGGGCTTAATTGGTTTACTCATTTGGCACGCAACATCTAAAAAATTATTTACTTCTGCGTCTTCTTGTGATGTGCAAAAAGAAAAAGGAGTAAAGATGTTTTCAAGGTGTGACTTAAAAGCAGCAGCTTTACTTACGTCAGATCTACGCCAATCGCCATTTAAGTCCTTGATTGGAACATTTCGCTTTTGAGCATGTTTTAGATACTTCGTAGCTTTCCAAAGATTATGCTCATTTCTATTACACGGGCGTAGTTTACCCAAATATCTGCTTATAGACTCATTCTTAAGATCTTTTAATCTTCTCTTTAAATTATTAGCTGCATGATTGAAGTTCGTTTTATCTAGGGGTAACCGGGTTCTTTTCCAAATTTGTCGAAGCCTCCTTTTCAATGCGATTAGTTGCCTTATTTCAAAGGACAACTGAAAACTAGAGGTGCGATTATTTACTTGTGGAGTTGATATAAATGCAGCTTTATGTATTAGTTTTGAAAAATTTTCAATAGCCAAGTCAATCTCGTATCCAGTTTTCAGCGAAAAATTTAAATCAAGTTCTGCTTCAATGATTTGTTGGAAATAATCGAGGTCAGTGTTTGTTGCAATTAAATTTGGAGTTTTGTGTCGTTCTTTACAAATGGTGGTATAGTTTACAATAATTGGACTGTGGTCAGAACTTAAGTCATCACTAGATTTTATATCAAGACAGTTAGCAGGAATTCCTTTAACAGCAACAAGTGGCTCTACGATATTTTTATTTTTGCATGTTAAAACCCTTTACGGATCCGCACAATTTTTTTGCATTTATCGATGTCACACACACAAAGCATAGGTAGACGACACGAGATGGAAGATATTGTTTTTTATGTATGCATGTAAGTATTGATTTGTGTTAATAAGAAAGAGTGTAACCGCCACTTAATACATTTAGCGCTTGCTTAGACGCTTTTCTGTAACGTTTTAAAATTCAAACATTTCTTTTTAATAAGTTGTTAAAAAGAGTTTTTCTTTAAAAATTTCATCCAGTGTATGTATGTATGTAGCATATGAAAAATTATAAATTTAAAGTATGGAAAATAATCAAGAAATTTTAGAGAAAATAAATTATTTTGGAGAGGCATAAGTCGCCCCCTATCTCCCCTCGTTATCCTAATTTTTTTAAAAATACATAGCTTATGTGTCTACACAATTCGCACGCGTTTTTTGATTGATTTATAAACATTTTTTGGTCTTTCAAAAGAGATAGCTTCAACTTATATATAGTATTTAGTGACATTAATATGTGCTTACGAATGGCATATATCATAATTTCTTAGCAAGTATTTATTGCGAACTTATTGATCACAAAGTTTTGTGACGCACGCCACAAAAAGTGGAAGTTACTTCAAAGGTTGAAGTTTTTTTCCTAATTTTTAGCGAATTTGCATCATATGGTATACAAAATCTAAGTCCTTAAAGAAAGATGACTATAAGAGAATTCTAAAATCACTTATTCGCAGCCAAAAAATGTTGTAATTTTTTGACAAAACCGTTTTTGATAAAACTAATGCTAAATTCACGTATAACATTAAGTGATCAGGGGTCGGGTAGGATTTGGTAAACTTTATGTATTAATGATCATCGAAAAACACATTTTTTAATATAAAAATGAAATTAAACATCTAGTCTTATATTCCATTAAATAAAAAAATTAATTTTTAAAATTTTTGGTTAGTGGACAGAAAATTAATTTTTAATAACATAGGTTCTTTCTTATATTTTAATGACAATAATGCGTAGGGATTTTTGGTAACACTGCTGTAATGATAATTGATAAAGACCCTGCAAATAAAATTGGACCACCTGATCCATTTTGATGAAATGGGCTACTCCATGGACTGGTCCGATGTAATGCAAGCATGGACCATGTCATGGCTAAAAAGTGTTTGTAGTGAGACGATATGTTTTCGTTTTTTAAAAACATGCTTTCGTTTTTAAACGACTTCAAACCCAATCCTCTTGAGTATACCATGGAGTAGTTTTAAAACTACTCCTTAGTGGTCCAAAGATGGGTTATATGGTCCTCTCCTAGGACATCGTAATGTTAAATTGACCAGGTTTTTCCCAACGTTTGGGTTACTTTTGGACTAGTCCCTTGTGGACTACTCTTTACACGCGTGTTTGGACTGGTCCTATTATTTGCCAATTTAGAGATTTTTCCGCTAAATCTAGCGTTTTTGAAATGCCAATCGCGGGGAAAAATTCTTTTTAGCGGTAAGCCAAAATCTAGCGATTTTCAAACATCTCTCAACGGCTCATTTTCGCTTCAAAAACATTTCTCAATATTAAAGTTTACAGATTTTATACTTTTTCTTCTTAAGGTTTTTGGTTTTTCGGGTTAAAAAGTACTTGTTTATGTTCACGGTTTTACTTACTTTTGTAGTTTTAGCTAACTAAGGATTGTATGTGAAATGTTTTTTCGATTTTTAAACAAAAGGTAAGGTAGTGATCTAAACTCGATAGATCCCAAACAATATAATTCACTTACTTTCATCAAAACTAATTTTATCTTATTGCTTAAAACGGCAAATAATTGCCAAAAGTAGCGTATGTATATGTAATTATGTATTTTTTTTGCGTTTTTATAAAGCAATTGTTATACCCTCCATTACAACAAGCTGCTATAAGGATTTACTACGTTTGTCATTCCGTGCACAGAAAAAAATAATTTTCATATTTGAATACCAAAATCGAATATTTGATAAAAAAAATAATTTTTTTCAACAAAATGTTTACGTGATTTGTGCAAATAAATTTTTGGAAATGTTGAATAAATCAAACAAAATGTTTATCGAATCTTTATTTATTTGTTTATTAATAATGATGTGCTAAATTCCAAATTTTTATTTTTTGATATGCGCATTTCGCTGGTTGCTTAGGCCAGATCATCAGGAAACCTACTTCTAAAGATTTTGGCAAAACTAAAGATTTTTAACCAAATAAAACTGTTAAGCGAATGTGAATTATGACCTATTATAAAATGGACAAGAGTTGTAAAAATACTGTTTTAACGTTGATTCAAATATTTGTTTTATTGAATACAAGAAACATTTAAATATTTCATTATTAAATATGTTTTATTGAGTGCTATTTTGCCAAGTGTATATTTGATAAATTTCTTCGTTGAATCAAACAAACATGAATAAGTTGCTGTTCAATTAAAAAAAAATAAAGTAAACAATTGGTAAAGTATAAATCAAACAAACTTTAAAAAAATTAGTAGAGAAGATATTTTATACGCCTAAGAAAAATAATTAGTAATTATGTATATGTAGTTTTTCCATTTTTTCGAACTTCCAAACTTCAGTGTTACCACCAGCAAAATTCAAAGTTACACTTGAGATGAAGCAAAATTACCCGATTTAAATGAAATTACACCTGATATAAAATTGAAGTTTTTTTCAATAAAAAGACATTTACAAAGAAGCAAAGTACAAGAAACTCATTAAAAGAAGATTAATATTAGCCAAATTGTTAAAATAAATTAATAAAAATAAAATTAAAGATTTAAAAACTATTAATAAAACATAAAACAAAATTCCCAAAATAGTGAGTTTAACTTCCACATTTGGTTGCATATATCTAGAGAAGTTTCAAAATGCTGATAAACCAGCAACAATTGACGTCTTGGAGTTCAACATTGTTTATTTAATTGGTGACATGCAGCCAGCAATCGATAGTTTTCTTCCGCAACCACGTAACTCGATTTTTTCCGATGTTTTGTTTTAACCGGAAAAGTAATCAGTAAATACCGCCTTGCAATATTGCATTTTTTTTGTATGGCGGAATATCGGAATTTTTCCTAATTCTTCTATTACAAAAGACTATATATAGCAAAAAGTTTCAAATATTTGGTAAAAAAAAAGTATTTTGTCTCTTCTGAAAAGTAGTTGTTTCTGAGTTACGAGGTTGCAGAAGAAAACCATCGAAATGCTCGAAAGAGAGGATCAAAATTGGACGTCTGCAATACATTTCGTCAAGAATAGGCGCGTTGCCTATTTGTTTGAAATAAGTTTTAATTGATAACGCTGTGTATTAATCTGTGAATAAAATAAATTTTTTGTGTTGTCTACCATTTTAAGTTTCATAATCTTAAAAATATCCTTTATACCTTATTTAGTAACCAAAATGCCTGCAGGGATTTATACAACTGTCCCTTTCATAATTCAGTTTTACAACTGTTAAAGGCGTTAAATATTATTCAAGCTAAAGCATTTGAAAGTTGCCAGTTAAAAATAAAATTAATTATGAATACAAAATTCCGCTGGAGTTTATTACCTTCTCCCATTTTACAATTGAATTTATTTATAATTGGGCTGTATACGTTGGAATATTGGAAACATTTCTTCCCTGGTTAGTTTTTAGTTTGAATAACTTTTTTCAATAAGCCTCAGGTTCTAAATCACTATGATAGCCATCTTAACCCAAATCTAGGAGTCCCTCTTGCAACATTCATTATCGAACTTTTGAAAATATATATTTAATGATTGAAGACTTTTCTTAAAAAGAAACCGAGGCTTTGGTTCAGAAGACTGTGTATTTCTTATCAACAATATTTTAAAAATGAAATAAATGTCATCACTGATATCGAATCTTGATTTTATATGGGTATCTGAAGTAAGAATTTTAAATTACACCTGAATTACACCCACGCTCTACCCACGACAGTAAAAACAAGTAAGAGTGCTATATTCGGCTGTGCCGAATCTTATATACCCTTCACCATTGTGCGAGCAGAATACAGAGCAACTAGACAAAAACTAAATAAAACTGGTAAATTTTTTTTAAAATAAGAGGCATATTTATACTTTATAGGGTGTAGGATCAATATTGTAGAAATTACAGTTATATATACCTTTTTTACCTTCGGTGAAGGGTATAAAAAGGGTAATTTTTTGGAATTCAGGGGTCTAATCACCGCATTCGATACTATCGTATCGAATAAACTATTGAATTTTTTTGCATACGATAGACACTGGCGTATCGAATGAAAACTCGATAAATGTAATGTCGAGTTACTCGATGTCGAATGCTATTATTTCAAATTCAATATATTTCATTCGATATCGAGTTTCAAGATACCAAAATAAATAATTTCGATCAATTTTGCTCGATCTCGTATGCGGTGATTAGACCCTAGTATTTCGGTTATAACTCATAAAAATTTCCGATATTTTGGTATATACATAAGTCATATCCATAGGACGTATGGCAGCCCCAAAATTTAGGTTTTTATACAAATTTTGATGTTTTTTAGCCCATTTTTGGAGTATTTTGCTCATAAATTACCCATTGTCTAACCGATTTGATAGTTGTATATACCGACGTGTTAAGGAAGAATTTTACCATTTACTTAAGTTATATTTATATATAAACATTTATATATACTTGTATACATATATTTTAACAAAGTTAATTATAAAAAAGAGTAATTTTTGGGGATTCAGTATTTCGGGTATAACTCAGCCATTTTTTAACCGATTTGACAGATTTATATACCAACGTGTTGAAGAATTTACCATTTACTTGACTTATAAAGCTTGGACTCGGGGAGATCTATGGTTCCCGAAAGTGGGTATTTAAAAAAAATTAAATTTTGGTCATAACTTTTTTGTATCTGAACCGATTTTTCCGAGTTTTTTATAAAATATGTCTACTAACCGATATTTTGGTATATAAGTCATTGTCATAGAACATATGGCAGCCCTAAAATTTAGGTTTTTATACAATTTTTAATTTTTTTTTGTGCGGGAGGTACCACGGGTTTTTGGTCATATCTCAGCCATTTGTGGACCGATCTTGCTGAATTTCAATAGCAAGAAATGGTGGACTATATGTGACACAAATGTAAAACAACCTAGCCGCTATCGTGCCTGGAGTCTCAGGAAAACACATATCAAACGTAAGAAGAACAGACGGACGGACGGACGGATAGACGGACGGACGGAGTTAAATCATGTTCTCTCCTCATAAGGACCCAGAATGTATATACTTTATAGGGTCTTATATCACTATTGTAGAAATTACAAACGGAATGACAAACTTATATATACCCTTTTCCACCTGAGGTGAAGGGTATAATTATACCAAATCCCGAAAACTCTTCTAAAATTTGTGTAATTGACATTAAAAGTAAAATCTTAGTTTTTACCAAAAATGGTGTAAAGAATTGATAACAAGAATTGATATAAAAAACAAAAAGCGCAATATATTGAAATATTTATTTATAGTGTCAAAATTCATAAAAAATAAACATTCAGCATCCCAAATAACCTTAAAAACAACATTCAATTCCTAATCAACACAAAAAAAGTTCAATTCTGTTCCGCTGTGTAATCTTATAAGATGGATACATGTCAGCTTTACGTTCTTTGGCGCCTGTATGCATAGAAACATACGACATTTTTGAGTATTTACTATTATTTCAAATTCAATACATTTCATTCGATATCGAGTTTCAAGATACCAAAATAAATAATTTCGATCAATTTTGCTCGATATCGTATGCGGTGATTAGACCCTAGTATTTCGGTTATAACTCATAAAAATTTCCGATATTTTGGTATATACATAAGTCATATCCATAGGACGTATGGCAGCCCCAAAATTTAGGTTTTTATACAAATTTTGATGTTTTTTAGCCCATTTTTGGAGTATTTTGCTCATAAATTACCCATTGTCTAACCGATTTGATAGTTGTATATACCGACGTGTTAAGGAAGAATTTTACCATTTACTTAAGTTATATTTATATATAAACATTTATATATACTTGTATACATATATTTTAACAAAGTTAATTATAAAAAAAGAGTAATTTTTGGGGATTCAGTATTTCGGGTATAACTCAGCCATTTTTTAACCGATTTGACAGATTTATATACCAACGTGTTGAAGAATTTACCATTTACTTGACTTATAAAGCTTGGACTCGGGGAGATCTATGGTTCCCGAAAGTGGGTATTTAAAAAAAATTAAATTTTGGTCATAACTTTTTTGTATCTGAACCGATTTTTCCGAGTTTTTTATAAAATATGTCTACTAACCGATATTTTGGTATATAAGTCATTGTCATAGAACATATGGCAGCCCTTAAATTTAGGTTTTTATACAATTTTTAATTTTTTTTTGTGCGGGAGGTACCACGGGTTTTTGGTCATATCTCAGCCATTTGTGGACCGATCTTGCTGAATTTCAATAGCAAGAAATGGTGGACTATATGTGACACAAATGTAAAACAACCTAGCCGCTATCATGCCTGGAGTCTCAGGAAAACACATATCAAACGTAAGAAGAACAGACGGACGGACGGACGGATAGACGGACGGACGGAGTTAAATCATGTTCTCTCCTCATAAGGACCCAGAATGTATATACTTTATAGGGTCTTATATCACTATTGTAGAAATTACAAACGGAATGACAAACTTATATATACCCTTTTCCACCTGAGGTGAAGGGTATAATTATACCAAATCCCAAAAACTCTTCTAAAATTTGTGTAATTGACATTAAAAGTAAAATCTTAGTTTTTACCAAAAATGGTGTAAAGAATTGATAACAAGAATTGATATAAAAAACAAAAAGCGCAATATATTGAAATATTTATTTATAGTGTCAAAATTCATAAAAAATAAACATTCAGCATCCCAAATAACCTTAAAAACAACATTCAATTCCTAATCAACACAAAAAAAGTTCAATTCTGTTCCGCTGTGTAATCTTATAAGATGGATACATGTCAGCTTTACGTTCTTTGGCGCCTGCATGCATAGAAACATACGACATTTTTGAGTATTTACCATCAGTGTAAATTGTCAGCGCTTCTTCACGTATGACGTATTTAACCATTTTTTTATTTTTAGTGCCCTTTCTGGAGAAACAACGTCTGCAGCAACTCTTTTGACTGCTTTATGAAGCCTACTTGCAGCAGCAAATTTTAACTCGTCTTGGGAACAAGTGTTCACAAGAGACTTAATTTTCAACTGCTTTGATCTTTCCCTCCTTCTAAAAACGATTTGGATGATCGTTCGGGTCTTGATGGCTTCTTCTAAAAAACTTAACGAGGCTTTACTGGGAAAGGGAAAAGATTCATCCACCCAATTTTAAAGATTGAGTTCTTTGAGAGTTTGCTAAGAAAATTTTGAGCTGATTACTTTACTTCATGCTTATGGTCAACAGGCAGATAATCTTAGTTTTACTTAAATCAATCTCATTTTCGGATTATTTCAAGTACGAAATCGGGATTGAATATGGATCTTTATGTATTTTGCGATTGAAAATCCGTATCCGATCTGGTTGAATTTCAATAGAAAACTTAAACGGAGTATATGTGACATAACCTAGTCCACATCATTTTTGGGACTTCAGTATTTTGATCATAACTCAGCCTTTTATTAACCGATTTGAAAGATTTATATACCGATGTCTTAAGGAATAAATTTACCATTTTCTTTGGTGATAAAACGTGGAATCAGAAAGACCTATGGCTCCCGTAAATGGTCATAACTTTTTTTGGTCATAACTTTTTTGTATCTGAACCGATTTTTCCGAAATTTTCAGTAAATATTTTCTACTGAAGATTTTCGATCTTTTGATGTATAAGGCGTAATCATAGGTCATATGACAGTCCAAAAATTCAGGTTTTTCTACAATTTTTAATACTTTTTGTACGGAAGATGCCACGCCCACTTCTCCAATCCCGCCCACATTTTGTGGGATGCTGTATATGGATAATCTTAATGTTTGTACCTAATTTGGAAACTTTGGCTCTTGCCGTTCTCAAGATATACAGAAATAAAAAAATACAACAACAACAAGGGATTTTTGGAAAAATTTAGAGGTAGTCGTGGTTTTTTGCTCATATCTCCGTCATTTTGGACCGATCTGGCTGAATTTCAATAGCAAACTTAAACGGAGTATATGTGACATAAATATACATCAACCTAGTCCACATCATTTCTGGGGTTTTCGGAAAACCCATTTCAACATACACACGGACAGACGGACAACCGGATTTGAACTTCGCTTTTCATAAGGACCCAGAATATATATACTTTATAGGGTGTAGGATCAATATTTTGGAACATACAAACGGAATGACAAAGTTATATATACCCTTTTACCTTCAGTGAAGGATATAAAAAAATCATTTTTGGGATTTCAGTATTTTGATCATAACTCAGCCTTTTATTAACCGATTTGAAAGATTTATATACCGATGTCTAGGAATAAATTTACCATTTACTTTGGTGATAAAACGTTGGCTCATAACTTTTTTTGTATCTGAACCGATTTTTCCGAAATTTTCAGAAAATATTTTCTACTGAAGATTTTCGATCTTTTGATGTATAAGGCGTAATCATAGGTCATATGACAGTCCAAAAATTCAGGTTTTTCTACAATTTTTAATACTTTTTGTACGGAAGATACCACGCCCACTTCTCCAATCCCGCCCACATTTTGTGGGATGCTGTATATGGATAATCTTAATGTTTGTACCTAATTTGGAAACTTTGGCTCTTGCCGTTCTCAAGATATACAGAAATAAAAAAAATACAACAACAAGGGATTTTTGGAAAAATTTAGAGGTAGTCGTGTTTTTTTGCTCATATCTCCGTCATTTTTGGACCGATCTGGCTGCATTTCAATAGCAAACTTAAACGGAGTATATGTGACATAACCTAGTCCACATCATTTCTGGGGTTTTCGGAAAACCCATTTCAACATACACGCGGACAACCGGATTTGAACTTCGCTTTTCATAAGGACCCAGAATATATATACTTTATAGGGTGTAGGATCAATATTGTGGAACATACAAACGGAATGACAAAGTTATATATACCCTTTTACCTTCGGTGAAGGGTATAAAAAAAATCAATTTTGGGATTTCAGTATTTTGATCATAACTCAGCCTTTTATTAACCGATTTGAAAGATTTATGTACCGATGTCTTTAGGAATAAATTTACCATTTACTTTGGTGATAAAACGTGGACTCAGAAAGACCTATGGCTCCCGTAAATGGGTATTTTAAAAAAAAAAATTATGTTTTGGTCATAACTTTTTTGTATCTGAACCGATTTTTCCGAAATTTTAGAAAATATTTTCTACTGACCCACACCACAATAGTGAAGAGGGTATTATGCATTTGTGCTGATGTGTTTAACGCCTTAAAATATTGGTCCTAGACCCACCTTTAAGTGTACCTATCGACGCAGAATCACTTTCTGAGTCGAACCGATTTTAATGAAATTCAAAACATAGATAGATCCATATCTATAAATACACATAAGCTATACAGTTTTTCAAAAATAGGACCACAAGGGGAGGTAGGGGGAAATTTCTCCATCTCACAAACTTTTAACGGTTTTAATGACTTTTATAAACATAGATAAATCCATATTTATATGGACATATAAGCATGATGTGTTTTTAATACTGTGGTGCAGGGTATCTTATGGTCGGGCTTGACCGACTATACTTTCTTACTTGTAATAAGATGCCTTAAGGTATCGTACCTTCCACCTTTCAATATCCCAGGTTTCGCAAAAGCAATGTTGTGACAATTGCGGTTCTGTATATTTTGTTGTTGGATTGCAAACAAAAGCTACAATATTTTGCATTTGCACTTTCGCAAGACCATTCGCATCCAACACTGAACTCCGCTAGTGTTAATTTTTATACCCACACCACAATAGTGGAGAGGGTATTATGCATTTGTGCTGATGTGTGTAACGCCTTAAAATATTGGTCCTAGACCCACCCTAAAGTATACCGATCGACTAAGAATCACTTTCTGAGTCGAACTAACGATGTCCGTCCGGCTGGCTGGCAGGCAGGCTGGCTGGCTGGCTGTGCATGTAAGCTTGTGCGCAAAGTACAGGTCGCAGTTTTTGAGATAATTTGATAAAATTTTGGACATAGGTTCCTATTGGCACAAGGACCTTGAAAATGGGCCGAATCGTAGGACTGTGAGGGAAGATAGGGGCAAATTTCTGCCTCTCAGAAACTATTAAACCGATTTTAATGAAATTTAAAACATAGATAAAAACGTATTTTTATGGACACATAAGCTATGTAGTTTTTAAAAAATAGGACCACAAGGGGAGGTAGCGGGCAATTTCTGCTGCTCACCAGCTTTCAAACGGATTTTAATGAAGTTTATAAACATTGATAAATCCATATTAATACAATGTGTTTTTAAATACTGTGGTGTAGGGTATCATATGGTCGGGCTTGACCGACTATACTTTCTTACTTGTTTTGAATTGAATTTGTTAAGAGAAATTATATTTTTTTAATTGGTTTACTCCTAATCCTTGGCAGAAAACGATACTTGGGTTATTACGAACTTCGCCTCTTACGAACAAACTTATCCGGTCCGCCGGAGTTCGCTACAGAAAACAATTTCGGCGTGTTTCAATATACATCTTCCACTCGATCATGGAAGGAGAATAGGGCCTCAATGGCAAACTAAAATTGTGCGCTAAATATGAAATTTTTTTCAGTCATTATTTTGACAACACAGATATAAAATATAACAAATTTAATTTCTATTTGTAAAGCAGTCTGTCTGCTTAAAGCTTAAGAAAACATTTTCGTATTGAAATCTTAAAAATAATTCAAACTATTAACACAAGAACAAAAGCCTGAAAAAATTATAAAAAGAACGTCAAAAAGAGAGTTAATATTTATTCAAGTGAAAAATCTATTAGCATTAGTAATTAAACAAGTTAATACTTTTATTAGGCCATATTCAAAGCTTTGTTCTTAACACGTGCCTAATATGCGATTGCAGCGAAATTTAATTTATAGGGCAATACAAATTTTACCATTTTGCGAAGCACAAATGGTACATCTAAAAAAATTAGCGCACAATTATGCGCTACGCAATTTATAAAAATAAAATTTAAAGTGCTACGGCATTCCCTTACCAGAGAACTGCAAAATCACCATTTTTCTTGATTTATTATACGCTAAAATTTACATTCACTCTTTGCTTGCAAAACAAAGTTCAACGTTGGTAATTTTTACATCGTTTCGTACACATTTGATTTTTGCATTTATTCGTTTTTTATTGAAAGAAATTATACCAAATCCCGAAAACTTTTCTAAAGTTTGTGTAATTGACATTAAAAGTAAAATCTAAGTTTTTACCAAAAATGGTGTAAAGAATTGATAACAAGAGTTGATATAAAAAACAAAAAGGGCAATATATTAAAGTATTTATTTATAGTGTCAAAATTCATAAAAAATAAACATTCAGCATCCCAAATAACCTTAAAAACAACATTCAATTCCTAATCAACACAAAAAAAGTTCAATTCTGTTCCGCTGTGTAATCTTATAAGATGGATACATTTCAGCATTACGTTCTTTGGCGCCTGCATGCATAGAAACATACGACATTTTTGAGTATTTACCATCAGTGTAAATTGTCAGCGCTTCTTCACGTATGACGTATTTAACCATTTTTTTATTTTTAGTGCCCTTTCTGGAGAAACAACGTCTGCAGCAACTCTTTTGACTGCTTTATGAAGCCTACTTGCAGCAGCAAATTTTAACTCGTCTTGGGAACAAGAGACTTAATTTTCAACTGCTTTGATCTTTCCCTCCTTCTAAAAACGATTTGGATGATCGTTCGGGTCTTGATGGCTTCTTCTAAAAAACTTAACGAGGCTTTACTGGGAAAGGGAAAAGATTCATCCACCCAATTTTAAAGATTGAGTTCTTTGAGAGTTTTCTAAGAAAATTTTGAGCTGATTACTTTACTTCATGCTTATGGTCAACAGGCAGATAATCTTAGTTTTACTTAAATCAATCTCATTTTCGGATTATTTCAAGTACGAAATCGGGATTGAGTATGGAAATTTATGTATTTTGCGATTGAAAATCCGTACTTGAATTAATTCAAGAAAATCCCTACCCACCGTACTATAAATACCGCTTCGGATAAATTTGAGTACAGATGGATTTCTTTTGAGTGTATTGTTCTAACGCGTGTTTAATTGTTGTTGAAAGAATACGTCGTACATTTTTTTTATCTAATGTTTACGATCTTGTTTCAATGTCGATGGTAGTTATTAATTTAATTTTTGCACAATGGTTATTGACACTTTGAATACACACACACTCCTCGAAAATTATGATATAAATTGCTAACTATAAATTGCTAAAGAGCTAGTTTTCTTTTGCTGTCCAAGGTATCACAATGAAAAATTGTATGAATTTTGCTGGTTTATTGGTCTTGTTCTTGTTCTTGGTCCAAAGTTTAGGTGCCCCCTTACAGCACGAACAAGAACAGATTGAGGAGGATCATGAGTTCAGTGGAGGATTTTTTCAAGGTGATATGGAAATCGATTGGTTCCGAAATGGTTTGATAGATGAGACCAAAAGATGGCCAAATGGCACTGTGCCCTATAAAATTGATGAAGTGTTTGGTAAGAAAAAGATGCAAGAATCTGTAGATAAGTTATTAACAAGAATATAATTTGAAATTTAAAGATGCCAATCACAGTTCGTATATTCGTCTTGCTATGGAATCTATTCAAAATGTCAGTTGTATCCGTTTCATCCCAGCCTTGGATGATGCTGAAGCTTATCTGAAGTTTACCGGAGAACGATCTGGTTGCCACTGCAGAGTGGGCTATCGTGGCAACATTCAGAACCTTAATTTACAAGTTGATCCTCTAAGATCGGGATGCTTTAAATTAGGAACTATTATGCATGAGATTTTGCACGCCTTAGGCTTTCGCCATCAACAGTCTGCCCCCAATCGTGATGATTATGTTTTTATTGTGGTGGAAAATATTAAGGAAGGCAACGCAATCAACTTTATTAAATACGATAATAACACTCTGACCGATTTTGGTATCGAATATGACTATAACAGTATTATGCACTACAAGTCTACTGCTTTTTCGAGAAATGGTGAAAAAACTATAATTCCATTGCAAGATCCAAATATCAGAATTGGCCAGAGAGTTGCTTTGAGTGCCAAAGATATAAGCAAATTAAATTTGATGTATAACTGTCCAAATTAAATTTGATGTATAACTGTCCAAATTAAATTTGATGTATAACTGTCCTGTTTTGAAGAAATAGAGAAATAAAATAAGATCATTATTCCTCAACAAGCATTTTATTGAATTAATTTTTGCAAAATTCGTTTTAGAAGAACTTTTTTAAATTACATTCACAAAATTTCTTAGAGTGCGTGAATTTGTTTTTTAAACTTTCGTTGGAAATGAGGTTTTTTAAAAATTTCCTAATGATATTAAAATTTTTTAAGATGATTCTTTTACAATCTTTCTTAAAAAAGAGTGAATTTTTGTTAGAGAAATTTCGTAAAATCATTGAAGTGAAACTTCTAGAAAGTTTACTAAAATAAAGAAAACTGTAGGGGACTTTCGAAAAATGTACTTAAAAAAGTGGAAATAGTAAAAATTACTAAAGAGGGTGAATTTGCCAACAAAAAATATTAAAGTCAATTAAAGTAGAATTTTCGAAAAACATTACTTAATTTTCAAAAAAAAAAAAACAATAAAAATTGTGAGTGAATTTTCTATAAAAAATATACTAAAAGTAATGAATTTTCAGAAATAATAAAAAATTACTTTGAATCATTTATTCACAATGAGAGCAACAATTTTGTTTTTTCTTTTATCTTATTATTCTTTTATAATATTTCATATATTTTCCTTTCATATTCTGAACAAAATTGTAACTAAAATTTTTTTAAAAAGTTGAGTCTTCTTCTACTTCAGCAACAGTTTGTATGAAGTTGAAAATGGCAATTGTGATTTTTAGTTGAATTGTAAATTTTTAATTTCCCAGTAAAAACTTCGCCTACTTTTTCAAAATGAATAGCTTCTTTAACTCATTATTTTGAAGCTTTCTTCTATAACTACATCTATAACAACTTCTATAACTACTTTTTTTCTGGATGTATGCAGGTAAAAAAATAATGACTTACTTTTTAATGCGTTCATTTTGGAACATCCCTTGTAAAATTCATTGGTTCTTTCAGTAGAATTGTAAGTAGTGCTATTATGTTTTCCTGATTACTCAACACATTATTTTGTAGGCGAAGTTTTTACTAGGTTTTGATATTTTTAGTTAGACTTGAGTTTATCAAATTTAATTTTCATTAAATTCTTTTTACTAAAGGAAGGAGTTTTTACAACAATATTTTTTTTTTTATTAAAATTTATTGATAAATTTCTTGGCTGAGCTGGGGCTCGAACCCGTGTTGAATTTACATGTGCCATGAATCACCACATTCTTTCATCAGAATTCTTTGTGCTCTAACCTCTGCACCACTACTGTGCCTGCCAGCCAACAGTCAAACATCAATCTTTAACCAGTGGTATTTACTTGTTTTATAGCCATTTTTAAGAACAAATGTGATTTTTAATTTAACTATTAATTTTTAATTTTTAATTGAGTTTGTCAAATTAAATTTTTTTTTAAATTATTTTTACTGAAGGAAGGAATTGTTGCCACATTAATTTTTTTTTTTTATTAAAAAATGACTTTTATAATAAACCAGCTTAACCCGGTGCGCTTCGCTACACTGCTTTAATCACTTCTTCAGCTAAGAGATATTTAATATATGCATCCTATGGGAGGTATTTTCCCCCTGCGCCTACCCGCTTTATTTTTATTTTCAATAGTGTAGTATACCATAAGAGTGACTTCTACAAAGTTTGAACATTCCTACTATAACAGTTCTTAAGATATGCGATATTAAACATTGGCGTCCTATGGGGGGTAACATTTCCCCGCTGCTATTTTATTTCAATTTTGGGGCTCAGAAGATCCTACTACCAAAAGTTCAACAAAATGCGTGCAGCTGTTCTTATTTATATTTCTATCTATGAGGGGTACTGCTCCTCCTCTGTCTACTCCACCCATTTCTATATTGAAATATATAGTTTACCATAATAGTAGCTTTAACCACGTTAGAAGACTCTCGCTTTAATAGTTCTTCAGTTCAGCGATATTTAATATATGCATCCTTTGGGAGGTATTTCCCTCCCTGCACCTACCCGCTTTATTTTAATTTTCAAAAGTGAAGTATACATAAAGAGTGACTTCTGCAAAGTTTGAACATTCTTACTATAACAGTACTTAAGATATGCGGTATTAAACATTGGCGTCCTATGGTGGGTACCACTTCCCCCGATGCTATTTTATTTCAATTTTGGGGCTCAGAAGATCCTACTACCAAAAGTTCAACAAAATGCGTGCAGTGGCTCTTAAGATATGCGATACATATGTTAATCTATCTTTACAATATATAATTTCTTAGTATGTCAGGATGTTTGCATGTATGTCCTATTCTTTCCGCAACTTTCTGAAGCCATCTGATGACATAGGAAGCTGAAATTTGGCACACTTGAAGTACTTTCTCTGCGGAAGATCGTGACGAAGCCATATTTTTGATTTTCGGCTTGTCAGCTAGTATAACTATAAAGATCTGATAGAAAATATGTTTTTTTTTATAATATGGGGAACTTTGGGCCCCACCCGGCGCGGCTAGGCACCTTCGGATCGACCTGAAAAATTAGATCATGATTTCTTACACCAAACCTCATATTTTAAGCAGCGCAAACAATTAAATTAAAAAAAAAAAAAAAAATTGCGACCAGTCTATATATTTATATATTTATCCGGAATACTTGGAAAATCAAAAATAGCTTTTTTTTTGACAAATTGGCCACATATTCAAAACTTATTCTGCACTGTTAACTGTTTAAATGCAAATTTATTTCAATTTCTAACTAAAACACACATATAAAATATTCTAAATTTATATGGAGATGAGCCCTTTTCGAAATTAGTTTTAAAAAGTTTCAAGAAATTTACGAAAAAATGAAAATAGTAATAACTATGAATATAATTTTATACATTTATATGTATGTATATGTGACAGTTTCAGTTAAAAGGGACCTATGGGCAAAAAATGAGTTTTGGAGAAAAACGATTTTGTAGTTAACAAGTTAATTTTCTTTTCTTATCACAGGTGTATTTTAAAGCTTACTTTTGACAAAAGCAATGAAGCTAGAAAACTGCGGTTTGCTGCATTAGATAGATCGTGTTGTCTTTTTTAAGAATCATCCAAAAAATCGAGGTCCCTATAGGTTAACTGAAACTATCACATATATATATATATATATGGCGCAATCCAAGAGAATGCTGAGATATCGAATATTAATAAAATGGAGTTATAGGAAAACTATGTTTAAATATGTACTCAAAACTTCTTATAACTCGATTTTTTAATATTCGATATCTCTGTCTGCTGAAATGTGCTGCTGAGAAGGAACATCAACACAGTAAAAAATAAAGGAAACCAAAAAATATTTTTCTCCAAACTGTCCGATTTCAGTTGGATTGTCCCATATTTATGTAGTGAAGGTTATATATAAGATACGGTTTTAGTTCTTTTTGTAATTGACTTAAGTTATAAGCAATTTATTAAAATTATATTGCAGTAGAGTTCGGTTATAAAAAAAGGAAATGTTTGCAAACTTTTCGCAAATTTGTCAAATCCAAAAGCAATCAAATACGGGCTAATTTTACCAACTGTATTTAAGTAACAATTCATATTTAAATATTGATTTTCATAGAAATTTGTTTTTGTTTTGACATGGAAAACAAAAACTGATATTTAAATACAATTGGTGAAATAGGCACTGAGTAGCGGTATGGTGCGTTTAAGGTTGCAACGGTTCGGTAGTGCAATAATTTTATTATTGACAGCGAGCGGTATTTTAAGCAACTTTGCAATGCAAGTTGCACATTAGATAGCAGCTGTTTTACGGAATTATTGGTCGTGAAAATTTACAAAAAGGTGTTTGATTATTGTGTGAAATTATTTTAAAATGCCATGAAGCAGTGCAAAAGAAAATTAGTAGAACTACGCTTATCGTTGGCCTTTTTATGCCCACACCACAGTAGTGGAGAGGGTTTTATGCATTTGTGCTGATGTGTGTAACGCCTTAAAATATTGGTCCTACACCCACCTTAAAGTGTACCGATCGACTCAGAATCACTTTCTGAGTCGAACTAACGATGTCCGTCCGGCTGGCTGGCTGGCTGCCCATGTAACCTTGTGCGCAAAGTACAGGTCGCAATTTTGGAGATAATTTGATAAAATTTGGGACATAGGTTCTTATTGGCACAAGGACCAAGCCAAATCGTAGGACCACGAGGGAAGATAGGGGGAAATTTCTTCCTCTCAGAAACTATCAAACCGATATTAATGAAATTTAAAACATACATAGAACCATATCTTTATGGACACAAAAGGGATGCAGTTTTTAAAAAATAGGACCACGAGGGGAGATAGGGCCAATTTCTGCCTTTCAAACCGATTTTAATGAAATTCAAAACATAGATAGATCCATATCTATATGTACACATAAGCTATACAGTTTTTCAAAAATAGGACCACAAGGGGAGGTAGGGGGCAATTTCTCCATCTCACAAACTTTTAAAACGGTTTTAATGACTTTTATAAACATAGATAAATCCATATTTATATGGACATATAAGCATGATGTGCTTTTAATACTGTGGTGTAGGGTATCATATGGTCGGGCTTGACCGACTATACTTTCTTACTTGTTATAAGATGCCTTAAGGTATCGTACCTTCCACCTTTCAATATCCCAGGTTGCGCAAAAGCAATGTTGTGACAATTGCAGTTCTGTATATTTTGTTGTTGGATTGCAAACAAAAGCTACAATATTTTGCATTTGCACTTTCGCAAGACCATTCGCATCAAACACTGAACTCCGCTAGTGTTAATTTTTATACCCACACCACAATAGTGGAGAGGGTATTATGCATTTGTGCTGATGTGTGTAACGCCTTTAAATATTGGTCCTACTACTTCTGTCTCAAATGTGGACGTTAACGAATTAAACAACAAATTTGTCAATGTCCCAGTTAAAAGACAAACAGTAAACAAGTATGCCCAATTAAACATCGTGCCTTTTGAACACAGTTTTTGCTTCAGATGTGTTGATCAAGCGGAAGTTCAGAAAAGTGTATTTGGCATTAAATCAAATGCTGAGGGTCTAGATGGCATAAATCCTAGATTTTTTAAGCTTGTCGTTCATAAACTCCTGCCGTTCTTGACATATTTGTTTAATTCAATATTAACCAAGTCAGTTTTTCCCGATGCGTGGAAAAAAGCCAAAATTATTCCAATTTCCAAGAATAACAATGATTTCAGACCCATTGCAATACTTCCATTCCTGTCAAATGCTTTTGAAAATATTATGAAAAGTCAAATTTGTGAATATCTGAGTAAACAAAAGCTATTAACTGATTATCAATCTGGTTTTAGACAGGGAATGAGCTGTATTACTGTTCTCATTGACGTGGTGGAAGAACTTAGGTCTAAACTGGACAATGACATGGTCTCTTTTCTTGTACTTCTAGATCATAGTAAAGCTTTTGACACTGTTGAACATCAGATTCTGTTATCTAAGCTCCAAAAGCTCTTCAATTTTTCCCCTACAGCCAGTAAACTGATTTTTTCGTATCTCCTTAATCGGAAGCAAACCGTTTTCTTGAATGGCTTAATGTCTAATTGCCTTGAAGTTAACAGAGGGGTTCCGCAGGGTTCTGTTTTGGGTCCCCTTCTGTTGTCGTTGTATATAAATGATCTGCCAGATGTATTAACCCATTGTGGAATACAAATGTATGCTGACGATGTACAATTGTACTTAAGTACCAAAATAGACAGTGTAAGTTCTTGTATTAATCTCATAAACCATGATCTTAATAGAGTTCATCACTGGGCGTGCATGAATGGTTTGTGCATAAATCCATCGAAATCTTAATGCATTTTCATATCCAAAAATAATAAGAAAGCACTTAATAACAATGCTTCATTATTTATAAACAATGATAAAATCGACTTTGTGCCATCGTCACCAAATTTGGGAATTACGTTTAATTCTGAACTTTCTTGGTCAAACCATATCTGTATTATTGCAGGAAAAGTGCACGGAATGCTTAGGAACTTATGGGCTATTCAATCTTTCACTCCATTTAATATAAGATTGTTACTAGCTAAAACTTATCTAATACCGGTTTTACTATATGGATGTGAAATATTTGCCAATTGCGACACCTCCGATTTTCATAGACTTGAGGTAACCTATAATAATATAGCTAGATATGTATTTAACCGTAGGAGAACTGATAGTATTTCGTCGTACTCCTTTCAGCTTTATGACATGAGCTTTAAAAATCTACTAACATTTAAAAGCCTCCTCATGATACATAAAATAATATATATACAGGAGCCCGAATATTTATTTAAGAAAATAATTTTTGCCAAATCTCCACGCGGTAAAAATTTGATTTCTCAAAAATATAGATATCTTATCTCTTCGAGACAATTTTTTAACTACACAATTAGTCTCTGGAATAAATTACCATCACGTTTTCAAACACAAAGCAACACTTTGGCCTTTAAGAAGGAATTATTAAAGTATTCTAAAAATCTTTAATATAGCTTAAATATATCTATATCCAATTAATTATTAATTGTTTTTATTGTATAACTTAATTTTTTAATTCAATTCTTATATGTTAAATTTATATGTTAAATTGCCATGTAACTTACTATCACTGTAAATTATAAGATTTATATCTTGTTGTGATAGGTATTAAAATAAAATAAAAATAAAATAAAGTAGCCCCACCTTAAAGTATACCGATCGACTAAGAATCACTTTCTGAGTCGAACTAACGATGTCCGTCCGGCTGCCTGGCTGTCCATGTAAGCTTGTGCGCAAAGTACAGGTCGCAGTTTTGGAGATAATTTGATAAAATTTTGGACATAGGTTCCTATTGGCACAAGGACCTTGAAAATGGGCCGAATCGTAGGACTATGAGGGAAGATAGGGGCAAATTTCTGCCTCTCAGAAACTATTAAACCGATTTTAATGAAATTTAAAACATAGATAAAAACATATTTTTATGGACACATAAGCTATGTAGTTTTTAAAAAATAGGACCACAAGGGGAGGTAGGGGGCAATTTCTGCTTCTCACCAGCTTTCAAACGGATTTTAATGAAGTTTATAAACATTGATAAATCCATATTAATATAATGTGTTTTTAAATACTGTTGTGTAGGGTATCATATGGTCGGGCTTGACCGACTATACTTTCTTACTTGTTTTGAATTGAATTTGTTAAGAGAAATTATATTTTTTTAATTGGTTTACTCCTAATCCTTGGCAGAAAACGATACTTGGGTTATTACGAACTTCGCCTCTTACGAACAAACTTATCCGATCCGCCGGAGTTCGCTACAGAAAACAATTTCGGCGTGTTTCAATATACATCTTCCCCTCGATCATGGAAGGAGAATAGGGCCTCAATGGCAAACTAAAATTGTGCGCTAAATATGAAATTTTTTTCAGTCATTATTTTGACAACACAGATATAAAATATAACAAATTTAATTTCTATTTGTAAAGCAGTCTGTCTGCTTAAAGCTTAAGAAAACATTTTCGTATTGAAATCTAAAAAATAATTCAAACTATTAACACAAGAACAAAAGCCTGAAAAATTATAAAAGGAGAGTTAATATTTATTCAAGTGAAAAATCTATTAGCATTAGTAATTAAACAAGTTAATAGTTTTATTAGGCCATATCAAACCTTTGTTCTTAACACGTGCCTAATAAGCGATTGCTGCGAAATTTAATTTATAGGGCAAGGCCATTCCAATAAAAAGCTTTACCATGTTGCAAAGCACTAATGGTACATTTAAAAAAATAAGCGCACAATTATGCGCTACGCAATAAGACATGCAGAAATGCAATAAAGTAAATGAAGGAACTCTCAACAACTTTTATAAAAATAAAATTTATTTTTACCAGAGAACTGCAAAATCACTATTTTTCTTGATTTATTCATACGCTAAAATTTACATTCACTCTTTGCTTGCAAAACAAAGTTCAACGTTGGAAAATTTTACATCGTTTCGTACACATTTGATTTTTGCATTTATTCGTTTTTTATTGAAAGTGCTTTATTTGCATTTTTGTTGCGCACGCAATATAACACAACTGTGTAAATTCAAAAGAACACATTCTTATACTTTTGCATTCAAGTCAGTATTGCCAGCGAAATTTCGAGAAAGATACATTTTAGTTTCCAAAAAGGCACATTTTGAAAAAAAATTTAAAATCCATTTTAAGGCTGTAGGAAAAATCGCCCAAAAAAAAATAATGAAAAATCGCCCAAATGAAGAATCGCCCAAAAGAACATGACAAATTACCCAAAAAGTTATATATAAAATTTTGCCCAAAAAAAAACGAAACAGGGCCCAAAAAAAAAAAAAAAATTAAAATGACCCAATTCGCAAAAAAGTGTTTATTATTCATATAAATTTAGTTACATACAAATGTAAGTTTTATGTAAAAAATTGCATTGTATCTTCAACAGCTGCTCGGCAGTATGGACAGTAATACTTATTTGAGTCCTCCGCCAGACTTTGTGCACTCTTCAATAGTTAAATATTAATTAATCACTGCATAGTTATAATAAATTGCTCAAAACAGAATATAGCTTTTTGCAAGGTGTCATGTCATAAAGTCCAGTGTCGTAGTGTCCATGGACACTGTGACACTTTTGAAAATGTCATAAAGTCCGTGGTCATTAGGGCACTTTGCAGATTGACATTATGTCATTTTTAAAAATGTCATAAGGTTCATAATTACTAAAGTTGTAAAATACATAAAAAGATCCACATAAACGCAGAGAAAAACATGTTTTATTATGGTCACAACCCACAAAACCATTTTTAAAGAAACTTTTTTTTACCATAATATGGTTGTCGGTGGCAATGATTTGGTTAAATTAAACATAATATGGTTACATTTTTTTTAAAAATGGTTTTGGTGTTTTTTCTCTGGCTGCATATATTAAACACATAACGAAAACACTTTTGGACGCAAGAATTTTCTCCCCTATGGTGTAACATATACTTGCAGCGCTTACTAAAGCGTCTCGGCATAGACGGCCTTCGGCCGGGCGCAAGGATTTTCTACTCTATGGTATAACAAAAACCGGCTTCGCTAACTAAAGCTTCTCTGCATAGGCGGCCTTCGGCCGGGCGCAAGGATTTTTTCCTTTATGGTATAACAAGTACCGGTTTCGTTAAGTAAAGCTTCTAAAATCTGCCTTGTTTCCGAACGAAGGCTGACTTTGCAGAGAAGCTTTAGTTAGCGAAGCCGGTTTTTGTTATACCATAGAGTAGAAAGTCCTTGCGCCCGGCCGAAGGCCGTCTATGCCGAGACGCTTTAGTAAGCGCTGACGGTATATGTTACACCATAGGGGAGAAAATCCTTGCGCCCAAAACAACTTTAGTTTCATTTAAATCAGTGGTGATCATTTCAAAGAGCAATTGCTTTTTGGCTCCACCCATCACTTTTTTTATGCTCTTTTAATTCAGTTGTCTTTCTGACGGCAAATAGTGCACTGTGCACATGCTTGGCGGATGCTTTGGTTGATTTTAAAAAAATAGTGCGTAAAAAAAATGTTCGTACCATTACGAAAATTTTTATATATTTATATAAAGATATCACAAGAAAAACAGATTCGATTTAAAAAATTTCTCAAGTCATATATAATAATTTCTTCTCTGAAATGAACTGAAAATCCTTAAGAGACCCTGACACATTTGGCGCTAGATTTAGCGCTTTTTAACTGTCGAAAAGGCGCATATTTTTTCCTTAGCGCTTTTTTAAAAAAGAGCGCTAAATAAGCGCTTTTATTGATCCCCAAAATTTTTGTACTTTTATTTGCAAACATTAAAATCAAGAGACATTAAACCAAAATTTGTTTCCGTTTTTCAAATACTTTATACTAATACTTTATTTTCTTAAGTAATCCATTAACTTGTTTTGTTCGTATTAAGTAAAACTTTCATAAATAGAGGAACATTTCTTATGATCAAAAGTTCACTTTTTTGGTATATGATCAAAAATTTCATTCAGCATTTATTTAAAATAAGTCTGATTTTCTTTTCTTTTCCTGAAATATCAGAAAAGGCTTTATAAAAATGTTAATGTTTTATTTAAGCTTCACTGCAAAAAAAAAAAACAAAAAAAAGTCGGTGTAGAGAACTTGATTATGCGATTTTAATTGACTTTAGCGGGCTGAGTCCAAATAGTTATTCAATCACGTCTAGTTAACATGTTGTTAACTGATCTTCATGATTTCTTTTCATATTTTATTCATAATATACCTGGATTTCTGATAATTGATAAAAAAAAGTGTACAAATCGTTCTCAAGCTATGATAAAATGTATGTAACATAAATGCCTTATTTCGATCGAAATATTAGTCTAGCCCATAAAAATTCGACATGATAGAAAAAACTAAAAACGGATTTGAATTTAGCGCTGTTATATCTTTGTATTCCATATATTTTTATTTCGAACGATTTTTTTTTTGACGGCCAGTGTAATTAATAAAACTTAGTTCGTAAACATTTCATTAAGTTTTTTATTTACATTTTATTTAGCGCTTTTTGATTAGAAATAGTTCACAACCCTGCTGATAAGCTCTTAACTAAAGTGAAAATCTTCCTAACCAGCAAACTTCGGTGAATAATTGAAGGTCATTGTGTTAAGTATTTTTGATTTTAAAATATCCAACAAATTTCCTATGTAAAGGCGAGTGATGTGCTTTTCGTCTTTTTAAATTAATATCTGCTCTGCAGTCTTCATTATTGAAAAATCGTTTATAACATTTTATTTTTCTTAATCCAAATTTTTTTTTTTTTTTTTTAATATTTTTTTTTTAATTATGCTAAAGTTCATCAAATTTAATTTTCATTAAATTATTCTTATGAAGAAAGGAAGTTACAACATGAAATTAATAAAAATTTATTGATAATTTTTCATTCTTGACTAGGGTAGCCAGATTTTAAATTCGGAAAAACAGTACATTGAATACAAAAAAAACAGTACAATCAAGAAAAAAACAGTACATTTTTTTGACGAAAACAATTTCACAAAGTTCAGCTATAATTAACTATCGGTTCAAGCTGTCAAAACATATTGTAAGATGGAAGTTAAAGTAATAGTTAGTTTGAACTGAACTTGGTGAAATTGGGGTAAATATTTCGAACTTTTGATTGAATATGCAACAACAATTATATAAAGAAATACACTTAAAATGTGTAACGTTTCATAAATATATGAAATTACTCCATTTGCATTACTAAAACAAAAGGTTTTTTGACTTTTATAATGAAAGTTAATTAAACCTGAACTTGGTGAAATTGGCCATTAATCTATAAAATCCAAAAAAAAAAAAAAAAAAATAGTTTGGCTAATTTTTATTTCACAAAATCTGAAAATATTTAAAATCAAGTGAAATTGAAAACGATGAATATTTTCAATAAAATTTTTGTAAAAATTAACTTATCTTTTTCTTATTTCAGTAGTTTAGGTAAAGAAAAGTGGTCCTCAAAGGTATTAGGTATTTTTATAAATTTTTAACACGGAGAATTTTCCAAATTTGTTTGTTTTCAATTTCACGTGATTCTAAAAATTAACGATAATTATGTTGGAATAAGTATTTTTTTAATACTTAAAAATTATTTTTTTGTCTTTCTCAGGTGTGGAAAGGGAAAGACTATTGGAAGAGGTAGCCATAAAATCATAACATGAAAATATACCACTGCTACGAGCCACCCATTATAATTTAGATTTCTACTGTGTATTTATGAGAAAACAATGACCACAGCGTAAAAGCTCTTATTATTTTAGAACTTTTTTTTTAACACAACATAATTTTTGTAAGCCAGTACTGTTAAATATAGACGGAGCAAAAAAAACAGTACAAAAAACTGTACAAAGTATAAAAAACAGTACATTTACGTACTGTTTTAGGAGTTGGGCATAAAACAGTACAATTGCAAAAAATCAGTACATGTACTGCTTAAAACAGTACGTATGGCAACGTCTGGACTGAAGCTGGGCTCGAACCCAGGCGTTTTTACGGACAGGTTACCCTTACATGTTTCGATTGCAACCACTCAATCTCCTCAGAGGGCTTGCCGTTTAACACTCGCAGCCATTTTATTTTTCTCACAAGAACTAAATCATGTTATATTTGACAATTGTTCAAACTGTCCTTAAACAAAATTTTAGATATTTTCTATGCGCAGTTAATTTGAATTCTTCATATATTTGTATGTATATTAATAAAATAAAAAGAAAATTGTTTGTTTTTTTGTTAACCTTTAAAATATAAGGAACAATATTTTGTTTTACCAAATAGCAAATTAATTGTGTATTGAAGTATTAAACAGATTTTTTAAACCAAAACAATTTTTACGATTACATTTTTATAATAATCTTTTCGTTTACTTTTTTGTTGTACTGTATTTCTAAATTCGTCTCATTTTCTCAACAATTCAAAACCATTTAAATTTTGATCACCACTGATTTAAATTTTTTTTTCTTGTACTACATAGTTTATGCTGAATGAAGACATGAGCAGCGTTACCGTTATGCGACTAAAGTCGCATTTTTGCCCCTTTTTTAATACCATGCCACTTTCTTTGCCCCTTTATTTTAAATCCCCTTTTGTATCATTTTGTATGTTTTTGTTCCCCTTTTGCCCCTTTTTGAACTTCCAGCTTTTATATGATTGTATGTTTTTACTTTACCGCATAGAAGTGCATCCGCTAAACGGATTTTTTTTTTAAATTAGCATTATAAAACAATAAGTGGTCCAATAGACTGAAAGTTGATACCCGGCAGCCCATGTTGAACTTATTAATAAATATGTATATATAGATGCATATTTTCGGAAATTAGATACTTATATAACAACTAAAGAAACAGCATAGCACTGTAATGCATTAATAAAAAGTGTACCACTACTAACTTCTCCTAATAAGAAATATCAGAACTAAATTTGGTCCACCTATCACTCATAATAAAGGCGCTATTGTGACAAAGCCCTTATTTTGGGAATATTAACGTGGTTATAAGTCTATTACTAAGTCAATTAGTAACCGATTTTGTTAAATTAAAAATGGAACGACAAACTTATATAATAACGAACTTATATATTTCCAGCTGTGGTGAAGGATAAAATTATATGTAACAGTTCATACACGTTAACTTGCAAACAAGAAGTGTTTTTTCACTGTGCATATATACATTCGAACATCTCTATAGTGAAGTTCTATAAAATGAAGCTTTCTATATAATAAACAAATTTAAAAATTATTATAATTTGATCTCCTTACACACAAAAAAAAATCATAGGTAAAATTACCTAAAAATATGGTATACAATTAACAATTAATTCTTGATAACGATTTTAACAACAGTCGCTCGTTTTAGTGGACAAAAATGTAGCAGTATTTCTTATAAAATAAATTTGATCATTAAAAGTTAAATAAGCAGCACAAAAGGTTTTGTAGCCTAGCAGATTATTTTCCAGCACCTTATTTCTTACAAGCAATTAAACACTTAACGCAAAAGTCTTCAAACTGTTCCTTATATGGATATTATTGAAGCAAATATTAATAGATAATCGAACTAATACCAGTTGTTATAAACAAAAGTAAAAAAAATGTTAGTTCTGTATAATATAGGGAAGTTCGACTATATATGGATGTGTCAAATGATAAAAGGCCTTACTCCAAAAAAAAAGTCTAGAGAAAATTAGTATTGTTTAGTATTGGGCAAAATCTTTCATTTATGTGAATCTTTCATTCTCTTTCAGAAAGGTTAAGTGAATTAATTCATTCTTTTCTTTCACCTTTGTAAATCTCAAACAGCTTTCAGAATGAAGTGTCAAGCTCGTTTGAGGAATGATTAAATTGATATTTTTAAAACAAAAACGTATTTTTATAGTTAATGGAAATTAGATTTAAAGTTAAAGTAAAAGAGTTGTTATAAAAAAATGTACAAAATAAGCACACATTTAGTATGTTTATGTATGTTTGTAAAAGTTCAGATTGCTCTTATTGTCATCCGCTAAAAAAAGTAAAAAAAAACTTAATTTCAATAAAAGTTTAATAGAAGGAAAAAAGCGTTACAAAAAAGATAAACATTAAACAGAATATGAAAGAATACAAGATGAAACCGAAAGATGAAAGAAATGGAAAGAAAATACGGAAATATTGCATTCTTTCACTTAAGTGAATCATTCAGTTGAAGTAATTCATTCAAGAACGACACAAGCCTAGTATTGTTTGAAAAATGGATTTTCAAAATTTAAAACGCTACAAATAGAAATTTGCCAAACACGCGCAGCTTAGCAATTCATATTTAAGCAATATATAATGGCCTAATTTTGTTATGTATATTTTCCTTTTATCTGGCTGTTAGCTTCGGAAAAAATCATATAAGATTAAAACCCTACACCAATTTTTCATATTTTTTAAAGGAAAATATTTAAATTATAAAAGAACCAAATCATTTTCAAAGAGTTCACATCTAATTAGATAGTAATATAACAAAATTGAGAAATTTTCGAAAAGTGGAGTTAGGCCTTTTATTTATACATAAGAAGAGGCTTATTTTTTGTAACGTTTATGTTTTCCGTGAAAATAACTTAATAAAAATGAAAATGTTCTTGTTTTTAAAGTTGCCCCTTTTTTTTCTCAGAATTTCCCTTTTTGTGCCACTTTTATTTTGAAAATCCCCTTTTTGTGCCCCTTTTTGAAAATTTTGAACGGTAACGCTGGACATGAGTAATAATTGCTTCATTTCTGGCATTTTTGTTTGTATTTTTTTTCTTTACCAAAACAATCATTGTCGCACCGAACACACAAACATTTTTATTAAAAAATGAAGCTACCCAGTAAAAAATTGTGCTTACTGGTAAGCAGGTTTGTAAGGGAGAGAAGCACAGTTCCCCCTTACAAACCTGCTTACAAGAGGCATGATTTTTATATGGCGAATTCCCACTTGGAAGCACTACTTTTTTGTAAAATCACTGCGTTTTTCATGGCTTACATTATTCCGTGAAGGAAGAGCTTCCAAAAACCGCAGCTTTCATACCTTTGATTAATTGCTTCTATACTGTATACAACAGTATAGAAGCAAAAACTTATGCAAAAGAACAAAAAGCAAAACAAACACACACACATATGTAATTTTAAAATAGAACGAAACTGTACGCAAATTAAAAAGAAAACAACAACAAATCTTGTAATTGACCACACAAAAATTTGCTTGCGTCCTCTCTGCTCAAAAACATTTTGCCAACTGATTGCGTAATAAAAAAGAAGTAATTTTAAGCATCTGTTGTTTTCGATTACATGTCGGGAATAATCGTAAACACATTTTGAAATCATTGCAATACAACGTGCTTCCATGTAAGGGATTAACAGAAGCACTTTGAACTTTGGTCGTAAATATTTTCTTTTAAATAATCATTTCAACTACTCCCTTACAACCTGCTTACTTATAAGGGATTATGCGAAGCTATTAAATAATTTTCATTTACTTATATTAAAAATTTACTTCAATGGTTGCGCTTCCCTGTTGCTTCTAAGTAGTATGTAATAGCCAGCGCATATATCAGCGCTCTTGTACTTTTCTTGCTTCCGAAAACCTTAAAATTTTTTACTGGGTAACGATTGTATAAATAACAAAGCACGATGTGCATTATTTGAATGACTGCAAACCAGCAGCGAATATTTGCGGTTGCGCAAGTTTGATTGTATGACCGCAAGTGAGTGTATCTGTTGCTGTTCATTTCCCAGCGGGAAAGATAAGGAGTATGGAGGCCTTCTAGAAGGCCTCTGTACCCCTTGTTTTGGATAAACAAGGCCTTCTTTCTCCATTCCATACTCATTTTTTTTTTACACGCGTTGTCATTGCGGATTAGGCCTTCCGCTCTCCTTTCTTTCGCCAGAGCTTCTTAAAGGCATTCAAATAAATGGCTCTTAAAATGACTGTCAAAAGGTCTTAGCAAAAAGGTTATCTTGAAGGGGTTTTAAGAAAGGTATGTTAAAAGGCCTTTCAATAAATGGCTCTTAAAAGACTTTTCAGACCATCCTTCTACAAAGGCCGCCTTTGATTAAAGGTCATATTGAAGGGCTATCAGTCTAAAACATTAAGGAATATTTCGTTACAAATGAAATTAGAAGACTGAAACCTATTCTCATGTACATATTCGATCTTCAATATAGAAAATGAAACAACACTTAACTTATTGTAGTTTAATAACACATGTGATACCTATTTTTTTATTGAAATAATAATTAAATTTGCTAAATATTGTAAAATCTATATATATAAAAGTGAATGTATGTATATTTGTATTATATATATATATATTTGTGCCTTATAGGAGGCCAAACCACTTGACCGATGGCCTTGAAATTTTCACAGCCTTTAACTGTGACCCTGGAAGAGACATTAGGCTATATAAAATTGTGACTGGGCAAAGAGGCGGTGCCACGCCCATACAACCCAAAATTTAAAATCGTGTTATCTATGACATTTTTTGACCTACGGCGATAATATTTGGTATATATGTTGGTGCCATGAATAGAAATACGTTTAATTAAAACAGTAGTAAAAAGGTGTATTGGACAAAGGGGCGGTGCCATATTTTTTCGTGGATGCCAATATTAAATATCGCATATTTTAAGAGCCGCTGCAAGCATTTTGTTGAACTTTTGGTAGTAGGATCTTCTGAGCCCCAAAATTCAAATAAAATAGCAGCGGGGGAAGTGGCATAGGATGCCATTGCTTAATATCGCATATCTTAAGAACTGTTATAGTGAGAATGTTCAAACTTTGTACAATTCACTCTAATGGTATACTACACTTTTGAAAATAAAAATAAAGCGGGCATGCGCAGGGGTGGAAATACCTCCCATACGATGCATATATTAAATATCGCTCAACTGAAGAATTATTAAAGGGAGACTCTTCAAACGTGGTTAAAGCTACTATTATAGCAAACTTTAAATTTCAATATAGTAATGGGCGGGGTGGACAGAGGAGGAGCAGTACCCCTCATAGATAGAAATATTAATAAGAGCCGCTGCAAGCAATTTGTTGAACTTTTGGTAGTAGGGTCTTCTGAGCCCCAAAATTGAAACAAAATAGCAGCGGGGGAAGTGGTTCCCCCCATATAACGCCAATGTTTAATATCGCATATCTTGAGAACTGTTATAGTGAGAATGTTCAAACTTTGTAGAAGTCACGCTTATGGTATACTACACTACTGAAAATAAAAACAAAGCGGGCATGCGCAGGGGTGGAAATACCTCCCATACGATGCATATATTAAATATCGCTCAACTGAAGAACTATTAAAGGGAGAGTCTTCAAACGTGGTTAAAGCTACTATTATAGCAAACTTTAAATTTCAAAATAGTAATGGGCGGGGTGGACAGAGGAGGAGCAGTTCCCCTCATAGATAGAAATATTAATAAGAGCCGCTGCAAGCAATTTGTTGAACTTTTGGTAGTAGGATCTTCTGATCCCCAAAATAGCAGCGGGGGAAGTGTTTCCCACCATAGGACGCCAATGTTTAATATCGGATATCTTAAAAACTGTTATAGTGAGAATGTTCAAACTTTGTAGAAGTCACACTTATGGTATACTACACTTTTGAAAATAAAAATAAGGTGGGTAGGCGCAGAGGGGAATACCTTCCATAGGATGAATATATTAAATATCGCTCAACTGAAGAACTATTAAAGGGGTAGTCTTCAAACGTGGTTAAAGCTACTATTATGGTAAACTATATAGAAATGGGCGGGGTAGACAGAGGAGGAGCAGTACCCCTCATAGATAGAAATATGATTTAGAGCCGCTGCACTCATTTTGTTTAACTTTTTGTAGTATGATCTTCTGAACCCCAAAATTGAAATAAAATAGCAGCGGGGAAACGTTACCCCCATAGGACGCCAATGTTTAATATCGCATATCTTAAGAACTGTTATAGTAAGCATGTTTAAACTTTCTATAAGTTACTCTTATGGTATACTACACTTTTGAAAATAGAAAAAAGCGGGTAGGCGCGGGAGGGAAACACCTCCCATAGGATTCATATATTAAATAGCTCTCAACTGAAAAAGTGGTTAAAGCAGTGTAGTGAAGCGCACCGGGTTAAGCTAGTAGATTGTAAATAAAAGTATATAATAAAAAAAAACTTTTAAGCACAAGTACCTATCTTCCTTAATGAACAAAACTCAACTAAAATGATTCATATTATTGTTTTTATTTTGTACTAGCTTAACCCGGTGCGCTTCGCTGCACTGCTTTAACCACTTCTTCAGTCGAGAGATATTTAATATATGCATCCTATGGGAGGTATTTCCCCCTGCACCTACCCGCTTTATTTTTATTTTCTAGTAGTATATATATACCATAAGAGTGACTTCTGCAAAGTATGAACATTCTCACTTTAACAGTTCTTAAGATATGCGATATTAAACATTGGCGTCCCATGAGGGTTACCACTTCCCCCGCTGCTATTTTTTTTAATTTGTGGGGCTCAGAAGATCCTACTACGGAAAGTTCAACAAAATGCGTGCAGCGGCTCTTATTAAAATTTCTATCTATGAGGGGTACTGCTCCTCCTCTGTCTACCCCGCCCATTTTTAATTGAAATTTAAAGTTTGCCTAATAGTAGCTTTAACCACGTTGAAAGACTCTCCCTTTAATAGTTCTTCATTTGAGCTATACATATTTAATATATGCATCCTACGGGAGGTTTTTACTCCCTGCGCCTAGCCGCTTTATTTTGGTTTTCAATAGTGTAGTATACCATAAGAGTGACTTCTACAAAGTTTACACATTCTCACTATAACAGTTTTAAGACATGCGATATTACACATTGGCGTCCTATGGCGGGTACCACTTCCCCCGCTGCTATTTTAATTGAATTTTTGGGCTCAGAATATCCTACTACCAAAAGTTCAACAAAATTCGTGCAGCGGCTCTTAATTTTATTTCTATCTATGAGGGGTACTGCTCCTCCCCTGTCTACCCCACCTATTTTTATATTGAAATTTATAGTTCACCATAAAAGTAGCTTAAACCACGTTTGAAGACTCTCCCTTTAATAGTTTTTCAGTTGAGCTATATTGAATATAAGCATCCTATGGGAGGTATTTCCCCCCTGCGCCTACCCGCTTTATTTTTATTTTCGATAGTGTAGTATATCATAAGAGTGACTTCTACAAAGTTTGAACATTCTCACTATAACAGTTCTTAAGATATGCGATATTAAACATTGGCGCCCTATGGGGGAACCACATCCCCAGCTGCTATTTTATTTCAATTTTAGGGGCTCAGAAGATCCTACTACCAAAAGTTCAACAAAATGCGTGCAACGGCTCTTATTAATATTTCTATATTATATATATATAGGGGTACTGCTCCTACTCTGTCTATATATATAGCTTACCATAATAGTAGCTTTAACCACGTTTGAAGACTCTCCCTTTAATATTTCTTCCGTTGAGATATATTTAATACATGCATCCTACGGGAGGTGTTTCCCCCTGCGCCTTCCCGCTTTATTTTTATTTTCAAAAGTGAAGTACACCATAAGAGTGACTTCCACAAAGTTTGAACATTCTCACTACAACAGTTCTTAAGATATGCGATATTAAACATTGGCGTCCTATCGTGGGTACCACTTCCCGCGCTGCTGTTTTGTTTAAATTTTGGGGTTCAGAAGATCATACTACCAAAGGTCCAACAAAATGCGTGCAGTGGCCCTTATTAATATTTCTATCTATGAGGGGTACTGCTCCTCCCCTGTCTACCCCGCCTATTTTTATATTGAAATTTATAGTTTACCCTAATAGAAGCTCTAACCACGTTTGAAGACTTTCTCTTTAATAGTTCTTCAGTTGAGCGATATTTAATATATGCATACTATGGGAGGTGTTTCCCCCTTGCGCCTACCCGCTTTATTTTTATTTTCGATAGTGTAGTATACCATAAGAGTGACTTCTACAAAGTTTGAACATTCTCACTACAACAGTTCTTAAGATATGCAATGTTAAACATTGGCCTCCTATGGGGGATTCCACTTCCCCCGCTGCTATTTTATTTCAATTTTTGGGCTCGGAAGATCCTTCTTCCAAAAGTTCAGCAAAATACGTGCAGCGGCTCTTATTAATATTTCTATCTATGAGGGGCACTGCTCCTCCCCTGTCTCTCCCGCCCATTTTTATATTGAAATTTAAAGTTTACTATAATAGTTGCTTTAACCACGTTTTAAGACTCTCCCTTTAAAAGTTCTTCAGTTGAGCGATATATAATGTATGCATCCTCTGGGAGGTATTTCCCCCTGCGCCTACCCGCTTTATTTTTATTTTCAAAAGTGTAGTATACCATAAGAGTGACTTCTAGAAAGTTTGAACATTCTCACTATTACAGTTCTTAAGATATGCGATGTTAAACATTGGCGTCCTATGGGGGATTCCAATACCCCCGCTTCTATTTTATTTCAATTTCGGGGCTCAGAAGATCCTACTCCCAAAAGTTCAGCAAAATGCGTCCAGCGGCTCTTAAGGTATGCGATAATTAATATTGGCATACTATGGGGGGTACCAATTCCCCTGCCCCTATCGAAAAAATAAGTAGCCTATTTTATTTTTAGGGCTCACATGATGTTACTGTAAAAATTTCAGGAAAATCGGTTCAGTAGTTTCGGAGTCTACAAAGCGACAAAAAAACAAACATACAAACATTTTTCATTTTTTCTTATAGATAGATTTTAATATGTACCTACTTTGTTACTATGTTTTACAACGGGATCTGAATTCTTTCGCTTTGGCGAAAAAAACAAAGCAAACAATTTTACTCTTTCTCTTTTCAACTTCAACTAAAATGATTTACAACATATGTTACTTTGTTTTTGTAAAGGGATCTGAATTCTTTTGCTTGTGCAAAAAAACAAAATAAAAAATGTCTTATCGCTTCTCATAGAAGCGAGTGTGGAAGGCGTATCTTATCTTTTATACCAAAGAGCCGAGGCCTTCTATGAGGCATTCTTTAGCAGTTACGTAAGAATAGTAATTAAATCAGCAAATTTTTTAAGCAGGCCTTTAAAAAGGCCTGAAGTAAGAAAGTCTTCTGAGTTTTCCCGCTGGGTTAATGCGATTTTTTTGCAATTGCACAAAGCAGTTCTCTGTCCCTTACTACGAAGCAGGTTTGTAAGGGAGAATAATAAAAAATAACTGTATCAGAGCGTAAAGCTGATCGTTACATCCAACAACTTTTATATGCGCTGAATAATGCGCTTTATGTGTCAAAAATCGATTGCTTCAAAGTGGGAACTCGCCATAAAAAATTCATGTCTTCCGTAAGCGCAATGGTAAGCGAAACTTTAACGTTTCTCCTTTACAAACCTGCTTCGTTGGAAGCTCCATTTTTTATTGGGATCATACTTTTCCTTCATATAACATGGTTGATAAATAAACTGCGTTATACCTACATTTTTTTTTTTTTTTTTTTTGTAAAATATATGTAGTTTTAAAAGATTATATCTGGGATTTGCGCGCATCTCCTTTGTTGTAGAGGCAGTTTAATACGTATGTATATGTCAATGAATGGGGAAAAATCTCTACAAACATTTTTGAAAGTTTTTGGCGATTGCTTATTTGGCGATGATTACGGGATCCTTCTCAGGGAATACGAATTGCTAACCATCGCCTCTGCTTTACAACTAGGCGATGAATATGCGAGCGCACACAAGTAGCGGCAATCATCAGTGTTTTTTTTATAACTTTCGAAAGAATTTTTTTTGTCTTGTTGTTTTGTTAAGGTAACGGGAAAATAAATATTTGGTTTCAAGGGCAATTAGCAAAATTGTTATTCCAGTTGATCAAGTGATTTGTGAAAGGTGTGTTACTGTAATTTATGTAAATAATATTTAATATATCCCTGAAAGCAATTTTCATCGCCGAACCATTGCCCGCGGATCGCCGGCAAAATGTCTAACATCGCAGCGATGCATCGCGTGGAAGCTAAATGCGATCCTCTGGCGATCCCGAAAACGTTCGCATGTGCCAACCACGCGATTTGTGTACCGCGGCACACGATGTTCACGCGATATATCGATATTACTATCGACTGAATGTTTGTACTTAAGTAGGAAAACTTTAACTAGTTTGTTATCAGGCTGCAGTTCATTGTTTTATCACTTAATTGGACGTAAGAGTCGTATGTATGTACGTACGTTAATTTAGATGACAGTTCTTAAAAATTGTGATGCTGATAAGCACCTTTCTGAAGGAACCAAAGTAACAGAGACTACAAGAAATTTTATTGCAACTTAAGATAATGTTCTATATTGGATTTGATTCTCAACGTTACCTCTAACACCCTTAAAAATTAAATCCCAGTTTTTACTGACCATTTTGGAGGAACCCAGATTTCTGGAAAACTGGCCCGGCAATTTTTTGCACGGAAAGCGATTTATATTCTTTAGTACGTCTACTTTCATAATTTATCCAGTTTTTTCCTTGACGCTACCTCTAACACCCTTAAAAATTAAATCCCAGTTTTTACTGACCATTTTGGAGGAACCCAGATTTCTGGAAAACTGGCCCGGCAAATTTTTGCACGGAAAGCGATTTATATTCTTTAGTACGTCTACTTTCATAATCTATCCAGTTTTTTCCTTGACGTTACCTCTAACACCCTTAAAAATTAAATCCCAGTTTTTACTGACCATTTTGGAGGAACCCAGATTTTTTGAAAACTGGCCCGGAAATTTTTTGTACGTAAAGCAGGTTTATTCTTGAAGTTACCTCTAAGCCCTGAACAAATAAATTACAAAATTCGGTTTTAATAATGTTAATGTATACATACTTTATATTTTTATTAATAAATAAATTTTTTGTCTTCTTATTATAAAAAAAAGTTTTTTTAATATATGTAAGTCGAAATGTTTTTTTTTAATTATACATAAATACATTTCTTTGATTTACTTTATTACTTTTTTTTCGGTTTGTGCTTTGTTGTGATACAGACGTGTATTTTTAGCCCCGCATACGATTTGAACTATTAATTAATCACATTTGATTTTGTAATACATAAATATAAGCAGCGAATGGACGCTTAAAAAAAAAATAATATATTTTGTTATTTAAATTACTTAACATAATAGTGAACAATTTAAAACGATAAAATTAAATAAAATAAAACAGTAAAAATATATATGTATGTACGTATGAATGTTCATACATGTGTATACATATTCTGAACAAAAACATTTAAATTTAAATTTCTTGTTTTTTTTTGTTGTTGTAAAATACAATAAATAATAAAAATATTAAAGCAAAGCAAAACGGTGAAAAACAAAAACAACTCTTTGCATGAGTACGAACAGTGAAACAACACTAAGACAAAATGAAAAAAACGTTTACGTTTTAGTTCAGGCAAACGAAAATAATGTAGAAATAAATAAAACAAAACAAAACAATATAAACTATTTAACGGCTAAGCCAATTATTCGAACACGTTCCTTATCACCCTCGGTGTTTACGAAAACAGTGGATAGTGACTCATTAAAAAAACTACAACTAGATTTGGTGACAAGTGTTGCCAGCCCAGCAAGTATTGCCGTGACGTCAAAAACAAATTTAGTGGGAAATGATACCATGAACTCAAACACAAATGCAATGGAAAACCCCCCTGTAAAAAGTTGTCAAAAGCCTACAGTACAAGTTGGTACAAGCAGAGAAAAAACATGATTACTGAGTGGTCACTACGACCATTTTTATTCATATTTGCCTATTATGTTTACCCTAATAAATTTATTATAGTCCCAATATAATTTAAAAAAATATTTTTTGTCCTTAACATTTTTAAAATCACTATAATAATGTTCTATGGTGTTTTACACCTAAAATGTTATTCTGATCTAGCTAAACATATTAAATTATGTTAAATGTTTGCTACTATAATAAATATATTTTAAACTATACATTTAAAACCATTATCTTAGTTGCACACAAAAGGTATGATTAATACCATAATTTTTGTTTGCTTTTAAACAAATTCTCTAAATGAGCAAACATATATTGTCAAAACAAGCAGTGTGTGTTTTAAAAGAAAATAAAATTTTCGACCGCGAGCGTAAGTTAATCGGGAACCATGAATGACATCAAAATAATTAAAACATTTTTTGAGAAGAGAATGTCCATGCTGCATTGAACAATTAACAAAATAAATTATTATATATTTATTGAAACAGGTAAGTTATTTATATTATATATAATTATAAAAATACATACATAAATGTATAAGTATGCAATTACATTGTCTTTCTTGCAGCAAAAAAAACCTACAACATTAAATCCGGCATAGAAGTTTTACACCCAATTTTATCAACAGCCCCGAATTTTTTTTCAATTACTGTTCAACATTATATTAACACAGCAGAGGTCATACTATAAATACAAGGTAAGTTTATGTTTGAATTTAATTTAACAAGTCTTAAGTGCATGGAAAAACAAAAATTTAAAAGTAATATAAAATTTATAAATTAAAACATAAACACAAATATATATAAATGTATAAATATAATTTTATTTTTTAATATATTTCTTATAAATATAATACAAAGAATTTTTAATAAAAAATAAATGTGTTAAACTAAATTTTTTATTGTTTTTATTGTGAGAACCATATAACATGTTGAAATAAACATTTTGCATGTTATTGGGAAATATAGAAACATGGTTGGAAAGGTCGTTTGCGTTTTTCTCCTGAACATAATAATATGTTTGAGACAAAAATAAGTTAAAAAAATTATGTCTGAACATATCGTCGTGCGGGAGTTTATGTGCTCTATCCGCCATTTTACACATTTCGAGTTAATTATGCCACTTTAGGTTTTCGACCCCAAATTTTTCAAATATGTAATCCGTTTTCGGCTATCTCATCTAGTTTCTGAGATAAACAGTGTCTGTTTTGTTCTATATCCTTCAAACCTGAATTATGTTAAAACTTCAAGATCGATTTTCTCAAAATACACTTTTGGCATATAGAGCACATAAACTCCCGCACGACGATATATTGTTATTAACAACGTGCTTGACACAATCATAACCACAAACATTAATGATAGTTTGCGATTGTGATTGTATCAACCATGTGTTTTCTTTGCGTGTATGGACAGGTACATAACAGTGCTTAAACGGGGACGCAGCCCTACCTCTGCAGCAGTTGCTTCGGCCTCAAAAGTACCATCTTTTGTTAAAATAAATACTCAAAATCGTTTTGCAATTCTGGAGGATGAATCCTCTGAAGCACCAAACGTCATTAAACCATCCAAGCCTCCCCCGATATATCTAAGGGAGCAAAATTCAAATGAGCTCATAAAGAGTTTGATATCGGTGATAGGTGAAAATTCGTTTTACGTAGCGGCTATAAAGCGTGGAAGTATAAACGAGACAAAAATACAAGCCAATAATGAGAATGATTTTCGCAAAATAGTAAACAACTTTGAAACGCTTAAAAAAAACTTTTATACCTACCAACTGAAAAGCAGTAAAGTTCTACAGGTAGTGATTAAGGGTATTGACTCATGTGTGGACCCAGAAGAGGTTAAAACATTTCTAGAAGAAAAAGGCTTCAAGGTAAAACATGTAGTAAATATTAAAAATAGAGAAAAAATTCCCCAACCACTTTTTCGAGTGGAGTTTGAACCCGGTGACGTAAAACTTAAAAAAAAACGAAACACATCCTATTTACAATTTAAAATATATTCTCTACAGAAGAATAACTATAGAAGAGCCGCACAAAAAAAATGGACCTGTTCAGTGCTTAAACTGCCAAGAATTTGGCCATACCAAGGCATACTGCTACTTACCCCCTGTCTGCGTAGTATGTGGTGAACTACACGGTACAGTTTCTTGCGATAAGTCTAAAACCGACCCCAACGTAAAAAAATGTAGCAACTGTGGCGGTAATCACACGGTTGGACCGAAAACAAATACCCCTCAAATGCAGGTTGCAAATCAGGTAAACACAAATGCAATTCAAGCCCCCCAGCCTAGTAATAACAGAACCTCTTACGCTAACGTCCTAAAATCAAACCATCAGCCAATGCAAGGTGCCTCGCCAAGTAATGATGAAACTCCGGTTTCTAATTTAAGTCGTTTAGAAAAAACCATGGAAACATTAGTGCAAACAGTAAATAATTTTACGAACACAATGGGTAATATGATGCAGGAAATGCTTAGAATGCAATCGATGTTATTGCAAGCTGTACTTAACAAACCATGAACTGTTTAAAAATTTGTTTTTGGAACGCAAACGGCATCCGCCAACATAAAAATGAATTAGAATACTTTCTTAAAAATAAACAAATTGATGTCATGATGATTTCTGAAACTCATTTTACCTCAAGAAATACGTTTAAAATAAATGGTTATATACTATATGATACCAAGGACCCTCGAGATAGAGCTTGTGGAGGTTCTGCCATCTTAATAAAAAGTCGAGTCAAACACTACATTATGTGTGATCACCGTGAAGACTATCTGTAAGCAACGACTATTTGTATTGAGGAGCTAAATCGAAACATAGTAATTTCTTCTTTATACTCTCCACCTAGATTTTCCATATCAGAAGGCCAATATTATAAATATTATAAATCATTAGGACCCTGTTTTCTGGCCGCTGGCGATTATAACGCTAAACATACCTTCTGGGGGTCACGACTTATAACACCAAAAGGTCGTGTTTTGTTTAACACAATCTCTAAAATGGGTTTAAATGTGGTCGCAAGCGGGCAACCAACATATTGGCCTACTGATCAGCAAAAAATTCCAGATGTTATCGACTTTGGCGTGGTTAAAAACATCCCCACAGAAACGATTCATGTTGAAGCTTCCTTAGAATTATCATCCGACCACACACCTACAAGGTGTGCGACGCCAGCCACACAAATAAATTGGTTAAAATATAAAAAATTTCTCAGTGCCCATTGCACAGAAAATATTCCGCTTAGTACACCGGAGAATGTGGATCTCTCTCTTGTTAACTTTGACAGTTATCTTAAACTAGCTGTTCAACACTCCAGTGTTACCCCCAAGAAAATTAAAAATAATAAAATATGTTCTTCAGATGTCGAGCGGCTCTTGACTGAAAAAAGGAGAGTTCGAAGAGAGTGGCAACTTTACAGATCCCCGCAACTTGAGATTTTATTAAAAGAATGCACAAAAAGGCTAAGAAAGTTGCTACAGAATCAGAAAACGGCTTCTCTAGAAAAATATCTTAAGGAACTTGATGCAACTCCACAATCTGACTACTCATTATGGCGTGCAGCTAGAAATCTAAAAAGGCCAGTTATATCTAAGCCACCATTAAGAAACTTGAATGGTAGCTGGGCAAGAAATGATAATGAAAAAGGAAACCTGTTTGTAAATCATTTGAAAAACGTATTTACACCAAATATATCTCACAATATTGCGGTCGAGTTACCACCTGTTGATGCTAGAGCAGCTATTCCCCTCAGATTCGAGATAAGAGAAATCGAAAAGGCTATTTGTGACTTAAACACTAAGAAGGCACCTGGTATTGATAAAATCAGTAATAAAATGCTTTTATTCTTTTATTATTCTTATTATTCTTTTATTATTCTTTTTATTTTTAATGCTATTTTACGCCTTGAATACTATCCTGAAAAATGGAAGGTTTCCTTAGTTACCATGATACCAAAGCCAGGTAAAGATCATACAAAAGTTGAGTCTTATAGACCTATTAGCTTATTATCAAATATGTCAAAGCTGTTTGAGAAATTATTAGTTTCAAAATTAACACCAATTTTAAGTGAAAATAGATGTATTCCAAACCATCAGTTCGGATTTAGAAGAAAACACAGCACAATCGAGCAGACTCATCGAATAGTAAATGTCATAAGAAAAGCATTTGAAGAAAAGAAATATTGCTCAGCACTCTTCATCGATGTTTCGCAAGCTTTTGACAAAGTCTGGCATGAAGGCTTATTACACAAATTGAAGCAAAATTTACCAGCAAACACACACAAGCTGCTAGAAAGCTACTTAGTCGGTCGTCAATTTATTATTAAAGAAGGAAATTTCTTAAGTTCACCTCAGCCCATTGCCGCTGGAGTCCCACAAGGCAGCATCCTGGGCCCCCTATTATACTTAATTTATACTTCGGACATGCCAACAAGCAACTACACACAAACTTCAACATTTGCAGACGATACAGCTTTTCTAAGCGTCCACGAAAATCGTTATGAAGCATCGCGTTACTTACAGCATCATATATTTTAACTAGAAATATGGTTAAGACAATGGAGGATAATGGTCAATGAGCAAAAATGTGTACATATAACATTCACTTTGCGCCGGGAATCTTGCCCCCCTATTACAATCAATAATCAAATAATTCCTCAACATTCGCATGTTAAATATCTCGGTATACATCTGGATCGGCGATTAACGTGGAAATGCCATATAGAGGCAAAATTAACTCAAATGAAACTAAAAGCCATTCAAATTCATTGGCTTATTGGAAGAAATTCTGTCCTTAGTCTCGATTGCAAGCTTCTACTTTACAACTCTATCTTAAAGCCTATCTGGTGCTACGGTATTCAACTATGGGGCACTGCCTCGGCCTCTAATATCGACAAAATTCAAAGGCGCCAAAATAAACTTCTTCGAATAATCACAGCCGCTCCCTGGTATGTTAAAAACTCAAACATTCATAAGGATCTCAATGTGCCATTAGTGAAATCTATGATTACAAAATATGCAATTAAATATTTCAAAAGGCTTGAACAACACCCAAATCCACTAGCTCGAAATATTTTAAATCATGGCGGCCACACTCGCTTAAGAAGAAGAGACACTGCAGCACTTACCCAATTAGATGAGCGATAAACACCTATAAAAGTGAACATAACCCGTGATGAAGAAAATTTTGTCTGGCACTGGCAGGAGATAAAATAACGTATTAGGTTAAGATTTGATTAATTATTGTTAGTTCATATTTAATATATGAAGATTCAATAAACAAATAATGACAAAAAAAAAAAAAAAAAAAAAAACTTTATTACTTTTTTTATTAACATTAAATTTTTATTATTGTTTATTAATTTTTTACTCCATTTTTTCTTAATTATTAGCTTTAAATTACAATATCTTATTTTTTTCGAACCCCCTAATTTCTTAAATTGCCAAATTTGCATTCCCAAAAGCAAAACTCTAATTATTATTTTAATTCCCAAAAGCATTAAATTCCCATTTTCAATTCATCCCCCAAAAGCACTAATTCCATTTTGCGTTTTCGTGGATAACTATCGACGCTATCTTGGCGCACGTTGCGCTTTTTTCTTTTGAAAATATCAGCTGTTTTTGTTATTACTTAAAGATTGCCACGTGGGCCAAGATAGCGTCGACGAAATAGCGTCGAATTTGGGAATTTAAAAACCGGGAAAACAAAATACCCAAATTATGGTGTTTTTCAGAATAAGAACAAAAAGTTAGCGTCGAATTTAGGAATTTATGGGGATTTCCAAAGTAAAAAAAAAGTTAGCGTCGAATTTAGGAATTTAAAAAGGGGAAGTAAAAATAACTAATATTTTTAATAAAAATACAAAAAATAGTTTACACAAATTAAAAAATACACATTTAGGAACAAAATAAGCGTGTTCCATTTTGGATGCACCCAAATATCTCTGGAACTAAACGAACGATTTTTTGCACGCATCGCTTATTTTGTGCGGAAAATGATTTACTTTCAGAATATATACAGTTTATAGCGTGCAAAAGCCTGTGTTGCATGGGATAAATCAGCAACGCTTTTTACTGACCGAACGATTTTTTGCACGCATCGCTCATTTTGTGCGGAAAACGATTTACTTTCAGAATATATACAGTTTATAGCGTGCAAAAGCCTGTGTTCCATGGGATAAATCAGCAACACTTTTTACTGACCATTTTGGATGCACCCACATATCTCGGGAACTAACCGAACGATTTTTTGCACGCATCGCTCATTTTGTGCGGAAAACGATTTACTTTCAGAATATATACAGTTTATAGCGTGCAAAAGCCTGTCTTCCATGGGATAAATCAGCAACGCTTTTTACTGACCATTTTGGATGCACCCAAATATCTCGGGAACAGACCGTACGATTTTTTGCACGCATCGCTTAGTTTGTTCCTTAATGTGTATTTTTTAATTAGTGTTAACTATTTTTTGTATTTTTATTAAAAATATTAGTTATTTTAACTTCCCCTTTTTAAATTCCTAAATTCGACGCTATTTCGTCGACGCTATTTTGGCCCACGTAAGATTGCCTCGTTTTATATTTATTATATCACTGTATGCCTAAAAGTATGCCCTTACTTTTTTTTCTTTTTTAAATACAATAATAACCAGTGTTTTAAAAGGCTAAAATAACAACCAGGGTTTAAAAAGCTACTTCCATAGTAAATCAAAGCTACGAAAAGACTGTAGCTTTAGTAAAAAATTAAAACGAAAAACTAATGAGTTTTAAGCGCCACAGAAATTTGTCATCTCCGGAACAATTAACCCTAGTCGGACCGAAGAATTTTACAACATTAAAAGGCGGCAGAACATAGAACTGTCACTATAAATAAGATTACTGAAAATACAGATCATTTTTTAAAATAAAGTCATAATTTACTTGAATAATCAAATATTTTTAAGCATACATTTTAGAAATTTCAAAAGATTCTGTTATTCGTGCTTAATTAGCAGTTTTTATTCTTGATAAAAACACTTGAAATTTATTGTTGATGGGATAAGCTATTACTATGCGCATTTCACTGGTTGCTTAGGCCATATCATTTAGAAATACTTTTGAAATTTAAAGTCAATTATAATAATTATTACTCCCGAAATATGTGACGTTATATTGAGAGAAACAAATCGAAAAGCAAAAAGAGTCTGCGAAGCTAATAACAATAAGACAACAAAAAAGTTTCCCAATTCTACTGAAACAGTTCAAATCGTATAAAAACAGACAAAGCTGCACTTATTCGGGACACCTGGACTATGATGAATAAAAATTTAGAGAAATCATACAAGTCATATGAATGCATCACCGTCGACGAGCAACTGTTTCAACTTAGAGGCCAGACCAAGTTTTATATTCCCTCTTTGCCGGCTTAGTATGACATTAAGATTTTCGGGGCTTGTGACTCAGTGAATGCTTACCAACTTTAGGGCCACATTTATACTGGAAAGCCAAAAGGCGATCCACGAAAAAACAATATTGGAGAAAGAACTGTACTTGAACTTTTTGAATTATATAAAGGATCTGGAAGAAATGTAGTGACTGATAAATTTTACGAACTTAGAATTAGATAAGAAATAAAGTTCCGGCCAAGCAATATGCAAAAGACCGGCCTATTCATTCAAACAACTTTGTCTACAACAGTGCTGGCTCATATGTTCACATGTGCAAAAAAAGAACAAAGCAGTCGTTCTACCGTCAAATATACAGTGCAGCGACGAACATTACGCTGTCCTCTTGCGCTATTCTATAATATGATTGATATACAACATGCATATCTTTCACACAAATCCAATAAAATTTCTTATGTAAATTCAAGTGTTCATGTATACTGAAGCGAATTTATAAAATAAATATAATACAATTTATTTTAATTCGTTTTCTTTGCTTATTTTCATATAAGATATATGAAGGTACAATTGTACCTTATCAGCCTTTTAAGGGTGTCAAATCAACTTGGCCTTATCAAATACGTAAGACATTGATATATTTTCCTGAAATTTAAAAAATTTTGTCTTAATCAATGGTTTGAAGATGTCACAGAACTTCAGATATCCCTTATTTGTAGAAAAAAAGTTATTGCAATTTAAAAACGGAAAAGGTACAATTGTACCTGTTCCGTCCGACTAGGGTTAATCAATAATAATAACAAGAAGCAATTAACGACTAATATTATGGAAAATCAAACTACTCCTGATGTATTTTCTTGGGATAAGCTCTGCAACCTTTTATATGCAAAATTGAAAGATGTCACCAGAAAGGAAGACCTTGTATCAATCAAAACAGAAATTGAGGAACTTAGAGAAGAAAACGTTAAACTAAGAAATGACATCAACAAACTTACAACTCGCCTTGAATATATTGATGGAAGGACTCGTTCAGCAAATATTGTTGTTAGTGGCTTAAATAGCAATAATAACAACGAAGCTTAAAATGAATTTGCTAATTTATAAATGCGCGTAAATTGCCATCGAAAAATACATTTTTAGTTACACTGGAAACAAATATGCAAGCTATCAATGTAATAGCTGTCAAGGGTAACTTGAATGATGGTTCGATTTTTATTCAAAAGGATTACACCAATGAAGAACAAAATGTGAGATATAATTTAAGGCAAATAAATAAAGCTGTTGCAAATCCTCAAAATAATTTGAAGGTCAGGATGGGTGAATTCTGTATTTTTATTAATAACAAAAGATACACTTGGTCCATGGGAAAATGTTGAAGATGTTGCTGCAACCGTTTAGTCTCATATAATGTAGCAAACCTTGCCAGTTCTCTTAGTTTATGAAATTTTGTAACATTTATAAATAAATTTTATATTTTCTTCCTTTTTGAAACTCATGTCATAGCTGAAAAACGACAACTTTTTACTACATACACAGAAAAAAATTACGACAAATCAATTGTCATATTGAATACCATATTCGTCAATCCAATTAACTTTTTAATTGAAAAGGCACCAACAACCGAATTTGTAAATATAAAAAATAATTTTGTTACTTGGAATTGTTAAACCTCAACAAATATTTTTAACAATGAGTTTGTTATATTGAATAAAATATTTGTTAACATTTAAACATCAATTTTTATTTGGAGTTTGGGATTTTAACAAAATATAATATTGCTTATTGCTTTGAACAACAAATGTCATTTAAGAGTTATTTTTATTAATTTTTTAGTAAAATACATTAAAAGTCACATTACAAGTAACATTAAAAGCTACATATTTCACCAACAGACTAATCCCTGGATGCACTAGGAAGTTCCGAAATCACCACAAATCGAATTTTTGACCCCATTGTTGGTAATATTTGAAATACTAGAATATATGTATGCATATATAAAATACCCGTTAAAATTTCTTTATGAATCATTAAATAATAGCTTTACTTACCCTGTAGATTGATGCAGCTTCCCAGCAATCGAATATCCTTTATTCCTTTTAAGATTTTGAACCAAAGTTTTTTTTTATTTATTTTATATTTTAATCTTTTTGACACAAAATAATTTTTTACTATGATATACCCAAAGTATATTTAAACCAAGTGCATCAGGCGCCTTAGGGGGGGGAATTTTGTATGATGCAAAAAATGAAAAATTTGTTTTTAAAAGTTTATTAAAAATAATATATGTATTAGGGTAAGTACTTTTTGCAATTTTTGAGAATATCAAATTCTTCATCGCATAGCCGTATAGACCGTGAAAAAATATTAAGAAATTATGTATTACTTTTTCGCGATCGTGAAGAAAGTTTCCGCACCAAACGCGATAAAGTTTTGAATTTCAATTTTTCTCCTTACTATACAAAATTAACATTTCATTACAAAATTTTAAGTATTTTTTATTAATTTCATGAATATAACAAGAAATTACCATTTGTAAGGAAGAAGGGCGCCAAAAAAATCGTGACTCTATTTCGCGGTTTTTTAATAAACTAAATTTTAATGGCAAATGATAGATGTTGTGATAGATGAGTTGTTTGGCGGATATATGAAACAGTGATAATTTTCAGCAGCGTAGTAATATATGCGTCCCGCGCATATATTACTACGCCAAAATGGCCTAAAAAATTATTTTCATTATCGATACTAAATTGCCCATCGCGTGGTATGATGAAGAAATTTTGTCCAACCCTAATTAAAAAAACTCAACAAAAAGGTTAAATAATATATAAGATCAGTTTAATATACATTAATCTTTTTAAATAAGCAATTTATGATTGCCTTGTGAGGCAAATTTAGACAGTACAGTCTATCTTCTGTCATTGTTGATCCGAGCCATGCTTTTATTCGACGAAGGGAAGGAACTGACCTCCCGCTCGTAGCTTTACTGACGAGCATTGAAACGAAAATTTTAAATATTTTTCTTAGATTTGGGTAGATATCTTCATTACAGTTTATTAAAGCATCTACAACGTTATCTGATAGATCAGGCTCAAGTTTAGATGTTAGTAGGTGTTTATCTCTTTTATCAAATATAATCAGCTCATCAGCTAGTTGTGGTTTTAACAGTTTTGTATCTGTATATAACTTGATTTCACTTTGAGGTAGAAGTTTAGGTATGTTCAATACAGTTGGGATATCTATTGGGAAAGTTGTTACGAGGTCTTCTTAAATAAATTCAATAAGAGGAATGTAACCTACAACTCGGTAGTAATCTTCAACATTTTGGATGTGATTATTTCGTTCAAACTTTGTCTTTTCGATAGGAACCTCGATTTGAACGCAAATAATTTTAACTTTTTCAAAAATCGCTTTAAATTGTTCTTCGGCTTTAATTGTTTTTTCTTCAAGGCACATGATTAAAATTTTGATAAGGATTGATCCTTTTTGAAGATCTATATTGTGCTTTTGTAAAATGATACTATGTGGCTGTGTTACAATAAGTATCACACTTAAAATGTATATTCCGCAAAAAAATTTAAAAGTACTAAGTCAGTTCCTTAATATAAACGTAGAGATACTACCATTCCACTCTTATATTTTTTCCAAAGTTTCTACTATATGATGTACACTTGTTGCAAAGACGCATAATGAAGAGAGTTTGGCTCCCAAATACTTGCTAAAACTGTTTTTCGCTTGGGATGATAACATTTAACAAATGATACAACTTTTTGTAGCAATGGCACTTTATTACTTTTAGGAATTGAGTTGTTCGATTTATGGAAATAGCAACTGTTTGTTTCGCATTTGTCGCTTCTCCAGAAATTTTGAACAGCTCCATTTTCTGCTGACATCAGAGGACACCCATCTGTTCCATCTCCTACATAATTTTTTAGGTCAAGACCAAAATTTGTCAAAGCTTTAAGAACTATTGATGATAGTGCCTTCGCCTCAATTAACACATCAACGTCATCAATATCTTTTGAAGCCTCCTCAAATGCGTTTACAACAAGGCCAATAAATTCTTCCCTAAGAAGTTTTTGTAGTATGTTGAAATATCTTAAAGATAAGGAAATCTGGCTTTTCCCCGACAAATCCGTGCTTTCGTCAAAAATTATCGAATAGAGTTTTGATTCATATAACTCATAAATATGAACATAAATATTCAAGGTGGCATGTCATAACGTCCAGTGTTATAGTGTCATAACGTCCATCAAAGAAATGTCATAGCGTCCGCGGACGTTATGACACTTTGTAGAGTGTTATGATATCCACAACATGCTTACAAACTAAAACAAGTACCGGCTTCGTTAACTAAAGCTTCTCAGCCGGCCTTCGGCGGGGCACAAGGATTTTATCCTCTATGGTATAACCACCACTGGCTTCGCTTACAAAAGCTTCTCTGTATAGTCGGCCTTCGGCCGGGTGTACGGATTTTCTCCTCTATGGTATAACAAACACCGGCTTCGCTAAGTAAGGCTTCTAAAATCTGCCTTGTTTCCGAACGAAGGCCGACTACGCAGAGAAGCTTTAGTAAGCATAGTCGGTTATTTGTATACCATAGAGGAGAAAATCCTTGCCCCCGGCCGAAGGCCGCCTGTGCAGAGAAGCTTTAGTTAGCTAAGACGGTGTTTGTTATACCATAGAGGAGAAAATCCTTGCGCACGGCCGAAGGCCGGCTGTGCAGAGAAGCTTTAATTAGCGAAGCTGGTATTTGTTATGCCATAGAGGAGAAAATCCTTGCGCCCAAAAGTGTTTTCGTTATATATTGAATATATACACCCAAAGCAGCAAAACCATTTTTAAAAAATGTTAACCATATTATCTTTAATTTAACCAAATCATTGTCACCGACAACCATATTATGGTTAAATTAGTTTCTTTAAAAATAGTTTTGTTGGTTGCGACCATATTAAAACATGTTTTCTCTGCGCATATGCAGTCTTCTTTTGTATTTAACTTCTTAAGTAATTATGGACACTGTGACACTTTTGAAAATGTCATAATGTCCATTTGCAAAGTGTCATAATGCCCACGGACATTATGACATTTTTAAAAGTGTCATAAAATCCATGGACACTGTGACACTTTTTGGAGTATCATAACGTCCATGGACACTATGACACTGGACGTTATGACATGCCACCACATTCAACAGCACGCATTATCAAGTCAAACGTTTAGTCTTTGGATATAGATGGCACCTGCTGCGATTGAATGTAGAATAATAAGTAATTGAATACGGTAAACTAGATGTTTCTTTGGAAATATCTTATAAATAACTATTAGGATTAAGATATGCATGCTTATGGAAAATCGTTAGAGATTCAATAAAAAAAAAAATAAAAGAATACTTATTGAAAATTTCGTTAGAGATATCATAAAAAAAACAAAAAAAAACTTTGCTGGGATTTCCAAAAATTTTGTACATTTAAAAAAAACTGTGCATTCTTACGCCATCGTAAATGAACTGTCAAAAATTGTATGAGAATTCATTTACACAAACTGCTTAAATTTGCCCAACAATTTTAACTCGCTTACCGCCGTTTTCAATGAAAACTTCAAGTGTTAATAAATCACAAACAATAAATTCTTGCAATAATATGTTTAAAAACAAATTTCATTTTGTATTCACAAATTTCAACTTTATTTTTATACCCTCCACCACAATTAGTTGTGAAGAGGGTATATTAAGTTTGTCATTCCGTGTGAAACTTTTTTATTATTCATCTCAGACCCCATAAAGTATATATATTCTGGGTCCTTGAGTAATTCTAAGTCGATTTAGCCATGTCCGTCTGTCTGTCCGTCTGTCCGTCTGTTGAAAACACGCTCACTTTCGAACAACTCAAAAGAAATGAATGAAATGGCGTCAAATTGCTTGTAGTTATCCTAAGCAGTTTGCGATTGAAATCCAGCAAAATCGGTTCAGTAGGACCAGAGCTATGAATCAAAACGTGGAGCCACCACCTAAAAAGATTGATAATTTTGTTACAACAAATAACATAAATGCTGGAACAAAGCACGGAATGAGATAAGATTTTGCAAAAATTTGTTTTATTTGACCGGAAATCGCGCTGTTAAATTTCGTGAAGATCCGTCCATAATTTACCCTAAGTCCCATATAAACACTACTCCCGGAAAACAGCTTAGTACGCCTAAAACCTTAAAAAAAACGCTAGCGTAACAAAATTTTGTACGTCACAGTTTTTTAGGACTAGAAATAACACTGTAAAATTTCGTGAAGATCGGTCCATAATTTACCTTAGGCCCCATATAAACCCTACTCCCGGAAAACAGTTTAGTACGCCTAAAACCGTAAAAAATAACGCTAGCGTAACAAACTTTGGCTCGTCACAGTTTTATAGGACTATAAATGATGTTGCGAAATTTCGTGAAGATCGGTACATAATTTACCCTAGGCCCCATAGAAACCCTACTCCCGGAAAACAGTTTAGTACACCTAAAACCATAATTAATAATGCTATCATAACAGAAAGTGGTACGTCACAGTTTTAAAGGACTAGAAATTACGCTGTGAAATTTCAAAATGATCGGTCCATGATTTACCCTAGGCCCCATATAAACCCTACTACCGGAAAACAGTTTAGTCGCCTAAAACCATAATTAATAACAAATCGTCACAGTTTAAGATAATAATAATAACATCATACATATATTACTTCTTAAACATTCGAACTGTCGGTGGACGGTATCAAAGATTCAGCACAGCCGAATATAGCACTCTAACTTGTTTATTTTTGGGAATTCTTGTATTATCGAAATTAACAAAACATATTTTTATAATTTACGGTGGGAACTTTCCTTATTCCCCCCCCCCTGAATCCGCGCCTGATTGATGTCACAATTCTGATGAGGGCATCATCAATATGAAGATGTTTTTTTCTATGAGTGTAGCACTAAAGAATTGATTGGTATTGCAAATACCAAAAAAAAAAAAAATTAATTTTGTATGTGCATTTTCTGATGATATGTACTACTAGATATTGGTGTTCGGTTTTAACCGAAATCGAAACCGCGGTTTTAAATGCCTAAAAACCGAAACCGAAAACCGACAAAAAATCTCGGTTTTAGCTTTTACTTTCACTATATATTTATGCTCAAAGAAATTGCAAATTATACATAATACTTGAACTTCATATACAAACGCTTTATACATAACAGCCCGCAACAATGGCAAGTTTTTTCAAAATTCTTAAGATTCAAAATAAGTACTAAGAAGAACAAATGTTACCTTTTTAACTCTTAAGTAGACACCTAACCTGGGCCTGGCTGTGAACACTAGTATTTTGTATGGAGTTTTTGGGGCTATAGCATTAACATTTTGTCGGGAAATAGAAAAATTCTTGATATGTTTATTTTGATTTTATTTACTGCAACACATATATAATAGGACAGGGCCTGGACAGGACCAGGTGGATAAAATATGCACACAACTTTTTTTTTTATACTTTTTTCTCATTTTCTAGTAAAAAAACACTTTGGGGAATACATTAAGTTTCGTTCTAATATACTTAATAATTATATTAAAAAAAACTGGAAAAAGTCAAAAAACGCCTGGCCAGGCCCAGGTATATAATTAAGGGTGAATTAAAGTACCTGTATTGAAACAATTTAGAAAATTGTATTACATACAAAAAAATATAGATGTTTATCTATGAAATTTAACTTTGATATTTTCAAAAGCGAAAACCGAACCGAAGCCGACCGAATGATTAAAATCGAAACCGCGGTTTTACATTTTTACGGTTTTTAGCAAACTCTTTGCACAAACAAAAGAAATTAAACTAAATGAAATTCCGTCAATAACGGAATAATTCTTGGATTTAATCATGAAAACACAAGTTTTCTATTTTAAATTGAGTGCAAAATTTTTAGTCAAATTGTATTTTTTACGGAAAAAAAAACGGGAAAATTTAAAAGTCCTTGGCAAAATTTGTTAAAAAATACAAAATTAAGGCATTTTAACCGTATATATAGAAGTTTTAATAGCACTTGATCGATATATAACCACAGTGCAGTTAAATAAAGTAAAAAAAAAGTATAAAACAAAAATATTAAATTGTTTTTGGCAAAATTGACGTGTCCGGGGAATATGCTCCAGACATGTGAACATTTAGCGGACTCTTTGCTAAGTATACAACTGTTCGCCATTTATGCGCTACCTTCCAACTCTGTTCGCTGAATAAGCGCTTTCCATACATATATATGTGGTGAAGGTTTAATTGACTTCAGTTATAAGCAATTTATAAAAATTGTATTAAACTGGAGTTCGGCTCTAACGTACGCTGGTTATACCGAATTATCGTGAATGACGAACAGTTTTGCATTTATACTTTTTACGCATAAGTACGCTTATAAGAAACTCCGGTTATAGCGAATTTTCGATTATAACGAAATATCCTATAAACAAAACTGTATGGAAATTTATACGCTTATAACGAACAAAAATAGGGCTGGTACTTGCCTGGTGTTTTTCAAAACAATGAAGGAAATATGTATCAAATGTTAAAGGAAATATTTGCAAACTCGTCGAAAAGATATCGAATCCAAAAACAATCCAATAAGGTCTAATTTCACCAATTGTATTTAAGTATCAATTCATATTTAAATAAAGATTTTCATATGATTTTCTTTTTGTTTAGACATGAAAAATTTAAATGCAATTGGTGAAATGGCACTGAGTGCTAATAATTTTTTTGAATTAAATTTATTAAGAAAATAATATAAATTATTTTTTTTTTAATTTGTTTACTCCTAACCCTGGGCAGAAAATAATTTACGGACAAAATTATCCGGTTCCTTGAAGTTCGCTACAACCGAACTCCACTCTACAATGAGATGCATAAATGGGGGATATGCATATAAGCCAATGCTTGTACACAAAATAATTTCGGCTTGTTTCAATATACATTTTCCCCTCGATCCTATTAGGAGCCTTGGGCCTCAATGGCAAACTAATATTGTGCGCTAAATATGAATTCTCCAAATTTTTTTCAGTCATTATTTTGCCAACACAGATATAAAATATAACTAATTTTATTAAATATCTATACATTAAAGCTTAAGAAAACATTTTCGTATTGAAATCTAAAAAATAATTCAAACTATTAACAAAAGAACAAAAGCCTGAAAAATTTTTAAAAAGAACGTCAAAATGAGAGTTAATATTTATTCAAGTGAAAAATCTATTAGCAATAGTAACTAAACAAGTTAATACTTTTATTAGGCCATATTCAAAGCTTTGTTCTTAACACGTGCCTAATAAGCGATTGCTGCGAAATTTAATTTATAGGGCAATGCCATCATACTTTCCCCTCATATAACATGGTAGATATACTAACTTTTTTTTGTAAAATATATGTAGTTTTAAAAAATTATTTTTATACTTAGTTTTAAAACCAATATATCGTTAGATAAAGAGAAGCAAAAAGCTTTGTAAAACAAAAATTATAAACATGTCCATGTAATTTTTCAAACAAATTTCAAAGAAAACCATGTGAAACATGTTGCATGAATTCGAAGTCATGAATCTTGCTTTGTGTTGTTACGGCGTTGCCCATTAACAATGGACATATGTATCTGTATATTTGGATTTGAGTATGTTTACAACAGTGTTGCCAGTTAAGTTTCGAGAAAGATACATTTTGGTTTCCAAAAAGATACACTTTTTTCCAAAAAAAGATAGATTTGAAAACAAATTTGAAAATCCATTTTAACGTTTCATATTTAATGAATATGGTAAAGAAAATTATATCATATAAGTTCATTTTTACATTTGTTTAAGTCATAAATATTAACTGCCGTATTCATAAAAAATTTAAATAGATTTGAAATGTATTTTAAGAAAAATTTGTATGAAAATTTTGCCCTAAAACACATTTCAAACTTGTTTTTATACCCTCCACCACAATTAGTTGTGAAGAAGGTATATTAAGTTTGTCATTCCGTGTGAAACTTTTTTATTATTCATCTCAGACCCTATAAAGTATATATATTCTGGGTACTTGAGTAATTTTAAGTCGATTTAGCCATGTCCGTCTGTTGAAAACACGCTCACTTTCGAAAAACTCAAAAGAAATAAACAAACTTGGTGTCAAATTGCTTGTAGTTATCCTAAGCAGTTTGGGATTGAAATCCAGCAAAATCGGTTCAATAGGATCTGAGCTATGAATCAAAATGTGGAACCACCACCTAAAAAAAACTGATAATTTTGTTAAAAAAAACTAACATAAATGGTGAAAAAATGCACAGAATGATATAAGATTTCGCAACAGTTCGTTTTATTTAACTGGAAATCACGCTGTAAAATATCTTGAAGATCCGTCCATGATTTAACCTAGGCCCCATATAAGCCCTACTCCCGGAAAACAGTATAGTAAGCCTAAAACCCTTACTAACAATGCTATCATAACACGTCACAGTTAAATAGGGCTAGAAATGAAACTATAAAGTTTCGTGAAGATCGGTCCATAATTAACCATAGGCCACATATAAAACCTACTTCCAGAAAACAGTTTAGTACGCCAAAATCCGTAAAAAATAATGCTATCATAACAAAATTTGGTACATCAAAATTTTTTAGAACTAAAAATAAGACTGTGAAATTTCGTGAAGATCGGTCCATAATTTACCATAGGCCTCATATAAACCTCACTCCCGGAAAACAGCTTAGTACGCCTAAAAACGTAAAAAAGAATGCTATCATAACAAAATTTGGTACATCACCGTTTTATTGAACGAGAAATAAGACTTTAAAATTTTGTGAAGAACGGTCCATCATTTACCATAGGCCCCATATAAACCTTACTCCCGGAAAACAGCTTAGTAAACCTAAATACGTAAAAAATAATGCTATCATAACAAAATTTGGAACATATAAGTTTTACAGGACTAGAAATAAGACTGTGAAATTTCGTGAAGATCAGTTCATAATTTACCCTAGGCCCCATATAAACCTTACTCCCGGAAAACAGCTTAGTACGCCTAAAAACGTAAAAAATAACGCTATCATAACAAAATTTGATACATCACAGTTTTATAGAACTAGAAATGACACTGTGAAATTTGGTGAAGATCGGTGCATAACTTACCATAGGCCTCATATAAAGCCCACTCTGGTAAAAGAATTAAATACGCGGTAAACTTTCTTCCAGTTAAGCTTCATATGGCCAGAAAAAATGTTATGCAATTTTGTGATATACGGTCCATAATTTTCCTTAGATTCCATTTTAGCAGCCTTCTGAAATTTACTGCAAACGCTTAAACTACTTGCACCGCTGTATTGAAATTTATGTTTTTTAATACCAGAAATCGTTCTGCAGAATTTGGGATGATTGGTTCATAGCTTACCATGGCTTTTATATAATTTGTTCTCTTGAAAATCATTTAAGTTCATCTTAAACTGATATTCTACTCAAACTTTTTAAAATTGATTCTGATTGTCGATCAATAATTTTATATAGGTCTAAACCGCAACAAATTTTAATGCAGATGTCTGTTTTTACAAAGATTATAATAATAAATAGACATCATATAGATATTACTCCTAAAACATTCGAAGTGTCGGTGGAGGGTATCAAAGATTCGGCACAGCCGAATATAGCACTCTAACTTGTTTTTTTATGAATACGGCAGTAGGTACACGCAGAGGAATAACATGGTTAAATATGGCCAGTTCCAACAAAACTATATAAAAGAAAATTTTAAACATAATATGGTTAATATAACCATATTATTGTCACCTACAACCATATTCTGGTTAAATTAGTCCTCTATCAAGAAGCCACAACCATATTATGATGGCCACTTAATATGTTATGGTTAAATATGATAATAATTTGTTTTAAAATTAACAATAGTTTGAAAACCAACCATGCTATTATAAGTTTTAAACATGTTTTAGTTAGTTTTGACCACAGCATGTTCGGAGGCAACTATAATATGGTTGTGGCTTGTTAATGGAGGACTAATAAACTATAATATGGTTGTCGGTAACAATAATATGGTTAAATGAATCATAATATGTTTTAAGATTTCTTTAAAATTAGTTTTGTTGGAGGTGACCATATTAAAACATGTTTTTCTCTGGGTGTATGCAATTTTTCCATTAAGCGAGCTTTAAAATTAGTTAAATGTTTGGATCTTATCAAAACAAATTAATTTTTGTAAAAGTAAATATACGAGTTAAGGCGTTTATACTTAGGCGATTGTATCAAAAGGTTCGTAAAAATTTCCTGAAAATGAAATAGTTGTTCATATTTCCTCAGAACAAATTCGCACTACTAGATCCTAAATGTTTTTCTTTCACTATTTATTAAAGTGCTATTGTATAAGCGTTGAATCGGTTAGTCTTAATAAGTTTTATTTGGCTAAAAATTCTCTAATATTTTATTTCTGTACATTTTGCGTAACGAGTCAAAAGATACAAAAATATCAGGATTATACATGGTACCTGAAGTCATCAAAAGATACGAAAAATGTATCTTTCGTATCCTAATGGCATCACTGGTTTGTAATTACTATTCTTTAGATATATGTATTTATTGGGTGGTTTTTTAAGAGCTATAGGAAAGTTCAGAAAAATGCACGAAATCTTTATTTGAATCGATAGTACGGTCCGTATAATTTAATGTTTGAAGATTATTTCATGCAAATGTTGACCGTGACTGCGCCTCAAATGGTCTATCCGCTTAGTCCAATTTTGGCATACTCTTTTCAACATTTCGGTCGGTATCTCATGAATAAATGCTTCAATGTTGTCTTCCAATGCGTCAATTGAAGCGGGCATGTGTTTATAGACATGAGCTTTAACATAGCTCCACAAAAAATAGTCTAAAGGCGTTAAATCGCACGATATAGGCGGCCAATTGACCAGTCCCGAACGTGAAATAAAATCTTCACCGAAATCGCCTCGCAATAAGTCCATTGCTAAGCGTGCTGTGTGGCATGTGGCACCGTCTTGTTGAAACTACATGTCATGCAAGTCAAGCTCTTGCATTTTGGGCAAAAAAAGTTGGATATCATCTCACGGTAGCGCTCACCATTCACAGTTACGTTACGATTCGCATCATCTTTGAAGAAGTACGGTCCGATGATGCCACCAGCCCATAAACCGCACCAAACTGTGACTTTTTGTGACTGGATACATTGGTAGCTCTTGCAATGCTTCTGGCTGATCTTCACTCCAAAATCGACAATTCTGCTTATTAACGTACCCATTGAGCCAAAAATGAGCTTCGTCGCTGAACACAAGAAGCGCGCGATGAACTTTCTTAACAGAGCACGCATTTTGATATTAAAATTCAATAATTTGCAAGCGTTGTTCGTTTGTATATTATAGACTAAACTGAAGATGTTTGACAGTGAAACAAAACACGAAACGTGCGTCAGCTGTTTAAACCAGTGTTGCCAAAAAGATAATAGCTAAAAAATCACCCGATATATAAATTGATATTGGCTTTGTATGGAAAGTGCTACGACCACTTAGGTTAGGTTAGGTTAAATGGGTAGCCGTCACGAAGACGACTCACTTGGGTCCTTATAGCGGTCCCTTTGTGATACCCCTAGCCAGTGACAAGGGCCAGCCAGTATCCACCAGACTATTCCCCAGAGGTCACCGCAGTCTCGAACCACCCCGATTCCCTGCAGAACAGGGAGATCGATTTCAGTCCCGCATTGGACAAATCGTCCAGACATGGCAATTCCGGTCTCCCAAAATGCCTCAACCTAACGCCCGCCAGACCGGGGCATTGACAGAGGAAGTGAAACACCGTCTCCTCCTCCTCCTCATCATGACAACTCCTGCAGTAGTCATTATACTCAAGACCCATCCTCCTAGCATGAGTCCCTATCACCCAGTGACCCGTGATAACCGATATCACTGTCCTTATCCGGTCCCTGCCGAGACCGAGTAGTACGCGCGTTTTCGCCGCGTCATAGCCAGGCCATAGAGTCCTGGCCATCAAACAGGTATGCTCGCCCTGCCATCTCCCCTGAGCCCTTCTGTACGACTCCCGTCTGATGAGAGTCCTGCAGCGGGCCATTGAAGTGCCAATTAGGCCGTCGACGAACATGTCGTCCAAGAGACAGCCTTGTTTGGCCAGACTGTCCGCAGTATGGTTGCCCAGGAGCCCACTGTGTCCTGGTACCCATGTCAGCGTTACACTGGAATGTTTCGCGATCTCATTTAGAGACATCCGGCATTCCACTGTCAACATAGATGTCGTAAAGGCACCAGCCAGAGCTGCAATGGCAGCCTTGCTGTCCGTAAATATACATATATCCCTCGATATACGATAGTACTTCAGCCAGTTTGCCGCCCGCTTTATGGCAGAGATTTCCGCCTGCAGCACACTACTGCCATCTGGCAGCCTAAAAGAGACCCTGATGTCCAATTCTTCGATGAAGAAACCTCCACCCACTCTGTCGCCCATCCTGGAACCATCGGTGTAGACCCGCAGGGTCGGCTCCAGAGATCGCGTATTATCGAGCAGCTCATCATAGCTACTGTAATGATCACTATCAATTAATGGGAAGTTTCCATATTGTTTTATATTTTTTTTTTACCCTACAACAAATGTTATTTTAGGAGTCATAGATTACATTACGTTTACATTAAACAGTCCGTCACTGAGGGTTCTTAGTAATGATCATTGCCTTGAGGAATTATTAAAAGCTCCCTTAACATTTTTTTCTCGCTCTCATTTAAAAACTCCTACGATACAAATCTGTAAGTTTGACTTTTTAACCTTGCACTTTATTTTAATTCTTTGCTGTATTTGCCATTATGTTTTTTTTTTAGCTAGAGTCAATGTAAATTTGAACATTCTTTAACTGATAAACGCTCAACGTGGCTGATCAAAAGTTACACATTTTTTTCTCACTCTCATTTAAAAACTCATACGATACAAATCTGTAAATTTGACCTTTTCACCTTGCACTTTATTATAATTCTCTGCGGTATTTTCCATTAAGTTTTTAAGCTTAGTTAGAGTCAATATAAATTTGTAAATTCTTTTTACTTCTAAACGTTCACCGTGCCTGATCAAAAAGTTACGCTGATAATAACATAAGTGCTTCATTTTAATTGTGAATTTAAGCAAAGTTAAAGAGTGTTAACATTTTGAACATTGAAACTTGTGGTATAACAAGAATAAAATTAGAACCAGGAGTCTTTATCCTAAAATTATCAACGTTGACAAGATACAATTACTCAATTCTGGCAATTGGTTCCATAGGTAAAACCTCTTTGGATCAAGCGAAGGTCACCCTGAAACCTCTAATTAATACTCAATTTATAACAAGTGCCAATTGATCTAGACGGTGATTTTATGATAACCTCCAATTCCTAGGCCAACTTGTAAGACATTGGGAACGCGCTATTTTCTAAGGGAGCTACCCGATATCAACGACATTCCTACAACAGGCCTACATGGCTTTAATGTAGCTGGGGAAAATTCATTTAAAATAAAATAACCATCACCGAAATTTATCGTATATGCGCTACCAAGCTACTACCTCGAAAACGTGATTAAGTGGAAATATCTTAATCCTAGTCAACCTAAGGGAAAGCCAAAATAATTTTTATACCAGATAAGTCTTTTGTATAAGGGTGCATATACTTATTCCGATTTTGAGTGTTTTCCGTTAATTTTTCCTAAATTTAATAATTAACAAAAATAATTAATGTGTAATTTATCGTTTCTTATATAATTAAGCACAGATCCAACAGTGGTGTAATCTAACATTTTATCTTTATATCCGCTTGCTGGAGTTATTTTGGGTAATAATAATATTTCATTATGTTATCCAAAATATTTCCAACAGTCATAATTAAATATCGTAATTAAAAGTAGGCATACCTTGAGTCGATACATCATTACATACATACTTAATGTTATAATTACATAAAACATTAATGTAATTATGACGTACATAATTAATGAAAAATTTGTTAAACAGATGTAAAATAAACGCGTTCATGTTCTGTGTTTTTTTTTTAATGTAACAAACATCAAACCAAACTCAAAATATCAATAGTATGTACCAACAAATATTTAATTTTACTAAAGTCTCTTTGCTTTAAGTCCTACTTGATTTGGGTAAAGTCGTCAGCAGCGTTATCATCGAGGCCTCAATGAACAACCACAGCGACGGCAGAATTTTACAGCGGTGAGTGTATCCATTCTCTTTATTCTAAAGTAACAAATATTTTGTTGTTGCATCTATCATTTTAATAAACAAGGTTCGATCGAACTTAATTGCTTAAACTTAAAAAAAAAAAAAAAAAACAAATAAAGCGATTCCCAACGGTTCTTTCTAATCATCCATTTACATCATATAACAAAATATACATAATTTCTACATAATGAGTATAATTCGAATGAAGATGTTTTAACTTTTTTTTTGCGTAGATCGTTATTTGTGAACTATGCAAAGTTTGTTGGTGAAATCGTTGAACTATTATTCACATCTCATTAGTTTAAGGTAGACTTAAGTTATAATGAATTATTTCTTTAATTTGGACTCTTAATTTAATTGGAATTTATATATTTTTTTTTATTGTTTTGTAATATCTTTTTATGAGATTGCTAGGATGTATATCTAATGACTTGAAGAATATTAAATAAATTAAAATGAGTTCGTAAATAGACAGAAGTTTTCTTCGGGTGAGGTAATGACAAAGTAGATGATATTGTGGGGTCTTATGATATAATTTCAGCCTGTAAGACCATGGTTGGGTAGGGTAATGATAGGCCTAGAACTCCGTGACACCTGGAGCTTCTTAATAATTCCTATACATGAAGATGTAGTAATAATAGTAAATGTTAATCTCTTACTGATCTCTGACAACAGGGCATTTTTTTTAGTGTTGTGCAGTTTTTATCATTTAACGTAGAATCCGTATTAACTTTGTAAAAAACTATCCTTTACTAAACGGGAGTCTGTAATAATTTTTTTGTGAGACCAGAGTATATAGAGGATAATCGAACTAAAGAGGACCCGAACCCCCCGCCCGACTGAAGCTAGTTTTCGATGGCTCCCAAGTCCTCCTTTAGTAGACCATAAAAAAGATTTGTTTTACACCGACTCTAATACTTCTACACATTGCAATTCAATCTAACCTTGTTTTGTTGATAACAATGTGTGGGTGAACGTTACAAAAATGGCGCCCAACGTGGGGCCCGAAGGGATCAACTTCCTACCTAACTCCATTACAACAGATGTTTTTGTAATTACTTTTTCAGAATTATAGTAATCCGATAGTGTCGGTTGTACTGTCTACTAAGTAATTAAGAGATGGATCTGATATGAATGTATTTATTCTGTTTTCATCTGAAAATATGAAAATATTGCCTAATGTAGTAGATCTCTTTTGCTCCACATACATACTTTTGTTAAAAATTACTTAGTAAAATTTCAATTTGATTAAATTTAAAAAAAAAAAAGAAAATAAAATAAACTTGTGGTTACATCTTGGTTAATGAATAATTGGTAACTCTTTTCTGGATTTTTAGTTTCCTGATTGTATCGGGTACACTAACCAATAAGTAGTATAGTAATCGTTTCATTTATAAGATGTTTCCCCCAACTTTTATTTTTGTGCAACTTTAATGTTTGCAATACGAGGGCGTGTTAACGATATATGTCTAGTATCTGCTGACGGGTATGATGTTTAATTATGACTAACGAATGGTCATTATCACGTTCATTAGACAGAGACTGGAGTATAAGTGATATGACTTAGTATTCTGAGCTTCATAGACCAATTTGATATATTTTTTTTTGCATCTCATATATTTTAATCTACTTTATACATTTATCTCACCAAATGAAGAAAACTAGAAGAATTATATATAAATCTTTATAACCTTATTTGTTATTGTTGAATAACTGTTGAACCATACCCCTATAATATTTTTTTTTATTGGATAATTTCTTTTGTCTGAATATATCGTGTAACAATCGAGTTCAAGAACAATTCATCGCATTAACATATTTCGAACAATTAGTGCTATACTTAATCTGTCAAAATGTCAGTGGCAAGAAGTCCACCTCCTTCGGATTTTGCTGAGGAACACTGTCTTATTTGTAATGCCCCGATGAGTTTCGAGTCACAAGAATGTTACATTATAGCGGTATGCAACCATATCTTTCACCGAAACTGCATTGAATCGGCATTGTCTCAGTCAGCCGAATGTCCCAACTGTCGAAGACCCTGTGAACTGGCAGATCTTCGCAAATATTGCTTACAAACTTTTTCCGCTACAAATATGATCGAACTAGGTAATTCTGGTAATACCACTCTATCTTTGTCAGGTTCAAAAGCAAAACCAGTTACTCGCAGTAAAGCTCGCGGAGCTCTGGCGAAAAGGTATAATACCCGCAATATGTATAAAAATCTTCCTATGGAAGATAATCCGCCGGATGTGGCAGAGTTTACTGCTCATAATTCTCCAACATTTCCGAATGATCCTACAGTAAATTGTACACAATTTCAGACCAGTCGCTACCAGGCTGATGTAAACAACAATTTAGCTGGTCAAGCAGTTTCGTCCGTCCCGCGTCCAAATCGAAATATAGACTATTCCAGAATCAATCAAATGATTGAAACTAGTATTTCCCGAGCATTACAAAATTTAAATCTTTCATCTACAACCCAGAATCGAAGCCAAGTTCATTCCCAGCCAGAAAGGAATCTTTTCACTGGTACAAGCCATTCACTTTCTAACAATCCAATGGAAGAACCAATTTCGTTACGCTCGGAGAAAGTCACCTCTATCATTCAGAACTGGCATATAAAATTCGATGGTTCCCCTAATGGTCTTAGCGTTGAAGAGTTTCTGTATCGTGTTAGGTCCTTAACGAGAGAGAATTTCAACAATGATTTTAATTTAATATGCAAAAATCTGCATATGCTTCTCACCGGTAAAGCCCGAGATTGGTTTTGGAGATATCACAAACAAGTAGATTCCATCCAATGGTCGGAGTTTTGTGCTGCTTTGCGCTATCAGTATAAAGATTTTCGTTCAAGTTTCGATATTAGGGAAGAAATTAGAAATCGTAAAATGAAAAGCGGCGAATCCTTTGAATGTTTTTATGAATCTATCTGTTCAATGTTAGATAGACTTGAAACCCCCATGGCGGAATCTGAACTTGTTGAAATTCTTGTAAGAAACCTAAGAGCCGATATAAGACATGAATTATTATATGTACCAATATACTCGATTGCGCATTTACGGAAACTAGTCCAAATGAGGGAAAACTTGTTAGGAGAGGATTTCTATCGAAGGGGTAGTACCCAGAAGAATAATTCGCAATTTAACCTCAGAAAGGTAGCAGATATTTCCACTCAAGAGGAGACGCCTACTGATTTTCAAGTCGATGCTGTTCGACATAGTCAACTTTCAGTTAAATGTTGGAATTGTGACGAACTGGGTCATTTTTGGGAAGACTGTCTTAAGGACAGAACTATTTTCTGTTACGGCTGCGGAGCCAAGAAGGTATACAAACCTCAGTGTACAGTTTGCGCTTCAAAAAAGTTACAGCATCCAAAAAACCAATATTTCCTACCGACCACACACCCTCCACCTCGTCCACAGATGTAAACTTTTCGCAGGATAGTACTGCATTTTCAAAGTCTGCTAATACCCTTCAAATTCTTCGATCTACTGACTTACATAAATCATTACCAAAGGAATTACTTTTTCCTATTCGCCCCTATCATGAACGTTTAAAAGCATATATGGAAAAACGCAACACCATTTTTCATGCAAACGCAATTACAAAAGATATTCTCCGACTTCCTAAGCGATCCACCCTAAGGCTACGAAATTATTATAAAAGAAGAAAAATGTTATCCAAATATGTTATTTCCTCCATTGTTACAAATCCTGGTGATAAGCGTTATTACGCTAAAGTCCAATTTTTGAACTTTACCGAATATGGATTGTTGGACACGGGTGCTAATGTATCATGCATTGGATCCACCCTGGCCCTTACAGATTTTTCCAATTATGAAAAGTTCGTCAATGTTAGGACAATAGTCAAAACTGCAGATGGGAAAATTCAGAAAACGCTTGGTTATGTATTGGCTGATATCACTTTTCGCAATCAAGTTCATCAATTAAAATTATTAATCGTACCCACTATTTCACAGCGTTTGATCTTAGGTATCGACTTTTGGAAGGCTTTCAAGCTAGCTGTAGATATTTTTGACTCGGCACTAGTATCCGATTTATCTGTACAGTCATCCGCCCGTCCGTCCGAATTGTCCCTGTTAGAAAACGCATTCGATTCAAATTCCGTATATATCAATAACGTTGACATGAAAGCGGATAATACCTATCCCCTAACTCCAGGCCAAAGTCAGCAGTTGGCTGCTATAATGGAGTTATTTCCAAAATTTGAAACCAGTGGTTTAGGGAGGACCAGTCTAATTAAACATGAGATTGACGTGGCTATCGCAAAGCCAATAAAGCAGAGGTTCTACCCGGTTTCCCCAGCAGTGGAGAAACTCATGTATCAAGAAATTGATCGAATGTTGGCCTTAGGGGTAATAGAGCCTTCGTCATCTGCCTGGAGTTCCCCTATGCGCTTAGTGGTCAAGCCCAATAAAATACGATTGTGCTTAGATGCGAGAAAAGTCAATTCAGTGACTAAAAAGGATGCATATCCGTTACCAAGCATTGAGGGAATCTTTTCTAGGCTTCCAAAAGCAAACCTTATATCAAAGCTGGATTTAAAGGACGCGTATTGGCAAATCGGCCTTGCCGATGAAGCCAAGCCAATAACGGCCTTTACCATTCCAGGCAGGCCATTATATCAATTCGTAGTTATGCCCTTCGGATTGTGTAATGCGCCACAAACAATGTGCCGGCTCATCGATGAACTGATACCAGCGGATTTAAAACATTGCGTATTTGGTTATTTAGATGATCTGATTATGGTGTCTGAGGACTTTTCGACCCACTTAGCGGTTTTGGTACGCATCGCTCAAGAGTTTCGGCGAGCTAACTTAACCATTAATATCGCAAAGAGTAAGTTCTGCGTGACGGAAGTAAAATACTTGGGATTTGTAATTGGAAATGGGGGCATAAAAACTGACCCGGACAAAATTGCGTCCATATTAGAATGGCCTGTACCAAAGAATATAAAACAAGTGCGTGGCTTTCTTGGGCTTGCAGGGTGGTACCGAAAATTTATCAAGAACTTTTCGTCTATTGTGTTTCCAATCACCGAGGTCCTTTCCACTAAACGGAAATTTGAGTGGACACCGGCAGCTCAGGAAGCGTTTGAGAATATTAAGAGACTTTTGACTTCCACCCCAGTTTTAGTAAGCCCAGACTTCTCTAAAAAATTTTTCTTGCATTGTGATGCATCTGATTACGGCATCGGCGCCGTTCTGGTCCAGTTAGATGATAGTGGAGAAGAAAGACCTGTGGGCTACATGTCCAAGAAACTTAATTCCTCCCAGCGAAACTATAGTGTGACCGAACGTGAGTGTCTGGCGGCGATGGAAGCAATAAAAAAATTTCGATGCTATCTCGAAATGCAAGAGTTTGAGGTCGTCACCGATCATTCTTCTCTGCAGTGGTTAATGAAACAGCCAGAATTGACCGGGAGACTAGCTCGGTGGGCATTAAAATTACAGTCATTCCATTTTAGTATTAGCCACAGAAAAGGAAAAGATCACGTAGTGCCAGATGCACTTTCGAGAATCTGCCAAGACGAAATAGCCTGTATTGAAATGTGTGGACCGGAAATTGATTTAACGTCCAATCACTTTAATGATGAAGATTATGTAGAACTCAAAAAACGAGTCTTGGAAAACCCGTCTAAATATCCGGACATCAAGATTGTGGACCAGTTTATATATATCAGGACCGATCATTATACTGGAGAAGAAACGCAAGACCAGAACGCATGGAAGTTGTGGATACCAAAAAATTTACGGACTAGTATTATAGAAAAAGCCCATAATTCCTTGATTACGGCACACGGAGGGATAGTCAAAACCTTGGAGTGGCTCAGACGAAATTTTTTCTGGCCGGGAATCGTAAAGGATGTTAGAACTTTTCTTCGCGGATGTGAAATTTGTAAGGAAACTAAAGCTCCAAATGTTTTATTAAGGCCGGAAATGGGTAAACATACCCCATCTATTCGTCCATTCCAAAGGCTTTTTGTTGACATATTAGGACCTTATCCTAAAAGCAAACATGGTCACATAGGTTTACTAATCGTTTTGGACCACCTTACAAAATTTCATTGGCTTTGTCCATTAAGAAGATTTAATTCGGTGTCCATACAAAATGTTCTATTAGGTTCCATTTTTCATACTTATGGGGTCCCCGAAACAATTGTTACAGACAATGGTTCCCAGTTCAGGGCAAATGAATTTGAAGCATTTCTTACGAAACTTGGCATTAAGCATGTTCTAACCGCGGTTTATTCGCCCCAGTCGAATGCATCCGAACGTGTGAACCGTTCAATAATAGCAGGAATTCGGGCATATTTGAAAGATGACCAGCGCCTCTGGGATGAAAATATAACCGCAATCAGTTGTGCGTTGAGAAATACATATCACAGTTCGATAAAATATTCCCCATATCGCGCACTATTTGGATTTAATATGGTTACCCATGGCGAATCATATGCCATACTCGAAAATTTAAAACTGTTGGATGAACCGGGTGTAGGCTTACCTAGAGATGATCAGCTTTGGCTTTTACGGAAAGAATTGCGTAAAAATATTATTCAAGCATACACTACTAATAAAGATCGGTACAATTTGCGAGCCAGAACGATAACTTTTACTGTGGGCCAACTAGTCTTTAGAAGGAACTTCGCTCAAAGTTCGCAGACAAAAAATTTTAACGCTAAACTAGCACCATTATTTCTAAAGGCGATAATTTCAAAAAAAATTGGCAATAATTATTATATGCTGGAGGATCTTAAGGGTAAGAAGCTGGGCACATTTCACGCCAAGGACATTAGAACGTAACGTAAAAACTTTCCGCCTAATTCTATTGTCTAGGAGAAAAGAATTATGCGGTTTTGTAATGATCACTATCAATTAATGGGAAGTTTCCATATTGTTTTATATTTTTTTTTTACCCTACAACAAATGTTATTTTAGGAGTCATAGATTACATTACGTTTACATTAAACAGTCCGTCACTGAGGGTTCTTAGTAATGATCATTGCCTTGAGGAATTATTAAAAGCTCCCTTAACATTTTTTTCTCGCTCTCATTTAAAAACTCCTACGATACAAATCTGTAAGTTTGACTTTTTAACCTTGCACTTTATTTTAATTCTTTGCTGTATTTGCCATTATGTTTTTTTTTTTAGCTAGAGTCAATGTAAATTTGAACATTCTTTAACTGATAAACGCTCAACGTGGCTGATCAAAAGTTACACATTTTTTTCTCACTCTCATTTAAAAACTCATACGATACAAATCTGTAAATTTGACCTTTTCACCTTGCACTTTATTATAATTCTCTGCGGTATTTTCCATTAAGTTTTTAAGCTTAGTTAGAGTCAATATAAATTTGTAAATTCTTTTTACTTCTAAACGTTCACCGTGCCTGATCAAAAAGTTACGCTGATAATAACATAAGTGCTTCATTTTAATTGTGAATTTAAGCAAAGTTAAAGAGTGTTAACATTTTGAACATTGAAACTTGTGGTATAACAAGAATAAAATTAGAACCAGGAGTCTTTATCCTAAAATTATCAACGTTGACAAGATACAATTACTCAATTCTGGCAATTGGTTCCATAGGTAAAACCTCTTTGGATCAAGCGAAGGTCACCCTGAAACCTCTAATTAATACTCAATTTATAACAAGTGCCAATTGATCTAGACGGTGATTTTATGATAACCTCCAATTCCTAGGCCAACTTGTAAGACATTGGGAACGCGCTATTTTCTAAGGGAGCTACCCGATATCAACGACATTCCTACAACAGGCCTACATGGCTTTAATGTAGCTGGGGAAAATTCATTTAAAATAAAATAACCATCACCGAAATTTATCGTATATGCGCTACCAAGCTACTACCTCGAAAACGTGATTAAGTGGAAATATCTTAATCCTAGTCAACCTAAGGGAAAGCCAAAATAATTTTTATACCAGATAAGTCTTTTGTATAAGGGTGCATATACTTATTCCGATTTTGAGTGTTTTCCGTTAATTTTTCCTAAATTTAATAATTAACAAAAATAATTAATGTGTAATTTATCGTTTCTTATATAATTAAGCACAGATCCAACAGTGGTGTAATCTAACATTTTATCTTTATATCCGCTTGCTGGAGTTATTTTGGGTAATAATAATATTTCATTATGTTATCCAAAATATTTCCAACAGTCATAATTAAATATCGTAATTAAAAGTAGGCATACCTTGAGTCGATACATCATTACATACATACTTAATGTTATAATTACATAAAACATTAATGTAATTATGACGTACATAATTAATGAAAAATTTGTTAAACAGATGTAAAATAAACGCGTTCATGTTCTGTGTTTTTTTTTTAATGTAACAAACATCAAACCAAACTCAAAATATCAATAGTATGTACCAACAAATATTTAATTTTACTAAAGTCTCTTTGCTTTAAGTCCTACTTGATTTGGGTAAAGTCGTCAGCAGCGTTATCATCGAGGCCTCAATGAACAACCACAGCGACGGCAGAATTTTACAGCGGTGAGTGTATCCATTCTCTTTATTCTAAAGTAACAAATATTTTGTTGTTGCATCTATCATTTTAATAAACAAGGTTCGATCGAACTTAATTGCTTAAACTTAAAAAAAAAAAAAAAAAAACAAATAAAGCGATTCCCAACGGTTCTTTCTAATCATCCATTTACATCATATAACAAAATATACATAATTTCTACATAATGAGTATAATTCGAATGAAGATGTATTAACTTTTTTTTTGCGTAGATCGTTATTTGTGAACTATGCAAAGTTTGTTGGTGAAATCGTTGAACTATTATTCACATCTCATTAGTTTAAGGTAGACTTAAGTTATAATGAATTATTTCTTTAATTTGGACTCTTAATTTAATTGGAATTTATATATTTTTTTTTATTGTTTTGTAATATCTTTTTATGAGATTGCTAGGATGTATATCTAATGACTTGAAGAATATTAAATAAATTAAAATGAGTTCGTAAATAGACAGAAGTTTTCTTCGGGTGAGGTAATGACAAAGTAGATGATATTGTGGGGTCTTATGATATAATTTCAGCCTGTAAGACCATGGTTGGGTAGGGTAATGATAGGCCTAGAACTCCGTGACACCTGGAGCTTCTTAATAATTCCTATACATGAAGATGTAGTAATAATAGTAAATGTTAATCTCTTACTGATCTCTGACAACAGGGCATTTTTTTTAGTGTTGTGCAGTTTTTATCATTTAACGTAGAATCCGTATTAACTTTGTAAAAAACTATCCTTTACTAAACGGGAGTCTGTAATAATTTTTTTGTGAGACCAGAGTATATAGAGGATAATCGAACTAAAGAGGACCCGAACCCCCCGCCCGACTAAAGCTAGTTTTCGATGGCTCCCAAGTCCTCCTTTAGTAGACCATAAAAAAGATTTGTTTTACACCGACTCTAATACTTCTACACATTGCAATTCAATCTAACCTTGTTTTGTTGATAACAATGTGTGGGTGAACGTTACACTACCATGATGAACCGTGAACAAAGCACCGAAAAAGGGTTCCGGAGTGCAATAGTCCAGCCCCGCCAGGTCGTATGACGCGTGAAGTGTGACCCTGGCATGACCATAATTCCGCGTAGACCATAGGCCCACCGCCCCCAGTCTCATAGCGGAAGTCAAGGCCTGTTGTTCGGCCATGATATCAATCGGCAACCAGTCTAGCATAGTAAACAGTGCCTTCGTCGGTGTCGAGCGGAGTGATCCCGTGATCATCAGCGCAGCCAACCTATATACTTTCTCAAGTATCCTACAGTGCCGTCCCCTTTCCACGGCAGGCCACCACACTATGACCCCATAGAAGAGAATCGGTTTTACCACCGCTTCAAAGATCCATTCGACACCCCTGGGGCCCAGGCCCCAGCTCCTGCCCAAGGATCTCTTGCAGGTGTATAAGGCCACAATAGCCCTATCAACCCTCGTCCGAACGTTGAGTTCCCATGATAGTTTGCTATCGAGAATTACGCCCAAATATTTGGCACTGTTCGAGAGCCTCAGCTCCGTGCCGTTTAGCCTAGGAAGCCTAAAGTTGCCAACCTTGTACTTCCTGGTAAAGAGTACCAACTCAGTTTTCTGTGGATTGACACCAAGTCCACAGGAAATGCTCCAAGAGCTTAGAATCTGCAATGCAGATTCCATACAATGGGACAGTGTGTCCAGGTGTTTACCCGCGACCGCCACCGCCACGTCATCCGCATACGCGACGGTTTTTATCCCTAATCTATCGAACCGACCCAGCAAAGTGTTCACCGTCAGGTTCCACAGTAGAGGGGACAGAACCCCACCTTGCGGGGTGCCCCTGTGCACAAATCTGCAAACATTAGTAGCACCCATTGTGGATTCAATGATCCTATTATCGAGTAGATTACCAATAAATCTACAAATTACATCGTCAACCCCAACCTCCCTCATCGACTCCAAGATGGAGTTGGGTTTGACATTATTGAAAGCTCCCTCAATGTCCAGAAAGGCCACAAGTGAGTATTCCCGAAATTCAAGGGATTTCTCAATGAAGCCGACCAGTGAGTGGAGCGCCGTCTCTACAGACTTGCCCTTGGTGTAGGCATGCTGCGATGAAGAGAGCAAATGTCTAGGAATAGACATCCTCAGATGAATATCAATGACCCTTTCAAGGGTCTTGAGAAGAAATGACGACAGGCTAATTGGCCTGTAGTCCTTAGGTCTGGTGTGGGATGCTTTACCTCCCTTTGGGATGAAAACAACCCTACATCTAGTCCATCGGATGGGAACGTACGAGAATCTAATACATTCCGTATAAATAGCGGACAGCCAAGGAACCAGAAGCCCCGCGTTCTTTTGAAGGTCGGCCGGAATAATACCGTCCGGACCAGGAGCCTTAAAGGAGTCGAAGCTCCTTATCGCCCAATTGAGCCTATCATAGCACAGAGAAATGGACACGGGTCCAGGCTCTGATAGGCAGTTGATCTTCCGTGGTGTTGGAAGGGAATTGCCAGGAAAGTGCGTGTCAATTAACACCTCCAGCATCTCCTGACTATTCGTAGTCCAGCTACCATCAGCTTTCTGAATGTAGCTAGGGACAGTCGGGCAAGAAGCCATTATTTTGCGCAACCGGTTTGTCTCAGAGGAGCCTTCCACGCCGCTGCAGAAGTTCCTCCAGGCATTCCGTTTCGCCGATCTAACCAAATTCTTGAACCTATTCAATGCCGACTTATAATCCGCCCAGTTTCCCAGTCGTTTAGCCATATTGAATAACCTACGACAGTCTCTGCGAGACTGTGCAATCTCAGGGCTCCACCATGGTGGCTTGCCCCCCTTTTTCCTAACCACTGGCCTACAGGCCAGTGCCGTTGCCTGACGCAGTGCCCCCGATAGGAATTCCACTGCCATTTCAGTCTCCGTAATGCCACTAATGACAGGGACTGAGCCCAGAGAATCAGCGAGTAGACTAGCCTGATAGTCCCACCTCGTTCTCCTCCTATTTACAAAAGTACACACCCCCAAGGGGGGTGGACCTAATTGAAACTCAACATACCTGTGGTCCGAAAAAGAACAGTCATTTGAGACCGCCCAGTTACTTATTAAGTCGGAGTGTTCCGAGCTGACCAATGTCACATCAAGAACCTCCTGCCTATTAGCTACAATGAACGTAGGTTCCGCGCCTATGTTTGCTATTTCCAAATTACTGCTTCAGATAAAAGAAAATAGCGACTCACCTCTAGAGTTGGTGTTGGAGCTGCCCCACGTGATGTGGTGCGCATTAGCGTCAGCACAGATAACCACCGGGGTACCCATGGAGCCGGCTTTGGCTACCAAGCCACGAACAAGCCCATGAGGTGGCTCATTGTCCTGGTCATGCGCCATATAGCCCGAGACGATCCAGATCGGCAAGTCGCCCATCTCTAGGGCCGCTGAAGTTGTGTCTTCATCACTGAAATCAGAAAGAATGAAGATATCCAGCGTGTTTTTAACCAAAATACAAGATCTAATTTTACCTGTTGCTTTGGCATATAGGAGCTTATAGCCCTTGAGGTTTAATCCGCAAACCCGATCCTTGTGGATCCATGGCTCTTGGATCATTATTAGCTCCTCCTCTCTCTCTACCACCCGGAGGAGCAGTGCAGCGGATGCTGCCTTAGAGTGGTGAAGGTTTATCTGTGTCACCTTCACCATGTCCAGTATTAACGACCGTGACATTGGCGTCCTCCTGATCTGATTCCAGGAGGGCGTCCTCATCAGCCAATTCACCCATGCGTTCAAAGAGGTCACCCAGCATGTCAGAGACGGACGGGGTGTCTTCTTTGTCACATGAATGAACGGAAGCGTCATTCGTGCAGTCCGCAGACTGCGTAGGCTCCACAACCTTCGGAGCGGGATCGCCCTTGTCATCACCTCGGTAGACACGGAGCAAGATGGTACTGAAACCATAGTAAATCTTGCCCTGTTTCTCCCTCAGTGGCTTCAAGGAGTCCTGATTCAGGACTACGATCGCCGTTCTTGAGGATCCTTCAGCTGCTGAAACCTTGACAACTTTCCAGTTATGAGTGGGAAGTTGGGGGTTGCAGCACTGAATAATCTTCAAGATTTCCTCCGGTGCAGAGGGTTCCGCTGGGATGGTGACGATGGATCTAGGTCTCCGTGGTATCTCACTCACCAAAACCACGTCGAGCCTAGCACCTTCCCATATTTCGCCAATCGCTCCAATGGCAAGCTTCAGCAGAAGTGCAGAGCGCTCGTCCACACACGCCATCAGCTTAACGTGACCCTGGTACCAGCCAGCATCGTCGCATTGCGGGGGTGCTCCTGGATTCTCACTAAGGATCTTCCAAAAGACACCCATCATTTGCTGCTTCACCAAGTCCCACCTAGAGTGGGAGATGGATCCATCAGCAGCACTTCTGTCTATAATAGCCCTAACAAGATGGTCTTTCGCCACCTCGCTGTAGGACCTATTAGTCGACTTTGGTGCGTACTTGGGACGTTTTGTCCCTGGTTGCTGTCTAACGGCTGTCGCTTCTTCCTCCGAACGTTGCCGTTTAGGCATTGCCTTTGCAGGGGCAGGAGGTGAAACGCTTTGAAGCCCAGCAGTAAGGGCCTTAGCCCATGCCAATGAAGCTTCCTGTTCTGCAGAAAGCTCATTGGCATCTTTGGAGCCGAATAGCTCGATAACACGCAAGGCAGCACGCCTTGAGTTAGATGCCCTCTTGGAAGGATTTTTATGCCGAGGTGTCTTCTTAGTGACGCCGGAGTTGGCGGGGGGAGGTACAGAAGTGGGACAGGATGTAATCATCTCCGTCCCTCTTTGCACAATAGGCATATGGGAGGCTGCTTTGTTGGACGACTTTGTCATTTCCAACTTTGCAGTACCCGAAGCATGGGCTTTATCCGCTCTGGCGGAAAGGGCTGATGCGGCTTTTGATGTACTTGGCGCGAAAGACAGAGGTACATCGCCGCTGTTAGGTGTCGAGGCTGATACAGCCACCGACGGGATCGTCTTCGTCTCATTGTCCTTATCATTGGTCCTTTTCGTGTCCTGTTCCGTGCCATTGTTAGTTTGTTGTTTGTTTTGTTTTTGATTTGTTTTAAAAAGAGTTGTCATTTTGTTTTTGGTCCCACGAGTGTAGGGGATCTGGAGGTCCGCCACGTCATAGCCCCCGATAACGCGGTAAGGGCGTAGTCTATTTGCTGAGGTGCCCAGGTATCAGCACAGCTCCGTGATAATACAGTCGGTAACCCCTGACTGCAAACCAACCGATAGGCACGGGTCGCATAACACCTCGGTTTAGGGGATGGATAACCTTTCGTTGCCAAGGCCTTTAAGTTCACTGCCCTCATCTCGGGAATCACCAGATGCTGGCAAAATGCCCGGATCAAGACACGAACCACAGCCAAGACGTAAGCCACCACATCGCTTCAAGATTGTTATCCATAATAGTGGTGGGCTACGACCACTTGGAATTGTACAAATACTTGTAGCATATGAGGAGGTCCATAGCAAAACGCAATAATTACACCATAACATTTTTTTTGGATAAACGACAAAATGTAAGTTTAGTAAGTACCACATAATTTTTTTTTTTAAAAAACAATTATTGAGGTATTTAGGTTGTCTACAAAAAAAAAAACCATATTAATCACAAATTAATTATTTTATCTGAAAGTTTGTTTTAAAGTTATTTAGATTCCAAGTTTGGAATTATTGCGTTTTGGTCCGAATCATAGTATTTATTTCATTTTGCTTTGAACTGTATGAAAATATTGCGTTTTGCTCTGAACTAGGGCTGTAATTTATGCTTATTGCTTTGAGAAGATTTGTATTATATCATTTTGATTTAAATTTCAACCACTTGTGCCATATGGGCACTGCTACACGTTCAATAAATATCGTGATATTTGGATCACGATCCATTTTAAAAAATTGATGGAACACGAGCGTATGCTACATATTCAATATTTATCGCGTCAGTATTTATGTTATTTTTATGTATTTTGTTTATTTTAATAATTTTTGCAGTGCAGTCGCTCTTTTTATTTTGTCGGAATAAGCTTTAGCCGACGAGTCCCATAATTCCGGCAATGCCTCCAAACTAAAAATTAAATCTTTTAAAATAATTTTTTCACTGGTTAATTCCGATTCCACCGGCAGAACCCACTGTCTTCTGTCATTACCCTTTATTTCAATAAACTTTTCACAAATTTTTTCAATTGTTTTACTTTTTATTTGTTTAATTTTTTCCACTGCGTATTTTATTTCTTTTATTTTGACACTTTTTACTGACGTATTCATTTTTATAATTATTATTTTATATCATGAAAATGCTACACGTTCAATATTTATCACGCGATCCACGATCCGCGATCTGGATTTCTGGATTTCATATTTTAGGCCATTCTGCGATATGGATCGCGATCCATCAATATTGCATGCTACACGTTCAATAAATATCGTGATATTCCTAGTATCACGATATTTATTGAACGTGTAGCAGTGCCCTATAAGTATATATTTTTTATTTTTTTTATTTGTAAATTTTTTTTTTTTTTATTTGTAAATTTTTAAATTTATTAACTTCTTTATTCACAATTTAATTAACAAAAGCAATGGTAGTAACTAAGCAATAAATCCTTACGTTTAACAGTTATCTAAGAGTTACCACCAGAGCATAATTTATTTATAAAGTTAACTTTTTTTAAACTTCTTGTAGCGATTTATTGCAAAGATGTGTAATTATTGCATTTTGCTCTGAACCATTATATTTGATATTGAAGTGCAGTGTAGTCAGTGGTGGATATACTCCTAGGCCAAATTGGCCCGGGCCTAGGGCGGCATTATTTAAAGGGCGTAAAAATTTAAAGGTAAAAGAATGTAAGAGGGATTCAAATTCGAAAATTGATTTGGCCAAAATTTACTTTAAGCGAATACGAAATTTATATTAAATTTTATATATTAAGTAATTCAATTGTTGAATTTACTTCTTAATTAGTAGGGATGCGATTTCCATGCAAATGCATGTTTTTTGTCGATGTCGACCAATTATCTTTCCGAATCATTAAATTTGCATTAAAATGGCATAGATTTGTTTTTGCATATTGTTGCATATTTTGGTTTTAAATGCATATTTTTGCATATTTTATAATTTTTGAGTGATATATTTTTTTAAATTTCCATATTATAAAAAAAGCTCTTAAAAAAATTTCCAAATTGTATTAAAAAAAACCCCCTTTGAAAAACGTTTTTTTAAACAATTAATAATTTTTTTTGGGCTCTGCCTAAAATACAACATTTTGACAAAAGATCCTTCAATTTTTAACCGATGCAGAACCTTACATTGTTAATGCTACCAATTGTCAATTTATCCAAAACTGTTACATGTTACTTTCTTGGGACATGGGTTACACCGAGTTGCAAGGGAAATTAGAAGCCAATTCGAGAAAAGTTAGTTATTGGTTTCAAATGGGAAAAAATATTTTTAAAGGCTCCTTTACGAGCTGCAATTTTTAAAGAAATGTATCTCTTGGTACCGTCACCACCGAAGCCAGTATTAACAAGAAGGGGAACCTGGATAGATGCTTCAGAATCCTATTAAAAAAAGTTGAGCAATTTAAGAATATTATTGAAGAACTTGTTGCTACCGATTCTCATGCAATACAAAAAGTAAAAGAAATATTAAATTTTAGATAACATCAAAAGTCAATTAGCATTTGTATTTTCCAACTTCGGATATATTGTTGAAACAATAACTAAATTGGAAGGATTTAGTTCACTTCGTAGTCAACTCAAATTAATTGATATGACAGAAAATAAAATTAACATGTGAAAATAAAAAAAAGCTCGACAAATTAAAAAAAATATTCAAAATTTGTTGCCAAAAAATTCAGGATTTCAAAAAATAAAACAAATTTTAACTAATTTTGTTCTGGAATCAAATGTGGGATCTGAATTAGAAAATTAATATTCTTCAAATGAATTGGCATCCTTCAAGTATGCCTCAGCTTCGGTTGACGTTGAGAGATCATTTTCCATGTACAAAAGCTTTTTAACAGACAAAGGCTTACTTTTGATAATATAAAAAAGTATTTATTTGATTATGCAAACAAAAATTTAAATGATGTAGTTAATTAAACTAAGTTTTAAAAATATTATACCTTTGAATAACAATAGGATAAAAACAACAATAGAATTTTTTATTTTGTTTTAAATAAAAGCAAACGTTTTTTTTTATTGAAAATGGTCAAGTTTTTAGTTTATATTTTTCATTTTTTTTAATGCATATTTTCGAGTTTTGAGTGCATATTTGATGCGCATATTTTCGAATTTTTAGGGCATAAAAATCTCATCCCCAACAAAATATTCAACAATTTAATAACAGTTCCATTTAATAAAAACAATCCTTAAATTATAATCGGTAAAGCCTAAACTTCATGGTATATGCAGACGAATTTTCGAGATTTTACCCTATTTGGAAACGATGGGCCGTCCTCGGCTCACAAAAACGAATCGATATATATAAAAATATGTTGTATTGTATTAGTAATTGATGTTCTCTGAAATGTATCAACCGTCTTCAAATGTGTATTGGTTCTTGATTTATAGCCATTAGTGAACACTGCATTCATTCCGAAACATGTATTTATATTCCCATACAAATATTAACAAAATGCCCTCCATTTTGAACTCCTCCGGAACGGATTGACCGATTGTTATGAAATTTTGTATGTGTATTTGTTAGGTATGAGAATAGGTCGTAGAATATATTTTATATCGCTAATGGGCGCAAAATATTACAATAGGGGTAAAAGCTCCCATTCACCAATCTTCTAAACTAATCAACCGGTTTTCTTAAAATTTGGCATGCAGACAATGTAACATCTGAAAGAGAATAAGGAATAGGGTGTGAAATAGGGTTAGAGGGCTCTCTATATCTTCGTAACTAATCAACCGATTTTTTTTAAATTTCGCAGGCAAATAGTGTTACAGTTGGATAGAACTATAACCTATAGTTTTTATTATTAAGGGCGTAAAATAGAGCAAGAGGGGTAAAAGCTCCCCCTCACTCTATCTTCTTAACTAATCAACCGGTTTTCTTAAAATTTGGCATGCATACACTGTAACATCGGAAAGAGGACAGGGCATTAAATAGGGCAAGAGGGGTAAAAGCTCCGCCTCCCTATATCTTCTTAACTAATCAATTAATTTGCTTGAAATTGGGCAGGCAAATAGTGTAACATCTGGAAAGAACTATACCCTATAATTGTTTCTTAAAATTTGGCTAGCAGACACTGTTACATCTGACAGAAATTAGTTATGTGGCACAACAACGTTTGCCGGGCCAGCTAGTATTATCTAAATATTAACCTCCATATGAAATTTTTTGTCTAAAAGGAATTTTATTAACGGCCGCTCAATTGTTTATTAATGTTAACATTAAAAAGGAAGTTAAAGCTATTAATATATGGCAGCTTTGGGCAAATATGAACCAATTCTTAAAGAATTTAATTTGCAGTAAAATATTTTTGGGGCGAATTTAATATAAATACATACCGACATAACTAAATGGTTTATGGATACAAAGAGTCTTATATGGAAAAAAGTTTTTATGGGGAATATGTAAAATTGTAGACCGATTCTCACCATTTACATAGACTTCGTCCTCAGTACTAAAAAGAGTATTAACTAAATTTGATCGAATTATCTACAAGACTGCAATTTCTCTTTGCGCACAAGTTTAACATGAAGAGACAACTAGCCAGACGGATGGATGGACATCGTTAAAAAGTGATTCTGAGTCGATATACTAAAAGATTGGACTAGATTTCTATGTATTACACACATCGCCAAAAATGTACATAATTGCTTTTTCCTTAATTTTTTTCTTCTATGGGTAATTCCATGTCAAAACGACCAAGAGTGGGACACGACCCCTTCCGATTTTAATGAAATTTGGTGGGAAGGTTCCTTTTATCTTATTAGGAACATATATTTTCGAAAGTTATGTCATATTCAAAATATGATAGTTTCGCAGAATTCGCCGAATGTGTTGAGCTTATTTCTTCAATATCTCGAAAACTACTTGACATACGAAGATGATTTTGATGTCATTTTAAAGAGAATACTTGGGGCTACAAACCATAAATTAAAATTTTTTTTTTTGAAAAATGTAATATCTGCAAAATGTTAAATTTTAAAAACGGACTAAGTCAAAAACCTATTTTTTTGTTTGGCTGATTTTTTTTTTTGTATAATACCTCAAACTGTTCTTTAAAAATCCTGAAACTTTGAAGGAGGTGTTTTTTTTTTTTTTTCTTTTTATACCCTCCACCACAATTAGTTGTGAAGAGGGTATATTAAGTTTGTCATTCCGTGTGAAACTTTTTTATTATTCATCTCAGACCCCATAAAGTATATATATTCTGGGTCCTTGAGTAATTCTAAGTCGATTTAGCCATGTCCGTCTGTCCGTCTGTTAAAAACACGCTCACTTGTAGTTATCCTAAGCAGTTTGGGATTGAAATCCAGCAAAATCGGTTCTGTAGGACCAGAGCTATGAATCAAAATGTGGAACCACAACCTAAAAAAATTGATAATTTTGTTACAAAAAATAACATAAATGCTGGAACAAGGCATGGAATGAGATAAGATTTTGCAAAAATTTGTTTTATTTGACTGGAAATCATGCTGTTAAATTTCGTGAAGATCCGTCCATAATTTAACCTAAGCCCCATATAAACAATACTCCTGGAAAACAGTTTAGTACGCCCAAAACCGTAAAAAATAATGCAATCATAACTAATCATAACAAATAACGCTAGCGTAACAAAATTTGGAACGTCACAGTTTTTTAGAACTAGAAATAACACTGTGAAATTTCGTGACGATCGGTCCATAATTTACCTTAGGCCCCATATAAACCCTACTACCGGAAAACATTTTAGTACGCCTAAAACCGTAAAAAATAATGCAATCATAACAAATTTTGGCTCGTCACAGTTTTATAGGACTATAAATGATACTGTGAAATTTCGTGAAGATCGGTTCATAATTTACCCTAGGACCCATAGAAACCCAACTCCTGAAAAACAGTTTAGTACACTTAAACCATAACTACTAATGTAAGCATAACAGAAATTGGTACGTCACAGTTTTAAAGGACTAGAAATGACGCTGTGAAGTTTCGTGATGATCGGTCCATAATTTACCCTAGGCCCCATATAAACCCTACTACCGGAAAACAGTTTAGTCGCCTAAAACCATAATTAATAACAAATCGTCACAGTTTAAGATAATAATAACATCATACAGATATTACTTCTTAAACATTTGAACTGTCGGTGGAGGGTATCAAAGATTCGGCACAGCCGAATATAGCACTCTAACTTGTTTAAGATATGATTTTTTTTTTTAAAATATAATTTCAATATTGTAATTTTGAGCAATAAGTACACTGTGCTAGTTGCAAACAACAGACCAGCCGCGCACCTGGCATTTTACCCTAATTGGGGACGCTGAATTCAGTGGTGCTAACCGTTTTTTTAGGTTAGCTCTTGTTTTCAAGATATATCGTTATTTCGAAAATGTAAGAGGTTGCACAGCATATATTCGCGTAACTCAAAAACGGTTTAGTTTATTGAATTAACTAAAAAACCGAAATTCGGCAATAAATAATAAAGTGTGGTTGGTCATACATTTGGCCCATGTAGGAGCATCCTACGCGCTGCAGGGGCCTAATTAAAGAATTTTATTAAGCCGCAATATTTGTATGATAGGATGCTCCTAGATATTGCAAGATCTCACTACCGTCTTTAGCTAGAAAGAGTTTTAAAAAATAAATCTTATCACGCAAAATAGTTTTTATCACAATTTGTTTTCTGAAATCTTTTGTGATGCGATGAGGAGATCCAAAGGATATCCAAGCATTGTTAAATGCAGGCTGAGTGACTTTTTCTGGACTCTTATGTTTACAACATATACCAAAAAAATACAACCGATTCGGTCTTTCCTAATTAAGCACATTTTATTGTGTAAAATTACCATTGATTGGCAAAAAAATATTGATCTTATAATTTTTAATATTATTCTTAAAACAAAATAACCCAGAAATAAAAGAAATATATCTTTAAAGCATTATTAAAATTACTACATACATTACAGAAAATATATTAAAATTGGTTTCCTTTTTTTCTTAGAAATTTTAACCTTAAATACATACATATAAACCAATAACAAAAGGGAAACCTGTACGAACCAACAAAAAGCTTATGTTTTTCTCAAAAGTATGTCATCATGAAACAAAGCATTAACAAATTGTTTTTATAATTGAATTGAAAGCGTTTATTGTAAACTCTAGACACTCCTTATAAAAAAAAAAACTAGAAACTTCGTGCAAACATTTCGCACCTTAAATCCGTCTGGTTTATTCCATTTTGTTTTTTATAGACTTTCTCAAATTATGTAGAGAATAGACACTGGCAAAATGTTTTGTATATCTCTATAACATTTTTCAATTTAGAATTTCTTTTGTTGGCACTAGTTTACACTATGGACATTTCTTGCCGCACAGTCGAAGTTTGTTGGCGAGGGGTCGAACAGGTAGAGTTTGTAGTACATGACTACCTGTACTGGACAATTCTCTTTTGCGAAACTGTACGAAAGAAGGAAACAAGAAGAACATTTCTGTCTGACTTCTAGTCAAAATTAAAAAATTTGTTTTTGATTTACATGTTATTTGTGCGAACGTTAACGTTCGAGTGACATCGTGAAATAGGCAGTAAAAGAATTCAAAAAATGTCCGGCAAGAAATGTCCCTAGTGTAAATTGGGACCTAGTACCCAATAAGAAATGGAGCTTCCAAAGAAGCAGGTTTGTAAGGGAGAAACATGAGCGTTTTGCTTACCATTGCGCTTACGGAAGGCATGAGTTTTATATGGCGAGTTCCCACTTTGAATCAATACATTTTTGACACATAAAGCGCACTATTCAGCGCATATAAAAATTGTTGGATGTAACTGATTGTTTTGATACAGCTATTTTTAAGAACTCCCCTTACAAACCTGCTTCATGGTAAGGGAATGCCGTAGCAGTTAAAATTTTATTCTTTTTATAAAAGTTGTTGAGAGTTCTTTCACTTACTTTACTGCAATTGTGTATGTCTTATTGCGTAGCGCATAATTGTGCGCTTATTTTTTAAATGTTCCATTAGTGCTTCGCAAAATGATGAAATTTTTTATTGGCTACTGAAGTAAATTATGTGCGGAGTAGCCCAATAAAGTCTAAACACTAACATTACAAAACAATGGGATTTCTTATAAAAATATATATATTTTTATTCATATGAAAAAAAAAAGACTTAAGGCGTATGAATTGACTACTCAGTAGAAATTTAAATTATGACGGGTTGCTCACAATAGTCATATTTTTTCGTATTATTATTTTAAGACATATGACTACCGTTTGAACGCCCTAAATGTGTTATCTTTGCGAAAATGCCCCAGTGCTCCACTGCAAGCAAGAAGAAAATAAGACTTTATTCGATAATAAATTGCTGACTGTCAAAATATAAAAACTAATCCTCGTATATGTTGACGTTAAATAGAAAATTTGTTTTTTTTCCTTTGAATGACAAGAGACAAATATTGAGCTAATTGTATATTAGAGGTCCTAATGGCCGATTATTATCTTTGACCCTTGATGGTATGATCCCAGCTATATTCACGGAATGTATTAAATTTGCATACGTTCGAAAATGTGCAAGGTGTTTTCTTGCCTAAGGAAGGAAAAGCATATCACACTCACCCGAAGAACTACAGACCGATTAGTCTGACATCTTTTTTCTTAAAACTCGGTAAAAAGTGTTTGACTTCCACTTGAGAACGTCCATCCCCAGATATTCATTCTCGATCTTGCAACGTGCCTACACTAAAGGTGGATTTTTGAAACAGATCCTTTACTCAGTAGTGGGATTCAGTGTGGTTATTTAATAACCTCGAATCTGACTTCATTATACAATCAATAAAATACATAGTTGGGTGTCGATAGTAGGTAATTGAAGGTTTATTGAGGAACTGTTTGGGAAAAGGATTGTTCATTCCACAATGGTCGCTACCAATATTTATTGACTGGTGTACATTTAGGTTTTCTAAGTTATTAAACATAAAAGTCAGATTTCATGTAAAATTATAATTGTTTACTTTTTATTTTAATTAGGTTTTGTTCAATATGAGTTTTAGAGAAAACTTGTTAAGGCAAAAGTTGTTGGAAACTTTACTAACAACAACTTCTTAGAAAACGATTTTTATGTAAGATTAATATTTTCCTAAATATAAGTCATACAAGTCGGACTTTACGATTTTTCTCAAACTTTGGTAGGCTTGAGGGACGGCTTAGCCTTCGCTGATCGTCGTTTTTTTATTAATACCTACCAAATTGGCGAGTGAGACCTAAATAAATCCAACTTTTGTTTTTAACGGTCACCCTAATTTACCAATATATGTCTGAATATATTCCAAAATATTCACCACGTTCTCAAACTGGTCTAGCCTGGAACTCTAAACAACTATATTCCTCAACAAAATCTGAAAAAATAAATATTATAAAAAATACAAGAAATATGGCCACGCATTTGATTATGGAAAATACTCTGTTTTTTGCTGAATGCTCAACTGTACAAAAACTACTTAACCAAAATGAAACATGGGTTTAATCGTTATCCAAAATCGTTCTTATAGTTTGTTAACTCAAAAAGGAAGAATTATGGCACCCAAACATTTGTGAAATATTAAATTATAGAGTCAAGTGACGAGTCAGGAATAAGCAATTTATTCGCTGAATTTTTTGCCCCTACTTACTCTAACGCCGAATACGATGATGATGAACCCCTTTCCATTTAATGTTCACTCCATTCAAACAATATCATTCCCATTACTTGACACTACGCACAAGAAGACTTACAGGAACAAATCGCGTTTATCGCGAACATGGCTAAAATTAATCGATTAAAAAAACAACTTGTCGGGAAATAACATAAAAAGTGCTAAAAAAAATGAGCTATAATTACATTAAAATCAATGAAAAAGTCGATTTTAAATTTTGGGTTAGTTAGGGCCTTTTGCGATTAAGGTAACGAAAATAGCCGCATACCATATAAATTAATTTTTATAATTATTTAAGTCATAAATATTAGGTTTGTATTAACTAAGGCGATTATATCAAAAAGTTCATATAAATTTCCTGAAAATAATAGAGATGTTCATATTTCTTAAGGCCCTTGCACACTATCCCACAAAGTCTTACGTATTTTATGAAAATGCAACCCTGTCATGATAAGTTGTTATTGTTTTTTGAAAATGTTTAAACAAAAATTAGATCAGGGAAGCATTTTCATAAAATACGTAAGACTTTGTGGGATAGTGTGTAACGGCCTTTAGGAACAACTTCGCACTACTAGTAATCATCGATTTAGGTGGATCGTATGTTTAAACATCCTTTATGCTTTCCTTCTTCATTATTAAAGCTGCTATTGTATTAGTATTGAGTCGGCAACGATGATCAGTCTTTTAATAGTTTATTTCTGTACATTTTGGGTACAGATTCAAAAGATACGAAAAACGTCAGGATTATACATGGTACTGAAGTCATCAAATGATACGAAAAATGTATCTTTCGTATACTAATGGCAACACTGATTTATACGCGCGTAATAGCCCTTTCACACTTGTCAACATTGAACATCAATTTGCGAAGATGTTGGAATTTTTCCATAAGAAATACATAGGGCTAGAAATCAAAATTTTTCAACATTTTTACAGAATGTTACTATCTCATTTTGTTCCTTTTAACATTTTTCGATTCTTTTAGTGTCATCACTAGAAAAGTGGCAATAAATACTGTTATTATTGTGGCATCACTGACAAAATGGAAGTTGCTTTGAAAGCAGCGTTACCATTTCTCAAGTTTTTCCATTTTTGCAAGCCTTATTTTGCATTTTTTATTGATAGTAGATGTTAGATGTTTCAAGTGTGAACGCGTTTGTCGTTCCTCCGAAATGTATGCAAGTGTACAAAGGGTATAAAACAAAAATGTTTGAAATTGTGTAAGTAAATATCAGCGTGGCCATTTTGGCATTTTTGCAGCTAAATTAAGCATTTTTTTTTTTTTTGGCTGCAAATTTTACATTTAGCAGTTAGCATTTTTCAACTACATATTTAGCTTTTTTAGCCATATTTAATTTGAAAATATTCAAGAAGTAATCTTTTATTGAAAATCTACCACACTTTTTTGTTGAATGCACAGACAAATCCCTATTCTTTTGCTATAGAAACTGTACAATCATTTAAAAGACCTTTAATATCAAATTGTTTTAAAATATGATCAGTTTGATGATTTGAATTCCTGTAAAGCTGATTTTTTCCCTCAACTACGATTTTGAAACTATTGAGATACCATAACTTTTGAAATAGAAAAGCAAAAACATATTACATGCCGCGCTTTCTAAGTTCAATTAATATGTCAACTAAGACAACGATTGCGAAACAATTTTCATAATTTACCAAACACTAACTTTTTTGTGTAGAAAATAGTTTAAAAACTAATAAATGCAAATTAAGCGAACATTTTATTGTTAAAATTGTTAAAAAAAAAATAACTCAACATTTGATTTCTGGATAAATGTATGTATATGGATATATTAAAACCATTGAATGAAAATCCATTCAGTGAATTAGCTTCTTTTATAATGAAGTTCTTGGTTCTGCCATTTAGCAGCGCGGAAGTAAAATTAGGTTTTTTGTGACGTTAAATACTATGATTTCGCTAATTTGTATTAGGTGTGGTTTAAAAGGTTGCAATAGTTTTAAAAAAATTTACGATCTCATTTACAAATGCGATAAGAACATAAATATATTATAATGATATCTCGATCGATTCTTCGTAAGCTGATGAAGAATAATTATTTGATGACGTATTTAATTTATAATATGAAAGTTTTTGTTAAACATGTTTTATACATTTTATTAAAATACTACATAATAGCCATTTGTGGGTCAAGCTCCTTTGATTTTTTATTATGGTATGGTCCCTTTTGTTTGAAAACTTTTTATGTACGTATATAAAGACTGAAATATATTTCCTTTATAGTTTTAAGACTTTTTATGTTTAATAAATATTTTATTGTTATTTTTTTTTAATCAGTTTGTTCTATTGATATGATGTGAGTTTATAGGGAATAATTATGTAAAACAAATCATGACTAAAGATAAATTAACTAAAATAACAAAAAGATAATACAATTTAAGTTTTAGTATTATTTTTTGGCAGTTTAGGATTTTTTTAAGCATTTTTTAGCATTATCTTAAAGCCGATTAAGCTGTTGGTTGGTTGGTTGGTTAACGTGGTAGCACGCATAGGTCCAGGCGTGCCGCAAGTAGAGCCGACAGTGGCTCCGTTTTGACACCACACATCTCGTCAAGAAATTGGAACCCCCCGATCAAACTTGACCCAGGGGCAATGCCGAGGTGGCTAGAGCCAGCCCGAAAGTCCTTGTAGAAGGTAATTCCCGAATAGTCTATGTCGCGTTGAGTTAAACGCTGGGCAATCACATAGAAGATGAAATACTGTCTCCTCAGTTCCAGGTTCCCTGCAGCTGCGGCAGCATTCATTGAAATGGAGGCCGAGTCTCATAGCGTGCTTGCCAATCGTCCAGTGACCAGTAAACACGTATGTAAGTCTTGTCACGTCCTTCCGACTGAAGTTGAGTAGTCGCTCAGAGCGACCTATGTCATATGTGGGCCACGTTTCCCTGGTAGCCCTGCAGCCATCTAGTTTCCTCCATTTATCGTCAGCCATATCCAGATAGTGCCTGAAGATTTCGCTCCTGATTCCCAGGGATGTTGCGACTGGCACCACCTATAAAATATCAAGAGCGGCTCCAGTATTGGCCAGCCCATCCGCCTGTTCATTGCCATAATGGTCCCTATGCGCAGGGATCCAAATTAAGGTAATGTCAGATAGGCTGCCCAGTCTGGACAGTTCTTCCCTAAACTGGTTGACGAGGATGGATGCTGTTTTATGTGACTTCAGTGACATCAGTGCCGCCTGGCTATCGACGAAGATGTCAATTTTGCCGCTGATGTTCCTACCGTATAGCGTTCTGCATGCCTCTCTGATCGCCAGTACTTCAGCCTGAAATACGCTGGCCCAATCCGGCAGACGAAAAGAGAGGTTCACATGTAGTTCCTCCGAGAAGACCCCGGAGCCGACACCACAAGTCATCTTTGACCTATCTGTGTAAACCCTCGTGCGGTATTCATCGACCAGGATTCCCCCGCTCCATTCCCGTCTTGACGAAAATATGACCTTGAATTTCCTATCAAAGTCCATGCGGGTTATCATATAGTCCGTTGGTCGTTTCAGAGATGTGGGTTGCTTCCGTAAGATCCCTGCATGACCGTACGTCCTCGCCTTCCAACATCCCGATGCAGAGAGCCTGACCGCGCTATTGACGGATATGGCCATAAGGTGTATTTCAATTGGAACAAGGTGCAGTATAGTGTTCAGAGGCTCTGAAGGACTAGTGCGTAGAGCGCCTGTTGCTCCACTGCAGGCTGATCTTTGTACTCTGCCCAGCTGAACCACGATGTATTTCTTGCTCGTCGCGGTCCACCATACCAGAGATCCATACGTAAGAATTGGCCGTACTATTGCCGTGTATAGCCATTTGACCAGTCTAGGATTAAGACCCCACCTGGTGCCATACATTCTACGCCATACATTCTGACCCTGTGTTGAGTATTCAATCTCCATGATAGTTTCGAGTCCAGGATAATTCCCAGATATTTCGCGTGATTCGACAGGGGAAGTTCACAACCCCCCAGCCGTGGCAGTCTATAAGCCGGAATCTTCGTCCTTCTGGTGAACAGTACCAGTTCCGTTTTGTTTGGGATCACTCCCAGTCCGCACTCAGCGGCCCAGTTGCTGAGCGCCCCCAACGCACTGGACATAATGTCACTCATCACATCCAGAAACGCACCAGATACTAGTAACACCACGTCATCCGCATAGGCTACCGTCTTGATGCCCTGTTATCCAGGCCAGTAAGAATCGAGTTAACAACGATGAGCCAGAGCAGAGGAGAGATCACCCCACCTTGGGGTGTACCCCTACTAACATTCTTTGACCTCACACTGTTACCAAGACATGATGTAACGATCCTTGACCTCAACATGCTCACTAACCATATAATGATGTACTTCTGGACATCCAGATCAGTTAGAGCCTGTTCGATCGCAGTGATCGTGACGTTGTTAAAAGCGCCCTCAATATCCAGGAAGGCGGCCGTGGTAAATTGTTTATATTCCAGTGATCGTTCTATGGCCCCTACTACTTCGTGTAGCGCCGTCTCCGTAGACCAACCCTTAAGGTAAGCATGTTGACTACTTGAGAGTTGTGATGTACCCTCCAGTCGATGCCTTATATGTGAGTCCAGAAGTCTCTCCAGAGTTTTGAGCAGAAAAGATGATAGACTGATTGGACGAAAGTCCCCCGCAGTCTCATGACTACTCCTTCCGATTTTGGGTATAAAAACCACCTTTGACCCTCCTCCAATTAGCCGGTACATAATTGAGGGATAGGCAGAGTCTATACATTAACTTCAACCAGGGAGTGACATACTTCCGTGCGCTCTGCAGCATCCTAGGAAAAATGCCATCAGGTCCTGGGGATTTATATGGGGCAAAACTTCCGATCGCCCATTGGATTCTTTCCTCCAAAATGATATATTCGTCAATCTCGGAGAACGAATCATCGTTTACTGGTTCCTCCTCAGTAGCGTCCAAGCAACCAGGGAAATGAGTGTTAAGTAGGATGTCAAGTGTTTCCTCCGATGATTCCGACAAGGTATCATCCGTTCTCTTGACATAAGTTGGGTTCGAGTGGCCCTTGGCCAAAACTCTGCTAAGTCTGGCAGATTCTTTGGTATTATCTATTGATTCGCAGAAGTTCCTCCATGATCTTCTTTTTGCGACTGATATTGCCTTTTTATATGCCCTCTGTTTTTCGCGGTATTCCTGCCACGAATTACTGGCATAACCGTGTTGAAAGCTCTTCGGGCTGCTTTTCTTAGATACTAGAGTTCCGAGTTCCACCAGGGAGGGAAGCTCTTTCTGGCCCTTGTTATGGGGAAGGAGATTTAAAACGCCCTAGTCAGGGCGCCACTGAAGGTCTCCTCCACCCCCTCGAGTGCAGAGATTGAATCCCAAATCATCGGCACTCTTCTGAGTCTACGTTCAATAATTCCGTTAAATATAGCCCAGTCCGTTCGTCTCGGATTTCTAAAGCTTAGTTTCCCGGTATTGCCTATGTGTCCAATGTCGAAGAGTATCCAGTTGAGGTCCGAGAAGGACCTTCGGCTCCCCCCCCACCTATCAACTGATAAATTAGACCTATCGTTCTAGAACCTCGTTCCAACCATTGAAATTACCTGAACTAGGAAATCTAAATGTTGGCTTTGAGCCAGAGTTACAAATGGTAATTTTATTAGTATATATGAAATCTAATAGACACTCACCTCTATTGTTGATTTCACTGCTGCCCCAGATGGTGTCCCTGGCGTTGGCATCACATCCAAGGATGAAGTCCTCTTTGGCGGCTGAAGAGGATAGGAGCGCCCGTACCTCGTCCGGAGGGGGGTCTTTGTCATGTGCCATATAGCATGAGGCAATCCGCCATCTCGACCTTTGCGACTGAAAGGTCTGCTGAGCTAAGCTGTGAACAGAAGAAGATATTAATGTGTTTTTTCGCAACAAGACATGCTCTTGGCCTACCCTTGTCTTTCGCGTACAGTATATTATATCTAGGAGGACCCCGAGGTTGTCGGAAGCACATCTCGAGTGCTGCAGATTAATCTGCACGACTCTCATTGCCATCGGGTGGCTTCTTCTGCGATGAGCAGGTTGTGGGCGACCTCGACCTCATCCTTTTCACCACTCGCCGAGCTTGTTGGGCGGAACACCTTTACCTTAGCGTCCCGCACACCAAAGAAAAGCTTCAGGCCTGCCTTCTCGAGCTCCGAGCCTTCCTCCGTGATGGAAAGCGTAAGGCAAGTACTGTTATCCCCGTGATCTTCGGCCCGGATAAAAGTCCACTCTTCTATCGGGATACTGGGGTTCTGTCTGTTCAGACACCCCAGAAACGAAATCTTTGCCCGTGGTCTCATTGGAATTTCCTCGGCGGGGATTAGCTTTAGACTTAAGCCATCCCATGCATCGCTTATCTTAGCGATACACTTGCCTTAGAAGTCCTTTGAGAAGACGTCCATACATTTGATTACCCTGTAGCCCCGGTGAATCTCACCGGAGTCAAAACGAGGCGCAGGGCTATCCACATTGGTGAGGACGTGCTCCATGACGAGCTCAGCCAATTTGGACTCGATCGCGCCCCATTCTGTTACCACAGGGGTAAGATGATCACTCTTGTTGTTTGCCAAGGCCACCAGTAGGTAATCCTTTACAACCTCATTAAAGGGTCTCCTAGTGGTTGCAGAGCTCGATGGTCCCGGAGTAATCGAGTTATCTCGGATCTTCCTCCGTTTTGGCGGCTTTTCACTCTCTGCTTGAGAGCGATTCCGCTTGGACCCTTCTTGAGCGACTTTAGATGTGCTGGGCATGTTGTCCTTAAACTTAAAGTACTCTTCTACCACAGCCTGATATTTGACACGATCTTCCTCATCGTGTTCGTATGGGGTACCGTTCGCAACGTTCTTGGCGATTTTGCCGAGAATAAATTGCGCCTTATTGTACTTTTGCCTGAGGATATCACCAGGACTTTTCCTCTTTTTTATGTTTGTTTTCTCACCCGGTTGTCCATCAGACTTGACGGTCGGTTGGGTGAGCTTTGATTGGTTTTGCGTGGGCAGTGGCGTGCTCTGGCTGTCACCCACACTGCCGGAGAGTCCGATCAAGGTCTCTTGACTAGAGGCCAGGAGATCGTCCTCAGATGAGAGATATCTCTCATCTTGTTTTTTTAAAAATTTTTCTTTATTTGATACGATTTTCTTCATTTTTGTTCCCACGAGTAGGCACGTAAAAGGATGGACCATCCATGCAGTGACGGCGTACATGGACTAGACTACAACTTACAACCGGCCCGTGTCCTAGCACCGGAGGGGAGTTGTAAGCGACTAGTCCTCTTTAACCACTAACTAGTCATTCAGGTTCTCGGGATGGGGGTCAGAGGGATATGAAGGGAAAGAGGATAGGAGAGAGGATGGATAACCATTAGTTGCGAAGGGCTTTGGGTTTTACTAGTTTATGACATTAAAAAAAAATATATAAAATTCTCTACGAATTCCGGATTAAAACAACTTGGAAATACTTGAATCCAAGCACAGTTTGATGTTTAATTTTATGTCAATTTAACAAAAGTCAATCCGTTTTCGGATTATTTTAAGTACACGGCACTCCGGTTTGTTATTTACTACTTGCCGTTCTATTGACACCGCTTCGGCTTGATCTAAGTACGGATGGATTTAATTTCTTTTCAGTGGGGACACAGCGCTTGTCAGAAAAAGCGCACTGCAAGCTAACTAGCCATATGTATGTATAAGGATTTCATTTGAATAATATGTATCTAGGCAACCTAGTTTGTAATTAATTGGCTTATTGTTAAAATAAGGAGGAGGTGATATTTCACCTTTTGTTTTATAGCCCTGGGGGCTGATGATGTGAGCCCTGATCGAAAAAATTTCGTATCATGATTTATTTGGACAGTGCGAGTTTTTAGTATGATACGAATCTGAATTAAAATTGCCCTGTTAAGGCATTGTTTATGTAGTGGGACTCAGATCAATCTTTTTTTTTTGTAGAACATGGAAATATTGAAAAAATATTGATTAAGGGTATAACAAATGGGCCCTTGTACAACTCAATTTCTTGTTATTTTAATATCTTAACTGTATCTAACTACTACAAAAAAAGCCTGATCTTAGCTTTTATTAACAAAACTTAGAGAAAGTAGGCCAGAAAAACTGTCTCTCAGTTCTCTGAAAATGTGGAGCAAAATTTTAAAAGCAAAACCAGAAAGTTCTTTGTAAAAATTAAGTTTAAATTAAAATAAATATTGATTCAAGTGATAAATCCGCGAAAATTTATAATTCTGGTAAATTATCAGTTTTTAGGTCATTTTAAAAATACTTGCTAATAAACGATTACTAGACTTAATTCATAGTGCAGTATACAGTTTACCTTCATATAACATGGTAAATGGAGAATCATCTAAATGATATTTTTGAAATTAGTAAAGCAAAACATTTTATATATATATTACAATAGAATCTTTATAATTCGTAATCGAAGGAACCGACTGCTTTTTACGTTTTAGGGGAATTTTCGATCTAACGAAGTTTAAATTCAAAAACAAATGAATTTAAAAGGTTACAAATCACTTAAACCGATCAATTAATATCTAATTAAAAAAAAAAACCAAAAAATAATTCATGTAAAAACCTTGTAAAAAATTGTTCTTTGTGTTTTTTCAAAACATATAATTTTTCTTACGAATTATAAGAGGTTTTCTACTAGTGGGTACGATCTGGAGTTGTTTGACCCAGCAAAAATACGAATTAACGAGAGGACCAAAATGAACGGAATTTTAGATCCGAAGCAGAAAAGTAAAACTTTATGAAAATGTCGGCTTAACTCAATCCGGCCGAGATGACGAAATGATTAGAAACCAACAGAATTCTAAATGGTTCCTCGAAAAAGTTATTCAAACGATTGACAAGTACAACATTTAACATTTACAAAACGCTTTTTTAATAAAATATTTTCTTAACAAAATACTTGTTTTAAAAATCGACTTTTCTAATTTTCTATAAAAGTGTAAATCGTATAAAAATGTTTATCAGCATAACAATTGAAAATTTTAAATAAATTAAACTGAATGTTCTCATATCATTTATTACGTTAATTAGTTTTAACTTAAGTACATATATACCAACTACTAAGGGGAAACCCGTTCGAATAGACATAGAATAAACTAAAGGGAAACATAACAATAATACTAAACAAAATACATAAAAGACACACATTTCTTAACAAATTTTATTTATCTAATATTAATAATTGACAAAAAAAACTAAACAGGGTATTCAAATATTGATCAAATATCACACCATTATAAGAATAAAATAAATAATGCATACATATTTTTCCAGAGTTTTTAATAATTGTTGCGCTGATTGCGGCTAACACTGGGAGCATAAAATCACAACTAACTGAAAATGAGCCCACATCATTTACACCTACATTAAAACCAGTGAAAATCACATCTACGAAAATGCCCGTTACAACTACGAAAATGCCCGTTACAACTACGAAGATGCCCATTGCAACTACGAAAATGCCCAAAACAAGAACGAAAAAGCCTGTAAAACCCAAACGTACTAAAAAGACCGTAACAACTAAAAAAATGCCCATTACAAGAGGTGCCCATTACAACTACGAAAATGCCCGTTTCATCTACGATGATGGCCCTTACAACTACTAAAATGCCCAAAACAACTACGAAAAAGCCTGTAAAACCCACACGTACTAAAAAGCCCGTAACAACTACAAAAATTCCCATTACAACTACTAAAATGCCCGTTACAACTACAAAGATGCCCGTAACAACTAATTAAAAGCGAGTAAAACCCACTAAAAAGCCCGTTACACCTACACTCACAATATTCTGTACGTAAAATTAACTGAAATTGTTATATAAAATAAATGAAACTTCAATTAAAAACCGGTCTACTTATTTTTCATTTATTTTTAACAAAAAGTTCATTTAATTTTTACTGTCAAAAATTCAACACCATATTCCGTAATATCAAATAAATATTCAGTTATTTTGTAAAATTTTACTGTCAAAAATTCAACACCATATTCAGTAAAAACAATTAAATATTCAGTTATTTTTTAAAATTTTACTGTCAAAATATTGACCCCATATTCAGTAAAAACAATAAAATATTCAGTTATTTCATTAAATTTTCGTTTACTCCACAAAAGAGCCGAATTTCTAAAAAATAACAGACAGACACCTGTCCGCTTGTTGTCTAATGAGAGAGGGAAAGAATATTATTATTAACTTACCCCGTTGCACACGTTTGTTTTACTTTTGTTGTACTAAACACGTTGTTTACAGAAGAACTCTCAATTATAAGACACCAGCAGCATGACCGATATGGCTTCGCAATTATTTTACTTTTAAAATTTGATGTATTTAACTAAATTATTTTAACAAATAGAAAATGGGAATTGCTTACACAAAACAAGCAATTAATTTTTTATAGATAAGTAAAAATTAATTTTTGGTAGTTAAATTATATAAAATAACTGAATATTTAATTGTTTGAATATGGTGTTGAATTTTTGACAGTAAAATTTTATAAAATTACTGCAAATTTATTTGTATTTACGGAATATGTAGTTAATTTTTTGACAATTAATTTATATAAGATAACTGAAAATTCATTTGGTTTTACGGAATTCGTGGTTGAATTTTTGACAGTAAAAATTAAATGAACTTTTCGTTGCTTTAAATTACATTTTATTTTAATTTATCATAAAGAAGAATTTAACTCAATCAACGGACAATATTAACTGCAACTGAAAATCAGTATTAATATGTACTTAGTTTTTTGAATAACTGTTAGAATCAGTTAAAAATAAATTTGCTTCGATTTTTAAATGTTTATTTATTTAAAAATGACTGAACGGAATATTTCTTAAATAAACTACAGTCCGTTACTGTAATAATATTGTGAGTGTACTAAAAAGCCCCTAACAACTACGAAAAAGACCGTAACAACTAATGAAGAGCCATTAACAACTACTAAAAACCCTCTAAGAAAGATTGTATATGCTCCTGGTAAACGAACCCAAGACTTAAATTAAGCTCCTATATTTACTACTTTTTTAGGTTAAACATTTTCTGCCAGCAATATCCCGTCATAAAATTCCTCGTATTTTGGAAAGTATTAAACATGCCTCATACATATTACATTTATTATATTCTAAAATATTAAATTTTAATTCAAAGTTTTATTTTATGCAATTTTTGAAATAAAAACTAAGTAAATAAAATAATCTTCGACATGTTTTACTGTTTTTATACCATACCATCATAGTGGAGAGGGTATTAGATTGTATGCTGCTGATGTGTGTAACAAATAATAATATTGGTTTTAGACCTAGTATTACCGATCGAGTTAGAATTACTTTTTTAATCGAATTTACTATGTCCGTCCGACCGTCCGACTTGTGGTCAGTGATTGCGTTTTTTTAAATAGTTTTATGAAATTTGTTGAATATGTAGTTTTAATTGTCACAAGATCGAAGCCCATTAAAAATATTGAAAATCGATCCATAAGTATACAAACTTATTTTCGGAATAGGTGTTTGTACCTAGAAATTTTTTGCTGATAGATACGAAATTACCATATTTCTCTTATATACCTTCTGCCTAAACTCGAAAAATATATCGACTCTATTATGAAAGTCCTTTGGAATTGACTTCGTTTTAGTCGAGAGAAAAGCTTGCCACTACTCAAATCCAAGTTTAATGCAGTTTAGTTAAGAAGTAAATATATAACTCTGCTATATTCTGCTATGCCGAATCTTATAAACCCTTCACCACGGTACGATATGAGCATATAAACGGTGACCATGTGTTCCGTATTATACAGACTGTATTTTAGATATTTGTTCGGAGTCAATTATTTTAAAGTAACAAAGCTAAAATTGTTCTGTCTTTTATTTAATATTCTCTATTTGGATGGGAATAGCATTTCAAATGTATATGTTATTTCTAGCTTGAAAACTCCCTTAATTGAATATACATTTGATAATCAATAAAAACTATTTTACTGTCTTCAGATATGCAATTATGCGTTTTAGGCCTTATTCATAAACAATATTTAACCTTTTAAACTCCTCAAATATTTTTTTTTATGATTAAGGGGATTAATGTTTAATAGAAATTAAGCAAATTTAGTTTTTATTTAATTAATTATTTTTTAGTTTAAAGCGATGATAATATGGGGATTTTTTTTCATCGATACTAATATAATAATTTTTGTGAAGGCAAGTTATTAAAATGTTATTATATTGTGATGCATATATGTATATTAGAGTGGGTCAATTTGTATGGGCCCAAAAAAAGTGACAAATCGTATAGCAAAATCGTAATCTACGGAAAATTCTAAGAACTTTTCCTAAATAAACCATGGTTCGAAAAGCAAAATCGAGCTTCCGGTTTTTGACTTGAAAGTTTGGTGCTCAGAAAATCTGAAAAAAATAATACTTTTTTGGAAATATTTATGTGAAAAGTTGGCCTGTATCGCTGAAAGAGTGCTTGTTTAAAAGGAAATTTTCTCAGCTTAATATATCTGTGCTCATTTTTAGAAAATTATGTACATAAATAATTGGTAAGGAGATTTTTGTCAAAATGTTCATTTTCAAGCTGGTAAAATAAAAAAAATTTATTTTATTTTTTTTTAACCCAATTTTCTATTTTAAATTCACTACCTTTTAAAAAAAGAAACTAAATGAAAAAAATAAAATAAAATTACCCAATAAAAATTTTTCTCATTTTGCACTAACTAAAAAAATAAGCGCAATGTTATGCGCTACGCAATAAAACATACAGAAATGCAGTAAAGTATGTAAGTGAAAGAGCTCTCAACAACTTAAAAAAATAACATTTCAAGTGCTACGGCATTCCCTTACTACGAAGCAGGTTTGTAAGGGAGAATACTAAAAAATAACTGTATCAGTGTGTAAAGCTGATCGTTACATCTAACAATTTGTATATGCTTTATGTGTCATAAATGTATTGCTTCAAAGTGGGAACTCGCCATATAAAATTCATGTCTTCCTTACAAACCTGCTTCGTTCGAAGCTCCATTTTTATTGGGTTACGACTTCAATAAAATTGTATTTAAAAAAAAAAAACTGGCCAAACCAGAAATTAAACCATTACATCCTGGGTCACAAGGCCCAACATAGCCTTTAAACCATCACAGCACTTATTAACTTTATGCGCTTAATACGAGTTTTTGTACATTTTTTAAATATTGCTGGCTATTCTTGAAAACGCGTCAAAAAAGTGAAAATTTTTATAAAAAAAAAATAAATTATTTCTAAAATGGAATAAACGTGAGAATTTTTACTTTAAATTGTGTGAACGATAGAATTACAAACTTTTCAGATTCTCATTACCTATTTATTTTTTGTTTTTAAATTATGGCCCTTATTATGTAAAGCGCAACGCCAAAGCATTGAAAGCAAAACAAATTTTGTTGTTGCTTTCTAAAAAAATTCATGTACCGTTTTAAAATTTTCAACGCCACAAGTAATGAGGCGTTGGAAATTTTAAAACGCAAAAAGAATTTCTGTAGAAAGCAACAACAAAATTACAAAATATTTATGAATTTGTTTTTGTTTTCAATGTAATTCTTTTGCGTAACGTTGCGAATTATATAATAAGGGCCTATGTTTCCTACTACACCATTTCCAATTGGGTTTCAGAAATTTCCAATTTAACTTAAAAAATTTCCAATTGTAACTTCTGACAGTGTCCAGTTGTATTTCAGAAATTTCTGTTTTTATAGCTAATACAATTTTTTAAATTGGAAATGGACGATAGCAATTTGTCTGAGCCGCCATTTACTACAAGCATCTACCGTTTACTGATCTAGGGTTACCGGAACATATTCAGGGAACTGAGCGGTTTGTATAATTGCTTACCAATGTTTCCCACGTGCCATAGAATGTAATCGAGATGATATTTTGGCAGTTACTATTAAAAGCCACAACAGAATACCACGAATGGATAGCAAAAAAGATATTGTATGTAAATTACAGATATAGGCCGAAACTAAATTTATTTACCCCCGGCTTGGCCAGTATTTTTTTTATATATTTTTTATTTTAATCGGTTTCTTTTTTTAAGTTGTGCATTTTCCACAAAATTGCGTTTTAATAAAAAATAGAATAATAAAAAAATTTATTTTTTAATTTATTATTTTCATTTTTTGCTTAAATTTTATTTAAAGAAATTTTCGTTTAATTAAGTTTTGATTAATTAATTTTGACAAAACATCTTAAGTCAAAATTAAAAAGTTGAAAAAAATTTTGTTAATCGTACGAATTTTCAATAAAAAACAATATTGTATTATGAACAAAATTTTTCTTTAATTTCGGCTTATTTTATTTTTTAACAAAAATGCTTTTTTTTACCGAGTTTTTTTGAAATCTTTTTTGCTATCTTATCTCCACTTAAGATGTTTTGTCAAAATGCCGCAGAATTATTTATTTTAATCAACTTTGAATTAAAATTTAGTTAGATTATTTTATTTAAATTTTATGTATCAAAATTGTAACAGTTTTAGGTTTCTTTTTAGCTTGATTATCATTATTTTGACAAAAAGCTCTTAACCAATTATTGATGTACAGATTTTTCTAAAAAGAAGCACAGATATATAAAGCTGAGAGAATTTTCTTTTAAACAAGCCCTCTTTCAGCGATACAGGCCAACTATTCACCAATTTCGATAAATATTTCCAAAAAAGTATTAATTTTTTCACCAAATGAACCAAATGAAATGAACACAAAATTTTCAAGTCAAAAACCGGAAGCTCGATTTTAATTTTAGAACCATGGTTTCTTTAGGAAAAGTTCTTAGAATTTTCCGTAGATTACGATTTTGCTATACGCTTGGTGGGCAAACAAATTGACCCACTCTAATGTATATATACATACATATCATTAGCTGAAATGCAAAACCACGTAACTAACATTTCTAATATTTTACACTACACAGAAAAAATTATTGCCGAATTATTTTCAAACAAACGCTTGTTTGAAAATTTTTTTAATTTCTACAAATTTTTTTACTGATTCTATTAAAATTTTTGTTTGATTTTTATTTAACCAACAAAAATGTGGACAACTCTTCAAAAATAAACGTGTTATTGGTGTCAAGTTTTCATAATTTTGTATGAAATATTTAACGCTTTTTAATGTTGTCGTCTTTTTGCATTTTTTATTTGATCGTAAGCAACACTTCCTAATGTGAAATATAAGAACTACAACAAAAAACACATACAGTCTATTTTTGGACACTTTAAAAAAGTACAACAGTAAGAAAGATGAAGAGGTTTGAAGTAAAAAAAAAACAAAAAAATAGCAGGTAAAAAAACGTTTCACACTTTTTAAACAACAGAAACAACAACAATATTATAAGAACCAAAATAAATTTTTTGTTGGTTTCAAAGTTGGTTAAAAAAAAACAAAATCCCGTATTCAATTTTTTCAAACTGTTTGCTTAAATACATCAAATACAAAAATATAATGATGACGAAAAACATATCGAGTCGGTCTGTCGCCGTTTTTGGGTTACATATCTTCTTCATTAGCAAAGGAAAGGATACAGCAACAGTGAGTGATGACGAAAAACATTGTGTGTATAAAAAAAGACTTCGTTCAAAAATTATTCCAACAAAAAAATGTGTCTCAAAGCCAGCCGGCCGCTCTGCTCTCTCTGCCATCATCTTCTAATACAGTGCCTGCTTGTGTGCGCATCATTGCTTGTGCAAAAACCTTTTTTTTTTGATTTTGAAATTTAGTATATGAATTTCAGTAAACTTTTTGTTTGATTCAGTTAAATTATTTGTTTGAAAAAATCAGTGTTTTTTTTCAATAAACAAAATGCAAATAAATTGCTTGAATATGCGAATTTGTTTATAGGACCGATTTCAGACAAAAAATTGTTTGATTCTACAAATTTTTTGTTTGAATTGGAAAAATAATTTTTTCTGTGTAGGAACAAATAATGTGTATGTTGAAGAATAAAGCAATTTTGGCAATCAAATGTAGCAAAGCTACTAAATATTAAGACAAATTAATTTATTTAAAGCTTCGTCCACAATCAACTGACATCATGAGCCCCCTGGACTAAAGGACATTAGGATAAAGCATTTTGGGAAACCAGAATTGTCCTATTAAAGCTTTCTTACTGTGGTAGAACTTAGGTTAGATTAGGTAAGGTTAGAAAGGCTGGTGCACACCCTCATCCAGAGACCAATATGGTCTATTGCGACGCCTTAGATAGTGATATAATTCTGTTATGAAATAATAGGGGAAAAAGAGAAAGTAGGGGAGGATAAAAAAAATCGGACAGCCCAAGCAAAAACAACCCTACCAAACAGAAAAACTGTCCAACATGTGCCCAGTCTGTAGCCACATAACCAGGTCATTCCCATTACAAATCCGCAGCTCGAGATATCTTACAATAAGCTTAGCAATCTGCTACCTAGCTACCTCAGCCTGCTGCTCTCTAGCCTGGGACAGTGGCACAGAAAGTGCTCAACTGTCTCCAACTCCTCTGGGTCCTTACACCACCTACATATATCGGAAAAGTCGGATGCCCTTCTCACTGTCATCCTGCCTACATACAGTGGCCCGTTGATAATACCAGGGCTGTGGATTCGTCAAGAAATGGTGATAACTCCGACTCCATCCTATTTAATTTTTTAAGTACGACTTCGACTCCTACTCTAACCTTGATGCTAAATGTATATGAGACTGGTCCTTATTTGACCTTAAACCTTTTTTAGTGCTGTTGCTTTTAAATGGCTAAATCGATATTTCAATTCAAACACATGCCGCGTTGTGTTTTAATGTAGTTATTTACATATGAGTAGGTGGAATGCAAAACTCGTTCGTTACTCTTAATTCGAATTTTGGGAAATTGCAAAAACGTATGGCGCCCGATTTAATAGATCAAATTAGTTGAATTTTTTTAATTCTGAAGTGTTATGCCATTCTGGATTAATAACTCAACATTTGAAAAATTGAAACCAACTGAAATATAGAAACATAATAGATTCAAAGTTTTTCTTGGGATTAAAAAAAATTAATTGTGTAATAAGGTTTCGTTTAAATGTGATAAATTCCCATTTTATAGATTAGATTTAAATTTTGGAACGAACGAGTTTTGCTACGAATGTTTAAAAGAAAATAGTTTCGCTACAATCCATATGGGATCGAACTAGTTTTGCAACGCACTATAGCCCGCGAGGAAAATTAATTATTAAACCTTAGTTTATTTTGAAAATTATATTAATTTATTAAAATTATACAAACAGTGTTAAAAAATGTAACAATAGCATTTTTTGCATTATTTTAAAGCCGATTTAGCTGTAAAATATTCTTGGATATGGTAAATATATAAAATTCTCTCCGGTTCTCTCTTTGGATTATATCAAGTACGAATTCCGGATTAAAACAACTTGGAAATACTTGAATCCAAGCACAGTTTCATGTTAAATTTTATGTCAATTTAAAAAAAAAGTCAATCTGTTTTCGGATTATTTTAAGTACACGGCACTCCTGTTTGTTATTTACTACTTGCCGTTCTATTGACACCGCTTCGGCTTGATCTAAGTACGGATGGATTTAATTTCTTTTCAGTGGGGACACAGCGCACAGTGCTTTGTCCCCATATAACGAAGGGACATAAATAGAAGGAGTTGTCAGAAATTTTTTTTGAAATTTGGTACACAAGCATAGAATAGCTTAGTTAAGAAAAATGTGAATTTTTGGACAAATCGGTCCAAGGACACGCCTACCTCCAATGTGTCCTGAAATGGAAAAATTTAATTTTAGCTTCAATAATGTCCACAAAACTACAAAAAATGGTCATACTAATACACACACAACTAGCAACGTATGTGCAAACTTGCACTTAAATCTGAACAAGGACTCAAGGTCCTGCCATACATATATCCTTTTTCTTAAAAATGTTATAACACTTCCAAAAAATATCCGATCTTAATAAAATTTGGTATGAAAATTGATATATATGTGTGCCAAATTTTGGTAGAATCGGATTATAAATGTGAAAAATACAAAAACTTCATTTAATGAAAAATGAGTTAAAAACGCTTAAAATGCTCGTGCAAAAATAACAAGTAAGAAAGTATAATCGGTCAAGCCCGACCATGTGATATCCTATAGCATAGTATTTAAAAACAAAGTTCCTAGATTGTAATCTATTTGGGACCCATGGGCAATCATGGACCCACCAGAACAAAATTATGTTATGAGGTTAAGATTCGTTTCAAAGTTCTTTCTGCCGAATATTATTTAGATATCTTCATCTTCATATATGGGTTTTTTGGATGAGGGTTTATATGTAACCTATGGTTTATATTGGTATGTTACTACATATATTTTTAAGGAAGCTGGCATTAAAAGCTATTTTCGGGATAATGATTTGTATGGGAGCTATGTTCAAAAATAGAAAGATTCCAATAAAATTTGATAAGCTGATTTTGATTGCAATAAAATTGATTAGAGATGTGCACGTTCATTTTTTGAACCACGCGCCCTCACTTTTACTCGTTTGTAAAAGTAAGTATTTATTAAATATATAAATTGATTTAACATTTTAATAGAAAATTTTTATTTTCTTTTAAATTGAAAACCCTGTATGCAATATTTTCGAACACTCCACAATAGAATTGCTCTTACTACAAACAAAGGCTGTTACCAAAAAAAAAACTTCTGTCACGTAACCATCTTCAATTTAAATAAAAAATAACGGCACTAAGTCACATTTTGAAAACATTCTTTATACGATGAAAAACCAACGTCATCTGGGAATTTAGCGCCATCTTGTGTCGACAAAAAGAAACAGACACAACTGTTATACTAATTTTTTTTAATTTATCTTGTCAATTTTTCTAATTCAATAGTATATATATTTGGATTTTTTTCTTATTATATTCCTAGTTTATTTTTTTTTAACTAATTCAATCTATGAAAGTTTGAACAAAAATCACGAAAATAGCATTTTTTTAAATAAATTTTTTTTTAAGTTGTGGTAAAATTTTTTCAATTTTTTTTTTTTTTTGTAGTTATTAGAAAACAGTCTAAATATTCGAAATCAGAAAAAACCCATAGACCATATTTTTCTTTTTTTTTAATATTCCATCAAAGTTAGAAAATTTTTAGAGCTTAAGTAAATAATAAGCATTTTTCAAAACAATAAAAAAACACTTATGAGAAAATAAATCAATAAAAATGTTTTACAGTTAGTTCTAAATATAGTAAACTACTACAGAAAAAAATTTCAATCTCGTGCTTTAAAAAACAACAGTTTTGCAACAGTTTTCCTAAAGCATGTAAAACTCAAGTAGTTGTTTGGCCATTTTTACTATAAATTCTCAAACTTTGGCGCCCTCTAGCGCCGCCAAAAAGAGTTAAATCTTAAAAATTCTTCAAAATTCATTTTAATATTTTGTTATCTATCGATCTGTATTTTTTTTTTTTTTGATTTATGTCTATGGGCCAAAGCACTGTGCAGCGCTTGTCAGAAAAAGCGCACTGCAAGCTAACTAGCCATATGTATGTATAAGGATTTCATTTGGATAATATGTATCTAGGCAACCTAGTTGGTAATTAATTGGCTTATTGTTAAAATAAGGAGGAGGTGATATTTCACCTTTTGTTTTATAGCCCTGGGGGCTGATGATGTGAGCCCTGATCGAAAAAATTTCGTATCATGATTTATTTGGACAGTGCGAGTTTTTAGTATGATACGAATCGGAATTAAAATTGCCCTGTTAAGGCATTGTTTATGTAGTGGGACTCAGATCAATCTTTTTTTTTTGTAGAACATGGAAATATTGAAAAAATATTGATTAAGGGTATAACAAATGGGCCCTTGTACAACTCAATTTCTTGTTATTTTAATATCTTAACTGTATCTAGCTACTACAAAAAAAGCCTGATCTTAGCTTTTATTAACAAAACTTAGAGAAAGTAGGCCAGAAAAACTGTCTCTCAGTTCTCTGAAAATGTGGGGCAAAATTTTAAAAGCAAAACCAGAAAGTTCTTTGTAAAAATTAAGTTTAAATTAAAATAAATATTGATTCAAGTGATAAATCCGCGAAAATTTATAATTCTGGTAAATTATCAGTTTTTAGGTCATTTTAAAAATACTTGCTAATAAACGATTACTAGACTTAATTCATAGTGCAGTATACAGTTTACCTTCATATAACATGGTAAATGGAGAATCATCTAAATGATATTTTTGAAATTAGTAAAGCAAAACATTTTATATATATATTACAATAGAATCTTTATAATTCGTAATCGAAGGAACCGACTGCTTTTTACGTTTTAGGGGAATTTTCGATCTAACGAAGTTTAAATTCAAAAACAAATGAATTTAAAAGGTTACAAATCACTTAAACCGATCAATTAATATCTAATAAAAAAAAAACCAAAAAATAATTCATGTAAAAACCTTGTAAAAAATTGTTCTTTGTATTTTTTCAAAACATATAATTTTTCTTACGAATTATAAGAGGTTTTCTACTAGTGGGTACGATTTGGAGTGGTTTGACCCAGCAAAAATACGAATTAACGAGAGGACCAAAATGAACGGAATTTTAGCTCCGAAGCAGAAAAGTAAAACTTTATGAAAATGTCGGCTTAACTCAATCCGGCCGAGATGACGAAATGATTAGAAACCAACAGAATTCTAAATGGTTCCTCGAAAAAGTTATTCAAACGACTAACAAGTACAACATTTACAAATGCTTTTTTAATAAAATATTTTCTTAACAAAATACTTGTTTTAAAAATCGACTTTTCTAATTTTCTATAAAAGTGTAAATCGTATAAAAATGTTTATCAGCATAACAATTGAAAATTTTAAATAAATTAAACTGAATGTTCTCATATCATTTATTACGTTAATTAGTTTTAACTTAAGTACATATATACCAATTACTAAAGGGAAACCTGTTCGAATAAACATAGAATAAACTAAAGGGAAACATAACAATAATACTAAACAAAATACATAAAAGACACACATTTCTTAACAAACATATTATCGTCAAAAAAACAAAGCTTTATAAAATTTTATTTATCTAATATTAATAATTGACAAAAAAAACTAAACAGGGTATTCAAATATTGATTGAAAAAATACATATTTAATATGCCAACCATAGATGACGTCGCCTTCTATGCTTCTGTATAAAAGCCCAGTGAAAATGAAAAAAATTATTCAGTTCCGTCTAAAAATTCGGTATGCAGGTCTTAAGTAAGTAAAATATCACACCATTATAAGAATAAAATAAATAATGCATACATATTTTTCCAGAGTTTTTAATAATTGTTGCGCTGATTGCGGCTAACACTGGGAGCATAAAATCAGAACTAACTGAAAATGAGCCCACATCATTTACACCTACATTAAAACCAGTGAAAATCACATCTACGAAAATGCCCGTTACAACTACGAAAATGCCCGTTACAACTACGAAGATGCCCATTGCAACTACGAAAATGCCCAAAACAAGAACGAAAAAGCCTGTAAAACCCAAACGTACTAAAAAGACCGTAACAACTAAAAAAATGCCCATTACAACTACTAAAATGCCCGTTACAACTACGAAGATGCCCGTTACAACTACGAAAATGCCCGTTACAACTACGAAGATGCCTCTTACAACTACGAAAATGCCCAAAACAACAACGAAAAAGCCTGTAAAACCCACACGTACTAAAAAGCCCGTAACAACTACAAAAATGCCCATTACAACTACTAAAATGCCCGTTACAACTACGAAGATGCCCGTTACAACTACGAAAATGCCCGTTACAACTACGAAGATGCCTCTTACAACTACGAAAATGCCCGTAACAACTACAAAAATGCCCATTACAACTACTAAAATGCCCGTTACAACTACGAAGATGCCCGTTACAACTACGAAAATGCCCGTTACAACTACGAAGATGCCTCTTACAACTACGAAAATGCCCAAAACAACAACGAAAAAGCCTGTAAAACCCACACGTACTAAAAAGCCCATAACAACTACAAAAATGCCCATTACAACTACTAAAATGCCCGTAACAACTACAAAAATGCCCATTACAACTACTAAAATGCCCGTTACAACTACGAAGATGCCCGTTACAACTACGAAAATGCCCGTTACAACTACGAAGATGCCTCTTACAACTACGAAAATGCCCAAAACAACAACGAAAAAGCCTGTAAAACCCACACGTACTAAAAAGCCCGTAACAACTACAAAAATGCCCATTACAACTACTAAAATGCCCGTTACAACTACGAAGATGCCCGTTACAACTACGAAAATGCCCGTTACAACTACGAAGATGCCTCTTACAACTACGAAAATGCCCAAAACAACAACGAAAAAGCCTGTAAAACCCACACGTACTAAAAAGCCCGTAACAACTACAAAAATGCCCATTACAACTACTAAAATGCCCGTTACAACTACGAAGATGCCCGTTACAACTACGAAAATGCCCGTTACAACTACGAAGATGCCTCTTACAACTACGAAAATGCCCAAAACAACAACGAAAAAGCCTGTAAAACCCACACGTACTAAAAAGCCCATAACAACTACAAAAATGCCCATTACAACTACTAAAATGCCCGTTACAACTACAAAGATGCCCGTTACAACTACGAAAATGCCCGTTACAACTACGAAGATGCCTCTTACAACTACGAAAATGCCCAAAACAACAACGAAAAAGCCTGTAAAACCCACACGTACTAAAAAGCCCGTAACAACTACAAAAATGCCCATTACAACTACTAAAATGCCCGTTACAACTACGAAGATGCCCGTTACAACTACGAAAATGCCCGTTACAACTACGAAGATGCCTCTTACAACTACGAAAATGCCCAAAACAACAACGAAAAAGCCTGTAAAACCCACACGTACTAAAAAGCCCATAACAACTACAAAAATGCCCATTACAACTACTAAAATGCCCGTAACAACTACAAAAATGCCCATTACAACTACTAAAATGCCCGTTACAACTACGAAGATGCCCGTTACAACTACGAAAATGCCCGTTACAACTACGAAGATGCCTCTTACAACTACGAAAATGCCCAAAACAACAACGAAAAAGCCTGTAAAACCCACACGTACTAAAAAGCCCGTAACAACTACAAAAATGTCCATTACAACTACTAAAATGCCCGTAACAACTACAAAAATGCCCATTACAACTACTAAAATGCCCGTTACAACTACGAAGATGCCCGTTACAACTACGAAAATGCCCGTAACAACTACAAAAATGCCCATTACAACTACTAAAATGCCCGTAACAACTACAAAAATGCCCATTACAACTACTAAAATGCCCGTTACAACTACGAAGATGCCCGTTACAACTACGAAAATGCCCGTTACAACTACGAAGATGCCCGTTACAACTACGAAAATGCCCGTAACAACTACAAAAATGCCCATTACAACTACTAAAATGCCCGTAACAACTACAAAAATGCCCATTACAACTACTAAAATGCCCGTTACAACTACGAAGATGCCCGTTACAACTACGAAAATGCCCATAACAACTACAAAAATGCCCATTACAACTACTAAAATGCCCGTAACAACTACAAAAATGCCCATTACAACTACTAAAATGCCCGTTACAACTACGAAGATGCCCGTTACAACTACGAAAATGCCCGTTACAACTACGAAGATGCCTCTTACAACTACGAAAATGCCCAAAACAACAACGAAAAAGCCTGTAAAACCCACACGTACTAAAAAGCCCATAACAACTACAAAAATGCCCATTACAACTACTAAAATGCCCGTAACAACTACAAAAATGCCCATTACAACTACTAAAATGCCCGTTACAACTACGAAGATGCCCGTTACAACTACGAAAATGCCCGTTACAACTACGAAGATGCCTCTTACAACTACGAAAATGCCCAAAACAACAACGAAAAAGCCTGTAAAACCCACACGTACTAAAAAGCCCGTAACAACTACAAAAATGCCCATTACAACTACTAAAATGCCCGTAACAACTACAAAAATGCCCATTACAACTACTAAAATGCCCGTTACAACTACGAAGATGCCCGTTACAACTACGAAAATGCCCGTTACAACTACGAAGATGCCTCTTACAACTACGAAAATGCCCAAAACAACAACGAAAAAGCCTGTAAAACCCACACCTACTAAAAAGCCCGTAACAACTACAAAAATGCCCATTACAACTACTAAAATGCCCGTTACAACTACGAAGATGCCCGTTACAACTACGAAAATGCCCGTTACAACTACGAAGATGCCTCTTACAACTACGAAAATGCCCAAAACAACAACGAAAAAGCCTGTAAAACCCACACGTACTAAAAAGCCCGTAACAACTACAAAAATGCCCATTACAACTACTAAAATGCCCGTTACAACTACAAAGATGCCCGTTACAACTACGAAAATGCCCGTTACAACTACGAAGTTGCCTCTTACAACTACGAAAATGCCCAAAACAACAACGAAAAAGCCTGTAAAACCCACACGTACTAAAAAGCCCGTAACAACTACAAAAATGCCCATTACAACTACTAAAATGCCCGTTACAACTACGAAGATGCCCGTTACAACTACGAAAATGCCCGTTACAACTACGAAGATGCCTCTTACAACTACGAAAATGCCCAAAACAACAACGAAAAAGCCTGTAAAACCCACACGTACTAAAAAGCCCGTAACAACTACAAAAATGCCCATTACAACTACTAAAATGCCCGTTACAACTACAAAGATGCCCGTTACAACTACGAAAATGCCCGTTACAACTACGAAGATGCCTCTTACAACTACGAAAATGCCCAAAACAACAACGAAAAAGCCTGTAAAACCCACACGTACTAAAAAGCCCGTAACAACTACAAAAATGCCCATTACAACTACTAAAATGCCCGTTACAACTACGAAGATGCCCGTTACAACTACGAAAATGCCCGTTACAACTACGAAGATGCCTCTTACAACTACGAAAATGCCCAAAACAACAACGAAAAAGCCTGTAAAACCCACACGTACTAAAAAGCCCGTAACAACTACAAAAATGCCCATTACAACTACAAAGATGCCCGTTACAACTACGAAAATGCCCGTTACAACTACGAAGATGCCTCTTACAACTACGAAAATGCCCAAAACAACAACGAAAAAGCCTGTAAAACCCACACGTACTAAAAAGCCCGTAACAACTACAAAAATGCCCATTACAACTACTAAAATGCCCGTTACAACTACGAAGATGCCCGTTACAACTACGAAAATGCCCGTTACAACTACGAAGCTGCCCCTTACAACTACGAAAAAGCCTGTAAAACCCACAACGAAAAAGCCTGTAAAACCCACACGTACAAAAAAGCCCGTAACAACTACAAAAATGCCCATTACAACTACTAAAATGTCCGTTACAACTACAAAGATGCCCGTTACAACTACGAAAATGCCCAAAACAACAACGAAAAAGCCTGTAAAACCCACACGTACTAAAAAGCCCGTAACAACTACAAAAATGCCCATTACAACTACTAAAATGCCCGTTACAACTACAAAGATGCCCGTTACAACTACGAAAATGCCCGTTACAACTACGAAGATGCCTCTTACAACTACGAAAATGCCCAAAACAACAACGAAAAAGCCTGTAAAACCCACACGTACTAAAAAGCCCGTAACAACTACAAAAATGCCCATTACAACTACTAAAATGCCCGTTACAACTACAAAGATGCCCGTTACAACTACGAAAATGCCAAAAACAACTACGAAAAAGCCTGTAAAACCCACACGTACTAAAAAGCCCGTAACAACTACAAAAATGCCCATTACAACTACTAAAATGCCCGTTACAACTACAAAGATGCCCGTTACAACTACGAAAATGCCCGTTACAACTACGAAGATGCCTCTTACAACTACGAAAATGCCCAAAACAACAACGAAAAAGCCTGTAAAACCCACACGTACTAAAAAGCCCGTAACAACTACAAAAATGCCCATTACAACTACTAAAGTGCCCGTTACAACTACAAAGATGCCCGTTACAACTACGAAAATGCCCAAAACAACTACGAAAAAGCCTGCAAAACCCACACGTACTAAAAAGCCCGTAACAACTACAAAAATGCCCATTACAACTACTAAAATGCCGGTTACAAAAGATGCCCGTTACAACTACGAAAATGCCCAAAACAACTACTAAAAAGCCTGTAAAACCTACACGTACTAAAAAGCCCGTAACAACTACAAAAATGCCCATTACAACTACTAAAATGCCCGTTACAACTACAAAGATGCCCGTTACAACTACGAAAATGCCCAAAACAACTACGAAAAAGCCTGTAAAACCCACACGTACTAAAAAGCCCGTAACAACTACAAAAATGCCCATTACAACTACTAAAATGCCCGTTACAAGAGATGCCCATTACAACTACGAAAATGTCCGTTTCATCTACGATGATGCCCCTTACAACTACTAAAATGCCCAAAACAACTACGAAAAAGCCTGTAAAACCCACACGTACTAAAAAGCCCGTAACAACTACAAAAATTCCCATTACAACTACTAAAATGCCCGTTACAACTACAAAGATGCCCGTAACAACTACTTAAAAGCGAGTAAAACCTACTAAAAAGCCCGTTACACTACTAAAAAGCCCCTAACAACTACGAAAAAGACCGTAACAACTAATGAAGAGCCATTAACAACTACTAAAATGCCCGTAACAACTACGGAAATGCCCGTAAGTCAGGCTACACTCTAATTATGAAAGCGCCTGTTATAACATACCTCACTTACGATAAAACCCTCTAAGGAAGATTATATATGCTCCTGGTAAACGAACCCAAGACTTAAATTAAGCTCCTATATGTACTACTTTTTTAGGTTAAACATTTTCTGCCAGCAATATCCCGTCATAAAATTCCTCGTATTTTGGAAAGTATTAAATATGCCCCATACATATTACATTTATTATATTCTAAAATATTAAATTTTAATTCAAAGTTTTATTTTATGCAATTTTTGAAATAAAAAATAAGTAAATAAAATAATCTTCGACATGTTTTACTGTTTTTATACCATACCATCATAGTAGAGAGGGTATTAGATTGTATGCTGCTGATGTGTGTAACAAATAATAATATTGGTTTTAGACCCAGTATTACCGATCGAGTTAGAATTACTTTTTTAATCGAATTTACTATGTCCGTCCGACCGTCTGACTTGTGGTCTGTGATTGCGTTTTTTTAAATAGTTTTATGAAATTTGTTGAATATGTAGTTTTAATTGTCACAAGATCGAAGCCCATTGAAAATATTGAAAATCGATCCATAAGTATACAAACTTATTTTCGGAATAGGTGTTTGTACCTAGAAATTTTTTGCTGATAGATACGAAATTACCATATTTCTCTTATATACCTTCTGCCTAAACTCGAAAAATATATCGACTCTATTATGAAAGTCCTGTGGAATTGACTTCGTTTTAGTCGAGAGACAAGCTTGCGACTACTCAAATCTAATTTTAATGCAGTTAAGTTAAGAAGTAAATATATAACTCTGCTATGCCGATTCTTATATACCTTTCACCACGGTACGATATGAGCATATAAACGGTGACCATGTGTTCCGTATTATACAGACTGTATTTTAGATATTTGTTCTGAGTCAATTATTTTAAAGTAACAAAGCATAAATTGTTCTGTATTTTTTTTAATATTCTCTATTTGGATTGGAATAGCATATCAAATGTATAGCAAGGAAATTCAAATCGATATTTAAATTCAAACACGTGCCGCGTTGAGTTTTAATAAAGTTATTTACATATGAGTAGGTGGGATGCAAAACTCGTTCGTTACTCTTAATTCGAATTTTGGGAAATTGCAAAAACGTATGGCGCCCGATTTAATAAATCAAATTAGTTGAATTTTTTTAAATTTTTAAGTGTTATGCCATTCTGGATTAATAACTCAATATTTGAAAAATTGAAACCAACTGAAATATAGAAACATAATAGATTCAAAGTTTTTCATGGGATTAAAAAAATTAATTGTGTAATAAGGTTTCGCTTAAATGTGATAAATTCCCATTTTATAGATTAGATTTCAATTTTGGAACGAACGAGTTTTGCTACGAATGTTTGAAAGAAACTAGTTTTGCTACAATCCATATGGGATCGAACTAGTTTTGCAACGCACTATAGCCCGCGAGGAAAATTAATTATTAAACCTTAGTTTATTTTGAAAATTATATTAATTTATTAAAATTATACAAACAGTGTTAAAAAATGTAACAATAGTTCTGTAGAAGAGACGTAAACTCCACGAATTCACATCTTTTCGAAATACTCTGTCGATGTGTGAATTCTTATAAGTATTATCTAATGTAGTTTTCGAGATAGAAAAGTTGAAAACAACACCAAGTGCAACTTGCTCGGTCGTAAAGGGCATCACTGAATTTGTAGAGGTAAAGAATATCAGGAGTCCTTTTTTTATAAATTGTGAAGTGAGGTCTTTTATTGTTAAATTAAAACACTGCCCTTTTGGCTTTATTTTATTTGTTAAGTCAAATATTTCGGCCAACTTTGTTAATCATTCTCAGGAAAATTAAATATAGTATTTTTATTTAAATATGCAGATGCGCCTTCAGTTATTACTTCTACAATTTGAAGAGAAAAGTAAGTTAAACAAATTGTTGTAAGCCATGTATTATTTTTGGGACCTTTTGTTGTTGGACTTAGTGCGGTTTGTCTTAAGGGATTTAGCAGTACCAATACCATCATGGAAGGTAAAGAACACCAAGTCCAATTAAATAAGTAGAGGTATTTTCGTTCCATAATCAATATTATAACTGTCCAAGAAAATATAAAATTGGAAGCCTTTATTTTCGCTCCAATTTTCTCCAAAGGGTGTAGATTCAAGTATTCTTAAATCATTTTTCCCCACACTGATGGGAATTATATCTGGAGCAATATCATGTATTTTTCCGATCTCCTTTTCCTTTTTTCTACAGATATTATTATTCACTTTGAAGTTTGGAATTTAAAATGTAGTTCACTTAGTGCTTTCACCACAGGAGCTTCAGCAGATTTCCAGTCTTACATATGGACATCGCTACGAAAATATTTTCCAATATACGATTTATAAAAAACAAATATGTCAAAGCGAACTTGTTTACAAATTTGCATTTTTAAATTCCCTAATTCGACTTCATTTCATCAACGATATCTTGGCGCACTTCAAACATTAGTGAACTAGCGAGTTTTGTTATAGAAAATACAAAAAGATAAGAAAATAACCACAATACAAATTATTGTTAAAGCAAAGGCACGAGCTCTATGTGTACATTTGTACATCAAGTTGTACTGGAAAAGGTCAAAAGAAAAAAGAAAGACAAAAATGAAAAAACAAAAAATGTACTTTGGACTTCAAGAAGAATTCTTGACAAAAAGTACGAGAAAACAGAAGTAAGGAAAAAACATGTAAAATCAATTAAAATGGATTTTCATGTTGTTAAGTTCCTTTCTTCATAAAAATAATTTAATGAAAATTAAATTTGATGAACTTAAGCCTAATAAAAAATATTAAAAAATTTGGACTAAAAACCATAAATAGTTCAACAAAATAACCACAATACTAATCAAAGAGATAATTTTGAAAATGTTAGTGGAACGAACCAGTTTCGTTACCAACTGCAATTTAAGGTGACATAAAAGCATAGAAAAGAACATGGTTCGATACAATCTATATATTTATTCTTATAAAGTGCTACAAGGTCTGCCAAAATCATTTGAAGCACAGCCGCGAATAACGTTGTAAGTGCCAAATAATTATTTTTCAGGAGAGCAAAAAAACGTTTTTAAAAGGCAGGACTACTTGTTTTTAAATTTTTTCTTTAGATTATCAAAACTAATGATAATAAAATTTTGTATGCAGAATGCCAAGAAATAAAACTTTCTGATTGTCGGTCAATAATTTAATATAGGTCTTTACCGCAACCATTGTTTTTAAAGTGTCAAAAAGTCCAATAATTTTTCTGCGTAATAAATTTAAATTATTTTTGTAAATAAAAAATAAATTAACTGCTTAAACAAACTAAAACTGTTTGAAAGGATTTATATTGGTGCAGTGAGTTGTTCTACGTTGGAGTATTTCATCAGAAGTCGTTTAATAAACATTTTCTTGTCGTCTACACTAATGGTTCTGTTGTTGGCGGTCGGTGTCTAAAGGCCTGATCTCTACAAGTGGTGCATTGGAGAATCTTAAAGTAAAGTAGATTGATAATAAGCGTATATTTTGGATTTAATATACGTAAGTTTTTTAAAATTTTAAGGTGAAAATTTTAAAATTTGCAATTATATGTAATATTACTCTGTTTGCTGTGTTACATTGTTTATTGTTTATTGCTACCTTCTTATTATCTACAATTCTCTTTATACAAAAAGTGCTGCCAAGTTGCATACTATTTTATAATAGAGTGCCAAAACGTATGCTTTAAAACCGATGAATTATAAAAGAACACTTCAATCAACATCACCAGATTACACTGAGCAAAACAATTGTAAAAAATTTGTAACTTGTGAAAACATGCAAAAATCAAACCAAAACAATGAACAAGACGTTTTCTCATGGGAAAAATTGTGCTACCTTTTAGATGATAAATTAAAGGATGTTACAAGAAAATCTGATTTGGTTGCTATTAAAACAGAGATCGAAGAATTAAAAGAAGAAAACCTAAAACTAAAAAATGACGTTAAAAAACTTACTTCCCGTCTTGAATTTATTGATCGCAGATCTCGGTCAGCAAACGTTATTGTAACGGGGCTAAAAAGTAAAAACATTAAGGCGGCTAAAGCAGAATTTTTAGAATTGTGTTCAAATGAGATTAAAGTGAACGCTAATATTATGTCAACCCGTATTATATCTGGCGGAAAATCTTTTTGTTTCACCCTAGAGACTAGTATGCAGGCATACAATGTTACTATTGCTAAAAAGAAGTTAAAGGGTGGAGAGGTTTATATTCAAAAAGACTACACAGAAGAGGAGCAAAACGTTCGATATAATCTGCGGCAGCTAAGCAAAAATATTTCTAAAATAAATGAAACAATCAAAGTACGGCTTGGAGAATTCTGCATTTATATAGAAAATAATAAATTTACATGGTCGAATGGTAAAATTATGGCAGATTCGGTTACAAATGCTGAGTACTTGTCTAAACTCTTATCAAAGTGCAACTACCCAGTTGAAGTAACTTTTAGAGAAGTTCGAAAAAATAGCAATGACCAAAATGAGCTCCTTGCATCGCAATAGCAATTTAGTGTTTTCAATGTTTTGTCGTATAATGTAGCCAATTTATCTAAATCAATAAACTTTGGTAATTTTTTAACCTATATAAATAAATTTGATGTATTTTTTCTGTTCGAAACCCACGTAGTTGCAGCTAATCAACATCTATTTACTTCCCATTTTAAAGATTATTCTCTACACTGGATTGCAGCAAAGAAAGTACATAGCGCGGGACGGGCAAGTGGTGGCTGTTTGTTTGGTTTTAAAAATGAACTTAGGAAAATATATACTTTTAAATTTTTAAATATATACAACAACTCAGTATTAACAGCTAAATTAGAAGGAAATATGTTTTATTTTATTCCAAGGTATTTAAATTGTACGAATTGGAATTCGGACTTAGCAAAATTTGATTATTTTTTGCGAGAGCTCAACCCTACCAAGTTTTGCATTGTTGGTGATTTCAATGCCAGAATTTCTGATGAACAAATTTTGGACTCAAATTTTTTACAAGGTTTACCACATATACGAGAATATAGATGCTCGAAAGATAAAATTTTTAATACACAAGGCAAACAACTTATGGAGTTAATTGAAGATTTAGGTGGTATTGTGCTAAACGGAAGGACGGGTAGCGATGCTGAAGGAGAATACAGCTTTTGCGGTGTTATGGGTAGTTCTGTCATCGATTATTGTATTTGTTCCCATAGTTTCTTGCAATTTGTTGATAATTTCTCGGTGGCATCAAAACCCTTCTCTGACCACATGCCGTTATGTTTAAAAATTAAATGTTTATGTCCAAATGCGGAAAGAAATGAAAATTCTTCTTTGCTCAGATTGCGATGGAAAGACAAACATAAGCCTATATATGTCGAAAAACTTAGCTCCCTTTCTACAATCGTTGATATACAAACAAATGTTCCCATAGATGATTTGGTTACTTTAACGTCAAATAAAATAAAACAAGCTGCAAGGGTAAATGCAAATACAACTTATTTTGAGCCCAAGCAAAAATGGTTTGACTGGAAGTGTGCTCGTTATCGAAAGTTTTGTTAAAAAAGCTAAGGCTATACAGAAAAAATCACACAATTACAAACAAATCCCGTTATTTTCTATCTCGAGCTAAATATGTAAAATTATGCAAAGACAAAAAACTAGAAATGTACAACAAAAATTTAGACGAATTAAATAAAGTCAAATGCAGTAATGATTGGTGGAAACTGTCAAAATCAATGAGAGCATGTAAGCAGGTTATCAAAGGCAACTTAAGAGCAGATGATTTTCGAACTCATTTTAGCAAATTGTTACAAAACACTGAAAACAATAACACAATGAGCTGGTGCATGCCATATATTACTAACCCTGTTCTAGATTCGCCCATAGAATTTTGTGAAATTTCGCACGTTGTTAACAAATTAAAATGTAATAAAGCTCCTGGTCAAGATGGCATTACGTATGAATTTTATAAATACGCTCCTGCTTGTTTTATTCACGAAATTCTGACAATATTTAACATAATATTTTTACATGAAAAGATACCATCAAGCTTTCGTAGTTCGATCATGATCCCGCTTTTTAAGAAAGGTGATACATCCTTACCGGTAAACTATCGTGGGTTATCTCTTATTGATACAGTATGTAAAATTTTCGACACAATCTTGTTAAACAGAATAACAGAATGGATAGAAAACAACAAAATACTAAATGAGTATCAAGCGGGTTTTAGGAAGAACTACTCAACCGTCGACAATATTTTCAACCTGGCAAACATCGTAAAACTTAATCAAATAAATGGAAAAAATACTTATGCCTTTTTTGTGGACTTTTCCTGTGCATTCGACACTATTCCTAGAAATAGTTTATTTTATAAGCTCTCCGTTATAGGTCTATCTTCTAAAGTAATTCGTATTTTGCAAAATTCTTATAATCAAACTGAAAGCCGCATTTGGGACGGCAATACTTTCTCTGACTCTTTCTCTGTTGATGTAGGTGTTAAACAAGGATGTATATTAAGTCCGATACTATTTTCATTATATCTTAATGATCTTGTTGATGAACTCCCTGGAGGAGTGAATGTTGCTGGTACAATTGTGAAAATCCTTCTCTACGCCGATGATATTGTTATTTTGTCTGAATCGCCAACTGAGCTACAAACCATGGTTGATGCATTTTACAATTACTGTCTAATGTGGAGCTTAACAGTAAACTTAAACAAATCCAAAGTTATAGTATTTCGGTCTGGAGCAAGAATTTCAAGCCTTTTAAATTGGCATTTTGGTGATGAAAACATTGAAATTGTTAACAGTTACAAATACCTTGGCGTAGATATTACATATAATCTATCGTTTAAGAAATATTTAAAAAACAAATTAGCTTCATCAAAAATGGCAATCAACACAACGTGGTCAAAATATATCAATCACCCACAAATCTCAAAAAGCAATAAACTGAAAATTTTTCATGCCGCTTCTCGTTCAATAATGTTTTATGCTGCACAAGTTTGGGGTTTCTCAAAATTTGAAGAATTAGAAAAGCTGCTCCGTTTTTTTATCAAAAAAATGTTATATTTACCATCTACGACACCTAATTATATGATTTACTTAGAAACTGGTTTAAACTCTTTATACCTCTCAACTTTAAAACTGCACTTTTGCTACATAAATAAAGTTTTAAATATGAATCAAAATAGGTTACCACGCATTCTAGCTGAAGAAATAATAACACGAAACGTCTACTGGGCAGATGAATGGACCAGTCTTTGCCAACGTCTTCAGTTTACTCCTGATAATACCAATTTACCACTTTGCAAACATTGGAAAACAATAGTAAAATTACTAGAAATAAAAGAACGTGAAGAAAATGTATTAAACGCAACAAATTCCCAACACCATGACCTTTACTGCCAACTGAACCATAATATTACACCTCTGCTGGCGTCAACTTTTCATCCCGCATTACCAGCATAATAATTAGAGCCAGAGGTGGGTTACTTGAATTAAATGCCAGATCATTTAATAATATCCCAATAGACAAGTGCTCTATCTGCAACTTAGAGGAATCTGAAAATACGTACCACTTTATTGGTGTTTGTCCAATCAATAAAGAACTAAGGTTAACATTGTTCGGAAAATACCAACTTAGTGTTATTGAGGTGCTAAATATCTTAAATGGATCAAACTTTCTCTCCCTATACAAATACATAGAATCATCTTCAAAATATCGTAAATTAATAATGAATGAATTCAATTTCTAGTCTTCCTTTTATGTACAAAAATATTTTAGCATGAATTTATAAATTTGTATAAACTTTATTGTAAATGAAATTAAAAGAAATTAAAATAATATCTAGTATTATGCCAATCTGGCTCACAACATTCATGTTATGCCAAATATAGAAACCACACTTTTGTAAATTAATGAATATGTAAATATGTATATGCAATTTGAATATCTATTAATAAATAATAAAATAATAATAATAAATATACCGCAACCAATTTTAATGCTGAAGCCTGTTTTTATAAAGATAAATTAGTAATAAATAGATATCATATTGCTCCCACTCCTGAAATATTCCAACTGTCGGTGGAGGGTATCAAAGATTCGGCGCAGCCGAATATACCACTCTAGCTTGTTTTAGTAACTTACAACGTTCTTTCACTGGCTGACTCTTTGTATTGCATTTTGAAGAGGTTAAGGTGCATCATTTTGGATGATACCATGTAAAAAATTGGCTTTTAGCACGTTTTTCGCGGCTGTGCTTTAATTGTTATCTCAATTTTTGAAACAAACGAGTTTTGCAACTCACCTACTCATATGTAAAGTAGACTTGACTTAATTTTTTGACTTCAAAATTTTTAAAGCAGACTCTTTTAAATTTTTTTATTTTTTCTTCACAATAAAACTTCACGCTCAAGGTCACTTTTATATAAAAAATATTTATTATTAATCAAAATTTCAGACGTTCAATTTGTTATAATAAGATAGGAAATACAATAAGTTAATGAAGGCTGTTTACATTTTAAGAGCCGATGTTGATTTTGAAAAAAACACAAATTAAGGAAATTATTGTAATTTCTTTTTATTATGATAATATTGGTATGCTTCAATTATGTATGGAACAAAATATCGGCCAAATGACCGTCGCAACCCAAAGAAAGAAGTCCAACGGTGTCAAATCTCATTATCTTGGCGGCCAATTGCCATCGCCAATGCGTGAGATAACACGGCCATTGAACACCGCACCGTCCTGCTAAAACCACATACCGTACACATCCATATCTTCCAATTTGGGTCATAAAAAGTTCGTTATCATCTCACGATAGCGAACACCATTAACAGTTACTGCCTGACCGGCGTCATTTTCGAAGAAAGTACGGCCCGATGATGCCGCCTTAAACCCATCAACCGTACCAATTAGTGCTGGGAAACTATGGATATTATCGATAGTCTTAAAATATCGAAAATATCGATAGGAAAAATAAAAATATCGATATTTATATTATTAAAAATACAGCTATTACGACATCTAACAGCAGCTAAACACACACAGTATTTTACCGCAAAACTTTTACTTGCTATTAATAATTCGCGCTGAATTACAGCAATGAATGCAAACAACAAGAATGGCAAGAGGTATGGATTGATTAGCAGTGCTTTTTACTGCTAATTAAAGACCTTTAAGTCGAAATTTTTACATGTTAACAAAGGGACTGAAATGTCCAATATTTTTGTAATGTTGTAAAAAAATGCAAAAATGCAATTCCAAGCATAGGACAAAACAATGACGACCATTAGAGATAAGTTCGCTAGATTGATTACCTTTTTGGGTTTAGAATTTAGAAAATCTTTTAAAGTTGCAATGGAATATCTTATAGTCCCTACTTCGGTTCCTTCAGAAAGGTACTTAGCAATTTTTAAAAAAACTGCCATCTAAAATAACGTGCGTATATACATACGTCTCATACGTTCATTAAAGTGATAAAAACAACGAACTGTAGCCTTATAAAACATAATTAATGTTTTCCTGCACAAGTACAAACATTCAGTCGATAGTAATATCGATATATCGATAGTGAAATCTGAACTATCGATATATATCGAAAGTAGAAAATATCGATAGTATCCCAGCACTAGTACCAATCAGTCACTATTTGTGAGTGTATTGGTTTGTCGACAATCACTGTTGTATTATCATTTGCCCAAATGCGGGAATTCTGCTTATTGACGAATCCACTGAGGTGAAAATATGCCTCATCAGTGAATCACGAAGTGCACGATATGCATTTTGATTTGAACGCCCATTTTCATAATAAGGTTGAATAAGTTTAACGCGTTGCTCGATTGTGTATCTTTCTATGGTTCAAATTGAGTTAGTCTGAAGTTGAGAAGTGTCAAATGAAATGCAGAAAAAAACTTGACGTTTAGGTGTGGTTCTCATTCAACATCGGCCCTTAAAATTTGACCATCCTTTCAAAATGGAATGGAACAATATTTCGTCGGCTTAGAGTGTAAACCTGTTAAATCCACGTTTTAAGTAAATTGACATTTTAATGCCGTATGGTAGAGAAAGATTTGCCTCGTCGACCAGCATGTAGTTTTTCTTCAATTTGAGTCCTGTAGTGTATCAAATCAACAATATTTTGGGTTTTCCTCTCAAGCAGCAAATAGGGAATATAAAAAGTTTTTTGTCTCTCCTGTAAAATTTGTTAAAAGGGAGTTAGCAGATTTACACTCTAAGCCGACGATTTGTTTCCTGTGTATAATTTTTATTATTTTTCATAATTGACAATTTTGTTGTTTCATCAAATTTTGTTTTAAAAAATTTGTTTAAAATTAACAACCAAAAATCCCTGAAGAAATTATCCATTGAGATAAGGAAATATTGGATTAAAAATAAATATTTTTTATATAAAAGTGACCTTGAGCTTGAAAATTTATTGTAAAGAAAAAATATTAGAGCCCGTTTTCACAGATTAATGTTAGCTAAAGGTAGGATTTTATTGGACGTTTAAAAAGTGTTCCATTATCACAATTTTACTCTAACCTACCAGGTAAAACGAACCATTATTTACTTTATCATTCACTTTAGGTTTAAGTTAAGTTTTTATAATGGAACACTTTTTAAAAGGCCGGTTAGATTCTACTTTTAGCTATCGGTAAGTTGTGAAAACGGGCCTAAAAAGGTTGAAGAATTTGAACTAAATAGTTTTGTTATTTTTAAAAATATTAAAATTTTTTATTTATTTATTTAAAATACTGAAATTGATTACAAGCCTATAAGGCCTTATAAATATAGAAATATACTATGACTATTAGACTGGCCCACGCTTGTATGGAAAATTAAAAGTATAGTCCAATACTTTCTCCACAAGCTTGATTTTGTTTCTTTTACTAAAATATATGTATATACCAAAAATTGGATCAATACGACAATATTTAGAGGTCGCGATGAATGGCGACTTTTATGTTTCACAGCTTAAGGCTAGATTACACTATTATACTTTGTATTAATACATGTCAAAAACTCAAGTAATATGACAAAGTGTGATAGTGTGAATGCAATGTGTCACGAAAATGACAAGTATTATGAAAAAAATTTGACATCCCATACGACTTCATCGTTTTTTGAAAAATTTCTAAACAATAATACTTTTCATTGGATCAGGGTTGCATTTTATTTCATGTGTGAGTGTTTATACTTGGTGTGATGGTGTGAACACAAACTGTCATATTACATTAGATTTTTTGACAGTCGCATCAAAATTAATTTGATTTCTATCTCACAAAGTATTATGGAATACGTAAGACTTGTGAGATAGTGTAATCTAGGCTTTATACCTATTACAAGCATTTACTTTTTTTTTGGCTTATTATTATTGTACTTGTTTATGTATTGGAGATACTTTTTCACACTTTTCTTTTATCTTTACTAGATTTACATTTGTTAAAATTCTACATAATTAGCGGTTTTCACCCTTTGTATTAAGTGTACAACTCTGCTTTACTTAATACGATATTATATTGTAAATTAAAGAAGTTGCTGAGTGAGGGAGAGAGACCGATATATGTAGTTTCTTCAACTGCTTTATTTTGGGTTATTTAACAAACGTGTTTACTACAGCTGTTTGTTGGATTTTTCAACCACAGCGTAGTAAACTTTAGTCTATTACATTTTGTTGTTTCAGTGTTGTAAATCTTAGTACTTTAACTAAATTTATAAGACTCATAAGGTCTACAAGGGACTGTACTATCAAGGGTGAAAACCGCTATTATTTAACTGTCAAGCAACAACAACATTACTAGTGAGGATCGTTTCTAAAACTTTTTTTTTCCTCATTTTTCATGACTGAAGAAAGGCAAAATTGAATTTTTCCTCAAAAACATGAATGAATTTGGCGAAATATTAACAATTCATTCATGACTGTGAAAAAAAGTTACATATTTTACATTTTTCATTTATGAAAAAATTCAAGAATGGTTGAATATGAGCGTTCACATTTGAATTTCTCTGAACTCTGTTTATGTTACTCTTTTTAGGACCAACAGTTCCAGTCATGGCGTGAGCCCCGTTTGTTGCCAATCCGAACAAATTTTGTATTGGAATATTGTTTGTTGATAAAAAGTTTTTTATAAGAAGAACAATTTAAACGGCATCTGACTTGGTAAGCTCGAATAAGATGACAAAACTATCTTTTATAAAACTAACACCGTCAAAGTAACTTGCTCCTAACGCCATATCCATAGTTTTATTAACAATCAAAAAAAATGTTTGTGTTTGGTAAAAAAGCTATGAGATTTGTAATTGTCTGCTATCCGTCAAATTTTCTAAAACCGACCCAAATTAAGTTTGGCCTACCATCCGACCAAATTTGGTCGGAAAAGACCATGTTCGGCAACCCTGGTACCAATATCAAAGTTTAAACAAAAACAACAACAATAAACAGAGTTTATCTTTTCCTACAATAATTGAGGTCGACCGCAACATTTACGTGTCCGCAACAGTTACGTATGATAAAAAAAATAAGGAGGCCTTAAGAAGTGTTCGATTATATCGAAAATATTCGTTTTTTTCAAATCTTATTATAAAATTCAACAATATCATAATATTACAATTTCAACTCAGCGCCAGATTGGCATTATAGAGGCTGGTGGCAAAATTTAAACAAATGTATTTCAATATAATATGTATTATGTATGTATTTATAATAAATTTTAATTTACAAATTTTTTATGTTTTTTAAACATACCAATAAACGTTATATCAGAAGCTCATCAATGTGTTGAGATATAAAAGAATTTCAAGTTAGATTTTAACTGCAATAAGCTGGAGGCTTGTTAAATATTATGTGGCAAGTTTTTTAAACTCTCTACAACTTATTAACATTATTATAGTTCCTAAATAAAATAGGTAACATATCGCACACCTAGAAATCAAAAAAACGGGGTTTGACCTAAAAAATAATAGTTACAAACAAATATTTGAACCATTTAGTAGAAAATCCCCTGCGGGAAATTAGTGTCAATTGGTCCCACAGACTGGTCCTAGGAGTTGTGAAAATAGAACAGGTACAAAAAGAAAGAACTAATGACCAGTGAAAGGAGAACCAATCATGTAACTGGTTTATGAATATCAAAAAGGTAGAAAAAGTAATGAATTACAGTACAGTCTTCGCCAGTGGTGTGATAAATTTTTTTGGGAGTTTCTAAAATTTGGCTCTTAAATTTAATTCTAGGACTTGTTTTATTGAAATAATACTACATCGTATTGAAATAATACTACATTTTAGTAACTGTTACTAAACATGTCCATTGAGAATAGATTTGTGACTGGTCAATTGGTGTCAATTGACCTCCTTCAATGACAACCCCATGTAAAAGTGATAGGTCTTATTCATAGAAAGTGTTAAAACTATAACCGGTCTCTACCGGACCTATCACGGGACTACTTTGGTGTCAGTTTGCTTCCCTCTAGGGTCCATACAGATTATGCTCTAAACACTGTTTTAATATCTATACACTAGATAATGAACACTTTTTAATACTGTAATTTTTGATGATGTATTATTTGCACAAGTAACCGAACTATTTTAAGTTATGTCACTTTAGCTGTAATGTTTTCTCGTTTTGACACTTTTTCCAAATTCTTAACTGCCACAAATCTAATTAATGTGAACTTGAAAAAAAAAATGATTTATCAAAAGTGTTACAATTCGAATTAAGACTATTTAGCACTTAGCAGAAGGGAAATACTACTCGTCACTTTTATTAATTGCAGTTTTATACCAATTGAAACATAAGGAAAGACAACTGTTTTTTAGCAACAGTAGACCACAACAAAATACACAGTAGTTTTTTTTTTTATAAATTAACAAGTGTAACGTGGAATGGTTTAAGAAGCATTTGAACACGAAAAGTGAACATTTTGAGTTGATTCACTTTTGAAATAGGTGTGCGATATACACAGTTGGCGCAACCACTCAATAATCTTTAACTTTAATAAAGTATACATAATTTTAAACAAACATTCTTTTAAATATTTCCTTTATTCCAGTTTTAATTATACTCATTCGAATTTCCCCTACCAATTAAAAATGCAAATAATTATTTTGGGAATTAAAGTTTCTCAGAAATCTCACCAAAAATAAGAAAAATTCTTTATCTTTAATTTATGTGGTTTTTCGTAAAAATTTTTGTAATCTGACTATTGAAATTTTGAAAAACAAAACTAAAGTGGTCATGGCAAATTAATTTATTTAAAAGTAGAGTAAAAACGGTTAAGCAGAAAATAAAGTAAAAAGCTTGGAAAAAATTAAATGGAATATTTAACACCGTTCAAATGGTCATTTATTATATTTTCCAAAGGCCGCAGTTTCCAATCAACAAACACTATAAACTTAACCAAAAAAAAAAAAAAAAAAAAAGGGGAACTGAATTGTAACAATTCCAAACGAATTTTATTCACTTAAACTGTCAACACAATTAATGGGATTTTGTCACGCTTACTAACAGTAACACCACCGACCAGTGCTGCCAGAAATTATTTCAAAAACACCTACACAGTCAAAATAACAAGAGAGTATCCGACATTATTCTCTACAATTTTTGGGCCAAAAACAAGTTAAGTTAAGGAAGTATGTATCGATCAAGCTCGACCATATGATACCCTACATCACAGTATTTGTAGGCAAAACAAAATTATTTAACAAGGTTAAGATTAGTTCTTCGTGCCGAATATTGTATGATATTACGTCTTTAAGAGATTTTAGGGAGGGGGTTTATATGGGACTTATGGCCAATTTCGGACCTTACAGCAACATGGTAGCTCTTGTGACAGTATATAAATATAGTATATACAATATATAAAATTGTAAATTATAGACTGACTGACTGACTGACTGACTGACTGACTGACTGACTGATTGATTGATTGATTGATTGATTGATTGACTGACTAACTGGTTAATTATCGCACAGCCTAAACTCCTGAAGCTTAAAGCTTGGACAGGATGGTTGGTCTCTACCCAAATCGATCCACTAAGACGCGATTTTCGGAAACTCGAATGTTAATGGGGTAAAAACGGGTAAATTCGGTAACCTTTTATCTTCAAAACTAAGAGAGATACAAAAGAAATGTAGTCCTCATCGTTGTTCTTTAGAAAAATAAGCAGACAGGTGTCTGGTACTTTTTGGAAATTCGCCCTTTTAGGGAGTTAAAGGTAAAACGTGTATTTTTGTACCTTTTTTGTCACCAAAACCAATAAACATAGAAAAAAAATGTATATCACAAGTGAAACTTATCTAAAAAATACAAATACGAATTTGGTTATCAAAGTTTTTTTGGGATTCAAAAAATTAATGAACAAGGTTTCAATTAAATGTGCTAAATTCCAATTTCATACTATTGATAAATTGAAATTTATTGTTGATGGGTAAATTTCGAAAATCTAACGTTTAAGTGGTGAAAATCGTTCCAAAATTTTGTAACTTTTTTCAAAACATTCATCATCGCACATCCGTAACTCCTCAAGCTAAACAATTAAAATTTGGACCGGAGGCTGTGCGCTTGCCAAATCTAAAAGCTAATAGATATAAAAAAATTTTAATACTTATTGTAGTTCATTAAATAAATAAGCAGACAGGTGCATGGAACTTTTTTGAAATGCGTCCCTTTTGGGAAGTAAACGGGTAAAACCTGTATTTTAAAGCTTTTTTTGTCAAGCCATCTATCTTTTAAGCCAATAAACATTAAAATAAAAATTACTTTACATTCGTTACTTCTCTAAAAAATACAAATTCGAATTTGGTTCTTTTCGAAATTCGAACGTTTAATGGGTTAAAATCGTTATTATTTTTAGTACTTTTATTACAATATATTTTATACATTCATTAACATATACAATATTCAAAATTTTTTAAAAAGTATCAAAAAGTATAAATACGGGAAATTAAATTTCTTTCTTTTAATTTTGTGTTCTGCGAGTGGTAATTTTTGAATGTTTTTATAATATTGAACTTAGAAGCATAAAATTATATCTGCAAGGCCCTGAGTGAGTATCAACCTATGAGATAAAAAATGTTAGAACTTTTTTAAAACCTAGAAACATAAGCTTTGGCATACAAAATATCTCCAGGAAAGAAAAGGTCCCGATTACAAAAGTAGCGGGTTAAATGCTTGCATTTAAACAAGTTAAAACCTAAAAACATAAACTTTGGTATAAAAATATGTCTACGAAGTAAAAGAATACCCTAACGAAGTAGCGAGTTAAATGCTAGTCAATGTACCAAATATGTATTATCAAAGCGCCATTGACAACCAACAAGACAGCCGGATGAACGGACATGGTAAGATCGATGGGTATACTAAAAAGTGGATCTAGGCCCAATAACACAGTGCAACACATAACATGCAAACTTCTTCTAGTGTGGAATTTTTCTAAGTACTTATTGAAACTAACAAGACCCCGTTTAGATTTAAAAATTCTGTTCGAGTTTCTGTAACTTAATAGTTAAGAGAGAAAAAATACATGTAGGAATTTTTCCTTACCTCTGGCAACACTGCCAACGGTAACTGCTTAAACCGCCAACTAAAATCTAAAACCAAATCCAAGCAACCCAACAAACTCTAAAACTCAACCGACAAATACAAATATTTTGACAAGAAATCATGTTTAACTAAAGGGGTTAAAATAAATTGTTCATTATATTCGAGTGGTTTTTTTTTTTAACCCATAAATTTATTAAATATTTTGAAATATTTGAAAATGTTTATTGAACACGATAATATTAACAATGTGCCTTTAAATATTTGCTAAAAAAAAGAAACGTGCTGAAAATTAATAACAGAAATAAAATGAATTGTGGTCATTGTGTTTTTTTTTTATAATTTTAGCCGAAAAGGAAAATAAAATTAATTAAAAATAATTCTTTTGTTTATTAATTGTTTGTAATTATAAGGTTCTTTGCATATTTTATCATTATTGCACGACTTAAATACAATAAATCACACAATATACATGTAAAATTTTCTTATCGCTTATAGTACGTTCTTTAATTTTTAAATTGCTGTGAACCCAATAGGAAAATTTAACTGAACATGATAAACTTTCATAAAAAAAAGATAAAAAAATAAACTAGAAAGAATTTGCCACCAATATTGTTCTTTTCATTTGAGTCTTTCGAAAGTGAGCGTGATTTCAACAGACAGCCAGATCGGCAAACATGACCAAATCGACTTAAAATTACTTAAAAACGCAGAATCTATACGAAAATCGGAAAAGGCAAAACAGCAAAGAACACTTTCCTCCTTCTTTTGTTTGTCAACCGAATTCTACGAAACCTAGGAAGAGGCTGAACCCGTTGCGCTTTGCAACCCCCATCGAAATAAAATTAGTAAAATTTTTTTAAAACAGCTCTCTTTGCAGTAACCGTTCTACAGATATACAAATTTTAAATGTCTTCGTAAGGGAGATGCCATTCCTACTTCTCCATTGAACCTACGTTTTGAAAGATGTTGTTTATTATTATCTAAGATATTTGTACAAAATTCGAATACTTTCACTGTTACAGTACTCCAAATATGCATAAATCGATATTGTCATTGTATGAGAGGTGCCACGCCCACTCGTCCAATCCCGCCCACTTTTTTGTATATATCGCTTATTGATAACCAAGTTATATGTTTCATATTCAAAAAATCTTACTGAACCGATATATAGATATGATGTTATTCATATTGTCATTGTATGGGTGCTGTCACGCCCACTTGAAAACTAAAAAATATTAATAGCCTTTGTTTAGCGCCGGGTAATCAAGAAATCACTGTGAAAATTTCAGGAATGTAGGCTCAGTAGTTTATGGGGAACACACAAACATACGCTTTTTCATTTAATTATTTTTTTATTCCTCCCCTGCACCTACCTAGGGATGAAACGATACGAGTAAATACAAGTACATAATCGATACTTTTATATAAGTACTAAGTATTTTTGTAATCGATACTTAGCAACTGAGTACCAAGTAGTATCGGTAAAAAAATACTCGGTATCGGTTAAAAGTAATCGTTTCACTTTGATATTGAAATTAATCTTAAATTTTTGATTATATTCCAAAGCTGGAGCAGCAGTAACGGTATCAAGAACCCGTTTGAGCAGTAAACACCTATAAACCACATATTGTCCAGGTCCATTTCCTCAATTTCTGGCTATAGGAAGTTCGTTACCATCACACGATATGTAACACCATTTACCGTAATTGGACCTCATTTTCGAAGAAGTACGGCCCGCAGAACTAACTGGGCGAGCATGCACATATGTTTTCCCATTTCCTACAGACCCGGTTTGCTGAAATTACGCACAATTCTTCAGATTGTGGAAACATGTGTGCCCCGGTAGTCTAGCTGGTAGCGAGCTAGTCTATCAGCGCCGGGGTTGCGGGTTCGATTCCCGCCAGAGGATCTGTTTTCTTTCCTGCAGGCACGCATAGAGCTTCGCGGGATTAGCTTAGGAACAATAAAAAAATTTGGTTGATTATGCTGACCAAAAAAATCGAGATGTGCACGAAGTGCATTTCGATTGAACGCCCATTTTCGTAAAAGGCTTTATCAATCCTAACGCGCTGCTCAATTGTGTACCTCTCAATGGTAGAATTTGTCAAATACTGAAACAAAGAAAGGTCAAATTATGTGGCGCAAAAAACTTAACGTGGATTATCGTTTTACCACCCTTTATTTTATATTTATCAATTTAAAAATAAAATACATATTTACATTTAAAATAAATACATAGTGACATTGTTGATTTCTGGAATAAAAGGTGAATGAAGGTTGTTATCCTGAACGTTCTATAAAATTTTGCTTCCAAGATTTTTTTAAAGAAAATTGGTACTAGGTGGTAACTAAAAGTGGTATCACTTTTACACTTTTCGTTTTGCACAAAAATTCTTATGGGTCGTAGTTCTTATTGTATTGTATAGTACTAAAACACTTATAAGAGAGTTTATAAGTGCTTCTTTCTATTATTTTATCATATAAACCGATACAAGTACCGATACAAGTAAGTATCAATACTTTTTTTCGATACTGAGTAGGTATCGATACTTTGCGAGCGATACCATATCGAGTAAAAGTATCGATACCTTAGAGGTATCGTTTCATCCCTACACCCACTCATAAGAGTGGGTCCTACAAAGCTTGAAGACTTTTGTCTTCAGATATGCGGCATTTAATATTTTTTTTTTCTATGGGAGGTACTGCTCCTCCTCCGTCTACTTCGACCATTTTAATTTTGAATTTACAGTTTGCCATAACAGAGGCTTTAACCACGTTCGAAGGCTCTCGCTATAATAGCTCTTCAGTTACACGATATTTTACATAATACATCCCATGGGGGTATTGCCCCCCCCCCCCTTATTTTAATTTTCAAAGGTGTACTTTACCAGAAGAACGACTCCTTCCAATTGGCTCGAAGAAGAAAGTCAAGTGCCCTTAATGTATCAAAGACTATAATAGAATTATGGGAGGAGTTGACTTAGCCGACCAGAAAAGGACCGTTTATGATTCCAATCGGAAGTCCCAAAAATCGTGAAAGGAAGTATTCTTCAAACTGCTGATGGACACCAAGCGTAGGAAACAAAAATTATAGTTGGAAAACTTTCTTGTCCCATTTGCTGAAGCTATGATTTTCAAAGAAAATATAAGACAAGCGGCAATGCCACGTCTCCGGGGAGGAAGAACTTCCAAACGCCTTAAGACTAATAGCCTGAATATTGGAAACCACTTGCCAGTAGAACAAGAAATGCATTGTCGCTGTGTCCGCTATACTTCACTTGGTATGGAAAAGCGCACAAAGATGATATGCTCGAAATTTTCGAAATCAAACACCGTCCCGAAAGTGTTAAATAGAAATAAAAATGAAGTTCGAGAAATGTTTATGTAGAAGCTATAATCTGTTTTAAAAATTGTGTTAGTTTGTCCTATTCATATGGCAAGGAGTGTATAGGGTCTTAAATGAATAGATAGAAAAGTTTTACACGGATTGCCAAACTTAGTATTCATCTATTCACTTTTTTTGTTATTTAACCACGGTCTATGGACTAAAATCCTTACAGACAAATAAAATAATCTTCAAAATGAATCTAATAAATTGCTCGCTCTTAATCATGTTAACTAAGAAAGTCTCTAAGGATACTTAACTAATGGTTTACATACAACAACAAAATGATGTTACGTTTTAAACTATTAACGTTTACAGGGTATTCAATAAAATTAAAGAAATCATTGAAAGTTTAACATAATCTCCTTAAGGGGTCAGCGTTTGCATAATTAGTTTGAAAACACTGTAGATGAAGTGGTGCGAAGTTCCGAGTAGATCTAAGAGGTATATTGAAGTTAATTGTCTTCTGCAGGAACTCTGAGAAAATTGAACCATTAAAAAATTTTACTAAAAAAGCAACGTTAAGCATGATGCGTCTACTTTCTAAAGTCGGAAAATTAATTATAGAGAGTCTTGCAGAATATGGAAGAAGATTCACATTTGCATTCCATATTTTATTTCCCAGATAAAATAAAAGAAATGGTTTTTGAACAGATTCAACACTCTTCTTGTGATAATCCGCGAATGGATTCCAAATAATAGAACCGCATTCCAGGATAGGCCGTACTAATGATGTATACAAACGTTTGGTTATTATAGGATCAGTAAATTCTTTAGCCCATCGTTTGATAAAAGAAAGCACGCTACGAGCTTTGTTTACCATCATGATAATATGTTTATTAAAGTTTAATTTACAATCAAGGCGAACTTCTAAGTCTAGGAACTCCGCCACTAAATCTAGCTGATTTCCACCTGAGGAAAAACGACCATAATCATTCCAATTTTGTGAAAATCGGATATGTTGCACTTTTTTGGATTAAGAGCCATCAAATTGATATGGCACCAATCATAAAATTTGTTTAAATCACGTTGTAAATGTTTGCCCTCTGAGATATTATTATGACTTAGGAAATGTTCACATCATCAGCATACATTAACACATTGCAAAATTTTATAACACTCGTTAAATCGTTTATAAAAATCTATATATATAATTTCGTTGTTTGTCCGGATGTATGATCGGTTCTCTTTCCGCGGCTTTTTGAAGCCGTCTCACGTTGCAGAAAGATGGAATTTGGCATACGTAAGGCTAATTTGCTCCACTGGTGCAAGACGGAGCCCGATTTTTGGTCTGTGGGCGGTGGGCGTGGTCATTGAATAAACCATGCACTTTTTCTTATATTTTTTGCAGGAAACTTTTGCGTTTTCCTAATGACACCTTTAATATTTAAAGCCCTCTGTCTGAGAAAGATCATAGTATTGTCAGATTCCTAATTTTCGGTTTCCGGGCTGTACATGTGGCTTATTTCATCATAAAATCCTCAATTTTGCATTATGTATTTTTTAAAGAATTTTTATATTTTCGATATTACAACATAAAATTTGTTATACTGTAAGCACTTTTCTGCCAGAAATCGTAGTGGAATCAGATTTTAATACTGCTGTTGAAAAGTAGAGATAATCTTAATGTATCACATACATAATTACTAACAAAAATATTGGGTTTTTGTTTTGATTTTCAAGATTTGTTTGTATAGTGATTTAAAAAACAATCATATTCTAAGAGAAAGTAACTGTTATTTACATTCATCTAAATTAAAAAATAATAATATTGAGTTATTGGAATTTATTCTTCATTGTGCCCATTTGAATTGGATTGAACTACATATTTACGGTGCGTTGCGCGTTTTTTAAATTATCATAAAAGGAAGAAATTATAACTACCTATTTGAAGTGAATTTATATAATGTTATAAATATATAGTTAAAGTTCTTTTTTTTACAAAAATCAACTAATTAACTTAAGTCATTAATAACTTTGAAAGCTGCTTAAAGTCCTCTTCAAGGTAGGTTATATTTTGTTATGTACATCCAAAAAAATTGTATGCGAAATTTTACGAAAAACTTTCGTTGTCTATTATTTCGAAACACGTTTTTACGAACAGTTCGTACGATGTATGTCAGTTTTCGTATAAATAAGCAGAGATTTTTTCGGTGTTTGGTATCAACTGTTTCATACATTTACATTTTACTATACTTCGAATTGGTGAATGGTTTATAACCAGCAATATGTAAAACGCCGAGGATTTAAATCAGAGACCGTAAATATAGTATGTAAGATTATTCAATTGTTCGTTATTTTTTTCAACATTTTCCTATAAGAAAACAAATTCCGTTCAGGGCATGGAAAGACCTTTCCCAGTGAATGATCTGCACCCGATTCTATTTTTAAAATCATTGAAGGGACCTACAGTTTAATGCCGGCAGCGAAAGACTTAATGCAATAGCATTATTGAATTATTTAGAGGTGGCCGCATACATATATCATTCTCTGTCCAAGCTACCAGTACAATTGACAGAAACATCAACTTCAAGTATGAGAGCAAATTCAGTGGATGCAAAGCAGATAAGAAGGGCTAGGTTAATCATTTGGGATGAGACAACAATGAATGGCACCTACCTATGCATTTAATGCTATTGACAAGTTGCTTAAAACATTGATGAAAAATAACAAGCCTTTTGGAGGTAAAGTTGTGCTTCTTGGAGATTTTCGCCAATATTTACCAGTGGTACCACATGCTCACAGGACGGCCATTATCGAATTATGTATTAAGTTTTCTAATCTTTGGTCCAACTTTAAAATTTTACAGCTTAAAGTCAATATTCGTGCAGTGGATAATATTTACAGAGATTGGCTTTTAAAAATGGAGAATGGTGAACTCAGTTCGGAATTTGGAGAGGACATTATTGCATTATCAAACGAAATGCTGGCTGAAAACTCAATTTTTAAAAATATCTTCGGTGAATGTTTAAAGCATAGTTAACCGAAACTCTCAATAAATGAAATGCGTATGTATTGGATAATATAATATTGCCCAGCAAACACAAAACTAAGCATTGCAAATTTTACTTTTAAAAGCAAAATGGAAATGAAGTTAAAAAAAGTTAATAAAATTAATTACAAAATATGCCTCAGTTTTTACAGAATTAGGCCATTTTTGTCACAAATATTTGAATGGTCGAGTTTAATTTACAGTTAAAACTTAAAAAATTAAGTGTATTTAGGCATTATAAATTAACTTTTCCAAATTTAAGATTGTGTAACAATTTCTTATTAACAAAATATGTTTTAAATTTGAAGAACTTAACAAAAATGTCTGTCTTCCATCATACTATTTTGTTTGCTGGTTTATTTTGAAATTAAATCGCAGCTAAAAAAACAATAAAGCTGAAAAAAAGCAGTAAGCATCCGCACATGTGCGCTCGTTAACACTCAATTAACAACTGAAATAGAAGAGAACAAGCGTCGGTGTGAGTTTTTTTTATTGTTTTTGTAGCACAATTGTGCACAGAAAATGAAGATTTGGATTACACTGGTTTAAAGCCGTCTGATGTAGAACAGTATTGTAAATTTGCCATTTTATGCTCTAAGAATGATGAAGTATGTGAAATTAATGAAGAAGCACTAAATCTTTTAGAGGGTGAATGTTTTACATTTTTGAGCGTTGACATCCGGTGGAGTTTTTAAACAGTCTATCGCCATCTGGAATGCCTCCTCATAAGTTGCAAGTCAAGGTGGGAGCCATTATCATGTTTCTAAGAAATTTAAACACTAAAAGAGGGCTATGCCATGGCACAAGACTGCAAGTTACACAATTGTCACAGAATCTTATATGCGCAACTATATTAACCGGCACGGCAAAAGGCAATCCTGTATTTATTCCGAGGATTGATTTGGCTCCCATAAATACCGACCTACCATTTATTTTGCATAGGAGACAGTTTCCTATAAGGTTGGCGTTTTCCATCACCATCAATAAAGCTCATGGTCAAACGTTAGAGAGGGGGGATATATTTACCCAAACCAGTTTTTAGTCATAGACAATTGTACGTTGCTTTCTCAAGAGTGAAAAAATATGATGTTAAGGTAAAAGTGATGCATGTAGATGGAAAACAGGGTTGCTCCTCAGTTATTTTTTACATATTTTTTCTTCATATACCTACTAAATGTATTAAAACATTGAATAATAATTTTTAGTTTAATTTCTTTTATGAGCGTTACAATGTTAGTTATTATCTAAAAGATTTTTATGCCTGGCAGGGACAGGCTTTGTGACTAGTAGAAAATAAAATCGGTCCCAGGTGGCTCCCTTGAGGATCTCTAGACTTCACGATAGTAATTTTAGAGGTGAAATTATTGAAGATAATACTAGTGGTGGAGAGTCTTAATATTCCCAATGTTCTTTATACTACCAAATGATTCACGTGTTTTCTTAATTTCCAATTGGCTACATTTTTGACAAAATATCTACCAATATTAGCTCTTATTTTTATTCATTCATAATTATTGAAACATTTATGTTCGTTTGTAAACATAATATTTACATTTAATTATGTAAAAGTTACTATTCTTAATCGTTTTATCGCAACATACATATTTGACTTAATTTAATTTTCCTTAAACTCCAACAAAATAATATTAAATTTAATAATTATACAGCTGAGTATTTAATTGCTGTTGTTTTGTCCAAACACATCTGCACCTAAAAGTTGTTGGATGTTGTTGTTGTTGGTTAGTGTTTTAATGAACAGTTTTTGTTTTAGGCTGTTTAAAGGGTTAATGATGATAGTAGTACTGTGGCCGTATTCTGTAATTCGCTAAAGCTAAATCTCTATCGCTAAAAATCTTTAAAGTTGATTTAGCGATTTTTGGCTACGAATGCAGTACTGTGACGTGCATTGCTTAATTTGGCAATGCCACAACAATTTAATTCACCGCAATTTTAGCTTTTATTGTCATCACTAAAATTTTTCAATTTTGTATTCTCTAAGGCATTTTAGCGATAGAGATTTAGCTTTAGCTAAGCGAATTACGGAATACGGGTGCTGGTTGGTATAACTTTAATTTGAACATATTGAAGCAGGCACATACATTCATACTTCATACAAACTTAGATGCCCTCATGTGTACTTTGAGAGCTTTACACAGTTTTTAGTAAAAATTTGATAATCGTGTTTTGTATTATTTAAGGTAGATAATAACAAAATGTATGACCTAATTTTTATGAAGGTACATATTCTTTATTGTTTATTTTTCGGTATTATGATGCCCCTTTTATTTATTTAAGTCTGAGTTTTTTTTAACCTTAACATTTGTTTAACTACTGAATCTAACTTAAAATCTGCTGTCGTTTTTACTGACGAAGCATGTTGCGTATACAATTTATTAGTTTTCAGTTTTCTGTTTATTTTTGTTTTTTTTTGGAAATTTGATTCTCTAATGATAAACATAATCACGTGTTTTCAATTTTGATTTACTGCCCTTTTTAGTTTCTTCCTCTTGGTATGTGAGTTTCTAAAGTGTTGCTTAGATCCCCCTTTTTTTGATGTTTTTTTTTATGTTACAAAATTTAATTCTTCAGGAAAGTTTTTTTACTCCCTCAAGTTTTTTGTATTGTTTTTTTTTTTTTTTTTTTTGAATTTAGGAAACACAACAAAAAACTGATCTTGTTTCATCGTTTCATATTTCAAAATATTAAAAATAATTGAATGAATTGAGAAATTCTGGTATTGAGTTGTTAAGCGATGTTTAAATAATTGAATTCATTTTATTATTCTAGTATTGAATTGATTAGTGATAGTTAAACAATTGAATTCATTTTATTTAACAATTATAATGTTATAAAATTCGAATAAAGCCATCAATATCTTCTTAAAATGTATTAAGTATGTCTAAAGTTTCAACGGTTAAACTAGTTCGCATTACCCTGCAGATAACGAGACTATTCCATACATGCATGTAAAGAGTAGTCCATAAAAGAGTAGGAGTACTCCAAAACTGCTCCAAATATATGGGTAAAAGGTGGTCCATTAAACATTACGATGTCCTAGGAGGGGACCATATAACCCACCGAAGTAGTCCCTAAACTACTCCATGGAGTATTAAAGTGGGTGAGTTTTAAAAGTACTCCATGTTACTTCAGTATAGAGTAGACTTAAGGGGTAGTTTAAGCATTTTTCTTTTTCATTTTTTACTAATCGCCTTTTATGGTGTATACTGTAGTCTATTTTTGCTATTATTAAATATATTTACTTGGTATTTTTAATTTTTTTAACTTTTTTCCACAAATTTCACAAGCTTTCACTTTTAAATAAACAATTAATAATGGACACCATCAAGGCTACCAATGTGTAATACTGTAAACTATAGAAAAGTATACATCATGCAGTTGTTGGCAGCACTGCATGTTAATTTCTTATAACATGGTCGATACTACAGTACTTTGGCCCATGTTGTAAGTAGTCCATTTAAGCCACAATGGACCACGTAGTCCAATATTATCTTTAGGGTATTTGTTCTCAGTGCCTGTCCATACAATGAACAATTTTTGCAAAACATTTGGGTTCGATGGTGAAAGGGGAAGGACGAATTTTTTTAGACGAGAAAGAGCGAAGGCATTCAAAATTCTTAAAATACTTCAAAAGAAAAGTTTTATTGCAGGTACTGGAATGCATTTTCAAAAGAGACTTAAAGTAAGAGAATTAAAGAAAGTAAGAAAGAATTAAAGAAAGTAAGAAAGAATTAAAGAAAGTAATCAAAGTTATTTTCGGGAATACAAAAGTTGTTATTAAGATTTTTGTATGACGTGCTAAATTCCCAATAAATACACTGAAATTTATTGTTGAGGGAAAGCTAGATTCTATGCATATAATTAGTATTGGGGATTTTTTGTTGAACTGTTTATGGTTTTTAATCCAAATTTTAATATTTTAATTTAGGCTAAAGTTCATCAAATTTAATTTTCATTAAACAATTTTTATGAAGAAAGGAATTTTGCAACATGAAATTAATTAAAATTTATTGATAATTTTTCATTCTTGACTGCCCCGGGAATTGAACCCAGGCTATCACGGGCATGTTATCCTAACATGTTTCGATTGCAACCACTCAATCTCCTCAGAGGTGTTTGCAATTTAACATTCACAGCCATTGACGACTGCTGGCAGTCAATAGTCAAATATCAATCTTTAAACCAAATTATATTTAAACTTTGGTAGATCGAAATAAGCTTTGAATGATTATCTACTTTTATTGAGTTCCACGTTCTTCCTTACTTCTGTTTTTTCGTACTTTTTGTCTAGAATTCTTCTTCAAGTAACAATAACATTTTTCAACATTTTTCATTTTTCGAATTTATTCTATGAGCTAAATTTCAGTTATGTATTTTATAAAGCTTTTTTGTAATAGTTCTATTCCTACAATTTTTCAGAAATGACTTTATACACTACCAGACTATTATATTGTATTTTCTATTTACATTTTACCTTAGCCTTCCGTTGGAAAGCAATGAGGTATATTGAATGTACAGAAAAATTTACAATTATTAGACACCAGCAGAATGTAATGCATTTTCTGGCCCGCTACGGCCGTCGTCAGCATTCTTTGTGTCTCACTGGATAGTGTTACTTTATAAATTGAATGTATTTAACTCAACTATTTTAACAAATAGAAACTGGGAATTATTTCCTTCCGAAGGTAACTTTATATTATATTCAACATTTTTCATTTTTCGAATTTATTCTATGAGCTAAATTTCAGTTATGTATTTTATAAAGCTTTTTTGTAATAGTTCTATTCCTACAATTTTTCATAGAATAAATTCGAAAAATGAAAAATGTTGAATATAATATAAAGTTACCTTCGGAAGGAAATAATTCCCAGTTTCTAATAACATTTTTCCGTTTTCATTTTTGTTCGTCTTTCTTTTTCTTGTTGACCCTTTTCAGCACAACTTGAAATACAAATGTAAACAAAGAACTCGTGCCCTAGCTTTTAACAATAATTTGTATTGTGGCTATTTTGTTGAACTGTTTATGATTTTTAACCCAAATTTCGATATTTTTAATTAGGCTAAAGTTTATCAAATTTAAAAGTAACATATTTTAAAGCAAATGCTTTAATATGAAAATGCAAAATAATTGCTTGCAAACCTGCTGATGGGTTGCAATATTTAAATAAGGGAGCTCCTGGTTTGGGGGACTACTTTCTGCTTTTTTTTTAACCTAATTAAACATGCAATTTGCTTAATTATATTTATTTAGGAATTTGTGTGCTTGCGATAAAAATCCATATTTAGCGAGAAGGGGTCGTTGATATTCGTCTTGAAACTGACTTTCGCTGTCAATAATTTGTATATGTGTAAAATATTAAGTTAGATCGATCGGTATACTTAAAGGTGGATGTAGATTCAAGAATCAATATTTTACGGTGTTACAAATATCAGCAATAATGCATAATGTCCTCTCCACTATTCTGGTGTGGGTATAAATATCGATATTTTAGGGAAGTTTTTTCATATTTGGGTTCATGACTCTTTCCCAACTGAACCGATGAGGCTGGATTTCAATCCCAATCTACTTAGGAGAACTAGAAACAATCTAACACCAAAATTCTTTTTCTCCGTTGTGTCTTCGAAAATTAGCTTCTTTTACAGACCGATAAAAAAAACTTACTTTATATTAAAAACTTCGAAAAAGAAACATGCACTAGCATATAAATTCGGCACCGACTCATCACGATCACTTTTTTCTCCTTTTTGTACATGAACCAGGTAATAGATGGCGTTTGGCAGTATTTATTAAGAAATATGTTTATTTAGTGAGATTTGTATTTCATATGAAAATATATTTATTTCCAAATATGAAAGATAGACGGTCGATTGAATTTATGGAAGCATGGAACATTTGATAAGACAGTAACCCACAAAAAACAAAAAAAGCAATAAAAAATTATTGTTAATTTCTTTTTAAGCGTTAGGTAAATAAACTCATTAAACAGTTCTGTGTTTAATTAATTACTTACAAACTTGTAGTAGATAATATATCGAGCCCTAACCGCGAAAATAACAGGAGAGAGTTTTTTTGTTTTATTTCATATAAATTTTGTATGAAATTTGACGCTTACGATAAAATTGTTCTTACTATGAAATCGTGACGGTACCTTATGTGTCCATGGCATTTTAGGAGATGATGCAACTGTTGCCAATAAAGTCAATTATTAAAAAAAACGCAAATTGACAATGATGTCGGTTACGTTATTTTCGCAGTTAGCGCACATTATCATCACAAGCATAACAAAACAAAATCAGTATGAAGTTTAACTGTTATTTCATTTTTTATTCATTTTTAGGCCAACAAGCTGCTAAAGCTCATCATTATCATTATTTCGGCAGCAAAAGCTTCGAATTGGTGGGGTTTTCTGTTTTCTTACTTTATTGGTGAAGAGCGTGACAAAATCGAATAAACCGTTTTTAATATTTTCTTGTAAACATATTGAAGAATGTTACAACCGAACCGAGGGGTATTGCTTGGATGATATATACATATATGTATGATATAAAGCTCTCTAATATGGAATCTAAATCTTAATCAGTTGAAGTGGAAGCAGCTTAATGTGGTCTCAATATTTACAGCCCCAAAAAGAAAGAAATGAAAATCAACACCAGGTGCAACAGAAAATTGTCAATTCGCAGCAATAAATTGTATGAAGTGAACTAATTCAGATGCTTTGGTAGATTATTTACAATAAACGGAGGCTCTAGTGAAGATATTGCAAGCCGTATTAATAAAGCCTGACAATCGTTCGGGAAACTTAACAACTTTTGCGGATCCCGCCACATATCGATGCGCCAAAAAAAAACTAAGCTTGTTTAATTCAAGTGTGAAATCCGCTTTTCTTTATGTCTGTGAATCCTGGAATGCAGCTCCACATAATATCAACGCTTTAAAAGAATTTACCAACCACAGTTTAGGAAAAATGTATTGGACAGTAACTAGAAGCAACTTTAGACTTTGGCAGATACACAACCAACCGCCAATCGGATTGGCCATGATTTACACAGACCAGAAGATGATGTCTCTAGACTATTTTTTGACTGGAACCTTCAAGGTAGCCGCAGACGAGTTGTCTCTCCCATACTTGGCAACATCAACTTGACACTGAACTCAAAGCAGTGGATCAAACAAATGACCTGGCATCAAATAAACCAGAATGGAACGCATTGGTTGAGGCCCTATGCTCCATTAAGGAACAACAGGTACGATTTTAAATTTTTTAATTTACACAAATTTACAATGGAAAAACAAAATGTTATTCTTTTCTCAAAAGTTGAGTTTATCATAGTTTCATATAAAATAATTGCCACTTATTAAAGCACTATATTTTCTATGATTAAGTGATGTTATGTCAAAATTTGTGATTTTTGATTTAAAACGTTGTTGCAGCAAATCAGCGATTTCCTCACTACAACAAACATAAGGATGCCTACATCATTCAAAGTTGGCACGAAGCATTATATTGACTTAATTGAAAAAAATATGAAATTAAAATCTGCCGCGCCCATCGGCCACCTCCCATACAACCCAAATAAATTTTTTCGCATAAAACTTCCCTTATTTAATCAAAAGTCTTCAAATAAGGTACACACACTTCCTAGAGTAAACAAAATATGCCATGCTCACATACAAGTAACAACAAAATGAGTTCAAAATAATCGACTATTTTTTTCGTAAAATATAATTTTTGATATATCGGGTTTTTCAACAAGAACTTTTTTTTAATGTGGCAACACCAACAACGTGATAGTTTTGACATTTAGTTTTTTGACGTATTCGTAGTGGATTTATGTATAAGCAATTGTTACAATGAATTCAATTTCGCTCGAAAATCGCGTTAAAATAAGTCCACTATGAAAATGGTGGTTCTGTTAAAGTAACATTTCGTAAACTTCGTGATACATTCGGACAACATAATCGTCCTTCTGAGACCGCTATTAAGAATTTGGTCGTTACATTGGAGTGGACCGGCACGATACAAAATGTGCCAACACCAACAGGACGGTGCCACATGTCACACAGCCAAATTTCCCAATCGAATAATTGCACGAACATCAGATGTAAGGTGGCCAGCCAGATCGTGTGATTTATGGGGCTATGTTATGGACAGAGTCTATACGGAGCCAATCGAATCGATTCCAGCCTTAAAACTTAAATTTTGCCAAAAAGTGATTAAAAACTTTGATGAAAGAATCGACATCTGTCAGCGTGCTCGTGTTGGACATTTTCCAGATATAATTTTCCATTAATAATTGCCGAACTTTTCTCATCGTAATACAATAAAAATTTAAATCATCTTCATCCAAAATTTTTTTTTTTTAATTTTGTTTTAGAAAACAAAGTTATTGTTGAAAAACCCTCACATCATCTATTTCTAATCAATGTTTACTTAAATAGAGATCAAATGATGCAAGCCAAGGATGCAAAACATCAGCTTAGCATCAGTTTTCTTACAGAAACACAATTTTATTATTTCCGATTTCTCGCAGCCTTTATAAAAGTGACTAAGAATTCGCTTCTGACTTGCTTTTCGTACTACATAATTCATTATAAGACACAGAAAATTAACTTATTATTATAATTTTGTTTGAATATTTTACTATAATTTTTGTTTCTGAAACTTTATAATCAACTAGCGGACCGGCAAACTTCGCCTCGCCCTAATTTGAAGTCTTCAGACAAAATTTTGAGTAATAAGTAATTAAGGAATATTTTACACAAAATTTCATACAAAAACTCGATTTTCGATTTTTCCAATTTTCCTACTTTTCCGGAGGGATTTTTTTGTACACCATTTTTATGTTTATAGATTCAAATGGTTTTATTCCTTAAATTTTGTTTCACTTATTTCGTTATGTATGCCATTGTTTATAATTGCTATCAATCAATTGTTGTTATAATTGAATCGCTTATTTCTATAATCAGTCAAGCAACAAAAAATCCAAAACTGAGTTATTGGGCGATCACGGCTTTGTAAAGGTAAATACTGGGGAGATCGATCGAATATTATTCGACCGGTTTTAACCGGTTATTTTAGTCTTGCATAAGTCGAATATTTTAAAATTTCTATTTTTTGAATATCAAACTAACCGGTTATTTTGGTGAAATAAACCGGTTATTTAAGTAATGTGTAATTTATATACATTTTTCTTACTTTTGTTATAAATGTACCCATAATTTAAGTATTTTTCTAATTGAATATTGGGAAAACTTACACGCATAGAAAAAATATGGTTGGGCATGGTTACGGCAACAACACTATGTTCAATGTAACGAAATATTGTTGTCGTACACAAACAATTGTTATTTTTATTTAATATCAGCAATATTATAGTTACTGTAAACATATCAATGTTTATCGCAATTATGAATTTGAGTATTGCTGACCGAAAAATAATTATTTTTCTAACAACTTAATTATGATAACTTTCTAAACATATTATATTTCTCACAACCGTATCATGATATTTAATAGCCATAACATGATAACTTTCTATACATTTATCATAATATGTTAAGGATGCAATCAAACTATTTTTACTCTAATCATATTATGTTAGCGCCATTTGTAAAATAATTTTGGAGCAGTTGTGTCGTTTTTTTATTTGTGAGCGATTAAACAATTAAAAGATAAAATTCCATAAAAAAATAAGTTTAAAGAAATTAAAAAATTAAAATATTAGCGGAGTTCATTCAAGTATTAGTGGTGTAATAGTGCAAATGCAAAATATAGTTTTTTTGTAAAATCCAACAACAAAACACACAGAGATTTCGTTATACATATTTTATAAAAGTGCTACGATATTTCATCAACATCTTTAAATCGAAAAAATGGACACACGCGGTTACCCATGAAAACCACATATTTTTCATTTGCTCTTTTGCAAGCCTTATATTGAACTCTGCTATTTGATTAACATTAAGAAAAAATGTAAAAAGCCAAAAAATAAAAAATCGATGCAAAAATATTTTAATTTATTTTGTATTTTTATGACAGCTATGAAAGGTGCTGTATCATAATATGATTGCTTCTAAATTTATTATGATAAACATGATGATAATATGATTACTTCTTAGCTTATTATGATTAACATGACAATAATTTGATTACTTCTTAACATAGTATGATTAACAGAATAATAATATGATTAAGGGAAAAATAATATGATGACATATTACGAGTATATTTAGTCATAATATGATTCAATAATAATCTTAATATGGTGACTACAATCATAATTCTTATCATAATATGTTGCTCTTAGAATATGTTTACCACAACCATGTTTTTTCTTTGCTTGTAAACTTTTTATGCAGAATGTAAAAACAAAATGTAACCAAAGGCAAAAGACATTATGAGCAATGTAAATACAGTATTCTAAATATTGTATGTATATATTTTTATAAAGATGTAAACTCAGGTGATTTTTCGAACTGATTTAAAAGAAAATGGTGCTTAAAAGGCCCTAAAATGATGAGTTGCAAGGGTTCTTCAACGTCACGACTTATTAATCACCTTTAATAAGTCCACAAACTTGACATAATATAACTTGACATAAAAAACTTGACTCTGTTCCGAGTAGTTCTAAAGCAAAGATAGGCAAACACATACATGTGCATTTCATAATAATGTTAGTGCTATATGACTCTCCCGTTCTCATTGTTCTGCAGCGTTGCCATAATTCTTTTTTTTAATATGATCGAACTTCATAATAATAAGTCTTTACTGGGTAACATTGAAATACATAATGGTGACATAAAAGAAGAACCTAAAAAAAATTTAAGTTGATTTATCTTTACCTCTAGAAAGTGGAATAAACTTCTGGAAAAAATATCAACAAAAACATATATCCAAAAAGAAAAAATTTAATTCTAAAGATGTATTCGATGTTTGGATCAACCTTTATATGTGAATCTTCATTTTGTTTTATTGAAGTTTATAAAAAATAAACACAGAAATCGTCTCACAGATGAACATCTCGAAGACCTCATGCGTATAAAATGTTGTCCCTACAAGTTTGACATAGATGTTTTAATCAAAAGTTTTGAAAAAGTTAAGTTCTTCTTTTCTGTCACCATTATGTGCTTTAATGTAACATAATAATGGATTAAAATGAAGTTCGATCAAGCCTTTAAAAGGCAAAAATGTCGTAAAAATATAATACCAAAATTGAAAGAAAAAATTGTAATGTTAAACTGCACAATTTACAAAAAAGCTTATTTTTAAACAAAGAATTATAAAAAAGAATTAAAAAAAAAAAACAATTTACAAAAAAACTTATTTTTTGAAAAAAGAATTATAAAATAAAACTTTTTTATAATTCTTTTAACAAAAAAAAAAAAAAAATCCCATTTGGCAACGCTGCTCAAGCAACAAGCGCAAAACAACACACCAGTGCGACTGCTCATGCGAGACTTAATTGTTTTCATTTTTTTCTTCTGTACGTGTGCTTAAGTACGTGTGAATAAGAGAATAACAAAGCGCCCATGGGCGGCCTTTTGCCTATCTCTAATCTAAAGAGACTGCAAATAATACTTAACTAAAATATGTATGCTGCCAAATATTAATCATTGGGTGAAATATTAGCCTGTTGTGTTGCCGAGGACGGAATGCCCTTTAAGGCACTTAAAACTCTTAAGTAATTCTAGCATATCTTCATGCTTAAAACTTTAACATACCGACGTTATCAACGATATGGGAAAATTCATTAGATCTTTTTATTAAAACACTAACAACTTAAAATTCAATTGAAGGAATCAAAAAATGTCATGGAAGGATTTAAATTGTGATCGACGAATTGACAGATATTTCATACAAAAAGCATATTCATTAGGGTTATAATTTTTTTTTGAGTGGAAAATACCACTCCAGCACCATGTGGGGAATTTTGTTCTGATAATAAAAAACTGTTTTTTAAGCGATTCCTAAAACTCCATATTTTGTGTGAATTTTATTTTTGGAAATTGAAACCCACTTGATTTTGCATTAGACTTATGGAAAATAGTTTAATGTTGAAGATATATGAAGATATATGAATTTAAACAAAAACGAACTTATTAAAGACAAGAGTAACTGATTTAATGATGAAAATAAATAAATAAAAACAAAACTTCAACGCTTTCGGTGCGGAAATTTTTTTCACGAAAGAGGAAAAGTGACACCATATTTTTTTATATTTATTTATGTCCCAGACGGATATGAGATGGTATTTTTGATATTTGCAAAAATTGCAGGAAGTTATATCCCTAATATTCATATTACTACTCGTTTCTATAATAATATTGCTTCATATCATATGATATATATGTATATTATCCTGGCTACAGGCGGGGATTCAGGGGGGTATTAGGCAATTCCCCCCCCCCCCTCTTATTATAAAAATATGCTGTGTTTATTTCGATAATACAAGAATTCCCAATAATAATTATATTTTTTTTTAAATGTACAAATTTTTTGGAAATCCCAGCAAGGTTTTTTTAGTTTTTTTTTTTTATTGAATCTCTTACGAAATTTTCAATAAGTATCTAAATCTTAATCTAATAGTTATTTATTAGATATTTTAAATGAAACATTTAGCTTACCGTATTCAAATACTTGTTACATTCAATCCCAGCAGGTGTCATCTATATCCAAAGTCTAAACGTTTGACTTGATAATGCGTGCGGTTCAATTTTTAATAAGCCTTAGTAAATGCAATATTTATGTATGTATGTGTTATATGAATCAAAATTCTATTCGATAATTTTTGACGAAAGCACGGATTTGTCGGGGAAAAGCTAGAATTCCTTACCTTTAAGATATTTCAACATGCAACAAAAAGTTTTTAGGGAAGAATTTATTGGCTTTATTGTAAACGCATTTGAAGAGGCTTCAAAGGATATTGATGACGTTTATGTGTCACTTGATGCGAAGGCACTATCATCAATAGTTCTTAAAGCCTTGACAAATTTTGTTCTTGACCTAAAAAATTGTGTAGGTGATGGGACAGATGGGTGCAGAAAATGGACTTGTAAAAAAACTGTGGAAACCGCGACAAATGCGAAACAAACAACTTTATTTCTAAAAGCAATAAAGTGTCCTTAATACAAAAAGTTGTATCATTTCTTAAAGAAACGACAAAATTTTTTAAATATAATCATCCCAAGCGAAACGCGGTTTCAGCGAAGTATTTGGAAGCCAAACTCTCTTCATTATGCGAGACAAGATGGGTGGACCGTCACGAATCAATTTTACACTTTGCAACAAGTGTACAAGTGTATACTAGAAGCTTTGGAAAAAATATCTGAGTGAAAAGGTAGTATCTCTACCTTTATATTAAGGAGCTCACTTAGTTCTTTTGAATTTATTTGCGGAATATACATATTAAGTGTGATACTTATTGAAACACAGCCAATTAGTATCATTTTACAAAAGCAAGATATAGATCTTCAAAAAGGATCAAGCCTTATCAAAACTTTAGTCATGCGCTTTGAAGAGAACAGAAATTAAGCCAAAGAATAATTCAAAGCGATTTTTTAAAAAGTTTAAGTTATTTGCGTTCAAATCGAGGTTCCAATCGAAAAGACAAGATTTGAACGAAATAATCACATCCAAAATGTTGAAGATTACTACCGAGTTGTAGGTTACATTCCTCTTATTAAATTTATTTTAGAAGATCTCAAAACACCTTTCCCAATAGATATCCTAAATGTAATGAACATACCTAAACTTCTACCTCAAAGTTTTATCAAGTCATATACAGATACTAAACTGTTAAAACCACAACTAGCTGATGAGCTGATCTATCAAATAACGTTATAGATGCTTTTATAAACTGTGATGATGATATCTACCCAAATCTAAGAAAAATATTTCAAATTTTCGTGTCAATGCTCGTCAGTAATACTACGAGCGAGAGGTCATTTTCTACCCTTCGTCGAATAAAAACATGGCTCAGATCAAGAATGACAGAAGATAGACCGTACTCTTTGAATTTGCTTCACAAGGAAATCATAAATTGCTTATTTAAAAATATTAATGTATATTAAGTTGATCTTATATTTTATTTATCCTTTTTGTTGATTTTTTTTTAATAATGGGTGATTTTTTAAGAGCTATAGGAAAGTTTAAAAAAAAACACATAAAATTCAGAAAAATGCACGAAATCTTTATTTGAATCGATAGTACGGTCCATATAATTTAATGTTTGCAGATTATTTCATGCAAATGTTGACCGTGACTGCGCCTCAAATGGTCCATCCGCTTAGTCCCATTTTGGCATACTCTTTTCAACATTTCGGCCAGTATCTCATGAATAAATGCTTCAATGATGTCTTCCAATGCGTCAATTGAAGTGGGCATGTGTGTATAGACATGAGCTTTAACATAGCCCCACAAAAAAGTCTAAAGGCGTTAAATCGCACGATCTAGGCTGCCAGTTGACCGGTCCCGAACGTGAAATAAAATGTTAAGCGTGCTGCACAGAAAAAATTATTTTTCCAATTCAAACAAAAAATTTGTAGAATCAAACAATTTTTTGTCTGAAATCGGTCCTATAAAGAAATTCGCATATTCAAACAATTTATTTGCATTTTGTTTATTGAAAAAAAAACACCGATTTTTTCAAACAAATAATTTAACTGAATCAAACAAAAAGTTTACTGAAATTCATATAAATTTCAAACAAATAATTTTGCTGAATCAAACAAAAAAGTTTTTGAACAAGCAATGACGCACACACAAGCAAGCACTGTTGGAGAAGATGAAGCAGAGCAGAGCGTCCGGCTGGCTTTGAGACACATTTTTTTGTTGGAATAATTTTTGAACGAAGTCTTATTTATACACACAATGTTTTTTTTCTTCATCACTCACTGTTGCTGCATCCTTTCCTTTGCTAATGAAGAAATGTAACCAAAAATGGCGGCAGACCGACTCCATATGTTTTTCGTTATCATTCTATTTTTGTATTTAAGTAAACAGTTTGAAAAAATTCATTACGGGATTTCTTTTTTTTTCAACTTTGAAACCAACCAAAAATTATTTTGTTTCTTATAATGTTGTTGTTGTTTCTGTTGTTTAAAAAGAGTGAAACGTTTTTTACCGGTTATTGTTTTTGTTGTGTTTTACTACAAACCTCGTCACGCTATTTTATCATTTTTCTTTTTTAACCCAAGGTCTACACTAAAGTTAAATATGTCAGCAAGTTGACAATAACGTCGGCAGAATAACAGAGCAATATTTCTTATTGCTAAGTCCCAATTTACACTAGGGACATTTCTTGCCGGACATTTTTTGAATTCTCTTTTAATCTTACCTGAAGCGTTTACATATGAAGCATTAGAAGTCAGACAGAAATTAATACTTGTATGCAAACTACGAAAAGTAAGAAAGAGAAATGATAAAATGTCCAGTACAGATAGTCATGTACTACACACTCTACCTTTTCGACCCCTCGCCATCAAACTTCGTCTGTCCGGCAAGAAATGTCCCTAGTGTAAATTGGGACTTAGCTTATTTTAAAGGCATGGGAAAACGTATTTATGTTAACTCATAATTTGAAAAAAATCAAGGAAGAAGGTGCCGTGTAAAAACTGGCGCTATTGAGAAAATACGAATTAAATCCATTTATATTGAATGCATGCTGTTCATCATTTTTAATATTGGTTTCCACTAGAATTATGAAATTAATGCTGTTTATTATATTGTGCAAGGTAGCTAGCAGTGATATAAAATTTAATCTTAGTGAGCGGATGTTCATGTATACGATTGTTAAGGGATAACTTAAATTTTTTTATTAATTTGGTTAAAATTATCTAACATTGAGGTTGGATTAGGGGTCATTTTTTACATTAAAAAAAGAGGAAAAAATTTTAAAAAGATAATTGGAGTTGTTTTTATTATTATTGTATTTTTTTTTTTTTTTTAAATTCTTGATGTAATAAGTTCAACATCTGCAGTATTTGATATTATAATGGGACTTGAAGTTTCATTCTGCTTGGCGTAAATATTACCATTCCGTACCCATATAAATCGCCAGCTTGATTCTTTAGCTCTAATTTTTGCTAACCAGAGTAATCGCCGTTTGTGTGGGGTAAGATGTTCATTTATGTAAATGTACTTGTTGTTAGTGTCCTCAATATTAATAAGGCTTGAGTCTACTCTGTGACGATTTAGTTTGCTAAGCAGTTCTCTTTTTTTATTTTGAGAAGCAAATTCTATTATGACTTTTTGCAATTTTATTATGTTATAAGAGTTGGTAATGTCATTATCATTTATTTCAATATTTAAGGATTTTGCAATTGTTTTAACCACATCGGACGGGTTTATGTTTTTGTTTGTTATGTTTTTTATTTCTATATTTTTGCATAGCAATTGTTTTTCTAAGTTGTTAATTCTCCTATCCATTTCAAATATTTGTTTATCTTTCTCTTTATTACTTTCACAAAGTTCACTTACTTGCGCAGTAAGAGTAGTAAGTGATGTTGTTATTGTGGAGAGAACTGTTTGTAAATTGGTGTTTATTTGGGTATTGTTCTGATTTATTGTGACTGCTAATTCCTGCATTGTAGATTTAATGTCTCCTATGGCAGAAACGTCAATTTTTAATTCGTTGACGTCTGTTTTCATCATGAGCAAGCTACTGTTGGTGCCATTAAGAGATGATGAGTCTTTAAAGCGCTTACCGTTGCCATTCTCTTGACTCTCCTCTTCCCTTTGTTGTTTCTGGTTACCAATTTCAGAGCAATCATCTACCACGACATGATAAGCATTGTTGCTACTTGCAGATCCCTTACGCGGTTTACATATCTGACATTTCCAGTCAGCTCTCCGCTCGCTGTTCATTGTCGCGTATGTTTTCTCAGACAGTGGACAGCATGAAGAGAAATGGTATTTAGCATTACATGAGAAACAACTTACATACTTTGATGGCAAATTGTTATTGCATTGCCCACAGATATCCATTTTTTGTTTTTTCTTTTTCTGTTTGGTTTTTTTTTACTAAAAGTATTTTGTAATTGGAATTTGATTTATTATATTAATTTCACAAATAACACGTTCGTTTTTTAATTTTTCTTTCTAATGTTTTACACAATGTATAGAGAATTTATTGCTTGTTACAAAGATATGTGTTTTGTATATTTTGTTGCACTTTTTCACTATTTTTCTTGCACTTTTACTGGAGCTCACCAAGAACTTGACCGATCGAAATGAAAACTCAGCAAATCTGTTAATGTAAATTAAACTTGAGGTCTTTTTTTTCTATAAAAATATTAATTTTATTATTTTTTTTTTGTTAAAGTAAAATTAATATTTTTATATAAAAAAGAACTCAAAAAACAAGTAAGAAAGTATAGTCGGTCAAGCCCGACCATATGATACCCTACACCACAGTATTTAAAAACACATCATGCTTATGTGTCCATGTAAATATGGATTTATCTATGTTTATAAACCTCATGAAAATCGGTTTGAAAGTTTGTGAGAGGCAGAAATTGCCCCCTGCCTCCCCTTGTGGTCCTAGTTTTTAAAAACTTTATTTAAAATTAATTTTTTTTTTTTCTATTATTAAAAATAATGATAATAAAAACTTTAATGCAAAAGGCTTTTAAAACATTATTACGCACCAGAGAACTGCAAAATCACTATTTTTCTTGATTTATTCATACGCTCAAATTTACATTCACTCTTTGCATGTAAAACAAAGTTCAACGTTGGTAATTTTTACATCGTTTACCAACGTTTTTACATTTGATTTTTGCATGTGTTCGTTTTTTATTGAAAGTGCTTTGTTTGTATTTTTGTTGCGCACGCAATATAACACAATTGTGTAAATTCAAAAGGCACACATTCTTATACTTTTGCATTCAAGTAGTCATTGTCCACTCGATGAGACGCTTTGTTAACATTAACAACAATAAACCAATCGATGAGACGCTTTGTTAAAATTAGCAACAATAAAAACAACAATAACAAGAATACATTGTACATACAGAACTACTGTACTTTTTAAGATGATAAAAAAAAGTCTTCTGTTTCTATTGAAATTATTTGTACCTACATATGTGCGTTTAGTTTCATTTAAATTTTTTTTTTTCTTGTACTACATAGTAACGATGTGCATTATTTGAATGACTGCAAACCAGCAGCGAATGTTTGCGGTTGCGCAAGTTTGATTGTATGACCGCAAGCGAGTGTATTTGTTGGTGTTCATTTACTGCGATTTTTTTTGCAATCGCACAAATCCGTTCTCTGTTACGCACTGCAAAACCATTTCGGTTTCATCATTTTGCTAGTAACTTGCATTGTTCTTCCACTGGCTGACACTTTGTACGCCATTTTGAAGGCGTTAAGGTGCATAGTTTTAGTTGATTTGATGTATAAACTGTGTAAGAGAGTAAGGTCAACGGTTATCTGCAAAAAAAAAACAGTTTTTGCTTCAATTGTTTTTCACTTTTTCTACACTTTATATTCTCATCTTCTCAAACAATAAAAAAACAACGAACTTATGGAATATTAACTGTGAAAACCGAATGAAGAACCAAAAATAAACCAATTTTTTGTGTCAAACTCGTAATGACAGATCAAAGTAACAATGATAAAAATGCCTAAATAGCGGGGCGTCAATGCTTTGCAATTGGGTAATCTGATTTTGATAGCGCGTTTAATAGTAAAGTTGGCCACTATTGTTAATAAATAATGGCAATTTAGCTGTTTTATGTCAATCTAGCGTTTTTTTCTCTTCTTTTTATTTCTATTATGTGGATTTTATTAAATAAGAAAGCTGAATCCCAATACCAGTTCAAAAACGGTTCAGTTTATTGAAATAACTAAAGAAAAAACGAAAATTGTTTTCTAACTTGCGCAGTCGTTTAAAAAACATAATTTTTTTTTTTTTTGGCAACAAAAATAATTGTTTGCAACATTTCGAAATTTTTGTTTGTTAAAAATGTATAAAAAATTACAGTTATGCTTCTAATTTTTTCCAGACATATAAAAAACAAAGCTTCAAACAAAACAAGCTTTAAATATAAATGATATAAATGATTTTATAAAGAAAAATCGAAAAATTTTAATTAATTTACAAATTTCATAAAACTCAATATTTGTATCGGAGCCGCCTTAAGAAGTGGTGATAAGGAGCAATTATGTCTCCAGAAATTGTTAAGGCCACTCCTTGGCTGTTATGGTACGTTTTCTTCAATATATTTCTAGTCTGTATTAAACATTTTGTATGGGAGCCCCCTTAAGGAATGGCAGGCAGTAATATGAAAGAGTTTTGCACTCGTGTTTTAAAAATAGGCAGCTATTGTACTCAAACAAAACAAAGAAGTGAAATAGTGCTGTCAGATTTTTTTTTTTTCGAAAAATCGTCCTGCCAATATTAAAAAACATCCACAAATGGCCCTGACTAATATTCATTAGTTGTTCTTAAGTTTTTCTAAAAAAAACTTGTACAATAAGTATTACTAGATGACCCGTGCGAATATTTCGCACCGTTACAACTAACGGTTTGTAACATAAAATGAAAATAATTAATAGAAATGTTAGTAACTTTAATACATTTTAAAATATAATTTTTATCAATGAAAATATTAATTTTTCAATATCTAATTATTTTTCGTCATTAGTGTTAGAAATAAGCTTTAAAATGAGATATCATTCATTAAATTTGATGCGGTGGTATAGGAGATATTTGCAACCGACAAAAAAAAGTGCTTTAGAAATAATATATGTGATGATTTTATGACTTATAAAACCCTGACTTATATAACCTGAATCTATTTTGTATTCTAGATAAATCTAATCATGCGAAAGAAAGTATTTTCGCGTACTTTATTATTCTCGAAATAACGTACAATACTCTATTATAAAGTACGGTTGGCAAGCCTAGATACAACGTTTACGCTCTTGTTTAGGTATGCCATAGCAGCGTAAAAGCTGAGCGGAAGAAAACGTTCCGCCATCCGCTCATGTTTAGGTAGGGCTGTTAGGAATTTTCCTTTAAGAGCTTTTTTGGCGAGTGGGATATCTTTCAAAATAAATGTTATTAAACTAAAGACAAACGTTTTTCAATTGTTAGCATATGCGCCAGTGATGTTATACTTAGGGAAAAATCCCCATTTGTAGGGATTTTCTTCTAAAAACACATTCAACATTTTAGTTATGTTTAAAATAAATACATAAAATACTGAAACTTAATATGCGAGTTGATTAAGTATTTTATAATCTGTGGCCTTGAGACAAAACATCTTACCCTGCGGCCACACGATCAAGTTGTTCTTGATACTCTTTAACATATAATGCTTGTCAAAATCTATTGTAAGCAATTTACTTTCAAGATGTCGTAAAAAAAAAACAATTTATAAAGACTAAAATGTAAACAGCTGTTAAATTGATAGTAAAATTGCCAAACAAATGGAGAGGTGAAATTGAAAGCAATCTCGTGGTCAATTTAAAAAGTGTGAGTGTGTTAGTAAAAAAGTGAGAGTGTTTTGCAAATTGAACGGAATTGAAAGGCAAAACTTGATCGTGTGGCCACCAAGTTAAGTCAAATTTGAAAAGGTTGAACAAATGCTGTTAAATATACGAATTTTCCTTCAAAAAACATTTTTGTTTACGATTTTAAAATTTTGTATTATAAACGAAATTTTTCTTTAATTTCGGCTTATTTAATTATTTGATAAAAATGATTTTTTCACCGAGTATTCTTGAAAACTTTTTTTGCTATCTTATCTCGACTTAAGATGTTTTGTGAAAATGCCACAGAAATATATTTTATACCAAAAAAAAAACTTACATTGTATAACATTTATAGTTAGGTAATTTTATTTCAACGTAAAGATTTTACTACCCAGTAAAAAATGTGCTCCAAAAGGAGCAGGTTTTTTGTATGAATTCATACCTCAAAGCGCTTCAAACCTGCTGATGGGATGCCTGATTTTTGTATGGAGTGTTCCCGGTTTGGAGGACTATTTTCTGATGACAATAAGCGCTTCTTTTAACATGCAACATATATTTAGCTTTTTAAGGGCTAACTATATTAACATATTCATTAATGTTTTGCTTTTACTTGTTTAAATGCCTTTTTTCAATCATTTTCGCAAACCATAATATATTTTTATTATTTTCGCTTTAAAACCTTCTTCGTTGTCAGCACTAAAATAGCAGCTTTTTTGTATGTTTTATTCTTTATCATTTACTGCTTTATAAGAGCTCTCTAAATAAAGCGCTTGATTATGCGCTTTTTCTCTGTAGTGCTTCAAAATACCCAAATTTTTTTTACTGGGTAACTACAATATACATTTTAGTTACTTTTCTCATTTTCTAAGCCACAAGGTCTTCGGAACTCCTGATAACCTGAATGCGTCCAAATATTGGCGACTGTAAACAAAAATTAATGTTTATTTAAACTAATTTGCAAATGTAATTAATTAAACTTACTTTTTTTGTTGCCTTTCAAAACTGGACAACCGGCATGCAAAGTTCTATAATCTACCTTTAAAGACTTATGTAAATTGTACCACATGACCATGGAACCTTTTACCGGTTTAACATAAACATCTAATATGGGAAATACTGTGAAACCACCTTCTTCAACATTTGAAAGCTAAAGGAAAATATTAAAATATTATAAATGGTTTTTAATTATATTAATATATATGATAGAGCCAATCAATTAATGTAATGCAGACTTTGCATTATTTACCTCGTTTCATAAAACTTACATAAAACATATTTGTAGATATTCGATCTCCATCATAACTATCATCAAGTTTAATCTGAAACGAAAAATATTTAAGCAAAAATTTTACTTAATTGTATTATTTGACCTACCCCGAAGTAATCAAAATGCATATAATATTCACCACCAATACCATAATTGGCTACTTGCATTAATTCAGCATTTCGTAAATCTAAACCAGTTATGGTGCTAACAATTCTGAACATAAAATCCGCAATAGTCGATTTATATGGATCAACCCATGTTTGTTGACTCACCCGATATTCATGGCTAACAAAACCTTCATCACCGACTGCTACTTTAGACCTTTTCATATTTTTATTACTTACACACAATAATCTCGATATCTGGTTATCATTTAATAAATTATGATATAATGTAATCGGGGGATTTAACAATAAAGGTTCAACTTGAACGGGAGATAAGATAAAAAATGGGTGCAATTTAGAATCTAATTTACAGTTTAGTTGCTGTTTATTTATAAGACTTTCCCCACGGCACAATCTTGCATGATCATGATGATATAGATGTGTTAAATTCTCTGCACTGCTGATATTAGTTTTAATTTTTAAAAGAAAATTTTTTGTTAGTTTAACACTACTTTCTAAATCATTTTCTGATACAGCATCTAAGTGCTCTACAGCTGTTTTAGATTCACCAATAGCCTGATAGGCCAAAGCTAAATATTCTTTGATATGGGTGGTAAAAGTTGATTTAATACCGTCTGTCTCTTTGCTTTCTTGTAGTTTTAGGTGAGACTGCTTTAGCCAATCGATGGCAAGATGAAAACTGGAATCGTCTAATAAAGTGGTGCCAATTTCAAAGCAATCGTACCAGTCGGGTTGTTTGCTGAAAATATAAAATTTTGAGGGTTCTTTGAACTAAGTTTTTATTGGGAAAAATTATTTACTAGTTTAATGCCTTCTGGCAAAAAGTATAAATTGATTAATAACACAGGTTAACTGTCTGGGTTTTCCGAAGATACCAGATATGATGGGGACTTGGTCGTTATATGTATATTTATCTCACATATAGCTTGGAATTGTTTGCTATCGAACTTCAGCCTGATCTGTCCACAAATGGCTGAGATATGTAACCACGACTGCCTTTAAATTTACGCAAAAATCCCTTGTAGTTGCTGTTTTTTATTTTATTTTTATGTATATCTTAAGAACGGCAGGAGCCAAAGTTTCCAAATTAGGTACAAGCATCTTGGTTATCAATTAAAAACACTTAAAAAAAACTGTGGGCGGAATTGGACAGATGGGCGTGGCACTTTTCATTTAAAACATTATAGATTTCAGTATATCTGAAAAACGGCAAGAGCCATAGTTTCCCAGTTAGGTACTAGCATCTTGGTTATTAATTTACAACATCCGACAAAATGTGGGCGGTTTTAGACAAGTGGGCGTGGCCAAAAGTTTATTGATTTATATCTTAAGAAGGGTATTTATATAACTTTCTATAATTATTATTGCACCATGGTGTAGCGCATAAAATATTCAGCATGGCGGAATATAGAACTCTTGTTTTTTTTATATAAAAGCGGTAAAAATCAGAGACCGAAAATAACAGTTATTATGAAATTTTAAAACAAAAGAAGCATATATAAATAAATGTCTTAATACTGATTCAAGTATACCTAGCAATATGCCAAAAAAATTAACTTTTTCGTTTTCAAGCTATCAATGCCGAATGATTTTTAATACTTCGGGGGTAGAGTCAAGTACCCTACTTGCTTATTAGAGTGCCCCTCCCTTGTCCTAAAACGGATATTTAGGATGGCCCTTAAAACTTGGATTTTTTGACTTTTTATGAATTTAGCGCATTATTTATGATGTTAGCTACAAAATCAATGTTTTTATGTATTGAATAGTTAGTTTGGGTAGCAATATTTCATTTTTGGGTTTTGTTGGAATAATACACTGAAAAAAACAAAGTGGCAAAAACAAAACTTGAAAGTAAGAAAATACGACTTCTAACATTTCTCTCTTTATTCCATCGCTCTTGTCAGAGCATAGTGACATAGCAAACATAATATGCACATTCATATAAAAATAGATAATGTAAAAATACAAAAATAAAAATTCAACCACATAATTATAAATTTGAACGTAATTTGTTGTCTCTCCAGACTTCTCTGTCTCAGCCAAGTGCAGGGCTTCACTTAAAGTGGTTCCTATTAAAGGCTTAAGTTGGTCGCACCACCGTGTTGGTGATCTTCCTCTCCCTCTGCTTCCCTCTACTTTGCCATCAACCATCAGTCTTTCCATTGTTCCCTCCCTTCTAGCAATATGACCGAAATATTTTAAATATGATCTGTTTACTTTCTTCAACAATCTATCATTAATATTCAATTCTTGAAGTATTGACACGTTTGTACGGAATTGTGTCCATGATATTCTCAAAATTCTACGATAGACCCACATTTCAAAACTTTCAATTCTTTTTCTTTCAGCCTGTTTTATTGTCCATGTTTCTGACGCATAAGTGGCAATCGGGAAAATAAGCGCTTCGACTAGTCGGAGTTTTGTTCTTTTTGTAATTCTCCTATCTTTCCATATTTTGGTAAGCTTTGATGTTGCCGCTGTGGCCATCGATAGTCTTCTCTTTATTTCATTAGCACATTCACCATTATTGCATATAATTGAGCCAAGATAGTTGAAGTGGCTTACAACATCAAACCCGGCTACTGTTGTTACATTTTGTTGGTTATTGGTTAGTCGGTCTATTATCATAACTTTAGTTTTTGACATATTGATTTGAAGTCCATAGGCGTTGCTGTATGTTGAAAGTCTAGTCATGATATCTTCTAATTCTGCTGAGGTAAATGCAATTATAAGCATATCATCTGCATACCTCAAGTTGTTAATTTTTCTGCCTCCTACTGAAATACCTCCGTCCCAATCGCTCAAAACTTCCCTCATAATAAGCTCGGTGTAGGCATTAAACAGTGTTGGGGATAATATGCAACCTTGTCTGGTACCAGATTTGGTGGATAATGTATCCGACATTATGTTATTTACTCTAACTGTTGCTGTATTTTGGTCATATAGAGATTTAATTAGTTGGATGAGATGATTTGGAACTCCAAGCTTTTGAAGAACATCCCATAACAGATGCCATTTAACGGAGTCAAACGCCTTTGTGTAGTCCACAAAGCAAAAGAATGCAGGTACATTAAACTCTCTGACTTTCTCAATTATTTGTCTGACGTTTAATATTTGTTCCCTGGTTCCTTTACCTGGTACAAAACCACACTGTTCTTCTGCTATTTCAGGCAAAACAAATCGTCTCAGACGGTTGTGTATAATATGGAGCATAACTTTACTGGCATGAGGAATTAGAGCGACTGTTCTATAATTTCCACACTCTGTGGGAGAACCTTTTTTATATATCGGTACGAAAACAGAATGTACCCAGTCTTCAGGCCATACCATAGTATTCCATATCATTGTGCACAATTTATATATGGGATCGACTGCTATTTCTTCCATATTTCCAGTATTTTTTTCTTTCTGCAATTGGTTTTCCACTGCTTTTTGCAGCATCTGCTATCCAATCTCTTAACCGAATCCAGTAATCGTTAACTGAGCCAAATGTATCTTGTGGATTTTCTATAAGCTTTTGCTTGAAAACTGTTTGATTAACTACGATTAACTAAATGCGATCGCATTTTTCGTTTACAAGAAACTTAGGAAAATCTAAAAAAAAGGCTAAAAAAATGAAAAAATTGGGTTTTTTGACCTTCATTCACTTATAACTTTTGAAGTAGGAGTGTTATCTTTAAGCACCACCGCAGAATTTTAGATATTTTAGTCATCAACAACTCTGTTGTCTCCCAAGGCATAATATTCAGCCGAATTTGTGCCGTAGTACAAACAGTACAGCCTATTTTCGACAAATTTTATTAATTGATTAAAAAAACAGGGTGAATTTTTAAAAAAACGTAAATTTATGCTACTAAAATTAGTTTTACATTAGTTATTAAGAACATAGACACTGTTTTCTCTTTGGGAAACAAAATTTCTTTCCATGTGATAAGTAAATATACTGTTTATTTTTATTTTAGCGGGAATGTCCGTCTGTCTGTTGAAAATACGCTCACTTTCGAAAAACACAAAAGAAATAAACAATTCTAATACATACTACATTTATATTAGGCAGAAATCTTGTAGATTTGATTTAAAATCTTCTCCGAAATCTAGCGCGTTTACATTAAACTTTTTTGACATTAGAGAGATTTTGAAAACAACTGACTAAAAGTTTTTTCGTTACACATACAAAAACAAAAAGAAATATACATTAAAAAATTTGCATTACCGTTTATTAAAAATCAACGATATTTATTTAATCAATATTATTCGTATTTTTTATTTTTTTACAATTATTATGTATATAACTTTTTAATTAGTTTTTAACAATTTTTGTTTTGTTTTTTTTTTTATGTGATTTTTTCTTGTGCAGGGAAGTATTTTTTAGTGCTATATTGAAAAAACCATACTTGCATCATTAAGTACTACTAGATTTTGAGTAGACTTCGTCGAAATCTAGTCACGAAGCAGATTTTGTTTTGTATGGGAAATCAAGTCAAAAACAACTAGATTTGGCCCGAAATCTCGTAAGTACTAGATTTTGCGTAAATGTAGTATAAGTCGATTTAGCCATGTCCGTATGTCTGCCCGTCTGTTGAAAACACGCTCACTTTCGAAAAACTCAAAAGAAATAAACCAACTTGATGTCAAATTGCTTGTAGTTATCCCAAGCAGTTTGGGATTGAATGAATGAATTGGTTCAGTAGGACCAGAGCTATGAATCAAAATTTGGAACCACCACCTAAAAAAATTGATAATTTGTTACAAAAACTAACATAAATGGTGGAACATTGCACAGAATTATATAATATTTTGCAAAAATTCGTTTTATTCGACAGGAAATCACTCTGCAAAATTTCGTGAAGATCCGTCCATAATTTACCCTAGGCCCCATATAAACCCTACTTCCGGAAAACAGTTTTTTACGCCTAAAACCGTAATTAACAATGCTATCATAATAGAAGGTGGTACGTCACAGTTTTATAGAACTAGAAATGACACTGTGAAATTTCGAGAAGATCGGTCCACCGTAGGCCCCATATAAAGCCCACTCTGGTAAAATAATTAAATACGCCTAAAACCGTAGCAGAAATACATAGATATTGCGGTAAGCTTTCTTCCAACTTAGCTTCATATGGCCAGCAAAAATGTTATGCAATTTTGGGATATACGAACGATAATTTACCTTAGATCCCATTTTAACAGCCTTCTGAAATTCACTGCAAACGCTAAAACTTCTTGCACCACTGTATTGAAATTTATGTTTTTTAAAACCAGAAATCACTCTGCAGAATTTTGGGATAATTGGTTCATAGCTTAGGCTGAGTTCATACGGCTCATGTCTAATTGACAATATTCTTCCTTTTTCTTCTTTGAACATGAATTGGAGTTCAAATGATTCATGTCATGTTGACGACATGCTTTTTATTTTGTATAGTCGTGCGTATGCATGTGTGCTTTTTTGATATTGAAAACAATAACAAAATAAAACAAAGAATGAAAACGCAAAACGTAAAGACAGTACATGAATCTGTGTACTCGTTTTTGTTCCCCTCGTCCCTCTCGCCTATAAAGTAGCAATCATGTCAATAAGACATGAGCCGTATGAACACAGACTAACCATAACTTAAACTGTTACGAATCATGATATTTTAATCAAACTATATAAAATTACTACAAAAAAAAACAATAGCTGTTTTCACCCTTTGTAATACTACAAAGCGTGAGTGAGGGAAAGAGACAGATATAGTTTCTCTAACTGTTTTATTCTGGGTTATTTAACAAACGTGTTTACTACAGCTTTTTGTTGGATTTTTCAACCACAGCGTAGTAAATTTTAGTCTAATACATTTTGTTGTTGCAGTGTTGTAAATCTTAGTACTTTAAGTAAATTAATAAGATTCACAAGGTCTACAAGGGACTTTACTATCAAGGGTGAAAGCCGCTATTAAACTTTCTGATTGTCGGTCAACAATTTTATATACATAAGTCTAAACCGCAACCAATTTTAATGCATATATCTGTTTTTATAAAGATAACAATAATAAATAGACATCATAAAGATATTACTCCTAAAACATTCGAACTGTCGGTGGAGGGTATCAAAAATTCGGCACAGCCAAATAAAGCACTCTAACTTGTTTTTTAAATTTTTCCAAATTCACAAGGTCCGGCCCATAAATTTTGATAGAGGAGACAAAAAAAAAACACACACGTGTATCGGCGTTATGAAAGTTTATATCTGAATTTTATTTGAGCGGTGGTTAAAGTTTCCCAGCCCTGGCACATTCTTATTGTTAATCGGCATAAGAAACCATGTGACCCTTACATTTAAGGTATAAAATGTTTTAGGAAAATTTATGTGGAATGTTACGGTGAACATTTTTGTATAATATTTTAACCCTCTAACTCCTCAAGGCATGGGTCTTTTTTGTCTTTCTTTTAAAAAAGAGCAAAAAACACCATTAAAACAGGGAATTAAGGGGTTAAAATATTCCGCAAAAATATTATCCGTGTAATTTTACTATAAGTCCTTGAATACACCAAAACGGAAAATTTAACCAGAGTGTCAGCAATAAGACACAACAAAAGAGAGCTTAGGGTTAATTTTGCATTTATTAAGAATTTTATTTTAAAGTACCCCAAAATTGAGCATAAAAAATAGTTCAAATTTAACTAAAAATCACTAATATCTCCATTATGTTACCTTCGAAAGCAAGTTTGGATAGGATTTATTCATTAACTACATTTTGTTTTAGCTCTTGGCAACTCCACTTCATTATCATACAATGTGCAGCATATTTGAGCGATAAGCCAATGAATGCTTTTGCCTTTATAGCGTTCTTCAATGTGTGCGCATGTCTGATGAAATTTTTCACCATGTCCATCAGATTCTGTTGATAACTGGTTCTCAAAGTAATCCATATGGGAATTTAAAAAATGAATTTTTGTTGACATATGAACGTCTAGCTTTTCAAAAGCTCTAACAATTTTAAGGCTTTCAACAATAACAACGACTTGAAGAACATAAATATACCTTCTTTAATCTTTGCTTCGCTTAATTTTGGAAACATTGTTTTCAGAAAATTTAATGCTGATTCATTTGTATTCAGACATTTAACAAAGTGTTTTACCACACCAAGTTTGATGTGCAATAGGGGTAAGAGAATTTTGCAGCTGGTACCAATGCTTGATGAACGATATTGTGCTCTCCCAATGTTCTTTCGTATATTTATAATATAAATTTTATATAATTTTAAATTCAATATTGAAAGCAGTAAAATACTAAAATTAGTTTTTGTTTCCAACGTAAAGGTAAAACTGCAAAGAACTCTGCAGATGAGAGTGTTGTTATTCTTGAAATATTGTGCAGAATAAAAATTATCAATAAATTTTAATTCATTTCGTGTTGTAAAATTCGTTCCTTCATTAAATAGTTTGAATAGTTTAATGAAAATTTAAGTTGATGGATGGATGAACTTGAGCCTGATTGAAAAATAAAAAAATCTAATTTTGAATGACAATCATAAACCACCAAAAAGAAACCTAATACGAACGATATTTTCTTTTCGACATTGTTGGTTAGCCAGTATCTGTTTGGCTGTTCTTAAATAATACTATAAAATAATAGCTTCTTCTCTAATGAAGATAAGAAGTTTTTTGCGTTATAAATATGCAAATAAATTTCCTTAAAATTATAAAACCTTTCCGAAAGGAAAACATACCCATATTTCTCTCCTTTGGCTATTTCATCAACACTTAAATTATAAATCATTTGCAACCGCTTCAAACCTCTAATGGCGCCTTTCAATTCATTGTCGTCCGGGAGTTGAATTTCTTTTCCAAATTGGGTCGATAACTCCTCAATACCTTTAAGTACATATGACGAATAATGTTTAATTAGAAAAGATGTGTTTATAACTCTATGACAAAACTCAAATATTAACTTTTTAATAACAACTGTTCACTCTCCCCCTCACTCACCTATTTTTATATCAGGAAATTTAACGAGTTTAAATAAATCATTCCAATCGTTAACCAGGCGTTTGATTAATGTAAAAGCGTTGATGGGATTACCAATATAATCATTAACATCCACTTTAGCCATATCGTGCTTCAATTTAACATCTTTAATGAATCTAGAAAATGGTATAAAAATATATTTTAAAAAACAAGAAAAGTAATTGGCAGGGAAGCTGTAAATAATATCAGAAACAATTGGGACATTAAGACGGTAGTCATAAAGTCATATGTCTTAAAATAATAGCACGAAAAAATATGGCTGCAGTGAGCCACCCCTCATAATTAAGATTTATACTGTGCAACTATGATAAAACAATAATCACAGTACAAAAAGTATTATTAGGACCCTTTTTTTGTTTGAAATACAACAAAACAAATTTAAACTATTGTTACACATTAGGATACGTTGTGAATCCCCCAAATATATTTATCCGCTTCAGAGCTTTTTATGATTTTAGCCTTTGCTGCATATTTTCCTTTTTTTTTTTTTGTTGCCTTATTTAGTAAAAAAAATGCATTATTGAAGTTAAAGCCCATATATCAGCTTTTTGAAGCATATTTGGATACGTGTTTAATGTTATTAGAAACCTCAAGTGCAGTAAAGAAAATTTTTTGGAAATTCTGGTAAAAACTGGCTTTTTTAATGCTGTTTTAAACATGCTTTTCTCCTCACTCTTCTCATCAATAAACCCTGACTTTCTGAAAGTTTTATGAAAGTTTTAAGGAACTGTGTGAATTCAACACACTGAAATCAAAATGAGGCTTAATAAATATTACGAAAAATCTGCACCATAAATTTCAATGGTTAATAAGCGGTTTAATGAATTTGGTTTTGGTCATATCAGCACAAACGACAGCAAACGTGCAGGTCAAACAGAGGGGCTTTCATTAAAATAAACGCCTATGTTGAAAGTCTTGAGCAATATTACTATTAATTAAGATCCATGTAGCAACCCACAATTAAGGTTACTAACTTAAGCCTAGAGTACACAGAATGTGAAAATCCACATGCACATGTGGTTCTGACGTAATTTCAACGTCATCAGACAACACACAACGGCCATTGTTGCTTTGTAATGACATCAAAATTACGTCAGAACCACAATTGCATGTCGCTTTTCACATACCGTGTACTCTTGGCTTACCTATATGTTGCACATATAATTTTATCAGGTACTGTTCTCATGAAAGTTATGACAAACTTTATAATCTTCTCAAAATATGTTGCTCAATTTAATTTTGTATCGGGTGATTTTTTAGCTATTATCTTTTTGGCAACACTGGTTTAAACAGCTGACGCAGGTTTCGCGTTTTGTTTCACTGTCAAACATCTTCAGTTTGGTCGATAATTTAACAATTAATCGTCTTTAAACGAACATCGCTTGCAAATTATTGAATTTTATTATCAAAATGCGTGCTCTGTTACGAAAGTTCATCGCGCGTTTCTTCCATTTTATGGTCAGTTTAATCGACCAACTGAATGGGTACATAAATAAGCAGAATTGTCGATTTTGGAGTGAAGATCAGCCAGAAGCATTGCAAGAGCTACCAATGCATCCAGAAAAAGTCACAGTTTGGTGCGGCTTATGGGCTGGTGGCATCATTGGACCGTACTTCTTCAAAGATGATGCGAATCGTAACGTAACTGTAAATGGTGAGCGCTACCGTGAGATGATATCCAACTTTTTTTTGCCCAAAATGCAAGAGCTTGACTTGCATGACATGTGGTTTCAACAAGACGGTGCCACATGCCACACAGCACGCTTAACAATGGACTTATTGAGAGGCGAGTTCGGTGAACATTTTATTTCACGTTCGGGACCGGTCAACTGGCCGCATAGATCGTGCGATTTAACGCCTTTAGAATATTTTTTTGCGCAGTCACGGTCAACATTTGCATGAAATAATCTTCAAACATTAAATTATATGGACCGTACTATCGATTCAAATAAAGATTTCATGCATTTTTCTGAACTTTATGTGTTTTTTTTTAACTTTCCTATAGCTGTTAGAAAATCACACATTATATTTTAATATTTGTATCCCTTGAAATTTTTGTTTTTGTAGTTAAATGTTATTAGTGGAGGTTATTAGGTCATGTAATGAATAATATGGAAAAATATTTTTAATTAAATTTTCAGATTTTTTTTTTTTGTTTTGTTACTTTCCTGGTTTTAAAATGTTATTTATTAACTTTTTGCTGTCGATTTGGAATATTAATTTACCTTCGAACACTTTCAATATCCTGTTTCTGTAATTTTAAATGTTGTCTGAAGTTTTGTGTGAGTGTGGCTTCCATGTTGGCCAATATTTTCAAACTTTCCAATGAAGAATAAAACTCTCCATTTGCCATAAGACACCAGCGGGAGAAGGTTAAAACCATTAACCAAACGCAACAAAAGGACGATAATGGTATTAATAATCTTGTCCTCATACTTGCTGTCTTTAGATTCACACAAAAATTTTTTGTTTTATGATCTAACTATAATCAGAATGATACAATTGTATGTACAATAATTCAGTAAATAACAGAAAGTTTATTTTTCTTCCCCAGTTTTTTGTGCAGGTTTTCGAACTAAGTAGAGTTTACCGATGATGTTGGTTCTACTCGTTTGATGTTGTCGTGGTAACTAAACTCAAATTATCTCATTTTTCTTTAAAAATATCATTTTATCTACGCCATGTTTTCTAAATTAAACGATTAGACAAATCATGTTGTGTTTATAATACAAACATAGAGAAATTATTTACTGCCTATTTCACGATGTCACTCGAACGTTTACGTTCGCACAAATAACATGTAAACCAAAAACAAATTTTTTAATTTTGGTTTTGTTTTATATGTTATTTGTGCGGACGTAAACGTTCGAGTGACATCGTGAAATAGGCAGTTAATATGAGTTTTAAATTGTCTTTAAAATTTCAATTTTAACAGTCTGTATAAATATTGAATTATAAAAGTATTTAAGCGAGTTCAAATAATAGTAAATTTTTTATTAAAAATTGTTTTTTTTTTTAATATGTATGTAGCGTATATTTCCTGTAGAATTTCTTTTATTAAAATTATAGTGTCAATTATAAAACAGTTTTATGAGGGTATACTAAGTTTGTCATTCCGTATGAAACTTTTTTATTATCCATCTCAGACCCCAAAAAGTATATATATTCTGGCTCTTAGAGTAATTCTAATTCGATTTATCCATGTCCGTCTGTCTGTCTGTCTGTACGTGTGTCCATCTGTCCGTCTATTGAAAACACGCTTAATTTCGAAAAACTCAAAAGAAAAGAAAATTGCTGTCAAATTGTTTCTAGTTTTTCTTAGCAGTTTGGGATTGCAATCGGGCAACATCGGCTCAGTAGGATAAGAGTTATGAATCTAAATGTGGAACCACCATCCTTAAAAATTTATAATTTTGTTATAACATAACATAAATGGTGGTGTTATGAACGGATTGATATTAAATTTTCCACGAATTCGTTCCACATGACTACAAATAACAGTGTCAAATTTCGTAAAGATCGGTTTGTGCAAAGCCCACTCTAGGAAAATACTTAAGTACGCGTTATACGATCACGAATATTGTAACAAATAAAGCCTACTTCTGACATATTCTAACCATCGGTGGCGGGTATTAAAGATTCAGCACAGCCGAATATAGCACTCAAGCTTGTTTTTTAGGAATCTATTTGGGTTTCATATTACCAGGCGTGGATTCATGGGGGGGGGGGGGGGGAAATAAGGAAATTTCAAATACTTATTATTCTACATTCAATCCCAGCAGGTGTTATCTATATCCAAAGACTAAACGCTTAACTTGATTATGCGTGCTGTTGAATTATTACACAGAAAAAATTTTGCCCCAGTAAACGCATAAATCAAAAATAAAATCAGTTTTAATTAAAAATTTAATCACGTGAATTAAACGTTTAATCAAGTGAATGAAACGTTTAATCAAGTGAATTAAAAGTTTAATTGATATTATTAATTGGTATACTGGTGCAAATTAATGTTAAATTAATCTTAATTAAACGCTTAATTCACTTAATTAAATTTTTAATTAAAACTGATTTTATTTTTGATTAATGCGTTTACTGGGGCAAAATTTTTTTCTGTGTAATAAGCCTAAGTATATACAATTTTAATACATATGTGACGCGAAAAATAGAAAGGGACTTAAGGGTTTGGTCATTTTACAGATTTAAATATGAACGTGTATCTTTGGTGTACCATCACTGAGCGTGTTGGTATTTGTCTCATTTGAAAGCGACACATCTCAACCTTGTTGGTCAACCTTGAAAACGCGCGTAGGTCGTCCCTACCTCTTATTTTGTGTAGTTGGCTTTTACTGTTCCCTTTACCTTACTGGTCCCTTTCTCTATGCGCTGCCACATATGGGTAATTCCAAAGTGTTGAACGTGACAGTCGTATGCATCAAAAATGCAATAACATTTTAAACATAAAAAATTTAACGTTGTCTTAATCCTTAAATTATAGCACTAAGAAAGCACTGTTATCTATGCTAAAGTTTATGGAGGGCGCGATTCTAGGTCAAAGACAATGGCAAAAGAAGTAGCGGTTCGAACGTGAAAAAACAGAAGTAGTTTTTGTGTCCATGTATAAAAAGGCGTAATTCAGCGAAACCTGGCACAATTTTTTAGTCAAACTACTTTCAGAATTTTACGTAGCAATGTAACATTAAAATGTCTTAGTTTGATTCCAAAATCTTCTGTATTTTCGTTTTTTTAAGCCAAAATCTGGTTCGATACGTGACATTTCGAACGTGAAATTTTTTCCGTAATAATTCAACTGAATAATGATTAAAACAAAATAAAAATTTACCGTTAATTCGAATAACATATTTCTCTTTGAACTCTTCCTTAGATTCCAGACCATGTTAGAAAATTGTTTTGGAATAATTTTTATCAAATATCACCTCTTTTAAGAAAGATAAATATTAAAGAAAACATAATAAAACATTCTCACATATAAGAAATTACGTTTGCACAACTTTGCAGTCCGATTGTTCATCTAAGTGAACAAATTTATGGGTAAATTTATAAAATTAGTAAAATCCAAACATTTCCTATAGTAATATCGTAAAATAATCTGCTTTTAATAACTTTTAAATTTTCGGTCACGGTGGACCTTTTGGCGGAAATGCCCATATATGTTTTATATGATTTGTCGGGACAGCCAGATTTCCTTATCTTTAAGACATATCAACATACAACAAAAAGTTGTTAAGGAAGAATTTACTGGCCTTGTTGTAAACTCATTTGAAGAGGCTTCAAAGGATATTGAAGCCATTGATGTGTCAATTAATGCGAAGGCATTATCATCAATATTTCTTTAAGGCTTGACAAATTTTGGTCTTGACCTAAAAAATTGTGTAGGAGTTGGAACAGATTGGAGTCCTCTGATGTCAGCAGCAAATGGAGCTGTTAAAAAATTCTGGAAACCGCGACAAATCCGAAACAAACGCCTTGCTATTCCCATAAATCAAACAACTCAATTTCAGAAATCAATCAAGTGCCATTAATACAAAAAGTTGTATCATTTGTTAAAAAAAAACGACAAAATTTTTTAAATATAATCATCCCAAGCGAAATGCAGTTTTAGCGAAGTATTTGGGAGCCAAACTCTCTTCATTATGCGATACAAGATGGGTGGACCATCACGACTCAATTTTACACTTTGCAACAAGTGTACAAGTGTATAGTAGAAGCTTTGGAAAAAATATCTGAGTGGAGAGGTAGTATCTCTACCTTTATATTAAGAAACTCACTTAGTACTTTTGAATTTATTTGCGGAATATACATATTAAGGGTGATACTTATTGTAACACAGCCACTTAGTATCATTTTACGAAAGCACGATATATACCTTCAAAAAGGATCAAGCCTTATCAAAACTTTAATCGTGTGCCTTGAAGAGAAAAGAAATAAAGCCAAAGAACAATTTAAAGCGATTTTTGAAAAAGTTAAAGTTATTTGCGTTCAAATCGAGGTTCCAATCGAAAAGACAAGATTTGAACGAAATAATCACATCCCAAATGTTGAAGATTACTTACGAGTTGTAGTTACATTCCTCTTATTGAATTTATTTTTGAAGATCTCAAAACACTTTTCCCAATAGATATTCTAAATGCATTAAACATACCTAAGCTTCTACCTCAAAGTGTAATCAAGTCATATACAGATACAAAACTTTTAAAACCAAAACTAACGGATGAGCTGATTATATTTGATAAAAGAGATAAACACCTACTAACATCCTGAGCCTGAACTGTTGCATTGGCAACAAACATGGAAAATATCTGAAAATCTATCAGACAACGTTATAGATGTTTTAATAAACTGTGATGAAGATATCTACCCGAATCTAAGAAAAATATTTCAAATTTTCGTTTCAATGCTCGTCAGTAATGCAACGAGCGAGAGGTCATTTCCTACTAGGGATGCCAATTGGAATTGATTTTAGAAAATCCGGGGATTTGGGATTTTGAAATCCCGATCCCGAAATTCCGGATCTGTACATACAATATACTTCATTGCTGTCCAAAGGAAAGCTAAGGTAAAATGAAACAAGAAAGTACAATATAAAAGTCTGGTATTTCCTACACTTCGTCGAACAAAAACATGACTCAGATTAACGATGACAGAAGATAGACTGTACTATCTAAATTTGCCCCACAAGGAAATCATAAATTGCTTATTTAAGAAGATTAATTTATTTTAATTTATATTAAACTGATCTTATATTTAACCTTATTGTTGAGTTTTTTTTAATATAATAAACACATATTGTTTTTAATAAACTTTTAAAAACAATTTTTTTTACTTTTGTGTATCATACAAAATTTACCCCCCCTAAGGAACAAGCTGGATCTGCGCCTGCATATTACTGATGGGATTTGGGGTACAGTTGTACCAAAATTGGTACAATCGTAACTTTAATGGTACACTGGAACGATTCGTACTTTTTTGGTACAATTTAAATAACAAATACGTTCGTCGTTGAGGTGGAGTAACCCTGTAGAAATCCTTAGAACAAGTGTCTCCAAACCGCCACTTTTGTCGGCCTTTGACAAAAAACGAAAAATAAAGAAATTGAAGGATTTTGCCGATTAACTTTATAACACTTTCTGATTCGATTTAACCATTTAACGATTTAACGATTTCTCTTAGTCCGGATGGCTGGTTTTCTGTTTATGTAACGCTGTGCGCAAAGTACAGGTCGCAATTTTGAAGGTAATTTGATGAAATTTTTGTACATTGGTTTCAATTCATAATGTTGAAGCATACTGAAAATGGTGGGAATCGGTTCATAATTTCCCAAAGCCCCCATATAAACTACTTTCCGGAATAGTGTTTGTGCCTATAAATTAATATGTTGGCATTTAGATAAAATTTGGGCAAAACTTATTTTATTGCAATCTCAATCATCTTACCAAATTTTATTGAAATAGATCTATATTTGACGACATACTCTCGGAAATAGCTTTTATGTCATAATTTCCTTATAAAAGTTGGTGTTGGCATAAAAATTGGCTTTAACGATAGCAACTATGTCTCCCTTTATAAAATCACTTTAGGGCAAACAAACTCATAAAGATAACGATATCTAAATAATATTCGGCACAAAGAACCTTCACACAATCTTAACCTAATTAACATAATTTTGTTCTAGCTGGTCCATGATTGCTCATGGGTCCCAAAATAGAGTCTTTATATACTGTGGTGTAAGGTATCAAACGGTCCGGTTGACCGGCTGGTTTTTTTACTTGTTTTGTTTTTATTTTTATGGAATAAAAAAGTGTTAAGAATTATTATGTGTGCTCTTTCTTATAGTGAAATTTTAAAAATTGACACGTCCCAACAGTGACTACTGGTTGGATATTCTTTATTTTTCTTTAAAAGAACTAGAAAATTATCAAAGTAATTTTTGGGAATACAAAATTTTCAAGTTACAAGATTTCGTTTGTTGTGTTTAATTCCCAATTTTTATTCTTGCTAAAAACAATGAAATATATTTGTTGATGGGGTAATCTATTCCTATGCGCAATTCACTGGTTGCTTAGGCCAGATCGTCAGGAAACTAGAGCTGCAAAACAATCGATAGTACTATCGATAGTATTATTTTTGGAGGACTATCGATAGCTTTAAGCACTATCGATACTATCAGAAAATTTTAAAAGTAACTATAAAGTTGATTAGATGTAGCCAACGAAACATTTTAAACAATTCATTCGACGCAAGTTTTAAGCAGTGCATAAACTTTTTTAATTCTGTGGCAAAAAGTACTTTAGTTGACTTAACCTAAATTTTAGGCTATGGCAGCTTTGAGATCTTCATATTCATAAGTGAACATGCAACAACAACTAGAAATAATGACATCTTAAAGATATTCACGTTCAAAAGTACACACGGGTAAAATTTCAATTATTTTGTAAGACTTGTTAGGAAGTTATAGCAATAATAATAATAATGTGCAATAATATTTCGAATAAAAACTTAAGTTTACTTCCGATCTGTGACAAAAGCAATGTTAAGGAACAAAAACTTTAAGAAAATATAACCGCAGATAAGGGATGATCATATTAGAATAAGAGAAAACTTTCACAAAATTACCTTAAAAACTTAAAAAATAGAGTTATGCACTTATACCTTATTCCCAATAAAAAATGGAGCTTCCATTTTTTTTTTGTCAACAAAGTTTACGATTGCTTAAAAGTTGTCTTTGATTTGCTTGAAATCAAAAATTATTCGCTTGACTGGTTTTTGAAATATGAGTCATTCCATGCCAAACCGTACGATTTTTGCTAAAAATTTACTTTGATGTCTCCGATTTCTTTCAAAATTTCAGAACGAAGTCTTCATTAAAAAATATTTTACACGTGTTTCGGGAAAAAAATTAAAAATTTTTTTTTAAAATGTTATTTGCATTTGAAAATCGTCAAAATCGTGAAAAATCTTCCGACATGACAACATTTAAACTAATGTTTTTATGAAACTAGTGAATGGATTTTGAAGTTCAATACCTTATTTTAAAGGTATTTGAACCTTCTTTTTAAAAAAAATATTATTTTTTATAAATTAATTTTTTTTATTATTAAAATTTGGTTTTTTTACTTAATTTCTGTTTTCCACAATCTTCGAACAAGTCGAAAAATCTGAAAAAAATATTTTCTGAAAGGTTAATATATTCTTAACATTCCCTCAAAATTTCAGAGTGGAGGTCGAATGGATTCTATTTTTTTACAATTTTTTTCCAAAAAAATTACATTTTGTGTATAAACATTTTATTTTCAAGCATGTTAACGAAAATGTCAACGCATGTATGTATGTGTGTATGTATTCAAAAACACACAAAATTTGATACTTAAGTAAATATTTAATCAAAATTCATATTGTTCTGCAGATTTGTTTGTTTTGCTTTTTCTATTTTGCCGTTAGAATTTTTTTGTATGTTCTATTTTAAAAAAAGCAATGTTGCAGGTGATTTTTAGTTTACAAGAAAAGTTCGTTTATCTCAGTTCAGTGCTTTCAGAGGGAATAAAAAATTGTTAAGTAAATTAAAATAATGAAACCGAATTACAGATTTTGTTGCAATCCTTTTAATGTTGTCAAACATAAAAAAACTAAACTGAAAAATTTACGTTGGATTCAACAAAAGCTTAAATTAAATTTGCAAACCTTGAATGGAAGGCTTAGAATTTGTGGTCATTGTCGACTAAAACTAAATAAAATGCCAATAATTGATAGCGATATTACCAGGTAACGCGTTCCGTAATACCAACCTATTACCGAGTTTTTGCTGGGATTTACTTAAGTATCAAATTTTGTGTGTTTTTGAATACATACACACATACATACATTCGTTGACATTTTCGCTAGCATGCTTGAAAATAAAATGTTTATATACAAAATGTAATTTTTTTGTGGTGCTGCAATGGAAAAAAATCGTAAAAAAATAGAATCCATTCGACCTCCACTCTGAAATTTTGAGGGAATGTTAAGAATATATTAACCTTTAAGAAAATATTTTTTTCAGATTTTTCGACTTGTTCGAAGATTGTGGAAAACAGAAATTAAGTAAAAAAAAACTAATTTTAATAATAAAAAAAAATTAATTTATAAAAAATAATATTTTTTTTAAAAAGAAGGTTGAAATACCTTTAAAATAAGGTATTGAACTTCAAAATCCATTCACTAGTTTCATAAAAACATTAGTTTAAATGTTGTCATGTCGGAAGATTTTTCACGATTTTGACGATTTTCAAATGCAAATAACATTTTAAAAAAAAATTTTTAATTTTTTCCCGAAACACGTGTAAAATATTTTTTTATGTTTAATACGTCTGGCAAATTTAAAGAAAATCGGAAGAGGTGGTGTAAAAAAGGTGTTCGGTCTGACATGGAATGACTCATATGTAAACGATTCGATGGCTTTTTGCAATTGTATCATTTAGATTTACCTGGCGTTTACATTTGCCAGTACTGGCAAGACAGTAGCAATACATGCAAACCTTTTCACTAATACATGCACACTTTTCCAACCGTCTTGTCAACTGTCTAGCAAATTTTGCAGACAGTACAATTGGACAGTGATTTGACATTTGCTAACAGTAATCTAAAGTTTTGTTAGCAAAAGTGGAAAAAATCAAAATGTAAAAAAATTAAATGTATTTTGCTTTGATTTTTTGTATTATAGTTATGTGTTAAATTTGTTCACACAATATAGTTATTTTAAGCTTTTTTTAAAATTTGTTTAGTTTATATAAAATACGTTTAGCTGGACTTGCGCTGCAACACTCACGTTTGACATATATTAAAAAGTGCACTGTCTTAACTAGTGTCTGGACGCCCATGTCACAAAGACAGTTAGTTGTGTTATTGGCAACTTATATGTATTTTCTTACTGTCTTGCCAGTACTGTCAAATGTAAACGCTGTGTTAAAAAGTTTAAGCCTAAATGTGCGCAACAGATTTTATGACAAACCTGTACTGCAATATTCGTGACGTTTTTCAGAAAATTTAAAAGTTTGTTCAGTGGTCAGTGAATTTCCGTTCATTTTTTTGGTTTAAAACAAAGAGAACACCCTCATCCTTCATTTGGTTCCGGTAAGACAACGGAGGTATATGGAGCTAACTTCGTTTTTTTTCCAAGGACATATCAAATTATAAATTTTTTTTTTTTTCAAAAAAGGAAAAACGTCATTAAAATATTAGCAGTGAAAATATCTTATATGCATAAGCTACTAAGTTGCATCAAAATTATTATAATTGGTAAAATATTTAAGTTACTAAGATTACAAAAAGATTTAAAAAAAATTGCGTCTTTAGATTTTGGCTGTTAAAAAACAACAAATTTTGTTTGAAAAGTATGTAATTAAGAATATATATCGCACTTTATCAACAGGAGGGTATTAGCTCAAAATTTAAAAAATTTCAGTACAAACAAAACAATTTTTAATTTTACATTTAAGGCATATAAAAAGGATTTTTAAAGCAAACTTTTCATTACCAAAAAGTAGAAAATATAGCACGATATTTTTACAGCAAAAAGATATGAATATAACGTGTCAATTTCTTCCAAAAAGTGAAAAAATCTAAATTTTGAGTTAATACCCTCTTGTCGATCAAGTGCTTTATGAAAATATATGAAACTACAGTGTAACCTCGGTTAAGGACCCTTGATAAATGCAATTCCTCGATAATCGCAACCAGCAAATTCTTAACATTGGTGATTCTGTTAACGCAATTGTTTAAAATACCAAAACCCTCATTTTACGCCACTTTGCGAAGAGAAAACTCTCTTTGTTTTGTTAATTTTTCAGTTTTTGCAATAAACTTAGTCTTAGCAAGGCCCTAAACTTCTACTGATTACATTAACCGAGTTAACACTCTGGTTTTAAATCCTCCGGGAATTTGTAGGGCCTATCTTAAGGGTACTTCAACTTTGGATGTTACATACTCCGTGGAAATCAGGTGCAGTCCATACCTGTTATTCTTCAAAAATTAAGAACCGACAGATCACAGGAGATCTTAACGATCGTCGATGACCAGAGATGACATTCTGGTAACACGGCAGTCAGTAGCTTCTAAGGAACAGCGCCGGACTAACAATTGTTTAAGGCCTACGTTAGTATGCTTCTTGCGAGAAATGCTTTCTGTCTTCCTAAAGTTTCACTTTTCGGTTTTCCGTTGAAAATATACTTTCTAGGGAATCTCGTGGAGGTTGCAGTTTACTACCCAAAGCCGCGGAACTACATCCTTAAAATCCAACTTAAAGCCCTTATGACACTACATTTTTAATGCATTGTTCAAGTTTTGGTGAACAGTGCATATATAAAGTAATAAGAAAATTTACCAAGTGCGAAGGGTTCAGCTGTATTAAGATAAATGACAAGCTGTCAAATATTTTACCAAAGTTATCGATAAAAAATGAAGTTATGTCAAAAAAAATGTAAAATTGTTCAAGGCCCATTGAAAAGGTCTGCGCAAGAAGCCTGATGATCATTGTTTTCGTTCTTTTGAGCTTTCAAAAGTTGTTTACATATACGTTTTTGCCTTTTGCTTTGTATATGGGGTAGTCAGTTTTTGACAGCTTAAAAGAAAAAGTATTTTGTTTTTGTACAAGTAAGCAGACCTGATAGATGGGCCTTGAAATTGTTCAACTTAAAATTGACATTTCAAGCTTGAAATATTTAAAGTGCTGCTGAATCAGCGGTTTATGGGCAAATTAAGCGATTTACCGTTTTTTGTTTTTAGGTTTCTCATAAACAAAAAAGTTGGCAACATTTAATAAAATTAACAGAACAGGGATGGCTAAGTTGCTTCGATTGTACTTTTTTGTTGATACTTTTTAAGCTAAGATTTTTAATACCTTTTTGTAGTGTTTTTTAAGAACATCAATAAAATTAATTTCAACTAAAAAACTAAAAACTTTGTTTGCATTTTTTATACAGGGGTGTGATGGAAATCATAAACGCAAAACGCAAGAATTTGGAAGTTGTTTTTTATATACTTTTAATCAAATTTTTATAATTTTTTTTATAAAATTCTGTTTAATAGATAAATATTTGTATAATATTTGCCATAAAATTCTTTTATTACAGAAATCTTGTAAAAAACCACTTGTAAAATTCTTGCGTTTTGCGTTTTCGATTTCCATCACACCCCTAATAGTTTGCTCTTTCTAGCACTTACTGTTTCTTTCTATCAATTCTATATCAATTAATGAATAAAAAATGTAGTGTCATAAGGGCTTAAGAACTGGGGGCAAATCGCGACATTCGATATCGATCGAAATTGCAATACAATTTACATGCGAATTTCGATCTATATCGAATGTCGCGATTTGCCCCCTGATTTTCCACTACTTGTGGGAGAGTTTGGCCTGAGGAAGCATTATCGTTAGTTGCTGTTGCAACTCAACAGATGCTGCCAAAACTTTCGCTCAAATTGTTTCCGGGGTGCGTTGGTTGCGTTTACAATCGATGGGTGGTTGGTATTGTTTTTTGCCCAGTGCTTAAGATCCACCTTGGAGTAGGTCCTATTGGAAGTATCGATGTGAATCTTTTCTACAGCTTTACTTTTAAAATTTTGATTTTCGCTTTGTGATTTCATCATGCCTATCGTCAATTAAAAGTGAACAGTTTTTTCCCTCGAAATTTAGCTTTTTCTCACAAATTTCTTTAAGGAACCGGTATCAAATTTCGAGGGAAATTTTATTCCCGATATTAGTGAATAAAACTTTACTTAAAGTTTAAATACAATCCTATAAATAAATAAATGTTACAAAAAATTATGTAATTACTTTTTTCCCAAAAAATAAACATTTTTATTTTTTTAGTTTTATTTCAAATACACTTTATTGAAAAGTCAAGCTGGCGCCATCGTTTGTGCTCCGGGTTACTCGCATGAACTGACTTCCAAATGGTTTTATGCAATTTGAAAACTTTAATTCGTCTTTAAAAATTAATCAATTCGAATTATTTTAAGTTCTTCCTTTCATAATTAATAAAAAAATCAATATTTAAAACTGCATAATTATATCTAGTTTATTTTTGAGACATCGATCAATTAGGCCATTTCCTCGGGCAAATAGTACCACCCGTGGCTGGCACAGTCTGCTGCATCCAAATATTTTTGTGCATTTAAGTGTTCTAGGGATAAAAAACATTTAAAACACTAATTTAATTTGAAAAAAAGTGGGAAACATTAACAGCATAATTTATATTTTGTTTTCTAAACATAATTTTTTGGACAAAATTATTATGCATCATACACACATACGCTGTTACCTTATTACAAACTTTTTCATTTTTCGACAAAATAAAATATGTATGTATGTGTATCTAATTAAATAAATGAATTTCAAAAAACCAGTTTGTGGCATTTTTATGCAGCTAATGTGCATATTTTAAACCGATTCCTACATGAAACAGATTGTGCATAATTCACCATTAGTGGTGAATGAGGGTATACTTAGTTTGTCATTCCGTGTGAAACTTTTTGATATTCATCTATGACCTCATAAAGTATATGTGTATTAGGGTGGGTCAATTTTTTTTTTTTTTAATTGTATAGCAAAAACGTAATCTACATAAAATTCTAAGAAAATTCTCCGAAGAAACCGTGGGTCTAAAATAAAATCCTAATCCGCGCCTGTCGACTTGAAAATTTATATGCCCGCCTTTGCAAAAAATATTTTTTTTTTTTGAAAAAATAACTTTTTCAAAAAGGAATCGATTTTTTTGAATAAAATTGTTTAATAAGGTAGTTCTTTTGCACTTTATATTTTTTTACACACAAAATTTTTTTTACATTAAAAAAAAAATTTCACCCAAATAAAAAAAGTTTCAAGTCGTGAGGCGCGCATTAGGATTTTATTTGAGACCCATGTTTTCTTCGGAGAATTTTCTTAGGATTTTATTTAGATACCGTTTTTGCTATACGATTTTTAATTTTTTTTTTCATCCACACAAATCGACCCGCCCTAATATGTATATTTTAGATCCTTGAGTAATTCTAAGTTGATTTAAATGTGTCCGTCCGTCCGTCTATGTGCCGAAAACATGCTCACTTTCGAAAGACTCAACAGAAAAAAACAATATTCACGGCAAATTCTTTCTAATTCTCCTAAGCAGTTTAAGATTGAATCCCAGCACAGTCGGCTCAGTTAAAAAAAGAGCTATGAATCTAAATGTGGATCCATCAAGCTTCCTAAGAAATGTATATGTATTTCTTTTACAAAAACAAACATTAATTAATTAAATTTTGCACAAATTCGTTTTCAACGATTGACAATGATACTTGAGAAGATTGGCGCATAATTTACCCTACGCCCCGTATAAAGCCCTCTCTCGGAAAATACTTTAGTACCCCTTAAACCATAAGAAATATTTCCAATGCAGTTGATTCGCCAATAGAGATTTTTTTGCTTTTATAAGTATTAAGATCGTTAAAACTAAATAAGTCTCCTGGAATCGACGGTATTAGCTATGAATTCTATAAATTTGCCTTCGCCTGTTTTGTTACGGAAATACTTTCAGTTCTCAACTACATATTTTTACACGAAAATGTTCCAATAAGCTTTAAAACCGCCATATTAATACCACTTTTAAAAAAAGGCTATCCCAATTGCGCTTCAAATTACCGGGGCTTATCACTAATTGATACCCTGTGCAAAATCTTTAACAACATAATTTTTAATCGCATAACAAATTGAAACGAAAAATATTCCATATTAACCCTTCTGCATCCCTTGGATATGTGCCCTTCCTATGATCCTTTGGGTCAATATGACCCAACAATAAAATGTTAACAGCATTTCATATTTAAGTGTAATAAAAACAAAAGCGATTCTATTGATTATTTGACCGAAAAAATTATTGATCGATGATTCTGAATGAAGATGAACTCAATTCAATAGAAAACAAATTTTTAAAGTGGAATTAAACTTGCAATATCGCATGTTGGGTCATATTGACCCAAAGGATATTAAATGTGTGTAAATCGTGTTTTTGGAGGGGGAAGGAAAAACTAAAATTTTATTATTTTCATTTAAATTTATATTTTTTGTCCCTGTAATGGATAAATTGAAGTTTCACGTCCATATCTTATATTAAAAGGGACAAATTTTGCGTTTGAAAACCAAAATTGGGTCAAATTGACCCAAGGAGTGCAGAAGGGTTAAACGAATATCAAGCTGGATTCAGAAAAAATTACTCTACAGTTGACAACGTCTTCAATCTGACAAATATTGTACACTTAAACAAAATAAATGGTAAGAACACATACGCATTTTATGTGGACTTTTCTTGTGCTTTTGATTTGGTTCCCAGAAATTTGCTTTTTTTTATCAACTATGGGATTATCATCAAAAATTTTTCGTATTCTACAGCTTACATACGAAAACACGTCTAGTCAAGTCCTGTATGGAAATACGTTTTCTGAACCTTTTAATGTTAACGTTGGCGTTAAACAAGGATGCATACTTAGTCCAGTTTTGTTTGCATTGTATCTTAATGACTTAGCTGATTTCCTTCCTGGCGGAGTAAAAGTTGCAGACATTGCTGTTAAAATTCTTCTGTACTCAGATGACATTGTCATTTTGGCCGATTCCCCAAGTGAACTGCAAACCATGATTGATGCTCTTCATTCTTACTGCTTGATGTGCTGTCTTAAGGTAAATTTGGAAAAATCAAAGATAGTTGTTTTTCGAAGTGGTGTAAGAATATCCAATAATATTAAGTGGAATTTTGAAGAACGTAATATAGAAATTGTCAATAACTACAGATATCTTATCTTTTACAAAGCACTTAGGAAACAAATTAACAACAGCGAAAATGGCAATTGCATCAACATGGTCAAAATATATAAATCATCCTAAGATATCGAACAACAATAAACTTAAAATTTTCGTCGCTGCTTCCCGATCTATAATGTTTTACGGTGCTCAAATTTGAGGCTTTAAAAAATATGATGAAGTAAAAAAATTATTTCGATACTTCATAAAGAAAATGTTACTTTTACCATTAAATACGCCAAACTACATGCTTTATTTAGAAACTGGTCTAAACTCCCTGTATATTGATACCTTAAGGCTACATTTTTCCTACATTAATAGAGTTGTACAACTGCCTGAGCATAGATTGCCTCGAATATTAGCTGAAAAAATTATTTCAATGAAAATCTTTTGGGCTGAGGAGTGGGTAAATATATGTGAAAAAATTCAATATGTTCCTGAAAATGCTGCTAAGCCCCTGTGTGAATACTGGCAACCAATACTTGAACTTTTAAAAACAACGGAGAGAGAAGATCTTATATCTAATGCAAGAGGCTCACAATTTCATGATTTGTATCCGCAATTAGCTTTTAGCACAAATCCTATTTTTACTTCAGAATTTTCGTCGCGTGCTACAAGTCTAATATTCAGAGTACGTGGAGGTCTTCTTGATTTAAATAGTAGAGCATTTTGTCTTACTTCTGTTGGCCTATGTAGCCTTTGTAATCTGGATGAATCCGAAAATACGTATCACTTCTTAGGAGTTTGTCCTATAAACATTATTGGATATGAACGAAGTATTTAATATACTTAATGGCAACGATAATAATTACTATAGTTTATGCAAATATTTGGAAAGTACAGAAAACTTATCCTAAATGAATTCAATTAAATTCCTTTAAAATTTACTATCAATTTTTAATGTACAATTTATTCTTTTGTATATAATCAATTTAAAATTTGGTAGAACCAAAGTAAATTTGCTTATAAATTAATTTAATTAAAATCAGCTTTAAAATGCCAATCTGGCTCACAACTGTTATAGTTAAGCCAAATATAGATGCATATGACCTAAAAATTGTATTACTTCCTTTGTAAATATTGCTAAAAATATCTATTAAATAAATAAAAATAAATATTTCTAATGCAGTCAATTTTGGTCTGTCATAGTTTCATAAAATTAAAAATCACTCTGCCAAATTTTATGAAGATCGGTCCATAATTTACCATAGGCCCAATATAAAGCCGTTTCTCGGAAGATACTTTAGTACCCCTGAAACTATAAAAAATATTTATATTTAAAAAATTTATAAAGATCGGTCCATTATTTGCCATAGCCCCATATAAAGCGCCTGGAAAGTCATTTAAACATGACTTAGACCGTAACAAATATAGATATTGTAGTAAAATTTGCTTATATGGCTAGAAAAAGCACCATGTACTTTGATAATCGGTTCATAGCTTACCATAGGTCCCATGTTGAGTGGCCCTCCAAAAAGCTATTTAAGAAGCACTAGATTCTAAAAAATTTGTATTCCTGTAGGTATTAAAATTTAGTCTCATTTAGTTTATATAGTATTTGAAACCAGTCTAGTCCACTCCTTAAAGATTCTAACTCTCGCTGAAGGGTATTAAAGATTCGGCACGACCGAATATAGCACTCTTACTAGTTGATTTTAAATTTTTGGCTTTGAGTATGTGTTTCTCAGGCATTTTCGCTTTTATTTCATTGGTGTCCAGCCCATACCACAATTGTGGAAACGAATTCACACACATTCTTCACACGCATTCTTACGCTCTTTCATTTAGTCCACGAGAGTACACAATTCAGTCGTCGATTACCAAGCTTTATTAAGAATATTTGTCTCTTTATTCACTAATACTAATAAAAAGCAATACAACCACAATTTAAATTTTGGACGTCACTGTTTTATTTGCAGTACGTGTGCAAAAAAGTAAAACTAAATACCCTGCAAATAATAGGACCAGTCCAAACACGCGTGTAAAGAGTAGTCCACAAGGGACCAGGACTAGTCCAAAACTAACCCAAACGTATGGAAAAAACCTGGTCTATTTAACATAACGATGTCCTAGGAGAGGACCATATAACACACCTTTGGACCACTAAGGAGTAGTTTTAAAACTACTCCATGGTGCACTCAAAAGGATTAGTTTTGAAGTCGTTTAAAAACGAAAGCATGTCGTTAAAAAACGAAGACATGTCGTCTCACTACAAACACTTTTTAACAATGACATGGTCCATGCTTGCATTACATCGGACCAGTCCATGGAGTAGTCCATTTTATCAAAATGGATCAGGTGGTCCAATTTTATTTGCAGGGTACCAACCAAAACCCTAAAATGCAATAATACTTTCTTGCATGACAACCCTTTTCCTGTGTTGATTTTGTTGTTGTTTGTTTGTTTGTTTTGAACAAAATGCAGCACTTCATGCAACAACTACAATATTTTTAAAATAAAATTTATTTAAAAAAAAGAAGCAGAAATATAGTACGAAAAAAATCTGCAGCTTGTTCACTGATTTTATGCTGCATGCATCACGCATGCAGCACAAAGCTTTTAACACAACAACAATAACGTTTTTCAAAAAAAAAAAAGAATGCATTATGTACACTTTGTTGTTGTGTTATCGGCTGTTGTTTTTACATATATTATTTTCCCTGTTTGTTTGCTTGAAGTGCCTGAAGTAACGATGAAAGTGTTAATGATAATTACGATCATTATTATCGTCATCACATGCATGTATGTCGTCATCATTATCACAAGCCAACATCATCAATGTGCAACACATATGCTGGCTGCATGTTGAGTTCTTTAAAGCTCATACGCGTGTTTAATTTATCTTCTTGTTTATTCGCATGTTTTCTTTCTCATTAACATGGCTACACCCTACGCCATGTGGCGGGTAAGTTTTTAGGTAAGGTTAATGGTGTGCACGCAGAACAAATCATTTTTCGATATGTTTACTTACAACTAGGCTTGCCAGGTAGAAATCAGCAAAAAAGCTTGACATTATATGGGTTAAAGATGAACATTAAGAAGACGAAATACATGATTGTGAGCAGAAAAAAGGTCCAAACTAATACTTCAATACGGATAAACAATTCCACAATAGAAAAAGTTTCAACTTTTAAATACCTGGGAGTTCAGATTAACGATTAGTGGGATATGTCTAGAGAAGTTAAATGTAGGATTGAAATGGCCAGATACGCCTTTTTGACATTAAGAAAAACACTAACTAGTCCGTACTACTATAGTCGGCCGAAACATGGACGATAAAGGTGTCAGATGAAAAAAGACTAAGTTGGTTTAAATGTGTATTGTGGTGAAATAATAAAATAAACGAAAACACGGAAAACATCTTATTTGGGTCACATGGAAATAAAAAATTTAAGGAAGATGGCCGAGAGGAAGAAAAGAAATAACATGGTTGAAAAACATTCAAGAATGGACAGGTCACCAAGACGAAAGAAGTCTTCTGAGGGCAGCCAAGAACAGACTGAATTAAAAAAAAAAATGCTACTTTAAAATTATCGTATGATCGCTTATATCCGAATACGGATTGACAAATAAAGAAGAAGAAGTATCAAAATCACGAAATGCCAAAATTCTGAATTTCTTTTATTCCCGAATTTTAGAATTCCAAATTTTAAAATTCTGAACTTTTTAAAATATAAAAGTTCCGATATAAAATTCCTAAATTTCGAAGCATAAGCTAGCGAAGCCGGTGTCTGCTATACCATTGATGTGAAGATCCTTACGACCGGCCGAAATCCGGCAAGGCAAATAAGCTTTAGTTTTCAAAACCGTTGTTTGTAACTTCATAGAGAAGAAATTTGTTACGAAATGCTTTAGTTAGTCCTCGTTCAGACTTGCAATTTTTGTTGCAGCAATTCTTGAGAGGTACTCAGTTTCATGTACTCTGCAATTTTCATATTTTGCAAGTAGAAGTTGGCTGTAGGTGTATTTGTATTCAAATATAAAAAAGAGAAGAGGAAAAACCAAATAAAATACAAAAATTTCAAGACTAGAATTTCATAATCATAATAAACACTAATGCAATTTCAAAGCAGAATTTTAAAAAATTTAAGCAACAAAAATTGCAAGTCTGGACGTTAACTTAGCGAAAGCTTCGCTATCTAAACTTTCTATTCATAGCCTTTCGGCTACATAGAGGATGTTACAGAAAGCAATTTAAACTTTAGACAGACTGCAGGTGACCTAAACTTCGTTATAATCCTTGAGGAGCCGTAGAATGTATTATTGATGCCATGCAAAAATTTAAACGTTTTAAATTATTATCATATTGGAAATAAAACACGCCTACCACAGTTGGTCCTGTCTCAAATTATTCATCCATATTTCTCTATCATTAGCATAAGGTCCCCATTCTTGTGAATATATTTTTCTGGCATACCACTTTGACACATCGAAGATAAAGGCGGACGCATACGGTGAAGTTTTGAAGACCCGTTTAGCAATCCCATTGTCTTCCATTTTGTATATGAATTTTCATCAATTGTAACTGGGTAAAAATTGTTGTTAAGACTTTTATTTCGAATACGCTTATAGAATTCTCCATGTTTTGAGACAATGTCCACGTGTCTGTTTCCTATAAACGTACTGGTAGTATCAGATTCATGTAGTTTGCTATTTTTGCCCAATTATGAATGAAAATACCCCTGGAGTTTTTACCTTTTTCTCATTTTTACCATTAAATTTTTATTCATAATTGGGTTGACAATGATTTACATTTGTAATCTTTCTTATCACTTTTATTTGCATATCATTTGCAGTTATTAAGGTTTTTTCGAGATATATAAATCCTCCCAATCTGGTAGACTCATGTTTTTCAATTATTGCCAACCGTGTTTGGTTAGAGCTTCGGGTGTATGTAAATATTTTCTTTCTGCTTAAGCGTTAATTTTGAGGAATAGTAAAGCTATTCTATTTTTCTTGTCCAGCCAATTATGTCAACTCAAGCGCATATTCTACAATTAATGTGGTCTTTTGGAAAGTTGTGCCTCTGGTGACAACTTCAATAAGTCTTGTGATTTAATCTTCAACAAAATAAAAAAAAAACACACTATAGTGCGGCATCTTGTCTGAAGCCTTCCAAGGAAGCTGGTTTGTAAGGGAGAAATGTAACCGATACGCTTACCATCTCGCTAATATATTTTTGACACAGCAAGCGCTTTATTGAACGCATATAAAGACAAGTAAGAAAGTATAGTCGGTCAAGCGCGACCATATGATACCCTACACCACAGTATTTAAAAACACATCATGCTTATGTGTCCATATAAATACAGATTTATCTATGTTTATAAACTTCATGAAAATCGGTTTGAAAGTTTGTGAGAGGCAGAAATTGCACCCTACCTCCCCTTTGGTCCTACTTTTGAAAAACTGTATAGCTAATGTGTCCATATAGATATGGATCTATCTATGTTTTAAATTTCATTAAAATCGGTTTGAGAGGCAGAAATTGCCCCTATCTCCCCTCGTGGTCCTATTTGAAAGTTTGTGAGAGGCAGAAATTGCCCCCTACCTCCCTTGTGGTCCTATTTTTGAAAAACTGTATAGCTAATGTGTCCATATAGATATGAATCTATCTATGTTTTAAATTTCATTAAAATCGGTTTGAGAGGCAGAAATTGCCCCTATCTCCCCTCGTGGTCCTATTTTTTAAAAAAATGCATACATTTTGTGTCCATATAGATATGGTTCTATCTATGTTTTAAATTTCATTGAAATCGGTTTGATAGTTTCTGAGAGGAAGAAATTTCCCCCTATCTTCCCTCGTGGTCCTACGTTTCAGCCCATTTTCAATAGGCTTGGTCCTTGTGCCAATAAGAACCTATGACCCAAATTTCATCAAATTATTTCCAAAATTGCGACCTGTACTTTGCGCACAAGGTTACATGGACAGCCAGCCAGCCGGACGGACATCGTTAGTTCGACTCAGAAAGTTATTCTAAGATGATCGGTATACTTTAAGGTGGGTCTAAAACCAATATTTTAAGGCGTTACACACATCAGCACAAATGCATAATACCCTCTCCACTATTGTGGTGTGGGTATAACTAGTGAGTGTAGCTATCAGCTTTACACACTGAATGTTTTGTAACAGTAATTTTTTTAATTATCCCTTACAAACCTGCTCCGTAGTAAGGGAAGGCGAAGCACTTGAAATTTTATTTTTTTATAAAACTTTTTAGAGTTCGTTCACTTACTTTACTGCATTTCTGTATGTTGCATAGCGCATAATTGTGCGCTTATTTTTTTTAAATGTAAAATTATTAAAGAATTTTATTGGGCGGCTCCGTCAGATATCCATCAAATTCAACTGAGCTACATGCTTTCTGTAGTGTTATTTGACACAAGCGTTTGAGTTTTGAGGGCAAATAATATTTTTTTTTTGTATTTCATAAAAATCCCAGACGAATTATAAGCCCAACTATGAATAAAAATGTTCCGGGAGTTTTTTTCTTCTTTTTTACCATTTTTTTAAAAAGAATTTTTATTCATAAATCCGTAAAATAATTTGGCCAGCCAAAAATTAAGCAGCTGCCACAGCGCCAGCAACAGCAGAACCAATTTCAATTACAGATTTAGCCTTTTTTATATCGGAACTCACTTTAGCAACTTTTTTTACACCCTTGTCCTAAAAGATATAAAGAAAAAGTTGTTTGCCATGCAATTCTCAATATTATTATTTTTAAATCTTACCAATTTGTGACCGATTTTTCCAAAATGATGATGATGAGCTTCAACAGCTTGTTGGCTCAAAATGCACAAAACTAAAATGGCCAAGAAAGCGAAATATTTGTTAAAATTCATGGTGATTTTGTCTAGAATGAATTGAAAGTTCTACTGATGTCTTTTCCATATTTCGGCAGAGTTTATATAGTAAATATTTTGACTAGTAGACTAGACAATATGCCTGTTTTGTCATATTTTTTTTACAATCAATCAAACGTAACATTAGTTACTTAAAGGCTGAAAAAGTAATTAGTAATTACTTTTTTTTTTTGTAGGTATTATTAATAAAATACACAAGGGAACAAAATTGAACTTTTTTTTTGCGACCTGGGACTATATTGCAAATTTTTACTAATTTGAAGTCGCTGATTGCAAATCTAATCTCCATTTTTCTCTATCAGATCGACTTTTCGAGATATACCGTTATGTCCAAAAGTAAAGCACTTTCACTACATATATTGGGATAACTTGAAAATTGTTCACCATATTCGGTTAAATAAAAATCCGAAACTCGGCAACAATTAAGCTGTGAAATTGCCTTAATTTTGGACATAACGGTACATCTCAAATAGTCGAGCTGATAGATTGATTTGAAATCAGCGACTTCAAATTAGTAAAAATTTTGAATAAAGTCCCAGGCCGCAAAATTACTGTTCCCCAGTATTATTAGTAATAATATAAAAACATTGTAAATATTTATTTATCAACTTTCGGATTATGGACAATTGATAAGATATTTAAAATTTTTAATAAACTTTTTTAAGTTAAATTGCCATTATTTTATGCGTTTTAAGATAATAACTTATTTTTTGGTTTGCTCGGTATAGGCGACCATCAGAGATGAAAGCTTCGCAATATTATTTGCCTAATAATTTCTAAATAAGTAGCAAAACTTAAATAAATCGGTTCATTGCTCATGCTTACAAATGTCCTCCCGATACACAAAAATCGAAAAAACAAAAGGGTGCTTTTTTAAGTTTAATAGGATAAGTTGTCAACGGAACTGCCATACCGCTCCCAATTTTTCACATTTATGATCAGTTTACTGTGGCAAATCATCATGAATAGGTTCACAGAAAAAATTATTAGTAATTTTTTATCAATTAAAAAAATTATTTAAAAAGTATTTAAACTTAATTAATGTAATAATTGAATCAATTATTTTGTTTTGTTGAACGAATATTAAAAATATAATTTTGATTTAATTAACATTTTAGTTGTTTTGAAATTAATTTTGAATTAAAATAATAATCAAATATCAAAAAATTATTTCATTTAAAATAAAATAATTTTAACTTGTGTAATTGTTGTTGGAATTGTCAAAATCAATCAACACATTGTTTGAAACGGCAAAGTTTTTTTGATCATTTTTTTAATTAAAATTAAAAATATCATTTATTGAAAAAAAAAATCTTCAATATATAAAATTTTTACAATTTTTAGTAATCAATATAATCATTTTGGTAATAGGTGCAAAATCAACAAATGGATTGCTTGATTCTATGAATTTGGTATAAAATTGGTGATTAGAGAAATTTTTAATTTTTTCTGTGTTCATACTTGAACAACGCTACCAAATTATCTAAATTAAATTTGAAAATAAGCCCTCGATGTTTTATCTCAAAATTGTATGTTTGGCCTAACGGGCTTATTTATAATCTGTTAAAATCCCCCAATCTCAATAAACAGAAGGCCGACATTATTCGGCCATGTTCTAAAAATCGAACGATTTAAAATCGCAAAACGCTAGATTTATTTTATGGTGTTCTGAAACGTACCAGTTTTGCTTGAGCATACTTTTGCTATTTGAGGTCGCCAAACTTCTTGCGATTGCGATTTACAAAACACCTTTAAAGTTATTTCAAATCAGAATCGCACATGTTAAGCGTTTTCCAATTGCCAGAACATGCCCGAATGCTCTCAGTTCAATGCATTTATTAATAATATGTATTACAATAGTACACTCAGTTTAACTCAGTAATTGTTGTAATAATTGGTGTTTACTTATTTACAAGCTGCTACCCTTTTGCTACAGACTCCGCCGATAGTTTGGTGCTTATGCTATTTTACATCTCTAAATAATTTCCTGTGGGCCTACGTGAAGACACCTTAGAGGCCACCAACATTGTTCGTGTTATGGCCCAAAATTGGACTTCCAGAATGAGCTTCGCCAAGAATACCGCGGTACCCATATACTGGAAATAATTTTAAAATGTTATGCTGGGTACACACTATGCAACGCATTTTTATTCATGTCAGATTGCATCAACATCAAAACGCTTTGATATTTTGAGGCTGCATTGAAACCGATTGCATGTAGATTCCACTGTGTGTACCCAGCATTAATTTCATGCATTGATAAAAGTTTTTTATTAATATTTAAATTTAATTAATTGTGCTATTTTTTAACGATTCCAAGTTGCATCGGGCTTAAAAACACCCTTTACAGAAAGTCCTTTTATTGCTATAAAAACTTCGTTTACAAACTGTATGCAAAATTGGTCTGTTCTACTCGGCTGCCACAAGATACTGCTACTCACACTACATGTGGGACACTTAGAAAGTCTTATGTCTTACATATGATGGGAGATCTACATGGTGGCATGTCATAACGTCCAGTGTCATAGTGTCCATGGACGTTATGACACTTTCAAAAGTGTCATAACATCCATGGACACTATGACACTTTGCAAATGGACATTATGACACTTTCAAAAGTGTCATTAGGTCCATAATTAGTAAAGAAGTTAAATACAAAAAAATGATCTACATACACGCAGAGATAAACATGTTTCATTATGGTCCCAACCAACAAAACTATTTTTAATGAAACTAATTTAACCATAATATGGTTGTCGGTGACAATGATTTGGTTAAATGAAACATGATATGGTAAAAATTTTTTTAAAAATGGTCTCTGGGTGTATATATTAAATATATAACAAAACACTTTTGGGCGCAAGGATTTTCTCCTTTATGGTGTAACAAATACCGGCTTCGCTAACTAAAGCTTCTCTGCACAGCCAGCCTTTGGCCGGGCGCAAGGATTTTCTCCTCTATGGTATAACAAAACACCGGCTTCGCTAACTAAAGCTTCTCTGCACAGGCGGCCTTCGGCCGGGCGCAAGAATTTTCTCCTCTATGGTATAACAAACACCGGCTTCGCTAACTAAAGCTTCTCTGCATAGTCGGCTTTCGTTCGGAAACAAGGCAGATTTTAGAAGCTTTACTTAGCGAAGCCCGTATTTGTTATACCATAGAGAAGAAAATCCTTGCGCCCGGCCGAAGGCCGGCTATGATCCCAAATTTGTTTACATTCTTGCTTGTAAGAATTTTTGGCATTGTACTTACTTATTTTGATATTTCAAAAAAAATTTTACACATTTTTATATTTTTCATTATAAGTTAAATTGTGGACATTATGACACTTTGCAAACTGTCATAACGCCCGTGGACGCTATGACATTTCTTTGATGGACGTTATGGCACTTTTGAAAGTGTCATAATGTCCATGGACACTATGACACTTTCAAAAGTGTCATAACGTCCATGGACACTATGACACTGGACGTTATGACATGCCACCATCTACATAAAAGCTTTAGTTTAATTAAACAATTTGTATTCAATTAAATTATTCCGACAGAAATAAGTGAACTTAAGTGTTCAAACCAAGACGAATTCAACAAGGTAAGTGCAACTCTACAACTACAAAACAGTCCATTGTATTTTTTGCAATTTAATAGGCGGCTGTCAGAAAGGCTGACAAGGCAAAAATTGATTGAAAAACAAAATAAAAATTTTGTTTCACTTTAATTATTCGCAGTTTTTCTAAGAATTTTTGTTCGGTTATTTTGGCGCAAAACATAAACAAAATTATATTTTGACGTTTCCCTATTATTTTTTAATTGGCCGTGGAAACGGCTGATGAACGGCTGACGAGTTGAGTTTACCTTCTTAAATTCGCCTTGGTTCAAACAGAACTTCGTCGAGACCACATTTCATATGCAATTCGTCGTAGAAAACCGTCTTGAAATAAAATCTTTTTTATTTTGAGAACTTTTTTTCTAATGCTCCCACATAAAGACACTTACCCACGTATTCATAAACGAATATTAAATTTAAGAAACGTTTATTAAGGAAAATTTTCATAGAAAATTTGTCTTGTTAATCTTTATTAAATTTAAAATATTTTTATGAATACCGGCATTATTTATTTATTTATTTATTTATTTATTTATTTATTTATTTCATTGACTGTCCTATGCTACAAGATTAAATCTTATAATTACAGCATAGGATTTTATAAAGCTAAACAGGTTAATTTGTTTATAAGAATTAACTTAAAGAATTACATATAATAAATAGTAAAAATATCTAATTTAAACATTTTAACAAAAATTATAAATAAATTATCATAAAAATAATATTAAAAGTGATTGAACAATTTAAAATCATAAGAACAAAATCATAAAAACAAAATCATAAACATCAAATCATTAAACAATAAATCGAGACGCTAAGCGTACAGTTTTAGAACTTCAATTTTAAATTTTGATGCGTTACTATATAGCTGGATGTGATATGGTAGTTCGTTCCAGAGGCATATGGCATTGATAAAAAATTGCCATTCAGATACAAGCGTTCTATATCTAATAGCGATAATTCTTTTACCCCTACTGGATCTCCCAAATCTGAGTAAGTCATGTAGATACTTTGGTGTTTTCTCATAGACAATCTTGTGCAAACACAAAAGAGTTCGTAGTTTAAGGAGGTTTTCAAATGAGATTCCAAAAAGTTTTGTGTTAAACATGGATACTGAGCCATATCTTCTGATACCAAAAACATATCTCACAATATTCCCGTAGATGGATTTTAGTTTACGCTTACTAACAGCATCGCAATTCGAGAAAATTTCACACCCAAAGAGCAAAGATGGTATTAAATAAGCTTTAGCAAGAAGCATTCTAATATTTAAAGGGGTGCAATGTTGAGTGGCCCAGAGTGTTCTTAACATTCCATATGTTCGTCCCACAGCACTGTTGACGTGATTTGTCCAGGAGAGAATGTCGTTAAATATAATTCCCAGGTTTTTGACAGAGGTTACGATTTCGATTTGCTTGTTGTTAAGTCTAACGTCAAAAATACGATCAAGATTAAGTAATCGCTTATGAATAACAATGCATTTCGATTTTTTCGGGTTAAGACAAAGCCCATTTGCAGCTGCCCATTTATGTATGTTACTTAAATCATAATTAAGCTTGGAGATCGATGCATTCAGCATTTTGACTGTGCTACTGAGATATACCTGGACGTCGTCAGCGTACATATGTATGTTACAATATTTGAGTTGAACCGGTAGATCATTAGCATATATGGAAAATAAAAGGGGACCCAAAATCGATCCCTGAGGCACACCTCTTGTTACAGAGACTGTTGCAGATATGCGGTTATATAAAACTACTGATTGAGAACGATCAGATAGGTACGAAGACATAAGTTTAGCTGAGGTGTAACTAAAATTAAACATATGTTTCAGCTTTTCACATAAAATGAAGTGATCCACAGTATCAAAGGCTTTTGAGTGATCGAGTAGTACCAAGAGAACCACTTTTCCATTATCGATTTGTTGCCTTATTTCTTCAGTAACACTCAACAGAGTTGTGACACAGCTATGCTTTGGACGAAATCCTGATTGCCTTTCAGTAAGTAAGTTATTTCTTTTGACAAAATCGCTTATTTGAGAATGTAACAACTTTTCAAAGACTTTAGAAAGAAATGGAAGGATTGCAATTGGCCTAAACTCCTTGTTTGATTTAGGTATTGGTATAATCTTTGCATATTTCCATTTAAGTGGGTAAGCGCTTTTTGTAATGATGTTGTTGAAAAGATATGTTATATAAGGTAAAAGAAATGGCAAAAGTATTTTTATAAATTTTGGGTGTATATTATCAAATCCAACGGCATTTGACTTGATTCTTGAACAGCACAATACGATATCAAATTGATTAACACATTGGAATTCAAATATTTCACCTAAATCAGTGTGCAAATTTAAGTTATCGTGGTTGCCAGAGGAAAAATGTTCTGTTGAATTATGGATTGTATTTGTGGTTTGTAAATTTATTGGTGAGGAATTGTTGAAATTGTAGTATTCAGGGTTAGAATCAACCATAGGTTTATTCATAAAAGTGTTACTAATTTCGTTCAAGTCAGCAGATAAATTTCTGTTATGTTCTACTATTCCTATACCGATTTCTTTTATAGTTTGCCATGTTTTTTTGGAATTAAGCGCACTGGAAAAACGTTGAGAATAGTATTCAGATTTTGTTGCTCTAATTAGACTAGTGGTATCCCTTCTTAGTCGACGATACTCTTCATGTAACTCCGTGGTTTTATAACGTTTCCACCTTTTGTATGCAATATCTCTTTGCTCAATGAGATGCCTAATTGTTTGATTGAACCAAGGTTTAGAGTTGTTTGAAATACGTTTTGTTTTTATTGGAACAAATAAGTCATACAGATGTAGTATATTATATTCAATGAACGATAATTGTGAGTCAACTGAAGGAATGGTGTAAATCTCACTCCAGTCAATACTTAAAAACTTGTTGATTAAGAGCTGCATATTTAAGTTCTTAAAATCACGATTAGTGTGCAGTTCTTCTTCCCGTATCAATTTAAAATCATAGGATGCAAATATCAAGTCATGTTTAGAAAAACCTGGCGCTGCAATTTGATCATAGAAAAGAACAGACGTTACATTTCCAACGAAAAATATATCAAGAAGGCTATTTCTTGTTGATGTGAAGTGCGTTGGGAGGCAGTTATTTATGGGAGTTAGTCCAACTGACATCATACAATACTACAATACTTTCATTAAATTTCATACATTTTGTGAACAGAAAATTAAAAATTTAAGCAATGAAATGAGAGAGAATTTAGAGCTACTGCCCACGTTTTAGTTATGTGCTTTAGGATTTTTGTTGCCTGAAGTTGAAGACTCAATTCTGTTTGAATACTAAAGATGAAAGCTAAAGGTAGAAGTACATAGCACGCGTTAGTGCGCGCGCGCTCTGTCGTCTTCTGTCAAAAAAAGTTAAGCTAGTGTGTTTTCATAGAACAAGCTACATGCAAAATATTTTGACGCGTTTGCGCCAGAAAGTTGGTTAATTTTGAACTTTTTAACGCGTTGTGTGTTTTTGACAAGTAATCAGCTGACAATTAAAACAATAATTTAACAAATTTGTGAATCATGAAAGAAAAACTTATTGAAGAGCTTAAAAAACATACAATATTTATATAAAAAGAATAAATTTAATAAAATAACAAAACCTTGATTTACTTTCGAACCCGTTTTAAATGCACAAATAAGTAAACAAATAAAAAACAGCTGACAGGAATGGCTTTTGTAACGCGTGTTGTGTAACTTGCAGTTTTTGATGCGCTAAAGTTTATAAACGCACGATACTTGTCGACGAACTAACGCGTGTTATGTACTTCCACCTTAAGCGTTTTTAAGTGGTGTCCCATTTATAGTGGGAGTAGCTGTATAAAAGTACAGATGATTGCTCTCCAATGTTATTATTAATTTATATCTTTATCTAGTCCCGATAGTAATGTTTTCCCGGATTAAGAATTTTGCGCGATAACAACCGCATGAGTTACATAAGTAAAAAAAATGCATATTTGGTGAGGTTTTTTTTTTTTTGTTATTTAACATTTTGTCACAATCACGTTGCTTGTGCATGATGCATTTGCAATTTATGCAATTTCTTCTAAATATGTTGTTGTTGTTATTCCTTTTTCTCATTTCGTTATATTCTTTTGCTTCTCACATTATCGTGCTGTTCTGCCTGCCAGGCTTTTTATCTTTTTTATTATGCTTTTTATTATATGCATGTTTTTTTGTGTATATAAGTACATACATATGTATGTATGTATGCATGTATGTATGTATGTATGTATGTATGTATGTATGTATGTATGTATGTATGTATGTGTCTTTTTGTTTTTGCCTTGGAGTAAATATGCGGTGCAAAAGTTTTATGTTTTTCACTGTTTGCATTTTTATTATGTAGGTATTCTGCATTTTGCTTTTTTATGTAGTTTGCTCCTTAGACCTTGACCACTAACATAGAAATGGTAAAAATATAATAAAAACAATTTAATGCTGCAGGAAAACAGATAATAAAAGCGAAAATAAAAAAGTTTGAGAACAAATTTTTGACAGTTAAATGTGTAAATAGCGAAACGAAGTTCATAAATGCTTTTTTTTAAGTACATATACTAACATATTCTTAAGAAGTATCGGTACCAAATTAAAATTGTATGAATTTCAAATAATTTTATTAAGAGATATGTAGGTATGTACTAGGTATGAGATACCTTAAAAGCCCAACTATAATATGCATAAGCTTGCTTAAGCTTCTGTCAAAAATTAGCAAAAAGTCTCTCAAATGCATTTAAAAAATAAAAAACAAATTCAACAAACATTTGATTCCGTACGAAAAGTGCGATGAGTTTCGTACCTATCTACTTTACTTAAGCAAATGACAGATTCAATAAACTCAACCAAACGTAGTTTTAAGCTCAGTACGTCTTTACTTGTTATTGGTATGGGTCATCATTCGCTCTAATATTATTTTCATGAGTATTTTCATCACAGCTGGAAGAGCCGTTATACCTCGCCAGTTGTCACATCTTGTCCTATCGCCTTTCTTTGGAAGTTTAATTAGAATTCCCTTCATCATATTTATAGGGTAGTGTCTCCCATATTTCATTAAAAATTGAATAAAGCATTTCAGAGAACATATTGGGATCCGTTTTAAATACTTCTGCTGAGATCTTATCAACACCGGCAGTTTTGTTTCGTTTTAGGGCATTTATTGACTCATATATTTCCGATTTAGTAGGGTGGTTCGACGTGTTCGTCATGTGTTGCTGCAATTCCGGAACGCTGTATATTCATCGTTTCCAAAAAGTGTTCTTTCCATCTGCAGAGATGGGCTCTTGTACTTGTTATAATTTCTCCGTTTTTGCTTCTAACTTAGGGCTGCCAGAAGTTTGAACCTATCAACCAGGACACATAGAAAAAATGGATAAAAAATTACGCCAACAAAAAAGTTTTTTTAATGCATAATGTATGTATGTATATGTAAAAACCATCCAGTTTTTATTTTTAAATCCAACAATGTATGAGGCTATCAGCGCTGACGTGGTTACTTGGTTACGGTTCTGGTGAAAGATATGTTCTTTGCACTGTTCTTAACAGTGCAATAGACGAGTAGCTCAACTGTTTGTATCCAAAACAGATGGCGCTAGAAACATAGTTTTGGGATGGGCCTTTGCAACCAAGTACTATAGTGCAATAGTAGTGTTAACTCCTGTTACATTGAATATTACTCTCCAGTGTTTCAGTCTTTAACGAGTTTCTTTCTTTAGTCCATGGAGCAGACTTGAAAAAATCAAAATCTTTTGATTTTTCTTCAACCAACTTGACAACTGTCAAACTAATCAATTGACAAAGCCATACACGCTTTGATTTGGACAATAACCGACTCAGTTGACAATTGAATTGAAACGTGTATGGGCTATTTTAAAGAAAGTAATTTGTTATCGGTTTTCGATTACTTATAAAAGTTGTTAACACGGTATAACTTTTTAAAGCAACTAGTTGAAACAAAATTTGGAAGAGAATTGACTCTAATCTAATTTTATTAAAAGCTTTTAGTTAAACGACGTTAACACCAGATAACAGTTGAATTAAATTAAAGTTGTTTATACAATTGCCTTATGTTAGCAGTGTAATAACAGAAATCTTAACCTTTGCTAACAACTTAAGCCAGCAAAAAGCAAATTTTTTATCTTGACCTGTAAAAAAACGAGGACAATTTCATACTGGACCAGGACACCAGGACAAGTAGTCAAAAACCAGGACAGTCCTGGAAAACCAGGACGTATGGCAGCCCTATTCTAACTGGCACTGATTTTTCGTTGCTACAGCCATTAAATTGCTTCGCAATATCAAAAAGCTTTTTCATGTCGTGTGACTTTGCTGTTTCATCAGCAGATATAGCTAGGCGTTGGATGAACTCTCTTTTATCGTTTCTAATTGCACGTCTGAATAATTTATCGAACTGGTTATATTCTTTTTGAGCATTTTTCCGTTTTGTAGCGTTTGAAGAAGCGTTCACATTGTTTATAGATATTCCCCCTAAAATATTGAAGTTTACAAAAATTTTTGGCATACCAAGTCTTGTGGCGGTCGTAGTTTTGCTCATATCTTAGCTATTTGCGAACCGATCTGGCTGAATTCCAATAGCAATCCATTCCGAAATATATCTATATATAAAATTCTCATGTCACGAAGCGGCTTGACCGATTTTTATGAAATTTTGTATGTGAGTAGGTGAATTACAAAACTCGTTCGTTACAAAATTAAAAAAACGAGATGAAAATTTATTATTTAACAGTTCATGTGGCGTTTTATGAGAAGAAATATACTAATTGTATCAATGCATGTCCTCTTCCATGTTTTTTCAACGACATGCATTGATACAATCAGTATATTTCTTCTCATAAAGCATCAAAATAACTGTGAGAATCATTTGTCATCTCGAATTTTTAATTTTGTAACGAACGAGTTGTGCAACTCACCAACTCATGTGTATTTGCTAGGTATGGGTATAGGTCGTAAAATAAAGCAACAAGGGTAAAAGCTTCCCCTCTCTATATTTTCTTAACTAATCAACCTATTCAAATCAAATAGTGTGACATCTGAAGGAACTACAGCCCATAACTTTTCTTATTTAGGGCATGAATTAGGGGAAGAGGGGGAAAAGGTCCCCCTCCCTATATCTTCTTAAATACTCAACCGGTTTTTTTTAAATTTAGCATGCAGATACTGCAACATCTGAAAGAAATAAGTCATACGGCAAAACAACGTTTGCCAGGTCAGCTAGTATAATATAAATATGTAACAACCTAGTCCACATCTTATTTGGGGGCTTCGGAAAACCTATTTCAACCATCATACAGACAGTCGGACATCGTTTAACATAAGAGCCCAGAACATACATATTATGTACTATATGTATGTATACTTTTTAAAAATCTAAGATCAATATTGAAGAAATTACAAACCGAATGACAAACTTCTTTATATTGTTTCCACATGCGCTGAAGAGTCAGTGAGATTAATCTCAGGGTAGTTAAGGACTTAAGGCCGAACATCAAAGTTCTGCCCTCTTCTTAAAACTGTTGCCCCATTTTAAAGTTCCAAACTTTCGATGATGCTATTGATATTTTGCCAAACAAAGAAAATGGTGAAAAGCCTCTTTTTGATCTTAATCTAAATGCCTGAACTACTCATATGCCAATTTTGATACTGGCAAATATACGCCCATCATCAATGATGGCATTAACTCAAAATTTTTATTTTTTCACTTAAAAAAAAAACCCGATGCGTAATATTCATATCTACCCGCTATTAAAATATCGTGCTATTTTGTCTACTTTTTGGTAATGAAACGGTTGGTTTTAAGATTATTTTTCATATGCCTTTAATGTAAAATTAAAAATTGTTTTGCTTCTTTTAATTAAAATTTTTAAATATTGTGTATACCCTCTTGTTGCTTAAGTGCGATATGTAGATAAAACATTAAACGCGTTATTTTGTGAAACACTTCACTACACTTGTATAATATTTTCATGAAAATTTAAATGAAAAAATTTTCAACGCAAGGTGAAGGGATTTACAAAATAGGCCCCTAAGATTTTTTGCTTGGTGTACAGTAAAAAAATCCTTGAACTTAAAAAACCTAGAATAAATATTAAGAAAAACAATGCCAAGGTAAACAAACATTAAAAAAGCTGAATAAATAAAAAAAATAAATGGAAAAAGCCATCAAAAGAACCATAAACACAGAACTTTTATAGTGCGCATGTGCGGCTGCAATAAAAAATTCTTCATATACAAAATCTACAGACATGCATGATTGTATATGAAGGGTATTTTATATACATTTTTCAGTATAACATACTTTTTATGTATATGCTATAGTGACCTATTAAACTAATATACAAGCAGGTCTCCCCTGTCTATTGAAACCTTGAAATCGAGAAGAATTAAACCACCGAACGTTAATAAAGTATTTCCATGTATACAAGTCGAACAAGATACTCGCATAAGATAAACACAAGAAAAACATGCATTCGAAACTAAAAATGTTTTAGGAATTAGAAGAAGGGAAAGAAAAAGAAGAAAAAAAATACAATAAAGTATTTCAACGTTTAAATATGTACAAGGCCAGGCATTTTTTATAAGAAACAGCAAACTAAATTTTCTAAGGATTTTATATTTCTTTTTAGCTTCAATGGTTTTATTTATACATAAATTAAAACTAAAAACAATGTACAAGGTGATCGTTTATGGAGTTATAATTTTTGCAAGCGATTTTTGACGATTGAAGAATAAGCTGTATTTATCCTTTCCGCCACTTGGTTAAACTGTTGTATTTTATTAGGAGCGAAAAGTTGCTCTGTAAGTCAACGCCCAGACTTGCAATTTTTGTTGATGAAATTTTTTCGAATTCTGCTTTAAAATTGCATTAGTGTGCAGATATGATTTTTTTAATCAAAAAAAATTTAAACTCTTTGTCTGTCCGTGTGTATGTTGAAATCGGTTTTCTGAAGACCCCAGATATGATAAATCAATTATGTCAATACATATCGCATATAGTCCGGAATAGTTTGCAAGGGAAATTCAGCCAGATCAGTCAACAGAGCTTCGGCTCTTCGGAACCCGAATATGTACATACAAATGCAAATAACACCCTGTTTATAAACTCCGTGTTTTCACAATTTTCGTTCGTGACATCGTTGAAGGTTGTTAGTAAAAACATAATATTCACACGTACAAAAAAATAAAATGTTTAACAGGTTCCTTATTGTCTTCTTTTATTTTTATATCTCCTATAAAAGATCTTTATTTAAATTGTTTATTTACTTCATTGTTATTTTGTATTTTGTTTTTCCATTGCCTGGCAATTTGACAAGACATTTTTTAAAAGTTTTTTTTAGTCTTAACAAGACAAGTGGTCAAAATACAACTACACACTTGCATTCTTATGGCGTTTTAGAGACAAGATCCAGGGTTGTCAGATGTTTTTCAAATTGTATCACCATATTGTAAATAGTTATTCCCAAAAATCCCCACGAAATACTCTTAAATTTGTCATAAAATATTTTATTTGTATTGCATTTCATTTGTGCATGTTTTGTTTTATTTAAACATCAACCAATAATTTCTGGGAATGGTTCAAACGAGTATTTATTCCTAATAACACCGTCCAACAAAAAAAAAAAAACAGTTGCACACTGAAAGAATTTTATTCGCAATAGGGATGAATTTTAACATTAATCCCATGAAAAATTGCATTAAAAAGGAACCTATGCAGCGCCTCGTTGGATCAATGAAACTTGTAACATTAGATCTATGAATATTATTCATTGGATGAATACTTTCAATAAAGCAAAACAAATTTTATTTTTTTTAATTATTTTTTTTTATTTTTTCTTATTTTATTTTATTTAATTTTTTATTGTTTTTTTCTGACTCTGGCGGGAATCGATCGCGCAACCTCGGTGCTTATAGACTAGCTCACTGCCAGCTAGCCTACCGGGGCAGTGTAGTTTTCGGATAAAAAAAACCTGTTTTTTACTCAATTAAGAGCGTAAATATGAGATTAAATTGCCCATAACAACAATAACAACGTTGATTGAAAGTGGATTGAAAGTTTTTGTTTCATTACTATAATGACATTTTTATTGTCGTAATGAAAATTTAAATTTATGAAGGCAATTATAGAAATATGTTGCTTTTATAAAAAAACTTTTGATTTCATAAATTTAATGGCATACATATAACCAGGGAAACCAGAAATATGCTCTAAAAACACGTTTTATGCGCATTAAATATGCAGTAAAACTGGAAAATGTTAAAAATATGCCCTAAAAATTAAAAATATCTCATATGAAGACACAATAATCCACAATTGAATAGCGAAATTTAAAAAAAAACCTAAAAATATTATCGCTTAAGCCCATATAAGGTAAAAATTCATATAAGTGATGTTTGCGCCGAATAAAATCTAGATATTAACATCCATATGGAGTTTAAAGGGATTTTAGGTACGGTCGCTAAATTGTTAACAAATGTTAACATTTAAAAGGAAGTTACAACTATTTTAAGGATGGGAGCTTTGAGCAAATGTGAACCGATTCGAAATTAATTTAATTTGCAGTAAAATATTTTTGGGACGAATTCAATTTAAATACCATCATAATTAGATAGGTTACGGCACAAAGAGTCTAATTTGGATGTGAAATTATAGACCGATTCTCACCATTTGCATAGACTTCGTCCATATTTGATCAAATTATCTACAAAATTGGAACTTGTACTTTGCGCACAAGGCTAACATGGGCAGACAAGCAGCCAAACGGACGGATGGACATCTTTCGATCACTTTAAAAAGTGATTCTGAGTCGATCGGAATACTAAAAGATTCGTCTAGATACAAATCGCATAACATTTATCCTTAATGACACCTGCTTTGTCTTACAATTTTAGAGTAAAAATTAAATGTAGATGTCGAAATTAAAGTAACAGATTTAAAAAAAAAAAAAAATTGTATTTGCTGCGAAAGCTTCTGTAGGCATCTAAAAAATTTAATATTTTTCAAAATATGCGCTATAAACCTAAAAAATCCTGCAAAAAGGCTATTTTAACTAAATTATGCAAAAAAATGCTGCAAACGGTAAAATATGCAAAAATATGCACTAACAAATCGATGCCAAAATTCATGAAAAGCTTTTAAACGGATAAATATATCATTGCTGCCTTCATTAAGGAGCATATAGACGACATGTTTTTGTCATCTGACATGTCAAATTTCCCACTGCAAAACACATACATGTCGTGTGTTACCTTTTTAACTTTGCTTCTGTAAAAGTCAGACGCAAAGTCATCTGACAAAATTTCAATTAGAGCGTGCTCTATTTTCTTCTGACAAACCATCTATGCCGGGAAGAAACTGGCAGCGGCGTCAACTATTGACGGAATCATTAGCCGGCTGAAGTTAATATTTTACAATACCAAGATATGTATGCTCATCTCACCATTGAATAGAATTTATGTAAATATAGACATAAAAACCGTTTCATTATAAAATTCTAAATTGGTATCTTTAAAATAAAAGAAAAAATGTTAAGATGGTTAAATTATTTTACGGCGCAAATAAATATTTTCGTGGCGGCAGCAAGCTATTTTGAAACCGAGAACTACTTTGGTTTCTGCAATAACAATGCGAAAAAAACAGAGACAATGTCAGAAGCAAATTACATGTACGTTTGTGACCGAATATTGTAAACCTTATGTAAAACAGCAATTTTGACAGACATGAACAATTACATGTGACTTGAAAATTTGACATGTCAGATGACAAATACATGTCGTGTACGGGCGCCTTTAGTCGCACAAGGAAGAACATGCAATTGCATATTTCTGGTTTCCCTGCATATAACATTAGATGTATGAAATTATTAAATCTTTTATTTTTTAATTAACAAATAAACATTTTTTAAGGAAACAATAATTTTATATTAATTTATGAACATAGTTATGTTTGTATATTGTTTTTTTATTTTCCCAACTAAAATTTTTTGTTTAACTTGGACAAACTTCCCAACAAACCAAATGACTTGAGAAAAATATTATAATAAGCTTACCAACACAAGCGTTAAGCTTGAAAAAAGTTTTAGAATATATTGAAAAAGGCTATCGTAACAATTGTAGAAAAATCAAAACGGAACCCTCGTTAAAATATTACATATGCATGATTAATATAAGCTTATATTATATTAGAAACATTTGTTTTTAATAAGATTTTCTCAAGCATTATTAAAAACTGCTTTTGAATCCATATTTTATAAACATTTTCTTAAGTGAAATTAAGAAAAGCTTAGAAAACACTGTTAATATAAGCTTATTCTCAAATTGTATTGTAGTTTGATTACTATATGGTATGTTGGGTTAAGTTTTCATATACCCAATGAAATTTTTTAACGTCATTACGAAATCTAATGAAGCGATTTTAACGAAAAAACGTCATTATAACTATGAAATTCCATTTAGACAATGAAAATTTTCATTTACCCAAGGCAAATTTTTTTATGAAAATGATTCATTAAATACATGAAGCATTTTTCTTTCAGTGCAATGCGAAATTAAATTACACACCGAAAAAAATACCAATGTAAAATTAACACGGCAAAATGTTGATTAACAATTATTTAAATTTATCATTATTTCATATTAATTTTAAATGAAAAATATTAAAATAACCTTAAATCACGTTTATTTAATATTATTCACGGTTAAAATAACATTGTTCAATATTGAATCCATAAAAACCTGTTTTATATTGAAATCAAAAGTTTATCTTGATGCTTCTGTTAACAAAGGAGAATACAAAATAAGTGAAACATGTGTTACAGTGGTAAGTGTTTTAAATTATTCTTAAATAAATGCATATGTTGTCTCTCAAGCTTCTTCTCACTGTTATATCACACTCAAACCAATATGATTCTAATGGGTGATTTTTTAAGAGCTATAGGAAAGTTAAAAAAAAAAAACAAGTTAGAGTTCTATATTCGGCTGTGCCGAATCTTTGATATCCTCCACCGACAGGTCGAATGTTTAAGGAGTAATATCAATTTGATGTTTATTTATTATTAATTTATCTTCATAAAAACAGACATCTGCATTAAAATTGGTTGCAGTTTAGACATATGTATATTAAATTTTTGACCGACAATCAGAAAGTTTTATGACTTTTTTTAAATTTTTACTAGCTTTCAATACAGGGGAGAAATAAGTTTTCAGGTTTGCAGTGAATTTCAGAAGGCTGCTTAAAATGGATCTTGGGTTGATTATGGACTGTATATCACAAAATTGCATAAAATTTTTTCTGGCCATATGAAGCTAAGTTGGAAGAAAGTTTACCGCAGCTACAGCTTAAGGCGTATTTAATTATTTTACCACAGTGGGAGTTATCATCACGATATTTCACAGTGTCATTTCTAGTCCTATAAAACTGTGAAGCATTTAATTTTATTTAGTTCTGATTATTTTGTACGGTTTAAGGCGTACTAAACTGTTTTCCGGGAGTAGGGTTGATATGGAGCCTATGGTAAATAATGAACCGATCTTCACGAAATTTTACAATCTTATTTCAAGGTCTATAAAACTGTGATGTACAAAATTTTGTTATGAAAGCGTTATTTTTTACGGTTTTAGGCGTTCTAAACTGTTAACCGGGAGTAGGGTTTATATGGGGCCCAGGCGCGGATCCAGGTTGAGCCTTAGGGGGGGGAAATTTTTTATGATACAAAAAAAAATTTGTTTTTAAAAGTTTATTAAAAGCAATTTGTGTATATTATATTAAAAAAACTCAACAATAAGGTTAACTAAAATATTCAATATAAATTAAAATAAACTTATCTTTTTTAAAAAGCAATTTATGATTTCCTTGTGAGGCAAATTTAGATAGTACAGTCTATGTTCAGTTTTTCATTGTTGATCTGAGCCATGTTTTTATTTGACGAAGGGTAGGAAATGACCTCTCGCTCGTAGCATTACTTACGAGCATTGAAACGAAAATTTGAAATATTTTTCTTAGATTTAGGTAGATATCTTCATCACAGTTTATTAAAACATCTATAACGTTATCTGATAGATTTTCAGATATTTTCCATGTTTGTTGCCAATGCTACAGCTCAGGCTCAAGTTTAGATGTTAGTAGGTGTTTATCTCGAGTTGTGGTTTTAAAAGTTTTATATCTGTATATGACTTGATTACACTTTGAGTAGAAGTTTTGTTATGTTCAATACATTAAAGATATCTATTGGAAAGGTGTTTTGAGATCTTCTAAAATAAATTCAATAAGAGAATGAAACCTACAGCTCGGTAGAAATCTTCAACATTTTGGATGTGATTATTTCGTTCAAATCTTGTTTTTTAGGTTGGCACCTCGATTTGAACGCAAATAACTTTAACTTTTTTAAAAATCACTTTAAATTGTTCTTCGGCATTATTTATTTTTTCTTCAAGCACATGATTAAAGTTTTGATAAGGCTTGATCCTTTTTGAAGATCTATATCGTGCTTTTGTAAAATGATACTGCGGCTGTGTTACAATAAGTATCACACTTAATATGTTTATTCCGCAAATAAATTCAAAAGTTCTAAGTGAGTTCCTTAATATAAGGCTCTTGATGAAGTATCTCTACCTTTCCACTCAGATATTTTTTCCAAAGCTTCTACTATATAATGTACACTTGTTGCAAAGTGTAAAGTTTAGTCGTGACGGTCCACCCATCTTGTCTCGCATAATGTGAGTTTGGCTCCCAAATACTTTACTAAAAACGTATTTTGCCTGATTTACGGGAAATAGTAAGGCGTTTGCTTCGCATTTGTCGCGGTTTCCAGAATTTTTTAACAGCTTCATTTTCTGCTGACATCAAACGACACCCATCAGTTCCAACTCCTATACAATATTTTAGGTCAAGACTAAAATTTGTCAAAGTTTTAAGAACTGTTGATGATAGTGCCATCGCATCAATTGACACATCAGCGTCATTATCAATATCCTGTGAAGGCTCTTCAAATGCTTTTACAACAAAGCCAAAACAATTCTTGCCTAACAACTTTTTGTTGTATGTTGAAATATTTAAAAGATAAGGAAATCTGGCTTTTCTCCGACAAAAATCCGTGCGTTCTTCAAAAATTATCGAATAGGATTTTTTTCATATAACACATATATACATAAATATTGGAAATACTAAGGCTTTTTAATAACTCAACCGCACGCATTTTCAAGTCAAACGTTTACCCTTTGGTTAGAGATTCAATAAAAAACAAAAAAATACTCATTGAAAATTTCGTTAGAGATTCAATAAAAAAAAAAACCTTGCTAGGATTTCCAAAAATTTTGTACATTAAAAAAAGATAATATTAATGGGTATTCTTGTATTATCGAAATAAACAAAACATATTTTTATAATTTATGGGGGGGGGGGGGGAAATTTCCTTATTTCACCCCCCCTGAATCCGCGCCTGATGGGGCCTATGGTAAATAATGAACCGATCTTCACGAAATTTAACAATCTTATTTCAAGGTCTATAAATCTGTGATGTACCAAATTTTGTTATGATAGCATTATTTTTTACGGGTTTAAAAGTACTAAACTGTTTTTTGGGAGTTGGGCTTATATGGGGCTTAGGGTTAATTATAGACGTATCGTCAATTTTTTTAGGTGGTGGTTCCACATTTTTATTCATAGCTCTGATCCTACTGAACCGATTTTGCTGGATTTCAATCCCAAACTGCTTAGGATAACTCCAAGCAATTTGACAATTTTATTTCTTTTGAGTGTTTCGAAAGTGAGCGTGTTTTCAACAGGCGGACAGACAGACGGACATGGATAAATCGACTTAGAATTACTCAAGGACCCAGAATATATATACTTTATGGGGTCTGAGATGAATAAAAAAAAAGTTTCACACGGAATGACAAACTTAGTATACCCTCTTCCCAACAAATTGTGGTGGAGAGTATAAAAACACATAAAATTCAGAAAAATTCATGAAATCTCTATTTGAATCGATAGTACGGTCCATATAATTTAATGTTTGAAGATTATTTCATGCAAATGTTGACCGCGACTGCGCCTCAAAAGGTCCATCCGATTAGTCCAATTTTGGCATACTCTTTCCAACATTTCGGCCGGTATCCCATGAATAAATGCTTCAATGTTGTCTTCTAATGCGTCAATTGAAGCGGGCATGTGTGTCTAGACATGAGCTTTAACATAGCCCCACAAAAAATAGTCCAAAGGCGTTAAATCGCACGATCTAGGCGGCCAATTGACCGGTCCCGAACGTGAAATAAAATGTTCACCGAACTCGCCTCTCAATAAGTCCATTGTTAGGCGTGCTGTGTGCCATGTGGCGCCGTCTTGTTGAAACCACATGTCATGCAAGTCAAGATCTTGCATTTTGGGGAAAAAAAAAGTTGGATATCATCTCACGGTAGCGGTCACCATTTACAGTTACGTTACGATTCGCATCATCTTTGAAGAAGTACGGTCCAATGATGCCACCAGCCCATAAACCGCACCAAACTGTGACTTTTTCTGTATGCATTGGTAGCTCTTGCAATGCTTCTGGCTGATTTTCATTCCAAAATCGACAATTCTGCGTATTAATGTACCGAATAGCCGCTTCAGTGGGTCGATTTTTTTTAACAGAGCACGCATTTTGATAATAAAATTCAATCATTTGCAAGCGTTGTTCGTTTGTAAGACGATTCATGGTTAAATTATAGACCAAACTGAAGATGTTTGACAGTGAAACAAAACTCGAAACGTGCGTCAGCTGTTTAAACCAGTGTTGTCAAAAAGATAATAGCTAAAAAATCATCCGATACATGAAATACACGTTGTTTCAACTTGAAATAGCCTTCAGTCAACGTGAATCGGATTGTAATTTCAATATAAATGACATTTTGCTCTAACTTTACTGCAATGTTAAATTTGCATGAATTTAAAAGAAAAAAATGTTGTTCGCAAGTTATTGTAAAATCAGGTTGAATTAACATAAAAACGTATGAAGCAAAATCACCACCGAAAAATTTTAAATCAACCTTGTTTTCGACGATTTTAACTTGATTTTTTTCTGTGTGTAGACTACACTGCTTGTGCAAATTCGCCAAAGGGTTTTGAAAAGTTAGCTTGGGTTCGTTCAGCTTTTTTTTTTAATATGTGTGGAGCATACAACATATTTATATTTATTGTAAAATTTCAAGTATTTTTTTAAACAGGTTTACACTATTTTGACTTATGGTGTTTTCTTTTCTACAAAAAATGTGACATTTTATTTAAAAAAAAAATGCAAATTGGAGTCTGTTTCTTAAAAATTTTGCTCCCGAAAAGGGTAGCTTGTTTTATTCTAAAAAACTCAACCTTTTTTGGAAGCAAAATTTTTATGAAACATTTTTTAAATAAAATGTCACACTTTTTTGTAGAAAAGAAACCACCATTAATAACCACTACTTTTGTGAAATATAAAAATATATGCATCTGTACAATTTTCCTTTATTAATCGTTTGACATACATAAATGACAGTTGTACTGTAGACATCTGAAATAATTTTTAAGCTCAGAAGTACATTTTCAAAAAATTCAGAAATTTTAGGGCCCGAAATTTCGGAAACCCGAACTTACTTTGCAAAACCTTCTGACAGATCTGTTCTGCCAATAATCTAGTTTCATTTCGCTTTGCAAGTATTGAGGCGCCGCCAGGCTGAATTGTTGCACTTTGTAATTGGCCATATCAGTGTCAGTGTCGTAGTCGAAAACCAGTCGTTTTCAAAATTTGGTATTAAGATTTCGTAAGCTTCACAGCTGTCGTAAATTTTGATATCGGCACAAATTTCAAACGAATACAACTTCGACCACGATAACCGCTCTCGCAATAAGGCCTAATGATTCTAAAAGTTCGTATTGCATTTTATGTGTTACTTTTGTTTTAATGTCGACACAAAGCAGTGTTTATAGTATAAACTAGTAAAGTATAGTAAAATACAGTGAAATACAATTGAAAATCATCATCGATTTCAATTTCACATGATTTCGATTAGAAGAACATGTCCATATAGGTTCTATGTAGTAAGACACCAATAAGTACAGGCTTATAGGTGGTACAAATTAAATGCGGTCTTGGGTTTTTGCTAATATCTTAGCCATTTGGGGACAGATCTGGATGTCTTTCAATAGACAACTAGTTCAGGCTATATGTAATAAAGGTAAATTTATTAAAATCATTTCTGGGGTCTTTGGAAAACCAGTTTTAACATCCACATGGACAGACAAGCCTACAGACGGACATTATTTAATCAACTCCGCTCCTCATAAAGATTCATAATATAAATACATATGTACTTTATAGGATCTAAGATCAATATTGAAGAAAATAAAAATTGATTGAAAAACTTGTATAAAAACGAACTTATATATTTTGAGCTGTGGCAAAGGGTAAAATTATATGCAACAGTTCATATACGTTAATTTGCAAACAAGACGTGTATTTTCACTGTATATACATATATACATTCGAACTTCTCTATAGTGAACTTCTATACAATGAAGCTCTCCATATATTGAACAAATTTCAAAAATTAGTTTAATATGATCTTTTCTGTTAGGCGATTCCCAAAGAGGAAAATAGTCCGTGATAACGATTTAGACAGCATTCGCTCGTTTTTACTGAACAAAAATATAGCAGCATTTCTTTAAAAACAAACTTGATTAGTCTGTGTTCATATGGCTCTTGTCTTGTTGACATGATTGCTACTTTATAGGCGAGAGGGACGAGGGGAAAAGAAGTACGAGTACACAGATGCATGTACATACTGTCTTTACGTTTTGCTTTTTCATTCGTTGTTTAATTTTGTTATTGTTTTCAATACCAAAAAAGCACACATGCATACGCACGACTATACAAAATAAAAAACATGTCGTCAACATGACATGAATCATTTGAACGCCAATTCATGTTCAAAGAAGAAAACGGAAGAATCTTGTCAATAAGAAATGAGCCGTATGAACTCAGACTTATGAAAAGTTAAAAAGGGAGCCCAAAAAAGATTCGTAGCCTTTATTTTCCAGCACTTTATTTAGTACGTCTTTAATTCTAAAAAGAAAGATACAAGCATTTAAACACTTATCGCAAAAGTCTTCAAACTTTTCCTTTTAAGGAAATTAATGAAGCAGGTTTACTTTTTTTTAACGTTTAAGGCTTCAATAAAAATAACTTTTTTCTTCTCAGAATTCCCCTTTTTGTGCTACATTTCTTTTGAAAATCCCCTTTTTGTGCATCCTCAAAAGACCTTGATCTAGCGGAATCTTGAGATTAATAAACTTCTGTTAAAGTTTTAAATATTTGTACGTCAAATAAATCTTTGCCTGTGTTCATACGGCTCATGTCTTATTGACATGATTGCTACTTTATAGGCGAGAGGGACGAGGAAAAAAGAAACGAGTACACAGATGCATGTACTGTCTGAACGTTTTGCTTTTTCATTCGTTGTTTAATTTTGTTATTGTTTTCAATATCAAAAATGCACATGTCGTCAACATGACTTGAATCATTTGAACGCCAATTCATGTTCAAAGAAGAAAAAGGAAGAATCTTGTCAATAAGACATGAGCCGTATGAACTCAGACTTTCCATTTAACAAATGGCAGTTTTCTCCATTTTGATTTATAAATAACTGTTGAAACTTTGATATTCATACCCGTTCGAATTAGTTTTATAATTGACCTGAAATAATGGATTACAGAATATAATTTATCGATTTTATCTTATGCTTAGTTGGATGAATGTGTTTATATCGCCTTAATTGAAAATAAAAATACGATAATAGAAATAAAAAAATCCCCAAAATTGAAAAAAAATCCCAAACAAGATCATCAGTTCCCAAATAAAATTTTTTTATTCCCGTTTTTAACAAAAAATCCCCACTTTGAAGATAAATCCCCTAATCTGACAACACTGACAAGACCAACAACGTCCACTATATCACTTTTCCCGCTTTTCTGTTTTAGCATTTTTTTTAAGTTAAAAAAAAAAAATGAAATAAAAGTCTTTTGGTACAATGTCTTCTTATCATCAAGTTAAAATTTATTTATGTTTTTTTTTTTTTTAAATACCCTACATAAGCAAATATGTTCAAAGTTAAATGGAATGACTTTAGGTTTGCTTCTTTAAAGTGTACAAATGCACTAATTTGGAAGTGTATTTGGATGAAAAGTTGTAAGACAATTCAGAGAATAAAAGCGACATTGTTTACAAGATTATAAACATACAAATGTTTGTAGCTGACCCAATTATGAAAAAAAAGAAATGATATATCTAAAAATTATTTTGCTGCAGAACTCTACCCAGTAAAAGCTTCACTTAAATATATTTGACCAATAACAACCATTTTAACAAACGCACTATCTTTCATACTTAATCGCTACTGGCAACATTACATTACACCAATTTATAAACTACTTTCTCATACTTCAGACAGTAGTTCGCATATAAACGTAGCTTAGTTGTTTGGAGCGCAGAACCATAGAACAAAACTCAGTTTAAATCTCAACTGGGGCATTCAATTTTTTACACACAAATGATTTTAATGTCATTTAAAAGAGAATACTTGGAGCTGAAAACCATATATTGAAAAAATATCTGCAAAATATTAAATTTTAAAAACGGAATATGTCTAAAACTTATTTTTTTATTTGGCTGATTTTTTTTTTTATATAATACCTAAAACTGTTCTTTAAAAATCCTTAAACTTTGAAGGAGGTGTTTTTTTAAGATATGATTTTTTTTTCTTTCGCAACCTAGTACACTGTGCTAGTTGCAAAAAACAGACCAGCCGCGCACCTAGCATTTTACCCTAATTGGGGCACGATGAATCCAGTGGTGCTTACCATTTTTTTGGGTTACGTCTTGTTTTCAAATAGAAACTGGGAATTATTTCCTTCCGAAGGTAACTTTATATTATATTCAACATTTTTCATTTTTCGAATTTATTCTATGAGCTAAATTTCAGTTATGTATTTTATAAAGCTTTTTTGTAATAGTTCTATTCCTACAATTTTTTTCAGAAATGACTTTATACACTACCAGACTATTATATTGTATTTTCTTTACATTTTACCTTAGCCTTCCGTTGGAAAGCAATGAGGTATATTGAATGTACAGAAAAATTTACAATTATTAGACACCAGCAGAATGTAATGCATTTTCTGGCCCGCTACGGCCGTCGTCAGCATTCTTTGTGTCTCACTGGATAGTGTTACTTTATAAATTGAATGTATTTAACTCAACTATTTTAACAAATAGAAACTGGGAATTATTTCCTTCCGAAGGTAACTTTATATTATATTCAACATTTTTCATTTTTCGAATTTATTCTATGAGCTAAATTTCAGTTATGTATTTTATAAAGCAAACATATAAAAACAAGAAAATTGCATCAGTCAGAATTTAATTTTATATTAATAAAGTATCAATAATTGAAAAGAAGAGTTTTTGCCACCCCACAAAATGCAGTTCTCTTAGTTTTTTATATAAACCTATTAAAGTCCGTATCGCTTTTTGCTGTTAATGGCTTAAATGTTGCTTAATTTTTACTTCTGCAAGAATTCTGCGAAGCATATATTCGCGTTCAAAAACGGTTTAGTTAATTGAAATAACTAAAAAAAAACTGAAATTCGGCAATAAATAATAAAGTGGGGTTGGCCATACATTTGACCCATCTGGGAGCATCCTACGGTTTACAAATTAAAGAATTAAAGGTGATAATTTTCTCAGGCTCATATCTTGCAAACCGTTAGGAATTTTGATTTTCTCTCTGGTCTTTTGTCACATAGTTGTGCCCGTATATGGTTAAATTTCCATGACTTAAAAAATTACACACAGTGTAATACCTACGTGGAGTAGTGGTTAAGATCCAGGGTTCACAAGTATGGACGTTGTTCGTAGAACCCTAAATGAAATCTCAGCTTTGCCAAATTGTTTTTTCTTTCTGTTAGTGTTTCTACTTACAAAATAGGAGCTTCTTAGTGCCATGAAAATACGTTGCAATAAAAATAGCCCTTGGAAAAATAACCAATTTTCTCAGTTTTTGCTTAAGAGCTACTCGACGTTTTATTGCAAATTATGAAACAAAACTGTGCAATGAAATGTGAGAAATTTAACAATAATACCATAAATTGAAACAAACCACAATTTTCCTCACTTTACTCCATCTGTAACATTTTTTGCGACAAATAGCTGTCACGTATGGGAATTACCCGCCAATTTTCAGAAAAAGTGTGCCTGTAACATTTTCGTAAGAAAGTTCCCGCTTTCGACTGTCAAATGTACTCACGAAGAAAAAACAAATTTAAAAAATAAAAAATGTATTAAAAATACAATATGCAATGAATTATAATAATAAAGAAGAGGTAAGTAATTGGTTCTCTGTTGATTTTTTCTTTGTTTAATCATTTTGCTTTTGAAATTTTTGAAAAATATACGAATGTTTTTAAAGCTATTTGTGCCGATTCACACACGTCAAGTTTGAATCGTCAAGTTTTGAGTTTTAAGGAGAATGGGGAAAACAAATGGCATTATCTTCTCCCTAATCTTCTAAAAGCTTTAGACTGGACGAGTTACACTTGATGTGTGTGAACCGGCACTTTTGTAAACAACAATCATCAAAGTCGCACTTTACGTTATTTTGGATAGCTGACGGTTGAATATTCGCCGCCGCCATTGAAATTTCTTCAATTTAAGTAAATTTTGGGGTCACCGTCACCGATATGTGCGGCTGGCCTTCTCACCATCTGCAAATTCACATCGGCTTCGAGTGGAATATTTTTACGTTTATAACGTTACGACGTAATTTCTTTTCATAGTCTTTTACTTGAGTTACAGACACCCTTTTTTCTTACTTTTCGAGAAACGATGAAATATTGTGTTTTACATCTTTTCGATGCGAGAAGTTCTCACCAAAGTTAGAAAACATGGGTACTGGTTGCTGTCCCTGATTTACTACGTTACTGAATATTTTATCAAATGGTTATGTCTTGTTGATTATAACAGGGATGGGAAACACACATACATATCATGCTACTAAAGCTTGCATATGTTAATCAGACAAAGACTTTCCTCGTAAGAAAACGGCGAAAGATAGAACTCTTTAATGGCCCATTTACCCTACAAAGAAATCTAGAACTTATAAGATTTAGAGCAAAATGTATTGGTTTCGCCTAGATTTTCCAGACATAATAAAATCATCTTCGTGACTAGATTTTGACTTAATTCTACTCAAAATCTAGCAGTACTTAGTGATACAAATATGGGGTTTTCCATAAAGCAGTAAAAAATGCTTCCCTGCACAAGAAAAAAAGAAAAAAATTTAATATTAATAAAAAAAAAACAATAACGGCGGATTGTTGAAAAAATTTTGAGAAAATAGTAAAAAAGGGAAAAGACAAATAAGATAAAACAAATTAAGTTGATTATAAAAAAAAAACATTTTCATACAAATTTTAATATTTTTAATCATAAAATTTAATATCCATGAAATAAATTAAAATTTTTTTTCTAATTTTTCATTCTTGACCGAACTGGGAATCTAAGCCAGGATTTTACGGACAGGTTGCCCTGACATATTTCAATTGTAACCATAAAATCTCTTCAGAGGCGTTTGCTGGGAAACCCTGGGCTCGATTCCCAGTTCAGTCAAGAATGAAAAATTATCAATTAATTTGAATTTATTTCATGTTGTAAAATTTCTTTCTTCATAAAAATAATTTAATGAAAATTAAATTTGATGAACCTTAGCATGATTAAAAATATTACAATTTGGATTAAAAACCATAACCATTTCAATAAAATAACCACAATTCTTATTAAAAATATTTTCTTTAATTTCCTTACTGATGCCAAAATAATAATAGAATTAATTACCACTTCGCTAGTGATGAAACTCAAATAAACGAAAGATGTAGAATGGAATAAAATGAGATACGATCATCTTGCGAAGATGTAGAAATATGTTTATTGATTTTCAGCTCTGTACACTTCTTATGGGAAAATTTCAGCATCTGCGCAAATAGATGTTGACAAGTTGGAAATGGCTATTAGGATCTTGCAAAACTTTACACCTGATAAAACTGATATCCATTTCAGACTCAACTTACAAATTTTAATACGAGGTAGTCAATTTGGATATAAAATGGGTTAATTTCAAAAAAACCTAAGGAAAGCTTATAAAGTATTTGTTTTATACTTGAACATAATGGCTAGGGTTGCCATACGTACTGTTTTAAGCAGTACATGTACTGATTTTTTGCAACTGTACTGTTTTATGCACAACTTCCGAAACAGTGCGCAAATGTACTGTTTTTTACACTTTGTTACTGTTTTTTGTACTGTTTTTTTGGTCCAGTCTACATAAAATCAAGATATTAAGAAAAACTCTGCTAAAAACATGTTTTTATAATATCCTAATATTTAACAGTACATAGCTTAAAAAAATTTTCTTGTGTACCAAACAAAAAAGTTCTAAAATAATAAGATTTGTTATGCTGTGGTTATTGTTTTCTCATAAATACACAGTAGAAATCTAATTATAATGGGTGTCTCGCAGCAGTAGTATATTTTCATGTTGTTTTTTTAAGACATATGATTTTATGGCTATCTCTTCCAATAGTAGACAAAACAAAAAAAATTAAAAAAACAAAAACAAAATCAATTTTTTTTTTAATATAATTTTTTTTAAATACTAAATAAATACTTATTCCAACACAATTATCTTTAACTTTTAGAACTTTTTTAGTTTTCGGGCATGTTCTGGAAATCGAAATCACCGAATTCTCCGTGTTAAAAATTTATAAAAATACCCAATACCTTTGAGGACCACTTTTATTTACCTTTACTATTTTTGAAATAGGGAAAAGCTTCGTTAATTTTTACACACATTTTATTGAAAATCTTCATAATTTTCAATTGCTCTTGATTGTTTTACTGAGTGAAAGTTTTGTGTTAAATTTTGTAAAAAAAACTTTTTTCTTACTATTTTCAGATTTTGTGAAATCAAAATAAACCAAACTATTTATTTGGATTTTATAGATTAATGGCCAATTTCATCAACTATCATTACAAATGTCAAAAAAATTAATTTTTATACTTAGTGATAGTTAATTATATACGGTAAAATTGGCCGAATATGTTTAAAGAAAATCGTAGTAACACATTCAATGAGCTAGTTGTTTTAAGGTACACGCAGAGAAAAAATATGGTTGGGCATGGTTACGGCAACAACACTATGTTTAATGTAACAATATATTGTTGTCGTACACAAATAATTGTTATTTTAATTTAACATCAACAATATTATAGTTACTGTAAACATATCAATGTTTATCGCAATTATGAATTTGAGTATTGTTGACTGAAAAATAATTATTTTTCTAACAACTTAATTATGATAACTTTCTAAACATATTATATTTCTCACAACCATATCATGATATTTAATAGCCATAACATCATAACTTTCTATACATTTATCATATTATATTAAAGATGCAATCAAACTATTTTTACTCTAATCATATTATGTTAGCGCCATTTGTAAAATAATTTTGAAGCAGTTGTGTCGTTTTTTTATTTGTGAGCGGTTAAACAATTAAAAGATAAAATTCCATAAAAAAAATAAGTTTAAAGAAATTAAAAATTTAAAATATTAGCGGAGTTCATTCAAGTATTAGTGATGTAATAGTGCAAATGCAAAATATCATAGTTTTTTTGTAAAATCCAACAACAAAACACACAGAGATTTCGTTATATTTTATAAAAGTGCTACGATATTTCTGTGGTTTCCATGGGCAACCGCGTATGTCTTAAAACTAATATTTCGGGAAAGCCGAAAACCCATTCTAGATCAAATTATGGACTAGGTATTGCACTTTTTAAACTTTGTAATAACGTTAAAAAATCGGAATTGATCCATCTTTTTCCAAAAAATTTAGAGAGCGTTCAAAATTAGGCAATATGGCATCACATCTTAAAATCGAAAAAATGGACACACGCGGTTGCCCATGAAAACCACAGATTTGTCATTTGCTCTTTTGCAAGCCTAATATTGAACTCCGCTATTTGATTAACATAAAGAAAAATTGTAAAAAGCCACAAAATAAAAAATCGATGCAAAAATATTTTAATTTATTTTGTATTTTTATGACAGCTATGAAAGGTGCTGTATCATAATATGATTGCTTCTAAATTTATTATTATTGACATGATCATAATATGATTACTTCTTAGCTTATTATGATTAACATGATAATAATATGATTAATTTCTTAGCTTATTATGATTAACATGACAATAATTTGATTACTTCTTAACTTAGTATGATTATCAGAATAATAATATGATTAAGGGAAAAATATTATGATGTAATGGTACGAGTATATTTAGTCATAATATGATTCAATAATAATCTTAATATGGTGACTACAATCATAATTCTTATCATAATATGTTGCTCTTAGAATATGTTTACCACAACCATGTTTTTTCTTTGCGTGTAAGTTGGCTTTTCTCCTTTCTTATATGGCTTACAGCAATGCTATGATTTTCCTGTCTTCACATTAAAAAAAACCGAACGTTTAGGCCAAATGCTTCGTTTGTGGTGTTTGCTTTTTAAAGGTAAATTGAGTAATTTCGTATATTTATGAAATGCCATAAAATGGAAGTCAAACCTTTGACGTTACACATGCATTTTTTTATATACATAATTGTTGTTGTATATTCAATCAAAAGTTTAAAATATTTTTAATAATTTAAATAACTAGTTATGTTTTCGTCAAAAAAATGTACTGTTTTTTTCTTGACTGTACTGTTTTTTTGTATTCAATGTACTGTTTTTCCGCATTTAAAATCTGGCTACCCTAATAATGGCTAACAACTATTTCAAACATGTAAGAGTCCTTAAAAATGGGCTCTTGCCGTTTTGAAAATTAAATTCTTAAACTCTTCTTCTTAGGCTATGGACAATTTAAAAAACTTAATTTTGATACAAATGTTAATAGTATTCATGTTTATATGAATTAAATTTAAAAATGTTTTAGATTTAGTAAAAATTTACAATGCAAATTTAGTATCAAAATTTTCCGTAATATAAACGTTTGTTCAATTTAATAATCAGTTCTTAATAGGGGCGTTAGTGTCCATTGTATTCGTTTTGGGCCAGTACTTTTTTCCAGTTCTATTTTTAATATTTTTTTCATTATTTTTTTCTTGCTCCTTCTCCATCACCCAACCGTACAATCACATGTCAATTATTCACGATCATCACGATCGTGCCTGCCTGCTTTCTGTCTGTAGGATTTTTTTTTTTTTTTTTGCAAAGTTTTATTTGAATTTCTTCGTTTTAATATTTTAAATTTGAAGGACAAAGAAATTAAATAAATATTTGATAACAGCAAAAAATCCAATTCCTTTTCACTGTCGTTTTTTAAACAACGTGACTTATCACTTGAAAATCTGTGTTGGCTTAAACATTTATCACTGTGTTGTGAAAAATCATGAAACGTGTAGAAATTAAGTATTTTTTTTCACAAGATTTTATGGTTTTAATGGTCATTCATTTGATTAACTGGAGTGTAATTCCTGATTTGGTTGGGAAAACTTGATTTCCAACGTGTTTCTTTTTTTTGGACAACGTCATTAAACAATTTCATATACACTAATGTTTATTACTCTATTCAAATTCATTTCAATTGAAATTTATTTTATGTTTTAAATTTCGTAAGTCGTGTTCTTGCATTAATTACTGGATTTCCTTTTTTCTGATATGACAAAAAATTAACTAAACTTCATTTATTTTGACAAGTAATTGTATTACATTCGCCAGTTTTTTTTTATTAAGACATGAACTTTCGTATTTCGTAACAATGAAGAAAAAGTGCTGTAATTAATTTAAAGTGCAGATTGATATTAATCGTTTCTGTATTTAAAGCATTACTTCTTTTGTAAAACTAAAACGGTGTTAGTTTTTATGTGATATCTTAATAATTTGTCATTAACAGCTGTGAATTGTATATTTTTAGGTTCTATTGTAGTTTTTTAATGAGTTTACTAATGAGTTTGAATGACTAAAATAGCGCCCAGTAAAAAATATGGCTCGGCAACAAAAAATTTTAGATTTGTTCTACTTGTAAAAACTCAAGTATATCTTATATACTCTGAAGTTCCTCTTACATATATATATTGACTCCTACACGCAGAGAAAAAATATGGTTTAGCATGGTTACGGCAACAACACTATGTTTAATGTAACAATATATTGTTGTCGTACACAGATAATTGTTTTTTTTATTAAATATCAACTATATTATAGTTACTGTAAACATATCAATGTTTATCGCAATTATTAAATTATGATAACTTTCAAAACATATTATATTACTCGCAACCATATCATGATAACGACACGCAAAGAAAAAACATGGTTGTGGTAAACATATTCAAAGAGCAACATATTATGATAAGAATTATGATTGTAGTCACCATATTAAGATTATTATTGAATCATATTATGACTAAATATACTCGTAATATGTCATCATAATATTTTTCCCTTAATCATATTATTATTCTGTTAATCATACTAAGTTAAGAAGTAATCAAATTATTGTCACGTTTATCATAATAAGCTAAGAAATTATCATATTATTGTAATGTTAATCATAATAAGCTAAGAAGTAATTATCATCATGTTAATCATAATAAATTTAGAAGCAATCATATTATGATTAGAGTTGTCAATTATTCGCCTTTCAGCTTTGTTCGAATAATTCAAATAATTGTTTTTGTTCGTTCGATCAAACGATTAAATCTGAAAAATTATTCGATTAATCGATGAGAATAACGAATAAAAATTTTTTAAATAAGATACATCCGTCCGTTTACAACTATGGAAAATCTTTCATTTTCTTCTTTGGTTTTTCTCAAATCCACTATGACTTCTTATATTTTTGATGCGTACAACTTTTCATCTTAACTCCTTAAAGGGGTTGTAGACCTTCCATCTTCAGCCAAACTTCTGCGTACAATTTTTTCTATATAACAACCGCTGTCTGTCTTAATGCATTTTTCCATTGGAACAAGTTCGGCATTTTTTGATGTCGTTGGATTATCTTATACTATATCGTTTTCAATGGTAATATTGTATCACTTATACTATGTTCACACTTGGGTTCCTAAACGCGTTTAAGCAACTCGAACGTGATTAAGTTCTTATCACATCAAAATCCATGATTAACCATATATTGAAGTGCTTTGTTAATCACTTCGAATTGACGTGATTACAACTAAATCACTTCATTAATCACAACGAATCAATCGGTCACCATGAACGTACCCCTTACGTGTACAACTCACCACGATCTCTTTTTAATGTTTTTATTTTTCCTTAAATAATTCATAAATTTTTACAATTGTAATATGTTTAAAATAATCTTCTGATAACTTTGACCATATTTACATTATGCAATTAATGCCGCAACTTTCGCATGCAACTTTTTGTTTGTTAGCAAGAGGTGTAGGAAAGAAAACGGGGTTGAAAAAGTTGAAAAAATGTATGAAAAAAATGTTAATGTAAATGTGAAAAGAGTTTCGTAGCAACTTCTTTAAAAGAAAATAGAAAAAAAAACTCGGCGTTAATTGCATAGTCTAAATGCGGTCTTTGTAAAAGTATTTGTATCAATTTTTAAAACTTTAAAGAAATATAAATTTGTTTGTTGTGTTTTTTTTTTTATCAACTGTCATCTTTATGATCTTAAATGTAATGTGAGCGGCTCTGATTAACTTAATCAACATTTTGCTCAAACGCGTTTAAAAACTCAAGTGTGAACATAGCATTACGCAAATGGCAAAGTTATATATAATTTACAAAATATATATGTATAATACAATAACAGCTCTGTATTTTTTAGCTTTTTTTATTTCTAAGTTTTTCACCCGAGAGTGAAAGATCCCATTTCTTGAAAATTTTTTGATTTAAACAGAAAACAGCTGTTACAATTGTTGGTCAAAGATTTGTTTAATAAGAGCATAAAATACATTTTTGAAATACTTTAAATACTCAACACGGGTTTTGCTTACTAAACATTGGGATTAATTACAATCAGGACTATATCTGCAATATTTTTTACCTTTCCTACATTTTGTATAAAATCGCTAAAAACGTATGAGCACAAATTAAATTCTAAGCTATTATTTCTTATGTCTTTTATTATAAATTTATGTTTTAATAAAAAAAAATTGTTCGATTAATCGACATAATTTAATCGATTTATTCGTTATTCGAAAATCGGCAATTTAAAATTATTCGAACAAGACCTTGTTTTTGTTTGATCGATTAATCGAATTATTCTTAATCGGTTGACAACTCTAATTATGATACAGCACCTTTCATAGCTGTCATAAAAATACAAAATAAATTAAAATATTTTTGCATCGATTTTTTATTTTGTGGCTTTTTACAATTTTTCTTAATGTTAATCAAATAGCGGAGTTCAATATTAGGCTTGCAAAAGAGCAAATGAAAAATATGTGGTTTTCATGGGCAACCGCGCGTGTCCATTTTTTCGATTTTAAGATGTTGATGAAATATCGTAGCACTTTTATAAAATATGTATAACGAAATCTCTGTGTGTTTTGTTGTTGGTGTTTACAAAAAAACCATGATATTTTGCATTTGCACTATTACATCACTAATGCTTGAATGAAATCGCTAATATTTTAATTTTTTAATTTCTTTAAACATCATGATATGGTTGTGAGAAATATAATATGTTTAGAAAGTTATCATAATTAAGTTGTTAGAAAAATAATTATTTTTCGGTCAACAATACTCAAATTCATAATTGCGATAAACATTGATATGTTTACAGTAACTATAATATTGTTGATGTTAAATTAAAATAACAATTATTTGTGTACGACAACAATATATTGTTACATTAAACATAGTGTTGTTGCCGTAACCATGCCCAACCATATTTTTTCTCTGCGTGTATAATTCCTATTCGCTTCACAGTTTTATTTGCAAAATATATTTAGTTTTTCTAAAAATCTTTGGATGAAGTGTCCTGGTGATCTGGCCTAAGCAACCAGTGAAATACGCATAGGAATAGCTTATCCCAACGACAATAAATTTCTGTGTTTTGATCAAGAATACAAATTGGGAATTAAGCACGACAAACGAAGTCTTGTTTATTTCCTATTCACTTTTTTTAAACAAAAAATTCCGGCGTTCCGAGATCAGAATATTTCTCATTTTTTATTCGTTTTATTTTTTCAGAAGCTTTTTTTCAAATCTTTTGAAGTTTCAGTTTTTATTTTCAAAATCCATTCCCATAACTTTAATCCATAAAAAATGTTCTAATATGAAACTAAAATGATTTATTTTATTAATAAATTATATTTTTACTGTTTATTTCCATAAACTTTAAAATAAAGAAATCAAATAAAATGATCATACGTACATCTGTCTCTAATTACGTCTTAAAAATACTATTTTATAAATTGTGTTCAAAAATTTGTAGTTTTGACTTTTTTCAAATGAAGTCAACCGAATTTCATGATGAAGTAACAAGACAAAAAAAAAATACAACAAAACGCAAACACTAAAAATGAGGCGCAAATGTTATGTGTCACATTTGGTTAGGCCTGCCATTTCAATGTACTTGGTAGTCAAACCAAACAAAATCTAAAAAAAAATTTTATTAGGGGAAAATATAACAGGCACTCATACATACCTACTTACAGTTTTAAAAATTTCTGTTTCAAACTTAAAGCAGCAAAAATAAAAGAAGAAAAAAAAACAAACGAATTAATAAGTTCAACATGTGTTTAGGCAATCAAGCGATTTGGATACGAAGAGTATTGAAGAGTGTTTGATTATTTGAAAATTGCGTTGTAAAAAAAACACAAACAAAAGAAGATTTCAAATGAAAAATTCCTAAAATGACAAAATTGTTTTATTTAAAATAAAACAAACAATAGGTTAAACAAATAAGAGTGATATATACGGCTGTGCCGAATCTTTAATGCTCTTCACCGAGAGTTCGAATATTACAGAAGCGGGCTCGATATGATGTCTATAAAATATAAGCGAATCTTAATAAAACATGCCTTCACTGTATAATTATTCGTTGCCTAATTTAAATAAAATACAAGTAAGAAAGTACAGTCGGTCAAGCCCAACCATATGATACCCTACACCACAGTATTTAAAAACAAATTTTCACAAGTGTATGGCTATATGAATTGGGATCTATCTATGTTTTAAATTTCATTACAATCGGTTTGATAGTTTCTGGGAGGCAGAAATTGCCCCTTTCTCCCCTGGTGGTCCTATTTTTTAAAAAAATGCATAGCTTATGTGTCCATATAAATATGGATGTATCTATGTTTTAAATTTCATTAAAATCGGTTTGATAGTTTCTGAGAGGCATATATTGCCCCCTATCTCCCCTCGTGTTTCTACGATTTAGCCCATTTTCTTGGTCCTTGTATATGGACCTATGTCCCAAATTTTATTAAATTATCTCCAAAATTGCGACCTGTACTTTGCGCATAAGGTTACATGGACAGCCAGCTTGCCAGCCGGACGGACAGGGGAGGGGGGGTGTTTAAATACCATGTGAGATAAGGCCATGATGGCTTTATCTCTCATTCAATAGGGAGATAAAGCCTTTTTTTTTTTCATTTGAATGGGAGATAAAGCCATCTTGGTCTAAGCTCACATTAGCAATATTAGAAAATGGCTTTATCTCTCATTTCAGTTCCGGAGACACTAAAGTTAAGTATTGAAATCTGGCTTCGCATACTAAAGTTTTTCTGCGTGGAGGCCCGCGGCCATGCTTACGGGGTTTCTCCTCCAGTAGGGCGCGGCAGGTGGCTTAGCTGAATTAAGTTTTCCTGCGTGCGTCACAAGAGCAATTAAGCCATCATGGCCTTATCTCACATGGTTTTAAAGCACTCCCCCGACGGACATCGTTAGATCAACTCAGAAAGTGATTCTGAGTCGATCGGTACACTTTAAGGTGGGTCTAGGACCAATATTTTAAAGTGTTGCATACATCAGCACAAATGCATAATACCCTCTCCAATATTGTGGTGTGGGTATAATAAATGTACATTATTTTCAGAAGGGGATTTTATATTCGAGCTATCGTAATTTATAGAGCATTTACCACAAAATTCGTTAGAATGATTTCTGGTATTAAAAAACCTAAATTTGACCAAAATTTCAATATAGATATAATTTTTTTAAGAATTTAGCGCTCCTTAAATTGCTTTTCAGAAGGCCGCTTTATAGTAGACCTAGGGTAAATAATGGACCGATTATCATTAAATAGCATGTTTTCATTTCTAGCCAAACAAATCTAAATAGGACCTCATTTGACCAAAATATCAGTATTTATTACGGGCTTTGTGGTGTGATTTGTGAATGATTTTCCAGAGCGGGCTTCATATGGAGACTATGGTTAATTATGGGCCACTGCTTACGAAATTCGTCGGAGTGCTTTTTATTATTATATTTATAATTATGACAGATTAAATTTTATTCCAATTTTTTAGCTATGATTTTGGGCGAACCAAAGTGCTTTACGGGGGGAGTTGGCTTTATATGGGGCTAATGGTAAACTATGAATCGACCTTTACAAAATTGTTCGGAGTGGTCTCTATTCTAAGTCTGGGTTTACACCAGGGATAGAGAACGGCTTTTATAATATTGTACCAACTATGAAAACAAAATGTACTTTTTTGGCCATGACGGTACCATTTTTTAATATTTATTAAAAAAAACAAGCTTAACAAAAATGGGTACAAAAATTAAGAACTTTACAAAAAAATATAACATAATATCAAATTCCCGAAATGGTAACACATACGGCTTCAATTGCTTACTTGACCAGCATTAAAGAAATTGTGTATATAAGTTTAAAGAAGCTACTTTGTGTTTTCAAAAATTTATTAATTTTAAGCCCGTTTTCACAACTTACCGGTACCTAAAGCTTGGATTTTATCGGCCATATAAAAAGTGTTCTATTATTACATCATTTTAAACTTTAACCTAAAGTAATCGATAAGTAAAAGGAAGGCTCATTCTACCTGATAGTTTCAAGTCAAATTATAATAATTGAAGACTTTTTAAACGGCTAATACAGTTTCTACCTTTTAGCGGGCCTCTTACACCAAATAAAATCATAACACATGCAAAGTTGGCAACAAGTGTTAACGAATATTACAGCAGATGTAGATAACAAAAATACATATTAAAACAACAATTTTAGAAAAATACATGGAAATACAAAAACAAACTAATGTTGACATCTAGCAAAACGTTGAGATTTTTAAATTGTACTAAGAAAGCCGCGGTAGTACAACCGTACTAACAATGTCCAAAATGTACCAAAATAGAATTGTACCATGATTTCCATCCGGGATCCGAACTGCAATCAAAATGTTGAAATCAAAACAAAGTTTTTAATGCGATTAAGACCGCATTTAGACTATGCAATTAACGCCGAGTTTTTTTTTATATTTTGTTTAATGTCGTTGCTTCGAAACTCTTTTCACATTTACATTTTTTTCAAGCATTTTTTCAACCCCGTTTTCTTCCCTACACCTCTTGCTAACAAACAAAAAGTTGCAAGCGAAAGTTGCGTCGTTAATTGCATAATGTAAATATGGTCTAAGTATATAAAGTTTTACTTCAGTATAAAAAACTAAATTAATTAATTGGATGGATTTAAAATCCATTTTAAGAATTTGTATGGAAACTTATGGTGTTTTCTTTTCTACAAAAAGTGTGACATTTTATTTAAAAAAATGCAATTCGCTGTCTGTTTCTTAAAAATTTTGCTCCCGAAAAGGGTGGGTTTTTTAGAATAAAACATTTTTTTGTAGAAAAGAAAACACCATTAGTTTTATTAGAACAATTGAAATAATTTTTTTTTAAATATGGCAGTTACAGTAAAAGCTTCTTAACCATGCTATACTAATTCATGGGGGCTTTTCAGTTTTTCCATTTGAACAAAGAAGTCAATGAAATCTTTAAATTTAACTCATGTTAAGCTGGTGTATCTTTGTTCCCGCTCTACTTTCTGCGTGTATTTTCATTCTAGAACAGGCTTTTCTTTCCTCTCTCACCCATTAACTCAGACTTTCTGAAAGAAAACTTTCATAGTGTGAACCCAGACTTACGAAACTATGACATACTAAATTTACTCCAGTATTATTTTTTGTTGTTGTTTTAGGCATAACAATGTAGTTCTCAGGTGTGGGCTTTATTTGTGGCCTTTAGTGAATTATGAACCGATAAGTCACATAAAAATAATTTATGCAAATTTAAATGAGAATAGGTGCAATCAGTCACTTATTTATGTTAGTTTTTGTAAAACAAAAAATATAAAATTTTCAGGAAGTTTGTTCCACGTTTGGGCTCATAATTATTTTCCTACAAAATCTATTTTGCTGGATTTCAATCCCAAACTGCTTAGGAGAACTAGAAACAATTTGACACGAAAATTGTTTTTTTTTTCTTTTGAGTCGTTCGAACATAAGCGTGATTTCCACATAATGACAGACTGACGGACATAGCTAAATCGACTTGGAAATACATACTCATAAACCCAGATTATATACTTGATGGGGTCCAAGACCAAAAAAAGTTTTACATGAATGACAAACTTCGTATACCCTCATTGACCACTAGTGTTGGTGGTTTAAAAAATACGAACATAAAGGGTGTTTTTCAAGCACCACTCAATTTTGCCTATTTTTAAGACCGTTTAGCCAAAAATTAGCATCATCGCTAAATGCAATTTTGCAATAAATTGTGGATAATTTGGTAGCATGTTATTAAAGCTTGAATCTATTCTCGATGATTTCCAAAGTATACCGAACATAAATGTCACAAAGTAAGCGTAGTATGACAGTCTATTCCCTACTCTGTTAGCCAAATAAGAGATCTGTCAAACAAGATTTGCCAGCCGGTTGATGTTGAATTCGAGTTCTAACGGTTTCTATCCGTTAAATTGTATGAAAATGAGAAGTAAATGCTTGACGCTCTTAATTAGATAACTGAGTCAGTTGTCGAAGAGACTGTCATACTATGCTCACTTTTTGACATTTATGTTCGCTATACTCTGGCAAATCATCAGGAATAAATTCACTATTCAGCATCGCATCAAATTATCAAAAATTGATCGCAAAATTACATTCAGCGATGAGGCTAATTTTGGGTTTAACGGGCTTAAAAATAAGCAAAATTGACGAATATGAAGCAAGACTAATCCGCAGCAGACTCCATTATATCCAGAAAAATGAACCGTTAAGCCGGGACTCGCTTTACTGTCAATCGATTTTTGTTTAAAAATGTGATTCATACGCGACCGCTACCATCGACTTATTATCAGCTGGCCTTCAAGGTCTTCTGATTTGAGACTTCTCGCTTATTTTCTGTGCGACTACGTGAAGTCACTGGGTTATTACCAGCAACAATTATCGCATAAGAGCCCAACATTTTTCTTGTTATTTGTTACATACGGCAAGCAATGTTTTAAAAAATGACCCACAATTTGACATCCAATATGCGCTTCGTCAAAAACAGCAATTAGGCTAATTTTTGGCTAAGCAGGTGTTGTTAATAAACAAAATTGTTGCATATGCAGACAGATCCAACAGACTCTATAACATCCAGCAAAATTCATCTGGCTGATTTGTTTCAAACATGAAGCCAGAGTTTGCGTTACGGTCAATGAAGATCGTTACCGCACCACGATAAATTAAATTTTTTTTTTTTAATATGGCTGATATTTGGTTATAAATTGATTTCGCGAGAAGGAGCTGCCAATTGGCCTCCATGGTAGTGCAATTGTCCACCTTTCGATTATTTTCTGTGGGGCTACGTGAAATCACTGGAGTCACTGAAGCAGCAATAATTGACGCTTTAGAGGACAATATTTGAAACAGTCGCGTTGCCCGAAATTATTTCCAAATGGTAATACCATGAACCTATCTATCTTTCGATTCAAAAAATTTCTTTGACTTTAAAATTAATTTTTTAATGGTACTTTTTTCAATTTCAAGTTCTGTCGAGCTAAAAAAAAACCCCTTTATGTACCTAAATGGCACAAATTCAAAACCCCGAAAATCAAATGCCTAATGAGATAAAACTATTTTTTTCTTTTCAAATTTTAAACAAATCATCACGTCTTCAATTTGTTGTATGAAAATATTAAGACTAAGAAAAGAGTTTTTGTAATTAAAAAAAAAATACTTTGAAGTTTCGCCACTTACGAAAAGGGGTGTTGTACTTTTTTTTAACCAAATAGTACTAGAGATGAATGAATTTCCTAGAAATCGTATGGTTTCGTTTTGTTAAGTCTCCTCTTTTCATCTTTTATTTTTTGAAGCAAGTGCGAATAAAAATAATTTTTTCATTTCATCACTTAATTGTGTTGGCCTTTATTTTACTTTTTAGGCAGATCTTCGAGATAAAAATAAATAATTAAGTCTGTTTTATTTTGTTATTTTTTAACGTAAATTTTTGTTGTTGTCTTTCATCTCCTTTTCCTTTGTGAAATACTAGTTTTTGTATTGTCTTATTGCTCTGGTACAAATTTAGTATAGTTTTGTTTTGTGTGGCATGTTATGAACTATTAGCTCATGCTATTGTTGCACTATGGAGCAGCAGTTGTAGTGAAACAATTCCCGAGAAACCTCCTGCCTTACTTTAATTTCCAACTCCTTTTTTTTTTTGTGTTGATTTGCTTTATGTGCTGCTTGATTTCGATAGTATTTTTCTGTATTTTTTTGTTTCTTTTTTGTCTCGTAGAGCTGACACACTGGCATTTACTATGATCCAGTAAAACTCTTCAGCTCTGTATATTTGTATAAATGTAGATGCAATGTGTGGAAGTGAAAAAAAAGTATACAAAAGTGGTAAATGCGGTTATACATATGGGCGATCATTTAACAATTGCAAAAATACTTGTGGTCTGTGACTACAATGGGAACAGGGACGTCGAATTTTAAGTATCTAGGAGGGGGTTCTACTCCAAAAATTAATAATAAAAAAAAAGCATAATAAACAAATGTATTCAGGTTTTCAAGAAAAAGTCTTTATAGAAAGAATACGAAAAAACAGAAGAAAGGAAGCAACATGTAAATAAGGTGGCATGTCATAAAGTCCATGGACACTATGACAGTTTTTGGACGTTATGACATGCCACCGTAAATAAATTGAACATGATAATAACAGCAAATTTCGAACCACCAGTACCACTGGTTAAAGATTGATGTTTAACTGTTGCTTATCAGGCACCGCAGTGGTGCAGAGGTCAAAACGTCAAAGAATTCTGATGAAAGAATGTGGTGATTCTTAAAACATGTAAATTCAACCCGAGTTCGATCCCCAGCTCACCAAGGAATAAAAATTATAAATAAACATTTTAATAAATTTCATGTTGTAAAATTCCTTTCTTCAGTAAAAATAATTTAATGAAAACAAGTAAGAAAGTATAGTCGGTCAAGCCCGACCATATGATACCCTACACCACAGTATTTCAAAACACAACATGCTTATGTGTCCATGTAGATATGGATTTATCTATGTTTATAAACTTCATGAACTCGGTTTGAAAGTTTTTGAGAGGCAGAAATTGCCCGCTGCCTCCCCTTGTGGTCCTATTTTTAAAAACTGTATAGCTAATGTGTCCCTATAGATATGGATCTATCTATGTTTAAAATTTCATTAAAATCGGGTTGATAGTTTCTGAGAGGAAGAAATCTCCCCCTATCTTCCCTCGTGGTCCTACGATTCGGCCCATTTTCAATAGGCTTGGTCCTTGTGCCAATAAGAACCTATGACTCAAATTTGATCAAATTATCTCCAAAATTGCGACCTGCACTCTGCGCACAAAGTTACATGGACAGCCAGCCAGCCGGACGGACATCGTTAGTTCGACTCAGAAAGTGATTCTGAGTAGATCGGTATACTTTAAGGTGGGTCTAGGACCACTATAATTAAATTTGATGAATTCAAGCCTAACTTAAAATATCAATAATTAATAAAAGTTTAGTTAAATCACTAAGAGCCAGTTTTTGTCATAAAGATCAGCGATTAAATTAGAACTTATCTTTGAAATTCGTTTTTGGGTAGTCGATTATTTCATTTTGTTTCGAAGTTTAAACGCCCAAAGTTAGCGGTTTAAACTTGCGACAGAACTTTCAAAAGTACGAACAGCTTATATTATTATTTTTTTTTATTTAAAGTTTTATTAAATATTCAAGCTTAAATAATTAAAAGTAATTATAAAATAAAGGTAAATATATATTTATAAATATATAATATTATATAACACAATACAAAATTCTCGCCTTTTCTTCTTCTTTTTCACGTTAAGAACAGTAATTTGATGACAATTTTTGTTATTTGTTTTAAACTCCCATACTTATACATAAAAGTACTGCCAATTCATATGGCAATGCTAAAAGCTTTAATCTTTCACTCAAAAACGCCACAGAGGATTAAGGCTAGATTAATTTTATTATAAGAGTAACAAATCTCTCAAAAATGTAAGTAAAAACCCCGATCTTAGTAAGATAGCTTAAATCGTTTGTACTCTTCACTTAAAATAAGACTAATATTTATGTATGCGAAACTATAAATACACAGAGAAAACAGATTCGTGATCACAACCGAATTTGGCGCCAATCGAATTTTGTCGGTTGCATGTACTATCACACAATTCGGTTACAATTACTAAAAATTTCGTTGCTTAGCATAATATTTTTGATAGCAACATTTGAATTTTAGTACACTATCAGTCATAACAACAGATATTGTTAGTTGTTAGTATGATTATTAGAAACAAAATTGTGCTTATACCCGAATAAATGATAGTTGCAACTGAATTAACACATAATTGGTGTTCATAACAAGAGATTTCATTGTCGTTATCAAAATATTTTTTTTAACCGGTCAAATGAAGCCCATAAGGGGCAAGGACATGTCCAAAGGTAATCTCAATGAATGGAAAAAATTGGTTATTTTACAGTACGATGTCCTAGGGCAGGACCATATAACCCATCTTGCATTACAAAGGGGAAGTCTTAAAACTACTCCATGGTATACTCCAGAGGATTAGCTTTGAATTCGTTTCAAAACGAAAACATGTCTTTAAAAAACAAAGACATGTCGTTTCACCGCAAACTCTTTTTAATAATGACATGGTCCATACTTGTACTACATTGGACCAGTCCAGGATCAACATGGATCAAGAAGTCCAATATAATTTTCATGGTATAAAAAATAATACATACATACATATGTATGCACGTGTATATGTTCATACCTATAAGAATACGTAAATTACGTACCCCTATTTATTAAGTTTTTCACATTTTCCATTTTTGACCGCAAATATATTTTTTAAATATAATATTAAAAATTAATTTTATCTATCAAATGTTTTGACAGAAAATTTAGTAAGCAATTGGGGCTTTTAACTATTTTTTGGTTGTGAATTCCGAATAATTATATTTTCATTTGTTGTACTCGAATCGAATCTATTCCAACAATCAATAATTAGCTGCAATAAATGAATAATCATTTATATTACAAAATTTATTGACGAAAGCAAATTATTGATTGCAATGACCAATATTCAGTATTGCCCTATATTAAATTCGGTTGTTATTCTAACCATTTGTATTAATTTTTAGAACTTAATTAAATTAGTTATCATAACTAATAAAAGAATTGAAGGAATCATATTTCAGTTGGAACATCATTTTTATAATCAAGAGAATTAAAAATCAGTTAGAACTATACATTTTTAATAGTTGCAATAATAAATCATTTTATTTTTACTTGCAATTACAATTACTTGATCAATATTTTATTACTGCAACCGTTTCCCAACCAATTTGTTTTCTGTGTGTAATGTGTTTTGATAAAAGATTTTGCACATGTTCGTTATATAGGACTAGAAATAATTTACCATAGGCCCCATATAAAGCCCACTCTCGGAATACACTTTATTACGCCTAAACCCGTACCTAGGAAGTATGGTTGCTGCGAAAAATAGGCAGATATCATAGCCAGAATCGTACAGGCGAAAAGCGGATTCTGCCAATTACGGAGTATTGGGAAATCTACAATATTATCAACGGAAACGAAGATAATTATTTTAAAATAAAATGTACTAATAATAATTAATTATGAAGCAAAGAAAATCGAACGGATCGGAAAAACCTTAAGAAAGAAGACATGTTAGCACAACGGGAACTAATAAAAGAACCCCCGTAAGCTGTGCTTGATTACGGTTACCGATGGAACCTAACCTTATCTTCAGAAACGATTTAGATGAAATATGCCGGTAAACAATAGACTGGAACCCACAGGGCAATAGGAAAGGAACTTGGAAGAACAGTCTGCAAAAAGATATAACGGAAAGTGGGGTGTCGTTAAACGAAATCAAAGCGAAATTATCCGACAGAATAATTTGGAGAAACTTTGTAGACCTGTGGTTAAAGCTTACAATTTTGGTATTCCCAGAAAACCCTTTTGTTTTTTTTTTTTTTCAATTGAAAAATCAAAATTTTTCATTGCCAAGGCCGTTAGGTCAAGAAAAAGTCATGTCACCAAACAGAATATTTACTTTGTATAAAAAAAGCCTAGACAATTTCGAGAAAAATTTACATTGACAGCAAATTTCAAAAGTAAATATACAAGGCGAATTCATCACAGGTAATCTCGGTACTGCAACAAGTACAACTCGTACAAAAACCACAAGCAATTTGTTTTTGTAAAATCATTGTACAATGTCAAAAACAGAAATAAAACAAAACAGAAACAAAGATAATAAAAGAGAAAAAACAAAATTTTGACATCCAACAGTGATTTTAGCTAATATCAGCAGGGCTTTTAGGACCACCTGTAATAAATTCGCCTTGGTAAATATACAATGTTTTAAAATATAATAATTTAAAACATATTATTGTTATTACATATTTTTTATTACATTCATTACATGTTAACCATAACATGTTTGAAGACAACCATAATATGTTTATGGCTTTTGGATGGATGAATTTAGGCAAACACTTATTGTTAAATATAAACAAAATATTATTAATCGTAAAAAATTAATGTTAAATATAACAATTGTTTGTTTGTTTGTTGCCATTGCGGGGACCATAATGTTTTTTTTTAACCAGGTTTTTTCTCTGCATGCAGCGGGGAAATATTGGAATGAAGTAAAAGTACTTGCCCACAGAAGAAGAAAAAAGAAGTATGTTTATCTAGTATCCATTCCTCTTTTAAAAGATAATTTCTTACGTTCCTGATTACAAAAATGCTTACCAGTATTCCTGATGTACATAAATCTATTTAGTGCAGTAACTGCAAACGGCGAGAAGAGACATTGAAAATAACCAGGCAGCAAGTAAATGTTGAATACAATAAACTTGCATGTTGTTGCTGCCACCGATTGTTGCTGTTTTGCTTTTGCTATTCCTTTTTTTCAAGCCCTTTTTATGTTGATTATTGTGCAATCAGCGAAGCATTGAAAGTTTTTTTTTTAATGTTTTTAATAAAAAAATACAGATCACTGTTATGGTTTTTTTTAGTTAATTTTTTTATTTCATTATTGGAAGTACTCGTATGTGAAATAAATAAAAAAAAAGTCGAAATAATCATTATAATCATTGTTGGAATAAAACAAGAGACCTGTTTTTGGCAGCATTAATGTTCCATTTTTAGTCATACAATTGTTATATATTTTTATTACGATGATGATTCTCTATTTTATTTTTAGTTTCTCTCAGTTTTAATAGCAAGTAGCCGTAATTCATTGACAGGAACCCATTAATAACCAGGCTGAGGATGATAATGATGATGATAATTATGATGGTGGTGTTCATTAGCATGTTTTCTTATAATTTTATGCGATCGGCTAAAATTGCTGCCATAAAATTTAAATAAAAATTATTAGATGTTAATGTTGGCCGGAGTGTTTATTTCTTCCTTTCTTTCTTCTTTTGTGGATTAATTTTGCATAAAATTTATTTTATGATCTTAATGATTTGATTTTTGTGCTTGTTAAAATGAAATTAATGCAGAAAGCAACATGAAATAAAAAGTTTGAATTTTTATTGGTCTTGAAAATATTCCTACTGTTGCTTTCCCAGGAAAGTGCTAAAGTGCTGTATAATTATAAATTATAGTTTATACTGAAACGAACTTTTTAAAATTTAAGTAAGAAAAAAAGTTTATTATGTTCAATGTAGAATACTTTTTAATGCCTTATCCATTGTTTCCGCTATTTTAGCGTAAATTTTTGTAGTTCAGAATGGGGCAGAATACAAAATTTTGGAGAACAATTAAAAAAATTGTTTAGTTTTGTTTCTAATGCATTGCGTTTCTCTGCACTTTGGCACCAACCTTCGTAGTTTAAGTTTTAAACTATTTAGTAAGAATCAAAAAAGCAAAAGGAGGCGATTGGTAGATAAATCTTTTACCTATCTCTCTTTTCAATCTGAACATCGAACTAATGATGAGATTGAAGGAAACGATCGAGTTCTCAATTAAAAGCAGGGAGTCGAAGTCGGAGTTGAGGGTTTTGTACTGGAGTACCTAAAAAAAACTCGCGACTCCGACTCCGAAATTCTTCGGCAAAAAAGTTTTTAAGAAGTATGTTTTTAAGAAGTTTTAAAATATTTTGCAAAATAAAAGTTCTTCGATGCAACATTTAAAAAATCGATTTGAAATATTTACAGAATCATTTTCTTACCACTTAAAAGGTACTGCATTAAAAAAAAGAGTTAAAAGTCAAAGAAGGACCAGTCTCTTATACATTTAGCATCAAAGTTAGGGTAGGAGTTGGAGTCAGAGTCGGAATTAAAAAATTCCCGTGATTGGAGTCGGAATCGGAGTTAGAGCTATTTTTTGACGACTCCACAGCGCTGATAATAGTGCTGATTTCCTTATTTTCAGTCTGATTGGGATTTTTACATTAAAGATATTTTCTCAAGCTACATTTTTCAGATGAAAATAAGATAGTTAATGTTTGTCAGATCTATCTACTTTATTATCTTTTAGGTTGGCTTGAAATTTTTCTTATTTAGTTTATTTACAGATATTGTTTTGTATTGACGAGATATTGTTTTGCGGGCAAAAGAAAAAAGCGATGGTAGAATAATTTTTCGTCCCTTGATGTGGGGAGCACCCATGGCATGACAACGCATATGTAAAGCAACAATAACAATATGTTCATATGGCATAACGCTGTTTGAAAAAGAACAATATAAACATAAAAGAACAACATAATATTAACAAAAACAGAGCATTCTACAAAAGCTAATTTCATGCGTGCACACGAAATAGCTTCTTTTTCAAACAAAGTGAAGGCTCATGTAGACAGGGTATTATGGACCAACATAGAACGTTTGCAGGTTGTGCAAATTAATTTCGAAAAAAATCCTATTTCTTTCGCACAACTACATTTAAAAATAAATATGGAAAGAATAAGACTGACTTAGAATACACAGTCGAATAAATCTTTGGTTTTGTTTCAAATGTATTTATGGACGGGGTGCTATAAGGCCGACGGAAATAAAGCCAACTTTGGCCCTATTTCCCTTTTTAGCTGGAAATAAGACCAACTTTATCGGTTGCCCTTATTTCTAACTCGATAGGGAAACAAAGCCAACTTTCAAATACCACTAAAAGGAAATAAGGCCAACTTGGTTTCATTACCTTTTTGAGTTGGAAATAAGACCAACTCAAAAATTGCATTAATTAATTAGGAAAAATTTGTAGTCTTTTATGAGGATTTCCCCTTTTACAGAATGTTTACATGGAGTTTTATTCATTTTGTAAAAGGAAGAATTAATAGTTTTTAAAATTATAAAAAACTAAGGATTTTTCCTTTTACAACCCAAAAATTGCATTCTTTAATTGTTGGCTGGTAATTTCTAATTTTTGGAAATTTTGTAAGAAACAAAAATTACTATATTACTTATGTACATATATATATGTAATTGATGTAAATATGTGAAAAAATTGATGATGTTAAAATTTTGAAAACTACTGTTTGAATTATGAACAAAAACATAATATGTTTGAATTTTGATATTGTTTTGTTTGTTTGAATAAATGCTATTTTGTATAATTAAAATAGGTGACGAAATCAATTACTTCTTAAAATAACACCAAATGTTGTAATAAAAATATTTGAATTTTTTGAGTTGGTTTTATTTCCAACTCAAAAGGGAAATAAAGTCAACTTTCAAATTTCGCTAACAAGGAAATAAAGCCAACTAGGCTTTATTTCACTTTTGAGTTGGAAATAAGACCAACTTGAACATTTTCCAAGTTGGCTTTATTTCCGTCGGCCTTGTAGCACCCCATCGTATTTATGCGAAAGGAAGAACTCTTTCGACATCGTAAAATTGGCAGTTAGTAAAATACACTAAAGACATTGCGCCTAATTGCGTAAGGCGTTGGCGTTAACGCTTAAGTCGTTTTTTGTAGTAGATAAAGGAGCACAGGTTGTATCTTACTTTAATCTATTACAAAAAAGACACAGGCGTTTGCGCCACAGGTCACAACTTTGTGCGCTTTATACATCGGTGAAGTCTTTGTTTCAGAACATTTACCATTAACGGATAGCAGTGTGGAGCAATATTAATATTGCTCATTCTTGAATAATATAAAACTAGCAACAGGTTTTTTCCAAAATGGTTGTGTCACTTGTCATACCCCCGGGGGTTTCTAGGGATCATCTTGAGGATGTTTCTCCTTCTGGTCTTTCATTCTCCGGGGCAGTCAAAACCCGGCATTTGGGAAAAATTTAAAATTGGCAGATCTCTTGCGATCGCGGCTAATCAGAAATCATATCTGGTACCATGGGAGTCAGTTGCCTCCAGTAGTCATCTGGCTCGGCACCTGACTTTTGGTTGAGGCCTTCGAAATGGTTCTTGTGGGATATGCTTTCTGTTTTTCAGAAAGATTGTCTTTGCAGAGAGTTTCTCTTTTCCGTTGAAAATATACTTTCGGGAATGACGCAAGAATGGTGATCCAAAAAATCCCATCAAGGGCTGATTTTTTATTACTTGTGGGAGTGTTCGTCCTGAGGACGGAGCATCTCTAGGTGCTGCTGCTTAGCAGATGCTGCTAGCATATATCCAAAAGCAACGGAGGTTACAAACCTTCAGCTTCTTGCCAGATTATGCACTCAAATCACTACCTATCTGTGCTGATTGCTCTCACAATCAGAGGCGGTTGGTAAAAACATTATTTGTTACCCAGTGATTAAGAACCACTCCCAGCGGCAGGTGCTTATGTAAATCTTTTCCACATCTGACACTTGTCAACCTTTCCGCCTTGTAGGGATACATCCTTAGGATATTTCACCTTTTGATGTTGCCTTCTCCGGAGATACAGGTGCAGCCAATATCAGTTTTTCGACACAAGCTAAAGTCTTTCTTCTTTCTAAGAGGTCGATCACTGCGGACTAAAGATTCTTATTTGGTACCAGTATCACTATTACTGCGGTCCTGGACTGGTTACTAGTTGAGGCTCCTTCAAGAATCAAACACGTGGTGGCTGAGTTTAAGGCAGTGAAAAGTGAAATCTTAAAAGACAGCTACAAGGGCCTGATTTCCACCCACTGCGGATAACTTCGGCCTGCTGGCGGATCTCCCTATATGCCTTTGCTATTCAACAAATGCTGCTTTCTTTTGGGGAGCAAATTTTCGCTGAAAAATACACCCAAATGGCCACATATCTGTATTGGTTGCGCTTACACATAGCGGCGGTGATAAACGCATTTATTCCGCCAGTGCTAAAAGCACCGTAGGGTGGACCAACACGGTAGTTACTCACCAGGAGCCTAACACATCTGCCACTTGCCATACAGTGCGTCAAAAAATACGCTTTCTATGGGATACTTTTATTTGAAAGCATTAAGATTAGATTCCAAGATCATATATTTTCTCTGCCTTTAAATTACATTCTTTAAGATTTGTTTATACGAACAAACCAGCAAGTTTGGACAACTGAGATAACATAGGGAGAAGCATTGGCAGAAATTTACTCCCAATGTTTTAAAAGGTGTTGGAAAAGTGAAATACTATTTCATTCCAAATTTGTTAATGTATTCACTATAACTGCCATAGATGTATAAAAATATTTAACTTTGAAATTTTGAAATTGTATTTTACGTATTGCCCATTTCTTTACAGATAATTGCCGCCATATACAAATTTGAATTAGGGATTGCCTGAATCCGAATAATGTTTTTCGATTATCTTCTTTTTTAGAATATTTTAAACAAATTTCCTATAAATGTTGTTTCCTTAAAAGTGTCGCCAAAATAAAAACTTTTTTCAATGCAAACATTGACAAGTTTTGGAGAAATTTTTTAATGTTTTCTTTTCTGTCTTCATTTAAAGGTGTTAATAATTTCGAAAGTGTTTTTTTAAAACTTAAATAAATTTCATACAGCAATATGTTAAGTCAACATTTTGTTTTAAAAACCGAACAATTGTCATTACAGAAGAAACAGCTGCAAAATGACAAACTTTGTGGTTAAGAAAGGAGCAATAAAACAAAAATATTCAGATTTTCACATTTCACAAGAGAAAATAAATATTTCAAAAACAATCAAAAAAGAAGAAAACAACTTCAAAATATGTGGTCAAAATGTTAAAAACAAAAAAAAGTTTAAATATATCAATAAATATAGCAGAAACAATATTTCAATAAATTAACCACAAAAAAATACACAGGAAAACAAAAAGAAAAAACTCATTAAAATTCAGTTAAGGTAGATGTAGATATACACGTAGCTACCAGATACTTTAGCCAATCAAACAACTTCCAAAAACAACAACTAAAAATTCTTATCAATTTCTTAAGCAGAATGAACAAAAAACATTAAACTGCATTTCAATTCTCGTTAAGAAGATGACCATGAAAAAATAAGATTTTTTTTTTTTTTTATAATAAAATATAAAATATTGGGGATTCGTATATAGAAGTAAACATATAAACATTTTATGTTATAATGAATGTTTTATAATTTTTATTAATTTTTTTTTTTTTTATCATAATTGTTGTTGGCTGTTTAATATATAGGATACGAAAGATCCCTGCACATGCATACAAAAAGATACATAAATTTCAAGGTCTTCAATTCATTTTGAAAAAAGTACAACAAACAAACAAAATACTAAATAATACAGACAAAATAAAATTATAAATAAAACAGAATACAAGTAAGAATACTTTTTTCAGCATGCCGAACGTTTGATACCCTACACTTAGAACTTAGGAATTTTTCGTGAGCAGAACAAAAGTTATATGAATCTACTATTTTTAAATAACCTGACATTACACTTTCTAGTCTAATAGAACTTATGTGTGTCAAATTAAATAGCAGTATCCGGCAAAAACATCACTTACATTTTTTCAACTTCCTAAAAGTATTACTTTTCATACAGTACACAGAAAAAATTTGTGCACCAGTAAAAGCATTAATCAAGCATAAAATCAGTTTTAATTAAAAATTTAATCAAGTGAATTAAACGTTTTATGAAGTGAATCAAACGTTTGATTTCATTAATTTGCACCAGTAAACAAATTAATAATATCAATTAAACATTTAATTCACTTGATTAAATTTTTAATTAAAACTGATTTTATTTTTGATTAACGCTTTTACTGGTCCACAAATTTTTTCTGTTGAACTTGAGAGGAATTTTAGTTTCATAATTTATTTTTTTTTTTCAAAATAAAATAGCAATTATTGCTTGGGATATTATATTGAAACAACAATAAAAAAAATTCAAATTTGTTTTAGTTTTCAATATAAATTTCTAAACGAAAATTCTCGCGCCCTTTGCTCCAGTGGGAGTTAGAGGAATATATGTATATAAACGAAAATGTTTATTTTAGTTTAAAAAACAAGCAGTATATTCATATTAAATATAGTCTTGATCAAGCTACTAAATGCTCGACAAGTTATGCTTCAAACTAGTTTTGATTTATGGAATGAAGACGAAGACGGCCAAGTACTGTAAATTTTATAAAGCAATGACCAATAACACTGTGCAAGTTGAAAAAACAGATAAGCCGGGAACATGGCGATTTTACATAATTCGGGTACGCTGAATCCAGTGGTGCTCTTGTTTTCGAGATATACCGTTATTTCGTAAATGGAGGAGGTTGCACAACATATATTCGCGTAACTCAAAACCGGTTTAGTTTATTGATATAACTAAAAAAACCGAAATTCTCCAATAAAATTTCCTTTAAGAAAAGTAAAAAAAAAAGAAAAATAATCTCCACTTCTTAAGGGAGCTCCCATACAAAATGTTCAATGCAGACTAAAAATATATTTAAAAAAAGTCCCATAAATGCCCAGGAGTCGCCCCTAGTAAGATAACATGTATGACCGACCTCAATTAGTTTTTTGTTTTTAACATTTTCTTGAGACATACTTGCCCCTTATCACCACTTCTTAGGGGGGCTCCCATACAAATATTGGGTTTTATGAAATTCCTAAATTAATTAAAATTTTTCGACTTTTGTGAATAAAATCAAAAGTTGGTAACAGATTTTAATCATATATGGCTTGTTTTGGTTCCAGCTTCGTTTTTTAAATGGCTTTAAAAAAGTAGAAGCCTTTTCTTAAAGGAAATTTTATTGCGAAATTTCGGTTTTTTAGTAACTTCAATAATCTAAATCGTTTTTGAGTTACGCGAATATATGTTAAAATATATTAAAAAAAGTTTTGTTGATGCTGCAAAGAAACATATTGGTCCCAAAGTACCTAAGAAAACCCATTGGATGTCTGATTTAACCTGGAACCTCATTCTTGAAAGGAAAGACCTAAAAGACGAACTTAAAGCAGCCAGAACTCTCGGTGAAAAGTCGTCGCGTAAAAAGGCATACACACAACATGATAAGCTGGTCAAACGTAGCGCCAGAAACGACAAAAGAATGTGGTATAATAAGCTTGCATCGGATGCACAAAAAGCCTCAGCCGAGCATAGATCGAAGGACCTTTATAGCATCACAAAAAAACTCACTGGGAAAAACATCTCAAACACAAGACCGCTAAGAAACGCCCAAGGTGACCTCACAACATCCGCGCAAGATCAGCTAGAAATATGGAAGCAACATTATTCCAATATGCTTTCCACTACAACTCCCACCCACCCAAATATGTGTACCTGCGACTCTCACTTAATACGGCATGATATTTCCATTGAATGCCCAGATGTAGCAGAAGTTGTTGATGCAGTTGATTCCTTAAAAGCGAATAAGGCCCCTGGGGCCGACAATATATCGCCCGAAATGCTTAAAGCCGACTCTCAAACCACAGCCAACATATTGCTTCCCCTTATCCAGAACTTCTGGCGCACACAAGAACTTGACTCGAAGCTAAAAGAAGGTCTTATCGTAAATATTCCAAAAAAAGGTGACCTGAAAAACTGTAAGAACTGGCGGGGCATCACCATCCTTAGCGCAACCAATAAAGTTATTGCACAAATTATTAACAAGAGAATATCTGACACTGTACTAAAGGACCTAAGACCCGAACAAGCTGGCTTCCGACCCCAAAAATCTTGTATAGACCACATCAATAGTCTCCGAATAATCATAGAACAATCGAAAGAACTTCGTTCTCCGCTCTACCTGTTGTTTATAGATTTTGAAAAAGCTTTTGATACCCTGAATCAAAACGCAATATGGAGTGCTCTAGCTTGCAAAGGGGTCCCACCCAAAATCATAAGCCTTACTCAGGAGCTGTACCGTAATGTTAAATGTCGTGTTGTCCACAATAATGCTCTGAGCAACAGTTTCGATGTTGTAGCTGGTGTTCGCCAGGGTTGTGTACTGTCTCCCTTGCTGTTTAACATCGTTCTAGATGTTATAGTTCGCAATGCTACTAAAGCAAAGAGAGGTATCAACTGGGGTCTTAACCAACAGCTCGAGAGCCTAGAATATGCTGATGATATCTGCCTGCTTGCACACAGTTATAAAGATATGACATCTAAGTTGAAATGCATCGAAACAGAAGCTGCAAAAGCTGGCTTAAAAATAAACATAGGCAAGAGCAAAGTGATGCGCTGCAATACAACAAACACCAACAAATTCTGCATAGGAAATACCGACCTGGAAGAAGTTACGTCTTTTTGCTACCTCGGCAGCATCATTACAAACACAGGTGGTTCTAGTAATGATGTCACGTACCGAATCTCTAAAGCTAACCAAGCATTTGGTTCCCTTCGGTCAGTATGGAAATCTTCAGCCATATCCAAGGACACCAAGATTCGTATTTTTAACTCTTGTGTTAAGTCTGTGCTCCTTTATACAACAGATCACGACTAAACACTCTACAAGTGTTTGTTAATCGATGTCTTCGACGCATCCTAAAGGTTTTTTGGCCCAACACCATCTCCAATATGGAACTTTGGAGTCAAACAAATCAGCAGCCAATCCATACTGACATACTTAACCGCAAATGGCGCTGGATTGGCCATACGCTACGTAGGCCTCCAAATGACACAGCAAAAATTGCCATTGATTGGAATCCACATGGTACATCCCGCAGATTAGGCAGACCATCTCACACCTGGCGTCGACAATTGAACATCGAAATTAGACGCATCGATCTCAGCTGGGGAGAAATAAAACGTATATCATCAAACCGGACCGAATAAAATAGACTCGTTGTGGCCCTTTGTTCCGAATAGGAACCACAGGACATTATATATATATATAATATATGTTGTGCAACCTCCTCCATTTTCGAAATAACAGTATTTCTCAAAAACCAGAGCCAATGTAAAAAAAAACCCGCGAGCACCACTGGATTCAGCGTACCCGAATTATGTAAAATCGCCATGTGCTCGGATTGTCTCCAAAAATAGTGCACAGTGTTATCAAATTGTGTAAATGCTATTTAAAGCTTCAGTTCTATCTAAACTTTTTGTTAAAAATTATTGGTGTTTTGCTTTAAAAAAAATATGTTTAGCCCTTTTTGCGCTTTTTTGAAAAAAAAAATCCGTTAAATAATGTTTGCTCTAGCTAAGCTTTTGCAAAAGCAAACAATTTTTAAAGAAATCTAGGGGTTGTGTAGGACGTCAAATATTGAATAGGTGTGAACATATCTTTAGAATTTTTAAAAAACTTTGGTTTTAAATAAAAATTTAAATTTAAAAATAAATTTATTATTTGCGATATTCTCAAAAATTTATTTTAAATGAGTTTTAATTCGCTGGTGGCTAATCATGTCTGTATGAATCAGTTGACTTTAATCATATTTTTTAAAAGTTGCAAACAAACCCTCTTAGCCAGCAGTTTTATTTCAAATTATTTTGTTCCAGCATTATAGAAACAATCATACGTTGATATAAGTGATTTTTGTTTACATTGCTCATAATGTTTATTTGAATTTTGTTACATTTTGTTTTGACATTTTTTTAAAAAAGTTTAAGTTTGCCAAATATTCAATTAAAAAAATACTTCAATCATGGGTACATTTATAACAAAAGTAGGGAAAACGTATATAAATTTCACATTACTAAAATAACCGGTTTATTCGATATTCGAAAAATGTACATTTTAAAATGTTCGACTTGGGCAAAACTAAAATAAACGGTTAAGACCGGTCGAAAACTATTCGATCGATCTCCCTACTAAATACTTATCACAGAAAACCAGAGAGAGAATATTATTATTTACACTGAGAAAATTAAATCGTAAAATCCAAGAAAATACACTTTGTTGCAAAGACTTTTATTGGTCAGATTGTGCCCAAAGACAAAACATCTTTACCGGAAAGGCGCAAAGATCTTTAGATTCCCATGAAATATATACTTAAAATCAAAGACTTAAAATCTTGTGGCAAGGATGTACGTCTTTGTAAACACATGAAAAAAGTCCTTAAACTAAGGAAAAAGTATTTTGGCATAATGACTTTCATTCGTTAGTCCTGAGACTTGAATTTTTGATTTTAAGTACAATTTTAATGGTAACAAAGACGTAATTTTAACATTATTACAAAGAAACGCAATTAAATTTAACGAAAAAGACAAAAAAAAAACAAAGACAAGGCGCACATGCACAATTGAGCGTTCATATCGACTGACTTACAATTAATGACAACCACGAAAACAATTCTTTTTATTTTTTTACATATATTGTAATCAATCGGCTACACTTGAGGAGGTCCATAACAAAACGCAATAATTACATTTTTCAAGTTTTTTGATTTTTTGATTGAATCCCATTCTACACATTGAAATCTATATTACCTTCATTATAAAGCATTCCAAAACTCAATAACTACACTGCAGATCAATATCAAATATGCTGGTTCAGAGCAAAATGCAATAACTACACATCTTTGCAATAAATCTTTACAAGAAATTTTAAAACAGTCAAATTGATAAATAAATTATGCTCTGGTGGTAACTCTGAGATAACTGTTAAACGTAAGGAATTTTTGTTTAGGTAATATCTTTTGCTTTTGCTATGTTGATTGTGACTAATATTTTCGTACAATTCATAGCAAAATGAAATAAATACTATGGATTCGGACCAAAACGCAATACATAATTCCAAATTTGTTATCTAAATAACTTTAAAACAAACTGTCAGATAAAATAATTAATTTGTGATTAATATTATTTTTTATAGACAATAATACTTTAATAATTGTTTTTTGAAAAAATTATGTGCTACTTACTTAAATTACATTTTGTCGTTTATCCAAAAAAATGTTATGGTGTAATTATTGCGTTTTGTTATGGACCTCCTCACTTGTTTCGTTATGCATTCGTATACAAATTTAACTTTGAAGACTAAATTCTTTAAAGATACAGACTTTATTTTTTTTTTTTTGTTAACAGCTCTTGTTTACCGTTGCAAGCAAACATGTGTGAACAAGCAAACATGTTCACTTATGCATTGAAGACAAAATTCTTTAAAGTTACAGACTTTGTCTTTGTAGCAAGGATGCTTAGCTTTAAAAAACAAAGAACAGTCTTTAATTTTAAAAACGTTTTTCAATCCCTTATTAGCAAAGAAATTAATCGTTGTAGCAAATATTTTATCTTAACGGAAAAGATAATTTCTTTGATTAAGCTTCAAAGAATTTTAGTCGCTTGTGTTGAAGACGCACCATTTGCTTGTTTAAATAATAAATCATTGATGCTAGGATTTTTTCCTTCTAACAAAGATATTTTCGTTAAAATTTTACAAAGAGGTTTTTTCTTTGATTTTAAAGCTTTTAATTTTCTCAGTGTACTTACCCGTTACACATATTTTGTTTTACTTTTAATGTATTCCCCTCTATGTTTGCGGAAGAACGCAAATTATAAGCAGCTTCCTCGATATGATTTTCGTAATCATTCTGCTTTGAAAATTTGATGTATTTAACTGAATAATTTAAATAAATAGAAACCGGGAATTTTTGCTTCTTATTTTACTTTTCAAACATGAAATAATGATTGTCTTTTTTTCTTATATATAACTAGCATATTGTTGTAGTATCTACAACATACTTTTACAGATACACGTGTATGCTTTTTTACAATTTACTGTTTCCACACGTACGACGTTTTTAGGAAAAAAATTTTATTTAACTGCTTAGAAGGACTTTCTTCTCTAGTCGTTTCCAAATTCTTAATATATACATATAATCTTAAGTAATGGAAAAAAGTTTACAACAGCCCAGGAAAAACTTTTTGATTTTTAGTAATAGGTGGTAGCTATTTCATACATTACCTGGTAAGTAGTTGTCATTACAATTGTCATTATTCTGAAAACTTCAATAAGTTCTTACTAGCAACTACTTATTACTTCTGTTATTTTCACTACTGAATATTCGCTTACTGGTAACGTACTCAATAACTACTTATTAGGTCTATTAACTAGTGATTTTTTGGCTTCTGGTAAGTTTATTGTAAGTACTTACAATTCAACTTACAAGTAGTTAAATAATAACTAGGTATTTTTTGACTTCTAGCAAGTGTATTTTAAAAGTACTGAATTCTTTGGACACCTCGAACAAAAATAAGTAGTTATTCAGCCGAAAAATAAGTAGTGTTTATTTTCTCCAACATTATTTGCTAACTTACTAGGTAAGTATAGTTTTTGCTGGGAGATGTTTGCGTGTAACCATTTAGGAAATTTTAAAAGGGAATTGAAAAAAATTGAGCAACACTTTCAGTTTTCAGCTGAACCAATTATATTCATTTTACTCCTGCAAGGAGCATAGGGCCAATTATACTGGATTTTAATCATAAACTGCTTACGAGGACTAGAAACATTTCGACGATGAAATTATTCGTTTCTGTTAAATCGTTCGAAAATGAGCGAGCTTTGTTTCTTTTACTCCTGCAAGGAGCATAGGGCCAATTATACTGGATTTTAATCTTAAACTGCTTAGGAGGACTAGAAACATTTCGACGATGAAATTATTCGTTTCTGTTAAATCGTTCGAAAATGAGCGAGCTTTCCACAGGCGCACAATAATAAGTCGCCTAAGAATTAATTAGAGACCTAAAAAAACACCAAGTGTTAGATAAATATTTCCTAGTGTTACACTCGAAATGACAAGCCTAAAGATACCCTCATTTTCCACTCGAGCTGGTGGAGTGTGAAAAAAATAAAAATACAAAAAAAAATAATTTTTTGAGAAAAATTATGGCAAAACATAAAAACAAAAATACAGAACGATATTGTCCGCTTTTTTAACTTTTTTATAAGGCACTCAGTCAACAAGTCAGACTGTCTGGAAGCTTTTTCTCTTGGCAAAAAAAAAACATACAAAATTAAAACGACAGCAGCAACATATTTATATTTTGGTTGTTGTATCTGTTGGAGTGAATATTTATGGACAGTATTCGTGATATCATCCAGAAAAACAAAAACACATAAAACATTTATTTTGTCAGTCAGTCAGCCAGTATGTGAGAACCAAATAACAATTTGAAAACACATACTTTTGCTTAAAAATTGCAGTTTTTTTAATGGGTTGCACAAAGAACATGCTACCAAGTTCATTTATTTCTTAAGAAAGATTTAAAAGTCTAAATACGAAAAAATGCTCCGTTTAAAATTCAAACATGCATTTTTGAAATACATTTTTAATTATCTATAGATGTAAAGTTTTAAGTTAAAAAAATAACTTTGTAAGATTAATAGACCCAACTTAAACCAGAACTGAAAATTTCTTATATTCTATTTTTTGCATTGAAACTTAACGTGCAAATAACACATTGAGTTAATTTCTGTGTTAAATTGATTTTAGTGTTTACAGGTTTTGTAGGCACTTGCTACACTGAATCGAATAATGAATACATACGTACTTGAATCAAGAAAAAACGGTGTCAATAGTACGTTAATCCCAAATTCGTAGTTGAAATAATCGGAAAGTAAGTTTAGATTTAATTCTAGCCTAAAACACATACCACAAGAGATATAGGAATAATTACTTTACCCGTAACACATGTTTGTTTCACTTTTGTTGTATTCCGCCCTTTGTTTACAGAAGAACTCTCAATTATTAGACAACAGTTGCACGACAATTTAACTAAATAAGTTTAACAAATAGAATATGGGAATTTTTGCTTCTTGTTTTACTTTTTAAACATGAAAATAATGTATGCTTTTCTTCTTGTAGTGCCGTTGTTTTTTCTACTTAAAGCAAGCAAATCATTGTTTACCTTCTTTTTAGTGTTGTTTTTGTTTCTACAACAAACCCATTTTGGATTGTTTAAAGAAGTACTTTTGTACTAACCTGTACTAAAAGTACGTTCAACAAGCAAGAAATTATAGTCGGTCAAGCCCGACCATATGATACCCTACACCACAGTATTAAAAAACACATCATGCTTATACATATGTCTATAGCTCTAGCTTCTATCAGGACACTCAGCGCATCAGTTGCTCTGTATTTTAAAACTTACTAATCTTATTAAAGCATTCAATATCTTGACTTAACATCTTATTTTAATCATAATTTAATTTTTAGTGAGGTAACTGACAAACAAACGGAGTTCTATCACTTGCATGTTTTATAATCCATCTTTGATGAAGCTCGTACGCTGTTTTAAATGTCAATTTAAAACTAACAGTCTAAGGATTACTTAATGTATCGGCGTCTTATGTTTAATTTTTCGCAGTATATATATATAGTAATTTACCATAATAGGACCCCTCGTGGTCCTATTTTTTAAAAAAATGCATACCTTTTGTGTCCACATAGATATGGTTCCCCTTGTGGTCCTATTTTTTTAAAACTACATAGCAACTACATAGGTTTAAAATTTAATTAAAATCGGTTTGATAGTTTCTGAGAGGCAGAAATTTGCCCCTATCTTCCCTCATAGTTCTACGATTCGGCCCATTTACAAAGGCTTGGTCCTTGTCCAAGGAACCTATGTCCAAAATTTTATCAAATTATCTCCAAAACAGCGACCTGTACTTTGCGCACAAGCTTACATGGACAGCCAGCCAGCCTGCCAGCCAGCCGGACGGACATCGTTAGTTCAACTCAGAAAGTGATTCTTAGTCGATCGGTATACTTTAAGGTGGGTCTAGGACCAATATTTTAAGGCGTTACACACATCAGCACAAATGAATAATACCCTCTCCACTATTGTGGTGTGGATAAAAAAATTAACACTAGCGGAGTTCAGTGTTTGATGCGAATGGTCTTGCGAAAGTGCAAATGCAAAATATTGTAGCTTTTGTCTGCAATCCAACAACAAAATATACAGATATGCAATTGTCACAACATTGCTTTTGCGCAACCTGGGATATTGAAAGGTGGAACGATACCTTAAGGCATCTTATAACAAGTAAGAAAGTAAAGTCGGTCAAGCCCGACCATATGATACCCTACACCACAGTATTAAAAACACATCATGCTTATATGTCCATATAAATATGGATTTATCTATGTTTATAAAATTCATTAAAACCGTTTTAAAAGTTTGTGAGATGGAGAAATTGCCCCCTACCTCCCCTTGTGGTCCTATTTTTGAAAAACTGTATAGCTTATGTGTCCATATAGATATGGATCTATCTTTGTTTTGAATTTCATTAAAATCGGTTTGAAAGGCAGAAATTGGCCCTATCTCCCCTCGTGGTCCTATTTTTTAAAAACTGCATCCCTTTTGTGTCCATAAAGATATGGTTCTATGTATGTTTTAAATTTCATTAATATCGGTTTGATAGTTTCTGAAAGGAAGAAATTTCCCCTTATCTTCCCTCGTGGTCCTACGATTTGGCCCATTTTCGATAGGCTTGGTCCTTGTGCCATTAAAAACCTATGTCCCAAATTTGATCAAATTAGCCCCATAATTGCGACCTGTACTTTGCGCACAAGGTTACGTGGACAGCTCAGAAAGTGATTCTGAGTCGAGCGGTATACTTAAAGTGGGTCTACGGCCAATATTTTAAGGCGTTACACACATCAGCAGAAATGCATAATACCCTCTCCACTAATGTGGTGTGGAATAAAAAAACTTAAATTTAGTAGGAGCTATCGATAATATCGAAATACAGATATGAAGACATCTAACAGCAGCTATACACACACAGTTTTTTGCCGCAAATTTTTACTTGCTATTATTAATTCGCGCTGAATTACAGCAATGAATACAAACAACAAGAATGGAAGTGGTATGGATTGCTTAGCAGTGCTTTTTACTGCTAATTAAAGGACTTTAACTCGAAATTTTTACATGTTTATTTAGGGACTGAAATGTCAAATATTTTTGTAATGTTGTAAAAAAATGCAAATTCAAATACAATTACAAGCATGGGACAAAACAATGAACGACCATAAGAGGGTAATTCCGCTAGATTGATTACTTTTTTGGGTTTAGAATTTAGAAAATTTTTTAAAGTTGCAATCGAATATCTTATAGTCCCTGTAACTTCGGTTCCTTCAGAAAGGTACTTATCAATTTTTAAAAAACTGCCATCTAAAATAACGTGCGTATATACATACGTCTCATACATTCGATAAAGTGATAAAAACAACGAACTTATAAAAAAATGATTAAAGTTTTCCTTCACAAGTACAAACATTCAGTCGATAGTAATATCGATATATCGATAGTGAAATCTGAACTATCGATAAATATCGATAGTAGAAAATATCAATAGTATCCCAGCACTACTGTGTACTACCTTTACAAAAAATGTTGGTCCAAAATTAATGCCAGACTTTAATTAAATAAAAATATGGCTTTTATTTTTTACCTTTTTAATATTTTGCGACAAATAGAACCTTGTTATCCTTAGGTCGCGATTTAGTAAATCATAAAGCATAACAAATAAGGTAATTGAGGAGGTCCATAACAGAACACAACAACTCCACTTTTTAAGTTTAGTGTTTTTTTCCTTATTGTCAATTTTAACGATTTTTTTTTTACTTTGAAGCGGATCAAAACGCAACTATTTCACATACAAACATACATCGTATTTGCTTAAATTCATCTTTTTTTGTTCATTTATTCAAAAATTGTAAAAGTGGAATTGTTCCGTTTTGTTATGGAGCTCCGCAATTAATATTGTGTGTTTTTCAGCTGCAACGATATCGATAACTATGGTTTGACAGCTGAGAATGTCATACTGTGTTGACAATTCTACTTAGTAAGCTTAGGCAAGTCATCATGAATCATTTTACTCTAGAAAAACACTTTAAAATTGTGGACATTTACTTTGAAAAATAAATGTGTTTTCGAAGCTTATGCACTTCGTCCATTTTACGTATTTGGAACGAAGACCATCCTCAAGCCGCTAACGTCCATTTTACATATTTGGAGCGTAGACAATCCTCATGCCGTTAACGATCACCATTACATCTATTAAAATTTAATGTTTGGTGAGGTTTAAGGAGCAAGGAGCTAACGTTAGGGTGAATGGAGAACGCTATCGAGCCATGCAAACTGAATTTTTGTTTCCAAAATTTAATCAGCTAAACATCAATCATATTTAGCGCTTAATAATCGATCAACTGCAAAATCAATATGGTGAAAACTTTATTTCCTGAAGTGGTCCTGTTCACTGGTCGCCTCGTTCGTACAATTTAACGCCTCTTGATAAATTTTTATGGGACTTTGTTAAGTCACTGATTTATGCCGACAAACCAGCAACTCTTGTAGAATTGGAAGCCAATGTGCAAGCCACCATTGACGCCATACGGCCAAGTTTGTTGGAAAAATTTAACTGTTAAAGCTCAGTTAGCCGGGAGTAACAGTAACCTTATCGTAAAAAAGTATTTCTTACAGAATGAGACGTAACATCTTACTGCTACTTGTAATCGTTCTAATTGCTTTACATACAACAAAATAAAGCAGCTGATTTGCAACGTTACTGTTACTCCCGGCAAACTGAGCCTTTAGTCGTAGCCGAGGCGGATATATTTCTTAAATACTATTTACAAAACTAATTCTATGAAATTATCTACCAGATTATAATAAAAAAAATTCATTCCAACAATATTTCTGTCTTAAATTGTATTTTCAAGTTCTCCTGCAGCTAAAAAAAAAATACCCTAAAAAATAATATTTTGTGCCTCTGGCCCTAACGGCATTGTTTGGCGAAATTTTCTAAAAACATTTTGCAAAAGTTAACTAAAATTCGTTTATGTAGCTTGGAATTTCCTTCTTTAACGGAATACTTTTTGAAATCGTTGGAGCACTTTTAAGAATCCGTTTTGTTTTCACTGGACTAGCGATAAAAAAAATTTTAGTGATATCGACTTTTATGCGCGGTTTCTGTGATCGAAATTAACGTTTTAGAATTTGAGATGTTCAAAACAATATTTCAATATAATATATTGAAATATAATTAAAACTAATATAAAAATTATCGAAATTTCTGTCTTAAAAAATATAAAAAATCTTGATTTCCGAATTCGGAGTAGGTTTTGCAAGTTTTTGGAGACACAAAGTCTATAAGTTTTTCATTTCTTAATACAGTCGTTGGTAATCTTAAATATACAATCATATTATTAGAGGCAACTCGTTGAAAAATTGCTATAAATTTTAAATTAAGCTTTCGACCAATTTACGAAAAAAAAACTTTCAAGAGAATACAAAGCAAAAAAAAAACATAATTTATTTTTGTTCTTTATTAGAGTTTTGTCGCAATAAATTCTAAAACTAATTTCCGTTTTAACTTTTTTTGCTTATTTATGCTAAATGTGCATTTCTTCTCGACTCCTTAACCCTTTAATGTATGTATATGGGTAAGTGTTTACAAAACTCTGCGTGCGTGCACTCAAAATATTATGTAGTTAAATTCAAACGAAAATTCATTTGAAACAAATTAAAATTCATTTAAAAAACGGATCATTTACATTTCATTTAAAACAAATGATTTTTTCAGTAATTTCTAAGTTTTTTATTTATTGAACATCATATTCGTTAAAATTGAATAGTTTTTACTTTTAAAAAATTTAAAAAACAAATTAACAAAAAAAAATACGGAAAACATTATTTTTTGGTAGTTTGTTTTTTTAATAACAAACATAAATGTTGAAAAATAAATTTATTCGTAAAATAACTATATTTTTATTCAATTTTAACAGTACCGAAAACGAATTTAATAACCTACAATCAGTTACTGTAATAATTTTATGAGTGTGCTAGTGTTGGAAATAAAGGTCTGCGAACATCCCTTAAGGGATACAAACATCTAACATAAGGTGCTCTTAAATAAAAAAAAACACCAAACAAAAAGCGTGAGCTAATTTAGTGGTATTTTTTCCTAATTTCAACAAAAAAATATTAGAATTTCGTTTGCAGCTAAATTATAAAACCCTTTTCAGAAGCTAATTTAAATTTATCATAAAAAAACTGTATTCTGTACATATTGAAAATACATCCTAAAGGTAATTAAAAACACAACAAAAAATATCTAGAAAAAGTTCATTTATTAATGAAATAAAAAATTTCACAAAAACTATGGGATAAGTTTTTTTTCTTGACTTTTCCACAGTAAGAAATGGGAATAATAAGTTCGTCATTCGGTTTGTAACATCTACAAAGTTCATCTAATACCGCTTAAAAAATATATTCTTTAAATCCATATTAATAGAACTTTCGTTTGGCGTATGTGTTGCTTGAAATCAGCTTGCCGAAGATTTGGAAGATTGGGGATTTTTATGTGTAGTAACATCCCTAGAGGGAAGCGAACTGACACCAAAGTAATCTCGTGATAGGTCTTTGGTGGTAGAGACCGGTTCTAGTTAAAACACTTTCTATGAATAAGACCTATCAGTTTTACATGGGGTTGTCATTAGCATTAACACCATTTTACCAGTCACTCATCTATTCTCAATGGACGTGTTTAGTGTCAGTTACTACCATGTAGTATTATTTCAATATAATGAAGTATTATTTCAATTAAACAAGTCCTAGAATTAAATTCAAGAATCAAATTTTAGAAAGTTTCAAAAACTGTGTCACACCACCGGTGAACTCATTAATTTTTCTACCATTTTCTTCTTAAACCAGTTACATGATTGGTTCTCCTTTCACTTTCTTTTTGTACCAGTTCTATTTTCACAACTCCCGGGACCAGTCTGTTGGACCAAATAGTTAGGAGAAAGTGTTTATTTATATTCAACAAGATATTTTCAGAATTTTCTAAAGTTTAAATAATTGAATAAAAATGTTTACGTATTTTGTAAAGGTTCATCCATAATTGATCCATAGATTTAGGACTTGACTCGAAAAATACTTTAACTTATATTAAAATCAACACAAAGAATGAGATAAGCATACATTTTGGTTCCGAGCTTTAAAGCTTTGCGTTCGAAAGCGAACCCATATTACTAATTGTAGAGCCCATGTAACCATATGAAGCGCTCACAGCTTAACCAAACCAAATCAAGACAATAAGTATAAGAAATTTCAAAACTAGAGCGAAATCCTTCACAGAGTTTAACTTCATTCAGTTATGTAACGCACTTAATCAAAAAGTGTTCCGTTACTAAAGTAATGGTAAAAACCCCAAGTGAAAAACTCTCATTTTCAAAGGAGTGGAGGTCAGTTCATTTGCTCAACCTCAAAATATTTCGAATTGTCTTTTTCTGACTTGGTTCACTTCAGCTGTGAGCCCTCCAAATAAGTTCTAGTTTTGAAAAATACTTAAGCTTATTAAAATAAAAATGATACGCATTTGTGATGTTGGCATTAATTAAAAAAAAAGCATGAAAAGTCTCAAAATGCCTCATCTGGAAGCCTACTTGTAAACATATACATATGTGTTTTTAACGAAAAACAAAAAGCCAACAAAATATGTTTACAAGAAAAAAATATGTTCACTCACAGGCTATTCGTGCTGTGGTATTGGACATTGCCAAGCAGCAACAACAATACTAGTGAGAAGCTAAAAAAAAAACACAAAAAGAACATTAAAATATAATGTACCTCAACAAAATCACTACAATAGAACTTCTTTGTAACGAAAAACAGAACACTACATAATGTTTGTTGCTTTAGATATCGTTTCTGGGTGTGTGTACCGTAGGCTAAATAATGTTCTGTTTTTTCGAAAACTGCTTTTATCGCATTTGCCAAGCCTAATTTTGTTCTTGAGATATGACTCGTTGCAATAAAGAACCGATATAGATAATATATGATACTTATTTTATCCGTGCTTTAGGGGAAAAAGAACCAACAGCAAACTTGTCACGCGACAGCTCTAAAGTGCTAGGGACCGGGTCTAGTTCTAACATTTTATATGAAGGGGACTTGTCACTTTAACATGGCGATGTCCTAGGAGGATGTTAATTGGCACCTTTTTGACTTTATAACAGGTCATTGAAATTACCTCAATGGACACATTAAAATGCATTTAAAATAATGTCTGTCGATATTGTCCCGAGTAATACATATCAATATGATAGTGCACCTTCATATAAAGTAATAGAACAAGAGAGAATCAGCCAATAACCGCACAAAATCCAGTCACATCTACTTTTGTGTAATTTACCTTTCCTCTGGAGAAACTACACTTAAAACACGTTATCACCAATTAAGTGATATGTCTTGTTTTTCTCTATCCCAATTTCGTCCTTTTTATTATAATATTGTGTTCACAGGTCACGGTATAAGTGCTTTAAGAAAAATTAACACAAAATTTCTATCGTGCCAAAACTCTAAATGGTGAAGAACACTTGGGTCAGATACAATAATGAACTGATTTAATTAGTTTTTAATATTCAATAAACTTTTTATTTTGAAAATATCTGCGCCAAATTCGGTCCTTCTAGCTTAAATGGTGTGGGCGATTATGTGCAAAATTCATAATTTTGGAAGAAAAAAAAAGAGTTACATTTTAAGCGTAATTTGAATAAAAATAAAAATAAAGTTTTTATTAAAGATTTTGTGGAACGACAATATTTTCATCTCATATAAAATTCCGTGTTTTTTAAATACATTAAAACTGATTACGCTTAAAATGTTTGTAATTAAATATACTATTTGGTTATTAAATAAAACATTCCAGATATTTAATATAACGTAGAAAAAAAACAAAATAAAAATTAAAAATTTTGAAAAAAACGTAAAAAATAGGCAAATTTTGAACTTTGAGGTGCCATTACTCAGCCATTTCTTATCAGATAGAAATTTTCAGCATATCGACGAAAAAGGCATTCAATTGCAATTCAATTTCCAACGATATGCCATTTATTTCGATCGGACTTTTTGGTTGGGCTCCACAAGGGTTTGAGTGGGAATATACACCGAAAAACACAAAAGTACCGTTATCTAAAAAACGGTACTTAGGAAAAAAAAATTACAGCGTTTTTCGTGTTCAGGAGGTCTCAATTAACTTATCTAGGCATGTGGCGTTCTTGGTATTTTTTGGCTGTAAACCATGGTTATCTGCAGTGTTATCTATCACTATTTCATTATAATTTTATAATCTATCTGTAAAAAAAATGTCCAGAAATTCGAACTGCCCGGTGCACAAAGTGCACCTCTACTGTATATTGCAGAAAGAGTCACATAACTGCCTAGCAATCCCACGTAGGGGATAAAGTGTATGACTAACACCCCTTTAATTTTTGTTCCAATCCGTTTTTCAAACATACTTTTCAATTTTCTCCAACACTTAGGGGACAATCCTTGTCTACTGAGAACTGACTGCTAAATTTCGGACTTTTGGTGAAGGGCGTTAGAGATTCGGCACAGCTGAATACAGCATTATAACTTGTTTGTCACATTATTTCGTTGTAGTGTCACATACATAAATTAAGGCTTCTTCTGATGTCAATGCATTTTGGGGTTTTTTGTTTTATGTAAAAAAAAAATGTGTTTGACATTTCTTTAAAATATAAAAAGAAAAAACGTCAAATCACAATCCTTTTTTTCGACATGGTTGTTAAGGTCCTTGAAATTGTATTTTTTTTCTGTGAGTATCTTTTTTTCCTCCAACTGTTTTTACCGGGTGTGATGATGCAGTACATTTTCCACTCAAAGAAACCACAAAAAAAATCGAACATTTTTTTTAATATTTTCCATAGAAATTTTTTTTTTTTTGTAATTCTAATTATTTTTATATATTTTTGGTCTAAATTAAATTTACATATTTTTTTGTTTCACTTTTTTTCAATAGATTCTTTTTTACTTTTCAATTTGTTGGCCCAAAAAGTAACAAATTTTTGTGTTGTGTCACTTGAAACCCCTTTTATTCACTTTTTTTTGGAGGCCGTTCAACCGTTTAAATTTTACTCTCTGGGGTGTAATTGATCATTGTTTGATTAAAATTTTTTTTTTCTTTCGCTTTCCTTCTTTAAAAATTTCTTATTGTTTAATAATTTGTTTGTTTATATTTTTTTTTTTCTTTTTTTTAACTTTTGCATTTATAATTAAATCATAAATACAGCTGACGTCATTATTTGAAGACTGATGCTGTAGCTGTAATGAGTTTTTTTTGCATTTTTTTAACCCAAAAATTTTAAATAAAATGAAATTAATAAAATTTTCTTAAGGGTTGAGTGTTGAAAGGATTCATAACCTAGTTTTTTATTATTGTAATATTTGCTTGCTTAGATTTTTCAATTAATTTTTAATGATTTATTGTTTCATTGAAATTAAACAAATCTGTTGTAATTTTCTGCCGTTAATACAATTTTTCTTAATTCTTTAATATACCGTACACTTTTACCATTGGTAGAAATAGTTTTATTCATTTGAGCTGATGTATGTTTCACAAAGAACTATTGGTTTTTTGACCCAACTTTAAGTATACTGATCACTTTCTAAATCGTCCGTTTGTTCGGCTGGCTAGTTGCCTGTTCATGTAAATTGTGTGCCCAAAGTGCAGGGGCTAAATTACGAAATTCAATATCGATCGAAATTCTCATTAAAATTGTATTGTAATTTCGAATGCGGTAATTTGGCTGGCCGCAGGTCTCAATTCTGAAGATAACTGAAAGCCTATAAAGAATCGGTCCGTAATTTCACAAAGCCGCCATACAAACTTCTTACCGGAATAGAATCTTTTAGTCGATAAGCCATCTTTATATCGGGGGGCCAAACAAGTTGTTTGCATTACATTTTTTTCTATTTTATCACCTAGTGATATTTTCCATTTCTAAAAATCACTTCGAACCAAAATTGTGAAAAGTGTTGGCATCAGAACATAACAATAAACCCACTCGCTAGAATAAACTTAGTTTTTATAAAACGAATCATTTTTCAGAAACTAGACAGACAAAATTCGTCATGAGAAACTGTTATGCAAATTTTATTGCAACTGGTTCATATACACCCAGAGAAAAAACATGTTTAAATACGGTCACCTCCAACAAAACAATTTTTAAAGAAAATTTTAAAAATATTATGTTTCATTTAACCATATAATTGTCACCGGCAAAAATATTTTGGTTGAATTAGTCCTCCATTAAAAAGCCACAACCATATTGAGGTTGCCTCCGAACATGTTATGCACTGAAAGAAAAATGCTTCATATATTTAATGAATCATTTTCATAAAAAAAATTTCCTTGGGTAAATGAAAATTTTCATTGTCTAAATGGAATTTCATAGTTATAATGAAATCTCGCTTCATTGGATTTCGTAATTACGTTAAAAATTTTCATTGGAAATATGAAAACTTAAGTTTGTCCAAGTTAAACAAAAAATTTTAGTTGGGAACATAAAAAAACAATATACAAACATAACTATGTTCATAAATTAATACAAAATTATAGTTTCCTTAAAAAAATGTTTAATTGTTAATTAAAAAATTTAAGATTTAAAAATTTCGTACATCTAATGTTACATGTATGCCATTAACTTTATGAAATCAAAAATTTTTTTTATAAAAGCAACATATTTCAATAATTGCGTTCATAAATTTAAATTTTCATTATGACAATAAAAATGTCATTATAATAATGAAACAAAAACTTTCAATCCACTTTCAATCAACGTTGTTATTTTTATTATTGACAATTTAATCTCATATTTACGCTCTTAATTGAGTAAAAAACATAGTTTTTTTATCCAAAAACTACACTGCCCCAGTAGACTAGTTGGTAGTGAGCTTGTCTATCAGCACCTAGGTTGCGCGATCGAATCCCGCCAGAGACAGAAAAAAAATAAAAAATAAAATAAAGTAAAATAAAATAAAATAAGAAAAAAAAAAATAATTAAAAAAATAAAAAAAAAAATTTTTTTTTACTTTATTGAAAGAATTCATCGAATGAATAATATTCATAGATCTAATGTTATGTTTCATTAAATCCTTTTAATGAAACAGGTTTCATTGATCCAACGAAGCGCTGCATAGGTTCCTTTTTAATGCAATTTTTCATGGGATTAATGTCAAAATTCATTGGAATTGCGAAGAAAATTCTTTCAGTGTGGTTAAAAATAACTAAAAACAAATTATTGCCATTTTTAACCACAACATGTTTAGAGGTAACCATAATATGGTTGTGGCTTCTTGATAGGGGACTTATTCAACCATAATATGGTTGTAGATGCCAATTATATGGTTATATTAAACATAACATGTTTACAATTTTCTTTAAAAATAGTTTTGTTGGAGGTGGCAATAAGTTACTTTTGAGAAATGGACTTGTTAACTAGTCTTGTAAGTACATAGATATATATTTAGTTTAAATAACTTATATATGTAGTTGAATCGAAATTTAAAAAAAAAATTAGATTCTGTTTACTAGAAGATAAAGTATTGCATTAATTCCCATATCCCTTTATCACAACAAAAACTAAATATAATTTTCATAGTGATTTATGAAACTTTCTTTATGACTTTAAAATTAAGCATTTTATTGCCCTATAGGGGACAAAGCCTTTAATAAATTAAGCGATTTTCTCTTTTTTTTTTTTTGTCTCAACCAATTTTTTGTATCCAAACCTTGATGACTTATTTAGCAGCAGCGTTTTTATGGCACGTTTTCTGCATTTTTTCTTTTTTTTTGCGTTAACACGATTCTAAAATATGATTTTTTACAAATATAAAAATTTAACTTATTAAGAGCTTAACCCTTTTATAATAAAAATGATTTATTACAATTTATTTAAAGTAATATGCATAATTTTGTAAAAAAAAAAACAAAAATAAATTATGTGGCAAGAGCAAAAAGGGTGGTTAAAGAAGATTTCGTTTTTAAAATAAAACTAATTACGAAAATTGCTTGAAAAAAAATTTGAGATACCTACAAACTATGTTTACATTAACTAAACAAAAAAATTATTAAATGGAAATTAAAAAAAAGAAACCTTAAGACAATAAAAATTTTTATGAAATTCTACGAAAGTTTCATAAATTGTGCGAAATGATCACTTCAGCAGATTCTTGACGTTTTTTTTTATATTTCTGTAAGTTTTTAAATCTCAATTGCATGAGATTGTGGTCTTTAGTTTTTTATCTTAAAAGAATTTTTTTTCTTATTCTTTGTAGTTTTCATCGTTTTTCAATGACATTGAAAACCGAAAACAATTGCTCGTGTTTTTTTTTGCATTTTATTTAAACATCATCACATTTGTGGCATGATGATGACGATAATGTTGATGATTTGCAATGACTTGAAATTTACTGCTGCATACGAACCCCTCTCGCTTATTGTGTGTTTTTGTTAAGTTTGCATGATCATTTTTATGTACTTGTTGGGAATTTGATGAAAGTTAAAACCATGAAGGCCTGCATCAGAAAGGGGCCTTAAAAAATTTATGAATTGGGATACACTTAGGATTTAATTTTAATAATATATCAAAACCCAATGCAGTGTCGCCACTTTGTAGGTAATTACCCGAATTTGGTATAATTTTTACTGTCGTGGGTAGATCGTGCGTAATTTCTCTTAGGTGTAATTCAGGTGTAATTTAAATTTCTTACTTCAGATACCCATATAAAGTCAAGATTCGATATCAGTGATGACATTTATTTCTCTTTTGAAATATTGTTGATAAGAAATGCACAGTCTTCTGAACCAAAGCCTCGGTTTCTTTTTAAGAAAAGTCTTCAATCATTTAATATATATTCTCAAAAGTTCGATAATGAAAGTCGCAAGAGGGACTCCAAGATTTGGGTTAAGATGGCTATCGTATTGATTTAGAACCTGAGGCTTATTGAAAAAAGTTATTCAAATTAAAAACTAGCCTGGGGGAAGAAATGTTTCCAATATTCCAACGTATACAGCCCAATTATGAATGAAAATTCCACGGGAGTTTTTTCCCTTTTCCTATTTAAATTCAATTGTTAAATGGGAGAAGGTAATAAACTCCAGCGGAATTTTGTATTCATAATTAATTTTATTTTTATCTGGCAACTTTCAAATGCTTTAGCTTGAATAATATTTAACGCCTTTAACAGTTGTAAAACTGAATTATGAAAGGGACAGTTGTATAAATCCCTGCAGGCATTTTGCTTACTAAATAAGGTATAAAGGATATTTTTAAGATTATGAAACTTAAAATGGTAGACAACACAAAAAATTTATTTTATTCACAGATTAATACACAGCGTTATCAATTAAAACTTATTTCAAACAAATAGGCAACGCGCCTGTTCTTGACGAAATGTATTGCAGACGTCCAATTTTGATCCTCTCTTTCGAGCATTTCGATGGTTTTCTTCTGCAACCTCGTAACTCAGAAACAACTACTTTTCAGAAGAGACAAAATACTTTTTTTTTACCAAATATTTGAAACTTTTTGCTATATATATTCTTTTATAATACAAGAATTAGGAAAAATTCCGATATTCCGCCATACAAAAAAATTGCAATATTGCAAGGCGGTATTTACTGATTACTTTTCCGGTTAAAACAAAACATCGGAAAAAATCGAGCTACGTGGTTGCGGAAGAAAACTTTCGATTGCTGGCTGCATGTCACCAATTAAATAAACAATGTTGGACTCCAAGACGTCAATTGTTGCTGGTTTATCAGCCGCCCCTCCCCCCCCCCCCCCCCCGCCGTCCTAGATATTAATAGAAATCCAAAAACGTACAATCCGTTGCCCATAACACCCTTTCATTGCTCTTTTTTCTGATGTCACTTGTTTGCAAAGATGCGATTTGAAAATTCCATCCGATTCAGGCGCAATCGAATATCGATTTTCTGCATAAAGACTTTTATAACAGCACACCAACAAAAAAAAAAACTTCATAAATTGTGAAGTGCATTTTCAGTTGATGGGGCAAAAACAATCCCTAAAAGAGGAACAAGTAAAATAAACAAGCAACTGCAATAACAAATACAAAAATTGCCAACAACAATGTACTACATAATCTCTGTTAATCTCACTTTGCCTCCCAAAAAACCTTGAAATACCAAATGAGGACAAAGAAATATTTATTCCTCTTTCTGAACGCAAACAAACAAACAAGAAGAAACAAAAAATCTTAAAAAAGACTAAGATCAAAAACAACATTGTTTGCAAAAAATAAACATTGTTGAAATAAAATGGCAACAGCAAAAATACAAAAGAAAAATCTGACAATCAACTTCTTTTCCCCTCTGAAAAAAACACCCTACAAAGGCAATTCTACTCTTAAGACTTTAAAGTACTCTGTACTCTATACAAGTCGACTCATTTGGGACAATATTTTCACTCCAGGCACGAACACGTTTTATGGATCTTCTTTCAAAAAAAAAAATTATTTTTCTTTTATTTATATTATTTACACACAAAGGCACATAAAGAAGGGGGAAAGGGAAAAACGTACAACAAATACTCGATCGTATTTTTATAAACATGTGCAAATAACAAAAAAAAAACATGATATTTTTTACTAACACTTTCAGTATAGAAAATCTTTATGATCATTTGCAATGGAAGAAGAGTGTATCGGTTTTATGTTACTCTACAATATATTCCAATCTTGGGTAAAAAAACGCTTATTAGAGAAGAATTTGATTCAAATTACTCAGTTCTTATCTTAGAAGGAAGTCAACAAACATAATCGGAAGGCATCAATGCGCAAAGCAGTAAATATCTAATTCTTACTATGCATCTACCAACGCCCCGCACCAATGTGCATAAAATGTATACACTGTTGGTAATTCTAGTACATATGTATGTATGTTAGTGCCTGGAACTGTTCATTTATCGGTCAACTTTATTTTTTAACTGTTTGTGCATAGCAACAGCCTACAAGTGTCGATGCAGACCTTATAAAATTAAATAAGTATGTATGTATATGCAATATGGCCTATCTTATATCCACTGGTAAGGCTCAACCATAATGTGCTTTAGTTGGCTTAAGCAAGTGTGCGAATACATGTAAATTATATGAGGCAAACCATATTGAACTTAAGGAAACTTTTTGCTAAGGTTAATGAAACTGTCACTTGCTTAAGCAAGGTGCGAATCTAATCGCTCATTCCGTACGGAATTAAATGTTTTTTATTTTGTTTTTGTTTTCTTAAGTACATTTGAGAGACTTTTTGGTAATTTTTGACAGTAGGTAAAGCAAGGCTATGCATATAATGGTTGAGCCTTTAATCTGATTCAAAGAAGTTTTGCATAGCAACAGAAGCAAAGGATGATTTAAACATCGCAGATTCCCACTCCACATGGGCTACCCTTCAAATAATGACTCCCTGTATTTACCCTTGATGTGGGTATAACAAAATCCACTCCGTGCTCTTCGAAAGTATTCCCTCAAAGAAGGACAAGATCATTATCCGAGTCCTTTTTTTTTTTTTTTTTTTTTTTTTACTGTTAGGACCAGCACTCAGGGGATGACCCCTACTAATGCATTGCATTGTGTTGGAACTAGGAAAATAGGTTGTGGGAAGGAGGATAGAGGGAGTAGTGTTTGTGAACATTCGATTTGAACTTAATCATGTTGTAAGTGAGAGGGAAGACTTCTGCAGGAAGGTTATTCCACATACGAACTGTGCGGGAAAAAAATGAATTCTCTCTGTAATGCGTTGTACGATTCACCTGCCAATCGACCACATAAGGATGGGCTCTTGAGGAAAAACGTGTATTACGAACAAACGTACGGGTTTCGGGAACCAGATCCCTAATTTCGTCAGAACACATCCCATTGTAGTAACGATAAAACAGACAAATACAACCCACATTGCGACGGTGCTCGAGGGAGTCAATAGAATTGGATACCCTACTGTCACCAATGAGAACCTTCGCCCTCTCCTGCACGCGGTCGAGAAGCTCCAAAATAGACTTTGAAGCACCGGCCCACACATGAGAGTTGTATTCCATACGCGGTCGGATATAGGTGGTATAAATAGTAAGGAGATCAGATGGAGTGAAGTATATCTTACACCGTCTTAGAAAACCGAGGCACTTGAATGCTTCTTTCGACACCTTGAATATATGTTCTGTCCATCGGACATCACATTGTATCCTCATGCCCAGAACATCAAGAGATTCTGATTCCTCAATAATTATACCACCCATATATACAGATGAGGCACCTTGATTTGTCGCGCGTTTATGCGTCAGCACGCAACATTGGGTTTTTCGGGCATTAAAATCGACCCTATTCGCACGACCCCATTCCGAGATTATGTCAAGGTCTCGGCCAAGCGTATCATTCATATTCTGCCTCATAGCAGCGACATCGGATACGCTTGGTCTACATTCGAATGAGAACGAGTTGCAAAGGTTGCTGTCATCTGCAAAAGAGTAGATAGGATTGTAAGTTTGACAAAGGAGGTCGTTTAGAAAGATAAGAAATAGAGTAGGAGAAAGAACGGAGCCTTGCGGCACCCCTGAATGAATCTTGAACTCGTTTGACGAAACCCCATCTATAACAACTCGTATAGTGCGATCTCTGAGAAAACTCGATATAAATCGAGAGAAATTATCACCGACACCAAATGCAGCAAGTTTTGACAAGAGTGCACCATGCCAGACTCTGTCAAACGCCTTAGAAATATCCAAAGCAATTACCTTACTTTCGCCAAAATGGTGAATGGAATGGCACCATTTTCTCCATAACTTTGGAAAGTGCCGAACAAATTGCAATTGGGCGGTAATTTTCAGGGTTATTAGCGGTTCCCTTTTTAGGAATTGGCGTTACGTTTGCAACTTTCCAGCAGACTGGAAATTCCGCGGCACGGTATAAAGTGCTGAAAAGATTTGCTAAGGGACGAGCTAGCGTCGAAGAGCACTGCTTCAAGACCAGTGCAGGTATACCATCCGGCCCAGGAGACTTGTTTATGTCGAGATCCGCAAGAACCCTTTTAACAGCTCGACCCCGAAAAAATATTTTAGGCATAGTTACGGATACTTTTTCGAGTTCGGGTAGTGGTTGATTGCTATCTGGTAGGTAAGAATTATTAGCAAATAATTCGGCAAAACAATTAGCCTTATCAACCGGGTCCGTGAATGATCGGCCATCCTTTAAAAGAGCTGGTATTGAAGAACTAGCATTAACCCTTACTCTTTTAACGAATGACCAGAAGCTTTTACTACCCCGGGGAGCAGCAAGAACTTCAGCACGAAGACGTTGCTCGTGAAGAGTTTTTTCCCGTCTAAGTACTTTGGCACACGAAGACCTTGCCATTTTGCGTAGCAATTCAGTATCAACGTTTTTATTTTTACGCCAATTTCTGAATGCTTCCTCTCTGGATCTGACTGCTGATTTGCACGACTGATTAAACCAAGATTTGGATCGAGGTTTATTCGAAGCTTTTTTAACTGGGATGAAGATTTTCATTCCCAGCATTATTACGTTTTCAACCATTTTCGCCATGGCATTGACGTCATTGTCCAGGAAACAGAGTTTCCAATTGAAATGCCGAAAAAAGTCATTGAGCTCAGCCCAACGTGCTTTTCCGTAAACAAATATTGATCGTTTCGTAGCCCGTCGTGAAACGTTCCGAAGTTCGGAGAACGGAAAAGAGGCGGAAATGGTGCAATGATCCGAGTTGCCGAGAGGTGCTAGAACCTCAACTTCGTACTTTTGAGGGTGCGAAGAGAGGAAGAGGTCAAGGGTATTGTGTTGGTGCCCGTCAACACACGGAATATGTGTTGGTTCATTCACCAGTTGCACGAGGTGGTTGTGCGCAGCAAAAAGCTCAACATATTGGCCTTCATAAGTTGTACGGCCCGAGTGGTGAAGCCAAGAAGAATTGTGGACATTAAAATCACCAGCAACAACGATTTCACTGTCGGGACAATTCTCAAGAATCTTCGCTATTGAGTCGGAAAGGGAGTCGAAGCCCGATAAGGTAATATCCCTTCCCGCATTTGGACTTCTGTAAAGAAATCCGAAATGCAAATAGTGTGCATCGATTTTGAATTTAACCCAAAGACAGTTAAATTCCGCATCAAGCATGCCCATTGATTGCTGGCATTGATACACAACTTCATTGCGTATGTATATAGCAAGACCCCGATGAAGATTAAAGAGGGATAGAAGGTGATACCCAGGAATCTGAAAATCAAGTGGATCGGAATTTTCAGATACCTGAGTTTCACATAAGGCGAAAACATCCGGCCGGTGGAGACAAACGTGAGCATACACAGAGAAAAAATTCGCTCTCAGCCCACGTATATTACAAAAGTCGATTCTAAACCGACCTCTCATCACAACATAAAAAAATTCAAATCAAACGCAAAGTACCGATATTCGCTATGTTAAAAGTCGTTAAAAAAACCGTTTGGTGATCAGTGTTATACCTTCATCACCAAAACAGTTCAACAACGATTAACACAAGAACATTCGTACTAACAAAAATGAAAAGGACGGTTAACAACGGAACACAAGGAACAATGCCATAAAAAGGGCCATAAAAGCCCTGATCTGGTCATCGTTGAAAAAAGGCCATCACTGACGAATTATTATTTTTATTTTTTATTGTTGTTGTTGTTTATTGTATTGCTTGCTTTTGTTATGTTGTAATTGTTGTATTGTTTTAAAACGGTTGTTTGTTTGTTTATTATTTATTCAAGATTTGTTGTTAATTTTGTAAATAAGTGATTTTGTAATTTTGGTTTTGTTTGTTTGTTGTTCAATTTGTTTTATTTCTGTTTTGTTTTAGTTTATTGCAAAGTTTATTAATTTTTATGTTTATTTTTATATATTTTTTTTTTAACTGCACGGGCACTAATTTTAATTTATTTTGTTTGTTTTTACAATTAGGACAAATTTAACGGACGGAACGTAAAGACGTGTGTACACGACAAAAGACAGAAGACAGGACACTCCGAGTCCTTAGGATTTAGGAAGCATTTCTTGACTGACAACTGACTCCCGAGGCACCATCAGTTAAGTACTGATGTACAATTTCGAACTCCTTGAAATTACGAGACCCCTAAAAGCCCTGTCATTTCGTATGTTTGCCGCATCTTAGAAGTGCATGCACCTGACCCAGCATAGATTTTTAATGTCTGAGCAAAGAATATCGATACAACAGTCAACTGTCATGCTCCCCCAGCGGGCTTCCATATCTCTGTTCCGAAGACCTCAAGAGAACAACGACTATAAAGCAGTAAATATAAATCTTCCGATACCTCTCGACGGCTTCTCTCTATAACTGTTGCCAGTTATATATATTTTTTGGTCAAAATAAATCCTTGCGCATCCCAGGAATGACCCCAACCTAATTTGCTCCGGAGTACGTAATACCAAAAGGTGAAATACCCTCTAGATGATCCCTACAACCACCGGGAGGACGAAGCCATGAGGACAGTGTATCTGGATTATAATTAATCTCTTATTATTCTTTATATATTCTGTCGAGTTCCGGAAGATCAATAAGCTTACTGTGTCTGTAACTCATGTCGAAAACTATTAAAAGAGAATACGTCGTTACGTTATAAATGTCATAACATTGCACTCGAAGCCGATGTGACATTGCAGACGTTGAGAACGCCAGTAACTCATATCTTTGACTTCGAACAGTGGCGCCCGTAGAGCAAACGAGGTTGCAAAAACCAAAATTTTCATGAGCGCCGACGAAGTTTTGAATAAACCCATGTTATAGGAAACTTTTCAACGATTTCAAATATGCCACTCTTAATAATATCACATTTTTAGTTAAGAAGATATAACCGTTCAAAGTTGCGCGACTTTCGGTTTTCAAAAAAACACACAATTTTTAGTCAATTGGTTGCGATTTCAGGTGTAATATCACGAAAAATAGGTAACGAATCGCCTTATTTTTTGTTTGTATTGATTGATGTATTTATTAAATGTATAATAATAAAAAAAAATTAACTGTTTGCTTTGTGTTTCTCCTGGTAAATCACTATTTAAAAACTATCCGTTTTTTCACTATTTTTCAACTTTGACGGAAAATAAAAAAAATCTATATTTTTCTATATTTGCAAAACCTGTTCATTGATTATTTCTTTACATAATTCAAAAGGTTTTATCTGCCCGTACGTGCCCGTTTGACTTCTAGAGGTAAAAAAGATTAAAAAGACTTGGTTGCAGAAATTGTATGGCGTATATCCCTCATATGTTTTGACTGACAGTAGTTTGATCTAATAGTTTGAAAAAAACTACTCATTGAAATTAGCAGGTACCTAATAAAAAATGGAGCTTCCAACGAAGCAGGTTTGTAAGGGAGAAACATAAGGGTTTCGCTTACCATTGCGCTTACGGAAGACATGAATTTTACATGGCGAGTTCCCACTTTGAAGCAATACATTTTTGGCACATAAAGCGCATTATTCAGCGCACATAACCATTGTTGGATGTAACGATCATATTTACACACTGAATGTTTTGATACAGTTATTTTTTATTATTCTCCCTTACAAACCTGCTTCGTAGTAAGGGAATGCCGTAGCACTTGAAATGTTATTATTTTTTATAAAAGTTGTTGAGAGTTCTTTCACTTACTTTACTGCATTTCTGTAAGTCTTATTGCGTAGCGCATAATTGTGCGCTTTTTTTTAAATGTACCTTTAATGCTTCGCAAAATGATAAAATTTTTTATTGGGTACGTACCTCACTTAAACAATACTTTGGCGTACAAATGGTCAAGAACAATATTGACTTATGCTCCCTACAGGTAGGCACAAATCTTGTTTGGACACGTGCATAATATCAAAATTGCTTTATTCAGCCTAAATCTATATGTATGCAGGGAACGGGTAAATTTTTAGGCATGGTAGCATAAGCCTATATTGCAAAATAAGCATAATGCCTGGATTAGTCTACGACTGAAAGTTGGCGCAACAATTACTGAAACCATTAAACAATTTAAGTACTGAAAACATAGCGTTGAACAATTTAAAATTATTTGAACTGTTTAGAAAGTCAACCACACCAAAGTTTTTCACGGAAGCTGCTTTAGAAGAACTTGATAGCTTATACGGAAATATTGAGAGAAGCGAAATTATAAAAAATAATTTTTATCTGATATATGCAAATATTAAGGCAAAATGGGTGAAATCTAATCGAACCATTCAGAACTTCAACTCCAAATACGAGGACTGGCTTAATGAGGACACCATCCTGGATATATTGGCAGTAGATAAACCCACTACATCAACCAGAGGAGCAAAAGGAATGCCAATAAAAAGTATTGAGGAGTGTTCAATTTTCACAAGAAAGAGGAAACTTGCCGATGCCACCAATGACTTGACCACGAAGCATTTATCGGACGCGCTGTCTATTAAATATACAAAGGATAGTGAAACAGTTAGGTCGCAGATAACCAAATCTGTTGCTGATGCAAGCCCACTGCGACTAAAAAGGATTAAGGAAAGCATTCCCACGCCCACAAACGCACACATTAAAAAGTATGGCTCCGAAGAACCCTTGGCCTTGTTTATGGACTTAGAACTTTCCAAAGAGAAATATGAGTAACTACGGGCATCTTTAACGCGACACGGCGCTGACGTTTTACCCGGATACAAGCATATTACGCAAGCCAAAATAAATTCACGACCACTGCATACGGAGTTTACGGAAGTCTCTGCGAAAGCCAATCTGCATGATCTCATGGGCCATACAGCAAACCGATTGTTGGAGAGTCTTCCTGAGAATGAGGTGAAAATTCTTCCTGAGAAGTTGACATTGATCAGCAAATGGGGCTGCGATGGATCATCCAGACAAAGCGTTTATAAGCAAAGGATATCTTCCGATGACGCTACAATATCGGACGGAAATATGTTAATGGCATCTGTTGTTCCTTTGCGGCTAAAATCTGATGTTTCCCTACACTGGAAAAATCCACGTCCGTCATCAGTGCATTATTGCCGACCAATAATGTTTCAGTTTGCAAGGGAATCGGCAGAACTCATAAGGACCACGGTGAAGGACACTGAAGAACAAATAAGCAAGATTTAGCCTACAAAGCTGCAAACTGGAGAAGGAAAATATATTGAATGCAATTACGAGTTCCACCTGAATGGTCTGGTTGACGGAAAAGTCGTAAACAAACTGACAGGAACAACCTCAACAATGTCATGCCCGATTTACAAAAGGAGTCAGAAGAACTTTGGTAATTTAAACGATTCTACAAATGAGGAGAATTACGAATATGGAATGTCACCATTGCACGCAAGGTAAGGTGTATGGAATTCTTGCTTAAACTGGCGTATACCCTACCACAAGAGGAGGAAAACTTCGATGAAAATACATAAATAAAGGATAAGGAAAAGATCAGAAAGAAGCAAATACAGGATGCTTTTTTTAAACAAGTTGGACTAAAAGTAGACTGTCCCAAGCACGGATACGGTAACTCAAACGATGGAAACACTTCTAGGAGATTTTTTGAAAATTATGAGGCAGTAACTAGAATTACTGGAATTGACAATCAAATCGTGAAAAGATTGAGAATGTTTTAAACTTCAAAGAAAATGTCAATTCTACAAAATATGGAGAATATGCGTCGAAAACTGCATCTCTTTTAGCAGAAATGTATCCACAGAAGAAGTTGACCCCGACCGTCCATAAAATATTGGCGCATGGCAAAGATATAATTGAGTACCAGTCTTTGCCAATTGGAGAGCTTTCTGAAGAAGCACAGGAGTCTCTTAACAAATTTTATAAAAAATATAGATTGCAGAACACATTCAAAGCATCAAGGGTAAGGCAAAATGAGGACCTCTTCAACATGTTGGCAGCATCTTCCGATCCACTTATTTCTTCCCTGCGGCATGTGAAGTCACGAATAGAGTTAGAAAATAATTATAGTTTAAAAATGGTTAGCCTTTTAGATATACCTTCTCTTACGAATTGTGATGAATATTTTACAGAAAATTTAAAAAATACATTTAAAAAAAAAAATATTTTTTTTTAATTTGTTGGGTGATAATTTAAAACATAAAGCCCTAAAGAAAAAAAAGAAAAATAATCTAAAAATGTAAAAACAATTTTTTTTAGTTACCATAAAATTGATTTTCTCTACTAATTTTAACTTTGATAACCCATAAGTAGGCCCTTACAAAGCGTAGCACCCTTTCCAAACGCTCGTTTCATAGGCTGAACAGTTATCTATCATATGCTGTTTAAACTGTTCAATTATCTTACTCGGTTCAAAAGATATAATTTTTGCAACGAAAAAACTCAAATGGCGCCACTGTGCGGCGACCAAAATTTACTTAAATTTTAAAAATTTCAACGACGGCGGCGAAACCAATCGTCGGCATTTGAATATTTTATAAAAATGTTAAAAGCAAAATAATAAAACAATGAAAAATGTGCCAAGAACAAAATATTATTATTATTATTCTTTGCATTTTTAAATGATTTTTAGTGTTAACGTTTTTTCTCTCCCCATTTATATTCGTTAGTTTATTTGACAGTTCAAGGGCGGAACTTTTCTCACCAAAATGTTACAGATACACTTTTTCTGTAAATTCGCGAGTAATTTCCTTACGTGACAGCTAATACTTGCCAAAAAAGTTGCAGACACAGTCTAGTGAGAAAAACAGCCGTTTGTTTCAATATATAGCATTTTTGTTTCAGTGAGTTACAGAACATGGGCACAGTTTAGGACTGTGATATTTTACTGGTCGTCCAAATTTAAGCACCAGCTTCAGAGAAAAATGCACTTTCCAAACGCATAGATATAATCCTCTGAGGTAAAATACAAATTGAATCGTACATATCTTTAAATGATGTACAATAAAAACTGTTTGCCGATTTTTATTTATAACAAACATCAGTTCGAACCAATAATACCCCTTCTTCCAGAAGTAACTTTGAATATAACAAGAAAACAAACACACGAGTACTCGTATAATGATAATGATAATCAGGGCTGCCAGGTACTTTTTTTCCTTGTCCCCAAAAAATTAAAAAAATATCCCCAAAAATCCCCAAATTAAGAAAAAAAACCTTAATAAGTAAATATTTTTCTGTTTGTTTTTTTTTCTGACCAAATTTAAAATTTTTTTTTAAAAAAGGTAAAAATAGTAAGAAAAATTTTAATTAAAAATCCCCAAAAATCCCCAAATAAAAATTTTTTGTAAAAAAAATTATTTTATTTTGTTTGTACCCTGAAGGAAAAATAACATTAATTTATAAAGTACCTTTAACACTACCTTTTAACTAAAATGGTAATCTTAATAAGGGCCTTTTACACCGTATAAGTTGTTGATAAGAGTAAGATAAAAGTTTTGCTACTTTTTTTCATATTTTTAATACGAGACAAAGAAATTAAGCATAAATAATAAAAGGGAAAATATATTTTAAGAGTGTAAAATCCCCAAAAAATCCCCGAATTTTTTTTTTAAATCCCCAATCCCCAAATGACTTTCTATGTCCTTTTTGCTCGCATAAAATCCCCAACTTTGGGGATAAATCCCCAAGTCTGACAGCCCTGATGATAATAAAGTGTTATGTTCAAAATAAAAGAGAACAAGAAGACAAAAACGAAGACGACACACTCTGAAAACCAGTATCCAGATCTTCTACGCCCTGTTTCAATACTTGGGAATAAACAAACAGGAATTTGTATAAGTATTTGTGTGTAAACAGATTTACTAATTCATATACATACAAATATTAATGAATTTTTGGCCTTGAAAATCTTTGAAGCTTTTTTTATTTATTTTATACTGTACATAAATGCTCATTTACACATACACAAATAGGGATTCATGAGTTCTTTGATAACAAAGCTTTTTTAATTAATTGGTTGAAGCTTGAAGAAAATTAGTTTTGGGGATTATTGAGTAAATACCTATAAGTTTTAAGTCTTAAACGACACGTTACTCATATGTTAATGTTGCGCACACGTAACTAAAAATATGTACATAATCGTGCTAAAAAGAAACCATAAAATTTGTCAAAATTATATTATACCTGCCTATTCATAAAAAATTAAAATCGATTTGAATTGTATTTTAAGAAAAATTTTGCCTAAACACACAAACTTATTTTATTTTCCGAATTTTCCATACCCACAACCGACAGCTAGAATATTTCGGGAGTGGGCTCTATATGGGTCCTAAAAGTTATTAAGCCTGAGAGTGGGCTTTATAGGTAGCCTACGTTAAGTTATTTACCGATCTTCACGAAATTTTGTACTGATTTAAAGCCTACGGAATTGTATTTCAATAGCATTAAACGTTACTGGTTAAGGCATACTAAGTGTTTTCCGAGGGTGGGCTTTATATGAGGCCTGTTATAAACTATTTTATATTGGACCGCTCTTAACGAAATATAGAAGTATAACTTCGCAACCATTTTTGATAGTTTTTATCACAACTATTTCGACATTTGGATACATAGTAGCTGCTTAGAATAACTATAAACAATTTGACACTAATGAGTTGTTCAAAAGTAAACGTGTTTACAAAAGACGAACAGACGGACATAGCTAAATCGACCTTGAATTAATCAGGACCCAGAATATATTACTTTATGGGGTCTTAGATGAATATTTAAAAAGTTTCACTCGGAATGATAAACTTGGTATACCCTCATTCACAACTAGTGGTGGTGGAGGGAATAAAAAATACAGAAAGAGAAAGTTTGAATTTGAGCTTAACGTAGAGATAACTCAATACTAAATAATGAATAAATGACTTAGACCCATTTCAGACTCGGCAAGCTAGTTGCGCAAGTTTCTTGCCGAGTATTACAAAGTCTGTACAAAATTTTTTCCTTACCCCGACCTTACCGCTGACGTCTACAAACCAAGAGTTGCGCAAGTACTTGCCGAGTGTGAAATGGGTCTTATTTTAGTTAAAATCATCTTGAAATGTCATATTAAATCATGATAAATTTTTACCAAAGAGGTTAAATTAAAACAAAAAATAATAATCAAATGAGTTGCGGTGTACAACAGTACACACAAAGCTTAATATGTTTGAAAAAAGTATAATTGTACTACGATTCCCATCCCTGATATCTACTATCAGGGGTGTTCTGGAAATCAAAAACGCAAAACGCAAGAATTTTAAACCTCGTTTGTAATAAGATTTCTGTAATTAAAGAATTTTATGACAAATATTATAAAAATATTTCTCTATTAAACAATTTTATAGCAAAAATTAGATTAAAATTGAATTAAGTTTTTAATTTTAATAATTTCCAAGTTCTTGCGTTTTCGTTTTCCAGAACACCCATGTATGTTCGCGGTCAGTCCGAATACACTTTCTTTATTTTTTTTTCTGTTTTGTTATACACTTTACACTAGTTATAATTTACCAAAAAAATTTCGAGAATGGAAGAACACATTAGGCGGCCAGGCCAGGAAGTAGAGAAAACTAGATCTTAAATGCCACTTATTTGAGACGGTGGTTAATTTTCCTTTAGAGTTACCGAAAATAAAGCAATTTTTTTTTTACATGTTTATGATAATAAAAATCTTTGCCTAATTAGATTAAATTACGCTTCAGGTATAAGAAAGAGTAGCAATATTCTGTAATATAAATTTTTAGCATTTTAATGGACTTATTAACATCTGAAGATCCCAAATAAAAGCAAAAAACACAATAAAAAAATAAGTGTGTACTTTAAATTCACTGATACAACCAGCAGGGGTCCAATGATGCAATCAATGGTTGGCAGTTATATCAAGGAGTGATGTCTTTCATCTTCACGAAACCAAACAAACACTGATTTGAAATAAGTATAAAGACCCAACCATAATATGCTTAAGCTAGCTGAAGGGAATCTCCAAAAAATTAGGAAACCTCTTCAAATAGATTAAGAAAATCAAAAAGCATCTTATTCCGTACGGAATGTGGGATCACTTTAGCACTCTGCTTAAGCAAATGACAGTTTTGTAAAACTTAAAGAAATTTTTCCTTAAGTTCAATAGGGTTTCACACGAACACATAAAAATTCTCGCTAATTTTTTTTAACTAAGCCACTGATCAGAAATAAAATCAGTTTTAATTAACAATTTAATCAATTGAGTTAAACGTTTACTTTTTTAAACAACATTTCTGCAGAAAATGTTCTTAATCGGGCCTGTTCTGAAAATCACGTGATTTCAAATCACGTGCTTTTGAAATCACACGTGTGATTTTGTGGTGTTCTGAAAGTCATACCGTTTTTGTGATTCTCGGTGTGCTTTCGGAAATTGAAGATCTCACCAAAACACACAAAAACGGGACACTAAGATATCACACGTGTGATTTTAGAAGGCACATGTGATTTGAAAACACATGATTTAAGTTAAAGTGATTTTCAGAACAGGCCTGAATATCAAAAAATATTTCAATGATACTATTCATTTGTTTACTGGCGCAAATTTAATTAATATTGCAGATTTTTTAATTAAAATCCATTTTTATATAAAAAAAAAATTGGGAATTTAGCAATTCACAGATCCAATGGATTTTGACACTAATCCAATGAAAAATTACATAAAAATTCAACCTATGTTACCCTTCATTGGACTAATGAAGAATGTTACATTAGGCCCCCGTTAATGAAATGTTTCATAAAATCAATGAAAATTTTGCATTATTTTAATGTCAAACGTTTAAAGAAATTTTTTTATTATTTTAATTTAAAAGTTTTTTTTATATTTCAATGAAATTTTTAATTTATTCTATCATTTTTTCAATGTGCATTTTGAGTTGTTGTGATTTTCATTTTGTTTTTTCCTGTTTCAAATCATCAAGTTTTATTAATTTTAATTCGTTTTTATATTTCGTTTACATCATGCTATGTTCTACTTTCATAAGCTAAACCTTTTTAAGTAAATTGTACTTAATTCATTTTCCAGCCTGCGACAACCTTCTTCGGCCTTCTTTGCTTTTTTCTGGCTTGTACTACAGCGTAAAAATTTTGTTTATTTAAGTTAACAATTAAAGATAAAAGAATGAGAGAATTTCGTGCTCTTGTTTTGTCTTTCGCGCTGTTTGTTTTTAAACCTAAATATTTCTTACATTTAGCTAAAATCAGTATTTCGTTATCGCAATGAATTTTTTTCATTAATGAAATGAAACATTACAATTTATAATTTTTTGCATATATTTTCATGTCTACCGCTAAAAATTGAATTAAAACACGTTTTTACAACAGTTATAGGAAGAACATTTTTTTAGTTATAAGTATTTTTAAGTTAAAGAATCTTATCTTGTTTTCATGGAAAATATGAAGTTACAAAAGATGCCTTTTTTGCATTAACTTAAAAATATTTAAATATTTTAATTAATAGTACATTTTAATCTTAAAAAACCTATTGAAATTATGTATAACAATAAGCTGAATTTTTGTTTTGAAAGAGATATTAAGTTGTCATTGATTTAATGAAAAATGTTCACGAAATTACAAAACTCAATTTCGTAGTATTAATGAAATTGTTTCATTATATTTGTAAAATTTTATTCCCGTAATGAAATTTTTCATTGGATTAATGAAAAAAAGTAATGAAATTGATTCATTAGATTTATGAAGCATAATTCTTTCAGTGTAGAGATATCTTAATAATAAATTTTGTATTCCCAAAAATAACTTTGAATCGATTATTATTTTTTTCTGTTTAAGATTACCATGTATTCGCAGAGTGGCTTAAGCCAGCTCATGAACATAATGGTTGGTGCTTTAGTCCTGTAATATGTTGTAAATAAAATGCCTGTTGCAGAATTTTCGCCTAAACTACCAACCTAAAGCAGCGTGTCAACCGTTTTTTATCTGCTTAAGATTCTCATACTCATACAAAATGTAGGAATAGAGCGGTGGCAATGCTTTGCAATTGGCAAATCTTTCTTTGATAGCTCATTAGGTAGTGAAGTTAGCTGCTATTTTTAAAAAGGAATGGCAATTTAGCTACTTTAAGGTCAAAATAGCGATTGTATCTTTTTTTTTATCAACTAAAACTAGGCGATAGCAAACGTTACGCTTGACGCGCTGATTGAGGTTGGTCTTCCAATCAGAAAATTCCGTTCGAAATTAAAAAATTCAAAGGTGTACGTCAGTTTTTTGCTTCTAGATTTTTAAAAACCTTATAAAAGTGAATAAGTGCTAACCCAATAAAGAACTCATTCATTTTAAATGCTGCTTTTAAGCCTCTTCCTACGACTGAATACTTTAGATAATTTTGTCATATAATTAAGAAGAAAAAAACAAACGATAAACAAAAAAACTGTATGTTTTCAAATTTAAAATGAACAATAAGCTGGCTTTCATTTGATGTCTCATTTTCGGTATGTCAATTGATCATCATCATCAAATTTAAAATAAATTTAAGTAAAAAAAAATAATCCTTTCCAACATTCGCGTTTAGAAACCAGCCGTCAGACCAACAACAGAACAGGGGTTGTCATGGGTTTCATTGTAAACGGCTGTGTAGTACTGATGAAAGAAAGTATTTAATGATTAAAGCGTTACGCATGCGTAAATTTAAATCATATAAATTTTTTTCAATTCTTCGTTATCTATTCAGAAAAAATGTCAACTGCGGATTAAGGTCAAGTGTATAGAAAAAAGAAATCTTATTATAAAGACAATTGTGGGGTGATTAAACAAATGGAGATCATGACTTTTTTTCAAATGACTAAAACAATGAATTTCTTTATAGGGATTTCTAAAATTTAAAAAATAATAATGTATATAATTTTTGTATAAGTTTTTTCTGTTTATACCAAAAAAAAAAAAACAAAATTCCATGTACTTGATTTGAAGAACGAGAAGGATGAGAACGCCCTCCCACACATAATTTAGTGTAGTACATTTAAATGTCAGTCTGTTTTATATTTTTACAGGAATTATAAATCATTTTACTTTGACTTAATACATTTTACTTGAAGAGAATAGAAAATGAGAAAAAAACGAACATAAAGGTTTCAAATCAGAGAAACCTTTGCAACAGGAGTGTGCAAGTTTTAACTTTTAAGGTGCCCGAAATTGCAGTATATCTTCGTTACAGCATCGACAAATTTATCACTTTTAAAATATAAATGGAAACAAAAACTAGAAAGGAAAGTCTTTCTAAAGTAATAACAGCAACATGTTTTACTTATTCAATCAGGGTTGATTAAGTTGCTACAATTCAAAACTAAAAAGTATGCTGGTACCCCCGTGTCTCATTTGGTACTATTTCCAAATTTTTCAAACCTATGGACATATTTATAATTGATATAAAATGACAACTCGTATTTACTGTCCAATGAATATAAGCGGAGTTTAGTGTTTGGTGCAAATAGTCTTGCGAAATTATGTCGTAGCTTTTTTATGAAATCTAAAGGAAACTCAATTTTTTGTTGCTGGATTTATCAAAACAGCTATGATGTTTTGTATTTACTCTTTTGCAAGACCATTTTTACCAAACACTGAACTCCGCTATTGTGAATAGATTTCTGCACCTGCGCATTGAATGATTGCTTATGCCACATTCTAAATTTAGTATCAGCGGCAGCATATAAGCGTGCATTTTCTGATGAGTTTGACAAGTTTTTAAAAGATATAGGAAACCACTTCTGCAAAAGTTCTACATAGTAAAAGAGACGACTATTCGTCAACAAGATGGTTGTCACGTCAAGAAGTAATCAACAGAATTTCGGAACAGTGGGAGCCCACGTCATTTTTATTTTACTACGAATTAGTTTGAAGGAGATATTACAAGCACTTACTTAAATATTATTATATTCGGATTTTCTACTCCTTTCCTGTTTCTGCAGTACATATTGATAATTGTAAACACAATAAGTTTGGAAATGTTATCCCAAGATACTCGTATGCACATATGCACATGTCGTGCCTAATTCCCAATTTTTATTATTGATAAAAACACTGAAATTTATTGTTGATGGGATAAGCTACTATGCGCATTTCACTAGTTGCTTAGGCCAGATCGTCAGGAAACTTCGTCCAAAGATTTTAGAAAAACTAAAGATATTAAACCAAATAAAACTGTTAAGCGTATAAGAATTATAAGCAACAGTTCTACTTGTAACAATATCAAAGTTTAGACAAATACATTAACAATAAACAGTGAGTTTTTCTTTTCATACATTCCCCACTACAATTGTATTCCCAAAAATGACTTTGATCCGATATTGCATTTTGAGAAATATTCGTCAATTTTCCATACAAAAAGCCGATAAATTCTAAAACGCGCTCTCTGGCTCTCTGGCCCTAAGAACCACATAATAAATGTGTGGCTAGATAAAAATACAATTTGTTTGCCTCTATTCTTGAATATTTTGGAAAACTAACTATTTTGAAAAATCTGGGGCTCGAAATTGATTTTTATGGTTTCCTTGGCAAAGTTTCTTGGAATGACTTTTAGAACAAAAATCAGGATGTGCTTTATAAGCGAAAACATTTTACCCACCCTATTATTATGTATAATTAATGATCATGTATTTTTTGCTATCTATAAAAAAAAGATTTTGTACTATTGGGGCCGAAAAAGTACGATTTTAAAAGTTCGTTGGTACGATATTGGTTTTCTCATTTATCATCCCTGAATACAATCATAGAGTTAGGTTTTTTGACAGCTGAGTAGAGTTTTTCTTCTCTCTCTTTCCGTTCTTTTCAAACATCTGTGAACTAGGGAATGGTAATTAAATTTCGATTCTAATCGAAAATCGATTTTGTGGTAAAAAAATCTACTTTCTTTTTATCGAATTTACGTATGCGATATTATACTGAAATCGATTTTATCACAATTTTAGCAACTCTTAGTTTTAATGTAAATTAAATCGATAAATAATGGGCATGCACAATAAAACTTGAAATTTGTTTTGCGTACATACGTGTGTAGGAATGTTTATGCAGTTTTCAAAGTTAAAAGTAATAAAAAGCGGTTCTTTTTAAAGTCATCCATGGACAATCGAGCCCTAACCGCGAAAATAACGTTAGCGCCAAAAATCAAATTTTACATGTTAGTTTTTTTATTTCATATAAATTTTGTATGAAGTTTGTCACTTACGATAAAACTGTTCTTGCTATAAAATCGTAACGGTACATTATAGGTGCGATCCCGTTCTTTTTGGGTAAAGTTCGGTAAAATGAGAGTAAACAATAATTTTTCTCACTAATAGACAAAAATGTACAAAAGTACGGGAACAATAAACACCAAATTTTTACCCCAAAAGCAAACGTTACAATGAAAATGTAAAAAAAAATACATAAATGACACATTAGCATGTACAAAAGTAAAATTAAAACATGTACCTATATTTTTTAACATTTTCTTTTGTTTGTTTTATTAATATTTTTAATTTTATTTCTTTTGGTAATACTTGTTTGTAGTTTTTATTGTTTATTTTTTGTCACAGCTGATTGTTTAACAATTTCCCCAATCAGCCCAAAGAAAAAGTACGGGCTACTTCGTGCGAAAAGAAGAAGAATATTTTTCTCTTAAAAGCTCTCTCACTTTACCAAACTTTGAGTACGGGAACAGTTTTCGGTAAGATTGGGATCCCCCGGGCTCCCAAAGTTGAGTACGGGATCACACCTTATGTGACCATGACATTTAAGGAGATGATGCAAGTGTTGCCAATAAAATAATTTATTAAAAAAAAACTAAAATGGAAAATGATGTCGCTTACGTTATTTTTGCGGTTAGGGCTCGATATAATTGAAACACAACAGGTGAATTAAATCATGGCATTCCTGTGGAAATACGCTAATATTGACCAGTGTGTGAGCGATAATTTAATTTTAGTTATTAGCAGAGTGGAAACACAGAAAGTACTTTATTTTAACAAAAACGAAGTTGAAAGGGAATATCTGTGCATCTTTCCGCCATCAATGATATGCAAACGTTTGTTTTCTTAAGCTTACTTAATAGTAACTTAGCAATGAAACAGTCTCCACCGAACAAGAACGTTGACTAATTTTTATTACTATAAAAAAAAATGCTAAAATTTAGAATTTTTTTATAATTTTAATCAAGAACACAATTTTAATATATAAAATGTACATACATATCACACTGTTTTCTCTAAGGTCATCTCAAAATTTATACATTTTCACTTTTTGTAGGAAAATTTTAAGCAGTAGGCAAAAAAAATGAAGGTGTATCCCCGTTTGTGATATAAGGTATAAGTTTGCACATTTATCTTAAACGATTTGAAAATCGATTTTGAGGTACGATTAATCGCTTTAATAAATCGAAATAAAAAAAAATTCTATCGAAAATTCGAAAATCGATTTTGGAATCCATTTACCATTCCCTGCTGTGAACGAAGCACTCAGAATTATTTACAATTATATTTAAAAAAATATAACTCTGAGCAGGGTTGTGAACTATTTCTAATTAAAAAGCGCCGTGGCTCCAATCAAAAAGCGCTAAAAAGCGCTTAATAAAATTTAAATAAAAAACTTAATGAAATGTTTAATTAATTACACTGGCCGTCAAAAAATATCGTTTGAAATAAAAATATATAAAATAAGATTTGTGCGATTTTGATCTTTTACAATGATTATTTTTGACCATATGGCGACCATTTTTTCATGCAAATTAGTATGTACACTTTTTTTTATCAATTATCAGAAATCTGGGTATATTATGAATACAATAACGCGAGAAATCATGAAGATCAGTAAAATCAGCACGCTAAATTCAATTAAAATCGCATAATCAAGTTCTCTACCCCGACTTTTTTTGTTTTTTGCAGTGCAGTGTTAATAAAACATTTACATTTTTAAAAAGGCTTTTCTGATATTTCAGGAAGAGTAAATACAGTCAAATCCCGATAATTCGTACCCCGATAAATCGTAATTCCCGATAATTCGTAATAAACTGTCGGTCCCTTGAAAAAATCTCGTTAATTCGTAAAATTTCCATACATTTTGGTCCCCTCGATAATTCGTAATTTTTTTTTCAAATAAAATGTTCTTTACCTCTTATAAATCGTAATTGTTTGCTAACTACCACTTATAATTCGTAATAAAAACAACAAAAACATGGAAAGAATGCTTTTATGCTTACCATTTTTTTATTTTTGCGTGGGTTTTTGCTTGTGTGTGTATTTATTTTCTTAAGATCAGTTTGTTACATGCATAATTTTTATGTATAATTTTTATATATTTTAATTTTAACAATTATTTTTTATGTTTTTTATCGTTTTAGTAAATAAATTGAAAAACCCTGTTTATTCGTATTTATTTTATTTTAACCCCGTTAAATCGAAACCCCGCTAAATCGAAAACCCCTATAATTCGTAAGAAATGGCCGGTCCCTTGCGATTACGAATTATCGGGATTCTACTGTATACCCTAAAAAAATTATTTAGTAAATCACCAGAAAATATATCTTGAACCATGAAAATTTTGCACCATTCTCGTCAAGCCAAAAATTTCTTATTGTAAGCCTTAAATTTTTTCATAAAAAAGTGTAGTTTAAGAAAACTTAATAAAAAATGAGAACATTTTTTGATTAATATTGTTAATTTCCGCAGGAATTGAATACACACTTACTCGTTTAACTTTAAAATAGAACTCATTTATTTACATATTATTATTTCACTTAAATACTAAATTCTTATCACTAAAACAGTAACAATATTCTTACCTACTAGATCTTATAAATTACAATAATACATACATGCACCCTAAATAAACAAAAGATAAAACGATCGTTATAAACGCATTAGTGTTTATTAGAAAATAAAGGATCGCTCACATGCATGTATGTATTACATATTATATGTGTGTACCACGTGTTGAGTTTAAAATAACATTCTGGCGGCCTTGAAAGATTGTAATCTGTTTATGATGTGTGTACACCAGATGTTATTTCAAACTCAACATTCTGGCGGCCTTGAAAGATTGTAGTCTTTTAACAAATTGTTATCTCGTTAATATTTTATACGTATACATCTTTTAGTCTTAACATTATAGTTACATTAATCTAGTTAAATAATAAAGAATTAATACCTTTTACAATATAATTACATTAATCTAGGTAGAGCAACGGTTGCGGGTAAATAGTTTGAAGATATAATGCACAGCTTCCTAAATATGTAAACAACTGCAAATATAATAACACAGATTATTATTATTGTTGTAATGCTGATACCATAATGTGTCAGATGATGAACGTTGAGTTGTGTAGTTAATCCAAATAAACTGGTTGCTGTTGGGATGTCCGGAATTTTGTATATTTCCATTTCACCAGCAATCTTAACGTGAGCAATCGCTGGTATGAATTTCGAGATGTTAATTGTTGGGAAAACATAGCTTACTTCTGAATCATATACATCGTAAGCCCAAAGATTTACTTCAGCTGAATCGAGTTGACATTCAGCATACAATTTTAATATACCAGCACCTTTTATTATGATCGGATGGATTTTATCGTTACATATTACATCTGCTGACGTATCTTCCTTAACAGAAAATACCCAAGAGTTTGCAGTGTGCATCTGTTGCCAATAGTTCTTGAATCTTTTTATTTCTATTTCGCAACTATTAGGAATATTATTCGTCTTTAAGAAGAGTTCCATCTCGCAACTAGTTGTACCTCTCATCTTAAACATTGGATGAATTTGGTTGCATAACATCAGCTGATTCATTTTTTGACAATGACCAAATTCATTATTGTCTAACTTGTAGTATGAATTCTTTCGTTCATTGACAAGAATATATCTGTCGGTTGTATAAATTTTTATAGATAATCCGTCGTGTAGAATGGGATACGTATAAATTTCATACGCTTGAAGAATCTCCTTGTTGATTAAAGGAAGACGTATATTAAACAGGATGAAATCTGTCGTTGTTCTTGTTGATACCTGAGCCACTCTTTCCATTTCAATAGGATTTTCTGAAGGAAGACGCAAGTTCCGACTTATCTTTGTCTTGATCATTTCAATTTGTTGCTTAAATTTCTTTACAGGCAGTATTCGGTGAATGAAGTTGCCTTTCAAATTAAAAAGAACTTCAATTATGTCTTCTTGTACTTGCTCAAATATTTCCACCGATATCAAAATGTTTGTTATTGCTCTGATTCGTGCTGCTTCATCTTTCGTCACATGTATTTCGGTCTCCAATGACTTTATGGACTCGCTCAGCTTTACAATATTTTTAAAAACAACCTTATTTTCTTTTTTAATCACATCCAATGTCATATCTTGAACAGATGAAATATTTTGAATGACGTTCAGCATCTTCAGATTATCTTCAGAGCCTTGTTTCAATTTTCGTGATATTCTATCGGCATGTTCTTCATCCATCAAACCGATTTTTTTTTTGGAAGCATCTTTTTACGTTTTAATATGGTTAATTCTTCTCCAAAGTGTTCCTTTTGAATATTTTTTAAAATAAATTTTAATGCTTCTTTTCTGAAAAATAAAAATGGTTTAGATTTTTGTCTTTTACTTAAATGAATGAACTTTAAAATATATGCTATACTATTTTGAAGAAAGTTAAATTTGTTCCTATGATTAATTGTGTTATATAAAGAGTCGACCTTTTTTACCAGCAAAACATTAACTCTTCTTTTTTGTTCTGGAATTTTTGGTTCCAAAATAAATGAAGAGTAATACGGCTCGGTTTTCTGTAAAAATTTTGGACCTTTAAACCAAAATTCATTTTGAATTAATTCTTTTGCCATTAGTCCTCTAGATATAAGGTCCGCTGGATTTTCTTCCGACCTTACATGTCTCCAATATTCTATATTAGTAATAGACAGCTATGGAAATGTACATTCAAATTTGGTAGCATCAAAATCAAGAGTTGCTCCAATTAAATTGATTACACTTCCACGGTTGGAATTATGTGCCAGTGTATTACTAACAGAGTTGATGAAAGTAGTAATAGAGAGTCTTAAAATTGAGTTTAAAAACTTTTTCTTTTACACTGATTCTTCCATTGTATTAAGCTGGTTAAAGTTGGATCCGGCAAATTTGCAATTGTTTGTATCTAACAGAATTAATTTCATACAATCTAATACTAATATAGAATATTGGAGACATGTAAGGTCGGAAGAAAATCCAGCGGACCTTATATCTAGAGGACTAATGGCAAAAGAATTAATTCAAAATGAATTTTGGTTTAAAGGTCCAAAATTTTTACAGAAAACCGAGCCGTATTACTCTTCATTTATTTTGGAACCAAAAATTCCAGAACAAAAAAGAAGAGTTAATGTTTTGCTGGTAAAAAAGGTCGACTCTTTATATAACACAATTAATCATAGGAACAAATTTAACTTTCTTCAAAATAGTATAGCATATATTTTAAAGTTCATTCATTTAAGTAAAAGACAAAAATCTAAACCATTTTTATTTTTCAGAAAAGAAGCATTAAAATTTATTTTAAAAAATATTCAAAAGGAACACTTTGGAGAAGAATTAACCATATTAAAACGTAAAAAGATGCTTCCAAAATCATCAAAACTTACAACATTATGCCCTTTTTTGGACAACCAGGAACTGATTAGAGTGGGAGGTAGGTTAGAAAATAGTTCCTTAACTTTTGAGGCTAAACATCCAATTGTTCTACCTTACAAAGATGATATTGTTAGATCAAAATGTTAATTTCCGCAGGAATTGATACACACTCTTCTTCGTTGAAGTATAAAATAGAACTCCAAAATGTTAATTTCCGCAGGAATTGAATACACACTTACTCGTTTAACTTTAAAATAGAACTCATTTATTTACATATTATTATTTCACTTAAATACTAAATTCTTATCACTAAAACAGTAACAATATTCTTACCTACTAGATCTTATAAATTACAATAATACATACATGCACCCTAAATAAACAAAAGATAAAACGATCGTTATAAACGCATTAGTGTTTATTAGAAAATAAAGGATCGCTCACATGCATGTATGTATTACATATTATATGTGTGTACCACGTGTTGAGTTTAAAATAACATTCTGGCGGCCTTGAAAGATTGTAATCTTTTAACAAATTATTTCTAGTTATTATTTTATATGCATCTATTTCTAAAAATGAAGTAATACCATTTTGAATCTATTTCTAAAAATGAAGTATTACCATTTAAAATATCTTTGATGCTTCTTTTCTCTGTTACTGCAACTTCGGAAGCCAGTTTTATTACTGCATCTTCAAGAGCCAGTTTGGTTGCTGCATCTTCGGGAGCCAGTTTGCTTACTGCATCTTCTGAAGCCAGTTTGGTTGCTGCACCTTCGGGAGCCAGTCTAATTACTGCACCTTTGGGAGCCAGTCTAATTACTGCACCTTTGGGAGCCAGTCTGATTACTGCACCTTCGGGAGCCAGTCTAATTAATTTCTTCCTTGAATTATTGCAGTTGATCACTTAAACACATTTTCCGACATTTCCAATCATTCTTGTTACATGAAAAGAATGCCTTGTGTTGACTGTTGAAGAGTGAGAAAAGGTGGTTGGAGCTCTTTTCCTTCTCGTTAACATTGCCCTGAGCCATAGCACTCAGAGCATTGGACAGGCCTGTCCTTACTTCTCGTGATAATTTTAAGTTTGGTTTTAACTTCTCAATTACATCACGTCGGGGTCACCAAAATGTTAATTTCCGCAGGAATTGATACACACTCTTCTTCGTTGAAGTATAAAATAGAACTCCAAAATGTTAATTTCCGCAGGAATTGAATACACACTTACTCGTTTAACTTTAAAATAGAACTCATTTATTTACATATTATTATTTCACTTAAATACTAAATTCTTATCACTAAAACAGTAACAATATTCTTACCTACTAGATCTTATAAATTACAATAATACATACATGCACCCTAAATAAACAAAAGATAAAACGATCGTTATAAACGCATTAGTGTTTATTAGAAAATAAAGGATCGCTCACATGCATGTATGTATTACATATTATATGTGTGTACCACGTGTTGAGTTTAAAATAACATTCTGGCGGCCTTGAAAGATTGTAATCTGTTTATGATGTGTGTACACCAGATGTTATTTCAAACTCAACAAATATGTTAACATGTCGATCTAAATAAAAATTAATTGAATCAAACCAAGTTTTCTTGAGCATTTTCTGAAAAGTTTAAAGAAATCGGTAGCATTTGTTTCTTGATGCAAGAAATTCGATCCTATTAAAATATCAAGAAAATGAGACTAATATTAAATAAATGCTGAATGCAGTTTTTGATCATATACCAAAAACATGAACTTTTGAGCATGACAAAATGTTTCTTTATTAAAGAAAGTTTTACTTAATACAAACAAAAAAAGTTAATGGATTACTTTAGAAAATAAACTTCTTTCCTTGTATAGTATGCATTTCAGAGTAAAGTATATGTATTTAAAAAACGGAAACAAATTTTGGTTTTTTGTGTCTTGATTTAAATGTTTGCAAATAAAAGTACAAAAATTTTGGGTATCAATAAAAGCGCTAATTTAGCGCTCTTTTTTAAAAAAGCGCTAAGGAAAAAATATGCGCCTTTTCGACAGTTAAAAAGCGCTAAATCTAGCGCCAAAGGCGCTAAATTGGCAACTCTGACTCTGAGTGTTTTTTTAAACATAAACATTAAACACTCTCTGAGTGTATAAAATCACTCTCTGAATGTTTTGCTTTGTACAATATCACTATCTGAGACCTAATTATACCCTTCACCACAGGTGGTGAGTAGGGTATATATAAGTTTGTCATTCCGTTTGTAATTTCTATAATATTGATGTTAGACCCTATAAAGTATATATATTCTTGGTCCTAATGAGGAGCGAAATTGATTTAACGATGTTCGTCTGCCCGTCTGTCCGTTGAAATGGGTTTTCCAAAGACCCCATATATGATGGGGGCCAGGTTATTATACATTTATGTCACATATGGTCCGGAATTGTTTGCTATTGAAATTTAGCAAGATCGGTCCACAAATGGCTGAGATATGAGTAAACACCACGACTGCCTCAAATTTTTTCCTTTAAAGGTCCAATTAGACGTGACATTACCATACCAACACTGTATTACCAAAACGACATAAACATACCATACAAACCAATTCAATTTTGGTTTCTACGGTCATACAGTGGCTATGGTAATACAGTGTTGGTAATGTGGTTTTTTTTTTTGTTGTTTTTTTTATACCCTTCACTACAAGTGGTGGACTTTATTTGTAATGTGTTTAATTTTACGCATACACATACACATTAATGCATGTATATGATATGCCGCTCAAATAAAGAAACAAACTCATAGACTCACTATTTTTTAATTTAACGCTTCTTCAGTAAAAGCATTCGTAGCCGAGTTGTTAAGTTCTCTCCTGAGACTGTTGATAGTTCGAATCCCAAAAATAATTTTTTTTCATTTGTTTTATTTAATTTTTTTATGTTCTAAAAAACGATTTTAAGATTATAAAACGAATTTCAAACATCACCTTTGGCAAAAGAGGAAACGGGCTTAGGTACATATATACATTTTTTGTTTTTTTATATTCTTCGGCATGACGAAATGAAAAGTTGGCGTGGCTCAATTAATATTTATTTATACCTATCTAAAGAACGCTATTTATGTATATAACTTTTTGTTCTTATCTCATCATGGTGAAGGGTATATAAGATTCGGTATAGCCGAATATAACACTCTTGTTTGTTTTTTTAATAAGAAACTTTTTAGAAAATAATTTAAACAAAACAAAGAACTTGTGCTATAAGCACTTGTTAAATATTCCACCTCTCTCCTCTCTCACTCTCTTAAAATTTTGGTTTGGCGTTCAAATAATTTTTAATGGCTCCATTTTAAATATGGTGGCCTGCGCCTTTGACTTATCCAATTTTAATTTTCTAATATTCTAATATAAATTTAAGATTGTTCTTTCTTAATAAATTTTCAAATCTTTGATTCCCTTTATAATTCTTCCCAAAAATAGATTGGCCAGCCCTGCTATAAACCTTAAATTAAGAACACCTTCATAATAAGACCCTCGGTTAAGATTATAGATGGTGGTTGGTTCCTCTTGTCTTGTAGTGCTTTTCTTGTTTTTTATTTTCTTTATTTATTTATTTCCTCCATAAATGAAGGTGAATTTGTGTGTTGGAGTTTGAAAGCTTATCTTGATTAACAACCAACCAAAAACAACCATTCAACTATACAATATGTAACTTTTGGCTTGTTGTTGGTGTTGCAGATGCTCTTTTAGTTTGAAGTTGATTTTAATTTTTATGTTTTTTTTTTATTTGTTCTTCTTTCTCTTTTCAGGCATTTTAATGCAGTTTTCACGGCATCAAATAAAACTATTTTGCATACAGCTTTAAGTACACAATAAAGAATAAAAAAAAAAAAAAATAAATACAAAAAGGGCAGAGAAAAAGGAAACAAGCCTCGTTTTCTTACTTGTTTCAAATGAATTCATGTTCAGTTTTGAGGATGTACGAATACGAGAAGTTCGAGTACAAACTAAACACAAGTTTCGGTATCTGTGCATTTATTTTCAAGTGTTGGCGTCTGCCCTGTCTTCTTAACAGCAGAATATTAAATGTAAATGTAAGTGTGCAGTTTGACGATTTTTATTTTTATTTCTTTTTTCGTTAAGTTTCTATGTTAAGCAAAAAAAAAACCTTTGTATTTTAAGTATTTTACCTTTAGCTGCTTCTTTAGTTTTCTAAAATTTCAAAGGTTTCGTTGCAACTAACAAAAAATCATCATCGTCATCAACAATTTACTTCATGCATGCTTTGAAAAATGCATTCATTCATTGTCTGAAGGTTTAATTTTTTTTTTCTTTTTGCAACAAACAGAAGAAACTACAGAGTGACTTCGTGTGTTTAGTGTGGCATTCATGTGTGTTGGTGCGTTTGTTTTATGGATGCATGAGTACTTTGTTGTTGTTAATGATCTCTTGAACTTGAAACTAATGTTGCATTGTTCTTTCAACCTTTTTGCCAAAAGTTGATTATTGGCAGTTAGTGCTGCAAATAAATCGAATAACTGGCCTACAAATTAATTCAAGGAATCTTATGGGCGAAATCAGGCAACGGCGCACAGTGCTTTGGCCCATAGACATAAATCAAAAAAAAAACAAGTCTTATATTGTGCTTAAAAATGTACAGATCGATAGATAACAAAATAATTAAAATGAATTTTGAAGAATTTTTTAGATTTAACTCTTTTTGGCGGCGCTAGAGGGCGCCAAAGTTTGAGAATTTATAGTAAAAATGGCCAAACAACTACTTGAGTTTTACATGCTTTAGGAAAACTGTTGTAAAACTGTTGTTTTTTTAAGCACGAGATTGAAATTTTTTTCTGTAGTAGTTTACTATATTTAGAACTAACTGTAAAAAAATTTTATTGATTTATTTTCTCATAAGTGTTTTTTTATTGGTTTGAAAAATGCTTATTATTTACTTAAGCTCTAAAAATTTTCTAACTTTGATGGAATATTAAAAAAAAAAGAAAAATATGGTCTATGGGTTTTTTTCTGATTTCGAATATTTAGACTGTTTTCTAATAACTACAAAAAAAAAAATTGAAAAAATTTTACCACAACTTGAAAAAAAAAAACTTTTTTTAAATGGCTATTTTCATGATTTTTGATCAAATTTTGATAGTTTTCAGGAGTTTAAAAGACAATTAACTACAAATACTGTGAAATATTAATTCAAACTTATACCATTCAATAAAAAACAACAAAAATCAAAATATGTATAAAAAATTGTTTGTGTTTGTCTGCATTCTACGGCATAAGAGGGCGCTGAAATCACAAATGCCCTTGGTTTTTTATTGTTTCAAGAAAATAATTGTAAAAAATTAATTTTTTTGATTACGAGATTCAAATTTTTTTCTGTAACAGCTAACTATATTCTAAACCATCTATAAAAAACTTTTACTGGAATTATGCTCCTATACATATTTTTTAATGGTTTGAAAAATGCTTATTATTTACTTAAGCTCTAAAAATTTTCTAATTTTGATGGAATATTAAAAAAAAAAGAAAAATATGGTCTATGGGTTTTTTTCTGATTTCGAATATTTAGACTGTTTTCTAATAACTACAAAAAAAAAAATTGAAAAAATTTTACTACAACTTAAAAAAAAATTTATTTAAAAAAAATGCTATTTTCGTGATTTTTGTTCAAACTTTCATAGATTGAATTAGTTAAAAAAAAATAAACTAGGAATATAATAAGAAAAAAATCCAAATATATATACTATTGAATTAGAAAAATTGACAAGATAAATTAAAAAAAATTAGTATAACAGTTGTGTCTGTTTCTTTTTGTCGACACAAGATGGCGCTAAATTCCCAGATGACGTTGGTTTTTCATCGTATAAAGAATGTTTTCAAAATGTGACTTAGTGCCGTTATTTTTTATTTAAATTGAAGATGGTTACGTGACAGAAGTTTTTTTTTGGTAACAGCCTTTGTTTGTAGTAAGAGCAATTCTATTGTGGAGTGTTCGAAAATATTGCATACAGGGTTTTCAATTTAAAAGAAAATAAAAATTTTCTATTAAAATGTTAAATCAATTTATATATTTAATAAATACTTACTTTTACAAACGAGTAAAAGTGAGGGCGCGTGGTTCAAAAAATGAACGTGCACATCTCTAATCAATTTTATTGCAATCAAAATCAGCTTATCAAATTTTATTGGAATCTTTCTATTTTTGAACATAGCTCCCATACAAATCATTCTCCCGAAAATAGCTTTTAATGCCAACTTCCTTAAAAATATATGTAGTAACATACCAATATAAACCATAGGTTACATATAAACCCTCATCCAAAAAACCCATATATGAAGATGAAGATATCTAAATAATATTCGGCAGAAAGAACTTTTAAACGAATCTTAACCTCATAACATAATTTTGTTCTGGTGGGTCCATGATTGCCCATGGGTCCCAAATAGATTACAATCTAGGAACTTTGTTTTTAAATACTATGCTATAGGATATCACATGGTCGGGCTTGACCGATTATACTTTCTTACTTGTTATTTTTGCACGAGCATTTTAAGCGTTTTTCACTCATTTTTCATTAAATGATGTTTTTGTATTTTTCACATTTATAATCCGATTCTACCAAAATTTGGCACACATATATATCTAACAAATATCAATTTTCATACCAAATTTTATTACGATCGGATAATTTTTGAAAGTGTTATAACATTTTTAAGAAAAAGGATATATGGCAGGACCTTGAGTCCTTGTTCAGATTTAAGTGAAAATTTGCACATACGTTGCTAGTTGTGTGTGTATTAGTATGACCATTTTTTGTAGTTTTGTGGGCATTATTGAAGCTAAAATTACATTTTTCCATTTCAGGACACATGGGAGGTAGGCGTGTCCTTGGACCGATTTGTCCAAAAATTCACATTTTTCTTAACTAAGCTATTCTATGCTTGTGTACCAAATTTCAAAAATTTCTGACAACTCCTTCTATTTATGTCCCTTCGTTATATGGGGACAAAGCACTGTGCGGCGCTCGTGTTAAAATATACAAATTTTTTTCTTATTTAATATTTTAACATGAGTGGCGTTGCCAGATTTCGCTGCTGGCAACTCAACTTCAGTTCAGTTGTCATCCGTTATTGACTCATTCGTTTTTAAACGCGTTAAAAAAAAAATAAACCAATGAAAAACACGATTAACAAAATCTATTTTTGAAAAACTTTTAACAAAAACTAATTTTAGGATTAAGTTACTTTACCAAAAGCTTGATTTTTTCCACCGGAAACTTATGCCGTCCATGTATTACCCTAGTTCATGATACACAATACAAGTAAACTAATATTTTATTGTTATATGTATTATAAACAATAAAGAAAATAATTAATTTTTCCATTAACCTTTTCATTAGTTTCTGAAAGGATTCAACTTGCATGAGTCCATAGCGGCTTTTAACGTGCCATAATTAAGGCGATTTTTTGCATAATTCCAGGAACCCTGTATATTCCGCGCTCATTTTTTGTTTAACATACACTTCACAAGTTGATAGTACAGTTTCAAAAACTTGAGCAAATATCAGAATCGTTTAGATTTTTACTCAATTCACTGCGTATATCGAGTCCTAACCACAAAAATGACGTTAGCAACATCATTTTAAATGTTTGTTTATTTTTTAATAGATGATTTTATTGGCAACACTTGCATCATCTCATGGTCACATAAGGTACCGTAACGATTTTATAGCAAGAACAATTTTATCGTAAGAGACAAATTTCATACAAAATTTATATAAAATAAAGTAAAAAAAAAACTATCTCCTGTAAAATTTGAGTTCTGACGTTTACGTAAAAACAGTGCCATACACTACACAAGCGCACTGTCCACTGCCCGTCTTAAGCACTTAACTTGCCTAGTGTATGTTTGGCTTTAGTACATTTGAAATTTTTTCACGAACAAATTTCATTGCAACGAATGACTTTTCAGCAAAGTCTCATTTATATTTTTTACTATTTTCATTTTTTTCTCATTTTCATTAACCCGATTACTTGCCGACACTTATAAATACCAAATTGCGGCTGATTTTTAACAAACAACGAACAGCAGAAACCAAAAACGAAACAAGAAGAAAAAAAAAATAATAAATGTTCTATATTGTCAGAATCGTCTAAGTTCAGGGTTAAGTTCAGAGGAGGCCATGACCAAAAATCAATGATATTTAATATTGTTTTTAACACTCTTAACTTTAAAAAAGTAACTGAGCGTTGAAAAAAAGTGTTCACCAAAAGGCAAACACATGAGTAAATTTTTAATATACACACGTTTTTATTCACGAAACAAAATACGTTAATGGGAATTTGTGATACAATGCGAAAATTGATTGCAACACCTTTCGACCCAAACCGATTAAGTCAGGTTTGATAACAAAATAAATGACCAAAGTTGGAGAGAAGCTTTTAATTTACGAGTTAACTTGTAAATATGGTGTATGGAAGTAGAAGTTGAATTCGATAATTTTAACTTCTACATGGTAAGAGTTGTTTTTAAAAATTTTCCATTTCAGTAAAAGATAGGCTGCTCTTAAGTGTAAATCAGAAAAGGCCACTTAATCGGTAGGAGTCATGTGCCATTGCAGTCTTACCCGTTTAGACTAACTGCCTGGCGGAATTGATCTGCTTTTAACATGAGCATACAATATATTACAGATAAAAGAAAACCTTTAAATTTAAAAAAAAAAAATTTCTTTTAATCGTATTTTTATTTTATGAAATAATTTTTTATAAAGGTTTATGTATATGTTGGCTATTCTCATTTTAGGTGAACATTTTATGTCCTGTTTTTTATTTTACCAATTTAATTGTATCCTGAAATAAAATTATACATTTGATAACACGGCCATTGAGTAGCACCGTCCTTTTGCAACCACATATCGCCCACATCCATATCTTCCAATTCGGGCCATATAAAGGTCGTTCTCATCTCACGATAGCGAACACCATTCACAGTAACTGCCTGACCGATATCATTTTCAAAAAAAAAAAAGTACGGCCCGTTGATGCCGCCTTAAACCCATAAACCGCACCAAACAGTCACTATTTGTGGGTAGATTGGTTTTTCGGCAATTACTCTTGGATAATCATTGGCCCAAATGCGGCGATTTTGCTTATTGACGAATCCACTGAGGTGAAAATGTGCCCATCACTGGAGATGATTTTCTTCGAAAATTGCTCATCCACTGTTGCCATTTGACACTTGGAATCGTCAAGATGCTTTAGTTCTTGTAAGCGTACACGTAGAGAAAAAACATGTTTAAATATGGCCAACTCCAACCAAACTATTTTTAAAGAAAATTTTAAACATATAATGGTTAAAATAACCATATTTTTGTCAGCGACAACCATATTATGGTTAAATTAGTCCTGCATCAGGAACCCACAACCATATTATGGTTGCCTCTAAAAATGTTATGGTTAAATATGATAATAATTTGTTTTTAAATTTACAATAGTATTTTCCTCTTTATCAAGAGCAACATACTATGGTTGAAAACCAACCATGTTATTGTAAGTGTTTAACAAATTTTAGTTATTATTTATCATAACATGCTTGGAGGCAACAGTAATATGCTTAGGGCTTCTTGATGGAGTCCTAATTTAACCACAATTTGGTTACCGCTGACCATAATATGGTTATATTAAACATAATATGTATAAAATTTTCTTTCAAAATAGTTTGGTTGGAGGTGACCATATTGAAACATGTTTTTTCTCTGGGTGTATAAAAGCAATTCTCTATTTATAATGTTCATCAAGGACGAGCGTGAGAGATGAAATTGTTGGGCAACACGACGAGTTGAGGTGGATGGCTCTCCAGCCACACTATCGCGAGCAGCAGCATAATTTTCTGCAGTACGAGCTGTACGAGCATGCACTGGTGTTTTCACATCTCCTACAGATCCGGTTTGCTCAAATTTTTGCACGATTTTGCTGATTGTAAGCACATTTAGACGATAAAATTGACCGATATGCCTTTTAATTTGAACGCCCATTTTCATAACATGCCTGAATAACTTTAACGCTTGATTGTGTATCTTTCCATGGTTCAAATTGAGTCTGAAATTGAGAAATGTCAAATGAAATGCAGAAAAAAACTTGACGTTAAGGTGTGGTTTACGTTCAACATCGACTCTTAAAATTTAACCACCCGTTATATAAAATGTAACAAAATCGTAGATGGAAATTTAAAGTTATGAAATGTTCAAAGCTAGAAGTTTAAAAAAGTTCTTTGGCGTTAGGCAAAAAGGTATTAAGTCAAAAAACCCTATTTTGAGTTTTTGATTGAGTTTGCTTCATTTTTTTTCTCTTTCGATTGGTATTTCTAACTTAAGTCTGCCAAAAGTGTTTCCAATTATATACAATAGTTAAATAATTTTTTATTTAACATTACAAAAACCCATAGTTTCTGACTTAAGACCTTTTTGATTTATTTCAATTATTCTTTCAATTAAAACAAATTTTTTAAAACGACCAGCAATATTTATGTCAACACCAGAATTTATGAGGAAGTTATTGCTTTAAAACTTTGTTCGGGAGTAGTATTTGTATGGCAGCTATGGTCAATAATTAATCGATTCCAATTTCAATAGACTTTGTCCCGGTAGCAATTATAACCTATGTACCAAGTTTCTTTGCTCACAAGGTTAGACCGATTCAAATAGTGATTCCAAGTCGATCGGTATAATAAAATGTGTTACAAACATCAGATCGAACATAGAATACACTCTTTAACATTGTGAGTGGGTATAACAACATGTGTTTGTTCGAGCAAAGAAATTATTTTATTAAAAAAACATTATAATTACAAAAAAACCTAAAAGTTATCCACTTCAATTAAAAAATATATTATTTCTGCCAAGGCGAATTCATTACAGGTAATCTATTATAGAACCGAGATTAATTTTACGTTCAGTATATTTTGAGTATACAACAAGTTCAACTTGTGCAAAAATCACAACAAAACAGAAACAGAGAAAATAAGCAAAATATTGACATCCAACAATTAAAAAGCTTAAAAAAAGTTATCAGCAAGACTTTTAAGACCACCTGTAATGAATTCGCTCTGATTTCTGCCTTTCTGCTGGCGTTAACTTTTTTGCCATCCTAAAACTAACAGATAAATTACTTATCGCACTTGTTCAACAATACTGTGTTAACTCAAATGTTCATTAGAAGCAAAACAATTATTAATTTTACATTGAAGGAATATAGCAAATAATTTTTAAACGAACCGTTTCATTAACGAAATAGCACCAGATTTTTTCAGCTGTTAGATATGAATAATTCGTGTCAATTTTTTTTTTCAAAAAGTAAAAATGTTGATTTAATACGCTATTGTTGAACAAAACCAATGTAGATTCATAAAAATGTTGTCAATATAAAACCGAATACTGTTTTGTACGAATTTCATATTTTTCACAATGCAAACTATACCGTGAATTTAAAACAATTGAGGTGTAAAATCTACGATGCTTTTTAAAAAAAAATTAAGATTGTACAATAAAAATGTTCAACTAATTTAAAAAATGTTGGGTAACACTCAATACAGTTTGTAGGATACAAACCATGATCGATCAACGAAATCTTTTGCAATAAAACAATATTTCACAAAACGTTTAAACATTTAAGCTCTGAATTTGTAAAACGCAACGCAATTCCAAAAATAACATTGAAAGCAAAAACAATGTCAAAAATTTTTCAAAATTTTGTTGTTGCTTTCTACAAAAATACATATTGCGTTTAAAAATTATCAACGCCACAAGATATGCAGCGTTTAAAATTTAAAAATTCAATATTCATTTCTATAGAAAACAACAACAAAATTATGAAATATTTTCGATTTTGTTTTTGCTTTCAATATAATTTTTGTCGTTGCTTTTGCGTTTTACAAATTTAGGGCCTTAATTTGATAAACCAACGCTAGTATTTTAGGTGAATGCGATTTCAACAATTAAACTGAGCAATGAAGCTTACCAAGAAAGAATAACGCTCAGTACACAGCACTGCGGACAACAACAAATTATTAAAAAAATGATGTAAAAGATATTATTAATTTATTATTTATTAATTTGGTGTGTAAAATAATATAATCAAATGCAAATATGTATGTTTGAACTGTTATAAATTTACTCTCGGACTTTGTGAAATTTATAGTTTCAAGGTGTATTCGTGTAAATGGTGGTGGCAGTACTGCCACAAGTTCAACACCAAAAACACAGCATTGTATTTTTTTTTTTTTTTTTTTTTTTTGTTGCTTTCGTTTTTCGATGCAGGGGATATGTGCCCAAATTGGGGTTTTTTATCGTAAATGGGGATCAAATTTTCGTGAAAATCCCCAGGGGATTTTTTTATTTTTTTTTTTTGGGGAAAAAGCACTTTTTTCGCTGGGGGAATAATATACATATTATTTATATTCGCCATTTGTGCAATTTCAAAGCCAGTTTGGTCCAGACGTTGATACTAATTAAGTTTTTGTTGGTCCAAAGTTTTTTTTATTTTTTTTTTTGTGTCATACCAAGACGATGGCGAATCGATACCTTTTCAAGAGCTTGCTGAAATAATTTTAAATTGCTTTCTGTTCCAACATGTAACGCTTGTTTCTATAATAAATATAATTAACACAAAAATTTCCAACAATGCAGTACGAATTATTAGAAGCTCTTTTCAGAATATATACACACTTTAATAATAATTCAGTTCACTATGACAAATTTATTCCATCCTCTCAAATGCTAAAACTTTTTATTGGCCTTGGCTGATGACCAGAAGTTTTTGAAATGATAAACCTTGATGCAAAATTATTTTTCTTGTGCGTCTTTAATAATACAACTGACATAATATTATTTTATTTTTTAGGATCTGTGGGGATTTCTGGGGATAAGAAAATAGCTATTTTGGGGATTTTTGGGGATAAAAATTCTTTAATTGGGGATAAGGTATAAAATAAGACTGGGAACCCTGGTTCGATATGTCAAAAACACATACACATTTCTCTCTCTAAAGGTTAGTTTATACTATAAAACTTTGTATTAATACATGTCAAAGACTAAATTAATACAGTCAAATCCCGATAATTCGTACCCCGATAAATCGTAATTCCCGATAATTCGTAATAAACTGTCGGTCCTTTGAAAAAATCTCGTTAATTCGTAAAATTCCCATACATTTTGGTCCACTTCCTAATTCGTAATTTTTTTTTAAATAAAATCTTCTTTACCTCTTATAAATCGTAATTGTTTGCTAACTACCACTTGTAATTCGTAATAAAAACTACAGAAAGAATGATTTTTTTGTTCACAGCTTTTTTTTGCTTGGGTTTTTGCTTTTGCTTGTGTGTGTGTTTATTTCCTTAAGATCGGTTTCTTACATCAATAATTTATATATATGTAGGTATAACAATAGTTTTTTGTTTTTTATTTTTATCGTTTTAGTAAATAAATTGAAAAAAACCGTTAATTCGTATTTATTTTATTTCAACCCCGTTAAATCGAAACCCCGCTAAATCGAAAACCCCTATAATTCGAATTATCGGGATTCTACTGTATGTAAAAGTGCGATAGTGTGAATGCAATGTGCTATAAAAGAAATACATCCCAAGCGACTTCATCGTTTTTTTTTTTTTAACAATTATACTTTTCATTTGATCAGGGTTGGATTCACAAGGTGTGCTATCAAGTCTTATCGTCCTAATGTCCTAAATAATATTTTACAATTGCTTAAAAAAAATATTGTTGTGTTTCAAACAAAATAAAAATTTTAATGCTGTGTTTATTGATTCGTCATAACTGTGCAATAGAAATCTAAATTATAAGCGGTTGCCCACAGCAGTCATATATATTTCTTGTAATTATTTTAAGACATGTAACTTTACAACTTTATGACAACCTTGTGAATCCCCAATTGTTTAATAAATTTTTTCTACAGTCGAAACGAAACTCATTAGATTTCTATCTCACAAGGTTTTATGAAATACGTAAGACTATTGTGATAATGTAAACTAGCCTTTATTTAGAAAAAAAGAAGAGCAGCTTATTTTTAACGCCACCAGAAAAGTGAATTCGCCTTGCAATGTTTCTTAATTTGGTAGCTCCCATTTTAATTAGCCCAGTTAACTTTTTCAGCCTAAAATTTTTTTTATAACATTAGTATGGGGGACAAATTTTCACCCAAATTCTGCTAAAAAAAATTTCGTCACCATACGAAAACTTCGAATAAAATATTTTTCAAACTTTCTTCTTTTGAAAACTATGTACTAATTAACAATCTGATTCTTTAAATAAAAAAATCTTATAAGTATGTTTGATTACTCGTATTAATATTTATTAACAATAATCATTTTGGTATCACAATTCTTTACATTCTTTTTTTTAACAAAATCCCGTTAACCCATGGCTGCACCCACGGCAACACCACTTCCTGCAACTACTGCCACATCTTTTGAAACATTGGCAGTCTCTTTAATAGTGTGTTTAATTTTTTTCTAAAAGGAACTGTTTTCAGAAAAGTATGTTGCAAATAAACATTTTTAACAAACTTACCACCACCTTGTTAAACTTCTTGCGAAAGCCGGCTTCTGTCTGAGGCATTGTCAGGCATAAGACCACGATGATCAAAACCATTAAATACTTGTAGAAATTCATTATTAAATTAATATTTTTTCAATTAAATTAAAATAACTAATAACTCGAGCAATATCTTAAATATGAATGATAATAAATTGATTCACAACTTTACTTTTTATAGAAAGAATATGAAACGGAAATTATTTAAAGCTGCAAACAGTTTTATCAACAAATCTTATCATTTGGCAATGATTTGGATGAGTACCTCAAGTATGAATTCAATAAAACTTGAAAAAGTAAATGTCGTTTACGTCAAATCAATGTCATTATTTTGCAACAATTAACTTTTTATCAAATTGTCTTATTAAGTACTTTTTCTCGGATGTTATTCAGTTTTCTAAAGAAATAATTTTATAAAGATATAAATTTTAATTTTTAAGAACAAATATCGTGATTATCTTTCGTTTAAATTTCTTTGAACTTTTATTAATATTTCGGGGAAAACCCCTTAACTTGAAATTAAAAGAAATGTTTTATAAGTGTTTACAAAAGTAATTTAACATTTCATGAACTTATTGATTGCAATTGTCTAGACAAGTTGTCTACTCAATGGCAAAAGTTAAATACGCTACAGAGGTAACTAAACGACAAGACTATAGCGACAGAGTTACCAGAATTTTTATTTATTTTTTTTCCAAAAAAATTAAATTTTTCCCTACACGTTTCCTCCAAATGTTATGCAAAAAATTATTACAACCATACAAATTTTAATGCAAACAAATATTCTATATTCGGCTGTGCCGAATCTTTTGTACCTTGGCTACCACCTATTAACACACATTACACTGTGCAACAAAAAAATCAGCCTCAACACTTGCAACGCAAAATGAAAGTAGACTACCAGTAGAGCAAACCAGTCAAAGGGTTTTGAAAATTTAGCTCGGGTTCCCGAAATATGGACCCCTAAAGTTTTTGAATTTCTTGAAAAGGTGTTTGGTATTATTCAAAAAAAATATACTAAATTTACTTCTGAGTTAAAAATAATTTCAGGTGTCTTCAGTGGAATCGTTTGGCGATTCTTTTCTTAGAATTTATTAACCCTCTAACTCTCATTTCAAGGGGTAATTTTTGTCCTTTTTCCCAACTCTTACACAAAAGTATACTAAAACGGCACTTTAGAGGGTTAAAATGTTCTACGAATAATTTCTGCATCAAATTTCATTAGGGATCTTCCAAGCCCAAAAAATCATGCAATGTATGTAAACGGGTTTTTGAAAAATTGCAAGTGTTAAAGCTGGTGGTGATGACCCGAATTTTGTTGCACTGTGTTATCAAGCAGAACAAAAAAAAACAACAAGGGATTTCATGGGTAAGAATTAGAGCGATCGGGCTGAATATCAAGAGCAGAAAATTGCGGTAAAAATAACAACTTAGCTACCATTATGTCTGGGGTATTCGGAAAACTTCGGTACTCATTATGACCTATAATATACTTATGTTTATACTTTATACGGTCTTGCATTAAAAACGTCATGACAAACTTATATGTATATACCCCTCCACCTTTGTTGAAGGTTTTAAAAAAGTTATAATTTTTTAAAGAAACAAAGAATCACCTAAAACGCAAAGGCCCTATTCAACATTTTACAAGAGAACGAAAAACTTTTTAAATATAAAAAGCTAAATAGCCTTAAACTGTTTGTTTATACGTTATATTAATTCTATTTTTCTTGTAAAACCTACCAGTTATTTGACAATTGACAATGTTGCATACTATGCAAACTGCTAGTAGAGCCTTTTGTTTTTTGCAAATTTTGAACGAAAGATTCCAAATTTTTTTTGTAGACATTTGTGTTAATGCGATACATCAGAATCAATGCAAAAGTCGATCTTTAAATTTTTGATCATAATATTCTTTACATGTATGTTTTTAAAGATGGCCTTTTCTGATACATAGTTTAATTATAAGTTGTCATTGTTTAACTGCAGGTCCACATAAATAAATAAAATAAAAGATATAAAGGTCTTGATTTTTGTTTTTGAATATTTATTACATTTGTATGAAATTTCGCTGTAACTGACGTAAGTTACATAATATCTTCTTTTAAAGATAAAACTCTTAAATTATTTTGGATTGTTTCTTACTAAAGAATATGCAATCGCCCTTATCGTGAACAAATTTCCATTGAAACTTGTTCCCTTTTGCCTTAAAAATGTAAGAGGAAAAGCAAAACTGTTCACTGATTATTCATGATAGGCATGAATATTGCTTATGAATAGAGGACGCGAAACGCTTACTAAGACTAAGATTTTAGTGTTTTTATACCTGCAACACAATAGTGGGGAGCGCATTAAACGTTTGTGCTGATGGCTATAACACCTTAAATTATTGGACCTACACTCAAAAGAGAAATCAATCCATCCATACTCAAATCAATCTGAAGCGTTATTAAAATAGTACGGTGAGTGCGGTTTTTCTTCAATCAAGTACAGAATGAATGCAAAATACTTAAAATATCCATGTTCAATCCCGGTTTCGTACTTGAAATAATTCTTAAAATGAGATTAATTTAAGTAAAAGTAAGATTGAATCAATCTCAAAATGCGCTTGATTCGAGTATTATAAAGTTGATTTTATCCCGAATTAGAAAGAAAAAATTATTATGATTGGTTTACTTACTCGTATTACACCTTACGGAATGATAAAATACCAACATTATGCCCGACATGGTTTTTACTTTAGAAATCTTATGTACATATTTAACCAAAAATATAAACTAAATGAGAAGCAAGAGTGGAACACATGAGTCTGGCCAGACCTGTTTCAATGTGTGTAGAAAATCAAAACATGCGTAAGTCGGAGGGTTAAACACTTATTTCAAGAAATTCCAGGATTGATTTTTTAAAGTAGTCCCATTCGGGATTGTTTTGAGATCATTTAAGTGATATTTGTACTTGAATTTTTGAGTAAGACTCGTACTTAAAATAATCATAAAAAAACTCGATTTATCCCGAGTTTTCTTCTTTCTGCGTACCCAGTCCCTTGAGTACACCGATCGACTCAGAATCACTTTATGATCCAACTTAACGATGTCCGTCCGTCCGGTTGGCTGCTTTGATTTACATGAGCAACTTCGGTCTCATTATGGTTTTAATCACTGGATGACTAATAATGCGTTTGCCAACCACCCCTTTGTGTTCAAACAACCAATGAACACACGTAGTTAAGCAGCTAGAACTATAGCATCCGCTGCTTTAGGGAGATCTACCCGCAGGCCGTACATTTCCATAAGCTGCTAAAAATTCTCTATCGGAGTAGAAGCAAACCACAACCACCATGTGATCTTCCAAGTGCCCTTAACCAATAGTCAGATCGGTGCCGGTTATTGGGTTCCGTTGTACCAGAGAGGTCAGCCGCGGTCGCAAGAGACTGTCAATTTTTAATTCTGCCCAGAGAATTTAACCCAGGAGCATAATGCGAGACCAACAAACATCCAGTATTCAAGTGAAAATATGTAAGCATCAAATTTTTTTAGATTATTATCAATCAAAATCGACCTGCGTATGTGTTGCAGGAAAAGCACGACAACACAAATAAAGAACTTGACGGTTTATTTGATTGTCTTCCGGGTACTACAAATTGAAATAAAAAAGAGAAGAAATTTAAACCATTATTTTCACAGTACAAGAATAAACAGCTTTTTTATTACGGACAATCAGGAGATAACAAGAATAATATAATACATATTTCTATAGAAATAAAGATTACGCCATCCTGAAAACGAAATGTAAGTCTTCTTCCCATATTCACAAATGACGTTCGCGTGACTGCATTCCTATTGGCTAATAATTTTAAGCCGGCAAACTCAAGATAGCTGTTTAATTTTGGGTTTCGAGCTCTTATAAAGTGCATACATACATATCTCATAAGGAATGTGAAAATCTAAGGGCTTTTAAACCTTTGCCGTTCGCAGACTTTGTCACATAAAGGGAAATCATGCGCATGTCGTAATCTTTATTTCTATTATTCTTGGGAGATGTCTCCTTCACATGCAAATACCTTGCAGGGGCAATGAATTTAAACTTTTCCATGCTAAAAACTATGAGAAAGAGCGCTTAAGGGGGACTATTTCACCATCGCACGGTACGACCAAAATTGCAAGACTCTCTGCTTATTATACCTCAAATTGATGAGCTTTGCATGAAAGACGTGTTGTTCGCAAGAAAGATTATAGTTTTGAAACAAGTTTCCTGATCTCTTTACAGCAAAATTCATTATATTACCGGTTTTACATGGTTAGCGAACCATACTCTGCTTCGTTGTTTCAGTGAGTCAATAAAGTTGAATGCCTTGCAGTCACCGACGAGTTTACTCGGCATCTCTTTTGCACGGTTCAGTTACTTAACAAATACACTTTGATGCAAGAGTTGCATTAGATTTTAGGTTGGATACAACGAGTATAAGAAGATCAGTGGATGTGAATGAAGTATGGCTTTCACCGTTTTAAAAAACACCTAAATGCTTACTTTGAGACATGAAACAAGTTTTAAGTCCAGCAGACATCACACTAAATCAAAATGCCCTAAAAATTGAGAGTTTCTAATTGCTTTATATTTGTACCATGAATAATTGAATGATTTAGTTATATAAAACAGTATTTCGTTTAACTGGCCTTACAAGCCTTAAAATAGACGCGGTTTGCTCGATCACCACACAGGGATTTTGACACGAAATTTTGTTAAATAGTTTTTGCAAAAATTTAAGCTTTTTTTATTTTTGCGTATTAAAATGAGTAGCGGTATGGGAGTTTTCTGGGATCTATTACAATTTATGCGGTGTTTTGCGTTTCTGTACGTGTATGTGTACACTAGTGTATCACTAGTATATTTGTAGTTTTTGATGCTGAAACGTGAAGAGCTACTACCCCTTTATTGTGGTTAATGTATATTTTAGTTAAACATTCCCTGATAATGATATTCAAACAATATCGAAATATCGGAAACAAATAGAGAACAATTTTACATACAACAGACCTCGAGCTTAAGCATTTTTATTAAATTTTTTTAAACAATACTTTGAGAAATTGTGATGTTTCTTCAAATATTCAGGCCTTGAAATATTAAAAAAAAATTCGCAATATGGAGTTGTTAACGCAGTTTTTATCAAAAGGAAGAACATGACTTATTTCGAAATTCGCTGCACATGATTCGGCACAGCCGTTTGGAATATTTTTACTTGCTTTATTTGGAATTATTTATTATTCTACCACATCATGTTATTAATTAAAGCGTTGCAAATGTATTTAAAAATCACCTAAAGGAATTTATATTTAAGGCGGCATCAAGTACAAAAGTCAAGAACTCTTAACACAAGAAACACACATACAACATGCAGCATGAAAATACGAGTGCTGCCACATAAAAAAGGGTGAAAAATCAGCAAATGAGAAAATGCAAAAAGAAAAGCAAAAGAAAAAAAAGAAACTAACAGACATGCTGATATACAAAGAAACATACTGACAAAGTAATTACAACACACACACACACACAAAATGGGGCCATATAAGTCAAATGCAACAATGAACAAACTGCTACATAGACGAGACCAGACCACATTATCAAGTTCCCATATGCAGGGAATTAAGTACAAACAAATTGTTCATAGAACGACAATATCTGATGGAAAAAAAGAGTTTAAAAATGTACATGATGACTTAAAGATGTAAAAATTTAGATAAACAAGCAAAAAATACGAAGCCACAGCACAACTTGGAACTCTTTTGCTTTTTACACCGAATAGGTACTTGTAATAGATGCATGATCCAGGAGGCAAGCAGCACACAGCCACACAAACAGCAGTCAGTAACAGCCAACAGCAATTGAAGCAGCAGCATCAGCAGGGTCTCTTTTTTTTTTTTTGCTATTTTGCATTCTCGGAAGAAAATTTGTAACGCACTTGCAGACATATTTCTACACCTTCTTAAATACACATTTACAATAACGAGCTGCGTGGTCTCCACTCCACAATTGGAACGTAAAAAATTGTTCTTCTTACAGAGAGCTCCCCTCTTTGCTAGGCCCACAAACGCACTAAAACAAATTGTCTCGTCTGGTTATACACATTTCTTTGAACGATGATTAAGTATGATGAGAAATGATGTTGATGAGAACATGTTGAAAAAAACGAATTTTCACTTACTACTCATTGCAGTAGCGCAAATATTCTCAAAATTACAAGAAAAACAAAAACAGCAGTGACGAAGAAAAGCTCCCGTATTTTAATTTTCTTGCCGCATGATGAGACGAGCAACAAAACTTTGCATAAGCGTGTGCGTTTGTGTGTTGTTAATATTGCAGGCAGGGTTACCAGATTTTGACCTTTGTTTGACCAAATTCAATTTAAAAAACCGACCAAATCGCCAAAGCCTTTTTATTAGTGTATGACAATAAAATATACGTATATTTATACCCTTCACCACAGGTGGTGAATAGGGTATATATAAGTTTCTCATTCCGTTTGTAATTCAGTTCGGTTTGTGCTTTGTTGTGATACAGACGTGTATTTTAGCCCCGCATACGATTTGAACTATTAATTAATCACATTTGATTTTGTAATATAAGCAGCGAATGGACGCTTAAAAAAAATAATATACGTATTTTGTTATTTAAATTATTTAACATAATAGTGAACAATTTAAAACGATTAAATTAAATAAAATAAAACAGTAAAAATAAATACGTATGTATGAATGTTCATACATGTGTATACATATTCTGAACAAAAACATTAAAATTTCTTGTTTTTTTTTTTGTTGTTGTAAAATACAATAAATAATAAAAATATTAAAGCAAAGCAAAACGGTGAAAAACAAAAACAACTCTTTGCATGAGTACGAACAGTGAAACAACACTAAGACAAAATGAAAGAAACGTTTACGTTTTAGTTCAATCAAACGAAAATAATGCGGAAATAAATAAAACTAAACAAAATAATATAAACTATTTAACGGCTAAGCCAATTACTAGAACACGTTCCCTATCACCCTCGGTGTTTACAAAAACAGTGGATAGTGACTCATTAAAAAAACTACAACTAGATTTGGTGACAAGTGTTGCCAGGCCAGCAAGTATTGCCGTGACGTCAAAAACAAATTTAGTGGGAAATGAAACCATGAACTTAAACACAAATGCAATGGAAAACCCCCCTGTAAAAAGCTTCCAAAAGCCTACAATACAAGTTGGTATGGACAGGTACATAACAGTGCTTAAACGGGGACGCAGCCCTACCTCTGCAGCAGTTGCTTCGGCCTCAAAAGTACCATCTTTTGATAAAATAAATACACAAAATCGTTTTGCGATTCTGGAGGATGAATCCTCTGAAGCACCAAACGTCATTAAATCGTCTAAGCCACCCCCGATATACCTTAGAGAGCAAAACTCTAATGAGTTAATAAAAAGTTTAATTTCGGTGATAGGTGAAAATTCCTTTTATGTAGCTGCAATAAAGCGCGGTATCATTAACGAGACTAAAATACAGGTGAATCACGAGGATGATTTTCGAAAGGTAATTACAGTATTTGAGACTCTGAATAAAAACTTTTATACTTATCAACTGAAGAGCAGTAAAGGTCTTCAGGTAGCAATCAAGGGCATTGACTCATGCGTAGACCCAGAAGAGGTTAAAACATTCTTAGAAGAAAAAGGCTTCAAGGTAAAGCATGTAGTAAATATTAAAAATAGAGAAAAAATTCCCCAACCACTCTTTCGAGTTGAGTTTGAACCCGGCGACGTAAAACTTAAAAAAAACGAAACCCATTCTATTTACAATTTAAAATATATTCTCTACAGAAGAATAACTATAGAAGAGCCGCACAAAAGAAATGGTCCCGTTCAATGTTTAAACTGTCAAGAGTACGGTCATACTAAGGCATACTGCTATTTACCCCCTGTCTGCGTAGTATGTGGTGAACTACACGGTACAGTTTCTTGCGATAAGTCTAAAACCGACCCCAACGTAAAAAAATGTAGCAACTGTGGCGGTAATCACACTGCCAATTATAGAGGATGCCCTGTATATAATATCGTCAAGCAGACGGTTGGACCAAAAACAAATACCCCTCAAATGCAGGTTGCAAATCAAGTAAACACAAATGCAATTCAAGCCCCCCAGCCTAGTAATAACAGAACCTCTTACGCTAACGTCCTAAAATCAAACCATCAGCCAATGCAAGGTGCTTCGCCAAGTAATGATGAAACTCCGGTTTCTAATTTAAGTCGCTTAGAAAAAACCATGGAAACATTAGTGCAAACGGTAAATAATTTTACGAACACAATGGGTAATATGATGCAGGAAATGCTTAGAATGCAATCGATGTTATTGCAAGCTGTACTTAATAAACCATGAACTGTTTAAAAATTTGTTTTTGGAACGCAAACGGCATCCGCCAACATAAAAATGAATTAGAATACTTTCTTAAAAATAAACAAATTGATGTCATGATGATTTCTGAAACTCATTTGACCTCAAGAAATACGTTTAAAATAAATGGTTATATACTATATGATACCAAGGACCCTCGAGATAGAGCTTGTGGAGGTTCTGCCATTTTAATAAAAACCCGAGTGAAACACTACCTAATGTGTGATCATCGTGAAGATTATCTCCAAGCAACGAACATTTGCGTTGAGGAATTAAATAGAAACCTAGTAATTTCATCGTTATACTCCCCGCCTAGATTTTCAATATCGGAGGACCAATATTATAAATATTTTAAATCATTAGGACCGTGTTTCCTAGCCGCTGGCGATTATAACGCTAAACATACCTTCTGGGGGTCGCGACTTATAACACCAAAGGGTCGTGTTTTATTTAACACAATTTCTAAAATGGATTTAAATGTGGTAGCGAGCGGACAACCAACATATTGGCCCACTGATCATCAAAAAATTCCAGATGTCATCGATTTCGGCGTGGTTAAAAACATTCCCATAGAAACGATTCATGTTGAAGCCTCCCTAGATTTATCTTCCGACCACACACCTACAATTGTTACTATAATGAACCCCAATAGAATTGTACCTCCGACGACAGCTACGCAAATTAATTGGTTAAAATATAAAAAATATATCAGTACCCATTGCACAGAAAATATTCCGCTCAGTACACCGGATTATGTAGATCGCTCCATTGACAATTTTGACAGTTTTCTGAAACTAGCTGTTCAACATTCCAATATTGTCCCCAAAAAAACAAAAACTATTAAAATATATTCCACAGATGTCGAGCATCTTTTGTCTGAAAAAAGGAGGGCTCGAAGAGATTGGCAATTGCACAGATCCCCTCAACTTAAGAACTTACTTAAAGAGTGTACAAAAAGACTTAGAAAGTTACTGCAGACTAAGAAAACGGCTTCTCTGGAAAAATATCTTGAGGAACTTGATGCAACCCCACAATCAAACTACTCATTATGGCGCGCAGCTAGAAATCTCAAAAGGCCAGTTGTCTCTAAACCACCATTAAGAAACTTGAATGGAAGTTGGGCAAGAAATGATGTTGAAAAAGGAAATCTGTATGTCAATCATTTAAAAAACGTATTTACCCCAAATATATCTCACGATATTGCGGTCGAGTTACCACCTGTTGCTGCTAGAGCAGCTGTTCCGCTAAGATTTGAGATAAGAGAAATCGAAAAGGCTATTTGTGATTTAAACCCCAAGAAGGCTCCTGGTTTTGATAAGATCAGCAACAAAATGCTTTTGGAGCTACCCAGCATAGCAAAGAAAATTATTCTTTTAATTTTTAATGCTATTTTACGCCTTGAATACTATCCTCAAAAGTGGAAGGTCTCCTTAGTCACCATGATACCTAAACCTGGAAAGGATCACACAAAAGTTGAGTCATATAGGCCTATAAGCTTACTTTCTAATATATCAAAGCTGTTTGAGAAGCTGTTAGCGTCAAAATTAACCCCAATTTTAAATGAAAATAGATGTATTCCTAACCACCAATTCGGCTTTAGAAGAGAACACAGCACAATTGAGCAAACCCATCGTATAGTAAACGCAATAAGAAAAGCCTTTGAAGAAAAAAAATATTGCTCCGCTCTCTTCATCGATGTTTCTCAAGCTTTTGATAAAGTCTGGCATGAAGGCTTATTACATAAATTGAAGCTCAACTTACCAGTAAACACACACAAGCTGTTAGAAAGCTACTTAGTCGGTCGAAAATTTATTATTAAAGAAGGTGATTATTTAAGCTCTCCTCAGCAAATTGACGCTGGAGTCCCTCAGGGAAGCATCCTGGGCCCACTTTTATACTTAATATATACCTCGGACATGCCAACAAACAACTACACACAAACTTCAACATTTGCTGATGATACAGCTTTTTTGAGCGTGCACGAAAACCGTCAAGAAGCATCTCGATACCTACAGGATCATATATTTCAACTCGAACTATGGTTAAAGCAATGGAGGATAGAGGTCAATGAGCAAAAATGCGTACATATAACATTCACCTTGCGTCGGGAATCATGCCCCCCTATTAAAATCAATAATCAAATAATACCTCAAAATTCGCATGTAAAATACCTCGGTATTCATCTAGATCGCCGTTTAACGTGGAAAAGCCATATAGAGGCAAAATTAACTCAAATGAAACTAAAAGCCATCCAAATTCATTGGCTTATTGGAAGAAACTCTGTCCTTAGTCTCGACTGCAAACTTCTTCTTTACAACTCCATCTTAAAGCCAATCTGGTGCTATGGTATTCAGTTATGGGGCACTGCCTCGGCCTCTAATATCGAAAAAATTCAAAGGCGCCAAAATAAACTACTTCGAATAATCACAGCTGCCCCTTGGTATGTTAAAAACTCAAATATTCACAAGGATCTTAATGTTCCATTAGTTAAAACTATGATTACGAAATATGCAGTAAAATACTTAAAAAGGCTCGAATCGCACCCAAACCCACTAGCACGAAATATTTTAAATGATAGCGGCCACACTCGCTTAAGAAGAAGAGACACTGCAGCACTTATCCAATTAGATGAGCGATAAACACTATAAAAGTGAACAGAACCCGCGATGAAGAAAATTTTTGTCTGGCACTGGCAGGACAAAAAATAACGTATTAGGTTAAGATTTGATTAATTATTGTTAGTTCATATTTAATATATGAAGATTCAATAAATAAATAATGAGAAAAAAAAAAAAAAAAAAAAAAAAAAAAGTTTGTAATTCTATAATATTGATGTTAGACCCTATAAAGAATACATATTCTGGGTCCTTATGAGGAGCGAAGTTGATTTAACGATGTCCGTCTGTCCGTTGAAATGGGTTTTCCGAAGACCCCATATATGATGGAGGCCAGGTTATTATACATTTATGTCACATATGGTACGGAATTGTTTGCTATTAAAATTCATCAAGATCGGTCCACAAATGACTGAGATATGAATAAAAAACCACGACTGGCTCAAATTTTTTCCTTTAAAGGTCCAATTAGACGTGACATTACCACACCAGCACTGTATTACCAAAACGACATAAACATACCATACAAACCAATTCAATATTGGTTTCTACGGTCATACAGTGGCTTTGGTAATACAGTATTGGTAATGTGTTTTTTTTTTTTTTTTTTTTTGTTTTTTATACTCTTCACTGCAAGTGGTGGATTTTATTTGTAATGTGTTTAGTTTTACGCATACACATACACATTAATGCATGTATATGATATGCCGCTCAAATAAAGAAACAAACTCATAGACTCAATATATTTTAATTTAACGCTTCTTCAATAAAAGAATTCGTAGCCAAGTTGTTAAGTTCTCTCCTGAGACTGATGATATTGCCAGTTCGAATCCCAAAAAAAATTCTCTTAATTTTTTTTATTTAATTTTTTTATGTTCTAAAAAACGATTTGAAGAGTATAAAACGAATTTCAAACATCAACTTTAGCAAAAGAGGAAACGGTCTTGGGTACATACATATATAAATTTTTCGTTTTTTTATATTCTTCGGCATGACGAAATGAAAAGTTGGCGTGGCTCAATTAATATTTATTTATACCTATCTAAAGAACGCTATTTATGTATATAACTTTTTGTTCTTATCTCATCATGGTGAAGGGTATATAAGATTCGGCATTGCCGAACATAGCACTCTTACTTGTTTTTAATTTATTTCGACTCATCGGCAAAATTTACTTGATCCCAAAACACTTGGGGCTTACCTAAATACATTTTTGTGCAGTCAATGCACTTTTGTCTGCTGATTTTGTTTAAGAGCGGAGTTTTCTTGGGAGGCATGACATAAGACCTTGATTCTTTTAACACGACGCAAAGTACGGGTGAAACTTAAGTATTTTTCAGGTTTGAAGGCTATTTTTGTGGCACTGGTAAATGGGTTTTATTAAAAACGTGTCTTATATGGCTTTTATGCTTACGGGCTTATTTTTAACTCGATTATCTTATTTATTTTCGTTAAACTACTTTTCTAACTGTGAAATGACTAGGATCATACAAATAGCTTGCAATTTTTCCTTCCATAACTCGAAATAATTTTTACTCTTCGTATTACCTCAGAGGCTGTTCACACCAAAGCAAGCTCTTTAAAATTGTACGTTCCTGCCGTATCCTTATTGCTTTAAACTTTTGGCTAAGACTGATTTATATTTGATGGAAAACCATCATTTGAATTATCTTTTCAATTATGTATATATGTTCCTTTAACTCCCACTGGAGCATAGGGCGCCAATTAGCAAACGGTAAATTTGTCTACGATTCTCAAAACAAATTCATTTCCCATCAAAAATAGTCAATAAAATCGCCATGTCGCCAAATCGAAAACTTGGACGCACAAACAAGTGTTAAAATCGCCACGTTTGCCGAGAAATCGCTATATCTGACAACCCTGTTGGCATATGGAATAATTACCCTGTAGAGAAGGAAATTGTTGAAATAAAAAACGATTTTTTTTTTTAGTTTTGTAATGGGCTAAAATGCGTTAAAAATATGTTCCTTTGATATTTGCAACATAAACAAGATAATTTCTTTGGAGAAGTTTATTGGAAATGTATAAATCAATTGATTGTATTCAATTGATTGTATTCAATTGATTTATCGTTTGTTCGTTTTTCAATAATTTGTTAAATGAGTATTCCAGTTTTCAAAGCAGGCAGTAACCCAAAATTGCATTTAAGTTAAAAAAGGAAGAGAGCTATATTCGACAAGGCCGAATCTTCCCTGCCCTTTACCATAGTTTGGCACACGCATTTTCTGACAGATTTCCCTTTTTGTAATCTTATAGATTTTATCAATAATTTAATATTTTTTTAATATTGGGGCAAAACCCCTCAATATTTCGTTCAGAGATTAGCAATTTTCTAAACGATTTTGACAATTAAAAAAAAAACGCTTTTAATTTAATCATTTACAAGATACGTTAACAGGTTTCTAGTAGGGAGGTAAAAAATATTTAAGGTTTGCAAAAATATCGATATCGGAAATATTTTACTGTCGCTACGACGATACTACTTGAATTTTATTTTAGAGTTTTTTGAACAAGCAATTCTCAGCTTTCTGTAAGTTGCAACGTTTGCCAGCGATTCTTGTTATGCAAAACAGTGAAAATTTAAAATTTAATTCTGTGGCATTTTGACAAAACATCTTAGGTCAAATTTAAAAAGTTGAAAAAAATGTTGTTAATCTTACGAATTTTCATTCAAGAAACATTTTTGTTTACGGTTTTAAAATTTTGTTTTATAAAAGAAATTTGTCTTTAATTGTGGTTTTTTTAAAACTGTTTTGCTATCTTATCTCGACTTAAGATGTTTTGTCAAAATGCCAGAGAATTTAATTTTAAATTTTCAATATTTTGCATAACAAGAATCGCTGGCAAACGTTGCCACTAGGGTATTCATTTAATCGACCTTTTGCTTTAATCGGTTAATCGCTCGATTATTTAACCGAGGTTTTGGTTTAATCGGTTTATAATCGGTTAATTTTTTTTTTAATCGGTTAACCGATTAATAAAGTTTTTTTTATAAATTAAGTAATTTCAGTATATAAAAATGCATTAATTGCTTATTTCTTGGAGTTTATAAGTGAATACGAAAACAATAACATAGGTAACAAACGTCACAATTCTTGAACTAAAACGAGCAAGTAAAAAAAAACAATTCACAAATATGTATGTAATATGCATTTTTTATATTAATGCACAAGGTGTGGTATCAAGTCATATCGTCATAATATCCTAAATAAAATTTAAGATTGTTTAAAGTAAATATTGTTGTGTTTCAAACAAAATAAAAATTGTAATGCTGTGTTCATTGATTCGTCATGACTGTATGGTAGAAATCTAAACTATAAGCGGTATCTTACAACAGTCATATCGTTGGCTTAATATGCAAACCTGCTGACTCACTTTCAGCACATTTTACAGGAGAGAAAAATAAACTTTTTATTTTTCCTATTTGAAGCTTGATAGAAAATAAAATTACAGTCAGTTTTACACACTTCAAGACTTAAATAGAAGAAAAACTACATGCTGGTCGACGAGGCGTATCTTTTTTTACCACACGGCATCAAAATCTCAATTTACATAAAAAGTGGATTTAGCCGGTTTGCATATTAAGCCGACGATATATATTCCTGTAATTATTTTAAGACATAAGGCTTTATATTTAGTACCATGTGAATCCCCCAAATATTTACATATGTATACAAAATAAAACTGCAATAATTTTATTAGTTATTTCAATAGTTAAAGGACATCTTATAAAATAATCTTTTAGAAAAGTAATTTGGTTTAAATGTTTAGGATTAAAGCGATTCTTTTCTTTAGTTTTGGCAAAAGTTGACTTGGAAAAATTCTTTCACTTATCGTAGATGAATATCTAATTTCTTAGTCCTTTTCCAGGATTATGCCATTAGAGTTTTTTAAAATTTAATTTAAAAATTAAAACTTCTAATTGTTTCAGTTAATTTTGTTAAAACACTGATATGAGAAGATATGAGAAGAAACAAATAACTAAACACATACATTACTTTTCGTTTATAGTCACTACGCTTATAGTCACATTAGCGATATAGTCCATTTTATCTGTTTATTTTGCCACTATAAGTTAATTAAACATAATGTATTAACGTTATAGTCCATTTAGCGATATAAGCACATTTACTATATATGCCATTTATCAACAGTAGTCAAAGGGAAAAGTAAAGCAAATTAATGGCGTTATAGTCAGTCACATTAGCAAAATTTAGTTCATTTAGTTTTCATTTTAGTTTTCAAATCAAAAATCTATCCAAAGAGAATTAAATCATTTAATTTTTGTCATCAACTCTCAACTCGTAAAAAATTAGTTTTTGCCGTTGGTATCAGTTATGAAATATCTTGTTGTTATTTTTACTATGTTTTATACAGTAGGTATGCAACTCTGTTGTAAAACCATAAGCCTGATGTCGGTGTTATTTATATGAATTTTTTATTTCCTTTATTCACATAACTTGATTATATTCGATTTCGGTTATATGCGCCATAGTGGTATATAAGTGAATTAGCCTTATAGTCACATTAGCGATATAGTCCACGTTATGGTTGCAACTAAAGGATGTGACTATAAGCGAAAAGTACTGTACATATAAAAAGTACGTGAAACAAAAAAAAGGTGTTGGCAATCAAATATTTAACCCACTTTTCGCCACATTCCTGTTGATCGATGATGAAGATAAAAAAGCATTGTAATTTTAGTCATCGGTCGGCGGAAAATGGGTTAAAATGAAGATCACTGAACACCTTTTTTGTTTGTATGAAAAAATATTTTCTAAACAAATACAAAAAAATCATATATATTATTTCTTAAGCACTTTTTTTTGTCGGTTGCAAATATCTCCCATACCACCGCATCAAATTTAATGAATGATATCTCATTTTAAAGCTTATTTCTAACACTAATGACGAAAAATAATTCGAAATTGAAAAATTAATATTTTTTTATTGATAAAAATTATATTTTAAAATGTATTGAAGTTACTAAAATTTCTATTACTTATTTTCATTTTATGTTACAAAAATGACAACTAACGGTGCGAAATATTCGCACGGGTCACCTAGTTATGTTATAATACTACAAAGTATTGAAAGTTTTGTTACTTTGGTTAATCGGTTAATCGACTGAAATTAATCGGTTTAATCGTTAATCGAAAAAAGCCAATTTGAAATTAACCGATCAGTTAATCGGGTAGTAATTAATCGGTTAACCGGTTGACGGTTAACCGAATGAATACCCTAGTTGCAACTGAAAGAAAGCTGAGTACCCGAGAATGGAAAAAATTTAAAAAGTGGGTTTTAAAACAAATAGAATGAAGAAAAGCCACTCAGTTGCGTTCCAAAATTTATGAAACCAATTCAGGTTTCAATTCTAACGATGGATGGTTTAAGAAATTTAAGAGGCGGCATGGAATTCGATCTTAAAAAATTGCCGGCGAAAACCTGTCTTCAAAACCTCATCTTATTGATTTATTTGTGCAAGAATTTAAGTAAAATGTTGTTGAGCATAGCTGACCCTTCATCAAATATTCAATGCAGATTGTTCACATCACACTCTCATGTAATAAAAAAACGGTTCACGGAAGAAAAGTTTGTAAAGAGCGAATAACTTTTTTACCCTGTTCAATTGCGAATGGCACAGCCAAACGGAAACTGTTAGTAATTGAAAAGTTAAAAATCCACGCGCCCTTAAATGTTGTTTTAATAGTCCATTGATATACAACAAATCGTCTAACAAGGCGTGGATGGTATTATTTATTTTAAAATAACTTTTTACAATTGGTAAAACAAAATTTTTTATATGTTGCAATTTTTTAAGGTTAGAGAATTTTTGTCTTAAGAAGGTCTACCGTAAAAAGCAGTTTTACTTTTGGATTTTGTGACGTATCACAGTTGATTCGTAGCTGTGCACTGCACTGATTCGGCCGTTAGAACAAAACGTAATAAACTTGATCAAATTAGTTACATTACAAAACACAACATGGGTGAGCACATTTGCTGGGGGAGAAGGAAACAAATTTGGAGTTCAAACTAAATAATTCCAATCTTAAAAATACAGTTTAGATTCTGGATACGTCCTGGTATCAAAACAGTATCAGAATAAAATATCAAAAAATCCTAGAGCGCCTGGCACAAATTCAGTGGTTGACAAAGCGAAGAAAGATTCGGGGAAAAAACGAAGATCTTTCCACTATTGGTTCACTTGTAGCTCAAATTGGTTCGGAACTTCTCTTCAGCAATGCTGACATGAACAACTGGATTCACGAACAATTTCCTGTGGAAAGTAATGAAAAGAAAATGATATTGACAGATACGGAATTCGAGAATTTCTATGATAGTGCTCATGAAGACAACAAAATTAAAGTGGACGATGTTCTAACATCGATAAATATATGATTCGCTTAGTGCAGAATGAGAAAGAGAACTTCAAAGCATCACTTTGAGATACTCAATTAAGACAGTGTAGTTAACAATAATAAATGCAAGTTTTATATTCTAAGCTCGTAGAGGGGAGAACTGACTTTAATTTGAAGATGTCTAGTATGACACTTTTTACACTGGCTTCTTAGCAATGCTGAAAAAAGATACTGGAAATAAATGTCAGTACCACTCTCTCACGCAATTTTTATCCGAAATATCTTGGTATAACCCTAGGCAGAATTAAACGTACAGAAGTGACCTAGATAAAACCTCTCAGAACTGCCTGCGAACTTCTGCAATAGCATTAGTCTACTCGACTGCCGAATATACGCTTCAATATGGTTTAACGGCCACCACGTGAAAAGAATCGACACGCAGTTAAAAACGACAATGCAAATAGTAACTGGTACATTTAAAGCTACACCTCTGCCCCCTGTCATAAGACGAAGTCAAGCACTCCTTCGGAAGTACACTAATCAGCACAAACCTGCACACCCCACTTAATTCTGACCTTTCCACACAAAATGGTGCAAGATTTATATCTAGAAATCCACCCCTGCTCTTGGCTAAAAAACTACGTGACGATAATTTTGTTTTACACTCCGAAAGGGCATTGCAGTGGAACACCTCGGGACGAAGCGGTCCCTTTTTCAACCCAGACGATAAATAGGTCCACCGATTTTGATCTTCAACGCAAAACCTGGCGTAATTTATGCCACTTACGTACATATACTGCCAGAACTATGGCTTCCCTAACCAAGTGGGGACTTGCTAATGACGACAGCTGTCCATGCGGTCATTCTTTACAAACAGTTGACAACATAATTAATAATTGCCTAGAAATCAAGAACCTAAGACCCAAAATCATATCCTGGCTAAATTCTTTAAACTTGTAGAATACATTTATTATCTATTTAACACCAAAAAAATAGAAAAGAAAAAAAATAGATATATGTATATGTATATATTCTCTCTGTATTTTAAATCCATACGCTCAATAAATTACAATAATTGGGGGATTCACAAGGTGTCTTTCCAGCCATATCGTCTTAATGTCCTAAATAATATTTTACATTTGAAGCACAGCCGCGAATAACGTTTTAAGTTACAAAATAATAATTTTTCAGGAGAGCAAAAAAAACGTTTTTTGACATGTAAAAATATTTGTTTTAAAAATTTTTTTTTTTCTTTTATTAAAAATAATTATTATTCCGCACTGCAAAACCATTTCAGTTTCATCATATTGTTAGTAACTTGCAATGTTCTTCCACTAGCTGACACTTTGTATGCCATTTTGAAGGCGTTAAGGTGCATAGTTTTAGTTGATTTGAAGATTGAACTGTGTAAGAGAGTAAGGTCAACAACGGTTATCTGCAAAAAAAAACAGTATTTGCAAAATGTGGCGTTTACAACGTTATTCGCGGCTGCGCTTCAATTGTTAAAAAAAATATTGCTGTGTTCCAAACAAAATAAAAATTTTAATGCAATGTTCATTGATGTGTCATAACTGTACAGTAGAAATCTAAATTACAAGCGGTTGCCCACAGTACAGCAGTCACATATATTTCTTGTAATTATTTAAAGACATATTCTTTTTTTTAAGTTTATTTTTTATTATTGAATGATTCTTATCGAAATTTACAATATGTATTCAAATCTTAATTCTACTTGTTGTTTACTAGTTGTTACCAATGTAACCACTAACTGCTGTATTCAAATTTTAAAAATGTTTTCTAGTTAGGCTCAAAGTATCGGTTGTTTTTAGCCTCTGGTGACCTTCGAACTGAAGCAGACCGCGAGCGAGGTAGTTAGGGTGGGCCATTAGTTTATTTATGTAGCTAATTGAATATTTTTTAATTTTCTTCTGGATAGTGGGGACGTTGAGATCTTTGTGGATAATATTATTACGTATATGCCATGGGGCGCAGACAATTTGTCGTAATATTCTAGACTGTCTTCTTTAAAGCTTTTTGATGTTAGATGCACATGCACTACCCCATAATTGCATGCCATATGTCCATATTGGTTTTATGATGGACTTGTATAAGAGAATTTTGTTGTCTAAAGACAAGTTTGAGTTGAGCTGCCTGAAGTTTCATAGCCGTTATTTTCGCTTCATTATGACGAGACCAGGTCAAGCGTCTATCTATATGAATTCCCAAGTACTTAACATGGTTTTCTACCGGAACAATGATGTTATTTATTTTTACAGCTGGGCACGTTTCTCTTCTGAGCGTGAAAGTTAAGTGAGCACATTTAGCCGGTTTAACCTTTATTCTCCATTTTTCTAGCCAGGCCTCTAGTTCATTGATGTGAGACTGCAGATTTTGCAATGCGACTTTTGGATCATGGTTAACGCTAATAAATGTTGTGTCGTCTGCAGATGTAGAGGTATGCGTGCTCAGGTTTGTTGGCATATCCGCTGTGTATCGATCTGTCTATCTATCTATATATATGTATATAAAAATGAAAAATGTTTGTATGTTTGTTTGTTTGTTTGCGTGTTGGCTTATAGACTCCTAAACTACTGAACCGATTCTCCTGAAATTTTTACAGTAGCATCACGTGAGCCGTAAAAATGTAATAGGCTATATATTTCGATAGGGGCAGGGGAATTGGTACCCCCCATTGGATGCCAATATTATATATCGCATATCTTAAGAGCCGCTTCACGCATTTTGTTCAACTTTTGGTAGTAAAATCTTCTGACGAAATTGAAATAAAGTAGCAGCGGGGAAAATGGTTCCCCCTATAGGCCGCCAATGTTTAATATCGCATATCTTGAGAACTGTTATAGTGATAATGTTCAAACTTTGTAGAAGTCACTCTTATGGTATACTACACTACTGAAAATAAAAATAAAGCGGGCATGCGCAGGGATGGAAATACCTCCCATAGGATGCATATATTAATTATCGCTCAACTAAAGAACTATTAAAGGGAGAGTCTTCAAACGTTGTTAAAGGTACTATTATGGTAAACTATAATTATCAATATAAAAATGGGCGGGGTTGACAGAGGAGGAGCAGTACCCCTCATAGATAGAAATATAATTAAGAGCCGCTGCACGCATTTTGTTGAACTTTCGGTAGTAGGATATTCTGAGCCCAAAAATTCAAATAAAATAGCAGCGGGGGAAGTGGTACCCGCCATAGGACGCCAATGTTTAATATCGCATATGGGCATTTCCCCAGAATGGTCTACCAGGACGAAAAAATAAAATGTTGATTATCATCGTATTTTATTGTTTCTTATTAGAAAAAAGGCTATGTTCTTATAAAAGAATGGTTTCCTAGCATATCTGAGCTGTTTTACTTGAGGAAATTGGTCTGGAAACTGGAAAATTTTATAACTTCATGTATTTTCTACTTCTAAAGACATTTTTATATACATATTTTACATGCAAAAAATATGTTATGTTTACATTCTTTCTTCATAATCTCTCCATTACAGTCAATTGTAAAAGGAGTATTAAGTTTTTTTGTTAAAATTTGAAGACATTTATGGTAAAATGCATGGTGATAATAATAAAAAAACACATGGAAAAATCGTACGTTCGCGACCGGTACATAAGCCAATTAAACAAAAACCAAGAGAGATATTTTATTTTGTAAATACTGGATGGAGACCTACATTAATACACTTTTAAAATAAATTAATCACTTTTGAAAATTCCGTTTCATTACGCAGATTTTTACATTTCACTACTGTCAGCCGAAGTTGACTTCTATTTTGAGTACGTTCGTGACCACACGTTTATAACTCTTATTATAAAAACTTAAACACGATGAAATCCAACTTTTGTACTAACCATAGAGCTACCCAAATGCTATCGAATCGCAAAAAAAATGCTAGGAAAAGTTTTGTTTTTCTTTATTATTTGTACATCAAAAGCGCACAAACGTACGTTCGTGACCCCAGGAAATGCCCATATCTTAAGAACTGTTGTAGGGAGAATGTTCAAACTTTGTAGAAGTCACTCTTATGGTATACCACACTATTGAAAATAAAAATAAAGCGGGAAATCGCAGGGGGGAAATACCTCCCATGGGTTGCATATATTAAATTTAGCTCAAATGAAGAACTATTAAAGGGAGAGTCTTCAAACGCGGTTAAAGCTACTATTATGGCAAACTTTAAATTTCAATATAGAAATGGTCCAGGTAGACAGAGGAGGAGCAGTACCCCTCATAGATAGAAATATAATTTAGAGCGGCTGCACTCATTTTGTTGAACTTTTGGTAGTAGGATCTTCTGAACCTCAAAATTGAAATAAAATAGCAGCGGGGAAATGTTACCCCCCATAGGACGCCAATGTTTAATATCGCATATCTTAAGAACTGTTATAGTAAGAATGTTCAAATTTAGTAGAAGTCACTCCTATGGTATACTACACTTTTGAAAATAAAAATAAAGCGGGAAGGCGCAGGGTGGAAAAACATTGCATGGGATGCATATATTAAATATCTCTCAACTGAAGAAGTGGTTAAAGCAGTGTAGCGAAGCGCACCGGGTTAAGCTAGTATTATATATAGTAGCAGTCCTAATATGCTGCCTTGGGGGACACCAGCAGTAATTTTCTTGAGGGGGGAGTATTTATCTTGCGACATATGACTTAACAACTTTATGACTACCTTGTGAATCCCTCAAATAAAAAAAATAAAATATTTTAATTTTCTTTCTAATTTTGTTCATATAATCTTTTTTTTTTTTTTTTGTAGCTTTGTTTGCGGCAAAGGAAATTTAGTTTTTGTCCCGGTTTTAGTAAATTTTTACAATTTAGCAATTTCTAGCCATTCAAGGAATTTTTTTCTTAAATTTACGATTTTTCTTTTTTTCTTAAAAAAATAAGCTAGAAATTTAAGATAAATAGTGTGAATGCAGAAGAAATTCTTATATCCAAATAATAAATGTTTGTTTAAACTCTCTGAATCATAATCTTTAAAAAAAAATTATCAACTATCGAACCTTTCTTTACTTCCAATTTCATTTAGATAAATAAAAAATATCTTTGTTTGCAAAAATATTTACAAAAACATTTTGCACTTTTCTTATCATTCCTTGACTGGCAATCAAGGTTCATAATCAAGAAGGTGTAGGCATATAATCACTATTTAATTACAACAAATAAATATTTAACAATTGTTAAATATTGATTGATTGATTTTAACCACACCTCTAGTTACATTAACAGTTTTAGGTTGAAATACATACAATCTTGTACACGGGCTGGATTCGTAAATAATTTTCAATTTATTGTTTGTTTATTTGAGAATACTATTTACTCTCATTTGTTACTTAGAAACTCTGAAAGGCGAAAGACTTTGACTAAATACCTTCAGTTTTATTGCCCCAGTCGTTTTCGGCGTTGAAAAATTATCAGCTGTCATCAAAACTGCGCGGCGACAAGAAACGCGAGATTACAAAAAAAAAAGGTATTAGTTATAAATGTTGAATGCGAAAAATAGCAAATTTGAAATACAGTCAGATTATTTTTGGTCACTTAAAGAAACAAATAAGAACGCTATATTTGACGGGATTTCGGTAACTTTATATCTCCAGAACTAAAAGAGATATAAAAAAACTGTAATACTTATCGTTGTTCTTAAAAAAAAAAACCAAGGAGACAAATGTCTAGTACTTTTTTGATATTCGGCCCTTTTAGGGGGTAAATGGGTTTTTTGTCAGCCCATCTATCGGTACTTTCTCGAAATTCGAACGTTTGAGGGGCGAAAGTCTTAACTATTTTTGGTACTTTTTCACAAAACATTTTTCTACATTCATTCACATATACGCATTAATTTATGGGCTCCCACTACAATACTGAAATTCTTGAAACTTAAATGGGGAGAAAAAAAGTACCAAAAAGGGGGAATTACGGGAAATTAAATTCCTTTTTTTAGCTTTTTGCTTTACAACTGGTACTATCTTTAATTATAGTTAATAATTTAACTATAAACATAAAATTCAACATGCAATGTCCTAAGTAGATAAAAACCTGAGATTGAACTTTTTGGTACTTTTTTTGTTCTTTAACTAGTATTTTTGGAATTTCCGCTAGTATTGGACCTAGAAACATAAAACTAAACACGCAAGGTCCTGTGTGAACGAGAATCTGTAAAAAGGATCTTTTTGGTTGTTTAATTGCTACTTTTGCAATTTTCGTTAAAATTTGCACATGGCTAGTCTTATATATAAATGCAAAGATAAAATTCGGAAAAATATTGAGAAATGTTTAATGTATATACCGTTACCTGGAACGCAAAAGGCCCTTAATAACCAAAAATCGCCTTTTTCAATGATTCTGATGTATTGCAACAGCTCAAGTATCCACAAACAAATTTTAAATTATTGGACCAAAATTTGTTAGGTAGCGCCTTTACGTTTAAGGTGACGATATATATATATATATATATATATATATATATATATAACCTTTTGAAATACATATAAAAACTTTCTGAAATATTTTTAAAATTTTGACAAAATAAATTTAAAAACAAAAATTTAAAAACTATTTTGAGCATAGATCAGGATTTACAAAGAAATCGGCAAAAAAAAATGCTCAATTTTCTTTCAGCAAATAACATAAATTTTGCTTTAAAAAAAAACATTTCCATAATTTTACCTCCCACTGTACCGTTAAAACCAATAAGTGCTCAGCAAACTAAACACTAGAACAGCCACATACGAGTTTCACAAATACAATAGATTGCTAATAAAGTGATAATGACTGCGCTGCGTTGTTTCATTTGGCTGAGTTGTTGTTGCTATTGGTACTTTTTTATAGGCCCGCAGAATTTAATCTAAACAAATAGTGCAATATTTATTTGAGTTTATTTCTTATAACTATTTTGTTGTTAATGTTTTCTTAAAGACAACAAACACAACATTTTGCAATAAAATAAAGTAATAAGTGGTTGATTGTTGGGTTGAATGTTGGATACTTGTGGTTCATGTGGAAAAATTAAAATTGAAATTGTCAAGAAAAGAAGAAAAATTAATATTTTATTTGCTTTAAGCTCGTACAAGTTGAAAGAACAAAATTTCTGGCGCACTTTGTTTCTATTTTAAATGAACAAAAAGTCATACAGTCAATGTCTGTCTGCTGAGAATAAGTCATCGTGTAGACACAACATAGAATTTGCAACTAGTAGTTAACGAAAAAAAAAATTATAATGTTTTTTTTTTTCAAACATAGAAGTCATAACGCTTTCGCTAGTTGCCTTGAATTAAATACACTGAGCAAATATAAACTGCAGAATGTCGAAAGCCAAGACGTCCGTTTCAAGAAAATTTCTTTTAAATAGAGATAGAAATAGAGGATACTACTCCGATATCATGGCCCAGTTATTGGAACGCCGTTTTCATAAAAAAGAAAAATGGACCGATGACGCCGCCAGCATAAAAATCTCATTCAACTGTTTACCCCCTCCCCGTTCGCACTATACGCACACAACGTTTTCGCGGTAGAACGCATTAAGAAAGGTAACAAAAGTAAGTGCAAAGTTCACAGCTTAGACCTCCACCCAAAGACCCTTTGGATACGTTGTGAATCTCTTCAATGACATACAGAAAATTAAACAGAAGTTTAAAGAAAAGAAAACGAAACGAGAAGAATAGCACTGTGCGTGTTACCTTATACTCTAACTAAACCAGGTTATGCGCTATTGCAAGTTTTCAAGATTGTACAATTACACCTCTGCAATATAACGTAGACCTTGCAAACGCTCTTGAAGCACGTATTTCCTTACGACTAAATAAAGAACTGCGAAACTAACTATAGGAGGAAATCGAAAAACGTTGAGATTTGAATAATAATTTTCGATCCATTTCACAAATTCTCAATAATAATAAAATATATTTACAGTATAACCCGGTTAATTACCCCACGCTTAAATGCCTTTCACGCTTATTTACCTCGAGATTTAAATCCCCGATTTTTTTCTTCCATTTTTTAGACAAAAATCCACGTTTAATTGCCATACGCTTAATTACCCGATTCGGATAATTGCCTTAAAAATTTAACTCCCAAAACAAAATTATACCTAAATTTCATTCGTTTAATTGCCTCAGTACTATTTGACAAAAACACAGCAAGTAATGTAACCAAGTTTTACATGTTAATAATTTGAAAATATGCACTAAAATTTTTTTTAAAAAATATGCCTAAAAAACAAAATGTGGCTTGATTAAAAGAAAAATATTCAACAAATTAATATTTGCATTAAGATATTTTGTCTTAACCCTTCGTTGCATGATTTTTTTTCCTTCAAAATAAAATTTTTTTTTTATGTTTCATATGTTATATGTACAATTTTGATGGCAAAAATTCAATTTGGTTTGTTTTCGATGGTTCTAGAAGAAGTTAAGAAACATTGCATATATGCATGTTTATGCAGGAAATCCGAAAAAAAGTAACACGTATTAGTTTTATATATATATATATATATTTTAATACAATTTTAAAGTTTTTTATATTAAAAAATATTTAAATTGCATTTGTACTTATTGTTTCGAGATTACTAGTAAGTCTATTCAGAGTGAAATTTTTTAAAACAATTTCTTGATTTGTTGAAGCATAAGCTTGTATCACATTTTTCACATTTGACGAATGTATAGCCAGTACATCCTGGCAACTTGCACGTAAGACGATTTTCTAACCACTTCGGCCAGTGATCTGTGTGATCAAGTCGAACCTCATTTTGTGGAATTGGCAAGCTTCTCTGATGTTTTCTCTAAAATATGTATAGGAACAAATTATTTATGAATATATATATAAAAGTAAATTCATATTTTTGTTATACCTTCAGAGCAAGATTTTTTGTTACGTCCGAAGGCCTACCCCGTGGTGTTGATATTTTTCCCATTTTGCAAAGCGTTTCTCCAACTTTTAAACGAAAGTCCGCCAAACTTTCCTTGACGACATTGCCTTTTTGTGCTTCGGCACGTTTATATAAAAGCCAAGCATTGACCAAGGATGTGTCTATCAAGTGGTAGAAAAGGCGCAAGTACCATTTTTTAGAGCGGATTTTGATTTTGTAACGTCCGATAAATGAGTCCAGTAAGTCAACACCACCCATAAATTTATTATATTCTGAAACAATGCTGGGGCAGGTAATATTTATTTTTCTCCCTAATTTTTTGTCAAATCTTTCAACTGTTTGTTCAGGGTTCTTCCCACAGTAGTTTGACATTAAGTTGACAATTTTATTGTCTCTCCAGGAAACAACAGAGATATCAAAATTATCAACCGTTGCAACATATTCATAAGACTCTCCACGGGGTCGTTTTAACATTATTTTTTCCTCGACAAACTTTAAGTTTGGAATTCTATTCCGCCGGACTGTTCCCAGCGAATAAATTCCACGGTTAGCTAATGATAACATTAATGGCAAGGATGTAAAAAAATTGTCAAAAAATACTTTAAAATTTTTCTGAGATGGAACACCTCGCAATAGCCTTATAACAATGTTTGCACTAGACCCTAAATCTGCTTCTTCAGGCAGCCTATAGGCGTGATTGTTCTCTTGCCCCGTATATATTTCAAAGTTATAGTTATATCCAGATATCCCGGCCAACACGTAAAGCTTGAATCCCCATTTGTGTGGTTTCATTGGAAGGTATTGTTTTAGATATGACTTGCATTTTGTGGAACATAATTGCTCGTCTACGGAAAGGCAATTTTCATATGGTACCGACTTGAATTTTTTAACCAAATGATTCACAAGAGGCCTTATTTTAAAAAGGCGGTCAAAATTAGGATCATTCCTTGGTTTCATGTCATCGTTGTTATTAAAATGTAACATTGATTTAATTTTTTCAAACCTATTTAGCGACATAGTTTCCTGTATTAACTTGTTTCCTACAATAGGTGCCCAATATCGTCGGTTGTTTGGAATTTGAACAACAGACATCAGAATGCATATGCCAAGAAATTTTTGCAAATCCAATTCATCAATATTTTCACGGTTTTCTGGATTTTTCTGGCAAGCATATAAGTTGGACTGGTAAACAATAGACTTCGTTAGATCGTCAGAAAAAAAGTACGTAAAATAACTGCACGCTCCACTAAATTGCAAAAAATGCTCAGGCAATTCCTCGCTGCTCTTAAAACTAGTATCTAAATTAGCATCAAAATCTTTTAATTTCCATATAACTTTATCGTGTCTGTCTTTAAAAGATCGCACATCATAAATAATTTTTTCTTCGTCTGTATTAACCACCTCTTCCTCACTTTTGCGTCGATTTGCTTCTAAAACGATATCAATGTCCTCATCGCCATCATCAAAAAAATCATCCTCACTTTCTTCCCAATTTTCAATTATTTGTTCAATCTCTTTATCAGATAGTGCCCTAGAATTAATAGTATATTAGAATGCATAAAATTGCAGATATGCAACAAAACAACATATATGCAATGCTAGTCCATATTGACGATAGTGCATAAATTTGCACATATGATATAATACATCTTCTCTATGCATTAGTAAATGCAAAATAAATAAAAATTTTACATTTATTTCATTAATAATGTTGTCAACTTTTTAAAATATACTTACATTTTCTTAAACCTTCTCAATATTTCTAAATATTAAAGGAAAATTATTCAATTTTTCTACGGACTCACAATAATTATTTTGTATTGCTTTTTTAAGAAATATGTTTGGTGTTGGTAAGCAAGTTGCACCACGAATTGAAAGTTTAAAAGTAAAAGAAGCAATTAAAAAAAAAATAACTGTAAAATGTATAACTGAATAGTTGCCAGATCAACAAAAAGTTAACATTGCATATATGCAATGGCATGCAACGAAGGGTTAAAGAGATTAAACTTTGAAGTTTGCATGGGGACTATGTTTCGTTTTTATGACAATTAAACGTATTTACCCAATTTTATCAAATTATCTAAAAACTACTACCTTAACTTTTCGCACAAGGTTTACATGGACATACAACCAGCAAGATGGATGGACGGACGGACGGACACGAAAAGATTACCTAAACAAGTGTTTCTGATTCGATCGTTTACTAAACGATGCGTCTAGGTTTCTATGTTATAAGTTGCGAAAAACATGTATCTTCAACAAAAACTTGCTATGGCTTAAAATTGTACAGTGAAAATTTAATGTAGGTGGCGAAATTAAGGCAACAGAAAACTCATCTGTTAACCAGATTTTTAAGCAATCTTTTTATTTATTTTTTAAAAACTTAAAATATGTGTGCAATAAAAATGCAGCAATGGCTACAATATGGAAATTATTTACAAACAAATTGATACCAAAATTCATTAAAAGCTCTAAACGCATAAATATATTGTTTCTGCTTTCATTGGTCGCACAAGAAAAACCATGCAATTGCATATTTACGTCTTCCATGTGTAGTAGTAGGATATGACAGGATATCTCAGAAAGCACTACAGACAAAATTTAAGACAACAAATCCCATTGCTTTTTATTGCTATCTCTTAAGATTTAGCTGATGCATGTAAAAATTCCTTTCTTAAATTTGTTCATACATCAAAGTTAAGTTATCTTGTAAATAAATACGTCTAATTACCTCACTGAGGTATTTAAACGAATTCGCTTAATTACCTCAATGAGGTAGTTAACCGTATTCTTATTATTACCTCAACGAGCTAGTTAAGCGTATTCGTTTAAATGCTTACCCCGCATAATTACCCAAAAATATTGGCATTTTTGTCGAGGTAATTATCCGTGGAATACTGTATAATAATTTTTGATCCAAATTTTCAATATTTTTAATCAGGCTTAAGTTCATCAAATTTAATTTTCATTAAATTATTTTTATGAAGAAAGAAATTTTACAACATGAAAATTAATTAAAATTGTTATTGATAATCATTCATTCTTGACTGACCTGAGATTCGAACCCAGGCGGCTGGTTACCCTGACATGTTTCGATCGCTACCACTCGATCTCCTCAGAGGGATTTGCCGTCTTACACTCGCAGCAATCGACAACTGCTGACGTCAATAGTCAAACATCAATCCTTAAACCAAATCCTTTCTTCATAAAAATAATTTAATGAAAATTAAATTTAATGGGTTAAGCCTGATTAAAAATATTGAAAATTAAGATAAATATTTTTTTTTTTTTAATTTTTCGAATTTATTCCATGAGCTAAATTTCAGTTATGTATTTTATAAAGCTTTTTTTCTTCTTTATTAATATTTGAGCTTAAGGTCACTTTTATTTTAAATACTTCGTATATTTTTTATTTTAAAATAGTTCGAAGAAATTAGAATAAAATTATAAAGCTTTTTTGTAATAGTTCTATTCCTACCTTAGGTAGGAAGTAAATCCCAGTTTCTATTAAGATAAATATTTATAATTTAAATTTAAAGTTTAAAAACAAAAGATTTCATGGCAAAAATAAATTTAAAAGCTGAAACTTTTTAAATGCAAAAACTCCTAAATATTTTTCCAAAAATTTAAATTTTAAGTGGCCAAATCTTATTGGATTGAAATTAAAATCGTACAAATGAAATTAAAATCGTAACGACTAGACCTTCTGAGCCGTCTATCTGACAAAATTATAATTTGGATTCCTATGCATACAGACTAAAAAGGCTGGTGAGTTAGCCAGAACCGCATTTGCTTTAGAAACAAATGAATCTCACACGACCGTACACTCAAGGGGCCATTGCAACGTGCCCGTACTAGGAAGAAATATTTTTAAAATAACTCAATGCTTTCCTTATAGAGCGTTGCGAGGACTATAAAACAGTGCCAGTCGAAAGAGGATTTATGCCAGTTGGAGTACCTCTGGAAATTATCAGAAACGAAGTCTTCAAACTCAATTAAACTAGGCTATCGATAGGTAAAGCAAACTTTATAACTGCAGGGCTCCCAACGAAACGTTTCCCAAAATAAAACAAAAAACGATTTCCACAGTTGGAGTATCCCTGGAAATTATCAGAAACGGAGTCTTCAAACTCAATTAAATTAGGCTATCGATAGGTAAAGCAAACTTTATAAATGCAGGGCTCCCAACGAAACGTTGCCCAAAATACAACAAAAATCTTTTTAAAACAACTCAATGCTTTCCTTATAGAACGTTGCCGGGACTAGAAAACAGTGCCGGTCGAAAGAGGGCTTATGCCAGTTGGAGTACCCCTAGAAATGACCAGAAACGAAGTCTTCAAACTCAATTAAACTAGGTTTTCGATAGGTAAAGCAAACTTTATAACTGCAGGGCTCCCAACGAAACGTTGCGCAAAATACAACAAAAAACGCTTTCCAATTGGAGTACCCCTGGAAATTATCAGAAAGATAGTCTCAAACTCAATTTAATTTAATCGATAGGTAAAGAAAACTTTATAACTGCAGGGCTCCCAACGAAACGTTGCCCAAAATACAACCGAAAATTATCTCAAGATTCATATTTGTGTTAAAGGGTGACTGGACGATCTTAAGACATGCTAGCAGACTCGATCTCGTTTTCATTGAATTCGGTGGCAATTGCAAAGAACTTGGAACTGAGCAAACAGTATTTCAATTCTTTTATGATTGCTAAGCTATTAATTCAATCAGACATAAGTTGCTTGGCAATCACTTTTTGCAGAATATGTCGCAGCTATCACGGGTTAAACCTTGCAATATTTTAAAATACCTCAACGTAACAATATGAAGTCTAATCGGGATTTCTTTTTCAGGACAAATAGTATGGTATTTTCAAACTGAACTCACAATCTATTCTACCAGACTGTTGGCTTAGTTTTTCTGCGTTTATTACATCATACATTGAGTGTCAATTATTTTAATCAGAGCTACTCCTAAAACCGAAAAGCTCCGGTAATTGTTTAAAATTGTTCACCTAAAAATTTCGTTTAATTTCAATTCAAATCAATAATTTAACACATTCCTAAACTAATACCTGCTTCAGACTATACGACATGTCGCATACGTAAAAGATTTTGAAATTGATTAGTTAAATTTGAATTTAAGAATTAAACGTCAAATTGTAACTTGCAACTAAAACCGTATCGTCTGAAAATATACGAGTTTTCGAAGGGACACCCAAAGAAAATACAAATATTGTTGCAGGAATATGTTGCATAGTCTGAAACAGAAACAGTATTTTTAGCTTATAGTCACATCCATTGCAGCCAGATCACGGACTATGTCACTAACATGACTTGAAGCCTTATTCACATATATACCACTATGAGATTTAATCCCGAATCCGAATATTTTCAATTTTTGTGAATACACTGACAGCAGGGGTTCGGCTTTGCAACAGGGTTACATATTGTATTAAAATATCGTTGAAGTATTGGAATAAATGGCAAATGTGCTAAAAGGACTATAACGTAAATTCTTTCTATTCAATTTACTAAAAGCGGCAGAAAAAAATGCTAAAATGGACTTGTATATCGCTAATGTAACTAAAAGCGGTAGTGACTTTAAACGAAAAGTACTGTATAAGTTGTTCTGTAGAGGAATTAAAAATTTCCAGAATAGTGCAGTTATTAACATTTAAACATCAAAATGGATTTTTTTCTCTCAGTGTACAAATTTAATTTTGTATTTATAGTTTTTCTTTAGAGGTTTTTAAACTTTTCATGGTCAAATCAACCATCTATCTCGTCACAGTCAATTCAATTCAATTTTTTATTTTTTGTCTCGTGCAATTTTTTTTTTCTGCAAAAAAAGTCGCAGTCTGTTGCTGTTGTTGCTTGTAGTAGTTGGTTGTTGTCAACGTCATATTATTAGTCTTCTAAAAAATTCACATATTTTTTACGTAATGTTTTATGTGTTTTTTATTTATACTTTTTTTGATATTTACACAATTGCAATTACGAGTACAAACAATTGCTGGTTGCAGGCAGGCTGGTTTTCTTTTTTTAACAAACTTTTGTGCATTTCGCATTACAATTTTCCACATCTTTTAGACTTTTGGTTTAATGTTTGAACAGTTTAATGAATAGATGAGTGGTTTGTTTGTTTGTCACTGCCTAGTGACAATGATATCGGTGGATATTTTGTTAAATTTTTTTTTTTGTTCATTGGCTTATTACCATATAAATAGCCACGCCCTTTTAAAGACCTCTTAACCACAATTATTCATTAGCTTAAAAGTCTTTAACGAGTACTATTGTCAGTGTTTCTGTTTGTCTGTCTGTCCATCAGTTTGTTTGCTAATTCATATATTTGTCTTTCTGCTGGTCTGTCTATTTGCATTTAACAACTTTTTTATGCGTGTGACTTTGACTTTGTTGTCAATGCCAGTGAAGACACTTTAGCAGCAACTCTAGCATTCCATCTTGCTGCCTTCTTTTAAATGCATTTAACAAAAACGACATAAATATGCAAATATTATGCCTATAATTTAAAAGTTGAAAGTTCTTTCTTTAGAAGATAAATAAATATGCTTGCCAGTTTTAAATTAGTATGTATTGAAAAAATATTTCACAACTCTATATTAAATTGGTACTCTTACGTTTTGCTAGTTAAATGACAAATTTGCTTATATGTATGTAATTATAGAAACAGAATTCTTGTGGAAAATATTAGGGGTATTCACATGGGAAGAAATAAAGATCTTTATTCCGAGAATTCCTTTTTTTAATGCCTTGGCTTAAACTTTGATTTAAATTTATTTTTGATTTTTTTTTTTTTTTGTTTTTGTCATCTGACATGTCAAATTTCCCACTGCAAAATACATACATGTCGTGTGTTTCCCATTTTAGCTTTGCCTCAGTAAATGTATTTTGCAGTGGAAAATTTGACATGTCAGATGACAAAAACAAAAAAATAAATCAAAAAAAATTTTAAGATGACTGAACTCTTTCATGGCGCAAATAAAAATGTTTGTGGCGGCAGCACGTTAATTACAAACCGAGAACCACTTTGGTTTCTGCAAAAACTATGCAAAAGCTAATTACATGTACGTTTGTGACCGAATATTTTAAACCTTATGTAAAACCGCAATTTTGACAGACTGCTCAATTACATGTGACTTGAAAATTTGACATTTCAGATGACAAAAACTTGTCGTGTACATGTACCTTTACAAAACTATTTGTTGTCAACCACGCACACTCGCGAATCATCAAAGTCGTACACTCACGCACGCTCACGAAATATTTGATTAAAAAAAGTTTTTTGTATCGAAGCACGAAGCTCATATTCATTCAATTCAGTTTTAATAAATATTTTTAATAATCTTTAAAACATTTTTAAATTTCAAAGATATTTGTTTTTAAATTTTTATGTATTCAATAGTTTCTTAAAAAATGCTTCTCGAGAGCGAAAGATATCGTGCGGGATTCAAACATTGTCATCACACACGATCACGAGAACTTGATACAGTGTTGCCAGTGAAATTTCGAGAAAGATACATTTAAGTTTCCAAAAAGATACACATTTTCCCAAAAAGATACATTATATCATAACGCTGATTTGGCACGTAATTCCATTGCTGGGATCTCGCACGTGAATTTTTTCATCGATAGTCAGGCAGCGATCAGCGATCATACTCTTCGATCGTCCAGGAGTGTAGGGACTCGATGGATGGACTCTGTGCGAATAGGAGAGTTCACATTTATTTGGTTCGCGGCTACCAGGGCATAGAAGGCAACGAGTAGACGGACGAATTGACGAAACGGGGGGTCCATTTACCATACGATATGGTGATGGCCATTCCGGCTCCAATTCAGATTATAAGGAGAGATACAGACTCTGCTATACGGAGGAGATCAGAGGCGATTTGGGAAAACACCAGAACGTGTAGGGTCTCCAAGGTAATGTGGGGATCCTATTATCCGGAGTCGACAAAAATTCTTCTGTCGCTATCGAGAAGGGACTGTAGACTTCTGGTAGGTTTTTTGACGGGTCATTGTTGGACTGCGGTATACGCCCAGAGGGCGGGGCGGTTGAATAGTGACAACTGTAGATTCTGTGGGGTACCAGGGGAAAAGGAGACAGTGGAGCATTTACTCTGCTACTGCCCGGCACTCGTGCGCTCCAGGGCGAATTGTCTGGGAGATCATTATTTCCAAAGTATCGGGGAGGTCTCCGGAATTGGGTTAAGGAGACTCCTGGCATTCGTCAAGAGCGTACTCTGAGTACCATTACATCGGAATGACCTCTTTATATTATTCTTCTGTAAACTGTCGTAAAACGTGGTAACGCTAAGGACCTATTTTGGTCTATGCGGGGTCTTTGTGACCGGCCACTCTAACCTAACCTAACATCATAACGCATATTTGTGCAAAATTTTTAACATTTAATATTATTAATGACAAAGTTTTGTACCTTCAGGACCGTTATGCACTAAAAAAAGAGAAAAACAAATCATCAAAAAACACGATAAAAGCTTAATTTTGTTGCATAGTGTAATTTAAACAAACATTAAGGACTTTTTTTTGCTTAAACCAGTAGTGCGATTCTCTATTCAATTTTAACATAATTTAAATTGTTAAAAATATTTAACAGCAAAGTTAACGTAAATTTTATTCAGTAACCTTTTTAACAATAACGTTAACTGATAAGTTCTATCTTAACGTCAGGTATTTAAGTTATCTTAACGGCAAAATATTTTTCATTGCAGCAAAAGAAACTATAACTGTTATTATGTTATGTATGTATATAATATTCATATGTATAAAGAAATTGTTATTTATTCATACTTATTAGTTCTGCTCATAGGTTATTTGGTTTTAGATTTTAGAATTCCAAATAACCTGAGTGACATAACATAAGCTGTGTTTAGAAAAACAAAATTTTCTCAACCGATATATATATTTAATCAAAATATGTATTTTTCGTTTCAATATTGTTAATAGTTCTAATTTTATTACTTTTTTCCCTCTCCTGTAAACTTTTGAAAACTGCAGATAGGTTATTTCGTCTTTAAGGTGACGATATATATATCTTTGAATGTTATCAAAACAAATTGATTTTTGAAAAATTAATATACAAGTTAAGGCGTTTATACTAATGCGATTATATCCAAAAGTTCATACAAATTTCCTGAAAGTAAAAACGATGTTCATATCTCCTCAGAACGTCTCTACACTACAAATAATCCCCGATTTGGGGTGTTCGTATGTTAAAACATCCTTAATGTTTTCTTTCACCATTATGAAAGCTGCAATTGTATAAGTATTGAGTCGGTTACGATAATCAGTCTTAATAAGTTTTAGTACATTTTGCGTACAGATTCAAAAGTTACGAAAAATAGCTTTTACAAATTACAAAAAGTGTTTAGCCGGAAAACTGGAAATTTGCAAAAATAAGGCTGTAGGAAAAATCGCCCAAAGAAAAATGGCCCAAAAAAATAAATGAAAAATCGCCCAAATGAAGAATCGCCCAAAAGAACATGAAAAATTACCCAAAAAGTTATATATGAAATTTTGCCCAAAAGAAACGAAAATGAGCCCATAATAAAAATGAAAAATGACCCAAAAAGAAAAAACAATTTTTTTCCCAAAAAAAAATAAAAATTACCCAATTTGCAAAACAGTGTTTATTATTCATATAAATTTAGTAGCATACAAATGTAAGAGAAAAACATGTTTTATTATGGTCACAACCAACAAAACTATTTTTAAAGAAACTTATTTTACCATAATGTGGTTGTCGGTGACAATGATTTGGTTAAATTAAACATAATATGGTCAACATTTTTTTAAAAAAGGTTTTGTTGTTTTTTCTCTGGGTGCATATATTAAACATATAACGAAAACACTTTTGGGCGCAAGGATTTTCTACTCTATGGTATAACAAAAACCGGCTTCGCTAACTAAAGCTTCTCTGCGCAGACGGCCTTTGGGCGGGCGCAAGGATTTGTTCCTTTACGGTACCGGTTCGCTAAGTAAAGCTTCTAAAATCTGCCTTGTTTCCGAACGAAGGCCGACTTCGCAGCTAAGCTTTAGTTAGCGATGCCAGTATTTGTTATACCATAGCGGACAAAATCCTTGCGCCTGGCCGAAGGCCCGCTGTGCAGAGAAGCTTTAGTTAGCAAAGCCGGTACTTGTTTTATCAAAGAGGAGAAAATCCTTGCGCCCGGCCAAAGGCCGGATATGCTTTCAAGTTTGTAAGCTATGTTTTCGAGTTTGTCCACGGACACTGGACGTTATGACATGCCGCCGTTTTGCAATATGTCCCGTTATTTTTATAAATAATATTTAGGAATTCGATGTATAATAATAATGTATAGTAATAATGAATGATTTAGACAAATAGTATGCCCGAAAAAATTTCATATAATCACCAAATTTAAAAAACGAAAAATCGGCCCAAAAAAAATGAAAAATCGCCCAAATGAAGAATCGCCCAAAAGAACATGAAAAATTACCCAAAAAGTTATATATGAAATTTTTCCCAAAAGAAACTAAAAAGGGTCCAAAATAAAAATGAAAAATGACCCAAAAAGAAAAAATAATTTTTTCCCAAAAAAAAAAAAAATTAAAAAATTACCCAATTTGCAAAACAGTGTTTGTTATTCATATAAATTTCGTAACATACAAATGTAAGTTTTATGTAAAAAATTGCATTGTATCTTCGACAGCTGCGCGGCAGTATGGACAGTAATACCTATTTGAGCCCTCCGCCAAACTTTGTGCACTATTCAATAGTTTAATATTAATTAATCACTGCAAAGTTATAATCAATTACTCAAAACAGAATATAGTTTTTTGCAAGGTGGCATGTCATAAAGTCCAGTGTCGTAATGTCCATGGACACTGTGGGCATTAAGATACTTTGCAAATGGACATTATGACATTTTTAAAAATGTCATAAGGTTCATAATTACTAAAGATGTTTAATACAAAAAAAGATATACATACACGCAGAGAAAAACCTGTTTTATTATGGTCACAACCAACAAAACTATTTTTAAAGAAACTTATTTTACCATAATATGGTTGTCGGTGACAATGATATGGTTAAATTAAACATTTAAAAATGGTTTTGTTGTTTTTTTTCTGCGTGCATATATTAAACATATAACGAAAACACTTTTGGGCGCAAGGATTTTCTCCCCTATGGTGTAACAAATACCGGCAGCGCTTACTAAAGCGTCTCGGCATAGCCGGCCTTCGGCCAGGCGCAAGTATTTTCTACTCTATGGTATAACAAAAACCGGCTTCACTAACCAAAGCTTCTCTGCATAGCCGGCCTTCGGCCGGGCGCAAGGATTTTCTCCTCTATGATATAACAAAGACCGGCTTCGCTAACTAAAGCTGCTCTGCGCAGACGGCCTTTGGGTGGGCGCAAGGATTTTTTGCTTTATGGTATAACAAGTACCGGTTTCGCTAAGTAAAGCTTCTAAAATCTGCCTTGTTTCCGAACGAAGGCCGACTTCGCAGATAAGCTTTAGTTAGCGAAGCCAGTATTTGTTATACTATAGAGGACAAAATCCTTGCGCCCGGCCGAAGGCCGGCTATGCAGAGAAGCTTTAGTTAGCGAAGCCGGTTCTTGTTTTATCAAAGAGGAGAAAATCCTTGCGCCCGGCCTAAGGCCGGCTATGCTTTCGAGTTTGTCCACGGATACTATGACACTGGACGTTATGACATGCCACCTTTTTGCAATATGTCCCGTTATTTTTATAAATAACATTTAGGAATTCGACGTATAGTAATAATTAATGATTTAGACAAATAGTATGTAAGATTTTGACGAAATTTTAAAAATAATAAAGCCGGAAAAATGAAAAATTTTTCATATAATATTTTTGGGTGATTTCATTTTTCATTTTCATAATGAAAAATCACCAAATTTAAAAAACGAAAAATCACCCAATAATGACGAAAAATAGCCCAAAAATTTTGGGTTACTTTTCATATGAATTCAGGCCCAATTTTACATGAAATTTTTTTGGGCGATTTTTCATATATTTTTTTGGACCATTTTTCTTTGGGCGATATTTCCTACAGCCCGAAAAATCACCCAATAATAAGGAAAAATAGCCCAACAATTTTGGGTCACTTTTCATATGAATTCAGGCCCAATTTTACATTGAATTTTTTTGGGCGTTTTGCATTTATTTTTTGGGCCATTTTTCTTTGGCCGATTTTTCCTACAGCCCAAAAATAATACCAATACCAAAATCTAAAAATGAATATCGCCCTATTGCCATTTTACCATATTTATCAAAAGTATTTGAAGAAAAGTTCCTAAAAATAAGGATTTCAAAAAGTTTTTTCCTAAAATTGTTAAAGAAAAAAGTTATTTTCATAGAAATAAAACTAATTGCCTGTTCAACAATTTTGAACGTACACGTTCCTTTTGAATTTTATATGGAAATTTTATTAAAACTGACTGTTTTTTTTAAAGAAATTTTCTATGCGAACGTAAAAGTTCGAAATTGTTATTGTTGAAAGGGCAGTAAATAATCAAAAAAATTAATGGAAAAGATTTTAACAACAAGCCAAACAAACATTTTTCGGTACAAAAACAAATTCCCAAAGAAATTGAAAAGACCTTAATTTTACAAATCTCTTTTGGCTCCATTTAAGCTTAAAAAGTATTAAAAAAAACAAATTCGTTAATAAATAGTTTTACTATTTATACAGAAATAAAGTTTTTAATAAAACCCGCACAACACACAGATTGCCCATTAAATTGTTTTTAACTTTTTTTTTCTTAACATTTATTAATAAATTTCAATATGATTGTTATAAATGTGCTCTTTACAAATAAAAAAAAAATCAAACATAAAATTGAAATTAGACCTTTTTTAATCACATAAATTCTTTTTTATACAAATTAAATGTTGATATATAAATGTGGTTTGTGTTTTCTCTACGATGTTGAGTTTTTTCTAGGGGAGAGATCTTTTTTAAGATTCGTGGAATTTTAAGCGGAAATCTTTTATTTATTTTTTAATTTTATTTCAAGCTGAGCAGTTTTAACAAAAAAAAAAAAAAAAAAAAAAAAATTCTGACTAAATAATTCTGGGAATTATTGACGAAATTCTGTAAAAATCTTTATTTTTTTTTTTTGCTTAATTTTTATTAAAACACAATTATTACAAAATGCTCATGTAATTCATTAATGATTTCATTTGAGCATAAAAAAGAAAGACATGGCAAAAAATGTCCCCCTCTTGTATTATTTATAGTTTCTGTTTTAAAATTAGTCATGTGTAAAAGAAGAAATTATTTTCTGGTAGAGTTTAGGAAAATTTTAAAATGGCCTACATACTTTTGGTCTGCATAACAGGCATCTGGTTGAAAGGCATATTTTTCTATTATGTTATTAAAATATTTTCAAAAAATATTCAAGTAACGGTATTAACGATTTTCATAATAGCTTTTACAAACGATTCCCAAATAGTGGCCACCGGCCCTTTTAAAGTCCATATTAGATTTGAAGGGCATTTTAACTATTTTCTTGGAATTTTATAAAAAAGTTAGGTATATTGAATCTTTATGGGGTATCCGCCCCGTAAGGCGAAAGCTAGTATATCAGTGCAAGGATTGCGGGTTCGATGCCTGCCAGAGACTCTGGTCTCTTTTACTTCAATGGGCTGTAACTCTTAATAAATAAATAAATAAAAAGGAATTTTATATAATCAAATCCTTAAAAGGTGATATACCCAGTTCCCAGCCGCCAGTTTTACAGCCAGATAAAAACTCATATCAAAACAAAATATCATTGGTTGAAAGTAGGGGTGGGAATTATTTTAATAAATATTTTTCAATAACTTTTGCAACCAATATACATACAGTTAGAAGTCCGTAACAAAAATTTTGTTTGTCGAAAGGTCCGCGAAGCATAAGCCAGGGTTGAGACTTAGTCTCCACTTAAGTAAAGTTCATTCCGTTTCATAGTTATTACTAAAGTCTCCAATTATATCAAGATATTAGTCTAAACTAAATTTAAGACTAAGACTATAGTTCACCAGGGATGTGGAGTTTTCCATCTCGGACTCCAAAATCTGAATTTTTTATAGTCTAACTCCAACTCCGACAAATGTTGTGGGTAATTGATGCAATATAATATTTTATTTTCGAAATATTTTATTTATTATTATTAATTCTTTTAATAAAAAACAAAATACTATAATAACGCAAATTTAAAACAAAACTTCAAATTATTACTGACTTATGCCAGGCAAAGTAGGCAGTGTCAGGGCATAAACTCAATGAAATATGGAAAAATACCACATAATTATAAAAAAAAATCCATTTTTAAAAAATTCGCACGAGCCGTTCCAGAGAAAAGTGGGTTCATCCAAAATGGTCAGAAAAAATAGTTACTGAGACTTTAGTTTTTTTTTTTTTTTAATTCCCTATGCTAATCCCTGCGAAGCTCTACGCTTGTCTGCAGGAAAGAAACCAGAGTCTCTGGCGGGAATCGAACCCGCAAACCTGGCGCTTATATAAATATAATAAATATAAATAAAGAATAATAACATAGACTACAATCTGCACCATCATTTACATTAGAGATTTTAATACAACTGACTTTTATGTTTTTTTCTATAATCTTTACTATGTATAACTTGCACTATAATCTTAACTTAAACCCAGACTTAAGTATCCACTATTCTTTATGGTGTAGTCTCCGGAGAAATTAAAATCCTCCAATTTTTTTAAAACGTAGCGTACTTTGCAAACTCCGATGCCACAAAAAAATATTTGCATAATTTCTCTTACATATTTTCATTCATAATTCAATAATATGTATTCCGAAAATATGTCCGTCAGTCTGTCCTAGTATCCTCCTCCTTCCATTTTTCGATTTTTGAGCTGTTGTAAACTGTTTTTATTTTTTGCGAATATTTCATTGTCATTAAATATCATCAGTCATGGTCTAATTACAGTCTTTTTTTCAAAACATATTATGCACTTTTTTCTGGATGTACCACACAACAAAAAAAAAAAAAAAACAGAAACAGAATGCAAAATAAAAAAATGTTGCAAAAAGAATTCATCCCAACATCATCAGTAAATGGATATTGATGGAAAGCGCTCTTGCTGGCAAACAAAAAGTGGATACTGATGAATTTGGTGTGTTATTTTTGTGCAATGTTTTGAATCGAATTAATGTATGAAGTACAACAAAAATAATTGGTAGCATTACTACCTACTAATGAACGGGTGATTTAATTGCAGGTGGCAAAATTTAAACTATGGTCCTGACTACTTTTTTACTACAAAATTTTAACAAATAGAATTTGGGAATTTCCCTTTTTAAAACAAATTTTTAAACATGAAAATACTGTATGTTTTTCTTCTTGTAGTGTTGTTGTTGTTTCTACACAAAATCTTTGTTTAAAATGCCACATTTTTTGTTTGCCTTAAAAAAATCATATTAATCTAATTTTAGGGCGAGAAACACGAATCTGAATTTAGTTTTTTGCTTTGAATACTCGTTGACCTGTAAGGCTTCAAACTGTAAAGTTCGCCTTGGGGCGGAGTTGGGCATTATCGTAATTATTAAAGCAACATTTTGCTTTACATTCCGGCACTTTCTATGTAATTCCCCAGTCCGCCTCCAGACGGGTTTAGCGGAAACGCCCATACTCAGTAGCGATTCATTTTTTTTTATAATAAAAACTTAATTTTTATTTTAATTGAACGTTTAGAAATGCACCAGTGATTTTTTCAGCCCGATCTAAAGCTTTGAAATATTATTTTTTCTATTCACAATATTAATGCACATCTCGGCATTTTCTATGCTAATGCCCTAGCCCGCCTCCAGACGGGTTCAGCAAAAACATCCATATCCAGCAGCCATTATATTTTTAATATTTTTTAAAACAAATTTTTAATATTTTTTTAATTAGGCTTAAGTTCATTAAATTTAATTTTCATTAAACTATTTTTATGAAGAAAGGAATTTTACAACATGAAAATTAATTAAAATTTATTGATAATTTTTCATTCTTGACTCAATCTGGGCTCGAACCCAGGTGTTTACGGACAGGTTACCCTGACATGTTTCGATTGCAACCACTCAATCTCCTCAGAGGGCTTGCCGTTTAACGCTCGCCGCCATCGACGACTGCTGACGTCATTAGTCAAACATCAATCCTTAAACCAAATTGCTTTCAATGATTATCTATTTTAATTTATTTTAACATGTTATTCCTTTACTTCTGTTTTTTCGTACTTTTGTCAAGAATTCTTCTTGAAGTTCAAACTTAATAACCATTTCAATTAAACGTTAAGATACTCACCAGTAATTTTTTGGCCCGATCTAAAGCTTTAAAATTTTATTTTTTCGATGCAAGAATTAAATATGACCGTTTCCGCTCAAATTCAAGATGACAATGTACTTTTTGTCAAACTCGTAAGAGAATTACCATAGAATGAAAAGTTGTTGATAAAATAAGCTTTGATTTACACCTAGAATTATTTATTAATGAAATATTTTCAAAAAAACCAATTTTATAGCGATTTTTTGCTACATCGCCTAAAGGCGGACTTAAGCATTAGAGGGTTAACTTCTTTTGTAGTGTTGATGCTGTATCTACAACAAACTTTGGTTTTCGAAAGTTATCACATTTCGGATTGCTTTAAGTACTTTAAAGCAGTGTTCGAAAATAAACACTAAACATAAATATCGCTCCTTAGTGTTCGGTAGATTTAGGGAAAACACCAACGCTAATATTGCTTGTGTAGTAAATCATTTTAAAAAAAATAACGTTTCCCTGTTTTTTGTCCAATTCAACAAAAGATAAGAACATTAAATGCCGTTCGGTTTTTTTAAAAAGCCACAAACTTCATTGTGTTCGGTTCAGCTTATTAATGTTCGTACCTTTTAGCTGGTAAGAAAAACCAAACATTTTTTTACAAAAATAAAATACACATACGAAAAAAAAGAAAAAGCCAGCAAAATAATTATACAAAAACAAAACCTATACACAATACACACAAAAGCTGTTCGTGCTGCGGTCGTTGCTAAAATTTTGTGTTTTTGTTAATTTCTTTATCAATGTTAAAAAAAGAAACATTATGTAGACTCTACAGTATCACTTGAATTGTTCGGTTTTTTAAAAAAAAACAGCAGCCGTATTTTGTAATTCGCTTAGCTTAAGCTAAATCTCGATCGCTAAAATGCCTAAGAGAATACAAAATTTAAAAATTTTAGCGAAGACCTTAAAAGCTAAAATTTTGGCGAATTCAATTATTATGGCATTGCCAAATTTAGTAATTCATGTAACAGTAGTGCATTCGTAACCAAAAATCAACTTTATAGATTTTTAGCGATAGAGATTTAGCTTAAGAGAATTACAGAATACGGCATCAGAACACTTTATATTCGGCTCTTTCTTGAAAATAGTTACGAACGGTATTAAGGGTTGTATACACAAACACTAAAAAAAAAGATATCGTTCCTGGGTGTGTGATAGTGTTTATGCAATGTGTCATGAAAATGACAAGTATTACGAAAAAATACTTGACATCCCATTAGACTTCATCGTTTTTTGAAAATTGTCAATACAATAATACTTTTCACTTTATCAGGGTTGCATTTTACAAAAGCATGGTAATGTAAGATAGTGTGACTATAAGCTGTTATGTTACATTCGATGCACCCAATACCAGATTATTTCTACATTATCGTTATCGCAAATTTGGGGGCAAATTACGGCATTTGATATCGAGCCGTCATTTGCCTCCTTTACTTTTTCTGTTGTTTACTTTTACCACTGCAACGTCATTTGCAAATCGTCATTGTTGCCTTTATTATTTTATATTGTCTTAAAACTTCAGATTTGTCAATAGTATAAACGTAGGAGTGAGTTTTGTATGACACTGTGGCTGTCTTAGGTTTTATTCCATCTTACAATTCTTTTTTGCTGAAAATCCCTATTAAAAAGTACCCAATAAAGATTCACTCGATACTTACAATACCATACCACAACACCACACACACCAAAAGATAAATTTTAAATGAGAATAAAGGGGTTAAATTAACAAGTCTAAACAGTTTTTTTTTAAGCTTCACATCAATATGTTCGCTCTGCCAAACATAAAACTCATTCATTTGGCCACTCAAACAGCTACACCAGTCCGATAATGGCTCTGCACTTTATTACTACTTCGACCGTTTGTTAGTCTGTCTGTCTATCAGTCTTTTCTGCATTGTCCATCAACGGATGTAACGGTTGACAAATAATACATCAACCCAAAAAAAAGGAAGTCTTCAGATAATTTTACTTGCAACGTTTTGTGTCTCCGATCACTGTAATTTTTTGTTTTCGCTCTTGTTATTGTGAATTTTCACGCCAGTAGTCAGGATTCTCATTTTAGTACAAATCGTACTTTCATTTATTTTCTACTAATATTGGGGTTTTATGCATTAATCTCTTTAAGGTCTGGCCAGGTTTTTGGTTCTTATTTTTTTTTTTTAATTTTTGCACAGTTGACTGATTTTTTTCGCATTAAATTAAAAAAAATATGAAATTTTTTTGCAAAAAATACAAGAATATAAAAAACAGCAGCAACATCTGAGTTGTAACATCGACAATGAATGAGTTTCATAATTGATTTCTGTTTTTGTTGCATTTGTATCATTTACCAACAAGGCAGACAAAAAGTAGCTAAATTAACGGAAATGCACATTAAACAACAACAATAAAAAAAGGGGTAAGCTGTTTCTGTTAACCAAAATAACGGTTCTTTCAGTTATTTTGGCACTGCAATTATCGTGTTCAATGATTGGAACCTGGGAATTTAAAAATTTCTCTTTTTAACAGCTTTTTAAAATGCAATAAAAATTATAATTTAAATTTTAAGTATTTTGCCTACTAATGAAGGAAGTCGTGGGTATTTTTTAAGTACAGTTATTTTTTATTAAGTGAGTAGGTATGGAAATTTAAACGATATACCTACAAATGTTTTGCCAATGAAATTTTTGGTGAATGAGGCTAAATTTTCCTAAACTTTCTATAACAAGTTGATTTGGAAACTTATGGGTCGATTACGGATGGTTTGTAGACATCAACTATAATGTCGGGGTAAGGAAAAAAATATTTGTACAAACTTTGTTATTCTCGGCAAGTAACTTGCGCAACTTACTTGCCGAGTCTGAAAGGGGTCAAAGACTAGCAAAAAAAGAAAAACTTGACACATGGTAACTCTGCTTTCAAAACAAATGCCATTTTGTCAGTGATGCCACAATAATAATAGAATTTATTGTCACTTTTCTGGTGATGACCCTTTAATAATTGGAAGACGTCAAATGGAAATGAGGATACAATGATGATTTTTAACTCTATGTATTTCTTGTGGGAAAATTTCAACAACTTTGCAAAATGATAGTGAAAAGTGTGTAGGAGCCAGGTTGAGTTAAGAACACTAGGCTGGGCTACTTTTTTCATACTAAGAGAATGGTATGTCTAAAGTTGCTTATGTCTTTTAACTTACATAAAAACAGTGTTCGAAAATAAACAGAACATTATTAAGCGTTCGGCTCACACACCCACGAACGATATCAATTTTCTTAGTGTTTGTGTAGACTAACACAACCCTTAATACCGTTCGTAACTATTTTCAAAAAAGAGCCAAACATTATATAGTGTTCTGTTCTTCGTTAAAAAAACAGAACAATTGTATTGATACTGTAGGCAAACATTATACATTTTAATGTTCTTTAATGTTTCTCTCTTTACATTGATAAAGAAATGAGCAAACAAAAAATTTTAGCAACGACCGCAGCACGAACAACTTGTATGTGTATTGTGTATAGGTATGTTTTGTTTGAGCAAAATTTTTTGTTTTTTTTTTCTTATGTGTATTTTGTTTTTATAAAAAATGATTGGTTTTTTTACCAGCCAAAATGGACGAACACAATGAAGTTTGTGGTTTAATAAAATCGAACGGAATTAAATGTTCTCATCTTTTGTTGAGTTGGATAAGAACAGTATTATTTTTGTGTTCGAAAGATTACAAGCAGGGAAACGTTATTTTTTATAGATTTACTAACACTTACACTCACAAAACACTATTAACATTTGTGTTTCCACAAACCTACCGAACTGAACACTAAGGAGCGATATATAGTGTTTAGTTTCGGACACTGCTTATAACCAACGGAAGCAACAATAAAACCCTGTTGTATCTTTATTGTTGCATTTGTTGTAGGATATCTGCCGCATCTAAATGAAATTGCCTTATTGTAAGTAGTAATGTGGTTAAAAAACAACTTTTGTTGAGGTACAATATGAAAGTACACATTAAAGGTAATATTCTTCCCAAATTCCAATGCTTTTAATTATTGGACAAGGTCATTTGTTACAAAAAATCTGAGAAGATGTAAGAGGTTTTGCTTCTAGTTATAAAGTTTGTTTAATTGCCAAAATTAATTTGAAGTAACGGATGGTTAAATTTTAAGGGCCGATGTTGAATGTGAACCACACCGTTGGACTTCTTTCTTCGGGGTTATTTGAAAGAAATGGTGTACGTCGATAAGCTAGCAGCAATTCAAGATCTAAAGAATGAGACAATTCTGCTCATTAACGGCATAGAACCTCAATTATGCCTCAGCGTAAACGAAAATTTGGACCATCGAATGGAGGTGTGACGCCGAGGTCGCGGCGGCCATTTGGTCGATATTTTGTTCCATACATAATTGAACCATAACAATATTATCATGATAAAAAGAAATGACAATAATTTCCTAAATAATTTTTGTTTTATTCAAAATCAACATCGGCCCTTAAAATTTTACCACTCTTCATATTTTACTACTCTCGGGTCATATTTGGATAATTATAGTTATAATATTATACTTTGGTTTTAATAATAAACTTTGCTTTTAATGTAAGAACAAATTCCAAAAATTAATTTTTCTCTAAACCATTCTTAAAAGCTGTTTATTAAAAAATGAAATTTTTCTCAGTTCTCTTCAGTTGTTTGATGATGCAGTCCCAACAAGGAAGTAAATCGGGCCCTCGTTTATGCTTACAATAGATACTTTGGACATGCCAACAAACAACTACACCTTAACTTCAACTTTTGCCGATGATAGAGCTTTTCTAAGCGTACACGCCACAGCGATGCTCTGGAAATTCCAAATTAGCTAGAACGTCGACGTCTAAAATCAGATGGATCCGTGTGGACACTTTCTTAAAGCATCAATAGCTTCTCCAGTGCGATCGAGAAACAGGGCTTTGTGGTTCATTGCCTAATAAGCCCTCGTCCTTAAAACAGGTAACAAAGCCTTTTATCATATTTACTTTGGTAGCTGTTGCGTATTTAAATGTTGACGCTATTTTCTTTCTCTTGTTACAATTGTAACAACTGATTAATTAATTGATTAAAATTGATCGTCTGAAAACACAATCAAATTTTATAATTCTTCTACGTTATCTTGCATTGAGTATGATGACATTATAAAACTTTATAAAATCAAAAACTGTAAAAATAAAAAAGATATAAGCATAAGTATAAGTACGATTTGGCCAACCCTGTACATTGGTAAAATAAGCTTGGCGTGATTTTCAATTAAATTGTGCTGCAGTCATGGGGGCCTGTTCGTAAATGCATTACTGCTGTCATTATACGGCCATACATTGCTTTACACTGACAAAGCAAGTTTGCTCATGACCTCTTCTAGCAGGAGCCATTTTTCTACTAATTATTTGGCACTTGTATGTGCGTCATCTGCTTTAGCAAAGTATTTTAGGATATATAAATTTTGATTTGCAGAGCAGTAACGCATTTAAGGAAATTACCTATATTCCAGGAAATTTTTTTATTATATTATATAATTTTAAAACTAATAGAATTTTTAAGTATTTTTTTATTTTAACGATTATCTTTATTTAAATTTATTTGTATACCCTCTACCACAATTAGTTGTGAAGAGGATATACTAAGTTTATCATTTCGTGTGAAACTTTTTTATTATTCATCTCAGACCCCATAAAGTATATATATTCTGGGTCCTTAAGTCGATTTAGTCATGTCCGTGTGTCTGTCCGTCTGTTGAATACACGGTCATTTTCGAAAAACTTAAAAGCAATGAACAAACTTGGTGTCAAACTGCTTCTAGTTATCCTTAGCAGTTTAGGATTCAAATCCAACAAAATCGGTTCAGTTGGATCAGAGCTTTGAATCAAAATGTGGAACCACCACCCCAAAAAATTGATAATTTTGTTACAAAAACTAACATAAATGGTGGAACAATGCAGGGAATGATATAAGATTTTGTAAAAATTCGTTTTATTTGACTGGAAATCATACTGTACAATGTCGTGAAGATCGGTCCACAATTTTCTCCTTTCGCCCCATATAAACCCTACTCCCGAAAAACAGCTTAGTACGCCTAAAAACGTTAAAAAATAATGATGTCGCAACCAAATTTAGCACGTCACAGTTTTATAGGACTAGAAATGACACTGTGAAATTTCGTGAAGATTCGTCCATAATTAACACAAGGCCCCATATAAACTCTACTCCCGGAAAACAGTTTAGTACGCCTCAAGCCGTTATAAATAATCAGAATAAAATTGAATACTTCACAGTTTAATAGGACTAGAAATCACACTAATAATTTTCGAGATGATCGATCCATAATTTACTATTGGCATTATATTAAACCCACTCTGGTAAATTAATTAAATACGCCTTTAACCGTAGCAGATAAAGATATTGCGGTAAAATATCTTCCAATATAGTTTCATATGGCCAGAAAAAATTTCATGCAATTTTGTGATATACCTACGATCCATAATTTACCCTAGATCCCATATTTAGCAGCCTTCTGAAATTCCCTTTAAACGCTTAAACTTATTTCACCGCTGTGTTGAAATATATGTTTCTTAAAACCAGAAATCACTCTGCAGAAATTTGGGATGATTGGTTCATAGCTTACCATGGCTCCAATATAAATTCCCCTCCTGAAAATCATTTAAATTCGGCTTAAACTGTTACGAACCATGATATTTTACTCAAGATAAAATTGCTATAAAAAAAGCATAAAAATTTTCGATTGTCGGTCAATAATTTCATATAGGTCTCAACCGCAACATATTTTAATGGTGATGTCTGTTTTTTAAAGATAAATTAATAATAAATAGATATCATATAGATCCCACTCCTGAAATATCCGATCTGGCGGTGCTGTGCCGAATAAAGCACTCTTATTTGTTTAATTTTAACGATTATATGTTTAAAGTAATCTTTAAAAATTTTAATTTTACACAATTACAAAACTATTTGCTTTGACAGTTTAAAAGAAAAAGTAGGAGTGGTTAGCCCACTTTCACTTACACTACAACAGGAATAAGAACAAGAAATATATAGTTTTGACATGATAACATTTAAAAGCTTTTACTTTTTATGCCAAAAACCAAAAAACACAAATAATATCATATTGTACATAAATACATACATATTTATCTATATTCGTGCAACAGCAGCACATACTACATTTTATACACACAAAACAATACAATATATAGAGCATTATGTTGAAAACTTCATGCAGTGGAAAAATATATAAAACAACAAACAAAAAAAAAACAAAACTAAAAAACATGAAGTCTGAGAAACAGACATACAAAAAATAAATATAAAATAGTTAAATAAAAACGTTTTACATGATGATGGCACCCACCATCTTCACTACATTAATTCCTACCTACACCGACAGACATATTGCGCCTCCATCCATCCCTATTAAAAACAAATTTGTTATTTACTACCAACTCCCAGCGAAAAACATAATTGCACTCTCACGGCGCATAAGCAGTTGGGAGCCAAAAAAGAAAAAAAATATATTTATTATACAATAAAAAAAAAAAACTGCAACATAAATAGTAAATAAATGTTGCCACATAAAGTTCAGACATAGAGAGACGTGGATTTCTGCAACACAGGCTGAATGACAACAAACACACCCAGATTTAAAGTGTACAAATATGTATTCTAACTATACAATGTTCTTCTATGTTTTATATTCGGCTATATTCCTAGTTGATTTGAAATTCCATGAGAAGAATTGACATGGTCTTGCCAAGAGAATAAACAAATGAAAAGTCGTCGTCTGGCTTAGACTATACTAGAAGCAAAGCAAAGTACATAGTGATAACAACTACAAGCAAACAAACTGGCACAACTTCATTTATTTGCTTTATATAAAAGCATATACATACATATATATGTATAATATACATATATACATACATTATACACATACATATATATATATATACTTTTTGTTATTCTGCGTTATACAATGTTTTCTATTAAGGTATGTGTGTGTGTATTTGTCTGTTAAACACAAACAAAAAATCATGGTCATGACCAAAGTGGAAAAACAGCAGTAAAATATCGCATGATGTGTCTGTTTGTCTGTCTTTTTGTAGCATAATCTCCATCTAGCCACCAAACCCATCCTACCTACCTAGTCAGCTATCAACAAAACCTGGGCCTTGCTACGCCCCACCTCACCTTCATGCCTGCCTTTCATCCATCCATCCATCCACCCATCTATCTATCCATCTGCCAGCCGCAACATAACTTTACTTTATGGTTGTGTCGGTTTGTCTGTCTATACGATTTGTTTTTTTTTTTTCTTCTCTTTATCTACTTGCCAATTTGCAGAAAGTTACTTGTGTGCTTTTATTTTGGCCTTTTCAGGTATTTTGGGCTTAAACAATACGATAAAAAAAAACAACTTTATGCCTGATATACCGAACTTTTTGTGAGCCCATATAAATTTAGTTCTAGTTCCATGATTCCCCCGGGCAGGCGTGGATTCAGGGGGGGGGGGGGGAAATAAGGAAATTTCCCCCCGTAAATTATAAAAATATGTTTTGTTAATTTCGATAATACCAGAATTCCCAATAATAATATTTTGTTTAATGTACAAAATTTTTGGAAACCCCAACAAGGTTTTTTTAGTTTTTTTTATGGAATCTCTAACGAAATTTTTAATAAGTATTTTGTTATTTTTTTATTGAATCTGTAACGATTTTCAATAAGTATCCATATCTTAATCCTAATAGTTATTTATTAAATATTTCCAAAGAAACATCTAGTTTACCGTATTCAATTACTTATTATTCTACATTCAATCCCAGCAGGTGCCATCTATATCCAAAGACTAAACCTTTGACTTGATAATGCGTGCGGTTGAATTATTAAAAAGCCTTAGTGTTTGCAATATTTATGTATATATGTGTTATATGAATCAAAATTCTATTCGATAATTTTTGACGAAAGAAGTGATTTGTCGGGGAAAAGCCAGATTTCCTTATCTTTAAGATATTTCAGCATACAACAAAAAGTTTTTAGGGAAGAATTTATTGGCTTTGTTGTAAACGCATTTGAAGAGGCTTCAAAAGATATTGATGACGTTGATGTGTCAATTGATGCGAAGGCACTATCATCAATAGTTCTTAAAGCTTTGACAAATTTTGTGTAGGAGATGGAACAGATGGGTGACCTCTGATGTCAGCAGAAAATGGAGCTATTCAAAATTTCTGGAAAAGCAACAAATGCGAAACAAACACCTTGCTATTCCCATAAATCGAACAACTCAATTTCTAAAAGCAATAAAGTGCCATTAATACAAAAAGTTGTATCTATCATATGTAAAAGAAACGACAAATTTTTTTAAAAATTAATTATCCCAAGAGAAAAACAGTTTTAGCAAAGTATTTAGGAGCCAAACACTCTTTTAAATTTATTTGCGGAATATACATATTGAGTGTTATACCTATTGTACTATATACCAGATGAATGGAAGGAAGGTATAGTGGTCGCATTACCCAAGAAAGGGGATTTAACGCAATGCAAAAATTGACGCGGTATAACCATTCTAAACGCCATTGGTAAAGTAATGGCAACCCTCATTCTTAATAGAATCTCCCCTATTGTGGATCAGATATTGCGTGGTGAGCAGGCTGGTTTTAGACAAGGTCGATCGTGTGCTGACCACATTAATACCTTGCGCATTAAAATTGAACAGTCCGCTGAGTATAACACCCCTCTTTATTTACTTTTCGTCGATTTTGAACGTGCATTCGACACTATATCCCGAAACTCTATGTGGTCTGCATTAACCTACAAGGGAATTCCTGATAAAATAGTAATCGTGATACGCGAGCTATATAGGGACGCTCAATGTAGGGTACGTTTCAATGGAAATGAGAGCCGGTAATTTGTTCCAGGCACAGGTGTGCGTCAAGGCTGTGTCCTGTCTCCAACGTTGTTTTTGCTACTGCTCGATTGCGTATTGGAACAAACCAACAGAGATGCACCTTTCGGTATTCGTTGGACATTGTCTGATTTTCTATATGACATTGACTATGCCGATGACATATGTCTAATGGCCCATCGCTTCTCGGATATAGAAGCTAAACTTACAAGTCTGTCTGAAAACGCCAAAAAAAAGTTGGTTTAAAAATTAACACAAGTAAAACAAAACTTATGCGCATAGGTACAGATATCGTTACCCCATTAATAATAAATGACCAGCGTATTGAAGATGTGGATGCTTTTTGTTATGTTGGTAGCAAGATAACTAAGGATGGTGGTTCAAATGCTGACGTTACCGATCGCATTAATAAAGCTCGAGTAGCCTTCTTTTCTTTATCTAAAATTTGGCGAAGAAATAATATTTCTCGGAAAACCAAAATCCGCATTTTTAACTGCAGTGTGAAGTCAGTATTACTTTATGGCTGCACCACATGGAGCTTAACGCAAGCCACCACGAGAAAAATTCAAACTTTCATCAACAAATGTCTAAGACAGATCTTTAACATCCACTGGTCAGATCGTATTTCAAATGAAGCTCTGCTCCAAAGAGCAAACTCCTTGCCAGTACACATTGATATTCGTAAACGGAAGTGGACGTGGATAGGCCACATATTGCGAAGACCACAAACAGAAATTGCAAGAACAGCCCTCAACTGGAACCCCAAAGGACAACACCGCCAAGGTAGGCCCCGTAACACCTGGGTTCGTTGCCTTAAACAAGAATGTTTACTTGCTCGAGTATCCTGGAATCAAACAAAAACAATTGCCAGAGATAGAATCAGATGGAGAGAATTTGTTGACGCCCTATGTTCACACTGAACTTTATTTAAGTATTTATGGTGTTCAGAAATGTAATTCTATTTATATTTAGATAAATAAAGGACATATATATATACCTATTGTAACACAGCCACTTAGTATAATTTTACAAGAGCAAGGTATAGATCTTCAAAAAGGATCAAGCCTTATCAAAATTTTAATCATGTGCCTTGAAGAAAAAAGAAATAAAGCAGAAAAATAACTTAAAGCAATTTTTGAAATAGTTGAAGTTATTTGCGTTCAAATCGAGGTTCCTTTAGAAATGACAAGATTTGAACGAAATAATCACATCCAAAATGTTGAAGATTCCCAATAAAAAATTTTATCATTTTGAGAAGCACTAAAGGTACATTTAAAAAATAAGCGCACAATTATGCGCTACACAATAAGACATACAGAAATGCAGTAAAGTAAGTGAAAGAACTCTCAACAACTTTTATAAAAAAAAAAATAAAATTTCAAGTGCTACGGCATTCCCTTACTACGAAGCAGGTTTGTAAGGGAGAATACTAAAAAATAACTGTATCAAAACATTCAGTGTATAAAGGTGATCGTTACATCCGACAATATTTATGTGCGCTGAATAATGCGCTTTATGTGTCAAAAATGTATTGCTTCAAAGTGGGAACTCGCCATATAAAATTCATGTCTTCCGTAAGCGCAATGGTAAGCGAAACCCTTATGTTTCTCCCTTACAAACCTGCTTCGTTGGAAGCTCCATTTTTTATTGGGTTACTACCGAGTTGTAGGTTACATTCCTCTTATTGAATTTATTTTAGAAGATCTCATAACAACTTTCCCAATAGACATCCCAAATGTATTGAACATACCTAAACTTCTACCTCAAAGTGTAATCAAGTCATATACAGATACAAACTGTTATAACCACAACTAGCTGATGAACTGATTATATTTGATAAAAGAGATAAACACCTACTAAGATCTAAACTTGAGCCTGATCTATCAGATAAAGATGAAGATGCTTTAATAAACTGTGATGAAGATATCTACCCAAATCTAAGAAAAATATTTCAAATTTTCGTTTCAATGCTCGTCAGTAAAGCTACGAGCGGGAGGTCATTTTCTACCCTTCGTCGAATAAAAACATGGCTCGGATCAACAATGACAGAAGATAGACTGTACTGTCTAAATTTTCCTCACAAGGAAATCATAAATTGCTTATTTAAAAAGATTAATGTATATTGAACTGATCTTATATTTTATTTAACCTTTTTGTTGAGTTTTTTTAATTAGGGTAATGACTTTTTTTGGACAAATTAGTTTTCGAAGAATGTTCGAATTTTGTTTTTGTTTTAAATGTAATTTTCTATGCGAACGATGACGTTCCAAATCCATGAACAGGCTGTAAGTTTCTAAAACGACTGCGCATACTATTAAAAGTTTTACTTAAAGAAAATTAAATTACGGATTTTCGCTTTTTTAGTTATTTGAATAATATAAACGGTTTTGGAGTAACGCGAATAAATGTTGTGCAACCTCCACCATTTTTGAAATAACGGTATATCTCAAAAGCAAGATCTAACCTAAAAAAACGGTAAGCCCCACTAGATTCAGCGTATCCGAATTAGGTCAAAACGCTAGAGTCCCAGCTTGCCTGTTTTTTCAATTAGAGTTAATCGATTAGGAACATTAAGATATCGTTCTAAGCCATGAATATTGTTCTTTCTATTTAAGTCCTTTAAAAATAAATCAAGTTTGGGTGTTTGATATTGGCTTAAAAAACATTAATTAATGTTCCGACTTAAGAATAAATTCCTTTAAGTAACTACTGCGCATGTTGTAACAGACAGCATAAAAAAAAAGATTACAAAAAATCGCAACTTCTTTTTTTTTTGCACAAAAACTTTCCATGTTCTTGATCATGAAATTTCTATGCTACTGGGCCTTGAAAATCCATTTTCATAGCAACAACAAAAATGGAATGGAAAAACAACTTGTATTTCGTGTTCGCGTAATTTCGTGTTCTCTTCATGTGGCAGCAGCAAGCAGTAGAAATAAAAAAAAAAACCAAGTACTTTATATTAGGAGTTTTAGTCATGTTGTACATATAGAAATGGAAAATAAAAGAAAATTGCACATAAAATTAGAATTCCATAGATAAAAAGACAAGTTTTTTTTCTTCCACGTTGCGAGAAAATCTGACGTAATTTTCAATGTTTGGTTTTCCTCTGTGTACATAGAATAAATTGCTAAAAGTAAAAGGGAATTTGTTTAGTTCGTTTTTTCTTCTTCTTCTTCTTTCTGTTCAAAACATGTAGCCAAACGATTTCTATAGAAATGAAGTTGAAAAAGTTTGAAATTTTTTTGAAAGTTGTTTTGCTTTTCCTGACAAGCTTAGTTTTTATTCTAAAGGCATGCATTTTGTTAAGTTTGAGTTGTTTTGGTTGGTATGTGGTATTTGTTTTCTAAGGCTTCTTTTTCAGTTTTTTTTTTTTTGCAGAATTGCTTAAGTTTAAGTTTAATTTTTTTTTTTTTTTTTTTTTTTGTTAAAGGAACTTTTTCAAGTAGGTTGAGTTTGGCAAATGATAGAGATTGTGTGAAAGTTTTACGAAATAAAAATTCTTTCAAAAATGCTATCGATATTGGAATATGTATGTATGTGAAATACGCCTTAAAAAACTATAATCAAATTATTGTCTTAATTATAGTTTAAGCTTTAGTCTTAATAAAGTTTAAACTTTTATTAAATTTAATATGGCTGACTTCCAAAACCTACTAATACAAAGTTTGTATACAGTTTTACTACTGTATTTTAACGATGCACATGTACAAAGTACCGAAATAATGCAACTATGTGTTCCGTTTATTTAAACGTTTTGAAATGTAAGTGATGCAATGCATAATATTAAAATAAATCTGTATTGCTTGCAAATTAAATGTCAAATATCACAAAGCATCTACTTTGAAACCGATGCTTTGATTGCTTTTTTGCTGCGTTACTAATACTTACCATTGATGTTTTGGAAGGGTTTGCATTGCATATATATTGTACTGCGGCGTAACGACACATTATACTTTGTACTTATGCAAAGCATTTGACGTTTTGGAAGTCAGCCTATTTTTATAACTTTAACTAAAAAAAATCAAGTCTGAATTTTATTTCTTATAAATATATTAAAGTTAACTCTATGATGTATACTAGTCGAACTTCTATTCTAGTCTTAAGCTTATTCAAGTACATAGTATAAAATAAAGTTGAGGTGTAAGTCGAGTCGATAGTTGTTTATATCGGGTGATTTTTTAGTTATTATCTTTTTGGCAACACTGGTTTAAACAGCTGACGCACGTTTCATGTTTTGTTTCACTGTCAAACATCTTCAGTTTGGTCTAAAATTTAACCATGAATCGTCTAACAAACGAACAACGCTTGCAAATTATTGAATTTTATTATCAAAATGCGTGCTCTGTTAAGAAAGTTCATCGCGCGCTTCTTGTGTTCAGCGACGAAGCTAATTTTTGGCGGGTACGTTAATAAGCAGAATTTTGGAGTGAAGATCAGCCAGAAGCATTGCAAGAGCTACCAATGCATCCAGAAAAAGTCACAGTTTTGTGCGGTTTATGGGATGTTGGCATCATTGGACCGTACTTCTTCAAAGATGATGCGAATCGTAACGTAACTCTGAATGGTGAGCGCTACCGTGAGATGATATCCAACTTTTTTTGACCAAAATGCAAGAGCTTGACTTGCATGACATGTGGTTTCAACAAGACGGTGCCACATGCCACACAGCATGCTTAATAATGGACTTATTGAGAGGCAAGTTCGGTGAACATTTTATTTCATGTTCGGGACCGGTCAATTGCCGCCTAGATCGTGCGATTTAACGCCTTTAGACTATTTCTTGTGGGGCTATGCTAAAGCTCATGTCTATACACACATGCCCGCTTCAATTGACGCATTGGAAGACAACATTGAAGCATTTATTCATGAGATAACGACCGAAATGTTGGAAAGAGTATGCCAGCATTGGACTAAGCGGATGGACCATTTTAGGCGCAGTCAACATTTGCATGACATAATCTTCAAACATTAAATTATATGGACCGTACTATCGATTCAAATAAAGATTTCATGCATTTTTCTGAATTTTATGTGTTTTTTTTTTAACATTCCTATAGCTCTTAAAAAATCACCCTTTATTTGCACAATTATCCAGTACATATATAGTCCCAACTATAGTCTTGTTAATTTTTCAAACTATGTTTGTGCCATAATTAAAGTTATAGAAGATTTTATTTTTCAAATGATAGTTATTTCTATAGTTCTAATCGAGTTAGTAGTTTAACCCATAGTGCAGTCTTAAGTCTAGGAACAAATTACGACGTTCGATATCGATCAAAAATTTCTCTTACATTGTAATGTAATTTTTATTGGTATTGGATGCCGTTAAGTCAGTCAGTAACTGAATTCGAAACAATTAAATCACTTATTTTAAAATCCAGACAAGCAAACAACTTTTGATTTTGAGTAAAGTTTTTCTTTTCCCGGACTTTTTCATTTCCCGGAAAAGTGGGATTTATTTTTCAATTTCCCGGGATCCAGGGAATTCCCGCTATTTGAACAAATAGCATTTCCAGAGATCAATTAAATAAGTTTATAACTGCATTCAACTTTTTTATTTTTGTGGCAAAAAGAAAGATCTTCATGTTCAAAAGTACACATGGGCAAAACTTCAATTATTTTGTAGGATCTTTGAGGAAGTATGTAATAGCAAAATTACTTTTTGGTTATCTTTTTTTAATGTGCAATAACATTTCGAATAATGAAAACTTTCGATCTGCGACATGAGGAGTCTTTAGGAATCAAAACTTAAAGAACTATAAGCGCAGAGAACTGATGATCATATTAAACTCGGAGTAAATTTCCAAAAGTTCTAAATTGTTCTCTTATAAAATTTAACAACTAGACGTAAGCACTTATTGCCACAGAATAAATTCAAAGCCAACAGCTTTTATATAAAACCAAAAAAGGTTAATTATTCAAACAAATTAATACAAAATATTTCTTTTAAAATAGGATTTTAGTTCAGAATATGAATTTACAGACTCATTTGAAAGCCTAGTTCCACTTTTTATCAAGAAGATATCAATGAAAAAATACGTTTCCTTTCCACGGATATTCGCCATTATAGTCAAATGGACATCATATAATCTCTAGACACTTTTAGTTTTCTTAATACTTCCTTCAAAACTTGTAATTCCTTTATTAATAATTTTTGTCATCATCTCTTCCAGAATCTAATCCGAAAATTCTTTTACGCAGCTGCTCTGCATCTTAAATCATTTAATTTTTTTAAGAAAGTGGGAAGAACTTTCTGGGTCTTTAAACAAATTAAGTATTCTGTACATTTTTACTCTTCTTCTATCGAAATTTAAAAGCATTAAACATTGCCTTAATTATCGGATTTGAATTGACATCTCTTTGCTGTTTGGCAAAACTGTTTTAAGTCAGAAACTATAGTTTTTCGTTATGTTAAATTGAAAAATATTTCTTTGGTGTATTTCTTCATAGACTTTTCTCCTAAGAGCAGATGATAACGATTAGAAGCAGTTGTGCTAGACCAAAGTGATTAAAACTAAACAAAAGAGAAACTAAATTGAATTGAAGCCAATTTAAAACTCAAAATTTAATTTTTTTGACTTAAGACAATTTTGCCTAACGAATAAGAATAAGATCTTTTTCATGACACAACTTATTTACAATTATATCAGCAGTAAAGTTGCCATAAAAAATCCCGGGGATTCCCGCACAAATTTCCCAGGATTTTTGTCCCGGGAAATCCCGTTTGAAAGTACTAATTCGAGTAAATCAAAGAAACCTTAAAATTACTTTTATAAAACTGATATTTTTCAGACTTCTAGGCGTTGCTGCGCCACATTTTTGCATTAAACCTTGTACTTTTTGCATTAAGCGATGTACTTATCTTAAAAAGACAGAAATCGCCCAATAACTCAATTTTGAGTTTAATTGTTGCTTGGCTTGTTTTTGAAATAAGCAATTCAATTGTCTAGTAATATTTTACAGTGGAATCTCTTATTAACGGACACCGTTGGGATCATTAAAATGTGTCCTTACAAGGGGAATGTCCTCTCAAAAGAACTCAATTCATTCATTTAGAACGTTGCCGAGTAGGGTACAGTGTCTTCAAAATGGTGTGTCCGCTCAACAGAGGTGTCCGTTAAGGGAGATTAAGAAGTACTTTTTTATTAATATGCTAACCTTGACTTCCAAAGCCCCCATTAATGTAATTTTCATTCAAACATTTTCTACCTTCACCTTTATTTTGTAAGTTATTTCGTAGTTTTGTCACATTTTTAATCCCACAGTTTATTAATTTATTATGTTCGTCTTTGGTCTTTACCACTCCACCACTATAAATGTATGGTGACATTTGCTCAAGCTTCTCCTTCTTTTTCCAGCATAATCATCTTTAATGCGTTGCGTATTTTGTGCCAAAACACATTTTATTTTTTACAGTTCTTTTTTTTAAATTCATTTTATTACGTCTCATTGTAATTATGTACCAGGGAAAGTTTTTTAAGCTTTTTTCCTAAAAAAAATGATTTCGCAAGAAAATTGGAAAAAATGCCTTAATTGCATATTTTGCAATTTTTAAATTCATTTTTGACTAAAAATATTATTTTATTAACGTCAAAAGTCGCCTTAATTCTGATATTTTCGATATACCGTAAAACCTGCCACCAATAAAAACCGCGACGATTAGCGTACGGTTATGAGAGATGTCCACCTTTGAAAGAGGTACCCATTTATTTTTTTAAATATTTTATTTTAAAGGAACACATTTCATTAAAGAAATGGTTGACTTGTCTATTGTGGTTGAAAAAATTTATTTGGAGTTGAGTTTAATTTCAACTGTTGAGTTTCAAAATTACTTTCAATATTTTTGATGTTTTGAAAAGAGACAAAGTCGTCTCTGGTAAAATTCTTTAAACTGGCAATTTGTTATAATGCTTCATCATAAGAACTTATTGAAACAGATATTTCTACATGTGGCTCGTTTAAAAAGTGCGCTTGAATTTAACATTTCAAAACAGTCACCTTCAGTGTAGACGCTTTCATGTACTTTTAAAAATTTGTCATTAGCCGCACAGTACATTTAATTTGCATACGTTGCAAGTGGTATATTATCATCGGCATAGAAATCCGGAAGATTACAACTAGCTGAAGAGAATCCAGCTTTCCGAAAGTCATTTTGCGGTTGGCTAAACAAACAACTTGTCCAAAGAACCAGCAATTGCATTGCCATCATTTGTGTTAACAGGGGAATCACCATTTTTATTTGCACTGGTTGCAAAAAAAGAACTACTAATGAATTAAAACTTTTTTTGTGTATTTCAACGCTTCTGTCCGTTTATGAGAGATTTTTAGTTAAGTGTCCGTGTCCGGTAATGAGAGTGTCTGGTTATGGGAATACAGTTTGTATTAAAAAACTAATGAACAGTTTGGATCAACAACTAAAACCATGTTCACATGGACAGCAATATTCATGTTTCCCATTTGCTGTTTCGCGCCCCAAACATGATTGAAACAACATGTTTTGCCATACAAAATTTTGAGAGCGAATCAGGTCGTTTCATATTGAAACATGCTGCGAAACAGGACAAATCATGTACTATCATCTCCAATTTTGATAACAATTATCATTAGTTTATCAAAAATAAAAAATGATGTTTAATAAAATAAAGTGATAATTATTAAATAATAATATTAATAAAAGTATCAAATAATATATTTTTAACTTTTAATTTCTTTTTTATCTATTTTAAATAAAATCACACTAAAACAAGACACAAAAAAATGTCAAAATGAAACAAGAATGAATCGTCTGAACAGCATGTTTGGCAATCTAGTTTAAGAGAGCGAAACATCGTATAAACATAGCATAAGGGAGGTCCGGTCCGGCTACTGTTCGTTGTAATGGTTGGCCACACATCTATTAACTGTTGAAAAATATACTTTGGTAGAAATATTATCACACTAAGAATATTTCTTCCAAAAAAAAATGGACTGTTATGGAAGGTTATGGAAGTCTCGCTATGTTTCTGTTATGCACGGTTTTACTGTACTTACATGTTCTCTTTAAAAAAATGTTTAACTTAAAAGCTAGCAAATTCCTTTCCTTTATATTCAATCCACAATTTACATAAAATAAATGTTTATTGCAGTCTTTTTATATGGATATTCATAATTTTATTTCCCTTTTTCTGTTTTTAAGCTTTTATTAAGCTTTTTTGATTGCATATTAAAAATGCTTTTGTTTATACAAAAATTTGCCCTGATAATTACGTATTGAAAGTTGAGTTAAAAAAAAACAGAGCAGATGGGAAACATGTTTTAATTTAAATACGAGTGACATACTCACTGATAGAAAGACAGAAAGACATAAATGTACATACATATGTATATTCATTGTTCTCGTTGAGAACATGCGAAATTCAATTGGAAGGATTTAATTCAACAGAACACAACACAGCAGCATATTTATTCAGAATCACACGAAATATTATTAAAGTTAATTAAACAGAATCATATGGAAATGTAATTGTTGCAAAAATATTTAAATGTAAAAATTGTTAAAGGGTTTAATTGACCTTCACTAATTTGATGGTACTTTTTTAATTTGAAATTAAATTTTTAATTTGTTAATAGTTAGGATTACAAATAAACTATAATGCGATTCAGAAAGTGTTCTATCTTGTCATATTGGTTGTATTTGATATATTTTGATTAATGTCACATTCAGAAAATTATAGCATATACAACAATATGAGACAATGGAACACTTTGTGAATTGCCTACATATACATATATTTTATCTATTAAATGACTGTCTTATATCGTAATGCGAAGTCATATTTTTCATTGTCATCTTTTCCTTATTTTACTTCTGACACATTTTGAAAATATATTTTCTGATTATTTTTACAATAGAAAATTTTTAGATTTTTTTTTTCTTGCATCAGTTTTTTAAAGTTTTCCCTTCTTATGAAAAAAAGTTAAGGTTTACATAAGTTAACCAACCCATTAAGTAAAGTGTATAGACTTAACGTGTTGGTTAACTGATGAAAACTTTTATTTTTTTGCAAAAAAGGATTGATTTGTGTACCCTCCACCACAATTAGTTGTGAAGAGGGTATATTAAGTTTGTCATTCCGTGTGAAACTTTTTTATTATTCATCTCAGACCTCATAAAGTATATATATTATGGGTCCTTGAGTAATTCTAAGTCGATTTAGCCATGTCCGTCTGTCTGTCCGTCTGTTGAAAACACGCTCACTTTCGAACAACTTAAAAGAAATGAACAAACTTGGTGCCAAATTGCTTGTGGTTATCCTAAGCAGTTTGGAATTGAAATCCAGCAGATTCGGTTCGGTAGGACCAGAGCTATGAATCAAAATGTGGAACCACCACCAAAAAAAATTGATAATTTTGTTACAAAAAATAACATTAATGCTGGAACAATGCACGGAATGAGATAAGATTTTGCAAAAATTTGTTTTATTTGACTGGAAATCATGCTGTTAAATTTCGTGAAGATTCGTCCATAATTTACCCTGAGCCGCATATAAACACTACTCCCGGAAAACAGTTTAGTACGCCTAAAACCGTAATTAATAACAAATCGTCACAGTTTAAGATAATAATAAGAAATAGACATCATACAGATATTACTCCTTAAACATTCGAACTGTCGGTGGAGGGTATCAAAGATTCGGCACAGCCGAATATAGCACTGTAACTTGTTATTTTTAATAAGTAACAAGTAAAATGTAATCTACTTAGCGTTTTTTTTTTAATTAAATAAAACACTATTCATTAAAATGAAATTGGACCAAAAATTAATGTAGCCGCCATCACGGCCTACAGTTTCAGGTAACAAAAAATCAATTTTCATTATTCGGTAATGCTCGCCCTTGACGGTTATTTTCTTTCACGGTCTTCAGCACACAATCTACCCTACAACTGAAGTGTTCTTTTAAATTCGGGCTGGCTGCATTTTGTTCCAACGCGTATTATACAAAACCGTATACTGAGACTCAAAGTTTGGATAGTATGGGAAATTATACGTTGATCGAAGTGCACCAGAAAATTATTTAAAATAAAGCTGATTTTCGTATTACAGCTGAATAATTCAAGTTGTTTTTATTCGACCTTTTCATAAACGTATAAATTAAAATGGTTATATCAAGCTCGAGGCCACTTTTGAAAATAAATTTTATTTTATTTTACTAATTGCCAATATTTCGATACTCTTTGAGTATCATCATCTGGGCTTGGAAAAAAAATAATAATTTATATTGATCATGAAAAAATTACTGTTTATTTCCTTTCATTGTCTGTTGTTCATCGTTAGTTTATGAGATTCTTCCAGATGATGATACTCAAAGAGTATCGAAATATCGGCAATTAGTAAAATAAAATAAAATTTATTTTCTATACTGGCCTCGAGCTTGATATAAGCATTTTTATTTATACAGCTGAATAAGTTGTAAGCGTAGTTACAGTGTAAGCCTTTCCACGACAAATTGTCAAGCTGTGCTAAATACAAATAAGATGCTCTGTAAAACAATTGAATAAAAGGTCTTAACGGACAACCCTTTACAATAACAAATTGTGTTCAAATTTAATTTGCCAAGCAAAAGTAACAACGACTCATGCTGCTAGACTAGCTTACTGCCAACTAGCCGAACAGCCACCCATCTTAAAAGTAAGTTTTCGAAATTTGTAAAATGTATCCTAAGCAGGGCTGCCAGATTTGACGATTTATCGTCATTTTGATGATTTTTTGTCCCGAAATTAGTAAAGTGCCGATTTGGTGATTTTTTTCTAAAAAGTGACGATTTTTTTAGTCTCCAAGGTCTAAATAAAACATTACATTTTCTGACAATTTCGTTTTTTAATCTTGGAATGTTTTACAGCCGTACCTAAACAAGAGCGGAAGACGGAACGTTTTCTTTCGCTTAGCTTTTACGCTGATATGCCATACCAAAGCAAGAGGGTCAACGTTGTTTCACGAATAGTAGTGATATCTTTCTTGTTTAATAAAACCGACAAATTATAAATATTTATCAATTATATAACAATATAGCAAACTTCACTATCAAACGAGTTGTCAAAATCGGTTTTTACAAATGCAAAGCGTGTCGCTTTTGTTTAGGTACGTCTGTCATATGCAAGTGTTACAGTTTTTCCCGTGTGAGGAATCTACAACGATTATGAAAATTATGATTACGAAATGAGGTCACCGCTCTTCATGAGACTCCCAGTAGGTCTTACACGATTGAGAATGCTTGCTGGGTATAAAGTTATTATGTTTTTGTCTAAATGTTTTTTTTTTAATAAAAATCGAACAAAAATTGCTTAAAAAAACTAAGTTTAAAGTTGTACTATCTTATTGACGATTTTTCGAAACGATAAAGACGATTTTTTTATTTTTTCTCATGAAACTGAAGATTTCCTCACAAATTTATCTGGCAGCCCTGATCCTAAGTAATAGCCCAACAAACAATTTAGTTCTAAATATTATAATTGTGGATCTTATTGCTCTTAAGAACCGATATGTATGGATATAATTTAGAAGCAATACAGACCATTGCAAAAATACAGGGGAACATACCTTGGAGTAAACTAAGAATACTTAGAAAAATAAAGGTCTGCTTTTAAGCAAAAAGTTTAACATCTGTACAAAATGTGCGCATTAAAATATATTATTACCCGATCTCCGTTATCAGTTCTTACATTCGGTTAACAATAAAAGCTTTATTAAATTATTTTCAGAACTTTTAAGTTTGGCACTAAAAAATAAAACTTTTAATTTTTTTCTCTCTATTTTGAGATGTAGATTAAGTTTAAACTTGGTTTAACGTAGTCTGAAACTCGGATTTTCTCGGCGAAATGTTATTTTTTTTTTATTTCATTAAAGACTAAAATTTTTAGCAAAACTACGGTGTTTCGTCAAAATTTTGTATACAAACTTGGTAATAGCAGGGCAAATCTGTTTTCAGATAGTGTAACTGAGATCTCAAAAACTGCCCAAGAGAAAGAAATAAATGTTAAGCTAAAGCAAACAATTAGAAAGATGAAGTTTAGATGATCTGTAAACTTCATCCAATCTTATCTATTTTTTTTTTCTCTCCTAATTATTGTACATTTAAAAAAATTGGCACCAACTCCGCGATGTGCTGGAATTCGTTAAAACACCTATCCTAATGTAAGAACAAAACACAGTTGGAATAAAGGAAAACGTTCCGATGAAAAACTTCGATTTAGGCCGTAGTTCAAATATAACAGCAATAAAAAAATTCTCGGTTGCTGGCAGGGTTGTCAGATTTTTTTGAGCTCCATCGCCAAACCGGATGTCAGAAATCGCCAAAATTCGCCAAACGTCGATTTTGTTCAGTTTTTCTAAATTAAATCTTTTTTTTAAATTAAATTTTGCATACAAAAAACGCTAGTATAATTTTTCAGTCAAAAATCGCCAAAAACTGAGAAAAAAATACAAAAAAGTCGCCGAAGTAAATTTTGTTTTGTTTCTGTAATTTTTTTTTTTAAATAACAAAAAATGGAGATCATATATGTATTCAGTTACAAACTTAAACTAAGTACACAAGTCCATAAGATCGTACACTTCAGCCTCACCGATTTCATTACTTTTGACCTTCATACTATTAGAATTACATACATACTTTTATAATTAAATAGTGACTGAATATAAAATTCACTTAATATGATTTTTATATTACAATTGATAACAAAAAATTACAAGTTGTTAAACAAAATCGCCGAAATAGTATAAATGGTAAAAATAGCCAAGTTAATCGCCAGTTATATCAGAAATCGCCATAAAATTCGCCAGTCGCCAAATGGGAAATCCCATCGCCAAACACATTTCAAATTCGCCACGTTTGGCGAGAAATCGCCATATCTGACAGCCCTTGTTGCTGGTGGGAATTCACTTCATTATAGAAAAGATCAAAATGTATACGATTTGATTTCTAAAGTTGCATTTACATTTTGAGCTCTAACCAGAGAAATACTAATGAGTCTTAAATAAGCATTGTTCTCTTGACATTGCACTCTACATGCAAAGAAAAGATATGTTTTCATATAGATACGGATAATTTAATTTCTAGATACATTATTTTCATATTATAGTTAATTCAACCACATTATTGTCACCCTAATCATCAGACCAGTCCTTTAACAACAACATCTCAATCATCTATTGCATGGTTCTACCACAACATGTGTTTTTTTAGGATTCTAAAAGGTTTTTGGTAGAGAACCTTTAAGAATCAGATGACCGCTGTGGCTTAAATCGCTGGAAGAAGATTGTTAAGGTATTGGCTAAAGTCATGGTTGGCAACCGAAACTAATTTCGTTATCGGTATTAGGCTATTTGTTATTGCGGTATCGGTATTTTAATGATATCGATATCGGAAAAGAAGTACAATATTGGTATTAATCTATTTCTAATTTTGGTATCGGTATTTTCTGTGGTTTTCATGGGCAACCGCGTATGTAAATTTTTCCGATTTAAATATTTATTTTTTAAGAAATATACACCCCTATCGTGAATATTTTTTCCCTCGTAATTTTTCCCCTTTTTACACATTTGGGATCATGAACAACTCCCTTGAAAAAGGGTAATTCAAAGGAGAATAATAACGTGAAAAAATTTTCACGGGAAAAAATCCCCCTTATCGTGAAAAGCTTTTTCCCTCGTAATTTGTTCACATTTCCCTTAGATTTTCTCACTTTATTTTTGCTAGGGAACAAAACATGTATGTAAGTAGTTATTTTTTTTTTTTTTATTTTTATTTTTATTTTATTTGCTTTCCAAAACAACAAGATTAAAAATCTTATAATTAAAGTAATGGATTTTTGTAACGTAAAATATAACAAAGTTTTAATAATCTGTTTGGTACAAATTACAAAAAATAAAAATTATTATACAATTATTGAATTAGTTCAAACATTATTGTCTAACACAAGTTTTGCTAGTATAAAACAATATATAAATAATTTTAATATGAAACATAAAAAATAAATGAAAATCAAAAATAGAATGAAAATACAATGAAAATCAAAAATTCAATTTGTAGCATACAATTTAAAAATTTCGTTTTTAAATTGCCGAGCGTTGCTTATAAATTTAATATTCGTGGGTAGCGAATTCCAAAGACGGACTGAATGAATATAAAATTGCAATTTTGATACAGAGTTTATATAACGAACATGTACGATATTATTTGTTCTTTCAGAAAGTGTAAACAATAATCTCTCAAACAAGTAAGTTGGATGTCGAGAGTGTATGATTTTATGTAAAAAATCAATGTTCTGATATTTAGAAGATCTACAAAAGTAACTCCATATAGTTTTGTTGTGTAATGGGAAATATGGTCATACTTCCCCAGACTAAATACATATCTCAATATTGAGTTAAAGGTAGATGTAAGCTTTCTACGACTTGCAGAATCACAATTTGCGTATATTTCGCATCCATATAGCAAAGTTGGCATGAGGTATGTTTTCGCTAGAAGAATTCGAATTTTGAGTGGGGTAAAATACTGGGTATGCCATAACGCTCGTAACATTGAGTATGTTTTCCCTGTTGCGACGTTAATATGATCTGACCATGTAAGAAAACGATTAAATGTAATTCCAAGATTTTTTGCCGTTGGTACTATCTCGATTTTCTTATTATTAAGCAATATTGCCGGTTCTTCGTTTAAAATAATTGTCTTCTTTGTAATAACTAAGCACTTGGATTTTTTAGGGTTAAGGCACAAACCATTAGCACTTGCCCATTCATATATTCGGCCAAGATCCATATTTAAGTTCCCAATGCCTCGGCTCATATCATCAAGGCTACTACTAATATATAGTTGTACATCATCAGCATACATATGAACACTGCAATACTTTAGATGTTGGGGAAGGTCATTGGTATATATAGTAAAGAGTAATGGACCTAATATTGATCCCTGTGGCACTCCTTTCAGGACTGGTAGAGATTTTGAAGTATTGTTGTTGGCAAAGACGGACTGACGGCGTCCTGTTAAATACGATAACATTAATGTTGTTGATGACGTAGAGAAATTGAACATTTTTAGCAACTTAAAACAAAGTACATCATGATCTACCGTATCAAAGGCTTTAGAATGATCGAGAAGTACAAGGAAAGAAACATCACCAACATCAATACGCTGTCGCAGTTCTTCAGAAACATCTATTAAGGCCGTTATACAACTATGTGCGGTCGAAACCCAGATTGTTTTCTAGTTAATAAGTTAGTTAGTAGTTCCTCCTATTAATCGAATATTAAGGGTCAATAAAGTTAATAAGGCACAAACCGATATATTGCTCAACAAAATACAAAAAACAGGTCGATTCCCTGTGGATTTGTGAAGCTTTCGATAGACTTGGCGGCAGAATTTTGGAAAATATTTTACTATATAAAATTTAAAAAGGGCAAAAACTAACGTTGTAATCTAACTATCCCTCCAATACTAAATATTTTGCTTTATTTTATATACTTGTATATTTTTTAACAAAAATTTCATTGATTTTTAATTTTTTTAATCTTTCTTCTTTTTTTACATTCACTGGAACTGATATCGTGAGAAATTTTTCACGTGAGATTCACGATTGCTTTTTTCCCTTCGAGGGGAATGAAAATTTCATGGGAACAAAAATTCCACTTGTTATTTACGATAGGGGTGATAAACTTTGGAGAGTAGTTATAAATTAAAATTTTAAAAATTTGTGCTAATAGAAAATATGTTTGTTGAACATACCGAAACGAGTTTCGGTATTGGTACCGGTATAAAAGTATTTGTTACTTTGGTACCGGTAACAATACCGGTGTTTACTTTTAAACGATATTAAAGTGCTATTTATAACGGCATCGGTTCCCAACCTTGGCAAAAGTTTGTATTTTTTTCCTTCTTTAGAAATATGCTATCCGGACATGTTTTGAACCAAGTGAACATTATTTGTGGAAACTTTAAAATCACGTTAAAATAAGAATACGGTTCTGGTCATCGCATAATCCTCTTGGTAAAATTATTAGTTCGTTCTAAACTAACAAATTTGTTTTGGGTCAGAAGCATAAAAGAAGCCCGAAAATGCGCAAAGCCGTGCAGTATGTAAATGAAAGCAGCTATTGCAGGATTTGTGTCTTTAAAAAATATTCTATACATAATCATTTTTCACCAAAACCTTGATTCGGAACTTAAAAAATACAAAAAAAAAAATAGAAGCAGCACAATATTTTGAGTTTCATGCAATTCATGTTATCTTTAAATATAAAACTTAAGGAAACTACTCCACAACCAAATGTAGAGAAAAACTATTTAAGCAATTTTAGTTTTTGCAAATACCTACCAACATTAACAAGAATGCAACTTTATCTTCCTGCTTAACGCCAGTGACAATTTGTGCAACAACAAAAAATAACTCATAAAATTTGTGATAAATTTTGACCTGTTAAAAATGCCACCTTAACACAGACACATAATTTATTTACTTTTTTTCTAGCCAATATTTCCTGCCACTCTTGCCAATGAAAAATGCAACATGCTCACAAACATACATGCCACAACTATAGATACATGCAACATAGTACATCGTTATGTACTACGCCCTAAAAATACTTCTAACGATATTCAGAAAATTTATGAAAATGAAAATTTTATGCATGAAAATGAAATTTTTAGCACATTTTATAACAAACGATGGAAAAAATACCAAAAACAAATAACACAAGTAAACATTTTTGGCTTTGGTCGAAAGTTGGAATAGGTAGAACAAGCAACATTTAAATTTATCATACAAGCAACTTTATATTACAACATTTTTCCTCGGGCACAGTGTGGAGTAACCATTAGTTACAGCAAGTTTGAAAGAAACTCCAGGTTTTCCTAGTTTAATTAACAAACTCTCTCCCGGAACTTTACTCTCTATATCTCTCGTTCACTTTGCTTTGAAAGTTCTCACAAAATCACAATATTCTACGATAATCTTAGACTTCTTTAGAAAATTGTGGTAGAATTTCGATTTTTTTTTTAGAAAGCAAGAGGCATAAAACCATAATTCCCCCTTCATTTATGTTACCCAGCAAAACATGTTGTACATATACATACCTGTGTGTGTGTGTGTATGCATTCTGGAAAAGACTATTCCATATTGTGCTCCACGGGAGGGGGAGTTAGATTTTGGAGTAAGAGTTGAAACGATAAGAAGAGATAAGTTAAATTAATATCATGATGTGACTGCATGACTACTGACTGACTGAACTAAACTTAGCTTGACTAAGCAACTGACTTTCCAGATAGTGGGACGAACAGATTAACTGACTAGATGTCTGGCTGACTGCTTAGAATAATTTGGCGGTTGTACTGTTGTGTACTTATCCGTACATACATACATACATACATACATACATATGTACAAATTTACTCAGATATGTATAATGGGTCGTTTGATTTAACCCATCTAACCCATACTTAAAATTAAATGATGAATAGTCAAAAGTATTAAATAAATGTTGCCAACATTAATGCTCTTGCGATATACACAAACATTCACCAACAAAAACATAGACTTGTATTAATTCTAAGGCAACTACGTTGTACTTATCCATATGGAATAAATTGAGAGGGTTATTAGAGTAGCCACGTAATGGGAAATAGAAAATCATAAAGGGGAAAAGATGAGCTCCAAAGTAACTATGTATGTATATAAAAAATTTCTTCCATTACATCATTCCATTAAGGTCACCCAATAATAGGAAAGCTTTTTATATTTTGATCTTTAATTTATTCATTTAAATGATTTGCCATCGCAAAATTTGAGCAAAGCAAGAGGCTTTTTCTGGAAAACATGGCGAGCGAGCGAGCTGGGATTTCCAATTCAATTGTTTCAAATGAAAAGATTTTGTATCCTGACATTTCCATTTCCGGCAAATAATTATTCGGTAATTTTTTTTTTTTCTTCAACTTCTATTAAGTCATTAAGATCATTTGCCAATGCAATGCAAAATTTTAAAAACCTATTTTTGACAATTACGGTCGTTTTTAAGGAAAACATTGTGTTAAATAACGAAGTTGGTGTCCAACATAGTCCTTTTAATTCAAAAATGATAAACAAGGTTTTTTTTAAATATTCTAAAAAAAATATTCCGAAAAGAAGTCTTTAACTTAAGAATAAGGTCTTTAGCAAGTTTGCAAGTTGTGGCTAGCTTGGATTTTCGCTCAAAAGGTTTCGTTTTAAAAAATTCGGCCCCTATAAATTTAGTTTTCCAACGATTTTGATTATAGAACGGTGTTAATCTCCGACTGCTATGCTTATTTTATGCCACTGTTAGCAAATTTAACAAAACCAATCAATATTTGTCAGAAAAGTAATGGTTTACAAGTTAGAAGGCACTGTTTGTTTTCTGTCGACTTTAATACAAACTGCACTTAAGTTGTTTTGTTTTGCATTAACCCAACGTTGTATTCACTGCTCGTACTTGTTTTGCAAATACAGATAGAATCTTGGTCCTTGTGCCAATAAGAACCTATGTGCCAAAATTACGACCTGTACTTTGCGCACAAAGTTACATGGACAGCCAGTCATCCAGCCGGATGGACATCGTTAGATCGACTTAGTGATTCTGAATCACTTTCTAAATCGATCGGTATGCTTAAAGGTGGGTCTAGGGAAAATATCTTAAGGTGCTACACACATCAGAACAAATGCATAATACCCTCTCCACTATTGTGGTGTGGGTATAAAAATATTTTATTCCGTACGGAAAGTGCAATCTGTTTCGCATATTGCTTAAGGAAAGGCCATTTTCATAAAATTAACCAAAAACGTTTCTTAAGTTCCATATGGTTTGAAAACATATGAATCACATATATTTGCACAATTGCAAATCTATGTCTGTTTGTGTCAATAAAAACAAATAAAAAAATAAATTTTGTGTTTCCATCAGAGAGACGTTAAACGGAACATAAAAATCGAAGGGACTTCAGGAAAAAAGTGTGAATTTGTTTTACAATCAAAATGGTGATCGGTAATATGGCAATATGTACTGTCATTAATGTTAAGACATCGTTGTGCGAATAAATGTTGAAACAACGCCGTTTAAACAAGAACAAAACATCGCTAACAGCAGTCTACTCAAGCTAAATTCTTGTGTGCACACCAAATTGTTTGTTGTTCGAACATAGCGATAGCTTGTGAAGACGGGGTGCAATTTTTCTAAATAAATATGTTTGCTTTTAATGAAACCCTATATGTACATATACATAGGTATTTAAAGTAAGGAAAATATTGATTTTAGATATCGACCGTGGATAAAAAACTTTAAATGGAAATTTAGAAATCAAGTCAGTAACAAATATTCTATAAGAATAGTTTTAAGATACCTACAAGAGGTTTTAAAATTCCCAATAAGAATAAAAAATATCACAACTTTCTCACAGGTTGCAGTGTCAACTCTCTTTCGCAAGTTACTGGTAAAGCTAGGTATTACAGAGCATTGTGAATTCCAAGGCAAAGAAAAAAAAACGAACACGAACAGAAAACACGAAGCAAAGCAACAGCAGAAGTGAAAAATTTGTTTAATTTTCAAGTGCAAGTCCAAGGGCAACATGGTGGTGATGTATTTATAAAAAAAAACTTTTGCTGCCGCATTTGCTGCAAAACCAAACTAAACAAACAACAACTTCACATTCAACTTTACTTCACTAAACAGCAGGAATGTTGTAAAGCTACAAAGAGAACCAAAAAGTGCACAAAAAAACACAGAAAAAATAATCCCAACAGCAACAAAATTCTCATATCTCTTAAAGCCAAAAATTTTGTGCAGTCTGCAATGCAGTGATAACTGCTGCAACATTTCAAACAACAATATTATTATCAGCTGCTGCTGCTGTTGTAGTTTCTTCTTTTGGTTTTTGTTGTTCTGCTTGTTACGTTGTCACAACCGATTACGTGGCATGCTGGCTGGTGTGTTATGTTGCATGCATGTGCGCATTATTCCAGAACCAAATAACGAAACCTGTGCTTCACATACACACACATTTGCAAAAAAAAAAAAAAAGTGTGCAGGAAAATGAAGCAAACAACTAAAAACGAAGTAAAAGTTGAAAATGAAAATTGAAATGTAGAAGAAGTCAAAGAGGAACAAACAGCAACAATATCGAAAACAAGAGAAGTCGTAATCCCAAACCAGACCCAGACCTTGAAAACAACTTTTCTACCAAATGAACACGAGTTGTTTGTTGTTTATGTTGTTGTTGCTGTTTTTTATGTACATAATAATTTCAATTTTTGCAGTTTTTTTGGTTGTGCTTGCAGCAAATGTTGCATGTGTGTTAGTAAATATGTTTATATGGAACCCGTATTCTATCCACTTTCCAGAATGTGTGAGCAGTGCCATCCAATTCACATTTAACCACTCTCGTTTTTGTTTTCTTTCATAGCGAAAAGCTTTGGCTGACTGACTGCCAGCCAGCTCTTGCTTTTATGTGGCTTCTGCAATTATTCTGCATTTCTACTTCGATATAAGTAATTTTATTAAGTTTGTGTGTTAGTTTGTTCGATTTTTTCAGCTCTTACACTTTAATTTCATTCTAAGCTTGCGGCATTTGCTGCAAACAACAATTTTACTTTTGTTTGTGTCATTATAAAAAAGCAAGAGCATTTTAGTCGCATTAAATTTGAGTATGTAGGTATGTACATATAGAAAACATATGTAACCACTAGATCGGATTTTGAAGGAATAAACTCTTTCATGGTCAAAAAAAAAGTTTACTTTTAAAGAACGAAAAATTCATTCTCCAAAAATTAATTGTTTAACTATTGTTACAGAAAAAAAGTTGTTAATTAAAGAAAATAGATCTCTCTACTTCAAGAAAAATATTCTATAGGTACCTACCTACAAATTGGTTATGCTTTCAAAGCGCAGTATTTCGTAAGGAATTTTTGTACCTCTAAGTTTCTCGTTAAAAAGAAGAATTTTTCATTAGAGAAAAGAAATCTGAAGAGAGAAGTTTTCTATAAAAATATTTCTATTACATACTAAAGAGATTTATTCAGAATCCAATATGTTAAGCCTAGATGTATGCAACGGATTTTATCAAAAAGCTACACTGCAATAATCGTAACTTTTTTCAAAAATCTTATAATTTGCTCAGCGATCGGTTAAATTCCTTGGAATTTTTTGGTTAATTCAAAGCGTACACCCTCGTCTCTCATTTGGGTCGAGTAAAAAGACGGAGGTAGCCAGAGCAAAATTTTTTTTCCATTGCTTGATGAGTAAATTGATCAATGTATTTGGCCCTTAAGATGCGTTTTCAAGAAAAATATTTCTTTCTTTAAGGGCCAAACACATCAAGCGCTGTATTAGTATTAGAGAAAATGTGCTTGTATGTGTGACCCCGAATATGCTGGATGGAAAATAAAAAAAATTTCGATAATGGCGTCAAGCACATGTAGACCAGTGAATTCGCCTGCATGTCAGGCATTTGACCAATGTGTTTGGACCTTAAGAAAAAGTTTAGTTAAGTAAAAAAACCTTGAAGATTTTAAATTCTTTCTAGAAAAGAGAAGAGACTTTTTTGACAAATACCCTCTTTGAGGTGTCTGCTTAATTTTTGCCTGTCAATATTATTATTTTTTATTTTCTGTTTTATTTCTTTGAATTTTCTTTCCTTTTGTTAGCTTTTGTGTCATGTTCGCCCACTTTTTGTTAGTTGTTCTTCCTGTTTTGTTTTTTTTTTTTTTTAATATCCCTTTGGCCATCTTCGCTTTCCAGTTTTTCTCTCCTGGACTTACATACATATTTATGTAAATATATATGTAAGTCTGTATGTCATTTTTGTTTTCTTTCAGGTTGTTGTTATTTTTTATGCAAATTGTTATCTGGTGATTGATTGTAGCTGAATTTGGCAAAACTTCTAATTTAAAACAATTGCCAAGGATAAATATTTAATTAAGTTCTTGAAAGTCATATTTTTAAAGATTTACAGAAAGTTTGAGGGATATCGTATACATACATATATACATAGGTATATGTATGTATGTATATATGTAGTATATTTTGAATGTTTTGAATTTTAAGCTCCAGGTCTTTTTATATAAAAAATATTTATTTATTTAATTCGATAGGTAAAATCTCGATACATATTTCTTTAACATTTGATTAGCATCTTCAGGAAAAATTAACAAAATTTTTAATTGTATGTATAACACAAATAATAAAAAGTTATGAAAAAATGTTTCAAAATTAAATTCAAAAACCTATTTGTCATAAATTAATTTAAAATTTGGATTTGGATTTTCCCCTACTTCTGGCAACACTGATTATGTGTAACATTTCTAATATATCTGCTTGTTTTTAGAAAACGTAAACAAGTGAGTGAGTGAGAAATTATATTGAAAACAAAAACAAATTTTGGTTTTTTATTATTGTTTTCAATATAATTTCTCACTCACTCACTTGTTTACGTTTTCTAAAAACAGGCAGTATATCTACGTTTGTGTTTGGTTTCAGAGTTTAAAACTCATGCATTGCATTTTAAAAATTTGGATGGTGATTCAGTTCATTACAATAAACTTTGTCGCAATTTTCATTATCATTTCCATTACAAGGAGTTTTGTTGATAATGTTGGACATATCCCGATTATTTATTCTATCTTTTGTCATGCTGAATAAACTATTTAACGTCTTGTACGCCTTAAATGTCACTTTATATTTGTTAGTGTCAAAGATCTTTGATCTCTTAATTCTTTCCGATATGTTAGATATGTATATACGATAACGATTTGTATATTTTCGGGTCCATTGTAATTATTATATTACTTTTACTCCTTTCCTTATATCGATTCATTAATTTATAAATAAGTTTTCCTGGAAAACTGTTGTCCCTTAAGCCTAGTACTCTGTTCAAATTTGTGAAAAATGTTGAGCAACATTTTTTATTTCACACGAAAATTTTGACATGTATCAGTATTACCTCCCTTGCGAGTTTGTACAATTTGACGTTTTTATTAATATAAAGTATGCGACAATGTTTTGCGTATGTAAACAAACCCCACATTTATTTTACTTAAATTAATTTTTTTTAATAAAAAATTTAATAAAAAAGATGGTAAATATGGATAAAAAAAACTGTTGCCGGTTGTGTTATATTATTTTTTATTTCTTTTTAAATAATCAGTTCATATTTTTTTGTTTTTGCTTAAAATTCCACGTGAAATAAATGCAGCTTACATTATTTCGAAGTTGTAAAAAATTGTTGCCAGAAACATTTCAGAACTTTTTCACAAAATGAACAGAGTACAACTCTATCAACATTATTTCATAGATATTCCGCACAAGTTTTTTTCATATGCGTTTTGACAGCATTTCACGTGAAATGTTGAACAGAGTACCAGGCTTTAATCGTCAATACCCTATTAATTAAATTTCTAGCAGTATTTATAATAATCTGTTTACTTTGTTTTGAAAAATAGTTTATAATTCTTCCCGATGCCTTTGGCTTTTGATACCAATCTATTACTAAATTGTTTCCCCTTCTCAATATCAGAGTATCCAAAAAAAATAATTTTGAATAACATTCCATCTCCACATTGAATTTAATATAACTACTAAAATCATTAAATGTTTCCAATAAGGGGTTTACTCTGCATTCAGAAATAATGCAGAATATATCATCTACATATTTTATCATTATTTTGGGTTTAATATTCAATTTTTCATTCGATTTGTCAATTAATTCATCCATATTTATATCAGCTATAATTGGAGATGCTGGAGATTCCATTTTAAGTCCCACTTGTTGTGTATATACCTTTACATTACATTGGAAGTATCTATTGTCTTCTATACAAAATTTCAAAATTGCCTTATTTCATCCCACTTTTTTTCTATTATTTTCACTGCACTGAAAGAAAAATGCTTCATATATTTAATGAATCATTTTCATAAAAAAATTTTCCTTGGGTAAATGAAAATTTTCATTGTCTAAATGGAATTTCATAGTTATAATGAAGTATTTTCGTTAAAATCGCTTCATTGGATTTCGAAATTACGTTAAAAATTTTCATTGGATATATGAAAACTTAAGTTTGTCCAAGTTAAACAAAAAATTTTAATTGGGAACATAAAAAAACAATATACAAACATAACTATATTCATAAATTAATACAAAATTATAGTTTCCTTAAAAAAATGTTTAATTGTTAATCAAACAATGTAAGATTTAATTATTTCATTCATCTAATGTAATATGCCATTAAATTTAACAAATCAAAAAAAGTTTTTATAAAAACAACATATTTCAATAATTGCCTTCATAAATTTAAATTTTCATTATGACAATAAAAATGTCATTATAGTAATGAAACCAAAACTTTCAATCCACTTTCAATCAACGTTGTTATTGTTATTATGGACAATTTAATCTCATATTTACGCTCTTAATTGAGTAAAAAACATAGTTTTTTTATACAAAAACTACACTGCCCCGGTAGACTAGCTGGTAGTGAGCTAGTCTATCAGCACCGAGGTTGCGCGATCGAATCCCGCCAGAGACAGAAAAAAATAAAAAATAAAATAAGATAAGAAAAAATAAAAAAACAAATAATTAAAAAAATAAAAAAATAAAAATTTTTACTTTATTGAAAGTATTCATCCAATGAATAATATTCATAGATCTAATGTAATGTTTCATTAAATCCTTTTAATGAAACAGGTTTCATTGATCCAACGAAGCGCTGCATAGGTTCCTTTTTAATGCAATTTTTCATGGGATTAATGTCAAAATTCATTGGTATTGCGAAGAAAATTCTTTCAGTGTGCTAATGGTGTTTTCTTTTCTACAAAAAATGTGACATTTTATTTAAAAAAAAATGCAATTTGGTGTATGTTTCTTAAAAATTTTGCTCCCGTAAAGGGTGGCTTGCTTTATTCTTAAAATCTCACCCTTTTCGGGAGCAAAATTTTTAAGAAACAGACACCAAATTGGATTTTTTTAAATAATATGTCACATTTGTTTGTAGAACAGAACACACCATAAGTCAACTGGTACGCTAGAAAATAGCGATACCACATCTAATGAAATAAATTTTTTTTTTGTATATATTGATTCTTTAATTTTTGTTTAAATTGCAATGAGTCTTTTACATTGTAAATAGAATGTTCAGTCACTTTTAGTGACTTCCAAGGGGACTTTGAATAAAACACATGAGTTTTATAAAAACTTAATTTATTCAACAAATGTATTTCTATTAAAATTCCTTAATAAATAACGCTAATTAGGAAGTGTATAATTACAAAATATATAAATGTTTATACATACTTTTTGGTTTTGAAACCACTGAGAAAATGTAACAAATTTTTAAATTCAATATTTTATCTGGCTACTGCCAACTTTATATTCTGGAACTTACTAATGAGTAAAATGGCAGATCAATTTGGCTCCCCAATATGGCCTTTTTAGTACTACCTTTTTAGTTTCGTTAAAAATTAAATATTCACAATCAGATTGATATGAAAATTTCTATGTTTAAAATTAAGTACTACCAGACGGATCATCTGGGGCCTGATTCTGGCAGTCGTGATCGAGTACTTTCTCGATTCGAAAGCAAATTAATATCTAATTATTTCAGTCAATACTGAACGAATCGGAATTATTTTTTCAGTGTTGTAAAGCATTGATTTAAGTTTCACAATACTGAAAAAATAATTTCGATTCGTTCAGTATCGACTGAAAGAATTAGAAATAAAATTGCTTTCGAATCGAGAAAGTACTCGATCACGACTGCCAGAATTAGGCCTCTGAACTTAGGGTTTTTAGTAGTGGCTAGTAGTGGCGCTAACAATATTCTTTAAAATATTTAAGTAAAATAAGATTAAATGTTCCAGCTAGACCTACACGAAAGATTTGACTGTATTAAAACAAATTTCTAAACAGTAGTGAATTTTTTTTTATCGTTTATTTCAAAGTGCTTTAATGAAGCCTGCGTTACACAGAAAAATTCTCCAAAAATGTTCACCAATTAAAGCATTAATCAAAAAAAAAATCAGTTTTAATTAAAAATTCAATCAACAGAATTAAACTTTTAATCAAGTGAATTAAACGTTTAGTTGATACTATTAAATTGTTAACTGGTGGAAATTTAATTTATTTTTGAACTTATATTACAACTTTTTTAATTGAAATTTATTTTTGTTCTGTGCAGATGGGACCTATAAAAAATACCAATTAAAAAGGCTTAAATTATTAAATAAAAAAATTGTATTAACATTAAAAAAAATTGTGGAACAAAATAATAATGCAAAATCGAAATAAGGGAATAAAATGATGTAATCTACGAATATATTTAGTCATAATATGATTCAATAATAAGCGTAATATGTTGACTACAATCGTGAATCTTATCATAATATGTTGCTCTTGGAATATGTTTACCACAACCTATATTTATCTTTGCGTGTACTTTCTTCTATTATGTTTGTCAATGCAAGCATATGTACCAAGTTTCGTCTGGTTATTATTACACCTAAAATTTTTCATCTTGCTCACTTTTATTTAGAGCTAATCTGGAAAAACTGTTAGCGCCATTATATTCCGCGTAGTTGACTTAGTTTAACCAGCTGGGTGTTCTGCGCGACGATTTTTTTAGCCAGCATAGTGTTATTATAATAAGTCTTTTACTTAAATAAAAATTTACATTATGCTTTAATAAACTTTTCAAAGTACATTTTTTTAAATTGCAAAAACTGTCTGGTGGAAAAGATTTTCTCATTTTCAAGAGCACGCCACAAAAATGTAATTGTTTTATTTTGACATAACTTGAACATTTATTTTGTCATAAATATTTAACCAACCAAACAAAACTCAAAACAACATGACCAGCGAATATCCTTCCTGTCTACATGTACGATAGATACTCGTAGATGCATATTTACTTTACCCATGTGTATATGAATATGAAATAACAAAACACGAGCATTCGTACAAATAAATAATTTGCATTCATATTTTACATTCAAGCCAACAAAAATCATAACAAACTACTGACTGACTGAATGAATGAACATCATTTTGTCATTTTTTATAAAATACATACATAAATATGAAAGCAGACATCCGACCGATACAACTACAAGTTATATGAAAAAATAAATGATTGAGTAGAGATAGAAATCAAGTGTAATGCAGATATTTTGCATTCAAATAAACACACATATTTATAATTAAATTTTGTAAAATAAGGTGACGAGAGATAACGAAAATTGAACTCAATGCCATGAATAAAGTTTTTATTGAGATCCTTTACAAGGATAAAAGTTTAAGCAAACACATGTAAACATATGAATTATTGGGAAGAGAAATATGAATACGTTTTGTATATTTACATTTTTGTATGGTATTTTTTATTATTTTTTCTAGATACCAGCAAAAAAATGCAGATAACCCAAAAATTCGCTTTCAATTTCGAATTGAAAGTTAAACGATTTAAAAATATGTCTGTAGCAAATAGTAAAAGACCAAAACAGAAATTACATTGAAGAAAACCCGCATAACTTTTTCCTTATACGAGCAAAATATACAAGGTTTACATCTAGATATGAACATATGTATTGTATGTATTTATATACAAAACTATATCGTGGGCTGAAAAGCGAAACCGGGTTTTTGATTGATTATGAGGCGAATTAACATCAGCCATGTTCTCTCCAATTTATACTCTCAGATAATGAAAATTAGACATTTTATAGGCGAAAATCGAAAGAAGGTAACTACAAGTGCAAGTATTATTTAAACCAAAAGCACTTTAATACATATTTATTTCCATTCATTCTAAATAGTTCACGGTAGGTTTTCAAATTTTATAAAGCATTTTTTATCATCGAGCTTCGTAAATTTGGGGGATTTACAAGGTGTGCTATTAAGTCATATCGTCATAATGTCAAAAATAATATTTTACAATTGTTTAAAAAAATACTGTTGATTTGCAAACAAAATGTGTTCATTGATTGGTCATAACCAGGAAAACCAGAAATATGCTCTAAAAAACGCGTTTTATGCGCATTAAATATGCAGTAAAAACTGGAAACTATGCCCTGAAAAATCTTTAAAATATGCCCTTACAAATAAAAATGCTGTTTTGAAGACGCAATATTCAACAATTTAATAACAAAATTTAAAAAAAAACCTAAAAATAGTATCGCGGTTAAAATTCATAAAAGAGATGTTTGCGCCGAATCTTATCTAGATTTTAACATCCATATGGGTTTTTGTCTTAAAGGGATTTAAGGAACGGTCGCTAAATTGTTAAAAAATGTTAACATTTAAAAGTAAGTTAAAGCAATTTAAGGATGGGAACTTTGAGCAAATGTGAACCGATTCGAAAATAATTTAATTTGCAGTAAAATATTTTTGGGACGAATTTTATTTAAATATGTACCATCATAATTAGATAGCTTACGGACACAAAGAGTATAATTTGGATGTGAAATTATAGACCGATTCTCACCACTCACCACGATGTCCATATTTGATAAAATTATATACAAAATCGGAACTTGTACTTTGCGCACAAGGCTAACATGGACAGACAACCAGCCAGACGGACGGATGGGCAACGTTATATCACTTCTAAGGCGATCGGAATACTAAAAGATTGATCTAGATACAAATCGCATAATATTTATCCTTAATGACAACCTGCTTTGACCTACAGTTTTAGAGTAAAAATTAATTGTAGATGTCTAAATTGAAGTAACAGATTTTCGAAAAAAAAAATAAATTTATTTGCTGCGAAAGCTATTGTAGGCATCTAAAAAAATTGAATATGTAATAAAATATGCCTTAAAAATGCAAAATATGCTGCAAAAAGGCTCTTGACTAAAATATGCAAAAAAAATGCTGCAAACGTATACAGTATACAGTATAAATCTTAATAAAAAGCGGTTGCCCACAGCAGTCATATATATTTCTTTCAATTATTTAAGATCATCTTTTTGGCAACACTGGTTTAAACAGCTGACGCACGTTTCGTGTTTTGTTTCACTGTCAAACATCTTCAGTTTGGTCTAAAATTTAACCATGAATCGTCTTACAAACGAACAACGCTTGCAAATTATTGAATTTTATTATCAAAATGCGTGCTCTGTTAAGAAAGTCCATCGCGCGCATCTTCCATTGTATGGTCAGTTTAATCGACCCACTTAAGCGGCTATTCGGTACGTGTATAAGCAGATCAGCCAGACACATTGCAAGAGCTACCAATGCATCCAGAAAAAGTCACAGTTTGGTGCGGTTTATGGGCTGGTGGCATCATTGGACCGTACTTCTTCAAAGATGAACTGACGTAACTGTGAATGGTGAGCGCTGCCGTGAGATGATATCCAACTTTTTTTTGCCCAAAATGCAAGAGCTTGACTTGCATGACATGTGGTTTCAACAAGACGGTGCCACATGCCACAGAGCACGCTTAACAATGGACTTATTGAGAAGCTAGCTCGGTGCACATTTTATTTCACGTTCGGGACCGATTAATTGGCCGCTTAGATCGTGCGATTTAACGCCTTTAGCCTATTTTTGTGGGGCTATGTTAAAGCTCATATCTATACACACATTGAAGCATTTATTCATGAGATACCGGCCGAAATGTTGGAAAGAGTATACCAAAATTGGACTAAGCGGATGGACCATTTGAGGCGCAGTCACGGTCAACATTAGCATGAAGTAATCTTCAAACATTAAATTATATGGACCGTACTATCGATTCAAATAAAAATCACCTAGTATTACTTTAAAACTTTATGACTACCTTGTAAGTCCCCCAATTATATTACATACTTATATTGTTCCTTGTAACCACTCATAAAAACATTTTTTTCTCTTGGTCATTTTGGTATTGCTATTTAAAAGTTTTCTAAGTATTGTTTTGCTCTACACGTATCTGCATTAAAATTGGTTGTGGTTTAAACCTATATTTAATGTTTTTTTTAGCAATTTTAAATAGCTTGAGTAAAATATCATGATTAGCAAGAGTTTAAGCCGAACTTAAATGGTTTTCAGGAGGGCAATTTATATTGAAGCCACGGTAAGCTATGAAGTGATTTCTGGCATTAAAAAACATAAATTTCAATACAGCGGTGCAATTAGTTTTAGCGTTTGCAGTGAATTTCAGAAGGCTGCTAAAATGGGATCTAAGGTAAATTATGGACCGTATATCACAAAATGGCATAGCATTTTTTCTGGCCATATTTAGCTAAGCTGGAAAAAAGTTTACCGCAATATCCATATCTGCTATGGTTTTAGGTGTATTTAAAAAGAGTGGGCTTTATATTGGGCCTAGGGTAAATTATGGACCGATCTATTATGATAGCATTGATAATAACGGTTTTAGGCGTACTATAACTGTTTTCCGGGGGTAGGGTTTATGTGGGGCCTAGGGTAAATTATGTACCGATCTTCACGAAATTTCATAGTGTCATTTCTAGTCCTATAAAACTGCGACGAGCCAAAATTTGTTATGATAGCATTGTTAGTTGGGGTTTTAGGCGTACTATACTGTTTTCTGGGAGCAGGGCTTATAAAAGGCCTTATAGACGGATCTGCACGAAATTTTACAGCGTGATTACCAGTCGAATAAAACGAATTTTCGCCAAATCTTATATCATTATGTGCATTATTCCACCATTTATGTTAGTTTTTGTAACAAAATTATCAATTTTTTTTAGGTGGTGGTTCAACATTTTGATTCATAGCTCTGATCCTGCTGAACCGATTTTGCTGAATTTCAATCCCAAACTGCTTAGGATAACTACAAGCAATTTGACACCAACACACAAAAAAAAATATTGTGATGCCAAATAATTTGAGCATTTGACGATTATGCTGGTGGGTTAAACAAAAACTTGTTGGCGGAAATGAAAACCTTTTGTCGCAAGAAAGTTTCCAACAAAATGTTTTTTTACCGCAGCAAAATTATTTGTTGCAAATAAAATAAGTTTTGTCGTTAAAGGTTTTCCTCTGAAATAACAGCACATTGAAAATTGCTGTTGGCGTAAATGATTTGCATTTACAGGAAATAACAATTTTTGTTGCCATAAAATATTTATTTTTTGAATCAAATAATATTACTGTTGTTGTAAAAAAATTTGTATTTGTACAATGAATTGACACTTTGGGACAAAAGAAACAGACTTGTTGCTACAAATGCAAAATGTTGTTGGGCACAATCCGAATGTAAATTCTATTTGAATCAAAATCAATTTCTTTTGGCATTATAGTCTTTTTTTTTGTGTGTGAAGTTTGTTTATTTCTTTTGAGTTCTCGAAAGTGAGCGTGTTTTCAACAGACGGACATGGCAAAATCGACTTAGAATTACTCAAGCACCCAGAATATATGTACTTTATGGGGTATGAGATGAATAATAAAAAAGTTTCACGCGGAATGACAAACTTAGTATACCCTCTTCACAACTAATTGTGGTGGAGGGTATAAAAATCAGAAAAAATTCTTAATGACTCGAAATTTTACGAATACAAAACAAATTTTCTTTTAAACTTCAAAAACTTACACTTTAGTTATGTGTTTTTGTTGAATGAAATATGAGTTCAAAGGAACGTTGCTAACATTATTCTTTTAAACATTAACTAATTATTATTTTTTATTCCAGAAATGGATAAATCATTCTATATTTAATTAAGCGACATTTGAATACCAAAATCGTATTTATTTTTTAATATATAACAAATTTTGTTTCTACTGTAAAATATTCAAAATGTTAGTTACGTGGTTTTACATTTCAGCTAACGATATACAGTATTTATGTTACTTACTTACAAATTGTCACGACATCCCTAAAGTTACAATGTCAGTTTTTACAGTAATTTCCCCAACTTCTTTAGCTGGTGAAATTTTTTTCTGTAAGTGCCTCTGATTCTTTCATAGACAAATTAGCTCCACATTTTAAAACAAACCCTTAAATAAAGAAATATATATTTTACCACAAAATAAATAGATTTTGTATAATACATACTATAGTATATATATCCATATATGTATATACTTCATAAATATATAATTCGTTGCATATATGTAATTATAATTCTGTTGGTAAAAAAAACTTATCTTCCATTTACCATTCATGTATAAAATATATTACATTTTTCACACACTTAGAGAAAATTTGTTTTAAATTTATCCAAAACTTTTGGATATTTTTTCATACGTGTATTATTTCCGAATGGACGTGCGGCATCTAAAATAACTAAGTCCAAATAAAAAACTATCAGCTAGGTAGATGCGTTTAACTGGTTAAGTGTTTAATTTATTCTGTGCCCATGTTCTGTAACTCTCGCGTCGAGAAACTTTTCGATTGAAATGTGTGAAATGAAACAAAAATGCAATATATTGAAACAAACATCTGTTTTTCTTACTAAACTGTGTCTGTAACTTTTTTTTGGTGAGTACTGGCTGTGACGTAAGGAAATTACTCGACAATTTACAGAAAAAGTGTGTCTGTAATATTTTTGAGAGAAAAGTTCCCGCTTTGAACTGTCAAAAAAACTCACGAATAAAAATAGGCGAAAAAAAATTTCAACACTAAAAGACAATTAAAATGCAAAAATAATAATAATAATATTTTGTTCTTGGCACTTTTTTTCATTTTTAAAATATACAAATGTTTTCAAAGCTCCTTTGCAAAAAACAAACATAAAAGTCGCATTTTACAATATTTGGTATGTCCGACGGTTGTATTTTCGCCGCCGTCGTTGCAAAATTTTCTATTTTAGTAAATTTTGTTCGATGCGAGAAGTTTTCACTATAGTTACAGAACTTCGGTACTGGATACAGTTTTACCCTCTAACCAGTGTTGCCCGCAATTAAAAATGTAAAAACAGTGTGACCACTAAATTGATCAAACTTTACAGTCGTTCCTAAACAACAGCGGAATGCGGAACGTTTTATTTCGCTTAACTTTTACGTTGATATGCCATACCTAAACAAACGAACAGCAGAACACACACTTTCTTGTGTAATAAAACCCACATAGTAGAAAAAATGGAAATAATACCATAATATAGCTGAATTGTCATTATTTATTAGCTTTACTATTAAACGCGCCGATTTTGCAATTGCAAAGCATCCACGCCGTGCTTTTTAGGGATGCTTCGTACATATTGTATGGGCATGACAAATTTTGACAACTTGAAAACGCGTATCGCTGTTGTTTAGGTACGGCTGTTAGCTTTTTTTATTAATTTACTTAACTGTATTTGTGAAAAGAACATTCCCAGCGGTAAATATTGAAAGGACCGCAAGTGGCAGGCCTTTTTGAAGGCCTCTATACTCCTTTCTAAAAGATTCGCTTCGCATGATATCCTGCCTTCAGAAGTATGCCTTCTAGAAGTTATAAACTTCTTTTTAAAAGACCTTCTGAAATATTCAGTACACATTCGCTACTCCCTTCTTTGAGAAGGGAGAAAGGCAGGTGTTCAGTTTTATTTACTTTTTATTTTTAATGACCTCTATACTCCTTTCTAAAAGATTCGCTTCGCATGATATCCTGCCTTCAGAAGTATGCCTTCTAGAAGGTATAAACTTCTTTTTAAAAGACCTTCTGAAATATTCAGTACATATTCGCTACTCCCTTCTTTGAGAAGGGAGAAAGGCAGGTGTTCAGTTTTATTTACTTTTTATTTTTAATGACCTTCCTTACTCCCTTCTTTTGGAAGGGATCGAAGTTGTTTTTAAAGGAAGTGTGGAAGGCCTTGCGCCCAATGACAACCTGTGTAAAAAATAAATAAGTATGGAATGCGGCGAGAAGGGCTTCTGACTGCTTGTGACTGCTAAATAAGGCCTTCTATTAGGCCTCTTTACTCATTCTAGTTACCGCTGGGTTGTAAAAAGTAGTAAAGTAATTTTTTTAAATATCTTAACGAAATATTTAGTTCGGTTTGAATTCCACTTGGTGTAGGTTTTGAGAACATGGCTGTATATAGTTACCTTCAGTTGTAAAGGAGCTAAGCCAGCATACATTTCTTGAGAAAAAATACTATTTTATAATTTTCATATCTTGTTTCGCAATGGTACGTAATAGTGCTTCGCGAATAATGTTAAAGCAAACTGGTAATCTCCCCTTATAATATGAAAATTTTTTAACAAAGTATTGACAGTTGTTGGCTGTAAACTTTAAAATAAATAAAATAAAATTAATCGAAATAAAACAAAACTGCACTTCTATTATATAAGAACCAAATAATTTTAAAATACAAAAATTAAATACGTATGTAAATAGCTTAGGAATCCTTGGTATAGTTTTCGATAAAGGTTTTACACTTAAGGAACATTGTTGGCAACTGCGATAAACATAACGCAGTCAATTATGATCTTAAAAATTGATAACTCACTTCCTATAGGTGTGCATATTCTCATACCAAATCAAAAAAACATTTTATCACGCCGCAGTATGCCAAAGCGTTGGAGCTTTTCCAACCAACCCCACAAAAAGTCCTTTGGCAGAAGCTGGTATGCCCTCTATCATGGCGCGGACTCACTGTCTAAAGTATAGACTCATTCCCAAACTTTTTTAAAGTAAAAAATGTTTTATGAAGAGGTTTAAATAAATAAATATAAATTAAACTAGAATACGTAGACTTTTTCCATGAGAAGGTGCATAGATTTCTCCAAAAAACTAAATTTTCAACTTCGTCCTACACTTATGACCCAGCATGTAGAACCATCATGGCTGAAAAATGAAAATTTTTTATTTTGTCGTAAGCAGACCTGCCAAAGGCTACTACCTCTTACCCCATAAAAAAAATGGGCTTAATTTTGAGGCGTGTCATAAATACATACTAAGTTTAAAACGTGCAAAAAATTGGACATTTAGGGGAAGGATCCAAGATGGCATAAGTTGCGCCCAGAATTCGTTGTCGGATTGAAAAGTCACCAAAAGCATAAAATAAAGCCAAAAACAAAAATTGCTATATTTCGGGGCGTGGCAAAAAAAAATTTTCCTGTTTTAGAAACTTCAAGGACATTTCTTTAATTCTAGAGGGTGTCTGGCACGGCACAACTTATTTTTTATTTATGGAGGCCGACCCGCTCTAATGTCCTAACTACAATTCATTCAGAACGCCCGTTAACTGCTTAGGCACACGTATGAAAAAAATAATAAACTAACCTACAAAATTGTAACAAATGGTTTACAAAACCTTATTGAAATGTCCGTACATATGTACATACCTAACATAGAGTGGTAGGCCTTAAATGCTAGGACTCTGTAACAGAGCCTCTGTCCTCTGTCCTCCTATTAGTTATTATAATTTATTTATAATAAATAATGTTCTTAATGAAATGTGCGTGTTTGTATGTAGTAGGTAATCTCTGCAACCTATGCACTGACCTTTATCAAACTAATACAGTATATTTATTACGGGTGGCCTGGAAGTAGCTATATACTATATATTTGAATATGTGGCTAAAATGGCTTTGTTATCAATACGCAACATCAGTCAAAAGGTTTAAAAAAATGGTCCAAACTTTGACAAATAGGTTGTTTAGCAATGCACAGCATCTTTAAAAAAATTGTCGGAATAAGAGAAGGGGGCGTGGTATAAACTAGAATTCTGTATATCTAAAGAACGGCAAACGCTACACTGATAGAAAAATGAATCTTCATATTGATGATGCCATAACATCAGAATTGTGACATCAATGTTACTACAAATGGCATCAATGATGCAAAAAATAACATCAATCCAATGACTAACGTCTTCGTGCAATTTTGTCATTTTTAACATGTCATCTATTTTATGACTATAGTCACATCAATTCGATGCCACATTTTGTATATTATTAATATTATTTTCATGATTACAATGTATTAAAAGAAGCAAAAATTCCTACATTCTATTTTTTTAAATTATGTAGTTAAATACATCAAATTTTTTAAGTAGAATGATTGCGAAAACCAGATGGGCATGGTGCTGGTGTCTTATTATTGAGAGTTCTGCTGTAAACAAAGTTGGTAATTCATCAAACGTGAAAATAAGCATATGTAACGGGTAAGAAAATATTAATATTCGCTCACTTTGAATTAAGTCGATTCCAAGACTTTGACTTAATGGCAAACTCTCATTAAATTGATGCTAATGTGTCCTTTCTCCGAAGTTACTGCGTCATCGCACTGAGGACATGTTCGTTATTTCTGTAATGCCGATGTGTCATCCCACTGATGACATAATTTGATTTTGACCCGGATGACACTTTGGCCAAGTGATGTTAAGGTTGACATCACCATAATGAGAAGTGTCATGGGGTCAAAATTTTATTTAAATGGTGGAAACCTAGCGCACTGGATTAAGGGAGTAATTATTAAAATCTTAATATAGTTCTTAAGTTTACATCCTACCAATGACAGACAAATATTCTCCTAATCATGGTTCTCGTTCACATAGTGTTAAGCAGTATCTCTTCTCCTTTATTTATGAAGTATTTTCTTCCTTCAGAAAAATGTTTTAAATTAGACTAAGAACTTTTACGACTGAAGCTTTAAACAGAAAACTATTCCCAATTTATCAACATTTTTATTTCAAGTGCATTTATAGAAAGTTACTGCTATTTTAATATTTATTTTTGTATATTTCGCTACAAAACAAAGTACTCATCCATTTTTTTTTTATAAAAAAAGTCTGGAAAAAATGAAACCTCAATTGTTTTGATTTTCGCCATTCTTGCGTGTAATGAAAATTTTCCAACATAACAAGTCTTTGGTTGAATGAATCTTCTCTAACAGTGCGCGAGTGATTTTTATGTGCAAAAGGAATCATTATGAAGAAGATAATGACGATGAGGAGTATGAATAGTAAATAAAATGAATGACAGAGAATGGATGGACGGACGGATGGACAAACGCATTTATAAACGTAAAGACAGGCGGACATGTGTAAAGTCAATATCAACCAAAATACTACTGTGTATGATGAATACTTCTGTAAAACTAACTGACAAACAGACTGAATGAATGAATAAATGACGCACAGTGGGAAATTTTGGCAAAAAATTTAAATATCTAATTCTGGATTTTGTTTTGATTGAAAAAAGTTTCACGTTGCCATTAAGGACTCATATCAGATTTTGAGTTTTGAACTTGGAGTCTATAGACCAATCAAGAGGGGCACCATAGGTATTACAAAAATTAAAAGCGATTAACAATTCTTTATTTTAGCTCGATTTTAAAAATTTTAACAATACAATGTATAAGTCAAGTTCTACAAAAAATTTAGTGAAATGCAGAGTTTATCTCTTATAGTTACGAAATATCCGACTATTTTTGACCTACATTGATCTATGATTCTGCAAATACCCAAGTTGTCCCACTTTGTAAACCTTTGGCGCCTCTTCTGATAGATTTATTGATCCAAAACTTAAATTCAACTACCAGTCTTTAACTGCCACCTGAAATTTAATTTTTAATCGAATTTATCGTTTACAAAATCAAGAATTATTTCCATTTTTTGTTTTCAAATCTCCCACTGTGTGACGTTTAACTTAAGTTGAGTTGACTTGACTTGACTGCCTGGCTGCCCTGCCCGTCGGCCTGACTGGATAACTGAATATTTTCATTGTTTCCCTGAAAGTTTACTCTTTTTCTGCTGATAAGCGGATAATGTGGGCGGAGTTGGTGTGTTTTGTGTTTTGTGTTATTTGGTCTTCTTTTTTCCTTTAGATAATGACACTGAAAAGGATGTTTTTGTTTAATGATGACATAAAAAAAGATGGAAGTCCATACTGAAGAAGCCTTTTAGTAATATAAACAAAGTAATCCTCATCATCATCATTATCATCATCATCGGTTTTATTTCCGAAAGAAAAGCACATTTACAAAATGAAATATGTTTCCAGAAAACAGGTGAATCTTTATTAAAAAAAAAGAGTTTGTATTTCCAACTCCATATTAGTCGTTGTGCTCGTACTTATGAGTTTGTACTTTTTCCTTTTCTACATCTTTTTCGTTTTTCTTTCGTTTAATTAATGACACATGTACGCAGACATACGGACGGACAGACTGGTGGTATATGGATTGTTAGGCAATTCTCTGTAGTTCCTCTCCAAAACTCCATTAATGTTTTCCTTTCGTATTTTTATCAAATGTGGTTTTCCTTTTTTATTTAATTTTGTATCGTTTTTAATGATTTTTTTATTATGCTTAATAAGAATTTCATAATTTTATTCATTTTATTTAAAAAAAGTTTTATTGCTGGTTTAACATTCACAGACTGCGGCTAAAAAATGTGGAAGTCATTTACAATTTGTCTTGAGACATTTAATTTCTTTAATAAATTAATTAAGTTTATATTAGAATTTTTATAAATATCATTATTTCAGGGCAAGTTTTTCAAGATATTTGCTTTAAGAATAATTTTAAGCTTATTTCTCAAGAAAAATGCTTTATTTGCATGTATTTTTATGCACTCAGGATTTTCTGGCATTTACGACTGCACTTAAGTCTTGGAAGAATCTCTGACATTTAAATATTTTTGTCAAATTCTACCTCATTCGATATATTTTAATGAACCTGTGCAATAATTTCAATTTTAAAACTTGAAAGCAATCATTGCCAGTCAACAATATACCAAAACAAGTAAGAAAGTACAGAGAGTCAAGCCCGTGAAACACTTCATAACAGTTTTTACAGACGTGGGCATTCATGAAAAATTATATTAAGAGGTTAGATTTTTAAACACAATAGTGGAGTAAGAAAATATTGGTCCTAGCCCTACCTTAAAGTATACCGGTTATACTAAAAATTCATTGCATTCATTATTCCTTTAAAATCGTTGCAATAAGCAAACGTGTTATCATCGTTTTCTGAAAAGAACGATAGAAAGCTGTCTTGACGCTTACGAAAGCTGGTAACATTGACACCAGGTTCAAGTAGATAAAGATTTTTTAAGTCTACAGCTAAAATTTGTGTTTTTTGCTCTTTCCTAAAAGAAGGATAAAAAAGACCCATACCTTGAGGAGTTAGAGGGTTAACATATTCTACAAAAATATTCTCCGTAAAGGCGCCCGTACACGACATGTATTTGTCATATGACATGTCAAATTTTCAAGTCACATGTAATTGTTCATGTCTGTCAAAATTGCTGTTTTACATAAGGTTTATAATATTCGGTCACAAACGTACATGTAATTTGCTTCTGACATTGTCTCTTATTTTTTTCGCATTGGTATTGCAGAAACCAAAGTAGTTCTCGGTTTCAAAATAGCTTGCTGCCGCCACGAAAATATTTATTTGCGCCGTAAAATAATTTAGCAAACTTAAAATTTTTTTCTTTTATTTTAAAGATACCAATTTAGAATTTTATAATGAAACGGTTTTTATGTATACAGTCAAATCCCGATAATTCGTACCCCGATAAATCGTAATTCCCGATAATTCGTAATAAACTGTCGGTCCCTTGAAAAAATCTCGTTAATTCGTAAATTTTCCATACATTTTGGTCCCCTCGATAATTCGTAATTTTTTTTTCAAATAAAATCTATTTTACCTCTTATAAATTGTAATTGTTTGCTTACTACCACTTATAATTCGTAATAAAAACAACAAAAACATGGAAAGAATGATTTTTTGTTTACCACTATTTTATTTTTGCGTGGGTTTTTGCTTGTGTGTGGATTTATTTTCTTAAGATCAGTTTGTTACATACATAATTTTTATATAGAATTTTAATATATTTTATTTTTAACAACTGTTTTTTATGTTTTTTTTATCGTTTTAGTAAATAAATTGAAAAACCCCGTTTATTCGTATTTATTTTATTTTAACCCCGTTAAATCGAAACCCCGCTAAATCGAAAACCCCTATAATTCGTAAGAAATGGCCGGTCCCTTGCGATTACGAATTATCGGGATTCTACTGTATATTTACATAAATTCTATTCAATGGTGAGATGAGCATACATATCTTGGTATTGTAAAATATTAACTTCAGCCGGCTAATGATTCCGTCAATAGTTGACGCCGCTGCCAGTTTCTTCCCGGCATAGATTTCTGGTGTCAGATGGTTTGTCAGAAGAAAATAGAGCACGCTCTAATTGAAATTTTGTCAGATGACTTTGCGTCTGACTTTTACAGAAGCAAAGTTAAAAAGGTAACACACGACATGTATGTGTTTTGCAGTGGGACATTTGACATGTCAGATGACAAAAACATGTCGTCTATACGCTCCTTAACACTCTACATAAATTTGCTCAACACATTTTATACCTAAAATGTAAGAGTCACATGGTTTCTTATGCCGATTAACAATAAGAATGTGCCAGAGCTGGGAAACTTTAACCCCCCTCAAATGAAATTCAGATGTAAACTTTTAAAACGCCGATACACGTGTCTTTTTTTTTTTGCCTCGTCTATCAAAATTTATAGGCGGGACCTTGTAATTTTGGAAAAAAAATTGATTTTGTTGTCTAATTATAATTAGACGAATAATGGGCACAAATATACTATTCCGGGATGAAGCTTGGGGGTATAGAACCGGCTGAATTAAATAGTTCCCACAAAATAAGTTGCTAAAGTCAAAAGAAATAAAACCCTAATTTCTAAAATTAAATAAGATCCCAATATACAGAATGAGCGCAGAAGGAGCTCAATGGTTCAAATTCTTTATAACTTTTTAAGCCATTATTTTTTCTTTGTTTTTTTAGCATTTTGTGAAGAAGACTTCGGGCATTAATTTTAATAACTATACAATCGAACAACGAACCAAAATAATTGAACCCGATTGATATTATTAAAATGATTTGCTTTGGGCGTGTGAAAAACAGGGTGGCGCAGAATGAGCTTTATTATTTAAATTCTTTATAAATTTTTGTTTATTATTTTTTAATTTTTTTTCGGCATTTTGTATGAAGAACACTTGAGGAATTAAATATAAATAACTATAAAGTTATGGAAATTATGTTAAAAAGACCATATATGTTCGAAGCATAAAATAGACGTCATAATTATTATAATAATCGCATAAATAAAAAAGTTATAAACCATTTAAACCATATAGCTCATTCTGCGCCACCCTGTAAATCGTTTAAGTTGACAGTTTTGGCTTTAAGCCCTCATGATATACAGGCTAGGCCTTCGGCCGTGTGCATCGATTTTCTCCTATATTGTATAACAAACACGGGGCTCGCCTTTTTTAAAACTGCAAAACTGCAGTTTCAGGGTCGAACGAAGATTTGTGTACATCTTTTCCTTTTTTGAGTTGGTTTGACAGCGACTGTTTACATGGAATGAATCAAAAGTAAAAGCAACCGTTTTTTTTTTTTTTTTTTGCCAATGACAAATGAAGTTGAAGAAATTACACTTTTTCTACTTTGACTGCAGTTTTTTTAAAGGCTGTTTATTAAATTTTACAATTTTCGAAAGACAAATAGATCTTTCTGTACCTATTCCAAACAAATTCCGAATAAAAATTTGTATTCAAGTATCAATAATTCCATAAACTAGTAAGAAAATCCCAGAAACCCTTTTATAAATAAAGTAAATTCCCGTACAAATGGCATTAAAACATTTGGTAAATAAAAATCTTCAAAAAAAAAGAAAGTCCTTTTTTTGTTGGTAACGCTTTCACTCATGAAATTTAACCAACAAAAAACAATATGGATGATTGTTAACAACAACAAAGCGAAAATAAGAAGAAGAAAAAGTATGTATTACAAAATGCGTGCGTACTTCGTGTGTCAAAAAGACGTGAGTAAAATACAACAAATATATATGTAAGTTTTATTTACCACAAACAAACAAGTATATAAAGAATTTGTGTGTTCACTTTGTAAGTGTGTCTGTATGTATATAGAATCTTTCAACAAATAAAAAACGTACAAAATACCCACCATGCGGGTACAAAATACAATTCATACACAACACACACACATACTTCAGTTTATTAGGTAAAAACATAATGGCACTTGTCTAACTCGGTCTCTTTCGCTCCTACAGGGAGAAGAAAGTAAAAGTAAAATACTTGATAAAATTGTGCGTAGATTTTCAAAAAATAAAATACATAATTTTATACATAAACGACTGAATAAGCATGAAAACTTTTAAAAGCAATAAAATAATTATTTCTATAGATACAGTGTTGGTCAAAATAAATCGAACATTATGCAAACAAAGAATTATTATTGAGCGGGAGAGTCAAAATTTAAGTGTTTAAATGGAATGGAATGGAAAATGGCTTTTTCGATTTTGAACTAACTTTCAAAACATAATTGGGGGATTCACAAGGTGTCATAAAGTCATCAGTCTTTAAATAATAACATGAAAAAATGCGACTGTTGTGAACAACCCCTCATAATTGAGTGTGATATTTTGAAATTAAATCAGCTGATTTAAAACAAATATAAAAAATAAAAATATTTACGTAACATTAAAGTATTTTTTAATTCTTATCCATGAATTAATAAATTAAATTAGATCTTACCTGACTATTTTCCATATTTTAGACGCAAATCACAAATAAAGTTTATTTGGTTTGTTTACCAAACATCAGAGTCCTAAGCCGATATAATTTGACGCCGCAAGTGTATTGTTGCAGAAATTGATAGCCGCAGGCTAAATTCGGATATTAGCCGGATTAAACTGTACCATCAACGGCGACGGCTTCAAAAACTAATGCGGATCGGCTTAGCCGCTCAGCACAGGTCTCTTCTGATTAATAACGACACCACAATAAACATAGCAAGCAAAGTTTTATTTATTTAAGGCGCTTTTTGTTTAAAAAGAAACAACTATATTTTTTAACCATTTTTTTCATGTTTGTGTGGCTTATGGCTACTATAAATAAAGGCAGCACAAACTTTTGCAACGCTTTCTGTAAGTGATTGGTAAAACAAGAGATAAACTAGTTTCTTATTTTATTTTCGCAGTTTTAATTAACTTGGCGTAGATAAGTCAGGATATGAAAAATTGAGGCTTACACCACTTTTGCGCTGATGGGCTCATATGATTGTATGTATGTATGTACTTGTTAATAACCATTTCTGAGGAAAATCAACCGCTCACAAATTATTTAGAGACTGGCTCTACCATCTATAGAACTCTAGTACCCGATCCCATTCAAATCACAGAATTAGCATAAGGGAAATAAGGAACCATATCATAAACTTTCCAAATATCATATAATGATGGCAATATATTCATCTAAGAACCCATAAAGTATATACATATGTATGTGTGTATATTCTCTCTGTATGACCGTACGCTCGCTTTCCAACGACACAAAACCCAAATGTGGAACTACCACCCTAAAAATTTTATAGTTTTGTTAAAAAAAATAAAACAAATATTGGTGGAATGCAAACATTTTACTGCCAAATTTCGTGAATATTGATCCATAATTTACCACAAGCCTTAAATAAAGTCCAAAGTTAGGTTGGGTTCATCAAATGCTAAACAGAAATGGTATTGCTTTATTGAAATTTGGTGCAATTTAGTTTTTTTAATACTAGAAATCCCGATACCGAGTTTTGTGATGATCGGTCCATAAATTACCAACGGAACTTTAATGCAAATTTTGACAAAAAAAAGCTTAATATACAATCACTTCTTAAGAACCACTTTAATACACCTAAAAGCGAAAAGAACTAAGACAAACAAGTTTGTGATGATCGGCCTATAATCAACCATACGTCCCATATAAAGCGTACTTTTGATACAGACCTTATATTAAGATTTGTTCATAATTTAACAAAATTGACGGAGGGGTTTCAGTTCTTTATAACCGCCCTGCAAATAATATTGGACCACCTGATCCAATTTGATAAAACGGACGACTCCATGGACTGGTCCGATGTAATCTTCTATCTATTCTATATATATATAACAGGATGTGTGTATGTATGTAACGAATGGGCTCCAAAACGGCTAGGCCGATTTTCAGGGAATCTTCAGAATATTTAGGCCGGTGACACTGTGAAGTCTGCGGGCGGAGGGGCGTGGCAAAATCCAATTTTCATATTGCACCACCAATGCCATCTATATAATTTGGACGATTTTTTCTTTAAAAATTTTGCCCCACCCTCTTTTACACCCACTTTATTCGAGTTACCTAAAATCAGAAAACGGCTCCATCGATTTGACAAATTTTTCTTTCAAATGTTCGTATTAATCCATTTTAAGTTTTCATCGAAAGAAAAATTTACCACGCCTACTTTTACGCCCAATTTTTCTATTAGGTGCATAACTTGAGAACGGCTTGACCGATTTGGACGATTTTTTCTTTTAAATCATCGCCATGGTCCAACTTAGGTTTTTACGGAAAGAAATTTTTGCCCCGCCCACTTTTTTCGATATACCTAAAATCAGAAAACGGCTCCATCGATTTGACTAATTTTTCTTTCAAATGTTCGTATCTTTTTAAAGGATTTGAAAAATCGAACGCAAACATTTTTCCTAATTTGGACAGGACAACGTCTGTCGGGTCAGCTAGTGCAAGCATAAACATGATTCGAATCAAATGAGCTTTATTTCATTGTAATCGGTACACAACTTGATTCTGTTCACATTTTACTGAGAAAACTTAATTGATAAAAATCGCGATTTCCATACAAAAATAAAATTGTTTAATATAAAAATGAGGTACTTAATTGTGAATAAAAGCGAAACGCGTTAATCGATTTTCATGTTCTATGTCTTATTTTGTTTAAAGGTTACATATTTGACTTTATGCGAAACTAGTAAGAGTTTAACTTTTCCGTTTTGGAATTTGCAAAATACTAAATTTGTAATTTTTTTTTACGTAAACAACCATTACTCAGCCATTATTTTTTTTTTTGTGATTTTCAAAAATTTGGTTGTTTTTCATAGCTAACAATTACATCTCAAAAAAAATTAAATTTGAAAAATGACTTAATGAAGAGTAAAGTTGAATTTTTGAAAAAAAAAGTCAAAAATAAGATTAATATCTGTAACTTTAAAATTCGAGCTGATAGAGAAAAATTGAGATTATATTTGAAACCAGCGTACTCAAATAAGTAAACATTTGCAATAAAGTTCCAGCCTGCACTAAAAAGTTCAATTTTGTTCCCTTGTGTTATATTTCGGAAGTGGTGGCCATTTTCTACTTCGCACATACGTGCTCTTTTTAATAACATATTTTTCATAACTTTTCGCAAAATTAGTGTAATTATAATAATAATTAAAAAAGTTATAGGGAATTTCGACTCCTTTGGTCATTTTGGACTACTCTGTAAAAAGCCCAATCCTAAAATATTGATACTCTCGGTGTTGTGTTATTAATATGTTGTAAGTATATTCATTTGAAATAGATTTGCACTGTTTCTCCAATTCAACGAAAAGTTTATTACATTTTAAAAGGACTGGTTCTCGATATTACGATTCTCAGTCATTTCATGTTTTCATCGGGTTTAGATCGAGAGATTGGGCTGGCCACACCATTATAATTTTATTGTTCTCCTTCAAACAAGCTTTTACTATTCTCGCCGTGTTATTTGGATCGTTTTCTTGCTGGAACATCCAGCCGCATTTGCCAATCCAAATACGAAAGAAATACTGAACTATAAATAAAACTGCACATTGTTGCTGTAGTTGTGTTAAAAACGCTATTTATTGGACCAATTTCATGTGCTTAAAACGCTGTAACGCTTTCGTCCTATTCTCGAAGGCTGTTATGGAGTCTAAATCAGATGTGTCCTGGTTAAATTAAGGCAATTTTTACGGCCTTTTTGTGGCACATACTGTTCCTTGTGCACTTACTACTTTTAAGAATTTTGTTAAAAACCTAAGTGAACTATTTTCTGGGCTTTAATCTGAAAAATATAAATAGTTGGGTGGTTCACACGGTAGTCGTAAAGTTGTAAAGTCACATGTCTTAAAATAATTACGAAAAATATATATGACTGCAGTGGGCAACCGCTTTTAATTTACATTTTTAATGTACAGTTATGACGAAACAATGAACACAGCATTAAAATATTATTTTGTTGGCAATACAACACTATTTTTTAAACAATTGTAAAATATTATTTAGAACATTATGACGATATGACTAAATACCACACCTTGTGAATCCCCCAACTATTTCATAATGATGTGCATTAAGTGCTTTATTATGTTAAACATATTGTGATTCGGACCACTGTTTCGAACAAGAAGTCAAATATAACTTACTCGTCTTTCAAATAAACTCGAAATTTTTAGGAATTTGGTTATTTTTTACTTTATGTTTATAAAAGGTGTTAAAAGGTGTTTATAAATAGTGAAAATTTGTTTCCAAAATTCTCGCTCTATTCGCCAAACTTATGAAGCACTTGTTCAAGTTTTCGGTGCGCATAATCGTCCATTTTAGCAGCTAATACGCAATACTTTAGATTGATTCATAACCACAGTTACTCTTTTTGATAACACGTATCCAAATCGAGCCCGTAACATGCGTGCAGAAGAAAACATCGCTGCTGTAGTCGTGAGTGTGACAGAGGAATCGAATTTATCGATCTGACGCAGTGCTAAGCAATTTGGTCGCTGCCCGTCTACTAGTGGGAAAATTTCTAGGAAAGATCTTGGCATTCATCCATATAAGATCGAACTGGCGCAAGAATTAAAGCCAGCGGATTATCAATTACATCGTGTGTTCGTTGAATGGGCTGAGAATCAATTGGAAGTTCAACCAGATTTTTATCGTCAAATCATCTTCAGCGATTAAGTTTACGTCTGGCTTAACGGGTTTGTAAACAAGCAGAACTGTCGTTTTTGGCGAAAGCACCATCGTTATGAGACTCCATTATCTCCCGAAAAAAATCACTGTTAGATACGGTCATTGCAAATCAATTGCAGGAGAAATGGTTTCAGCAAGACGGCGCGCAGCGGCGCAACATGCCATACAGCACGTGAAACCATAACTTTGTTGAGCCAAAGTTTGTTGACTGAATTATCTCAAAAAATGAACCTGTAAATTGGCCACCTCATTCGTGTGATTTGAGACCTTTGGACTACGATTTGTCGGGGTACCCCAAATCTCCCCCACTTTTGTTTAACATTAGTTTGATTTTGCATAACATTTTTCATATTCACTAGAATTCACCAGTTTAGAAATAAAGTTAAGCAAATCAACAAAAATTGTAAAAGAATAATTCAATTAAATCGATTTAATTTACTACTTCAAGTTTTTTTCTGAATTTTTTTTCATCGAATATTTGTGTGTGAACATGCCTTAAGACGGTAGGTAATCATTCGTTTACTTGGTTATCGATGAAACGGCAAATGAACAATTAAATGTTACATAACCTTCAATTTAATTCAAGGACTTTGCAGAAATTTTCCCAAAACTTCTAGGCTTCAAATTTGTGGATTTAAAACATAAATCGAAAAGTAACTCCTTGTTCCGGGGAAAGAAATCAGTGCGGTGTCCTGTCCTGTATTTTAAAAAAATCTAATTCCAGCCTCCATATGAGCTCAAGTTTAAACATTTTTTTTACTCATAAAAATAAGAATTCAAGAAATTTATAAATTAAAAACCCACTGCAATAAAGTCATTTCTTTTACATCGAACAAAAACCGACCGACCAACATTTTTTAACTTAAAAAAATGTGGGAATGTAGGACATTTTTTCCAGAGCAGAAAAAAAGCCTTCTTTTTTTGGCACATTTAAAATATTTAGCAAATGCCGTTCTATGTATGAGTATGTATGTAGTCGTATTTGTATTTCAGCATACAAAGTCATACAAAACTTTTTACATATAAAATAAAAAAAAAATGTTTTATATCAGAATTTCATTTACGATTTTGTATGTATATCTTTGCCACACTTGCCTTCTTCTGTCCCGTAACGACCCACATACGACCCCAATGTTTAAAAAAAAACTTTTTCATAAAAATCATTTTCTCTTTTTTTTTTTTTTTTTGTCATAATTAAGAGTTGGAGTTGTTCTTAATGCCTTTTTATTTATTTATGCTGCTGTTCCGAACTTTGTGAGGGAAAATAAAATTACTACACCCTTCTTCAGCTGCAGGATAAAAACGACATTAACACCTTCCTCTCCCTCTGGCAGCTTGAGAGCACAAATCTTCTAATGCCGTTTTCCAGAACCCTCAAAGTTTTTTATACTTGTCATCAGCAACCATGATTTTTTTTTCCTTTTCCTTTTTCATTTCATTTTATTGTTAAGGTTTTAAAGCCGTTTTGTGATTGGATCATTTTGTGTGGAATGGGAAATTAAAAATATTTTTCCTGTTTCAAAAATGGAAAAATTCCAAATGAAGGTTTATTTACTATAGTTACGCATCGTGTAATATTAAATTGGGTTTTATACACTTATGTAACTACGAACGTAAATAATTCTATGTATTCTAAATAAAAAGGGTGTTTTATATAAAAATTTCTTATATGCCGCATTACAAAGGGTGTTTTAGTCACATATTTCTATATACATACTACAAATCTACATACATACTAGAACATACATATCTATGACTATAAAATCATACAAATTAAAATATGCCTTTTTATGGAACACGTGTATATACATTTGTACGTAATAACTGTATCCTAAAATAAAGTCTTCTATTTGTATTAACACTTAGACTGACTTGAATTTCTTAATAGGAAAATATGTACATGCAAGTGTTAAAAATTTTCTAGAGAAGTGATTTTATTTCATTAAATTGTGTTAAAAAGGGCCGAAGAAATTTACATGCTAGATTCTTGAAGCCATTTTGAAGAATTTTTAATTAATCGAAAAAGTTTAATGACAACAATTCGCCCTTTTGTAAAGTAATTCCTTAAACTTTGTCTAAGATATCTGAATTTGTTTTTGTTACCATGTCTACAAAATAAGATTTCATTTCTGTTTAAATATTAACGGTCTAATTTATAAAAATTAAACATGTTAATATACTTAAAAGAGAGTATATGGCGGTAATTAAACACGCAACACTCGCACTCATAGACTAGCTTCGTACCAATAAAGTTTTTATTTTATTGTATATATATATAAAGAACAATTATTCTTATAGGCTTAAATAACACTGTGCAATAAAAAAACCAGCCACAATACTTGCAACGCGAAGTGAAACTAGATTATTTGTAGAGAAAATCTGCCAAAGGGGTTTGAAAAGTTAACTCGGGCTCCTGAATATCGGCCCCTCAAATTTTTGAATTTTTTGAAAAGGCGTTTGGTATAAGTCAAAAAATATATACTAAATGTACTTATGAGCTAAAAAATTATTTCAGATGTCTTCAGTAGAATTGTATTGCAATTCTTTGCTTAGAATAAATTAACCCTCTAACACTCATTTTAATGGGCCATTTGTGTCCTTTTTTAACTTCCCCACAAAAGGATACTAAAACGACACTTTACAGGATTAAAATGTTCCACGGATTTTACTAGGGATCTTCTTAGACCAACAAATATTGCAATGTATGTAAAACAGGTTTTCGAAAAATTTCAAGGCCCGGAATATCGAAAATGCGTTTATATTGATATTTTATGTGATATTTGATGCAGAAAATATTCGTCAAACATTTTAAATTTTTAATTTATTCGTCAAACATTTTAACCCTCTTAAGTGCCGTTTAAGTATAATTTTGTGGGAAAGTTAAAAAAAGGAAAAAAATTACACCTTAAAATGAGTGTTAGAGGGTTAATATATTCTAAGAAAAGAATCGCCATACAATTCTACTGAAGACATATGAAATAGTATTTTAACTAAAAAGTACATTTAGTATATATTTTTTGACTTATGTATATCAAACGCCTTTTCAAAACATTTAAAAACTTTAGGGGCGGATATTTCAGGAACCCGAGTTAACTTTTCAAAACCCTTAGGCAGATTTGCTCTACCAATAGTCTAGTTTCATTTCGCGTTGCAAGTATTGAGGCTGGCGGCGATGACCCTAATTTTGTTGCACTGTGCAATTTATGTATCCGAGTACACAAAGGAGGGCTTTATTTGAACCATCAGTTTTTAGTTCAACTTCTGCCTAAAAGCCTTTTTTACTCATTATATTTTCAAAACATTATTCGAAAAAAATTTTTGGTAGCAATGAACATTAATGTGGACATTTATTTCTTTATATATCGTTTGAAACGGGAACCGTGTAGCTTATTCCATAATTATTGTAAATTTTGTGCAACTCGTTCTAACGTTTTAAATGGTTTTTTTTTTTTGTTTATTTATTCACATTTTTGAAAACTTAAACTATAATAAACACTAGTTAACAATATTTATCGTTTTAAATGGTATTAGAGGCGAAAACTTTACTAAATCTGTCCAATGATTGACCTTTGTATACATTGATAGAAAAGGCGTCATAACGCTGATGTATTTTGACATCAGTACTATGACAAGAGTCTTTGTTTTTGAACCCATGACACTTATCATCCTTATGATGTCAGCCTTAACATCACTTAGCTAAATTGTCATCAGATTAAATTATGTCATCAATGGGATGATACATCGGCATCACAGAAATAGCGAATCGGAGTCAGTTTAATAAAAAATTTCGTCAGTGCGAAGTAACATCGGAGAAAAAACTCATTAGACGCTTTGACTTAAGTCAATCCCAAGACAAACTTAGAGAATATTATTATTTACTTACCCGTTACACATATTTGTTTCACTTTTGTTGTATTTCACGCTTTGTAAACAAAAGAACTCTCTATTATAAGACACCAGCAGCATGCACGATATGGTTTTTGCAAGCATTCTACTTTAAAAATTTGATGTATTCAAGTAAATAATTTAAGCAAATAGAATATGAGAATTTTTGCTTTTTATTTTACTTTTTAAACATGAACATAATGTTTATAATTAGCAATATGCCAAAAAAAATGAACTTTTTCGTTTTCAAGCTATTAATGCCGAATGATTTTTAATACTTCGGGGGTAGAGTCAAGTACCCTACTTGCTTATTAGAGTGCCCCTCACTTGTCCTAAAACGGATATTTAGGGTGGCCCTTAAAACTTGGATTTTTTGACTTTTTATGAATTTAACGCATTATTTATGTTGTTAGCTACAAAATCAATGTTTTTATGAATTGAATAGTTAGTTTGGGTAGCAATATTTCATTTTTGGGTTTTGTTGGAATAATACACTGAAAAAAACAAAGTGGCAAAAACAAAACTTGAAGGTAAGAAAATAAGACTTCTAAAATTTAGCACAGCACAAATTGGGCGGAATATTATGGCTTGCCATGTAACACAGTTGTTAATGACATCAAAATCTAAAATTCTGCGGTGGTGCGTGGCGATCGCATTTTTCGTTTACAAGAAAATAAGGAAAATGTAAAAAAAAGGCGAAAAAAATTAAAAAAATTGGGCTTTTTGACCTTCATTCACTTATAACTTTTGAAGTAGGAGTGTTATCTTTAAGCACCACCGCAGAATTTTAGATATTTTAGTCATCAACAACTCTGTTGTCTCCCAAAGTACAGCCTATTTTCGACAAATTTTATTAATTGATTAAAAAACAGGGTGAATTTAAAAAAAAACGTAAATTTATGCTACTAAAATTAGTTTTACATTAGTTATTAAGAACATAGACACTGTTTTCACTTTGGGAAACAAAATTTCTTTCCATGTTATAAGTAAATATACTTATATTTCATTTACTATTGTAATAAAGCGGCAGTAGATATTTTAGCCGTCACCTTTGCGTGCTTATATGTAAATTACACAGCCTCACAAAAATATAAAAAGGTTCTGACCCAGAAACCAGACCCACCAATCCTTATGTATTATCACCTCCTGAATGCAATGCCGCCATAAGAATTGAATTCTATCGTTGGGTTTCCATGTAATTTACAAGGAAAGTCCGCAAAGTGACCTTACCTAATTTGTAAATTTTACCATGTTAAAAAGTGTTTGTTTAAATGCATGTTACTTTTAAAATTGTTGCCAGATTTGATCTTACATAAAGAAATACAATTTTAAAAAATTTTAACTAACAATAAGTCAAATTTACAAAAAACCCGATTTGCTATTTCAGTTTGTGCAAAAATATCCTGAAGCGTACACGGATGCGAAAATGATTCATGATTTTATTACAGACACAAATTTTCTGTATCAAATTTTCTGTAGCAGCTTGCATTGAACCACTAAAACATATTAGCACTTGTAAATCAATTGTTGCTTGTGATCATCTTACTTTCAAGGACGTGCTGTATCAAATATTTGATTATTTAGAGTTCGAAGAAATAAATAAAAGAGCGTTCTTGAATTCAATTCCCCACAAATTTCAATTTGCTTTAAACACAGACAAGCTTAATTTGCTTACTGCAAATTTGAAAAAGATGTTAAAATTTTCCAAACGGTATTAGCGGATGCGAAAGATTCAATGTTAAAAAGATATATCGATAGACCTGTGGATGATGTATACTCATTCCACAGTAATATCAATGTGGAAATAGTGTTTGCGATGGCGAAGAGGAACGAGGATATGGAACCTCATAAAGAAATATACACAGCAAATAAAGGCCCGGCAAAACTAATGCATTCACTTCCTTATCGATATTTTGCAGTTCTTATCAAAGAAGCAAGATATGGAAAATGGTGTGAAAAGAATGAAAAAGGGTTTTCAGGAAAATAAAAAATGGAATGCTAAGGAACGAATAAAGAGATTGGAAGAGATGGAGCAAACAACAAGTAAAAAAACGACGTACGGAGAGTAAAGTCCTATTTCTAAATGTGCTTTATGTGAATGAGCCTATGGAATTATTTAATTTATGAAATAAACTATCTGATGTCGATGTACAGAGTAATCGGATACAAATTCTTAAAAAGCAAATAAACATGTTGAGAGGTTTAAATTATAAATATCACGGTGAAAAGTTTGGCAAACAACAAATTTGGAGTTAGAGTCCCAACTCAAAGAAAAGCTAAAGAATTTGCACTATTATGTAGATCTCTAAAAATTTAAAAAATAAAATAACTTGATGTTTTTAAAAGTATAAATAATAAAGATTTCTGTTAAATAAATTTCCAGTAAAATAACTAAAATTTTTTCGCAAAACTAAAAATGTAAACTTTAATGATCGATTTAATAAAAGTTGCATACATACATATTTTAATATAAATTTGATACTATTTAATTTTCTTATATGTAGATCTTTTCTTTCTCAATCGGTTATTTTTCATCCGATTTTTTGTTGGAAAGGTATTTAAATTACCTTTCTAAATGTAGAATATAGTTAGTAAACATTATTGCCGCTAGATGGCGTAAAATTCATTTTTTTGGAAAAATGCATCAAAACACCCTGTATTTGCAAATATTTTGAAATTATATGTTCCACAAAACTACTCGCCATACGATTTTGTACAAAGTTGCCAAACAACATTTGGTCGAATTCTGGAAATTTAACGGTCAAAATTTTGATTTTCTTCAAGCACCTAAAAATAACGGTAATTTTGTAAATATGTAATATAAAAGTCGCGGAACAAAAGTTGCTTCTGATACCCTAAAGAACCATTTTCAACAATAAAAAAGTTATTTTTCGCAAAAAGTAGATTTTGGCATATTGCTATTTATAATACACAACAGTGGCATCGAATTGATGGCACTGTTGCCATATCATAGATGACGCTTAAAATATGACAAACATTTATAATGACGTTCGTCATTGGATTGATGTCACTGTTTGCATAGACGTCACAATTTTGATGTTAGGGCATCATCAATATGAAGATACATTTTTCCATGAGTGTAGACAAATGTATGTAGGTATGTAAACTGGATACTTTTTGTTGACCGCACGCTTTCAAATCATATTCCAAAATTAAAGTTTAAAAAGATTGAGCCCAGACCACTCGTATGGGATTTGGAATAAACGCGACATTGCAAATATTCTAAATTTAGTGTGGATCTGATTGATTTATTATATATAACATCAGGTCCAGTGACATTATGGCCCATTCACCGAACACACAACACACCAAAGTGTGCTTTAAAAGTTTGGCGAGCAGAGCGCGAATTTTGGAAATAAATTTCCACGAATTTTAATCGTTCTAATGTAAGTCCTTGCTTGCATGCGGATTTGCCAAAGTATACTGAAGAAAAACTAAAATACAATTAATTAGTTTGATTTAAATTAAAAAATTTGTGATATCAATAAAAAAAATCTATTAAATTTGCACCAGTAGTATCAATTAACAGCCATATTCAAAAAAAAAAAATTTATTTATAAAAAGTTTATTGAACAAATTTTCATAGGAAATTCGTTTCATAAACCTTAAATAAACCTGAAATGTTTTTTATGAATATGGGGGTAAATATTTTTTGATATTAACAACATTTTCTGCAGTAATGTTGTTGATATAAGGAAACTTTAAAATCACTCGATTAAATTTTTAATTAAAACTGATTTTATTTTTGATTAAGGGTTTAATTGAACACAAAAAAATTGGCGAGAATGTTTTCTATAATCTAACAAGTTTGGCGATACTTTAAGAAAAGCTCTTTAATTATTATTATGCAAGGGTATATCCATGGCAATCTTAGCGAAGTTAAAGGAATTGAATTTGAAGAATGCTTGAGAACGTATAAAGGTTTGTTGCGTTGATAATCACTAGATCACTTCCACACCGACGAAAACACTATTCTCTATGTTCAACTGGTTGCCAGTTGGCATCATGGCCGAACAGTTGGCTCTGAGTTCCGCGATTAGGATAGAGGCGGAGGCCCTTCGTCTTCCCGGGAATAATGGCATGGCAGGATCACGGTGTACGCATCATATGACCTGGTGGGACAGGACTATTGCACTCCGGAACACTCCGGTGCTTTATTCACATCTCTTTTTTTCAACGATTATTTGACAAGAATTTCTTATAATGTAGAACATAAATAAACAAATAGTAGATAATATAAAATAGTATACACTGTAATGATAATGCAAAACTAATGCATTATTATTTTTACACTGAGATTTAATAATAATGCAAAATTAAATTACAATTAAATGTAGCATTTTTCATACGGGATTTCCCGGAATCCCGCACATTTTTCGTGAAAAAGTCCCGGGAAATTTTTGTGCGGGAATTCCCGGGGTTTTTTTTATTTAATGATGGCAACTTAACTGCTGATATAATTACAAATAACTTGTGTCATGAAATAGATCTTAGCATTTAGGCAAAAAGATCTTAAGTCAAAAAAATGCATTTTGAGTCTTTGATTAGCTTTAATTAAATTTTTTTCTCCTTTGTTTGTTTTTAATCACTTTAGTCTAGCTCAATTGCTATTCGATTCGAAGAAAATGAATTTTTTTAAAAAAAGATTTTCAAGTTTTGAAGGAAGTGCTAAGAGAACTGAAAGTGTCTAGAGATGATATAATGTTCCTTTGGCTATAAAGACAAACATTCGTAGAAAGGAAACGTGTTATAGCATTGAAATCTTCTAAATGCTTATCTATATATATAAAAATAAGTTGCATTGTGTTAGTAATTGATGCTCTCTGAAATGCGTGAACCGATTTTGTTAATGTAAAGTTCACGTGGAAGGTGACGTTAATACCAAGGTTTTTATGTATCAACGGTCTTCAAAGCCATTAGTGAACACTGCATTCATTCCGAAACATGTATTTATATTCCCATACAAATATCAACATTTTGAACTCCTCCGAAACGGCTTGACCGATTTTTATGAAATTTTGTATGTGTATTTATATCGCTAGAGGGCGCAAAATATTGCAATAGGCGTAAAAGCTCCCACTCCCCAGTCTTCTAAACTAACCAACCGGTTTTCTTAAAATTTGGCATGCGGACAATGTAACATCTGAAAGAGAATAAGAAGAAGGGTGTGAAATAGGGTAAGAGGGCTAAAAGCTCCCCCTCCCTATATCTTCGTAACAAATCAACCGAAATTTCGCAGGCAAATAGTGTTACAGCTGGAAAGAACTATAGCCTATAGTTTTTATTATTTAGGGTGTGAAATGGGGCAAGAGGGCTAAAAGCTCCCCCTCCCTCTTTCTTTTTAACTAATCAACCGGTTTTCTTAAAACTTGGCATGCATACACTGTAACATCGGAAAGAGGACAGGGCATTAAAAGGGCAAGAGGGGTAAAAGCTCCGCCTCCCTATATCTTCTTAACTAATCTATTAATTTTCTTGAAATTGGGCAGGCTAATAGTGTAACATCTGGAAAGAACTATGGCCTATAATTTTTTTCTTAAAATTTGACACTGTTACATCTGAAAGAAATAGGTTATGTGGCAAAACAACGTTTGCCGGGCCAGCTTGTTCTTAACTAAAATCCTATTTTAAAAGAAATATTTTGTATTAATTTGTTTTAATAATTTAACTTTTTTGGTTTTAAGTCACCTCTAACCAAAATATTTTAAAAGAAAATTTTAAACATATTATGGTTAATATAACCATATAATTGTCAGCGACAACCATATTATGGTTAATTTAGTCCTCCATCAAGAACCCACAATCATATTATGGTTGTCTATAAAAATGTTTTGGTTAAATATAATAATAATTTGTTTTGAAATTTACAATAGTATTTTCCCCTTTTCCAAGAGCAACATACTATGGTTGAAAACCAACCATGCTATTGTAAGTGTTTAACAAATTTTAGGTATTATTGATCATAGCATGTTTGGAGACAACAATAATATGGTTGGGGCTTCTTGATGGAGGCCTTATTTAGCCATAATATGGTTATCACTGACAATAATATGCTTATATTAAACAAAATATGTTTAAAATGTTCTTTTAAAATAGTTTGGTTGGAGGTGACCATATTTAAACATGCTTTTCCTCTGGGTGTATAAATGCTGTTGGTTTTGTATTTTTACTGTGGCAATATTTCCTTAGTCTATTTGTTAAATTTTTTGGATAACAATTTAAAACTTTTAAGGTTATAATCATTATTTCTCTGCGGTTACAGTTTTTCAAGTTTTTATTTCTTAACACAGGGTCTCCACCTGAGATAAGATATAAGATTTTATATCAGCAAACGTCAAATTCAATCGCAGAGACTATTATCTTACGTGTGTACTCTCAGATAGTGTTAGTATTAATATAATAATAAATGTTATGAGAAGTCTTACAACAACTATCTTATAAGATGAACTGTCAAAAACACACATACATACCTATGTACATTAGGGGTGTAACCAAATTTTGACCCAGCACTACGCGATAGCGAATATTGTGTTATTTACGAAAACAATTTGTTTCGTTTGGAAATAAAAACCGAGACATAGATTGGTACAAAAATGACAAAGCTACAGAAGATTTAGTAAATAAACTCACATAGAAATTCAATAGTTTTAAGCTATTTTTAATATTAATTGTTACTAAAAATTTAGCTTTGTATATTTATTTGTTGTGTTTTTCTTTGATTTTATACAAATAGAAAAGTGGGTTAATTCAATTAATCTTCTGTAACTTTGTCATTTTTGCACCGATCTTGATCCTATTGGGCACAAAATGTTCGTATTGAAATAGGCTAATGCCGTAAGTGGTTTGGTTTTTAAAAAACTAACTTGAAAAAGGCAAAATTGCAAAAAATCATCAAATTTTTAATGAAGTTTGAAAGTTTGTCCACTATACACTGAAAGAATTTTCTTCGCAATACTAAGAATTTTGACATTAATCCCATGAAAAATTGCATTATAAAGGAACCTATGCAGCGCTTCGTTGGATCAATGAAACCTGTTTCATTAAAAGGACTTAATGAAACATTACATTAGATCCATGAATATTATTCATTGGATGAATACTTTCAATAAAGTAAAATTATTTTTTTTTTTATTTATTTTGTTTTCTTTTTTCTTATTTTGTTTTACTTTATTTTATTTTTTATTTTTTTTCTGTCTCTGGTGGGATTCGAACATGTAACCTCGGTGCTGATAGACTAGCTCACTACCAGCTAGTCTACCGGGGCAGTGTAGTTTTTATATAAAAAAACTATGTTTTTTTCTCAATTAAGACCGTAAATATGAGATTAAATTGTCCATAATAACAATAACAACGTTGATTGAAAGTTTTTGTTTCATTACTATAATGACATTTTTATTGTCATAATGAAAATTTAAATTTATGAAGGCAATTATTGAAATATGTTGCTTTTATAAAAAATTTTTTGATTTCATAAATTTAATGGCATACATGTAACATTAGATGTATGAAGTTATTAAATCTTACATTTTTTAAATAACAATTAAACATTTTTTTAAGGAAACTATAATTTTGTATTAATTTATGAATATAGTTATGTTTGTATATTGTTTTTTTAAGTTCCCAATTAAAATTTTTTGTTTAACTTGGACAAACTTAAGTTTTCATATATCCAATGAAAATTTTTAACGTAATTACGAAATCTAATGAAGCGATTTTAACGAAAATACTTCATCAAACCTATGAAATTCCATTTAGACAATGAAAATTTTCATTTACCCAAGGAAAACTTTTTTATGAAAATGATTCATTAAATATATGAAGCATTTTTCTTTCAGTGTAACTCTGCCATTTATTGACTCATCTTCAACCCATGGTTATTTTAGAAATTGTATAGCCTTTCACTAAAAAAAAGAAAAACATAATCCGTTTAAGATTTTTGAAGATATTTGCATTTAAGTCACATCATATTTTTTAAAAACACAAATAACCGGTTATTTTTGAATTTCTGAAAAACTGTTTTACTTTTGACAATTCTGAGTTCATATTCGAATTCAGCGGACAATTTTTCATAAAGATTAGGTGTCAAATTCATTTGGTCAAAAAATTGTCACGTAGTCTTATTAAAGCACATGAATTTTAAATTTAATGTGCGTGTTGTTTTGCTAAAGTTTTTGGCTAAATGTATAGGTACAAATAAAAAAAAAATCATTTTCCAACTTTACTGCGTTTTGTGGGTGATCTTTTTTGAAAACCGCGAAAAATTAATATCATTTTTTTCATAGTTTTCAATGGACTATTCTGCCATGCTAGGGCCATTTTGATATTGGCAAAAAATGGGAATAAGTTATACCCCTAATGTACATATAAAACAATAATAATTGTTTAATTTTTTAATGGAAATAGTGAAAATCTTGTGATAAGTGTTTAAAAAAAACAATATTTTTAACTAAAAAAAGGAATTAAAAAGACAAGTTTACTGTATGAGAATCATTCGATTATGAAATATTATAAGATACGTGTTCCCCTTGTTTAAGATTAAGATTAACATTAACATGAAGAAATGTGTTCTCTCATTCTGCCGACGTTCTCTCACATATTATATCAGATATTATCTTAGATAGAGACCCCATGTAACACTCCTAACTGCACGTCTACAACTGACATGATTTGCTGTTATAACATGATGTTATAAAAGCGTTGTTTAAACATTTGCATTAACAACCGTGTTATAACATGAGAAAACCTCTAACATGATGAGTCTATACTTAACACTAACATCATATTAGTGTTAATGTTAAGCATTTCATGTCAGTTGTAGACTGCATGTAATGACACAGATCGGAAGTTTTTTTTATTTCAAATGATATTGCACCTTGAAAAAAGATAACCAAAAAGTAATTTTGCTCTAACTTCCTCAAAAATCCTACAAAATCACTGAAATCTTGCCCATATGTACTTTTGAACATGAAGATCTTAAGGTGCCATTGAGCACTTTTTCATTTTTGCAACAGAAATAAAAAAGCATTTATAATCTCAGAAAATGTTATTTGTTCAAATAAATTAAATTAAAGTTCAAATAATTAAATATTTTGCATCGATTTGCATTGAGCGGGAATTCCCGGAAACCCGGGAAATTGAAAAATAGTTCCCGCTTTCCCGGGAAATGAAAAAGTCCGGGAATAGAAAAAATGGTAATTAAAAAATAATTTACTACTTTGAAAAGAAGATAATGTAATGTAAAAATAGTGCATTAAAATGGTTAAAGTTAATGGTAATACAATATTTTTGCACAGCAATATTTTATAATCAGCAAATCGTCCAGGTATGAGCAGTAAAATAAATTTATTCTTCCATTTATAGTTATCAACTCAAATGGAATTTTTCAATTAAATTTGATATATTGAGTATTGGTAAATTTCAGATTTGATATTCGCATTTGTATTCGACGAATATTGGCGCTGATATTCGTATTCGTGAATATTAAAAATGTTTATTCGCAACTTCACTAATACATATGACATACATATGTACTTATGTATCATACATTTGTACATCATTTAATAAATCGATGATGTAATTCGCAGTTAGTTTAAAAAATATATTTCTGATTACAACTTATGTTTTATAAATGAGTATGTACCTTGAAATCACCACACTTGATTATAATCATTTCATTAATGATCATTTCATTCTTTTGTGTTCAACACGCATTTTAATTTTAAAACTGCGCAATAATTTCTAAGTTAAAAAACATCCTTCTTTATTTTTTCCTGTTGTCGTTTTTTATTTCTAAAGGAATTTTTAAGCAACAAACAAACCTGTCTCCTGTTCTACGACGTCAACAAAAATTTCATCAGGTAGAAAAATATTCTAAATTGCGTAATATTTTTGTTCGTAATAAATTCTTGATATTGTTGACTTTTTTTATTTTTATGCAAAAAAAAAATAACGAAGGTCTAGAAAATGGGAGAATGTAATAAAACCAATAATAACAAAAAAAAAATAAAATAAAGAAACCAGAAGAACAAAAGTCATTTTTAAAGGATTATAAAGAAATAGAGAGAAAAGGGTAACAACATATGATCGAAAGTTATACGTATATACATTGCTACATACATTCATATAAACATATTGTTATATATAGATATGCATATGTGTGTATAATTATAATACATATATGCATATGTATGCTATATTTAGTCTACATACTATATCAGCTTATTCCTACAAAATATAATTGAAAGAATGTTGTATGAAAACAGAGACGAAAATAAATGTGTTAGTAAGTAAAGTGTGTTGGTTGTTTTTTGATGATCAAGGATACTACAACGTTTCATTGTTGTTTTGTGTTTTATTTTCCTGGTTCTTTTTTTAATGACCTAATTATAGATCAACTCATGGTAGAAGAAGCACAAAAGGCATAAACATGCATAAAAAAGAAGGTTAATATGTATAAAAATTGCAAAAAAACAAACTGTTTCAAGGAAGACTTTTTCGAAAGAGTCGTATGACATCATAGTATTATAAATGCACCTGCATTTAACCCTTTAGTATCTTATGGGGGCTTATTTAAAGCAGAGACTGTTACTGGTTTTTTTTTTTTCTTCCGTAAAGGAGGACTATTTTAAAAATTTTATTTATAAAATTCGCTTAGTTTAGGAAAATTTATATATAAAAAAATTAGTTTTCAAAAAAATTAAGAAAATTTATATATCATAAAAATTTATTTGAATAATTTAATTTTATAAAAATTTCGGTATAAAAAGATTTATTTAAACTGCAAACAAAAATTTTCTTAGAGTTACCAGATTCTTTTAAAATGTTTTATAAAGTAAAATTTCAACTGAAAATTTCGAATACATATATTAATTTAAATACTTCAGTATTCAAATGTGTTTTAAGGCAAAATTGTATTACAAATTTTTCTTAAAATTAAATTCAAATCCATTTTAATTTTTTATGAATATGGCAGTATAGAAATAAAATTTAAACAAAAAGCTAATCAAACAAGTTACAAGCAAGAATCAACATCTAATCCAGCATTTTTAGAGGCTGCCTCCCATTAATTTAGGTTAAAACAGCATCCAATACATGATCCCCGGATATGCCTCACCTACAACCTACTGGTTAACGTGGAATCAGATAGCAATCTATTAAGTCGCGTTTTGCGAATTTCAAACCTCAGGCAGACTTTGTTCGCCCTAAAATGCAATGTTGGTTTTTGCAAAACATTTATTGTTCTTAGTATGTAGTTATTTCAAATTTAAAGAATTTTGAAACCTTGCCATTGTTCCAGGCTGTTATGTATAAAGTATTATTAATTTCTTTTGGCATAAATATATATTCAAAGTAAAAGCTAAAACCGAGGATTTTTGGTCGGTTTGCGGTTTGGTAGGCATTAAAACCGCGGTTTCGATTTCGGTTAAAACCGAACAGCAATCTCTAATAAAAGCGATATATATATCTATATTATGTATGTATATAAAAAGAGGTGTACACTTTGATTTCACCACTTACTGCGGAAACGGTTCGACCGATTTCAACAGGGTACGTTTGGGATAGTCTGTATATGGTTTAAGTTAAGTTTGCATGAAATCGGCTTAGATTTTATCCCTCCATTTTGAACTCCTCCGAAACGGCATGTATGTGTATTTGTTAGGTATGAGAATAGGTCGTAGAGTATAAAAATTGGGCATTAGCTCCCCCTCCCTATATCTTCTTAGCTAATCAATCTGTTTTCTTAAAATTTGGCATGCAGACACTGTAACATCTAAAAGAAAATAGGGAATAGGGCGTGAAATAGGGCACGAGGTGTAAAAGCACCCGTCCCTATATCTGCTTAACAAATCGACCAATTTTTTTGAAATTTTGCAGGAAAATAGTGTAACATCTGGAAAGAACTATAGCCTCAAATGTTTATTATTTAGGGCGTGAAATAGGGCACTAGGGTTAAAAGCTCCCCCTCCCCAATAGTTTAAACAAATCGATCGGGTTTCTTAAAATTTTACATGCAGACACTGTAACATCTGAAGGGAAATACGGAATAGGGCGTGAGATAGGGAAATAGCGATAAAACCTCCCCTTCCCTATATATTTAAAACTAATGAACGGGTTTTCTTAAAATTTGGCGTGCAGACACTGTAACATCTGAAAGGAAATAGGGAACAGGGAGTGAAAAAGGGTAAAAGCTCCCGCTCTTAATATATTCTTCACTAATTGACCGAATTTCTTGAAATGCCCCAGGCAAATAGTGTAAAATAGTAGTTTGCATGTAGACTTACGTCCTTTACTGTAATTAACAACCTAGTACCTATCATATCTGAGGTTTTCGGAAAACCCATATCAACCGACACACCGAAAGACAGGCATCGCTAAGTCAAAGGGTCAATATCATAAACATACATATCGTCGTGCTGAAGTTATCTTGACGAACATCACAACATAAAAAAATTTGATAATTTGTGGTCAATTTAACAGATTTATCGATCTAAGAAATCCCTAGGTCTCTGGAACTCTATTCCTGACGTGTTTTCTAGAAGTTGCTGTTTTAAATTCGTGTTTCCTTGCAAAAGTTTTATATTGTAAAGATTAAATTTTCCAAAAAAAAAAAAATTTTTTTGATATTCCTCAAGATAACTTCGGCATACATATTGCGTGTATTTCTTGAAGGGTCTAAAGCGGCTCGTACACTTGGAATAAAAATGTTCAATTTTACGAATTATATAATTATATCGTCAATGTGTATGTGATCCTCGAAGGTGGCCAATATATTAGGCAACAATCAAAAGACTTTTGCTGTTTATGTTATTCCTATAGGTCAGTCACAACTACTCCATAGACTCGCGAGCAGTCAATAATTGTATTTTTCACACAGACACGGTCCGCAGTTCACATGTATACAACAACTTTGTTCGGGCCACTCCATAGTCTCGCGAGGCAGTCAATAATCGTATTTTTTACACAGACACGGTCGGTCATATGTATACAACAACTTTGTTTGTTGCTTGGTTATCACTGCTATAGGTTATGTTCACTTTTTTATTGAATGAATGAAACCATTTGTAACTTACTTGAGGGTTACACGATCAAGTTTTGCCTATCAAGTTTTAATACACTCACACTTTTTTACCAATACACTCATACTTTTAAAAATTGATACGAACTTGCCTTTAAAATTCTCTTTCCAGTGAGTGTTTCAATTCACGCTAAAGAAAACAGCTGATTTCAAGGTTAGTGAGCAAAGTTTTCGTTTCTCTTTATACATTTTTTTCTTGATGGCATCTTGAAAGTAAATTGCTCAAAAATTGAATGCAGCCTACGTCACAATTATCAATTTTTGGAAATTTTGACAAACAGTATATGTAAAAGACTATCAAGAAAAACTTGAGCGTGTAACTGCAGTGTTAGTCTGTATTCATACGGCTCATATCTTATTGACATGATTGCTACTTTATAGGCGAGAGGGACGAGGGGAAAAGAAACGAGTACACAGATGCATGTACTGTCTTTACGTTTTGCTTTCTTATTCGTTGTTTAATTTTGTTTTTGTTTTCAATATCAAAAAGAACACATGCATACGCACGTCTTCAACATGACATGAACCATTTGATCGACAACTCATGTTCAAAGAAGAAAAAGGAAGAATCTTGTCAATAAGACATGAGCCGTATGAACTCAGACTTATTGCATTATATAGGACAATAATATGGCGAATATCATATACAATAATATTGCAAGTGTATGGGGCCGCTTAAGATTGTAGAAATTACAATTGTAATGACTAGGGCGTGAAGTTTCATGCATTTTTTATTGGATAATAAGCGCATGAAACATACTTAATACAATTTTAACGAATCCAGATGCAGAGTATTTTCTGTAATTCTTATATTTTTAAATTTTGACATAAACGTAATGCAAATTTACGTAACTTTTAATTACAGACATCAAATTATTCAATAGTTAAATTATTTCTTGCATAAAAAAAAATTCGATCAAAAAAGTATTTCTTTTCAAAATTACTAATTTTTATAAAAAAGCTGCAGAAATTCAACTTATTCCCGAGAAATTTCTTGGCATAAACTGTCTATTTCTGGAATCAATTGTAGGGTTTAAAAAACTGCAGTCGAAACAAAAAACGAAAATTTGTGTACAACTTTTCGCATTTTGAGTTAGTTCGACAGCGACTGTTGACATTTAATGAATCAGTACCTCGTTTCTGTATTTCTCGCATCGTAAAATTTCTTACATGAAGTGTGAAACAAAAAATTCCATCGTTTCTCGATTTATGAGATAAAAGTGTTTCTGTATTTGAATGCGAAAACAGACACAACAAATTCTGTTTATACCTACTGGAATATTTCCAGTAATTAAGTGTCAAATAAAAGCGAAACGTCAACAAAAGAAATAAATATAATAAAAACGGGGCTGCCAGATTTGACGAGTTATTGTCTCTTTGACAACTTTTTGTTCCGAAATTAGCAAAGTGACGATTTAATGATTTTTCTAAAAAAGTGACGAAAGCCAAAACAAAATCAAAAATATTTTATAATTTTGTTGTTACTTTCTATAGAAATTCATATTGAATTTTTAAATTTCAAACACTTCATTCATATTTTGTGGCGTTGAAAATTGAAAAAACAAAATGAATTTCTGTAGAAAGTAACAACAAATTTATAAAATACTTTTGATTTTTTTTTTTTTTTGCTTTCAATGAAATTGTTGGCGTTGCCCCTTAGTCTTCGAAATAAGATAGTTTTAAATATTTTAATATGTTTGTTTATTAGTAAAAAAAATATCTTTAAAAAGAAGACAGCTTAAATTTTTTTATTTATCCCTTTTATGAAAATTGTCCTCGAAGTTGTTTGCCTCTTCCCTGAAAAATGTATCGGCAAAAGCAAAATTTCGAGGGAAAGAAATGGACCGATTTGGCTTATTTTGAACATTTAATACTTCTTATATACATTAACAAAATATGATTGATATTTGGGTGTATCCAAAGTAACGGCCGTTACTTTATAAATGTGCTGTTTTTAAATGTCTGAAACAAACATCATGTTTTGTAAAATTTTGCACAGGATATGTCAAGTTAAATATCCGATTTAATTCTTTGAAATGATTTGTTTAAATAATACATTATAAAAATTACAAGTTTTTTGCGTGTGAATTCATTTATTATCGGTGACAAAAAAAAAATATATTTTTGTTAGTATAAATAAAATTAAAGTTAATCTTTAGGAATATGACACGATACATTTATTTTGTATAATAGCGGAAAAATTACGCCCATTTGGCCGATATTTTGTTCCATACATAATTGAGTAATACCAATATATCATAATAAAATAAAATTACAATAATTTCCTAAATAGTTTGTGTTTTACTCAAAATCAACATCGGCCCTTGAAACTAAGTCTATTTCAGGTAAAAAAAAGAAAAAAAATTTATAGGAATAGGTAAATTACAGATTTATATCTCAGCCATTTGTAAACCGATATAGTTAAATTTCAATAATATACTATTTCGGACTACATACGATATAAATATAAAACAACGTTGTCACTATGAATTCTAGGTTTTTCACAAAGCTGATTTAATTTAAAAATGTATCTATTTATCTATATTTATCTATTTTAAATAAGGATGTATGTTTATTTTATTAAGCTTGGCTTCTTTTTGCTTTTGTAAAAATATTGGCCCATAATCATAGTCAAACGCTAAAGTCGGTTCTATTTAAAAACAACTTTAAAATAAAAACATTCTTTTAAATATTTTGCTACTATAGTCGAAACTAAAGTATGTTTTAAATTGAACCGACTTTAACTGGGTGCCACCTCAAATGTAGCAAATTTTTCATACAACATACAACAAAATATAAGCAAGTGGCAACTTTAAGCAGCCGACATTGAAAATTAAAATATAAATAAAACACTGCATATCTTGTACGGTTGAAACACGCAATATGATTTTATGTAGAAAGCAACAACCAAATTACAAAACTTTGTGTAAAACGCTAGGCAATTTTGGCCTAGCGTTTTACACAATTAGGGCCTATACATGTATATTTTGTGTTTCTTTCCATAAAAGTTTTCCTGCAAATCATTAATAATTGCAAAATATCAGCCAACATCTTATAACATAAACATTTTTAACTTTTTGCAAGTACTTTTTTATTTGGCGAAAAACAGCTGATGCTGTTGTTAAATGAGTTAAACACAACTTTAGCTGGTTTTAAAATTAACATCGGGTTTAACGTGTAAAGTATTCTTTTGCTTGTCTATAGTAGATCAAAAGCATATTTTTAATAAAAGTTAACTTTAGAACTCTTAAAGTATGCTTTGTTTATGACTATAGTTATAGGCCATTTATTTTATTTTTGTTTAATATGATATTTTCTTATGCCTTTGTGTGACTTCTTCAGGGAAAAACAATTTTTAATTGTTATCGGATTAAAGAAAATAAATAGTTTTATAAAAAAGAATAAATAGCTTAACAAAAGAAATATAAATTTAAAGAAATTATTAAGTACCCATGAACTTTAACTTTGTTTTTGTTTGATTATGTTTTAATAAAAGTCGAAACAAATTTGTTTAAAATTTATTTTAAATTATACGATTTTTAAAACAAAAAAGGAGGATCTTTTATATTTTTTTCACAGAAAATTGACGATTTTTACACAAATTTATTTGGCAGCACCTAATAAAACCAAAACAAGAAAAGGCTAAAAAAAATTTAAAATAACAATATATAACAATGGTTTTTTGTTTATTTTCATCATATAAATTATGCATTCATCATTTATATTCCTTCTATTTTTTATTTATTTAAAAAAAATAGTATATAAACATATTTTAAATTCAAAATATCTACATTTTGTTTTTCTCGCCACCAATTTCAAATGCGACTTATGTTGCCATTTCTTGAAAGAAACTTTTCGCAAAACATTGTTATAGAAACACTTTTTCTCGCATCCTTCCAATAATTGTTGGAAAATTATTAAAATGACAGATAATTCTCGCCAAGAAAAGATACAGAAACACTTGCGTGGGAAAAACCATTTTTTGTTTCATTTCACACTATTTTTGTTGCAATTCACACGTTTCATGCGGAAAATTTTACGAAGCGAGAAATACAGAAACGAGGTACAGAAGTAAAAACAACGGTTTTTTTTTTTTGCCAAAGACAAATTAAGAAGTGAAAGAAATTACAGTTTTGCTACTTTGACTGCAGTTTTTTTAACGCTGGTATATTATCTGTTCGAGACTTTAAAAATTAAGACACCAATTTTGAAATTTTTGACAAAAAAAAAAAATTTTCCAAATCATTAGAAAAAACACAGCAGATAAACGTCGAATATATCGATTTAAGCTTAAAAATAATTGTAATTTTAAATTTCAAAAGAGTCATCCATTCATTGTCCTCAATTAAAAAAATAATCATTTATAGCCTGTTCATCGTTTTCGAACGAAGATTTCGTTCTGTGACAAACGTTTGCATGCCATTGATGCCAGAAAGATGCAGAGACATTTCCTTGTAATTTCGTATTTGTTAGGATAAATTACATACTTTTTGTTTTTTCACTCTGCTTATGACTAGATTTAAATATCGCTCACAGAGCCCTTATATTAAACTTGGAAGTATATTAAGGATACTAATGGGAAAATACGTAAAATTACAACTTTAAACGTGGAAAACTGCATTAGCATACCTACAGACGTATGTAGGTACGAACAAAAAAAAATACGTTATATTGTGCATGCCCATAATTTATCGATTTAATTAAGATTAAAAATTGCCAAAATTTTGATAAAAATAAAAAAATCGATTTTAAAAGCCAATAATCGATTTCAGTATAAAATCGCATACGTAAATTCGATTGCAAAAAATCAATTTTTTTTACCACAAAATCGATTTTCGATTGGAATCGGAACAGAATTAAATCCGATCAAAAGTGATTTCGTTTAATGTGAATCAAGATACGAAATCACTTCCACTTTCGATCGGAAATAATTTATGTGACAGGCCTGATTGTCTACAGAAGAACACAATTTTAATATGTAAAATGTACATGTACTTCTTCCTCTAAAGGCGATCTCAAAATTTACACATTTTGACTTTTTGCAGGAAAATTAAAAAAAGTAGTCTCAGTTCAATTTATCTAGAAGTTTTCCAAAAAAAAATGCTGGAGTATACCCGTCTGTGATATAAGGTATGAGTTTGCAAATTTATCTTAAACGATTTTGAGGTTCGATTAATCGATTTCCAAAACCGTAATAAAAAAAGTCGATCGAAAAATCGAAAATCGATTTTGGTATCCATTTACCATTCCCTAGCACAAACAAACCGATGGCAATTATCTGCAAAAGGTGTGATTCGGATAAATGACTTATTTACTTATCATAAAAAGTATTTTTGATTTATAAACGGCTTTTAAACAAGTTTTCACAAAAAATTCATTTTATGAACCTGTTATAAATAAACCTGAATTTTTTTTTTAATAAGGCCTTAAGTATTTTAACGTTCGAAAAAAAACATGCATTTGCAAGTAACTCCTCGCCCTATTAATGACCAATTTATACTGTACATATATGCTTTTTCCTTCAACCCCTGAGCTTTCGAATGGAATAACATAGTAAACTCCAGTATCTTCTCATACCTTCTAGGGAGTTTCCAACCAATTGTCCGGCTTAACAAATATGAACTTAATAATCAATCTTCAAGTTTGCGTGGGTTGTTGCTGCAATTTTTAATTAAATTATTTTAAAAATTGCATACATATAAATTTTCACACTTGCTGTTCTTCTCTATAAAAAAAACAGCAAAACAGTTCTTATGAGTCATCGTTTTATGTAAAAAAAAAATATAAATGAATCACAAAAAAAAACTCATAGTTGACCTTCAAAACAGGCACATTGTATAAAATATATTGTTGTTTTTATGTAAAATTTAAACCACCACATTATTTTTCACTTTATAAAAAAAAAATATATTTATGTATGTATAAAATGGAACATATAAATTATGCACCCCTGTTTTAAAGTAAATACAAAGTTATTTGTACATAACATCAGCTCATATTAGGTAATAAAGGAACAATAAGATTTTTTATGTGAAACTGTAATAAAAGGAGTGCAAAAAGGGTTTGCAAAAAAATTTTATATAAAAATGTGTATATATTTTTTTTCTTTTTTTTTTAAAGTATTAAAATAACACCATGTTACGCCTGAAAACAACTTTTCTATATGCAAACAAATTCCCGCAGGACTACAAAACGATACAAAAAGCACGCAAAGTTTACACTCCTGCAATAATGCTGTCGAATATGTTGGATTTGTTGTTTGCAGAAGATTTTATGCTTTAATACTGAAAACTTTTCTGAATTTTTATACTATTTGTATTTATCGCTTGACTAAAAAGATGTCACGACTAGAGGTGTGTTTTTGACTTACGATCACGCACACTTAAAAACTAGCTTTCCCTCAACAATAAATTTCAGTGTATTTTTCAAAAATAAAAATTGAGAATTTGAAAAAAGTAAATTTTGTATTCCCGAAAATGACTTTGATAATAAATTTGCATCTGCTCGTGCGAAAAAATAGTACTGCCTTAGCTCACAAATTGCATGGCATTTAATGTTTAAAAATAATTTACGGCATATGGCCTCCGCAACTGCTCCTTCTGAACGCCATCCTGTCGGTCCGATATTGCACTACTTTTTAAGCTATACGGTCTAATTTCGTCAGAAGTGCATTGACAGTTGGAATCTAAATAATCGATCGTTGCTGTTTAATCAGCATAGACCAGAGATTTGAGTAAGAGTGCTTTATTTGGTTATAGTGAATCTTATATACCCTTCACCATGGTGCGATAACTACAGAAAGTTATATAACCGTTCTTTAGATATAAATAAATCACCTTTGTGCCACGCCCACTTTTCTAATCTCGCTCAAATTTTGTCGGGTGTTGTGTATTGATAACCAAGACCTTATTTAGAAACTTTAGCTTTTGCCGTTCTTCAGATATACAGAAATCTAGAATATGTTTGTACGGAAGGTGCCACGCCCACTTCTGTAATCCCGCCTTTTTATTTTAGAGGGGTTGTGCCTTGATAACCCTAGCTATGTTAACTATATGTGCACAATTTTTCTCTTACCAGTCTTAAGATAGAAATAAATCTGATTTGTGCCACGCTCACTTCTTCACTTTTGCCCACATATTGTTGGATATTATCTATTTATAGCCCAGATGCTTGTACCTTATTTGAAAACTTTTGCTTTTACCGTTCTCCGGATTTACTTAACTCTTTAGAGTCTTTGTATGAGAATAACCTCGCCCACTTCTCCAATCCCGCCCATATTTTGTCGCCTTCATTTTGTTTATGGGTAAAATTAGAGGCAGTCGTAGTTTTTGTTCATATAACAGCCATTTCTTGACTAATCATGATAAATTTAAATAGCAAACAATGATGTTATACAGGGTAATCTCCTTTAACGGACACCTTCCTTTAGCGGACATCTCCTTTCGATGGACACTGCTTCCTGGCTTCGGCAGTGTTATAAAGTAAAACATTGAGTTCTTTTTGGATGACATTCGCCATATACGGACACATTTTTATGGTACCTTCGGTGTCCGGGCATAAAAGATTTCACTGTAAACGTGCCATTGATATCTGTAGTCTTCGGAGAAACCTCCAACGGACAGACGGACATCCTAAAATTAACTACAAACGGAATGGCAAACTAATATATACCCTTTCACCTTCAGTATAGGGTATAAAAAAAACATCAAACGTTCTAAAATGTTGCTTTAATCAAAGCTAATATTTTTATAAGGCAGAGTTCCAAAACATCGTATTATATTTCAGTCAAAGTTAAACATGTATCATTAAGCACAGTTTGCTTATTGTGTAGTTTATTGGTGCACTTTGGAGCAGATAACATTGTAAAATTCTACTACGGTTACGAGCTTCTTTGCAACCGATATTTTATAACTCAGCCTAAATCTTAGTGAAGAGTATTTAAGATTCGGCACAGCCGAATATATCACTCTACCTTATGTAAACAAAAGATCTAAAGATAACTTTCTGTGCAAATTATACTAAAATATATTCACCTGAAAATATCCTGTTTATCTGTGCTATTAAGTTAAATTTCAGGTAACTCCTCATACTGACCTAGAAACCCTATTAGTTTATCCTTAATCATTTAAGATCCTCAATTTAGTTCTGCTCTAGTAATGAAAATAATAACAATGTATAACCTCTAATCACGATCATTATCATAGCTGTGGCAAAAAAATATGACAAAAAGTATAATTAAGGAAACCCCTAAACAAAATCGCATGTTTCTTAAACATGTAAATTTAATATAACAACCAATTACATACAACCAGTAGTGCTAATTTCTCTTTTATATACCAAATTTTGATGTTTTAGTTGTTAAATATTTATTTACAAGAAACAACAGCAACAAGAACTTCAGCATAAACATAAAATTTTACCACAATTTTGACACGCAGCCACCTAAAGGAGTCCCTGCTGCAAAGTCAATAAAGTCAGACATTCGACTGCATTATCTTTCTCCAACATAACAACAGGAATAAAGTAGAAAACTCCTGAGGATGAGTTGGAATATGATAAAGGTATTGCTGGCGGTTGGCAGTTTGCGTGGTGTTTCCAAAACTTCCTGTTTGTTTGCGTTTGTGTTCTTAGATGCGTGTTTCCTTAGAGAAATTTTGTGCGTGTTAAGGTCTCTTTTATCTTTTTACATGTCTTTATTTTGTGTTAAGAAAATAAAACCAAGATTGAATTTTCTTTTGTTTTTTAAGGAAAAAGGGGAGAGTGTGTGTTTTAAAACAAATTTAAACTAAAATTTACATAGCAGCAAGGCATATACATGCATGTATACAAAGATGGATATTCATAGCGGAAATACTTTTCTTTGGTGTGAGTTCTATTTATGTAGTCCTTACTTTGGCTAAGCAAAGTTAAAGGAAAAATTTTTGAGAATGAAATATAAATTTGATAAAGATTATGGACTGGTGTTTTGAATTTCCTGAATTTTTTTATTCCCAGTTATTGGAAACATATTTGGAAATAGTATCGCTGACCAAATTTTTGAGCATCGAATATGAAAAAGGTGTTTGACCTAAAAAACGGGAATCGTAAAACAGATAACGTTATGTTTTGCACATGGCTTGTTTCTTCAATAACTTATATATATATATATATATATATATATATATATATATATATATATATATATATATATATATATATATATATGGTATTTCGAAGCGTACACAACTGCCTTTCATTCTCACTAACCTGTAATTTACAGGTTCGAAAAACTTCATACACTTGCACTTTTTCACAAGCAAATGCACACACTTTTCGTGCTTTTAGCCAATCGTATATATCTTCGATTTTTCGTTGATATTAAGAATAATCTACTGAAAAGCAAATACTTGCATGTGTAAACGAGGTGTTAATCATGGAACGAATGGTTAGTGTCTTCAATAACTGAAGCATATTGCAGAAGTGGGAAAATATCTGACATCCATTCTCACTTAGTCATTGAACGATAAAGTGACAACAACAAACATTTTTTTTAATTTTGTTGCATTAACTTAAAAAAAAAAGTGCATAGATCGACTGCAACCAAAACTTATTCTTAATATGTTCCATCAATTTCAGCGTGCGAGTGATGTTTTTACGGCTTAGAATAGGAATGGGCAAAAATATCGATATTTAAAAAAAAAATAATCGATATATATCGCCGATATTTAAAATACCGATATATCGATGTATCGATATTGAAATACGCCTATCGAATTCGATATTTTTTAAAGTCAGTTTTCATAAAAAACTCAACATTTTAGCCGTTTTTCAAACAATACGTATTTAATAATTGGCATCACTTCAAGCATCATAGGTTTTTTTAAACTAATACGAAGATCTATAGCTCCCCGTCTACAACTGACATGATTTGCTGTTATAACATGGTTATAAAAGCGTTGTTAAAACATTTTCATTAACAACCGTGTTATAACATGAGAAAACCTCTTACATGATGAGCCTTTACTTAACACTAACATCATTTTAGTGTTAATATTAAGCATTTCATGTCAGTTGTAGACTGCATGTTTTAGAAGAAGAATTAAGAAAGAAGCGGTTTTTTCACCTTGCAGATTTCTAATTAAAACAGTAAAGTCAAACGAACTTGAAAAGATTTATTTTATGCGGTTTTGGAACAATATATGTGCCTATATATGTTTGGAATAATAATAAGATTTGTGCATATATTTATATATATTAAATTTTTTTATTTGGTAATACGTTCGATACATCGATATTTTTGAAATAATAAATATCGATACTCTTAAAAAATATCGATTCGATATATATCGATATATTTTTTCAATTTGCCCATCCCTAGCTTAGAAGGGGTGATTGTGTCATGAAATTGTGTCATGAAGATTTTTGTCAAAGCAAAGAAAATTTGCAAAATAATTATCAGCCACCTTAGCAGCAATTTGAAAACATTTGCAACCCACAATATATATGCAAAAACAAGGAAATTTAACACCACACGTGTTGAAGCCAAAATACTATGAAACTTTGCATGTACAAAATACTGTTTGAGCGCTATACAAAGAAGTAATTTTTGCATCAAATTAATTATAAAAATGAAATTAGTCAAACACCTGATTCAACGACGCTAAAGACAAATATTAATGGCGCCAAGGTTAAGTGGCCGGTCATAAAGACCGTGCATAGACCATGTTGGCCTCTAGCGACACCACGATGTACGATAACCGTTAATTGAAAAGGTAAGTTCCATGAAGTGATACCCAGAGCACTCCACACCCTCTTGGCGAATGCTAGGAGTCTAAGTAGTCCACTTAAAGAGATTTCCTCTAGATCTTTGAAATAATGATCTCTCAGAAAGTTTGCTCGTATGAGTGCCGGACAGTTGACGAGTATGTGCTCCACCGTCGCATTCTCCTCTGTTTCCCCAAAAAATCTGCAATTGTCACTAGTTAGTTGCCCCGCCATTTTAGCGTATGATGCCGTCCAACAGCGACCCGTTATAAAACCATCCAGAAGCCTGTAGTCTCTCCTCGGTACCGACAGAAGAAGATTAGATGACTTTCGATTATAGGATCCCCACATAACTCTGGATACCTTTCACGTTTCGGTGTTTTCCCAAACCGCCTCAGATTTCCTCTGTATAGAAGAGTCTATATCTCCCTAATATTACGAATTGGAATTGGAATGTCAATTACTCTGTTGATTCCCTTATTCGTCTATCACCCCGTTAACTTCTATGCCCTGGTGACCGCGAACCCAATTTATATGTACTCTTCTGTTGGCACCAAGTCTATCCACTGAGTCCTTACAGTCCTGCACGATCGAAGAATATGTATAATCAGTGGATATAGCCTTGATTGCTGCTTAGCTATCTATAAAGAAGTTTACGTGTAAGTTCCTAGTATTAGCATTTCGGGCTAAATCAGCAGCCATTTTGGCCGCAAATATTTCCGCCTGGAATATACTACAGTAAACGGGGAGCTTATTAGATTCCCGAATACCCAGTTCCTGACAGTAAACTTCCAACTTCCTCTTCCATTTTGGAATCATCAGTATTTCCTACGGTCAGATTGGAGTCCTTTCAAGATAAGGCTCAGTTTTTGATGAGACTAGAGAACCGAAGTAGATAAATTTAATTTCAAATTCATAATTGTTGTGTCAATAATTAGATATTTATATACATATATTTAATGTATATAATAAAAAAGTGATTTTTCGAAACTTTAAATTTGGGGCATGAGCTAAAAGTTTTCTGATAACTCTGCTCAAATCGATCCATATAAGAAGTATAACTGTTTAAATGCTACCTGATTTCTGGATATATTATGATCCAATTCATTGTCTTGTAATCGATCAACGTCAGCAATTCTACACTGTAAAAAAACACATCAATCCATCCGTACTTAAATTAAGCCGAAGCGGTGTCAATAGTACGGTAAGTACGGATTTTCTTAAATCAAGAGCAAAAGGATTGATTCAAGTACGAATATTAAATTGCGCAATACTTAACTTATTAATTTTTAATATTTTTAATTAGGCTTAAGTTCATGAAATTTAATTTTTATTAAATTATTTTTATGAAGAAAGGAATTTTACAACATGAAAATTAATTAAAATTGTTATTGATAATCTTTCATTCTTGACGTGGCTCGGGCTCGAACCCTGGCCGGCAGGTTACCATGACATGTTTCGATCGCAACCACTCGATCTCCTCAGATGGATTTGCCGTCTTACACTCGCAGCCATCGACGACTGCTGACGTCACTAGCCAAACATCAATCCTTAAACCAAATTGTATTTTAACATTTGGTAGATCGAAATTTGCTTTCCTGAATGATTATCCATTTTAATTGATTTTACATGTTTTTTCCTTTACTTCTGTTTTTTCGTACTTTCGTCAAGAATTTTTCTTGAAGTCCAAATACATTTTTTTTTTGTTTTTTCACATTGTCTTTCTCTTTTCTGTTGACCTTTTTCAGCACAACTTGAAGGACAAATGTACACATAGAGCTCGTGCCTTAGCTTTAACAATAATTAGTATTGTGGTTATTTTGTTGAACTATTTATGGTTTTTAATCCAAATTTTTAATATTTTTAATTAGGCTTAAGTTCATGAAATTTAATTTTTATTAAATTATTTTTATGAAGAAAGGAATTTTACAACATGAAAATTAATTAAAATTGTTATTGATAATCTTTCATTCTTGACGTGGCTCGGGCTCGAACCCTGGCCGGCAGGTTACCATGACATGTTTCGATCGCAACCACTCGATCTCCTCAGATGGATTTGCCGGAAAGCAAATTTCGATCTACCAAATGTTAAAATACAATTTGGTTTAAGGATTGATGGTTGGCTAGTGACGTCAGCAGTCGTCGATGGCTGCGAGTGTAAGTAGGGATGAAACGATACGGGTAAATACAAGTACATATTCGATACTTTTATATAAGTACCAAGTATTTTTGTAATCGATACTTAGCAACCGAGTACCAAGTAGTATCGGTAAAAAAATACTCGGTATCGGTCAAAAGTAATCGTTTAACTTTGGTATTGAAATTAATCTTAAATTTTTGATTATTTTCCATAGCTGGAGCAGCAGTAACGGTATCAAGAAACCGTTTGACCAGTAAACACTAGGGATGGCAATCCCGAATACCGAAAACCCGGGATTATTCTAAAAACTTAAGTCCCGAATCACGGGGTTTGATATAAAAATCCCGAGATTTTGGGCTTAGTAAAAATTCAATATTAAATCTTACTGGCCATATATCTAATTTTTAACTGGTTAGAAAAAATGTCACAAGTGAATAAATGTTACATGCAATGCATTATGTGCCACGAAAACAAAATCAGATGGTGGGTGTTTTTTTAAGTGGATGATAATAGAACTGCGCACGCAAAAAGCAAGTTGAGCAAAAAGGTGTTAACAACTTTAGGGGGTTCTACCAAAAGTCTTTTGCCACATATAAGTTTATTTTATTAGATTAATACTTGCATATATATAATTGAGATAAAATAAATTAAATATTGTCATATAACATATATGTAGTTATTTATTTACGATACCACACAGAAGTGTTGAATGCGAATATTGGTTTCGTCGGCAGCATATGTTTGCGATTAAATAAGGTATCAATTATCTGACGTCATTAATTTGTTTAAGAATCTTTTTAAAATATAAGTTTTAATACATAATAATTCCATATTACTTAAAAAGAATACATTAAACAGTTTAATTTTGTAATCAGTTTAATTTTCTTAATGAATTAATTTGTTTTAATTCTTATACATAAACATTAAATTATAATTATATGAATTTTAAAATTGGCTTTTATATATGAGTAGTATAAATATGGGGAAAATCCCGAAAAATCCCGATCTGTCCCGGGATCCCTTTTTTTGAATTAAAAATCCCGAAACGCGGGTCCACACCTATAAACCACATATCATCTAGGTCCATTTCCTCAATTTCTGCCTATAGGAAGTCCGTTATCATTCCGCGATAGCGAACACCATTCACGATAATTGCTTGGCCGACCTCATTTTCGAAGACGCCGCCATCCGCAGAACTAACTGGGAAGCATGCACATATATTTTCCCATTTCATACAGACCCGGTTTGCTGAAATTTACGCGCAATTCTCCCGATTATGGAAAAATTTGGTCGATTGTACTGACCAAAAAAATCACAATGTGCATTAAATGCATTTTGATTGAACGCCCATTTTCGTAAAAGGCTTTATTAATCTTAACGTGCTGCTCAATTGTGTACTTCTCAATAATCGAAGTTGTCAAATACTGAAACAAAGATAGGTCAATGTAAGTTGCGCAAAAAATTTGACGTTAAGGTGTGACTCACAATTAACATCATGGATTATGGTTTTACCACCCTTTGTTATATATTTAGCAATTTAAAAATAAAATACATAAATAATTTAGCTTAATTTCTTCGACCTTCTTAATATTATTTACTTTTTTTAAAAAAATTTTTTGAAATATAAAAAAACCAAAAAATCCCTGAAGAAGCTATCCATTGATATAGCGAAATATTGGATAAATTTTAAATAAATATTCTTTATATAAAACGGACCTTGAGCTTGAGAAATTATTGATAGGAAATAAAATACATATTTACATTTAAGATAAATTTATAGGGACATGGTTGATTTCTGGAATAAAAGGTGAATGAAGGTTGTTATTCTGAACGTTCTATAAAATTTTGTTTCCTAAGATAAAAAAGATTTTTTGAAAGGAAATTGGTCATAGGTGGCAACTAAAAGTGGTCTCAATCTTTACACTTATCGTTTTGCACAAAAATTCTACTAGGTCGAAGTTCTTATTTTATTGTATAGTAATAAAACAGTAATAAGAACGTTTTTAAATGCTTTCTATTCTTTTATCATACAAACCGATACAAGTACCCATACAAGTAACTAAGTATCGATACTTTTTTTTCGATTCTAAGTAGGCATCGATACTTTACGAGCGATACCACATCGAGTAAAAGTATCGATACCTTAGAGGTATCGTTTCATCCCTAAGTGTAAGACGGCAAATCCATCTGAGGAGATCGAGTGGATGCGATCGAAACATGTCATGGTAACCTGCCGGCCAGGGTTCGAGCCCGAGCCACGTCAAGAATGAAAGATTATCAATAACAATTTTAATTAATTTTCATGTTGTAAAATTCCTTTCTTCATAAAAATAATTTAATAAAAATTAAATTTCATGAACTTAAGCCTAATTAAAAATATTAAAAATTTGGATTAAAAACCATAAATAGTTCAACAAAATAACCACAATACTAATTATTAACTTATTAATATTTTATCCCGAATTCGTACTTGAAATAATCCTAAAATGAGATTGATCTAAGTAAAACTATGATTGAGTCAATCTCAAAATGCGTTTGATTCAAGGTATTATAAAGTATATTTTATCTAAATTCTAATTCGAGAATTTCTAAGATGGTTTATTCTTGATTCTAAGCTGAACACTTACCCCACAGAACCAGAGAGAATATTATTATTTGACTTACCCGTTAAACCCGTTGTTTGACTTTTATTGTATTAAGGCGTTTGTTCACAGAAGATCTCTCAATTATAAGACACCACCAGCATGCCTAATATGGTTTTCCCAATCATTCTACTTTGAAAATTTTGTGTATTTAAATAAAGAAATTTAATAAATAGAATATGGGAATTATTTCTCATTATTTTAAATTTTAAACATGAAAATAATCTATATTTTTCTTCTTGTAGTATTGTTGTTGTTTCTTTTATAAACACGCACGTATGCACGCATACTGATTTTCGTAAGTTATCCCATTTTGTATTGTTTTAAGTACTTTTAAGTGTTATTCGCACATTAAGTTTTGAGTTCGAATCGTACTTAATTAAGTAGAAAAACTTAAATTCAGATCCCTTTTCGGAATTGGCTCCTTTAAAAACAGCCACTGTTGTCTGATTTCAGTTGTGCTTAACCGGTTCATGTTTATACATCGGTCCTATTCGAAAATGCATCTCTGCACGGCATCTGTGATTTAGTTGCGATGCTCATGCAAATCAGCTCGGCATCAACTTGTTTGCTGCGCAGTTTGGCTATATTTTTGAACACAATATGCATCATTAATTTTTGTGATGCGTGTTTAAGATTTACTTGCGCATCAACGGCTTTTATTAGTATCTATTTTTAAACCGTTGGCATTCGCAGTGTTACTTTTACGAACGAGCTATGCGTCAGATGCAGCGCAGTGATGAATTTCCGAACAGGACCATCGTTATCAAAATTTTGCGTATTGTATTTTTCCTTTTGAATCCGCTGGGCAATCGTTAACGTTAGTTACCTTTTTTCAACATTTTAATTAAATATTGGTTAAACATTTATGCGAAAAACTTATTACAACAAACCTTTTTTGTCAGTACTTCTCTTCAATTTATTTCTTATTGCTCCAAAATGAAAAAAGGTGGCCAAATTACAATTTGAAAAATGTTCATTAAATTAAATAAACAACTTCTTCCCATGATCTGACCCTTTTATTTTAATTCGGCATTTGCTTATGTTACGTAGGTACTTAAAGTGACATTATAACACTTTGTTATGTCTTGTTGTTGAATTTATTTTCTTGGTCGTAATTTGCATTTAAAAAATGTAAATGTATGAACATGCATTGACAAGCATTTCATTTAAATTAACCCACTCCATAGAAGGAGCATGAGGCATATTAAGAAAAAACGTACAAAACTTCATGCATCATGCCCGACATTGGATGTAGTACATATTGTTGTACTCGTAGTACCTACCCAAAACACACAATAAACAATAAACATTGTGTATCAACATAATTTAAGCAAATTAATTTTAAAGTTGCAAAATGCAAAAGGAAAAAAATTCACTCGAAAAAATAATAAAATGAAATGGAAATTGCCATTAAAACATTTACAAACCGCCACCACCACCATCTTCGTCAGGCAACATTACCAGTCAGCAGTACCACCGCCAGCAATACTCCTCGTTTACTGCTGAAATCTTCTATCCATCCATCCGTCGTCCATTAAGCACTCCTTTTTTGTAAATTTTTTTGCGATATTTTTTATTTTTTTTATTTCGCAAACAACAAGAACTACAATGGAAAAAAAGCCCAAAAAAAGTTTTATTGTAAACTCTTTTTATTTTTCGTCCGATGTTTGTTGTTTTTTGCTCGTTTGTATATTTTTCGCAACGACACCATAATTACGTTCCTGACATTCAATGCCAACCATTTACTTTAAATTATGTACGAGTTCGTAGTTGGATGCCATATACATATTTATTTACATACATATGTACATACATATGTACAACATTATATAAATTCGTTATACATAAGTACATAAGTTTGAGTGCAAAAAATTTAAAAAAACTACAACAAATATTTCACGTAGTTGTTGTATATACGCACAGTTAAACAACAACTAACTCTACACGTGCCCTTATTTTTTTCGTTGTTTTTCGTCTTCGGATTCCTTTTTTCAATCGTGTAGTCCATTTTTTTCACTTTTTTACTGCTATTCTTTATTGCTATTGTTGTTTTTGGTATTTTTTTTATTGTAATGTGTTGCCATACGGCAAAAAAAAAAGAGCAAATAAGACATGGCAACATAATTTTGTTTTTTTTTCAACTGGAAGATGAAAGCCATAACGGGTGTGGCGTTGAAAAATTTTACTAAGGACTAAAACAAACAGTATTACAGTATTTATCGGATATAAGAAACTTATAAAATCCAGGAAAAATGTTTCTTATAAGCGTTTCTATCTTATATACAACTACTTTATATAAGAAACTTATTTCTTATATAAGTAGCTATGGCCATAAGACTTTTATATTTTGGTTTTCTGTCTCTTTTTTTGTTACATAGGGTCATCACCTGACAATTTTTTGTTATAATAAACGTCAAACTTCATATAAAAAAAAGCTGACAAAAATTTTAAAGTTTTTTCTATATGGACTTTGACGTTTGGTATGACAAAAAATTGTCAGGTGAAGACCCCATGTTAACGTTTCTAACTTTTAAATAATTATTGTCTATGTCTTTTGAGTTTTTCACTATTTTAGATAACGTTGAAAGTCCAATATTATATTTTTTGAAATTTCGCTTCTTTTTATACCGTTTTCTATTTCTTTTAAAATTTTAACTCTTGTTTTTATTGAAAAAAAACACAAAGCTTCTCATGACTACCAGCTCGCTCATCTAAAACTAAAGCTGGAGTTCCATAACACGCGTTTTCGCCTCCACGCAGCACATGCTTTTATAACCTTACTTGCGTTCTACGTTTCAAGTTACATGCAACGCTTTTTATGCAGCAGCAGCACATGTAAAATTAAAATTTAATTTGTCAAAATCAGCTGATTTGTTAGAACGCTGCTTGTGACGCTTACAAAAGTAGAAAGTAAACCTACTTTTCGCCTCAAGGCATCTACGCTTTTGTGCATGTAACTTACTACGTATAACTACACAGATTCTACTTTTTTGATAGCTGCGTATGCTGCGAAAAAGCGAGTAACGCGTGGTGTGGACCTCCAGTTTTAAAGAAAAAAAAAAAAAACTTTGTTCTTGTTGTAAAACTGTCAGAAAACAGAGTTGTCCATGCAAACTACATAAATTCTGTGTTGCCGTTGGAAGTTTCATATATAAATTCTTTTTCTATACATTTTGTGATTTTGGTGTTTAAGTAAAATGTTCTTTTATCAGTTTTTTTATTATAAGCGTTTTTCTTATATAAAACCTTTTTTGTTAGAAAAATCGCAAAAAAGACATGGTGTTTTTGAAAATGTTTCTTATAAGCGTTTTGTTCTTATATGAGATGTTCTTATATCCGAATAATACTGTATTATGAATTAAAGATGTTTTTCTTCTGCTGCAGAACATGATTATAAGCAACCTGTTGATAAAACCAAACAATATAAGAACTACAACTTTGTCGTAAACTGTTGCGCGGCAGTTGCAATTATGTACTAGTAATCATTTCGATATAATGTCCCAGCGTATCTTCTACGGAGTTAATGTTAATCCTTTGAAAACAGAACTAGTACGCTTCCCCACACATAAAAAATTATCATTAGTTTTTTGTCAATTAACAAAATTGTTTAAAAAGTATTTCAATTTAATTAATGTGATAATTGAATCAATTACTTTTTTGTTGAAAGAAAATTAAAAATATAATTTTGATTTAATTAACATTTTAGTTGCTTGGAAATAAATATTTAATTAAAATATTAATTAAAAAACCAAAAATCTTAATTTGTTTTTTCGTTGAAAATAAATTAATTTAAACTTGTAGAATTGTAGTAGGGAATTGTCAAAATCTGAGCTATGTAAATTTAATTAAATCAATTAACACATTGTTTGAAAGTTTTTTGATAATTTTTTCAATAAAAGTTAAAAATATCCTTTTTAGTTAAATCTATATAATCATTTTGGTAATAGGTGCAAAATCAATAAATTGTTTACTTAATTCTATGAATTTGTTATGAATTTGGTGATTAGAGACAATTTTTATTTTAAGGCTTAAAAGTTTGGGCTTCAGAAATCTGACAGTGTCAAATATCTGGGCGCTGTTTCTTTAAGTATAATATCTTAATCTACTCCTGCGAAGATGCTATTTACTTTGCTAACTTGGCTTCCGGATAATCTTATGGCTAAACGGATAGATGTTGGACAAGGGATTGGTTTGTGTATCGCAAAGGGACCAACTTGACCAAAATGAATAGATTCTCTCACTCATTATTTAATAGCTTTCTTCTATAACTACTTATTTATGGATGTATGTAGGTAAAAAAATAATGACTAACTTTTGAATGCGTTCATTTTGGGACTTCCCTTGTAAAATTCATTGATTCTTTCAGTAGAATTGTAAATAGTGCTTTTAAGTTTTTCTGATTACTTAACGCATTATTTTGTAGGCGAAGTTTTTACTGGGTTAATGAGCTTCTACCTATAAAACTTTAACTATTACAATTGAAGCACAGCCGCGAATAACGTTGTAAACGCCACATTTTGCAAAAACTGTTTTTTTGCAGATAACCGTTGGCCTTACTCTCTTACACAGTTTAAACATCAAATCCTCGGACGTTTTTAATGCCATATTATTGTTAAAATTTCTCATAACTCCGTATTTTTGTGTAGAACAAAGTCAACGGTTCCAAACAGTATTTTCAAATAAGGGGGCTTTGAAATTTGTTTTAGGACAGATTTGGGGATCTATGCAACATACAGGCCATATGTTCTTTCTTAAATAGAGGTCTTAAAGCGAAGATGTGAACAAAGTTTGATCAAGTATTATTTTTTCTTAAAAACAACGACTTTCTGTAAATAAACCGGTTTTTTTTAGAAAAAAATTACTGTTATTTATTTCCAAAAATCGATGTTTTTCATTATTTTATATGAAAACCCAAAGCGAATTCTTATATATTTTGGCTGCGGTACAGCAAAAAGGACAACAATAAAAAACAAAATAAACATAAGTTTGGGCTCACACTATGAAAGTTGTCTTTCAGAAAGTCTGATTTTATTAGTAAGACCAACGGGTGCTGTAGGAAACCTGCAGTAAATGTCACTAGTGAATCTGTACTGATTCACATTTGACACAGTCAGCAGTACTAGTGACTTATTATACCACAGACAGTGTTATTTACTGTAGACATTTAACATGTGCGTGTCATCGGAAATCTACTACTGACGTTGGACTAGGAAGTCCCTTTAGGAACGTATGTAGACATTGGAACCAGAGAATCACTAGTACAATTTAGTAAATGTAGTCTGCACTTTTGATACATATACGAAATCATAACAATTTTTTTTTTATTATTTCTTCAACTTTTATAGGAATTGTACTTCTCAGTTGTTATTGATAAAATTTTATTCGTATTAAAGCCAAATATAGTGGCAAATGTAGTGTAGTATAGACACTTCGTTGACAATGTCACCAAAATAGTTGAAAAAACTGGTGACTTGGAGACACTTGCACTTGGGTTTCCCTCAGGGAATTATCTTAAGAATATTTCACATTTCGGTGTTACATCATCCAGGGCAAACATGTTGTGGGTTAATTTGACTTAAAAAAAGAACAAAACTAGCAACAGTTGTCGCGCACATAGAGAAACCGTCGAGAGGTATCGGAAGATTTAGCTTTTCTGTTTTATAGTCGTACTTCGATACAGAGAAATGGTTGCAGGCTAGAGGAACGTGACAGTTTATTGTTGTGTCAAAATTCTTTCCTCAGACATTGAAAATCTATGCTGGGGCGATATGGTATATACATACGTAGCTAGGAGCGCCAACTATTCGAAATCCCAGGGCTCTTTGGGGTCTAATGACTTGAACTGCTGGTGCCTTGAGAGTCAGTAGCCCCCAGCTATAAACCGGTCTGACTTTTGGTGATGTACCAATTAGTATGCTCTAAGAAATGCTTCCTGAGTCCCGAGGACCCTGAAGATTGTCTTGTACTTCTTTGAAGGAATACTTTCAGGAGTGCATCATTTAGCAATGTAACCAAACCAAAGAGCAGGAAATAGTTCCACATTTTTTTAACATTAACTAAAAAAGTGTAATATTTCTACATTCCAAAAAAAAATCCCCAAATCCCCGCTCTCAAAATTCTCTCGCCAAACTAATGTTCAAATCCCCAATTTTGCGTCAAATCACCTTATCTACATTGAAAAGAAATATCACATTAACAATCAGAGCATAAAATCAAAACAGAACAATTAATTGTTTTTTTTTTTACAGAAAAAAATGTTGCACCAGTAAAAGCATTAATCAAAAATAAAATCAGCTTTAATTAAAAATTTAAACAAGTGAATTAAAAGGTTAATCAAGTGAATTAAACTTTTAATCAAGAGTATTAAACGTTTAACTGTCAATATTAATTTGCTCCAGTAAAAAAAATTAATAATATCAATTAAACGTTTAATTCACTTGATTAAAAATTTAATTCACGTGATTATGCGTTTAATTCACTTGATTAAATTTTGAATACAAACTGATTTTATTTGTGATTAATGCTTTTACTGGTGCAAAATTTCTTTCTATGTTAATGCTTAAGCTGGAGTTCCTCACCACGCGTTCGATGCGTATGATACTTTCTTGATCGTTTTGTTTAACCCATTAGTGCATGAAGTTCCCCAAGTACTTTTTAACAAAATTCTTTTTGAACACGTTATTTAAAACAACTATTAACCACAATACCAATTATTATTAAAATAATTTTTAGAAGTTTATAAAAAAAAAAAAATTTTTGTGTACAACTTTTCGCTTTTTGAGTTGGTTTGGCAGCGTCTGTTAACATTTAATGAATCAGAAATAAACGCAGGATTTTTTTTTTTTTTTTGTCAATGACAAATGAAGAAGTGGAAGAAATGACAGTTTTTCTACTGTGACTGCAGTTTTTAAACGCTGGAGGCTACAAAATCCATAAGCAAGCGACTGGTATATTGCCTGATGCTATTCCGCTTATTAAGGGTCTTCGAACATTATTAGAAAACATAAAAAATTAATAAATCAGAGTCCCAAAAATGTCCGAATTGCTTAGCTCTATTGAAAGATTTGAGGGTTTAGAGCATAATAAAACCTATTGTTTATCTAAAATTTTCTTCTGATAAGTCTACAAGAATTCGCCTTTGGACGGCTTGTGAAAAACTTTTAGGAGAGTCGGAGAATGATGAGCCGCTGTCAATCGTTCGCTATGTTTCAATTGTTAATAACGGTATTAAAATATTTGTTATTTAAAATAGAATGTGAGAATTATTTCTTCCTATTGAAAATAAGCTTATTAAATTGAAATTTGATTCATTAAATACTATTTGTTATTTCGGTATCGGCTGGCAACTTTGCTTTTTTACAAAAGGAAATTGTCAGTTAAATAACTCGCAATAACTCTGCCAGTTTTTTATGTGCTTAACATGGAAATTTATTTTGAAAGCATTAGAATAAAGTTATTTTATTGAAGGTTTTTTTTATCGCAACCGCATACTTAAAGTGTAAAGGTGCAAAATTATAAGATCTAATGGTGTTTTCTTTTCTGACAATAATGTTCCATATATGCTACCATTCGTGCGGGTTTTTGTTCCATTCTAAAAATATATGCAAAAATGTGAGAAGTTGTCGTTTTCCTTTCTAAACATGTTGCAACAATAAATGGCAAATTTGTTCCATTTCTTACCCGCAGTTATAACTGAGTGTGAGATAATACCCTTTTTTGCATCTGCGTAAAGTACTTTTTTATGCAAGCAAATATTTTTTTGTTTGCGGACAATTTGCGTTATATTGTGATTTTTAGTTAAATTGTGATGGATATAAAAACTTTTTGTTTTTCGTTTGTTTTACTTTTATTATTTTTGTCGCAAAATTTTTAACAATAGCTGACATTAGGTCTGTCTGGGTACTTTTCCAGTAGCAAATACTCAGTAAATTTTTTTGGGAGAGTAAGACCAATATTACTCTATCGGCTGAAAAAATCTAAAAAAGTACGCAGACAGTATCCAGTGAAATTTTGCAAGAAAACAGCTGATCGGTGTGTAAACAATTGAAATAACAAAGCAAAAGAATTTAAGCATATGTTTACGCAAAATTGAATTCTCGGGGTAAATTCAAAAATTATTAATTAAAGTGAAGCTTAAAAAGTTTTGTAAATTAAAAAACTTGTTTATTACACTGTTATTAGTTTGGTAAATTTAATTTCTTCTTAGTTTTTAGTTTTATTTGTCGGGTTTTTTATAAAACTTCTTTTGCTTACATTGCCCAACATAGTGCCGGCTTACAATGGAAAAAAAGAATGAAATGCCCAATACAGTGCCCTCCAACAGCTTGACAACGGAGAAAAATAATTTGGATGTGAAGTCTCTTCAATTGCAAAGTTTGTCCCACAAAGTTCTGCTGGTTCTATCGGTTCTGCCATCTCCACTCCACTTACGCCACGGTCGCACTGTATATTTGGATTTTTCTAGCATGAAGTAAAATGTTTTGTTTATTATAATTTATTATAAACGTTAAAAATCAACACAATTCTAACTACTTTCCTCTGCCATTGTTAAATTTCAATTTTTATATTCATTTCACAAAAACTATTTGATTCAAACAGCTGTTCAAACTATTTGCAAAATCTTGCAAGCGGAAATTTCTCCAGTAACATTTTGCAAGTTCTCTAACTTCCAACTGTCAAAAAATTCTCTTTTTGGCTCTCTCGCTGCAAGAGATATGGAGTACGCAGACAACATTTTGCAAGATTTTGCAACATTTTGCGCAAAATATGTGTACGCAGACAGACCTATTAATTATTAAAAATCAGCGCTGTTAACGCTTATTGGAATTGTAAGAAAATTTAATGTCGAAAATTGCTACAAGCGTGGTGAATATCGCTTTTAGTACAAACTTTGCATTCAATATTTAACACGCTAAATACACATTAGTGTTGAGTGTAAAACGTAGCTATTATTTTGTTCCATTGTAATTAAAAAAAGGTATCACTTTGTAAGGGTTCGTGTAACCTAATAAATATATTACACAACTATAATGCATCATTATTTTTTAGAAAAGAAAACACCATAAGAGATTATAACATTGCACTTTCGTTTACAAAATCATATGAACCATATTGATCGCAATACGCAATTCAATTGAGAACTGTTTAATTTTCAGAAAAATATATACTTATTTCCTCTTAATTGAGTTTCTAAAAATGCACGACTTTTGAACTTTTGAAGCAATTAAACCTAAACTCAATTAAGCAGTACTCGGTTAATGGAATCGCCGACGCAATTTAAACGAAAATCGCTTAATTGAGAAAGATGTGCAATAAAGCGAAACACCCATGTGTAGATAGAAAATAAAACTCATTTCTCAAAGTTTTTCTTGGGATTCAAAAACTAATTTAACAAGGTTTCGTTTAAATGTGCTAAATTCCCATTTCATACTATTGATAAACTGAAATTTATTGTTGAAGGGATAACCTATTCCTATGCGCATGTCACTGGTTGCTTAGGCCAGATCGTCAGGAAACTTTATCCAAAGATTTAAAAAAAAAAACTAAAGATATTATATAAATAAAACTGTGGAGCGAATAAGAATTATAAACACCAGTTATACTTGCAACAATATCACAACTTAAACAAAAACAACAACAATAAACAGTGAGCTTATCTTTTCTTACAGTCCCGACTACATTTCTTTATTCATTTTTTATAACATTTATTTATATAACAGAAACATTAAACATGACTTACTTGGCGCAAAATAATTTTTTTCACGTTTGTGGAGCAAAAACACATTAAGTAGACGGAAACAATTAACCGAAACATTTGCTCTTGTTTTTCGCGATGCGGTCTTATTTTGTGAAATAATTAAGCGGCTGACGCAATTAAACGGAACTCAACTAAACGGGTATTTTTACATAGACATTTATACTGAATGATTTCCTTCCATGATTTTTAGTGCAATAAAACGGGAAGCTCAATAAAGCGGGGCTCAATTAACCGAAAACAACTGTATAATTATGAACCTTGCAAACCAAGATTTCGTATTTTGTGTACTCTTCACGAATCGAAGTCGTTATCGTTAAAGGCTGATTTTTACTGATTTTTAACTTATTAAAATAACAACTTATGTATGTTTAACTTTCCTTGGTTTTTGTAGGAGATTCATTAAATTCAGCGTAATATTTTTAAGCTTAACACCCAGTATTTTTTTTAAGTCCCATACATCGTCATCTCATGAACGAACCCATCATTTAGTAGCCCGTTTTTTAATACGAATTTGTTGTTTAATTTTTTTATAACTCGTTATTTATTTAATTTTTTTTTTTTTTCATTTTTAATACTCTTCCCTCCAAAATAACAAGCCATTGAAATTCAGTCGACCATGTCAGAAAAAAAGATTCACATACTCATTCTGCAACATACAAAACAAGCCATACTTTTTTTACTTTTTTGGGATTATATACAAATATTTCGTTTATATACAAATAAAAATATAGGAATAAATATCTATATAAAAAGAGTGGTACAACATAAACACATACATATATATATATATATATATATATATATATATATATATATATATATATATGTAAATGTAGTTACATGTGTATGAATTTGTAGGATGTTTGGTATAATACCACATTGTATTTTAAAAACTTGAGTATTCGCATTTATTCTCCTATGCGAATCGAATCGAATGGAGTGGAGTATATTCCCGTGCATTAAAGCCACAAAGCTTCTGTTGTCTGTTTTGTTGTTGTAAATCATTGCACAGTGGTGCAGAATTGCAATATGTATATTATATATATATAGAACATATAGAATAGAATATATAAAAGAACATCTTTTTATGGAATTTTGACTCAAAATTATTATAAAACAAGTAAGAGGGCTATATTCGGCTATGCCGAATCTTATAAACCCTTCACCATGGTTTGGAAAGAACAGAAGTTTATATATATGGATATCTAAATATATGTATATATACATGTATATTATATAATATGTATTGTTTAGTTTTATTTAATTATTTGCACATGCTTGCGTGCTATTAAATATATTAAGAGTTTAAGTAAAGTTAGTTTAGTTTTGATCAAATTTTAGAATTTGGTCATAACTCGGCCATTTTGTAACAGATTTGACAGATTTTTATACCGACATCTTAAAGTATAAAATTACCATTTACTTTGGTAATAAAACTTGGAGTCGGGAAGATCTATGGTTCCCGAAAATAGGTATTTAAAAAAAGCTATATATTTGCCATATCATTTTTTTCCCCGATTTTCCGATATTTTGATATCTAAAACGTATGAATAGGTCATATTACAGCTCTAAAATTTTAGTTTTTATAATAAAAATTTTAATGTTTTTTAGTGCTTTTTTTGAGTATTTTGCCCATAACTTAACCATTTTTAACCGATTTAGCAGATTTATATACCAACGTGCTTAAGAATAATATTACCATTAAATTGGGTTATAGGTATATATATATATACTTACATATATGTATACATATTTAAACAAACTTAATTATAAAAAAAGTAATTTTTGGGATTGCAGTATTTTGGTCATAACTCTGCTATTTCTTAACCGATTTGACAGATTTATATATCGACGTGTTAAAGAAGAAATTTGCCAGTTATTTTGATTATAAAACTTGGACTCGGGAAGATCTATGGTTCCCGAAAAAAAAAAATTATATTTTGGTCATAACTTTTTCGTATCTGAACCGATTTTCCCGAGTGTTTCAGGTTTTTCTACAATTTTTAATAATTTTTGTACGGGAGGTACCACGCCCACTTCTCCAATCCCGCCCGCATTTTGTGGGATACTGTATCTGCATAATCTAAATGTTTGTACCAAATTTAGAAACTTTGGCTCTTGTCGTTCTCAAGATATACAGAAATAAAAAAATACAACAACAACAAGGGATTTTTGGGCAAAATCAGAGGCAGTCGTGGTTTTTTGCTCATATCTCCGTCATTTTTGGACCGATCTGGCTGAAATTCAATAGCAAACTTAAACGGAGTATATGTGATATAAACATACATCAACCTAGTCCACATCATTTCTGGGGTTTTTGGAAAACCCATTTCAACATACACACGGACAGACGGACAGACGGACAACCGGATTTGAACTTCGCTTTTCATAAGGACCCAGAATATATATACAGTATAGGGTGTAGGATCAATATTGTGGAACATACAAACGGAATGACAAAGTTATATATACCCTCTTACCTTCGGTGAAGGGTATAAAAATACAACAACAACAAGGGATTTTTGGGCAAAATCAGAGGCAGTCGTGGTTTTTTGCTCATATCTCCGTCATTTTTGGACCGATCTGGCTGAAATTCAATAGCAAACTTAAACGGAGTATATGTGATATAAACATACATCAACCTAGTCCACATCATTTCTGGGGTTTTTGGAAAACCCATTTCAACATACACACGGACAGACGGACAGACGGACAACCGGATTTGAACTTCGCTTTTCATAAGGACCCAGAATATATATACATTATAGGGTGTAGGATCAATATTGTGGAACATACAAACGGAATGACAAAGTTATATATACCCTCTTACCTTCGGTGAAGGGTATAAAAAAAGACATATTTTTTTGGATTTCAGTACTTTGGACATAACTCAGTCTTTTATTAACCGATTTGAAAGATTTATATACCGATGTCTTTAGGAATAAATTTACCATTTACTTTGTGATAAAACGTGGACTCAGAAAGACCTATGGCTCCCGTAAATGGGTATTTTTTAAAAAAAATTATATTTTGGTTATAACTTTTTTGTATCTGAACCGATTTTTCCAAAATTTTCAGAAAATATTTTCTACTAAAGATTTTCGATCTTTTGATATATAAGGCGTAGCCATAGGTCATATGACAGTCCAAAAATTCAGGTTTATATACAATTTTTGATTTTTTTTGTATGGGAGGTACCACGCCCACTTTTCCAATCCCGCCCATATTTTGTTGGATACTGTATATTGATAATCTAAATGTTTGTACCCAATCTGGAAACTTTGGCTCTTGCCGTTTGGGATTTCAGTGTTTTGGTAATAACCGATTTGGTAGATTTATATACTGTTCATTAAATTGGGTTATAGGTCTATATGTATAGATACTAACATATGTGTACATATATTTAAACAAACTTTATAATAAAAAAAGACATATTTTTTTGGATTTCAGTACTTTGGACATAACTCAGTCTTTTATTAACCGATTTGAAAGATTTATATACCGATGTCTTTAGGAATAAATTTACCATTTACTTTGTGATAAAACGTGGACTCAGAAAGACCTATGGCTCCCGTAAATGGGTATTTTTTAAAAAAAATTATATTTTGGTCATAACTTTTTTGTATCTGAACCGATTTTTCCAAAATTTTCAGAAAATATTTTCTACTAAAGATTTTCGATCTTTTGATATATAAGACGTAGCCATAGGTCATATGACAGTCCAAAAATTCAGGTTTATATACAATTTTTGATTTTTTTTGTATGGGAGGTACCACGCCTACTTCTCCAATCCCGCCCATATTTTGTTGGATACTGTATATTGATAATCTAAATGTTTGTACCCAATCTGGAAACTTTGGCTCTTGCCGTTCTCAAGATATACAGAAATAAATAAAATACAACAACAACAAGGGATTTTTGGGCAAAATCAGAGGCAGTCGTGGTTTTTTGCTCATATCTCCGTCATTTTTGGACCGATCTGGCTGAAATTCAATAGCAAACTTAAACGGAGTATATGTGATATAAACATACATCAACCTAGTCCACATCATTTCTGGGGTTTTTGGAAAACCCATTTCAACATACACACGGACAGACGGACAACCGGATTTGAACTTCGCTTTTCATAAGGACCCAGAATATATATACATTATAGGGTGTAGGATCAATATTGTGGAACATACAAACGGAATGACAAAGTTATATATACCCTCTTACCTTCGGTGAAGGGTATAACAAGTAAGAAAGTACACCACAGTATTTAAAAACACATTAATATGGACTTATCTATGTTTATAAACTTAATTAAAATCGGTTTAAAAGTTTGTGAGAGGCAGAAATCGATCCTACCTCCCCTTGTGATCCTATTTTTGAAAAAACTACATCTCTTATGTGTCCATATAAATATATTTCTATCTATGATTTAAATTTCAATAAAATCGGTTTGATAGTTTCTGAGAGGCAGAAATTTCCCCCTATCTTCCCTCGTGGTCCTACGATTTGATTTCAATAGGCTTGATCCTTGTGCCAATGAGAACCTTTGTCCCAAATTTGATCAAATTATCTCCAATATAGCGACCTGTACTTTGCGCACAAGGTTACATGGACAGCCAGCCAGCCGGACGGACATCGTTAGTTCGATTCAGAAAGTGATTCTATGTCGATATGTATACTTTAAGGTGGGTCCAGGACCAATATCTTAAGGCGTTGCACACATCAGCACAAATGCATAATACCCTCTCCACTATTGTGGTGTGGGTATAATTATAAGTTAGAGTGCTTCACCATGGTGCGAAAATAAGAGAAAGTTATATAAATACCGTTCTTTAGAATTAAACAAATCAACATTGAGCCACGCTCACTTGTCCCATGCCGCCCACATTTTGTCGGATGTTGTGTATTAATTACCAAGATTCGTGTACCTTATTTGGAAATTTTAGCTCTTGCTGGTTTCCAGATTTACAAAAGTCTATAATATATGTATTTGTATGGGAAGTTATATGCCCACTTGTCAAATCCCACCCACATTTTGTCGGATGTTGGGTATTATTTACCAAGATGCGTGTACCTTATTTGGAAATTTTTGCTCTTGCTGCTTACAAAAATCTAGAATTTATTTATATGGGATCCCGCCCATATTTTATCGGATAAAAATAAAAAAGAACAGGTAGGAGTGTAATATTCGGCCGTGCCGAATCGTTGATACCCTCCACCGACAGTGAGAACATTTCAGGTTGTTTGGGATCTATAAATTATTAATTAATCTTTATAAAAACGGACGTCAGTATTAAAATTTGTCGCGTTGTAGACCTACATCTGGTAATTTATTGAGCAACAATCAGAAAGCTTTATGCTTTTATTTCTATATTCATATAAAACTTAATTTGAACAAATTTTATTAAAATATCATGGTTCGTAATATTTTGAGACAAACTAAATCTTTTTTGTTGGCCATATGAAGCTAAATTGGGCCAAGCTTAACAACAATATCTATATCTGCTACGGTTTAAGGCGTATTTAAATAATTTCTCAGAGTGGGCATTATATGGGGTCGATGGTAAGCTTTGGACTGGTCTTCAATACATTTTCTACCCTGATTTAAAGCCTTAATGAAGACCAAATTCTGCTACAAAAACATTAAGCGTTACGGTTTTTGGGGGAACTAAACTGTTTTAACTATAAGAGTGGGTATTATATGGGGCCTATGGTAAAACAAAATTTGACAATGTGATTTCTAGTTGTATAAAACTGTGACGTACTAAATTATATTACAGTTGCATTATTTTTTACGGGTTTAGGCGCACTTAACAGTTTTCCGAGGGTAGGCTTTATATGAGGCCTATGCAACCAGAGATAAAACATGTTTAAATATGATCACCCCCAACAAAACTATTTTTAAAGAAAATTCTAAACATATTATGTTAAATTTTACAATATTTTTATCACCAACCTTCACATTATGGTTAAATTAGTCCTCCAGCAAAAAGACACAACCATATTATGGTTGTCTACAATCTTGTATATATGTTTAATACTTAAAATAGCTTGGTTGGTTTTCAACAATAGCATGGTGCTATTGGAAAAAAGGACAAAACTATTGTTAATTTAAAAATAAATTATTGTCATATTTAACCATAACATGCTAAGAGGCAACCATAATTCTTGATGGAGTACTAAATTTAACCATAACATGGTTGTTGGTGACAATAATATGGTTAAATTAAACATACTTCATAAAAGATGATCAAATTTAACAAACGTTTATTAAGGCGAATATTCATTACCCCCGTATTTATAAACAATTATTAAATTTAATCAACGTTTATAAAAGCGAATTTGCATACAAAATTTGTTTTGTAAACATTTATTAAATTTAATTTTTTTTATAAATACGGGCTAAAATAGTAAATAGTTCTGTTGGAGGTGACCATATTTAACCAAGTTTTTTCTCGAAATTTACAATATAGAACGAATTTGTGAAAAATCTTATATCAATCCGTACATTATACCACCATTTAAGTCAGTTTTTGCAACCAAATAATTTATTTTTTAGGGTGGTGGTTCCACATTTGGATTCATAACTCTAATCCTACTGACACGATTTTACTGAATTTCAATTCTAAACTGCTTATAATAACTAGAAAACTTTGACGTCAATATTTTTTTTTTTGAGATGTTCGAAATTGACTTAATTGACTAAGAATTACTTAAGGAGTTAGAATTTATATTTTTCTAGGGTCTGCAATAAATTATAAGAAGTTTCACACGGAATGACAAACTAAGTATACCCTCATTCAACAATAGTGGTGGAGAAGTGTATAAAAAAGTCTAATTTCTGCGGTGGAATGCACCAATTGTCGAGAAAATTGGCATAAAATCGTTATTTATGACCAGGGAAACCACAAATATGCAATTGCATGTTTTTCCTTGTGCGACCAATGAAGGCAGAAATAATATATCTATACGTTTAAGGGCCATTATTATAACTTGGCGTTAGCTGTTATCCGACAGTAAACAAACGCTTTTTGACAGATAACACATTATTATCTGTCAATTTAATCTTAACTTTAGCTAACTTCAAGTTGTAATAATGGCCCTTAGAGATTTTATGAATTTTGGCATCGATTTGTTAGTGCATATTTTGGCATATTTTACCGTTTGGAGCATCTTTTTGCATAATTTTGTTAAAAGAGCCTTTTTGCAGTATTTTTTAAGTTTTAAGACCATATTTTGCCTTTTTAAGGCATGTTTTGATACATATTCGATTTTTTTTTTTTTTATTGCTCTTGTAAGCTTTCGCATCAATTAAAAAAAATTTTTCGAAATTCTGGTTAACATCTATCTGTATACCCAACGTGTTGCTTTTATTTCGCCATCCACATTTAATTTTTACTCTAAAGCCTGGTACTCTATTCAACATTTCACGTGAAATGCTGTCAAAACGCACATGAAAAAAACTTGTGCGGAATATCTACGAAATAATGTTGATAGAGTTGTACTCTGTTCATTTTGTGAAAAAGTTCCGAAATGTTTCTGGCAACATTTTTTTACAACTGCGAAATAATGTAATCTGCATTTATTTCACGTGAAATTTCAAGCCAAAAACAAACAAAAATGAACTGATTATTTAAAAAGAAATAAAAAATTAATATAACACAACCGGTAACATGGTGAAATAAACAGGTGGCAGCACTACGCCAGATGACGATTTTTTGCTCTTACATTGTGTGTCTAGGTTTATGTCAAAGTTTTGTTTATGTTTACAAAAAGTCCACGTTTTGTGCTGTGATTATTGTATTTTATTAAAGTTTTTAATAATTTTAAATTTAAATAAATAAGATATGGACCATAATTAAATAAAAATTGGCTAAAAATGTATTTATTTCATCATGTTTTGCGGCACGCTTTGATTTTTGTTTAAACAATTTTTTGACGTAAACGGTGATATAATTTCCATTTTTGTTGTAATGTTGTATTTGTTGCCGTAACGATGCCACCTGCTTATTCCACCATGACCGGTAACAGTTTTTTTTATCCATATTTACTTTTATTTATATTAAATTTTTTATAAAAAAAATAAATTTTAGTAAAATGCATGCGGGGTTTGTTTACATTACGAAAAACAATGTCGCATACTTTACAGGAATAAAAACGTCAAATTGTACAAACTCGCAAGATAGGTAACATTGATACATGGTAAAATTTTCGTGTGAAATAATAAATGTTGCTCAACATTTTTCACAAATTTGAACATAGAACTAGGCTTAAAGTGAAGACAAAGCAAGACAAATTTTACATATAAGCAAAAATTAAGGAAGAAGCAATTATGCACATACGTTTTTGGCGATGTGTGCAATACAAAGAATTCTTAACCAATCTTTTAGTACACCGATCGACTGAGAATCACTTTTTAAAGTGGTTTAACGATGCTCATCCGTTCGCCTGGCTGGTTGTTTGTCTGTCTGTCCATGTTTACCTTGTGCGCAAAGTACAAGTTGCAATTTTGTACATAATTTGATCGAATTTGGTAAAGGCATTTTAATTGTACCAAGGACAAAGTCTATGTCAATGGTAAGAATCGGTCTTTAATTTAATATATTCCCCATAAAAACTTCTTTCCAAATTACACTATTTGTGTACGTAATCCATCTAATTATGTTACAGCAGATTAAATTCTTTTCGAATTGGTCTGTAAATACTATGGGGTTAAGGCTTAACCGATTATAATTCTAGTATTGTTTTATTTTTTAATGCAAATATTGAATATTTTGTTTTTAAATGAGCAATTTTTGGTTTTTTTGGGGCATATTTTTAACACTTTTGAGGGCATATTTTCAAATTTTTGCTGCATAATTAATGCGCATAAAACGCATTTCTTAGAGCATATTTCTGGTTTCCTTGTTTATGACTATAAATTATATACTACCAAAATGCACGATGTACTCGGCCATTGAATTTCTCGCGCAAAGAAGCTATTGTTTCTATGGCTGTGTGGCGATAGCAAACACCATTTCCACACTATCGCGAGCAACAGCAATGTTTTCCGCAGAACGAACTGAGCGAGTATGCACAGGTTTGCTGAAATTGGCACACCATTCCCGCATTTATGGACAAATTTGATCCATTACGCTGACCAAAAAAATCACGAAATGCATTTTGATTTGAACGCCTTTTTTGTAAAAGGCTTCAATAATCTTGACGTGCTCAATTCCGTGCCCCCCGCATGGTTGAATTTGTCAAACATTGATACAAAGAAATGTCAAATTAAGTTTGGCAAAACTTGACGTTCGTGATCGTGCATTATGGTTGATCCCAATATAAAACCAATATCCGAAAACAGATTTACTACTAAAAAATGTCGTACATGTAGATGTTAATATTTGGTGAAAATTGCTTTTGTGTAAACTAAAATGTTATTGATTAAATAAAATTTACTTGCTGTATAAGATATTATGTTAAGGTTTGACCAACTCTCACGACTTTATTGTAAGATTCTACCTCACTGTGCATAGTTATTTTTTATATACTCACAAATGTATATAACCAAAAAATAAGAAGAAATATTTCCAAAAAAAACTTTACAACTTCTATAGTAGAATAAAACCAAAAATGTTTATTATCATTCATCCATCCGACCGACCATTTGAACAATAATTCAGTCGACCAACCAACAAACAATCTATTATTTTTTAAGATCTTCTTCTTTTTGTTTGTGACTCTAACAATTCAATGTGTGATAACGTAACTTCAACACCAGCATCATCTGCTGTTTGAGCCCACTGACGAAGTAGGAATCAGGTATAAATTGTATGAATACTTACGATACATACTCATACATACTACAGTTTAATTGTAGTGCCACAAAGTGTAGGGGTGTTTTCCACTGTTTTGTTGAAGTTGCACATATAAACATACCTTAGAACATGTGTATGTACTTGTGCTTGTATACAATTGTTAGCATATGAATAAATTGAGTCGACTAAGTGTGATGAGTACACATGGACTTTGTACATAGATGATTCAGTGACTATTTGTTATATTTAGTTGTTGTTTGAAATTCGATTGTTTAAAATAATTATAACGCATACGAACAAATGAGACTGCCTGAAAAACAGCAGGCTTTTGTTGCGTGCCTCTTTCTAGCTTTTTACCTAAACGACACGCACACTACCGCCAGCAAACCATCAAATTTAACCAGCCGACCAACGATCCATTCATCCATCCATAGATTTTCTACAATATGGGTTAGTCAGCCATTTTTGATTTGTGTTTTTGACTATTTTCAGTTCAGTTGATTGAATTTGCCAGCAAAAGGGTTGCAATGCTTCGAAATCTTCCACAGCTGGTTTTTATAATCGTAGTTAGTGAGGTATTAGGTAGTGGTTAGAAAAAATTTCGCATATTTTCACTACATAGCCAATGTCAAATGACAATGCAAATTGAACTAGTTTGGAAAAGCCATTTTGTTTTTTTTTTTAGTGGAGTCGTTTGAAATAATAATAAAATAGTTCAGTTAAAATTAATTATTACATTAACTTCCAGACAACAATATGTTTTTGACAGTTATAACTGTTAGTTAATTATAACTGAACTTGGTGAAATTGGCCGTAAATTTTTAGAAATGAAGTTGTTCATAAATATTCTTTCTTTAAACCATTGGCCCATATTCATAGTCAAAAATAAAGTCGAATTTTTCTAAAGTATACTTTAAAACAATGTTGTTGACATCCATTTAAAGCCGGTTTTAACTTAAAGTCGACTTTATTTTTGACTATGAATATGCGGATGTACTTTTGAAAGTATTTTGAAATTTTAGTAGTTAGAATCAGAGATTTAATGGAGAATTAAATGTTAGCTTTCTATATTTTCTATGAATTCCAATAGGGAGTTCCAAATTTACACAGTTTATAGCGGCCATATCGTTGAAGCTTCATCTGTAAGCTAAAATGACTGTCATTTATTCAGTCTGTTTTGCCAAATCACCAAACACTTGCAAATGATGTACGTACATTTTAAATTGGCCCTAATTTTCATTGAAAAATCTTCAGCGATGAGGGCCATTTTTAAAAAGTGCGTAGGTCAACAAATAAAATTGTCGATTTTGGGACAATACCAAGCTCTAAAAGCCCAACCGTAATGTGCCTAAGTTGGCTTAGGCAAATGTGCGAAAACATGTAAACCATAAGAGGCCAACCATATTGAACTTAAGGAAACTTTTGTTAAGTTTACTGAAACTGTCATTTGCTTAAGCAAAGGGCGAAACTTCGTACATTCCGTACGGAATCAAATGTTTATTGATTTTGTTTTTTTAAAAAAATTTGAGAGACATTTTGCTAATTTTTGACAGCAGGTTAAACACGACTATTTATATTATGCTTGGGCCTTTAGATCGTTTAATGAATCCCGAAGAATTCACTGTTTAATGTAGAATTTGAGCTGGGGGCCTCATCATTGCATAATCTTTGAGAACGTCGATGTCCAGACCGCCTACGTCGGGCACTAATAAACGTTGATTACAAACTTCTTTTGGCCCAAATTATATAATAAAAAAACATCAACGACATGTTTTTTCAACAGGACGGCGCTTAGTGCTATACAGCTCATGCCACATGGAAAATTCTTACTTGTAGGTAATGTGAACTAGGCACTGAAATTGTGTGATTTAACCCCGTTGCACTATTTCTTGTGCTTTTTCGTAAGTCGCCAACGCCAAATAATAGCCCGCTTAGATTTCAACGAAATCTAGTAGATTCGATTTAAAATCTTCCTCGAAATCTTTTTTACTTTAGAAACTAACGAGATTTTTTTTCATAACAAAAACAGCTGCCCAAAAGTTTTTTGTTCAACACATACAGTTGTGATTTTGATTACAACTGTCTTACGACCTAAGTTCGCGGTTGATTTCAACCACATGGTGTATTAATATTAGGCACTTACCAAATTCCCGCGTGTGAGTTATGGTTAATTTGTATAGACAGATAGCATTCCGAGTGTATAATCTACCAAAAATTACACACTCCGACACCTTTTTAGGCTCCGAAGCTTTCGAACTTCCACTGCTATTTATTAATCCCAGCAGTTTCTTTTGAATAGCAACAGCACCAAGAGAACCATCTTACAGGCCGAATTTTCCCACAAGGAGAAAAAATAAGTCTTCCATGTGAACGTCGCCCTACCCGCAACTTAAAACCACAGACAAAACGTGCATCCCGATATTATTTCTTCATCAAAATAGCTTCTCTTCGTTAAACCATATTGTGAGGTCTTGCCTTAAAAAGAGTTGTTCACTGAAAAACTTACTAAAAAACAACCTTCTATCAGAAGATCAAGGCTTCCGAAAAGACAATTATCCTGAAAGACAAGAAGCATTTCTCGCAAGAAGCATACTTACGGAGACCTCACCAGTCAGATCTGTGTTTGCACTCAGCGGCGGCTACTGGCTCCTGTGGCACTTCAATTAAGCACTGAGGTACAACTTCGAATCCTCTGGAATCCATTGGACCCCAAGACGCTCTGTCATTTTGATGTTGGATGCTTCCCAGGTTTCATTCACCAGCTATTTACCCCGGGGGATGTAACACCAAGAGGTCAGACTCCTCAAGATGCTTTAACTATGTCCTTTGAGTGGTGCAGAACATCCCCCGTGGGGAGTGCAGCTCATAAACACATATCAGTGATGCAACAAAATAATCTTTAGGTCGTGCAAATATTGTTTCTAATTTTTCTTATAAGTTTCAGAGCTATCATTAAAGTTTGAACAAAAACAAATAAAAATTTTATAAAAAATTCTTAACTTTTTATTTTTTATCTAGTACCATGTAGCTTAACTTAATCCCACGAAAGTTGTGAACAAATTTCAATGAAGAAGGACCCAATTCCTCTAGAATATATCTAGCTACATAATACTCACTAAAAAACTGGCTCGTTGCTGTATTTTTATTTTTTGCGAAGTTTTTGGTTTTTTTAGTTACTGAATAGAACAAAGCCTTCTCAAGACTTCAAGTTATGCTGCCTTTATTGTGCATTTATTTTTGATATAACGCTATATCGCGAAAACTACAGCTGATAAAAAATTAAAATATTTCTAGAACACGATGTTTATAAACATGTGTAATAAAATCTCAGTAGAGCAACATTGAATTTCCAAAATAGAAATTTTAAAGCATTTTCTCTTTCAAGCATATAGCGATGCAGTAAAAAATCTTGTAAAAATAAAAAAAAATATTCAGGTTCGAAGTTGGTAATTTGAAATTGATTCATGGGAATGTCATAATAATAAGGGAAATCATGATGGGTAGTGTAAACGATGCAAATGCGTGCAAAAACACATTTGTACAATACAACAACAAAATGTACGCATTTGCAATTTGCTCTATTTTACTTCGTTTGCACTAAAAAAACATGAGCAAGATTAGCAGTGCATGTTTGCTCCGTTGCAAACAAATGTAAACAATAAAATTTGACATATTAAGCGCCATATTGTTTTTAAGGAAACATATAAGTTGAACATTTTCGTGGGTCTTAATATAAAATGGAGAATTAAATAAAAATTTATTAAAAAGAAAAAACTTATTTTAATTTACTTGTGAATGTATAATTGTAAACACCCTGCAAATAATAGGACCAGTCCAAACACCAGTGTAAAGAGTAGTCCACAAGGGACCAAGACTAGTCCAAAAGTAACCCAAACGTATGGAAAAAACCTGGTATATTTAACATTACGATGTCCTCGGAGAGGACCATATAACCCACCTTTGGACCACTAAGGAGTAGTTTTAAAACTAGTCCATGGTATACTCAAGAGGATTAGTTTTGAAGTCGTTTAAAAATTAAAGCATGTCGTTTAAAAACGAAGACATGTGTTCTCACTACAAACACTTTTTAACAATGACATGGTCCATGCTTGCATTTCATCGGACCAGTCCATGGAGTAGTCCATTTTATCAAAATGGATCAGGTGGTCCAATTTTATTTGCAGGGCAATTGTAGATTTTTTGCAGTGCTGCCAGAAGTTTTTAGTGTTGCCAGAATAAATTTTTAGAAAAATAGCACATTTGCAAAAAAAAAAATAAAAGTGGTATGCCCACGATCAATCATGATATGCACTGAAAATTTACACATTGCAAATTTGCCCAATGACCATCGTGATTACCCTAAATGTTAAATAAATTTAGTATTGGGCATTTTTTTATTTTCAATTAATTGTTATGATGCAAACTTGAAATTTTTTCAATTAAATTTGAAATATCTGGTATTCGTATACGGCAAATATTGGCTCAGATATTCGAATTCGTATTTGCAAATATTATAAAATTGATATTAGTATCGTCACTAGTACATATCTGTGTCATTTGGAAAAAAACATCTTAAGTCAAATTTAAAAAGTTTAAAAAAATTTTGTCAACCATACGAATTTTTATTAAAAAAAATGTTGGCAACTTTTTTGAAAATTTGTATTATAAACGAAATTTTTCTTTAATTTTGGTTTATTTTATTATTTGATGAAAATGGTTCTTTCACCGAGTTTTTTTCTAACTATTTTTCTATCTTATCTCGACTTAAGAAGTTTTGTCAAAATGCCACAGATATAACTGTGCGCTTTTTTAAATGTACCATTAGTGCTTCGCAAACACCATTTAACAGTTTCTAAATTACATGATTCAATTATCTTACAAATAAAATTTTGTAAATTAATAGAAATCTTTAAAAATTAAGCTTAAATTTAATTAATTTACTGGTCATGCTTTTTTAAATTTTTCGTCAAATATTTAAATTTTAAGGGCCAATGTTGAATGTGAACCACACCTTAACGTCAAGTTTTTTTCTGCATTTCATTTGACACTTCTCAATTTCAGACCAACTCAATTTGAACCATGGAAAGCAACGCGTCGAGCAACGCGTTAAAGTTATTCAGGCTTATTATGAAAACAGGCGTTCAAATCTTAATAATTGTCCAAATCATGTGATTTGATACCGTTGGACTTCTTTCTTTGGGGTTATTTGAAAGAAAAGGCGTACGTCGATAAGCCAGCAACAATTCAATAGCTAAAGGATGAGATAATTCGGCACATTAACGGCACAGAACCCCAATTATGTCTCAGCGTCATCGAAAATTTGGACCAATTCCATCTGAATTGTGCCGCCGAGATCGCGATATCGGCTGATATTTTGTTCCATACATACATAATTGAACCATACCAATATTATCATAATAAAAAGAAATGACAATAATTTCCTAAATAATTTGTGTTTTCAACATTTTTCATTTTTCGAATTTATTCTATGAGCTAAATTTCAGTTATGTATGTATTTTATAAAGCTTTTTTGTAATAGTTCTATTCCTTCAATTTTTCAGAAATGACTTTATACACTAGCAGACTATTATATTGTATTTCCTTTTTACATTTTACCTTAGCCTTCCCTTGGAAAGCAATGAGGTATATTGAATGTACAGAAAAATTTACAATTATTAGACACCAGCAGAATGTAATGCATTTCGAAATCAACATCGGCCCTTAAAATGTTACTACTTTATTTGTTATGTCTGAACATACATACCTCCAGCCATAATTTTTTTATTTAAATTTCGAAATAGAGAGCGTTTAGTAAAATGCCCTTTATTCTTATTCTAAATCCTTCCGTAGTTTTAATGCGATGGGTCTCTTCCGCAACCTCATAACTCAAATACAACTACTTTTTCTTTCTTTAGTCCTATTTTCATCCATACATGATCTGGAAACTAAATCCACTATCATATTAGAGTTTCAACAAAATTGCATTTATATATATTCCAGAGCACGGTGTAAAATGCATCTAATTTGCAAAAATCTAAATTATTTACATACAAAGATGATGTGCTTGGCAAAAGAATTTGATACCTATATTGCTCTATTTAAAACGAAGGGTTACCACCCCATTGCATTTTTGTCAAAACGCGAACTAGTACGAATTTCAAAAACAGCTGAGGCACGTATTTAATTAAATCGACTAAAGATTAAAATATGTTAATTTGGCACTTTTATTATAAATTACAAAAAACAAAAAATTCAAACCCCGTTTTTTTACTGAAAAACCTTAAAAAAAGGACATGGATGATCGTCCTTGGACAAATTGTATATACAGTTGGACGCGCCTTAAAAAACCTTTCTTACGATACCCAATTTCTTTACGTTGATAAGGAAACTGATTCTCGAATTAACAAAACATGCAAAAATATACCCTTTTTCAAAATGGTCCAGCTCACGAGAGGTCAAAGCTGAAGGCGAAATATTTAAAATGTCTTCTTAAAAAAGTCCAAGGTTCATTTTTATGAGGGTACATCGAACAGTTTATTTTGAGAGTCGCTCTAATGTACATACTATATTGATATGACTTAAATCACTTATTATTCCTTTTTTATCGCATTTGGTTTGTTGGCAACATTTTTCAGATTAACAGGCTTCGGCTCCTAAGAATTGTATTTACCTAAACATTTTCTTGAAGTGTAATTAATTCAAAACATCTTCCTACTATTTTTGATATTCGTTTTACTTAAAGCACCAAATCAGCCCATTCAATTCAAGTTCATACTTGGATTCTTTTTTTCAAAACGCAAAAAAAATACACACAAGAAATCAAACTACGTTTTAAATAATTCGTAATTCGTATAAACGTTTGTCTACAATGGATTAAAGCTAAAATATAATAAAAAAAAAACCGTTCTACAAAAAGACTTACAAAAAACATCAACTTAAATGGCATAAAAAGAAATGAGGAAATGAAACTTAAACTTTGTTTTACAAAGTCTGTAAAAATAATCAAATTTTGTTTTGAAGGCTTTCAAAATGTATGTATAAATATGTGTGTGTGTGTTCCAAATCGTATTCAATATTTGTCTTGTAAAAATGGGGTCAAATGTGGGAATCTGTTTAATATTTACGACTGAGTATTGACAGTTAACATAGATATATTTTTAGTTTTTTATTTATTTCTACGTTTTAAAAGGCAGATAGAGATATTTTATCGTTTCAAATACACGATTGAATTTATTTATATGAAAACAGATAAAATCATAAAAAATTTGTGTGGCAAGAAATAAAGGGAAGTGATCATAAATAGGCTGAGTGATCTTGTTTTGTTTTATCTTTAATGACTGGATACGTGGTGTTTTAGAAAAGTTATTTGAATAGTTTTTTTTTTTTTTTGGTAGGGCTTTTCGTTAATTTTGATAAGTAAAATGTTCAGCTGAAGATAAAAGTTTAATGTCTAGGAAATATTGCGTTTTAGGGATTTTAAACAGAGTTGCCAATTTAGCGCCTTTGGCGCTAGATTAAGCGCTTTTTAACTGTCGAAAAGGCGCATATTTTTTCCTTAGCGCTTTTTTTAAAAAGAGCGCTAAATTAGCGCTTTTATTGATACCCAACATTTTTGTACTTTTATTTGCATACATTAAAATCAAGACACATTAAACCAAAATTTGTTTCCGTTTTGAAAATACTTTACTCTGAAAAGCATTCTATACAAGGAAAGAAGTTTATTTTCTAAACAATTCCATTTCGTTTCTTAAAACAAGAAAATTCAAAACTAAATAACTGATTTTAACTTATTTTGTTCGTATTAAGTAAAAGTTTCTTAAATAAAGAAACATTTTCTCATGATTAAAAAATTCACGTTTTTGGTATATGATCAAAAATTTCAAGAAGCATTTATTTAATATTAGTCTGATTTTAAAATAGAATCAAGAAACAAAGTTTTTTTTTATAAACTAACTAGTGCTATACGTTTTTATGGAAAAATTTTAGGCTTTTCTTCTGATTTTGTAAAATAAAAAGCAAAGAAAACTTGATTTAAGCAACTATAGAATTAAAATTAATTTTTTAGCTGTATTTTAGTAAATTTTAGTTCGCTTTGAGTCACAACTTTTTGCTTATGTTTATATACAATAAGAAATTTTTGGCTTGGACGAGAATAGTGCAAAATTTTTGTGGTTCAAGACATATTTTCTGGTGAATTAGTAAATAATTCTTTCCGTGTATAGTTGAAATTATATTACTTTAATCTTCCTTAAATATCAGAAAAGGCTTTTTAAAAATATAAATGTTTTATTAACACTGCTCGGCAAAAAACTAAAAAAAAGTCGATCTAGAGAACTTGATTATGTGATTTTAATTCACTTTAGCGTGCTAAATGCAAATAGTTTATTCAAACACGTCTAGTTAACATTTTGTTTACTGATTTCTTGCTTTTTTTATTCATAATTAGAGTTTTTTTTTTCCCGGAGTTTTTCGATTCCCGGGAAAGCGGGAAATTTTTTTGAATTTCCCGGGATCCCGCTCCATTTTAATGATACACAGTAAATTTGTTTTTAAATAATGAAAAAAAAACTTTTATAAAAAAACGTAAGGTAACTTGTTTACAAAGTAAGTAAAAGAAATCCTTAAATACTACAAAATTAAATGAAGATTAAAAGAGGAACTTGAATTATTATTACCTTACGGTTTTATATGTAAATTCCGTATTATTATTATGCTCTAGATACAAGATAAAAAATTAAGATAAACATAACAATTTAATTCATAAAACAATAATAAAAACAAACACAAATTGAGGTACTCAAGATATGAGATCAAAAAGTTAATTCATAAAATAGATAAAATATTTTAAATAAATATATTAACATTTTTTAACGGCTTAGGAAATAACTTTCTGACACACTCAAAGCGCTTAGTTAGTCGCCAAAAAGTATATTGATTATTTTATTTACTAATTACCATGTTTCCGAAAAATTTCGTTAATTTTTTTACCGAGGTTTGATAAATAGTTAAAAGTGCACCGTTGTAGAAGGCTTTTGATTCACAATATGAAGCATTTTTTTTATAAACAACGTCTATATCAGTCACCCTTTTCATTTCATTAGGTCTATCTGTAATCTTTAGGACAATGTGTTTTTCAAATTGTATGTTGTAGTATCTTACACGAGTTTCCAAACTTTTTTTTATTTCGGTTTCCCCGCACTTCAAGGGTATATAAACCAACCCAACTTGAAAAAAAATTGTGTTTATCACCTAATAAACATATCACTCCTTCATTGCAACATAGTCATATCTCAAAAAATCAAAAATTGTAAGTTATTTAAGCAAAGTGTTCCTTCATGCCTTCTCGTATTTTATCTCAAACTGAACCGAAGTTATAGCAAAATATATCTTTAAATCGGTACATTTTGAAAACTTTAATCGCATTTTGCCAAGTTTATTTGTTTTTGTAGATATGACTATGTTGCAATAAAGGAGCTATATGTCAAGGTATCTGCTATTTTTAAGACTTTTCCATGGACAATTAAACTTTACTACCTGCATCTTATTTTGAATTAATGTTCTTTATTAACTTTTCACTTCACTAAATTTATTAATTATCAACTGTTGCACTGCCTATTCTGTTTTAAGTAGATTTATTGCATCAGGAGACATTGATTTACGTATGTACTCACTTCTTGTAATTGATTTAATCGACAACCCATCTACAGATGCTTATTTTAAGAGAATAGAAAACTAAATTTCAAAGTATAAATAGCTGTTTTCTTAAACTATGAGGAATTTTTTATTTCCCGGGATCCCGCATGAAAAATCCCGGGAAAGCGGGAAATAACCCTATTCATAATATACCTGGATTTCTGATAAATGATAAAAATACTAATTTGCATGGAAAAATATAATATAAAATATAAAATAATTATTTGTAAAATATCAATATCGTTCTCAAGTTATGATAAAATATATGTAGCATAAATGCCTTGTTTCGGTCAAAATATAAGTCTAGCCCATAAAAGAACAAGACATGATAGAAACAACTGAAAACGGATTTAAGTTTAGCGCAGTGTATCTTTGTTTTTCATAAATTTTTATTTAAAACGATTTTTTTAAAACTTGGATCTTAAACATGTCATTAAGTTTTTTATTTAAATTTTATTTAGCGCTTTTTAGCGCTTTTTGATTGGAGACACGGCGCTTTTTGATTAGAAATAGTTCACAACCCTGATTTTAAATACCTTTTTCCATTTTTTGGCATTGAAAGATTTTCTCTTAGGTTCTTGTTTTGAAACTAGAGTGGAATATTTTAGGAACGGACAGCAAAAGGGACAAGGTTTTCTATCTATAAGGTAGGCTTGCCAGACGTTCTTGATTTTTCTTCATTTTCAAGAATTTTTTTCAGCTCGTCAAGAAGCAAAAAAAATACGTTTTGTCCAGACTTTTAACGCGGCTTTTTTAATACTTTTCAGTTCCCGAATACAAATCGTTGAAGTTGCTTATCTTTACTGCGATAACTTTGATTTTTTTAGATTTGCCACTGATTCTCAATTGTGTTGGGATGAGGGCTCCATGATGGTCAGTCAATCCCCTGCAGTAATTTTCACGGCAGTAGGTTTAAGACAAAATGATGGTTATTTCCTAAATAAAAAGTGTATTTAATATAAAAATAAACCAGAATTAGTTCACCTGGCTCCTATGCAAGTGTCCTCCCGAATTTAGTGTTTTGGCACGATAGCACCTATAAAGGGTGTCCGAAATTAAGGTATAATTTTAATAAAAAAAAGAATTTTTGACATATTAAAAATATTATTAATTTAGTTTATTACAAAAAGGTTTAGGTTAAAAGTTAAAAGTTATGTCGTTAACGTGACCCCCCTACTACCTTGGCAGGCTCCCAATCGTCCAAGATTCTGAATCGCGTTTTTCAATAAACTGTTGTCAATAGTTATAATCTGCTCGATAATGCTGTTCTTAAGCTCTTAAACTGCTGTGGGATTATTGCTGTACACTTTCGATTTAAAAAAAACCCCCCCCAAAAAAATCTATAAGTAATTTTATCAAATCGCACGATCTTGGTGGCCAATCCCCTTCGAGAAATAACGCGATTTTTTATTAATTTTTGTTTCCTAATTACATCTAAAAAACTTTGGCTATTTTCAAAAAATGTTTAAATAATAAAAGCACGTTGTTTTTTTGTGTTACGGAATATATTTAGAATCTGAAAATCAAAATTCCGGTACAAAAAAATGGCAGCAAAATCAAAATGGTACTTAAATTTTGGACCCCCTTTATAAAACAAGCTAAGTTAATAAAATTAATCTCAAATATTATCAATATAAGAGATTTTTTTTGGTTTAAAACAACAGAGAAATCGCTGTTAAAAAGTATTTTTGTTTTTATTTAAGCGTTTTTTTAAATTATCAAAGTAATTATTGGGAATAAAATTTGTTTAATTAACAATATTTTGTTAGTCTTGCTTAATTCCCAATTTTTATTCTTCATAAAAACACTGAAATTTATTGTTGATGGGATAAGCTATTCCTATGCGCATTTCACTGGTTGCTTAGGCCAGATCGTCAGGAAACTTTGTTCAAAGATTTTAGAAAAACTAAATTTATTAAACAAATAAAACTGTTAAGCGAATAAGAATTATATGCAACAGTTTTACAATATCAAAGCTTAAACAAAAACAACAACAATAAACAGTGAGTTTCTCTTTTCTTGCTTTACTTTTTAACTTTTTTTCAATTGTGTAAAATTCCACATTTTGACTGGACTTTTGACGATTTTCCACATTCATTTTGCGATTTTACATTTCTTGTGGAAATAATCAAGTTTTTACTTCATAATTGGTAAATTTCAGTCTTCCAATTAGAAGTATCTCTAATACTTGGCAGCGGCTGCCTTCTTAAACACATGTTGCCTTGCAGTGCAACGCAAACGTGCTAACTTTGACAAAGAGTTGCATTTCTTAAGTTATCTGTTTTGCAGCTGATAGGCAAATTATTTAAAATGACAATGCATTTGATAACCAGTTTTGTAAAGTAAAACTGCTTAATTTACACACTGCTTTGACTACGCATAGAGACGTTTAAGAGGGCTTAAATCTATCGTTTTTGCGGTTGGGAGCTTGATGTTTTTTTTATTTATATCAGTAATTTTTAACTCGTTAAAGATGTCGGGTTTTTTTCCAGTTTTTTAAGATTAAGTTTCCTTTTTTGTGTTTCTTTGCCTCCATCATTACAGTGGTGAATAAAGGTATGCATACAAAATTTTACATTTTATGTTTAACATCAAGAAATTTTTATCTAAGGTCCAAAAAGGTATGTAGTATGCTGTGTTTAAAAAACTGCAGTCAAAGTAGAAAAACCGCCATTTCTTTTTTTTTTCTGATTTATTAATTTTTTATGTTTTCTAATAATGTTCGAAGACCCTTAATAAGCGGAAAAGCATCAGGCAATATACCAGTCCTTGCTTGCTTATGGATTTTGTAGCCTCCAGCGTTTAAAAACTGCAGTCAAAGTAGAAAACCCGCCATTTTTTCTACTTCTTCATTTGTCACTTTTGCTGTTATACTGTAATGAATCAGAATCATTAAGTATAAACAAAAAAAGCGAAAAGTTGTAAACAAATTTTCGTTTTTTGTTCGACAGTTTTTGGTATGTATAATCTGGGTCCTCCAGTAGTTCTTAATCAATTTAGCGGCATGTTTCTATTAAGAAACACGCTTATTTCCGATCGACTCAACTGAAAATAATTCATTTTAAACTTCGCCGATTTTTTAACTCTGCAGTATTTTTCATTACTCTTTTAGATTTTGACGATTTTTCTATTGATTACTACATTCTTATATAAATTTGGAGTTTTAAAGTTAGATAATCGATTTTTTATTTTAGTGCTTTTTAATTATGTAGAACGAGTTTTTATTGCGACTTCCAATATATTTCCAATTTTTGTAGCTTCGGTTCAACGGTTTTTGTTAATTATCAACTTCAGTACTTTTTGAAACCACCCACTTTAAATTGCGAATAATTTATGATGTTAAGAAGCTCAACTTAAAATCGTATCTTTAGACATTTTATTGAATAAAAATTAATTCCGCTTTTAAATTCTTTTTTTTATTATTTTGCAACTTTTAATAAACAATGTGGTTTATACCAAAAACATGCCTCCACAATCTACAAAAAATTAAAAAAAAAAACAATAATAAAAATAAATGAAACTACATACTCTCTTTTACCATTAATAAAAATATTTATACAGTAAAAACCCCCGCAAGTGGACATCGACCACAGGTGCAAGCTGGTTTTAATGTATTTTAAGGGAACATATATAAAAGCATGGGACATCGAAAATTGTCCGCTTTTGAAAATGTCCGTGAGTAGAGCTTTTACTGTATTCACAAAAGAAAAAAACTTGCTTGTTTTCTGTTCTCTACTCGTATTGCATATTTCGATACATTGTAGTTCGCTATCAAGCCTACAAAACAAAAATACCACTACTATTTTATTCCCTTAGATCTTTTTCTTCTTCTAGTATCCAGTTTAGTAAAGTTTCTTTTAGTTATATTTTTTTCAAATTTCTTATTCATCCAGATCTTAAACTTTTAGTAGCAGCCTAAAAGTGCATGGAAGTATGTAGTATGAAAAAGTCAGTCGTTCCATTGCCAATGCCATTATTTTTTTTTTTCTTTTACTTTATCAAAGACACACAGAACGACTACAAGGACCAATCATTCGGTATGAAAACAGTTCCACAACGACTACGGGCCTGAATAGTACGTTTCAAGTAGTTGGAGAGGAAGATAATGATGATGGTACTGGCTGGTTGTTGAAGATGGTGATGATGATGTTGATGTGAATGATAACAAACAGTGTATCGTTGTACATACATAGTTGGTGTGTAGTGGTATTTTCTACTAGTGCTTCGTAGACATTTTTAAGCCTAGTTAGTCTGCTTTATTTTTACTCCGTGTTTTTCATTTTAAATAATGAAAAATATCTGTTAGTCGTTCAGTTGGTCGTATGTTTCACTGATTGCTTAAAGTTTTACTTATTTTTGTTTTTCTCTTACTTAAGATACTCTATAGTGGGCATAATGGAATTTGTAATATTTAAACCGATAATGACTAAAAGTCTTCGAAACTCGTTTTATTGTTATAAACGATGCAAAAACATTTTTTATGTTTTGTTTTAGAACTAAAAAATATAAAACCGCAAACGTATTATATTCCATATCGATCTAGATATATGAACATATATCTGGGCATGAATCATAACATCTTGCTTCACGTATCTGAACCTTGACAAGATCTTAGTATAAGAACTATTAACCCTCTTACGACCAAACGCGTCACAAAAGCTGAGTTAAAAGATCGTAAAGTAAAGGGTCCAACCAGAACGCACGGCCTTAATCTATATATGTATATAAAAATGAAAAATGTTTGTCTGTTTGTTTGTTTGTTTGTTTGTTAGTTTGTATGTTGTCTTATAGACAGCGTTACCGTTGTGATACTAAAGTATCAATTTGACCCTTTTTCTTCAAATTATCCTTTTGTATCATTTTCACCTTTTTGTGCCACTTTTTGACCCTTTTTGCAATTAGCACTCACATTTTGTTTTTTTTTTTTTTTTTTTTGCAACACAGCTGAACGTTAGTGCTAAACAAAAGTTTTGGAAATAAGCGGAGATGGAGGAATGAACTTCAAGTGAAGATTCAATACCAAAATATAGAACGCAAATTCCTAAAAAGTAGTTAGCATTCGTAAAAAGTTTGTGTTAATAAATTTGTTATGACTTCTAAATTAGATTTTCAATAGTAAAGTACAAATTAAAGTACAATTTCCCTAATAGCAAACATAACTCATAGCGAATTTAGTATTTTTTTATTTATTGAATAACTTATGGTGGTTTCTTTTCAAAAAAAAAAAAAAGTGACATTTTATTAAAAAAAAAAATGCATTTTATTTAAAGAGAAGCAAGTTTTATGATAAAAAATTCACCCTTAATAATGGCAAAAAGCATTGAACTTTTCGCCCTCTTTTAAATCGACAATGTTAAGAGTGCCCTGTAAAATAAGTGACTTCGGTTTATTATTGGGGCTATTTTTATAACGGCGACGATTGCCTTAAAGAGCAAAAATTTAAAAGCTCAAAAAAGTTTGCATAGATAGCGCCATAAAATTGATTAAAAGTTCCTTAAGCTGTTATGATACTTGCTATTTTTTGTATTTTTTCTATATTGGAGAACAGTGCAAATATATTTGCATAGGAAAACTGACTAAGTGTAAAGAGTATGATTATATCATAAAAAATCTTGAAATGCCAAACAAATATACATATGTTATCGATAAATAATCAAAGACTGTCAAAAAAAATATAAAATTTTTTAACTTAAAATTGACATTTCCAGATTAATTGTTAGCACTGTTGCCAATTTTTTTAGTTTTTGATCGAAAGAAACGGGTTTTAACTTTTTTTTTTGCGATTTTTAGCTTTTATGACGGTTTTTTGTGGGGAAAAAACGTGGGCAGTATTGTTTGTTTTGTTTACATTTTATGAAATAGTATTTCTTGTTCTTTCTCGCATTTGTTGTTTCATTCAGTCAATCCTAAAAAAATCCAATACAAAATATAGCAAGTATCATAACACCTTTAAGCTGTTATGATACTTGCTATTTTTTGTATTTTTTCTATATTGGAGAACAGTGCAAACATATTTGCATAGGAAAACTGACTAAGCGTAAAGAGTATGATTATATCATAAAAAATCTTGAAATGTCAAACAAATATACATGTGTTATCGATAAATAATCTAAGACTGTCAAAAAAAATATAAAATTTTTTAACTTAAAATTGACATTTCCAGATTAATTGTTAGCACTGTTGCCAATTTTTATAGTTTTTGATCGAAAGAAACGGTTTTTAACTTTTTTTTTTTTGCGATTTTTAGCTTTTATGACGGTTTTTGTGGGGAAAAAACGTGGGCAGTATTGTTTGTTTTGTTTACATTTTATCAAATTGTATTTCTTGTTCTTTCTCGCATTTGTTGTTTCATTCAGTCAATCCTAAAAAATCCAATACAAAAAATAGCAAGTATCATAACACCTTTAAACTAACAGAAATGAAAAAAATTGGTAAAAATTGCTGAAATGTTCAAATATTTGGTAACAGAGGTATGATAGCTAAGTCGAGTATTTATTAAAAAATGTAAAAACTTAATTAAAGAATCAGAAAACTTACAGGAAAAAATCACTTCAATCCTGAACAGCACTAAAATTCGCGAATGATTGCAAAATTGGAAACAATCCCTAAAATTTATTTGAAATCGCTAAATCGGTAAAAAAAAAGAAAATGAGTTATAATGATGAAGAACAAACTTTTGGTCAGGTGTTAAAAACAGGAAAGGCATTCCATAAAAAAACTTACTTTTTATAAGAAACTTGGTCTTATTTTATTTATTCGAATGCTTTTAAAAAACTTGACCCCTTTTTTATTGAAATACCCATTTTTGACCCATTTTCTTGGAAAATCCACTTTTTTCGAAAATTTCCAACGGTAACCCTGCTTATGAACTCCTAAGCTACTTAACCGATTACCCTGAAATTTTTACAGTAACATCACGTGAACACTAAAAATAAAATAGGCTACTTATTTTTTCGGCAGGGGAATTGGTACACCCCATAGGATGCCAATATTAAATATCGCATATCTTGAGAGCTGATGCAAGCATTTTGTTGAACTTTGGGTAGTAGGATCTTCTGAGACCCAAAATTGAAATAAAATAGCAGCGGGGGAAGTGGTACCCCCCATAGGACGCCAATGTTTAATATCGCATATCTTAGGAACTATAATAGTGAGAATGTTCAAACTTTGTAGAAGTCACTATTACGGTATACTACACTTTTGAAAATCAAAATAAAGCGGGTAGGCGCAAGGGGGGAAATACCTCCCATAGGATGCATATATTAAATATCGCTCAACTGCAGAACTATTAAAGGGCGAGTCTTCAAACGTGCTTAAAACTACTATTGTGGTTAACTATAAATTTCAATATAAAAATGGGCGGGCTAGACAGAGGAGGATCAGTACCTCCATAGACAGAAATATTAATAAGAGCCGCTGCAAGCATTTTGTTGAACTTTTGGTAGTAGAATCTTCTGAGCCCCAAAATTGAAACGCCAATGTTTAATATCGCACATCTTAAGAACAAAAATAAAGCGGGTAGGCGCAGGGGGAAATACCTCCCATGGGATGCATATATTAAATATAAAGGGAGAGTCATCAAACGTGGTTAACGCAGTGCAGCAAAGCGCACCGGGTTAAGCTAGTTGTAAATAAAACGAAAAGTTTTCAGAAAATTATCTTAATATTTTTAGTTATGAAAGAAGCTCGTCACGGCTCGTTCAATGACTCTGAGACATAATTGAGGTTCAACGTCGTTAGTGTACCCGATTATCTCATTCTTTAGCTCTTGAAATGTTCTTGGCTTATTGACGTATACTTTTTCTTTTAGATGACCCCAAAGAAAATAAAACCAACGATCTCAAATCACATGATCGTGATGGGCAATTAACATCGCCACGACGTGAGATAACACGGCCACTGAATTTCTCGCGCAAAAGAGACACCATCCTATTAGAACCACATATCGTTCAGGTCTATATCCTCAGTTTCTAACCACAATAAATTCGGTATCATCTCGCGATAGCGGACTCCATTCACGGAAACTTATTGGCCAGCCGGATTTTCGAAGAAGAATGGCCCGATGATGCCGTGATCCCATAAACCGCACCAAACAGTCACTCTTTATGGATGTATGGGTGTTTTCACATTTCATACACCCACTTTTTGCTGAAATTTTAGCACAATTCTCCCGATTGTAGACACATTTGGTCGATTATACTGACCAAAAAAAATCACGAAGTGCTGTTAATCAATAAGGAAATGTGGAATTAAGTTGACAAAAAAAACTTGACGTTAAGTTGTGACTCACAATAACCCGCAAATACAATCAATTTACTTTAAGGATTCGCCTGGATGCAGTGAAACTTAAAAATTATGCAACGAACGTCGCCACATGAGCTTGCCAAGCTAGTTCATCGTCCGTATGACAGATTTATAGATCTTTTGCTTGGCTCATATATATTTTTATATGTTTTAGACTTTTCCTTAGTTCTACTAAATATAATATAATAATGATTGAGGCCGAGTGTTTTTAAGCAGAAGTCTTAGATAGCGGATACTGCATTGTTATGTTTAATAGTGTTTCTTTAAACCCTTATTGCCGACAATAATAAACACTCTTACTTGTATCATTATTGCGTTGCAAATTTCCGTAGTTGTACTGTATAACTATGAATATATATTGTAATACTTTTACACTTACAGAGTACTTGTAAGTACATATGTATGTATGTTTGAGTGTATGATTTTTTATTTAATACTTTAATGCCTTGGCGTCTCCTTAATATTTTTATAGCCCGTTTATTTTCGTTTTGATACTGCAGTTGTATATACATACATATTTATTCGTTTATGAAAAATTTTTTTTTTCACTTCGTTGATTTTTTTTATGAGTATTCAGAGAAAAGTCTATAAGTACATGTTTGTGCTTTGTTGTGATACAGACGTGTATTTTTAGCCCCGCATACTATTTGAACTATTAATTAATCACATTTGATTTTGTAATACATAAATATAAGCAGCGAATGGACGCTTAAAAAAAAATAATATATTTTGTTATTTAAATTACTTAACATAATAGTGAACAATTTAAAACGATAAAATTAAATAAAATAAAACAGTAAAAATATATATGTATGTATGTACGTATGAATGTTCATACATGTGTATACATATTCTGAACAAAACATTTAAATTCTGGTTTTTTCTTTTGTTGTTGTAAAATACAATAAATAATAAAAATATTAAAGCAAAGCAAAACGGTGAAAAACAAAAACAACTCTTTGCATGAGTACAAACAGTGAAACAACACTAAGACAAAATGAAAGAAACGTTTACGTTTTAGTTAATGCGAATGAAAATAATGAAGAAATAAATAAAACAAAACAAAACAAAACAATATTAACTACCTAACGGCTAAGCCAATTACTCGAACACGTTCCCTCTCACCCTCGGTATTTACACAAACGGTGGATAGTGACTCATTAAAAAAACTACAACAAGATTTGGTGACAAGTGTTGCCAGGCCAGCAAGTATTGCCGTGACGTCAAAAACAAATTTAGTGGGAAATGATACCATGAACTCAAACACAAATGCAATGGAAAACCCCCCTGTAAAAAGTTGTCAAAAGCCTACAGTACAAGTTGGTATGGACAGGTACATAACAGTGCTTAAACGGGGACGCAGCCCTACCTCTGCAGCAGTTGCTTCGGCCTCAAAAGTACCATCTTTTGATAAAATAAATACTCAAAATCGTTTTGCAATTCTGGAGGATGAATCCTCTGAAGCACCAAACGTCATTAAACCATCCAAGCCTCCCCCGATATATCTAAGGGAGCAAAATTCAAATGAGCTCATAAAGAGTTTGATATCGGTGATAGGTGAAAATTCGTTTTACGTAGCGGCTATAAAGCGTGGAAGTATAAACGAGACAAAAATACAAGTCAATAATGAGAATGATTTTCGCAAAATAGTAAACAACTTCGAAACGCTTAAAAAAAACTTTTATACCTACCAACTGAAAAGCAGTAAAGGTCTACAGGTAGTGATTAAGGGTATTGACTCATGTGTGGACCCAGAAGAGGTTAAAACATTCCTAGAAGAAAAAGGCTTCAAGGTAAAACATGTAGTAAATATTAAAAATAGAGAAAAAATTCCCCAACCACTTTTTCGAGTGGAGTTTGAACCCGGCGACGTAAAACTTAAAAAAAACGAAACACATCCTATTTACAATTTAAAATATATTCTCTACAGAAGAATAACTATAGAAGAGCCACACAAAAAAAATGGACCTGTTCAGTGCTTAAACTGCCAAGAATTTGGCCATACCAAGGCATACTGCTACTTACCCCCTGTCTGCGTAGTATGTGGTGAACTACACGGTACCGTTTCTTGCGATAAGTCTAAAACCGACCCCAACGTAAAAAAATGTAGCAACTGTGGCGGTAATCACACTGCCAATTATAGAGGATGCCCAGTATATAATATTGTCAAGCAGACGGTTGGACCGAAAACAAATACCCCTCAAATGCAGGTTGCAAATCAGGTAAACACAAATGCAATTCAAGCCCCCCAGCCTAGTAATAACAGAACCTCTTACGCTAACGTCCTAAAATCAAACCATCAGCCAATGCAAGGTGCCTCGCCAAGTAATGATGAAACTCCGGTTTCTAATTTAAGTCGTTTAGAAATAACCATGGAAACATTAGTGCAAACAGTAAATAATTTTACGAACACAATGGGTAATATGATGCAGGAAATGCTTAGAATGCAATCGATGTTATTGCAAGCTGTACTTAACAAACCATGAACTGTTTAAAAATTTGTTTTTGGAACGCAAACGGCATCCGCCAACATAAAAATGAATTAGAATACTTTCTTAAAAATAAACAAATTGATGTCATGATGATTTCTGAAACTCATTTGACCTCAAGAAATACGTTTAAAATCAATGGTTATATACTATATGATACCAAGGACCCTCGAGATAGAGCTTGTGGAGGTTCTGCCATCTTAATAAAAACTCGAGTCAAACACTACATTATGTGTGATCACCGTGAAGACTATCTGCAAGCAACGACTATTTGTGTTGAGGAGCTAAATCGAAACATAGTAATTTCTTCTTTATACTCTCCACCTAGATTTTCCATATCAGAAGGCCAATATTATAAATATTTTAAATCATTAGGACCCTGTTTTCTGGCCGCTGGCGATTATAACGCTAAACATACCTTCTGGGGGTCACGACTTATAACACCAAAAGGTCGTGTTTTGTTTAACACAATCTCTAAAATGGGTTTAAATGTGGTCGCGAGCGGGCAACCAACATATTGGCCTACTGATCAGCAAAAAATTCCAGATGTTATCGACTTTGGCGTGGTTAAAAACATCCCCACAGAAACGATTCATGTTGAAGCTTCCTTAGAATTATCATCCGACCACACACCTACAATTGTTACTATATCGAACCCAAATAGAATTGTATTTCCGTCAGGTTACTTAGCGACGCCAGCCACACAAATAAATTGGTTAAAATATAAAAAATTTCTCAGTGCCCATTGCACAGAAAATATTCCGCTTAGTACACCGGAGAATGTGGATCTCTCTCTTGTTAACTTTGACAGTTATCTTAAACAAGCTGTTCAACACTCCAGCGTTACCCCCAAAAAAATTAAAAATAATAAAATATGTTCTTCAGATGTCGAGCGGCTCTTGACTGAAAAAAGGAGAGTTCGAAGAGAGTGGCAACTTTACAGATCCCCGCAACTTAAGATTTTATTAAAAGAATGCACAAAAAGGCTAAGAAAGTTGCTACAGAATCAGAAAACGGCTTCTCTAGAAAAATATCTTAAGGAACTTGATGCAACTCCACAATCTGACTACTCATTATGGCGTGCAGCTAGAAATCTAAAAAGGCCAGTTATATCTAAGCCACCATTAAGAAACTTGAATGGTAGTTGGGCAAGAAATGATAATGAAAAAGGAAACCTGTTTGTAAATCATTTGAAAAACGTATTTACACCAAATATATCTCACAATATTGCGGTCGAGTTACCACCTGTTGATGCTAGAGCAGCTTTTCCCCTCAGATTTGAGATAAGAGAAATCGAAAAGGCTATTTGTGACTTAAACACTAAGAAGGCACCTGGTATTGATAAAATCAGTAATAAAATGCTTTTGGAGCTACCTCGCATAGCAAAGAAAATTATTCTTTTTATTTTTAATGCTATTTTACGCCTTGAATACTATCCTGAAAAATGGAAGGTTTCCTTAGTTACCATGATACCAAAGCCAGGTAAAGATCATACAAACGTTGAGTCTTATAGACCTATTAGCTTATTATCAAATATGTCAAAGCTGTTTGAGAAATTATTAGTTTCAAAATTAACACCAATTTTAAGTGAAAATAGATGTATTCCAAACCATCAGTTCGGATTTAGAAGAAAACACAGCACAATCGAGCAGACTCATCGAATAGTAAATGTCATAAGAAAAGCATTTGAAGAAAAGAAATATTGCTCAGCACTCTTCATCGATGTTTCGCAAGCTTTTGACAAAGTCTGGCATGAAGGCTTATTACACAAATTGAAGCAAAATTTACCAGCAAACACACACAAGCTGCTAGAAAGCTACTTAGTCGGTCGTCAATTTATTATTAAAGAAGGAAATTTCTTAAGTTCACCTCAGCCCATTGCCGCTGGAGTCCCACAAGGCAGCATCCTGGGCCCCCTATTATACTTAATTTATACTTCGGACATGCCAACAAGCAACTACACACAAACTTCAACATTTGCAGACGATACAGCTTTTCTAAGCGTCCACGAAAACCGTTATGAAGCATCGCGTTACTTACAGCATCATATATTTCAACTAGAAATATGGTTAAGACAATGGAGGATAATGGTCAATGAGCAAAAATGTGTACATATAACATTCACTTTGCGCCGGGAATCTTGCCCCCCTATTACAATCAATAATCAAATAATTCCTCAACATTCGCATGTTAAATATCTCGGTATACATCTGGATCGGCGATTAACGTGGAAATGCCATATAGAGGCAAAATTAACTCAAATGAAACTAAAAGCCATTCAAATTCATTGGCTTATTGGAAGAAATTCTGTCCTTAGTCTCGATTGCAAGCTTCTACTTTACAACTCTATCTTAAAGCCTATCTGGTGCTACGGTATTCAACTATGGGGCACTGCCTCGGCCTCTAATATCGACAAAATTCAAAGGCGCCAAAATAAACTTCTTCGAATAATCACAGCCGCTCCCTGGTATGTTAAAAACTCAAACATTCATAAGGATCTCAATGTGCCATTAGTGAAATCTATGATTACAAAATACGCAATAAAATATTTAAAAAGGCTTGAACAACACCCAAATCCACTAGCTCGAAATATTTTAAATCATGGCGGCCACACTCGCTTAAGAAGAAGAGACACTGCAGCACTTACCCAATTAGATGAGCGATAAACACCTATAAAAGTGAACATAACCCGTGATGAAGAAAATTTTGTCTGGCACTGGCAGGAGATAAAATAACGTATTAGGTTAAGATTTGATTAATTATTGTTAGTTCATATTTAATATATGAAGATTCAATAAAACAATAATGACAAAAAAAAAAAAAAAAAAAAAAAAAAAAAAATTTCGCTTTTGTCTAGATTTTTTTTTTCGTATGATTTGCTAAGATTTGATTTCGATAACAATAGAAGTGAATTTAAGAATTACTAACGATACTTATAAAATGCAGAAAGACTCCATTTAGAAAAATATGTTCTTTCCACTAAGTAAAAATTGTCTCACTAACAATTTTTTATCGTTAGAATCGATTTCGAGAATTATCAAAACATTTATTTAGAAAAATATGTCGCACCGAAAATGCGTGATTGTTTCAATTTACAGAAGTTTTCGTAAGTAGTTTATTAAGTAAGTAAGATTGTATATGTATGTACATTGATTGGAGAACAAATACTGCCGCAATAAATGAGCTAATGGGCTTGTCAAACGACTTTCCTGTCCAGACAGCTGTTGCAGAGCTACAAGTAGATCTGTTTTTTGACCTAAGGGAGGAATCACAATCGGAATCAAGAAAAGTACTTATTAGCTAATGATATAGAACGTCCTGAGTTCAAGAGCACATTTGTAATGCATCGAGACTACAACCCATTTACTGCAAGAATTTGGCAGGATGCAGTAAATCTCTAAAACGATGCTACAACTATCGCCAGATGAGCTTGCCAAAAGAGGAGATCGCCTGGATGACAGATTTATAGATCTAAACTTTGGCTTATCAATGGCTCCCTCTTAGTCACTTATTCAACGCGAGTCTGTTAGACTAGCACAGTTGCGGTGCACTCGAAAACCCACCTGCTTCGCATCCAGAGCATTGTGGCCTGACTATGAAGGAGGGAAGGCATGCTCTCCATTGATGATCCACAGGGAACATGTTAAGATAGTGCTAACAGAGCACTGGCCGGTAGGAGAATGGGTCTGGAACTCAACGACTACTGTAGAAGTTATCATGAGGAGGAGGAAGAGAAAACTGTATTTAATTTTCTCTGTCAACGTCTGGGAATTCAGGACATTAAAAAGATACCTGCTGCAACCAGTACCTGTCTCTTTGGATGCTCTATCCCAGATAGAACTAAGGTTTCTTCTTCTCTTTATTAGGAAGACGAATTGGTTGAATTCTGCAATGGCGCCTATTGAGTAACTGCTCTACTCGGATAGACATTGGCGCTGGGTATCACAAAGGGACCACTTAAGAAACCAAGTGATCTGTTTTCTTGATAATTACTTTAGGAACCTAAACTTACCCTTAATGATATAACAGCCTCCCCGAATTTAAATTAGGTGGCCAACACAGACTCTTTGCTATTCAGTTTATGGTACAAGCTTTTGTTTAGTAAGCACTGGCATTCCTATGGTCGTTTTCTCATTGGACGATTATCTTTTCTCCCAACGAAAAACTGCACGTTAAAAGAATTCGATTTTCTTAATGTCTCATTTGCTTTTATTCTGTCGCAAAGCTTATCGTCACTCATCTGCCGATTATTTATTTGCCGTACAGATAAATTCAATCGGCTGACTCCCAAGTTTTACATGTATTTTGAGAGGTGTTGCCAACTGAAAACAATGTTTTTGTCGGTATATTGAGAAAGCCCAAATCGTTAACGGACAGTTTATGTTTTTAGCAAATTTATGTCGACATTAAGTAACAGTAAAAGCATCTATGGAAATTGCTCACAATATTAAAGAGACCGTTCCAAAAACTTTTAAGTTAATAACTTATATACTAATAATATAAGTTATTAACTTATTAAAATAAGAAACCTTCATTTTAATACTTTGATTCTCGCAAAAGTACTCTTTAAATAGTGATTTGGTACCGAATTATTCATCCCTGCTTAAAATCATTATAAGCTGCTAATTTTTTTAAAGGTAAGAAATTTATTCTCCTAAATTAGGAGAGCTTAGACAAACAATTTAATTTTCCTAAACAATTGTGGCTTAAGAAATCTTCATAGATTTTTAACCATTTTTAAGATACACGATGTACGATTAATTCCAAAATTTAAAAAACTTTCCAGTGCAATTTCAAAGCTCTTCATCACAATCATATTCATGTTTAGCTTCAAAGCAAGATTTTACAAGGCTACGGCAGCAAACATTTCACACTTGTTCAGCAATAGTGTATTAACTCGAAATTTTTGTTTTTTTTTACTTTTCGGAAGAAATCGACACGGTCTATTCATATCTACCCGCTATAAAAATATCACGCAATTTTGTCTACTTTTTGGTATGGAAAAATTCTTTTTCCTATGCCTTTAGTGTAAAATTAAAAATTGTTTTGCTTCACCTGAAAACTTTTCAATTTTTTAGTTAATACAGTATTGTTGAACGAGTGCGATTTTTTTAATATAAAAATTTTTAGAAAGAAAAACTCTTCTTGTCCCTGGCACTCCGACTCGTATCACTTGATTTATACGTAGGTATAAATGTTGTATGTCTAGCAACTTCAAAGCATCGAACCATGATGAATGTTGGCTCTAAAACTCTAACGAAATTGGACGTTTTTTTTTTTGTTTGTTTTCGTTCGCTTGTTCTTTCTTTTCTTTCCACACTCGCACTATTATTTGCCATAAACAAATAACTTTTGGATACAATACCATCCATAGAATGTGGATGGGATTGTGTTTCCTTGCTGCAAAAGTAGAGGAGTTTTGTTTATGGTTTAGAACATACCGAAACAATAATTCATTTATTGCAAAAAATGGTAAAAAAAAGAAACAAAAATATTTTTCTCTATTATTTGAAACTTTAAATATGGAAATTTTTTCGTTGGTATCTACACTCGTCCTCACTTGAATAGCAAGAGTATTTGTCGAATCCACCGCAATTGCTTTATTTTCAAATAAACAACACTCGGCGCAAATTGGATCAGAGCCAAAACATCATAAAATGATTAAAGTTGTTTATGACATTCTTAGAAACATTTATAATCTTTTTTCTTTAGGATTATTTTTATTTGTATGAAAAAAGGGAAGTTGGTTTTTTACACGTGTGTGCCAAGATTTTTTTTTTTTCGAAAAAAGGGAGAGTTATAACTTGTAGACAATGGCGAATTTTTTTGCGTCTATCTACATATGTTGGCCTAAGAAGCCTATGTTTTAATTTAACTTCGTATTGGAAACTCAATTTAAAAAGAAATTTGGTTTCCTCGGAATCGTTTCCAGTAAATATGTATATGATTCTAGATTGCAACATTTGCTTAATTTATCGTGTTAATTTTACGGCTTTACGGTAACGACTTAACGGTATAAAGGTTTGAAAAGAGTTCTCACCTTAGAACAAACCTACAAGGTAAAAAATGCACTCTACTTTAATTCCAAAAAAAAATCAGACAATTCTCCAAATTCAGCAGCTCTCATTGTGGCTAATCGTTTATTGGAGGCGCAGCGCAATGCCGTAGGAGGTGTTCCACAGTATCTTGCTCGTTTTCATCGATAGATGAAACAGGTGCGGCAGTAACCGAAACAGGTGCGGCAGAACCAAACATTTAAAGATAGCAGCACAGGTATTTTTTTCTTCTTTTCATTAATAGTAGATTAGTAGTGCGCTTGTCACCTAAATGAGGCCTAATTTTTCTACAATCATTGTTTTCAGTCCATCTTTATTATAACTGAAGTCCTTGCTGCAGCCTGAGTTTGCAAGAGAGCGATGCCAAATCTAACAAATCTTTCCGCCTTAAGGTTCTTCTGTATGCTCCTGTGCTATGAAGATTCTGATATTAAACAGCTCAGCCATTTTATTTTCGTTTTAAAGAGGTCATAACAACTAAATTCAGCCAATCCACAGAGATCTCGAAGTTTTTTTATACTCAAGCCCACTCCTTCCATGATTTAGAACTATAAGTTGCAAAAATACTCGCCTTTGCTCCATGTTCCCTATGCATGACAACCGGAGCAATATGATCCATCCACCGTTTAGAATTATCGAAACCAAGCCGGCAAATTTTTGCACTCCTATAATCTGAGGTTTACACTTGCAAGTGCAAGTTCGAAAAACTCAATACACTCACACATTTTTACTAACACCTCACATTTGTCGTACTTGCATTGCAGCCCAACTCACAAGAGAATTAGCTTGCAAGTAAACTTTTGACACTTTCAGCAAGTAAAATGACAAATGAAGAAACAGTGTTACCATTTTTGACTTTTGTATTAATTTACTAGTACTTAGTAATATAAAAGTTATGTTTATAGCGGATTTTCTGTGTATGTATAATAAATAACACGTAAAAAAGAGAACAACTATACAACAACCCATCTCAATAGTAATTTTAAATTTTGAAAAAAAAAATTGTTAATCAAAATATTTTCTCAGCAACATTATGAAATCGCCGCTACGGCAATATATTTTATAAAATAAACATAATTTTTTCATCAAGATGGACCGAAAATTAAATAAAGAAGGAATTATTAAATTTATTTTGTTATAACTTGTTAATATTTTTAACATAGTAATGTTGTTAAACCGAAAAACAAAGTTTTTTTATAGGATGTTTTCGCTTCGAGAACATTTGAAAAATTAACTTACAACTGACTGTGTAAACACTCAAGCTACTTGCAAGACTTTCGGCTTTTTCTTCGACTTTTTCGTTGATAATACGTATATACTACGTGCAAGTAATTACCTGCATGTGTAAAGGCAGGGTAAAGAAGATTTTGAGTGAACTGACGAGTTTTTTTTTTTCATTTCTTTGTCTACTTTATTTGTGGAAGGCGAATATCCAGATTTAATGTTGGTGAAAACAAAGCAATCAATGGTTTATTAAGAAGCTATTTGGAATGCCTGTCAAATTATTTAGATTTTTTTTTTGCCCCTTGACCTTTGGGCGATATCGAACTCAAACAAACACAGAAAAAATCAATCCTCGAAAACAAGGTTGATTTTACATTTTTCTTTATCTTTCTTCCTAAATATCAAAAGCGCTTTAAACGAAAATTATATCAGTGCTCTTGATAAAGTTCTACATTAAACAGAGTTTTTTTTTCTGATTTCATCTTAATCCAAACAGTAGCTGTTTTGCATCTGATCATGTGAGACAAAATAAACATAAACTTGCCAACTGACGGACGATCAAACCAACGTACATAGCAACTGAAAAACAAAATAAAAAGCTGATTATTTTTGATCTGGTTGGAATATTTTTTAATCTTTTTCTTTTGTCAGTGTTTATTTTATAAGGAAATTTATTTTTAAAGTTCTTGTTGCGTTTTTTGTTTTAAATTAACAGGCTCTTTCAAGATCGCTTAACCACAAAACAAAAACTTTCAAGGTTTTTATGGTGCAATTCATGTGCCACCCTTTCATCCCTAGAGAAGTCGATTTTTTTCGATATGTATTTTCCTTTTTTAAAAGTGCTAAACAAATAATATGCATACGTGTGGAACGACAAACAAATAAAATAGCAAGTGTTTTGTGCCCTTAGATGGGACTGGTTAGTGATTGGCATCAGGGTTGTCAGATTTTTTTGAGCTCCATCGCCAAGCCGGATGTCGTAAATCGCCAAAAATCGCCAAACGTCAATTTTGTTCAGTTTTCGAAATCTTTTTTTTTTTTTTTTTAATTAAATTTTGCATACAAAAAAAGCTGATATAATATTGCAGTCAAAAATCGCCAAAAACTGAGAAAAAATACAAAAAATCGCCGAAAGTAAATTTTGTTTAGTAACTGTTATTTTTTTTTAAATAACATAAAATGGAGATCATTTATTCAGTTAAAAAAACTAAAATTAAGCACACAAGTCTATAAGATCACTTCAGGCTCATCGATTTCATTACTATTGTTTTGACCTGTTTACGTACTATTAGATATAAGCAGTGTTTAAAAAACTGCAGTCGAAGTTGAAAAGCTGCCATCTCTTCCATTTGTCATTGGTCAAAAAAAAAACTTTTGCTTTTACTTGTAATTCATTAAATGTAAATAGTCGCTGTCAAACCAAATCAAAAAGCGAAAAATTGTAGACACATTTTTGTTCGACAGGTTTTGTTTTCGACTGCAGGTTTTTAAACCTTGGAATTAAAAAGTGACTGAATAATTCACTTAAAATTATAATAAAACAAAAATCATGTGAAAAAAATTAGGTAGATTTTTTTTTAAACTAGTAATGATAACAAAAAAGGACAAACTGCTCAAAAATCTATAAGTATGTATGTATATATTTATATATATTTAGCTGGAGAGGCCTGACTCCGCTTATGTAAATAAAAGTGCAAATTTTTTATTTCAAAATCGCTGAAATAATATAAATGGTAAAAATAGCCAAGTAAATCGCCAGTGATATCAAAAATCGCCACAAAAGTCGCCAGTCGCCAAACGGAAAATCCCATCGCCAAACAGGTTTCAAAATCGCCACGTTTGGCGAGAAATCGCCATATCTGACAGCCCTGATTGGCATGATCTGCATCGCCTCTTTCGTATCTGTATCGCATGAATCGTATAGTCTTAAAGATCTTTTGTCTTGTGTATTTTCGTTCGTTTTTTTTTTCATTCGTATTCAAGAGTGCATTGTGATTTTATTGTATTGTTGTGTTTTCGCTTAATCGCATTGCTGTAGTTTTTGTCTACCATTGTTTATTATTGTTCTTGACATTCTTCAATGTTGTTTCTGTGTGATTCTGTTTTGTACTATGGAATAGTACCAGAGACTTGATAGAGTTCATTGTTAAAAAAAACAAGTAAGAGTGCTATATTCCGCTGTGCCGAATCTTATATACCCTTCACCATTGTGCGAGTAGAATAGAGAGCAACTAAATAATTTTTATATATACATATACATACATACATATTTACAATACTTACAACTTCATTATACATAATTGAAATTTAAAAAGCGATAACTGGTAAATATTTTTTATTATGAAATAATAAAGAAGGGTGATAACGAAAATCATATTGGGCATTATGCTAGTATATGTAAACAAATACGAAGTGTGGTGAGGGGATAGGAAGAAGAGACGACAACCGGATTTGAACTTCGCTTTACATAAGGACCCAGAATATACATACTTTATAGGGTGTAGGACCTTCGGTGAAGGGTATAAAAAACAATCTTAATTATAAAAAAAAAAGAGTAATTTTTGGGATTTCAGTATTTTGGTCATAACTCTGCTATTTCTTAACCGATTTGACAGATTTATATACCGACGTGTTAAAGAAGAAATTTTCCAGTTATTTTAGCTATAAAACGTGGACTCGGGAAGATCTATGGTTCCTGAAAATGGGTGTTTTTCAAAAAAAAATTAATATTTTGGTCATAACTTTTTCGTATCTGAACCGATTTTCCCGAGTTTTTCAGAAAATATTTTCTATTAAAAATTTCCGATCTTCTGATATATAAGGCGTAACCATAGGTCATATTACAGTCAAAAAATTCAGGTTTTTATACAATTTTTAATACTTTTTGTATGAGAGGTACCACGCCTACTTCTCTAATCCCGCCCACATTTTGCAGGATGGTGTATATTTATAACCTAAATGTTTGTACCTAATTTTAAAGCTTTGGCTCTTGCCGTTCTCCAGATATACAGAAAAAAGTAATACAAATACAACAACCAGAAGGGATTTTTTGGAAAAATTAGAGGCAGTCGTGTTTTTTTGGTCATATCTCAGCCATTGTTGGACCGATCTGGCTGAATTTCAATAGCAAAAAATGGTGAACTATATGTGACATAAATGCAAAACAACGTAGCCGCTATCATGTCTGGAGTCTCCGGAAAACACATATCAAACGTAAGACGGACAGACGGACGGACGGATATCGTTAAATCAACTTCTCTCCTCATAAGGACCCAGAATATATATAATTTATAGGGTCTAAGATCAATTTTGTAGAAATTACAAACGGAATGACAAACTTATATATACCCTTTTCCACCTGTGGTGAAGGGTATAAAAACGCAGAATCCATTTTTTTCTATATACAGTGGTATCTCGGTTTAACGTATACTCAGTTTAACGAATTCGCGATTTAACGTACGGTCATATTTTTTCCATTGAGTACCTTATATTACGAACAAACAGCAAATTTTTGTACTCTATTTAACGAATTTTTACAAAAAAATTTGTAAAAGCAAAATAGATTGAATGCAAACATATTTGCATCCATTCTCTTTTGTTTTTGTATACATTTTTACCATATTTTTAAAGCGATTTAACTGAAAACAACGAGTTAAGAGAAGTATTTTATTTTCTTACACAGAAAGCAAAGAAAATACTTGCTCTCCAAAATAAAAATTTGTACGTTACAAAGTAATTTTTTACTTTTGCTTACAAAACAAATGTTTGTTTTCTGTATCAAATTTTACTTCAATTTTGTGAAGTTTTTGACATCAAAATGCCCAAAAGAAAACGTTAATTTCTATAAGAAAAATTAAAAATTTTTAACGACTATGAAAAGGGCCTGCGACTAAGTTCTTTATCTAATAAATATCAGCTGCTTAAGTCATCATTATGCAATATTATAAAATCACAACGGAAACTTTTGAGCGAAATGGAAAAGACTAAATTCGGAATATTTCTATTATTGGTCCTATATTAAAAGCAAAAGCCCTCTAGATCTACACAAAAAAATTTATGTTGAAAAATTTTAGCCAGCCATGGCTGGTTCTGTAGATTCAAAAACCGCGATGGAATTCGTTTAATGAAGCGAAGTGGGGAGAAACTCTCTTCTAACAAAGAGTTAGTGCAGCCGTTTATATCTACATATGTACTCATTTAATTGAAAATGATATGAAGTATTTATTTTTTGTTTGTGTTATGTATGGAAATAAACGACTTTACTTTGTTTTATTAAATATTGTTGTTTTATTAATAAAAATGTATTAAAAAAAACTTCGGGATTTAACGAATTTTCCGATATAACGAAAGAGCCTGACAATATATAATTCGTTAAACCGAGATACCACTGTAATTGGTAAGAATTTAAGCTTTTTGAAAATCGAGTTTATTGAAATCAGGGTGGCCACCACTTAATCAAAACTTTAAACAGATTTTGGGTCTAAACTGCATAAAATCATATTAAATTACACAAAATAATTTTATGAAATGGATTTTTTATGTCTGTGCAGATTAATGTGAACACTTTTTTATTAAATTCCTAAACTAGTATCTGTTTTAACAAGTTTTTATTCCTGATTTAACTACTTTGTGAGCAAACTACATCTTGCCATTTTAAATCCATACAATAAAAATTAATGTGGATGGCGACAATCGATCCATGCTTCCACGATTTGCCAAAACAATTGTCCCTATTGAATAGTAAATCGTCCAAAATTACCTTTATGTAAGATTCAACCCAAAGAAGGTGTCACATGCAAGTACATGCTGCATGCATCTACGAAAATTTATGCAAGCTGAAATAATTTTTTCACAGACGAGTGAAAGTTTTTTTATAACTCAAGTCCGTAACACATCTTCATTAAAAAAATTGGCTTTTATAATTATTATAACTTTTTTTTAATGAGATTCAATTGTCTACTTTTTTTGTATTTGCAAAAAACTGGGAAATATTTTAAATTTAATTCTATATATAATTATTGTTTCTACAGTTAAATATATTTGGTAACACTGTTTATATTTTTGACATTAAATTGAAGCAAGTACCAAAAAATCACTGTCTGTTGAAATCTCTTGCAAGTTTAGTTGCAAGTTCGCAAGACGATGGTGGTAGTGAAAAAGTGTTAGTGTATTGAGTTTTTCAAACTTGCAGTTGCGTGTGTAAACGCCAGGTTAGGATTTTGTAAATACCGAAAATCTCGGGATCTTATTTAACAAATTCCTGAGAATTGGAATTTCGTCAATTCCGAAAACACTAGAACTTTCGTTCGGCAGCCCTAGTGGCCGTATTTGGAACTGTTTAAACTTAAAAAACGATCATTGGTGGCCTTGAGCGAACGCAATTAGCTCGTACTGTACAAAAAATACCCAGAATAGAAAGAAAAAAAATATGATTGTGGTAAACATATTCTAAGAGCAACATATTATGATAAGATTCATGATTGTAGTCACCATATTACGATTATTATTGAATCATATTATGACCAAATATATTCGGCCCTTTGTTCCTACTAGGAACCACAGGACATAATATATATATATATATTACATCATATAATATTTTTCCTAACACATAATTCCATAGACATATTTAAATCAAACGACACAACTGATACAAAATTATTTTACAAATGGCGATAGCAAAATATTATTAGAGTAAATATATTTTGTTTGCATCTTAAACATATGTATTATGATAACGCATAGAAAGTTATCATGTTATGACTATTAAATATCATGAATTATTTAATTGGGAGTAATACCTATAATATGTTTTCAATGCTATCATTATTTAGTTGTTAGAAAATGATTATTTTTTTACCTTAATTTTGTTACGAAACTTTATTTTGGAAATAGTGAAATCAAAATCAGAGATTATAAACATGATTTTCTCTATATATTTAATATTTCACCTTTCTTTTTCTCTTAAAAGATTGCACTCCTTTTAACTCTTTGTTGTATTGAGATGTTTTAACTGGATGGATGTTATTGTTTTGAATTTTGAAAACTTGTTTTATAAATCTTGCGTGCATTTTTTTCTAAGAATAGCTTTACAACAAATGTAAAAACAAGAAGGAAAAGAAATAACCAAGACCTACCAGAATCAACAACAAACTTGTTGGTGAGTTAGATTCATTCTAAATAGGCTCGAAAAAACACAAAAACAAAAAATAATATCAAATCTTAAGAATAAATAAACCAGTGTTACCACTACTGAACAAAATAGATAAACTGCTGTCCGACTTTAATAATAAATAAAGGTGATTTTCAAAGCTCTCCTCAACAAGGTAGCATCCTGGGCCCTCTATTGTACCTAATACATATACACTTCGAATATGCCAACAAACCACTTCACCCACACTTCAACATTCGCGGACGATACAGCGTTTTTAAGCGTGTACGAAACCCGTCATAAAACATCTCGTTACTTACAGGATCATATATTTCAACTAGCAATATGATTAAAACAATTGAGGATAATGTTCAACGAGCAAATATGCGCACATACCAATAGCAAATATGCGCACATACCTATAACATTTACCTTGCGCCGCGAATCATGTCCCCTATTAAAATCAACAATCAAATAATACATAATAGAAAAGATTTTAAAGAAATCGGTATACATCTCGATTGGTGATTAACGTGAAAATGCTATATAGAGGCAAAATTAACTCAAAAGAAACTAAAAGCCATTTAAGTTCATTGGGTTGTTGAAAGAAATGTTGTCCTTAAGGCTCAGTTAGCCGGGAGTAACAGTAACAGTAACCTTACCGTAAAAAAGTAAGATCAATCTATTTCTTACAGATTGAGACGCAACTACGGGGCACTGCCTCGGCCTCTAATATCGAAAAAATTCAAAGGCGAAAAAATAATCTTCTCAGGATCTCAGTGTGCCATTAGTAAAAACTATGTTTTCAAAATTTACTTTTTATACCCACACCACAATAGTGGTCCTATACCCACCGATAGTATACCGATCGACTCAGAATCACTTTCTGAGTAGATCCTACGATGTCCGTCCGTCTGGCTGGCTGGCTGTCCATGTAACCTTGTGCGCAAAGTACAGGTCGCAATTTTGGAGATAATTTAATAAAATTTAACGAACAGGCCTGACAAAGTACTGGTTCGTTAAACCGGAAAACTACTGTACTGTGGTGTAGGGTATCATATGGTCGGGCTTGACCGACTATACTTTCTTACTTGTTTTTTTTTTTTGGACGCACTAGTGTATATAATTTCGGTATTTGAGTAATTCTTAGTAGATTTAGTCATGTCCGTCAGTCTGTCCAGGTGTTGAAAACACATCTTCTTTCAATGGACTCAACAGAAAAGAACATTTGTTTCAAGTTCATTCTAATTTCCCTAAGCAATTTAGAAGTTAAATTAAGCATAATCGGTTCAGTAAAAAAGAGTTATGAACCCAAATGAAAATTACCTTCCTAAAAATATATAATTTTGATTCTCAGTAAATTTTGAACAAATTTGGTTTATAAGACTTGAAATCCTCTTAACTGAATCTTCCTGAACGTATTAACTTTAATTAATTAAGATTAACTTACATATAATTTATAGATCCCATATAATACACTGAAAACAACAAATTAATCCATCTTTACTTAAATCAAGCCGAAGCGGTGTCAATAGTACGAAAAGTACGGATTTTCTTAAATCAAGTAAAATGAGATTGATTCAAGTACGGATATTCAAGTGCAAAATACATACTTAATTTATCCATATTTAATCCCGAATTCATACTTTAAATAATCCGAAAACAGGAACCAGAGAGAATATTGTTATTTTACTAACTCGTTAAACATGTTTATATTACTTTATTTTACTTTTCCGCTCTTTGTTAACAGAAGAAGACACCAGCAGCATGCCCAAAATGGTTTCCGTAATCATTCTACTTTGAAAATTTGATGTATTTGACTAAATAACTAAAAAAAATAGAATATGGGAATTATTACTTATTATTTTACTTTTTAAACATGAAAATAATTTATAATTTTCTTCTTGTGTCTAGAACAAATTTTTATATGCACACGCGTATGCACGCATATTAGTTTTCGAAAGTTATGCCATTTTGGATTGTTTTAAGTACATACTTTCAAGTGTTATCTGTACTTAAATTTTTGAGTACGACTCGTACTAAAGTAAGAAGAAAAAAATTAAACTTAGTACGGGCTTTTTTCCTTATGTGTACCCACTCCTGAACTATTCGTACTTTCGGTGAAGGGTATTAAAGATTCGGCTCAGTCAAATACAACACTTTTAATTCTTTTATATTTTATTTCCCAATCAAATTCGAAATTTTGAACTTTGTTGCGCTACAGAGTATTCGTAAACTTCAGCTACTACAACAACTACTTTATTCTGTTCCAGACCTTAGATCTGCTCAACCAAATCGTTTTCTCTATAGAAAGTATTAAATGCGTTAATACTAGCATATTCATGGTAAAAATAATATGTAAAGTTGCGATTAAAGAAACTAAAGAAAAACACGTAAAAAAGTTTTTGTTTTCGTTTTTAACACACTGAAAGAAAAATGCATCATATTTTTAATGAATCATTTTCATAAAAAAAATTTCCTTCGGTAAATGAAAATTTTCATTGTCTAAATGGAATTTCATAGTTATAATGAAGTATTTTCGTTAAAAACGCTTCATTGGATTTCTTAATTGCGTTAAAAATTTTCATTGGGTATATGAAAAATTAAGTTTGTCCAAGTTAAACAAAAAATTTTAATTGAGAACATAAAAAAAACAATATACAAACACAACTGTGTTCATAAATTAAAACAAAATTATAGTTAGCTTAAATAAATGTTTAATTGTTAATCAAAAAATGTAACATTTAATAAGATGTATGAAAATCTTATGTAATATGCCATTAAATTTATGAAATCAAAAATTTTCTTATAAAAGCAACATATTTCAATAATGACTTCATAAATTTAAATTTTCATTATGACAATGAAATATGTCATTATAGTAATGAAACAAAAACTTTCAATCATCGTTGTAATTTATTTACGCTCTTAATTGAGTAAAAAACATGGATTTTTTATCCAAAAACTACACTGCCCCGGTAGGCTAGCTGGTAGTGAGCTAGTCTATCAGCAACGAGGTTGCCCACCAGAGACAGAAAAAAAATAAAAAATAAAATAAAAGAAGAAGAAGAAGAAATAAAAAAAAATTTTTTTTTACTTTATTGAAAGCATATTCATAGATCTAATGTAATGTTTCATTAAATACATGGCAATGAAACAGGTTTCATTGATCCTACGAAGCGCTGCATAGGTTCCTTTTTAATGCAATTTGTCATGGGATTAATGTCAAAATTCATTGGTATTGGGAAGAAAATTCTTTCAGTGCATGTAATCTAGTTTTTTAGCATCGCTAAAATAATCGTCCGTTTTTTATACATAAACTATCGAATATATAGGCAGAAAGGAAAGCTGTAAAGTTTAGCAAACAATTACGAAGATTTTAAAAAAACCTTGACGAGGAGATGATAAGGAAAGGTTTAGCAAAAAGAAGAAGTATTTCGAAATATACATACATAATTTCAACCTTTAAAGACTTAAGTTCCTTGGATAATTTCCAACAACTTTTTCCTATTTTATTCAAATACTAAATAATATTAACTGGAATTTTTTTATACCCAAATATCTTTATTTAGTTTCCCGTAAAACTTAATTCGCCATTAGGATTTGACGACAATGACAAAAATTTTGATACAAAATGTTAACGGCATCTGCTGGATTCTTCTACATATCTGAAGAGACCACAAAAACCAAACTAAATTAGGTATAAAATTAGCATTTTGTTCATTTTTTATGCTTCATTCTCTCCACTAAAAATTTCACTTAATTGCTAATGCTTAGCGCTAGACAGCGCAAAGAGTTTATCAAACATAGAACATGTTTGTATAAAAATCAAAAATTTTAAGTTATTGTACAAAGAAACTTCAAACGTTTATGCAAACAAGCAGACACCAGAATTAACACAAAAGTTACAGAAAAACAACGCAGTTAAAAATGATTTAAAAAATGGCAACACTAAAGAAAACCCTTGAATACCCTTGTTGTTGTTAATATAAAAGCTGATAAGTATATGTACATACATAATGAACATATAGACGACATTCATTTGTACCTCTTCACTTGTACATCCAACAAACCACACACTCTCTAATATGCAACAAAAACAAAAAAAGGAATTCAATTAAAAAATTACGTAATTTGTGTTTAGGTTAAACTTAACAACAACAACAAAATTGAAATGGGCCACGGCAAGGACTGAGTAAGAGTGATAAAGACAGTGTGATAGACTGAGAAAGAGGGGAACAAGATGTCAGTGGTTTTGAAAAATAAAAGAACAACAGAATCTACACACGAGAATTAAAGAAATCAGGCTATTGTGTCATTTAAGAAAATATTACGATTTCTTATTTTTTCGCATTTATTTATGTACATAGGTATGTAGGTACATATTTCTTATTGTCGTTGTTGTTTTTATTTCTTGATTTCTTCTAGTCGGTAGGTACTTATTTTTTGAAAGTTGCGGATGTTGTTGTACATACATATGTACTTATTTTAGTTTCATCCAGGGTATTTAATTTAAAAAGGGATAAAACTTAATTGAATAAATTTAGTTGTAGGTATGTAATTATTTTTAGTTTCATGGTCTAATTTCATCAATTGGCACAATTACCAGAAAGTCTTTTTGAAATTTATTTTTCCAAATTTAGAAATTATACCTATGTACCTATGTATGTACATAGAATGTTTTGATTTGGTACTTTAATCAGAGAACATTCGCTATTCTTTTGTTATTAAAAGAAATTGACAAGACGAATTCGCGTATCAGGTGGTGGTAGTGTTGTCAGATTCTTTTTAACTTTAATCGCTAAAGGCTAGTTTACACGGTAATACAATGTAGGTATTACGACTTAACACTGCAGTTACACGCTCAAGTTTTTCTTGATACTCTTTTACATATACTGTTTGTCAAAATTTCCAAAAATTGATAGTTGTGACGTAGGCTGCATTCAATTTTTGAGCAATTTACTTTCAAGATGCCATCAAGAAAACAATTTATAAAGAGAAACGAAGAATTTGACACTAACCTTGAAATCAGCTGTTTTCTTGAACGTAAATTGAAACACTCACTGGCAAGAGAATTTTAAAGGCAAGTTCGTATCAATTTTTAAAAGTATGAGTGTATTGGTAAAAAAGTGTGAGTGTATTAAAACTTGATAGGCAAAACTTGATCGTGTAACCCTCAAGTTAGAGAATCAAAATAATATGAAATTCTCTCCGCCGTCTGTTGTCAGTATATTTTATGTTTACACCGACGGTAGGTATAAGAAAAATTTAAAATAATAACAAAAAATCAGATGGTTAAAGTTTTACAATTTTTACAAAAACAACATGAAACTTTCCTAAGTTGTTTTTGTACTTGTATAAAAATGCTAGCACCTTCAATAAAGTCTGTTAACTTACACCTCTGATGTGATGAAAATATAAAGGTTTCTAAAAAAAGGGTTTACCTAGCATTTACACATGAAAGTACTATGTTCAAATTTGTGAAAAATGTTGCGCAACATTTAATATTTCACAAGAAAATTTTGACATGTATCAATGCTACCTATAATTTGACGTTTTTATTCCGTTAAAGTATGCGACATTGTTTTGGGTATGTAAACAAACCCCACATGTATTTTAATAAAATTAAGATTCGTAAAACTGCTCTGAGTGGAGAGGCAGCTCGCGCTTTTTGTCATTATTTCTTAAGCTGAAGGTCCACACCACGCGTTACTCGCTTTTTCGCAGCATACGCAGCTGTCAAAAAAGGAGAATCTGTGTAGTTATGGTATAAGGTTGTATATAGTATAGGGTTGCCAGACGTACTGTTTTTAGCAGTACATGTACTGATTTTTGTCAATTGTACTGTTTTATGCACAACACCCAAAACAGTACGCAAATGTACTGTTTTTTACACTTTGTACTGTTTTTGTACTGATTTTTTGGTTTAGTCTCCAAAAAACAATGATATTAAGAAAAACCGTGTTTAAGTAATACACATTAAGGTATTTTTAACGGTATGCTATCAAGCTATATTGTCATAATATTTAAGAAATTGTTGTTGTGTTGCAAACAAAAAAAGTTGTAAAATACATAATTAGAATTTTTTTACTACGTCTATTGTTTTGGCAAAAAATATACAGATTAAATTAGGGGTTGCTCAAATCATTCATATTTTTTCGTGGTATTATTTTAAGACATATGATAACCTTTAAATCCCTCATTAGTATTTCCCTTTACCAGGATATTAACAGTGCATAAATTTAACACACCTAAAAAAATTCTTTTATATTGATAAAATACTTTCAGATTTTGTGCAAAAAAAAAAATAAACCAAACAATTTTTTTGAGCTTATAGATTAAGCTGAAATTGGCCGTAATTAAATTATATAGCTGAAATTGGCCGTACCTAAATAAAAATTTGTTTGATATCGGAAAATTAACTAAAGAAAGAAACAAATATTTTCTGAAATTTATTCGATAGTTCCACACTATGTGTGTGGTGAAAACTGCTTTAAATACCAACATGCTTTAAGAAAATTCTACTAAATCAATCAATGAGTAGGTTTTTTTAAGTTAAATATAAACTTAGATATTTAAACGTTTTACATTGGAAAATAATACTATGGCCAAATGCTTTGTTTGTGATGTATGATTAAATGGTGTAATTTTGTATATGAAATAATATTAAATGTAAATCTTTCCTTTGATATAAAATGTATTTTATTCGACCTTTCCCTGCAAACAATTTCGATCGAAAAATAATCTAAATAGTTTCCCCATTTAGCAAAACTCTATCGCTTCTGCTATTCAATTCTTATTGATGTAGTGACATCGTTCGGGAAGAAGTGTCCCACTATGGTAATATTTCCATTAAGAATCTACTTAGTGACTATATTTTATGACGAATTAGAGCGCTTTGATGGTTGAATATCTATTGGATTTAGTAGTATCGCTTTTGGCTCTAAAAAGTACTCTTTTGAAGTTAATTTTTTCTTATTGTTCTTAATTATAAAGAGTGGGCCATTTTGCTGTTTATCTTTCTTTGTTTTTGTTAGACGAGTCTGAGTAAAATAAAAAACAACTGAGCTGAAACTTTTACAAATAATTAAAAATCTACAGTACATTTTACAATTGTTATGACCAATTTCAACAATTCTTTTTAAATATCCATAGTTTTTCATATAATTTTGTTTATTTGGATTTGAAAAACATATTTTAACATAAATTGATATGAAAATAAATTGGTGAAATTGGCCATTAATATTTTAAAGTTAAAAACCTAATGTGGACAAATTTTTTTTAAAGAAATTTACAGAAAGTCGCAAATTTGTTCAAACACTAACCTTATAAAAGTTTTATCATATAATAACTAGCATTTATTTTTAAAGCTTTGCAAAAATTATTTTATAAAGTTTTGTTTCACTAATTTTCAATAGAAAAATTTTAACACTAATTTTTAACAAATATTATTAAAGTCGTATTGAATAAACAAACAGTGCAAGTGAGTGAGTTTGGGCTATTTTGTGCACTCATTTAATAATTTTGTGTACTAGAACGTGCGGGAACTTTTGGATCCACAGGGTCTTAACTTTCGGAACAATATAACAATTTAATTTTTAAATATTTAAAATTTTACTTTATTTTACAGCTTTATACTATTTCACACTCACGCACCACCCATCATAATGCAATTTAAGTAAAAACTGCCATAACTTAGGCAAATTGCTTTTGTACTTGGTAATCACTTTTTAACTGCAAATCGTTGCGAAGAAGTCAAAATTTCATGGGCAATGTTAATTTTTGCTGTTGTTGCAATTTAATAACTGTTACAATTATCTGAACAACTTTTTAAAGTGACGAAAAAGTATAATTTTAGAACTCATTATTCGATTCTAACGTATTTTGTTGTTGCTAAATTCCGCAAAATCTACTGTTTAACTACCAAATGTGACGAAGTAGTTCAAATTTCGTTGATAATCGAAAATTACTCTGCCAATTGCTTGGAGGGTTGATGTTATACTTTTAAAGTGTATTTCTTAATGTTATTATATTATTATAAATAGTTATGCTTTCGTAAAAAAATGTACTGTTTTTTTCTTGATTGTACTGTGGTTTTATAACCAATGTACTGTTTCTCCGAATTCAAAATCTGGCTACCCTAAGTTATACGAAGTAAGTTACATGCACAACAGCGTAGATGCTTTGAGGCAAAAAGTAGGTTTACTTTCTACATTTGTAAGCGTCACAAGCAGCGTTCGAACAAACCAGCTGATTTTGACAAATTAAATTTTATTTTCACTTAGACTGCTACTGCATAAAAAGCGTTGCATATAACTTGAAACGTAGAACGCAAGTAAGGTTATAAAAGCATGCGCTGCGTGGAGGCGAAAACGCGTGGTATGGACCTCCAGCTTTAAGGACAAACAGGTCGTTTTTGTTTGTCTGCTTTTGTTGCGTTTTGCGTTGTCACCTCGCATTGGTTAGTGTTTCGGCGTCGTATAACTGTACCGAGTTACAGTTTTTGCGGTTTCTACATTAACTATATGCAATCGTTTTTAACCTCAATGTTTTAATGTGTTGTCTGGTGGAGAACCAAAGGAAAAAACTCAATGTGACTGGTGGAGAACCATATATAACTCAGACGTTTTACTGATGGAGTTCCAAGGAAATAACTCAGACGTTTAGTGGTGGAGACCAAAATACTCTGGAGCGGATTCTGGAAGCTCTCGCCTTCCTATACGAAGGTTAAGGTCGAACGAGGTTTTGCGGTTAAAGCTCCAAAAATTGTGTGATACCCTGGCATTATAACTTAAATAGTTCGCCAAAATCTTTTAGTTTTAAGCAAAATCAAAAAATAAAATTTATTTTTTTTAATAAAACATTTAATAAAAAAGAAAATAAATATGGTTAAAAAAAACTGTTACCGGGTGTGTTATATAAATTTTTTGTTTCTAATTAACTAATCAGCAAGGCGAATTCATAAAGGTGACCGCATCATGAGATAGCATTATGCTAGCTATCCCTTTCTTTTAAAATATACTATGTATTTTGTTTTTGTAAAAAGTTAGAGTGAATGTCAAAATTATTGGTTGAAAATATAAAAAAGGGAATTTGTTTGTTTATGAAATACTAATATAAAATTGCTTTAGAAGGTAAATCTTTTTCCTGTATTGGAAATTTATTGTGGCTCCACGTATTCCTTACGCCTTTTAAAATGCTCTTGATTTTATTTTTGTTCACTTTTTTTGTTTTATTACATTTAAATAAGTTTTTTTTTTCTTGATTTAGATTTTAAATTTTAAAAATTTTTTTCACAAAATGTATACAACGCTTGACACTCAGTATACAGACAAGGAAATAAACAATAAACAGATGACTCGAAAATATCACCTTTATGAATTCGCCTTGCTAATCAGTTCATATTTTTTTGATTTTGCTTAAAATTTCACATGAAATAAGTGCAGCTTACACTATTTCGCAGTTGTAAAAAAATGTTGCCAGAAACATTTCGGAACTTTTTTACAAAATGAACAGAGTACAACTCTATCCACATTATTTCATTGATATTACGCACAAGTTTTTTTCATATGCGTTTTGATAGCATCTCACGTGAAATGTTGAACAGAGTACCAGGCTTTAGAAAAAAAAAACATTTACCGACCGCTTGCCAGATTTTGTATTCGTATTCTCTCTTACTCCATACATTTTGCTTTTACATGATAAGATTTTTCTCATTCTAAATAATTGTTTGCACTGTCGTAATACATTGTATTGCCGTGTAAACTAGCCTTAAATAGCAAGCATATCAAAAATCGTCAAAAAATTTTATTATATAATGCCTCGTACAACTTCTATAGCTTGTTCAGTGCGAACAACATTTCTTCGTAGCTCATTACCCACTAAACCCAAATTAAGCTCTGCAGTATTAAAATGCTGACGGTACTTTCTTTGCGTTGTAACAATTGATCGTCCGGAAACATAATAAATTTCAACAATTTTTACACGTTCTTCCACTGAGTATGATGACATAATAAAATTCTGTATTATCTGCAAAAAAAAAATAAAAAATACAAAAATTATAAGATTTAAAATCAGTCAGTCCAAGTTAGCCCACCCTGTAGTTAAAAACAATATTTAGTTTAAAGTTTCAAGTTACGTTATATTATTGTTGAAATCTTTTGTTATTTCGGTCTTAAAAGTAATTACGTTGCTGTTTGTTTGTACCCTATTCGGAAGTCTGTTCCACAGATGGATTGCGTTATAATAAAATTGCCATTCCGTTATCTTACTTCTGTGTGCAATAAGAACATATAATTTTATTTTATTCTATAATTGTGAAGTGTGGTCTTTTGTTTTTAATATTGATGAATTAAAACACTGCCCTTTTATTTATTTTGTGAAATATTTCGACAAACTTTGCTAATCATTCTTAGGAAAGTTAAGTAAGTAAGTTAAGGGATTCAAAAAATTAATTAACAAAGTTTCGTTTAAATGTGTTAAATTCCCATTTCATACTACATTGATAAACTGAAATTTATTGTTTATGGGCTAAGCTATTTTGAATCCCAAGAAAAGCTTTGATAACTAATATGCATGTGGCAGTGGAAATAAAACTGAACTGGCAATAGGTATAAAATTAAATAATTTGTTTTTATTTTTTCTCAACTCAACTTCAGTTGTGTTGCTATCCGTAATCGACCCACTATCCTTTTTTTATGATTAAATTAAAAAAAAATAAAATAGTTTCTTGACAAACTGTAAATGCATAAGTACATATGTAAGTATGTACCTAACAAGGGCGGCAAGCGTTATTTTAAACATGAAAATTCTATTGCCAATAACTGTTCAATAAAACAAAACGACCAAGCGATCTATTGAATATGATTATCCAGCCGGGTGGTGTTTAATTCGCGTTCTTAAGCTTTGTTTCTTAGGTACCTACATAGGTAGGTATGTACCTATAAACAGTGTGAAAATCAAAAGTTTTGACAAACAGACGCTTGCCGCTCTTACAGCCATACCTAAACAAGAGCGGAAAGCGTTTTCTAGCTGTCAAAAATTCTCATGCCCATACAGTTTGTATGAAGCATCCCTAAATAGCGCGGCGTCAACGCTTTACAATTGGAAAATTCGATTTTGACAGCGCGTTTAATAGTGAAGTTGGCCGCTATTGTTAATAAATAATGGCAATTTAGCTATTTTTTGTCAATCTAGCGGGTTTTTCTATTCTTTTTATTTCTATTATGTGGGTTTTATTAAACAAGAAAGGTAACACTACTGTTTGTGGCACAACGTTGACGTTCTTGTTTAGGTATGGCATATCATCGTAAAAGCTAAGCGGAAGAAAACGTTCCGCCTTCCGCTTTTGTTTAGGTACGGCTGTTACTTACTTGAGGGTTACACGATCAAGTTTTCCTATCAAGTTTTAATACACTCACACTTTTTTACCAATACACTCATACTTTTAAAAATTGATACTTGCCTTTAAAATTCTCTTGCTAGTGAGTGTTTCAATTTACGTTAAAGAAAACAGCTGATTTCAAGGTTAGTGAGAAAATTTTTCGTTTATCTTTATAAATTATTTTCTTGATGACATCTTGAAAGTAAATTGCCTAAAAATTGAATGCAACCTACGTCACAGCTTTCAATTTACATATGTAAATTTTGACAAGCAGTATAGGTACATATCTACTTATGTAAAAGACTATCAAGAACAACTTGACTGTATGGCCGCAGGGCTAGGTAACTCAGTTAGATGTCGAAAAGCCGAATCACAGCAAAATTTTACATCATACCGACAACACTTAAAAAGCTGATAAGAAAAAAATAGAAAGAAAAAATTAAATAACAAAAGAAAATAAAATATGTACCTACAATAAAATGCATCGTAGGTACCTACCTACATATATGTACATACATACATACGAGGAAAATGAAGCTGAGAGAACAGCATTTTTATTTCACTTTTATTTGCAAATTTTATTACGAAACATTTTGTGCATGCAACAAAAAGAAAGAATTTGCAACAAAATGCAAGAGAAAAAGACATGAGAAAGAAAGATTACATGCACTTTTTACGGACCATGAAAAAGAAAGATGCAAACATGCAACACTGCACTCCACTGCACAGAAACAGATATGCACTTACATCCGCACACAAACATACATATGTACATACTTACACCCAGTGATGCCAACTTAGTGCTTTTGGCACTATTTATGGTGCTTTTTGATACCTCGAAACGCCAAAATTTTATCCATAGTGCCAAACTTAAAAAAAGCACTAACTTGGTGCTTTTTAAATTTTTCGTTAGTGCCTTTAGTGCTTTTTACAATCTTTATTTTTTTTCTACCATTTTTAAAAAATACGATTATATAGAGGATGATTTAGTTGAACTTTGCTATTTGCGGTACAATTTTCAGAACGCTCGTAAAGATTTTAAGATTTCAAATGATAAAAAAGTGATAAATGAAAGTTACATTCGTTTTACCAAAAACTTTATTTACGAGGTTAGAGCTAGGCTTCCTAGCAATTTGGATATTTTACGAAACGTTGCACATTTAAGCGTTGACAACATATTTAGTAATCGTAATAAAAACGATGTATTTCGGTAAGCATTTTGTTGAAGATGTAGACACTGTTTCAAAAATAGAATATGGATTGAAAATATTAGGAATTGTTAAAGCAAAGTGTTTAATAAATTAAAAACAGCGCTTTAGTTTTCCACGTGTTGTGCACTTCTACCTCTAGTGCTATTGAAAAAAGGTTTGACTAAGTATCAGATTGCAAACATACATGTTTTTTCTATTTTACACCTTATGTGTGTTCTTTATTCAGAAGCGTACATATGTTTAAATAATTGGATAATATCATAAGCCAATTGTTTTATTAAACTTTGCACGATTTTAATTTAGATTTATTTAAATGATAAAATATAAGTTTTTTTTTATCAAATATGGGCTGTCATTAAGTTTAATGCAATTTCTTCGAGTTACCAAAATCGAGCTCGCACTGTATTACTTTAAAACTGTTTTATGACCAATTTAAACTCTAACTGCCCGTCTACAACTGACATGATTTGCTGTTATAACTTGAAGTTATAACAGCGTTGTTAAAACATTTGCATTAACAACCGTGTTATAACATGAGAAAACTTCTAACATAATGAGTCTATACCTAACACTAACATCATATTAGTGTTAAAGTTAAGCATTTCATGTCAGTTGTAGACTGCATGTTAGGGCCATTATTACAACTTGGCGTTAGCTGTTATCCGACAGTTAACAGGCGCTTTTTGACAGATAACACATTATTATCTGTCAATTTAATCTTAACTTTAGCTAACTTCAAGTTGTAATAGTGGCCCTAAATGATTTGGATGATATTATTTTTATTGAAGATAATAATAAAACATGTAAAAATGTTTATATACTAATGTAAATATATTTATTATTTAATCTTAAATGAAAATGGTCCCCATCAACGCCGTAGCCTTTTTTTTAATTTTGGAGGTATATAATATTAGGCACAGCCGAATGCAACTTGTTTTGTGTTTAATGAAATTGTAAAAATAGCTTAGTGCTTTTTTACGCTTATTTTTTGGCTCGAAATAGTGCTTTTTAGTGCTTTTTTTAAATTTTAAAGTGCTTTTTGCTCTCAAAAAGTTGGCATCACTGCTTACACCCATTCATTCTCATACAGTCAGGGCTGCCTGATTTGACGATTTATCGTCATTTTGACGATTTTTTGTTCCGAAATTAGCAAAGTGCCGATTTGCTGATTTTTTTCTAAAAAGTGACGATTTTTTTCAGTCTCCATATTCTGAATAAAACACTAAATTTTCTGACACTTTCGTTTTTTAATCTTGGAATGTTTAACAGCCGTACCTAACAAGAGCTTAAGGCGGAAATTATAAATAAAAATAGATGTAAAAACGCTAGACTGACCAAAAAATGGCTAAATTTGCCATTATTAATTAACAATAGCGGCAAACTTCGCTATTAAACGAGATGTCAAAATCGGGTTTTCCAATTGCAAAGCGTTGAGGCCGCTCTAAACTAGAAAACGCATGCCGCTTTTGTTTAGGTACGGTTGCAATATGCAAGTCTTAAGAATATCTTTAAATTATTATTTTCAGAGTACAAAAACAACAATGTTACACTTATTATCTTTCGTCAAGCCATCATCAAATGAACCTATTACGACTCTCTGTATAAATCATATTTTCAACAATTATACGGCGAATATTTCACGGGTTGTAAGATAAAATCTACGTGAGTCTCATAGGATTGATAGGATTCTTGACATGAAAGAATCGTTAGATAGTCTTTACCCACTTCTTAAACGATTGAGGAAGCTCCTTTCGCTGTGCTATGAAAGAATGTCAGTCGTGTTACAGTTTTTCCAATGTGAGGAATATTCTACGATTAAAAAATGCGTTCATGGACGATCAAAGACCTCTGATCGTCTGAATGTTTTTTTTTTTACAAAAATCGAGCAAAAATTGTTAAAAAAAAACTAAATTTTAAGTTGTCCGATTTTATTGACGATTTTTCGAACCGTAAAAGACGATTTATTTATATTTTCTCCGGAAATTGACGATTTTTTCACAAATTTATCTGCATACAGTGTATAATTTAAAATTCAAAAGCAGCAAAAAATTACTGTTTAATAAAATTTCTGCAAAAGCTACAGAATTGGCAATGCGGTTGGTACTTTACACAAAACTGTGAAACGATGTGCTCTGTAGAGCACACAGTTTCTGCACACAACATGTGCCAAGTTTTGTTTAATTTTGTATTCAAACGGCCGGCTTTTTATTTGTGTTTATTGTTTATTTTGCCGGCTGCGTTTTGTCTTGCTTATTCGTGCTTTTTTTCTCTGCTCTATCATGCTGTTTTTGCTCAATTCTACTCATGTGGAATTCGATGCCGGCAGAATTCCAGCAAACGATGACGTTGCGTCTAGTTCGATAGTATTTTTTTCTTATTAGCATTAGTCAAACATGTTCAGCGTCGCTTTTGAGCTGAAGCAGCAACAAAGTTGCGCTGCTAGTGTTGTCGACATACCAATCAAGTTGAAGGGGAAGTTGGTTTTTAGGTTGCATCATACAAGAATGAAAGTGAATTCATAGTTTTTTGTCATTTAATTTAGCTGCTGTTTTAAGTTGCGTTCATGAAGATGTGCATTTGTTGGATTGCTTGCGTTGCATGTTTGTTGTTGCATTAGAGAGGGTGTAAGTTTGTATTGTTAGCTGTTGATAGTGCCGCCACTGCTGATATTTATGGGCTGTGTACCGCTAGTGTGGGTATATTTAGTTTATCACATTGATGTTATTAAATTTAACTTCTTTTCATATTTTTGAAGTTTTTATAGGCAGAATGGCGTCCGTATGTTAAAATGTGTTTGATGATGGTCGTTGTTTTTTATTTGTTTGTGGGTTATTGGTTTAATTGGCATTTTTTTGTGTGGATTAGACAGAAAAATGTTTGCTATGTCCATACATACATTCATACATATACATAGGTACCTATGTCTATATGATATTTTTATAAATTAATTAATTTAAGGTGCTAAATAATTATTATTGGTGGGTTTTTATTAAGGAAAGTGTTAGTTAAATAAGTTTTTTAGTGAAATTTATATTAATTAACAAAGAGTTATTTTTGCGGATTGGCTGTGGGAGTTAATCATATGTACAATAAAAAAACAGCAGTACCTATAAAGTTACATTTAAGAGAAACACCAAAAGTTAATAATTGCTCTAAATATTTTTTTAAGATTTAAGGCCCATATAGGTATTATATGCATAAGCCGGTTTTAGCAACTGTGCGAATTGGATGTTAAACAAATGTGTTTTAAACTGACGAAAACGTTCTGATAAGTTTAATGAAACTATCATTTGCTAAGGCAAAGTGTGACACTGATTGCACTTTCCGTACGTATTCAAGAGTTTTTTGATTTTGTTTTTTCACGCTTTTTTTTTTTTCGACAGTAGCCTAAGCAAGCTTATGCATATTTTAATTGGGCCTTTAATATTCCGACATGACGCAGAAGAAAAATAATCCACAAAACATCTTTTCTGTCATGGTCTGCCATTTGAGGACTTAAGATTAAGGGCCATTTTTATAACTTGACTGTAGCTGTTATCCGGCAGATATCACATGCTTTTTGACAGATAACACTTTACTATAGTAAATAAAGATATGTACATATGTATACCTGTCAACTTACACTAAGAGACGAAACCAGTCTTTCTGATACTGATTTCATTGGATTGACTTCATTGAATCAACCGGTTGGATTAAGAATAAAGTTGGCGGTCATATAATATAGGACGTCTATGATAGAGGGACACATGGTACCCAACACAACGGGAACTAATTACCCAGAAGGAAAATACATATCTTGTACCTATGCATAATATTTGATTCCAGAATTCTTTACTTGTTCATTTATTACTTACATAACGGGTTTTTACCAAGAAAATTATTTAAAGGAAAAACACGAAAAATTGTCATAGACAGAAACAATACATTTCGTGTCATGCAAATGTGGAAACATTTTTGCACTTTTTTATACGATTATCGCATCTGATTTTTTCTCGTTTTGCAAAGTTTGGTTTGCATTTTATAATAAAGGGATCAAGAAAAAACATCACCGAAAATTCAGTTCGAAATAGAGATAAGAAGATGTAATCCCGATTTTGTTACAAAATTATGATTTTTGGAGTTAAGAAATTTTACCAGAGATACCCCCCAACATCGTTACAAACATAAAAAAGTAGTTTTTGGTACGTTTTATTAGACTGTGAAGTCAACATTGGCATTTACTTCTTCAAAATAAAGGCAAATTGTTATCGGGTTTTATTTTGGTTGTTTATTGGAAATATACTTTTCATCATGTACCGCCACATGCTATACAATTCGTAATACGATTCTGCTACTAACTAATGCGCGGCCAAAATAGATTTATTTAAATCTAAAGAATGGTAGGAGGCAAATTGTCCAAATTTGGTGCACATAACTGCGTTACAAGTTCTTCAAAAATATTGACGGGATTGGATAAGAGGCCGTGGCAGAAGTGTGCGAGGCGTAAAATAAAATTCTGTATATCTGGAGAACGGTAATAGCTAAAGTTTCCAAGCTCAATAAAAATACCTCGGATATCAATACACAACATTTAACAAAAAGTGGACTGGAGTGGATAAGTGGGCATGCCACCTCCCATACAAAGACATACATTTCTGTATATCTAGAGAACGTTTATACCTAAGGTTTCAAAATTGGTACAAATAGCTTAAATATCAATATGCAACATAATTAAAAAAGTGGGCGTGACACAAACTATATTTTTGTATATCTGAAGAATGGTTAGTGTAAAATAGTCAAAATTTGTTACAAATAGTGTGGCTATGAATTCACAACATCTGTTAAAAAGAACAATGTAAAGACAATGTAAATTTCTATATCGTTTAACAGTTACATTAAATGTTGCCAAATTGAGTACAAATTACAAATTAGAAATCAAACGAGATATGTATTATTTAACTTTTTAAAAATTTTATTTTAAAGTGGACAGCGAAGCGCACTGGGTTAAGCTTGTACCAGTGTTGCCACTTTGTGGGTAATTACCCGAATTTGGTATAATTTTTACGGGCGTGGGTAAAGCGTGGGTGATTTCTCTTAGGTGTAATTCAGGTGTAATTTGAAATTTTTACTTCAGATGCCCTAATAAAATCAAGATTCGATTTCAGTGATGACATTTATTACTTTCAAAATATTGTTGCTAAGAAATGCACACCCTTTTGAACCAAAGTCTCGGTTTCTTTTTAAGAAACGACTTTTTTTTTTTTAATTCCCTAAGCTAATCCCGCGAAGCTCTACGCTTGTCTGCAGGAACAAAACCAGAGTCTCTGACGGGAATCGAACCCGCGACCCCGACGCTGATAGACCAGCTTGCTACAAGCTAGCCTACCGGGGCACTCTTCAATCATAAAACATACATATATTTTCAAATGTTTAGTAATGAATGTCGCAAGATGGACCCTTTGATTTGGATAAAGATGCCTATCGTAGTGATTTAGAACCTGAAATTTATTGAAAAAATTTATTCAAACTAAAAACTTGCCTGGGGGAAGATATGTTTCCAATATTGCAACATATAATTAATTTTATTTCTATCTTGCTACTATTATTTAAACTAAAACATTAAAGTTTAAATAATATTTAACGCCTTTTACAGTTGAAAAACTGAATAACGAAAGGGACAGTTGTATAAAACTCTGCAGGCATTTTGTTTACTAAATAAGGTATAAAGGGTTTTTTTAACACCATGAAACTTAAAATGGTAGGATACACAACAAAAATTTATTGTAATCGCAAATTGATACACGGCATTACCATTTGAAACTGATTTAAAACAAATGGACACCGCGCCTGTTTCTCTTTTTCGAATAATGTTGACCTCCAAGACACCGATTGTTGCTGGTTTATCAGCATTAACCACTGACTTCACAGCCCTACGGAAAACAATCAATAAGTGTCACATCGCACGGCCTTGAAATCTAATTGACAGTTTATTTTTTCTAAATCAACACATTGCCTTCATTTGTGAAAAAAAGTTGCGTTATTTAAATCATGAAGTCACCTTTAAGTTGCGAAAATCGATGGCTGATTTTCAAAGTATATTTGGATAATTTGCTGGCGTTGTTCAAGCATGAATCTATTCACGATGATGCGCCTGATCAAAAAGTGAAAGCAGTATGGCAGTTCATTTGACAGCTAACCTTTCGTAAGCTCTATGGGGCTAAAAAGCATCCATTATAAAGCAATGACAAGGAACATTTTAAACCTTCCCAAGATATATCAACCAAATGTGGAAGTTAAACTCATTATTTTAGCAGTTTTATTAATTTTTTTTAAGTCTTTAATGTTATTTTTGTTAATTTAAATAAAATTAACAGCTTGACTAAAATTGATCTTGTTTTAATGAGTTGGTTGTGTTTTTGCTTCTTTGTAAATGCCTTTTTATTTAATAAAACTTCAATTTTATAACAGGTGTAATTTCATTTAAATCGGGTAATTTTGCTTCATCTCAAGAGTAATTTTGAATTTTGCTGGTGGTAACACTGGCTTGTACATAAAACATAAAATAAAAAAATAAAAAAACAAATTAGTTGCAAATTTTTAAGAAGACGGTGACGCAAACTTTTCTTGTGCGCTACAAATTTGATTTGTGAATGGGCTTATGAAAAAAACGAATTTGAGCAATTGTGAGTTAAGCCTGTTAATGATTAAGTGTGCGATATACATATATTTAATTATTATAGTTAATGTTTGAATTATTATAATTAGTTTTGCCTTTTTAATATTGTAAACTTTTTTGTCTTTAAAACGAGATTTTTATGTTTTAAAATTACAATTCTTTAAAATGGTAAAATATACTTTTTTTGAAAAGAACATTAAAAAAACGTTTATTAACAATACATAAAAAATAAAACTACAAATTTTGAAATTAATTTTTTCTTTTCTAAAAATATTAGGTTTTTTCACAATTTTGCTGCGTTCTTAAATTTAAAAGTTGACAACGCTGCTTTTCCAGACTTATTTAATTTTGTGCGACATTTTTTAAAGGGAACTAGCAGTTTTGACATACCAATAGCCCGTTTTTAATACAACAAAGACTTATCAGCTTATTTTGATAGTATATTAAACTTTTTATTTCCAACAAGAAAGTACATGTAGTTTTTTGTTTTTTTTTTTAGAACTGGGGCCACTTTATAAGTACATTCTAGAACCAGATGCAGCAGTGCCAACTAGCTTGAAATCCTCTGCACTATTAGCATAAAGTTTTAATTTTAATAATGCCAATTTATTGCTTGAAATGATCTAATCTCCGTATGTATGTTCATATGTAATTTATACATATTGTGTATATTTTGGAATACAAACTTAAACATTTTTTTGAGTAGTAAAAAAACCCTTTAAGTAGCATTTTAATAATCAAAAAATAAAATAAATAATTTCAAAAATTTACCTAATGAATAAACAAAAGCAAACAATATATGCAAACATACAAAATTTGCCCTCATTTAATTTCGCAACCCAATATTCCATAAATAACTGATAAGGAATTTAGAAGAAAACATGGGTTTAATCACGTACATATGCAATACATACTTTAACTTTTTATATAAAATAAATTTAAATCTCATTTTAAATTATATTCAACAAAAAGTGTTAATAAAATAAAATTCGCCAGTTGTAGAATAATTTAAACGTCAATGAATTTGTTTTATTGTTCAAACATTAAAATTCTTTCTGTAATTGGCAATAATTTTTTTAAAGTAATTTTAAGCATTTAATAATAACAGAAGTAAAGGAAAAAACATGTAAAATCAATTAAGATGGATAATCATTCAGGAAAGCAAATTTCGATCTACCAAATGTTAAAATACAATTTGGTTTAAGGATTGATGTTTGACTAGTGACGTCAGCAGTCGTCGATGGCTGCGAGTGTAAGACGGCAAATCCATCTGAGGAGATCGAGTGGTTGCGATCGAAACATGTCATGGTAACCTGCCGGCCAGGGTTCGAGCCCGAGCCACGTCAAGAATGAAAGATTATCAATAACAATTTTAATTAATTTTCATGTTGTAAAATTCCTTTCTTCACGAAAATAATTTAATAAAAAATTAAATTTCATGAACTTAAGCCTAATTAAAAATATTAAAAATTTGGATTAAAAACCATAAATAGTTCAACAAAATAACCACAATACTAATTATTTAATAATAATTTTGGATGGTTAAGAGAAACGAAACTCGCGTTTTGTAATGAATTTATAGGAATATAATTTTTTTAAATTATTGCTAACTGAAGATGCAGCTTAAGAAATAAAAAAGATGGTGAAATAATACAGGTGGCAAAAAATACAACATTACAACAAAAATGGATAATTTGTCTCCTAATTCGTCAAGAGTTTTTTGAAACAAAGATCAAATTCTGCCGGCGAACGAGATGAAATAAATCAGTTCTTAGCAATTTTTTTTTTTCATTATGATTAATATCTTCTTTAATTTTATAAAATAAGGAAAAATTTTAATAAAATACACTAATTACAAAACAAAATGTGGACTTTGTGTTAATATAAACAAAACTTTAACGGAAGTCTAAACAAGCAAAATACTAGAGCAAAAACTTTAACTTAAAAAAATGCAGCATTAAATAAAATAGTATGACTACATAATTTTATCAAAAAAATCAAATTGTTTTTTGAAAATAGCTAATAAAGCTTGAAAGTTTATTACCTAGATAAAGTCAAAGTTAAAAAAGCGTTTTTTTTAAATTTATCTTTTTTAAAACCAGATTTTCAAGAATTTTAAACAGATCAAAGCTAAAACTGAAAGTCATTAAAATTATCTATACAAATTTATATCTTTTAAAAGGAATCTGGTAAATCGGATAAATTTTAAATTTCGTTTTTAAAGATAAACGTTAAATTAAAAACCCGAACAACCTAACTTTATCACAAATTGCAAGGAATATTTTACGGATTAAAAAAAAAAAGAAACATTATTATTTATCGCTTTACAGCATGACTGAGAAACTCTTTATATTAAGTAAAAATGTCTAGTAATTTATCTGTATTGTAATTCCGCTAAAAATTATAGCTTGGCAAGCAAAAACAGTCACCAAGAAAAAACAGCAAAATATTGTTTTAATTTGAAAAATAAATGTTTAATCATTTATTTAGCAATAAGCACAATAATAAAAATTAAGCCTTTAGATAAGCAAAAATATCTTTATTTTTCTTAATATTTTTTTGGATTTTTCGGATTATTAGCAAGCTTGTAAATGTTTGAGTAAAATAAAAGAAAAAGTTTTTAAAAAACGTCTTATTATTTCGGGTAGTTCTTTAAATCACTTGTTGGTCTTAATTGTATTATAAAACCTTTTTAAGCCAAAAAGATTTTATTTTCAAAAACTGCGGTTTTTCGTCTTAAATACAAATAAACACAATTAATTTCTTAAATTATCTTTCCACCACAAGCGCCAATCCATGCTCCATCACAGTCAACTTGTGACTAAAACCTCAAACTTATCAAGGGATTCGCTAAACCTCGCCAGTTGGAAAACCATCCGAAAAAGAAAGTATTTTCCCGCTTACTCTTTCTACGCAATATCTATAATAAATGAATTTAGCGCCAAAAATTTATATCGGCAGCAAGAACAATGATAAGGGCTAAATAAAAAAACAACCAATCCAACCTTAAACTCAAACTCCAATAAGAAACCTTGAACTACAAGAAATATTCATAAAATTCTAAATTTTTTTATTTAGCTAGTGAAATAAGATTGTATTAAGGGTGAGTCATCGAAAAATGTTGACTGCTTTTAGGGGTGGCAGTCGAAAACAAATCACATTCGAATTGGAAAGATTCACCTAATGCGAAAAGTAGTGTGAGTTAAGAACCCCCAACACTGGCAGAGAATTTCCTTGCATAAAACTAAAAACAACAATAAAAACTGTTTTTATTTATCAAAAATAAGAGCGAGAAAGAGAGCAAGAGCTTTGTTTATTTATTTTCTTTATTTCTTATTTTTGTTCGTTTGTTTGATGATTTGTATTTGAAAACACGTTCGATTTAAAGACCGGCGCATTAGACATGTTTGAAGGAAAACATTTAGTTCGACGTTGTGTTATTTTTTCTTGTTCATCTACAATTCTGCTGTTCTTTTATGGAAGTGTTTTTGTTGTAATTCATATTTCTGTTTGCCTCCTCTTCTATTTAAGTTGCTGCGGTTGTACGCGTTGTCTGGCTGGCTTCATTCAATATTTTTCTTGTGTGAAATTTTTAGTATGAATTTCGCTTTCTGCTGAACAAGTTGTGTTGAATGTGAGAGTTCGGAACGTTACAAAAGAAGAACAGAAAAGTGCTATTTTTTGTTGTTCAATTTTACTTCTTCTTGAAGTGAAGTGCAAAAAAGAAGAAACTAAAGAGCAAGAAGATTTTCCGACTAGAAAAGAAATTATTGTATTAAAAAAAAAAAAATAAAACAACAACTACTTTAATCTAAAATAAATCAACAATTTCTTGTTTTTTCTAACTTTTCTATTAAAAAACGAAGTTCGTAATTGATGATATAGAAGAGAATGGAAAAAGCCCAGTGTTTTTTTTTAACCAAAACTAAAACAACAATTAATAGAAGAGAATAGAAAATAAAAAAAAAAAAAAAAATAAAAAAAAACTAAAGAAAAATATTCTTTTTATAAAAACTACCTACAGAAAACTTTTTTTAACATTTTTTAAGGAAATTTAATAATTAAATTAAACTTAATTAAGAAATAATAAATTAAAAAAGCTACAAGAAATTTTAGCAAATACAAAATTACCAACAACTTAATTGAACAAAAATTTAATTTTGTTAAAGCATACAAAAAAAGAATTATTTATCGTCTTCAAAAACAATTATACAACAGCATTTTACACATAAACATACACACAACAAAAACACAAATATAACTGTAAAATTTATGACAGCGAGTGAGCAAAGCCATAACAACAACAGCAATAATCATACCAGCAACAACAACAAGAGTAAAAAATAACATCAAACACATTAATATAACAGCAAAGTAAATAATAGAGAAATAAATAAAATTGAAATTGTTTTTGGATGCAGTGAGGAACAAGAACAAGATAAAAAAAATAAAAAAATAAAACAAGAAACCAAACTGAATGAAAAGCAGGAATTGAAAAATATATTCCCTTTACTGCAATTTTACATTTTTAATTGGGATAAAAACATTTAATTAAAATTTACAGGTTTAAGATTATTAGAAATTATTGTTTACAGTTATTAGAAACAAATCAAGTTAGATAATTTAAAAAAATGGGTGAGTTCCAAAAGATCAGTTGCAAAGCAACTCGCTTTTTTAAGTGCTTTCTACCAAGCAACCGTGAAAAATTTTACAATGTTATCTGTACCAAAGTTCACTAAAAACAATATCGATGCGTACACAATAATCAAACTAGATACCTATAGTTAAACTCTGATACTTTTTTGACTTTGACTGCAAAGTATTATGATGTTTAGGAACTCAGCCAATGTCTTAAGATTTTGTTATTGTAGGTACCTACATATGTATGTAAGTATATGTACATAGGTACCAAACAGTGGATTTGAGGAATGAGGAAACTTCCAAAGTTCTTATCTTGAAAATTTCATCACTTTCAGAAAATTTTTATAAAAATATGGAATTTTTTTTGGAAAATTTTAGGACACATTTTCAATATTTAGGTACCTACATTCAAAAGTTTTTTTTGAAAATTTTTTTATGAAAGAAAATGAAAATAAGATATGTAGGTATGTATGTTCTACTAGAATTTGTTTAGAGAAAATTAAAAAAAAAAAATTGTTTGAAATAAAAACAGAAATTTATTAGAAAAATTTTTTATCAAAATTTTAGAGTTTTTTTGTAATAACCCTCATATTCATAAAAAATATTTCAGTTTTATAGCATGTTTATGAAATGCATTTTCTATGAAAATTTTTTTAATAAGTCCTTTATAAATCAAAAATACATATGCACCTAGGTACCTATTTGTTATGAATAAGGAATTTCTTAAAAAAAATTTAAAATTTATCCAAGTTTTAAAGATTAGGAAATTTGTAGGAACATTTTCAAATCGTTGTTTTTTTTTTGTTGAATTTTTTTTTTAATTCCAGATTTAATGATTTTTATTTGACTATTTTAACAAATAGAATTCGGGAATTTTTCGTTCTCTTTAAAAATTATTTTATTTAATTTGTTAAAATTATTAAATTAAATACATGAAATTTCGGATGTAGCACTCAGTGAGAAACTAAAGAGGATGTATTCACCATGATCTGTGAATACAGTTCTATACCGAATTTAATATTGAACAATTTCGTCTAAAAATCAATCGTATTTTAAAGATTTTTTTTTTAGATTCTCAAGTTAAAACTACAAAAAAAAAAAAAAAAAAATTAAAGAAACTACCTACCTGTTTTGGAAATCTAAATCAATGAAAATTTAAACTAATAAAGATTTAACATTACTTTACTAATTTTTAAAATAAAAAATAAAATAGGAAAATTGAAATCTAAGGAAATTTTCAATTACATTTTTTAAATGAACGTTGCTTTTCCTTAGTCTGCTAAAGTTCGTTAGTTTTGCTCATAGTACCTATGAGGTAGGATAAGTTATAAAACGGAATATTTTTTAAAATTTGAATAAAGTTCTTTTCGTTATACCTATTTTAATACCTATTTTGCAGTCAGAATTAACTAAGGAAAAGTCTTATGGTATGTTCAAATTTAAAAATATTTACCGAAAAGATCGAAACAACTGAACACTAAATAGATCAACATTTTACTTTCTTTTTAAACATATTTTTTAATAAGTAACTTATAATAAGTTTGATCAAGCAAACGTTATACAAGCTCAAACAAATTTTTAATAAAAATAGTGGTTACGTAGGTACCTATGAAGAGTCAAATATTTGTTAAGTATGACCAAAGATTAAGATAATGTTAACTTTTCTTTCTTGAATTTGTTTGCAATAGGTACCTACCTACCTATTTAAAATTGTTCATTTAACTTAAGGAAACCCACAAATCCTTGGTAGGCAAAATATTTTCAAAACATCTGAAACTTTTAGTTAAAAAATTTCAAAATTTTTTTTTAAGTACATTAATATTTTCAAACCTATTTCAAAATCTTCTAAAAGAATTTGAAAAATAATTTTCTTTTAAATAAATAATTTTTTTCTGCTTATCTTACGATTTCGATGACAACGTTCGCATAAATATTTAAAGGTATGATGAATATTATAAAACTTGGGTGTTTTTCATAGAAATTTTCTAAGCGAAATCGTAAGTAAAAAAAAGTGAAATAAAATAAAGTTGAAGTAAATGTTCATTTTTGCAGGTGAATGGCATGCGAGTGTAGATAAGCTTTTCTCCATTTCTTTCCTCTAAAATTTATAAGTAGGAATTTCTGTCCCCTAAGCAAAAAATGATAATTATGATTGTTTTAAAAGCAAGAACTTTCTGTTGATTAATTTAAAAATGAATAGGTATAGGGTAAATTTATTACCTAGGAATAAACTCTATCCAAAAATAATTCAAAATTGTTTTCATACCTATTTAAAATATTGCAAAAACTTGATAACTACCTAGGTACCTATCAAAAAAATAAATATTTATGTCTTCTATTTCTTTCTTAAAACAGATAAAACTTATTCAACTAAACGTTATCAAACTTTTTTACAAAATCAAATAAAATAAAATCAAACTTTTGAAATAAAAACAAATTAAAAAAACCAAGAATTTCAAAACAAAACAAATTTCAAAAACCTCTTGAAAAAATGGATTCAAAAAACTATTGAAAAAGCTTCCATTAAATTAATAGTAAATCTTTTTTTTAAAGTGAAAACTATAGACAAATGTGCGAATTCACAATTTCTAAACAAAAATAGAAAACGGTTCAAAAAAAAAAAAAAATTAATAAAAAATTCAAAATAAAATCACAAAATTTTGCACACAATACTTCAATGTTTTGCAATAAGAAAGTTAAGCTGAAAACTAAAAGGAACTAAAAGCAAAATAATTTTTTTTTTAAATAAAGCGATTGAAAATGTAAAAAAATTCTGTTAACCAATACCTATAACATTTCAAAACTTTATTTGAAATTTAAAAGAAAACTTTTTTTAATTAAAATTGAAATGTTTAAAATTTAATTTAAACAAAAATTTCAATTTCAAAACTTTAAAAAACAATTAACTGTAAAAAAAAGTTGCGCTTGAAATAATTAACAGACATCAAGCTCTTTCAACAATTTTAAATGCTACTTATGGCGCCACGCCGGAATCATTATCCTGCAAATATTGTCACTCAACAGTCAACTCAGCAGCAGCAGCAGCAACAATCTCCATCACTCAATTCCCAGTCAGCAATTTTTCAACAACCTTTTTTTACTCTGGCCGAACAGGAAACAAGTTATTATTCTACCAACAACGGCAGCAATAATAGTAGCAGCCTCACTATGTCGCCAATGCAAACGACAAATAACGGCAATAACAGCAATGTGAGTCCGAATCAAAACAAATCAGGGGCCGAACAATTTGTACGTTGTTGTTATCCCAATGGTGACTGTTTTAAAACCGATTTAATAAATTTGGATGATTTAACGGACTGCGTCAAGGTTATTTGCAACAATGAGAACTGCAATGTGGGCCAATTCATGCATCGAGAATGTTTCGAGTCGTGGGAGCAAACAGTTCTGCTAACTCTTAAAACTATGGGTGGTAGGGCTCGTTCGTGGTCCGATCGTCAAAAGGCTCAGAATTTGTGGACTAAAAAGGGTTATGACTTGGTATATAAAGTATGCGGTTGTAAATGTTCCAGAGGCCATTTGCGTAAAGATTTAGAATGGGTCGCCCCTAAAACTGTTCAATTTGTCAATGGTCAACGAATTATAAATGGTACTGCAAATGCTACTAATAATTTAGAAGATGAAGATAAAAAGAAAAAAAAGAATAAACGCAGTCGTCAGCAACAGCAGCAAAATACTAAAACTCATACTCCTTTGCAAACAAATGGTCATGTTAATGGACAAAATGTCCAGCAATTGAATGGATCTAGCAATTCTACACCCGAACCATTGCAGATCACTAAAAATCTTCATCAAAATGAAATGTCCTCTAACAATCTAAACAATCTAAACAATTCCCAATTAAGCAATATTAACAGCAATGACAACAGCAATACTAATCACAATAATGTGGGAGTAATTGGTTCTGGTTTACACCAAAATGTCAGCTCACAAAATCAACAACAAAATCAGAATCAAAATTCTACAACCAACTCGGATTTACCACCTAATCTAGTGACATCTCTCAACAGTTTGTTAAATGGCCAAAATAATATCTTGGGTTTGGATTTACGTCCTCGTACCAATAGCATTTCTTCAAACTCGAACAATAGTGGCTCGACTTCACCCTCAGCTATTTCATTTTCTTCCGGTGAATTATCATCTACTAATCAAACCCCTTTAAGCACTTTGCAAAATCTTAACTTGAATGGATACTATCATAACCAACAGAATGGTCTTACTGCACCTCAATTACAGCAACAACAACCGCCTCTACAACAATTGCAACAACACCAGTTGCATAGCAATCTCTTGCAACAATCTTCTGTTAATGCTGTTTCTTTGACCAAAAACATTTTAAATGGTCTACAATCGTCAGGTTTGTTGGGAAACACCAGCGCCGCCATCAATCCTAATATTACAACAAATAGCAACATTAATAGTAATTTAATTATAGCAAATGCTTCAGCTGCTACAGCAGCATTATTAATTAAACAACAACAACAGCAGCATCAACATCAGCAGTGTGCTAATATTTTAACTAACGGAGTTGTCGGCCTGAAACACTCATTAACACCATTCGAACAACAACAATTGTTGCTTCAGCAAAAAGTTAAAGAAGTTGAAATCTATTCCGAAAGAGTACGGTAAGTTGAGAATAAGTTTTTTTTTTAAGACTCAACCATAATATGCATAGTCTTACTTAACCTACTGTCAAAAATTAACAAAAAGTCTCTCAAACGTATTTAAGAAAACAAAAACAAAATAAAAAAACATTTGATTCCGTACGGAATGTGCGATTAGATTCGCACCTTGCTTAAGCAAATGACAGTTTCATTAAACTTTGCAAAAAGTTTCCTTAAGTTCAATATGGTTTGCCTCATATAATTTACATGTATTCGCTCATTCGCTTAAGCCAACTTAAGCACATTGTGGTTGGGCCTTTAAAAAGAGTTTTTTAAATTGAATGTTTAAATGGAATTTGTTGTACTTTTACAAAAGTTCTAATTCTTAATATTTTTTAATTCAGCTGTTTTTCATAAAAAAAGATATTTTTCGATCTTGATAGAAATATTAAAAACTATTGGTTTTTTTGAACAAGGTTTATCGAAATAATTTTTGAAGTACTACATAGGTACTTGAATTATTTTGAATTTTTAGCAAACGAAAATAAATATATTTTTCTAACTTGATTAACCCTTCTGCATCCCTTGGATATGTGCCCTTCCTATGATCCTTTGGGTCAATATGACCCAACAATAAAATGTTAACAGCATTTCATATTTAAGTGTAATAAAAACAAAAGCGATTCTATTGATTATTTGACCGAAAAAATTATTGATCGATGATTCTGAATGAAGATGAACTCAATTCAATAGAAAACAAATTTTTAAAGTGGAATTAAACTTGCAATATCGCATGTTGGGTCATATTGACCCAAAGGATATTAAATGTGTGTAAATCGTGTTTTTTGGAGGGGGAAGGAAAAACTTAAATTTTATTTTCATTTAAATTTATAATTTTTGTCCCTGTAATGGATAAATTGAAGTTTCACGTCCATATCTTATATTAAAAGGGACAAATTTTGCGTTTGAAAACCAAAATTGGGTGAAATTGATCCAAGGAGTGCAGAAGGGTTAAATCAATAGGAAATAAATTGATTTTATAGAATTAAATTACAATTTTTTTTAGAATTTAAACTAATTATCTTTTAAAATTTTAAGTAAATTTTTTGGCAGTTTAAAGGTTTTCGCATATATAGAAAGTGTAAAAAGGTACAATAAATTTTGATTAACAAAATAAAAAAAATTTTAATGTGCGAAAATTTTCGAACAAAATTCGAACTTAGCAAACCGTTAAAAAGTTATAAATTTTAACCTTAGAACACATTCAAATTATGATTTCATGCTTTTTAAATTTTTTTTAGAAATTTTTTTCAAAAAGATTAAGTTTGTAATAATATGAAAATACTTGTGAAATTTTAAAGTTTTAATATGGTCATTTCCCCAGAATGGTCTACCAGGACGAAAAAATAAAATGTTGATTATCATCGTCTTTTATTGTTTCTTATTAGAAAAAAGGCTATGTTCTTATAAAAGAATGGTTTCCTAGCATATCTGAGCTGTTTTACTTGAGGAAATTGGTCTGGAAACGGGAAAATTTTATAATTTCCTGTATTTTCTACTTCTAAAGACATTTTTATATACTTATTTTACATGCAAAAAATATGTTATGTTTACACTCTTTCTTCATAAGCTCGCATTACAGTCAATTGTAAAAGGAGTATTAAGTTTTTTTTGTTAAGGAAATTTGAAGACATTTATGGTAAAATGCATGGTGATAATAATAAAAAAAACACATGGAAAAATCGTACGTTCGCGATCCGTACGTTCGCGACCGGTACATAAGCCAATTAAACAAAAACCAAGAGAGATATTTTATTTTGTAAATACTGGATGGAGACCTAGATTAATACACTTTTAAAATAAATTAATCGCTTTTGAAAATTCCGTTTCATTACGCAGATTTTTACATTTCACTACTGTCGGCCGAAGTTGACTTCTATTTTGCGTACGTTCGTGACCAAGCGTTTATAACTCTTATTATGAAAACTTAAACACGATGAAATCCAACTTTTGTACTAAACATAGAGCTACCCAAATGCTATCGAATCGCAAAAAAAAATGCTAGGAAAAGTTTTGTTTTTCTATATTATTTGTACATCAAAAGCGTACGAACGTACGTTCGTGACCCCAGGAAATGCCCATATATTTTCTAATTAATTTTCATGAAAACTTTAAACTTTAAAGCTTTTTAGAAGTTTTCAAAAGTGGTACGAAGTAAAATTTTATTTTTACTTATATCTTAATCTTTCGGCGTTATTCATAAAACGAATTTTTTATGCAAACTTATTTAGTAATTAATAAACCTTCATAAAGCTGAAATATTGTTGAACCTCGATTATCAGCAACATCAATTATCTGGGAAAGAAAAATATTTTTTTTGCATCGATTAACCGTGATTTACTTTCCGGGATTATAAGCTTAACAGCCAGGCCCACGATGTCACACGTTAACGTTCGCATAGAAAATATTACATTTAAAACAAAAACAATTTCTAAAATTTGTTTTTGTTTTAAATGTAATTTTCTATGCGAACGTTAATGTGTGACATCGTGGGCCTGGCAGTAATTGTTTTTTTTTAAATGACTTTCTAACAATTGAACAAAATGTGAATAAAACGAAAAAGTGGAATTTCTTTGTTTGCGTACATGATTCGAATGCATTTGTACAGATATTTACTGCCTGTTTAACGATATCGAACGGCATCGTTCGCATAGAAAATTACATTTAAAACAAAAACAAAAATTGAACATTGTTCGAAGTTTGTTTTTGTTTTTAATGTTATTTTCTATGCGAACGATGACGTTCGAAATCCATGAACAGGCTGTTAGTTTATAATTTCAAAGGGTGGATTGTTGTTTTTATTTTTGCAATGGCATCCGTATCAACGGTAAAAAGACAAAAACAGTCTTAACAATTGATATAAAAATTTTCACTCAATTAACCGGGAAAATTGTTTATCCAGAATGCTGACTAATAATCGAGGCTCAACTGTTTTATGCATAATTGACTAAAGTTTTTTTTAATGAGAGTACAAAAGAAAATTTTAATAAATTTGCTTATTAGTAGGGATACGATTTCCATGCAAATGCATGTTTTCTGTCGATTGTCTAAGAACGATGTCGACCAATTATCTTTCCGAATCATTAAATTTGCGTAAAAATGGCATCGATTTGTTTTTGCATATTGTTGCATATTTTAGTGAAAATGCATATTTTTGCATATTTAGGTTTTAAATGCATATTTTTGCATATTTTGACCTTTTTGAGGGATTTTTAATTTCCATATTATAAAAAAGTTCTGAAAAATAATTTTGAAATACGCAAAAAAATTTTCCAAAAACATTTTTAAATAATTAATAAATTCTTTTGGAGCTTTGCTTTGAATACATGATTGATTTTCAAGATTTCGACAAAAGATGCTTATATTTGTAACCGATTCAGCACCTTACATCGTTAAGGCTTCCAATGGGCTACAAATTACTTGCTTGGTACATGGGTTATACCGCGTTGCTGAGAATTTAGAAGCCAATTCGGTAATATTGCAATTTGTAATTAAATGTATGCCTTGATTCACCTTCCACCACAGCCAGTAGTATCAAAATGGGGGCCTGGCTACCCGCTTCAGAATTCTATAAAAAAATATTAAGAATGTTTAAAGAGTCTTTTGGTGCCGATGATTGAGCAATTGAAAAAAGGAAAAGAAATATTAAATTTAAATAACATCAGAAGTCAATTAGCACTTGTATTTTTCAATCATGGATATATTGGTGAAACCATAACTAATTAGGAGGGATTTCGTTCACTAAATACTCAAGTCAAATTAATTGATATTGCAATATTTAAAATAAACAATGTGGAAGGAAGAATAGCCCGACAAATTAAAAAAAAAATCCCAAACGTTTTTAGAAAAAAAAATTTTGGATTTCAAAAAATAAAATAAATAATTAGTGAATATTATTTTTGTCAAGCCTAAATTTCTTCAATGTAAATAAAATTCAATTTTTAATTACAATATTTTGTTCCCGACGTTTCGTCGATTGTTTGTCGACTTTTTCAAGGGATTGTCTATTTTACAAAAAAAAAAAAAAAAAAAAACAGAAGTAAGGAAAAAACATGTAAAATCAATTAAAATGGATAATCATTCAGGAAAGCAAATTTCGATCTACCAAATGTTAGAATACAATTTGGTTTAAGGATTGATGTTTGACTATTGACGTCAGCAGTCGTCGATGGCTGCGAGTGTAAGACGGCAAATCCATCTGAGGAGATTGAGTGGTTGCAATCGAAACATGTCATGGTAACCTGCCGGCCGGGGTTCGAGTCCCAGCCACGCCAAGAATGAAAGTATCAATAACAATTTTAATAATTTTTCATGTTGTTAAAATTCCTTTCTTCATAAAAATAATTCAATGAAAAATTAAATTTCGTGAACTTAAGCCTAATTAAAAATATTAAAAAAATTTGAAATGAAATAAATTTCAAATATTTTTGATCTGATCTGGAATCAAAATGCATTGGCATTCTTTAAGCACATGACAAAGTTTAACTTTTAATCAAACAGTACTTATTTATTTAAACAAACAAAAATTAAAATTAGTTATTTAAGTTTTTATAGATATTTGAATAACAAAAGATTGAATTTTATATATTTTTGTTTTTAGTAAAATTCAAAAATGATTTTTTATGGAATTTTTTAAGTTTTTAAAGCATATTTTCTATTTTTTTAGTGCATATAATGTATTTTTTTAGTGCATATTTTATGCGCATATATTCGATTTTTTAGTGCATGAAAATCTCATCCCTACTTATTAGTATATTAAACATTTATATTTAAAAATTTAATATTTTAAATTTCGAAAAGTATTTTTAGCTATTTAATTGTAGTACAATTTTTTTGTCAACTTGACTCATTCTTTCACTGAACCGTGTTAGATTTTGTCGCATTATCATCCTCATCATTCTTATGCAAATTAAATGCGTTTCCACTTCCTTTTCAAGTTTTCGACTTCTTTTTTTTAATAAATTAATAAAATAAACTCAAAATTATAAATAAAACATTTTTAAAAATAAAACACAACAACAAAAAAGTCACCCTTATAAAAATAAACAACTGCATTTAATTTTCGACGAAAAAAAACAAATAAAATAAAAAAATCAAATTAAGCTTAAATTACAACAAAAAAAAAAATGGATTTAGTTAGTAGTGGTTTTTTAATTAAAACATTTAGAATTTTTAATCAGCGTATTTTTAAATAGATTTTTTTTATAGTGTTTTATAAAAAATTTTGTTTTTATTTTTGTTGTTTTATTTCCAATCTGCTGCTTTTGAATTTTTGTGTATTTTTTTTTGCAAATATTTATATTGCTTTATTTAAGTTTTGAATACTCAAGGCTGTTGATATCATAAATATAATTTATATTATTAGTAATGTTATATAATAATAAGGGAAATCGCGATGGGCAGTGCAAAGTGTGCAAAGGATGCAAATGCGTGCACAAATACACACATTTGCACAACACAACAACAAAATGTACGTATTTGCAATTTGCCCTTTTTACTTCGTTTGCACTAAAAAAAACATTTCTAACAGTGCTGCCAGAAGTTTTTTGTGTTGCCAGAATAAATTTTAAGAAAAATAATTTGTACAAAATAAAAGTGGTATGATCACGATCGATCAATCATAATATGCACTGGAAATTTACAAATTGCAAATTTGCACAATGACCATCGTGATTACCCTTAATAACTTATAAAACAACCGGTTTTTTTTTGCAAAAATAAGAACGACTTGAAAGAGTTTTTAAAATATTTGGAGAAATAGAAAGTCAGTTTTGATTTTTCAAAATTCCTTTTCTATACCAAATCAGCTTTCTACAAGTTTTTTGTATGTATTAGCTCAAATGTATTCTTATTTTTTTACTGTGTTTACTTTCGTTTAGCAGCAATAAGACAAAACAAAACGTCGATTTCCTTTTCTTTTTGTGCAATAATTGACCCATACTCCAAACATTGGCTTTAGGGGCAAAACAATACTTATAAAACCTTAACATATCTAAGCTTGAGACAGATTGCCGTTAATACATTAAAATATATTTATTTGATCTACTTTTTCACAGTTCATAATTTTTTTAGCAAGGCATTGTAGGACGTCAAGATACAACAATCTATAACTTACTATTCCTCTTACCACTACATATATATACATACATATGTATATCTAAAGATACGATAGATAAAACTATACAAAATTTTTAATATAAAAGGTATACAAATGTAAATCATATTTAACAAAAAATGTTCAAATGATGGTAGATGCCGGGGTATGCTTTAGGGAATTTCGTCTAAGCGTCGACAATTAGAGGGGTTCTGAATAATTTAGTGTTTCAAGCCAAAGATTTTAGCGAGTATCTTAGCTATGGAACAATTTGTAAACATTTAAGAAAAGAAATGTTACATTTGCGATGTTATACAACTTTAAAAATCACTTTCCCACACCTGATTCAATAAGACTGTTCTTTTAAAGGGAGAAGGGGACAATATCCAATTTATTCAATTAATTTCGCAAAACAACTCAACTTTCATTAAATAAAAGATAAATTCCAAAACAAACTATATGCAGTTAATCAATAAAGATTTCAATTAATGGAATTTTTTAAATTTAATACTATATTTTTTGTAAGAAAGAACAGAACCATAAAATTTCAATTTTAATCATAATTTATGCAAAAAAAAAAACACTTTAAAATTAACGTCAGCCACTTAAATAAAACAATATAAGGCAAAAAAGTTAAACAAATCGAAATGTGTATATAAAAAAACTTTTTTTTGCGTATTTTCTGCTACTCATTTAATATGTAAATTTTTATTAACAACACAAAAAAAATCTTCGAAATTGTAGGTGTAACAAAAACAATTTTTCGTACTTATAGGGGTCCCTGTTAAAAAAAAAAACATAAATTGTTAAGGAACATTAAATACTAACAACCTTGACATTGAAAATTGTGAGCTAAGGATATTAAAAAAATATTGCTCACACAAAAATGGCAAGCAATGTTATAGGCACCGTGGTATTAGACCGATCTTCGGGTATCCACGTTAATCTTAACACTACAAAGTTACTGTGTCTTAGATTGAGGCCTCTTTATGGCTGTGTAAAAGTTTGGTTTATTATTTTTTTAGATTTTGTTTGAAGAAATTTTGTTATTTAAAGAAATAGTGATTAATTTGATAATTTTGTAATGTTATAAAGCCATTTCGTCAGCTCAGAATTGGTTTGACCACCGACCATTTTTTAAAAAATTGAGTTAGGTATGGGGTATATATATTTTGAATACCCCCTTTTTGAATCCAAAATCTGTTTCGCGAAATTTTTTGTGGTGTCTGCATTTATTTTTCTGCATACCAACTGTTTGAAGAAAAATTTTTTGTTTGGCCACTGTTTGGCGATTGCAGCTAATTTTTCATACAAAAACGTACAAAATAAATTTTACTGTTGCTTTGCTGCATTGCCGTAAGAAAAAAAGTAGTTTCAGCAAATGCAAAATAAAATGACAAGAAAATAAATTTGTGAAAATAGTTTTATAAAATAATAGACCCAATCAAGTGTACGGTTTGCTATTATTTGCAAAGTGTTTTTAGCCTACCTATAATCTTACAGCAACCATTATTATGCCAAATATACCAACTTTTACTTATTGTGCCTTTTGGACGGAAGCTATAGGGTCGGAGTGGTAACAATATAAAAATCGAATTAACGCAACCCCAATCAAAATGTTCATTAAACAAAATAATATTGATGCCGTAATACAAAAGTCTTCAGAACCAGGACATTCTTTAATTCAAGAAGTGGACAGTGTCCATGGTGTTATTGATCGGTACTGAAAGAATATTGAAATTCAAAGTCCTCTTCATTTACTAATGGTGTTTTCTTTTCTACAAAAAAATGTGACATTTTATTTAAAGAAATGCAATTTGCAATCTGTTTCTTAAAAATTTTGGTCCCGAAAAGGGTGAGTTTTTTTTAGAATTAAACATTTTTATAGAAAAGAAAACACCATTAATTTGCTTAAAACAATGCCAGATAATAAAACAAAATTAAAAGTTATGGAAATGCTTTCGGAAGATTTTCGCACGTACCCGTTGGAAGCAAATAAAATGGACTTTCGAAAAGTCCCTTTTGCTAAAATTAAAGTACTTCTATACAGTTGAAATAATGATTTATGTATACATACATATATTATAAAACTTCTACCAGAGAGGAAAAATATAAAAATGCAATTTTGGTTAAGTCTGTATCAAAAAATTGTTTGAAAACTCCTGGGAATTTGTTGAAGAATGTTTTGAAAATATCGAAACCATCAACCATCAAATAGAGACATAAAAGACTTGCTTATATATCTTCCACGTGTTGAAAAAGGTTATTATAAAAATTTACTCAATATTAAGTTTTAAAGTTCGAGTGTTTTTTCTTGATTCTATTTTACTTTTGCATTACTTCAGTTGTTTAATTTGTGGCTTTTTATGTAACTTTTCATAACAGTAGAACTGTTTTTTCTGTTTTTGTAAAATAAAATCAAATAAAAAAAATATAATATGTATAATAAAAATAAAAAAAAATTCATCTCAACAACAAGTTACTCAATACACAGCAATAAGTATACGTATGCAGCACAAAAAGCCACTTTTTTTATTTTTTTTTTTAGAAAAGTGGCGTATGCGGCACAAAACAATATTTTTCATTTTCAAAAAAATACTATTAAATTCTAACTAGTATATTCATGAAAGTGCGCAAAAATTTACATCTTTCCTCAATACATATACCGGGAGCAGTGGTAAAAGTATAAAAAATTATATATGGTACATTTTGAGAAATCTTCATGTAAATCTTCTTTGTCGTTTTTCTCCACTCCGACTTTTTGGCATATGCTCCAAACAAATTCTGAGCTGACGATATTTGTTTTTCTTCTTGCAACAGTTTTCGTTGTATTAATGAAATTATCTTCTTATAAGTCTGATTCTTCCTTTTTCTTCTTTGAACATAAATTGGCGTTCAAATGATTCATGTCATGTTGACGACATGTTTTTTATTTTGTATAGTCGTTCATGTGCTTTTTTGATATTGAAAACAATAACAAAATTTAACAACGAATGAAAAAGCAAAACGTAAAGACAGTACATGCATTTGTGTACTCGTTTCTTTTCCCCTCGTCCCTCTCGCATATAAAGTAGCACTCATGTCAATAAGACATGAGCCGTATGAACACAGACTAATGAATAGATTGTTAATTTGTTTGTGTGAGTGCAGGCAGATCTATACCTTAAAGACTTTAAACTACTTTAATGATCGAGAATTAAATTTTCCCTAGAATTCGTTCCGTTTTCCCGTTTCCGTTCCGTTTTATTTTACTGAAAATGCAATATATGAGGAAAACAAAAATTTTGGGGGATTAATTAAACGTTCACTTTTTTATTGACGGTAGCCGGAATTGTAAATTATTTCAAATTCAAATTATGGTCGCCCGGTACACTAGTTGGTAGTGAGCTACTCTGGGCTCGATTCCAGCCATAGACTCTTCTGTTTCACTAGATCGGGCTGAAGGTCTAAGTAGCTTTCTATTGCTCGATTAATTAAATTAAAATACAAACTGAACTGTATCTGTAAATCATAATAAATAAAAAAATAAAAATAAATATTGCAAATGTAAAAAACCCCACATTTTGAATGGTTCTGGTTCTCTAGAGTATCTGCAATTTATTTAATACAATTTAAAATGATAAAGAAATTTTATTCATATTTATTTAATTGTATTTATTTTATTCGCTATGATTAAAAAAAAAAATGAAAAGTGAAAGCATTCGTTAAACATTTTGATGTAAAGACTTTCAATATTGTAATTTTTTACTGTTTTTAAAGGCAGATAAGAAGAAAAAATGCGTCATTGCACAACAACAAATAAATTTTAATAAATAAATTGCATTAACAATCAAAATATGTATAAAAAAAAAAACGGCAACAACAAGAAATATTTATTAATAGCTTTTAAAAATTTATGTATAAACATACATACATTTTCAATTTATATAGACAGAATATTAAAAAAAATTCAATAAATAAAAAAAACGAGCGAGAAAAAATTGAAAAACGCCAGACATTTAAAAATCTTGATGAGAATTTATAATTGGAAAAAATATCTTAATGGAAATTAAGAAAAGATATCAATTTTGAAACGTGAATAATCTTTAATGTTTTTGTTAATTTTTTAAGGATTTCTTTAATTATTTGTTTAAATGGTTTATAAAAAAAAACATTTTTTTTTTTAATATTGGTAACAATAAAAACAAAACCACAGTAATGACCTTGAACATGAAAAAATATAAAAAAAAAAAACAAAACAAAACAAAAAAATACACAATTTTTTGAAATTAAATATTTAAACAAAAAATAAAATAAATACTGAACATTACAAATTTGTTAAAAAATTTTGCGTAGTTGAGTTTTTGCAAGTCAACAAAAGAGTTGTTATTTTCTTTTCAATTGAATTTTTATTGTATTTTCTCCATTAAAACAATTACAATTTACTGAAAATAAAATAAAAATTAAGCAAGTAACTTTTGGGAAAACAAAATTTTTAATTTACAATATTTTGTTTGTAGTGCTTAATTCCCAAATTTATTGGAAAACGGCCACTTTTATATGAAGTTTGTTTTTTTGAAGACCGTTAGAACTTGAAATTGTAAAAAACAACACAAACAAGTAAGAGTGATCTAATATACCTTTCACTATGGTGCGATAAGAACAGGAATTTATATTAATACCATTCTGTAGATATAAAGAAATATATTTTGTTTCACGCCCACATATCCATACCGCCCACATCTTGTCGGATGTTGTGCAATAATAACCAAAATGCTTGTACCTAATTTGGAAACTTTGGCTCTTGCTGTTCTCCAGATATACAGAAATCTATAATGTTAATTGATAACCCAGCGATATGTACCAAATTTTGACAATTTTTCTCTTCCGTCCTTTTAGATATAAAAATGAATATATGTATTTTGTGGTACGCCCACATATCCAATCTTGCCCTCATTTTGCCGTTATTTGGAAACTTTCGCTCTTAACGTTCTGCAGATATACAGAGACCTACCTATAAAGTCTTTGTATGGGAAGTATGCACGTACATGTCGAATGTTCTCTATTGATAAGCAAATGCTTGAACCTACTTTGATAACTTTGGCAGTTGTCGTTATTCAGATATACATAAAAAACTAAAAAAAAGACACTAACAAGGGATTTTTTGGTCAAATTAGAGGCAATCGTACTTTTTTGCTTAAATCTAAACCGTTTGTGGATCGACCAGGCTGAATTTCAACATTAAACAATTCCGGACTATATGTCTAAAAGTCCATTTTGAAAAAAGCTGGCCATAATTTTGGCGATTTTTAAAACGCATTTTTCTTATTTAAATGAAAAAACTAATGAGTACGGCAAAAGATTTATCATTGAATTTTTAACAATTTTCAAAAAAAGACCCAAAAATATTAAATAATTGTTGCTATATAGGTTTGGAGCTTTCCTTAACATTTGTCTTCTCAGATGGTATTCAGTATTTCGAGTTATTCAGGTCTGTTGTGAAAGTCACTTTAATTCAAATTACGTGATTTCCAATCATATGTGCCTTTCAAATCACACGTGTGCTATTTTGGTGTTTGTTTTTGTGTGTTTCGGCGGGATTTTCAAATGCCGAAAGCAAACCAAGAAACAAAAAAAAGCTGTATGATTTTCAGAACACTACAAAGTCACACGTGTTATTTAAAAAGCACGTGATTTGATGTCACGTGAGTTTCAGAACAGGCCCCATTATCATATTGTTAACAATCACTAGTGAATTTTCAATTTATTTTGGTGAATTTTCAATTTATTTGGGAAAATAAACTCTAAAAAGCAAATCGCTTTCGATTTCTTATGAAATTGAATTTCAAAAATTTTACCAATAATAATGTATACTGGGTAGTATGCAAAAATGGTTGAATTAGACCCAAAAGTAAATGACTTTTTTAAAACATTTCCATTGAGATAAGATTATCTATATAATCGTTTCAAGCATATATTTAAATGTATTATGCAGAGCGCAAACAAGTCGCAGCGTTGCATACTTTTTTTAAATATATGAGCCGTTTATTTTGAAAGTGGCATTAGTCACTTTTTCAAAAAAAATCGAGTTAATAATAAATAAATAATAATAATAAATAATAATAATAATACTGAGAAAAATATCATTATCATGATGTATCAAATACAAGTGAATCTTCTCGAAAGTTAGCATCCATATTTTTAAACGTGTTAAAACGCAAACCCTTAAATATCTCGACTTAAAAACCGAAATGACTTATGCCACTTTTAAAATAAACGGCTCATATGTATGTACTTAAAAGCGCACAAATATTCACTTAAATTAAATTTGAAAACTCCGATTTTATATAGAATCGAAAACAAATCTGGGAAGAAGTTAATTTTTAAAAACAATTCGTGTAATGAAATTTATTGAATATCTTATTTGAATACAACTCGTAATACTTCCGCTTATTTTCACGTAGAAAATTTTTTGTTTGTTTTGAGCGATTTTTCTTTTTAGTCCATCTTCTCTTGTTCTTGCGGAGTTTATAAGTATTTCTACAAGAGTTGTTATACTTAAATTTTTTTTTTATCATTTCACTTCTGTCACTTTCTTTGTCAAATCCAAATACTTATATAAGTATGTAAGCATAAATTTCACAAAAATTTTCTTTTTCAATTCTATTTTATTTCTATGTATGCCTGTAATCATAACATTCATATTTTTTGTTTTATTCAACACAAACGTATTATGACTTTAGTTGTCAAATATATACATCTGTCATTACAACTGATACTTTAACAAAAGTATGCGTTATTACTTTTAAATGGAAAATGTTTTTTTAAAGGAAAATTTTGCAATTTTTTCGGTTTTTTTTTTAACATGACTGAATTTGCTATTGAATAGTATAAATCAAAACTTGCAACAAAATATGTATGTATGTACATGCCATAAGAAAAGAAAACATTTTATTGGAAAATAGTCGAATAATGTCTGCATATAAACTTAAGTGCAACCTTAAGATTTTTGTCTGTCTTTGCAGTGTATAAATATGAAAACAATTTGACATGATGTGTTGGCGTGTATATGGAAAAGTTTACGGTTTGAGTTTTTTTTTGCATTATTAGAGCAAGGAAAACATTATGGTATATGTTTAGAGTTCTTTTTATTATTACAGTGGAGTTTGCATATATGCGCATTTCCGTCCAAAGGTCCACCGTGACCGAAAATTTAAAAGTTTTTAAAAGCTGATTATTTTACGATATTGTTATAGAGAAATATTTAGATTTTACTAATTTTATAAATTTACTCATAAATTTGTTTACTTAGATGAACAATCAGACTGCGAAGTTGTGCAAACGTAATTTCTAATATGTGAGAATGTTTTATTGTATGTTTTCTTTTAATATTTATCTTTCTTAAAAGAGGTGATATTTGATAAAAATTATTCCAAAAAAAATTTTCTTACATGGTCTGTAATCTAAGGAAGAGTTCAAAGAGAATTATGTTATTCGGATTAAGGGTAAATTTTTATTTTATTTTGATCATTATTCAGTTAAATTATTATGGAAAAAATGTGACGTATCGACTCAGGTTTTTTCTTAAAAAAAAGAAAACACAGAAGATTTTGGAATCAAACCAAGACATTTTAATGTTACATTGCTACGTATAATTCTGAAAGTAGTTTGACTAAAAAATTGTGCCAGGTTTCGCTGATTACGCCTTTTTATACATGGCCAAAAAACTACTTCTGTTTTTTTTGCAAGTTCGAACCGCTACTTCTTTTGCCATTATCTTTGACCTAGAATCGCGCCCTCCATAAACTTTAGCATAGATAACAGTGCTTTCTTAGTGCTTTAATTTAAGGGTTAAGAAAACGTAAAAATATTTTTTGCTTAAAATGTTATTGCATTTTTGATGCGTACGACTGTCACGTTCAACACTTTGGAATTACCCATATTCAACAATTTAGGATTTCAAAGTTTTATTAAAAAAAACTTTTTCTTTTAGAAAAGCAACACATTAGCAACACTTTCGCTCGTTAGACCGTTCGTTATTTGCTATACCAATTGTACAAAATTGTTCATAATGCCTGTCCACCATTCTTTTACAGTTTCAACTGTACTTTCCTTGCGAAAATCTGTTCATACAAGATGACTAAAAATGAGCTGGTTGGCTTTCATTGTTTATAAGTAGGGTTTGGAATTTCATGCACTTATTACTGCAAAATATGCGCATAAAATAGGCTATACAAATTAATAAAACATACATTTTCTATTAAAAAACAACTGACAATAAAATTCTATTAAGTGCTACAATTGATTACTTTTTGACAAATTCAAGAATCACTTGATAAATATGTTTTTTTTTCAGCCAAAAATGAACATAATATGCGAATTTATATGCCTTCTTGAACATTTTATGACAAAAAATGCATTTACGATTAAATATGCAAAAACAAATCGATTGAATTCTTCAGCAAATCTACAAATACGATGTTGTGATTACTAATGACAGTTTTTGCAACAAATTCGCCAACCACGATAACCTTTTTGGTAATCGATTTTTAAACTGTGTCGTATTTGTTTTCATTTTTGCTTGCCACTATACAATTTTTCAAAAACGCCAAACTTTCGCCACAAAAACGCCATCCACGATAGGGATGATTATTTTTTGTTTTTTTTTTTTTTATTAGATTTGCTTTGAAAAATGATGTCCAGCACGTGCTCTTTTACATGTGTTCCATAACTTTACGGAAAATTTCGGGATTTTCTTATAAAATCCGTTTAATAAATCCTTTATTAACATGTTTTATTTTTAACAATGGTTTTATTATAATTTATTAATTTCATTTATTTTATATTATTAGATTTATACAATACAATAAATGAAGTTATGTAACAAAAGTATAAAGAGTGCGAGCTACCGAGGTTTTAAAGGTCTTTTATGCATTTTTAATGAACAATATTCTTTGATATTCTTTAATTATTTTGATGAAATTTTGTTGGTATGATAAACAGTCGTAAATTGGCTCGTTTTTGTAGATGTAATAAATTTAAGAGGCATTTTCTTTCAAAAAGTAACAATTTTTCATTTTTATATATTTTGTAGTTTTAAAAAATGTAAACTCGTTTTAGTTGTGATTTAGTTTAGAGTACATTAATTAGGTTAAGATGCTTACTTTCTATTGCATGATACATTTTCGTTCCTATGTACTTCGAAAATTCATGCAGAACTTTTTCAAGAACCCGTATTCTTTTTTGCTATTTACGAATTCTTTCTATTTTCAATGTGTGCTTACCAATGTGTTGTTATTTAAACGAATTTGTTTGCTATATTAGCAAAAATTGCAGAAATTTTCGTTATGTGTAGAGTATCTCTTGTAATTCCTGCTGTGAGAAAAGAATTTCCTGCCTACCACCCACGTTTAATTTAAGAAAACTTCACTGTAGCTTTATCCCTTTTCCTCGTCTAAAGCTACCTCTTAGTAAAGTCTTAATGTTTGTTTGAAATTTTTTTCTGGCATTAAACTCATACGATTAAACTGTGTAGTTGTGTTGTTCAGTTCTTTTCCTGATTCTTTTTATTCCATCTCTTTTTCTTTTTCGTTGCATTTAATGCAGACAACATGCATGTCGATAATGTCGATTAAAGTAAAAATATGATTTGTTGTATGCAGCTGCAAATGCATCTTGTAAAATAAAAAATAAATGAAATAAAATAAGGCGGATTGTTGTTTGTTTTTTTTTTTTTTTTTTTTATTAATTTTTCCTTCTCATTTCTTGCCGTTTTGAAAAGCACAAACTGCTCGCTGTTATGCCGTTTTGTTGCTGATTTTGTGCTGTTTTTTGTTTTGCCAGTTTTACCATGAACATGATTTTCAAATCAAGTCAGTAAAGCATGTCAAAAAATAAAACTAACGAAAAGGAAAAAAACTGAACATTAAAAAAAAAAATTCTCTTGAAAAGGAAATAAAGTTTTTTGTTAATATGCAAAAAAAAAAAAAAGAAAAATTTTTTAAGAAATCAGAGAAGAAATATGTGTGTAAATAAATTTTGACATCTCTAGGAAATTAAACAAGTACGAAAAAAATTGTTATGACACGCAAAGAGTTTCTTTTTTAAGAGGGGGTTTTTTTTAAATTTCGACTAATGTGTTTAAGGCTTAGAAAAAAAATGGTTAAAACTATTTAGCTTAAAAAGATACAGACGTGGGAGTAGAAAAGTGTACATATCGGACCCTAACCGCGAAAATAACGTAAGCGACATGATTTTCAATTTTCGTTTTTTTTTAATAAATGACTTTATTGGCAACACTTGCATCATCTCCTAAATGTCATGGTCACAAAAGGTACCGTTACGATTTATTAGCAAAAACAATTTTATTGTTAGCGACAAATTTCATACAAACTTTATATGAAATAAAATAAAAAAGCTCTCTCCTGTAATATTGCATTTTTGGCGCTTACGTTATTTTCGCGGTTAGGGGTCGATCATTTTGCACCGATCTGGATCCTATTGGGCACAAAATGTTCGTATTGAAATGGGCTAACGTCATAAGTGATTAAATTTTATTGCTTGGTTAAAAAAAAAATAACTTGAAAAAAGCAGAATTGTAAATAAGAACTTAAAAAAAAAAAAATTTTTTAAGAAACGCTTTTCTTAAAAAAGAACATTTAAAACAAATTTTGCCCGCCCCCCTTGATTTTATCCTGGCTACGCCCATGTATTCGTGTACTGTCATCGGGAATATGTATGCCTGCAAAGTTTCATCCATTTGCATTGAGTAAAAGGCGGTCAAAAAAGCATTTAACCAAAAAAAAAAAATTTTTGCCCCCCCTAGATTTTATCCTGGCTACGCCCATGTATTCGTGTATTGTCATCGGGAATATGTATGCCTGCAAAGTTTCATCCATTTGCATTGAGTATAAGGCGGTTAAATTAACGTTACAAGATTTGATTTTTCGAAGTGAAGCTAAAGAAAAGGTTTTAAAAAATCATCAAACTTTTCATGAAACCTGAACTTTTATCCACTGTAACTCTGTCATTTCTTGACAAAGACCCATGGTTATTTTAGTAATTTTATTATCTTTCACTAAAAAGAAAGAAACGCATAAGCCGGTTAATATTTTTGAAGATATTCGCATTTAAGTAACATCATCTCTTTTAAAACACACAAATAACGGTTATTTGGATTATCTCGAAAATTGTTCTACCTTTGACAATTTTTTTTGACATCATATTCAGATTCAGCGGACAATTTTTCATAAAGATTAGATGTCAGATACATTTGGTCAAAAAGCTGTCACGTAGTGTTATTTGTGCATTTTCCCAAATGGGATTATTGGGCGATAATGAGTTTAGCCCATACGCTTTGCTGAACCTTGAGCAAAAATAGTAGTGCATATTTGCTCAGTTGCAAATAAGCGCAAACAACAACTTTTAACATACGGGGACCGCCATATTTGTTTTTATTTGTAAAAAAGATCGCTATAGCGCAAAAATAAAAACAAAGCTTAAATGCTTGTGTATAGTTATAAACAAATGAAAATTTTTGACAACTTATGCTAGTCTGCCAAAAGTTTTTTGTGTTGCCAAAATAAATTTTAAGCAAAAGCACATTTGCACAAAAAATAAAAGAAGTATGCTCACGATCAATCATAATATGCACTGAAAATTTGCAAATTTGCACATTGACCATCGTGATTACCCTTAATATTTACATTTTTAATTTTATAACTTTGCGATCTAAAGTTCAAAATTTCTATGATTGAAGCACAGCCGCGAATAACGTTGTAAACGCCACATTTTGCAAAAACGGTTTTTTTTAGCAGATAACCGTTAACCTTACTCTCTTACACAGTTTAAACATTAAATAACCCAAAATTAATCACCTTAACGTCTTCAAAACGGCATACATAGTGTCAGCCAGTGGAAAAACGTTGTAAGTTACTATTAAAATGATGTAACCGAAATGGTTTTGCAGTGCGGAATAATGTTTTAAAAGCCTTTTGCATAAAAGTTTTTATTATCATTATTTTTAATAATAGAAAAAAACGTTTTTTAAAACAAATAATCCTGCTTGTCAAAAAACGCTTTTTTTGCTCTCCTGAAAAATTATTATTTTGTAACTTAAAACGTTATTCGCGGCTGTGCTTCAATTGTTTATATGTAATTTGCTTGCACATTAAAATATCTAAGTTCCTGGTAAATCTCTTTAATTAATTTTTCTCTGCAAATATTTCTTTCTATTTCCGCTTACAAAAAAAAAAAAAAAAAAAAAAAAAAAAAAAAAAAAATTAATGTTAATTTATTGGTTGTATTTTAATAAGTACATTTAAACCAAAAAAAAAAAAAATAAAAAATTCCGCAAACCAATTTATTTAACAATAAAAATTCTAATTTATATGACTAAAAGTACATCCCCGCCCCGCCCCTCTACAAAACCACATCCCTTTTCTTTTTCACTCACTTAAAAGCAAAACAGTTTTGAACACATTGTATGTAATATTATAGTAAATTACAAAAAAAAAACCATAATAATTATATGATGAGTAGTATGAGAGGAGCCACTCCCTGCACGTACCCCCGGCCACTGACTTAACCGAAATATTGTTGTGGTAGAGCATTCGAGTGAGTATTGGCGTTTAAATACAAACTTATTTATTTATTTATTCATAATTTTTGTTTTACAATTTTTATTTTTATTTCATTTTTCGTTTGCAATTTATTTTTTCCGTAGTGCATTTCAAATGCATAGATTCAAATACAAATGTATCTGTGAGGAGAACCAACAACAAACGCCGCAGACATTTGTAATAATTTTTTGCAGTTAACACGTACAACGTACGTGCCAATAGTTGATATTGTATAAGCAAAGAACAAAAAAATAAAAAATACGATGAAAATCTAATGGAATAAATAGAATTTGAAATGTTATAGAGAGTTCTTTAGGCGGCTGCTGACTTTGGGTAACCCCGTTCTCCCTTAACAACAAATGAAAACGTTTAACGGCATTTAGAAGCTTTTGAGCGAAAGAGTAAGCGATAAGTTTTAGATGACTAAGAAGATCGTAAAATAATAATTTCAAGTCGGTAGACATTTCTAGTTGTTTCACTTGTATGTAGTATTTATGGCCAAACTGCGACGTTTTGTTTTTTTAATTTTTTTTACAATTTTATTATTGTTGTTTTATTTTTTTTTTTATTATGCATTAATTTTTGCATTAACTTGGTAAATATTTTATTACAATTTCGTACTTTAGTTACAGTTAAATCGTGGGCTTGTTGTGTTTTTTTCTACAAAAATAATAGTGATGTTGGGGTAAGGGAGAGAGGGATGGTGGGTGTAAGTGCTATTTGTTTTCTACACAAAACACTTACACGCTAGTCCGCTGTTAAATTGTCTAGTCTATCGATTTGGCTGTTAACATTTTAACACAAACTGAAAACAACAAACCTTGCGCAATAGTTTTAATATTGTGTCAAGAAATTGTGTAGTGCTGTGGTAGTTCTAATTCGTATTGTGGTTTCTATTGTTGTTTGTTGTGATGTGTTGCTGTCATAAAAATGCTTCTTTCCCGCCACTTGTTTGCTTTTTTTTTTTTTTTTTTTAAATTTCTTTGAATGAATGCTTGAGTAAAGGAAGTTTGGAACTTATTTAAAAGACTGAGAATAATTTGTGAACAAATCTATAAAAGACATATTTACGACGTAAATTTGTTTATCTATTTTTTTTTTAAGTTAAAAATACATAAATTTAATTTTAAGTGTTAGTTATTAGGTATTAAGACATTTATTTTGGCATCCGCATATTTTAAAATTGATTTTTGGAAAAAAATATACAAAATGTTTAATCAATTATGTACCTATGCGAAATGATTTGAAAGCAAAAAACATGCGGTGGGGAATTTTTTTTATTATGCTTATGAGAGTTTTGACTTTATTGTAATATTTATGTAGGTACATCATTTAAGTCGTCCTTGTACATATTCATTATGTGAAATTTTCACTTCTCCGAATTGGTTTCCCCACCAAACTATTACAGGTAGTGCTACAAGTACACATTGCCAATTGGTAGCATCAGATGTCGCCAGACAGTATATACAGTCAAATCCCGATAATTCGTATCCCGATTAATCGTAATTCCCGATAACTCGTTAAAAACTGTCGGTCCGTTGAAAAAATCTCGTTAATTCGTAAAATTTCCATACATTTTGGTCCCCTCGCTAATTCGTATATTTTTTTTTTCAAATAAAATTTACCTCTTATAAATCGTAATTGTTTGCAAACAACCACTTACAACTAGTAATAAAAAACAACAGAAACATGGAATGATTTTTTATTTACCGCTATTTTTTGCGTGGGTTTTTGCTTTTGCTTGTGTGTCTGTTTATTTGTTTAAGATCAGTTTGTTAATGAATAATTTTTATAAATTTTATTTTTAACAATTGTCTTTTATGTTTTTTTTTTAACGTTTTTGTAAGTAAATTACAAAACCCCTTTAATTCGTATTTATTTTAACCCCGTTAAATCGAAACCCCTATAATTCGTAAGAAATGGCCGGTCCCTTGCGATTACGAATTATCGGGGTTCTTCTGTATACTGATTTAGAGAGACCAATGAATCCAGTAGTGCCAATGCTATACAATCGATTTTGGATTAAATAGCCAATAAATATGTTTAAGATCCACAGCAAGTCGATATAAAAATAAAGTTCCCTTATTTATTTAAACCAAGCCTATATATGGCGCTGAATTTACTGAGTTGAAAAATCAGGGCTGTGTTTTAGTCGTTAGGACAATTTCGAAGTGTTAATTTCCTGAAAATCAGGAGGCCGTCTTTGTTTGTCTGGCTTTCGTGAGTTTTGCGTACTCTTATTGGCTTATGGCTTGGCGTCCTATAACTGTAAGCGACTTACAGTTTTTGCGGATTTCAACATTAACCATATGCAATCGTTTTTAACCTCACTTTTCAACGTGGTTTTCTGGCGGAAAACTTTACATAAATCGATGTGACTTGGTGAAATACTATACCTATAATCAAATCTAGGAAGGTATTTATTGATAGAGGGCGCTGATGTGGTAAAATTGAGTTAAAAATTAACATGTGTATCGTGAAATTCGAATGAATACCACTGCTCTCAGGTTTAGTTTATACCTTATCCCCAATTTACGATTTTTTATCCCCAAAAATCCCCAAAATAGCTATTTTCTTATCCCCGAAAATCCCCAAAGATACTTAAAAATAAAATAATATTTTGTCAAAGAAAAATATTTAAACAGTTTTTTTTTTAATTAAATTCATTTGTGTAATATTATTAACACTTAGTTTATTCGCATTTTGACAAAACATCTTAAGTCGAGATAAGATAGCAAAAAAAAATTAAGGAAAAACTCAGTGAAAAAATAAATTTTATCAAACAATAAAATAAACCAAAATTAAAGAAAAAATTCGTTTGTAATACATAATTTTAAAAACGCAAACAGAAATGTTTTAATGAAAATTCGTATGATAAACAAAAATTTTTTCAACTTTTTAAATTTGAATTAATTTTTTTGTCAAAATGCTACAGATTTGTACTTTGAGTTCTACCAGTAAATACCATCTACGCCTATAAAGGCTTATAAAAAGAGTAACTTAAAAAGATGCACGAGAAAACTAATGATGCATCAATGGTTATCATTTCAAAAACTTCAGAATCAGAAAAACAAAGAAATGTTTAATTAAGTTGGTAAAAACACTCGACGTTAAGATGTTACTTACTCACAATTACCATCGCCCATTATGGTTAAACCACAATCAAAATTTTCTGTAATAAATCAGTAACAAAGATGGAGCTGATGGCATTAATAATGGGTGATTTTTTAGCTATTATTTTTTTGGCAACACTGGTTTAAACAGCTGACGCACGTTTCGCGTTTTGTTTCACTGTCAAACATCTTCAGTTTGGTCTATAATTTAACCGTGAATCGTCTTACAAACGTACAACGCTTGCAAATTATTGAATTTTATTATCAAAATGCGTGCTCTGTTAAGAAAGTTCATCGCGCGCTTCTTGTGTTCAGCGACGAAGCTCATTTTTGGCTCAATGGGTACGGTAATAAGCAGAATTGTCGATTTTGAAGTGAAGATCAGCCAGAAGCATTGCAAGAGCTACCAATGCATCCAGAAAAAGTCGCAGTATGATGCGGTTTATGGGCTAGTGGCATCATTGGACCGTACTTCTTCAAAGATGATGCGATTCGTAACGTAACCGGGAATGGTGAGCGCTACCTTGAGATGATATCCAACTTTTTTTTGCCCAAAATGCAAGAGCTTGACTTGCATGGCATGTGGTTTCAAAAAGACGGTGCCACATGCCACACAGCACGCTTAACAATGGACTTATTGAGAGGCGTGTTCGGTGAACATTTTATTTCACGTTCGGGACCGGTCAATTGGCCGTCTAGATCGTGCGATTTTTACGCCTTTAGACTATTTTTTGTGGGGATATGTTTAAGCTCATGTCAATACACACATGCCCGCTTCAATTGACGCATTGCAAGACAACATTGAAACATTTATTCATGAGATACCGGCCGAAATGTTGGAAAGAGTATGCCAAAATTGGACTAAGCGGATGGACCATTTGAGGCGCAGCCACGGTCAACATTTGCATGAAATAATCTTCAAACATTAAATTATATGGACCGTACTATCGATTCAAATAAAGATTTCATTAATTTTTCTAAATTTCATGTGGTTTTTTTTTAACTTTCCAATAGCTCTTAAAAATTAACCGATATTTATCAAAACTAACATGTAAACTTTTAAACTAAGACCCCCCTATTCCTCTAAAAAGTTTCACAATTTTTACAATTTTTTTTTTTTTAACTTCTTATCTTTACTCATTTTTACATTTTTCTTTAACAAATTCCTCAAATTCTATGCAGCTAAAAAACACACACACAATTTTCAATATTCTGCCACAAATTTAATTTTTTACGGCTTTCAAATTAAATTTCAGAAAAAATTGCCATAAATTTTCATTTACAACATCAGGCAACACATCAACAAGAAACATTAACCATTTTTTTCAACAACATTCAAACATGATTTTCAAATCATCTATTTAACACTAGATGCACCTAAAAACAGACCCTGCCGGATCCAGCCGATAATGTACTTTTTTTTTTGTTAGTGTTGCGTTATTTTAAAATCGAGGTGGTGTCATAGGGCTTGGCTTAAATGGTGGAAAAAAGTAGTGTCTATAATTTATAAAAACTGGAAACAAACTAAATTCAAAAGAAATAAAAAAAAAACTAGATGAAAAACAAACTCAATGCTGAAACCAGCATCCCACTAGATTATCTATTGTTTCACAATGCATAAAGGGTAGAAAAAAAATTGTAAAAGATTACAATTCAATGTGCTTAAATCCTATACTATCATCTACTACTAGTTCTACTACTATTGAATATATTTTTTTTACTATTACTACGGCTACTTGTTACGACTACTCTTATTGTGGCATTTACAATTAAGCTAACTAACTATTGTGTCTATGTTGCTACTTGCAACAAAAAAAAAAGAAGCTATTAATGAAACATCATACCTCTTCTAAAGGCACTCATGTTGTGTTAAACCCAGCATTATTGTGTTTTTTTTTTATATTTTTACTGTATTTGTATCCGCCCCAGACCCTGCCACGGTCCCTGAGTCTCCACTAACATTATCATTGACATGCAAAGTATGTACTCTCTCTTATATTTAACAGTGTTGTTGCAGTTGTATAGGCTGAATTTGTTGTTTCATTGTCTCTCTGTCGTTGTATCTTTTTTTTTTTTGTGTATGTGCAAATTAAAATTTCATAAAAAAAATATTTTTCATTGCCAATGCCTTCGAGTATTTTATAGCAGGGATGGAAGATTCTAATTTTCAAATGGTATCAAATCTCTACCACAAAAAGGACTATTTAGAGAAAAAATGTACTAAAATTTTGTAGGGCTATTTGGTTGCAAAAACCAATTAAAATACTGATTCAAATATAAGACTGTTTAATCTATCTTTGCATACAAATTTTAAAATATGTTTGCATACAACAGAGTTTTTTGCTCAGGAAAAGTATTTCATCATTAAATTTTATACCGAAGCCATTTAATTAGCAGTCGCTTATATAATTTTTTCCCTCTCGCGACGGCCGTTGTATTTTTATGAGAATTTACCTGCTGAATTGGTTTTTGAGCCAAAAGGATTTCCTAATGTGTCCTCTTGTTCAGACGTCCACAATCACTTTCTGCTTCCTTATTTTAAGTATAAATAGAATGATGATACACAGAAAAAAATAAAAAATTATTTCAATTAAAAGTGTTATTAATTAAAAAATTAATTAAATTTGCACCAGTGAACAAATAAATAGTATCAATTTAACGTTTAATTCACTTGATAAAATTTTTTTTTCACTTGATCAAATTTTGAACTGATTTTATTTTTGATTAATGCTTTAACTGGTGAAAAATTTTGGAGAATTTTTTCTGTGTACCTATTTTGCTATTTTGGCCAAATTTATAGATTTGAAGATTATAGGAACACTACTGCTACAAGGTTGCTTGTACCACAAAACTTAAGAGAATTCGTTAAAATTTCGTAGTTCTGATTTTAGGATTTTGTGGCCAAAAAATAATTAAAAGACAGATCCCCCAGCATCTCTGTAACATCAGTATTGACATAAAATTTCCTTGAAAGCCCATTCGATCGTCCATTTTGAAATATTGAATCAGTATTGTCTTTCTTGTAACAGTTAATACCTAAGAAGTCTTCATGAATGTCAAAACCCTTACTCTGTACATAGTCCATTTTAAAGTCTTGTCCTATGACCACTTCTAAGGTCCTTAAGCAGGGAGTACCATTAAATGTTCTCCTCTTAGTTGTCAATTGTAAAAATTAAAAACTATATTAAAATAAAGGCCATAATTTAGTCTGAAAACAATTGCTCCAATTACTTTTTTTGTATTAGAAAAAAACACTTGTTAAAAAGTGTGTAATTACGAATTTGTACTTTTTATTTCGAGGAGGTACTGTGCTGTTTTTAAAAAGTACTAAAAAAGGACAATGGTACTTAATTTTTTATACCTGTTCCATAGAGTGTACCATACATGGTTTTTTATTCCTTTTCTCCTTCTCTCTCTCTCTCTCTCTCTCTCTCTCTCTCTCTTTCTCTTTCTATTTCTTGTTTTTATTTTATACTTTATACAATACATACCTTCGAACAAAAGGAAGCAAAAATGTTTTAACAAAAAATGCAAACAGCAACAACTTCATTGCATTATGCACTTTTTTTATAGACGAGTACAAACATTAATTCCCGCTTCCTCCCCCACAATGGTAACCATATTATTCTCGTACCTTGGTATATATTTTTTTACTCCGTGACTTTAACATTTAAAAAAAGAAGCAGAGGGGCAAAAAATAAAATACTTAAACTTAAAAGGCTTCATCACAAACTGCACCATGAATACACACAGAAAAACAGCGGGCTGTGGTGGTAGCCTGGCAATACAAACTGCCAAAGCAGTATATTCAGTTTGTACAATAATCCGTACATTATTACTAGTGCAAGTACAAACAGGAGTGTGATCCAAATAATCATAACACTCAAAGATTATTAATAAAGAAAAAGCAATAGGTACACCAAATAGCTCAACCTAAGTAACAAAAGCGGCAAGCGTTTTCTAGCTGTCAAAAATTCTCATGCCCATACCATTTGTATGAAGCATCCATAAATAGCGCGTCGTCAACGAATTGCAATTAGAAAATCCGATTAACAGCGCATTTAGTAGTGATTTTTTTTTTTGTCAATCTCCATATTTTATTTCTATTATGTGGGTTTATTTAACAAGAAAGTTAACACCACTGTTCATTAAAAAACGTTGGCGCTTTTGTTTAGGTATGACTATCACCGTAAAAGCTAAGCGGATGAAAATGTTCCGCCTTCCGCTCTTGTTTACGTATGGCTGTAAGAGCGGCAAGCGTTTTTTAATTATTTCAAAACTTCTCATTTTCATAGAGTTTATACCAAACAAACTATTATAACGCTAACACTGGTTCACAGCCAAAAAATACCACGAACGCCACATGCCTACATAAGTTAATTGGGACCTCCTGAACACAAAAAATGCTGGAGGTCCCAATTAACTTATCTAGGCATGTGTCGTTCTTGGTACTTTTTAGAGTTGTCAATTATTCGCCTTTCAGCTTTGTTCGAATAATTCAAATAATTGTTTTTGTTCGTTCGATCAAACGATTAAATCTGAAAAATTGTTCGATTAATCGATGAGAATAACGAATAAAAAAATTAAAAAAAATTAAATTTTTTAAATAAGATAAATCCGTCCGTTTACAACTATGGAAAATCTTCCATTTTTTTTTTCTTTGTTTTTTCTCAAATCCACTATGACTTCTTATATTTTTGATGCGTACAACTTTTCATCTTAACTCCATAAAGGGGTTGCGACCTTCCATCTTCAGCCAAACTTCTGCGTACAATTTCTTCTATATAACAACCGCTGTCTGTCTTAATGTATTTTTCCATTGGAACAAGTTCGGCATTTTTTGATGTCGTTGGATTATCTTATACTACATCGTTTTCAATGGTAATATTGTATCACTTATACTATATTCACACTTGGGTTCTTAAACGCGTTTAAGCAACTCGAACGTGATTAAGTTCTTATCACATCAAAATCCATGATTAACCATATATTGAAGTGCTTTGTTAATCACTTCAAATTGACATGATTGCAACTAAATCACTTCATTAATCACATCGGATCAAGCGGTCACCATGAACGTTCCCCTTACGTGTACAACTGACCACGATCGCTTTTTAATGTTTTTATTTTTCCTTAAATAATTCAACAATTTTCACAATTGTAATATATTTAAAATAATCTTCTGATAACTTTGTAAAAGTATTTGTATCCATTTTTGAAACTTTAAAGAAATATAAATTTGTTTGTTCTGTTTCTTTTTTTTAAATCAACTGTCATCTTTAACATCTCAAATGTAATGTGAGCGGCTCTGATTAACTTAATCAACATTTTGCTCAAACGCGTTTAAAAACTCAAGTGTGAACATAGCATTGCGCGAATGGCAAAGTTATATATAATTTACAAAATATATATGTATGTATAAAACAATAACAGCTCTGTATTTTTTAGCTTTTTTTCTAAGTTTTTTCACCCGAGAGTGAAAGATCCCATTTCTTGAAAATTTTTTGATTTTAAAAGAAAACAGCTGTTACAATTGTTGGTCAAAGATTTGTTTAATTCTCAACACGGTTTTTGCTTACTAAACATTGAGATTAATTACAATCAGGACTATATCTGCAATATTTTTTACCTTTCCTACATTTTGTATAAAATCGCTAAAAACGTATGAGCATAAATCAAATTCTAAGCTATTATTTCTTATGTCTTTTATTATAAATTTATGTTTTAATAAAAAAAAATTGTTCGATTAATCGACATAATTTAATCGATTTATTCGTTATTCGAAAATCGGCATTTTAAAATTATTCGAACAAGAGCTTCTTTTTGTTTGATCGATTAATCGAATTATTCTTAATCGGTTGACAACTCTAGTACTTTTCCAAATTAAAAATTTGTAAATCAGTGTAATCAATCTGATTTGACAGATGGCTAAGTCGGTTTATTTTATTAAAAATGTATTGTCAATAGAAGTTTTATAGTTACAAAACGCTTGCTGCTCTTGGCTAAGTGTGTATTATAAAACTAGTTAAACATTATGACTGTTCCTTAAAAAAAATTATAAATTATAACTTTTTTCTTAAAAAAATTTTAAGTTATAACTTTTTTTCTTCAAAAAGTTTTTATCTTTTTTTTGCCGTTTTCTCATTAGCCGATTATCTTTTTACTCAACGAAAAACTGCTCATTAAAGAACTTTGGTTTTCTCAATGTCTCATTTGCTTCTATTCGGTCGCAAAACTTAATCTGCCAATTATTTATTTTCCTTTTATTTGCCGTGCAGATAAATTCAATCAGCTGACTCCCAACTTTTACATGTATTTTGAGTGGAGTTGCCAACTGAAAACAATGTTTTTTGTCGGTATATTGAGAAACCCAAAATCGTTAACGGACAGTTTATCTGTCTAATAAATTTAGGTTGACATTAAGTAACAGACAGTTTGTCGATACATTGAGAAAATGGCCATTAAACTTCTAATTAAAATTTTTTCTGGCTGTCCCGGAAAAATATTTGGTAGCGAGCTGGTATATCAGAGAGAGGGCTGTGGGTCAATCCCCTTCGGAGACACTGGTTAGATTCATTAAAACGGGCTCAAAGTCGTACGTTGCTATTGCTTGGCAAATAAGGTTAGAATCAGTGTCCGAAAATAAACAGAACATTTTTTAGCGTTTTTGTAGTTTTTGTGTAGACGAACATAACCCTAAATACCGTTCGTAACTATTTTCAAGAAAGACCTTTACATTATATAGTGTTCTGTTCTTCGTTAAAAACAGAACAATTGTATTGATACTGTAGGCAAACATTACATTTTAATGTTCTATAATGTTTCTTTTTTTTTACATTGATAAAGAAATGAACAAGGAAAAAATTTAGCAACGACCGCAGCACGAACAGCTTGTGTGTGTATTGGGAATATGTTTTGTTTGTGTAAAATTATTTTGCTGGCTTTTTGTTTTTTTTTCGTTTGTGTATTTTGTTTTTGTAATTTTTTTTTTTTTTGTTTTTCTTACAAGCCAAAAGGGCGCTACGCACAACAGAAACGAACGAACATTAATGAGCTCTGAACCGAACACAATGATGTTTGTGTTTTTTTTTTTTTTTAAAGACCCGAATTAATTGTTCTCATCTTTTTGTTGAGTTGGATACAGTATTATTTTTGTGTTCAAAAGATGACAAACAGCGAAACGTTATATTTTTAATGATTTTCTCTACAAACACTTAGCGTTTGTGTGTTCCACAAATCTACCGAACCGAACACTAAGGAGCGATATTTAGTGTTTATTTTCAAACACTGGTTAGAATATACTGAATGATCTTTTTTCTACAAAATGTTTAATAAATTAAAATTTTTTTCTACCAGAATATCAAAATTTATTTTTTTAAACTTTTCTTTAAAAAAAACTTTTCTCTACTAGCTGAATTTCGTTCCACAATTTTTTTATTGTACTTTCTCGCTTTATTTTAGGCTCTTTTATGTACATATTTTTTAATCTCTTTTTTGTTTTTTGCTTTCTGCTGCCACATAGAAGCAACACAAAAGGAGTTGTATTGCTGCAACGCTGCGATAGCCTTGGTAATGCAATGAAAAAAAAAGTTGCAATCAATATTTTTGTGTTTTGTCCGTCTGTCTGTTTGTCTGTCTATCTGTATTTCATATTTTTCTTTTTTCCTATGCACTAGAAAAAAATAAAATTTTTTTTCAACATTGTTGTTGCCAAGTTGTAAAATAAACCATACAATGAAAATGCAAGAGTGTGAGTTCATATGTGCATGTATACTTTTTAACCTTTGTATGTATGTGTGTGTGTTATTTCCAACAAAGTATGAATAAAACAGTACATATTGTTGCATTGTTTGAATTTACCCTGCAAATAATAGGACCAGTCCAAACACGCGTGTAAAGAGTAGTCCACAAGGGACCAGGACTAGTCCACAAGTAACCCAAACGTATGGAAAAAACCTGGTCTATTTAACATTACGATGTCCTAGGAGAGGACCATATAACCCACCTTTGGACCACTAAGGAGTAGTTTTAAAACTACTCCATGGTATATAACCCACCTTTGGACCAGTAAGGAGTAGTTTTAAAACTACTCCATGGAATACTCAAGAGGATTAGTTTTGAAGTCGTTTAAACACGAAAGCATGTCGTTAAAAAACGAAGACATGTCGTCTCACTACAAACACTTTTTAACAATGGCATGGTCCATGCTTGCATTACATCGGACTAGTCCATGGAGTAGTCCATTTTATCAAAATGGGTCAGGTGGTCCAATTTTATTTGCAGGGTACTTATACACTCACTCATATTTACTTTTACTTTATCCTTATTTTTATGCAAGAGTACGTGTGTGTTTTTTTCAGGATATTTGCAGAAAAATTGGATTTTTATGTATGTTTTTATATGAAATTTTATACATATTTAATAGTTTTGTTTTTAATAACTTTTTTTTAAAAGAAGATTTTTGTTGTGTTCTTAGTTTTTTGTTATTTTTACATCTCTTTGTTTTTTTTGGTAAAAATTGGAAATTGCTCATGGGGTGCCAAATTGTTATTTTAATTAAATTAATATATTTATAGGCTTTTACTCATTCCTTAGATATTAAAAAAAAAGAAACAAACAGAAGTTGAAAAGTTTCTATGAAATTAAATTTCCGAAAAATAGATTCATTTAATAAAAAAAATTGCAAATTGTTCTAAAGCTTCGAACAGACGATGGACAGATCTTACAATGTTGTCATCAAAATTGCCTAAAAATGTCTCGCAACTGTGTCAACATTGTAAGCTCATTATCATTTGGAAGACGTGTAAAATTAATGCATCTGACAATGTCACCATTGTCAGAAAAATGACAACATTGTAAGATCTGACCATCTGTACGAAGCTTTAGACCCTGGCGAAATCAAGTCTTACAATTTTCGAGGACTAGAAGAATCTTGGGATTTTGTAAGATCCCTTGACAACTAACTCTTCAATACCGATAGACCATCAGTAACTCAATGAAAACATCTCACAACTATTTGTATTTTAAATTCAGTTTTCATACTCCTGCCTCCTAAGGCAATAATTTCTCTATTATTCAAACCAATTATTGTAACTAATGGCCAGACAAATTGTTTGTTCAACCCAGACATTAAGAACACTCTCTATTTTGTTTTATGTTGCTGACTTTTTTCTGTTTCATAAAAATTGCATTTATGTGTTTGCAATCTGCCTTCAAGCGTTTCACCAGTACACCAGACCAGAGTGCAATTGAAATAATCATAAAATAGTAGTTATGTATGTATGTACGAGTACTATATGCACATGACGATTTATTATGACCAGGGAAACCAGAAATATGCTCTAAAAAACACGTTTAATGCTCATTAAATATGCAGTAAAAACTGGAAAATATGCCCTGAAAAATGTTAAAAATATGCCCTAAAAATTTAAAATTGCTCATTTGAAGACAACAATTTAATAACAAAATTTAAAAAAAAACCTAAAAAAGGTTAAAATTCATATAAGAGAAGTTTGCACCGAATATTATCTAGATATTAACATCCATATGGGTTTTTGTCTTAAAGGGATTTTAGGTACGGTCGCTAAATTGTTAACAAATGTTGACATTTAAAAGGAATTTAAAGCAAGTTAAGGATGGGAGTATTGTGCAAAAGTGAACCGATTCGAAAATAATTTTATTTGAAGTATTAATTTAAATACCATCGTAATTTGGTAGCTTGCGGACACAAAGAGTCTAATTTGGATGTGAAATTATAGACCGATTCTCACCATTTGAATAGACTTCGTCCATATTTGATCAAATTATCTACAAAATTGGAACTTGTACAAGGCTAAAATGGACAGACAACCAGCCAGGCGGATGGAAGGACATCGTTAGATCACTTTAAAAAGTGATTCTGAGTTGATCGGATTACTAAAAGATTGGTTTAGATACAAATCGCATAACATTTATCCTTAGTGACAACCTGCTTTGTCTTACAATTTTAGAGGAAAAATTAAATGTAGATGTCGAAATTGAAGTAAAAGATTTTTGAAAAAAAAATTTTTTTTTAATTTGCTGCGAAATCCATTGTAGGCATCTTTTAAAAAAATTAAATATGTATCAAAATATGCATTAAAAATTCAAAATATGCGCTATAAACCTAAAAATGCTGCAAAAAGGCTATTTTAACTAAAATATGCCAAAAACGGTAAAATATGCAAAAATATGCACTAACAAATCGATGCCAAAATTCATAAAAAGCTCTAAAACGGATAAATATATTGTTTCTGCCTTCATTAGTCGCACAAGGAAAAACATGCAATTGCATATTTTTGGTTTCCCTGATTATGACCATAGACAAACTAATAATGTCTGTCACGATTGTAGTGCAAAAACAAAAAAAATCATAAAATGAACAATATAACAGAAAATATTGTTGAATGTCGGGTGATGTTTTTATGTTCATTTAAATTAGTAACTTGACTTTTTCTGCAGAAAAAAATTCTAAAAAAAAATTACGTTAATAAGAAAAATGCGTTTAACTAAACATAAAGAATTGAAGATATGTTGTTCACACTTGAACAAATATTTGACAAAAAAAAAAAAAAAAAAGTAGGAAATAAGCGTGACCACTAATTTGATCAGTCTTTAGCATTCTTTTTAAATTTTTTTTTATTGATTTACTAAACTTTATTTGTGAAAAGATCGTAGTATAATGTAATTTATATATGTATGTATGTATGTACTATTAAACGGTGTTTGATTTAGCAAACGTTTTGCAAAATTAAAATATTGTTTAAAGAAACAAGTGGTTACGTTTGTTAGACCGTAGCCTAACAGATGGAACAAAAATAGAAGGGCAACACTTTTAGTACGAACGATATTGCAATTATTTATCATCCTTTATCGTTACAGTTCGTGTTGAGCTTTAGCTTGATTCGATATTCTTCTCTATTCTGGTTTATTTTTGGCTATCTATTGCTAGTCATTAATCTGCATCCACGCAGTTTTTAATCTGGTTCTATCGTATTTTTCTGCATACGATAGGCACTGACGTATCGAATGAAAACTCAAGAGATGAAACGTCTTTGGTAACTTGATATCGAATGCTATCTTCTTAAATTACGATACATTTCATTCGATATCGAGTGCTTTGATACCAAAATAAAAAATTCCGATCAATCGCATTCGATACTATCGTATCGGATAAACTATCGAATTTTTTTACATACGATAGACACTGACGTATCGAATGAAAACTCGATAAATGTAATGTCGAGTTACTCGATAACGAATGCTACTATTTCAAATTCAATGCATTTCATTCGATATCGAGTTTCATGATACCAAAATAAATAATTTCGATCAATTTTACTCGATATCGAATGCGGTGATTAGACCCCTGATATCATAATTTAACATCACCTTTTGCGATCTGCTAACTTCCATCATTGCCACATGTACTGCCGAGCAAACCGTTGTGCCTTTATAAATTTCACTATGTCCTCTCCTTTACAAAGTCCAAGCATTTCGTCATTGCTTCTTTGGGAATAGTCACAATTTAAGACTTGCCTCGGGTGAAATATATTACGGGGAGTATTTTCCTTTAGAATATTCGCAAGCGCTGTTGTAAATGTATAGTCGTAGATGAGTGGCCGGCCGTATTTAGTAGTTCGCTAAAGCTAAATCTCTATCGCTAAAAATCTATAAAGTTGATTTAGCGATTTTTGCCTACGAATGCACTACTGTAACATGAATTGCTAAATTTGGCAATGCCATAAAAATTTAATTCGCTGCAATTTTAGCTTTTAAGGTCATCGCTAAAATTTTTAAATTTTGTATTCTCTTAAGAATTTTAGCGATCGAGATTTAGCTTTAGCTAAGCGAATTACAGAATGCGGCTGCAGGTCTAACATCCATATGTGACAGTGGGTATATTTATATACATATATTTATTTTGCATGTTTTTGGGATTAGCTTGGACTAGACGTCAATATTTTCTTCCGTGCAAAGTATGCTCTATTTGCCTTATCCATTTAATTACTTATGCCGTCTTGCAAACTGTTGTCATTTCCAGGCAGGGCTCCCAGGTATGTGAAGCTGGAAGCTCAATTTGATAATCTCAGACTTGAATGTTTTGCACAGTTCGTCTATTTTCCCTCGCATACATTTTCATGTACATACATACATATTTGCAAATATTCTAAGTATAAAAAATTCTAACATTCCCGTAAATTCGGCTTTAAACTTAAGCTCCTTAGGCCCGTTTTCACGACTTACTTATAAAGATCGAAATAGTTAATGGTTCCTTTAGCACTGGTGAGGAATAAAGTTACCTTCAACTATTTTTCGTTTTCACAACTTCTGTATAAAATAAACTAAACATTTTTAAAAATGTGGCAATACTAAAGTAAATACCGATTATTTTTTCTAAAATAAAAATACGAACGCAACTACGTACTTTCTTTTACTTATCTCATTTTAAATTTTTGTGTGCACAAATATGTTTTAATAATGTCAAATATTAATGAAATACCGCGTACACGCGAATTTAACATTTTGTAAATTTTATTCGTCAAAATACGAGTTTGTTATTAATTTACAAAATATACGTATACTTGGAGTTGCCATATATAAAAAATATGTGAGTATAATATGGCAATCTCAAATCTAAGCCTTACGACAAAAGTTAAAGGTAGAACGTATTCCTCTCTTTACCTTATCATTCACTTTTAGATTAAAGGGAACTTGTGATAATTAAAAACTCATTATCTGTTCGATAACTTCCTACATTTAGCTATTGTTAAGTCGTGAAAACGGGCCTTATACTATGCTTTATTTTCCACAAATTCTTCGTTTTTGTGGTATATTCCTTAAAATATGCTTTAAAAACAAAATTCTTATGATTTAAATCTAAATTGGTTGCTATCAAGGTTGTTTTGGCTCACTAAAGTCAAGAAATCAAAAGGGTCTGGAATTAATGTAGACATTTTAAATGTAAGCCTAAAACATTATGCTTCAAGTACAGCTCCCTAATGTATGTATGTATGCATTTAAACCTCATTAAAAATATTCATTTGATTTCAGAATATTTTAAGGGTTGAGGTCAAAGTTTTTTTATGGCTACAATTTGAATTTAAAATTTCAACTCATCATGGGAATAGACACAGACATGACTTTAAACTTTTGCATTTAATTATTTCTTTAATTTTTGTTCAAGAAATTTTTTAGTTTTTTTAATTTGAAACGGAAATTATTATTTTTATTTTTTTTTTTTTTTTTTTTTGAAAAATAAACCCGTAAAACCTCAAAAAGCAAAAGAAAACCAAAAATAATCTTAAAAAAATTAAGTTTTCAGTTTCAGTTTTTTTTATGAGTTGAACTCCACATTCGTGTTTGTGTTTCAAGTTTTTTAGTGCAATTAATTTTTATTTTGGCAAACAAAATGATGTGATAGTTGTTAAAGGCAGGCAGCCACAAAGGCAGGCCAGCACAAAAAGTATAAAACACACGGAAATTCAGACAATAAATGTTTGTTTGGTTGGTTAGAGAGGGTTGCATGGATGGCGGCGGTTCTACAGCACATTAATTTAACCGAAAAATGTGCACTAAAAATGACTTTAATGATGACGCTCGCACAGCAAAACAAAAAAAAAAAAAAAACTTCAACCAAACCAACACCAAATCATCGCAAAATAATGACTGCAATTTTTATGACTACCAAATGATGATGACGATATGTTTGTACTTTAAATATCTTTAATTTTATTTTTGAACTTCTAAAGACAAAAATAAATATAAAAATATATAGCAGGATATCTTTTTAAGAGTCTCCCATGAGTCATCATAAAAACTAATTTGACTTTAATGCTGCTGCTGGATTTAAAAAAAAAAAAAAATATATGAATTTCAAAACAAGAAAAATTTAAAACTTATTTTAAAACCCCTTTTCTTATCTCCCAAATATATATCCTACACCAAAAAAAAAAAAAAAAAAACTTAAACTTGAACTCTCTTCTTAACCATTTATTTAATTGTGGCAATTATTTTTAAAACTTTACAGCATTTGACATTTTCAAAATGTCTGTCATTCAGCAGTTCAAGTTGAATTTAAGTTTAGTGATCCCTCTTTCTCAGTTTCGCATTCCATTAATTGGTTTTAATGATCGCTTCAGAAAAAAATGTTTAACTCCCATCTCGGTATTTTTAACACTTGCTTTGGGTTTAATGTGTGCTTTAAGAACTCTTATTGAATTTTTGATGCCTTGACATGCGAAACACATTAAATTTTCCATTTATATGCTTTAAATGCACATTTATTTATTTTTTTTTTTTGTTTAATACTTAAAGTAACTGGGTAATTGAAGTAATCAATCAATTCAAGTGTTTCTTTTTTTCTGTAAGTGTAATAAAAGCGGATGTGTTCTAATTAAAAAATTATAAGAGAAATTTTGAATTATTTAAAGCAGATATTAAAATCATAAGTAAACTTAAAAAAATTTCTCTGTTAAAAGAATGAAATTTTAAGTAAATATTGAACCCACCCTCCCCTTATTTATTAAAAAACTTCACCTTAACGTAAAAATATGACTGAGTTCCTAAACATCATAATACTTTGCAGTCAAAGTCAAAAAAGTATCATAGAGTTTAACTATATCTAGTTTGATTATTGTGTACGCATCGATATTGTTTTTAGTGAACTTTGGTACAGATAACATTGTAAAATTTTTCACGGTTGCTTGGTAGAAAGCACTTAAAAAAGCGAGTTGCTTTGCAACTGATGTTTTGGAACTCACCCTATTTTACACAAAAGATGTATTAGAAAAGACGAAACCATATCGTTTAACTACAAACTCTTTTTTTTTACAATGCCCATGATTGCATTACATGGGACGGACCATGTTGTAAGTAGTCCATTTGATCTAAAACTGATCAAGTTGTACAAGACGAGGCGATTATAAAATAAACCTCCTTTTATTCCAATTTAAACAAAATTTTGGCTTTTGAATGTGAAAAATTTCTTTAAGAAATATTTTGATTTATTGGATTTACTTGAAATCAATAAAATAAACTTTTTTGTAATTCGCCTTAAAATATGCTTAAGAATTTTTCGCCTAAAAGTATGCTTAAAATTTCCCATATTGACCGAAAGTCAATAAAATATAACAAAAAAATAAAAGCTCAATTAATCAGAATGTTGATTTTTATTTTTGATTCGCAGCACTTAAATTGCAAATTTGAAAATTTTGATTTTTAATGCATTTGTAATTGGATCACTTTTTATTTTACCCGAATACTAATTGATTAATCAGTAATCTATTAAAAAGCTTATTTGGATAATAAACGATAATTATCTCTTAAATAATTAGTTAACTCTCGGATTATTTCTGATTATTTTATGATAATCTAAAGTAATCGTGATTATTTTTAGATAAACTATTTGTAATCGTAATCAATTATTAGGTATTCTTTCAGCACGATTATTTGACAAAGCAATCTAATTATTTACCAATACTTTGTGTAATTTTTTAAGTCATGGAAAAATAACCTTATACGGAAACCTCTATGTGATAAAAGACATGTCTCCTAGTTTTTCCCAAAGTCATGCACAAAGATTTGGAGCCTCGGTGTCTTATTTGCAAAAAAGTGATAATTTTCTCAGGCTCATATCTTGCAAACCGTTCGTAATTTTGATGTACCCTCTGAGACAAAGTTGTAGCTCTTGCAATAAAGAACAAAAAAATATGAACATATTAAATCAAAAAACATCTTCTTTAAGATCAAAATCGCAAAAAACTTTGAAAAATTTTATATTTTTTTACCATAAGTAGCAAACCGTTTAAAATTCAAGGAAGCAATCAATGACAAAAATGTACCTAAGATCTCAATAAACAACTTTCTAGAGCATATAAACTTCCTACACTGAAAGAAAAATGCTTCATATATTTAATGAATCATTTTCATAAAACGAATTTCCTTGGGTAAATGAAAATTTTCATTGTCTAAATGGAATTTCATAGTTATAATGAAGTATTTTCGTTAAAATCGCTTCATTGGATTTCGTAATTACGTTAAAAATTTAAGTTTGTCCAAGTTAAACAAAAAATTTTAATTGGGAACATAAAAAAACAATATACAAACATAACTATATTCATAAATTAATACAAAATTATAGTTTCCTTAAAAAAATGTTTAATTGTTAATTAAAAAATGTAAGATTTAATAATTTCATACATCGAATGTTACATGTATGCCATTAAATTTATGAAATCAAAAACTTTTTTATAACAGCAACATATTTCAATAATTGCCTTCATAAATTTTAATTTTCATTATGACAATAAAAATTTCATTATAGTAATGAAACAAAAACTTTCAATCCACTTTCAATCAACGTTGTTATTGTTATTATGGACAATTGAATCTCATATTTACGCTCTTAATTGAGTAAAAAACATAGTTTTTTAATACAAAAACTACACTGCCCCGGTAGACTAGCTGGTAGCGAGCTAGTCTATCAGCAGCGAGGTTGCGCGATCGAATCCCGCCAGATACAGAAAAAATAAATAAAAAATAAAATAAAGTAAAATAAAATAAGAAAAAAAAAAAAAAAATAATTAAAAAAATAAAAAATAAAAAAAAAAATTAAAAAAAAATTTTTTTTTACTTTATTGAAAGTATTCATCCAATGTATAATATTCATAGATCTAATGTAATGTTATATTAAATCCTTTTAATGAAACAGGTTTCATCGATCCAACGAAGCGCTGCATAGGTTCCTTTTCCATGCAATTTTTCATGGGATTAATGTCAAAATTCATTGGTATTGCGAAGAAAATTCTTTCAGTGTAGGAATGATTCTTAACCATTTAGGTAGCGCTAAGAAAACCGCTACTATGCTATCTATAACCATATACGGACACCACTACGTGATAAAAGACCAAAAAATAAATTCCCTTGAACAACAAATATTTTCTTTTAGGTGTTCTTATCTTTTAAACTTTTTTTTTAAAACATTTTAATACTTTTGTAACAAATTTAAAATGTTTTTTTTAAAACTTTTTGAAGATATAAAAATTAATGTATCTTTGCAGAAATGTCCCTTCTCTTAAAAAAAATTTTAATGTAAGATTCTTAAATTCAACAATTAAGTTAAAAATGTCCTAAAACAAATTAATAATATTTTCAAAAATTCCCTTTATAAGCAAAAATTTCTTTTTTCTAATCTACAAAATGACAAAAATTTCCTTTAAAGGAAATTTTAGTTCTAACAACATTTTTTAAAGTTTTATTAATTTTACGAATATGTATTTCAATGCGACTTAAGAAAATTTAGGAAAATTTTTAAAATTTCCTTCCTACCCAAAGAAAGTTAAAGAAAACCTTTAGTATTTTCGCAAATTTTCTAAAAAAATTTGAGCTTTTGTAATAATTTGTTCTATTTTTTTTGATTTTAACAAAATTTAAAGATTGTAAAAAATTTCCCTTTTTTTATACTGAAATTTGAAAATTTCCCTTTAAAAAAATTTTAATTTAAAAATTTTTTGTTTTATTTATCTATTTATTGATTTTTGAATAAATCCCAAGTAATATTTCTTAAATTGCCTCAAATTTTGAAAATTTCCTTCGTCTATTAAATTTCCCCCTCAAAGGGATTTTTATTTTTTTTTTTAATTTTCTGAAATTTATAGTATTTTTGTAGTAAATTTTAAATTATATTTGTATGTTTGCAAAATTTCCCTTGTCTAATAAATTTCCCCTTTGAGGAAATTTTATTTAATAAAAAATATTTCTAAAAAATTTTGTATTTTTTAGTAAATTTAAAAAATATTTTTAAAAATTTCCCACAGTTAAAAAAAATTCCTATTGTTTTAAGTATTAAAATAAGTAATTTTTTGACTCAATTTATTTATTTTTTTTGTTTAAAAAAACATAATGTACCTAAAATTGTTTAAACATTTCTTATTCTTTTTTTTATCCTATAAATTCCACATTCGTTGTTATTTTAAAGTCTTGGCGCCAAAATGAAAGTGTTTTTAATTTTTTTTTTGACCACTAGTTGTTTCAGTTGTAGCCACAAAAACCACTATAAAAGGTAAAACGTTTTTTTTTTGCTCTTAAATTGTTGTTTTTGCGTTGTTATTATTTCATTGACTTTTAATTTAATTGGTTGTATTGAACCAGGAGCAAAGTAAAATTGGGAGTGTATGAACATCTAGTAAACCATCGAACTAACCAGCTAACCATCCGCACCAACAACAACTGTCAACTCTAATAACGTCCATCCTCTTAATTGTCTTTTTTACCTTTAAGCCATATTTACAGATGACAATGTGCTGTTGCAGCAGCGGCAGTAGCAAAAAATAGCCATATGAAAGCAACATCATACGGCTACTTTTTGAATTGCAAGTAACATAAGGAATTTTTTTATATTAATAAATATTTTATTAACTTGACAGAAGTACTTACATTTCTGTAACTGTTGTTGTTGTTGCTGCAATAAAAACATACATATTTATTGAAAATGACAAAAAAAAAAAAAAAAAAATGAAATGAAACGAACAAAAAATGTATCAATAAAAGTGAAAGTTAAAATATATTTAATTATAAATTTTGCTGTAGTTAAAGTCATTGAAATTTTAAATTAGTTAATAACACCCCTTTGGAAAATAAGACTGAATTTTTCGTTATGCCTTTTTTGCTCGGGTGAACAGGCATGACTTTGCAGATGTAGACGAAGAGTGAAAAAACTTTCTTTACTCTTCGCCTACATGCATTCACCCTTATCGTGGTTGGCGAATTTAAAATACGCCAACCACGATAAGGGTAATTTAGAGTCATGCCTGTTAAAAAAAAAATCATAGTAAAAAGCCAGTCTTAGAAGACGTATCTATTCTTTGTTTTTATAAATACTTTATTTCTTGCTAAATACAAAAAATCTATAAACTTAAATTTTATAATTTGATTTTCTTTTCATACATTGTTGATTTTTCCTTGTGGTTGCTTTGTACTTGTTTTTTTTCGAAAAACAAAATTTAATATCTCACGTTTCAATGATTTTCATTGTAATCCCTGTTATTAGTCTTTAATATCGTTAAAAACGCATAATCATTACTTTTTACTCTCTTTATCAATTGTTATGTCTGTCAGTCACTTCATCTGGTTTTCATTTTGAATGCATCTTTATCTGCATTGCTTGTTGCAATTTTGAAGGGACTTGTAGATCTGATTTGATAGTTTTTATGGTCTTGCATTAAAAAGAGCACTTTAGTAGATGATGTGTAATTTCAAAATTGGTAATTTCAAGTCTAGAGGATTTGGTTTCTTAAATTGGATTTTCATTATGACCTTTGTTGTTTGGGAGAACTGGCATAACTTTCAATGTTTGTAGGTGAAGAGAAGCGGAATAGTGCATAAGGGGTAGATAGGCTTTTCTAGACCATTCGTCTACAAAATTAAAATACTTGCCTCCTAATCCTCCCCAAGCAATTAATTAACTAAATAGTAAAAATTCAGTCCTAGCAGGGTTGATTGGAAGAAGGGCAATTCACGAATTTATTTGGTTTTTTTAAGATATTTCAAAGAAAAAGTAATAGTTTCGTAACAAATATGATGATTTTGAACAAATTTTGTACAATTTCCTCAACATACAAAAATTTCCCTTAAAGGAAATTTTTTTTCAAATTCTTGTTTTTAAATCAAAAATTTTATAAAAAATAATAATTTATATTTTTTTTTAGCAAAATTTCCAAAAAATTTTAAAACTTTGTAAAAATAAAAAAGTTCAAAAAAAAAAAATTGTTATTCAGATTAATCTTCTACAAAAAACGACACTGTCGATGACGACAACGACAGCTGGAATAAGGCTGATTATTTAATTCAGCAGTTTTGTTACGAATAGTAACAACAACGTTGTTATTTTTAGGATACATAAAAAAAAAAATTTTAAAATTTCTCTTTATTAAAATTTTTATTTTTAGGCTTAACAACATTTTTAAAAATTTTTAATATTTTTTAAAACACATTTAAAACAATTTATTAAGTTTTAACAAAATCATTTTCAATTTCTTAAGATAAAAAAATTTCCCTTTTTACTTTTTTAAGAATTAAATTTGATCGACAACATTTTTATAATTATTTCTTATGGCCATTTTCTCATTAGGCGATTATCTTTTTTCCCAACGAAAAACTGCACATTAAAGAAATTTGGTTTTCTCAATGTCTCATTTGCATCGATTTAATCGCAAAGCTAACCGGCACTCATCTGCCAATTATTTATTTTCCTTTTATTTGCCGTACAGATAAATTCAATCAGCTGACTCCCATCTTTTACATGTATTTTGAGTGGCGTTGCCAGCTGAAAACTTTGTTATTTGTCGGTATATTGAGAAACCCAAAATTGTTAACGGACAGTTTATCGGTCCAATAAATTTATGTTGACATTAAGTAACAGACAGTTTGTCGATACATTGAGAAAATGGCCATTAGTCTTATAACAACATTAAAAAATTTTGTTGATTTTTGGCAAAAAGTAAAAAAAATTCCCATAAATTTAACAAATTTCCCTCAAATTAACAAAATTTCCCTTTAATTAAAAAATTGTTTGTCAAAGGAAATTTGAGTTTTAAGTACAATTTGCAAAGTTTTATTGTTTGTACACTTACGGCCTATTACTATGACAGTCAAGTAACAATATAATTTGGTAACATCTTTTTAAAATTTCCTTAATTAAAAACAAGTTAGAGTGCTATATTCGGCTGTGCCGAATCTATGATACCCTCCACCGACAGTTCGAATGTTTAAGGAGTAATATCTGCATGATGTTATTATTATCTTAAACTGTGACGATTTGGTATTAATTATGGTTTTAGGTATACTAAACTGTTTTCCGGGATTAGGGTTCCTATGGAACCTAGGGTAAATTATGTAGCGATCTTCACGAAATTTCACAGTATCATTAATAGTCCTATAAAACTGTGACGTACCAAATTTTGTTACGCTAGCGTTATTTTTTACGGTTTTAGGCGTACTAAACTGTTTTCCGGGAGTAGTGTTTATATGGGGCTCAGGGTAAATTATGGACGGATCTTCGCGAAATTTAACAGCGTGATTTCCAGTCAAATAAAACAAATTTTTGCAAAATCTTATCTTATTCCGTGCCTTGTTCCAGCATTTATGTTATTTTTTGTAACAAAATTATCAATTTTTTAGGTGGTGGTTCCACATTTTGATTCATAGCTCTGGTCCTCCTGAACCGATTTTGCTGGATTTCAATCCCAAACTGCTTAGGATAACTACAAGCAATTTGGCACCAAGTTTGTTCATTTCTTTTGAGTTGTTCGAAAGTGAGCGTGCTTTCAACAGACGGACAGACAGACGGACATGGCTTAATCGACTTAGAATTACCCAAGGACCCAGAATATATATACTTTATGGGGTCTGAGATGAATAATAAAAAAGTTTCACACGGAATGACAAACTTAATATACCCTCTTCATAACTAATTGTGGTGGAGGGTATAAACAAATTAAGACATTTTTAAGTTTTGAAAAAATTTTTAAAGAAGGTTTTGTAGTAAATGGAAGATGGCTTTCGGTTGTTAAAATTACCTGGGCCTAATTCTGACAGTCGTGATCGAGTACTTTTTCGATTCGAAAGCAATTTTATTTGTAATTCTTTCAATCGATACTAAACGAATCGAAATTATTTTTTCAGTATTGTGAAACTTAAATTAATGCTTTACACCACTTAAAAAATAATTCCGATTCGTTCAGCTTTGACTTAAACAATTCGATAATAAATTGCTTTCGAATCGAGAAAGTGCTCGATCACGACTGCCAGACTCAGGCCCCTGCTCTTTTATACATACGTTTTTTCAAGAATTTCCCTTAAGGGTAATTTTACTTTATAATTTGAATGCTTAAACTCGCCTTCTAACACTATCTTTTCTTAATTCTTAAAAATTCATCTTCCATTAATATTCTATCTCAAAAATAAACATCTCTTCTAACCACTTTACCAAGTGTCAATTTAAACGATTATTAGCAATATTATTACACATATCCAGACATTCAAATGCATATAAATTCTATATCATCTACTATTTATCTGTTAAATTTCTCAAACCCTCCGCTTAATGTTGTCACTGATACAGACACAAAACAATCTATGTATTCATGAGATACAAACAGCATCATTGCAGAGACTAATCAAGCTTGTCGTTTGTTGTAGCAGTTACATGTTGTTCATATAACAATAACAAGTGTTGTAAAGTTATTTTTTATTTTTTTTTTTGACATACAAATCATCCTTCCCGTCCTCCTGCTTCTGTTGGCACTCCAATCATAATCATCATCACCCATCAGTAGCAGCATCATTTTTGTTCATTATGTTTATCCGCTGTTAGTGTGTTGCTTCTACTTAAATGCGAATACTAGAATTTGTATCTTTTGTGTTCTCTGCAACAATTTTCAACGTTTAGGTTTTATGATTATTGGCTTGTTTAAGAGTGCTTTAAGTTAATGCAAAATTTCTTTTTTTTTCTATTTTCTTGTAGTTTTTTGATTTTTTTTTTATCAGTGTGTGTGTGTGTGTGTGTGTTGCTGTTGTAAGGGGGAAAAAGCAAACATATTTTATTTTGCGTAAATTAATTCTATTTGCTGTTTTATTAAAATCTTTAAGTTTTTTTTTCTTTCTATTAGCGAAAACATGCATATTTTGGAAATTTATCAGTAATTTCATGCTTGAACATGTTTAAGATTCGTTGTTTTAGGTTTAGCACTTAAACAATAAGACACGAATTATGACAGTTAACCGTTAAGACGTTTACGATTTTTTGTTTTTTAAAAAAATCAGGAGTGTTCTTGAAATCGAAAACGCAAGTTGTTTACACTTTTCATCTAATTTTTATAATTTTTTGTTATAAAATTCTGTTAAATAGCGAAATATTTGTATTATATTTGTCATAAAATTCTTTTATTACAGAAATCTTATTGAAAAACGACGTTCAAAACTCTTGCGTTTTAAGTTTTCGATTTCCAGACCACCTAAATATGTTTAATTTCGTATATGTATCGAAAAGAACTAGTTTGCCTTTAGATTTTAAAGTCTTTTTTTCTGGACTAAATAATTTATGAAAAGTTTAATTCGCTTTTATCTTAAATATGCAGTAAAAACTTGGAAATATGTTTTAAAATATCTCTCGATATTTCTATGTATGTGTTACACAGTAACTAGTATTTAGTTAGAAATATACTACATAGTTCATGCTATTGACTTCAGATTAGAAAGCACATATCGTCGCATGTCGCATGTAATTTGTATCCACATACGACAATTAAATAATCAACCGACGATATGTTGTAAGACTTTTACGATGAGTTGTCGTAGGAGCCCAACTGGTCAATTGTATGCAGTTAAATATTAGTTAAAAACGAGAATTCTCTATTGTTAGTAGGGTATTCATTTAACCGGGCTTTTGCTTTAATCGGTTAATCACTCGATTAATTAATCGACGTTTTGGTTTAATCGGTTAATAATCGGTTACTTGTGTTTTTGATCGGTTAACCGATTAATAAAGTTTCTTTGAAATTAAGTAATTTCAATAAATAAAAATTAGAAGTTATTTATTATAACAATAACATAACAATTCTTGAACTAAAAGACCAATTTCAATAGTTAAGGGAGATCTTTAAAATAATCTTTCCTTTTGCTGAGCATATAAAATCTTCCATTATGCCATTCGAGTCCTGTTTTAATTTTTTAAAATTTTCAACACTTCATCGAGAGTTTCTTCTATTGTCAGGTCACCATCTGAATCATCCTGGCAAAGCTCAGCATCGAATATTCTGCAAAGAAGTTCATTTCCGAATTCCTTAATTTCTGTTATTGTACTGCATTTTAAGAATGTATTATTTGAAGGAAATATTGTGTATAAAAAATATTTCTAAGCACAACTTTTTTGGTGCACTTTGGTACAGATAACATTGTAAAATTCTACATTTTTGTATTGTAGAATGTTTGTCTGAGTTCATACGTCTCATGTCTTATTGACATGATTCTTCCTTGTTCTTCTTTGAACATGAATTGGCGTTCAAATGAATGTTGACGACGTGCGTATGCATGTATGATTTTTGATATTGAAAACAAAAACAAAATTAAACAACGAATGAAAAAGCAAAGCGAACTGACAGTACATGCATATGTGTACTCGTTTCTTTTCCCCTCGTCCCTCTCGCCTATAAAGTAGCAATCATGTCATTAAACCATGAGCCGTATGAACACAGACTATTTAAAAAAAACATAATTAAAAACACAAAAATGAAAAATTGGGAATTTAGCACGCCATAAAGAATTCTTAATAATAATAAATTTTGTATTCCCAAAAATAACTTTGACAAAAAATATGGTATTAATACTACAAAAAACTAGAAATTTTGTTACATCGGTTAATCGGTTTAATCGTTAATCGAAAATAGCCAATTTGAAATTAACCGATCAGTTAATCGGGTAGTAATTAATCGGTTAACCGATTAACGGTTAACCGAATGAATACCATAATTGTCAGACACCAGCAGAATGGCCCGATATGTTTTTCGTCATTATTCTTCTACTTTGAAAATTTAATGTCTTTAAGGCGGGGATCACACTATGAAAGTTTTCTTTCAGAAAGTCTGAGTTTGTGGGTGAGAAGGGAAAAAGGAACAGCATGTTCTCTTCCCCTCTCACCAATAAACTCAGACTTTCTGAAAGAAAACTTTCATAGTGTGAATCCAGACTAACTTAACAATTTTAGCAAAAATAGAGCTGGAGTTTTTCTTTCTTTTAATGAATTATTTTATTTTTTAAACCTGAAAAAATGTTGCCATAATAAAATGTTCAATATTTGTTTTTACATAGACAACACCCAAATTTGCACTAAAACCAAATTTGTTAATTCTAAAACCAAAAAAAAAAAAAAAAAAATATGTTTTTTTTGTAGTGCTGTTGTCTCTGCAAAAAACGTGTAAATCGGTGTTTGTCTATTTTTGTAGTTTTGTTGTTGTTTCTATTTCAAGCGTCGTGTGCCCCTATCCACATATCGAGCCCTTACCGCAAAATAGCTTAAGCGACATCATTTTTAATTTTCGTTTTTTTTTTTTAATAAATAAATTTATTGGAAACACTTGCGCAATCTCCTAAAATGTCATGGTCACATAAGGTGCCGTTACGATTTTTAAGCAAAAAACGATTTTAACTTACGCGACAACCTTCATACAAAATTTTTATGAATAAAATAAAAAACAAAACTGTATAAATAAGAAAGCCGACTATTAACCAGAATTTAAAACATTTACTTAAATTAATTTTTTGAATCCCAAGAAAAACTTTGATTAACTTTGTTGTTGCGCTGCGAAACAGTACAGAACAGTAAGCATTAACAAATTTAACTATTATAAAAATATGACTTAAAAAGGTAGACTGTGCTCTACAATCTTAAAAAATGCTAATTTGACTAAAATATGCAAAAATGGGGTGCAATAGCTAATATTGCATAAAAAGCGGATAAATATAAATATAGTAACGGTATTCACGTCAAAACTTGCACCCTTTCTATTAAACAAAATTACAAAAACATAACAACAACCACATAAACAATTATTTTTGTCAATATGATTGTTGTTATCTTTTTGCAATTTTGCCTTTTCATCAGAGTGCGACTTTTAACTTGAATACCTTTATTGTTTCTGCATTCATAGGCCGGCCGCACAAGCGAAATATGGCATATTTTTGGTTTCCCTGATGATAACTTTTTATTTGATTAAAATGATTAAGCGCTCTTATGGCCATTTTCTCATTAGGCGATTATCTTTTTTCCCAACGAAAAACTGCACATTAAAGAAATTTGGTTTTCTCAATGTCTCATTTGCTTCGATTTTATCGCAAAGCTAACCGGCACTCACCTGCCAATTATGTATTTTCCTTTTATTTGCCGTACAGATAAATTCAATCAGCTGACTCCCAACTTTTACATGTATTTTGAGTGGCGATGCCAGCTGAAAACAATGATTTTTGTCGGTATATTGAGAAACCCAAAATCGTTAACGGGCAGTTTATCGGTCCAATAAATTTATGTTGAAATTAAGTAACAGACAGTTTGTCGATACATTGAGAAAATGGCCATTAGTCAGTATAAGTAAATTTGTGCAAGTAAGATATACGAAAAGTCAAGGCTTTTACTGAGAAATTAATTAATACGCTTTTTTTCGTATGCGAGTCTTATAGAAATTTCTTCTCTTGCTTAAGATCCAATTAGACGTGACACAAACATAATGCTATAATCGTAACTAACCAAACCAAAACTCAATTGGTTTTTATGGTTATGATGATGGCGTTATGGGAAGTCACCTATAATAAAATACAGTCTTGCCCATAAGGTTGGTTCAAACAGCTGTTTTGTATGGTTATGTCACGTCTAATTTGAGCTTTAAGAGTTCGTTTTAAGTTTTTTGTCAATATGTATCTCTAAAAACTGCGAAATATCTTTAAAAACATTTGAAATATCTTTTTTTTTTCACTTAACTCAACTTAAATATAAATTAATATTCGACGAATTTTTCTTATAATAAACATCGACTAATATATATTTTCTTTTTTCTTTTTCTTTTTAGGTAAGTGTCTTAAAAACTTAAACCATTTAACTATTAAATTCCTTTGAAATAAAGTAAGTTGCTTTCTAACAATCGCTCCAACTACAATTAGTTTTATTCAACTTTTTCCACAATCTTTTATGTTTTAATTTCTTTAAATTATTTTCCATTATAATTAAATACTCCATGGTATTTTTTATTTTTTGAAAAACTCATAAAACAAGCACACTTAAGCTCAATTTTATGGTTCAATGCCATTTCATGAATATTTATTAATGCAAAGAAAATACTAGACACTACATAAAAACCACGAAACTAAACACTGCTGCTGTTGCTGTTACTACTTCTCGTACTTTACAGTGTGTGGTTAATGCAGTTTGTTTTTTCCTCCAGCTCCTTGACAACTCCTGGCAAAAGCTGTTTTCTTAACAATAAAAACAATAAGAGCGACACTATACAACAACAAAGTAATTAAACTTTTTCTTTCTTCAGCCAAAAAAAAAAAAAAAAAAACAAGAAAATCCAGCTTCTTTTTGAAGGTTTCTTTTTTCTTCTTATTTTCTTGGGATGTAGAGGAAAGATTAACAAAATTAGCAGGTTCTTTTTAAATAAAATATGGTCAATTGGATGATAAATCTGGCAAAAGAGAAGAGCAGAGAATTTTGATTAAATTTCATTCATAAATTCACTTATACTCTTGTAAAATTATTCTCATTAGTTTCAATTGAAGTTCATTTGTGAGCTTTAATGCTTAAATTATTCTCAATCCGGTTGGTTTTTTCTTTTAGTTCAGAAGCCCTTTCCTTTTCGCTTCTGAAGTTCCAATGAATTTGTACTGAATTGTTAATTTTGAAACTAACTGGTGAATTAATTCTCCATGTTCTCTTCATTTCCATATATTTTTCATGTTAAACTAATTCTAAATGTTCTAATTCTAAGGATTTTTGTTTAAATTTGATTGATAAACAAATTCCAATGAATGAACTAGTAACTATTTAGTTTTCTTTTTGAAAAAAATTCTTCGGCCCGTTTTCAGAACTTACCGGTAGCTAAAAGTAGACTTTAAGCGGCCTTATAATAAGTGTTCCATTATAAAAACTTTACTTAAACATAAAGTGAGCGATAAAGTTAATTAAAGTTCATCCTACCTGGTAGGTTAAAGTAAAGTTGTAATAATGGAACACTTCTTTACGGCCGATAAAATCCTACCTTTAGCTATCGGTAAGTTGTGAAACGGGCCGTTATGTTCTATTCAATTTAATATTTTTGATAATCCTGGACTTTGCTCTTTTTTTCGAGTTTCTATTTAATTCATATTATTCTTATTATCGGGCATGACAATCGCAAAACGCTTAACATTTGCGATTCTAACTTGAAATCGCATAATAGGTGTTCTGTAAATTGCAATCGCAAGAAGTTTGGCGACTTCAAATTGCAAAAGTGGGCTAAAGGGAACTAGAATATTTTTAAGAAAACGCACGAGTTTCAGAACACCATTAAATAAATCTGGCGTTTTGCGATTGTCAGAACATGGCCGAACGTTTATTTTCGAACACTGCTTATTACATTTATTTTGAGTACATTTTTTTAATTCTTCCTTTTCATTCGGTATGAACTTGAACCTGTTATAATTTTATTGTTTTGAAGCAAGGATTCTTAATCTAATTCAATATTTAAAGTAAGAATTTCCCTAAGATCTTCTTTGATGTTGATGTATCTTTCTTTTAGCATTCATTCTTTTGAAATTGTTTTAAATGAATCTTAACTCGTCTGTGAACTAGTTCAATGTTTCCGATCTTTTTAGTTCTCCTTACCATTTATGGCTTAAAAAAGTATTTTTGTTTTTCAATATTTTGTATTATTTAAACAAAAGCAATAGAATTCTCTACTAACTTAAAGAAAAAAACTATCTCTATTATATTCTTTAGGGGTTTTGCAGCAAACTAAAACTAACTTTTCAAACTAAAATACCGTTCTTGAACGCTTAAACCCCATTGAGAATTAAGTGATTATTGAAGCTACAAAAAGAAACCTAAAAGTAACGTTTAAAAAGAAAACAATGTAAATGGAAATTCTTTTAGATTTGAAATTATGCATTCGAAAAGAAAAACTTTTTTCCCCAGCAACAAAACAAAATAACTTAAATATTGTCTTAGTTACTAGAAGAAGAAGAAGCAGAAAAAAAGCCTCAAGTGGAAGCAGCTTAAAAAAAACGAAACACTAACAACTTGCAACATATTGTTTAAATAAAAGTGCGATTACTTTTTTTTTGTGTTGCACTGTCTCCAAGATAATGAGACGACAATGTTTAATGCCTTTTTTTCTAAAAAAAGTCACAAGCAATTCGAAAAACCATGTAAAGGTTAAGGATAAAAGTTGTTAGTATACGAAAGTATTCAAAATAAGTTTTCTAAACTGTTAAGAAATTCAAGAAGAACAATAAAATAGTATAAACAAAAAAAGTTAAAGAAATTAACTCAAGAAAAAAAAAAAAATCAAAAAAAAAGGAAAGAGAGTTAACATAAACAAATAAATAAATACAGATGTGTAAAAAGAATTTTTTAACAAAGAAACCTTAAAAGTAAACACTTTACATGTCAATATGTTTAATGAATTAAACATTTTAACAAAAAGTATTTAACTTAACAAAAAAACATAATTCTTGATTATAAATTTGCTAAAGTTTTAGAAAACCGCCTTTAAATTTAATACATTTGCATACTTATGTGTAAGTTAATCGGTTACTTTACGCGTCCCCAGTAATGAGCTCCGTGTCAACTGATACTCTATTGCTTAAGCAATATTTTTCTAAGTAAAATGTTTTTTTCGAAAATTGCCTGGCTGTTTTTAAAAAGTACCATTTTAAAACCAACAATAACTTCTTTCTAAAGCAATACTTTTTAAAAGACTCCTTTTTTAAAAGACCCCTTTCTTTAAAGATATCCTTTCCTTTTAATGTACTTTTTGCACAGATGTATATTTTATTAAAAAAAAGGAAAAGATGGTTAAGAATAAGTAACTTTCTTACACTAAAATATTCCTTAAAACAAGTACTTTTATTCTAAAAATTTACTTTATGTAACTCTTTTCAAAAGGCATTTTGTTCTAAAAAGTAACATTCTATAAAAAAAAAATTGCGGCATGTTCTGACAAACACAAAAGGCTTAACTTTATCGATTTTTACTTGAAATCGCATAAAAGCTGTTCTGTAAATCGCAACAGCAAGAAGTTTGGTAACTTCAAATTGCAAAAGTATGCTCGAGGGAACTAGTATATTTTTGAAATACTATAACAGATCGGAAGCTAAACGCAAGAGTTTCAGAGCACCATAAAATTAATCTGGCGTCTTGGGATTTCAAGTCGTGCGATTTTGAGAACATGGCCGATTACTTTTTTCTTTTAAGGAAGGTACTTTATCTAAATAAAAAGGTTCATTCACAAAACAGCACCTTTCCCCTCAAATATTTGTCAATTAGACTCATTTTTCTTAAGGTTAGGATAGTGCACCCGTTTAAACGCTTACTGGTCCAGAACTAACAGCACCATCCCTGACATTTGCCCTTCATGGGCCCACTCGCCGTACGACACCTATTTAAATGCAGTAAAAACCCAACCCAGCTAGAACCCTCGCCTTTAGGGACCTGCCCACTTTAGGGCTACTAGGCCTTAATCTAGCTGAGTTGGGTGAACAGATGGGGTGCGTTCGTAAATGCATCAGTGATTTCAAATCGTTATATATTTATCAGTGAAGTAAATGTGGACCAAAAAATTGTGAAATACTCCACAAAAATAAGTCAGTTATAAAAACAGTTATAATTATTTTTATACCCTCCACCACAATTAGTTGTGAAGAGGGTATATTAAGTTTGTCATTCCGTGTGAAACTTTTTTATTATTCATCTCAGACCTAGTGCTGGGAAACTATCGATAGACTATCGATATTATCGATAGACTTAAAATATCGAAAATATCGATAGGAAAAATATAAATATCGATATTTTTATTATTTAAAATACAGCTATGAAGACATCTAACAGCAGCTATACACAAACAGTTTTTCGCCGCAAATTTGTACTTGCTATTATGAATTCGCGCTGAATTACAGCAATGAATACAAACAACAAGAATGGCAAGTGGTATGGATTGCTTAGCAGTGCTTTTTACTGCTATTACACTGAAATGTCAAATATTTTTGTAATGTTGTATAAATAAATGCAAATCCAAATGCAATTGCAAGCATAGGACAAAAAAATTAACGACCATTCGGTTCCTTCAGAAAGGTACTTATCAATTTTTAAAAAACTGCCATCTAAAATAATGTGCGTATACACATACGTCTCATACATTCAACAAAGTGATAAAAACAACGGACTGTAGCCTTATACAAAAATAATTAAAGTTTTCCTGCACAAGTACAAACATTCAGTCGATAGTAATATCGATATATCGATAGTGAAATCTGAACTATCGATAAATATCGATAGTAGAAAATATCGATAGTATCCCAGCACTACTCAGACCCCATAAAGTATATATATTCTGGGTCCTTGAGTAATTCTAAGTCGATTTAGCCATGTCCGTCTGTCTGTCCGTCTGTTGAAAACACGCTCACTTTCATAAAACTCAAAAGAAATGAACAAACTTGGTGCCAAATTGCTTGTAGTTATCCTAAGCAGGGATTGAAATCCAGCAAAATCGGTTCAGTAGGACCAGAGCTATGAATCAAAATGTGGAACCACCACCTAAAAAAATTGATAATTTTGTTACAAAAAATAACATAAATGCTGGAACAAGGCACGGAATGAGATAAGATTTTGGAAATCACGCTGTTAAATTTCGTGAAGATCCGTCCATAATTTACCCTAAGCCAAATATAAACACTACTCCCGGAAGACAGTTTAGTACGTCTAAAAACGTAAAAAATAACGCTAGCGTGACAAAATTTGGTACGTCACAGTTTTATAGGACTATAAATTTTACTGTGAAATTTCGTGATGATCGGTCCATAATTTACCCTAGGACCCATATAAACCCTACTACCGGAAACACTTTAGTCGCCTAAAACCATAATTAATAACAAATCGTCACAGTTTAAGATAATAATAACATCATACAGATATTACTCCTTAAACATTCGAACTGTCGGTGGAGGGTATCAAAGATTCGGCACAGCCGAATATAGCACTCTAACTGGTTTTATCTGCTTTAAAAAAAAGTTTGCTTTTCTGATGCAGCGCAGTGATGCATTTACGAACGCACCCATACTGAGAGGAAAAATAGAATAGCTGTTACAATAACAAAACCTTTTCCTAAGCGAAGTTCTCGTCCCTTCCCTTGTTCTCTTTTAAAAAAGTATATTTAAATTGAAACTAAAATAATTTTCAAAAAGTACCTTTTTCCAAAAATTACTACAAAATATTTTATTAAAAAACTACCTTTTTTAAAATGGCATTTTACTTTTTAACTTTATCTTTAAACAATGAGTATTGTGGTTATTTTGTTGAACTGTTTATGGTTTTCAATCCAAATTTTGACATTTTAATAAGGATAAAGTTCATCAAATTTAATATTCAATTAATTATTTTTATGAAGAAAGGAATTTTACAACATGAAATTAATTAAAATTTATTGATAATTTTCATTCTTGACTACCGCGGGAATCGAACCCAGGCTTTTACGGTTAGGTTACCTTTACATGTTTCAAATTCAATTGCAATTAAAACACGTAGGGGTAACCTGCCCGTGAAAGCCTGGGTTCGATTCCCGCGGCGGGCAAGAAAAAATATATTTTTTAGAGATAAAATCCCCTTTTTATATAATTAAGTACCACTTAATATGTATAACAGTAATGGAAAATTCAGTGCTATGGTACTATTTTCAGTACTTTTTCCACGGTACCCTCACCACCGTTTTACCCTCTTTTTTTAAAGCTTCTTTGCTTAGAAACTTAGCGTTGATATTTTTTTTAACATTGACACAAGGGCTGCGGAGTCGTCAACAAAAAATACTAACTCTGACTCCAACCGCTGAAATTCCAACTCCGACTCCTAATGTAGCCTTAATGCTAAATGTATATGAAACGGTTCCTTATTTGACTTTTAACTTTTTTTTAATGCACTACCTTTTAAATGGTTAAATAAAGCAAGAAAAGAATTCAATAAAAATTTCGAATCAATATTTTAAAAAATATGTTTGAAAAATACCAAAATATGGAAAAAGTACTATGTATTTTGCTTCGTGGTCAGTACCATCTAAATTTTTTAATTTTCTATCACTGATGTATAATCAAAAGGTACAGTATCTTTTTATAGAAACCTCATAACAAAAAAGGTACCTTTTGAAATTTTAAGTTAATTTAGGACTACATTAACTAACCATCTCAAACAAAAGTATCCTTTTTTAGCATAATTAACTTTTTTCAAAAAAAGTACCAATACCTTGAAAATAAACTTTTTATGCAAAACTGTGTTTGCTTTGATATATCTAACATATTTTTCTTCTGATATTATTGATAAATTTGGACACGAAAGTTTCCCTTTTTGTTGAGAATGTTTTTGTTTTTTTAGTTTTGTTACACGTTTACAAAATGGTTTAAATTCAATTAACTTTTAATTTTATATTAAGCTTTTAAGTTTGGTGGAAAGTTCTCTTAAAAAAAGAACTTTAATAAAAGTACTTTTTAACATATTCCCCCTTATTTGTTACTATTTCTAAGCAAAATCTAAAATTTAAAACTTTTTTTTAGTTGCTATTCTTTATCAGTTGACCTTAGGGCTCAATTAAAAAGGCAAATTGATAGTTAAGCAAAAATACACACTATAGATACTTTAAAAGTCATTGAGCCAAAAGTATTGAAGTCTTGAAATTATTATTCTTAAACTTTATAGACGTTAATAATGATTTTTTTAAAATATATTTTCATTTAACAGAAAGTTCTAAAGGATTGTTCACTGGATGTTGTTGGTATGAAATATGCAAGCGAGTTTTTGTACATAAAATCCAATAAAAATGTTAATGATATCAATCCTTTATTTATGGTTATTTGTAATAAATGACTAGATGACCTTTTCAAAGATAATATTGCAGGAATTTTTTGGGAAAATTCTTTGTTTTTTGGGAGGAGAAAGACAGAGATTTAAATCTTGATTTTTATTTTTCTATTTTTGTTCTTTTAGTTTATATTTTAAATATTTTAGCGTATTTTATGCAGTCCTTTTAGATGACATTTTTTTTTTATTTTTGGGAATCCTTTTTGCCATTCACTCTTTTAATATCTTGGCATTTAATTAAAACCCTTTTCAGTTGTTCTTTGCTTAAGATTTTATAATGAGTATAAAACTTGAAAAGTTGTGTTTCGTTATAAGTCATCTTTGTCAAAATTCATCTTCATTTATTATCATATATCTTGAAATTTTTTTCATTGCACATCATCTTCATCATCATTGTCTCCAATATGGATAATTTTTTTTTGTTTTTTTTTTAAGTTTAGCTTATTGTTTTCGCAGCCATCAAACTCCATTTACTGTAGACACTCCACTCCCCGATCCCCAGTCCCACGAATACTTTTGATTTTAAAGCACAGCATTGTTTTATTTAATTTCTCGTCTGCTTGTTTTTGTTCCTCCTCTGATTCTACACGTCATGCTTTTTTCTCTACTTAGTCCTTTCGACTGTCTCCGCTGCTATTTCAGTCTGACCTAGACATTGTTTAGGGGTGTTTTGGTTGGGGTATCTGTTTCCTAGGGGCTGGTTCCTTTTATTATGCATTCTCTATAACTTTTATTTTTCAATTTAAACTCAAAATCTTTTTGTGTTTTTTTTTGTTGTCCTTTAATATCTGTTGTTATCCTTTCGCTGGTATTTTGTAAATAGAGTTTTAGACAGTTTTTTTTTTATTTAAAGTCTTTTGCTGGTCTAGTGCTGTTTTGTAATTTTATGGTTTGTTTTATTTTCCAGTTTCTGTTTTTTTTTTCTTTTTTTTGTGTGTAAACTTTGTCATTGTCATCATGTTTTTGCAACAGTATTTGGCAGTCTTGTAAGTTTTAAAAAAAATGTTGGCAGATATTTATCATTCATTATTGTGGGAAATGGGTAGCAATAACATTCAAAATTTCTAATCCGATCTTGTGTAAGATAAAATAAGGTAAATTTTATTATGATCAGTGATAGAAATTATGATTCACACAGGGTTCCGATTTAAATGATATTAAGAAAAAATACTTAAAGAAAAGATTGGCTTTTGAACTTCCGTATACAGCATACATAACTTAAAACAAAAAGGATAAAAAAAATAAGTATATCTAACCTTTGAACTTTTTGTAAAACGACTTTTAGATTGATCCGAAAAACCTTTATGATAAAAAGTATACGAGATGTTGAATTTCCCGCCTTTCAACGAAAAGGGCTGCTCCTGACAACTGTCATCTTTCACTTAACTCCTGTCAATATTTTAATGAGCAACGTCATTTACCCATCTTATTTTGTAAAATACTTCACCTCACTTAATAAATATTTTTATTCAATTTTTTGAAAATTCCAAAAATTTTATATGAAAAATTTCTCAACCAGCCAGTTTTAGTAGATGATCTGGTGATTAGGGGAGAAAAAGAGAATTTCGAGTGCTTTTAAAGTATTTAGTGGCAAGCATCCACGAGTTACGCTACGACTAGCAACCATATCCGCGCTATACTCCAGATTTAGGCCCGAGTGACTATTTCTTTTTTCCAAGCCTAAAGAAATGGCTCGGTGGAAAGAAATTTTACTCCAACGATGTCTTTTAAAGGATATTAGTTGTAAATAAAACAAAACGTTTTCAGAGAATTAATGATAGAAGAAACTATGACAACTATTTGTGATACAAAATATCGGCTAAATGCTAGCCACGTACACTTGTTCTTTAAAATATCCTCAAAGAAAGAAGTCCAACGGTATTAAATCCCATGATCGTGGCAGCCAATTTACATCACCACGTTGTGAGGTAACACGGCCATTTAATTTCTCACGCAAAATAATCATTGTTTCGTTGTCTGTGTGGCAAGTGGCACCAGCCTAGCCAGTTAGAACCACATATCGTCCAGGTCCATACCCTCAATATCTGGCCACAAAAAGTCCGTTATCATCTCTCGATGCGAAAGCTAAATGCCAACTTGGTACTCTCTATCACTTTCGCAAAATTTTCTTTAAATGAAGCGATAGTGGCAATAAAAATTAAAGATGGCGCGGATTTACAGTAATGAAATGCCAAAGTGTGTGAAAATAATTGAAATTGGAAAATTTAAATAAAATAAAGTGATTATTTACGAAAAAAAAAAGATGCGAAGGACACATGCGCCAACGTATTGAAGAGTACCAAGCGCAAGATTTGCTACAATTTTCTTTCGCATCGCAATAGAGAGTAGCTCCCCTGGGCGGACCTCATTTTCGGAGAAGTACGGCTTGATGACGCCGCCATCCCACCAAACAGTAACTCTTTGTGGATGCATCGCCTTTTCAACAATCACTCGTGGACTCTTATTTGCCCAAATGCGATAAATTTGCTTGTTAACGAATCCTTTGAGGTGAAAATGTGCCTCTTCGCTGAAGATCATTGTCTTTGTAAAGTCACCATTCACTTCTGTTTGTTCAACCAACCATTCGTCGTATTGACGATCCTTGAAATGGCCATGGTTGAATTTCTCAAACACTGAAACAAAGAAATGTTAAAAAAACTTGACGTTAAGATGTGACTTACAGTTAACATTGTGCATTATGGTTGGACCATCCTTTATGATAATCCAACAAATCGTATTTTTAGGAGAAAAAAAAAAAAATAAAATGGAGAAACGTTGGACAAAGTGAATATAACTTAAAGGAGATTACGAGAATGAAATATTTTTTATTCAAAACATAATTTTTGTTTTATTTGACACGCCCTTGTATTATTTATATATGGGCATTTCCCCGGAATGGTCTACTAGGATGAAAAAATAAAATGTTAATTATCATCGTCTTTTATTGTTTATTATTAAAAAAAAATTCTATGATCTTATTAAAGAATGGTTTCCTAGCATATCTGAGCTTTTTAACTTGAGGAAATTGGGCTGGAAACTGGAAAATTTTATAATTTTCTGTATTTTCTACTTCTAAATAAATTTTTATTTACTTATTTTACATGCAAAAAATATGCTATGTTTACACTCTTTCTTCATAATCTCTCCATAACAATCCATTGTAAAAGGAGTATTAAGTTTTTTTGTTAAGGAAATTTGAAGACATTTATGGTAAAGTTCATGGTTATAATAATAAAAAAACATATGGAAAAATCGTACGTTCGCGACCCGTACGTTCGCGACCGGTGCATAAGCCAATTAAAAACCAAGAGAGATATTTTATTTTGTTAATACTGGATGGAGACCTACACTAAAACACTTTTAAAATATATCAATCACTTTTGAATATTCCATTCCATTTTCCAGATTTTTAGATTTCACTACTGTCATATTAAAGGGAGTTAGTTGTTATATATTTATTTTACATAAAGTGCGGAAAAGTTTGCTACAGAAATATATGAAAAATATACCGCAACTGCCTCTAATTTTTGACCCTTAAAAATTTCCCTTTTTAAAGTATTCTGTTAATTTATGAACTTTCTTTTTTACATTAACCTCAAATAAACTTTTTAGAATATTAGAAATTATTTTTGAGGCTAAATATGACTGCCAAAACAGTTTCAGTGTACGTTAAACTAAGTTTAAACTTAATCCACATCTCAAAAACCCAGCCTAAGTTAGATTCGGCAAAGCTGAACATAACACTTCTACTTGTTTTCTTTCAAACTAAAGTCCATCGAAACAGCTTTCCGTAAAATAATTCCAATTATAAAAATTTATGCTTAAACTACTACAAGATCTCAATTTGAAACGAAGTTTTTTGTTTTCTTTTGTGCTTTTTGTTTAATCAGTTATATTTTCATTGACTGGCATTCCTTTCGGATATAGTATTTCAAAAACATCCTTTTTTAAGCTCTTAGATGCCGTTGTGTTTTTTAATTTTGATTTTTCAACACAGTTGGATGCGTTGGCTTGGCTCATCTTGGATTCCAGTTGTTGTCAAAAAAAAAAGGGAAATACATCTATGAAAAAACCGTTATTAGTTCCTGTTTTTTCATTTTTTAATCTTTTGTTTTTATAAGGATTTTAGAGATTTTTTTTGTCTACAATAATCTCTGTATTCGTTCTTCATTCATTCAGTAATTTACTATGAGTACTACACTACAATTTAAGTGATTGTTTGAATGTTTCTTCATTTATTCATTCAGTTTCGACTTTTTTTTTTTGTTTAAATAAAAAAAGCTTTTAGACTCTCAGACAAGACCATACCAAAGCCAGTATCTAACTGTACGTTCCCTTAAAAAATTTATATAAAAAAAACTGCCAGCCAAAAAGGATTAAAACTGTACAAATAACGCAAAAAAATTCTTTTGTTTTGTATGTGTTTTAATTTTCAGACATTAATAGTTTGTTGTTGGTCTTTTTGAATGATAAAATATGTAGATATGTATATAAAAATGTTTAAATATTTTTCGCAATTTTACTAACTCTTTTATCCAACAAACAAATTGCAATTGTTTTAAAATCTTTTTTCCTTAAATCATTTGTCTGCCTGGTAATTGAGGTTCTTTTTTTTAATTTTGCATTTCTGTTTCTATTTTAAAATCAAACTAAATTTTAAATCTAAGAAAAAAAAAAAAAATAGAATAAAAAAAAGTTCATTGTTTCCCAAAAAAGTATTGTAGTTTGAAATATTTTGGAGTCCTTGTATGGTTTTCTGAACCAAACAAAAACAAATTAAATTTTTTAATATTATTTGTTTATAATTGATTGACAAGCTTTTTAAAAAAACAAAAATTTTATTATAAAATTTGAAACCCACATCACGTACTTGCCATCAAAAAAATAAAACGAACATCTCCAAAGTCCCCATAACAAGCGAGTCATCAAAATGCTATTTAAACCATAAACATTATAAAGTGAAATAGAATTTATTTTTTTTTCTTTTTTTTTTGCAAAAGCAGCATGTGGTAGATAATTATAATAAACAGTAGAAGCTCTGAAAAGCGAACAAAGTTTCTTTGACAAAATTTTTAAGTGTATGTGGAAGTTGAAATGCAACTTCGCGAAGTTTTACTGTCTTTTTTTTTTCTAAATATTTCAAAAATTATAATGGAACTTTTGTTTTCATAAAATTTGGCATGTTTATTGTATATAATGAGTATTGAGTGTTGAATTTGAAATAAGTTATCAGAATTTATGTAATGGATTTAAAATTTTAATTAGAAAAAAAAACTTTTCAGAAAGTTGATAAAGAGCTTTATTCAAAAAATGGCAGTTACTTTCAAATTCCTATGAATATAAAATTACCAAAAAGTTGGATTTAAATTGATCGGTTTTATTAATCAAATAGCTGGCTTCCCTTTTAGAAAGAAAACATATCAAATCAAAAGGAGTACAATGATAAAATATATGTATAATACCTTGGCTGACAAATAAGCACCGAAAGGGAAAGACAATAAGTTAACTGTATTGAGTTTGAACAGAGTTTCGGCGTTATAAATGCTTTTCATTCTAAAGGGCCATATTCACTTGTCAAATGCTTGTCCAGCAAGCGAATTCACACGTGTACGTGTGCTGGACGTAATATTCGCCGCCATATCAAAGTTTTTCGGTTTTCCTTCCAGCCTCGTCAGTGTGAAACATACTAACACATTTTCACTAATACTATCAGAATGCTTGATGAGTATTTTGATCAGTGTATTTGGGCCTTAAGACCAAAATATATCACATTAAAACGTCTACTAAAGTTGATATGTCAAACTCTAGAGACGTAGAATTTTAAATGAAAGTAACTTTTTGTTCTAAAAAAACTCCTTTTTTAAGGAAAATTTATATATTCTAACAAAAGTACCTTTTTAAAAAGAACCAGCATACAATATTTACTAGTTTGTAGAGAAAAAGTTACGAAATGGTACTTATATCTGAAAAGAAGAAAAGAAAAAGTACTTTTCTCTTAAAACTGTTTAGAAAAGTACTTTGTTATTAAAAAAAAAACTCACTTTAGAAAACTTCCTTTATAAGAAGCTAAAATTTTTTTTAGTTGCTTTAAAGTGGCAGTGCAAATTTCTAAAGAAAATTTTAAAGATAGTTCAATAGATAGTTCAATAAATTAACCACAATTCTAACGATACATAGTACTTTTATTTAAAGAAAAGTAAGAAAAATTTACTGTTCTCCCAAACTCTATTTTATAAGAAAACTCCCTTTTTAACCCTGGATGGTTACTGTTCGTCGAATCGACAAAGCTTATTTACATTTTATCATATAACTTTTTTTTATGTGTATTCAAATTACGCTCTTTAGCTGACGATAGCTGATGGTGAAAGCTTTAAAAAAATAATTAATTTGAAAACACAAAAAAGGGCTAAAAATTAGCATTAAATTTTGAAAGAGAAGAAGAGCTTTTATTTTTTATATTTTATTTTATTTTTTTTTTTAATTTTTAATAAAATGCTTAATTAAAATTTTTTTGTTGATTTTGAACTTTAAAAATCCTTCCGCTTAATTTTTTTTAAAATTCGTCGATTCGACGAAGAGTTACCTTAACCTATTTCGAAAAATAAAGTTTTATTTATTCCATTTTTTCAATTATTATTTATTGAATTATTGTGTATATTGCCAAATGGGATCATTGGGCGCTAGTAAGTTAATGCACTAAAATGAAGAGTAACTTTTCAGGGTTGAGAAATTGTTATATATTTCGTTTCTAAAAAAAGTGCTTTTCTAAATAGAACCATTGTAAATTTTTTGTACAATTACAAATGATATTCTAACTTAACTTAGTGAGCAATAATAACAATATACCTTCAGCTTTTAGTGAGACATACCAGAGTCTCTGGCAGGAGTCAAACCCACAACCCTCGCTTAAATAAATTAAAAACAAAATGAGAGAAAGCATTTTCATTAAGCGACAAAAAAGTACTTTTTGCCTTAACAGATTATAAAAAGTATCTTGTTCTAAAAATTTTTAAGAAAATTTACTTTTGCCTTACCTTTCTCGAGCATAAGTTTAGCAAATAAAATAGATTTAAGAAGTACTTGTCCTCAAAAAATTTAAAAAAGGAACTTAAAAAGATTAAAAAAAGATTTAAAGCACTTGAGAAAATCGTACATTTTAACAAAAACTTGAAACACTTAATTCTTTTCCAAAAAAAAAAAAAAAAAAAAAACTGAATTTTCCTAAAAATTATTTAGAAAAAGTATCTTTTTCTTCGGAGTATGTATTTAAGAAAAAGGTTTCTTTTTTTTAGGTATTGTTAAAATAAGTACTCCTTACAATATTTTATTTTTTTAAATAATTTAGGAAATTATTTCTTTTTATTTCAATTGATGATAAAAATCAATTTTATTTAGAACAATAATAAGAACATTTAAAAAATTTTTTTTAAGAAACGCTTTTAAAAAAAAACATTAAAAAAAATTTGGACCGACACCCCCCCCCCCCCCCTAGATTTTATCCTGGCTACGCCCATGTATTCGTGTACTGTCATCGGCAAGCATTTTACCAAAAAAAAAAAAAAAAAAATTTGCCCCCGCCCCCCCTTATCCTGGGCACGCCCATGTATTCGTGTATTGTCATCGGGAATATGTATGCCTGCAAAGTTTCATCCATTTGCATTGAGTATAAGGCGGTTAAATTAACGTTACAAGATTTGATTTTCCGAAGTGAAGCTAAAGAAAAGGTTTTAAAAAAGAAAATAGTTTTTCTTTAAACAATATATGTACATAGTTAAAAAAAAGGTTTTTAGGGAGAACAAGTTATTGCCCTGGTTTTTGGAAATCGAATTTAAGTAAAATTAAAATCGATAAGTTTTTGAAAACGATCCATACTATTTAAAAATATGCCATTTAAGATACATTTGCATTATTATTGAGTGATTAATTACGTGTGTGAAGATAAATATGAAAAGTTAAATTAATTTTTAAAAAATATCGCATGCGATAAAAAAATATTTTAAAAAAATATCGCATGCGTATTATAAAGAAAATACGACTATATACACGAAATTTTACAGTTTTTATTAAAAATCAATCATTTTTATTTAATATTTAACAATAATAAGATATTTTATTAGCCTTTTAATATTAAAATTTATGATTTTTGTATATTGTGCAACCTATTAATATGATAATCACACAACCAATTAAATTGTACAGTATACATTATTGAACGATAATACCAATTATTTTGTGCAGACAAACTCTTAAAAAAAAAAAAAAAAATTTATGCATTTTTTTAGCGAGAAAAAGTAAATTTTTACAACATTTAAGAGAAAATACTTTTTTTCAATTTCGACCCACTGTTTGTTTATTGGTTACAAAAAAATATCTCAACTTAAACTTTGACATTTCTTCGAGTCATTTTGGCGATCTGCCATTTTTTTTTGTTGAAACTTTAAAAATAAATTAAAGTTATTTCTTAAACCCAAGTCAGCTGTTCAACAAAGGCACACCTTTGTTGAACCAACAAGTTGTAGGTTTTAAAATATTTCTCATGTTTTGTAATCACCCAACAACCAGTGCCCAACCAAACAAAGTGTATTACAAGAACAGCAGTTATGCCAATTTAGCTGTTTCCACCCTTAAGACAAAAAGGTGAATGAACACTTTAAGCAAACCAAATATTTTATTCACAATCTTTATTAATTTCACCTTATAAACTGCATTAGTTAGTTACGGCTAAGAAAAATACAAATTAAGGTTTTTTTATCTCGCCTGGTTTGCAATTTTTTTTTTTCTAAAATCATTTTCCTAGTATTTGCTTAAATTTCTGTAAAGTTATTTGATATTTTTATCGTGATTTTATTGCAATTTATAACTGGCAAATGGAACTTTAAACCCCCCCCCCCCCCCTCCTCCCCAAATAATCTGGTAAAAAACCTCACTCTTAACTTGTACTCAATTTGTTGTGTTTGTATAAGAAAAAACAAAATAGAAAATCATTTATTTATATATTTTTTTTTTCTGAAACTTGTTTTAATACAAGATTTTCTTTCTTTTATAACAACCAGCAGTATTGAAGAAATAAAAAAAAGCTGGCAAGATAAAAATCGTGCTGAAGTTTGTAAGAAAAAAGTATAAATTATAAAATATTCATATTTTTTTTTGTGTTATGAAAAGTTACTCGTATTTTAAACCTCATAATTTAATTGATTTTAAGGCTTTTTCAAAGAAGTGCCCGTCTGTCAGTGTGTCATTTGCGTGTTTAAATGCTTGAAGTAATTTGATAAATTTTTCTATATTTTTTTCCTTATTTAAATTTCATATTTAATATCTATTAGTTAAACTATTTTCTGCTTAATTTAGTCCGTTTGAACCATAAAATCATATTTGGCTTTCTGTGGTACTATTGCAACAGACTCGAGATTAATATTGGACACAATTAAATTTTGTGTGGTGTTGCGCTTTGGTCAAAATGTAGTTTATCTTAGATTATATTTATTTTAATCTTTATTAAACTTAATAAATAAAAAAAAAACAACCTCAAGCTATTTTAAGTTTAATAAAGATTAATAATTGCCCTGTAAATAAATAATCATTTGATAAGCAAGCTTTAAAATAATTGCAAAAGTCTTGGCTAAAATGAATAAAAGAAAAAAACAAACTGCATTAGGGATATTATGAAATTCTGCTTTCATCATCATAATAATTCAACACTCAAACCCGGGTCCGGTTTTGACTTTTACCATAACTCTGCTTATATCCTCTGCAGCTCTAGTATAGCTGCGCCATTTTCTTACTCCTTTTTGCTCCTCTTCAGATGCAAAACGGATGAATTTATCCATCCGTGAATTCCAAACAATCTAAACCGCTCCTTTTTTTTATTAGAACCAGCACTTAGGGGATGAGCCCTGCTAATGCATTGCATTGTGTTGGAACTAGGAAAGTAGGTTATGGGAACGAGGAAAGAGGGAGTACTGCTTGTGAACATTCGACTTTAATTTATCCATGTTGAAAGTGGGTGGGAAGACTTCAGCAGGAAGGTAATTCCACATATCAACAGACCAGCCAAAAAAAAACGAATTTTCCCTGTAATGCGTTGTACGATTCGCCGGGCAATCGACGACAAAACAATGGGCTTTTGAAGAAAAACGTGTATTACGAACAAACTTACGAGTTTCGGGAACAAGATCCATAATTTCAGAACACATCCATTGTAGTAACGATAAAACAGGCAAATACAACTCACGTGGCGACAGTGCTCAAGGGAGACAATACTGTCACCAATGACAACCTTCGCCCTCTTCTGCACGCGGTCGAAAAGCTTCAAAATAGACTTTGAAGGACCGGTCCACACATGAGAGTTGTATTCCATCCGCGGTCGGATAAAGGTGGCATTAACAGTAAGTCTGCGTAGAATTCTACGAATATTTCTTTGTAATATAATAAAAAATTGTAAGTTGTGACACACATCCTATGCAAAACACAGACAAATTTTCGAGTGGACGCCTTAAGAAAGTTGAAGTGGTTGGACGGCCAAATGGTCCTTGTCGATGTGTCCTAAACAAGCAATAACTTAAATCGTCTAGCACAATTGCCTCTAATCGAAATCATCTGCTCTTTAGGAAAACTATTATGAAATACACCAAATAAATATTTATCAATTTAACACTACGAAAAACTGCAGTTTATGGCTTAAGTCTTTTTTGCCGAACGGCAAAGAATTCAATCTAACGAATCGCTCGCTCTTAATAATGTTAACTAAAAGAGTCTCTTAAATTTTTTTTTTAAATTGGGGACAAAATAGGGAATTAAAACTTTGTAATAGAGTTTTCGAAACTTTAAAATTTAAATTTTAGGCATGAGTCAAAATTATCTAACAACAATGTTCAAAAAGCAAAAATAACCGCTACTAAATTAACTACATTTCTACAAATTTCTTAACCAGTCATGGGAATTTGCTCAATTTCTCAAAACGCGAGCATATTGGCAACAAATTTCTATTTGTGCGCTTTTTGTTTCTTATTCTTATTATTACAATTGCCCAATTCAGAGCTTGTGATGTCGTTAGGCTTTCATTGAAAAACATAAGATTTTTGTTTTCTTCTTCTTTAAGAACAGTTGACGTTCACATTATTCGATAACATGAAATTAAACCAGGTATGGGAGTTTTAATTTGATGTGAAATGGTAATAATTATTAATTGATAAGGAATTTAAACTAAATTCGTTAATTATAAGTGTTGATCGACCTTTTTTGATTACTCTAAATAGTTTATATAGTTTCCTATTAGGACGCATTCAAGGTTATTAATTTAATGTAAATAAGTGATTATTTCATTATCAATAAAATCCGACGTTTCAGAGATTGAGTTTTTATTAATACAATGATTTTTTTCGTTAGCTTACATCATTTATAAATTATGTCACAGTATTTTGTATACAGCACAAAACTTAAAATATTAAAATAAATGTAAGTAAATTTAAAATTATCACAGAAAATTTGTCCTTATTTGATTACAGTTGTTATAAATTCGTTTAAAAATAATTTGAAATGAATTAAACATATATCAATCATTAAGAAGAATTAAATTTTTGGTGTTATTATCCCTTTCTAAAAAGATTTTTACAAATTCACCAACAAATCTAACATTTCCAGGCCTTGACAATAGCTTTGTATGAAAACTACCAACAACAAAAATGAAATATTGTATAATTATACGATTATACAACAAATACGAACTTACAACGAGCTTGTGAATTGGACAAATTTGTTTTTGTTTGGCTGCTGTAATTTCTAAAAACAACTTATATCGGTTGCAACGAGTGTGTGTTTCCCACCACTGTACTAAGCCTATAGAAAAAATTTTATCAGTCGTACGGAAACATCAAAAAAATTAATTTTTTTTTCTTGAATTCAAAATTCTTTTAATGTGACATTCAGAATATTAAAAAAAAATTTTTTTTTGCAAAAAAAAAGAAGAATGTCAAAAAAAGACAATATTTTATTGACATTAAATTTATACATTTCGAAATAGAAAAAATTTTTATGTACATATGTATAATTTTTATTATTTTTAACAATTCTTTCCTTAACATCTGGCCAGTTGCCACACGTATTTGGTCATTATGATAATTTCAAATGAGTGTTTCTATGTGAACTATACCGCTTATGGCGAAAGAACCCAAAGACTAGAAAAAAATCTTAATTAATATGCTGCTTAAGTTTAACTTTAAAAGCTTACAAAAAGTCTTAATTTTAATTCCAAAGAAACAAAAAAGTTTAATTAATGAAACTAACAAAAAAAAAAAAAAAAACAAGTAAGAAAGTATAGTCGGTCAAGCCCGACCATATGATACCCTACACCACAGAATTTAAAAACACATCATGGTTATGTGTCCATATATGTAAATATAGATTTATCTATGTTATAAACTTCATGAAAATCGGTTTGAAAGTTTGTGAGAGGCAGAAATTGCCCCCTACCTCCCTTGTGGTCCTTTTTTTGAAAAACTGTATAGCTAATGTGTCCATATAGATATGGATCTATCTATGCTTTAAATTTCATTAAAATCGGTTTGAGAGGCAGAAATTGCCCCTATCTCCCCTCGTGGTCCTATTTTTTAAAAAATGCATGCATTTTGTGTCCATATAGATATGGTTCTATCTATGTTTTAAATTTCATTGAAATCGGTTTGATAGTTTCTGAGAGGAAGAAATTTCCCCCTATCTTCCCTCGTGGTCCTACGATTCGGCCCATAGGCTTGGTCCTTGTGCCAATAAGAACCTATGACCCAAATTTCATCAAATTATCTCCAAAATTGCGACCTGTACTTTGCGCACAAGGTTACATGGACAGCCAGCCAGCCTGCCAGCCAGCCGGACGGACATCGTTAGTTCGACTCAGAAAGTGATTCTAAGACGATCGGTATACTTTAAGGTGGGGGGTAGGACCAATATTTTAAGGCGTTACACACATCAGCACAAATGCATAATACCCTCTCCACTATTGTGGTGTGGGTATAAAAATAACGAAAAAATCTTTACTTGACAACACTGGCAAACAATTTGACTTACAGTCAGACAATCTGCCAGAAAGACACACAGTTCAATTTAGAAAAATTGAGTTTATATGTCAAAAACATTTGACCAAATATGGTTGACATTGATTTCATTTGATATTAAATATAAACGTATCTGTGTTTTTTTATTTTAATAATAATTTTGTATGTACAATTTTTAAAATTAAGTTAACAAAAATGGCTTGAGCAACAATTTTTAACCAGTTTTGGTGAAACTTAAATATAAACAAAACAAAAAGTTAATAAAAAAAAATCAATTAATTATAATTAAAATAAATGTATATAATGTTTGTTTAACAATAACCAAAACACACAAATGTAAAACCGTTTTGAATTTAAAAATCTAAAGTGGAGCACTTTGAAAAGAGAAATATGAAATTATTAATATTTAAATCTTGGGGGTATGGATTTTACATAAAATTTAAATAAATTTCTGATTTTACAAAGAAACTACTTTAAATGCATTTTTTTTTAACAGGGTGTCTAATTATAGCTTGTTAAGTGTTGCAGCTACTTGTTTTTTTTTTTAATTTATACGATAGACTTTACACTTAATGCTATTTCTTGCTACATATTTAAAAAAAAGTAATTTGCATTAAGCCGACTTTAATGTCGACACTTAATTCAATTTACATTTATCTTTTCTGAAAAGAACATGTCTGGTATTTGTTTCACGGATTGGATCGTGTCAAAATACAATTCTCAATAAACATCCCTATTTTCTATTCTTTATTTTAAACAATTATTATAGGGGAATGACAAGAGTAGAAACTCTCTTAAAACCATAAAAATTCTCACAAAATTCCGTACCTGTAAAGTCACATGTAGTATATTTCTTGCGAAAGAGCCAAATAAACCACACAACGGTTACACAAATTTTTAAAATTTTTAAAATTCAGACAAGCATCTTGTTGTTGTCAAACTGCTTGCGTCGTATATTTTGGCCTAAACACAATCATAAATAGTGTTAGGTCTTTTTAACAACCAATCCAACAAACACTAAGGTTTGATTTCAAATTGAAAATAATTCGAGATCAAACCCTTCTTCAAACAATAAACATTTGAAAATGATTTCTATAAACGTCGATTCCGTCCTATAATGGTCCGGACGAAACGTGGATACGTGTCGTGGAGTGTGGACTGTATTTATGTAAGGATTTGGGGGCTACAGCTACAGAATACCTGCCAACAATCCAAACACCTTGCTGATATTACCCGAGAGAACGCCGATTGCATTTCTGGGTTATGGAGTGTATAGGATAGCTTCGGGGCTCAGCGCTAAAATATCAACCAAGTATCTAAATAGCTTGGTTATTATAAAGGCTGGAAAGAGAACTAGAAAAAGGGGAAAGAGAACTAGAAAAAGGCACAAATATTTAAGCGAAAGAAAGGCACTTTTAACACTTTCCTGTTTTTTTTTCAAAAACATTAAAAATTTCCATTTATTTATTTATTAAAAACTATTTAATTAAATCACAAAAACATTAAAACCCGATTATGAAAGTACAGCCGTCCAATTTGGCTTTCAAACAACGGTTCGACTTCTATAAAATTGTAAGTTACAAGCCAAAAACAAAAATTGACACCAGGGATGGGAAATCCGCTGCCTTAGGCTCAGACGGGAACATTTCAAAACAATTTAAACAACAGGGGCCTGATTCTGGCAGTATTGATCGAGTACTTTCTCGATTCGAAAGCAAGTTAATATCTAATTATTTCAGTCAATACTGAACGAACCGGAATTATTTTTTCAGTGTTGTGAATTCCGATTCGTTTAGTATTGACTGAAATAATAAGATATTAAATTGCTTTCGAATCAAGAAAGTACTCGATCACGACTGCCAATTAGGCCCCAGTATTCTCAACAAAAAGTAAAATTATTTTCAAATTTAAAAATTCATTTATTTTCAACTTGGTTTCAAACGTTATTCTCAAATTTTTTTCAAACGTGAATTGTAATATGATGTGGAATATAAAGGAAAAACGATATTTGTTTTGAAAATTCATATTTTTTTCTAATTTAAATTTATTATGCTAAAATTAACACTCGGCACTAATAAAGTGATTTAAATGAATCACAAAATCTTCAAAATTAATCAAATACTTGGAAAGACAAAATCTTCCTCTATATTTTCAGAAATGTCCTGGCACTGCGTAGCACCTCGATAATACCAAAAACTTATAATCGGCCTTATTACGATTGTCCTTGTCGTCAAAGACTCTGTAGTTTTTTGTAATAGATTAAAGTGACACACAACCTGTCTTCTTTAATCTTCTACAATAAATGACATTGTCGACAACGGCAACCGTAATAAGGCCGAATATCTCAAATTTTCCGTTTTATCTTTTTTTATTCGCATTCTTACTCAAAGTAATTAGTTTTTTACTCACAAATTTTATAATATTTTTTCACAAGCATGCCGTTAGTTTTTAATTTTTCTAAAATTTTGATTTTAATTACCTTTTAAAAATGCTTACATTTATTTTACGCCGCCAAGCTTATTTTTAATATGGAAATAAAACTTGATAACAAATTGATAAAAAAAAAATTCGTCGAATATTAATAATATTAATTTGTATTCAAATAAAAAATTCAAACCATTAAAAGTGGTTTGAGAATGGTGCTCGATATCAAAGGGTTGACTTTGTGTTTGCTGGGGAGTTTAGTGCATTTTTTTCCTTTTTTTTCTATTCTAATCTTTTTCTGTGACAGTAATGGACAGTACATAAACTACGGCAATTACGATTGCATGTGTAAAATTGCAGATTTGATTTAAACAAGTTCAAGGCGAATTCAACTACTGGTGGTGTCGATACTCCAACAATCCAATAAATTTGTAGGCCACAATAAATTTGGAGATTTCCATTCATATATTTAGTAGACTGGTCGCAATTTTTTTTATATAAATTTAATTGTTTGCGCTGCTTAAAATATGAGGTTTGGTGTAACAAATCATGATCTAATTTTTCAGGTCAATGCCTAAGGGGCCCAAAGTTCCCCATATTATAAAAAAACATCTTTTCAATCAGATCTTTATAGTTATACTAGTTGAAAAGCCGAAAATCAAAAATATGGCTTCGTTACGATCTTCCGCAGAGAAAGTACTTCAAGCTTCCTATGCCATCGGATGGCTTCAGAAAGTTGCGGAAAGAATAGGACATACATGCAAACATCCTGACATACTAAGAAATTATATATTGTATAGATAGATTAAAGTATTTGCTGTTTAGTATTTTAGTATGATCAAAAGATTTTGCTATTCGTGCTAAATTCCCAGTTTTTATTCTTGACAAAAACACTTGAAATTTATTGTTGATGGGATAAGCTATTCCTATTCATTTCACTGGTTGCTTAGGCCAGATCATCAGGAAACTTCATCCATAAAGATTTTAGACAAACTAAAGACATTAAACCAAATAAAACTGTTAAACGTATAAGAATTATAGCAACAGTTCTACTTGTAACAATATCAAAGCTTGAACAAATCACATCAACAATAAACAACAGTGGGTTTATCTCATCTTACATTCCCCACTACAATTAGTTGATACGAACGAAAGATTTTTAACCTAATTCGGGGTCGCTGAATCCAGTGGTGCTAGCCGTTTTTTTTAGGTTAGCTTTGGTTTTCGAGATATAACGTTATTTCGAAAATTAAGGATGTTGCACAACATATGTTCGCGTAACTCAAAAACGCTTTAATTATTGTAAAACTAAAGAAAAACCGAAATTCCGCAATAAAATTTACTTTAAGAAAGGTAAAACGTTTCTCTTATATGCGCAGTCGTTTTAGAAACATAATATTTTTTTCTGAAAAAAAAAAATATTTTTTTTTGTTTAAATTTCGGAATTTTTGTTTTTAAAAATTCATAAAAAATAGAAAAATGCAGGTATGCTTCTAATTTTGTGCAGTCATATAAACAACAACATTGCAAACAAAACAAGCTATAAATGATTAAAATCTGTTAACAACTTTTGATTTTATGTATTCACAAAAGACGAACAATTTTAATTAATTTAAGAATTTTATTAAACCGCTATACAGTTATTTTCGGTTAATTGAGCCCCGCTTAATTGAGTTTCACGTTTTATTGCACTTAAAATCATGTAACGAAATCATTCAGTTTAACTGTCTATGTAAAAATACCAGTTTAATTGAGTTCCGTTTAATCGCGTCACCCGCTTAATTAATTCGCAAAATAAGACCGCATTGCGAAAAACAAGAGCAATTGTTTCGGTTAATTGCTTCCTTGTACTTAATGTTTTTTTGCTCCACAAACGTAAAAAAATTATTTTGCGGCAAGAAAGATTGTACGATAATCGTTCATGATTTTTATTTTGTTTTAAAAAACCTAAACAATTTTTTAACTTATTAAATAAAGAAATGAGTTTTATTTTCTATCTACACATGGGTGTTCCGCTTTATTGCACATCTTGCTCAATTAAGCGATTTTCGTTTTAATTGCGTCGGCGATTCAATTAACCGAGTACTGCTTAATTGAGAACCCGTTTAATTGCGTCAAAAGTCGTGCATATTTTGAAACTCAATTTAGCGGATATAACTGTATTTGTATAATTGAATTTCTTATATTTGGCCCGTGTAGTGCCTACGATGCCTCACGAAGGGTCAAATGTATGACCAACTCCACTTTATTTTTCATCTCCATCATTTATTTCTAAAATACCTACTTGCTATCTCTATTCATTAAGGGGCTCCCATTCAAAATTTTAACTACAGACTAGAAATATATTGAAGAAAAAGCTCCATAACTGCCAAGGAGTCAGCCGTAGGGGAATAAAATGTAAAACCGACCTCAATTAGTTTAATAAAATTCTTAAATTAATTAAAATTGTTCGTCTTTTGTGAATACATAAAATCAATTGAAAAAATCTGATTGAAAATATGTTTTTTTCATATAATATGGGGAACTTTGGGCCCCACTAGGCACGGCTAGGCACCGTCGGATTGACCTGAAAAATTAGATCATGATTTCTTATACCAAACCTCATATTTTAAGCAGCGCAAAAAATTAAATTTAAAAAAAAAAAAAATAAAATCCCATACAAGATGCGACCAGTCTAATACATAGTTCATATAAATTGAGGTATATTAAAAATTAAATTGAGCATTTTATGTTGAGTTCCAAACATAGCAACATACAATTTTTCTATTTGTCACAATTATATTGTGAGCAGCTGTAAATACTTTTTTAACCAACCTTACTTATCAATAAATAGCTTTTTAACCTGCTGCGTTTCTAAATACAATTCGAAACAATACTATAACTTTATTAACAATTCATAATTCTTGGTAACATGTTTCTTAACAAAAACTACATTTAAACATGACATGTTAATGAAAATGCCACCAAATTCCCATAGTTTTTTATTCATTATTTCGAATAAAGCATTTGCATATACAATTGATACATTCCACAAAAGAAACACATGTGCTGCAACAAAATTACCTACAACTGCCACAGCTCTTAACTAATGCCAATATGGAGTTATAAAAATCGTTTTAACAGGTTTACACCATGATTAAAATGGCAACTTTGAAAAAACGTTTTTTTTTTTTTATTAAAACCTCTTAAAAAGCTTTAAATGCTTATGATCATGATTTATATTTTTTAATTATTTTGTAAATACAAAAAAAAAAAAAAAGGAAAATGAATTTGAATATTAAAACTGCATTTTTTCAGGCTGCCACACGCATAGTTTTTGCAATTAATTTCTGTGTATTTTTTCACACAATAATAAATTGCCATTTCTTTGGTTTCCCGAGTAAAAAAAAAATATGTTCGTTTTAAATGAGTTTAACTTATTAATTTTCTTCAGTTGTAAATTCATTGCAAGTGACATTTTGAGTGTGTGAGTTTATTTTAAAATTTATGACAAATAAAAAAAAAACAAATTTTTAGCATACAAATCATTTCACTGTTTTATTTTTTTCTCGTAGTCACTTCTCTTTTACGCACCAGAACTGGATTTGCGATTTATTATTAAAAAAAATAAAAAAAGTAAAAATTTCAAGCATGTGTTGGCATCTTGTAAAACATCTTGGAATTCTTTGTATTGGCTTGTAAAAATGCTGGGAAAGTTTAAAGTTCATTTTGATGTATGTACGTATGTATGTATATGTACGCGAGAGTGTCAAGTTCAAGTTAGTGTGTACCCTGCAAATAATAGGACCAGTCCAAACACGCGTGTAAAGAGTAGTCCACAAGGGACCAGGACCAGTCCAAAAGTAACCCAAACGTATGGAAAAAACCTGGTCTATTTAACATTACGATGTCCTAGGAGAGGACCATATATCCCACCTTTGGACCACTAAAGAGTAGTTTTAAAACTACTCCAGAGTATACTCAAGAGGATTAGTTTTGAAGTCGTTTAAAACAAAAGCATGTCGTTAAAAAACGAAGACATGTCGTCTCACTACAAACACTTTTTAACAATGACATGGTCCCTGCTTGCATTACATCGGACCAGTCCATGGAGTAGTCCATTTTATCAAAATGGATCAGGTGGTCCAATTTTATTTGCAGGGTATAAAAAGAAATTGATTGAAACTAAAAGAATTCAAAATTTTGCTTTAAATATAAAAACTATTGATGTATGACTTTTGGGACAAAAAACACAAATAAAAAAATTTTCACAGGTTGTACCAAATTATTCCCATTGGCGTAATTAGCTTTTTAGCAGTGTTGCCAGACAATTCCAAAAAGTGTTTCCTTTGTATAAAAAATTTAATCGAAAATTGTAATTAAAAGAAATTTAAAAAAAAGTTCTTTTATTAATTTTAAATTTTTATTTAAAATTTTTAAGTTCATACTAATCTTTAAACTTAATTTTCTAAAAATTGGCTGGCCGGCTGACTGTCCATGTAGCCTTGTAAGCAAATTACAGATGGGGCGAATCGGTCTAAAATTTCATATAGCCCCTATACTAGTTGCTTTCCGGGATAGGGTCTTTGTGCCTACTATCAAACCAATTTTGAAAAAATTTAAAACATAGATAGATCCATATTTAGGCACGTAAGCTATGCAGTTGTAAAAAAATAGGACCACGAGGGGAGATAAGGGGGAAATTTTGCCTCTCAGAAACTATCTAACAGATTGTAATGAAATTTAAAACATAGATAGATCTCTGTTCAAATAGTCATACACTCTCGAAAATTTATTTTTAGGGTATCACATGGACCGACTTTACTTTCTAAGTTGTTCAAAATACTGTTTAACAAACTTTCAAAAATTGAGACAATTTAAGAGTTTTTTTTTATCAGAAATGCCAATAACTTCTATTTTATAACAGTTTGCCAATAGAAAAGTGCTGAATAAATTAGAAAAAATTACTATTTTCCCTTATCTGGCAACATTGTTTTCAAGAAGTATGATTTTACCAAGACCTCAACATTAGTTTTTGTTATCTTCATGAATTAATTGGAATTATATTTCGTTCCATAAAACGATTTTTTTAAAATCTAATCACTTGAGAAAATCGGGGATGCAAATTATAATGGAGTTACCTGTACTGTCAACTGCATGAGATTCGTGTCGGCAAATGAAACCATTTAAAAAATTGCCACAAATTTTAAGCCTTTAAGAAAACTAACTGAGCTCCTTAATTATTAAAATAACGGAGCTCGTAATACCCACCTTTAATTGCTGATCGCCCATATCATGTTTTTCTTAAATCTCTATAATTGAAATAAACAACGCATTTTTTTTATAGAGAAGTGCTTTTTTGTCTTCAAAACACGGTACTTTCTTAAAGTAATCTTTAATCAAAGACAATTCTTCTTTTAAAAAACCACTTTGAAAAATAAATAAAAGAGTACTTTTTTTTAAATTCCTTTTAAAAAACGAAATATATTTTTAAGGAGTGGTACATCCTTGGTTTCGTTCAAATGATTTCATTTTCTTAAATACATATACATTTGTATGTATGTATAAATTTATCTTTTATTGAGAATTGTATTCTGAGATATTTTTAAGAATTAAACATTTGCCTAATTAACAATAATTAATAAAACAGTACACGAATGCAAAAATAAAAAGTTAATGTAACTTCAAATACAGACATTGTTTATCAACACATAAAAAACAATTAACAAGATAATTCTAGAATACAAGCAGGCAACTAGACACCTTAAACAAGAAAACTTGTTTAATAAAAAGATGTTTGGGCAAGAGAGTAACTAACTAAAAACGATTCAATTCGAGTCGGATATTCATACTGAGCATTCTAACAATTAATTTCTAGAGTTCGGAAATTTATTCGTAAAAAAAACATGGCCATGTAGAAAAAGAGAATTATTTGTTGTGCTGGTGGTGTCCTTTTAAAATATTGACATTCTAAACAATGCGACATTAGCCTGTTTTGTTGACAGCTATGAAAAGCTAAAAAAGTTCTAAAATTGACAACTGATGGTTTCAAAGCGTTTACGAAACATTGTTGAAGTTTCCTTAACAATTATTATCAAATTGGGAATAATTTTTGTTAAATCGGGAAGAAGTAAAAAATAATGCCATATCAATTAGAATAGCGATTATAAATAAAAAAAAAAAAAAAAAAATTAGTATTTGCACAAAACCCAAACGTTGTTGAAAGAAAAACATTTGGTTTTAAAAATAACAACAATACGTTGTCAAAATGAGAGCAATATGTAATCAATTTAAGAACGATTTGTTTTCAAAAAAGAAACATTTGTTCACAAAATGGCATTAAAATTTTAAACCCTGCTTTGTCAAATTGAACACAAACGTCGTTAGCTCACTTTCGACTTGCAGTTTGGTATATTTCTACCGGTTTTATTTTCGATTGAGCAAAATTTTTAACTTTTCCTTGATCTAGAAACTGAGTTTTGCTAATGTTCCTATATGTCTCTCTTTACAATACTACTGTAGTGCTATTAATTTTCAGTAGACCCTTAACTATTTACAACATGTATTCATATAAGTGTCTATAAACTTGTTGTTTGCTTGAGTCTGCAGTACTGCTGTTACTGTCGAGTATCATGTTTGTTCATTCATTCATTCAGATCTCTACTTTATTCATGTGCTAGCAAACAAAAAAAAAAAAACATCTTTTTTGCAAAATCATTTTAATTTAACTTTGGCAAACAAAAAAAAAAAAACTGCACAACGAACTAGTAGAGCTAAAAGAGGCAGACTGTGGAGATAAATGGACGGACGAAGTAAAAGCTGCCTCAGATTGCAGCTACTTGCCGCTTGTTGATGATGTTTGTCTGGACAATGAACGTCAGCCAGCCAGTCAGTCATAATGTTGTTTAACGTTCCATCCATATGTGTTGGTGTTGATGTTCAAGTTATTGTTGTTTTATTTTATAAATATTTAGTTAAAGTAAATATTTGCCTAAAATCCATGTTATACACATGTAAAAAAAATATGTTTATGTAGGAGTTTGCAAACAGCTTAAGCTTAAAAAAAGGATATAAAGGAAAAATGTTTAAAGAGAAAAAAAAAGTTTGTACTAAAAAGAAAATAAAATGAATTTATGCATGTTAAATTAAATTTTCTTAAATTTTAAAAATTTAACTGAAAAACGTACCTTTTTGAAAAGAGAAAACCATGGTTAAAAAAATCTTAAAATTGACACCATTCGTTGCCAGAAGTCAGCTAACCACGCTTGAGCTTAATTTCACAAGGTATGATTTCAGAATTTTAAGACCGAATAGTTGCAATTTTGTCCACAAGTATTTTTGTTTGGTTACAATGTTGTTATGTTGATAACACATTGTTCTCATTTTAACGACGTATTGTTGTCAGTTTGACAACAAACTTAAATTTCTACAAAAATTTAATTTTCAACTGATTTAATATTGTATCATCTTCACCACAATAGCTTTTTTTATGTAAATTGTTAGTAAACAATTTAAAACTTCTAGATTTAACTTGAAACTAACAGTGAAATATTCTTGATTTGACAACAAATGTTTTCGATTTTACCAAAAGTTCTTAGTTTTCTTTCAGAAAGTCTGAAAGAGAATGCTATCATTCTCTCCCCTCTCGCCAATAAACTCAGACTTTCTGAAAGAAAACTTTCATAGTGTGAACCCAGACTTATTTATTGGACAACGTACTATCTAAATATTTTTGTTGTCGATTTAACAACACTTTGTTTTTAATTCTTACTACTTCGATTCCGTTTATACAAGGAGGATTCATTTCAAGTTTTACTATTATTGCTGAAGAAATAATAATCATCATTTGATAATTTGATAATTGTTTTTTTTTTCACACAAAAAAAGCGTTGTTGTTGAAATCGGTCTTAAAATCACAGTATAAAAAAAGTCTCTCGGCTTTCTTAAACTTAGCACATTATTTCCTGTTTACCAAATGATCTAAAATTAAAAATAAATACTTGATCGTTCATATTCTTGTGTTTGAGACGGTTACAACCCCTTCTTTTTGCGACAATATCGAAAATAACTGTAGAAGCAAATAATATTTCGAACTTGTCTTGACTTTAAACATGACTGTTATTCTATAGATCGAGGACTACAAGAGATTAGTTAACAACAAAGGGAACTAGTTGTCGGTGGAATGTTAGATTGTGGACAATTTTTTAGTTGGTGATTTTTGTGGTCCATACAGGGGTGGAAGTTAGGAAAAAGTTCTAGTACAGCCAAGGTCTTCTTATTGTCAAGGAAATCGTTTGGTAACTTTGTTTTATAGAAAAATTGCAAAGCGGAAGATCTGAAAGATGTTGCCTTATGAAGTAATTTTTGATCTTAAACGCAAAATGAAGTTCGGCCGGCTACCCGACCTTTGTATGCAGTTGCTACCTTAAATACTACTGTAGGATTAAGATAAGAAGTCATAATAAAACTTTCAGTCAAACAAAATTCAAATTAATGCCAGTCACATTAATTATGAAACTTAAAATGTTTGGTAAACCTTCTTTTAATCCGTTAATTATGACAGTTTTTGGATTATATTTTTTTTTAAGTTTGTAATATTGTTTTAAAATAATAGGTGAGCCAACAATAGTGTGGGGCAATACCAAAAAAAGTTGCCAACATATGTTTACTTTTGTGAAAACAATATTTTTACTATTTGACATATAAACAAATATTAAAACCAAAAAATGACAGAAAGCAAAATGACAACTTAAAAAATACAAAAATAAAAGACATACTGATACTTAGGAAAAACACCAACTTCATAAGTAAAATACATAACAATAAAACAATAATTTAAACTTTTTATGTGAAATAAACCTTCAAATTTTGTTTACAATAAAAAAAAAATTAACAAAAAAAAAAATTTTCAAGTGTTTATTTACCGCATATTTCTTTTTTTTTTTCTTTTAAATTTAACTTAATAACTGAAAAATTATTATTAAGTCTAATGCCCCTCGTAGTCATTTATAAATATCGTCATTTTTACGTTTGTCTACGAGTTTTTGTCTAATAAAAATTAATATCAAAAAATATGTAATTTTTAGGGCAAGTTTTAATATGCTTAAAAGCAAATCCTTAAAATATGCAAACCAGCACAAAGAAATAGGCTTATAAATTTTATAAACTTTACTTTATTTTATATTTAAAAGAACCTATTTTGAAAGTATAAATATTGAATTAACTAGAAAAATGAAAAAAATAATTTAGTAAAGCTGAAATTTGAACTCAGAACCATGGTGAAATAAACAGGTGGCAGCACTACGCCAGATGACGATTTTTCGCTCTTGCATTGTTTGTCTAGGTTTACGGAAAAGTTTTGTTTATGTTTACAAAAAGTCCACGTTTTGTGCTGTGAATATTGTATTTAATTAAAGTTTTAATAAAAATTGGCTAAAAATTTATTTATTTCATCACGTTCAGCGGAAGGATTTGATTTTTGTTCAAAGTATTTTTTGACGTAAACGGTAATATAATTTCCATTTTTGTTGTAATTTTGTAATTGTTGCCGTAACGATGCCACCTGCTTATTCCACCATGCTCAGACTGCTGCAATCAACATCTATCCTTGTTATCGTGAATCATTTAAATTATACGGTCTAGGGCAGTGAAAAAAGCCCTATTCCGTATTGTTTAATTGACAGTTAACAAGTGCTTTTGATATACAAGCAAATATTCTGATACATATTTGTAAAAAAATTTACTGTAAAGTTTTTGTAGTAATAAGCAAACCAAAGTTTGGCTTAAGTATTTCGAAAAATTAGTCGTTGACTCAAACCCAAAATATACACTAAAAAAGCCATTTTTTTTAAATCTAACGAAATATGCAAAAACTTATTTTACAAAAAAAAACTTAAACAAAAATTCGCCCTGGCACTTATACACGTGTGTGCTATATGTTTATATTAAATAGAATTCAACACACCTTTTGTTGTAATATAAAATCTTAAATGACAGTTTTTTGCGTTTAAAATGACAATTCAAAGATAAAGTTATAGGTCGGCAAAACTTTAATCATTTTCTACGTCTATTTGGCACTCTTTTTTATTGTATGGCATTTGTACACTGAAAAGAAAAATGAAAAGATTCGTCAGGGCTTAAATCAAGCCGAAGCGGTGTTAATATGTAGTACCTCAAATCAAGTGATCAAAATCCTTGATTCAAGTATTGACTATTTTAGTGACCCGATCTTAAAATAATCCGAACACTGGATTGACTTAACTAAACGTGAGGTAAAAACTAAGTTCAAGATGTGCTTGATTTAAGAATTTCTAAAATTTCTAATGAAATAATCCGAAAGTGATTGATTCTAACCTATACACAACAATATACAACTGATTATTTACCCAGTAAAAACTTCGCCTACAAAATAATGTGTTGAGTAATCAGAAAAACATAAGAGCACTACTTACAATTCTACTGATAGAACCAATGAATTTTACAAGGCATGCCCCTAAATGAACGCATTCAAAAGTAAGTCATTATTTTTTTTACCTACATACATCCAGAAAAAAGGAGTTTTAGAAGTTATTATAGATGTAGTTATAGAAAAAAGCTACAAAATAATGAGTTAAAGAAGCTATTAATTTTGAAAAAGTAGGCGAAGTTTTTAATGGGTACTTGTCCGCTTACAGAATTATAAGACACCAGCACCATAACCGATATGGTTTTCGTTATCATTTTACTTCGAAAATGTTATGTATTTAACTAAATAATTTTAGCAAATAGAATTTGGGAATTTTTGCTTCTTTTTACTTTTTAAATATGAAAATAATGTTTGTATGTTATTTTCTTGTTGTGTTAATATTATTTCTAAATAAAAGTTTTGTTTTACTATATTTTGTAATGTACAAATTACAAAAAAACGCGTGGAAAGTTTTGGATTGTTTTAAGTACTTTTTGGCGTTATTCGTACTTAAAATTTTTGAAAAAAGTTAGTACAAAAAAATTACGAGTTTTTCTTTCTGTGTATTTAAGAATAATCTTTTGCTATTTCTCTTCAATATGCCTATTTTTCAATTAATTAACAGCCAAATATTTAGATTAGCCATGTCTTCAAATTAATTGTTACAAATTTTCTGTCAATAATGACAGAATTTCACAGTTAATTTTAAATTTAAAAAAAAGCTAAAAATATCATTATAAAATAGCAGCTTATGGTGATTATGATTAGTATCATAAATTATTTATGTGGTAGCAGTTTTATGATTTTATCATAAAATAAATCTCATTAAGAAGATATAAATTATAAAACTAGCATTTTTTATGGCCAGCAGAGATCAAACAAAAATTTAAAAAATTGTTATAAATATAATTTTACATAAGTTTTATACCAAAAAATTCGATAAAATTCTTAAAAAAACTTAATAACAACTTATTTTATTATAAACCTAATATTAATTAAAAAACATTAAAACATTTTTGATAAAATATTTTTATTATTTTTACTAAATATTTCTTCTTTCTTTTACTTTCAGGTAAGTTTCTCAATGATATATTCTCCTAATTTTTTTTAAAAATGTAAGTACTTAAAGATATAAAGAAAATATTGCCCATAAAGTTTTTTTCAGAAAAACTATTTCACTTAAAATAATTCTAGATTGAAAGTTTTGTCAAAATTTACTGCCTATTTTCACTCAATGGGAAAGAACTCTTTCTTTCGCACAACTACATGAATTTTTGGAAAAGAAAGGTTCTTTCGACATAGTGAAATTGGCAGTTAATTAATACAAAACTTTGCAATACTATAACAAATTAGCATATCGAGCCCTAACAGCGAAAATAGTGTAAGCGACATGATTTTCAATTTTCGTTTTTTTTGATAAATTACTTTATTGGCAACACTTGCATCATCTCCTAAAATATCAAGGTCATATAATGTACCGTTACGATTTTATAGCCAAAACAATTTTAGTGTAAGCGACAAATTTCATACAAAATTTAATATGTAATAAAACAAAAAAGCTCTCTCCTGTAAAATTTGATTTTTGGCGCTTACATTATTTTCGCTGTTAGGGCTCGATATACAATGCATATTTCGCATAAAATTTTGCATATTTGCTATAAAACTGCATTTGACTTTAAGCATGAAATTAAATATTTAGTAATATTTGTTTTGTTACTAAGATCACTAAGTTTAAAAGTCTGGCCACTCGCTTAATAAATAACTTAGTTCTCTTCATTTTTTCTTTTAGGAAATATTAAAACCTATAAATTATAGCCTTAATTAGCACTCCGAATTTCACATGCTATTAAAAGCGTGAAATTCTTTTAAATCCTGTGAAATTCTCTGTTAATTAGAATTTTATAGGGTCTTCCAAAAGGAGGATTCATTTTGTAAAGAGCAGAGTATACACGCAAAGAAAAAACATGGTTGTGGTAAACATATTCTAAGAGCAACATATTATGATAAGAATTATGATTGTAGTCACCATATTAAGTTTATTATTGAATCATATTATGAATAAATATACTCGTAATATGTCATCATAATATTTTTCCCTTAATTATATTATTATTCTGTTAATCATACTAAGTTAAGAAGTAATCAAATTATTGTCATGTTAATCATAATAAACTAAGAAATTAATCATATTATTGTCATGTTAATCATAATAAGCTAAGAAGTAATCATATTATTGTTATGCTTATCATAATAAGCTAAGAAATTAATCATATTATTGTCATGTTAAGCATAATAAGCTAAGAAGTAATCATATTATCATCATGTTAATCATAATAAATTTAGAAGCAATCATATTATGATACAGCAGCTTTCATAGCTTTCATAGCTGTCATAAAAATACAAAATAAATTAAAATATTTTTGCATCGATTTTTTATTTTGTGGCTTTTTACAATTTTTCTTAATGTTAATCAAATGCGGAGTTCAATATAAGGCTTGCAAAAGAGCAAATGAAAAATCTGTGGTTTTCATGGGCAACCGCGTGTGTCCATTTTTTCGATTTTATGATGTTGATGAAATATCGTAGCACTGTTATAAAATATAACGAAATCTCTGTGTGTTTTGTTGTTGGATTTTACAAAAAAACTATGATATTTTGCATTTGCACTATTGCATCACTAATAGTTGAATGAACTCCGCTAATATTTTAATTTTTTAATTTCTTTAAACTTATTTTTTTTATGGAATTTTATCTTTTAATTGTTTAATCGCTCACAAATAAAAAAACGACACAACTGCTTCAAAATTATTTTACAAATGGCGCTAACATAATATGATTGACTAAACATAGTTTGATTGCATCTTTAACATAATATGATAAATGTATAGAAAGTTATCATGTTATGGCTGCTAAATATCATGATATGGTTGTGAGAAATATAATATGTTTAGAAAGTTATCATAATTAAGTTGTTAGAAAAATAATTATTTTTCGGTCAACAATACTCAAATTCATAATTGCGATAAACATTGATATGTTTACAGTAACTATAATATTTTTGATATTAAATAAAAATAACAATTATTTGTGTACGACAACAATATATTGTTACATTAAACATAGTGTTGTTGCCGTAACCATGCCCAACCATATTTTTTCTCTGCGTGTACATAGCAATAATAACGGACACCAATATTAGCCAAATCGTCGTCAGCTTATTATTAGTTTGACCTACTAACCATTTAGTTTGGTATGGGGTATAAATAGTTTGAATACTACCCCCGTTCTGAATCTAATTCCGCTTTTATTTCTTATTTTTTAGGGTTTCTGAGATATTAAACATTAATTTTGCTCCATATCAATTATTTGAAAGTTAATTAGGTATTGTTTTGCTCTACACGCCACTGTTTGTGCGAATGCTGCAAAATACTCATACAAAAACAAACTAAAGCTTCATTGTCGTAAGAAAACAAGTAGTTAAAGCGAAAGCAAAATAAATAGCAACAAGAAAATAAATTTCACTCTTGCTTTGCTTCATTGCCTTAAGAAAAAAAGTAGTTCAAGCAAAACAAATGTCAACAAATCAAAACACAACAGTAATTCTATGTTCACAATTGTGTGCTCAAGCGCGTTTAAGCATCTCGAACGTGATTAAGCTCTAATCACGTCAAAATCAAGATGATTAACCATACATTCAAATGATTTGTTAATCACTTTAAATTGACATGATTACAACTAAATCACTTTATTAATCACATAGAATTCTCTGAACATACCTCAAACTTTTTTTTTTTTTAATTTCCTAAGCTAATCCTGCGAAGCTCTATGCTTGTCTGCAGGAAAGAAACCAGAGTCTCTGGCGGGAAACGAACCCGCGACCCCGGCGCTGATAGACTAGCTCGCTAGCTAGCCTACCGGGGCACAGAGTAGAATGCAAAATCGGCCACCATGAATGTGTAGAACCGACCGCAATTTTTTCTTAATGTTTTTACTTTTTTCTTAAATAATTCAAAAATTTTCACAATTTCATCAGTAATAAGTTTAAAATACTCTTCTGATAATTTTATTAAAGTATTTTTATCCATTTTGTTTGTTGTTTTTTTTTTTTCTTAATCAACTGCCATCTTAATCATCTCAAATGTAATGTGAACAGCTTTGATTAGCTAAATCAACATTTCGCTTAAACGCGTTTAAAACCCAAGTGTGAACATAGTATAAGTGTTCGCATGCAGCAGAAAAAGCTAATTTTTAAAAATAAATTTAGAATAGTGGCGTATGCGGCACAAAACAATAATTTTCACTTTCAATAAAGCGCTATTAACTTCATTTATAAACGTTCACAAAAATTTACATTTTTCTTTAAAACAAATGCCGGAAGCAGTGGTGATAATACAAATAACTTCATGTTAACCTTCATTGTCGTTTTTCGCCATTACGACTTTTAAGTATATCTATGCGCCAAACCAATAATAAGCTGACGAAATTTGCTTTTTATTCTTTTCATTAAAACAGTCTAAAAGTCTTAAATCACATGATCTTACAACTTTCTGAGGAATTTTAAATTATATTTTAAAGATTATTTTTTCTGAATATTACTTCACTAAATGGTCCACAGTTTAGCAGCTGTGGTCCAAAAATTGCGAAAAAGAGATACAAAAAATAAATTTTTTTTGACATTTGAGCAATTATGAGGCATTAAATACAGTTTTTCGCATGAGTTTGATAAACACTTTTTTCTCCTTGTCTAAAGCTGCAGTTGTGCCGAAGACAGGAAAGCAAAATTTCAATAGGTTTTTGCAAAAAATTGCATGTGTTTCGAAAATATCAAAATCGAATCCTCATGAGGCCAACGGAAACTAAACTAGCAAATTCCTAATAGGGGTTTGTTAGTTGCGGTACGAAAAATTGCACACGGAAAGAAGTTTGCATTTCATGTCTTGCATAGTGTCATTCGATGGTTTTGCTGAAAAATATTCTTTTTGGAAGACCCTCTATGCCTTAAACAATATCATTTTTTCGAGTTTCAGTGCATTTGCATATTTCTGATTAGTATACTTTTTGTTTTTTTTTTTAAGATTTTCTCACATTAAAAAGGCAACAAAATTTCCACTTGTTTTCACATTTTCATAGGAAAACAAAATAAATTAAAAATAAAAAAATAACAAAGAAAAAAGAAAATATGTATATCGTATTTTTTTTCTTTAAAGGTGTAAAACTGCTAAAATAGCCTCTAAGCGCTATTTTTCTGATTGCAATGTGAACTAAACAAGTGCTAGACACACGCATTGTTTTAGTCTTTCAAAAACGTACCTGTTGGATATTGAACCTCAAGAAAGTCGTTGGAGAAATAAAATTAATGAATTTGTTTGATCTACAGGAGTGATAAAGTTTGCCATTGTTTCGCTGCACACCTTAATTGTCTAGTCTTAAAAGTTAAATGTCATTGTTGTTAGGGAATATGTGCGGTTTGGTTTGATGGTTGGTTTGAAATGCAAAAAATATAGAAATTTGACAAAACATAAATAAAATACAAAAATGTTGGTCAAAGTTAGCGAAGCATGATCAAGACAACAACCTTTAAAAAAAACTGTGAAAAAGATAAAAAAAAAAAATGCTAATCGGTTAAAGAAACACAACTAATGACTTTTTTAGTTTTTTTGGCTGGTGTTGACGGGTTTTCATTTCAATTGTTTTTCTTTTTAATAATATGTACAAAGTTTGTATGTCTGTCTCTCTGTCTGTCCTCCATGCATTTTACATTGATGTTCAAAGTTGACTGAATACTGAACATACTTTTGACTGCCTGTGAAATCATGATGATGAGGGTGTGGTATAGATACCACCACCGTGTACTCGTATAACAACAACTCTCTTAAATGTTAATAAATTTTGACAGCAAACAATTATTGTCAGAGCTCAACACTATTCATTGTTTTTGAGCCCATAAAGAACAGGGTCAATTCTATTTTTTTCCATATAAAGCGACATTAGACCTTCTAATAGTAGTAGTAATCACTTTAAAATTCATCATAAGTCTATTCAATATTTTTTTTTTTTTTTGGAAATTATACAGGTGTTAAAGGTTGATTTTTTGATTGTCAACCAGCACTTTTCTCTGCCGCAGTTTCTGCCTTTTATTTTCGTTTAATAAATTTGTCAAATTAACGGAAATCCATAGAAATTAATGACAGATTAATTGTTTTTTTTTCTTCTGCTGTCTACAAAAACCCAATGACCAAAGTAAAACAATAGCAGCCACAAACATTTTCAAACTTGTTATGCGGTTTTTAAATTTGTTTAACATAAAATGAAAATTATATTAGGTTTTCTTGTGACTCATCGTGTATGAAGTATGAAGTTGTAACGCAATTTACCTTGAATTCATTAATTATTTTGTTAATATTTGTTGTTTTTGTTTTCTGAGGATAATTTACAATTTTGTGGTTTTTGTAGTTTTTGTTTTTATTTTTGTTGATTTTTAACACCCTCATTTGTTTTTGAGTTGATCATTTTTATGAGTATTTTCTATTGTTTTATTTGTTTTAACAAATAATTAATTTTTGTTTAATAAGATTTTTATTTACCAGCAGCTAATTATTTTGTTTTGTTTTAAGTTAAATAAAAGAATTGCTAAAAATACGTAATAGGCAAATAATTTAGGTACAAATTAATCTTAGCAAAAAATGTTTGGGACAATATTTTCTATAGAAAATCGTGTTTGGTACAATCTTTTCTATAGAAACCCCTGTTTAAGACAGAATTGTTTATAGAAAAACGTTTTTGGGAGAAACTTTATTAAGAAAAAGGTTTTTGGGACAAACTTTTTTATAACAAATCGTATATTAGACCAACTTTTTCGTAAGAATAATGTTCGGGACAAAATTTTTTAGAGAAAGATGAGTTTTAGAAAAAATTTTCTATAGAAAATCGTTTTTGGGATAAACTTTTTAAAAGAAACACAACAAGAGTGCTTTATTCAGATCTGCCGATATTATTTTATACCCTTCACCATGGTGCGATAAGAATATAAAGTTTAATAAATACCGTTCTTTAAATATAAATAAATCCATTTTGTGCCACGTCCACTTCTACAATCCCGCCCACATTTTTCGGATGTTGTGTATTGATAACCAAGATGCTAATATCTACATTATTTGAAAACCATGGCTCTTGCCGTTCTCCAGATATACAGAAAAAAATCTATAGCAAAAAGTCTGAAATATTGAGGGAATACGACTTTTGAAAGAAAGCTTTGTAAATTGAAAATTTATCCATTGAACACATTCGAAAAAATAAAAATGGTTCTCTCTTTCAATTGCGATTTTTGTTCATGTATCAGGCATTTGTGGACCGATCAGGCTGAATTTTAATAGCAAACAACTCCGGAGTATATGCGATATAAATATATATTTATACCTAGTCGTTATCATATCTGAAGTCGTCGAAAAATCCATTTAAACAGACACCGTCAAATCAACTGCGCAACCAATTAGGAGCCAGAATATATGTATATACTTTATAGGGTTTAAGATCAATAGTGTAGAAATTACAAACGGAATGATAAACTTATATATACGCTTTCAGCTTTGGTGAAAGGTACAAAAACGGCTTTTAAACAAACTTTGCTATTTTTCTTATCATATGTAAATTATTCATTCAACTAACTAACTGCAGTTTGTTAATAACCATTTAATTTAACAATGTAACTGTGAAATGAACTCAAACCTTTTTCAATGTCATTTAAATTTAATCAGAAAAACAGCTTGAAATCATTATTTTTTTGTTTTTGTTTTCGAATGCATTCTTTCATTATTCAATCTATAAAAATATATACTCTCTACTATATCAATTTAATATGAAAACAAAAATTAATAATAATTAAATTAAATTTGCATAAAGTCAGTCTGTTATACAAAACCACCTGCCTTATAAAGCGACATTTAAAACTAAAACAGCGTAAAAAATATTTAAATTCATTAAATTTTCAAACAAAAAAATTGCAATAAATTTTGCAACAAAAACAACAGAAATTCTCAATAGTTCAGCAAAATTGAAAATCTTGTAATGACTATAAAAAAGAAATTAATATAAAATTGTTCAAAACAATTACACCGAATTGTATAGATAAATAAATGCCAACACACACACACATGATGCAATCAGTGTTAAAGTGTAAAAATTAAACTCCAGAGATAAAATACTGTAAAAAATTAAAAACAAAAATAGTAATAAATAATAACGATGAGGGCGTAAAATTTTTTCTCGTTAAATACTTTTTCTATTTCTGTAGTTGTTCGTATCGGACGATCGGTATAATTTATAGAATTGAATAAATTTCGCTTTGAATTAAACTACTTATCGCTGATGATTGTGATACAGATTTGCTATTTTAAAATATAGAAAGCCTCATATACAGATGTAATTGCTTTAATTAAAAATTTCATTATACGTTTACTAATAAATGCAATAACAATAATACACACCCATTTTTGTTTGTTTGATTGTACAAAATTTATTATATTTTTTTAATAATATATAATTTTGTTTTCTTTTATAAAAATTAACATTTGATAAGTTCAGTTACATTTAATAAAGAAAAATTGCAAAAAAGTACGATCGAAAAGATCATCAAACCGTTAAGTGTTTATTTTTATTTTTTTATCTGTTGGATTTTTTTTTATATATTTTCTTTTTTTTGCAGAAACTCATTAGACATTTTGCGCAATTTTTTTCATCATCATCATCATCATCATCGTCATAAATTATAATCAGAATTATAAATATTATTTGTTTTTGTATGTTTCCCTACACATTATAACTGGTTATAAACCGCCAAAAGTTAAAAAAAATAAGGCCATTATATGAAAACGACGCGTTTATATAGATAAAGGTTTTATTTTGTTTATACATAATTGTGTTTGGGACAAAATTTTCTGTAGATAATCTTGTTTGTTTCTAACCTGTTTATAGAAAAATATGTTTTGACAAACTTTTTACAGCAAACTAAATTTGAGACAACATTTTCTATAGAAAACTATATTTGGGACAACATTTTCTATAGAAAACTATTTTTGGGACAACATTTTCTATAAAAAAGAAACTATATTTGGGACAAAATTTGCTATAGAAAACTATATTTGGGACAAACTTATCTATAGGAAACTTTATTTGGTACAAACTTTTCTATATAAAACCGAAACAATCTAATTTATGGAAAATCATAGGTGCCACAAACATTTCTTAAGAAAACCATGTTTACGACAAACTTTTATTTAAAACTACGTTTGGGACAAACTTTTTTATAAAAAACATATGTGTGGTATGGACTCTTTATGAACAACAATTTTAAGGACAATGTTTTCTATAGAAATACATGTTTGGAATAACTTCTAGAGAATACTACGTTTGGGTCCAACTGTTTTTCTATAAAATTGTATAAAATTATGTTTTGTAAAATTTTTTTACACAAACTCATGGTTGGGACAAGCTTTTGCATATGCAAGCAATCATGTTTCTGTAAAATTATGTTTTGTGCAAAATTTACTGTAGAAATCCATGTTTGGGACAAGCTTGTGATAACCATGTTTCTATAGAAAACCTTTCTTTAGAAACCCGACCTGTAGTCGAAACTTTTTTAAAGAAAATTTATGTGGAACAGAAAGGTTTTTGCTCGCTTTTTTATATCAAACCTGTGGACAGTTTTGATAGAACAAACTTTTCTGTAAAAAATCAGTATTGAGTCGAACTCTTTCAAGACAAATCTTGTTTGAGATACGATTTTTTATGCTGGGGCACACGTAAAATTTTTTTTTAAATGCAAAGGTTTTCCCTACATATTTTACTTTAACATGTTAGACTAGCATTAAGGCCTAGTTAGGCGAACGTTGCTGTACCCGTAATGTACCGCACCGTACTGTAAGCACGTTGGGGCACTTATAGAACATTTAAAAACGTGGTTTATGTTTTTTCTATACATAAACAAAAAACAATAGTATACATAAATCAAGTCACACAGTGATGGGAATCAAAAATGTTTTAAAAAGTACCAAGTGATTTAAATGGTATTAAAAAAGTATTTTGTGTATGTAAAAAACGTTAATAGTTTAATGTTTATATTATAGATTTTCAATAAACAAATTTGTATTTTAGCATATATATTATAACAATAGATATATTGTATTGTGGTGTATGCACCAAACAAGGTTTTGCTACCATTTAAAGCCTTTTATTCTTTTCACATTTCCATTGTATGTGTATATGCATTTGTTTATATGTATTGTACATCTAAACATAAATATATTTGTTTATATGGAAATATGTTGTATATTAAAATGTTTTGTCTCAATTCCATAGCTTAACTGAAAAAAGTACCAAAAACGAGCAAAAATACCCGCATTCAATTTAACATACAAGCAGCCCATCACTGCTTTACAACTGTCACGTAACAACGGCATACAAATCTGTTTAAAACAGATCGAGACGTTCCGTCAACGTGACATTTAAATTCAGTAAGCATTTGCATTGTTTGCAAATGACAAAACGAACCAGACGTTCCATTAGGGGACGTGAACGTTCGGCTAACTCTGCCTTTATATTTTCATTGTAGCTACCGCTGTTGTTAACTAAATTAAATACCATATTGTTAATATAATGTACGTACATACAGCAATGACGATATCATGCTATTTTTTCTTTCTTTTTTTGATGATGCAAACTTCATCATCATTCACTTACCAGTCCTAAAGAGTAACTGCGGCAACAACAGTTTTCTGAATATACCAGTTTGTAGTTACAAGCGTGCCGCATGCAAGCTAATCTTGCTGTAACTAATGTGTTAAGGATGGAGAGTACAACAGACACAACATGTTTAGTTCGTAATAGTCGCTACAACTTGTCTTAAAAACATTAATGGCCATAACATGTATTACGTTATGAGAAAAAAGGCTGGCTTCGACAGCAGCCACAAAACTAAAATCAGAATTGGTAGTAAAAAATGTTTTGCGCTAAAATAAAAGAAATAAAAATTTAGGCGTCTCCATTTAAAGGTACACACAGAAAGCAAAAACCAAACAGACGGACCGCCAGCCGCTCCTTTAAGGGAAATTAAAGTAAAACTTTAATTTTAAACATTAAAAAATTCAGTTTTTCAATGTAGTGAAACTTAAAGTGGATTCGGTTTTTGAAATATTTTATTGAATTAAAAACAAAAAAAAAAAAAAAAGTTTAGCAGTTTAAAAATTTTGTTGAAATTTTCGGCGGATTGAAGTAAAAGAATAGCTCTCGTTTTTTAAGATAATCTTGGTTGGTACAAGATTTGCTACGGAAAATTTTTCTAAAGAATGTCCTTGCTAAGGCAAGTGTTTTTAAAAAAAAGTCATGTTTAGGACATTTTTTTTTAAAGAATCTTATTTACGACAAGTTTTTCTTACGAACTTTTTTTATATCAAGTTCGCTAAAGACAATTTTATTTGGGACAAGTTAAAAAAAATTTTTTTTCTGAAACAAAAAACAAAAACGTTTTTCCTTTATCTTAATAAAATCTTGTTTTGAACAAGTTTTTTAAAAACTTGTTCGGGACAATTTTTGCGAAAAAAAATCTTGTTCCATGACAAGTTTATTCGAAGAAAATCTTGTTTGTGATATATTTTTGTAAGAAAATTTTGTTTGGTACTAGGTTTTTAACAGAAAAAAATATGTTTTGAGCTAAAAAAAAACTTATTAAAGACAATTTTTTGAGAAAAAATTTTTTGGACAAGTTTTTCTTAAAAAAATTTTTGGGACAAGCTTAAAAAATTGTCTGGAACAAGTTTAAAAAACTTGTTTGGTACAAACGTTTCTTTGGGACACGTTTTTCTAATGAAAATCTTTTTTGCTAAGGAAATGTTTGGAAATTTTTTCTTAAGAAAATCTTATTTGGTACAATTTTAATTAAAGAAAATCTTTTTCTGCAGAAAACCTTATTTGGGAAAATTTTTCTTTAGAGATTCTTGTTAAGGACAAGTGTTTCTGGTGATATTCTAGTTTGAGATAAACTTTTATATAGAAAAACATGTTTAGATAATCTTTTTATTCTCTTCATCATCACAGCTTTACTTTAAAATAAATACTGATACATACATAAAAATAATGCTGGTTAAGAGCGAGTTTGTTACCACGTGGCTGGCTACTGGATTCGCGACCTTCCTTAACTCTTTCCTCTAATCATTTTACATGATTAACTGATACATTTTAATTATAATCTGCATGAACATGACAGTTTAAAAAAAAAATCTTATTCTCAGTTTCTACCTGACATTGAAGTTTGTTGTTCAATACGAGTTACATATATTAACAATAATATCAATACATTTTACATAAATTTGCACAAATTTATTTTGAAATAAAAAAATATTCAAGAAAAAAAAATTAAATTATATTATATTAACAATTTTTTTTTTAAATACAAAAATTATAATAAATAAAGAAAACAGCAACAAAAAAATAAACATTATTGACCACAATATATTCAAAGTGCGAAAAAAATCAAAACGACCACATTCATATTTTGCAAAATACATGTGAATATTTAAATGTTTAAATAATGACAGAAAAACAAATAAACAATGAAAGAGAATATGCGAAATATATAAAGAAATCAAGAGCAATGTAGATAAATGAAAATACATATACATAGTATAAATAAATGTAAATTTTATTTACTCGTAACAACTCTTAAACTGTCAGTCAGTCTCACTGGTTGGCTGGTTGACTTTTCCATACCTCAGACCCACTGTCTGTCAGCTTTGTCTATTGGTTGCGCTTCAAAAATTGTAAACAAAGAATATTATTGTTGTTTGCGAAAATACAACAAAATACAAAATAATAATACAATAAAAGAAGAAATTATTAAACAAAACTAAATATACAATTGTTGTATTCAATACTTTTTGCTCTTGCCTCCTGTCACAAAACAAAATTATATTTATACATATAAAAACAATTGCGAATATATATTATACATACATATGTACATATATGTACATTAAGATATTAAAAGTAAATAATCGGCTTTTAACAATATCTACTCGTATTATACACTGAAACAAAAGAACAGATTTAGACAATTAATTTTTGGAAAAAGATTTGTTAATATGCACTTCAAGCAATAGTCTGAGATTAATTTGGCACAAAATTGAAAAAAAACCAAAATCATATTTTACAATTGTTAAAAAATAAATAAAATAATTAATAATAATTAAATAAAAATTATACATCTAAATTATAAGCGCTTGCCCACAGCAGTCATATATATTTCTTGTAATTATTTTAAGACATATGACTTTACAACTTAGTGACTACCTTGTGAATAGCCCTATAGAAATCTAGTAAATCTTAACAAAAAATCCTGTTTCGGACAAAATTTTCTGCAAAAAATAATATTTTCAATAGAATATTATGTTTAAGAGAAAGTTTTCTATACAAAATCATGCTTGGGAAAAACACTACTCCCTTTACCCTCGTACCCATAACCTTTTTTCCTAGTTCCAACACAATTCAATGCACAAGGAGGGCAATTCCCCTGAGTGCTGGCCCAAAAAAAATTTTTTTAAAAAAAATCATGTTTAAGAAAATTGTATGTAGAAAAATAAATGATAATTGTTTCTTTGAAAAATCTTGTTTGGGGCAAATATTTCAGTAGGAAAATACTTTTGGGACAAACGTTTCCTTAAATAATATTTTTTAAAGCCACATTTTCAATAAAATAGAAAACTAAATGTTAATTGTGTCTTTGAAAAATCTTGTTTGGAACAAATATTTCAGTAGGAAAATACTTTTGGGACAAACGTTGCCTTAAATAATATTTTTTAAAACCACATTTTCAATAAAATAGAAAATTTTATATAGTAAATGTTAATTGTATCTTTGAAAAATCTTGTTTGGGACAAATATTTCAGTAGGAAAATACTTTTGGGACAAACATTTCCTTAAATAATATTTTTTAAAACCACATTTTTATTAAAATATTATGTTTGGGTTAATTTTTTTTTTTTTAATATCTGGCTTGGAAATCTTTTTTTTCATGTTAAATATTTTGTAGAACAATTTATCTTTGACAAAGTTTCCTACAAAAAATCTACTTTCAGATAAACTTTTCATTTTAACTAAAGGAAACAAATTGTTGGACAATTTTTTGTTTAGTCTGGGATCACACTATGAAAGTTTTCTCTCAGAAAGTCTGAGTTTATGGGTGAGAGAGGAGAGAAGAAAAGCATGTTCTCTTCCCCTCTCACCAAAAAACTCAGACTTTCTGAAAGAAAACTTTCATAGTGTGAACCCAGACTTAACAAACTTTTTTGCAACAAATGTTTTCGGAAAACAGTGTTTGAAACTGACCTTTTATGTCAGGGACAAACTTTACTGTAAAAAATTATTTTTGTAAATTTTTTTTATTTAAATTAGTAAAAAAAAAAACTTCCCAGAAATTAATATTTGTAGAAAACTTCTATAAAAAGTCATGCTTGGGAGAAATGTCTTTGTAGAAAGTCTTGATTGGGACAAACTCTTAACCAGAAAGTAATATTAAGACAAACTTTTAAGCATGAATTTTTTTTTTATTTTTTTTTAAATCATATTTCTAAAAAAACTTTTCTTTGGAAAATTTTGTCTTGGGCTAACTTTTTAAAAAAAATAATCTAGTTTGGAACAAACTTTTTTATAGAAAATTCTTTAAAGTCTTATATGTGAAAATGTTTTCTTTAAAATCTTATCTAATTGAAATAAAATTTTTTAACTCCTTTCATTTTTCTCTGTGTATTTTTTTTATAATTTATCTTTTACAGAAACTGATTGCAGCTTTTTTGTATAGTATTTCTTAACTTTTTATGAACCTTTTTTTTTTTTACCAATATGAATGAAATTCATTCATTTTGCAAAAATGAAAAAACTTGGGCATAAAAATGCTGATAATTTTTGTTTTTATTCTTGTGCCTTTCTTTAAAGACTAATAAATATTTATTTATTATAAAAGTTCAATTAACAAGACTTTATATACATACACAATCTTATATGTAAGTGCTCATATTTGCGTAAACTCTTGGCAAAACGTTTTTTAAACAATACAAAATAAAAAAAAAACAAGATTAAATAAGAAAATCTTCTGATGCACCACAAAAAATAAACCACCTCCTTGAACTCTAAATCGTTTACAATAAATGGTTTGCTGTTTGAAAAGAAGAGGTTTTGTCTAAAGTGCCTTTGTGGGGGCTTTAATATTTTAAATTTTTAAATTAATAAAATTATTTAATAAATTGAAAATAAATTTTATTTCAAATTTACTTGATTGCGTGCTTATTTGAAGGTTTAAAAGACTACATTGCCTGGTAATGGAAACGGTAATGAGGTAATTGTAATGAAAGCGTATCAATAACGCTTTCTCTCTCGCCCTCTATCTTTTAAAAAACAATCCCAAAACAAGAGATAAAAAGGAGAGAATTGACCGATAGCTCTTTTTTTCTCTATGACTATTCACAGCAGAGATGTAAATGAATCATTCATTTTTGATTTTAATTCATTACGGAAATGAATTGCAATTCATTTTACCAATTCATTTGAATTAAAAATGAATTGCAATTCAAATGAATTGACTCAAATTTCATTCAATCCATTTTTTTGTGTGAAAAGAATTAATTCAAAATTTGCTAATTCAGTGCATGAATGATTCACGAATTAATTAAAAAATGAATGATTCATTTACATCTCTGTTTCACAGTAATGCAGAGGTATTACTTCATTGCATTGCTTCTTTCGTCATAAAGTAATTCAAATCTTACATCAATGCTACAAAATTGATTATGAACAAATGCAATATATTTTAAAAACTTTCTTAAACATATTTTTTCACAAAGTTATAATGTTAAGCAAACAACTCTTTAATTACGAACCCATAAGCGGATTTTCGTTAATTTTTTCTTATTCATTTTCTTATTCTGTATCTTATTAAATGTAAATATTTGCTTTTCTTTCAATATTTGCCAACTTTTAATATCACTTTTGTAAATATCAAATTAATAAAGTGTTAAGAGCGAAGGCAAAAAAAAAAAAAAAAAAAAAAAATCGTAAAAAGTAATGGAATCATAAATTATCATTTCTTTATCAAACGTTTACTTTGTCTTTTATTGCAAATATTTAATTAAAACCATTTATAGACAATATTCTTTTTTTTTTCTTTACTTTTCGATTGACTGACAATAATTTCGATTCATAGAAGAATTTTTTATTTATTTTCTTTTTCCAAAAGGTGTTTAGGATCGTTGTTTGTCTAGAACTTACTTGATTGAAGTCAATTAAATATAAAATTAAAATAAATATTTGAACATAAATCTTGATTGATCGGTTTGATGGGCTTTAGATTTTATATATAGTAAGCTTATATTTATTAAGGTAATCTTAAAAAAAAAAAAAAAAAAAAAAAGGGATGTCTTTTTTTTTTAATAAAAGGCGTAATTTTTTGCATAAAATATTGAGCAAAATGTTAAGAAATTCTCGTTTGGGACAAGATTTTCTAAAGGAAATGTAGCTTAGAACAAAATTTTCTTATTAAAATCTGTATTGGTACAAAGTTTGCTGTAAGAGATTTTGTTTGTTTAATACAAAAAATTTTTCTTTAAACCACTTTTTACACAAAATCAGGTTTGGGGCACAGTTTTCTATAGATAATATCGAGCCCTTATAGCAAAAATGATGTAACCAACAAAAATAAAATTTTACAGGAGAAGGGTTTTTTTTTAAATTTTTTTGCTTCAAGTTCAAGTTTCATGTTTTGCTTCTTATTTCGTAACGGTACTTCCCAGAGATATGAGTTTTTTAGAGATGATGCAAATGATCAAAAATAATAGATTTTCATCAAAAAACAAAAATCTTAAATGTTGTTGGTTAGTCTTGGTTCACACTATGAAAGTTTTTTTTCCGAAAGATTGAGTTTATTGGTGAGAGGGAAAGAGAACATGCTTTTTTCTCTCCTCTCTCACCCATAAACTCAGACTTTCTGAAAGAAAACTTTCATGGTGTGATTCTAGACTTACATCATTTTTGCTATTAGGGCTCGATATTGTTTTGGAACAAAAATTTCTACAGAAAAATCTTGTTTGAAAGAAAGTTTTCTATAGAAAATCTTGTTTGGTGCAAATTTTTCTTAGAAATTTTTATTTGGAACAATAGAGTTTTCTTCTTTAGATTATGTTTGATACAAAAATGTCTTTTGGAACATCTTTTCTTGGCAAGATCTTTTTTAGGCAAATTTCTCCAAAAAAATGTTATTTGAAACAAAGTGTTCTTTACTAGGCATTTTTTTTATATAGGAACCTCCTTAACAACATCTTGTTTGGGAAAAACTTAAAAAAAACTTGGTTTCGGACAAACGCTTACATAGAAAATATCATTTGGAACAAACTTTTCTCTTCTTGTTAAGAAGAACAATTGTAAAAAAAATCAAGCTTTTGACAAAAATGTTAAGAAAATCTTTTCTATATAATCTCATGTTTGGAACAAACTTTTGTATAGGAATCTTGTCTGAAGCAAATTTTATTTTAAAAGACCTTATTACAACAAAGTATTCTTTAGAGGCTCTTGCCTGATACAAGAATATGTCATGGAGACAAATGTCCTACAAAAAATATTATTTGGGACAAACTCTTTTATTGATAGTTTTGTTTCGACACACTTTTTTTAGAAACAATTTTTTGAGAGAAATTTAATTTCTTTTTATATATTGTTTGAGACAAATTCTTCTCTGTAAGTACATAAATTTTTGCTACAGATTTCCTTAACCCTTGTGTTAATACCCAACTTTATCCACGTTGCTTAGCACCCGGGGTACCCGGGTACCCATATACTATAATGTATAAATAATCAATATTGTTATGAAAAAAAATAAATAAATTTTTAAACTTTTTAAAGGCTTATTAATGTTAAAATATAATTTTTTAACTTTGTATTGCACAATGGCTTAAATCTTAAACTTTTTATACAGGACAGTATTTTTTAGTATAACAGTTGAACATTTTTGGTCATACATGATATGTAAATGAGACTTCACCGTATTATAATACTAACGCTTTGGAAACTAAGCTTATGTAATTGTATGATACAGAATTTAGTTTCTTGAATTTTTTGAGCAGTTCAAACGTGTTTGTGTTATCCCATTAAGTGTATTGTAGTGTATTGGGTACCAGGGTACACGGGTGCGCATGATGCGATGTTTAAAGTTTAAGGAAATTTTTTTGAGTATTAAAGGAGCAAAAAAATAAATCTAGAATCTGAATTCGCTTTCTTTTAAGTTAAATAACGACGATCCAGAAGCTTGTTTAAAAATTTTAATTCTTAATACATTTTTTTACTGTAAATATACCTAGGTGGGAACCCCGGTAACCGGGTATTAACACTAGGGCAGTGATAACCAAGCAACAAACAAAGTTGTTGTATACATATGAATGACCGTGTCTGTGTAAAAATACGATTATTGACTGCCTCGCGAGACTATGGAGTGGCCCGAACAAAGTTGTTGTATACATGTGAAATGCCGACCGGGTCTGTGTGAAAAATACAATTATTGACTGCTCGCGAGTCTATGGAGTGGATATGACTGCACTAGGGGTTCAGACAAAACTTGTTCTAAAAGTAAATTTTGTTAACGACAATTTTCTCTATAATTTTATTTTGTTTGGAACAAAACAGAATTTCTATTAAAAAAAATCTTGTTTTAACAAACTTTTCAGATGGATTTTTTTTTGGGACAAACCTTTTTCCCAAAAAACTTGTGTAAATTAAAAATATAAAAGAACTTTCGTTTTTAATTTCTTTTGTTCAAGTTTTTGATTCTCTTTCTCTTTTTTGACAACTTATTTAAGCCTCTTTTAAGTCTAGACATTAACCCCAATAATATGTAACTAACCGCAATTTATCAGCCAATAGATTTATTAAGTTCTTAAAGACTCTTGATTTTCATTCATTATCTGTTTTGGCCTCTCTCCTAGTAAAATTGCATTAAATTTTTTTTTAGCTATAAATGGTGGCAAAAAAAAAGAAACACTGCGCTTAGTTTTTTTTGGCATTTCAAAAAGTTTGTGCCAAACAAAAAATGTCTATAAAACAAATTTGGCTAAAACATCATATAAATCATGTGTTTTGCGTTTATTATGTTGAAGTATGTCAGAGATCTTCTAAGACGTTTTTTTGCTTTTGTTTTTGCAAAACAAATAAACGAATAAAATTACAGAAATAGAAAAAAACGTGCTTAAGCATGTTTGTTTGTGTCAATGTTTTTCATGAAAAAAAAAAAAAAAATATTTCGTCGCAATATGCGTTACAAAAAATCAGAAAAATACTTTAAAGATGTCTCATGCGTGTGTAGTCGTGCGTTATAAAGATACTTGGCAATAAAATATATATTTTTTTTATAAATTGCTTAAATTGTCGAGGTAAATGCACTTTATTGTGGGATTTTTTTTCCATATCTTTTTATGTTTTCTTTAATTTACTTTTGAATATATTTTTTAAAGTTGAATTAAAAGATGTGTGGCCAGGTTTTCTAAACTTAAAATCATTTATTGAATTTTGAAAGTAATGCAGAAAAGTGTCTCTTTTCATAAGTTAAGAATGAAAGAAGTAATCAATTCTAAATTTGTTCTTACTGCTGAAGTCACGGTTCTTCATTAGTTTTTTGAGAGTTTTCTCTTAATGGTTACCTACGGATACTCGGCGTGTGCTCCTACGCTCCTCTCCAATAGTAGTCCCATTTTTGAAAAAATCCATAGCTTATGTCTGTTTAAATTGGGATCAATCCATATTTAAAATTTCATTAGAATCTGTTAAATAGTTCCGGAGAGGTAGAAATTGCCCCCTACATTCCCTCGCGTTCGTATTCCTTAAAAAATCTTTAGCTAATGTGTCGATATAATTAGGGTGCTATGTATTTATGTTTTGAATTATTAAAATCTCCTAGATTAATTCGGAGAAACGGAAACTGCCCCCTACCTCCCCTCGTGGTCCTAGTTTTGAAAACATATGTATATATCCTTAAACCATCTTTACAAAATTGCCTTTCTAATAAAACCGATCTGGACCACATCAGCTGGATGGTTAGAGAGTATATAATGGACATAAGTAGGTTAAAACATTTTTAGTACTTTATATATCGTCAATAAAAACGCAAAAGGCCCTATCTAAAATTTTACGTTAAAAGCAAAACTATTAAAATGATTTAAACTGTTTGTTTATTTTTCTGGTAAAACTTACAAGTTGTTTTGACAATTGACAATGTTGATTATTACGCAAACTGTTAGTTAGGCCTTTAAGCGTTTACCATATAATCTTTTGTGGATGGGCCTTTTGTTTTTTGCTAATGAAATCGCAAACTTTGGTCGAAATATTCCAAGATTTTTGCCTTTTGCGTTTCAGGTAAAGTTTCTTAAATTCCTCCATAAAGTTTATATTGTCATTACATCGTACCCCACATGATAGGTAACGCTTAGGGTAATAAGTTATTTCGTTTTTGTTGTCAAATTGCCTATCTCTCAAAAGAAGTATACAATAGTATACCATAACATTGCATTCAAGAAATTCGAATTGTTTACTTCTTCGCAAGGTAATTTATCAAATTATCACTTTGCAATTCTTAGTAATGCTTAGGGTAATGAGTTATCCTTAAAGTAAATTTTAAACGTATTTTGTCTAAAATTTACTCTGCCAGTGGCCAGTCCCTTTCTCCCCATCAGTCTGTATAACAGTTAGAGTATTTCCAAATTATTCCCCAGAATTACCTTCAACTATCTGCTCATTATTATAAATTCCTTACTTTACATTAATTGTAGTTTTTTTATATATTTTTTTTTTTTTTTTATAAAACTTTTACTTGATTTAACTAAAAAGTGATGTGTTAATGACGCTTTTAGCTGTCTTAAATTGAAGGTTTTTTATTTTAAAGTTTTCAATGTGGGTGTTTTTGTTGTTGTTGCTATTTTTACAACTTATTAACTGCATTGACAGTGAAATCTCAGCTCTTATTACCGTCTCGAGACTGTGTTCAACAGACAAACATCTTTGTTCAAGTCACAAACAATAAACTTGACTGCCTATAAGCCTGACGACAAAAGTTATTATGATGATTTCATACCTGTATACAAATAAATAACGTTTATACCCTACATTAGGGCTATTTGCCGCTAAATAATGTTGTGGATGCCAAGGGGGACGTTTGTAGAGCCTAATTCTGGAATCATTGACCCACACTATTTAATGAAGGATGGTGGCCTGTAAAAGGGTTGGATTTAGGGGATTATCTGGCCTGTTCTGCAAATCACTTTTACTCAAATCACGTGATTTCAAATCACATGTGCCTACTAAAATCACACGTGTGATATTAAAGTGTCCCGTTTTGTGTGATCCTCAATTGCGGAAAGCACACCGAGGAACAGAAAAACAGGTTGGCTTTCAGAACACCACAAAATCACGCGTGTGATTTCAAAAACACGTGATTTGAAATCACGTGATTTCTAGAACAGGCCCGTATTTTGTATTTTAAAAAGTTTGAAAGAAAATATGTTTAAAGTGTGGTAGTGATTTATAAAGTTAGGAGGGCTAAGTAGAAACTCTATATTAGGGAAATAGCGTTATTCTTGGATCATTGAAGCACTTTGGTTGGATTTCTTTGAACATGGATCATTAAATGATAATCTTAAATTGAATAATATTATAATTTCCTTAAGACATTTTTTAGTTTTAAGCTGCTCTTTCCCCTTTTTTTAATCCGTTTATGTAAATGTCATTCAAGAGGTAACTCCAACATTGTTAAGGAGTACCCTTTTAAAGGTAAGAAATTCTTATCTGAATGTTCTTAAGAACATGAAATAAAGCTTCTTCTCTACGAACTCAGAGGAAAATTGTTTTATCAATGTAAATCGAACAAATGGTAAATAAATTTTAGTATAAAACCGCACTTAGGGAGTGGAGTACCTTTTTACATTTTCTTGAAATAATAACACTTGTTTTAAACTTCAGTTTAGTTTTTAGTACTAAGCTGTGTCCTTCGCGTATTTGCTCCATCAGTGGTCTAATTCAAAAAGGGCAACCCTTTAAAAATATACTTTTTAGATGTGTTGATCAGGAAAACTTTGGAAATTGGATCCTTTGATATTACAATGGAGGAGAAATGAAAATATTCGCTTTGATGATCCTAAATCAAAGAAATTTTACTGTGGTTTTTCAAATTCCTAACAAATATTGTAATGGTGTTTTCTTTTCTACAAAAAATGTGACATTTCATTTAAAAAAAAATGCAATTTGGAGTCTGTTTCTTAAACATTTTGCTCCCGAAAAGGGTGGCATGTTTTATTCTAAAAAACTCACCCTTTTTTGGAAGCAAAATTTTTATGAAACATACACCAAATTGCATTTTTTTAAATAAAATGTCACATTTTTTTGGCGAAAAGAAAACACCATAAGCAAAAGATTGTTCTGTCAGGTTCCCTTGCTGCATACATTTAAATATTGAAAGGACGTTTCTTCTTAATGTAAGCAAAAAACCATCCCTCAAGGTTCCCAAAAAAAATTATTTGCATTTTATAACGCATTTAGGGGAGTTACCTTTGTACATCGATCTTAAAATGGTTTATAATACTCAATTTGCTTTTCAACTTCAAACTGTTAATCCTTTGAATACTTTAAAACAGTAGTCCCATTCGTAAAGTGCAACCCTGTCGCAGATACATTTTTTTTTTTTGGATTTCCATTTAAAGTCCCAATTTCCACAATGCAAGTCTTATTGATCAGCTTGCTACTTTGTAGGCGAGAGTGACGAGGGAAAAAGAAACGAGTACTCAGCTTGCTGTACTCGTCATATGCGTTTTGCTATCTCATTCGTAATTTTCAGCAGGTCTATTTTGACAATTATCTTTCATATTTAATTTCGTTGTACAAAGTTAATTTCGTAGCGTGTGTGATTTTTTGTGCGAAATGTCAAAACGCACATATACATTCATACAACTGGAATAACAGATAAATAATAAGACTTGACTCGTGGAAACGCCGAAGCTGATTCAAAGAAGAAAATGTGATAAGTTTATCAATAAGACTTGCATTGTGGAAATTGGGACAAATGGAAAATTTGGTTTCTTATGACGTTTTCGAACTTATTTCAATTATTCTTTTAAACTTTATTCTGTAGTGCCTTTAAAATTTTACTCAAACCTCTCACTTTTTGAAATCCATACAGTGTGGATTTGTGCGTTTGCGTGTTTTTTAATATATTTTTTTTTTACCAACTAAATCACTGAACTTGCTTAAAAAGCGTTCAACCACATTTATAAACTTGATGTACTTGAATTTTATTCTGATTATCAATTTTTATAGTTTATTGCATCTTTTTTTATTTTTTTGCTATTTAAAAAATACATGAGACTAGAAAAGATTTAAAAAAATATATTGATAAAAATTATGCTTTAATGCCTTTATTAATTTATTTACCAGACTTTTATTTTTTTTTTTTTTGTTTGCGAATTTTTGATTTTCAGTCAATTTTTTTAAGTAGACAAACACAAAAAAATAACAGACTCTTAAAAAACAAAGATTTCAATGTAAAATCAATTCTAGGCACGTTTTAGCGTTTCTTTAATTTTTTTTCCTCAGCTTACATTTTGCACACTTTTTTGTATATTTTTTTTAGTCTATAAGGTACTTGTGGTTTTTTTCCTGAACAATAGTACTTAAAGCTGAAATAAGATAATATTTTATAGCATTTTATTTGGTGGTAATAAAATCAGATATTTTACTTGGAAGTTGTTCAATAAAAAATGGCAAATTTAAGAGGTACTTTGCAGCAGGATGTTTGTAATTAAAGTTGGATTTTTTTTATAGAGAATACCCATCATTCCAGCATTTTGTTTTAAGAATTTAAATAAAAAATTGTTTGAGAAAAATTGGTAAATTTTCAACTGCATTGGGAAATTTCTTCAATTAAACAGATCTTTTTAAAATGCAAACAAAGTACAACAGTTCAGCTTTTTGCCGTTGGTACCTAAAATTGCATATTACCAAAGCGTTCGCCGAAATCGTAGTTATACAAATTAGTACCATATTTGGTACTTTCTTCAAAGGCGACTAATATTTTAACTTTTTCTTTTGAGGGATTTGCAATATGGCAAACCTTTGAAATAGTTGTAGAGTTTTAAAATTGGTACCTTTTCAAAAAAGCCCAAAAATACTACTTTTTCAATAGTACCTCAAGAAGACAGTCTAGTATCTGCTACTTATTTATAATAAAAAACATAAAAAGGAAAAAAGTAAATTCCATTTAGAAAAGCTAAAATAAGTGAAAAGTGTAATAAATTTGGTACTTTCCTGCAAAATAAAAAGTGTCATATTTTAAACAATTTATTGACACATCATACAATAGAAACCACAAAATTGTTACTTTTGAAAATTTGCAAAATCTTTTACACTTTTACAAAAGAGTACCAAACAGTTTATACTTATTCAATATAAAGAAATAGTTCGTTTTTGTTCAGGAGAGTACAAAAGTATCCAGTTTTAATATTTTTTAAATTGGGTTCTTTTTCTAGTACAAACAATTAAAACGCAAAAACTTTAAATTTGTCAAAAATTGCAGTTGGTATTTTTTTTAAAGACCGTGAAAACTTGATTCAAAAGAATTTCGCAACTAATTTTGTTTTTCTTAAGGTTTTTTTTTAAATTCTGTCTGTAAAGTACGGATTTTAATGTTTTTTTATAGTATTAACTTGATAGACCTTGAGAATAGTATTTGTTGTATTTGCTAAAGTGTATTTTTTGTAAATATTGAAAAAATTAGTACTTTATTGATAATAAGCCTAAAGTTGGTAATTTTTCAGCACCAGCAGCCGTATTCTGTAACTCGCTTTGCTAAAGCCAAATCTCGATCGCTTAAATGCCTTAGAGAATGCAAAATTTAACAATTTTACCGATGGTATTAAATGCTTAAATTGCGGCGAATTAAGTTTTTATGGCGCTGCCAAATCTAACAAGGCACGTTACAGTATTGCATTCGTAGCCAAAAATCGCTAAATCAACTTTTATAGTTTTTAGCGATAGAGATTTAGCTTGAGCGAATTACAGAATACGGCCACAGAACTTGTGGTTATTCAAAAGAGTTTTGCCCATAATTTACCTTAAAAAGCACCGAGTTGAATATTTTTTATAAAGTGTCCAGTTGGTGTAGTATTTTAAACAAATTTTTGTTTGGTTTTGAGTTTTTAAAAGTACTTTATTTTAAGGAACTTCTTTTTTCTTTACTAGCTATGTACCAAATTGAATACTTTTAAAAATATCAGATAGAAAAGAAAGTAAAACTTTTTTTTGGGTGTAATTTAATTAACCATTTTATGGAAAATAACAGATACTGGTACTTTTTTTTGGTGAAAACGTTTTTTCTTTTCTTTTAGAAATGTTCAAAAAATTTTTAAACAATTTATTGCTAGTTGTGAAACAAAAAGTACCGAAAATTATTCTAAAAAGTATTATTGGTACTTAAGAAAAAAAGTACCAAAGTTGCAAAATGAAGGAGGTTTTTTTTTTAAAATGTACCAAAATTGTATCTTTTGGAAAAAATCTACAAAATGCACGAAAAAAGTAAAAATACAAAGATTATAAGTGGACAAAAACGTTTAAAACCGGGTTTTGTAGTAAAAAAAAAAGTACCAACATTAACAATTTTGTAAAAATTTACCATAAAGTGGGTTAAATTTTGTACTCGAAACTGTTTCACTGTCTATTTTCGAAAATCCAATTTTTTCAATCTTCTCATTAGTATTAAGCGATTATTATTCTTTAAAGCACTTTTCATTGTTTTTTTTTTTTGTGGATTTTTTAGATGATCTTTGACACATTTTTGGGTGCGGTTTTCATTTTGTTCGGTTGGCTTGTTCGCACAAAAAACTTTTTAGTAAAAAACACATGTAAATTGTTTGGTTTGCTTAATTTTTTAACGAAATTTCTATATCAGTAGGTGAATTTGTTTCTTTTTTTTTATTTTGTTGTCGGCAAAATAATTAAAAATTTTAAACATGTTCAACAAACATTTAAATAAAAACTCAAATAAAAAAATTAATAAAAATTTTTTGAGTGAATAAAATTTCATATAAATTTCACTTAAAATGAATGACTGTATTTCATTTAAATAACCCAAAATTGATCTTGACACGTTCTTCAATTCATTATAATAATAATAAATTAATGAACAAATTAAAAATAATTTGCTAAAAACGAAGACAGAAATAAAATCTAAAAAAAAAACTCGTGTTAAGGGTTTGGACTTTTTAATTATTATTTTTTTTTTTTTTTTGCAATTTATCACATTTTGTAGCAGTTATTTTTAAAAATTTTAATTGAAAATATTTAAATTGTTGTTAATTTTATTTAATGGAAAGCGTGGGAATTAATTGTGGCGTTGCTTTTTTATAAAAAGAAAGCCTTTTTTTAATTATTGCTTTTAAATATTGCTTATTGATTACTTACACTTTAGACTTTATAAAGAATTTCAAAGTCATTTCACAACATTAAACAATTTGCAAACGATCATCTTAAAACAATAATTTTTGTGAGAGGTGTTTAACAGGAAATTCATAATAATAAAAAAAAAAACAATCGCAAAATGTAGAAACAAAGTATTATTCTAATAAATAAAAAAAATAGGAAAATGCTAATTTTTAGTTTGAAAAATAGTGGAAAAAGTAAACGCAGTTGTCTTAGCTAGATTTAAGCAGAGATTCAAACCAGAAGTTTTGTATTTTTGGCCAATAGCTCTCTGATATGAAGATAACTTACACTTTGAAAAAGAAAGCAAACCTTAAAGTTAAAGATTAGACAGACCGGATTCTCTACCCTTTGTTTACTTAAAATTTTGCTTGCAAATGCATTAAAAAAAAAATGCAAAACAAAATAAAAGAAGATTTGATTCCGTGCGGAATGTGCGATCAACTTCGCACTTTGCTGAAGCAAATAATAGTTTCATCAAACTTAACAAGAAGTGTCCTGAAGTTTAATATGGTTTCACACATATGATTTACATGTGTTCGTTCGGTTTCTTAAGCCACGTTATGCGTATTCTAATTTCTTTTTTCTGGAATATTTTAGACATTTTTTTGCTAACAGATCAAAGCATGATCAATTGCATAGCTTACGATTTGATTCATTTTCAATGGCACTTCTTGTCGGAAATTGTTCATACCAACAAAGAAACCTTTGCCGGCTTATGCGCAACAACTTTACTAAATACCATAGCATGATCAAATGATATAATTTATTTTGAGTAATTTTCAATGGTGCCGCCTATCGGAAATTGGTCATACCAACCTAGAAACCTTTGTATGGTTATGCTCAACAGCTGTGCTAAAGATCATAGCATGATCAAATGCACAGTTTATGATTTAACTCATTTCGAGCCATTTTCAGTGGCGCCACCTGTCTGATATTGGTCATAACAACTTTTAAACCTTCGCCGGCTCATGCTCAACAACTTTTGCATCGTCAAATGCAGAGTTTACGATTTAATTCATACTGAGTAATTTTCAATGGCGCCACCTATTTTAGATTTTTTTTTGCTATTCTTCTTACTTGGTCAGAGACCATTCCGAATTGGTACGAATCATCGAAATCGGTAACGCCACTTTCTTTTTTATATATAGAAGATAAGCAAGGACACACACATCATTTTTGGGTTTAAAGCGGATCATACACTTGCAATAAAATTGTTAAATTTTTCGTATTATACAATTATATCGCCAATGTGTATGTGATATATATCGACCCCTTTGCGCGAAATTATCGTATGTTACAAAAACCAAATTTTACAGAAGAGCCATTTTTATACATTTCTCTGCTATCACTTGCAATATAAATATGAAAATATACATTCAATTTGTGGAGCAACGAAGTGGAATTCGCCTACAATATTTTGTAAGGCGACGTCTCTTTCAATGTAGAACAAGATTGCATCAAAAACTCAATTTCAAAAAAATTGGCATATACGATAATTTCGCGCAAATGGGTCGATATATTGGCAACAATCAAAAGACTTTTGATTTTTATTGCCCAACAAATAGTAAGTGAAATGTGTTGGCAACATAGTACAATGTTGTTTATGTTATTCCTATAGGTTATGTTCACCTTTCATTGCATAATATAGGACAAAATGGAAATAATATGGCGAATGTCATATACAATAATATGGCAAGTGTATGGGCCGCTTAAGTTGATCGATCATTCTGATCAGACTAACAAAAATAATTTTGAACTTTTTTCGAAATGAATGGAAATTTTGGAGCTTAGGTTAGTATTTTTTTTACATTATTTCTTTCTAAGGAACTATGTTTTATAACTCTACGCTTGTAAAGCCAGGACACAAACCTTTCTTGCAAAATCTGAGCACGTATTTTCACAGAAAATTAAATTGATTTCAATTGAAAAATTTGTGATATTTAAAAAAAAAAAAAAAATAAATTTGCACCAGTAAACAAATTAAACTTGATTAAACGTTTAATTCACTTGATTTAATATTTAATTCACTTGATTAAACATTTAATTCACTTGATTAAATTTTTAATTAAAACTGATTTTATTTGTGATTATTGCTTAAATTGGTGAACAAATTTGGAGAACTTTTTTATTTAGTTCTATTACGCAATTTTTTGTCTTTTTATTGATAACAAAGAAGCAATATTTTGCTCTCAGATTGGCCACATTTTTCCATATATGTAGCCCTTTAAAATTCAATTTCTTCTAAATTAAATTTGATCTACAACAAAAATTTATCAAAACAAAGTTAAATATATTAAAATAAATCTAAACAAAAAAAAAATTTTTTTTTTAAAGCAAAATGTGTAAAATTGTTTAAACAAAACTGCAGGTGCGCCCGTTTTACATATTTTGGAAATAAAATAAATTAAATGCAAAAAATCGTTAAAAAATTATTTCTTTTTATTTCTGAGAGCCTTAAAAAAGCACAAATGGTCTATAACCAGTTCACCACCCCACCTTAGTTTTTTGTTTTTTTTTCTTAACTTGTCTGATTACTGAGGATTACCATCAGGTACATTTAGTTTGAGTATGTATTTTTGTTATTTAGGTAATATAATGAAGATTTTGTTAATACAGTAAAAAAAAAATAAAATAATGAAAACCACAAACTAACGTGTTTTTTTTTGTTAGCAGATGTTTTTTCACCGATAAGTCTTGACTTTAACTTTATTTGGTATTACTAAGATATGGCAGAAGTATTTACGTAGAATTGTTTTTTTTTTTAAATTTAATTGAAATTGATTTCAAACGAAGGTGGAAAAATTTTTTTTATTTAAACCATTAAATTATTTTGTATATTTTTATTTCTTATTTAATTTTTTTTTTTTGAAGAGATTTTCCTACAAAGATTTTCTCACATTTATTAAATGTCAAAGATTTATGTTAAACAAAAAAAAAAAAAAAAAGTAGAAATAATTGGTGGTCTAAAGTTTTTCTCTGCTGCAGCGCGCAATGTGTTGTAAGTAAAATAAAAGTCTTAAAAAGTGGTTATTTAGCGGGAAATAAGAGATTAAGTCATATAGTATATATTTAAATTAAAGGAAAAATGTATTTTAAAATGTTTTACCTCTGAAAAAAAAAAAAAAAAAATTAATATCGAAGTAAAAGTTTTTAATGGGTGAAATTTTTATGGCAGCAATTATTAATTATAATTCGGACTATAATTAATAATTGCTGCCATAAATTTAAATAGGGAAAAATAAATTTGTTATTTGTTGAAGCAAGAAAACCCGTTATGAAATGTTTTACTGTAATATTGTATTTGTATTCCTTCTACTAAAGAAAAACTCAAATAAGTTTCTTTTATAAAAAATTTCCCTAAAAGTACCAAAGTTTTCAAACTTTTTTTTTAATATATACATATTTGTTTTTAGTTGGTTGTACCTTTTTTTTTTATTAGGCGCACAATTTGTACTTATTTTTTAATAAAGCTTTAAAAAATTCAGTACTTATTATTGTTCATTAGAAAAATAAGTGGACAGGTGTCTGGTACCTTTTTTGAAATTCAGCCCTTTTTGGTCTTCTTTGTCACCCCATCTATATTTTAAGCCAATAAACATGGAAATAAATGTGGCACTTTTTTCAAATTCGAATGTTTAAGCGGTAAAATCGTACTTTTTGTACCTTTTTTTACAAAACATTTTTGTATATTCAATATTCCCTCTGCAATATTGAAATTTTTGATACATACTTCAATGGGAAAAAATGTATCAAAAGGGGAAATACGGGAAATTAAATTTCTTTCTTTGACTTCTGTGGTGGTGCATGTGGTAATTATAAATTTTTCTTAAAAAAAATCTTATTGGTGCAGGGTCCTGAGTGAAGGAGAATCTTTCACCCATTAGTGTATAAGGTGCCTTTTAAGGGACGCTCTTTTTTTCCACTTTACAGCAACACGAAGAATTAAAAATTAAACTTTCCTTTAGCATCTTATTCTCTTGTGTTTTTATTCAATTTTATTCTATTGAGTGCGTAATATTGTGCAAAAAATGTATAACGGGAATAACAAAATTCGCACCACACGTGAAGGGTATGTAAGAATGAAAAAAAAAGTAACAGTTTGTTGCTTTATTTACATTCTTTGAATAAGTGTTTATTAAAATGAGATAAAGTAATCAATTGTTAAAGATTTAAAATATAAATGATTTAAAAAAAATAGCAATTGGCGTTTTTTATTAATGTCCCTTTTAAGGGACATTATGCTCTATGGTAATATTTATTGCTATTCTTATACAGACTTACAGTTGCTGAAATATTGGAGCAGTTAGAATATATATACGACAACTTGCAAAATACCGACATATTTGCAATACCTCCTTTGGATGGAAATGATTAATGAATTATTTTCATACATTTTTTTCAATTGCAAATTTTAATTTTTCTTACATAAAGGTTTTTATTGATAATTATTTTATATCCGTGAAGCTTCTTCGGCATTTGTCAGTTTCTGGAATATGCTCATTTGGTACAATAAGCGATAGTCGAACCGAAAAATGCCCACCACGTCCCGTTTCGGAAATGAAAAATTATCAAAGAGGATCTACGGACTATCGTTTTCCTGATAATGGCAATACACTCGTCGTACGACGGAAAGACAATAACGTAGTCATCTTAGGAACTAAGTCTGGGTTCACACTATGAAAGTTTTCTTTCAGAAAATCTGAGTTTATTGGTGAGAGGGGAGAGAATAAAAGCATGTTCTCTTCCCCTCTCACCAATAAACTCGGACTTTCTGAAAGAAAACTTTCATAGTGTGATCCCAGACTAAGTAATTTTGACAAAAATGAAATTGGAACGTGAAAGCGTTATGCAAGAGGAGAAGGAAGGCACCATGCAGATTCCCAAGCAAAAGTATTTCAACATTACAATCAAGGCATGGATGGTGTAGACAAAATGGACCAGTTAATTGCTGTTTATCGTAAGTGGTGGTGACCAATTTTCGCATATGTGTTGGATGCTTCCGTTGTTAATGGTTGGCTACTAATGAGAAAGCTGCACAAATGATCTAGATTGCTCAAACTTGTTGCAATTCCGTTGATATATAGCCACTTCTTACCTAGAAACTTACGGTTTGCCCTCTGTAAGAGGTTACAGACTATCGATTTTCAGTGCTGTCAATCGATATGACGGTAGCAATCACACTAGTTAATATAATTCTATGAAATACCCAAATATGCAGCAATATTTCAAAAAGTAGCTAAATTAGTACTTTTGTACTTTAATGTAATTAAAAATTGTTTTAAAAATATTTCACAAACAGGAAAAATCACGAAAACTATTAACTCATTGCTTAAAACCGGGTTGCTCCGGTAAGCCAGTTGGTAGTGAGCTAGTCTATTAGTGTGAGAGTTGCAGGTTCGATGCCCCCAGATACCTGTTTCAATACAACTTTTACAAATTTTAAAGTTTTCATTTTAATTAAGAACCCAAATTAGTACTTTTTTCCAAGAGAAAAAATGGCAGTTATTTAAAGAAATAGCGTAAACTTGTTCTTATATTTCGAAATATTTTTTAATTGGTTTTGTAAGAAAATGTAAAGAGATTTTGGTTTTCTTCTTCTATTTTTCTTAAAATATTTTAAGTGTGTCGTTTTAATGATGTAATCCCAGCTAAAAAGCTCCTGTTTAAACATTTAATTTCTTTTTTATTTTATGATAAAAATTCATTACATATAAACAAAAAACCAAATTTTTTTTTTTTTTTTTTTTTGTAAATTAAAGAGGTGTACCCAAATTGGCACTACGGTCACTTTATAGAAATTTCTGAAATTTTAGTTTATCAATAAGGAAAATATATATTGAATAATGTCAAAAACTTTGTCGTAAGCCGCAAAAAATGAAGTGTTCCCAAATTGGCACAGTCAGCGTAAATGAGTTAAGATACTTTAATAATGATGATTTGCTTTCGAAGAGAAACATTTTAATTTTTTTTTAAACAACTTTTTTTTTAATCAAATTTTGTAATTTGAATTATCTCTTTTCGTTTTATTTCTAGACTCAAACAAACTTAATTTAGTTCAGTATGTTTTAGTTTGTTAAGTTATAGATAAATTACACATTAAGTTTTGTTCACTCCAACAAGTCTATTCAATCCAAGACAACTTTAACTATATTTGCTGCACCTTAATTTTTTTTTTTTTTTTTGGTTTAGTACTTATTTTTGTATCGTCGTCTCTATATTTGTTGGTCGTATTATTAAGACATTTTATTAATCTGAACACGTTAGTTAGATTTATTTCACTGTGTGGTAACATGTTAAATTACAAACAACATTATTTTACTGGTAGCTGTAGGATCAAAGCGTCAAAGCAGGGAGGATATTGGTTGGTTGGATGGCTGGCAGCTTGATAACGAAAGTTTTTTAGCAAGCTGTAATTAAATAAGAGAAAAAATCCTATAAAAAAATACAGTAATTTACAAAAAAAAAAAAAAAGATTACAAACAGCAAATTTATATAATGTATGTAAAAAAAAGGTAATGAAAAACTTTTACATTAATTAGTTTTTTCGAGAAAATTCATCAAGAAAAACCAACACATGATTATTGCTTATTAATAACTACAGTTAGTAACAAAATATATGGGCATATTAAAGAAATAATAATGTTTAATAGTTTTTTTTTTTTGCAAAAAGCAATTTACAGCATAATTTTTTTACTATAAACTTTTGTAAAAATTACTACTTAAAAAGTTTGTGATGAGTTTTTTGAACTTTGGACCTTTTAGTTTCAACACTTTTTTTGTTGTTGCTAAACCAAACCAAAACTTTTATTTAAACAAAATAATCAATAAAAAGATTTAAAATTGTCAATTTTTTTATTTGAATTTTAACATTTTTCTCATTTTTGGTTTCTTTGTTACCATTTAAAAAGTTAAAGAGTTAAAGCCAAATTTCTTAAGAAAAAAAGTACTTTTTTAACACAAATCGTGTTAAGTCAGTCTTCGAAAAGGTTAACCAACAACACGTGTCCTAAAAGTATTTAAACAAAAAAAAAAAAAAAAAAAAAAAAAAAAAATTTTAACCAACTTGTTAATTTCTAGTTAATTTAAAAGTTTAACTGAATTATTTCAATTCGATTGTTTTAATTCATTACACTTTAAATTACATATTCAAATGTTTAAAGAGCTCAGGCTTATGATCGCGGAGCGCGCGGCAAAATCTTTAACGTTTTATGCAAAACTTATTTAAAATAATTTTCTTAGTTTAACAGCTAAAAAGTTAGTCACGTTTATTATTTTAAGGTAAATACACTTAGCAAAAAAAGAAAAACTTGTAAAAAGTAATTGGAAAAGGCAAATATTGATACTTTCTGCCTGTTTATCTATTTCCAAACGAAGACTTCGTTCGCTTAACTTACATTTAAAAGAAAAACAAATTATAAAATATTCAGGCCTGTCACAGAAATCAATTCCGATCGAAAGTGATCTCGTTTTATGTAAAGCAAGATACGAAATCACTTTCAATTTCGATCTGAATTGATTTCTGTGACAGGTTTGATTGTTTTTCTTTAACATGTAAGTAAAGCGAACGAAGTGAAATTTCGTTCGAAATCGATTAACAGACCATTGATTTTTGTTTTGTTTAAAAAGTAAAACGGTTTAGTACTTAAGGAAGAAGAGGGAGAAGTTAAACATATAAAAGACATTTTCAGTATTAAAATTTTTTTATTATTAAAATAAGTGATATTAATTAGTATTGTGGTAATTTTTTTGAAAAGTGTTATTGATAATCATTCATTGTTGACTGACATGAGATTCGAACCCAGGCGGCTGGCTAGCCTGACATGTTTCGATCGCTACCACTCGATCTCCTCAGAGGGTTTTGAAACATGTCAGGGTAACCAGCCGCCTGGGTTCGAATCTCAGGTCAGTCAAGAATGAATGATTATCAATAACAATTTTAATTAATTTTCATGTTGTGGAATTCCTTTCTTCATAAAAATAATTTAATGAAAATTAAATTTGATGAACTTAAGCCTGATTAAAAATATTGAAAATTTGGAATAAGTGATATTTTCAACATTTTCATAGCATAGTTTCGTAATTTAAAAAGTACTTATTTTGGTACTATATGGAAAATAAAGAGTAAAATAGAATTACAAATTATTCTCAAAAAAGTACTTTAAACTTTACGTACTAATTTAAACTAATTAAGGCGTTTGTAAGCCACTCCGTTTTCAATGTGGTACTAGAAAAGAAAAAGGCATTAATTTTGGTACTTAAAATGTAATTATACAATATTCAAAAACAACTTTCTAAAATAAGTACGAAGTTTTTATACATATTTACGATGTAAGTATTATAAAAATCGCTAATATTAATATTTAGAAACTTTTGGAAAAAGTAGACTATTTGTAACTTTTAAAACAGTTTGATTTTCGGATAAAAGTGCCAATTTTTGCACATACAAAACTTTTTATACTTTTAAGAAATGTACTAATTTGAAGATTTAGGAACAAATTTGGTTATTTTTTTTTAAGTTTTTAAAAATTTAAGAGAAATTACTTATTTGGGTTATTTTGAGACAATTTATTAATATTTTTTTAAAACCATTTTTGGTACTTTATGGTTAAGTTAAGGGGAAAATAAATTTTAAAATGTTTCAATATTTACAATTTTTTCCCCAAAATTGTTTTGATATTAGTACATTCAGGGAAAAGTACTATTTTTTTAGACAAAAATTCTATATTTGTCTTTTTAGTATCAACATTTTTCAGATTTTTTTTCAAACTTATGAAAAAGTCAAGTTTGTGTTGTTTTTTTTTTTTTAGAATTTTTTCACTTTTTGCGTACTTATTTAAAAGTATAAACAAGTACTAATATGTACAACTGATTTTAGGACCATCAGGTATGTGTTGAAAATCGATCGATTTCAAAACGAACGTTTTTAAAAGCTGTGATGAATTTCGAGGTATTTTAAAATCCATTTCTGAATTAAAGTCTTAAATTTTCTTTCAGAATACACTTCAGTTAACGTATATAATATAAAATGTAAATGAATAAAGACTGAAAATAAAAGGAATATCTATTTAAAATCCATTTTAAAAGATACTGAAAACGATATTTTCGGTTTCAAATCGTTTCATTTTTAAAATCGATTTCCATCACATACCTGTATATCGAGCCCTAACCGCGAAAATAACGTATACGACATCATTTTCAAATTTCTTTTATTTTAATAAATTACTTTATTGACAACACTTGCATCATCTCCTAAAATGTCATGGTCACATGAGGTACCGTTAAGATTTTATAGCAAGAACAATTGAGGAGGTCCATAACAAAACGCAATAATTACACCATAACATTTTTTTGGATAAACGACAAAATGTAATTTAAGTAAAGGCCGTTACATACTATCCCACAAAGTCTTTCGTATGCTATGAAAATGCTTCCCTAGTCTAAATATTGTTTATAAATTTCAAAAAAACAATAACACTTATCATGACAGGGTTGCATTTTCATAAAATACGTATGACTTTGTGGGATAGTGTGTAACGGCCTTAAGTAGCACATCATTTTGTTTTTTTTAAACAATTATTGAGGTAATATTGGCTACAAAAAATATTATTAATCACAATTTAGTTATTTTATCTGACAGTTTGTTATAAAGTTATTTAGATAACAAATTTGGAATTATTGCGTTTTGGTCCGAATACATAGCTTTATAATAAAGATAATATAGAATTCAATGTGTAGAATAGGATTCAATCAAAAAATCAAAAAACTTGAAAAGTGTAATTATTGCGTTTTGTTATGGATCTCCTCAATTTAATGTAAGCGACAAATTTCATGCAAAATTTATATGAAATTAAATAAAAAAGTCTCTCCTGTAAAATTTCATTTTTGGCGCCTTTGGTATTTTTCGCGGTTAGGGCTCGATATGAGAAATAATGAGGAAAATCAAGGGCCAAGCTACTGGATTCGATATTGAACGAAATTCCCATTTAGATTTTAAAGTATTTTCGATTGCCATAACATGAAAATGTTGTAATTTGGTCCCTAAGTTCAAAGCTTTTCAATATTTAAGACTTCTCAAATAAGTTTTAATTTTAGTATGCACTTTTGAAAAAAAAGAAAAAAATCTAATTTTGACAAACAACAGTTGTAGAATATTTTGGAAAAGGTAACAAATTCTGGTACTTTTTTTAAAGTAACAGTTTTAAAAAATATAACAACTTGGACAAAGTTATAATTGTAGCTATTATAAAGGGACCGCTTTAAGTACCCAATTGAGCCGTTGTTGTGTCGAATTCCCATTGAACGGAATAATTAAAGTAACATCTACTATAAGTAGCAAAGTATGACTTATCCTGCAGTTATAAAAGTACCATTTTTGAGTTATTAATCACGCTTTATTTAAAAAAAAAAAGTCTAAATTTTGGAACATTTTAAAATCAGTCTCAATTTTTCTACTTTTTTCTACAAAACAGAAAACTTTTTACAAAAATCACCACATTGGGATATTTTTAAGAGAGAATTGCTATATTTTTGATTGTGCAAGGATTTGGTATCTTTTTCCAAACATTTTCTGTCTGTGTTTTTATTGATTATAAGCAAAAAATTATATTTTTTTTTTTTGTAAAAATGAACATACAATTTTCTTTGAAATCAATACAGCGAGGAAAAAATAAACAACAATAGGAATTATGTTGTGTTAGGTTATGGGTTTAGAGGGTATTATTATTATTTAAATATACAACAGCAACAACAACACAAATTCCTCAGAAATAAATAAAAAAAAGGCAATAAAAATGAAACAAATACAAAAACAATAACACTTTAAATGCAAATGTTTAACAACACGCCTCTAAACATTTTTTTGCCTCTAAACAAAAACAAAATTTAATTTAATGCTTCTGTTTAGTGTGAAAATGAAAAAAACGTTTCTTTAGAAACATTCCAACGATTTAAAAAAAAAAAAAAAAAATTTATTTTAAGACAATCCAATTTAAATTATGTAGTTTATAGAGGGAATATCTAATAGCACAAATTGAGGAAATATTATTTTTTTTAGTAAAATTAAGACCTTTTTGGAAGATTCAAATAAGAAATATTGAAACATTTAGCCTGGAATCATTTTAATTTAGCAACATGTGGCTAGGAATTTTAATTTATTTTAAAATTTTTAGCAACAGTTAATATTAATAATTATTTTCATTACAGTTCATTTTAATTTCAGGCGAATTTTATTTCCAGAAAAACATGGTTGATATTCGTTTTTTTTTCTTTTAACTGTTAAGCTGGAGTTCCACACCACGCGTTACTCGCTTTTTTGCAGCATACGCAGCTCCCAACAAACACGGAGCTTTGATTTCAAATTGAAAATGATTTGAAATCAAAGCTTTTCTCAAACGACAAACGTTTGATAACGATTTGAAAATCATAGCATTCTCAACAAAAAGGGGAAATTATTATCAAGTTGAAAAATGCCTTTATTTTCAACTTGCTTTCAAACGTAATTCTCAAATGTTTTTCAAATGTGGATAGTAATACAATGTGGAACATGAATAAAAATATGTTATTTTCTTAATTTAAATTTATTATTTATTTAAATAAACTTTGAGATAAATATTCGGCAACATAGATAAAAGATGAAATGAGGTTCTTTCCGTCCTCTAATTCTTGCAACGACGACATTTGCTCCCTCTTATTTTGAGGATTGTAGCACCGCGCTCGTTCAACAAACTTTCTTCACTTTCCCGTTTTATTTTCCTTTTTTTTGTATTATTACCCTCATATTCATAAAAAATATTTCAGGTTTATGAAATGAATTTTCTATGAAAATTTGTTTAATAAACCTTTTATTGTTTAAAAATATTTTTTATGAATATGGGGGTTAATCATTGGAATTATGTACTCAATAATTTTTAATTTTCACAAGAAATAAACTGTTCACTTTATATATTTTTAATAGTAAAACACATGTAACCATAAAGTAAAAAATGTAACTTTAATCGCCATTTTTAATGCTTTTTTCGCTTTAGTGTTGCCAAGTTTATTTTTGATTTGAATTTAACATTTGAAAAACATTTAACATCAAATTGATAAAACAAATTGATATCAAATATTTATTTTGAAATCATTATCAATTTGAATATAAATGTTAAATCAAACAATTGAAAAACGTTTGAAAATTGTGTTTGATGTCAAATGATAAAGTCATTTTATATCAAAGGTTTGACTTCGTGTTTGTTGGGCTGTCAAAAAAGTAGAATCTGTGTAGTTATACGCAGTAAGTTGCATGCACAAAAGCGTAGATGCCTTGAGGCGAAAAGTAGGTTTACTTTCTACTTTTGTAAGCGTCACAAGCAGCGTTCGAACAAAGCAGCTGATTTTGACAAATTAACTGACTGTTTAACGATTTCGAACGTTAACTTTCGCATAGAAAATTACATTTAAAACAAAAACAAAATTCTAAAATTTGTTTTTGTTTTGAATGTAATTTTCTATGCGAAAGTTAGCGTTCGAAATCGTTGAACAGGCTGTAAATTATATTTTTACTTCTGCTGCCGCTGCTGCATAAAAAGCGTTGCATGTAACTTGAAAGGTTAGAAAAGCATGCGCTGCTTGGAGGCGAAAACGCTTGGTATGGACCTCCAGCTTTAAGAAAGTAATTTAAATTCAGTAACATGTTGCTGGTTTCTTTTTAAATAAAAAAAATGCTGCAGCAACATTTATATTTTTCTGTTAAAATTTGTAAAAATATTGAGCTACATTTATTATTTCACACGAAAATTTTGACATGTGTCAATGTTACCTATCTTGCGAGTTTGCACAATATGACGTTTTCAAAGAATGGGCATTGTTTGCGTATTTCAACAAAAGTAAATTTACTAAAAAGTATTTTTTTAATAAAAAAAACAAAATGAATTTGTCATGAAAAATGTTTGTATTTGTAAAAGTTTTGTAAACTTTTAGAACTTTCTTCTTGTTTATATTGTTGTTATTATTTTTAATTTAATTTCAAAATTCCATGATTTATTAGCGTTTGGCACGATTGTTTACTACGATCTTGTTTTAAGTTAAATTTATTTTCTTTTAAGATATACAGAAGTACATACATACATACACATATGTATGTAAGATCTATGTACAGCTGACTACTATTACGTATATGTAAAGGGTGGTCCAACCAAAACGCCCGATGTTTTTGTCGAAATAGAACAAAAAGTTTTCAGATAATTAACTTATTATTTTCTATTATGACAGAAAAATCTATGGTAACTATGTGTCAAACAAATAATCAGCCAAATGCCCGCCACGGCTTCGGTGGCATACCTCTATCCGATTATCTATGTTTTCAATAACTCTGAGAAATAATTGAGGTTCAATGTCATTAATGTGCCGAATTATCTCATACTGAAGCTCTTCAATTGGCGCCCTATGCTCCAGTGGGAGTTAAAGGAACATATATATATATATATATATATAAGCTCTTCAATTATTCTTGGCTTATTGGCGTACATTTTTTCTTTTAAATGCCCCCAAAGAAAAAAGTCCAACGGTGTCAAATCACATGATCGTTATGGGTAATTAACATCGCCACGATGTGAGATAAACACGGCCATTGAATTTCTCGTGCAAAAGAGCCATTGTTTCGTTGGCTGTGTGGCAAGTGGCACCATCCTGTTGAAACCAACTTATTGTCCAGGTTCTCATTTTCCGGCTACAATTCCGTTATCATCTAGCAAAAGCAAACACTATTCACGGAAGCTGCTTGGCCGACCTCATTTTTGAAGAAGTACGTCCCGATGACGTCACTAGCCCTTAACCCTCAAATGCCAAGTTTTAGAATAAATGGGAAAATATTATGAAGATAATTTAGGTATTTTTAGGTATAATGGGTCTCTGAATTAAAAAAAAAAATCATTTTTAGGCCCGTATAATAAGTCGTTTACGTTCCAGGTGAGAAAACATCAAGGTGTAAAAACACATTTATTTTTTTGGAATTCTATTTGTTGGTTTGTATTAAAAATAAAATGTAATAAAACAAATAAAAAATATTTAGTTTTTTTACAATTTTATTATTTGAGCAGCATAAATGAAGTTTGCATTTTTAACAAAAGCATTGTGTTCGAGATTGTTTACAATGATTGAAGAGCTTTAAAGAGGTTTCGAAGCATCTACAAATATTTTTCTAGATCTTTAAGCAATTGTAAGAACATGGAAATTGATATAAATTAATTATATATTGGACGTCAGTAGAAATTGTGTAAAGCATGCCTTGAGGCACTCTTAGGCATTAGAGGGTTAAACCGAACAAAACAGTTACTCTTTGTGGATGCCTCGGCTTTTCAACAATCACTCGTAGATTTTCATTTGTCCAAATTTGGCAATTCTGCTTGTTAACGAACCCACTGAGGTGAAAGTGTGCTTCACAAATGCATTTTGATTTGAACGCCCATTTTCGTAAAAGGCCTTAACAATCCTAGCGCGCTGCTCAGTTGTCTACCTCTCCATTGTCGAATTTGTCAAACACTGAATTAAACAAAGAATTAACAAATTTAGTTGTGCAAAATACTTGACGTTAAGGTGTGACTCACAATAACCATCGTGCATTATGGTTGGACCACACTGTATAAGTTTTTTTTCGTTTGTTGTTTTTGTTGTTAAATAATTAAGTGTCTCAACTTCTAGAGCCACCAGCGCAGGCAGCAGCTGCAAACCCCCAGTTAAATTTAGCAGGCAGTGAAACTTTAACGTGGCATAAAGCCGGCTTGATTTTGTTTTTAAATCTTATTTTATATTTATTTTTATTTTAATTTTTTTTTTTTGCTTAATGGAATTTTATTTTTCTAGTTTTTTTTTTCTATTCTATTCTACTTTAATTTTAGTTTTGTTTTCATTTGTTTTTCTTTTTCTTGTTTTCATTATTGTGATTATTTAAATAAATTAAATTTAAGTACGTATTGTTTGTTATAATTAAAACAAGTCATGTTTTAGTTTAAGTCGGTCTTATTTATTTTCAGATGCCATTGAATTTTATATTTGTTTGTAAAATAAAAATATCAGGGCTAAAATTATACAGCCCAGGCGGCAGGCATATAGAGTTGAATAAACAAACAGACAGACAGACAGTCGGTTAGACATATAGACGGACAACCAGACAGTTATTTTTTTTTGTTGTAAATGAACATTAAATGGAATTTAATTATTGTTTGTTGATTTTGTGAATGAGATAGTTTGCTTAAATGTTTTGTTCTCATACATAAATTAGCAAAGAATTTTTGCTATTTTTTTATGTTTTTTTTTTTCTGAAAGGTGGTAATGAGTTTATTAAAATGTTATTAACATTTAAATGTTGTAATAATAATAAAATAAATCTTTAATAAACATGATATTTGAATGCAATAAAATAAAATATTTCATGTTAACTATTAGTGTTTTCGATACATATTTCCTAAATTGCTAAGAGTTGAAACACTGTTTGAATTTTAAATTTTAAAGTTTGTAACGCGTATATTTTTAAAAATTTTGCTAAAGTTTACTTTATTAACCGAGTCAAAACATTTGCCTAATTTGAATTCTTAACATGTTTGCAGATGAAAGTGGGGAGATAAAGTTTTTGTTTCCGTGAGAAACAAATTAAAACTTAGTCATTGACTTCTATGTATTTTGGTGAAGGTCTTTTCAAAGTCTTAAGCACATTTCAAATGGGCCAAATCGGGCCACCCAAGTGAACTGATAAAGAAATTGTTTATAATTTTAGTCCTTGTTTTAATAAATAAATTCACTCCCAGCTTAAAAGGTCATTTAATCATGAAGGGTTTCACGCTTTCAGAACATGGCAAATTATAAAATTCTGCTTCGTAGTCCGCCGTTATCCCAAAAAAGGGTTCTGCTTCTGAATAGTTTAAATCGAAATCAATCTATATATATATAAAATTGTAACGTTACTGACTGACTGACTCACTGACTGACTCACTGATTCATCATCGCACAGCCTAAACGCCTGAAGCTAGACACTTGAAATTTGGACCAGAGATTGGTCACTCCCCAAATCGATCCACTAAGACGGGATTTTTGGAAATTCGAATGTTTAGGGGGTAAAAAAGGATAAAAACGGAAAAATTCGGTAACCTTATATCTCCAAAACTAAAAGAGATACAAAAAAAATGTAATACCTATCGCTGTTCTTTAGAAAAATAAGCAGACAGGTGTCTGGTACTTTTTTGAAATTCGGCCCTATTTGGGAGTAAACGTGTAAAATCTGAATTTTAGTACTTTTTTGACACCCCATCTATCTTTTGAACAAATAAACATAGAAACAAAGTTAATACCACATTCGAAACCTAACAAAAATATACGAATTTAAATTTGGTACTTTTTCGAAATTCGAACATTTAAGGGGTAAAAATCGTAATTATTTTTTGGTACTTTTTTTTAAAAAACATTTTTCTCCATTTATTGAAATATTCGTACTAAATTATGGGCTGCCACTATTATACTGAAATTTTTTATACTTTAATGGGGTGAAAAATAGTACCAAAAAGGGGGAATACAGGAAATTTTATGTTTTACTTAACTTTTTGGTATTTTTTAAATTATCGTTATGTTGGACCTAAAAACATAAGATTCAACATGCAATGTCGTGAGTGGATAAGAATCTATGACGGAACTTTTTGGTACTTTTTTGTTCTTTAACTGGTACTTTTTGAATTTCCTTTAGTATTGGACCTAGAAACATAAAATTCAATATGCAATGTCCTGGATGGATGAGAATCTATAAGAATGAACTTTTTGGTACTTTTTTATTCTTTGATTGGTACTTTTTGAATTTCAGTTGGTATTGGACCTAGAAAGACCTAGAAAGATAAACATGCAAGGCCCTGACTGAATGAGAAAATAAGTTTTGGCATGCAGATATGTCCACGAAGAAAAAGGAGACGCCAACGAAGTAGCGGGTTAAATGCTAGTTATGAATAAAAATTCCACGGCAGATCTTTTTTTTCTTCTCCTATTTTGTTGTTTAACTGGGAAATGGACAAAAACTCACGGGGGAATTTTAGTTAAAATTGGTTTGATAGTAAAGCTTTGAATATGCTTTCCGATTTAATGTGGCTGTGGACTGGTATCTGCTTAAAGTTTCAACCATGATATGCATAGCCTTGTTCAACCTACTTTCAAAGTCTCTCAAATGTACTTAAGAAAACAAAAACAAAATAAAAAAACATTTGATTCCATACGGAATGTGCGATTAAATTCGCACCTTGCTTAAGCAAATGACAGTTTCATTAAACTTAGCAAAAAGTTTCCCAAAGTTCAATATGGTTTACCTCATATAATTAACATGTATTTGCACATTTGCTTAAGGCAACTTAAGCACATTATGGTTGGGCCTTAAGTTTTCAACTTGAGTACTTCCTTTTTAACATTATTACTCTCCGTTATATACTCTCTTTGTTGCCTTTGGTAATTAAGGCATTCCCATTATTAGTCAAATATATCTGTCTTAAATGAAGACACATTGTCATCATTAAAGCCGTCAGGCATACAATACGTCAATTCCTAACAGCCATCCAAATACAAGTGTGAATTTTTTTTTCTTACTTGTTAAATGTCTTCTTAGTTTTGGCTTTGATTACTCCACGCGTACATCTTGACCTTCAGCCGCAAAAGAAAAAAAAAAAAAAAATAGAAAATTCAAACAAGCGTTACAAATTTTATTATATTTTTGTTTGCCTTTTTTTTAATTCAATATTAAATATTTATAAAAAAGTTTTAAGAGTTTTTCTTGGCAGGTAAATAATAAATAGTATAATTTTTTTTGCATATTTGTTTGAATGTCGCATTCATACTACCCGCTTTTTTTCGGACAATAAGGGAACTAAGGCTTATTAGTAAAAATAGTTGGTTATTATCAGGGATACCACAAATATGCAATTGCATTATTTTCCTTGTGCGACCAATGAAGGCAGAAATAATATATCTATCCGTTTTAGAGCTTTTTATGAATTTTGGCATCGATTTGTTAGTGCACATTTTGGCATATTTTACCGTTTGGAGCATATTTTTGCATAATTTAGTTAAAAGAGCCTTTTTGCAGCATTTTTTAAGTTTTTTGTGCATATTTTGATACATATTAGATTTGTTTAGATGCAAGGTTTCGCAGCAAAATCGAAATTCAGATGGCTTTTCTGTTTTAAATATTTATCTGTATATCTAACGTGTTGTTTTAATTTCGCCATCATTTTAATTGTACCACGGACTAAGTCTATGAAAATGTTGAGAATCGGTCTTTAATTTAATATATTCCCCATAAAAACTTCTTTCCAATTATGTTGGCATTAAGATTAAATTCTCCAAAAAAATATGTTTAAGCAGATTAAATTCTTTTCGAATTGGTCTGAAAATACCATGGTGTTTAGGCTTTACAGATTATAATTTTAGTATTGTTTTTTTTTTTTTTTAATGGAAATGATAAATATTTGTGTTTACATGAGTAATTTGTAATTTTTTTGGGGAATATTTTTAACAATTTTGAGGGCATATTTTCCAATTTTTGCTGCATATTTAAGGCGCATCAAACGCAATTTTTAGAGCATATTTCTGGTTTACCTGTACCCATGTTCAGTAACTTTAGTGAGAACTTCTTGCATCGTAAAGATGTGAAACAAAATATTCCATTGTTTCTCGAAAAGTGAGAAAAATGTGTGTCTGTAACTCATGTCGAAAACTATCAAAAGAGATAACGTCGTTACGTTATAAATGTCATAATATTGCACTGGAAGCCGTTGTGACATTGCAGACGTTCAGAACGCCAGTAACACATATCGTTGACGGCGAACAAAATTTACTTAAATTGATAATTTTTCAACGACGGCGGCGAAAAGACAACCGTCGGCTATACCAAATTGTGTAAAGAGCGACTTTAATGTTTGTTGCTTGCAAATGAGCTTTGAAGACATTCGTATAGGTACATATTTTATAAAAATGTTAAAAGCAAAATAATAAAAAAATGAAAAATGTGCCAAGAATAACATATTATTATTATTATTCTTTGCATTTTGCATTTTTAATTGTTTTTTAGTTTTAAAATTTTTTCTCGCCCCATTTTTATTCGTGAGTTTATTTGACAGTTCAAAGCGGGAACCTTTCTCACCAAAATGTTACAGACACACTTTTTCTGTAAATTGGCTAGTAATTTCCTTACGTGACAGCTTGTACTCGCCAAAAAAAAAGTTACAGACACAGTTAAGTGAGAAAAACAGCTGTTTGTTTCAATTTATGGCATTTTTGTTTCATTTCACACATTTCAATCGAAAACTTTCTCGACGCGAGAGTTACAGAACATGGGCACTGGTTATAATAATGATTTGAAAAAACGTTTAAAAGGAATGCTTAGTGCCTAAGGTTATGCAAGATTATTTTATGATGTTGTGCTCCTAGAAGTAGGCAGCAGATTTTCAAAAAATTTGTTTCCCTTTTTTCAAAAAGTAGATTATTTGAAGATAAAGGCGACAATAATTCAATTAAAATTAAAAAAAAAAAAAAAAAAAAAAAAAAAACAAAATTGTCTAGAGTAAAAAATATTTTCTTTTGAATCCAAACATATCAAAGGTGCCACATGACCTCAAATTAAACTTATGTCAACTTAAGCACTTTTTCTTTTTTGCCACCGATATGTTTGTTAATAATTGGTTAAAGCTGAGTTCCCTTAAACCAAGCAAAGATTTAATTTGCTTAAAAAATTTTTTTTTTCAAGTCTCACACTTTACTCGAATACTTTTAGACTTTAATTATGTTCGTTATGTTTATTTAATATTCTGCGTCTTTTGAACAAGTCATTGTTAAATAAACAATTTATTTTAAGTCATAATAATGTGTTGTAAATACTTAAAACAAATACTCACAACAAAATCAGAAATGAGGTGTGAATTTTTTTTAGCTAATTTTGAATTTGGGAGGTCTGAATTTTTTTTTTTTTTTTTTTTTTTTTTAGTAATTTTTGAACGTGATTTTTATATAATTTTATTTAGAAATTACCAAAACGTTTATTGTTTTCATAAGGAAATACAACAATTTGTTGGAAAAAATATGTATTAATAAATATAGCTAGATTTTTTTCAAAGTGAATTCAAAATGGCTTTAAAACAAAAACCTTGAAATTTTATTTAATTATGATATTTATTATTGACATCTGCCATTTTCAGATTTATTTAAAATTTTTGTTTTTAATTTAATAATGCGTATCAAGGTAAGGGTTCTTAGTTATTTAAGAAAAGCATTTCTCCTTGAAGCGATTATACATTTGACAAGTAAGAGTGCTATAATCGGCTATGCCGAATCTTTTATTGTCTTATTGCCAATATTAATGAGTATACATAATATGTATATCGAGCCCTAATAGCAAAAATGATGTAACCAACAACATTTAAGATATTTGTTTTTTGATGAAAATCGATAATTTTTGATCATTTGCATCATCTCTAAAAATTTCATATCTCTGGGAAGTACCGTTACGAAATAAGAGCAATAGCAATTTCAAACGAAACCCTAGACTTAAAGCAAAAACATTTTTAAAAAAAACCTTCTCCTGTAAAATTTTATTTTTGTTTATTACATCATTCTTGCTATAAGGGCTCGATATGTTGTTTGTTGCATTCTAATTTCAAATCTCAGCTCAGCCATATTGTTTTTTTTTTTTAACTCCAAAGTTGATACTCTAAAGGCAAAATAAAAATGCGTTTAAATGGGGGCTTCCCTTGTAAATATAAAAGCTGTGTTCAGAGTTTGTTGCAAATCATGTTGGAAAAAAAAAACAAATGCAAAATAGCTTGCCCAACAAACACGGAGGTTTGATTTCAAATTGAAAATGATTTGAAATCAAACGTTTTCTCAAACGACAAACGTTTGATAATGATTTGAAAATCATAGCGTTTTCAACAAAAATAGGAAATTATTTTCAAATTGAAAAAATGCCTTCATTTTAAACTTGCTTTCAAACGTAATTCTCAAATGTTTTTCAAATGTGGATTATAATACAATGTGGAATATAAATAAAAATATTTCATTTTTTATTAATTTAAATTTATTATTTATTTAAATAAACTGTGAGATAAACATTCGGCACCTTAGCTAAAAAATGAAATAATGTTCTTTCCGTCCTCTAATTCTTGGAAAGACAAACTACTTGGCTCACTTTTATTTTGAGGATTTTGGAACCGCGATCGTTCAACAAACTTTCTTCACTTTCCCGTTTTATTTTCCTTTTTTTCGTATTTTTAATCATTGTAATTACTCACAAATAATTTTTATTTTTCACAAGAAATAAGCTGTTCACTTTATATTAAAATTTATTTTTAATAGTAAAACACATGTAACCACAAATTAAAAAATGTAACTTTAATCGAAATTTTTAATGATCACATTTATTTTTTGCTTTAGTATTGCCAAGTTTATTTTTGATTTGAATTTAACATTTGACATCCAATTGAAAAAGCATTTGATATCAAATGTTTTTTTTCAAATCATTATCAATTTGAATTTAAATGTTAAATCAAACAATTGAAAATCGTTTGAGATTTGTGTTTGATGTTAAATGATAATAAAGTCATTTCATATCAAAGGTTTGACTTCGTGTTTGTTGGGTTAGCTCCTTTATGAAATCTAACGGAACCTGTGTGTGTATTTAGTTCTTGGGCTTAACAAAAGTACTCCGATTTTATGTTTCACTGCACCCAACACTGAACACCGCTAATAAGTTTTTGCAGTTGACGAAATTTTTTATGACAATATACGTTATTTGGTAAGAGATGTTTTTGCTGGGCCTGCTTGGTAGCCAACGCTTTTATTTTATTTTGGTATTTAGGAAAAAATCAATGCCATCACGTCAAACGAAATCGAATTAAAAATCAAATAAAAGACGAACAAATGTTTTGACTTTTTTTTAATCGTTTTTTTTTCAAATTCATTTAATTTTGTATAATTTGTCTAAAATGTTTGTGCTTAAATACCAATTAGTGCGAAATAATAATAAAACTATCTATTAAAACAGTTAAAACTTCAATAATCACAAAAAAAAAATATTTAACAATAATAAACATTTAAACTGTTTAATTAATTAATTAATTTGCCTTTTACCTACGTATTAATTGCAGTTAAATTAAATTTTGTTTTTTAGAACTGTTTTTTTTTTTTTTTTTTTTTTTTTTTTTTTTTGTTTTCTAATTAAAAGTTTTTTTTAACGGAGGTTTTTTTTTTATTTCAGTTACTGAAAAGATTATTTTACAATAAAAACTATAGAGTTTTAATCAGTTTCACATTTTTTTTGATATAAAATGTAAACATTGTTATTAAAATTTATTAAAAGGAACTTAGGTCAGTTTTATTTTTATAAAAAAGTTTTTTTTTTCAAACTATTTTTATTTGCGAATTTAATGTTTTTTTTTTTTAACAAATGTTTTTTATTGCAAATTGTTATTAGAATGACTAATATTCTTCTATAGATTGTTTTCGCGCTTATCTTTTAGTGAAAACAGTGCAGTCTAGGTATAACGAACAGGGCATTTTTTTGCATGCACAGAAAAAAATTAAAACTAGTCCAGAAAAAAATATCAAACAAATAGAAAAATATGCAAAAAAAAGCATAAATATGTATATAAAAAACTTTGTGAAAAAGTAATTAGATATTGATTTAGAAATCAAAATCACGTAGAATGGAAATCGAAACAGATTTGTAGTTTTATTTTTTACAAAATTGTTTTTCGTGGCTTTAAAAGGGTATTTAAAATTTGGGGGCAACGGTCATTTTTTATTCTTTGTGAAGAAAGTTAATATTGTCCATCGAAAAAATAATATTTCAAAGCTTAAGATCGGGGCGAAAAATTACTGGTGAGTATCTTAACGTTTAATTGAAATGTGTATTAAGTTTTCATTTTAAAAAATATAATGGCTGCTGGATATGGATGTTTTTGCTGAACCAGTCTGGAGGCGGGCTAGGGCATTAACATAGAAAATGCCGGGATGCGCATTAATATTGTGAATAGAAAAAATAATATTTCAAAGCTTTATATCGGGCCGAAAAAATCACTGGTGCGTATCTCAACGTTGAATTGAAATAAATATTATGTTTTTATTATAAAAAAAAAATTGCTACTGAGTATGGACGTTTCCGCTGAACCCATCTGGAGGCGGACTGGGGAATTACATAGAAAATGCCGAAATGCAAAGCAAAAATTTTGCTTAAATTATGACAATAATGCCCAACTCCGTTTAAAGGCGGACTTTACAGTTTGACCCCTTACAGGTCAACGGGTATTCAATAGAAAAAAACTAAAGTCAGATTCGTGATCCTCACCCTAAAATTAGCTTAATATGATTTTTTTAAGGCAAACAAAAAAATGTGTCATTAGAGGGTTAAAACTAACACTTACATAAAATTCTTCGCGCAAAAGAGCTTTAGCACTCAAATCGTTGTCTTTAGGATGGCAATCATGTAAAATTCCACTTTCAAATCTTTCATGTTAAACTAAACAGTATAACCAAATTTTGCTCAAAACGAACCAAAAAAATTTAAAAATCAAAATATGTATGAGCAGTGTTCGAAAATAAACAGTACATTATTCAGCGTTTGGCTCACACACCAAAGAACGATTTTTTTTAGTGATTGTGTAGACGAACACAACCCTTATAGCCTTTTTACACTTGATCACATCTTAGAGGAATGCGTGGAAGATGTTAAAAATGAAAAAAACTTGTTTACATTTGTAACATCTTTCATCTTTAATCATACAAATATTTATTTTCACGTGTTAGAGCGAATAAAAACTAAATAAGTGATATTGCTGTCCTGCACGTTTGTATTTTTTTCTAGTGATGGTATATACTTTTTAACAAATTATTTGTTTTTTCCAGTGATGACACTAAAATAATCGAAAGATGTTGAATGAAACAACATGAAATAGGAACATCTTTTAAAGATGAACAAAGATGTTGATTTAAAGCCCTGTACAATTGTTATGGGAAGAAGATGTTATCATTTTTGCGATAAGATGAAAGATGTAAGATGTGAGCAAGTGTAAAAAGCCTATTATTAATACCGTTCGTAACTTTTTTCAAGAAAGAGCCGAACATTTTATTTTGTTCTGTTCTTCGTTAAAAAACAGAACAGTTGTTGTGATACTGTAGATAAACATTAAGATAAACTCACTGTTTATTGTTGGTGGTTTGTTTAAGCTTTGATATTGTTACAAGTAAGACTTTGAGTGTTTGAAATTCTTATTCGCTTTAGGGTTTTATTTGTTTATAATAATTTTGGCTTTTCTAAAATCTTTGGAAAATGTTTCCTGATGATCTGGCCTAAGCAACCAGTGAAATGCGCGTAGAAGCTAGCTTTCCCTCAACAATAACTTTCAGTGTATTTATCAAATATGAAAAATTGGGGATTTAGCACGTCATACAAAAATCATAATAATAAATTTTGTATTCCCGAAAATAACTTTGATTAAATGTTAATGTTTTATAATGTTTCTCTTTTTCCATTGATAAAGAAATGAATGAACCAAAAATTTTAGCAACGACCGCAGCACGAACAGCTTTTGTGTGTATTGGGTATATGTTTCGTTTGTGCAAAATTATTTTGCTGCCTTTTGGTTTTTATTTCGTATGTTTGGATTTTTTTTCCAGCCAAAAGGGACTGACATTAATGAGCCGAACCGAACACAATGAGGATTGTGGTTATGAAAAGCCGAACAGAATTAAATGTTCTCATCTTTTGTTGAGTTAGATAAAAGCAGTATTATTTTTGTGTTCGAAAGTTGACAAGCAGGGAAACGTTATTTTTTTTTAATGATTTTCTATACAAACACTATTAGCGTTTGTGTTTTCCACAAATCTACCGAACCGAACACTACGGAGCGATATTTAGTGTTTATTTTCGAATACTGTGTATGAGTCCGTACCTTTTATAGTTATTCTTGATACAACTTTGTGCCATCCTTTCCAAAAAGGTCAAAGAATAGCCTGAACGGATTTCAAATGATACAAAAGGGTTCATTAAAAAAAGGCCCTTAATCAATTAAAAGTTTAGGTATGCAACGGTAACGCTGTTTACAGTCTTGATCTTTCAAATGCCAGTGAAGCTTCCATTAATACGACTTTTTACTGTATTATTTTATATATTGTTTTGTTTTTCTTTCCTCATGTTTGTTATATAATAAAATTCGAAAAAAGTAATTTATTAAACATTTTAGTCATTGTTAAGTAAATATTAAAACAAAAATGTGCGATTTCTTGTTTTGCAAAAAAGCAGGCCTTGCTTTTGTTTTTTAATAAAATAATAATAAAAAAATTATAAACAACTAGCTAAATTTATAAAAAAAAATTCCATTTATAAAAAAATATCCATTCACACTTACAGTTGATAAGTTAACAACAAAACAATTTAAATTCTTCAGAGTTTTTTTTTAATACTTTTTAAAACTTTTGAAAAGTATAAAATTCTTTTGTTTTATCTTTTTGATTCTCTCATGCTTTCTTCCTCTCTTTTTCTTGTCAAGGCCTTCTTAATTGTTGGCTTTTTTTTAACACTAAAAGGAAAAAAAAAAAATATGTCAAATTAGGGGCCTTGAAATGTTATTTTAAATTTTATGTTCTAAACTATGTATTAGATTTACCAAAGGTTTGTGGATTTGAAGGAACATATCAAAACAAAAAAGAATTATTAAAATTTTAGCTGCGATTCTCTCTTCTTTTTAATACACGTCCTTCTTTTAAAAATGTATTTTTTTAAGTTTTAGTTGAAATGTCTCTATTTAAAAAGTGGACTTGAGGTCTTAGTACAGTGCTCTCCAAATAAAAAAGCACTATTGATAAAACAAACATGCAAAACAGGGTTGGAAATCATAACACAAACGAACCGTCTTTTTGAAATACTTATTAGACTTTGTTGGCATCGTGGTGCTACTGGGACTTATTTGACACAATACAAAATTATCATTTGTATCGAAGACAAAATTGTTTATTTAATAAAATACTAGAAAGTTGCATGCTCAATTTGGCACTACATGTTTTTAAGGTTTTCCCATAAATTGTAGGTATGTACCACATAACTTTCCAAATCACCACGAAAGTTTTATCTTGTAACCGTGTTGTAGGTAAACATTTTTATGCTTCTGGGGTTAAAGGCATTAATTTTCAATATAGTGCGCTAGCGGATATTTCCTGGTAGTAGTTTAAAGATTTTCTTATAAATAGCAAAATATCAACGTCAACGGCGAACGCTAAGGAGCGATGATTACCAACTTTTTTGCCATACAGATTTTATGCCATTGGACGTTCTACACTAGCAATTTTACACCTTGATATGTGGGGGTTTTTTTTTATTAAGTTGCAGGCCTATGTGAATAATCCATAAACCACGGCGGCCCTTTAACCCAACATAACCCATATCATCGGTCAAACTCAGCCTGATTTATGCGCAGGAATCACGGAGAATTTGATATTTCGGAAACGTGATATCCAGCGAGGCCGCCGCTGACATTAACACTATATTCCATACAAAATGGCATCGTTAGGGTGCGTACAGAGTGGCCGCTTGCTGCCGAGCCGAGCCGACTGACGCTTATTGCGAGAACCAATGCGACCAAATAAATAATAAAAATTAATAAAATTATCAAAATTATAAAAAATTTAAAAAGAAATTATAGTACAGGGGTGTGCTGGAAATCGGAAACGTAAAACGCAAGAATTTTAAAAGTCGTTTTTTAATAAGATTTCTGTAATGAAAGATTTTTATGACAAATATTTCTCTATTAAACAAAAATTAGATTAAAAGTGTATTAAATACAACTTCCAAATTCTGGCGTTTAACGTTTACGATTTCCAGCACACCCCAGATAAACAAAATTTAAAAAAAAAAAAAAAATGCAATAAAAATTTCGAATTAACAACAAACCCAAATGCATACAAACATAAGTACATAAAACACGAATAATAGACAAAATAGGTGGGGTGTCACAAAGCCATAGGACATAAAGCCATAATGGCTTTATGTCTCAATCCAAACGGACATAAAGCCATAATTTTGATATGGCCTTAAGTCTCATATCAATTTTAGTGGAATGGGACATAAAGCCATTATGGTGTTATGTCCCATTTGATGTGTTGCGTTACAAATGCTTATATGGTATAACAAAGACCTGCTTCGCTAGGATTTTCTCCACCATAGTATAACAAACACCGGCTTCGCTTACTAAAGCTTCTCTGTATAGCCGGCCTTTTGGCGGACGCAAGAATTTTCTCCTTTATGGTATAACAGTACCGATTTCGCTAAGTAAAGCTTCTAAAATCTGTCCTGTTTCCCAACGAAGGCCGTTTACGCAGAGAAGCTTTAGTTAGCGAAGCCGGTGTTTGTTATACTATAGATGAGAAAATCATTGCGTCCGGCCGAAGGCCGGCTATGCAGAGAAGCTCTAGTTAGCGTAGCTTTTTCGGGTTTTTTCCATAAATGAACGACGTCCCCAAATTTAGGGGCTTAGTACATTTTTGGTTTGGGGAGTTAATTCATTGGGGACTTAGTTCATACCGCCATTTTTGACATAAAACAGGGCGACATTAAACAACAAAGCATTTTCTACATGAAGTAGGGGGAAATACAATCATTATCAAAAATATGGCTTTATGTCTCATTTTACGGAAAAAATTTATGGCGTTAAGTCCCATTATATTGAGACTTAATGGCATATGCCCTTATGTCTCAATGGAATGGGACTTAACGCCATATGGCTTTATGTCCCATGGCTTTGTGACACCCCACCGATAAAATATCGGCGCTGATTCTCGCATCCACTATGCACACTCAAACTTGTTTTTCGCATGAAAAAGTTCTCGCAAAAAGTGTCAGTCGGCTTGGCTCGGCAGCAAGCGGCCACTTTGTACGCACCCTTAGGCCTTTTATCAAACGAAGTAAAAATTCCGATGATATCTCACACATACATACGTTGCTTTAATGGTAGGAAGCGACTAATGATATAACTTTTTCTATATGGTTTTACCAAGCAAATTAGTTTGTGGCAATTATAAAGCAACTTTTGCTATAAAAATCTTTTTATTTTAAAACTGTCATTAACCACAACAATTTAAAGATTTTAAAACGTTTAAAAATTTTTAATTTATAAAAAAATTTTTATTTTTAACAAATCTAAAAAAAAATTATTCCAACGTTTTTTCTCTCTTCTAAGTTTTAATAACAAAATCTTCGTCTTTTTAAATTAATTTTGCAACTAATTATATACTTCTATTCCTTTTTTAACAAAATTTCTAACTTCCGCTTTAAAGTTCTTTTATTGTTATTTAAATTTTGTTTTTTTTTACGTATTTTCAACTTTGTTTCGTAAATTAAATTAAAAAAAAGTTTACTTTTGTTTTCGTTATATATGTACATATGTATGTATGTAAAAAAAATTTGTGGCGCAAATTTTTGTTTTCTAAAAAGATATCGCAAAAATCTACAATTCTAATTGTTTTTTTTTTGCAAAAAATTTTCAAAACAGCTCCCAGTCATCATTATTTATCTCTAGTCATGTCTACCTAAAAGTTATACGAAAAATAGGTATATAAAAAAATAAAATATTTAGCAAAAAAAAAAAAAAATACAAAGTATTTTAAAGCATAAAATGTTAAAAAAATCATTCAGACTGGTGATGTCTGACAGTTGAAGCGCGTGTATGATACAATCGCTACACCCCCGCATTTATAATTATCTCACATATCTGAATTTATACCCAAAAATAAAAATATGAGGAATAAAAGAAACACGAGATATAAAAAAAAAACGTTAAACCAAAATACCAGAACAAAAATAATTTTTTTTTTTATATTAAAAATTAACAAACAATTTTTACGTTCTTGTTTTTGTTTACTTTTATAACGCGGCTTTGGTCAAATTAACCCTTATTGGATCCACAAGGACAATCATAGGTTTTGTATTAGTTTATTTATCACAACTTTCTGCTTAAACTGTTTAAGATTTTCTTTTCTTGAAAATCAAACTTTTCTTATATCTAGCAAGGCTTTCCATTCATGTTACTGGACTTACGAAGATCCTTAATTTACACTAACGAAGCACAAATGCCAAAGAACCTCTTGAAAAAAATATTGAAACGAGAGTGAAAAATTTTATTCAATTTGCTTCTCAGCTTTTAATTTTCCGGAAGAACCATGAAACACATTTTTATAATCACGAATTCTGGGAAAGTTTTTTAATGAAATGGAATTTTACAAAGTCTTAAATTTTGCTATTGGGCGATTCTATTCTGACGGGTGCAACATTAAGACGCTTTAAACGTCATTTACAAATAGAAAGAAACACATTTCCAATTAAGTTATTTCTAGAAGGGGTAACATTTTTTTATATACTATTGTTATCTTTTTACAAGAATTTATATAAAACGATTAAATAGCCACGAGTGAGCTTTAAAGTGCATGACGGGTGCAACCAAATCGGCCCACTTTCATAAGATCATACCACTAAAACACAAAACTCTGTTAATTTTTTAACTTTTATTGTATTATTCTTTTTTGTTGTGAAAGATGAGATATCAGACAATGATTATCAAATCAAATATCGTAGAGAAATATAATCCAATAATAAGAAATTTGCTCTTTAAGCCATGACGTGTGCAACATGCAATGAATTTTCTGTTCACGCCAAATCTATGAATCTTAATGATTCCAAGTGCCCAACAACTTTATATTTAAGCTTACGTCTAAAAAAATTATATTATTATAAAATATAGATATTTTACTTTAAATTGGCATCAAAAACGTGTCAAATTGTGTGATTTGAAAATTGTTGTTAAACGTTGTCTAGAATAGAATCGCCCTATTACTTTTTTGATTAGGCAAACAGACAAATATTTGCATTGAATATTCGAAGCGTGAAGAAACGCTTATAAACGCCGCATAACTACCACCTTTTGTCTGCAAAAATTGAAAAAAATCATGATAAAAATTAAAAAAAAGTAAGGAAGAACATGCAAATCAATTAAAATAGATAATCGTTCAAAACAAATTTCGATCTACCAAAGTTAAAATACCATTTGGTTTAAATATTGATTAAAAGTAACCATTGCTTGGTGAGCTTTACGGCCCTCACTTCGTTTTAATTGAGACCCCAACGAGAACAGTAAAGATCAATAGCCATCGATATAGTGCCAAAAATAACTTAATATTAAGAGCCTCAATTGCATGAGATTTTTCCTAATTATTAGAGCTGTAAAAGATTCTAATCGATTTAAATGCAATTACATAAATTCTCGTTGACTGACTTTTTGATTCCATTCAGAATCGGAAAATTGATTGTATGATTCCAACTTAAAATCAATACAATATAAATGATTCAATAAATTTTTTGAAAATAACTCATACATTCACTAATTGCAATCAAATCCAGTAGTAGCAATTAAAATTAATCGGAGTCAAAATCTTCGTTCTCTTAAAAAGAAACTCCTTCTTCTAGAAATAAGGCTGACTCTGATCGTTTTAATTGCCAACAATGTCCATGTGCATATTTATCACTTGCACTTTCACTTAAGTTGTGACTTAAGAGGAACTGATTGAAAAGATTTCAATTAAATTCTATTGCATTCGAACTGATTGCAAATAAATTAATTTTAAAATTATTGCAATCACAACATATTTAAATATGGCCAAGATTCGTTTTGAAATCTAAACTAATTTTGAAATAAAAAAATGAAATCAATTTTGTTGAAATCATTTCGCTTTTATTGCCAATTGATTGCAGTTTTTCACAGCTCTGCCAATTATCCTTTTGCATCTTATCTATCACTTTGGGAACCCATTCCACTCGAAATACTTGAGGCAATTGGTTAACAAAGTCGTGAGGTTCAATGTTTTTAGGTTTCCTTTGGATTTAAATGACGCCATTGGTTCATACAAACAAACTCTGAAACTTTTGATGATTTTAAAGAAAAAAATTTGGCAAAGCATTGCCGAGAATGGGGCTTCGCCTTGTGAGATACGTCACCTTCTTTGTTAATAAATCTTCCAAATTTAGAACTTTGTCCAAACTTCTGCTTAAAACATTAACATTTTTCGAGACCATTTTTTAAGGAACTACAGGGATAATGCATCCTATTTCTAAAAGAAAGAAACTTCACTATGTCATAAACAAAATAAACCCCTCTTTATTCATTTTATGACAGTTTTCTCATTAGGCGGCTATAATTTTTCTCAACGAAAAACGGCCGTACAGATAAAATCCGTACAGATAAAATCAATCAGCTGACTCATGGCTTTTACATGTACATATATTTAGGGGTGTTGCCAACTGAAAACAATCACCCCTATCGCGAATGTTGTGGGAATATGATATATGGGATCAAACCTAAATTCCCATCCCCAACAAATCGGTATCGCAAATATTTTGGGAGTTAAAAGTTCTATTGTGAATTATTTGTCAGTGCTTTGTAAACAAAAGTCTCTACTGTGAGTAACTTGTCAGTGCTTGTATTGTGAAAGAAAAATATACAAAATAAAATACTACTAAAAATATAATAAAATAAGTAATGAATAGTGTTTATCTTCATTTTCTTTATGTACACTCCTTCAATAAGAGGAAAAAGTAATTTAATTTAGTCCTACTTTAGAATATAAATCAAAATTTACATGTTCCCTTCTCGTTCACATGAACACTTGTTGGGAATTTATTTATTAAAAAAATTCGCGGGAGTAAACATTGGCCAAATTTTTTAAATTTGGGAATTCATTCCCAAAAATTTGTTATGGGAATAGTTGTTTGCGATAGGGGTGAATATTTTTGTCGGTATACCTATTGAGAAAACCGAAATCGTTAACGGGCAGTTTATTTATTTAACAAATTTATGTCGATTAAGTAACAGGCAGTTTGTCGATACACTGAGAAAATGACCATAAGTCTTACTAACTATTATATAGTATTTTCGTCCACTTAACGGGTTAAAGAAGAAATCAAATTAACCAGAGAAATAAAAAACACAACAAAAGCGTTAATAGTAAATTGTCTTATTGTTGTTGTTTTTGTTACTACTTCTAATTTTTAAATTGCTCCACTCCATGTACCGGCAATTAATGTTTAATGGCTTTGTTGTTGTTTTTTTCTACTAATTTTGTTATTGGGGTTTGAATGTATATAAAAGAAAGAAGAAGAAGAAAAAAAACAACAAACACACATAAATTCAATGTCAAGGCTAAAAACAAAAAAAGCTATGTATGTATATACATATGTATGTATGTATGTATGTATGTATGGATGATTTTATTTACAAAAAATAACAACAACAAATGATGATTGAATTATGAAGCTCGTGTTTTATTTTCTCTTTTATTTTGTTTATAGGTACGAGTTTTTGCTCATTTTTGGCACTTTTTTTTAAGGTTTTTTATATAAAATGTGTATTTTTGTTTGATAACACATGCTTTTGTGTTAATAAGTGTGTTTGTGTGTGTTATTTGCTTAATACATAAGTACATACTTATGTACATAAAGATTATTTTCATCAAGCAGGCTTATTGTATAGGGTGGCGTGTAAGTATCGTTATGATCACCAAAGAAAAGATTTAAGTTAAACGAAGTTCGTGAGCTGTGGTATGTACACAATTCTAAATTGTTGTCTACCTCGTGCCTTTAAAGATTTTCATTCATTGCTCGGTATGGAATACCATTCACATTACCCCGGTTCTCCACGTAGCAATATTTATTGCGGCAAACCTCAAATTTGATTTCTCAATTAAATTTGTGACGTATAGACCGCATATTGCCATTGCGCAATTATTGCTTAGCAATCTGCTGTAAAATCAGTTGTCATTTATCTGACATTTCATTTCTCTGTATATACTATGTATGTTTATGGTAAAGCAATTTTACGTTTTCTATAGCAATATAATCAGCAATTATTGCGCCATTGTTTTGCCGAAGTTTTTGCTTGTGTTTAGCAATAAAACTTGCTACGTGGAGACCCAGTGTTAACCCCAACTTGTTCCTCGTTTTCAAAAAATATGGTCCCATGATCTTTTCTGAAGTTATTCCGAACCTGGGGTTTACATATGTACTTTCTTGCAAGTTGTGTATCCGTATTGTCATCGAAAAATCGAAGAAAGCCGATTGGCTGAAAGTACAAAAATTGTGTGTGTGTTAGTGAAAAATTCTAAGTGTATTGCGATTTTCAAGAAATTACTTTCATCATGTATATATGCTGGGTGAGTGGGTTCATTTGATGTTCAACAATTATTCCTGGATTTTGGGTGCCCCATATGTTTATTGAGGTGATAATCGACCTAATTGCTCAATATTCGATATGATCTTTGTTTCTGAATAATCGAATGCCAATTTTTTAAATAAAATTTAACAACTTTGGTTATTTGTTCTGTGCTGAGTCTTTCCATAATAAATTTCCAAAGTTTTTAAAGTTAATTATAAAAAGAAGAAACAAAAAAAAACTTAAAAAATGTATTCACTTATTAAATCATAGTTTTCATTATGCGCCACCCTGTATATACATAGAAATTTGTTGTTGTGTTTGCTTTTAAATTTCATGTTCCCTGAGAAAGTCTCTTCCAAAGTGTTGTTTGTATTGCTGATAATTTAACGAGTCAAAAACGTTTTTTTTTGTTTTAATGATGATTAAAAATGGTGACGTTTTTTCCAGGGTTTAAACTGGTTTCAAGAAAAAATTGTGTCCAGTTGTTAATATTTATTTCGCTTTTTTTAACACCATGCTACTGTTTTCATTTTAATCTCACAGTTTCTACTTTTACTTATCGTTTTTACTACAAAATTTTTTTTTTATATGCAAACATGTTTTCTGTGATTTACATTAAAAAAAAAAAAAAAAAAAAAAAAATTTAATTTTTTAACTTTGTTTTTTATTTTGTGGTTTCTATGTTTTATTTAATAATCTTTGTTATAGTTTTTTTTTTTAAACTGTGATAAATTAATAAAAATTATCTTTAAACCGCAGGCAAGCTGGAACCCAAACCTTTCGTTCGTCCGTTCATATGTTAATTGTATAATCATTTATCAATTTATTATTTAAATACGTTTTAATTAAAACTTTGTAATTTTTTCAGTTCACACTTTTATTATTCCATTTTTTTCTCTTTCATTTCATTTCATTCAATTAGTTTTTGCTCGTTCCTTTTTTACTAAGAATTTCTATAGAATTTGAATAAAAAATGTCTTTTTCTTTTGATTTCAGTTCTACATCTGGCTGCAATGGCATCTTTTCACGTCGCTTAGATTTTTCATCATTCAATCTGTTGCCCAAGACACGTTTGAATTCCTATCAAGTTAAGGTAAGTGCGAATTTTTATATTCATCAAATACCTACGAGGGCGACACAAAAAGTTCGTGGCTTTTTAAATAAAAAAAAAAAAAAAAAAAAAAAAAAAAATAAAAACAATTTAATCTTATAATGTATTTTCCTTTGAGTTTTTAACATTTTGTCCACCGTTTCCCCAAGTTATTCTAATCCCTTCAAAAAAAAATTTGTCTTATCCATCGAATTAGGAATTTGTTTGTGAGATGATTTCATCATTGGAGTAAAATTTCTTTCAGCCAAGTCATTTTTTTTCAGGTTTTGAAACAAGAAATAGCCACATGGTGATAAGTCTGGAGGATATTCTAATTTCACAACTAAACAAAATATAGGTTGACTTCATAAACGCAGTATTGCAATGCAACACTAAATGGAATAGCTTCAAAAACTCCACAACTTTTCTGTAGACAATGCTTTGAGTTCATAATAGCATGGTAACTGTATTCACTGCACAACGGTAGCGAAATTTGTGCATTGTTTTTATTTGTAATGCCTTTTTAACGCATTTATTTTTTGTGATGCTTTGCAATACTGCGTTTATGAAATCAGACATATTTTTTAATACGTTTTCGCTAGCAAAATAGTTTAAAACGAAAACAATTTTATTTACGTATATTGTGGTTACTACATACAACCAATTAACTGTTACGGGCAACCATGTTATGGTTGAAAAGAAAAAGAAAACTGCAAATGTTATTGTTATTTATTTATTTAATAGATAATATAAACGTAATTACAAATTTTAAATATAGAAATACTTATTATCTATAAATGGCTTAACATATTGGTTGTTAGCCAGACTGGCAAAATAGGGGGATAAAGAAAAAATAAAAGCAAAAAATAAAATTCAAAACAAGGGAATGTGACATTTTACATGCACTAAGTAGTTACATATTAATATTATTCAAATTCATTAATTATTAATCTTCTGTATCTTAAACAAGTCTCTAAATAGTTAGCAAGGATGTCCAACACCTCCGCTAAACTCAGTTGGCATTTATTAAAGAACCTAAGTCTATATCCATTGGAAATAGGACAACATCCAATACAATGTAGGGTGTTTTCTGTTGCATCGAGGTTGCAAACAGTGCAAAGGCCTACTGTATTGCTTCTAAACGGTCTCGAATTAATATCCAATAGACAGCCTCTAGCTCTTATGAGAAGACTTATAGCACAAGCAGTTAGAGTTGAGTCTGTAATATCTAACAAATTCTAGTTTAACTGCGAGTAAAGATCATGGAATTGAGAGCTACTTGCAGCAGAGGCAAACTTTTCATTTTCATATACGATAACTAAAGGTAATATTAGCTTGACATATTTGCTAATTGGATTGGAATTATTTGGTGCAACGAAATTTATTGTGGAACACAGATTTGACCATTCCTCATCCCAAGCTTTCAGCAAGCTTACGAGGCAGTCTATTGTTCGGCATGTTAAACATTTTATTTATGTACTCAAAATGTAGTTTTAGTGTTTCCACAAATAACGAGTTAAGACCCGTTTCCAGGAAGAGCATGTAGTTTGGAGTGTTACTAGGTAAGAACAGCATCTTTTTTTTTTTTTTTAAACGAAGAAGTTTTTCGACGACATCATATTTTTTGTAACCCCATATTTGAGCACCATAGAACATAATTGAACGGGCAGCAGATCTGAAGATTCTAAGCTTATTTATGTTTGAAATTTTGGGATGGTTAATATATTTAGCCCAGTACGATGAGATTGCCAATTTAGATGTTAAAAGTTTGTTTTCCAAATGGACGCTGAAGGATAAATTGTAACAAAGGTTCATCCCCAGATACTTATATGAGTTTTCAGTTTCAATTCTGTCTTCACCATATGCCCAGCTTAGATTTCTGGGAATCCTTGAGCCACTACGAAAAACTAAAATCTTGGATTTAGACATGTTAACTCTTAATTGCCATAAGTTGCAGTATGCCTGCAAGGAATTAATTATATTCTGCAAGCCGTTATTTTCTTTTTTTTGATTTCTTATATTCTCCCCCCCCAAATCGGTTCAGTTTTATGTAAAAAAAATACAAAAAAATTTCGTAGCGATAAGTTGAGTTTTAGGGGGGGCGTCGGCCCCTCAAAGTTTGCCATCAAGCCATTTATTCAAATGTAATTTGTTTGCATATGACTATCTCTTAAAAACAACATTTTACAAGAACATGATATATGGCAATATTTTAGCTCTTCTAGTCAACAACATTAGCCTCGAAGAAAGTTTTTTGCTAAAATTAATATTTAAGAAAATAATTAAGAAAATAACAACAAAATTCCAAACATTTTATATACGTTTTATATATATAAAAGAGGGATTTAATGTCAAGTGAACTAATTTTGAAATCGATGTCTTTCTATTTGGATGAAATTTGCACCAACGTTAGTCCTATTGAATAGTAGTTTAGACACAAATTTTCAACAAGATCGGTCAAAAAGTTTCTGAGTTTGGGGGGGTCAAAGTTTGAAATTTTGGCCATATAGGTGTTCTTTCACATCCATGTAACTTATTACCAATTGGGGTTAGCAAAATTTGTCCCAAGCAGCTTAGATAGCTATTTGATCAATATTTAAAAAAAAAATTTTTTTGTTTTTTTTTGAATTTTTTAAAATTTTTTTTTTAAATTTACAACTTGGCAAAAAAAAAAAAAAGTTTTAAATATAAAAAAAATATGTTAAAAAATTTTTTAAAAAAACCAAAAAATTTTTTTTTAAAAGATTGATTAAATAGCTATCTAAGCTGCTTGAGACAAATTTTGCTAACCCCAATTGGTAATAAGTTACATGGATGTGAAAGAACACCTGTATGGCCAAAATTTCAAACTTTGACCCTGCCAAACTCAGAAACTTTTTGACCGATCTTGTTGAAAATTTGTGTCTGAACTACTATTCAATGGGACTAACGGTGGTGCAAATTTCATCCAAATCGAAAGATTTCGATTTCAAAATTAGTTCACTTGACATTAAATCCCTCTTTTATATATATAAAACGTATATAAAATGTTTGGAATTTTGTTGTTATTTTCTTAATTATTTTCTTAAATATTAATTTTAGCAAAAAACTTTCTTCGAGGGCAATGTTGTTGGCTAGAAGAGCTAAAATATTGCCATATACCATGTTCTTGTAAAATGTTGTTTTTAAGAGATAGTCATATGCAAACAAATTACATTTGAATAAATGGCTTGATGGCAAACTTTGAGGGGCCGACGCCCCCCCTAAAACTCAACTTATCGCTACGAAATTTTTTTGTATTTTTTTTTACATAAAACTGAACCGATTTGGGGGGGGAGAATATAAGAAATCAAAAAAAAAAAAGTTCTCCATACAACTAACGGCCACGCTAATGTACATACAAAAGCTTCTACGTCTTGAATGTGTGTTCAGAACTATTTTTACATTTACACAAAATTGAATCAAAACAAATGTTTCATATTTAAAAAAAAAAAAAAAATGTAAACAAAACAGAAAACTTAAATTACCAAAAAATAATGTAAACAATTAATAAACAATATAAACAAAAAAAAGTGATGATTTAACACTTCAGTTGTAAGCAAAAAGAAGAAAAAAAAAATATTTAATTTTTTTTTTTATTTATTAAATAAAAAATGAATAACTAGAAAGATCTAAACGATTGTAAACTGATCCCGTAAATCATAATTGAGGAGTTGTTTCTATGGGTTTTTAGGCCCACATAACAATAGTGGAGAGGGTATTAAAAGTTTGTGCTGGTGTTTGTAACACCTTAATATATTGGTCTTAGACCTACTTTTTAGAATAGCGATGTACTCACAATAACTTTTTATATCGGTTAAACAATGTCCGACTGTCCGGCTGGCTGGCAGGTTGTCCATGTTAATCCTTAGTAATCTTAGTTATCTACAGATTAAATTACATGAAACTGGTAACTATAATCGTTCTAATTGCGTTATACCGTGTTCGGATACGCACCTTAATTTAGTTTTACTCAATAAATGACATTATTGAGCTCCATTATCCATACAAAATAGCAATTTAGTTATTGCTCAATTACATAATACATACGAAATTGTTATAAATATTGAGTAAAATTAAAATGCAACACTGTCACAATTGTGTTTAGTGAGTAAAACCCAACTCACTAAAAAAAGTGTTTTCACATTTTTGACAACAACAAACACAAAGATCCATGCATTAGGTCTGCGCAAAATCCAGTTGTTTTTTTTGTTTTTTCCTTAAATATGCCAAAAGTTGTTTACATTTTGCTTATGTTAATTGCTAATTGAGTTAGCTAAATTGTGTATTTGTAAATTGAAAGATAATTATGTCAATAAACCGAATATTGACTCAATAAAAAAGGTTTATCTGAACCCGGTATTATACACAACAAAATAAAGCAGCTGATTTGCTACGTTACTGTTACTTTCAGTTAACTGAGATTTTAGAGATAATTTGATGAAATTTATTATAAAAGTTCTAATTGTCACAAGAACCCAGCCTTATGGATGAGAATTGGTCCAAAATATCAATCCCCATGCAAGCTTCTTCCCGGAATAGAGTCTTTGCGCCCATAAAGCAATTTATTATGTTGGCATTTAGATTAAAATTGATTTAAACTTATTTTTTTGCAATCTAAATCATCTTACCAAATTTTATTGGAATCGGTCCATATATGACCAAAACTCCCATATATGTAAATTCGACTCCCGAATATACTTTTAATGCCATAACTTCCTTATAAATGTTGGTATTGACATAAAATATGGCGATGATAACTTTTATGAAAGCTTCTATGTAGTCATGAACAAATATTGTGTTGGCAGACCCAAATTTAACGATAGGTTCCATATAAGCCCCCTTCTTAAAATCAAACCAGTCTCATATAGATAAATATATATACATATTCGGCACAAAGAACATTTACCTTATATCAATTCTTTGTTTGGACGGATCCATGATTGTCCATGGGGTCAAATACGATACGCTCTCGAAAATTAGTTTTTTAAGATTGTGGTGTAGGGTATTATATTGTCGGGCTTGACCGACCGTAAATTCTTACTTGTTTTTATTAAAGTTTTGGTTTTATTTTTTTTTTTTAATTAATGACAGTATAATGAAAATGTAAATAATTTCTTGGAATTGTTTATAGATACAATATTTGTTTAAATTTTAACAGCTGTGACATATATTTGTCATCTTCATACATACATATATGTTTGTTTATGCATAACAGATATATAAACTTTCGTATATAATTTCTATGAAATATACTAGAACATTTTGTTTAAGTAAAAATATTTTGTTTAGCAGACATTAATAAGGACACTGAGAAAATTTTAAAATAATACAAAGCAATAACATGAAATATAATTTGCTATAAAGTGCTATTAGATACTTTTTAGGAAGTTCTTACAGAACAATCCTCTCCATTTTTATTTCTATGGTTTTAAAATTGATAAGAGTTTTTTCTTTAAGGAAATATGTATCAAAAAAGTGAAAACAAATCGATGTTTTTGTAATTTTTGTTAAAGAAAAACAAGAAAAAATAGAGAGAGAATTTTGTTGTATAGCGCAAGAAGTTGAAGAATATGCGCATCACTATGCCCAAAACTTATTTAAAAGGCAAAAAACCAAAGAAATCGACAAGCATTAGTCAAAAAACCCTAACTCTATTATTGTGTTGGTAAGAAATGTCCCTGCAGATAATATTGTACCCTGCAAATAATAGGAACAGTCCAAACACGCGTGTAAAGAACAGCCCACAAGGGACTAGGACTAGTCCAAAAGTAACCCAAAAACGAAGACATGACGTCTGAATATAAACACTTTTTAACAATGACATGGTCCATGCTTGCATTACATCGGACCAGTCCATGGAGTAGTCCATTGTATCAAAATGGATAAGGTGGTCCAATATTATTTGCAGGGTACTACGTGATCCATTTTGATCAAATAGACTAATCCCTGGACTGGTTCAATGTTATGGAAGCATGGACCATGTCATTGTTCAAAAGAGTTTGTAGTGAAACGACATGTCTTCGTTTTTAAAAGAAATGTTTTCGTTTTTAAACGAAGTTAAAACTAATCCTCCGGAGTATACCATGGAGTAGTTTCAAAACTAATGCACTAGGAGAATGTATGAACGGGTTATATGGTCCACCCCTAGGACGTCGTAATGTAAAATCGTCCAACTTTTAACCATATATTTGGAGTAGTTTTGGAGTACTCCTACTCCTTTATGGACTACTCTTAACATGCATGTATGAGCTAGTCTCGTTATTTGCAGGGGTGTTTTTTCTCATTGTAACCTCACGTACAAAATTTTGAGAAATAGTTTATTCTTTTCAGAGAGTTTCTCTTCTAGTCGTTTCTATGTGGCAAAAAAAACTTGTATCAGTAGCTACTAAAGGCCCAAATACACTTGTCAAAATACTCATCAAGCATTGTAATAGTATTAGTGAAAATGTGTTTGTATGTGTCACAACGACGATGCTGGCTGCAAAATCAGCACACGTACACGAGTTAATTCGCCTGCTGGACAAGCATTTGTATTTGGCCCTTAAGGCAAATTCATTTTTCAGGTGGCGTTGAAAGCACAGCTGAGATACTTTTTCTCTTACTTAGAGAGAGAGGAATGGTCACAGCCAAATCGTACAGCAAATTATGGTTTTTGTGAAAACATATTTTAATTTTTTTTCTCCAAGTGTATCTTTCTACTTTATTCATCAAAGTAGAATTACCACACTCAATTTTGTTTAACACTTGAAAACTACAACAAAAAAACATTAAGTAACAAAAGTCTTATTCACTAAACTATTTTTTCTTCTTCTTCTGGTTTTCAATTCTATTGCAAACTATTTCATGCCATTCTAATTATTATTAAATACAATTATAGAAAAATTTAACACGCCATCAAATTCCTTGGTAAAAAAACCATTCAGTTTCTCTTTTAAACATTTCTCGCAAAACCGAATTCTAAGAATTTTTCCATAAAATTCTTTCTTTATTTAGTAATAAATAAATGTAGCATGAAATTAAAGTGTTTATATAATATAAATTATAATATAATCTTATATTGTTTTACACGATTTTAAAAGAAAATATGTAGTTACTTGCTCTTCTTTGTAACACTATCTTACATAAAGATCCTTACATAAAGATTTAACATCTTGCATGTAAGCGAAAAAGGGACAGACAAATTTAATGGAAAAATAAAAAAAAGTTTGTAAAAGGGAAGAAAGTATTTGGAGAATTTATAAAGGCAGACAGGTGTAATGACATTTACATGAAAATAAAGATTTAATTTTCTTCTTCATATTGTTTTATTCATTTAGAATTTATTAAAGCGAAAAGAAAAGTAAATTTTATATACACACATATATTGTTTAGTAATTACCAAATAAGTAAAGTATACTTTTAAGGTAAAATAAAACAAATTAGCTTAATGCATACATTAGGGAGTTATTAAAATAATGTTATACATACATACAAATCATAACCTTAAATGCAAACTGACGTAACTACATTGGCGTTTAAATTTTTTTAGTAGTCTCCAGTTTTGATCGCAAGTAACATTTTATTTATTAAAACGAACAAAAATCTATCAACAACTAAATATGGGTAAATCCAAAGTGTTGAACGTGACAGTCGTACGCATCAAAAATACAATAACATTTTAAACAACAAATATTTTTACGTTCTCTTAACCCTTAAATTAAAGCACTAAGAAAGCACTGTTATCTATGCTAAAGTTTATGGAGGGCGCGATTCTAGGTCAATGATAATGGCAAAAAAAGAAGCGGTTCGAACGTGAAAAAAATAGAAGTAGGTTTTGTGGCCATGTATAAAAATGTGTAACTCAGCTTAGAATTTTACATAGCAATGTAACATTAAAATGTCTTGGTTTGATTCCAAAATCTTTTGTATTTTTTTGTTTTTAAGCCAAAATCTGGGTCGATACGTCACATTTCGAACGTAAAATTTTTTCCATAATAATTTAACTGAATAATGATTAAAACAAAATAAAAATTTACCGTCAATCCGAATAACATATTTCTCTTTGAACTCTTCCTTAGATTACAGACCATGTAAGAACATTTTTAAAACTTTTCTTAAACTTCACTTCGGAAAATCAAATCTTGTAACGTTAATTAAACCGCCTTATACTCAATGCAAATGGATGAAACTTTGCAGGCATACATAATCCCGATGACAATACACGAATACATGGGCGTAGCCAGGATAAAATCTAGGGGGGGGGGGGTGAAATTTTTTTTTTTTGTAAAATGCTTTTTTGACCGCCTTTTACTCAATGCAAATGGATGAAACTTTGCAGGCATACATATTCCCGATGACAGTACACGAATACATGGATAAAATCTGGGGGGGGGGGGGGGAAATTTTTTTTAAATGTTCTTTTTTCTTAAAAAATTTTTTTTTAAATGTTCTTATTTTGGAATAATTTTTATCATATATCACCTCTTTTAAGGAACATAATATTAAAGAGAACATACAATAAAACATTCTTACAAATAAGAAATAACGTTTGCACGACTTTGCAGTCTGATTGTTCATATAAGTGAACAAATTTGTGGTTAAATTTATAAAATTAGTAAAATCTTAATATTTCTCTATAACAATATCGTAAAATAATCAGCTTTTAATAACGTTTAAATTTTCGGTCACGGTGGACCTTTTGACGGAGATGACCTTATCGAATTTGCGTGTAGTTACTTCTTCTGTTGGCATTTAAGGGGACGATATACATATTGAACAAAATAAAACATTCCGTTAAGGCGAAAAAAGAGCAACTTTTAAAGCTTTGAATAAAACAAATTTATTGTTTTTAAATTAAATGAAAAAACTAAATTCAAACAATAACATACTTTCAAAACAAGATAAATCAAGTTTATTAATGCATACTGTCAGGCTTTAACAAATTAAAATTCTCCGCGTTCATACTTTTAACAAAATAATGCGACTGGTTGAAAAAAAACTGATTCTTCATCGCACATCCTAAACGTCTGAAGCTAAAAAGTTTAATTTGGATGGGTCTCTAGCCAATTCGATCCACTAAGACGAGATTTTTGGAAATTCTTATTTTAAGGGGGTAAAAAAAAAAAGACAAGAACGTATACATTCGCTAACCTCATATCTCCTAAACTAAAAGTCTTAAAAAAAATTAATTTTAATCGTTGTTCATTTAAAAAATAAGCTGCCAAGTGTCTGATACTTTTTTGAAATTCAGGCCTTTGGGAAGTAAATGGGTAAAACCTTCATTTAATAACTTTTGTTAACCAATGAACAAAGAAATGAAAGTTATATAACATTCGTAACTGATCTAAAAAATACAAATAACGATTTGGTACGTAATTCGAACGTGTAAGGGGCGAAAACCGTACCTAATTTTGGTATTTTTTTGCGAAACATTTTTCATTGACATAGTCGATCATGTTCTGGAAATCGAGATCGTGTGAAATTGAAATCGAAGGAAATTTTCAGGTAAATTTTTTTTAATTACTAAAAAATATAAAAGCTGCTTAAAGTATGACGTATTGAAAACGTTATATGTATTTTTTTATATTTTTTTAATTTCAAACGCTGCATATTCTGCAGCGTTGGACATTTTAAAACGCAATATGAATTTCTATAGAAAGCAACAACAAAATTATAAAATATTTTTCACTTTGTTGTTTATGCTTTCCATAGCGGAGTTCAATATTAGTCTTTCAAAAGTGTAAATGCAAAATATCGTAGCATTTTTGTTAAATCCAACAACAAAATACCCATAATTTCCGTTAGATTTCATTTAATTGCAACGATATTTTGCATTTGCTCTTTTGTAAGCCTAATGTTTAACTGCACCAATGTAAATTTTGGCGTTGCGTAGTTGTACATACATAATTAGGGCCTGTTTATAAGAAGGGCCTATAACTTTGAAATTATTTTGTCAACACTGCTTGCAATGATCCTCAATCTCATTTATTCGAACTGTAATATTTGTAAATATTAGTGCTGGGATACTATAGATCGTTAACTTAATACGAAAAGGCCCTAACTCATGTTTTTCATAGTTTACAGGAGAAGGAAAAAACTAAATAAAAAAAGATGCAATATTGATACAAAATTTGTTTAAACGCAATTTTTATTAAAAACACTTTACAAATTTAGTGTTATATTAGTTTTATTAATTTCGAGAATGTGTATCTAGTAATGGTCTATCGAAATATGTAAAAATATCGATTTCGAAAAATTATGAGTTAGGGCCTTTTCGTATTAAGTTAACGAGATATATATCGATAGTTTAGATTTCACTTTCGATATATCGATATTACTATCGACTGAATGTTTGTACTCAAGTAGGAAAACTTTAACTAGTTTTTTATCAGGCTGCAGTTCGTTGTTTTTATCACTTTATTTAACGTATGAGACGTATCTATGTACGCACGTTATTTTAAAATTGTGATGCACATTTCTAAAGGAACCAAAATAACACAGCCCAATAAAAAATGGAGCTTCCAACGAAGCAGGTTTGTAAGGGAGATACATAAGGGTTTCGCTTACCATTGCGCTTACGGAAGACATGCATTTTATATGGCGAGTTCCCACTTTGAAGCAATACATTTTTGGCACATAAAGCGCATTATTCAGCGCACATAACCATTGTTGGATGTAACGATCATATTTACACACTGAATGTTTTGATACAGTTATTTTTTATTATTCTCCCTTACAAACCTGCTTTGTAGTAAGGGAATGCCGTAGCACTTGAAATGTTATTTTTTTTTTTATAAAAGTTGTTGAGAGTTCTTTCACTTACTTTACTGCATTTCTGTATGTCTTATTGCGAAGCGCATAATTGTGCGCTTATTTTTTTAAATGTACCTTTAGTGCTTCGCAAAATGATAAAATTTTTTATTGGGAGAATATAAGATATTTTATTACAACTTTAGATAATGTTCTAAATTGGATTTGATTCTCAAACGAAAAGCTTATCAATCTAGCGGACTTTTCCTCTAATGGTCGTTCATTGTTTTATCCTATGCTCGCAATTGCAATTGCATTTTTATTACATCATAAAACTATTTGACATTTCAGTCCCTATGTAAACATATAAAAATTTCGGCATAAAGGCCTTGAGGTTGTAGTAAAAAAGCACAGCTAAGCAATCCATAACACCTGCCATGCTTGTTGTTTGTATTCATTCCTTTAATTCTGCGCGAATTAATAATAGCAAGTAAAAACTTGGGGCAAAAAAACTGTGTTTGTATAGCTGCTGTAACATGTCTTCATAGCTGTATTTTAAATAATAATAATATCGATATTGATATTTTTCCTATCGATATTTTCGATTGTTTAAGACTATCGATAGTACTATCGATAGTTTCCCAGCACTGGTAAATATGTATCAGTTTGCCGGGCACTGATATAAAGTACGGAAAAAGAAAACGGAAATAGAAGAATAATTTTACTCTAACGTTTTTTCTTTGTATGCATTTTTCAAAATGTTTAATCTTTGTACAAAATTAAATTTGTATTAAAAATTGCTTTTTTGCCTTGAATATCCTTTGTAAGGATTTAAATTTTTTTGTATTAAGTTAAAACATAATCAAAGGTATGAAGTTGTAAAAAAAGTAAGCAAAAAAACTTTACAATTCAATTTAGGAAATGCATGCGTAACTTGCGCAAAAAAAAAGAAACTCAACTATAAAAAGAAAACAAAACCAAATTTGAAGTACTTTTTTTTCTATACAGCTGAAGCAAAAGGATAAAGATGCTTACTTGCTGCAAAACAGACTTTATCTTTTATTTTTGGAAGACATAAAATGTACATGTAAAGTTTTTATTTTGTAAATTAAAAAAAAAACCCCGAATTGTATTGAATTTATAAATACATATATAATAGAATTTTCAACAAGTCTTGAAAAAGGATAAGAGAAATAGTTTTGCATAGTTTTGTTGAAAAAAAAAAAAATGCTGTAGAATATGATAAACTAACTAAAGTTTAGATATAATATATAAGCTCAAGTAAAGGGTGTTTTTTTAAACCCAATAGAAATATAAATTGTATAGAGATATGTATTTCTAAGTATAAGTACATACCTGTAGCTTCAATGATAACCAAATGTTGCCTTAAGCAAAAAGTATGTGAATTATTGAGGGAATAGGACTATTGTAAAAAAGCTTTATAAAATGAAATTTTACCAATAGAAGCATAATCGAAAAAATGGTTAATGTAATTGTAAAAAATAAAACAAAAAATTCAAGTTAAATTAAAAAAAAAAATTTTTATTAAAAGATAAATACATGACATTAACATTATAAAATGATTTCCGGTACATGGGTACCGCTGCTGTTCTTAGCGAAGCTCATTCCGGAAGTCTAATTTTAGGCTGGGCCACTTTTTGAGTATTCACGAATAACAAAAACAATGTTGGTCAATTATTACTGGTTTATCAGCATACCCCAGTGACTTCATGTCATACCCCAACAAGAAATAGTCGACAGGTTTCAAATCTCTAGATCTTGGCGGCCAATTGACAGGTCAGTTTATTGTTCGCCATATGTTTGAAATCACATCTTTTCAATGTCTCTCATCGCACCAATGATATCCATACATTCACACGAAAATTTTATTTTTCATGTCGCGGCAAAGATCTCCATTGAGGAGTAACGCTTAGGGCACGTAGGCTCCATTTTGTTGAAAGATGTGAATGCCCTCCATAGTTTTAATTTAAAAATCTTTATTGGCCGTAAAGACAGCTCCGGCTTAATTTTTAAGAAGTAAGTGCCAATCATGCCAGCAGCTTTAAAACCATAATCAAAAGCTGACAATTTAGTTTATTAACGTTAAGCCACATATCGCTGAAAACAACTTGGATGACTGATTTTAAAGGTCAATTTTAAACATTTGGCAGCGTTGTTAAAACATGAATGTATTAGTAAGGATTAGCCAGAGCATTCTTGTACTAAATGTCAAAAAGTATGCCAGTTCGTTCGAAAGCTGACCCTCTTCGTAAGTGATATCAGGCTTAAAAAGTCTCCCTTTATTATGCTTATTTTGTAAAAGTTTTCCTCTTTTCTTTCAAATAAAATTTATTACAACTTTTTAGCATATTTGGTTTTCAAATAATCTGAAATAAATTTTTTAAAAATGTTATTGCCATTGAAGGAAAAAATAATCAGGAAAAAATAACAAAAAAAAAAAAAAATTTTTTTTCTCAACAAATCCTTTTTAAAAGAAATAAAATTATAACTTTTATTTACTCAAATACTCAACCATATGTCCTTATTAAAACATTACTCCAGAAAAAAAAAAATAGCCAAACAGGATGTTTATTATCCTTTATTAGGGCCAAAAGATAATTGAACAAGCAAGCTGTAGAGTACAAAAAGGATTAAAACTTGACAGGGTCTTTACAAACTGAAACTAAGTGGAACAATATCATTATCATTATTTTGTTATAAACAAAATTAACAAAGTCAACTTGTTACTCATTAAATGATTTAAATAATTTTTTTTTTTCATTTTTAACACATACAAAGAGGGCCATGTAACCCTTTAAAAAAACAAGGGTTGGGCCAGAATTAAAGGCGCAGGATATGATTGAATGAGTATCATTAAACAGCTGCTGTCAACACAGTATTTAACTTTTTCTAATAATTATTTGAACAAAAGATTTACAAAAAGTAGTAAAAAAAAAAAAAAAAAACTTAAACGATGATATTAATAAGAAAATCATTTAAAAAATGCAAATGAAAATTTTCGAAAAATTTAAAATTTTTAAAGTTAATTTATCATAATCCGTTTTTATAATGAACATTTGTAACGCTTATTTAAGGATTTATGAAAAGGAAGTCCTTCACAACTGTTTAATTATTTGTAAAGGAAAGAAAAAGCAACAAAAGATTTAAAAAAAACCCGAAAATAAACAAAAAATATCCTAAAGAAATTTGCATAAAATAAAAATTATTTTTAACCTCAAAAAAATAACGTTTTCATTTTGGTGCTTTTCAATTAACAATTTGAAAAAAAAAAAAAAAAAAAAAAAAAATTGTGTAATTGAAATTGTAAAGTTCTTAATGATTAATTATGTTTTGTAAGATTTTTCTCTTTTTTTATATTTTTTATAATTTATGAATATTTTGAAATGTGTTTTTTAATCCTGTTAAGTTTTATAATGTTTTCAGTAAAATATTCAAACTATGTATAGAGAAATTGACACAGTTTTTTAATACAAATTTTGGATTTTATATAAAAATATCATTAATCATAAAAAAAGGAAACATTTTTATATCAATTTACAACTTTTTTAAATTTCTAACAAAAGTTGTATAAATTTTAAAAGTTATAATGGAGGATGGAAAGTTTGCGACTACCCAATACCCCGGCTTGCGTCGCTAATTGGGACCGGTAAAACTCGAAGCAAACCGAAAGAAAAGACGCAAACCGAAGCACGATTTTCAATACATTTGCATTGATTTTCATTGAATTGGTTCCGAGATTCATAATTTTAGCTAAAAACATAAATTTTGATTTGATTGACTTTATAATGAATAATTTTATGTCAGATCTTCAAATAAAGTTAAAGCTTTCTTTTAAATAACCATTTGCTTAAGCCCTTATGACACTACATTTTTAATGCATTGTTCAAGTTTTGGTGAACAGAGCAAATATAAATATAGCAAACTGTCAAAAATTTTACTAAAGTTATCGATAAAAAATTAAGTTATGTAAAAAAAAAAAAATGTAAAATTGTTCAACTTAAAATTGACATATCAAGCTTGAAATACTAAAAGTGTTGCTGAATCAGCGGTTTATGGGCAAATTCAGAGATTTACTGCTTTTTGTGATCAGGTTTCTCATAAACAAAAAGTTGGCAACATTTAATAAAATTAACAGAACAGGGTTGGCTAAGTTGTTTCAATTGTACTTTAAAACTTAAAAACTTTGTTTATATTTTTTATAGTTTGCTCTTTCTAGCATTTACTGTTTGTTTCTATCAATTATATATCAATTAATGAATAAAAAATGTAGTGTCATAAGGACTTTAAGTAAGTAGCTCCATTTTTTTTTTTATTAAGAGACTTCTCATTTGTGTAACCTGTTTATGTTGTAACGATGTTCTTGTTTCAACAAATTTCTTGATTTTATCAGCGTCACTGGAACAGCAAATTGATTTTACTGTAGAAGGGGCTAGTTCAAGGTTTCTTTCAATATCCACAGCCTTTTTCCCTGATTTAGAACGAATCAAAATGCCTAGTTTTTGTTCTAAGCTTATTTGCTTTTTTTGACTCGTTGCTGCAAAATGTTTAAATTTAACTTAACTTTAGCAAATGTAATATGAAACCAGTTGCAGACAACCTTCACATACATATTTGCATTAGACTTCAACGGGAAATCCCCCTTTTCTGTTTAAGCTTTGTACAAACATTTTTAAATTAATGACGCAAATCGAAGCACTAGCGATTCAACTTCGAAGCCAAGCGACGCAAAGTGAAACAAAAACGACGCAACTTCAAAATCACAGAAATTTTAAAAAGACGCAACTTCGAAAACGACGCAAACCGAAGCGACGCAAACTGGGGTATTGATGAAATTGTTCTAAAATTTTTTTTATATATTATATTAGAGTTTATATCTTAAAAAATTCACAACAGATGACGTATCAGTTACACAAAAAAAAATTTTGTTTCGAAAACAACGAATTTTGTGTTTATACAGCATTTTTTGCTGGAAGTTTTACTTTACTTCTTCGATTGGAAAAATATAACAGCAGCTGAATATGATCCATCGCTTTTAACGTGCGAGAGATACAGAAATCGGACTAGATGAAAATAAGACACCCGTACCGGACACTTTCGGTTTAGAAAATAGTGTTTGTGAAGTTTTACCTTACCCCCCTTACAGTTCTGACTAACATTGACTTTTTTCGATGCATATTAGTGCTGGGAAACTATCGATATACTATCGATATTACCAATAGTCTTAAAATATCGAAAATATTGATAGGAAAAATATAAATATCGATATTTTTATTATTTAAAATACAGCTATGAAGACATCTAATAGCAGATATACACACACAGTTTTTTGCCGCAAATTTTTACTTGCTATTATTAATTCGCGCTGAATTACAGCAATGAATACAAACAACAAGAATGGCAAGTGGTATACAGTGCTTAACAGTGCTTTTTACTGCTAATTAAAGGTCTTTAAGTCGAAATTTGTACATGTTTATATATAAACTGAAATGTCAAATATTTTTGTAATGTTGTAAAACAAAAAATGCAAAACCAAATGCAATTGCAAGCATAGGACAAACCAATGAACGACCATTAGAGGATAAGTCGGCTAAATTTATTACCTTTTTGGGTTTAGAATTTAGAAAATTTTTAAAGTTTCAATGGAATATCTTATACTCCCTGTTACTTCACTCAAAATATTATGTAGTTAAATTCAAACGAAAATTCATTTGAAACAAATTAAAATTCATTTAAAAAACGGATCATTTACATTTCATTTAAAACAAATGATTTTTTCAGTAATTTCTAAGTTTTTTATTTATTGAACATCATATTCGTTAAAATTGAATAGTTTTTACTTTTAAAAAATATATTTTAACCGATAAAAATCAAACAAATTAACAAAAAAAAAAAATACGGAAAACATTATTTTTTGGTAGTTTGTTTTTTTAATAACAAACATAAATGTTGAAAAATAAATTTATTCGTAAAATAACTACATTTTTATTCAATTTTAACAGTACCGAAAACGAATTTAATAACCTACAATCAGTTACTGTAATAATTTTATGAGTGTTCGGTTCTTTCAGAAAGGTACTTATCAATTTAAAAAAAAACTGCCATCTCAAATAACGTGCGTATATACAAAAGTCTCATACATTCAATAAAGTGATAAAAACAACGGACTGTAGCCTTATAAAATAATTTAAGGTTTCCTGCGCAAGTACAAACATTCAGTCGATAGTAATATCGATAGTGAAATCTGAACTATCAATAAATATCGATAGTAGAAAATATCGATAGTATCCCAGCACTAATGCATATCGTTCTTACTGAAATGCGCATCATTTTAGAACAGGGTATCCTAAATTGGCTTAATTCGGTTTTTGCTTTTTGGCACGAATCGCGTGAACAGGTCATGGCTTACGATGGGCAATACTTTATAAAATAAATTTATATTGTACTAATATTTCGCCTCAAATTAGTTATAACATAGTTTAAAACAACTTTGTCGAACAGTTGTGGAAAAGATTAATACAAGCAACAGGGATCCAAACAAAGCGTTACCGCTGCTTTCAAATGTCACGTAACAGCGGTATTAAATTATATTTTAAACAGAATGGTACGTTACAACTGTGGTACATTTAACTTAGGTAAGCTTTTGTATAAAGCAAAAACGAACAGCTGATTAATACGATACACATACGGCACAGCAACGTTCGCCCTTAATTTTGCGGTCAGACGTGACTTTACTTTTTTTAATTTGTTAAGCCTTTAAGTAGGCAATGCCTACTAGGCATTAATTTGTTTTAGCTTTTAGCTATAAACATTACTTAGTAATCTTGAAAGTACAGTCAAATCCCGATAATTCGTACCCCGTTAAATCGTAATTCCCGATAATTCGTAATAAACTGTCGGTCCCTTGAAAAAATCTCGTTAATTCGTAAAATTTCCATATATTTTGGTCCCCTCGCTAATTCGTAATTTTTTTTCAAATAAAATCTTCTTTACCTCTTATTAATCGTAATTGTTTGCTAAGTACCACTTATAGTAATTCGTAATAAAAACAACAGAAACATGGAAAAAATGATTTTTTGTCCAACGCTATTTTTTTGCGTGGGTTTTTGCTTTTGCTTGTGTGTGTGTTTAATTTCTTAAGATCAGTTTGTTACATGAATAATTTTTATATATTTTATTTTTAACAATTGTTTTTTTTTTATCGTTTAAGTACGTTAATTCGTACTTATTTTATTTTAACCCCGTTAAATCGAAACCCCGCTAAATCAAAAACCCCTATAATTCGTAAGAAATGGCCGGTCCCTTGCGATTACGAATTATAGGGATTCTACTGTATTAACAACTATTTATTTTTATTGTTTTTAAATGTAAAAATTATATTCTCTTTTATTGCAAAATCCATTTATTTCTGTCTCTCCTTAAAAACCGCTTTTATTTAATTTTCAAGATAATCTCTTGATTTATGAAAATCTCTCTTAGAAAAGTAATTAACTTAAAAGAAATTATTTCTTTTTCAAGATTCTTAAAGAAAAAAAATCTAATGCAAACATATTTCTTATATATATATATTTTTTGTTAACAATTAAGCCATGTAGTTCATTTACCTTAAACGTCAACAAGCTTTGGAAAGAAAAACAGAAAAAACAAAAACAAAAATAAAGCTAATTGAAAATCAAGCAAAAGTTTTTAATATGCAAATATTAATTTTTATAGTCGGTATTGCTGCTGCTTCTGCTGTTGTTGTTGTTGTTGTTCAACTGAAAAACAAAAAGTTATTAACCCAACATTGTAAGAAACGTCTGTTATAAATATTTATGTATGCTGCTTGCCACCGCGTTACCAATACCACCATCTTTATAATCATCATTATTATTGTTGTCATTATTATTTTACAGCAGTAAAGTTTAGTAAAGTGCTGGTATGAATCCATAAACCCTTAACCATGACAATGAATACCTTCATTTTTTTGTTTGTTTGTAGCAGCAACAAAATGTTTGCTTGTAAATTATTAAAAAAAAAAACTAACAGAAAAAACAGAATGCTGTTGACAGTGACAACAACAATAACTTTGTACTATCACTACATCCACTAACCTCCAGTATTTGCAACAAAAGGCAGCAGCAGCTGTAGTTGTTGCAACAACAAACAACCACTATAAATAGCAAAATAACAATAATAAATAGCAACAACAATTTGTAAAGACTAAAAAAAAGAATAGTTGCTACTAAAACACACACATTCATTTACTTATTCCTACAGTAGCAATGTTGCATATTAACAATAATACACAAGTTGCAATGTAGATGGAGGGGGTCTTGGGGTGGACATTTAAGCGACAAATAAATGTGTTGAGTGACTTGATAGACAATCAGACATAAATATACAGCAGCAGCAGTGTCTGTCAGTACTAACAACAATTGCAAACTCTATACCAATAACAACAACAAAAACATAAGTAGTTGTTATTGCATGAATGTAGTGGTAATAGCAATATTCATGCCACAAATGTTGCCTTTTTTTAACAATTACTGGGGTATGTAAAGTAAAAGTTACAGATGCTGCTGCAACCAGGGCTGCCAGAAACAGTTTTTCATCCTCCCCACATTAAAAAAAAAGAAAATTTCCTAAAATTTTTTATCGAAATAGAAAAACCCCATATAAAATATTATTGATTTAATGTTTAAAAGATTTATTTTTTAATTATTTCTTATGAATATTTTGGTTGTTAAATAAAAAATAACTTATAAATCGTAAGTGTGTGGGGATGTGATCTATGACATCAAGAGCCATGTACCGCGGAAGATGATGACCGCCGATAACAAAAAAAAAAAAAAAATTCATCAAAGTTGATTTTATTAATACAAACAAAAAATTATGGCAAGAACAAAATTGGAAAAAAATTCTGGAGAGGGACTTTCTAATGACAGCGGTTTGAATGTACTTCACCACCTATTCTGAGTTTGAGTTTTTTGTTGAGAGGGCGAGAGAACATAAAATATACAACATTTTTATTTTTTTTTATATTTTAACATGACTTTCTGAAAGAAAATTTTCATAGTTTTTGTATTGAAATTTTTATATTTCATTCTATCAAGCCCAATTTATATAAATAAAAAGCCCTTTTAAAGTAACCCTGCGGGCACACGATCAAGTTGTTCTCGATATTCTTTTACATATACTGCTTGTCAAAATTTACATAAATTTAAAGCTGTGACGTAGGCTGCACTCAATTTGTAAGCAATTTACTTCCAAGATATCAACAACAACACAATTTATAAAGACAAACTTGTACTCAGCTGTTAAATTGAGAGTAAAATTGCCAAACAAATGGAAAGGTGAAATTGAAAGCCATCTCGTGGTCAATTTAAAAATTGTGAGTGTGTTAGTAAAAAACTGAGAGTGTATTGCAAATTGAAAGGAATTGAAAGGCAAAACTTGATCGTGTGGCCACCAAGTAAATGCGGTGGAATGGACTGTAGAGCTCTTTACATACAAACTCAGCTCTGTCAGGAATATATTCTGAAGCATGTGAGCAACACAAATGTAGTGAAGGACAAGTGCAGGTTATAAGGGCTATAAAAACGTTAAAATGTATAAACACATCCATTTGAAAGATTGAAATATCAGTTAACTCATCCTTTGTGTTAAGGAACATTAGTTTAAAAGTAATTTTACTTTTGCAAATTTGAAAAGGAAGACTACAAATTTTAAAAAATTTCTCCAAAAAATCTTAATATTTTGCTTAATATCCCCAATGACAACTCCAATGAAAATTTTTATCTTTTTTACCCATAAATTTTTTTGCCTTATTTGGCGTCAGAACACAAAATCTGGCAGCTCTGGGCGCAACATAATTTTATTCCATGGATACATATCAAGATGCTGTTGTATGCATTCGTTTTGTTGGTTTATGTATTTGCTTGATGGCAGTTGCAATAAATGTCATGTTTTTTCAAGAGTTTTTGGCATTTTTTCCAAAAAGAAAAAAAGAAATATTTGACAATTACTCTATAGATACTTAAATACAATAAAACAAACCGCAATTGTTTACAACAATTTATTAAGTTTTTTTTTTCAGTTTTTTTTGAAATGAAATACAATTTTAAAATATTTCAAGAATATACAAAAATTATTGTTTGGTTTCCTTGTATTTTTTTCAATGTTCTTGGTTTTCACAAAAGCGTCTGGCTGTGTTTTTGTTTTCTGGTGCCACTTTTTTGCTTGAAAGTTTATTCCAAATTTTATACGTATGTTTGTAAGTGTTTTGTGTTGCATGATGTATGTATGGTTTCATTCATGTCTTTGCTCATCAATCACAAACGTGTCAGTTTTGGATGGTGTAAGAACAACACACTGCAAATGAAACATTTATCATGGCAAGCAAATTCTTTTTTATTTCTACTTTTTGTCTCGCAAAAAAAAAAAAAGTAAACGAACTTCTTGATGTTGATTTCATTTCTCTTAAAAAGTGGTTAAAAAAAAATTTTTTTTTCCAAAAAATTTAAAATTTTATTTAAAAATTTAACAGTTTTTTTTTTTTTTTTAAATAAATAAGAAAATTTGTTATAAATCGATTAAAAAATAAATGTTTAAAATTATTCACTAAAGTCAGAAAAAACCTCTAAAAAATGTTGCCAAAATACTGCTTAATGGGAATAAAAATGCAGTAACATAATGGAAAATATGAAATACCAAATGGGAAAAAAATTTCTTTAAATAAAATTTTTTAAAACAATACCCAACTTATAGAAAAGCTTCAGCTTACTTTAATGTGTCTAGTAAGGTGTGTGGTAATGCTAAGCTAAAAGAAAGTCAGCTAAATTCATAATTTCTAAAAGAAAATTTAAAACCTTTAAGATTATTTGTTTAATCTTAAGCTCCTTTAGAAGGTTCGACTTTAAGCCAACTTATAAAACTTATGGTCAATTTTCAGGATTGATGTTAAAACACATTTATTTTTACAATCGTCTTAAATACAAAATTCTCTTCTTCACCAAAAACTTAAGTGAAACTTAAGTCACCGATACCGTACCGTACACTTAATTTCAACTTAAGTTTCCATTGTAATATTTTAGCAAGGTGGCCTCAATATCACAACAACAACAGGCAAAGCATTAACAGTCAGCTGTTTTTTTCAGACCACCTTGTAAATAAATACACTTTTTTATATTTTGTTTTTGTATTTAGTAGTGCGACCATACTTTTATCTTAATGAAATAAGACTTCAAATAAAACTCAAAAAATCAATTAGTTTTTAAAAACGATTTAAGTTTGTTATGAAAATTAACTTAATATTGATTTAAATACTATCCTGAAAATTGGGCATTAAGATTATAAGATAGCTTTTAAGATAAGCTCATATTTCAACTCTATTAACCTTAACCCAAGAAATTCAAGCATTTAAAAAAAAAAGTTGATTCTTTAATAAAAATTAAAAATATCTATAGGAAAACATATATCAATAGTAAGCGCTTCTTCTTAAGCTTAAGTGTAATATAAAAAGTAATGGACAGCTTTAGAAATAAGCGTATCTAGCTTTTTAAAATTTATTTTTTATTATTTTTTTTTAATCTTTTCTGCAAAATTTTTCATTATTTAAATCTAGAAAACATTAATTATAATTATTAATTGAAAAATCTTCATAAATTAATAAAAGAAAAGAACAGAACACATGCAGACAGACACACAGACAATTCACACAAAATGCTTACAAAAAAAAAAAAAAAAATAATCCCCAGCTATAATTTAAACAATTTATTTTAATTGAAACAATTTTTGAAAACACAAAAGAATTGTTTAAATTATAAGTGAACAAATAACGCCTTCACCCAATTAATAATTAACCCTAGAAGGAGAAAAAGGATCAAAATGAGCCCACTAAATAAAATTTACTGCTGACAAGTTAACAAACTGGAATTAAGTCTTATCAATTTTTAATAATTTATCAAGTTAAAAATAATACTGGCAATAGTTTATTGATTTATATCGATGCCTTCCCATAAGAGTGTATTAAGCGACATTTCTAAAATTGTGTAGGAAACGAAAAAAAACGTCTCATTTAGTAATTTATTTGTGTATTTTATTGAAAGGACCATATTTGGAAAGCGATTTTCAGAATGCAAAACATATATAAAAATGTGGCTTAGCATAATTTCTTTGGCGGATATTACAAATTACAGGGTGTAACATTATTCCAGTGAGAAAACTTGACAGTTGATACAATTTTATTTTCTCTCTAGTTTCCTTTGCATCCATGATAGGGCAGCGAAACCCAGGCCAAAATGTGGCGCTTAGCTTGTAGTATAGTTCCACATCAAAAAGTCATTTTCGAAAAAAGTATCGCTTAATACATTCTTATGGGAAGGTATCGATATGTAGAAACGTTTTTCTTTGTTACATCCGGGGGTTAAATAAGTTTTACATAAATTGGAAAAAAAAACTTTTGAAATACTTCAAAACCCTCTTAACAACAATGAAAAACTATCTAGAGATTTGTTTTAAGTAAAATTTCTAATTTCTATAATAAATTAAAATATTAAGTAATTTATTAAGTTCAATAGGCCGTAAATACTACATAATACATAATTACTTTTCCAGAACCATTTATAACAGCTTAATTCCCTTCCCTCTCTTAACAGAAAAATTACTTCTTTTTCGATATTTTTGCAAATGAACTAAAAAGACACCATAAATCTGTCAAAAGTCTACAAAAATTCACATGTTTTTTTTTTGTCTATAAATGGTGACATCATTTCAAGAAAATTTTTTATTTTATTATTTTAGTTTTGTTGCTTTCTTAATAACACAAAACAACTTTAAACAAACAAAAAAAAATTTAATTCAAACATAAATCAATTCAACATACATACAATATGTATATATTTTAGTTTAATAAAATAGTTTCTTAACAAAATGTGACTACAACGAAAGACAACCCAACTCACTGTGGCAGTGGCAGGCCTGAAAAACAAACCATTAAATTGAATGTAAAACAAATTATGTACTTTCGGTCTCTACAATAGTTACTCATACTATTTTATAGTATTAAATCAAAATAACGACAATAATGGCCCCAAAAGTCAAAAACAAAAACAACAACAACAACACAGCGAAAATTGAACTAATGGCTTAACATGTTGTCTAAAGATGTCTGTAACTATAAATTGTGATACAAAAAACTACATTTAACATTAAATAATAATAATAATAATAATAATAATAAATAAATTTGTTTTTAACACTAAAAACAAAACAAAAAAATAACTATAAAAGTAACAACAATTTTATTGTTGTTGTATATTTTATTTATATTTTACTCTGGTTAACATGTGTTTTTATGTCCACCGTAATAAAGATAAGGAGGTGTATTGATTTTCTCATTCCGTTTGTAATACATCCATTTTATCATGGGAGACCCTATAAAGTATGAAGTAAAATTCTAACCGCTTAAATGCTAATGGCCAACGATGCTCATGATGATTTTCAACTCAAAATTGTTCTCTTTATTGTTGACACAATTATTCCACGCTCTTGCGGAGTATAGTCCTCCATTGCATGTCTCGTTGTATACTGCAGCTGTTATAACATCTTCCGAAAGGGGGACTGATTTTGCATTAATTTGTACAATAGATGGCCAAGTCCTTGCCCCTGGCCAAAGAAGCTATATTTAAAACAAAAACTGTACAACTTTTCGGGACATTAAAGTTCAGGATTTTAGATTTCAGGATTTTGAAATTCAGGGGGGTTACTGCGTATTTCGATTCGAAAGAAAAAATTTACGAGTTCGAACAATTTGTACTGTGTATTACGATGTTCGCAATCGTTCGAAACGATGAAAGAGGTTGTATTTTTTAAAAAATGGGAAATTTGATGAACACTTTTTGTTCGTAATAGAGAGTGGCTTTTAAGAAAGTGATTTTTTGTTTTCAATAAGTTATGAAAAACGTCCGTTTATTCGAAACAAATATTACGAAAATCGTAATAAATGATTTCTTTCGAATCGAAATACGCGGTAAACCCCCAGGATTTTTAAATTCGGGTTTTGGTTTTCAGGTTTTTTATTTTTATAAGTTTAATATTTTTCACCTAGCCCCCATACAAATACACACCTGCTCAATAAACATAATTTGGAACAAATACTTCTCTTCTCAAAGCTTTTACTTAGTCAACATTTTACTTAGCCCCCCATTGAAATAGGTTTCCCGGAATTATACTTGGGGTATTCACAAGGTGTGCTATCATGTTCATTTGTCATAATGTTCTAAAATTTTACAATGGTTTAAAAATATTGTTGTTGCTTTGTAAACTAAAATTGTCTTAAATGAATAGAACTTTGCTTGCTATGTCTATTGTACTGTCGTAATGAATCCGAAGAGACCTGCGTTGCCGTTGATGGTAAAATTGTATTGTAACCTGCGGCTAGCAACTTTTGCAACAAATCACTTGCGGCGTCAAATACGATCGGCTTAGGACTCTGCTGTTTGTTAAAAAACAAAATAAACTATATTTCTGATTTGCGTCTGAAAAATGAAAAATGGTCAGGGGCCTAATTCTGGCAGTCGTGTTCGAGTACTTTCTCGATTCGAAAGCAATTTTATTTCTAATTGTTTCAGTTGATACTGCACGAGTCGAAACTATTTTTTCAGTATTGTGAAACTTTAATTAATGTTTTACAACACTGAAAAAATAATTCCGATTCGTTCAGTATTGACTAAAATAATTAGATATTAAATTGCTTTCGAATCGAGAAAGTACTCAATCACGACTGCCAGAATCAGGCCCCTGGTAGGATCTAATTTAATTTATAAATTCATGGATTAGAATTAAAAAATGTTTTTATTTTTGGTTAATATTTATTTTTTATATTTGTTTTAAATCAAGTGATTAAAATTCAAAATAGCACACAGAATTATGAAGAGTTGTTCACAACAGTCGTATTTGTTCATCTTATTATTTTTCGACATATAACTTTATGACACCTTCTGAATCCCCAAACTGTGTTGGGGGTTAATAAACACATCAAAATTTTACAACTCATCACTAATAGTTGTTTTAATTTAAACATATGCCCCTAATTTCTACAAAAAGAAAGCTGGTCGTGTTTGTGCCTAACAGTTATCTTCACCTTTTTCAAAGTTTTTTTGGCCAACGTGTTTTTACCTTCAGTTTCTATGCACAGTAAGATTTATTTTTGTAGAAATTACGGGCATTAACTGAGCTGAGTTCTAAATTGTAATAGGGGCATTTTCTAATATCTACAAAGATTGTTTGTTGTCAAAAGTGGATTAAGCCGATCTATTATTTTACCTAGCTTCAATACAAATGCCCTCACTTGGAAAAACAATTTCAGCCCGATAACTGCCTCACGGAATAATCTGAAACAACTTAAATTGTCCTAAATACTTTTTATTTATAAGAAATATTTGGTATTGAAAAGGGGTTAAATCTGTCCCCCATATAAATGTCCTCCCAGAAAAAGGACTTATTATAATTGGGCGCGTAATTAATACTAAAATTTTAAAAAAGTTTTGTTAACAAAATTTTTAAAATCGTTCAACTAATTCCTTAAATCCCCTATATCGCGATTAACAAATATTTATAATTTATAAGTCAGGTATGCTGAAAAACGTCCTTTACCAACAAACACACAAACACCTTTAATATGTAATGCATTTATCATTAAAAGTCAAACACAATTCTCAAACGTTTTTCAATTGTTTGATTTTATAATTGAAATTCAAATTGATAATGATTTGAAAATTGATGTCAAATTGGTTCAAATTAAAAACTTAACTTGGTAGTACTTTAACGAAAAATAAATGAAAACATTTAAAAAAGGCGATTAAAGTTAAATTTTTACTTCGTGGTTAATTGTGGTTTACAAGTGAACGATTAATTTCGTATGAAAAATAAAAATTTTTTGTGAGTAATAACAATGATTAAGAATACGAATTAAAATAATAAAACAGGAAATTGAAGAAATTCTAAGTTTGTTGTATGATCGCGGTGCTACAATGCTCAACATGAAAGAGAGACAATTATTTCGTATTTGCAAGAATTAGAGGACGGAAAGAACATTATTTTATCTTTTAGCAATGTTGCCGGTTTATTTATAATATAATAATGAATTTAAATTAAAAAATAAAATAGTTTTATTTATGTTCCACATTGTATTATAATCCACATTTGAAAAACATTTGAGAATTATGTTTGAAAGCAAGTTGAAAATAAAGGCATTTTTCAATTTGACGTAATTTCCCCTTTTTGTTGCGAATGCTATGATTTTCAAATCACTATCAAACGTTTGTCGTTTGAGAAAACGTTTGATTTCAAATCATTTTCAATTTGAATTCAAACCTCCGTGTTTGTTGGGTTTACCAACAATTTTCACTTCTTAATATTTTTCCAAAAATATTTTGAACTGTCTGTTTCTTTTGTGTTTTATAATTTTACAACATTTGATTTTAACTTACACTGTTGGGTATTAAAAATTCCGCACATCCAGATATATAGACTTCTTACTTGTTCAGATTGCAAATGTTTGTTGGAATACATAATATATTAAAAAAGATTTATGACTTTCAGTAGTAAATAATTTAAGCAATGGTCACACATTTTTATTGTTATTTAAAAAAAGTCGATTAATAGTCGTAACTAGCAGTAGCTCTAGACAATAACACAGTTGGGGTTAATAAAATAGTTACGTGGCGACAATCAAAGGCAATTAGGTAATTAACCCTATCGTGAATATTTTTCCCAAGTCATTTTTTCCCCCTTTTCACATACATATTTGCGATCATGAAAAATCTCAAGAAAAATTTTTTTGAGGTAATTCAAAGGAGAACGATAACGTGAAAAAAATTTTCAAGGGAAAAATTCCACTTATCGTATATAGTTTTTTCCCTCGTATATTTTTCACTTTTCCCTTTGATTTTCTCACTTAACTTTTGGCTGGGGAACAGAAAATATATGCAAGTAGTTCTTCTTATAATTCGAATATAAAGGGCAAGATCAGTTAATTAGGCACAAATTGATATATTTCTCAACAAAAGGCTAAGCAACAGGTCGATTGCATGCGAATTTGTGAAGCTTGAGACTATTTAGCACTTACACTAACAGAAAAGGAGTCATAACGCTGATGTATTCTGACATCAGTACTATGACAAGTGTCTTCGTTTTTGACGACCCCATGACACTTTTCATCATGGTGATGTCAACGTTAACATCACTTGGCCAAAGTGTCATCAGGGTAAAAATGAAATTATGCCATCAATGGGAGGACACATCGGCATCATAGAAATGACGAACATGTCCTCAGTGCGATGACGCAGTAACTTCGGAGAAAGGACACAATAGCATAAATTTAATGACAGTTTGTCATTAAGTCAAAGTCATTGGAATTGACTTAAGTCAAAGTGAGAGAATATTATTATTTACTTACCCTTTACATATGTTTGTTTCACGTTTGTTGAATTACGACCTTTGTTTACAGCAGAACCACAGAGCACACAGAGGCGTCACGAGACAGAAAATATTGTGTTTTTTCTGTCTTTTTCTTCGAAAGCTGCCCTTTTTGCATTTTTTGTTTTGATTACGCAATTTGTGTTGATAGAAGCGGCCTGTTTTAACACATTGCCACTTCACTACCAAAAAACGTTTTCTTTTTCTTTCTTCGAAAGCTGCCCTCGATGATTTAGACATTTTTAATACGTCACTTTTTTCATCTCTGTATGCTTTGTGGCAGAACTATCAATAATAAGACACCAGCACCATGTCCCATGTGGTTTTTGTAATCATTCTACTTTAAAAGTTTGATGTATGTAAGTAAGGCTGACTTCCAAAACGTCAAATGCTTTGTATAAGAACAACGTATAATGTTTCATTACGCCGCAGTACAATATATATGCAATGCAAACCCTTCCAAAACATCAATGGTAAGTATTAGTAACACACCAAAAAAGCAAACAGAGCATCGGTTTCAAAGTTGATGCTTTGTGATATTTGACATTTAATTTGCAAGCAATACAGATTTATTTTAATATTATGCATTGCATCACTTACATTTCAAAACATTTAAATAAACAGAACACATAGTTGCATTGTTTTGGTACTTTGTTCATGTGCATCGTTAAAATACAGTAGTAAAACTGTATACACGCTTTGTATTAGTACATTTTGGAAGTCAGCCTAAATAATTTAAAAAAATAGAATAATACATTGTTATCATGAAAATACTGTTAAAAATAAACAAAATGTGCCATCGAATTGATGTCACTATAGGCATAAAATAGATGACACGTAAAAAATGACAAAATTGAACGAAGACGTTAGTCATTGGATTGATGTTACTTTTTGCATCATTGATGCAATTTGTAGTAACATTGATGTCACAATTCTGATGTTAGAGCATCATCAATATGAAGATGCATTTTTCTATCAGTGTAGCAGTTGCGATCTACTACCATTATATTTTCGGCACAACTAAAAATAAGTCACCAGTTTAATATGGGTAATGAATCTAGGCAGATTTGTGATGTGAATGACGAAACGTCGGAACATGAGCTCTGCTGCTGATCCGCCTTGTGAACTTATTGGCGGGTATTTTTCGGGATAGTGAGCCCAATTGATTTTACACCAGGCAGGGTAATATGCTTTATACGTAGCCTGAACCTGACATGGTGAGTCACATGGGCTGCACAAAACATCCTCTGGGTCGTGATGCTTATTACATACATGCATACTAAATGGTCCAAAGATTTGTTTTGAGCTATTTTTTTGGGCCAGTTTTTTTTTTTGGTTTTCTAAAAATTAAGTTTTTGGAGTTGACTTTACTTGAGTTGATCAGCTAAATACTCGGCTCTGCTTCGAGTGGGGTTAAAAAAAAAAATATTCTTATATCGCCATTAAAAAAAGTTTGCTTTTCCGATGCAGCGCAGTGATGCATTTACGAACGCACCCGGAGTCTTGACATAATTGTAAAAAGAATTCGAATCGGAAAAAAAAGGAACTATGACATACTAATACCGTAATAATTTTGCTTACTTACTCGTAAGTAATCCGAAGGTACCTCAAGAAGTCTCCTCATTACCCAACAAACACGAAGGTTTGATTTCAAATTGAAAATGATTTGAAATCAAACGTTTTCTCAAACGACAAACGTTTGATAATGATTTGAAAATCATAGCGTTCTCAACAAAAAGGGGAAATTATTTTCAAATTGAAAAATGCCTTTATTTTCAACTTGCTTTCAAACGTAACTCTCAAATGTTTTTCAAATGTGGATTATAATACAATGTGGAATATAAATAAAAATATTTTATTTTTTTTAATATAAATTTATTATTTATTTAAATAAACTGTGAGAAAAACATTCAGCACCATAGCTTAAAGATTAAATAATGTCCTCTAAGTCTTGGAAAGACAAACTACTTGGCTCCCTTTTATTTTGAGGACTGTATCACCGCGATCGTTCAACAAACTTTCTTCACTTTCCCGTTTTATTTTCCTTTTTTTCGTATTTTTAATCATTGAAATTACTCACAAATAATTTTTATTTTTCACAAGAAATAAGCTGTTCACTTTATATTAAAATTTTTTTTTAATAGAAAAACACATGTAACCGCAAAGTAAAAAAAATTTAACTTTAATCGCCATTTTTAATGATTACATTTATTTTTCGCTTTAGTATTGCTAAGTTTATTTTTGATTTGATTTAACATTTGACAAACATTTGACATCAAATTGATAAAACATTTGATATCAAATGTTTATTTTCAAATCATTATCAATTTGAATTTAAATGTTAAATCAAACAATTGAAAAACGTTTGAGAATTGTGTTTGATGTCAAATGACAAAGTCATTTCATATCAAAGGTTTGACTTCGTGTTTGTTGGGAGACATAACTTTTCCTTTATAAAAAACTAATATTTTCCCTAAGACGGTTAGTATTATAATGCTATTATTCTCCTCCCCTTTGCAAGTAAACTATAATATTGGTTAAAGCGACTTGTTTGTTTTTTTTTTCTCTTCAATATTGAAATGAATCTGGTTTTTCCACCAACCATTTGAGGGTTATTGTCATTAAAAATCAGTGTAATAAATTAAATGGTGAGAATTAAATTTGTTATTGTTTCAAATAAAACTAAAACTATTTAAACAAGTGTTTTATAAATTTATTAATATTGATATTTCAAGGATTATATTGTTATTTCTAAAACTTAAAACAAAAAAAAAAAAAATAAAAAAAAAAAAAAAAATTAATTGGAAAATATTAAATGTTAAACAATTAAATAAACCCCATAACAAATTGAACATAATTTCAAAAGTCTCTAGTGTGTGAGTATTCAAATTTAACTCCTACATCGTTAAAACAAATCATGTTACAAGTTGTATGTATTTAACATAAAATTGTAAAGGCTTATTATTTTAATATTGTTAAATGTAATAAAAAAGCAAACATAAAATTTATAAACATTTTTTTGTTGTTAAATGCGAAGCAAACGTAATTTTCAGGGGACGGAAAGTACGTCGTATTAGAAACATATATATTTTTTTTTTTAAGAAGTCTCCCCGACTTGTAAATTTTTATGAAAATATTCACCAAATTATAGATTGGGCCTGTTCGTAAATGCATCACTGCGCTGCATCTGTGATAAGTTTGCAGTGCTCAATTTGGTTATATTTTTGAACACAATATGCATCAGCCATATTTCTGATGCTTGTCTTAGATTTGTTTGCGCATCATTGCTTTTGTTATGTTCTTTCGAACAGCTGCCAATTGCAGCGATGTCTAAACGAATGCGAGGCGCTTCAGATGCAGTACAGTGATGCATTTCAGAAGAGGCCCGTTGTGATCAGAGTTGAATTTTCTTGTAAAGTAGCTGAGTCGCATCTTTTTTTATTGACACAGATTTTGCAGATATTGTTTTTTGTTATGTTAAAAAGAATTCTGTCAGATTTTCGTGTGAATGAATCGTATGATTATGTTGGAAAGCGAATACCGTCCTTTATAAATTTTCTAAGAGTTACTTTAGGATAAACGTTTTACAAAATGAACAAGTTTTATAAATGAGGTAAAAAGCCTTTTCAAGGAAGTTTCACTTCTTACATATATTATATTAAACTTTAATTAAATCAAGGGTACTCCAGGTGTACATAGATGACCCCTTAAAGTTTTCTAAATAATATGTATGTGTCGGTTCATACACGTCAAGTTTGACTCGTCAAGTATTGTGCTTTTAGGAGAGAAGGGAAAGGAGAATGCCATTTCCTTTTCCCTCTCTTCTAAAAACTCAAGACTTGACGAGTCAAACTTGACGTTTGTAAACCGGCACTATGTTTATCAAGCCTTTTTCAATGTACCTTTTACATTCCCTGCATCTTTTATTTATACACTTTTTAAGAGAATCATACTCGTATATACAAATTGAATGTCGCGTCAAGTTGACCCCATTTTATACAAAAAAAAAAAAAAAAAAATTCACAAACCAAATTATAAATATTGATTTATTTAGTTTCTTTAGTTTTATGTCTGTCTATGTTATAAAGTTGTTTATAATAATTTTATTACTTAAAAAAAAAAGTACATAAAAATGCAAAAAATTAGAATAAAAATTAAATAAACAAATGGAAAAATATTTAAAAATGTCATTTAATAACAGACAGTAATATAAAATTTCTATGCTGAGTGGGTGAGTTTTTGTCAATGAATAAAGGGATTGACAGAAAATATTTTGTTAAATAAACATAAACATACATATACATGCGTACATACATATTTAAAAATAAACAAAATAAATTGTAAATTTTAAATTGAATTTTTTGTACAATGGACTTATTTGTGCATATTTGAAAAAAAAAACTCGAAACAAAGTTGCTAATATAAACATAAATATTTTGTCATAAAAGTGACATTAATAGGAATTTGGAATTGTTGCTTAAATTGATGACTATTGGAGAATATTAGAAGAAAACTAAAAACAAAAAAATCATTTAAATTACGATACTAAATTTGCTGAGTCTTATGGACCGTGTCAAATTCAAACTATTTAAGAACTGGCATATGTCTTAAGGAAAAGCAATAGCTAGTACCGCTTGTATAGCTTTAATAAAGGGTGTTTTTAAAGCCCGATAAAACTTACGAAAGGGTTAGCTGTCAAACGAAATGACTCTTAACATTTATGGCAAATTATAGTAAAGAGATTTTTAAAGCTCGATGATTTATCGCAAAATTGTATTCAGCGATGAGATTCATTTTTGGCTAATCGGGGTTTTTAATAAACAAAAATTGCCGCATATGGCTGGTGGGACCCACACCAGACCCATATCACACCCCGTAGACTCCATTACATCTAGAAAATGTTTCCTTTTGGTTACTGGTTTATGTTGATTTTTTTTTCTCCATTACCCCTTTTGGGAGCATATGGCTTCCACAAACAAAGTCCATCTAACACGATATGTTGCAGTTTTTTTTGACGTCTTGGTTTCCCTATGGAAATACTTGGGAGTATCGATCAGTCTGTTGTTATTTTGCCTTGTATTAAGGCCATAATAAAACACACAAAATGCTTGGCAAACACACACATTGTTTCCGTTTGGGGTTTGCCAATAAACAACACAAATATTCTCCGTACAAACATAAATTTTCATTTTTATTTTGTTTTCAATGAATGTAGATGCCAATAGTGCTGCGGCAATTTTGTTGCTTTTTGCCTAAAAGGGAGAAGAAATGATAAAAATAAAGGCAAAAAATTTAAAGTAAAAAGTGATTTAAACAACGAGCCGTTTTGTGGCAAGCAATACTTCTAAAAAATTTAATTTAAAATTAAAAATTAATTGAATTGAATACATTCAGCATTAGACGCCACAAAAAGTTTGCCAAATATCCAACATGTCTGCCAAATATTAAAAATATTTAATATTTTTGCAAACATTGCTTCAAATGTTTGTCCAAACAGCAAACACCCCAATTAACAACACAAAATGTTTGTACAAACGTAAAATTTGTACATGTTTGCAAGCAATTTGTGAGGTTTATTATGACCGTTAGTTACATAATCGGTTGTTGTTCCAGCTAAGTAGATGATTGGTCTGCTGTAGCATTTCCTAGGATACTGGGGCTGCCATCTGTCGTTGCCTAAAAACAACGCCCTCCGTGTATTTGGTGGAAAACATTGCTAATATTCGATTCCTTACTTTTTATCCCAGGGGGTGGCGCCTGCCGAACCTTTGCCATGATGTTATCCTCTTTTCCAGCGGGAGGGGTGTTCAGAGGGCTCTTTTTTTTAACTCAAAAACTATGATGAACATATTTCGCCGTCCACAATTTATGCTGATAAACCTTGGAGGCCAACATTTTTCGTATAATTCGTTACATACAGCCAGCAATGCGTGAAAAATTGGCCCAAAAGAGGACGGGACGTCCTTCTGCAAATGCTAATGTCATGAATTGATCTTTCGAATAACACATTTTTTTAATAATTATATTTTTTTGTTGTTATTTTTTTACAGTTTTATGTTCTAAGGGCTAAAAAAACACCCTTTATTTGGAAGAAAAGATTAAAAACTCATTTTGTCAACAGTTTATTTCAAATTATAAATGTAAAAGTTTTTTATACTTGTATGCTAAGAAGAAATTTCATAGACGGATAGCATATAAGTACTTTTAATGGGGTAAAAATGGGTTACAATTTGTACTTTTTTCTATAAATTTGGCTTACATAGGGATTATAGCCTTCATTAACTTAAATTTTAGTTTCTGCGAGCCTAAAGTGAGGAAAACTTTGTACTTTTTGTACTCCTTTACTTTTGGTGCATTTACTTTTTTCGGTAGATTTGGTATAGAGATAGCATATGACCTAGATTATAAGATAGGGGACTTTTTTAAAGCGGGGTTTTTTTTTTTTTTTTTTTTTTTGGAAAAATTAACCATAAAAAACTTTCATTTGATATATAACAGTGAATAGTTTCCTTTTTTAGAGCATTTTTTTCGACCATAATAGTATTTTTACATAGTTTGCTTTGTGGCTTAAAACTTTCAAACTACTTTTAATGTACAATTCAAACACAAAGAAAAAAAATTTATATTGGGTTAAAGAACTGATATATAAACCTTTCATTTGGTATATAAAAACCATCACTAACGATATAATCTTGCAGCAAAGAAAAATGTTTTTCTTTTGTTTAAGAACGAACACATTATACTTTCATTTGATGTACATATACATATTTTTCTTTATGAAACTAATTCATTCCCCATTTCGAATAGTTTTTAAGTAAATAATTTTTAAATCATTTTTTTCAAATTTTATTAAAAATTTAATTTTTAAATATCTATTGTATACATATTTTTTTGTTTTTTTTTTTTTTTTGTTAATTTACATAAATTTACAGTTTCTTTTCGAATATATTGTTGCATGTTTTGTGGTTATTAAGTAAAGCTGCTGGCTGTTATGTCGTTTTATGTTTTCTGGCTTTTTTTCTTTTTTTATTGAAATATGCATCTTGCTTCTTCATATGGTTTGGTAAATAATGTCATTTTTGTTTTTGAGGGTTTTTAGAAAAAAGGGAAAAGTTTTCTGTTGCGGTTTGTTTTTTACTGTCGCATATTTTAAACAACATTCGTTGCAACTGAGCCAAGAGTAGCACAAGTGGCAATATTTTGTTAAGTTTATTAACTTGAATGGGGAAAGACTCTCCTAAGGAGAAAATAATTTTCATATTAATATATTTTTTATTATGTATCTCCAACATATTAAAAAGAGTTGTAGTTTTTTCGAAACTCGAGGTTTTCAAAAGTTCGTATGATTACACAGAAAAAGTTCTCCAAAAGTTTTCATCAATTAACCCAAAATAAAATCAGTTAAAAATTTAATCAACTGAATGAAACGTTTAATCAAGTTAATTAAACGTTTAATCAAGTAAATTACACGTTTCATCAAGTGAATTAAACGTTTAATCACGTGAAATAAACGTTTAATCATGTGAATTAAAGAGCACTGGTTGTGTGTTACTTTAATCTCTTAAAAAAAAAAAACAACTTGATCGGTTACGACAACCGCAATAAGGCTGAATATGTTTTTGACAGCTATAACTGGTAGTTAATTATATCTGAACTTGGTAAAATTGGCCGTTGAACAGTTTTATTTCATAGTTTTTTAATTTAAGCTCTAGTTTTCATAAATAATTTAAAAATTTCTTCTTTTGTTGCATTTAAATCATAAATATGGTTGCAATTTAGTTCTTTTTTTTTTTTGCTTTGAGTATCACCTTTTTTTCGTAACTAAAGAAAAATTTCCCAAGAGTTTGATTTTTTTTTTTGTTACTATTATTTTATGGCCAAATTTATTAACCATTTAATAGCACTAAACTACATTGCAACCACATGTTTTTCATGTAGTTTCATTTTATTTTTGGTTGTCTTCTTTTTTTAACAGCAGTAAAATAATACCAAAAATTACCAATTTTCTTTGTTGTAAAAAATCTGTTATGCGTCAATTTTTGTTGATCATGCCATTATTTGCACCTTATTTCCTTCCAAAAGAGAGCTTCTTCTTCTTCTACTTTTCATATTGCACTTGAGTCTTAAGGTGGCTGCTATTGCTGCCGTTGTAGCTGGAAAATAGTAGTATCTTTTGTAAGACTTTAAGCTTATTTTATTATACTCATTATTGGTTTCCATACCACATGATACTTTTACTTTTTTTCTTTTTGCTAAATTTCATTTTAACAAGTCAATTTTTTTGTGGTAATTTTCTGGGATTTCTTTTTTTTTGTCTCTTGGTGTTCATCTAAAAAGACTTCAGTTCTCAGCAGGATTTTCTTTATGATAGTTTTCGATGACTTTTCGTTGACATAAAATATGAAAAAAAGAGGAAAATTCAATATTATATTTCCAAAGAAAATTTTTTAACAGAAATTAAATCTATTTTCTTTAACAGACCTTAATTTATTCTTAAAACTAAACACCTACAACAAATTTTGTCATTTCCATTAAGTTTATTTTATATTCTTAATCAGAAGTTCAATGAATTATTTTTGTTCATTAGTATTTAGAAATTTTTTTTTTTTTTATTAATTTGTAAGATTTATTGCTGTCTAAATGCAAATATTTCCCACCTTGTACAATCGCATCAATCAATAATGATTTTATTTTATTTTTTTTTTTTTGATATTTATTTCATTTTGTTATATTAACGTAGCTTGACATAAAAGTCAATGAACTCCTTCGTTAAATAAACAAACAATATTAACTTTGACAGACTTTGTGTCTACAAACACATTTTCCAATGCCTGAACTAAATAAAAAAGAAAAACAAAATTTTCTGTATAAAAAAAAATAAATAAAACACCTGTGTCATCATTTCAACGCCCTTCCAATTCTGCCACCTTGGATCTCCTTTTTTTTTTATTTCAGGTTGTTAGACTTGAATAAACATTTTGCCAAGTCCTGGGCAAAATACAAACACTAGGACTAAAGTTTTTTTCTGTTTGGGTGGCAAGTTTATAGTCTTAAATATTGATGAGCCTTTATTTGTTTTTTGCTCAAGTTAATTTAAAATTTTCTCTTTATTTTATTTAAACAAATTTTCATTGAACCTTCTGGTCTGACTTTAAATTTGACCAAATTCTAAACTTTGCATTGTAAGCCAACAACCTTAAATGTTTTACTTTGAAAGTTTTTGTTTTAGAATGGTTAATAAAAAGTTAATAATTTTGAAACCTGTTTTACTTTCCTTTCGAAGTTTGCATACACGATAATTAATCGCAAATAAACGGCTACAAATTTATACATCAAACGAAAGGTTAGCATGTCAGCTTTATAGCAATAAAAAACATTTTAATGCCAACTGTTTGAATAAAACGCTGGTGAAAGACTTTATATTTGACTTTTCTTGAATTTAGATTTCCGCACGCAGAGAAAAAAAACAAGTTAAAAATGGTCACCCCCAACAAAACTATTTTTAAAGAAAATTTAAAACATATAAAATTTAGCGTAACCATATTATTGTCATCGACAACCATATTATGGTTAAATTCGTCCTCCATCCCTCCCTATAATTAAATAAGACAAAAATTTGTTTCTTAATTAATAGTATTTTCCTCTTGTCTAAGAGCAACATGTTACTGTAAGAGTTAAACATATTTCAGTTATTTTTAATCATAATATGTTCGGAGGCAACCATAATATGGTTGTGGATTCTCACTGTTTGGGTAGCTTTGTATAGCTCGGCCATATGACTTTTCAACTAATGGTGAACGTTACAGCCAACGGTGAGCGGTAAAGAGACAAAATAAACTTTTTGTGTCACGGTTGGAAGGCATTAGTATTGTAGTTATGCGGTTTTAACCTAATGGTGCCCCACATGCCGCCTAGTACATTCCATTTATAAGTATATTTTTTTTTAAACGGTCTAAAATTAAGAACTATGGATCGTTTTAAATTTTTGTAATACCCGAGAGGTGCCTTTCTTTGAGATCTTATGACTGCCCTCTTGACAAGCCTGTAATTCCTTCATTTAAAACTTAAAACCGATAACAAGATCTTTATTGGATTTTGTTACAAAACCCAGAATTATTTCCATTTTCTTTACAAAAATCCCACTGAGCTTCATGGAATTATGGGGTATAAGAAGTCTTAAGCTTCGTTCAGACGATGGCCAGATCTTACAATGTTGTCAAAGGGTAAACACGTAAATTTGCAAAGCTCATCTCTCCTAAACAAAAAGAGGTACAAAGAAATGTCTATACCTATCGTTCTTTATAAAAAATAAGCGGACAGGATTCTGGGACTTTTTTGAAATTCTGACCTTTTGCGGGGTAAACGGGTAAAACGTATATTTTGGAACTTTTTTGTCACTCCATCTATCATTTGAGCAAATAAAAATTTATATACAAAGATTAATTTGGTACTATTTCCAAATTCGGACGTTTAAGGGGTAAAAATTGTACCTATTTTTGGTACTTTTTCACAAAACATTTTTCTCCATTCTTTGACATATACGTATTAAATTATGGGCTTCCACTTCATTTTTTGTCACCATGATATCAAAAAGGTAAAATACGGCAAATTTAATTTCTGTTTTTTACATTTCTGTTCTACATGTGGTACTTTTTTTAATTTTCTATAAAATTGATCATAGAAACAAAAAATTATAGGTGCAGGGGCCTGAGTAAAGGAGAACCTGTAAGATGGAAAATGTAAGTACTTTTTTTTGTTAAAATCTTAAAACATAAAATTGTTCGCATAAATATGTCTACGAAAGAAAGGGAGGCGTTAGCGAAGTAGCTTGTTGAATGTTCTATATTTTTGTTACGGTATTAAATTTAGCTAAGAAAGTAGGTATAAGTTATTTTTCAAGTATAAATTGTAAATAGTACAGGGGAAAAAATTGATTTCAATTAAAAAATTTGTGCATATATGCACCAGTAAACAAATTAATAGTATCAATTAAACATTTAATTGACTTAATTAAACGTTTAATTCACTTGATTAAATTTTTAATTAAAGCTGATTGGCGAAAAATCTTGGAGAATTTTTTTCTGTGTGTATTATTTAAGGAATGTTATATGTAATTGTACACTCACAATATTCTGTACGTAAAATTAACTGAAATTGTAATATAAAATAAATAAAACTTCAATTAAAAACCGGTCTACTTATTTTTCATTTATTTTTAACAAAAAGTCCATTTAATTTTTACTGTAAAAAATTCAACACCATATTCCGTAAAATCAAATAAATACTCAGTTATTTTGTAAAATTTTACTCTCAAAAATTCAACACCATATTCAGTAAACACAATTAAATATTCAGTTATTTTTTAAAATTTTACTGTCAAAAAATGTACCCCATATTCAGTAAAAACAATAAAATATTCAGTTATTTCATTAAATTTTCGTTTACTCCACAAAAGAGCCAAATTTCTAAAAAAATACCAGACAGACACCTCGTCGTGCGGGAGTTTATGTGCTCTATATGCCAAAATTGTATTTTGAGAAAATCGATCTTGAAGTTTTAACATAATTCAGGTTTGAAGGATATAGAACAAAACAGAAACTATTTATCTCAGAAACTAGATGAGATAGCCGAAAACGGATTACATATTTGAAAAATTTGGGGTCGAAAACCTAAAGTGGCATAATTAACTCGAAATGTGTAAAATGGCGGATAGAGCACATAAACTCCCGCACGACGACCTGTCCGCTTGTTTTTCTTATAAGCGAGAGAGGGAGAATATTATTATTTACTTACCCTGATACACACGTTTGTTTTACTTTTGTTGTACTGACCACGTTGTTTACAGAAGAACTCTCAATTATAAGACACCAGCAGCATGACCGATATGGCTTCGCAATTATTTTACTTTTAAAATTTGATGTATTTAACGAAATTATTTTAACAAATAGAAAATGGGAATTACTTACACAAAACAAGCAATTCATTTTTTAATTTTTAATTTTTGGTAGTACAACTATATAAAATAACTGAATATTTAATTGTTTTTACTGAATATGGTGTTGAATTTTTGACAGTAAAATTTTATAAAATAACTGCATATTTATTTGTTTTTACGGAATATGTAGTCAATTTTTTGACAATTAATTTATATAAGATAACTGAAAATTCATTTGGTTTTACGGAATTCGTGGTTGAATTTTTGACAGTAAAAATTAAATAAACTTTTCGTTGCTTTAAATTACATTTTTATTTAATTTATCATAAAGAAGAATTTAACTCAATCAACGGACAATATTAACTGCAACTGAAAATCAGTATTAATATGTACTTAGTTTTTTGAATAACTGTTAGAATCAGTTAAAAATAAATTTGCTTGGAATTTTAAATGTTTATTTATTTAAAAATGACTGAACGGAATATTTCTTAAATAAACTACAGTCCGTTACTGTAGTAATATTGTGAGTGTAGTTTTAACATCACTGTTCGGATTATTCCACTAGAAATGTTTTGTAGTCGTTAAATTCTAAACTAAAGTTTTAAAATCGTTGGTAATCATTGATTATTAAAAAGTATAGTAGAAGTTTAGGCGAAGTTTAGACAAAATTCAAGACATTACCAGGCGCCTAAGCTTATTAACAAATAACGCTCAGAAGGCGTTTTTTTTACTTCAGACATTGTGAAGTAAAGATCGTAACCGTTAAGGGATGCAACTGTTACCTAAACTGTCAAACTTATCAAACAAAAAAGATTTTAATAATAAAAAACCAAAGGTTAAAGGAAAACACTTTGCTCAAATATAATTACGTAACAATATTTTAATACCTCAATTACTTTATTTAAAGAAAAATATTTGAAATTTAAGTCTTTTTTCCATATTTATGCCACAAATTTTGCAAATAATTTTTATTGTTTTTCACTTCAACACCACCACATCTCCAATAACACACTCTCCGATAATTTCAATGCCAGCAAACACGCGATTCTGATGTGTCTGCTTTTGCTGTTCACTGGCGTATACGTAATATAATCACGAGTTAAAAACTGCCAAGAGGTTCAAAAACCTTTTAATGTTTATTATTTAAATATAGCGTATCAAAAAATAAATAAAAAAAAGCCCAGGTTTTTGTAGGAGCTGTATGTTTTAATATTATGAATATATTCTATGTTTTCAGCTTATAATTCTTACTCTAATGTACATACATACAATGTGTGAATAAGACATGTTTAAAGTGTCTATTGTTATAATAATACTTGCTCATACATGCCACATGCCACATGCCACACGGGCAGACATAAGCAAAGAAGAAAAAAAGCAACAACGCAGCATTAATGTTCGTTTTATAGCCAGGCTTCTTCTGGTGGAAAAAAACATACAAATTCCAAATTCCTTTGAAATTACAAGAGAAAACTATAATCCTTAGGGTAATACATATTTTGTATAGCATTCTATATGTGAAATGAGAGATACAACATGTAGTTGCCAAACATGCAACAACACTAAATGTAGCAAGCAGCCTTTAACCATTTAAATAAAATATTGCCTTAAATGACATTGGCAAGGCATTTTTAATGCTGTCTAATACTCCAAGACTCCTACATATTTTGTGATATTAATAAAATGCCTTGTGTCTGAATAAGACGTCTTTTTCTTATTCAATACACACTCTTCTAAATTTCTCCCGAAGGAGTTTATGAACATGTTTAATACCAGTCATAAATATTAGCAAAAAAGGGACAAGGTCACGGACTTTTTTCGTTCTTTGTTTAATCAAAATTTGAGCAACAAATTTTTTCTAACAAACTATAAGTATTTATTATAAAGCTTAGTAAGGGGCCAAATCTTTAAGGTGTATTAGAATAACATAAAACTCCTTTTTCCTATTCTTTTTCTTTTTAGCAAATATTAGCTCGTTTACCTTTTCAGAAAATATTAAAAATAAAGCTTTTATTATCAGCCCCCTTTATTAAAAAAAGTTCTTGCGTCACTTTATACCGAAAAAAGCTTTTATTACTCTGGTCTCATGGCCAAGGGCAAGTTTAAGGTTACTTACTCATACCCACCACCACTTCCTTTAAATGCATTTTACATGCAATGAAAATTCACGGCCATGGCCATTGTCATGGCCAAATTTGTTATTTAGGCTCTACTCTCCTACCAATAGGCTTCTCTCTCTTTTTGTAATAATAAAAAAAGCTTTTTCCAGAGCCTGCGCTTTTTAGGTTCTCTTAAGTTTGAAAAGTTTGTAGGTTTTTTTGTTTCAAGTCTGATAATGTGTAGGCTTCTAAGTTGAATGTCCTTTTAATTTCTCTCGTGGTGTGGAGTGTTGTCGGAAAATGTTTTGTGTCGGTTTCAGGACTCAGGGGTGTGAGTGTAGGCGTGGGAAAATTGTTTTTCAAGAATTCGTCTGTGTTTTGGTTTTGTTTGTTTATGTTCAATTTTCTTTTTATTTCATTTTATTGCCTTTTCAAATTCATTCAAATGGAAAAAATTCCCCATGACTAATGTCAAGGATATTTGTGAGTGTAAAGGTTAGTTTGCCTGTTTCAAAGTGTGTGTACTTAGAAGGATTTTCCAATTGGCTGTGTGTATTTATTAAACAAACTTTTTTTGTTCTGCTTACTTTTTTATACTGATAAATGTGTTTTTTTTTTTAATATAATTTTTAGAGTGATTTTTTTTTGTTTATTTTTAGATTTTTCTTGTTAAATTTAATAAATAAATAGCGAGTTTTTTTTTTATTAGATCTGCTTCAGTTTTTAGTTAAATAAATTAGTCATTTTTAAGTGAAATTTTTTTTCTCTTAAATGCACATTACTCATTGGAAATATGAAGAAAATAAAAATATGAAGGAATAGTTTGCTATTTTGTTTGGGAAAACTAAATATTGTCCTTTATAACCAACTTCATTAATTTTATTTTAATATTAATTGATTTTTACATATAGTTTTTCTTATAACTTTATTTTTATTTGAGATGAAACACGAATTTTAAACATTTATTGATACTTAAATAAATTGGTGAAATTGGCCATTAGAGTCCCAAATATTAAGTACATCTAAAAGAAAATTTGTAAATTTTACACGCCTTACCTGGTAATGTGTTATATGATCAATGATAACAGTACTCAAAATTACTAATTTCAAATTAATCTTATGACAAGTTTCCGGGTTTTTCATTTAATTTAACTTTGGTTTTAAGTTAAATATCATCTATCTATGTATATATATAAAACAGGATGTGTGTATGTATGTATATTAGCGTGGCCGTTAGTTTTATGGAGAACTTTTTTTTTGATTTCTTATATTCTCCCCCCCCAAATCGGTTCAGTTTTATGTAATCAATCTTTTTAAAAAAAATTTTTTGGTTTTTTTAAAAATTTTTTAACATATTTTTTTTATATTTAAAACTTTTTTTTTTTGCCAAGTTGTAAATTTAAAAAAAAATTTTAAAAAATTCAAAAAAAAACAAAAAAATTTTTTTTTTTAAGATTGATCAAATAGCTATCTAAGCTGCTTGGGACAAATTTTGCTAACCCCAATTGGTAATAAGTTACATGGATGTGAAAGAACACCTATATGGCCAAAATTTCAAACTTTGACCCCCCCAAACTCAGAAACTTTTTGACCGATCTTGTTGAAAATTTGTGTCTAAACTACTATTCAATAGGACTAACGTTGGTGCAAATTTCATCCAAATCGAAAGACATCGATTTCAAAATTAGTTCACTTGACATTAAATCCCTCTTTTATATATATAAAACGTATATAAAATGTTTGGAATTTTGTTGTTATTTTCTTAATTATTTTCTTAAATATTAATTTTAGCAAAAAACTTTCTTCGAGGCTAATGTTGTTGACTAGAAGAGCTAAAATATTGCCATATATCATGTTCTTGTAAAATGTTGTTTTTAAGAGATAGTCATATGCAAACAAATTACATTTGAATAAATGGCTTGATGGCAAACTTTGAGGGGCGGACGCCCCCCCTAAAACACAACTTATCGCTACGAAATTTTTTTGTATTTTTTTTACATAAAACTGAACCGATTTGGGGGGGGAGAATATAAGAAATCAAAAAAAAAAAAAAAAATAACGGCCACCCTAATGTATATATGTATTTATGTATGTATGTAACGTATGGACCCCAAAACGGCTGGGCCGATTTTGATGAAATTTTCAGGGAATCTTCAGAATAATCAGGCGGGTGACACTGTGAAGTCTGATTTTTTCGGTCTGCGGGCGGAGGGGCGTGACAAAATCCAATTATCATATTGCACCACCATGACATCTATATAATTTGGACGATTTTTTCTTTTAAATGATCGCCATGGTCCAACTTAGATTTATACGAAAAGAAAATTTTGCCATCGCCCAAATTTTTTCGAATTAGCTAAAATCAGAAAACGGCTCCATCGATTTGACACATTTTTCTTTCAAATGTTAGTATTAATCCATTTTAAGTTTTTATCGAAAGAAAATTAAGCGCATAACTTGAGAACGGCGTGAACGATTTGGACGATTTTTTCTTTAAAATGATTGCCATGGTCCAACTTAGGCTTTTAAGGAATGAAAATTTTGCCCTGCCCACTTTTTTCGATTAACCTAAAATCAAAAACGGCTCCATCGATTTGACTGATTTTTCTTTTAAATGTTCGTATTAATCCATTTTGCGTTTTGATCGAAATAAAAATGTACCACGCCTACTTTTACGCCCACTTTTTCTATTAAGCGCATAACTAGAGAACGGCTTGACCGATTTGGACGATTTTTTCTTTAAAATCATCGCCATGGTCCAACTTAGGCTTTTACGGAAAGCTAATTTTGCCCCGCCCACTTTTTTTCGATTTACCTAAAATCAGAAAACGGCTCCATCGATTTGACTAATTTTTCTTTCAAATGTTCGTATCTTTTTAACGGATTTTAAAAATCGAATGCAACCTAAAAAAATTCTTGTACTTATTCAAACCTAAATTCATTACAAGGTAATGTATTAAATTATTTATGTATTAATAACCAAAATATAATTTAAAGAACAATTGCTGAAGACACTTGGATAGTTAACAAGCAGATGCATTTATATTTTTTTTTTTATTAAATATAATTTACCTGGTGATGCATGAGGTAATAATAAATTATTATTACTTATGAGCCTAACAACTTTTTTTTAATTTTGCTTAATAACTGCAAACATTTTAAATAAAATGTCTTACCTGATAATGTAAAAGGTAATTATGCTCTATTGTTAATATCAAAGAGCTCATTTATGTTGGACAAAGTAATCTTGTTAGTTAGTTTTTTGCTTGATAAATCAATCAAACTGGAAACATTTTTAATATCCCAGCATAGTGCAAGCTGTAATCAGTTTGTCTTCGAAAGTGACAAAGTAAATAAAGCTTATTTTAAATTAAGTTGTAAAATCACTTGCTTACTTTGTCCAACTCAACTATCGCATTACTGTAGCAAGTGTTTCTTTACTATTTGTCGCTTGTGTTATTTTGTAATGAGTTTGCTTTTAAGTGTCACAAAGTAATCTAAAGTATACACAGAAAAAAGTAAAAAACGGGTTTGATCTCCAAAATAATTGAAACAAGCAAAAAATTGTTTAATTTTGCACCTATCACCGAAATGATTATACCAATTACTCAAATTTGCAAAAATTGCAAAACAAGGATTTTTTTCCAATTAAAAAGTTTTTATATTTTAATAACAAAAATAATTGAAAAAATTAGTAATATTAAACAATATTTTAATTGAATGAATTAACAAATAATTAAAAAAAAATCAATATTTTAATTGAATGAATTACTAACGTAATTGATTACAATACAAAAAATTAATTATTTTAATAATTGTATTGATTAAAACAGTGATTGAATTTTTGCATTAAATCGATTAAATTTTTAATTGAATAAAAATAACAGTGTATTTGAAATATACTCTAAATTCAATTACGCAAATTATTCAATCAAACAAATTGTTAATTGAATAAGTTTGTTAAATCAATTAGTTGATGGTTAAATGAAGCAAAATAATAATATTAAAAATATATGTTTTATTTAAATATGGTTTAAAAATAACTTGTTTTATTTGTTTAATTGTAATACCTCATGCTTAATTGTACAAATTTTGAAATATTTTTTTGACAAAGGAATTTCATATGTACAACTTTGTATAAAATTGTAGAATAACTCTAATTCTTCAGGGTATTCAGGATTGAAAACAAAAAAAACTGTTTTTGTTGTGTAATTTGGCTGTACTTTTTTCACCTATTCACTTTAAACGCACAACATGAAATGACGCCAAAAATAATTCAAGAATTGTTAAAGAAAATAAACACCAAATTTCGATTGCGACCATAACCACCGTCAACACTGTGGTCAGCCACAAGGCGATTTTTCATTTTACGCATAATATACATATGTATGTAGGCTCATTATTGACAATGGTGGTGGTCATAATTGTAATTCGTCTATAACAAATTTCAGTTCATTTTTTACTTGTTGATAGTTTTTTTTTGCACGCGACGCTTACTGTTCTTTTTGATGACAAAAACATGTGTGTATGTAGGTACATGTAAGGGCAAAGACAATAAATTTATAAAGATGTTGGTTGCACTTGTAACATTTTTCGCAAACTGTTGATGAGGGAGGAAAGCAACAAGGAGAAAGCAATAAAGTGTTCAATTCAAACAACCGAGTTGATTGATTCAATTAAACTTATAATTAAAATTAAGCTTAAAATCAAGTAAAATTTTAATTGAAAAAAAATATTTTTTTTAATTCAATCAATTAAGAACGTAATCAAATTTATTTTAAAATTCAAAAATCACTATTAATTGAAAAAAAAAAAAAAAAAAAAAAAAAAAAAATGCCAATAATTTTTTCTGTGTAATCAGTTAAATTTTGTTCTTAACTTAACTTTGTGTTTCCAGTAAAAACTTTAGTTATTTGCTTACTTTGCCCAACCCAGGTTCTAAGTTCTAAGACAGTTGTTACTTAAGTATCCCCAAGTCATCTAAAGTGTAAACCATTTGCTCTAGTGTTTTTTTTTTTTTTTTTTTTTTTTTTTTTTTTTTGTAATTATTAGCACTTTAAGTTTCACCCAATATTTAGTTTAACAAAAATTCTAACTTATTATCAAAAACTTTAACTTTAAAATCAAACTTAAAGCATAAATCAAACTTTTCATACCAAAAATCATAATTGATTGACTTGCCAGACTTTTTGTCATATCACATTTCTGCCGCAAGTTTAGTCCATTAAAATAACTTGTCTTAAACTTACTGACAGTTCGTTTGAGTAGAAATATCTCTATGCTGTTGCATTTAACATTAATCAGTTTATTTGGCAACATTCATTATAGCCACCAAATGACTTATTTGGCCATGGCTTTTAGAGTAACTAATTTATTATTCTTTTCTCTCTTTCGTTTGCGCTTTATCCCCGAATCGCGACCAAGCCACATCATTAGTCTTGGTTTATTTTCTTGAAATTAGTAGACAATGAATGTAAATGTTATTTCAATTACATTTTATCGCGATAAAACTATAGTAATGTTTTTTTTTTTTTTTTTTTTTTTTTTTTTTTTTTTTCTCTAAAGAGGGTGTCACCAGCCATAAACGTTTTCTTATTCTTTATTTCTTATTGTTTAAATTACAAAATATACAAACTGACCAAGACCACAAATGGCAACGAAAAAAAAGTGATTTATGATTTTTATATTTTTGTGAATTTTTAATGAATTTTTGTAATTTTTTTTTTATAAGATTTAATGCATTTTTTAATTTTTCCTATTTTTTAAATCATTAATATCAATATTTTTTTTTGTTTGTGTTTAAGGGAAAACTTAATATCTTTCTTAAGGCTCAACCATAATATGCATAGTCTTGCTTAACCTACTGTCAAATATTAAAAAAAAAGTCTCTCAAATGTATTTAAGAAAACAAAAACAAAATAAAAAAACATTTGATTCCGTACGGAATGTGCGATTAGATTCGCACCTTGCTTAAGCAAATGACAGTTTCATTAAACTTAGCAAAAAGTTTCCTTAAGTTCAATATGGTTTGCCGCATATAATTTACATGTATTCGCTCATCCGCTTAAGCCAACTTAAGCATATTGTGGTTGGGCCTTAATTCTGCCTTTAATTTATAAAAAAAAAATACATTATTGTTGGGTTGGTTTTACACTTGAATGAATTTTTTCCCCATTTTTAATGTTTTCTATTTTATGCTCCCAGATTTTTTCCAAAAAAAAAAAAAAAAAAAAAAAAAAATCGCTCATTTGCTGCTACAACGTCATAAATCAAAAACTAACATTTTGACTTAATACTGCTAATGCATAGTAAATCATCCTTATGAAAGATATTCAGCCTTTTTACGATTGTCATTTTTTGTTACTTTAATCTATTACAAAACAAAAACGATACAGTCGTTTACAACAACGACAGCCGGAATTAGCCTAATTGTATATGAATCGTTTATTTTAGAAACTTGTCAACTGACATTTAAAAAAGGCACACTTGACGGGCTTCTGAAATAAACGATTTAAGAATTTATTGAGAGAAGGATAAAAATTTATTTTTCCATTAGCTTGTGCTTTATTTACTTGTATTTTTGAGTTATAATTTTGTTGCAGAAAATGAGCGATATACAAATATTTTTGTTGCTATTTAAAAAAGTACCCACATATTTGTGGGTACCCATAACCTGTGTGTGTAGTAGTGAGTCTTAAATTGTGTCCCAAGAATCTAAATATCAATTATGAATAAATATTCCCCAGAAGTTTTTAATTGATTGTGGTTTGTTTTATCAAACTAAATGTTGAAATTTATAGACCCCTGCGATAAAAAACGCTGACTATATTAAAGAAATTCAAACGCAACGAACACGTTATTTTTATTATTGATTTTGTAAAGTTTATTGCTTTTATACATTTTTATATTATTCGATAGTGCTTGGAAAATATTGAAGGAATAAGATTATTAAAGTATAAAAGCTTTTGAGGATTGTTATTTGACTTAGGGCCATTATTACAACTTGAAGTTAGCTGAAGTTAAGATTAAATTGACAGATAATAATGTGTTATCTGTCAAAAAGCTTCTGTTAACTGTCGGATAACAGCTAACGCCAAGTTATAATAATGGCCCTTAGAATACACATTCGAATAATATAAAAATTTAAATAATTAATGTTAGTCACCATGAGAAATAAAGTCTAAGATTCTGTTTATTGCTTTTCCTGAAAAAAAAAAATTTAAGTGATGTTACGTCCGTTTGCACTTAAGGTTACGATGTGTTCCTTTAACATTCCAGTAAAGCTAGAGCAAGGCACTGACATTAAAGTAACACTACGTTGAATGAAAGTTATTTCAAGTTGAAACAACGTGAATTTCATGTAGAATCAATTTGATTTGAGTGGTAAATAGTAGTGAGAAGAAGCTTCAGTGTCAACGTTTGTATTTATTTCAGAATAGTTGTAAACACTTACCTCTGGAATCAGTGAGAGAGAGAAAGAGAGAGAAAAAATATTATTATTTATTTTCCTGTTTCACATGTTTTACTTTTTTTGTACTCCCCTGTTTTAACAGAAGCACTCACAATTAAAAGACACCAGCAAAATGGCCCGATATGGTTTTCGTCATCATTCTACCTTAAAAATTTTATGTAGTTAACTAAATAATTTTAACAAAAAGAATACGTGAAGTTTTCTTCCTTTAATAAAATCTTTTCAACATGAATATGAAAAATTCACGTTTTTCTTCTTGTAGAGTTGTTGTTGTTTCTACACAAAACAAGTATAATGGAATTTAATGGAACAATGTTATATTTACAATTTTCATTAATAGTTAAAATGAAACAATTGGGATTTTCGCAACGTGTGCTATCAAGTCACATCGTCATAATGTCCTAAATAATATTTTACAATAAAAAAAAAATTATTGTTGTGTTTCAAACATAATAAAAATTTAAATGCTGTGTTCCTTGATTCGTCATAACTTCAAAGTAGAAATCTAAATTATAAGCGGTTGCCCACAGAAGTCATATATATTTCCTGTAATTATTTTAAGACATATGACTTAACAATTTTATGACTACCTTGTGAATCCGACAAATGACAATTTTAAGTAAAGTCAATACTTTTGCAGAAATATACTATGATTTTAAATCAACAATGCGACTACCTTGTGAATCCGACAAATGACAATTTTAAGTAAAGTCAATACTTTTGCAGAAATATACTATGATTTTAAATCAACAATGCGCCATGTTAATTTAACATTGTTATTTTTTTGTTTGTTGACATAGTTTTTAAATTTTTGCCAATATTATACGTTATCCTTTCTTCACACATACCTTGGTAGTAAGTTGCTTGAACTCTGGCGATTTTTTAATTGATGTTGAATACTATCTCTTGTTTTGACAAGCGAATACAGAATTAAGATTCTCAAATTTGCTTTGGTTGTTTTTTTCATATCATTAAAATAAAATGACAGTTAAGAAAATATAATGTTACAAAACTTTTATCAAAAATAAAATCAGTATTAGTATTAAACGTTTAATCGAGTTAATTAATCGTTTAATTGATACTATTAAATTGTTTGTTAGTGCAAATTTAATTAATTTTTTAATTAATGTCACAAATTTTTCCGCGTAAAAATTTCCAGGAACTTTCAAAAATTGTTTTACTCCCAAATAGACACTATACTACTATACTATAATCGTAGGTGTAGTTAGTCTTTTTCTTTCCACTGCTGTTTGGTGAACAATAATGTCTTTGTATGTCTGTTTCACTAAATCCGAGAGTCGTCAAAATTGTTATAATTTATTTCCAACACACATCTGTGTCTATAAGCTTCTAAGGAAGAAAATCTATGATTTAAAAGCGTTAGACTGTAAACTTAAAGATATTTTTGTGTAATAAATAAAAGGATACAATATCAATAACATCTCATAAATTTTTCCCATATAACATTTTTTTATAGTCAAAAACAAGAAACATAAACATTTTTAACATTTTGTTAAATTTTTAACTTTTTTTTTATTTAAATTCGTTTGAAACCAGAATCTTTTATGTATTTGAATAGAACTTCTTTAGATTTTAAAACACATTTTTATTTTTTTTTAAATTAAACTTTATGTTATTTTTTTTTTTAATTTTGTTTTTGTGCTAAGGAGACACATGTCTCGTTATCATCTGAATTTTATTTGCTGTTCTTTTTTTTTTTTTTTTTTTTTAAATACAAAAAAGGTTCGTGGTAATAAAAAAAAACTTTTACTCAAGTTCATTGTACTTTAAGTTATTGTCACCTTTATATCCCTACTAAAAATATAGTGGTTGGTTGTTCGGTCTCCTATCTTTCCGTTTTATATGAATCTTCCTTTTATTATTTTGTGTATATTTCCTTTCTGACGGCAAAGTGTCGTTTTTTTTTTGCTTTCAAAAACACAATGTGGCTAAAAAAAGGACATAGACTTCCCTTTTTTCTACAGTTAGGACGAAAGAAAGTATTTTAAATTGTGTGTATGTGGGCTGTAAGTTAGTGGCATAGTTGCAATAAGCATATTTTTATGGAGTTTTGGTCAATATGGTGATTCTATTGTGTGTGTTGGTTTTTCTTTAAAGTTTTTTTTGCTTATATTGTCTAGAAAATGTAACCATTTTTAAGGGGAAAGATAAGAAGAAAGGACATTTTGCGATAAAATTTAAAAGCGAATTTAAAAATTTCAAATTTATTTTCAAAATACTCTTTTTTTTTTATAAAATCTGGAATTTATTAAAAAAAAACTCTATTAAAATCTTAATTTAGTTCTTGGTAACTCTGCATTCTCAAATATTTTCTTTCGCACTTTGAATGCAATGTGGAACATTTTCCGCAAACATTAGCTGCACTTTATTTTAAATTGCAAATGTTGTGAGCACAAAATGCGACATTTTCGAAGCAAAAAAAGAAAGAAAAAAAAAAAAAAAAAAAAAATTCGGATCACATTATAACTTTGCCAAAGTGCGAAGAAATCCTTAATGTTTTCCGTCCAAGATGCTATCTAAAGGGTAATTTTTTGCTATTTGGTTTTTCAGTATAATTTTTTTCAGTGTTAAATAAGATTCGTGACATGTGGCAATGCCAAAAATGTTCAGTAAGGTTTGCCATTTTACCATGAATCGACTAACAAACGAACAACGCTTGCAAATCATTGAATTTTGTTATCACAATTTGTGCTCGCTTTTGGCTCAAAAGGTACGTTAACAAACAGAATTTGCGAATTATTTGCGAACAACAGCCAGAGGCAGTTCAAGAGCTGCCAATGGAACCTGAAGGATGCATGCACTGTTTGGTTCGGTTGATAAGCCGGCGGCATTATTGGACCGTAATTCTTCAAGAACGATTAATATCGCAACGGTACATACATTCCGACTTTTTTCAAGAATTAGACTCGGTTGACATGTAGTTACAAAAAGATACATGCCAACACGACACGCGATACCATGAAACTATTGAGTTGCCAAGATCATGCGATTTGAGCCTACTAGGCTTTTGTTTGTGGAAAAACGTAAAGTCTCTTGTGAACCAGGACTAGCCTGCTACAATTCCAGCCCAGGAAAGCAACATTACAGCTGCCATAGGCGAGACACCACATAAAATCATGGATGGACCGACCACCTACGGCGTAGCCGCGGGAAACATTCATGAAATAATCTTTAAAAAGTAAGCGGCAGGCTTTTATTTATCGCCCAAAATAAATATTTCATTAGATTTTGCAAATGTTCTGTGTTTCTTTTTTTCATTTTAATTACCCAAACGTTTAAAAAAAAACACCCTTTACCTTATTTAAGATATAAATCATGTTTAAAAAATACTCGCATCTATTTTTAAACCCGCATTTTTAAGTTATACACCCAATATTAGTTTTATGTCCTTTTAAATAATTACCAAAAGAGACGACATTAACTTTAATTAAAACAAGTCGAAAATAATTCTTTTAAACTCTTTAGAAATCACATTTATTATTGAAAATTAAATAAAATAAATTACACACAGTTTTATTAAAAGCATACACAGAACAGAATCCTTGAAAAACATGTAAAACGAGAGTGATGGTAGTTTGTAGAAGCACACACTTACGTGCTGCATCAGAAAAGTTTCACCCATGACATTTTTTACTTGCACCATGAAGCACATACAAGTCAATTTTAAGCTCTACTCGTTATTTCTTTGTTTCACGTCTCATTTTGCAGGACATAATCGAACTAAAACTGATTCTTATGGTTCATATATTGAATTTCGAGAAAGAAAAAAAAAAAACACAAATTTTATTAATGTCACATACAAGGCAACAGAATAATGTCGTATGTTTTAGATGATGTGTGTCGCAAGAGAAAGAGTGGCAATTGTAATCTGTTTTTAGACAGTTATTAAATGCAACATGTTTTATGCGACATCATTACAACGTTATAATGATGGTTATTAGGAAAACACAACACATCATGAGAGGGGGCGAGGCTTATAGTTTTTGGCTTAGTTAAAAAATTATAGTTAGTCTTGTGTTTAAATTGACATTAAAATAAGACTGGTTTTTTCCAAAAAGTTTAAAGTGTAACCATCAGCTAAAGCTAAATCTCGTTCGCTAAAATGTCTTAGAGAATGCAGAATATTTTAAAATTTTAGCGATGACCTTGAAAGCTAAAATTGCGGCGAATTAAATTTTTATGGCATTGCCAAATTTAGCAATACACGTTACTGCATTGCATTCATAGCCAAAAATCGCTAAACCAACTTTATAGATTTTTGAGATAGAGATTTATCTTTTGCGAATTACAGAATAGGGCCACGGTTTTTTGTCTTATTGTTTAATTGACTTGTCGCTTTACTGTGCCCAAGTAGTTAGAAGTGAAGTCAGTAGCCGTATTCTGTAACTCGCTAAGCTCGATCGCTTAAATGCCTTAGAGAATACAAAATGTAAAAATTTTTGCGATGACATTAAAAGCTAAAATTGCGGCGAATTAAATTTTTAAGGCAACGTGAAATTTAGCACTGCACGTTACAGAATTGCATTCGTAGCCAAATATCGCTAAATCAACTTTATAGATTTTTAGCGATAGAGATTTAGATTAAGCGTGTTACCAGAATAAGGCTGGAGCTTGGGTATTTTGTTATTTACCAAGCTTTAACCCCAAGCAATCTGTTGGCGAATTCGCTTTTCGCAATACTTTAGCCAATGTTTGAACTTCAAAGCAGTGTTGCCAATTACTCACGATTAAAAATTTTTAAACCGGATTTTATTTTAAATTTGTATGAATTTATTTGAATAATAAAATTGAAAAAATGCTCTTTTGTACACTAGATGTGGAAATAAACGATGATCTTTTTGCAATTAAATAAAAATTAGTAAAAAATTTAAATAACGAAAAATCATATGTATTATTTCTAAAGCACTTTTTTTACCGGTTGCAAATATCTCCCATACCACCGCATCAAATTTAATGAATTATATCTCATTTTAAAGCTTATTTCTAACACTACTGACGAAAAATAATTAGAAATTTAAAAATTTATATTTTCATTGATAAAAATTATATTTTAAAATGTATTGAAGTTACTTAAATTTCAATTAATTATTTTCATTTTATGTTAGAAAAAAAAAAACAAATAACGGTGCGAAATATTCGCACGGGTCATCTAGTTTTAATATTAAATAGAATTGAATTTTTTTAGCCGTAAATCTAATGTTCATTATTGAAATTTTACATTACATCAAATTAATTCTAGTATTTATTCTATTTTTGGTCGAAAATTCAAAAAAACAAAAAAAAAAAAAAAAAAAAAAATATTTTTATTAAATAATCGCATCGTTGCTTCGAAGGACCAATTTTTGGAAGAGTTTTAAAAGCAACTTATTTATAATCCCCCCTTTTTATTGACTTTTTTCCTTGAGTAATTTCTACTTCTCTTCATTTTAATTGAAATTAAAACAAAACGAGCTTCCTATTTTAATTTTCCTTTAGCTATTTATGTAAATAATTTGTTAGTTGCTTTTTTATATGTTTAATTGCCACTTCAATTAATTTAACATTTATAATCGCAACTGTAAACAGAACTAATTAAATTTTTTCTTTAGAATGCCTGATGATTGTACGAAGAAAAAAATGCACTTAAGTAACTTAGCAATTTAACAAATATAGAGTGAGAATATTTATTTCCACATAAATTAAAGTTTTTGTATCAACTTAAACAAAAAAAAAAAAAAAATGCCAAGAATTTATATATTTTTTAAATACAAATTGTGTTAAAAAAATATCCTGACGCTTCGCTGTTTTGCCAAGAAACAGAAGAAAACAGATTGCAAATTAAAGTTTTATAGGATAAAAAAATCAAGTTAAATTGGTACTCTACAGAACACAAGGTTTTCTAATGCATGGGACTAAGTAGATAATGCATTAATAAAGATGAATAGCTGCTTGTTGACACAATTCTCGTAATCATTATTAATCAATTCTTGTTCAATTACAGATTTATTTCTAACATGTTTTTTCAAGTTTGCTTACTTTTTACCTTTTTTTGTTTTACCAGTTACCGCTTCCGTAAGCAGTGAATATCGCTTATTGTTCTGTCTGTCAGTAACCCATTTTCACTGCTTAACTTACTTTCCTTTTATACAAATGATGATCGTGACAAACAATTTACTTCCATGTACTTACTTTTTGTTCTACTGGTAAGTAATTCTGTAAGCAATGATAAATACATCTTAAAAAATAGACAAGCATTTACATTTAAAGCTTTTGGTAAACAATTGTGTAAGTAGTTTTGTCATTTAAGTCATGTATTTTAAATACATGGTTAGGTTAGGTTAGAGTGGCCGGTCACAAAGACCCCGCATAGACCAAATAGGTCCCTAGCGTTACCACAATTGTACGATAACCCACAGAAGAAAGTAAAAAGGTCAGTCAGATGTGATGGTATCCAGAGTACCCCACACTCTCTTGACGAATGCCAGGAGTCTCATTAACCCAATTCCAGAGACTTCCGCGAGATCTTGGAGATAATGATCTCGCAGACAGTTCGCCCTGGAGCGCACGAGTGCCGGACAGTAGCATAACAAGTGCTCTACCGTCTCCTTTTCCCCTGGTACCCCACAAAATCTACAATTGTCACTATTCAACCGCCCCGCCCTATAGGCGTATACCGCAGTCCAACAATGACCCGTTATAAAACCTATCAGAAGTCTACAGTCCCTTCTCGATAGCGACAGAAGAATTCTCGACGACTCCGGATCGTAGGATCCCCACATTACCTTGGAAACCCTGCACGTTCTTGTGTTTTCCCAAAACGCCTCTGATCTCCTCCGTATAGCAGAGTCCGTATCTCTCCTTATATTCTGAATTGGAGCCGGGATGACCACCATCCTATCGTGTGGTAAACGGGCCCCCCGTTTCGCCAATTCGTCCACCTCTTCGTTGCCCTCTATGCCCTGGTGACCTCGAACCCAGTAGATATGCACTCCTATATTGACACAGAGTCTATCTATCGAGTCCCTACACTCCTGGACGACAGAGGAGTATGAGTATTATTACATGGTAATAATAACTTAAATTATTTTTGTAACTTTTTGCTTTCAATGAATTCTGTAAACAGTATTGCAAACGGTTGAAACGTAACACTGTTGCTGTACTTATACTTGTACTGTATACTTTTATAGCCACTGGTAACCCCTGCTGTAAGCAGCAGAGAAAACTTTATTCAAAAGTACTAAATTTTTTTTAAACTTAATTTTTTAAAACTGTTTTTAAACTTTGGTTTCAATTTCGAAAAGCAATACAGTAGACGCTCGCTTATTATTTTAAATTGGGTTGTTAATAATAAATGTACATGAAAGTAGTCGGGTATATTTTTTTGGCTTTAAGGGATTTCTGTAATGCCTTGTCCCTGCATTTTCGCAATGCCAAATATCATTATCAGATACATATATTATTTTCACTCCAAGCAATAACTTTTCAATCACATTTACTAGCTTATTTCGGGAAAGAGCAGATTTCTAATAAAGGGTGTTTTTTATATAGTGAAACAAGTTTAAATCATAATAAAACAAGGAAATATATTTTTAATATCAATGAATCGGGCTTTATTGGAAAAAAATTTTATTCAACATTTTTTCATTTTTCGAATTTATTCTATGAGCTTAATTTCAGTTATGTATTTTATAAAGCTTTTTTGTAATAGTTCTATTCCTTCAATTTTTCAGAAATGACTTTATACACTACCAGACTATTATATTGTATAGAATAAATTCGAAAAATTAAAAAATGTTGAATATAATATAAAGTAGCCTTCAGAAGGAAAAAATTCCCAGTTTCTATTTGTTAAAAAAATTTTATGAAATTTAAATATGATTTCTGTCATGTAGCCGCCACGGCTGGCGTGTAGAAGGCGCCAATTTTCAACAACTTTTCGCATTCTGTCCATCTTCGTTTTTGAAGACATATGGGCCAATGACTCCTCCAGCCCATAAAGTGCACCATACAGTAATTTTTGTTGATGTAATGGTGTTTCGACAAAAGCTTGTGGATTCTACTCACTCCAAATGCCTACCTACGTTCCCATTCAACCAGAAATTGCCTTCATCGGAAAATAAAATTTCGAGTGGAAATTCAAAATCAATATCAATTTATGCTTTAGCCCATTCGCTGAATTATTTTGATTTACAATTACAGTCAACTCGCGATAACGTGAACTAATGTCTACCATGGCGTTTCACGTTTTCGAGATTGTTCACGTTATCGAATGCCGAAAATTTAAAAAAATAATACCCCTATTTAAAAATAAATAGATAAACAAGTACATATGTATTTTAAACGAATATTTTATTCATTTTTAATAACAAAAAATATATGTATGTGCAATAATTCAGTTGATACATTAAAAAAATATATTTCTTATGAATATCATAAAAAAATACACATAAAAGTAACAAAAACGAAAAGAAAATTTTTTTGTTTGAAGAATGTTTATAAGGGGGAAAAAACACAGGAAGAAAAGGTCATCTCTTTTTATAAGTTTTTTGTTTGATCATCTTTAACAAAGCTTTTTCTTTAAGTTTTCTTAACACACTGATTTCAGTTTGGTCGCCCATCTCATTTTTAGCCAATATTAAAGCCTTATAAGAGCTTCTATTTCCTATTTTTGCCTCTAAATGGAACAAACTGTTGATTTAGCAACACCATATTTTCTAACCAAGCCACTGACACTATAAACCTTTTGCAATAATTCAAGAATATTTACTTTATCTTTCAAAGATAACACTTTCGGGGTTTTTAATGACATTATTCACTTTCACGAATAACGAATATCGTAGCGATGTTAAAAAACAGCTAACATGTCAGCGTATTACATACATGGATGAAATTAAGAAAAAAGAACGCTGTAACATCAACCAATAAGTGAACTCAATTCGGGGATTTCCCAATTCAAAAAACATTTTAAAAAGTAAACACGTTCACGTTTTAGAGCTTCCAGATTTTGTTCACGTTTTAGAATAGCCTGTGTAAAAATAAATTGGTTCACGTTTCTGAGACGTTCACCCTTTTGAGTGTTCACGTTTTCGCGAGTTCACTGTACATCAATTTGCGCGTTTCTCGATTCATAATAAGTCATAAGTCCATTCATAATGAAATTTCAAAGCAAACTAAACAAAAACAACTATCAGCTGTTAAATGGGTGCTCAAATAAAGCAGTGATGCCAACTCAAAGTTGTGATACTCTAAAAAAACACCCTTTGCAACAAATGTTACAAAAAATCAACGGTTGCAAGTTGTTCACATAATAGAGATAGGTTGTGTTCACTCTTTAGAACCTCATGTGTAATAATTTTGTTGTTCACTATTCTGGATGTTCATATAACTGGGTATTCATATAACCGAGCGTCTACTGTATTTGAAAAATTTTCTTATGCTTTCTTAAGTTTTAATTTCCTGTACATTCCTGTCTTTCACTCTGCCTGCCGCTTGCCTATTGTCTACAATTATATTTCTTGAGAGTTTTGAAAACAGAAGACATTTTGCGCAAACTTTTTTGTTTTTGAAAACTTTGTGTTTCAAGTTTAATGCCAGAAAAAACAGGTAGAAAACAATGGAAAAAAAGTTTAATATATAAATAAAATGTATTCACCTGTAAAAACTTTTGTAATTTACCGAAACTACAAAATCAAAGTTTTTCCGTAGGGTAATTATTATTTAATTAATTTTACCCACCACATAACAGACAGCTTTAAGTGAAAAGAAGTTTTGGAGTTGTGGCTCAATTCGATTTAACGTGGTTAAACTTAGTTTAAACTTTTGAGTTGAGGCTTTAATAGCTTAAAAAAATCAGTGAACGTTAAAACGCTCGTTTAGTTGAACTAAACTTAAATTTATAAGGAGTTTAAACTCAGCAGCAGTAAATCAGCATCGCATGTACATATTATAAGTAGCTTAAAAAATAACATGTGACAGCACTACGATAATTGGTGTAAAATGCATATGGTCTGTATTGGTAGCCCAATTTTATTCGTTTAAATATGATTTATATGTTACGGATTTATAGATTAGTTAGTTTAAACACATTTTAAACCAAAAAGAGAGTTTAACTTGCTGGGATTTATTAGCCCTAAGTTGTTATTTTCTCTGGAGCTTAAATGAGGAAGAATTTCAGTAGACAATTTTAAGTCAAAAAAGCTTTACGGCCATATTCTGACGATCGCACGATTTGAATACGGAAAACGCCAGATTTATTTTATGGTGTTCGTAAACTCGTGATTTTAGCTTGCGATCTGCCATTGTTTTTTTTTTTTTACAAATATTCTAGTTCTCTTTTTCAATTTGAAGGCGCCAAAATTCTTGCTTTTGCGATTTACAGAACACTTTATTTGCGATTTTAGGTCAGAATCGCCAATGTTAAGCGTTTTGCGATTGCCAGAACATGCCCGTTAGTTTCCGTTTATTAAGATATTCGCAAATGTTACATTGATTTAATGTAAATATGTTACGTTAGTTCATACTTAAGATCCAATTTCGATTCAACTGTAATCAAAAAAGTTTTTTAATGTAACTTATTTTTAATTCTTTTAATTAAATGTAATACTGTTAACTAACCAGAGATTAACCTTTTAAGTACGAGAAGTTTTAAATGGGTGGTTAGATTTAATTAAACTTGGTTTAACTAAAGGTATGTTTACACCTAACAAATATTTGACGAAAAAATATTAAAAAAGCGTGACCACAAGATTGATTTACTTTTTAATAGTTTTTGTTCTTTTCTGAAACAAATTGTAGAATAATGTATTCGATAAAGTTTTAAATGCTGCTTGATTTATTATCGGTTTCAGGGGAATTCTTAATTGACTCAATTAAAGTTGTGCGTAATAACAATGAATGAAGTAAATTGTTGAAATTGTGCCTATTTTTCTGGTGTTAAAGAATCTTTGTTTCTTGTTAAGTCTGGGGGTCTACTCTCTATTGCGATGCGAAAACAATTTCGATGCGAAAGCTTAATGCCAAGTTGGTACTCTCTATCACTTTCGCAAAATTTTCTGAAAATGAAGCGATAGTGGCAATAAAAGATGCGTTCGTAAATGCATCACTGCGCTGCATCAGTGATTTCAAATCGTTATATATTTATCAGTGAAGTAAACGTGGACCAAAAAATTGTGAAATACTCCACAAAAATAATAGACATACAATAAAAAAAAAAAAAAAAATAGAATTATTTTTTATCGGCTTTATAAAAAGTTTGCTTTTCTGATGCAGCGCAGTGATGCATTTACAAACGCACCCAAAAACTAATGATGGCGCGGATTTACAGTAATGAAATGCCAAAGTGTGTAAAAATATTTGAAATTGGAAAATTTAAATAAAATAAAGTGATGATTTACGAAAAGAAAAAAATTAAAAGATGCGAAGACACATGCGCAAACGTATTGAAGAGTACCAATCGCTAGATTTGCTACAATTTTCTTTCGTTTCGCAATAGAGAGTAGCCCCCCTGGCTTGGCTGTTAAGAATATATTTAAAAGTTTTTCCAAAATTTTTTAATATTTGAAAAAATTATATTTACTTTTAAAACGTTACGACTTACGTTATGACTTTAGTTTGTTATAAATCAATTTAGTTTTATTTCCTTGTAATATGCAACTTATATTGTAATATTAGGTTTTTTTCCTCTTTTTTCCATATCATATAATATTTTTTCTTTAACATGGCATTTGTTTGGTTTTTGCTTTGGAGCATCAGCAGCACTAACAAAATCACGTTTTCAATGTTTCTTTTACATTCAATGTATTTAAACAAGAGTCTGGATTATTTTTTTGTACTAACTGATTTTTTACTTTCTATACTTGCTTTAGCTCTAATGTTAGTTTTTCATTTTAGCCATAGAGTCGAGTCGAGTTATACGTCATTTCCATTTCTTTTAACATCCATTATAAACCATTCATTGTCTGGCGCTTAAGTACCCACTTGACATGGTATGATTTCTTTCCACTAGATACTACCACCACCAAGTCTGTGTGCGATGTGTTTGTGTAAAATTTAAGTACATTTCATAGCTCTCTGTAGCCTTAACAATGCTATATACTACCATTGTTTAAACAAAGCTACTGCTATAGCTCGCCGTGTGTGTGAAATTATTTGGTGTTAAGAGCAGAGTAGAGAAGGTAGCTCTGCTACCAGCAGCAAATAGTTCAATAATAAATGTTGTGCTTTGTCAGGATTATTGTTTCATTTGTACCAGTATTAAATATATAATTTCTTCAACTCCTTGGCCCTCTTTTGCAGAACATTTAATGTTAAAAGGAAATATGAGCGGTGTGGTTTTGGTGGTATGACAATGACTGTAATAGTTTTTAAACGTTTTACTGCCACACAGAGAGTTTTTTGTGTTGGAGCTTGTGACAGTGTAAAACAGCTTTGTCTTGTTGCTTGTATACTCATTCATTCCTCGGCTGCCATATAATAAATCGCACCTGGACATGTTGTTGTTATTTTTATTATTAGTATCACAGAGAGTCTGTCCCTCTTTCAGACCAACTCTTTGTACCTTTATTATGGTCGCTTGCTTTATTTTTTCCCCCCCCCCCCCCAAGAAATAAATGCTTCCACTACTAGTCTTGCTTTTGTTTGCCATTGCTTCGATTATTTGTCCTTTTTTTTTGGTGAGTGCGCCTCTAGAGCTCTTGTTTTTTTTAGCAGCTATTTGATTTTAATGCTGGCTTAGGGACAAATTTTATTATGGTTTTTTATAATAAAACAAACATCTCTACTTATTTTATTTACCAAAAGGTACGTTTCAAGTAATTTGAAATAAACTAGGCAGCCAGGAATGTAAGTGATGGGTTTTTGAAGTGTAAAATTTAATTATGGTAAAGTGTTGCAAGCACAAATATGTTTAAAATGATTTATGACTAAATAAATTATATTAAAATATTTTATAAATGAAGTGGTGCCATAGGGGCTAAAGATACAATGAAAGGAATTTTGGCTAGTAGCGGGGTTTAAAAGATTGTTTAGGGATAAAAAAAAAAGGATTTGAAAAGAGTCTTCGTTTAAAAGAAAACTGCTTTAAGAGAGAGCGAGAGAGAGAGAGAGAGAGAGAGAGAGCTTGAATTAAGTCAATGATTTGTATTTCAAGTACCGTAAATAATTTTTCCCTCGCAATTTTCCCCATTTTCACATATTTGCGATCATGAAAAACTCCCATGAAAAAAATGTAATTCAAAGAAGAATAATAACGTGATAAAATGTTCACGGGAATAAATTTCCCTTATCGTGAAAAGTTTTTCCCTCGTAATTTTTTCACGTTTCCCTTAGATTTTCTCACTTTATTTTTGTTAGGGAACAGAACATGTATGTCAGTAGTTCCTCCTATAAATAGAATATTAAGGGCTAGATCCGTTAATAAGGCACAAACCGCTATATTGGTCAACAAAATGCAAAACAACATGTTGATTGCCGGCGGATTTGTGAAGTTTTCGAAAGACGTGGTGGCAGAATTTTGGAAAATATTTTTACTACATAAAATTCAAAGTTGCCAAAAACTAACGTTGCACTGGAAATGATAGCGTGAAAAATTTTTCACATGAGATTCACGATTGCTTTTTCCCCTTCGAGGGGAATGAAAATTTCATGGGAACAAAAATTCCACTTGTTATTCACGATAGGGGTGAATAAAATCTGGTAACTTTGTTATCATTCTGTGACTTATCAGACTAAGAGCAGACTATCGTTTGTATATTACGCATAATTTATTGCGAATGGGTGCCCCTGTAGGGTAGTTGGTTGTAAGGTTGTCGATAGTGCAAATGTTGCGGGTTAGATTCCCGCCAGAGACGCTGGTTTATTTCACTGCAACACGTTACGTAAATTTAAATTAGAAAATAAAGTTAGAATATAACGGGTTATCCATTTTTCGGTTTCAAAAGTAAAGTTGAATAAAACACGTATCTTTGATTTCGATTAAGCTTTCATTTCATTATAAAAAGTCTAACGGGTCTTAGTGGCTAATTGACGTCGCCAAAAGGCCAAATTACGCGCTTTGGAAACTTCCAATATAATCAAGCCAAATCAGTGGCTTGTGGCACCGTCTTGTTGAAACCACAAATCCAGTTCATTGCCTTCAATAACAAGCCGTCGGATAGGCCCAAATGACAATTTGGCCAAGTGATGTTAAGGCTGACATGACAATGATGAAAAGAGTCATGGGCTCGAAAACGAAGACATTTGTCTTAGTCATGATGTCAAAACACATCAGCGTTATGACGCCTTTGCTATCAGTGTAACATTTAATAAATAAATAATATTTCGAAAATTAGCTAGCTGTACACGTAAAGAAACTCCATTTTTGATACACAGAAAAAAGTTTTTGCGCCAGTAAAAGAATTTATCAAAAATAAAATCAGTTTAAATTAAATATTTAATCAGGTTAATTAAACATTTAATCAAGTGAATTAAACGTTTAATTGAAATATTGTCAATTAAACATTTAATACACTTGATTAAAAGTTTAATTCATTTGATTAAATATTTAATTAAAACTGATTTTATTTTTAATTAATTCTTTTACTGGCGCAGAAATTTTTTTCTGTGTATGATTACCTCTAACAAAACAGTTTTTAATAAAAAAATTATGAACACATTATGGTCACCTTAACCATATTGTTTATAGTCGCTGGCAACCACTTAATTGTCACCATAGGTGACCATAAAGAAAATGTGTTGTTTTTTGTCTCTAGTTGGGGAATGTGAATCGATTTTTTTATTGTTATACCTCCTTTATTCAAAAAACAAAAAAAGTAAAAGTTCACTTTAGTTAACCAATACATTAAGCCCAACATTTGAAGGGCTTAAAGTTTTGGTAAACTTATGGGAAGTTTGACTAAGGGGGGCTTTTCTTTAAAGTGCGTAACAGCTAATTTCACCAAGTTCAGTAAAAGAATTTTCAAATAGCATATCGTCGGCTTAGAGTGTAGACCTGCTAAATACATTCTTTACACTACATGACATTTTGATACCGTTCGAGAGATAAAGAGACCCCGCATCGACTAAGAAAAACATTTTTTTTTTTTTCAATTTGGGACTATAGACTTAAGATAGAAATAGAAATCATTACACTGATAGAAAAGGCGTCATAACGCTGATGTATTTTGACATCAGTTCTATGAAAAGTGCCTTCGTTTTTGACCCCATGACACTTTTCATCATGGTGATGTCAACCTTAACATCACTTGGCCAAAGTGTCATCAGGGTCAAAATGAAATTATGTCATCAATGGGATGACACATCGGCATCACAGAAATTACGAACATGTCCTCAGTGCGATGACGCAGTAACATCCGAGAATGGACACATTAGCATCAATTTAATGACAGTTTGTCATTAAGTCAAAGTCATTGGAATTGACTTAAGTCAAAGTGAGAGAATATTTTTATTTACTTACCTGTTACATATGTTTGTTTCACGTTTGTTGAATTACGACCTTTGTTTACAGCAGAACTCTCAATAATAAGACACCAGCACCATGCCCCATCTGGTTTTCGTAATCATTCTACTTTAAAAATTTGATGTATTTAACTAAACAATTTAAAAAATAGAAAATAGGAATTTTTGCTTCCTTTAATACATTGTAATCATGAAAATAATGTTATTAATATACAAAATGTGGCATCGAATTGATGTCACTATAGTCTTAAAATAGATGACACGTAAAAAATGACAAAATTGTTAGTCAGTAAATAAAATTTTCTCAAATACATTTAAATAAAAAAAAAGAAAAAAAAATCTGTAGTTTCTTATTTTTTACCTTAACTCTCGAAAACGCTTCAATTGGTTTTTTTTCTTTATTGCAAATTTCAAACTTTTCGAGTTAAACTCTTCCACTAAAATTTTACTACTGAAAATTCAAACTTTTTATAAAACACATGATGTTGCTTAGAATTTCTTGGACAATTTCTAATAAAACTTTATCAATTTTTACTGACAAAAAAATAAACTTACACTTGGGTTGAAAAAAAAACTAACGCAATTTCGAAATATACATTTCACTTTTATGTCTTATTTTATTTTTTCCTTAAGTTATTTGAAACAAACATTTTGTTTTTGGCTTCCTATTTCAAAAACTTTTCACTTTTTTTTCACTAATAAGTTTCCAGTCTTTTTTTTTTTTTGTGTTTATAGTTGTTTGAAGTCTAATGCCAACCCTTGAAATTGCTGTTTTTCTTTTTGCTTTTGCTGCATTTCCGGTTGCAATACCAGGAAATACTTTGGCACTTGTTCTGTTGCATATTCTGCTTTTATGATTATTTTTTCCTTTAGAATGTTCCTTTCCTTTTTTCCAACAACTTTTGTAATAACATTTAAATTTTTTTGTGTAAGAACGTTCCTAAAGAACACATGTGAGAATAAGAAAATACTTAAAATATTTTTCCTTTCCGTTTGTTGCGAATGCTAACTCCTCCTGGGGTGGCATTGGCAATGTTTGGACTTAATATTGCTTGAATGGAAAATATTTTGATTGGGTTGTTGCAAAGGGAAACCCAAGCATATATTTGATTTTTATGACTAAGTTTTTTTTTAAATTTATTTCAGATTTAAGAGAATATTATAATAACAGAAAAATTATGTTACTGCTATAAATAAGTAATTTAGAGTATCTTGCAGCCCTTTTACGAGAGTCGTTGTCGATAGAAATTTTGTCGTATTTGTGTCGTCTACGACAATCATAATACCAATTTAAAAGAGCTACTCGTTTTTGATTACGAAAACGAAACTTATAATAAGGCCGATGAACAGGAGAAGTTACATGCTCTTGGATGGTTGTTATTAGCTTATTGGCATGCTCCTTACCCTTTACCACAACCGTAACATGTTAGGAGGCAACCATAATATGTGGCTTCTTAATGGAGGACAAATTTAACCATAATATTGTTACTCGGTGACAATTCTATGTTCACATTCTAAAGTGCGTCTTCGTTTGGTGTTCGTCTACATAAAGACGCGTTTAATCCACTAACAGCGTCAATTCCTATGAGTATCAATAAGTACCCTGCCTTCATTCGCTCAACAACCGATGGAATAACCGCGAATAATGCCTCCACACATGCCAAATAAAAATGTTGATTCTCGTTCGGATGTCTTGGATTATGTTAATTCTGATGTATATGATATGAAGGATAGTTTAGCTTTGCAAAACGATAACTCTGATTGAATACATGTCCAAAGAACTTCAAGATCATAAGACGGAAAAATGTGATGCTAAAAAAGGTAAAAAGTCTGAGTTATATAAATGTTCTTGTTTCAATTCGATAGCCAGCAACAAGATGGTCAAGCTTAGAGCAGCTCTTGTAATTTATTGGGGTGGCAAAGAATGCAAATAATAATTAAGCCATTATTCTAAGCCGCATATAGACTTTAATGGAAGTCCTGCCAAACAAAAATTCGTACAAAACAAGGAAAAGAAATCCCAGTCTAGCTGCTCGAAAAAATCTAGATGACAAACTAACATCATACACAAACAGGATCTTACAACGAAAATGGAGAAATTTAATGTGCACGACATGAACCAGTTACTGGATGGCAGTGGCAAAATGACCTTGGCTCCTTTAAAGAATATTTTACTACACCACTGCTCGCTAAATGTGGACCAGAAGCGTCCTGAATGCGTGGCTTATCCAAATACACCGGAACACAAATCCACAGAATCCGATACGCGAAACAATACACATTTCTCAGAATCACCACTACTTGAAAATAACTTAGAAGGATCCCAGCAACATATTAAGAAATTTATTCACAACGTCAATAAAGATCAAAGTGCATCAACACCAGACGAAGGACCGCATTTTTCCATAAAGGGGGGGGAGGGATGTTGAGAGTCACCCTCATATTGAATAAGTATGACATTATTTAGTATTAAGTAATCAAAAAAAAAATAGGCTGACTCAATTATACGAGTCAGCACTTTAGAAACTTGCTGACTTTAGTACAGTCAGCATTTTATTTTATAAGAACTAGCTATAAATAGCGGGTAAGAATTATTTAAAGGACAGTTGTAATTAGAAAGCCAATAAACATCTACCTGCGATCTCCACGGAGCACTCCAGGTTAGGAAAATACAAAAAAGGTCTTCTAATTTCAACTACAACATTATTGAAAAATCTCTCTTGTTGGTTTGGAATGGAATAAAGCTGTAGCTTTTACAGGGCTGTTTAATGCAGAAGTACAATAATAAATTAGAAAACAACCGTAACCGTACCGCTTCAGTTTTCTATCTAAAGCAGCTAATCGGTTAAATGCATTCTCTTTAGGACGTTCACTGCCCTGTATGTCCTGAACAGTGTTGCCAATTTAGCCATTTAGTGGCTAGATTTAGCCATTTTTCACCCTGTTTAGCCATTAAAAAATGAGTTTAGCCATTTTTTTAGCCATTTTTCAACTTGTTTAGCCATAAATTTTTTTTGCCGTTTTTCTTTTAAAAGAATAATTTTTATTTTATTATAAAAATTAATAAAAGTAAAATAAACATTTTGAACAATTAAAACGCCTTTAACTTAAATCACAACTTTTACAAATGTTGAAAATCGCTATAAACTATGACGCTGAAACATCATTCAAAATAAAGGAACAGCATTCCACTATTAAATTTATAAAATCGATCAACACAAACATCACTGTTTCTTTCTGGTTGCAAGTATTTCAATAAAGGGCTGCAGGCGGTAACAAAATTGTTTTAGAAATTTCAGAATTGCCTATAAAGTTGCTCTCACTTCCATGGTCTAATGCTGAAGTAGAGAGGGTGTTTAGCCAAGTAAACATCGTTAAAAGTAATTTGAGAAATAGGTTACATTAAGCAACCGTTAATTCGATTTTATCAATTAGGTTAATATTTTTACCATAACAATACAATATTTATACCACCACCACAATCGTGGAGAGGGTACTATGCGTTTGTGCTGATGTCTGTAACACCTTAAAATATTGGTCCTTAGCCCACCTTTACGTATACCGATTGACTCAGAATCATTTTCTGAGTCGAATTAACGATGTTTGTCCGGCTGGCTGGTTGTCCATGTAAACCTTGTGCACAAAGTACAGGTCGCAAAGGTTGGGTAAATGTTGTCGTGATTATGATTTTCCTTCAAATTATTTAAAACTTATGATTATTTGAAACTAATGAGTGAGTGATTCCTATGAGATGAACAATAACGACATCGAATGTTTCGATGATTTAATTTTTTAATATTAATTTACGTTTATTCTTATTTAACAAATTGATCTTAACTCACAATTTCATCGTAAACAACTTTAAATTAATTATTTCTGTTTTGTTATTGAATTTTAATGTGTTTTATTTAAAAAAGCTTTTAGCCATTTTTTAGCCATTTTTTTCCGTAAATTTAGCCATTTTTGGTCACCACGTTTTGGCAACACTGGTCCTGAAGGACTTTGCTTGTATTCCACTAAAAAAAGTTTTCGAATTATTTATATTAAAATAAACTAGTTTAGTTGAAATTCTTTTTAAACAACTAGAAATATTCCTTGGGAATACATCAAACACGGAAGCTTTATATATTTCTCGTTAACGTTCACAAAAAACAAGAAAAAAACACATTCAGTTTTTGTAGGGAATTTCATTTAACTTTTGTTTGTACCTCTTCCCTCCGCTTTGAATGTCTGACTCAATGTCTACCAAAAAAAAGATTTGTTTTATACGATTTTTTTCTGTTCCCTCACACTTATTGTTATTTTGTCGTTATAGCCAATTTATATACACGTGTTTTTGGCATTATTTTATTATGTCTACTGTTGGTTTTACTACTTTATTTTCTTCTTTGGTATAACAGCCAGAGCGGGTTGTTTAAAAGGGTCGTGAGAAGGAAAGTATGTAACTTTAAATGAGAAATTGTTTGTAGTTTTTATTTGCACCTCATAAAAATAAATGCTATAAGAATTTTTCCTAACGTTACAGTTTTGCAATTTATTATTGCAAAAAATTAAAATAAAAAAAAAAACGAAAAATTCAACAGGACACTATTACTTACAATCACTCTCTCTGGCTCCTTGAAAAAGTTACACTTGCACTTGCATTTTGGTTATAGATTTTTTTTGTAAAGAAAACTAGTACGTGAATTCGTTTAGTCTTTAGGGATCATAAACATTTTTTGGTTGGCAATTTTATGGTTAAAATTTTTGTTTTGTTTTCGTGGGAGAGTTTGCCAGTATGAAAATCTCCCCTATTCCTGGTGTTTTGCCAACACTTTAGTTACTTGCAATGTTTTCAGCTGGTTTTTAATAATATTTTTTTCTTATTTCTTTATAGTGTAGCCTTAAATAGTCTTGAGATATTTATATATAGTCGTTTTCTTACGTTTACTTTCGCTTACTATTTAACTAGACATAATCAGACAGACTGACAGCAAGACAGACAGGCAGACGTTTTAGAATTATGACGTTGTAACATTTGTTATATTTCTCATAAATTTGCTTTTGTTTTAAAGTAAAACGTTTAATTTTCGTTGTTTATGACTTGATGGTCTTAGTCCATTTTCTTTATCGAAAAATTCTGCCCCATGCTCTACTTTAAAGCTTCTAGTAGTAGATTCTCTTGCTTGGTTAATTATAATTGCTTCAATAACTTTTGTGTATTTTTTTTTGTTTGCTGAGATTCTTTTTTTATTTTGTAACTTTTATTTTTCTACATTTACTAATTGTTTTTCTTTTATTCTTTTTTATTTACAGGTATGTGGTGTAAATGGATTAAATTTTCTAGCTTAATTAAACAATATTTCAGTTTTGGAAAAAAGAGGTTTGGTAAGAAATTTTATGTGAAATATTTTATGTGAAATATATGGAAAAAATCTGGGAATTAAAAAAAAAATATACTTAGGCTGGATTTTTGCGGTCTCAGGTAAACTAGGTTTAGTTAATCTGGAAACAGATTTGTGCCGCCATTACCAAGTTTGAATTTGAAAATTTTGACGGAACAGCTTAGCTTTGCTTAAAATGTTGGTTATTGTATACTATACATACACAAAAAACAAAGAGCAGAAGAGCATAAAACCAACAAATGCAAACGTAAATAAACCAATACAATGCCACACATGCAAAGCTTTCAATGTAGTGGTGCCCATACCTGCCCGGTGGCGAACGTCATAGTGATTCAGCGTGACAAACGCTGACAATATTAAATCATCGATGACAAGTGTTGATTTTACTTTGATGTCATACATATATGAATTTTTAAAGTATTTGTCCAAACTGTCATAGATGACTAATGTTGATTTTGTCTTGCAGGCGTCCATTTATTTGTGAATCCTAACAGACAATATCATCAACTTTCACTAGTGAATTTTTTCAGGTAGAGTGACAAGGAAAACACAGAATAAACTCAAGTAATAAATGGAACAGAACAAACAGAAACAAGTAAGAGTGCTATATTCGGCTGTGCCGAATCTTATATACCCTTCACCATTTTACGAGCAGAATACAGAGCAACTAGACAAAAACTAAATAAAACTGGTAAATATTTTTTTTTTTAAATAAGAGACAACCGGTTTTGAACTTCGCTTTTCATAAGGGCCCAGAATATATATACTTTATACGGTGTAGGATCAATATTGTAGAAATTACCTTTTTTACCTTCGGTGAAGGGTATAAAAAGAGTAATTTTCGGGAATTCAGGGGTCTAATCACAGCATTTGATACTATCGTATCGAATAAACTATTGAATTTTTTGCAAACGATAGACACTGGCGTATTGAATGAAAACTCGATAAATGTAATGTCGAGTTACTCGATGTCGAATGCTATTATTTCAAATTCAATACATTTCATTCGTTATCGAGTTTCAAGATACCAAAATAAATAATTTCGATGAATTTTGCTCGATATCGTATGCGGAGATTAGACCCCAGTATTTCGGTTATAACTCATACAAATTTCCGACATTTTGGTGTATAAGTCATATACATAGGACATATGGCAGCCCTAAAATTTAGGTTTTTATAAAAATTTTGATGTTTTTAGCCCATTTTTGGAGTATTTTGCTCATAAATTACCCATTGTCTAACCGATTTGACAGGTTTGTATACCGACGTGCTTAAGAAGAAATTTGCCATTTACTTGAGTTATAAAGCTTGGACTCGGGGAGATGTATGGTTCCCGAAAGTGGGTATTTAAAAAAAAAATTTAATTTTGGTCATAACTTTTTGTATCTTAACCGATTTTCCCGAGTTTTTAATAAAATATGTTCTACTAGAAATTTCAGATATAAAGGACATATGGCAGCCCTTAAATTTAGGTTTTTATAAAATTTTTAATTTTTTTTGTACGGGAGGTACCACGCCCACTTCTCCAATCCCGCCCACATTGTGTAGGATGGTGTGTATTGGCAACCTAAATGTGTGTACCTAATTTGGAAACTTTGGCTCTTGCCGTTCTCAAGATATACAGAAATAAAAAAAATACAACAACAACAAGGGATTTTTGGAAAAATTTAGAGGTAGTCGTGGTTTTTTGCTCATATCTCCGTCATTTTTGGACCGATCTGGCTGAATTTCAATAGCAAACTTAAACGGAGTATATGTGACATAAATATACATCAACCTAGTCCACATCATTTCTGGGGTTTTCGGAAAACCCATTTCAACATACACACGGACAGACGGACAACCGGATTTGAACTTCGCTTTTCATAAGGACCCAGAATATATATACTTTATAGGGTGTAGGATCAATATTGTGGAACATACAAACGGAATGACGAAGTTATATATACCCTCTTACCTTCGGTGAAGGGTATAAAAAGAAACGGTCCGTTATTTTCTGATTTATTTATTGACGGAGACATATAGCAGACAAAGTCCTGCAGCGCTCACTTCGTGATCTATTCATAACAGACAATAACGCTAAGTTTTTCCTTTTAAGGGAACAGTGACATTCCAAAGCCGTTGTCATGCATAACTCCCTAAATATCAACTTGTTACTGACTCTGGTGCGATTATTCATCGATGAAAATGTCATAATGACAATTGTCGCTCATAAACGCCACCGGGTGATTATATTAGAAGCAAAAAAAAAAAAAACCAAACATATTTCATAATTTTGTTGTTGTTTTCCATAGAAATTTATATTGAATATTTAAATTTTAAACGCAGCATATCTTGTTGCGTTAACAATTAAAAAACGCGATATATATTTCTGTAGAAAGCAAGAACAAAATTTTGACAAATTGTTGACATTGTTTTTGCTTTCAATGTTATTTTTGGCATTGCGTTGCGTTTTACACAATAAAGGCCTAACATTTGTTATTGATTACTTTGCCAATTACCGGGAAATCTGTGGCAGAATTAATGAACTGGCATTACAGGTTTACAAGAGCGAAATGTCGAAATTTACATTTATTGTTGATTTCTTATTACATGGTAAATTATCATACAATCACTGCCACATACAACAACTTTTGCAAGACATTTACACAAAACGCAAACATTTTATTAAATTTTTTGTTATTAAGTTTTATGTTTGGGACAGGAGATAGATTTGAATTTCGATTAAGGTTTTCGGTTTATTTTTTTTTTTAACTTTTTCTTTAAAAAAAATCTTTAAAATGCTCCATTAAAAATTTCCAGAAAAAAACATTACACTCATTTGCTTAAAAGCTTTTATAATTAAATTCATAAAAGTCCATTTCGTTAGATTGAAAAATTGTTTCATTTAAATTTTAATAAACCAACTGTTATTCAATAATCTCTTAGAAATCAATGAAAAAAAATAAAAATAAATATTTATTAAAAAAACTAAATTGTTTAATAAAGTTTTGCAAAACTTTTTTACAAACATAAATATTTTTTTTAAAGAAAATCAATAACATTTGTAAAAAAAACCTTTTAAAAGTAAATTACAATTAAAGAAAAAATAAAATGAAGTTTTTTGAGAGAATAACGAAAAAAGAAATAAATAAATAATAATGATCATGAATTACAGTGAAACCTAAATATAACAAGCAAATCAGCAAATGCATAGATAAGGTTCAATTGGTAGCCGAAACGAGGACGGCTTATTTGGGTCCTTACAACAGGCCCTTTGCGATACCCTACGCAAATGACCAGTGTTAGATTAATCCAAAAGAATTACTGCAGCCATTTACAATTTTTAGTTTTCTAATAATAATAAAGATTAATCTGAGTTCTCCTCAGATAGAAGATCCAAACAGGGCAATTCTTGTCTCCCAAAATGCCTAAGGGAGTGAAATATCGTCGCTTACTACTTGTTATTACGAATTAATAATACAATAATACCCTATCGGAAGATGTTATAATTTTTGAAAAATGTCTCATTGCATGGATACCCATCAACCACTGCAGTGACCCGTGGTTTGGTACTAATTTGGTACCAGACAAACTTAAGTATGACGTTGGTCTTTCCCACATCATGTCTAGGCCATTGAATTCTAAATAAAGATTCCCCCATGCCAAGCTAGGCAGTCTAGGAACATATCGCCCAAAATACGTTCCTATTGAACTATGTAGGTCGTCTGCAGTGTGTATTCCCTAATTGCCGAGCCAGAATCAAAATGAAAGAAAATCTATTAAGTCAATGCAAATATTTTTTGATTTTGTTACTTTTTTCAAGGATCCACTGTTTCAAATTTATATTAATGGCAATAAAAATTGCAAAAAACTTAGCTTAAATGGTCAATATATTTAGTTTTATTTAACTATTTTTTTTTTTCTTCTTAATAACCAACTTACAAACTAGAAATAAACTGTTTTTTTTACTAAATAAACTTTAATCGTAATTTTTCCTAACTTTTTTTCTATAAAATACAAATAATAAATAAATGAACAAAAAAAAACCGGGCGGACAATGGTCTAAAGTCAGTAGATGGATGACTTTTTCGTATTTTTTGTTAGTTATAACTGCATAAAGTCTGCATCTCTCGCTCTCTCTCTAAAGGCTTACTGACTGGCTACTTGCAACCAATTGTTGTTGTTGATTGTTGGGTAGATGGTTTGTTGCATAGTAGTCGTCGTCGCTGTGGTAACAACAATTTATGCCAATTACTCGTTTATTTACAGTAGTTTTTCATGTTTCTAAATGTCTGTTTATATCTCTTTAGTTGTTTTTTTCTCTTCTATTTACTTTTCATACGCATTTGCATTAAAGCAATAATCTAAATAATTTTTATAATAAAATGCATAGAAAAAAGGAACAAAACAACACAATAACAACGACAACAACAACAACACAACCTTATGCAGCAACATGAAAAACTATAATAGAAACAAATCTACCTCATCAAGTAAATTGCAACACGTCACTTTACTGCCAAAGTGAATAAATAGTACAGATTGCAGTTTGTGTGTTTTTGATGTTGCACCAACAAAACCAAGTACAAAAAAACAAACAAAAACAAACGAAAAAAGATGTAGAGATGCCAGCAAGAAATATGAATTTAAATTTGCATAGTTAAATAGATAAATCTGCATAAATTGCTATGGTTTGTGTTGCTTTAGTTGGCTGTTTCTTTATAAAGTGACTAAAATCCCAACACCCACATTTTTTTATTTTGGTTTTTCGGTTGATTGTGCCACAAGATTGACCGTTTTTAAGCTAAAGTAATGAACAAAACGTTCAAAGAAATAAAAAAAAAATAAAAAATACTTTTAATCCCAACTATACACCATCATCCAAATTTAATTTTTTTGTTTTTGGTAAATGATAAATTTTGCATTTGTTAAATTTTCATCATCATCAACATCGTCACTAAAGTTTGGATTTACCCCTTGAGGGCTGCTGAAATACATAAAGAGACTTGAATAGAATATATAAAGAAGAATATATTTTTTAATAAAGCAAATCTTATTTTTTTCTGTTACCTTGTCCTTTTTATGTATATACACATGCATGGGAAAATGTGTCTGCTATTTAATGATGTACATGGCCACGTCAGGGGAATCGAAATCACCTGAAATTGAATTCGAACAAATTTTGAAAACTCTCCCGCATTTAAAGTTCATAAAAATATTTCCTACTTTTGCGTTCTTAATCTGGTACTTTTTTAATTTTCGTAAATATTGGTCTTATGAACATAAAATTTAACCTTCAAGGTCCTGACTGAATAAGAGTCTGCATAAAAGCGCTTTTTGGTACTTTTTTGTTCTTTAACTGGTACTTTTTGAATTTTCGTAATTATTGGAACTAGAAACATAAAATGCAATATGCAATGTAATGAGTGGATAGGAATCTATAAGATGAAGTTTTTGGTACTTTTTTATTCATTAATTGATACCCTTTGAATTTCCGTTAGTATTGGACCTAGAAAGATAAAGGCTGACTTCCAAAACGTACTAATACAAAGTTTGTATACAGTTTTACTACTGTATTTTAACGATGCACATGTACAAAGTACCGAAACAATGCAACCATGTGTTCTGTTTACTCAAACGTTTTGAAATGTAAGTGATGCAATGCATAATATTAAAATAAATCTGTATTGCTTGCAAATTAAATGTCAAATATCACAAAGCATCAACTTTGAAACCGATGCTCTGATTGCTTTTTTGCTGCGTTACTAATACTTACCATTGATGTTTTGGAAGGGTGTGCATTGCATATATATTGTATTGAGGCGTAATGAAACATTATACTTTGTTCTTATACAAAGCATTTGACGTTTTGGAAGTCAGCCAAAATTAAACATGCAAGGTCTTGAGTGAATGACAATCTGTTGGAGGGGGGTTTTTTTTGGTACTTTTTCGTTTTTAACTAGTACTTTTTTAAATTTTCGCTAGTATTTGTCTTAAGAACATAAAATTAAACCTCCAAGGCCATGAGTGAATGAGAATCTCTAAAGGTGCTTTTTGGTACTTTTTTTGTTCTTTCACTGGTACTTTTTAAATTTCCGTTTATATAGAACCTAGAATTATAAAATTCAACATTCGATGCCCTGAGTGGATGAGAATCTATAAGAGGGAACTTTTTGGTACTTTTTCCTTCATTAAGTGGTACTTTTTGAATTTCCGTTAGTATTGGAAAGATAAAATTAAACGTGCAAGTTCCTAAGTGAATGAGAATCTGTAAGAGGGGCTTTTTGGTACTAAAACTTTTGAACTCAGGAAAAGCTGCGTTCATTTTTACAAAAATGCATCTGAAAATCTTCATGGATTTCGATTTCCGTGATATTGCCTTTAAAAAAGTTTTTAAGTCTGTTCTTACAACTACATTTAAAACAAACAACATTTTTTAGTTGGAGGGTTTTATCAGGCGTATTAAAATATTTGTTTGATATCCATGTTTTAGTAGAATTACTTTTTTAATCGATCTTACAATGTACATTCGTCCGCCCACGAAAACCTTGGACACAAAGCACAGGTCACAAGGGCCAAACCTGTTGAAAATCCTGAAAATTGCGTTCACAACTTATTACCGTAAAACACTCGTTCTGCCAATACACCATCTTATTTCTTTTGGCGGGTTCATAACTGCTCATGGTTCCCAAATATGGTTTACTTTCAAACATTTGTCTGTATATAGTGTGGTGTAGTATTTCATCCGGTCGGCTTTGACCGACTATAATTTCGTACTTGTTTAGTAATTGTGCTTAGACGTATGGAAGTTCTATATTTTTTGAATATTTTATAATTTTACTCCCACTGTGCCATATCTCCTTAATGACCCTTTCGCCCCAAAACTGCATAATTCTCATTGAGTTGAATTTTTTTTTATTTTCCTTCCAACATATTTGCCGGCCACAATGATGGAGTTTAAATTTAAGCTTTATAAGTTTTACAGACTGTGAAAGTATATTTTTATTTTATATTTCATCTGAATTTTTTTCAAAATTTTTCTTTCAGTCTTGTTTTTTTTACATATAAATTGTAGATTTTTATATGACTTTTGCCTTTAGGGTTTGTTTTTTCTTACTCAGTTTTCAAACGTTTGGCTTTTGGTGCATTTTTTGTTTTCACTGAATCTCAAACTCGTTTTCTATGCAAGATTAGTTTGAAATGATAAAGTGCATTTTAGTTGATTTAAAGGGAAATACGAGTAAGTATTGGAGCCGCATGTAAAGGCAACATGGAAATGATATTAAGTGAAGTTTTTTGTGTTGTAGCTAAAAGCAAATATGTATAAGTCTTTATTTTTTTTATAAAGATATAAAAAAAAAAAAACTCAATATTTTTACATTATTCGAAGTCAATATTCAAAACATCATCATTATTGGCGACATTTGGGTTTGTTTTAAATGGGAAATCAGCTTTAAATAGATTTTTAAAACAAATTGCAATGAGAAACCATTTTTTGAAGTACAAGTTAAATTTAAATTGAATTGTTGTAAAAAAAAAGTTTTATGAATTTGAAAAGAAAAAAAAAACTATTAAATTAGTTAATTTGCAAAATTTTTAGTAGTTACTTTGCAAATTTTATTGAAGATAAAAGCTGACCGGATATTACCAAACATTTTACAACCCTTAATTATTTATTTTTGCCATAAAGTCCAAACATTGATGTTAAATATTCAAAAGGGTTGATTTTAAAATTAGTTATTATATTAATAACAATAATAATAACGCATCTGCTTTTTCTGTTGTGTTTATTTTCAAACGGAAGCAGCTGACACTTGAATTAGACAGTTTGAATGTAAATTTTTGCAACTTTAAGTTTTTCGAAAATCATGTCAAAAAGCTGACCAACCAAAAGTTTATCGCCATATTCATTTTTGTTATTTTTTTTTTTTCGAAAACAAAGAAAATTAGTTAAATGTCACTTTTTTGCAAATGTCAAAAACGGAAATAAGAAAACACCCCTGGCTACAATTTGAACAAAAACTTTTGATAAATGCAAATTAGAAAAGAGGCACGTGTGTGTGGTCAGTTCGAAAAAGGGGATAAAAGTTATATAATTTGAAATTAACTAGCAATTTTTTTAGAACATCTTTTGAAAAAGTAGCTCTAACAAAAAAAAAATCCCTGTAACACAAAAGTCTCTATTACGAAAAGGGACGTATTGCAAAACAATATACATATTTAAAAAAAATTTCTTATAGAAATAATTACGTTTTAAAAATCTACATTTGATAAAAAACTAAGTTTGTCCTGTATAAATAAACCTTTAAGTATCTTATAGGAGTACACCTTTAAAATGAGTTTTTTTTACAAATCAGTGATTCTGTTTAAAAAAATGTCGTACCCTTCAATGTAGGTGAGAGAAGAAAGAAGAAAGGGGGCTAGTACGGAGATGCCTGTACTCGGTCAGTACGCTTTGTGTTTTTATTCATTGGTATATGCACAACGATGGCTCCATGTAATTTTTTTCTTTTCCTTTTCTCTCTGATTCGCTGTTAATAAAATTGTTGTTGTTTTGAACCGAAAAAAGTTGAAACCGATTGCTGCGTGTGATTATATTGGCATCTTTAAAAGGGAATTGAAAAGAAGTTGTTCAGCATCAAAAGATGCAACGTCTAAATTTAGACTTAGATGAAAAAAAAGCTTTTAAGAAAAAATAAACATTTTACAAAACATTATAATAGCCCTATTCACAATCTTGCCCATTTGTGATTGCAAATTTATGCAATTGCTTATATTTTTTCTATCACTTGTGAATGACCGCTTTAGTTTAATTTACAACGCTTGTTGTTAAACACGAAATTCACAGCTAATTGATAATTGGTTCACTGAGTGTAAGCTGTCGGTTAAGGCCGTTACACTCTATCCCACAAAGTCTTACGCATTTTATACAAATTCAACCCTGTCATGATAAGTTGTTATTGTTTTTTGAAAATTTATAAACAATAATTAAATCAGGGAAGCATTTTCATAAAATACGTAAGACTTTGTGGGATAGTGTGAACGGCCTTTAGCAATTAAGTGTTGCATATGTACAGTAAATATAAACTAGTTTTCGAAAATAAATCGAACATTATATGGCGTATGATACACACACCCAGAAACAATTGGGGTATTCACAAGGTGTGCTATCAAGTCATAATGTTCTAAATAATATTTTATAATTGTTAAAAAAAAAAAAATATTGTTGAGTTTCAAAAAAAAAAAAAAAAATTTATGCTGTGTTCATCGGTTCGGCATTACTATACAGTAGAAAGCTAAATTATAAGCGGTTTCCCACAGCAGTCAGATATATTTCTTGTAATTATTTTAAGACGTATGACTTTACAACTTTATGACAACCTTGTGAATCCCCCAAATATCTATTTTTGTTTAAACTCAATGTATTAGTACACAACCCTTAATACCGTTCATAAACAGTTTAACGAAAGTAACAAAAACTATTTAGTGTTCTGTATTTCGTTATAAAGCAGTATAATTGCAGTGGTTTTGTATAAATACATTATTTTTTAAACATCTGTAGTGTTTTTTCATATTGATGAAGGAAAGAGCAAACAAAATATTTTACCAAAGCCTTTCCCTATGCTCCAGTGGGAGTTAGAGGAATATATATATATATATATATATATATATATATATATCACTAGTATTGAAGTTGTTGCTTGGTAATTTCCACAACCACAGCAAGAATAGCCGGTGTTTGTGTGTATTTGTTCAGTTTACATGTTTTGTTTTTGTAAAAATGTGTTTTTGATTTTAGCAGTCAAAAGGCCGCTGAGCGCAGATGAAACGAAAAAAAAAACACAGCGAAATGTGTGTTTTTTTTTACGAAAAACAGAATGCAATGAAATGTTCTTATCTTTATGATCAAAAATAGATAAGCGTTTTAAAAGTTATTTATTACACAAACACTATAATGGCCATTTGCTCATTAGGCGATTATCTTTTTTCCCAACGAAAAACTGCACATTAAAGAAATTTGGTTTTCTCAATGTCTCATTTGCTTCGATTTTATCGCAAAGCTAACCGGCACTCATCTGCCAATAATTTATTTTCCTTTTATTTGCCATACAGATAAATTTAATCAGCTGACTCGCAACTTTTACATGTATTTTGAGTGGCGTTGCCAGCTGAAAACTTTGTTTTTTGTCGGTATATTGAGAAAATTAAAATCGTTAACAGACAGTTTATCGGTCCAATAAATTTATGTTGACATTAAGTAACAGACAGTTTGTCGATACATTGAGAAAATGGCCATAAGTGTTTGTGGCTTCCATATTTCTACCGTACAGAACACTAAAAAAGTACAGTATATAATGTTTATTTTCGAACTCCGATATAAACTATTGGTGTTAAGAGTTGAATATTAACAAAAAAGTAGCAAGTCCATTACTGTATATTTTGTTGCTGTATAGTTAAAAATACTAAAACATTTTGCAAACGCTACGATGCAAAACCATTTGCATAAGATTGTGAACAGAGCCCATATATACCCCGTTATTCATAAAAAAAATTTTCAGATTATTCAAGGTTAATTAAACAAATTTTCATATAAAATTCGTCTTATAAACCTGTTATAAGCATGGAAAATTGTTTATGAATAAGGCCTTTTGTAAAAATTTCATTTAACAAAGAGTACGTTTTTACAAAAATTTACCTTTGTTTTTTTCAAATTTTTAATTAAACACCGTTTCCGAAAACCTTATTTTTATAACGAACCATTTCTCGTAGCTTTTGTGAGCAATTTTTAAACTCTCTTTTTATTCTCTCCGACTAATCTATCTATCATCTTTAATAAACAATTTTAAGTTTTTTGTTTCTTAAAATTAATTATTTTCCAGATATGCAAAAACTTGTCAAAGTTCTAAAATTAATTATGCAATTGCGTAGCACATTTTCCTGTTTTTTTCTTTAAATGTTTACAGATTCAAGTTGAAAATATCTTTTTATGCAACAAAAAAGAAAAAAAAAATGAACTCTTCTTAGAAACAATAATTTGATTCCAACAGTTAAGAGTGTTCACATACAAATAATTCTTTTTTATTTTTTAGACCGATTTTTTGCTAGAAGTACGTACTTTTTTCGTACTAAAGTGCTTAAAGTTGTTTTTTTTACGAATGCACCATAAAAACTAATTCAATTAGTGCGAGTATGGAAATAATAGCAAAGTCGTCGTATCTTTGCAAACATATTGCACACACTCATATTCACATCGAATGAAGTAGACATCGCATAAAATTCATATGGTATATTCCCAACCCCCCTCCTTTTAAAGTATGTAATAAAAACTAATGTTTAGGAGTATAAACAAATTCTCGACGCAACTGAATGCAAAAATGCACCAGTCCACCACACAGTCAGCATTCATTTGTGGTCATAAACTAAACTGTTTCTTTGAATGTGTTAGATATGCGTCTAAGAATTTTTGTAGATTTTTTTTATCTCTTTTTTTGTTGTCGGACTAGTAGTACATAGTTTTGTTGTAATTGCTGTCACTTGGTTTTGTTCGTACAACCTCTTCTTATGAAACTGTTATAAAAAAAATGTTATTTTGTTTTTGAGAAAAATGCGTAAATTTTTATTACTTACAAAGTCGTCTGGTATTTCGGTTGGTTGTATTATTTCATACACGATTTATTTGCAAATATTATGGCCATAAAGTATAAAACTATTAAAAAAAAAAAATTGTACCACAACCATAATTATTATCTTGTTTTTGTTTGTTAACTAGTTGCGGTTTTATGAAATTGCATCTTAAATAATTATACGAATAATAATGTTTATAATTACTGGTCATAATTAATAAACTTTTAACACTCTGGGTTAAACATATAAAAAAGTTTAACTAATAAGTTGTTAAAAGTTTTCTTTAATTATAGTTTTGTAAAGAAAAAAAGTTCAAAACGCTGAAATTGTTATAGGAAATGTTGTGGTGGCACATAAAAAGAGTTATTATTCTGTAATTGCTATTTATTATAGCAAATGAAAGCTTATCATTTTATTTTTATAACAACATTTAAATGTTATTACTTATTCGGGCTTTGTTTTCATCAAGACAAAACGTAACCCCAGAGACTGTAAGGATAATATTATTTTATTTAAATATTATTCTAAAATCTATTAAATGTAAAATAGCTATACTATTTTGGAGCATTTTAAACATATCATTAAAATATACGTACATGATAACATTGAATGCAAGAAACAACCGTATTGTGTGAAAGCTTAGCGAGACGAACTGGTTTAAGGCGCCCGTACACGACATGTATTTGTCATCTGACATGTCAAATTTTCAAGTCACATGTAATTGTTCATGTCTGTCAAAATTACTGTTTTGCATAAGGTTTATAATATTCGGTCACAAACGTACATGTAATTTGCTTCTGACATTGTCTCTGTTTTTTTTTCGCATTGTTATTGCCGAAACCAAAGTAGTTCTCGGTTTCAAAATAGCTTGCTGCCGCCACGAAAATATTTATTTGCGCCGTAAAATAATTTAGCCATCTTAACATTTTTTTCTTTTATTTTAAAGATACCAATTTAGAATTTTATAATGAAACGGTTTTTATGTATATATTTACATAAATTCTTTTCAATGCACTATGGGTAATTTATCCAATTTTTTTGGCCAAAATTGATAACAGGCGGACAGAATTTTAACAAATCTGGATATGAATTTTTTGATTAACTTTTTAACTTATTAACTCTAAAACTAAGAATAATCTTGGAATTTCTAAATATCGCATTCTTATGAAAAGATACGCATTAGAACAAAATTTTTAAAATTTCTTTTTGTCTACTTTTGGTATATCTTATTAATTTTCTAATTTAATATCATCCAAATCATTTGTGTAAATTATGTATGTTACATATTGACATCATTTGCGCACTCATCGTTTTCACTGGCGCTAAGATCCTCAGTGTTTTCAGAGCTTAAGCGAAATAGAGGTTGCCTGCAAAAAAATGGGATATCTCAAAAAACGCAACAAAACGCAGCATGAAATTGATTATACAATCTCAAAATCAAATACTTATCAAGACCTTATTACTTTTAGCTTTAAAACATTTTAAACTTTTTTTAAAAGCTTCTCCAAAGTTGTATAAACCTTTAATTTTTTTTTTTAATTGAGATAAGATCAAAAGATTGATTTTTTTTCACCAATAAACTATTTTATTTTAAACAACGATTATGTATTTATTAAGCACTTACTATTAATATTGTTTTCCATATTTTATTGTATTTTTCATTTGTTTTTTTATTAAAAACTAGTGTCAGGTATTGTAATAAAAAATAACACGAAGCGCGCCCCACTTAAACTGTTGGTTGTATACATTGACTTTAAGAGTCGGGCGATGAACGGGTTTTTGTTATTTATAATATAAAAATTCACTTCTATTTGCTTTGAAGTATTCTTTATCACATTACAACAAAAAAAAAAACTACTTTTTCTAAAGTGCAGATTTTGAATTTTGGCCAAAAATATAGGCCAAATTACCTACTGTGCAATGGTAAGATGAGCATACATATCTTGGTATTGTAAAATATTAACTTCAGCCGGCTAATGATTCCGTCAATAGTTGACGCCGCTGCCAGTTTCTTCCCGGCATAGATTTCTGATGTCAGATGGTTTGTCAGAAGAAAATAGAGCACGCTCTAATTGAAATTTTGTCAGATGACTTTGCGTCTGACTTTTACAGAAGCAAAGTTAAAAAGGTAACACACGACATGTATGTGTTTTGCAGTGGGAAATTTGACATGTCAGATGACGAAAACATGTCGTCTATACGCTCCTTTATTAAAGATTTAAGTGCATGATGATATACAGTAAAAAATTTGCTCCAAAAGGAGCAGGTTTTTTTGTTTGAATTCATACCTCAAACCGCTTCAAACCTGCTGATGGGAAGCCTGATTTTTGTATGGGGTGTTCCCGGTTTGGAGGACTATTTTCTGCTGACAATAAGCGCTTCTTTTACCATGCAAACAAACCGTTCCTAAAGTGCTTATTTAAGGGCTAACTATGGTATATGCCTTTTTTCAATCATTTTCGTAAACCATAATATACTTTTATTTTTTCGCTTTAAAACCTTCTTCGTTGTCAGCTCTAAAATTGCAGCTTTTTTTATGTATTATTCTTTATCATTTACTGCTTTATAAGAGTCTCTAATTGAAGCGCTTCATTATGCGCCTTTTCTCTGTAGTGCTTAAAAAAACCCAAATTTTTTTTACTAGGTAAGGTTAGATTACATTAGCAGCCGACGAGAAGACAACTCACTTGGGTTCTTTCAGTGCAGTGTTACCGTCGGATATTTTAAAAAAGTACCAAAAAAAGAGGATATCTACAAAAAAAAGTGGCACCAAAAAGAGGATTTAAAAAAAAAAAAATGAACACATCTTTTAAAATTAATATAAGTACACCACATTATGTATTTTTCTATTTATTCTAATTTTAAATGGTATAAAAACATAACAAAAAACATTGTATAGTAATTTTATGCACTAAAAAATAATTGATCGTATTACAATAGACATGTAAAAACTAAAATAAATATTTTGTAAATATTTGTCTGGAGAAGTAATTTTTATAAAATATTTACTTAAATGTTTTGGAAATTCAAAAACGTTAAACTTGTTTTCTGCCAAAACATGTTTTTTGGATCATGACATTGTTGCAGCGAATAGAAGATATTTATGTAATGTGTTTTATAAATACATTTATTAATATATTTCTTGTACTTTACCTTCTGAATCCATGTTCCAATTTCACGCCAAAAATCTTGAGCATTCGAAATTTTAAATATGTGTTCATAATTCGTGTTATTTACTTTACTCTATTGAAGTTTAAATTCATGTATAAATGCATCTGGATTAGTTATAATATCTTTAAGCTCGAAATAGTTTATATCTTCATTAGACACTATAAATAATGGGTCTAAATACTTCAATATATTGAGCTTTTTGTTTTTATATCAATTCTTGTTATCAATTCTATACACAATTTTTGATTTTTAATGTCAATTATACAAATTTTAGAAAAGTTTTCGGTACACAACAGTTCGGTTTCTACTTCACGACCAATATATGCGAGATATCTTTACCCCCCTATTCATAATTAATAAAACAGGTTAATAGAAAGTTTATTCAAACATCTTATAAAAGTGTCTTTTCTAAAGCATTTTGTGGCGGTTGAAAAAGACTTGAACCCACCAAGGACTCTTATTTCTTAGCATAAATTAAAGCTGGGAGTTATAATAAAACAGAAAGAAAAAAAGTATATTTTCCTAACGTAAAAAGTATCACAAAAGTGGCAAGAATCACAAAAAGTACCACATTTGGGTGCATTTTGTAAAAGTGGCCAAATAGTATCCAAGCAGCCGAAAAAGTGGCAAATTGCCACTTTAGTGGCACCAACGGTAACGCTGTTTCAGTGGTCTCTTTGTGATACCCAGCCTGGGTTGTTATGCTTTTTTCTTAAAAAATCGTCAAAAACGTCACGAACATTAAAGAAAATCGTCAAAAAATCGTCATATACTTATTTAAATGTTACAAATCAAAGGCAATTTAGTTTTTTGTTAAATTTTGTATTGTACAAAAAAAGCAGTTTAACAGTTTTTATTCAAACAAAACAATTAAAAATAAACTTTGAATTACAAGAAAGTATAATTTTTAAGTTTTTGAAGAATATATGCAATGACCATACTACATACATATAAACTTGTACCCCAGTTTGCGTCGCTAATTTGGACCGGGAAAACACCGAAGTACGGTTTTCCATACATTTGTATTGAAGAAATAAATTTTGACTTGACAATGGATAAATTTCTTTAAGATCTTGAAATTAAGTTAGAGCTTTCTTTTGGATAACCATCAGTTTAAAGGGCATTCTTTGCTGATTTTAATCTTCAATCCAAATGATAAGAAGAAGCTTTATTTCAAAACGTTACTAAATGCCTAGTTTTTGTTCTCAGCATATTTGATTTCTTGTTGACTCATTGCTGCAAAATATTTGAATTTAACTTCACTTCAGCAAATTTAATTTGAAACTACTAACAATCTACAATTTAAACGGGAAATCCCCTTTACCTGTTTTAGCTTTCTACAAACATTTTGATATTAACGACTCAAATCGAGCAAAAACGACACAACTTCAAAATCACAGAAATTTTAAAAAGACGCAACTTCGAAACTTATCAAACGGATGATGTTTTACGTAATCTTTAAAAAGTTTTGACATATAACTCACTGTGCATTTTATGAATTTGAACACCTATACGTTGAAATGTCTTATTTATAACGTTAAGAATGTATTAAAAAAAAAAAAAAAACAGAAATACAACCCATTTAAATTTTGTAATACTTTATCTTTAGCAGTATGGCATCGATATTAGCAGCGAAGCCAAAATAAATTCTTAGCAGTTCATATAATTGTTGAATTCGAATAACTTATGCTTCTAACTTCCAATAATTTCTGTATTTCGAAAATTGATTGTTACGTTTTGGACTGTTTCCAATATAATTGTAAATATTTCTTGTAAGTGTTTCTAATCATGAAGGAAGTTTTAAGCACGCATATTAATGCCAGAAAATCGTCACAACACTGTATTTTCTCAAAAAAATAGTCAAAATGACGAAAAATCGTCACAACTAACAACACTGTACCCAGCGCCAATGCCCATTCTACAGAGCAGTTACTCAATAGGCATCACTGCAGACCAATTTGTCTTCTTAATGAAGAGTAGAAATAACTTTAGTTCTATCTTAAATAGATTATCCAATTCTGGATTTACTAAACGGTTAGTCGGATATTTCCTAAACTATAATACATAAATCCTCACCCCCTAGTGCCCACTTATCAGGGAGACCACTGTTCTAATCTGGTCTCTATTGAACCTAAGTTATGAGCTGCTTATCCGTTATCATAGCCAGGCCACAATGCTCTAGATTAAAAAGTGACTTACAGTTAGCCATTGGAAAGCCAACAGATCAGTGAATTTGTCATCCAGACAACCATCTCAATTGGCAAGCTCATCTGCTTCGCCCGGCAGTTCACATGAGAATGCTTCGAAATCTCATTGAAAGACATCCTACACTCTGCAGTTAACCTGGATGTCGTAATGAAATTTTGCACCAGTAAAAGCATTAATCAAAAATAAAATCAGTTTTAATTAAAAATTTAATCAAGTGAATTAAACTTTTAATCAAGTGTTTTAAACGTTTAATTGACATTATTAATTTGCACCAGTAAACAAATTAATAATATCAATTAAACGTTAAATTCGTTTGATTAAACTATTAATTGACTTGATTAAACATTTAATTCACTTGATTAAATTTTTAATTCAAACGGCTTTTATTTTTTATTAATGGTTTTACTGGTGCAATTTTTTTCTGTGGATGCAATAGCAGCCTTGCTATCAGTAAATATACATGTATCCATCAATATGCGATATGTTCCTTGGTCAGCTAGCTGCCCGCCTTATAGCAGAGATTTCCGTCTGCGGTTAACTACAAAATTTACTTATTGCTATGCCCATTAACCAAAAATTAACCTCATCACTAAACAAAGTATATGGTCATGTTCGAAAGAATTTTGTCTGTTTCCGACCATGCGACATAACCCTGCCTTTTGTTTGCGCATCAATAATTGTTATTATAAATCAAGCGACGTATGACATTGTCAATATTTATTAAATACTTTAAGGAATACACGATTTAGTTCGGTTGGTTCTGAAGGGTTGTAACTTTTTAAAAATTTTATTTACCGCACAAACGAAGGGAAGGGAAGGGATAGATACAAAACTGCAAGACTTTAACGGATTTAGAGTTGATTTGTAAATCATAATAGGGGCATAAGTTTTAGCTCTGTACCTTTCTCACAATCTTTTCTAGCAATTATTTTTATTTGTGACACCTTTCTCTAGCTTGTTTATAAACTTTTTGATGAATGCTATATTAACGTAATGCTAAACGTATCACAAAGGGACCACTACATGACCCAAATGAGCTGTTTTCTCGATCACTGCCCAAGGAATGCTAAAAGAAAGCTTAAAGCTTTTAAAGCGTCTCAAAGTTTAATAGATTGTGTCAAAACTTGGAAAAATCGAAAAAGCCTTCCACTTCGTAATAAGCAATTTGAACGTTATTTTCTTTTATGTCTTCAGCAAGGTAATGCTGGGTGTAAACAATTGCAATATCTTTGTAACTCTTAAAGTAAGCATAAAGCTTTTTTTATGCATCCAAAGTTTAGTGCACCTGTTTATATAGTTGTTTAAAATAAAAGCAAATTTTGCTAAAAATTTCTTTAGCCATTCACACGTAAACACTATAATTTAGTTTTATTTCCATTTAATTTTTCTCTCGAGCATTACAACTCAATTTAAGACCAGCACTACAACATTTTTATGGCCTGCGTACATTTTTTTTTTTTTTTTTTTAGTCAAATGAAATTTTCAAATTTTCGCTACTGCTACTGCAAATTTAGTTTAGTTCAGTTTCTCCAAGTTTTATTTCAAATATCAAGAAGAATGAATATTCAGCCAGTACAACATAAAAAGTTATAAAAACAAATAGAGCATATTTTAAGATGGATCGTAAAAAATTTGTATTCAAACAACAGCAACAACTATAAGATTCATGGATCATAACTTTGAAACTGGCTAGTAAAGCTCACCCATTGAGCCAATAAAAAGCAGATATTTTCATATATAAAAAAAACAAAAAACTAAATAAGAAAAATAACTAAACGAAAACTTTTTATTATCTTTTAACTCTTCTTTTCCATTGACACCTTTGAGATACATAAATGGAGGGACTAAATCTAAGTACAGTGCAAACTTTCATTACCGGCTCCAGCCATCAGTTCATCAAAACTAAGTGTTCGCTTAAGAAAGGCGTCCGTTAAGAGAGAATACACTGTTGCCAGATGAAAGGTGTATTTAAAAATATAAACAGAAGGTGGTTGCTAAGAAAAGAAATTTTTGTTTAACGTCCACTTTTTTTCAAAACTTATTTGCAGTGTTTTGTTTTTTTTTTTTTAACATAAAATAAGTCCAATTACCTTTTTGCTCTTTTGACATGGGTGTAAATGTTTTAGTTTATTTATTTTTCTACGGTTTATTGTCAAACACTGCATTTTGTTTTCGGTGTTTTATTTTATTAGTTTTGGAGAAAAAAAAGAAAATATTCGAAACAAAATTCAACTAAAAAAATAAAGTTATGGTTGCAAAAAGGTAATTTATATATCTTTTGTACATTTTCATTTGTTTATTGTTTAAATTTCTTCTTTGCTATTTGTTTGATAAAACAAAAGGTTGATTTTCTTATTTGGAAAAGGTTAATAAACCAAAGATTTAAATTGTTTAAGAAAAAAATTTAACTTTACCCTTAAGAGGAGGACCAGTTGTAAGAAGGTAGAGGAAAACAATAGGATAGAATTACTAACAGTTCTCAGGACATACAGTCATATGCAGATTATTGTATTAAAAATACAAAGTTGTTTCATTCTTTGTAATGCAGTGAGTTTACTTTGTTATCACACAAACATTGCAGTTAAATTTAATGGAATTTTCATTTTAACATTCGTAATTCGTTGTGATTACTTTTTGCTCTTGAAATTTTAACTAATTTGTTAGAATTTTCTTTTTCTTAAGGGAAAAGCTGAAAAAAATATGAAGTAATCAAAATCTTTTAAAGCCCCCTGGATCTATTAGACCATAGTAGTAGTGTGCATACTAGGGAGACCGAACGGTTAGTATTCGACCGGTTTTAACCGGTTATTTTAGTTTTGCTCAAGTCGAATATAAAAAAATGTAAATTTTTCGAATAAACCGGTTATGGTGTTAAAATAAACCGGTTATTTTTTAAATGTGTAATTTATATACATACGTTTTCTTTACTTTTGTTATAAATGTACCCGTAATTTCAGTATTTTTCTAACTGAATATTGGGCAAACCATTTATCATTGTGAAATGTTTTGTTTTTATTCAAATTAACTTTTTATTATAAAAACTCATTTGATTTTTGTATAGGTATATATTCGAATTAAAACCGGTTAACCGGTGTTTAATGCTTAATCGAAACCCGGTTTTTTAAAATAGCAGCTATTCGGGATATTCGAAAACCGGTTTTTGAAAAAGTCGAGTAATCAATCTCCCTAGTGCTTACTTCTGTTTTGCTTAGTCTGAGTTCATACGGCTCATGTCTTATTGACAAGCTTCTTCTTTGAACATGAATTGGCGTTCAAATCATTCATGTCATGTTGACAACATGTGCTTTTTTGATATTGAAAACAATAACAAAATTAAACAACGAATGAAAAAGCAAAACATAAAGACAGTACATGCATCTGTGAACTCGTTTCTTTTCCTCTCGTCCCTCTCGCCAGTAAAGTAACAATCTTGTCAATAAGACATGAGCCGTATGAACACAGACTTACATTTAAACAGATGCCATTGATTTGACTTTTATCCAAAGTTAAGACAACTGCGATTTTAATGTTGATCCGCTATTTTCCATCTTCAGAGCAGGTGGCCTAAATTAAAAATTTCCATCTAGTTTTGTCTTGTGTTGTCCAAACTGCATCGTCCCACGAAAATCGTAACGTGGTTAGCTGTTTAAGGGTTTATTTCCGCCAAGTAGTTTTAGAGCGGTCACGTCGTTGAGTTCCCGGTTGGTTGTATGTTAAAGCAGTATTATCGATAGTATTTTTTGACCTTAACGTGTGACCAAAGCATTCAAACTTCCTTCGTATGATGTCTTGGCCAGTCGTTGATTGGTGTGTCAGGCGCAAAATTTCGATGTTTACTAATAATTTCTCTGGCCAAAAACATTTGGGTATACGGTGTAGGCAGCGGCTAGTAAAAGTTTGTAGAAGGGGTCAGGGAAGTTGGAACTAGAAAAATAGGTAACGGGAAGCAGGATGGAGGGAGTAGTGTTTGTGAACATTCGACTTCAACTTATTCATGTTGAATGTCAGAGGGAAGACTTCTCCCGGAAGGTTATTCCATATAGGAAAAGTCCGACCAAATATCGAATTTTCCCTGTAATTAATTTGTTGTACGTTGTTTCACGTTTGGCTTAAGGCAGATATCGTTAATTCTTAATTTCAAATCAAAGGACAAGTCATTGGACACCCACGCCATCCTTATGTCTTAACTAGCTTTACGGTCTATTCAATTTATAACATCTTCATCCGCACCACTTTTTTTTTTTGAAATCGTACATTCCAAGTAACCAGAACATTTGGCAACCACTTCATCTTATACATGAGCGTTGGTGTTGTTGGCATTAATGCTTATAATCTATGTTTTTCTTACTTTGTTCCATAGTCCGACCTTCAAAGCGTTTCAATAAAGTGCTTGTAATTTTTTTTGAATGTGTAATTATTGATGTAATGAGTAATTATTCAAGGTTATCAGCTTATTAAAGGTCGTTTGGTGTAGTAAATGGAGTCGACTGTATACCATTTGGAGAGTCTGCGTTTGCTGTCACCATTACTTCATCCTGTACCAAAAGGAATATGAGCGGTAAAAGAGCTCGATCTGGAATGCATGTTACGTTTGTCCTTTTAGTAGTACCTTTTTTTCTGCATTAGAGTTCGCTATAATGCTTGGGCCTCCCTTACCTTCTAGGAAATTCCACATGCGGGGCTTAAAGCACATATGTAATATGTAAACTCAATTTTAGAAAAAAGGCACTTAAACCCTTTGCGCTTTAAGCCCCTTATATGGGATGTGTTATTATAAGGTCAAAAAACTATAAAAATAAACTAATAAAAATTGATTTAAATTAAAAAATTTGTGATATTAATTAAAAAATTAATAAAATTTGCACCAGTAAACAAATAAATAGTATCAATTAAAAGTTAAATTCATTTGATTAAACGTTTCATTTTCTTGATTAAATTTTTAATTAAAACTAACTTTATATTTGATTAATGCTTTAATGGGTGAACAATTTTTAAGGATTTTTTCTGCTATAGCGCAAATCTTTTAACTTTTTTAATATTTTTCATTAATTTCTTTTTTTTAATTAAATTTAATCAATTTTCATCCAATTATTTTAAGTTTTTTTTTTTTTTTTTTTAAATGCCGTCTGCCAACTTTATTCGGCTGAAGTATAAGCCAGTGTGTAAAAAAATAGTTTAATAATATGAAAATAGTCTTGGCTTACAGACACTGCAGTAATAATTGTATTAAAAACTTAAGTTTGCAATGCTTTCTGCTGACATTTCATCATTTCCTGCTGACATTTCACCAGAGAAGCGAGAGATCCAAATCTTTCTTATTTCAAAAAATTCCCTTCCCTTTTTAATTGTGTTAAAAATTCTAAATTTCATCAACTTGAATAAAAATTCTAAATGTCAATTTTTCAAACAAAAAGTCGTTTTTCATGCATGCAGTCTACTTATTTTGTCCTAAAGACATTAACGATAATAAACGATCAATAAAAGCCAAGGCGAATTGACTAGAACGTGGGTTCAAGTCAACATATGGTGTTTTATTTCGGTGGTCGACTTGTCAAAGTTTGTATACAAACTAGATTTTTATGTAAACAAACCAATTTTTTTTTACTAGCAATATTTTTGACAACCCGACCACAGAAGCAGTGTTGTTGTAGAGTTGACCTCACCTTCTATTCAATTCGCCTTGATAAAAGCATTATAAAAAGTAAATTAAACCATTAAGAGAAAGTGTGAGAATATCTCTTTTTTCTGAAGAGAAAAGGTAACTAAAACCTTTAAGAGATACAAATCTTTTAACTTTCCTTTTTCCATTTCTTTATAAATCCTTAAGTCAAATTTACCCAAAAATTCAATCAAAATTCCAACAAAATGCAATAAATTTTTATAGTTATGGTAATTTTTGAAACGAATTTTCAAATTTCACGCATTTACACAGAAATCAAAAGAGTTACAATAAATAAATAAAAAAAACTTGTATTGTTTAGTAGCAAATCCAAAAAACAAAAAAAAAAAAGTTTAAATGTCACTTTACCACAATTATACATTGGTTTCAGATGCAGATTGGATAAATCCAAACTCTGGTAGCAGTAGCAGCAGGGCTTTAAAACCCCCCAAAAAGAGAGCGAGAAAAAAATACAACGAAATAATAAACATTAAATTATTCATGTCAGCACGTGATTTGGGTGAATACAAAAATTGTATTTTCAAAGTCTGTATTTTTTTTTTCTTATTCCGTAAAAGAAACAGAAAACAATGAAAACGTTTAAATATTTATTTCGTTACAATTTCCAATACAAAAAATAATACGCTAAAACAAGCGTGACACTCGAATATATAAAAAATAATACAAATACTAAATAACATAAGAAAATAAAAAGAAAACGAAAATCTTGATGCCATTTTAGCGATAAATAAAATTATTGAAATTTGAACAAAACTTTTTTAAAAAGACAATTGTTTTTTATGTTTCAAATACATACTTATGTACAACAAAAAGCAACCGCAGGGCTCTGCCGAACTACGAGTGCAAGACTTGAAAAAAAACACAAAGCCATGTATCAATGATTAAAAAATGATTTATACGTCTTAAGATAAAGCAGATTCTTAAGTATTTTAAGTAGCAAAAGTTAAACAATAAAATACAAATGCAACAATGGCTAGAAGAAGAAAATTAAATTTTAGCAATATCTTTCCACAACGATATCCTTAGGGAAGACTATTGGCGTGGGCGTGTTTTCCTACTTAAATCTAATTCATCACTCTACCGTTAGCTGTAAATTCAAATACTATTTAAAAACAAAAGAAAAACAACGTCGAGCCTTTTGCCGTTACAAGCCCTTGATCCTCGTAGCCCCAGTATCAGTCTATTGAGTGACGGAAAAATCATCCATCCGTTCACTCAAAAAGCCATGATAAATGAAACCCAAACAATTAATTAAAAAAAAAAAAAAAAAATAATAATTTTTTGATCACTAACGCTCTCGTTTGTGGACACCAACACACAATGTGTATTTAAGGCACCTGATTGTTTGCACCATCTCCGAACTCCTTGCTTAGGAGCTGGTTTTATTTAACCTCCAAAAGCATCATAGACATTCGTCTATTCCAGATGTCTGCACTTTACCCGGCATTTTTAACATCTTCCTCCCCGCGATATGCTTTTCAAACACAGCTTACACGTGTTGGCCAAACAGAACTCACAAGTAACACCCTTGTACTTTAGCTTAAAAGTATACGTTTTGCAGCCAAAAGTATATATTTCAATTTTTGCTTTAGAAAATGTGTCGCAGCTGATCCTGATTGCTGTTATTGCAGTGATTTTTACGTTTCACAAGTGATCAAGTGAAAGTTAGGTGGAGTTTATTTACATAAAGTACCAAAAGTACTAATTGTTACCCTGTTCTGCCCCTTTAGCTAAAATGCTTAAATCCATGTCCGTGATACTAGCTTAAGCATAAAAATTAATAAACTTGAAATTTCGCAATGTAGATGGGATCGATAAAAAAATACTCCAAAATTCCCTCTTTTACCCACTTTTATCCCCTGAAATGCCAACTTTTTTGCATTTAGGATGAAGGGTTAGTTAAAAACCTCGGTTCCATTTTGTCCCCTTTTTTGACCATTTTATCTATCCTCATCTGGTCCAAAACTTTTGGAAAAAATAAAGCAATTTCGCAATAATATTTAATCATGGTATAAAATTTCATTCCAAATCGGTACAGTATTTTTAACAATAATTTTTAACTGTGATCGACCATTTAATATTTATTATTTAGTAGGCGTGGTAGTGTTCCGTAACCGCCAACTTTTTCACCACACTTTTTTGTGGCTCTTTGCTTCAGTTTATATTTTTTTGGCCCAAAATGTATGTGTTGGGTGGAGCTGGAGCTATTTAACGTACACTGTAAAACATTGTATGCAGCATCTAACTGAGCTACCTAAACAAGAGCGGCAAGCGCTTAAACATGAAAATTCTATTGCCAATAGATTATTAATAAAATAAAACGACCAAGCGATCTATCAAATAAGATTTTCCAGCCGGGTGGTGTTTAATTCGTGTAAGGATTGTAAGAAAAGATAAACTCACTGTTTATTGTTGTTGTTTTTGTTTAAGCTTTGATATTGTTACAAGTGAAACTGGGGCTTATAATTCTTATTCACTTAACTGTTTTATTTGTATAATAACTTTAGTTTTTCTAAAATCTTTGGATAAAGTTTCCTGACGATCTGGCCTAAGCAACCAGTGAAATGCGCATAGGAATAGCTTTTCCCATCAACACAAAACTTCAGTTTGTCAGTAGTATGAAATGGGAATTAAGTACATTATAACGTAACCTTGTTAATTAATTTTTGAATCCCAAGAAAAACTTTGATAACTAATATGCATGTGGCAGTGTACATAAAACTCTACTGGCGAAATAAAGTAAAGAAATTTGTTTTATTTTTGTTTTTTCTTTACCCACTTACAACTACATTTAGATCAACCAATTGTGGTCGGGATTGCAAGAAAAGATAAACCTCAAGTTAACGAAAAGTTCGGTTAACTTATCCGCGAGATTGACTTTTCCGAGAGTTAACTTTTTCGCGATTCTACTGTAATATAAATGGTAAAAATAGCCAAGTTAATCGCCAGTTATATCAGAAAATGCCATAAAAGTCGCCAGTCGCCAAACGGGAATTCCCATCGCCAAACACGTTTCACAATCGCCACGTTTGGCGAGAAATCGCCATATCTGACAGCCCTGTTCAGTAAGGACTTTTAACAAACGTCCAAATTCACCAATACTTTGGATGTTTATACTTAAAAACAGAACTCAAACTTATAATATTTTTTTTAATCATATTTTAAGCTTTTTAATGGTTAGTTACAGCCTTATCTTTCATTTCTCACTCTTCTCTATATCACACAATATTACTTTATGTACGCTAAACCGCAACAATTTTGTTGACAAATTAACGTTCTAATGAGCTTTAATGGATAAAAGCTAAAAAATATTATACATTTAATTAGGCTTATCCTAATTTTATTACAAGCTGAAGAAAAACTTTGCTATATTTACTAAAAAAAATTTCTTAACAGCAACTAACAAAATCTGTTTAACACAATCTCAAATAGTTTTTTTTTAAATTTATGACAAAGAGAAAATTAAATGCATTTAATTGATATCAGAATGACGGTACCAATGTACATACGGTATAATCATTAATAACGGACACTTTCCATAAGCAAACACCGGACAAGTTTGCCTAGTACCAGCAGTTTTCGATAAGGAGAGAATAAACTTCTTCTAAAAGTACGTCAGAGACATTTCAGTGGTACCTTCATTGTCCAGTCGTAAGAGATCCCACTGTACAAACACATGATATAAGAGATAACGAATGGATAAAAGTTGCACACAAATTTTTTTTTTTTTTTGTCCGGCAAGACATCATATCATAAATAATGATTATGATGCCGATAATTATTTTACATAACTGATGGCATTTATTTTTATTTCTTAAAACAACTTTAAGGATTGGATTTAACAAAAAAAAAAAAAAAACTATAAAATTCAAGATAATCTCAACATATTAAATGCTTTCAAATTTTAACGTTGCAGTTTTTCTGTGACAAAATTTGTGGCGTAAAAATAAAGATAATTACTGATATTTAATTACAGTTACTATTCGAAATTAAGTTGCTAAAATTCACAAACTTTGTCTCTAAATCTTTTGCTACCAAGTTTAATAGTGACATTTATGTTAATGTCATAATATTTAGTTAAGAAACAAAACAAAACTAGTAAAAATCTGCTAAAAATGGAAAATTTTTTCCAATTAACAGATAAAAAAAATTACGCCGTTGTAAAATTTGTGTTTTAAATTTTGTAGATAACTTTAGCGAACATTTGTGTATATTTTTAATTTCATTTAAGTGAATACTACGTATTTTTACGATTTAGCACATTTTGCAAATATGCATTAACTATTAATAACTAACCAAGGTTAACAAAAATATTGTTAAGTTTGGTTGGCGAAAATAATTTTTTTTTTTTCATTATTTTCTAATATTTTTTTCTATTATAATTTTCTCGCCATTTAAATTGGAATAAGTAATTTGAATTATATTTAGTTTTTTCTTCTTCAAAATAATAATTTAATGAAAAGTCACGCACAAAAGGCATAAAATTGTATAAAAAAAATCATAAAAAAAAACTAAACAAAAAAATAATTATTTTGTAACAAAATTTATGGCATTTTTAAATCAATCATTAAATTTAATACGGGGCATATTTAATGTTCTTCAAAAGCACTTGAGCAAAAAAAAAAAAAAATATACATATAGGTATGTATGTATATCGAGAAGCATATAAAAACTGTAGTATAAAAAAAACACAACGTATTTGAAAATGTATGATTGTATCTGAGAATGCAATTGTTTGTTGCAAATTTAATTGCATTTTTTGGGCCTCATTTCATTTAAATCATTTTTGAAGTCTACAACGCAATTGTTGTAAAATGAAAATAATTTGTTTTTAGTTTTGAATTATAAATTTAGCAATAAAGAAAAATACTTAATAAACCATAAAAATATTAATTAACTAAAACATTCATGTATAAAATGTTCAAAAGTTTCATTTTCATTGTATTTTATTAATAATCAATAAGACGCGATTTTCATTAAGCCTTTTTTGACTGGCAGAAAAGGCATGACTTTTAATTTTGTAGGAGTCATGATCAAAATAAAGTCTCTTCAAGCAATCTTTAGAGTCTGAATAGTTTCTATTATAACATTATCCAAGTATATCAATTCGTGACATTTATTTATTTTAAATTATCCCTAGGGAAAAGGGAACTAATACCAAACTTGTAACGTGAAAAATCTAAGGTGGTAGAGACCGGTTCAAGTTCTAACACTTGATATGAAGGGGACTTGTCACTTTAACACTTCGATGTCCTCGGAGGGGGTTTATTTGCACCTTTTAGATCCTTTGTAAACGATCATTGAAATAACCTTAATGTAAACATTTAATTTCGGTTAAACTTATGCCTGTGGCAGATATAGTACCAAGTGAACCATTTTAATATGAAAGATCTCCTTCATATAAAGTAATAGAACCAAATAGTATCGGGCACTTCTCGCACCCAATTCAGTCACATGTGACAATTACCTTTCCTCTTTAATACATTAATACAGTTAATACATTTTAAACACCTTATCACCAGTAAAATGATGTCTTATTTTCACCTATCACCATTCGTTCCTTTTTATAAAAATATTGTGTTCACTGGTTACGAGATAAGTGCTTGAAGAACCCTTGATTCAAATTTCCAGTAGGGATTTTAAAAGATCTTTTGTAATTAAAAAAGGAAAGTACCTTTTGAAAAAAGTACTTTTAGAAAAAAGTACCTTTTGAAAAAGTATCTTTTGGAAAAAAGTACTCTTTAAAATGCTTTTTTTTATTTTAAAACGCTTAAAAATTCAATTTTTTATTTTTGAAACTTTATGTAACCATTAAAGGGAATTTCTCATGGTACTTTTAACAAAAAAAATGCACTTTTTAAGCTATTTTTTAAATACCTTTTTTTTTTAGCCAATTCCTTCAATTTGTACCCTTAAAAATCTTATTTTCTCTTAAAATTGCTTTTGTAAAAAGTGCTTCATTATCATTGAAATAAAATTGAACTTATTAAGAGAATAAAAGATCAAACGTTTTGTTAAAGGTACTTTTTTAATAGTACTTTTTATATCAATTATTTATGGGGCCATGTCACAGAGTACAATTCCGTTCGGAATTGAAGAAAACATATTTGTTTGTTAATGGAAAGTGTATTTTGATAGTTTTCTGGCCTTTCAGATACAGACAACTCCCAAACCGTTGATGAAAACAAAAATGGTTTTATTCCGAAACATTTTTTCGTCATTTTCTGAAGCACCAACATACGGAATGAATTCCGTTTCCGAACGGAATTGTACTCTGTGACATGGCTGATGTAAGTGTTTTGAAGATACTTTTAAACCTCTTTTTTATATAAGTACTTTTCAGTAAAAATCTAAAAGACGTCCCATTGAAATTAATATGCACTTACATATTAAGAGAATAAAAGATTGAATTCTTTCTCAAAAGTACTTTTTATAACAGTTATTTATGTTAATGTTGTAAAGGTACTTTTAAAGCTAAAAATTGAAATTAATTTTTTTTTTATTTTTAAGTCTTTGGGGTAAAGTTTAGTAAGGGAACTTTCTTAAAAGGAACTTTTTTATTACAAATAATAACTTGAAACAATATCGAACGAGATTTTAAAAGGAATATTGTTTTGATATCAAATGCTTTATTCTAACCCCAAATTGAATTTTTTTACCATTTTGTTTTTTTTTTTAGTTAAGCCTTTTAATCTGCACTTTTTTTTTTAATCACTACAATTTTATTTCCATAATCATATTTTCACATAAAATGTATAATTATCATCCATTTAAATTACTAAAAACTGTAATTTAGACTCTTAATACTTGTAGCAGACGCTCTGCAATATCAACCCTTTTTTTCAAGGATACTACGAATTATCATTAATGTTTTAATTAATATGCATAAATAAGGATTATAGTTGAGGAGAAATTTGTATAAACAATAAAAAAACAAATCATAAATAGAACAAAAAATATCATTTATGACTATAATTACACGAAACATTAATGCCAGTTTTAAGGCGAATATTAAACAATAATTACTAAAAGTAATTTTTTGAAATACACAAAAGTAATTTTTTAGAAAAATTTAAAAAAAGACTGTAAAAAGAATTAAATGGGTGGGTTTGGCTTAGTAATTTAAAAAAATCTATTAAAGATATTTAAACATAATTTAAAAGCTGGAATAAATTTACGCCCCTAAAACTAGGCAGCAATTTTATGAAATTGGTTTTTTTTGGAGTTTAGAAATCGGGGGACTATTGATGCGAATTAAGGAAATGTATTGAAATTTGAAAAAATTTAAACAGTACTTATTTTAATTAAAACTTAGCTTATATTATTTGAGTCTTATGAAGCATTTTATAGATTAAAGAGCCAAATTATATCAACATCTAGAAAAGTTTTTAATCCTTTAGGGTTCTTATAAACTCTTTTTGCTTCTTATAAAAGCCCTTTTTAAATTCTTAAGAAAACCTTTAAAAAAACATCAAAATCGTTTTAAATTTGTAGGTACTTTTTCTTTCAGAAGCTTCTCTGTTCTCTCTAAACGATCCCTTAAACAAAAAAAGCATTTGAAGTTTTCAAAAAAAAACTACATTTAGTTCAATTTATTGTTGAAGTTTTTTTTAAGCTTCAGTTTTTCCTTCTTATTGAAAAGATAATCTTAATACAATAAAAAAAAAAAAAAAAAAATGATATGAAAAGGGGGCCTCATTTAGTTTTATTGTTGTTTTCATTTTTATATTTGTATGATATTTTTACCTGCCTTGGCATTGTTACCTGAACAACAAGAAGAATAAAATCGTGTTGTTTTATGATGTTTATAGTGGAATGAAACAATAACACAGAAACCAACAGCCACTGCCACTGTGGTTTTCTTAAAAATATATAGAAATATGTTTATAAGTACTTGGTACGATTTTTTTTTCTCTTAACATTTTTGGTATTTTAAAGATCTGTATCATTTTACTCGCTGGTGTTGTATTTTAAAACCGATGACAACTACTACACGCTTACCACCAAACAAGAAAAAAAAATGTAAGCGAAAGACATGATGAAGAAAGAAGAAAAAAAATGAACAAAGATATGAAGTAAAAATCCTATCAAACCAAACTTGGAATATATAAAAAAAATCTTATCAAATTACATAATGTGACATAATTATTTTATTTTTTTTGTTTTTTGTATTGAACATTTTTGTACCAAAAATAGAGCACTTCAAATCGTACGACCGGTACTTTGACAAGCCATTGAAGTCGTTGTATAGGGGTTTATTAACGTACTCGTACAATTGTCCGTCCTTTATAATAAAAGAGAAATTTGTGCCTGCCGATTGGGCTGTTTTATTAAAAATAAATTGAAAAATATAATATTTATATAAGTTTGCAAGATTGCCGTGAGTACCAGTCGGACTGCCCAACCCAAGTGTGTTTGAACGCCAAGTAACACTGGGCAAGTAACGATCTTTTAGGCCCCCACCGAAAAGATTGATGTATTGACAGCACCCTTATCCCCCAAGAGTTCAACGCTAAGAAGTCGGAGCTGTTTAAGACCGTCGGGGAAGGGGGAGAAACTCTCTTCATTTTAAACTGGATTTTTTGCATTTAATAAGCTTTCTTCATTCCCAAATTCTATTCTTGGTAAATACACTGAAATTTATTGTTGGAGGATAAGGTAGTTCTTATGAGAATTTCACTGGTTGCCAGATCATCAGGGAACCTTTTTCCAAAGACTTTGGAAAAGCTTAAGATATTATACAAATAAAGTAAAGCTAATGAGAATTACAAACACTCAAGTCTTAAGGCTCAGTTAGCCGGGAGTAACAGTAAGTTAACCCTACCGTAAAAAAGTAAGATCAATCTATTTCTTGCAGATTGAGACGTAACAACTTACTGCTAACAATAATCGTTCTAATTGCTTTACATACAACAAAATGAAGCAGGTGATTTGCAGCGTTACTGTTACTCCCGGCCTTTATTTGCAACATTATCAAAGCTTTGACAAAACACAACCAATAAACAAAGAGCTTATCTTTTCTTACATTCCCTGCTTCAATTCGTTGAATTTTTTCCGACTCGAAATGTTACAACTACATTTGGATTAAAAATAAAAAAAAAAAACAGTCGTTTTCGCAAGAAAATCAAAAAACGGAAAATGCATTTTTTGTTGCCTGAATTTTAAAGTTTAAAGGCCTGGTTACTCTTACGTAAACGTATAAGTTGCGGATAAGCTATTTCGTTTTCCTTACCAAGCTTACGCAACCGTGACGTTGCGCTGCGGAATAAACAGATTAAATTAACTTATTAACTGTTAACAACTTTATGTTTGTTAATAGAGCGAACATTTTACCGACGTATACGATACGTTTTTTTTAAATCTTAATTCAAAATACACAAATAATTTATAAATTACAAATTTTCTGTTTTCTTTTTAGCTAATTTCAACATTTTACGTAGTTTTAGTAACTACCAACCAATTGAGGTCGACCGCAACGTTGCAGTCTCTGCAACATTTACGTATGAATAACGAGGCCTTAAAGCTTCATTCACAATGCGAGCAAGAATTGGGTTTTTTCTTTCTGTCTAGTTTTTTGAACAAAAATGTAACTAAAGTTTTTTGAAATATTGAGACAACTTCTACAACAACAACAATTTGTTTGAAATTGTAAATGACGTTTATACTAATTTTTATTTAGTTTTGAATGAAATTGTTAACAACATGTTTTGAAAATTACAATTGATACGTAAAATTATTTTGTCCAAAATTTTCAAAGGTTTTTTAATTTGTAAAAAAAAAATATTGCTTTCATTGCGAAACCCAGTAAAAAAGTTGCTTTCATTGTGAATCCGGCTTAAGAGTGTTGGTACTGGTTTTATTGAAATCTATATTAATTTCTTTTTTTTTTAACATATTTTCGTGTACATACTTTAGTTTTGTGTAGAAAACCAATTCGTTAGAATTTAAGTTGTATTCTTTGTGACATTTTTCAATTAGTTTTAAACAAATTTGTAATAAGACGAATAATTTATCTGAAAAATTCTAATTAACATTCATTCTTCAAAAAATAATAAAATATATAATTTTTAAGTAAAAAAACCCTCAAACTAATTAAAATACTTCACGCTGTTTTTTTTTAATTTCATTTCATGAAAATTTGCATGACATTTAGAGTCATAAAAAACTAAACAATTTCCTAACAAAATATAAAAGAGCATAAAAAGCGATACAATGACAACTGCAACAAAGTATTCAAAACCTAAAATAATTTTTTTTTTTTTTTACTTACTTTTAAACAAAAATTATATAATTTTACATAAAAAGTTTAACAAAATTAACGCATAAATAATCTATGAAGAAAGAAAGACTAAAAAACATCAACTTTAAACAGTCAGTCACTTAGACATTTGTGACTTGTTTCATACACCACCCCAAATCACTTATGTTTGCGGTTAGTGCTTCCATACTGAGAAAAAGACATACTGACAAAAGCACAACGTTCGCAAAAAAAAGTCTAGTGAAAAAATTATACAAAAAAAACCTTAAATATGCATTGTAATCTAATACATTTGCAGTGACCGAGAAGTTTTCACAGTACATACCACTAAAAGTTTCTTTCTCAATACTCAATGTATGCGTGTTTGTATGCTTTGCGAGGCAGCTTTTAGTAGCAGCGTCAACAACTAGTTGCTGCAACAGAAAATAATTTACATGGGCAAACGTTAAAACGATTGTATTTGTATCTGTGCTTTGTTGCGTTACGTTACAACGTAACCAGTCGTTTAGCATTGAATTAGAGCGATGAACTTTAAGCAGTGCAAATTATCAACTCGCTTGTTCGTACATTCGTTAGCTCTCGAACACACTCGCACAAATATCGCAAGAAACAAACAAAAAAGTGCAACAAAACCACATGCAGCAGCGGCAGCACCACCAGCAAAAAAAAAGGCACGCGTAATACTTGCGTATGAAATGCGTTACATTGCGAATAAATTATTTATAATTTTGTTATTTTTTGGTTTTGTGCATAATTTTTTTTTTTTTTTTTTTTCCTTTGAAAATAAAGCATTCGAGGCATATTTATACTCAATGATAAGTGATTGATTGAATTGGATAATTTAAATTATTTAATTATTTTTCAATTGAGTGCATGTTTTAAAGTATGTGCTGATGATTTTGAGGATTTTAGGTTAAATAATTTTGTTTTGGAAGAAATGTTTATATTAAAAAAAAGAATTGCTGCTCTGAATTTATACTTTATATAGAGATTTAAAAGAAAACATAAAGTTTGAAATATAATAGTTCCCGTAGTAATTTTCCAACCTAAACGCGATCCAGTAATGCACACAAATTCAAACGTTTGAAACATAAACTAGCTTCTTAACAAGTATTTAATTAAACTTTTCTTTCAAGAGTAATGTTGGAGAAATTCTCCAGAGTTTATTTTTCTCCAATGATAACTAAATTTTTTAAATTTAGAGATTAAGGTTCTTATCAAACACAAAATTCTACTTTCGATAGTAATTTTTGTGAAATATTCGAGAATAATATTTTTCTCAAAGGATTATCTAATTTTTAAAAATCAATTTTTTTTCTTCGATTATTTTAAACGATTTGACCTTTATTTTGCAATAAAGTTTTGTCGTTTAAATTAAAATTTAAAACGAATATTACAAAAAAATTTTAAACGCAAAATGTTTATTCGAATAATTTTTTTCGAATAAACTTTATTCGAATAATTATTATTAAAATAATACAAAAACATAAATATTGGTTTTAGATTAGTTACGTCCAGCTCATATGCCCAATGGGCAAGCTTTTACAAAAGAGCTTTTGTGCTTTCACACCTACGAGAGCACAACAGCCAATCAATCAGATCGTGGTGACAACAATGCTTGCTGCTTACTTTGCAAAGAAACAATAACAAATTGTAAGAGCTTTGAAAGCTGTTTATCGAAAATGCAAATATCAAAGTTTGTGTGTTTCGAGGTAACTATTCTAGACCCACCTTCAGTATACCGATCGACTCAGAATCAATTTTTAATCGATCTAACGGCTGTCTGCTTTTGTAATGTAAACATGTGCGTAAAGTGGTGGTCGCAATTTTGAAGATATGTATGTATTGCGATGCAATTTGGTATATACATTTCAATTGTCCTAAGGACGAAGCCTATTGAAAATGGTGAGATTCGGTCTATAATTACAGATGGTTCCCATACAAACTTTTTCCCGCAATTGTCGCGTTTGACCCGTTAACCAACTTATTATGTTGGATTTTAGATTTAATTTTTTCCAAAAATATCTTATTGCAACATAAATCGTCTTACCCAATTTTTGTAAAATCGGTCCATATTTGACCAAAGCTCCTATGCAAATACCACTCCCCAAAATAGCTTTAAGCGTCACAACATTTTTATAAATTTTGGTATTGGTTTAAAATTCGGCAACAATAAATTTTAAACTTTGTCATTGTAAAATTTTGTACTTGCAGGTCCAAAAATTACCATAAGTCCCATATAAAGCCCCTCTCTAAAATCTCTTAAAGGCCATAAAATCTCAAATAGATGTTGATATTTTAATCTAAGCCTCATAACATAATTTTGTTTTGCCATAGGTCCCAAAAAGGGTACAATCTCGAAAACATGTCTATATACTGTGGTGTGTTTGTTGGCTTGTTTTTCTTTTATATTATTCCGGCTAATATAAAATAAACAATCAGAAATTTTGCTCCTTCTTTGTACACTGAAAAAATGTTCTTCACAGATCCAATGAAATTTACATTAAAATTCAACCTATGTAACCCTTCATTGGATTAATGAAAAATAATAAAATCAATGACAAAATTTTCATTGATTTTATGAATCCTCGTTGAAAAAATGGATAAAATAAACGTTTGTCATTAAACTAATGCAAAATTTTCATTGATTTTATGAAACATTTCATTAATCCAATGAATGATTACATAGGTTGAATTTTAATGTAAATTTCATTGGATCTGTGAAGAAAATTTTTTCATTGTATTTAATTGTTATTATTTGTCTAAATTACCGCCAATTTATTACACAACTTTTTAATATTACCCAAAATAAATGTAAGCATCTGTATTACATCAATTTTTTCTGTTTGCTATAAAATTATGCAAATTAAAACTAAAACAGCTGTATATTTATTTCAAACATTTAGTCAAAATATAAAAAAAAATCGTTATCTTACGACAACATGCAACTAAAAACTAGCCATGCTGAAAGTTAGGAAAGAAAATACTTGTAAAACCTAAAAAATATATTAAGAAAATCTCTAAAAAAAAACAAAACTCTTGAACAAGAAAAAGGCCCACAAGAAAAGCAAACAGACAAACAAGAAACTGAATTAAGAAAAAAAAAAAAACAAATTTTATGATGCAAGTATTTGAACTGATGATAGTTGTTGCTACTGCCAACGCTTTCCTTGTAGCAACCATGTAACTAAAGAAAGAAAAAACCATTAATAGACACATGAATGACAAACAAACAATTTCATTATTGCTATAATCATTGTAATACTTATTTTCATCATCTTTTTTTTTTACTAAACTTGCAACACACTAACACAAACACACTCATCATCGTCATATTGAAGTATGTTGTAGGATGATTGGATAATCATCTTGATTTCAAGTGACAAACGACTCAAATTAATCACTTTTATGATGAGAAGAGGAAAGTGTACAACAATTTGATTTTAATGTCAATGTGTTGTCTTGCTGATTCGACTAAAACTGTAGTGGTGTTGTGTATCCATTTGTGACCAACTGTCTGATAATTAAGTTTGTTTTTTGTTTTTCTTTAATTTCTATTTAGTGCTAAACGATTTCTTGCGATCTGATATTCTCCACTTGTTGTTTTAACATTACGATTTAACATAAAACAGCATGAATATTGTAATGAAATGTTACACTGTCTACAATAGTTTGCCCACGAATTGTGGCAAAACAAAGTTAAACTTCAATTTAAAATTCAAAATGTTGCAATGAAGTCGAATCGAAATCGCTATTTGCGGGAAAAGTTTTTTTTTTAAATAAAATACCTCTGAATTTTCTTAGGTGCTTAATTAAAATTTAAAAGCTTATAGGGTAAAGTATTTTTGTTTTTTTTAAGAATTTTCGGAATAGGTTTAGAGGTCGCGCAAATGGAGTTTTCATAAAAAAAAAACGGAGTTTTCGTCCTTTTTTAACTTTACTCATAACTTGGTTAATACCACGAGTTTCTTCACTCCTGAGGAAACACTGTAAAGAAAAGTATCCATGCTTTATTCCTGTGTGAAAAAATTATAAGTTTTTGTGATGAGTTTACTCATTTAGATACCCTAAATTACAATTTTTCGGAATTTTTTCAAAAATTTTGTAATAACGCTTTACAACTTTTTAAGTTTAATCAGTATTGTGGTTATTTTGTTGAACTATTTATGGTTTTTAATCCAAATTTTAAGTATTTTTATAATCCGGCTTAAGTTCATCAAATTTAATTTTCATTAAATTATTTTTATGAAGAAAGGAATTTTACAACACGAAAATTAGTTAAAATTGTTATTGATAATTTTTCATTCTTGACGTTCAACAAAATAACCACAATACTGATTATTGTTAAAGCTAAGGCACGAGCTCTATGTGTTCATTTGTCCTTCAAGTTGTGCTAAAAAAAAAAAAAAAAGGTCAACAAAAAAGAACGACAAAAATGAAAAAACAAACAAAAAATGTACTTTCGACTTCAAGAAGAATTCTTGACAAAAGTACGAGAAAGCAGAAGTAAGGAAAAAACACGTAAAATCAATTAAAAACGGATAATTATTCAGAAAAGCAAATTTCGATCTACCAAAGGTTAAAATACAATTTGGTTTAAGGATTGATGTTTGACTATTGACGTCAGCAGTCGTCGATGGCTGCGAGTGTAAGACGGCAAATCCATCTGAGGAGATCGAGTGGTTGCGATCGAAACATGTCATGGTAACCTGCCGGCCGGGGTTCGAGCCCCAGCCACGTCAAGAATGAAAAATTATCAATAACAATTTTAACTAATTTTCGATTTGTAAAATTCCTTTCTTCATAAAAATAATTTAATGAAAATTAAATTTGATGAACTTAAGCCGGATTATAAAAATACTTAAAATTTGGATTAAAAACTTTTTGAGTTTAAATAAAAACTAAAAAACCTAATGATGCAGTTTGAAAGACAAATTAATTCTTATTAATATGAATAAACAATTTTTAAATTTGTTCCTACCGTTCCTGAGTTAAGCCTGGTACTCTGTTCAACATTTCACGTGAAATGCTGTCAAAATGCATATGAAAAAAACTTGTGCGGAATAATCATGAAATAATGTTGATGGAGTTGTACTCTGTTTATTTTGTGAAAAAGTACCGAAATGTTTCTGGCAACATTTTTTTTACAACTGCGAAATAATGTAAGCTGCCTTTATTTCACGTGGAATTTTAAGCAAAAGCAAAAAAGTATGAACTTAATATGTAAAAAAGAAATAAAAAATTAAAATAACACAATCGGTAACAGTTTTTTAGCCGTATTTACTTTTTTTTTATTAAAAAAAAAATAATTTTAGTAAAATACATGTGGCGTTTGTTTACATACACGAAACAATGTAGCATACTTTGAAGGAATAAAAACGTCAAATTATACAAACTCGCACGATTGGTAACATTGATAAATGCCAAAATTTTCGTGTGGAATAATCAATGTTGCTCAACATTTTTCACAAATTTGAACAGAGTACTAGGCTTTATACCCGTTTTTATCTTTATACCCATATACTGTTATTATGTACACAGAAAAAATTAAAAATTTTCTCTAATCACCAATTTTATACCAAATTCATGGAATCAAGCAACCCATTTGTTGATTTTGCACCTATTACCAAAATGATTATATTGATTACTAAAAATTGTAAAAATGTTGTATATTGAAGATTTTTTTTCAATAAATGATATTTTTAATTTTAATTAAAAAAATGGTCAAAAAACTTTGCCGTTCCAAACAATGTGTTGGTTGATTTTGACAATTTCCAACAACAATTACACAAGTTTAAATTATTTTATTTTAAACGAAATAATTTTTTGTTATTTGATTATTATTTTAATTAAAAATTTATTTCAAAACAACTCAAATGTTAATTAAATCAAAATTATATTTTTAATTTTCGTCCAACAAAAAAAAATAATTGTTTCAATTATCACATTAATTAAGTTTTAATAATTTTACAACAATTTTTGTAATTGATTAAAAACTACTAATAATTTTTTCTGTGTATAAGCTGTTTGCCAGTTCACCAATCTTACCCAATCAACAAAAAAAAAAAAAATTCTTTTGCCCTGTGAAAAATCATTTATTGAAGTTCTTGTGATGTAGTTCTATACCTTGCAATAAATTCTGGTAATCAGTTTCAGAAGTTGTGACATTAATATAAGTATTACACACAGAGAAAAAATATGGTTGGGCATGGTTACGGCAACAACACTATGTTTAATGTAACAATATATTGTTGTCGTACACAAATAATTGTTATTTTTATTTAATATCAACAATATCATAGTTACTGTAAACATATCAATGTTTATCGCAATAATGAATTTGAGTATTGTTGATCGAAAAATAATTATTTTTCTAACAACTTAATTATGATAACTTTCTAAACATATTATATTTCTCACAACCATATCATGATATTTAATAGCCATAACATGATAACTTTATATACATTTATCATATTATGTTAAAGATGCAATCAAACTATTTTTACTCTAATAATATTATGTTAGCGCCATTTGTAAAATAATTTTGAAGCAGTTGTGTCGTTTTTTTTATTTGTGAGCGGTTAAACAATTAAAAGATAAAATTCCATAAAAAAAAAAAAGTTTAAAGAAATTAAAAAATTAAAATATTAGCGGAGTTCATTCAAGTATTAGTGATGTAATAGTGCATATGCAAAATATCATAGTTTTTTTGTAAAATCCAACAACAAAACACACAGAGATTTCGTTATACATATTTTATAAAAGTGCTACGATATTTCTTCAACATCTTAAAATCGAAAAAAATGGACACACGCGGTTGCCCATGAAAACCACAGATTTTTCATTTGCTCTTTTGCAAGCCTTATATTGAACTCCGCTATTTGATTAACATTAAGAAAAATTGTAAAAAGCCACAAAATAAAAAATCGATGCAAAAATATTTTAATTTATTTGTATTTTTATGACAGGTATGAAAGGTGCTGTATCATAATATGATTGCTTTTAAATTTATTATGATTAACATGACAATAATATGATTAATTTCTTAGTTTATTATGATTAACATGATAATAATTTGATTACTTCTTAACTTAGTATGATTAACAGAATAATTATATGATTAAGGGAAGAATATTATCATGTAATAATACGAGTATATTTATTCATAATATGATTCAATAATAATCTGATATGGTGACTACAATCATAATTCTTATCATAATATGTTGCTCTTAGAATATGTTTACCACAACCATGTTTTTTCTTTGCGTGTAGCCAAAGCCACACCTCGTTCTGCCACATCATTTACCACTTGTAGTTGTTGAACTTTTTTCTTTGCCTCTTGAAATGACTTGTTGGCTTTCCAATTCTCTGGATCTATTTTTAAAAAATCGATTGAAATATTGCAAGCTTCAAAAAAAGTTAAACTGGCTTTTGAAATGAATTGTTGAACTTCTTTATTTCTAAAGTTTTCTTCTGTTAAAGTTACATTTGCTACTTCATAATCGCTGCATGGAGTATCTGCAAGTTTTTTTGTCATTAAGTGCAAAGTTTTGGTGTCGATACGTTCATCAAAAAACGCTGAGGCAGCCAATTTCGGAGTTAAGTACCACTGATGACCTAGAAAAGTTTGAAGCGAGGCTTTTGCAACTGCTTTATCAATTAATAATTTTATAACTATCCAATTCCTTTAATAGGCTCAGATCATTGAGAAGAGCGTATCGAGGGCACTGGCAGAGGTATCAATATTTGATATACATGCTTAAAATAAATGAACTAAATTCAAGCAAGGCATCAACTGTTGATTTGTCTATATAAGATTGCAAGCATATTTTCAAAGAATAGATCATTTTCATCATCCAGCGAGCCCGATTGATAGCTCCTGGAGCACACATAAAATAGAAAGTGAAAATGGCAGCGTGCAACGATTTAGATCAATAAATGTCAGAAGTAAATGAGAGTTAAAACCTAACTATAAAAATTTATGGAAATATACAATAATTATAACGAAAAAAGTATCACCATTTTTAAGGTACGAACTATAAAAATAGTGTAACTCGGAAACTGTAGGACAAAATTCCATTTTGTTTTTCTTAATTGTTTAGAACTTATCGGTATTCAAAATCGCGTCACAAGTTTTTATACCTTTCATATAAATTTGAAAAGTAATAAACCGTTTTTTACAGAATTCGTTAAAAAATTACAAAAATACTTAATATGTGGAATCGTAATGACCAAAATATTGCCGAAACTTAAAGTTTTTGCATATGGAAATAAAGTTTGGGAAATTTTCTTTAGAAATATTCCGTCAAAAAATTAAATGAACGTGGTTATTGACAAAGTTATGAGTCAAGTTTGAAAAAAGGCCGAAAAACCAGATTTTTAACAAAGACTTGATTTGCGCGACCTCTAAACCTCTTCCTAAAAATCTAAAAAAAAAAATTCAAAAATACTGGACCCTATAAGCTTTCAAATTATGCTTGAGCCTCTGACAAAAAAAAAATTTTTGGGACACCCTAATGGATACATATTTCCTAATTATAAAATAAGAGAAGAACTTTCAATAACTTTCTGTTGTGTCTCGAACATTTCATTAAACTCAACATGCCTTTAAAAATGAGTGAGTCTATGAATTAATAAAGCTTTTTCTATGAAGAAAAGAAACATTAGTAGCATAAACCAATAGTTAATGAACGGCCAAGACCGAGTAAATGGATATGAATGAGTTTCAATAGTAGACTTTTTGTTGTTGTTGGTTCATATATTGTTTTTTCTATTTTTTTTTTTTTTTTTCATTACGATTTGTTTAACACGCGAGTTCATTGAACCGAATTGTTCAAAAATGTGCAACACAACAAGCAGAAAACTATCAGCAGCAACAACAACAACGACACCAACTATGACTGTCAGCCTCAACATGAATAAAATGTTACGATGCGAATTACGTTGTCGCCAACAATGTGTGTATGAACGAACTACAACGTCTGTGGCAGTGGTAGCGAGCGTTTTGCTCTAAGCAACCACACAAACAAACACCAACAACTAAACTAGTGCTAATATGAAATGAAATTTTAAAGCAAAATGTCTGTCGGTCTATATGTAGTCTTTGCTGTAATAGTTGTTGTTGTTGTTGTAGTTATCTGTTGTTGCTATTTCGTTTTAGATTTTTTTTCTATTTGTATTTTTTTTTTGCTTTTGTTTTTCTATTTCTATGTTTTTTTTTTTAATATTTATTTTTGTCTTGTTGGTCAATAGAAGCTTGTGTATGATAGGTCGCTTATTTAAACATTTTCATACTTTCAGCCTAGAAAGGGGGTCTGAACATTAAAGGAATGAAATCTTTATATTTTACAAAAAAAAAATACTAGAATTTGGTCAAAGTAAAGATTCTTCTTATGGGGACTTTTCTGTCAAATTGGCTGTTATTTATTCAGTGTGTTTTATAAAATCACCATGGACGGACATTGCGTTCAACAATACATTCGAATTAGGTGGTAAAGTGAACTGACCAACGTGATTTTTCGTTTTGATACCGTTTTTTGGGGGGTTTTCTTAAGTCGCACGTTTTTGAAAATAAGCCATAATCCCCAGCGGCCCTCAAAGCCATAATAATATTTGTCATCCGTTAAACTTAGCCCAATTTATGAACCAAAATCATGGATATTTGGACATTTCGTTTGCGATCAGCCCCCAGCAAAGCCGCGGCGAAAATGTTCACGATTTTATATTCCACATGTCGATAGGGTTTGCTATATTAAGAAAAGTTTTCATTATATTCAATTAAAAAGTTAAGAATGAGATAAAATTTATAATAATCTATACTAATTTGACCTAAAAAGCTAAAAAGTTTGTATGTTTGTGGGTTGTATTTGCCTGTTTTATCGTTACTACAATGGGATTTGTTCTTACGAAATTGGGGAGATCTGGTTCCCGAAACGTTTGCTCGCAATACAGGTTTTTCTTCAAAAGCCCATAGTTTTGTGGTCGATTGGCAGGTTAATCGTACAACGCATAATAGAGAGAATTCGGTTTTTTCCGGACAGTTCGTATGTGGAATAACCTTCTTGCTGAAGTCTTCCCTCTCACTTACAACATGAATAAGTTCAAGTCGAATGTTCACCAAAACTACTCCCTCTATCCTCCTTCCGATAACCTTTTTTCCTAGTTCCAACACAATGCAATGCATGAGTAGGGGCGATCCCCTGAGTGCTGGTTCCAACAGAAAAAAAAAAAAAAAAATGTTTGTAAAAGGTAAATTTCGGAACTGCCGGTCCGATTTTAAAAATGTTTTTGACTTAATGAAGAATCCAGCCGCACAACAGAAATAGATTTCACTTAAGTGCTTAGGAGAGGGTCCAGGGGAGCTAAACCTCCTATCCTTAGTAAATATTTATTATCGTTTTAGAGGAGATATATTTAAGAATAGTTTACGGTGAGTACGCTGTTTTCCTTCTTTTCCGCCTGCAGTTTATCTGTCCGATCAACTGTCTCCTGAACGAATGCAAAAGTGAATTTACGTTGGCTAACTTCTATCGGCTAAATAGTTGAACCAATTTTTGATGAAATATAGGCTTTTCAATTTTTAAATCTAGGATTAAGAGGGGGACATAGGGAGAATTACTGACTTACTGAATCATAGTAGATAGATCAGCGTAAATCAAACACACAGGGCTTATATTTTTTCAAAGCTAAGAATATGTAGGGACAGATGGGCAAGATCCTTCCAAAAAACAGGTGTACAGATTTTTAATTTAACTTTTATATTTATTTTATTAAAAAATTTAACTCTGGGCGGGCAGCGCCGCGGTCACTGCTATTTCTATATACAAACTTGTGGTAGAACTCGATTCTAAAAACGACAATAGTTGTTATTAAAAATTGTTTTGCAAATTTACAGTTTATATTTTAATTAAAGCTTTCTTTAACAGTTCTGCATTTTCTAACTTTTTTCGATTTACGTATTTCTATTGCAGTAATTTTTTCTAATTATTATCGTTATTTTTTCTTTTTTCATTCTATTCTTTTGTCATTTCGTTCATTATAATTCGCGTAAAAAAATATAAAAGAGTCGTCGAGCTAAAAGTAAATTTTGTAATTATTGTTGAATGATGATGATGTAGTTGTCGATGTTTTGATGACTAAATTTCTATTCAATTCAAACAATATTATTGTATCATCTAACAAAAAAAAAAAGTACGAATGAATGTTACATGCATTCTATGTATGTATGTAAAAATATAAAGTTGCCAATAAAGTATTTGTTATTTGCTATTTGCTTTGTTTTTGTTTGTGTTAAATTTTTGTTTTCTTCAATGTAATTTTTTTACAATTTCGATTGAATAATTTGTTTGTTGTTTGATTTGCGTATTTTTTATATTGTTGCTTTCTTCATTCAATTCTCCCCTCTAACTGTCATCTGTTGCTAGTTTTTCAATTCAATTCAATTTTTTTTTTTTTTCATTATTTTTGTGTTCACGTTGAAAAATATCTTTCTAAATACAGAAAAAAGCACAAATTAAGTTTAATGACCGCCTACAAGGCATTTAAAACATTTGCCTAGAAGTAGATTTTTTTTTTTTTTTTGTTTTACATAAACAAATGTTTTCGTCTTTCGTTTGTTGCATTGCAACGATAAATAAGTGTTGTTCAAAATAATAAAAAAAAAACTCAACATGTGATTAGAAACAATTTTCATTTCGAATGTACTTGTTATCCAAATTAGTGTTTAAAGCATGCAACAATTTTGTAGATACCTACAAAGTTTCTTTTCTTGTTATTTAAAATAATTAAAAATTATTTAAATTTTGAGTAGGATTTTTTAGCAATTAAATTTCATTATAATACTTTTAAGGTAATTGAAATAAGTAAGAAAATATTAAGGTAATTGATATTTTTTAAAAAAGTAATATTTATTGGAAAAAGGGGTATTTAATTTGACAAATCTTTGCTTCTTTATTGATCCTTCTAATTTTAATAAGGAATTCTTAGTAGAGGATAAAAGAGTTAAAAACAATTCATAATTTAAACAAGATGATTTTATGTCTTTAATGTATAAATATGATTACAAACATGTAAAGTATTCTGAAAGTACAATTTTCGATAAATTTTTAAGCCATGGCGAGATATGGGCCCGTCAATGGGTTTGCAAAATTTGATCCTTTAAGTCTTGCAAAAATGCTTGTTTTTATAAAAACCAATGAATTTATTTTACCCAAAAGAAAATTATGAAAAGACATTAAATCGCACGGTCTTTATAGTCTATATATGTATCCTGAAAAGAATGTAAGGAAAGAATCCATCCAGTAGATCCGTACTGCCGTCGCCTTTGTTATTCTACCCAATTATGAATAAAAATTCCCCGGGATTTCGTTTTCGCATTTTTTTTGGTAGATGCGTAGGATGCGAAAAAGCGTAGAGCGCGAGGTGTGGAGCTCCAGATTTAAAGTAAATTGGATGATGTTTATTAGCCAAACCTAAACAAGAGCGTCAACGTTGTGTCGAGAACAAATATGGTTTTGATTCAAGTGATATGAATTTATTTCACGATGGATCTCATCCACGCGGTGTCTAGTTCTGCTTTTACCAAAAGTCCCTGTTTATGCGGGTAAAACAATTCATTCAACAGGTAGAAACTTAGGTACAAACCGCTAATGCTTACTACCGCTTACTTATTTAGGAGTTGAAGCTATCTAACCTACGCTGTGTGCTTATACCCATCAGCTTCTCAAGTACGAATAGCAACAAAGATCTTAGAATAAAGCATCCGCATTTGCATTGAACTGAAGGCTACCACGTGTAATCTGAAAGCATCCTTATTTAAGGAGCACTATAAAGAGACCTTTTGGGGGACTACATGACTCCCGTGGTTAATTATAAAATCCCAGACTCAGGAAATTCGTAAACTTCAAGAGCCCTGTCATTTTGAATGTTTACCGCGAACTTGGTATGCATCACCATATGCACGTCATAGATTTTCAATGTCCGAGGAAAGAGTTTTCAACACAACAGTAAACCGTCGTACACCTCCAGCAAACTATAATTTTTTTGTTCCGAAGAGCTTCATGGTAGTAATTCTATATCGTTAGGAATAATTCCCCAATAACTCTCAACGGCTTGTTTATAATCAGCAAACTGTTATTTAAGGCCATTTTTTGAATCTTGTGTCAAAAAAAACCCCACATAATAGAAATAAAAAATGGAGAAAAGATCTATAGATTGACCAAAAATAGCTAAATTGCCATTATTTATTTATAACAGCGGCCAAAAAAATGCAAAGCGTTGCCGCCGCGCTATTTTGGTATGCTTTGTACAAATTGTATGGACACTTTGACAGCTTAAAGACGCTTTCCGCTCTTATTGAGGTATGACTGCATATTGTAATTTCTCTAAAGAGCATTTTTGTTATGTGTAAATTCTCTCTTTCCCTCTAAGAAAGAAGAATCTCACACAATAACCGTTTTTATACCCTTCACCATGGTGAATAGGGTATATATAAGTTTGTCATTCCGTTTGTAATTTCTATAATATTGATGTTAGACCCTATAAATTATATATATTCTGGGTCCTTATGAGGATCGAAGTTGATTTAACGATGTCCGTCTGGCCGTTGAAATGGGTTTTCCGAAGACCCCATATATGATGGGGGCCAGGTTATTATAAATTTATGTCACATATGGTCCGGAATTGTTTGCTATTGAAATTCAGCAAGATCGGTCCACAAATGGCTGAGATATGAGTAAAAAACTACGACTGCCTCAAATTTTTTCCTTTAAAGGTCCAATTAGACGTGACATTACCATACCAACACTGTATTACCAAAACGACATAAACATTCCATACAAACCAATTCAATTTTGGGGTCTACGGTCATACAGTGGCTATGGTGAAACAGTGTTGGTAATGTGGTTTTTTTTTTGTTGTTTTTTTATACCCTTCACTACAAGTGGTGGATTTTTATAAAATGGACTACTCCATGGACTGGTCCGATGTAATGCAAGCATGGACCATGTCATTGGTAAAAAGTGTTTGTAGTAAGACGACATGTCTTTGTTTTTTAACGACATGCTTTCGTTTTTGAACGACTTCAAAACTAATCCTCTTGTGTATAACATGGAGTAGTTTTAAAACAACTCCTTAGTGGTCCAAATGTGGGTTATATGGTCCTCTCCTAGGACATCGTAATGTTAAATAGACCAGGTTTTTTCCATACGTTTGGGTTACTTTTGGACTAGTCCTGGTCCCTTGTGGACTACTCTTTACACGCGTGTTTGGACTGGTCCTATTATTTGCAGGGGTGTTTAATTTTACGCATACACATACACATTAATGCATGTATATGATATGCCGCTCAAATAAAGAAACAAATTCATAGACTCAATATATTTTAATTTTACGTTTCTTTAGTAAAAGCATTCGAAGCCTAGTTGTTAAATTCTCTCATGAGACTGATGGTATTTGCCAGTTCGAATCCCGACAAAAAAATTTTTTTTAATTTAATTTTTTTATGTTCTAAAAAACGATTTTAAGATTATAAAACGAATTTCAAACATCAACTTTGGCAAAAGAGGAAACGGGCTTAGGTACATATATAAATTTTTTGTTTTTTTGTTCTTCGGCATGATGAAATGAAAAGTTGGCGTGGCTCAATTAATATTTATTTTTACCTATCTAAAGAACGTTATTTATGTATATAACTTTTTGTTCTTATCTCATCATGGTGAAGGGTATATAAGATTCGGCATAGCCGAATATAGCACTCTTACTTGTTTCTTATTACAAAACTCTGGGATTATAATCCAAATTTTTATATTTTAATTAAGCTTAATCATCAAATCTAATTTTCAATAAATAATTTTTTTTTATAAGAAAGAAATTTTGCAACATGAAATGAGTTAAAATTTAATGATAATTTCATTCTTGACTGACCGGGGAATTGAACTCACGGACAGGTCGATTTAAAATGTTTCGATAGTAACGACACTATCTTTTCAGAAATCTTTCCAGCTTTACCCTTACCGCCACAAAAAACGGCTAGTAGTCAAGAGTCAAACATCAATCTTTAAACCAAATTGTATTTTCACTTGGTGGATTATTTATTTTTTTTATTGATTGACATGTTTTTCCTTACTTCTGCTTTTCATTAATTATCCCTGTATCATTTAAAATTTCTACGAATTACAACAAATTCTTTTCAAATTTAGTATTAAATATTTATAAGTTAATTTTATATTTATAGATATCCGTACATATATTTACCAATCCATCCCTGTTTAACAATATTTATTTATATTTGACTGCATCATTTTTCATATTCAAAGTGAACTGTGTATTTGTTAATTATCTGTCAAATGTCAACAAGTTGTTAATTATTGTTTAATCAAAAAGAGCTGTATGAATGTGAATTGTTAATACATATTGTTTTTCATTCTGTCTGTCTGCCTTAAAGTCGTCGCATTGTATTTGTCAATTCAATTTCGTATCCAAATGTAAATTTGTTTGTAATTGAAATAATAAAAAAAAAAAAAAAAAAAATCAACATAAACCGCCGCCTGACTTTTTGTTTAAGTTAAAATATATAAAATAACAAAAACTTTTTTTTAAAACTGTATGAGAATTAAATAAAATAATATTATATTTGTTTGTTAAATGTCTTGACTTGTTTAAAAAAAATGTGTGTTTGGCTGTGTTTGTTTGTCTGAAGCTGAAAGTACGTTCGTTTAATTTGTTCATGTAGAAAAATGTCCCTGACAAAAATGCATATTTGATTAGAATTGATTATAATTATTATTAAATGTTATTTATAAAAATAACGCAAATTTTTTGTTTTACATTTTCAATAAGTAGACCAAAAAAGCAGTGAACGGCTGGCTGACTTTACATTTGAGAGATAACGAAATTATTTAACACAAAACAAACTTGGATTTTCCATAGTTTTGGGAGTTCAAAATCTTTCAAATCAATACAAATATGAATTTGATAACGGATTTATTGCAAAACTCTTTCTGTTTAACACTGCTTTAGTTAAATTGTTTTTTGCTTGTATTTGTTTTTGTTACAATGTGTTACAAAAGATTACGTGTTTGCAACACCCAGTTTGCTTAATTTTGTTGTTTTTGTTTATTAATTAGAAAAAAAAAACTTTATAAATGACAATATTCAATGATATTGATATTTATTTAATTACGAGTCTTGATTATAATCATATCTATTATTATGACTAAGATTTAATAAATTAAAACTATTAATTAAATAGTTGTACTTAAAACTTAGAGTTAAATTAAATATATGTATACATATTCTTTCTTTTAATCAAATATTTAAAAAGTTTAAACCGAAAAAGGAAAATTTTTCTAAACATAAGATGACAATAAGAAACTTGTGTAATCAAAAACAAAATTTTCTTATACTCCTTTTTATTTAGGCTCCTATTACGGTTCACAACTCAACTCAGTTGAGTTGTAATTTCTTAATTTTTGTATTATGGTTTACAACTTTGCTATATTGCGGTGAACAAAAACATAACAAAAATTACAACTGAACACAGCCAGTTAACAATTGTATTAACTCAGTTGAGTTGTGAACCGTAATAGGGGCCATAATTTATACTTTACCAGAATTTTTCTTAAAACTAGGAAAATAAACTGACATTATAAAAATAGTTGAATTTAAAATCCTTTCGATTTTAATTTCACACGATTTCGATTTCTACAACATGACCATTAAACTTAATTTTTAACAAAAGAATTATGACTCAATTATTTCCCATTTTTAAATTAATACCCTCCATAACTGAACTCACGGTTTTTTAATTCGTACGCTATATATGGGGCCTTTTGTTAAATATGAACCGAACTTCACTAAATTTGGCAGTGTGGTTTCTAGTGTTAATGAACTATGACAGACCAAATTTTACTACAATAACGTTATTTGTTACGGGTTAAGGCGTACGATCTTCGCGAAATTAGGAAAAGTGATTTCCTATGTAGCACAGGCGAAATTTTACTACAATAGCATAATTCGTTAAGGGTGCTTTACACTATCACACAAGTCTTACGTATTTTTGACGAAAATACAAAGCTGTCATGATAAGTTCTTAATGTTTTTGGAAAATTTCCCAACAAAAATTAGATCAGAGATGCATTTTTGTCAAGACATGTGTGATAGTGTGAAGCACCCTTAACGAATTAAACTATTGTAGTAAACGGTTTTAGGCTTACTTAAGTGCTTTTCGAAAGTGTTTTTTTTTTTCTTGTCGCATTAAACGAATTTGTGCAAAATTTTATGAGTATCAGTTCATTCTGTCTCTTAAGTTATGCTAGTTTTTGTAAAAAATTATCAATTTTTTAGGAATGTTGTTCCATATTTATGTTCATAACGAGTTTCTTCTTTTCTACCGATTATGCCTGATTTCTATCCCTGACTGCTTAGGAGAACTAGAATCAGTTTGACAGCAAAATTGTTCTTCAAAAAACAAATGCTTCGCTGTAGTAAAAGTGCGAGTAAAAAAACTATTCTCAAAAAGAACATGGGTATGAAAAATACATTTAACAATAGGAATGGGAATAAAAAATACACATCTATAGATATAAAAAGAAGTGTACACTTAAAGCTTCCCCTTTCCAATTTTTTAAGCTAATGAACAGGTTTTCTGAAAATTTCGCATGCCGACACTGTAACATCTAAAAGGAAATAGAGAATAAGATTTGAAATAGTGCAAGGAGTGTAAAAGCTCACCCTCCCAATATCTTCTAAACTTATCGATTGATTTTCTTGAAATTTCGTAGGCAGATAGTGTTACAGCTGGAAAGTACTATATCCTATAGTTTTTATTATTTAGGGCGTGAAGCAAGAGGGGTAAAAGCTCCCTCTCCCTATATCTTCTTAACTAATCAACTGATTTTCTTGAAATTTGGCGGGCAAATAGTGTAACATCTGGAAAGAACTATAGCCTATTATTTTTATTATCTTCTTAACTAATCAACCGATTTTCTTAAAATTTGGGATGCAGACACTGTAACATCTAAATGAAATAAGTTATATGGCAAAACAACGTTTGCCGGGTCAGCTAGTATTCTTTTCTTTTTTTTTAATGTGGGCTTGGGATATTCGTATAAGAAATATTTTGTATGTTAATTTCTTTGATAATATTGCAACAAAAATTCTTTGTATGCTCAAGCTACATGCGGCAGACAACTTAACATCTCAAATTCTTGCAGAATGCATGATGTAATTTTCAAATGTACTAGGAGTATGCCAACCATTTTTAAGAGTATTGTGAAAGGATTCGAAAAAAAACAAGTACTGTCTGGCGTGTATTTCTTTGAACTCTTGTACCCTCACAACACTATTTCAATTGGCGGCAAACAGTAACGCATAGCATTTGTCGTTTGGATTCTACACAAACGTTTTATACACACGTTTAATTTTTGTAGTGTGTTTGATTTTCACGGAAATACATACATTTATGCAGGCCTTTACTTTAAGGAATACAACCGTTATTTAGAAATTTTTAATTGCTATAATTTATATTCTTTATACAAAATTAGGATTTCATTTCATTTATATCTTAAAATAGTTTATACAATTTTTGTTTATTTCCACCAACAATTCTTTTTAAAAATAACTCGTTAAATGTTTCCATTCAAATATTTCATTGTCAATCAACATCAATTATTCAATACGGCAAAAGATAGAACCATAATTACAATATCAAATAACCCACCACACCACTATAAAAGAAATATACGTTATAAATAAGTTTTGAAAAAAAATAACCCAAAGAAAACATTTTAACAAAAGATACTTTGTCCGTTAGATGTAGATTAATGTTGCACCTATAAATATTTCTATTTATGACTCGGCTGCTATTTTCCCCCAAAAATATTTTCCCTTTTTATCAAAACTTAATTTTCCTAGCAAATTTATTTATTGTTAACTGTTTGCAAACAGTTTTTTTTTTATATTTCTGATATTTAAAAAAAAAAAAATTATATCTGTTTGATTAAAAAATCTATAGTGCACATAAATTACTTTGCTACTGTAAGCCAATGTTCGTTATTGACCTAGAATATAAAATTTAAAACATTGCTAAAGGTTTTTACTATTTAAAACAAATTGTTTATATCGTTATAAAATGATTTGAACTGTTTTTTATGAGATTTTTTTTTCTATTTTTTTCTTTTTTTTTTTGTAAATTTTAGTTTGGATAAACTACACTGAAAGGTTTAGAACTCTTTCAATCTTTCTGTGTGTTTTCTGGATTTTTTTTTTTTTACAAAGGCAGAAGCTAGAGCTTTAATTCTATTTTTCCGATAGATGCGTACGATGCGAAAAAGCGTAGAACATGCATGCTATGTGGACCTCTAGCTTAAGATGTGGCTTAATCCGCAGTTTTTTTAGAGAAACTCTTTGAAGCTTTTTAAATCCAATGCTAATGAATTTCTATCAGGCGAAAATGTTCGTATGCCTTCAAAGTCCACTGTTCCGAAAAGACAAGGCCGATTAAACTGTTGCCATTAACATTGATTGATATTGAATAATGGTAAAACGTACTTTACACTATCACACAAGCCTTGCGTAGGCCATAATACTGACGGGTAATTTACACTATCACAAAAGTCTTACATATTGTGACGAAAATGAATCTGATCTAATTACTGGTTGAAAACTTACAAAAAAAAAAAAAAAAATAATGAAGAGGTTGTATTTTCCCCAAAATACGTAAGACTAGTGTGATGGTGTAAAGTACCCTTAAGCACAATTGAAATCTATTGAGTTTTCTTGCGACTGTCAAAAAACTCTAATTAAACATTGCTGGGTGTATTCACACTATCACATATGAACATGCTTTTGTATTATTTCAGAAAAGTCGTACGGGATGTCAAATTTTTTCGTAATACTTTACGAAGTTTTGAGACCACATTGCGTCAAGAAACAATTAACTTATTAATGGAGAAATTCGTGATTTCCTAAGAATACTCCAGTCGTTGTGCGGACCATTGTCAAGACCCAATTTCTTAAAGACTTTGTAAGTCTTAAAGGGGTGTGTTCGAAATGGAAAACGTAAAACCCAAGAATTAACGTTTTCAATTTCCAGCACACTCTCGAAATCATATTCAAACTCCAATTGCATGCAGTTATTGTTTAAGTTTACTTTATCTGCAGCCGTATTCCGTAATTCGCTAAAGCTAAATCTCTATCGTTAAAAATCTATAAAGTTGATTTAGCAATTTTTGGCTACAAATGTAATTCAGTAACGTGCATTGCTAAATTTGGCAATGCAATACAAATTTAACTTGCCAGCAATTTTAGCTTTTAGTGTCATCGCTAAAAATTTTGTTTTCTTTAAGGAATTTTAGCGATCGAGATTTAGGCCCCTATTATGAGTAACATTCGATAAACGATTTTCGCTGGCTATCGAACATCGACTATCGAATGTTAATTTGGTATTATGAGTTGGCAGCACTGTCGAAAATTTCGTTTTCAACGGAAACAAATTTGCTTTCGACGGTGCAAATAAATGTAAAATACTTGTTGAAAATGTAACTGTTTGTAGTTTTTTTTTTGTGTTCGTATATCAAATACCATATTCTTTATCAGTTCTGTTCATTTTATGCAAGTCCAACGTGGTTAACAGCAATTGGAAACGCTCTATTCCTTATGGAACAAAATTCTTTTTTGACCAAAGGATTTGCAGCAAACTTCAGCATGTAAAAAAGTGGGATGAAACCCCACTGAAGCTTAATTATTTGAAAACAGCCATGATTCCGCCGTAATCACGCTTAACTTTAATTTTATTTTTTAAATTTGTAAACAAAAATTTTTTATTTTTAGTGACAGCTGATCGAAAATGTACTACTGTGAATTAAAAAAATCACAATAGTAAATTTTTAACCAAATGGAAATTCGTTCGATCAGCTAATTCGACTGCTGTCAAAAATCGTATTTAGTTCATAATAGGCACCTTAGCTTTACCTAAGCGAATTACAGAATACGGCAGCTAAAATTCGTATTTTAAGAAAAAAAAAACTTCATTATCATTGGTTTGGGTGAAAAATCGATCGAGCTTAACTTCAAGTAATCTCTGCTTTAAATTTTAAATGCCGAATTCATAAAAAAAAAAACAAGTTTGAAATGTGTTTTAAGGCAAAATTTTCAAACAAATTTTTCTTAAAATACATTTAATTTTTTATGAAGACGGCAGTAAATGTTCAGCTAAGCAGAAGTTTTTATAAAAAGCTTTTTAAACATTTCAATGATATCAGAAATTCAAAAAATTTTTTTTAGTGTACTGAAAACTCACACTACATTTTAACTAAAATCTAGCATATAAAATATTTTAAATAATCTAGTTTGATATAAACTGATTTATGAGTTTTACTATAACACTTAAAGTTTTTTCAAACGTTTTACAAAACATCGCCTAACAGCCTGCTCACATTGAGTGGGTGACGTAGTTGATTTGAGTACACACATTTTAGTTAACTCAATTAACTGTGTATGTATAAGTTTTAAAGCCTAAGGCTGAATATGAAATAAATAACTAATTATTAAAAGTTAAAAATAATAATCGATACATATTTTACTATAATTAAAGCCTATATTAAGTATTTTAAACATTAAAATAATAAATAATAATTATTTTTTTTTGTTCTATTCTCTTTCCAGGTATGTAAAATTTAAAAAAATCATGAATAATCTAAAAATGGTAAATATTAATAAAAAAAAAATCTTACGTCTGTATAGCAACATTTACCTTCTTGTATAAACTATAAATATAGTTAATTATCATAACAATTATGGTTTTTAAGGTCTTTTTTGTAATTTGTTAATTTGTTTTTTTTTTTTTTTTTTGAAATTTTACCGCCTTTTAGGTTAAGATTTGTTTTTTTGCATTTTCTGTACATCCCAAACCTTTTTATATTTTAATCTCTTTTTTTAAGCTTTTTGCTCTTCTCATTACAAATTCATTGTAAGTTTTATGGATGTTTGATTTTAGAAGTGGGTGTGTTTTTTTCCTTTAGTTTTATTTTTCCTCTTTTACAACTGTTTCCGCCTTTACTGGTAAAAATCGGTTTTGTTATTTTACTTTGAACTTTAATATAGTCTGGTCTTGCCGTATGGCGCTTTTTTTTAAATAATATTTTAATTTTTGTAGAATATTATTTATGGCTTTTGACTTCTGAAGAAAATTTCAAAAGGAATTATTTATTTAGAATGGAAAACTATAAACAATACAATAAATTCCCACGCTTACTTCTTTAAAAGTTCAGTAAATTTTTAAAAGATTTCAAAGGATTTAAAAATAAACTTAACAATGTAATTGTATATTGTATTTCGGCGTTTCTAATTAAGTTTTTTTTTTATAACTTCATTTTACTTAATTAAAATATTTTAAACTTCAATTAAAACTTCCGTTTTGCGAAAGAGAAAATCTAAAACAATCTGAACTTTATGATACGCATAATGATTTTTAAACACTCGCACTCCCACTTACTAACTCACACTTACGAAGTGGTAATAAATCATTAAGAAGTTTCTAAATGAACTATAATTAAAGCAAACAGTTAAATTAGAATTTATTCGAAAAAAAAGGCAAAAAGTAGGGAAAAGTACTTTTTACAAAAAAAAAACAGTACCCTTTAAAAACAAATGCTTTTTTTTTCTCTCATAAAAGTGCATTAAGCGGCGAAAAATTGGTTAAAGTATTTTCCACAATAAGGCGGGGTTTCCAAGAAAATTAAAGTTCTAAGACATAGTTTTCATAAAAGCACTTTAAATAAACAAAAAAGTACCTTCTTAAATCTTTTTACAAATTAAAGTACTCTTTTCAAAACAAGTACTTTTTTAAAAAAAGGTTTTTTAGAATCTACTTTGGTTAAGCTATAATCTTAAAAAGCGCTACAAAACAAGTTCAGCTAACAAAGTACTATTTAATGCAATAACAACACATTCTAAATAAATATCTAAATTTACAGAAAAGTACCTTCTACAAAAAAGTGCCTTTAAAAAAAGTGCTTCCTTTTTTAATAATCACTAAGTAACTTTTGCCAATTAACTGTCATGTCTGCCAGTGCAGTCTTAAATATTTTTAATTTTATTGTAAACTTTTTTTAAATCAATTTCACATTGATTTTTTTATTTTATCTTTTTATACAACGTGGTATTCACATCCGCCTCATTATTGGCCTAAATGTGTCTTTTTCTTGCATTTTATGATTTATTAAAATGTTTTTTTTTTTCTTCTATTGAATGTATTAAAAAAGATTTAGAAATTTTTGTTCATAAGATTTAAACCTTTACTTTTCCTGAAAAAAAAATTGCAAAAAGTTTTTTCTTGAAAAATTAGTAAATTTTCATAAATTACAAAGGCAAATAAAAAAACTGATTAATCACAAAAAAAAAAAAAGAAAAAAATCTGACCTACAAAATCATTTATAATTTTTCAACTTGTTGCACACATGATTGCACATTTTGTAATGCATTTAGCTGCATTTTTAACTACTTCTATGAAAAACCGACAAGACAATATATTTTAAACAGCAAATACTAAATGACCGGTATTACCAAAAATATAAAAATGTAAAGAAAATTTTAAAATATGGGCGTGTTTTGCAAACGGTAGTAAAAAAATAACGCTTTAACTTAAAAAATAAAAGAAAAATCATTTTATTTTTATGGCAAGAAAAAATGTGTGTGAATATGCCAGAGGCTTTTTAAATCACAAATCAAATGATTTGTTTAAAATTTTAAAAAACAGAAAAGAAGACAATATAAAAACAAAACGTTGCCACATAACTGCAATACCAAAAAAAAAAAAAAAAAATTAATCATAGTTTATTAAATACAAAACACTTGCAATTATTACTACTTATAAATAATATTTTGCTAAACAGCAGCCAGACGCCAAGACAGCCCAGTCAACCAACCACTCAGCCCGAGTAGAAGTCTGTATGTTAAAGTTGTTTGTTTTAAAACAAAACCGCCTTCAAGTTTAAACAAAAGATCTTTTTTTTTATTATTATTTTTGTTAAAATTTATGCGAAACATTTTCAAAATTTTGTCTGTTTGTTAACCTGTCATTCAAACTAAGCAAGCCTTAAGGTAATTTATGAAAAATCTTTAATTCTTGGCACAAAAAAAATATTTTTAAATCTGTTTGGTTTTTGGCAATATTTATCTGTTTTTGCACGCCAATTTTTTTTTTTTTTTTAGAGATTTTTACAAAATTTTTGGTTTAATGTGACCGTTTTGTTTTAAATTTTTCAGATTTAAAAGTTATAATAATAATCATATGTCTTCTTAACAACGAGTAACATGCCAACTAATCACGATATTAAACAAATTGTGGTTGGTCACCAACAAATTGCACTGTTTACAATTGCGTTAAATAGTGTAAGAAAATGTTGTTGGTTCCGTACTTTTTAAATAAATAGTACTTTTTTAATAATAAGTACTTTTTTAATAAAAAAGTACCTTTTATATAAAAAGTACATTTTTGAATAAAAAGTACTTTTTAAATAAAAAAAAATTATTTTTTTTAATGTTACATCTTATTTAAAAAGGTACTAATTACTAAAAAAAAGTACTTTTGTAATAGAAGGTCCTTTTTTATAAAAAGTAGTTTTTTTAATAAAAATTTATTTTTTTAACCTAAAAGTACCTTTTTAAATAAAAAGTACTTTTTTAATAAAATTAATTTTTCTGAACAAAAATAAAAAAACACATTTTTTAACAACATTAAAGTTTTTCCAAATAAATTTAGCTTATCCATTTTTTACGAAATGTAATTAGTAACAAATAATTATAAATACAAAGTGTATTTTAACAAAAACTAAACATATGAATTTCCAAATAAAAAAGTACCTTCTAATAAACTGTGACGTAAATTTTATCAGAAGGTAACTGTCACTGTGGGGAAACCTCCCCACTCTATCGTGGAAAATAAAAAAAACTTAAAAAAACGATAACAGTATTTACATTTTAATAAGAAGTCTAATTAAGAAAAAATAACTAAAAAAGTAGTTTTTTCAACTGAAAGTAAAGGTACTTCTTGTAAAAGGTTTTTTTGTTACAAAAAAAAAAAAAAAAATATGGATTTATTTTTCGTATAAAATATGCCTTACTTTTACGGTCGTTTCCGTTATCACAAGAAGTTAACCTAACGGAAAAAAGATCATCATAAAAAGTACCTTTCTCAAAAAATATGTATTTGGAGTGGAAGCTCTACTCATGAACAGCTCATCCAGCCGTACAGTTCGGAAGCTCGACAATAGCTTTTACGAAAGAATACAATTTTAACAAAACCAATACAATTTCAATAAAAATTTACCTTTTACAAAAACGCACATTCTACAAAAATTTAATTTTTTAAGAAAAACAGTTTTAAGAAAATAACCCTTCTACAAGAGTACTCTTTAGAAATAAATACATTTTATTCTCACCATTTTGAATAGGCGTGGTCCTTTAGGGCAAATAAAACTCATGTACTAAATTTCAGTGATTATCTGCAAAATTGCTTTACGCAAACGCTTTACATGTACAGCTAGCCAACCAGACGCTCGGACATCGTTAGAACGACTCAAAAAGTGATTCTGAATCGATCGGTATACTAAAAGGTGGGCCTAGGACTAATATATTAAAGTGTTACAAACATTTACACAAACGCCTAATACACTCTTCACTTTCGTAATGTGGTTATAAAAACTTGCCTAAAGAAGGTAGTAAAATATGGTACTTTCTGGGAAATGGTGTACAAAACCTACAATCGCATCTCATATTTAGCAGCCAATGAACAAAAAAAAAGTAAAAAATATTTATTATAAAAATAAAATACAAATATTAACGAAGAATAATAATGCAACAAAAACACACAGAGAATCGTATATCGTGCACATACTCTGCTGCTGGTAGTTGCTCTTGCTGTTGTACAAATATGCATGTAGTTTGTATGAAAAATATATTTTATAGTTTATTCGCATAAAATAAAATGCAGTTGACTGCATTGCATGGTTAATTTGTGTTGGATGGCGTTTCGTATTTGAGCAGCGAGTTGGTTTCTCGCTTTTTGCTCTATCTCTTCTCACTGCCACACAAACTAGACAGTCGTCAGTCGTTGTAGTCATCGTCAGCGTTTGTTGTGGCTCTAAAAAAAAAACTAACGTCATTGTTAAGTATTGTCGCCAATGCCTTTTTGTTTGTATTTTGCATTGCCTTAGTTGTTAGATTTCAGTTGTTTGTGTATAATTTTGTTTTTGGATGCAATATTTTTGCAGTTGTTACAAACTCTGCCTTGTTGCACTTAGTTTCATGTGTGTGCGCGTATCTATAAGTAAGTAAATTTTAGTTGCAGTGCAGTTGCATCGGCTGTTGTCGTTTGGCCGCCATCGCAATCTAATGTCAGATAGTTTTGCGGTCGCTAACCCTAAGCAAAATAAAATAAAATGCAAAAAATAACAAAAATTACATATTTATTTACTTGTCTGATCATATACACATATTTGCACTCAAATACAGTGTAAGCTCAACAAACGGAAAACTTCTCTCATATAGCTGGACGATTTTCTAGGTCCCTCTTCTCTTAGTTCCCTCTTAACACATTGAAACTAGCGTTAACGTAGACAGTCATCTCTGGGCAGCGGACATAATTGCTCCCACATTCGGTGCCCGCCTTGGGAAGCTTTCCCTGTACATATATTTATTATATTGTACACATTTTTATTTAATATTTATTTTAGTATTATTATTAGTCGTACTAACTGTGTGTGCTCAATGCAACAAAATAATAGTGAAGAAAAGATACGCATTCGTAGATGGTTGTACGTTTCTATTGCAGTCTCTATAAAGTTTTTGATTTTCGTACTTTTCTTAGCACAAAATGGGAAAAACACACAATTAATATGACTTAATATTATTCGTTTTTTTTTATTGCTTTGCGGTTTTACATATTTTCGGTTACATATATTTTTCCTATACTTTATTTAAGATTTAAAAATTATGGAAATTTTTAAGCTTTTCGAAAAAAATTTCATAATAAATTTTTTCTAAACACGCAACAGATATGACACATGCTTATTAGCAGGGTCCTTGGGAAAATGTTCACAAATAAAAAGGAAATTTGTAGCATAATTTAGGAAACTATTTTGGAAGATACCCTTGAACTTTAAAACACATTTAAACGGAACATTCGGAATCAATTGTTGCTTTATCAGGTATTATTTTTTATTTTCCTTAAAATTCCATCTGTCTCAAGTCGTGTTCAAGTTTCCAATTGATCTTGGCAAACATCGCAACGAATCTTGTTCAATCGTGGCTGTTAAAATTCTTTCCAAAGAAACAAATAAAACTATGTTTCAGTTGACAGATTTGTTAGGGTAAACGTGATTACCTGCCGTGTCGGACTTACCCTTTGACCCATCTAGGAGCATCCTACGCTCTGTACCATACAAATATTGCGGCTTAATAAAATTCTTTAATTTGGCTCCTGCAGCGCGTAGGATGCTCCTAGATGGGTCAAATGTATGACCAGCCCCACTTTATTTTTTATTGCCGAATTTCGGTTTTTTTTAGTTATTTCAATAAACTAAAGCGTTTTTGAGTTACGCGAATATATGCTGTGCGTCCAGTTACATTTTCGAAATAACGGTATATCTTGAAAACAAGAGCTAATCTAAAAAAACGGTTAGCACCACTGGATTCAGCGTCCCCAATTAGGGTAAAATGCCAGGTGCGCGGCTGGTCTGTTGTTTGCAACTAGCACAGTGTACTTATTGCTCAAAATTACAATATCAAAATTCTATTTTAACATTATTTTTTTAAGGGTTGCGAAAGGAAAAAAATCATATCTTAAAAAAGAAAAAAAAAAAAAAACACCTCCTTCAAAGTTTCAGGATTTTTAAAGAACAGTTTGAGGTATTATACAAAAAAAAATCAGCCAAATAAAAAAATAGGTTTTTGACTTAGTCCATTTTTAAAATTTAAGATTTTGCAGATACTACATTTTTCAAAAAAAAATTTTTTTTTTTTTCAATTTATGGTTTGTAGCCCCAAGTATTCTCTTTAAAATGACATCAAAATCATCTTCGTATGTCAAGTAGTTTTCGAGATATTGAAGAAATAAGCTCAACACATACGGCTAATTCTCCGAAATTATGACATTTTGAATATGACATAACTTTCGAAAAACAAATTTTAAAAATTTTTTTTCATTCATATATGTTCCTAATAAGATAAAAGGAACCTTCTCACCAAATTTTATTAAAATCGGAAGGGGTCGTGTCCCACTCTTGGTCGTTTTGACATGGAATTACCCATGTGATGTCGAATTTGTTTTTTTTTTTTGGTAATACTTGTCATTTTTATGATACACTGCATTCACACCAATGTTGAAAAATTCAGTACTTTGGTACTTTTTTCAGTACTTTTTTATATTAAAAATACCGCAGTACCCCCGCGTTGTTTTCAGTACATTTTTATCCTTTGAGCTTTTTAAGTACTGGTTCACACTCTTCAAGTTTTAGCCGTCGAGTCTTGAGCTTTTAGGAGAGAAGGGAAAGAGAATGCCACTTCTTTTCCTTTCTATTTTTTGATTTTCCATCTAGCATCGTCGGTGTGACACATACAAACACATTTTCACTAAAACTACTACAATGCTTGATGAGTAGTGTATTCGGGCCTTTAAGCGGCTCAAGGCGAATTCAACTACAGGTGGTATCGGAACAACAACAATCCAAAACCTACAGAAACAACGTAGGGGGTTTTGCATTGCATTGTTAGTGTTTACGGCTCGAAATGTCAACCATTCTAAGCAAAACACTAACAAATTAAGACAAATAGGGGCGAACTCTCAAAATCAGAAGGCGTTTCGACACCACCTGTAGTTAATTCGCCTTGAAGCGGCTCATACATTGCAATATAACTGTTCAATTTTATCGCCAATGTGTTTGTGATATTCGAAGGTGGCACAATATATTGGCAGGAATCAAAATCGGAAAAGAAGTGCAATATACTGTGAAATGTGTTGGAAACAATGTACTATGTGGTTTTGCTTGAAAGGTTTTTTAATAAGAGCTGCGCCATATTTAAATTAAAACCCTTGTGCCACTTATTGAAAATATAGGGCAATAAAGAAATAATATGGCGAATAACATATACAATAATATTGTTAATAGATGGGGCGCTTGACGCTTATGTATAACAGTAATATTATTTACATGTGCACCTCAAATATATATACTGTTTGCTATTAAATACTTAGATAAATAAATTCAAATAAAATAATTTTTGTTCCTTTTATTTTGATAAATTATCGTTTTATTTTTTTTTTTTTTAGCAAAAAGTACCATTTGGTGGGAAAAATACTCTTTTAGTTGAAGTTCAGTACCATTTCCAAATTTCAATTTTGCAACACTGATTCACACTATCACACTTTTTCATATTACTTGAGTTTTTGACATCTATTAATACAGACTCTATGAGCAAGTGCTATCTAACCTCCACTGCGAAAACGCAAGCAGTATGTATCTGTTAATTGGCAAAAACATCAAGGAAGGCCGAACATCCCTACAAGTAGTAGAAAGTAAGCCCTTAACGCTGTCTTTTAAATAGTTCCCTTCCCTCGATTTTGGATATTAACCACAGCCACCACGTGATTCCCGAAGCAACCTTATCAATTACCCCCTCAGAACCGAAGTCCCAGGGGCTACTGGCTACAGATAAGAATCTTTGGTCAGCTGTAATCAACCTCTTAGAAAGAAGGAAGGCCTGTCAAGTTTTCTTCTGTCGAATAACGGGTATTGAATGCACCTTTTTTTTTTCTTCGGAGGATGCAAGACCAAAAGGTGAAATAACCTTCAAATGTATATTTACATACCCCCAGAGGGTTTTAATTTTTATACGGACAAATGATGGGAAAATTAACGTGGGTACCTGCTGTGGTGGCCTTACTCCACAATGGACTCGGCACCGGGTAACAAACAAAGTGTTAACCATTCGTCCTTTCCTCACAAGTGATTGAAAATGAGCCATTAAGCTGACTTTAATATCTCCCTCCTGCGACTTTGCGATTAAATAACAACCAATACTTGATCCCCGAAGAGTGGAGGCCTCTTTGGAGTGAAATATCATGAGAAAAATGTCACGAACTAGTTAGTTTTCATGGTGCATTATCGGCCTTCAGTAACAAGCTAAGACATTATTGCTCTACCTGCAAATCGCCATTGTGTAAGGGCTTTTTCAGAATTTGTTCCTACTTAATACGACAATTTAACTAATAAAGATGATCATTATAAAATAAATTTTCACCCCTATCCCCAACAAATCGGTATCGCAAATATTTTGGGAGTAAAAATTCCTATTGTGAATTAATATTCAGTGCTTTGTAAACAAAAGTCTTTATTGTGAGTAACTTGTCAGTGCCTGTATTGTGAAAGAAAAATATACAAAATAAAATACTAATAAAAATATGATAAAATAAGTAATGAATAGTGTTTATCTTAATTTTCTTTATGTAAACTCCTTCAATAAGAGGAAAAAGTAATTTAATTTAACCCTACTTTAGAATACAAATTAAAATTTACATGTTCCCTTCTCGTTCACATCAACACTTGTTGGGAATTTATTTATTAAAAAATTTCGCGGGGGTAAACATTGGCGATGCCAAATTTTTTAAGTTTGGGAATTCATTCCCAAAAATCTTGTTATGGGAATCATTCACAATACGAAATAAAAAAAATATGGGAATATTTTCATGGGAGTAGTTATTTGCTGATGAATTTAATGAAACTGCTATTTCTCGTGAATCGATGGGGGAGTTAACATTTACTAAAGTCCATATATTAAAGTTGTCAACTCTTTGTAAGCCATATTTCTATAACATAATTCCTTTTCTTTAAATAGTTCTAATTTAGTATTGAGTAGCGTTTAAAATTCTTATCTGAAGCCGCTGAAAATTCTTTAATATTTGCAAAGTCTTTTAGTCTTTACTAGCAATGGACACATTCAAAAGACGTTACTGTTGCCCAATGAAAATATCGCACAATTGTTTTTATCATGACAAATATCTGTTAATGTTATCAACCTAAATAAACTTTTATTAATTTATATAAATAATATTGACATATTGATTTAACACTAAAACTCTTGAATACATTGTAACTTTAAGTCACATAAAACTTAAATTATAAATTTTACCAACTTATTTTTTTTTTTTTAATTTTTAAATCTAAATTAATTATAAACAAATATTTAATTGTAAATTGTTTAACTAAATTGCAATTATAAATAAATACATTCTTTTTTGTAGTTTCATCAACATCTACGAACAATATTTGTCATATCAATGAATGGGTTTAAAAAATAGACATACAGGCACACAGACGGACTAATACAATCAACCAGCAACATTTTATTGTTGTTGATTGTTCAATTGACTGTTTGAGTGACTGACTGCTGTTGCATGTCTGTCGGCGATTGGTGGCGGCAATATATTTTATAATCATGATGGTGCCAATTGCAATTGTACACAAATAAGAATTTAAAATAACAACAAAGTTGAAGAAAAAAAAAATACTTAACAAAATTAAATACTGACTACCTCAAGTGCCCATGTAGAGTGGTGACAGATAGCAACAGTAAATAATCAGAAAAGATATTAAAAAGGCTTTTTTGTTTAAAACAACAAACTAGAATTTAAACTAAAAACAAGTTTGCTGTTAACATTTTTTAAGAAATCAGTCTATAAAATACCTGCACTTTTTGTCTGTTTTAGATTTTTTTCTTGCTTGTTTGTTAGCAATTCTGACAAATTTAATTTAACTAATAACAATAACAACCATATAACAAATAAATAAATAAATAAAATTGAAAAAAAAATTACATACTTTTGCTTTCATTAGTATATAAAGTTAAAAATTGCGGTGATGTTGTTAAATAGTCATTGCCGCAGTAGTACTCGTATCTGGTTGTACAGTATTTAAGTGGTAGCTGTGGTATGTATGTACTAGTGTTGGTGGTGGTGGCGTAGCGGTTGCTGGTCGTCGCCATCCCAGCTATCGAACTACACACAACTCGTGCTCATTGTAGTTCACTAACCTATGGCAATAATTTGTGAAAAAATAACAACACTAAACAAAAAAATAAAAATAAAATAGAAAAATAATCAACAATAATGTCATTTAATCAACTCAAATTAAAAAAAAAACAACAACAATAATTACACCATTTCCGTGATGTTTTTCATTAAAACCTTTACAATACTTTTAGTTTAAGGCTAAGGAAAAGCTTAATGTAGGCGGACAAAATGAAGTGATAAAAAAGAATATTCTGTAGTTTTACATTGATCGTGGTTTTTTTTTCATTCCTATTAAACAGTTGTTGTCAGTGATGCTAACTCTTACATCATCAAAAGTACTGTGAGCACATAAAAATATGGTAAAAATTGAACAAATTGTTGGTTAAAAGCACCAAGCTAAATATTCTTAATTATGGATGTTTTTACAAGCTGTGGTTGCAATGAAAAGCTTTTACACGCATCCGTTGCTTTTTTATGTTTGTTTCTGTATGGCGATGACGTAGAAAATAATTATATCTAACATTTATTTCACAATTACAACAAATGCAAAGCTCTTTTAATGCATCTTTTGCCGGTCTAAGCCACCTTTTGAACGCTCGATCATTCTCCCAAGCTTTTCGATATTACTGTTTTTTCATCTGAATGAAAGCCATAATTAGTTAGTCTGAGTTCATACGGCTCATGTCTTATTGACAAGATTCTTCCTTTTTCTTCTTTGAACATGAATTGGCGTTCAAATGATTCATGTCATGTTGGCGACATGTGCCTTTTTGATATTGAAAACAATAACAAAATTAAACAACGAATGAAAAAGCAAAACGTAAAGACAGTACATGCATCTGTGTACTCGTTTCTTTTCCCCTCGTCCCTCTCGCCTATAAAGTAGCAATCATGTCAATAAGACAAGAGCCGTATGAACACAGACTTAATAAACTCTAACAAAAAAAAAAAAAATTAATGAAAAATTTCTTAAAATTTGCACAAAAACAAATTTACTCATGCGAATAAAAGTACACAGCAAAAATGTTCACCAATATTTTTTCAATTATTTCAATAATGCTGTTTCAAACAATTTTTTTAACTGTTCCAATTAATTTCCCTTAATTGAAAATAAAAACTATAAGGTTTGTGTGTATATTTGCAAATATGAAAACATGCACACAAACTTTAAAATATTTAAAATTTTCAAAAATTTGTGTTTACGTTTTATTTCGCCTCTTTTGCTGGTGGTCACATTTCAATTAAACCTATTGATTGAAACTGAACAGCAAGAAAAGCTAAAACTTAAAAACGTGTTAATTGATATGATCAATTTGTTTGCTGGCGGAAAAATCAGTACAGAATTTAATTAATAGTACAAATTTCCAACAAATACGTTAATTGAAGTTGGTTTTTTATTCTTTCTGTGTAAAATCGCTGCTTAAGAAATTAATAAAAAGAATTCTTGTACAGATTTAAAAAATATTTGAAAAAAGTCTAAAAGCATTTGCGAATACCACTCAAAACAAACTTGTAAATAATTCGAATTTGTTAAAAAAAAAGCATCAGCCCTGTTCAAATAATGTAGAAGTAAAACGTAAAGTTTTTATTACATAAAAGGCACTTAAAAGCACTGTAAGATATTGTAAAAAGCACTATAAATACCTGCTCTTCCAAAACGGGAATTTAACAAAATTTTGTGTATTTGAAAGCACAAAAATTACCCGAAAAGCACCAAAAGGGCAACGCTGGTTATTGTAATTAAAACTTAACTGTTTATGCTTTATTTTTGCAAAAAAAAAAAAAAAATCTTTCAAAACTTTTAACTACATATCTGTGGTTTTCATAGGCAACCGCGTATGTCTATTTTTTCGATTTTGAATTGTTGATGCCATATTGCTAAATTTAAAGCGCTCTTAATATTTTTTTAAAAATTATTAAAAACAGATATACCCATTCCGATGTTTTAACTCAATTACAAATTCAAAAGGTGCAATATCTAACCCATAGTTTGCTCTAGAATGGTCTTTTCGGCTCTCCTGAAAAATTTTTTTTTTAGACATACGCGGTTGCCCATGAAAACCATAGATATATGTATACAGTTTTTGAATAAAAAAAAAAAATATTTTTTTACCCACTGCTGCAGTGGGAGATTGTATCCAAACCCCGACTCCTATTTTTCTAAAGCAAAAAAAAAAAAAAAAATAAGAAAAAAAATTGCTATTATAGAAATTGGTAAAGGCTGTTGTACTTACCTTTTAAACATTTTTTGCCACGCCCTCTTCAGAGAGCAATGCTTAGGATCTTGGAAACTCAAAAGTTTTCCCCGAAGTGTGTTCTTGTTTCTTCGTTCAAAAACCAGCCCTGTCCTTCTGGTTAAATTTTTTTTAAGTTTAAAAACATTTTGTAATTTCTTCTAAAAATTTGGTGTTTGTATTGTTAATCTCAAAAATAATCAGATAAAATTTAATTGTTAATTACTTTTTTATTTATAAAATAGATAAAAAAAAAAGCTTTTATCCATTACTCCTTAACAAAGCCTAGAAGCATGCAATAGTTTTAGTTTATTAAAAAAATTCTCTATTTATTTAAAATGTTATTTTATCTATAGTTCATTAAACATTACTAACGAAATTGGTTTTTCTTTGTTAATTATAGAAACAAAAAAAAGTTTGTTAACAATTGTTGGCAATGAAATAACTAGGGGCTGAATATTTATGCATTTTTTTAACGGAAAATATGCTTTTGAAAATGAAAAAAAAAAAATGGTCATCTTGTTTTGGTTGACAAAAATCTTACAAAATAAGTTTACAGTGCACTCGCGATAATATGAACTAATTTAAACAAAGCCAGTTCACTTTTGCAAGATTGTTCATCTTTGCGAATGGCATATAATTTCCTTAAAAAACGTTTTTTCCATAAAAATAAAAGTTTCTAATGTTAAAGCTTTTTTATTTATTGTTCATTAGATAAAAAAACTAATGATTTTTAAAAAAGAAAAAACAAACTTAAAGTTATGCGAAAAAGTCTATGATTTTTTTTTTTTTTTTTGTTCAATCAGTTTAAAAACGCCCCGCTCTCTTAAAAAATCTCCAGATATTTGCCGTGTCCGCTAACAGTGATCTTTTTGTCTCTCATTTTCAAAAACCATCGGTGCATGCATTTTCCATTTTTTGGGTTCTCGGAAGACCGCACATTTTTCTTTTTCTAGGTCATATAAACGTATTGTTAGCACCCTTCAAAAAAAAAAAAAAAAAAAAAAAAAAAAATTTATTTGCTAAATTAGTAACATTTGCACCTTTTCCTAAATGTTCAAAATTTTATGATTTTTCTTTTTTGAGTTCAAAACTTATGCATTTTTAATGCATATATAAGAACTTTTCAATGTTAATGTTAATGTGAAAACTAACTAAAAAGTGTATGTTAAACATTTTGATTAACAACTGAAGACAATTTTAAAGCGATAGCTAGGGAAATCCCCAAGTTATTATGCAGTTAAATCAAAATGGATTTTGATTTTAACACTGTGGATGTGGATAAAACAGTTAAAAAATACAACTACAAGTTGTTCATATTTTAAAGCTTTTGCACAAGTTCATATTTTAGAGTATTAAATGTAAGAAAATAAAAGTTCATATTTTGGGGTGTTCATATATTAGGCTGTTCACATTATGGCGAGTGCACTGTATATGCAATCCATGGAAAAAAAATAATTTTGATATAACTTGATGAAGAATATCTCACAAAACCATTGAGAAGAACATAAAAAGGTATTTTCTGTAGTGGAAAAGTTTCCCATGCCAAAATGCTGTTCAAGCATAGAAAGGAGCTTTTTTAAAATTTTCAACGCCACAAGATATGCAGCGTTTAAAATTTCAAAATTCAATATCAATTTCTGTAGAAAGCAACAACAAAATTATAAAGTATTTTTGTCTTTGTTTTTGTTTTTACTTTCAATTTATAATAAGGGCCTTAAATTAAAATAAAGCAAAGAAAAATATTTTTAATATCAATTATGCATACTCAGGAAAAAAACTGATTTCAATTAAAATGCTGTTATATTAATTAAAAAATTAACTAAATTTACATCAGTAAACAAATTGGTGAAATCGGCCATAATTCACTTGATTAAATTTTTAATTAAAACTGATTTTATATTTAATTAATGGTTTAATTGGCGAGCATTTTTTGTTGGGTAGCTAATTCGGTGCCACTAATGTATAAATAAGATATGGGCCATGTGGCCTGGCCACCAATGCTGGCGAGTACATCACGAAATATAAAACTCCAAACTCCAATATTAGCACACTTTCAGCAGCATGTGCGGCCGTATTTTGCCAATAACTCGTCTAATGTTAATTTTAATTGTCTCTGCGTTATCGGTGTAGACGAGTGACTTTACATAACCATATAAAAAATTATCCAACGGGATAAAATCACATGATCGTGGTGGGTGAGAAACAGGACCATACATTTTATTAAGTAAAGTAATTTAATTTTATCGTGCGCTGTCAAAGTTGAGAGATCTGCTCTTAAGTTAAGGGCTGACCAGAAATCCCATGCGGTACCGCAGGAATCAGAAGCCCCTGTAACTTCGGAGATCACGTGGGGGTTGTGATTTCAACCTAAAGACTGGGAAAAAGATCTTATTTTGATTTTGCATCTTTTTTGTGTGATAGCGTGACATTGACAACAGATATTGCAGACATTTTTTATGTCGGATAGAAATCGGTCAGATTTTTGTGTTAGATTGTGTAGGATGGTGAAATATTAATGAGGATAAGTTTGTCGAATTGAACCCAGATTTTCGAAGTAAATTTGCACAATTTGCAAACGTTGCTCGGGAGTGACTCTATTAATAATAGTTGGCAAAACCAAGCTTACATCAATACAACCAAGAAATGATAAATCAGAGAAGACAGTGTTGCCAAGATAAGGTGTGTAATATCTCAGGAATATGCAAAAACATGTCCCAAACAAATCGAAGGCATTTCTCCGAAAAGTTTGATTAGTTGTAAATCGTTAGAGAAAATGTCTTTGTTTGCATATAAATCCATCTCCTAGAAATAAGAATTTATATGGCATGCATATTTTTCGTTGCTGTTTGTTGGCTGCTGCTGAAAACGCTAACGGCGTTTGTTGACTTTTTGGCATAGTTATAGCCATATTTTTTTTTTTTTTTTTTTTGTAATATGGTAAAGCTAGTGGTAGTAGCAAAAATGTCTATGAGGTTTTATTTATTGGCAACATATTGTAAATTTTTTTGGTGTTGATTTTTATAGACTTTGTGGTTGGTCGTTGGCGTTAAAATGGTTGGAAATAGTTTAAAATGGTAGTAGGTTATCTAGGGGGTCCTCTAAAGCAGTAGGTTTCTTAAGTTTTTTTCTTTTAATTTATATAACAAAACGATAATTTAATTGATAATGGTGGTAGCAGTTGGTTATTGGAAATGAAAAACCAATTTCTATAGACAAATTGTTTAATTTATTCCTCCTTATGTTTTTGCTTTGAAACTAATAAACATCATAAACAATTTGTTGAATATGAATACCCTTAGTTATTAAGACAATTGTATGAACTATAAATTTTTTTCGTCTGTAACAAAAGATAATATTTTTAGCTAGAAATATTTTTTCTTTTTAACAATAGGTGTCATATATAGCAAAGACTCTGCTTCAAATGCAAAGTTAAAAAACAAATTTGCAACTGCAAGACAATTGTCTATCGAGGCAAATAAGCAAAAAAGTTGCAATGCAAGGAAGTAGGCGTTTGATATATGAGCAAAAATACTTCTAAAAAGTTTATGCAACACATGCAAACGTTTTAATATCATGTGTATGTATATGAATGAAATATGTATGTATTTATCACACTTTGCATATATTGACGACTGACTTTATGCAGTTCTTTTTTTCTTTAATGCAATAAAAAATTTCTGCATTAAAGTTTAAGTTTATGGCATTTTGTTATTTATTTCTTTTTTTTTTTTTTTTTTGTATTTTCTTCATTTTTATTTGCTATAAAGCTAAAGCTTGATTACATTTAACTGATAAAGAAAAGTAGCTACAAGTTACAGTAAAACAAAAAAAAAAAAAAAACAGAACGACTATAAGTAATAATATTATTTTACTTAATGCAATTGCCAGCCATGGCGTTATAATATAATTGAGTTATTCATGTGGTTACACACTCTTAATTCATCCACATATATTTACAAGAAAAATTACAAAAACAAAAAAAGTTGGAAAAATTATTTGCAAAATTTATATGGGGGTAAAAACTGTCAGGCAGAGACCCTGCTCTGAGCTTTAGTAAAAATATTAAGTTTGCATTTGTAAAAAAAAAAAATAAAACCGCAAATAATTGTAATTTTCTATGCTGATAATAAAAAATAATAATAATAAGTACTATAAAAAGTATTCTATAAAAAATATTTATATTTATTTATTTAAAAGATAAGAAGAAAAAAATATTTGTTACAAAAACACAAAATGTATTACAAATAAAACAACTCTTGCACATTTTACTGATAACATTAAAAGATTTTAAACGAATAATACTTAATTGAACAAAAAACAAAACAAGTATCGGTGCAGACCGACCATATGATACCCTACTCCACATTTTTTATAAACAAATTTTCGAGTGTGTACCCTGTATGGGACCCGTGGGCAACCATGGACCCGCCAGAACAAATTAATGTGTTAAGGTTCATGAAAATGTTGTGTGTGCCGAGTATTAATGAGCTATCTTCCTCTACATGAGATGTGTTTGCCTTTATTTTAGGAAGGAGGTGTTTCAATGGGTCCATTGATTTAGATTTAACAATTTAGCAAATGGAAGGTTTAGCTTTTGCTTATCAATTTATAAAAACAAGAAAGAAAATGTCGGTCATGCCCGATCATATGATACCCTACACCACAATATTTAAAAACAAAGTTTTGAGAGTGTATGGCGATCTGATCGAAAGAACTTCGTTCTCCGCTCTACCTGTTCTTTATAGATTTTGAAAAAGCTTTTGATACCCTGAATCCAAACGCAATATGGAGTGCTCTAGCTTGCAAAGGGGTCCCACCCAAAATCATAAGCCTTACTTAGGAGCTGTACCGTAATGTTAAATGTCGTGTTGTCCACAATAATGCTCTGAGCAACAGTTTCGATGTTGTAGCTGGTGTTCGCCAGGGTTGTGTACTGTCTCCCTTGCTGTTTAACATCGTTCTAGATGTTATAGTTCGCAATGCTACTAGAGCAAAGAGAGGTATCAACTGGGGTCTTAACCAACAGCTCGAGAGCCTAGAATATGCTGATGATATCTGCCTGCTTGCACACAGTTATAAAGATATGACATCTAAGTTGAAATGCGTCGAAACAGAAGCTGCAAAAGCTGGCTTAAAAATAAACATAGGCAAGAGCAAAGTGATGCGCTGCAATACAACAAACACCAACAAATTCTGCATAGGAAATACCGACCTGGAAGAAGTTACGTCTTTTTGCTACCTCGGCAGCATCATTACAAACACAGGTGGTTCTAGTAATGATGTCACGTACCGAATCTCTAAAGCTAACCAAGCATTTGGTACCCTTCGGTCAGTATGGAAATCTTCAGCCATATCCAAGGACACTAAGATTCGTATTTTTAACTCTTGTGTTAAGTCTGTGCTCCTTTATGCATGTGAGACATGGAATACAACAGATCACGACGTAAACACTCTACAAGTGTTTGTTAATCGATGTCTTCGACGCATCCTAAAGGTTTTTTGGCCCAACACCATCTCCAATATGGAACTTTGGAGTCAAACAAATCAGCGGCCAATCCATACTGACATACTTAACCGCAAATGGCGCTGGATTGGCCATACGCTACGTAGGCCTCCAAATGACACAGCAAAAATTGCCATTGATTGGAATCCACATGGTACATCCCGCAGATTAGGCAGACCATCTCACACCTGGCGTCGACAATTGAACATCGAAATTAGACGCATCGATCTCAGCTGGGGAGAAATAAAACGTATATCATCAAACCGGACCGAATGGAATAGATTCGTTGTGGCCCTTTGTTCCGAATAGGAACCACAGGACATTATATATATATATATATATGGCTATCTGATCAGGGATCTATCTATGTTTTAAATATCATCAAAATCGGTTTGATAGTTTCTGTGGGGCAGAATTTTCCCCCTATCTCCCCTCGTGGTCCTATTTTTTAAAACTGCATAGCTTTTGTGTACATATAAATATGGGTCTATGAACATATATTTTAAATTTCATTAAAATTAGTTTGATAGTGGGCACAAAGACACTTTTCCGGAAAGCAGCTTGTATGGGCCTATGTGAAATAATGAAACGGGTTTCACCATTTTCAAAAGGCTTTGTAATTATGACAGTTAGAAACTATGTACCAAATGTCATCAAATTACCTCTAAAATTGCGACCTATACTTTGCGCAAAAAGTTTACTTGGATAGCCAGCCAGTTGGACGCATTGTGAATCGCTGATTTAAAAAGTTATTCTAAGTAGATCGGTATACTTAAAAGTAAGTCTAATACCAATATTTAAAGGCGTTACCAACATCAGCGTAAACGCATAATACCCTCTCCACTATTGTGTTGAGGGTATAAAAACTCGATAGCAAATTCATCAATAATTTCTTTATAAAACAATTTATCATTTTGATTAAAACCAGCAATCAACAGTTGTTTTCTTCCTGTGTGGGTGTTCCGTGAAACTTTGTTCAATCTAACGGGAATACAACCATGATTTAATGTTGATATTTTTTTGCAGGTTATGTTTTTTTTTATAAAACGTTGTACGTTTTTTTTTTTTTTCATTATTAAATTTTCATTAAAGTTATGTTGCTGTTAACATTTTCAACACTTTACATCGATCAAATATTGATGGTTTACAACATTTTTAAATTTATTTTTAAAATGCTGGCAATTTTTGTTTTTTTTTCATTGATGGAGTGAGTACACAAGTTTTGGAAGAAAAAAAAAGGTACATACTTTTGTTGGTTGCACTATGGGGTTTTATTTAAAAATGCCACTAAGAAATTCACAAAGTGTTCTAAGGTGCTAAGTACTAAAGCACTATTTAAGGGTAAAAAGCACTATTGTGAACAGCCTGTTGTATAATCATATCTTAAATTAATGTAAACATTAAAATTGAATGGCACAAAAATATAATTTTTTTATATATTTTTTATATAACGTAAATAAATAAATAATAAACGGAAAATAATGACTTAAAATTGTAAACAAAAACAAAATGAAAAACTAGCAGACTGTATTTCTTCTGGAATCTAATAAAAGCGATTAGTTTTAGTTTAGGGTTTCCAAAGACCATACATATGATTAGGACTTGATTGTTCTATATTAATAAAACATACAGGCGGAAAAAATGCTATAGAAATTCAGCCAAATCAGTTCACAAATGGCTTAAATATGAGCTCAGATATTTCTTAATATTTAATACTGAAAAATGGAGCAATATCAGTAGATTATTTTACCTGGCCCTTATAAAAAATATACTCCCGAATATCGGATTTGGATACGATTCATTGACAACACTGTAATTACATGGTGAAGGGTGGGTATATACGATATTCATAACACCGGTTTATCAGGTCTCATATTTCTGAATAATCATTTAACATTTTTATATAGATTTCTATTTTATTGGCCAAGTCAAATCTTTAAAATATTTTTGTATGTTTTCATATCAATTGTAAATTGCTTACATTTTTTTTAACCAAAGATTCCGTTTTATGTTTGGACTTAAAGGTGGAAATTGGGGATATATGTATAAGCTTGTCATTCCGTTTGTAATTTCTACAGTCCGTCTGCCTGTTGAAATGTGTTTTCCATAGAACCCATAAATGATGAAAACTAGTTTGTCACATATGCTCCATTAAACTTTACTATTGAAATTCAGCCAGATCGGTCCATAAATGACTGAAATATGAGTAAAAAACACAATTGCCCCTATTTTTTTTCACAAAATCCCCTGTTGTGGTTTTTTATACCCTTTACCACAGGTGCTGAATAGGGTGAATATCAGCCCAATTATGAATAAAAATTCCCCGGGAGTTTTTTCCCTTTTCCCATTTTTACAATTGAATTTACATAGGAAAATTGGGAGAAGGGAGAAAACTCCCGGGGAATTTTTATTCATAATTGGGCTGTATAAGTTTGTCATTCCGTTTGTAATTTCTATAAAATTGATGCTAGATCCTATAAAGTATATATATTCTGGGTCCTTATGGGGAGCTAAGTTGATTTAACGATGTCCGTCTCTCCGTTGAAATGGGTTTTCCGAGGACCCCATATATGATGGGGGCCAGGTTATTATACACTTATGTCACATATGGTCCCGAATTGTTTGCTATTGAAATTCAGCAAGATCGGTCCACAAATGGCTGAGATATGAGTAAAAAACCACGACTGCCTCAAATTTTTTCCTTTAAAGGTCCAATAAGACGTGACATTACCATACCAACACTGTATTACCAAAACGACATAAACATACCATACAAACCAATTAAATTTTGGTTTCTACGGTCATACAGTGGCTATGGTAATACAGTGTTGGTAATGTGTTTTTTTTTTGTTGTTTTTTTTATGCCCTTCACTACAAGTGGTGGATTTAATTTGTAATGTGTTTAATTTTACACATTAATGCATGTATATGATATGCCGCACAAATAAAGAAACAAACTCATGGACTCAATTTATTTTAATTAAACGCTTTTTTAGTAAAAGCATTCGTAGTCGAGTTGTTAAGTTCTCTTCTGAGACTGATGATATTGCCAGTTCGAATCCCGAATTTTTTTTTTTTAATTTAATTTTTTTATGTTCTAAAAAACGATTTTAAGTTTATAAAACGAATTTCAAACATCAACGTTGGCAAAAGAGGAAACGGGCTTAGGTACATATATACATTTTTTGTTTTTTTATATTCTTCGGCATGACGAAATGAAAAGTTAATCTTTATTTATACCTATCTAAAGAACGTTATTTATGTATATAACTTTTTGTTCTTATCTCATCATGGTAAGGGTATATAAGATTCGGCATAGCCGAATATAGCACGTAACATCGTTTGTGGTTTAAATAGAGAAATGTGTTGTTAACGAAAAAATCTACTCAACATATTTAATTCGTTTTCATAATTCTTTTAATTATGAGTGTTAGTGGGTGAGTGGTCTAAGACGCAGCATTACAGTAGGTGAAGGGCATTTAAGATTCGGTACAGCAAAATATAGCACTCTTGTGCGAATGTTTCTTTTTTTGATCATCGTTAAGCCTTAAACAAAGCTTAAAATCAGGAGAAAACGTTTCGAAAATGGCGTTTCACTTTATCTTAGGGTTTTCAATTTTAACTATTGTGCGTTCAGTAAACACCTTCAATACTTATTTATTTTCCAAATATATCGGCTCATTATAGTTGTCCAAAAAGTATTTTTTATGGGCTCCATTTAAAGTACCTAAAATTATGAATAGATACATCTTGGCCAGATTTCAACAGTTTAGGATTGTAGAAAAACACAATCAATTGGCAATTTTCACCACTACAAGATAATGAAATTTGGATTTTGTTTTATTCATTAACCAATTTTAATTTTTCATTTTTTAAGTCAGAAATTATTTTAAATACTATTATTAAAAACTTTTAATATGTACAAGTATTAAAATTAAAACAACAACTAAATATATAAGCAATACTTGTAGCAACTTAAATGTAGATGCAAGATAAGTATGAACAAATATGTAATTAATGCAATATTCTATGGCTATTAACTAATACTAAAGCATATGTTAAAGCTATTACATTATACATGTTTATATTAAATAAGCAGTATAATCACACAATTTGCTGAAAATTTATTAAAACTATCATAAATTCATTGTAATGATGAGTGTGTGTGTGTGTGTGTGTGTCTTACCGAACGAAAATACATACATACTTACTTGCAACATAAAATAAATACATTAATTTTGCTTGTTGAAGAAAATGTTTGTGGCAAGTTCATTGTACTTTTGTTAGTTTTTTCTCAGTTTTTTTTCTTTTTTCATTTTGACGTATGACAACAATATGTTTTGTAAAATATTAGTGGGCATGTTTGGGTGTTTGTTCAACAAATATGTGTAAAAGTGGCAAAAAGCACGTTGGTTTTTTTGTTTAGAATTCACACAATATTTATTTTATTTCTTTGCGGATCTCTGACATGGGTTTGGGTATGTTTTTTTGTGCAGTTTTTTTATTTCTGAAGCAACTACCTACCTTCACGTTTATTTGTTGTTCAATATTGTCTTGCAAAAAAATTTTTTTTTTCTATTTTAGGTTTTCTTGTTGTTTTGACTTTTCGTAATCAATTGTTTGGAAATTAAATTCAATTAAGCTTTAAGTTACAGTTGGCTTTTCGAATTTTCTTCAATTGAACTTATCAATAAAAGGCTTAATAATTATTAGATTTTATTATTGTAGCAATCACTAAATAACTTAATTGCTTTAATTAAAAATTTTGAAAAATTCTTTGTGACTTTGGGAAGACATGATTTTGATTTTCTGTAAGGAAAGAGTTTGGAAAATGGTTAATAAAATTTAACATCATGACTACTGATCTTCATGCAGAAATACATATAATGAAACAATTGGGTCTTATACCTGTTTGTACACGTTCAGATGTACGTTTTCTATTGCAACCCACAAGCTACAATTTGGGTTAAAACTGTTTAATTCAGCGGCACCGCAGTGATGCAGTGGGTAAAACTTAAAGATCTTCTGACGATAGAATTTGGTGATTCTTGAAACATGTAAAGATCAACCCGGGTTCATATCCCCGCTCAGCCAGGAAAATTATCAATGAATTTTAATAAAAAAATTCCAAGTTGTAAAATTCCTTCTCTCCGTGAAAATAATTTAATGAAAATTAAATTTAATGAACTCAAGTCTAATTAAAGAATATTAAAAATTAACAGTTCAACTGAAATCAAAATTGTTCTTAATTATATAAATTTTAAAAACTAATACGAAACATAAGAAAATCAATTGTTGTTTGATTTTACATTTCGTGCTATATTGTTGACCACGTTAGTGTCTCTACTTCCAACAAAACATCCAAGTGAAATTATTGACCGATTCACATTATTGTGACAATAAGAACCATTTTACCAAATTTCATTTAATTACCACCAATATTGCGACCTGTACTTTGCGCCCAAGGTTTACATAGGCAGCCAGCAGAATGGAAGGACACGTTTGTATCGATTCAAAAAGTGATTGTAAGTCGATCGGTATACTGGGAACAATATTAAATGATTTTTACAGAACTAAGTACTTTTATCTTTACACCTGAATTTTGAAATAATTCTTTAAAAAAAAACCCTAAAAATATTGTAATGTATGTGTTTTCTTTTTGCATGTTTCTAAATGTTATTGACCTTTTTTTTTAGGCTGTGGCTTAGTTTATTTTCTTACCAAAAAAGATAAAGTTCTCACATTCATTTATTATGGACTTTGGGTGTTTTATTTCTTATAATATATTTTTGTTGGGTTATTTGCGTTTTTTTTTTATATCCAAAAGATACAACCTTAAACACTCTATCAACAACCAGAGCATCTGTGCCTAAAAAAACGACCACATTAAATACAGATTTTGCTTTAAATAAATGTTGAAATTATTGATAATAAACATATTTTTTTGAAAACAAATATTTGTTTAAAAAAAAGCATATTCTTTCTCAGAAAAAATATCGATACTCATGTTTTGAAATGTTAAAAGATGCTTAACTTTAAGAGAATTTCATATTTAAACAACAAAGATGCTTTAAACTTCAAAGTTTTTTTTTACCTAAATTACAATTTAAGGTGTCTCGAAAAACTCGTATCTGCTCAGGTACGCAAAGTAAAGTTTTCAAAACGTTACAAAATATTTATTTTATCTTAAAAAAAAAAAAAAAATATTAAAAAGTCGTTTTTTGTAGATTAAAGCTGGATGTCCACACCACACGTTTTATGTGTTTTCTGCTTAATTTACCTTTTTTCAAGATGCAACGACGCATACACAAGTAAAATGTGCTCTTACTTCACGCCTTCGATGCTTATATTTATTATGAATAAACGCATCAATGCATTTACTGAGTGTTATGGACTGGACCTCCAGCTTAAAGTCTAGTTTTTAAGCTTATTCTTATCATTATTATTGAAATACCTTAAGCTCCGATATAAATTAATTTATCCCTAAGAAAAATGCTCTCAAAATATGTTAATAATCTTCGTAGAAACAAAATTTGTGCAATAAATGGAAATGTTTTACTTCTGCTTTTCAATTATATAAAACTATATATTTGTCCTTTTTAACTTTCAAGTATTCTGAAAGAAGAAGTAAATCATCATTTAAAATCATTGTTCCAGAAGAAATTTTTAATGCAATTGTCAATCCTTTTGGCCTCCTAACGCTATTATATACGAGTATGAATACAGAAATACTTTTCGTTCTGATATAGCTTATTTACCCTCTCATGACAATATTCAAATAAAACTAAATAATTTGCTGACTGATAACGTAATAAATATTGGGTACCAAAACGTACGTGGCCTTAACACAAAATTATCCACGCTTTATGCCAATAGCTTTGGATTTCCCTTTCATATCATTGTCTGTACGGAAACCTGGTTTCCGTATTCAAAGAAGTAATTTGATAATCAAAATTGTTATCCCTATAATATATCTCATTCTTCAGGTATCAACTTTTCATTTATTGACACTGAAACGGTACTATCCAATTTAAAGTCTCTGCAGTGCTCTATTAATCCTGGATGGTATACCTAACTGTATTTTAAAAAATTGTGCAGAATACTTATGCATTCCTCTTACAACTATCTTTAATAAATCTATTGAACTCGGCCACTTACCGCCTGAATGGAAAAAATCATACATTACTCCGTTGTTTAAAAGCGGAAGTAAACTGGAAATATCGAATTATAGAGGAATTGCAAAGCTGAATGCGATTCCCAAACTTTTAGAAAAGATATTGACTGATAGTTTATATCATCAAATCTCTTCCCTTTTATCACCTTGTCAACATGGTTTCAGGAAATCACGTTCCACTGTTACTAATATTTTACAATTAACAACTATTGTAAATGAAGGTTTTATTAATAATAAACAAACCGACGTTATTTACACGGATTTTAGTAAAGCTCTTGATAAAGTAAACCACGATATTTTACTTAACAAGTTATCACGTATGGAATTTAGCAACAACGCAATACGCTGGCTTAAATCTTATCTTTTAGATAGAACCCAACAAGTAAAATTTAAGAATGCTACCTCAAAATGTATCAATGTTCTCTCTGGTGTGCCACAAGGAAGTCATCTTGGTCCCGTTTTATTCACATTATTTATTAATGATCTGCCATCCGTTGTTTAGCATTCCAACATACTTATGTATGCTGATGATTTCAAAATTTTTAATTCGTTTAACAATATTATTGAGCAATCCTCTTTGAGGGCTGACATTGACCTTTTCTCTCAATGGTGTAATTACAACTTATTTGATTTAAACTTGAAAAAAATGTAAACACATGTCATTTTTCCGCTTATTAAAACTTGATACTAGTTATTATCTAAATGGAACATTACTGGATAAAGTTTACAATATTAATGATCTCGGTATTCTATTAGATCATAAACTAAAATCCTGTGATCACATTTCATTGATGGTAAATAAAGCTAATGGAGTACTTGGCTTTATTTAACGTTGGTCGAAAGAATTTTCTGACCCATATATCACTAAACAACTATATACGTCTCTGCTTCGCCCTATTCTAGAATATTGATCAATTGTATGGGATCCTTACTTTAATACATATATCAACAGCATTGAATCTGTACAGAAACAGTTCCTTTTATTTTGTTTAAGAGGATGGAATTCGCTTGTATTACCTTCATATAAAAGCAGACTTGGTCTTATTAAGTTACCGAGGTTAAGAAGTCGAAGGACAATGCTTAGTATTTTGTTTTTAATGGGTCTTATACGCGGTGCTGTCGATTCCGATTTCTTGTTGAGTAAAATTTGCTTAAATGTTCCAGCTAGACCTACACGAAACTTTCAGCTGTTAAGTTTAAGGTACTATCGTTCTGTTGATGCTAACAACGGCTCCTTTCGTCAAATTTGCGTTAAATTTAATAGTCTATATCATCTAATTGACTTTTCTGATAGTAACGATGTTTTAAGAAGAAAAATTATTGTTTATTTAAATTAATAAATAAAATAATTCTTTATTTATTGTACTCTTATTTAAACACTTATGTCTGTAAGGATTTTTAATCTATAGACTGAAATAAATAAATAAATAAATAAATAAAACTCCTACTAAGAGCATAGGGCCGTTTTTATGGTTTCGGTAATCAGGCATGCAGTTGCGCAGGGATTTAGTCCATGCGGCTAATAACACGGTCGTTTGTGTTATTGGATTTTTTAATTGGCGCCAATTTCTCGCCACGACGATACAAGGATCACTGACAAACTCGGGAAATGGTGGGAGCTCGAAAGACCATCCGAATCCCGCCTCTCGTAACCGCTGACTGTCCGCGACTAGGGCAGCTGCTCCGCATATCTACGGAACGTACCACTATCCACAACCTGTGCCGCATCCGTAAGCACTTAGCTGAAAATGTATAACATATTATCAGGAATTGCTTGTACTTTATTAATATAGATATGATATCTCGTCATTTAGCTGTACAACAACATATAATGCATTAGTATTACAACAACATATAATGCATTAGTATTATAACAACATATAATGGTTTAAGAGACACACCGAATTTTAAATAAATTTGGGCTTTAGTATTTTAAACTGTAAGATAATTGAAATTGTTAAATATTAGCGAATTTTTATTTTAGCTATTTATTTTCTTCCATACCTAATGGCTACTCTCAGAATTACATTACACCAATTCAGAAAGTATTTTCTCGTTATCCACAGAGTTTTGCGCGTCTGCTCAGTTGGCTAAAACGCCAAACTGAAAAAAAGTTAACAAAAAGGAAAGATTCAAATTCAAACCTCAACTGGGGCAAGTAAATTTTTTTTTACAAATATCAAGATTCTTGCTTATATGTAGGTAAAAATCATCTGTCAACTGTCATTTAAAGATCCTTTTACACAGTTCTACCAGTCTTAAGACTTTTCCTCTCGTAAAATCCAATGACTTTTGATCTGATTAACAAAAAATCAAATATACAGGGGTGTGATAGAAATCGATAGAAAATTCAAATATTATAAATATATGTATAATATTTGCCATAAAATTCGTTTATTACAGAAATCTTGTTAAAAAACGACTTGTAAAATTCTTGCATTTTGCGTTTTCGATTTCCATCACACCCCTGATAAACTCTTTTTCATTACACTATCGAACTGTAAATAAAAAGTAAACTCTTTGTCGAATATAAAGAGCTGTTCAGTATAAAAAATATTTACATATAATTTTGTTTAAGGAGCAGATATTAAAAATATATAAAAATGAGAAGCTAACAACGTGAAATATAATTTACCGTTAATATTTAATTATGTTTATTCTGATGCTGGCGGCAACTTATTTCACAACTGCTTTTGTTATTTTCACCAAGGGTGGGAAAGTTGATACTAATGTCCTTTTTTCATACCCTTTTTGTCTGTGTATTGTATTAATTTAGTTTTTACAGCAAATCTGAGTGATTTATTTAAAATTTAAAAAAAAAAAAAATTACTGCCTGTTTAACGATTACGAACATTAACGTCCGCATAGAAAATTATATTTAAAACAAAATTCTAAAATTGGTTTTTCTTTTAAATGTTATTTTCTTTGCGAACGTTAACGTTCGAAATCGATGAATAAAAAATAAATGGGAAAATTTTTTAACGAAATTTCAACTTTCCATCCCTGCTTTGCTTCTTGTGCTTCTATTAAAATACAACTCTAATAAAATAAAGAGTCTTATGGTTTTAATACTTTATGTATCAATTAAATATAATAATAAAAGTGCAAACATGTTTTAAACAATTTAAAAATGCGAGTTGTTTTAGGAAAATTATTTCCCAAATAATAATCAAACCTCTGTCACTGCCCTGCATTGGCGAAAATGGCGGATAGTGCAAATTGTGTCCGCCACTTTCAATGCATTGTAAGATATCTCAGGCGTTGAACTGGAGTGCATTTCGAACTTCGTTTGGAGTTCTCTTTAGTGGAATTTCATGGTATCACAGTGGACAATTGGGTCTGAGTGCGTCAGTTGAGTACTAACTGCTATTTCTATCCGTAATAAGGTAACACCGTTTTTTAAAGTCTGACTGCTGAAAATCGGTTTGTTTTCAAATCATTCCAAATTTGATTTAAAGTTGCTTGCTGAGAATAAGTTTAACCATGAAACTCATATAACTTAGGAAAGGTTATCCCATGAACTTTATTTTAATATACAACTATAAATTGACTCTTATTCGACCTTTACAAATTTGTATTGGGATTTTTTTTTTAAATTAAGCTTGAAAAAGAGACCTCAACCTTAATTTAAAAAAATATGTATACAATATACAGCTATTATTTTCTGCTAAAATCATCCAGAGCTGTTGTGATTTTACTTTGGTATAAATTAATTGGATTTTAATTTCATCAAATAATATTTTTCAATAAAAATTTGTACAACTTGAGTTAAAATTCTTGAAAGTTTTTCATTACATTCCCTTTAGAATTTTACTAAACAAGAAAATCCATTATTTAATCTGTAATTATAATCAAAAACTAATAAAATGCAATAAATTTAGAGTTTTTTTTTTTTTTTTTTTTTTGTAAAAATAATGGCAATGACCCAAGTTTTTTCTCCTTTTCCTTTATATTAATGAGCATTTATAACAAAATACTCTAAAAGTTCCTAAAAAAAAATGAAATTTTACTTATAAAAGCAGACATTAAAATAAGAAAAAAGAAATTGAAAAACAGCAAAAAAATAAACCCAAAGATCGATTGCAAAAGCATAAATTTCTTTTATCAAAATAAAGGAAAAAACTTTTTCTAAGTAGATAAAGAAAGTAAAAATGAATTAAATCAAATTTTGTTTAATAGCAAAAAATGTAAGTAAAATGAAATCTTTTTAATAACATTTAAAAGAGGAGGAACTCTACAATAAATTCAATAATTCAAAGAATAATAACATCTCCTTTTTAAGATTCTTGCATACATAAAAGCAAAAATAACAAGTAAGAAAGTATAGTATGTCAAGCCCGACCATATGATACCCTACACTACAATATTTAAAAAAAACTAACGAGAGTGTAAAATATTTGGAACCCATGAGCAATCAGGGATCCGCCATAATAAAATTATGTTATGATGTTCATGAGATTCATGTATAAGTGCTTTGTGCCGAATATTATTCTTCATATATATGAGATTAGTTTGCTTTAAGGGATTTAAGGTAGCGGCTTTAAGGTACAATTAGACGTGGCTGAAACATAATGCCATAGACGTAACGATGACCATAGCAACCAAACTTCAAATGGCTTGTATGAGCATGAATAAGTCGTTATGGTAACTTACCTTAAATAAAATACAGTATTGCCCAAAAGGTTAGTTCAAGCAGCTGTTTTGTATCGCTATGGTTATGCCACGTCTAATTTTAATATGTTATATGGGACTTATGGATAAATTTGGACCTATCAGCACAATTGTGATATTGTGGTTATCATAAAAGTTATTGTCGCCAAATTTTATGACAATACCAATATTTATAAGAAATTTATGGTATTTGAATCTATTTCCGGGAGAAGTATTTGTATGGGAGCTATGGGCAAATATGGGCCAATTCCAATAAAGTTAGGTTGCAATAAAATAAGATTGGACTAAATTTAATCTAATTAACATAATAAGATGTTTTTGGGGGCACAAAGACTATTCCGGAAAGAATCTTGTAAGGGCGCTATGTTAAATTATAGACCCATTCTCACCATTTGCCGTAGACTTGGTCCTTGCGACTATTGGAACATATTTACCAAATCAAATTACTTCCAAAACTGCGATTTGTACTTTGCGCACATGGTTTACATGGACAGCCAGCTGGATGGACGGACATCGTAAGATCGATGCATAAAGTGCCTGTCTTAGACCAATATTTTAAGGTGTTACATACATCAGCACAAACGCATAAGCCCTCGCCACTTTTGTGGTGTGGGTTTAAAAAAATTTAAAGTATTACATGAATATTTTACCAGGGTAAGCCTTCAAAATACTTTTACTTACGAAAATAAAAAATCCAAATAAAATTCAAAATCTTTTTATAGTTTAAATGCAACCTCAAAGCAAAATCTTTCGCTTTGTATTTGTTGTTGGTATCGGTAGTCTAGAAAAAAACAATTGATAATGATGTTAAATCGAGAGTTGTAGTACAGCGCGCCAATATTGTCAATGTCATTAAATCAACGTTTAAAAAAAGGTATTCATATCTCTTTTTGCTATTTGTAAAAATACAATTCAAAGAAAATAACAAAAAAAAAAAAAAAAAAAAAAAAAAAAAAAAAAAACACTGGCATCCTGACAGCCAGTCATGTTTTAATATATGTAGGGAATCTACTTAAAAAGCCCTTTCTCCTACTCCTGCTCTACTATTCATCAAAAGGATGCTATATGAGTGTTTGTCTGTCCGTTTGCCTATCTGCCATTATGTCTGTCTATTTATTTTGTTAGTCGTCTATGTTGTCATTGTCATGATAAAAACAAGCGAAAGTTTATCATTTTCTACTGACTCTCTCTCTTTATATGAATGAATGAATGGATGCTGTTCCTGCAGCTTTGTATCCTCCAATAATTCTTGTGCACCAGTAGTTGAAGTGTGTAAAACTTATAGTCATTCATATCAGTATCAGTGTGTGCGTGTGTGTGTTTAAGTTTGTATTTGTAAAGGTTCATTTTAAAATGATTTTTTATTAAGTTTATTTTTTCTGCTTTGTCAGTAAAAATATCTTGGATTTTTTTTTCGTCGTTCATGCTCGTGCTGCAGTGCAGTCAACGATGGATGACATTTACAAGTACAACATGATAGATAAAAGATTAAATCTGTGTTCGTTACAATAGAAATTTAAAAGAATATTTAATGAAAATAAATTCAATAAAATAGAATTAAAAGGATTTTGGCTATAGTACAAAAATTGCATTAAGTTGTTGTTATAATAATGTTATTTAGTTGTTGATTGTTTTGCATAGTTTAAGGGAGATGCATTAAATTCAATTAATTCTGCACTTAAGCAACATCAAAGATAATTAATCAAGAGCAGATTTTACAAAAAGCGATAGCGAAACATATTTAAATGAAATTAAAGCAAACAACAAGATGATGATGATGAATCGTACCCCTGACTCACAGCCCTCTAGAAAATTGTGTTGTTATTTGTCTAAATTTTAAACTTTAAAACTTTAAAGAGTTTTTTTAAAAAACCTAAGTCCCTTCCTTAGGTAGCATATAAATTAAAAAAATGCAATCATTAGTTTATATTTAAGAATTTTTTTCTTCAAAGCAGTCTATGTTTTCTTAACGAACATTTAACTTAATACAGGGGAATCTCTCACCACCGGCACCATTAATAAGTGTCCGTGCAAGGGGAATGTGCTCTAAAGAGAATCCAATGCTTTTTTTAAAACTCTGCCGGGACCAGGTATCAGTGTGCGTCGAAATGTGTCGTCCTCTTAATGATGATGATGTCCGTAAAGGGCGATTACACTGTAATTATATTAGAAATATAATTATATTTTTTTCAAATGCTATACATTTAACGTATACGTATAACGTATATATACAATATATTGTTACGTTGTTACAAAATTTATCCACTTCTGCAAGTTTCGAAATTAACCGCTAAATGTATCAAACTAACCTTATATTTTTGAGTCAGGCTGTATTTATAGTTCACAAACTTTTCTAGAAGTTTCTTGAAACTTCCTGTATTTAAAACATTTATTCACATCTAAATCTAAAGTCTACTTTTAGGCGTAACAAATATTTTTCTATTTCTAGAGAATAACGTACAGTTGAGTAAAAATACAATTATGCATAACAATTTTAAACTAATACGATATAAAAGTATAACTAACAATATACAGTAAAATCCCGATAATTCGTAATCGCAAGGGACCGACCATTTCTTACGAATTATAGGGGTTTTCGATTTAGCGGGGTTTCGATTTAACGGGGTTAAAATAAAATAAATACGAATTAACGGGGTTTTTCAATTTATTTACCAAAACGATAAAAAAACATAAAAAACAATTGTTAAAAATAAAATGTATAAAAATTATATATAAAAATTATTCATGTAACAACCCTGCAAATAAAATTGGACCACCTGGTCCATTTTGATGAAATGGACTACTCCATGGACTGGTCCGATGTAATGCAAGCATGGACCATGTCATTGTTAAAAAGTGTTTGTAGTGAGACGACATGTCTTCGTTTTTTAACGACATGCTTTCGTTTTTAAACGACTTCAAAACTAATCCTTTTGAGTGTACCATGGAGTAGTTTTAAAACTACTCCTTAGTGGTCCAAAGGTGGGTTATATGGCCCTCTCCTAGGACATCGTAATGTTAAATAGACCAGGTTTTTTCCATACGTTTGGGTTAGTTTTGGACTAGTCCTGGTCCCTTGTGGACTACTCTTTACACGCGTGTTTGGACTGGTCCTATTATTTGCAGGGAAACTGATCTAAAGAAAATAAACACACACACAAGCAAAAGCAAAAACCCACGAAAAAAATAGCGGTTAACAAAAAATCATTCTGTCAATGTTTCTGTGGTTTTTATTACGAATTATAAGTTGTAGTTAGCAAACAATTACGATTTTTAAGAGGTAAAGAAGATTTTATTTGAAAAAAAAATTACGAATTAGCGAGGGGACCAAAATGTATGGAAATGTTACGAATTAACGAGATTTTTTCAAGGGACCGACAGTTTATTACGAATTATCCGGAATTACGATTTATCGGGGTACGAATTATCGGGATTTGACTGTAACTTAATTAAATAAGTAAAAATATTTCGAAGCTAAATCTAATTTTGTAAAATTTTTTTCTTAAAAACGAAGTTAAATGTAAAACTAATCCTTAAAGTATGCAAGGATTAGTTTTTTTAAAAGTATACAAGTATTGCTTCTTCTTTCCTTAAAGTAGGCTATAGTTTTTCTTATATGCTTTACACTTAAAAATTCACTTTAAAAGTATGCAACATAATCTTATTACTTTTGTTTTCTTTTAGTTTTTTGTTTATCTCTACTTTTGATGGTTATGACCGAAAACTTTTTTATTTTCTGTGTTTTTTTTTGAAAAGTCATTGGTTTCATATTTTAAAACAAATCATTAACCTTTTATTGTTTAATTTTTTTGATTTCGACAAAATTCCACTTTCCTTTGTTTTATTTAAACTCTTAACAAACTTTATTCTCTGGTAAATATTTAATTATAAAAAAAAAATGCTCACATGAGACCCACAAATTTCTGTCTGTATACGACATGCCTGGGGTTTTATGCAAATGTGTATCACGTTTCACGCGTTTTTATTTTTTGTTTAAACTAATTTTACTGCATGCAACGAAATGTTGGCAGCACTCATCATCATCATTAATTTTATTATTATTTTATAAATATTTCTATATATTGTGGGTTTTTGTTGTTGTCGTTTGGTGGCACTAAACTAAAGCATACCCCAAAGACATTGAGCCAATTTGACAATGAAATTGTTGAGAATAGACGACGGATACAAGGACATTTTAACCACATAATATGCTGGTTTTTATAATTGCTTTCAGTGTTATTATCATTGTAGTTCAGTCCCCTCTGTTAGGTTTTAGCTGTTAAAAGGTGTATCAGGTAATAAAAACCAAATAATAATACTAACAAGAATTGAATTTTATTTAATTAGGAATAATTAAAAAGGTTGTTGAACGTCTAAAAATCGAAATGGGGATTTAATATTTTATTTTAAATTTGGCAAATACATTTAAAACAAAAACTGCAAAACAGGTCATAAAACTGTTTATACTTTCAGCCTAAAACATTAAAGAAGCGTAATTTAATACTGAAACACCAGCTTATACGAATTAATGAACTTGTGGTTCACTTTTACTATTCACTGCTTTACTTTTTTTAACTTTTTTAATAATTAAGAGAAAAAGAATGAAATATATGTATGTTTTAGGCGCAAAGTTAAATATTTGGAATTTTAACTTAGTATGTATTTTCTATGTGTTTAAGGCTAAAAATTAAAATCATTCATGAAACTGTAGTATATATTTTGGCTCATTAAAACAAGTAGGGAAGTGATTTACATGCAAATGCATGTTTTTTGTCGATAGTCTAAAAACGATGCTGACGAATTATCTTTCCGAATCATTAAATTTGCGTTAAAATGGCATCGATTCGTTTTTGCATATTGTTGCATATTTTGGTGAAACTGCATATTTTTGCATATTTAGGTTTTAAATGCATATTTTGAGTAATTATACCCACACCACAATAGTGGAGAGGGTATTATGCATTTGGGCTGATGTGTGTAACGCCTTAAAATAGTGGTCCTAGACCCACCTTAAAGTGTGCCGATCGTCTTAGAATCACTTTCTGAGTCGAACTAACGATGTCCGTCCGGCTGGCTGGCAGGCTGGATGGCTGGCTGTCCATGTAACCTTGTGCGCAAAGTATAGGTCGCAATTTTGGATATAATTTAATGAAATTTGGGTCATAGGTTCTTATTGGCACAAGGACCAACCCTATTGAAAATGGGCCGAATCGTAGGACCACGAGGGAAGGTAGGGGGAAATTTCTTCCTCTCAGAAACTATCAAACCGATTTCAATGAAATTTAAAACATAGATAGAACCATATCTATATGGTCACAAAATTTATGCATTTTTTGAAAAATAGGACCACGAGGGGAGATAGGGGCAATTTCTGCCTCTCAAACCGATTTTAATGAAATTTAAAACATAGATAGATCCATATCTATATGGACACATTAGCTATACAGTTTTTCAAAAATAGGACCACAAGGGGAGGTAGGGGGCAATTTCTGCCCCCCACAAACTTTCAAACCGATTTTCATGAAGTTTATAAACATAGATAAATGCATATTTACATGGATCATATGGTCGGGCTTGACCGACTATACTTTCTTGTTGTTGCTTTCATTTCAATATTATAAAAAAAATCTTAAAAAAAATTTTTTAATGCAGGAAAAAACTTGAAAAAACAATTTTAAATCAAAAAATAAGGAGCTTTGCTTTAAATACAAGATTTTCAAGATTAAGACTAAAGAAACTTCTATTATATTATATTAAACTATTATAAGATACTTACTTGCCACATAGGTTATACCGCGTTGCAGAGGACATAGGATAATATTGCAATTTTTAATGAAATGTATCACTTTGGTTTCCCTTCCCAAGTACCCAGTAATAACAACATGGGGCCTGGTTAGAGACGCTTCAGAATTCTACTCAAAAAACTTTGAGTAAATAAGAATGTTAGAAGAGCTTGTTGAAACCGATGATTATGCAATTAAAAAAGTGAAAGAAATATTAAATTTATATAACATCAGAAGTGAATAAGCATTTGTATTTTCCAACCACGGATATATTGGTGACACAATAACTAATTGGGAGGGATTTAGTTAACTTAATACTCAAGTCAAATCAATTTATATAGCACAAAGTAAAATTAACAATGTGGAAGGAAGAAAACGTTTTGAAAAAAAAAAAAAAAAAAAAGGAATTCAAAAAATTTTATAAATTTCAAATTTTTTTGATCTGATCTGGAATCAAAGTGGGATCTGAAAATAAATTTTTTCAAAATGCATTGATTTGCATTCTTCAAGTACTTGACAAGGTTTTACTTTCAATAAAACAGTACTTATTTATTTAAAAAGCCAAACATTTAAATTAGTTATTTATGTTTTTAAAGATATTTGAATAACAGTAGACTGAATTGTTTAAAAAACCATTTCTTTAAAAATTTTTTAAGTTTTTAGTGCATATTTTTTATTTTTATAATGCATATTTTGGATTTTTTAGTGCCCGAATTTTTTTTCCAATAAGCCAATTAATTTTAATTGTTTTTAGTTTCATTTAAATTAATTTTGCCTCTATATGGCATTTATCTAGATGTATACCGAGATATTTAACATACAAATGTTGAGAAGTTATTTGGTTATTGGTTTTAATGTTATTCTAATTTCTTCGACCTTTTTTGAAATAATTTTCTTCTATAAATTAAATTAAAATATGTACTTAAATTTTATTAATTGTCAAAATAATTTTTTTTGTTAATTTTAATTAAATTTTATAAATATAATATCCTGAAGAAGATTTCCAAAGGAAATCGAAATATCGATATAAAAAATAAACGAATTTTTTGAAATAAAAGCGACCTTAAGCTCAAGTATTAATAAAGAAGAAAGTTATTGGTTTTAGTAGAATCCCCTATTGTTGAAATGTTGTTATTCTTGTAATTATCGAGATGCTACATGACGATTTTCGTTAACGCTAAGAAAAGCTGTATCATCAGCAAAAGTTGAAGTTTTGGTGTGGTTTTTTTTTTGCATGAACGAAGTATATTCAGAGTATAATAAATGGCCCAAGATGCTTCCTTCCAGCGTCAATTGGCTAAGGATTCGACCGACCTAGTAGCTTTCTATCAGGTTGTGTGTTTAGTTTCAATTTATTTTATAAGCTTCATGCCAGACTTAATCGAAAGCTTAAAAAACATTGATGAAGAGTGCAGAGCAATATTTTCTTTTCCTCTGCCGTTTACTAAGGTATGCTTTATGTAATAAACTTTTAACTATCTGTTAACTTTTTTGATAGATTTTTATAAGATCGCAGCATATTTATAGGATAAACATTCAAAATATTTTTAAAGTAGGAATTTAACGAAAAAGTAGTTTTAATCAATTTTTAGAAATTAAGTTATAAAAAAACCAACTCAATTAAACAGGTTTAATTACTTGTTTTAAGTTTCTCTAAATCATTTAGTTTCTTAAAGCTAAATTTTAAAATTTCCAAATTTTGTTGCATACTTTAAAGGATTTAAATTACTTACTATTATTTTTTGTTCCAAAACTGTTTGCTTAAACTGTTTTACTTATTTCACCACTTAATTGTGTTGTTTTTTTATCTTATTCTTTTGTTTAATTTTATCCTTTTTGCTCCTGTAATTGCCATTTAACTAAAACAACATCTATATAATAATTACACGGTTTTTCTGTTTAAGCAACAAATTTTTAAATGTAAAATATCTGTTAGTGTCTGTTTCTTTAACCAGAACTCCTCCACACCTTGCCGTCATGAATAGCAGCAACCTCTTAAATTAATGATTTACAAAAACAGAAGACATTAAAATTTATAAAACAAAAAATAGAAATACATACTAAATAGAATTCCAACACACGCATTCCCAGGTTTAAAACTTAATGGTCTCTGATCCGACACAAAGTAGTCAACACATACAAATCAACAGCAGTCAGCCAACAAGTCTTCCACTCTAGTGGCGTTGACTGCCGCTACTGCTGGTGGAGCTTTAGCAGTTTCCAAAATGAGGTGTGATAAATTTGTGTGCATGTGAGTGAGTCCTTTTGCGAGTTTGTATAAGTGTTAAGCTTATAGTATTTAACGAAAACACGCATACAAACACAGACAAAACGAGAAAGAAACACTTTAATAATGTGTAAATGTGAAGCTGTTGAAGTAAATCTGTGAAAGGACATTGCATTTTACACACTTAGAAATTCGTGCTTATATTTTCTATTTCAGTTTCTGTTGAAGCAGTTTGTAAAGTGGTTGTTGGTAGTAGTTGTAGCTTAATGCCGACTACTTCACAGGAAAACGCACACACCAACCAAAACCATTCGGCGGCATTTAAATGGCAATGACCATAAAGTTATTGTGTGTTGTTGTAAGATGTACCCAAACATTAGAGCATTAAAACGTGTTGTTTGCCTTTAATGTTATAGAGTCCTTTTTTTGGAGGAACAACGTGCTTGATGGTAAGGGAGTGCAGTGTGTATTTTTGTGTAAACTGTCTGTTATTTTTGTGAAATTATTCAAAAAAAGAAAGTGAAACTTTTAATTTTATTTTTTGCCAAGATTTTTGTCCTCATTCGTCGAAATGTATGTGTAGGGAATGTCTTAAGTTTTGTGGGGTTATTTTTCTTTCGAAAATGAATTTGTTTCATTTAAAATTATTTTTCTCTGGGTATTTAATTCTTAACAACGTACGTTTTTAGTTCTTACTTAAAGTTTTACATTTATGTAGGGGTTCTGACGTTTTCGAAATTCTTTTTAAACACGTTAATGGTTTAAAATTCTTGGAAATAAAGCAAATACTTAAATAATGTCTAGTAAATCTTTTAATATGTTGATAAGTATTAAGAAAACATTGTTGTTAACTTTGTATTTAAGGCTATAAACTTTGTGGAGATTTAAACTATTTGGAAGTTTTTTTTTAATTGCACTTTTATATGGACAATATATTTTCTTTTTTTGGGGTGAAGCTGTAAAATGGTTTAGAAGCTTAGTTTCATATTAATGAGAGTTTTTTTTCAACAACGATATTTTACAATATCGTCAAATGGGAACCAGCCTTCAGGAGGTAGTAAAAGTTCAGTCGGGGCAGCCTCAAAACCCAATCTGTGATTTTAGAATTTTAGTGCTCAACTAATTCAGAAAAAACAACCCCCTACAAATCTTTTAAATTTGCGATTAATTTTTGGGTTGAATTAACTTGTTGTGTACCAAGATGTTAAATAAGTGTGGTGTTATAGTATTGCAACGATCTTAATTGCAAGAACTGTGATACAATATATATAATTAAAAATGCTTTTTTTTTTGTCTGTGACAGATGTGTCACCTTGGGCTTTAAATAACTTAAGACACCTTTTTTTTATAAAAATATATAAATAAATTTGCATTATTGTATGGATTTCTAAATTGTCAATAAAAACATCAAATATTTTTCTTTAAGTAAACTTCTAGGAGGTTATTTAACCATCGCACTGTTTGCATACTTTAAGGGGTTTCGAAATGTCGACTAATTTGGGTAATTCCAAAGTGTTGAACGTGACAGTCGTACGCATCAAAAATGCAATAACATTTTAAGCAAAAAATATTTTTACGTTTTCTTAACCCTTAAATTATAGCACTTATAAAGCACTGCTATCTATGCTAAAGTTTATGGAGGGCGCGATTCTAGGTCAAAGATAATGGCAAAAGAAATAGCGGTACGAACGTGAAAAAAACAGAAGTAGTTTTTTTGGCCATGTATAAAAAGGCGCAATTCAGCGAAACCTGGCACAATTTTTTAGTAAAACTACTTTCAGAATTTTACGTAGCAATGTAACATTAATATGTCTTGGTTTAATTCCAAAATCTTCTGTATTTTCCTTTTTTTAAGCCAAAATCTGGGTCGATACGTGACATTTCGAACGTGAAATTTTTTCCGTAATAATTTAACTGAATAATGATAAAAATAAAATGAAAATTTATCGTTAATCCGAATAACATATTTCTCTTTGAACTCTTCCTTAGATTACAGACCATTTAAGAAAATTTTTAAGAAAGATAAATATTAAAGAAAACATACAATAAAACATTCTCACATATAAGAAATTACGTTTGCACAACTTTGCAGTCTGATTGTTCATCTAAGTGAACAAATTTATGAGTAAATTTATAAAATTAAAATAATCAGCTTTTAATAACTTTTAAATTTTCGGTCACGGTGGACCTTTTGACGGAAATGCCCATATATCCTTTAGAAAGAAGTTGCTTTTTATAAAAAATTCAACCATTGTAAGACTGATATTTTACTAAAAGTGTTCATTTCTTAATTGTACACAGTAAAAATATTTTTTAAAAATTTGTAATATATTTAAAAACGCGTTTAATACAATCTTGTTTAAATAATTACATTTAATATAACATAAAACTTAAAAAGAAAAAACTCCTAGAAGACACTTTTGTTACAAAAGTTCCCTCCCCGTAAATATGCTTGCTAAGGCTTTATAATTTTTTTCTCAAGCATACTTTAAGTTGCTGTTTTTATTCAAATCTTTTTATTCTCAGTTCATTATCTTCGTTAGAGATTTTTGTTTGTTATTTAAATGTAAAACCTGTGTTCTAACACTCGTAAACATTTGACTACTTTAAAAAACAAATTAAGATATAAACAGCGAGATAAAATATATGACAGACATAATGAAAATGTCAAAAATAAACACCAAATTTAAATGAATAAAAAAACACACACACACACACACACAAAAAGCAATAATAATGTGTTAAAGGTGGAGAACACTAAAAGTGCTACCTCCACTCTAAAATAGTTTTACCCACAAAATTCTTTTCATTTATTTGAAAAACCACATACATACATATTAAAAAATGTCTTAAAATTCGAAGAATTGTCTGTCAACAAACACCCACTTTTGTGCGTTTATTTTAAAAGTTTTCTTTAAATAATTTTAATTTTGTACTTTAGTAGTTTCAGTTTCCCAACTTTAACAGCTAATAATCTTTACTAATATATGATCAACATTATAGTTAAGATGTCTCGTCTAGCTTCATATATTTTTTCTAATATTGCCACGAAACCACTAATAGCTGCTGCTTAAGTATGTGCAAAAATAGAAAAGCCAGCAGGTGGAATCCTTTTAACGATTGTTATATGTACATATGAGTTCTTTTTCTTTTTTTTTTAGTTTTATAAGGGAAAAAACTTTTTATTAAGTTTTGCATTTTGTAATAAAAACAAAAGTAAAATAAGTGAAAAACTTTATAACCCAAGAAAGGGGAAAAAAGGAGTGTATGGTAATTAGTAGATAATACATTATAAAATTTTTATACCCACACCACAATAGTGGAGAGGGTCCCTGCAGTCAAATGAGTAGCTAACTACAAAAAAGCCAACTTTAAGTTAGCTTGTATAGACTAACTTAAAGCCAACAACTAAGCAATGGAAAATTTACATTAACCAAAGTGTATACAAATACTGTATATTTTAAGTAGAGAGAGCCAAGTCGATTAACAAACAAACGTCATTATAGTCAAAAAACATAGTTTTTTAATACAAAAACTACACTGCCCCGGTAGACTAGCTGGTAGCGAGCTAGTCTATCAGCACCGAGGTTGCGCGATCGAATCCCACCAGAGACAGGAAAAAAAGATAAAATAAAGTAAAATAAAATCAGAAAAAATAAAAAAAAAAAATAATTAAAAAAAAATTAAAAAAAAAAAATTTTACTTTATTGACTTTGTGTAACTATATATTTTTATAAAGTTTTTGCTGGGTAGCTACAAAAAGTTAACTTTTAAGTTAACTGAAAGTAATGCAGAGTCAGACAATTGACTACTTCCTAGGACATCGCAATGTTAAAATAGTTAGTTAATTTCATATAAAAGCAATGCAAGTGTCAAGCACCACTACTTGAGAAATAGTTAGCTCTCAGTTAATTTGCAGTTAACTGAATGTCCGACAGGGGTATTATGCATTTGTGCTGATGTGTGTAACGCCTTAAAATAGTGGTCATGGACCCACCTTAAAGTATACCGATCTACTAGAATCACTTTCTGAGTCGAACTAGCGATGTCCGTCCGGCTGACTGGCTGGCTGGCTGTCCATGTAAGCTTGTGCGCAAAGTGCAGGTCGCAATTTTGGAGATAATTTGATAAAATTTGGGTCATAGGTTCTTATTGGCACAAGGACCAAGCCTATTGAAAATGGGCCTAATCGTAGGATCACGAGGGAAGATAGCGGGAAATTTCTTCCTCTCAGAAACTATCAAACCAATTTTAATGAAATTTAAAACATCGATGGAACCATATCTATATGGACACAAAATGTATAAATTTTTAAAAAAATCGGACCAAGAGGGGAGATAGGGGCAATTTCTGCCTCAAACAGATTTTAATAACATTTAAAACGTAGATAGATCCATATCTATAGGGACACATTAGCTATACAGTTTTTAAAAAATAGGACCACAAGGGGAGGCAGGGGGCAATTTCTGCCCCCCACAAACTTTCAAACCGATTTTCATGAAGTTTATAAACATTGATAAATCCATATTTACATAACACATAAGCATGATGTGTTTTTAAATACTGTGGTGTAGGGTATCATATGGTCGGGCTTGACCGACTATACGTTCTTACTTGTTTTTTTTTTGCTGTTATGGTTTGGAAAAAGTAAAAAAAAAAAAAAAAAAAAAAAAAATTTCTTAACTGCTACCTACCCAATTTTAAAGCTTAACCTCCGTATTCATAAACGATGATTTAATTAAACAAACGTTTATTAGGAGAAATTTATATAGAAAATTTGTTTCGTAAACCTTTATTATTTACATATTAGGCTATTGACCCTAAAGGTGTGCTAAAGATTTTCTATATATGTAATTAAAAATACCTTTAACTAATTTGTAAAATTATTGACTATTATTTATTTGAAGTTTTTAACTTAAAGAGACCCAAAAATATCCACAAAAGTTCAATAAACTTTGCCAAATGACATTTGCTTGACACATGAACTTTGAGAACAATAACTTATAAGTAAAATGACTTAAAGCTTTTAGACAGTTCTCTCTGACAAACAATTTTAAAAGACCAAAACCTAAAAGATTGTAAATATTTAAAATATTTCATTTACTTGCAAGTAATATTTAAAAAAGATTTCTAATGGCACTTCATAAAAAAAAGGAAACCCCTGAAATCAAAAAATAAAATGAAAATGTCTGGCAAATGTCTTTTTTCCATTCTACAACAAGATTCCATTATTTAAATCTAAAAATATATTTTGGTTGGTTGATAAAAAAATGCATTAAAAAATACTTTTGGAATATATATTTTTATTTATTTTTCTTTATTTTGCAAATATACAAATTGCTTTGCAATAAATACACATTCTTTACAAAACCATTTACTTTTTTATTTATCTTTAAATAGTGTGGTCCTTCAAGCATTTTTTGACATGACCTTTTAAAAGCAAAAATAAAAAAAAACATCGTTTACAATTAAATAAAAAAAATGGTGACTTGAAGCATACTTTTAGGTTTGAAGTGGGTAAAATGAATAGGAGAAAAGAAAACAAAACATATTTGGAAAATTCAACAAAACCATTTTAAAAAAATTTTTTATTTAGTTGGTAATATTAAAAAGTCATTACTATATAAAAAAATAAAGATAAAAACAAAAACATGTTTGCGGTTATAAATCATAGAAATCAAGTCCAATGAACTTTAAACTTGAAAATTAGAAGAAGAGAAACGAAAATAAAGTATACATTTAGGATATTTACAAAAATACATAAATATTTATTTAGAAAAGTAAAGGGCTATTAACAAAAATATGTATTTTATTTATAGACTAGGCTTTTATACAGTCTCTTTTCAAATCTCAGTATTTATTTAGCATACTTTTAGGGAAAACACTAAAATATACATATATTGCTGCCTCACTTAATTAATGTAAAGGTTATTTAATAAATTTATGTATACAGTCAAATCCCGATAATTCGTACCCCGATAAATCGTAATTCCCGATAATTCGTAATAAACTGTCGGTCCCTTGAAAAAATCTCGTTAATTCGTAAAATTTTCATGGTCCCCTCACTAATTCGTAATTTTTTTTCAAATAAAATCTTCTCTACTTCTTATAAATCGTAATTGTTTGATAACTACCACTTATAATTCGTAATAAAAACAACAGAAACAGATGAAACAGAATGATTTTTTGTTTGCCGCTATTTTTTGCGTAAGTTTTTGCTTTCGCTTGTGTGTGTGTTTATTTTCTTAAGATCAGTTTGGTACATGAAAATTTTTTATATATTTTACTTTTAACAATTGTTTTTTATGTTTTTTTATCGTTTTAGTAAAAAAAATTTAAAAATTCCGTTAATTCGTATTTATTTCATTTTAACCCCGTTAAATCGAAACCCCGCTAAATCGAAAACCCCTATAATTCGTAAGAAATGGCCGGTCCCTTGCGATTACGAATTATCGGGATTCTACTGTATTTAAATTGTATTCATTTAAAGTGCCTTATTTAACTACTCTAGACTCATGTCTGTGTTTATAAAGAAAAGAAAAATACCAACTTGAAAAGCTATTTAGTACTTTTCAGACAGCCAGCCAACCAGCCATATCATTTTTTAACAAAAAAGAAAAAAAAAATTGGGAAAACGAGAAAATCTTTTTCACAAAGTCTTAATGTTAATTAAACCACTTTGAATGCAAAAAAAGAAAATCAAAAGAGAGTTTGATTGAAAGAAAAAAATTTGTTAAAAAAAAGGTTATAAAACCCAAACATTTTGCTATTTTTTCCTTCGTTAATTGCAAAATAATTTAAAATAAATAAAGTTAAATGGAAAATAAAAATGTTTATATTATTTTAAAACTGTTTACAAAATTACTGCCAAATTAGCTTTATTGAAAACACTTAAATAAATTTAAATAAAGCAAAAAATATATAATTGAGTTAAAAGTAGTAAAATAAGATACGTGTACTTGAAAAACGTCAAGCGCCTAAAATTATGCTTAGTTAATAAATTTATAAAATAAACTACAAAACCTTTAAGTCCAGCTGCCAAATAACGTCATCGATATCGATCGAAATTCCCATTTAAGTTGAATAGTAATATCGTTCGATATCGAATGCCATAATTTGGCCCCAGTTCCTAAAAACGAGCTTAATTTCACCAAAGAACCTCTAAATATAAGCTTAATTATTACTTAGAAGTAAATCCCTTAAAATATGCTTAAAACATCCTCTTCAACTCTATTTAATACCATTTTGATGTCATAAAACTTGCATAAATCTTTTGTTTAACAATATTATCTGTTTCCCACAAAGTTTTTTGTTTTTACAAATCCCTTCAGTTTATAAAAGAAAGAAAAAAATAAACTAATTTTTTTACCAAATCTTTAACGCAAACAATTTTGTTTCTATATAAAATATATTTTATTCAACATTGTTTGTTTTCTTCATCCATTTTGATTTGATTTTAATCCCCGAGACATTTCCAAAACCCAAAAACATCAAATCTTGCTACAAAAAAAAGAAGACATTTTGCAATGAAAAAAATCACTTGTAACCAAGTAATTGTAACTACGCCAAGGGTAATTTCTTCCACTTAAAATAATCCTCAAATGGTTTAGAGTTAATTTAGAAATAAAACTGCTAAAACATGTATGAAACGCATATGCAACTTAATAAAAGTTTATGGGCCATATTTAATGCAATTTAAAAATTAAATTTTGTTGATAGTTTCTCGAATATAAATTGCGTTGAGACTGTTTAAGCAAGCATTTATTCAAACACTTGACAATATATGTGTATCATTTTGACCTAAATTGTTGTGATAATAGCATTATAAGTTATTAACTAAAAAATTCAAGCCCTCGGTAGTAGTTAGGCAGGTTAGCACGGTTACAAAGATACAATAAAATCGTTTAAATGTACACAGAAAGAAAACACTCGGGATAAATCAATTTTTTATATGATAACTTTAAGTACGAGTCGTACTCAAAAATACAAGTACGAATAACATTTAAACGTACTCAAAACAATCCTTAATGGGATAACTTTCAAAAATCAATCCCGAAATTTGTTGAAATAAGTATAAAATTCTTAAATCAAGTACAAAAAAGATTAAACTTTTCGTTGATAGTGCCACTCTGAGAGTAAAATTACAAAACGAGGGTTTTAATCCCTGTTGCCAATTTGACGGTTTTTTTCCATAATCACCGTACTATTATTACCGCTTCGGATTGTTTTGAGTACGGATGGATTGATTTTTCTTTTGAGTGTAGTTTTAAAGGCTTCTGTTTTTAATTCATAAAACACTTTTCCTTAAAGTGTGCTTTAGTTTATTACTGACGTATACTTGAATAAAAATTCCTTGGGAGTTTTTTCCCTTTTTCCATTTTTCCTATGTTAATTCAATAGTAAAAATGGGAAAAGGGAAAAACTCCCAAGGAATTTTTATTCACGATAGGGGTGAATGTGATCCCAGACTTACATAACTTTTTATTTTTAATAGAACAAAGTTTGTTGAAAATTGTGGGAATCGTTCCACAATTTTACGTTGCACTGTAATACAACAGGGGTCTGATCACCGCATACGATATCGACCAAATTGATCGAAATTATTTATTTTGTATTCAATTTGAAATAATAGCATTCGATATCGAGTAATTCGACATTACATTTATCGAGTTTTCATTCGATACGTCAGTGTCTATCGTATGCAAAAAAATTCGATAGTTTATTCGATACGATAGTATCAAATATCGAATGCGGTGATTAGACCCCTGTACTGTATATCTAAAGTTTTACACTTTGGCAAAAAACTCTGAAAAGAGCGGGACTATGAAAATTATTTTCAAAGAGAAATGGATGCAACTTGAATAATTGCTATGCAATATTAACTCCTATACGACGAATGATCTTATCACACAGAAAACACATCTACAAAAAAAAAGAGATGTGTGTTATAATGAAGAAGTTCTCTTATTTCTCTTAATGTTACACATCTTTAAAATGAAATCTCGCTAAAGGCCCTTTTACAAAAAAATTTTCTATTTAATTTTTCGACAATCATACAAAAAAATTTTAGACTGTGTGAGAGCAAAAATCTCAAGACTTGTAGAATAGTATAAAAGGGGCTTAAGTTTAAAACTTGAGGAAGATTGCGGTGCAACGACGCTTTTAGGAGAATTTTTTCAAAGTAATCGTTAGATAGAAAATTATAAAAATGTGTGAATAATATTTTTACTAATATCATAATTTCTCTTCTTTCCAAAACCATAGAAATAGTGACTTGGCTAAAATTTGTTCCTTCATGAACTCTCAAAACATCTTTTTTTATTTGATTTTAAGGTTGTAATTTACATGTTTTTCAAAAAAAAGGGAAAAAATTTTCAGTAATATTAATTTCACATGGCCAACGACCTAAATGCTAGGCCATTTTTAAAGTAAACTTCCACTGTTCCGAAGCAAAATGTTTATGCTTACAGTTTATCAGTCTGCAATTATGAAATGAACTATAAATTTAGCATACTTTTAGGTTTAATTTATCTGTTAAAATCTAAGTTTTACAATTAACTTAAGTGTTTTAACATTTCAGTTTGTTTGAATTAAAAATCTATTCATTTGTGAAAAAGTTCATTAACTTTGATTTGTATTTTTATTACAATACAATAATCGTATCAGCCCCTTTGAAAAACAGCTTTGTCTCGCTATTTAATACTATAACAACAACAACAACAACATTTCACGAATAATTTATAGCATATCCAATAGTCTGTCCTGTATATGTGCTGTTATTCGAAAAAAAAAAAAAAACTCCTAAAAATGCCAGCAAATTTTTAATGGATTATTGCACATTAAAAATGTATTAACAACAAATAAAAATAATAACAAAATATAATAAATGCCACGGTATTCTGCTTTCCTCTAAGAAATCTAATAAATTTCGATTTCGATACAATAAACAATGTAAAGAAAAGTGTTGGTTGTCAGCGGCAATAAAACCCCCAAAAAACGACAGTGGCTGATCAGGGGCCTGAATAAAGCAGCAGTAACAAATAGCAAATTGAAAAGCAATTTAATTTAATGTGTTTTCGACGATTGTATTTTGCGATGAATAACTGAAATCTGGATAGTTATGCATACATACATACATATGTAGAAAAAACATGCATACCAAAAAAGAAATTTATCTATTTTCAATTTAAAGACTTACTTAGAGCAGTGTAGCAGTGAAAAAAGGGTGTGTTGTAGTTTTTCCTTATTATTATTTTCCAAAAACAAACAAGATAATGTTGTACACGATTAGTGTTTGGCATAGATGGTGGTTACATACCCAAAATGCATTCAAGACAACAATCAGCATTCATATGCATATTTAGTGGGTTGTAATGTAATTTCAAATGTATTTTTGTAATATTTCTTGCAATGATTTGAAGTTATTTTGCATTTGCTAGACTATTTAAGTGTTTACATTTAATAGATTATTTCAAGTAACTTATTTATGACTAAAGGAAATGACGATTTTAGGATTTATTTTACAATGTAACAGCTAAATAAGGTTAGTTATATGGGGGAAGTGTGGCTAAACATTATATGCAGACAGTTTAAGAAAAGTTAAACATAAATTTAATTAAAGTTACAAATGAAAGCAGCAACAATAGTTTGTTAGAAAATATTTCTTAAGATATGAAATCATCAAAAGTATAATAAAATTATTTCATTTGTAGCAATATTTGGAGGTTAAGTTATGTTTTAAAAACCATTGCATACTTTTAGCTAAAACTAAGCAAAAAGAATTTGTAATAGTATTGCCTTTGCAATGAAATATAAAACAATTTTAAGAGGATAATACGATTTGTAAGTCTGGGTTCAACTATGAAAGTTTGAGAAAGTCTGAGTTTATTGGTGAGAGGGGAAGTGACATACTTTTCTTCACCCCCCTCTCACTCATAAACTCAGACTTTCTGAGAAAAAACTTTCATAGTGTGAACCCAGACTAAGTATGGTGAGAAAGGAAATATTTTTTCAAAACCGTGGCGTATTTTTAGGCAGAATTTTGCAACGGAAAATAAATGTTATTGTTGAAGCAATAAGATATTTAAAAATTAAAAAAACAATTTATGTGTGAGTATATTCAGAGAGATTATAGCTAAGTTTATATATTTCTGTTATTTATCGCAAATAACAATCTTTCAAAGACATTTAATAAAATTGCCAATCAATTTTCTATTTGGTATACTTAAGCAACAACCGATGAAAGCAATAGTTTAAAGTTTCAAAGAAGATATTGCTTAGACAATAAGATAATCAAATCATTTTTAAAATTATTAATTTTTAAATGTGCACTCCCATTACCGAACTTGAGTGACAGCCATCCACAAAAGTTGTAGTAGCAGCTGAAGCTGACGAATGCTCTGTAGCGCAACAAAGTTCAAAATTTCAAATTTTGCGTTTTTTCTTCAACTGCAACGACTACTACAACTACGTATTCTGTTGACACTATTTTTAAACTGCCGTTTTTAACTTATGACAGCTTGCAGCGCTATTCGTAACGTTGTACTACAGCTTCTATCCTGTCCCCACTTAAACTGTTGTTGACTGACGAATATAAGCGGCCACACTATCGAGCAGGTGAAAATTTGCTCAACTATCACTCATCATAAAACATTTATAGAAAACTCATAAAAACCTTGGCATACTTGTAGGCAGATATAATTTTTTTTTTTATTAATACTAATAACAGACATACATATATATTTTTTTTTTTTAAATATCCTAAGCTAATCCCGCGAAGCTTTTCGCTTGTCTGCAGGAAAGAAACCAGAGTTTCTGGTGGGAATCGAACCCACAACCCCGGTGCTGATAGACTAGCTCACTGCCAGCTAGCCTACCGGGGCGCTCATAATACATTTATTGTCTAAAACCGTTATTTGCAGAAAAATTAAAATCGTTTTGGTATAATTTTTAAATTTATCTTGATTTTCTTTGTTATTAGTTTTTTTTTAATACAATTATTTTCATTTATATATTCGTTTATTTACGACAAAGAAAAATGGCAATCTGTAGGCGTTTAGGCATTATAGAAAGCTTACAATAGCAATAGTTAATAAATATAAAGTACAAATAATCACGTTTGTAATGAAAATATTAAAAAAAAAACCTTCATATATGGTCGTATTATAAAACATGGGATTCCCAAATTACTTTTACTTAACTCTTTTAGAAGCAAACAAGTTTAATATTTTAATTGAAATGAAAATTTGCTCAACAAATGAATTGTACTCTAACGTTGTGTAAAGATTTTAACCCTTACCTGGGCTTATAGTCAGTCTCCTAAAATGTACACCGTTGAAGAGTTCAACGAAGTTCTTAAAATTATCTTGGAACTTCATGCCAACATCTGCAACTAATTTAACTAGAAGATAAGTAGTTTTTTATTATTTTTTTTTTTTGAGGGAAAAAATTTTATTTTCTAATTTAAAATTTCTTTTCTGTTAGTTTTTTATGGCCCTAACCGTTGCGTGTTTCTAGAGTCCATAGTTAAACCTTATAACTAAACTTTTGAAGCTTAGTGAATCTTTTTAAGAACAGAAGTATTATATTTTAAGAGTTCTGCTGCCCCTTTAATGTTATAGGGTTAAAGTCTCCTTTGTTAAAAACCTACACTGGCACCTTCTAAAAAAAAAACTTTTAAACGCAATATGGATTTTTAGGATAAAATTATGCTTTCCTTGACAGCTGCATTAAATCTTTCACTTTTGACGCTAAAACCTTAAAAAACACTTGGAAACCTCTGGAATCACTTAATAAATAATTCAACTGAAAAATTCAATATGACTTTATAAGAAAGAAATTAAGTTTTTTCTTTATTTATTTAAAAAAAAAAAAAAGGAAGAGTGGGTGTTTTGTTCAAAAACAACAAACTAAATTAAAGAAAATTTATAGAAAATAAAGTGAAAACCTTTTACAGAATAGAAAGGTGTGTGTAGAGTTTATGGTAAAAGAAAATTGTTTTTGATAGGAAAAATACTTAATAAAAAATTTCCATAAAAAGAAGGCGTTTGTTAAATAAAGAAATTGTTATAAATTACATGAACAAACTGAAAATTTAGCAGTTGGCGTTTTCGTTGTAACAAACTCAAATTAAATTCAATTTATAACGAGTAAATCATTTTTGTCAGCAGCCAGGTAATTTTTACGAAAAAACAAATTCATAGATAATTTATTTTTATGTTAAGAAAATTTAACTTTTTAAGCTAAATTGCAAAAAAACGAATATACAGACATACAAACAGTCAGTTAGAATGGACAAAGACTTATTTAGTTTGTTTTTTTTTTTTTATCAAAGACTGGTTTGAAACTTATTTTATTCATTCTTTCAAACAATAAAAAAAAATTTTTGTTTTTGTTTATACATTCTATGAGATGTAAAAGTATGACAAACAATCATACAATTGCCATCTGCTGCTGGGTTTGCTGTTGCTTTTTGTCTGCCTGTCAATGCCACTGCCTAGAGAGGATACTTGTGTGCACACTTTTAGTGCTGTTGGCACATTACCAGTCCAGACAAATCTCAACATTCTTTTGAATAGTGGGAGAGAGAGAAGGAATGAATGATGCAGCAATGTTAAGTATTTTACAAAAGATTTTCTTCATTTTTTAAACAAAAACTCGCACTTTTTTCTGCAGTAATAGGAACAGAAACCTGCATCCAGTGGTTCCTTTTGCCTGTTGTTTGACAATGACAATGAAATTCAGTAAATGTTGGCAATGTTGTTTTGAGTCCTAAGATTTTGTTTCATTTTTTATCCCAAAGTTTTTGTTAAATTTTTTTTTTGTTGTCAATATAAGCTTAAAGCATATTTGTTCAGTACAATGAAATTAAATTGCTAAACATCATAAGCCAATGTTGTTAAAAATTACAAATTTGTTGTTGTCAGTATTGCAGAGAATATAAGAATGAGCTACACTTTTAACTTTTCGTAGAACTGCACTACAACAGAAATTCTTCTGGCTTTAATTCCTTTCAATTAATTGGACTTAATGCTGTTAATTTTAAGAATAAATTAATTTAACTGAAAAAGTACTTTTAAAGAAGGGGTAAAAGTGTGCTGAATATGCGATTTGGAAGAACTGAAAAATAACCATAACATAACTTTATAACAGACTGCTTCTAATAGTTACAATTATGCTCTGTTTGTATATACATTTCATTTAATCATAAATAAAAAAAAAAAACCTCAGCTAAAAACCCCCAAAGAAACTAAAAGGAACCAACATTATGTTTCTGAACAAAAGTTATTGACAGGAATACAAAATTGTTCATTTTGTTCATTAATAAGCGTGCTACATTCCCAATTTTTATTCTTGGTAAGTACACTGAAATTTATGCCCACTTCACTGGTTGCATAGGTCAGATCATCAGGAAACCTTATTCCAAAGACTTTGGAAAAGCTTAAGATATTATGCATATAAAATTGTAAAGCGAATGAGAATTACAAACACTCAAATCTTATTTGCAATGATATCAAAGCATAGACAGCATTGCCATACTTTTAATGACATAAAACAAAAAGAATTTAAGAGACCGAAAAAATCATAAACAATACTTGTCTATCAGAAGGCAGTACACAAAACGGTATCTCAGTTAGACCCAAAAGAGCTATGCTTAAGGCGGATACCAAACTAACCTAGCCTTAAGTAAAAGACTAGCGGAAAAATAATTTCGAATTGCATATTTATACAAGAATTGATTTAATGGTTTTGAGTTACTGTAGAGCATTTACAGCTGGAGCTACTTGTAGCCCCTCAGCTGAAGCTATTTAAAGCAACTGTAATGTAAATTTTAAATTCCAGTACCATTCTTACTTGTCCCTTCATTTTTTCAAAACAAGTGTTTAATATTTAATACAAAAAAAAAAAAAAAGGTTCCTACAGCAAAAAGTTTTCAAAATAATAGTCGCTATAATACTTTATACTATAGAATATAAAATGACTAAATATTTTGCTATTTTTTTGATTTTCATTTTAACCTCCACCCCAGTATCATACAAATCTCTTGTCATTTGCACTTAATTTAAATGCGTGTCACAATTGTGCAAAAGAATCAAGATTTCATATTGTTTGTTTCTTTTTTCAATTCAATTCTTCTGCAGCTGCAAATGAAAATATATTCTCATATTGTTAAGGGAAAATAGCAAATAAGTTTGTTAAAACTATAGTGCTATAGCTATTGCAATATCTTAAGTGGCTTAGAGTTGTCGAGTGGCTTAACGGTGTTTTCTTTTTTCATACTAAATATAAATATGAAGTAAGAGCTTAAGTTGCAATTGCTAACACGAAAGAATGTTGCATATTTTAAGCATTTCTAACAGAACAAGGAAATAATTTGTGAGAAATACTTTAAGTGGGTTTAGGAACTAATTTAAAATAAATTAGTTGAACAAAAATTTAATTGCAACTATTAAATTATAGTTATTAATTTAATAATATGATTTAATCACTAAGTGCAGAAAGGCAGCTCCTGACATTTACTTTATGTATCTGATTTAAGAATTGCTAAGAAACCAGTGTAAAAATTGTCGGGAACAAAATTTTTAAGAAACAGACACCAAATTGCATTTTGTTTAAATAAAATGTTACATTTTTTTGTAGAAAAGAAAACACCATAACAACACTATTTTAATTGACTTATCTCAAAATGAATGTTTTGAAGTAGTTGCCTTCTGCATTTAGCGATTCAATTAAATTCAAGTCTAGCTTTTAATACTGCCAAACTGCTTTAAACTTAATAGAAATAATTGCAAAAATGTCCTTTCTAATACACAGAAAAAATTATTTTTCCAATTCAAACAAAAAATTTGTAGAATCAAACAATTTTTTGTCTAAAATCGGTCCTACAAACAAATTCGCATATTCAAACAATTTATTTGCATTTTGTTTATTGAAAAAAAAAACGCCGATTTTTTCAAACAAATAATTTTACAGAATCAAACAAAAAGTTTATCGAAATTCATATAAATTTCAAACAAATAATTTTGCTGAATCAAACAAAAAAGTTTTGGCACAAGCAAGCACTGTTGGCGAAGATGAAGCGGAGCAGAGCGGAACGAAGTCATATTTATACTCACAGTGTTTTTCTTCATCACTCACTGTTGCTTTATCCTTTCCTTTGCTAATGAAGAAGAAATGTAACCAAAAACGGCGGCAGACCGACTCGATATGTTTTCCGCCATCATTCTATTTTTGTATTTGATGTATTTAAACAAACTGTTTGAAAAAATTTAATACGGGATTTTGTTTTTTTTTTCTTTTTACCAACTTTGAAACCAACCAAAAATTTATTTTGTTTCTTATAATGTGTTTTTTCTGTTGTTTAAAAAAAACGAAACGTTTTTTTACCTGCTATTGTTTTTGTTGTTTTGTTTTACTACAAACCTCGTCATGCTATTTTATAATTTTTCTTATTGCTGTACTTTTTTAAAGCGTCCAAAAATAGACTGCATGTGTTTTTTGCTGTAGTTCTTATATTTATCATAAAGAAGTATTGCTTACAATCAATAAAAAAAATGCAAAAATACGACAACATTAAAGAGCGTTAAATATTTCACACAAAATTATGAAAATTCAAACCAATAGCGCGCTTATTAAATTTTTGAAGAGTTGCCCACATTTTGGTTGGTTAAATAAAAATCAAACAAAAATATTGATGGAATCAGTAAAAAAATTTGTAGAAATCAAAAAAATTTGTTTGAAAATAATTCGGCAATAATTTTTTCTGTGTACCTTTGCATAAAATTTCTTTAGTTTCGAATTAAATTGTTCCTTTATTACAACATTCCCTTAGAATCTCAAATACTTGCTATTATTTGGCAACAATTTTTGTTGCATACTTTGTGGCAGTCATATTATATAAAATTTATTGCATATATACAAGAGTTCACTTGAGTTTTATTGCATTTCTTTAATTTTTTTCTATTGTTTATTGCTTTTAAGTTAACATTTCTAACAAAAGAATACAGTTTACTAAAAAAAAAAAATGCTAAACAGGTGAAATTTATATGATTTCATTTAAATGAAATTGTCTTGCTCAAATACGTGATGACATGCGTAAATAAAAGAAAATAATACAAAAACGTGCTAATAAGCTCGAATTTAAAAAAAAAAACCCCTAATACACTTAAAAAGATTTGAAATTTAGTGCAAAGTTTAAAATTTTCTGTCTAGACCTAATTCCACAAACTAAATTTAAATTACAAAAATCCCTAAAATGTTCTTTTTTAAAAACTTAAAACTATCCTTTTCAACTTAACGATTGCCTTTTTAAATTTCTATATTTTAAACAATCAAATAATAATATTCATAAATTTAAATTGCAAAAAAAAAAATGATTGTTTATTTTTTCGCAAAATTCATGTTTAAATTGTAAATTACTTTGTTATCCTTCACATTATCCTTTTTGTTATAGGATTTTTTTATCTTTTGCACCCTGTTGAGTAGTGTAGTATGGTGTTAATATTTATAATCGTCTCGTTATAAGAGTTGAAATTTTCATTTGAAACTCATGACTTGTATTGTAAAAGAAAATTTGAATTGTGTGTGTGTGCGTGGTGAAAACCGCAAATGTGCGCTTAAAAATACATTTTCATAAACACAAAACTTATTATCAAAAACATTTGGGATTTTTGTATTTTTCCCTATCATTTTCTTCGTCTTGAGTTGATTTTCTGTTACAACAATGAATAAATTGTTGTTGTTGCAAAGAGCAAAGAACTTTTTTTAAGTGCCATAACTTGAACAATAAAATAAGAAGCATGTATAGAAACAAAAGTTAAAGCATACTATCAGGAGTTTAAATTATCATGTTTAAAATGTTTAGCAGATTTAAACATAAAAATTTAAATAGAAATTGAAATTTGGAAAATAAGTGTAACTTATGTAACTTAAAAATAATTGTTGGTTGTACAATTGTTTAATAATTTTACCAAACAATACGTAAATAAATTGTTTAGTTTTAATGAAAATCAAAGAAAAATGGTGTAGCATATTTTTTGGAAAAAAAAAATAAAAGAATAAATCTATTCAAGTTAACTTGAAAGCTGCTTATACATATAGTTTAATTAAGTTTTAGAAGAAAATAAACTTGACAGCCTATTTTTAGGCTTCCGTTCTATTTTCTTTTATTCTTTTTTTTTAAACACAACCCATCAATTTTTCAGTCTTACAAAGATTTATTACAAAACTATTTACTTTTGCTCTTAACATTTTTAATTTACTAAAGTGATTAGAATTTTGTTTTTTTTTTTTAATTTTTACTTTGTAATCGCAGAAAAGAAGAGGCGTTTCTTGTCTTTCTTTATATTCAAATAAATTAAGCACAAAAATATCTCCTCCCATTTGCTGTAGTTTTCCTATAGACACCCTTGAAGTGAGAGACAATATCAAAACCGCCTTAGATTTTCCTAAAATGTACTACATTCAACCAAAGACAATAAAAATAATATCTAATAATGAATAAAAGTGCCAATATTGGTTTAATAGATTTATTTTTATTACATTCTTTATCTAACATCCACTTGAAATACAATCTTTTCAAGATGTTTGTTTGTCATCCTTAATAAAATGTATCTATTGTTTTTTAACTCTATTAAATCTTCAGTGGAAGGAGGCGTGAAATGAAAAATAAAAGATTGTGTTACATTTTGGATCAAATGCCGGGCCAATATTTATGTAGATAATAAATAGTTTGAAATTAATTCTAATTTGGAAGAAAAAATTCAATAGTAGGAAAACTAGTCATGAAATTAACAACAAATTCTAAAGTTCTTACTAAAAAAAGAGGTAAAAAAAAAACTAGAAAAGCATGCTTACTTTTTGCAAACTATATATAACATATAATTATCTATAGACCCATTCGACAAACGATCGGCTATCGAATGTTTTTTTGTACATTTTTTGTTTAAAGTATTTGTAATTTTTTTTTTTTTTTCTTTTTTGTGGACCAAATACCACTTTCTTTATCATTTTTGTTAATCGTTTGCAAGTCTTAGATCGTAAGTACAAAGAAGTTATTGGAAAAGCTCGTTTTCCTTATGGAACAAAATTCTTTATTGGTAAAAGGAATTTTTATTTTACTTTACATAAAAGTAAAACAGTGGGATGATATCTCGCAGCAGATAAATTGGTTGGGACCCCCCATTACAATTTTGCTCCTTGGCGCTGCATAATAACTGTTTTTGATCCATTTTTGGCAAATACAATTTTCCAAATTTGTTACCTTAACTAATATATTTTCTTTTTAAAATCTGGATCTCTTAGTTTAATTCCCACCACCACCGTGGCATGTTTTTTATATTCCTTGTTAATTAATTTTATTCATTTATGTGTTATATTAACATTTCGTTCATTATTATAACTAGAAAATTAAACAAACACTTAAAACAAAATTACTTAAGAGTCAACAAACAAACAAAACAGCATTTTTGTTATTTATAGTGTCTGTTTCTTTGCATTCTATATAAAATAATTAAAGCATACTTTAAGGCTTAAACTTGTATTGTTTTATAAACATGGTCGTAAGTACAGTTTGTCTGTTTGGTAAATACAATAAAATTAATTAAATATTTACTCAGAGTAAGAAATCTTTTTATAAAGAAATTTTTGTTTAAGATTAAACAATTCTTTTTTTTTTTTTTGTAGTCTTCACCTTCATTTACAGTTTTATGAAGTACTTTAATAGCAAAAAAAAAAATATATATATATTGTTTTGCGTTTGGTACTCTTTTGTTTTATTATAGTACTTAGTATGTTTTTTCTCTTTGTAATATTGCACACAGGTATTACAATTACATATTTAAGTATGTATTATTAAAAGTACATTAAACTTAGAAGATAACAAACATGTGTACGAATAAAATTTTCAGTCCGTGTCTGTTTTCCATGAGTTTAGGTGCAAGGATTTCCGACTGAATATAGTTGTAGCCCTATAGTTCTGGAACAATTATTGACACGTTAGTTTTCTTAGAGAATGGTTATGGTATGCCTTCGATTACTTAAGACCAGTGAAGTAAGCGGTCAAAAAACTAATAGTAATAAGTATAATAACTCTCTTGTAACTTGGTGCCAAACATAAGAAATTAACTCTCATTACTTTCATCACTTAATTTGCATTCATGGGTCAACTGCTTTCGCTAATATTTTTAGAAAAAACCAACGGGGAACCTGGAATTGGACGAAAGCAAATGGCTCGGTTACACAATACCTGAATGTGGAAGAACTGATACGACCGGTGGAAAACAGAACAGTTTGTAATCTACATATGTACATCATGGAAAGGCTATGTATGTCCCAATTTACAGTAGGGACATTTCTTGCCGGACATTTTTTGAATTCTCTTTTAATCTTACCTGAAGCGTTTACATATGAAACATTAGAAGTCAGACATAAATTAATACTTGTGTGTAAACTACAAAAGTAAGAAAGGGAAATGAAAAAATGTCCAGTACAGATAATACTCATGTTCTACACACTCTACCTTTTCGACCCCTCGCCTTCAAACTTCGTCTGTCCGGCAAGAACTGTCCCTAGTGTAAATGGGGACTATGCACTTAAAAGAGAGAAAGAAAGTCTATTGCTTTCATTTTATTCTTTAAATTTTTAACAACTTCCAGGTAATAGGTATTGCACATATTCCTCTTAAGACTACAAAGGGCACGATGCCTCACAAAAATAGAATAGAAAAAATAAAGCCAAAGACATTGTGATAATCGAATAAGATACAGAAGATTACCTTTTTCAGATCTGCGGGGTAATACTTACTATTAAACGACTCAGGTATAAGTATAATATTAATGTATATACATATGTGAGTGTATGTACATATGTAGATGTGTAAAGTCAATTTTGTCTTTTATTATACATATATATATTCGAGTATTGACGACATGTTTGGTCGCAATGGAGCAATTGATTACAATCCAAAATGTTCTTACATATTTCATTTACTCCCTAAATTTCACCAGCTATTTTGTCTGAATTTTATAGAAATATATCGGCGAAAGAAATGAGAAAAGCTTAAATTTTAATATAAATTGTTTGTTGAAATTCGCATTTTTTTCCACCCCCCCTCCCCTTGAACTGATGGCTGGATTAGGCTCTTGCTTTGAAGTTCGATTACATGGTAATGTTATTTTGCAAACAAAGTTTAAAACGCGTTTAGCTTCAAACTTACTTTCGGTTGGTTCAGCTCACGATATGCATACATTCATTCAGGTATTTCATTCAAGTTTTTCTATCATTTGTGTGTATACATTTTCAATTATGTTTACATTTATGCATTTACTAAATAATTCAAGTATCAAGTACGTATGTCTGTAATGCAGACTACTTTCACATGTCTCCCTGAGTTTAAGTATTTATTTTTTCCTTTTGACTGTAATAGAATTATTTTCATTAAAGGTCAGGTTAAAGAAATTTATTGATCATAATGTAGCAAAAGAATGTAAAAAGTAGTCATTGACTTTAAGTGAATTTTTTTTTTGGTAGTTTGATTAAAATGGAAGATTAATCAGGTACACTCAAAAGAAAACTCAATCCACCCGTACTCAAATCAATTCGAAGCGGTATTATTAGTACGGTGAGTACGGATTTTCTTGAATCAAGCACAGAAAGACTGATTCAAGTACGGATTTTCAATCGCAAAATTCTTAAATATCCATATTCAATCCCGATTTCGTATTGAAATAATCGGAAAATGAGATTTATTTAAGCAAAAATAAGATGGAATCAATCCTAAAATGCGCTTGATTTGAATTCGTGTAGAAAGAGGATATTATGATTGATTTACTTACCCATTTTACACCTTACAGAATGATAAAGCACAAACATCATACCATTTATGGTTTTTACTTTAAAAATCGTATGTACATATTTAACCAAAAATTTAAACTAAATGAGAAGCAAGAGTTCAAATTTACTTTTTGACCATTCGTGGTACACATTATTTTAATGTGTAAAGAAAATCAAAACATGCGTAAGCCGGAGGGTTAAACATGAAATTAACATATGTTTTTTCTTGTTCTGTTGTTTTTGTTGTTTAAAAAAAGATTAATATTTTTTTTTACTTGATTTAAGAATTTTATAATTATTTCAAAAAATTTCGGTATTGATTTTCGAAAGTAATCCCATTTAGGACCCAGTAAAAACTTCGCCTACTTTTTCAAAATGAATAGCTTCTTTAACTCATTCTTTTGTAGCTTTGTTCTATAACTACATCTATAACAACTTCTATAACTACTTTTTTCTGGATGTATGCAGGTAAAATAAATAATGACTTACTTTTGAATGCGTTCATTTTGGGACATGCCTTGTAAAATTCATTGGTTCTTTCAGTCGAATTGTAAGTAGTGCTCTTATGTTTTTCTGATTACTCAACACATTATATTGTAGGCGAAGTTTTTACTGGGGATTGTTTTGAGTAAGTTTTAGTGTTATTCATACTTGAATTTTTGAGTACGATTCGTACTTAAAGTAATCAGTGTTTTTCTTTCTGTGTATTATTTGATTAAATATCTAAGACCAAATTAAACTGAATTAGGTTCCAACAAGTCAGGGCAACTTGCTAAACAGCGCGCTTAACAATTGATTTGTTGCAAAATCAATTTGGAGACAACTTTATTTTCAGAAGTGGTCTCCTCGTTCGTGCGATTTAACGATTTAATGGGAGTTTGTTAGGTCATTGGTTTATGCTGACAAACCAGCAACTCTTGAAGCATTTGAAGCCAATATTCAAGCCACCATTGACGCCATATGGCCAGATTTATTGTATTGTTTATAGTACAAATACTTGTTCTGATCGAATGGGCCATGCTACTCTTAGCCGCGGCGGATATATGCAGGAAATAATATTAAAAAATAAATCATAAGCAATTATCTACCAGATTTTAATAAAAAAAATTTCATTCCAATAATATTTCCGTCGTGTACTATCGTTTTAACTTCTCATGCACCTAAAAAAACACCCTTTATATTTTCCCAAAGTTCCTTTTAGGAGCATATGGCTTCTGCGGTTTCATAAATCAGGGAGATCTAAATGGGCAGAAGATAAGTCTACCGCATTCTGTCCTGGTTCTGCGGATGCAAGATAAAGCCTTTAGAAGAGTTTATTGCATTCCACAAAAAGAAGCCGGGCCTTACATCATGAAGAGACACTTCCGAGACTTATTTCTATAGCGAGCCGCTTGATGTGAGTTTGACACCCGCTCTAGACGCAACTTACATGGTGTGCAGACGCTGACTTGTTGGCTTTGGTTCCAGCTACCTTTTTTACTTCGATACTACCTGTTACCGGCATTCCTATCTCCACCAGGGGCACGTCTGATAGGAGACCAACAACTCCCACAGAAGGGACATTAAAAACTTGCTCATAATTTAAGAATTATATTCAGTAAATTTTTCTTTTGTCAAATATTTTTCTAATCTGTACCCATGTTCTGTAATTATAGTGAGAGCTTCTCGCATCGAAAAGATGTGAAACAAAATATTCCATCGTTTCTCGAAAAGTGAGAAAAAAGTGTGTCTGTAACTCGTGTCGAAAACTATCAAAAGAGATTACGTCGTTACGTTATAAATGTCATAATATGACACTCGAAGCCGATGAGACATTGAGACGGCGGCGAAAATACAACCGTCGGCTATGCCAAATTATATAAAGTGCGACTTTAATGTTTGTTGTTTGCAAACGAGCTTTAAAAACATTCGTATATTTTATAAAAATGTTAAAAGCAAAATAATTAAACAATAAAAAAAATGTGCCAAGAACAAAATATTATTATTATTCTTGTATTTTGCATTTTTAATTGTTTTTAAGTGTTAAAATTTTTTCTCATCCCATTTTCATTCGTAAGTTTATTTGACAGTTCAAAGCGGGAACTTTTCTCACTAAAATTTTACAGATACACTTTTTCTGTAAATTGGCGAGTAAGTTCCTTACGTGACAGCTAATACTCGCCAAAAAAGTAACAGACACAGTTTAGTGATAAAAACAGTTGTTTGTTTCAATATATGGCATTTTTGTTTCTCGACGCGAATGTTACTGAACATGGGCACTGGTATCACTATTTCCTAAATATTTAAGATTAGGATAAATTAAGTTGAAAAATGTTCAATTATTTTAATTTTAATCTTTTTTAATAGTTATAATTTTTTTCTAAATCTCTCTCTCTCGTAATATGTATTGCAAAGATAGTCTCCCAGAAAAATTGCCTTAACATTCGATTGTTTTGCGTCTTAATTCTAAAACTCACTCAACTTATTTTGTGTAGATTTCTAGATAAAACCTAAAACAAATCTTAAGTACTTTTTGTTTTCCTAAGTTTAAAATAAAGTTATTGATTATCGATTTGGGACTTGAAAAATATTTTTTTGCACACAAGTATTTCTTACAAAAGCATTAATATTTAGCAAGAAAACAAAGAGCTTTCAGCAATCCTTTTCTCGTTTAACCTTCTCGAAGTACTACAAGTAGCAAATAATTTCTTAACTTTATCGTATAATAAATTCCCTGGTTACCTGCTTGATGGTTGGCTGGCTGACTGGCTGGCTGGCTGGCTGACGGGTTGTATGACTGGCGAAGGGTATTGAATGACAGAATGTGAACAACTGAATAACTGAACGAATGAATGAATTTTATTCTAAATTCAATTTAACTTTAGCTTATAAACACGCTTCATTTGTTGTTTCTGTTTCATACTTCTGGTATTTGTTTTAACGACTGTGCGATAGTCATGTGTGTACGAATTTGGGTTGCATGTACGAGTATGTGTGTGTAAGTGAATCCTGCCTTGAACATTTTAAGGTTGCATGTATGAATTTTTTGTGTTAGGAGTTGCAGCATTAAAGGGCTTGGGTGTTTTATTTCAGTTTTGTTGGGTGGCACCTTTTGGATTTTATGCTTCATTTGTAAGTAGCGCAGTTTAGTTTAAAAATTGTAATTTATTTATCGCAAAATTTGGAATTTAAGAGGGAAAATAAAATTATATTTTTATGGAACTTATTGATAAAATGTTTGTAAGCTTAATTTGTTGGTTTTGTTGGAAAAATGTACAAAACGTTTGTAAAGTTGAACAAATGTTAATTAAAATTAAAAAAATATACGTAACATATAGGGCGTCAAAAATTGTTAACTACTTTAAAGCAGTGTTCGAAAATAAACAGTACATTATTTAACGTTCGGCTCACACACCCAGGAACGATATCTATTTTTTAGTGATTGTGTAGACATACACAACTCTTAATACCGTTCGTAACTATTTTCTTCGTTAAAAAACAGAACAATTGTAGTGGTCTGTAGACAAACATTATATTTTAATGTTCTTTAATGTTTTTTTCGTGTGTGTATTTTGTTTTTGTAAAAAATGCCAAAAGGGACGAACATTAACGAGCCGAACTGAACACATTGAAGTTTGTGGATTAAAAAAAAACCGAACGGAATTAAATGTTCACATCTTTTGTTGAGTTTGATAAAAACAGTAATATTTTTGTGTTCGAAAGATGACTAACAGGGAAACGTTATTTTTTTAATGATTTTCTACACAAACACTATTAGCGTTTGTGTTTTCCACAAATCTACTGAACCGAACATTAAGAAACGATATTTAGTGTTTATTTTCGAACACTGCTTTAAAGAACAGTTCTTAAAATTATAGTTGCAAAAAGCATCTAGTTAAGTTATATAAATGTCAATTTAACTTACAGTTACCTTAAACTTACGCAACTGTACATTGTTTCGACGTATTTTATGTTGACTAATTTATATTACACTATTATATAAAATTTACAGAAGCTCAATTGACAATTACATTGTTTTAAAATATTGAACTTAATTATTAATGTGTTCATAGAATGTAATTGCATTTAATTAAAGTTTATCAACGTAAAGGTCACAAAAGTTCAATAAACAACTTTTTTTTGTTTACAATCAGGTATGTGATGGAAAACGGTTTTGAAAACAAAATGATTTGAAATCGATAATGACGTTTTCAGTATCTTTAAAAATTGATTTCTAATACATTTTCCTCTTTTAATTTATGTTATATGAGGCCATCAGCGCAGAAGTGGTGTAACCCAAAATTTAATTTGGTTACGGTTCTGGTGTATGATATGTTCTTTGCACTGTTCTTTACAGTGCAATAGTCGAGTAATCCAACTGTTTGTACAGTAGTTTTGCCTTAGCTGCACAATCTCCTTTGCACGATTTTTTGTGCAGGTAAATCAAAAATATAGTTATCTTAAATGCATTTACCTGCTTTAATGTGCTGGTAAAAAATTGTGGTTAACTGCACAAAAGTGCAGCTAAAGTAAAGTTTTTATTAATACATAAATTTATATTTTATTCCAACCCAGCTAGCATTTTCAATCGTCTAGGAGTCTACTGGGAATCTCACAAAGAGTGTTTTTAATTGTGGACAATTCCTCGCACGGGAGAAACTGTTACACGTGCTGATTCGTATGAGAGATTCTTCCATAACGAAAAACGCTTTATATTAATCGTAAAGGGAATCGTTTATGATGTATGTAGAGATTATCTTACGAGTCTTTCAAAAAGCATGCGAAGAGTCGTATGAGACTCATTTAGGTATTATTTTACAACTCGTGAAACGCTCAGCCGTATGACTTAATAAGGGCATCAAGCGTATTTTTCTTGCCAAAACTTCTAATTTTCATACAATTTCTATAAACAAACCTTAAGGTCGCGAAATCAACACCATCCTGTCGGAAAAACCTTTTTTACAGATCCTTAGGCCGGTTTGTTTTACTAAAATTGTATTTTAGCATTTTTATACTTCAGAAACGGTCTCATTTAATTAGCAAAGTTATTATTATACGATTCTTAGAGAGAGTCCCAAAAGGTTCATTCCAAGATTTAAAGACGAGCGTGTCAAAAAAATAAATAAAAAAATAATAAATTAAAAAAAGATTAACTGCCTGTTTAACGATGTCGAACGTCAACGTTCGCATAGAAAACTACATTTAAAACAAAAACAAATTTTCGAATATTGTTTTTGTTTAACATATAATTTTCTATGCGAACGTTAACGTTCGAAATCGATGAACTGGATGTTAATTGTTTTTGTAACTCGTCAGATAATCATCAGAAGATTCTTTTAGGAGCTGTATATTAAACATAATCGTCTAACAAACAGCCTATGCTTGCTGGGAAATAACAGATTATTTTATACATGTTTGTATGTTTATTTAATATAAAAGAAACATTAACAAAAACAATGAGAATTCACAAAGAATATAAAAATTTATGAAAAAAAAAACAAAATAATTGCGATTTAAATATTAAATATGTAGCAAGTATTTTTATGTGTGCAGCTAACTTTGATGTTTTGTATGAACATATTTTAAAGCTGTCCAAAAATATGAAAAATGTGCAGGTATATAAAATGCACGTAAACAAGGATTTCGAAGAATAATTCCAGAATATATGTATTTTGGGCAGTTAAGTCAAAGTGCAGTTAACTTTGATTTTTTGTATGAAAATAATTTTAAAATGCCAAAAATTTTGTGTATTTATCTTAAATGTGCAGGTATAGAAAGTGCACTTAAAAAAGGAATTTGTATGGAATTATAAAGAATAATTCCAAAAATTATCAATTTTGTGCAGTTAAGTCAAAAGTGCACGTAAACAAAAGGCAGTTAAGTCAAAACTACTGTATACAAAACAGACGTCACGGGCCGTTACAAGCAAGTACTATAGTGCAAGAGTAGTGTTAACTCCTCATTATCTCATAATAAGTAGTCTGAGGTTACACCACTTCTGCGCTGATAGCCTCATATATGTTAATTGAACTTTATTTCGAAATTAAAAACAAATTAACGTATCATCTAAACATTCAAAATTTACATGTTCCCAAAAATTTTTGATCCCTGCGATTACAAATGCTTCTCCTGTAAACTTATAAAAATTGTTGTTACGTTATTTTGTATTTTAGGTGACGATATGTGACTAAGAAAAGGATTTTAAAATTACTCGAAATTCGATCGATTTTCATCATGTACCTGAATGTAATTGTTTCTTGAATTTTTGCAGCTTTTTATTTAAGAAAAAAATCTATAGTCTCTCTTTTCTATAGCTTATATAACTTATTTTAATTTATTCTAAAGCAAACCCTAATTATATACATATTTTTTTATTTCTTGCAGATCGAAGATGAGGGTAATCATGGCAATGATGAGACTAGACTTTTTATTTTGTCATCTTTGGCTCAGTCTCAGAAAAGTCGTGTGGCTTGTATTTTATGCGACGAACCAATGTTGGTCTTTGATCGTTATCCTTTAGTGGACGGCTCATTCTTTTTGAGTCCCAAGCAACACTCAACCGATTGTATTGAGGTAAGTGTAACATGAAGAATTGCCATAATAATATTTTTAGACCATTTTAAGAACCAGCGTTTAAAAAACTGCGGTCAACGTAGATTAACTACCATTTCTTCCACTTTTTTATTTGCCATTGGCAAAAAAAACTTTTGCTTTTACTTCTGATTCATTAAATGTATACAGTCGCTGGGCATACACTAGTCCAGCATTTGGCACAAACAAGTGATGTTAAATAGTGCTCCAAAAACATACTATACAAGCATACTGGTGCAATATTAATTTCTAGTGTGCACCTCATTTGTTAATGATATTCACCCCTATCGTGAATAATTATTCCCTCGTAACTTTTCCCCTTTTCACATATTTGCGATCATGAACAACTCCCATGATAAAATGTAATTCAAAGGAGAATAATCACCCCTATCGTGAAACATTTTTCCCTCGTAATTTTTCCACTTTTCACATATTTGCGATCATGAACAACTCCCATGAAAAAATGTAATTCAAAGGAGAATAATAACGTGAAAAAATGTTCACGGGAAAAAATTCCCCTTATCGTGAAACATTTTTTCCCTCGTAATTTGTTCACATTTCCCTTAGATTTTCTCACTTTATTTTTGCTAGGGAACAGAACATGTAAGTAAGTATGTAGCTTCTCCTATAAATCGAATATTAAGGGTTAATAAAGTTAATAAGGCACAAACCGATATATTGCTCAATAAAATGCAGAACAACAGGTCGATTGTCTGCGGATTTGTGAAGCTTTCGATTGACTTGGTGGCAGAATTTTGGAAAACATTTTACTACATTTAATTAAAAAAATGCAAAAAACTAACGTTGTAATCAAACTATACCTCCAATACTAAATATTTTGCTTTATTATTTTAACTTTTCTTTAAAATATATACTTGTATATTTTTGAACAAAAATTTCAATTTTTAATTTTTTTTATCTTTCTTCTTTTCTTTACATTCACTGAAACTGAGGGTATATTAAGAGGGTATATTAAGTTTGTCATTCCGTGTGACACTTTTTTATTATTCATCTCAGACCCTATAAAGTATATATCGTCCCTTCAATATAACAATAGTGTATAATTTTTTTGGGGTTTTGAGAAAATCGTGTTTAAAGTTTTTGTCAAATCGGATGTCGATTAAAACCTCAATATCACGGTAAATAAAAATACTTGATAATGGATTTTTCGACGAATACATAATACCGTTTCTTGTCTTTCAATTGACCAATTTTTTTTATGCTACGCATCCTTTAAGACCATAATTAGGTCATTCAAAGTGCAAGTCCTCCATAAAGGCTATTTTATTTTTTAAGGAATTCGTATGATGTATCTGATACACTATTTTATTTTGTATGGTATACGCTGTTTTATTCAATAATTTTACGGTATTTTTATTAAAATATTTGATCTCAAAAATATCAATTTGTAACATTATAAAACAGTGATTAATTCAGTGGCACATATACATTACTTCCCAATTTGGGTTATTATACAAAAAATTATGACAAATTAAGGTATACATTGCGTAAATCAAAAATACCTAGAAGTTCATTCGTCTTCTTTCTCTTCCTCTGCTACATCTGGCTCATCTAAACAATTTCGCTTCCTTCCACCTTATAAGTTAAAGAAAAATGACTGCGAGCCACGAGGAATTACATTCTTCCTGCACAAAATTTGGAGATCATGCAGCTTTCGATGGTCGGAATGAAACTATTTCTCAAACAATAGTGTATATTATTATAAGCTATTTTACGAGTAAAAGTTTTCATAATTTGTATTTTTTTCTACAGTCTAAAATGGAGTATAATGCGTATACACTATTATTCTTTTAACAACTTTGGAGTGGCAATTTCAAGTAAAATAGCGCATATGAGCCTACACACTTATTGAAGGAAAATTTTGAACAAGAAATTATACACTATTTTTTCCAACGACATTTTGAACCACTTTTTGGAAGTAGAATTTGACGAAATTTTGACCTGACATAAAATCAATGATGGAGATTCTAAATATGCAATAAAAAAATAATAGCGTATGAGCACATACGCTATTGTTATATTAAGGGGACGATATATTCTGGGTCCTTGAGTAATTTTAAGTCGTTTAAGCCATGTCCGTCTGTTGAAAATACGCTCACTTTCTAAAACTCAAAAGAAATAAACAAACTTGGTGTCAAATTGCTTGTAGTTATCCTAAGCAGTTTGGGATTGAAATCCAGAAAAATCGGTTTAATAGGATCTGAGCTATGAATCAAAATGTGGAACCACCACCTAAAAAAAATTGATAATTTCGTTACAAAAACTAACATAAATGGTGGAAAAATGCACAGAATGATATAAGATTTCGCAACAGTTCGTTTTATTTAACTGGAAATCGCGCTGTAAAATTTCTTGAAGATCCGTCCATGATTTACCCTAGGCCCCATATAAGCCCTACTCCCGAAAAACAGTATAGTAAGCCTAAAACCCTAACTAACAATGCTATCATAACAAATTTTGGCACGTCACAGTTAAATAGGACTAGAAATGAAACTATTAAGTTTCGTGAAGATCGGTCCATAATTTACCATAGGCCCCATATAAACCTAACTCCCGGAAAACAGCTTAGTACGCCTAAAAACGTAAAAAATAATGCTATCATAACAAAATTTGGTACATCACAGTTTTATTGAACGAGAAATGAGACTTTTAAATTTTGTGAAGAACGGTCCATCATTTACCATAGGCCCCATATAAACCTTACTCCCGGAAAACAGCTTAGTACCCCTAAATACGTAAAAAATAATGCTATCATAACAAAATTTGGAACATATAAGTTTTACAGGACTAGAAATAAGACTGTGAAATTTCGTGAAGATCAGTTCATAATTTACCCTAGGCCCCATATAAATCTTACTCCCGGAAAACAGCTTAGTACGCCTAAAAACGTAAAAAATAACGCTATCATAACAAAATTTGATACATCACAGTTTTATAGAACTAGAAATGACACTGTGAAATTTGGTGAAGATCGGTGCATAACTTACCATAGGCCTCATATAAAGCCCACTCTGGTAAAATAATTAAATACGCGGTAAACTTTCTTCCAGTTTAGCTTCATATGGCCAGAAAAAATGTTATGCAATTTTGTGATATACGGTCCATAATTTTCCTTAGATTCCATTTTAGCAGCCTTCTGAAATTTACTGCAAACGCTTAAACTAATTGCACCGCTGTATTGAAATTTATGTTTTTTAATACCAGAAATCGTTCTGCAGAATTTGGGATGATTGGTTCATAGCTTACCATGGCTTTTATATAATTTGTTCTCTTGAAAATCATTTAAGTTCATCTTAAACTGATATTCTACTCAAACTTTTTAAAATTGATTCTGATTGTCGATCAATAATTTTATATAGGCCTAAACCGCAACAAATTTTAATGCAGATGTCTGTTTTTACAAAGATTATAATAATAAATAGACATCATACAGATATTACTCCTAAAACATTCGAAGTGTCGGTGGAGGGTATCAAAGATTCGGCACAGCCGAATATAGCACTCTAACTTGTCCCTTCAAGGGGAATGAAAATTTCATGGGAACAAAAATTCCACTTGTTATTCACGATAGGGATGATTATTTTGATATCAGAAATTAAAAAATATTGGTGTTTTTTATTAAAGATTTGTTGTGTAATTGTTATTGTTATAATAAGGTATTTTGTTTAAACAAATAATGTTTTTTTTTATACGTAGTAGATACCCTGACGTTTACTATTTGAGAACTTTTCTCAGCTGAGCTAATTGCAAAATATGTATTCATTTCTGCTTGATATCGCTACAGCAAAGCGTACAATCTTACAAAATACCAAAACACGACCAAACCATTGGTATGGCAGGGGCCCCTTTACTCTAAATTAAAACATTAACCCAATGTCTCAGCTTAATAAAAGCCCAAGTACATTTATTAATTAGAAGGCTGACCAAAAAGTTATTACTGCTTTAAAGTTGTTTCCATTACTTTCCATTACCAGATACTACTTGGACTTATAAAAATTTCAAGTTTGAAAAACGTATGCAGTTACGCCATAAGTCTGTTTGTACTACTTTGCAATTATAGTGTTATTTTTTTCAAAAACTCTATACTTAATTTATTTAACCCATAATTCTTAAACAACTGTCTCATAATTTATGAAAATTGTCTTTTATTTTTCCCTATTTCCTTCCCATTTAGCCCATTAACTTTTTATGATTTACTTACCCTACTCCTAATAGTCAAAGAATACCTTAAATAGGCGAATAAAGCAAATACCTTTTGCTTGCTTTAACATATGACCAGGAAGAGTACGACGACACACCTTCTTTAGAAGTCGTAAATCTTATTAAAACTTTAAACTCTAGAAGAAAAAAAAACCAAAACTAAACTATAATTTCATTACCATGGCAGCATTTGTGGGCAACGAGTGTAAGAGTGAATGACTAAATGAATGTGTACTAGAGTTTGTTGCATGTTGCAATTTATGCAACATAATTATGCCAAAGCCAACGCTAATAATCGACTCTCTCTTTTTACATTTGGCTTAACTTCTAACGTCCTCCCCCATACTGCTGACTGCTGAAGTCATACTGGGGAAAATGTTTAACAAAACAATGGAACAGTATGGGTTGATTGGTTGGTTGCTGCCTGGTTGTTTTGGAAACTAACTGTCATTGCCATAACATTTCATATTATTTACATCTTCCTTTTTGTCGTAGTTTGTTAATTTCTCCTAAGTTGAACTTAAATGATTGTGTCTGCAGTTTTGTGTCTGGTTTAAATATTTAAAATTTACATGCAGAACTGCACTTTTTGCTGAAGAAAAACGAAACCCTAAATTGTGCAGCTAAATTGTGAAAATATACTTTGTTTGATTTCTGGCAAAGTGTGCACACCATCAGGGCAGAGAAGAGGCAGTTGGAGCTTTTTGACATCCATTATGACGGTGATGACTTTGTTTGTGTAGGCGGTTTGTAGTTTTAAATGCAACCAAAATACATACATATAAACAGACATACTGAAAAAAAAAAAATTCAAACAAACTTTCCTTTCATATGCCATACATATTTAGTTGAAGTTATGTGTCAGTTCTTGAATTTTTTTGTGCATACATATAAGAAAACATGCAATGTTTAAGACAAAATTATTAGGGGAATTTGGATTTTTTAAGAATAATTATTTAACTAAGTACAAAGTTCTCATTCATTACGCCCAGCTAACAAAGTAAATCGCATACAATACTTTTTAAAAAGATACTTATAAGACTCTCCAAAGGCATAGCTTGATAGTATTCAGCAAACATACAAAGATCTCAGTTGTTTTCACATGCACAACGCGAATAAATGATAACAAAATTCTCTTCCTGCATATTAGAGGGAAAACTAATCTGTACCTATTTGAGCGCAGAAGTGGTGTAACCCCAGACTACCTATTATGAGATAATGAGGACTTAAACCCTACTCTTGCACTATAGTACTTGGTTGTAACAGCCCGTGCAAAAACTATGTTTCTAGCGCCATCTGTTTTGGATACAAACAGTTGGCTTACTCGACTATTGCATTGTAAAGAACGGTACAAAAGAACATATCTTTCACCAGAACCGTAACCAAATTAAATTGTGGGTTACACTACTTCTGCGCTGATAGCCTCATTTAGCTTTTAAGCGAGAAGGGCGACATCGCTTGTAAAAAAATGTAAAATTATATACTTATTATAATATCATATTGGGTTTTAGTTGAGGAGGACCATACTGCACATTTTCAAATATCATATTCTCTTTCGTTTCGGAGAGGACTATTTAAAGTACGCATTGCTTAGCTGGATTTCAACTATATTCTTTTAAATCAAATCACCCTTAGAAATTTAAAATACTTATGTACTTGAATACCCCTTCTCTTAGGCTAACTTTTAGTACTTGTTTAATTTTGTTTTATAAATTTAACATAAAAAAGTTTTAATTTTTTTATCTCCTCACAAAAATGTTTGTAAGCAGTATGTGGGCTTTAAATCAGGAAGTGTTTTTAGAGAAAAAAAATTTGTTTGAATTGTTTACTCATGTTGTAGAAAGTTTTGTTTGTAAATTTATAATTTTAAGCTCCCTTAAGACATTATTTTTCATTATTTGTCTCGTTGCTGTCATTTAGGCGTTTTTTTTCGTTTTTTTGTTGGCAAATGTTCCATATTTTAACTGCATTTCTGGCAAATGATACGTACTATGTTCAGCAATTTGTGCATAAGCCTTATGTGAAATATGTTGCATGTCACTTTGCCACACTCAATAGAAAAGCAAACGCATTTTTTGTTGGTTGGCTTGTCGAAACTTAAGGAAATAAATTTTACATAGAATCCATTATTAAGTTTCGTCCTGTTTTCTGTCTTTAACACTTGCACTTGACTTTGAAAGAATTAAGTTATATTCAAGGTTTGGAGTGCAAGTTGTAAAAAAAAAGAATTTATGTTTGCTGTTTTAAAAATTTCTTCACTTATAATTTCATGCTCTTTTATTTTATTTTTTAGGTTAAATACGAGGGTCGTTCATTATATTTGACTTGCGTTTGCATGCGCTGTTTGGATGGTACCTCTACTAACCGTAATATTTGCTGCAGGTATGTTAATATATAAGTATATGTAACGGGGTTTCCAATAAGGAATTGACAACTTTTTTTTAAATTAAACGCAAACCATTTGAGGTATTTTCAAAACTTTATGATCGACTTGAAATACAATCCAAAAATTTATGAATGGAACTCGACTTCGTTCATATGGCCACCGCGGGCACGTCGGAAGCAGTAGATTCGTCGGACCCTATTTTCGATGACTCGGTCACACATTTTGGCCGTAACGGCCGTTTTTTCGCGTTCAATGTTGGCTCTGGGTTCTTGCAACGTCGTTGGCATAGACCAATGATTTTACGTAGCCCAAAAAAAAGTCTAGAGGCGTTAAATCGCACGAACGAGGCGTCCAATTGACTGGTCCATTGCTTGAGAAAACACGCTCACCAAACTTACTCTTCAATAAATCGATTTTAACGTGTGCTGTGTGGCTTGTGGCACCGTCCAGTCCATGTTTTTCAATTGGAGCCAAAAATAATCGGTGATCATGGCGCGATAACGATCGCTATTCACAGTAACGTGACGATCGTTATTGTCGACGAAAAAATATGGCTAAATGACGCAGCCAGCATGCAAACCGCACCAAACCGTTATTTATTTTTGAATTAAATGGTAATTTATGAAGCACATGTGAATTTTCATCAAACCAATAACGCATACTTTGCTTATTGACCAACCCATTGAACCAAAATGTTTACTGAAAAAAAAAGGAAAGTCACAATTAGGTGATCAGTGAAATAGTGCGTTCACAAATTAAACTCCAGGTTGTCAAGTATTTATTGGAAAACCCGTTATATATTTAAACAAATTAAAGCCCTGATAATTTAACAAAGGAATAGTTTCAACTTCATTTAATCATGTAACGGTTTGCTTCTAAAATTTTCGATATTTATCACTCTGACGAAGTAAATAACTTGTTAACTTAAATATAAAAATTTTAGTTCGTCTTAAAGTTAAGTCAGACATTAAAGATTTTTAATTAATTTCCATACAATATTTTTAACTAAATATTGTTGCTCATGGTAGCTTGGAATAAGGGGCTCCTGCGTTTTAGTATTTCTTTCCTAACCAACCAATAATTTTCTTTTCAGGTTCTGTGCTGATAAATGGGATGGTTCAAATCTAGTCTTAGGCACCATGTATGCATACGATATATTTGCAGCTATGCCTTGCTGCGCAGAACGTCTAAAGGTAATTAAAAAAAAGAAGTAATAATCAAACATATCGAGTCATAATCGCAAAAAAAACTTAAGCGACAAAAACAAAATTGTATAGGAGGTTTTTTTTTTATTTTATTTCATAAAAATTTTGTATGAAGGTTGTCGCTAACGATTAAATTGTTTTTGCTATAAAATCGTAATGGTACCTTTTGTGACCATGACATTTAGGAGATGATGCTGCAAGTGTTGCCAATAAAGTCATTTGTTAACAGGGGTGTTCTGGAAATCGAAAACGCAAGAATTTTAAACGTCGTTTTTTTTATAAGATTTATTATACAAACATTTCTGTATTTAAAAGAATTTTATAATAAAAATTATAAAAATTACATTAAAAGTGTATTAAAAACAACTTCCAATTGCTTGCGTTTTGCGTTTTCAATTTCCAGAACACCCCTGTAAAAAAATCGAAAATGATGTCGCTTAAGCCTCGATATTTTTAAAAACCTTATTCATGCAGTTTCGAATGTTTTTTTTCATATTTATATTAATTACAATTACAAATTAACATTGTATTATAATTTGCTTCACTTAATATTAAAACAAACTTCTGTTTTGTATCTTTTTCCAGTGCAATACTTGCTTCAAATTGCTTTTACATCCACAACAACGTCTTAATTTCTATAGTGACTATTCGCACTGTGTCACTTGCCCCTATTGTGCTACTCAGGATACACACTTTGTCAAACCGTTGACCTACTGCTACACCAAAAGCTTTTCCAGCCGCCTACCGGCGATCGCATAACATGAGGCCTCGTTGGAGTTGCCAATACAAGCAGCAGTTAATGCAAACGGTCAACAAACTGCTGGTGTAACTCCAACGAGCCTCTCTACGGGATCGAAAGCCACTTTATCATCATCATCTTTGTCTTCGAAGAAAGTGGCTTTATATAATCCCAACGTGGACTATTCAGCACCATTGCAACAAGAAATCAATGCCGATTTAATTGGTTCACATCCACAAGCACAACAATATCAGAAACAACAGCAAACACCGCAAACATCATCAACCGTAGGAGGAGCAGGAACACAGGTAAGACAATCTGCCACAAGGTCGTCCTCAACAAATAATTCTTCTTCTTCAGCTGGCATTACTACAACAATTAATCATTTACAATTAAAATTAAGTGAACAATGTAATTTAAGCAAATTAGGTAATATAATCACAACAACTACAACAAAAAATAATGTTGCTAACAATACAAATACCAATAATACTAATAATAACAATAATAATTTTACTATGAATGAATTTAATGCAATGAAAACAGCCCATAATAATACCAGCAACAACAATATTGTAACAACACCACCAACAACACAACACCAACAGCATTTAGGGTTAATACAACACAACAGCAATGAAAACATAATTAGCAACACTAATAATAATAATAATAACAACAACAACAACAACAACAACAACAGTATTAATAATTTATTATGTAGCAATAATTTAAATACTAAAGCCTGGTCCAACACCCAACTCGTCGCACTACCAACTTCAGTTGGTATACAACCACAAAATATGGGTCTCTATCAAAACTCCTCCTCTGCTCAAAATGGCAGTTTCCAAATGGAAAATTTGAATAATCACTGCACAGAAGCCATGATTTCCTCTCTTTGGGGTTCTGAATCTAGCTCTAGTGGTTGTTCATCGGGTTCAGGCTCTCAACCCTCATTGAGTCCCACCCTTATGTCTAATGTAGCCCATAATTATCGCAGTAATAGCAAGGAGTCTTTGTGGTCACAACAAACTTCACCATCTACCAGCAGCTCAGGTTGTAGCAGCCAACTCAGGGATACTTATTACGCTGGCTCAAAAATTACAACCCAATCACCCACTTCTTGGTCCTCGGCTTATACCGGCAATGGCCAACTTTCTAGTGGCAACAATCTTATGTTTGATACTAACGACTTGAACTTCTCAAAAATGAATAATATTTGGGAAATACCTCAAATAAACAATCAGTCCACCACCGGACAGACCGGACAAGTACAAGATTTTTTTCCGGAAATCTGGAACAACCTTAATACACAAAACACAAATAATTTAACCGATAATACATCGGACATAAGCTCGAATACTTCTTCACAGCCAGACACCGATATCTGGCGTACTCCCCAACTTTCTTCAAATGGAGGAGTAGCACCCTCTTCGTCTAATAATAACAATAATAATATTCTTAATAAGGATATCAGACCTTTATTTGGTAATACTACAACTACCAACAACACTAACACAAACAATCTTGTGAATGAAAATAATCAAAGCGGTTTGGGAGCCGCTGCTTGCATGCAATTATTTTCAGATGAATTCCTATTTATGTAATTTTATTCAAATTTAACAAACAAAAACAAAAAAAAAAAAACTTTTTTAGAAAAATCTTAATAATTTTATGGTTTTTTGTTCTTTTAATTACTTTTTAGTATTAAATAAAAGCAAAAAACCGTAATTAAAACTCCAAAATGAGAAGAATTATTTAAATTTTTATTAAAACAATTTTGTTAAATTTTATTTCTTAACTTTTTTTGGGTTTTAATTTACATAAAATACATAATTTAGCTAAAGTATTTTCATTTTTCTTAAATTTTTTTAAATAAAATAAATTTTATATACATATAAAAAAAATACTATTATTTTTGTTGAATTTTGTTATATTTTTTTCAGTTTATTATTTTTTTAAAACTTGAGTTTTTTTTTAAATGTTTTTATTTAAATTTTTTTATAACATAATTTTAAATTACCAAAAATTTAAGAAGAAAATTTAAAAACATCACATTTTTTTCTAAAAATCAATATTTTTATTGCTAAAGTTAATAATAATTTCTATAAAAAAATGCTGTGTTTTTTCAAAAAATTTTCTTAATTTTTTTTTTTTTTTTTTTTTTTTTAAGAGAAACTTAAAAAATGAAAATTTAATTAAAATAATTTTTTTATTTTTAATTATTTTTTTCGCATTAACACACAAATACATCTTTACCTACAAATTGGTAATTAAAATTTATTATTAAATAAATAATTTTATGATTTATTTACAATAATTTTGTAATAATCAGGATTTTTTTTTTTTTTTTTAAGGAAAAACAAGAACTCAAAATTTTGAAATTAAACCAAATTTTTTTTAGTTTGAAAATCTTTCAAAGACACAAATGTGAACTGCTTAGGGGTACTTCAAATCTATTTTTAATCCTTTTAGCAATCGGCCGTGTTCTAGAAATTCGTAATTCAAGTGAAATTAAAATCGAATAAATTTCAAAGTTCATAGAAATATTCCTTTTACTTTGTGTACTCAGAACCACTTTTAAAAGCTGAAAAAACTATTGTCTTTTTTTAAATCATTTAACTACAAATATCATTTGATTTCAATTCCACTTCATTCCGATTTCTAGATCATAACCGAAGATCATAGTAGTTCTCAAAAATGGTATTATTTTCTTTTTTTATTTCTCTCAAATTCATTTTTTAATTAGTTTTTTTTTCAATAAATCCTTAAAACCCTCTCTTAACTACTGTGACAGGAGTCTTTTCTCTTTTCATGTAAAGGAAGAGATTCCTTTAAAAATGTATTCTTAAACTCTGGCGCAGCGTGATTAATCCGATAACAATCCCCCCCACCCCCCACTTTCGTAATATAGTTTGTAGGTCTTAGGAACTAGTTTTAACTTTTAGGCTTTAGATTTAGGTTATTTTTTTTTTCTAAATTGTATAAAAAAAAGACAATTTGTTTAGGTTATAAGCTTATTAACTATAATAAAACTCAAAAATGTGATCTCTATTCTAAATTGTTTATAGCTTGTAAGGACCCTCTCCCCAAAAATTTTGAATTCATTTTGTTTAAATTTTATTTTTTGTTAGTCCAAAACTTATTCTTAAAATTTAAGCAAATTTTAAGATTTTGTTGACGAAAATTTAGGTTTCCAAAAAAAAAAAAAAAATTAATTGAGCAGAACAAATAAAAGGGACTTAAGACCAGGGACCGTAACCGTTATTCCTTCTTTTATAAAATTCAGATGAAAACAGTTATTTTTTATTTTTATTTTTTTTTAACAAAAATAACTGTTATTTTTTGATTTTTATTTTTTCGAGCAAAAATAAAAGTTATTCTCGAAATAAATTTACGTGTTTTAATAATTTAGATGACTTTTAATAATTATTTTAATGTGCATAAGAAATTCCAATGATAATTACACATTTAAATACAAATTTTAAGTCAACTAAATTATTAAATCCCGTACATTTCTTTAGAGAATAACTTTTATTTTTGCTCGAAAAAATAATAATCAAAAAATACAGTATTTATCGGATATAAGAAACTTAAAAAATCCACGAAAAAAGTTTCTTATAAGCGTTTCTTTCTTATAAACAATTATTTTATATAAGAAACTTATTTCTTATATAAGTAGCTATGGCCATAAGACTTTCTTTTTTTGTTTTCTGTCTCTGTTTTTGTTAACATTTCTAACTTTTAAATAATTATTTTCTATGTCTTTTGAGTTTTTCACTATTTAAGATGTTTTTGCAATTTTGCTTCTTCTTATACCGTTTTGTATTTCTTTAAAAATTTTAACTTTTGTTTTTATTGGCAAAAAACACAAAGATTCTCATGAGTACCAGTCGCTCACCTAAAACTAAAAGTAAAAAAAACTTTGTTTTTGTTGTAAAACTGTCAGAAAACAGCGTTGTCCATGCAAACTACATAAATTCTGTGTTGCCGTTGGAAGTTTCTTATATAAATTCTTTTTCTATACATTTTGTGGTTTTGGTGTTTAAGAAAAATGTTCTTTAATCAGTTTTTTTCTTATAAGCGTTTTTCTTATATGAAACCTTTTTTGTTAGAAAAATCACTAAAAAGACATTGTGTTTTTGAAAATGTTTCTTAAAAGCGTTTTGTTCTTATATGAGATGTTCTTATATCCGATAAATACTGTAACAGTTATTTTTGTTAAAAAAAAAAAAAAAAAAAATCAAAAAATAACTGTTAGTTTTGTTCAAAAAAATAACTGTTATTTTTGTTCAAAAAAAAATAAAAATCAAAAAATAACTGTTAACTGAACAACCTAAACAAAAGCGGCAAGCGTTTTTTTAAACATGAAAATTTTATTTAAATACAATTTCAATAAAACAAACCGACATAGCGATCTGTCAAATAAGATTTATCAGCCGGGTGGTTTCTAATTCGCATTCTAATGGTTTGTTTCGTATAAATTGTATGCAGATGAGAAGTTTTGACATACAAAAAACGCTTCCGCTCTTATTTAGGTTGCTCAGTAAGTTATACTTGAATCAGTATTTCGACATTTACTTCTATGTGCTTTTTTTGTTTTAAAATTCCAATATAACTGTTATTTTCGGTCCCTGCTTTAGACAGTTATTTAATTTGTAAAAAAAGAAATTGTGAGTAAAAATTAATAAATATTGCCTGTCCTACAATTTCGAACTAAAACGTTCGCATAGAATTTTTATATGGAAAGTATATTTTTAAAACTGAGTATTTTTTATAAAAATTTTCTTATAGAACGTTAACGTTCGAAATTGTTGAACAGGCAGCAAATTGAAATTTTTTTGTAAATAATTACTTACTTACACCTTAAAGTATGCCGGTTTTTTTAAGATTTTCAGTTGACTTTCGGAGAAGAAAAAGTCTTCGGCCGTATTCATAAAAAAAATAAAATAAGTTTGAAATGTGGTTTAAAGAAAAATTTTCATAAAATTGTTTTTTTAACATATTTCAAATCTATTTTAATTTTTTATGAATACGGCAGTTAGAATTTTTTTTTTTTTCATTTACATTTAAATCAGTTACACCAAACGAAAGTTTCGTTCAATCTCGACAAATATTTCAAATTTTTTTTTTTTTTTGAACTTAAATACTACGAACATTCGACTTGAATTTAGAAAATTTTAAGTTTTGTAAATTTGAAATAGTGTAAATATTTTAGCTTATACCATCTTCATCGACTTTAAACGAAAACTTTTCTTAACTTTCATGTTAAACAAATTTTATAAATTTTTTGTTTTAAATGTAAGTTAAGCGAATGAAATCTTCGTTCGGAAATAGATGAACAGACAGTTAATTTTCTATCCGCAATTGTTCAGGGAATGAAAATAAATATAAATTTATTTATTCATTGAAGTATAACTGCCTTATTGATAAAAAAATATTTTAGGTTTATGAAATGAGTTTTATGTATATGAAAATTTGTTAAGCTGAAATATTTTTTTATTAATATGGAAGAGGGAATAAAAAAGAATATTAAACGTTTTTCCCACCTAAATTTCAAATCGAATTTCCTTTCAATTACATATTTTTATTTATTTATTTTTTTCGTTTAGTTTTTCTTCCAAACAACAAACAAACAAAAAAAAAAAAAAAAAAGAACAGCATTCATGTGAGTCTAATTATCAGTTTTTTTTCTTTATATATTTCTCTCAAGAACAGCAAAATTGTGAATAACTTTTGTTTAAGTTTGCAAAGTATTTTATATAATCCTGTTACGTTTTCGAAAACAAACAAGAACAGCAACATTGTGACAAAATTATTTATAATAATTACAAAATGTGAAAGCCCGTTCGTACAACGAACATAATATCAGCCTTTATAGCTAAAAACCTCGGACTATTTCGGTGAAATTCTTCTTAAAAGAAGTAAAGCATTTTAAAATTTTTGAAAACAATCCAGTTTTTTTTAATGTACTTGAAAAAAAAGAAAAATATTACAACAAATTTTCTTATCATTAATTAAATGGACCAAATTTTCTAACGCAAGTGTCTTTCGTTTAAAACGTAAGCGCTTTTTCGATAAATGTGACACCTAAAAACTTGTTTTCAAGGCGAATTTATGTATCCGGTTGCGGCGAAACTGCAACAATAAAAACAACACTTATTGTTGCATATGTTCGATATGTCAAAAAAAAGAAGCAACTTTTGACATTTCTCTCTCCAAGTAAAAAAAAAAGTAGCCCAGATGTGTTTTCAACGCCAACTGAAAAGTGAATTCGCTTTGCAAGTTCATCCCGGACTTACACTATAAACCGTCTGCTCCCACTGTGTATAAACTTGATTTGTTTTTCTCTGCTCTTGCATTGTTGTTGCTCTTGCAAAGCAAAACTTTGGCTGCATTATATACACAATATTGTAAATATCAGTAAAGAAAAAAAAAACTTATCGTCTGGATTGCGATTGTTTGGTAAAAGATCAAAGAGAATTTTTTTTTAACTATGTCTGAGTTCATACGGCTCATGTCTTATTGACAAGATTCTTCCTTTTTTCTTTTTTGAACATGAATTGGCGTTCAAATGATTCATGTCATGTTGGCGACATGTGCTTTTTTGATATTGAAAACAATAACAAAATTAAACAACGAATGAAAAAGCAAAACGTTAAGACAGTACATGCATCTGTGTACTCGTTTCTTTTCCCCTCGTCCCTTTCGCCTATAAAGTAGCAATCTTGTCAATAAGACATTAGCCGTATGAACTCAGACTATTATAAAACAATCGCAGGCGTATTCTAAAGTCGCCAACCACGATAATGGTGAATATTTTTAGCCGAATTTCGTCTAGAGGTTTTGCAAAAGACTGGTATTAAAAATTTTAAATTTTTTAAGGATTTATTGAAAATAGAAAGAGTTTTTAAGTTTTTTTTTTTAATTGAATTTTTTTTTTAATTGAATTTTTTTTTTTAATTGAATTTTTTATTTTAATAATTCTTGTTTTTCCTTAATTATTTTTAAAACATTGATGGTTATTACAACTTTTTTTTTTAATTTAAAGATTGCTGGAAAAAAGTTGCAGCCATTTTAAATACCAAATAAATAAAAAAAAAAAACGTTAATAATAAAACTAAAATCTAGAAATAAAAAAATTTAATAACTACATAAGTATTTAGTTTTTTTAATACTATGAAACTAAAATACTAAGAAATAATTGAATAAGGCGTAATAAAAAAAAAAAAAATCATATATTGGTAGGGAAAACACTGCGTGATAATTGCATATAAAAAAAAGTTAAAAAAAGTTAACAAATGCTTAAAATTTTTTAACTTATTAAAAACTTAGAAAAAGAAAAAAAAGAAAAACACTACTTTTAGGCGGTTGTTGTTAATTCTTTTTTTGTTTCAAAATCTAATTGATTAATTTAGCACTGAAAAAGAAAAACAAACAAACCATAATTAAAATTTTGTAATAACAAATCTTTGGCATTTATTTTTAAACAAAATACAAATTAATTTTAAGTTAATAACATTTCTTTTTAATCTTTTTTTTAACACAAAACAAATTAATTTAATATTTTGTAGGTTAACATGACACTTTAATTCTTCAATTTTTTTTTTAATTCTTAACAATTAAGAGAATAATTGGCTAAATTTATAGTTTACAAATCCCCTTAAGCACCATTAAATTAAGTTAAGCTCTATAGGAAAATTTAATTTTATATTTTAGATTTTTTTAGAATACACCACCCCCCAACATTACATTACCCCCCACACTTTTTCCTTTATAGTACGGCAGTGATTATAAATGAATTAGTTGTTTTTTTTTTAATACAATACTTAATATAATAAACATAATTTTGAAATACCCACCTTAATGTTTGAATTAATTTTGTTTATTATTTAAAACTCCTTAATAAATAATAAACAAAACTACACAAAAAGCAATAAATTTAAAAAAAAAAAAAAAAAAATTTAACCACAAAATTTTTTACTTTAAATTTATTAAATTTTTTAGTTGTGTTAATAAAAAAAAAGAAAAAAAACTTGTGGTTAGAAAAAAATATTACCTCCTTAGCAAAAACAAAAGAAAATTAAAAAAAAAATATATAATTATTATAAAATAATTAATCATTTTTAAATGTTACTATTATAAACAATAAATTATAATTTAAAATGTGTTTTTTAGTTATTTGTTAGTTTATGTTTTTAATATTAAACAATTTTTTTTTTTTCATAATATAAAACTTTTACTACATATTTTTCCCTTAACTCTGAGACTCTTGAATGGTTTTTAAACAAAAACAAAAAGTTTTTTTTTTATATAAAACACTAAGCTACAATAATTAAGTGACTTTAAGATCATTATCAGGGGTGTCATGGAAATCGAAAACGTAAAACGAAAGAATTTTAAGGGTAGTTTTTCAATAAGATTTCTGTAATAAAAAAAATGTATGACAATTATTATACAAATAATGCTCTATTAAACAGAATTTTTTAAGAAAAATTTGATTAAAAGTTTAATAAAGAGAACTGCCAAATTCTTTCGTTTTACGTTTTCGATTTCCATGACACCCCTGTATATTACATCTTTCGAATCCGCTGGCTTCGAAACTTCGAACAGTTGGGAATCATTTTAAAATTTCAAAATGGCTAAAAAGCTGGAATTCGTAAAAGGTAAACAATTTACTAAACATCAGGGGTCTAATTACCGCATACGATATCGAGCAAAATTGATCGAAATTATTTTATTTTGGTATTATGACTCTCGATATCGAGTGAAATGTATCGTTATTTGAGATGATAGCATTCGATATCGAGTAGCCAGAGACATTACATCTCTCTAGTTTTCATTCGATACGTCAGATCGTATGAAGAAAAATACGATTGTTAACTCGATACAATAGCGTACTCGATATCGAATGCGGTAATTAGGCCCCTGGCTTATGTTACAAAACTTGTTAAAACCAGTGTACTCGTCCACTAAAACTGTGATCTTAACTTAACTAAGGGTACGTTCGTAAATGCATCACTGCGCTGCATCAGAAAAGCCAACTTTTTTAATGGCAATAAAAGAATAATTATAACTTTTATTATTGTGGAGTATTTCACAATTTTTTGGTCCACATTTACTTCACTGATAAATATATAACCACTTGAAATCACTGATGCAGCGCAGTGATGCATTTACGAACGCACCCTAATATTTAACGTCCTACACGTAACCAACCGCTATTTTGCCTAAGTATTTATTTAATTTTGTTTACTTAAACGTTGTGACGTTTGGCAGATTAAAAACAACAATAATACTTTACAAATAACATTTTACTGCCTCTTCCTTGATAAATTAAAGCAATAAGATCTTACATTGTGCAAACTTCTTCTAATTTGAAATTTCTCAAAGTACTAATCGACTAAAAAAAATCCTTTTTAGGTTTTGATAGTTAAGCTGCAGTCGTATTTTTTGGTCTCGTATATATGATTTTTCCGAAGAACATGCAATTTTTCTCAAGGCAATATCTCGGAAAGTAATTCGAACTTAGTTTTCCTGTCTTCTGCTTAATTGAAGCTACGGAATAGCAGAAAAAAAACAGCCTCAACACTGCTTAAATGCCAAAAGAAAATTTAATTTTTTTCACCATTTTTGACTCATAACTGCCAAATTGTAAGAAATTCAGCAGTTGTCTAGTTACCGCATTCGATATCGAGCAAAATTTATCGAAATTTTTTTTATTTTGGTATCATGGCTCTCAATATTGAATAAAATGTATCGTAATTTAAGATGATAGCATTCGATATCGAGTAGCCAAAGACATTAAATCTCTCCAGTTTTCATTCGATACGTCAGTGTCTATCGTATGAAGAAAAATACGATAGTTAACTCGATACGATAGCTTAATCGATATCGAATGCGGTAATTAGGCCCCAGTAAAGTTATCTTAAGATAAAATATTCCTTATAATAAAATTTTTAATTCTTCAAAACATTATAAATCTGCAAAAAGCTTTTTTCACATTCAACAGCTGTAATGTGCAATGAAAATTCGTGAAATGTATGAAAAATGTAGCCAAAGGCAAAAAAAAACAACAATTAATCAATATTGAAGTTTTTATTGCCTTTTGATACAGCAGCTAAACTAAGCGAAACAGGGTTTTGTTAGTAACCGTTTACATTGTGCGATTTTTTCCCTGTGCAAACATCGTACAATCTAAATGGGCACGGAACTTAGTTTCGAAAAGTACTTCGAGAAATTTTAAACGAAAAGGAATTTTATGTGTTGCAGTGTGTTATCACATCCATTCCATGGTGGTCTTTAACCTTAACTTAATGTTCTTAACTTAACAGATATTTGAGGGGGAAAAAACCCATCAGAAAAAGGCTTGACCACTTAAATGCTGTTTAATTTAGCAAATGTTATGCAAAACCATATGAAAATAATTGTAAAAAACGTGTAGTAATAACGTGTAAAGGCTCAGTTAGCTGGGAGTAACAGTTACGTTGAAAATCAGCTGATTCATTTTGTTGTATGTAAAGCAATTAGAACGATTACAGTTAGCAGTAAGATGTTACGTCTCAATCTGTAAGAAATAGATTGGTCTTTCTTTTTTACGGTTAGGTTACTGTTACTATAACTCCCGACTAACTGAGCCTTAAGGCATGAAATGTTTATAAAGTGTGACCACAGCTTTAGTGACTTATGTACAATTGGGGTATTCACAGCGTATTCTATTTGTCATTATATTTTACAATAGTTTTGAAAGTTTTTTGTTGTATGTATTTAAAAAAAAAGTCCTAAAATAATAAGACTTTTTTATGCTGTGTTTTTTGTATAAATCTAAATCAGTGAAGGGCACACATGATGGGTTATTTATAGCAGTCATATTTTTTAAGAGATATGACTTTATGACTACCGTTTGAAATCCCCAAATATGCTTAATTACGAGGGTCGTTGGTTGTAGTGGCCGTTTTTGTTAATCACTCCTATCGTGTATAAAAAGTGAACAGTATAATTTCTCGAAATTTTTCTTTTCCCCATGCATTTTTTAGGGTAAAGGAAACAAATTTCGCGGAAAATTGTATTCATGACGAGGGTGAATATCTCTTAAATTTCACCACAATGACAGTGTTATAAATTAAACTCATAAAAAGTTTGTCGTATTTGTGACAATTATTAATACCAACATTAAAAACGACTGACTGGTTTTCAACTACAAAGACAAATATATTATTTACTGTAGCTTAGTGTAATTTAATTCACTTGTTATTTGTTTATAATAAAATGAAGTGTCTAAAAGTATTTCTTTTTCGTATAAATAAAATCTTAATATTTTAAATAATTTTTTTTTATTAATTTTAGAAAAATATTTGCTCTTAAATTTTGTTTTCGTAATATTTTTTTACTTTACATTTATATAATTTTAAAGAAGAAGAAAAAAATTTAAAAAAGCTTTTTTGAATTTTTTATAATACAATTTCAGATCATCTGATGTTAAAAAATGTACAAATTATTTCAAAAAGCTAAACAAAAAAAAAAATTAATTTGTTTATTATTTTTTTTTTTTATTATTTATTAAGTTTCTCTTTTCTTAATTAATTTTTTTTTTTTTTTTTTTTTTTTTGTTTAATCAGGTATTAACCAAAGTTTATTTTTTTTCTAATTAGACAATTTTCATATAAGAGCAATATATTTTTCCATTAAAACATGAAAAAAAACAAATATAAAAAAAATTTTATTTAACTAGTTAATTTTTTTGTAAACACCCTTAAATTAATGAAATCATAATTAATTTAGCAATATTTTGTTTTCTTTTCTTTTTTTTTTTAACTTCCATCTCAAAACATCCCCTTGGAAAATAATACACTTTTTTTAATTAGTTTAAATATAAATATATAAATATTATAATTTTTTTTTTTTTATAAATAATTCATTTCATTTCTATATTCTCATTTTATGTGTAATAATTGCTATGTACCTTTTTTAATTTTTTCTTTTTTTACCTTAAAACAAAAAGAATTTCTATAATATTTGTGCTCCTTTTTGCCAGAACAGAAACCTCTTCTCCCAGTGTATGCAAATTTTTTTCTTCTTTCTAATATTTATATATGTATACCGATGTTTATGTGTATATCTTCTTCTATATATATTTTTTTTATTTTAAATTAGTTAAATATTTTAGTTTGATTTTTTTATTGTTCTTAATTATTCTTTATATGTTAAATATAAATAAATCAAAAGAAATACAAAATTTATAAATACACCTAAAGAAGTAATTTAATAAAAAAGCATTAAAAATTAATTTTTAATTCAATAAGAATTCATAAATACAATTTTTTATATATATACATATTTCTTTTTAATTAAAATAATGGAATTTTGTTGATAATTAAAAAAAAACGTACTAAGAAAAAAATTTAATAAAATATTTTAATTTAATTAAAGTTTTTGTTTTATTATTATATTATTTTTTTATTAGAATGAAAGGTTTGTATTATTTTTTATATTTTTAGTTTTTAAATTACATACTTTTAATTTTTTATTATTTTTTTCAAAACTATTGTAATTGCCCAAATATAAACCAATAAAATGCCAGCAAACCGTATTTTTAATTAATACTATTAAAGTTTAAAAAAAAATATTATTTTAATGAAACCATTAATCATTATATCATTAAAAATTTTAGATTTACTTTTTTATCTGCGATTCAGTCTTTTTATAATCTACATAAAATTTATTTTACATAATAAATATGATAAGAAACGAATTCAATCTGCTAGCTAGCGCTTCTTCTTTCTTTGCCTTTTTAAAATAAAATTTTTCAGTTTCTTTTAATCTTTTTAAAGTACCAGGCGAGCAGAATTTAATAAGAGCAAGCAAGCAAGCAGCAAAATTACAATTTCTTTTTTTTCTTTCGTACTTTCTTTAAAACTGAAAAAATACCAGGCGAACAGAATTTTCAGTAAGCTCTCTCTTGAAACATTTTATCCATCATCTTTTTTTTTCTTTCGTACCCCACTCACTTTTTAACAATTTAATGTGTTGTTTCCAGGTGACAAGCAACTGATTGTGTAGAAAAATTTATATGAAGAGTACTCAGAAAACTGAGTGATTTTCATATAAATTTTTCTACACAATCAATTGTTTGTCACCTGGAAACAGCACATTAGACGATTTTTTAAAACGGAAAAATACCAGGCGAACAGAATTTCCCGAAAGCTCTTCTCTTGAAACATTTAATTTCATCATCTTTTTCTTTCGTACCCCCACTTTTTTACATTTGACAAGCAGAAGACGATTTTTAAAACTGAAAAAATACCAGGCGGACAGAATTCCCAGTAAGCTCTTTCTGGATGAAGCTAAGAAAATAGCTGACAAAATAATAATAGGAGAGGTTGAAAAATTTAGGTCAGACTCTTGAAACATTATTTAATTTCATCATCTTTTTCTTTCGTACCCCCACTTTTTTACATTTGACAAGCAGAAGACGATTTTTAAAACTGAAAAAATACCAGGCGGACAGAATTCCCAGTAAGCTCTTCTTGAAACATTTCATTCATCTCCTTTTTTTTTCTTTCACTCACTTTTTTACAATTTAAGACGATTTTTTAAAACTGAAAAATACCAGGCGAACAGAATTTCCAGAAAGCTCTCTCTGGAAACATTTAATTTCATCGTCTTTTTCTTTCGTACCCCCCACTTTTTTTTTACATTTTACAAGCAGAAGACGATTTTTAAACCTGAAAAAATACCAGGCGACCAGAATTTCCAGTAAGCTCTCTCTCGAAACATTTATTTTATTTCATCATCTTTTTGTTTCGTACCCATTTTTTTACATTTTTTAAAACTGAAAAAATACCAGGCGAACAGAATTTCCAGTAAGCTCTCTCTCTATTAAAACATTTCAAAATACTCACCCAAACTTAGGGATGGACAAATTGAAAAAATATATCGATATAAATCGAATCGATATTTATTAATTAAAAAATATCGATATATCGAACGTATTTTGCTGAAATATTACCAAATTAAAAAAATTTAATATATATATATAGGCATATATACATACATATGTACATATGCACAAATCTTGTTATAATTGTTCCACAACCGTATAAAATGAATATTTTCAAGTTCGTTTGACTTTACTGTTTTAATTAGAAATCTGCAATGTGAAAACCCCGCTTTTTTCTTAATTGTTCTTCTTATAAATGCCAATCAATTAAGATCTTCATACAAGTTTAAAAAACATGATGAATGCAGTAATGCCAATTCTTAAAAAACATATTGTTTGAAAAACGGCTAAAATTTTGAGTTTTTAATGACTGACTTTTTTCAAAAGTATCGAATTCGATAGTCGTATTTCAATATCGATATATCGGTATTTTAAATATCGGCCATATATATCGATTATTTTTTTTTTAATATCGATTTTTTGCCCATTTCTAACCCAAACGCTAGCAAAACCAGTGTTTAAAAACTGCATTTCTTATTCACTAAATGTAAACAGTCGCAGTCAAAGCAAAATCAGAGAAGTTGTTCGCAACACAGTACTTCGAACATGTCGGAAGCTTTCGGTTTGACTGGATTTGACTTATTAATATCCGAAGTTAAGGCAGAAGAGATGTTGTGTGTGCGTGTTTTTTGTTTGTTTTGCAGTTTGTGTATTATGTATGTATGTATTTAGTTCATCACTTGCTGAAAGAAATGACAAAAACTCTTGTTTGATTTATGTGTGTTTTGTATGTTGTACATACATATTTTGTCTTACTGTTTTGTTTTGTTTTTTGTATGTACATATGTACCAAACATGTTTTTTTTAATTGAAACTTAAGTAAGTACCTACACACACACATACATTAGTATGTATAATAAAACAAAGAAAAGTAACAGGCTACCATAATTTTAAGAAAGATTATTGTTTATTTATTAGTAGGTACATACATATGTACTTATATTAGTGGTATTCACACCGAGCTTGTTAGTTTGTTAGTCGTTAATCGTTACTTTTTTACACGCATTTGTTTTTGTATATTTAACGCGCTACCGGATTAACATTTAACAAACTAACGGCACGCCACCCCTGATAAAATAGTTGTTAGTTGGTAACTCACTACTTTTGGTCAGCAAACGTTATTTGTGTCAAAGCATGAATAATTAAATGGTTTACAATTGTTTTTTTTACACTTTCTCGTGCCATGTTTTATATTTTCCAGAATAATAAATTGTGCCAGAACAATAAGTTAGCTGTTTTACTACGAAAGTTACCAGACTAACAAAGTTTTAAAAAGGGGGTCGTTCACAGTTGGTAACTTTAACAAATTAACAAACTACCGAGTAACAAATTAACAAGTTCGGTGTGAATACCACTATTGTGTTTATTTTTATAGTTAATATTACAATTTGTGTTTTACAGCATTTTCCGATATAAATAACAATATTTCGTCACCTAAAATGCAAAAGGTCGCAACAGCAAACAAAAAATTCAAACTCGAGTTTTTGATTGATTATGATGCACTAGACTAAATAACATGTCCCTTTTGAATTTCAGTTGACGATTTGCATTGTCAACAAATCTACAACATTTTGCACTTTCGCAAGACCATTTTCATCAAACACTGATTTTTTTTCTATGGGCTTTGTTTCGTTTACAAAGTAAAGGCATTAAAATATAAATGCAAGTTTAATTAATGATGGTAGGTATACATACCTACGTAATATTTGCGTATTGAATTTTTTGGAGCCAAACACACACACACACACTCTTTCTTACATCATCTAAGTAGAGAAAACATTTTGTTGGACCTCTTATTTACCAAGCGGAAAATATTGCAAAACCCTTCCAGATCTTTAAGAACGACGCATTCTAAATGATCATTTTTGTTGTTCCAATCTGCGTTCTCTGAAAAGGTCTAGAATATCTTTTATAAAATATTTTACAGATTCAAATTTCCATTCTAAAAAAATCGTCTTCTTAGGGCCATTATAACAACTTGCCGTTAGTTGAAGGTAGGGTTTTGTCGGACTTATAACAAGCTACCTACCCGGTAGGATGAACTTGCATTAAACATAGTGCACACTTTAGTTCAAAGCAAAGTTGTATAGTGAAAAACTTTTTATAGGTACTTTTGTTTTCACTTGCACAAAATACTACCTTTAACTAACGGCAAGTTGTAGCATGAAGGAATTACTTCTCAAAATGCTTAACATCAAAAGTAATTGATTTACTCACATCACAATTTTAGAAACAACAATTAAACTAAAATAAGGGTTAATTCTTATTTATTTTTGAAGGCCTTCTAGAAGAACCATTCAAAGGATGGTTGCGTTCGTAAATGCATCACTGCGCTGCATCAGAAAAGCAAACTTTTTTTAAAGCCGATAAAAAATAATTATAATTTTTTTTTATTGTATGACTATTATATTTGTGGAGTATTTCACAGTTTTTTGGTCCACATTTACTTCACTGATAAATATATAACGATTTGAAATCACTGATGCAGCGCAGTGATGCATTTACGAACGCACCCGATATGCGAGAAGGCACGCTGTGCAAATTGGAAATAAAGTAGGAATGCGACTGGGAGGTCTTATGTCTGCCAACAGAAAGACTTTTAGAAGGCCTCTTTACTATTTCTTTTTCCCGCTGGGTATTCCATCATTTATTCACCCCTATCGCAAACAACTACTCCCATGAAAATATTCCCATATTTCTTTATTTCGTGTTGTGAATGATTCCCATAACAAATTTTTTGGGAATAAATTCCCAAACTTAAAACATTTGGCATCGCCAATGTTTACTCCCGCGAATTTTTTTAATAAATAAATTCCCAACAAGTGTTCATGTGAACGAGAAGGGAACATGTAAATTTTGATTTATATTCTAAAGTAGGACTAAATTAAATTACTTTTTCCTCTTATTGAAGGAGTGTACATAAAGAAAATGAAGATAAACACTATTCATTATTTATTTATCATATTCTTATTAGTATTTTATTTTGTATATTTTTCTTTCACAATACAGGCACTGACAAGTTACTCACAATAGAGACTTTTGTTTACAAAGCACTGACAAATAATTCACAATAGACATTTTTACTCTCAAAATATTTGCGATACCGATTTGTTGTGGATGGGAATTTAGATTTGATCCCATGTATCATATTCCCATAACATTCGCGATAGGGGTGATTATAAAATAAAGGGTCATGTTCTGACAATCGCACAATTTGAAATCGAAAATGCCAGGTTTTTTTTTAATGGGGTTCTGAAACTCATGCATTTTGCTTGCGATCTGCCATAGCTTTTTAACCCTTGTGTTAAAACCCGGGTACTGGCCTAGGTATATTTACATGAAAAAAATGTATTAACAATTAAAATTTTTAAACAAGCTTCTGGATCGTCGTTATTTAACTTAAAATAAAGCGAATTAAGGTTCTAGATTTAGTTGTTTGCTCCGGCTATACTTGAAAAAATTTACTTAAACTTGAACCATCGCAACATTCGCACCCAGGTACCCCGGTATACAATACAATTTGTATGGGAAATATGAATCAAAAACTATTAAAAAAATTTAGGAATATTTAAAATGTTATTTATTTCGTTACTTTAATATAGAAAAGCCCTAACTAACATTTTCCTTACTTTACAGGAGAAGGAAAAAACTTAATAAAAACAGTAGTATTTTAATTGCGTTTTTTTAACGCAGTTTTTAATTAAATTGTTTAGAGAATTTAATAAAAAACTGCGTTTTCCTTCTCCTGTAAAGTAAGGAAAATGTTAGTTAGGGCTTTTCTATATTAAAGTAACGATTTATAAAACTATTTTTTTACTTTACATTCTATACATTTTAAAAAGATTTAAAGTCTCCAAACTTTTTACGTTTTAAAGTCGCCAAACTTTTTGCGATTTACAGAACACCTGTTATGTGATTTCAAGTCAGAATGTTAAGCGTTTTGCGAGTGTCAGAACCTGCCCCTAAATCTTTTGTTTCCTCCTAAAGTTATGCAACGATTATTGCAATGAAATGAAAATAATAAGGGCATTCGGTATGTTTATTAAGAAATTTCTAAGCATGTTAAATTACTTTTTGAGCTATTTTTTTTTTTGAACTCTTTGTTAGGCGCTGGTAACACCTTGAGCGAAATATTTTGCAACTTGTTTTGCTTTATATATCGCACTTAGACCATATTTACATAATGCAATTACTGCCGCAACTTTCGCATGCAACTTTTTGTCTGTTAGCAAGAGGTGTATGGAAGAAAACGGGGTTGAAAAAGTTGAAAAAATGCATGAAAACAAATGTAAATGTGAAAAGACTTTCGTAGCCACTTCTTTAAAAGAAAAAAGAAAAAAAAAAACTCGGCGTTAATTGCATAGTCTAAATGCGGTCTTAATCAACAAGAGGTTATTAGTCCAAAATTTAAAAACTTTCCGTAGATGCAAAATAATTTTAAATTTTACATTATTATGAAAAAGAATTTTTAAGCCAACACAGTTTTATTACCAAGATGTTAAAAATATTACGCGTCGATTTTTTCCAAAAAGTGAAAAAAATAAACATTTTTTTGTGTTAATACCCTCTAGTTGATCAAGTGCGAAATGGTTTTTAATGGATTTTTTTTTTCAAAATATTTTTTAATTTTCTTTTTATGATAATTTTTTTTCAAACAGGCATGTTTTTTTGTATTTAAATTATTTTTAATTTTTTTCATAATATTTTCGTAAGGGGATATTTTTGTTCTTTTAAATTTTTTTGTTTGTTTTTGTTTTCTCAAATTTATGCTAATAATAGTAAAAAAAAAACCTTTAAAAAAACTAAACAAAACCACCCAATTTATAAGAGAATTTATACAAACAAAAAATATAAATTTTTAATAAAGTGGGACGAATAAACTTCCGATTAATTTTTAAAAAATATTATAAATAAAACATAACAATAAATGAAAATTTAAAAAAAAAAATGTAAAATAATTTTTTTTAACACTATTTAATTTATTAATTTTTGTGTAGTTTGTAAAACAGTTAAACACGCCAGTAAGTCAGCAGTTATTTAGAATTTACATTACACTAAATATAAAACTAATTTGTTTACTAAAGAAAATAGACCCATAGTAGTAATTAGAAATTAGTTAATTGTAAACAAGTAAAGTCTTTGTAGAGGAAAACGTTTTGAAAACAGAAATTTGTTTTTATTTTATCTGGAGCAAAATACATAAATAGAGGAACATATTAATCGCAGTAGTTTCAATAGCAAAACAATTAAAAGCCAATTTAAGGAAAATAGTTAGTTAGCCTTATTACGAGAGTCGTTGTCGTGATCGAAGTTGTAGGTAGTCGTTTAAAATTTTGTCGATATCATTTCAAATTTACGACAACAACAATGTAAAACACATGGAAAGTTTGTCATATTTATGTCGTTTACGATTGGTTTTTGACAACGACGCTTAAAAATAGGGCAATTATTGTTTATTAAAAACAAAAATCATAAAATTTTTTGACTCTTTAAAGTTTGTTTAGCATAAAGTTATAAATTTAAAATTGGTATTTTGTAGTTAAAGTCCTGCAAAACATTTCGGTGTAGTATTGTTTTTTTTTTCTTTTAGAAAACTCATTTGTTCTAAGTAACAATAGCATTTTTCACTGTCTTTTTTAAATTAAAGCATTTGCATAATAATAATAATAAAAATAAATAGTTTTAATTTTTTCTTAATGTCTTTAAATTAATTTCGTTTTGTAAAATAATGTACAAATCTTTGTTTTTTTCACCTTGTTACAATTTATATTTTGTTTTGCTTGACCAAAGTTACCTGTGTAATCAAAAAACAAACAAAAAAAAACCTTATTAGTTTAAATATTTTAAGTTTTTCATGTAGAGAATTATTTAATGTTCCTTTTAAGTTTTTTTAAGGAAGTGTTTGCTTGGTGGATGGGTTCTTAAAGATCCATACGAAATTGATAAGACAAATCATAAATAGTGTCAAAATCAAAGTCTAAGAGCGTTGCGATCTTTGTAGACAGCTTTGTATTTGAACAAAATATGAATACAAACAATGTTTAGTCCTGCCAATTACAACTCTGCTTAATATAAAATAAAACAACAGAATACATTTCCAGCATTTAAAATTGCTAATATTTTTTAATGTATATATGATATCAGTAAAAGTGGCACAATTCGAAATAATACTATTAAGGTTAAAGAAAATTACTCAATTACCTCTAAGCGCACTGCCACAACTTACAATTGTGCTCTTTCGTTGATCAACACATTGGCTCTGTCTATACACGATCAGAATTGTGAACTATATTCAGCCTTATTCAGGTTGTCGTTGTCGTAATCGATCAAGTCGTTTGTTGTAAGGCATTAAAGAACACAGGGGCCTAATTACCGCATTCGATATCGAGTAAGCTATCGTATCGAGTAAACTATCGTAATTTTCTGCATTCGATAGACACTGACGTATCGAATGAAAACTAGAGAGTTGTAATGGCTTTGGTTACTCGATATCGAATGCTATCATCTCAAATTACGATGGATTTCATTCGATATCGAGAGTCATAATACCAAAATAAAAAATTTCGATCAATTTTGCTCGATATCGAATGCGGTAATTAGACCCCTGGTTGTGTGTTACTTTAATCTTTTACAAAAAACGACTTGAGCGATTACGACAACGACAACCGGAATAAGGCTGAATGTTTATGGTATGAGATGGATGGAAAATTAAACTAATTTAAATATTACGTCAAGCACTCCTACAAGAACTTGAGAATAGTGCTGGAAAATTGTACTATTATTCATTGCACAATATATTTTATTTGGGTACTTAATACAGTTTTTTTTTTAATTTTCAAGCAACGTTTTGAAGCCCAGCAATGTTTTTTTCTAAGCCTGGAACAGAATAAAGTAGTTGTAGTTGTAGCTGAAGCTGACGAATTCTCCTCTGTAGCGCAACAAAGTTAAACATTTCGAATATTGCGCTACAACTTCAACTGCAACTACGTAGTATGTGGACACTTCTTTTTACATTTTGACAGCTTGCAGCCAGCGCTTTTCCTAACGTTGAACTACATCGACTTTCCTGTTCCCCACTTAAGGCAATACACGACATGTTCTTAACTTGTTATAATTTTTAGTTGTTTTCTGATCGGCAAAAAATAAACATGGCAAAAGGGAATGTGGAGCTTATAATTTCATCTGTACAAAGCCGACCGCTATTATGGCAAGACAGATTGCAATATTTTCTGTTAAATCTTAACTAAATCTGCTGTTAACTTTTTGCAATAGAAAATCAAAGGATTTCACAGACATACGGCAGTATTACCAAAATCTGTCTGAAAATTAGCTTGATTTATAGGATGAACACCAAATCTTTTTTTTTTTTTTCTTAAACTCATTAAATTCTTACAAATATGAATACGATTTTCGCGTAATATAACTAAACAAGCCTCTTGACAATGGCATTTTAACAACGAACCGCTTAAAGCTAGATTACACTATCTCACAAGTCTTACGTATTCCATAATACTTTGTGAGATAGAAATTTAATGAGGTTTGTTGCGACTATCAAAAAATCTAATTTAACATGACAGTTTGTGTTCACACCATCACACAAAGCATAAATACTCATACATGAAATAAAATGCAACCCTGGTCCAATGAATAGCATTATTGTTTAGAAATTTTTCAAAAAAACGATGAAGTCGTATGGGATGTCAAACTTTTTCAATAATACTTGTCATTTTCGTGACACATTGCATTCACACTATCACACTTTGTCATATTACTTGAGTTTTTGACATGTATTAATACAAAGCATAATAGTGTGATCTAGCCTTTAGTAATACGCCACTTGCCGCTCAAACTCGCCGCTTTGTCGCTCATCGCTTTACCGCTCATTGCGTGGCCTCGGCCTTACAGAAGCAATGTTGTAATGGTAACACACAAATATTTGTATTTTGCAGTGGAAAATTCGACAAGTCAGATGTAAAAAACATGTAGCGTACGGGTGCCTTTAGTTGGGGTTTTTTTATTGTTAGCAACTGTATCTAAAAACAGAGATGTACTTTGAAACAAAGCCGTTAAATTTTCCATTAAATTTGGTTTAAATATGTATACAAATCTGAAGGTATTGAGCAACTACTTTGAGAGACACTCGGTACCCACTTGACAGCAAAGCATTTTTATCGTGTATAACCCCCAGTCTACAACTGAAATGAAATATTTAACATTAACACTAACATGATGTTAGTATTAGGTATAGACTCATCATGTTATAGTTTTAATCATGTTATAAGACGGTTGTTAATGCATATGTTTAAACAACGCTTTTATAACTTCTTGTTATAACAGAAAATCATGTCTGTTGTAGACGGGGAGTCAGATCTCTTTTTAACATAACATAACATACATTATACAACTGACATGAAATGCTTAACATTAACACTAAAATGATGTTAGTGTTAAGTATAGACGCATCATGTTAGAGGTTTTCTCATGTTATAACACGGTTGTTAATACAAATGTTTTAACAACGCTTTTATAACATCATGTGTTATAACAGCAAATCATGTCAGTTGTAGACGGGGAGTAAGAACAGACAACGATATTTTTCTAGTTAAGAAAGAGACAATGACGCAAACGAAATTTTCTTGGCCTGTTTATTTTGAGTTGTGACTGTTTATGATTAAGTGTGCGATGCTGGTTTTGTCTTATTTTCCTAGAGCGTTTTTAAGCCACCAAAACAAACACTTCTCTTAATTAAATTTTTAATTTCTAATTTTATTAGCCTTTTTAGCCATATTTTGTTTTAACAACAAGTACAAATATAAATCAATATAAAACAATTTTTGTTAAATTTTTATGGTAAAACTTACTTAAACACCCTATGACCTGATTTATTTTTATTTTTTCTTATTATTTGTATTTATTTTTTGTTAAATATTATTTTTGTTTAAATATTAAATTTAAAGAAAAGCTTCAATGGGCTGTTTTTTTTTTTTTAATAAATATGTATAAATTCTTGAAAGCAAAATTAAGTAAATCTTTTTCTTCTATTAAAAACTAATAATAAATATTTTAAATTTTAATTATAAATATATTGGTCTTCAGGTTTTAAAAGAAACGAATTTAATGTTAATAAAAAAACAAACAAACAAAATATTTGTAATAAAACCGATAAAAATGGTCATTTGAAAGAAAGGAAAAAAAAGGAAATTAATTCAAGAAAAGATGTTGATTTTAAAATCACATTCTTGAATATTTAAATAAAAAAAAAAAAATAAAAACAACCACAAAAATTGCTGGTAAAGAGGACCAAAGAAATCGGTTGAAATTAATTAAACTAAAAAAAAAAACAATATATAAATATGTATTAAACTTTATTAGTATTAAAACAAAAGCATTTAAAAAAATAATTCTTGAAAAAGTTAGTATTAAGTTTAAAATTCTTTTAAAAGAAAAAAAAAATCACATATTTAACGTATTTTATATATAGAAAACCAGAAAGTGTTAAGTAAGCAATAACAATTTTATCAAATTAAGCCAAATTATTTAAACAATATTATTAAATTTTAAAACTTAAACAAAAGCAAAAGGAAATGCTAAGTTTAAAAAGAAATTTTTATTTAAACATTTTGAATATTTAAAGAAGCACTTAAAAACTATTTTTGGCATTTATTTCAAAACTAAAGAATTGTCGAACAATCTTAAACAAAAAAAAAAAAAAAAAAAAAAACACTTATTTTTTAATTAATTATAATTTAGATCTTAAAAATAAATGTGCGTGTATATGTTTCTTTTTTATATTTATAAATATCATTACATATTAAAAAAAAATAAAAGAAAAAAATCAGTTATTAAGTAAACAGTTTATACAATAAGTATTGAATACCCTTAATGACTGGTTTATTATGTATCCTTAAACTTAACTTAAAATGTATAGAAAAGCAACAATAATGTGATGAAAGTGATGTTTAGAGTGATTTTAGGCTTAAAATAAAGACTGGTGTTTATGTGTATTAATAAGCAGATGATGGTTAATCACAAAATAATACCAAACTATTTACTTCAACTTAAAATTTAAAAAAAAAACGACAACTCAAAATCTATATGAATCGATATGGATTATAAACTCAACTCAATACCTCCTCAAATGACATCAATAGTTTTGAAACAAAAAAAATATTATGTATGTACGTAAAAAGGCATGTGATGATTTTAGGGTTTTCTAAAAACCAAAAAAAAAAATAAAAAAAATAACCTTAAAAAGGCAAAGTCAAGACAAGTGTTTTTGTTTATACAGGTTAATAATTGAAAGGAAAATTAAAGTTTAAAAATATGTATTTAACTTTCTCGGGAAGAAAAAAACTGCATTAATTTAAAAACAACAAGTAAAATATAATAAATAATTATAGAAACATTGAAATATTACTACCTCATTTAGTAAATTGAAAAGATTGACAAACAAAAAACAAACTTAAAGATTCAAATTTAACAAAAAAAAAAAAAAAAAAAAAAAAACACAAACCTAAATACCTCAATTTAGCAAAAATTGTATTTAAAAAAAAAATTTATATTACTGCCGCCTTAAAAATATCAGGCAAAATAAATAATTTTTATTAAATATAAATTTTAGAAAATTTATAGATTAAAAAAAAAACTAATTAAATAATTAAAAGAAAATTATGGCCACTAACAGCGGTAACTCAAAATAATTTTTATTAAAAACAAAGCAGTTAATTAACAAAATATGAATTTATTAAAAAAAGAAATCCTGTATATAAATTTGAAGATCATTTTCAACTCATTTACATTTAAAACACTTTTTAAACATCATCATCCCCTTTCAAACGAGTTTAAACATATTTAAAGCAAGACATCATCATCCTCGTCATCATAACATTGTTCTAAAACATTGTCATCATCTAAATGCCACTATTTTGTTGTTATTTTCATAGATATTTCATAAATTATAAAATTTCATAACTCTTTTTCGCTATGGTAGACAGACAAGCTAAGAACTATTAAGTTGTTTTCATAACTCAAAGTGTAATGCCGACTAGCCATATTCACAATAGCGGACAAGAGAAGGGGTTTAAAAATTCAAAATACCCAGAAAATTTACAAAAGTGAATTACAAATTATTTGGGACGATTATTTTATGTAAATATTACGCGTGGCTATGCCGAAGGTGGTCCATTCGTGAGTTCCAATTTTGGCACAATTTTTTCAGCATTTCGGCCGGTATGTCACCAAAAGCAGCTGTAATCAAGCCAAATTGACAACAAAACTGCTTCTGTGGTCGGGTTGTCAAAAATATTGCTAGTAAAAAATTAGGTTTGTTTACATAAAAAACTAGTTTGTATACAAACTTTACTTTACTTCTAGTAAATTCGCCTTGGCTGTAATGTTTTCTTCCAGGGCTGGAATTGTGGCTGGCTTGTCCCTTTACACGAGAGACTTCTGCTATGTTCACACGACAATATAAACCACTCGTCTCGCTCTCTGAAACTAGATTACCAAACATGCTGTTCACACGATTCAATCTTTGTTTCATTTTGACATTTCTTTGTGTTGTAAGTGTGATTTTGGGGCGTGAAACAGGAATGGGAGAGCGAAACACGAATATTGCTGTCCGTGTGAACATGGTATTCAGGTATGCACAAAAAAATACTTAAGTGGCGTTAAATCGTATGATCTTGGCGGCCAATGGCCTGCTAAAAAACGTGAGATTAATTACTCATAAACACGCCTCTCAATAGGTTAATGGTATCGCGTGCCGTATTGGCATGTGGTAGCGTCTTGTGCAACCACATGTTAACCACAACACTAACAAAAAAATCGGAAATTATCGCACGGTACCTTCCTCAATGATGCCGACAGTACGCAAACCACAAAAAACAGTGAATCTTTCAGGATTCCTCTTAAGCTCTTAAGCTGCCTCTAACTGGTCTCCACACAAAATTCGGCAATTCTGTTTTTTTGACGTTTCGTACCCATTGACTCTTAAATGAGTACGTAAATTACGAAACACATTTCTAACAAACTCATTATGAAGTTTGATAATAAATTTCAATGATTTGCAATCGCTGCACTTTTCTGCGGAAAATTTGTGTCAATATGGGTTTTAAAGCACACTTATCCCATGACCAGTGAATATAGTTTTATAATAAAAAAAGAACGAATTGTGATAGGTGAAAACAGAACATAAATACCACTTTACTGGTGATAATGTGCTTAAAGAATAGTTACTCTTTAAGAAAGGCAATTGACAAGCAACTAGTCATGTAACTCGATTTTGTGTGGTAAGTGGCCGATTCTATCTGCTGCTATTATTTATATGAAGGCGATCTATCGTATTAACATGGTTCACTCGGGCCTATTTTTACCAAAATTAATTGTGTCCAATTCGGTGACCTTTTACAAAGTTTTAAAAAGGTGCCAATTAACCCCCTCCTAGGACACCGCCATGTTATAGTGACATAAAGTGTTACAATTAGAACCGGCCTCTACCACTTGAGAACTGTCACGTGAAAAGTTTTGTACTAATTCTCTTTCCACTTTGTGAAATGGCAAACCAAACTGAGTATTTTTGGTACTGTAAAATGTCACGAATCTTTGTTTTTTATACTGAAAAACCAAATTAAGTGAATATTTTCCGGAAAATTCAAATGTTTTCAATTCGCGATTTCCCGGGAATTTAATGCAGAGTTTCTGGGAATTTATTTTATGTTCAATTTGTACTACTTTTTCATAGCGAATTAGGAAAGGTAAAAAATGCACAGAAATTAAACGCAACCACGCTTGAAATTCGTCGTGTGAGCCTTTAGGTTTACACTATTGCAATGCAACGGGTCAGCAGTTCTTAACAATTTGCCTATTTTTATGTAAAAATAGAATCTTATTCCATCCCTCTTTTGCTCTGCCTATTATATTTGCAAATACGCTTGATATCGATACTAAACAGAACGCGATATCGACAACATTTCGTAAAAAAAATGTGATTTTTGATATGATATGAAAATATGAAAAAAAATTCCACCGGTTTTGCAATTTTGGGGAAATTACGTTATTTTTGTGGCTTTTGGCTTCAAATCCTAATTTTAACATTTCAATCAGGCTCAAGTTTATCAAATTTAATGTTCATTCAATTATTTTTAATGACGAAAGGAATTTTACAACATGAAATGAATTAAAATTTTGTTGATTTTTCATTCTTGACTGAACCAGAGATCGAACTCATGGACAGGTCGATTTGACATGTTTCGATAGCAACCACACTATCTCCTCAGAATCTTTGCCGGTTTACCATCACCGCCAGTTGACGACGTCTGGCAGTCAAAAGTCAAACATCCGTCTTTAAATTGATGTTGAAATCCAGAGTACATTTTTTGTGTTCTCTTCTTTCGTTGACCTTTTCAGCACAACTGGATGTTTAACAATTGTTAACAAATTTTAATATCTCAATGTCGTCTGTCAGATCCAACTGCACAAATGCGCCCACGACATGGCGTAAAAGCAATATATAGTAATATACACTCAACATTTTCGAACTTTGAGGCTTAACTGCTAATTAAGAAATATACATATAAGTATGTATATACTCAAGCAAAACTTACGCATATTATCGATAGCACTTTCACCATCATCATTATCACCACCATCATCCTCACATTTTGTTGCCAAATCATATTTTTTTTGTACATTCATCACAATTCAACTAAATCAGTCATTAATTCAAGTCTTACATCAATCCAGCACAACTTTTATGTCTAATTAAAAATTATTTAATAAGTATATGTATATTTCCCAGTTATTTTAAAATTTAGTTTAACATTAAGTCAAAATTATAAAAATGATCACATAAACTCTTATTTTCTTATGTGACCACCCCTCACTCTTTCTCGCTCTCTCTCTCTCTCTCACTCACTCTTAAACATTGTAGGAAAACAACACCAAACAAAAAACCAAAATACTTCATATTAATGAAATATATTTATAATAATTTTGAAGAAATAAGTTTTCGTCATTAATATTAATCGAATAGAGATAAAAGTATTGAAATTTATTTTAACTTTTATTTAGCCAATAGGTTGTAGTTTTAACATTAAAGGTATATTTGTATGTAATATTAGAGATAAACCTATTTAGCAGATTAGTTTAATTATAATTATAAAATTTGTTAAGTGTTTAAGTTAATAATTAATTAAACTTTTTTATCAATAAAATCAATGTTAAGTGTTTTTTGTTTTCTTAATTAGGTTATAAGAATAAGACAAAGAAAATATGAATGGAATATAGATTTAATGACACAAGAGATTTTTTGTTTTTCATTATAACAAAAGAATTCATCGTTTGTGTTTTAACGATATACGAACATTTTAATTAATGCAATTAAATTGTAAGATTGCTTGAAATAATGCGCTTGTTTTTCTTTAAATTTATAACACTGTATTACAATGTGGAGACATTAATTAAAGCTAATTTGTGTTTTACAAAACTCCTGATTCAAAATTTCGAATAATTATTAAAATCCATAATAAAAAGTTAAATTGAATTTGACACGTGTGTGCTTTCTTTGGCCGCACAGCTTATAGAAAGTAGTAAAAACTCTTCATTATTTTACCAAACTTGGCCTGAGTAATTAAAAAAATTGCTGTTAGAAAACTCCACTTTTATACTTCGAAGCCACTATCACCCACTTAAATGTTGTCTCAAAATAATGTTTGTCCAGACATTTTTTATGCAATTCGACATCTCTCATTTTAAAAGAGAGAGATTAAATGTTTTTCTTGTCAAAAACTCCCAGCTTGAGTTGGTTTATTTTTATACTTTGTCCGAACCAAGGCGAATTCATACAAGGTGGTCTTATTTTGAAAACGGATAACGTTGTGTCCAAATAATACAACACTGAAGTTAGCAAATTACAGCTGTACCTAAACAGGAGCGGAAGGCGGAACGTTTTCTTTTGCTTAGCATTTACGCTGATATGCCATACCTAAACAAGAGCGTCAACGTTGTATCACAAACATTAGTGTTAACTTTATTGTTTATTAAAACCCACATAATAGAAATAAAAAGAAGAGAAAAAAATTGCTAAATTGACTAAAAATAGCTTAATGGCCATTATTTATTAACAATAGCGGCCAAATTCACTATTAAACGCGCTGTCAAAATCGGATTTTCCAATTGCAAAGCGTTGACGCCGCGCTATTTAGGGATGCTTTATACAAATTGTATGGGCATGAGAATTTTTGACGCTTTCCGCTCTTGTTTAGGAACGGCTGTTAGCCCCCTTTCACACTCGGCAAGTTACTTGCCGACAACAACAAAGTCTGTAAAAATTTTTTTGAAATTTTTTTTTTCCTTACAGACTTTGTTGTTGTCGGCAAGTAACTTGCCGAGTGTGAAAGGGGGCTTAGCGCTGTGTCTAAAATATATGCTGTCAAGTTTCATTTTGCTTTTATTAATTTAAAATTGTGTGAAAATTATAGAATTTTTGAAAGATTCCCAAGAACCACAAAAGGTTATTTATCAGCTGTTGCTTACGTAGCAAGCTAAGGTCACTTGGTGTGTGAATTCGCCTTAGCTCAAGTTTGTTCGATCTGAGTTGCCAATATGTTAAGTTTTTTTCAACAACGTTTGATTTTGTTTAATTAAATTGTGGGTAATAATCTTTTTTCATCCATTGTGTGTTAATACAATCTTTAAAATCCGTAGTTTGACACTTAAATAACAAAGCACGTTATAATCCGTCGCTGAAGTTCGAAATATATAGATTTTGTATACATATGCGAGCTTTGATTTAACGGACAAATTTTTCGAAATGAGTGAACCGTGCTGCAGAAAAATCTCATTGAAAAAACATGGGTGAATCCACAATTGTCAAATAGCATGTGAGTTCTAATTCACTAATCATATTCTGACACTAAAGCGGCCCATACACTTGCAATATTATCGTATATGATATTCGCCATATTATTTCCATATTGTCCGCACAATGATTTCAATTTAAATATTGCTCAACTTTCATTGAATTAAACGGTGAACATAGCCTATAGGAATAACGTTAACAGCATTGTACAATGCTGCCAACACATTTCACTTTCTTTTCGTTTTGCAATAAAAATCAAAATTCTTTTGATTGTTGCCAATATATAGTGCCACCTTCGTATATCACATACACATTGGCGATATAATTGTATAATACGAAAAATTGAACAATTTTATTGCAAGTGTACGAGCCGCTTTACGCATTCTGCTTGAGATTTGGTACTTCGCTAAAATTATTCTCAGTATTGCCAACATACATACATTTTTGAAATATTATTAAGATCAGCTGTTTATTGAAATCGCCAAAGCAAAAAAACACAATAACTATGTTTTAAATATTGTTTGTTTAATAAAAAGTGCAAGAACTTGTTAATAATATCGACTCAAATACATAAAAAGAAAATATATAAAATTTGATTTCTTAAAAGTTTAGTTAAGTCTAAAGGTAGAAGTACATAACACGCGTTATTGCGCGCGCGCACTGTAGACTTCTGTCAAACAAAGTTAAACTAGTGTATTTTCATGGAACAAGCTACATTCAAAATATTTTGACGCGTTTGCGCCAGAAAGTTGGTTAATTTTGAACTTTTCAACGCGTTGTGTATTTTGTACAAGTAATCTGCTGACAATAAAAAGAATAATTTAACAAATTTGTAAATCATGAAAGAAAAACTTGTTTAAGAGCTTAAAAAGCATACAATATTTATATAAAAAGGATAAATTTAATTAAATAAAAAAAATTTGATAATTTGATTCGAAATCCGTTTTCAATGCACAAATGAGTAAACAAATAAAAAACAGCTGACAGGAATGGCTTTTGTAACGCGTGTTGTGTAACTTGCAATTTTTCATGCGCTAACATTTTTAAACGCACGACAAACGTCGACGAATAAACGCGTCACTTAAGTTTGTTGTTGTAATTTGAACAAACTAAAAGTCTTCCGATTTAGTTTCAAAGAACACCCCTAGTGCGAGTTCAAGTCCCAATCACAAATGTAAAGCGAGTATCAGCATATGCCCGATAAATTACTTTTATGTTAAAATAAACAACTTTTTAGAATTGCAAGAGGATAGTTTACAAAATCGCTATAAAAGACCACAGTTATTTATTTTACACCAAGAAGTGGTGTAAATGATATTCTCTTGACCACTTTAACTTCCTTGATCGATTATTCTTCCTAATTTGTTTTTTTTTTCGTTTTCAACTCCGTGCTATTTCATAAATCTTACAACACATTAATAAATCTATTCATTTTTGCATTGTTTGCTTTAATAAAAAGAAAATTTTTTAAATAAAAACGAAAAAAACTAACATTTAAGCATTTTTAATGGTTTAAAAATAAACGTCATTATTGTAACACTAACAAAAAGAGAAAATAAAAAAATCCCTTTTATTGATTAATTCGAATTTTCTCTTCTTGTTGCTAGTCTATAACACAAACTTCAAACTCTTTTTTTTAATTATTTAAATTAATATAAAAAAAAAAAATAATCATTATATTTTAATATATTTAAGTAAGTGTTTTCTGTTAATTTAAATATAGACAACTGCATAATCCTTTAAAAAAATAAAAATATTCCTGTAGTAAATTTATGTTGTGTGTAGTAGTTGGTAGTTTTACTAAGTGTGTGTGTGTTTTTTTTTTTAAATAATAACACTTAATTATAGAATATCCAAAAAAAAGATGGCCACAAAAGTTTTAATTACCTCATCAAAACAAATTGGCAATTTCAAATATAAAAAAAAAACATTTTATAATTTAAAAAATTGGCTTAAGAACTCAAATTTATTTATATTGAAAATAATTATAACAAGCTCCTAATATGTGATACTAAAAACAGAAATTATTGAAAGAAGATGCAACAGTCGTTCTGTGTTTTTTTTTTTTAAAGCAAAACTAAATTCAAAACTTTGTTTGCAAAAATTTCCCAAACTGTGAAAATTTCGTTTAAAAAAAGTAGTTTTTAAGTGATAAAAAAAAGAGTTGTCATTAATTCAGTATTTTTTTATACAAAATTTTTAAGATTGAAAAAAAAAACTGTGAGCAAATTCGAATGTGGTATTTTTTTGAAAAAAAAAAAAAAATAAATGAAAAACAAATATTTTTATAATATTTTTTTTTTACAAATAATTGGCTAAGATTTCTTCTAAATTTAAACAGAATTAAAATAAAAGTTAAGAAGTACTACATAATAAAAAACTTTTTTAAATTTTAAAAAGTCTGCGAAATTTTTATACGAATTCGATCTTTATTTTAAGAAAGTTTAAGCAATACACAAATAATTTCAAACTGTTTGAAAAGAAAAAAAAGAACACTTAACAACTGTGAGATAAATTTAAAAATAAAATTAAAATTGATAAAAAAAAAGGTTGAAAATAAGAAAGAATTAATTGGTATGTAGCATATAAGTTGGTGTTTTCAAATATTTAAAAATTAAAAAAAAAAAAAAAAATTCTCAATTAAATTTTAAAGAGTAGAACTCTTCAATACATTGACAAAAATTAAAAAAAAAAAAATAAACTAATAAAATTTTTGTGGCTGCATTTTTATTAATAAAGTTTTAAAATAATAAAACAAAAAACGAATAAAACCCATAAAAATTAAAAATATCTTACACACTCATACATTTAAACATTCATTCCTGCCCCCTAATCATGCATTAATTCATTCATTAAATCATTGCATTAAAATCATGACTACGAACAGAAAAAAAAAATTATTATTTTTATTAAAAACATTATCCAAGAATAAGCTGTATTTAACATTCTAAAACTGCTTTTGATGTTTAACTTTAAAATTAAAATAGCTAAAAAAAAAATTGCCAATATCCATTTTTTTTAATTAAGGAAAACAAATTTATCTAAATACCTCAAAGTAAAATAAATCTTTTAATTCTATTAAAAAAATCAAGCTTAAATCTTTAAATTTATTAAATAATTAACCATTTGAAAAAAATTAATTTAAAAAAAACATTTAATAGTTAAATTTGCAAAAAGAAAAAACTCAGAGAATATAACCACAAACAAAGAATTGTTAATTAAACAAATTTTAGTAATAGTTTTACAAACCCATTTAAATATATAAAAAAAAAACTAATATATTATTATTCATATTATATTTGCATGTACGTTTCAATCAAATAGAATTAATAATCTTTCCTTTACGATATCATATATAAAAAAAAACTAATGTTTACAAATTGTAAAGTAATAATTTAAATAAATCGCTTTCATAATATAAATTTAAAAATCTTAATTGGCATTTCTCTTCATTTAAAAATTTTTCTTCAAACTGCTAAAAAAAAAGCAAACAGATAATATTAAATTGGTTTAATCCAAGGCGAATTTGTGCAGGTCACCGCAGAGACCCCTATGCAAAAAAAGTTACTTATGTGGGTCTATATGTTTTTAATTTTCTAAGCTAATCCCGCGAAGCTCAACGCTTGTCTGCAGTAAAGAAACCAGAGTCTCTGGCGGGAATCGAAATGTAACCCTGGCCCGGATAGACGAGCTCACTACCACTTGCCAACCGGGGCACACACTTTGTATTAAGTTTTACACTTAGAATTTGTAGACCTACATACAAAAAAAAGAAGACAGCTAGCAAAACTCTCTCTCTCACTCTGATGCGGTCACCTGTATGATTTTGCCTTGGATTATTAAGAGAACAGGCATGACTTAAACGTTTAAAAGGCCCACACATTAACACAACAAAAGAATACAGTCTTAAGGCCCAACCATAACATACATAACCTTGCTTAACCTACTGTCACAAATTAACAAAAAGGTGGCATGTCATAACGTCCAGTATCATAGTGTCTATGGAATTCGAAACTTTGGCTTTTCATACAGACTATGAAAGAGCTTTAAGGCAGGCTTTAGAAAATGTGTTTCCTAATGCGTCATTTAAAGGTTGCTGGTTCCCATAACTGCCAAAAGAAATAAAGGCTGTGTTAATTGGTACCGAGAAATCCTAAGTCTGCCATTGGTTGGCTTGGCTAACTAGAGCTTCTCTGCACAGCCGGCCTTCGTCCGGGCGCAAGGATTTTCTCCTCTATGGTATAACAAAAACCGGCTTCGCTAACTAAAGCTTCTCTGCGTAGTGGGCCTTCGTTCGGAAACAAGGCAGATTTTAGAAGCCAGTGTTTGTTATACCATAGGGGGGAAAATACTTGCGCCCGGCCGAAGTCCCAGCAAAACCAGCAAAACCATTTTTAAAAAAATGTTAACCATATTATGTTTAATTTAACCAAATCATTGTCACCAACAACCATATTGAGGTTAAATAAGTTTATTTAAAAATAGTTTTGTTGGTTCTGACCATAATAAACCATGTTTTTCTTTGCGTGTTTGTAGGTCTTTTTTTGTATTTAACTTCTTTAATTATGGACCTAATGACACTTTTAAAAGTGTCATAATGTCCATTTTCAAAGTGTCATAACGCCCGCGGACATTATGACACTTTTTTGAGTGACATAGTGTCCATGGACACTATGACACTGGACGTTATGTCATGCCACCAACAAAAAGTCTCTCAAATGTATTTAAAACAACAAAAACAAAATCAAAAATCTTCTGATTCTGTACGGAATGTTTCGCACTTTGCCTAAGCAAATGACAGTTTCCTACAACTTAACAAAAACTTTCCTTAAGTTCAGTATGGTTTGTTTCATATGATTTAAGCATATTATGGTTTGAGACCTTAAGGTTGTTTTAGACGACATGTGTTAAGCAGTGTGCTTGTCAAATTTTCCATTGCGACATGCATGTTGTGTAAATGTGTAAAAAAATTTGCTTATGTAAATGTCAGCTCGAATTTGAAGTGTAAACTTTTCAACTAGATCGTGTTCTACTTTGAACTCACAAACCATCGGACATCAGCTTTTTTGAAAGTTACTGGTTTGGGCTAGCAAATACATGTACACCAAAATCTATTTACTTAATAAAGATTCTTTATTTGCCAATTTTGAGATACATGAGCAATTACATTTGAATTTTACATCTACAAAGCCACTGCAAAAAACATGTCTTGTAAAAGTACTTTAAAAAATATTTATAAAGAAACTAAGAATAAATACGGCACCAATAAATAAAGAGAATGTATTTTTTTGAATTGCAGTCATGATCGAAACAACTGAATTGGGCTAGAATAGCTGCCTTTGTCATACCCTAAACCAACGACCTGCCCGAGAGACAGCTACATCATAGGCGTCACCGCTGAGTTATACCATTTTCGGTTTCTTACTGAAAAGAATATAGTTCTATCGTAGATAAAATATACACACAGGTTTACATACCGTTGATCAGGACATTAATACACATTAAATAACACAGTTTCTGCCTCTTATTCATAATGGAAACTCCTACAGTAGCCAATTAATTGGAGTCCCATCCTCGAATCAATTTTCTCAGGGAGAAGATTTTACGAAATCACTTACCAACGCGCATTTATAAGGCATTTTTTATGTTTATGAAGAAACGGGCACTAACGTTTGCATTATTCGATTTTTGAACTGCGGTTTCTACTTAATTGGCGAGAGGGGAGACAAGCGGGTGTACTTTTCGATTCGTTTGTTCCCGCATTCTTTCTCTTATTTGACGAAAAATGTACTTAAGTTCTACGATAAAAATGGCACAATGCAACTTTTAACAAGAACCGACAAAAATTGCAGCGACAAAAATCGCTTTATGTAAATGGGCACTTAAAAGAAAAAGTTTTTGCTGCCTATAATTCATATACAAAAATTATAGGGTAAGTTCATTAGAGAGGGCGAGACGTATTCATAATTCCAAATTGTCAAAAGTTGTTTTTGTTTCGTATGTATGAGCTAAAAAAAAAGAGTGTGTACGTTTAATTTTCTTTATTTTATATGGAGACAATTTGGAATTTTCTGTAAATTAAGGTTTACACGATCAAGTTTTGTAGAACTTAACTTTAATAAGATATTAAGAAGGCAAATTCGATACATATTCATTTCATTTGGCATACTTGTCCAATATTTTTTTTATAATTATGGTAGTAGGTCGTAATTGGTGACAAAGTAATGTATAGTAGTTTCCTACCTTAACAAGTTTCAAAGTTAAATAACGACTTGCTTGTTGTCCCATTAACAAACGCATAATCTTTCTTACTTTTTTGTTACTTACAACATTACCTTTTACCAATTTATAAAGTTTTGTCTGGCAAGAGCGTAAAACTAAAAAAAAAAAAAAATCAATAAGAGGAGGACAGACCCAAGCTCAAAGCTAAACTAAGGCAGTAAATGTAAACAAAACTCATTAGATTTCTATCTCACAAAGTGTTATTGAATACGTAAGACTTGTGAGATAGTGTAAACTAGCTTTAACTATGGTTTGCCAGCTGAGAATGTTGAGCTGTGTTGAAATTTCTGTCCAGTAAGGTTTAACGCCATAGCAACGCTTCCAAATTGAGGAAACTTACTTAAAAAAAAATAAAAATCTGGGGGTAAATCTCTATTACGATGCGAAACAAACTGTACCAAATCTAGTGATTGGTAATCTTTAATGCGTTAGCGCATTTGTCTTTCGCATCTTTTTCTTTTTTTCATCACTATTTATTTTATTTAAATTTTCAAATTTCAATTTTTTTCCATATTTTGACATTTCATTACTGTCAATCCCGTCATCTTTAATTTTTATTGCCAGAATTGCTTGATTTTCAAAAACTTGTCCAATTTAGCCAAATATTCCCTGGAAATTTCGTCTGAGTTTGGAAAATTTGCTTTGTTTTTTCACACTCTTTTAATGGATTCAAATTTTGAGCACGCGCTAGTTTTTTTAATATTGGCTTTATTTATCAGGAATGCCATTGATCATGGTTTGATTTCATCTTTTGTGTTTCTACAATATTATCGTTAAATTCCCAAGGCCCATTTTCAATGTTTGAATTGGTACGAGAACGTTTAAGTTTGTTTCGCTTTGCCATTCATTTCATTACTTTTACATTCCCTTTTTTCTTTTTTTTTTTTTGGATCATTCAATCATAAATTTTGTGGATTTCCATATGTGCATTACATTTTTTAAACCCAACATTTTAATAATTTTGTGGCGTATTGTATAATTTTAGATATGAAAACTTTGAGAATTTCCATTTTATATTATGAAAGCTTATTTATTAATATAGAATAAAAACTTTTGGATTTATGCAGATTCAATTCCTTTACATTCCCTTAACGATCCGCTTTCCCCATCTGCATTTAATTTTCAAAACAAATAAAAATCACAATTAACTTTCAAAACAAACTGCAAATAAATAGTGAAAATAAAACACAAATAAATAAAATCAATAATTTTGTTAATTTCTTTAAACTCTTACAAATATTATTTGCAACAATTTGCAATTTTAAACAAATATAAAAGATTGAATACAAACAATAAGTAAACATTTATGCAATTAAGTACATAATTTACTCATTATTGATGTCATACATACTTACAATACTTACATACATATAAATTTATTAAAAAAAAATAACTACAAAATATTTCAATTTCTTTAATTAATTATACATAATTTATAAATAAAACATAATTAACAAGTAAAAAAAAAAACATTTACATATGTATGTTATGTTTTTATATTTATATTGAACACACAATAAAATACAAAATAATAAAATAAATTTTTTTAAACAATTTATAAACCAAATATATATTAGAAAAATCTTAAACAAAAAAACATAATAAAATAATTGAGACAACAACATCTCAATACCCTCAATAAAGAAGCAACATTTTTATAAACAAATCAAATGATAATTAACAAAAATAAAAAAAAAAAACATTTTATTCTAATAAAAAATAAAATGTATTAGAGAAATGGAGCTTGGTTTATTTAAATAAATTCATTACAACTCAGGTAAAAGCTCCAATTTTTCCTAAAACAATTTTGACAAAAAACAAAACATTTAACAAATCCAATCCAATTATTTAAATAATCAATTAAAAACAAATGAAATAATAACTTACAATAATTGCATAAAAAAAAAAAAAAAAAACCTAAACATAAACACATAAAAAATAAAGCATATTCTTAGGAGTTTGTCAATATTATTTGCGCTTACTTTTAAAATTAGAGTAGAGTGAAATGACGACAACCAAATGAAAATTTATATTCAAATTATTTAAAAAAAAAAAGGAAAATATTGAAATTAAAGCAGATATTTAATTTCATTTGACATTTTTGCATTTATTTCTTTTTTGTTAAACACAATAGTAGAATTTCGTTTAACTCGATTTTATTTTTCTCGTAATGAAAAGTAAATTTGTTTTTGGTTAAATTTTATTTAGACTTATTATTAAACTAAAATATTTAATACATTAAACCATTATTATTATTATTAAACAATTAATAAAAAAATATATATAAAGTAACTTTGTATTCCTCATATTAGTAAAATTTAATTTTTGGACCTGAAACTTTTTAACGTTTTTTCTCTCACTCTCTATTTTGTTTTTAATGTTTAATAACAACAAAAAAAAAACATTTTATTACAAAACAAAAATGATAAATTGTTAAACAATATAATGAGTTTTAGTTTGTTTTGTTGAAAACATTATTTACTTCCTGCTTAAAGACGATACGATAACGTTATGAAATGATAATAAAATGTTTTAATAAAGAAAAAATATTTCAAATGGGCCTAAATTTCTAAAATTACGAACGTTTTTAAATTAAAACCAGTTCAAATTTTGAATTTTTTTAACATTCGTCAAAAGCTTTGAGGAAAAAGGCCCTCAATAAAAGAAACCAAATAGATTTTTAGAGCTTTTTAAAAAAAAATTTAAAAAATTTTGGCAATTTAAAAAAAAAAATCAGTCTTATAACAATTTTACGTCAATTTTAAAACTCGTTTATAAAAAATTATCAAGTTAGGGCGATTAATTTAGGCAATGCGTAAACTTAAAGCTTGCTTAACCTATTAGCTTTATCAACTAACCTGGCCCACGGTCGCTCGCTTGCATTTTCAGCGACAAACAGCTGATTTGTGCCCCACCTTAAAATTTTCAGTCGATCAACAAAGCAAGCGATATACAAATTTGCGCCCCAGTATGGAATATTATGCGACCATAAATGTCGAATCTAGTCACTTGTGTTGTGGTTGTCGACAGAGGCATTTTGTTGCAATATTAAATCAAATTATTTCTTTACGCTTGGTCTTCACGTAGCAATTTTTTTTTTTGCTAAACAAAAACAAACGTACAGAGAAATGTCACATAAATGCGGTCTATACGTCGCAAATTGAATGGAGCAATCAAATTTGACGTTTGCCGCAATAAATATTGCTACGTGGAGACCCGGGGTTAATGTTACACTTTTTTTCGTTGATCGAGTTGTCAAAGTTGGTATACAAACTACAGATTTATGTAATTAAACTTTTTTTTACTTGCAAAATTTTTGACAATCAGACAAAAAAACAGTGTTGTCGTAGTGTTGACCTCAACATTTTGCTAATTTTTTCTTTTTCGATTTATTCATTTGCCAATGCAAAAATGGATTACGTTAGAGACGTAAAACCTGACGATCGTCAAGTCAATAGTTTATGGGGCGCTTTTGAGAACGACAACAAGTGATTTGTTGTCGCTCGCTTAAGTTGTCGATCGACATCGGGAGCCTGGCTCTATATTTGAAATCCTGCATGATGAATAATTAAGAATTCATAGGTAAGGCTTAAGCTTCAGTCGGCTATTCTAGTAGAGCTTTGGAAGCAGAGAGCTAACACAATTTCATAACAGAGTTTTTAGTGATTAATGCAAATAGTATTGCGAAGGAGCACATGCGAAATATTACAGCTCTTTTGTAGAATCCAACAACATATTAGAAAAGCTGCCATTAGATTTAAAAAAATATATAACGATATTTTCCCTTTGCTTATTTGCAAACAATTTGCATCAAACACTAAACTCTGCTATGTATTAATAAGTATGTTGTTTGTGACGTTTGCTTAAGTATGCGCAAATAGTCGATCAACTTCGAACCCTCAAATAAAGATTAAATTTTTTTTTAAAGAACCAACATTCGCTCTATAAAACAAGTTTGTAAGGAGTAAAATTAAATATGAACGTAGACCAAAAAATGCCGCAACAAGGTAGAACCTTAAAGGCAAAAAAGTTTTGTTAACTGTAAAAATCAATATTTTTGGCTCCTAGTTTCGCTTCATTTGTTCTTTAAGTCATTAATAGACAAGTAGTATGAATTTGTTTTTAGTTTCCAAAGTGTTTGGACTTTATCCTCTTCTACATGAAGCTTAGTTTCATTATGAAATATCTAGCCAAACTTAAAATAAAACAAATTCAAAGAGAACCTGGGAAAATCTCCGTGACATGGAAGTTATTTCAAATAACGCTAAGGGGGGCATTTATACGAAGTCTTACCAGACATGTCCATTTTATTAATTCTCTTTTGAACATGCTACCAAAAACCTTTTGTTTTTTCGCGATGTCTTTCGAAACATGTCTGTTTTTATGTCTAATTGTCTAATATACATCTACTTTCAAATTAAAAAACATGGAAATTCATATTAACAAACATAAAAACTCGTTTCGTGTCTATTTGGCAATCCCTCTTTCTTCTCTTACCTGATCGCCTAGAAACAAAACAGCCGTGTTACTTAGACATGTCTAAAAAGACTTCGTGCAAATGGCTCCTTCTTCCCCAAAATTTAAAATTCGTTTTTACAAAGACTGTTTATTTTTTACCGACCTTAGATACAAATGCCAATCGGATTTAAGGTGTTGTACATAATAGCGGCTACAGAAGGCGAGCTTAGGCTTTAACCTTAACGTTCTTTATATGAAGAGTGCTTGGTGAGGAATACCAACAAAATAGGTCCCAATACAATATAGTGGGTATTACACATACGACACGACACGGCCTTCCTCTTCTCCTCTCGTTTAAATCTTATAGAAAACTTAAGCTTTTAACTCCCTTCCTAAAGCTTTTTTCAAGGCTTAAACGTTTTTAAACAAAGCTCCAGAATTCTATTTTGTTAATAAAAAGTAAATAAAATTTTATGTAAAAACCAATTCCTTTTTTTTTTTTAACTAACCTTTGGCATAAACATCAAATTAATTTAACAAAAACTAACAAAACCAAATATTAAAACGTTCGTTAAGAAAATGTTTTTATTTAAACAAAATTTTTTACAAAATAATTAAAAACTAGATACAAAAAATATGAACCTCAGCACCCCAAAATCCCTCACAAATAATAATTATAATAAAAAAATATTAATAAAAAAAAAAAGAAAACCAAAATACAAAATAAAAAAAATTTATTAAAACTAAACTCTCCTCCCCCCTTTCGAAAGTACAAATTGTTTTTTTTTTTTCTATAAAAAAAAGGATGTTTTGAAAAAGTCTTTTGATAACGGACAAACAAATTGAATAGACATCAAAAGACGGTTAAGGTTAAGAAAGTTTATGGCTAAATAAAAACAACTAAGACAACAAAAACAATACCGTAAATACAACAAAAATATTTTCATTTAAAAACTTTTCTAAACAAATTAAAGAAAAAATAAAAACTTAACTCAAAACAAACAAACAAAAAAAAAAAAATCCCCCAAAAGAAACCAGTAAAATACAAAAATAAAGAAATTAATTAAACAAAAATTACCTTAAATACAAAAACAAAAAAGTTATTATCGTCATTAAATTATTTATTAAAAAATTCTATTGATTTATAACAACATAAACAATTGAAAAACAACATTTAATTATTAAACAAAATATATTTAAATTAATAACAAATAATTTATTGAGTAGTCAATAGTGTTTTAAATAAATAAAATATTAAACTCAAGTAAATTGTTTTATAAAAAATTAAATGTTTTTTTCAAAAAAACCAAATAAGATAAACCAACAGAATCAGGCAAAACATTTGATAAGAGAAAGCGAATGATTTTCCTTTCTTAAATTTAAAGGGTGTCCCAAAATTAACGCAAGTTTTAAATTAAATTAAATATTTTGCAACATTGATTATCTAAATAATTAACTGCCAGAACCTTCCGCAATCGTCACAATATTTGTCTGGGATTTACTGGTGTTTAAACCAGATGTCTTATCGTTTTTTAATAGTAAACCCCGGAGCAATAAAAAATTCAAAGCACAGGTTGAGGACCGAGTATCTCTCAATCAAAGTTTGATAGAAAATTAAAGGACTATAGTGGAAATTAAGTCAATGATTCCAGTTCCTTCCAGTCTTAAGCACCGCCTAGACTTAGATATCAAGATTAAGTTAAATTCGACCAATTTTATTGGAATTTATTACAAGTTCCCTTATCCAGTCTTTTAGACATCGATTAGTACCAAACGACTACAATGGTACCAAATTTGCCAACCCTGTGCTAAATTGAATTCAAAATATTTCTTTTAACTTGTACGAAATTAGGCAAAACAAATATGTATAAAGAAGTTTCATTTAAAAAAAATACTCTATGCCGATACGGCACCGCGGTTTAACGTTTACCAAACGCCCACGTGTGTGAGCGCAACCAACACACACAGGTAGCAATTTTGAGTGTATAATCCAACAAAAATTATACACTTGTATAATTTGTGTACACTTTGCACCAACCTTATGTGTACCACTGCATTTGATTATAGGCTACTTACCATATCTACATAACCATACAAACCAATTTAATTTTGGTTTCAATGGTCATTGTTATGGCGATGGCATTATGTTTATGTAACTTCTTATAAGACCTATAGGAGCTGAAGCTTTTTAAGCTGCCCTACTTTTGGAAAATGCCAACAGCATCCGTTGAGTAACAACAGTATCTAGGGGGAACAGCCACAGTCCGTCATTTTTCACAAGGATGAAAAACCAACCTTCTATGTGGAATTCCCCTAACCCCGATTTAAGTATAAACCGCAGTAACCCCGTGATCCCTAACGCACACCCGCAAAGGAAAAACACCTGCGAAAAAAACATTTCATGAGAATAGTCAAAACCAACACACCCAATATTTAAGCAACATACTAACGCACACCCATATTTTACCGTGGTACCTCAACCGCTCATCCTCTTTCAATTTCAAGCCTTCACTGTCAACTTGCATTTCTTCGACTCTACACTTTACTAAAAAAAAACTACCAGATCTTCAACACAGGTTCACCACGCATTACCACCTCAACCCTTTTCGCCATTTCATAAAAAGTACCTCCCACAGTATTGATCTAAAGCACGAACAAAAACTCATAACTCCATCGTGTAACGATCTTTTATTTAAGAGTTGCCAACTTTTTACTGCACAATTTGCGCCAAACTAAAATCTTGCGTAAATTTTTAGACACTCTTAATTAGCAATCCTGATTTTGTCTTGAGATTTGAAAAAAAAAAAAAAAAATTTGTTTAATTAATTCTGTTTATTAAATTATTATGATTATTACTATAATTAAATGATTATTATTATTATTATCGTATTACAACTATTATTAAATGTTTTTAAAAAGAATTTTATTAATATTTTAGTTAATTTTAGTAAACCATACAATGTACACCTCATAATTTATTTTAAACAAAAATTTTTATTACAACAAACAAAATATATAAATATAATTTTAAAACTAAAACAATTAAAAAAAAAGAAATGCTTTTTTGTAGGTGCAGCCAATTTAAGTAAAAAAACAAAAGAATATTTCTTTTAAAAATTAAGAAAAAAAAAACTGTAGTTTTCCCTTAAAAATAAAAACAATAATTTGTTGCTTTTTCTTCTAAACTACAGCAAAATTAAAACAACAATATATTAACCTCATTACAAAATGAAAAAAAAAATTATAAATTTATAAAAAACAAAATTAAATTTAAAAAAAATTGTAAAACAAAAAATATTATAAAAAAAAAAAATAAAATAAATGTAGTATTTTTTAGTACACCATTTAATCATAATATTTGTAATCTTTTTATAACTTAAATATCAATAAAACTAAACAAAAAAATATTTCACACCTCACCACACACACGAAATATTTAAAATATTTTATTAAATTAAATCGCAGACTTTACATTATTACACAAAATAATAATATAAAAAAAATTAAAAAAGTAAAAAAAAAAATTAAAAAAACAAACAAATATTGAATATTGTAAGTTATGTCATCTGAAATTTTATAAAACATATTATATTATTATAACCTATTATATATTAAAAATTTAATATAAAAACAAACAAAAAATTTAATAAAATATAAACATTTTGATTAAAAATAATAAAAACGAATTTTACTTGTTTAAATGAAAGTCATTACCAGTGCTGCCGTTGGATATGTTCAAAAAGTACCAAAAAGGGGATATTTACAAAAAAAAGTGGCACCAAAAAAGGAATTTAAGAAAAAAGATTTTTCATTTTCAAAATCTTTATTAAATTATATTTACATTTTTTGATAATTTTATATAAAACTTCAGAAAAGTTTATATAGGCTTTGAGCAAGAATTATTAATGTGATTTTTATTGACTTTAGCGTGCTGAACCCTAAATCAGTTCAAAGATTAGTTATATCAGGTCTAGTTTTTTACGTGCTAGACCAATATTTCGCACAAATCAAAGTGGTTATGCTAACACATGTTATCATAACTTGAGATTGATTTGTCCGATTTTGTCACAGATTATAAGAAATAAAATTTCCTTTGCCTTATCCAATTACCTTTTTTATATTTTCAACTGTTTTGGAGATATTCAGAAATTAGTAGCGATACATCTTTTGCAAAATTAGTTTTATTTTCGTTTTAAAAAATTCATACAAAAATTATAGGGACAAAAGTTTTTTATTTTTATCATTTATGTATTTGAAAGACAGGTACTTATTATTATGAAAATCGTACGACAAAAGTTAATATTTTTCAACGGAAATAATTCGATTATGCTAATATATCTCACCATGACTTGAGAACGTTTAGTCCGATTTGGATACAATTACCAGTGAATGAATTGGAATTAAATTTGCTTTTAGCCATTTTGGCAATAGTTTTTTATATATTCAACAGATTCAGAGATATTCAGACAATAGTGGCGGTAAATTTTATAAAGCCAAATTAATACTATTTTTGGTTTTTAGAAAATCATAAAAAATTATAAAAACAAAAATTGTATATACATTAGACTGGTCGCAATTTTTTTTTTTTTAAATTTAATTGTTTGCGCTGCTTTAAATATGAGGTTTGGTGTAAGAAATCATGATCTAATTTTTCAGGTCAATCCGACGGTGCCTAGCCGTGCCGGGTGGGGCTCAAAGTTCCCCATATTGTAAAAAAAAACATATTTTCTATCAGATCTTTATAGTTATAATAGTTGTAAAGCCGAAAATCAAAAATATGGCGTCGTTACGATCTTCCGCAGAGAAAGTACTTCAAGTGTGTCAAATTTCAGCTTCCTATGTCATCAGATGGCTTCAGAAAGTTGCGGAAAGAATAGGACATAAATGCAAACATCCTGACATACTAAGAAATTATATATTGTATAGATAGATTAACATATGCTCGCGCAACTCAAAAACGCTTTAGCTTATTGAAAAACTAAAAAAAACCGAAATTCCGCAATAAAATTTACTTTAAGAAAGTTGAAACTTTTTTCTATATGTTGGCTTTGGTTTTCGAAATATACCGTTATTTCGAAAATTAAGGAGGTTGCACAACATTTGTTCGCGAAAATAAAAACCCTTTAGTTTATTGAAAAACTAAAAAAAACCGAAATTCCGCAACAAAATTTACTTTAAGAAAGTGAATCTTTTTTCTATATGTTGGCTTTGGTTTTCGAGATATACCGTTATTTCGAAAATTAAGGAGGTTGCACAACATATGTTCGCGTAACTCAAAAACGCTTTAGTTTATTGAAAAACTAAAAAAACCCTAAATTCCGCAATAAAATTTACTTTAAGAAAGGTAAAAAGTTTTTCTTATATGCGCAGTCGTTTTGGAAACATAATTTTTTTTTCTGGAAAAAAAAATAATTTTTTTATTAAAATTTCGGAATTTTTGTTCTTAAAAATTCATAAAAAATTGAAAAATGCAGCTATGCTTCTAATTTTATGCAGACATATAAAAAACAACATTGCAAACAAAACAAGTTATAAATGATTAAAATCTGTTAACAACTTTTGATTTTATGTATTCACAAAAGACGAAAAATTTTAATTAATTTAAGAATTTTATTAAACCACCACACCACATCTATCAAAAGTTGTTAACAGATTTTAATCATTTATAGCTTGTTTTGTTTGCAATGTTGTTTTTTATATGTCTGCGTAAAATTAGAAGCATAGCTGCATTTTTCAATTTTTTATGAATTTTTAAAAACAAAAATTCCGAAATTTTAATAAAAAAATTATTTTTTTTTCCAGAAAAAAAAAATTATGTTTCTAAAACATTGATGTCAATTATGGTTGTGTTGGTGAGATTACTCTTATTTTTTACATGCCCAGCGGGCGAAATGTGCGGTTGCGAGGCCTATTGCGAGGCCTTATTAAAGGCTTCTAAGGGTCATTTATGTTCGATTAAATTTTTGGAAATCAGGTAAGATACTGAAACTTACACTAGGAAACATTTTCATGAAAGGGCGATGCAAACACCAGGGCCAGCATTATGTGAGGAAACATAGTATGTAATACCTACATGCTTTTCATTCATTTTTTATCAGACAATTTAAAGTTTACTTACATTTATTGCTATGAAGACTTAAAAGCAATTAATTATAATACAATTATCGAAAAATGTTGAGTTATGGACATACACAATCAGTTATTATTTAAATAAATTTAATTTAGAACCTTAAAAACTTTGCTTATTTTTTGGAAAAATGGAGCAGTTGACAATATTTGAAGTTTTTTTTTACAGCCTAATACAATTCTTTCTAATATTTTTCGTTTTTTGCTCAACATACCTTTGCGAATTCCAACAATGAAAATTCATTTGCTCATAATAATGCAAATAATAACCCCATTAAGTTTAAAAATATTCTGTAAGTATTTACCACCATTATAAAAAGAGAAGATTTTCGTAACAACAAAACATTATTTAGGTTTGCGGATGTTAATTTATTGCGTTGTTTTGAGCAAATGTATTTCAAATCGGAAAATATTTGTTCGCAAAGGTATGTTGAGGAAAAAAGCGACAAACATTTGAAGGAATTTTTTTTAATATAGTATATAGCGCCCCGTCTAAATTTTTCGAGAACTCAATAATATTTTCCCTATCTGGATAAAAAACAAAATAAAAAAGATAATAAAACAAAAAAAGGTGTACATACCTACATACATTTATTGCATATTTATTTATATACATAAATATTTATATTATTTCTGTTTAGATGCCTCAAAACAGGCCTTGCGATATTTGCGATAATTCCCGCTGAATGAGAGTGTTTCTCAGTAAACAATTATATTTTACGCTCGCAAAATAAAAGAGCGTAAGCGTACATGTGAATTAATTTCCACAATTGTGTATGGCGCTGACATCCCTGTTCTAAAACGACTGCGCATATAAGAAAAACGTTTTACCTTTCTTAAAGTAAATTTTATTGCGTAATTTCGGTTATTTTTAGTTTTTAAATAAGCTAAAGCGTTTTTGAGTTGCGCGAACATATGTTGTGCAACCTCCTTAATTTTCGAAATAACGGTATATCTCGAAAACCAAAGCCAACATTAAGAAAAAAGTTTTAACTTTCTTAAAGCCAATTTAATTGCGGAATTCGTTTTTTTTTAGTTTTTCAATAAGCTAAAGCGTTTTTGAGTTGCGCGAACATATGTTAATCTATCCATACAAATTGAGGGGCTTAGAGCACAAGGGGTTTAAGTGCCTTTTTCTAAGACTGAGTTTACATATGGAATTATAGGTGAGGTTCGGAAAAGTTGTTCAGAGCACAAGAGGAGAATGTAGGATTCTCAATCGTACGCTAGATATAGTGAACAATTCAAGCACATGACATAAAAATACCTGCTTCGCTTGGAGCACACGCGAAACAACCGCCTTTGTCTCAATACTTAACATAAGTCACTTGAACCTGTTGTGCTTTAAGCCCCTCATATATAATTTCTTAGTATGTCAGGATGTTTGCATATATGTCCTATTCTTTCCGCAACTTTCTGATGCCATCTGATAACATAGGAAGCTGAAATTTGGCACACTTGAATTACTTTCTCTGCGGAAGATCGTAACGAAGCCATATTTTTTATTTTCAACTAGTATAACTATAAAGATCTGATTGAAAATATGTTTTTTTTATAATATGGGGAACTTTGGGCCACACCCGGCACGGCTAGGCACCGTCGGATTGACCTGAAAAATTAGATCATGATTTCTTACACCAAACCTCATATTTTAAGCAGCGCAAACAAATAAATTAAAAAAAAAAAAAATCCCATACAAGATGCGACCAGTCTAATATACATATTTATAATTTATAGAAAAGCTAGGGATATTACGAAAGTACTTGCATGTGTAAAATCAAATTTTGCGAATTAAAAAAATAAATTTAAAGAAAATTAATATTGACGATTTTTGGTGCATAATTGGCGAAGAAGTTGAACAAATCAGACAACTCTACATGCCATAGTATACATAAGTATTTATTTCATCATGGTATACTCATAAAACCAAGTGGCATTTGCTAAGTGTACTTTTATTCTCCAAACATGACTGCGCAAGCGAACCATTTAGGACCTAAAGGTAATCTAAAATTTAGGAGAAATATAACATCCAAGCACAGCAATTCTGGTCCCCTTAATTCTCTAACCCTAAAAACAGCGAGACCGGGGCATTGACAGAGAAAGTGAAACCCTTCTCCTCATCATCATCATTACTGAATGTCATTTCTGCAGTAGTCATTATAACCTGGGCCCATCCTTATCGCATTGGTCCTTATCAATCAGTGAACCGTAATAACCGATATCGTCGTCCTAATCTGTTTCCCAACAAACCCAAGTAGTACGCTGGTTTTCCACGAATCATATCCAGCAGTGCGATTCACTATGCTTTTTAAACCACAATTGTTTCGTTTAAAAATGTTAACCACAAAATTAACCATTTTGCTATTCACTAACACTTTTAACGACATCTGCTAGTGTTTAAAGGCAGCTGTTTTAGTCAGCTGTTATTTTTAACAAAACAAATTGTGGTTAATTAACACCAACATTTAAAATCTATAAATTAAAAGGTTTTTGTTTTGTTTTTTTTATTCTTCTTTGTTATTTTATCCTATTTTGATGTTTTTCTTGGCAGAGTTGCCACGATATATCAATTTGAATAGAGAGAAATATAAAACTTTTACCGTGGTTATAAATAAGTTAGTGAATCACGTAGTTGTTAGTGCAAACATCAAAATGTGTGTTTGAAGTAAACTCTTTTTAAGTGTTAAAAGTTAGTGAATTGCACTACAGGTCATTGATTTCTGACCAGGAGCTTTTCTCACCCTGCCATCTCTCCTGAGCCTTCCAGCATAACTTAATTAAAGTTCTACAGATAAAGACGTCAACGAATGCGTCATTCAATAGACAACCTTGTTTGGCCAGGCCGCCTGCATTTTGGTTTCCCAGGCACTCAGTGCTCTGGTACCTATGCCAGCGAGACCCTATAATATTTGGCAATCTCATTTAGCAACTTGCGGAATTCTTCAGCTAACATTAATGTCGCGATGGCACCAGCCAAAGCTGCAATGACAGCTTTGCTATCCGTAAGTATGCATACATATATCTCCTGATATAGGATCACACCTCAGCCACTGCGCGTCCAAACCCGCCTTGTAGCACAGTGCAAGCAACTGCTATCATCCGGCAGCCTAAGCGTTCACCATTTGCCAAGTTAATCGGTGAAGAAGCCTCCACCTACCTTACTGTCTCTCTTAGAACCATCTCTCCTGAGCCTTCCTGCATAACTTTCGTTTAATAAGAGTTCTACAGATAAAGACGTCAACGAACGCGTCATTCAATTCACAACCTTGTTTGGCCAGGCCGTCTGCATTTTGGTTTCACAGGCACCCAGTACTCTGGTACGTATGCCAGCGAGACGTTATAATGTTTCGCAATCTCAGAGCTGCAATGACAGCTTTGCTATCCGTAAGTATGCATACATATATCTCCTGATATAGGATCATACCTCAGCCACTGCGCATCCCCACCCGCCTTGTGGCACAGTGCATGCAACTGCTGTCATCCGGCAGCCTACGCGTTCACCATTTGCCAAGTTAATCGGTGAAGAAGCCTCTACCTTCCTCTTAGAACCATCAGTGTAGAGTCTTAGCGTCGGGTCAAGAGATCGCATATCATCAAACAGTCATGAATTAGTTGACTTTTACCTTCTTTTGCATTGGGGGACCTGTAGCTTCTTTGCCATTTTTATCTAGATCTAGACTTAATGTCTAAAGAAATTTAATGCATATTTTCTTATAGCTTTAATTTTAAAGTGAACAGCTTGGAAATGAAGTTAAACAATATTAAACTTACATACAACAGCATGGAAATTGGTTTTTATCTAAAAACGAAAACGCTAATTAAATTACAATCATAATTGATTTAAGCAAATTTGATATTCGGATTCGCCAAGTTCAAACAAAGTAATTCTTGATTTAAAAATTCATTTATATTTCTTATCAGCGAAAGTTCTGTTTACCTAGTAAGCCAGTGAGGTTTTAATCTAATAAGTTTTTGGTTTGAAATGATAAAAAATGCACGCCTCCACCTTAAAACTGGGCATACTACGAAAGTGCAAATAACGTGTTATCTGATAATATAGCAACAGTTAACAAATAACTAGTTAGTACAAAATACAAAATTCCAATACAAAAAACTATTTGTGGCTGGGCCAGCTAGTCCTTCTACCACCTACAAAACGACGATGAAGAATACATTTTCAACTTTTGAAAGAGTATAAAACAATATTTAAAATCTCTTAAGCTGAAGCAATTTCTAGCAGTTCTTAAAATAAAACTGATTATTCCCTAGAGTACAAATTTGTAATACATATTGCAAATAAAATCGAGTGTAGAATTTCTTTTCATTAATGCGACGTAAATATTACATACACCGTAAAAAAGCCAAATACAGTTTTGGTAAAAAATCAACGTTGAAAATATTTTTAAAAAACTTACATATTTGTAATACCGAATAAGTGATTTAATGCCGTTGTTAGTTCTAAGAAAGTAAGAACCCTACATGTTTAACTAAAGGGTAGGCCAACCAAAACGCACGACGTTAATTGTAAATAAAACAAAAAGTTTTCAGATAATAATATTTTTAATATTTTTTATTATGATAGAAGGATCTATGACAATTTTGTATGAAACAAAATATCGAATAAAGGCTCGCCACGGCTTTGGTAGCATACCTCTATCCGATCGTTCACATTTTCATTTTATTTTATGTCGTTAATGTGAAGATTATCTCATCCTTTAGCGCTTGAATTGTTCTTAGCTTACAGACGTACACTTTTTATTTTAAATATGCTCAAAGAAAGAAGTCCAACGGTATCAAATCACATGATCATGGCGGCCAATTTACATCGCCACGACGTGAGATAACATGGCGATTGAATTTTTCTCGCAAAAGAACTTGTTTCCTTGGCTGTGTGTCAAGTGGCACCATCCTGTTGGAACCACATATCGTCCTGGTCCATAAACTCAATTTCTGGCCACAAGAAGTCCGTTATCATGCCGCAATAGCGAACACCATGCACAGTAACAATGACGCCGCCAGACAGAACGAACTGGACGAGCACAGGTGTTTTCACATTTCCTACAGACCCGGCTTGCTGAAATTGATTACAATTCTTCCGATTGTGGACACATTTGGTCGATTATAATCACCAAAAAAAAAAAAAACACGAAGTGCATTTTTGACTTGAACGCCAACAATCTTAAGACGCTGCTCAATTCGTCTAACTCTCCATGGTTGAATTCGTCAAACACTGAACAAAGAAATGTTCCAATTAAGTTGGGCAAAAACCTTGACGTTAAAGTGTGACTCACAATGAACATCGTGCATTATGGTTGGACCACCCTTTATTATACATATTTTCGCTAAGTGTATTTGCACCGGTAAGATGTAATTGATTGTTCAAATAAATCTAACAACAATTGTGTACATTTGTCCTCTTTTTTCCAACATATTTGACGCTTTTAACAATTGGCCATATTTAGTTACATTTGATAGATTTCATGTTCTTCGCTCTGTTTCTACTTCTGTTTATTTTTGGTTCCTCAAGGATATTTTTCTATTCCACTTTCTTTTTTGTTTTGAGAATCACACAAATTGGTCAGCTCAACTAACGGCAATTTAGTAAAAGCATTAAAGTACTCTACTGCAGAAAATGAATAGAAGGACTTAAGAGTCCAACAATTCCCACAGCGGATAAAAACCTGGTAAACTTAAAGTACCATTTCGTTGTTAAATTTATTGGATTTTATTACAAAAAGCCATCGAAAATCATTGACGAAAGGGTTAATGGGGGTAAAGGCAACAATCTATTATATTTTTTATTTTTCTTGTACATACAAGCGGATGATTTGAAACCAAAATACAATGAAATAAATTGAAACGGCATGAATAGTGGCTGAACAGTTCAGTTCTTGTGTTGTATTGAATACCGAAAGAATACGACTATAAGAAAATAAAAACGCATTAGAAATTTTAATGTTGTGGTTATATTTGCTTTGGTGTTTGATATTTTAGAGATTGCGGTGTAAATCAATAGACGCAAGCGAGCACACAAGCATTAAGTGCTGCTTGCTCTTATTATTGGTATTCACGGGTATTATGGTTTTAAATATCATCAATATTTCAAAAATGATTTTTTGTTTTGCTTGTCTCTGCGTCTTATCTGATTGTTTTTCTCACTGACTTTATTTTCTATAAGTAACAGGGCCAATGGAAAAAATTTTATGTCCTGTATAGAAATAATACTCTCAATACACTAATCCTGTTGTCATATTAATTTGCAACAAATGGTCACTTTATATTGAATGGATAAGAAAAAAGATGAAAGTGTTTATTTATTTTTTTTTTTGGGGGGAAAAGGCAAATTAAACAAAAGTGAAATAAATAAAAAAGGGTTAATACAGCTGCTATTTTTGATATTCTTTTCCAGGCCGATAAAAATAAAAACAGTTGCAAAATTGTTCTAGATAGGAAAACTAGATAAATTTGACAAGTGATTTTCTAAAGTCAATGGACGAGTTGAATAGTTTAATGGCACAGCTGTTAATTGTTTTTACAAAAGGATTAAAAGTGTTTTGATAAGGCCCACTAATTGTTTTGTTTTGAGATTTATTACCATAAGATGGGCTCTATACGGGACCATGATGGATAATTAACCCTTTTTCGCAAAATTTTTCTAAGACATAAATTTTTATTCCAAATTGTATCTTATTGTCAACCTTGCGATAACCTTTTAAAGTCTTAGAAAGAATAGCAGAAGTAAAGAGTAAAAGCACAGGAAAAAAGAAAGTAGTAGAAGATAAAAAAATCGGACAGCACAAGCAAAAAGAATTTAACCAAACTGCCCTACATGTACCCAGTCTCCTGCCGCGCAGCCAGGCCACCTTAGCCTGCTGTTCTGTAGCCTGAGACAGTGGTACAGAAAGTGCTCAACTGTCTCCAACTCCTTTGGGTCCTCACACAATTTACACAACCCAGCAGAGCATCCGAATTTTACCTTCTTAGCGCGGCCACAGCGTGCGCTATAGCCGGCAGTCCGTTTGGCTCCGCTAAACCCGATTAGTTCCGCTCAGAACCTATTCTCTAATTCTTCCAAAATAGAAGCCCATTGGATGCCTGACCGACTGCAAACTGTCAGGGTCCTCCATTTTCGAGCCCAGTCTCGCCAACTCACTAGCTATCTCGTTGCCGGTGATGTTGCAGTGACCCGGTACCCAGCACAGCCTCACTACATAATTCCGTAAGATCTTTCCTTGAGCCTTCCTGCAATCATCCAATAGCCTGGAGTTCACATAACATCAAGGCCCTAAGAGCCGCCTGACTGTCCACATATATAGTGACCTCCACCCCTGGCAATATTAATCCCTACAAATTCTACGGCCCTAAGAATCCCCAGAACCTCCGCCTGAAATACACTGCAGTCGATAGTAAGTCTATATGCCCTTCTGATGTCCAGATCCTCAATGTAGACCCACGCAACCATGCCCATCATCTTCGAGCCAGCAGTGAAACTAGCAAATCCCCTATACAAAATGCTCTGCCCTGAACCAAATGACCATGAAATCTGCAAACAACTGTGAATAGACATTGGAAAATTCAAAAAGTAGTTTTCAGTTACATTGCAAACACCACAATCTTGCGGAGGCAATGTAAAATGACCTTATTCCTCTATTCAAATAAATTAACTCATTGGCAGTTAGTCTATATTGTAAATTTCTTCTTACAACTCTATCTTAAAACCAATATGGTGCATTGTTTTTCAGTTACAAGGCATTGCCTCGGCCTCCAACATCAACAAAATCCACAAAACAAAATTCTTCGAATTATAACATATGCTCCTGGTATATACTATGATCACAAAGTATTCAATTTAATACTTAAAAAAGCTTAAATCGCAGCTAAATCCACAAGCTCGAAATTTTTTTAGAGATGGCGGCCACACTCGCTTAAGGAGAGGAGATACTGCAGCACTTTCCAATCAGAAGAGCGTTAAACATCTATGTGAACGGGAATTGTGATTAGGAAAATTTTCGTTCGGCATTGGCAGGTCATAAACTTGAGAATTAGATTAAGATTTGATTTATTACACTGTGCTAGTCGCAATTTTTAACAAGATGGGTACCCCCTAGTAAATCTAATTCGAGTACGATGAATTAAATAAAATTAAAATTTTAATCCCGGATACGAGTGCTAACTTTGAATTCAGCGTAGGCATCCTTCAGACAGGAAAACATTTAGTTCGGTAGCATTTTACGGGTGGGGAGTTTGATTTTTATGTGATTTACTTTGCTTTTTGATAAAAAAAAAGCAACATTAACAGATGTCGCCGGCAACATGTTCGTCTGTGTGGCCGCGAATGAAAAACAAAAGAGAACTCCAGATTTGTTCTTCCAAATGTTCGCTCATCTTAACTCAGAATTACTCGGAAAAGCTTTACAAGTAAGGTGCCCAGCTTGTTACAATTTGCCACTGACACAATGTATTCATTAGAGTTAAGAAAAAATATTTGTTTGAAAAAAAAAATCGGGAAACAAATTTTTTCCGCGTAACAAAAATTACGAAATATTGAATAGTACAGAGTTGAATCATACCAAATGTATAGAAAATATCGTTTTATGGTACATTAGTATTAATTTTTTAATTGCGAATATCGCGACTACGAGCGCCATCGAATTTAGCGTTCTCATATTAGCTTTACTGGTAGGGTGCCCAGCTTGTTAAAAGTGGCAAATTCGTGCACAATGTTATTGTTAGTTGATATTTTAATATATCAAGGATTAATAAATAAAAAAAACTCCATGATTCTGGCAACATATGAATTCCGCACCAAAAAACAGTTTTTGAGGCCAAAAACAAATCCAGGCAATATTTTCTAAAAAGTTTTTTACTGGTCTTGCAACTTGTGCATTGTCTTGATGGAATATTTTGTCTTCATGTCTGGCCGCGTTGTCGCGCATTTCTTGGCCAGTGTTTACTTCAAACGAATCAATTGTGGACAGTACAGGAGCTCTATGATGATCTGGCCCTATTTATGAAGTTTATAATAGTTGGTACCTTTCTAGTCCCACCAAAAAGGAAGCATTCCCTTTAGCGTTGATTCGGCTGGTTTGCTAGACTTCACATACGATATTGCAATTGCGTTGAAGCAGCATTTCTGACATAAACAATCGTCTTTAATTGTTTCTCGGCTTCAACACGTAAAGTCACCAATTTCTATGCTTTTGTCTAAATCCTGCTGCTTGAAAACGTTTTGCAATAACTACAGATAAGCTTCTAATCATTTTGCAAGTTCTTATTGAGTTTGACAACAATCTTTCTAAAGTAAAGCCTCCAATTACTCATCTTCAACTTTTTTGACTGACATAGGCAACTTTCCGTGTTAAAACCAGACCAGCCATCTTTTGAACGTTAAAATCCATGCAACATATCCTAAGCTTTGGTGAGCTAGCTGCGCTATCTTAAAGTTAAAAAACCAACGATAACATTTTGTTCAATGACTAAGTAAGAATAAACGACAGAACTTTTACCCTCCAAAACGCCACATTAGTTATTAAAGACACAAACCCTTTACATAAAATACAAACGTCACCTAAATCCCTCGTTTTTAAGTTAGTTTTTTGAATTTGGTGTTTTAATGCACAAATATAATAAATTTAGAGTTTGATATAAAACTGGACAGTTATAAAGAATCCAGTATTAAAATTTCTTTTTAAATTTTACGCAAGAACAATTTTTAAAAAAGTACCATAATTTTAGAACTTTTTTGAAAACTTTTTTCTTGGGAAGAAATAATGCTTATGATTTTGCATTTTGTCGCAGTTACCTTGAAAAAAATGTAAAAAGTTTTTTGGGAGTTGTGGAATTTATATTTAAAAATGTTTAAATTAATTATTACTCTTCAAACTAAAGTAGTTAATAACAAATTTTTAACACACAATTTTTGAAAAAAAAAGAAAACAGCTATTTTTTGCAATTCCTTTAGCTTTTGATTAAACAACTTCAAATGCAATTTAAAAGAATTACCCTTAATTCATTTTAATGATGCTGACCACGTTTACATGTTTTGCCTGATTCTATTTTCACCATTTTTGGTTAATGTTTGCTTTACTGTTTGAGTAAAACCATGTATTTAGTCATTGTCCGTGTAAGGCCATCGTCTCAGCTGCACTGTTTGCGCCAGTTCAAAAACTAAACAAGCAAAAATTGTCAGAGTCATGTTTGTGGAGTGCCTTCGTCCCTTTGCCTGTCACTTGGTAACCATGTAATCTTGTAAAGTGTTTGGATTTCTTTATTCCGGTGAACTTCGCACTTTTATGCACACAACCTCAGGCCACATTATCTTTACGTGAGCTGTGGTTCCTTTATTTTCTGTTTTTATCTTATGCTCTTAATTTTTCTTTCGTTTCTTTGAACTTAAATCCCAAAACATTCTAAAATACAACCCAATGCTGTTTGTGTAAGTTTAATACATACAAACATACTTCTTCTTTAATATTTAAAAACATTCTTTAACTTGAAATTATTTTGTAAGGATATTAAAAAAAAGAAACTCTAACAAATTTAACAAAAGTTCACAAAGATGATGAAGATGTTGGTTATTGTTATGCACTGTATTTAGGTTGTTCGCTTGCCTTTTTTAGCGCGAGTTAAGTTTGTGTTAAAGCAGACATGTCTGTGTTTTTTTTATCATGGTACCCTTCTGTTTAGAAGAAGATATTTTCGATTTAAACAACGAAAGGAAAACTTTAAAAGGCCCGTTTGATATCATTTATTTTATAAATTTTTAAATTAAATTTTTAAATTTTGCAAATTATAAGTGGTTTCACTTATTTCTATGAGTCAATGCAAAACTCAAAACAGTAAAATGTTTTGGACTGAATTTACTGGGCTTAAAAAATCATCACCGGATTAAAAATTTTACCTACGTACACAGAAAAAATCTTGCACCAGTAAACACATTAATCAAACATAAAACCAGTTTTAATTAAAAATTTAATCAAGTGAATTAAACGTTTAATTAAGTTAATTAAACGTTTAATCAAGTGTATTAAACGTTTAATTGACAATATTAATTTTCATCAGTAAACAAATTAATACACTTGATTAAACGTTTAATTCTCATGATTAAATTTTGAATTAAAACTGTTTTTATTTTTGATTAATGCGTTTACTGGTGCAAAACTTTTTTCTGTGTACTTTGAAAAAAGATTAAGATTAAGTTCTCATATAACAACGTCAAAGTACACATTTTTTTCATTTTATACAAAATTTTTGACTTTTGTCTCATAAACTTAACTCGAGCAAAAGTGTTCTTTTTATCTTATTTATATTTAAAACAAACATCAGCATTATATCTCAAACTGAACCGATGTTATAACAAAATATATTTTATTAAATCTGTATATAAAGGTAGTTTTTGAAAACTTTAATCGCATTTTGTCAAGTTTGTGTTTTTTTGAGACATGACTATGTTGCAATAAAGGAGCGATATGTACAAAAGTCATCAATAATCAAAGAGACATCCATAAAAGATCCATAAAAATTCCTTTTCGGAATCAGCAGCGCCCAGGGTCTAAAAGCTCACAAACTAGTTAAAAATACATTATTTCTAACGTGGCAGTAACTTATTACAAAATCGGCATAGAGATCTTCAAGAAGTCGGGTTATTGCTGACTTTTTCTCTAAAGATGAAGTTAAACCTGCTCTCGAGTCTATGTGGCAATGCTAACTATCAGAAACTGTGACGGCGGGGTGGGGTTATTTTAAATAGTCATGAGCTTGAATTGTTAGAGAGTGGAATGTCAAAAGTTGCTTGTGTTTTGGACATATCGACAAACCAAAGCAGCAAACAAAATACAATGTTGTGTTTTTGGTGCTGTACTGGTTGTGGTAACGCCACTACCGTTTACATGAATTCGCCTTGGAATAAACCGTTTTGTAAACTTTTTTAAATGTCCTTTTAAACTAAATATTTCAATGTGGAATTTAGAAGACGTTGGCAACTCTCATAGTATGTGCTTTTCGCTGGTGGACGCTCTTCCACAGAGAGCGATTTTTCTCATAAAACAGGTGCTTAGGGGTTCACTTGGTAGATGTGGTTTAAACACAAAATCACGGAAAAGGAGTTCTTGAACTGCAAGAGAGCTTTATTCTTTTAAGATTCAAACTGTGAGGACTGATCATCTCTTGCTGATGTTGCTATCCAACAAATGCTGCTGGATACTTCTAAAGCCGTGGAGATTAAGGAGCTGCTTAGCAAGGGACGAGTGTACAATACTGCCGGATTATAAACTCAAATTGCTACATGTGGGGGTCAGTTGGTTAACGCATTGTTTATCACCCGGTGGTTAAGATTCAGTATGGAAAAGGCCTTAGGACAGGTAGCCATGTAAATTTTTTTCACATCTGTCAACAGTCATCCCTTTATTGATTCCTGTCAAAATTTTTATTAGCTGCGTCATTTAGTTTGTGTTTGAAAGACATTGAAAGCAGACTTCCTGGTGATTTAAGAATTAAATTTAAAAAAAAAACATTTCGTCTGCTTATTAAACATTCCATGATTAAAGTCCATGTATTAAGCTACGAATTAACTTCGAAACAATATTTCCTGTTTCCAAACATGAAGAAATGGCTCGGCAAAAAGGAATTTGATCCCACCGATAAAATCATCCTTTTTTGTTGGCAGGGATAGAAAATTTGGAGAAAAGCTGGACAAGGTGAGTGTAGCTGAAAGGAGACTATGTTGAAGAATAAAATTTATATTTTTTTCTAAAAACGCTGTTTCATTTCAGAAGTAAGTTTGATATAGAACAAAATAACTACTCCTTTTTAGCAAACCAATACCGAGCTCTCACATAAGGCAATTCAGTCTATTTAAATATTTCCAAAGAAATGGTCCCTAAAAACGTCTTCGTAATTAGTGTACTTCTATATTCTTCCTTGCCGAAACAAAAACACTCTCACTATTTTTCGTTTGTCTAAAGAATAACACGAGGAAGATTAAAAAGAAAATAAAAGATGTTAAAACCATAACATCCTTTTAAAGAAAAATCTTGTTAACCAGCTGTCAGTTGATGTCTTGTATGCGGTGGTATTGTTCAAGTACATTGTCTTCGGCGAAGTGCATTATTTGCAATTGAATTTTTACCACTTCTACTCCTTTCGGTCCGTTTGTATGGCGTCGTTTGTGCTCTTTCATCATTTTAACATTTATTTCTTTTTAAAATCCTTTCAACTACAATTTTGTTATTTTTAAACAATATTAGATTTTCATAGTTCAAATACTAGATGTACTCCAAGATAAGAATGTACGTTAGTTACTACATATTTGTTTGTTTTTGGAGTCATGTGTCTGTTTTTTTTTTTCAGCGGTTTGTGTTCACTTAACACTTTTTCACATGTGCCACATTGAACACAATTACATCCCTAAACCCTTAATTTTTTTTTTTTTTTTTTTTTGTTTTTGGGTTCGTAGCAGTTCTTAACGTATATTTCAATACTTTTTTCAGATATTGCGAGCACTTTGTTACTTTCTAAGACTTTGGGAACATTTTAATAGATGCGGTTAGCAGATGTTTTAAAGGATTTACCCCGTAAATTGCATTTAAGTTCGTTGAATTTATTGTTTTTATTTTACAGTTGCCTTTCAAATTAATTGTGAATAAATACCCGAGCAAAGCTTTACTTTTTCTTACTCTGTATTTTATAGTTTTATTTCCTAGTCTGGTGAAAACGTAAAAAATAATTAGTTTGCTAATTAATTAAATACTTGTATAAGTATTTTTTTGTTCGCTTTAATTCTTTATATTTGGTGTAACGCAATAATTTTTTTAATTAGCAGATGAAAATATATAAAATTGAACTGAGTTCAACGGGAAAATTACCCCATTCGATACCGATGAAAATAACCATAAAATTGAAAAAGAAATTCGATTGATATCTGTCAAAACGTATTATGGCATTTAATTGTACGACTCAAAATTAGATTTACGTTTCTCGCCGTTTTGGTGTGTCTTTTATATTTACTTACCCTGTAATTGTTTTAAATAGTTTTGCCAAGCACAGGGTGGGTCAAAAGTAATGTCATAATTTTGATTGGATGTCAGTTTTTTAGATGGCGCTAATTGCCTCTTCTTTGAAATTTATGATGTTGATATACACAATAAAAAAATAAAAATGGATTTCAATTTAAACATTTTTGATATTAAATAAAAACTAATTAACTTTGCATCAGTAAAGAAATAAATAGTATGAATAGAAAATGTTTGATGTTAAAACCATTTTCTGCAAAAATCTTAATGTTTAAGTAAACGCTTAATTCACTTGATTAAATTTTTAAATAAAACTGATTTGATTTTTGATTAAAGGTTTAATTGAAAAAAAAGGATTGACTAAAATTGTTTTTTTTTGTGTATAGAGAAATAGTTGTCAACAAGCCATAGACTGATGATAGTTTAAGCAATAAAGTAAGTATATTTTACAAATTTTACAGTCTAATGGCCAATTTCACCAATTCTATTTAAATATCAATTCATTTTTTAATATAGTTTTTCAATTAATTTTATTTGACATGAAAAACGAATTTTAAACACAAATTGATATTTAAATAAATTAATAATATCGGCCATAAATGAGGATTATAACAATGAAACTTAAAATTTTCAATATAGAAAATCTCAAAAAAATCGGTCTCAGCTTTTGACCATTTTATTCCTTCGTATTCTAAAATTCCGGGAAAAATATAGCCTTAATGGCGTTTTCTTTTCTGAGTAAAATTCTGCATTTATAGTTGTCAACAAGCCATAGACTGATGATAGTTTAAGCAATAAAGTAAGTATATTTTACAAATTTTACAGTCTAATGGCCAATTTCACCAATTCTATTTAAATATCAATTCATTTTTTAATATAGTTTTTCAATTAATTTTATTTGACATGAAAAACGAATTTTAAACACAAATTGATATTTAAATAAATTAATAATATCGGCCATAAATGAGGATTATAACAATGAAACTTAAAATTTTCAATATAGAAAATCTCAAAAAAATCGGTTTCAGCTTTTGACCATTTTATTCCTTCGTATTCTAAAATTCCGGGAAAAATATAGCCTTAATGGCGTTTTCTTTTCTGAGTAAAATTCTGCATTTATTCTGCCTTTTACATTTTTTTAATGTTCTTTTCTGAAAAAGATGTGCTATTTTAAAAGTGTAAAGCGTTCTTTTCTGATAATGTTCCCTTCAAAATTAAAAAAAGTTCTACATGTTCAACACGCATTTTAATTAAAAGGACATGAGTGCAGCACTAGATCAAGGCGAATTCAGTACAAGGTGGTGGAAAGTTTCGAGCCGTAAACACTTACAATGCAACATAAAAAACATATGTTGTTTCTGTTGGCTTTGGATTGTTGTGTCTTGCCACCACCTGTAATTGAATTTACCTTGCGCTAATTGCGCTTTAGTGTTTAATGCCGAAATTTGTGTTTCTTTGTAAACGTAAAATATGAAACACTTCTTAAAGATTAGGGGAGCATTTAAAAATGTTGCCAAGTAACATGTAACACTTATGCAACACTTTTTTAAGAAAACAAAACGACAAAAGTAATATTTATATCTTGATATGAACACAATTGAGTTGTCTGATCTTCGATGAATTTTAACATGAAATACTAAATTTTTAATAACACTCAATAGATTTTTTTAAGATATTTTTAGGGTACAAAACAGGGTTATTAGGCATAATTTTTAAAAAATCGTCAAAAGTTTTAACAAAATTCGTCAAAATCGTCACGAACATTTAACAAAATCTTCAAATATTTAAATTTTACAAATCAGAGGCAATTTATTGCATTGAAAAAAATAAAAAATATAAATTTTTAGCAAGAAATTTTATTTATGAGAAAGAAAGAAAGGCTTAGATATTATAAGCAAGTAAGAAAGTATAGTCGGTCAAGCCCGACCATATGATACCCTACACCACAGTATTTAAAAACACATCATGCTTATGTGTCCATATAAATATGGATAAATCTACGTTTATAAACTTCATTAAAATTTGTTTGAAAGTTTGTGAGAGGCAGAAATTGCCCCCTACCTCCCCTTGTGGTCCTCTTTTTGAAAAACTGTATAGCTTATGTGTCCATATAGATATGGAAATATATATGGTTTAAATTTCATTAAAATTTGTTTGAGAGGCAGAAATTTACCCTATATCCCCTCGTGGTCCTATTTTTTAAAAAATGCATACCTTTTGTGCCCATATAGATATGGTTCTATCTATGTTTTAAATTGGTTAAAATTAAAATCGGTTTGATAGTTTATGAGAGGAAAAAATTTCCCCCTATCTTCCCTCGTGGTCCTACGATTCGGCCCATTTTCAATAGGCTTGGTCCTTGTTCTAATAAGAACCTATGACCCAAATTTTATCAACTTATCTCCAAAATTGCGTCCTGAACTTTGGGCACAAGGACAGCCAGCCAGGTTTGTGAGAGGCAGAAATTGCCCCCTACCTCCCCTTGTGGTCCTCTTTTTGAAAAACTGTATAGCTTATGTGTCCATATAGATATGGAAATATATATGGTTTAAATTTCATTAAAATTTGTTTGAGAGGCAGAAATTTACCCTATATCCCCTCGTGGTCCTATTTTTTAAAAAATGCATACCTTTTGTGCCCATATAGATATGGTTCTATCTATGTTTTAAATTGGTTAAAATTAAAATCGGTTTGATAGTTTATGAGAGGAAAAAATTTCCCCCTATCTTCCCTCGTGGTCCTACGATTCGGCCCATTTTCAATAGGCTTGGTCCTTGTTCTAATAAGAACCTATGATCCAAATTTTATCAACTTATCTCCAAAATTGCGTCCTGAACTTTGGGCACAAGGACAGCCAGCCAGGCGCAAGCCAGCCGGACATCGTTAGTTCGACTCATAAGGTGATTCTAAGACGATCGGTATACTTTAAGGTGGGTCTAGGACCAATATTTTAAGGCGTTACACACATCAGCACAAATGCATAATACCCTCTCCACTATTGTGGTGTGGGTATAACAATTATATTTCTTACACTCAATTTACATGTTGAATTGTATGACGTCCAATTTTGGACGTCATTTTTATGTTTGGTAGCAAGCGGAGAAGGAGAAAGAGGGGTAGAAAAATAGACATGATATCTGTTTTCTCTTCCTCTTTCTTCTCTACACCGCTTGCTCCCAAACAAAAAATGACGTCTAAAATTGGACGTCAGAAAATTGAGCATGTAAATTGAGTCTTAGAAGAAATAAAATTTAAAAGGTCGAAGAAAACAGACTAAATAAAAACAAAAAATGCGCAGAGGAATAGCTTATCCCATCAACAATAAATTTCAAGTGTTCCCAAAAATTGAAATTACTTTTTGATAATAAACAGGCAAGTGCACGGCCTAAAAAAACACTTATGGTGTTTTCTTTTCTACAAAAAAGTGTGACATTTTATTTAAAAAAATGCAATTTGGTGTCTGTTTCATAAAAATTTTGATACCAAAAAGGGTTAGTTTTTTAGAATAAAACAAGCCACCCTTTTCGGGAGCAAAATTTTTAAGAAACAGACCCCAAATTGCATTTTTTTAAATAAAATGTCACCTTTTTTTGTAGAAAAGAAAACACCATTAATTGACAACATCTTTTGTAAGTTGTTGTTGTTTTTATTTTGTTTTTCTTAACCTACTTACAACTACAATTAATGTTGAGAGAATTTCAACTAATTGTAGTGGGGAATGTAAGATGAGATAAACCCACTGTTTATTGTTGATGTGTTTTGTTTAAACTTTGATATTATTACAAGTAGAACTGTTGCTATAAGTCTTATACGTTTAACAGTTTTATTTGGTTTAATATCTTTAGTTTTTCTAAAATCTTTATGGATGAAGGTTCCTGATGATCTGGCCTAAGCAACCAGTGAAATGCGCATAGGAATAGCTTATCCCATCAACAATAAATTTCAAGTGTTTTTATCAAGAATAAAAACTGGGAATTAAGTACGAATAACAAAATCTTTTGAAATTAAAATTTTGTATTCCCATAAATTGAAATTACTTTTTGATAATTTTTTATTTCATTTATCCATATTCATTATTGTTAGTTCATATTTAATATATGAAGATTCAATAAAAAATAATGACAAAAAAAAAAAAAAAAAAAAAAAAATTTATCCATATTCACAGAACCATTAAATAAAAAATAAAATCTAATTTGCTATTAACTTGAGCTTTACTGTTAAAGGTTCTAAGCCAAGGGTTCTGTCTATATCAACAGATTTTTCACCCGACTTAAAACGTTTTTCAACGTCCAATTTTACTTCCACACTATTTCTTTTTTTTTTGCACTCATTTTTCTACACGACTTCTTATTAAAAACTAACTTCTTACTTCCTAACACGCAACTATGCTTAGAATAACTTACCTAACAGAATTTAATAGGAATTCGACTTTTAACACGCAAATAGAAAAAATTCTTCACATGTGGTTATGACTTCAGTCTACCGTACAAACCATGATCGACCAATGAAATCTTTTGCAATATAACATTATTTTACAAATTAAACTGAATTATGAAGTATATTAAAAAACAACAACGCTCAGTACACAGGACTGCAGACAACAACAAATAATTGAAAAATATTATAATTAGAATTATTTTCCATATATTTGATGTGTAAAATAATAAAACCAAGTGAAAGTATTTGAAACCGTTGTCATTTCTCATACTTTGTGCAATTCATTGTTGCTTAATGTGTAACAGCGACAGCAAATAACCGGACACTTCTTTTTGTATGAAGAGTCCCAGCGGGAAAATGTAATCAATAGGAATCGAGAATGTTATACATATCTTGTATAATATTTGATTCCAGAATTCATTATTCTTAACACGGAGCATGACCTAGGATTGTAATAGATTATTTTAATGCATCCTGCGAATGAATTAAATAATGCATCCTTTATGATCAAAATTTGTAAAAGACATAAAGGCAACGAAAATTAACGAATTTTTATTAAGAAAATATAAAAAAAAACCCGAATAAGAGTCACGAACAGAAACAATACATTTCATGTTCTGCAAATGTGGATATATACGTGGTAATCCATGCAAATTTATTTTGTCTGATAAAATTACTTTCTCGATTCCAATGAATGCATTATTATTCTTTCGGAAATATTAAATTTTTTTCAAGTTCTTTTTGTAATCAATTCCTCATTTTCAAACAACCCAGCGGGAAAATAAGGAATTGATTACATACATAAATAACTAAAAAAATAATGTATTTTTTTTTAAAGAATAATAATGCATTCATGGGAATCGAGAAGGTAATTTTATTGACACAATAATTATGATTTGATTACCACGTATATTCTGACATTTGCAGAACAAGGAATGTATTGTTACTGTTCGCAAAAATGTTTCGTGCTTTTTCTTCTCTTCGTGGCAATTATCTTTTTTTTTAGAATTATTTAAGTCATTCCCAGTATACATTAAAATAATTTATTACAATCCTAGGACATGGTCTGTGTTAAGAATAATGAATTCTGGAATCAAATATTATACAAGATATGTATTACTTTCTCGATTCCTATTAATTCCATTTTCCCGCTGGGAAGTATTTTGGTTCGTTGTTTTTAACACATAATGAACAGATTTGTCTGGCACATGATAATATAAACAGGTAGCATTTCTTCGCCAAATGACGATTTTTTGCTTTTGTTTTGTTTGTCTAGTCTTATGTCAAAGATTGTTTTATAAATCAAGTTTTTTATGGTTACTTTAAGTACGAGTCGTACTCAAAAATTCAAGTACGAATAACACTTAAACGTACTCAAAACAATCCTAAATGGTATTACTTTCGAAAATCAGTCCCGGAATTTCTTGAAATAAGTAAAAATTCTTAAATCAAATAAAAAAAGATTAAACTTTTAGTTTACGCATGTTTTGATTTTCTATAAACATTGAAAAAAGGTGTCGTCAAACTCATGTGTACCACGAAGGCTTAAAAAGTAAATTTGAACTCTTGCTTCTCATTTAGTTTATATTTTTGGTTAAATATGTACATAAGATTTCTAAAGTAAAAACCAAGGCGAATTGACTAGAAGGTGGGGTCAAGTCAACATATGATGTTTTTTTCGGTGGTCGACTTGTCAAAGTTTGTATACAAACTAGTTTTTTATGTAAACAAACCTGTTTTTTTTTACTAGCAATATTTTTGACAACCCGACCACAGAAGCATTGTATGTAGTTGTAGAGTTGAACTCACCTTCTAGTCATGTCGCCTTGGTAAAAACCTTATCAGGCATAATATTTGTGTTTTATCATTCTGTAAGGTGTAATACGAGTAAGTAAATCAATCATAATAATTGTTTCTTTCTAGCTCGGAATAAAATCAACTTTATAGTACTTGAATCAAGCGCATTTTGAGGTTGATTCAATCTTGGTTTTACTTAAATCAATCTCATTTTCGGATTATTTCAACTACGCAATCGGGATTGAATATGGATAATTTAAGTATTTTGCGATTAAAAATTTGTACTTGAGTCAATCTTTCTGTGCTTGATTCAAGAAAATCCATACTCACCGTACTATCAATACCGCTTCGAATTGATTTGAGTACGGATGGATTTTATTCCCTTTAACATCTTTCGATTTTTTTAGTGTCATAACTAGAAAAGTGGCAACAAATTCTTTTATGACTGTGGCAGCACAGACAAAATGGTTTTTACTTTTTTTTGCAAGTTTTAATTATTTTATTAAACACAATGAATTCCAAATACATTTTGATATTTTCTTTTAAAATTTTGGCACTTGTGGTTTATATTTGGTTCGGCTTGAGGTCATTAATTATAAATTAAAAAACTATTTCAATTTTAAATTTTTAATATTTCTATTTATGTACCCAATATTTATACCCACAGGGTATTATGCATTTGTGCTGATGTGTGTAACGCCTTAAATTAGTGGTCATAGACCCACCTTAAAGTATACCGATCTACTCAGAATCACTTTCTGAGTCGAACTAACGATGTCCTAACTAACGATGCTGTCCATGTAACCTCGTGCGCAAAGTACAGGTCGCAATTTTGGAGATAATTTGATAAAATTTGGGTCATAGTTTCTTATTGGCACAAGTACCAAGCCTATTGAAAATGTGCCAAATCGTAGGACATCGAAGGAAGATAGGGGGAAATTTCTTCCTCTCAGAAACTATCAAACCGATTTCAATGAAATTTAAAACATAGATAGAACCATATATAAATGAACACAAAATGTATGCATTTTTAAAAAATAGGACAACGAGGGGAGATAGGGGCAATTTCTGCCTCTCAACCCGATTTTAATGAAATTTAAAACATAGATAGATCCATATCTATATGGACAAATTAGCTATACAGTTTTTCAAAAATAGGACCACAAGGGGAGGTAGGGGGCAATTTCTGCCTCTCACAAACTTTCAAACCGATTTTTATGAAGTTTATAAACATAGATAAATCCTTATTTATATGGACACATAAGCATGATGTGTTTTTAAATACTGTGGTGTGGGGTATCATACAGTCGGGCTTGACCGACTATACTTTCTTACTTGTTTTAAATTTAAAAAAGTATAAGAACATAGATAATCGAAACAGGTCAACAATTAATATTGAACAGTATTTAAAAATAATAAGTTTTTGTTCAGAAATGGTGACATTTTTTATTGATAGTAGATGTTTGATGTCTCAGGTTTAAGCACATGTTTCGTATTTTCAACTTCTTCCAAGCGTTCCACGGAAATGTATGCAAGTGTACGAAGGGTATTAAGCAGATATATTTTTCCAATTCATGAAATTACGGAATCAAATATTTTACAATACTTTCAATGGACTAGAAAAAAGCATTTGAAATCATAATCACCCATATAAAGACTCTAATCAAACTGAGATTAATGAAAAGCCTAAAAAGGGACATCAAAAAGGCAAATGGAAACTGATCAGGTTTCGAAAATAAACAGTAACATTTAAGCTTTCGGCTCACACTCCCGAGAACGAAATCTATTTTTTTAGTGATTGTGTAGACGAACACACCCCTTAATAACGTTCATAACTATTGTCAAGAAAGAACCGAACATTATATACACTGATAGAAAAATACATCTTCATATTGATGATGCCCTAACATCAGAATTGTGTCATCAATGTTACTACAAATGACATCAATGAGGCAAAAAGTAGCATCAATCCCATGACTAACGTCTTCGTACAATTTTGTCATTTTTTACGTGTCATCTTGTTTATGACATCAATTCGATGCCACATTTTGTATATTAGTAACATTATTACAATGTATTATAAAAAGCAAAAATTCCTATATTTTATTTTTTTTAAATTATTAAGTCAAACACATCAAATTTTTAAAGTAGAATGATTACGAAAACCGTATGGTAAACAAAGGTCGTAATTCAACAAACGTGAAACAAACATATGTAACGAGTAAGTAAATAATAATATTATCTCAATTCGACTTAAGTCAATTCCAACGACTTTGACTTAATGACATATGTGTCCTTTCTCCTATGTTACTGCGTCATCGCACTGAGGACATGTTCGTCATTTCTGTGATGCCGATGTGTCATCCCATTGATGACATGATTTCATTTTTAACCTTATGACACTTTGGCCACTTTGGTTGACATCACCATGATGAAAAGTGTCATGGGGTCAAAAACGAAGACACTTGTTATAGTACTGATGTCAAAATACATCAGCGTTATGACGCCTTTTCTATCAGAGTAGTGTTCTGTTCTTCGTTAAAAACAGAACAATTGTATTGATACTGTAGACAAATATTATATTCTATTATGTTTTTTTATTTACATTGATACAATATAAATGAACAAACAAAAAATTTTTGCAACGACCGCAAAAAATGTTTGGTTTTTTTTACCAACCAAACGCAACGAACATTAATGAGCCGAACCGAACACATTGAATTTTGTGGCTTTTTAACCCTGCTGTTAGGTTAAGCCCATTTGGTCCAATTTTTGAATTGTTTCCTTTTGAATTTTTTAACGGTGATATATACTGACTTAGTTTTTTAGCTCACGTGGTCTTTTTATAAAACAACGTTTTTTACAAAAATTCAAGGTTCTAACATAAAACAGTTCTGAGAAAATTATAAATTTACGAATCTTAGGTTAAGGGACCATTTGGTCCCTAGTATATTTTGTTTGGTTTTCTTAGATATTTTACATTTATTTCAAAAGAAAAAATAGGTATTTATAAGTTTAATTTATAATAATCGTCATTGCAAGATAAGAAAAATATTTTTCAGTTAGTTTTGCAAATAAACTTGCTGCAAATGGAGCATATTATGTCAGACTTAGACTAACAGCAACTACAAATTCCTCGCTTTCGATCCCCTGAATTAGAAGTGTTATTATAAATAAAGGCCACTGGAACTATGCATGTTGATCGTATTTCGGTCAATGACTGCAATGAGAACTCTTGTTGAGGTAATCTAGTCCGTTTCATCACATACTCCTTAGCCAGGGAAATTGCTAGTTGCCGCAAAGACTCAGATCTCCTGCGATTCCGATTAGCTGGAGCCGATGAATCGTCGATTTTAGAAAATAGTATGAACGCATTCAAAGCGAATATATCCAGTATGTTTGCAAACACAATGTTTGTCCATCGATTTGTTTTGCGTTTTGTGCTGTAGGAACCAACCACTTGATGAGCAGTATCTACGCCACCGTGAAAACCTACATTAGAAGTTTCTTTCCTGAAGTTGTTTACCAACTCAAAAATGGAAAAAAATTGTCGCCTGTTATATTTTGCCCTTTCAAGCTTTTTGCCATTACAACGTGTTGCCCATGGTTCTTTTCAGGCTGTACATTTCCAGGCTCACCAAGGTATGGTTGTGTTTTTAATACTAAGCCTGACTTAGAGTTCACCTATAACCAAAATTTCAAATCATATTTTTCTGGTGTTGATGGCATAAACTGTCGAAAAGAACTTCACCCCTTCAATGCAACAAGTTGCTTATCAATGGTGACGTTTTCGTTACAATTATAAATTATTAAAAGAAGTTGTTACCAACGGTCCCACAGTTCACGAATAGGAGCAAATTTTTCTCAACTACGCATTTGATGTCGACTCAAAACATCAGCGAAGTGTATGCCACTATTAATCATATGAAATTTATCTTCGGACACAATGGAGTGGCACGTCAAACCATTTAATTTTTAGCAATAAAAAAGAATGAACAGAGCTAGCTGCAGCTAGGACGGGCTCCCGTTCAGTATCTGTTTCAGAAGAACTTGTTTTGTCATTTTTTGAAATGTAATCCATTTCCGACTCTGAAATATCGGAGTCTCTTTCTGCATTGAATAAAACACGTCGGAACTATTAAAAACAATTCACAAACTGAACCAAGCAGTGCAAATACTTGTGTTTCTTGAAAAAAATAAAATAAATAAAAAACGGGGCATCCCATAATTGTCTTGAACGTATTTAATCTATGTTGATTGAAAAAAACAAATAAGGGGTATTCCATACTTGTTTTTCACATTAGCTGTTCATATGGACCAAATGGTCCATTAACCTAACAATCGTAAGTTTTTTCTAACCTAACAGCAGGGTTAAAAAAACCCGAACGGAATTAAATATTCACATCTTTTGTTGAGTTGGATAAAAACAATATTATTTTTGTGTTCGAAAGATGAGAAACAGGGAAACGTTATTTTTTTAATGATTTTCTACACTAACGCTAAGGAACAAACACTGATTCATACAATTTTTAACAATAACAAATAATCATGGAGCACAATTTTAAAGCAAGAAAATGTTAAGGTTAACCTTTGAAAATTGTATAATCTAAATGAATAAAAAGTCCTAGTTTAAACATAGATTCTTGAAAAGATTTCAAATAGCATTCCATTAAACATTTTTAATTACATTTATTAAAATTAGTTGGAATTTAAAGTTTTAGGAATTTACTTCAAAAGATAAGCTCTGGTTAGACAGATACTCACAAATTAAACTTTCAGCCTTTTTGGCCAGTAACAAGGTCGAGAGAACTATTTTAAAAATTCTTAAGAAGTTTTTGTATTAAATTTAAGACAACACGTATTACGTACATAAATGACACAACAAATGACCATTTACAAAAATATTTTTTCGTAGAAATACATACATATTTAAATAGTTTCATTTGTTGTATCAACAAAAAGGACATACAACCCCAACCATTGCGTTGAAAACTTGTTACTGCCCATGGAAAAAAGTGTTATTGACTCATGGCCAAATTATAAAAGATTTACGATGTTGTAGGACAAGTACAACACGTGACTAAAGATAAAAGGACTTAACGTTATGAAGTTACGAAGGAGCTAAAACCCTTAACGAGCTTAACTAAATAAAGATTTGCATATTGACACTAAAAGTTGTCCACATACAGGACATTAAGGAGGGATGAGGGGAGGGGAAAAAGCAACGAAAAGGTCGTTGTTAAGGAAATTCTATAATATTTTCCATTCCCAGTCTACATGGTATTGGCAAATTAAATGTGCTAATGTACTTTTGTCTTAGAAGATTAAATCCTTTTGGGAATAAAAATTATAATTTAAGATTTAAGACATACCAGTGACATGTAAAGTACTCGAGTAATAAACAATTCAAACACCAACAACAGACTGCTAAGATTATGAATGTACCACAGCGACTAAACAATACTATATAAATAAAAATTGGAAATAAATCATTAAAGATTTCCCCATAAGACACCAGGATGGTAGTGCAGGCAGCTTAGAAAATTAAATCCTTTTTCCAAATTGAAAATATCTCACACATTGAATAAAGGAAAACTTAAATGATAAAATAAATAAAATAAAAGGGGTTTCTTCGGTATTGAGTTATTGAGACAACAACTAAGAATTTCAAAAATTCAAAAGCATGGATACATATGTACATACATGTGGTATTTTTTATTTGAGTATCTTTTTCGTAGTATGTAGAAATACAAAAGTTTGCGAACTTAAAATATATAATTCCTTTTGATTTATTTGCATTTAAATAAACATATTACCACTTTGTTTTTTTCTCCAACACATATTCGAACATAAAAGATTTAGAGATACTCTTGTGTATGTATGCAAGTATTATGACTATCTGTGAATTTCTTTAAATATTTGAAATTCTTAAGTTTTTCTGTTTATTTGTTTTAATATGTATAAAAGACATCTTTATCTTTTTTTTCGTTTTATTATATTTTAGGCCAAACGATTTATAGAGCTGGTTATGGTCATTTTGGGAATATCTTTTATATTTTATGTTTCTTAGCTCGCGGCTAATTTATGTTGAAATTTTTGTTTGTTAAAAACAAAAATAAAACTTTTCTAATTATGATATATTTGTTAAAAATCTATGCATTTTGTGGGCGACACAAACATTTTTGCCAAAGTTTTGCTGACCATGTCCAGTTATTTTAAACTTCAACATTTGTCTTTGTTAGTTTTTAATGTTTGTTGAAAAAGACCTAAAATAAGTTTTTATTTGAACATAAATGGTTAAAAACAAGTAAAGTCTGTCAATCCCGACCATATGATACCCTACACCATATATACAAACAAGTTTTACTATTGAACCCTATTTGGGACCCATGGGAAATCATGGACCCATCTGAACAAAATTATGTTCATGGGGGGCATATTTGAACCTGCTAGGACAACATTTTGTCATGACATATTAGCTATCGTAAAAGTTATCATCGCGATTTTTATGTTAATGCCAACATTATAAGAAAGTTATGGCATTAAAAGCTTGTTTCGGGACTAGTAGGTATTTGTACAGGAGCTACGGTCAAATATGGACTGATTTCAATTAAATTTGGTAAGATGATTTTGATTGCAAGTTTGGACCAAATTAATTCTAAATACTAACATAATAAGATGGTTTATGGTACAAAGACTCTTTTTAAGAAAGACATTTGTAGGGGGGATATGTGAAATTATTGGCAGATTCTTTTAATTGGCTTATTCCGGGTTTAAAAAACTTGAATCGAAACCAAAAACTGTCGAACAAAACATAAAAATTTGTGTACAACTTTTCGTTTTTTGAGTTGGTTTGGCCAATGACAAAAGAAGAAGTGAAAAAAATGGAAGTTTTTCTACTTTGACTGCAGTTTTTTAAGCGCTGGCTTATTCCTTTTGATAAATAGAATTTAAGTACCAAATTTCATCAAATTATCTTCTTTGCGCACTAGGTTTAAGGTGCATGACGATTTTTATATAAAAATCAAAATTATAAAAATCAATATATTTTATCATTGACAAGTGCATAAGGAACAATATGGTATACTTGAATAAGTTTTTCGACATTTACTTCTATGTTCCAATATAACTGTTATTTGCGGTCCCTGGTTTATTTACGCCGTAAAATAGTTTTGCCATCTTAACATATTTTTCTTTTAATTCAAAGATACCAATTAAGGATATTACAATGAAACGGTTTTTATATATATATTTACATAAATTCAATTCAATGGTGCGATGATCACACATATCCAGTGTTGCCAAAACTTGGTGACCAAAAATGGCTAAATGTACGGAAAAAATGGCTAAAAAATGGCTAAAAATGGGCTAAAAAATGGCTAAATGCTTTTTTAAATAAAAACACATGAAAATTCAATAACAAAACAAAAATAATTAATTTAAAGTAGTTTACGATGAAATTGTGAGTTAAGATCAATTTGTTAAATAAGAATAAACGTAAAAAAAATTTTAAAATAAATTAATATTAAAAAATTAAAGCATCGAAAAATTCGATGTCGTTATAATTCATCTCATAGGAATCACTCACTCATTAGCTTCAAATAATCATAAGTTTTAAATAATTTTAAGGTAAATTTTAATCAGACAACATTTACCCAGCCTTTTGAGTCCAGATCTGCAATAAAAAACAAGTAAGAAAGAATAGTCGGTTAAACCCGACTTTATGATACCCTACGCCACATTAGAACCTTTGTACCAAATTTTATCAAATAATCTCTAAATTGCGACCTGTACTTTGCGCACAAGGTTTACACGGACAGCCAGCCAGCCGGAAAAACATCGTTAATTCGACTCAGAAAGTGATTCTGAGTCAATCGGTATACGTAAAGGTGGGCTAAGGACCAATATTTTAAGGTGTTACAGACATCAGCACAAACGCACAGTACCCTCTCCATTGTGGTGGTGGTATAAAAATTGTATTGTTATGGTACAAATATTTAACTAATTGATAAAATCGACTTAACGGTTGCTTAATGTAACCTATTTCTCAAATTACTTATTTACGATGTTTACTTGGCTAAACATCCTCTCTACTTCAGCATTAGACCATGCAAGTGAGAGCAACTTTATAGTCAAATCAGAAATTTCTAAAACAATTTTGTCACCGCCTGCACCCTTTTATTGAAATACTTGCAACCAGAAAGAAACAGCGATGTTTGTGTTGATCCATTTTATAAATTTAATAGTGGAATACTGTTCCTTTATTTTGAAAGATGTTTCAGCGTCATAGTTTATAGCGATTTTCAAGATTTGTAAAAGTTGTGATTTAAATAACAGGCGTTTTAATTGTTCAAAATGTTTATTTTACTTTTATAAATTTTTATAATAAAATAAAAATTATTCTTTTAAAAGAAAAACGGCAAAAAATGGCTAATGGCTAAACTCATTTTTTAATGGCTGAACAGGATGGAAAATGGCTAAATCTAGCCACTAAATGGCTAAATTGGCAACACTGCACATATCTCGGTATTGTAAACTATTAACTTCAGCCGGCTAATGATCCGTCAATAGTGGACGCCGCTGCCGGTTTCTTCGCGGCATAGATTTCTGATGTCAGATGGCTTGTCAAAAGAAAATAGAGCACGCTCCAATTGAAATTTTGTCACATAATTTTGCATTTGACTTTACCAGAAGCAAAGTTAAAAAGGTAGCACACGACATGTTTGTATTTTGCAGTGGGAAATTTAACATGTCAGATGACAAAAATATGTCGGGTACGGTCGCCTTTACTTGGACAGTCAGCCAGCCGGACGGACGGACATCGTTATATTGACTCAGAAAGTGATTCTGATTCTATCGGTATACTTTGAGCTGAATATAATGGGTGATTTTTTAAGAGCTATAGGAAAGTTAAAAAAACACATAAAATTCAGAAAAATGCATGAAATCTTTATACGGTCCATATAATTTAATGTTTGAAAATTATTTCATGCAAATGTTGACCGACTGCGCCTCAAATGGTCCATCCGCTTAGTCCAATTTTGGCATTCTCTTTTCAACATTTCGGCCGGTATCTCAATGTTGTCTTCCAATGCGTCAATTGAAGCGGGCATGTGTGTATAGACATGAGCTTTAACATAGCCCCACAAAAATATTCTAAAGGCGTTAAATCGCACGATCTAGGCGGCTAGTTGACCGGTCCCGAACGTGAAATAAAATGTTTACCGAACTCGCCTCTCAATAAGTCCATTGTTAAGCGTGCTGTGTGGCATGTGGCACCGTCTTGTTGAAACCACATGTCGTGCAAGTCAAGCTCATGCATTTTGGGCAAAAAAAAGTTGGATATCATCTCACGGTAGCGCTCACCATTCACAGTTACGTTACGATTCGCATCATCTTTGAAGAAGTACGGTCCATTGATGCCACCAGCCCATAAACCGAACCAAACTGTGACTTTTTCTGGATGCATTGGTAGCTCTTGCAATGCTTCTGGCTGATCTTCATTCCAAAATCGACAATTCTGCTTATTAACGTACCCATTGAGCCAAAAATAAGCTTTGTCGCTGAACACAAGAAGCGCGCGATGAACTTTCTTAACAGAGCACGCATTTTGATAATAAAATTCAATAATTTGCAAGCATTGTTTGTTTGTAAGACGATTCATGATTAAATTAAAGACCAAACTGAAGATGTTTGACAGTGAAACAAAACACGAAACGTGCGCCAGCTGTTTAAACCAGTGTTGCCAAAAAGATAATAACTAAAAAATCACCCGATAGAACCAATATTTTAAGTTGTTACAAACATCAGCACAAATACCTAATGCCCTCTCCATTATTGTGGTGTGGATATATAAATATGCAATTTTTGCTTTTAAGTTTTAATTTTTTTGAATATTTTAATTTCAAAATTTTGAGAAAGAATAATGTTGTGTGTATCTGATTTATGTAACACATTTTTTTCAACATAAACTGTATGCATTAAATTTAATATTATATATCGACCCCTTTGCGCGAAATTATCGTATGTTACAAAAACCAAATTTTACAGGACAGCCATTTTTCTACTTTTATCTGCTTTCGCTTGCATTATAAAATGAAAATATACATTACATTTTTGGAGCAACGAAGTGGAATTCGCCTACAATATTTTGTCAGGTGACGTGTCTTTGAATGTAGAACAAGATTGCATCAAAAACTCAATTTCAAAAAAATTGGCATACACGATAATTTCGCGCAAAGGGGGTCGATATTATACGTCATGTTCATTTTACATTTAAAAAATCATTTACTATAATTATAAGATTTTAAGTCTTGTTGTATTGGAAATCAATTAAATAAAAAATTAATTTAATGTTAAGCAAGAATTGGAGTCTAGAGAAAACGATTTATGAAACAAATTTTCATAGAGAAATCGTTCAATAAACCTTTTATAAACCTTAAATGTTTTTTATTGATAGACGTATGTAAAGTTTTTACTGCATTCTTAGAATCTAATACAAAAAATCATTCATGCAGCTTCTCTACATAAAACAATTTTTCAAAGCAAGTGGGAACAACTTACCCAGCGGTAAATATTGAAAGGACAGCCTTTTTGAAGGCCTCTATTCTCCTTTCTATAAAGATTCCCTTCGCATGATATCCTGCCTTCAGAAGTATGCCTTCTAGAAGGTATAAACTTCTTTGAGAAGGGAGCAATGAAGGTGTTAAGTTTTATTTACTTTTTATTTTTAGTGACCTTCCTTACTCGCTTCTTTGGGAAGAGAACGAAGTTGATATTAAAGGGAGTGTAGAAGGGCTTGCTCCCCATGACAACCTGTGTAAAAAATTAATAAGTATGGAATGCGGCGAGAAGGGCCTATGACTGCTAAATAAGGCCCTCTATTAGGCCTCTTTACTCATTCTAGTTACCGCTGGTTTATTTTTGTTTTAATGAAATAACCCTGAGTCTTTAAAAATATTTAAAATTGAGTACATTGAACTCCTCATCTGTTACTATGTACTTATTTTGAAATATCAGAGCATCTTATCGGATTTGAATTGACATCTATTTATTGACATAACTAATTTACAATTACATAAGCAGTAAAGTTGCAATAATTTAATAAAAAATACCGGGAATTACCCCACAAATTTAACAGAATTTTTGCCCAGAAAATGTGCAGGATCAAGGGATTATTGTACCGTACAAAAACCAATATTTAGAATTAAAACGAATACTGTACAATTTACGTAAAAGGTGATTCTGAGGTAGAATGCTCAAAATTTTACCTAAAATTATCCCTGATTTTATTTTTTATATTTAGTCATTAAATACCAAATCTAGCTTTAAATTTTTAACTTCGTAAAGGTACATTTTTCTTTTTTTTCAAGCAGGTTTAAACTTTAAAGGGGTTAAATGCCCTACCGAAGTTAAGTTAAAAAAATCTATGACATACATGACCTTAAAACCCATAAAACATGTATAAATGTTAATAAATATTTGAATTGCGCCAAACCAAGATAAAAACAGATAAACAACCCTTTAAGGATCTACAGTCAGACAAAGAAAATGATTTAAAACAATAAAAACAGCCATTTAAATTTAACGGCAATAACAATAAATTCAAATAAATCATAAGTAAAATTAAAAACTAGAAAGTGAAATCTTGATAAACAACGGAGTATTAACATAAGATGAAAATATGATGACAAGTTGAGACACAAATGCAAAAATGGTATTCAGAAAAAGGACAACAGGGAGGCTAAATAAAAAAAGTGCCAAGTTAAACCCTGCATACAACGAACAAAAGGAAACGAATATATTTAAAAAAAGATGAAATTTTTAGAATTTAAGAACCTCTATAACACACATACACATACAATTATTGCCCTATACATAAGTTATGTCCTTGTTACCTTCAAAAAGAATTTATTAGCTTGTTTATGTGATGATAAGGCTGGAAATGGTATAAAAAGTGTCATTTGCATGTAATAATTTGCCTATTTGTTCTTTTACTTGTTAGCGGCAACCAAACGACAACTCATTTTGTAAATTTTTGTAAGTGTTACATTTGCTTCATTGCATTTTTGTGCTACACTTCATGCAATTCGGAAAAAAAAACAGTGATATAGTGCTCTAAAAAATGGCGATGACATGTCAGAGCAAAAAAATCAAGCATAACCTTTTTTAATTTTTTAAACATATTTTTACAACAAATGTATATTTGGATAGGCGAAAAATCGTTTCTTAAATAAGTAAGACTGCTATATTCCGCTGTGCCGAATCTTTGATACCCTTTACAGAGAGTTTGAATATTTCAGGAGTAGACTTTATATTGGGCCTATAATTAATCAAAATAGTTGCCATATTTCAATACGGTAAAATTTTTTTTTAGCATTTTAAGCGTCTTCAAATGCTTTTCGGTAGGACGCTTTTTATGGGGACGACACTGATAGAAAAGGCGTCACAACGCTGATGTATTTCGATATCAGCACTATGACAAGTATCTTCGTTTTTGATCCCATGAGACAAATTGTCATCAGGTTAAATTATGTCACTAATGGGATGACACATGTTCATCACAGAAATGACGAATCGGGGCAGTTTAATAAAAAATGTCATCAGCGCGATGACTCAGTAATATCAAGAAAAGACTCGTTAGTCTAAATTTAATATCAAACTGTCTTCGAATTGGGTCATTAGGATTGATTTAAGGTCAAAGTCAGAGAATATTGTTTTTTAATTACCCGTTAAACATCAGAGAACGGCTTTGTGCAATTGAAAAAAAAATCGCATTAAATGAATAGCAACAAATACACTCACTTGCGGTCATACAATCAAACTTGCGCAACCGCAAATATTTGCTGCTGGTTTGCATTCATTCAAATAATGCACATCGTGTTTTGTTATTCATACCATCGTTAGCTTCGTTTTTTAATAAAGATGTTTGTGTGTTCGGTGCGACAATGATTGTTTTGGAAAAGAAAAAAAATACAAACAAAAAAGCCAGAAATCAAGCAATTATTACTCATGTATTCATTCAGCATTAACTATGTAGTACAAGAAAAACAAGTTAGAGTGCTATATTCGGCTGTGCCGAATCTTTGATACCCTCCACCGACACTTCGAATGTTTTAGGAGTAATATCTGTATGATGTCTATTTATTATTATAATCTTTGTAAAAATCAGACATCTGCATTAAAATTTGTTGCGGTTTAGACCTATATAAAACTATTGAGCGACAATCAGAATCAATTTAAAAAGGCTTGAGTAGCTTGAGTAGCTGAACTTAAATGATTTTCAGGAGAACAAATTACATATATAAAAGCCATGGTAAGCTATGAACCAATCATCCCAAATTCTGCAGAACGATTTCTGGTATTAAAAAACAAAAATTTCAATACAGCGGTGCAATTAGTTTAAGCGTTTGCAATGAAGCTAAACTGGAAGAAAGTTTACCGCGTATTTAATTATTTTACCAGAGTGGGCTTTATATGGGGCCTATGGTAAGTTATGCACCGATCTTTACCAAATTTCACAGTGTAATTTCTAGTTCTATAAAACTGTGATGTACCAAATTTTGTTATCATAGCATTATTTTTTACGTTTTTAGGCGTACCAAGCTGTTTTCCGGGAGTAGTTTTTATATGGGGCCTAGAGTAAATTATGAACTGATCTTCACGAAATTTCACGGTCTTATTTCTAGTCCTATAAAACGTTTATGTTCCAAATTTTGTTATGATAGCATTATTTTTGACGAATTTAGGCGTACTAAACTGTTTCCCGGAATTAGGGTTTATATGGGGCCTAGGGTAAATTATGGACCGATCTTCACGAAATTACATTGTTTTATTTTTTGTCCTATAAAACTTTGATGTACCAAATTTTGTTTTTACGGTTTTAGGCGTACTTAACTGTTTTCCGGAAGTAGTTTTTATATGGGGCCTAGGGTAAATTATGGACCGATCTGCACGAAATTACATAGTTTCACTTCTTGTCCTATAAAACTTTGATGTACCAAATTCTGTTATGATAGCGTTATTTTTTACGGTTTTAGGCGTACTTAACTGTTTTCCGGAAGTAGTTTTTATATGGGGCCTAGGATAAATTATGGACCGATCTTCATAAAATTTTACAGCGTAGTTTCCAGTTGAATAAGACGAATTCTTGCAAAATCTTATGGCATTCTGTGCATTATTCCACCATTTATGTTAGTTTTTGTATCAAAATTATCAATTTTTTTTAGGTGGTGGTTCCACATTTTGATTCATGGCTCCGATCCTACTGAACCGATTTTGCTGAATTTTAATCCCAAACTGCTTAGGATAACTACAAGCAATTTGACACCCAGAGTGTTTAGTTCTTTTGAGTTTTTCGAAAGTGAGCGTGTTTTCAACAGACGGACATGGCAAAATCGACTTAGAATTACTCAAGGACCCAGAATATATACACTTTATGGGGTCTGAGATAAATAATAAAAAAGTTTCACACGGAATGACAAACTTAACATACCCTCTTCACAACTAATTGTGATGGAGGGTATACAAAATTGAAATGAAACTAAACGCACATATGTAGGTAGGTACATACAAACATTTTCCATAGAAACAGACTGTTTTTTTTCATCTTAAAAAGTACAGTATTCTGTATGTAGGTACAATTAGAGTTTTTTTTTCCCGGAGTTTTTCGATTCCCGGGAAAGCGGGAAACATTTTTAAATTTCCCGGGATCCCGGGATCCCGCTCCATACAAATAATACAAAGTAAACTTGGTTTTATTAATGAAAAAAACTTTTATAAACAAACGTGAGGGAACTTGTCTACAAAGAAGGTAAAATAAATGCTTAAATACTACAAAAATAATTGAAGATTGAAAGCGGAACTTGAATTATTATTACCTTCTATTATAAGTAAATTCCGTATTATGATGATCTAGTACAAGATAAAATAAACATAACAATTGAGGTACTCAAGATATGAGATCAAAAAGTAAATTCATAAAATATATAAAATATTTTAATAAATATATTAACATTTTTTAACGGCGTAGGAAATTACTTTCTGACACACTCAAAGCGTTTAGTGAGTCGCCAAAGAGTATATTTCTGATTTTGTTTACTGATTACCATGTTTCCGAAAAATTTCGTTTACTTTTTTACCGAGGTTGGACAAATAATTAAAAGTGCACCGTTGTTGCATGCTTCTGATGTCAAGGTTGATGCAAAAAATAGCATCATCCGGACTACTTCTTACAAACTATTTATTTTCATTAGGTCCATCTGTAATCTTTAGGACAATGTATTTTTCAAATTGTATGTTTTAGTAACTTACACGAGTTTCATTATTTTTTTATTTCGGTTTCCCCGCACTTCCCGGATATATTACCAAGCTCGATTTTTTTTTTGTAGATACGACTATGTTGCAATAACGGAGCGATATGTTTATGTATATCCTATTTTTAAGACTTGTCCATGGACAATGAGAATTTACTGCCTGCATCTTATTTTGAATTTATGTTCTTTATCAATTCATCACTTCACTTAATTTATTAATTATCAACTGTTGCACTGCCCATTCTGCTTTTAGTAGATTTATTGCCGCAGGAGACATTAATTTACGTTTGTACACATTTCTTATAATTGATCTAATCGACAACCCATCCACAGATGCTAATTTTTAGAGAAAAGAAAACTTAATTTCAGAGTAAAAATAGCTGTTTTCTGAAAATATGAAGAACTTTTTATTTCCCGGGATCCCGCAACAAAAATCCCGGGAAAACGGGAAATATAATAAGTGAAATTCCCGGGAATTCCCGGGACGGGAAATCCCGGGAAAAAACCCTAGGTACAATGTATTCTTGTTATTGTTGTTAATCTTTTTTAAGTTGTTTTATTATTCGACCTTTTTCAATTGTAATTTGTAAAAAAATAATAAATAATATTCAAGCTCGAGGTCAGTTTTTTCCTTTTTAAATTTTTTATTTTTCAATATTTCGACATCCTTTGGATGTCATCTTCAGGAATCTTAAAATAAATATAATCAAACATAAATCATATATTAATATCACTATAATATTAAACAACATATGTAAACAATAAAAAATTAAGACTTACACCGAGTGACAAAAATACACAACAATTAGCTTGAAGATCTATTATTGCACTAATTTTAGCTTTTTATTTATAATGTGTCTGTAACTTTGAGCGCAGTTATCAGTGTCACTCTTAAAATTAATTCTCTTATGTAACGGTATGTTGATTATGTGTAGCATCTCCAGCATTGATGTCCATTCAAGCCAGTGCTGATCAAAATTTAAATGCTTGTGTATTGGTGAGAATATGAGACAAATTTTGAAATACAGTACAACAAAAACGTAAATGAAAAGATTTTTATAAAAATGTAATCGTAAAAATTGTATTGGTATAAAAAATCTGTTTAATACCTCAATACACAATTAATTTGCTATATACTTGATCGCAACTGTGGTTTTCGTTGCCATTACATTTTATCTGGTAAATTAAGTCAGCTTTGTCAAATTTGTCCACTTTAGCTTTGGTACATGAGAAAAGTTTTCTCATCGTATTATCGGCCCTCTGTACTATTTTATATTTTTCCTCATCATATATTTTGGAGCTTTTAACTCGTTCCGATATGCCTGGTACATATGTAATTGACCTGTATATTTTCGCTTCCTCATCTTTACTTCCTTCAATCTGATTCCGAATTTTTTTGTTTTTATTAATCAAATTGTTAATGATTTTTTCAGGGAATGAATTTTTTCGCAATATGTTCTTTACTTTTCTAATGTTGTCTTTATGGAATTGTTTGTCACTAATTGTCATAACTCGTCGTATTAAATTTACCGCCGTATTTATTATAATATTTCTTGGTTGACATGAAAAGAAGTTCACAATTCTACCAGAAGAGGTTGGTTTCTGGTACCAATTTGTTTTCAGTTGGTTTCCTTTTCTGATGACTAAAGTATCCAAATAAGGCAGTCTTCCGTTTTCTTCTTCCTCCATAGTGAATTTTATTTGTCTGTGAAAACTGTTTAGTTGTGTCCATGTTTCTTCTATTGCACTTTCATGTATAATCCCAAACAGGTCGTCAACGTATTTAGTAAGCATTCTCGGCTTAATGGTTAATTTCGGTATGGTAGTTTTAAGCAGTTCTTCCATTACAATGTCTGCTAAAATTGGAGATGCCGGTGACCCCATTGGAAGTCCCCTACATTGCGTGTAGACTTTGTCCTTTTATTTAAAATATCTGTTGTCCTTTACACAAAATTTCAGTATTTTTATAAATAGTTCCTTCGTCATTCCAGTGTGTTTTTTAATCTCTTCCCATTTCATTATGATTGTCTCTATAGCAAAATCTACAGGTATACTTGGGAATAATGAAACTACGTCAAATGATACAATTCTCTCATCGTCACGTGAGACAAATTTGACAAAGCTGACTTAATTTACCAGATAAAATTTAATGGCAACGAAAACCACAGTTGCGATCAAGTATATGTTGGCACTACTAGAAACAAATTACGAACGAGAATTTCTGGACACAAATCGGACATTAAGTGTAAAGATAATTTATCAACACAAAAAACAGCACTAGTAGCCCACTGTAAAGAAAGAGGACACACCAAATTTTGAAGATGTTCAAATATTACAAACTGAAGAGAAATATAATAGAAGATATACACTGGAGATGCTACACATAATCAACATACCGTTACATAAGAGAATTAATTTTAAGAGTGACACTGATAACTGCGCTCAAAGTTACAGACACATTATAAATAAAAATAAAAAGCTAAAATTAGTGCAATAATAGATCTTCAAGCTAATTGTTGTGTATTTTTGTCACTCGGTGTAAATCTTAATTTTTTATTGTTTACATATGTTGTTTAATATTATAGTGATATTAATATATGATTTATGTTTGATTATATTTATTTTAAGATTCCTGAAGATGACATCAAAAGGATGTCGAAATATTGAAAAATAAAAAATTTAAAAAGGAAAAAACTGACCTCGAGCTTGAATATTATTTATTATTTTTTTACAAATTACTATTGTTGTTAATTTTAACAAAGCGTCTCATCGAGTGGTGTATTGTTGTTATTGTTGTTAATGTTAACAAAGCGTCTCATCGAGTGGACAATGACTACTTGAATGCAAAAGTATAAGAATTGGTTCCTTTTGAATTTACACAGTTGTGTTATATTGCGTGCGCAACAAAAATGCAAAAAAGCACTTTCAATAAAAAACGAATACATGCTTAAATCAAATGTGTACGAAACGATGTAAAAATTACCAACGTTGAACTTTGTTTTGCAAGCAAAGATTGAATGTAAGTTTCAGCGTATGAATAAATCAAGAAAAATAGTGATTTTGCAGTTCTCTGTTACACATGTTCGTATCACTTTTGTTGTATTCCGTACTTCGTTTAAAGAAGACACCAGCAGCATGCTCGATATGGTTTTAGTAATCATACTACTTTGAAAATTTAGTGTACATATTTAACTAAATAATTTAAAGACATAAAATATGGGAATTTTTGCTTCTTTTAAAACATGAAAATAATGTTCATAATACACAAAATGTGGTATCGAATTGGCGTCAATATAGTCATAGCCTAGATAATGTATAAGATATGATTTTATGATAACGTTCGTCATTTGATTGAAGTCTCTTTTTGCCTCGTTGATGCCATTTGTAATAACACTGATGTCACGATTCTAATGTTAGGGCATCATCAATATGATGTGGCATTTTTCTATGGTCCTCAATACTTGCCAGCCTCAATACTTGCAATACGAAATAAATCTAACTAGTGGTAGAGCAAATCTGCCAAAGGGTTTTGACAAATAATAAAAGTAGTGGTAATTAAGTCAAAACAGTTTAAAGTATTTCTGAGCTAAACGGTGTATTAGGATTTATAAAAAAAATCTTATGGCATTTTTTTTTAAATTAACCCTATATTTTCATTTCATGGGGTCCTATTTGTCCTGTTTAAAAAAATACTTAGAATTTTACTATAAATATGCCTAATATGTTCTTGTTTTTAATTTTTCTTACGGAAAAAATTCGTTCAGCTGTTGTGCATAAAATAATATCTAAGCAATCTGAGCCCAAATAATAAAAGATTTGCCAGATGTGAAACCCGCCAGTCAGTTTAATTCCAAAAAAAACTTACCTTTTTATTTTAAATCTGATGAATTTATATTAAATAGAATATTTTTATTTTGTTTCGTAAATTTTAAATCTCTAACGTCAATATCAAGCGTGCCGAAATAAAGGGTGGTTAAACTTTAAAGGCCGTTGTTAAATGTGAACCACACCTAAACGTTAAGTTTTTTTTCTGCATTTCATTTGAAATTTCTCAAACTAAGACTAACTCAATTTGAACCAAATCAAAATGCATATCGTGTACTTCGTGATTCATTGATGAGGCATATTTTCACTACAGTGGATTCGTCAATAAGCAGAATTGCCGCATTTGGGAGAATGATAATCCAAGAGTGATTGTCGAAAAACCAATGCACCCACAAAGAGTGACTGTTTGTTGCGGTTTATGGGCTGGCGGCTGGTCAGGCAGTTATTGTGAATGGAGTTCGCTATCGGAAGATGACAACGAACATGTTGTGGTCGGAATTGGAAGATATGGATGTGGGCCATATGTGGTTTTAACAGGACGGTGCCATTTGCCACACAGCTAACGAAACAGTGGCTCTTTTTCGCGACAAATTCAATGGCCGTTTTATCTCTCATGGTGGCGATGTCAATTGGCCGCCAAGATCATGTGATTTGACACCGTTGGACTTCTTTCTTTAAATTATGTCTCAGCGTCATCGAAAATTTGAAGTTGAAGATGTTCCGCCGAAGTCGGGGCGGCCATTTGGCCGATTTTTTGTTCCATACATAATTGAGCCATACCAATCTTATCATAATTAAAAGAAATGACAATAATTTCCTAAATAATTTGTGTTTTATTCAAGATCAACATCGGCCCTTAAAATTAAATTACCCTATATTATCAATTTTTCAACTCGATTTATGTTTGAAATATGATTAAATAATTGACAAGTATTTTTTCCAAGCTGAATCATTTTTTTAATTATATTTGTTAAATACCAATTTTATTTAAAATTAAAAATGCTTAAGTTATAAAAGTTCATTAACTACACCATGACTACACCATTCCGAGACTGACACTTGGAAGGAATCCGCGAGTTACCCTAGATGAGGATGGTTGGTTGGCAGGATTCGCTCTGGCCAAGGGGCCTTCAGACGGTTCCAAAATGGAGGACAGAGGTGGAGCTGCAGTCTACTGCCGGGAACTGGGTATTCAGGAATCGTAGAAGCTTCCCGATTACTGCAGCGTATTCCAGGCGGAGGTTTTTGCGGCCAAAATGGCTGCTGATTTGGCACGTATTTCTAGTACTTTTTCATTCATTGTCAGGCGGCGATCAGGGCTATAACCGCTGAATACTCATACTCCTCGGTCGTCCAGGAGTGTAGGGACTCGATAGATAGACTCTGTGCCAATAGGAGAGTGCATATCTACTGGGTTCGCGGTCACCAGGGTATAGAAGGCAACGAGGATGAGGACGAATTGGCGAAATGGGGATCACATTTACCATACGATAGGATGATGGCCATCCCGGCTCCAATTCAGAATATTAGGAGAGATACTGACTCTGCTATACTCCTCCGTATCATATCAGACGCGTTTTGGGAAAACACAAGAACCTGCAGGGTTTCCAAGGTAATGTGGGATCCTATGATGCGGAGTCGACGAGAATTCTTCTGTCGCTCTCGAGAAGAGACTGTAGATTTCTGATAGGTTTTATGACTGGTCATTGGACTGCGGTATACGCCTGTATGGCGGGGCGGTTGAAAAGTGACAATTGCAGATTTTGTGGGGTACCAGGGGAAAATGAGACGGTATAGCACTTGCTATGCTACTGTCCAACTCTCGTGCGCTCCAGGGCGAACTGTCTGGGAGATCATTATCTCCAAGATCTCGGGGAAATCTCTGGAATTGGGTTAATGAGACTCCTGTCATTCGTCAAGAGAGTGTGGGGTACTCTGGGTACCATCACATCTGGCTGACCTTTTTACTCGCTTTCTTCTGCGGGTTATCGTACAATGTGGTAACACTAGGGACCTATTTGGTCTATGCGGGGTCTTTGTGACCGGCCACTCTAACCTAACCTAACCTTAGAGTTTATTAAATGATAAAAGTCAAATATAGACTTGATAATAAAAAATATATATGGCCTTCTTTAAAGTTAGTGTTGCCAGCTCTTCACCACTACGAATTGCTTAATTTAAGCAAAAAAATAGCTATAAAATGGTGCAAAAAATAGCCAATAGTGGCTTAAATATGGATAAATTCGATTTCATCATTAAAAGGTTATCGATATAAAAAAAAAAATCTAAAAATAAGCATTGATGTGCAATTTCAGTGTAATAAAAAAAATTTTATGTTTAAAAAGTTCAACGTTACAGGCCAATACAAATAATTACAAAAAACTTAATAATTTGGCAAACAAAACTGGCTAAGTTGATTTTTTATGGTCTAAACGAGATGTAAAGTGGCTAAATCTAGATACTAAATGGCTAAATTGGCAATACTGATCAAAGTTTAAAAATTGCTTAAGAATTATCAAAAAGTAATTTAAATTTTTGGGAATACAAAATTTTTAATTTCAAAAGATTTTGTTATTCGTGCTTAATTCCCAGTTTTTATTCTTGATAAAAACACTTGAAATTTATTGTTGATGGGATAAGCTATTCCTATGCATTTCACTGGTTGCTTAGGCCAGATCATCAGAAAACTTCATCCATAAAGATTTTAGACAAACTAAAGATATTAAACCAAATAAAACTGTTAAACGTATAAGACTTATAGCAACAGTTTTACTTGTAACAATATCAAAGCTTGAACAAAATACATCAACAATAAAAAAGTGGGTTTATCTCATCTTACATTCCCCACTACAATTAGTTGAAATTCTCTCAACATTAATTGTAGTTGTAAGCAGTGATGTTAGATGTTTTTTTCGAAATATCGTCAAAATTTAAAAAAAAAATCGTCAAAATCGTCAGTAGTTTTGAAAAAAACCGTCAAAAAATCGTCATATAAAAAAAATCCTTTTTTTATAAACACGGATATATCACTCTATTAAAACATAAAAAAATATTAAGTATAAAATCATACAAAACCAAAAAGACGATTTGGTGCGGCTTTGATATTGCTCTCCGGAGATTTTCGTCAAACAATTCCCGTCATCCCCAAATCTTCTGCTGCAGATGAACTTAATGCCTGCCTGAAATCGTCGTCTTTGTGGAGGCATGTCCAGAAGTTGCAATTGACCGCAAACATTAGAGTCGTGTTGCAGAACGACCCATCGGCTGCTGAATTCTCGAGACAACTGCTGGAGCTTGGCAACGGCCAAATTCCTATTGATGTTTCGAATGGATTGATATCGTTCCCTGAAAATTTTTGTGAATTCACATCGTCCAAGGAGGAGCTCATCAGCAAAGTGTTTCCCGACATTGCACAAAACTACAAAAATCTCGATTGGATTGGTGAACGGGCAAAAATAGCAGCGAAGAATAAGGACGTCGATAACTTAAACTTAATTATTCAAAGTTAAATCGCAGGACAACAAAATTAAAGTACATTGATTATTAAAGGTTAAGAAAAAAAGTACACAGTAAAAATATAAAGTCCAATTAATTTCTTTTTATTGTTATATTTAAAAATGTTTTTTATTGCTTTTCGCAAGTTTTATCAAACAATTACACTGTGCTAGAATTTGGCAACTGGCGCTTAAACCTTTTTCGGGTACGCTGAATCCAATACCGGTTCAAAATTGGTTCAGTTTATTGAAATTACATACTAAAAAAAACGAAAATCCGCAATAAAATTTCCTTTAAACGTTAAATTTTTTTCTAACATACGCTGTCGTTTTAGAAACATATTTTTTTTTTTTTTTTTGCAACAAAAATAATTTTTAATCTACATTTCGAAATTTTTGTTTGTTAAAACTCTATTAAAAATTACAGCTATAAATGATTAAAATCTGTTAACAACTTTTGATTTTATTCACAAAAGTCAAAAAATTTTAATTAATTTAAAAATTTCATAAATCGCAATATTTGTATGGGAGCCCCCTTAAGAAGTGGTGATAAGGGGCAAGTATGTCTCGAAAAATTGTTAAGGAGACTCCTTGGCTGTTATGGTACGTTGTCTTCAATATATTTCTAGTCTGTATTAAACTTTTTGTAGGGGAACCCTTTAAGGAATGGACAGTTTTAAATTTTGTTTTAAATATTAGTTAAACGAGTCACTTTTGTGCTCGCGATCTAAAAGCAGGCAGTAATTTGAAGGAGTTTTGCACTCGTGTTTTAAAAGCAGGCAGTTATTGTACTCAAATAAAACAAACAAGTGAAATAGTGCTGTCAGATTATTTTTTTTTTCGAAAAATCGTCCTGCCAATATAAAAAAAAACATCAAAAAATGGCCCTGACTAATATTAACTAGTTGTTTTTTAGTTTTTCTAAAAAAAAACTTGTACAATAATGGCTAATAAACCACTGATGGTTTAAACGCTGGTTTAGTTGAACTAAACTTGAATTTATATGTAGTTTAAACTCAGCAACTATAAATCATTCTCCCATGTGTTATATGTGATAAAAAAATAACATGTGACAGCACTACGATAAATCTTATCAAATTCATATGGTCTGTGTTGGTAGTTTAAACGCCGAATTTTATGCGTTTAAAGATGGTTTATATATTTAGTGATTTATAGATTTTTGTACATCAAATCGCTCTCTACTGATTCCATTCAAATAAATCATATTAAAAATTTTAATATTTGTGTTGTATTATTGCTCTAAAGTTTGTCTGAAGGCTTAAAATTGGGACGATGCGAAGTTCGTCGAGTCCGCTAGTAGATGTAAATATATATTCGCCTCTATATACATATATTAACTAACCCCCCGTTTCCACATGCAAGTGCAAGTTCGAAAAACTCAATAAACTGACACTTTTTCACTAACATTCACACAATTTTTGTTCATTCAGCCAATCGGCTGTTTCCTCGATTTTTTGTTAATAATACGTAAGTAATTACTTGCATGTGGAAACGTTCGGTAAGAAAAAAACTTTACTTGACAGATTAAAGTGTTAAAAATTTGATGAAAGATTAAAGTTTAAACTAAATTTATTGACGGGATGAAATCGTCAACACCTAAGTGACTCTACATTCAAAATCGTCAATCGTCATTTTGGTAAATTCAGCGAAAAAAATCGTCAAAATGACGTAAAATCGTCACATCTGACATCCCTGGTTGTAAGTAGGTTAAGAAAAACAACAACAACTTACAAAAGATGTTGTCAATTAAGTGTTTTTTAGGCCGTGCCTTGCCTGTTTTATCAAAAAGTAATTTCAATTTTTGGGAATACAAAATTTTAATTTCAAAAGATTTTGTTATTCGTGCTTAATTCCCAGTTTTTATTCTTGACAAAAACACTTGAAATTTATTGTTGATGGGATAAGCTATTCCTATGCGCATTTCACTGGTTGCTTAGGCCAGATCATCAGGAAACTTCATCCATAAAGATTTTAGACAAACTAAAGATATTAAACCAAATAAAACTGTTAAACGTATAAGACTTATAGCAACAGTTTTACTTGTAACAGTATCAAAGCTTGAACAAAATACATCAACAATAAAAAGATTGCTTAAGAATATTATGTTTGCTCGTAGAATTGCATACTTTTACCCAGTTAGCAGTGTAAAAAAAGAACAAAAGAACTTTTTTGTTTACATAGTTTATATAGTTTCCTATAAGCAGGGTTACAAGGTCATTAGTTTAATGAAAAAAACATGACTTATTTCATTCTCATCCCAACTTTTGTTTTAATTTGTATTTATTTATTAAACGTTACAAAAACAAACTGTTTTCTTAGTTAATTTACAGCGCAAAAACATAGGCCTTCAGCGCGTTGCAGTGAAAAAGACAAGAGTCTTTGGCGGGAATTGAACACGAAACCCTTGCAACTGGCAGACTATGCCACCACCAACAAGCCAACCAACGAATTTGCAAAAGAAATAAAAGCAGCAGTTTTGATTTTTCTTTTATTAAAAATGTCTCTATAAGATTTTTTCCCGTAACCAATACGACGTTCAAAAAAACATTCTTATCGCAAATATAAAAAATTATAAAAGTTTGCCAAAAGAATTATCAAAAATTTTATGGGTTATAAATAGCAATATAAAAAAAAAATATCAACAATTTTGCATAATAGTATTTTTTACTTTTAATAGAACATAAAAATAACAAAACATACTCGTACAAACACACAACTAAAAAAAACGACGATTTAAACGAATATTTTTTTACGGACTATAAAACATTTTATCTGTGACATGTCAGATGACCGGCCATTTTATATGGCAACTGACTGTTGCCAAACGAATATTTACGTCATCATAGTGATAAAATGGCTACCAACAACAAGAACTATTATTGCGTTGCAAATGCTCATAGAAGTGTTGAAAATTGTTTGATATAAAATAGTCAAATTTGTAATGGGTGTTTCTTAAGCCCGAAAGGAATTTAAATTGTAAAATATAACACGAAGAAATCGATTTTCATTCCAAATATCAATTAATAAATGGCATTAACCTTTGAACATGATTTCGGGCATATCGAGCCACAAAAATAGCTTAAGCGACATCTTTTTAAATTTGGTTTATTTTAATTAAAAAATTTATTGGCAGCACTTGCATCATCTCCTAAGATGTCAAGGTCACATAAGGTACCGTTACGATTTTTTAGCACGAACAGTTTTAGCTAAAGCGCCAACCATCAAACAAAATTTTTATGAAATAAAATTTAAAAAAAACCTTCTCCTGTAAAATTGTGTTTTTGCCGCTTAATTATTTTTTGCGGTTAGGTCTCGATATGTGCACTGCGACTGTTCTTGACGAAGCGCATTCTGGACGTTGGGCCATTTTTGAAAAAAAAAGATCCGATGATGACACCAGCGTGTATACCGCACCGAACGGTACAATTTTCTAGATGTAAAAGAGTCTTTAAGATCTGTTGTACATTGGGTAGTTTCATATGCGGTATTTTTGCTTATTAACAAGCCCGTTCAGATGGGCAATTACGTGTGCCATTAAAATCACAAAGTCGTCTAAAAGTTGTGCGAATCGGTGACTGATTTTTAAAGTAAACTTGAATAATTTGATAGCGTTGTTGAAGCGTAAATCTATTCATGACGATTTGCCTGAGTATCCTGATCGAAAATGTCAAAAAGTGAGTACAGTATCACAGTTTGGTGATAGCAAAACCTTACGTAAATACTATCGGGCTTAAAAAACACCCTTTAGAACATATAACAAAATCTTCTTTAGTGATTGCAACGTATAAGAGTCGCCCATTGAACCTGGGCAGTGTTGTAATATTTATGTTTATAGTCTTTTGTTGCTCCCCTAATGATTAATGATGTAACATGTCAACTGTCAAAAAGGACAATAAACATTACACATTCTATAATAAAACCAAAATACTACATACATACATGCAACACCAGCAAGAATTTGTGGCAGACCGGCAGGGCAAGTGGTCACAGTTTAAGTTTATTTTGCGAACTAAATAAATGGTTGGTTGTTGTATGATTTAAACAAATGTTAAAATAATCTTTTAAAATGCAAAAAAAAAAAACAAATTTAACATTCTAAGCATGAAATTATTTACAAAAGAGTAAAAACTAAAATATATATTGACCACAATATGCGTAAATTGTCAATCATAATTTAAAAATTGTGTTTCTTTTCGACTGCAACCCTTTTAAATTGTTGCATTTGTTTGTTAACCCCACATTTTTTTCGAAATGTTATTTTATACCTTAAGGGTAACAACAATTGTGGCCATTTTTATTTTTATTCTTCAAGCAAAAAAAAAAATACGTAATCTTATTTGTACCCTTTTTTTATTGACTTTTAGCAACAAAGAGAATATTTTATAAAACACTTTATTTTATTTTAGTTTAAATTGGTTACTCTTTTGTATTGAACCCATTTTAAACATTTTCAAAAACAAAATCACGTATTCTTTAAATATTTTCTTTGCTTTTATTTAAAAGGAATACAAAACATGTATTGAATTATGATAAATTATGTCAAACTGTCAATCCGTTGGCTTTGAGGTTGTTGCCCACAAAGAATTAAATATGAGTGACAGCCTTAAACAGTTCGAAATAATAAATACTTTAGGTTATTTAACTATTTAACAGTTCCCTTATCGGACAAATTGGGCACATTCATAAGACGTAATAAAACACTTTACGGTTGCGCAACAGTTACGTCTTATGAATATGCTCAATGACTTTGTTAGAGGCCAAAAAAAGTCTGAAGGTCCACTATATAAATATATATTAATAAAAATAAAAAAGTCATTTTCGCTTAAATATCCAATAAATGTTCTTGTGACACAGGTCGTATTCGATATGCATAAAAATATCTGTAGATTGAAATCAGACGAAAGTCAATTCATTCAAGATATATTTCTAGCTAGACTGCGACAAATGTCTTAAAAATATTTCTTGCCAGAGTAAATATTTTCTTGATCATAATAAATATATACAACTCACTACTATCGTGTATTAAATTTCCCTCAAAATTTGCTCCCTTTCCCCGAAAAAATTTATGGGGATAAGCAAAATTTCGAGGGAAAAAACTATTCACTTTCTATTTACAATAGGCGTAAATTTCAATTATTGTTGTACCTTCGGCGAATACAGGATTACGGTGTACATAATTTGATTATAAGCCACACCGCTTATAGTAGAATTCGCGATACATTCCAAAATATTAAATTTTCTGGAAACCATAAATAAAATACCTTCAAAATTTTTTTGTTTTTTTTTTTTATTAAACAGATGTAAAGGAAATTTCGTACGCATATGTTTTACATTTTTCAAATGAAAACACTGCCTTGATAATTAATTTTTGAATCCCAAGAAAAACTTTGATAACTTATATACATGTGGCAGTGTAAATAAAACTGAACTGGCAAAATAAAATAAAGAAATTTGTTTTATTCAACATTTTTAATTTTTCGAATTTATTCTATGAGCTAAATTTCAGTTATGTATTTTATAAAGCTTTTTTGTAATAGTTCTATTCCTACAATTTTTCAGAAATGACTTTATACACTACCAGACTATTATATTGTATTTTCTTTTTACATTTTACCTTAGCCTTCCGTTGGAAAGCAATGAGGTATATTGAATGTACAGAAAAATTTACAATTTTTAGACACCAGCAGAATGTAATGCATTTTCTGGCCCGCTACGGCCGTCGTCAGCATTCTTTGTGTCTCACTGGATAGTGTTACTTTATAAATTGAATGTATTTAACTCAACTATTTTAACAAATAGAAACTGGGAATTATTTCCTTCCGAAGGTAACTTTATATTATATTCAACATTTTCAATTTTTCGAATTTATTCTATGAGCTAAATTTCAGTTATGTATTTTATAAAGCTTTTTTGTAATAGTTCTATTCCTACAATTTTTCAGAAATGACTTTATACACTACCAGACTATTATATTATAATTTATATATATATATATATATATTTATATTATAATATAAAGTTACCTTCGGAAGGAAATAATTCCCAGTTTCTATTTGTTAAAATAGTTGAGTTAAATACATTCAATTTATAAAGTAACACTATCCAGTGAGACACAAAGAATGCTGACGACGGCCGTAGCGGGCCAGAAAATGCATTACATTCTGCTGGTGTCTAAAAATTGTAAATTTTTCTGTACATTCAATATACCTCATTGCTTTCCAACGGAAGGCTAAGGTAAAATGTAAAAAGAAAATACAATATAATAGTCTGGTAGTGTATAAAGTCATTTCTGAAAAATTGTAGGAATAGAACTATTACAAAAAAGCTTTATAAAATACATAACTGAAATTTAGCTCATAGAATAAATTCGAAAAATTAAAAATGTTGAATATAATATAAAGTTACCTTCGGAAGGAAATAATTCCCAGTTTCGAAATTTGTTTTATTTTTGTTTTTTCTTTACCCACTTACAACTGCATTTAGAGTTGACAAAAAACCAACCAATTGTGGTCGGGATTGTAAGAAAAGATAAACTCACTGTTTATTGTTGTTGTTTTTGTTTAAGCTTTGATATTGTTACAAGTAAAAGTGGGGCTTATAATTCTTATTCGCTGAACAGTTTTATTTGTATAATATCTTTAGTTTTTCTAAAATCTTGGATGAAGTTTCCTGACGATCTGGCCTAAGCAACCAGTGGAATGCGCATAGGAATAGCTCATCCCATCAACAATAAACTTCGGTTTGTCAATAGTGTGAAATGGGAATTTAGCACATTATAACGAAACCTTGATAATTAATTTTTGAATACCAAGAAAAACTTTGATTGCCGGTGATGTTGCAGTAACCCGTACCCAGCACAGATTACACCTAGAGTCCTCCTACAAAAATCCACTACCTACTTGTTCACAGCCCTAAAATCCGCCTGTCTTTTTACGTATATAGTGACCTCTCTTCCAGGATCCCCATAACCATCGCTTGCAATACACTGCAGTCGTCAAGAAGCTTATGTCCTTCTAATGTTCAGATATTAAATGTAGAACCCCGCACCCGTGCCCCTCATCATCGAGCCGTAAGTGAAAATAGCAAATTCCCTATACAATCTGCCCTGACCTGAAAAGCTCTCTTACACCCCAAGCAATCGACTAAAATTTACCATTTTTTGTCACCCGATTAACTCGTCGGTTAATTTAAAATTGGCTTTTTTCGATTAACGATTAAATCGTTTAATTTCAGCCGATTAACCGCTATAACACAATTTTTAGTTTTTTGTAGTATTATAACAAATTTTTTTGTGTTTTTAATTATTTGTTTCGTCTCATATACAAAAGATATGTGCTTAGAAAATATTTTTTAATCTATCTATATATGGGCATTTCCCCAGAATGGTCTACCAGGATGAAAAAATAAAATGTTGATTATCATTTTGACAAAATTTGGGGTGAGGATCCGTCGGATTAAAAATGAAGCCACTGTCAAGCCATGAACACCGATATGTGATTTGATGAGATAAGACTTTAAATGGCAGCGCTATATATAAAAAACCAAAAGGGCTGTATTTGGGATCGTAGCAGAAAAAAATAAAAATATTTTCTGTTTTAGAAACTTTATTGACATATCTTTCATTCTACGGGGAGACTGGCATAATTTTTGTTTTGTATGGAGGTTGACCCGGTCTATTGAACAATATTTGAAAAAGCTAAATTTTTCACCTTTGAAAAACCTTAATAACTTTTTTATTTTTTGTTCGATTTTGTTAAATAAAGCTGGTTTAACTCAAAACTAAATTAGCTTTAATAGTGTGTATACATATTGGTATGTTTCTAAACAAACTAATTTAAAAAAATGGCACCAAATTTTAAAAATCGAGAAAAAATCAAATTTAAATCAGATATAATTAAGAATATCACTACAAAAATTGTATACACATACCAAAAGGTGTTAAAAGGTTAAGAAAGGCACACGTCTCTTCTTTCTGAAACCATTAAAAAAATAAAAATCGGATAAAAATCAACTGAGTTACGTGTTCATAAGTACTCGAACCGAAATTTGAGGGTGTTTCCGAACATTTTAAAACTGATTTGAGATCTACTCAACAAGGCCTTCAACTTACACTAGGTCATTTTCCAAGTATATTTTCACTGTAGCACCGTGTTATTACTGAAAAAATTTCAGGTTCGAAATGTCACGTATCGACCCAGATTTTGGCTTAAAAAAAAATACAGAAGATTTTGGAATCAAACCAAGACATTTTAATGTTACATTGCTACGTAAAATTCTGAAAGTAGATTGACTAAAAAATTGTGCCAGGTTTCGCTTAATTACGCCTTTTTATACATGGCCACAAAAACTACTTCTGTTTTTTTCACGTTCGAACCGCTACTTCTTTTGCCATTATCTTTGACCTAGAATCGCGCCCTCCATAAACTTTAGCATAGATAGCAGTGCTTTATAAGTGCTAAAATTAAAGGGTTAAGAAAACGTAAAAATATTTTTTGCTTAAAATGTTATTGCATTTTTGATGCGTACGACTGTCACGTTCAACACTTTGGAATTACCCATATTCGTACTAAATTATGGGCTGCCACCAGGGGTGCCAGATAATTTTTATAAAAAATCGGCATATTTAAAAAAAAATCGGCATTATCGGCACTTTAATATAAAAAAATCGGCAAATTAAAAATACCTGTTTTAAATACAATAACACCTATTCTTACTTACAAATAAGAACAATTCAGAATTATCTAATGTTTATAACTTATGAAATTTCAAAAGAATCAATCAAAATAAACGTTATACACAGAAATTGTAGTTAAATATAAAGTTTTTCTTAACTTTCTTATAATTAAGTATATTCCATATACAAATATTTGAATTTTACATTTTTATTAAATCCGTTTTAATATTAATATCAAAACAGTTTAAATTATTAATTTTTAAATAATCTTTAAAAAACGAACACACAGAAAAAAATACCCATGTAAAATTAACATGGAAAAATGTTGATTGAGAATCATGTTAAATTTCAGAAAAATTATGCCCTTTACTTAAATTTATCATTATTTCATATTAATTTTTAATAAAAAATATCAAAATAACCTTAAATTACGTTTATTTAATATTATTCACTGTTAAAAAAATAAAAAATTAAAATAAATATATTAAAATATAAATAAATCTGGATTCAATATTGAACCCATAAAAACCTGTTTTGTATTAAAATCAAAAGTTTATCTTGTTAAATTAACATGCATACCTACTTAATTATGTACATTTTTTATTTTCACTTTTAAAATATGTTATAAAAAGAAGACAATTCCCGTATTCTTTTAATTAAAATTGTTTATTTAAATAGTACATCAAGTTTTCAAAGTAGAATGATGACCATATCGGGCGATTCTGCTGATGCTTCTGTTAACAAAGGAGAATACAAAATAAGTGAAACATGTGTTACAGGGTTTTGAATTATTCTTACATAAATGCAAATGTTGTCTGAAGTTTCTTCACACTGTTAAAATACACTCAAACCCATTTGATTCTACATGAAATTCACGTTGTTTCAACTGGAAATAACTTTCATTCAACGTGATTCCGATTGTTATTTCAATATAAATTACATTTTGCTCTAACTTTACTGCAATGTTAAATTAACATGAATTATAGTTATATCAAAAGAAAAAAATGTTGTTCGCAGTTATTGTAAAATCAGGTTGAATTAACATGAAACCCGTATGAAGCAAAATCACCACCGAAAAAATTTAAATCAACCTTTTTTCGACGTTTTTAACTTGATTTTTTTCTGTGTGAATAACTTGCAAAAATAAAATCTGAAATTTTTTGCCAAAAAGTTTGCAAATTTATTTAATTTTCCTTACATACGAATTGGCTATTTAATTTATGTACTAACATCGTCCTCAATTGCGTTATAATCTTAAAAAAAAATTATTTAATTATCAAAGTAATTATTATTTAAATTATATTCATTGATAGTGAATATAAATTTATCTTACCTTTATTTTTTTGTAAGTATTTATCTATCCATTTTCAAACACAAATATAAAGTGTTTTATATTTTCCTAATAGAAAAAGAAATTTTAACTGAATTATTTTAGGTTTAAAAATTATTTCTTTTTTAACTTTGGCCTTTAATTCTTCATAGTGGAATATTTTTCAAATAAAAATGTATTAACCCAACACACTTTACAAACACTGCATTTAATATTGAATAAAACTAACCCCTTTTTCTTTAGTTGAAGCGCTGACTTAATAACAGTTGTCTCTTTTCAATGTTACAACTGTTTCAGTATCGCTTAAAGTTAGTGTATTATTATCAAACAAACAAAAAGTAATCGCCTTTTACGTGTTAGTAAAAAAATCGGCATTTTTGGAGCAAAAATCGGCAAATCGGCACTTTGATAATTAAGGGGCAAAAAATCGGCAAAATGCCGATAAATCGGCAAAAATGGCCTGGCTGCCACTACAATACTAAAATTTTTGATACTTTAATGGGGGAAAAATATAGTACCCAAAAAAGGAAATACGGGAAATTTGATAGTTTTCTTTAGCTTTTTGGTAATACTAAAGTATCGGTTTAAATGCTAGAATTTAAACAAGTTTAAACCTAGAAAAATAAGCTTTGGCATAAAAATATGTCCACGAAGAAAAAGGATACGCTAACGATGTAGCGGGTATATATATGCTAGTACATTATATATCCTTCTAACAATATATTTTAAACACACAGTACAAAAGCAAAAACTGAGGAATTCGGAAATAAACTTTTTTGCAGAATGTTCGGTGCTGAGTTTTGCCAGGATGAGTCAGGTTATGACCTGACAACAGAAGAAACTCTCGATAGTAACACAAACAATCTTTGAATAGAATGGCAAAATTAAAGATTTTATATGTTTAGAGAAACCCGGGTAAAATACTGAGAAATTATATAATCTGTGTTATAGGTTGCTTTCGATTTCTCCAACATCTTCTATACGTAAAAGAATTTTTTCCAAGTCATTTTTTAGCAAAACTAAAGCAAAGAATCTCTTAAATCGTAAACATTTAAGCCAAATTATTTTTCTTAAAGATTTTATTATACGATCTCCTTCATCTACGGAAATAATTAATAAAATTATCTCACAGTTTATTTTTTAATAAATACATAAGTTAAGTTAGGTTTATTTGAGACTTCTTTTTTTTCAATAAAGGATATAAAAAATTTTTTTTTTATATAAAAAAAAAAAATAAACATTGGAATCAATATCTTAAAACTATAATGTTTTGTTTTAATAACATTTTTTAGAAGGATTTTACAAAGATAAATTTTTTTTTGCAAAGATAAATTTATAAATAACTTTGTGTGAAATCGTGCTTGCTCCCGGCACAACAATTTAAAAAAAAGTAGTTAATAAATAAAAATTGGCTTAAACTAAGACTTAAAACTTAATTTAAAATAATTATTTCATTTAAACTAAAAATTTACAAGTTATCCCCTATGAGATCCTCTATAAGCGGTAATGAAGAAGTTAGGCATAAGATTGATACCGAAGGAAATCTGATAATCTAAATAACCCAAAGGAGATAAATAATAAGTATTCGACCAATTTAAGTTAGATTGCTCATTAATAATGTTTGTAATCAAAAGATTATCATGATAATGTAACTTCTCAATAAATTTTTTCATTAAACCGAATGCATAACACCCCAAAGGTTGAATTTTTGCCATATCATATATAAATTCATTCGAAAAACGTTTGTTTTCTTCTTCATAATGTTTATTTATGCAAAGCCTGATAATTTTCCTTTCTAATATTTCAAAAGATTTCATTACTGTTGGAGATAAAGTAAACCAAATAGGGAAAGCATAAAGTAAAGCAGGTCTTATGCTAGTTTTATAGATTAATAATTTGGTTTTATCAGCTAAATACTTATTTCTTAATAACATTCCAAAAGATCCTTTTATTCGATTTGCCTTATTAAGAAAAATTCTTGCAGTTTCATTAAATTTGAATAGCTTGTTAAAATGCACTCCTAAATATCGAAGGCTATTTACAAATGGAATTTCATTACCATCTAGAGATAATTTTAGTCTTTTACTTTCTGGAACAACATAACTCCTAAATTTACCAGAAGCATTCCTAAGGCAAATAGCTTTACTTTTAGAAACATTAATAGAGATTCCCCACTCTTTATAATGAGTATTTACTGCATTTAAATGAATTTTGACTGATCTTAAAGTATCAATTGGAGAAATACCATGAGCATATAATAAAGAGTCGTCAGCATATAGAATGCTTGAGGAGCCTGCGAGTATGTGCGGAAAATCATAAATAAAAATATTATATAGATGAGGTGCTAGAATTGATCCCTGGGGAACACCACAATTGACATTTCCAAAATCTGAGTAATTCCCAGGAAAAACTTTTTGATTTTTAGTAATAGGTGGTAGTTATTTCATACACTACCTGGTAAGTAGTTGTCATTACAATTGTCATTATTCTGAAAACTTCAATAAGTACTTACTAGTAATGACCTCAGCAACTACTTATTGGTTCTGTTATTTTCACTACTGAATATTTGCTTACTGGTAACGTACTCAATAACTACTTATTAGGTCTATTAACTAGTGATTTTTTGGCTTCTGGTAAGTTTATTGTAAATACTTACAATTCAACTTACTAGTAGTTAAACAATAACTTGGTATTTTTTGACTTCTAGTAAGTGTATTTTGTAAGTGCTGAATTCTTTGGACACCTCGAACAAAAATTTGTAGTTATTCAGCCGAAAAATAAGTAGTGTTTATTTTCTCCAACATTATTTGCTAACTTACCAGGTAAGTAAAGTTTTTGCTGGGTTGTTCTGAAGCTGAATGGAAAATTTTCTATCTTAAAGTAGACTTTAAACGGCCTTATAAAAACTGTTCCATTATTAAAACTTTACTTTAACCAAAAGTGAGCGATAAAGTAAATTAAGGTCCATCCTACTTGGTAGATAAAAGTAAAGTTGCAATAATGGAACAGGTTTTATACGTCCGATAAAATTCTACCTTTAGCTACCGGTAAGTTGTGAAAACGGGCCTAAAAAGAATACCATTATGGTATGCGTTATCAAAAGCTTTCTCTATATCTAAAGCAGTGATAACCAAGCCCCGAACTAACCAAGCACCGAACGCACGCACACAAAGATATTATGTACTTGTTTGCGGTCGCAGAGACTGATGATAGTCTGATGTTTTGAAACGAACAAAGTTGTTGTATACATGTGAATTGCTGACCGTGCCTGTGTAAAAAATACGATTATTGACTTACTCGCGAGCCTATGGAGTGGCTATCACTGATCTAAAGATACAGCAACAGTACAATAAATACATAATATGTATACATTATAAAATATGTATTAATACATATTAATATGTATAGAATTTTTTTTTTGTTTTCTCGGTTTAGTTCAAAAATTGTTTTGTTTGTTAGATTAAACTAAAACTCGATTAAATGAATACCCTAATATCTATTCCCTGTAAAAAAATATCTAAACTTTTTTTGGGTAATGAAGGAATTAGCTTAAAAGTTCTTTTTTATATGCCTTTAATATTGAATTAAGCAATGTTTTGCTTTCCATGAAAATTTTTATATTTTGAGTTAATACGCTCTTGTTGATAAAAAGCGACACATGTATATTTATGTATATAAAATAACATATTTTAATTAAAACTCTTGTTTCCGTAATCAATGTCTAAAAAAATCCCAAATATTTTAAAAAATATATTCTTTGATGTATTTCGAACTTGTTATTTGTCAAATATTTTGTTTAAAAATTTTATTTTAAGAGTTATCCTAACCGCATTGACCTAACACTTCTAAAATAAAACATTTTAAACGTGTTGATAACAGATCCGCTATACAATGCAGATACTCTAAGTTTTATTTGACAATTTAATTCATAAAACTTTGAGTAATTTATAATTTGAGTGCATTTACTGTACACTGGGCTAATTGCCTAAAATATCATACAAATATGTATCAACTTTCTAATGCAGTTTGTGAAAATAACTGCTGGATTTCGAGAAATATAGACGGATTTACCATTAATATTACTTATTTTTTCATTTTTTAATAGAATTAGAGCCACTTTTTGGGTTAAAGATTAGCGATTAAATTAATTTTAATCTCCGTATTTACTTTTGAAGTTGTATTTTTGTAACTTTTTTTTGCTAGTTTAAGCGGCCAACGGTGGTGGTTTAAACCTTAACTTAAACTGTCAACATACTCATGTTTAACATAAAAAACATTTGCAAAAATAGAAACAAAAATACATTTTAAAACATTTCTTAGCACTTTTATATAATTTTTCCATTTTTTTTTTTGAACACAAAAAATTTCTACCTTGTAGAACAATATTAAATTCGCGCATTTTCTTCTTCTTCTTTGAAAACATCCATATTGCTTGATTAAAAGTTGACATTTACAAAAAAATTTTGCCATTTATTTGTGCTCAGTATGGTAGCGCTACATGGTTTAAGCCACCACCCAAAAATATCAAATTCAATTGATACAAGATTACCTTAATTCTCAGATTAGCTAATTATAGAATTAAATTCACTTTAATCTCAAACCCAAAAAGTGGCTCTTAAACTGTTAAATTAAATCTGGCAACATTTGTGCTAAATTTGAACAAAAGGCAAAATACCGCATTCGATACCGAGCAAAATAAAAATAAAATTTAAATAGAAATTTCGAACGATATCGAATGCCGTTATTTCCCCCAGAGCTTGGTATTTGTGCAAATTGAAATCAAAAATTTTGTTTCAGTTAAGAAATATTAGTGGATAATCACAGTAGATTCTCAGGCTCATCTTCAAAAGTATTACAGCCGTATTCATAAAGAAAATTTGGCAAGAAGTTAGTACAAAGTTTATTTATAATACACTTACCAAACTCTCGCTAACGATTTGCTAAACTCTTGTTAACGAGCTGCCAAACGTTTGCCAACTTGTGAAAAACAGCTGTTTAATGTAAAACATTTCCCAGTAAAAAAATATTTGTGTTTTTTGAAGCACTTGAGAGAAAAAGCGCATAATCGAGCGCTTCAATAAGAGAGCAGTAAATGATAAAGAAGAAAATATACAAAAATGCTGCTATTTAAGTGCTGACAACGAAGAAGGTTTTAAAAATTTAAATATATTATGCTTAACGAAAATTATTGAAAAAAGGCATGTAAACAAGTTAAAGCAAAACATTAGTGGATATTTTAGGCTGTAGGAAATATCGCCCAAAGAAAAATGGCCCAAAAAAAAAATGAAAAATCGCCCGAATGAAGAATCGCCCAAAAGAACATGAAAAATGACCCAAAAAGTTATATATGAAATTTTGCCCAACAAAAACGAAAAAGGGCCCAAAAAAAAATGAAAAATGACCCAAAAAGCAAAAAGGAATTTTTCCGAAAAAAATTAAAAATTACCCAATTTGCAAAAAAGTGGTTATTATTCATATAAATTTAGTTCCATACAAGTGTAAGTTTTATGTAAAAAATTGCATTCTATCTTCAACAGCTGCTCGGCAGTAAGGACAGTAATACCGGCTGCGCAAACTTCGCTAAGCTTCCCTGCATAGCCGGCCTTCGGCCGGTCGCAACGATTTTATCCTCTATGGTATAGCAAACACCGGCTTCGCTAACTAAAGCTTCTCTGTATAGCCGGCCTTCGGCCGGGCGCAAGGATTTTCTCCTCTGTGGTAGAACAAGTACCGGTTTCGCTAAGTAAAGCTTCTAAAATCTGTCTTGTTTTCGAACGAAGGCCATATACGCAGAGAAGCTTTAGTTAGCGAAGCCGGTGTTTGTTATACCATAGAAGGGAAATCCTTGCGCCCGGCCGAAGGCCGGCTATACAGATAAGCTTTAGTTAGCGAAGCCGGTGTTTGTTATACCATAGAGGAGAAAATCCTTGCGCCCGGCCGAAGGCCGGCTATACAGAGAAGCTTTAGTTAGCGAAGCCGGTGTTTGTTGTACCATAGAGGAGAAAATCCATGCGCCCGGCCGAAGGCCGCCTTTGCAGAGAAGCTTTAGTTAGCGCAGCCGGTATATATTATATCCTTGAGGAGAAAATCCTTGCGCCCAAAAGTGTTTTCGTTATATATTTAATATAAACACCCAGAGAAAAAACAACAAACTTATTTTTAAATAAATTACAATTATATTAAACAAAGATGGCCCGAAAAAATGGGCTATTTTCATATAATATTTTTCGTTATGAAAAATCACCCAATTTAAAAAACGAAAAATCACCCAACAATAACGAAAAAAAGCCCAAAAATTTTGGGTCACTTTTCATATGAATTAAGGCCCAATTTTACATGGAATTTTTTTGGGTGATTTTTCATTTCTTTTTTTGGGCCATTTTTCTTTGGGCGATATTTTAATATAGTAGTTATCCCTTAAAAAAAGCACTTTAGGTGTGCTTTATTTGCATGTTAAAAGAAGTGCTTATTGTCAGCAGAAAATAGTCCTCCAAACCGGAAACACTCCATACAAAAATCAGGCATCCCATCAGCAGGTTTGAAGCGATTTGAGGTATGAATTCATACATAAAACCTGCCCCTTTTGGAGCACAGTTTTAACTGGGTTTGGTTGGATTTCTTTAAATTACTGTTTTATTTTATTTTTCTATCTTTTTTTTATTTTATTTAAATTTTAAAAACTTCTAATGATTGTTATATGTGGAGGAAAAAAAAATTGACAAAAAAATGACAAAACCAGCGATGAATAATGCAAACGTGTAGCGTTTTAGGTAATGTTTTTATACGGGATTTCCCGGGACAAAAATCCCGAGATTATCGGAAAAAAATCCGGAGAAATTGGTGCGGAACTTTCCGGATGCAGTTTCCTGACGATCTGGCCTAAGCAACCAGTAAAATGCGCTTATCCCTTCAACAATAAAGTTCAGTGTTTATATCAAAAATAAAAATTGGGAATTAAGCAAGACTAACAAAATTTGTTTAAATAATTTAACTTTTTTGGTTTTATACAAATGCTGTTGGCTTTTTTATTTATTTATTGTGTGGCAATAAGTGCTTAAGCCTATTTGTTTAGTATTTTATGAATTAAAAACTTTAAAGATGGCATTTGGAAATTTACTCCGAATTTAAAAGTTTTTATTCCTAAACACTGCTAATGTTACAGATCGGAAATGTGTATTGTTTCAAACGTTATTGCACATTGAAAAAGATAACCAAAAAGTCATTTTGCTATAACTTCCTCAAAAATCATACAAGATAATTGAAATTTTGCTAATGTGTACCTTTGAATATGAAGATCTTAAGGTGCCTTTAAGCACTTTTTCATTTTTGCCTGGGAAATGAAAAAGTTCGGGAAAAGAAAAACTCTAATTTTTGAGTAATAAAATGTGGCATCATTAAAAGTAAAAGTTGATTTATTAAAAGTAAGCAGATGGACTAAGTTTGTTATGAATAAACTCAGTGCTTACAAGCTGCTAGGCTTAATCGGCATTCTAGTTAGCAGCTCGTTGTACGTAATCTACAAACTGTGGGTAACTTTTTTTTATGAATACGGCTGTAAATGTTTAGAGCCGGTTCTTTAAGAATGAGACCCGTCAGAATGCATTCGCCAAAGGCGAGCAGTATAAAAGCCTGATTACAAATTGTTTGAATCCTAATTAAATGAAAATTTTCCAGAAAACTGGTAGCTTCTGAATTCTGCAGCTGCAATTTTGTTTTTAAAGGTTTTTAAGTACATATAACGAAATTACTTTTTAATGTATGTTTTATCACAAAATATTCAACTCAAAAAATAATTAATTAGACTCAAAATTACAACAAAAATATAACCAAGCTTATCATAAAATGAAATTCATAAAAGAACAGCAAACATTAATTCGAGTAGTCAGATTTCAATAAACTCCAAAAGTATTAACAACTGCAATGGGTTTCATACAAACTTTGAACGCAGCAATTTTAATGTTAATAATTTTAAAAATAAATCCAATTCAGTCTTATGGGCAAAAATTTACATCGGGCAACAATAAAGTATTTTATATAGAAAACGAGCAAAAGGTAAAAATTAATAATTCACATTATTTAATTAGCAAGTTAGAAAATATAATTAAATAAATTACTACATTTTAGTACTCCTGGTTTGATGCCTTTGTTTACTGCATAGAAATGAACATGACCCTGGTGACAATTGACTCCAGTACAAAATCCAATGAAATAAACTCTCTTGTCAGAAATAATTTTGGTAAAGTTAATCTTTGGATTGGTGGTCTTATGGGACGGTTACCTTATCGTCATTTTATTTGGGTTGACACCAAAAAACCGTTTACGTACACCTTTTGGCAGGGCAACAATCCAGACTTTTATGGCAACAATGAGTATTGTGCCCACATTGGTTGGGGCAGCAATTTGGAATGGAATGATATTCATTGCAACAACCATATGGGTTTTATATGTGAGCCCAGTCAACAACATCAGCAAAATGAGAAAATACAACAAGATTTGGAAAGAGAAAAGACCAAAGAGCAGGATCTCCAAAAACAATTGCAGCAAAAAGTACAAACAGAACAAGAGCTGCAACGCCAAATGCTAGAGAAGCAAAATCAACAGGATCAATTCAAACTAGAATTAGAAAACCTCAAAAAAACAGCTGAAAACGAAAAGATCAAACATTTGCAATTGCAGCAAACTTTTGAAAAAGAAAACAAGGATTTGCAGGATAGATTTAAGCTGCAATTAGAAAAGTTTAAAAAACTTGAGGAGGATTTTAAAGACGCTTTGGAAAAGCAATTGAAATTGCAGCAAGATTTACAAGTACAGCAAAATCTTAAAGACTTGGCTGAAGAGGAGTTGCAGAAACTTAAAGATAAGCCAAAAATTTCATCAAATGACGAGAATAAGAAATATCGTGATATTATTTTTCATTTCCATCAACATGTATAAGCAACTATTTTTTTTTTATTAAATTGTAGGCAATTAGTAAAGCCAATCATAAAAAATTAAATAGTTTGTTTTTGTGTTAAAAAAAAAAATTAATTGCTCTGTAGGAAATATTAATAATGAAACTTTACTGATTCGCTATTGACTTTGTCACCAGTATAAACTATTGACCAACTCTAGACCAGACAATGCTTTGTGCTAAAGAGAGTTAGTATGTGTTTGTAATTGAAAATCCAAGGTTCTTGTGGAACTATATGGAGATATTGGCATTATACTATCACATTTTAATAGCTCTAGTCTTCAACTGATTAAGTTGAGATACGTTCATATATGTCCATTAGCGTGGCCGTTAGTTGTATGGAGAACTTTTTTTTCTGATTTCTTATATTCTCGCCTCTCAAATCAGTTCAGTTTTATGTAAAAAAAAATACAAAAAAATTTCGAAGCGATAAGTTGTGTTTTAGGGGGGCGTCCGCCCCTCAAAGTTTGCCATCAAGCCATTTATTCAAATGTCATTTGTTTGCATATTACTATCTCTTAAAAACAACATTTTACAAGAATATGATATATGGCAATATTTTAGCTCTTCTAGTCAACAACATTAGCCTCGAAGAAAGTTTTTTGCTAATATTAATATTTTAGAAAATAATTAAGAAAATAACAACAAAATACCAAAATTTTTATATACGTTTTATATATATCAAAAGGGAATTTAATTTCAAGTGACCCAATTTTTAAATCGATGTCTTCCAATTTGGATGAAAAACAAAAAAATTTTTTTTAAAAAGATTGAACAATTAGCTATCTAAGCTACTTGGAATAAATTTTGCTAACACCAATAGGTAATAAGTTACATGGATGAGAAAAAATACCTGTATGGCCAAAATTTCAAAATTTGACCCCCTCTAACTCTGAAAATTGTTGACCGAAAATTTGTGTCTAAACTACTATCCAATAGCACTAACCTTGGTGCAAATTTCATCCAAATCGGAAGACATCGATTTAAAAATTGGGTCACTTGACATTAAATTCTAGAAGAGCTAAAATATTGCCATATATCATATTCTTGTAAAATGTTGTTTTTAAGAGATAGTAATATGCAAACAAATGACATTTGAATAAATGGCTTGATGGCAAACTTTGAGGGGCGGACGCCCCCCTAAAACACAACTTATCGCTTCGAAATTTTTTTGTATTTTTTTTTACATAAAACTGAACTGATTTGAGAGGCGAGAATATAAGAAATCAAAAAAAGTAAATAACGGCCACCCTAATGTCCATATTTTGTTTTACCAAGATGCTAAATTAATAAAAAGAACTTTTTGTTATTTTATAAAATTAAATCCAAAATCCGAATAATCGACATTAGTGGCAATTTATATCATCGATTAAGAGAATATTCGACGATGCGAAAAGTAAAATTAAGAACTCTTGCTTCTCATTTACTTTATCTTTTCAGTTAAATATGTACATTCAGTTTTTAAAGTAAAAACCATATCGGGAATGATGATGGTGTTTTATAATTTAAATTCTGTAAGGTGTAAAACGGGTTAGTAAATAATCATAATAAAATGTTCCTTCTAGTTTCCCTTTTGGTTTATTTCAAGTACGAATTCAACTTTATAATACTTGGATCAAGCGCATTTTGAGATTGGTTCAATCTTAGTTTTACTTGAATCATTCTTATTTTCGGATTATTTCAAGTACGAATTCGGGATAAGTTAAGTATTGAATCAATCTTTCTGCACTTGATTCAAGAAAATCCGTACTCACCTTACTATTCTTTTGAGTTAACGTTCAAGCATGGGCCAAGGAATTTGTTTAGGTGATTAATATTGCAATTGAAAATTTTTTAGACTGAATACTATCTAAATACCAACAAAGTTAGATGGTTACCGGTCACAAATATTCTGGAAAGAAGTTTGTATGGGGACTGTGTAAAATTATAGACCAAAAAAAAAAAAAAACGTAAGACAAATGCTGCCAGGGATAAAATATGCACTAACAAATACAAATGCATATTTACAGTTTCCCTGGTTATTATAAAACTAATCAGACCACTGAGTATATATCAGGTTTTATATATAGAATTACCTCTCTCTTTCTCTTAAATATATATGTAAGTGTGAAGCTAGTTTTTTGGTAAAAAAATAAGATTTAACATTTGCAATTAGAACAAAGGCAAGGCGAATTCAACTACGGGTGTTGTCGAAACTACAACAATTCAAAAACAACAGAAACAACATAGGGGTTTTGCATTGCATTGTTAGTGCTTATAACTCGAAATGTCAACATTCTTAGCAAAACACTAACAAATCAACACAAATGAGCTCGAACTGTCAAAATCAGATGCCGTTTCAAAATGAATCTAATGAATCGCTCGCTCTTAATCATGTTAACAAAGGAAACCGCAAATAGTTTGGGTCTTTGTAGGAGGTTTTTTTTATTTTACAATACAATGTTATCAGTGGTATATTTAGTTAAACATAATTTGGGGAATTATGATGATACATTTTTAAGACCCATTCACAATTGATATTAAGCCCACTTCCAAGAAAAAATCATAACAATTTATAATACCAATATTCAGATGACTAAAAATTATTCTATTTTTAAGGATCGCTCTCTAATTGACTTTTGCTCCCAAAAACATTATTGATACTTATTTTTTCAATAGCGTCATTGCGTTATCATAATTATATATTATTAATTTAAAAAAACATTCTGTAAAGCACCAAAAAGTCGGTGTAGCCGAATATAACATCCATACAGAAAACATCGAAATATTTCCAATCCCGGCTTATCGTGTTTGCTTTCGCATTTTTATCACAATATTTTCTGCAAAAATAATTTGAATAATTTAAGCAAATAGAAGAACAATAAATTCTAAAAAAAATATTATTTTTTAATCAGCACAAGAGGAAAGAGCTAAAAAATGCGTAGAAGCTATTTTCATCTAATTGCCGGGTTTTTATTAATTTTTAATATAAATAATATCCAAGCCAACGGCCAAGTTTTTACTTCAAAAGCAAACAAGGAATATTACGTAGAATTTGAAGAAAAGGTATTTAAGGAAGATGTAGAATAAACTTATGAACATACTAATTTTGTACTTCTCATTAGTTCAATTGGTTTGAAAGCCAAGTTGCCTGCTTGAAAAGGAACATGACTTTGGCAGAAGTGGATACGAGCTCAAAATCTCAGGATCTTAGTACTTTAATAAATACAGTTCGCAAGGAACATAATCTAAAAAATACCAATCTATGGATTGGTGGCGTTTTTACCCAAAATCCAACCAATCAATATCTATGGATTACAACCGGCAAGAAATTTACCTACACCAACTGGTATGAAAAGAATCCAAATTTTCTAGGCAAAGAAGAATATTGTGTGGAAATGTTAATGGCCAATGATTTAAAATGGAATGATATTTCCTGTTTGCATTATTCCGGTTTTGTGTGTGAGTCCAGTGAGAATCAAGAGGTGCAAGCGAAACTCCATGAACAACTTAAGTACAAAGAGCAACTACAGCATGAACTGGATCAATTAAAGAAGAGTTTAAAGCAAGAAACTCAGAATTATTTGCTAGCGCAAAAAGAACTTCAGCTAAAAGTGAACAAGCAACAGGAAGAGATTAAACAGGAATTGTTAAAAAATGAAAATCTTATGGAGAATTTAAGTTTGGAATTAAAAAAGCAAAATCATTTGAAACAGGAAATACACAAGCAAAAACATTTTGAAAATGAATTACAAGAACAGTTGCTGCAAATGCAGGAAATGAACGCGAAAACTCAAGATAAATTAGAAGAGAGTTTAGATAAGCAACTAAAAAAGAAGGAAAACATTAAGCAAAAACTAAAAAAGCAACAAGAATTGCAAGAAAAACTTGAAATGCAATTAAAAGAACAAGAGCAACAATCCTTAAAAATGCAAGAGCTATTTGAGGAGAATTTAAAAACGGAAGTAAAAAAGAAAGAGCAAATGCACCAACAATTACAAAAACAACAAAAATCGCAACATCAAATACAAGAACAACTGCTGCAAGTAGAAGAACAGCAATCAAGACGTGAGGACAAGCTGCAAAAAGATATTAAAAAGATCGAAATTCTAGAAAAAACCTTAAATGAATTTAAAGAACAAAGTCTTAATTATGAGGGGAAACTGCAAATGGATCTAAAGGAAAAATTTAACTTAGAACAAGAACTAAAAATCCAACAAACTGAGCAAAATCATCTACAATTACAATTACAAAATATGAAAGTAGAAAAATTGAAACTTGAAGATGCTTTACAAGAGGAAATAACAAAACAGAAAGAGCTGGAAGAAGAACTAAAACAACAAAAACTTTTGCAAGAACAGTTACAGGAACAAATGAAACATGTAAAAGAACAAGAAAAACAAACGAAAAACCAACTTGAGGATCAATTGCAAATGGCAAAAGAAAAGCAACGCCAATTGGAACGGGAACTAGAAAAACAAAAAATGTTACACGATCAACTTCAAGAGCAATTAAAACAAAATAAAGACAACGAAGCGAATCAACATGAAGTTCTTTTTGAAAATCTTCAACTACAAAATGAAATAAAGGAAAAGTTGCAACCAACTACGACGGAGAATAAAGTGAAAAAAGTTTATACAAAACTTGTAAAAGAACTAAGGAAACCAGTTTTAAGAGGAAAATTTCAATATCTTATACCAGATTTTAAGGAATCTAGCGATCTCCAAGAAAATGATGTACGCGAACATAAGGGACACTATAGTATTATTTTACAGTCTCCCTACATTAAGAATTGGTATAACTTTTGAAATTTCAAAAGTAAAAAGAAGAAATTGGGCCAAATTACGGCAGTCGAAAGCGATCAAAATAGCAAAACAATGGAAATTTTGATTGATGTCGAATGTCGTAGTTTGGCACCTGATTTAAATAAAATGTCAATCAAGTTCAAGTTCTTAACAAAATTTCAAGATTTGTTTTATTATTAATTTTAAATAGGGATGTAACGAATACCGATATATCGGCGATACTTTGGATTTGCCGATATATCGGTAACGGCGATATTTTAGTGTCGATACGACGATACTTCTTTCTACAGTATTTTTTTTTTAAACAGTATAGTTTTCAATGATTATTTTCTGCAAAACAGCTAAGAGTAAAAACCAGGGAAACCATAAATATGCACTGGCATGTTTTTTCTTGTGCGACCAATGAAGTCAGAAACAATATATTTATCCGTTTTAGAGCTTTTTATGAATTTTGGCATCGATTTGTTAGTGCATATTTTTGCATATTTTAGTGTTGATATTGCATATTTTGCCTTTTTAAGGCATATTTTGATACATATTCAATGTTTTTTAGATGCCCATCAAATAATTTTTTTTTCGAAAATCTGTTATTTCAATTTTGACATCTACATTTAATTTTTACTCTTAAATTGTAAGACAAAGCAAGTTGTGATTAACGATAAATGTTATGCGATGTGTATCAAGGCCAATCTTTTAGTAACCGATAGACTCAGAATCTCTGTTTTAAAGTGATTTAACTATGTCCATCCGTCCGTCTGGGTGGTTGTCTCTCCATGTTAGCCTTGTGCGCAAATTACAAGTTCCAAGATTGTTGAATATTGTGTCTCCAAATGAGCAATTTTTTATTTTTAGGGCATATTTTTAACATTTAGGGCATACTTTTCAGTTGTTACTGCATATTTAATGATGCGCATAAAACGCGTTTTTTAGAGCACATTTCTGGTTTCCCTGCTAATAACACATTAAAAAGCAGAGTATAACATCAAACAGAAAAATAAATGGTTTCTTTTAATTCTTAGGCTGGAGGTCCACACCAAGCGTTCTATGTGTATGCAAATTTTTTGACCTTTTTTCAGAGGGATGCTAAAGTAGAAAGTAATCCTATATACATTCTAAGCGTTTGCTGTGTAACTTTTCAACACGATTTGACACAACTGCTTTTTGGATAGATGCATTACCGCATTATACGATTGTTGTGCACCGGTAGCTTTAGCCGTTTTGTTTTGCTCCATGATACCTATGTAGTTAAATATTCTCTCATTGATAAGTCTTGCACCCAATAAAAAATTTTATAATTTTGCAAAGCACTAATGGCCATTTTCTCAATGTGTCGACAAACTGTTTGTTACTTAATGTCAATATGAATTTATTAGACCGATAAACTGTCCGTTAACGATTTTGGGTTTCTCAATATACCGACAAAAAATATTGTTTTCCGTTGGCAACACCTCTCAAAACACATGAAAAAGCTGACAGTCAGCTGATTCAAATTATCTTTACAACTAAAAAAAACTATCTCTAAGCAAGTTTTATAAATAAAAAACAACATTTCAAGTGCCACGCCATTCCCTGTGTAAAGCTGATAGCTACACTCACCAGTTTTTATATGCCTTGAATAAAGCGCTTTTATGTTAAAAATGTATTGCTTCGAAGTGGGAACTCACCATATAAAATTCCTTCCGTAAGCGAGATGGTAAGCGAAATTCTTACGTTTCTCTCTTACAAACCTGCTTCGTTAGAAGCTTCATTTTTATTGGGTATGAATTTCACTGGTTGTTTAGGCCAGATCATCAGGAAACATTCTCCCATAATATTTTAGAAACGCCAATGATTTTAGCAAATAAAACTGCAGAGTGAATGAGAATTTCAAACACTCAAAAAGTATTATTTTCGCATGGAAACTAGTTTATTTTCCAACCATAAATTTCAGTGTTTTTATCAAGAAAAAAAATGGGAATTAAGCACGACAAACAAAATCTTATAAATCGTGTTTTTCAAAAATAATTGGCCAAACAGCGCACAGTGGGATCAGAGGCAAAAAAGAGGTAATAAATCTAAGTATCCTAAACTACTACACGGATTGCAAGCTAACGTTTGAACGAGTCTCAATAAAACCCCTTATTTTATTCTACATAACTTTTCGTAGAGTCCTTTCCAATAAGTTAATTAAATGGCCACAACGCAAAGACCTCAGCTCAAAGTTTTCTACAGTGGCACACTTTTAAGGTGTTACAAACATCAGCACAAACACATAATATCCTCTCCACTATTTTGATGTGAGTACAAAAAAAAAATACTTTATCAAAATGTATGAATATGAAAGAAATTAAATTTTTTTTTTAAATATGATTGCTAAAATGTTGGTTTAAACCACAATTCTTAACACTCGCAGATAACGTCCAGTTTTTATATTGTTACTCAAAAAATGAAGTAGAACAAATTCAACAAACAAGTTAGAGTGCTATATTCGGCCGTGCCGACTCTTTGATACCCTCCACTGACAGTTCAAATGTTTAACGAGTAATATCTGTATGATGTTATTATTATCTTAAACTGTGACGATTTGTTATTAATTATGGTTTTAGGCGACTAAACTGTTTTCCGGCAGTAGGGTTTCTATGGGGCCTAGGGTAAATTATGGACCGATCATCACGAAATTTCACAACGTCATTTCTAGTCCTTTATAACTGTGACGTACCAATTTCGGTTATGATAGCATTATCAAGTATGGTTTTAGGTGTACTAAACTGTTTTCCGGGAGTAGGGTTTCTATGGGGCCTAGGGTAAATTATGTACCGATCATCACGAAATTTCACAGTGTTATTTCTAGTCCTAAAAAACTGTGACGTACAAAATTTTGTTACGCTAGCGTTATTTTTTGCGGTTTTAGGCGTACTAAACTGTTTTCCGGGAGTAGTGTTTATATGGGGCTTAGGGTATATTATGGACGGATATTCACGAAATTTAACAGTGTGATTTCCAGTCAAATAAAACAAATTTTTGCAAAATCTTATCTCGTTCCGTGCCTTGTTCCAGCATTTATGTTATTTTTTTGTAACAAAATTATCAAGTTTTTTAGGTGGTGGTTCCACATTTTGATTCATAGCTCTGGTCCTACTGAACCGATTTGGATTTCGATCCCAAACTGCTTAGGATAACTACAAGCAATTTGGCACCAAGTGTGTTTATTTCTTTTGAGTTGTTCGAAAGTGAGCGTGTTTTCAACAGACGGACAGACATGGCAAAATCGACTTAGAATTGCTCAAGGACCCAGAATATATATACTTTATGGGGTCTGAGATGAATAATAAAAAAGTTTCACACGGAATGACAAACTTAATATACCCTCTTCACAACTAATTGTGGTGGAGGGTATAATAATTTAGTCAAACTTGCAATTAGATTTTGGAAGTAGGTATGTTAAAATAAAATTTTCTTCGTAGATTGTAAATAGGCTTGCCAACCGTACTTTATAATAAAGTTTTGTACGTTATTTCGAGTAATTGTACTCTATACTTTATGAGAATAATAAAGTACGCGAAAATACTTTATTTCGCATGATAAGATTGATCTAGAATTCCAAATAGATTCAGGTTATATTAGTCAGGTTTTATTAGTCATAAAATTATAATACTTATTGTACAAGTTTTTTTTTTTTTAGATAAACTAAAGAACAACTTATTAATATTAGTCAGTGCCATTTGTTGATGTTTTCTTATATTGGCAGGACGAAAACTAATCTGACAGCACTATTTCACTTGTTTGTTTTGTTTGAGTACAAAAACTGCTTGCTTTTTGATCGCGAGCACAAAAGTGACTCGTTTAACTAACATTTAAAACAAAATTTCCATGCCTTAAGGTGCTCCCATACCAAATGTTTAATAAAGACTAGAAATATATATAAGAAAACGTACCAGAACAGCCAAGGAATCGCCTTAGCAATTTCTCGAGACAAACTTGCCCCTTACCACAACTTCTTAGGGGAGGCACCCATACAAATATTGCGTTTTATGAAATTTTTAAACTAATTAAAATTTTTCGACTTTTCTGAATAAAAACAAAAGTTGTTAACAGATTTTAATCATTTAAAGCTGTAATTTTTAATAGATTTTTAACAAACAAAAGTTTCGAAATGTTGCTTAAAAATTATTTTTGTTGCCAAAAAAAAAAAAAAAAAAAATTATGTTTCTAAAACGACTGCGCATGTTAGAAAAAATGTTTATGTTTAAAGGAAATTTTATTTCGGATTTTCGTTTTTTTTTTTTTTAAATTAATTTCAATAAACTGAACCGTTTTTGTCAAATTCTAGCACACTTTATTTGTTTGATAAAACACAAAAAAAAAAATGCGAAAAGCAATAAAAAACATTTTCAAATATAACAATAAAAAGAAATTAATTGTACTTTATATTTATACTGTGAACTTTTTTTCTTAACCTTTAATAAGCAATGTACTTTAATTGCAACAAAAAAAGTTGGGAACCCTAATTGTAAATGTTCGGTGCCTAAGAAAAAAAAAAAATGATATTATACTTAGTTCTTTAAAGCGGCTGTAACATAATCAAATCAAAGGTATTCTAAAAATGTTTAAATACATGTTTCACATGGTGAGTTAAAAGAGGCTGTTTCGTTGTGCAAGAAAAGAAGCACGTAAGCCTTTCGACAAAGTTTGAAGCAAAAGTGTTAAAAATTTTGCTTCTAACGCCAAAATCCCGGGCAGGCAGATCAAAACAATTCAGCAAAAGCTGCTGTATTTTAACATTGAAGGTTTAATAGCACCATATTTAAAGCAAAGGGCGAGCTTACTTTTTTTACCGAAATCAATACGCTTTTTGCACACTGTGGGGTAAAGCCAACCCGACAGGTTCCCACGAGAATCCTTAACAATGTTGTTTCAAACGCGAGAGATGCCAAGGAAATTGGGAATTAAACGATGTCAAAAACTGATTTTCTTGTCTAAAATTGTGCTTCAGCCTCACATATTTCTTTAGGGCAAAAAAATTTAATTTATGTATTATGTTTTGCAGAAGAGATGGAAGAGTAGATACAATCAATCTTTTTTGATACTCGTTTGAAACTCTTTAAAAATGTTGTAAAACAAAGGGCAGATTTAAAACAATATCAACTCTGAACAGCAGTCCATGTAAAAGCAAGGGTTGTCTAAATGTATGCCGCCCACTGTACCATATGCAGATTGTGTACGAAATTTATCAAAAAGAGAAAAAGTACTAATTTTTGAAAAGTATTCTATTTTTTTCTGTGCCATTTGCTATATTTTTATCAAATTTATCGAAAAGAAAAAAAGTACCAAAGGTAAAAGAGCTCCTAAAGTGAGAGCTCATTTTAGGCCCTTTGAGTACAGTGTATGTTAATGTACCAATTTTATCCCGTATGTACAATTTAAAAATTATTCTATATTTCAATCTCTCCAATTGCAATCTCTATACCAAATTTATCAAAAAGAGAAAAGATACAAATTTTATCCCGTGCTTACCATTAAAAAAAGTACTCTTTATTTTAATCTGAGCCATATGCTATCTACATACCAAATTTTTCAAAATTTTCAAAAGTACCAAATTAATCAGAAAGATACAAAGTACTTATTTTATCCCGTTTTTACCCCTTAAAAGGACTCTTTATTTTAATCTGGACCATATGCAATTTGTATATCATATTTATCAAAAATAGAAAAAGTACCAATTTTAAGTACCTCTCATAAAGAATTTTATATTTTTATATTTTAATCCGTCTAACAAATTTCATTCATATCCATTAAGCGAAAAAGACTTTATCTCCCTATTAAATGAGAGATAAACCCATCATGGACTTATCTCACATGGTTTTAAAGCACCCCCCCCCCCCCCCCCCCCCCCATTTTTGCATGATTGCGCCACTAACATACGTTTATAATATTAATAGGAAGTAAGATATTTGTTACGTATTTCATATCCTAGCACCTTTCCTATCCGGTATATCGTGAAATCGCTGACAAAGAGAAGTCACTTAAATCGAAAAATTTGGGTTATATGCCCAACTTCCCCGTTGTAAAAACTGCATCTGTTGCAAACGATTGAGTCAACAGAATAGATCGTAATATGTTGTGTACTTCTTTCTTTGAAAAACTAAAGCGTCTTATTCACATCTAACCCAAATCACTTTTATTTAATCCGCAGGCTTGTTTTTTGTGTAAAATTAGAAATTTTAGAATGTTAAACAAAACTGGAAATTACAAATTTATTTATTTTTCAACTGCCAAAAAGGAAACAACTTGAAATGCGCTCTATTCATCTTTTTAAAATATTTGTTGTGTTAGTGCTTTTCAAAATAAATCACATCCATTCAAGTGGACAACTTTATAAATCAAAAGCAAATAATAATTTTTATATAGATTTTGATGAAAAGGTAAGTTGAGCTTATTAATATCAACTTAACTCCCATTTTTAAAATTTTATTCAATTCAGTTTAATTGGTTTGAGAGCCAAGCTGTCTGTGTAAAACTAAACATGACCTTGGTGGAACTAGAAACGAGTACAAAATCGGAAGAATTGAATACTCTTATCAAAATCGTACGCAAGGACAACAATTTGAGGAATAGTACGCTCTGGATTGGTGGTATTATGACACGATTCCCCGAAAAACACTTTGTTTGGCTTTCGACGGGAAAACGGTTCAACTACACCAATTGGACTGGCAACAATCCGAACTTTGTGGGAAAAACCGAATTTTGTCTTCAGATAGTAATGGAGACAAACTTGGGCTGGAATGATAATCGTTGCCTAAACCAATTTGGTTTTGTGTGTGAGCGAAAGGAAATCCAACAATCGGAAAAAATACAAAAACAGTGGCAACAAGAAATACAAAAAGTTAAGGAGACTTTACAACAAGACACACAAAATCATCAGCAAAATCAACAAAAGCTGGAAAAAGAACTTGAACAATAAGAACTCAAATTACAACAAGAAATAGAAAAACGTGTTAACCTCGAAAAGAGCTTACAAGCGGAAATAGTCAAAACATTAGATTTACAAGACGCTTTACAAAATCAACTGGACTCGAGACAACAGCTTGAAGATTAATTAAAGCAGATTAAAGAAACCATACTTAACAAGCAAGAAAAAATTGAACAAAGTATACAAAATAAATTGGAAGAAATAGAAAATCTTCAAAAAGAATTAGAGATACAGAAACAAATGAACGAACAACTACAAGAGCAGTTACAAGAACTAAAAAACAAAATTTTTAATATGCCAGAAATCTATGCAAATAATATTAAAAAGGAAAAAGACGAACAACAGCGTCTAAGTATAGAGATAAAAACACCAGAAGAGCTGCAACAACAATTTCAGGAACAATTAAAATTAATTATGATAAGAAAGTAGAAAAAGCTTAACGAACAATCTTGTTATTAGAAATATCTAAGATATTTTTTAACGAATCAAATAAAAATTAAGATGAAGTTTCCAAGCGCACCGCAAAATTAAAATAAAATTACTGGATTTTTGATAGAAGGGCTTATGTTGCACTTCTGGTCCATGATGGATCTACAACACCATCACACACTTATAAGAAGGACAATAAAACTTTGTGATGAGCAGGGAAACCATAAATATGCTATTGCATGTTTTTCCTTGTGCGACCCATGAAGGTACAAACATTCACCCCTATTATGAAAGTCGACATCGACACAAGTAGACGGCACCTCAACATTAATGGTATTTTCTGAGTCGTTGTTGACAATAATCGATTACTTTTGACAGTCAAGTGATATTTCTTAAGGCGCTTTTAAGTCGACGTCGAGTAGTATTGTCCCCGTTTTAGTCGACAGGAAATTTTGCGACGACTCAAATGAAAGTTAAAGAAATTTTAAATGAAATGTTAACATATTTATTGAATACGTTTGAAATAAAAAATGCAAATTTAAAAGAAGTTATGGGCACAAATTTAATTAGAAAATTTAACGCGAAAATTCGGAAACATTTGCAAAAATATCGAAAATTAAATTAACGGAAATTCGCAAAAATTTGCTAACAGCGGCATGAAAGAAAAGTCTTATATTTATTAATAAACGTTAGCTATAAAGAATCAGAAAACTTACAGTAAAAATATATTTTATCAAAAACATGCCAACAAAATTCAAAATTGGAAGTAAACTCTACACTTTATTTTAAAAAGCTAAATCGGTAAAAAAAAATATGTCGGAAAATAGCATAAATAGCGTTAAAAAGTGAGTGAAGAACAAAAAAAATAAAAAAAAACAATTGGAGATGGGATTTTTTTTGTCAAATTTTCGATAACTAGTCGACGTCGACACAACATTCTTATAAAATACCAAATTAACGTCGAAGTGATGTAGTCGTCGCCTTGATGTGACAACAATTAAAAATTTATGTCGACGTCGACAACGCCTTACATAATAGGGGTGAATATAATTATCCGTTTTATAGCCTTTTATGAATTTTGGCATCGACTTGTTAGTGCATTTTTTTGCATGATTTAGTTAAACGGGAACCATTTTTTAAGTTTAAAGGGCATATTTTGCCTTTTTGAGACATATTTTGATACATGTTCAAATTTTTAGGATGCTTACAAGAGCTTTCACAGCAAATAAAAAAAAATTTTTTCTAAATTTTGTTACTTCAATTTCGTCATCTACATTTAATTTTAACTCTAAAATTTTAAGACAAAGCTGGTTGTCGTTAAGGCTAAGTAGTATGCGCTGTGTATAATACATATAAATCTAGAGCAATCTTTTGGTATTTCGATCGACTTAAAATCACTTTTTAAAGTGATCTAACGATGTCCACTGGTCCGTTAAACTGGTTGTCTTTCCATGTTAATCTTGTGCGCAAAGTTCAATCAAGTTCCAATTTTGTAGATAATTCGATTAATATGGACCAAGTCTATGTAAATGGTGAACATCGGTCTATAATTTCACATATTCTATAATTTCTATAATTTCACTTCTTTCCAAATAAGATTCTTTGTGTCCGTTAGCCATCTAATTATGATAGTGTTTAAATATAATTCGCCTCAAAAATATTTTTCTGCAATTTAAATTATTTTCGAATCGTTTCGCATTTGCCCAAAGCGTCCATCCTTAAATGTGACAGCGCATAGAAAAAGGGACCTAAGGGTAAAAAATCAATTTTCACTTTTTTTTTATGTGGACAACATCTGAGCATCGAATGAGACCGATCGCATGCCCCAAAAGTGTTCCCTCCCAGAGATATGCGCGTTTTATGATGTGATGGTACACCAAAGATACACGTTTTTAAATCTTTCAAATGGCTCTCCTAAATAAACCGGTTTTTACCCTTAGGTCCCTCTCTATTTGGCGCGTCACAAATAGTTTAAACTCCTTTTTAAATATAAACATTTGTTAACAATTAAGCGACTGTACCTAAAATTTCTTTTATATCTTGATAATATTCGGCACAAACATCTCTTATATGAATTTTAACATCATATGGCCTTAAGCGATAATATATTTAGGGTTCTTTTAAATTGTTGAATATTTTGTCTTTAAATGAGCAATTTTTGATTTTTTAAGTCATATTTTCCAGTTTTTGCTGTATATTTATAGAGCATATTTTTGTTGATGAGATTGTTATAAGGGGGGTGCTTTAAAACCATGGTAGATAAGGCCATGATGGCATTATTGCTCACATGAATGGGAGATAAAGCCATAATGGCCTTATTGCCCAATCATTGAAGGTAAAGTCATATTTAAAATTTTGCGAAATGAGAGATATAGCCATATTTTTTTCGCAAATGAGAGATAAAGCCATATTTTTTCAGAAAATTGTTATGCATGGTGTAAAGATTCTGTAAAAGGGAAAATCCTTAGTTATCATTGAAAAATATTTTTTTATTCCTGTGACGCACGCAGGAAACTTTATACAGCGAAGCCACTGTCGCTTTCTACTGGAGGAATAAACCCCTAAGCCGCAGGCCGTCACGCAGAAAAACTTTAGTATGCGAAGCCAGTTTTCAATACTTAACTTTAGTGTCTCCGGAACTGAAATGAGAGATGAAGTAATTTTCTAATATTACTAATGTGAGCTAAGGCCATGATAGCTTTATCTCCCATTCAAATAAAAAAGAGACGCCGTGCAATAAAGCCATACATGACCTTATTTCCCATTAAAATTTTTTTCTTTTCATGTAATTGCAATTTATTTAAAAATTGCTTTGTTGGTTTTCTCTGGGTGTTTATATAAAAAATATAAGGAAAACTCTTTTGGACGCAAGGATTTTCTCCTCTATGGTATAACAAAGACCGGCGTCGCTAACTAAAGCTTCTCAGCATAGCGGGCCTTCGGCCGGGAGCAAAGATTTTCTAATCTATGGTATAACAGAGACCGGCGTCGCTAACTAAAGCTTCTCTCCATAGACGGCCTTCGGCCGGGAACAAGGATTTTCTCCTCTATGGTATAACAGAGACCGGCTTCGCTAACTAAAGCTTCTTTGCATATAAGGCCTTCGGCCGGGCGCAAGGATTTTCTCCTCTATGGTATAACAGAGACCGGCTTCGCTAACTAAAGCTTCTCTGCATAGTTGGCCTTCGGCCGGGAGCAAGGATTTTCTCCTCTATGGTATAACAGAGACCGGCTTCGCTAACTAAAGCTTCTTTGCATATAAGGCCTTCGGCCGGGCGCAAGGATTTTCTCCTCTATGGTATAACAGAGACCGGCTTCGCTAACTAAAGCTTCTCTGCATAGTTGGCCTTCGGCCGGGCGCAAGGATTTTCTCCTCTATGGTATAACAGAGACCGGCTTCGCTAACTAAAGCTTCTCTGCATAGACGGCCTTCGGCCGGGCGCAAGGATTTTCTCCTCTATATCTATATCTGATAAAATTTGGGTCATTGGTTCCTATTGGCACAAGGACCAAGCCTATTGAAAATGGGCCGAATCGTAGGACCACGAGGGAAGACAGGGGGAAATTTCTTCCTCTCAGAAACTATCAAACCGATTTAAATGAAATTTAAAACATAGATAGAACCATATCAATATGGACACAATATGTATAAATTTTTAAAAAAATCGGACCACGAGGGGAGATAGGGGCAATTTCTGCCTCCCAAACCGATTTTAATGAAATTTAAACCATAGATAGATCCATATATATAGGGCCACATTTGCTATACAGTTTTTAAAAAATAGCACCACAAGTGGAGGCAGGGGGCAATTTCTGCCTCTCACTAACTTTCAAACCGATTTTCATGAAGTTTATAAACATAGATAAATCCATATTTACATGGACACATAAGCATGATGTGTTTTTAAATACTGTGGTGTAGGGTATCATATGGTCGGGCTTGACCGACTATACTTTCTTACTTGTTTTTATATGGATTTCAAAACTTTTCAGAGGCTCGTATTTGGTCCCGACTTGTTGCAGCAGCTGAATGTTTGTGGTCTAATCCCAAGACTGGTTCCCTATTAGCCCAATATAGTTTCTGCCGTTACAGAGCCCGATTTATTGCTAGCGGTATATGACCTGATGCTGTGGCACCCAAGTGGTGTATTTTAAGTTAGGGTCAATGTTTTGAAACTGAAATGTCAAAAATTTTGATATAAGTATACACACAAAAAATTAATGTAGGTAATTTTAACAAGGCGTGCATAGGTAATTTATGGATTATAAATAAAATGATAAATGCATAAAATGTTATTATGAAATAAAGAAGTTATTTAGTTTTTTATTTAAATAAACTGAATAAAGAATAAAGATTTAAAAATATTTTTAGTTTATCAAAAAAAAGTTGTCAATTTACCTAAATTCTATGTTCTTGTACAAAATTGAACTTTGATAATTTTCCAAAGATAAAAATACAAAATAACTTTACTATCATACTTTACATGCTGGCTTTATCTCTCATTCAATAGGGAGATAAAGCCTTTTTTAAGCGTCGTGCAATAAAGCTATAGGAAATAAAGCCATATGGCTTTATTACCACCACCCAAGTGCAATAACACCATAATCGTTTAGCAACCAAAGTGGAAATAACGCCATAACAGGATTTTCTACAATATTGTACAACAAAGACCGGCTTCGCTAACTAAAGCTTCTTTGCATAACTCAGAAAGTGATTCTGAGTAGATCGGTATAGTTTAAGGTGGGTCTAGGACCACTATTTTAAGGCGTTACACACATCACCACAAATGCATAATACCCTCTCCACTATTGTGGTGTGGGTATAAATACAATTTAAATATGTATGTACAATAGTATTTTGTCTTACCAACAAAACTATGATCAACTTATTTACTCCACATACAAACTTCTCCACCCAAAATTTTTGGACTATTTTCAATTTTTTTTTATAAATCTTGGCCCAATTACAGTATTGCGTGCTTCGCCAGAAACCATGATCCAACTACCAAAAATCCTTGGTAGAAACAATTATGCGATAGCCCTTTTTTTAATAATTAATTTGTTTAGGAGATCGGAAGAGCCCATCCAGGTTTGTATGATAAAACGTTCTTTTGGCAAGTATTTCTCCACATACTGCGGATCTGTTAAATGAGCAGACCGAAATAAAGTCGATTTGGGTTCTAACATGTTAGGATTGACTCTGATTTGGCAAGGATAAATCAAATCCTGACTCACGCATTTTCTTTGGAATTTGTTATCTTCAGTGTGGTTCCAACAATTAATGTGAACTTCATCACCTTCCATGTGTATGACCTAGGGATGCCAATCGGGATTGATTTTAGGATTTCCGGGATTTCTGGATCCCGGCATTTTTTGGGATTTTTCAAATAAACAACACTTTTTTTATTTATTTATGAATTTTCAAAAGGTATTATACAAAGTATATTTATTACAAGTACATGCAAGTGATCAGCTGTTCAGTTGTTTTATTTTCGATAGTGTCAAAATTTGCTTACATTTTAGTGCGCCATGATTTTTTTATGTTTGGCTGTTTGACAGTATCAAATGTTTTTGCACAAACAAAATGAATGTTGTTTTTTTTATTGTTGATTTGTTGTAGACTTGCATGTACTTGGTATAAATATACTTTGGTATTATATAGAGGGCTCAGAGTTGAAGAGAACCAAGTCAAAAAAGAAAATTCGAAAATATATTGAGTTTGGGTAAGTAAATTGCCATTAATTATTGGAGCCGCTGACTTGGGTTTATTACCGTTACCTTAGGAACGAAACTGTTTTTGATTTAACCCCATTACAGAACTGGATTGAGTTAAATTTTGCGGAGATTTTCGCACCAGATTTGAAATACATATACGAAATGTATTTTATGACTTGGTTCGGTTCAACTCTGAGCCCTCCATATATGCAACATATATTTTTAAAAATGAAAAATAAGAATTATAAAAATAAAAAATAAAACTGAAATATAATTTTTAATAATTTTTTTTTTTTGTACAGAGTACTAGCTGGCCCGGCAAACGTTGTTTTGCCACATAACTTATTTCTTTCAGACGTAACAGTGTGCTAGCCAAATTTTAAGAAAAAATTATATTCTATAGTTCTTTCCAGATGTTACACTACTTGCCTGCCCAATTTCAAGAAAATTAATTGATTAGTTAAGAAGATATATCGTCGGTTGATTATTTCATTGTCGTATGTGGATACAAATTACTTACGACAATTAAATAATCAACCGACGATATGTATGCGGAGCTTTTACCCCTCTTGCCCAATTCAATGCCTTTTTTCTTTCCGATGTTACATTGTCTGCATGCCAAATTTTAAGAAAACCGGTTGATTAGTTTAGAAGATAGGGGAGTGGGAGCTTTTACCCCTATTGCAATATTTTGCGCCCTCTAGCGATATAAAATATACGCTACGACCTATTCTCATACCTAACAACTACACATACAAAATTTCATAAAAATCGGTCAAGCCGTTTCGGAGGAGTTCAAAATGTTGTTGATATTTGTATGGGAATATAAATACATGTTTCGGAATGAATGCAGTGTTCATATATGTATAACTCATGAACCAATACACATTTGAAGACCGTTGATACATAAAAACCTTGGTATTGACGTCACCTTCCAGAAACAAAATCGGTTCACGTATTTCAGAGAACATCAATTACTAACACAATGCAATTTATTTATATATATATATATATATATATATATAGATAAAAATTCAATAAAAACGAACATTTTTGTACACAAAACTTGATATATAAAATAAATCCCGGGATTTCGGTATTCGGGATTTCCCGTTTGGTATCCCTAGTATGACTTCTTTGGGAACACCTAATTCTACTATATCTTCATAGATTTCCTTCATTACTGAGTACACGTTTTCGTTTAAGGGTTTAAGTTGCCCACGTGGTATAACCCAAAATGAACGCCAGAAATTAATAAATGTTTATTTAAACCTACATATGACACTCAGGCCTCGTTTTATGCGATAAATGCGTTCCCAAAAAATTCGCATAAATTGAATTCGCATAAAACGATACCTAGCTTCATATAAAAATTAATGATGCGTTCCAAAATTCTTAAAATCCGCATAAATTAAAATTTTAATTAAAAAATCAAAACAAAATCGTATAAAAAAAATTAACAAATACGTATGTTTGTTTCCTTTATTTCCCTTATATTTTGCAAAACTGTAGTTCTAGTAGATATGAATAAGCATATATTTTTATACCCTCCACTACAATAAGTTGTGATGAGGGTATATTCAGTTTGTCATTCCGTGTGAAACTTTTTTATTATTCATCTCAGACCCTATAAAGTATATATATTCTGGGTCCTTGAGTGTTTCTAAGTTGATTTAGCCATGTCCGTCTGTCTGTCCGTCTGTCCGTCTGTTGAAAACACGCTCACTTTCGAACAACTCAAAAGAAATGAACAAACTTGGTGCCAAATTGCTTGTAGTTATCCTAAGCAGTTTGGGATTGAAATCCAGCAAAATCGGTTCAGTAGGACCAGAGCTATGAATCAAAATGTGGAACCACCACCTAAAAAATTGATAATTTTGTTACAAAAACTAACATAAATGGTGGAATAATGCACGGAATAAGATAAGATTTGGCAAAAATTAATTTTATTCGGCTAAAAATCACACTGCTAAATTTCGTGAAGATCCGTCCATAATTTACCCTAAGCCCCATATAAACACTACTCCCGGAAAACAGTTTAGTACGCCTAAAACCGTAAAAAATAACGCTATCGTAACAAAATTTGGCACGTCACAATTTTTTGGGACTAGAAATAACACTGTGAAATTTCGTGACGATCGGTCCATAATTTTTCTTAGGCCCCATATAAACCTTACTACCGGAAAACAGTTTAACACGCTTAAAACCGTAAAAAATAATGCAATCGTAACAAAATTTGGTGCGTCACAGTTTTTTAGGACTAGAAATGACGCTGTGAAATTTCGTGATGATTGGTCCACAATTTACCCTAGGCCCCATATAAAACCCACTACCAGAAAACAGTTTAGTCGCCAAAAACATAAAATAAATATACGTCATACAGATATTACTCCTTAAACATTTGAACTGTCGGTGGAGGGTATCAAAGATTCGGCACAGCCGAATATAGCACTCTAACTTGTTTTTCTATGATGTTTATTTGTCGAGTTACGGGGTGGTAAAGTGTTGCCGTTTATTAGAATGTTTTTTAGATGATTATTTCCAACTAAAAACTAAGCAAACGAAAAAATTTTTTAGGTGATTCTTATAGAAAATCGATTGATCTTTAAATAAAGAAAAAAATTCATTTGAAAAAAAAATTCATCTGCGAAACCGGAAATTACCAATTTAAATCAAAATTTGTCTAACTTAGTTCTAATATTTTTTTATTTTTTAATCTATATTATCATATTGTAAAATTTTTATTATGGGATTTCTATTGGTTTAAAAAAAAGTTATGCAAATTTCTTCACACTCGTACATGTGGTTATTACAATGTTGTACCGTAAACACAGGAAAGAACGAGCTTAAATTAAAATTTTTCGAACTTCCACCTAATTTTTAATTTTATTTTTTACCAAAATTAGCCGTCGTTTTAAAACTAATATTATGTGTTCTTCATTAGTTTAAAAACAATTATACATACGTTTCGGCTATGCATATAAAAAACATAACGATTATATCAGTGATGCAAGCTTGGTTTAATTTAAAAACGGTGAAAAAGCTTAAAAAAATCTAAAATTTCAAAAACCGTAAAAAATAAAAAAAATCGTTAATTTAAAAATCGCATAAATTTGAATCCGCATAAAAAAATACGCATAAAACGAGACCTGAGTGATGTGCTTACTTTTTATATTTTTTGTCTTCTCATTAAATTAAATTTGTTTCTTTTAATTTCATTTAAATTTTAACGTCTTTTCCCAAAAAAAGAAAAAAAAAACCAATTGACAATAGAAATAAACTACAGTGATAAAATCGAAAAAGACACCTAACTCAATTAGTAATATTACCAAACATTTTAGGCATTACTTATTTTATAAATTACCAATTATTTTAGACAACTAAACTTAGTTTTTTGTTTCTATATAAAAATAAAGTGTCTATACACGCCTCGTTAAATTTACCTACATTATTTTTTTGTGTGTACTTTCTGTTCTGTTACGAATCAGCTGATTTGTTTTTGTTATTAAAAAACCTATGAAATTGATTAGTTTTTCTGTTCTGTTGCGGATCAGTTTGTTAAAATCAAAAACTTTTTAAGTAATTGTAAGTGACAGCAAAATTAATAATAAACAATATATATAGTTATATTAAAATAAACTGTTTTTTAATTTTAAGAATTCATAAAATTTAATTTATTTACATTTATGTGCATTAAAGTTATTGAAATTAACAATGGACGGTGCAAAACTAATAAATTTGTCATAAATGGCTGATAAGTTACTACAGAAAAAGTAACTATTACAATTTCGTAACAGAACGGCACGGAACAGAACAGAAATAGAAAGTATAGACTAACTGAGCCTTTAGGGAATTAAAAAAAATAAAATAAAAAATGGAAAAGTGGAAAAATGTAATTTTTGTTACAAGAACGACAAGAAAAAAAAACTCCACTAAAAGTTACATTTTTATCAAACCATAACCACAATACAGATAATATTAGACTACGTGGTCCATTGTGGCTTAAATGGACTACTTACAACATGGTCCAATGTACTGTAGTATGGACCATGTTATAAGAAATTAACATGCAGTGCTGCCAACAGCTGAATGATGTATACTTTTCTATAGTTTACAGCATGACACTCTGGCAGCCCTGATGGTGCCCATTATTAATTGTTTATTTAAAAGTGAAAGTTTGTGAAATTTGTGGAAAAAAGGTAAAAAATTAAAAAATACCAAATAAATATATTTAATAATAGCAATTATAGACAACCGTACACACCATAAAAGGCGATTAGTAAAAAATGAACAAACAAATTGCTTAAACAACCCCTTAAGTGTACTCCATACTGTAGTTACATGGAGTACTTTTAAAACTAACCCACTTTAGTACTCCATGAAGTAGTTAAGGGACTACTTCGGTGGGTTATATCGTCCCCTCCAAGGACATCGTAATGTTAAATGGACCACCTTTTACCCATATATTTGGAGAAGTTTTGGAGTACTCCTACTCCTTTATGGACTACTCTTTACATGCATGTATGGACTAGTCTCGTTATCTGCAGGGCCAGTGTAAAAAAAATCAGGATAAAAAGATGTAATTTTCCGCTTTAATCGTCAAACGAAATGATGTTGCCATTCATAAAAAATTGTTAATTTGTAATACAAAGTACGAAAAATTGCATCTGTTTTTATAAACTCTTGAATTGTACAACTCTGGTTTTAAAAATTATTTTTTATTGTTATGTACAACATTTCAAAGATAACTTCTTTAATCATTTAATCCTTCAAAAAGAAAAATTCATATTAAAAATGTGTTCAATGAAAAAAGTTATTAAAAAAGAATTAAAAAAAGAAATGGGGTAAAAAAATGGACAGAAGCTGAAGTAAATGAAATACTCGACTTTTTGGAAGACCATCGCCATTTTGAGGTAACTTTTTGCAGTCGAATATTATGGTGAAAATAACACCATTCACTTCGTTATAAATTAAATAATCAATTAATTCACTTTTAACACTTTTATTCGGCATCTTGAAAAATATCAATTACTTCCGCGAATTATTTGACAGTTTGCAATTTTTCACAAAAAAAAAAAAAAAAAACCCCCCGTTCACGTCAATAAGAGTGTAATTTTTCTTTTTTCCAACCAAAAAAAAAAAAATTTAAGTGAATACCCTTTATAAAAACAAATAAAAGTGAGAAAATTAAAAAAAAATAAAATCTGGCGAGACACCACTGTGCTATAATGATACAAAGAAACCAAGATAACGCACTCAGCTTTTAAAAATTAAATGTTTCTGCGCATCTACGTCACATCAGCGTATAAGTACAGCCAAAAAATAGAAACACAAGCAAACAAACGCATGTATAATACGCTGATGTGACGTCATATTAAACAGTTGAATTTTGTTAACATGCGCAATGAAAAATCTTGTTTATATCATTCTTGCTGTGCTATGATGAATCATGAAGTTTTGTTGTTTTAAAGTTGCACTATTCACTGCAACCTCTGGCGACCATTAGAAGAGGGCTGACCAATGAGCTGAAAGCTTAATTGCTTTTACTCCAGTCCCTCAAAAGCTGAACGCAAACGTTCGGAGGACAAAGTAGACGTTGCCAAACAGCAACTGGGGCTTAACGTTTCATATAGAGAGGTTCCTGATGAATCCATTTCGCATACAAAGTTAGTTGGACTTTGCAAAACAGATGTTTGTTGGTGTGTTTTGGAATATGCTAAGTAAGAATACAGGGCCACATTCGCAACGCAATGTCGCTGATTGGCACCAGGATCACGTTAAGCTTATGGCTTGTATAGAGGAACGTGTAACGTTGGTAATTAATATTGCCATTTATTTTGTTAAGGACAGGTATGGAAAGATGAAAGGCTTGATGTGGTATTAGTAAACGATAAACTGCCAAGACCTAGGTCTATTGGCACTATGCCGTTAAATATTTCAAAAATACCACACCCATTACAATGAAATTATAATCCAGTGTTTACGTCGCTTCAACTTCAATTTCGCTTCAACGAATTCGCCTTTTCGAATGGCTAACGCCCAAAAGGTGTTTTGACAAACGAAAACGATTTGGTCTACTTTTTAAAACTGCACTAAGACAGTTAAGTCAAAACTACTGTACATATAGGGACATGTTCTGAGAATCGGACGATTTGAAATCGCAAAACGCCAGATTTATTTTATGGTGTTCTGGGGCCTTATTACCGCATTCGATATCGAGTAAGCTATCGTATCGAGTAAACTATCGTATTTTCCTGCATACGATATACACTGACGTATCGAATGAGAACTAGAGAGAAGTAATGTCTTTGGTTGCTCGATATCGAATGCTATCATCTCAAATTACGATACATTTCATTCGATATTGAGAGTCATAATACCAAAATAAAAAATTTCGATAAATTAGGCTCGATATCGTATGCGGTAATTAGACCCCTGAATCTCGTGCGTTTACAAATATTCTAGTTCCTTTGAGCATACTTTTGCAATTTGAAGTCGCCAAACTTCGTGCTATTGTGATTTACAGAAAATTTTTTTATGGGATTTTAATTCAGAATCGCCAATGTTAAGCGTTTTGCGATTGTCAGAACATGCCTGATTCTTAGTTTGTATTTCCGCGTGAAATTTGTTAACATTCGTCTAAAACCTGGCCCTTGAGTAATTCTAAGTCGATTTAGCCATGCCCGTCTATCTGCCCGTCTGTTTAAATCACGCTCACTTTCGAACGACTTAAAAGAAAAGAACAATATTGGCGTCAATTTGTTTCGAGTTCTCATAAGCAGTTTGGAATTGAAATCCAGCAAAATCGGTTCAGTTGGATAAAAGATACGAATCCAAATGTAGAACAAACACCCCAAAAAAAATTTATCATTTTGATACAAAAAACTAATGGCGATTTCTTTTCTGAGAAATATGTTGCATTAATGTTACATTATCAACATTTTTGTGTTCGTTTGTACAAAAAATACAACTGTGGGAAAAATTTTCAAGTTCTTTTGTGAATATGTTGATAAAAAACATGCAAAACATGTTGCATGTTTTACCCTTACTTTTACTTAAGGTGTTCATACTGCCCTGTCTTACAACTTTGGTACTTACTACTTTCTTTGTACAACAAATGCTTTATTTTGTCTGTCATAATTCATACCGCTTATAATTTTGTAAAAAAATTATTTTAAAACAAAATATAAATATATTTACACATTAAAATCAAAAAAAGTCTATTTATATTATAATCGTTTAAATTTTTCTAAGCCATGAGTGATGTCAATATTTGTTTCCAAGCCATAATTGCGTGCAGAAACCGCTCAAATAGCTTTAAAAATCGCTCATGAAGTACATTAATGATGAAAGTGTAATAGTTGTAAATAAAAGCAGCTAATTGTGTTCTGTTGAAATTGCACAACATGTAACAATTTCAATGATTATAGGTAACATTAGAAAATGTTACATGTATATACTGTAACATATTTTTTTCAGAAAAGAAATCGCCATAACATAACGACACTGTACAAACACAACCTTAAAAAAAATACCAAAAAATCGCGGTTTTTCAGAATACACTATAATGCGTTTTGCAAACCGTCAGCGATTTGAAAACGATGCTCTAGAAAATGGGCGTGTATTACAATCACATAAAAAAACTCACACTTCGTACGTTTTTTTTATTATTTATTTTATTTAAATATTTTGCATAATTGACAAAAATAATAAGATAGCAAGTCTTTAATGGTTGTCAAAACTGCCATACTAGATACTAACAGTTTTGATTTTTTGATTAACGATTTCATTACTTCATATTGTTAGTATCACTACACAAAAAAGTTTTGTTCAAAAATTACTAATAATTTCAATTGCAGCAATGAGATAACAATGAAAAAACTTAAGTATACTTAAAAAAAAAGTTAAATAAATCACATAAAAAAAAGACTGATTAATTGAAAAAAAATGTGGCATTTTGTTGGAATTCAATGATCGTTATAATGAAAAAGAAAAAGGTTTATTGAAATTAATGAAATTTATAAAAAAGAATTTAGTAAAAAAAAATACAAGGAAAGTTCACTGTGCTCTTTAAAAGGTTGAAAAGGCCATTTTATAGAGCCCAAAAACAATAAATTTTATTAAATTCAAAATAATTAAAACAGAGAAGATTTTTTTTGCTAATAAATTATTATAATATTTAATTTTATCAAAAAGAATACTTGATTAATTTAACAATGATTTTATTTTGAGGTGATTTTCTATGTGTTTGTATAAATAAGAAGCACAGCTATAGAATGTTTTATTTTGTTACAGAAGTTTTATGAGTTTTAATTGGAAATCTTATATAGCATAATTTTTTTGAAGAGACTGTTTACAAGTCTTTGTCGAACAAGAATTCACCCAAAGCACCATGGTTGGTCATCATCTTCTTGAGAGTACTCACTTTACCAGCCAACTCACGTTGACCATGCAACTGTTCTTCCAAATAGACACCAGTCAAGTAGTCAACTAAATGATAGTAGTTGTATTTCTTTTCACAAGTTGCGATGAGCTTACGAATCGACTTGGTGACTTCAGTTTCCAACTTTAAGGCATCTTCCAAAGCTTCTACGCCACTTTCCCATTCGTCTTTTTGAATAGTCTAAGAGAGGGGCGATACGAATAAATAAAATGACCTTTTAAATCGAGAGTTAAAGTTAGACTTACTGGAGTTCTGATCAAATCGGTAACACCATCGGTAAATTGACCACGCATCGACACGTATTCCATTAGTTTTGAACCGTGATCACGTTCTTCCCTGGCTGCTTCGAAGAATTTTTTAGCAAACCCGGGGCGATTGACGGTGTCGCGAGAGAAGTGAGCACCCATGGCCAAATATTGATAGGAAGCATCGATTTCTTTTTGGATTTGATTGCGCATTGCAGTCAGACAATCACCGCGTAAATCAATCCATTCAGTAGGCATTTCAGGATTACCCAAAGAGCCTATAAAAATGTCATAATATACATAGTATTTGTGAAATTAAATTGCTAGACAGTTACATAATTAAGAGTTTATTTAACAAAGAAATGCGGCATTTTCTATGTAAAATTAGCAAATTCTAAACTTTTGTTTTTGTTTCAAATGTACGAGTTGCTCGAAAGAATGAATTCCGTCAAATCCTTTCAAAAAGGGATATTTTCCAGACAAAGTTTTTAGCATTTGTTCTTGTTTTTAATGTAGTTGTGCAAAAGAATGAATTCCTACGAGATCGTGAAATTGCTAGTTAATTTTTTTGTAATAAGATCATTTCCCCATATCTCGCGTAATTTTTTTGTTTTCTGTTTTATTTAAAAGAGCAATAATCAAGGTACTTTTTCTTTTGTTATAAACAGAGCATAATAGCCCTGTTGAATTAGTTTCGTTTGGTAACGTGTGCAAAAGAATATTTGCCATTTTCGATTGATTTTCGCTGAGAGTAATTATCTATTGAGTACTAAGAGTAAAAGCTATGTTTTTGTTTGTGGTTCTTCTTATCATTGTTTTGCTAGACGACCAAGTATTTTACACACGACTTAAAATTGTTTTGATTTTTATTTAAAAGCCGCCATGTGTATTTTGAATTAAAAAATCCCCCTTTATTTAAACCGTGCGCAAATTTTAAGCTTAAAGGTCGTGAGAAAATTCTCAAAGATTTAAATTTTAAATAAGTCTTAAATTAAAACTGAATTTAGGATTTTTGAAAATAATGTCGAAATTTTAAAATGGAATTCATTTATTATCTTGAACATTTTGTTTAGTTACGGAATCATAAAACTAATTCTAGAAATCATCATTAAATGGTTTCAAGCTACAACGTTAGTCAAAGTCCAGTTTCATTACATTGATGGAAACAAAGAAAAAGTCGTGTGCAAAAGATTTTTGAAAAAAGTAAACAAAACTATACTTTATGCTCTCCATGTAAAGAGATTGAACGGTACTGTTATGAAAACTTAACATATGTATGTATCTGTTAGTATCTCTGATTTTACCTTGAAACTGCTACAGCACTGTTTATAACAGAAAATCTGTTATTAAAAATGTTAGTTTAACATAATAGTGTTGAAATGTAACAAAACATGTTAGATTTGTTTTTTGTTTTTTTTTTCTATGATGAAGACCTTGATTATTAGATAAACAACTTTCTCTTTCGATAAAGTTATTACGAAATTTTGTTATAAAAATAGGGAAAAATCAATACATTTGTAAATATGTAAAATAACGGTAGGTAAAACAAAAGAAAATTAAGAATAAAGAGGATAAACTGGTTTACTAGGTAGGTAATTTATAAAAAAAACAGCTAAAGTTAAAAAACAAAACGGTAAATAAAGCACCAAAATCAAATTGCTTGAAATTAAATAGAAAAGAAAAATAAACAAAATATTAACAGCAGAGAGCGACTATTTTAATACTCTTTTAACTTGAAAATGTTGTAGAGTAGAAACGAAGAGTAATTTATTAAATACAAATCTGATGTTTATTATTTTCTTTGTAAGATATTTTTTTTTTGTAAATTTTTTTCTTTAAACATCGTAATGCGCATTAAATTGTTAATTTGAAATAAAATCTAATAATATTAACACAATTTACAAGGAAATTTCTTTTAAATACTTACATTGCATTTCACCGAAGACGGCAGGGGCAACAAAGGCCAAAATACAGAATCCCATTACGAATTTCATCATGTTGTCTTGTCTTTATTTTTTTCGATTTGAGTTTTTAATAAAATCACAGCTAATTTTTATTTGGTATATTTTTAATTAGAGTTTATGTCTCACTTTGCTAAATGCACAAAAGAAAATGAATTTATATCGTTAGTGTTCCTCAATTATAAATTTATATACAGACACACACACAAAAATAAGACACACTGAACAAATTATAAAGCAGTTAAATGTTATTAAAAGAAAAATTCTACAATTCAATTTTCTTATTTTTTTCTAGGGATTATAATTTATTTAAATTGTCAAAAACCTTTATACGCACTGGCATAGAAGGCGACCGTAATTTAGATTTTTTTTTTTGAAGTTTAATAAATTGACAATTGAAATCTTTAACAAGTAATTCCTCTACTAGTAGCAGGGTTTTTATATGCTTTATAATATTGATTTCTCTTTGTGGTTTGCGTTATATACGGAACGAACGAATGCGAACTGTCTGTTGTCGGAGTGGTGTTAAACACTTTTAAATATTAAAATTTTACTACACTCGCATATTAATACAACTCTGAAATTTAGCTCTCTTGCTCACTTAACAGCTAATACTACCATAAATTCTCACTCTCTACATAGTAGGAAATTATTTCTTATCTAATTTATTTATTTATTTTTAAAATTTAATATGTCTTCGCTTTTGAAATAAGAAAAAAGCAGAAAATGATAAATTAAAAACAAACCTCACTACATTTAATCATATTCTTTATATTTGACATAAAACTATTCAATGCATTCTCAATTAAATCAAAGTGCAATCAATAGACAGCCATATTTAATGGCTGCCGAACAGTCAGCTGTTCTTTGTTTTTGTAGCAGACATCTCCACATCTCTCAATTCCATGTTTTGCATTCATCAACTACAGTGGAAATTTTACACAAGTTGCCATGTTGTTATGATTAATACATATGCACATACTCGTTTAAGTTATTGTAATCAAAATAACAAAAAATTACTGATAACATGTACTTTAACTAATATGGTCGACTTAAGGATTTGCTTTTAAATAACCACGTCAGTTTCTTGTCTAGAACGTGACTTTTTGGAAATAAATTTCATCAAAAAGATAAAACCAACCAGGGAATTTCAATAGTATGTACATTGTATGTATATTGACATTTTGTGGCATTTTCGATTTACTATTAGCAAAAAAAATGACGTGATGTTTTTGCACCGAGACTTAATGAAATATTTACATACATATGTATACATGTATGTACATATGTATTACATCCCTAGAGGGATGCGAACTGACACAAAGTAGTCCCGTGATAGATTCTTTGGTGGTAAAGACCGGTTCTAGTTCTAACACTTTATATGATTTAGATCTATTATTTTTACATGGGATTGTCAATGACTAGGGATGAAACGATACGAGTAAATACAAGTACATATTCAATACTTTTATATAGGTACCAAGTATTTTTGTAATCGATACTTAGCAACCGAGTACCAAGAAGTATCGGTAAAAAAATACTCGGTATCGGTCAAAAGTAATCGTTTCACCTTGGTATTGGGCGAGCATGTACATATGTTTTCCCATTTCCTACAGACCCGGTTTGCTGAAATTACGCACAATTCTCCCGATTGTGGAAACATGTGTGCCCCGGTAGTCTAGCTGGTAGCGAGCTAGTCTATCAGCGCCGGGGTTGCGGGTTCGATTCCCGCCAGAGGCTCTGGTTTCTTTCCTGCAGAAACGCATAGAGCTTCGCAGGATTTGCTTAGGAAAAATAAAAAAATTTGGTTAATTATGCTGACCAAAAAAATCAAGATGTGCACGAAATGCATTTCGATTGAACGCCCATTTTCGTAAAAGGTTTTATCAATCTTAACGCGCTGCTCAATTGTGTACCTCTCAATGGTAGAATTTGTCAAATACTGAAACAAAGAAAGGTCAAACTAAGTGGCGCAAAAAACTTGACGTGGATTATCGTTTTACCACCCTTTATTTTATATTTATCAATTTAAAAATAAAATACATATTTACATTTAAAATAAATACATAGTGACATTGTTGATTTCTGGAATAAAAGGTGAATGAAGGTTGTTATCCTGAACGTTCTATAAAATTTTGTTTCCAAGATAAACGATTTTTTGAAAGAAAATTGGTACTAGATGGTAACTAAAAGTGGTCTCACTTTTTACACTTCGTTTTGCACAAAAATTCTTATGGGTTGTAGTTCTTATTGTATTGTATAGTAATAAAACACTTATTAGAGAGTTTATAAGTGCTTACTTCTATTATTTTCTGATATAAACCGATACAAGTATCGATACTTTTTCTCCATACTGAGTAGGTATCGATACTTTGCGAGCGATACCATATCGAGTAAAAGTATCGATACCTTAGAGGTATCGTTTCATCCCTATCAATGACACCAAACAGCCACCATTCGACAAGTCACACATCTATTCTCAATAAAGTGTTTAGTGTTAGTTACTGCAATCAATAAAACAAGTTAAAGCGCTTTTGTTTCAAAAATGTATTGCGTCAAAGTCGGAACTCACCATAATTCATGCCTTCCGTAAGCGATATGGTAAGCGAAACTCTTACGTTTCTCCCGTCGTTGGAAGCACCATTTTTTGTTGGGAGAACTAAATTTAAAAACAAAATTTTAGAAAGTCCCATAAAAATGTGTCACACCACTGGTGGAGACTAAACTGTAATTCATTACTTTTTCTACGTTTTTGTTCTTCATATACCAGTCAGATAAATGATTGGTTCTCCTTTCACTGGTCATGAGTTCATTCTTTTTGTTTTTGTTCTATTTTCACAAATTTTAGGACCCGTCTGTTGGAACAAATCACACAAATTTCCCACAGAGATAGCAACTGTAGTGTGAAAGTTTTAATCACATGAAACAATAATGTGATACTTTAATCTTTTCTGAATGACGTAATTTGTTGGATATACATACGTACTATTTATTTCACAACAATTGATTAAGAATGTATCAATGCACAAACTATGTATATGTACAATTCTACGGACTAATTTATCACCTTATTATGGCTCTTCTTAATATGTAAAGTAATAACGACAGCGCCAACTATAGATTCTACAAAAACAGTAACTTGAACTAAGCTACCCAGCCTAGTTCAAAACATAAATGCAACACTGAAAGTAATATTTTCATTAACTCTACAACTTTTCCTCAGACAACGTCTAGTGATAATTATTGCATGGTAATCGTATTCACTGCACAACGATAGCGAAATTTTACCGTTGTTGTGCTTTAATTAGCGAAGCCGATGTTTGTTACCATAGAGGAAAAAAACCTTGTGTCCGGCCAAAGGCTGGCTATGTCGAGAAGTTTTTTTATTTTAAAATTTGAGATTTTGAATTCGGGGTTTTTGAATTCGGGATTTTAAGTTTCGGATATATGACCCCAATCCAAATAAGTAGGTAACATACATACATTAAATTAGTTTGAAGAATTATTAAATACAAATTTCATTATTCTTCGGGCCTTTTTCACCATTGTTGGATATAATATCCCTTTTTTCTGCAATGTTTTGAGAGATATTTCATTAATTTCTTTGGAAAATATTTCATTATAAAATATTGGCCAAATGTTGAAATTTTTGCTTTGGAAATTATTTAATTTTTTTTAGGAGTTATTTCTTTTTTCCAGTTTGGGACTTATTTGATTTGTTTTGGGATTTATTTCATTGGGAGTTATTGCTCCCAACGTCTTGTTATAATAAGGACGGCTATTTTGATGGAAATATGGTTGGAGGTAGCCTTAACCTAAGAACAAGAATGTATGGCTACTATGTTTGTAAAGCAAAATTAGCCCTAATATGTATAAAATCTACTGCAATATGGTTTAAGCTAATCATAATTTGATTAAACGTAGCAGTCACACGGTCAATATCAACCATACAATTGTAAATACTACTTTTACGGTTACTGATTTAAGACATTCTTCTTCTTTTTATTTCAGTAACACTTTACGAGTATGCTTTGATTGACAGCGAAGTAAATTGAATTTAAAAATAAACCCTATTTTTTAGGCTTCATTACATAGAAATATATGTATTTGAAAATCTGTATTCAAACTCAGTATGACCAACAAATTTCACAAATTTTTTTGTTATTAAGATAAAATACAAATACATAAATTAAAATCCACTATGAATTTGTTGTTGTAGCAGGGAGACCATAGGAACAGGTGTTGCTGAGTTAACAATCCTTGGTTTCTGTTAGTTGAACTCCGAGTTGTTCTCGTTCATAGAACCAATTGTCCTGGAAACGCCATTAAGATCTCAAAGTTTCCGGATTTTTAAACACAATAAAAAATTTTAACCGAAAATGATCAAGAAAGTGGCATATAAATGCGGGCTTTAGTGGGCCACTCTGTTATTAAAATTATTATTTGTACCTCATTTTATAAAGAGACTTGTTAAATGTATTTATTAAGGTTTTTGCTTAAGCGATTTCTGGCTTAAGGGGTCAACTTAAGAAATTTTTATTTTTAATTGGAATGGTAACTTTTCGAATTTTTAACAAAGAACACTACGGCCGGGTTCTTGAGATGTGGATTAAGTTTACACTAAGTTTAACTTAGTCTGAAACTCGGATTTTTCCGGCGAAATGTTTTTTTTTATTATTTCATTAAAGACCAACATTTTAAGCAAAACTAAGCTGTTTTGTAAACAATCTTGGTAACGGCGGCAGAAATCTGTTTTCAAGTTTACTAAACCTAGATAAATTGAGATCTTAAAAATCCAGCCTTAAACAACTCGATATGCTGAAAGTAAGATATGTCGGGCATAAGCTAGAATGGTTTTATTTTGTGATATTAAATTGAATTAATTCATCACAATGTTGCCTAAAAGTTCTTATCTTAAACTCTCAAATTAAAACTTTTGGCATTTAAAAGATATGTAACTTTAAACAACGACTAGACAAAATTTAAAAACTGAAAATATACACATTTTAAGCACTGATAACCCAATTTGCTCTTCCTTTAACTTATCTTCATACAAACATAAATGAAAACGTGTTTGTTTGTTTGCTCCCTATTAAACTCTTTCTTTAACTACTGAACCGATTTTCCAAAAATTTCCACAGTCATTTCCTGATTACCCGGCGCTTAACATAAGCTACCCTTATAATTATGCATTTTCATTTTGATGATGCCCTTACATTAGAATTATGACATCAATGTCTTTACAAATGGAGTCAATGAGGCAAATAGTGACATCAATTTAATAATAAACGTCATCATAAAATTTTGTCATGTTTTATGGGTCATATAAATATGGTATGGCTACAGTGAAATCAATTCGATGCCACATTTTGTGTATTATTAACATTTTATTGATGTTAAAAAAAGTGAATTAAGAAGCAAAAATTCCTATATTCTTTTTTTTAAATTATTTGGTTCAATGCATAAAATTTTCAAAGTATGTAGAATGAATACGTAAACCATATCGGGCATGCTGCTGGTGTCTTAAAATTGAGAGTCCTATTCTTAGTTAAAGGCGGAATACAACAAAAGTGAAACAAACATGGGTTACGGGTAAGTAATATTCTCTCGCTTTGACTTAAGTCAATATTAATGACTAAATAAAATGATAATTTGTTATTAAATTGAGCCTAATGAGTCCTTTTTCCGATGTTACGGAGTCATTGAATTGATGACATTTATTATAAAACTGATTCCGATTTATCATTTCTGTGTTGGCGATGTGATGACATTTTGGCCAAGTAATGTTAAGGCTGACATCACAATGATGAAAAGTGTCATGGGGTCAAAATCAAAGTCACTTATCATAGTACTTATGTCAAAATACATCAGCGTTATGACGCCGTTTCTATCAGTGTATACATTTTTGTAGGAGGGGCACCTCTCATGCAAAGACACCAGAAATAAGCCCACCAACAAATGGTGTAAAAATCCACCAGAATCCGACACGGTGGCATGTCATAACGTCCAGTGTCATAGTGTCCATGGACGTTATGACACTCCAAAAAGTGTCATAGTGTCCATGGACATTATGACACTTTCAAAAGTGTCATTAGGTCCATAATTACTAAAGAAGTTAAGTACAAAAAAATGATCTGCATACACGCAGAGAAAAACATGTTTCATTATGGTCCCAACCAACAAAACTATTTTTAAAGAAACTAATTTAACCATAATATGGTTGTCGGTGACAATGATTTGGTTAAATGAAACATAATATGGTAAAAAAAATTTTAAAAATGGTTTTGCTTCTTTTTCTCTGGGTGTTTATATTAAATATATAACGAAAACACTTTTGGGCGCACACACAGCCGGCCTTTGGCCGGGCGCAAGGATTTTCTCCTCTATGGTATAACAAATACCGGCTTCGCTAACTAAAGCTTCTCTGCACAGCCAGCCTTTGGCCGGGCGCAAGGATTTTCTCCTCTATGGTATAACAAACACCGGTTTCGCTAACTAAAGCTTCTCTGCACAGCCGGCCTTCGGCCGGGCGCAAGGATTTTCTCCTCTATGGTATAACAAACACCGGCTTCGCTAACTAAAGCTTCTCTGCATAGTCGGCTTTCGTTCGGAAACAAGACAGATTTTAGAAGCTTTACTTAGCGAAGCCGGTGTTTGTTATATAATAGAGGAGAAAATCCTTGCGCCCGGCCGAAGGCCGGCTGTGCAGAGAAGCTTTAGTTAGCGAAGCCGGTGTTTGTTATACGATAGCGGAGAAAATCCTTGCGCACGGCCGAAGGCCGGCTGTGATCCCAAATTTGTTTACATTCTTGCTTGTAAGAATTTTTGGCATTGTACTTACTTATTTTGATATTTCAAAAAAAATTTTACACATTTTAATATTTTTCATTATAAGTTAAGTTGTGGACATTATGATACTTTGCAAAGTGTCATAACGTCCGCGGACGCTATGACATTTCTTTGATGGACGTTATGACACTTTTGAAAGTGTCATAATTGGTTTTAAAAATATTTAACTAATTTTATTTAATTGGGGGTAGCGAAGCGTACTGGGTTTAGCAAGAATATTGTAGGTATAAACAATAGAAAAACATAAAAACATTAACGAAGATTTATATGTATATACTATTACAGGCAAAGCCCGGTATAACGAATACTCACTTTAACGAAAATCCGATATAACGAATGAGCCAGTTTTTTCATTAGCTGCCTTATATACCGAACGATCAACTTTTTTTGCTCCCGGTTTAACGAATGGTTAAGAAAAACAAAGCAAAACCAAAAAATCGTTACAATACCGTTTGTTTTGATTTGCTTTTTTTGTTTGTTACAAAGTAAGAGAACATGTAAAGTAGTTTTAAGCATAATAAAAGAGTTTTGTTTGAAGTGTTGTTGAAGCAAGATGGTGAATAGAAAAAGAATATCATTCACTGAAAAAATAAAAATTTTAGAAGAATGTAAAAAAGGTGTAAGTATTTCTCTTATATCGCAAAAATATGGAATACCAAAGTCTTCGATTTGCACTTTCAAAAAGATGGAAAATAAAATTGTAGAAAATTTAAAAACTACAAAAAATGGTACTAAAAATAGACGATCATTAAAAAAAGGTGAATATCCCAGAATGGAAAAAGAGCTATATAGCTGGTTTTTAAGTCAAAGAGACAGCCATATTCCGGTCAGTGGAATTGTTTTAAAAACAAAAGCTTTAGAAATACAAAAACGAACTTGTGGCTCCGGGTTTCATGCAAGTGATGGCTGGCTATCACGGTTTAAAAAACGATATGGTATAAGACTATTAAAGCAATCAGGAGAAAAACTTTCATCACGCCAAGATCTAGTAGATCCATTTAAGCATAAATTTCAATGTGAGATAAGTGAAAACAATTTATCAAAAGACGCTATATTTAATGCCGATGAAACTGGGCTCTACTGGAAATTATTGCCAGATAAAACGTTTGTGCACGCCGGAGAAGCTAATGCTCCTGGAAGGAAACTGTCTAAGGAGAGAGTCACAGTTCTTTTGTGCGCAAATGCCTCTGGAACAAAAAAAATTAAGCCACTGTTAATTGGAAAAGCTAAAAAACCACGTTCCTTTAGAAACAGAGTGCTTTCAGTAAATTAAACCCACTCAAAAAATGCATGGATGAATGCAGGAATTTTTAAAATGTGGTTTTTTGAGATGTTTGTCCCGGAGGTAAGAAGTGTTTCAATTTAAAAGATATGTTACTAATTATGTAAGGTGCTTTTACCTTTCTTTATTTCTTAGGTGGAAGAGTTTTTAAAGAACAACAAGCTACCTATAAAAGCATTATTAATCCTTGACAATGCCCCAAGTCATCCGCCCGCTGAAGAACTTGTTAAAACAACAAAAGACGGAAAGATATGGACACTTTATTTAGCACCTAACGTTACGCCATTGATACAACCAATGGATCAAAATGCGATTCGCTTAGTTAAAATGCATTATAGCAACCATTTGCTCTCAAAAATTTTTTCCTCGAAGACTGAAAATGTAATAGAATTTCTAAAAAATCTAAGTTTATATGAGGCAGTTAATAGCATTGATCTTGCCTGGAAAAAAGTCAACAAGACAAGTTTAGAAAACAGCTGGAATAAAATTATGAACACAAACAATGATGCTTTTAATGAGGAAGATGACATTCCATTGTCACGTTTAGGACAACAAGATGATGTTGAGTGCATGAGACGTGGCATCCGTCTATTAAGCGCAACATTTCCAAGCGTAAGAAAATTTTTAAAATGTAACTTTGGACATTTTAAACTTTTGTAGTGAACTTTCAGGTGACATTTAACGTTGACGACCTAAACACTTGGAATGAGGATGCTATTGATTTTACCAACATTGAAGATGAAGATGAAGAAAATAACGATCCGCCAATGGAGTTGAATGAACCTACAATTAAGCACTCTGATGCCATAAAAGGATTTGAAACCTGTATTTTATGGTGTGATCAAAATAAAATTGATTACACAAAATCTTTTGTGCTGAGAGAGTTGCAAGAAAAAGCAGTTGAAAAATGTTTGCAAGCTTCATACAAACAATCATATATTACAGATTTTTTAGAATAATAATTTGTCCCAATATGTAAACACGTATGAACTTACGTATGTAAGTTCAATAAACATGAATATAATAACATAAACAACTCGATTTAATGGTTAATGTAGCTAATTTTTTATTTAAAAAAAAGTTCGGTATTACGAATCTCTCAGTTTAACGAAAGGGGCTGACATTATATCATTCGTTATACCGGGCTTTGCCTGTATATACATAACAACACATACATACATACATACATACATACATACATACATATAAACCTAATCTAATGGAATGTAACCATTTGATTTCAATTTTCAAAACTAGATATTTGTTGCTAACCGAAATAATTCCAAAAGAAAATCTACATACATACTTAGAATTATCTAATTTATTACTATCTTATGCCAATTGATTGACAAAAAATATCTTACTAAGTAAGTAAGTACCTACCTACAACATAAAAAGTAACACAGCGATAACTCTGCTTAAGAATTCTGACAAAAATGTACGCAGACGAATTATAGTATCACTTTGAAACGATACGAATGACTCACAACACACCCCACCACACTCAGCAAAATTGTAGGAAAATAAAATATTTTTTTAGTGTAGTGCCTTCTTCTAGCTAAAAGTCAGCCATATTGGTTAAGCCATATTTGACATATGTATGTATAAAAGAAAACAAAGCAAAAATCAAAGAGAGCAGCCACCACTGAGAGTAAAACTAAGTGGAAATCACCAATACAAATGAACTTTTTGGGAATGTGGTGTGTATACAAGTATCGACCCAATCACCAGTATAAACAGCAGTTCCAAAGTGTCTATTAAACAAGCAAGACCCGAAGAAAATCAAATAATTATAACTGAATAAAACAAAAATAACTATATATTAAATTATTATATTCATAAAGAACTTGAGAATTAAGGAATCAAATTGTAAGTTGGGCTTTATAAAATGCAACGGCAAAAATAGATAACAAATATGTGATATAGTGTTTTTTTTTGGTTATTTTTTTTATTATCGAGAGCATAAATTGTACATGAAATTTTTACTTAAATATCAATTAACTCAAGAGAAAATAAATTATTCGTTTAAAATTATTCAACGAAAAACATACAGTGTTTTTATAATAAAAAAAAAGAAACTGTGTTTAAGGTGTGAAATAAATGTAATAGTTTGAATTTTAAAGAAAAATCTTAGTAGCTTTTTTTTAAATAAATTTTAAGTTTTTTTTTATATACAAAATTTAAACATATTGTTCATAATATTGTGATTTTTGAATAATTTTTTTTTAGAAACAAGAAAAATTGAAAAACAAAAGATGAAATCTTTTATTGTTATTGCTTTGTTGGCTGCTATTTGCGCCGTAGTAAAAACCGAAGAGGTTTGTCACAGCAATGTAGTGAGAGCTTGCTCTTCTTCTACTCTCTCTGGTGAGTGTTATTATTGTAAGATTTATATTTATGATGTAGTGTTAGTTTAATGTTAACAAAAGACAAATTAAATTAATTTAACATTTCTGTTACTTTAGTTAAAAGTTATTTATGTTAATGTTAACTAAGTTAAAGATGTAACATTATGGTGGATAACATTAACAGTAAGAGTAACTGTTAAAAATGTAAGAATTTAATTTGTTGTTTTGTTAGTAAGAGAAATATGTACATATGTATGTATTTATTATTTTTTAATAATTTCCGGATGCTTTTTATTCTTTTTTCCTTAATAAAAAAAAAAACCTTAACAAGCTATAACCGGAATGTTTACTAGTGAAAGTAAGAATTAAAATTTAACCATTAGCTTTTTGTTTAATTTGGTATATTAGCTCTTATTTAAATTTGGTTTGCCTTCTTTAAATAATTCGCAATTCAATTTTTTTTTTTAATTTTCTTAGGCACCTCTATTTGTAACTCCCGTTATGGTGGAATTGACCATATTGAACCCGAAGTCCAGGCTTACATTAACTCTCATTTGACCAAATCCTATGAATACTTGTTGTTGGCCACACATTTCAACTCGTACCAAAAGAATCGTCCCGGTTTCCAAAAACTCTACCAAAGCCTTTCTGATCGTTCTTTCGATGACACCATTGATATGATCAAACAATTGACCCGCCGTGGTGGCAAGGTCAACTTTAACGTTGTCCATGAAAGTCCCGCAACTGTTAGCAAACAACGCTTGCAATTGGAAGTTGATGAATTACACTCTTTGGCCATGGCTTTGGATACTGAGAAACAATTGGCCAATGGTGCTTTCCATGTCCACACTCGCTCTCTTCACACTGGTGCCCATGAACCCGAAATGGCCCAATATATCGAAGAGAAATTCTTGGCAAATCAAGCTGAAACTGTACGTAAATTGTCTGGATATGCCAACGATTTGTCCAAATTGATGAACCAACAAGATCCATCATTGGCCGTCTACTTGTTCGACGAATATTTGCAAAAGCAATAAATTTAAAAACAAACTTAAAATAAAATAATTTATAATAGTAAACCCTAGCAAAGAGTTAGCTGATAAAAAAAAACTGTATTCGTTAAACTTCAAAGAAATTATTTAACATCTAATAAAAAATTGCTCTATTTTCCAACTCTTTGTTAAAAGACATCATTTACTTTGTTTGTTTATTTTATTTTAACAAAATTTTCTTATTTAATTTATTTCTCGAGCAAAATCAAACAGACTAGTATTAAAGATTATTTTTGCCTATATTCATTTTTTCTTTATCATTTTTCTATGTCAATTCATAAATAATTAAATAAAAAAAAATAATAAATTAAACATAAGCTTGCACGTGATTATTCCCTAACTTTTTAATTTCCTTATAATTGTGATAATGAAAAATATATTTTTTGCTGGAAATTTAACATAAATAAATTAATAAGTGCGAGCTTTGAAATAAAAAAAAAAAAACAACCAACAAAAATTTGTTTTATTTTTTAAAGGGCCAAATACACTTGTCAAATGCTTGTCCAGCGGGCGAAATACACTGATCAAAATACTCATTCAAGCATTGTGGTAGTATTAGTGAAAATGTGGTTGTATGTGTCACACCGACGATGCTGGAAGGAAAATCAAATAATTTAAAGGGCCAAATACACTTGTCAAATGCTTGTCCAGCAAGCGAATTCATCGTGTACGTGCGCTGGACGTAATATTCACCGTCATATCAAAATTTTTTGATTTTCTTTAAGGCCCAAATACATTGATTAAAATTCTCATCAAGCATTGTGGTAGTATTAGTGAAAATGTGTTTGTATGTGTTACACCGACGATTCTGGATGAAAGATCAAATAATTTAGATATGACGCCGACTATTACTTCAAGCACACATACACGATGAATTCGCCGGCTGAACAAGCATTTGACAAGTGTATTTGGGCCTTAATAATAACAATCGTACCAAGGCGAATTCAAAAAGGTAAACTCAACTCGTCAGCCGTTCATCAGCTGTCTCCACGGTGAATTAAAAAAATAGGGAAACGTCAAATTATAATTTTGTTTATGTTTTGCGCCAAAATAAGCGAAAAAATTTCTTAGAAAAACTGCGAATAGTTAAAGTGAATTTAATAATCTCTTTTATTACCCAAACAAAATTTTTATTTTGTTTTTCAATAAATTTTTGCCTTTTCAGCATTTTTGACAGCCGCCTATTAAATTGCAAAAAAATACACGGGGCTTTTTGTAGTTGTAGTGTTGCATTTACCTTGTTAAATTCGCCTTGAATCGTACAATACAACGCGAATTCACTAGAAGGTCAAGTCAACATATGGACTTTTTTCGGTGGTCGACTTTTCAAAGTTTGTATACAAACTGGTTTTTTACGTAAACAAACCTATTTTTTTACTAGCAATATTTTTGACAACCCGGCCACAGAAGCAGTGTTGTTGCAGAGTTGACCTCACCTTCTAGTCAATTCGCCTTGGTGCAATAATTCTCCTACTTTTGATCTCTCGTTCTCTTCTTAATGATATTAGAAGAGTTGCCCTACTTTATAAATTTTTAGATTTTAGGTAACATTTTCCTTTTATTAAATTGGGGGCTAAAAAATCTAAATCAATGAGACTTGCAAAAAAAAAAAGACAAAATATTCGAGTGCATTCGAGTGTTTTTTGCAAAAGTTTATTGGTGTGTTTTAATTTATTTTTTTTTATAAAATAAACTATTTACATTTTTATCAACATTTTATTTTTTAAATGCGCATATACTTTTGTTATCATTCGGTGACAATTTTAATAGGTATTTGGGTTTTTTTAATACTAAAGGCTAAGGTACTTTTACCCCCCGTATCCTAAACTTTGCGACAACTACAATATTACAACAACAATTTTACATTTTTTTTCACTGCGATGTAAAACAATAAACGCATTTTGGGTGATGTTTTTTAGATTTTAGAAAAGCTAAAAATATTATACAACTAAAACCCTCTTAGTCTGTGTTCATACGGCTCATGTCTTATTGACAAGATTGCTACTTTATAGGCGAGAGGGACGAGGGGAAAAGAAACGAGTACACAGATGCATGTACTGTCTTTACGTTTTGCTTTCTTATTCGTTGTTTAATTTTGTTTTTGTTTTCAATATCAAATTAAACCAAATAAAAAACATGTCGTCAACATGACATGAATCATTTGAACGCCAATTCATGTTCAAAGAAGAAAAATGAAGAATCTTGTCAATAAGACATGAGCCGTATGAACTCAGACTTAATTGTAACAATATCAAAGCTTAAACAAAACAACAACAATAAACAGTGGGTTTATCTCTTCTTACATTCCCCTACAATAGGTTGGCTTTTTTCCGACTCGAATTGTAGTTGTAAGTGGGTAAAACGAAAAAACAAAATTAAAAAAACAAATTAGTGTCATTCACACCGAGCTTGTTAGTCGTTAGTCGTTACTTTTTTTACTCGCATTTTGTTTTTGTATATTTAACGCGCTATCGGATTAACATTTAACAAATAAACGACACGGCACCCCTGATAAAATAGTTGTTAGTTGGTAACTCACAATCAGCTGTTGCAGTTTCTAAATAAATATAATAATAAAAAAGTCATTTGTGATGCATTTCTAAAAAAATATTTGTGTTTTGGCAATTTTCGTGTACATTGAGAGTAAGTTGTTAATTAAATGATTTTTTTATTTTAAAGTTGCCAGAATTACAAAGTTTTAAAAAGGGGGTCGTTCACTGTTGGTAACTTTAACAAATTAACAAACTACCGAGTAACAAATTAACAAGTTCGGTGTGAATATCACTATTGTTTCATTCTATTGTCTTCGTAAGAAAACAACAAAAAAAACCCCCAATTTGCCAATTTAATTTTCTGCACGGGCACATGAAAGTATATTATCAAAGTTATTTTCGGGAACACAAAATTTATTATTCAGATTTTTCTATGACGTGCTAAATTCCCAATTTTTTCATATTCGATAAATGCGCTAAAATTTATTGTTGAAGGTTTCCTGATGATCTGGCTTAAGCAACCAGTGAAATGCGCATAGAAGCTAGCATTCCCTCAACAATAAATTTCAGTGTATTAATCAAATATGAAAAAGCACGTCATACAAAAATCTTCACTGATTCACTGATTATTTTCTGATATACTAATAAACAGATTATAATTAGCTACAACAAAAAGAAACAAAAGAAAAAAATCATACGTGGATTTATTGACTTAGAAATACGTTTTTCCAGTACTGCACCAGCACAAAACACAAAAAGTTTAACATTTTAATTGTCTCTGTCAATATTTTTAAAACTATTTCAATTAACATAAATAGATGTTGACAAATAGATGTTGAAACTAATATGGAATAAATGGGCGATTAATGGCTTTTTTAGGCAATATGTTCGTTCATAAAGTTGCTGTCAAACACAGAAAGAAAAAACTCTTACTTACTTTTAGTACGAGTCGTGCTTCAAAATAACTCTAACAGGTACTTAAAACAAGCTAAAATGGGTTAACTTTCGAAAACCAATATGCGTTTGTTTGTAAAAGTTTGTTGTAGAAACAACAACCACATTACAAAAGTAGGTACAAAATAATTTGCTTGTTAATAAGGAGCAATAACTCCCGAATTCTATTTGTTTAAATTATTTAGTTAAATACATGAAATTTTTCAAGCAGAATGATTACACTGTGCAATAAATTTACACTTTTTTTTTGAGACAAGCTGGGCACCTGGCGTCTTAACCTAATTCGGGTACGCTGAATTGGTGCTCGCCGTTTTTAAGGTTGGCTCTGGTTTTCGAGATAAACCGTTATTTCGAAATTTTTGTTTTTTAAAATTCATACAAATTGGAAAATGCAGCTAGGCTTCTAATTTTTTTGGCAGACATATAAAAGACGAAGCTGCAAACAAAACAAGCCATAAATGATTGATATTCACAAAAGTCGAAAATTTTTTAATAATTAATTTAAGAATTTCATAAAACGCCATATTTGTATGGGAGCTCTCCTAAAAAGTGGATATAAGGGGCAAGTATGTCTCGAGAAAATATTAAGGACAAAAAAACTAATTGAGGTCGGTCATACATTTTACCTTACTAGGGGCGATTCTTGGGCATTTATGGGACTTTTTTCAATATATTTTTAGTCTGCATTGAACATTTTGTATGGGAGCCGGCTTAAAGAATGGAGATAGCGGCTAGGTATGTTAGAAATAAATGATTAAGATGGAAAATAAAGTGGGGTTGATAATACATTTGACTCATCTAAGAGATTTCTAGGCACTGCAGGGGCCAACTTTAAGAATTTTATTTTTATTTCTATTTATTTAAATAAGTAAAAAAATTAGTCAAGCTCGAGGCCAGTGTGTTTTTGTAAATAAAAATTCCTTTTTGATTTATTTCCAATATTTCGATCTTCTTTGAAGATCATCATCAGGGATTTCTTTTCCTTAAATTCAAGAACAATAAAACATGATTACATCATAATTACAAACAAATAAATAACAACAACATATATATAAAAAAGCATATCCAAACTCACAGTGAATTTTTTATAAACACAAAAACTTAAAAATATGTTGTTTACACGTCGACATCTAGACTTGCACTAAACTTAAAAATTCTTATTGCAGTTTGCTCTTATTTACTAAGCCTCTGTAGTTATTGGCACACGAACACCAATGGAGCCGTTTTCTGATTATAGGTAAATCGAAAAAAGTGGGCGGTGCAATATTTTCTCTCCGTAAAAACCTAAGTTGGACCATGGCGATCGTTTTAAAGAAAAAATCGTCCAAATCGGTGAAAAAAATAGAAAAAGTGGGCGTAAAAGTAGGCGTGGAAAATTTTTCTTTCGACGAAAACTTAAAATGGAATGAATACGAACATTTGGAAAAAAATGTGGGCGGGGCAAAATTTTCTTTCCGTAAAAACCAAGTTATGCGATCAGCAACAGACAACATTTCATTTTTATTATATAAAAGATAAGCCAAAAATTTTTTGGGTTACGCGATTATATTTATGTTGTGCAACCTACTCCATTTTCGAAATAACGGTATATCTCGAAAACCAGAGCCAATCTAAAAAAAAAACGGCGAACACCACTGAATTCAGCGTACTCGTATTATGTTAAAACGCCATGTGCCCGGCTTGTCTGTTTTTTTAACTAACGTAGTGTTATCAAAACCATAGCCGGCTGCTGGTGTGAAGAAAAAAATGTGAAACAGATAAGTAAATGAATATATTCTCTTCGCTTCTATCTCTAGTTCTCTGGGGTAAGTGTTTTAGGTTAGAATAAATCTTTACTTTCGGATTACTTCAAGTACGAATTCGGTATTAAGCCAACTAAGAAATTTTTGAATCAAGCACAGTTTGAGATTAGCTTTTATCTCACTTTTACATAAGTCAATTAAGTTTTCGGATTATTTTAAGTAGGGTCACTCGAATAATCTGTACTTTAATCAAGCGTTCTGTACTTGGTTTAGGGAAATCCGTTATTATTGGCAATTCTACAACATGGCTTCCTGAATCATGTTAAACCCTTAACTTTGAGTAAGTACTGGTCAACTATGTACTGTTGCTGCTTTATTTGAAGGCAAAACCAAACAGAGAGATCTGTTTATCTAGGACTAGAATCAAATTCAATTCACTGATAGCCATCAATTAAATCACCCTATAAGCGACGCAAAATTACCCGTTTAAAATGAAATAACACCGATATCTAGGTTTTGTGTTATTTTATAAAAGGCTTTTGCAAAATTAAAAAACACTAAACAAATCATTTAAAGGAGATTGACTGAAACATACTATGCTGTGGCAATAAAGAAAAAGTGCTTAAGTCTATATATTTTTTTTTTGATTTAATAAGAAAGCCGTATTAAACTTGAAGGTTTTTCTTTGAAAACGTATTTTTATTCTAATAAAATCATCACTTCTCTTCGGTTATAGTTCGTTTTTTTTTTAAGTTTTTCTTCCCTAAAACTCCAAAAGTGACCGATCGGAGGTTAACTTAAGTTGTTATTCCAAATTTTATTACACATTGAAAAACATAGCAAAAAGTAATATTGCAATAACTTCCTAAAAAGTCGTACAAAATAATTTATACTTTGCCTATGGGTACTTTTAAATATGATGATCACAAAGGCGCCATTAGCTCAAATTTGGCTTAAGTCGACTTAAGCCCTTTTAACTTTTTGCCGCAGTATTATAGAGACGTAAATCAAATGAACAAAAATAACGTAAAAAATTAAAAATAAATTTAAGAGAGCGAAGCGGCAATGCTTTATGCTGGGTACACACTATGCAACGCGTTTACGCAATCTAGTGAATTAAATTCATTTTCATTCATTCCAGATTGCATCAACATCAAAACGCTTTGATATTTTGAGGTTGCATTGAAACAGATTGCATGTAGGTTGCACTGTGCGTACCCAGCATTACAAACTGCAATTAGAAGGTATGGCATGTCAGCATCAGGGACCGTAACAGTTATGCCTTTTTTCATAAAAGTCAGATGAAAACAGTTATTTTTTGATTTTTATTTTTTTGAGCGAAAATAACAGTTATTTTTTGATTTTTATTTTTTTGAACAAAAATAACAGTGATTTTTTGATTTTTATTTTTTCGATCAAAACTAACAGTTATTTTTTTTATTTTTATTTTTTTGAACAAATTTAACAGTTATTTTTAGATTTTTATTTTTTCGAGCAAAAATAAAAGTTATTCTTTTAATAAATTTACGTGTTTTAATAATTTAGATGACTTTAATAATTATTTTAATGTGCATAAGGAATTCCAATGATAATTAAACACTAAAATAAAAATTTCAAGTCAACTAAATGTTCAAGTTAAGGAAAATAGGAGTAATCTGCGTAATGTAGTACATGGAGTTCCTCAGGGAAGTGTTCTAGGTCCTTTGTTGTTTTCAATATACATCAACGATTTAAAAAATTTAGACTTGACGGGAAAAATTTTTATATACGCTGATGATATTAGTATATTTTTTGTCATTACAAATATGAAACTGCATTAAAGCCGTATATGGAAAGAGATGCTTCATTAGTTGCGGAATATGTTCGTATAAATAAGCTATTTTTAAATCCGGCAAAGACGAAGCTTATAAGATTTAAACCACACTTTGGTTTTAGTTATGATTTTAGTATTTTTGTTGACGGGAATATAGTTCGGGAGGTTTCTTCTGTTAAATATTTGGGTATATGTTTTCAGGGAAATCTTATGTGGGATCAGCATATTAGGAATCTTAAGGTAAAACTTTCTCCTGCGTTGGGCTTAATGTATAAGTTTAGAAATAAGTTTGATAAAAAAACCAAATTTTTAATTTATCAGGCTTTGATTCAAAGCCATTGTAATTACCTTGCATTAATATATGGATTCAAAAAAACTACTGAGTTTAAATCGCTTCAGAGAATGCAGAATAAAGCATTAAAAAGTGTAGCTAATTTGCCTAGCCGGTTTCCAACTGTTAGTTTATACAGGGAGGTTTTTCCCACTGTCTTGCCAATATATGGACTTTATAAGTTCCAGTTGTTACTGTACATGTTTAAATGTCTTAAGTGTATTGGGCATCATACCATACAATTCACACGTAATCAGGATACTTTTAATACAAGAAATCGTGATCATTTAAGAATAATCTTTTGCCAATCTGAAACAACTAAACAACGAATTGAACACTCTGGTTGTAGAGAATATAACAACTTGCCATATAATATTAAACAAGCCTCCAGCCTATCGCAGTTTAAATTTAACTTAAAAAATTTTTATCTCAACATATTGATGAGCTTCTGATATAACGTTAATTGGTATGTTTGAAATACATATAAATTTGTAAATTAAAATTTATTATAAATATATTGAAATTCTTTTGTTTAAATTTTGCCAACAAGCCTCTCTAATGCCAATCTGGCGCTGAGGTGAAATTGTAATAATAAGGGTCTTCATGATATTGCTTAAAATTACCATTTGTGCAAATGGGTAAACTTGCGAGACTCGTTTCATGAAGATCCTTTTTAATTTTTGTGTATTTTTAAACAATTAATGTCATTTCAATCAGAAACGTCAATAAAAAATATATTAAAAAAAAATAATTAAAAATATAATAAAAAACTTGAAATTTGTAAATTATAAATGAAATTTGTTTTTAAACATGCATAAAGAAAGCCAAAAGACTAATATGCTTATATTATTACAAGAATTTATTGTTTGTGATTTATTTACACTTGAAGTTTTCATTGAAAACGGCGGTAAGCATTAAAAAAATTTGTCTGTATAAATGCACAATTGAACAGCGCAAGTTTACGAGTCAAAATTGTTGGGCAAATTTAAGCAGTTTGTGTAAATTAATTCTCATACAATTTTTGACAGTTCATTTACGAGGGTGTAAGAATGCACAGTTTGCACAGTTTACGAGACTTATAAACGATATCATGAGGACCCTTATTGTTATATTTTATAATAAAATTTGAAATAAATATAAAAAAAAAAAAAAAAAAAAAAAAAATTATTAAATCACGTACATTTATTTAGAGAATAACTGTTATTTTTGCTCAAAAAAATAAAAATCAAAAAATAACTGTTATTTTTGATCGAAAAAATAAAAATCAAAAAATAACAGTTATTTTTGTTCAAAAAAATAAAAATCAATATATTTTATCATTGACAAGTGCATAAGGAACAATATGGTATACTTGAATAAGTTTTTCGACATTTACTTCTATGTGCTTTTTTTGCTTAAAAATTCCAATATAAATGTTATGTGCGGTCCCTGGTCAGCATAAAAGCTAAGTGGAAGAAAGCGCTTCGATTTCCGCTCTTGTTCAGGTATGGCTGTAATGCTGGGTACACACTATGCAACGCATTTACGCAATCTAGTGAATTAAATTCATTTTCATTCATTCCAGATTGCATCAACATCAAAACGCTTTGATATTTTGAGGTTACTTTGAAACAGATTGCATGTAGATTGCACTGTGTGTACCCAGCATAAGATGGCTTACTATTCTCCCAACAACTACAGCAATTAAAAATGGCAACATAAAATTTACTACTTGCTATAAAATTGAAAAAATTTCTTTTCGCAGATTATATTTTAATTAAAATCCCTATCTTAAATAAACGATAGAAACAAAACAATGACTTTGATTTTAATCTTCACCTAAAATAAATTACCTACGCTCTACGACAGTAAAAATTACACCCAATTCTGGTAATTATCTAAAAGTTGGCAACACTGGATCTATCTCGCCTTTTGCTTTTCTATTACTCATGTTGTTATAGGTTTTTAAGGTTGTTTACATTTTCTTGTTATTTCTTCCCACATCATAATAGTGGTGCGGTATTATGCGTTTGTGCTGATGTGTGTAACACTGTAAAATATTGGTCCTAGACTCATCCAAGGCGAATTCATTTTTGAGGTGGCGTTGAAAGCACAGCTGTGCCACTTTGTTTCTTACTTCGAGAGAGGAACGTCAAAAGTTACTTGTGTTTTTGACATATCGACCAACGAAAGTAAAAAATAAAATACAATGCGTTTACATAACTTCGCCTTGAACCAATATTTTAATATACTGTTCGTTTCAGAATGACTTCAGAATCGATCTAGCAATGTCCATTCGTCCAGCTGATTGGCTGTCAATGAAATCCTTGTGGACAAGGTACAGCAATTTGGAGATAATGTGATAAAATTTGGTACAAAAGTTCTAATTGTCATAAGGACCAAACCTATCAAAAATGCTAAGAATCAGTCCATAGCTTTACATACCCTCCGTAGAAGCTTCTCTCCGGAAAAGAGGCTGTGTACCAAAAAACATCTTACTTTTTTACTTATTTTATTGCAATCTAAATCATGGAGCTATAGAGCTACTCCCGAAAATAGCTTTGAATGCCACAACTTACTTGTATATGTTGGTATTGGCGGCAATAATGTTAACAATAGCAACTATGTCGTGTTAAAATTTAGTGCAGATAGATCCTTAGTACAAATCCCTCTCTTAAATCACTAAAAGGAAAAACTGATTGTATGAAGATGACGATATCTAAATAATAATTAACAAAAAGAAGTTTAACATAAATCTTAGCCCCATAACAAAATTTTGTTCTGGCGGGTTCATAATCCCAAATAGGGGACACTCTCAAAAAAATTTTTCTAAATACTGTGTAGGGTATCATTTTTTCGGGCTTGACTAAATATATTTTCTTACTTGTTTTTTTATGTGTTATTCTTTGAATATGTTTGTACGTATGTATTTGTTGTTGCTATACCTAATTTGTTTGTCAACTAAAAACATATTGCGTTGTTCTTGTTGTTTCTAGAATTTAGATTCTGTACTGATCAATACGTCGTCATGTGTTTACATATGTTTTTACATTGAAAAAATCTTATATACATACAAACATTAGTATGTATATAAAAGCTGTGGTATATTAAACATAACAAGGTGAAAACCCTCATTATTTTGGGTTACAATGTACGCAAATGTAAGAAATACTTGATAAAATAGAAGATCGATAAATACCAATGTTAAACATTTACTGTGGAATGGAAATTTTTTGCTCGACATTGCCAGAATATGTATAAATTAAAAAATACTTTAGATTAAGATTTAATTAGTAATTGTTACTTCCCAGCAAAAACTTTACTTACCCAATAAAAAATGGAGCTTCCAACAAAGCAGGTTTGTAAGGGAGAAACACAAGGGTTTCGCTCACCATTGCGCTTACGGAAGACAAGAATTTTATATGGCGAGTTCCCACATTGAAGCAATACATTTGTGACACATAAAGCGCATTGTTGGATGTAACGATCATCCTTACACACTGAATGTTTTGATACAGTTATTTTTTAGTATTCTCCCTTACAAACCTGCTTCGTAGTAAAAGGATGCCGTAGCACTTGAACTGTTATTTTTTTTTTTTTTAAGTTGTGAGAGTTCTTTCACTTACTTTACTAAAGGGTGGTTAAATTGTAAGGGCCGATATTGAATGTGAACCACACCTAAACGCCATGTTTTTTTCTGAATTTTATTTGACATTTCTCAAAATCAGACTTACTCAATTTGAACCATGGAGAGATACACAATCCAACAACGTGTTAAAGTTATCCAGACTTTTTATGAAAATGGGCGTTCAAATCAAAATGCATATCGTGCACTTCGTGATTAAGTGATGATGCACATTTTCACCTCAGTGAATTCGTCAATAAGCATTTACATTTCTGGTTTGGTCACGACGCACATAGGGGTTTTTTGCCAATCTAGCTGGACATTAAGCAAAAAATTAAATTTAAGAAATGGAAAAATTTAAGTACGCAGCTAGACAACAAAGTTCTGCATCGTATAGTGAATTTTCAAGTCTTTTGCTTGAGATTTGTGGCTTTGGGACACTGTTAAAACCAGGAAAGTTGATTAAATTGCATGCGTGTTCATTGACTTTTTACGGTTTTGGGAGGTTTACAATATATTTTTTTGTAGATAAACGAATAAATATTTTACATTGATTTTTTTCTGTGAAAGACTATATAAACAGCTAATTATGAAAATTTTTAGAAAAATTTTATTAGAAGTTTTTATGATAAAAAAATTAGTTCGAAATTAAAAAAAAAAAAACGATTTTTTTGTTCACTTTTTTGTAAAAAAGAAAAAAAAAATTAAAAGGTTTTTGAAGGTGAAGCCCGCTGAGTTCTTAAAAATGTTATACATCACGATAAAATTTGAAATCTCTACTTTTAAATTTAAAAAAAAAAATGTTGCGCGTTGTTGCGCCATTTTTTTTTTGATTTTTTGAAAATTTCACCTTTTTTCTGTTTTTGCTCATCTTGCATAGGTACATACATATGATAGAAACCCTTTCGTCAGTCATAAAATGTTTTGGTTGTGCGTAGATGTTTTTTATTTAAATTATTACATCTAAGACTAATATTACCTGTGTAAAAAGGGATGTGAGAAACAGTAAGTAGCGGGTTTTAACCACCTGTGCGGCCGCTAAATGACGTTATTTTATGGAGCAAAATAAATGTACCTGTTTTGCATAACTTTTAAAATCATTAACAACAAAAATAATATATAATAAAAAATCAAATCTGGGCTCTAGGTACTTAGTTTTTTGTAATATATATTGTGGTTATAGCATAAAATTGTTATCAGAACCATTTTGAAGCGTTGAGAGTAAAATGGAAAAAGTGTATAATACATGGCGCAATTGACTATTATTTAAGAACTAAAGTTAGCATGACCTTTAATTGATGAGTATAGATAGAAAAGATAATTAAACATTCGTAATATGATTGCAAGAAAAAAAAAAAAAACAAAAAACTAGGGGTCAAATTATCTTTATGACGCAGGAGCATGGAAATAATATGAGATTGAACAGTTTTTTTTGACGCGTAAAATAAGACGTTTTCTGAGATTAATGTTAAATTGAAAATGGAGAAGAAATAAATGACAAATTTTTTTATTAAAATAAACAAGTACTGACTACACTTTAAAAACATAAAAACAGATTTTTTGTACTCTCCCCCTTTTAACATCTACGGACTTATAAATGTTGAACTGTTCGGTGTACACTTTCTTTTGAGGCTGACTGTATTTTCGTTTCGCGTTTTCATACAAATTTTACGTATGTGGAATTAATGTTCTGCTGAAAACCGACGCACGTATGATGTCGACTGCAAAATCTAAATACAAATTAGTTATTTCTACTTTTTCTATTTGTTCCTAGATTAATTTGTATGCAATGCAAGGTTATGTAAATCATTTGATTATTTGCATCTCATGATGAAATTGGGCATCAAACACAAATATGTTTGTATCTCTAAAGTCCGCCCTAAATAAGTTTTGTAATCAATTCCAAGAAACTTAGTCATCGTCCAGACTTGTAATTTTTTAAAATATTTTGAAATTGCATTAGCTTCCAGATTGTAAAATAATCGTCTTACAATTTTTGTATTTTTATCTTGTCTTTTCTCTTCTCCTTTTTATATTTCGTATATAAATGCAAGTACACCTACAGTCAACTTCAAGTTGAAAAATTTGAGAATTACAAAGCAAAACAGAATTGCAGAGTAGATGAAATTGAGTACCCCTCCCCAATCTTCTCACTCCTCTCACCAATAAACTCAAGAAGTGCTGCCACTAAAAGTCTAGACAATGACTTACATCGATTTTCAAAGGATGTGTCTGTACAACAACTAAAAATTATTGAAAATCTCGAACAATTAAGTAAAGGCGGATTCGAAGAAATCACAAAATTCTTTAAGAATAAAATAGCTTATGTAAAATTTTTTCTATAACTGGCTCAAGTTTCAAAGGATGCTCATATGAGGCAATTCTTTAATATTGTATTATACATAAGTGCAATTCACAAGTCATCGTCCAGACTTGCCATTTTTGTTGCTGCAATTTTTTAAAATTCTGCTTTGAAATTGCATTAGTGTGCAGTAGTGCAATTCACTAACTTTTAACACTTTAAGAAGTGTTTACTTTAACCACACATTTTGATGTTTGCACTAACCACTATGTGATTCACTAACTTATTTATAACCACGGTAAAAAGTTTTATATTTCTCTCTATTCAAATTGATATATCGTGGCAACGCTGTCAAGAGAAATATCAAAATAGGATAAAATAACAAAGAAGAATAAAAAAAAACAAAACAAAAACCTTTTAATTTATAGATTTTAAATGATATTATGCAAAATGCGTAAAGCATTTCTTATTTTTATTATTTTTTTAATTATTTTATTTTATTATTTTATAAATTTAATTTTAATTAAATTAATTTTTAAATTTTATTTGATGTGTGGCAAGAAGTGGATAAATTGAAGGCTAAATACCTCAAATCCATGTTATTTATGGACTATAAATAAACACTTTTCTAAGCGGATTTAACCACACCAAAAATGTTGGTGTTTATAACCCTGCGGCCACACGTTCAAGTTGTTCTTGTTCATATACTGGTTGTCAAAATTTACATAAATTGAAAGCTGTGACGTAGGCTGCACTCAATTTGTTAGCAATTTACTTCCAAGATGTCAACAACAACAGAGACAAACTTGTACTCAGCTGTTAAATTGAAAGTAAATTGCCAAACAAATGGAAAGGTGAAATTGAAAGCCATCTCGTGGTCAATTTAAAAAGTGTGAGATAGGCTGTTGCAAAAGTACAAAAAACAAATACTTAAACACATTCCCTTTTTTTCGTGTATTTGTTTTATTGTACCTTCTCTTTAGAGAGACAATTGCTGTTCTCTTTTATAAGAAACAAACATTGTGTTTATTGTTTTTGAAAAAAATAAATAAAGCAAGTCTTAAGCATGGTAAGAAGTAAGCAAAATAAAAACAAGAACATGCACATGTTTGGACTTAAGACAAGAAGTTCTTAAACCATTTACTAAAATACTTGAGTATTTTTGTAAGTTTTATTTTGTTTGTATGAAATTTCGCTTTTGTTTAATTTGATGTTATGATCAAATTATCAACATAGCAATAGTTATATAGGTATACCTAGATACGTATGTACATACATATGTATATTCCATAAAATTAACTGCTAAATTAATGCTAAAAATAAAAACCAAGAGAATTTCCGTAAAAATATTTACCTACATATCGTCATTTAAATTTACAAAAGCCATAAGTTGCGTTGGAAAAATTTTACAGGAGAAGACAAAGACTTAAATCAAAACTAGAAAAATTTTTATTTTTATTTTTATTTTCTACTGTATTAAAACTATAAAAATTACCAAAAGAGACAAAATATAAATAACGGTAACACAAAGTAATAGTTTTTATTTTAATAATTAGTAATAATCTGCAAATAAGACAAATTAAAAAGCAATAACCATTGCTTGCATTTAATGCTTAAAATACCCACATTGTAAAATAAGAATCTTGCAAAGTACTTACAGAACATTAGCAAAAAAAATGTTTACTGTAATTTATTTATAGTGAGTAAGAATGAGTAAATACAAGAACTCTGAGCGTATAAAGAGAATAATTTCTTTTATTTGTTTTTTTTTGTTTTGAATTTATTTGCTTTGATCAGAGCTGCCGTTTTTGGTTATTTCTAACCAAAATTGGTTATATTTTTTTTCAATGTGGATATGTGAATATTTTTTTCATTTTGGTTACTTTTTTCTAAAATAATAATACGTACGAATATGTTTTCCTGCTTTACAAATTTTTAATTTGGAAAAGTACCAAGAACGCCACATGCCTAGATAAGTTTATTGGGACCTCCTGAACACGAAAACCGCTGTAATTTTTTTCCCTAAGTACCGTTTTTTAGATAACGGTACTTTTGTGTTTTTTGATATATGGTCTCACTCAAACCCTTGTGGAGCCCAACCGCAATAAATGGCACATCGTTGGAAAGGTAATTGAATGCCTTTTCCGTCGATATGCTAAAAATTTCTATCTGATAAGAAATGAAGGAGTTATGGCACCTTCAAAATTTGCCTATTTTTTAAATTTTTTCAAAATGTTTCATTTTTATTTCGTTTTTTTTCTACGTTATAGTAAATATCTGGAATCCTTTATTTTTAAGCCAAATATTTTATTTAATTACCAACATTTTAAGCGTGATTTGAAAAAAATCGGATGTAAAGTGAAGTTTTTATTTAGGATTTTGTGAAACGACAATGTTTTCATCTCATATAAAATTCCGCTTTTTTAAATACGTTAAAACTGATGGACGCCGAATATAGTGTGTGAGCAATGAAGATAAAAATATTGTCGTTTCACAAAATCCATAATTAAAACTTTCGATTGGACTTTTCCGTTGTGCTCCACAAGGGTTTGAGTGGGACCATACATCGAAAAACACAAAAGTACCGTTATCTAAAAAACGGTACTTAGGAAAAAAATTACAGCATTTTTCGTGTTCAGGAGGTCATAATTAACTTATCTAGGCATGTGGCGTTATTGGTATTTTTTGGCTGTAAACCAGTGTAATTTTCTCGTTAGTTTTTTTTAATATGTAAAAGACTTTTTATTTCTTGTTTTGTTTTCTTGACTTATAATTATTATTTCAATATAAAGTGCAAATATTTGCAACTTAAAATAAATTTCAATGATTTATCAATTAATTAAAAGGCATTTTAAATTTGGTTACATATTTACACATTTGGTAACTTTTTCAAAAATTTTGGTTGTAAAAATTATATTGGTGTGGCAGCACTGGCTTTGATTCCCTTTTGTACTTAGCTTTACTCTGAGAATTTTTAAAAAAGCAAATGTTTTTGAATTTAAATGTACTTAGTGCAAAAGCCTAGTGTGAGAGTGTTAGTAAAAAACTGAGAGTGTATTGCAAATTGAAAGGAATTGAAAGGCAAAACTTGATCGTGTGGCCACCAAGTAAACCACAATTCGTTTTGTTAAAAATAACAGCTGACGCAAACAGCTGACTTTAAACACCAGCAGATGTCGTTAAAAGTTTTAGTGAATAGCAAAATGGTTAATTTTGTGGTTAACATTTTTAAACGAAACAATTGTGGTTTAAAAAGCATAGTGAATCGCACTACAGATAATAAAACTCTAGCTTTGCAGTTATTGTTTTTTCATCTTGTCTCTCCTCTTCTAATTTTTATATTTTACTATATACATATCGTCGGTTGATTATTTAATTGTCGTATGTCGTATGTAATTTGTATCCACCAGGCGCGGATTCAGGGAGGGTGAAATAAGGAAATTTCCCCCCCGTAAATTATAAAAATATGTTTTGTTTATTTCGATAATACAAGAGTTCCCATTAATATTATCTTTTTTTAATTTACAAAATTTTTGGAAATCCCAGCAAGGTTTTTTTTTTGTTTTTTTATTGAATCTCTAACGAAATTTTCAATAAATATCCAAATCTTCATCCTAATAGTTATTTATTAGATATTTTCAATGAAACATCTAGTTTACTGTATTCAAATACTTATTATTCTACATTCAATCCCAGCAGGTGCCATCTATGTATAACCAAAGAGTAAACGTTTGACTTGAAAATGCGTGCGGTTGAATTATTAAAAAGACTTGGTATTTGCAATATTTATGTTTATATTAATGTGTTATATGAATCAAAATTCTATTCGATAATTTTTGACGAAAGCACGGATTTGTCGGGGAAAGCCAGATTTCCTTACATTTAAGATATTTCACCATACAACAAAAAGTTGTTAGGCAAGAATTGTTTTGGCTTTGTTGTAAAAGCATTTTAAGAGCCTTCACAGGATATTGATAATGACGCTGATGTGTCAATTGATGTGATGGCACTATCATCAACAGTTCTTAAAACTTTGAAAAATTTTAGTCTTGACCTAAAAAATTGTATAGGAGTTGGAACTGATGGGTGTCGTTTGATGTCAGCAGAAAATGGAGCTGTAAAAAAATTCTGGAAACAGCGACAAATGCGAAACAAACGCCTTGCTATTTCCCGTAAATCAGGCAAAACACGTTCTTAGTAAAGTATTTGGGAGCCAAACTCTCTACATTATGCGAGACAAGATGGGTGGACCGTCACGACTCAGCTTTACACTTTGCAACAAGTGTACATCATATAGTAGAAGCTTTGGAAAAAATATCTGAGTGGAAAGGTAATACTTCATCAAGAGCCTTATATTAAGGAACTCACTTAGAACTTTTGAATTTATTTGCGGAACAAACATATAAAGTGTGATACTTATTGTAACACAGCCGCTTAGTATCATTTTACAAAAGCACGATATAGAACTTCAAAAAGGATCAAGCCTTATCAAAACTTTGATCATGTGCCTTGAAGAAAAAAGATATAAAGCCGAAGAACAATTTAAAGTGATTTTTAAAAATGTTAAAGTGATTTGCGTTCAAATCGAGGTTCCAACCTAAAAAACAAGATTTGAACGAAATAATCACATCCAAAATGTTGAAGATTTCTACCGAGTTGTAGGTTTCATTCTCTTATTGAATTTATTTTAGAAGATCGCAAAACACCTTTCCAAAAGATATCTTTAATGTATTGAACATACCAAAACTTCTACTCAAAGTGTAATCAAGTCATATACAGATATAAAACTTTTAAAACCACAACTCGGGATAAACACCTACTAACATCTAAGCTTGAGCCTGAACTGTAGCATTGGCAACAAACATGGAAATTATCTAAAATCTATCAGATAACGTTATAGATGCTTTAATAAACTGTGATGAAGATATCTACCCAAATCTAAGAAAAATATTTCAAATTTTCGTTTCAATGCTCGTAAGTAATGCTACGAGCGAGAGGTCATTTCCTACCCTTCGTCGAATAAAAACATGGCTCAGATCAACAATGACAAACTGAACATAGACTGTACTATCTAAATTTGCCTCACAAGGAAATCATAAATTGCTTATTTAAAAAGATTAGTTTATTTTAATTTATATTGAATATTTTATTTAACCTTATTGTTGAGTTTTTTTAATATAATATACACAAATTGCTTTTAATAAACTTTTAAAAACAAATTTTTTTTGTATCATAAAAAATTTCCCCCCCCTAAGGCTCAAGCTGGATCCGCGCCTGGTATCCACATACGACAATTAAATAATGAACCGACGATATATTAAAATAAGTTGCATTGTGTTAGTAATTGATGTTCTCTGAAATGCGTTAACCGATTTTGTTTCTGAAAAGTTCACGTGGAAGGGGACGTCAATACCAAGGTTTTTATGTATCAACGATCTTCTAATGTGTATTGGTTCTTGAGTTATATCCCTGTAGTAAATAAAATAGTCAGTTGCAAAAAACTCTAACTATAAATTAACTTTTTTTTAAATGACTACAAATTGGTTTAAATCTAATGCAGATATCAACCAAAAAGGCACACGTTAAACACAAATAAAAGCAAAATAAGTAAAACAAGCATGCCATGAAGTCAAATGAAAAAAATATATACAAACATTTTAAAATAATTAAAAATAAATTCAATACAAATCTGTTTATGTACTAGCAATTATGTGGCGTATTTATTTCAGGACTATTATACATCATCATTTAGGGCAGTTTAATGCAAAATTTTCATAAATAATTATTTCTATATCAAAATATATAAAGATATACATACATACATACATATGTATGCATGTTCATATGTACATATATTTTTTTGACAAAAATGATTTAAAATTTAAATAATTTATTATATACTGACAATACTTTTAATAAATTACAAATAGGTTGAAAAATAAGTAGTTAGTAGTCAGTTAAAAAGTCATGCAAAGATGGCCAATTGACTACTGCCAATGACATGCCTATGTTAAAATAATGAGTCGTCGACAAGGAAAAAAGTCACTTTATCAACTAGATGTGGTTATAAAAAAACCAGTTTAAAGTTAGTTATAAATGTGTTTGACTTCCTACAGGGATGAGTTATAGTGAACACTGCACTCATTCCGAAACATGTATTTATATTCCCATACAAATATCAACAAAATGCCCCCCATTTTGAACTCCTCCGAAACGGCTTGACCGATTTTTATGAAATTTTGTATGTGTATTTGTTAGGTCTGAGAATAGGTCGTAGAGTATATTTTATATCGCTAGAGGGCGCAAAATATTGCAATAGGGGTAAAAGCTCCCACTCCCCAATCTTCTAAACTAATCAACCGGTTTTCTTAAAATTTGGCATGCAGACAATGTAACATCTGAAAGAGAATAAGGAATAGGGTGTGAAATGGGGTAAGAGGGCTAAAAGCTCCCCCTTCCTATATCTTCTTAGCTAATCAACCGATTTTTTTGAAATTTCGCAAGCCAAATAGTGTTACAGTTGGAAAGAACTATAGCCTATAGTTGTTATTATTAAGGGCGTGAAATAGAGCAAGAGGGGTAAAAGCTCCCCCTCCCGCTATCTTCTTAACTAATCAACCGGTTTTTTTAAAATTTGGCATGCAAGAGGACAGGGCATTAAATAGGGCAAGAGGGTTAAAAGCTTAACTAATCAATTAATTTTCTTGAAATTGGACAGACAAATGGTGTAACATCTGGAAAGAACTATAGCCTATTTTTTTTTTAAATTTGGCTGGCAGACACTGTTACATAAGTTATGTGGCAAAACAACGTTTATATTTATCTAAATACAAATAAAGCCAAAAATTGTGGGAATTACAAAACAAAACAGAATTGCAGAGTACGTGAAATTGAGCCCCCCCCCTCCCCCTCTAATCAACTCAAGAATTGCAGTCTGGGCAATGACCAAGCTCTGCCGTGTTATAAAAAACACAATTGTTGTTTATGAGCTTGTTAATAGATTAATTTGTTGTATCTTTTTTTATCATATTGCTAATCAGGCTAAAGTTCATTAAATTTAATTTTCATGAAATTATTTTTATGAAGAAATGAATTTTACAACATGAAATTATTAAAAATTACGTTTCGATTGTAACCACTCAATCTCTTCAGAAGTGTCTGCCGTTAAGCACTCACAGCCATTGACGACTGCTGGCAGTCAATAGTCAAACATCAATCTTTAAACCAAATTGTATTTAACCTTTGGTATATCGAAATTTGTTTTGAATGATTATCTTTTTTTATTGATTTACACGAAATTCCTTACTTCTGTTTTTTGTACTTTTTGTCAAGAATTCTTCTTAAAGTCCAAAGTAAATTTTTCTGTTTTTTCTCGTTCTTTTTAAGAAGATTTTTTTACCAAATAATATAAAATATATGAAAAGTGAAACTAAAAAGGAAATTAATTAATTTTAGTACCTAATAATTTTTTACTCCACTGTTGGTTTTTATTTATTTTTCCTTCTTTTATATTAAACTACCCAGGAAAAACTTTTTGATTTTTAGTAATAGGTGGTAGTTATTTCATACATTACCTGGTAAGTAGTTCTTTTTACAATTGTCATTATTCTGAAAACTTCAATAAGTACTTACTAGTAATGACCTCAGCCACTACTTATTACTTCTTTTATTTTCACTACTGAATATTTGCTTACTGGTAACGTACTCAATAACTACTTATTAGGTCTATTAACTAGTGATTTTTTGGCTTCTGGTAAGTTTATAGTAAATACTTACAATTCAACTTACTAGTAGTTAAATAATAACTAGGTATTTTTTTACTTCTAGTAAGTGTATTTTGTAAGTACATACTGAATTCTTTGGACACCTGGAACAAAAATAAGTAGTTATTCAGCCGAAAAATAAGTAGTGTTTATTTCCTCCAACATTATTTGCTAACTTACCAAGTAAGTAAAGTTTTTGCTGGGTAGTTATGGAAAATTTAATAAATGGTGGAATGGTAATAAATATTAATTGATAGGAATTTTTATTCAAAATAGTTAAAAAATCAATTGAAATAAAGTAAACATTTGCAAGGCGAATTCATTACAGGTAATTTTAAAAGGACTACTGATAACATTTGTTTTTAACCTTTATAATTCTTGGATATCAAAATGTTGTTTCTGTTTTGTTTTCTTTCCTTTTTTTACATTGTACAATGATTTTACAAGAACAAATTGCTTGTGGTTTTTGTACTTGTGGTAGTACCGAGATTACTTGTGTTGAATTCGGCTTGAAAATATGAATATTAATCATTAAGAAGAATGAAATTTGTGGTGTTAGGCAACACATTCGAAAAAGATTTTAATAAATTCACCGAACAAATGGAACATTTCCAGTCCTGGTATAAATACAAACTTTTTCAAAACATCTCAAATTAATCATTAAGAAGAATGAAATTTGTGGTGTTAGGCAACACATTCGAAAAAGATTTTAATAAATTCACCGAACAAATGGAACATTTCCAGTCCTGGTATAAATACAAACTTTTTCAAAACATCTCAAATTAATCATTAAGAAGAATGAAATTTGTGGTGTTAGGCAACACATTCGAAAAAGATTTTAATAAATTCACCGAACAAATGGAACATTTCCAGTCCTGGTATAAATACAAACTTTTTCAAAACATCTCAAATTAATCGTATAATAAGTCAACAGTTTTATCTGAAAATTACCAACAATTAAAACACTATTTTGTTTAATAAGACGATTAGACAACGAATACGACGATACACAGAAAAATATAATTTTCATGATGAATACGAAAATCGCATGTTTGATAAAAAATTTTTTTGAATTTTCTGCGATGACAATTTTTGCATTATTGATAAAAAAAAGTTTGTAGGTATAGTAATTGAATTTTTAGTCAACAACCAAGTTTATTGAATCAATAAAAAAAGTTGCCCAAAATAATATTTTTTTTCAACAAAATGTTTAAGTGATTTGTTAAAATAAATCGTGGGAAATGTTGAATAAATCAAACAAAATGGTTATCGAATCTTTATTTATTTATTTATTAATAATGATGTGCTAAATTCCCAATTTTAATTTTTTGATATATACACTAAACTTTATTATTGGGGGATAAGCTAGTTCCTATGCGCATTTCGCTGGTTGCTTAGGCCAAATCATCAGGAAACCTTTTTCTAAAGACTTTGGCAAAAACTAAAGATATTTCATTATTAAATATGTTTTATTGAGTGCTATTTTGCAAAGTGTATATTTGATAAATTTTTTCATTGAATCAAACAAAAAGTTTGTTGAACAAAAATTATATTTTTAACAAACTGTGTTGTAAAAAATTTTCTTGAGATAATTTCATATTTGAATACGAAAATCACATATTTGATAAAAACAAATTTTGAATTTGCTGCGATGACGATTTTTGCATTACTGATAAAAAAGTTTGTAGGTATAGTTATTGAATTTTTAGTCAATAACCAAGTTTATTGAATCAATAAAAAAAGTTGTTGCCCAATATAATTTTTTTCAATAAAATGTTTACGTGATTTGTTAAAATAAATTGTTGGAAATGTTGAATAAATCAAACAAAATGTTTATCGAATCTTTATTTATTTATTAATAATGATGTGCTAAATTATCAATTTTTTTTTTTTTTTTTTTTGGTTAAATACACTAAAATTTATTATTGAGGGATAAGCTAGTTCCTATGCGCATTTCGCTGGTTGCTTAGGCCAGATCCTCAGGGAACCTTTTTCTAAAGACTTTGGCAAAACTAAAGATATTTAACCAAATAAAACTGTTAAGCGAATGGGAATTATGAGCTAAAGATGGACAAGAGTTGTAAACATACTGTTTTTACGTTGATTCAAATATTTGTTTTATTGAATATCAAGAAATATTTAAATATTTCAATATTAAATATGTTTTATTAAGTGCTATTTTGCAAAGTGTAAATTTGATAAATTTTTTCATTGAATCAAACAAAAAGTTTGTTGAACAAAAATTATATTTTTAACAAACTGTGTTGTTAAAAATTTTCTTGAAATATTTTTTTCTGTGTACAATTGTTTTGGTACAATTAAGCTCAAAAACTGTAACTTTAGAAGCAAGTTTTTACAATTTCGAAACTCCTTTTGCCATCTCTGGTTGAAGTACCAGAAATATTTGCAACTAAAGAGAGAGAAAATAGCGCTTAATTTGAAATATAGGAACTTGTTTAAAATATTTCTGTTCATAAAAAATAAGAAGCTAACCGTAAAGCTTAAGGCCTTGAAGCTATAGCTGTATTTTAGCGTTAAAAGAAACTACATATCGTTAGCTTAAATGCAAAAAGGCGTAACTAACAAAAAATTCAAAATCGTGTTTTTGACTGATTATTATGAATGGCATTGAACTATATGTTTTTACAAAATTTTACACTTCTGCGATCATAAATTACGCTTTTATACAAAGGGACGTAACTACAACAGTGTTTATTTTACAAATGAAAAGTTACGTTATTTACCATTTTTTTTCAACAAAACATAATGAAATGGTTTCCTTTGAAAATTATTTAAAGAATTCCATGGAAGACTTATCAATGAATCTTTTCTGACATGTTTATGGTTTTCATTTAATAAAGTTCTTTGCTTCTCCTGTAAAATTATTTTTTTGTTAGTTACGCCTTTTTGCATTTAAGCTAACGATATGTATATTTCAAAATTAAACCTAATTGAAAATTTTTACTTGCAAGAATTATTTAAACAGCCGTTTTGTGTTAAAAAAAAAATATAAAATGCGGGGGTAAAATCATTTTTATCAAATAATAAAATAATCCAAAATTAAAGAAAAATTTCTTTTATAATACAAAATTTTAAAAACGTAAACAAAAATGTTTTCTTATGATAAACAACATTTTTTTTCAACTTTTTAAATTGGACTTAGGATGTTTTCTCAAAATGCCACAGATTTTATATATAAAAGAGTATTCAGTTATTCGAACTTTCGTTTTGTTCGAGTAAGGATTTAATCGATATTTGAATTCTAAGCTATCGATTAATCGGATAAGGGTTTTAAATCGTTTGAATTACTCGAATAATTAAATAATAAGCAATAAAATAGCAATTAAGTTGTACTTCGTATACAAAAAACTCTTGAAACTTTTAAATAAAACAAAAAACCCGACTGCAAATAGTTTTTAATACACAAACAAGATTAAGGCCCGTTTTCACAACTTACCGATAGCTTAAAGTGGACTTTAAACGGCCTTACAAAAAGTTTGCCATTATTAAAACTTTACTTTAACCTAAAGTGAGCGATAAAGTAAATTAAGGTTCATCCTACCTGGTAGGGTAAAGTAAAGTTGTAATAATGGAACACTTTTTATACGGCCGATAAAATCCTACCTTTAGCTATCGGTAAGTTGGTTTGTGTTCATACGGCTCTTGTCTTATTGACAAGATTCTTTCTCTATCTTCTTTGAACATGAATTGGCGTTCAAATTATTCAGGTCATGTTGACGACATGTGCTTTGATATTGAAAACAATAACAAAATTAAACAACGAACTTGTGAAAACGGGCCTTAGTCTTTGTTCATACGGCTCTTGTCTCATTGACATGATTGCTACTTTATAGGCGAGAGGGACGAGGGGAAAAGAAACGAACGAGTACACACAGCGTTACCGTTGTGATACTAAAGTATCAATTTGACCCTTTTTCGACGGTCTTGATACCATTAATGACCCTTTTTTTTAAATTACACTTTTGTATCATTTTCACCTATTTTGTGACACTTGTTGACCCTTTTTTGGAAATAGCACTCACATTTTGTTTTTTGTCAACAATGCTGGACGTTAGTGCTAAAAAATGTTTTCGAAATAAGCGGAGATGGAGAAATGGACTTCAAGTGAAGATTTAATACCAAAATATAGAACGCAAATTCCTAAAAACCAGTTAGTATTCGTAAAAAGATTTGTGTTGAAAGATTTTGTACGACTTCTAAATTAGATTTTCGATAGTAAAGTACAAATTTAAGTACGATTTCCCTAATAGCAAAAATAACTCATATACATATTTGTTATGTTTTATTAATTGAATAACTTATGGTGATTTCTTTTCAAAAAAAATGTGACATTCTATTTAAAAAATGCAATTAGGAGCAGGGCTGTCAGATTTTTTTGAGTTCCATCGCCAAACCGGATGTCAGAAATCGCCAAAAATCGCCAAACGTCGATTTTGTTCAGTTTTTGTAAAATTTTCTTTTTTTATAAATTAAATTTTACATACAAAAAACGCTAGTATAATTTTTCAGTCAAAAATCGCCAAAAACTAAGAAAAAATACAAAAAGTCGCCGAAGTAAATTTTGTTTTGTTTCTGTAAATTAAATAAAATGGAGATTATATTCATATGTATTCAGCTAAAAACTTAAATTAAGTACACAAGTCTATAATATCGTACACTTCAGCCTCACCGATTTCATTACTGGAGTTTTGACCTACATATGTACTTATAGAATTAAATAGTGACTGAATATAAAATTCACTTAATATGTTTTTTTATATTGTAATGATAACAAAAAATTACAAGTTGTTAAACAAAATCGCCGAAATAATATAAATGCTAAAAATAGCCAAGTTAATCGCCAGTTATATCAGAAATCGCCATAAAAGTCGCCAGTCGCCAAATGGGAAATCCCATCGCCCAACACGTTTCAAAATCGCCACGTTTGGCGAGAAATCGCCATATCTGACAGCCCTGATTAGGAGTTCGTTTCTTATAAATATTTTGCTCTCTTATAGAGTAACAAGTTTTATGCTAAAAAATTCACCCTTAATAATGTCATAAGGCATTGAACTTTTCGCCCCCTTTAAAATCGACAATATTTAGAGTGCCCTGTAAAAAATGTGACATCGGTTTATGTATGGGGCCATTTTTAAAACGGCGATGATTGCCTCAAAGAGCAAGAAAGCTTCGCAAAAATTTCAAAACTCGAAAAACTTTGCAAAAATAGCGCCATCAAATTGATTAAAAGTCCCTAAAACTAACAGGTAACAGCGGTAAGCATTAAAGAATCACAAAACTTGCAGGAAAAAATTCGCCAACGATTGCAAAATTGGAAACAAAACCTTAAATTTATATGAAATCGCTAAATCGGTAAAAAAAAAAATCGGAATACAACGTAAAAAGTATTAAAAAAATGAGCTATAATGATGAAGAACAAACTTTTTGTCAAGTGTTAAAAACAGGAAAGGGCATTCCATAAACAAATTAAGTTTTTTAAGCACTGCCTACCTGAAATATATACTTTTTGTTTGTTTATAAAAAAAAACTTGGTCTTTTTATTTAAATGGGAAATACTGCTTTTAAAAATGTTGACCCTTTTTTTATTGAAATACCCTTTTTTTAACCCCTTTTTCTGGAAAATCCCCTTTTTGTGACCCTTTTCGAAAATTTCCAACGGTAACCCTGAGTACACAGATGCATGTACTGTCTTTAAGTTTTGCTTTTTCATTCGTTGTTTAATTTTGTTGTTGTTTTCAATATCAAAAAAGCACATGTCGTCAACATGACATGAATCATTTGAACGCCAATTGAACTCAGACTAAGAAAAACAAAATATAAACAAAGTAAACACTACTTCGGTTAAACAGACTATAAAATGATTTGAAAGCCAATGTTTAGTACAACTTGTTTTTTTCGGATTTTCACCTGCTTAAATTAATGCGGGTATTTAATAAAGGCTTTTAGCTCATATTCTTTAAAATTTATTTTTTATTTATTTAGTAGGATGTTTTTGATTTTTAAGTCCTGATACTTTTTGTGATGACAAACTTTTTAAGCTTATTTAAGTTATTCCTTGAAATCGAGTTAAATTGAAATCGCTGGAGATTCTCAGTTAAATTTGTTTTTGAATTTGACAGCACAAATTTAAAAACGAGAGAATTGTCTAGAATTGTGCTCGCGAGTAGAATTTTTTCCTGCCCTGCTCAAAAGTAATAAAATGGAGATGTGACGTTCTTCCTTAGGAGGGCAGTATGGTGCCGGATATTTAGCTCACAGTTTATTCAAATAAATAATGAATTTGAATTAAAAAAAAAAATATTTTTCATTAATGTTTCACATTGTATTAAAAGCAATATTCGAGCAAACCGCTTGAAAACAAGTTGAAAATAAATGCTTTTCTCAATATGGAAAAAATTTTCAAGTCATTATCAAACGTTTGTGGTTTGGGAATGCAATAAAATTTGTTCAAAAGTATGTGTAATGAAAATAAATGCAGAAGTTAACAACATGTTATTTGGTTTAGGATATTTATTTATTTATTTCACTAATTTATTTTAGTATCAATTTATATATAAAATTCGTTTTACATCTCAAATTAAAAAAAAAAATATACGAAGGACTATATTTAAATATAAATTGATCCCGTTTTATCTAATTTCAATTAAGAACAAAATTATTAGTAAAGCCTTATCAATAATCGGTACATTTTAACTGATAATGGAATTTAATTTGCATTATCGGTAAAAATTAATGCAATTTTTAGCAGTTATCAGTAAAAACAAAAATGCAGTTATCAGTAAAAACTTTCTGCTGATGAAATTAAATTTCAACATCAGTACAAAGTATGTTTATCCTTATCAGAACCAGTTCATCAATTGTTTTCATTTGCTGAGATTGTAAATCATTCTGCAAGGTAAACGAAATTTAAATCGTTTTTCTCTCCTAGAACTATTTTCCATCCCAGAAGTATAAAAGCAATCGTTTAAAAGGTTCGAAAAACAACCAGATTAAAACAAGTTTTGAATATGATAACAGCTTAGAAGATTCGATTACTTTACATGAGGCATTAAAATTTATGTATGTGCATGCCTTAAAATATGAAGAGTTTTTTTTTAATTAAATAAAAACTATATTTTTTTTTCTTTAAAAAAACTGAAATAGTTTCAACCCTTTGCGTATCAAATTTTTGGCAACATCTGTTTCCTAAAAATATTTATTAAAAACTACACCCAGACATAAATTGTAGCGTTTTTATATTGTTTTACAAATAGTTTTATAGTTGAAAGAAAACTCCACATGTATTCATAAATAGAAAGCAAATTTTAATTGCTTTTATCGTTATTAAAATGCATAAATTAATTTTTATTGCATACGAGGAAAACCCCCAAATAGATTTTAAACATGCCAAACTCATTTGTTCGTCTTCTGGAACACTTTCATCTGATACACCTTCAATTTCTCGGTTAATTTAAAACCAAAAATTTATGTTTCTTACAAAGTTTTAGTTCAAGGAACATTAAGCCCAAAAACGAGCGTTAGAGAAATCAGTTAATTTCTAAAGAAAAACACCTTCTGTGGTTTTCAAAAGACATTCGAGAGTCGTAGATTTTTACACAAGTCAATTTATAGGAAAAGAGCAACACATGAGACCACATTAATGGCAGGGATTTATGTTGAATATTTGGAAGAAAAGAAAGAAAAAACAGGCAACATTTTTTTTTTTTTTTTTTTTGGTTTAACAAATGGAACATGAATGACCACATTTATGACCCTAAACTTAATTATAGTTAAATACAAGACAAAATAATACGACTCCCTTTTTTTTTGTTCCAGACAATTCAAACTCGTATGATGGCAATAAAAATATGTTTTTACCACTTTAATATGTAGATGGCAATACACCACCCAACAAAAGGATTTTGTGTTATGGGAAGAAGGACATGTTTTAAGTACCCCAATTAATATTAAGTGGATTATAATATTATGACCCAACACACTCGTTGCCTTAATGTACTTTATTACAAGTACTAACAGTACAAGTATCTACAGCTGCCTTTAGGACTCATTAACCCATCTACTTATTTAATCTACCTTAATGTAATGCTTTTTGCCGGCGTCTCTATTTGTATGTCAAATAATACCAGAGGGACAGATTTCATTAATATTATTTGTACAATAGTCATATTTGTATTAAATAAGTACTATTCTAAATATTTCTCTATGAAATACATTTTTTGATGGTACTTTTTGAGTTTTATTTAATTGTTATTGTGATTATTATTTATCAACTGGTGTGATAGACAGAGGTGAACCAGCGGTGGTACTTAATAAACTCAGATTTTCCTACTTTACTTTCGATCCTATAATTTAATTGACTTAGGCCGGGTTTTTTGGGATGTGGATTAAGTTAACACTTATGGTGTTTTCTTTTCTAAAAAATAATGGTGCATTATAGTTGTGTAATATATTTATTAGGTTACACGAACCCTTACAAAGTGATACATTTTCCTAAATTACAATGGAAAAAAATAATAGCTACGTTTTACACTCAACACTAATGTGTATTTAGCGTGTTAATATTGAATGCAAAGTTTGTATTAAAAGCGATATTCACCACGCTTGTAGCAATTTTCAACATTAAATTTTCTTACAATTCCAATAAGCGTTAACAGCACTGATTTTCAATAATTAATATCAGCTGTTGTTAAAAATTTTGCGACAAAAAAAATATATTATTAAATAAAAGTAAAACAAACGAAAAACAAAAAGTTTGTATATCCATCACAATATAACGCAAATTGTCCGCAAACACAAGAAAAAAAAATACTTGCTTGCATAAAAAAGTACTTACGCAGATGCAAAAAATGGTATTATCTCACACTCAGTTATAACTGCGGGTAAGAAATGGAACAAATTTGCCATTTATTGTTGCAACATGTTTAGAAAGGAAAACGACAACTTCTCACATTTTTGCATATATTTTACGAATGGAACAAAAATCCGCACAAATGGTAGCATATATGGAACATTATTGTCAGAAAAGAAAACACCATTTTAAGCAAAACTTAGCTGTTCCGTCAAAATTTTGTATACAAACTTGGTAATGGCGGCCGGCACAAATTTATTTTTAGATAAACTAAACCTTGTTTAAATGATATATCTAAAACCCAGTATTAATAGATAAAAGCCCTGTGTTAATAATTCTTATTCGCTTTAGGGTTTTATTTGTTTAATATTTTTGGCTTTTCTAAAATCTTTGGAAAAGGTTTCCTGATGAGCTGGCCTTAGCAACCAGTGAAATGCGCATAGAAGCTAGCTTTCCTTCAACAATAAATTTCAGTGTATTTATCAAATATGAAAAATTGGGAATTAAGCACGTCATACGGATATCGTATTAATAAAGTCCTGTGGGTCTAATTTACAATTTAAGTTAGCTAATACAGAATTTCTCGCTTACACAAAGCGAAAAATGACGTTACAAAATTCTTAACCAATGGTTACAAACAAAAACCAACTGTTCCGATATATAAATTTATATTAAAAGAAAATTACATAGATACCTACACTTTTTAAATTTTAAAAAGGTGACTCGGATTTAATTTGCGCTACTAGTTTAGAAAAACCTACATGTTAATATTATTCCTTTACTTCTGGCAACACTGTCTATGTATGATGCACAAATCCATTTTATCATTTTATTTATACTGTTATTTTTAATTACAATGATCAAAAACTTTAATAAAATACACTAATCACAACATAAAATGTTGACTTTTTGTAAACATAAACAAAACTTTGACATAAGATTGGACAAACAATGCAATCCCTGCAGATAACGAGACTAGTCCATACATGCATGAAAAGAGTAGTCCATAAAGGAGTAGAGTACTCCAAATATATGGGTAAAAGGTGGTCCATTTAACATTACGATGTCCTAGGAGGGGACCATATAACCCACCGAAGTAGTCCCTAAACTACTCCATGGAGTACTAAAGTGAGGTAGTTTTAAAAGTACTCCATGGTACTACAGTATGCAGTACACTTCAGGGGTAGTTTAAGCATTTTTCTTTTTCATTTTTACTAATCGCCTTTGATGGTGTGTACTGTAGTCTATTATTGCTATTATTAAATATTATTTACTTGGTATTTTTAATTCTTTTACCTTTTTTCCACAAATTTAAATTTTCACTTTTAAATAAACAATTAATAATGGACACCATCAGGGCTACCAATGTGTAATACTATAAACAATAGAAAATTATACATCATGCAGTTGTTGGTAGCACTGCATGTTAATTTCTTATAACATGGTCCATACTACAGTACATTGGACCATGTTTTAGGTAGTCCATTTAAGCCACAATGGACCACGTAGTCCAATATTATCAGTAGGGATTGCAAAAAATCTTCTTCTAACGTAGTAATGCCATCTGTTTATTTGATCGTCACTAGGGTTCAGACTTTTATGCAGTTTAAATCACGTTTTATGCGCATAAAAAGTGCACTAAAAATTTAAATAAATGCGCTTAAATAGAAAAATATGCACTTAAAATTTTATAAGTGATAAAAAAAATACATAATAAAAAACAAGGAAAACAAAAATAACATAAAACTTATTTTTGAACGTACATATAAAATGAATTAAGAGCATAGATTTTTTTATTATTTTCAAAAGTAAAGTTTACTGCCGGATTTTCAAAAAAAATAAAAAATAAAAGGAAAGTGATAAATTGAATTAATTTTTTTTCTAAATGGATCTTAATTTGAAGAAACAAACATTATCTGAGCTTTTATATTTGCTTCACTATTGTTGAATTCTTCCACCACATCTTTGATCTGGTAAAAGTTTTCAGCATACTACATAATTGCTTTGAACCACGTTCCCCGCCAAAATATTATTTCCCATAAGAAATCAATAAATAAATATAATCGAAATTGTCTCTAATCTGTTTTGCAACATGGTGCATGACAATAAAGCAATTAAAACAAGTTTTGTTTTTCAATATATGCAACGTAAATATGACTCATGAGCAAAATATGCAAAGATATGCATTCAAAGCTAAATATGCACTAACAAATCGCTGCCATTTTGCTGAAAATTTCTTAATTCGCAAAGATATTAAGAACTTGGTAATCTCAGACTGACGACAACAAATATACACTTGCATAAAAATCCGCGCCTTGATCATCAGGCAAGGCGAATTCACTACAGGTGGCGGTAATCCAAAAACAACAGAGGTTAATTGCATTGCATTGTTAGTGTTTACGGTTCAAAATGTGAACCATTAAAAAAAAATAACATTGTAAGACCAAAACAATTTGGTTTGAACTTTGAAAGTCAGTAGGCTTTTTGCCGTCACCTGTAGTCAATTCTTCAACAAGAGATAAATTTGTTGTTACTTTTGCTGGTTGAAAATGTCAAAAATCCCTCACAAGTAGCCATAACCAGCAGATCGACTGAACGTACCTGATATATGAATTTGCCTTGGGGTATTATTTTATTATTTTTATTATTTTTTTTTATTTGTATTGTTATTATTATGATTATGATTATTATGTCCTGTGGTTCCTGTAAAGATCAAAGGGCCACGCCTTGGGGTAGTGCTTATATTTAAAGGGTGTTTTTTAGCTGCATAAAAACTTTGGATATTGATAACAATGGTTTGTCAGTTCAGAACGTCCAATTGTGTTGACATTTCGCTTCAGTAATGTTTGGCATTCGCTTCCAAATTAAAGAAATTTACATTGAAAAAAATATAATCAGGTATGTGATAGAAATCGAATTTAAAAACGAATCGATTTGAAACTGAAAATATCGTTTTCAGTATCTTTTAAAATGGATTTAAAACACATATTCCTTTTATTTTTAGTCTTTATTCTTTTCAAATTTATATTATATACGCTAACTGAAGTGTATTCTGAACGAAAATTTAAGCTAATAATTCAGGAATGGATTTTAAAATCCCTCGAAATTCATCCCACCTCTTAATAACGTTCGTTTTGAAATCGATCAATTTCCATCACATACCTGAATAATAAAATTAATTACAAATAAAGCTGTTTGCTTGTTTCTGGTGAAATAGCTACGTCAAGCCGTTAACGAATCACCATTGCATCTATTAAAATTTACTGTTTAGTGCAGTTTACGTGCTCTTTCGAGATGAGAAAGGAGCTGCCCTTACGTTGAATGGCGAGCGCTATCGAGCCATGCTGACTGAATTTTGCTTTTCAAAACTTAATCAGCTAAACAGCAACGACATTTTGTTCCAACAAGACGGTAAAACTTGCCATACAGCGAGCTTAACAATCAATTTATTGCAAAATCAGTGTGATAATTTGGTGACAACTTTATTTCCAGAAACCAGTCCTGTTCACTAGCACCTCGATCGTGAGATTTAATGCCTCTGGATTAAATTTTATGGAAAGCCAATATTGGAGTCTTATGAGCAGAGTTATTGGAAAAAGTATAAAAAAATTAGACCAATCGAATGGACAAGCTAACTCGTAGCCGCGGCTAGCGTATACCGGAAATCTTTTTAAAAAAAATATACATACCATGAAATTATCTACAGATTATCATAAAAATATTTCTTTCTTGTATTATCATTTTAAGTTCTCATGCAAGTAAAAAACACTACAGTAATATATCAACATACTTATCTATCTTTCCAGTGTGCCAAGGGTGTCTCTTTTCAGTATAACTATACCAATTTATTTCCCTCATTTGCCAATTACGTCATACACATGACATTCTCTCGTATTACTAGGATTTGATGAGGATGATGGTTTTTATACAATTTTAGAAAAGCACACAAGGATTACAAACAATAATAATCAAATAATTACGAAAAAATATAAATATTATTTGTATTTGACTACTCCGATAGTGTGTATCGTCATTACATTTCACGTATAATGTGTATTTTACGTGTATTATGGACATTTTACAAAATGGAAATTAAGCCATAAAATAAATAAATTTTATTAAACGATTGTCTCTAAATTTGTTGTGCCATAACTTTGTTTTTCTTATTAAAGAGAATATAAAAGAACACATTTTCTTAATTACCCTAACAAATTGTTAAATAATCATAACTACACATGCGGATAATTTCATAGAAATTAATATTTATGAATTTAATGAATAATTTTTAAACTTAAAATAAATTCAATAGAAAAAAAATCATAATTTTAAACAGAAAATTCAAGCAATTTTACAAAAGGTACAAAAAGAAATAATTATTTTATCAAAATTCATTAAAAAAAAAAAGGTAAAAATTTTTTTATTTTTTCCACTATGAACAGACTAACATATGTATGTATATAGTATATGTATGTATGTATGGATGTGTGTATTTCGTTTTTAAAGCTCTTCAATTATTTGCTCTAAAACATACACACACACGCACACACAACACATGCATCACTGCTACAAACAAAAGTAAACAATGTGTTTTGTTCTGTTATTCTTTTTTTCTATTGCTTCTTACAACTCACGTATTCTATTTTATTGGAAATGTTGTTTAAATACAAGAAACATGCAATCAACAAACGGCGGTCAGGCATCTCCGGTGGAGAGGTTGTTCACAACCCTTAATTGTGAAACTTTCAAATGAATCATTATGAATCGCTTATAAATCTTGTAACAAAGAAAGTCTTAAAATGTGTAACCACAAAAATAAAATACACTCCATGGAAATTTCCAGCTTCGGTAAGTGGCTGTGTATAAAAACAAAGCTGTGGGGGATGCCACAAGTAATCGCCACCTTTTTTTATAGTTATTATGTGTGGTTTATAGATTACGAGAGCAAAACTCGTCGTCCGTTCAACTAACATTTAAAACAAAAATAAATTTTGTAAATTTATGTGTGGTTTATAGAACACGTAATTACGTATGTAGGTATTTTCTGCTAGAGGAACTAAGATGACTTAAAATTTTGTAGACGAAAGGTGTAAAAGAGGCATGCCGGATATACAGGGTGGCACAAAATTAGCTTGTTTAAATATGATTTTTACTTTGTTTTTTTCAGCATTTTCAGCATCTCGATAAATTAATATTAAAATGACTTTTCTTGGGTGTGTGTGAAGTACAGGGTGGGGCAGAATGAACTATGCATGCATGGTTTGAATTCGTTAAACCTTTTTTAGCTATTATCTGTTCTTTGTTGTTTTTAAGCTTTTTGTGAAGAAGACTTGGAGAAATAATTATGAATAACTACACAATCGAACAAAAATAATTACAGCCGAAAACTGGCGAAAAGTTATGGAAAATATGTCAGAAAGAGCACATCATTTGTAATTTATTTAAAAAAGAATTTATAATCAGTGCGTGCAATGTTTTTTCTCGAAGGTTTAAGCATAAGTGAATAAGTTATTTATCCAAATTACAATTTTTGCGAAAAAATGGCATGGATTTGTTAATGCATATCTTTGCATATTTTATCGTTAATGCATTTTTTGTCAAATAATGTTTCGCATATGGTGCCGTGCAATAAAGCCATAGGAAATAAAGCCATATGGCCTTATTTCTCAATCCATTGAGCAATAAGGCCATATGACTTTATTTCCCTGTAAGGATTGAAATAAAGCCATACATGGCCTTATTTCCCATTTACATTTTTTTCTTTTAATATAATTCTAATTTATTTAAAATTTGTTTTGTTGTTTTTTCTCTGGGTGTATATATTAAAAATATAACGAAAACACTTTTGGCCGCAAGGATTTTCTCCTCTATGGTATAACAAAAACCGGCTTCGCTATCATAAGCTTCTCTGCATAGACGGCCTTCGTCCGGGCGCAAGGATTTTCTCCTCTATGGTATAACAAACACCGGCTTCGCTAACTAAAGCTTCTCTGCATAGACGGCCTTCGGCCAGGCGCAAGGATTTTCTCCTCTAAGGTATAACAAATACCGGCTTCGCTAACTATAGCTTCTCTGCATAGCATGCCTTCGGCCGGGCGCAAGGATTTTCTCCTCTATGGTATAACAAACACCGGCTTCGCTTATCAAAGCTACTCTGCATAGCCGGCCTTCGGCCGGGCACAAGGATTTTCTCCTCTATGGCATAACAAATACCGGCTTCGCTAACTAAAACTTCTCTGCATAGCCGGTCTTGGGCCGGGCGCAATAATTTTCTACTTTATGGTATAACAAGTACCGGTTTCACTAAGTAAAGGTTCTAAAATCTGCCTTGTTTTCTAACGAAGGCCGACTACGCAGAGAAGCTTTAGTTAGCGAAGCCGGTATTTGTTATACCATAGAGGAGAAAATCCTTGCGAAATAAAGGCGCCCGTACACGACATGTATTTGTCATCTGACATGTCAAATTTTCAAGTCACATGTAATTGTTCATGTCTGTCAAAATTGCTGTTTTACATAAGGTTTATAATATTCGGTCACATACGTACATGTAATTTGCTTCTGACATTGTCTCTGTTTTTTTTCGCATTGTTATTGCAAAAACCAAAGTAGTTCTCGGTTTCAAAATAGCTTGTTGCCGCCACGAAAATATTTATTTGCGCCGTAAAATAATTTAGCCATCTTAACATTTTTTTCTTTTATTTTAAAGATACCAATTTAGAATTTTATAATGAAACGGTTTTTATGTTTATATTTACATAAATTCTATTCAATGTTAAGATGAGCATACATATCTTGGTATTGTAAAATATTATCTTCAGCCGGCTAATGATTCCGTCCATAGTTGACGCCGCTGCCAGTTTCTTCCCGGCATAGATTTCTGATGTCAGATGGTTTGTCAGAAGAAAATAGAGCACGCTCTAATTGAAATTTTGTCAGATGACTTTGCGTCTGACTTTTACAGAAGCAAAGTTAAAAAGGTAACACACGACATGTATGTGTTTTGCAGTGGGAAATTTGACATGTCAGATGACAAAAACATGTCGTCTATATGCTCCTTAAGGCCTTATGGATTTTATTACACGGCACCTTCGCATATTATGTTAGTTTTATATTCGGATTCAGCGGAAAATTTTACATAAAGATTAGCTGTCAGATTCATTTGGTCATGACTTTGATGAAATTTTGTCACGTAGTGTTATCAGAGTAAAAGCATAAATATTTTGCAACTTTTTATGGCATTGCCAAATTGAAAAATTCTCAGAAAGTATTCATTAAATCAACTCTACACTAAACAACAACGCAGGAAACCCATTTGAACGTCAATTTTTTCTTTGAATTAAAAAATTTTTTATATAAATTGTAGTGTTTAAAGATGAACTTCGTAAATAATAAAACAATTTAAAAAGAAAAAAGCGTAAAAAAAAATGGAAAAATCAGAAATAATATAAATACTGGAATGCTTATCGTAAAAAATTTTGAGGTAAAAAAAGTTATAATTTCGACTTGTCAATTAATACAATTAATAATTTTGTGTATTGTTTACGGTTCAAATTTATTAATATATTTTTAAAATAATCGCAACTGCATTCTTCAGGCGATATTGTCAAATAGAAAATGCGTTGTTCGATAAATTGTTTCGGAAAATCTGAAAATTGAAGGTGTAAACGAAATGTGTTACTCACGTCAAAAAGGTACAACTATGCTATTTTACACAGTAAAAAAAAATTGACATGAATACCTTTATTGATTTTTTTTTAATGGTGTTAAAGAAAATGGACGAAAAAAAGAAAAGTGATTATTTTAATTATATTTATTTTGTTATTTAATTATTCAGCAAAAAAACAATTGTTGTAATATATTTATTTATATATATTTATCTTTTATGTACAAAATTTCGTTCTTAACCCTTTAACCACTGAAAATCAAATACAAATTATTTGATTTCGATAATTCTGATTTTAGGGTGCATTTATGTTGAAAAACTCGAATTTGATGTCCGTTTGCTGAAAAAAATGCTTTTTAAAGGCTGTAGGCGAGAAAAACGTAAGACAGTCTGTAGACGAAAAAATACTAGAAAAATTCCCGATTTGATTTAGTTGCTAGAAATACATTTTTTTAAATTTTTATTTTCACTAATGTTGCACCGAATTTGCACCAAAATCTAATTAAAAATTAATTTTTCTCTTCAACTAACACAGCGACGCTGTTCAAATTAACACTGCTGGCTAAGTAATTTTATGTTTTATAAGAAAGCCTTTGACTGTTTTAGTGGGGGAATCACAGAATTTATAAAAACTAGACATTTTGGATGGCCGTCTGTAGACGGTGTTAGTGGTTAAATGGTTAACAATAATTAAAATTATACCAATTCTAGAAAAAAACTTGACAAACAAAATAATTTCTCTCTCTCTCTCTCTCTCTCTGAAAAGAAAGACGTCAAATTCAATATAAAAAAATTTTCTACGGCCAAAAATATTGTTCGGAACGCATGGGTCAATCGAGCTTAAATAAGGTGCAGTAAAAAAAGCAAGAATGGACCATTCTACATACAAAATGTATATACAGTAGAACCTCGAAAAACGTAATTCGCGTAAAAGCTTATCTGGTGGTAAGGTTATCCAAATATCAAAAACGATGTACCGCTCTAAAGAGTTAACTCTTAGTTAACTCTACTGAGAGTATGAATTTTTCGGTTCACTTAATTGGAAGTTTGGAAAGCTTTTAAAGATTTCTCAATAGCAAAGCTAAGCTCTTTTTTTGTATTCAGTTCCCAGTAAAATCTTTGCCTACATTTTCAAAATGAATAGCTTCTTTCACTCATTATTTAGTATGTAGCTTTCTTCTATAACTACATCTACAACAACTTCTATAACAACTTCTGTAACTACTTTTTTCTAGATGTATTTGAGTAAAAAAATAATAACTACCTTTTGAATTCACCAATGAATTTTACAAGGGATGTCCCAAAATGAACGCATTAAAAAGCAAGTCATTATTTTTTTTTACCTGCATACATCCAGAAAAAAGTAGTTATAGAAGTTGTTATAGATGTAGTTATAGCAGAAAGCTACAAAATAATGAGTTAAAGAAGGTATTAATTTTGAAAAAGTAGGCGAAGTTTTTACTGGGAAGTAAAGAAGGCTAAATGCCTCTTTTTATGTATTACAAATTATTTAATTCAAAATTTTTTGAATTCAAGGGTTAAGTCATTAATGTACCAGTCCCTAATTAGGCCTATACTTACTTATGGTTGCCAAGTTTGGTACAACAAAACCCCATCTTATATGGAAAAAATTAGACTTTTTTAAAGAAAATGCATTAGAAGCACTATAGTGCTTTTATGTTTTTCTAATTACCCAACACATTATTTTTTAAGACGAAGTTTTTACTGGCTTAATCACCGAATTAATATTTTGTAATCAAATTCTGGAGGCTTAAACTCACTGACATAATTCGCTCGTAGTTGTGAGTATTTTTATTAAATTCGGTGTATACAAGTCTTTGTTTTAAAGGAAAATATTTTTACCTCAAATATGGTTACATTAAATTTCAATAAAATTATATCAAATATCAGGGTTAAAAATGTCTCCAAAGAATTCTGTCTGATTTTTAAATAGAATTTGGGGTCGCCAAATATAGTTGTTATAAAAAAATCCCAAAGAGGGAATTAAACCAACCAGTTACCAACCAGGTAGACTAGCGTGCCACTCTAAATAAATTATGCCATTGAATTATCACAAGAGTTAATAGGAATTTGATTATATGGATAGAATGAAACCCTACACCAAATTGTTAAGGAATATTGAATTAACATTTCATTTGTAATGAAATCCTGCATATATTGAACTATACAAGATAGCGAAATGTGTCACATGATGCAATGCCGATCATACGTGTTTGACAAAGCCATATGAAGTAGTGCTGGGATACTATCGTTATTTATCGATAGTTCAGATTTCACCATCGATATATCGATACTACCATCGACTGAATGTTTGTACTTAAGTAGGAAAACTTTTATTTGTTTTTTATCAGGCTACAGTTCGTTGTTTTTATCTCTTTATTGAACGTAAGAGACGTATTTATGTACGCACGTTATTTTAGATGACAGTTTTTAAAAATTGTGATGCTGATTTCTGAAGGAACCAAAGTTAGATAAGAAATAAGATATTTTATTGCAACTTAAGATAATGTTCAAAATTGGATTTGATTCTCAACCCAAAAGGTAATCAATCTAGCGGACCACTCCTCAAATGGTCGTTCATTGTTTTATCCTATGCTTGCATTTTTATTTGATTTTTTTTTTTACAACATCATAAAACTATCATCTGACATTTCAGTTCCTTTGTAAACCTATAAATATTTTGGCAAAAAGGCCTTAAGTTAGTAGTTATAAAAAGCACAGCTAAGTAATCCATACCACCTGCCATTCTTGTTGTTTGTATTCATTGCTTTAATTCTGCGAAAATTAATAATAGCAAGTAAAAACTTGCGGCAGAACACTTTGTGTGTATAGCTGCTGTAACTTGTCTTCATAGCTGTATTTTAAATAATAATAATATTGATAATTTTGATAGTTTACGACTGTCGATAGTATCGATAGTTTCCCAGCACTAAAATGAAGGCACTGTTGAATAAATTTAAATTTTAACCGTGCAGTTTTTACAGGGACTTAACACATATGAACATGTCAACACATGCGACATATCGAGTCCTTACCGCAAAAATAGCTTAAGCGACAAAAACACAATTTTACAGGTGAAGGTTGTTTATATTATATTTCATTCAAATTTTGTATGAAGGTTGGCGCGTAAGCTAAAATTGTTTTTGCTATAAAATTGTAACGGTACCTTATGCGAGCATGACATTTAAGAAGACGATGCAAGTTTCGCCAGTAAATTAATTTATGAAAAAAATACGAAAATTGGAAATTATGTCGCTTAAGCTATTTTTGCGGTAAGGGCTCGATATGCGGCATATGTTTATAATAGTACATTCTAATCATTTGTTTGACTCATTTTATGCAATAGAACTGCAAATAAAATGATAAAAATGATTGATTATGATTGTTATTACTTTCAAAGAATTTCTTGTCAAGTGTTATTAAAAAAATATTTAACCGAACACAGCGTAGTAGCATAACACAGTAAAACATTTTTGAGGTCATCGAGTTCCAACTTCTTCTCATTTTTTAATTTCTCGAAGTGCTTATTAAAACGGAAAAAACCCCATTTGTTGTTTGTTTTGTTGTCGCTCACTTTCGAAGCACTCAAAAGAAAAAAAAACTTGATTCAAATTGCTTGTGGTTATTCTAAACAGTTTGGGATGGAAATCCAGTTGAAATCGGTTGGTTAGGATCAGAGCTATGAATCAAAATGTGAAACCACCACCCTAAAAAATTGATAATTTGGCTATAAAAACTAATATAAATGGTGGAATAATGTACGGAACGATAGAAGATCTTGCACAAATTCGTTTCATACAACTGGAAATAATATAACTAAATTTCGTGAAGATTAGTCCATAATTTACCATAGGCCCGGCCTTATATAAAACCTACTCCCGGAAAACATTTTAGTACACAAGCAACCGTAATTTATAATGCTATCATTATAAAATTTGGTACGTCACAGTTTTATAGGAATAGAAATCACACTGTAAAATTTTGTGAATATCGGTCGAAAGTTTCCCAGGCCCCATATAATTCCTACTCCCGAAAAACAGTTTAGTACGCCTAAAACCGTTATAAAAAATGCTATCATAAAAAAAATTAATAGTTCACAGTTTTATAGGACTAGAAATCACACTAATAAATTTCGTGATGATCGGTCCATAATTAACCATGGGCCCCACATAATGCCCTCTCTGGATAATTAATTAAATACGACTAAAACCGTAGCAGATATAGATATTGCGGTAAAACTTGTTCCAACTTAGCTTCATATGGCCAGAAGCAATGTCATCAATTTTGTGATATTCGGTCCATAATTTAGATTAAGCAGCCTTCTGAAATTCACTGTTAACGCTTAAACAAATTTCACCGCTGTATTGAAATGTATTCAAAATGTTTTTTAATACCAGTTATCACTCTACAGAATTTTTGGATGATTGTTCCATAATTTACCATGGGTGCAATATAAATTCTCCTCCTGAAAATCATTTCAGTTCGGCTAAAACTGTTATGAATCATGATATTTTACTCAAGTTAGTTCAAATTTCAAACAAAGAAAAGCATTAAACTTTCTGATTGTCGGTCAATAATTTAATATAAGTTTAAACCGCAGCCAATTTTAAGGCTGGCGTCCTTTTTTTATTAATAATACTAGCTGACCCGACAGACGTTGTCCTGTCCAAATTAGGACAAATGTTTGCGTACGATTTTTAAAAGCCTAAGCTGGAACATGGCGATGATTTTATAGAAAAAATCGTCCAAATAAGTCAAGCCGTTCTCAAGTTATGCGTAAAAGTAGGCGTGGTACATTTTTCTTTCAATGAAAATGTAAAATGGATTAATACGAACATTTAAAAGAAAAATTAGTCAAATCGATGGAGCCGTTTTTTGATTTTAGTTAAATCGAAAAAAGTGGGCGGGGCAAAATGTTCTTTCCGTAAAAGCCTAAATTGGACCATGGCGATGATTTTATTGAAAAAATCATCCAAATAAGTCAAGCCGTTCTCAAGTTATGCGCTTACGAGAAAAAGTGGGCGTAAAAGTAGGCGTGGTACATTTTTCTTTCGATGAAAATGTAAAATGGATTAATACGAACATTTAAAAGAAAAATTAGTCAAATCGATGGAGCCGTTTTCTGATTTTTGGTAATTCGAAAAAAGTGGGCGGGGCAACATTTTCCTTTCGTATAAATCTAAGTTGGACCATGGCGAAAATTATATAGATGTCATTGGTGCTGCAATATGAAAATTAGATTTTGCCACGCCCCTCCGCCCGCAGACCGAAAATCAAAAATCAAACGCAGTGTCACCCGCCTGAATAATCTGAAGATTCCCTGAAAATATCAACAAAATCGGCCCAGCCGTTTTGGAGTCCATACGTTGCATACATACATACATACATACATACATACATACACACATCCTATTTTATATATATAGAAGATAGATGGATAGATAGATAGATAGATAGATAGATAGATAGATAGATAGATAGAATAGATAGAAGAAGAAGATAGAAGACATAGATATCATATAGAGCCCACCTCTTAAATATTATACCGGTCGGTGGAGGGTATCAAGAATTCGGCACAGCCGAATATAGCACTCTGACTTGTTTCCTTTCTTTTTTGCAAATGACAGAAGCACCTAATCAAAATGAAGACGAATGCTTGGCAGTTTATCAAGTCTGTGTGTATTAAAACGTCAAGCACACGTCCACGGAGTTGACAGCAAGCATTTTGTTCGCTTCGGGGGCCCCCTATAGAGGTTTGCAAAATTCGTTTAGTTACAGCTATAGATTTTAAAGCTGAAATTCGTATTTTGTTAAAAAATAATCAAAATTTATTTGCATTTAAAAACAAAAGAATTTTATTGATAAGAAACTTCTAAATATTTATAATCATTAATAATGTTAAACAGTTCCTAATCAAGTTTCATTGACTTTATCTTCGAAATATAAACACATGTAGGATTTACATTTTGTATACTAACAATATTTTTAAAAGAATCACAATCAAGTCTCTTTTCAATGGAATATTATACAAACATGGAAGTCACAATTAAATAGAAATAAAATCACATAAACAAATATGGCCGTAATTTTATTTATTGATTTTAGCTGTTAATCATTCTGAATAGAGAGTAGTGATTTGAGCAGACCCGTTGAGTAAATAACTGCAAACCGTGTGCACTATTGTGGTTCAGATATTGATAAGGCGAACATAAAGATTTTGTCTAAGTTGTTAGTTTATGGCGTTGCATTAATAAACAAATTAAGAATCACTTAATAATGTTATTCAATAAATTAAAGTGTATGTGACATATTATGGCGTAACTTTAAGTATCAGATTTGACGTCTAAGGTTTTTGTAATATGTACATCAGAGCGCCACTATAAATAGTAGTTGGATTTGTTTTGGAATAAGTTTTTCAAACAATGATTTTTGTTTGAAACTGGTACACTTGTAACTAACTTAACTATTTTCAGACGATAAAATTATAACAAACGATAAGGAGTTTTATATTTGGCTATGCCGAATCTTATATAACCTTCACATAAATAAAAATATTTTGTGCCAAGGCCACTTCTCTTATCCCGCCTGCAATTTGTCTAATAGATAACCATAATACTTGCATCTTATTTCGAAACGTTGGCTCTTGCCGTTCTCCAAATATACAAAAATCCACAGTATCTTTGTACCGTACCCACGCCTACTTATCCAACCCCGCACATATTTTCAGAGAGGTTGTGTGTTGATAACGCAGCTATGTGTACCAAATTTTAACAATTTTTCTCATACCGTTCTTTAGATATAACAAATCTTTTTTGTGTCACGCCCACTTATATAATCCTACCATCATTTTGTCGTATGTTGTCTATTAAAACCCAAGATGCTTGTACCTTATTTGGAAACTTTGGCTCTTGCAGTTTCCCAGATACATATACGAAAATCTATAATGTCTTTGTATGAGCAGTGCCACGCCCACTTCTCCATTTCCGCTCACATTTTTGTGTATTTATAACCAAGATATTTTTACCAGATTTGGAAGCTTGACCTATTGCCGTTGTCCAGACATATAGATATAGATATTCACCCCTATCGTGAATAATTTTTCCCTCGTAATTTTTCCCCTTCTCACAAGTTTGCGATCATGAAAAACTCCCATGAAAAGTGGTAATTCAAAGGAGAATAATAACGTGAAAAAATTTTCACGGGAAAAAATTCTCCTTATCGTGAAAAGTTTTTTCCCACGTAATTTGTTCAGGTTTCCTCTAAATTTTCTCACTTTATTTTTGCTAGGGAACAAAATATGTATGTATAAATCCTATAAATACCAAAATGGACGAAAATATCCCACAACAAAACAAATAATAAATATATTTCAATGTGTGAAAGATATTTTAATTGTGTTTTTTATTAAAAATTTATTTTATTTCACTGTGGTTTGAAGAGTCAACAGAAAAAACCAACCATTACTTTATACAGCTTTTTGTTTGTAAATGTAATTTGTTTTTTTTTTTAATTTCAAGACCACAAATATTAAAACATTTTTATACCCACACCACAATAGTGGAGAGGGTATTATGCATTTGTGCTGATGTGTGTCACGCCTTAAAATAGTGGTCCTAGACGTCCGGCTGGCTGGCAGTCTATGTAACCTTGTGCGCAAAGTACAGGTCGCAATTTTGGCGATAAATTGATAAAATTTGGGTCCAGGTTCTTATTGGCACAAGGACCAAGCCTAATGAAAATGGGCCGAATCGTAGGACCACGAGGGAAGATAGGGGGAAATTTCTTCCTCTCAGAAACTATCAAACCAATTTTAATGAAATTTAAAACATAGATAGAACTATATCTAAATGAACACAAAATGTATTCATTTTTAAAAAAATCGGACCACGAGGGGAGATAGGGGCAATTTCTGCCTCTTAAACCGATTTTAATGAAATTTAAACCATAGATAGATCCATATCTATAGGGACACATTAGCTATACAGTTTTTAAAAAATAGGACCACAAGGGGAGGCAGGGGACAATTTCTGCCTCTCACAAACTTTCAAACCGATTTTCATGAAGTTTATAAACATAGATAAATCCATATTTACATGGACACATAAGCATGATGTGTTTTTAAATACTGTGGTGTAGGGTATCATATGGTCGGGCTTGACCGACTATACTTTCTTACTTGTTAATAATAACGTTAGTAAACATTAATTTTATATCAATTATAATATTATTAGGTTTAATTTGTTTGTTTTACACTTTTATTTATCTTGAACTTTGTCATTTGCAATTTGTCACTAACAAAATAGCTTTCAAACAATTTCCTAACGCTTTTTACATAACTGCCACTCGTTTTCGTGATACGCAGTTGGAGTTTCGAAAGGGATTTTTATTGTTCGTAATATAGAGTTGCCGTTACGAAAGGGACTTTTTGTTTTCGAAAAGGAATTAACAACTTCCGTTCATTCGAAACAAATAGTACTAAAATCGTAATAAACAGTACAAATTGTTCGAACTCGTAAATTATTTCGAAATACGCGGTAGCCTCCCTGGTCGATTGCCTGCGCATTTGTGAAGCTTTCGTAAGACGAGGTGGCATAATTTTGGAAAATATTTTACTACATAAAATTTGAAAAGTGCAAAAAAACTAACGTTGTAAAAATCAAAAAAATATTTCTATTTTAGGTAAATATTTATTTTTTATGTGTTTTAAATCAGCTACTTTAAATTCAAAATAGCACACTGAATTATGAGGGGTTGTTCACAACAGTCTTATTTTTTCATGTTATTATTTTAAGACACATGACTTAATGACACCTTGTGAATCCCCCAACTAAATACTTGCTAAAGGAACTTTACACTATCACACGAGTCTTACGTTTTTATTTTAGGAAATGATAAACTGTTATTGTTTTTTGAAAAATTTCAAACAATAATTAAATCAGGGAAGCATTTTCGTCCAACTAGTGTAAAACAGTGCAAAACAAACTTAAGTGATTATTGGCAAAAAAAAAAAATTATCAATAACATGCAAGTGGTTATTAGAAGTCGCCATTTATAAAATATACGATCCTGTAATTGATAATAATATGTAATTGGTAACGCCTTAGTCTGTTAAACACTTTTAAAATCTTTAAACAAAAAATTACTTTTAAAATCTTTAATATTCTTAAAATTATTCAGCCTGATTACGCGGTTGGCGTTGGCGTATACGCCTGAGTCGTTGTTTGTAGTAGATTAAAGAACAAAGGTTGTGTGTTACTTTAATCTACTACAAAAAAAGACTCAGGCGTATACGCCAACGCCAACCGTAATCAGGCTGATTGCCTTTAATTCCTTAGAAGCAGAAATTCGCAGTGCTCTGGGAAATTCAAATTATTTCATGCTTTTCCGGCAAGCGAAAAAAAATCGAGAAAAATATAAGGATTTGTACTAAATTTAACCAACATTTAACAAAAATTATGGCCCCTGAAACGTAACCTTACTCAACTCAGTTGAGTTGTAATTAAAACAACTGTGTTGTAATTTTTGTTATGTTTTTGTTCACCGCAATATAGCAAAGTTGAAAACCATAATACAAAAATTAAGAAATTACAACTTAACTGAGTTGAGTTGTGAACCGTACGGACACTATTGACAATTACTTATCAATTTTAGCGAAAGTTTAAATCAGAATTAAAGATGTCAGTGTTTTCAATCCGCTTTATTCTTGGTTAAATTAAAAGTTATATAAACAATTTAATTGTCTACCTATAAAATTTCTTTTTCTTCTTTGTTCCACAAAGACTTTTATTGAAAGTACAAAAATATATGATTTGGACTTACCCGGATTGCTGGCGGTGAAGCTGGAATTAAAAAGAAAAAACTAGATTATTACATACTTACAATATAATTAAAAAAAAACTAAAAGTTTTATTACAGATTTTTGAAATACGGTAAATTTGTACACCTTAAATGATGATTCTAAGTTGTTCCTCATTGCTAATGAAGTTTTACTCGAATCTAATTTTAAAGGAGATTGTGCTAAAAGAGATGGCGATTACAGCCGACATATGGCTTTATTCATAAAAATTTCTTAATTTAGATTTAATGTCTACAATACATACATTTATGTGTTTATCTATGTATATATATAAAACAGGATGTGTGTATGTATGTAACGTATGGACTCCAAAACGGCTGCCCGATTTTGATGAAATTTCCAGGTAACCTTCAGAATATACAGGTGGGTGACACTGTGAAGTCTGATTTTTGATTTTCGGTCTGCGGGCGGAGGGGCGTGGCAAAATCCAATTTTCATATTGCACCACATCTATATAATTTGGACGATTTTTTCTTTAAAATTATCGCCATGGTCCAACTTAGATTTATACGAAAAGAAAATTTTGGCCCGCCCACTTTTACGCGCACTTTTTTCGAATTACCTAAAATCAGAAAGCGGCTCCATCGATTTGACAATTTTTGCTTTCAAATGTTCGTATTAATCCATTTTAAGTTTTCATCGAAAGAAAAATTTACCACTTGAGAATGGCTTGACCAATTTGGACGATTTTTTCTTTAAAATGATTGCCATGGTCCAACTTGGGTTTTTACGGAAAGAAAATTTTGCCCCACCCACTTTTTTCGATTTACCTAATATCATCTCCATCGATTTGACTAATTATTCTTTTAAATGTTCGTATTAATCTATTTTACCTTTTCATCGAAAGAAAAATGTACCACGCCTAATTTTTCTATTAAGCGCATAACTTGAAAGAAAATTTTGCCCCGCCCACTGGTGGTATCTAAGACCACAGTGCCTCATAAAAAGGCCAGCAATCAGTCTGAGTTCCGCTTTCTCGAGCAGCAGAAACCTGCCTGTCCTGCGCCGGAACAGTTTCACAAACCTTTTGGACTGTCTAAATCCAGAAGTGGACGTCCATGCGTGAAGAAATTCACGCTCGGACCATTCCTGTAACGTCCCCCTGAAGTGACCCACAGGGACGCCGAAGAAATGCTCTGGGCCTATAAATCGACGACGAGCGCCCCTGTTTGCTAAGCAATCAGCGCTTTCATGGCCCGCATGGCCCTCATGGCCTCATGGAACCCAACACAAATTCAATTCATTCAGATACGCAAAACAGTCCATGACCAGCCTGGACTTTATCTCCAAAGAAGAAAGTGCCCTAAGAGCGGCCTGGCTATAACCATGTATTTTGCCCAACACTGTATAGAAAGGGCCAAACTGCACTATGTTGTTCTTTTTTTTCATTTTTATAATATATTCAAACGGTTAGATGACAATTTTGCTACTGTAATAGGTAGACCATTAAATTGCTCGCAGAACCCTAAAAATTCTTTAGACATAAACACTAACAGCCGTATTCATAACAAAAAGTTGGCCACAGTTTGTACACTACGAACAACAAGCTGCTAACTAGAATGCCGATTAAGCTAAGATGCTTGTTGGCACAGAGTTAATTAAATAAAATCTCGAAAATTTTATTAATTGATTTTTAACAAATTTTTATAATATACTAGCTGTTTAGTCCCGGCGCTGCTCGGGATTTTCTGAATAAAAATAAAAAATCAAATGCTAGAGAATTTTGTTAATAACTTGACCGCTATCTACCCTCAATAAAAAAAATTAAAATATCACGACAACAGCGCCACGTATCGGTAGTTTTTTTTATAAACAATCTGTGAAAGTAGACGAGCATAGGACAACTTATTTTTATATATATGTATATAGATTTTGCTTTTGTTTTGCTGATGGTAAAGCATTTGACAAGGTGTCAAATCAAAACATGATAATTGCAGTCTGTACACCTTTGTTTAAGTTTATTAAAAAATTGCTTGGACATGTTTAACTTTAATAGTGTGAATACAGTATTATTCTATAACTCATTTCAATTTTGCACTGTTTTGGTCTGTTGGGTTAACATTTAAAGAAAGTTCGCATCAAATTTTAAAGCAAAGGGGTTTCCAAAATTAGCGCAAGATTTTAATTTGTCGCCATTTGCAGTAAATTGTTGGCAACCTTAAAAAAAAGTTTAGGGTTAGTAACAATTAGAGTTTTTTTTTCCCGGAGTTTTTCGATTCCCGGGATAGCGGGAAAAATTTTTAAATTTCCCGGGATCCCGCTCCATACAAATAATACAAAGTAAACTTGGTTTTATTAATGAAAAAAACTTTTATAAACAAACGTGAGGGAACTTGTTTACAAAGTAAGTAAAATAAAGGCTTAAATACTACAAAAATTAATTGAAGATTGAAAGCGGAACTTGAATTATTATTACCTTTGGCTATTATAAGTAAATTCCGTATTATGATGATCTAGTTCAAGATAAAATAAACATAACAATTGAGGTACTCAAGATATGAGATCAAAAAGTAAAATCATAAAATATATAAAATATTTTAATAAATATATTAACATTTTTTAACGGCGTAGGAAATTACTTTCTGACACACTCAAAGCGTTTAGTGAGTCGCCAAAGAGTATATTTCTGATTTTGTTTACTGATTACCATGTTTCCGAAAAATTTCGTTTACTTTTTTACCGAGGTTGGACAAATAATTAAAAGTGCACCGTTGTTGCATGCTTCTGATGTCAAGGTTGATGCAAAAAATAGCATCATCCGGACTACTTCTTACAAACTATTTCTTTTCATTAGGTCCATCTGTAATCTTTAGGACAATGTATTTTTCAAATTGTATGTTTTAGTAACTTACACGAGTTTCATTATTTTTTTATTTCGGTTTCCCCGCACTTCCCGGATATATTACCAAGCTCGATTTTTTTTTTTTTTTTTTTTTTTGGAGATACGACTATGTTGCAATAACGGAGCGATATGTTTATGTATATCCTATTTTTAAGACTTGTCCATGGACAATGAGAATTTACTGCCTGCATCTTATTTTGAATTTATGTTCTTTATCAATTCATCACTTCACTTAATTTATTAATTATCAATTGTTGCACTGCCCATTCTGCTTTTAATAGATTTATTGCCGCAGGAGACATTAATTTACGTTTGTACACATTTCTTATAATTGATCTAATCGACAACCCATCCACAGATGCTAATTTTTAGAGAAAAGAAAACTAAATTTCAGAGTAAAAATAGCTGTTTTCTGAAACTATGAAGAACTTTTTATTTCCCCGGATCCCGCAACAAAAATCCCGGGAAAACGGGAAATATAATAAGCGAAAAAAAACCCTAGTAACAATGGAGCTTTACACGATAGAACAACGTGTTTTCATAATTGACTAACTGCCTGTTTTTAGAACGCGAGTGCAAAAGTGACGCGCTTAACTAACATTTAAAACAAAGACAAAATTTTTTCGCTCGCATTCGCCATGTGGCAAGTGGCACCGTCCTATTGAAACCACATATAGTCCACATCCATATCTTCCAATTCGGGCCATAAAAAGTTCGTTATCATCTCACGATAGTGAACACCATTCACAGTAACTGCCTGACCGGCCTAATTTTGGAAAAAATACGGCACGAAAATGCCGCCAGCCCATAAATCGCACCAAGCAGACACTCTTTTTGGGTGCATTGGTTTTTCGACAATCACTTTCGGATTAGCATTCGCCTAAATGCGACACTTCAGCTTAATGACGAATCCACTGAGGTAAAAATGTGCCTCATCACTGACGATGATTTTCTTCGAATATTGATTATCCACTGTTGCCATTTCTTGCCACCGTTCTGACCATTGACGACGTTTGGAATTGTCAAGAGGCTGTAGTTCTTGAGTGAATTGCACCTTGTTAGCGTTTAAATGCAAGTCCTTATACATAATGTTCTTCATCAACGAGCGTGAGAGGCGCAATTGTTGGGCACGACGACGAGTTGAGGCGGACGGCTCTTCAGCCACACTATCGCGAACACCAGCAATATTTTCTGCAGAACGAGCTGTACGAAAATGCACTGGTGTTTAAACATCTCCTACAGACCAGGTTTGCGCAAATTTTTCCACGATTTCTCCGATTGTACATACATTTGGACGATTTTATTGACCAAAAGAATCACGAAGTGCACGATATGCATTTTGATTTGAACGCCCATTTTCATAATAAGCATGAAACCCGTTGCTCGATTGTGTATCTTGCCATGGTTCAAATTGAGTTAGTCTGAAATTGAGAAATGTCAAATGAAATGTAGAAAAAACTTGACGTTTAGGTGTGGTTCACATTCAACATCGGCCCTTAAAATTTATACACCCAATATAATGGTTGTAATGGCTTTACTTACAACAAAATGAAGCAGCTGATTTGCAACCTAACTGTAACTCCCGGCTTACTGAGCCTTAATAGCTGTCACATAAGAAAATTATTCGCCATTTTACAGAAAATGTGTGTCTGTAAAATGTTTGTGAGAAAGTTCCCGCTTTGAACTGTAAAATAAACTGACGAATAAAAACGGGGTGAGCAATATTTTAAACACTAAAAAATGTAATGAATAAGAACACGGAAGAGGTAAGAGGTGATTTTTTCATTGTTTAATTTGCTTTGAACATTTTTGAAAAATATACGAACGTTTTCAAAGCTATATTGTAAGCAACAAACATTACAGTCGCAGGAAATTTTGATATTTTAGCAAATTTTGGCCGCCGTCGACGATATCAGTGATTGACGTTTTTAATATTGCTTCTGCTTAGAATATTGGATTATTATGGTTATGAAAAAAAAGTAAAGTCAAAACTCTTAGTCCTGTTTTCACCGGCCTTATAAAAAGCGTTTCATTATTAAAACTTTACTTCAGCCTAAAGTGAGCGATAAAGTAAATTAAGGTTCATCCTACCTGGCAGGTAAAAGTTAAGTTGAATAATGGAACACTTTTTATACGGCCGATAAAATCCTTCCTTTAGCTATCGGTAAGTTGTGAGAACGGGTCGATATTTAGATATTAAAAAATCTAATAAATGTATGAACTAAACTTTTATGCATACCCTGTTTCTAAACAAACAATAGCAAATAGCTAATTGGGTAAAACGAGAAAGCTTTTTCCTTTCGTGAGTGCTTTGTAAGATTTTTTACATTTTAAATAAAAATTTAAAACGTTTGGGTACTTTTTTTGAAAAGTAGACTTACGTTACTAATTGCGATTATATCTCAATTGCTAAACATGTACGTACATATGGTTTTGCAAATTTAAATACATAATGTTTTTTAAATTAACTCTAAATGAAGCCGAAAGACTTGCATATGAATATCTCAATCAACAATCAATCAAATATGTAAATTTTTTGTTTTAATTTTACAATGCTGTATTGGTAAATTTGTTTTCCAACATATTAATCAATGAAATCAATAGTTTAAAAAACAATTGAAAATATTCCATGTACAAATGTACATTATCGAATACAAAATAAAAATTGAAATTAAATCTCCCATTAAGTCAATCAATGTTTTAGCAAATAATACGAATTATCTTACAAATCGCTAAAATAAGGCTTAATGGATGGAAACAATTGAGGAGGAGAATGAGGTATAAATACGAAAACAAAGTAATCTGTAGATAAATCTTATAAAACCAAAAATAAATTCGAATTTATTATTACAAACCTTTTCAAGCATTTTAGGAGTTTATAGGGGAAAAAAATATAAACATTTGTTTTTTAAATTACAGGATTAAAAACAAAATATGATTTGTTGCAAAGGCAAAAAGGGTATGAAGTGGCCAGGATTTCAAAAATGACAAACACACACACACACATAACGTTAAAATATATGAATTTGCTTAATAGAAAAAAGGGATGAGATTTATTTTTTCATTTGGCAAATATATAAAAAAAAGTTTAAAGGACTTGAGTGGCATGCAAAATAAGGACAACAACCAAAAAAAAAAATTTTAAATAATTTTTGCAAACATATATCAGGGATGTTTTGTTTTCAAACCTTTAGTTGTTCTATCTAGATAAGCCGCTTTTCAAGGTCAATAAGCAAACAACATGTTTTAAATGAAACAAAAAATTGCACTTTTAGATTTAGAAATTCTGCACATCAGTTGCAAACATTGCAAAATTTAAAACTCTAAACACAAATATTGGTCACTTGTTTTTTGGTTTTTTTTTTTTAATTTAAATCCCTGTGAGGAATTGAAAAACAACCCTTTTTGTTAAAATTAAGGGAAAATACAAATTTGCAGTACAGACAACAATTTGCATACTTTTTATGCCTTTAATTTGTTTCGAGTAAATGACTTTAACCCTGAATGTATGTGACGACTGTTTTTTGAATTTTGAAATTTTTGAAATGTGGTCAATTTCAGGGCATGCGAAAGTTGCAAGGATTTAGTTTTTAACCTTTTATCTTAACGGCAACAGAAGACAATGTTTTGTACACTCAACTGTACCCTTCAAAAGTTTCTAGAACATAAACAGCATTCAAACAATATACAAGGATTTACTCAATGTTTGCCCTTTAGTTATTCATAGTTTCCAATGAAGCATGTAATCTTCCACAATGCTTCTGCTGTTGTTGCATCTTGGTTACTGTATTCATTTAATTGTCAATTATAATTTTTCTATTCCTGGGAGCACAAAACTTAATTGGTTTTACATTTCTTACAAAATGTTAAAATTAATATAAGATTTTCGGTATTATCACGAATAAATTATCTTTATCTTCTTTATGTTACAACATAATTACAAAGTATTCCTTTATTTAACATACCGAGCAATAACAACTTAGATCCTTAGGCCGTTATAGTGATCAGGACCCCACTTCTAGCGGGAACCGAAGCAGCAGTCGTCTCTATAAAAGACTAGCTCACTAACAATTAGATTGCCGAGAATTTTTTTGTTTGTCGTGGAAAATGCAAGCGAGTGATAGCTGACGACATCGTGGGCTAGGCTGTAAATGTGATCAAGGATTGACAATCAATGGTAATTTGATTCAATAAAACGTACATAACCAGAGAAAAAACAAGGATGAATGCTATGCCAAATCATATATGCCCTTCACAAGGATGCGATCAGAACATAAAGTCATATAAATTAGAAATTACATACGGAGTTACAAGCTTATTTTAACCTTCAATGAAAGGTATACAAATTTAATCGTTTGGAATATGTCTCAAAAAAAAGAGTCTAACAGAAGTCGCTACGGTTGCATTTTGTTTAAAAGTGTTTTGCATCGACATCAAATCTCCCCATAAACACAAATTGTTAAAGACCTAAAAATTAAAATGAGTATTTTGAGAAATATTTGTGGTGAAATCTTTCAGCATTTGTTTGATATCAGAAGATGCAGCATTCATTATATCAACCATTTTCAAAAGATTATCTTGGACAATAAGACAAACAATATTTTCCCTCCTAAAAGTCGTTATTATTTGTTCCGGCTGAAAAACTTTTATTTCTCTCGAAATAATTAAACTTGCAGTTAGACCCAGAACAGACGGTAAAACGCAACTGCAATAAAACCCTTTAGAAATTATTGTTTTGAAACCAGTTTTAATCGTTTTCCACACACCCTGCAACCTAAACTGTACCAGAATGTAATGAAATTATCACAATCATTTCGATTTTCATTTGAACAGATGAAACGCAAACACCAGTTTCCTGCACGCCGGTTTCAATGCAACTATTTCCAATGCATTTCAAACCAGTCTCAAAATGATCGCGTCGTGTGTGGTCCCTCAAAGGAGTCTAAGGCATAAACTCAAATGAAACTCGAAAATAACTAGAAGTTGCAGTTTAATTGCAGTTGCGTTTCACCGTCTGTTCTGGGCCTTACGGAAAATTTCACCAAGTTCAGTTTTAGTTAATTATTACTATAAGTTAATGTTTAACAAAAATGAACGGCCAAAAATTCTTGGGAATTCCGAGAATTTTTTTCCGTAATTGAATTTAATAACCGAGCAAAATGCTGTCTGTCCGTTCGTATTTCGAATTTGTCTCGCTCTCTTTTAAACGACTCAAAAGATAAACAATTTTACTGTTAAATTGTTTCTAGTTCCCCGGTTCAATAGAAAAATGAGTTATAAACCGAAATGCTAAACACCTGCACTAAAAAAATTATATTTCTGTTACAAAAACTAACATAAATGCTCCGAAGACTTGTTTTGTGGGGCTGACTAGAAGTCACACTATCCAATTTTGTGAATACAGGAACATGGAATGAAAAACGATCGTACTCTTCTAGATCTATCTAAGCTGGCCGAAATACGCAAAGAATTCATCAACTACAACCTGCTTCTTCTAGAGTTGTGCAAAACAGGATGGCTAGAGAATTACGAGAAATCAATAGCTCTAAAAACCTTACAGTTTTATACCCGGAAAACCATACGATTAATCAAGTGCAGGGATGCCCGAAATGCTATGATCAGCTGGAAACACTGTAATAATAAAACTGTCACATCCAGATTTTGCACCAGGCGAAGAAAATTTACCTTGGTGCAAGGCTGTGCTCCAGCAGTATCTTAGGAAAGGATCGCTTTACAGCCACCTGAAATATTTGTGGACCTTGGTTCCCTTGACGAACCACAGGACGGAATAAATTTATTGCAATGCAGATTTAAAATTTTCTGAAAATAAAACATCAAAAACCCCAATAAACGTAAAACTTTGCCATTATTTCAATTTAAAATTTAATTTTTTCTTTTCAAAAAACTACAAATAAGTAAATTAAAAACCAATAAATCATAATTTGTAAATAAAAGATGTCTGGAAAACAACAAAAATGGAGTTGTGGCAGTTTTTTTCGGTTTAAACAGCCAAACAACAACAAACTAAACTTCCTGCCATATGGAGGAAAACTTTATGGAAAATTCATTAGTGTCCAAGGCAAACAAAACAGAAAAAGTCCTTAACACATGAGACTGCCTTCTGTATGAATGTGTAATCGGAATAAATATTGGCTCTCTGTTAAAAAAAGTTTTCTTTTCTCTAGATTTTAGGAGAAAGTGCACACTAATGCATTTAGAAAAGTTTTATTTGGACAAAAAGATAAAACTCCTAAAAGTTGAAGAAGGGCAGGGTGGATGAACTTTTATGCTTTGACTGTTTCGCTTATGTAGATAAAGTTTTAGAATTTGCTAAACAGAAAATAGGAACATTTCTTGATGCAGATTCTTGTTTTTTTCAATATTGCTTAGTTTAAAGGCTTTCTATTAATTATAGATATTTTTATAAAAGTTATTCATTGAACATGTCGACAAACATTAATTAAAATTCTAAAATTTGCATAATATTAGAAACATGGCTAAAAACTAGTGTATTCTAGTGAATGTGTTAAAAAGTAAACATGTTACGTTTACGATCAGGAGAGAAAACTGTCCACTAGTCACTTTTATTAATTTTTCTAACACCTAACGCTGATTGGGTTACATACCTTGATATTCACCTGAATAAAAGACTAAAAAGACTCATATAGAGGAGGAGACTTCATATTAATAGTTTCTAGACTTCACTGGTTAATCAGTTACAATATAAAACCCTACCTAGACTTATAAGATCATTTATATATAACACTAGCTTAACCCGGTGCGCTTTGCTACACTGCTTTAACCAAGTTTGAAGACTCTCCCTTTAATAGTTTTTCAGTTGAGAAATATTTAATATATGCATCCTATTGGAGGTATTTCCCACTGCGCCTACCCGCTTTATTTTTATTTTAAAAAGTGTAGTATACCATAAGACTGACAAAGTTTGAACATTCTCACTATAACAGTTCTAAAGATATGCGATATTAAACATTGACGTCTTATGGTGGGTACCACTTCCCCCGCTGCTATTTTATTTCAATTTTGTGGCTCAGAAGATCCTACTACAAAAAGTTCAACAAAATGCGTGCAGTGGCTCTTATTAATATTTCTATCTATGAGGGGTACTGCTCCTCCCCTGTCTACCCCGCCTATTTTTATACTGCAATTTATAGTTTACCATGTGTTATTTTGTAGCTTTAACTACGTTTGAAGACTCTCCCTTTAATAGTTCTTCAGTTGAGCGATATTTAAAATATGCATCCTATGGGAGGTATTTCCCCTGCACCTAGCCGCTTTATTTTTATTTTCAAAACTTCCCCCGCTGAAGATCCTACTACCAAAAGTTCAAAAAAATTTTAAATATTAGCATCAAATGGGGGTACCAATTCCCCTGCCCCTATCGAAAATATAAGTAGCTATGTTATTTTTAGGGCTCACGTGATGTTACTGTAAAAAGGGAAAATCGGTTCAGTAGTTTAGGAGTATATAAGCCAACAAACAAACAAACAAACATACAAACAAACAAACATACAAACATTTATATATAGATTTTAACGTTAATTACTGACTGATTCATCACTGCACAGTAGGGTTTTCAATTATTTTGTTTCCCGATTTCCCGGGATTTTTGTTGCGGGATCCCGGGAAATAAAAAGTTCCTCATAGTTTCAGAAAACAGCTATTTACACTTTAAAATTTAGTTTTCTGTTCTCTAAAAATTAGCATCTGTTGATGGGTTTTCGATTAGATCAATTACAAGGACTGAGTACATTCGTAAATCAATGTCTACTGATGCAATAATTCTACCAAAAGCAGAATGGGCAGTGCAACAGTTGATAATTAATAAATTTAGTGAAGTGAAGAGTTAATAAAGAGCATCAATTCAAAATAAGATGCAGGCAGTAAATTTGAATTGTCCATGCACAAGTCTTAAAAATAGGATATATCCAAAAATAAAAAAAAATCGAACTTGGCAAAACGCGATTAAAGTTTTCAAAATGTACCGATTTAAAGATACATTTTCCTACAACTTCGGTTCAGTTTGATTTATAATACTGATTTTTTGTTATGAGATGGTATGAAGGAACACTTTGCTTAATTAACTTAAAATTTTTAATTTTTTGAGATATGACTATGTTGCAATAAAGAGCGATATGATTATAGTGGTAAACACAAATTTGTTTTATTTTGTGATGGCTTATATACCCGGGAAGTGCGGGGAAACCGAGCTAAAACAAAACTGTGGAAACTCGTGTAAGATACTACAACATACAATTTGAAAAACACATTGTCCTAAAAATAACAGGTGGAGCTTGTAAGAATAAGTCCGGTTGATGCTATTTTTTACATCAACCTTGACATACATTTGACTGATAGACGTAGTTTATAAAAAAAATGCTTCTGATTGTGAATTAGAAGCATGCAACAACTTTAAACTTTTGCACTTTAAACTCTTTGTCCAATCTCGGTAAAAAAAGTGGACGAAACATTCGAAAACATGGTAATTAGTAAATAAAATCCGAAATATACTCTTTGTCGACTTCCTAAACGCATTGAGTGTGTCTGAATGTTATTTCCTAAGCTATTAAAAAATGTTAATAAATTATTTAAAATATTTTATCTATTTTATGAATTATTTTTTTAATCTCATAACTTGAGTACCACAATTTTTGTTTGTTTTTATTCTTGTTTTATAAATAAAATTGTATCGTGATCATAATAATACGGAATTTGCATGTAAAAGCGTAAGGTAATAATAATTCAAGTTTCTCTTTCAATCTACAATTAATTTTTGTAGTATTTAAGCATTTCTTTTGCTTACTTTGTAAACAAGTTCCCTTACGCTTTTAAAAAAAAGTTTTTTTCATTAATTTAAAACAAATTTACTTTGTATTATTTATATGGAGCGGGATCCCGGGATCCCGGGAAGTTTAAAATAATTTCCCGCTTTCCCGGGAATCGAAAAACTCCGGGAAAAAAAAACTCTACTGCACAGTGATCTCTCACTAGATCGATCCACTAAATCCATCGGGATTTCAAATACGGAATTAAAACCATTATGGTCGGAATGTGTGACATGTCTTATTGCGGTAGTCATTGTTGTCGCAGACTGTGTAATTTTTTGTAATAGATTAAAGCAACTCACAACCTGTGTTATTTTGTCAACTACAAAAAACGACACTGTCGTCTCAATCTGTAAGAAATAGATTGGGTCTTACTTTTTTACGGTAAGGTAAAGTTGCTGTTCCTCTCAGCTTATTGAGCCTTAAGTCTTGCATGTAACGTTATCTTTAATATTGTTAATAGTTTCTTTTATAGCGTCATCTTAAGTCACGTCAATATTCGCGTTTACAGCATCACGTATATTCTATTTTATAGTCTTTTTTATAGAGTCGTCTTAAGTCTCGTTATTTGCGTAATTTATAGCCTCGTGTTCAGCGTTGTATTCTCTCGTCTAAAACCGCTCTATATAGCGTCCTAGATAACACTGGTCTACAAATTTGGAGAAAATTGACTGCAGAAACGAATCATGTTTTTTAGCTAATCTAGGAGCGCTGAATTCGAATTGGGCTTTCACGTCTTATTAATTTGTTATCGCATGCTGACAATACTGTAAAACCAGTCAATACTGACACTACAATTTCACAATTTATTTATTTGACAGAAGTCCGCATTTATTCTAAATCTTCATAATAGTCGGGGAGATCGTGTTTCAAGCTATTTTTGCTTTGTGTGTGGTGAATATTTTGTTGGAAAAACGGATGTGCAATATTAGAATCATTAAATTATGCATGTTAACATTATTTTGGTATTGCAGTCAGAAACTTGGAAAAGCCGTGGACACCGTCTATGTTTTGCAAGATTTTTGTCAAAAAAAAACGACGTGCAGTGAGCGCGAATAAGGGGAGCGTGCTCACCAAGATTTAATGAAAATTGAAAGAATTTATCAAGGATTTTGGGACAAAAGCATGCTGATAGACTATTGCTTGACTCTAATAAGGGAAACCGAACCAATAAAATACAAAGGACGTTCAAATAACATCATTCACGTTTGAAAATTCATTAATTTTTAAATAAACTAATGATTGTTTATGTAAAAAACGAAGAAAAACCTTATTTTTTTTTTGCATCCCGAAAACCTGACGTAATAGAGAAATTCCGCCCACCAAATAACCCTAGGAAAGCTATTTGGTTAATCCAGTCCAAAACCTTGTTGGATAGTGTAATTATACCCTTCCCTGAAGGTAAGAGGTTATATCGACCCCTAACCGCGAAAAAAAAACGTAAGCGCCAAAAATTAAATTTTACAGGTGAGAGCTTTTTTATTTTATTTCATATAAATTTTGTATGAAATTTGTCGCTTACAATAAAATTGTTCTTGCTATAAAATCGTAAGGGTCCTTTTGTTAACATGACATTTTAGGAGATGATGCAAGTGTTGCCAATAAAGTCATTTATTAAAAAAAACGAAAATTAAGAATCACGTCGCTTACGTTATTTTCGCGGTTAGGGCTCGATATAAAGGGTGGTTAAATTTTAAGGGCCGATTTTAAATGTGAACCACTCCTAAACGTCAAGTGTTTTTTCATTTGGGCGAATGATAATCCAAGAGTGATTGTCGATTAACCAATGCACCCTCAATGAGTGACTGCTGGTGCGGTTTAGGGGCTGGCGGTACCATTGGGCCGTATTTTTTCCAAAATTAAGCCGGTCAAGCAGTTACTTTGAATTGCGTTCGCTATCGTTAGATGATAACGAACTTTTTATGGCCCGAATTGGAAGATATGGATGTGGACGATATGTGGTTTCAACAGGACGGTGCTACTTGCCACACAGCTAACGAAACAATAGCTCTTTTGCGCGACAAATTCAATCGCCGTGTTATCTCACGTAATGGCGATGTCAATTGGCCGCCAAGATCATGTGACTTGACACCGTTGGACTTCTTTCTTTGGGGTTATTTGAAAGGAAAGGTGTACGTCGATAAGCCAGCAACAGTTCAAGAGCTAGAGGATGCGATAATTCGGAACATTAACGGCATAGAACCTCAATTATGCCTCATCGTCATCGAATATTTGTACCATCGGATGGAGGTGTGTCGCCGAAGTCGCGGCGGCCATCTGGCCGATATTTTGTTGAATATTATCATAATAAAAAGAAATGACAATATTTTCCTAAATGGTTTGTGTTTTATTCAAAATCAACATCGGCCCTTTATAATCTTGTCATTACGTTTTTAATTTCTACAATATTGATCCCAAGGCGAATTCATACAAGGTGACCTTGGCTTGCTACGTAAGCAACAGCTGATAACTAACTATATGTCAAAATGATATGCCGTTACTTTTTTTTGACATTTCTATTAAAATATTTATTTAAATTCAAAATAAATTTCAAGATTTTTTTTTATAAATTATAAATTCAAAATGAATCACACGCAAAACCTAAAACCTAAAAAGAAGGAAGTGGAGTACTTCCAGCTTGACGAACATCATTATATCGGCTCAGAAAGTGATTCTGAGAGTATACTTAAGGATTGTCTAGGAACAATATTTAAAGGTGCTACAAACAACTGCACAAACGAATCCCAGCTAGCATAGGCTGTTTAGTATGCGATGATATTTAAAATACAACTCCTAAAATAATCTTCTGATGATTATTTGACGAGTAATCTTGGAATGGTAACCATACAAGTCCTAGCTATCATTTAATAATTATTTTAAGAGTACAAAAACTACAATGTTACACTTAGTTCATCCTTCGTTAAAACATCATCGAATTAATCTTTTGCGACTCCCTGTATGAGTCATATAACAATCACTGAGCTTCCTAAACAAGAGCGTTTTTTTAAACATGCAAATTCCATTGTCAAAACAATTTCAATAAAAAAAACCGACTTAAGGATCTTTAAAATAAGATTTTCTGACATGAAAAAAACGCCTCAAGCTCTTACTTAGGTAGTTCATTTGTACGGCTGAGCATTTCACGAGTTGTAAAATAATTCCTGCATGAAACGCATGCGCATATTGACATGCTTTCTGAAAGACTCCTAAAATAATCTTTACACACATCTCAAACGCCTAATATAAGCTTCTTTCTCTGTGTTGTAGAAGTATCTCACAGAGGGATCAGCTTGTGCAACAGTTTCTCCCGTACGAGGAATCTTTTACGATTTAAAAATGAGCTCTTCGACGATGAACAACGCTCTTCCGGAGATTCCTAGTAGACTCTTACACAATTAAAAATGCTGGCCGGGATAATACCAACTCCACTATTGCGATGAGGGTATAAACATAACTCTGTTTCCATTGAGTTATTAAAACTATGTAGGTGTAAAATTTTTGCTCGTGAATACAATGAAACCTTATCAGAAAAAGATTCCATGAGCAATCGGTCTGCTTCATCTGCACTTTTTTTTTTAAATAAAAAAAGCAAAACTTCTTGCAAATAAGGTTTTCTAAGCACACATATTTAAATTATTGCATTCCCCAAAACACGATTTAAAATTAAAAACAAAATGAAATATGACAGCATATATTTTTGACACACAGCTAATTTGTTTACCACAGTGTTGTATAATTTTGACACAACGTTAAAGTAATTTACAGTGTTGTATCCATTTTCAAAATAAAACCACCTTGTATTAATTCGCCTTGATTGATCCTAGACCCTATAAAGTATATATATGCTGGATCCTTATGAAAAGTTCAAATTACGATGTCCGTCTGTCCGTTGTAATGGGTTTTCCTAAGACCCCAAATATGATGGGGGACCAGGTGTGTACATATTTATGCCACATATAGTCCGAAATTGTTGAAATTCAGCCTGATTGGTCCAAAAATGGCTGAGATATAAGAAAAAAACCACGAGTGACTCTAATTTTTTCAATAAATCCCAAGTTGTTGTTTTTTATTTTTATGTATATCAGGAAAACGGAAGGAGCCTATTGGACAAGAGCGGGATTGGAAAAGTAGGCTTGCCACAAAATAGATTTATTTATATCTAATGGTATCATTTTTTCGCCCACGTTGCCTTCTTTTCCAGAAATCTGGACTCATTCAAAAGAGTAAATTGTCCATAACTAGCTCCAACTCGTTCTGTTAAAATTCCTGGGGATGGAAAACGATGGAGAATAGTACTGTCCACAAATCCTTTTTGACCTTATCATTTTTGTTTGCCCACGTTGACTCCTTTTCCAGAAATCTGGACGCATACATTATAACAGCGTTAACATAAGTTCTGTTAAGTGGTTAACATCATTCTGTAAACATAACAGAATGTGCCTAGGGTTATAAATTTTAAAATTAAACTTCACACGCATCATTTGGTACACATAGCTAGGTTATCAATACAAAACCTGTCTAAAAATAGGGGCGAGATTAGAGAAATTGGCGTGGCACCATACTTTTAAAGACGTAATATAGTTATTTCTGTATATCTGGAGAACGGCAAGAGACAAAGTTTCCAAATTAAGCACAATCATCTTGGTTATCCAGACACAATCTCTTTAAAAATGTGGGCGTGATTGGATAAGTGGGCGTTGACCAAAATAGATTTATTTATATCTAAAGACCGCCGTTTGTATAATTTGTCGCACGATGATAAAGTGTACACAAGATTCGGCATAGCCAAATAATGCACTCTTACTTGTTTCATCTATAACTTTGTTTTAAGTTTATTTATTCTACAGCGTCGTATATAGCGCCTTCTGTTTTTTCCTCTATAGTATTGTCTAAAGTCTCGTGTATAGCGTCGTCTTTGGTCTCGTCTATATTTTTGCTTAGCGTATAGCTTCTATTATAATATTGTCTATGGCGCCGTCTTTAGTCTCGTTTATATCGTCATCGTTTATAGTCTCGTTTCAAGCGCTGTATCCCTTTCAAACCTGACGCTTAACTACTGGGAATTGTTTCATAATTTTTAGAATATATCGAGGGTTATTTTTCAAATAGTGCTATCTGAAAAATCACAATTTTACAGGAGAGCGAAAAAACTGATTTTTTCGATAACTCTAGGAGTAATAACTAAACTTTATTTTACAATGTTATTAAAAATGAACGTCTGAATCATACATATATTAATTTTTTTTTAATTCCAGATATTCGCGCTTATATGTCTGGTAGCACTATTTACAAATTTAAATTTTATCGACTTGAACATTGAAATAAGCAGATAGCACTATTTGAACACAAATAAAATGAGCTGTAATGAAAACTTTTTGAGACTTTAATTAATTTACACGATTTTTTTTTTAATAATTAGTAAAATTTAAAGAAACGCATAATCATGTTAACTGAACTCGAAATTAAGTTAAAATGTTACACTAATGTTTATCGAAAAACAATAAATAATTTAACTTTATCCACATATTTTAAATTATCATAAAAATAATGATATTCTTACGAAATAGCAGACTTCAATGCTTTGGAAATGCATCCGTTTGCTTAGTTGAAAAGAACTTGGCCAGATTATAAGGGTTTCGCTTCTATTTTTATGATCGCTGCACAGTGTGGGAAATTTGGAAAAAAATGGAAATAATTTTATATATTATTAACGGTTGGTCCGATTGGAATGCAGTTTGAGGTGAAAATTAAAAAGTTGTAGTCGAGTTTAGGTCTTGGATTTGAGGTCTATAGACTAAGCAGGAGAGGTGCTATAGGTTCCCAAATTAGGACATCTCAGGTATAACAAAAACTAAAAACGATCCTTAATTCTTAATTTTAGCTGGATGCTAAAAATAATTTTTTAGAGAAATGCGCTTGCCGAGTACTCCATAATTGGTCCAGGATTTTGGAAATATAAGACTCAAATTTTTTGTTTGAAATATGTTTTTGTGAATTATCAACAAGATTTTGTTTGTCGTGCTTAATTCCTAATTTTTATTTTTGATAAAAACACTGAAACTTATTGTTGATGGAATAAGCTATTCCTATGCGCATTTCACTGGATGCATAGGCCAGATCATCAGGAAACTTCATCCAAAGATTTTAGAAAATTTAAAGATATTATACAAATAAATTCGCTTAACAGTTTTATTTGTATAATATCATGTAAAAGTAAATTTTGGCCATGACTTTGTCTGAGGTGGTCCATGCGGACGGTCCAATTTTGGGCGAATCGTTCGACTTTGTATGACCCGATATGTGTATAATAATCGTGCAATATGAATACTAAAGCGGCTCGGCTCATTCACTTGCAATAAAATTGTTCAATTTTAAGTTTTGTACAATAATATCCAATGTGTATGCGATATTCGATGGTAGCACAATATATATATTAAGGCAACAATCAAAAGACTTTTGATTTTTATTGCACAACGAAAAGAAAGTGAAATGTGTTGGCAACATTGTACAATGCTGTTTATGTTATTTCTATAGGTTATGTTCACCTTTTTATTGAATGAATGAAACCATTGTGCGACCTATTGCAAAATTGAAATAATATGGCAAATATCATGTACAATAATATTGCAAGTGTATGGGCCGCTTAAGACCCGTGCTGGGTAGCCATTATATTTCTAAAAAACACTAATTTTAGGGATTTTTCGGCTGTTTTTTTTGGGAATTGTGAGATTCGTTTTGTAAGTTTAATAAAATTTTGAGCTGGTTTGTATTAAGCTTTAAAACATGTATTTACTTGTAAAATTTAATTAAATAATATTATCTAACAAAGATTTTATTAGACAAATTAAAATTTATATTGTTTACAAAAACTCATAAAACAATTTTTTGCAGTTTTTTGCAAAATTTCTACGACGAATTTAAAAATTATATTAGTTTATGAAATCTAGACACAATTCCCAATCCTTTGATGTATAATATGTCTACTTTGTAATAACACTTTTTATCATTTTATTATATGAAGTAATATTTTTAATGAGATAGCACTTTTTTACAAAAAAAAAAAAAAACGTCTGTGTTAGATAGCACAAAACAACATTTATGAAAAAAAAAACGTTTTGGGAATTTTTTTTTTCCGCCAGTGAACACGTTTCTATAAAAAAAAAAAATTTTGAAAAATTTCAGATAGCACTATTTGAAAAATAACCCTCGATATGCTCTCTTTAACTTACAAAAATAAAATCAGTGTTAAGGATTAACCATTTTTATATCCTTTAAGGATTTTCAGGACTCGCACAACTGATGCATCTCGCTAAAATTTTTAGCTAAAACGCATTTTTATTGCATAAAATGAGTTCAGTTGGTTTGGAACATTCAAATTGATCACTTTTTTCGTTAAAACATGCCCACTGCCATATATTTTAACGATTTGCACTTTTGCAATTCAAAACACAACTTTCTTCTGCGGCACATTTTGGCAAAACTGATATGTGACGTAAGAATTTTGCAATAATTCAAGTAACAGTTAAGCGAACAGCGGATAATGTGAGAAACTAACATAAAAAATAACTAGCGCAATCGGTGCATGCCGGTGTATTTGACATTTGTATAGAGGCGAAAAAATCCAGACCAAAACCCACCTGCACAATCGATGCATCTCGGTCTGAAAGGGGTATTATCTGGTATACAGTATTGTCTCTATGCTCATCTATAAATTCATTTAAAGCTTTTTGGCCATAGTCTGGTATATAGCGTCCTATAGCAACTGCTGTTTTCTCCTCTGTAGCATCGTATGTAGTCTCTTCGATAGCGGCGTCTGTTGTCTCGTCTAAACCGCCTTTTATTGGCCCGTCTGAAACGTCGTGTATAATTTATGATATAAAATGATATGTTGATGTTTAAAAACGATTTCTAGAATTTATTCTATGAAAAATATTTTGCTTTGAATGCATAAGAATAGTGTGACACCAGTGCTCCTTGCTTTTACATATTTTCCAAATGATTTCTTCCAAACAATATCAATTACCAACTACCAAGAACTTTATCAATACTGAAAAAAAAAACAGAACTTCAAGTCAACTTTATTTTATTCTTTTACGATTTTAATAAATGAATTATCCGCATTGTTTTTCAAAATGAAAAACTTTGACAAAGATTACAAGTTGAAATGTTTCTTTACTTTCAATGCACTTCATTGAAACAAAGAAATTTACTGAATGCCAATCAGTTTATCAATTACTAAATAACAAAAATATATTTATCAACTAAAAAGAACAAAATAAGAATGTTTAACCTTTTACTTAAAGCTAAATAAAACATACAGTGTCTCATACATACATAAATTCTTAGACCATAAAATCAATGTCTACTAAAGGATTTATACAAATCTAAAAAATCTAATTTATAGCAGCCACATTAATTTCTGTAAGTAAATGTTTATAATTGCAACAAATGCCTCGCTCATGTTTTACTCTGTCTGCTGATTCTGGTACTTTGACCATCAACGAACGTTTGGGAAGAAATCATTAATGGTCGGCCAGTAATTTTAATCACAAACGAAGACCTGGTTTGTGTGCATGAATGGACGAATAGTTGGTTTGAAGTACAAATGAACAAAAACTGTACGGGTCGTTAATTATCAAAGCCATGGATTGCAATTAATAGAACATGAGAGATTATTATGACTTGTATTATTGTGGCGGTTAAAGAAATGAATCTGTCTGGTATACATGGTATACGTATCGTAGTAAAATACAACTGGCATAATAGATTTGAATTGTTTTCCATAGAAAACAACAAGAAGCGAAGGCTTGAATGCAATAGTTTCTTGTTTGGCAACCAGTGCCCATGTTCTGTAACTCTCGCGTCGAGAAAGTTTTCGATTGAAATGTGTGAAATGAAACAAAAATTACATAAATTGAAACAAACAGCTGTTTTTCTCACTTAACTGTGTCTGTAACTTTTTTCGGCGAGTACAAGCTGTCACGTAAGCTAATTTACAGAAAAAGTGTGTCTGTAACATTTTGGTGAGAAAAGTTCCCGCTTTGAACTGTCAAATAAACTCACGAATAAAAATGGGCGAGAAAAAATTTTAACACTAAAAAACAATTAAAAATGCAAAATGCAAAGAATAATAATAATAATACTTTATTCTTGGCACATTTTTCATTGTTTTATTATTTTGCTTTTAACATTTTTATAAAATATACGAATGTCTTAAAAGTTCGTTTGCAAACAACAAACATTAAAGTCGCTCTTTACACAATTTGGTATAGGCGACGGTTGTGTTTTCGCCGCCGTCGTTGAAAAATTTTCAATTTTAGTAAATTTTGGTCGCCGTCAACGATATGTGTTTCTGGCGTTCTGAACGTCTGCAATCTCACATCGGCTTCGAGTGCAATATTATGACATTTATAACGTAACGACGTAATCTCTTTTGATAGTTTTCGACATGAGTTACAGACACACATTTTTCTCACTTTTCGAGAAACGATGGAATATTTTGTTTCACATCTTTTCGATGCAAGAAGTTCTCACTAAAGTTACAGAACATGGGTACAGGTGTAAAAAATTCCGCATTTTCGAAAATAGTAAGAATAAATCTGTGGCATTGTGACTAAACATCTTAAGTCGAGATAAGATAGCAAAAAAGTTTTTTAAAAAAACGAGGTGAAAAAATAATTTGTATTAAAAAATAAAATATACCAAAATTAAAGAAAACTTTCGTTTTTAATAAATTTTATTTGAATGAAAATTTGTATGATTAACATTTCGATTTTTTAAATTTGACTTAAGCTGTTTTGGCAAAATGCCACAGAAATAAATCTGTAGTTTCCAAATTAAATTTAAAGTAAAATCGTTCTCAAGATATGGCAATATCCAAAGATAAATTCCCAAAGACAAATAATTGCAAATAAAATCTTAAGGTACCCATACATTTGCAATATTATTGATTAATTTATTGATGTTGTTAGATTTGCTCCACATTAGGTTGGGCAATAAAAATTTAAATACATACATAGGGCAATTTTTTTTTTTAATACTCGTAAAAGTAAACAAAACCAACGCCCACATGTGCGTATTGAATAATGTTTTCAACTCATTACAAAATATTTATTTTTGCGCAATATAAATCCAAAGACTTTTGATTTTATCTAATATACAAGCGTCGTCGAAGGTGTCCTGACCATTTCTCTTATCCAACCAACTTTTTGACAGATATTTTGTAAAGAATACCAAACTATTTGTTGCAAATTTAAAAACTTTAACATACTGTGACCATTACCCCGATATAAAGAAATCTAAAATGTCTTTGTGTAGGAGGTACCTCGCCCACTTCTCCAATCTAGATCACTTGTTGGTAAATGTTGTATATTGATAACCAAGTTAAATATTTGTACAAAATCTTAATTTTTTCCTGTAACCGTTCTCCGGATTACTGTTATTTACACTATCTTTGTAATGGAGGTGCGTGGGAGTGATTATTTGTATTAAATTTTTAAACTTTTCTGTAACCGTTTCTCAGATAAGCCTGGTACTCTTTTCAACATTTCACGTGAAATGCTGTCAAAACGCATATGAAAAAAACTTGTGCGGAATATCTATGAAATAATGTTGATAGAGTTGTACTCTATTCATTTTGTGAAAAAGTTCCGAAATGTTTCTGGCAACATTTTTTTACAACTGCGAAATAAAGTAAACTGCACTTATTTCACGTGGAATTTTAAGCAAAATCAAAAAAAGATGAACTGATTATTTAAAAAGAAATAAAAAATCAATATAACACAACCGGTAACAGTTTTTTTATCCATATTTACTTTCTTTTTGATTAAATTGTATATTAAAAAAAAATTATTTTTAGTAAAAAACATGTGGGGTTTGTTTACATACGCAAAACAATGTCGCATACTTGGCAGGAATAAAATCGGCAAATTGTACAAACTCGCATGATAGGTAACATCGATACATGTCAAAATTTTCGTGTGAAATAATAAATGTTGCTCAACATTTTTCACAAATTTGAACACAGTACTAGGCTATATGGAGTAATTCATATTGTCTATGTTTGGAAGGTGTCACGCCCACTTGAAATGTTTAGTGCCTATGTTAAGTTTTAACCCATTGTATCCTCTTAATATTTAAATATCCAAAAATCCCTTTTTCGTGGATCTATTCGTTGGAGGGCTAATTCACTGTCCAAATTTCATGTCTCTTACTTCAGCCTTTTGAACTGCGTGATGATGAATCAGTCACTTGACTAAGCCATTAATTGCATTCAACATTTGCGTCCTATGGGGGTACACCTATCGATAAAATAAGTAGACTATTTTATTTTTTTGGCTCACATGATGCTTCTGTTAAAATGTATTGCTCCCCCTGCACCTTCCCGTTTATTTTTATTTTGAAAGGTGTTTTGGTTCCTGCAAAGCTTAAAGGCTTTTGTCTTCAGCTATGCGGTATTTAATATTTTTCTTTAATGGGAGGTACAGCTCCTCCTCCGTCTACCCCGCCCTTTTGAATTTTATAGTTAACCATAATAGTAACCTTAACCACGTTTGAAGACTCTCGCTATAATAGTACTTCAGTTAGGCGATATTTAATTTATGCATTCTATGGTGCGTATTGCTCCAACTGCGCCTAGCATAAGAGTGATGACCTAACAAGTTTGAACATTCTAACTATAACAGTTCTTAAGATATGCGATATGTTACATTGACGTCCTATGGGGGTTCCACTTTGCCTGCTGCTATCTTATTTCAATTTTGGAGCTCAGAAGATGCTAGTGCAAAAACTTCAAGAAAATTGGTGCACCGGCTCTTAAGATATGCGACACTTAATTTTGGCATCATATAGAAGGTACGACTTCATGAAAATCGGTTCAGTAGTATAGGAGTCTATAGGCCAACAAACAAATATTTAGATGAGTAAACATATCATAATCTCGGTACAAAGCTGACACCCGGTATAACTCAAAAATAGTTGTTCCTAAATTACACAGTGCAACATAATTCGGCTTTGAAAACTAGTTTGCTAGTTTCATTTCGCGTTGCAAGTATTGATTTTCATAACAATTTAAAAAGCGTTATTTACAAAATTTATGGAAAAACTACGAAAAATTGTAATGTAGGTTACCTAAATGAGCAAATGTATTGCAAAACCTTATAGTTTCTGCCCACAAAAAAAAAAAAAGCTTGGGCATTATTCTTTTAATTTTTGCGTTAAAAGTGAAGAACATCGTGGTTTTTGACAAAGTTGTGAAGAAAACACAAAAAAGGCCGGCAAACCCGACTTTTGGCAGAAACTCAACTTGATATGAAAAAAGGCTCAAAAATAATTTACCCTATAATCTTTTAAATTATGCTTTAGCCCCAAAAAAACTAATACACAACGCCAATTAACTTGTACAGTATATATTTATTTTTGCGCAAGTTATATACGCAGAAAAAAAACATTTTTGTATATGGTCAAATGACATGTTAAATTAACCATAATATTTATAAAAATGTTCGTTAAAAAAAAATTTTTTTATAATGTGACCATATTGAAAAATATTTTTTTCTCTCGATGTAGGTATGTATCTACAATAATCTTATATAAACAAACCACTTAAATTTTAGAGTTATTTAATTTATTTAAAAATTGGAAAAGATTAGATAGAGGTGACCTAATAGTATGAGCCGTTGTAGGGCCATCGCTATATTTGTTTAAGTGGTGGTCAAAATGTTGTGTCTATATATTTCAATATGAGGCAGTTTAAATTAGTGCTGATTTTTAACATTATTAGTTGTTAACTTAACAAAAAGAAAAATTTTAATTCTCTTAAGCGGCTCATACACTTGCAATGAAATTGTTCAATTTTACGTATTGTACAATTATATTTCCAATGTGTATGTGATATTCGAAGGTCGGACAATCAAAATACTTTTGACTTTTATCGCACAACGAAAAGAAAGTGAAATGAGTTGGTAACATTGTACAATGCTGTTTATGTTATTCCTATAGGTTATGTTCACCTTTTTATTGAATGAATGAAACCATTGTGCGACTTATTGCATTATATAGGACAAAGTGGAAATAATCCCTGCAGATAACGAGACTAGTCCATATATGCATGTAGAGAAGTCCATAAAGAAGTAGGAGTACTCCAAAACTACTCAAATATATGGATGAAAGGTGGTCCATTTAACACAACGATGTCCTAGGAGGGGACCATATAACCCACCGAAGTAGTCCCTAAACTACTCCATGGAGTACAAAAGTGGGTGAGTTTTTAAAGTACTCCATGTTACTACAGTATGGAGTAGACTACAGGGGTAGTTTAATCATTTTTAATTTTCTTTTTTTTCTAATCGCCTTTTATGGTGTGTACTGTAGTCTATTATAGCTATTATTTAATATACTTATTTACTTGGTAATTTAAATTTTTTTACCTTTTTTCCACAAATTTCACTAACTTTCACTTTTAAATAAACAACTAATAAGGGACACCATCAGGGCTACCAATGTGTAATACTGTAGGGATGGGCAAATTGAAAAAATATATCGATATATATCGAATCGATATTTATTATTTCAAAAATATCGATGTATCGAGATATCGAACGTATTACCAAATTAAAAAATTTAATATATATATCAATATATATATATGCACAAATCTTATTATTATTCCAAATATATATATTGTTCCAAACCCGCATAGTATAAATCTTTTCAAGTTCGTTTGACTTTACTGTTTTAATTAGAAATCTACAAGGTGAAAACCCCGCTTCTTTCTTAATTCTTCTTCTATTACATGCAGTTTAGAACTGACATGAAATGCTTAATATTAACACTAATATGATGTAAGTGTTAAGTATAGACTCATCATGTAAGAGTATTTCTCATGTTATAACACGGTTGTTAATGCAAATGTTTTAACAACCTTTTATAACCATGTTATAACAGCAAATCTTGTCAGTTGTAGCCGGGGAGTTATAGATCTTCGTATTAGTTAAAAAAAAAAACATATGATGCTTGCAGTGATGGCAATTTTTAAATACATATTGTTTGAAAAACGGCTAAAATTTCGAGTTTTTAATGAAAACTGACTTTAAAAAATATCGAATTCGATAGTCATATTTCAATATCGATACATCGATATATCGGTATTTTAAATATCGGCGATATATATCGATTGTTTTTTTAAAACATCGATATTTTGATATATCGATATTTTTTGCCCATTCCTATAATACTGTAAACTATAGAAAAGTATACATCATGCAGTTGTTGGCAGCACTGCAGGTTAATTTCTTATAACATGGTCCATACTACAGTACATTGGACCATGTTGTCCAAGCCAAAATGGACCACGTAGTCCAATATTATCTGTAGGGATGTGGCGAATATCATGTGCAACAACATTGCAAGTGTATGGGCCGCTTTAGACAAAATTTCAAAATTTGGTTTTATTTTTAATGGTAGTTCAACTAGTGGGTTTTGCTATTATGAACAGTAAACAGGAGGGCATTAAGTAATAATTTTAAGTTTCAAAGTCATATACTTAAGTAGTACTTAAGGCCATTTTAGACTATAATACTTTGTGTTAAGACATGTCAAAAACTTACAAATAATTCATAATGTATAATAGTGTAAAAACATTTTGTAATGAAATGTCAAAAAATACGTAAAGAAATTTGGCAGTCGTATGGTTCTCTCAATTTTTTGAATTTTTTCTAAACGATTAGATTTTTCATTTTATCAGAATTGTGTTTTTACAAAAGCACAAGAAGGAAATCAGGGATGGAAAATTAAAATTTTGTGCACAAATATTCACTATTATTTTTTCTAATAAAAAATTGCAAAACGATAAAAAAAATATTAAATTTCAAGTGAATTCTTTTAAAATTTAAATAAATCACAAATATTTGTTGTAAAAAATCGTTAAATACGGTACACAGACGAAAAAAAAAATAAAAAAATATGATTGTATCAACTTTTCCACCCTAGAAGAAAATAAAAAAACAGCTGTTGAATAATTTGCCGGCATCAAAATAAAAATTATTAAATATTAAAGAAATATTAAAAATAAAGCAAAAATATATCTGAGGACCAAGGTGCAAGTTTAAATGTGCAAGATAGTGAATAATACGCCAGCTAACAATGTTCCAATGCTTAATAAAATGTTTTTTCGTCTTTATTTTGTAATCTAAAGTGGATCTCATTAATCACAAAGATTTTACTTTTTATTTGAAGTGTGATAGTGTAGAAGCAAAATGTAATGAAAAAAAATTTCTCTTTGATTTTTTGACAATCAGACCAAAAATCATTTCATTTTGTAAGACCAAAAGTCTTAAGACTTGTGTGATAGTGTAAAACAGCCTTTATAAGTACCCAAGTAGTCTTGTGCCAAATCGTTCGGCTAAATTTTCAAAACAAACTCATGGTGGACTCATCACGGCAAGTAAATATGTAGGATCTACATATTTACATAACATAAAAAAAAACTTTCAAAAATTTTTTTTGTCTAAGTCGAGGCTTGAACCCAGGCCAAACAACCATTTCTATAGTTGTTGGTCTTGCATCTCACCCACTACACCACGTCCACATCACTTAATTAACGGTTATCAAATGATCTTTACATACAAACACAAGTCTTAATATTTGTATAAAAAAAAAACATTTGCTGCCCCAGTTGAGGTTTTAACTTGGGTCTCTTCTGTTTTTTTTCGATTTTGTTTGGTTGTGCGCTCTACCCAGCTGGGGATATGTGAACATGCGATTTTCTGCGTGAATTGCAAGAAACTACTTTATAAACTACACACTTTGCAACCAGTTATGCAGCTACGACATATCGTCACAAAAGGTGGTTTTTAAGCCCTACAGACAGTCTTGCCAAAACTTTTAGATTTAAAAAATCTTCAAAACACATTTATTACATTTTTTATGTAGTTTATTTAGAAAAATGTATAAGAATTCATTTCAAAATATACGGCCATGTGGTTTGAAGTCGATGGTTTACAAAGCAGTTCTGGTAAATAAATTTAAGTGGTTCTTCGGAGTATGAGGTATAAAAAGTGAAATATTTTTTTGAATATTCAACAGCAAAAAGTTAAAAAAAGAAAATGTTCGATTTTAATTTCACTCGAATCCAATTTTCAGAACATGGCTGACAATTTTTGGATATTTTCACATTAAAAATTATTAAACTTAACTATTCAGGCAGAGTACAAGCAGAGAAAAAACATGGTTAAAAAAAAATATTATGGTCCCCGAAATGCCAACAAACAAGCTATTGTTATTTTTAACATTACCTTTTTCACGATTAGTAATTGTGATTCTATTTAACAATAAAGTGTTTCAAGAGAGAAACTTCAAATATGGTTGAATTAATCAATATAATAATTTAATAAAATAAAGCTACAACCATATACTCAAACATAGTATGTTTACCTTAACCATATTATTGTCACGTCAACCATATTATGGTTAAAATCATCCATCCAGTAGCTATAACGATATTATGGTTGTATCCATACATAATATGTTTAAAAATTATAATAATTTAAAACATTGTATGTTTACTTTTTAATTTAAAATAATATGTTTAAAACAACAATATTATGGTGGTTTTTCTCTCTACAATAGTTCCTTGCTTGGCATGCAGTGTTGCCAATTTAGCCATTTAGTGGCTAGATTTAGCCATTTTTCACCCTGGTTATAAGGATAACATTTGTTCTTCTTAGTACTTATTTTAAATTTTAAGAATTTTGAAATACCTTGGCATTGTTGAAGGCTGTTATGTATAAAATTTTTGTATATGAAGTACGGGTATGATGTTTAATTGGCAATTTCTTCAAGCATAAATACATTGTTAAAGTAAAAGCTAAAACCGAGGTTTTTTTTGTCGGTTTTCGGTTTCGGTTTTTGGGCATTTAAAACCGCGGTTTCGGTTTCGGTTAAAACCGAACAGCAATCCCTAATTACAACCAATTGTAAAAGAAGTATTAAGATTTTTTGTTAAGGGAATTTGAAGACATTTATGGGGAAATGCGTGGTGATAATAATAAAAAAAACATATGAAAAAATCGTACGATCGCGATCCGTACGTTCGCGACCGGTAAATAAGCCAATTAAACAAAAACCAAAAGAGATATTTTATTTTGTAAATACTGGATGGAGACCTCCATTAATACACTTTTAAAATAAAATAATCAATTTTGAATATTCCGTTCCATTGCGCAGATTTTTACATTTCACTACTGTCTGCCAAGGTTCTATTTTGCGTACGTTCGTGGCCACACGTTTATAACTCTTATTATGAAAACTTAAACTCGATGAAATCCATCTTTTGTACGAACATAGAGCTACCTAAATGCTATTGATTCGAAAAAAAATGCTAGGAAAAGTTTTGTTTTCTATATTATTTGTACATCAAAAGCGTACGAACGTAAGTTCGTGACCCCAGGAAATGCCCATATTTCATTTATCAATACAAGAAATGGAAATAGTACAAACGAAGGTGACAAAGTAAAGAAGCGTCCACCGAGCTAAAGTCAAAAATCTGCAATTTCAAGCCAAAAATCTTCAAATCTGCATTTTGGCAATTTTGGGATATTCAATTTGCAAAATGCAGATAAATCTGCACTTCTGGCATCATGTTTTTCATGGGCAACCACGTATATGGGCAAATCCCAGAAACAGTCCACTAACCAAATATTTTTCAAATGATTTTTTTTTAATGGAATATAAGACTAGATATATAATTTTAATTTTATATTAAAAAATTTGTATTTCAATGATCATTAATGCAATAATTTTTACCAAATCCTACCCAACTGCTGATTTCTTCATATAATACGTGAATATAGCATTATTTTAGGTGATTTTTGTGCTTAAATTTCGTTAAAAAAAAGTTGATATTCATTAGCTAAGAAATTAGTTTAAGAAATGCAGTTCATAAAAATAAAATTTGTTTTGTTAAAATAAATAAAATACTACTGGAAAAACTGTAGCGTGCGTTACGTAGCGTGGGTCACAAAGGGTTCACGGCTTTTGGCTGCGAAGTAGTGCGTTTAGAATTCTCTTATAGTCATCTTTCTTTTACGAATTAGATTGTGTATACCTTATCATGCGCTAAAAATTAGGAAAACGCCCTTCAACCTTTGAAGTTACTTCCACTTTTTGTAGCGTGCGTCATAAAACTTTGTGATCAATTATTTCGCAACAAATACTTGCTAAGAAATTATGATATATGCCATTCGTAAGTACATATTAATGCCACTTAATACTATATATAAGTTGAAGCTATCTCTTTTGAAAGACCAAAAAATGTTTATATTTCAATCAGAAAACGCGTGCGAATGTAGCGTTCGTCACGCAGGATTTGCCCATACACATTTTTTCGATTTTGAAATGTTGATGCCATATTGCTTAATTTTAAACGCTCTTTAGATGGTTCTAAATAATTTTGAAAACAGATGGACTTTTTACGATTTTTTAACTCAATTACAAAGTTCAAAAGGTGCAATACCAAGCCCATAGATTGATTTTCGGCTCTCCTAAAAAATTTTATTTTAAGACATACCATGAAAACCACTTAAACTTAAAATTGTGAAATATGAAAAAGTAGAATCTGGGAATTAAGTTCTCATGGTAAGTAACATTTTTTTTTTATTATAAAGGGTGTTTTTATGGAGTGGCACAAAAGTTTAAATCATAATAAAACAAGGAAATATTGACGAGGTACATCACAAATAATATAAACAATTGTTTTTATTCTCAAGTGTTCCCAGACATTTAAATGTCTGAAACTCTGAGGGCTTTTTAAATAATGCTGAATAAGAGATCATGTCCTAATATACGAATACAGAATTTAGACCCTTTAATAACGCTAATATGCGTTATCATTTGATCCGGTTGAAAAATTGATTTCTTTTATTTTATTTGGAATTGATTAAATAACAGTTTGTACCATTCAAAGTAGCAAAAACTAAAAATAAGGCTCAAGAATTATTGGAAGAAATTTCCTGCAATTTCAGAAATATTTCTTTTTTGCAAATTGTGTAGGGTATGATATCGATGGATGGGCTTGCCAGACTATTCTTAAAGTATGTGTGAATGGGTTTCGAATATTTTCGGCCAAACGTTGCTAATTTCAACAACAAATAAAAGAAATTTATTGATACGTTCCTTTCTAACTGTATTGTTCTATGGCTTGTTAAAACTGCCTGCAGAAGAAATAAACGTTTATTTTTACACTTTTTTTGAAATAATTCTCTTGCTTTCATTTTTAATCTTTTTTTTTGATATTAAAAAAAAAAATATTTCTAATTTTCATCAAAGACAAAATCCCTTCGAAAAAAAATGCCAGTAATCATGACCAAAGAAGGACCTGCTTTTATCCTGACATTTATGCCATAAAAACTGATTTTAATATCAACCACAAATAGAAAATTTTTATAGTTTGAGTTTAAATAACTATTTTAGCATTTTTTCTTTTTTTCCTGCTTCAACATTTTGTTGCGTCTTTTACTTTCACTTTGGCGTTTCTAAACGGGTGAAAGAAAAACTTGCATCTGTCTTTTATATCCTTTAAGTCGTTAATTTTTATGTTTATTACCACACAAAAGTATTTAATTTTGCCTGGCAGCACACGTCCTCATCGTTTTGAGAAGAAAATTTGATTGTTTTAATTTGTTGGCTGATGTTTTATGGATTTCAACGCTTCAATTTTGGCTTTGAAACTGTTACTGACATTTATGTGAGCGCCTCAAGTCATTTGGAAATGAAGAAATTAATTAATTAATTAGTTGTAGTTTTTGAGGTTGATTTCAGTGAAAATGCATTGTTTTAATAGATATTTGCAAAATGTTATTTTTTCTAATACGTTTGGACAAGACGTAGAGTTCCTTAGAACAAAAAATATAGGAATTGTTTTGAGTAGATATTTTTAACAAAAAAAAAAAAAAAATATTTTAACAGAAACTTTGCTTTTATCGACTATTTTAATTTTCGAACTTTGCAAAATTAACAGTTAAAGCTGTGTTGTTTTCGATTTTCTATGATAATGGGGTGAGTTTTTAGTATTAACACCTTATTAGGCCAAACTTTTTAAATACTTTCCTTTTCTTATTTTATGTATATTTAGATGAAAAGTCATCTTTAAAAGATTTTCAATATTTCGACTCATTTTTACTCTCCACAATCCAGTTGAAATTCATATGGTTTGGACATTTCCAGAAAAAAGTCTACTGTTTGCCATGTTACGCTTACAAGCATTTTAAATTGTTTCACAAAGAATAATTTATAGATTTTAGAAAACATCAGATTAAATCCGAATTAGATATTTATTTATATACCGATTAACCCTTTTGTGATAAATTACCGACATCATTAAGATTTGTTTGTACCAATCAGTCAAAATAGGTTAATGATGACGGTAATTTATCACAGTGTGTGAGTTGACGTTCCGGAACGTCATGAGTCATGACTCATGACATTTATTTGAGAACACAACTAAAGCATAGACCATACCGTAAGGCAAAATACCAATTTTGGAGAAAACGAAAATCTGTTATCGCTCTCTTTTATGAAATACTCACACGTAACGTGAATTCAATCAGTTGTGTTTGCGATTACTTTAACTATTAATTACGCGTGAGAGTGATTGCAGTAATAATTCTTCGGTATCGTGTGTGATAAAAACTTTAAAATTACGAACGATTTTTCACTCACTACCAAGACTCTTTTGGAATATTTTTTAAAAAAAATATATTTATTAAAATTGTCTAAATTTTAAGTTAAAAATATTTAAAATAAATCTAACTAAATTTAAGCTTCGAGTTTCTTTAAAAAAGTACTTGTTTATTAAATATTTCGTAAGTGTGACACAGAAAAAATTAAAAAGTGATTTTAATCACCAAATTCGTAGAATCAAGTAAACAATTCGTTGATTTTGCGCCTAACAACAAAATTATTTTATTGATTACTAATAATTAGTGTCCGACCGAACGTTCGGGTTCGGTTACGGAGTTCGGCAAAAAATGATGTTCGGTCAAAGTTCGGCGTTCAGCGAAATTTTTACCGAACACCGAACTTTTTTATGAAATAAAATATTTATTATAATTAGGCATCATTGTTTATGAAAATAATACGAGAACAATACAACTATTTTTCTCTATGATTATTAGTTCGAAAAAATACAGCGATGACTAAATAAAATGTTTAAGTGTATACAAATTTCTTTATAGGTATGTTTAATTTTTGAGAAGGCGATAAAAAATACAACAAAAAAAAAACGGTTAAATTTTATTCAGCAAAAAATACTTTCTATTTATATTCTGCGAATGGTAAGATAATCTATAGTTTTGGTTGCACCACAAACCAAACTTTATAACCACACCTAAACGCCAAGTTTTTTTCCGAATTTTATTTGACATTTCTCTATTTCAGACTTACTCAATTTGAACCATGGAGAGATACACAATCCAACAACGTGTTAAAGTTATCCAGACTTATTATGAAAATGGGCGTTCAAATCAAAATGCATATCGTGCACTTCGTGATTTTTTTGGTCAATTTGATCGTCCAAATGTGCGTACAATCGCAAAAATCGTGGAAAAATTCGAGCAAACCGGGTCTGTAGAAGATGTGAGAACACCAGTGCATGCTCGTACAGCTCGTACTGCAGGAAATATTGCTGCTGTTCGCGATAGTGTGGCTGAAGAGCCGTCCACCTCAACTCGTCGTCGTGCCCAACAATTGCACCTCTCACGCTCGTCGTTGATGAACATTAAGCATAAAGACTTGCATTTACACGCTTACAAGGTGCAATTGGCTCAAGAACTAAAGCCTCTTGACCATTCCAAACGTCGTGAATAGGCAGAATGGTGGCAAGAAATGGCAACAGTGGATGATCAATTTTCGAAGAAAATCATCTTCAGTGATTAGGCACATTTTCACCTCAGTGGATTCGTCAATAAACAGAATTGCCGCATTTGGGCGAATGAGAATCCAAGAGTGATTGTCGAAAAACCAATGCACCCACAAAGAGTGACTGTTTGGTGCGGTTTATGGGCTGGCGGCATCATCGGGCCGTATTTTTTCCAAAATGAGGCCGGTCAGGCAGTTACTGTGAATGGTGTTCGCTATCGTGAGATGATAACGAACTTTTTATGGCCCGAATTGGAAGATATGGATGTGGACGATATGTGGTTTCAGCAGGACGGTGCCACTTGCTACACAGCTAACAAAACAATGGCTCTTTTGCGCAACAAATTCAATGGCCGTGTTATCCCACGTAATGGCGATGTCAATTGGACGCCAAGATCATGTGATTTGACACCGTTGGACTTTTTTCTTTGGGGTTATTTGAAAGAAAAGGTGTACGTCGATAAGCCAGCAACAATTCAAGAGCTAAAGGATGAGATAATTCGGCACATTAACGGCATAGAACCTCCATTATGCCTCAGGGTCATCGAAAATTTGGACCATCGGATGGAGGTGTGCCGCCGTGGTCGCGGCGCCCATTTGGCCGATATTTTGTTCCATACATAATTGAGTAATACCAATATATCATAATAAAATAAAATTACAATAATTTCCTAAATAGTTTGTGTTTTATTCAAAATCAACATCGGCCCTTGAAATTTCCAGATAAATATGTCATCCAATCCATTTTGGAGTTTTAATGAAAAAAATTGAGCAAGCGCTAAATGCAAATGTTGCGCCAAACAAATGTCAATGGGGAGTTCATTGCCAAGCAAACAAACTACCGCAAATATTAAATGCCACTTAGAGAAAATACACCCCAACGAATTCAAAAAATACATTGTAGATGTTTGAGTACTAAATATGTATACTAGGGCTATAACCAAATTATTGGCATAGTACGACAGAGTGACCAAGAATGTTTTAGTAATGAAAACACCTGTCTCCCGTCGTTTTGCGAGAAAAAAAACTTCACGCAGGGAAGCAAATTTCTAAAACCTTCTAAGAAATTTTGAACCGCGATGAATTGTAAACCGTAGGAAATAAAATATATAAAAATATCAGGTGTATATTTTTTAAAATTTCCGTGAGATTAAATGGTTGCTTTCAAACTTCAACCCGATCCCTACGTGAACTTTTTTAACAATCCGAAAAAATTATCATATTTTTTATTAATAACTTTTAATGTTCTACACGACTACACTAGGGCTTCAAATCGGGAAATAGGTGAATCCCGAATCTCGGGATTTCTGATTTTTAATCCCGGGATTTTCGGGATCCCGATTTTTTTTTATATTTTGTACATTTCTTTTTAATAATTTGTATTTGTATAAATATTTATTTGTTGGCAAAAAAAGTTTTTGATACACCCTGTTGTTCAAAAATAAACAAAACATACCAACCCAAAAACTATGCCGCCTTTTATTTGAGAAAACAATAATTAAAATGTGTACCATTTATTAATAACAAAAAGGTTTGTTTTAAATATATCGATTAAATAAGTAGAAAGGATTCTTATTAAATTTTCGATTTTTTTTTTTGTTGAAATTGTGCAATTTCATTTTAAAATTGTCCAAATGTTTTCCTGTACACAATTGTTAAAATTTTGAAATGGCGTGATTTTTATATCAATAATCAAATAATGATAAAAAACAAGATGTATATGTTACGTTTTAACTACATTATGTGTTTTATTATATTTTTTACAAAAATAATACCTAAGTATACACAGAAAAAATTATTTTTCCAATTCAAACAAAAAATTTGTAGAATCAAAAAATTTTTTGTCTGAAATCGGTCCTATAAACAAATTCGCATATTCAAATATTTGCATTTTGTTTATTGAAAAAAACACTGATTTTTTCAAACAAATAATTTAACTGAATCAAACAAAAAGTTTACTGAAATTCATATACTAAATTTCAAAATCAAAAAAAAATTGTTTTTTTTTGCACAAGCAATGATGTGCACACAAGCAGGCACTGTATTAGAAGATGATGGCAGAGAGAGCAGAGCGGCCGCCGGCTGACTTTGAGGCACATTTTTTTGTTGGAATAATTTTTGAACGAATCTTTTTTTATACACACAATGTTTTTCGTCATCACTCACTGTTGCTTTATCCTTTCCTTTGCTAATGAAGAAGAAGGCGACAGACCGACTCGATATGTTTTTCGTCGTCATTATATTTTTGTATTTGATGTATTTAAGCAAACAGTTTGAAAAAATTGAATACGGGATTTTGTTTTTTTTAACCAACTTTGAAACCAACCAAAAATTTATTTTGTTTCTTATAATGTTGTTGTTGTTTCTGTTGTTTAAAAAGAGTGAAACGTGTTTTTACCTGCTATTTTTTTTTTTTTTTTACTTCAAACCTCTTCATCTTTCTTACTGTTGTACTTTTTTAAAGTGTCTAAAAATAGACTGCATGTGTTTTTTGCTGTAGTTCTTAAGGAGCATATAGACGACATGTTTTTGTCATCTGACATGTCAAATTTTCCACATGTCGTGTGTTACCTTTTTAACTTTACTTCTGTAAAAGTCAGACGCAAAGTCATCTGACAAAATTTCAATTAGAGCGTGCTCTATTTTCTTCTGACAAACCATCTGACATCAGAAATCTATGCCGGGAAGAAACTGGCAGCGGCGTCAACTATTGACGGAATCATTAGCCGGCTGAAGTTAATATTTTACAATACCAAGATATGTATGCTCATCTCACCATTGAATAGAATTTATGTAAATATATACATAAAAACCGTTTTATTATAAAATTCTAAATTGGTATCTTTAAAATAAAAGAAAAAATGTTAAGATGGCTAAATTATTTTACGGCGAAAATAAATATTTTCGTGGCGGCAGCAAGCTATTTTGAAACCGAGAACTACTTTGGTTTCTGCAATAACAATGCGAAAAAAAAACAGAGACAATGTCAGAAGCAAATTACATGTACGTTTGTGACCGAATATTATAAACCTTATGTAAAACAGCAATTTTGACAGACATGAACAATTACATGTAACTTGAAAATTTGACATGTCAGATGACAAAAACATGTCGTGTACGGGCGCCTTAATATTTCACATTAGGAAGTGTTGCTTACGATCAAATAAAAAAATGCAAAAAGACGACAACATTAAAAAGCGTTAAATATTTCATACAAAATTATGAAAACTTGAAACCAATAACGCGTGTATTATATTTTTGAATGGTTGTCAACATTTTTGTTGGTTAAATAAAAATCAAACAAAAATTTTAATTGAATCAGTAAAAAAATTTGCAGAAATTAAAAAAATTTTCAAACAAGCGTTTGTTTGAAAATAATTCGGCAATAATTTTTTCTGTGTAGGTTCATGAAATATGAGTATTTACTGGAAAATTAAGTTTTTTTCATAAAGTTTAAGAAAAAATACCAAAAATTTTTCAAAAATCCCGTGAATCCCGGGATTCAAAATATCTCGAAAATCTCTGGACCCCGAAATCGGGATCCCGAAATATTTTATTTAATCCCGATCCCGGGATTCAAAAAAACAAATACCTATTGGAAGCCCTAGACTACACTATGCCGTTTTTCATTTTCGCAAAAAGTGTGAAAAAGTTATGGCTCTAATGTATACTGTAAAAAATTTTAAATTTTTTTTTTAGTCTTTAAAAAAACAGCAATTACTAATTATTTTTTAACTATAAAATAGTTTTGATTACTAGTGTTAATGTGTTAATGAAATAATTTCCCGAAATTTTATTTTGTTTTAAATTAATACATTAATAAAGTACAATTGCTCAGATTTATTAACAAAAAGTTCGGGTTCGGGTTCGGCCGAACTTGTCAAAATTTACCGAAGTTCGGGTTCGGTCTTAAAAAGTGCGTTCGGTCGGACACTGCTAATAATGGCAAAAATTTATAATTGCGGTTATTTTTTTAAATAAATTATATTTTTAATTAAAACATGGCCAATAAATAGTTTAGAGACTAAATTACTCCCTGGGGATTACTAATTCCCTCCCGTGTGACCAGATAGGCCCTAGTACAGCTGCAATAATGAAAAGATCTACCAATTTTAAGCCCAAGACAGGCTTTTGGTATTGGCTGTCCTGTTATCCTTCAAGAGTGCAGCGGCTAAGGGTAGGGCGCTGATATAAATTAAGACAAAAGGTTTAGGATTTTTTTAAGAAATTAAAGAAGTGCCTTTGTTGTATAGTGGTATTAATTTTCTGCGGTAAATAATTTGAAAATAAAACCGTTACCATTTTTAATTTAAGCTTCTTACTTACAATCCATTAAATTTATTAAAGAACTACAAAAGCCAACAGCACAACTAACAGATGAATGAAAAAAAAAATTAAAGAAAATAATTTTATAATAATTCTTAAAACTAATTTTGTATGCATGAAATACAAAATGTATACATTTGAGCGAACTAAAGAAAGAATTACTGTAAACAACTTAAAAGGACTAAACAACACTCCAACCTTCTTAAAGTTTTTAAGATGTATTTAGCATGAAGAAGGGAGAGAAAAAAATATCACAATAACATTAACAACAGAGGCAAACAAATGTTGAATGGCAGGGGTAAAAAGAAAAGCAAACATTTGTGGTAACAACGAAACAAACAGCCATTTAGTGCAACATGCGAAAAAGTACAAATGAAACTCAAGAACCGCGGCTAGAATATAAAATAATTGTTAACGAATTAAATTTATAATAAAATGAAGAGAAGAAAAAAATATTTTTTTTAAAAGAGAATAAAAAAAAACGTGTATCTTTGGCAAACAACTTTTAAGCTGTGGAAAGGAAAGCGGTTTAAATGCCAACCAACAACAATCTCAAATGCTTTCGTTGGATGAAAATCAGAATTTGCCAACAGTTTCAGTGGCAGTAAACATTTTAATCCATATTTCTTGTGATGTGGCAGACAATTTAAGAGATAATAGTTGCCATTTACTATGAATATACACATACATATCCCTGCCATATTCACACAGTCATATACATTCCATTAACATAGATGCAAGTGCTTTTTTGTGCAGCAAATTCTTTTTTTTTAGTTGCAGTTCGGGTATTTTTTTGTATTATCCTTAGCCCAATTTAAATACCCCAAAAGGACAAGAAGAACAATTTAGCAGACAACCGACTATGAGGAGTGAAGCCGAACAAATCTGAACGCACTTAATTGTCGTTTTACCTTTCCATTGTGTTTTTGGTGCCGCGGCCATTTCGCCAAGCCCGCCCACTTTTTAACTTTTACTGTTACTAATCTTTTTCGTATTTGAGCGGGAGGTGCCACGCCTACTTATTTAATAACACCTACTTTATGACGGATTTTGTGTATCGACAACTTAGCTATTTGTAAAAAATATGAACAATTCTCCTCTAATTCTCCTATAAATTAATATATTTTGTGCCACGCCTTCTTCTACAATCCCGCCCACATTTTGTCGGATGTTGTCTATTGATAACCAATTTGGAAACTTTGGCTTTTGCCACTTTGGCTCTTGCCATTATCCAGATATACGAAAATCTATAATAGCTTTGTATGACCAGTGCCACGCCCACTTCTCTAATCCCGCCCACATTTTATCGGATGTTGTGTTTTGATTGCCAAGCTGCTTGCACCTTATTTGGAAGCTTAGGCTTTTACCGCTCTGTAGATATACATATATCTACACGCAGAGAAAAAATATGGTTGGGCATGGTTACGGCAACAACGCTATGTTTAATGTAACAAAATATTGTTGTCGTACACAAATAATTGTTACATATTTTTTTTTTAATATCAACAATATTATAGTTACTGTAAACATATCAATGTTTATCGCAATTATGAATTTGAGTTTTGTTGACCGAAAAATAATTATTTTTCTAACAACTTTATTATGATAACTTTCTAAACATATTATATTTCTCACAACCATATCATGATATTTGCCATAACATGATAACTTTCTATACATTTATCATATTATGTTAAAGATGAAATCAAACTATTTTTACTCTAATCATAATCATATGTTAGCGCCATTTGTAAAATAATTTTGAAGAAGTTGTGTCGTTTTTTTATTTGTGAGCGGTTAAACAATTAAAAGATAAAATTCCATAAAAAAAATAAGTTTAAGGAAATTAAAAAATTAAAATATTAGCGGAGTTCATTCAAGTATTAGTGCAAATGCAAAATATCATAGTTTTTTGGTAAAATCCAACAACATAACACACAAAGATTTCGTTATATTTTATAAAAGTGCTACGATATTTCTGTGGTTTTCATGGGCAACCGCGTATGTCTTAAAACAAATTGTTCAGGAAAGCCGAACCCCATTCTAGATCAAACTATGGGCTAGGTATTGCACATTTTAAACTTTGTCATTACGTTAAAAAATCGGAATTGATCCATCTTTTTTCAAAAAATGTAAAGAGCGTTCAAAATTAAAATTAGGCAATATGGCATCAACATCTTAAAATCTAAAAAAAAAATGGACACACGCGGTTGCCCATGAAAACCACAGATTTTTCATGTGCTCTTTTGCAAGCCTTATATTGAACTCCGCTATTTGATTAACATTAAGAAAAATTGTAAAAAGCCACAAAATAAGAAATCGATTCAAAAATATTTAAATTTATTTTGTATTTTTATGACAGCTATGAAAGGTGCTGTATCATAATATGATTGCTTCTAAATTTATTATGATTAACATGATGATAATATGATTACTTCTTAGCTTATTATGATTAAAATGACAATAATATGATTAATTTCTTAGCTAATTATGAATAACATGACAATAATTTGATTACTTCTTAACTTAGTATGATTAACAGAATAATAATATGATTAAGGGAAAAATATTATGATGTAATAGTATGAGTATATTTAGTCATAATATGATTCAATAATGATCTTAATATGGTGACTACAATCATAATTCTTATCATAATATGTTGCTCTTAGAATATGTTTACCACAACCATGTTTTTTCTTTGCGTGTATAATCACCCCTATCGCGAATGTTATGGGAATATGTAATATGGGAGCAAACCTTTATTCCCATCCCCAACAAATCGGTATCGCAAATATTTTGGGAGTAAACATTTTTATTGTGAATTATTTGTCAGTGCTTTATAAACAAAAGTCCCTATTGTGAATAACTTGTCAATGCTTGTATTATGAAAGAAAAATATACAATATAAAATACTAATAAAAATTTAATAAAATCAATAATGAATAGTGTTTATCTTCATTTTCTTTATTTACACTCCTTCAATAAAAGGAAAAAATAATTTAATTTAGTCCTACTTTAGAATACAAATTAAAATTTACATTTTCCCTTCTCGTTCACATTAACACTTGTTGGGAATTTATTTAGTAAAAATACTCGCGGGAGTAAAAATTGGCGATGCCAAATTTTTAAGGTTTGGGAATTCATTCCAAAAAATTTGTTATGGGAATCATTCACAATACAAAATAAAAAAATATGGGAATATTTTCATGGGAGTAGTTGTTTGCGATAGGGATGAATGTCTTTGTATGGGAGTTCCCAAGCCCACTTTTCCAATCCGGCCCTTCTTTTAAGAGAGGTTGTGTATTGATAACGTTCTTTACCAAATTTGTACAATTTTTCTTCTACCGTGGTGCGGATATAAAGAAATGTATTTTGTATCACACCCACTCAACTTACCTTTAACTTCAAAAGCCAAGAAAAACCCAACCAAATCATTTAAATCTTTGCCAACGATGGCAAAAACCTGCGACCGTTACGGCATTTCTGACAGAGCTGCTATCGTATCTTCAGTATTACAGGATATATCTTCGGATGTTGAAGTAGTTGATGAATTAAAAAACCGTCGAGAAATGAAAAAAAAACGAAATGAATTAATTAAAACCCATACGCAGCTCTACTTACCAGCCCTTTACTTTGATGGTCGCAAAGACAAGATACTGGATATTATTAAAAAAGGAAACAAAAGATACAGACATACATTGATTGAGGAAAATATATCTGTTATTAAAGAGCCAGATTCACTTTATCTTGGTTACGCAGTACCGCTTAATGGCACGTCTAGAAGTATTGAAAAAATGATTTTTGACCTGCTTTTGTCAAAGGACATTAAACTTGATAATTTGATGGCTATTGGTTGCAGGAAAATTCAGTGGGGTAGTTAAACTTTTTAAAAAAAGGCTTCAGCGCCCCTTGCATTGGGTTATTTGCATGTTGCACTTAAACGAATTACCTCTAAGACATCTTTTTATTAAACTGGATGGTGCTACCAAAGGCCCATTTTCTCATACTGGCCCTATTGGTAGTTTATTAGAAACTGCGAAAACTTTCCAATCGTTAAATATGATAAAATACAAAGTGAACTTTCTAAAGTAAAGATTGAAGACTTAAGTTCAGATCAAAAATACTTGAATGAAATAACAATATATGTTATTAGTGGACAATGTCCCGATTATTTAGCTAATAGATCCACAGGGAAAATGTCCCACGTACAATGGTTAACAAAAGCAAACAGAATATTGAGGCTCTATATTTCCACACCAAACCCATCAAATAATCTTAAAGTATTAGCTGAATATTGCGTTAAAGTTTACGCTCCAATTTGGTTCCAAATAAAAACAAATCCAACGTGCAAAGATGGGTCTAAACATTTTTGGAAATTGGTTAAAAGTTCTCGATATCTGTCAGCAGAGTATAAACAAATAATAGACCCCGTAATTCAACGCAACGCCTATTTTGCCCATCCAGAAAATTTACTCCTGTCTATGTTGTCGGACGAAAATAAAAAAGTGAGAGAGCTCGCAGCAAAGAGAATTTTAAAAGCTCGAAACTCGTCATATGCTAAAAAGCAAACTCGTGTATTTCAAGTACCAAAAAAAATTTTTGATTCGAATGACTATACTGACCAAATTAATGGGCAGCAAACGCTTTTTGATCTTCCAATTCTTCGAAATGTCACTAATGAAGAAATAAACGAATTTGTTAAAACTCTACATGGAGAAAATATGACTTTTTTAAAACTACCATGTCATACGCAAGCTGTAGAACGAACTGTAAAAATATCCATGTCCTTATGTGACAGGAAATCGAAAGAGGGCTTAATACAAGCAAAACTTGAATCAAGAAAAGTTATGCCCAGATTCGAGAGCAAAAGAGATTTTATGGCCAAAAAATAATTAAATTTCTCTTAAAGCGTAATCTTCTTCTTAAATAAAACTGTAGTGTATCAATTTGTTGTGAAAAGGTATTAATTTTTAATAACAAAATAATAAAATATTTAAAAAATTAAAGTTTAAATGAAAAGTGTTTTTTATGAAAATTGCAGAAACTTTAAGCCGCTTGCGCGGCTTTTCCAAGCATAACCTTATTTTTTCCAAGCATAACCTTATTAAGTCTAAGACAGCAAAATATTACTATTAGAACTTTATTAATTAACTTTTAATTTTTTCCATACATAAACGACCCACCCTACTATATATAGCTCCTTCCAGACCATCAGCAGTTTGCTATACAAGTCTTATAAAGAACGGTACACTGTTTTAGGCGGCTTTACTCTCTGTTAAAGCGGCCAATCATGTACTTCGGCAGACGGACATCGTCAAATCAACTTCGCTACTCATAAGAACCCATTATATATTATTTTATAGGGTATAACGTCATTATTGTATAAATTACAAACGGAATGACAAACTTGTATATCGTTACCTTAAACCAAAAAAAGGCCGTAATTAACAAAAAAATTCAAAATCTACTTTTTCATTGGTTCTGATATGTTGCAACAATACAAATGTCTACGACAATTATTCGACCAAAATTTGCGATTTTATTAACAAAATATTATATGTTAAAGCTAAATGACCTCAACAGGCAACAACTGGTATTTTTACAAGACAAATAGAAGAAAAATAATTTATAAGTAAAAAGTTTAAGGCAATTGATCAAATTATAAAATTAAATACTATTTTTTCTTCTCTTGTAAAATTTCAAAATGTTAGATAGGGCCTTTTGCGTTTTGGGTAACGATATGCTCTTTTCCACCTGTGGTGAAGGGTAGAAGAATAACATTCCATTTCTGAGACTTTAATAGAATTTTTTATGTCAATATTAGAAATTTGTTTTTTACAAGGTTTCCCCACCAAGAATATGTATTTTGCCCCCCCCCCCCCCTGGGCTTTGTTATTATTTATTTTATGTTCGGACGAGGAAATCGGTATTAAAAACTAACATTACAGAGTTTTTATATTTTCTAGACAATTAAGACCTTAAGTCTAGTTTTGGAATTGATTTCAATCTGAATTTAGATTTGGGTGTTAAGATTTTTTCGTTCTTACTTCTTGGGACGTGGCAATGAAAAAAACGCATGCAAACACATACAAACAATATGAAAATTTCTATGATGTTACTAAATTTTAATGCTTATTCTTTTTTCTGCACACCGGCAACTCACACTTTTCCTGTTGTTGCTACTGCAGCAGTCACTTTCATAAGCCAAGAAAAAAATAAAAGTTAAATAAAACAAACAAATTGCTGTGGTGGAATTTTTTTCTCATACATTTCGTAGTCGCATCAACAGCTAGAATGTTAACAATGGCATTTTTTTCACTCCGCCTCAATTGTCATCCAGCAAAGGATTATTATCCTTTAAAGTTAGTTGCCTGTTATAATGCAAGTTTTTTTTGTATTTGCCTGCTTTAAATTTCGTATAATGCCTGCTGTTGTCTGGAAAATTCTACTTTTTTCTTTTTGTTTGTCTGCTCTTGCCCAGTATCATCGTTTAAATATTTTTTCCTGTGGTTTTTGCTCATGTTGCACATTAACGCTTTCGGAATTGTTGAAAATCAAATTAGCATTAATCGTAAATATAATTTTCAGGCGTTTTATTGGAATGCATATTGGAGGGGTTTACAGATATCACGAGTAAAAAAATTTTTTTTTTTAAATAGAAAGACCAACTATATAAATATTTGATACAATGAACTTGAACAAGAAACTTTCCTACTAAGTGTGCGGTAAGGATTTGGATAATTAATTGCCTTATAAAATCTCTTAAAAAGGACTACGATATATTTATATTTTCTTCTCGATCCTATAAGAAGCGCAGGGCCTCAATTAATTGGTTGAACCGATTCCTGTCATCAGCTAACGATCTCACTTTACTTTAGCTTTTACCCATTTCAGCTATTTCCACATTGACTTAAAAGCAATTGTATTAATGTGCCTGGATCCGATATAGAATATATCTTTTTAATTGGATTAAAAAAAAAGTACACCTACTATCAATGCTCGTATGGGATTTTATAAGCCACAGTTAGCATGTGATTCACCAAGGTCCTCACCAGGGTTGCTAGGCTTTTTTCTTAAAAAATCGTCACAAACATTTAAAAAAATCGTCAAATATTTAAATTTTACAAATCAGAGACAATGTTTTGCATTGATTGGTTCAAAAATATAAAGTGATATGGTTAAGGTTTATTCTATTTATGTATTTCAGCAAGTGGGCTGAAATATATTTATCATTTGAAAAGAAATACAAAAGAAAAAATATATTTCATAAAAACATAACTAAAACATTTTCTTTTCTTTGCACTTATTTTTCCATACAACTTTTTATTAATAACTAACTTCTTAACTTCTAACACGCAACTATGCTTAGAATAACTTACCTAACAGAATTATATGGGAATCCGCCTTTTTACACACAAATAGAAAAATTCTACACATGTGATTATGACTTCAGTGAAAAAATTCAATCGTATGTAGCGACGTAAATCGGTATCAAAACGCGAATTTAACCAATTTGAAAAAAGCGACGAAAATCGGGGCTCTTGGCATTCATATCATTTTAGAATTCGAATTACTAATGGTTCTAATGAAAGCCACCTGGTTTGTGATGGGGGAAGAATTTTTTTTTTTGTTTAATTTCCAATAATTTTTGTATTTCGAAAAATTAATAGTTAAGTGTTTTATTGATGACAGAAAATCGTCATAACACTACTTCTTTTTGTAACAAAATCGTCAATCGTCATTTTACTATATTTTCTCGACAAAATCGTCAAAATGACGAAAAATCGTCACATCTAACAACCCTGGTCCTAACTAACATTCAGTACAGAACATTTACAGTCATGTGTGCTCTGAATACCGTAACTGAGGAGGTACCATTGATCTTTTGGACACCTGTTAATTTTATGTCCCAGAGAAGCTTAAGATAGCGGTCGCACCTATATTTTCCGATATAGTTATGCCAAGAGTTTGCACATTCTCACGATTGTTATTAATTAAGGTCATATCATGTAGCGATGTAAAATTGAAAATCCTAAGTAAGTGCCACTCTGAGAGTAAAATTAGAAAGTGATCGTTTTAATCTCATTTAACTTATTAAAGTTTGTTGTAGACACTACAACTACACCACACAAGTAGTTAAAAAACGATTTGCTAGCTGTGTGTGTATAAACAACAAAATCAACAGAACAAGACGAAAACAAATTATTTTCATGTTTAAAAAATAAAATTGAGAACTTCTCATTTAGTTTATATTTTCAGTTATACATATATGTACATTAAGTTTTTAAGCTCTTCACGAAGTAATGGTATCGTTACTTATGTAGCACGTATCGCCTTATTCTTGAATCCACATAAATCCTCCGATTCTGGCTGTTGGTAAAGGAATATTTGCTGCGACGAAATATGGCCCCAAAAAAAGTAAAAATTTACCCCAAATTTTTTGATATTTTTTTTTTCATAATGCAATATGTCCCTTCTTTTAATGAAAAATTACCCCAAAAAAATTAGAACTAGCCCTAAAAAATAAAATTAAATATGACCCTAAATTTGAGGTAATTCTTCTTTATGAAAAATCACCTCAAAAGTTTTAATGAATTTTATACCCCAAAAAAAGTTTAAATTAAAAAAAACACAGAGAAGGTTATATTAATAATTTCGGTTGAGTTTACATGCCCGAAACTTAAAATCCCAAAATTAAAATCCCGAATTTCAGAATCAGAATTTCAAATCCTGAATTTTAATATCCCGAAAAATTATAGTTTTGATTCTGAAAATCGCACGATTAATAGCATGGTTCGGCCTTGGGGCGGGCGCAAAGTTCCTGTATAGTACAACGAACACTGGCTTCGCTAACTGAAGTTTCTCTGCACAGTCAGCCGTCGGGCGGGCGGGGAGCCATGGTCAAATATGGTCCGATTCCAATAAAATTTGGTAAGATGTTATTGATTGCAATTAAATTAGTTTGGAAGGGGGTGCTCTTGAAATTATGGACCGATTCGCCCAATTTTCAATAAAAAGAGGACACAAATGGTGATTGTCCTTCGAAAATTATGACGACGCTTTACCTAATGTGAAAAATATGTAGACAAAGTTCGTGATTTGGTTTGTTTTAAGCAGTCAGAGAAAAAGAGCTTTATAAATGTGCTTTTCTTTCTAAAGGTCCACCGTGACCGAAAATTTAAAAGTTATTAAAAGCATATTTTTACGATTTTGTTATAGAGAAATATTTCGATTTTACAAATTTTATAAATTCCTCCAAAAATTCGTTTACTTAGACGAACCAGCAGACTGCAAAGTTGCATAAACGTAATATCTTATTTGTGAGAAAGTTTTTTTGTATGTTTTCTTTATTATTATCTTCTTTAAAAGAGGTGATATATGATAACATTTATTCCAAAAAAGTTCTTTTCATGGTCTATAATCTAAGGAAGAGTTCGAAGAGAAATATGTTATTCGGATAAACGGCAAATTTTTATTTTGTTTTAATCATTATTCTGTTATTATGGAAAAAAATTACACGTTCGAAATGTCACGTATCGAATCAGATTTTGGCTTAAAAAAAATACAGAAGATTTTGGAATCAAACCAAAGATATTTTAATGTAACATTGTCATGTACGTAAAATTCTAAAAGTAGTTTGACGATCAAAATGTGCCAGGGGCCAAATTACGGCATTCGATATCGATCGAAATTGCAATACAATTAACATGGGAATTTCGATCGATATCGAATGTCGTGATTTGCCCCCAGGTTTCGCTGAATTGCGCCTTTTTATACCAAAACTACGTCTTTTTTTTCTGTTCGAACCGCTACATTTTTAGCCATTATCTTTGACCTAGAATCGCACATTCCTTAAACCTTAGCATAGGTAACAGTGCTTCCTAAGTGGTCTAATTTAAGGGTTAAAAAACGTAAAAATATTTGTTGTTTAAAATGTTATTGCATTTTTTATGTGTACGACTGTCACGTTCAACACTATGGAATAACCCATATGTACTGTACATATTCACAAAAATATTTAAAAATAATTTCATAACTCTAGTCCTCTTTATACGGCTACTAAATCCGAAAAGACATTGTCCATCGTTTAGGTATAAGAAAAATTCAAAAAATGCATTTTACATTTTTATTACCTTAGCAATTTTTTATTAATCTTTTAAGTTCTTAGCTAAAATTTAACAATCAAAAATACCAGATATGTTGAACAGCGTTTAAAAAACTGCAGCCAAAGTAGAAAAATTGCCATTTCCTTCACTTCTTCATTTGTCATTGGTCAAAAACAAAACTGTTGCTTTTAAAGGTTGGTTAAGGGCCGATGTTGAATGTGAACCACACTAGGGAAGGGTAAACGGATACCAAAATCGATTTTCGATTTTTCGATCGACTTTTTTTATTACGGTTTTTGAAATCGATTAATCGAACTTCAAAATCGATTTTAAAATCGTTTAAGATAAATTTGCAAACTCATACCGTATATCACAAAGGGGTATACTCCAGCATTTTTTTTTTTTTGGAAAACTACTAGATAAATTGATCTGAGATTTTTACAGTGTGTAGATATGACTACTTTTTTTAATTTTCCTGCAAAAAGTGAAAATGTGTAAATTTTGAGATCGCCTTTAGAGGAACAAGTACATGTACATTTTACATATTAAAATTGTGTTCTTCTGTAGACAATCAGGCCTGTCACATAAATTAATTCCGATCGAAAGTGGAAGTGATTTCGTATCTTGCTTCACATTAAACGAAATCACTTTTGATCGGATTTAATTATGTGACAAGCCTAAATTTTTCGATAGTATTTCAAAGGATTATGACAGTAGTTTCTGATCGGTGGCGACTGTTTCTTTGCTAAGTTACTATTAAGTTAGTTAAAAAAAAAAAAACGTTTGCATGCCATTGATGCCAGAAAGATGCAGAGACATTTGCTTGTAATTTCGTATTTGTTAGGATAAATTACATACTTAAATTTAAATATCGCTCACAGAGCCCTTATATTAAACTTGGAAGTATATTAAGGATACTAATAGGAAAATACGTAAAATTACAACTTTAAACTGGGAAAACTGCATTAGCATACCTCAGTTTTTGGCGATTTTTGACTGAAAAATTATACTAGCATTTTTTGTATGCAAAATTTAATTAAAAAAAAAAAATTTTTACAAAAACTGAACAAAATCGACGTTTGGCGATTTTTGGCGATTTCTGACATCCGGTTTGGCGATGGAGCTCAAAAAAATCTGACAACCCTGGTCATGCTGCTGGTGTCTTATAATTGAGAGTTCTTCTGTAAACAACGTGGTCAGTACAACAAAAGTAAAACAAACTTGTGTATCAGGGTAAGTAAATAATAATATTCTCCCTCTCTCGCTTATAAGAAAAACAAGCGGACAGGTGTCTGTCTGGTATTTTTTAGAAATTCGGCTCTTTTGTGGAGTAAACGAAAATTTAATGAAATAACTGAATATTTATTTGATTTTACGGAATATGGTGTTGAATTTTTTACAGTAAAAATTAAATGGACTTTTTGTTAAAAATAAATGAAAAATAAGTAGACCGGTTTTTAATTGAAGTTTCATTTATTTTATATTACAATTTCAGTTAATTTTACGTACAGAAAATTGTGAGTGTACTCACAAAAAAAAAAACGTTATATTGTGCATGCCCATAATTTATCGATTTAATTAAGATTAAAAATTGCCAAAATTTTGATAAAAATAAAAAAATCGATTTTAAAAGCCCAATAATAGATTTCAGTATAAAATCGCATACGTAAATTCGATTGCAAATAATCGATTTTTTTTACCACAAAATCGATTTTCGATTGGAATCGAAATCGATTTACCATTCCCTAAACCACACCTAAACGTCAAGTTTTTTTCTGCATTTCATTTGACATTTCTCAATTTCAGACTAACTCAATTTAAACCAGGCGAAGATACACAATCGAGCAACGCGTTAAAGTTATTCAGGCTTATTATGAAAATGGGCGTTCAAATCAAAATGCAACAGCGGCCCCTAAAATAACATCTAAGTAATTTATTAAATGTTGTACACAAATTTTTTTTTTTGTTTGACAGTTTTTGATTTCGACTGCAGTTTGTTTAACCTGGATGTCGAATTGATAAAATAATTTTACACTTTTAACACAGTCCTGAAATTAAGCGATTTTGTTTTGATATTAAAATGAAAAACTCACCGGAACTTTGGGCACGTTTTATTGTCTTGAAATTAATTTATAGTAACATACCTAGAAATATAAAAGAAAAAAATATGATGTTATTAATGGGGATTTAAAAAACAAAATGTTAATACATAAGATGATTTACACAAAACTTTAAATACATCCCATTTTGTTGGTCCCATTCGAATTCAGCACTTTAGCAACATTGCAAAAGTAAAAACTTTCTCTTCCCCTCTCTAACACTTTTTTTAAATCTAATAATAATATTTTTTAAGCTTAAACTGAACTCAAACTGAACAAATTGTTCGTTTTTTTTCATTATACTTTATATTTTTTTTTCTTCTCCCAAATGGCATATTTAAACAATTGCTTGTAATTGTTGTTGCTGTCGTCCTTCTATAGTTTTCAAATGAGCTTGAGGTTGTTCTCACTTTCGCAAATTTTGTTGTTTTGCTTGTTTCACCACGATTTAATCTCATACTTAAAATGAACGAGGGATAACGAAAAACAAGCTTTAAAGGACCCAGCACATGCTTAATAGTTGCTACTGAATAGTGCGATTTAAAAAAATGTAACAGACATTTCAAAACGAGATACATATTTAACCGATGAAATACATAGAATATATTAAGCTATGTTCGCGCGGCTTCTTGAATTACGAATACGAAATACGCTGTTCACACGGTATCTTTTTAATTCAAGAACTCTTCTTCCTACATTTATGAAAATGTTTTTGCTTTGAAAATTAAAAAAGAGCAAGCAACTATTTAGAATGCCTCGTTTTTTAACAATTCCTATTTTGTTTTTCTTTATTTGTTGTTTTAAATTACCCAAAAAACAACTTTTTTTACACAAAAATTACTTTTGTCCCATTGTATCTTAGAGGAAGTAATTGGTTGGAAGAGTTTAACATTGTAAAATTTTTTAAGAGAGTCATATTATAAATCCTGTGATTATTGGCGATCTTAATATAAGAATCGGAAATATACAACAAGATATTAATGATTTGTATAAGGAAGTGTTTAAGGCAGGAAAAGAAGAAAGAAAATCAAAGGATGTGATCGACAATAACAAAGGACGTCAGTTTATAACATGTCATGGTAACCTGCCGGCCAGGGTTCGAGCCCGAGCCACGTCAAGAATGAAAGATTATCAATAACAATTTTAATTAATTTTCATGTTGTAAAATTCCTTTCTTCATAAAAATAATTTAATAAAAATTAAATTTCATGAACTTAAGCCTAATTAAAAATATTAAAAATTTGGATTAAAAACCATAAATAGTTCAACAAAATAACCACAATACTAATTATAACATTTTATTTGGATGAAAATCTTTTAGTACTTAATGGTCAACGGATGGAGATGAAGAAGGCTCTCTTACATATAGAAGCACTCTTGGTGAATCAGTAAATGATATTTGCGCGGTACATCTTGAAAACTTGCAATATGTTAAACATTTTCAAGTGGATGATAACGTATGGTCTGATCACCTACCAATAAAACTAACATTAAATGTAAACAACTACAAGTAGCTCCACCAAAAGCATAAATTTATTGCCAAAACTATACTGGCATAATAAAGACAAGCTAAGATATCAAGCAAACCTTAATGCAAACTTACAAAATCAAAATACGAATAATACTTTAAGCATAATAGAGTTGTCAAATATAATCAAAACGTCGGCCGCAATACCAAAAACCAGAAAATTTAAGCCCAAAAATAGATGGTACAACCATAAATGCAACGATGCTAGAATACTGGCTATGGAGTATTTGAATAAATTCAGAGCTACAAAAAGTATTGGTGATAAAGAAAATTATTTACAAAAGCAACACGATTATAAGTATATATGCAATCAAAGTAAACAAATATATTTTCAGCAGTTGGCAGAAAAAATAAATCAAATCAATGATAGCAAACAATGGTGGAAGTTTGCCAGAGAAGTCCGTGGTCAAAATTATCAAATCGGAGCTAGAATATCAGCATTGGATTTCAAAGAATATTTTACAACTTTGTTAAATCCGCCTCAATGTTCTCAGATGTTTCATTATGCGCCAATGCTTATCAGAGATAACAACAGCATTACATTAGAGAAACTAAAATTAGTCCTTAAAAACAGCAAACTTAACAAAGCACCTGGTGAGGATGGAATCACATATGAGTTTATAATAAATGCTTCAGACTAATTTCAGAAACAGTTAGTTAAGTCTTATAATTCAATGTATCGTGATGCAAGCATTGATGAAGTGTTTTGCAAAACCGTGGTATTCCCAATATTTAAAAAAGGTGACCCCAACATACCAGAAAACTATAGAGGTATATCCTTCATGAATTGTGTTGCAAAAGTTATGATGGGAATTTTAAACAATCGTTTATGTAATTGGGTTGAGGAAAATAATGTATTAACAGAATTTCAGGCGGGATTTAGAAGAAAATATTCCACAATCGATAATATATACAACCTTGCAGGTATTGTAAACATAAAGTTAGTCGAAAATAAAAAAGTATACGCATTTTTCGTCGACTTTAAGGCAGCTTTTGACAAGGTCGCCAGAAAATCTTTAATATTCAAACTCTATTCAATGGGCATTTCTTACAAATTTGTAAAAATGATTGAATCAATTTATACTAACACTAAATCTGCTGTGTGGAATGGCGAAGAGCTATCAGATTACTTCCAAACAACGTGTGGTGTTAAACAAGGATGCTTATTATCCCCTCTTTTATTTTCTCTCTATATCAATGATCTGAATGACTATCTTGGTAGTGGTTTGCAAATTGATCACCTTAAAATCCGTCTCCTCATGTACGCAGATGACATTGTAATCTTATCAGATGATATAAATACGTTGAAAAAAATGATTATTAACTTGGAAAATTACTGTCAATTATGGAACCTTGAGGTGAACTTAAGTAAATCAGAAATATTAGTTTTTAGAAAAGGCGGTAAATTGAGTAGAAATGATAAATGGCAGTTTCAAGGAAATAATATAAAGATAACCAATGAATACAACTACCTTGGAGTAATATTTACACCTAAAATGAAATTTACTAAGCACGCCCCGGTAGGCTAACTGGTAGCGAGCTAGTCTATCAGCGCCGAGGTTGCGGGTTCGATTCCCGCCAGAGACTCTGGTTTCTTTCCTGCAGACAAGCATAGAGCTTCGCGGGATTAGCTTAGGAAATTAAAAAAAAAAAAAAAAAAAAAACGTAGAAAAAAGAAACGCACAAGCTAAAAACGCTATTAATTCCACCTGGAAACACTTTATTTCTAATAAACAAATTCAGCTCAGACAAAAATGGAACCTGTCTTTAGCTGTATGCAGGTCGATCCAAACATATGCAGCTCAAGTTAGGGGTTTTGGTTATTTCGAAGAGGTTGATTTACTACAACGATACTTTATGAAAAAAATTTTAAAATTGCCTGAATTTACACCTAACTACGCATTAATGCTGGAAACGGGGGCTGTTCAAAATCATTTGTACTCCCTAGAACTACACCTACAGTATATATCTCGGGTTATGTTTCAATACCAGCCTAATAGGCTACCGTTTCAAATCACTCATATGCTAATAAGGAAGGATTTGTTTTGGGTTAAAGAATTGAAAACTATTGCCAACAACAATAATACTCCGTGGTCTGTTACACAGCCTGACGAACATCATTGGTTTGCACAAAATAAGCTATTGCTAAGCAATATTAAAGAAAATCATCATAAGCAATATTTACACATTCAAGCAGTCTCTTCAAGATTATATAAATATCTCGATTATACCAAGGGGCAATGCTATATCCTTGATACTTTAAATTTAGAAAATATAACGTGGATTTTTAAGGCCAGATGTGGACTAATCAAATTTAATTACAACACTTTTGGTGTAGTTGATGATGACAAAGTATGCAAACTCTGTAATTTGGGTACGATGGAGACCTTTGAACACTTCTTATGTGTTTGACCTGTTCTTAAGGAATTCAGATTAGCGAGTTTTGGGAAGCCTTTATTACAGCATATGGAAATGATACAAATATTAAATGGTTCAAATACTTCACATTGGGGAAAACTAGTTTTATACTTAAAAACATCTTTAAAATACAGAAACTTTTTGGTACAAGAATTTAATAAAATGCTTTGTAATAATAATTATTTTTAATTATTTGGTTAATCGACAGACATTTTTTATAAAACATTGTCGAAATTTATTATCTTTCCACTTTTTTGTTTACATTAAATATCATATATATTATTTCTAAAGCACTTTTTTTTGTCGGTTGCAAATGTCTCTCATACCACCGCATCAAATTTAATGAATGATATCTCATTTTAAAGCTTATTTCTAACACCAATGACGAAAAATAATTAGACATTGAAAAATGAATATTTTCATTGATAAGAATTATATTTTAAAATGTATTGAAGTTACTAAAATTTCTATTAATTATTTTCATTTTTGTTACAAAAATGACAACCAACGGTGCGAAATATTCGCACGGGTCATCTCATATATGTAATTTATTTTATAAATTTAATTTATTGTAAATAAAGAAGAAACTACTACTATACAACTTTTTTTACAATTTTATGCAAGGAAAATTCATATTACAAGAATTCGCCTTGATTTTGTTTTTTTCTAATTTATTTTGTTTTGTGTTTTACAGCCTTCGATTCAACTTAGTGATGAAATGATTTTTTTGGAATTGGCATTGTAATTCAAAATGACTGAGAATGAATGCAAATGAGATAATTCGCTCTCAAAATTTTGTATAACGAATTATGTAATTTTGATTATAATTGGCCTATGAATTAATCAAATAAAAGCAGAAAAAGGGAAAAAACAGAGACAACAAAAATATATTGGCAAAAATAAAAAAAAGTTAAGGTTTCGTTATAATGTGCTAAATTCCCATTTCATACTATTGACAAACCGAAGTTTTTGTTGATGGGATAAGCTATTCCTATGCGCATTTCACTGGTTGCTTAGGCCAGATCGTCAGGAAACTTCATCCGAAGATTTTAGAAAAACTAAAGATATTATGTTAAGCGTATAAGAATTATAAGCCCCAGTTTTACTTGTAACAATATCAAAGCTTAAACAAAAACAACAACAATAAACAGTGAGTTTATCTCTTCTAACAGTGAGTTTATCTCTTCTTACGAAACCTTGATAATTAATTTTTAAATCCCAAGAAAACTTTGAAAAAAAAGTTATATTATTTTTGAGATTTTTGGGATTTATCATAAAATTTTGTTTAACTTCTTTAAGAAGATTCCGCGCTTCTATGCGTATTCAATACTATTTCAACTCAACCTTAGTTCAGTTGCCAGCAGTTAAATCTGGCAACTCAACTTAAGCTCAGTTGCCATCCGTAATCGACCCATTAATATTTTCGAAAATGTTTGAATGAATAATCTTTTATGTTAGTGTTTTTAGTAACGCACACCTTAAACCAATGGTTCCCAAATAGGGGTCTGAGGACCACTTTGGATTTGTAAATAATTTGTAAACTTTTATTTGAATTAAAAAAAAATCATAAAATGTGGAATTTTATTATCGTTATATCATTTTAAACAGGGCTGTGGTCGAAGGTGAAAAGTCGGAGCTAGGGTTTTTGTATCGGACGAAGTACCCACAAAAAATCCCGACGCCGACTCTAAAATTATATAATAATATTTTCCAAAATTAAAATTCTTCGAAATTGTCGATGTAATATTAAAAATATCGATTGAAAATTTTTACAAGACAATTTTCCTAGTATATTTAACCATTTAAATGGTACTGCATTAAATAAAAAAGAAGTTTAAAGTCATATAAGGACCAGTCTCATATACTACATTTAGCATCAATGAAGAAAAAGTAGTCGGAATTGGAGTCAGAGTCGAACTTAAAAATTTTCAGCGGTTGGAGTCGGAGTCAGAGTTAGGACTATTTGTTGACGACTCCCAGGCGCCGCTTAAAAATTTAAACAAAAACAGAAAACAAGGACCACTACTGTATTTATACTTCTTTTTGACTAATATTTCTTAATATCATTAAGTCAAACAATATTTGAAGGTCCGTTAAAAATTTGTTTCTCAAGCGGTCCGCAAAACAAAAAACGCTGGGAACCCCTGTCTTAGACCGTTATGTTTTGTTGAATTAAAATTTTTATTATATTTTTTATTCGTTTATTTTTTTGACTTTTCATTTTACTCTTTTTAGTCGAATTATTTTTGTGGTTTTTTTCGTAACAAAAAATTATATTTGAAATTGATTTTAATCGGTATTTAATTTTCCTTGAAATTGTTTAAATTGTAGCATTTTGAATTAATTTTATGTAATAAGATAAAAAATTTTAGTATTCTTATTTTGCTGGTTAAGAAAATATCTAATAAAATTTAAAACTGAATCTAGAAAAAAGCAAAGAAACATTCATATTTAAAATCAGTTAATTAAAATTCTAAAACGAAAAGAACACTTTGGGTTCATTCAATAGAAAATAACAAACAAAGTATTAAGTATAAAAAGTTTAAATCGTCACTGACTACAACACATGTTATACAGATTTCCCAAGGATAATTAAAATTTTTTTATCAGATCTAGTGACAAGTTGTGCCGTATTGTTGGATCCAACTTCCCTTGATGTTTTGCTGATAAATAAATGAAACAAAAATTTAGCGCTCGCCATTCACCGCAACGGCAGCTCCTTCATCATTTTGAAAGGGCGTTTAAACCGCACCAAACAGTCAATGTTAATTGATGTAATGGTGAGTGGTTAACGGCTTGAATATTGCCTTGGCCCAAATACGGCAAATTTGCTAATTGATGTAGCCATTTAAAGAAATGAGCTTCTGTTTTGCTAAAATTATTAAACAAAATGAATTAGAAATACATTTTGGTGTTATCTTTTAAAATGTTTGCAGTTTTGTAGAAAAAATGTATTTAAAAAAATTGAAGTTTTTTTTCAGAAATGGTGACATTTTTTAATGATAGTAGATGTTTTAAGTGTGAACGCGTATTTCACATTTTCAACATCTTCCATGCGTTCCTCCGAAATGTATGCAAGTGTTCAAAGGGTATTATAGAATTTTCACACTTGTCAACATTTATCATCATTTTGCGAAGATGCTGAAATTTTTTCATAAGAGAAACATAGAGCTTAAAATCAACATCTTTACAAGATGTTCCGATCTCATTGTATTCTATTCTACATCTTCCGATTATTTTAGTGTCATCACTAGAAAAGTGGCAACAAATAACATTATTATTGTGGCATCACTGACAAAATGCCATTTGTTTTGAAAGGAGAGTTACCATTTGCCAAGTTTTTTATGTTTTGTTTATATGTTTTTTGTTTGTTTATAAATGAATTTCAAATACATTTTGCTGTTTTTTTTTTTTAAATTTTGGTAATATTGTAGAAAAAAAGTATTTAAAAAAATAAAATTTTTTCAGAAATGGTAACATTTTTAATTAAGAGTATTTGTAAGATGTTGCAACTGTGAATGCAAGTTTCACATTCTCATCATCGTCCACGCGTTTCTCCAAAATGTATGCAAGTGTGAAAAGGCTATTACTGAACGGAAATGTCAACACAGATTGACATTCTCAACTATCAAACCGTAGTTATCGATATCGATAATTCTCATGCAGCCAAAAACACACCGGATATATCTGCATAATAGTTTCAGAGATATCAATAAAGGTTGACGGCAAAAATCATTTTTTTAAAAGTACTTGTTTTTAAATATTCATAAAAAAATAAAAATACAACAACGAGCACGTTATTTCCAGTAGCATGCAACTTAATATATTAAGGCCCGTTTTCACAACTTATCGATAGCTAAAGGAAGGTTTTTATCGGCCGTATAACAAGTGTTCCACTATTACTACTTTACTTTAACCCACCAGGTAGGATGAACCTTAACTTACTTAATCGCTCACTTTAGGTTAAAGTAAAGTTTTAATAATGAAACACTTTTTGCAAGGCCGTTTAAAGTCCACTTTAAGCTATCGGTAAGTTGTGAAAACGGTCCTAATTGTTTTTGTTATGACAATTCGTAGACTATTAATACTTAAAAATTTGGTGGTTCTCTCCTTATGAACCGTAGTGTGTAATTTAATTCATAAACAAGGTTTCTTTTAAATGTGCTTAACCCCCCGTTTTCACATGCAAGTGCAAGTTCGAAAAACTCAATACACTCATACTTTTACACTCACATTCATAATTTTTGTACTTTCAGCCAATCGGCTGTTTCCTCGATTTTTCGTTGATAATACGTTTACACTACTTGCAAATAATTACTTGCATGTGGAAAAACAACTTCATTATTTTATATAATGTCTTTAGTAGGAATAATTTAAATAAAGCCCTTTAAAAACCAAAGTTTTTTTAATTTACTCCAATTAGAAATTAATCGAATTATTTAACAGAAATCAAATATTTGCCCAAATCTCTATACGCAGTAGAAGGAAGATTCATGGCCAACCACAACTACAGTCAATGGAAGACAAACGGTGTAAATTTAATCTTGCAACCAAAAAGATCCCTAAAGTTATAAAATATTTTACTATGTACTATGTTGTGTGTATATAAAGATGTTTGGATGTGTGCAAATAATTCAAAACTAAACCGAGACACACTCGAATTAAAGATTTAACAACATGAAACCTCTTTCCAAATGCAATGCAAACAAGACAATCGGCCATGTTTTCTAAGGACAAAGAAGACAAAGAAGAAGGTGGAAGGTAATGATGACGCTGCGCTTCTGAAGTCAATGAAGTTGAATAGAAAAGTAAATAAATTTGCATAAAATAGTAGCAAAAAACAAGCAGATAAATTGAGATGGCTTATTGTTAGCTGTATAATATTGTAGTTGTAGAGAAGAGCTAACAATTTATAAGAAGTTGTAAGTATTGATAGCTGGTGTTCGGGGCGAATCCTTTAATGTGTACAAAGCAACAGACATCGTTAATATTAGATCAGTGAAACATAAAGGATTTGCAGCACATCATAATATTTATTAAAAAAAAAAACAAGAAAAGACCGACTTTATGATACTCTACTCTGAGTATGTTAACATTATAATCTTAGAGAGTGGTCACTATTAAGGGCCTATGGGTAATCAGGAATTTTTTGAAATATATTTTATTATTAAAATAAAGTTTATTAAAGAGGTTTGTATAAATGAATTAAGACATCAATATTTATACAAAAATAAATTCATCTTATTCTGACTTACATAGGGGCCTAATGGCAAATTCTAGACCTACCAGAACAACATTTTGACATGGCTAAGATAAACGCTGTACATATTCCTTTTTTTGCATATTATAACTCAATATCAACACTAGCTTTGCTGGCAGCACTTCGCTATCCCCATTAAAATAAAACTAGAAAAACTTATGTTATGCAGATCTCGTGTATTGACGACGAAGTAATTTGTACTGAATTTTAAACTTCTTCTATTATCCTTTGAAATTTTGTTTTTGTTTAAATGTAAACACATTTTTAAGTATAAGCGAGTTTTACGCGCGTGTTCTAAAAGACAATTAATTGCGGTCACTTTTCTAGTTTATCTCGCTTTTTGGGTTGACAACCAAGCTATTTGTTCCAAATTTGGAAACTTTTGCTGTAACTATTCTTTAAATAGCTGACCGTTCTGTATTTGGCGGTTTAACGTGAGCCATCTACACGTTGTTATTGACATTGCTATGTTGGCGTTATATTTTTGGTGCTGCCATCTGATTTCCCACTTTACTTATACCATTTATACACTTGCATACATTTCGGAGGAACACATGGAAGATGCTGAAAGTGTGAAACAAGTGTTCACACTTGAAACAAAATTTCACAATTTCTGAAAAAAAACTTTTGTTTTTTTAAATACTTTTTTTTCTACAAAAGTGCCAAAATCTTGAAAGAAAACACCAAAATGTATTTGGAATTAATTTTGTTTAATAATATTAAAAAAATGTAACAAAATAAGACATGCAAAAGAGAAAAAAACTTGACAATGGTAACGCTGTTTTCATAAAAAAATGACATTTTGTCAGTGATGCCACAATAATAATATAATTTATTGCCACTTTTCTAGTGCTGACACTAAAATAATCGTACGATAAAGAATGGAATACAATGAGATAGGAACATCTTGAAAATAAGTTGATTTTTAGCTCAATGTATATCTTATAGGCTTTTTACACTGATCAACATCTTACACCTACCATGAAAGATGTAGACAATATGAAACTCTCGTTTACATTGCTCACATCTAACATCTACCATCAAACAAAAATGTCACCATTTTTGAAAAAAAAAAAATGTTTTTAAAATAAAAAATGTTTTTTCTACAAAAGTGTCAAAATTTAAAAAGAAAACACAAAAATGTATTTGAAGTTCAATTTGTTTAAAAATATAAAAAATACTTAACAAAAAACATTGCAATAAAAGAGAAAACTTGACAAATGGTAACGCTGCTTTCAAAAAAACCCTATTTTTGTCAGTGATGCCATAATAATGACAGAACATATTGCCACATTTCTAGTGATGACACTAAAATAATCGAAAGATGTAGAATGGAATAAAATGAGATAGGAACATCTTTTAAAGATGTTGGTTTTTAGAACTATGTATTTCTTATGGAAAGATGTTAACATCTTCGCAAATTGATGGTAGATGTTAGATGTTGATCACTGTTAAAAGGCTATTATGGAAAAATTACAACATCTTCGCAAATTGATGGTAGATGTTAAATGTTGAGAAGTGTGAAAAGGTTATATTGTGATAGGACATTCGTAAAAGGGCTAGTTGAAATCATAGAAATGAAGTTATTCAAAATAATTGTTTGGTCTTAAGCATATACGAAATTATCTAAAGGTAATTTAAGGACCTTAGTTCGAAGCTGGCATTCGTTTGCCAATAACGAATTGACAGTTTTCTAGCTGTATTTCAAAAACCTTTAGGTTTTATGCATATTATCAATGCTATATAAGGGTTAACAACTATAACTTCGGTTTTTGAACATGATGAGCGATTAGACCTGGGGCCAAATTGCGGCATTCGATATCCATCGAAATTGCTATACAATTTAAATGGGAATTTCGATCGATGTCGAATGCCGTAATTTGGCCCCTGATATTCTAAACTAATGGCCGGCAGCAATGTGCTTAATTCAGCTGTGCCAAAATTAATATTCCCAGTTAGTAGCGTTGTCTAACGCTAAATATAAAATTTAGTAAAATAACGCTTTTGCTTAGAATCGAAAATAGATTTAAACTGGTATGACTTTAAAAACTAAGACCCAATGAGAGCAATAAGTAGGGAGATGTGCTAATTCTGTGCTATTCCAAAATTTGTATATTGTGGAAAATGCACGGAATCGGTTCTCTATTTCACATATCAAGTCTTTAAACAAACTTTTGTCCAAAAGGAAGTTTATTGAATTTTAAAAGTTACCTTTAAAGCCTTTTACAGACCGATTAAACAGTTTTGTAAGGAACTTACACAGAAAGAAAAAACTCGGGATGAATAAAGGGTTTTATACTTACTATAAGTATGAGTCGTACTCAAAAACTCAAGTACCAATTATAATTAAACATACTTAAAACAATCCTAAGTGGGATTACTTTCAAAATTCAATCCCGGAATTTCTTAAATAAGGTACAAAATTATTAAGCCAAGTAAAAAACGATTAAACTTTTCGTTGGTAGTGCCACTCTGAGAGTAAAATTATAAAGTGAGCATTTTAATATTATTCAAAGTTTATTGCAGACACTACAACAACACCACACAATAAGTTAAAATATGATTTGCTTGATGTGTTTAAAAACAACTAAAGCAACAGGTCTCGTTTAAAAAGTTAAATTGAGACCTCGTGCTTCTCATTAAGTTTATATTTTCAGTTATAAAAAAGGGTGTTTTTTCTAGAGTGTCATAACTTTGAGTTGGCATCACTGCTTTATTTGAGCCCTAATTTAACAGCTTATTGCTGCTTTTTGTTTAGTTTCTTTTGACATTTACTTATGGATCGACTTACACCAGAGCAACGCTCGGAAATTGAAAATTTTTAGTCAAAAGAATTCTTCAATTCAATATTTTATTTTCCGAAGCCCATTTCTGGTTGAATAGGTACGTAAATAAGCAAATTTTCGCATTTGGAGTAAGGCGAATCCACAAGCTTTTGTCGAAACACCATGACAACCACAGAAAATAACAGTTTGGTGCGCTTTATGGGCTGACGGAGTTCAGAATGATCGGAATTTTGCTGTCAGTGGTGAACGGTATAGGAACGTGATTCGAAATTTATTCGTACCTCAATTACGTGGCATTAATCTTGCTGATATGTCGAGGTCAAAGCCGCATGCCACACAACATGTAAAATTGATTTACTCAAAGGAACTTTTGAAGATAAAACAAATTTCACGTAATGGCCCATTCAATTGGCCACCAAGATCGTGTGATTCACCCCCATTGGAATTATCTTTGGGGTTATGCTAAGTCACATGTCTACACGCAGAGAAAAAACATGTTTAAATATGGTCACCTCCAACAATACTATGTTTAAAGAAAATTTTAACCACATTATGTTTAATTTAACTATATTATTGTCAACAACAATCATATTATGGTTAAAATAGTCCTCAATCAAGAAGTCACAACCATATATGGTTGCCTCTAAACATGTTATGGTTAAATATGACAATAATTTGTTTTTAAATAAACAATAGTATTTGCCTCTTTTATGAGAGCAACATGCTATGGTTGAAATCCAACCATGCTATTATAAATGTTAAACATATTTTAGTTATTATTAACCATAATATGTTCGGAGGCAACCATAATATGGTTGTGGGTTCTTGATGGAGGACATTTTTAATCATAATATGGTTGTCGCTCACAATAATATGGTTAAATTGAACATTATATGGTTAACATTTTCTTTAAACATAGTATTGTTGGAGGTGACCATATTTAAACATGTTTTTTCTCTGGGTATACGTCGATAAACTAGAAACAATTGAACACCGTGGCGGCCAAATAGAAGAAATAATATTAAAACATTAATAGTGCCGAGGTAGGCTTGCTGGTAGTAAGATCATCCCTTAGCGACGGGGTTGCGGGTTCGATTCCCGCCAGAGACTCTGGTTTTCTGCAGACCAGCGCAGAGCTTCGCGGGATTAAAAAAAATTATTTACAAAAATAAAAAAATTTTAAAAAATGTTCTTTCCAAAATAAAGTCCGTTTCATTGATTTTGAAAATATTTTGTTATAATTTAAACTTGTGTCACTCTATAAAAACACACCATTTACATTAAGTTTCTAAAGTAAAACCCATATCGGAAATGATGCTGGTGTTTTATAATTGAAATCCTTGAAAAAAGTGCATTGCGAGATTGGTTTTAACTTAGTTTTACTTTAAGTACGAGGTCGGGATTAAATCAATTTTATTATTCTTAAATTAAGCGCATTTTGAGATTCGTACTCACGAACTATTAATACCGCTTCGGATTTAGTTGAGTACGGATTGTTGATTTTTCTTTTGGGTGTACGATCTGTAATCGAAAATTTGAATTCTACAGATGCATTAGTTTTCATAACTTTTCTAATTGTAAGCATTGTAATACGCCCTTGCCCTTCTGCAGGTCACATTAGGGCTCCTAACATTTGCTTTTATTTTTATTAATTGTAACAATGTTTATAAAATGTCCAAGCCAAGATTAATTTAGTTAACTTTTGATGATTTTCTTAGTTATTTTTTAATGCTTATGCCGATTTTTAAAAGCATAACCTATCAATTGATATATAATGTAGAAACTCGATTTTAACCGGCAAACAAACAGAGGACCATCGCTAAAATTACTAAAGTAACTGTAAAGATCTAGAATTAATGAATGACTTATGTGGTCTTTCAACCTGTTCCTTACTGCTGAAGATAATAATTAATTGCCCCAATATGAACTTAATAAACACATTTAGTATGAGTATTATTTTATTGTTGGAAATGCAATTGTTATTTAAACGTAATCGAAATTAAAAATAGACAATGATGTATATATTTACTCACAGACATTCTCATACTTGCAACATACTCGTATTTATGTATCTGTGCAAATACTGTTTTCTTTTTCTGCTTTATCTGGATTTTTTTTTTGCATATGTTTATGTATTTTGGAACATGTGTGTATTGCAAACTGTAGAAGTGTTGAATTAAACAAACGTATCAGAAGGCAATTAATTGAATTTTTAGCTACAAGCGCTCTTATACATATTCCTACACACACAGTATAAATACCCTGTAGTTCATTGGAATATATTGTAAAAAGAAATCGCAAATAAGAAATGTTGTTCTCGGGTTTTACAAGATCTTTCGGTTCAATGCACTGAAACGACTCGGAGTTTAACGAACAACGACCAAAAATTGTGAACTCAGCAAGACCTGTCTCAACGTTTCAGGCCGCAGTGCTACAACAACAGCAAATTTGGATTTCTGGGATTTTTTTTTTAAACCAGATTCTAGGATTTTCAGGATTTAAAAAATCACGAAAAATTTTCTTTTATTGGTCACGATCTGTCAAGTATTAATTAAATAGTAATTGATCAACTTTTTCTTCAATAAAAATATTGTTTTTTTACTTTTACAAATAGTCAGTTCGGCATTCAAAATTTATTACAAACAAATACCAGGCATTTGAAAATGTTCTTGAGTACTTCAGGTTTTATAAACGTCAGAACTGGGATGTTAGATTAAAACCAAGGTCCTTAATTTTTCCACAAGTTTAGAAATGTGAAATTTTGTTTACTGGTTCGAATACAGAAACTTGCGAATTGTTTGCATTAGCATAAACTTTTTTGAAAAGGTTTGTGTCTTTGATATTTTATATGGTCATTAAATCTCCCTCTGTGGGGGTGTAGGGATCATCTTAAGGATATTTCACCTTTTGGTGTTACATCCTCCGGGGTATATCCGCTTAGTCAATTTATTAATCTAGCGCATCTTAATGTACTGGCATAATTCGGTATCTCACACATTCTAAAACAGGTAAATTGTAACTGGGGTCCATTGGTACCTGGTAACTGAGGTACCACGGGAGTCAGTGGCCTTCGGTGAGTGCAAGCACCAGTCTGATTTTTGGTTAGGTATCCTTTGGTGTACTTCTTTCGAGAAATGCTTCCTGTAATTCACAATGATTGTCTTTGCGGAAGCCGTGCTTTGCTGGTTTGAAGTTGGTTTTCAGTAAGTTGTTCACCGTCCGATGAGGGGGTGTGCTTTTACACGACATGAACTCACTGAAGGGTTCAACGAAGATCTTTTTGACGAAGAGATACTATCGGAAAGCACTTGCTGGCTGTGGTTAAAACCCAAAGTCGCGGGTAGAGTTTCATTCACATGGAAGGCTGATTTTTCACCCGTGTGGAAAAGTTCAGCCTGTGAACTGCCCTAAGTGCTATTGCTATTCAACAGAATCTGCTGGGATTAATGAATAGTAGTGTATGTATGTGTAATGATAATAAGCACGTAGACATGTAGAGTGTAGGGATTTTCATAAACAATACTAAACAAAAGCAAAAACACCAATAACAAGTAGGAAAAAGAAACAAAAACATTTTATCTGTCTGATTTTGCAATTTTATTCAAACAAACATATGCATACCCTCCACATTCACTTTGTGCTTGTAGCAACTAGGTTGTTCCACTGGGGTTTTCATGTGGACCCGGTTTTTCTGTCTGTTATTAGTCGGTTTGTCTTTATTGCAATTTTACGGATGTTGAATGAACGAAGTTTTTTTTTGTATATCAGTGTTAGGGTTGTGGGTTCGATTTCCGCCGGAGAGTCTCGTCTGTTTCACAATGGGCTGAAGGTACAAGTTGCGCGGTAAGTTAAGTAAAATTACGATTTGTAACATTTAATAAAAAGCAAAAACTTGGTGTTCATTGTGTTTCATCGATCTGTTATTCTAGTTGTCAAAAAGTTATCTAATAATCCGAGTAATTTTTGGGAAAACAAAATTTTTATACAAAATTTAATAATTTGTACAACTTAAAAAAAATTTCAGCGAAAATTAGAAAATCTCCAAAGCTTTAGAAATATACAAGGTGACGCAAAAGGCGTCACCCAAGTTCTTTGATTTTTAATAAATAAAAAACTTTAGTTTTGCTTCTGGATTGTGCTAATTTGATGTCTAAAGGACAAGAGGAGTGTCCACTTCCCAACAAGGAGATCAAAGTGCGGACTAAAAGTAAATAATTTATAGAAAAACTCTATATTGCCATATTGTCATCCCTAGAGGGGTAGATTGTATGACTAACCCCCCTTAAATTTTTCTTTCCAGACAGGTTTTCCAAATCTGCTTACCCTATATCTTTATTCATTAAGGGTGCTCCCATAAATAGTTCAGAATTTTATGAAATTGTAAAAAAATTGTTGCAACAGCTCTTGAGAGCCCACTAAACGGGTCAATTGTATAACCAACCCTATTTTTTTTCATTTCCAGTATTTGTTGCTGGCATACCAATCCGCTGTCTGCATTTCTTAAGGGGTCTTAAATACAAAATGTACAGTACAGACTATAAATATATTGAAGAAACTGCCTAGGAGTCCCCCATAGGGTGAGAAATGTACCACAAGTTTATTGTCCCTAACATTTTATCAAACACACTTGCCCTTTATATCCGCCACTTAGGAGGGATTACATATAAATATTGAGCCTTTTTAATATTCCTAAATTTGCAGCGCATAAAAGGTCCTTTGACAGGTTTAATATTAGATCGGCCTCACTTTGTTTCTCACACCCAACATATGCTTCGAAGATACTCTCCCGCTATCTCTATTCCCTAAGGGCTTCCATACAAAATAAAAATTTTTGTTGGAAAACTTTTGTATTCACAAATTTTGCTCAAAATATCAGACCTTGGGTCAGAAAAATTGTTCTGGTTTACACATGCGAAACCTGGCAGATATAAAATGGGGTAAAGGGTTTTAGATGAGAGTTAGGGCTACAAAATGGTGCAAGATTTCTTTGACTGGCTTGAAGGGAAGAAGTAAGACTCTATTAAGTAGGAGATTTCCGGACAATTTGGATCTTTAAAAAAAATTTTTTTTTTCTAAATTACGTATTTTTATATAAAGTGACATTTAAAATCTATTAAAACAAGGATGCTATAGTCATTTAAAAGTTTTAAGGTTACGAAGAAATTTTCATTTTTAGCAAAATACTAAGAAAGTGAATTTTGTATCACCCTGTTTGCTATGATATAGTTGAAATAGAGCCTGTAATTGTTTGGCTCTCGATGTTCATAACCTTAAAACCAGGAACTATAAAAAAATTAGTTTTGGCCGCCTTAATAAAAACAGTGCTCCGCCAGAATCGATGACCCTACTGAGCCCATAGTTTAGTTTTCCGCATTCCTCACTAATATTCTCTTTGAGGACATCAAGAGTCTGAGGATTGTTGATATAGACTCGTAACTTCAAGCAACCCACAAGAAAAGTCTAGAACGGTAACATCGGGCGATCTATCCAGCCAGTGCAAGTCATCAAAACTAGAGAACCCTGATATGCAGACCGCTATATTACTCAGGCCTTGAGTAATATAGCGCTCCATTTCTTATTAACGTGTATTTTGTAAAATTAAAGCATCTTCCGTTAGAGTGATGACGTTTGCGCCACCTTGTAATTACATATATTTCAAATACTTATGTTAAGTTTAGTTAAGTTCAGAGTAAGAGTTAAAATTTTCAAAAACTATAACCTGGTTATTTTAAATTCCAACTTATCAATTAAATTAAAACCGGTTTTTAAGAAAAATGCCGAATAATCGATAACCCTACTAGATGCATACATATATATATAGAGACATGTCTGCTAAATGTCTTTGAATTTATTTTCCGTTGCATGTTGCCTCACGCCCAAGTTCAAACTCATAAGCATCAATAAGAACATGTGCTTACGAGTATCTGTAACATCACATGATTTCAAATTACGAATCGAATGTATGCAAATGCGATGTTCAATTAAAATATAACTTTCTTTTTACAAACATTCGACGCTTTTAAAGAGAATTAAACAGGGAAATTAGATTTTGTAATGGTAGAAAAGAAAAAACAAAATGATATACATACTAGAGTTGTCAACCGATTAAGAATAATTCGATTAATCGATCAAACAAAACCAAACTCTTGTTCGAATAATTTTAAAACGACGATTTTCGAATAACGAATAATTAATGTCGATTAATCAAGCAATTTTTTATTAAAAACATAAATTAAATAAAAGCTTAGAATTTGATTTATTCTCGTTAGGTTTTTAGTGATTTTATACAAAATGTAGGAAAGTTAAAAAAAGTTGTTGCCATAGCCCTGGTAGTTATTAATGTCAATGTTTACTAAAGGCTAGATTACACTATTATACTTTGTATTAATACATGTCAAAAAGTCAAGTTATATGACAAAGTGTGATAGTGTGAATGCAATGTGTCACGAAAATGACAAGTAAAAAAGTTTGACATCCCATACGACTTCATCTTTTTTTGAAAAATTTCTAAACAATAATACCTTTCATTGGATCAGGGTTGCATTTTATTTCATGTGTGATGGTGTGAACACAAACTGTCATGTTAAATTAGATTTTTTGACAGTCGCAACAAAACCCATTATATTTCCATCTCACAAAGTATTATGGAATACGTAAGACTTGAGAGATAGTGTAATCTGGCCTTAAGCAAATAGTCATTGTATTTCAAAAATGTATTTTATGTTCTTATTAAACAAATCTTAACAGCAAATTGAGTAGGTGAGTTGCAAAACTCGTTCGTTACAAAATTGAAAATACGAGATGATAATTGATTCATTTGTATCAATCAGTGTTCGAAAATAAACAGTACATTATTTAACGTTCGGCTCACACACCCAGGAACGATATCTATTTCTTAGTGATTGTGTAGACATACACAACCCTTAATACCGTTCGTAACTATTTTCAAGAAAGAACCGAACATTATATAAAAAAAAACAGAACAATTGTAGTGATACCGTAGACAAACATTATATTTTAATGTTCTATAATGTTTTTTTCGTGTGTGTATTTTGTTTTTGTAAAAAATGTTTGGTTTTTTTTTACCAGCCAAAAGGGACGAACATTAACGAGCCGAACCGAAAACATTGAAGTTTGTGGATGTTTAAAAAGAAAAAAAAACCGAACGGAATTAAATGTTCACATCATTTGTTGAGTTTGATAAAAACAGTAATATTTTTGTGTTCGAAAGATGACTAACAGGGAAACGTTATTTTTTTTAATGATTTTCTACACAAACACTATTAGCGTTTGTGTTTTCCACAAATCTACCGAACCGAACATTAAGAAACGATATTTAGAATTTATTTTCGAACACTGGTATCAATGCATGTCCTCTTCCATGGTTTTAGCATGGACATGCATTGATGCAATCAGAATATTTCGTCTAACAAAGCGCCAAAAGAACTGGAAGAACCATTAGCCATCTCGTGTTTTTAATTTTGCAACAAAGGAGTCTTGCAATTCGTAGTTTTTGATGCTGAAACGTGAAGAGCTATTAAGGCTCAGTTAGGCGAACGTTGCTGTACCCGTAATGTACCGCACCGTACTGTAAGCACGTTGGTGCACTTATAGAACGTTTAAAAACGTGTCATATGTTTTCCCACACATAAACAAAAAGCAATAATATACATAAAACAAAACACACAGTGATGGGAATCAAAAATGTTCAAATGGTGACCGTTGTGCAGAAAAGGTACCACGTGATTTAAATGGTATTTAACTGTATTTTGTGTATGTAAAAAATGTTAATATTTATATTATAGATTGACAATAAATAAATTTGTTTTTTAGCATATATAAATTTTTAGCATACATATATTGTAAATGTGTATACACCAACCAAGGTTTTGATACACATAAAGTCTTATATGTTTCACATTTCCATTGTATGTGTATATGCATTTGTTTACTTTAAACATCTAAACATATGTATATTTGTAAATATGTTGTATTGTAAGTTGTTTTGTCGCAATTCCATAGATATACTGAAAAAAGTACCAAAAAAAGTGCAAAATTACCCACATTCAATGTAACATACAAGCCGCCCATCACTGTCTTTCAAATGTCACGTAACAACGGCATGAAATTCTATTTTATACAGATTGGTACGTTGCAACTACGGTACATTGCATTTCGTTAAGCTTTTGTATTGGTTTTCATATAACAAAAAGCGAACAGCTGATTGATACAGTACAGATACGGTACAGCAACGTTCGCCTAACTGAGCCTTTACTCCTTTAATGTGGTTAATGTAAATTTTAATTAAACATTCCCTGATGATGATATTCAAAGAATAACGAAATATCGGAAACAAATAAAGAAAAATTTTACATACAACTGACCTCGAGCTTAAGAAAGATTTTTAAAAAATTATTTTTTATTCGTTAATCTCATCGATTAATCGAATACTTTTTTAGATTTAATCGTTTAATCGAACCAACAAAAGCAATTATTTGAATTATTCGAACAATGTTGAATAGCGAATAATTGACAACTCTAATACATACAGATATTCTGAATCACATTGAGCTTTGATTCAAGGGCTTTCGCCTTGCAAAAAAGTTTGGCCCACATTTTAATTGTCTATAGAAACGTTGTAATTTTTCTTAAAATTTTTTTAAATTTATGGACGACATTGTGAATTTGACTTGAAATTATGCCATGCAATCGCTTTTAAAACGTACCTTATTTCAGAAAGCGGTCCAAAATTTGGTATCTAACTTTCGCTTAAAAGTTAAAGATTAATATCATAACAATCGAACAGACCCGAATGATACGATTTATTAAAGTCTTCAGGGTTGCCGCTTACTCCGATTCGAAAAAACTTATTTTTTAGTTCGAACATAGCCCCTTATACAAACTACTTTTCGGAAAAGAGTCTTTGTGACATAAGCTATTTTATTATGTTGATATTTACGGCCATGCTCTAACAATTGCAAAATTTGAAATAACAAGACGCCAGACATATTTTATGGTGTTCAGAAAATTTTGCGTTTTGCTTGTGGAAGACAAGGCCGCGTAGTTTCTTAAAAATAAACCAGTTCCCTTAAGCATACTTTTGCATTTAAAAGTCCACAAACTTCTTGCGTTTTACAAAAAAAAAACCTATTATGCGATTTCAAGGCAGAATCGCAAATGTTAAGCGTTTTTCGATTGTCAGAACATACCCGTTAGATTAAAGTTGGAACAACTTTTTTTATGCCAATCTAGGATACATGAACAACGTTTTTTAAGAATCGGTCCATACTTGGTTATAGCTCCCATAAAAAAACCACTCCCGAAAGCTTTAAACGTCATTACTTCCAAATATTTTCCAAATATATCAAAATTGTTGTGCTTGTTGGTCCAGAATTTAACATACGTCCCGTATAAATTCTCTCCATAAAATGTCTTTATGATGTAATGAAGGGTGTTTTTTTTTTTTTTTTTTTTGGAGTGATACAACTTCGAGTTGGCATCACTGCTTTATTTGACCACCCATTTAACAGCTGATACATAGTTGCTTTTTGTAAAGTTTGCTTTGACATTTCATTAGTAATCAAAATAATTCGGCGAATGGGCTGAGAACAAAAATTTTATTTTCCGATGACGCCCATTTCTGATTGAATGGGTACGTAAATAAGCAGAGTTATCGCATTTGGAGAGAGAATAATCCACAAGCTTTTGTCGAAACACCATTACATTCACAGAAAATTACTGTTTGGTGAGCCTTATGGGCTGACGGAGTCATTGGCCCATATGCCTTCAGAAACGATGATGGTCAGAATGCGAAAAGTTGTTGGTGTTCCAGATTGCGCTTTCTACGCGCCAGCTGTGGCGGGCACATGCCCGAAATCATATTTAAATATTAATGTCATAAGATTTTCTATCCAAAAAAGACCGTTTAATTAGTATCAGAAATATATTACTATGTTTTATGATGATTTAAACTTGTATCACTCTATAAAAATCACCCTTTTATACACATATTAACCATATAACAAAATTTTGTTTTGGGGGGCCGTGATTGCCCTGGGTCCCAAATGGGGTAAACTCTTGAAAATGTGTCTGTAAATACTGTGGTGTAAGGTGTTTGTTTTCATAATAAAATTGTGTGTTAATGTTAGTGAAGATTAAAGTTCATCGGAAATTATCGGAGCCAACCTTAACAAAGCCTTTGAGTTTATGAAACCAGGCATTGAGGAACAAAAACCTGGTTCTGTTAATCAAGATAATGTGATTTTCTTCTTAGCTAATGTCAATATATAAGGAATCGGAGATACTTGCTGGAGATCTTGACATTTCGTTGGCAGCCAACTTTGTGAATGAATCTGAAAAATTGCCATCCTAAATAAAGGGTTTTGTGGCCTAAAACGGACTGTCAACTTTTTGATGTCAAAAGAAAATTTGTTTTCGACAAAAAGTTCGCAGCGGATCAAATAATCACCAAACTTGGACTAGTTTTAAAGTTATTATAAAAATCTTCGAATTTTACACAAATTATTATAAAAAAAAACTTTATTACCGATTTAAGAACGATGAGATGTTCGAAATTGCTGATTGCTTCTTGCGCGTTGAATAAAGCATCAAATTTCTAGTAAACTCTAGGGCAATGAGAGCAAGGAGGTTACATGCTGCAGATTTGTGGCGTTAACCTATTCCTAATGCAGTTGCATTTAATCATCAAACAATGTTTAACAGGGTTGTGGAGTCGTCAAGAAAAAGCTCTTACTCCGACTCCAACCGTTGAAATCTTTTAAGTCCGACTCCGGTTCCAACTCCGACTCCTACTCTTACATTGATGCTAAATATATCGCTCATTTGCTGCAAGACCGGCATAACTCAAAAAAATCCATTTCGAGATAATGGCATTTAAAGTTTTTGATTTGCTCTAAATACTTAGAAAAAAAGAAGACACATTCTCTTCAAACTGGGAAAGTATAAAAGATATAAAGATGAATTTAATACACAATATAAAGAAAAACAAAGCGAACAATTCTGCATCTCTAACTCCAAAATTTTATTTTTTGTGTTATGCCGGTCTTGCAGCAAATGAGCGATATGTATATAAGACTGGTCCTTATTTGACTTTAAACTCTTTTTTTTAATGCAGTGCCTTTTAAATTATAGCAAGAAAATTTTTCTGTAAAAATATTGGCGATGCAATATGCCCATTTCGAAGAATTTTTATTTTTGAACATATAAGAAATTTTTTTGTGCCGAAAAATGTTAAAATTTTGTGGGTACTCCGACTCCACAGCCCTTATTTGAAATATTCTTTCCAAAAATTAAGGACAAAGTTTACATGCATTCGAAAATTGAAAAAGATTGTGAAATTGGGAACCCTACAAAAGGAGAGCAGCAATGTCAAGGTTTTGATATTATTTATTTTCTTCAACATGTTTATTTTCATGTTTTTAGTCAGGCCATTAAATGTGGGAGACCGTCAGGCAACACGATTTGGTTTTGTACGAGCACTTCAATGCAGTTCGACAAGTTCTAATCAGATGACAACTTTAAGAAAGTTGGTCGACACAAAAACAACATGATGTAAATTGTGGTATCGTAAGAAAAATACGGCGGAGTACAAAATGTTTTATTGAATTTGTGTTTTATAATGTTAAGGAACTTTAAGCGAATTTTTCTCTCTTTTCAATTTTATTCTTACTATTAGTTTTCTAAAACAGGATATTAAGTTAATTTCCTTTACGTTGTGAAAAGTTAAAAAGTTTGATATAATTGAAGAAGAGTAAAAAATAAAGGAATATTTTCTTTAAAAAAAATGGTTGTGTGCAGGTTTGAGTAGTAATTAAAAATAAAATCATATAAGAGTTTTAAAAATATTTAAAAGGTTTATTAGGAAATATCGGGTGTGTAACTTAACACAGAAAAAAAAAAATATTTATTTCAATTAAGAAGATTTATAATATTTATTAAAAAATTAATTAATTTTGCACCATTAAACAAATTATAAGTATCAATTAAACGTTAAATTCACTTGATAAAACGTTTAATTCACTTGATTAAACTTTTTCTACACTTGATTAAATGTTTAATTCACTTGTTTAAACTTTTTCTACACTTGATTAAACGTTTAATTCACTTGATTAAAGTTTTAATTAAAACTAATTTTATTTTTGATTACAGCTTTAATTGGTGAAAAATCTTCGAGACCTTTTTTCTGTGTATATTGTTGACATTTATAAAATAAAAATTTATTTAAAGTATTTGCTACTGCTAGAACTAAACGTTTACCATCTTTCTGGCAGCATTTAAAACCTACACCAAAAAAATTACTAATTTTTATGAATTCAAGAGAGAATAAACCCCGTTGCGGATACCCCGTTTTGAAGTTGAGCGTATTCCAGTTCTGCATCAAATGAGTCAGACGGGTCAAGGTTTAACCTATAAGACGGATGAAGCCAAAGTACCTAACTGCTGTACATATTCTAAATAGTTTTTTACTGGTCTTGTAACATGTGGTTCTTCAAGAATATTTTGGCTTCATGACTGGTTGCATATTTTTTATGAATGTTCGCTTGCAAGAATCAGCTGTGTTTTGCTGAGATCCCCTGCAGTTTTCTGGCCCGATTTCAGCAACCCCCATCAAATACGGAGCACCACCCTGGTGCAATGGATATTCGGCTTCCAAGAATCAAATTTGTTTTGTACAGATCCCCTGTAAACGTCAGTGTTTTTCGACGCTAGCTCGTCCTTTAGCAAATCTTCTAAACACTTAATACCATGCCGGGGAATTTTCGGTCTGCTGGAAAGTTATTAATGTAATGTCAAATCCTAAATAAGGAGTGACTAATTGCAATTTGTTCGGCACTTTCTAAATTTATGGAGAGTATGGTAAATCACCAACTTGTCAAGTTTTTAGAGTCAAACTACCTACTAAGCGACTGCCAGTATGGCTTTTGTAGAGATCACTCTACTGGAGACTTAAACTTTGCCATTATAGAACACAGACCTAGCGTATCCGATGTTGGTGCTATGTGGCAGAACATGAATTATACGCTTGGTCGACCCCATTACATAATCTAGGAATGGGCTCGAGCGAAGAGGGTCGATTTTAATTTCCGAAAAACCAAATGTCGAGACGCATAAGCGCGACGGATCAAGGTGCTTTATCTGTTTATACAGATGGTAAAATAATTGAAGAATCAGAATCTCTTGATGTTCTGGGCTTGAAGATACAATGTGATTGATGTCCGATGGACAGAACATATAGTCAAGGTGTTGAAAGAAGCAATCAAGTGCATTGGTTTTTTATAACGGTGTAAAAGATACTTTACTCCATCTGATCTATTTACTATTTATACAATATATACAACTCTGATGTATGGAGCGGTGCTTTAAAGTCTATTTTGGAGCTTCTTCACCGCGTGCAGCAGATGGCGCAGGTTTACAGTAGGCTATCCAGTTCTATTGACTCCCTTGAGCGCCGTCGCAATGTGGGTTGTATTTGCCTGTTTAATCGATACTACAATGGGATGTGTTCTGATGAAATTAGGGATCTGGTTCCTGAAACCCGTACGTTTGTTCGTAATATATGTTTTTCCTCATGAGCCCATCCTTTTGTGTTTGATTGGCCGGTGAATCGTACAACGCATTACAGGGATAATTTTGGCCGGACGGTTCGTATGTAGAACAACCCTTCTGCTCTTACTTCCAACATGAATAAATTCAAGTCGAGTGTTTACAAGCACTACTCCCTCTTTCCTCCTTCCCATAACCCTTTTTCCTTTAACACAATGCAATACATAGTAGGGGTCATTATCTGAGTCCAAGCAAAAACAAATATATGAGAATCCCCATTTTTAACTTATACACCCAAATTTAGGAAAGTACTCTTAATTTCATAATTTGGTAAAAATAACCCATTAAAATATAAATTAATAATAATAAGATTTCCGTATGACGTGCTAAGTTCCCAATTTTTCATATTTGATAAATACACTGAGATTTATTGTTGAGGGAAAGCCAGCCTCCATGCGCATTTCGCCGGTTGCTCAGGTCAAATCATCACGAAACCTTTTCCAAAGATTTTAGAAAAGCCAAAAATATTATACAAATAAAACCCACTTACGACTACAGTTCGAGTCGGAAAAAGCCACCCAATTGTATGGAAATCTTATTAATAATAAATTTTGTGTTCCCAAAAATAACTTTGAAATTAATAATGTTGCATAAAAGTAGTATTTTTTTTTTCTCATAAAAAACTTTTCGAAACAGAAATTATAATGAATTTTACCACAAATTTGTCATGCTTGGACAGTAAAAATGTTCGTTATATTTCTATTTGCGTATAAAATCAAATTTATGATGGATTTTTAGTTAAAATAAAAAGACAAACATTAAAGTTTAAGGATGCATAGAATTCCTGGTTAAGGATATTAATTTTAATAGGTTTTACAGCGACCAAAATTGCGTACAGCAGATCATTGTTAAACATTTTAGTAGCAGCAAACAAAAAATAAAACATAAATGTTGAGTAAAAATGTCTAAATAATTTACGACATTTCTGGCGATGAGGAGTTTACGAAAAGTGACACGTTTTTCATGTGCAAATGAATGAATTAAGGATAAAAGTGATGAACCATTATAAATTTCTTAGGAACAGGGATGCAATAAATTCTTGAGATATAATTTAAAGAGGAAATAGTCGACTTTTTGTTGCTGTATTAAAACGTGTGTAAGTCGAAAATTAAAGAAGTTTTAAAGCCTCGTGTGTAGCAAATCTCTTGGTAGATTTTTCAGAAAGATGGCATATCTACTTAACAAAACTCTTTATAATATTGACAAAAGGTCATAGCTGTATAACACACAAAGTAATGTGTAGAATTTAGTCACCTCTGTAACAATAAACAGTGAGTTAATCTTTTCTTACATTAACCACTACAATTGGTTGGAATTTTCCGAACACTAATTGTAGTTGTAAGTGGGTTAAGAAAAAATAAAATAAAATAAAATAAAATAAAAACAGAACCAAATTGCTTTTGGTATTTTGTTTAAGAACGAACCGATGGTACCCTACACCATTAGCGGGTTTCCCCAGGAGATGTGCTGGGTCATCTAGGGGGCGTAGTAAAAACATTTTGAGAAGTCAGACCTCTTGGTGTTACATCCACTTGGGTAAATAGCAGCTACATTCAACCTGGTATGCGCCAAAGATCCAAATGCCAGAGTTTTTTTCAAAGCTGTTTGGATTAACTATAGCAACGGGATTAGACAACTTCGGCATTTGGCGGGTATAACTTTGGCGGGTTTTACACTCGAAGGACGACCTGTGTGTGAAAATTATCCTAACACACACATGGGATTTGGTAAGTGCATAAATTAACTCACCATATGGTTGAGATTCACCATGAGATTAGGTCATATGGCAAGTGCTCATGTTAATCGAAATCACAACGCCACTTGCGAGTTATCGTAAAAACAATAATTTGAGGAATGTGTTTAGTTTTCAAATTTGATATTCATGACAAAGCTTATGGCGATATTAATATGCATTCAAAATGTTTTCAGACAAAATTAGCTTGCAGGAGTAGAGCTTGTTTGGGTCCTTTAGGAAATCATGGAACGATTTCAAAACAATTATGAGAAATGTAACCAAATTCCAATAATTGCACAAGTTTAAATCGTCTTAAGTTAAGGTAAGAAAGGCGAAATACATGGTATCAAGCCCCCGGGCATAAAATGTCGAAATCACGAAAATACTTAGGAGTTTACGAAACGTTTATCTCGTGCGGCCTTCGAATTTCGATTTTTTTTTTGTAAAAGTAGCCTCTGGTAACACAGTTCAACACAAAAAAAAATATTACGGGGTTCTGACAACGGATTCTGGTAGAGAAGACCAAAAAAATTATATGTGTTTCGGCGTTTTGAAAGTTTACATCGGAATTTTATTTTAGAGGCGGTTAAAGTTTCCCAGCTTTGGGGTTAATACTACACTTAATATGCAGTCTTGAATTTGACTGGTTTTTGGTATTCGTGTTATGTTTCGGGCTTTGGTGTGTTCAGGGGGAGTTAGAGGGTTAATATGTTCTACAAAAATATTTGCCATACCGTTTTCGACAAAGTTGATAACAAATACCCTATACCTCAGATGTAAAGAGTTTTATATATCGATATCCTGCACGAGCATGCCAAAGCTTCGATATTTTAGCCACATCTAAATCTAAAATGGGCAATCTTTAATTTGACTGGTTTTTGGTATTTGTGTTTAGTTTCGGGCTCTGGTGTGTTCAGACAATAATAGTAAAATTTTATGGCCAACATTTTTGTCGAACATTTCTTCCACGCCCTTCCCCATTTTCGGGGTGTTTTTACAATCAATTAGAATTAAGCCAAAAAATGCCGTTATGAGGGAGTGTTAGAGGGTTAATATGTTCCACAAAAATATTTGCCATAACATTTTCAGCAAAGTTGCTCCGCATACCCTACACCTCAGATGTACAGAAAACATAGAAAACATATATACCAATATGCTGCAAGAGCAGGCCAAGGGTGGGAAACTTTAACCGACTCTAAAATAAAATTCTGATGTGATCTTTCAAATATTTTTGTGGTCTGCTCTAACCAGGGTTGTTAGATGTGACGACTTTTCGACATTTTGACGATTTTTTTGAGAAAATATAGTAAAATGACGATTGACGATTTTTTTACAAAAAGTAATAGTGTTTTGACGATTTTCTGGCAACGATAAAACCCCTTACAAGAAATATTTACAATAATATTGGGAACAGTCCAAAACGTATCAATATATTTTTCGAAATACAAAAATTATTGGAAATTAAACAAAAAAAAAATTCTTTTCCCATCACAAACCAGTTGGCTTTCTTTAGATGCATTAGTAATTCGAACTCTACAATTAATGGGTGATTTTTTTAGCTATTACACTGGTTTAAACAGTTGACGCACGTTTCGTGTTTTGTTTCACTGTCAAACATCTTCAGTTTGGTCTATAATTTAACCATGAATCGTCTTACAAACGAACAACACTTTTATTGAATTTTATTATCAAAATGCGTGCTTTGTTAAGAAAGTTCATCGCGCGCTTCTTCCATTTTATGGTCAGTTTAATCGACCCACTGAAGCGGCTATTCGGTACGTTAATATGCAGAATTGTCGATTTTGGAGTGAAGATCAGCCAGAAGCATTGCAAGAGTTACCAATGCATCCAGAAAAAGTCACAGTTTGGTGCGGTTTATGGGCTGGTGGCATCATTGGACCGTACTTCTTTAAAGATGATGCGAATCGTAACGTAGCTGTGAATGGTGAGCGCTACCGTGAGATGATATCCAACTTTTATTTGCCCAAAATGCAAGAGCTTGACTTGCATGACATGTGGTTTCAACAAGACGGTGCCACATGCCACACTGCACGCTTAACAATGGACTTATTGAGAGACGAGTTCGGAGAACATTTTATTTCACGTTCGGGACCGGTCAATTGGCCGCCTAGACCGTGCGATTTAACGCCTTTAGACTATTTTTTGTGGGGCTATGTTAATGCTCATGTCTATACACACATGCCCGCTTCAATTGATTGGAAGACAACATTGAAGCATTTATTCATGAGATACCGGCAGAAATGTTGGAAAGAGTATGCCAAAATTGGACTAAGCGGACGGACCATTTGAGGCGCAGTCACGGTCAACATTTGCATAAAATAATCTTCAAACATTAAATTTTATGGACCGTACTATCGATTCAAATAAAGATTTCTAAACTTTCCTAAAGCTCTTAAAAAATTACCCATTATATGAATGCCATCGATACTGCAAAAAATTAAAACTAGAGCCCCGAATTGGGACAGTCCTATTTGCATCGTTTCGATTTGCAATCGCTACATACGATTGGATTTTTTCACTGATATTATAACCACTAGTGAAGAATTTTTCTATTTGCGTGTAAAAAGGCGAATTCCCATTTAATTCTGTTAGGTAAGTTATTCTAAGCATAGTTGCGTGTTAGGAAGTAAGAAGTTAGTTTTTAATAAAAAGTCGTGTAGAAAAATTAGTGCAAAAAAAAGAAAATGCATTAGTTTGACACTGAAATTGGACGTAGAAAAACGTTCAAAGTAGGGTGAAAAGGCTGTCGATATAGACAGACCCCTAGGTTAAGCACCTTCAACAGTAACAACAATTTGCAACAGATATAGCGCTAAAATTTAATCATTTAAAGATAGCTCGAGTAAACACCAAATGGGATTTTATTTTTTATTCAATGTTTTTGTGAATATGGATAAATGAAATAAATAAATTTTTGTTATGTTTTTATAAAAATATATTTTTTTTATGTAGGATTTCTTTTCAAATGATTAAAATATTTTTACTTATTTTTTTAAATAAATAAGCCCACCAATGCAATAAATTGTCTCTGATTTGTAAAATTTAAATATTTGACGGTTTTTGACAATTTTGTTAAATGTTTGGGACGATTTTGACGAATTTTGTTAAAATTTTTGACGATTTTTTAAGAAAAACCCCAACAACCCTGGCTCTAACTCTAATTGTTGTACAGTGTTATTACTGGGTTCACATCGGTTAACATCATCATCATTAGAAAAACACTTTTTAATTTTTGACATAGTGTTTCTTCTTAAGAGAGATATTTTTAAAGCGCTTTAGAGATAAAACCGAGCTACTTTTGATCCATTATAATATGTAATAGTCTAATACTTTCCGAGCATCATAAATGCATCACTATGCCAAATGTAGGGTAAGCATAATAATTTATAAAATCTTATTAACGCGCAGTTTTCTTAACAATAACTGCAAGACTTTTTGCAATAAGACAGAATATAAAAAAAATAATGTAAATACCGCAAATGTTTAGAAAAGCTCTTTAACGGAGTAGATTTTACTGTGCGTAAAAAGGACATATAACGCATATTTAACAAATACAATAAACAAATATTAACAACAACTTTATGTATTCTCTACCATAATATTTATTTCTAATTGTATAAATTTAAACATTAACGAACAAAAACAAACCATATTTGATGTTTAATGTTTTTTCATTCACTTTATTGTTTTTTGATTCGCCCCCTGGCATCAGGCCCATAAAACCTACAAAAACAACAAAAAAATAACAATCAAAATTCTTATTATTAAGGCCTTAAGGTGTTTGCATGCGTGTTGCGTGCGTGTATCATTTTTGCGGCATTTATTTTAAATTTTGTTTTTTTATTTGTTAAACGTTGCGCCAAAAATATAAAAATGACATTAAATATCTATTTTGTATGTTTTATTAGTACGTGCAACGCACTCATACATTTTGAAAAAAAAAAAAAATAAGAATATAAAAAAAATTTATTTTCATTTTAATTCTTGTAATTGCGAAATACCAAAAAGTGAAAATGGTTGGTTTATTGTCTTTAAATCGTTGATATTTTCCATTTTGTTGTTTTTATTTTGTTTTTGCATGTTATTAAATTTTTAAGAGTGCAATGCTTAAGATAAAATTCTTGAAATACATGACGCCTATCGTGAACAAAATGTGAACAATTTTTCCCTTGACATAATGCTTTCTTATACATTTTTTAGGGATAACCAAGCAAATGTTAAAGGGAAATTTGATTCGCGATAAGGCTGCATAACTTTTCATTACGATTACAAACGTAATCGCGATTAATTGCATCTTTTAAAAATCCAAACTTTTGTTTTAAGGAAAGTTTTCAGTCCGCAGAAGCTTAAGCTGTAGCCTTTCTCGTCGACTGTATATTAACCTACACCAGTTAAAGCAATCTAGTTACTCCAATCAAAATTTTTGACAATTTTGGTAATAGTACGACTTAAAAGGGTTGTTTTTTAGCTGCATGAGAACTTAAAATGATAATTTTTTTTATTATACCACTGGGATAAATGGTATAAAAAGAAAGATTTCAGAAATTGAACTAGAGGGTTCACTTTTTGTGATTGAACGAAAATGGCAAGTTCCTAAAATTAACTTTTAAGCACAAGACTACGATAGTGATCAACCAATTGAGATGTTAACGACAGAAGTGGTTAAGAAAATTTACAAAATGGTATTGGATTATCATCAGCTGAAAGTGCGTGAGCTAGCTGAAATTAAAGGCATTTCAAAAAGTGCCAGACAACTAGGCTTGCCATACGGTCTTGATTTTTCTTGACTTAAACAAATTTCTAGTGCTCATCAATAACACTGCACAACAAATTTGTACTATTTTTGTGCGGGGTGGAATTTGATTGAAAATTTTTGCTTATTTGAGGTCGCTGATCTCAAATCTAAATCTCCATTTTTTTTATCGGCTCCACTTTTTGAAATGAGGTTTGTTTTATTGCAATCGGTGCACAACTTTTGATTTTATTTACAATTTACTGAGAAAACAGAATATCGATTTCCATACAGAAGAAAATATAGCAGAATTGATTTTAATGTTTTTTCCTTACTTCTGTTTTCTCGTACTTTTTGTCAAGAATTCTTCTTGAAGTCCAAAGTACATTTTTTGTTTTAATTGTTGTCTTTCTTTTTTCTGTTGATCATGCAGAAAAGCAAATTTCGATCTACCAAAGGTTAAAATACTTTGGGCTGTACTTGGGACTTCAAGAAGAATTCTTGACAAGAGTACGAGAAAACAGAAGTAAGGAAATAACATGTAAAATCAATAAAAATGGATAATCATTCAGAAAAGCAAATTTCGATTTGGTTTAAGGATTGATGTTTGACTATTGACGTCAGCAGTCGTCGATGGCTGCGAGTGTAAGACGGCAAATCCATCTGAAGAGGTCGAGTGGTTGCGATCGAAACATGTCATGATAACCTGCCGGCCAGGGTTCGAGCCCCGGCCACGGTCAAGAATAAAAGATTATCAATAACAATTTTAATTAATTTTCATGTTGTAAAAATTCCTTTCTTCATAAAAATAATTTAATGAAAATTAAATTTGAATTAAAAATGTTAAAAAATTTGGATTGATTTTTATTATAAAATTAAATCAAAATTTAAGCGTTAATACTCAGTATATTGCATTTATTTAAGTGGAACTAAGCTAGACCAGACTAGAAGCAAAACTTTCTCAAAAAAAAAAAGAAAAGTTAAAAAACTCCAGCTTAACATTCCGTACGCCTCAAGTTAAGACATTTATTTCTAACACAATCAATGGGTGAAGTGTTTTTCTTTTGACTGCTGAGTTGGGTGGTTTTCCCTGTATTTCTCTTCTAGTCGTTTTCTGTTATATGAACATTGAACTTTAAAATATTGGTACAAGTCGTACATTAGACTTCTCATACAATTCTAACAAGCATTCTTAGCCGTATTTACGTTTAAAGTTATTTTGCTTCTTTTCATCGTTCTAATGGCAACATAAATACTTTTAAGTCCTTAGTATTCGAAATGAGCGACAAATCACGTAGCAAAACTTTTTGAGATAGTAAGTAAATTTTAAGTTAATGTTTTTTTTTAAATTTTCCTATTATTTTTTTTTAAGCAAAATTAAATTGAAACTATTTTTCTTGAGTATTTAAATAGCAAATAATCCTCTACACTATAGTGTAGATAAAGATACGTTTGATACTTGAAGCCAGCAGGAGAATTTTTAACTTGTCTCACTTTACATACAGTGGGGTAGAAACAAATACTAGAGAAATGCGAATGCCAATTTTAAAAGGCTGGCAAAAATGTCATGGAGTTAAACATGGGGTAAGCAAAGATGTATATAAGTTTAAGTGTTGTTATAACCAAATTTTCTGTATAAATTTTATAAAAAAAAATAATCGCTTAAAGGCTCTTAACATACCCTCACCACGAGGCAGGTTTGTAAGGGAAAATATTAAAGAAAAAATGTAGCAACAAAAAATTATGTTGAACGTTACACTTTTTTGGCAAAAATGTATTGCTTCAAAGTGGGAACTCGTCATATAAAATTCATGACATCCATTCGTAAGCTTGACATACTCTACTGCAACATACTGGCACAAGCAAGTGATGCTGAATAGGGCTCAGGGCACATACCATACAAGCATTCTGGTGCAATATTCATTTCACCATTTTAAACTTTTGTACGGATGAGTTGTTGCAACAAGTGCGCAGCGTATTTGTTATTGATATTATTTTGAAATTAAATATTAAAAAAAATTCGTGTGTTTTACACAGAAAAAAATATCTCAAGAACATATTTAACAACACTGTTTGCAAAATATAATTTTAATTCAACAAAATTTATTTTTATTTAAAGAAAATATTTATCAAAATTAAATAATCAAATATTTCAATATATTAAATAACTGAAAGTATGTATTTGAATCAAAGCAGTCAGAATTTATACTTCTTTTGCCCGTGTTTTAATATGTCTCCATTTTTCAAAAATGTTGGGCAACAACTCTTTTTATTGACTCAATAAAGTTGTTTGTAAACTTAAAATTCAATAACTATACCAACTATACAAACTTTTTCATCAATACCACAAAAATCGTCATCGCAGAAAATTCCAAAATTTTTAAATCAAATATGCTATTTTCGTATTCAAATATGAAAATTATTTCTTTCTGTGTATTAAAGAGTCGAAAAGAATAGTGACCCAGCTTGTTCTGCAATTATTATTATTATGTTATATTGATGCATAAAACCCTTATGTTTACACAGAAAAAATTCTCCAAAATTGTTCACTAATTAAAGCATTAATCAAAAATAAAATCAGTTTTAATTAAAAATTTAATCAAGTGAATTAAACATTTAATCAAGTGACTTAAACATTTAATCAAGTGAATTAAACGTTTAAACAACTGAATTTAACGTTTAATTGATACTATTAATTTGTTTACTGGTGCAAATTTAATTAATTTTTTAATTAATATCACAAATTTTTTAATTGAAAGCAATTTTTAATTAAATTTTTTTCTGTGTACTCTTCAACAACTTTTCTCAACTAAGCTAATTCCACTATACACAACAACTTAAACTGGTATCATCAGTAAAATATCAAACTCTGTTTGACATCGCTACAGCAAAAGGTACAATCCCACAAAATGCCCATACACGAACAAACCACTAGCGCAAACAATTAACTGGAAGTGCATGTTGTAGTTCACTTTCTTTGTCATTGCCCTGTGATACTGGGCGTCTGGAAAAGCGGTGTTTGCTTGCTTAGAGGATCGGTGTGACATGGTAATACAACGGGAACTAATTAATGGACCCACGTGAGCTGTGTTTGATCACGGCTGCCAATGGAACCTAACCTAACCTGTTTAGATGATCTATCTAGGATAGAACTGAGATCGCTTCTTCCTTTCATTGGGAAGACGATTTGGTTAAACTTTGCTGTGACGCTATCTGAGTAACTGCTCTATAGGATGGCATAAGCGCTGGGTATAACAAAGGGCCCCAAGTGAGCTGTCTAACGATGGCTGACAATGGACACTAACATACATAGCAAATCAATTTTTTATTGGGAACATTACCTTTTTTTATATTTTGAAATAAGTGTAATTTTTGCTTATTATCCAGAAGGTTTTGGCAACTCTATCCTTGAGACTTAAGCAATAATACACCGTGCTTTTGTTACATCTTTTAATCAGAATTTAATTTTCTTTTTATTTTAAGGATGCACTCCTTAAAAAATGAAATCCAGTCGACTGTAAATGTCTTCATAAAGTGAGTTTGCGAAAATAATTGTATGGTATGTGTGTGTCTTAGATTTACTATGGCAACACTTTATAAACAATAGAGAGACAATGGTGATGTTTTTTTTTTTGCATATTGGCTCTTAAAATAATGATAAAATAGTTTTCAATGGGATTAAAAACAAACACTACTCTATTAAACAGGGTAGCCCAAAAGAATCAATGTGGTTTAAATGATATGGAACTTTGTTATTACAATACAATTTTCTATTATATCTTAAAGTTATTGTAAAGAAGACTTGGAATATTTAGAACGGAAAAGAACTTTAAAAAACAACGAATTAAAGAAACAGGAGAGGCTTGATTTCTCATTTATTTAAGACGAAGAAAATCATGACTCTAAACAAATGCAGATAACACAGGTTCACACTGAGAAAAATTTCTTAACCATTTCAACTGATCCTTATTTTTTTTTTTGACATGCTAAATCCTACTAAAAATTGGCTTTTATCTACTCAGGTATTTTCTTATTCGTTCAAAGCAAGTTTGCCACTGTTTGACGCTTAATAAAGTAGCCTTTTCAATAATATATAATTCATTTTAATTGAACCAGACTTTGACTTTGGAAGGCGACTGAAAGAGAAATATACAACAAGAAACACAAATGGGCCTTTATCTGATAAATTTGACGTGATGGGACAATACTGAGCTCATATTTGGATTTTGTATGCCAAAGACATAAGAAACATTTCAATTAAGTTTAATTATTTAACCTCTCCTGAGTATTTAAAAGAACGGGTGTATATGAATAAACTATAGAGCATACACAGAATAAAATTTTGCACCATTAAACGCATTAATAAAAAATAAAATCAGTTTTAATTAAAAATTTAATCAAGTGAATTAAACGTTAAATCAAGTGAATTAAACTTTTAGTCATATGTATTATGCATTTAATTGGCAATATTAATTTGCACTTGATTAAAAGTTTAATTCTACTGTTTAAAAATGAGGGGCATTAATAAAATTACGGATTGACTTTAAAAAATCAAAGACTAGTCAAACCCTTTCGTTTCGCTTGGGTCACCCTGTACAGCTACTAAAGGTAACCGTAGTCATGTAAGTTTAAAGGTATGTACGTATGAGGGAACTTAACAAGAATAAAGTTGGGGTCTTATTGTATTCATTTTGATAAATTTCTTGTGAACAACTACAATAGCAATACACAGTTTTGAAAATAAAGTTTTCTTTGCTGATATGATTTGATTTTTTTTTCTTCTTTATTTGCTTAAAAATTATTTCATTGACAAATTATTATTGTACAGCAGTATAAATGACAAAAGTTACACGTCCCAAGAATAAACAAGAGCTTTGACACGTAGCATTTATCAGTTATACAGTAAAAAAAATTTTTAAATGTCTAGTTTAAGCTTTCATTATCTTGAAAAATTTATAGAAAATAAATTAAATTACTTATCAGTCAAAAGAGGTGCTAACAGTAAAAGATAAGTTGACTTTGAACAAGAAATATTTACTGAAGGTCTTATCAGGTTGTTTACATTTAAGTTTTAAATGGAGTCTCTTAGACCCCAATTGCGGAGCATCATTTATACCCTTAAAGTGAGCCTTGGGCTATGATGCCACAAATGAGTTGCTGAGCAGGCTCTAGCGTTTCTCAGAGGAACTTAATCCCAATTTAGAAGGCACAACAAATTTTAGACGTTAATCGAATTTAGAAGGCACAACAAATTTGACGACGCAACCCGAAAAAACGAAACCCGAGGCCACTTATTCAAGGTATTACTGTGTATGATGCACACACAGAAATATTAATATACTCGTTGGCAGTCAAGGGGCACTGATGTCATTAACATCGTATTTCCCCTCCTCCGTCCGCATTATTCACTATTATCTGTCTAGCTAGCATTACTCAGGTTTGAGTTTCCGCGCCCTTAAATAACCCTAGTGGCAATGAGGCGGATAATTTAGCTAGAGCAGGATCTGCTTTGGACATTTTGTATTTGGTATCGGTTTCTGCACCTCTCGTAATCAAGAGAGGAATTTTCAAATATTTTTTAGAGTGCTGTAATTAGATGGTCTCAATTGCTGAATATCGGTTCCTTCGGTTCAAGTGACTGAAATAGGTACTAACCGGCCATTACACCTTTGTAGAACATGCGAGCGGACTTGGGACTTCGTTAAACAAAAATTGTCATGAACCAAGGAAAAAGCACTTCTTCATCTTCCCTGTAAATGTCCGGCACTTTACTTGCCACGGAATACAAGTCTTTCAGGCATGTATTTACTAGGAGACCTATACGAAGTATCAACGATCAGTTTAGGTGACCTTACTCGATTCTTTAGCATGACAAACCAAACAACCAATGTCAAGTCCTTGATATGAGAATTCATACCATATTGTATGGTGTGATCAACACGTGTTCTTAAGACTACTTAATTGCTTGTTTGTTCCTTAACAAGAAGTCACGTTAACCCACCAACCGAACCATGTGCTTTCCCACGACAATCGGTTTTACGTACCGGATCGACTCGAAGTTCAAAGAACAACGACGAAGGATTGTCAACGCAGTTAACAGCTATTCTAAAGGTCTCACTGCTACAACAACAACAATCATGTATTTTTTATTTGATATAAAATCAAAAGTCTGATAAGACTTGTAAGTAATTCCACATCGAGTACAATAAAAGATTTAAAAACAGCGATCGAAAATAATTGTTAATTTTCAAATTTTTCTTTAAAAAAATCAACAGAAGTACACACAGAAAAAAATAGAAAAAAATAATAGAACACTTTGTTAAAAATAAAGTTTTAGGTCAACAAACTATTTATTTGATTCAATGAAAAAATTTATCAAACCTACGTATTGCAAAATAGCACTCAATAAAACATATTTAATAATGAAATATTTCTTCATATTCAATCAAAAAAAAGTATTTGAATCAAAGTAAAGACAGTATTTTTACAACTTTTGTCCATATTTAGCTCATGATTCCCATTCGCTTTACAGTTTTAGTTAAATAATATCTTTAGTTTTTCCAAAGTCTCTGGAAAAAGGTTTCCTGATGATCTTCCTCAGCAACCAGCGAAATGCGAATAGGAACTAGCTTCTTCCCCTGCAATAAATATTAGTGTATATATCAAAGAATAAAAATAAGGAATTTAGCACATCATAATTAATAAATTAATAAATAAAGATTCGATAAACATTTTGTTTGATTTATTCAACATTTCCAACAATTTATTTTAACAAATCACGTAAACATTTTGTTGAAAAAAATTATTTTGGGCAACAACTTTTTTTAGTGACTCAATAAACTTTGTTGTTGACTAAAAATTCAATAATTATACCTAAAATTTTTTTTATCAATACCGCAAAAATCGTCATCGCAGAAAATTTTTTTAATCAAATATGGGATTTTCGTATTCAAATATGAATATTAGTTTTTTCTGTGCACCAATTGACTGACAATCTTTCGCGATATTATTTAAGTTAAATTAAAAAATTCAACCAAACAAAAATGTTATTGTTAAGTTTTATTAACTGCTCAAAAATTAAAATAACGTATTAAAAATACAACAAAAGCCACAGCAAAAGGAGTACCCAGGTAGAATCTCCATCCGTTCGGCAAAAGAGCAGTATGCAAAAAAAAAACGAAAGCTGTTGTAAACGGGTTAAGTCATAAACAGTGTAGAAACCCACTCCGTCCAAACAATTTTAGTAGGCAACGTTACTTTTTGGCATAGCCATAGCCAAAGAACGGAACGGCGAAAAGCCTGTTATGAAAAAAAAGTTTAAAATACAATGAACAGTCCATTAATCGAGCAATTTCCAACTACATTTTTCAAATTCTTTGTGCATGTTGTTCAATTAAAGCATTTAAGTAAAAAAAAAAAATTATGTTTCTAAAACGACTGCGCATATTAAAGGAATTTCGGTTTTTTTTTAGTAATTTTTAAAAACTAAACCGTTTTTGAGTTACGCGAATATATGATGTGCAACCTCCTCCATTTTCGAAATAACGGTATATCTCGAAAACCAGAGCTAACCTAAAAAAAACGGCTAACACCACTGGATTCAGCGAATTAGGTTAAAACGACAAGTGCCCAGCTTGTCTAAAAAAAGTGTCAAACATTTGAACTCAAAAACTATTCATATAAGAGTCAACCTAAATACTAGAGTTGTCAATTATTCGCCTTTCAACTTTGTTCGAATATTTCAAATAATTGTTTTTGTTCGTTCGATCAAACGATTAAATCTTAAAAATTATTCGATTAATCGATGAGAATAACGAATAAAAAATATTATTATTATTGTTATTATTATTATTATATTCCATTCCATTAATCTACAACTATCTTCTTTATTTTTATGATGCTTGTCAAATATTTGTTTAATAAGAACATAAAATACATTTTTGAAATACTATGAGTACTAAACACGGTTTTTGCTTACTAAACATTGAGATTAATTACAATCAGGGCTATGGCTACAATATTTTTTAACTTTTCTACATTTTTTTAAAGGGTGGTACAACTATAATGCACGATGTTAATTGTGAGTCGCACTTTATTGTAAATTTGTTTTGACAACCTTAATTTGACATGTCTCTGTTTTAGTGTTTGACAAATTCAACCATGGAAAGGTACGCAATTGAGCAGCGCGTTATGATTGTTGAAGTCTTTTACGAAAATGGGCGTTCAAATCCAAATGTATTTCGGCCACTTCGTGGTTTTATTAGTCGCAAGAGTTTGGTTTTGTTTGATCGATTAATCGAATTATTCTTAATCGGCTGACAACTCTACTAAATACCAATATATTCTTATTGTAGTGTCTTTCAGAATCTATGGTAATCATAAAAAACTATCAACCCCAAAACTAAGATTTTTTTTATCAACGCAAAAATATAAGATTTTAATTTTGTCGTTATAAAATAAAACTTTTTGATGAGTTTTATTTTTTCGATCTTAAATAAAACTAATTTCGCCGTTATAAAATAAAGCCCTTTTAAAAGTCCAAAACAATTTAGTTTTAAAATTGTAGGGCTCTTTTCATTTAATAAACAGCTTTTTTTGAAATATTTGTTGCGAAATTAGTACCAATTTTGTAAGATAGTCTTTTGATAAGCGTTGTTTTTTTATTATGTCCACAATACTAAATAATTCTTATCATTACGGCCATAATCCACCCGCCAACGTTATCATAAATTGTTTTTTGTTACTACTTAAGCTTATTTTAATTACTTCCTCCAGTCTAGTAAAATTTCCTCTCAAACTGGGTCATTAAAATACTTAACGACAACTTAACGATTGTTCTTATCGAACAAATAGATCTGAGTATTTAACAACTAGTATTTATTTATATATTGTGTCTTATTTGTATCCTTAAGATACTATTAAGAGGAATAAAGAATTAAACATTAATTGTCAAATCTTCAATGATGATACTCATAATAGAGAGAGCTAAAAGGAAAACATTTAAATTCTTCCCACTTATGGACTGAAGTGTTTTGTTATCTTAAGGGACATTAGAAGATGAGTGAAAAAATGTCTTGTCCTGTTTTTGTCTTAATATATGTCAGTATGTATTGTTGTTTACTCACTATCTGTCACTTGTTGTAGTGTTCACAATAAATACTAAAATAATTTCATTCTGTTATTGTCAATTGTTTTTACAAACGAATAGTTTGGCCTCAAGTTTGAAGGGAGAGACTCATAAAACCATTCATGTACAAAAGTTTTAACTGGAAATCCATTTATTTCTTTTGTTTCGTTTTGTTTTAATAACAATTTTAATGGATTTTAAGTATGTCCTGACAGAGAGTATGATATTTTGAAGGCATTTCTAATGGATTTGTTTTATGCTTAAGTTACGGAGGTTTGTTTTTAAGCAAATTATTTTGAATGTTTAAGATTCTTTAAAGAGTAGAACATTTATTGAATTATTAGGAAAATATTTTTAATTTAGTAACATTTTCTTTAAACTGCAAGAAATACAGGTTTTTTTTTAATAGAAAAAATAATAATGAAAATTAGTGAACGAAATTTCAGTTTACCATCTCTGATTTCCTTCGCGTGCTTTTACAAAACTATATCTCTAATAAAATTAAAAATCTCAGCGTTTAGAAAAAATTAAAAAAAAAAATTGTAAGATCCATACGACTGTCTTTACGTATTTTTGGACTTTTCATAACAAATTGTTTTTACACTATTATAAATTTTAAATTTATGTATGTTTTTCACATGTTGTAATACTCAGTAATATAGTGTAAAAGGGCCTTAAGTACAACCGATACTTAACTTACTTAGCCAGAGCCTTCAAATCCTGTCATCCACTTTGCTGTCATCCACTTTGCTACCGAGCATTTCTTGTAATAAAAATATGTTTTTGTTCCAAATTTGATTGATTTTGATCTCCCGTGTTGCCGTAATCAAGCTAAAAGTCTTGCTCCATGGAGGAGTTTTGTATTGGTACCTCAATCGTGCTTTTACCAGACAGACCGACGGACATGAATAGATCATCTTGGACTTTTACTAGTATCCAAAATATATTTCCTTTATCTGTGCTCCGAAAGTTATTTCGATGTGTTTGAAAAGGAATGACAAAAGCTATACACCTTCTAAGTAATAAAGGCATTTCATGAAATAAAAGGCGTTTGGTAAGAAGAAAAACGGAATCGTTTTTATTTTTTCCGACAGAAGTCGCTTATTTAATTCGTCTCTTGTTCCAATATGATTTTTATTGTAGTCAAATCACCCTTTTGCAGCACAAAAGAAAAGAAATCGTTATTTACAATTGGGTGGATTCAAGGCGTCCACCAACGCCCCTACGTGTTAGTGGAATATTACACTACACACATATCGCTCATTTATTGCAACAAAGTCACATCTCCAAAAAAAATCAAACTTGGCAAAATGTACCTTTTTATACAGATTCAATAAAATACAGTAAGTAACTTAAAATTTTTGATTTTTTGAGATATGACTATGTTGCAATAAAGGCGCGATATGTTGGTGGCATTTTTATTCATTGATTAGCAACAGCACTAAAAAGGAATCGCCAACAGGCTAAGTTGTCCCACAATGTAAAGGAAGTCAGTAATATGTATATGCTGACTGTTTTATATCTCTCTTCACGCGATTTTGGGTAAAATCTCTACTAATGTGAGATCAGTAAGAGCCACACCAATATCCAGTCCAGGGACTTACTGATTCCCATGGTTCCAGATATGATCTCCGGTCAGCCGTGATTATCACAAAAAAACAAAGCCTACTTATTTAAACTTGCCGTTTCAGTCATTAGCTTCACCTTTTTCCCCGAGGATGTTACACCTTGTGTTGAGATTTTCTCAAGATGTATTCCTACAAACCCCGGGGGGATTTTGTCAGACAGTATGAGCGTTTTTTTATTTTGCCAAATATAGGCGTTTTTTTCACCCGCATACAAATAAACTCCTAGGATTTTTAAAACGAGGTTGAAAACTAGACCAGAAAACTTTAAGCACCCCATACACTTTTCAATCCAATTGGTAAATCAAGGCGTGTATGGCTCTGTCAATTGATTGAATTGGCAGTTTTCGAGTTGGTTTGGTTGAAGAAAAATCAAAAGATTTTAATTTTTTTCAAGTTTGCTAGCAGGTCTTTTAATTCGATTGTGCTGTGTTTGTTCGAGTCTCTTTATGTTTGTTGTTTTCTTTTACAAAGAAAGAATTAAGTGTTTTTGTCTTTAATTTCATTGAATTTTAAATAAAAAACTACCGGCTCTGTTGTTTTCAGTTCCCTTAGTCATCGTCCAGACTTGTAATTTTTGTTGCAGTAATTCTTGAGTTTGTTGATGAGAGGGTTGAAAAGATTCGAGAGGGGTACTCAGTTTCATGTACTCTGCAATTCTGTTTTGTTTTGTTATTCTCACACTTTTTAACTTGAAGTTGGTTGTAGGTGTACTTGTTTTTATATATAAAATATAAAAAGAACAAGATAAAAATACAAAAATTGCAACCCTAGAATTTTATAATCTTGACACTAGTGCAATTTCAAAGCAGAATTTAAAAAAAAATGCCGCAACATCAATGCATTCTGCAATAACTATTAATGCAATTATTTTTATTTTTTCAGCCATTGCAGTAGAAGTTTTTAAGTTTTAAATATCTAATTAAAAAAATCTAAATTTGGCAGTTGAATGAAAAATCTTTCAATTCAGTTTATGAAGTGTATGGCCAAGAATCCACTTAATTGAAAGACTCAATTGACAATTGAATAAAAACGTGAATGGGGTGCTTTAAAAAGAAATTGCCCTTCTATCAAAATAGCCGAGAACTTCAAAAATATTTTTCTCCTGGTTAGAATATATGAATAGCTTTACGTAACAGGAAGGGAATATAACTCAAATACTGTTGTCTTGTTGGCATATTGCCGGGCCTAATTTAGAAATAATAACTTGCTGCCAAATGGTTTGATTAAGTACTATCTTAACCCAGTCCCTTTCGCTACCCCCATTGAAATGAAATTAGTACATAATATGTTTTTAATGCAGATCTCGTTCAAGAACGAAACTAAATGTATTAAATTTCTCTATTTCAGACTTACTCAATTTGAACCATGGAGAGATACACAATCCAACAACGTGTTAAAGTTATCCAGACTTATTATGAAAATGGGCGTTCAAATCAAAATGCATATCGTGCACTTCGTGATTTTTTTGGTCAATTTGATCGTCCAAATGTGCGTACAATCGCAAAAATCGTGGAAAAATTCGAGCAAACCGGGTCTGTAGAAGATGTGAGAACACCAGTGCATGCTCGTACAGCTCGTACTGCAGAAAATATTGCTGCTGTTCGCGATAGTGTGGCTGAAGAGCCGTCCACCTCAACTCGTCGTCGTGCCCAACAATTGCACCTCTCACGCTCGTCGTTGATGAACATTATGCATAAAGACTTGCATTTACACGCTTACAAGGTGCAATTGGCTCAAGAACTAAAGCCTCTTGACCATTCCAAATGTCGTGAATGGGCAGAATGGTGGCAAGAAATGGCAACAGTGGATGATCAATAGATCATGTGATTTGACACCGTTGGACTTTTTTCTTTGGGGTTATTTGAAAGAAAAGGTGTACGTCGATAAGCCAGCAACAATTCAAGAGCTAAAGGATGAGATAATTCGGCACATTAACGGCATAGAACCTCCATTATGCCTCAGGGTCATCGAAAATTTGGACCATCGGATGGAGGTGTGCCGCCGTGGTCGTGGCGCCCATTTGGCCGATATTTTGTTCCATACATAATTGAGTAATACCAATATATCATAATAAAATAAAATTACAATAATTTCCTAAATAGTTTGTGTTTTATTCAAAATCAACATCGGCCCTTGCTATTTTACACTAAGCGTTCTTAAGATATACAAAATTGTATTTTGTGCCACTCCCACTTATTTAATCACTCCCACTTTTTGACTGATGTTGATTAGTGATATTCAAGCTATTTGTACCAACTTTGAAAACTTTAGCTGTTGACGTTCTCTATATATGTATACGGAAATGTATAATGTCTTTGTATGGGAGGTAACGTGCCCACCACCACCCACTTTTTTACAGATGTTGTGTATTGATAACCCTGTCATATGTACCAAATTTGAAAACTTAAGCTGTTGCTGTTCTTCAGAAATACAAAATTCTGTTTTGTGCCACACCCACTTTCTCATTTTCGCCCACTCGTAGCATGTGTTGTGCATTGAAAACCAAGCTAATTTAACCAAATTTTAAATCATTACCTATTACCATATTGTCTATGTATGGGAGGTGCCATGCCCAGTTATCCAATAACACCCTCTTTGTGACGGATTTTGTGTATTGATAACCCATTTATGCGTACCCAAATCGGACAATCAATTTTGTACTACGCCCACTTCTCCAATCCCGCCCAAATTTTGTCAGATGTAGTGTATTGATAACCAAGATATTTGTATCAAATTTGGAAACTTTAGCTTTTGCCGTTATTCTGATATACAAAAATTTATATTGTCTTTGTATGGGAGGTACCACTTCCATTTCTCCAATTCAGCCCACGTTTTGTCGGATGTTGTGTATTGATAACTAAGATAGTGGTACCGAAATATGGGAGGTACCACGCGCTCTTAATATTTAAAAAAAATATAAAGCCTACAAACTTCCCGATCACAAATATTTACTTTTATATATTAGATAAGGCGCACTATGTATGTAATCTTAGGTTTATATCATTTGTGACATACTTGTCGGTTCAAAAACAGTAGCGACCAATATTTCCAACTCCTGCTAAGAGCACGAAATGTAATTTTTTATATGTATACCGCTGTCTGTAGGATGCTTGAAAAGGATTTTTGGGAACAACACGTTGTCCAGATTTGTCTTTTAACACCAATACACATTTCGCTTAATGGATATCAGCGTAGGTCGATAGTTTTACGTAAATCAATCAAAAACAAACTGGGAAAAAATTGTAGAGTCGGATCTGACTGTCGTATACAACATAGTTTAAGCCTGCTTGCAAAATTAAACTAATAAAAAAACGCCCTTGATTTCTAACAACCTCGCTCTTTCTCTAACGTAGAGTAAAGTATACCAGCAAAAATTAAACCCTTCAAAGAAAACTTAAAGCGTCAATACCATAGTGATTTACCTCAATTAACATGTGCGTGTTTTGTGGCCAAAAGAAACGAGTTCTATTAAAAAACATTAACTTAATTATTAACAATAAATATATAAAATAAACATGAAATAAAACAATATTTTTCTAAAGCAAACACACATGCACGCTTCAGAAATCCTTCAATTTCCTAATTAAACATGTTTAAACGAAAAAGTAAAACAAAAACTATCCTTTTCCTAAAATAAAACGACAAATATGATTTCAAAAGCGTAACTAGTGATTATATCTGACGCTCTTGGTTTATATATATGAAATTTACAGAGTAACAGGTCTTAGTTGCTGCAATCGTTTTTAAAGGGGAAAATTTATAATAATTTCAGACAAATCGATTTAACTGACTGTTTTTCAAAATAAAATAAAAATTTTCGCATGGGAATGTACATTGAAACAGCAAAAAAAGTGTAAATAGAACTGAACTGGCAAAATAAAATAAAGAAATTTGTTTTATTTTTGTTGTTTCTTTACCCACACGCAAAGAAAAAACATGGTTGTGGTAAACATATTCTAAGAGCAAAATATTATGATAAGAATTATGATTGTAGTCACCATATTAAGATTATTATTGAATCATATTATGACTAAATATACTCGTAATATGCCATCATAATATTTTTCCCTTAATCATATTATTATTCTGTTAATCATACTAAGTTAAGAAGTAATCAAATTAGTGTCATGTTAATCATAATAAGCTAAGAAATTAATCATATTATTGTCATGTTAATCATAATAAGCTAAGAAGTAATCATATTATCATCATGTTAATCATAATAAATTTAGAAGCAATCATATTATGATACAGCACCTTTCATAGCTGTCATAAAAATACAAAATAAATTAAAATATTTTTGCATTGATTTTTTATTTTGTGGCTTTTTACAATTTTTCTTAATGTTAATCAAATAGCGGAGTTCAATATAAGGCTTGCAAAAGAGCAAATGAAAAATCTGTGGTTTTCATGGGCAACCGCGTGAGTCCATTTTTTCGATTTTAAGATGTTGATGAAATATCGTAGCACTTTTATAAAATGTAACGAAATCTCTGTGTGTTTTGTTGTTGGATTTTACAAAAAAAACTATGATATTTTGCATTTGCACTTTTACATCACTAATACTTGAATGAACTCCGCTAATATTTTAATTTTTTAATTTCTTTAAACTTATTTTTTTATGGAATTTTATCTTTTTATTGTTTAACCGCTCACAAATAAAAAAACGACACAACTGCATCAAAATTATTTTACAAATGGCGCTAACATAATATGATTAGAGTATAGTTAAAAATAGTTTGATTGCATCTTTAACATAATATGATAAATGTATAGAAAGTTATCATGTTATGGCTATTAAATATCATGATATGGTTGTGAGAAATATAATATGTTTAGAAAGTTATCATAATTAAGTTGTTAGAAAAATAATTATTTTTCGGTCAACAATACTCAAATTCATAATTGCGATAAACATTGATATGTTTACAGTAACTATAATATTGTTGACATTAAATAAAAATAACAATTATTTGTGTACGACAACAATATATTGTTTCATTAAACATAGTGTTGTTGCTGTAACCATGCCCAACCATATTTTTTCTCTGCGTGCACTTACAACCAAGAATGATAGAAATGAAGATTACGACATCAGGCAGACATAAAAAGTTTTTACTGCGCATGTAGGAACTGTGACGTCACACAACCTTAGTTCTCATTGGCTAATAATTTGTAACTATCAAACTGTTATGTGTATGTGTAAATATGACAGTGGAACAATTTATTATTTTTCTATTTAAATTATTTGAAAACTGAAAATTTTTTATAAGAAGTTCCTTTTTGCTTCATAATTTTATTTTTAACTTACATAAATATATATTATATAAATATGTTAAAAATATAGACATTCAATTAAAAGGACGCAACACGTTAGTTTTTCGCACAATTTCCCGATTTGTTTTATTACGGTTAATTTGTTGGCATTTGCCCACTGCAAACTTTATGTTTGTTCTCTTTTCTGCTCTCTTCTATTCTTATTTAGATTTTATTTTTCTTAATTATGTATGCTATTTTTAACACACGTTTGAATGCTTTTTAAAATTTTATTTATTGTAATAATATTTTTAATATAAAATATTAAGCAAAATTATTAGTTTTTTGACAATTAATATAATATTTTTTTTTTAACTCTCGGAGTAAATTAATTGTAGGGTTGCCAACTTTCACGTAAAACATAAATTTTTTGTAAGAAATTACGATTTTCACATATAAGAGACTTGGTAATCTTAACAAGGGAACTACTACGTCATCAAACGATAAAACATGCGCAAGGCGTAATCCTTATTTCTACCATTCTTGCTTACAACTACATTTAGAGTTGACAAAAAATCAACCAATTGTGGTCGGGATTGTAAGAAAAGATAAACACACTGTTTATGGTTGTTGATTTTGTTTAAGCTTTGATATTGTTACAGGTAAAACTGAGGCTTATAATTCTCATTCGCTTAACAGTTTTATTTGTATAATATCTTTGGTTTTTCTAAAATCTTTGGATAAAGTTTCCTGACGATCTGGCCTAAGCAACCAGTGAAATGCGCATAGGAATAGCTTATCCCATCAACAATAAACTTCAGTTTGTCAATAGTATGAAATGGGAATTTAGCACATTATAACGAAACCTTCAAATTAAGTTTTGTTTTCAATATAAATTTCTAAGCGAAAATTTGCATTATAGTTTGTAAAAACAGGCTGTAAGTATGAATGAGAATGTAATCCAGGGTATTAGTAATGTGGTGGATTTGCTATTGGAACAAATATATTTAAAATTCCCCTAAAATGACTACTGCAGAGTCTATGAAATATTATGGCCCTAATCATGTAAAACGTTTTTTGTTATTGCTTTCAATGTAATTCTTTGGCGTTGCGTTGCGTTTTACATGATAAGGGCCTATATGATTTGGAACGAATTGTCGAATTTATCATATTGTGATGTTTTAAAGGGTCTGTACAAGGTCAAAATTTCTCATCAAGCGCTATTATAGTTTTAGTGAACATGTGTTCGGATGTGTGAAACCGATGGTTGAAAATTTAGATATGACGGCGAATATTAGTCAAGCACACGTACAAGAGTGAATTCGCCGTGATGCTTAGCAGTTAGACCGTGTACTCCTTTAAAGTTTGTGCGTAAAAGTTTTATCATGAAATTTTATACTTTTAGCTTTTGCTCATATTTAAAACATAAATTGAGCTTTCCTAAGGTTCGCACTTTTTTCAAGGATTAATTCACAGCTCCTCAGCTACAATAGTCAGGCACACTAAATTTGATGTGGGTAACTCGTAGATCAAACTTCATGTTCTAACAAAATCTTGGGGGTAGAAGAGGCAAAAGACACGGGTACCCCAATACAAAAAAAAAACAGTTTTTTTCGTATATCTAAACTACAATAGTGAAGCATACTATATTTTATGTGCGTAACTCTTAGAACAAACTTCATGTTCCAACAAAACTTTGGAGGTAACAGAGGGAGGAGACGGGTACCCCCATGCAAAAAAAATTATTAATAAAATAATAAATTGATTTTTTATTCACGCACACTTCTGCTAAATTCCCTGCAATAAATCTTCACATGCGTATAATGAAATAAATTATTAATTAGTATTGTGGTAATTTTGTGACATGAAAATTTGTTAAAATTGTTATTGATAATCATTCATTCTTGACTGACCTGAGATTCGAACCCAGGCGGCTGGTTACCCTGACATGTTTCGATCGCTACCACTTGATCTCCTCAGAGGGATTTGCCGTCTTACACTCGCAGCCATCGACGACTGCTGACGTCAATAGTCAAATTTTAACCTTTTTTAATTTTTAATTGACTTTACATGTGTCGCCTTTACCTCTGTTTTTTCGTACTTTTTGTCAAGAATTCTTCTTGAAGTCCGAATTATATTTTTGTTTTTTCATGTTTGTCCTTCTTATTCTTGTTGGCCTTTTTCAGCACAAATTGAAGGACAAATGTACACACAGAGCTCATGCCTTAGCTTTAACAATAATTAGTATTGTGGTAATTTTGTTGAACTATTTATGGTTTTTTATCCAAATTTTCAATATTTTTAATCATTAACGAATGATTATCAATAACAATTTTAATTAATTTTCATGTTGTAAAATTCCTTTCTTCATAAAAATAATTTAATGAAAATTAAATTTGATGAACTTAAGCCTTATTAAAAATATTGAAAATTTAGATTAAAAAAATTATTTTTCATCAGTCCTGTTTTAAATACTTCTAATCAAGGCGAATTCAACAAGGTAAACTCGTCGCTACAACAATTACAACTCTAACAAAAAAAGAGGCATTTTTTTAGTGTAAGAGGGAGTTTACACGGTGTCTATTCAGACATGTCTAACAATCACGTTTCGGGGTAGAGAAGAAAGAGGGGTTGCCAAACAAACATGAAATGAGTTTTCATGTTTGTTTATAAGAATTTTCATGTTTTCAATTTGTATGTATATTAGACTATTATACATGAAAACAGACATGTTTGGAAAGACATCGTGAAAAGGCGATTGGTTTTTGGAAGCATGTTCAAAAGAGAATGTCAAAAACAGACATGTCTGAAAAGACTCCGTGTAAACTCCCTCTATCAAATCCGATTTGTCAAAATAGTTGTTTACGAAAAGTGTGAATTGATTTTTTTATATTTAAAGTTGTGTGTTTATGAACCAATCTTAACAAAATTTAATGGATTCTATGTTTTAAAAGATTTAATGAGAAATATAAATTTTAAAGGCAGGTTTTTTTACATTCGGTTATTTGACTCGTTTCCTTCTAAACCGATTGTGGTAGAGTTCAATTCCGAAATGCTAAGGAGAAGTGGAAAGAATTGTACACCAATATTGTTCTTGTCTTTTGAGTCCTTTTGAGAGTGTTTTGAACATACGGACATGGCTAAATAGACTAAGAATTGCTCAAGGATTCAGCATATACATAAAAATTGGAAAAAAGTGTAGCTTACCAACGCAGAAATAAAAAATTAAATGGCAAAATTATAGGAAACGCATAGTTTCCGATTACTGGACTTCTGAAATTTTCATATGAATTTGCGATTTTCCACTACATTTGTAACGTGTCTTTTGAAAGCTTTTGAACAGATCTTTCTGAAAATGTAAAATGTATCCAAAAGTTTTTAACTCTTTAGCTCCTAAAACAATTTTTACAAAATGTTTTATCAAAATGTTACGGAAGTGCAGCTTCGCTAAATAAACCTTCTCCGCATAGCCGGCCTTCAGTCGGGCGCAAGGATTTTCTCATCTATGGTATAACAAACACCGACTTCGCTAAATAAAGCTTCTCCGCATAGCAATTGATATGCTTACTAACCATAAACTCTTATATTGTCGCAAACTCATCGCCGCTCCTTAATGGATTAAGAATTTTTAAATAAAATGTTCATATTCAGAAAGAACTATTTAAAAGCTCTTAAATTATAACAGTACTAGCTATATGCGTTCAGAAATGTAGTGGTGAATCGCAAATTTATATGAATACAATATTTATCGGATATAAGAAACTTTAAAAATCCAGGAAAAAAGTTCCTTATAAGCGTTTCTTTCTTATATACAACTATTTTATATAAGAAACTTATTTCTTATATAAGTAGCTATGGCCATAAGACTTTCATATTTTGGTTTTCTGTCTCTTTTTTTGTTACATAGGGTCATCACCTGCCAATTTTTTGTTATAATAAACGTCAAAATTCATATAAAAAAAAAAAAACGCTGACAAAAATTTCAAAGTTTTTTTTATATGGACTTTGGCATTTGGTATGACAAAAAATTGTCGGGTGAAGACCCCATCTCAACGTTTCTAACTTTTAAATAATTATTGTCTATGTCTTTTGAGTTTTTCACTATTTTAGATAACGTTGAAAGTCCAATATTATATTTTTTTGCAACTTCGCTTCTTTTTATACCGTTTTGTATTTCTTTTAAAATTTTAACTTTTGTTTTTATTGGCAAAAAACACAAAGCTTCTCATGAGTACCAGCTCGCTCATCTAAAACTAAAGCTGGAGGTCCATAACACCCGTTTTCGCCTTCACGCAGCGCATGCTTTTATAACCTTACTTGCGTTCTATGTTTCAAGTTACATGCAACGCTTTATACTCAGCAGCAGCACAACTAAAAATAAAATTTAATTTGTTAAAATCAGCCGATTTGTTCGAACGCTGCTTGTGACGCTTACAAAAGTAGAAAGTAAACCTACTTTTCTCGCTTCAAGGCATCTACGCTTTTGTGTATGTAACTTACTACGTATAACTACACAGATTCTACTTTTTTGACAGCTGCGTATGCTGCGAAAAAGCGAGTAACGCGTGGTGTGGACCTCCAGCTTAAAAGTTAAAAAACTTTGTTCTTGTTGTAAAACTGTCAGAAAACAGAGTTGTCCATGCAAACTACATAAATTCTGTGTTGCCGTTGGAAGTTTCTTATATAAATTCTTTTTCTATACATTTGGTGATTTTGGTGTTTAAGAAAAATGTTCTTTTATCAGTTTATTTCTTATAAGCGTTTTTCTTATATGAAACCTTTTTTGTTAGAAAAATCGCAAAAAGACATGGTGTTTTTAAAAATGTTTCTTATAAGCGTTTTGTTCTTATATGAGATGTTCTTATATCCGAATAATACTGTACTTTATTTTTCCATTTTCTATCCCCCTTTGTCTTTTTTATTTGGAGCTGCGTTGGCAAACTATAATTAAGCCACAATTTTTTTGTTCTTGCACATTTTGCTCAAATTAAGGATCTTCATTTAAAATAACTGTGTAATATAATAGAAAAAAAAATTCAAAAATTTCAACAATCACAATTTTTTTTAAATGAATAACAAAAATAATTAATATATAAATTTTATTGACAAATCGGATTTTACAGCTGACGAACAGATGTTCTAAAGAGTTTACCTTGTAGAATTCGCCTTGCTTCTAATTATAAAATTATTATTGAAAACCAGGTAAATAAATTAAACATAATAATATTCTCCTTCTGTATCTGGGATAAGTGTTTTAGGTTAAACTTGATCTAATTTCACTTTTGGATTATTTCAGGTACGAATTCGTGCTATCCGGATTCACTAATTCAAAACTAAAGCGTGCAAAATATGTTTTTGGAACTACATTGCGGTTTATATTTCAACAGATTTATGAACATTTATTTTACAAACAATCTCACTGTTTCCTAAATATATGTCACTCTGTGCCATCAAAAACAACTATTAAATAAACCACCATCCTTATCGCCGTTCTCGCAACTATCAAAGAAATATGCGTTAATGAAATTCCCTTTTAATTCTTTTGGGGGTAAAAATGTGATGAATTTTTTAACCAAAAAATATTAACATATACACATAAAGATGTATGTATATGAAAACGTTAAAAGGGTTGTTCCTGTGATTAAAATAGTTTAAGGCCAACCAAAACAACAACAGCAACGAGAAAAGGTTGCAAGGCAAACGCGTATTATTATTATGTAAATTTAATTGCAACACATTAAAAATATAGTTTGTCATCTTTTGATGTTGAAGTGAATGTCAGGGAAGGAATGAAAGTAAATACAATGATTTGTAATACAATCAACAGCCGTCTTTATATACTAAAACATGTCAGGGATCTTAAGTGAAAATATAAGAAGAAATTTAAGAGAAGAAATCCTAAAAGTTTGCCATGTATACAGTAAAACTTGTTAAAATTAAGTATCCTTGGGGATTAGTTGAAATAAATACTTGACTGGTATTCAATACATAACAAGAGTGTTTTAAATAAGTGGAATTGAGAAACTATAATACACTGAGAAGAGGAGCAATCATATAAGAGGAAAGCTTTTAAAAGGATTGAAAAAACCTTGTACTTTATGAGCAGGGCAAGGTTAAATGTATGCCCAACAATTTTTAAGAAACAATTTAGAAATATGCACGAAAAGAACCTTAAAAAATAACGGAAATTTTTGATATTCTTAAATTAGGCTTAAGTTTATCAAATTAAATTTTCATTAAATTATTTAAGTGAAGGAAAGAATTTTACAACATGAAGTGAATTAAAATTTTTTTGATAACTTTTGTTCTTGACTGAACGGGGGATTGAACTCGCGTCAAATTTACATGTTTCGAGAATAAACACATTCCCATCATTAGAATTCTTGCAGTTCTACCATTTGCGCCACTGCGGCGGCTGCCAATATATATTCAAACATCAATCTTTAGCCAATGGAATTGGTGCATAGAAATTTTCCGTAATTGATTATCCATTTGTAATTCATTTACATGTTCCTTCATAACTTCTGTTTTTCGTACTAAACTAAGAATTTTCAATTATATTTTTTTGAACAAATTTTTATTGCAAAGTATTATCGATTGTCACACAAGACCAAAGAGAATATTGGAACTATATGTTCAACATCAGTCGATATTACTGGCGCAGACTGAAATAAATAATACTAGTTCTCATGAAAATAGTGTGTAAAAATAATCATCGGTTTGGCTTTTATTAAAATATATGTTGTTTTTTTAACTTGGTCAATTTGAACATCAAAAGCCCATCCACAATATGCATGAGCTGGCTTAAGAAACTGTGCGAATACATGTATGTATCAAACCATATTGAACGTATGGAAACTTGTTGTTAAGTTTTAAAAAACTGTAATTTTTCTAAGCAAATTGCGAAACTGATCGCACATTCCGTCTCAGGAATCAGATTTTTTTTTTTTTTTTTTTATTTAGTTTTTTCATGTATTTGTCTAGCTTTTCATTAATATTTGACAATAGCTTAAGTAAGCTCATGCATATTGTAGTTGGCCCTTAATATTTCCATAATGTATATTTAGGGACGTACGACATTGTCAGTGTTTAATTACATGCGTTAAGGAATGCATGACTTTGTTCGGTTGCATGGCAAATGACGTTTTAGAATTCACACGAGTTAACATACTATTTCGAGCAATTGTTTTTTTTTTTTTCTTAGTGTCCATATGTATTCTTTCATTAAAGTCCGTAAATGTTTATTTTAGTTTTGTAAGTTAAATTCTATAAAATAAATCAGAAAGTACCAATTGAAAAACAAAAATGGACACAAAATCATCCCCTTAGATATAGTTTCTCAATCACTCTAAACCCTTCGGGAATAATTTTATGTTTCTAGGTTCAGTATTAATATAAGTATTAGGGTTATATCTGTTTTTGAACAAAATAACTTCATCCCACCAAGCGATGGGCAATTTAGTATTGATTATAAAAATAATTTTTTTAGTCCATTTTGGCCAAAAAAAGGTTCCGCACCAAAAGCAATTTCTAAAGCTCCTCAAAAAATAAATTTTTTTAATCTCCATAAACTCTATATATGGTACATTTTTTCTTAATATGTATTTGCTTTATGTTTTATGTATATTAAATAAGAAACTGTATAACAATAATGTAAAGCTTTTTTTTGGAGTTTAATGAAATAAATTTTAAGATTAAAGTGTAAGTTGATTTACATAATAGAAAAATATCTTGTGCAACTTTTACAAGCAAACTTATTTTTTTCTGAAAATTATCCCTGTTTCGTTTAATATCCGCCAAACAACTTATTTATCACAACATCTGTCATTTGACATCAAAAAATTTTTTTTTGCTCCCTTCTTCCGTACAAATGGTAAGATCTTGTTATATTCATGAAATTATTATAAAATATTTAAAATTTTGTTATTAAATGTTAATTTTGTTATTAAATGTTAATTTTGTATACTTAGGGGAAAAATTTAAATTCAAAACTTTATCGCGTTTGGTGAGGAAACTTTTTTAACGATCGCTAAAAAGTAATACATCATTTCTTAATATTTTTTCATGGTCTATACGGCTATGCGATGAAGAATTTGATATTCGCAAAAATTGCAAAAAGTTATTACCCTAATAAGTATTAATAAGTAGTTAAGAAGTACCAGTTAAAGAACGAAAAAGTACCAAAAAGCTCCCTCTTACAGATTCTTATTCACTCAGAGCCATTTAAGTTTAAATTTATGTTTCTAGGTCCAACATGAAAGAAAATTAAAAAAGTACCGACATTCCAAAAAGTACCAAACACCTGTCCGCTTGTTTTTCCCCCTCAGATTTAAAAAAAAAACATATATTGTGCTCTTTTGTAAATAAATATATTTCACGCAGAGGATACAAGTGGTCTTAAGTGTTTTGCCTAAAGGCTCAGTTAGGCGAACGTTGCTGTACCCGTAATGTACCGCACCGTACTGTAAGCACGTTGGTGCACTTATAGAACGTTTAAAAACGTGTCATATGTTTTCCCATACATAAACAAAAAGCAATTGTACACATAAAACAAAACACACAGTGATGGGAATCAAAAATGTTCAAATGGTGACCGTTGTGCAGAAAAGGTACCACGTGATTTAAATGGTATTAAAACATTATTTTGTGTATGTAAAAAATGTTAATACATAGTTTAATATTTATATTATAGATTTACAATAAATAAATTTGTATTTTAGCATATATAAATTTATATATTGTAAATGTGCATACACCAAACAAGGTTTTGATACCATTTAAAGACTTTTATATGTTTCCCTTTTTCATTGTATGTGTATATGCATTTGTTTATTTTAAACATCTTTACATATTTATATTTGGAAATTGTTGCATTGTAAGTTGTTTTGTCGCAATTCCATAGATATACTGAAAAAGTACCAAAAAAAAGTGCAAAATTACCCGCATTCAATGAAACATACAAGCCGCCCATCACTGTCTTACAAATGTCACTTAACAACGGCATGATTTGCTATTTTATACAGATTGGTACGTTGCAACTACGGTACATTGCATTTCGGTAAGCTTTTGTATTGGTTTTCATATAACAAAAAGCGAACAGCTGATGGATACAGTACAGATACGGTACAGCAACGTTCGCCTAACTAAGCCTTTAGTCAATTTATAATTAGCAACGTTAAAAAAAAACTGCAATCAAAGTAAAAAGACTGCCATTTCTTCTACTTTTTAATTTTTCATTGGGCAAAAAAAAACTTTTGCTTTTAGTTCTGATTCATAAACAGTCGCGGTCAAACCAACACAAAAAGTAGTACACAAATTTTAATTTTTTGTTCGACAGTTTTTGGCTTCGACTGCAGTTTTTTAAACCCTGATATATAGATTGTGGTAACTCAAACGATACTATTGTTACGGGCAACCAGTCCAAAACTTTAAAAAGGATTCCGGGATAATATTACAACTTGGCGTTTTTCTTTATTACAACTTTTGCTTAACCTGTGTGCGATAAGTTTAATGATTTTTTTTAACCACCCTGGAAGGTTCATGTAAAGTTGGAGTAATAAAAAAGTTTTTATGTCCACGCCCGATGAAATCCTAATCTTCAACTAACACCAAATTTAAAGAAATTGCAGTTAAAAATTAATTTGATGTAGAATAAAATTTTTGTTATCCTAACAAACCGAATTTGTTCTTTTACGAACTTTTTTGGAATTTCTGATTATTCTCTTCTTCCAGTGTAAGACATAGAAAACCTTATAGTTTATTAATATCCTGGTTAAGGAAATTGTCACCAATTTTTGTTGTTTTAGATTTTAAAGGATTTCTTCGTTTATTTGTTTAAGGAATAAAATAAATTGCTAAAATGTCTTTTAATTAAGTTTCTTAGATAATTGTGTTACATTTATCAATGCAGGCATTGGCATTAATAAATGTTATGTAAAATATCGACATCATTAACAAGAACAAGATAAATTTGAAAGGAAATATTGTAACAGTCAGCATGACAGGATAAATTCTTAGACTACTGATGTGCAAGCACATGTGACAGAAGGGGTTTGAAAATTTTAATTTAACAATTTCCAAAAATAATCTTAAGATCAAATACACAAAGAATATTTATTTCTTTAGGGAATACAGTTTTAAATACCATTTTTTTTTTTTTTGGTTGAGAGTTTAATTTCATTTTTTTGTTTGTCACAAAAATGTAAAAGTTAAAGCTAAAAGAACACATGTGTAGATTTTTCAAATCCTTTAGCATTTTGCACACCCTTGCGCTGCTTAAATGAAAGAAAGGAATCAAAAGAATAAAGTAGAAATGTAAAAAAGTCAACCACACGTGATTGTGATGTCACCGTGGCAAAATAGTAAATATTTAAATTGTGTTTGACACTTGATGATTTATTGTGATTTTATTGCTTGAAAGTACGAACGAGTACTCAAATGCTGGTACTAAAACTTCTTCTCTTTCATTAATACGTGTGTAATATTGGTGTTCCTATTGTTATCAAGTAGTACTTGGCATTTGCAAGATTTACGACTTGTTGTTTTTTATATATTATTCTCTTACGACTTAAGCCAATTTTAAGGATAATGCGTCACATATGCATTTGGGCTAGTTTTTTTTAAGTTTCGTCCTGTTTTGGTAACACAAGCCATTGTTAGCAGAGATGTACTAGTAATTTTTTGGAAAACTTTTTTGTTACGTCTTTCCAAAAACTTCATTTACATATTGTTACATACATTTCACATCCTTATTAAACACATGTAAGTGTTTTTGTAGGACTTGTACTCGTTTGTGTATGTGTGTAGTGCGTACCAAATCTCTTATGTGATTTTTTCCACTTATCAACCATAGAATTTATGAGGTCGCCTTGTTAGGTTCATGCTTGGCTAGAGAAAAATTTGAAAACATGACTTTTAACCTGTTAATTTGTTCTGGTTCTGTTTCGTGTTTCAACCAGAAATTTGTTAAAAAAAACAGAATGGGTAATTCATTAAAAAAAAAGAAATGATAGCTGAGAAAAAATATAAATTTGTTACAGAACGTGTAAAACTAAAACTTTTAGAATTGTCTCCGTTTATATTGGCTGTTTTGGGCACCGCACCGAGAACTTCCCATCATTTACAGTCAAAAACAAATTAAGCAGATATTTCTGTTAAAATGTTAGAAAAATAATGAATGTCAGTTTATTTAAAATATGGAGTAAAAGGAATATTAATATATTATAATGTTTGTGTCTACCCTGCAGCTAAAATCGTTACTAGTAAGGTTTTGGACTAGTTTATTACTAGTTGTAAGGCGTCGAAAAATAAGAAAAATTATAAAATTTCGAGACGCCGCACACTGGGGATTTCGCGGAAAAAAGTCAAATTGTCAACATAGTCTTCAAGCAATATGCAGTGATATGTTGCAATTTTAGACTAAATGGTACAATCAAATCAAACAGATTTACTTCGATCTGACTGCCAGTTTTTTTTTATATCCGTCTCAAACTCAGAACTTGTGTGTTTTACCGAACCAACTTAATTTAAACCTAAGAATTTAAATACGAATATTATTTTACTATGTGAGCTAACGTTTTTCTTTTTTTTTCTATTTAAAGTAGTATATTTCAGTATACTAAAATTGAAAAAAAAAATCTGCAGAGACTTAAGTTTTTTTTTTTTTTTGTATTTTTATGGACATATAACAAAAATCCCATTTTTCTCCAAACATTTGGACCTGGAATTTTTTCTTTACTTTTCCTCAGTTTGAAATCACACCGAATACATTGTCTTATATCTGTTTTAACATTATTAATCAATTTCAAGTGCCACCAGGTGCCACCTCTCAAGTTTTTGCATTACACAGTACAACATTTTTCAGCTGATTGATTCGGGACTCAATTCTGTTAAGGCTCTTTTGTTTAACATAACTCGAGAACCACTAGTCGGATTTTGCTGAAAAAAATTTAGAAAAATCAAGAATTACAATTACTTTCATCTGTTTATATAACATTTTGCTACAAAAGCAACAGTTTCGCAGTTATAAATAAATGTATGAAGAAAAAAAATATTTTTTGCCCAAAAAATTTAAATTTTTTATTTTTAATTCATAAAAAATCCAAAACAGTAAAAAAAAGTTTCAAGTTTTATTACTTTCACGTAAAGTCGCATAACCTATGAAAAAAATGAGACATAAATCATGAAAATCGATGAACGCGTTTCGCTTTTATTCACAATTAAATGAAGGTATGCATTTCAAAAATTTGCTCGAGATATGCACAAAATTCTTTGCAAAAACATTTATGACTTTTTTTATGATTCTCAGAATTAAAAAAAAAAAAAAAGCAATAAACAAAAGGTTATTTGATTTGTATGATTGCGGTAGCAAAGTAATAAGCGGTAATAAATGTGCGTGGAAAATTGAAAGGAAAAAAGGTAAGTGCACTTTTTTAATTATTTGGGTTTTTTTCGTTGGCTACCTGCATGATTTTTTTACACAAATTGCACCCACATTTATGAGTGGTCATGTTTTAGAACGTTTCGAAAAATTTTAAACGCACACGAAACAGGTATATAGACTCCCTTAAAAGATGCGCGAATTCATAAGTACCTTTCAGTAAAATGTTGAAACTTACGTAGTATTTATAGGTGTTCACTGATCGATTTTTGTCATTCAACAAGTGCTGGCGAACGCGAAATTATTTAATTATAACTGAAACTAAGGACCAAGAGTTTTACGGCAATGGAAAGTTTTTCTATTTCTCATGGGGTTTTATGCTCGAAGCTTCTGGAATTTGACAAAGACAGAACAAAATTAAAACAGTTTTTGCAACAATTGCACGTTGGCTTAAACGATACTAGAGCATGTGAAATTTTGGATACAATATATAAACACTTTTACTATAACTTCAAACAAAGATGGCAGGATTCTAACCGTACGAAGTCGCGATTTGAAAAAAAGAATGTAAATTGGCTTGAAGGCACATTTACAATTAAGTTTACTGAGGCTGAATGTTCTACCAGTTCTGCACTTGGTCGGCCCCGCAAATCGTTTGAGGAGTGCTGTGATCGCGCCAAACGATACAAAAGGGATGAAGTACGTTCTATGTTTCCTCAAGAAGTAATTGATTTTTCTTCTAATATTTCAAAAACCAACCACAAAATTTGTACATTAAAAACTTTGGGTATGTTTACAAAGCTTGAACTTACAAAAGAAAAATACGAGTATCTAATGCATTGGTTACAAAATGAAGGATATAACATACTCGTACCATACAAACAACTCACGAAAGAAAAAACTAACAGTTATCCTCTAGAAATTTCTATCACTGAAAGTTCAGGCAGTGTACCTCTGCAAAATCTGTTGGATCATACTGCTAAAAGAGTCCTAGAGACCAAATCAGTAAAGGAAATAAATAATATTGAAAGCGGAAATCTAACAATGTACTATAAATGGGGATGTGATGGGGCATCTGGTCAAAGCGAATACCAACAGAGGTTTTCAGATGATCAAATTTCTGACTCTCATTTATATATGACATCAGTTGTACCACTAAAATTATCATTGAGTGATGACATAAATAAATTAGTATGGAACAACAATAAACCTTCTTCCACACAATATTGTAGAACACTACAGTTTGCGTACGTTAAAGAGACACCTCAAGTTATACGAGAAGAAAAGAGAAGAGTCGATGAGGAGATATCTCAACTAAAAGAATTTGAGTTAACAGTAAATAATCGTAACTTTAAAGTTAAACATGAATTATATTTTACAATGATTGACGGCAAGACAGCACAATCAGTAACAGAGACACCAGCAGCATCTTCTTGTTTTATTTGTGGAGCAACAACATCCAAGATGAATAAAATCGAAGAAGTTCAAGCTATGCCCGTAAATGAACAAGCACTGCAATTTGGTATGTCACCACTTCATGCGCGTATTAAGCTGATGGAGTGTCTTTTGCATGTACATAGCTTACAATCTTGAATTTAAACGTGGAAGAGTCGACTCAAATACTCGTCCGATAAGAGAAGCCCGAAAATGTTTGATAAAGCGTGAAATTAAAGAGAAAATTGGAATACAGGTTGATACTGTTAAACAAGGCTCTGGTACGACAAATTCAGGAAATACGTCACGAAGATTCTTTGCTAATCCTGCTTTAATTTCCGAAATCACGGGTCTAGATGAAGACATAATCAAGAGGTTTTCAACAATTCTCGAAGCTATAACCATTACCGAGGCACTAGATCCGAAAAAATTTGGTGTTTTTTGTCTGGAGACGGCAAAAAAGTTTGTTGCACTGTACGAGTGGTACAATATGCCACCAACACTCCACAAAATTCTGATTCATGGAAAATATATAATTGAAAAGTGTATTTTTCCTGTAGGCTTATTATCCGAAGAGGCTCAGGAAAGTCGTAACAAAGACTATAAAAAATATCGCCTTAGACACTCCAGAAAATGCAGTCGAATTGCCACGAACGAAGATATTATGCACCGAATGATGGTAACATCAGATCCCATGATCTCACACTTGACTTCTTCATTTAGCCAGAAAAAGCATAGTGATATAAGCGACGAAGTTAAGGCTCTTTTAGAATAATAAATTAAAAAGTAGATTTAAAATAAATAATAAATTAAAAATTAAAAAAATCATTTAAATTTTTTGTTAGTTAGGGCTTTTTACATTGTAGGTAACGATATACATTTGTCTAGCTTTCTTTATTTTGATTACTTTTGTATATAACTATATAAATAAAACTAAGTTTGTGATGAAATTAAAAATAGATTTAAAATAAATAATGAATTAAAAAAATCATTTAAATTTTTTTTGTTAGTTAGGGCTTTTTACATTGTAGGTAACGATATACATTTGTCTAGCTTTCTTTATTTTGATTACTTTTGTATATAACTATATAAATAAAACTTAGTTTGTGATGAAATTAAAAATAGATTTAAAATAAATAATGAATTAAAAAAATCATTTACATTTTTTTTGTTAGTTAGGGCTTTTTACATTGTAGGTAACGATATATATTTCTCTAACTTTCTTTATTTTGATTACTTTTGTGTATTACTATATAAATAAAACTAAATTTGTAATGAAATCATTATATTTTTTGAAAAATATACTTTTTTCCTCACCTCCATACAAAAATCCCCAGTGTGCGCCGTTTGTTGTTGATACAACAACACCACTACGAAGGTTGGTAAAAAAAAACAATTTAATACAGGTTCGTTGTAGCAACAACAACCACTCAACAAAAGTAGATAAGAAGAAAACAATTTACTTGTCTGTTGTACAACAACAACAACAACAACACTACAAATAAAAAGAAAAATGTCTACTTTTGGTTGGTTTAAAAGTTTACCAACTATTTTCATGTTTAAAAAATAAATAAAGAGAAGGTAAATTCCCGAATTATTTTTGTAAAAATTATTCAGTTAAATACATCATGATGATGACGGAAACCATATCGGGGCATTCTTCCAGTTTCATATAATACTGTAAGCAAAGCGGAATTCAACCAAATTTAAACAAAATAAATATTAAATATTATATTCTCTCTCTCTCTCTTGTTTTAGGCGTAAGTACTTAGAATTATTCGAAAATAAATACATACACTATAAAAGAATAGGTTAGGTTAAGAAGGGTTATACGCTAAAGGGCACAGCCACTCGGAGACCAATGCGGTCCATTGTGAATCCCTTTAATAAAGAGGTAGAGAAAATAGAGAAGTGAAGAAAAAAAGAAATAACAGGTAGATCGAATTAAGGTAGTTAGAAGGTACTACGTAGAACAATTACTACCTCAACAGAAACAACCGTCGTATTTTCCTGACTAACCCCAGTAGATCGACTGGATTAATCCAGCAATATACCCCAGCTCGTCGTGAAATATATCTGCTAGCCATTTCTGTCTAAGACCCTGTATTCTAGGGCAGTGGCACAGTACATGCTCAATCGTCTCTATCTTCTCAGAACTGTCCCATTACTCGTATAAGTCCAAACAGAACAATGACCCGTCAATAACCCTATAAGACTCTAAACCTCTCTCGCGATTTCGTCCGCCACCTCGTTTTCATCAACCTTGGAGTGTCCGGGTACCCAACACTGCCTTACCTTGAATGCATCCATGAGTTCTCTCAGAGCAAAACAATAATTTTAAGTATACAAAAATATTGCGAGTATGTAATTGTCAAATATGTTTTGCTTTTGTTAGTCCTTATACTGTAATTAAAGCAACTAGTTTAAAACTATTATAAAAAGGCATAAAAATTAACTAGTTGGCCTTCTATGACAACCCAACTAACGTATTTAATAGTTTAATATATCTAAAAAGGCAGAAGTACAACTAGATAAAAGTAAATACTAACTAGTATATTTCTAGCTAAATACTAGTTAATTTGTCTACAGGGCACGTTGAAGTCCATTACTCCTAATACCCAGACAACCATAGTGGAGAGGTTATTTTGCGTTTATGCTTATTTTTTTAACACATTAAAATAATGACCCAATACCGTTAAGTATACCGATCGAATCAGAATCACTTTCTGAGATGATCAAACCATGTCCGTCCGTCCAGCTAGCTGGCCGGCTGTCTATGTAAGCCATGTGCGCAAAGTAGACATCGCAATTTTGAAGATATTTGATGAAATTTTGTACCTGTACCTGCCTGTTTCAAGTGGTAAGAATTAGTTTATAATTTCACATAGCCCCCATACAAGCTTTTAAATGTGGTCCAAACTTATTTGATTGCAAACTAAATCATGTTATCAAATTTGATAGGAATTGGTTCATAATTGACCAAAGTTCCCATAAAAATACTACTCAAGTAGCTTTTAGTGCAAAAACTTCCTTATAAATGTTGGTATTGACATACAAATTAGGGACGATTACTTTTAAATGGGGTCAAATGGGATCTACTCTCGAAAATTCATACCGTCGGGCTTGACCGTCTATACTTTCTTACTTGTTTTCTACTGAAACGATTGCGTTATAATCCTCATATATGTATATTGTAGCAAAAGTCCCATAACTGCCTAGTTGTTGCACTTAGAGGGGTAAAATGTATGGCCGACCTCAATTTTTTGTCTTTGAAATTTTCACAAAACATACATAGGTACTTGCCCTTTATCACCATCCATAATGGGGGCTTCCATACCAATATGGCGCTTTAATGCAAACCTTAATGACCCTAGGCGAGTAAAATGAATGATCAACCACACATTATTTTTCATCCCAATCATTTGTTTCTAACAAGGGCTGTGGAGTCGGAGTTGAGGTTTCTGTATCGCAGTCGAAATATCCACAAAAATTCGAGACTTCGACCCCAAAATAAAAAATTTTCTAATATTTTCCAAAATAAAAAAAATTTCAGCGTTTAGAGTCGGAGTCGGATTTAGAACTATTTTAACATACCTACCCGCTATCTCCATTTATTAAGGGGGCTCCAATACAACATTTTCAGTACAGACTAGTAACATATTGAAAAAAAAAAATCCCACAACTGCCTAGAAGACGCCCCTAGATAGATTTTTACACCAATTAATACACTTAAAACAATACTATGAAATATTTGTTTGTAAAAAAATAGAAAAATAAATAGAGGTTTTCTTGATTGGGACTTATAAAATCTTGACAAGAACAGGGTTAAAAAACTGCAGTGGAAACCAAAAAGTATCAACATTTTGCTTTTTGAGTTGGTTTGACTGCGACTGTTTACATTTCATGAATCAGAACTAAAAGCAATAGTTTTTTTTGGCCAATGACAAATGAAGAAGTGGAAGAAATTACAGTTTTTCCACTTTTACTGCATTTTGGGCATGTTCGTAAATACATCACTGCGCTGCATCAGTGATTTCAAAAGTTTTTATATCGGGTGATTTTTTAGGTATTATCTTTTTGGCAACACTGGTTCATATAGTTGACGCACGTTTTGTGTTTTGCTTCACTATCAAACATCTTCAGCTTGTTCTATAATTTAACCATGAATCGTCTTACAAACGAACAACTCTTCCAAATTATTAAATTTTATTATCAAAATGCGTGTTCTGTTAGGAAAGTTCATCGCGCGCTTCTTGTGTTCAGCGACGAAGCTCATTTTTGGCTCAATGGGTACGTTAATAAGCAGAATTGTCGATTTTGGAGTGAAGATCAGCCAGAAGCATTGCAAGAGCTACCAATGCATCCAGAAAAAGTCACAGTTTGGTGCGGTTTATGGGCTGGTGGCATCATTGGACCGTACTTCTTTAAAGATGACGCGAATCGTAACGTAACTGTCAAGCTCTTATTGAGAGGCGAGTTCGGTGAACATTTTATTTCACGTTTGGGACCGGTCAATTGGCCGCCTAGATCGTGCGATTTAAAGACTTTAGACTATTTTTTGTGGGGCTATGTTAAAGCTCATATCTACACACACATGCCCGCTTCAATTGACGCATTGGAAGACAACATTTAAGCATTTATTCATGAGATACCGGTCGAAATGTTGGAAAGAGAATGCCAAAGTTGGACTAAGCGGATGGACCATTTGAGGCGCAATCAGGGTCAACATTTGCATGAAATAATATTCAAACATTAAATTATATGGACCGTACTATCGATTCAAATAAAGATTTCATGCATGTTTCTGAATTTTATGTGTTTTTTTTAACTTTCCTATAGCTCTTAAAAAATCATCCGATATACATATATCAGCGAAGTAGGTGTGGACGAAAAAATTGTCAAATACTCCACAAAAATCATAGTTAAACAAAGGTTTTTTTTGTTGTTTTCTTGCGAAGACAATAGAATGAAGCAAGTTGTTTTTTAATTTTGTTTTTTCTTTTTACCCACTTACAACTACAATTCCAGTCGGAAAGAACCCAACCAATTGTAGGGGGATGTACGAAAAGATAAACTCACTGTTTATTGTTGGTGTTTTGTTAGAGCTTTGATATTGTTACAAGTAAGACTTTGATTGTTCAAAATTCTTATTCGCTTTAGGGTTTTATTTGTATAATATTTTTAGCTTTTCTAAAAGCTTTGGAAAAGGTTTCCTGATGATCTGGCCTAAGCAACCAGTGAAATGCGCATAGAGGCTAGCTTTCCCTCAACAATAAATTTCGGTGTATTTATCAAATATGGAAAATTGGGAATTTAGCACGTCATATAAAAATCTTAATAGTAAATTTTGTATTCCCGTAAATAACTTTGATAACAATGTAAAAAATTATTTTACTTTTTTATCGGCATTAAAAAAGTTTGATTTTATGATTCAGCGCAGTGATGCATTTACGAACATGCCCTTTTTTAAACGCTGGGCAAAACATAATTTTTTCTTAATTCTTAACGAGCATTTAAATTTTATGTAAATCAAGAAAAATCAAGGCCGTCTGGCAAGCCTAATAGTACTAGACCGTATAAAGCTCCATCCATGTCGATATAACGAAAAGCAAATATTTACATATTCTGAATATTAAAAACTACTGAGTTACTTTTCTTCAAAAGGGGAATTCCTGGGATTCCGAGAAATTCAAAATTGTTTCTTTTTTCTCCTTGAAATAAAAATATTCCTGGTACTAAAAGGCGAAGTTAGGCGGCAGTTATACCATGATTTTAAGACATGTCTTTAAGGCATATTTTTGGTATTTGTTGACAAATTTGGTAGAGAAGAAAGAGGGGTAGAAAAAAAGACATGAATTCTGGTCTTCGTATTTTTTCTAATTTGTTTGTTTACAAATTAACTTATAAGGCTGGGTTTTTGAGATCTCAGTTAAACTAGGTTTAGTTAATCTGAAAATTGATTTGTGCCGCCAATACCAAGTTTTAAAACAAAATGTTGCCGGAACAGCGCAGTCTTGCTTAAAATGTTGGTCTTTAATGAAATAATAGAACAAAAAATCAAATTTCACCGGAAAATCCGAGTTGCAGAGAACGTTAAACTAAGTTTAAACTTAATCCCCATCTCAAAAACCCGTCCTAAGCGAGATCAACCGACTAAAACACAAACAAATCAACCCTGAAAAAGGTTTTTTTTTACACAATAATATAAAATAAAAGGCTTTTTTCATCATGTAAGTGCAAAAATATTTTGATAGCAGCTTTAAAAGAATATTAATAAAAGGCATGTTTAACAATTAATCGTTTAAATTCCGCCTTACAACAGAATTTATTTTTTTTTTTAAACTGTCAGTTGAATGTTAATTAAATTGTAGTTGTTTTGCAATAGATAAAAATCGTTGTAAAAGTAAATTTTTTGTATATCCTTTTTATATATCCTTAAGGCTAAAAAAAAACAAAAAAAAGTCGTTCAAGAATAAAAAAATTGTAAGTCAAAAACCTTAAAAAAATAATCATTGAATAAATAATGATGCTCAAAGATTGTGAGGATGATGTTGTGCATTTAATATTTCTACATCAATAAATTACAAAACATTTTATAAATTAGTAATTAAAGCTAATTCCATTCAATTCTATTCCAATGGTCTTTTTAGCATTGGGATTAATTTCTAAAAAAAAATATCGAAAAGAAAACAAAAAATCGTTATTTAGTAAATATTCGTAATTAAGTCAAATGCGAATATTGCAGTGTTTGGCTGTAGATAATTCCTATAAAGAGAAACTTTGTTAATGTAAACGAGTATTAAAGATTTTTTTTTTTGATGAAGTATTCATTATTTAAAAAATATTTTGTTATTATGGATTTTCAATGAAAACAATCGACTGGGAAAAAGTGCTGTTGGCAAACATCTGTTTGGTAAAAGAATTATATAGATTAATTTTATTTGCTTGAGATGTTTTCAATAGTACAGTCTTGCCCTTTAATTTTTTATATATTCTACAAGACTTGGGAATTAAAAAATTATTTCGTTTATCACCCGCTTTGAAAATAAATAAAACACGACAGACATGGTGACATGCTTTTTAATATTGACTCTTCATATTTTCGTTGCTATTTCAAAACTTAATTTTCCTACTCCACTGTAATAAGCAACTGTGTTCTTGATTAACATGAACACCTGTCATAATGGATTAATCTAACGGTGGTCTTAACACCCAGTGGACTCAATGCCCCTGTGTGAGCTGAACCAATGCACAAGTGTACCAAGTTAAGTGTCTGAATCGGCAGGCCCATAAAGTTTAAAGCACAGCCATCCCAAAAATTCGTTCAGGAAATAAGTCCCAGGTGCTACTGATTCCCGAGGTACCACTCTGGTGAACTGTATTTCCAAACCTGCTTAAAAATGTAAGGGTTTATTTTTATTTTTTCTGTACAAAATCTTGTAACTTTTCTCTGATATTGGACGCTTCTCTAGTTATCCTAAGCTAAAGCAAGTATTGTAAGGCAATGCAAACACGAAAAGAAATAATATGGACTCGTTTTTTTTTGTATACTCTCCACCAGGGTTAAAAAAAACTGCAATCATAATAGAAAAACTGCCATTTCTTACACTTCTTCATTTGTCATTGGCCAAAAAAAGCTGTTGCTTTTACTTCTGATTTATTAAATGTCGCTGTCAAACCAACTCAAAAAGCGAAAAGTTTCACACATATTTTCGTTTTTGTTCGACAGTTTTGGTTTCGACTGCAGTTTTTTTAACCCTGCCCTCCACTTCCACAAGTGGTGAATGAGGGTATTCTAAGTTTGTCATTCCGTGTGAAAACTTTTTATAATTCATTTCAGACCCCATAAAGTATATATATTCTTTCTCCTTGAGTAATTCTAAGTCAATTTAGCCATGTCCGTCTGTCTATCCGTGTGTTGCAAACACGCTTACTTTCGAGAAACTCAACAGATAAGTGCAATGTTGGTGTAAATCAGTAATGAATCGTTTTTTCGTTACTCATACTGACTCATGAAATTGTAAGTGCGTAGTAATCATTTAAACTAATAATTTACTATAATCCCAAAAGTATACTACAGTATTTACTATACCATTTTGCAAATGCTACGATGCAAGACCATTTGCACAAGATTGTGAATTGGGCTAATGTTGGTGTCGTATTGTTTCAAGTTATTCTAAGCAGTTTGGGATTAAAATCCAGCAATATCGGTTCAGTGGAATTAGAATTATAAGTTCAAATGTGGAATAAAAAATTGATAATTCAGTTACAAAAACTAATAAAAAAAATAATATAGTGCACGGATTGATATATAGAAATAGATAGAGATTTTGCACAAATTCGTTTTGTATGATTAGAAATCATACAGTTTAATTTCGTGCAGATCGGTCCATATTCCCTATATAATGCTCACTCTGGGAAATTATTAAAATACGCCTAAAACCGTAGCAGATACAGTTATTGTGGAAAAGATTGTTCCATAATTTACTATGGGTCCAATATAAATTCCCCTCTCGAAAATAATTTTAGATCGTCTTAACCATTAAGTCACTCTTGTGTGAAAAACCACACAAAAGGAATAATTTTTACACGATAAACAAAAAAATTGTTGAGGTACACTAAAGAAACTTCTTGACTTTGTTAGCAATATAAATTAAGTACTGAAAACACAAGTGTTGGTTAAAATATATTTCTAAGTAAAGAGCTCCTTCAGAACTTACGTAAGTAACCCTCGTGTGTGGTTTTCCACTCACATGTAGATTCTATGTAATTTGCACTACAGATAAAATTTTCGGTCGGCAAGTATGAATATTTTTGATATTGTTGCGAACTGCATGTAATGTATATTTTATAAAGTGAGTGCTCATATAAAATACACAAAACTTTGCATGGTTTTTTGTGGATCACCAACGGGATAAATACATCATTAATGCTGCGTAAATCATGACTTTGATTACAAACGTACTATGGCGCCACAGTAAAGTAGACAGACATTACATATGTGTGAAAACCCACACACGAGGGTAACTAACGTAAGTTTTTTTGATGGCACATGAGGTCTTTGTGAATGTTCGAGTTTTTACATATCAGGGAGCGGATGGGATGATTCAAAGAATTTTTTATGGCGCCTTTGGTTTTTTCTAAGTTGGAGACGGTTGTTTCTTAAAAAGAGTTTACAATCCAGACTAAGGTCAGAATTTCTTTCAATAAGCCAATTAATTTGAATATCCTTAAGCTTCATTTGAATTAACTTTGCCTCTTTATGGCATTTCTACTCTAAACGTGGATCTTAATGTAAACCGAGATATTTTTCATGAGTATGTTGAGGAATTATCTGGTTTTTGATTTAAATGAGAAAGCTTGACTCTCTACGTTTTTCCCGGATTGTTATCCATTATAAGCACAAACTCGAAGCAAAGTATATTTCAACTTAAAAACTTAATTTCCAAATATAATTTTCTAAGCTATAAGAACTATGTATTAAATACAGCAAAGCATCAATAATCGGGAAACTTGATAGTCCGGACCAGTAATACGGACAAGTCAATATTTCAGGCAGTTTATAAATTTGTTCCTTTGTAGTAACACTTCCAACTACAAAATGTGTTCATAGTGTCGAAATGGCGGATGCAGGCAGAAAAATATCATAGGATAGATTTATCTTCAAGCCGTGCGTAAAGGCTTTTCGCAAACCGCTTCTTTTAAGAGGAAAGTCAAAAATCAAGATTATTTGAAAACGTTGGCTCCCTGTCATATATAAATCTATTAAACAGAGCTGTGTTTGAAGAATGGTTTCAGAAAGACGTTCTCAAAAACGTTGGACGATTTCGGACTAGTGTCTTTTTTGTGTTGGACAATTCTTAAATGATGACATTACAATATCTGTAAAGTTTAAAGTCATTATGTAAACAAAATGCAATTTTTTCTACTTAATTCTGCATAGCAAAATATTATCAACTTTATCTGCTCTAACCCTTCCGCAAATTTCAGCTTGGGCATGCGGCGAACATCGTATTCGATTTCTCTAATGAAGACAAAGTTCAATCGGTAACTGCAAATTAAAATAATCAGCCATGTCACAGAAACGGTATTCATTTCGTAATTTGGTGTTTCTGAAAATAACGAAAATATTTTTCGGAATGAAACTATTTTTATCAAAGTTATTTTCGGGAATACAAAGTTTATTATCAATACGATCTTCGTATGACGTGCTAAATTCCCAGTTTTTCATATTTGATAAATGCACTGAAATTTATTGTTTTTATAAACGGAATGGGAATTTTCTGTATCTGAAAGGCCAATAAACTATCAAAATACACTTTCTATCAAAAAACAAATAGGTTTTCTTCGATTCCGAACGGAATTGTACACTGTGACATGGCCCATTGAAGACATTAAAAGTAGATTCATCCATGCGTTCCAAGCAATATTTTTATATAATTTTTTTACTAAGAGTGTTCTGAATACTGATTGCCCCATTACGGAAAACTTGCCCAGAAAACCAAAGCTGCCATATGGTTTTCAGGCGCAAACAATTATAGAAAATGGCAGCACAACTCGCAAACCACTTATTTTGAATTGTTTTCTAAAAGTGTGTTAAAGAAAACGGACGAAACAAGAAAAGTGATTAAATTCTTTTTAAATATACATATTTTTTTTTTTATTTAATTATTCAGCAAAAAAAAACAACCATTTCAACTTTTATGTACAAATTGAACAAAAATGGCAACTCAGTTCATTTTGTTCTGAACAAAAATTAAAATTAAACAAATTCAACAAAAAACTTGCGAATAAAATAATTTCTCTATCTCTCAAAAGGAAGACGTCAAACTCAATATAAAAAAAATTTTGTCCGGGCAAAAATATTCACTCTTATCGTGTTTGGCGTATTTAAAATACGCCTGCGACTGTTTGGTAATAGATTAAAGGAAATAAGTCTCGCGTTCAGTTCAGAGGAACCAGAGAATGTTGAAAACAAAGTTTCAATATAAGAAAACAAAAGAAGCAGAGAAATTACATGAAGATATGTTTCTTTAGCAAAATGAGTTCATATTTCACACATTGAATACTTTTATTCATTTTTTGTACAAGTTCTACTTGTTTTCTGTAAGTTAGTAAAATCAACAGCTCAATTCGAAATCATGCTATGTCGACTTAGCATGTTTTTAATTTTTTTACTTTTCTAAATTAAGTATTGTTTAACCTAAATTCTGGCAAATTTAAGTGTTTATCGGCTTATCCAATCCAAAGTTATTAAAGTACAAATCCTACAGCCGTGTTCCTGCAAAACTTACTTTTCCGAATTATCATGTTTAAGAATTGAGCTGTGTAAATGAATTCTCCAGAGCATTGATTTTTCGTTTTGCTGTTTAACTAAATTTTTGGATAAAAAAAAATTATGTATTTACAAATTTTTTTTTTAACTGTAGTCCAGCCGATTCAGTAATCCAGACACAGGCTGAAACTAGATTGGAATCGAAATCGATTTTGTGGTAAAAAAAAAATCGATTTTGTGGTAAAAAAAAATCGATTTCTTGCAATATTATTTACGTATGCGATTTAATACTTGAATCCATTATTGGGCTTTTAAAATCGATTTTTTTATCTTTATCAAAATTGTGGCAATTTTTAACTTTAATCTTAATTAAATCGATAATATAACTTAAAATTTTTTTGTGAATAGTGCAAGTTATAAGTACTTTCAGCTCTAAAATAGGGGCTCTTGTTCTTCAGAAATTAAAGTCACTGAACACCGAAAGTCAAATTTGTGGAAATTAACATATTATAGAAACACAGCAGGTTAATTAAACCATGGCATTCATGTGGAAATACGCTAATATTCAAACAAACCAGTGTGTGAGCGATATTTAAATCTAGTGATAAGCACAGTGAAAAAAAAACAAATACAAAACCACAAGAAAATATCTCTGCATCTTTCCGACATCAATAACATGCAAACGTTTGTTTTCTTAAACTAAAGGCTCAATTAGGCGAACGTTGCTTTACCGTATCTGTACTGTATCCATCAGCTGTTCGCTTTTTGTTACCCTACAAATAAAATTGGACCACCTGATCAATTTTGATAAAATGGACTACTCCATGGACTGGTCCGATGTAATGCAAGCATGGACCATGTCGTTGTTAAAAAGTGTTTGCAGTGAGACGACATGTCTTCGTTTTTTAACGACATGTTTTCGTTTTTAAACGACTTCAAAACTAATCCTCTTGAGTATACCATGGAGTAGCTTTAAAACTACTCCTTAGTGGTCCAAAGGTGGGTTATATTGTCCTCTCCAAGGACATCGTAATAGGAATGGGCAAAAAATATCGATATATCAAAATATCGATATTTTTAAATAAAATAATCGATATATATCGCCGATATTTAAAATATCGATACATCGATGTATCGATATTGAAATACGACTATCGAATTCAATATTTTTTAAAGTCAGTTTTCATTAAAAACTCAAAATTTTAGCCGTTTTTCGAACAATATGTATTTAAAAATTGGCATCACTTCAAGCATCATATGTTTTTTTGAACTTATATGAAGATCTATAACTCCCCGTCTACAACTGACATGATTTGCTGTTATAACATAGTTATAAAAGCGTTGTTAAAACATTTGCATTAACAACCGTGTTATAATATGAGAAAACGTCTAACATGATGAGTCTATAGAAGAATTAAGAAAGAAGCGGGGTTTTTACCTTGCAGATTTCTAATTAAAACAGTACAGTCAGACGAACTTGAAAAGATTTATTTTATGCGGTTTTGGAACAATATATGTGCCTTTATATAGTTGGAATAATAATAAGATTTGTGCATATATATATGGTATATATATATAATTTTTTAATTTGGTAATGCGTTCGATATATCGATACATCGATATTTTTGAAATAATAAATATCGATACTCTTAAAAAATATCGATTCGATATATATCGATATATTTTTTCAATTTGCCCATCCCTACATCGTAATGTTAAATAGACCAGGTTTTTTTCATACGTTTGGGTTACTTTTGGACTAGTCCTGGTCCCTTGTGGACTACTCTTTACACGCGTGTTTGGACTGGTCTTATTATTTGCAGGGTATATGCAAACCAATACAAAAGCTTACCGAAATGCAATGTACCGTAGTTGCAACGTACCAATCTGTATAAAATAGAATTTCATGCCGTTGTTGCGTGACATTTGTAAGACAGTGATTGGCGGTTTGTAACAATTGAATGTGGGTAATTTTGCTCTTTTTTTGAAACTTTTTTCAGTATATCTTTGGAATTGCGACAAAAGAGCTTACAATTCATATTTATATTATATTTAAAATATATAAATATACATATGTTTAGATGTTTAAAATAAAAAAATGCATATACACATACAATGGAAATGTGAAACATATAAAAGACTTTAAATGGTATAAAATCCTTGTTTGGTGTATGCACATTTACAATATATGCCCAGCAAAAACTTGGTAATGACTTGCCATTACTGAACAACTTACTTTTCAATGACTACTTCATACCATCTGCATTACAACGAAGTAGTTTGGTAATGGATGACAAATAATCTGATACCTAAGTACTTGTGTATGAGTTGATTAACGAAATTTATAATTCATTCGTAATAAAATGCATCTACGGTTGAAGTTTTTTCAAATCTAATACAAATTGATTTAAAATATTTGTTCTTACAATTTGTTTTTTTTTTTTTTATTAAATAAAAAACAATTTGTAATAAATTTGAATATGAAAAATTATGCTGTACTGAAATTGTATAGTCATGACATGTTAGTTGTAATTTTGGTGACATCGGAGTAATAAGTTATTTAAGTCCCTATTTCATAGACTCGCGAGCCAATCTATAATCGTATTTTTCACACAGACACGTTCGGCAATTCACATGTATACAACAACTTTGTTCGTTTCAAAACATTAGTCTGTTATCAGTCTCTGCTCAAGCTTTGTGAAAGTAACACCACGCACGCTTGTTTGGAATGGTTTTTGTTTTTTTTTCGTAATCAACCAGTGTTACCACCAGCAATATTCAAAATTACACTTGAGATGAAGCAAAATTACCCGATTTAAACGAAATTACACCTGATATGGAGGGCTCAGAGCTGAAGCGAACCAAGTCAAAAATGAAAATAAGTGATTTTCCATTAATTTTTGGAGCCATTGACATGGGTGTATTACCGTTACCTTTGGAACGAAAAACTTTTTGATTTAGTCCGTTACATATCGTCGGTTGATTATTTAATTGTCGAATGTGGATACAAATTACATAAGACATACGACAATTAAATAATCAACCGACGATATATGCATCTTATATTATGACTTGGTTTGGTTCAGCTTTGAACCCTCCATATAAAATTTAAATTTTATTTAATAAAAAGAAGCAAAACATAACCAACTCATTGAAAGAATATTAAAATTAGTCAAACTGTTAAGATTCTTATTGTAATTTCATATAAAATAACAAAAATAACATTAACGACTTTAAATCAGTTAATAAAACATAAAATTAAAATCCTAAAATAATGAGTCTAACTTCCACATTTAATTGCATATAACTAGGGAAGGTTCAAAATGCTCATTGCCATTTATTATAATGGGTGTTTTTAAGCCCGATAGAGCTTACGAAAAGTTAGCTGCCAAACGAACCGTCATACAGCTCTCACTTTTTGCTCAGGCACATCGTCATGAATAGATTCATTATTAAACAACGCCACCAAACTATCCAAATTTACTTTGAAAATCAGCCATCGATTTTCGCAACTTACAGGCGACTTCAGGATTAAAATGACGCAACTTGTTTTTGCACAATTGAAGGTGATGTGTTGATTTAGAGAAAATAAACTTTCAATTAGACTTCAAGGATGTGCGATGTGACACCTCTTGATTGTTTTCCGTAAAGCTGTGAAGTCACCGGTTTATGCTGATAAACCCGCAACAAGTGACGTCTTGGAGGTCAACATATTTTATTCTATTTGTGACATGTAGCCAGCAATGCTCGAAAAAAAAGAACAAAATTGAAAACAGGCGGGGTGCCTATTTGTTTGAAATCATTTTCAAATGGTTGCGATTAAAATTAATTTTTTTTTTTTTGTGTTGTCTACCATTTCAAGTTTCATGGTCTAAAAAAATACCTTTTATACCTTATTTAGTAAACAAAATGCATGCAGGGTTTTATGTAACTATCCTTTTCGTAATTCAGATTTACAACTGTTAAGAGCTTTAAATATTCTTCACACTTAAGCATTTAAAAGTTGCAATATAAAAATTAAATTAATTAAATGTTGGAATATTGGAAAATCAATAAACTTCAGGTTCTAAATCACTATGATAGTCATCTTTATCCACATCTAAGAGTCCATCTTGCGAAATTCATTACCAAACTTTTGAAAATATACCTTTAATGATTGAAAAGTCTTTTCTTAAAAAGAAACCGAGTAATCTAGAGGGTGGCAGAATTTTTTTTGTAAAATGCTTTTCTTTACATTCACTTCGGAGCATCAAATCTTGCATCCATTTGCGTTGAGTAAAAGGCGGCTAAAAAAAGCATTTTACAATTTTTTCTAAAAAAATTAAATCGTATTATCAAAAATATTTAAAAAGAAATAAATGTCACTGAAATCGAATTTTGGCTTTATTGGGGTATCTGAAGGAAGAATTTCAAATTACACCTGAATTACACCTAAGAGAAATTACCCACGCTCTACCCACGACTGTAAAAATTATACCAAATTCGGGTAATTACCCACAAAGTGGCAACACTGTAATCAACACAAAAGTACACAGAGCAACAAATGTTCAATAATTCTTGGGAACTGATGTTTTTTTTGAAAATCATGAAAAGAAGCCGCAATGTTATATTTGTTTGAAGCAATTAGCAAAATGCAACAAATTTAATATAAGACGGCATTTCTTGTCATGCTATATTAATTATGAAAAATAACAAGATAATGAAAGGCAAAAATTGCTTGATGAAATGAAAGTCAAAATCCCCAGTAAATTTGTAAAACAGCCAGATCACTTTGAAAGAGATGATGATAGGGAAATATTAAAAGCCTCTTACGTTGTTGCACTTGCGGTGGCAAAGCAATGTCGCCCGTATGAAGACGGCATTTTTATAAAACATGTTTTGCAAGGCGTTTTAAAATGCTTTGCCAAAGTTGAGGAAGATACGGCTGCGCTTGTAGAAGCGATTCCATTATCTGGCAGAACTATTATGCGCCGTACTATAAAAATAAGTAGTTTTTTATTTATGGGTGTGCAGTAGAGTTTTTTTTTCCCGGAGTTTTTCGATTCCCGGGAAAGCGGGAAAAATTTTTAAATTTCCCGGGATCCCGGGATCCCGCTCCATAAAAATAATACAAAGTAAACTTGGTTTTATTAATGAAAAAACCTTTTATAAACAAACGTGAGGGAACTTGTTTACAAAGTAAGTAAAATAAATGCTTAAATACTACAAAAATTAATTGAAGATTGAAAGCGGAACTTGAATTATTATTACCTTTGGCTATTATAAGTAAATTCCGTATTATGATGATCTAGTACAAGATAAAATAAACATAACAATTGAGGTACTCAAGATATGAGATCAAAAAGTAAATTCATAAAATATTTTAATAAATATATTAACATTTTTTAACGGCGTAGGAAATTACTTTCTGACACACTCAAAGCGTTTAGTGAGTCGCCAAAGAGTATATTTCTGATTTTGTTTACTGATTACCATGTTTCCGAAAAATTTCGTTTACTTTTTTACCGAGGTTGGACAAATAATTAAAAGTGCACCGTTGTTGCATGCTTCTGATTTCAAGGTTGATGCAAAAAATAGCAATATCCGGACTACTTCTTACAAACTATTTCTTTTCATTAGGTCCATCTGTAATCTTTAGGACAATGTGTTTTTCAAATTGTATGTTTTAGTAACTTACACGAGTTTCATTATTTTTTTATTTCGGTTTCCCCGCACTTCCCGGATATATTACCAAGCTCGATTTTTTTTTTTTTTTTTGTAGATATGACTATGTTGCAATAACGGAGCGATATGTTTATGTATATCCTATTTTTAAGACTTGTCCATGTACAATGAGAATTTACTACCTGCATCTTTTTTTGAATTTATGTTCTTTATCAATTCATCATTTCACTAAATTTATTAATTATCAACTGTTGCACTGCCCATTCTGCTTTTAATAGATTTATTGCCGCAGGAGACATTAATTTACGTTTGTACACATTTCTTATAATTGATCTAATCGACAACCCATCCACAGATGCTAATTTTTAGAGAAAAGAAAACTAAATTTCAGAGTAAAAATAGCTGTTTTCTGAAACTATGAAGAACTTTTTATTTCCCGGGATCCCGCAACAAAAATCCCGGGAAAACGGGAAATATAATAAGTGAAATTCCCGGGAATTCCCGGGACGGGAAATCCCGGGAAAAAACCCTAGTGTGCAGAAACGCCTTCAAGAGTCACTGTTTTTTTCTATTAGCTTACATGAGTGTACTGAAATAAGTAATACTAGTCAATTAATAGTTTATTTAAAAACAGTACATGCAAATTTTATATATATATAGATTGTAGCACAGTGTACAGTTCGGCAGCGACCGCAGCTTCTGCTTGCGACCGCACACAAGCACATAATATGATTGTGTGCGTGCGCTCGGGGCTTGGTTAACACTGCCCTATTTGTAAGCGAATGTGGTAATGACTTATTTAACTCCCTATTTGTAAGCGAATGTGGTAATGACTTATTTAACTCCCTATTTGTAAGCGAGGGTGGTAAGTAGTTGCCTCCAATAATTTAATCTCATATTTACGCTCTTAATTGAGTAAAAATCATCGTTTTTTTATACAAAAACTACACTGCCGCGGTAGACTAGCTGGTAGTGAGCTAGTCTATCAGCACCGAGGTTGCGCGATCGAATCCCGCCAGAGACAGAAAAAAAATAAAACAAAGTAAAATATAAGAAAAAATAGGAAAAAAAAACATAAAGTAAAGTAAAATAAAATAAGAAAAAATAGAAAAAAAAATAATTTAAAAAAAAATAATAAAAAAAAATTTTTTTAAAGTCATGACATGTTAGTTGTAATTTTGGTGACATCGGAGTAATAACTTTTTTAAGTCCATATTTGTAAGCGAATGTGGTAATGACTTATTTAACTCCCTATTTGTAAGCGAGGATGGTAAGTACTTGCCTCCAATGACATCACCGTGTTAAAATAATGTGTTAATATGCCAATGTATAAGTAGTGAAGAGTCGTTATATTAGCTTTTTAACTCATTACTTTGCAATGTAAGTTTTTGCTGGATGTATGCTAAAAATTTATATATGCTAAAATACAAATTTATCTATTGTAAATCTATAATATAAATATTAAATTATTAACATTTTTTACATACACAAAATACTGTTTTAATACCATTTAAATCACGTGGTACCTTTTCTGCACAACGGTCACCATTTGAACATTTTTGATTCCCATCACTGTGTGTTTTGTTTTATGTATACTATTGCTTTTTGTTTATGTATGGGAAAATATATGACCCTTTTTTAAACGTTCTATAAGTGCACCAACGTGCTTAAAGTACGGTGCGGAACATTACAGATACAGCAACGTTCGCCTAACTGAGCCTTAACTTAATAGTAATTTAGCAAAGAAACAGTCGCCACCGATCAGGAACTATTGTCATCATCCCTTGAAATACTATCCATACATTCGGGCTTCGAAAAATCGAGAATCGATTTTGCAATCCATTTACCATTTCCTAGCTGAAACTACATCTGTCCCGATTTACGAGGTTATACTGTACATATTTTGACTAGCAGTTTTCCAAATACCAGAGTCGACCTACTTTCGATTATTTTATGTCCTCGTTTAAAACTCTACTATAGCTCTGCTATAAAAATAAAGAAAGTTATCAAAATAAGAATATCAGTTTAAAACTGCTGAATTTGTTTTCAATATTCTGTATGATGCTCGTTTTTGGAATCCCTTATAAAAAAAATATGTAAAAAATTATATCGCCAACTCATAACAACATTAAACAGATGCTTTTAATGTTAAAAAAAAACAAATTGAAACTAATCTAATAAATGGACCGAGACAAAGGACAATAACAACTTTAGAAAAAGGTGTATTATTTAAAAACAAAAAAAATACCCAAAATATTTTCTTAAGTTTCAATTACAATTGAAAAGTTCTTGTAGAAACAAAACACGTAAATGCAAATTTTTCTTTATCTTGTGATACTCTTAAAACATTTTCTTTTTTTCTGTTGCATACTTTATGAGGCGTAGATTATAAAAATTAGCATATTTTTAAATTCTTTAAAAAAAAAGAACAAAAACAATTGCATACTTAATAGAACAATGTCCTCGTGTAAATTAGCTACTGCAAATGTAAAGCATACTTGTAAAATTGGGAAGTTGGATAATTTTTTTCAAATATTTTGCCTGGAGATTTTCTTCAATTAAATGTGTAATTATTGTGTGTTTTAATTTACGTTTCAATTTTTTTTCCGTTTAGCTTTCCTTTATTTTAGGTCTCTTGAGTTTTTTAATTTGTTTTTTTTTTTTTATTCATTTAAGGCACTTTTTCCCTTTTTATTTTGTTGCTTCTTTAAAAAGTTTTTATATAATTTTTTTCTCTTATTTGATTTTCTTATTTTATTATGGTTTGGGTATTTAGCCAAGACTTTTACTCGCCAATATTTAGTTTTAAGCCAGATATTTTTTTTCTTTTTTAATGTAATTTTTAATCAAAGGGCCGTGGACGACGTTTATTTTTTATTTATTTTCAATTTTGACATCAAACATATTGAATGGGGAAGTGATGGGGGGGGGGGGGTACTGGTTGGCTAAATATATTTAAAATTCACTTTGGTTACCAACTACTTTATGTCTTGACAATTGTTGACTACTAATTAAACGCTTAAAATCATTTTCAAGTACTTTAGAAAGTTGAAAAAATTTATATATTTAAATTAAAAACTTTTACTTTTTTGTTGATATTTTATGAGACAATTTTATGGTTAAGTAAGTTTTTTAAATTAACTTTTAAATTCATATTTATTAGTGCAATAAAAAATTTGAAGGTTTCAACTGGGGTCAAGTAGTCAGGTCTTATAGTTAAGGGTTAAAATTCACCAAAATATCTTTAATTGCATTTTGCTTATGCCCGACTTAAAGGACATAAAAGACCTCCCCCAATATACATAAAATGAACAAAACACAGAACGAAAAACGCCAATTTTTTTGAAATTGAGTTTTTGATTCAATCTTGTTCTACATTCAAAGAGACGTCACCTGACAAAATATTGTAGGCGAATTCCACTTCGTTGCTCCAAAAATTGAATGTATATTTTCATTTTGATATTGCAAGCGAAAGCAGAGAAAAGTAGAAAAATGGCTGTCCTGTAAAATTTGGTTTTTGTAACCTACGATAATTTCGCGCAAAGGGGTCGATATTATGAAAATCGGCCTTTTAGATAAGCAGAAGCAGCTGCTGTTTTTGTTCTTTTAACAATTAGAGCCGCTGATTAAGTTAGTCCGATTTTAAAGATATAGAGGTATACATCATCATGGGAGATGTAAACACACAGCTAACAACACAAAGGACATTTAACAAGAGCATTTTAAGAGTATAGTTTTCACATACAGAGGTGTCTTCAAAGTCTTCTTCTGTAGATATTTAAAAAAAAAATCACAAATATCTTTTGAGCGGATGAACCATCACTCAAATCATGAGAAATGTTAATAAGTACATTAGAATCGTGTGCCCATGTTATGTAACTTCAGCGTCGAAAAACTTTTCGATTTCGAAATGTGAGAAATGAAACAAAAATGTTATAATTAAAAACAAGCAACTATTTTTCTCACTAAACTGCGTCTGTAATATTTTTGGCGAGTAATAGCTGTCACGTAAGGAAATTACTCTCTAATTTACAGAAAAAGTGTGTCTGTAAAATGTTTATGAGAAAGTTCCCGGTATGATCTGTAAAATAACTCACGAATAAAGACGGGGTGAGAAAAAAATTTCAACACTAAACAGCAATATAAAAAATAAACTCCCCTTACAGCCCAAGATTAGATACATATAAAATGTTCGCTTTTAATTTTATTTAAATGTCTGCATAAAAATCCTTTCAAATAGAAAGTGAAAATCACTAGAACACAAAAAAGAAAAATGTTAATTAAAATATTTTAATAAATTTCCTTAATTACCCTGAGGCAATAATTTACTCTCATACAATAAATTTATAACGTAATCTTTCGGGGAAAAAAGGAAACATTTGAGTTGAAAAAGAATTTTACTTTCAAATAATTCCATTTCAGCAGAGCATGAATGAAAGTAGTAATTGTGCAGCATTTTGTTATTGGCAAATTAACAATGGAAGCAATTTTTTGCAATTTTCGTAATATTCCATTTGGAGCCATAAACACACTTGCACAATTTTAAGACGGTTACAAAAAAGGATAATAGAGAAATTGAGATATTCTATGAAAGGAATTAAGAAAAGAAGCATCCTTAAAAACGGACAATTTCAATAGAATTTATAGCGAAAGGGTGTAAAATTTTATAAAAATATTTAACACTAGAAACGAAAGAAAAATAAAGAAGTAAAGAGAAGGTTGGTTAGGGTTTTTTTTATATATAAAACTGATTGTAATTTTGTTTCCAGTGGAGAACGTCTGCTTATCATATTAAAATATTAACGTTATAAAGTATAAGATAATGATATTTTATTTTTTTGTTTAAGTATTATGTTCTTGGTTAAATTACAAAATGAACACTTTAGATAAACTCAAAGTTAATTTACTACATCCCTAAACTGGCCAAATCCTTTTAAAATTTAAGTTATTTTCCAAGAAAGCATTCCTTTTTTCTTTACTAATTAAAATCAGAATTAAAAAAAAAAAAAACAAACAAAATAAGTTAGAATAATTGTTTACAAACTTTTACCTGCAACCCTAAAGTATTATTTATATTTATAACACTAGCTTAACCCGGTGCGCTTCGCTACGCTGCTTTAACCACGTTTGAAGACTCTCAATTTAATGCATGCATCCTACGGGAGGTATTTCCCCCCTGCGCCTATCAGCTTTATTTTTATTTTCAAAGGTGTTGTATGCCATAAGAGTGACTTCTACAAAGTTTGAACATTCTCACTATTACAGATCTTAAGATATGCGATATTAAACATCGGCGTCCTATTGGGGGGTACCACTTTCCCCGCTGCTATTTTATTTCAATTTTGGGACTCAAAAGATCCAACTACCAAAAGTTCAACAAAATGAGTGCAGCGGCTCTTAAGATGTGCGATACTTAATATTGGCATTCTATGGGGGGTACCAATGCTACCAACAGTTCACCAAAATGCGTGCAGCGGCACATTTATATTTTTATCTATGAGGGGTACTGCTCCTACCCTGTCTACCCCACTCATTTTTATATTGAAATATATAGTTTACCATAATATTAGCTTTAGCCACGTTTGAAGACTCTCCCTTTAATAGTTCTTCAGTTGAGCGATATTAATTTATGCATCCTATGGGAGGTATTTCCACCCTGCGCCTACCCCATTTATTTTTATTTCCAAAAGTGTAGTATGCCATAAGAGTGACTTCTACAAAGTTTGAACATTCTCACTATTACAGTTCTTAAGATATGCGATATTAAACATTGGCGTCCTATAGGGGGTACCACTTCCCCTGCTGCTATTTTATTTCAATTTTGGAACTCAAAAGATCCTACTACCAAAAGTTCAACAAAATGAGTGCAGCGGCTCTTAAGATATGCGATACTTAATATTGGCATCCTATGGGGGGTACCAATGCCCCTGCCCCTATCAAAAATAAGTAGCCTATTTTATTTTAGGGCTCACCTGATGTTACTGTTAAAATTTCAAGAAAATCGGTTCAGTAGTTTAGGAGTCTATAAGCCAACAAACAAACAAACATACAAACATTTTTCATTTTTATATATATACAGGTAACCCTCGATTTACGCGGTCTGTTGGGACCGAAGAAAGAACGTGTAAATCAAATTCGCGTAAAACAAGGTTCAGGACTGGTACAAATTCCGTTCATGGGACCAGAAATTTAACATATCGCGTAAATCAAAACATGAGATACATACAAAATGTCATTTTGGGGTCCTAAAATCTTGTTAAATCAAGAACATAGAACTGTATATATTTTACTTTTAAAAAATTAAAGGATATTTCTTTATAACGATATGTATAAAGCTTTGTTGTTATATCTTTATAAAATAATTGAATTAAAAAAGGATAAAAAAATAATTGAAACATACATATGTAGTTGAATATTTACAATCACAAATATAAGAAAAGGATGAAAATTGTAAAATAGTCAAAAACAAACTAAACCAAGACAAATTGAATTAAAAACCAGTAACATTTTACTGGTTACTGAAATAATGGCAATATTCAGTAAATTTTTACTGACTACTAAAAAAAATCAGTATTCACTTTTTAAAAGAATTTTAATAAAAAAAAGTTATATTGTAAGCATTGTCAATTGATTTTTAGACTTTTTCAGGTAAAATAAACAGTTAAAATTTACTGGTAGCTGAAAAAATTGGCATCATTTTTGGAGCGTGTTTTATTAAAACGCGTAAAAAAAGCGCGTATTTCAAAAAAAGGTTACTATTATTGAATCGTGTTATATCTAAATCGCGTAAATGAAGTACGGTGTAAATCAAGGGATACCTGTAGATAGAAGAGAGAAGATTGTACCTTTTTTACGTTCACCAATCATTTTTCTTTGCTCTAAATAAAAATCAAATAAAGTAAATATCATGGAGTCTTTTTTTTAATTTTTGCCGGATTTTAGCTGGCTGTAGGAAATATCGCCCAAAGAAAAATGGCCCAAAAAATAAAATGAAAAATCGCCCAAATGAAGAATCGCCCAAAAGAACATGAAAAATTACCCAAAAAGTTATATAAAAAATTTCGCCCAAAAGAAACGAAAAAGAGCACAATATAAAAATGAAAAATGACCCAAAAAGAAAAAACGAATTTTTTCCCAAAAAAAAAATTAAAAATTACCCAATTTGCAAAACAGTGTTTATTATTCATATAAATTTAGTAACTTACAAATGTAAGAGAAAAACATGTTATGGTCACAACCATATTGTGGTTGTCGATGACAATGATTTGGTTAAATTAAACATAATATGGTCAATGGTTTTGTTGTTTTTTTCTCTGGGTGCATATATTAAACATATAACGAAAACACTTTTCGGCGCAAGGATTTTCTCCCCTATGTTGTAACAAATACCGGCAGCGCTTAGTAAAGCGTCTCGGCAAAGCCGGCCTTTGGCCGGGCGCAAGGATTTTCTACTCTATGATATAACAAAAACCGGTTTCGCTTCCGGCGCAAGGATTTTCTCCTCTATGTTATAACAAAGACCGGCTTCGCTAACTAAAGCTTCTCTGCGCAGACGGCCTTTGGCCAGGCGCAAGGATTTTTTCCTTTATGGTATAACAAGTACCGGTTTCGCTAAGTAAAGCTTCTAAAATCTGCCTTGTTTCCGAACGAAGGCCGACTTCGCAGATAAGCTTTAGTTATCGAAGCCAGTATTTGTTATACCATAGAGGAGAAAATCCTTGCGCCTGGCCGAAGGCCGGCTGAGCAGAGAAGCTTCAGTTAGCGAAGCCGGTTTTTGTTATACCATAGAGGAGAAAATCCTTGCCCCCGGCCGAAGGCCGGCTGTGCAGAGAAGCTTTAGTTAGCGAAGCCGGTACTTGTTTTTATCAAAGAGGAGAAAATTCTTGCGCCCAGCCGTAGGCCGGCTAAGCTTTCAAGTTTGTAAGCTATGCTTTCGAGTTTGTCCACGGACACTATGACACTGGACGTTATGACATGCCACCTTTTCGCAATATGTCCCGTTATTTTTATAAAAACATTTAGGAATTCGTCGTATAGTAATAATGAATGATTTAGACAAATAGTATGCCCGAAAAAATGGGCTATTTTTCATATAATATTTTTGGGTGATTTTTCATAATGAAAAATCACCAAATTTAAAAAACGAAAAATCACCCAATAGTAACGAAAAATAGCCCAACAATTTTGGGTCACTTTTCATATGAATTGAGGCCCATTTTTACATGGAATTTTTTTTCGGCGATTTTTCATTTATTTTTTTGGGCGATTTTCCCTACAGCCATTTTAGCTATCCGGAACAAATGATTTATGAAAAATATTTTTAAAAATTAAAAAATTATATATTTTATTGTCAAAAAATTAAAAAACAAAGGCTTTGGCGATTTTTTATATTGAATTCATTGATAAAAATCAAAATCAATCTGACAACCCTGATCGGAAACCCACCCAATCACATAGTCAGGGTGTGTGTGAAACGGTTGCAAAGTTCTTTGGTGAAATGAAATTTGTTTGTGGTAGAAAATTTTCATATTTGTGCTGTGTGAAATTGTATCATTTTTGACAACGTAAAATTTTGACACAAAGAAAAAACAGTTACTAGTAGTTTTGTGAAAATGAATAAATTAATCAAACGTTGGAAATGAGTTCGTCCCAACTATGTATTTGATGAATTCGTTCTGATATATTAACAATTTTTACAAAAAGTGTGGGCAAAAAAGCTTATACATTAGAGCGACTCAAGTTCGTGCTCGATGTACCCTACTAAAAATGAATCTTGGACTTTTTTAAGATGACATTTTAAATATTTCGGCTCCAGCTTTGACCTCTCGTGAGCTGGACCAGTTTGAAAAAGGGTCTATTTTTGCATGTTTTGTTAATTTGTGAATCTCTTCCCTTACCAACATATACAAATTGGGTATCGTAAGAAAGGTTTTTTTAAGGCGCGTCCAACTGTATATACAATTTGTCCAAGGACTATCATCCATGTCCTTTTTTAAGGATTTTCTGTAAAAATAACGGTTTTTGAATTCTTTGTTCGGGGTTGTTTGCAATAAAAGTGCCAAATTAGCATATTTTACTCTTTAGTCGATTTAATTAAATACGTGTCTCAGCTTTTTTTGAAATTCGTGCTAGTTCGCGTTTTGACAAAAATGCAATGGGGTGGTAACCCTTCGTTTTATATAGGGCAATATGGGATAAAATTTTTTCTTTTGCCAAGGACATCATCTTTTTTGTCAAAACGCGAACTAGCACGAATTTCAAAAAAAGCTGAGACACGTATTTAATTAAATCGACTAAAGAATAAAATATGTTAATTTGGCACTTTTATTACAAACAACCCCGAACAAAATATTCAAAAACCGTTAATTTTACAGAAAATCCTTAAAAAAAGGACATGGATGATCGTCCTTGGACAAATTGTATATACAGTTGGGCGCGCCTTAAAAAAACCTTTCTTACGATACCCAATTTGTATATGTTGGTAAGGGAACAGATTAACAAAACATACAAAAATAGACCCTTTTTCAAACTGGTCCAGCTCACGAGAGGTCAAAGCTGGATCCGAAATATTCACCCCTATCGTGAATAAAAATTCCTTGGGAGTTTTTTCCCTTTTCCCATTTTTACTATTGAATTAACATAGGAAAAATGGAAAAAGGGAAAAAACTCCCAAGTAATTTTTATTCGCGATAGGGGTGATTTAAAATTTCATCTTAAAAAAGTACAAGGTTTATTTTTAGGAGGGTACATCGAGCACTTTTTTTGGTGAGTCGCTCTAATGTATATAGATCATTATTTATATGGACACGTAAGGTATGCATTTTTTAAAAAATAGGACCACGAGGGGAGATAGGGGGCAATTTCTGCCTATCAGAAACTATTAAGCCGATTTTATAGAAATTTTCATATAGCCATACACTCACGAAAATTTGTTTTTAAATACTGTGGTATTGGCGTTCACATGGTCGGGCTTGACCGACTATACTTTCTTACTAGATTTTTATGTTACTTTGTCTTAGAGGTACTGTAACGTAGTTTTTGTAGTGGTTTATATAATTTTTATGTGTTTTAGTTTTTAGTATTAAGCCTTTTTATCAACGTACTTTATTACTTGCTTGTTCTTTTTTCTCGAAAATTTCATAGCTGTATTCTAACGATCAGTCATTTCATACAATAATACTCCTGCTGTAACGTCTTTTTACCATCACTGTTTGTAGCGTCTTATTTTTTTTATATATAGCTTTTGAATAAAGTAACGTCTGTTAGTACCCCTGCTCTCTGTTTTTGGTAAAGTAACGTTTATTAATTTTTTTAATATAGCTTTAGCTATTAAGAATTTCTCTGTATATATTGGAATGAAAGTGATTTGTGGAACCAAATATTGTTAATTTCTGCAAATTTTGGGTTTTTACACGAAGTTGTTACAAAATTGGAAAGAAAAAATCTTTCATTGGTTTTCCAAGTGAATATATGTAGTTATGGACACCGTAAGAAAAATGTCCGATGTTCCAGGGGATGAAGGAGATAAAATTAATACAAAATTAAATCAGTTTTATTAAAAAATTAAGGATTGGCGGTACTTAAAGATAATGGGGATATTTTGGGAGGCAAGCGGGATTGTGAGTCCAATCGTATAAAATATGGGCATTTCCACCGAAAGGTCCACCGCAACAAAAAAATTATAAGTTCTTGAAAAGACTTTGTTTTATCATATTTTAACAGGAAAACAATCAAATTTAATAAAAGTAAAAAAATTTTATATTTATTTTTAACCCATTTCAAGATTTATGAATGCAAGGTGGAACAAGTGCAACTTTTCTTATTTGGATATTTCTATTGTACGTTTTGCTATGATAACAGTTCTTTAAGAGAGACATTATGCATTGACTTTTTCTCTCTAAAACTTTTCGGAAGGTACAAAGAGTCAAAATAGAATGCACGAGAAACTATGCGATTGCAAATAACTGTAATTTTTTTCTTTGTTTTATCTCATATTTCGATGTCATGTGCGACTAGGGTTGCCATACGTACTGTTTTAAGCAGTACATGTACTGATTTTTTGCAGTTGTACTGTTTTATGCACAACTCCTAAAACAGTACGCAAATGTACTGTTTTTTACACTTTGTACTGTTTTTTGTACTGTTTTTTTGCTAAGTCTTTATTTAACAGAACTGGCTTACAAAAAATTATGTTGTGTTAAAAAAAAAAGTTCTAAAATAATAAGAGTTTTTACGCTGTGGTCATTGTTTTCTCATAAATACACAGTAGAAATCTAAATTATAATGGGTGGCTCGTAGCAGTGGCATATTTTCGTGTTGTTATGATTTTATGGCTACCTCTTTCAATAGTCTTTCCCTTTCCACACCTGAGAAAGACAAAAAAAAAATCTAAATTTTTTTAGGTACTAAAAAATACTTATTCCAAAACAGTTATCGTTAATTTTTAGAACTTTTTTAATTTTCGGGCACGTTCTGGAAATCGAAATCACGTAAAATTGAAAACAAACAAATTTGAAAAATTATCCGTGTTCAAAATTTATAAAAATACCTAATACCTTTGAGGACCACTTTTCTTTACCTAAACTACTGAAATAAGAAAAAGATAAGTAAATTTTTACAAAAATGTTTTTGAAAATATTCATCGTTTTCAATTGCACTTGATTTTAAATATTTTCAGATTTTGTGAAATAAAAATAAACCAAACTATTTTTTTTTTTTGGATTTTATAGATTAATGGCCAATTTCACCAAGTTCAGGTTTAATTAACTTTCATTATAAAAGTCAAAAAACCTATTGTTTTAGTAATAGTTAATTATAGCGGAACTTGGTAAAATTAGCCGTAAATAATTTAAAAATTATTTAAAATTGGAAAATTAATTTAGGAAACAAACATTTTCTAAAATTCTATATGATTTGTGCAACTATGTGTGTAGTGAAAATTGCTTTAAATACGAATATATTTAAAGAAAATCGTACTTACAAAATCAATGAGTTAATTGTTTTGAGCTAAGTAAGGCTTTTTTCCTTTCTTATATGGCTTACAGCAATGTTATGGTTTTCCTGGCCAAATGCTTCGTTTGTAGTGTTTGCTTTTTAAACGCAAATGGAGTAATTTCATATGTATATTTATGAAATGCCATAAACTGGAAATAATTCCTTTGACGTTACACATTTTAAGTGTATTTCTTTCTTTATATAATTGTTGTTGCATATTCAATTAAAAGTACATTGAATACATAAAAACAGTACAATCAAGAGAAAAAACAGTACATTTTTTTGACGACAACATTACCATTTGTTTTAATAAGTAACCCCCAATTTCACCAAGCTCAGTTAAAACTAACTATTACTTTAACTTCCAGCTTACAATATGTTTTGACAGCTTGAACTGATAGTTAATTATAGCTGAACTTGGTGAACTTGGGGGTTACTTATTAAAACAAATGGTAATGTTGTCGTCAAAAAAAATGTACTGTTTTTTTCTTGATTGTACTGTTTTTATGTATTCACTGTACTGTTTTTCCGAATTTAAAATCTGGCTACCCTATGTGCGACATTGAAAAACATCGTTTTCTATCAATGCGTCGAAAGTAAAAGTAGAAAGCTCATCAAATTACCAGGCCAAGCAAAGATTTTTTATAATATTAAAATAAAAATATTGCAATTTTTGAAAACGTTTTCTTGAAAACTAAACAATTTATCAAAATGAACAATAGCACCATTTATAGGGCTAATTAAAAGCTATAGCTTGAATCTATTGCCAAAATAAATATACGTTTTATTTTGACTTTTTTTAACTTTAAATGTGTACGATGGTCACGTTCGACATAATGGAAATGCCCATATACTTCAGAGCAAATACTAAATTTTAAATGTGCTCCCTTAACATCTGTAGACGTAGGAAGAACTTTTTCTATGTACAAGAACTTGCTGACTCCAAATAAACATAGTTTTCTTTTCGAAAATTTGTTGCACCAACTTATAATTTACTGCAACAGCGTTTAAATAAAGTGGAAAATAAAAAATAAATTTAAATTTCCTTTTTTTAATTTTAACAGCTTATTTTCATGTTTTTAAATGCTTTTTTAAGAGCTTTAAACCGTTTTTAGTGCTTTTTTTGGTTGCCCTGGTTATTAATAACCTTGAAACTTTTCTTTAGCTTCACTTCGGAAAATCAAATCTTGTAACGCTAATTTAACCGCTGTATACTAAATGCAAATGGATGAAACTTTGAAGGTATACATATTCCCGATGACAATACCCGAATACATGGGCGTAGCTAGGATAAAATCTAGGGGGGGGGGGCAATTTTTTTTTTTTTTTTTTTGTAAAATGCTTTTTTTACCGCTTTTTACTCAATGCAAATGGATGTAACTTTGCAGCAGTGTTGCCACTTTGTGGGTAATTACCCGAATTTGGTATAATTTTTACTGTCGTGGGTAGAGCGTGGGTAATTTCTCTCAGGTGTAATTTAAAATTCTTGCTACACATTTAATTCTATTTAAATATTGTTGATAAAAAATGCACAGTCTTCTGAACCAAAGTCTCGGTTTTTTTTTTAAGAAAAGTCTTCAATCATTTAATTTTATTTTCAAAAGTTCGATAACGAATGTCGCAAGATGTACTCTTAGATTTCGGTAAAGATGGCTATCATAGTGATTTAGAACCTGAGGTCTATTGAAAAAAATTATTCAAACTAAAAACTAGCCTGGGGGAAGAAATGTTTCCAATAATTTCCCCGGGAGTTTTTCCCCTTTTCCCAATTGGGCTGATAATTAATTTTATTTTTATCTGGCAACTTTCAAATGCTTAAACTTGAAGAATATTTAACGCCCTTTACAGTTGTAGAACTGAATTACGAAAGGGACAGTTTTATAAAACCTTGCAGGCATTTTGCTTACTAAATAAGGTATAAAGGGTATTTTTAAGACCATGAAACTTAAAATGGAAGACACCACCAAAAAATTATTTTAATCACAGATTGATACACGGCATTACCAATTGAAACTTATTTCAAACAAATAACCACCGCGCCTGTTCTTGACGAAATGCATTGCAGACGTCCAATTTTGATCCTCTTTTTCGATAATTTCTGGCTGAATGTCACCAATTAAATAAACAATGTTGAACTCCAAGACGTCTGGTTTATCAGCATTTTGAATCTTCTCTAGATTTAATCAACCAAATGTGGGAGGTCAACTCATTATTTTAGGAGTTTTATTTTATGTTTTATTAATAGTTTCTAAATCTTTTAATTTATTTTTGTTAATTTATTTTAACAGTTTGCCTAATATTAATCTTCTTTCAATGAGTTTGTTATGCTTTGCTTCTTTGTGTTTTTGTTAAATAAATCTTCAATTTTATATCAGGTGTAATTTAATTTAAATCGGGTAGTTTTGCTTACTCTCAAGTGCAATTTTGAATTTTGCTGGTGGTAACACTGCTTTCCAGGCATACATATTCCCGATGACAATACACGAATACATGGGCGTAGCCAAGATAAAATCTAGGGGAGGCAAAATTTTTTTTAAATGTTCTTTTTTAAGAAAAGCGTTTCTTAAAAAAATTTTTTTTAAATGTTCTTATTTATTTTAATAAAATATTACAAAATAACATTAATGTTCTCGTATTGGTAACTTTTGTGTAGTTACGTCTTCTTGTTTCAGAAAAAAGCAAGCTCAAGCAACGTAACCCAAAGTAAAAAATTAAATATATAGAAAAGGGAAATTTATTGTTAAAAAAAAAGTAAATAAGTCTCCTTACAATAAGTTAAATTTCAAAAGTGAAAAAAATAATCTAAAATTATTGATTTTGTAATGTTTTTTTGCTTCTCCTGCAAAAAAAAATTCAAGTTTAGTTACATCCGTTTGCATTTCAGGTGATGATTAGACCCTGATCAATTCAACCATTAATCAAAAAAAAAACAGTTTTAATTAAAAATTTAATCAAGTGAATTAAACGTTTACTTACATCAACAAAATTACTGCAGAAAATGTTGTTAATATAAAAAAAAAAAAAAATTAATTGATACTATTAATTTGTTAACTGGTTTAAATTTAATTAATTTTTTAATCATATCACAAAATTTTTAATTGAAATCAATTTAAATTTTTTTCTGTGTATGTTTACTTTTCTTAAACAAATACAAACATAAATTTGGTTAAAAAAGTTTTTAAATCATTTCTCTGGTTTTTATTTTGTCAGCCGATAACACCAAAAAAAATATTTGAACAAAAGGAAAAATAAATATTTAACTCTATTTCTGTAAACAACTAGAAAAACAAATGTTTTATTTAAATAAAATTAAACAAGTTTTTTGCGCAGTTCTTAAATTATCATTAAAAATTTTTACTATAAATGCCAACCCATTGGCAAAGTTTTTTTTAGTGTACTTCGAGAGTTACGATAAGTACAAAAAATACGAAAGAAGCAAAAATGAGAGTTTTTAAAGTTTTTACTTTTGGACTTATTTTAGCCATGGTGTTGGCCCCACATGCCATCAACTGTTCGAAGACAAAAGAACAAGCAGTAAAAGAAGTAAAAAAGCTGGTATGGCGTCCAACTGGAAGATTCGGCTAATTTTTCTTGTTAAATATTGTAGGCCACAAAATGTAAATTATTACAAAAATAAGCATGTACTTTATTTTTAAATTTTAATGAAAAATAAATAAATCTATGTACATTAGATTTTTTTTTTTAATCATATAATTACATTAAGAAATGTTAATACATAAGTAGTTAGCAATATGCCAAAAAAATTAACTTTTTCGTTTTCAAGCTATTAATGCCAAATGACTTTTAATACTTCGGGGGTAGAGTCAAGTACCCTACTTGCTTATTAGAGTGCCCCTCACTTGTCCTAAAACGGATATTTAGGGTGGCCCTTAAAACTTGGATTTTTTGACTTTTTATGAATAATGCGTTAATTATTTATGTTGTTAGCTACAAAATCAATGTTTTTATGTATTGAATAGTTAGTTTGGGTAGCAATCTTTAATTTTTGGGTTTTGTTGGAATAATACACTGAAAAAACAAAGTGGCAAAAACAAAACTTGAAAGTAAGAAAAAACGACTTCTAACATTTAGCACGGCACAAATTGGGCTAAATATTATGGCTTGCCATGCAACACAGTTGTTAATAACATCAAAATCTAAAATTCTGCGGTGGTGCGTGGCGATCGCATTTTTCGTTTACAAGAAAATTAGGAAAATGTAAAAAAAGGCGAAAAAAATGAAAAAAATTGGGTTTTTTGACCTTCATTCCCTTATAACTTTTGAAGTAGAAGGGTTATCTTTAAGCACCACCGCAGAATTTTAGATATTTTAGTCATCAACAACTCTGTTGTCTCCCAAGGCATAATGTTCAGCCGAATTTGTGCCGTAGTACAAACAGTACAGCCTATTTTCGACAAATTTTATTAATTGATTAAAAAAACAGGGTGAATTTTTAAAAAAACGTAAATTTATGCTACTAAAATTAGTTTTACATTAGTTATTAAGAACATAGACACGGTTTTCCACTTTGGGAAACAAAATTTCTTTCCATATGATAAGTAAATATACTTATATTTCATTTACTATTGTGATAAAGCGGCAGTGGATATTTAAGCCGTCCCCTTTGCGTGCTTATTAATTACACAGCCTCACAAAAATATAAAAAGGTTCTGACCCAGAAACCAGACCCACCAATTCTTATGTATTATGACCTCCTGAATGCAATGCCGCCATAAGAATTGAATTCTATTGTTGGGTTTTCATGTAATTTACAAGGAAAGTCCGCAAAGTGACCTTACCTAATTTGTAAATTTGACCATGTTAAAAAGTGTTTGTTTAAATGCATGTAACTTTTAAAATTTTTGACAGATTCGATCTTACATTAAGAAATACAATTTTACAAAATTTTAACTAACAACAAGTAAGAAAGTATAGTCGGTCAAGCCCGACCATATGATACCCTACACCACAGTATTAAAAAACACATCATGCTTATATTTCCATATAAATATGGATTTATCTATGTTTATAAAACTCATTAAATCGGGTTAAAAGTTTGTGAGGGGCAGAAATTGCCCCCTACCTCCCCTTGTGGTCCTATTTTTGAAAAACTGTATAGCTTATGTGTCCATATAGATATGGATCTATCTATGTTTTGAATTTCATTAAAATCAGTGGTCCTATTTTTTTAAAAATACATCCCTTTTGTGTCCATGAAGATAAGGTTCTATGTAAGTTTTAAATTTCATTAAAATCGGTTTGATAGTTTCTGAGAGGAAGAAATTTCCCCCTATCTTTCCTCGTGGTCCTACGATTTAGCCCATTTTCAATAGGCTTAGTCCTTGTGCCAATAAGAACCTATGTCCCAAATTTTATCAAATTATCTCCAAAATTGCGACCTGTACTTTGCGCACAAGGTTACATGGACATTCAGCCAGCCAGCCGGACGGACATCGTTAGTTCGACTCAGAAAGTGATTCTGAGTCGATCGGTATACTTTAAGGTGGGTCTAGGACCAATATTTTAAGGCGTTACACACATCAGCACAAATGCATAATACCCTCTCCACTATTGTGGTGTGGGTATAATAAGTCAAATTTACAAAGAAACCGAAACCGAAAGCGTACACGGATGCGAAAATGATTCATGATTATATTACAGACACAAATTTTCTGTAGCAGCTTGCATTGAACCACTAAACATATTAGCACTTGTAAATCAATTCCTGCTTGTGATCATCTTACTTTCAAGGACGTGCTGTATCAAATATTTGAATATTTAGAGTTCGAAGAAATAAATAAAAGATCGTTCTTGAATTCGATTCCCCACAAATTTCAATTTGCTTTTAACACAGACAAGCTTAATTTGTTTGCTGCAAATTAGAAAAAGATGTTAACATTTTCCAAACGGTTTTAGCGGATGCGAAAGATTAAATGTTAAAAAGATATATCGATAGACCTGTGGATGATGTATACTCATTCCACAGTAATATCAATGTGGAGAGAGTGTTTGCGATGGCGAAGAGGAACGAGGATATGGAACCTCAGAAAGAAATATTCACCATGTGTCAGCAAATAAAGGCCCGGCAAGACAAATGCATTCACTTCCTTTTCGATATTTTGCAGTTCTATCCAACGAAGCAAGATATGGAAAATGGTGTGAAAATAATGAAAAAGGTTTTTCAGGAAAATAAAAAATGGAATGCTAAGGAACGAATAAAGAGACTGGAAGAGATGGAGCAAACAACAAGTAAAAAAACGACGTACGGAGAGTAAAGTCCTATTTCTAAATTTGCTTTATGTGAATGAGCCTATGGAATTATTTAATTTATGAAATAAACTATCTGATGTCGATATACAGAGTAATCGGATAAAAATTCTTAAAAAGCAAATAAACATGTTGAGAGGTTTAAATTATAAATATCACGGTGAAAAGTTTGGCAAACAACAAATTTGGAGTTAGAGTCCCAATTCAAAGAAAAGCTAAAGAATTTGCACTATTATGTAGATCTTTAAAAATTTAAAAAATAAAATAACTTGATGTTTTTAAAAGTATAAATAATAAAGATTTCTGTTAAATACATTTCCAGTAGAATAACTAAAATTTTTTTCGCAAAACTAAAAATGTAAACTTTAATGATCGATTTTATAAAAGTTGCATACATACATACATATTTTAATATAAATTTGATACTATTTCATTTTCTTATAGATCTTTTCTTTCTCAATCGGTTATTTTTCATCCGATTTTCAAGTTTTTTCATTCATTTTTTTGGAAAAATGCATCAAAACACCCTGTATTTGCAAATATTTTGAAATTATATGTTCCACAAAACTACTCGCCATACGATTTTGTACAAAGTTGCCAAACAACATTTGGTCGAATTCTGGAAATTTAACGGTCAAAATTTTGATTTTCTCCAAGCACCTAAAAATAACGGTAATTTTGTAAATAACGAAATTATATACAGTAGTTTTGACTTAAGTGCCTTTTGTTTACGTGCACTTTTGACTTAACTGCACAAAATTGATAATTTTTGGAATTATTCTTTATAATTCCATACAAATTCCTTTTTTTAAGTGCTCTTTCTGTACCTGCACATTTAAGATAAATGCACAAAATTTTTGGCATTTTAAAATTATTTTCATATAAAAAATCAAAGTTAGCTGCACTTTGACTTAACTGCCCAAAATAAATATTTTCTGGAATTATTCTGCAAAATCCTTTTTTACGTGCATTTTGTATACCTGCACATTTTTCATATTTTTGCGCAGCTTTAAGATATTTTCATACAAAACATCAAAGATAGCTGCACATATAAAAATATATGGAGGTCACTTTTTCACATAAATATCCAATTTAAGCTGTTTATAAAAACATAAGTCACAATAATTTTGTTTTTTTTCCATAAATTTTTATGTTCTTTGTGAATTCTCATTGTTTTTGATAATGTTTCTTTTATATTAAATAAACATACAACATGAAAAAAATTATCTGTTATTTCCCAGCTAGCATAGACTGTTTGTTTGACGATTATGTTTAATATACAACTCCTAAAATAATCTTCTGATGATTATCTGACTCGTCTTTAAATCTTGGAATGAACCTTTTGGGACTCTCTGTAAGAGTCGTATAACAATTACTGAGCTACCTAAATAAGTATGAAAATGCTATTGCCAATACAATTTTAATAAAACAAACCGGCCTAAGGATCTGTAAAAAAGGATTTGCCGACAGGATGGTGTGGATTTCGCGACCGTAAGGTATGTTTTCTGGAAATTGTATGAAAATTAGAAGTTTTGACATGAAAAATACGCTTGATGCCCTTATTTAGTTAGCTCCTTCATACGGCTGAGCGTTTCACGAGTTCTACATGAGTCTCATACGACTCTTGGCATGCTTTTTGAAAGACTCGTTAGACAATCTCTACATACATCATAAACGATTTCCTTTACGATTAAAATAAGCATTTTTCGCTGCGTTATGGAAGAAGCTCTCTTAGGTATCAGCACGTGTAACAGTTTCTACCGTGCAAGGAATTGTTTCAATTAAAACATTAGCAAGTCGACTATCAAAACCACTCTTTGTGGGATTCCCAGTAGACTCCTTGACGATTGAAAATGCTAGCTGGGTTGAAATAACATTTTAATAAAATATAAATTTATGTATTAATAAAATAATTTTTTTATTCTACTTTTAAATCAAACACTTTGCTTTAGCTGCACTTTTGTGCAAGTAACAACAATTGTGTACCTGCACATTAAGGCAGGTAAATGCATTTAAGATAACTGCATTTTTGATTTAGCTGCACAAAAAAAATCGTGCAAAGGAGATTGTGCAGCTAAGTCAAAACTACTGTAAAAGTCGCGGAACAAAAGTTGCTTCTGATACCCTAAAGAACCATTTTCAAAAATAAAAAAGTTATTTTTCGCAAAAAGTCGATTTTGGCATATTGCTATGCATAGTACCATAATTATAAAATAAAAAGTTTTGAAAAAATACAAAATTTTGAAAAAATAAAAAAAAAATCTTAAAGGGCTTTCAGAAATCGGCTTCGACGCGGAACGTTTTTGTTCCGAAATGACCTGTGGAAACATTTTTCGGTTTCAGCACAACATCGGCTACAGCGGGTGATAGGGCCTTATTTTGGTTGTGCCCCTAATGTAGTACATAATATGTAAATTTTATATACATATGGGGGATTTCATTTCAAGTGACCCAATTTTGAAATCGATGTCTTCCGATTTGGATGAAATTTGCACCAAGGTAAGTCCTGTTGGATAGTAGTTAAGACCTTTTGCTTTAATCGGTTAATCGCTCGATTAATTATCCGAGGTTTTGGTTTAATCGGTTTATTTTGTTTTTGATCGGTTAACCGGTTAATAAAGTTTTTTTTTTATAAATTAAGTAATTTCAATATATAATAATTCAAAATATAACATAACTTTTTATTTTTCCTATTTGCAGCTTGATAGAAAATTAAAAATACAGTTACTTTTGCATACTTCAAGACTTAAATATAAGAAAAACTTTATACTGGTCGACGAGGCGTATCTTTCTCTACCACACGGCATCAAAATCTCAATTTACATAAAAAGTGGATTTAGCCGGTTTGCATATTAAGCCGACGATATATTTCTGTAATTATTTTAAGACATAAGGCTTTATGACTACCTTGTGAATCCCCCAAATATGTACATATTTATAAAAAATAAACTGAGATAATTTTATTACTTATTTCAATAGTTAAAGGAGATCTTATAAAATAATGTTTTAGATAAGTAATTTGGTTTAAATGTTTAGGATAAAAGCGATTCTTTTCTTTAGTTTTGACAAAACTTGACTTGGAAAAAATTCTTTACTTATCGTAGATGAATATCCAAAGAGAGTTTTAAAATTTTAGATTTTTTAAAGAGATTTTTAAAATTTTTAACACTTCTAATTAATTCGGTTAATTCTGTTAAAAGTCTGATATGAGAAGAAACAAATAACTAAACACATACTACATATAAAATGTACGTGAAACAAAAAAAAAAAAAAAGGGGTTGGCAATCAAACATTTAACCCATTTGATCGATGTTGAACATAAAAAACATTGTAATTTTAGTCACCGGTCGACGGAATATGGGCTACAATCAAGATCACTGAACCTTCTTTGTTTGTATGAAAAAATATATTCTAAACATATACATTTTGTATATGAGACGAAACAAAGAATTAAAAACACAAAAATATATGTTATAATACTACAAAAGATTGAAAATTTTGTTACATCGGTTAATCGGTTATTCGACTGAAATTAACCGGTTTAATCGTTAATCGAAAAAAGGCAATTTGAAATTAACCGATCAGTTAATCGGGTAGTAATTAAAAGTTTCTGAGTTAGAGGGGGCCAAAGTTTGACATTTTGGCCATACAGGTGTTCTTTCTCATCCATGTAACTTATTACCAGGGCAAGGGACTTCATGCAAATGCATGTTTGTTGTCGTTACTCTGAGACCCACCTAAAGTTAAATTCTTTGCGAATCACAAGTTTTCCAGTAAAATGGCATTAATTTGTTAGTGCATATTTTTGCATATTTTGCTTTAAATGCATGTTTTTGCATATTTTGTTATAAATGCATATTTTTCGTCGTATTTTGGGATATTTTGTTATAAATTCACATTATTCGTCATATTCTGTAATATTTATAAAAAAAAATTTCTCTTTTCTTAGTTTTTTGTTAAGAAATATCTTTCTGTTCAAGGCGAATTCATTATAAGGTGTAGCCAGTGGATCAGCTAATTATAGTTGTTTCAGCCCTGAAGCTGTCAAACGGTCAACAAAGTATGGGAAAATCTGCTAACTTCGACGTTTTCAAGGAGCAAGAGCAACAACATGTTGGGGTTTGGTACTTAATTACCTACATTTTATTATAATTTCACCTTGTTTCTTTTACTTTTAAAAAGCAGCACATATTTGTGGCCATGTTTAACAAATTTTAAAAATTATACAATTTGTATAATTGTGTACATAATTGTAGGAGTAACAATAAAATTTTTTTGACATTTCATTTTGTTTACGGTTTTTTTTTTTTACTTGAAGAAGCCTCACATAAAAATAACGTTCGGCGAAGAAAAAAATAGAATTAAACAGTATATTTTGGATTTACGCTGTAAGTATGACCTAAAATCCAAAAAGTATTGATAAAAGAAATTGTTTTTAAGGGGAAAAAAATGCCAAAAGAAAAAATATCAATAAATAATATTTTAAATAAGTGTATTTTTGAGTCTTCAAAATAGATGGAAAAGTACTTTTTTGCAAAGTTTACAATAAAGGTGATTCATTTTAAAATTTGTAGTAAATCAGCACCTTCAAAGCCAGAAACGCAAAGATTTATGATTTATGAAAAGGTTTCGCAAACTTAAATTTTAAGAAAATCAACTTTTGAGGATAAAACTAGTAAAATTAGTTTGGAATTGTGTGATGCTCTGGTGTCTGCAGATATACCTTTATATAAGCTAATCAACCAAAATTTTAGAATTTCTTTAAACAAATATACCAACAAAACCAATCCTACGGAAACAACCCTTAGAAAAACTTATCTCCTCAAGTTGTACACTATACAACTATGTGACATTGTTGAAAGGATTAAGCCACATAATTTGTGGCTGTCTATTGACGAAACAATGGACACTGAAGGACGTTGCGTGGTCTACGTAATTGTTGGTATCTTGAATGCCGAAGAAAAACAGAGTAAACACAAAATTTTGTTTAATATTGTAAAGTTGGAAAAGGTGAATCATGCTTCATTAGCTCGAACTGTCAAAGACTCAATTTCTCTTTTAGAAGACTTTAATAAAAATAAAATGTTGCTCTACTTGACATTTTTTTAAAGGTATCTTACCCAAACATGTAACATGTCACATGCTAAGCTCATGCCATACATGCAAGTTTTTAAAGTCACCTTCGCGTTTCAAGCATGTGTAACAAGATGGGGACCTGGTTGCAGGCAGTTGAGTATTATGCCAAAAATTTTGAAGAATTTAAGGATGTGGTAAATAATTTTAACGAAAATAATGCAGTCGCTATAAAAAGTAAACAATGTTTTAAACGTACCTAATATAAAGGCTCAATTAGAATTTATTCACTCAAACAATGGGTTTCTAGTCGAGACAATAACCGAACTTCAGGGGTTTAAATCATTGAACACCTCGGTTAAATACGGTGATGATTAAAATAAGAAAAGTAGAAGGTCAAATCGGCGAAAAATAAAAGCCAAACTTTATGCAGTTTTAAAAAAGTTGAAGAAATTGGTAATATTTTACATTTAGCTTCCAGTAAAGAAAATATTGCAGAAAATTAATACATATTCTACAAAGGAGTTGACCACTTTTAATATGCACCTATTATATCCGTTGATGTCGAACGAAAATTTTTAATGTTTAAAACTGTTTTAAGACCAAATAGAATGAGTTTTACAATTGATAACTTAACAAAAAAAAAATTATTTATTTATATAAACAAAAATTTATCTTTATAAATATGGTTAAATAAATATATTTTTAATGCATATTTTTTAATTTTATTTTTGCATATTTTGCGATTTTTAGTGCATGTTTTATGCGCATATTTTGCGATTTTAAGTGCATGAACTTCCTTGCCCTGCTTATTACCTATTGGTGTTAGCTAAATTTGTGCCAAGTAGCTTAGATAGCAATTTGATCAATCTTTTGATAAAACATTTTTTATTTTTAAAAAATTTTTTTTTTCTTTAATTTGAAACTTTTTTTATTTTTTTTAGCGGGAATGATTTTTTATTTTTTTGCTCAAAAAGAAGCGTATGTCTTTTCCTTTATGCTAGGTTTGGTCGCTTTTTGCACAAAAAAAAAAATAAATTCTAATTTAAATTTTTCGCATATGAACTGTTTTGAATTTTTTTTTATTTGTGTTTAACGGTCATTTTCACCAAGTTTGGTTAAAGCTAACTTTCAATTAAAGTTCCGGTTACCAATATGTTTTGACAGCTATAACCGATAGTTAATTATAACCGAACTTGGTGAAAATGGCCGTAAGTGTTTCTAAAACCTCAAAAATAAAATTTTAGCTGAGAAACTAGACAATATAACCTTTCCGACGGTATGTAACATATTTAACTAGCATTTTATACCATCGATACTGTAATACTTACAACATGAAAATCCCAGCAATAAACTCACTTTTTTCTGTAGAACTGTTGACAAATAATTTATTTTTAGTAACAATTAAATTAATATATAATTATAAGGGGGGGCTTTAATACCATGTGAGATAAGGCCATAATGGCTTTATCTCTCATTCAATAGGGAGATAAAGCCTTTTTTTATTTGAATGGGAGATAAATCCATCATGGTCTTAGCTCACATTAGCAATATTAGAAAATGGCTTTATCTCTCATTTCAGTTCCGGAGACACTAAAGTGAAGTATTGAAATCTGGCTTCGCATACAAAAGTTTTTCTGCGTGGCGGCCTGTGGCCGTGCTTAGGGTTTTTTTCCTCCATTAGGATGCGGCAGGTGGCTTCGCTGAATAAAGTTTTCCTGCGTGCGTCACAAGAATAAAAAAATGTTTTTCAATGATAACTAAGGATTTTCCCTTTAACAGAATGTTTACACCACGCATAACAATATTCTGATAAATATGGCTTTATCTCTCATTTGCGAAAAAAAAATATGGCTATATCTCTCATTTCGCAAAATTTTAAATGTGACCTTACCTCTCAATGATTGGGCAATTAGGCCATTATGGCTTTATCTCCCATTCAATTGAGCAATAAAGCCATCATTGCCTTATCTCACATGGTTTTAAAGCACCCCCCCCCCCCCTTTCTTGGCGTTACTACGTTTAGCTGTTGATTTCGTAATGCAAGGCCGACCCGACCACCAATAATTTTTCAACGCCAAAATTTTTCCAACATATAAAAATATGTAGTTTTGAGCGGACGTAATACTAGATGTGATTTTTGTTGTCAAAATATCAGGTGCCCGAGAGAGAAGTTTTTAAATCAGGTGGAAATATTTTATGGAAATACCAGTTTATTTATTATTTCATGACACTTGCCTTTAAAATGTGGGTGGAGAGATAGAAGTTAACAGGTAGTTATTTAATATGTTTATTTTTTTATTAGTAGCATTTGGTTAAAAAATGTACTTTATTATTATACCCACACCACAATAGTGGAGAGAGTCCCAGTTGGCTATGTCGTGCAAGAATCATTGATGAATCGTGCACGACAATGTTAATTCCAGCACGACACGTAAGGGACAACTAATGCAAATCGTTCATGACATTTTCAAACAAGTGTCGCGTAAATTGTGCACGACACAAAGAGAGACAATGTCGCTCAGCCTGTCGTTGATGACCACATGCACGACATTGCCGTCCATATAGTCGTTAATGACCACATGAAAGGCATTGTCGTTTGTATTGTCTTTGTGACTATATAGACGACAATGGATTCTACTTTGACGTCAACGACTGCGTAAAGGACAATGTCGATGAAGTTGCAGGAGTTACAGCTTACACGACAATGTCGCCTATAAACCTAAATGAATAAATACAAATATACAATAACACATATATGTTTTTAAAATCATACCTTAGCCTTTGAGTTCTCAGACTTGACTGACTGATTTTCTTCACTTTGCTTTGGTTGTTTTTTTTTTTATTATTATCGTTATTTTACAGTTATTTTTATTTTTTATTGGGAACAACTTATTATTGTTTGGTAAGAAGACAGCTTACAAGACAATGTCGCTCATATTGTCGTGCTTAGAAGTTGATAAAGGACACCTTACAAGACACTGTCGCTCATGTTGTCGTGCATAAACTTTAATACAGGACAGCTTACAAAACACTGTCGCTCATACTGTCGTGTATAGTTGTTGATAGAGGATACCTTACAAGAAAATGTCTGTCATGTTGTCATGGATAAGTTTTAACAAAAGACAACTTGAAAGACAATGTCGATCATGTCGTCGTTTATTAACTTCTTCAAAAGACTGTGCACTAGACAATGTCGAGTATTTTGTCGTCCACGACATTTTACTCAAAACTGTCTTCCAAAAATCCTAAGTGATAGAAGACATGTCGTGCATAAATTGTTGACGACAATGTCGTCGACGGCAGTTTGGCCAACAGGGGTATTATGCATTTGTGCTGATGTGTGTAACGCCTTAAAATAGTGGTCATAGAAAACCACCTTAAAGTATACCGAACTAACGATGTCCGTCCGGCTGGCTGGCTGGCTGGCAGGCTGGCTGGCTGTCTGGCTGTCCATGTAACCTTGTGCGCAAAGTACAGGTCGCAATTATGGATATAATTTGATGAGGGACCACTAGGGAAGATAGGGGGAAATTTCTTCCTCTCAGAAACTATCAAACCGATTTTAATAAAATTTAAAACATAGATAGAACCATATCTATATGGACACAAAATGTATAAATTTTAAAAAAAATCGGACCACGAGGGGAGAAAGAGGCAATTTCTGCCTCTCAAACCGATTTAAATGAAATTTAAAATATAGATAGATCCATATCTATAGGGACACATTAGCTATACAGTTTTTAAAAATTAGGACCACAAGCGGAGGCAGGGAGCAATTTCTGCCTCTCACAAACTTTCAAGCCGATTTTCATGAAGTTTATAAACATAGATAAATCCATATTTACATGGACACATAAGCATGATGTGTTTTTAAATACTGTGGTGTAGGGTATCATATGGTCGGGCTTGACTGACTATACTTTCTTACTTGTTTTTGTTATGTAACATGCTGTTAACCCGCACTAAGCCCTTCTTCACCCTAATTAAAAATTAGACACGTTCATTAAAATGCACAACCTATCTATATGAACATAAGACAAGTTAGAGTGCTATATTCGGCTGTGCCGAATCTTTGATACCCTCCACCGACAGTTCAAATATTTCAGGAGTGATATCTACATGATATTTATTTATTATTAATTTATCTTTATAAAAACAGACATCAGCATTAAAATTGGTTGCGGTTTACACATACAAATATTAAATTATTGACCGACAATCAGAAAGTTTTATGCTTTTTTTAGCAATTTTAACTAGCTTGAGTAAAATATTATGATTCGTAACAGTTTAAGCCGAACTTAAACGATTTTCAGGAGCGGAATTTATATTGGAGCCATGGTAAACTATGAACCAATCATCATCCTTAAATGCTGCAGAGTGATTTCTGGTAAAATAAAAACATAAGTTTCAATACAGCGGTGAAATTAGTTTTAGCGTTTACAGTGAATTTCAGAAGGATGCTAAATATTGGATTTTAGCAGTGTTTCCAAAACTTGGTGACCTAAATTGGCTAAATTTACGGAAAAAAAAGGCTAAAAGCTTTTTTAAATAAAAACACATTAAAATTCAATAGCGAAACAGAAATAATTAATTTTAATTTGTTTACGATGAAATGTTAAGAGTTAAGATCAATTTGTTAAATAAGAATAAACGTTAATTAATATTAAAATAAATTAATATTATAAAATTAAATCATCGAAAAATTCGATTTCGTTATTGTTCATCTCATAGGAATCACTCACTCATTAGTTTCAAATAATCATAAGCTTTAAATAAGTTTAAGGTAAATCATAATCACGACAACATTTACCCAACCTTTTGAGTCCAGATCTGCAATAAAAAACAAGTAAGAAAGAATAGTCGGTTAAACCCGACTTTACGATACCCTACACCCCATTAGAACCTTTGTACCAAATTTTATCAAATAATCTCTAAATTGAAATTTCTAAAGCAATTTTGTTACCGCCTGCATCCCTTTATTGAAATACTTGCAACGAGAAAGAAACAGCGATGTTTGTGGTGATCGATTTTATTAATTTAATAGTGGAATACTGTTCCTTTATTTTGAAAGATGTTTCAGCGTCATAGTTTATAGCGATTTTCAACATTTGTAAAAGTTGTGATTTAAATTAATGGCGTTTTAATTGTTCAAAATGTTTATTTTACTTTTATTAATTTAAAATCTTTTAAAAGAAAAACGGGAAAAAAAATTTTATGGCTAAACAAGTTGAAAAATGGCTAATGGCTAAACTAATTTTTTAATGGCTAAACAGGGTGAAAAATGGCTAAATTGGCAACACTGCATGTAAGGTTATTTATGGACCGTATGTCACAAAATTAAAAAATATTTGCTGGCCATATGAAACTAAGTTGGAAGAAATTTTACCACAATAAATATATCTGCTACATATGATTTTAGGCGTATTTAATTAATTTACCAGAGTAGAATTTATATGGGGCCTAAAGTAAATTATGGACCGATCATCATGAAATTTATTAGTGCTATTTCTAGTCCTATAAAACTGTGAAGTATTCAATCTTATTCTGATAACATTATAAATTGCGGTTTTAGACGTACAAACGGTTTTCCGGATGTAACATTTTATTTAAAAAAATGCTATTTGGTGTTCGTTTCTTAAAAATGCTATGCTCTCTAAAAGGGCAGCGTGTTTTATTCTAAAAAAATTCACCCTTAAATGTCATAAGCAGAGAAGACTAAAATGCTTTTTTTGCTTTTTTTAGCTGTTTTTTATAAAACCTGCAGTTTTTTGCTTCTTTTACAGTGGTGTTGCTTTTTTTGTTTAAACTTCCCATTTTTGTATTAAAAACTTCGTATGTTACTACCAAGGCGAATTCCTCTATAAAAGGGAATTCGCCTTCGTTACAACCTTTTTGCAACTCTGTTTTCATTTTAAAAACAATCAACTGAAGTCATAGTAGGCTGTTAAAAATAGAAATAAAGCTGAACGTCCACACCATGCGTTCATGCGTAGATGCGTATGATACTTTTTGTGCGTTTCTAAATTCAAGTTACATGCAATGCGTCTTATGCGCCAAATTTGTTTTTTTTTATCAGCTGTTGTGCTAATATGTTTAACAATTAAAAACAATTTTGCAAGAAATTGAGAGTGTAATTGATATTTTAATAGAATTTATGTAATAGAATTCATAGGGGAGTAAGCTTTTATTATAAAAATATTCGTGATTTTCCACGGTATCAATAAGTTTCCAATTCGTGGTATATGTTAAAAAAAATAATAAACACAACAAAGATGACACTCAGAAGATAAAAGTAATCGATAACTAGAAATTTTGTTCTTGTTAAATTGTGCTAAAAATTAATTTTAATGTATTTTATTCATTAAAGTTTATACAATCTTTATTACGAAAGCTTTTTCTCTTATTAAAAACCTTTTTTAATGCGAAAACATAGTAAAAAGTAATTCACCACACAAACATATTTATCGATAACATTGAAAATAAAATATGATTTGCCATCCATGGCCATCAATAACAGCTGACTTTTTTCCACCACACATGCGACGGATACAAAAGTAGAAAGCAAACCTACTTTCATGCGTGGATGCGTCTATGCATTCTCTGCATTTTGTTGTGTAACTTGTCATATACAATTACACTGATTCAACTTGTTTGTCAAATGCATAAAAAGGACAGACGCAGCTTAAATAAAAATGTTTAAAAAATGCCGAAAGAGAAAAATAATAGAAATTTAATAGATCGCTTGGTCGTTTTATTTTATTGAAAATGTATTGGCAATAGAATTTGCATGTTTAAAAAAACGCTTGTCGCTCTTGTTAAGGTAGCTCTGTAAGTCATTCAAGAGCGTCCGAATTGGTAAGAAAGTTTTCGTTGCTGATTAGAGCTAAGCCCGTTTTCTCTTAAATTTTTCAGATTAACATTGACTTTCAAGTTAAGTACCCAGACAAAGATCAATTACTGTTTTCAAAATAGAGAGCATTTAAAAAGAAAATGGTATTTTTTATGAAAAGAACATACATAACGATTTCTGCAAGCAATTATTTTGTAATGCAAATCATTTTTAATGACTAAGGTAAGTTTTTGCTTATAGATGAACAGGACTACATATTTATCATACTTTTAAACGTCAGCCAGATTTAAGAACAATTCCGGAAAACGAAGGAAAAAGGTCACAATAGTACACACAGAAAAAACACCAATGTTAAAATAACATGGCGAAATGTTGATTGAGAATCATGGTAAATTTCTGCAAAAGTATGCCCTTTATTTAAATTTATCATTATTTCATATTAATTTTAAACAGAAATATTAAAATAACAATAAATCACGTTTATTTAATATTATTCACTGTTAAAATAACATTGTTCAATATTGAATCCATAAAAACCTGTTTTATATTAAAATCAAAAGTTTATCTTGTTAAATTAACATGCATACATACTTAAGTATGTACATTTTTTTTATTTTCATGTTTAAAATATGTTATAAAAAGAAGACAATTCCCGTATACATATGTATAATAGTATGTACATCAAGTTTTCAAAGTAGAATGATGACGAAACCCATTTCGGGCCATTCTGCTATGCTTCTGTTAACAAAGGGTAAAACAAAATAAGTGAAACATGTGTTACAGGGGTAAGTGTTTTGAATTATTCTTAAAAAAATTCATATGTTGTCTGTGAAGCTTCTTCTCACTGTTATATCACACTCAAACCAATTTGATTCTAAATGAAATTCACGTTGTTTCGACTTGAAATACCTTTCATTCAACGTGATTCTGATTGTTATTTCAATACTAAATGACATTTTGCTCTAACTTTACTGCAATGTTAAATCAACATGAATTATCGTTATTTTAAAAGAAAAAAATGTTGTTCGCAAGTTATTGTAAAATCATGTTAAATTAACATGAAGTAACAATGAAGCAACAAAATCACTACTGAAAAATGTTAAATCAACCTTGTTTTGAACGAATTTACATTGATTTTTTTTGTGTGTAGAAGCACAGGAAAGTTTAGTTCTACGAGTGCAGACAATAAATGACAAGAGAAGACAAATTGATGCTGTTGTCGATAACACTGTGTGTAATTTTTTAAGTCATGGAAAAATAACCATATACGGACACCACTACGTGATAAAAGACCAAAAAATGCCCAAAGTCATGAACTTTTTTTATGGGCGCCCAAAGTTTTGGGGCCTCGGTGTAATTTTTGCAAAAAAGTGATCTTTTTTCAGGCTCATATCTTGCAAACCGTTCGGAGATTTGATTTTTGGTAAATTTTTCACTTTTGCGGCTACCTAAAAGGTGTTAAGAATCATTCCTAGGTAGTTCATATGCTCTAGAAAGTTTTTTATTGAGATCTTAGGTACATTTTTGTAGCTGATTGTTTCCTTGAATTTTTAACGGTTTCCTGCCTATGGACCTGAACAGAGGGAAAAAGGTAAACAAAAAAATCGAATTGTTTTAAGTTTTTTGCGATTTTGATTTTGAAGATGAAGTTTTTTGATTTTATATGTTCACAATTTTTGTTCTTTATGGCAAGAGCTACAACTGGCACGACTTATTTATTTATTTTTTTTGTATGGAGGTCGACCCGCTCTAACGCCCTAACTAAAATTCATTCAGAACGCCAATTAACTGATCTACATAGACACACGTACATATGCTATGTTGTAGTTTTAAGCATGAAGATATGCCAGATTTGTTAGTACCTTAACGGTAACGTGACCGTGCGTACTCTTTTTCAGAGGACAATCATCTGTTTCAACTGCCTGTCATGTATAAAATTTGTGTCCTCTTTTGTCATCCTTTTTTCATAATCAGTCATCTTTATTTTTAAAAGTCTGACCAATATTTGTTATTATTTTTATAATTAAAAATAAATTTTTTTTACGGCAGTCCCGGTTTTTTTCTGGCAAATCGTATGGAAAATGTCGTACCATGCTTGTTCTGTTCATACTCCTACTGAACTCTCATACACTTGCAGTATGAAATTTTATATAAGTGAGTGTAATGAATTCTTAAATTTCGTCATTGTTTGACTAATTTAACTTATTTAGTAAATGTAAATTTTTATATATCGTCAGCTGAATCTGATCTTACAAATATTTTACAGGAGATACATTGAAAAATTAATGGAATTTTGGTAATCCAATATCGCAAATTTACTAAAGATAGATCGATTTATTCATTTCTGGAATAAAAATAGTAATTTACTCATGTTTCAAAGAGTAAGGTAAGTTACGTGCATCTAGATTGGTTTTTTTCTTCAACAAAACCACGTAACTACAATGAAGTTTTTGAAGTTTCAAATAAAATCTTGTTTAGCATTTGTGAAATGTAGATTGAAAGATGTTGTTCTATTGTTTTTTAATATATCAGTTTATATATTTATATATGAGGAGGTCCATAACAAAACGCAAAAATTACACCATAACATTTTTTTGGATATACGACAAAATGTAATTTAAGTGAGTAGCACATAATTTTTTTTTTAACTATTATTGTTAACAAAAAATTATATTAATCACAAGTTAATTATTTATTTAGATAGATAGATCGACTTTGATTCGAATATGTGATAACCTTTTAACAAATATAAACTGGGAATTATTTCCTTCCGAAGGTTACTTTATATTATATTCAACATTTTTGATTTTTCGAATCTATGAGCTAAATTTCAGTTATGTATTTTATAAAGCTTTTTTGTAATAGTTCTATTCCTACAATTTTTCAGAAATGACTTTATAGAATGAATTCGAAAAATGAAAAATGTTGAATATAATATAAAGTTGCCTTCGGAAAGAAATAATTCCCAGTTCCTATTCAGTTATGTATTTTATAAAGCTTTTTTGTAATAGTTCTATTCATTTCTGAAAAATTGAAGGAATAGAACTATTACAAAAAAGCTTTATAAAATACATAACTGAAATTTAGCTCATAGAATAAATTCGAAAAATCAAAAATGTTGAAGATAACATTTAAAAAAAATAAATAAAATAAAGTGTTCTTTATCCAATTTTATTAAAAGTATATCGTTACCTAACTAACCCAAAATTAAATATCTACTTTTTCATTGATTTGATTAACTTAAAAAAATTCCTTACGTTTTACAGTTGTCTAAGAGTTACCAAAAAAGCATAATTTATTTATAAAGTTGACTTTTTTTAAATTTCTTAAAGAGAGTTTTGGAATGCTTTATAATAAAGGTAATATAAAGGGTATTCACGTCACAAGTTGCACCCTTGCAAAAAAGCAAAAGTGCACAAATATAACAACAACTACACAGAAAATTAGTTGTGCGTAAATAATTGTCTTTGTGGTTGTTGTTATGTTTTTGCACTTTTGCTTTTTTGCAAGGGTGCAACTTGTGACGTGAATACCCTTATAGATTTCAATGTATATTCATATATATTGTTTTTTTTTTTTTTTTTTTCTTGGAAAATATGAAAGTAACAAAAAAAAAACAAAAGATAATTCACAACAAATACCAAAAAAGCAAATAAAAGAAAAAATAGAACTTTAACTACTTCTCAAATCGAATTTCATTGTAACAATAATCGGGTGGAAGAAACGGCTTAAAGTCCTGCAAATTCTGCTATTTTTTGCTTGAAATTCTAATTCGTTGTAAATATAATTTCAAAGGTTCAAGCGCTTTTAATTTGTTTCCAATTCTTTGCGGAAGTTCCTTATACTCATCATGCCTTTATGTGCTGTCCATATTCTTGCAGTATTTTCAGAATTTCCTAAAGTGGAAAGAAACATTTTACTGCATACTTGCTTGCGTATTTGGCCATATACCAAATAATACGATTTTGTATTGGAACGTCTTCTTTCCGGGAATTCAATAAGACATTTGACAAATACTTTCTTTTCTTTCCAGCACATTTTTCAGAATAGGTCAAATATTTCCTTTCGATTCACTTCCTTAAAAAAGACACAGTGCCGAGCAGGACTTTTCTCACAAAAATTTAAAGTACATGCTTTCTTCATATATACGTATATTTTCGTTTTCCTGTTTGTAATTTTTAATTTTGTTGGAATTAATTACAGAACTTTCCAAACTTTTTTTAAAATCTTTTTCCCTTTACGAACTCATTTTGTCACTTTTCATGTTAATAGTTACACATTTACATATAACGAAAAACCATTTTTAACATATGTATATGTTATACAGTAGAATCCCAATGATTCGTTATCGCAAGGGACCGGCCATTTCTTTCCAATTATAGGGGTTTTCTATTTAGCGGGGTTTCGATTTACCGGGGTTTCGATTTACCGGGGTTTCGATTTACCGGGGTTTCGATTTAACGGGGTTCAAATAAATTAAATACGAATAAGCGGGGTTTTTGAATTTATGTACTAAAACAATAAAAAAATAAATTAAAAATAAAATATATTAAAATTATACATACAAATTATTCATGTAACAAACTGATCTTAAGAAAATAAACCCACACACAAGCAAAAAAGCACGCAAAAATTAAATAGTGGTAAACAAAAATTCAGTCTTTCCATGTTTCTGTTGTTTTTATTACGAATTATAAGTGGCAAAGAAGATTTTATTTGACAAAAAATTACGAATTAGCGAGGGGACCAAAATGTATAGAAATTTTACGAATTAGCGAGATTTTTTCAAGGGGCCGATAGTTTATTACGAATTATCGGGAATTACGATTTATCGGGGTACGAATTATCGGGATTTGACTGTACATATATATGGTATGTATTTCTTCAGAGTAAAATAAATGAAAACATGATTAAAATTTGTTATTATGTATAAACAAAGTAAAAATTTCAAGGTAAAAAAATAGGACTACGAGTGGAGGGGACGGGAGCATAATAGCTCTATCCGCTAGTGCAATTTAAAAATTCAAAACCTACTATGAATTAATAAAGTTAAATAGAAATAAATATGTGGAAGTTACTATTTTTAAGCAACAAGTATGTAGCTACGTGCTTTTGGTTTATGTAGTACTTAGACTTGTAGTTACGTGCTTTCGATTTTCGCTAATAATATCGACCCCTTTGCGCGAAATTATCGTGTATGCCAATTTTTTTGAAATTGAGTTTTTGATTCAATCTTGTTCTACATTCAAAGAGACGTCACCTGACAAAATATTGTAGGCGAATTCCACTTCGTTGCTCCAAAAATTGAATGTATATTTTTATTTTGATATTGCAAGCGAAAGCAGAGAAAAGTAGAAAAATGGCTGTCCTGTAAAATTTGGTTTTTGTAACATACGATTATTTCGCGCAAATTTTTATTATATGCCAGTAAAAATTGGAGAGGACATGGAACTCGTTCATATGCATCATTATCAATCAAAAACCCGATTTTGAATTTTTTGTTAGTTACGTGGTTTTGTATTTCAGCTAACGATATGCTATTTATTTTAATTTACTTTACATATATAAACATGTGAATGTAAATTTGTCTGTAAAAATGTAAAAAATGTTGAAGACAAATAAATTTTTTACTTTTTTTCTTTATGTTCTGTATTTTTATTTTCAAAATCTGGTCGCTTTTCTCAACGGGCATTCCGTCCTCGGCAACACAACAGACTAATATTATACCCAATGATTCATTTTTGGCAGCATATTTAAGTAAAGTATTATTTGCAGTCTCTTAAGAAGTAATTGGAACAGAGTCATGTTTTACTTGGCGTATATTTATGTCCAGCTTGTGGACTAAGTAAAGGTGACGTTGAAGATTTTTGTTGCAAGAACACACGCTTATATAGGCTTATACATACATATATGTATCGATCATAATATTTTTTTACTTTTGTTACATTTTATTTGACATTCTTTATATTCAATTAGAAAAATTAAATTAAATTAAATTGGCGCATATTCATAAATTATTACCAAGTGTTAACTTTTTTAAGTACCTATTTAAGTTATTCACAGATGATTACTTTCAGCATAAAAAGTTTACACTTAATTATAGGTAAAGCTGTAACTAAATGCCATCTAAAATACATTCAAAGAACAGCTGATTGATATCACTTTATAATTTATTTCAAAAGTACAACATTTTTGAAGTGGTTATAAAAAAATAATTGGAAAAAATTATAAGAGATATTCAAATAATATCAGATAAAAACATGGCAAAAAACAGTTAAGACGTATAAAACACGCTGCAATCCATTTTAAATGCATTTCTACTGCATCCAAAAAAACCTCAATACAAAACAAAATAAACTAGAGATGTGTTCTTGGTCGATAAAATTCTATTGAATATTTTTATTTTCACAAGTCCTTATTTTAAATAATTTATATACTATTATAACCAAAAAATAACCTTTTTACAATTTGTGTTTATTCTTTAAAGAACAAAAAATGGGTTTTTAATAGTTTGATAAGCTTTTTAATTCATAACAGAATATATCGTTCAAAATATTATCGACATTTAATTTTCTCTACATGCCAATATGCATGGTTGCATTTCTTCTATCAGCTGAGAACTGTTACTACGTTAGTTATGAATTGTGAATAAGATCTATAACTATCTATGAACTATTTTTTAGTTCATGTTTTGTTAGTTACAACTTTAGTTATGATTTCTGAATATGCGCCCTAGATTTTTAATTTTTTTTTTAATCTTTTTTCTTCTTTTTTGTATGATCGCGTTGCTGCAATCCTCAAAATAAGAGAGAGACAAGTATTTCCCAAGAATTAGAGGACGGAAAGAATATTATTTAATCTTTAAGCTATGGTGCCGAATGTTTATCTAACAGTTTATTTAAATACAGAATTTAAATTAAAAAAATAAAATATTTTTATTTATGTTTCACATTGTATTATAGTCCACATTTGAAAAATATTTGAGAATTACGTTTGAATGCAAGTTGAAAATAAAGGCATTTGAAAACAATTCCCCCTTTTTGTTGAGAACGTTATGATTTTCAAATAATTGTCAAACCATTATCAAACGTTTGTCGTTTGCGAATACGTTTGATTTCAAATCATTTTTATTTTAAAATCAAACCGCTGTGTTTGTTGGGTTGTTAAAAGAACTTTATTAGTGCATGTATAAGTGCATATTTTGTGTTTTTTTAAAGTTCTGATTCTATTCACATGATTCGTGTAATAAAAAATTTAAACTTTTTTAGAACATATACGGCCAATTTTTAGGTTTGATATTATATAACATTTATATTTAAAATCGTTTTAAATACAAAATTCTGTTCTTCACTAAGCACTTAAGCTGGTACATTTAAATTCAACTTAAGTTTTCATTGTAATTACCCTACAGATAATATTGGACTACGTGGTCCATTGTGGCTTAAATGGACTACTTACAACATGGTCCAATGTACTGTAGTATGGACCATGTTATAAGAAATTAACATGCAGCGCTGCCAACAACTGCATGATGTATACTTTTCTATAGTTTACAGTATTACACATTTGTAGCCCTGAGGGTGTCCACACCCAGAGAAAAAACATGTTTAAATATTGTCACCTCCAACAAAACTATTTTTAAAGAAAATTTTAACCATATTATGGTTAACATAACCATATTTTTGACACCTACAACCATATTATGGTTGAATTAGTCCTCCATCAAGGAGCCACAAGCATATTATGGTTGCCTCCGAAAAAATCATCCAGAAATATTTTCTCATTCTATGGTATAACAAATACTGGCTTCGCTAACTAAAGCTTCTCTGAGAAGTCGGCCTTAGTTCGGAAACAAGGCAGATTTTAGAAGATTTACTTAGCGAAACCGGTGCTTGTTATACCCTAAAGGAAAAAATACTTGCGCCCGCCAAAAGGCCGTCTGCGCAGAGCAGCTTTACTTAGCGAAGCCGGTCTTTGTTATACCATAGAGGAGAAAATTCTTGCGCCCGCCAAAAGGCCGTCTGCGCAGAGCAGCTTTACTTAGCGAAGCCGGTTTTTGTTATACCATATAGTAGAAAACCCTTGCGCCCGGCCGAAGGCCGGCTATGCCGAGTCGCTTTAGTAAGCTCTGCCGGTATTTGTTACATTATAGGGGAGAAAATCCTTGCGACCAAAAGTGTTTTCATTATTTTTAAAAAATTGTAACCATATTATGGTAAAATAAGTTTCTTTAAAAATAGTTTTGTAGGTTGCGACCATAATAAAACATGTTTTTCTCTGCGTGTACGTAGATCTCTTTTTTTTGTATTTAACATCCTTAGTAATTATGGACCTTATGACATTTTTAAAAATGACAATGTCCATTTGCAAAGTGTTTTAATGCCCACGGACATTATGACATTTTTAAAAGTGTCACAGTGTCCAAGGACACTACGACACTGGACGTTATGACATACCACCTTGCAAAAAGGGTGGCATGTCATAACGTCCAGTGTCATAGTGTCATAACGTCCATCAAAGAAATGTCATAGCTTCCGCGGACGTTATGACACTTTGCAAAGTGTCATAATGTCCACAACTTAACTTATAATGAAAAATATTAAAATGTGTAAAATTTGTTTTGAAATACCGTTAAAATTCCAAATTTGAGATCATAACCGGCCTTCGGCCGTGCGCAAGGATTTTCTAATCTATGGTATAACAAACACCGGCTTCGCTAACTAAAGCTTCTCTGCACAGCCGGCCTTCGGCCGGGCGCAATGATTTTCTAATCTATGGTATAACAAACACCGGCTTCGCTAACTCAAGCTTCTCTGCACAGCCGGCCTTCGGCCGGGCGCAAGGATTTTCTCCTCTATGGTATAACAAATACCGGCTTCGCTAACTAAAGCTTCTCTGCACAGACGGCCTTCGGCCGGGCGCAAGGATTTTCTCCTCTATGGTATAACAAACACCGGCTTCGCTAACTCAAGCTTCTCTGCACAGCTAAGTAAAGCTTCTAAAATCTGCCTTGTTTCCGAACGAAAGCCGACTATTCAGACTATTCAGTTATACCATAGAGGAGAAAATTCTTGCGCCCGACCGAAGGCCGGCTTTGCAGAGAAGCTTTAGTTAGCGAAGCCGGTATTTGTTATACCATAGAGGAGAAAATCCTTGCGCCCAAAACTGTTTTCGTTATATTTTTAATATATACACCCAGAGAAAAAGCAGCAAAACGATTTTTAAAAATTTTTTTACCATATAATGTTTCATTTAATCAAATCATTGTCACCGACAACCATATTATGGTTAAATTATTTTCTTTAAAAATAGTTTTGTTGGTTGGGACCATAATGAAACATGTGTTTCTCTGCGTGTATGCAGATCATTTTTTGTATTTAACTTCTTTAGTAATTATGGACCTAATGACACTTTTGAAAGTGTCATAATGTCCATTTGCAAAGTGTCATAGTGTCCATGGACGTTATGACACTTTCGAAAGTGTTTGGAGTGTCATAGCGTCCATGAACACTATGACACTGGACGTTATGACATGCCACCGCAAAAAGCTATATTCTGTTTTGAGTAATTGATTATAACTATGCAGTGATTAATTTATATTTAAGTATTGAAGAGTGCACAAAGTTTGGCGGAGGGCTCAAATAAGTATTACTCTCCATACTGCCGAGCAGCTGGTGAAGATACAATGCAATTTTTACATAAAACTTACATTTGTATGTAACTAAATTTATATGAATAATAAACACTTTATGCAAATTGTGCAATTTTTCATTTTTTTTTGGAAAAAATTCGTTTTGGCTTTTTAGGTAATTTTTCATTTTTTTTTTTGGCCCTTTTTCGTTTTGTTTGGGCAAAATTTCATATTTAACTTTTTGGGTTAATTTTTAATTTTCTTTTGGGCGATTCTTCATTTGGGCGATTTTTCATATTTTTTTGGGCGATTTTTCCTACAGCCTTTTGTTTCAATCAAGGCAGAATTAGTCTTTACTTTCCGTTCTGTTACGAATCAGCTGTTTTGTTTTTGTTATTAAAAAACCTGTGAAATTGATTAGTTTTTCTGTTCTGTTGCGGTTCAGTTTGTTAAAATCAAAAAATTGTTAAGTAATTGTAAGAGACAGCAAAAGAAATAATAAAAAATACATATTCATATTGAAATAAACTATTTTTTGATTTTAAGAATTCATAAAATTTAATTTCTTAAAATTTATGTCCATTCAAGTTATTGAAATAAAACAATGGAAGGTGCAAAACTAATAAATTTTTCATAAATGGCTGATAAGTTGCTACAGAAAAAGTAACTATTACAATTTCGTAACAGAACGGCACGGAACAGAACAGAAACAGAAAGTAAAGACTTACTGAGCCTTCACTTTAATGCAAATAAATTTGAAGAAATTAAATTTTATGAATTCTTAAAATCAAAAAATAGTTTATTTCAATATGAATATGTATTTTGTATTATTTATTTTTCTGTCATTTACAATAACTTAACAAGTTTTTGATTTTAACAAACTGAACCGCAACAGAACAGAAAAACAAATCAATTTCACAGGTTTTTTAATAACAAAAACAAATCAGCTGATTCGTAACAGAACAGAAAGTAAAGACTAACTCAGCCTTTAAGGAGCATATAGACGACATGTTTTTGTCATCTGACATGTCAAATTTCCCACTGCAAAACACATACATGTCGTGTGTTACCTTTTTAACTTTGCTTCTGTAAAAGTCAGACGCAAAGTCATCTGACAAAATTTCAATTGGAGCGTGCTCTATTTTCTTCTGACAAACCATCTGACATCAGAAATCTATGCCGGAAAGAAACTGGCAGCGGCGTCAACTATTGACGGAATCATTAGCCGGCTGAAGTTAATATTTTACAATACCAAGATATGTATGCTCATCTCACCATTGAATATAATTTATGTAAATATATACATAAAAACCGTTTAATTATAAAATTCTAAATTGGTATCTTTAAAATAAAAGAAAAAATGTTAAGATGGCTAAATTATTTTACGGCGCAAATAAATATTTTCGTGGCGGCAGCAAGCTATTTTGAAACCGAGAACTACTTTGGTTTCTGCAATAACAATGTTAAAAAAACAGAGACAATGTCAGAAGCAAATTACATGTACGTTTGTGACCGAATATTATAAACCTTATGTAAAACAGCAATTTTGACAGACATGAACAATTACATGTGACTTGAAAATTTGACATGTCAGATGACAAATACATGTCGTGTACGGGCGCCTTTAGCAAATACTTTTGGGATATTACGTTTATAGGTTATGTATTATTGATCCTCCACTTTGTCTACAATTTCCAAAATCAGCACTAGTACATCTATGACGTCTCATAAATAGTTAAAAAAACACAACTGTGTTAGGTTTGTAAACAAAATTTTTTTGAAAAATAAATAAAAGCTTAAAAAAATACTTTTTATTAAAACAACAATATTAATAGTGTACATTATTTATTCTGCACAAAAACCATTTGAAATTTTTTTTTTTTATTTATTTTAATTCTTTTGTTTATTTTTGTTCATAAAAATATTTTTAAATTTAAATCATAAATAATGTTGATGAAATAAGTCTGCGATCACACTTTGAAAGTTCACAGTGTGAACCCAGACTAACTTCTTTATGTCTTGACCAACTTATTTATGTCTAGACAATTAAAACAAAGCAGCGAATAACGTTGTGAGAGACAAATAATAATTATACAGGAGAGCAGACATTTTTTGAGAAACCGAGGATTTTTTTTTGTTTAACTTTAAAATCCAAATTACATGCTAATTTTTATTTCTTAAATTTTGGTTAAAGATTACGAAAGTAGAGGTAATAACCTATAATTTGAATTCCCTCCCGTTGCGTAATCTTTTTGGTTTGGTCGCAATTTAAAAAAATCCCACCCAGATACACCAGCCAAAATTTAAAGAATTTGTTCAAATAGAAAAATTTAGATTTCATTAATTTTGGTTAAAGATTACGAAAGTAGAGGTAATTACTTATAACTTGTAGCCCTCTCGTTCCGTAATCTTCTTTGGTTCGGTCACAATTTAAACAAATCTCTCCCAGATACACCGGACAAAATTAAAAAAAAATAATTTATATCGGGTGATTTTTTAAGAGCTATAGGAAAGTTTAAAAACACACATAAAATTCAGAAAAATGCATGAAATCTTTATTTGAATCGATAGTACGGTCCATATAATTTAATGTTTGAAGATTATTACATGCAAATGTTGACCGTGACTGCGCCTCAAATGGTCCATCCGCTTAGTCCAACTTTGGCATTCTCTTTCCAACATTTCGGCCGGTATCTCATGAATAAATGCTTCAATGTTGTCTTCCAATGCGTCAATTGAAGCGGGCATGTGTGCATAGACATGAGCTTTAACATAGCCCCACAAAAAATAGTCTAAAGGCGTTAAATCGCACGATCTAGGCGGCCAATTGACCGGTCCCGAACGTGAAATAAAATGTTCACTGAACTCGCCTCTCAATAAGTCCATTGTTAAGCGTGCTGTGTGGCACCATCTTGTTGAAACCACATGTCATGCAAGTCAAGCTCTTGCATTTTGGGCGAAAAAAAAGTTGGATATCATCTCACGGTAGCGCTCACCATTCACAGTTACGTTACGATTCGCGTCATCTTTGAAGAAGTACCGTCCAATGATGCCATCAGCCCACAAACCGCACCAAACTGTGACTTTTTCTGGATGCATTGGTAGCTCTTGCAATGCTTCTGGCTGATCTTCACTCCAAAATCGACAATTCTGCTTATTAACGTACCCATTGAGCCAAAAATGAGCTTCGTCGCTGAACACAAGAAGCGCGCGATGAACTTTCTTAACAGAGCACGCATTTTGATAATAAAATTCAATAACTTGCAAGCGTTGTTCGTTTGTTAGACGATTCATGGTTAAATTATAGACCAAACTGAAGATGTTTGACAGTGAAACAAAACACGAAACGTGCGTCAGCTGTTTAAACCAGTGTTGCCAAAAAGATAATAGCTAAAAAATCACCCGATAAAAATAGCTGAAATACGCGTTGCTGAGCTACGTTTTTAATAACGTAACGTTTTACGTCAAAAAACATATTTAACTCGGCGTATTTATCTTCACCCATTTAATTTTTCTTTAAATTTTTTATGTGTGTCTTTAAAGCACAATGTGTTAAATGCAAAAGCACAACAAACGGTGTCTAATTCCTTTAGTTAAAAAAAATTATAACTTAAATATTGCCTTTTTCCTGTACCTAAGCGAGTACAATGGCTGGGAAAGTGTTAAGGATGAATATACAAATTGCTTAACATGCGTATTAAACTTAAGAAATATTTCGCAGTGATTTATGTTTTGGCAATTCTAAAATTTATGGTTGACAGCCAAAAGTTTGTACAAAAAACTATTTTAGCTTTATTATTTGTTTTAATTTAATTCTGATTTCAATTAGTTAAGAAAAAATGGAATGCTTTCTTGAAAAAATAATATTGAAATTTTAAAAGAATTTGGCCCGTTTAGGGATGTAGTAAATTAACTTTGAGTTTATCTAAAGTGTTCATTTTGTATTTTAACCAAGAACATAATACTTAAACAAAAAAGTAAAACTCCATTATCTTAAACTCTATAACGTTAATATTTTAATATGATAAGCGATAACGTTCTCCACTGGAAACAAAATTACAATCAGTTTTATGTACATATAAAAAACCCTTAACCAAACCTTCTTTTTACTTCATTATCATTGTCTTTCGTTTCTAGTGTTAAATATTTTTCTAAAATTTTACACCCTTTCGCTATAAATTCTATTGAAATTGTCCGTTTTTAAGGATGCTTCTTTTCTTAATTCCTTTCATAGAAAATCTCAATTTCTCTATTATCCTTTTTTGTAACCGTCTTAAAATTCTGAAGCACAATTGTGCAGATTAAAACCAAATTGTGCAAGTGTGTCTATGGCTCCAAATGGAATGTAACGAAAATTGCAAAGAAAAAGTGCTTCCATTGTTAATTTGCCAATAACAAAATGCTGCACAATTACTTCTTTCATTTATGCTCTGCTGAAATAGAAGTATTTTAAAGTTAAATTCTTTTTTAACAGAAATGTTTCCTTTTTTCCTACGAAAGATTACATTATCAATTTATTGTATGAGAGTAAATTATTGCCTTTGGGTAATTAAGGAAATGTTTTAAAATATTTTAATTAACATTTTTCTATTTTTTACTTTTAATGTTCTAGTGATTTTCGCTTTCAATGTGAAAGGATTTTTATGCAGAGCAGACATTTACATAAAATCAACTACGAAAATATTATCCTTACATTTGGACTTTAAAGGCTTATAGACTCCTAAACTACTCAACCGCATCACGTGAGCCCTAAAAATAAAATAGGCTTCTTATTTTTTCGATAGGGGCAGGGAATTGGTACCCCCATTGGATGCCAAAATTAAATATCGCATATCTTAAGAGCCGTTCCCGCATTTTGTTGAACTTTTGGTAGTAAAATCTTCTGAGCCCCAAAATTGAAATAAAGTAGCAGCGGGGGAAGTGATTTGCCCCATAGGACGCCAATGTTTAATATCGCATATCTTAAGAACTGTTATAGTGAGAATGTTCAAACTTTGTAGAAGTCACTCTTATGGTATACTACACTATTGAAAATAAAGCGGGTAGGCGCAGGGGGGAAGTACCTCTCATAGGATGCATATATTAAATATCGCTCAACTGAAGAACTATTAAAGGGAGAGCCTTCAAACGTGGTTAAAACTACTATTATAGCAAACTTTAAATTTCAATATACTAATGGGCGGGGTGGACAGAGGAGGAGCAGTTCCCCTCATAGATAGAAATATTAATAAGAGCCGCTGCACGCATTTTGTTGAACTTTTGGTAGTAGGATCTTCTGAGCCCCAAAATTTAAACAAACTAGCAGCGGGGGAAGTGTTACCCCCATAGGACGCCAATGTTTAATATCGGATATCTTAAAAACTGTTATAATTAGAATGTTCAAACTTTGTAGAAGTCACACTTATGGTATACTACACTTTAGAAAATAAAAATAAAGCGGGTAGGAGTAGTACCCCTCATAAATAGAAATATTAATAAGAGCCGCTGCAAGCAATTTGTTGAACTTTTGGTAGTAGAATCTTCTGAGCCCCAAAATTTAAACAAAATAGCAGCGGGGGAAGTGATTCCCCCCATAGGATACCAATGTTTAATATCGCATATCTTGAGAACTGTTGTAGTGAGAATGTTCAAACTTTGTAGAAGTCACTCTTATGGTATACTACATTACTGAAAATAAAGCGGGCATGCGCAGGGGTGGAAATACCTCCCATAGGGAGAATGTTCAAACTTAGTGGAAGTCACCCTTATGGTATACTACACTTTTGAAAATAAAAATAAAGCGGGAAGGCGCAGGGGGGAAAACCTTCCATAGAATGCATATATTAAATATCTCTCAACTAAAGAAGCATTAAGCCTAGTACTCTGTTCAAATTTGTGAAAAAAGTTGAGCAACATTTATTTCACACGAAAATTTTGGCATGTATCGATGTTACCTATCTTGCGAGTTTGTACAATTTTAAGTTTTTATTCCTGTAAAGTATGCAACATTGTTTTTCGTATGTAAACAAACCCCACATGTATTTTATTACAATTAATTTTTTTTAATAAAAAAGTTAATGAAATAGAAAGTAAATATGGATAAAAAACTGTTACCGGTTGTGTTATATTAATTTTTTATTTATTATTAAATAATCAGTTCATCCTTTTTTGCTTTTGCTTAAAATTCCACGTGAAATAAGTGCAGCTTAAATTTTTTTTTTTTTTTTCTCATTATTTATTTATTGAATCTTCATATTTTTTTTTACCAACGTTTATTTAAAGAAAATGTTTATAATAATTACTACAAATAAACAAAGTAATAGTATAAATGTCATATAACTATACACTGTCTAATAAACGAGCTCTCCATTATAATATATATACATAAAATATATACAGCATATACATTTTTTAAAACTAATTATGATTCTTATACAAAATATCGATACATTCCCGCAAGAATGTGTTAAGCGACACTTTTTTCGAAAATGACTTTTTTATGTGGAACTATACTAAAAGTTAAGCGCCACATTTTGGCTTAGGTTTCGCTGCCCTATCATGGATGCAAAGGAAACTAGAGAGAAAAAAAAATTGTATCAACCGTCAAGTTTTCTCATTGGAATAAAGTTGCTCCCTGAAATTTGTATTATCCGCCAAAGAAATTATGCTAAGCCACATTTTTAAAAATGTAATTGTCGTAAGCAACAAAAGTCCACACAAAAATGTTGTTTGATGTCGCTTAGTTTAACCGAAATTGTCGCTTAGCACACTCATACAACTAAAACTTGATCCATTTTCGTCGCTTATAACACTATAGATTATGATTGTCCTTGAGTTTAAAAAATGTTTCTATTCTTCAAAACTGCCAGTATCAGGCCCGAAACGAAAGGATTTTGAGAGTCTGCTCAAAAAAAAGTTTATTCCTGAACGATATATACATACATACATTTGGAGAGAAAGAAGACGAATTGGAAGAGACAGACGAAGAAGATGATTTGTCTGACAATCAAAATGATTATTAATAATCTAAAAAATTTCCGTTTTGATCTCTAAGTGTAATTTTTGAATTTTTGTTTTGAAATATATGTTTTGTTACTTTTTATATAGATTTTGATTTATTGTATTGTTTAACAGAAAAAATAAAAAATGAATTAAACGACACAATTTATTTCAAACCTTTATTTTTTAGTCCATGTCAATGTTTTAAGTGCCATTTACCATTGTATCAATCGCCAATGTCTTGACCACGAAAATGTACTAAGCGACAAAAACTTTTTATCTGACTAAAATTTTATTTTTGCAATGATGTCAAGTTTTGTATTCTGAAAATCGCTTTCCAAATATGTTCCTTTCAATAAAATATACAAATAAATAACTAAATGAGACGTTATTTTTTCGTTTCCTACACAATTTTAGAAATGTCGCTCTAGCTGCAATAGGTGGCAACTCGGCCGCAATATCGTGAGATATATTTGGGGTAAATACGTTTTTTAAATGATTGACAAACAGATTTCCTTTTTCAACATCATTTCTTGCCCAACTTCCATTCAAGTTTTTTAATGGTGGTTTAGAGACAATTGGCCTTTTGAGATTTCTAGCTGCACGCCATAATGAGTAGTCTGATTGTGGGGTTGCATCAAGTTCCTTAGATATTTTTCCAGAGAAGCCGTTTTCTGAGTCTGCAGTAACTTGCTTAGTCTTTTTGTACACTCTTTAAATAAGTTCTTAAGTTGAGGGGATCTGTGCGATTGCAACTCTCTTCGAGCCCTCCATTTTTTCAGACAAAAGATTTAATAGTTTTTGTTTTTTGGGGGCAATATTGGAATGCTGAACAGCTAGTTTCAGAAAACTGTCAAAATTGTCAATAGAGCGATCTACATAATCCGGTGTACTATTTCGCAGTTGTAAAAAAATGTTGCCAGAAACATTTCTGAACTTTTTCACAAAATGAACAGAGTACAACTTTCTCATTATTTCATAGATATTCGCCACAAGTTTTTTTGATATGAGTTTTGACAGCATTTCACGTGAAATATTGAACAGAGTACCAGGCTTTATACTACAATGGTTTCAATCAAAATATGGCGCATTTAAAAAAAACCTTAAAGCAATTATTAAAAACATTATGCAATGTTGCCAACAGATTTCACAGTCTTCTTTTCGTGCAATAAAAATCAATAGTTGTTATTGCCAATATATTGGGTCACCATTTAATATCACATACACATAAGCAATATATGTAATTGCTCATTGAACAATTACATTGCATGTGTATGGGCTGCTTAAGGAGTTATGCAGAAAAATATGTTTGTGTTGCAATAAGGGTTCCTAAATCTCTCGGGAAACATATTAAGTTGTCTTTTCTTCCCGACAGTTTTCTGTTCAATAAAATGTAGATCGTATATTCAATAAAAAAAAAATTTTGAATTTTCTGCACTGAAAGAATTTTCTTCGCAATACCAATGAATTTTGACATTAATCCCATGAAAAATTGCATTAAAAAGGAACCTATGCAGCGCTTCGTTGGATCAATGAAACCTGTTTCATTAAAAGGATTTAATGAAAGATGTCATTAGATCTATGAATATTATTCATTGGATGAATACTTTCAATAAAGTAAAAAAATTTTTATTTTTTATTTTTTTTTTTTATTTTTTCTTATTTTATTATTTTTCTGTCTCTGGCGGGATTCGATCGCGCAACCTCGGTGCTGATAGACTAGCTCACTACCAGCTAGTCCACTGGGGCAGTGTAGTTTTTGGATAAAAAAACTATGTTTTTTACTCAATTAAGAGCGTAAATATGAGATTAAATTGTCAATAATAAAAATAACAACGATGATTGAAAGTGGATTGAAAGTTTTTGTTTCATTATTATAATGACATTTTTATTGTCATAATGAAAATTTAAATTTATGAAGGCAATTATTGAAATATGTTGCTTTTATAAAAAAAATTTTTGCTTTCATAAATTTAATGGTATACATGTAACATTAGATGTACGAAATTGTTAAATCTTACATTTTTTAATTAACAATTAAACATTTTTTTAAGGAAACTTTAATTTTGTATTAATTTATGAATATGGTTATGTTTGTATATTGTTTTTTTTATGTTCCCAACTAAAATTTTTTGTTTAACTTGGACAAACTTAAGATTTTATATATCCAATGAAAATTTTTAACGTAATTACGAAATCCAATGAAGCGATTTTTACGAAAATATTTCATTATAAATATGAAATTCCATTTAGACAATGAAAATTTTCATTTACCCAAGGTAATTTTTTTTATGAAAATGATTCATTAAATATATGAAGCATTTTTCTTTCAGTGTGCGATGACGATTTTTGCGATATTGATAAAAAAAAAATTTGTAGGTACACAGAAAAAATGTTCACCAAAATTTTTTCAATTAATTCAATAATGCTGTTTCAAACAATTTTTTAATTGCTCCAATTAATTTCCCTTAATTGAAAATAAAAATTATAATGTTTGTGTGTATATGTGCAACTATGAAAACATACACACAAACTTTAAAATATTTAAAATTTTCAAACAATTTTTTAATCGTTTCAATTAACTGTGTTGATTGAACAAAATATTTTGATTTGTGTTTACGTTTTATTTAGCCTCTTTTGCTGGTGTTCACATTTCAATTAAACCTATTGATTGAAACTGAACAGCAAGTAAAGCTCAAACTTACAAACGTGTTAATTGATATGATCCATTCGTTTGCTGGCGGAAAATCAGTACAGAATTTAATTAATAGTACAAATTTCTAACAAATACATTAATTGAAGTTGGTTTTTAATTTTTTCTGTGTATACCCTACAGATAATATTGGACTACGTGGTCCATTGTGGCTTAAATGGACTACTTACAACATGGTCAAATGTATGTTAATGTGTATAAGAAATTAACATGCAGTGCTGCCAACAACTGCATGATGTATACTTTTCTATAGTTTACAGTATTACACAATGGTAGCAATGATATTGTCAATTATTAATTGTTTATTTAAAAGTGAAAGTTTGTGAAATTTGTGGAAAAAGGTAAACAAATTAAAAATACCAAGTAAATATATTTAATAATAGCAATAATAGACTACAGAACACACCATAAAAAGCGATTAGTAAAAAATTGGTCAAATGTATGTTAATGTGTATAAGAAATTAACATGCAGTGCTGCCAACAACTGCATGATGTATACTTTTCTATAGTTTACAGTATTACACATTGGTAGCAATGATATTGTCAATTTTTAATTGTTTATTTAAAAGTGAAAGTTTGTGAAATTTGTGGAAAAAGGTAAACAAATTAAAAATACCAAGTAAATATATTCAATAATAGCAATAATAGACTACAGAACACACCATAAAAGGCGATTAGTAAAAAATTAAAAAGAAAAATGCTTAAACAACCCCTTAAGTGTACTCCATACTGTAGTAACATGGATTACTTTTATAACTAACCCACTTTAGTACACCATGGAGTAGTTTAGGGACTACTTCGGTGGGTTATATGGTCCCCTCCTAGGACATCGTAATGTTAAATGGACCACCTTTTACCCATATATTTGCAGTAGTTTTGGAGTACAACTACTCCTTTATGGACTACTCTTTACATGCATGTATGGACTAGTCTCGTTATCTGCAGAGTAGCTATTGAATTTTTAGTCAACAACCAAGTTTATTTATTGAGTCAATAAAAAAAGCTGTTGCCCAAATTAATTTTTTTTTCAACAAAATGTTTACGTGATTTGATAAAATAAATGGTTGGAAATGTGGAATAAATCAAACAAAATGTTTATCGAATCTTTTTTTATTTATTTATTAATTTAGATGTGCAAAATTCCCAATTTTTATTCTTTGATAAATACACTAAAATTTATTTTGGGGAGATGAGCTAGTTCCTATGCGCATTTGGCTGGTTGCTTAGGCCAGATCATAAGGAAACCTTTTTTAAAATTTTTAAAAAGCTTAAAATACTATACAAATAAAACTGTAAGGCGAATGAGAATTATAAGCTATTAAAAATGGACAAAAGTTGTAAAAATATTGTCTTTACTTTGATTCAAATATATTTTTATTGAATATGAAGAAATATTGAATTATTAAATATGTTTTATTGAGTGTTATTTTGCAAAGCGCAATTTTGATAAATTTTTTCATCGATGTAAATAAAAAGTTTGTTGACCTAAAATTTTATTTTTAGCAAACTGTGTTGTTAAAAATGTCCTTGATAATTTGAAATTTAAGTGATAATAACAGCAAATTTCGAACCACCAGTACTACTGCGGGCACCGCACAAAGATCTTCTGACGATAGAAAGTGGTGTTTCTTGAAACATGTAAAGATCAACCCGGGTTCAAATCCCAGCTCAGCGAAGAAAAATTATCAATAAATTTTAATAAAAATTCCAAGTTGTAAAAATCCTTCTTTCAGTGAAAATAATTTAATGAAAATTAAATTTGATGAACTCGAGCCTAATTAAAGAATATCAAAAATTTCCTTGATATATTTTTATTTCTGTGTATACTTCCATATATAATTTATGACGCTCTTTTAGCTTCTTTTAATTACTTTCACTACAAGCTTAACAATGAGAACAATCTCTTAATCAAGACCACATATTAAAACGTTTAACCCATTTTATGGCTTTTTGTCTTTAATATTTCCGAAGAATTTATGAAAATGTCATAAAAAAAACACCCAAATAATAAAACACACTCTTACAAACATTTAGCGGTTTCCTTCATTAGTCATCGACGAAAACAAATCTTTAAGAGTTTAAACAGCATTTTCATCTTCGTTTGCCAAACAACCGTCAAACCGACAATTTGCCATCAACATTAAAAATTACTGGAAATTTTAAGTGGATACACCAGAAGTGAGTACTTAAATTTAATGATAAAATAAATTCTATGACTTCGTAACTAATTAGTAAAATACATAAAAACAATAAAGTTTAGTTGTTTTTTTTTCTATGCTTTTCCTTTTTCCGTATTTTAAACAGGAAAAAAGGGAAATTTACTTAAAAGCAGGATACAAGGACTGTCTGCCAGGCGGTTAATTTGACTGTTGATTTTTTTTTTTTTTTTTTGAAATTGTGACACCAGTTGATGAGTTGATGAAGAAAATTCAACAAGTTTTCGTGTTAATGAGTAAAATGCAGGAGGGTGAAGAGAGTAAGAAATAAAAATAATAAAAAAAATCAAGACATAATGAATGCTGGCTACAATTTACCCTTGAAAGCAAATCGTAGAAATAAAATTAACACAGAAATTAAAAATATAAACATTAAAATTATAAAAATTAAAAACGTGTAAAAATTTCTAAAACAGAAACGCAAAAAAAGAACAATTTAGCTAAATCCTTAAAATACTAAATATGCCCAAAAAAAACTTTTCAATCCAGCGTGCAATCAAGAATTTTAATGAAGCAAGAAAAAAATTTGTTAAAAAAATGAAAATTGAAAAGGAAGAGAACCCTCAAAAAAAATTTAAGGATTTTCCTGAAGAAAATACAAGCAAAAAATCATAAGTTTCCGCGTAAATTATAATAAAGAAACAATGTTTTTATTACAAAAAAAAATTATTACCAAAAAAAAACTTTTAAAAAGCATATGCTCATTATATGCCCAGTACAATAAATTATGTAAATTACATATTTTTTCATATTAATTTTTTTTTTTTTTTAATTTTCTATTTCACACGGCAACAAAATCTTAAAATTTTACTAATAAGGGTAAAACATCACATGTATCCTTAGGCTACAGGACATACAAACATTTATACACTAACAAAGAGTACTCGTACCAAGTACCGTTGCTGCCACTTTTTTATTTCAAATGGGGTCAGTGCAACAGCTTGATAAAAAAAAAACAAAGAAAAAACATGTAAAAAATTTGTTACAAAATCATAAAACAGCAGCAGTCACAGACAAAAAAAAAAAAGAAAAACAATGTCAGAAGTTGGTGGAAGGGCTACTACACCCATCATTAGAAAATAAATGACTCATAAACAATAAAGCGGCCTCGTTTTTGGGTTGTTTATTAGAAAAATAAGCGCACAATTTTGTAATGAAACGTTTGTTTTCTACACAGGGTAAATCGAAATACAAAATAGAGTGTTTACGAGTTTTTAATGAAAATCTCTTTAATTTATTAACAGTGAAAATATTAGAAACGCAGTTCGTTTTAAAACACATTTTCCCTTTTATTACGGTTATAAAAAAAAAATCGAAAAGTAATTTTATTTATTTATGCATTATTTTGATATTTCAGACGCACCCAGAGAAAAACAAAAGACAATTTCCTCAGTATGGTTGCAAGAAGTTCAATAATATAAAGAACAGATCACCGCAGTTGTAAAAGGTGGTCCAACCAGTATGCTTTGACATTTCTTTGTTTCAGAGTTTGACAAATTCAACCAGCGCGTTCAGATTGCTAAAGCCTTTAACGAAAACGGGCGTTCAAATCAAAATGCATTTCGAGCACTTCGAGATTATTATGGGTCTGTAGGAAATGTAAAAACAACTGTGCATGCTCACCCAAAAACATTGCTGCTGTTCCCCATCGGCCCGTACATCTTAGCTATCGCGAGATGATAACAGACTTATTGTGGCCAGAAATTGAGGATATGGACGATATCGATCTTTTACCGCGAAAATAACGTAAGCGCCAAAAATCAAATTTTACAGGAGAGAGCTTTTTTATTGTATTTCAAATAAATTTTGTCGCTTACATTAAAATTGTTTTTTGCTATAAAATCGTAACGGTACCTTTTGTGACCATGACATTTTAGGAGATGATGCAAGTGTTGCCAATAAAGCCATTTATTAAAAAAAAAACGAAAATTGAAAATCATGTCGCTTACGTTATTTTCGCGGTTAGGGCTCGATATGTTGTTCCAATATGATGGTGGCACTTTCCTCACAGCCGACGAAGCAATGGCCGTGTTATCTCACGTCGTGGCGATGTAAATAGACCGACATGATCATGAGATTTGACACTGTTGGACTTCTTTCTTTGGGGATATTTAAAAGAAAAAGTGTACGTCAATAAGCCAAGAACAATTGAAGAGCTAAAGGATGAGATAATTCGGCACACTAACGACAAGGAACCTTAATTATGTCTCCGAGTCATTGAAAATACGGACCATCGGATAGAGGTATGCGACCGAAGCCGTGGCAAGCATTTGGCCAATATTTTATCGTCATAGATCCTTCTATCATAATAAAAAAATATTAAGATAATTCTCTGAAAACTTTTTGTTTTATTTACAATTTATATCGTGCGTTTTGGTGGGGCCACCCTTTATTATGATAGATTCAACCTCTTACATATTGTGGTTGCCCACAGATCACAGAAGAGTATAGGCTGGATTCAGACCATACAAGTCCTGTGTGGATCATATAAACAGCATAAAAGTTGTCGTCGAACAATCGGTTGAGTGGCGTTCACCTTTATATGGGTAAATCCAAAGTGTTGAACGTGACAGTCGTACGCATCAAAAATGCAATAACATTTTTAACAACAAATATTTTTACGATCTCTTAACCCTTAAATTTTAGCACTAAGAAAGCACTGTTATCTATGCTTAAGTTTAAGGAGGGCGCGATTCTAGTTCAAAGATAATGGCAAAAGAAGTAGCGGGTTGAACGTGAAAAACAATAGAATTAGTTTTTTTGTGGCCATGGATAAAAATACGTAATTCAGCGAAACCTGGCACAATTTTTTAGTCAAACTACTTTCAGAATTTTACGTAGCAATGTAACATTAAAATGTCTTTGGCTTGATTCCAAAACCTTCTGTATTTTTTAAGCCAAAATCTGGGTCGATACGTGACTTTTCGAACGTGAAATTTTTTCCATTATAATTTAACTGAATAATTATTAAAACAAAATAAAAATTTACCGGTAATCCGAATAACATATTTCTCTTTGAACTCTTCCTTAGATTAAGGAAGATAATATTAAAGAAAACATACAATAAAACATTCTCACAAATAAGAAATTTAGTTTGTGCAAATTTGCAGTCTGCTTGTTCGTCTAGGTAACCGAGTTTTGGGGGAATTTATACAATTTGTAAAATCTAATTATTTCTCTATAACAAAATCGAAAAAAATATGTCTTTAATAACTTTTAGATTGACGGAAATGCCATATTAGCTATTAGTAGACTTCCAAGATGCATTTGACACGTTACAACACAATGCTATATGGAATGCGCTGAAATACAGGGATGTTTCTGTAAAACTAAATAAACTAATTAAGGAACTCCCGACGAACCCACAAAGAGAAATGAAGTACTTTAAATCATCAAAACCCTGAGAAATCTAAAATTCCCCGGCACCGACAACATGCCCGCCGAGGTACTAAAGTACCGAGCCCCAACAGTTGCACAATCGCTTATTCCCAAATTAAGAAGAGTGTGGAACACTAGCCAAATACCTTATTCCTGGAAGGAATGTGTGCTCATTACGTTGCCCAAAAAATTCAATCTAAGCCAGCGCAAAAACAGGAGGGGAATAACACTGATAAATACCATCAGTAAGGTTTTGTCTCTCCTAATTTTAAAGAGGATTAGCCCAGTAATATAATCATTGTAACGTTAGGAACAGGCTGGCTTCAGATCAAGCCGCTCCTGCGCTCACCATATAAATACACTTTGAATCGTAATAGAACAATCTATCGAATACAACTCACAGCTTTATGTTCTTTTTATCGATTTCGAAAGAGCTTTTGATCCAGGCACGCTTTATGGGATGCACTCTTGATCAAGGGTATACCAGAAAAAAAGCCCCATAAAGGCGCTGTCTCTACCGTACGCAATAATGCCCAGGAAAGTTAACCATTTCAAACAACCAGAGGAGTAAAACAAGGCAGCGTTCTATCTCCCACGCTATTCCTAATTCTGCTTGACGTGCTATGCAGCAAACTAACATCAATTCCGCCCATAGTATCCTCTGGAATTTAAATGAATATCCTAATGATATTGATTATGCTGACGATCTGTGCCTTATGGCTCACCGCTTCTCTGATATTGAAGAAAACCCACACAGCCTCGCATCAAGCGCGAATGCAGTGAGTTTCAAAATTAACATAAAATACTTAACTAATAGGTATTGGTTAAGTAATCGACACTCCTCATACATTGAATGGAGAAGTCATCGACGACGTTGAATCCTTCAGTTACCTGGGTAGTATTTTAACTAAAGATGGCGGTTCAGGAAACGATATCGTAAACAGAATAAATAAAGCTAGAGTAGCGTTCCACGACTTACACAAGATATGGAGATCTAACCATATATCCAGAAAAACAAAAATACGCATTTTCAACTGTAAAGTCATGTCGATTCTACTATATGGTTGCACAACCTGGGATACAACACAACATCCAAATGGCTAGGATACAAACGTTAATTAAAAAAAATTGTCTTGCCAAATTTGGTGACAAATGCGCAGTTGCTGTCAATGTCTAATATGGTTGCAGTCCCAACGGAGATACTGAAACGTTAATGGACGTGGACAGGCCACATACTCCGAAGATCCGGAAATGATATCGCAAGAGCCGCCTTAAGTTGGAATATCAAAGGACATCGTAGACCCAGTGGCCCTCGTTACATCTGGCAACGAACCCTAGTAAAAGAATGCCAAATAAATCATGGAGTCAAATAAAATTCCTCGCCAATAACCGGCACGAATGGAGAAGATTCGTTTTTGTCTTTTGTTTTAATACATGAACTTTCCTTTAATTAATTCACAATCTTTGTGTATAATTATTATGAATGAAGGCAATAAAAAAATTAAGGAACTTACAAAAGACGCAAGCTGTCGAATTTGACATGAAGCGTGGGTTAGCAAACCAAAAGAAATCAACGTGGGAGTACGGCAAGGTTGCGGTCTATCACCACTTCTGTTCAACATAGTTATAGATGCTCTTGTGTGTAGCTCCATGCGCGCCATCATGGAATATCGTTCAGTCTCCAGGGAGAACTGGACTAGATTATTAGATTAGATTATGCAGACAAGACAAATCTCAGTCTTTTGTCACACCGTTTTTCCGACTTGATCTCCAAAATCCATTGTCTTGCCGAACGAGCGGCTAGGGCTTTTTACAGATCACCATTAATAAAACCAAGTCTCTACAAATTCATAATTCAAAAACCAACAAATTCCAGCTAATCTGTTAGCATATTGATGACGTCAATGCCTTTAGCTATCAGCGACAGGGACATTCAATCTAGGATGAACAAAGTGAAATCGACGTTCGGAACATTGAATAATTTCTGGAGATCTAAAACTATATCCACACAAACGAAACTTAACGTCTTTAGCAGAAATGTTATATGTATGTATATAAATATTGATTCCTTTTACTCCTGTGTGAGAGCATAGGGTCGCAACAATATTTTTCAAATACGCAATCTGATTCGAGATGTTTTACTTCCTTCCAGTGTAGACGTAGGCAGGAAAGTTCAGCTTTTGTTTGATGTTTCCAGGTTTGTGATGGTCATCGTAATTTTCGGCTGGCCTGTGGGTTACACTCTATTGCTTTGTTCGCAACATCGTTTGGTTTTTTACGTACAGTATGGCCGATCCAACTCAACTAGCGTTTTCGGATTTTACATGTGATTAACGTTTGATTGCAGACCAGAGCTTCAGGTTTTAAATTATCCTTGACCAGTACATGTGAAGGATCTTTCTTTAAACATTTGTTTACAAAAACTTGTATGGATTACAGTTCGCTTGATGATGTGTTTGTTCCAGATCGCACATGTATACAACAGTGTCGATTCCACGTTTGTATTGATACTTATAACTTCGTTCGTCTTGAGATATACGACGAGTTCCATACTGAGTTAAGTCGGCCGTATTCTTGACGAGCTTTATTAATGCGGTTGCGAAACGTAGATGATGCCCAAACGTCAAATGTCATAGAGTACAATTCCGTTCGGAAACGGAATTCATTACGTTATTTGGTGCTTCAAAAAAATGACGAAAACATTTTTCGGAATAAAACCATTCCGGTTTTTTCTGGCCTGTACGACACACCATTTGAAAGGAATTACAAGTCAGCTGGTCGAATATAATCCACAAGGCTCATGACGTATAGGAAGACCAACTATCACCTAGAGACGCCAACTAGAAACGAACTAAGGCAAAATGGCGACTTGGATTGGGTAAGATTTGACCCAAAAGGCAAGCCTTATAAACCTTGTAATTAGCTTAAGATCGAAAAAGCAAATAAGAAAATTAAAAAATTATTCAATTGGAAATTATCAAATGTATTGACATTTGCTACTATCGATAAAATCTCTTAATCATTGACACTCAACATAATCAGACTTTTAAGTTGACACTAAGTCCATCAACATTTTTTTACAGCAACGCCAAAGATTTTCACACACATACATACTTAAAAAATTTACAGCCTTCTTAAACACTTTCTCCTTTTTGTATGCCATCAATAGGAAAATGGGGAACAATACTTTATAGTAGAAAACAATACTTTTAAAGAATTCACAAAAAATAAAAACATTAAATCAAATGGCAAACAAATAATTTTCATTGAAATGGGGATGATTTTGGAAAAACCTTTGAGTTGGTTGGTAACATTCTAAAATACTCGTACTACACAAACAACTAGTGGAATCATAAAAATGTGTTTAACGCTTTTTTGATTCTCTGCACAGCAACGCAGGTTTTGTTTTTTAATTCCTACCAGGAAAAAAGCACACGGTCAAAAGTACAGTTAGTCAAAGCATGAGTCAGTTAGTCAAAAGACGCCTGTTAGCAATTTGCCGTTGAAGTAGATGTACAGTTAACACAGTTATTTTAAATGTATTTGTTGGTAGTTGTACTCGTATGTGTATGTAGCCTTCATTCGCTTATTTAACAAACATCCTCATCATATGACCTCAAAAGAATTGAAAATATTTTTGAAAATTTTCTGAAAAGACATAATTCACTTCCGTTAATACAGACACATGATTACTTGTGTTCTTTGGAGTAGCAGCACATCGTGTATCTTTTGTAGGATAATTATTTGTTTAACTATTTTTCGTCATACGAAACATAATCATCATCATGAACATCATCGTTATCATCCCTTTAATGATTCTTGTACATCCCATTGTAGTTTATTTTCTCTGTTGTTATTCTATTTTTTTTATTAAAACTTTAAAATGAACCTTTTCGTACGTGTAATAATTCAAACATTAAAGTGACCAAGCGACAATTTCAAATACATATATAGACAACACAAAAAGGGACTTTAATCGCCCCTTCATGCATTCAGCAATGTGAGTGAATTAGATCATTTCACATATTCTTTCACACAATAAATCAAAATTAAATTGTGTGTTGTGCTTTAGGCCATATTTTCCTGTATTTATGTGGTACTTTTTTTTATCATGTTTTAAGGAAGTTTTTTTGTTATTTTGGAAAAGTTGATTGAAAAATTTTCTAATGATATTTATTTTGAGGTAAGGAGGATTTAAAATCTTTAAAGGTATGAGTTTTATATAAATCGTTGATGTCTATTCTCACTTGACGACTAAGACAAATATCATGGGAAATATCCTTTCAATGATAGTTAATGTGTGCATCGAAACACCAAAACTAAAGTAAAAACTGAACCGTTTAAACAACATCGAGTTTTCGAATAGACTCGAACGGGGATTTTAGGCAAACAGTCCATGGATTGAAGTTTTTTTCTTTTTATTTAATGCTATTCCCGAGAAGCTCTACGCTTGTCTGCAGGAAAGAAACCAAAGTCTTTGGCGGGAATCGAATCCGAAACCCCGGCGCTGAAAGACTAGCTCACTACCAGCTAGCCCACCGGGACACTCGTTTAAATGCCATACTTCATGTGTGTACGTGCACCCAGAGAAAAAACATGTTTAAATATGTTCACTTCCAATAAAACTATTTTTAAAGAACAATATTACTTTCACCGACAACCATATTGTGGTTGAATCAGTCCTCCATCATTAACCCACAACCAAATTATGGTTGCCTTTGAACATGTTGTGGTCAAAAATAACTAGAACATGTTTAACGCTTATAATAGCATGGTTGGTTTTCAACCATAGCATGTTGCTCTTGGAAAAATACAATTGTTAATTTTAAAACAAACTATTGTCATATTTAACCATAACATGTTTAGAAGCAACCATAATATGGTTGTGGCTTTTTGATGGAGGACTAATTCAACCAAAACATGGTTGGAGGTGACAATAATATGATTATATTAACCATTATTTCTTAAAAATTTTCTTTAAAAATAGTTTTGTTGGAGGTGACCATATTTAAACATGTTTTTTCTATGCGTGTGCTGAAGATGACGTCAGGCAGTAAAAATACAATTGACCTTTTGATTTAAGAAGTCATTATTATGAGATACTCGATCATCAGGCGCATGGAAGCATAAATATACCTTGTAAAAGGTATTGCAGAAGTTATATGGACGAAGAGGAAGGTACTTCAAAAGGGATTTATTTGGAACCTTCATTGTCTGGTGTATGCGCCACTGACTTTCAGCTGCGCTTTGGGAATTGTTGATGGTACACAAAAGCCGTTACCTGGGATGATTATTATGTCAAGTCGTCAATTTGCTACAAGGCTATACAATTGTTAATTTTAAAACAAACTATTGTCATATTTAACCATAACATGTTTAGAAGCAACCATAATATGGTTGTGGCTTTTTGATGGAGGACTAATTCAACCAAAACATGGTTGGAGGTGACAATAATATGATTATATTAACCATTATTTCTTAAAAATTTTCTTTAAAAATAGTTTTGTTGGAGGTGACCATATTTAAACATGTTTTTTCTATGCGTGTGCTGAAGATGACGTCAGGCAGTAAAAATACAATTGACCTTTTGATTTAAGAAGTCATTATTATGAGATACTCGATCATCAGGCGCATGGAAGCATAAATATACCTTGTAAAAGGTATTGCAGAAGTTATATGGACGAAGAGGAAGGTACTTCAAAAGGGATTTATTTGGAACCTTCATTGTCTGGTGTATGCGCCACTGACTTTCAGCTGCGCTTTGGGAATTGTTGATGGTACACAAAAGCCGTTACCTGGGATGATTATTATGTCAAGTCGTCAATTTGCTACAAGGCTATGAATTTCACTTTGTGTAACGAAGATTAAAATTAAGTTTGACGTTCTGAGCAAAAGCGCTACCGAATTAAACGTATATGAGCAGACACACAGAAAAAAATATTTTTCATATTTGAATAAGAAACTTGATTAAAAAAAATTCTAAAATTTTCTGCAATGACGATGTTTGCTGTATTGACGAAAGAGTTTTTAGGTATAATTATACAGTTTTTAGTCAACAACCAAGTTTAGTAAGTCAATATAAAACTCGTTGCCCTAAAAAATTTTTTCCAACAAAATGTTAAAGTGCTTTGTTAAAATAAATTGTAGGAAATGTTGAATAAATCAAACAAAATGTTTAACGAATCTTTATATATTTATTTATTTAATATGATGTGCTTGCTAACTTCCCAATTTGTATTCTTTGATAAATACACTAAAATTTATTGTTAGGAGATAAGCTAGTTCCTATGCAAATTTCGCTGGTTTGCTTAGACCAGATCCAAAGACTTTGGAAAAACTAAAGATATTCACCCCTATCGTGAATAAAAATTCCTTGGGAGTTTTTTCCCTTTTCCCATTTTTACAATTGAATTAACATAGGAAAAATGAAAAAAGGGAAAAAACTCTCAAGGAATTTTTAATCACGATAGGGGTGATTATATATAAAACTGTAACGCGAATGAGAAATATGAGCTAATATTTTATATATATAGATTAAAATATGGGCAAGAGCTGTAAAAAGACTGTTATCTCACGTCGTGGCGATGTTAATTGGCCGTCACGATCGTGTGATTTGGCACCGTTGAACTTCTTTCTTTGGGAATAGTTAAAGAAAAGTATACGTCAATAAGCCAAGAACTATTTGAGAGTTAAAAAGTTAGATGATTCGGCATATTAACGACGACATTGAACCTCAATTATATCTTAGAGTCATTGAAAATATGGACCATCGGATAGTGGTATGCCACCGAAGCCGTGGCTAGCATTTGGCAGATATTTTGTTTCGCATATAATTGTTATAGATACTTTAATAATAATAAAAAATATAACGATAATTCTCTGAAAACTTTTTGTTTTATTTACAATTAACATCATGCGTTTTGGTTGGACCACCCTTTATTCAGTTCATTAATTCTTAAGCCGAACATACCCGGAGATACTTATTTACTAAATATGACTTGATTCTCGTCCAAGCCAAAAGGTACTTATTCTAAATATATGTGATTTATCTAGACCTTGAAAGTTTTAGTAACCAACCGATTTTATCCGATTTGTTAAAAGTACTGTAGTAGGAAAATTTGAAAAAATTATGCCGATACCTCCCATAGTTTTTCCGTACCTGCAGTTTCAATTTTGCGATTTTCAGGAAAAACTAATTTTTCAGCCATATATTGGCGAATGAGCCCAATTTGCTCACCGTTATGAATTCCAAGTAAAACCTATTGAAGATATTCACCCATATCGTGAATAACAAGAGGAATTTTTGTTCCCGTGAAATTTTCATTCCCCTCGAAGGGAAAAAAAGCAATTGTGAATATCTTGTGAAAAATTTTCCACGCTATCAGTTCCAGTGAATGTAAAAAAGAAGAAAGATTAAAAAAAAATTAAAAATCAATGAAATTTTTGTTCAAAAATATACATGTATATATTTTAAAGAAAAGTTAAAATAATAAAGCAAAATATTTAGTATTGAAGGGATAGTTTGATTACAACGTTAGTTTTTTGCAGTTTTATAAATTTTATGTAGTAAAATATTTTCCAAAATTCTGCCACACGTCTGTCGAAAGCTTCACAAATCAGCAGCCAATCGACCTTTTGTATTGCATTTTGTTGAATAATATGTCGGTTTGTGCCTTATTAGCGGATCCAGCCCTTAATATTTGATTTACATACATGTTCTGTTCCCTTGCAAAAATAAAGTGAGCAAATCGAGGGAAAAAACTTTTCACGATAAGGGGAATTTTTCCCCGTTAACATTATTTCACGTTATTATTCTCCTTTGAATTACCTTTTTTCATGGGAGTTTTTCATTATCGCAAATATGTGAAAAGGGGAAAAATTTCGAGGGAAAAATTATTCACGATAGGGGTGATTATCATTCAGATCATTTCATATATATATTCTGAAGGTTTTTCTAAAATCGGAAAATATTTACCCAAAATCATGTTGACTTTCATTTTGACATATTTGGAGTTTCTAAAGAAAATATAGCGAAATATTGTATATTTTTGTGACGATTTTTATAAAACTGTTGAAAAATATACCCTTAAATCGTACGAAGACAAAACCGTGCACAAATGGAGATTAACCTTAAATGAACTTGGGGTCAATATAGTCCCAAACTTTAAAAAAGCTGTCAATTTAATGGTGTTAAACAGCATTTGATAATTTCGCGATTGTAAGAATTAATTCTAAAAAACCTTCGTATTTTACTTTCAAATTATAAATTCTTTTAAATTCTGACTTTCCTCGCCCGTCATATGAGGTTTTTCTTTTAACAAATTAAATTTAATAAAACGTGGTTGTCATTTTATTCTCTGCTTATTTGCTTCATATGAGGGATTTTACAGATAATCTTATTGGCAAATTGAACCAATTTTCATTTTGAGTATTTTTCGATTTAAAATTTCATATTGACATGGCATGTCAATTTTTCTAACCCTGGTCACACATAAACACTCTTAACAATGGTGACAAAAAAAAAATCTCATAAAATAGTGGCAAAAGGACTTTCATATAACAATACATACATACAAACAGACATATATAACTATTTATTTATATGGTGTTTTATAAACACACATATTATTTAATCGCATTACAAGGATATTTTGTTTTTTACATGTGTCAATTTTGTCATATTTTTTATTTTGAAATTTTATCAATGATTTTTAAAATTATGTTTGTATGGGTGTATCAAAAAGAAAAAATATTTTAACATGTGTGGTCACATGTTGCTTTACAAACAAATTTTTTTGATTTGCACAGTTTTTTTTAAATTAAACTTTGGTTGGTTTTTTTATAAGGATTCAGAGAGAATATTTTTTTTTTGTTGTACATGCTGCATGCGTGATATTGAATTTTTTATTTTATAAAATCCCTAAATTTGATTACATTTAAAAACTTGTCCTCATTTATAATCTGTATAATATTTTGCAACATTTGTGGTAAATTTTTTTTAATAGTAAAAAATTCCAAAAAGTAACAGTTGTGCTTTTAATGAAAATTGGAAAATTAAAATTAGCTGAATTTAAATTCCTTAAAGCCAAACATTATCTAGATTAAAATTATAATTTCTGAAACAAACTAATCCTCCTACCTTTAATTTATTTTTTTATTTCTTATCTGTTAACCATTTAAGACTTTCAAAAACTAATTTGTTTAAAAGGCTCTGCCAAAAAAATTCCAAGTAAATTTGTAAATGCTTTAAGTTGTAAATCTTTTTTTTTTCCAAATCCTTTAGACGATTATAAAATAAGTTGCCATAAATTTTCCGCCATCAGACATATGCAAAGGCGTGACATTTTTATTTTAGCAGGTAAATTTATGCTAAAAAAAATGTATAAAACACGACGAAAATCCAGGAATTAACAGGATTTGAATACCCTTTTTTTAACTCGCATCTACTTGAATTGCGTTAAACAAGTCATTAAGATAAGATTTTGTTTTCGTTTCCTTTTTTGAGTTAGAAATAAAATAAGTACAAGTTTAATTTTTAATTCCGTTTTTTTTTTTTTGGGAGGAAAATTTATTGCTGGCCGCAGTTTAGCAAATTTGACTTTCTCCAAAAAAGTAAAGAAAAACTGTAGAAAATAAAAAAAAACTTCTCGAATAATTTTACTCATACACGGCAACAAAAGAACTTTCTCTTTGTATTGAAATTTGTTGGCATTCAAGCAAGACATTTTGATTTTGGGTAGCACTTCATCAAAATGAATAGTATATTGGGTTTGTCATACGAAAAGAAAGTAATTTTTGTTTGCTAGGACCTAGGACTAAGGGAATGACCCCTACTAATGCATTGCATTTTGTTGTGTTGGAACTAGGAAAATAGGCAATGGGAAGGAGGATAAAGGAAATAGTGTTTTAGAACATTTGACTTGAATTTAATCATGTTGAAAGAGAGAGAGGAAGACTTCAGCAGGAAGTTTATTCCACAGTCCAATAAAAAAAAAACGAATGCTTTGTAAGATCACCGGCCAATCGACCACAAAAGGATGGGCTCGTAAGGCTTTTGGGAACACATCCCACTGTAGTAACGATAAAACAGGTAAATACACCCCACATTGCGACGGTGCTCAAGGTAGTCAATAGAACTGGATACCCTACTGTCACCAATGAGAACCTTCGCTCCCTCCTGCACGCGGTCGAGAAGCTCCAAAAAATACTTTAAAGCTTTTTAAGGCCCGCATAAGATGGAGTGAAGTATATCTTTCACCTTTTTACAAACCGGGCCACTTAAATGCTTCTTTCGACTCCTTGAATATATATTCAGTCCATCGGGCATCCCATTGTATGCTCATGCCCAAAACATCAAGAGATTCTGATTCCTCAATAAATTTACCTCTCGTATATACAGAAGAGTCACCTTGGGCCTTTCGAGCATTAAAATCTACCCTATTCGCCCGACCCAATTCTTTTAATCAAATGAATACGAATAGCAAAGTTTGCTGTCATCTGCAAAAGAGTATATAGAGTTGGAAGTTTGACATAGGAGGTCATTTAGAAAAATAAGAATTACAGTAGGAAAAAGAATGGAGCCTAGCGGCACCCCTGAATGAATATTGAGCTCGTTTGACGTAACCCCATCTATACCAACTCGTATAGTGCAATCTCTGAGAAAACTGGATATAAATCGAGTGAAATTTTCACCGACAGCAAATGCAAAAAGTTTTGACAAGAGTGCACTATGCCAGACTCTGTCAAACGCCTTGAAAATATCTTTAGCAATTACTTTACTTTTGCCAAAATGGTGAATAGAACGGCACCATTTTTTCGATAACAGGGCCAGTAAGCCTCCAGTAGAGAGACCTCTACGAAAGCCATACTGACGAAGGTCGCTTAGTAGGTAACACCGTTCGACCTCCAGGGAAAACTAAACCATATAAATTCTTAGTTTAAAATTTAATTCCATAATGTCTTAATACAAGTCTTTAACAAAAATCCATTTTTAAATGTCACAGCTCATTTTGAGGCCGTGAAAGTTCGTTGTAAAAAAGCAGCCAAAAAAAAAACCGGGCCCATGCTCTGTGACTCTCGCGTCAAAAAACTTTTCGATTGAAATGTGTGAAATTAAACAAAAATGCCATATATTGAAACAAACATCTGTTTTTCTCACTAAACTGTGTCTGTAACTTTTTTTGGCGTGTACAAGCTGTCACGTTAGGAAATTACTCAACAATTTGCAGAAAAAATGTGTCTGTTACATTTTTGTGAAAAAAGTTCCCGCTTTGAACTGGCAAACAAACTCATGTATAAAAATGGGGCGAGAAAAAATTTTAACACTAAAAAACAATTAAAAATGCAAAATACAAAGAATAATAATAATGATATTTTGTTCTTGGAACATTTTTTTATTGTTTAATTATGTTGCTTTTAACATTTATGTAAAATATTCGAATGTTTTCAAAGCTCGTTTTATTTGGTATAGCCGACGGTTGTATTTTCGCCGCCGTCGATGAAAAATTTTTAATTTTTGTAAATTTTGGTCGCCGTCAACGATATGTGTGACTGGCGTTCTCAACGTCTGCTATGTCGCATCGGCTTTGAGTAGAATGCATAGCCATACATTTGTAGCGCAACGACGTTATTTCTTTTGATAGTTCAGATGAGTTACAGAAATACATTTTTCTTACTTTTCAAGAAACGATGGAATACTTTGTTTCACATCTTTTCGATGCGAGAAATTCTCACTAAAGGCGACCGTACACGACATGTTTTTGTCATCTGACATGTCAAATTTCCCACTGCAAAATACATACATGTCGTGTGTTACCTTTTAAACTTTGCTTCTGTAAAAGTCAGATGCAAAGTCATCTGACAAAATTTCAATTAGAGCGTGATCTATTTTCTTCTGACAAAACATCTGACATCAGAAATATACGCCAAGAAGAAACCGGCAGCGGCGTCCACTATTGCTGGAATCATTAGCCGTCTGAAGTTAGTATTTCACAATACCGAGATATGTATGATCATCGCACCATTGAGTAGAATTTATGGAAATATATATGTATGTATATAAAAATCGTTACATTATAATATCCTAAATTGGTAGCTTTTAATTAAAAGAAAAATATGTTTAGATGGCTAAATTATTTTACGGCGTAAATAAAAATTTTCGTGGCGGCATTTTTATTTTGGTTTTTGCAACAACTGTGCGAAAAAAACAGAGACAATGTCAGAAGCAAATAACATGTACGTTTGTGACCAAATATTATAAACCTTCTGTAAAACAGCAATTTTGACAGACATGCACAATTACCTGTGACTTGAAAAGTTGACAAGTCAGATGTAAAAAACATGTCGTCTACATGCACCTTAAAGTAACAGAACATGAGTACTGATCAGGGATGAAAAATGAGAAAGCCAATATTGTACCAACGAGCTTTTGAAATTGTACTTTTTCGGTCCCAATAGTACTAAGTCTTTTTTTATTTTTAAAAACAAATATTAAATACACTGTTGCCAATTTAGAGATTTTCCCGCTAAATCTAGCGTTTTTGAAATGTCAATCGCGGGAAAAAATCCATTTTAGCGGTAAGCGGGAAATCTAACGATTTTCCAACCCTTGTGGAGCCCAACTTAAAAGTCCGATCGAAATCAATTTCATATCGTTTGAAAGGTAATTAAATGCCTGATATGCTGAAAATTTTTATCTGATAAGAAATGGTTTAAAATTTGCCTTTATTTAAGTTTTTTTTTTCAAAATTTTTAATTTTTTTTCTACGTTATATTAAATATCTGGAATGTTTTATTTTTTAGCCAAATTGTTTTTTTAATTACCAAAATAAAGTTTGTATTAAGGATTTTGTGGAACGACAATATTTTCATACTCAACAAATGCAAAAAAAAAATTATGAATAAAATTGCTACGATAACTAGCACATGAAAGATCTGAAATGTTTTAATTTTTAACCAAATAGTATATTTAATTTCCAACATTTTAAGCGTGAATTGAATAAAATCGGATGAAAAACAAAGTTTTTATTAAGAATTTTGTGGAACGACAATATTTTCATCCATTACTCAGCCATTTCTTATCAGATAAAAATTTTCAGCATATCGACGGAAAAGGCATTGAATTACCTTTCCAACGATATGCCATTTATTTTGATTGGACTTTTTGGTTGCGCTCCACAAGGGTTTAAGTGGGACCATACACCGAAAACACAAAAGTACCGTTATCTAAAAAACGGTACTTAGGAAAAAAAAAATTACAGCGGTTTTCGTGTTCAGGAGGTCCCAATTAACTTATCTAAGCTAGCGTTCTTGGTACTTTTCCAAATTAAAAATTTGTAAAGCAGTGTTATACATAATAATAAGGTGGGTAAAATTTTTTCGCGTCAAAAGCACATCGCGATTCTTGTTCTATAAGTCATTCCAAGAAACTTTGCCAAAGAAACCAAAGGTCAAAAATAAATTTCGAGCCCCGGGTTTTTCAAAATAGTAAGATTTTCCAAAATATTCCAGAAAAGAGGCAAACAAATTGTGTTTGATCTAGCCAGACCTGTATCATGCGGTTTTTAGAGTCGAGAAATCCATTAATTTTTTTTTATTGCCGCCAGAGAACGTTTTCATACACTTTTTAGAATTTATCGTCTTTTTTTGTGGAAAATTGACGAATATTTCTCAAAATGCAATCTCGAATTTTAAACGAAAGCGCTTTAAGCGTTCTAAAAATATGTTCATACGAATTGCATTTTCAAATTTATTGTTTTTACAATTTTCAATTTGTACTGCAGAAACAGAAAAGGAGTAGAAAGTCCGAATATAATAAAATTTAATTTAGCGCTTGTAAAATCTTCTTAAAAATAATTCGGAGTAAAATAATGGAGTGGGCTCCCCCACTATTCCAAAATTTTGTTGATTTCTTCTTGACGTGACAACCAACTTGTTAAAGAATACTTGAAAATATAATTGAGAGGAATTCTTCTCTTCTACTATGTAGAACTTTTGCAGAAGTGGTTTCCTATATCTTTTACAAACTTATCAATATCATTTGAAAACGCACGCTTATATGCTGCCATTGATACTTAACTTAGAATGTGGCATAAGCTATCGTTCAATCAACAAGTGCAAAAATCTATTCACAGCAGCGGTGCAAATGGTCTTGTAAAAGAACAAATGCGAAATATCATAGCTGTTTTGTTAAATCGAACAATAAATTCATTTGACAGTAAATACGAATTGCCATTGTATATCAATTATAAATATGTAGGTTTGAAAAATTTGGAAATAGTACTAAATGAGTCACGGGAGTACCAGCGTACTTTTTAGTTTTGAATTGTACCAAAAAAAGTACAATTGTACCAACTTTATCAACCCTGGTACTGATTGTTGAAATAGTAAAAGTCATAAGATTGGGCTTTTTCGACTTTTTAATTTTTCATTGGACATAAACAAACTGTTGAATTACTTATTACAGAACAAATTACAAAATCAAAATATCTTCTTTTAAAATATAGCGCAATTTAAAAAAACGTAAAGAAAACTTTAGAAAATAAATACATAAACTTAGAGCTCATAATTCATTTTGTGTAGTCGGTTGTTGGATAATCCTTTTACCCAGGGCATTGCCAAATGTTGCTAAAGCCACGTTCAAAAGAAAAATCTAGGAAGAATGTTTCCTTAACAAAGTCTCTCTTGTTTTATTTTGCAAACTGAAGCAAAAATAAAAGTTTTTCTTGTGAAAACATGAAAACGAATACAAAAGCGACAAAAAAATGTAAGAGGGAAACAAGACGTTTTGTCTGAACATGCACAAAGCTGAAGATGTATGAGTCGAATATAATGGAATATTTAGTTTTTGCCACATCTGCATTAAATATTATAATTACACAGACTATTTACTTTTGCCACGAACAACGAAAAGAGAAATGGTCAAATATTGATATGAAATATTAAGAAGTTTAAGTATCCTTAAGTTAATTTGCTTTTCAAAATGTAAGAAAATTTAAAAAGAAAAATCCACAAGGATTTCATGAAAGTTTCGCCCCTTTTAAATCTAAAATAAATTCAATTCTTATGTCTTGTTATTTTTTTTTTTTTTGGTCTACACTTTTTCACTTATCCTTATCAATAATCCGTAAATAAGAGGAAAAAAAGACAATCATTTTGTATGTAGCCTGGTACCCATAATACCATCCTGTTTGTTTTGTCTTTAATAAAGTTGTATGTAGTAGTCCTTTCCAGAAACAATCACATGTTGTTTGTTTCTTTTCGCATTCACTTGTAGGAGTGATAAGTACTTTTTGCAATTTTCATTTAAAATTCTTTCATCACCATGTAACGGGAAATGTGTTCATGTATTACATTTGTTTTCGTTGTTATTTTCCTCCTCATCATCATCATCATCATCATCATCCTTGATTGTCAACATCCCACCATTAAATTACAACAAGTACTCGAATGTATTACTCTCATGCGTCGTTTTCATTTTCAATCAATCAAATGTTCTAACAAGAGTATTTTGTATTTTTTTTTTTCCTCTGGTCTATTCAGAAGTATTTGTATGTATGTGTTTGTTTATTTCAGGATGTTAATGTGTCCTGTCGATTTTAACACGTAAACAAACAGAGCACGTAATTTCGATTAGGTCACTTCTACTGCCACATTAAGACCATGGGTTGACAGTTGGGAATATTGCGTAAAAATAATGTGTTTTTCTTTTAATTTTTTTTCTTTCTATTTTCTTTTGACGATGATGTGTGTAATTTTAAAATTGATTAGATTTTTAGATGGACAGTGGGAAAGTGATTTTGTCTTTTTTTTAAGAAAATTATGTTTTAAACAATGTATTACCAACGCATTATCAGTTTTTTTAGAAATTGGAAAATGATCAAAGACGCACATAATTGTCAGTTATACTCTCGTTGGATATTTAAGTGTGTCTACACTAGGGTTTGCAAAACGACTATAGGCGTAATCACGTAACCGCTTATTATGCCTTATTACACTTTTAGCAAAAGCATTTTCACACTTGAAAAATATTTGACGAAATAGTACAACTAACATTCCTTTTAACAATTGTAACTGATTAATTTAACTTTATTTCTAAAACAAATCGTAGTAAAATATTATTAATAAACATTAAAGTTCTGTTTGAGCCAATATTATGTAAAATTAAACAAAAGTATAATAACTTTATACACTACCAGACTATTATATTGTATTTTCTATTTACATTTTACCTTAGCTTTCCGTTGGAAAGCAATGAGGTATATTGAATGTACAGAAAAATTTACAAATATTAGACACCAGCAGAATGTAATGCATTTTCTGGCCCGCTACGGCCGTCGCACACTGGTTCATATTTTGAGAAGGCGGCCAAAATTATTTTTTCTTATGTTCTCCGATCTTAAAATTTTTTTATTCATGTGAAAGTAAATACTAGTGAACCTCGGGAGCCAAAAAATTTCAACCCTATTTCAACTATTTCATTGAGAACAGGGTGGTCCGAAATGGACTTTCTCAATATTTGGTTATAGTTTTGAATTTCTGAGTAAATTTTTGAAGTTGAAATGCTCATAACTTTTTTGTTTTTTAAGATTTTTTAACAGAATAAGTTTTGTGAATTAGTTTATTTTATTAGCTACACGTGGTTTAAAGCATTAAACTCTGCGCCCTCTAGAACTATTTAATTTTTTTTTTTTTTAATGTCAAAATTTCTCGGAAATTTCCTACTTTATAGAGCATAAGTCCTGCCCGTCAAAACGCGTCAAAAAAAAATCTATACTCTCTTGTAGTCCAGAATCTAACCTACATTTCTATACCCCATTGTACACACGTCTGGGCACGACCTTGCGAACTACAGCAATTTCTGTGACCCAAAGTAAGATATTCGGTTAAAAAAATAAGTCCTGCAAGGACACATTACTGAAATTAAAGAAGATGAGTCTTAAAGAATTTTCGACAAATAAAGCAGTTCAGGCCACATAAATTATCACAGGAGTACATTTTGAATTAATAAGACGATTCCACATCATTTTACAAGTTATATCATGTAGCAGAAAGATAAATGCAAAAAAATTTGGCCTGTATGCAAATGAAACAGCAATTCTTTATAACAAAAAATACTCTTGGAGACATATGCCAACCACAGTTCATAAAATTTTATACCATGGGGAACAAATATTTCAACACAATATGCTACCAGTTGGAGATCTATCTGAAGAAGCGCAAGAAAAAAGGAACAAAGACTACAGATTCTTCCGCGAGCATCTATATATATACAAAAATGAAAAATGTTTGTATGTTTGTTTGTTTGTTGGCTTATAGACTACGAAACTACTGAACCGATTTTCCTGAAATTTTTAAAGTAACATCACGTGAGCCCTGAAAATAAAATAGGCTACTTATTTTTTTGATAGGGACAGGGGAATTGGTACCCCCCATAGGATGCCAATATTAATTATCGCATATCTTAAGAGCCGCTGGACGCATTTTGCTGAACTTTTTGTAGTAGGATCTACTGAGCCCCAAAATTGAAATAAAATTGCAGCGGGGGAAGTGTCACCCCCATAGGACGCCAATGTTTAATATCGCATATCTTAAGAACTGTTATAGTAAGAATGTTCAAACTTTGTAGAAGTCACTCTTATGGTATACCACACTTTTGAGAAAAAAAATAAAGCGGGTAGGCGCAGGGGGGAAATACCTCCCATAGGATGTATATATTAAATATCTCTCATTTCAAGAAGTGGTTTAAGAAGTGTAGCGAAGCTCACCAGGTTAAGCTAGTTAATATTTAAAAATAAAATACACATACATCTCAAACCAAAAATAAAAGTTGAATTACCTAAAATGTTATCGATAGCCAAGAATACTATTTGGGCATTTTTCAAAATATTCCTTTTCAGTTGTATCCTTATAACAACTCGTCTCGTCCCAAAAAAAGCCAACCTTTGGCCCCTGTGAATATTGGGACTAAAAAATTTACAGGGGCCAAATATTGGCATTTTCTGACAGGATCTAAGTTCGACAATAAAAAAATAAGTATCAGTTGTAAAATACAAGAGAAATAATGATAAATTATAAAAAAATCATATTTGAAATATTCAACTTTTACACCGAAACTCAACAAAAAAATGAAAATGCATTTTGAACTCCCCATAACTTTTGCTCCTATCAGTCGAATTTTACGTTCTATAGTGCAAATTAAAGCCTAACATCGCATCTATCGAGCAAAAAAAAATACCGATCCAGTCAAAAGTTATGGAATTTTGACCGCCTTCTCGTAAAATTTCCCACTGTGCGTCGTCAGCATTCTTTGTGTCTCACTGGATAGTGTTACTTTATAAATTGAATGTATTTAACTCAACGGAAAGCTAAGGTAAAATGTAAATAGAAAATACAATATAATAGTCTGGTAGTGTATAAAGTCATTTCTGAAAAATTGTAGGAATAGAACTATTACAAAAAAGCTTTACAAAAGTATAATAACAATTTTGCTAACCTTTGGGACATTAAATCTTTGTTAAGGCTAAAGAATTTTATCATCACCCCATCGTGAATACGCCGCCAGCCTCAACACTTGCAACGCGAAATGAAAGTAGACTACTAGTAGATCAAATCTGCAAAAGGGCTTTGAAAAGTTAGATCGGGCTCCCGAAATATGGGCCCCTAAAGTTTTTGAATTTTTTGAAAAGGCGTTTGGTATTCTGAGCTAAAAAATAATTTTAGATGTCTGCAGTAGAATCGTAAGGCGATTCTTTTTTTAGAATTTATTAACCCTCTTAGTCTCATTTTAAGGGGTCCTTTTTGTCCTTTTTCCCAACTCTTACACAAAAGTATGCTAAAACGGCACTTTTAAGGGTTAAAATGTTCTACGAATATTTTCTGCATCAAATTTTACTAGGTGTCTTCAAAGACCAAAAGTTCGTTCAATGTACATATCTAAAACGAATTCTCGAAAATTCGGGCATTGAAATTTTTGAGTTTCTTGAAAAGGCGTTTGGTACAAGTCAAAAAAATATACTTAATTTACTTCTGACTTAAAAGACTATTTCAGATGTCTTCAGTAGAATTGTATGGCGATTCATTTCATAGAATAAATTAACCCTCTAACACTAATTTTAAGGGGTAATTTTTGTCCTTTGTTTTACTTCTACACTAAAATGGCACTTTAGAGGGTTAAAATGTTTGACGAATATTTTCTGCATTGAATTTCACTAGGGGTCTTCTAAGACCAAAAAATCGTGCAATGTAGTAAACGGGTTTTCGAAATTCCGGGCCTTGAATTTTTTTAATATTTCGAAAACTCGGTTTACATACATTGCACGATTTTTTGGTCTTAGAAGACCCCTAGTGAAATTTAATGCAGAAAATATTCGAAATATGGGAATAGCGTATTTTTTCGAAAAAAATATGCTATCTGCTTTTTAGCATATTTTCTTGTCCAAAAGCAGATTTTTTTTAACAAATTTTGTTTTAAACAAACATACTATACATATTTTCAAACAATTTCATATTCAAATTCTTACTTCTTCTTCGTTTTTCACCTTATTAATATAATACTTTTTTTTAAATAAAATTTTTACTGAAATTAAATTAAATTGTATTCCTTCGACCTTTTATATTAATAATAAGTAAGAAAGTATAGTCGGTCAAGCCCGACCATAGGATATCCTACACCACAGTATTTAAAAACAAATCATGTTTATGTGTCCCTATAAATATGGAAATATCTATGTTTTAAATTTCATTAAAATTGGTTTGAGAGGGAAAAATTTACCATATATCCCCTCGTGGTCCAATATTGTTAAAAAATGCATACCTTTTGTGCCCATATAGATATGGTTCTAGCTATGTTTTAAATTGGTTAAAACTAAAATCTGTTTGATAGTTTCTGAGAGGAAGAAATTTCCCCCTATCTTCCCTTGTGGTCCTACGATTCGGCCCATTTTCAATAGGTTTGGTCCTTGTGCCAATAAGAACCTATGACCCAAATTTTATCAAATTATCTAAAAAATTGCGACCTGTACTTTGCGCACAAGGTTACATGGACAGCCAGCCGGCCGGACGGACATCGTTAGTTCGACTCATAAAGTGATTCTGAGTAGATCGGTATACTTTAAGGTGGGTCTAGGACCACTATTTCAAGGCGTTACACACATCAGCACAAATGCATAATACCCTCTCCACTATTGTGGTGTGGGTATAAAAATAAATAGTTTTGTTGAGCTGGAGCAGGGTTCCCAGTTTTATTTTAAGTCGTATCCCCAATTTTCGATTTTTCATCCCCAAAAATCCCCAACAGAGCTATTTTCTTATCCCCAAAAATCCCCACATTTTCTTAAAAATAAAATACATAATATTATGTCAATGGAAAAATATGCATACAACGATTCATATAAATAAATCCATTTGTGTAATATTATTAAAACTAATGTTATTTATTCTTTGAGTTCTACGTAAATATCAACACATGTATAGTATGTAACAAGGGTAACGTTTAAACGCAAAAGAAAAATAATTATGCGTCAATATTTATCATTTAAAAAACTAGGGAATCAAAATCCTCTGATTCATCAGCCAGCGCAATTTTGTTTTACATGTTGTTTGTTTAAAAATTGCATTTAAGATGATTGAATAAATTTGTCACAGCAAGCTGCATTATTTTAAAGTGTTTATTTATTCTTATTAATTCTAATAACTTATATTGCATTCCGTTGCTAATACTGATTTTGGTTGTATTCATTACAGAAAAAGACTATTTCAACAGAAGTAACGCTAGTTGGTACAAAACCATATTTAAAACAAGTAGGAAAGTATAGTCGGTCAAGCACGACCATATGATACCCTACACCACAGTATTTAAAAACACATCATGCTTATGTGTCCATATAAATATAGATTTATCTATGTTTATAAAGTTCATGAAAATCGGTTTGAAAGTTTGTGAGAGGCAGAAATTGCCCCCTACCTCCCGTTTTGGTCCTATTTTTGAAAAACTGTATAGCTAATGTGTACATATAGATATGGTTCTATCTATGTTTTAAATTTCATTGAAATCGGTTTGATAGTTTCTGAGAGGAAGAAATTTGCCCCTATCTTCCCTCGTGGTCCTACGATTCGGCCCATTTTCAACAGGCTTGGTCCGTGTGCCTATAAAAACCTATGACACAAATTTCATCAAATTATGTAACAAGGTTACATGGACAGCCAGCCAGCCAGCCAGCCAGCCAGCCGGACGGACATCGTTAGTTCGACTCATAAAGTGATTCTGAGTAGATCGGTATATTTTAAGGTGGGTCTAGGACCACTATTTTAAGGCGTTACACACATCAGCACAAATGCTTAATACCCTCTCCACTATTGTGGTGTGGGTATAAAAATAAAGTTTTTTGAGCTGGAGCAGGGTTCCCAGTTTTATTTTAAGTCGTATCCCCAATTTTCGATTTTTCATCCCCAAAAATCCCCAAAAGAGCTATTTTCTTATCCCCAAAAATTCCCACATTTTCTTAAAAATAAAATACATAATATTATGTCAATGGAAAAATATGCATACATCGATTTATATAAATAAATCCATTTGTGTAATATTATTAAAACTAATGTTATTTATTCTTTGAGTTCTACGTAAATATGAACACATGTATAGTATGTAGCAAGGGTAACGTTTAATCGCAAAAGAAAAATAATTGTGCGTCAATATTTATCATTTCAAAAACTAGGGAATCGAAATCCTCTGATTCATCAGCCAGTGCAATTTTGTTTTACATGTTGTTTGTTTAAAAAGTGCATTTAAGATGATTGAATAAATTTGTCACAGCAAGCTGCATTATTTTAAAGTGTGTATTTATTCTTATTAATTCTAATAACTTATATTGCATTCCATTGCTAATACTGATTTTGGTTGTATTCATTACAGAAAAAGACTAGTTCAACAGAAGTAACGCTAGTTGGTACAAAACCATATTTAAAACTATTTCAACAAATTCTTGAAAAAGTTTTCAACCGCAAAAAAGACTAAAATTTGAGCCCATATCTTGACCAATTAGGTCTTGCCATTGCAAAAAAGGAATTGGGCTATTCCCCAAAAAAATCCCCTGGGGATTTTTATGAAATTTTTATCCCCAATTACAAAAAAATTCCCCAATTTGGGGATAAATCCCCAAAACTGGGAACACTGAGCTGGAGGCCAATTATTTTTGAAAAAATATTTCATGTTCCAATGAGTTACAAGTATATTCGTACGAGACATATTACTATCTCCACAATATTCAATATTGAATGTGGAGATAGTAATACGTCTCTTACGAATATACTTGCAACTCATTCCTTAATAATGATATCCGATGGATATCGAAATATTGGAACAAATAATTTAATAAATATTATATATATTTTTTACAAGTAATTGGCCTCGAGCTCGAAAAAACTATTTATATTTACTGAAATATATATTCAAATTCCTTTTTATTTAGCAGATTTTTAGCATAAAATTTTTATAAAAATTCAGCAGATTTTTAGCATATTTTTTTTTTTTTTTGTACAAATTTAACACATTTTTAGAAAATTTAATATATTAAAAATTGTATGTTTTAATCTTAGCAGATTATTTAGCATATTTTCTTCATTTTAAGGTTAAGCTGATTTTTTTGAAGTTTTTGCACATTCTCATCAAACAGTTATGGCAACACCGTTTAGTATAAATACAGCTCGATGACGTAGCTGTGAGTCTTTTTTTGGAAATTTTTTAGTGAAATATGTAACCGGTTCAACAAAGAGTTTTAATGCAATAAAGGGAATTCATGAATTATTTGCAGGAAATAAAACCCAAACGTTTTTAGGAAAGTTACAAACAAAAACCTAAGATTATATTAAAATACTTCCTGTCTACCCCGGCTTCGCTCGGAAGCGATTTACTAATGGCAGTAAAAAAAAGGCAGCGTGTTAAAAATTTAGTTGTAAGAGTTTCTCCTTAAATTGTTCTCATTCTCAGAAAAAATGAGAAGTGAAAAGGATGCAAAATATTAAGGCCCCTATTATGAGTTACATTCGATAAACGATTTTCGCTGGTTATCGAACATCGACTATAGAATGGTAATTATTTGAAAACAACCATAATTCCGCCGTGTTTACGTTTAACTTTAGTTTTATTTTTTAAATTTGTAGACCAAAATTTTTTTATTTTAAGTGACAGCTGGTCGAAAGTGTACTACTGTGAATTAGCAAAATCACAATAGTAAATTTTCATCGAATGCGCGCCATAATAGGTCTGTCTGGGGACTTTTCCAGTAGCAAATACTCAGTAAATTTTTTTGGGAGAGTAAGACCAATATTACTCTATCGGCTGAAAAAATCTCAAAAAGTACGCAGACAGTATCCAGTGAAATTTTGCAAGAAAACAGCTGATCGGTGTGTAAATAATTGAAATAACAAAGCAAAAGAATTTTAGCATATGTGTAAGCAATAGAGTTGTGTCGTTCCGGAACGACCTAGTTCCATTGAACGATTCTCTAAATGGAACGGTGCGGACTTGTTTAATAGTTCCTTTTTTGTCGTTCCTCGTTCCGCAATTGCAATCCGTTGGATGATCGCATGTATTTTTGTAGGTTCATAGTTTGTGCATTGATTAGTGTTGCCGTCTTTTGTGTATTGTTATCGTGAACTAACAAATTACTAATGTGACCCAAAGCAATATATTTTAGCAATATACCACTTATTATTTATTTTTGCAAACATTTAAAAAATACATACATAATTTTTATGTATGTAGTTGTTGCGCCACAATAAAAAAAACAAGCAATAACAAATATTTGATTGTTGACGTTTTAGCGAACGTCAGAGAAGTTTTCTCGTACCTCGTTCATAAATTGTTCAAAGTAAAAAACCGGAAGGATGAACGAAAGGAACGACCTAGTTCCTTTGATCTTCCGGATCGGTCGGAACGATTCCACAAAAGGAACGATTTTGCCCAACTCTAGTAAGCAAAATTGAATTCTCGAGGTAAATTAAAAAACTATTAATTAAAGTGAAGCTTAAAAAGTGTTGTAAATTAAAAAACTTGTTTATTACACTGTTATTATTTCGGTAAATTCAATTTCTTCTTAGTTTTTAGTTTTATTTGTCGGGTTTTTTATAAAACTTCTTTTGCTTACATTGCCCAACATAGTGCCGGCTTACAATGGAAAAAAAGAATGAAATGCCCAATACAGTGCCCTCCAACAGCTTGACAGCTCGCCAGGAACACAATTCCAAATACTCGCCTCTTCAATTGCAAAGTTTGTCCCACAAAGTTCTGCTGGTTCTATCGGTTCTGCCATCTCCACTCCACTTACGCCACGGTCGCACTGTATATTTGGACGTTTCTAGCATGAAGTAAAATGTTTTGTTTATTATAATTTATTATAAACGTTAAAAATCAACACAATTCTAACTACTTAACTCTGCCATTGTTAAATTTCAATTTTTATTTTCATTTCACAAAAACTATTTCATTCAACCAGCTGTTCAAACTATTTGCAAAATCTTGCAAGCGGAAATTTCTCCAGTAACATTTTGCAAGTTCTCTAACTTCCAACTGTCAAAAAATTCTCTTTTTGGCTCTCTCGCTGCAAGAGATTTGGAGTACGCAGACAACATTTTGCAAGATTTTGCAACATTTTTCGCAAAATATGTGTACGCAGACAGACCTAATACCATAAAATTCGTTCGATCAGCTAATTCGACTGCTGTCGAAAATCGAATTTTTTTCATAACAGGCACCTAAGTTTTTAATGCTTCCCCTTAAACTTGCTAATACTTTGAAAAAAGAGAATTACATAGAAGGCAATATATTAAAAACTCAAATTTTCCGAGTTTGACTAGGAATTTTTAAATTATTTTTTTTTACAAACCATCTCCTGAAAATTTCGAATCGAATAAAAAAAATCACCCAAGTCGCACCAGCCGTTCTCACGAGATGCGAATACAAACATGGACCATTTTATTTTTATATTAATAGATTTTCAATTAACAAAAAAAACTGCCAAAACTCATAGTATATTCAAGCATTATTACAACCACATTTCACTAGAGCAACAAACATCGATAACAATTTACACCTTGCTGCCAAACAAGTTAACAGAAAAAAGGTGTTTATTACCTTACAAATTGACCAAAAGACCCATTATTCTTTTTCTCCTCAAAAAGAAAAAACATTAAAGTAAATAAATTGCACAAACACACAGGATACACAAATTAAACGAATGTAAAATATGCTATTTTCGACACGCTTTATTATCCAGTGAAATCTAAGAAAATAAAACAGAAATCCGACAAAACGTGGCAGGGAACTTTTGGTGTTGATTGGTTTGAGACACAGACGCAATGCACGCACTTTTAAATTACAACTTTTTTCCTGTATTTAATACACAAAAAAATTTTTATTGCTTTTCAAATTGTAGTTTTAATAAAAAAAAAGTGGGTATTCTGTAAACGAAACGCCACACTAACAAAGACCAGCTATTAGAACTTTAAAAACAAGATCCTAAAGATATTTTTGGAATTAAAAAGTCATAATTTAAAAACACTCATACAAAATGACAACAACCAACAAATAAGAGTAACACCCCCGCCCACCCACAATAAAACAAACCGTTGGTCCTACAAACAGAAAAAGTTCTTTTTTCCCGGCATTTTAGGGTTGATTTCTAATCTGCTTGTTGCTACGTTGGCTTTTGAAGTTGGAAATTAAATTTATTTTCGCCATTAACAGGATAAAGGATAAAAATAAATGTGGCGGCTTTTTTATTAAAAAAAATATATGCTTTTGTTTTTTTTTTTTTTTTTTTTTTTGATATTTGATTCGATTTCCATTTAAAATTTTTTAATATGCATAATAATTTTGTTTATTTCTTTTTATATTTTTCTATGTGTGGAATATTTTATTATAACAAATTATTATGAGAATATTCACTGACATCTGTAAGAGATTTATGACTTTTATTCGCTGTCTAGATGTTTGTTTCCCTTGAGAGAAAGTATTTTGGTTTTAACATTTAAAATAATCAGAATTTTCTAAAAAAAAAAAATTGTAGCGGAAATTTTAAACTTTGTTCATTTGGTTTTACAATTACAAAAATATATTTCTTTGAGTTTGTGAATTTCCTTTGCTACATTATGAATTCATTTTGTTTAAACTGTATAATTTATACAAAATAAATTGAAAATGTGGCAAATGAATTTCATTGTAGATTTATTAAATAAATTGTTTTTGTTATTTTGATACATGAATAAATAATTTGCTTTGTAACGTAATCTCCTTTTAACTCAATACACATTCTTCAAACTTAAATGTTTCTTTTGGAACACAATTGCACCGTATGAACGTATCATCGTACGACGCAGTGTGTCGCGAAGGCGGCCAAAAATATAAAATGTTAAGCTCTCTTTTTTTAAAAAAAAACTATTAATGTTAATTCAGGGCTGTCAGACTTGGGGATTTATCCCCAAAGTTGGGGATTTTATGCGAGCAAAAAGGACAAAGAAAGTCATTTGGGGATTGGGGATTTTTTTGGGGATTTAAAAAAAAATTCGGGGATTTTTTGGGGATTTTACACTCTTTTACAGGGGTGTGCTGGAAATCGCAAATGCAAAACGCAAGAATTTAAAAAGTCGTTTTTTAGTAAGATTTCTGTAATAAAAGAATTTTATGACAAATATTATACAAACATTTATCTATTAAACAGAATTTTATAACAAAAATTATAAAAATTTGATAAAAAGTGTATTATAAACAGCCTCCAAATTCTTGCGTTTTGCGTTTGCGATTTCCATCACACCCCCTTAATATATTTTCCCTTTTATTATTTATGCTTATTTTTCTTTGTCTCGTATTAAAAATATGAAAAAAAGTAACAAAACTTTTATCTTACTCTTATCAACAACTTATACGGTGTAAAAGGTCCTTATTAAGATTATCATTTTAGTTAAAAGGTAGGGTTAAAGGTACTTTATAAATTTATGTCATTTTTCCTTCAGGGTACAAACAAAATAAAATAATTTTTTTTACAAAAAATTTTTATTTGGGGATTTTTGGGGATTTTTTATTAAAATTTTTCTTACTATTTTTACTTTAAAAAAAAAAAAAATTTCAAATTTGGTCGGAAAAAAAACAAACAGAAAAATATTTACTTATTAAGGTTTTTTTCTTAATTTGGGGATTTTTGGGGATATTTTTTTAATTTTTTGGGGACAAGGAAAAAAAGTACCTGGCAGCCCTGTGTTAATTTGTTAAGTAATCAAAAGGTAATAATAATCACGAGAATCGTTTAAACCCGTTAATTTTTTAGGATTTTACGGCTGTTCAAAATGGATAGTTTTTCGTTAGAACTAAAATATTAAAAAAAATGCTTATAAATACTTCAAAGCGTTAATTTTTAAACAAAAAGTCAATAAAACAGTGTAATTGTAACTTTAATATATGAGGGGTATAGATGCAAAGACTGCAATCTCCATATTTATAGTTTTCGTAATACATAGTAAAAACCTCTAGCTCAAAGTATATTCATAGTTATTAATTGTATGTTATACTATTCAGTTAATATGAATATGATAAAGATATAGCAATTATATTAATAAAATTGGAGATTGCTGTGTTGGCTCTAATCAAATGGACATTGCTGCTTTTTAGCATGGGCAAGTACTTAAAAAAATCAGTAGTTATAAAATTCTTAAACTTAACAAAGGCTTAGTTTTTTCTTGATTGATTTGGAGGAACTTCATAACAACTTAGCTCCATAATGACGACTAATCGTTAGCTCAGAATTGGTTTGACCTACCGACCATTTTTAAAAAAAATTGAGTTTGGTATGGGGTATATATATTTTGAATACCCCCTTTTTGAACCCAAAATCTGTTTCGCGAAATTTTTTTGGTTTCTGAGATATAAAGCTTTCATTCAGGAACCTGCATGTTGAATTTTATGTTTTGAGGTCAAATATTAACGATAATTAAAAAACACCAGTTGTAGAACCAAAAAGCTAAAGAAAGATATTAAATTTTCCATAAATCCCATTTCGGTACTTTTTCCCCCCCGTTATAGTATCAAAAATTGCAAAATGTTTTGTAAAAACCGGTACCAAAAATAGTTACGATTTTCACCATTTAAATGTTCGAATTTCGAAAAAGTACCAAACTCGTATTCGTACTTTTTTGATAAGTTTCGAATGTGGAATAAACTTTATTTCTAGGTTTATTGAATCAAAAGATAGATGGGCTGACAAAAACGCACCAAAATTCGGGTTTTACCCGTTTTAACCCTAAAAGAGCCCAATTTCAAAAAAGTACCACACACCTGCCCACTTATTTTAAAAAAGAACAACGATATGTATTACATTTTTTTTGTATCTCTTTTAGTTTTGGAGATAAAAGGTTTCCGAATTTACCCTTTTTTACATCCTAAACATTCGCATTTTAAAAAAATCCCGTCTTAGTGGATCGATTTGGGAAGAGATCCACCTCCGGTCCAAATTTCAAGTCTTTAGCTTCAGGCGTTTAGGCTGTACGATGATGAATGAGTCAGTCACTCACGCAATAAGTATTCGTACGCAGTACAAAAAGCCACTTTTAAAATTTTTTTTTTAGAAAAGTGGCGTATGCGGCACAAAACAATATTTTTCATTTTCAAAAAAAATACTATTAAATTCTAACTTTATACATGAAAGCGCGCAAAAATTTACATTTTTCTTCAAAAAATATACCGGAAGCAGTGGTAAAAATATAAAATACATTTTGAGAAATCTTCATGTAAATCTTCTTCGTCGGTTTTCTCCACTCCGACTTTTTGGCATATGCGCCAAACCAATTTTGAGCTGACGTAAAGACAAAGTTTTAAAATGAACAATAAAACTAACTGTTTCATAACAAAAAGAAATTGTTATTTTTTCATTTCTTTTAGTTTTGTTTTGCAAAAAAGAAACAGAATAAAAAAATGGCATGCATTTTCGAAAATAGTTGAGAGAAAAATAGCTTAACAAACTATGATCATGGCAAAAACGACAATCTTTAATAGACATTGCCGTTTTTGCATTGATTCTTACTTTTTGAACATACTTTTTTATGGGATAAAAGTGTATCGGGTAATGTCATATTCACTAACCGGAAGCATTCATTAAACACAAATAACGGCTATTTTCACCAAGTTCGGTTATAATTAACTACACACAGAAAAAAATTACAATGTTAAAACAACATGGCGAAATGTTGATTGAGAATCATGGTAAATTTTTGCAAAAGTATGCCCTTTATTTATATTTATCATTATTTCACATTAATTTTAAATGAAAAATATTAAAATAACCTTAAATCACGTTTATTTAATATTATTCACTGTTAAAATAACATTGTTCAATATTGAATCCATAAAAACCTGTTTTATATTAAAATCAAAGGCTTATCTTGTTAAATTACTTAAGTATGTACATTTTTGTATTTTCATGTTTAAAGTATGTTATAAAAAGAAGACAATTCCCGTATTCTTTTAATTAAAATTATTTAGTTAAATAGTACATGAAGTTTTCAAAGTAGAATGTAACGAAAACTATATCGGGCCATTCTGCTGATGCTTCTGTTAACAAAGGAGATACAAAATAAGTGAAACATGTGTTACAGGGGTAAGTGTTTTAAATTATTCTTTAATAAATGCATATGTTGTCTTCACACTGTTATATCACACTCCAACCAATTTGATTCTACATGAAATTCACGTTGTTTCAACTTGAAATAACTTTCATTCAACGTGATTCGGATAGTTATTTTAATATAAATGACATTTTGTTCTAACTTTACTGCAATGTTAAATTAACAAGAATTATAGTTATTTTAAAAGGAAAAAATGTTGTTTGCAAGTTATTGTAAAATCATGTTAAATTAACATGAAACAACAATGAAGCAAAATCACTACTGAAAAATTTAAAATCAACCTTGTTTTGAACGAATTTACATTGATTTTTTTCTGTGTGTATCGGTTATAGTTGTCAAAACATATTGGTAATCGGAACTTTAATTGAAAGTTAGTTTTATCCGAACTTGGTGAAAATGGCCGTAAGAGGTATTATTAGTTACGTTTGTGAAAAAAGTGGACTTTGCAGTCTTTGAATCTATACCCCTCATTTAGTTGTATTTATTGAATTCACTAATTGGAATATTACATTACCAGAAACACTTTTATCCCATAAAAATGTATGTTCGTTTTTGCAATGATCACAGTTTGTTAAGCTCTTTTTCTCTCAACTATTTTCGAAAATGCAGGCTATTTTTTTTCCTTTTTGCAAAACAAAACTAAAAAGAAATTAAAAATATAACAAATTTTTTTTTTATATGAAGCAGTTTGTTTTATTGCTCATTTTATTACTTTGTCTTTAGTCGAAATTATGGAGCTAAGTTGTTATGAAGTTCCTCCAAATCAATCAAGAAAAAACTAATGGCCTGTTCGTCGATAGCGAATGAAGACTTCGTTCGCTTAACTTACATGTAAAACAAAAACAATATTTTAAAATTTGTTTTTGTTTTAAATGTAATTTAAGCGAACGAAGTCTTCATTCGCTATCGACGAACAGGCCTTAAGCCTTTGTTAAGTTTAAGAATTTTATAACTACTGATTTTTTTAAGTACTTGCCCATGCTAAAAAAGCAGCAATTTCCATTTGATTAGATCAAACACAGCAATGTCCAATTTTATTACTATAATTGCCAGCAAACCGCTATATCGATTTGGTTGAAACTTGCGTCATATCTCCATCATATTCTTATTTACTGAATAGCAGATATGCAAAACATAAATATGAATATACTTTTAGCTAGAGGTTTTTACTATTTATTACGAAAACTATAAATGTGGACTTTGCAGTCTTTGAATCTATACCCCTCATATCGAGGGCCTATATTCAAAACCCTCTATCTTTGATTTTCACGAAAATTACTTTTTAATGGTAAAATGTTCAGTAAAGCAACCCTCATCTATGGTGTGATTTTTATAACAAACATATCTTTTTTTGCTGTTTTATTTGCATTTTTGTATTTACTTTATCTTATACAATTAATTTTTCTGAATGCAAAACCCTCTATCTTTTCTAATAATAAATTTTCAAATATTTTTTTGAATAACTTGTTCCTGCAATACATGTGTTTTACTATTGTTGGCAAGATGAACATGAATTTGACATTTTTAATGGTTTATGAAAATAGCGAAAGCCGATTCTGAACTGAATTATCATTAAAATATTTTGCATGCTTGTTTTTGGAAAATAGAATGTCCATATAAATGCTAAAAGTTGGAATTTGCTTAAAAGGTGTCTTCTTTTAAAGTTTCATCTATGATATAATTGTCTAATCTTTGTTTAAAATCTTATGTAATTAAAATATTATTATCGTGTGATAAGCTTACATGATAGTATCAGTTGATGAATATAATCAACACATTTCAAAAAAAAAAATCGTGCACAGTATGAAAAAGGTATTGATAAAATTGCATCTGAGAATGGTGTACGTCACGTTTTTACAATGGACATTTATGCAGTGAAACTGTGTCCCAATATTAATGCATCAGTAATTTACTTTAAGCAACGCCTTCTATTTATAATAAACATAGGTACTTATCAGTGAACAAGCTATTGGTGGAGCGAAATCAATGGGGATTTGTCCGCGTCGTTATTTGTTTCCTTTATTATTCATCATTAAAAAACGTAGTGCTGATCAGATTCATTGCCAATTACAATTTTCTCGGATGGTTGTGGCTACCAAAACCGTTACCATTATTTATCTAATGCTCTATCCAAATTTGCTGCTTAAAATAATAAAGTTATTGAACAGAAAGAAGTTCTTAGAGAAAGGCCATACGCAAATGCCCATGCTAAGATAGAGATTAAGTTGAAAAATCAATCTAAACACTTCCCAATCGATTCCGTTAGAATTACTAGATAAGCCAGAAAGACTGTTAAAATGAAAAATGAGGTAGTGAAAAAGCCGTTTACAGTGATGATAAACTTTTGCGTTTTTTTTTCAATTTGACCAGGACGAGTAAAGAACGATTCCATAGTGTCTAATTTAAGATCTCTTTTATATTTTCCAGATGGTAGCGTAAAATATAAAATAAATTTTGATACAGATCACATTGATCTTCCTGTTCGTATTAAACCTTATACAGAAAATATTGAACCAAAACCTATATATGCTGCTTTCAATTCAACCAAATAAGTGGAAGAATTTGCGAGATTTGAAGAGCGTTATACCACCGGAATATTATTATTATTATTATTACGATCATTTACACCAATCAAACTCGAAAGAAACTTAAAAAAGCAAAAACAAAAAAAAAATTGTTGCTATAACTTTTTGTTTAATATAGCCATTATCTTAAATAAGCCACGTTAAACACTGGCAGATGGCATAGATAAATTCAAAATAATTTATTTTTTTTTTTAAATGCAAAACCCTCTATCTTTTCATTTTCATAAATACATATTGAATATTTTTGAGAAGCAAACCCCTCTATCTCGCATAAAGTCCCCAATAATGCAAAATTTTATAAACCAATTATCTGTGAGATTCAGTGGTAGATTTAAAAAATATTGTAGATTGCCGAATTTTAATAACTAAAGTAATACGCGAAAAAAACAGTTTTTTGGCTCTCCTCAAAAGTTGTGTTTTTTAAGATAGAGGATTTTGAATATAGGCCCTCGATATGTTCTAATGTAAGCTTAATTTTTTTTTTTTATCATTATGTTTAATTTAGACGGTACTAAATTTGAAAAAAGAAATTTCACATTCGGATCACTGTTATCCAAAATATCGAGCAAAATAGGTGCATATCGTACGTGACATAAAACGCAAGTTATTTTGAGGTAAATGTTAGAATATGCAAAAATCTGCGAACAGTGGGATGTGTTTTTTTTTTAATTTCTAACGTTTAACGAAATATTTTTACTTTAAAACTAGTTATATAAAAACAAATTATTTTGAGTGATTTATTAATGAACAAAATTTTATATCGTTCGTGACATACCGTACATGACAGATTTTTTCTTGTAACATTAATAAGAAATTTAATATATGTTTTGCAGATATGTATAGACGAAGTTAAAAAACAAACAAGCGGAAAAGTGTAGTCGGTCAAGCCCGACCATATTATAGCCTAAACAACAGAATTTAAAACAAATTTTCGAGAGTGTACCCTATGTGGAACTTTTGATAAATCATGGACCCGCTAAAACATAATTATGTTATGAGGTTAAGATTCATGTAAAAGTTCTTTGTGCCGAATATTATTTAGATATCCTCATCTAAATGAGATTTGTTTGCCTTTAAGTTATTTTAGCAAGGGGATTTATATGGGACCTATGGTTAATTGTGGACCTAACAGCACAACATTTTGTCATGATATAGTAGTTATCCTTAAAGTTATTGTCGCCAAATGTTATGTCAATAACAACATTAAAGTTATGGCATTTAAAGCTATTTTCGGGAGTAAAACTTGTATGAAAGCTATATGGTCAAATATGTACAGGTTCCAATAAAATTTAGTAAGATCATTTAGATTGAAATAAAATAAGTTTGGACCAAATTTAATCTAAATACCAGCATAATAAGATAATACATTTAGATACATTTGTGGTACATACTTACAATATCGAACGTGACAACCTTTAAAAGTTTATACAATTTTCATTATACCAATTAGAAAACAAATTCAATCAATATTTTTTTGCGAAAAATACCCCGCTTTGAAAAATTTTTTTAGCACTTGCGACTGATCAAATACAAATGACGTAGACAAATAATGTTTTTAAACAACGTACGTGACATTCCCGGCGGGAAATTTGTATCAATTGGTTTTGAATCACTTATCCCGTGATCAGTGAACATAGTTTTCTAATAAAATGAAACGAATTGTTTTAGGTGAAAACAGAAGAATTGGCAAGGTAGTTGGCAAACAACTAGTCATGTCACTGGATTTTGAGTGGGTAGCGGCTTTTTGGTTTTATTATTTTATATTATATAATATTAAAATGGTTAATTCGGGACAGGCATTATTTTCAACCAAAATTTAATGTGTCACTTGCGGTAATTTCAGTGGTTTGTTACAAAGTGTCGAAAAGGTGCCATTTAACTCCACCTAGGACATCGGCATCTTAAAGTAACAAGACTCTTTTATATTAAGTGCAAGAACTAGAACCTACCTCTTTAGAACTATCACGTGACTAGTTTTGTTCAGAATTGAACATGTTTTTAATTAAAAGATATTATTTAATAGTTCTTAGAATGAAACACAATAAAGGTCATTAGAGTAAGAGATAATTTTGTGAAGATGGAATTTCCCATAAAAAGAAATTTCCATATGTATGTAATTCTTTGTAATTGGTTATTTAGACAAACACTAACACAGATAATGAGACCTTTTGTTTTTAATACAAGAATACGCATGTGCCAAAACATGATCATAAAACTCTTAATGAGCATTTGTACAATCGTAGCTTTATAAGTTCTAGTTAGGCTTAAGGTTTTCACTGTTAGTACTTAAGAATAACTTTGTAAATAAAATTCAGTATCCTACAAGTACTCAAGCGGGTAGTTATGCTCGCATGTTTTATTAATTCAACAAGTTTAGTGTTAGTTCCCTTTACTCTAGGGTTAGAATAGTACCAAAAACAAATCAAAAATACACCGCTAATCGAACTATATATATTTGGTCTTTCCTCATGGATTTTGCTCATTGTTGTGGTAACATTTATTTTAAACTAGCTGACCCGACAGACATTTTCCTGTCCAAATTAGGAAAAATGTTTGCGTTTGATTTTTAAAGTACGTTAAAAAGATACGAACATTTGAAAGAAAAATTAGTAAAACCGATGGAGCGGTTTTCTGATTTTAGGTAAATCAAAAAAGTGGGCGTTAAAGTGGGCGGGGCAAAATGTTCTTTCCGTAAAAACCTAAGTTGGACCATGGCGATAATTCTAAAGGAAAAATCTTCCAAATCGGTCAAGCCGTTCTCAAGTTATGCGCTTAATAGAAAAAGTGGGCGTAAAAGTAGGCGTGGCACATTTTTCTTTCGATGGAAACGAAAAATGGACTAATACGATCTTTTAAAAGAAAAATTAGTCAAATCGATGAACCGTTTTCTGATTTTAGGTAAATCAAAAAAAGTGGGAGTTAAAGTGGGCGGGGCAAAATTTTCTTTCCGTAAAAACCTAAGTTTGACCATGGCAATCATGTGTAAGAAAAAATCGTACATATCGCTCAAGCCATTCTCAAGTTATGCGCTTAATAGAAAAAGTGGGCGTAAAAGTAGGCGTGGCACATTTTTCTTTCGATGAAAACGTAAAATGGATAATTACGAACTTTTAAAAGAAAAATTAGTCAAATCGATGAACCGTTTTCTGATTTTAGGTAAATCAAAAAAAGTGGGAGTTAAAGTGGGCGGGGCAAAATTTTCTTTCCGTAAAAACCTAAGTTGGACAATGGCAATCATTTTTAAGAAAAAATCGTACAAATCGCTCAAGCCATTCTCAAGTTATGCGCTTAATAGAAAAAGTGGGCGTAAAAGTAGGCGTGGTAAATTTTTCTTTCGATGAAAACTTAAAATGGATTAATACGAACATTTGAAAGAAAAATTTGTCAAATCGATGGAGCCGTTTTCTGATTTTAGGTAATTCGAAAAAAGTAGGCGGGGCAAAATTTTCTTTTCGTACAAATCTAAGTTGGACCATGGCGATCATTTTAAAGAAAAAATCGTCCAAATTATTTAGAAGTCATTGGTGGTGCAAAATGAAAATTGGAGTTTGCCACGCCCCTCCGCCTCAAGTAGTGGTGGTTGACACTTGCATTACTGTTATATGGAATTAACTAACTATTTTAACATTGCGATGTCGTAGGAAGTAGTCAATTGTCCGACTCTGCATTACTTTCAGTTAACTTCAAAGTAAGTTACCTAGCCGTTAACTCAAAGTTAACTTTTTGTAGCTAGCTATAAACTTACTTCTTTAAGTAAGCTTTAAGTTGGTTTTTTTTTTAAATTAACCATTTTATTAAAATTGTATTTAGTTTTTTAATTTTTTAATTATACTACAACCTGGTCATTACCGATTACCAATTTCTACTCCGTATATTTTAATAATGGCCCTTTGTGGGTCTTGGAGCCGCTTGCTTGCCAATCGACTTGGCTCTCTCTACTTAAAATACACAGTGTTTGTATACACTTTGGTTAATGTAGTTGGCTTTAATTAGTAGTTGGCTTTAAGTAAGTCTATGCAAGCTAACTTAAAGTTGGCTTTTTTTGTAGTTGGCTACTCATTCGACGACAGAGTAGATAAAGATATATAGATTATAGATTATAATTGTAATGTTACCAATATCTGAATATTAACACCAGAAAAGTGAAAATAGTTGACTGCAGTTTCGTTAAATAAATAAAAGAGATAGTCAGTTCAAGCTTTTATTTTTTTGCTCTTTGAGAATTTTAAGAAGTACCTCTGCATAGTAATTTAAAACATGTTTCAGAGATTTTTATTTAAGTCATATCGGAAATTCTCATGGAAATGGCCATATTCCATTTACTGTTATTATTTAAGTGAAAAAAGATCTTAAAGGATGATATTAAAAAGTTACAACTAGGAAACAGAGGCTTGAAACGAGATTTAATTCGTAACTCGATTCGCCTTTTTTTTTGCTATTAGTAAAAATTCTATAGGTAATTTACATAACTGGTCATTTCCTAATAATAAAGTGATTTTTTTTTTAAGAAAAAAGCCAAATTCGACTTTTTCTAAATTTTGATGATAATTTGAACCTCGCCAGAAGAAAACCAATGAACAAACTTAAAGCATCAACAAATTCAACGTTTTTAGATAAGGCAGCTTAAAAGGTTTCAAATCCAACAACTACAACATCTATTTGTAGAAAAAGCAGGGGCCATATTTATAGATATGGATTTATCTTACAGAATTTTATGAGAGCTGTTGTTAATAAGAACTAATTTCCTTTTTAGTTTGCCTTAAAAATGCTTAACATACATTCCTGAACCAATTGCCAAAAAATCGGATATAATAAATTTTTCATTCGATTTGTATAAATTTTATTTTATGTTATTATTTCAATTTATTAGATACTTAACTTATGGGTCGATTACGGATTACTGAACTGAAGTTGAGTTGCCAGCAGCGAAATGAGAAAACTCCGCTCATGTTAAAATATAAAATAAGAAAAATGTATATCTTAACATGAGCGACGCACAGTGGCTGAAAATTTTATTTCATTGGCCAAAAGTCCAATTTTTGTTTGTCACCGATTTCAAAAATTTTTATTTTATTTAATAGCAAACACCACCACCATGGATAACTATCTTGCCGCGATGTGGTGGCTTAAATGCTGGCTGTAGTGAATGTCTTGTAACTTGAGTCGGCAAATTCTAGCCGGGACAAGTTGGAAGGTATTTGCTTTAAGGCCAGCACGACTAAGGGTTATCCATCCTCCCATCCCCTATCCCATTACCTATGATCCTATCAATCCCCCTTTATTTCCCATTTCCCCCACTTTTAAGGTCAAGGTGGTTGATAGCAGTGCCGAGGACTTGAATGGCTGGTTAGTGGTTAAAGAAACTGGTCGCGAACAGCTTCCCTCTGGCGCCGATGGCAAGGGTCAGTTGTAACTTAGCCTAGTCCGTGCAAGCCGTCACTGCGCGAGACGGTCCTTTTCTTTACGGCGTACTCGTGGGACCAAAAAACTGGACAACTTTACTGTAAAAAACAAGGACGCGACTCTAAGAGTCGATGCAGGGAATATCTCTGACAACTCGGCAGTTTCGGTGTCAGATCCAGACGCCGATTGGCTGAGTATCTACAGAGATATTCTTGAGCAAGAAGGTCAGTTATTGACAGAACTGACAGAGACAAGCGGGACGAGCGACCCCCCAGTCGGTTCCCCGTCTCGAACAGGGGTCTCGGAAAGACTCGATGGTCTAGCTCTGGGATCTGATGATGAGCATGAAATAACAATGATTTCGGCTCATGATCAGGACCATAGGGCCGGGCCATCGGCTCCTGAGGTCACACTCGAGATAGGGAGCGGAGTAGTGGGTGGATCAAAACCCATTGTTCGGCAGGATGCGACAGAACAGGTCGCATCAGAAGGCCGAACGAGTCTTGAAAAAGCCAAGAGTGGTGTAAGGGCCTCCTTAGCCTTTCTAGAAAAGATAGCTAAGAAAGACTCCTCACTACACGATGGGCGGGATAGGCACTTGCTGAGGAAGCACCGGAAGAACGTTGCCAGATTCGAACGAATCCACGGATCTGTCGGTGATATCCTAGGCATTCCCTATCCTGCGGGATACACAGCAAGGGCTGCTGAGGGCTCAAATGTCAGTATGGACAAGAAACCCTCAGTAACCCCTGCTGATGAGTCCTCCAATAATGGAACGGGAAGTAAGAAGGGGGGTGCAGAATCAACACCTGGTTCTCTAAACCGAGACAGTACGGTCACGGATAAGGGAACCAAGCCTGATGAAGTACCACCCTCTACTAGCTGCGCGATGAGGACTGGTAAAGTCTTGATAATCTCCGACCCCCCCCCACTAAGGGAGGTCACAAAAGGGATTACTGAGAAAGGCCAGCCAACATCTGCAGGGAAATCGGGTGATCACCGACAGAGCTCTACTAAGGCCCCCAAAAAGGGGGTTTTTAAGAGAGTTAGGTCTGGTGATGACCAGAAATCCCCAGCGGCCAAAAGGAAGGATCCCCGAAAGGAGATCACTAAGAGGGCTGGTTCCAGAGAGGAACAACCCTCTACGTCAAAGAAGCTAAGGGAGTCGTTAAGTAAGGACGGTATTCTAGCAGCTGTCATTGATCGTATGGATCCCGATGGAAGGATCAGTGTCGAGAAATGGCAGGTGCTAGAAAACAAACTACTCGACGAAATCCTTAGCGTCAAAGGAAGGCCGGACGAAGTATCGTTCAAAGGGGCTGACTGGATAAGAGGTGTCAAAACTGTCAGTTGCGGCAATCAAAAAACCTTTGAGTTTTTAAAGGCTGCAATCGGCAGGTGTGGCAGCGCTTATCCTGAAGCCAGATTGGACGTCATACTCGCGTCTGAGTTGCCATTGAGGCCGGTGGTCACTGTATGGATTCCTCCACCTATAAAACCGGTGGAGGTCATACTGGGGTTACTGGCCAATCAGAACAATGGACTCTTTACAGGCCAGTGGAAGATGATAGCTTCACTGGGTTGCAAGGATAACCAAGGAAGAGATTTCAGGTTCGCAGTAGACCGGGAATCTCTGAAAAAACTGAAGTCAATGGGAGGGGTTGCTATATTCGGGTTAGGGTCTATCAGATTTAGGTTTCCTAAAAATGATAAACCCTAAGAGGCTGAGAGTGGTGCAGATAAACTTGCACCACTGTGAAGCGGCCTCAACCGAATTAGTAACCCACCTCATTGACAACAATGTGGACGTGGCTTTAATCCAAGAGCCCTGGATTAACAAAAACCGGGTAGTTGGATTAAAGATCACGGGGTATACCTTGTTCGTATCCCGCTCTGATGAGAAGGTACGGACTTGTATACTGGCGAGAACTGAACATAAGTTTATGATTTCTCATTCTTTCAGTAATGGAGACCTCACGGTTGTGACGGGGGAAGCCAGGGACAAAACGGTCCTGGCACTGGCATCGGCATACTTGCCATATGAAGCTGCCGATCCACCTGGTGAAAAAGTGCGAGAGTTGGTGGAGCACTCGGGCAGAAGCGGCTCGAGGCTGGTACTAGGATGTGACGCCAATGCACACCATTCCCAATGGGGTAGTGCCGACATCAACAAAAGAGGTGAGTCTATGTTTGATTTTATTGTTGCCAGCAATCTTTTTATCTGTAACAGGGGGAATACGCCAACGTTCAGAACTAGGGATAGAGAGGCAGTGATAGATATGACATTGACGAACTGTAGGGAATTAGTAGAGGACTGGAGGGTGGCTTTGGATTTTTCCTTCTCTGATCATAGTCGTCTGTCCTTTAGTCTAATGTTTGAGAGGTCGAAAAGGTGTCCATATAGGAATCCGAGAAGGACGGATTGGGATTCGTTTTCGGGACTAGTGCAACGGAACCTTAGGGTTACACGGAACTGGGGGTCGACTCCGGCCGGTGTGGAGCAACTGGTAAACACCTTCACGGGGGTATTGACCAGTAGCTATGAGCGATCCTGTCCGTTAAATTTTCCGGGCAGGCGTACACAGCCAAGATGGTGGACAGACGAGTTGAAAACTCAAAGGTCCACCGTCAGAAGGCTGTTCAATAGGGCGAAGTATACGCGCAGGGATGAGGATTGGAGTAACTTCAAGTTGAGTTACGGGAGGTATAAGGGAGATATTAGAAGGGCGAAAAGGGACTCGTGGATTAAGTTTAGCGAGTCAGTTGAATCCGTGAATGAGATGTCTAGGTTCAGAAGAATTTTATCTAAGGACCCTGTAGTCCCTGGATTTATTCAGAGATCGGACGGCTCATGGACGGAATCTGGCTCTGAATCTCTCTGTCTGCTTATGGAGACTCACTTTCCGGGGTGTGTGGATCCTGGGTCGGGGGAACAGGCTGTATGTGGTGACCCCTTCTCTGGTTCGGGCTCAGGCGGTGAGGAAAGGGAGACGGTAGGGGATATGATTACCTTGGATAAGGTAACATGGGCGGTAAATACCTTTGGGTCCTACAAATCGGCGGGGCCAGATGGTATATTTCCGGCGATGTTACAGAATATCGGGAAATCGTCACTCCTGTTGTTGGTGGAACTGTTTAGGGTATGTGTGCTGAACGGGTACATTCCTAGGAGGTGGAGGGAGGTTAGGGTAGTTTTTATTCCCAAAGCGGGTAGAACCGGTCACTCTAAACCCAAGGATTTTAGACCAATCAGCTTGTCGTCTTTTCTCTTGAAGACGTTGGAAAGACTGATTGATCTACATCTGAGGACGAAGATTGACGCCGGCATCGTCAGCGGCGCTCAACACGCCTACCTTAAAGGTAGATCTGTTGAGAGTGCGTTGCATGATGTGGTTGGTTATGTGGAGCGGGGTTTGCGAACCAGGGAATACACCCTGGCGGCATTCCTTGACATAGAGGGCGCCTTTAACAATTTGAGGATAGAGGCCATAAGACAGGCACTGATTGACCTAAGGGTTCCGTTGTTCTTGGTCGAATGGATAACTATGATGCTTAGCAGCAGAGTTATTCACTCGGACTGGGGAAACGAACGCTTAAGGAAATCGGTGACTAGAGGGACCCCACAGGGGGGAGTTCTCTCTCCCTTATTGTGGCTCTTGGCCGTCAATGTCGTTCTGAGACGTTTTGACAGAATGGGTCAGAAGGTCGTAGCCTACGCGGATGATGTGGTGATATTGGTGTCGGGCAAGTTTCTGCCGACAATTAGCGACATCATGCAAGGGGCGCTGGGCGAACTGGCGGCATGGGCAAGTGACAAGGGACTGGGAGTAAACCCGGAGAAGACGGAGTTGGTTCTTTTCACTAGGAGGTACAAGGTGGAGGAGTTTAGACTGCCGGTACTGGGAGGAGTGGAGCTTGGACTATCTGATAGTGCTAAGTATCTGGGGGTTTTTCTGGACAGCAAGCTGTCATGGGGTAGGAATACTCAAGAGAGACTCAAAAGGGGTCTCAATGCTTACTATGCTTGCAGATCATCGATAGGTAGGAGCTGGGGACTCCGGCCGTCAGTGGTGGGATGGCTGTACACTTCGGTGGTTAGACCCATTCTTACGTATGGATGCTGTGTTTGGTGGGAATCATTGAGATTGGCAAGTCGTAGAAAACTTCTTTCTAAGGCTCAGAGGTGTGCTTCAATTGGCATGACAGGTGCCATGAGAAGTACTCCTCAGGCTGCCCTGGATGTCATTCTACATCTTCTGCCTATTGAGCAGTATGTGATGGGAATGGCGGCCAGGAGCATCCTTAGACTGAGGGAGTTAGGACTTACGAGGAATGACACTCAGGGTCACTCACGGATCCTGGGTGAGATTGAGGCTGGTGGCTATTGCCTGGGACCGCCGGGATCCACTGATTATGTTGGCACCAGTTTGGATTTTGGTCGGTTGCCAGAGGTAATAATGCCCTCTAGGGAGAGCTGGTCGGGCAGGAGCAGATTATTTGGTGGATTTGCTATTTTCACTGATGGCTCAAAGATGAGGGGCACGGGTGCAGGGGTCTACATTGAGGATCTGAACATAAGAAGGTCATATAGGCTTCCTGGCGACTGCAGTGTTTTTCAGGCGGAGGTTCTTGGGGTCTGGAGGGCCGTGGAACTGATGAGGGACAACATTGATAGGGGCTCGGAGGTCACTATATACGTGGACAGCCAGGCGGCTCTTATGGCCGTAAGGGGCTGTTATGTGAACTCCAAGCTGGTTGATGAGTGTAGGAGGGCTCTGAGGGGAGCCTTAGGGGAGTATCTGCTAAGGTTATGCTGGGTGCCGGGTCATTGCGATATAGGCGGCAACGAGATTGCTGATGAGTTGGCAAGACAGGGCTCAGAGTTGGAGGATCCTGACTGTGTGGAGGCGGTTAGGCCTCCATTGGGCTTCTATTTTAGTAGAATTAGGGAATGGATAACGAGCGTGACCAATCGAGCCTGGGGGAGCCGAACGGACTGTCGGGTATCGCGGACACTGTGGCCGGTGCTTAAGAAGTCCGATTCGGTGTCGCTGTTGGGCAGGAGCAGGGTCTGCGTTAGGACCATGATAGGAATTATCACGGGCCACTGTATGATAGGCAGGATGGCGGTGAGGATGGGATCCGACTTGTCGGATATATGCAGGTTGTGCGAGGACCCTGAGGAGTTGGAGTCAGTTGAGCACCTTCTGTGCCACTGTCCCAGGCTGCAGGGTAGCAGGTTGAGGTGGCTGGGCAGTAGATTCCTGGGCGAATTAGGGGATGTCTCGGGTTGCGGACTCGAGAATCTGATAGGATTCGTAATGGGGATGGCCTGGCTGCGCGAGGGGAGACCGGGTGCTAACCGCTCGTAGGGCGGATTTGGTTTAAGGGATTTCTCTCGGGGTTGGTCCTTTACCTTCTTTTCCTTCCTTTCTTTTCTACCCATCTTTCGGATCTGTCTTATGCTTCTGCTGCTTATTTCACCTACTTATGCCTTCTTGGCTATCTCTAATTAAGGCGTCACAATGGACCATATTGGTCTCTGGGTGAAGGTGTGAAGGAAACTTCACACCGGCCTTTCTACCTACCTACCTACCTAATAGCAAACATAAGGTAGCCAAAAAATTAGGTCAAAATATTGGTAATTGTGTTTGTGCCATGTTGTTAAACACAACTTTTTTTTAATTCAGAAAAAAGTGTTTTTTTTTTTAATATTTAATCCGAAAGAAATTATCATTGCACAAAAACTATCAGCGATAATGACCTGCTTGCTTTTTTGCTAGGTTGGTAGTCTTGTTATCTTTAAAAAGGTAATATTTGCGACTCTTGTGTCATTAATATTTGAGATGTTCGGACATATTTCCTGAACTACTATATTTTTGTCAAATTTCAACTTTAGTAGAATAGAACTTTTGCGGATCAAAAGGGATTAAGAAGGTGAAACCACTGATAGAAAGGTGAAGGTGTTTTCTTTAACCCTGTATATGACTCTAATAATATTTCATGACCCTATTGCTATATAAATCAGTTATGATTTGGATTTCGGATCTTCAGGATCAATAAGAAACAACGAAACCAACAAAGAGTTAGGAAGCTCAAAAAAGAAACATGTTCAAGATGAATATCGCAAATTTGGGTTGATTATAGATCAGCCGAAACAAGGGTCAGGCAATACAAATGATGGCAATACGGCAAGAAGATTCTTTTCAGATCCAGAAACAGCATCTGAAATAACAGGTGTTGATTTTAACCTAATTTTTAGATTTAAAATAATCCTAGAAGTACTTGCGTGCAATGAAGAAATTTACTCTAGAAAATTTGGAGATTTTGCTAAGGAAACTGCAAAAATATATACAACCAAGTACCCATGGAGAAATATGTCTGCTACAGTTCACAAAAGCCTTTATCATGGAGAAGATGTCATTAAATATCAGTTGGTGCCACTTGGAGATTTATCAGAGGAAGCTCAGGAAAAAAGGAATAAGAATTGCAGATTTTATAGAGAGCACAATACTAGAAAAATTTCACGAAATTCCACTAATGAAGATCTATTTAATATATTATTGGCAACGTCAGATCCGTTCATCTCCAGTATTCGAAATCAATGGAAAGTGGAACATCGGGATATAGATGAAGATTCCAAAAAACTACTAAAGAACAAACATAACACGGAACAGAATATCGAATATTTGCAATCAATCTTTCAATTAAATGTTCAATAATTATAATTCATTAGATCTAAGACAGACATTGTATTAGTTAAAAATAATAATAAACAGAAACTCACATTGGTACAAAAGCTATTAAAATCTATTGCTGCTATTATTTTCAAAAGGTTTTTTTTTATCCACATATGTATGAAATGTTTTAATAAATGAATAAATAAGAATAAATAAGTGTAAACAAATTTGAAAGCAACAAGTTTTTTATTTTTCGGCAATAATACCAAAATTTCCAGTGGATTTTACTATTTTTTTTAATGTTAAAATTTTTTTTTATGGTGTAAACATTTAATTTTTTGAGTGTCCCATTATTACAAAAAATGTTAATGATTATTATTAAATTAAAATGCTTAACCTCGAGGTCAGTTGTATGTAAAATTTTTCTTTATTTGTTTCCGATATTTCGATATTCTTTGAATATCATCATCAGGAACACTGTAGTTTTTGATGCTGAAACGTGAAGAGCTATAACTCCTTTATTGTGGTTAATGTAAATTTTAATAAAACATTCCCTGATGATGATATTCAAAGAATATCGAAATACCGGAAACAAATAAAGAAAAATTTTACACACAACTGACCTCAAGCTTAAGCATTTTAATTTAATATTGAATTTTAAAGGTCGAATAAAAATACAACTTAAGAAAAGTTAATGATTATTATTTAAATCTAAAAATTACATTTTTAAATAATTAAAAGAAATAAAAAAAGTCCATATTGCACGCAAAAGTAAAAAAAAATCTAAAGTTCCACTTTGCCCTTAAATTCCGCAATAACTACTCAACCGATTTTAATGAAATTTAAAGTGCAGAAAGTTTAAGGGCCTATCTGTCGATTTCACTAAAATATCTCCTTCGGTTCAAAAGTTACGGATTTTTGGTCAATGAAAAACGATTTTCAGCCACTGTGCGGCGTTCCAACAGGATGAACATTGCAAATATATTTCCCCTTACCGCATTTTGGGTTAAAACACAGCTTTCCCGTGATCCCTGAAGGGACCTCAATTAAATAATCTGTCTAGGACCCATAAGGTCCCGCGGCTTTTGGTTCCCGTGGTACCAGACAATCTAGTCAGCAGCTGACTTAAGGGATATACTAATTTTAGGCTTTAGGCAAGTTTGATGTATTGGCTGCATCAATATTCCATGGTACTACGTCAAACGAAACGTGCTCCTTAAGACGCATTCACCCATCCCCAAGAAACAACAAAACGGATTAGTTAACTGTTGTTAAATCTCTCAAGTCTTATTATACTTTTTGATAAAACAAAAAACGTTGTCGGCACTTTTTGCTAATGATAGTTCCAGTTTTATTGTAATAAATAAAACCCTTCAGTTCAATGATTTCTAATAAAATTTACAACAAATTTTAATCTTGTTAATTTCCATAATAAAACAATTTTAAGTTTAAAGCGAAAAAAAAAATTTTAAATGATAACGTAAAGACTTAATGAAATTAAGAAAACTTTTCTGGCTAATAAATCCTTGTTCTCTTTTTGCCATAACGTTTATATTAAAAACCATAAATATTTATTAATAAAATTAACGGTTTCATAGAAACGTAATAAAATTACAAAGTCATAAAATAATTAAATATTCACAAAATAGAAAAAAAAGCGTACAACATTAAGAAATTAAGCTGCTTTTTATTGCCAAGTGAAAACACAACCCCTTCAGCTAAACGCATTTCAAATAAAGTCTTTTTTGTTTTATATTTTATCTAACAGTTAAAGGATGGCTACATGATGGTTATAATGATGTGCTATATTAGACAATGATGATATAAAATTCATCTAAATAAATTCACACCCACTTTTTAATTTCCAGCACACAATTCATTTCACTTCTTACTCCTGCTGTTCAAATATTTGGCAAGTGATTAAAATTAAAGCCATGTTATGTTAATATTGTTAACTTATTTATTTTCTTTATCGAAATGAAAAGTTAAATGAAAAAAAAAAACTGATGATAACGCACATTTGCATAAAGTAATAGACACCAACATGATAATAATTTCTAAATTTTCCCCCCATCTGTTTCGACTGCCACTTGTTTGTAACTTGAAGTAAGAATATCGTTAGAATTTTGCTTACTACAAGATGCACACATACGTTGGGCATATTTCATGCTTTAATGCTTGGTGGAGCCAAACAGCCAGCCAAGCCAACCAAAGCTTTTTTACAGGGTGGTGCAAAGAGTTGTGTTCTACGAACCTACATTAGAAAACATAACCAATCTTTAAAACTTTTTTTCGGAATTCCCGTCACGGAATTTTTTTAGACATTAACATGTCTATGCTCCAGTGGGAGTTAGAGGAATATATTTATATATATATATAAATGTTTTACAGCCTGGACCACGATGGCGATCGAAAACGTAAGCGAGCGACAACAAGTTATCGTTCTCTTAAGCGGCCCACTAACTATGTTCGTGTCGGTTGGCAGGTTTTACGTTTTTAATGTAATCCATTTATTTATTGTCAAATTATTGTATTGCCACAGCAATAATTCCTCAAATTAAACGCTAACTTGAAAAAAACAATTGGCAAAATATATATATCATGCCATAAAAATACAACTCTGTGCTAAAAACATACAAAACAAAGGAGTAAACGGTGTAAAAAAAATTAAGTCTCATTATTAAACTTGTTAAAATAAAATGTAAATTGTAAGAGCTTGTTTATGTTTTATTTAAAAATTATTTTGGAATAATACTAAATGTAGGGTACTTTTCCAAGCTCTCGCATATTTTGCAATAGCAATCAAAGAATAATTTAAGAAATAAAACTAACACTGATATAGTTGTCGACTGAAAGAATTTCATCGTCAAAAAAGTTCTGATCTAACAACACATATCCCCCACTGTATAAAAAATATTTGTCTAATTGTTAGCGAGCTTTCATTGTCGTGCACATTCCCTAAAATTCATTAGTTTGGAAGATATGAGTTTTCCACCGGTAAAATTGGTGTTATATAAGGATACTTAACACAATCACACAAGTCTTACGTATTTTGAGGAACATACAACCCTGTCATGATAAATTATTATTGTTTTTTGAAACTTTTCAAACATTAATTAGATCAGGGATGCATTTTCGCCAAAATACGTAAGACTTGTGTGATAGTGTAAAGTACCCTATAATAGCATATAGCACTTACTGTATTAAATATAGCTTCCTCTTTTTTAAGGAGCTTACATCCCTGCCTACAATTCATCAATAAATTTATTTTGGATCAGATTATCAAAAAAATCGTGAAACTATTTCGCTAGTGAAAACAAATTTGGTGTGTGAAGCGTTTAAAATATTAAAATGAAAATTTATGTCACACCAAAAAGTTACCGATTTCTTTAATTCCAGAATTCAATCTCTTATCCCAAGAGCGAGTAAATCCCTACATTATAGTCCTGTACCCATGTTATGTAACTTTAGTGAGAACTTTTTGCATCGAAAAGATGTGAAACAAAATATTCCATCGTTTCTCGAAAAGTGAGAGAAATGTGTGTATGTAACTCATGTCGAAAACTATCAAAAGAGATTACGTCGTTACGTTATAAATGTCATAATATTGCACTCGAAGCCGATGTGACATTGCAGACGTTCAGAACGCCAGTAACACATATCGTTGACGGCGACCAAAATTTACCAAAAATTAAAAATTTTTCAACGACGGCGGCGAAAATACAACCGTCGGCTATACCAAATTGTGTAAATAGCGACTTTAATGTTTGTTGTTTGCAAACGAGCTTTGAAGACATTCGTACATTTTATTAAAATGTTAAAAGCAAAATAATAAAACAATGAAAAATGTACCAAGAACAAAATATTATTATTATTATTCTTTGCATTTTACATTTTTAATTGTTTTTTAGTGTTAAAATTTTATCTCGCCCCATTTTTATTCGTGAGTTTATTTGACAGTTCAAAGCGGGAACTTTTCTCACCAAAATGTTGCAGACACACTTTTTCTGTAAATTGGCGAGTAATTTTCTTACGTGACAGCTTGTAGTCGCCAAAAAAAGTTACAGACACAGTTAAGTGAAAAAAACAGCTGTTTGTTTCAATTTATGGCATTTTTGTTTCATTTCACACATTTCAATCGAAAACTTTCTCGACGCGAGAGTTACAGAACATGGACACTGGATAGAGTTGTCAACCGATTAAGAAAAATTCGATTAATCGATCAAACAAAAACTAACTCTTGTTCGAATAATTTTAAATTGACGATTTTCGAATAACGAATAACTCGTCGATGTCGATTAATCGAACAATTTTTTTTATTAAAAAATAAATTAATAAAAGACTTTGTCATACTTTTTAGCGATTTTATACAAAATGTAGAAAAAGTTAAAAATATTGTTGCTATAGCCCTCATTGTAATTAATCTCAATGTTTAGTAGGCAAAAACCGTGTTAAGTATTCATTGTATTTCAAAAATGTATCTTATGTTCGTATTAAACAAATCTTTGATAAACATTTGTAACAGCTTTTTTCTTTTTAAATCAAACGTTAAACAATTTTCATGAAATGTTGATTAAGTTAATCAGAGCCGTTCACATTACATTTGAGATGATTTAGATGACAGATGATAAAGAAACAAAATGCAACAAACAAATTTAAATTTCCTTAAATTATTAAAAATGGATAAAAATACTTTAATAAAGTGATCAGAACATCATTTTAAACATATTAATTATCGAATTGTGAAAATTTACGAATTATTTAAAGTCAAATAAAAACATTAAGAAGAAATAATGGTCGGTTTTACACTCGAGGGGTACTTACATGGTGACCGATTCTATTGCCCCTATTGCGGTTCTCCACTCAACTCAGTTTGGTCGTGTTGAAGTCAACCCAACTTATGCACAACCAAACTCATTTTAGGTATTGTGATACCCAACTGTTTTTAGTTGAGTTTGCTATAAAGTTGCCAACTTAAAATATCGATTTGCCAACTTTAAATATAACGTTTGACAAGTGAAAATTTTATAAAATTAAATAATTTTTTAAACTAAAAGTATTTTTAATTGTTGTTTAATTGTTGTGTTAAAGTGAAAAGGAAAACTATTGTGTAGACGTGCTACGTACAAGAAGACAAATTCGTGATGATTCCAACCCCCTTGAACTTCCCAGTGCCAAGTAAGAATTTCTAATAAGTAACGAAACTTTCTTGTGCCTGATGGTTGCCTCTGGTTGGGGTAGCTGTTGGCCAATCTGCTGGTTGTATTATTGGTGAAACTGACTCAGTAAAATTGTCACTTGATGGTGGAATATTTTCCACACCAAATACTTGGCCGGACTTGCAATACAAGAGCTGCGAAACAGTATCCTCAAGGCTATTTAATGGAACTTCTTGTGATAGCCCACCCCCTGTCGCTTGAGTGTTTCTTTTATTGTTGGCAAGTTTTTTCTTTATACTTGCCTTGAAGTGTATCCAAACCTGTGCCAAGAATATTATAATTAGATTAAGAAGATTATAAGTGTTTAAAAGAAGTTCTTGTCGTGATCCCAAACTATTTAACTCCACTATAAACTCTTCCCATAACTGCTTACATGAATTTTTCATCATATCAAACTTTGGTGTTTTCCGCGAACAATTTCTTAGTTTTTCTTGACGAGCCGCTCAAATTGAGCTTTCGTTTTTATTTTCCAACTAATAAAAGTTTTTAACAAAACCCGAAAAGTTATTACAAAAATTTATACGATTTCTCCATTTTGTTTTCGATTTTCACCGAATTTAAAAAAAATAAACTTAAACTGCCAATAACACAACTACTTTTTAGCAGTTGTGTGTATTTAACATTTTTGTCGACCAAACTTTTACAAAGTTGAAAACGGCAATACCAACGAAACAAACAGATACACAACTGAATAGCCAACTGCCAGTTGAGTTGAGAATGACAATGTGAATTTATCAAAGACAACGCGGGCGGCGATCAGCTGTTTAGTTTTTCGCTTGAAATTTTTTTGTAAGGCAAATGAAAGCGGCACATTTTAAAGCGGCAAATGTTGAATAAGCTGTTAAAAAATGTTCAATCTATAAAAAAAAACGATTTATTTGAACATAATAACAATTTACTTATCAAATTGGATTTTTTCCACTTCATTTGTAATGTTTTTTAAATTTCTTTTGTTAAATGATTATGTGTGTGTGTATGGCAACGTCTACGTCTAAAGTTGAAAAAATTCAACTTTGCCGCGCGGCATCTTCTCCAAGTAATACCAAGTCTTAATTTTTGTGATGTCTTTTTTTTTTTTTTTTTGTATGAACATTTTTGTCAACAATGCTAACATTTTTACAATGGCAATGCTATTATCGCCCGCAGCCGCATGCCGCGTACATTGGCCTTTCACTATTAATTACGCTCGTGTTGCTAAAACGCGTTTAAAGTGTGAACATAGCATAAGTGTCACAATATTGCAATAGAAAACGATGTAGTAGAAGATAATCCAACGACATCAAAAAATAATGCCAATTTCTTCCAATGGAAAAATACATATAGAGAAACAGCGGTTGTTTTATAGACGAAGTTGTACGCAGAAGTTTGGCTGATGATGGAAGGTCTGCAAACGCCTTTCCAAAATCCAAAGTTGTATCGTATTATTGAAGAATTAAGGATTTTACGATTCCTTTAAGTAATACAACGATATGGAGCTTAGATGAAAAGTTGTACGCATCAAAAAAAGAAGTCATAGTGGATTTGAGAAAAAATAAAGAAGAAAATGGAAGATTTTCCATAGTTGTAAATTAACGGACGGATGTATCTTATTTAAAATATGTAATTTTTTTTATTCGTTATTCTAATCGATTAATCGAATAATTTTTCAGATTTAATCGTTGGATCGAACGAACAAAGACAATTATTTGAATTATTCGAACAAAGCTGAAAGGCGAATAATTGACAACTCTAGTCCTGGATTAGTTATAGTTATCTAACCTTCGGCAATACCATTGGTTTAGGGCATATCTAAAAGATTTTAGGCTAATTTTTCCCCTCTTAAGTTGGGCAAAGTTTGGTCAACTGTGTTCTGCTACTGAGAAGAAACTGCTTTTTCTTTTAAAGTTAGATAGTTAACAATCCTAAGCAATGATGTACAATGATTGCCGCCTTTTTATAGGCTTCCAAAGGTCGGAGTCGTAACTAGGCGCATAGCATTAACCCATTGGTTCACATAAAAAATTTTCCACAATTGTTCACCAATTAAATCATTAATCAAAAATAAAATCAGTTTTAATTAAAAATTAATCAAGTGAATTAAATGTTAAATTGATACTATTAATTTGTTTACTGGTGCAAATTTAATTAGTTTTTTAATCAATACAACAAATTTTTCAATTGAAATCAATTGTTATTTTTTTTTCTGTGTTGATAGTGCATTTTCTTTAAGTTTTGTTGGAAAAGAAATACATATTAATGTAAATTTGGGTTTTAAACAAAGTCATTTCACGATTTCTGAAGGCGCCTATCTTTAATAACCTGTCTAAAACCACATTTTTATCAAGAGCGCCGATGTATGTTCTCCGTCAATTTGTGAATATTATTTTGGTCAGCTGGATTGTTGGCAAACCTGTTATTCGTTATTTGGAAATAAAATTTTATTTAAGAAACCATTTTATCCCAAGAAATTGAATTTATTTTATAAAGAATAAAGAACAACCTTGTTAAAACACCCTTTACATAAGATTTTGAATTTTATTTATTGTTTTTCTGGTTTGTAATAGTAAAACAACTTTTTCAAGTTGTCATGGTTGTAAATTTTCCAACTTGTATTTCATACTCCTGGTATTGAAAATGTTGTATTCTTAAGTATTTGTATCTGTTTCCTGTTCTGCTTCTCATAACGGGTTTAATACGTATCTGTGTAATGCTTTTTGCGTATAATCCTTATTTTCCGTAGTTCTTACATTTGAAGTTTAAAATTGTATTTATTAATTATGACCCATGTGTACATTTATTAACTTATTTTAATGGCATTATCTTGTATGCTTAACCGCCAACATGACACACAAGCACAAATCATAAACATTTGGTAAATGCCAAGTCTTTATATTATTGGAGAATAAATAATATGCAAATTATGAAGTCGGAATCGATGAGAAAATCTTTGAGATATAATAGGTTTTAACCCACACTCTTCCCATATTCTAAACAAAACAAAAAACATTTGCTAATTTTCTGGACCTTAAAGGGATCATTAATGCTATTTTAGACTGGCAAGCAATATGTTTTGGGAATTTTTTTACATATTAATATCAACATGTCATGCAAAACAAACAATATTTGTGTGCCAAAAATATATGTGTTTCCCTTAAAACAATGAAATGTTCCAAATATGTATGGCATAATCAGCACATTATAGGAAACTAATACTATTGGAATCGTCACATAGAGAAACATGCTCACATTACAGTATTTATTTAATTCTTATTGTTTGAAACCCTTAAAGAAAACACAGAATGTGTGGCAAAAAAAGCGTTAATAAAAAACATATTTGTCTTTTTACACCATCAAGGGGGAGAAAATCTTCCTAAGTAAAATACTACACATATGAGTACACAAAAAGTGTGCAACATAACTTGGTTTGGTGATATGGTCGAATTAAAAGGACCTTATAAAATGTTTTGTTGGAATATTAAGTACCACAGGGGTTAGATGCATAAAAAGTGAGAGTTTCTCGAAGGTCATTAGGCGTTTTGTGATGTAAATTAAAAGGTTTCTCACTTTAAAATGCCGATAATTCGTAACCCGTTAAATCGTAATTCCCGATAATTCGTAATAAACTTCGGTTTAATCGAAACCCCGCTTAATCGAAAACCCCAATAATTCGTAAGAAATGACCGGTGCCTTGCGATTACGAATTATCGGGATTTTACTGTATACCCTTATCCGTTGTTGTTAACTTCGTAAGAACGTTTTTTAAAGTCAATGCAAAGTCAGGCGTTCACAGATACTATGTTGCCACGACCAACTATATACAACTCTTTCATAGCAACTTCTACTACACCCGCTAGTAGTGTTGGCCATAATCGGCAATACCGAAATGTTTTTAATACAGAATGTTTTTAAAACAGAATATCGATGTTGTAATTTTTAACAATTTTCTTATTTATATGTATAAACAGTAGTGACGCACAGTAGCGCCCGTAGAGCAAACGAGGTTGCAAAAATCAAAATTTTCATGAGCACCGACGAAGTTTTGAATAAACTCATGTTATAGGAAACTTTTCAACGATTTCAAATCTGCCACTCTTAATAATATCACATTTTTAGTTTAGAAGATATAGCCGTTCAAAGTTGACCGACTTTCGGTTTTCAAAAAAACACACAATTTTTAGTAAATTTGTTGCGATTTCAGGTGTAATATCACGAAAAATAGGTAACGAATCGCCTTATTTTTTGTTTGTATTGATTGATGCATTTATTAAATGTGTAATGATAAAAAAAAAATGAACTGTTTGCTTTGTGTTTCTCCTGGTAAATCACTATTTAAAAACTATCCGTTTTTTCACTATTTTTCAACTTTGACGGAAAATAACAAAAATCTATATTTTTCTATATTTGCCATATTTGCAAAATCTGTTCTTTGATTATTTCTTTACATAATTCAAAAATTTTATCTGCCCGTACGTGCCCGTTTGGCTTCTAGAGGTAAAAAAGGTTAAAAAGACATGGTTGCCATACTAATATTGCGGTTTAATAAAATTCTTTAATTTGGCCCCTACAGCGCGTAGGATGCTCCTAGATGGGTCAAATGTATGACCAACCCCACTTTATTATTTATTGCCGAATTTCGGTTTTTTTAGTTATTTCAATAAACTAAACCATTTTTGAGTTACGCGAATATATGTGTGACATGGAATTACCCATATACCGAAAATACAGAAAATTGAAAAAATAAATTTAAAAAAAAAAAATTTTTTTTTTTAATTTGTTGGGTAATAATTTAGAACCCTAAAGAAAAAAAAAATAAAAACAATCTAAAAATGTAAAAATAATTTTTTTTTAGGTACCATAAAATTGATTTTTCTACTAATTTTAACTTTGATAACCCATAAGTAGGCCCCTACACAGCGTAGCACCCTTTTCAAATGCACATTTCATAGGCTGAACAGTTATCTATCATATGCTGTTTAAACTGTTCAATTACCTTATTCGGTTCAAAAGATATGATTTTTGCAACGAAAAAACTCAAATGGCGCCACTGTGTGACGTTAAAAAAAAATTTGCAAATGGTCTTGCAACATAGCTCAGCAAGATTTGCACCATTGCGTTTTTGCTAGACTAAAAATTGTATAGCTTTTTTCTATTTCTAGTTGCAATGTCATAAACACCCATGAGCAGGTGGCATCGTTACGGCAACAAATACGACATTACAACAAAAATGAAAATTAGGTCACATGTCCCGTCAAAAAATATTTTCCACAAAAGCCAAAGCGTGTCGCTGAACGGGACGAAAAAAAAAATTTTTCGGCAATTTTTTTTTTTTTAATTATGTATCTTTTTTATTTTAATTTAAAATAATTAAAAACTTTAATAAAATACAATAATCACAGCGCCAAAAGTGGGCTTTTTGTAAACATAAACAAAACTTTGACATAAGATTGTACAAACAGTGCCAGAACAAACAAGTAAGAGTGCTTTATTCGGCTGTGCCGAATCTTATATGCCCTTAACCATTGTGCGAGCAGAACACAGAGCAACTAGACAAAAACTAAATAAAACTGGTAAATATTTTTTTTTTTTAATAAGAGACAACCGGTTTTGAACTTCGCTTTTCATAACGGCCCAGAATATATATACTTTATAGGGTGTAGGATCAATATTTTACCTTCGGTGAAGGGTATAAAAAGAGTAATTTTCGGGAATTCAATGGTCTAATCACCGCATTCGATACTATCGTATCGAATAAACTATTGATTTTTTTTTGCATACGATAGACACTGGCGTATCGAATGAAAACTCGATAAATGTAATGTCGAGTTACTCGATGTCGAATGCTATTATTTCAAATTCAATACATTTCATTCGATATTGAGTTTCAAGATACCAAAATAAATAATTTCGATGAATTTTGCTCGATATCGTATGCGGTGATTAGACCCCAGCATTTCGGTTATAACTCATACAAATTTCCGACATATTGGTATATAAGTCATATACATAGGACATATGGCAGCCCTAAAATTTAGGTTTTTATAAAAATTTTGATGTTTTTTAGACCATTTTTTGAGTATTTTGCTCATAAATTACCCATTGCCTAACCGATTTGATAGTTTTATATACCGACGTGTTAAGGAAGAATTTTACCATTTACTTAAGTTATATTTATATATAAACATTTATATAATCTTGTAAATATATATTTTAACAAAGTTAATTATAAAAAAGAGTAATTTTTGGGGATTCAGTATTTCGGTTATAACTCAGCCATTTTTTTTACCGATTTGGCAGATTTATATACCGACGTGTTACTTTAGCTATAAAGCTTGGACTCGGGGAGATTTATGGTTCCCGAAAGTGGGTATTTAAAAAAAAAAAATTAATTTTCGTCATAACTTTTTTGTATCTGAACCGATTTTCCCGAGTTTTTTATAAAAAATGTTCTACTTAAAATTACTACTTATTTTGATATATAAGTCATATCCATAGGACATATGGAAGCCCTAAAATTTAGGTTTTTATACAATTTTTAATTTTTTTTTTACGGGAGGTACCACGCCCACTTCTCCAATCCCGCCCACATTTTGTAGGATGGTGTGTATTGGCAACCTAAATGTGTATATCTAATTTGGAAACTTTGGCTCTTGCCGTTCTCAAGATATACAGAAAAAAAAAAAAATACAACAACAAGGGATTTTTGGGAAAATTTAGAGGTAGTCGTAGTTTTTTGCTCATATCTCCGTCATTTTTGGACCGATCTGGCTGAATTTCAATAGCAAACTTAAACGTAGTATATGTGACATAAATATACATCAACCTAGTCCACATAATTTCTGGGGTTTTCGGAAAACCCATTTCAACATACACACGGACACACGGACAACCGGATGTGAACTTCGCTTTTCATAAGGACCCAGAATATATATACTTTATAGGATGTAGGATCAATATTGTGGAACATACAAACGGAATGACAAAGTTATATATACCCTCTTACCTTCGGTGAAGGGTATAAAATGCATAATCTAGCGTTGTGCCAATTATTTATTTGCCGTTTCTTTGCGGTGCAGACAAATTCAATCAGCTGGCTGCCAACTTTCATATCTTTTTTGAAAGGTATTGCCAACTGAAAATAATGTTTTTGTCGGTATGTGGAGAAAACCAAAATCATTAAAGAACAGTTTATCAGTGTAATAAACCTATGTCTAGATTAAATAACAGGCAGTTAAAAATGGATCTGTTAAAAGAATAGGCTATCTAAAGCGATTTATGTAGAACAAGTCTACCGGAAAAATCAACGTTAAAGCAAAATATCTATTTCGCTAAGACAAAGTATGTAATGTTTTTGGTGGGATCAAAACAACTTTTGGGTTTATTTGATATGAAATCTGCCCAAGCAATTGCGAAATAAAATACAGTTTTTTCCGCTTAATTGAGTTTCTTAAAATGCACGACTTTTGACGCAATTAAACTGGAACTCAATTAAGCAGTACTCGGTTAATTGAATCGCCGACGCAATTAAAACAAAAAACGCTAAATTGAGCAAGATGTGCAATAAAGCGAAACACCCATGTGTGGATAGAAAATAAAACTTATTTCCTAATTTATTACGTTAAAAAATGGTTCTGGATTATTAAGACAAAAAAAAATGTACAATCTTTCTTGCCGCAAAATAATTTTTTTATGTTTGTGGAGCAAAAACACGTTTCATGATTTTTAGTGCAATGAAACGGGAAACTCAATTAGGCGCGGCTCAATTAACCGAAAACAACTGTACAAAACAATGTAAACGATAAACGGCAAAAAAGCGAGAGTGCGAATGAAATTAAAAAAATTTTTCTTTCAAAAAATCGCAAAAAAATATAATGGAAAATTTTATTCAACAGACTTTTGGATTGATTTAAATTGAAAAATTATCCCAAAAGTAAAAAATATCGTTTTATGCTATTTTAGTATTCAAAATTTTCTCGCAAATATCGTGAATACGAGCGCTATCTACGAAAAATTACTAGCACCATTGAATTCAGCGTACTCGAATTAGCTTTCTTAGTAAGTTGCCCATCTTGTTAAAAATAGTGTCAAATTCAAGCACAATGTAATTAATTAAACTTTATTCTTAAGTCCACACCCTGCCGATGCCGGACGGAAATTCTCCTAATCACGGTTCCCGTTTACATATGTAGGTGTTTAAGGCTCTTCGAATCGGATGAGTTCTGCGATATCTCTTCTTCTTGGAAAACAACTGATGGTAAATTGTACATTAGACTTTTTATTATACAGATGCTGGCCCTTTTGGCTACCAATTGTTCCCATAGATGCAATAGATGCTTTACTAAACTGTAGCTCGTTTCTGTATTTCCCGCATCGTAAAATTTCTTACATGAAGCGTGAAACAAAAAATTCCATAGTTTCTCGATTTGTGAGAAAAAAGTGTTTCTGTATTTGAGTGCGAAAACAGACAACAAAGATTCTGTTTTAACTGGAATATTTCCAGTAGTTAAGTGTCAAATAAAAGCGAAACGTCAACAAAAGAAATAATTATAACAAAAACAGGGCTGCCAGATTTGACGAGGTTTTGTCATTTTGACGATTTTTTGTTCCGAAATTAGCAATCTAAAAAGAGTGACGAAAGCAAAAATAAAATCAAAAATATTTTATAATTTTGTTGTTACTTTCTATAAACACTTCATATTTTGTGGCGTTGAAAATTGAAAAAACAATTTGAATTTCTGTAGAAAGTAACAACAAATTTATAAAATATTTTTGATTTTGTTTTTGCTTTCAGTGAAACTGTTGGCGTTGCGTTTTACACTATAAGCCCCTTAGTCTTCGAAATAAGATAATTTTAAATATTTTTATTAAAAAAAAAGAATATCTTTAGAAACAAGGCAGCTTAAATGTTTATATTTATCCCTATTGTGAAATTTGTCCTTGAAATTGTTTGTCTCTTCCCTGAAAAATATATCGGCAAAAGCAAAATTTCGAGGGAAAGTATTGGACCGACTTGGCTTATTTTGAACATTTAATACTTCTTATATGTACATAAACAAAATATGATTTATATTTGATGTTCTTATTTTATATAGACACTTTTGTGCCAAAACCATTTTTTCTTCAAGAAAAAAAGTTGTTTGTCTATAACCCGTTCATTTATGAACCGATTTTTTTAATTTTAACTACCAGCTATTCTACTAAGTCTATTTCGGGTAAAAAAGAAAAAAAATATTATAGGAATGGGTAAATTAAAGATTTACATCTCAGCCATTTGTAATCCGATATAGTTAAATTTCAATAATATACTATTTTGGACTACATACGATATAAATAGAAAACAACGTTGTCACTATCAATTCTAGGTTTTTCGCAAAAATAAAAACCCAGAATATTTATAATACTGTTATCAAAGCTGATTTAATATAAAAATTTTCCATTTTTATTTCGGTATTTGTAAATAATAGAGTTTTTTTTTCCCGGAAATTTTCGATTCCCGGGAAAGCGGGAAATTTTTTTGAATTTCCCGGGATCCCGGGATCCCACTCCATATAAATTATACACAGTAAATTTGTTTTTAAATAATCAAAAAAACTTTTATAAAAAAACGTAAGGTAACTTGTTTACAAAGTAAGTAAAAGAAATCCTTAAATACTACAAAATTAAATGAAGATTAAAAGAGGAACTTGAATTATTATTACCATACGGTTTTATATGTAAATTCCATATTATTATTATGCTCTAGATACAAGATAAAAAATTAAGATAAACATTACAATTTAATTCATAAAACAATAATAAAAACAAACACAAATTGAGGTACTGAAGATATGAGATCAAAAAGTTAATTTATAAAATAGATAAAATATTTTAAATAAATATGTTAACATTTTTTAACGGCTTAGGAAATAACTTTCTGAAACACTCAAAGCGCTTAGTAAGTCGTCAAAAAGTATATTGATTATTTTATTTACCATGTTTCCGAAAAATTTCGTTCATTTTTTTTACCGAGGTTGGATAACTAGTTAAAAGTGCACCGTTGTAGAAGGCTTTTGACTCACAATAAGAAGCATTTTTTTTTATAAACAACGTCTATATCAGTCAAATGTATGTCAAAGTTCATGCAAAAAATAGCATCAACCTCTTACAAACCTTTTCATTTCATTAGGTCTATCTGTAATCTTTAGGACAATGTGTTTTTCAAATTGTATGTTGTAGTATCTTACACGAGTTTCAAAATTTTTTTTAATTTCGGTTTCCCCGCACTTCAAGGGTATATAAGCCAACACAAATTGAAAAAAAATTGTGTTTATCACCTAATAAACATATCGCTCCTTCATTGCTACATAGTCATATCTCAAAAAATCAAAAATTGTAAGTTATTTAAGCCTTCTCGTGTTTTATCTCAAACTGAACCGAAGTTATAGCAAAATATATCTTTAAATCGGTACCTTTTGAAAACTTTAATCGCATTTTGTCAAGTTCATTTGTTTTTGTAGATATGACTATGTTACAATAAAGGTGCTATATGTTTAGGTATCTGCTATTTTTAAGACTTGTCCATGGACAATTAAACTTTACTACCTGCATCTTATTTTGAATTAATGTTCTTTATTAACTTTTCACTTCACTAAATTTATTAATTATCAACTGTTGCACTGCCTATTCTGCTTTAAGTAGATTTATTGCATCAGGAGACATTGATTTACGTATGTACTCACTTCTTGTAATTGATCTAATCGACAACCCATCCACAGATGCTTATTTTAAGAGAATAGACAACTATATTTCAAAGTATAAATAGCTATTTTCTTAAACTATGAGGAATTTTTTATTTCCCGGGATCCCGCATGAAAAATCCCGGGAAAGCGGGAAATATAATTATTGAAATTATATCTATTTTCATATATATATCTATTTTCAAAAAGGATGCATGTTTATTTTATTAAGCTTGGTTTCTTTTTACTTTCGTAATAATATTTATTTTACTTTTTGTTTAATATGATATTTGCTCATGCCTTTGTGTGACTTCTCCAGGGAAAAACAACAATTTTGAATTGTTATCGGATTAAAGAAAATCAATAATTATAATAAAAAATAATCCTCCAGCTTAACAAACTAAATATAAATTTAGAGAAATTATTAAATACCCATTAACTTTAACTATGTTTTTGTTTGATTATGCTTTAATAAAAGTAATAAATCTGGCAGCCCTGAATAAAACCCAAACAAGAAAATCCTAAAATATTTTTATATAACAAAATACACTCGTAAAACTGCTCTTAGTGGAGAAGCAGCTCGCGCTTTTTGTCATTATTTCTTAAGGGCAAACAGGTCGTTTTTGTTTGTCTGCTTTTGTTGCGTTTTGCATTGTCACCCCGCATTGGTTAGTGTTACTGCGTCGTATAACTGTACCGGGTTACAGTTTTTGCGGTATCTGCATTAACTATATGCAATCGTTTTTAACCTCAATGTTTTGATGTGGTGTCTGGTGGAGAACCAAAGAAAAAACTCATGTGACTGGTGGAGAACCATACATAACTCAGACCTTTTACTGGTGGAGTACCAAGGAAATAACTCAGACGTTTTACTGTGGAGACAAGATATACTCTGGAGCTTATTCTGGAAGCTCTTCGCCTTCCTATACGAAGGTCTAGGTCGATCGAGGACTTGTGGATGGGGCTCCAACAAACCGTGTGATACCCTGGCAATATAACTCTAGATAGTTAGCCAAAAATTTTTTAGTGTTTAAGCAAAATCAAAAAAAAAATAACAAAATATAACAATTGAGTTTAATTTTTTGTTTCAATTTTTACTGTTTTTGTCCCAATTCACTGGTTTCATGCGGAAAATTTTACGATGCGAGATATACAGAAACGGGCTACTGGTAAACGCATCCGCCAAGCCGATCGTTTTTTATAATATGAACTTAGTTGACACCCAAAATAAGTCTCTTGATGCTTAAACCTTACTTTTTTCATCTCTCTTTTGCTTTTGCAACAAACTCCTTTATAAGCCAATTTTATAATTTTTTTGCTACACAAAGCCTTCACAAAAAACAAATGTCATATATCGAATTGATTGCAATTTCGTCACGGTTCTATATTAAACAAATTGAGAGTAATTTTTCCTTAGTGTTGAAAAAAATAAAAGAAACACTGGCAAATAATTTTGTTTGACCAAAATATTTACATTATTCACAAGGCAAACAATAATATTTTTTGCAATCCGGAAAATAACAAAAAGAAACATAATTTTCACATCCTTTAAAAATAAATGAATGTGAGATAGCAATTTGCGAAATAAAAACCCCTAAACAATATTAATAGATGTCTCAATATTCGAAACGAAGTAAAAATCTTAATAAATGGCATGTCATTAAGTTGTTCACAAATAGCAATAACTTTTATTAACCTATTTTTTTTTTTGTTTTATTCGATCTTAAGGAAAGTATAGTTAACAGAAAAATTTGCCATTATTATAAAAAGTACGAGTTTATAAAAGTAGAATTTTGAATTCCTATGAAGAATTGTGAATAAATATCAGTCGATCAGGCATGGAAAATTCATTACTTTTGTACTTATTAGATAGAAATAACGGCAGTACCACCCCATTACACGTGGTTATGACGGAGTTTTTGCGTGTTCTTTTTCTATAAAAGTGAAATGATTGGGAACTAGTTTTAAATCTATAGAAACTTAATGAAAAAGATTTTGAAGGCACAGAAAAAATTAAATGTTAAGTGTAAGTTACATTTAATACTGTAAAGTATCAAAAGTAAGTACATACTATTAATTACAGCTGCAATTACGTCTCCACCTAGTAACCAAAGCGACTTTCTTTGTCTATTTACATAAGATTAGCGTAAAAACTTAAGCCAGATCCTTGAAATTTAGAAAAAATAAGTAGGGAATTTTGGAAATTCATTTCTAAGGGGTTAGAAATGGGTAAAAATTTTAAAAATTTTATCGGTAACCTTATATCTCGTGTTATGACAGAGATTGATAAAAAATTCAAAAAATAACATTATTAAATCAAAAACTTTATTGGCATGTGCGTGATAGTTTTTTGAAATTTGTACATTTTGGGGACAAAAAAAAAGCAAAAATATTGTTTTGGTACTTTTTGGTAAACCATTTATTTTCTTAAGTAATAACGACATAATAAATCTTAAATTATGTTTTTCTCTCTTTAAGGAGCTCTCAAAAACATTTTGGTACTTTTCGGAAATTCAAAAAAGGAATCTTTTCTGAACTTTTTTGATAAACAGGTACCCAGGAAAAACTTTTTGATTTAAAGTAATAGGTGGTAGTTATTTCATACGTTTCTGGTAATTAGTTGTCATTACAATTGTCATTATTCTGAAAACTGCAATAAGCACTTACTAGTAATGACCTCAGCAACTACTTATTGCTTCTATTATTTTCACTACTGAATATTTGCTTACTAATAATCAGCTCAATAACTACATATTAGATGTGTTGTTTTCAGTACTGAATATTTACTTACTGGTAACGTACTCAATAACTACTTATTAGGTCTATTAACTAGTGATTTTCTGGCTTCTATTAAGTATATTGTAAGTACTTACAATTCAACTTACTCGTAGTTAAATAATAACTAGATATTTTTTGACTTCCAGTAAGTGTATTGTAAGTACTGAATTCTGTGGACACCTCAAACAAAAATAAGTAGTTATTCAGCCGAAATATAAGTAGTGTTTATTTTCTCCAACATTACTTGCTAGCTTACTAGGTAAGTAAAGTTTTTGCTGGGTACTTATGTTTTTCATACAAAAATAAAATTCAAAATAATGTTTATAAAATAATAAATTTATATGACGCGATGTTAGATTCATATTTATTATATATGTATATTGATGCAGTGCTAGATACAGGAGAAGAAACATTGGATGTTCACATTCTCAATCAGAAGTTTGAAATTGAAGGGCATATTAAAAACTCCACAAAAGCCAATTGGTTTTTGTGATGCAATCTGGAATTGGAGGGCATATTTAGTAATGCAAACTATGACACCGTGCAAACATTGAAAAAGTATGCCACAGCTTAAGTTATCTATTTCGCAGCTGATATGCAAACAAACGCAACTAGCGCATTATTTAAATAGGCAATGCTTTTGCAGAGTTTACAATAATCATAGCGGAGTTCAGTATTAGGCTTGCAAAATAGATAATGTAAAATATCGTCGAGCTTTAACCATAGAACACATAACCAAAACATACCAACGCAAACACATAACTGGGGTACACTTGTACCCCATTGTAATTTTTTATCTTCACAAAAAAATACTTCTTTTATTTAGAATCTTTTAAGTAAAAAGTTAGAAAAATTAATTCAATAATTTAATATATTAAATAAAAAACCTTTGAACAGCCTTTTATTTGCTCATTTTTTCATATGAAAGCTACATGGATACCCCGGTTATGTGTTCGCGTTAGTGTCATCTTTGGAGGCTAATACTTATTGAATCGCTGAACTTCGTAAATAGCCAATAAAACTATTAAACAAGACTAGAAGTTCCTAGATCCAAAATTTAAATACTCTATTAGTATTGGTTTTGCAACTAAAACGCTTAAAGTTGCTAGTAGCAACACGGGTACCCGGTTATGCGTTTTATGGTTAATGAAATCTAACAGAAACTGTGTGTTTTGTTGTTGGATTAAACAAAAGAGCTACGCTATTTTGCAAGCATAATACTGAACTCCGCTATGCATTTAATTTGCAGTGTTGTAAAGTGGAATTGCTTAATTTCAGCACTGATTTGACAGATGCTAAGAGAGGATACAGTATAGTTGTTTTAAATACACTTTAGATCTAATTTTTATAATTTTTGTTATAAAATTCTGTTAACTAGAGAAATATTTGTAGGGCATACTACAAAGTACAACTTGCTCTAAAGCCAATTCACTAGTTCAGCAGTTTAATCTTCGCAGCATTGTAACGATCCTCGAAACAACCTTCATAGAGTATCTTAATAAAGTGAAAATCATCATTGTATTAGAGTCCAGACTTAAATATTTAAAAAGTGCATTACATATGTTGATCTTAATTCATTCTTATAGAAATAAAAGTACCTCCCTGAAAAAACCATTAAATGTTTTTTATTTACATTTGATCAAAAATAGCCCGTGAAAAATCATTGATATTTATTGGCACCTGATCACCGGTACAGCATGAGGAGCATTAGGGGAGATGGGACTGGTGACAAAATAATGTAAACAAGCAAGAGCGCAAATTTGCTTTTGCTAAATTTTAAATAACAGTACCTTTGATTTGCTGATTTGCAGTGTTGTAAAGTGTTTTATGCACAAGCAAGAGCGCAAATATGTGTTTGCATATTTTAATCTTTTAGTTGGGATAAGGTTTAATTTTAAAATCTAAATTTGCCATCCCTGCTATCGCTAAAAAATAAAATTGTTTAAATTTTATGCTGATTAAATGGGGTGTCGTTAGCCGGGCGCCCTCTCACACTAAAACTCCTCTCTCACCCTACATTTTTACTATCGCTGTCGTTTCACTTTGTCTTCTTTTGTCATTAAAATTATTTAATCGTGTGTAAAAATTGAAAGTCTTTTTTTCAATTGCTAAGTGAAAATCATATGGAAGTATATAAATTCCAAACATTTATTTGTAAATATTTCAAATTTTAGCTGTTTCTCTTTGTTTCTTGTATCTTTAAAGTCTTATCATTGATTTCGCATTTAAAAAATAAATTTGTGATAAATTATCACTATCATTGACTATGCGTTATGTTTAATTTATTAAATAGACATAATTTTGATTTATATCGTTTAAAAGTTTCGCAACTGTTAACATTTTAATGAAATGTTGAGATTTACGAGCATTAACGAGAAAGTTACTGGTGATAAATCTAAATAGATTCAAAAGTAGTTGAAATTTATTAATTTTATAAATATGAACATATAAAATATCCTACTTGAATACAATTGAAATAAGATATAATTCATTTTAATTATTTTTATGGCCGATTCATCGATTTCGAACAAAGCCTTCGTTCGCTTAACTTACATGGAAAACAAAAACAATATATTATTTTATTTGTTTTTGCTTTAAATACTAGTTAAGCGATCGAAGTCTTCGATCGCAAATAGATAAACAGGTAGTTAGTAAAGTGTTGGCAACCCTTAAAAATAATTTGAAAACTAGCAATTTAGGGTTAGTAAAAATTAAGCGGTACACGATTAAACAGAGTTCATCATCATTAAAAGTGGGTGAAGATTTTTCGAAAAAAACCATCCTAAGCAATTAAGCAGATTTTGGATTGGAGGCATCATTTTAAAAATGAGGTTAGCAAAGCAATAATGGTTGTTAGTGATGATCGATATCACGACATCATACCATAATTTTTTGGTGTGGCCAATATGTGGCACCATTTGCATTCGGTTTCCATCTTTTTTTAAACAGAGTACAAAACCGAAATACCAACATTGAATAGGGTCACATTTCTACAAAAAAATAGTTTATTGAGTGGTACAGTAGTAAAGAAGGCATACGCAGAAAAAATTATTTTTCCAATTCAAACAATAAATTTGTATAATCAAACAATTTTTTGTCTGAAATCGGTCCTATAAACAAATTTGGATATTTAAACAATTTATTTGTAAAATAATATCATTCCAATTACAATAAGAGTATTATACATATCGACAGCTCAATATATATACTTATATATATATGTTCCTTTTACTCCTCTGGGGAGCATAGGGCCGCAATAAAAATTCGAAGACATGATAAGTCGAAAAAGTGAGTTTTGCAGTACAAGCTCTTAAAGTTGAGTTGTAATTAAGACAACTGGTTGTGATCAGTTGTAATTTTTGTTATGTTTTTTTTTCACCGCAATATAGCAAAGTTGTAAACCATAATACAAAAATTAAGAAATTACCAATTAACCATAATAGGCGCCATAATGATGGCAACTTGACTTGTTTGCGATTTTTTTTTATAAACAGCTTAAAAAGTGGCCAACATATTTTTTGTATGTGCAGCTAACTTTGATGTTTTATATGAAAATATTTTAAAGCTGCCCAAAAATATGATAAATATGCAGGTATACAAAATGCACGTTAGCAAGGATTTTGAAGAATAATTACAGAAAATATTTATTTTGGGTAGTTAAGTCAAAGTGCAGCAAAATTTTTTTTATAAAAATAAAGTTAAAATGCCAAAAATTTTGTGCATTTATCTTAAATGTGCATATCTTTTATTAAAGCATCTACAACGTTATCTGATAGATTTTCAGATATTTTCCATGTTTGTTGCCAATGCTACAGTTCAGGCTCAAGTTTAGATGTTAGTAGGTGTTTATCTCGAGTTGTGGTTTTAAAAGTTTTGTATCTGTATATGACTTGATTACACTTTGCGTAGACGTTTTGGTATGTTCAATACATTAGGAATATCTATTGGAAAGGTGTTTTGAGATCTTCTTAAATAAATTCAATAAGAGGAGTGAGACCTAAAACTCGGTAGGAATCTTCAACATTTTCGATTTGATTATTTCGTTCAAATCTTGTCTTTTAGATTGGAACCTCGATTTGAACGCAAATAACTTTAACTTTTTCCAAAATCACTTTATATTGTTCTTCGGCTTTATTTCTTTTTTCTTCAAGGCACATGATTAAAGTTTTGATAAGGCTTGCTCCTTTTTGAAGATCTATATCGTGCTTTTGTAAAATAATACTAAGCGGCTGTGTTTAGGGATGAAACGATACCTCTAAGGTATCGATACTTTTACTCGATGTGGTATCGCTCGCAAAGTATCGATGTCTACTTAGGATCGAAAAAAAAAGTATCGATACTTACTTGTATCGGTACTTCTGTCGTTTGTATGATAAAGGAATAGAAAGCAGAATTTAAAAACTTTCTTATTAGTGTTTTAGTACTTTACAATAAAATAAGAACTACGACCTATTAGAATTTATGTGCAAAACGAAAAGTGTTAAGATTGAGACCACTTTTAGTAACCACCTAGTACCAATTTCCTTTCGAAAAATATGGTAGTTCGAACGTTCAAAATAACAACCTTCATTCACCTTTTATTCCAGATATCAACAATGTCATTATGTATTTATTTTAAATGTTAATATGCATTGTATTTTTAAATTAATAAATATATAATAAAGGGTGGTAAAACAGTAATCCACCATGTTAATTGTGAGTCACGCCTTAACGTCAAGTTTTTTGGGCAACTTAAATTGACCTTCCTTTGTTTCAGCATTTGACAACTTCTACCATTGAGAGGTACACAATTGAGCAGCGCGTTAAGATAGTTAAAGCCTTTTACGAAAATGGGCGTTCAATCTAAATGCATTTCGTGCACATCGAGATTTTTTTGGTCAGCATAATCGACCAAATGTTTCCACAATCGAGAGAATTGTGCTAAAATTTCAGCAAACCGGGTCTGTAGGAAATGGGAAAACATATGCGCATGCTGCCCAGTTAGTTCTGCGGCTGGCGGCGTTATCGGACCGCCGGCCAAGCAATTACCGTGAATGGTGTTCGCTATCGCGAGATGATAACGGACTTTAATGTATTCTTTTAAAGTAATATGCAAGTATTTTGTATTAAACTTATATTGTTAAAAGCTTCTAAAACAAATTAATGACTTCTGATAACACTATGCTAGTTGAAAGAACAGACAAGCCTGGCACATGGGGTTTTAACATAATTCGGGTACGCTGAATCCAGTGGTGGCCGCCGTGTTTCATGTTGTCTCTGGTTTTCGATATATACCGTTATTTCGAAAATGGAGGAGGTTACACAACATATGTTCGCATTACTCAAAAACGCTTTAGTTATTGAAAAAACTAAAAAAACCGAAATTCCGCAATAAAATTAAAAAATAACTTCTTTCTAATTGAGGTCAGTAATACATCATATCCCATTAGGGGTGACTTCTGGGCATTTATGGGACTTTTTCTTCAATATATTTCTAGTCTGCATTGAACATTTTGTATGGGAGTCCCCTTAAGGAATAGAGATAGCGGGTAGGTATGTTAGAAATAAGAGATTAATATGAAAAATAAAGTGGGGTCGGTCAAACATTTGATCCATCTAGGGGCATTCTAGCCGCTGCAAGAGCCAAGTTTAAGAATTTTATTAAATTACCAACAATTAGGTTAAAACGCCAGGTGATCAGCTTGTCTCAAAAAAAAATTTCAGTCTCTTGCACAGTGTAATTGATACCTTATTTTATTGCAAACATACGGTGCCGACGAAAGCAATGTTCGCATTCAACACTTCTGGGTATCGTAAATAAATGGCTACATGTATGCTATATGACAATATTTAATTATTTTATTTCAAATATATATGCAAGTATTAATTTAAATAAAATAAACTTAAACAAATATGTGTCCAAAGACCTTTGGAACCCGCTAAAGTTTTTAACATCTTTTTTGCACAACTTGCTTTTTGCGTGCGCAGTTCTATTATCATTAACTTAGAAAAAAGGCCACACCTTTTGATTTTGTTTTCGTGGTACAAAATGCATTGCATGTAACATTTATTCACTTGTTACTTTTTTTGTAACCAATTAAAAATTAGGTTCATTGCCAGTATGGTTTAATATACCTAATTAAAAATATTAAATATTTGGATTAAAAACCATAAATGGTTCAACAAAATAACCACAATACTAATTATTAAATTTTTGAATTTTTACTAAGCCCAAAATCTCGGGATTCGGGACTTAAATTTTTAGAATAATCCCGGGATTTCGGTATTCGGGATCGCTGTTTGCTGCTCAAACGGTTTCTTGATACCGTTACTGCTGCTCCAGCTGTGGTTAGTAATCAAAAATTTAAGATTAATTTCAATATCAAAGTGAAACGATTACTTTTGAACGATACCGAGTATTTATTACCGATACTACTTGGTACTCGGCTGATAAGTATCGATTACAAAAATACTTGGTACTTATATAAAAGTATCGAATATGTACTTGTATTTACTCGTATCGTTTCATCCCTAGCTGTGTTACAATAAGTATCATTCTTAGGGCTAAAAAATCAGAGCAAGTTAAACTCTCTTTTTGGTTTAAAATGTGTTTAAACCAACAAATCTATAAATCACTTAACATACAAACCATCTTTAAACGCATAAAATTGGGCGTTTAAACTACCAATACAGACCATATGAATTTGATAAGATTTATCGTAGTGCTGCCACATGTTATTTTTTTAACCACATATAATACATGGGACACTGATTTACAGTTGTTAAGTTTAAACTATATATAAATTCAAGTTTAGTTCAACTAAACCAGCTTTTAAACCATCAGTGATTTATTAGCCATTAATATGTTTATTCGGCAAATATATTCAAAAGTTCTAAGTGAGTTCCTTAATATAAGGCTTTTGATGAAGTATCTCTACCTTTCCACTCAGATATTTTTTCCAAAGCTTCTACTATATGATGTACGCTTTTTGCAAAGTGTAAAGCTGAGTCGTGACGGTCCACCCATCTTGTCTCGCATAATGTAAAGAGTTTGGCTTCCAAATACTTTGCTTAAACTGTGTTTTGCCTGGGATGATTATATCGGGTGATTTTTTAAGAGCTATAGGAAAGCTTTAAAATACACATAAAATTCAGAAAAATGCATGAAATCTTTATTTGAATCGATAGTCGTCCATACAATTGATTGTTTGAAGATTATTTCATGCAAATGTTGACCGTGACTGCGCCTCAAACGGTCCACCCGCTTAGTATAATTTTGGCATACTCTTTCCAATATTTCGGCCGGTATCTCATAAATAAATGCTTCAATGTTGTCTTCCAATGCGTCAATTGAAGCGGGCATGTGTGTATAGATATGAGCTTTATCATAGCCCCACAAAAAATAGTCTAAAGGCGTTAAATCGCACGATCTAGGCGGCCAATTGACCGGTCCCGAACGTGAAATAAAATTTTCACCGAACTCGCCTCTTAATAAGTCCATTGTTATGCGTGCTGTGTGGCATGTGGACCAAACTGAAGATATTTGACAGTGAAACAAAACACGAAACGTGCGTCAGCTGTTTAAATAGCTAAAATATCACCCGATATTTAAAAAATTTGTCGTTTCTTTAACAAATGATACTACTTTTTGTATTAATGGCACTATATTGCTTTTAGAAATTGAGTTGTTTGATTTATGGGAATAGCAAGGCGTTTGTTTCGCATTTGTCGCGGTTTCCAGAATTTTGTAACAGCTCCATTTTCTGCTGACATCAAAGGACACCCATCAGTTCCAACTCCTACACAATTTTTTAGGTCAAGACCAAAATTTGTCAAAGTTTTAAGAACTATTGATGATAGTGCCTTCGCATCAATTGACATATCAGCGTCATTATCAATATCCTGTGAAGGCTCTTCATTTGCGTTTAAACAAAGCCAAAAAATTCTTCCCTTACAACTTTTTGTTGTATGTTGAAATATTTTAAAGATAAGGAAATCTGGCTTTTCCTTGACAATTCCGTGCGATCGTCAAAAATTATCGAATAGGATTTTGATTCATATAACACATACATACATATATTCATACATACATACATGCATACATACATACATACATACATACATACATACATACATACATACATACATACATACATAAATATTGCATTTACTAAGGCTTATTAATAATTCAACCTCACGCATTAACAAGTCAATCGTTTAGTCTTTGAAATAGATGACACCTGCTGGGATTCAATGTATTATATACAGTATTTGAATACAGTAAACTAGATGTTTCATTGAAAATATGTAATAAATAACTATTAGGATTAAGATTTGGATACTCATTGAAAATTTGGTTAGAGATTCAATAAAAAAAACCTTGCTGGGATTTACAAAAATTTTGTACATTTAAAAAAATAATAATAATAGGTATTCTTGTATTATCGAAATAAACAAAACATATTTTTATAATTTACGGGGGGGGAATTTCCTTATTACCCCCCCCCCTGAATCCGCGCCTGATGACAATTGTCATTTACGAAAATATGTATACAACAAAGTCAAATGATAAGTTTACTGTGATTGTACCTAAAGATTGAATATACAGAAAATTTGCATGCCATTTGAAACAAGCAAACATATATGAACTTTGAGCGTGTCTGTCCAAACAAATAATAAATATATCATAATATTCAGATATCTGACAACAAACTACCAAAAAAATTATCCAAATCCGCGAACATGAAAAAAATTAATTAATGCCGCTCTTCAGCCATTGCGCGGCGCCCTTTTGAAATCACATGTAGTCAAACTGAAATTTATGTTTCACTTTTGTAAAAACCAGGTTTTACAAAAATAAACTTTGCGTTTTTTAAAAAATAAAAAAAAAACTATACGATCTTATGATGACATATTCTTTAAAAAAAAAACTTTCATTATTACTTATAGAATAAAAGAAAAAACTTTTAAAATATTTCGCCAATTTGCCTTACTTGAAGCCCCAGTTCATTGGAAAGCGTAAAATTTAGAATTTAAGGAAAATACTTAGCAATTTATTTTATTAATGTTAAGAAATATTGTTGCTAACATGATTTTAAAATCAAATTGATTTTATTTTCCAAATGTAAGCTTTTCTGATAAGCACAATCGGCATACGATGTCCCTCGGCTTAAGTTTATAAGGCAAGAAGTGTTACTGCTTCTGAATTTATATTAATGATTTTAAAGGAAATTGTCGAATTGATGATTCTGCAAGTTCTTGTTTCATTGTACACGGATCTTTATCACGTAATAATTAATGTAATTCTACATCCTCAAACTGTAAGGGCTTTTTAGTAAAACATTTACTATTTTTTAATTTAACAAATAGGTGTCCTTAACATATAAAGGATTTCATAAGGGTTTCGTTAAGCGCTAGACGGTAGGAACCTGTAGTTTAAACTATTTTTGTATGACTTCCCTGCTGGAAATATGTATCAATTGTTCTTTGATCTTTTAAACCGTGACCAGTGAAGATAATATTATAATATAAAAAAGAAACGAATTGTGGTAGGTGAAAATAACACATATAACTTAACTCTTGATAATGTATTTAAAGTTTAATTACACCAGAGGAGAGGTAGTTGACACAAAACTGGTCATGAAGCTGGATTTTGTGCGGGTAGTTGCTGATTCCATCTGGTCATATAACTTTATATGAATGGGATCGATCATTTTTACATGGTTCACTCGGGACAATATCTCCGACAAGAATTATTTTAACCGAAATTTAATGTTATTTCGGTGACTTTTCACGAAGTGTCAAAAAGAGGCAAATTTACCCTCTCCTAGGACATCGCCATGTTAAAGTGACCAGTCCCCTTCATATAAAATGTTAGAACTAGAAGAGGTCTCTCCACTTTAGAACTGTCACGTAACAAGTTTGGTGTTAGTAACCTTTAATTTACTTAAATAGCACTTTTACCCTTTACAGCCTGTTCATGGATTTCGAACGTCATCGTTCGCATAGAAAATTACATTAAAAACAAAAACAAACATCGAACAATGTTCGAATTTTGTTTTTGTTTTAAATGGAATTTTCTATGCGAACGATGAAGTTCGATATCGTAAAACAGGCAGTTAGTCTGGATTTTCGATTAAAATTTAACAAATTTTGTATTCTATTTTGCTAATAAAATAAATTTTAATTTATTGAAATATGTTTAGCTCTTTAAAAATGAAATTTTGTAAAAAGCACTATAAAATTTAAGTCCATTTACAAGTCATCACTTACAATCCCCCTTTAACATTATTTTTAATAAAAAGCGGGTAAAAAAATCGTTTAGTTTTTTTCATATTCCATAAATTCCTAATTTTTATTAAATTACATATTTCGGCCACTAAACAATGTCAACTTCTATCACAATTATGTTTGTTCTACATTTAACATAAACATAAATTTATTAATATTAAAAGCAAACAAAACAACAGCAAACCCACTACTAAAAATGTCATATTTATTCCAGCAAACAAAAAAAAAGATGATGACATGTAATTGAAATGGTACGACGAATATGTCAATATTGTACAAATGTACCGAAAAAAATCACGCAATATCCCTTTTTTATTTAATAAACGAAACAATGACTACAACAATGAAAAGCCAACCCCTAGGAGTTGGAAAAAAAGTAAAAGGAAAGTAAAATTCAGAAATCAAATATGAATGAAACAATAAGGAACAATATAGCAAACGACATACATACTTGTACAAACATAAGTAGTCATAACTATTCATTATGGAAAACTATGCATGAATGGCTTGTCCTGGCAAATACAAAAGGACGAGCGGGAAAAATATTGCAGTCAATGGAAAAAATAAGTGAAAGTGAATGTATGAGTTATATGGCACTCCCCTCGTTTAGAAAGAGTTTTTCAAAAAGGAGGAAAAGGAAACCATGCTGGGACCAAATACATATGTACATACATACTACAACTTCAATACATAATTTCTAATAATAATGTGTACGTTTGCAAAGCGTTGTGTACAAATATCCTGCATTTGTACTTAACCCTTTTTTGTAAACTGCGTTGCCGTTGTCCTCATCGTTTGTTACTTCATAATGCCATCATCATAATTTAATATCAAAAAACTATTATCGTATATAAATAACGATTTAGATTTATATTTATGGTCATGGTTTTATTAATAAATATATTCATCCTTTGAATCTCTTTCCTGGTAGGGACACGCGCCTGAGTTTTTATTTTTTCCTATCACTTTTTTCATTGTCATTATTTGTCCATGCCAAGAGACATTATGATTAAATAAATATAAAAATTTAATTTTTGATTTAGTGTGTCATCCAAAACCATGCAACCCTTTTAGATCACATCCTCCTTTCTGAAATATTTTATTTAGTTTTAGCACTAGAGCAACAAATAGAAGATAGTTTATAGATTATTTATTGGAATTTCAAGTGTCTGTACTTGAATAAATGTTTATTTTTTGCAGTTGCAGGATATTGGTAAAATATCAAAATTAAATGGAAAAAACTGCCACATGCTCGTTATTATTATTTTACGTAAAACACATCATAAATGTTCAAGGAGTTTTATTTGAATTTGAGGAGGATATTGTGTCTTGTATTGATTATGCCACCAGTATCATCGATTGTAGTTTATTGGAAAAAAGGATTGATAATGAATATTTTATTATTAGTTTTTTTTCAAAAGCTTTTACAATTCTTTCTTATTTCAAAGCACATAAATAAAACAAGTAAAAGTGCTATATTCGGCAATGCTGTATGTAGCTTTTATACTCTTCACCAGTATATTGCAATTGCTCCCTAGTTCAAATTGTATCTATGGTTTCGTGTCAAAATCCTAATTATGTGAGAAAATTTGTAAGGGCGCTGTGTACGTATAACCCCAGGAAGTAAATTATGCTGTACTTTCAAGGAAGTAGTATTTTTCTAATTTGGTTGGAAAGCTTATTATATTTTAAGAACTTTATAGTTTAAAATAATATTCCTAAAGTAATTTTTATTTTCTATGTAGCTTTTACCTATGAAAATTGTTTATCGGTTATTAAAAGTTTATAAATATTATTAGTATTATTATTTAATTAAGCTTGAGGTCTCTTTTTTTTAAAAAAACAAATTAAATTTATTTAATCCAATATTTCGGCACTCCGTTGTGTGCCTTCTGCAGGGTTTTTTAACAAAAATTCTGATAACAATTTTCATTTAAATACAATACTAATAAAATTTTGTAAAGGTCGAACAATAGTCAATTTATAGTTTATAAATATTTTACACTGAAAGAATTTTCTTCGCAATACCAATGAATTTTGACATTAATCCCATGAAAAATTGCATTAAAAAGGAACCTATGCAGCGCTTCGTTGGATCAATGAAACCTGTTTCATTAAAAGGATTTAATGAAACATTACATTAGATCTATGAATATTATTCATTGGATGAATACTTTCAATAAAGTAAAAAAAATTTTTAAAATGCATTACATTCTGCTGGTGTCTAATAATTGTAAATTTTTCTGAACATTCAATATACCTCATTGCTTTCCAAAGGAAGGCTAAGGTAAAATGTAAAAAGAAAATACAATATAATAGTCTGGTAGTGTATTAAGTCATTTCTGAAAAATTAAAGGAATAGAACTATTACAAAAAAGCTTTACAAAATACATAACTGAAATTTAACTCATAGAATAAATTCGAAAAATGAAAAAAATATTTATAACAATATAAAGTAACCTTCACAAGGAAATAATTCCCAATTTCTAATTGTTAAAATAGTTGAGTTAAATACATTCAATTTATAAAGTAACACTATCCAGTGAGACACAAAGAATGCTGACGAAGGCCGTAGCGGGCCAGAAAATGCATTACATTCTGCTGGTGTCTAATAATTGTAAATTTTTCTGAACATTCAATATACCTCATTGCTTTCCAAAGGAAGGCTAAGGTAAAATGTAAAAAGAAAATACAATATAATAGTCTGGTAGTGTATTAAGTCATTTCTGAAAAATTAAAGGAATAGAACTATTACAAAAAAGCTTTACAAAATACATAACTGAAATTTAACTCATAGAATAAATTCGGAAAATGAAAAAAAATATTTATAATAATATAAAGTAACCTTCACAAGGAAATAATTCCCAATTTCTAATTGTTAAAATAGTTGAGTTAAATACATTCAATTTATAAAGTAACACTATCCAGTGAGACACAAAGAATGCTGACGAAGGCCGTAGCGGGCCAGAAAATGCATTACATTCTGCTGGTGTCTAATAATTGTAAATTTTTCTGAACATTCAATATACCTCATTGCTTTCCAAAGGAAGGCTAAGGTAAAATGTAAAAAGAAAATACAATATAATAGTCTGGTAGTGTATTAAGTCATTTCTGAAAAATTAAAGGAATAGAACTATTACAAAAAAGCTTTACAAAATACATAACTGAAATTTAACTCATAGAATAAATTCGGAAAATGAAAAAAATATTTATAATAATATAAAGTAACCTTCACAAGGAAATAATTCCCAATTTCTAATTGTTAAAATAGTTGAGTTAAATACATTCAATTTATAAAGTAACACTATCCAGTGAGACACAAAGAATGCTGACGAAGGCCGTAGCGGGCCAGAAAATGCATTACATTCTGCTGGTGTCTAATAATTGTAAATTTTTCTGAACATTCAATATACCTCATTGCTTTCCAAAGGAAGGCTAAGGTAAAATGTAAAAAGAAAATACAATATAATAGTCTGGTAGTGTATTAAGTCATTTCTGAAAAATTAAAGGAATAGAACTATTACAAAAAAGCTTTACAAAATACATAACTGAAATTTAACTCATAGAATAAATTCGAAAAATGAAAAAAAAAATTTTTTTATTTCTTTTAATTATTTTTTTTTCCTTTTTTATTTTACTCTGTTTTATTTTTTTCTGTCTCTGGCGGGATTCGATCGCGCAACCTCGGTGCTGATAGACTAGCTCACTACTAGCTAGTCTACTGGGGCAGTGTAGTTTTTAGATAAAAAACCTATGTTTTTTACTCAATTAAGAGCGTAAATATCAGATTTAATTGTCAATAATAACAATAACAACGTTGATTAAAAGTGGATTCAAAGTTTTTGTCTCATTACTATAATGACACTTTTATTGTCATAATGAAAGTTTAAATTTATGAAGGCAATTATTGAAATATGTTGCTTTTATAAAAAATTTTTTGGATTTCATAAATTTAATGGCATACATGTAACATTAGATGTATGAAATTATTAAATCTCACATTTTTTAATTAAAAATTAAACACATTTTTAAGGAAACTATAATTTTGTATTAATTTATGAATATAGTTATGTTTGTATATTGTTTTTTATGTTCCCAATTAAAATTTTTTGTTTAACTTGGACAAACTTAAGTTTTCATATATCCAATGAAAAATTTTAACGTAATTACGAAATCCAATGAAGCGATTTTAACGAAAATATTTCATTATAACTATGAACTTCCATTTAGACAATGAAAATTTTCATTTACCCAAGGAATTTTTTTTATGAAAATGATTCATTAAATATATGAAGCATTTTTCTTTCAGTGTATGTAGTACATCTAGTGTAAAAATATTTCAATAAACAACGTTGTATGCGGGACAGCAGCAGAGCAGATGTTCAGACGTTTCGTCATCCACCTTACAAAATCTGCATAGTTTGGTAGATGCGTTACCCATATTAAACTGGTGGTATCCAAAACCACAGCTCCCCGTAAATAGGCAAACTAGCAGTCTAAGTTCCACCTTCTCAAGCAGTAGAAGACTACAAGCCCTGCTGCGGGACAAATCTCTTAGACTGTCCTTATCCAGAAGTGGATGTCCATTTTTGTAACGTCCCCCTGATGTGACCAACAGGGACGCCGAAGAAAAGCTCAGGGTCAAAGAACGGCAAACCTCTTTGGAAACCCGGGCCGATGATGCCCGTACCAGTAGCACCATTTGTCTGTTTTCTACCGTCTGTGAACCAGACCTGATCCGCGCAATAGCGCCACCATGATTGGTCCGCCCATTGGTCCCTATCAGGTATGAGGACATTAAAATCCTATTCAATACCAGCCTAGGCAGCATATGATCGCCCACCACAATGGATGGATCATTCCTAATAATAACAAGAATCCGCGTGTGACCCACCAAGTAATCTGCTTTATATTCAGCAATGCACGGCATCCTGCCAGCACACATGCAAGCTTCCTCCTTTATAGATATCTGCAACGGAGGAATGTGCAGGATAGCTCCTACAGCCAGAGTAGGGCAGGTCCCCATTGCGTATACGTTTTGTTTATAGGCTGGATTGGAGAGCTCATGTTTCAGTTGAGACAAAAGAGTTTCAAGGAATGTATTTCAACGATTTCGTAAATTACCGGCTTATTAGTTTATTTTATAAAATAGAAAATATGGATGCCCGCAATACTTGCAGAATCTTTTCACTTCTTCATCTTCGCACTCGTCTCGTACTTCATCTATTTACCCTTATCGTGTTTGGCGACTGTTTGGTAATAGATTAAAGATAACGTGAACTTATTTCCTTTATTCTATTACCAAACAGTCGCAGGGGTATTTTAAATTCGCAAACCACGTTGTTGTTTTTGTTAAAGCTTTAATATTGTTTCAAGTAAAACTGGGGTTTATAATTCTTATTCGCTTTATAGTTTTTTTTTTTTTTTTGTATAATATCTTTAGTTTTTCTAAAATCTTTGGATGAAGTTTCCTGATGATCTGGCCTATGCAACCAATGAAATGCGCATAGGAATAGCTTATCCCATCAACAATAAATTTCAGTTAATCAATAGTATGAAATGGGAATTTAGCACATTTAAACGAAACCTTGTTAATTAATTTTTTCAATCACAAGAAAAACTTTGATCACGATAAGGGTGATTATATGTCCTAGAATTAGTATTATGTATATGGAGAAGTCGTTTGTTGTTAGAATATCCAGACAGTGGAACAGTGTTATTCCGTACAATGCGCGCAATTTTTCGCTTAGTCTTCATAATTTTCAGAAACTCTTTATGGACAACATGTAACACATATTTTTTTCGCTTCTTTTATCAATGGCCATCTGGAACTTATGTTATATATGTATATTTTTACTTTCCTAATGCCTGCGATATACATGTTTTGCGCAACTAGAGCTAGTTTTAAATATTTTAAGTATGTAATTGTATTTACTTGTAGAAATACTATGTAATCCATTTGGCCTTTCAGGCTGCCGGGATGAATTCAATAAAATCTAAATATAAACCTAAAATTTGGGACGATTAACGTAATGTTATCGTACGTCCATAATTGATCTTAAATCCTATAAAGGACATATTTTCGAAAGTAAAGGATTTAAGATATGACTTCGTTGCAAGCAAAAGAAAGAAGTTGTAGTGGTGGCTGAAGCTGACGACGAAACGAGTAGCGCAGCAAGAAAAAAATGCGAAAAGGATATTGAAGATTTCTACATATATGGTTGCAAATAGCATCTTTAAAAATTTAGAGGATTATGCAAGAATAATATGTGAATCTACTTTTTGTCATGTTACGACACCAACCATTTTAAATTGTTTCTCAAAGAATAATGAAAATATTATTTCCTTTTTTCATTTTGGTGTAAATCGCAACTAGCTTTACATTTAGTGAAAGAGAGGGAAAATTTGAAAAGCATGGTTCTAAAAGACAAGACTAATTGCTTGGTGTCGTAACGTGACAAAAAGTAGACTTTTCTGTGGAAATACCCATATCCAACTACATAAATACTATAACCATTTTGATGAAATTTATATGTGTTAACCAACTGGCAATGTACTGTCACAAAACAAAGTTCAAAACTTCGAATGTTGCGCTTCAAATTCATTATGGTGTTGTCAAATACAAATTTTAGCTCAAACCGGACCTGGGACAAATGCATTAAATAAGCGAACACATTTACAAGTTTTCCACATTAAATCAAGACAATAAAAATTTAAGTTTATTGCATTACCACTCACTAACTTTAACACTTTTAATGCACTATTTTTACATTTAATTAATTACTTATGAAAGTATGCATTGATATTTCAACACATTTCATTAAAGTTGATGGTTAGTAATGCCCTAGTTTAGCAATTTTATTTAGACACATCGTTATTATTGTGAAACATTGTACGACACGATTATTCACCCATGGTCAAACTGACCAGATTCTGAAAATATATATATGTATACATTCTTTCAGTTTTTCTATATCAATTCGTTTCAGGTTTTTACGAGCAATTAAATTTTTAATGAGAATACTGCAAAGGGTCTTATCCAGCCTATGACATAAATATTGCCGATGCAACCATTTTGTCCACTTTAATGAATATATGTATGTACTAGCTTCACCCGGTGCGCTTTGCGACCCCAGTCAAGATAAAGAAAATAAAAAATTTTTAAAACAGATCACATGCATTGATAACAAAGTATCTTGTACTAAATTTTAAAGATTTTACAGTAACCGTTCTACAGATATGTATACAGAAATGCAATTGCGAGCATAGGATAAAACAATGAACGACCATTAGAGGAAAAGTACGCTATATTGATAAACTTTTGGGTTGAGAACCAAATCCAATTTAAAACATTATCTAAAGTTGCAATAAAATATCTTATAGTCCCTGTTACTTTGGTTCCTTCAGAAAGGTGCTTATCAGCATCACAATTTTTAAAAACTGTCATCTTAAATAACGTGCGCACATACATACATCTCTTACTTTCAATAAGTGATAAAAGCAACAAATTGTAGCCTGATAAAATACTAGTTAAAGTTTTAATACTTAAGTACAAACATTCAGTCGATAGTAATATCGATATATCGATTGTGAAATCTGAACTATCGATAAATATCGATAGTATCCCAGCACTAGGGGTGCCACACCTGGGTAGTCAGAAGTCAGTAGTTTCATAGGTCCATAAGCCAACAAACAAACAGACAGACATTTTTCAATTTTTTTATATATATGGGCATTTCCATGAGAATGTCAACCAAGACTCAAAAAAATAACAACGCTTGAAACTTTTTTTCAAACTAAATAATATTCGGCACAAATAACTTTAATATAATTCTTAACCTCATAACATAATTCTGTTCTGGTGATCTTGATAGGCCACGGTACAAGTAGGGTACACTTTCAAAAAAATTTTTTTTTTATATTATAGTGTAGGGTATCATAAGGTCGGGCTTGACCGACTATACTTTCTTACTTGTTTGTTTTAAGTTTTTATACACATATATTTACAAAATATATATTTCATGCCATGTAAATACTATAAGACAAAAATCTGTCACGTACGGTATGTCAAGAACGATATTACATTTTTTTCATTATAAAACCATCCCAAAAATGTTTTTTTCCAATTACGGATTATAAAGGGAAAACATGTGGTTTAATGTAAAAAAATTAAAAAAAAAGAAAAACCTCCCACAATTGGCAGATTTTCGTATTATTTACATTCACCTCAAATTCACTTCCGTTTTATGTCACTTACGATATGCACTTATTTTGCTTGATTTTTTGGAAAACAAGGTTTCGAATTTAATAATTTTTTTTTCATATATACTCTAAATGAAAAATAATGATAAAAAAAAGGTTCCAGTTAATACTATTTTTGCAAAATTTCTATCTCTCTGAAGGCGTACAAATGTCACGTACGATGACATGGAAATGCCCATATGTATGTAGATATGAAAGCTGAATGATCCAAATATCGTTCTTTCTTTTTTGAGCATAATGCCTTAAACAATCCGTCAGGCTTTAAATGTCTATGTAGCTTTTTCCGTTTCTTTCCTTAACAACTTGGCTTTCTTGTTCTGTTTCTATCCAAAGAATTTCTCTAATAAAAATTCAAAACCTCAATACTAGCTGATTGGTTTTATTTTCCTATTTTTTATTTAATACGCTATTGGATATTATTTCCTGAGGAACGTAATAATGTTATTTTGTTTATTTAGATTATTATTTGGCTCAAAGAATTTACAACATCCACATTTCCATCCAGCTTCTAACAGCTATAAATCCAACTCTACCGAACAAATTTGTACTTAGAACAAAATAATATCAGCTTTGAAAATTAAATCTTTAAAAAGCTGCAGTTTAACAAACATTTTAAAATCATTTTTTTTATAAATTTTTAATTAATAATTTAATTTAGTTCCAATAAAATTTGTATTGAAATCATGCGATTTCAATTAATTCCTCTGAAATTACAATTATAGTGAAATAATATACATTTGGAATCTAGTCGTTGTAAATAAACGGGTATGTTCTAGAATCCACTCGTGTTCTGCATTTCAGAGGTTGGTGAAAGTAAAACGAATCGACTTTTAATCTAATATCTGATAACATTTTTAACAAAAAAAAAATAGTTTCTAGTTTAAAATGTTCTTTATTACATTTAATCAAAAGTAAGTATATCGTTACCTAAAACGCAAAAGGCCCTAACTAACTCAATTTTAAAATCGACTTTTTTATTGATTTTAATGTAATAAAAGCTTAATTTTAACGTTTTTTATGTTATTTTCCGACAATTTGTTTTTTTATAAGTTTTCTGATTCTTTACAGCTTTAACGATTTATAATAAGTAGTAGACTTTGCTATCATGCCGCTGTTAGCAAATTTTTGCAAATTTCCGCTAATTTAGCAATTTTAACCGAAAGTTTACATTCCTTGTTGTTTTATAAACTTTTACGGCCATTTTCACCAAGTTCGGTTAAAATTAACCATCGGTTATAGCTGTCAAAACGTATTGGTAACCGGAACTTTAATTGAAAGTTAGTTTTAACCGAACTTGGTGAAAATGGCCGTTAATCAAGTTAATTTCTTGTTTGAAAAATTAAAAATTTTCGCGAATTTTCGCTATTTTTGGAAATTTTAATTTTTTTCCCGACATTTTTTTTAGGGTCCGCTTTTTTTCTCTAGTAAAAGGAGTTTCACATGGAAAAAACGAAGATTCTGATTTAGTTTTGATTCCAATTGTTGAATTTTATTGATATTAAAGACGAATTTGATTGTAATCTGGTTGTGTGTTACTTTAATCTCTTAAAAAAACGACTTGATCGATTACGACAACGACAACCGGAATAAGGCTGAATATATAAATTGATTTTAAAAAGTTAATTGCATTCAAATATGAAAAATTGTATGATTGATTTCAAAATAAAATCATACCAATTATTTTTCCGATTTTGAATCTTGTATACCCTTAACTGGTGCGATAAGAACAGAAAGTCATAAGTGTCGTTCTTTAGATATAAATAATTATATTTTGTGCTACGCCCATTTATTAAATCCCACCAAAATTATGTCGGATGTTGTGTATTGATAAGCAAGATGCTTATATCTAATTTGGAAGCCGTGGGGTTTTTTCTCATATCTCAGTCATAAGTGGACCGATCTGGCTGAATTTCAATAAAAAACTTTAACGAAGTATGTGTGACATACAAATATAACAACCTAGACTCCACCATTGCTGGGGTCTTCGACAACATACACACGGTCAGATGGACAAACGGATTTTATTAAACCAACTTCGGTAATCATAAGGGCCCATAATACATATATACTTTACAGGGTCTAAAATCAATATTGTGCAAATTACAAACGGATTGGCAAGCTTATATGTATATTCCCTTTTACCTTCGGTGAAGTGTATAACTTAGCAGTTATTAACGAAAAATCATGTGATTGCCATCTCTTACATACATAATTAACAAAAGAACTTTTCTATGATAGTTTTTCTTAGTAAACGTTTGTGCAATTTAATAATCGTTTTTAAATACAGGGGTTTTAATTTAGCCCTTAAATTTTTTAGGGCATTCGTTTGTTTCCTAATGATGCATTTAAAAACATTGTTTTTAAGTTCTTTAAAAACCAACGTTCTTATGTTTTTAATTAACTATTTCATTTACCGCAACCCAGTCTCAGATCAAATTACTACCTTTAAAAAATATTTTAACCCTTATTCTTAGTGAAACCTCTGCAAAGCATGCCCACCCTCCCTCTACACCCAATAAAAATAGAATATTTGACTTTACAATGCATGTCATCAGAGGCAATCGAATGTCAATTGTTCAATAGTGCAACAATAGACTTTGAAAGATTTATTACCCAGCCAGTTTACAATGTACTGGCAACAACAATACCAGAGTGCAGACACTTATTTAACCCATTTCAAATCATAAACCCACAACAAACGGCGAACACACGCACACACAGACACAAACTCTTGTGTGTCTTCTTACAACAATATAAAATATTTTTTGGAAGCTAAAGTAGAAGGGTTTTCCCTCTACCTCCTACTGACAGATGGAACAACATTTCCTTTATTCAATGTACGGAAACGGATATAAGTATGTAAAATTTAAGTTCTTTTTTTCGCTGTTTTACTTAAAGCGTAATAATCGTATGCATAAAACTTTATTAAGTTCCTTTACAGTTTTTTCCGCTGTTTTTTTTTAATGAAAAAACAAATTTTTTCTACTTTAAAAAGTCGTTTATAATAAACCGTGTCAAAGGTTTATCAGCAGCAGCAAAAAGTCAAATAAATTTTGTTTGCAAACAAATTACATTGTTGCGAAAAATTTAAAAGGGGAAAAAATCTCGCGGGATTTACATGATAATGAAATATCATTACAACCTTATTGATAACACCAACGAGATACAGCTGCCAAAATTGGGTTATATTTTTTTACTAAAAACAACCTGCAAAGGGTGTCAATATGAATGGGTTATTATGGCCTTATAATTTGAAATTTGCATGAAATCGAACGAATCTACACTTTAAATTTAAAATTATGCTAATAGTGTTTGTTTCATTTGGTACGTTATTTTACGCAAAATGAAACTTCCTATGCTAAAAAAAATAAAAATAAGAATAGGAGTTGGCAGGATAAACCATATTAAAATTTATTACAAGTTGTTCAAGATTGCTTGAGTTGGAATGCATTATAAAGGAAGTTAATAAACAGAGTCTTGATAAGATTTGTTTTGTAAAATAATATTTTTGAATTCAATTACGTTGAAAACTGCACTAAATATTTATATGACTTGAAGAAGTTACAGAGCTTGTTTTATATATATATACAACCCTTCTCTAAATAACAAGTTTGCACTCCAAATATTTGAATATCTTGCATGAGGTTACTTGCGGTCTACACGTGAGATGAGATATTTTTTCATTTGAAAATAAACACAACAAAAACCATGTCAGGAAAATACGGAAATATTTTTGAATCAGTGTTCGAAAATGATATGTTTTTACTTGTTTAATAAGTTTATAAAAAACAACATATTATTCTATGATTTTTTGTTCGAAAATATTTTCTAAAAATATTTGAATTAATCAAAATTTTTCAATAAAGATACAACTATTTTTTAAAATAAAATATTGTTTGTTATCAAAGGAATAAATATTTTACTGGCGACGAGGATAATTTAATTAAAATATGGAAGACGTTTTTTCGCAAGTTCTCACAATGCAACAACAATGGGCACAGCGTATGATAGCTGACCAGCGTCAGTTTTTTCAAAAGTTTTTGAATGATCGTGACAGTCCTTCTTCTAGTTTGGTATCGGCTACAGGAGCAGTTCCAAAATTCCACAGTTTTGACGATAGCCAAATCGATGTTGATTCTTATAAAAGACAACTTCAAGAGCATTTCAAAGCATATGGAGTAGAAGACAATGAAAAGAAGCGTTCATTTTTTCTTTCGTGGGTGGGTGATAAAACTTTTCACCTTATTCAAAAATTAATTGGGAAACATAATTTACAAAATGCGTCATATGAAGATTTAATCAAGAACTTGGATGATTGTAATTCTGAATATGTCGATCAGTTAATTAGAGATATTGTTATTTTATATACTCCGGATGAACCTGTGCGTACTGCTGCATTACACAAAGATGATACATCACTTCAGGAGGTGCTACAAATTGCTGAAACATATGAAGCAACACAGAAAACTTTGGACACATTGAAAAACAAAAATCATCTGGATGATGAAATTTATGCAGTTAAATAAAATTTTCAACATCAACCGAATCAAGATATAAATAGAAGAATTCAAATGAACCCATTACCGGCATGTAGTCAATGTTTTAAAACGCATGAAAAGAAGAACTGCAAGTACCTAACAGCACAATGATTTAAATGTAAACGTAAAGGTCGTATTGCATCTGTATGTAAGTCTAATCCAAATAATAATAACTTTAGAATAAAAACAGTTGATACTGAAGTCTCAAATTGCAATGTGATAGATGATATTATAAAGCGATATGGGAATAAAATGCTTATAGATGTAGAGTTAAATAATCAAATAGTAAGATTTCAATTTGATACGGGAGCTGGTCGTTCCATTATTAGTTTAACTACTTTTAAATTGTTAAAAAATACACCACCTTTAACTGAAACACCGATTATGTTACATGCCTATGGTAACTCAGAAATTCCAGTATTGGGGTCATGTAAAGTTAATGTAAAAATTCTTGATGAAACGAAATTATTAGATGCGATTGTTGTCAATTCGGAACATTGCAGTAATATATTTGGTTTAAATTGGTACGATGAATTTAAATCAGTGCAAATTTTTCGTTTAGGAGAAAATTCTGCAATTACCGCTATCTTTAACGATTTCAAGGATTTATTTTCTAAAGAGTTGGGACGCTGCAGTGTAATGCAAGCTCATATATTTATGAAACCTCACGTAAGACCAAAATTTTTTAAGCCTAGGCCTATACCATACGCGATTTTTGATATTTTTAAAGAAGAAGCCAAGAGATTAACCAAATTGGGCATTTGGAAACCAGTTAAGTTTAGCCAATGGGCTTCTCCTCTTGTTATTGTCCCTAAGCCAAATAATAAGATACGTATTTGTGCTGATTTTAAAGCTACTATTAATCCTCAAATGGATATTGAGCAATATCCTATTCCAAGAATTCGTGACTTATTCCATAAACTGAAAAATGGAAAGTTATTTTCAAGAATTGATTTATCTGATGCATACTTGCAAATTGAGGTGGATGAAGAATCAAAGAATCTTCTAGTGGTGAATACACCTTTGGGTCTGTACCAGTACCAACGTTTGCCGTTTGGGGTTGCAAGTGCACCTGCGATTTTCCAAAGATTAATTGAGCAAACTATTTCTGGTATTCCAGGCTGTGTTAATTATTTAGATGACATAATTTGTACTGGGGTTAACAATGAAGAACACATTAATAATCTTAAACTTCTTTTAAATTGTTTGTATGAATCTGGTTTTAAATGTAATTTTGAAAAATGTGCTTTTATGCAACAGAAAATAGAATATCTTGGTCATATTAGTTCTTCGGGCATTCAACAGTCAAAAAAAGGAACAGAAGCAATTACAAATTTGCCCAGACCAAAGAATCTGGTCGAGTTGCAGTCGTTTTTGGGCAAAGTTAGCTATTATGGTTCATTTATCAAAAATGTTTCAACTATTTGTGGTCCACTGAACTTACTAAGGAAGAAAAATCAAAGTTTTTACTGGGGTACAGAACAAGAAAATTCTTTTCAAGAGCTTAAGCGTCAACTAGTAGAAATGATTCAGTTGGCTCATTTTGATGAAAAACTACCCATAGTTTTAGCGACCGATGCATCATCTTACGGCATTGGAGCTGTTATTTCTCATATTTATCCAGATGGGTCAGAACATCCCATTGCTTTTGCGTCTAAAACCTTAAATGATAGTCAGAAAAATTATAGTCAAATAGAAAAGGAAGCATTATAAATTATTTATGGAGTAAAGAAATTCCATGATTACTTGTATGGTCGTAAGTTTACTTTGTTTACCGATCACAAACCTTTAATTTCTATTTTTAATCCAGAAAAAATTTCAGTAACATCTAACAGACTTCAACGTTGGACATTAATTTTGTCTGGTTATGTGTATGCAATCAAATATAAGAACACAAAATGCCATGAAAATGCAGATGCTTTATCGAGACTTCCTTATAAAGAAGACAAAGACTTTGACAAACAAATAGAAATAAACGAAATAAATATTGAAGAGGAATTAAGTTGTTTTCCAATTGATTTTAAAAAGATTGCAAAATTTTCCAAAGAAGATATTATTTTAACAAAAGTATTTAATTATATTAAAAATGGTTGGCCAGAAAATGAGAAGTATTTTTCTAAAGAATTGTTGCCATATTACCGTCACCGAAATAGTTTAACATTTAATGGAAATGCTATAATTTTACAAAATAATTTTAACCGTGTCGTAATTCCTAAAGGATTAAGAGAGCGAATTTTACAACTGATACATCAAGGCCATTGGGGTATAGTTAGGATGAAACAAATTGCTAGACGTTATTGTTGGTGGCCAAAAATTGATGAGGATATAACTAATATTGTTTCATCGTGTCAGGCTTGTAATGTACATTCCACAAGTCCTCCAAAGCAGTTTTTATCTTGGCCAACGGCTTCTGCACCCTGGCAACTTATACATTTGGACTATGCCGGTCCATTTGAAAAATATATGTGGCTGGTAATCGTAGACTCCTTTTCGCAATTCCCATATGTTATAAAAATGGACAATAGTACCACAATATCAACAATCAAGGCGTTACAAAATATATTTTCAATAGAAGGGTTACCTGAATTGATTGTCACAGACAACGGTACACAATTTACTTCAAGCGATTTTAAAACGTTTTGTGAAGTACATGGAATAAAACATCTTACTACTGCACCTTTTCATCCGTCCTCAAATGGTAAGGCGGAAAGGTTTGTACGCACATTCAAAACACCAATAAAAAAACAATTATCAGATGGTTCTAGTTTGCAAGCATCAGTTCTTGCCTACTTAGCAACATATAGAACTAGTCCAAATGTATCTGGCAAATCGCCTGCTGAGCTTTTACATGGCCGACAACCTCGAACGTTACTTTCTCTTTTAAGTCCTTCTATTTCCCACACTTCTTGCTCGTATAATATAAAACCTCCTATTCAAGCTAATGATAATGTATTGTGCAAAAACAAAAAAGGAGATAAATGGGTTCCTGGGAAAATAGTAAAAAAAACAAAATATGGAAAAGACATATAAATCAAATTCGAATTCATAAATCATTAAGTAATTCTAATTTTAAAAATATGTCTGAATTAGCTATGCCCTTGTTGGATACGTTTCAATCTACGCAACAAAACTTTCCAATGATAGACAATTTTCCACCATATGTTGGGAACAGCCCAACCATACACCATGAACCTACCTTGGAAATACCAGAACCTGGACCATTAGCAGAACAACCTGAATCATTACCAGATCAACATGAACCATTATTGGAACAACCTGAACGATTCGTGGAACAACCTGAACCCCCGTTTGCAACAGCAACATCACATCCACGCAGATCGATTCGAATAAAAAAAAAACCTGTTCGCTACTCGCCTTAGCGATAAGGTCACAATTTAGACAAGGAGGAATTGATATGTTTTTACTTGTTTAATAAGTTTATAAAAAACAACATATTATTCTATGAACTTTTGTTCGAAAATATTTTCTAAAAATATTTGAATTAATCAAAATTTTTCAATAAAGATACAACTATTTTTTTAAATAAAATATTGTTTGTTATCAAAGGAATAAACATTTTAGAAAATAAACACTAAATATCGTTTTTTAATGTTCGGTTCGGTAGATCTGTGGAAAACACAAACGCTAATAGTGTTTGTGTAAAAAATCATTAAAAAAAATAACGTTTCCCTGTTAGTCATCTTTCGAACACAAAAATATTACTGTTTTTATCAAACTCAACAAAAGATGTGAACATTTAATTCCGTTCGGTTTTTTTTGAAAACCCACAAACTTCAATGTGTTCGGTTCGGCTCGTTAATGTTCGTTCCTTTTGGCTGGTAAAAAAAAAAACATTTTTACAAAACAAAATACACACACGAAAAAAACCATATAGAACATTAAAATATAATGTTTGTCTACAGTATCACTACAATTGTTCTGTTTTTTACCGAAGAACCGAACATTATATAATGTTCGGTTCTTTCTTGAAAATAGTTACGAACGGTATTAGAGGTTGTGTATGTCTACACAATCACTAAAAAAATAGTTATCGTTCCTGGGTGTGTGAGCCGAACGTTAAATAATGTACTGTTTATTTTCGAACACTGGTTTGAATGATGTTTTAAGCAAAACTTGATGACCAAAAAAGTTAAAAAACACATAAAAATTTTACAACAGAACAAAAGAAAATGTACTTAAAAATATTTTACAATAAAATTGTAAATAAGAGATCAATTTGCTACAAAAAAAAAAACAAACTAAATAAAATAGCTTAAAAAATCTGAATGGCTTAGTCCGTTTTTGATGGCTAAACAAGATGAAAAATTGCTAAATCTAGCCAATAGAAACTGGGAATTATTTCCTTCCGCAGGTAACTTTATATTATATTCAACATTTTTTCATTTTTCGAATTTATTCTATGAGCTAAATTTCAGTTATGTATTTTATAAAGCTTTTTTGTAATAGTTATATTCCTAGCCACCAAATATCTAAATTGGCAGCACTGGTGTTAAGCCATATTACCACTCGAAAGCTCTTTTAATTTTCCCAAAGAGAAATTAAAAAGAAAATCTTTTATCACTTTTTTTAAGCAAAAATAAATTCGGTTGTTTACAGAAGACTGGTTATATGGTTATTTAGTTATTTAGACAAGAACAAAATAGATTAGGCGCTGAGTTCCAAAACTCGGCAATTGCATTTTTAGTTTTAATTATGATAGCAATGACTTTTGACAGATAACACTGCGCTGCTTGCATTGCAAATTAGAGTGAGTTCCAAAACTTTTTCCTTGCATTGTCTAATGAGAAACAAAACTGCTTTCTAACATGGAACAGAACAAAATTCGACCCTTGCAGCCATAATCTGCTTATATTGAAAATTTTTCTTATTCTTTTGTGTTGCAAAAGATAGAGTTTTTGGCAGATAGAGTTTTTGGGCATATCGAAAAGAAAATTAGAAAAGCCGATATTATGTTTAATCCACAATAGTATCTGAAAGTTTTTCAGAATTTGGAATAGCCTATAAAGTCATTGAGGAAGTTGCTATTGCGGACTGAAAATCAGAGGTTTTATCTGTGCTCAAAGCAACAGGTGGACTACGTTTTAAGTTTGCCCCAAGCAAACGAGTTATTATCGAGAAAAATATTTAAATTTTTTTACAGGGACAGGAAGGAGCACTATCGGTCAACTCAAATTAAGCCACGACGATTACCTTATACTGTTAACACAAAACTACAACAGTTCATTGACGTGGGCAAGATTCTTCAAAAGCATTTTGGTGTACACTGGCGAGGAATAGAAAAAGTTTAAAGTTTTACCGTGATATTTTGGATAGCAGCGGCGATGCTTCAGAAGAAGAAAACGTGAACGATTTAGAAAATAACAACTTTGAGGATAATGAAGATTTAAAAATATGCATTTTTCATTTAATGCAGGATTAAATTTTATAAAGAGTGTAAATTGTTATTCGTTTAAATAACTTTTTGGCTAAATTACGAAAAAAAAAAATATATGCCACTCGATTCAGAATTAAAAGACAAAAAAACAAAATTAAAATTTAAGGAGGCTGAGTCCCATGGGGCCCCTGGATCCAAAAAATCACCCCGCCAACTTAGTATGTGTGGGTAGTCAAATTAAAGGTAGGTTAATCACGATTGCAAATACATATGTACTTCTTTTTGTATTCGTTCATTATTTTCCCACCTAGGTTTATTTAAGTGTCTTTTAGATGCAGAGAAGCTTTAGTTAGCGAAGCCGGTATTCGTTATACAAAAGAGGAGAAAATCCTTGCGCTCAGACGAAGGCCTGCTGTGCAGAGAAGATTTAGTTACAAAAAAATTATAAAAAAAAATTTCGCGCGACAGAAGTAGGGGACTTTTTTTGCCTCAGAATGCCCCAGAAGTCCCGCCCGTGCTAAATTTTATTTTTTTCGATTTTCTTGCACAATTACCTATCATTTGAGTACCCACACATACCACTTGTAGAGAAATTAATTCCAAAACTCTTTTCTTGTGGTGCATAGTTCCAAAACACTATCCTTGCAATTCAAAATAAGATACTGTCGCTTTATTTTTCAAGTCAAATAGTTTTCCTTTTGAATAAATTGACGTTATGACAGTCCAATAAAACAGCAAAAACGTGTCCGCTGAAAAAGTCGTATTTAGCTTAGTAAACGTTTTTGAAATTTGTGGAAAATTACTTCAGGTGCAAGTAACGAGTTTTGGAACTCAGCTCCTCACATTTATTTAATTTTTGATTTAAATATATTTCGTTGTTGTTAATATAACTAACATAACCATATAACTTTATAATCCGACTTCCGTGGACAGCCCAAATATTTGTTTTGAGGCTTAAAATCGAAAAAATGCGAATATTTTTTTTATTTTTTTTTTTTTTTTTTCTAAAATTGAGTTTACATATGGAATTAGTAGCACAAGAGGTAAATGAGAGAATCTCATAGTTAGCGATTAAAATACCTGTTTCGCTTTTAGCACAAGGGGTATAAGAACCTTTAAGCCCCTTGTGTTCTAAGCAAATATTAAAATTCATTTTTCACATGGACTGAGCTAAACCTCTTATACATAGATAACACAGCCCGACAAAATTAAAAAAAAATTTTCTTTTTTGCGCCCAACGAGACTAACTTCTGTGCAAAAATGACAAAGCTACAGAAGATTTAGTAAATTAACCCACATAGAAATTCAATACTTTTAAGCAATTATTAATACTAGTGTTCGCCTTATGGTCAAAATTCGACCATGATTTTTTTCTTTTTGTAAATATGAAGAAAACATAATTAATCTAAGTATATATGAATTTATTTGTTTCGAGCATTTATTTTTTCCTTCAAAGTGGATCGATTTGGCGGGCGACCAACCTCCGGTTCATATTTAATCTTCTACGTGAGTAATTTAATTTTGTAAGTTCAGTATAAAAAATACCAATTGAAAAACAAAAACGTATCAAAAAGTCTCCTTTATATATTGTCATCCACTCAGGACGTTGCACGTTTAATTTTATGTTTATATGTCTAATACTAACGAAAATTAATCAAAGTACCAGATGTAGAACGAAAAAGTACCAAAAAGATCCCTTTACATGTTCTTATTCACCCAGTTTAATGTATAATTTTATCTTTATAGGTCGAATATTAACGAAAATTCAAAAAGTTCCAGATGAAGAACAAAAAATTCCAGCATTTTTTATCTTATAGGTTATCACTATATTATAGTTCACTAGCCTAATAGTGAAAATTAAAAATTATCACATGAAGCACAGAAAAGTAAAAAAAAAAAGAAATTTAGTTCCCATATTTCCCCTCTTTTTCTCCCCACAGAGATTCGGTTGACAAACAAAGGAAGAAAGCGTTCTTAACAGTTTTGCCTGGTCTGATTTATATAGTCGAAATATTCGAAAACCGGTTTCTGAAAAATGTCGAATAATCGATTACCCTTACTTTTTATTATTTGATAGTTGAAAATAAATTTTTATATATTTATTTTGCATTTGTGTTAGTAACAATTTTGAACGCTTATAACTCTGAAATTATTGAACAGATTTATATATATAATAAAATATACATTGTGCACTTCTTTGAGTAAATACCTCTTAAATGGTGTATATTTTGTTCAAATCGGTTGACATACAGAGGAGGAAAGTGTTCTTAACTGTTTTGCCTTTGCCGATTTATATATAGATTACTAAAAATTTAGCTTTGTATATTTATTTGTTGTGGGTTAATTCAATTAATCTTCTGTAGCTTTGTCATTTTTGCACAGAAATTAGTCTCGTTGGGCGCAAAATGTTCGTATCAAAATAAACTAATGTCCCATGTAATAAAACAATAAACTTTTCAGTTGTTTCATTTTAAAAAAATAACTTCAAAAGAACAAAATTGCAAAATATCATAAAATTTTTCATAAATTTTCAAATTTTGTCCACTGTAACTCTGTCATTTCTTGACCAATGTTTAAAAACGACCCATGGTTATCTTAAAAATTTTATAACCTTTCACTAGAAAAAAAGAATTACATAATCCCTTTTAAATTCTTGAAGATATTTGCATTTCAGTCACATCATCTTTTTTTAAAACACAAATAAGCTATATCATGAAAACTAGAGCTTATAGAGACAAACTGATTACAGATTTGAATTCAGCGCACCAAAATTAACTAGAATCAGTTGATAGATTCAAAGAAGCAAATTGAGTGTTGGCCTGTTTTATTTTTTTTTTTTTTGAAATCCTATATTTTTTTTTTTTTTTTTTTGCTACACGTTTTGGATTTATTTTTTAATTTGTCGGACTTTCTTCCTTCCACATGTTGATTTAATAATTTGAATTGACTATTAAGTGAACTACATAAATCCTTATAATTTAGTTATTATTTCACCAATATATCCGAAGTTGAAAAATACAAATCGTTACCTAAAACGCAAAAGGCCCTAACTAACAAAAAATTAAAAATGTACTTTTTGAATAAATCTGATGAATTGCATCAACACTAATGTCCACAATAAATTTTGTAATCTTTCAACCAAAATTAGCGATTTTATTAACAAAAAACAAACGGCCCTTTCTACAATAGATTATATGATACGCGCTAAAAGACCTTACTAACAGTTTGCATAATATGCGACATTGTCAATTGTCAAAACAACTGTTAGGTTTTACAATATAAATGCAAGAAAAATAAATTATAAACAGTTTAAGGCAATTTATCGATTACCATTTTTAATAGTAATTTGCTTCTCCTGTAAAATTTTCAAAATGTTAGATAGGGCGTTTTGCGTTTTAGGTAACGAAATGCTAATTGACTTTTGATGTTATTTAAATTTAATATTTCTTTTACTGTTTTTAATGCATAAGCATCGGTAGCAACAAGTTCTTCATAACAATCTTAAATTGCTGAAAGTTTTTTGAATAGAGTTCTGAAGCATCTATTCAGGTTGGCCTTCTTGTTAATACTGGCTGCGGTGTTGACGGTTCCAAGAGATACATTTCATTAAAAATTGCAACTTGTGAAGGAGCCTTTAAACATATTGTTTCCCGTATGAAACCAATTAATCAATATTATCGAATGGCAACTCGGTGTCACCAATGTGCCAAGCAAGTAACATGTAGCAGTTTTGGATAAATTGTTTTAGGACAATTGGCAGCCTTAACCATGTAAGGTGCTGCATCGGTTAAAAATCGAAGGATCTTTTGTCGAAATCTTGTATTTTAAGCAGAGCTCAAACAAATTTATTAATTGATCTTAAAAAATTTTTTTCTTAAGATTTGGAAATTTTTTGAAGAATTTTTTTTTTATAATATGAAAATTTGTAAAAATATATCACTCAAAATTTTAAAATATGCATTTAAAACCAAAATATGAATTTTCACCAAAATATGCAATAATATGCAAAAACAAATCGATGCCATTTTAACGCAAATTTAATGATTCGGAAAGATAATTGGTCGACATCGATTTCAGACTATCGACAAAAAACATGCATTTGCATCCCTACTTATTAATTATATACCACCAATTTAACATGAATGGTTCAAAACACTTCCTCACGATAGAATGAAAGAAATTCCGGAAAGAGTCGAAAGCGAAGGTGAGAATGAAGATGAAGATGATCCTGCTGTTTTCATGGCATATGATTATGACGACTAAAAAAAGTTAACATAGAACCATAAAAACTGTTCTTAACAAAATTTAGTTTAAAAAATATATATAGAGTATGTGGGTTTTCTTATTAGGTATTACTAACATTATTTTCAGGTAAAAGTTCATTTATTTAGAATTTTTATAAAAAGTTATACCACAAGGGGTATACGTGCGGCTTTCCTTACTTCAAAGGAAATTTTTGGGTATTTGTACATATAAACGAAAGTATTTTTATATCTTGTAAGATTAAAAAATATCTCAGAATCTCTATTAATTAAAAAGTTATATTCCAGATAGGCTTAAGAGCCCTTTGTGTTTTGTTCAAATGTAAATCAGAAACAGTTTTTTTACACAATATTAATTAATCATGATTTTGTGATTGCCAGGGAAACCGGAAATATACTTTAAAGTGCTTTATGTGTATTAAATTTGCAGTCAAAACTTGAAAATATGCCCCAAATATGTTAAAATGACTACTTTTTGTAACGTAACGCCAGAAGTAATTTAAATTGTTTCTCCAAAAATTGGATATGTATAGTTTACTTTTTTATATTTTGGTGTAAAGCGCAGTAAGCTCTTCATTAATGGCGATTTCTTTTCTGAGAAAAATATGTTACAGTACATACATGTAACATTTTCTAATGTTACCTAAAATCACTCGAAGTGTTACATGTTGTGCAATTTCAATAGAACACAATTAGTGCTTTTATTTACAACTATTACACTTTCATCATTAATGTACTTAATAAGCGATTTTTAAAGCTATTTAAGCAGTTTCTGCATGCTATTACGGGGTGGAAACAAATATTAACATCACTAATGGCTTATAAAAATTAAAACGATTATAATATAAATAGACTTTTTTTGATTTTAATTTGTAAATATTTTTATATTTTGTTTTAAAATCAATTTTTAACAAAATTATGAGCGGTATGAATTATGACGAACAAAATAAAACATTTGTTGTACAAACAAAGTAGTAACCACCAAAGTTTTAGAACAGGGCAGTTGAACACCTTAAGTTAAAGTAAGGGTAAAACATGCAACATGTTTTGCATGTTTTTCATCGACATATTCACAAAAGAACTTGAAAATTTTTCCCACAGTTGTATTTTTTGTACAAACGAACACAAAAATGTAGAACATGTAACATTAATGCAACATTTTTCTCAGAAAAGAAATCGCCATAAGTAACAAAAGGGATAACGGTTGAACAACATGGTCCTAAAATACAACTTTATTTGCATTCTGACGTTACATTAAAAAAAGTAGACTTTTCGCTGAAAATGCCCATATGTACCTTTAAACGGGCAAAGATTTTTAAATTTGATAGCTTGAAATATAAATCTTTATTATAAGTCCAAATTTTACTAAAAAAGGTTTTATATAAAACGTCTTGCTCAATTCGCAGTCTTATTCAGTTTTGTAATACTTCTGTTATTTTTAACGTCACGCCAGCGCATATTTTTGCTTATATCTGCAAATCCTTAGCGTCGATTGTTCTAATTTTCTTTCTGAATTAGTGCGTAATAAAGTAGTTTTGCATATATAAAAACCCTTTTTACAAATTTGACTTATTCATTTAATTTTTTTAACATTTTGTTGTACAAATATCACGTCACGTCAAAATGGAAACGCCCATATTTGCTTTAAAAAAAAAAAACAAGTCAAAATTATAATCGGTGATCCATAAAATAAGCATAGTTTTTTTACGGACCAATTTTCGAGATTGTACCCTATTTGGAACGTAGTTGGGTATACAGATAGATAATACGAACAGAAAAGGCATCAGAATTTCCAAAAAAAAAAAATTTGGTTCGCTGAAAAATTTTATATGTATGAAAATATGCACTTTACACTATAAACATTTTTTAAATGCTGCAAAATTTCTATTTTAACTAAATTATGCAAAAAATAATGCAGCAAAATCGATCCCAGAATTCATATAAAGCTCTAAAATGGATAAATAGAACATATATTGTTTCTGCCTTCATTGGTTGCACAAGGAAAAACATGCGATTGCATATATTTTACGATTTCCCTGGTTATAACTACCTAACTTTGTTAATTTCTATTTAAAAAAAACGGCGGAAGGTTATACAACCGAAAAAGTTTCCTGGGAAATCGTAGAACAGTGAAAGAGTGCCTACCCAAATAAATGCAGTAAAAACTTGTTTAAGATCAGATGTGCTGCACACAAATAAACTAAAGTGAAACCAAAAAGTTTGTGTATGCCACTGTGTTCTTTATTTCAATGCCCTCCCTAACGATGGCGTAAGAAATAAATTGGCCAACAAATGTCCTAAAAGGTACTTCAAATTACGACATGCACCTAAACAGCCTCATTAAGAAATTCTTGAACGACCTACACCTTCTTCAGCTTATTATTGAGATTACAAAATTCTTTTTTGGTTTGTATTTCTCTAGCACTATGCAATAAGTTATGTATGACGACTGCATCTGTTTAAGATTGATCCGCAAAAAACCGTTACCCGGTAGTTGTGCAAATGCTGTAATGTGCAAGGACAGACAAACAATGTCTGGACTCGATTTCGATTCTTAAACTATTACGCCAATATCACGAGAGCTGCCTTCTCGCCCAAAACAGATTTACGAATGCTTGAAGGAAGAAACCAGAGCTGGAGCCAAATTACGGCATTCTATATCGATGAAAATTCCCATTCAAATTGTATTATAATTTTATTTGATATCGAATACCGTAATTTGGCCCCTGGTGTGTAAATTGAAAATTAATAAATAACAATGAACACATTTCCATGGTGTCAAGTTTATATTAATTAAATTTGGTATAGGCATTTTAACAATTAAACAAGAAGGTATATAGTACATTTGTTATTATCAATTTGAGCTAGGTATGACTTTAAGTTTTATGAAATCAAATTGTATAAAAAAGCACTCACCTCAAAATGGGGTTGCAGTCTTAAAGCAAATTTATATCTGATGACTGATTTTCCGCATTTTTAATTTTAAAAGTTTTTTTTTCAATTTATTCCTTTATCTTTTACACACTTTTTATAAAATCAACACAACTTAATTTAATTAACACACTTTTTTATTTAATTTTCATGAAGTTCCTTACAATTTGGAATAACTGTAAATAAAGAAAAGTTCAGATTATAGTTATACAGTATTTGGCGCAATTTTATATATTTTCCGCAGACACAAACCTATAAACAGAGATGCATTTGTTAATCAAACAGTACACACCAAACACTTCCTAAAATATCTTAATTCATTTTATATTAAACAGCTGCTTGAACAAAATATTTTTCTTTCAGCAGATTTTTCATTGGTGTCAAATTTGTGCTATAAAAGTTTAAAAATTATGTTTAAATTAACTAAATTCGTAGCACAGAATGGTAAATTATTAATTAACTGTAATTTATTTTTCACTTATAATTATATTGTTTATAATTTTATTGCAGCAAATGTCAGAAATTTAACGGGCATACGGTCGCTGGGAGTTTCGACGTTGAAATATGATGCAGCATTGAATCCAGATGAGCCTGTGGATATGAAGAATCCCTATGAAAAGGAACGTAAAGTTTGCATCTTGTGCAAACATGCCATTACACCTGACTATAAAAATGTTAAACTCCTCTCACAGTTCCAATCGCCATACACCGGCCGCATTTATGGCCGCCACATTACCGGATTATGTAAACAAAAACAAACAGAGGTTGAGAAGTCTATTATTAAAGCCCAGAACTGCGCCATGATGCCAACATATCATAAAGATTTGGATTTTATGAAAGATCCCAAATTGTTTGATCCCGAAAGGCCCATTAGACCTCATAAATATTAATTTATCTTTTTCTTTAGTAAAATACATTTTCTTAACAAATAAATGGGCACTGTTGCAAAAGTGCTTCGAGTTTTTATTTAATCCTTAATATATTTAAACATTTCTTGTGGTATATGCAAACGATTCAATAGCGTTGCTATTTCTAAGCGGGGTTCTATTTTCCGTTGTAGATCTAGTAAAGCAGATGAAAATCCAGCTTTCCATACATCAATCGCTTGTTGAAGATCTTTAACTTTATTTAAATGGAGTTGGCGGGAGGTCAACTCTTGGCGGGCAGTATCAATTTGTTGCAATAACTCTTCTCTGGTTTTAAAGTTTCTTTCTGTTACACTTTCCACTTCCGTTTCATTACTGTTTGTTTCCTTGTTATCCCCCTCTTTTACATCTTTCAACATTTCTTTTAATTCCGTCTCTTCTTTTTTCATTTCATTGGCCAAATAAAATTCTAATCTTTTCTTGGTCATTTTTTCTCTCACTTTCTTACTCAATGCTAATCTATATGGACGACAATTTGTACTCACGGCCAGACGTTGTGTATCAGCTAAACCGGAATTCTTAGGTGTCCCTGGGGAAGTAACAACATGCATTGCACATTTGCTTTTATCATCTTGTTCCAAATGTTTATAATCTACTTTCACATCGCTTTGTGCTATTTCACGTCTGGGTGTGGATGCTGGTGTTGCAATTTCTATAATTTTACTTGTAGCATTAGAGCCCGTTAGTTTTTTTGCACTATTGGTTTTTAATATGCTACTGGTGCGCCTAAGTCCTAGTCTTTTCATTTGTTTTGGGGTGCTAAAATTGTCATCCGTTGGATTCATTTTAGATAAATAATCACAAATGCTTTTTTTTAATTAATAATGCGTTATTCTTTGAAGAAAATAAACATTAAAAAATTTATGGTCAAAATTGCGCGCACAAATTCACAAAATAAACACAATTTGAAAGTTTTTTAGCTAGAGAAATTCTTATTGACAGTAAAACAACTGTATAAATATAATTGAGCCGTCAAAATGTGTCATCTCGAAATAACTCAAAAAATTAAGTTAGTAAAAACTGTAACAAATTGCTTAATTTAATCTTATTAGATTTTTAACAAAAAAAAAATTTATTTTCGTCTTTTTTTTAGTTTTTTCCATTTTAGCAATATTTTTTTAGATTAATTAAAGCTATGAATTAAAATTTTGGGTCTATTTAGATTTTTTTAGTTTTATGTAGTTTTATTTTATACAAACTTTTACTATGATCGTAAAAGTTCAGCAGCGGTGTCAATTATCGCGTTTTGTGCTAGATTTAACGCGTAATGTCAAACACGCTTGTTTTTCGTAAAATTCCCTACATTATCGAGTTTTTGGTAAAGTAAATTTAAGCGCTTTGATTAATATTTTCATACTTTTTTGCATACAAAACTTATTTTAACGTCTTCATTTACAATATTTTTGTATATGTCATTCGCCATATTATTTCTATAATACCCTATAAAATTTCAATTAAAATATGGCGGAACTCTTATTAAAAACTTAACATAACATTTAAAGCAAAAAAACATCGTCAAATGTTACCAACACATTTCACAGAATATTGCACTTCTTTTCGTTTTGTAATAAAAATCAATAGGATTTTGATTCTTGTTACTATATTGTGCCACCTTCAAAAATCACATACCCATTGGTGATATAATTATACAATACGAAAAATTGAACAATTATGTATGTATATTGCAAGTGTATGAGGCGCTTAAGCAATAACGTCGGCAGAATAACTGCACAAATATCCTTTTGATATAGGTCCACCGTTTTAAAAAGTCGGTTAATAAAAATCCTTTGATTAATCTGTCTTCATTTGATATAAAGATATTATGTTTTATACTTTCAAATCCAGAAGTTAAGAGATCGTTCAGCGTTTGTAAAATCAAAAAAATATTTGATAAAAATAGTGGTTACGTGTGGGACGTCAAATATTTTGTTGAGTGTGACGACCATAGCTTTAATCTTTGAAACACTCTACTGACAGATAGAATATTTCAGGAGTAGGCTCTATATGTTATACATATGTATATAAATTTATAACCCCTCTTTATAAAAACTGACGTTAGAACTATAAATATTGAGCCAACCATCAGATGGTGTTTTCTTTTATTTTCAGTCATATAAAACTGAACTTCACCTAGTTTTAAATTTAATGTTTCGTAAAAGTTTTAGCCATACTAAAATGATTTTCAGGAGTGGACTTTATATTTGCACTATGGTAGGTGTTATTTCTGTCCATATAAAGAAAATTGTTACCAAATTTTACCACAATATCTATATTTGTCATGGCTTTAGTCGCATTTAAATGATTTCCCAGAATGGGCTTTATATGCGAACTATGGTGACCTTTGGACCGAAGCTTGGCAGTGATTTATAATCTTATGAAACTCTAATTTTTTAAAATTTTGTTATTTCTATCTCGCAATCGGCCCAGGGGTTACGGGTATATGACATTTAGATTTTCCTATATACATACATATTTCCATACAAATATCAATAAAATGCCCTCCATTTTGAACTGCTATTAAAAGGCTTGACCGATTTTTATTTGTTAGGTATGTGAATAGTTTGTAAAGTTTATTTTATATCGCTACGGGGCGCAAAATAAGGCAAGAGGGGCAAAAGTTCCTCCACCCTTTATCTTCTTAACTTATTAATCGATTTCTTGAAAATTTGCTGGCAAATAGTGTAACATCTGAAAGGAACTATAGCCTATAGGTTTTATTATTTAGGGCGTTAAATAGAGCAAGAGGAGTTAAAGCTCCCCCACCCTATATCTTCTTAATCAACCGGTTTTCTTAAAATTTGGCATGCAGACACTGTAACATCGTAAAGGAAATTGGGCGTAAAATAGGGCAAGAGGGGTAAAAGCTTCCCCAGTCTATACCTTCTTAACTTATTAATCGATTTCTTGAAAATTTGCTGGCAAATAGTGTAACATCTGAAAGGAACTATAGCCTATAGGTTTTATTATTTAGGGCGTTAAATAGAGCAAGAGGAGTTAAAGCTCCCCCACCCTATATCTTCTTAATCAACCGGTTTTCTTAAAATTTGGCATGCAGACACTGTAACATCGTTAAGGAAATTGGGCGTAAAATAGGGCAAGAGGGGTAAAAGCTCCCCCAGTCTATATCTTCTTAACTTATTAATCGATTTCTTGAAATTTTTCTGGCAAATAGTGTAACATCTGGAAGGAACTATAGCCTATAGGTTTTATTATTTAGGGCGTTAAACAGAGCAAGAGGGATAAAAGCTCCCCCATCCTATATCTTATTAACTAATCAACAGGTTTTCTTAAAATTTGGCGTGCAGACACTGTAACATCTAAAAGGGAACAGTATGAAATAGGGCAAGAGAGGTAAAAGCTCCTCCTTCCTATATCTTCTTAACTAATCAACTGATTTTCGTGAAATTTGGTAGCCAAATAGTGTAGCATCTGGATAGAAATATAGCCTATAATTTAAATTATGTTCTTAACTAATTAACCGGTTTTCTTAAAATTTGGCATGCAGACCCTGTAACAACTGAAAGAAATAAGTTAACGTTTGCCGGGTCAGCTAGTTAAATTGTTGAATATTTTGTATACAAATGAGCAAAGTTTTGATGTTTTAGGGCATATTTTTAAAAATTTTCAGGGTATATTTTCCAGTTTTTACTGCATACACCATCGATTTTGTACAGTTAATTAAAAAAATTAGCAAAAGCACAAATGTTAACGTTCAAATTACCAAAATAGTTTTACCGGATAGGTAAAGATAACTGTTAGATACGAACACAACCAGATATCTGTTTGTTGAAATTACGGGCATTAGTTTGCTACTGTCTGGACATTTCTTGGAATTTGTTTCTCTTTATTTATTTTGTTGCGGCTGGAGAGCCATTAACCATTGACTGTATACTGTTGTTTTTTTGATAATAATTTCATTTTTTTTTTTTTTATTACTTTAGTTTAGTGGGCAAATGTAGGGAGGGCAGTTTTCTGTTTTTGCTTTTGCTGTCCGATTTGTTATCTTCCACTACTCTTTTTTCCCTGTGCTTTAACTCTTTACTTCTCCTATTGGTCTCCAGGGGGTCTACTCTCTATTGCGATGCGAAAACAATTTCGATGCGAAAGCTAAATGCCAACTTGGTACTCTCTATCACTTTCGCAAACTTTCTGAAAATGAAGCGATAGTGGCAATAAAAACTAAAGATGTCGCGGATTTACAGTAATGAAATGCAATGTGTATAAAAATATTTGAAACTGGAAAATTTAAATAAAATAAAGTGATGATTTACGAAAAGAAAAAAAATTAAAAGATGCGAAAGTCACATGCGCCAACGTATTGAAGAGTACCAATCGCTAGATTTGCTACAATTTTCTTTCGCATCGCAATAGAGAGTAGCCCCCCAGATGAGGGTGTGAAGTTTACTTCGCACCAGCCTGTCTAACCTAAGCTAACCTATTACATTAGTATAAGTATTCACCTTTATTGTGTTTGGCGTATTTAAAATACGCCTACGACAGTTTGGTAATAGATTAAAGGAAAAAAGTTCACGTTCTCTTTAATCTATTACCAAACAGTCGTAGGCGTATTTTAAATACGCCAAACACAATAAGGGTGATTATTATTAGAGTATACATATATAATTAGTTTTAAAATTTTCAGGATATATATCGCACACCTAGTTCAAAAGTCACACAACTCAAAAAACTTAGGCCCTAAATTTGTAAAACGCAAAAGCAACGCTAAAAATTATATTGAAAGCAAAAACAAAATCGAAAATATTTCATAATTTTGTTGCTGTTTTCTATTGAAATGAATATTGAATTTTTAAATTTTAAACGCTGCATATCTTGTGGCGTTGATAATACATATCTGTAGAAAGCAACAACAAAATTTTGAAAAATTTTTGACATTGTTTTTTCTTTCAATGTTATTTTTGGGATTGCGTTGCGTTTTACAAATTCAGGGCCTTAATATTTCAGAAATCGAAAAAACTGTTTTTTACCTTGAAAAAAAAATAAAAACTCCAACAAAGATTTATTCACAATTCGAATTAAGACTATTTAGCACTTAGCAGTAGGGATCTACCACCATTATATTTTCGGCACAACTTAAAAAAAGTCACTTTTATGAATTGGAACTTTACACCAGCTGAAACATAAAGAAAAAACAGTCGATTATTCGGGATCAATACCAGTCTCGAATACTTCGAAAATAGGCCCTTTTGAAAAAGCGGTTTTAAAAAAACTGGAAAAATAAAAAAAAAACTGTTTTTCGAATACTTCGGAAATCGATTTGGACAACTCTGTTCGCAACTAGTTGTGGAGTTTCAAATTAAATTCCAAAAATATTCAAGTTTTTTATATGATATAGTTCATAGGTATTTATTTATTTTGTCAAATGTGTGTTAAAAGTATGATAAATCTTAATTATGTATATGTTTTTTTTTCTTTTCTGTATATTTTATTGTATTTATCGTGTGTTAATTTTTTTTATATATGAATAAATTATTTATTTATTATGTATGTATTGGTAAATTTCTAAACAGCTAATGATTTTTATTTGTTTTTTTTTTTCTTTTTATTTCTATATAATGTAAAATATGTTTATGAAAAAATATATATGATATATTTTATAACTTTAATATTTGCGTTTCTTTTTTGTATGTTTTATTTTCCTTTTAGCATTTAAATAATTTTTTATTGACTTACTATTAAATTGTGGTTTTATTAAGGAAACATACGTTTCATTTATTTGAGGGTTTTATTGTTGGTTTGTTTCTCTTGTTCTTAACAACATAAATTACATACCGCACTTGTTCAACAATACTGTATTAACTTAAAATTTAATGATTTTCAGTAGAAGCAAAACAATTTTTAATTTTACATCAAAAGCAAAAAGTAGGAAAAATGGCACGATATTTCTACAGCGGTTAGATATAAATATTACGTGCCGATTTTTCCCAGAAAGTGAAAAATAAAAGTTTTGAGTTAATACTCAAATTGTTGAACAAGCTGAATATGTTTAATATATTAAAAGAAAACCTAAATACAAAATAATTTTAAAACTGAAAATAAATAAAATTCGCAAAAAGTTGTTTTTGTAATATTGATAATTTGCACATTAATTTTATTTTTTGTTTTTTTTTTTTGTAATAAAAAATAATGTTTAAATTAATTAAAATAATTATATAAAGCTTTAAATTACAAAATAAAAAAAATTATGCATTACAATTATTCTTTAAAGCACGGTGGTGGAATATGAGATAAATTGTTTTTAAACAATAGCGGAATTAACGGTTTGCTGTGCATCTTGTAGGTCTTGTAAATCTCGATTAAAAACACATCAAAGTATATACATTTTAATTAAAGTATTGTAGATGGCGTATTGGCCATCTTTTGACAATCGCACGATTTAAAATCGCAAAACGCCAGATTTATTGAAACTCGTGCGCTTTGTTTGCGATCTACAGTACACTAATTATGCGTTTTACGATTGTCGGAAAATAGTAAATTTAAAATATAAATCAAGATTTACAAGATGTGCAAGGTCTACAATAGTAAACCGTGAATTCCGCTTAATAAAATAAAGTATGTACTTAAAAATGGAAATTTAGATTTTTCGCAGTTTATAAGATTTATTAAGAATTTTTTTTTAATTAAGTAAGGAAATAATTTTATTAATAAAACATAATTTTTAATTTAATAAACCACATAAAAACTCAGTATTTTTCTACTCAAAAAACTCAACTACAATTCAAGGTTAATATAAACTTATGGGTCGATTACGGATGGCAACTGAGTTGCCAGCAGCGAAATCAGGCAACTCAACTTTAGTTGTGTTGCCATCCATAATCGACCGATTAATATTTTTTGGATATTTTAATTTGAATTTTATACGACAATTTAGCAAAGTTGTAAACCATAATACAAAAAGTAAAAATTACAACTCAACTGAGTTGAGTTGTAACCCGTTATAGGGGCCTTAATGAAAATATTTACTGCCTGGCCCACGATGTCGACAAGAACATTTCTACCGTAAATTTATATTAAAAACAAGAACCAATTCTAGTGTTTTATTATTGTTTTCAATATAAATATGCGAAAGAAATGTTCTTGTCGACATTGTGGGCCTGGCAGTTAATTAAATTTTAGACAAACATCTTCACTTTGTTGCAAAACAGTAGGATTGGCTGAAAACTACATGTCGTTTTTAAGCGGGTCTATTTTTTATTAAAAAAAAAAGTTAAAGTAGATGTCTTAACCGCAGTTGTGTATTAAAGACAAGTACTGTTCTGCTGTTGTACTTGTCGTTTATACAGAACTGCGGTTAACACATCTATCTACTTTATCTTTTTTTTTTATAAAAAATTGAACAATAATTTTATTATGAAAGTGAATCTTACAATAATCCGAAAGTTTTTATATTTCATTTTAAAAGAAAAACACTTAAATGTTAATGTTTAATTTTAAACCATAGATTTAGAAAAATGTTCTTTTCTAAATGAAAATATAAACCTTTTCAAACTGAAGCCATAGCAAATCGTTAAGATTTTCGATTTTTACAAAAAAAAAATGGCCCTATGCTCCTTTTGGAATTTCAATAATCGAGCCCTCACCGCAAAAATAGCTTAAGTGACATCATTTTCAATTTTCGTTTTTTTTTTAATAAATGAATTTATTGGAAATACTTGCCTTAATATCCAAAAATTTTATGGTTACCTAAAGAACTGTTACGATTTTTTAGCAAAAACATTTTATCTTAAGCGCCAACCTTCATACAAAATATTTATGGAATATAAATCGCACTTAACCAATAAGAGGGTATTAACGCAAAATTTTTAATATTTCACTTTTTGCAAGAAATAAACTAACAATATCAACATCTATCTGCTGTTAAAATTTCAACGCATTTCGATTTCGATATTTCGAAAAGGGATTATTTTGATTAGAGCCTTTATTTAATTTAAAAGAATCAAATTGTTTTATTTAAATTTGGTTGTATTTTGAGTACTGTTTAGGGGGGTGCTTTAATACCATGTGAGATAAGTCCATGTTGGCTTATTAGCAATATTAGAAAATGGCTTTATTTCTCATTTCAGTTCCGGCGACACTAAAGTTAAGTATTGAAATCTGGCTTCGCATACTAAAGTTTTTCTGCGTGGCGGCCTGCGGCCGTGCTTAGGGGTTTTTTCCTCCAGTAGGACGCGGCACGTGGCTTCGCTGAATAAAGTTTTCCTGCGTGCGTCACAAGAATAAAAAAATGTTTTTCAATGATAACTAAGGATTTTCCCTTTAACAGAATGTTTACACCACGCATAACAATATTCTGATAAATATGGCTTTATCTCTCATTTGCGAAAAAAAAATATGGCTATATCTCTCATTTCGCAAAATTTTAAATATGACCTTACCTCTCAATGATTGGGCAATAAGGTCATTATGGCATTATCTCCCATTCAATTGAGCAATAAAGCCATCATGGGCTTATCTCACATGGTTTTAAAGCACCCCCCTTAAATACTGTATTGTTGATAAAGAACATTTGGAAACTAGATTAAAATTTTAACTAAAGCGCCACAACTCAAAATAATATAAAAGAATAAATATGTCGAGAAGTTTGAGAAAAATGGTATTAACTCAAAAAATAGATTTTTTTTTCCAATAATTGCAAAACTTAAAAGAAAAACGATGTAAATATATTTTCAAATGGGATTAGCTTACTATGAGATATTCGAATTTTCAAATTCTTTTAAAATCTAACCAAAAACAGTTTTTCACCTCTGCTGAAACTCATAAAATTTTGAGTTAATACTTTCTTGTTGGTCAAGTGCGATATAATAAAAAAAACCTTCTCTTGTAAAATTGTGTTTTTGTTATGCTTTTTTGCGATAAGGGCTTGATATAAGACATACAAAATCGTCCGACTTAAATTTCGAAGAAAATTAAAAAAAAAAACATCGAAAAGTGATTGTATGGGTCATGGTCTGAAAATTGAAATCAATCTTTTTAAAACCGCCTGAAGTCTTTTCTGATTTTCAGAGTAGTTCTGTTAAATATAAGCAGGTGCCAAATTACGGCATTCGATATCGATCGAAATTACAATACAATTTAAATGGGAATTTCGATCGAGATCGAATGTCGTAATTTTCCCCCAGTACTCAAAGTATGAAGTATATTTAACGAAATACATTCGTTTATGAACTTGCAAAACATGGTCCAAATTACGGCATTCGATATGGATCGAAACTCCCCACTGAAATTGTATTGTTATTTCGATCGGTATCGAACGCGGTAATTTGATTCCAGTATTATTTTTAAAATTCTATCAAATTCAATTTTACTCGAATTCAATTTACAAAATTTAACTTGGAAGGAAAGCATTTTCGTATTAAGAGGTAAGTGCTTTATAAATTTGAAACAAATGCAAGTAATTTTCAATTCACCGCTATCGTGAAACAAAATTTCCCTCGAAATTTTTTTTTCCCCCCCAAAAAATATATATGTATCAGAAAAAACTGTTTACTTTTTATTCACGATAGTGGTTAAGTTTCTATTTATTCGATGTTCCAAAAACTTTGCTCAATTTCAGCCGAAATGTTTTTTTTTAATTTTTCTATTTTTATGTTAATCAATTTTCATTTGTCTAAAAACCGTTTAAAATTCAATGTTAAGACACCAGTATTTACGTATATGTATAAATCCAAACTTAATTACCATCTATTTACTACAACTTAAAATATATTTGAAAATAAAAATAACCTGCTTTTGACAATAAACTAGATAAAAAATTGACGACTAAAGTAGTAGCAAATTAAAATTATTAAAATCTTCGAAGCCCAACGAAAATTGCAATACTCAGCAAGCTAGAAGGAAATAACAATTAATAATAGAAGATATACCTAAAAATTTATGTTTGAATTAATTCACTAATGATTTTCTAATTTTTTCTTGCTGCCTGTCTGTCCCTCGATTTCGTACGAAGACTTCATTTACGTTAAGGTATGTTCAGACCTTATTAATATTTGACGAAAACATCCGAAAAAGCGTGACCAATAAATTGATTAAACTTTAGCTTCATTTTTAACAATTTCTATAGATTTACTAAACTTTATTTGTAAAAAGGTAATTGTATAGTGTAATTTAGAAACTGTTAAATGATGTTTAATATAGCCAAACGTTTTACAAATCAAACAATTTTTTAATTGAACTTACGTGTAGGACGTCAAATATTTAATAGGTCGTAGTGACATAAAGGTAACTTAAGCGAACGAAATGTTCGTTTGAAATCGAGGGACAGTTTATTTAGGGATGTATTACTTTTTTTTTTGTTAAATATTGCTTTCTAAGGTTTGTGATTTCAAATACAATTAGGGTATTCACGTCACAAGTTGCACCCTTGCAAAAAAGCAAAAGTGCAAAAATAAAACAACAACCACACAGGCAATTAGTTGTGCGTAAATAATTGTCTTTGTGGTTGTTGTTATATTTTTGCACTTTTCCTTTTTTGCAAGGGTGCAACTTGTGACGTGAATTCCCCCAATATGTTTATTTTTATCAAACCATATTCTTGAAAACAAATTTGCGTGAAATAAATATGTCGAGCTACGTTTATTATGTTAAGGGTTTGTTTTTGGCATATAAAATGTTCTTTTCAGTTTCACTAAAAATTTTTTTTTCAGATTATTTTCATTTCCTTGATGTTTGCCTTCATCTTGGTAGAGTTTTAGGAATAATGTTTATTATATTTATTCTTTACTTGTTATTTTAAACAAAAATGAAAGAACTTGAAATTTATTTAAAAAAAAAATGCTTTTTTGTCTAAGTATGCAGCAAACTTTTCAATATCCCAAAAAATATATTCAGACCCCTTATATTATTTTGTTCCCCTATTATGCTGAGTACTGTCTTTAATATCCGCTGAAAAAAATTTAACTCTTCATTTACAACTTATGATAACGTTCCACGTCCGAAGAACGAAATGTTATGCTACAAATGCATTTTTCATCACGTGATAGTGTAACCAAACACTCACGGCACACCACATGACGGCAAGTTTGTATTTCATAAGAAAATTCAGTTGTCTGACATCTAATACAACTCTCTGTCTGTGGTTCAGGTTGCAAAGGCAACTGTGAAAATCGTGTGATTTTCTGTAAAGCTTGTTGTATGGCATGGTCTATACCGGCGGAGGAAGTTGCTGTTGAAGAAGCGCTGGTGGCAGTTGTGTTGTTAGCATTATCTTCTTTTGTTAAAATGGAACACTTGGAGAAAGAGGATGTGGCTGTGGCAGAAGTCTGGGTGGCTGTAGAGGTCGACAGTGATGGAGTGGAGCAGGAAGTTAAGGTTGTGGAGGAAGTAACCGAGGAAGAATATTTCTTATTAGGTCGGGATTTACTGGTTGTTGTGGTGTAGGGAGCAATTGCTGTTGACTCCATAAGTCTTGCACGTTTAGTTGGTAGTGCATAAGGTAAGCTGGCTGAGTCAATGAGATTAGGGCTGTTTTCTGTTGAAGAGAGTGTTGCAGTGGCTGTAGTTTTATAAGATTTTGATAGTGATGAATAGACACCACCGGAAGAGTGTTGATGGCAGAGACTAGCAATTTGCGATGCATGTCTATTTTTACTACGTCTTACTCTTGAACTGCCAAGTGAACGTGGTACAGTTTTAAAATGTTCAGAGTTTTCCATTAGGAACTTTTCAATACGTGCTTTTAAGGCTAAATTCAGGATAGCTCTGCGATGTGGTGTAAATTCGAGACCCGTAAAGGGATCAGAAGGTAAACGTCCCCATTTGGCTTCTTCTTCAGAGTGTTTATCAATTGTAGATTGATCAACCACTTTTCCCGAAGGTAACACGGTTGGAAAAATCTGCAAGAATAGAAGAAATAAAGGTTTTTATTAATTTTTTAATATTAAAAAAAAAAACAAAATTAATTATATGTTTATATAAAAATATACATAGATACAATACTAGTCGTTCGCGCGGCGTTGCCCGCCCAGAATGAAGTACTATGGAGAAATATAAAGCCTGTGTGTTTTATTGTGTGTAGATCGATCTGAGTTTTTAATTTTATCAAAATCGAAATTGCCCTTCTGTCCCTTCATATATGGAGGGAGGCTAAAAAGCATACTCATGTTAAAATGGCTTTGTTTTTCTTTTGAGTACGACAACTATTCTAAAACGATAATTAATATTTCTGAATATAGGAGGTTTAGCGGTCCTGAACCCATCCCTAAGTTAGTTCTAGTTAGAGAAATACAAAGTACCAAAAAATCCCTCTTACAGATTCGTGTACACTCAGGACATTGCATGTTTAAATCGATGTTACTAGGTCAAATATTAAAGGAGACTCAAAAAGTACCAGTTACAGAACAAAAAGATACCAATAAGCTCCTCTTATAGATTCTCATTCACTCAGGACATTGCATGTTTAAATTTATGCTTCTAGGTCCAATACCAACGGAACTTTAAAAAGGACCAGCTAAAGACCAAAAATGTTTCGCAAAAGAGTCCCAGGATATTGCATGTTGAACTTAAGGTTTCTAGGTCCAATATAAGCGGTAATTCAGGTTTTACCCGTTTACTCCCTAAGAGCCGAATTTCAAAAAGTACCAGACACCAGTCAGCTTATTTTTCTAAAGAACAACGATAAGTATTACATTTTTTCCTGTCTAGTTAGTTTTGGAGATATGAGTGAGGTTAGAAAAGGAGCTTAAGCGCCCCTGGACCCTATCCTAAGCACTTTAGTGGAAACTTATATAGACTATGTCCGTTTGGAGTTTCCATTTTTCATTTTGTTGAAGAAATTTTTAAAATCGGCAGTTCCGGAGAATACTTTTTACAAACATAGAAACATTCAAACCTTTCAGCTTTATAATATTAGTATAGATATACATATAGTTATACATATCGCACACTAAGTCAAAAAGCGCAACAACTCAAAATCGTTTTATTATACATAAACCAAGGGTCTAATCACCGCATTCGAAACTATCGTATCGAATAAACTATTGAATTTTTTTGTTTACGATAGACACTGGCGTATCGAATGAAAACTCGATAAATGTAATGTCGAGTTACTCGATGTCGAATGCTATTATTTCAAATTCAATACATTTCATTCGATATCGAGTTTCAAGATACCAAAATAAATAATTTCGATCAATTTCGCTCGATATCGTATGCGGTGATTAGACCCCAGTTCACAAATAAAATCTCTAACGTCCACGAAAATTTCTTTTGAGTCCCTTTCTTCTTTTACTGGAAAAATACCGTTATGTTACTTGTGCCGCTATTACATCATCAACTTAATAATACATATCGTCACCTAAAATGCAAAAGGCCGTAACTACACTTTATGGTTTTTTACAGGAGAAGGAATAAAGGTTATAAATTGAAGACTACTTAAAACTTAATATCCAAATTTTAGATTCAAGCTTAGAAAACAAAGACGGATTTGTTTCTAAAAAAGAAATTAATGGGAAAAATTACTTTTTAAGAAATGTTAGTTACGGCCTTTCATACTCAATTTTTCTGAAACCAAAATGCCGTAACTACAAGAATAAAATTGTGCATAAAATAAAACAAATGGTTAAGATAAGAAAATAGTGCTTTAAGGACGTAACTAAAAAAGTTTTTTGGCAAGTGGTGTCTTTTTGTATCTATTTATTATAAGTATTTTAAAACAAAACACAAAATTTCTCATAACTATTAAAAAACATTTATTTAATTTATAAATTTAATTCGAGAAAATAAAATTAAATTTAAGTGGTCAAGAAAAATAATAACGCAATAACACACATTGAAAGAGAATCAAAGGCAACTTTGTTTTGATTTTTTCTTGTTTTTTTTTTTTTGGAAAACTGTAGTTACGGCTTTTTGGTTTATGAAATTGTTAACGTTGCAGTTACGGCCTTTTGTTTTTCGGAAATAAAGTCGTATACATGTAAGATTTTCTGGGTAGATGTGTTTCGGTTAAGTACGTCATAATCAATCAAAAAGTCAAATTTTAATTTTTGAGTAGTTACGGCCTTTTGCATTTTAGGTGACGATATGTACTATTTTTAGTTGTGACCATGGAAATTTATTACATCATAGTTGTGACAGAGTGCTTACGAGTAATTATAAAGATTTCTTTTACCTTAATAGTATTATTTCGAATTGTGACACCATTTATTGTTAAGTTTTGTGGTGCACCTTTCGGAGTTGTACCTTAGTCTACATTAACGCTATTTACAGACGAAGTTTGTAGGCAAAAAATTTACCCCAAACCGTTACTGACCCACTACCATGCTTTACTGCGAAATGCCAAAAAGTATAAATTTTTTCGTTTCGGAAGAACGTGCTATTCACTGGCAAAGATCAAGCTGTTTGGGTCAGATAATAAACCCTATATGTGAAGAAGACGTAATAAAGCGATCCTTGCTAAAAATATGAAACCCACAGTAAAGCAGAGTAGTCAGTAATTTTTGGGTTAATTTTCTGCCTCTGGCTTGGACGTTTATTTTCTGCGTTTTAGCCAAGTGTATTGCATTTTTATCAAGGATATAATAGATCAGCACATGTACCTCAACATTTAAAAAAAAATTGCTACAATGTAAGCAAAAACATTTTTATTGTCACCAAGACAACTATCCGCAGCATAAGGCTAATGGATACACCAGCCATGCGTCCAGATATTAACCCTACTGAGTTTTTTTGAAGCTAACTCAACAGGAAAATTCGCCCCCACACCATAAAATATAACTGTTAAAATTCTTGCGTTTTACGTTTTCGATTGCCAGCACACTCCTGTGCGTCATTTGAAAGCTTCACAGATCCGCAGGCGAACGACCTGTTGTTTTGCATTTTGTTGAGCAATATGGAAAAGTGAAGCAAATATGAGGAAATAAACTATTCACGATAAGGGGAATCTTTTTACCGTGGACATTTTTTCACGTTCCCCTTTGAATTACCTCAAAAAAGTTTTTATGGGAGTTTTTCACGATAATTGTGAAATAGGAAAACATCTATGTTTAAAATTTGATTAAAATCTGTTGAAGATTCGGAGAGGCCGAGCTCGCCCCCTGCCACCCCTCGTGATTATATTTTTTTTTTAAATTTATAGCTAATGTGTACAAACATATGTATAAGTTGGGATCTATCAATGTTTTAAATTTTATTAAAATCTGTTGGATTGTAAATTTCATTAAAATCTGTTGGATTGTATCGGAGAGGCAGAACTTGCCCACTTACTGCCCTCGTGGTCCTAGTTAAAAAAAAAAACGTATAGGTTTCAGAGTCTACAACGGACATAGGTAGGTAGAAACGTTTGCATTTTATATACACTAAATTTTGTTTTTACACGGTTGATTGGTTCCAAAAAACCCCGTATGTAAAAGACATTGATCGTATGCAAAAATATGTGATTGGTTTCTTATCTCAGAAACCTATTAAAATTAGTGAAAAAACCAGGTTTTTTAAGAACAAGTATTCATGTTTTTTTTATAAAATCACATATATAATGTGCATTTCCGCAAACAACTAACATTTCCGAAATAATGCTAATTATTTAAAATATTTTGAGCTGATGGCCTATGCTGCCAATTTATTCTGTTGATTAACTAAATAAATAAATAAAATATTTTTGTCACACGCTTGTAAAAATTGTGAATTGCTTCAATTTAATATTTGCCATAGGTGTTAAAGAAAAAAAACAATTAATTTACTTATATTATAATTTGTAACTAAAGTAGAGTTTAAAAAATTTCTAGAAGAAAAAGTGGCATCGCCAAACAGCGGTAATCAGAATGTTAGTGGTAAATGAGAGCGATCTGATGGTGGCTTCAGAGGACATGGTGTTGAATTCTCAGGAAACAACAGAGGTCATGTGCGAAACGTTAGTTTTGAAAGGAATGTTCGTTCAACAGGTACGGTCATTTGGTGGTGGTAATAAAAGAACAAATAATATTATTAAAAATCCTGATGACTTTCCAAGTGTGTATTTTATTTTTCGGACACAAGTTGTTGGCAAAAAAAAGTCTACAAATAATTAATCACACGTACGTTGACCTCCATTTCCAGACCCATGCAAGAAGTGGAACGTTATAGAGCAGCCACAGAAATAATGGTATGTGGTATTTACTTTTCTCAAGTCTAATTTCCTGACTTTGTAATGAATGAATAAAATCCGATTATAATTTTTTTTAATAAAGAATTTAAATTAAAGAAATTTATTATTTTATAGAGATATCTTTAATACCATCAATACCTTTTTGACGTCAACAAAGGCACAAAAATGGTCCGAGTACCAGCACAATTATAACCACATCAACCCAACGGGAGACAAACCATTGTATCCCAAAAACTGCTCCAGAAATTAAACTATTTTATTTGTACGCCTTAGAATTAGTCATTGCAAAATTTCCCATCAACATATTTTCGAAAGAACTCAAGCTCCAGTATGTTCCACCTGTAACACACACCTCAACATGGCCCATATTCTTGACGTATGCCCTACATACAATTCATCCAGAACCCGCATTTTCGGAACGAATACACCAACTGGTCTACTTAGACACACGTGTGATAAAAATATTAAATTAATCTACAAATTTGTAACAACAAATGGTTTACAAAACCTTATTTAAAATGTATATACATACCAACATAGAGTCGAGAGCCTCAGTTGCTAGAACTCCTTTACTTTATTAATTATTATAATTTAATTATAATTATTAATTTTTCTAAATAAATAAATATAGAGATTTGTACTAACCAATATTTACGTTATGCCTAACTAGTTAGCGTTAACCATTATTTAGGTAATCAATGACTAATAAAAAGCAGCTGAGTAAGCAGTGCAGATATATGTTCCATAGTCGAGCGGACTTTCTTAGAGAGATAAAATCATATGAAAACAAGAGTTAAAATACTTTGATGATAAAGTACGTATATAAAAATGGATGATTACTAATAAAAAATAAACTAAACACTACCCTTCATATAAATATTATATTGACCGGTTGTCTTTTGTAGGGTATTGTGTTATCGATAACAACTGTATTTTTTCTTTTATTTTAAAATTCCGATACTGATTGAAATGGATCAAAATACAGTACTTTGTTAATTTAAATTTCTCATCTCTAATAATTTGACATTGCAAAAGGAAGCAAACATTTTCTTCTCAATAAACAAAAAAATTTCCTTAAACGTGCAAACAATAGCAAATAAGTGTATACATATAATGAACAAAAATATTATAGTAAAAACAATTTCTTCTGCAAATTTACCCAATAAAATTTTTTATGGGCTGGTGGAAACTCCAAAATATGGCCAGCTATTTGTAGCTTATTTTTTGGAAAAAAATCCATACATTTGTTATGTTCACTTTACTGGAAACCAAGCTAAGGGAAACTTTACAAATGAATTGCAAAAACTGTGGCCTAAATTAGAATATGTACAAGACGATAAATTAACCAACGAATTATTCGAAAATTTTATGACAGGGCAAAAAGAAAGCCAGGATGTTTATGTGGTACTAAACGGCACTGATTTTCAGAAGAAAGTTTGGTCTGCCTTATTGGAAATACCATTTGGAGAAGAACGCACTTATGGAGAATTAGCTGTGGCGATTGGTAATCCAAAGGCCGTTAGAGCTGTTGGAACTGCTGTGGGTAGTAATAATATTGCAATTTTTATACCATGTCATCGTGTAAAAGCCAAAACTGGTGACAGCAACAAATATCGGTGGGGTGGTGATTTGAAGAATAACATTATTTTAGATGAACGCCAGAGGAAATGAGCTTAAATAAACTTTATATTACTTACATATGTACATATCTTCTATCTTTAAGGCCCGTTTTCACAACTTAACGATAGCTAAAAGTAAACTTTAACTGGACGTATAAAGTGTTTTATTATTAAAACTTTACTTTTACTTAAACTGAGCGATAAAGTAAATTAAGCTTCATCCTACCTGGTAGATTAAAGTAAAGTTGTAATAATGGAACACTTTATATACGGCCAATAAAATCCTACCTTTAGCTATCGGTAAGTTGTGACAACGGGCCTTAGTGTTTTCTTTTCTACAAAAAAATGTGACATTTTATTTTAAAAAATGCAAATTGGTGTTTGTTTCTTAAAAATTTTGCTCCCGAAAAGGGTTTTTTTTAGAATAAAAAAAGCCCCAAATAGCAGAATAGATATTAAAAATTTGGAAATTTTGCGAAATTTCGCAAAAAAAAAAATAATTAAAAACTTACAACAAAAAATAAATAAAGAAAATACAATTTTAATATTGGATGTAATTTCTTAAAAAGTTTGAGTTAAATGAACCTCCTACTAAACGACTGGGAAGATTTCGCAAAAGTTTTCTCAGTTATTTAGGGGTGTTCCGGAACTCGAAACCCCAAAACGCAGGAATTCGGAAGTTGTTCTTTATACTTTTAATCAAATTTTTATAATCAGCAGAATTATGAATAGAAATTCCCCGTGAGTTTTTTCCCTTTTCCCATTTTAACAGTTCAATTTACATACAGCGCAATTATGAATAATAATTCCCCGGGAGTTTTTTTCCTTTTTAGAATTTAATTAACATATGTAAAATGTGAGAAGGGAGAAAACTCCCGGGGAATTTGTTTTCGATTTCCAGAACACCAGATCAGTAGGAATTGTCTTTATTACGGTTTATGATTTGTTGGGTTTGTTATCGCCCCGAATAGGAGAATAGATATTAAAATTTAGAAATTTTGAAAACTTTCAAAAAAATAATCAAAAACTAACAAAATAATATAAAAGAAAGTTTTGTTAGTCGCGTCACTTGTAACTCTAGAACGACTGTACCGATTTTAATAACCTCTGATTTGTTGGATTCAATTGTACTGTGAAATGCTTGTTCGTACTCTTTCGGAAAGATGGCAGAGGCAGTGATAAAAAGTGTAGGAATTTATTTTAAAAAGGTAGAGGAAAAGGAAAGATTTTTTACTTCTGTTGAATTTTAGGAATTTTTGTTCGATTGTAGATTTTTTCAAAAAATTTCCAATTGTAAACTTTTAAATTCTGTAACACATGTTTACTTCTATAAGTGTATCATTATAAATTCGTAAGCCTGGAGGCTTATTCTGAATTGCGATGTGAAAATCAATGCGATGCGCAAATAAAATGCGATGCGAAAGAAAATTGTTATTCTGTTTGACTTTCCCAATCGCATTCGCAATTTATTTCAAATCGTGGCAACGCTGCTCAAATATATATACGTCAGTGCCAATAAACGTCAAATTAAAAATATATAAATTGTTTGTGTTTGGCTGTGAAAATTGTTTAAAAAATTTATTTAGGACATTCTGTAATAAGAAAAAATAAGAAAAATGGATTTTGTGGCACTGTGGTATGCTTTGTGGCTGTGATTCGACGACGAAGGAAATGAAAATGTTTTGTGTGTACTTTAAAATCGGCCCAAACCTATTAAAGTTAGTCAAATATTTTTGAACTGGTTTATATATTTCATACTTTTTCCATCCTGCAGCTTCTCTAATAGGTGTTCCATTGATATTTAGTTCTTCAGTTAACGTTTGCCACAAAGTATTTGCCGACGGACGCGCATTTGGTGTTTTTAAATGGCGTCTTGCCAATTGGCTGTGCTTATTCATAAATTCTATCATTATTTCAAATTGAAAACTTTGCGAATATCGCAATACAGAATAGCTATGTGGCATCTGTAACAGCAAAGGAAATTTAATTTTTATTTTTTTAAACTTGGTCAAAACTTTATTAAACAAAAACACCTAAATAGGGATTGTGACATAAGGATTATGTTTTAATCAGGAGGGGTCACTGCGCATTTCGATTCATAATAAATAATTTACGAGTTCGAACAATTTGTGCTGTGTAATACGATTTTCTTACTCGTTCGAAACGGTGGAAGAGCTTTATTTATAAACAAATGGGAAATTAGATAAAAAGTTTTTGTTCCAAATAAGGAGTTGTTGTTTTGAAAGAGATATTTGTTTTCGATAAAAAAAAAAACATTCGCAACAAAAAATACGAAGTCGTAGTAAACTGTACAAACTGTTCTACGAGTTAGAACAATTTGTACTATTTAGCCCCCAGCAGTAAATGTGAAGAATTGTTCAAAATATTTCCAAAAACCAGTATAAATCGAATTAAATCTGGTATAATTGAACATAACTGCTCTTAAAAAGCAAATATGGTCTAAACTAGATGTTGAAGCGAATATTTTTTCTAAATAATACTTTACTAAATTTCCCACGGTTTGGCAGCTATGGGCATTAAATGATATAAAAATTGGAAATTTTTCTTTTTTCACCTTTGTGATGATACTAAAATCTGGTTCCTAGACCCAATAACGATTACCTCTGAATCAGTTTCTGAATCGAAAAAACAATGTCTAACCTTCTGGCTGGCTGACAGACCGACTGTCATCTTCCCAAATTTTATTGGGATTGGTCCATATTTGTCCATAGTTCCCAAAAAATAAAACACCCAAAAAAAGCATTCAATGTCATAACTTTCTTATAAATGTTGATATTGATATGCAATTTGGCAACGATAACTTTTATAAAGGCCACAATGTCATGCCGTTTCTTTGCTGGTAGGTCCAAAATTGACCATATGTCCCCATAAACCCCTTCCCTAAAATTACTTAAAAACGAAAACATTTCGACAATATCGGCATAATACCTGGCTGGATAAGTTCCTTTGGGGAGCAGAGGGTCTCTTGGCAAACTAAAGGGGAGTGGGTACAAAAGACCTAGCCTGGTCGCGGTGCCATCTACATTGAGGAGAAATCTTTTCGCTCTCTTTTTTTTTTTAAAGCAACTCGAATTTGTTTGATATTAAAGATTTAGAACCAGAGAGGTTTACACGTTCACCGTCAAATTTGGAATAAATACATTAGTGTCCACATATTTTAGAATACATATTTGGAAACAAAGCTAAGGCCATATTAAAATATATTTCCTTGTTTATTATTATTTAAACTTGTGTCGTTATAAAAAACATAAATAACATTTAAGTACATTATACATTTTAATGACAAATGATAATTACTGATCATGTACTTTATATCAGTGTAAAACGAACATTATTTGGCGAACGGTAAACATACCCGGAAACGATATTTATCGAGGGTATTGTAGAAATCCAAAACGTAAAACGCAAGAATTTTGAAGTTTTTTAATCTAATTTTTGTTACAAAATTCTGTTTAATAGAGAAATATTTGTATAATATTTTTCATAAAATTCTTTAATTACAGAAATCTTTTTAAAAAACTTCTTTAATAATTCTTGCCCTTTTCCATTTTTGATTTCGAGCACACCCCTGTATATTTTGTAGTGTTTGTTTATTAGTAAACAACCCTCATACCCCTTTCTCCGAAAGTAACAAACATAACAAACACGTAGTATTCTATTCCTCAACTTATATTTTAATGTTCTGTAGTGTTTATTTTTATATTTTTTTTTTTTCAAAAACACTACCTAGGTATCTATATAATTAGCTTGTTACCTTCTTGAAAGTATGTATTTACGAAATGTATTAAGGGTCTAATCTACAAACACTAAAAAATAGATATCGTTACTGGGTGTGTGAGCCGTGCGCTTAATAATGTTCTGTTAATTTTCGAACACTGCTTAAGACACACATCTTGTAAATGAGTTTTTGATTAAAAGTTTTGTCCTATTCTACAACTACAAATTAATACTAAAAAAAATCTTTTAAAAAAATTAAGTTTTCTACAAACATTTAACTCACCATCAGTTCCCATGTTATAGCATCTAGGAACTCTTCTGGAATTTTAAGCTTTGAATTTTTATTCAACTCTGGTATAGATCTCGAAGGCGATCTTTGGCCAGCATCATCGTCACGCTGTCGTGTAGCGCCATAATCATAAGGATTGGTTATTTCATTCCAAATACTCTTCACCAATTCTCGATCGGCCTTATCCAGGGAACGTGCTGGTAAACCCCATATCTGCACCTTACGCAAGACAGGTGGACACTTTTGTGTGGCACGTATTGTCAATTTAATACTGTTGGTATTCGATAGCATTTTATTGGCCGTCTTAAAGAAAAACACTTTCTCACTCGACTGCTGTTCGGAACTTTTCGAACTGTAATCACTTTGATAGCAAAACGTCAACGATTCGACATCCTTGGCCAAGTCACGCACATACGCAACACGTTCCCAAATTCCCTCATACTTGCCGTGCACCTCGAAAGCTATTGACCTTAAAGCACCATGACTGTTCCAGAGTTTGATCACCTTCAAGTCGATGGCCTTGGGAAATTCAAAGACAATCTCAGTAGGTGGCTTGCTAACCGAGAAGGCCATAAAACCACGTTTCAACTGTTCCGGGTCATCGGCTATTAGGTTAGAGACCCCATAGCCATCTTCACAGACGGCATCGCACTCTACCGAGGGTTTTAATTTGGGATTAAGGAAATTGATTAAACTCATTAAAAAATTGAAGAAATTATTGTTCGTAAGTGCCTTAACAATTAACTAAAAAAGAAACACTATTTGGCACTAGCACTTTGCTTCCTGGATCTCTTAATATATGGATTTTTTTGCGTCTATTGTTCTTTAGAAAAACTGACTAAAATTGAATGATTTATGTAAAAAATGGCGTCACTTATGTTTGCTTTGTAATTATTTGTACGAAATTATGTGTTTTTTATTCTTTCGTTTTCTTTTGACTTTTTCCTATCTTTCTTTTCCTCCTACAGCAATTTCTACTACTACAGTGACCACACGCGCACACACACCTTGTGTCGTGTAGTTTCTCTTACACATGACATTTTCTACTGCTGCCCACAGACGACTCAATATTAGTTGAAACATGTTTTACTACGCATGTTTCAGTTTTAGCCATACACGGTGAAACTAAAATCGAAACATTAGTATTGCGTGTTTTTTATATACTACTACCAAGGCGAATTCAACAAGGTAAACTCTTTGAGCCAATTTAGACTAGACTAATTTTTAGTCGGATTAACTTTTGTTCTTTCCAAACTACACTGGATTAACTATTCTGGCATAAAATTGTATACGTACACGCAGATTTGTATGTGTTACTATTTTTTTATATTCATGTTTACACGACGGCGAACAACTAACGATTAAAATTGCTCTGCAAAAAAGAAAACACGGGACCTGTTTTTTCATGTGTGTATGTATTGGTTTTGTTCTGCTAAAGCGGGGCTGAAGCTGGATTAAAAATTATGCCAACCAAAAACGACTCTCTTCACCTCTTTCGCCTACAAACTGTCGTTTTCTGCCAGAACAATTAGTCTAGTCTAAATTGGTTCTTTAGGACATCTGTTCGTCAGCTGTAAAATCCAACTTGTCAATAAAATTTCTTTTTTAATTTTTTTGTTTCTAATTTACAAAAAATTGTGATTGTGTTAATTTGTGAAATTATTATAAAATTTAATAAAAATAAGAAATAACATGCGTGTATTCCAAAACAATATCAATTTTTTATTATATTACACCGTTATATTAAATGAAGATCCTTAATTTGAGCAAAATGTGTAAGAACGAAAAAATTGTGGCCTAATTCTAGTTAACCAATGCAGCTCTAAGTAAAAAAAAAAACAAAGGGGAATAGAAAATGAAAAAATAACAAGAACAAGTAAAATGGAACAATTCTCGGAAACGCTTAGTTTCCGAGTTATGGACCTCTTAAGTCTTCATATAAATTTGCGATTTCCCACTACATATCGGAACGTTTATAGCTAATATTGGCATAATTTAAGAGCTTTTAGTTAAAAATTCTTAATCCATAAAGGAGCGGGGATGAGCTTGCGAAAATATTATAGTAAGCATATCAATTGCTATGCGGAGAAGCTTTATTTTGCAAAGTCGGTGTTTGTTATACCATAGATGAGAAAATCCTTGCGCCCAGCCGAAGGCCGGCTATGCGGAGAAGGTTTATTCAGCGAAGCTGGGGTTTATTTGATTAAATTTTTGATTCCTAGTGCACTTCCGTGACATTTTGATATAAAATTTTGTAAAAACTGTATTAGGGGGTAAAGAGTTAAAAAGTTTTTAATAAATTTTACATTTTAAGAAAGATCTGTTAAAAAGCTTTTAAAAGACACTAATAATGACCACATACGTTTACAAAAGTAGTGGAAAATCGCAAATTCATATGAAAACTTCAGGAGTCCATTACTCTGAAACTATGCGTTTTATAGAATTTTGCTATTAAATTTGTTCTTCTTATTTTTAAATTTTCTATTCCTCTATGTCCTTTTTTGTTGGAGCTGCGTTGGTAAGCTAGATTTGTTTCTAATTTGTATGCATATGCTGGGTCCTTGAGCAATTTTTAGTCTATTTAGCCATGTCCGTCTGTTCAAAAACACTCTCACTTTCAAAAAAAAACTCAAAATAAAAAAACAATATTGGTGTAAAATTCTTTCCACTTCTCCTAAGCATTTCTGAATTGAACTCAAACACAATCGGTTAAGGTGGAAACGAGTCAAAAAACCCAATGTGAAACAACGTGCCTTAAAAATGTATACACACTTTAATTTAAAACAAACTAATATAAATGCATGGCACAATGCACCCTAAACATTTAATATTCAAAAACACAGAATACATTAAATTTTGCTAAGATCGGTTCATAAGCACACAACTTTAAATATAAAAAAATCAATAAAAAATTTTATTGTTTACTTTTTATTCACACTTTTTGTAAACAACTATTTTGACAAATTGGATTTGTTCCACTTACAAACTGCCTCAAGGCGAATTTATAACAGGTAAGTGCAACTCTACAACTACAAAAAGCCCCATGTATTTTGTTTTTGCAATTTTCTGGCTTGTTTTCAAATTTCAGTATAGAAACAAAACAATATTTTGACGTTTCACCATTTTTTTAATTCGCCGTGGATACAGCTGATGAACGGCTGACGAGTTGAGCTTACCTGGTTCGCCTTGAACTGCCTGTTATTTTTGTTAGAGTTGTAATTGTTGTAGCGACGAGTTTACCTTGTTGAATTCGCCTTGACTACTAAAAAACTATTTTTGTAAATCTGGAAAGTTTGAATATTTTATATCATATATATTATTTCTAAAGCACTTTTTTTGTCGGTTGCAAATATCTCCCATACCACCGCATCAAATTTAATGAATGATATCTCATTTTAAAGCTTATTTCTAACACTAATGACGAAAAATAATAAGAAATTGAAAAATTAATATTTTCATTGATAAAAATTATGGTGGGAAATATTCGCACGGGTCATCTAGTAATTATATATTATTTTGTTCTAATCCTTAATTCTTTGCAATTGTTGCCGTTTTCCGATTTCTTTCTTCTTTTTTTTCTCCGCGAATTGCAAAAGCACCGCACTTAAAAATTGCTTTCAACAAAATGAGAAAAAAAAAACAGTCAACATCGTTGCTCACAATTAAACATTATGTTTGGAAACATAAAGTCCGAGCTAAGATGAGCGAATTTTTAGAGAATTCTCTTTTGTTTTTTAGGTTCGCGGTCACACAGTCGAACATGTGGCCAACAACATGCTGTTGCTATTATTGTTTTTTTTGTGATAAAGCAAACTTAATGTCATCTAAGAAAATGTGAGGAAAGCGTTTAGTCGAGTGTCGAACACAAGAACCATATACTCTTTCCCCCCCCCCCCCCCCCTGTAATATGGTCACAAATTAAATGTTTCCGCGTCTAAATGGCGACTCACTTTTATGAGACTTTTTAATCTCATTTTTTTTATTTTGTGGCGACCTATTCCTCCTTTTTTTAACAGAAAATCCCTAAAAGATGTATTCATTGAAGTATTGGATAACGTTTCTATTAGTTTATGAAGACCAAAATAAAAAAACTGGCCGAAACTCATGTGTACGTGTGATTTTGTATATACATACTAGTGCTGGGAAACTATCCATAGTACTATCGATAGTCGTAAACTATCAAAAATATCGATAGGAAAAATATCAAAATCGAAATTTTTATTGTGTAAAATACAGCTATGAACACATGTTACAGCAGCTATACACACACAGTTTATGCCGCAAGTTTTTACGTGATATTATTAATTCGCGCAGAATTACAGCAACGAATACAAACAACAAGAATGGCAGGTGGTATGGATTTCTTGTTTAGAATCAAATCCAATTAAGAACACTATCTAAAGTTGCAATAAAATATCTCATAGTCCCTGCTGCTTCGTACGTACATATATTCGTCTTTTACGTTCAATAAAGTGATAAAAACAACGAACTGTAGCCTGATAAAAAACTAGTAAAAGTTTTCCTACTTAAGTGCAAAATTTCAGTCGATAGTAATATCGATATATCGATAGTGAAATCTGAACTATCGATAAATATCGACAGTATCCCAGCACTAATATATACTACTCACTCTGCTGCTATTTATAAGTCAATGATTACCCAAATATTAAAATAAATTTTGATTAACTCTTACTAGTTAGTCATAGCGTAAAAATTGGTTAGAACTAGGTTGTTAGTCCCAATTCATACGATGCAAGTCTTATTGATCAGCTTGTTACTTTATAGACTGAAGGGACAAGGGGAAAAGAAAAGAGTACTCAGCTTAATGTACTCCTTATGTACGTTTTGTTTTCTCATTCGTAATGTAAAAAGCGCACGCATGTGTGCATACTTCATAGATAAAAAAGTTATATTACGGTTATAAAACTCGCATTGTGTGAACGCCGAAGATAGTTCAACGAAGAAAATGTGATAAGCTACTGCCTGTTTTTAGAACGCGAGCGCAAAAGAGACTCGTTTAACTAACATTTAAAACAAAAACAAAATTAATCAATAAGACTTGGATTGTATGAATTGGGACTTAATAATAACGTAAGTATTGGTTAGCACTCTTAAATTTTCAATGAAACTTAAAATTTTTTATAAGGTAAACAAATAAAAAAAAATTTTAGAATCCTAGCATCCGTTCGATATGTTTTCATCCTCGGCATTAATACCTGCCACAATAACTTCAGCTTGATTTTAATTTTTCCCTGGTTTTAGGATTCGTTAAATACCGTGGTGACTTGATTCAAAAACAGGTTTGACTTTATCCAATTTCTTCTATTCATGTTCCTTTTTGGCCGACAAACGGAAAAGGTAATCGATGGAAGTAGCTTCATTACCGTCTGCTGCGCTTTAATTAGGCGTGGGAAAATAAATTCATAAATTTTAATAGAACTTCTATTTAAATGAGAATTAAATAAATATTTACATAAATTACTATACAAAAATATGCAATAAGTATCATAAAAGCTGCTAAAATTAAGCAGTGTCAGCGCCGGTAGCTAAATTCAATAAAAAATTGTTGCAAGTGTGTTACACTTACAGTTACGCTTTCAAGGTTTTTCTTGATAGTTTTCTACATATTTTTACAATAATACTGTATAGTGGACAGGGCGCTTAAACGACTTTTGCGACATCTTTTATATAATCGCAATTTACACTATGGACATTTCTTGCCGGACAGAAAAGGTTTGTTGGTAAGGGCGCGACGCTGTATTCGTGACACACTTTACTTCTTGCCTCTCTCGGCAACAAACTTCCCTACAAGAAATGAATGAGCAAGTAGTCACATTTTTCATTTTGGTGTTAAGAAAATGATAGAAAGAAATGACCGAATGTGACCGACAGCTTTATTTCGGTCATTTCTTTCTATCTTTTTCTTAACACCCCTACACTTCTTGTAGGGGTTTTCTTGTCAGCAAGAAATGTCCATAGTGTAAATTGCAACTAAGTCGATTTTTAGTGGCACTTTTTAAAAAAATCCAATGGCAGCCCTGACTGAAACGCAACAATTATTTTGAATATATTGGAAGCACCCTGTGTATTGTTTTCAGTTTAAGCGCGTATAAGTTGTCGTCTTTTGTGTGCTTAGTGAATGTTTTGGATTAAAAAGAAAAAAACGTGTATATAAATGAATTTTCGCAGAGAAAAGTGTTTAAAAATATTAAGTAAATAGCGGTGCACTCGAATCAGGCACTACATCTGGGAAATGTCGGAAAAATTAGGAAAAAAAACCTGTTGAAATTTTGTTACTCCTAAAGGCCGGTATAAATGAAATAGAAGGGAAATGATAAATATGTAAAATGAAGGAAACCGGACTTAAAGCAGACTGCAACACAGGGTGTGCAAGTCATTTGTGTACAATTAATTTGAAATTTTAAATTAACGGAAAAAAGCGATATGAATTTGTAGAGATTCCGGTTTGCTTCAAAACTAAAAATGGATAATAATTTTCAAAGTGTAAAATACTCGCTTTTAGAACCAAAAATCAATTTATCCAATATGTTGGTATTTAGGTCAAAAATAAAATATAAAAAATAATAAAAAAATTGTATTTTCAAATAAAATAAAAAAATTTTCAAAAAATATGTTAATAACACTGTGCTAGAATTTGACACTTTTTTTGAGACAGAACGGGCACCTGGCGTTTTAAGCTAATACGGGTATGATAAATCCAATGGTGCTAAACGTTTTTTATGGTTAGCTCTTGTTTTCGAGATACATACATACCTACCTATGTATGTATACTGTTATTCGAAAATGAAGGAGGTTGCACAATGTATATTCGCTTAACTCAAAAACGGTTTAGTTTAGTAAAATAACTAAAAACCAAAATTTCGCAATAAAATTACCTCAACATTTTGAAATTTTTGTTTTTTAAAAATTCGTAAAAAGTTGAGAAATTCAGATATGCTTCTAATTTTTTCCAGACATAAAAAAATTAGTTGCAAACAAAACAAGCCACAAATGAATTAAATCTGTTAACAACTTTTTATTTTAATCACCAAATTTTAATTAATTGAAGAATTTCATAAAACGCTATATTTCTATAGGTGGAAATATATGGCAAGTGTGCTTTGAGAAAATGTTAAGAACGAAAAACTAATGGAGGTCCCACATACATTATATCCCCCTAGGGGCGAATCCTGGGCAGTTATGGGACTTGTTTCAATATATTTATAGTCTGTATTGAACATTTTATATGGGAGCCCTTTTAACGAAGGGAATAACTAAGAAATTAATATTTGAGATTAAAAATAAAGTGGGGTTGGTCATACATTTGCCCCATCTAGATTTATCTCAGGCCCTACAGGGCCTTAATTAAATTATTAAATTTGGCGCGTGTTCAAAAATTTATTAAATTTTGAAAAAATTACTTTTTTTAACTGTATTTTGTCAATAATTAAATTAATATTTTTTTTAAAGAACAAAACCGTATGCCAAGTGAAAAGAAAAAATTTGTAATTGCCAAAAGACTTTTCAATTAATTGTGTTGAAAAAACGTGCAAAATCCTTTTTGTGAAAGGACTGAAGGTATTTTTAAAAATCTTTACTCACAAGAATCGATTACATTCTTGTAAGCAAAGTCATCCTTTTACTGAATAAAGGCTTCAATTTCAATTAGACTACGTTTTAATTAAAGTTGCGAAAATTTCCAAAAATTTTTCTTATAACTAAAGCAAAAAAGTTATTTAATTCTGTAAATAACAATACAAAATATGTATGTATATGTGGCTTAACAAATAGTTAAATAAATTGTTTTATGTGATTTACAACCACTTCAGTTTTAATAAACTATCAGTTATAGCTGTCAAAACATATTGGTAACTGTAAGTTAAAGTAATAGTTAGTTTTAGCTGAACTTGGTGAAATTGGCCGTTAAATTAATATATACCTAGACGAATTTGTGTAAACGGTGGCAGCAGTACTACAATGCAAAAACAACGGAGACTTTTTAGATTGCATTGTTAGTATTTACGAATCGAAATGTCAACCATCGTTCGAACTGTCATATCAGCCACATGTAGTGAATTCGCCTTGATATATTTATATATGTACGTAAGTATTTAATAATAAGTACGGCTGAATTTAAACTGTTAAGTTTCCTTGTTTCTTATATGTGTTTTTATATTTTCCAGTTATTTTTTTAAAATCCAGGTGGATTTTTCAATTGTTCAGGTACCCGCTATCTCCATTCCTTAACACACCGAAGAAAATCAATGTAAAATCGTTCAAAACAAGGTTGATTTAACATTTTTCAGTAGTGATTTTGCTTCATTGTTGTTTCATGTTAATTTAACATGATTTTACAATAACATGCGAAAAAATTTTTTTTTTTTTAAATAACTTTAATTCATGTTAATTTAACATTGCAGTAAAGTAAGGGCAAAATGTCATTTATATTGAAATAACAATCGAAATCACGGTGAATGAAAGTTATATCAAGTTGAAACAACGTGAATTTCATGTAAAACCAAATTGGTTTGAGTGTTATACAACAGTGAGCAGAAGCTTCAGAGACAACATATGCATTTATTTAAGAATAATTCAAAACACTTACCCCTGTAACACATGTTTTCACTTATTATGGTTTTCGACATCATTCTACTTTGAAAACTTGATGTACTCTTTAACTTAATATTTAAAGAGAATAAGGGAATTGTCTTCTTTTTATAACATACTAGCATACACCCGATACTTCGTTAGCGTCTCCTTTTTCTTCGTGGACATATTTTTCGAGGTTTAAACTTGTTTAAATTCTAGCATTTAACCCGCTACTTTAATACAACCAAAAAGCTCAAGACAAATATCAAATTTCCCGTAATACCTTTTTGGGGTACTATATTTTTCCAATATTAAAGTATCAAAAATTTCAGTATTGTAGTTGCAGCCCATAATTTAGTACGAATATGTCATGTGTAGAAAAATATTTTGTAATAGTAACGATTTTCACCCCTTTAATGTTCGAATTTCAAAAAAGTACCAAATTCGTATACGTATTTATTTGATAAATTTCGAATGTGGTATTAACTTTGTTTCTAAGTTTATTGGTTCAAAAGATAGATGGAGTGGTAAAAAAGTACTAAAATTCAGATTTTACCCGTTTACTCCCTAAAAGGGCCGAATTTCAAAAAAGTACCAGACACCTGTCCACTTATTTTTCTAAAGAGCAACGAAAAGTATAACATTTATTTTGCATCTCTTTTAGTTTTGAAGATAAAAGGTTACCGAATTTTCCCGTTTTTACCTTTTTTACCCCCTTCGAATTCGAATTTCGAAAAATCCCGTCTTAGTGGATCGATTTGCAGAGTGACCAATCGTTAGTCCAAATTTCAAGTTTCTATGGTCAGCGGTTTGGGCTAGGCGATGATGAATGAGTCAGTCACTCACGAAACTCTTTTATATATGTATATAGATTTTAAACATGAAAATAAAAAAATGTACATACTTAAGTATGTATGCATGTTAATTTAACAAGATAAACTTTTGATTTTAATATAAAACAGGTTTTTATGAATTCAATCTTGAACAATGTTATTTTAACAGTGAATAATATTAAATAAACGTGATTTAAGGTTATTTTAATATTTTTCATTTAAAATTAATATGAAATAATTATAAATTTTAATAAAGGGCATACTTTTGCAGATTTAACATGATTCTCAATCAACATTTCGCCATGTTATATTAACATTGGTATTTTTTCTGTGTGAAGAATGCTCCCACACAAAATTTTCAATACAGACTAGAAATATATTGAAGCGCGATAACTGCCAAGCATAGAAGCCGAAGCGGATAACAGCCGGCTACTGTCGTAGCCACTAAAAATATTTATAGCCGCCGCCGCCGAGAATTTTTCAGCTAAAAATCGGCTACAACTTAGCCACCGATTACTTTGTAAAGAATTATTATTCTCCTTCTAAACACCTTACCACATTCTTTTTTGTTTGACTATCCTTAAAAAGTGCAACTATAAAAATGTTTGCCAACAAATACTATTTTATTAAATTATTGAGTTAAATATATAAAATTTTTAGAGTAGAATGATTACGAAAACCATATGGGGCATGGTGCTGGTGTCTTATTATTAAGGGTCCTCATGATATCGTTTATAAGTCTCGTAATGTGTGCAAACTGTGCATTCTTACGCCCTCGTTAATGAACTGTCAAAAATTGTATGAGAATTAATTTACACAAACTGCTTAAATTTGCCCAACAATTATGACTCGTAAACTTGCGCTCTTCAATTGTGCATTTATACAAACAAATTTTTTTAATGCTTACCGCCGTTTTCAATGAAAACTTCAAGTGCTAATAAATCACAAACAATAAATTCTTGTAATAACATAAGCATATTAGTGTTTTGGCTTTCTTTATGCATGTTTAAAAACAAATTTCATTTATAATTCACAAATTTCAACTTTTTTATTATATTTTTGATTATTTTTTTTAATATATTTTTTTATTGACGTTTTAGTTTGAAATGACAGTAATTGTTTAAAATTACACAAAAATTAAAAAGGATCTTCATGAAACGAGTCTCGCAAGTTTACCCATTTGCACAAATGGCAATTTTGAGCGATATCATGAAGACCCTTATTGAGAATTCTGCTGTAAGCAAAGGTCGTTTTTCAGCAAACGTGAAACAAACATATATAACGGGAAAGCAAATAATAATATTCACTCATTTTGACTTAAGTCAATTCCAATGACTTTGACTTAATGACAAACTGTCATTAAATTGATGCCAACATGTCCTTTCTCCGATGTTACTGCATCATCGCACTGAGGACATGTTCGTCATTTCCGTGATTCCAATATGTCATCCCATTGATGACTTTTTTTTTATTTTGACCCTGATGACACTTTGGCCAAGTGATGTTAAGCTTGACATCACCATGATGAAAAGTGTCACGGGGTCAAAAACGAAGACACTTGTCATAGTACTGATGTCAAGATACATCAGCATTATGACGCCTTTTCTATCAGTGTACAAATATGTACTCACAAATTTTCATTTAATTTTAATATATTCTATCGGCTAACAGCCGGCTTCAAGCCGTCGCAGAGTATTTTTGCGTCAGCCGCCGCCGCCGGTAAAATCTCACGGCGCAGGTCTCTGCTGCTAAGGAGTCGCTCCTAGGGAAATAAAATGTATGAATGTATGACGAAACTCCATTAGTTTTTCGTTCTTAATATTCTCTCAAAACATACTTGCCATATATCTCGACCCTTTAGGGGTGCTCCCATACAAATATGTCGGTTTAATAAAATTCTTAAATTTGGCCTCAGCAGTGCCTGGGATGCCCCTAGACAGGTCAAATGTATGAACAAGCCCACTTAATTTTGCATCTCAATCATTTATTTCTAGCATACATACCCGCTATCTCCATTCCTTAGAGATTCTCTCACACAATACAGACTTGAAATTTATTAAAGAAAAAGTCCCATAACTGCCCAGGAGTCGCCCCTAGGGGGATATATTGTAAGACCGGCTTCTCGAGACATACTTGCCCTTTATCACCACTTCTTAACGGGCTCCCATACAAATATTGCGTTTTATGAAATTATTGAATTAATTAAATAATACCAAAAGTTGTTAACAGATTTTAATTATTTATGGCTTGTTTTGTTTGCAACATCGTTTTTTAAATGTCAAGAAAAAAATCATAGCTGCATTTTCCAATTTTTAATAAACAAAAATCTGAAATGTTGCTAAATAATTTTTTTTTGCCAAAAAAAAATTATCTTTCTAAAACGACTGCGCATATTAGAAAAATGTTTATTTTAGCTTAAAGGTAATTTTTTTTAGTAGTTTCAACAAACTAAACCTTTTTTGAGTTACGTTAATATATGTTATGCAACCTTCTCCATTTTCGAAATAACGGTATATCTCGAAAACAAGAGCTAACCCAAAAAAACGGTTAGCACCACTGGATTCAGCGTACCCGAATTAGGTTAAAACGCTAGATGCCCGGCTTGTCTGTTTTTTTTTTAAACTAGCACAGTGAAATTAAAGAAAGATGTGAAAATATCAATCAATTTAAAAAATTAAAATTCAAATAAAAAAATAAAAAAATTTAAATTAAAAAAGAAATTACAGCCGAGGTGAGTAAATATCATTTAGATTTTATTCTTTTTATTTATATAACATATTGCTTATTTACACAAACTACATTCACTGCCATATTCATAAAAATTAAAAAAGGATTTGAAATGCATATTAAGAAAAATTTTTAATGAAAATTTTGCCTTAAAACATATTTCAAACTTATTTTATTTTTTATGAATACGGCAGGTTATATTTAAATATATTTCTAAGATTGTCTTTTATTCAGTGTTGCCAAAACTTGGTGAATTAATATTAAATCATCGAAAAATTCGATGTCGTTATTGTTCATCTCATAGGAATCACTCATAAGTTTCAAATAATCATAAGTTTTAAATAATTTGAAGGTAAATCATAATCACGACAACATTTACATAACCTTTTGAGCCCAGATCTACAATAAAAAACAAGTAAGAAAGTATAGTCGGTTAAACCCGACTTTATGATACCCTACGCCACATTAAAACCTTTGTACCAAATTTTATCAAATAATCTCTAAATTGCGACCTGTACTTTGCGCACAAGGTTTACATGGACAGCCAGCCAGCCGGACAAACATCGTTAATTCGACTCAGAAAGTGATTCTGAGTTAATCGGTATACGTAAAGGTGGGCTAAGGACTAATATTTTAAGGTGTTACAGACATCAGCACAAAAGCATAGTACCCTCTCCACTATTGTGGTGGTGGTATAAATATTGTATTGTTATGGTAAAAATATTTACCTAATTGATAAAATCAAATTAACGGTTGCTTAATGTAACCTGTTTCTCAAATTACTTTTAACGATGTTTACTTGGCCAAACACCCTCTCTACTTCAGCATTAGACCATGGAAGTGAGAGCAACTTTATAGTCATTTCTGAAATTTCTAAAACAATTTTGTTACCGCCTGCATCCCTTTATTGAAATACTTGCAACCAGAAAGAAGGAGTTTCAGCGTCAAAGTTTATAGCGATTTTCAACATTTGTAAAAGTTGTGATTTAAGTTAAAGGCGTTTTAATTGTTCAAAATGTTTATTTTACTTTTATAAATTTGTATAATAAAATAAAAATTATTCTTTAAAAAGAAAAACGGCAAAAAAATTTTAGGGCTAAACAAGATGAAAAATGGCTAATGGCTAAACTCATTTTTTAATGGCTAAACAGGGTGAAAAAGGGCTAAATATAGCCACTAAATGGCTAAATTGGCAACACTGCTTTTATTCGACCTTTACAAATTCATATTTTGGTGATTTATAAATTTTTGGTTCTGTATTACTGTTGGAGTTATTTATTCTATGGTTAGAATATTGTACCAATAAATTAGATATAAGTTTCTTAGGAAAACTATTTTATAAGATACTAGCGGTTACCCGGCATGTTCTACTACGCCTAAAAATTAAATACATTTTGTTTATTTGTTGGGGAAAATGAAAATTTTGTTTATTTATCAACTTTTTTATCTTGATGCTAATGGATAACATATAATTAGCCGTGTGAAAAGCAGGGATTCAAGAAAGCAACAGTTAGCGATTGGCCTTGAGCTTTGTTGATGGTTATGGTGAAAGCCGGATGTACGGGACTCTGAAATCGAAGAGTAAATCGGTGGTATCAGGACATCTTCTCCTTTAAATTTGCCGCTGATGATTGTGGCTTTAATTAAATTTGGCGATAGTTTCTTAACAGCAAGTCTTCTTCCGTCGACGGTGAGCCAACTTTTAAAGTTAAGATGTGTGTTGCCATTCCAGATGGTTCCAAAGATTATCCAGCTTGTTCCTCAACTTTAATTATGTCAATCGATTTGTAATTGCGACTTCACCGGATAGTTTAATTGACTTTGGCTGTTTATTTTGTTGACATCCTCATTCTTCGGAGTCAAAATTGCTCGTTCGAAAAGCCAATCATGAGAAACATTTGACAAAAGTTCGAAGGAAAAGTTATTTCACGTGTAGTCGGATTAAACGGAAGTTTTCCATCGACCATATCCAAAAGCAGTTTGGCGAATATTTGCGCAGCAGCATCTTAAAGTAAATGCAATGCCGCCAAAAGTATGACGCTTTCAAACATGCATTTAGCTCATCGGCTGGTGTTGATCTTTGAATTACTGGCAAAGTTTGGCGAAAATCATCAGCAAGAAGCAATAGAACTCCACCCATTGATAGGCCATTTTCTCTTTCAGAGTAGGGTCAAGAGCTTCAAGAGATTATATATGGCGCGCAAGACCATATATGGTCTTAAAAGACCCCTAGTGAAATTTAATACTGAAAATATTCGTAGTGCATTTGAATCCTCTAAAGTGCCGTTTTAGTAAACTTTTGTGTAAGAGTTGGGAAAAAGGAGAAAAATTACACCTTAAAATGAAAGTTAGAGGGTTTATAATTCTAAGAAAAAAATCACCATACGATTCTTCTAAAGACATCTGAAATTATTTTTTAGCTCAGAAATACATATAGTATATTTTTTTTTGACTTTTACCAAACGCCTTTTCAAAAAATTTAAAAAACTTTAGAGGCCCATATTTCGGGAACCCGAGCTAACTTTTCAAAACCCTTTGTCAGACTTGCTCTACTAGTAGTCTTCTTTAATTTCGCGTTGCAAGTGTTGAGGCTGGCTGCGATGTCCCGAATTTTGTTGTACATTGTAATAAGTTACATGGATTAGATAGAACACCTGTTTAGGCAAAATGTCAAACTTTGAGCCCCTCTAACTCAGAAACTTTTTGACAGATCTTGTTGAAAACTTGTGTCTAAATTACTATCCAATAGGATTAACCCTGGTGCAAATTTCATCTAATCGGAAGACATCGATTTCAAAAGTAGAGTGACTTGACATGAAATCCCCTATATATAGGTAGATGTTTCATTCGGTAATATGTAATGTAAATGTTCAACTGAATGGACTTCCTATGGGTTATTGTTATGAACAAATTCTGTAATAGATAAATGCATAAAACAATTGACTATTAAACCTAAAATTATGGCAAAATATGTAAATGATTTGTTTTGTATTATTAAGGAATCAGAAATAGCAAAAATGTTATTTACATTTAATTCTTTTCATGCAGATATAAAATTTACAAAGGGAGTTTGAATCAAAATTACCTTATTTAGTTAGACACTTTGATAATAAGAAATTGAAATAGTTAATTAATTGATTGGTATCAAAAACCAGACAAATAATTAAATATTTTTCCAATCATCCAAAAAGAGTTATAATTAACACAGTTACAATTTTTTTATAAAGGGTATTAAATATAAAGTGTTACATGTTTCCATAAGAATAGTAAGGGAAAGATTTCTAGAGAAAAAGGGTTTCAAAGGAACTTATACATATATTATTTATTAATACTAATGTTCGCCTTATGGTCAAAATTCGAACATAATTTTTTTTTGTAAATATGAAGAAAACATAATATATGAATTTATTTGTTTCAAGCATTTATTTTTTCCTTCAAAGTGGATCGATTTGGCGAGGGACCAACCTCCGGTTCATATTTTATCTTCTACATGAGTTAATTTAATTTTGTAAGTTCAGTATAAAAAATACCAATTGAAAAACAAAAAAGTATCAAAAAGTCTCCTTTATATATAGTCATCCACTCAGGACGTTGCACGTTTAATTTTATGTTTCTATGTCTAATATTAACGAAAATTAATCGAAGTACCACATGTAGAACGAAAAAGTACCAAAATGCTCCCCTTACATGTTCTTATTCACCCAGTTTAATGTATAATTTTATCTTTATAGGTCGAATATTAACGAAAATTCAAAAATACCAGCATTTTTTATACCTATAATATTATGTTTGTAAGTTCTATATTATAAAAAATTTAAAAATTATCACATGAAGCACAGAAAAGTAAAAAAAAAAAGAAATTTAGTTTCCCATATTTCCCCTTTTTTCGGTTCGGTTGACAAACAAAGGAAGAATGCGTTCTTAACTGTTTTGCCTGATTTGATTTATATAGTCGAAATATTCGAAAACCGGTTTCTGAAAAATGTCGAATAATCGATCACCCTAACTTTTTATTATTTGATAATTGAAAATAAATTTTTATTTATTTATTTTGCATTTGGGTTAGTAACAATTTTGAACGCTTTTAGCTCTGAAATTATTGAACAGATTTTAATGAAATATACATTGTGCACTTCTTTGAGTAAATACCTCTTAAATGGTGTATATTTTGTTCAAATCGGTGTACATACAGAGAAGGAAAGTGTTCTTAATTGTTTTGCCTTAGTCGATTTATATAAAGATGTACAATATAAGAAAAATATACTATAATAACCATATAATAAATAACTCCAACAGTAATAGGGAACCAACAATTTTTAAATCTCTTTATTTTGTAGCAACAGAATTTGAAACTTGAATTTTGGGACATAAATTAGATAAAAAAATATCACAAAAAAGCATTATCAACCCATTGTGCTAATTTAAATCACCATCCAGATTTGGAAAATACATTAATTTTAAACACAGAGAATACTTATAAAAGTCGCATATACAGATATTTGTTCAATCTTGCTGGCCAAAATTTATATATTTTTCTTAATGAATACTTAATTTAAAATCAAATGTGAAAAATAACTTCCCACCGAATAGGAAAATGTAAAATTTTTTTTGCAATTTGTCAACCGAAATTTTTAACAATAATTTGAATTTGAATATTTTTGAGAGAACTTCAAACAGCAATAGCAGTAATTGAAAATTACTGATGTTTAAAAGCGTATAATTTTTTGTTGGAATGTAATTTTTAAGATTTTTTTGGATTCTAAAATACCAGATAATTAGCCTACGTTCCTTTGCTAGAGATACTTAAGAAAACTGCTAAAGCAAAAGTAAAGGAACTTTGATGGTAACGTCACGCTAGTTTTTTTATTGTTGTTAATTTATCGAACTGCTTATGGTTTTTAAAACAAATTTTTGATATTTTAACCAGGCTTAATTCATTGAAGTTTTTATTAACTTTACAAGATTTTGCTTGTCGTGCTTTTATTCCTGATAAAAGCACTGAAATTTATTGTTGAAGGGGTAAGCTATTCCTATGCGCATTTCACTGGTTGCTTAGGCCAGATCGTCAGGAAACTTTATTCAAAGATTTTGAAAAACTAAAGATATTAAGCAAATAAAACTGTTAAGCGAATAAGAATTAAAAGCAACAGTTTTACTTGTAACAATATCAAGGCTTAAACAAAAACAACAATAAACAGTGAGTTTATCTTCTCTTACATTCCCCACTACAATTGGTTGGAATTCTTCCAACATTAATTGTAGTTGTAAGTAGGCTAAGAAAAAACAATATGAAAACAAAAACAACTTGCTTTATAGTTCTCGCAAAAAATAAAGCATGTTGCCGTGCACTTTGCCAGTTTATTATCAAAGTTTTCATTAAATTATGTAAATGAAGAAAGGAATTTTACAACATTAAATCAATTAAAATTTGTTGATAATTTTCATTCTTGATTGAAGTGGGAATCGAACCCAGGTTTTCACGGACAAGTTGCCCTGACATGTTTCGATTGTTACCACCCAATCTCTTCAGAGGGGTTTTCCATATAACACTCACCGCCACTGATGACGGCTGGCAGTCAATAAAGAAACATCAATCTGTAAACCAAATGGTATTTTAACTTTGGTAGATCAAAAGATTATATATTTATGCGATTTACATGTTCTTCCTTACTTAAATTTTTTCGCACTTATTGTCAAAACTAAAATTTAATTACAGTAGGGCCTCGATTATCCGCGATCCGGTTTACCGGTAACCCCGAGTGATGGCCGAAGATCAGTCTATTGTTTTTTGTTTGCATTGTTTTAAAATTTTTTGGTTCGATTAACTGTGATTACCTCGATTATCCGTGATGGCAGTTGAAAAATATTGGACAAACAACATAACACGACTCTTTGTAAGAAATTGTATTTTTTTCCTAAATGTCCTTTTCTTGCCTCATGTTTTCAGTAGAAAATTTAATGCATACATACTTATTTCATTTAAAAATGTACATAAACTTTTTGCATTAAATTTTTTTAATGTAAATATGTTCACTTGTTAAATAATAAAAATATTGAAAAAAACTGTATAATCAAAATTGTTATTCGATTAACCGTTAGAAATTGAAAAATTAATATTTTCATTGATAAAGGATTCGTACGGGCAAAAAGTTAACGATAATCATGTCATTACCTCTAACATTATATTCAAAGAAGTATTATAAAAGCAATTAAACATATGTATGTATGTATGTAAATATGTATGATATATATTATGATTTCTAATATTTTTATACTTTTAATAAAATGTATTGAAGTTACTAAAATTTCTATTAATTATTTTCATTTTATGTTACAAAAATGACAACTAACGGTGCGAAAATTCGCACGGGTCATCTAGTTTAATTTTATTAAGTCTTTTAACATTAGGTGTGATTCCGTACTCAACGTTGGGAGCCCGCGGGATCCCAATCTTACCGAAAACTGTTCCCGTACTCAAAGTTTGGTAAAGTGGAGCTTTTAAAAATATTCTTTTCTTGCACGAAGTAGCCCGTACTTTATTTTGGCAAATTTATAAAATTGTTAAACAATCAGCTGTGTCAAAAATAAATAAAAAACCAAAAAAAAGGGATCACACCTATTAGTGTCTTTAACTTTTAAAACCACAAACAACCATGGAAATATATTTTGAAGGGAAACATTTTTTTTCAACCGTTTTGGACAATAAAATATTATTAAAAAACGTTTTTTCAGCATTTATTTTATAAAAAATAAGATATGACGAAAAATCCCTACATTTTGGGGATTTTGAAAAATCTGTCCGATTTTCCCTACGCTTCTTTTTTAGTATCAAAAATACCTACATGTAGGGATTTTTCCCCACTTCTGGCAACACTGCGTCAAACCGTCTTATAAGTAGCACGAGAAACGTAAAAAAGCAACAATTGTTCTGCTTATGCTAGCGAATTCGAATGTTCGTGACGAATCTTCAGAGAGCTTTAAAAATATATATTGCGATTTTTTTTTATAAATCGTGTTTATAAACTTAGTAAATGTAGTTTTACATTTAATTGCAGCCTTTACAATAGTTTAATAAAAAAACAAGTAAGAGTGCTATATTAGGCTGTGCCGAATCTTATATACCCTTCACCATTGTGCGAGCAACTAGACAAAGGGACATCACATGGTTAAATCAAGTTCTCTCCTCATAAGGACCCAGAATATATGTATATACTTTATAGGGTCTTAGATCAATATTGTAGAAATTACAAACGGAATGACAAACTTATATATACCCTTTTCCACCTGAGGTGAAGGGTATAATAATGGCTGAGTAAATGCCGGTTATTTATAAAACACAAATAAATATGGCAATCGTTAACTGTCAATAAAGTTTATTTAGTTTAGAATTACTTTTCCAAGGCAAATTCATTTTTCAGGTGGCGTTGAAAGCACAGCTGTGCTACTTTTTTTTTCTAAATTAGAGAAAGGAGTGTCAAAAGTTATTTGTAATTTCGACATATCGACCAACGAAAGCAACAAATAAAATTCAATGCTGGTGTTGTTACTTGCTGTAGTATCGCCATCACTCTATACATGAATTCGCCTTATACTTTTCGTTTTTATTTTAAACGTCGTTTAATATTAAAAAGCTGGGCTAATTGCACTAAAACTACAATAAACCGGAGTATTTTGATTTAAAATTGTGGAGAAGGCATGTGTTTATTAGTGAAGCTAATATTGATTAAACTAATTAATAAATTTTTATCAAAAAACCTACGGTTATACCTACGGTTTGGGTATATACCAGGCTATTAACCAATTCTTATCCAATTTTCCCTATTAACCGGGTATTTACCAATTTGATATTTACCCTTTTCCCATCTATAGTTATGAATCCAAATGTGTAACCACCACCCTAAAAATTGTTAATTTTTCTGCAACAACTATTACTGATATGAGATATGAGATTTTGCACAATCCGTTCTATATGACTTGAAATTACACTATTTATTTCGTAAATATTGTCTATAATTTAACATAAGTCCCATAAAAAGCCTACTCTAAGAAAACCGTTTAGTACCCTTAAAACCTTTACGAAAAATTCTGTTGTACTAAAATTTGGCCTGTCATAGTTTTTTGTTACCAGAAATCACTCAACGAAATATTGTTACTATTGATTTGTAATCTACCATGGGTTCAAAATAAATAGCCCTCCCGAAAATCATTTTAGTAGGTACGGCTAAAACTGTTACAAAACATGATATTTTATTTAAATTTGACAAGAAATTAAAGCCAAGACCTTCTGATGGTCGGGCAATAATATAACATAGGCTGAAACCGCAATCAATTTTAAAATTTAAAATTAAAAATTTATAGATTCCAAAAAGAGCCCACTCCTGAAATATTCTAACTGTCGAATGAATAACTCTGGCTTCTATTTTTTAAATCTAACTTTTTAAATAACGTTATGGAATGATTTGTATTTTTAACATGTGTAATTTCTTTATAAATTAAATTTCGATGTTTTCTTTATTTGAATCTCAATTAAATTATCAAAAATTAATACTTCAAAGACTCCCTTAGCTTGGCCTTCAATTCATTGCAGCGGGCAGGTTCATCATAAACAGTTCTAACTAATTGACAAATTGTGCTTAACAAGCAACGATCGTCGCAGCCAGCTTCCAATTGGGGGTCAGCCGAGGTCATTTTATATTTCCAGTACTATAAACACAGACATTTTTATATAATTTGAAATTTGAAAGTTATAAAAATAATCGAATAAACCTGTAGTAGAACTTCCGGTTCGGCAGCCATCTTTTCGAATAAGTCATCAATGCCAGCAGGACTTAAATCGTTGGTAAACTCAGTAAATTGATATTCCTTAAACCATTTGGGTGTGGCAAGCTCACCAAGTACATTGGCTTCGGTCACATTAAATATCCAAGTATGATGATCAACTACTTGCTGTGGATTTGAGAAAAAATTATTTTTTTTTATGTGTGTGTGTTTTTTAAGTATTTACTCACATAAGTCTTTGGCTCCACATCGTAGGTTCTATAATTTGGATTCTTAAAAGAGTAAGAAGTCAAACTGCCACCATTCCAGTAAATAGCCATGGCATGACCATTTTGTGAATAGTGCAAATTCATTTCATCCTTGTGAGTATGACCACCAAAGATTCCACCAATTATATGACTATAACGCTCAATTATACGATTGTACTCATGAGCCCATACAGTCCAGCAATCTGATTCTCCAGAGGGAACATGAGCTAAAATATGCACATATTCACCAGCCTTCTCAGCAGCCAAAAGAGTTCTTTGAAGCCAATCCAATTGAGGTTGACTAGTGGCACTACCATCCAAATAAATCCACCAATTGTAAATATAACAATCATTGTTGTTAAGAGAAATAATTCTAAATCCCGGTTTGGGGGAAACAGTATAATAGCCACCCTTCAATACGGTTTCCCTGGCTTCGGCGGGTAACCAACGTTGCCAAATAGTCCATAAATGTTCGTACAGCCAGTTGATATTTAATTCAGCTGGGACATTTTCACTGAAGCTTAAACTGAATGCCACGGAAAGTAAAACATATTGTGTTAGTTGTAAAACAAATCTACAACCTATTTCTTACTTACACATTGGCGGGATGAGGTTCATGATTACCAACACAAGGATAAATTGGAATACCAGGAAACTTTTCATACATCAAATCCGTAATTTGTGATAACATTTCCATATTGCTTCTCTTAGAAGTACTCCAAACATTGTGTGGTACAATATCACCAGTCTGGTAGATAAAATCCATAGTCTGATGACTCTCAGCGATGTGATCGAAGGCATTTTCCACCATATGTAAAGGAGCATCACAACTACGATAATCACTCCAGTAGCCAGCCTTAGCAGACTCGGATACTCCTTTTGAGGGACTTGAGCGACAGCATAAAGGTTCTTCACATTCAGCTAAAGCACCAGGTTTATAATCAGGATCAAAATGTATGTCGGTTATTTGAACAATAGTCAAGTCATTTTCAGTTTTTTGAGGGACTTTTGATTTGGGTGCGGTTAAGGGGGCCTTGCCTTTATCAACTTCAACACTCCAGTTGAATAAATTTTGTTTGACGTTACAGAAACTAATGGGTAGAGTACCACAAATTGAACGAGTATCTGCCAAAGAGTTCATCATAATGTAATGCAATATTGGCCAATTTAAATCCACTAAACCACTGCATACTTCAAGGGTTTGAATTTGGAAACGATTGCATAATTCTAAAACTATCTTTTTGGCATCAGATTCAGCATTCGGGCCATTTAATTCCCCATCTTCGGCTCTAAAAGTTTTGGCCACAACATTGGTCGCAGCACGACAAGCTGTGCACATGACAAATTGATCAGCTGAACCCAATTCCGAAATGCTTTTAGTAAACATGTCTTTTTTTGTGTGTGTTTTTGCCAGCTGCGTAGAAAGCTGTTTCAAAATGGAAGATTCTAAGCCAGTATTAAGGAATTTTATGTATTCCTCGGAGAATTTATTAGCAATATCATCTGAAAAATAAAATGTGTTTATGTTATAAGTTTTCTTAGTTCACATCAACTTATGTACTTGAAATAGCTGATATAATTTCATCATTTTGTTCAAAATCCGCCGGCACTCCTGGTAAATTTAAAGCGTTTACTGCAACTGACAATAAGGCCAATAGGATTAATTTTCCTAACATTTTTGGGAAATGTTTCTCTGTATTTTCTTTAGATGTATCTGTTCGAGTCAAAAAACGGACTAAGTTATTTTGTTCAAATGCACTACTTTTATATTGCAACTTGTTTCAAAACCAATTAAAAAAAATATGTTTTTGTTTTTATACACACACCACAATAGTGAAGAGGGCATTATGCGTTTGTGGTGATGTTTGTTACACCTCAAAACATTGGTCTAAGGCTACCCTTTAGGCACTCCGATGGATTTAGAATCCCTTTCGTCCTTCCGTCTGGCTGGCTGTCCATGATATAAAAAAGTACAGATCGCAATTTGGGAGATAATTTTATGAAAATGATGAGAATCGGTCCATAATTTTACCAGCTTTTTTCCGGAATAGAGAATTTATGGCCATAAACCAATATAACCAATTTATGCTCAAATCGGTATATATTTGACCATAGCTCCCATACAGATACTACTCCCGATAATAGCTTTTAATGCATTAACTTTCTCATAATGTTGTGCTGATAGGTTAAAATCCTTAAATCTTATAAAGGCCAAAAATATCACATTCTATAGGTAACGATCTCTAAATAATATTCGCCTTAACTTAAGCTCAAACCATAACTTTGTACTGACTGGTGCATGATTGCACATGAGCCGCAAAAAGGGTAGATTTTCAAAAATTTGTTTTTAAATATTGTAATTTAGGGTATCTTGTAGTCGGACTTTACCGACTGTACTTTCCCACTTGTTTAAAGTAAAAAAAGTATGATTAAATTTCAACAGTAACAGTTAAATTTGAAAAATTCTACTTTTTAATAAATTAAAATATTAATCAAAACACTTGAATTGTTTATTTATGCAGTGTTGTAAATAAAAAAAACTCGCACATTCATAAATATAATTAGGGACAACTTATAATCGAAGAGATTATAAATATCAGGCCACATCACTAGACTAAAAAATATTTGCAATAGCATATTAACTATGTGCATTAGAGGTCTACATACACATATTTGTATTCGGGTAGTACGCATGAATATAGAAGTTAGAAGGCATGAACATTTACTCGAAGTATAAAAACAGCAAAAAGAACAAATATTTGAGAACAACAAATTTGTGCGAATAAAACTGTTTGTGTTATTCTTCTTTATCATGCAGTTTAATACATCTTCATCTTTTAATATGAACCGCCAACGATCGTATTATTTTAAATTTACGAATGCGTGTAGTATGTAGGTACGCGACTGCTTTCTTCTAAACGTTATAAACAGGGTAGTTAGACTTTTTTCTTCAAAAATCGTCAAAAGTTTTAACAAAATTCGTCAAAATCGTCATTAAACTGTTAACAAAATCGTCAACAAATCGTCAAATATTTAAATTTTAGAAATTGGAGACAATTTATTGCATTGTGTGGTATAAACATATAAATTTTTAGCAAGAAATTGTATTTATGATAGAGAAAGTGATATGGTTTAGTTTTATTTTATTTATTTCAGCAAGTGGGCTGAAAGATATTTATCATTTGAAAAGAAATACATAAAAAAATAAAAAATTTTTTCATAAAAACATAACATTTATTTATTTCATTTCATAAAAATTAAATAAAAAAATAAAATCTCATATGCTATTATCTCGAGCTATCTTTAAATGATTAATTTTTAGCGCTATCACTAATGCGAATTGGTTTTAATGTTGAAGGTGATAAACCAAGGGTTCTGTCTATATCAACAGTCTTTGTAACCGACTTGAAACGTTTTATTACGTCCAATTTTAGTTCCAAACTAGTGCATTTTCTTTACTTTGCACTCGTTTTTCTACACAACTTCTTATTAAGAACTAACTTCTTACTTCCTAATACCGTGTTTTTATTGAGTCAATATTCGGTTTATTGACATAATTATCTTTCTGTTCACACATACACAATTTCGCTTACTCAATTAGCATTTGGCATTTTACTTAGCAAAATGAAAACAACATTTAACATCTTTAAAGAAAAAACAAAATAAACATCTGGCTTTTGCGCAGACCTAATGGATGGACCTTTGTTTTTGTTGTTGGCAAAAATGTCAAAACACTTTGTTTAGTGAGTTGGGTTTTAATCACTAAACACCAAGGCGAATTCATACAAGGTGGTCTTATTTTGAAAACGTTTTACAACACTGTAAAATGTTTTAACGTTGTGTCAAAAATTCAAACAAATATTTGATTTTGTTTTTATATTAAATTGTGTTTTTTTGAAATGGTATAAATTTAAATTTCACAATTTTAATCGAAAATTATAGAATTTAGTTAAGATTCCCCAGAACCAATAGGACGGTATACCATTTTGACACAAGGTTAGTAATCAGCTGTTACTTACGTAGCAAGATAAGTTCACCTGGTGTAAATTCGCCTTGCTAAACACACTTTTTTTGTTTATTCGAAATATGTACTAATATTTTTTATATGCAAATATTCTGATTTTTTAGACTCCTTTTTTTGTAACAGTGCACTGCAGTGCACTGCAGTGTTGCATTTTAATTTTTCTCAATATTTATAACAATTTCGTATTAATTGAACAATAACTAAATTGCAATTTTGCATGGATAATTGAGCTCAATAATGGCATTTATTGCGTGAAACTCAATTAAGGTGTGTAACAGCCTATGAATTCTTCCGAACAAGCAAAATTAATTCAATTTGATTATTTATTTAATTATTTTAAAGACATAAAATAGTTTTTAATTTTTTGTAATAATTTCATTTTTATCGTGTTGCCAGATCAACTAGTTATTCTGGCGGGCTGCCGCCTTAGCCTGGGTCCGTTTAGATCTCGTTTCTGTGATCTTGATGGTAGTTCCGGTGGCAGCTAATTACCGGGAAGATAATCGTTGGCGGAATCCACGTCTTGTTGATGTTCGAGATGTTCTGGACTTACAACTGAAGTCCCAGTAGGTTTGCCTAAAGATGGCAGCGATGAGTCAGCTGGAGTTTTCTTAACATGAGTAATTTTTCTACGATACACTTTGCCATCTCCAGATATAATTTATTTGAAAAAACAATATTTCGGAGCAGTACCTTATCCCCAACTTTTAAATCACAATCGATCGCGTTTCTGTCAGAATCGGCACTTTGTTTCCCCTTTTCTTTATAAGCAATGTCATTCAGCGATGAAATCTTGTCTCTAATGACTTGATTAAACATAAGTTCCGATGGAGCTTTCCCAGTTGTACCATGAGGGGCGACGTTGTACATGAGTGTAAACCTGCGAATCTCTTTTTTATAGTCCAAACTCTGCGAGTGAGCAATTTGAAGACGTTTTACTAGAGAGCGGTTCAAGTTTTCGACCTCTCCATTAGCTTGGGGCCAATAAGGCGGTGATGTCATCAATTCAATATTATTGGTGTTGCAAAATGCCTTGAATTCTTCGCTTACGAATTGGCGACCGTTATCAGCTGTTATCGATTTCGGATATCCGTGTCTGGCAAATATCTGCTCGAGAAAATCAATAATTTCTGTTGATGTTATCCTCTTGATAAATTTAAGTTCATGGTATCGCGAATAGTAATCAATTATTACAAATACAAAATCGTGATTTGGCAAAGGGCCCAATAAGTCCATTGCTACACAAGTCCAGGGACTATCTGGCATGGTTCGTCTATACATGGGCGCAGGTGGTATCGGTCGAGATACCAACATACATTCATGACAGCTCCTAACATATTTTTCTATATCTCGATCGACCAACGGCCACCAATTCTTTGCTCGAATTCTGCGCTTCATTACGGTTTCGCCTGGATGACCTTCGTGCGCTAGCTCTAGCACCTGTTTCCTCAGGCCTCCTGGAATCACGAGCCTCGTACCTCTTAGCAACAAATTCCCCAAAATACTGAGCTCAAATCGAAATGGATAATACCTGTTCTTAATTGCTGTACTCCAGTTGTCGGTATTTATACATTCTACTGCAATCAAAAGTTCATCATCTTTGCTATTATGGTGTACAATTTCCAAAACCGTTACGGCTCGCGGAACTGAATTTTCTATAATAGAACAAAGGTAACAGCTTTATTCACATTGCAGAGTCTGGATAGCGAGTCTGCAATATTTTGCTTTCCTGCTTTGTAAATAATCTTGTAGTTAAACAACTGCAAACGTAACACCCAACGTTCGATACCAGCCGGCGGATTCGATGTTGGCTTAAAAATAGCTTCGAGGAGCCTGTGGTCTGTTTCTAGCTCAAATTGAATCCCTGCTAAGTAGTAGTAGAACCTCTCAACAGCCCACACCAGAGCGAGACTCTCTTTTTACGTTTGTGAGGAGCGACGCTCAACTTCAGAAAGCGCTTTGCTGGCAAAAGACACAATATACGGAGTATCTTCAGTGAATTGGATGAGGACCGCTCCCAAAGCCACAGGGCTTGCGTCAGCAATCAATCGTGTTCACCGGTTAGGTGAAAAATAAGTTAGTGTTGGAAGATCCGCCAACTTCTCCTTGAGTTTTACAAATGCCTCATTCTGTCTTGTGGACCATACAAATTTTTCATTGACTTTTGTAATCGTTCTAAAAGGTTCAACTAGATCACTTAGATCTGGTATAAATTTACCTAAATAGGTTACCAGACCTAGAAAACTACGAGTTTCCTCACGGGTGTTTGGAGCTCGAAAATTTAAAACACTATCGATTTTGTTCGGGTCGGCGCTTATGCCATCTGGTGATAGAATATGACCCAAAAATTTTAAATTTTGTACCTTCCATAAACATTTGTCATTATTTATAGCTACATTGAAGTCTTTAAATGCGGTAAGAACATCTTCCAAGTGCTTATCATGTTCCTTTTCAGTTGCGCCGAAAACAATTATGTCATCCAAATAATTTAATGCATTTTTACACGGAGCCAAAATATTTTCCATAGTCTTTTGGAATATTTCCGGAGCTGAATTCACACCAAATAACAGTATTTTATATCTAAATAAACCTTTTGAAGTTATAAATGTTGTTATATAACGGCTTTCCTCTTCAAGCTCCAGTTGATGATAGGCATTTTTTAGATCAAGCCTTGAAAAGAATTTAGCTCCTTTCAATCTCGTCATAAAACTTTCGAAAGTTGGCAGGGGATAATTTTCCCTTAAAATTGCCGTATTTGCACGTCTCATGTCAATACATATCCGAATATCTCCGTTTCCTAAAACACTAAAACACAGAATTTATTTGCCTAACTAGCAATCTGAAATCAATATCAATCATTTACGTATATCAATTTGTGTTCTTCTTTCCAAAGATTTTCTTTAATGCTTGCAAACGCTAGCTTTTATTTTTTCCCATATTTACCTCGTCGCCATTGTAACAGCCTATGAATTCTTCCGAGCAAACAAAATTAATTCTATTTGATTATTTATTTAATGATTTTAAAGACATAAAATAGTTTTTAATTTTTTGTAATAATTTCATTTTTATCGTGTTGCCAGATCAACTAGTTATTCTGGAGGGCTGCCGCCTTAGCCGGGTCGCCACAAGATGCATATCTGAACACGGTATAACACCCAACTATACTTAGAATAACTTTTAATAATAATTAAATGGGAATTCGCCTTTTAACACGCAAACAGGAAAATTCTTCACATATGATTATGGCTTCAGCGATAAAATGAAATCGCATGTAGCGACGCAAATCGAAATCATTAAAACGCAAAGCGGATTTAACCAATTTTTAAAAAGCTCTAGTGTATATTTTTTTGCCAAATCGATGGCATTCATATAATTGTATAATTCGAATTAGTAGTGCTTCTAATGTAAACCACCTGCACAGAAAAAAATATTGCCGAATTATTTTCAAACAGACGCTTGTTTGAAAATGTTTTTAATTTCTATAAATTTTTTTACTGATTCAATCAATATGTTTGTTTGATTTTTATTTAACCAACAAAAATGTGGACAACTCTTCAAAAATATAATAAACGCGTTATTGGTGTCAAGTTTTCATAATTTTGTATGAAATATTTAACGCTCTTTAATGTTGTCGTCTTTATGCATTTTTTTATTTGATCGTAAGCAACACTTCTTTATGTGAAATATAAGAATAACAACAAAAAACACATACAGTCTATTTTTGGACGCTTTAAAAAAGTGCAACTATAAAAAAACAATAGCAGGTAAAAAACGTTTCACTCTTTTTAAACAACAGAAACAACATTATAAAAAACAAAATCCCGTATTAATTTTTTTAAAACTGTTAAGTTAAATACATCAAAAACAAAAATAGAATGTTGACGAAAATCATATCGAGTCGGTCTGCTGCCGTTTTTGGTTACATTTCTTCTTTAGCATAGGAAAGCATACAGCAACAGTGAGTGATGAGAAAAAAAACATTGTGTTGTGTGTATAAATAAGACTTCGTTCAAAAATTATTCCAACAAAAAAAAATGTGTCTCAAAGCCAGCCGGCGGCTCTGCTCTGCCTTCATCTTCTCATACAGTGCTTACTTGTGTGCGCGTGCAAAAAAAATTTTTTTTTTTTTTTTGATTTTGAGATTTCAGTAAACTTTTTGTTTGATTCAGTTAAATTATTTGTTTGAAAAAATCAGTGTTTTTTTTCAGTAAACAAAATGCAAATAAATTGTTTGAATATGCAAAAAACCATGGTTTGTGATGGGGGAAGAACTTTTTTTTTTTGTTTAATTTCCAATAACATTTGTATTTCGAAAAATTGGTTTTTACGCTTTGAACTGTTCCCAATATAATTGTTAATATTTCTTGTAAGTGTTTTATTGATGCCAGAAAATCGGCATAACACTATTACTTGTAGTTTAAAAATCGTCAACCGTCATTTTACTGTATTTTCTCAAAAAAATCGTCAAAATGACGAAAAATCGTCACATCTAACAACCCTGGTTATAAAGCCCATGACCAGGGTTGTCAGATGTGGCGATTTTTCGCCAAACGTGGCGATTTTCAAACTTGATTGGCGACCTAATTTTCGATTTGGCGACATGGCGATTTTTTGGCGATATTTTAAAATAGTTGGCGATTTTGTTGGCTATTTTTGGTGAGCCATGCATTTGTTTTAAAACTCGTTAAATTCAATACGAAAAAATTATATTATTTTTATTCTAGTATTTTTATGTATGACATTTTAGGCTTTTATGGTCAGTATGTATTTGAAACTAAATTATGTTATGTTGAAATGGCTGATGAATATATTGAAGATCCAGGAGAAAATTGTTTTTCATATTTAAAAAAGAATTAATAAAGCATGAATACAGCGATTTCAAGTTTACGAACATTTCTCCATTACCTATATAAAATGTGGCAAATTATTATCACAACCAAATTCGTTGTTATTAAAGATATTAATGAATCGTAACGTACTTTTGGATGTTTATAAAACACAATGGACAAAATGACCGTTTGTAATTGGATGATACTTCATCTTATTTAAATCAGTTTTGGCCAAAAGCTTATGCTATTAGGACACGTCAGGTATGTACCATTTTAAAGAACTTGCTTTGGCTGTTCATTATATGGTGCTAAATCCAACTAGTAATGACTGTGCTAAAAATGTATTTTCAATAATGAACTTCACTAAAACTCTCCTTCTAAGTAGAATGCAGTTCTTGACGCGTTGTTACGAGTTATAAATTACAGTAGACGCTCGGTTATATGAATACCCAGTTATATGAACAGCCAGAATAGTGAACAACAAAATTTTTACACATGAGGTTCTAAAGAGTGAACACGACCTATCTCTGCTTTTTGAACAACTTGCAACCGTTGATTTTTTTGAAACTATTTGTTGTAAAGGGTGTTTTTTTTTAAGTAACACAACTTTGAGTTGGCATCACTACTATATTTGAGCACCCATTTAACAGCTGATAGTTGCTTTTTGTTTAGTTTGCTTTGAAATTTCATTATGAATCGACTTATCGAGCAACGCGCAAATATTTGACATTTTTAATCAAATAATTCGGCAAATGGGCTGAAGCACAAATTGATATTGATTTTGAATCTCCACTCAAATTTGTATTTTCCGACTAAGCCAATATCTGGTTGAATGGGTAAGTAAATAAGCAGAATTGACGCATTTGGAGTGAGTAGAATCTACAAGCTTTTGTCGAAAGACCATCAAATCCGCAAATATTACTGTTTGGTGCGCTTTATGGGCTGGCGGAGTCATTGGCCCACATGTCTTCAAAAACGATGATGATCAAAATGAGAAAAGTTGTTGAAAATTGACACCTTCTACACGCCAGCCACATGACAGGAATCATATTTAAATTTCATAAAATTTTCTTTCCAATAAAGCCGTTTAATTGATATTAAAAATATATTTTCTTTTTTTATTATGATTTAAACTTGTGATACTCTATAAAAAACACTCTTTATTATAAATCTGTTCTTCCCCAAAAAAAGCTAGTAAATGTGTTTATACGCATGCAAAGGAAAATTTATAAGATGGTTGGCGTTTGTAAAGTTATTGCTTGGAGTGAAAATAATATATCTGATAATGATATTTGGCATTGTGAAAATGCAGGGACAAGGCATTACTGAAATCTTTTAAAGCAAAAAAAATATAACCGACTACTTTCATGTGCATTTATTATTAACAAACTAATATAAAATAAAAACTATATATAGGTTATGTATGTACACATATTAAAATTGATTTGAAATACTTATTTTATATTGTCTCGTTTATGTGAACTTTTCCATTTAGTGAACAGGCCCTGTCTAAATTAATCATATAAGCGAGCGTCAACTGTATATGAATGTTAATACTACATGATGCACTTCTTTTGTACCTTCGTTGAAAAAATTTAATTCACTTACAATGTATTTCAAAAAAGAAGATCAAAGAGAGTTTTGGCGCTGAAGTGTAGATATATAGTAAAACTCCAACTTCATACATACATAAATCCAATATTTGTTTAAAACTAACCACAAAAATTCTTTCTTTGCTGCTTTTAGTTGACTACTATTAATTATTTAATAGTGCAATTTCCTTTTTTGTCTTCACTAATCATTTTTACTTGCTTCTAAATAAAAACTAAACAGAATATATATTATGGCGACTTTTTTTAAATTTTTGGCGGATTTTAGCGACTTGGAATAAAATTTATTTTATAAGATTTATAAAAAATATTTTGAATAATTTAAATTATCTATATTTTATTGTCAAAACGGTAAAAATAAAGGCTTTGGCGATTTTGGCGATTTTTGACATTGAATTTGGCGAAAAAGGTCAAAATCGATCTGACAACCCTGCCCATGACCACCTGTAGACGGGTTAAATTCAATGCTCGCTCATGCGATTTCCAAATTCTGTTTTGCTTTCTTTTTGTATTTTGTTTAATTCGGAAAAGTCCAAAAATTAGTCTTGCCGTATTTGTAGCATATGCTAATGCTTTGGGCAGCTATCATGGTCAATTGAAGTTAAAAAAGTGCAAAATGCGGACTGAATAATTACTTTGCAAAAAGTGAGAATTTCTAAAAATTAAAAAAAAGTATTGCAGTAGTCAAAGTTAAAAAAAAATTATTGATGTGTTGCTTTTCGCAAGCTTTTTATTGGTCCTGCAAGGTAGCCCCTTCTGGAGGCAGTCGTAGGACCATTCGGAAAAAAATATATATGGTGAATTTGGAAGAGGAATATTTCAAGAGATAAACATGTGTGGTTAATAGACATGGAACGTCGACAAATACAAAAGTTGTTATCGCTTTCTGATCAGGCAATTTGGTAAATTTTGGATTTGATGAATTTCGATAGCAATTCCTGGCTCCTTGGGTAATTCTAAGTCGATTTAGCCATGTCGGTTTGTCTGTCTGTCTAACCGTCTAACCACCATCAAAAATTGATAATTTTGTTACAAAAACTAACATAAATGGTGCAATAATGCTCGGAATGATTAAGGATTTTGCAAAAATTCGTCGTATTCAACTGGAAATCCCACTGTTAAATTTCGTGAAGATCGGTCTATAATTTACTCTAGGCCCCATATAAACCCTACTCCCGGAAAACAGTTTTGTGCGCCTAAAACCATAGTTAATAATAGGCGGTTACATCATCCCTGGTAAAGAGCATGTTCACAACCCTCGATTGTAAAACTTTCGAAATGAATCTAATGAATTGATCGCTCTTAATCATGTTAACTAAGAAAGTCTTTTAAATTTGTGCCATTATTAATAATAGGACTAGAAATCACTCTAATAAAGTTCGTGTTGATCGGTCCATAATTTACCATAGGCCCCATATAAAGCCCACTCTGGTAAATTAATTTAATACGCCTAAAACCGCAGCAGATATAGTTATTGCGGTAAAATTTCCTTTAACTTAGCTTCATTTGGCCAGAAAAATGTCATGCAATTTTGTGATGAACGGTCCATAATTTACCTTAGATCCCATATTTAGCAGCCTTCTGGAATCCACTGTAAACGCTAAAACTATTATAACAGCTGAATTAAAATTTATTAAAATTTATATTTCTTAATACCAGAAATCACTCTATAGAATTTTTGGATGATTGGTCCATAACTAGCCATGGCTCAAGTATAAATTCCACTCCCGAAAATTATTTAAGTACGGCTTAAGCTGTTACGAATCATGATATTCTACTTAAACTTTCTGATTGTCGGTCAATAATTTAGTATAGGTTTAAGCCGCAACCAATTTTAATGCTGACGTCCGTTTTTATAAAGATGAATTAATAATAAATAGATATCATATAGATCTCACTCCTGAAATCTTCAAACTGTCGGTGGAGGCTATCAAAGATACGGCACGGCCGAACATAGCACTCTTACTTGTCTTATTATGGAATTTTAAGGTTTTATTTATTTACTTTTGCCTCTAGTTTCCAATTTATTTACCCGATTTTCATAAGTAAAACTTGTCGGATGTTTTAAGACGCCACCGCTAAAAAACTTTACCAATTTGCCATTCTTTGAAATTTTTCGAGGTTGATATGTTTACAAAAAATTAAGAACCAACCGTTCTAAGCAAAATTGGAAGGCATTGTTAAGTCATATTTTGAGGTTTAGAGGGTCCAATTGGCGATTTTCTTCAACAACAGAAAAATAACGGTTAATTTTCGGATTGGCCAAATATGAAAAAGTAGTAAAACAACTATAGTTTTCGAGGCCGCAATGAACAATTTTAAACAATATACATGTTCTTTTTCGCGAAAAGTCGATTTTGATGTATTGCTACATCTTCTTCTTCTTCTATATATGTATATATATAAATAAGTTGCATTGTGTTAGTTGATGTTGATGTTCTCTGAAATGCGTAAACCGATTTTGTTTCTGTAAAGTTCACGTGGAAGGTGACGTCAATACCAAGGTTTTTATGTATCAACGGTCTTTAAATGTGTATTGGTTTATGAGTGAACACTGCATTAATTCCGAAACATGTATTTATATTCTCATACAAATATCAACAAAATGCCCTCCATTTTCAACTCCTCCGAAACGGCTTGACCGATTCTTATGAAATTTTGTATGTGTATTTGAGAGGTATGAGAATAGGTCGCAGAGTATATTTTATATCGCTAGAGGGCGCAAAATATTGCAATAGGGGTAAAAGCTCCCACTCCCCAATCTTCTGAACTAATCATCCGGTTTTCTTAAAATTTGGCATGCAGACAATGTAACATCTGAAAGAGGACAGGGCATTAAATAGGGCAAGAGGGGTTAAAGCTCCGCCTCCCTATATCTTCTTAACTAATCAATTAATTTTTTTGAAATTGGGTAGGCAAATAGTGTAACATCTGGGGCCTGATTCTGGCAGTAGTGATCGAGTATTTTCTCGATTCGAAAGCAATTTAATATCTAAATATTTCAGTCAATACTGGACAAATCTGAATAATTTCTTCAGTATTGTAAAGCATTCATTTGATGATCACAATACTAAAAAAAATAATTTCGATTCGTTCAGTATCGACTAATATAAATGAATCGAGAAAGTACTCGATCACGACTGCCAGAATTAGGCCCCTGGAAAGAACTATAGCCTATAATTTTTTTTAAATTTGGCTAGCAGACACTGTTACATCTGAAAGAAATAAGTTATGTGGCAAAACAACGTTTGCCGGGCCAGCTAGTATTATTTAAATTTCAAATGAAATAATCCCACAATTAAAAAAAATAGAAAACACCCCAAACAAAATGAAAAAAACCCCCAAAAAATCGAGAGAACAACTCTGTACAAACTTTTTCAACCCTTTTCAGGTTCGTTATATCGATGTTTTGCGGTATTTGTGCCGAATTGAAGTTTGGACCTATTCAATTTTAGATTTTATTATATTTTGCCATATTTTATATCAATACCATCTATGTATATCTCCCATTCCATAAAAAATGCACTGGTCAAATCTTATATAGGTATAAATACGGGAACAATTTTTTTGTGAATGATTTTTAAGTATCTTATCGTCCACCGATTTTAATGAAACAAATATCGTTTAAAGGTATTTTTGTGTAGGTATGCACGAGATAATTTTTTTCTAAATTTTCAGTATTAAAGAGTTTGAAAAGCGTTTTAATGTGTGTTTTTTTTCTTGCATGATACTTGCAAACGACGTATAAACGACGGTTGTGCTCTATGTTGTTCTCCCATAATGTTTTTGTTTTCATTTTGCACTTACATATGTATAAACGTATTAGGACAGGGTTACCGTAAGACATTTTGAAAAATAAAGTTGCGCAAAACCGTAGTTTAAGTAAATAAAAGTCGGAAACTTTTTTAACGAAGATCTGTGTTTCTATTTTTTACTTTGATAACATTTCATCAAAATCTTATATATACATATATATAAATTAGAGGTCTGCTTGGAATAATTCACTTGTTTGCCTTTATTCAAAGTGCACAACATTTACTCAAATATTAAACATGCAAAAATATAAGAAAAGAGTAAACCATATACAAAAATAAGAGAGAATGAATTGAATATAAAACTTGTTTGCTGTAAATGAATTTGATAGTCATTCATAAATAACAAAACATTGGAATGACCTGTTAGAGAGAGCAAGTTTACAAAAAATATTCGAATAATTTTTGAATTATTGACTGTGCATACATTTATTTGAATACATTGACTTAATATGTGTGTAAGCTTGTGGCTTCTTTTAGTTGTAACCCTGCAAGCATATTATGAAAATAATAATCATATTCTAGTCATTTATGACTCCTCTGCACGATTAAAATAAGCATATATGAGCTCATTTTCTGATCATAAATGATTGTTTTCTCGGGAGGAAATGGTACCCTACCCGGGACTCTTCTTCAGGAGTCTTTTACTACCCGCTTTTTTGATCAGTTTCGAATCATTTATGACTCATATTTTTAATTATTTGCGAGTCTTTTTCGAGTCATTTTTTAGTCATATTTCTGATTATTTGCGATTTTTAGTCTTATTTTTGATCGTCGAAGAGTCTTTTTCGACTCATTATTTAGTCGTATTATGCTCGTTTTATAGTCTTTTTCGACTCATTACTCAGTCCTAATTCTAATCGTTTTAGAATGATTTATGAGTCGTTTTTTAGTCGAATTTCTGATCGTTTTCGAGTCTTTTCTGACTATTTTTCAGTCATATTTGTAATAGATTACAAAAAGAAATATTTTTCGATTTAAATTATTAACTAATTTAGTTTATTTAAATTATTTAAACTCAATTATTATTAAATTACAATAATAATTATAATAATTAATAACAACAATAATAACAATAATAACAATAATAACAATAATAACTATAATAACAATAATAACAATAATAACAATAATAACAATAACAACAATAACAACAACAATAATAACAATAACAACAATAATAACACTAATAACAATAACAACTATAACAATAATAACAAAAACAACAATAATAACAATAAATATAAAAATTAAAATAAGTTAATATAAAAAACGAACTTTACGAAGAATTATTAATTTGTATGTTTTCTTTTATTCACCCTGTCCTTAGCATGTACAAAATGCTTTTGTAGCACAGCGTTCATGTCCTTATCTGTGCATTAGAATTTATGATGAGAAATAGCTAAAAAAAAAATTAATATTAATTTATTTTATTTTTGGACAATTAAACTTGCAAGGGAATTATCCAAATACAAACTAATTGTTATAAGGTAAACTTTTTCCGCACTCGGCTTAGTACTTGTCCCTTTCCAGCTGAATAAAGAGGCCAATTCATCGGAAAATACTTTGCGAACAGCGGCTCTTATAAATTGTGCTGGTCCTTCACCTCCTGTTTTTGCAATAAACTGTTTCTGAAAATTCGTTTTCTCGATTAAAAATGATTTTTATTTTTATATTATTATATCACAATATAATATAATCTGTGTAGTTATAAAATAGAGATGGTACTCTGTAGTTCAGAGTAAATGTCCTTTTAGATACTAATTTATACGGCTATATTTAATACTTACAAATTGTTTAAGCTTGTCTTCATCTTCTTGCACTTCAAAATCAAATTTTTCTACATCAGCCATAGCGACCATAGGAAATTTTCGCAGGTCACTTTGTTCGTCGAACAATACGTTGTCATCGTGGTGTCTTCTATTTTCAAGCTTAACTGCGATGACCTCTTCAGTCAGTTTGGTTAAAGATCGTTTGTTTCCGTCCTTTAATTCTTTAACATCTTTTTTTTATATCCGAGATTTCCGACTTTAATGATTTAACTTCTTCGAGCAATTGAAGTACAAGGTTCTGAAGGTTATCAGTGTGAGGAACGTAAACATTTTGCACTAGAAAAAGAATTATTTTGTTTAAAAGAAAAAACAATTGATTTGATTTTTACAAAAACCAGTCCCTCTTGTATAAGAAAATTAAGTTCAGCAATAAATTCTTCTAAAAATTCATTTGCGCAGGTTGGTTTTGAAGTTCCTTCAAATACGCCAATAAGGAAAACATAAATTGTTTCTGCAACACTACCAAGTATTGGCCAAACTTGTTTACAGCTACTTTTGAATAGCGGTAAGCCATCAATGCCGAAATCTAATGTTATATTAGGTAATTTATAGTCATTGCTTACCAAAAAATCAGTTAAACCGTTCTTTAATCCATATTGAATGTATGTGCCTTCACCCACTTTTCGTTCAATAACAGAACTAGGCGTTTTTAAAAGGGTACGAGCATCTTTTGGGACTTTAATGCAACATTTCAATAACACCAATAAAAGTGCATTAATTGCAGCAAAGCTTATTTGAAATTGAATAGCCCACTTAGCCAGTTCATCGCACAAATTAAATTCATCGTCTTCACTTTCCATATAATTTTCTTCACTTTCACTATCAGAATCATTAAAAGAACTCACTTCACTTCCACTATCAGAATTATATAAAATATCATCACTTAAAGAACTTCCATTGTTTTTTAGATTGTCCTGAGAATAAGTTTGCTGGTATGTTGGCGATATTAATTTGTCGGCTTCCTTTTTTGCCAATCTTTTTATTTTTTTGGCTGACATTACTTTTTTTTATTTAAAAATCACTTTTTACAAAATTTTACCTTTACAGAATTTAATTTGAATATGTATTTATAATATATTAAATTTTATTTAATGTTTTAAAAATTATAACTTAAAACGTAAAGTTTACACCACGAGATCACTGACATTAATATTATTAATAAATTTACAATATTCTAATATTTTACACTTGCTTCAAAGCTAGCTACTTTTACAAATAAAAATCAGTTTTTCATCATCTAGATGATCAAAATATTAATCATAAATAACTTCAAAACAGTCATATTTCAAACACCTGTATGATCCATTTTCGAATGCTGTATATTTTGTTATTGGATTTTCAATAAATTACTTATTAAGCATAAGAACGAATCATTTTTGAGTCTTTTTTCAAACACGAAAGTGATTAATCAGTTTTTAATCATCAAAAGTACTCGAGGAAGACTCAGTTTGGTGATTTTTGATAAAACAATCTTCCAAATGCTAGTAGGGAAGAGTTAAGCTCACATATACATACGTAATGTGTAGGTACAGAAATTTTACATTCAAATTACCCAGCGGGAAAACTCAGAAGACCTTCTTACTTCAGGCCTTTTTAAAGGCCTGCTTAAAAAATTTTTTGATTTAATTACTATTCTTACGTAACTGCTAAAGAATGCCTCACAGAAGGCCTCGGCTCTTTGGTATGAGAAGCGAGAAAAGAAGGAGTAACATTTTTTGTTTTGTTTTTTTTTTGCACAAGCAAAAGCAAAAGAATTCAGATCCCTTTACAAAAACAAAGTAACATATGTTGTAAATCATTTTAGTTGAAGTGAAAAAGAGAAAGAGTAAAATTTTTTTTCTCCGCAATGACAACGCGTGCAAAAAAGATATGAGTATGGAATGGAGCGAGAAGGCCTTGTTTATCCAAAAGAAGGGGTACAGAGGCCTTCTGGAAGGCCTCCATACTCCTTCTTTTTCCCGCTGGGTATATTTGAGTATTTCACTCATTTGACTTGAGTTGACTGAATTGAATGAGTTTTTATTTGTTTTGTCTTTGGTTATTCTTTCATTGGTTTCGTTATTATTGAGTGCTCGACACATTGTAGTTAAAAACACAAATGAGTGTGTTGAAATTGGTTTTTATTTATTCTTGCAGATCTCTAATATAAATAAAATACGGGAAATTTTTTTTTAATGTGGTGTTTATAGAACACGAGCGCCTTACTCGTCCGTTCAACTTACATTTAAAACAAAAACAAAATATCGAAATTTGTTTTTGTTTTAAATGTAATTTGAACGGACGAGTAATGTGCTCGTGTTCTATAAACTACACATAAGTTTCTTGTCGTCCACCGATTTTAATGAAACATATATCGTTTTAAGGGTATTTGTATGTAGATATTCACAATATATTTTTTTCCGAAATTTTTGGAATTATTGCTTGAAAAGCAGACACATGTACAAAAATGGGTGAAAAGTACAAAAGATTTATGATTTTTGATTGGCCACATTTTATTGAAAGATTCTTTATTGATCGGTATAGTAAAAGGTGGGTCCAGAACTAATTTTTTTATGCGTAATAAACTTTAGTACAAACGCATATTTCCCTTTCAAACCTATAGCGATGTAGGGCAAGGGTTCCCAGCGTTGTTTGCTTTATAGAGCTCGTAGAGGACTAGATTTTTTCTGCCAACAGCAAACATAAATTTCTTCCAAATAGAACGGAGAAATATTTGTCAAAATAATCGTAAATTCTACTTTCAGACAATGTTTTAATGTTGACTTTTTAAAGATTTGATGATATTAAATTTACATTTAGCTTAGTCATTTTAGTTTTTCCGAATTTATTCTTTGAGCTAAATTTCAGTTATGTATTTTATAAAGCTTTTTTTGTAATAGTTCTATTTCTTAAAATACATAACTGAAATTTAGCTCATAGAATAAATTCGAAAAAAAAAAAAAATTTGAATATAATAACCTTCGGAAGGAAATAATTCCCAGTTTCTTAGTCATTTTAGGTAAAAAAGGGGTCAGCCTCGGAATGAAAGATAATAAGCTGAAAATTGGTGTTAACCTTTGTTTTGTCGTTCTTAATGTTGTCTCAAAAGTCACAAATGCTATCGTGTGCGTGTCTTAAGATATTTAAGGTCAAATGTTATAAAAATCATAAAAAATCCGTTTTAAAGTTCACAAAAGTCTGTTCATCCACTGTCTCCTCCAATTTTATCATATCTTGAAGATATAAATAAGCTGATCTCGCATATAGGAAAAAACCACCAGCAGGAAAGTACAGAATCATAAATAGTTCAACAAAATTGTCACAATACTAATTATTGCTAAAAAGCTAAGGCACGAGCTCTATGTGTACGTTTGTCCTGCAAGTTGTGCTAAAAAAAGGTCAACAAGAAAAAGAAAGACAAACAAGAAAAAACAAAAATGTACTTTAGAAGGGTAAAATACAATTTGGTTTAAGGATTGATGTTTGACTATTGACGTCAGCAGTCGTCGATGCCTGCGAGTGTAAGACGGCAAAACCCTCTGAGGTGATCGAGTGGTAGCGATCGAAACATGTCAGGGTAACCAGCCGCCTGGGTTCGAATCTCAGGTCAGTCAAGAATGAATAATAAAAATTTTAATTAATTTTTATGTTGTAAAATTCCTTTCTTCATAAAAATAATTTAATGAAAATTAAATTTGATGAACTTAAGTCTGATTAAAAATAATGAAAATTTGGATTAAAAACCATAAATAGTTAAAAAAAATTATCACAATACTAATTAGAATTTTATACTCTACAACTTTCTTATAGGTGCAAATCTCATTTAAGCAGTAAGAGGCGAGATATTCGCGATTTTTATGACTTTGAATATCTTAAGACGCGGACTCGATAACATTTGTGACTTTTGAGTCAACATTAAGAACGACAAAACAAAGGTTTATACCAATTTTCAGCTTATAATCTTTCATTCCGAGGTGAAACCCCTAATATGACTGGGCTAATTGTAATTGAAAATTTCAACATTATTCAACAAAGTTTTTAGTCAATATGACATTTTTGTGGTTGGAAAATAAAATAAAAATAATTGACAACCAACGTTTGTTTAATTGTTCCATAATGCAAGAATCTTCGTAGGTTAAAAATTGAAACATAATTTATTTGGACAAGCGATTTTTGTTGTCAAATACGAATTTTATTTGTATCTGTGTGACAAGCGGTTGAGTAAGAAACTTGAAAGCAAAACTGGAACGTTTATCTGCAGCGTAAGGAAATCTTTGGTCCATAGCTACCTACTTATTTATCACCCATTAAAGTGGTTAAGTTTTATAATTTTAAAATATAAAATTTAACCGTGTTTCATAAATAAGTTTAAAAATACATACTACCAATATTTTTACAATTTATTATTGTTCGGAATTGTATAATTTTGAGATTAAAAAATTAATATGTGTATGTACATATTTATATATTTATGCAATTAATAAACTTATGTCTACATGTATAAGATTTAATAAGGTCTGATTAGTCTACAAGAAAAAATAATTAATCACAAACAGTAAAACTACAACAGCAGTTATGGAAGCCGTTAAAGAAGCAGCACCATCTGGCTTATCTTCATTGGCCAACTAAAAATTAACGAAACATTATAAGTTACTCTGAAATCTTAATATGTTTTAAGAAATTTACCGATTCCTTTAATTTTGCTTGCAGTTCATTGCAGCGGGATTTTTCGCCATATACTGACGTTACCAGAGTGCAAAGAGTGCTAGACAAACATTTCTCATTGCAACCAGCTGCTAATTGAGGATCGGCGGAAGTCATTTTATATCTCCAGTACTAAAATTAAATATTTATTTGATTTTTTGTCTCCTTAAAATAATCAAATAAACAAACCTGGCGCAATATTGCAGGCTCTTCAGACATTCTTACAAACAAGGCATCAATACCAGCCGGACTTAAGTCTTGGGTGAAATCCGTGAATTGATATTCCTTGAACCATTCGGGGCTACGTTGGTCACCATGTTCGTTGGCTTCAGTTAAATTAAAGATCCAAGTATGATGATCAACTACTTGCTATAGAATTTGGGATAAGATTTAGATTTGCTTTTTTTCTGTTTTTTTTTTATTTTTTACAAAAATACTTACATATGTATTGGGTTCAACTTCATAAACTCTATAATTAGGATTTTTGAAGGAGTAAGATGTCAAACTGCCACCATTCCAGTAAACACCCATAGCATGGCCATTTTTCGAATAATGCAAATTCATTTCATCCTTGTGGGTGTGGCCACCAAAAATACCACCAATAATATGGCTAAAACGTTCCATAATGCGATTGAATTCGCGAGCCCATACAGGCCAACACTCCATATCACCCGGGGGAATATGAGCTAAAATATGTACATATTCACCAGCTTTTTCAGCGGCCAAAAGAGTTTCCTGTAACCAATCCAATTGAGGTTGACTGGTGGCATTACCATCAAAATATATCCACCAGTTGTAAATATAACAATCATTGTTGTTCAAAGAGATGATTCGAAAACCGGGTTTGGGAGAGACTGTGTAATAGCCACCTTTTAAAATGGTAGTCTTAGTTTCGGCGGGTAACCAACGCTCCCAGTCGGACCACAAATGTCTATATAACCAGTTGACATTGAACTCTTCTGGGACACCTGAGTGACCAAAACTGAGAAAATGAAAGAAAGATTTTTAAAAAAATATGTAGTTTTAAGAGATGGTATAGATTTAACTTACACATTTGTTGGATGAGGTTCATGATTACCTACACAGGGATAAACTGGAATATTAGGGAATTTGTTGGCTATCAAATCATTAATTTGGGTTAAAATGACTTTGTTTCCTTCCTTTGTGGTAGACCAAATATTGTGAGGCACAATATCACCAGTTTGGTAGATGTAATCAATTTTTGTATAAGTTTTTTTAACATGATCACAAGCATCTACCACCATATGCAAAGGTGCATCACAATCACGATAATCACTCCAGTAGCCAGCTTTAGTTTGATTCGAAGTACCCTTAGATGTTGCACGACAGCACATGTGTTCTTCACAATCGGCCAAAGAGCCAGGTTCGTATTCAGGATCAAAATGTATATCAGTGATATGAACAATTGTCAAATCATTATCGGTTTTCTTGGGTACTTCCGATTTGGGCGCTTCAAGAGGTCCGGTAGTATTGTCGACCTTAACACTCCAATCGAAATTTGTTTGTTTAACATTACAAAAAGTAATAGGCAAAGTGCCGCAAAAGGAGCGAGCATCAGCTACGGAATTCATAACAATATAATACAAGATGGGCCAATTCAAACCCACTCTGCCACTGCATACGTCAGGCGAATGTAATTTAAAACGAATACATAATTCAACAACAATTTTCTGGGAATTAGCTTCACCATTGGGGCCACTCAATTCACCATCTTCAGATCTAAACATTTCAGCAATTACTTTAACTACCGCTCTACAGGTAGTGCATATGAAGAATTGATCATTGGCGCCCAATTCCGACATGCTGGTGATAAACATATCCTTTTTGCTGTGTGAATTGGCCAATTGTGTAGAGATTTGTTTCAATGACGCCGATTCTTTGCCAGTTTCTATATATTTAATATATTCCCTGGAGAATTTATTTGCAATATTGTCTAAAATATAAGAAAATACATTTTAAGATAAGAATTAGAGAAACTTTAAAATTTTGACAAATAATTTTAATATGATCGAAAGTCGCAAATGCGTTACAACAAGTTAAAAAAAAACCCCATTGGCCGCTTGAAATGTTTAAGAAATATCCTTTGTGAAGGAAGCGGTATATAAGCAAAATTACGGTCCTTAATTTTGTTTGGAATAAATAGGTGAATCCGTCTATAAAAACTAAACTCTAAATTTAGTTTATAGAACTGTATGCAATGGTAACCAAAAACATGTGATATCTCATTTAACCCACCTGAAACTGCAGACATAACGTCATCATCCGCTGTGAATTCAGTTGGTACGCCTGGTAAATTTAAGCCAGTTACTGCTACAGCCAATATGGCTGAAATAACCAAATTTCTTAACATTATCCTTAATATTAATAATAATAATTAATATTAATAAAAAAATTCAAGTTCTTTATGTGATCGAGTCTAAAAACGGACTAAATTTTTGGATTGATTGTTAGCAAATTTATTGGATTATACAAAGTTAAAGTTCTTGAAAAATGTTACCATATAAGATTAAACTAGAAACGCTGATAATTGAACAGTATAGAATGAAATATAAAATTTCGTTATCTGGAGGCAAAAAAATTTTAATCTGTTGCTTATCTTAACGATTATTTCAGATATGAATAAATAGCTTAAATGAAAGTGTTAATACTTATTTAAATGAAAAAAAAAAAAAAACGAAGGTGATATTGAACCCATAAATTTTGAACTAAAAACATTAAAGAGTCTATGTTTTTTAATAACTTGCATTTTTCATGGTTTTTGATTGGCAAATATCTGCTTGAAAAGTTTCAAAGGATTTTAGGACAAATGCTTTATTTCCATTTAAGTTTATATCTTGAGCATTTTCAATTAATTTATTAACAAAAAGCTGTTTTTTAGGATCCTGGGGACGATATCTGATTATAAAACTACTTCATTCTGACTGATTATTCACATTAAGTGGACATTATGATGTTAATCTAATCAACTGTGCAGTAGTTGATAACACAAAATTTTAATGAAATTTTATTTTAAATAAAGATAGATGATAGCATTATTCATTACGGTTTAGACGTAATCAAATGTTTTCTGAGAGCAAGGTTTATATGGGGTCAAGGGTAAATTATCATTCACGAAATTTGACAGTATGATTTCCAGTCGTAAAACAAATTCCTGCAAAATCTTATATTATTCCGTGCATTATTCTACCATTTATGTTAGTTTTTGTAGCAATATTATCAAATTTTGAGGATGGTGATTCCACATGTTGATTTATAGCTTTGATCCTACAAACTGCTTTGGATAACTACAAGATATTTGAGACTAATGCCCAATTTTCAGGATAGTATTTAAATCAATATTAAGTTAATTTTCATAACAAACTTAAATCGTATTTAAAACAGATTGGTTTTTTGAGTTTTATTTGAAAAGTCTTATTTAATTTAGATTAAAGTATGGTAGCACTACTAAATACAAAAAAAAAAAAAAAAAAATATAAAAAAGTGTATTTTTTTACAGGTGGTCTGAACAAACAGCTGACTGTTAATGCTTTGCCTGTTGTTGTTGTATTGTTGCGATATTGAGGCCACCTTGCTAAAATATTACAATGAAAACTTAAGTTGAAATTAAGTGTACCACATCGGTGACTTAAGTTTCACTTAAGTTTTTAGTGAAGAAGAGAATTTTGTATTTAAAACGATTTTAAAAATAAATGTGTTTTAATATCAATCCTGAAAATTGGCCATAAGTTTGTTCTTTTTTGTTGAGTTTTTCGAAAGTAAGCGTGCGTCAAGCCCGAATATATTGTACTCTTCCCCATGTTTATAAAAAAATTTGTTGCAAGTGTAACCTATTTGGGATCCATGGGCAATCATTAACCCGCCAAAACAAAATTATGAAACTATGTTTCAAATTCATATAAATGTTCTGTGTACCGAATATTTTTTAGATATTTTCATATGGTATCTTCTACAGACTTTTTCAACAAGAACTTTGTTTTCTAAAGGGTGGTTAAATTTTAAGGGTTAAATTTTAAGGTTGATTTTGAATAAAACACAAATTATTTAGGAAATTACTGTCATTTTTTTTTAATTATGATAATATTGGTATGGTTCAATTATGTATGGAACAAAATATCCAACTGTGTCAAATCACATGATCTTGGCGGCCAATTGTCATCGCCACCACGTAACACGGCCATTATAAAGGAATGATCCCTTTATATAAAAAATATCAAGCCGATAGTAAAACATGGAGGAGGCTCTGTTATGGTTTGGGGCTGTATGTCAGCCTCAGGAGTTTGAAATCTAGTCTTTATAGATGGAGTTATGGACTGACATGTGTATCTGTCAATTCTTGAAGAAAACCTTACCGCGTGTGCTGATAAAAAATGGGACTTCCAGCAAAAGGATTTTATTTCCAACAGGAAAACAATCCCAAACATACAGCCTTAGATGTTCAACTGTGAATTCTTTATAACACTTAACATTTGCTAACGCCTCTTCAAAGCCCGTACGTGAACCAAATAGAAAATTTATGGACGTATTTGGAGGAAAAGGTTCGTGGACACCACATATCTTCGAAAACTACTAAAGCCTAGATTACACTATCTCACAAGTCTTACGTATTCAAAAATACTTTGTGAGCAAGAAATCTAATGAGTTTTGATGCGACTGTCAAAAAATCTAATGTAACATGCCAGTTTGTGTTCACACTATCACACAAAGTATAAACACTCACGCATGAAAAAAATGCAACCCTGATCCAATGAAAAGTATTATTGTTTAGAAATTTTTCAAAAAACTACGAAGTCGTATGGGATGTCAATCTTTTTTCATAATACTTGTCATTTTCGTGACACATTGCATTCACACTATCACACTTTGTAATATTACTTGAGTTCTTGACATGTATTAATACAAAGTATAATAGTGTAATCTAGCCTTAACTAAACAAGTTTTGCTACAAGAATGCGGAAAAATACCGCAAGAAAAGTGCCTAAATTTGGTGAAATCTATCCAACAAAGTATTAACTGTGTCATATTTATTGTTATAAGCTTAAAAATACCGAATATTTTTTAAAAGCAAAATACTTTTGTGACCTTAAATGAACTATATTCTTCTAAAATCTCGGATAAAGAGTACAATAATAAAGATATTTAAAAATTATTTTAATAATGTAATTATTTGTCTTTTTCCTAATAAGTTAATAAAAAATTTCTTGTTTAATATAATAAATAAATGGATGACAATCAAGTTTTTTCTACAAAGTTTTTTTTTCTTATACGCAAAATAATTATGAGACTGCATGTATGTACATATATTGATTTTATCATTCCGTTTGAAAACAATTCAGGACGACACTTTTCTGGGGGACTAGTAAAATGAAGGACATTCCAGTTCAGTTTTACACACAAAACTCAGCTCAAATATAAGAAATATCTAAGCCAAATTTTGTCCTCCAAGCTAATTATTGTGTAAAAACCATTTCTGTAGCAAGAAAACTTAAGATATTTGTGCATAAATTGTTCATTAATGCACCAGTTTTATGAAACTAGAGATATAAGCGTCTTTTCTCGCATTTCAAGCATTTGTGACTGATATTTCTGTCTATCAATAGCAAACATTTTCGGATTATATGTGATATAAGCATACAACATTCTAGTCCCCATAATATTCGGGTCTTTCAAATTGCAACCTACACACAGACAGAGAGATTAATATTGTAGAAATTATAGACCGAATGCCACACATATCGCTCATTTGCTGCAAGACCGGCATAACTCTAAAATTGAAATTTTGGAGTTAGAGATGCAGAATTGTTCACTTTGTTTTGATGGAAATCGATTTTGAAAACGAAACGATTTTAAACCGAAAATATCGTTTTCAGTTCTTTTAAAATGGATTTAAGATACATATTCCTTTTATTTTCAGCCCTTATACTTTTAAATTGTATATAATATACGTTAACTTAAGTGTATTCTGAACGAAAATTGAAGACTATAATTCAGAAATGGATTTTAAAATTTAAAAATCCCTCGAAATCCATCACACCTTTTAAAAACGTTCGTTTTGAAATCGATCGATTTTCATCACATACTTGTATATCTTTTATACTTTCCCAGTTTGAAGAGAATGTGTCATCTTTTTTTCTAAGTAGTTAGAGCAAATCAAAAACTTTAAATGCGTTTATCTCGAAATTGATTTTTTAAGTTATGCCGGTCTGGCAACAAATGAGCGATATATACGCTAGTCATTTACATGTGAATCATGCATGACACGAAAAAGTCAAATCTAGTAAAAATCAAATTATTTTTCCAGAAAATCTTGAAAAAATTAAGATCGATAAGGCGGCAATCGAGGGTGCTGATTATGATGGTTTGAAAACGTGACGTTAAAAAACTAATACAATAAACAAACTCGAAGCTTTTAAAATATGGTGTTATCGTACAAATTCAGTAAATTGAGTTCCCAACGTTGAAATCCTAAGGAGCATAAACACTAGAGTTGTCAACCGGTTAAGAATAATTCGATTAATCAATCAAACAAACCCAAACTCTTGTTCGAATAATTTCAAAACGACGATTTTCGAACAACAAATAAATCGTTTAATTAATGTCGATTAATCGAACAATTTTTTTATTAAAAAATAAATTAAATAAAAGCTTAGAACCTTATTTATTCTCATACGTTTTAAGTGATTTTATACAAAATGTAGGAAAGTTAAAAAATATCGTTGCCATACCCCGGGTTGTAATTAATCTCAATGTTTAGTATGCAAAAACCGTGTTGAGTACTCATTGCATTTCAAAAATGTATTTTATGTTCTTATTAAACAAATCTTAACAAACAATTGAGTAGATGAGTTGCAAAACTCGTTCGTTACAAAATAAAAAATACGAGTTGACAATTGATTCAAACAGTTCTTTTGGCGTTTTATGAGAAAAAATATATACTAATTGTATCAATGCATGTCCTCTTCCATAATTTTAACACGGACGTGCATTGATGCAATCAGAATCAGTACCACCTTCTCAATTGTATCAGCTGGTTTATTTTTAAATCAAACGTTAAAACATTTTCAAGAAAGATCATTTTTTAAGTGAAAAATTTAGAAATAAACAAAAAGCTTAAAAATATAGAATTGATATCTTGAAAGAAGAAAATGTTTTTATTGTACTAATTTTTTTTTTTAATTATATACGTACTTTTATCTTTACTATTTGCTTAAGTGTCACAATGTTACCATGGAAAACGATGTAGTGAAAGATAATATAACGACATCAATAAATGACGAACTTGGTACAATGGAAAAATACATTAAGAGAGACAGCGGCTGCTCTATAGAAGAAATAGTAGACAGAAGTTTGGCTGAAGATTGTAGGTCTGGCAACGCCTTTCGTAAATCCAGATTACTATCGGATTATTAAGGTATTAAAGGTTTTAGGATGCCTTTAAGTAATACAACGATATGGAGTTAAGATGAAAAATTTTATGCATCAAAAAAGAAGAAGTCATAGCGAATGGAATGGATGATTTATTTAGTAATTTTTTTATTACTTATTCTCATCGATTAATCGAATAATTTTTTAGATTTAATCGTTTGATCGAACGAACAAAAACAATTAATTAAATTATTCGAACACAGTTGAAAGGCGAATAATTGACAACTCTAATAAACACCGAGCGTCATTTATTAAAATGTTTTAAAAATGTTTTTGGATACATTGCGAGGGGAGAGAAATATGAAATCCTGCAATTAATAGTGGACGGCCGTATTATAGGACGAATAGGCATGGGCAGGAAACAAATGTCGTAGTTGCGCAATATTAAAATTTGGACGGGACTAAGAACCATTGGCGAGCTTAAACATACAGCAAGAAGTCGTGAGAAACTTCAATAGTAAAAAATGTTGGTACTTTTTTGTTCTTCAACTGGCACATTTTGAGTTTTCGTTAATATTGGACCTAGGAATATAAATTCAAACATGCATAATCCTGAGTAGACAAGAATCTGTAAGGAGGAGCTTTTTGGTACTTTTTCTTTATACAACTGGTACTTTTTCAATTTTGATTATTAAAGGATTTAGAAACATAAAATGAAAAATTAAAGTCCTTATTGGATAATAATCTAAAATAGATAACTTTTTGGTACTTTTTTTTTCTTTAACTGGTACTTTTTGAATTTCTGTTAGTATTGAACCTAAAATCAGATAATTAAACATGCAAGGTCCTAAGTGAATGAGAATCTATAAGAGCGATTTTTTTGGTACTTTTTTGTTCTTCAACTGGTACTTTTTGAATTTCTGTTAGTATTGAACCTAGCAACCGAAAATTTAACATGCAAGGTCCTAAGTAAATGAGAATTTGTAAGAGGGATACTTTTGGTACTTTTTCGTTTTGTAATTGGTACTTTTTGAATTTATATTAATACTGAACCTAGAAACAAGAAAAAAAAAAATCAACATCCATCGTCCAGCATGATTGAGAAATTATAAAAAATTACAGTTTGGTACTTTTTTTTGTTTTTCAACTGGTACATTCTGATATTTTTTATATTATTGAACTTACAACATTAAATTAAACATTCACGGACTTGAGGGGAAGATAACGTATGGATCGGAGGTTATTCCCTGGCCAAATCGAACCACTAAGACGCAAAGAAACAAATGCTCGTAACATTCAAATTCATATATACTTATAGGTTTTACTCATATTTTTACAAATAATTATGGTCAAACCATAGTGGAGGTTATATAAGATTCGGCATAGATTTATAAAGCACTTTTAATTGCTTTGTTAATGCGTTTGGAAAATATTTCTGCCAACAATGGTCAAATTATACTTCACTGGTCCAAGTGCTATTTCCGAAGTATGATTTGTTTAGCATAGGTTATGTGAGTTAAGACTTTAACTCTAACAAACTTTAACAAAGCTAAAAAATCGCATAATGAAGGTTTTAATGAGTTTTTGAACTGTTAATTATGATGAAAAAATATGATTAGTACCTGTAACTTAAAAATGCAATACAGTTCCTCAAAAATTTGCAATATAGTTCCATGCCGAAATCAAAAGTTCAACTTTGTTCCCTTGTGTAATTAGTTCATAAAGTTCTTTTTAACACATAATTTTATTAATAACTAACCGTAATTTACCAGGTATGGCTATTATAATTATCTTAAATCAGTAAATAGTTTCAGGAATACATTTTGAAAAAACCATAAAAAAATATTAATTTATTAACTAATACATTTATTAACTAATAAAAACTCTGTAGTAGTTAAGGAAACAACGATCAAATAAATAATCATAAAAAAATTTGAAATATTTAAGTTTTAAACGCAATAAGCTTAAAACGTGTTCTTTAATTTAAAGCATAATTTATGGCTGCAGCTTTACCAAATTAATTGTTAATCTTAAGCAATAATGTTCTCTTTATTTGTTTTATACCAGTGTTGCCAAAAGTAAGGAAATCTTTTTTCATGAAACCTTTCTTATAACCTCCACCAATAGTTGTGAAGAGGGTTTTCTTAGTTTGTCATTACTTTTTTTATATTCATCTCACATCTCAAAAATTAAAGTCTCTCACAAATATAATTTGCTTCGGTAAAATAAAGTAAATTTAAGGAAACAATTTTATATAAAAACATATTTTTTGGGAAAAAATTACATTTTGATTAAGTAAATTAAAAAAAATGTTTAATCCATGAATTTTTTATTTTATTTCTGTATCGGTACCGGTATATCAACTTTTATGACGGTATACATGGGCATTTCCGTCAAAAGGTCCACCGTGACCGAAAATTTAAAAGTTATTAAAAGCTGATTATTTTACGATATTGTTATAGAGAAATATTTAGATTTTACTAATTTTATAAATTTATCCATAAATTTGTTACTAAGATGAATAATCAGACTGCAAAATTGTGCAAACGTAATTTCTTATTTGTGAGAATGTTTTATTGTATGTTTTCTTAAATATTATCTTCCTTAAAAGAGGTGATATTTGATAAAAATTATTCCAAAAAATGTTTTAACATGGTCTGTTATCTAAGGAAGAGTTCAAAGAGAAATATGTAATTCGGATTAAAGGTAAATTTTTATTTTGTTTTAATCATTATTCAGTTAAATTATTACGGAAAAAATTTCACATTCGAAATGTCACGTATCGACCCAGATTTTGGTTTAAAAGAAAAAAAAAAAATACAGAAGATTTTGGAATCAAACCAAAGACATTTTAATGTTACATTGCTACATAAAATTCTGAAAGTAGTTTGACTAAAAAATTGTGCCAGGTTTCGCTGAATTACGCCTTTTTATACATGGCCACAAAAACTACTTCTATTTTTCTCTTTCGAACCGCTACTTCTTTTGCCATTATCTTTGACCTAGAATCACACGCTCCATAAACTTTAGCATAGATAACAGTGCTGTCTTATGGCTCAGTTAGTCTTTACTTTCTGTTCTGTTACGAATCAGCTGATTTGTTAATTAATTTTGTTATTAAAAAACCTGTGAAATTGATTAGTTTTTCTGTTCTGTTGCGGTTCAGTTTGTTAAAATCAAAAAAATTGTTAAGTAATTGTAAGTGACAGCAAAATAAATAATAAAAAATACATATTCATATTAAAATAAACTATTTTTTGATTTTTAGAATTCATAAAATTTAATTTCTTAAAATTTATGTCCATTCAAGTTATTGAAATAAAACAATGGACGGTGCAAAACTAATAAATTTGTCATAAATGGCTTATAAGTTGCTACAGAAAAAGTAACTATTACAATTTCGAAACAGAACGGCACGGAACAGAACAGAAACAGAAAGTAAAGACTAATTCTGCCTTTAGTGCTATAATTTAAGGGCGAAGAGAACGTAAAAATATTTGTTGTTTAAAATGTTTTTGCATTTTTGATGCGTTCGACTGTCACGTTCAACACTTTGGATTTACCCATATCAGTATTACAATTAAATGAACCAACCAACAAAAAAAAAAAATTTTAAAAAGAAAAATTTATTTACATATATACATATCGCCGTTCGTAAATTATTGTGTTCTATATGGTTATATAGAACACAATAATTAATTAAGGATTTTCTCCTCTATGGTATAACAAAAACCGGCTTCGGTTACTAAAGCTACTCTGCACAGCCGGCCTTCGGCCGGGGGCAAGGATTTTCTCCTCTATGGTATAACAAAAACCGGCTTCGATAACTAAAGCTTCTCTGCACAGCCGGCCTTCGGCCAGGCGCAAGGATTTTCTTCTCTGGCTTCGATAACTAAAGCTTATCTGCGAAGTCGGCCTTCGTTCGGAAACAAGGCAGATTTTAGAAGCTTTACTTAGCGAAACCGGTACTTGTTATACCATAAAGTAGAAAATTATTGCGCCCGGCCCAAGACCCAAGACGGTATTTTTTATGCCATAGAGGAGAAAATCCTTGCGCTCGGCCGAAGGCCGACTATGCCGAGATGCTTTAGTAAGCGCTGCCGGTATTTGTTACAACATAGGGGAGAAATTAGTTTTTTCTTTTTGGGTTATTTTTCATTTATATTTTGGGCCCTTTTTCGTTTCTTTTGGGCAAAATTTCATATATAACTTTTTGGGTCATTTTTCATGTTCTTTTGGGCGATTTTTCATTTTTTTTGTGCCATTTTTCTTTGGGCGATATTTCCTACAGCCTAAAAAAGTTGAAAAAAATGTTGTAAATGATACGAATTTTAATTCAAAAATCATGTTTGTTTACGTTTTTAAAATTTTGTGTTATGAACGAAATATTTCTTTAATTTTGGTTTATTTTATTATTTGATAAAAATGATTATTTCACAGAGATTTTTCTAAAAACTTTTTTGCTATCTTATCTCGACTTAAGATGCTTTGTCAAAATGCCACAGATAAATATGTGTGTGTATTTTATTATTCATATATATGTTTGTACATGTGCTTATGTAATATTTTTTATTTATTGATTTTAACTAAAAATTTTATCATCACAATAACATTATAAAATTAAATTAGTAAAGCGCTAAATACACTTGTCAAATGCTTGTTATGGTGGCAAATTCCCTCGTGTACGTTGTAATATTAACCGTGTTATGGATATCAGAGCCAGCATCGTCGGTGTCACATATAGAAACACATTTTCACTTCTACTACCACAATGCTTGAAGAGTATTTTGAGAAGTGTATTTGGCCCTTCAGAAAGCTGACCGAATGTTCTTATACTTGAACTTTTGTATTTCAAACTGTCAAACACCACACCTAAAAATATCCTATACAATGTTGTTATAGAACTTATATTACATTCTATGATTTTATCGGTATAAGTAGGGATTGCTGTTCGGTTTTAACCGAAACCGAAACCGCGGTTTTAAATGTCTAAAAACCGAAACCGAAAACCGACAAAAAACCTCGGTTTTAGCTTTTACTTAAACAATGTATTTATGCTTGAAGAAATTGAAAATTAAACATAATACTCGTACTTCATATACAAAAACTTGATACATAACAGCCTTCAACAATGACAAGGTATTTCAAAATTCTTAAAATTCAAAATAAGTACTAAGAAGAACAAATCGAGCCCTAATAGCAAAAATGATGTAACCGACATCATTTTCAATTTTAGTTTTTTTTAATAAATGACTTTATTGGCAACACTTGGAGCATCTTCTAACATGTCGTGGTCACATAAGGCACCGTTACGATTTTATAGCAAGAACAATTTTGAGGTAACCGACAAATCTGTGGTTTTCATGGGCAACCGCGTATGTCTTAAAATAAAATTTTTCAGGAGAGCCGAAAAAACCATTCTAGATCAAACTATGAGTTAGTTATTGCACCTTTTGAACTTTGTAATAGAGTTAAAACATCGGAATGAGTCTATCAGTTTTTAAAAATTAAGCAACATGGCATCAACATTTTAAAATCGAAAAAATAGACACACGCGGTTGCCCATGAAAACCACAGAAATTTAATACAAAATTTATATGAAATAAAATTAAAAAAACACTCTCCTGTAAAATTTTATTTTTGTTGGTTACATCATTTTTGCTATTAGGGCTCGACATGTTATCTTTATAACTCTTAAGTACACACCTTATTTGTGAGGCATAAGCTGCCACCTGGGCCACTTGGATTTTGTATGGAGTTTCTTGTGGCTATAGAAAAAACTCACACTAACGAACCCCTGGGCAAGTTTTATGGCTATATATGAGCCGTTTATTTTGAAAGTGGCATTAGTCACTTTTTCAAAAAAAAATCGAGTTAATAATAAATATAATAATAAATAATAATAATAAATACTGAGAAAAATATCATTATCATGATGTATCAAATACAAGTGAATCTTCTCGAAAGTTAGCATCCATATTTTTAAACGTGTTGAAACGCAAACCCTTAAATATCTCGACTTAAAACCCGAAATGACTTATGCCACTTTCAAAATAAACGGCTCATATAGCAGGAACATTTTGTTGGAAAATAAAATAATTTTTCGAAAAAAAACAGAAAATAAAGAATTCTTATGTGGTGTGTATGCTTTTTGAAACGTTTCATTTTGATTTTATTTACTGCAGTACATATATTATAGGGAAGGGCCTGTCCAGGCCCAAGTGGAAACAATATGCACAAAATACATAAAGTTTCGTTCTAATATACTTAATAATTATATAAAAAAACTGGAAAAAAGTCAAAAAACGCCTGGCCAGGCCCAGGTATACACTTAAGGGCGAATAAAAGTACCTGAATTAAAACAAATAAAAAAATTGTATTACATGCAAAAAAATATATATGTTTATGTATGAATTTAACTTTGATATTTTCAAAACCGAAAACTGAACCGAAACCGACCGGTTTTAATCATTTTAAAACCGAAACCGCGGTTTCACATTTTTACGGTTTTTAGCAAACTCTAAGTATAAGTAACAAAACAATAACAGTGTTACAACCATAGAGCTTCAAGTTAACAAAAATATTTTTTATTAGCACAAGCGTTGAAACTTTTAATTGTTTTTATTTGAAAAGTTATACTATTTTTGAATACCGAAACGTTGTAACGGCCGGTAACACCGGTATTAAGGGAAACGGTATAAGTATACCGGTATTTTAGAACTTATTTCGGTATCAATACCGGTATTCAATTTAAATGATGTTAAAACGGTATTGGTTTTGGAAGCCAACCTTAAATATCATAAATAAGTCGCTTATTTGTTAGGTCACAAAAGTATTTTGCTTTTGGATTTTTCCTCATATTTTATATGAAATATAATGGGAAAATAGTTGAATTTAGTATTTTTTGTGGTATACCCTTTTTAGCAAGAGCTGATTTCAGACATCGAGGCATTTATTTTACTAAACTGTGGCATTTTTCTGGACTTATTTTGTCCCACTCTTCTTTAAGTTCTTTTTCCAATGTGACTTTGAACGAAATACTATCTTCCCGGACTTTTCTATCCAAAAAATCCAAAGCTGTTGTTGGCAGATCTTTAGTGTTATACAAAATCCATAGTTCAACATCTAGGGCTGAATGTTTTGGGTCATTGTCATTTTGAAAGTAATACCCATTTCTAGTTCTTTCTAAGTGGAGAAGTATACATGTATATCCATTGTTCCATCGATAAACACCAACTTGCTCTTACATTTTTTTATATTTAAGGCTTTGTTTGGCTTGTGTCACGTGATACGTCGTCCATCGGTACCAGGCGCGGATCCAGCTTGAGCCTTAAGGGGGGTGGGGGGTGGGGGCGTAATGTTGTATGGTACAAAAAAGTAAAAAATTTGTTTTTAAAAGTTTATTAAAACAATATGTGTATTAGGGTTAGTACTTTTTGCAATTTTTGCGAATATCAAATTCTTCATCGCATAGCCGTATAAACAGTGAAAAAATATTAGGCAATTTTGTATTACTTTTTCGCGATCGTGAAGAAAGTTTCCACACCAAACGCGATAAAGTTTTGAATTTCAATTTTTCTCCTTACTATACAAAATTAACATTTAATTACAAAATTTTAAGTATTTTCTAATAATTTCATGAATATAAAAGGATCTTACCATTTGTTCGGAAGAAGGGCGCAAAAAAAAATCGCGACTCTATTTCGCGGATTTTTTAATAAACTAAATTTTAATGGCAAATGATAGATATTGTGATAGATGAGTTGTTTGGCGGATATTATATGAAACAGTGATAATTTTCAGCAGCGTACTAATATATGCGCGGAATGAGCTATTTAAATTGCACAAGATATTTTTCCATTATGTAAATCAACTCGCACTTTAAACTTAAAATTTATTTCATTGAACCCAAAAAAATAGCTGTACATTTTTGTTATACAGTTGCTTAATTTATGTATTTATGCCTGTATTCATAAAAATATTTTAAATTTAATAAAAGCTTGAAAACCAAATTTTCTATGAAAATTTTCCTTAATAAACGTTTATTAAATTGTATAATCATTTATGAATATGGGGGCTGAAATGTATAGCATACACGTAGAGAAAAAACATGTTTAAATATGGTCACCTCCAACCAAACTATTTTTAAACAAAATTTTTAACATAATATAGGTTATATAACCACATAATTGTCAGCGACAACCATATTATGGTCAAATTAGTCCTTCGTCAAGAACCTATAACCATATTATGGTTGCCTCTAAAAATGTTATGGTTAAATATTATAATAATTTGTTTTTAAATTTAAAATAGTATTTTCCTCTTTTTCAAGAGCAACATACTATGGTTGAAAACCAACCATGCTATTGTAAGTGCTAAGCAAATTTTAGTTATTATTAACCATAACATGTTTGGAAGCAACAATAATATGGTTGGGGATTCTTGATGGAGGCCTAATTTAACCATAACATGGTTACCGCTGACAATAATATGGTTATATTAAACATAATATTTTTAAAATTTTCTTTAAAAATAGTTTGGTTGGAGGTGACCATATATTTTTCTCTGGGTGTATATAAATAATAAATGTACCATAAATGGTTAAATTTCAAGGGCCGATGTTGATTTTGAATAAAACACAAACTATTTAGGAAATTATTGTAATTTTATTTTATTATGATATATTGGTATTACTCAATTATGTATGGAACAAAATATCGGCCAAATGGGCGCCGCGACCACGGCGGCACACCTCCATCCGATGGTCCAAATTTTCGATGACCCTGAGGCATAATGGAGGTTCTATGCCGTTAATGTGCCGAATTATCTCATCCTTTAGCTCTTTAATTGTTGCTGGCTTATCGACGTACACCTTTTCTTTCAAATAACCCCAAAGAAAAAAGTCCAACGGTGTCAAATCACATGATCTTGGCGGCCAATTGACATCGTCATTACGTGAGATAACACGGCCATTGAATTTGTTGCGCAAAAGAGCCATTGTTTCGTTAGCTGTGTGGCAAGTGGCACCGTCCTGCTGAAACCACTTATCTTCCACATCCATATCTTCCAATTCGGGCCCTAAAAAGTTCGTTATCATCTCACGACAGCGAACACCATTCACAGTAACTGCCTGACCGGCCTCATTTTGGAAAAAATACGGCCCGATGATGCCGCCAGCCCATAAACCGCACCAAACAGTCACTCTTTGTGGGTGCATTGGTTTTTCGACAATCACTCTTGGATTCTCATTCGCCCAAATGCGGCAATTCTGTTTATTGACGAATCCACTGAGGTGAAAATGTGCCTCATCACTGAAGATGAAGTGCACAATATGCATTTTGATTTGAACGCCCATTTTCATAATAAGTCTGGATAACTTTAACACGTTGTTGGATTGTGTATCTCTCCATGGTTCAAATTGAGTAAGTCTGAAATAGAGAAATGTCAAATAAAATTCGGAAAAAAACTTGGCGTTTAAGTGTGGTTCACATTCAACATCGGCCCTTACAATTTAACCATTTATGGTACATTTATTATTTATATACACCCAGAGAAAAATATATGGTCACCTCACATAATGTGTATGGAAATTAAAAAAAAAAATTTTTTTTGAGGAGCTTTAGAAATTGCATTTGGTGCGGAAACTTCTTTGGCCAAAATGGCATAAAAAAATTATTTTCATTATCAATACTAAATTGCCTATCGCGTGGTGGGATAAAGAAATTTTGTCCAAAAAAAGTCATTATCCTAATTAAAAAAACTCAACAAAAAGGTTAAATAAAATATATATCAGTTCAATATACATTAATCTTTTTAAATAAGCAATTTATGATTTCCTTGTGAGGCAAATTTAGACAGTACAGTCTTTCTTCTGTCATTGTTGATTCGAGACATGTTTTTATTCGACGAAGGGTTAGAAATGACCTCCCGCTCGTAGCTTAACTGACGAGCATTGAAACGAAAATTTGATATATTTTTCTTAGATTTGGGTAGATATCTTCATCAGAGTTTATTAAAGCATCTACAACGTTATCTGATAGATCAGGCTCAAGTTTAGATCTTAGTAGGTGTTTATCTCTTTTATCAAATATAATCAGCTCATCAGCTAGTTGTGGTTTTAACAGTTTTGTATCTGTATATGACTTGATTACACTTTAAGATTGAAGCTTAGGTATGCTCAATACATTTGGGATATCTATTGGGAAAGTTGTTATGAGATCTTCTAAAATAAATTCAATAAGAGGAATGTAACCTACAACTCGGTAGTAATCTTCAACATTTTGGATGTGATTATTTCGTTCAAATCTTGTCTTTTCGATAGGAACCTCGATTTGAACGCAAATAACTCTTTCAAAAATCGCTTTAAATTGTTCTTCGGCTTTATTTCTTTTTTCTTCAAGGCACATGATTAAAATTTTGATAAGGCTTGATTCTTTTTGAATATATATCTTGCTTTTGTAAAATGATACTAAGTGGCTGTGTTACAATAGGTATCACACTTTTGGTTATTTTCTCAATGTATCGACAAGCTGTCTGTTACTTAATGTCAACATAAATTTATTGGATCTATAAACTGTCCGTAAACGATTTTGGGTTTCTCAATATACCGACAAAAAAAACAATGTTTTCAGCTGGCAACGCCACTCAAAATACATGTAAAAGTTGGGAGTCAGCTGATTGAATTTATCTGTACGGCAAATAAAAGGAAAATAAATAATTGGCAGATGAGTGCCGGTTAGCTTTGCGATAAAATCGAAGCAAATGAGACATTGAGAAAACCAAATTTCTTTAATGCGCAGTTTTTCGTTGGGAAAAAAGATAATCGCCTAATGAGAAAATGGCCATTAATATGTATATTTCGCAAATAAATTTAAAAGTACTAAATGAGTTCCTTAATATAAAGGTAGAGATACTACCTTTCCACTCAGATATTTTTTCCAAAGCTTCTACTATATGATGTACACTTGTTGCACAGACGCATAATGAAGAGAGTTTGGCTCCCAAATACTTTGCTAAAACTGTTTTTCGCTTGGGATGATTATATTTAAAAAATTTTGTCGTTTCTTTAACAAATGATACAAATTTTTGTATTAATGGCACTTTATTGCTTTTAGAAATTCAGTTGTTCGATTTATGGGAATAGCAAGGCGTTTGTTTCGCATTTGTCGTTTTTCCAGAAATTTTGAACAGCTCCTTTTTCTGCTGACATCAGATCACACCCATCTGTTCCATCTCCTACAAAATTGTTTAGGTCAAGACCAAAATTTGTCAAAGCTTTAAGAACTATTGATGATAGTGCCTTCGCATCAATTGACACATCAACGTCATCAATATCTTTTGAAGCCTCTTCAAATGCGTTTACAACAAAGCAAAAAATTCTTCCCTAACAACTTTTTGTTGTATGTTGAAATATTTTAAAGATAAGGAAATCTGGCTTTTCCCCGACAAATCCGTGCTTTCGTCAAAAATTATCGAATAGAATTTTGATTCATATAACACATAAATATATACATAAATAGGCGGGGAGCAATAACGCCTTAAGAAATAAGTTCTTTAAGGCTTTATTTCTCAATGGAAAGTGAAATAAGGCCTTTATTTCCAAAAAGGTTTTATTGCACTTTGAAAGTGAAATAAACTCGTAAAGGGGTTATTACACTTAAATTTCTTTTTAAATGAAGCAATAAAATTTCTTATTCTTAGGCCCGTTTTTACAACTTACCGATAGCAAAAAGTAGACTTTAATCGGCCTTATAAAAAGTGTTACATTATAAAAACTTTACTTTATCATAAAGTGAGTGATAGAGTAAAAAAAGGTTTATCTTACCTGGTAGGTTAAAGTGAAGTTGTAATAATGGAACACTTTTTATACGGCCGATAGAATCCTGCCTTTAGCTATCGGTAAGTTGTGAAAACGGGCCTTATTATATTTTATTGAACAATTATAAAAAATTTCATATTAACAAAAAATAATAGAACATTAATAATTAAAAAAAAACAAATTTTAATTTAACTGCAACAATATTAAAAATCTTTGCTTTATAAAGTTTTTCTGCGTGGCGGCCTGCGGCCGCTCTTAGGGGTTTTCTCCTCCATGGGACGCGGCAGGTGGCTTCGCTAAATACAGTTTTCCTGCGCGCGTCACACTACGGTTGATAATGAGTCGCGCGCAGGAAAACTGTATTTAGCGAAGCCACCTGCCGCGTCCCATGGAGGAGAAAACCCCTAAGAGCGGCCGCAGGCCTCCACGCAGAAAAACTGTATTAAGTGAAGATTTAGGTGGCTTTTTCCTACGTAGTGCATAAAGTCCATGGACATTATGTCACTATTCGTGTGTCACAATGTTCATGGACATTATGACATGCCACCGGAAATATATACTTACATGTTCATTATGAGCAATATGTATTATTAGGAGTTGTTTAAAGATATTGGAACTACTAATCGGTCGAAATTCTGCTACCAACAACAACAAACATCGATAAATTGAACAGTGTAACAAAAGAATCAAAAAATATAAAATAAAGGCTTTATTGCACCATTGGCTCAATTCCAATAAAGGCTTTATTTCACTTTCAATTGAGCAGTAAAGCCTTTTTCGCAAAAAAGGTCTTATTTCTCAATTGAAAGTGAAATAAAGCCTTAAAGGCCTTATTTCTTAAGGCGTTATTGCACCCCGCCACATAAATATTGTAAATACTAAGGCTTTTTAATAATTCAACCGCACGCATTATCAAGTCAAACGTTTAGTCTTTGGATATAGATGGCACCTGCTGGGATTGAATGTAGAATAATAAGTACATAATTGAATTTGGTAAACTAGATGTTTCTTTGGAAATATCTAATAAATAACTATTGGGATTAAGATATGGATACTTATTGAAAATCGTTAGAGATTCAATAAAACAAATAAAAAAATACTTATTGAAAATTTCGTTAGAGATTCCATAAAAAAAAAACCAAAAAAAAACCTTGCTGGGATTTCCAAAAATGTTGAACATAAAAAAAATATTGTTATTGGGAATTCTTGTATTATCGAAATTAACAAAACATATTTTTATAATTTAAATAAGGAAATCCCCCCCCCCCCCTGAATCCGCGCCTGATCGGTACCAAACATGTTCAACTTTCTTTCGCCCTAACTAAAAATTTAACCTGCTTGGTCTTAAATCTAAAAATTTTAACACCAACAGTAAAACACAGCACGGTATAGTAGTTTTGCCGCGCTCTGATCCACATCAATTCGGGATTAAAATCCAGTACAAACGCTTCATTACAAAACGAGTTATACCTGTATACACAAAGATGGAGCAACTTTTCTAAAAAGATTTTATTTCTAATCCAAAAATTTACAAAAACTGGTGGCAGAATGAACTGATTGTCATTAAATTAAATTAGGTTGGCTTATAAGTTACCATAGGCCAAATAAAAAGGCTACAGTCGGAAAAATCTTTAATACGCCTTAAAAACGTAACGATAACTCTTTTGCACTAAAATTTGGTCTGTTATAATTACATAAGACTAGGAATTACTTCTTTAAAAAACTCGGTCTACGGGTACAAGGATAATAATCACATTTCTTAAATTTCAATACAATTTCATATATTGTTGCTCTCAAATAATAATAATAATATGGATGAAAATGTGATCATAATCTTTGAACCCGTAGAATTATTTTGCTCATTTTTTCACATTAGACTGAGAACGAAGTATTTAAGCCAAAAATCTGGAATCTCGATCAACTGGTGTGGGTGTAATTCAAACTTTCCCAATCCTGCGGGAATTTTGTGTCAATTGGTCCCACTGACTGGTCCTCCTTTCACTGGTCGTGAGTTCTTTCTTTTTGTACCTGTTCTATTTTAACAACTCCCAGGACCTGTCTGATGGACCAATTGACACAAATTTCCCGCAGGGGAATTACAGTACAGTCTTCACCGGTGGTGTGATACATTTTTTTGGGACTTCCTAAAATTTGGCTCTTGAATTTAATTCTAGGACTTGTTTTATTGAAATAATACTACATCGTATTGAAATAATACTACATTTAGTAACTGTCACTAAACACGTCCATTGAGAATAGATTTGTGACTGGTCAAATGGTGTCAATTGACCCCCTCCAATGACAACCCCATGTAAAAGTGATAGGTCTTATTCATAGAAAGTGTTAAAACTAGAACCGGTCTCTACCACCAAAGACCTATCACAGGACTACTTTGGTGTCAGTTCGCTTCCCTCTAGGGAAGTGATAGACAGGTGGATTCACGTTAAAAATTGAATTGCGCGTAATAACGCGAAATGAATTGACCTAGAAAAACTGAGAGATATGTATATTTTTTGAAGCTATATTTTCAGAATCTGGTCCGTTTGATCATGGGTGAGGCCAACAGTTGAAATCTGTCGAACAGTGTTATCCATAACTTAAAACTAAAAATATATATGGGGGATTTCATGTCAAGTGACCCAATTTTGAAATAGATGTCTTCTGATTTGTCTATCTAAGCTACTTGAAAAAAATTTTGCTAACACCAATAGGTAATAAGATACATGGATGAGAAAGAACACCTGTTTGGCCAAAATGTCAAACTTTGCTCAGAAACTTTTTGACCGATCTTGTTGAAAATTTGTGTATAAACTACTTTCCAATAGGACTAGGGTATTCATTTCATCTACCTTTTGCTTTAATCAGTTAATCGCTAGATTAATTAACCGAGGTTTTGGTTTAATCGGTTAATAATCGGTAAATTTTGTTTTTGATCGGTTAACCGATTAATAAAGTTTTTTTTTTTTATTAATTAAAATCCATTAATTGTTTATTATTTGGAGTTTATTAGTAAAAAAAAACAATAACATACCAAACATAGCAATTCTTGAACTAAAACGAGCAAAAAATAAAAAAAACAATTCTTAAATATGTATTATGCATTTTTCAATTAACACACAAGGTGTGCTATCAAGTCATATCGTCATAATATCCTAAATACAATTGTTTGAAATAAATATTGTTGTGTTTCAAACAAAATAAAAATTTTAATGCTGTTATCATTGATTCGTCATAACTGTACAGTAGAAAACAGTCATATCGTCGCCTTAATATGCAAACCTGCTACCTCACTTTCAGCACATTTTACAGGAGAGACAAACAACTTTTTATTTTCCTATTTGCAGCTTGATAGCAAATAAAAAATACAGTTAGTTTTACACACTTCAAGACTTAAAAATAAGAAAAACTACATGCTGGTCGACGAGGCGTATCTTTCTCTACCACACGCCATCAAAATCTCAATTTACAATAAAAAGTGGATTTAGCCGGTTTGCATATTAAGCCGAAGATATATATTTCTTGTAATTATTTTAAGACAAGGCTTGTGAATACCCCAAATATGTATTAATAAAAAAATAAACTGAGATAATTTTATTAGTTATTTCAATAGTTGAAGGAGATCTTATAAAATAATGTTTAAGAAGTATACCATGGATTAGTTTTAAAACTACTCCTTTGTAGTCCAAAGGTGGGTTATATGGTCCTGCCCTAGGACATCGTAATGTTAAATAGACCATGTTTTTTCCATACGTTTGGGTTACTTTTGGACTAGTCCTGGTCCCTTGTGGGCTACTCTTTACAAGTGTGTTTGGATTGGTCCTATTATCTGCAGGGTCACTACAATTGATTGGAATTCTTCCAACATTAATTGTAGTTGTAAGTAGGTTAAAAAAAAAACAAAATGAAAACATAAACAACTTGCAAAAGCATGTTGCCAGTTTAATTTTTTTTTAAGCCGTGCACTTGCCAGTTTATTATCAAAATAATTTTTTGGGAATACAAAATTTTAGTTTACAAGATTTTGTTATTCGTGCTTAATTCCCAATTTTTATTCTTTATTTATTAGAACTGTTGCATATAATTCTTATACACTTAAAAGTTTTATTTGGTTTAATATCGTTAGTTTTTCTAAAATCTTTTGGGATGAAGTTTCCTGACGATTTGGCCTAAGCAACCAGTGAAATGCGCATAGGAATAACTTATCCCATCAACAATAAATTTCAGTGTTTTTATCAAGAATAAAAATCAGGAATTAAGCACGAATAACAAAACTTTTAAATTAAAATTTTGTATTCCCAGAAAATTAGTTTATTTATATAAAAAAAAAAAAAAATAACTTTCAAATGTCTTTATTCCAAAATTCTAAAATATTTTTTTTTTGCAATTCGAACACCAATATTTGTAAAATAACGTAAAACTTTTTATTATTAATTTGGTTTCCAGTTTAATAAATTATAATCCTTTTTCTTCGACCATTTTTATTAAATTTTATACTTTATTAAATTATTTAAGTTTAAGGGGCTACCTATGGGTTCTCCAGCATCTCCAGTAGTTGCTGATATTTTTATGGAGAAATTATTAGATACATGTTTAGGAAAATTGACAATTAAACCAAAGATAATAACGAAATATGTAGATGACTTGTTTGTTATAGTTAATGAGAATAAGATAGATAATCTATTATCAACGTTTAATTCTTTTGATCAGAATATTAACCCATTTTGTACCGCCGTTGCGTTTTCGCAACACCATCTTTGGATGCATATAAAACTGGCTTTAACACTTCGATTTGAATAATTTTGATTTTCATCGTTTAGTTTAGAGGCTTTACTATTACCCTCTGACTTTAAAAATAATATTCCTCCGTTGTTTCATTAAAATCAGCAAGCTTTAAAAACAGTCCAAAAAAATGCTGTTTTAGAAACGACGTAATATATATTAAAAAAAAAATAAAATTTTTTTTTCGCTCTTTTATTTAGATAGTAAAAGCTTTGAAAAACGTTTATCAAAAATCCATAAATGAAAATATAGGGCCATGTCACAGAGTACAATTCCGTTCGGAATGATTCCGTTCGGAATTGAAGAAAACATATTTTTTTGTTGCTGGAAAGTGTATTTTGATAGTTTTATGGCCTTTCAGATACAGACAACTCCAATACCGTTCATGAAAACAAAAATGGTTTCATTCCGAAACATTTTTTCGTCATTTTCTGAAGCACCAAAATACGGAATGAATTCCGTTTCCGAACGGAATTGTACTCTGTGACATGGCTGATAGTTCCATTTTTTCAGAATAATCTTCCAAAAATCAGTGTTGCGAAAACGCAACGATGGCTAATTGCATGCAAAACACTTTTTTCTCTTTTTCTTTTTTTTTTTTCTTCTAAGCTCGCTCTTTATTCGAGAGAACTGTTCTCATTTTATTATGTTTTTTTATTTCTTGAATGGAACTGCAATATTGCCTTGCTTTTGGTTGATTTTGCATTCATATGGTTGCTATGTACCATGGTTGCTATGATCTATTTTTTTTTGCCTTTGATTTTTTTTAGTTATTATTTTATAAGTGCCGTTATATAAAACGCTTCACATATTTAGATGCTTATGCTTTTACATTTCATTCATTTGAGTTTAAAGTTTAAGTTTTGTGAATTCGGTATCATAATGTCCGTGAAGAAATTTTTAACTCAGAAAGAAATCGAAGTTTTTATTGCTGAATGTAATGACAGTGATAGTGATCAAGAAAATCAAATAGAGTTTAATAAAAATACTCAAATCGTTTATATTCTGCCCGCTAATGCGGGTGAAGTCACTGACGAAGAGGATATCGATGATGGGGAGCTTGTCAAAGAAATTCCAGATAATTCGGAAGTTTGTGGGGAAATTGAAATTGAATACGATTCTCAAGTAGATGATTTTGCTGCGCCAATTACCCACCAAAAAACTGAGCACGAGTCAACTTCTACGTATAAAACATATACTCAAGAAGTAAAATTTGGTGTTCCAAAATGGAGAAAATCAAAACGGATCAATTTTGACTTTGACTATCCAGAAGAATCTTCCGTCTCCCAACTTCAGAACAAGATCGTGGAATCAATGGGTAAATTGATATAGAAAATATTTATGTATACATCATTAGTTTTGATATTTGTAAATGTAGATGGAAAATCACCCTTAGAGCTATTCCTTCAATATTTTGACACTGAAATTATGGATATGCTTATAAAATATTCCAATACTTATGCTAATCAGAAGAACATACCAGTGCAAATTACCAAAGAGAATTTGTATCGTTTCATTCGCATCCTTATTCTGTCGGGGCACCACACAGTTCCCCACATCCAGCAGTATTGGTCCACTCAACCAACATTGGGTGTGCCCATCGTCAAGCAATCTTTATCGCGTCAAAAGTTTCAAAAGATAAAAACTGTATTTCATCTGATGGATAATAATGAAATGGACATTTCTGATAGATTTGCAAAAGTGCGTCCACTGATTGACGATTTAAATCGAAAGTACAATCAGTTTGAAATTTTTTCTACGTTTTTGTCAATAGATGAACAAATGATCTCTTATTTCGGTAGACATAAGTAGCTGCAAAATGTTTATTCGCGGTAAACCAATACGCTTTGGTTTCAAGTACTGGTGTCTTTGCTCCGATTCTGGATATTTGTTTGAAGCTAATCCATATGCTGGCTCAGCTTCACCATATGATAAATCGATTGGCTTAGGAGCTTTTGTAGTTTTAAAACTGTTAGAATCAGTTTCAAGTCCAGAACAACATGCGGTTTATTTCGACAATTTTTTTTCGTCGTATTACTTGTTCTGCTTACTTAGCGAAAGAAAGTTTCGAGCAACTGGAACAGTAAGATCTAACCGTCTAAGAGGAGCAAAGGATATCCTTGCTACAGGGTGATCTCTCAGCAAACATGAATACGACCACTGCTTTGAACAAAATAATAAGCAATTAGTATGTCGCTGGCAGGACAATTCGGAAGTTACCGTAATTTCTAATTTTGTTGCAGCTACTCCAGAGGTTAATACTAGCCGTTACTCAAAGAAAGAGAAAAAGATGGTAAATTTTTGTTTGGATATGCAAATTTAGAATATACGTTCACATGTATAATTTTTAATATTTTAGGTTTCCGTCCAACAGCCAAATCTAATAAACGACTACAACAAGCATATGGGTGGTGTAGACCTACACGATAATGCTGTGTCATATTATCGTGTTGCAGTTCGGGGAAAAAAGTGGTGGCGGCCTTTATGGACAAATGCAATTAATAGCACTACAGTCAATGCTTGGAAAATCCACTGCCTAATTGCTAAAGCCGAAGGAACCAAACCATTATCACAAATAAGTTTTAAAGCTGAGATAGCTACCAAATTGCTTCTTTTTCAAGAAAATCCTGATATTGAGCCGATGCAGGATGTTGACCTTAGTAAATTAGATAACCAAAACAATTTACCTCGAAGTAATATACGCGAACATGTTATATGGAAAATTCGAGACGGAAAAAGAAAGATATGCAATGAATGTCATTCGCAAAGTATTTATCAATGCAAAAAATATAATGTCACATTGCATCCCAAGTGCTTTGACAAATACCATAACAGTTAAAATTAGATTTTTGTAATAATAAAACACTATATTTTTAACTAAAATGCTAAAAAAAAGTTGTTTTATTTTAATTCTAGCGAAAAATTAAATAAAATAATTATTAATACCTAAAATGTGATTTGCATGTAATAACCAACGTTGCGTTTTCGCAACACTTCACCATGCCCAACATGGTCAACCGATTTTTTTAATTTTCATTTTCAGTAATCAGGAGGTTGATAGGAACCAGCATACCAAAATTTGTAAAGAAATGTAAACGATTTCGGGTAGTGGTACAAGATGGGTTAATAGGGAATTGAATTTTTCAATTCCATATTTTGACACATTGGTGATTAGGAAAGGAAGTAGATTATTGGTAGATTGGTATCAAAAACCAACCTCATCAGGTAGAATTTTAAATTATTATTCTAAACACCCGAAGAGAATTATCATTAACACAGCTAGGAATCTAATAGACAGGATATTAACAATTAGTGACAATAGATTTCATAGGAAAAATAAGGAAATTATTGGGAATATTTTGAAGAATAATAGTTTTCCCAACAAATTGATTTGCAAATTAATAAGACAATACAATATAGATAGATCTCGTTATATTGATGAGATTTCGGCACCACGTATTTATAAGTCATTAACTTATGTACCTGGGTTTTCAGAAAGATTAGAAAACTCGAATATATATGATAAAGGGAAATACAGAATGGCACATAAGGTGATTAATAATGTAGGGAGATTATTCACAAAAACTAAGGATAGATTACTAAAGTCAGATAGGTCGAATTTAGTTTATAAGATTTATTGTGGTGGCAATGATAATGAACAATGTAGGAAAATATCTGTAGGAACAACTGGGACAAAACTGAAAATTAGATTAGCTGGAAATAAACATGACCAAAAATATAGGAATTATAATTCAGCCCATGGAACGGCGTTATCAACTCATTTTAGGGATTTTAATCATTATCCTGATTTTGAAAACACATCAATTTTGAATACGGAAAGTTTTAAGAAATGTAGGTATATGTTAGAAATGTTGCAGATAAATAATGTTCCATTTGAGAAAAGGATTAATTTTAAAAAAGATACTGAGGGCTTAGCTCAAATTTATAGACATTTATTGAATAAAAATAAATAGGATAATTATAAATAGGTATTTGTCCTTGATTGTTTATAAAATAAATTTCAGATGGCATAGCTTATTATTGACAGAAAGGGTCATTAAAATAGGTTTTAGGCTTTGAATAAATTTAAAATTTTGTTTTGCTTTTTTGTTTGTTTGTCTTTTTGTTTAAGGTTTGTAGAATGGAATTTTAAATTTTTTATGATAATTTTGTTTTTTGAAATTTTAAAATTTATTTTTCCATATTTTATTTTCCATTTATTGTCAAATTTTATTTTATTAATTAGTATTGTGGTTATTTTGTTGAACTATTTATGGTTTTTAATCCAAATTTTTTAATATTTTTAATTAGGCTTAAGTTCATCAAATTTAATTTTCATTCAATTATTTTTATGAAGAAAGGAATTTTACAACATGAAAATTAATTAAAATTTACTGATAATTTTTCATTCTTGACTCAATCTGGGCTCGAACCCAGGCGTTTTTACGGACAGGTTACCCTGACATGTTTCGATTGCAACGACTCAATCTCCTCAGAGGGCTTGCCGTTTAACACTCGCAGCCATCGACGACTGCTGACGTCATTAGTCAAACATCAATCCTTAAACCAAATTGTATTTAACCTTTGGTAGATCGAAATTTGCTTTGAATGATTATCTATTTTAATTTATTTTACATGTTCTTCCTTTACTTCTGTTTTTTCGTACTTTTGTCAAGAATTCTTCTTGAAGTTCAAAGTACATATTTTGTTTTGTTTTTTAATTATTTTGTCTTTCTTTTTCTTGCTGACCTTTTCAGCACAACTTGAAGGACAAATGCAAACATAGAGCTCGTGCCCTAGCTTTAACAATAATTAGTATTGTGGTTATTTTGTTGAACTATTTATGGTTTTTAATCCAAATTTTTTAATATTTTTAATTAGGCTTAAGTTCATCAAATTTAATTTTATTTTATTTTAAAAAATTTCCTGAAGAAGATTTCCAACGGAAATCGAAATATCGAATAAAAACATTTTAATTAATTTTTTTAAAAAAGTGACCTTAAACTTAAATAATTTAATAAAGTAACAAGTTAGAGTGCTATATTCGGCTGTGCCGAATCTTTGATACCCTCCACCGACAGTTTGAATGTTTAAAGAGTAATATCTGTATGATGTTATTATTATCTTAAACTGTGACGATTTGTTATTAATTATGGATTTAGGCGACTAAACTGTTTTCCGGTAGTAGGGTTTATATGGGGCCTAGGGTAAATTATGGACCGATCTTCACGAAATTTCACAGTCTTTTTCCCAGTTCTATAAAACTTTGATGTACCAAATTTTGTTATGATAGCATTATTTTTAACGGATTTAGGCGTACTAAACTGTTTTCCGGGAGTAGGGTTTATATGGGGCCCAGGGTAAATTATGGACCGATCTTCACGAAATTACACAGTTTTATTTCTTGTCCTATAAAACTTTGATGTACCAAATTTTGTTATGATAGCATTATTTTTTACGTTTTTAGGCGTACTAAGTTGTTTTCCGGAAGTAGGTTTTATATGGGGCCTATGGTAAATTATGGACCGATCTTCACGAAAGTTAACAGTTTAATTTCTAGTCCTATGTGACTGTGACTTGCCAAAATTTGTAATGATAGCATTGTTAGTTAGGGTTTTAGGCTTAATATACTGTTTTCCGGGAGTAGGGCTTATATGGGGCCTAGGGTAAATTATTGACGGATCTTCACGAAATTTCACAGCGTGATTTCCAGTTGAATAAAACGAATTTTTGCGAAATCTTATATCATTCTGTGCATTTTTCCACCATTTATGTTAGTTTTTGTAACAAAATTATCAATTTTTTTTAGGTGGTGGTTCCACATTTTGATTCATAGCTCAGATCCTATTGAACCGATTTTGCTGAATTTCAATCCCAAACTGCTTAGGATAACTACAAGCAGTTTGACACCAAGTTTGTTGATTTCTTTTGAGTTTTTCGAAAGTGAGCGTGTTTTCAACAGACGGACAGACGGACATACGGACAGACGGACAGACAGACGGACATGGCTAAATCGACTTAAAATTACTCAAGGACCCAGAATATATATACTTTATAGGGTCTGAGATGAATAGTAAAAAAGTTTCACACGGAATGACAAACTGAATATACCCTCTTCACAACTAATTGTGGTGGAGGGTATAAAAACACCTAAAATTAAATCATTGGAAAAATGCGTTTTAATTAGCGCAATTTTTAAATGTTAAGTTATTTTTTTTTTGCTTCTATTTTGCGATACTACGTACTAAATTAAAATCAAAACAGTCTGAAGCTGTACACGGATAAGCCCATCAATATGAGAACTATATACGAGCAAGTATTGATCTATCAGCACAAACTATTATTTGATTTTATAAAGGAGTTATTCGTGTCTTACTTTATCTTTATAGCAATTTGCGACAAGGTTCCTCTAAGGGACTTATGGTCAATGCTTAGCCTAAACTATTATTAAAAATGCCCATTTAAAATATTTTTTTTTTTTGCCAAATTTTATATTCATACATACTTGGGGTTTTTTAAAAAAATCCAACATTTCCAAAAATTTAAAACTTTTAATTTTTGCCAATATTTGTAATACAATTGAAAAAATCCTATTTTTGCTTTTTTAAAAATTAAGCGGTGGCGATATAATTTTTTTTAGAATTTATTTTACTATTTTAATACGAATTCAATGATCCACCATTGTCAAAGTTGACATGCAAACCATGGGATATTTTGACCGACAGACTATTTATTCAAAGTTTCTTATTGCAATACAAATCTTCTTACCAAAATTTTTACTATCTTAATCCTATACAATTACCACTTCCGAAAATAGCTTTAAATCTCATAACTTCTTAATAAATGCTGGTATTGATATAAAATTACGCAACGAGAACTTTTATAAAGGACACTATGTCATACTGGTAGTTCCAAAATTTACAATAAAACCCATAAAACATTACGACGTCTACGTGGTTAATTAAAAAATTATTTTATATAAATAACACCATCGTTCTAAAATTAGCTTAGAAAATATAACGGTAAAAATATTTTTAACATTATATTTTATAATCCTTAATTAAGTTAATATTACAATATCATAGATACTAACAGTTCTAATCAGTGCACTAGGCTAAATGATTAATCACGTACAGAAAAACTGCAAAAGTAGTTATCGAAGCTGTCAAAGAAGAAGCACCATCTGGCTTATCTGTTGTTATTTCATTGGCCAACTAAAAATTAACAAAACATTATAAGTTATTCTGAAATCTTAATATGTGTTAATAAATTTACCGATTCCTTTAATTTTGCTTGCAGTTCATTGCAGCGGGATTTTTCGCCATATACTGACGTTACCAGAGTGCAAAGAGTGCTACACAAACATTTCTCATTGCAACCAGCTGCTAATTGAGGATCGGCGGAAGTCATTTTATATCTCCAGTACTAAAATGAAATATTTTTTGATCTGTTGTGACCTTAAAATAATCAAATAAACAAACCTGGCGCAATATGGCAGGCTCTTCAGACATCCTTACAAACAAGGCATCAATACCAGCCGGACTTAAGTCTTGGGTGAAATCCGTGAATTGATATTCCTTGAACCATTCGGGGCTACGTTGGTCACCATGTTCGTTGGCTTCAGTTAAATTAAAGATCCAAGTATGATGATCAACTACTTGCTATAGAATTTGGGATAAGATTTACTTTTGCTTTTTTTCTGTTTTTTTTTTTATTTACAAAAATACTTACATATGTATTGGGTTCAACATCATAAACTCTATAATTAGGATTCTTGAAGGAGTAAGATGTCAAACTGCCACCATTCCAGTAAATAGCCATAGCATGGCCTTTTTCCGAATAATGCAAATTCATTTCATCCTTGTGGGTATGGCCACCAAAAATACCACCAATAATATGACTATAACGTTCAATAATACGATTATATTCTCGAGCCCATACAGTCCAACAATCAGCTTCTCCCGAAGGAACATGAGCCAAAATATGGACATATTCTCCAGCTATTTCCGCGGCCAAGAGCGTTTCCTGTAACCAATCCAATTGAGGTTGACTGGTGGCATTACCATCAAAATATATCCACCAGTTGTAAATATAACAATCATTGTTGTTCAAAGAGATGATTCGAAAACCGGGCTTGGGAGAGACTGTGTAATAGCCACCTTTTAAAATTGTAGCCTTAGTTTCGGCGGGTAACCAACGTTTCCAGTCGGACCACAAATGTTCGTACAACCAGTTGACATTTAAATCAGCGGGGACATCAGCGTGACCAAAACTGAGAAAATTAAAAAGATTTAGGATATTAAAAAAAATAATTTTGACAGATTGTAAAGATTTAACTTACACATTTGTTGGATGCGGTTCATGATTACCTACACATGGATAAACTGTAATATTAGGAAATGTTTCAGCTATCAAGTAATGAATTTGCTTCAAAGTGGCTTTGTTTCCTTCCTTTGTGGTTGACCAAACATTGTGAGGCACAATGTCTCCAGTTTGATAAATGAAATCAATTTTCTTATAAGTTTCCATAACATGGGCAAAAGCATTTTCCACCATATGCAAAGGTGCATCACAACCACGATAATCACTCCAATAACCAGCTTTAGATTTCTCCGCAATATCACTAGCTGGTGCAACCCGACAGCACAGTGGCTCTTCACAATCAGCTAAAGAGCCAGGTTGATATTCGGGATCAAAATGTATATCAGTAAGTTGAACAATTGTCAAATCATTATCGGTTCTCTTGGGTACTTCCGATTTAGGCGCTTCCAGTGGTCCGGTAGTATTATCGACCTTAACACTCCAGTTATAATTTGTTTGTTCAACATTACAAAAACTAATGGGCAATGTACCGCAAAGTGTACGAGCATCTGCCAGGGAATTCATAACAATATAATGCAAAACAGGCCAATTTAAGTCCACCAAACCACTGCATACTTCAGGGGTATGTATTTTGAAACGATTACATATCTCCAAAACAATTTTCTTTGCATCAGCTTCAGCATTGGGGCCATTCAATTCACCATCTTCGGATCTAAAGGTTTCAGCCATAACGGTAATAACCGCCCTGCATGTAGTGCACATAAAGAACTGATCAGCTGCTCCCAACTCTGAGATGCTGGTGTTAAACATGTCCTTTTTGCTGTGTGAATTGGCCAATTGTGCAGAGATTTGTTTTAATGCCGCTGATTCTTTGCCAGTTTCCACATATTTAATATATTCCCTGGAGAATTTATGGGCAATATCATCTAAAAGTTGGGAACAAAATCTTCAGCAAATTATTAAACGGTTATAACATTAAAACCTTAAACACTAAATATAATCTAAGCTTTATATTACGAAAGAAGTTTTCGTAGCTACTTGTTTGTGTTTGTCACAAAAGTTTCGTAAAAAGCATAAAAAAGTTGTCTTTGGATATTTTACGAAACTAACAATTTCGTTCGCGGTCTTGATTTTCTTTAGCATCACAATATTTGTGTTACTTTTATCGAGAATAAGACAAATATGGCCTGTTCATCGATAACGAATGAAGAATTACATATAAAAAACAACATTTTATAATTTTTGTTTTAAATTTAATTTAAGCGAACGAAGTCTTTACTCGTTATCGACGAACAGGCCAATAATATTATTTAGCAAACTCATTTCGCTAAACCTCAGAAAATGTATTATATTTTACGTAACTTATTTTCGTTAATAATTCAGAGTGATTTTTGTCGTTAGAGATAATTTGTTACAGAACAGACAAAGCAAAGAGTGTTAACCCGCTGTTGTGAAACGTACCAGAGTCTCTGGCTTACCCCCTAATAGCCTACTGGGGCAAACAAAATGCCCTTTAGTAATAAAAATATTTGACCAAAAAAAATAATAACGCTTTTTAGCGCAATTTAGAAAGCTTAACTTTGTTTGCAGTTTTCTATTCAAGGTCTAGGTTTCAACATCGTATAAAAAATTCTAAGAGTTTAAGCAATGCTTCATTGATGAAATCATGTGTTACAATTGTAGTATTTTTGTGACATTTTAGATCATTTTGCAAGCCTGATACTACAGAGACTTATTTAGTATGTAATTTTAATAAATCATTTGACAAAGTCTCGCATTTGAGGCTATTATATAAAATATACTCCATTTTACCCCAAAATACCCACAAATTACTGCGAAGTTATTTAATATATCGTTCATCCGTAGTAAAGTGCAAAGATCACATCTTAGACACACAAAAAATCACAGCTGGAAATCCTCAAGAAAGTATACTTGGACCTCTAATGTATATACTTATGCTTCAGATATGCACAGAAAAAACCTTATCCTAATCTCAGCTCATAAAAATCCAGTAATCGCTTCTAGTTGCCTACAGGCTCACATTAAAGATCTCATAAAATGGCTTAACAAATAAAAGTAAATCCAACAAAGTGCGCACTGTTCCAAAATGAAGCTAAATAACATCGATTACCTGAGAAAAATCACATAAAATTTTTTTTTAGTGCAATAAAACGGGATACTCAATTAAGCGGGGCTTAATTAACCGAAAACAACCTATTTTATAAGTCGTTTTTTAATAAGATTTCTGTAGTAAAAGAATTGTATGGCAAATATTATACAAATATTTCTCTATTAAACCGAATTAAAAAAATAAAAATTAGATTAAAAGCGTATTAAAAACAAGTTAGAGTGCTTTATTCGGCAATGCCAAATCTTTGATGCCCTCCACCGACAATCCAAATGTTTTAGGAGTAATATCTGTATGATGTCTATTTATTATTATTACCTTTAGAAAAACAGAATTCTGTATTAAAATTGGTTGCGGTTTTGACCTATAATAAATTATTGGCCGACAATTAGAAAGTTTAATACTTTTTTTTTTTAGCAATTTTAAATAGCTTGAGTAAAATATCATGATTCGTAACAGTTTAAGCCGAATTTAAATGATTTTCAGGAGGGGAATTTATATTGGAGCCATGGTAAGCTATGAACCAATCATCCCAAAATTCTGCAGAGTGATTTTTGGTATCAAAAAACATAAATTTCAGTACAGCGGAAAAGTTAGCTTTAGCGTTTGTAGTGAATTTCAGAAGGCTGCTTAAAATGGATCTAAGGGTTATTATGGACCGTATATCACAAAATTGCATAACATTTTTTCTGGCCATATGAAGCTAAGCTGGAAAAAAGTTTACCGTTATATCTACGGTTATATGCGTATTTAATTATTTTACCAGAGTGGGCTTTATATGGGGCCTAGGGTCAATTATGGACCGATCTTCACGAAATTTGACAGCGTCATTTCTAGTCCTATAAAACTGTGACGTACCAATTTCTATTATGATAGCATTATTTACTACGGTTTTATGCGTACTAAACTGTTTTCCGTGAGTATGGTTTATATGGGGCCTAGAGTAAATTAAAGACCGATCTTCACGAATTTTCACAGTCATATTTCTGGTCCTATAAAACTTTGATGTACCAAATTTTGTTATGATAGCATTATTTTTTACGGTTTTAGGCGTACTAAACTCTTTTCCGGAAGTAGGGTTTATATGGGGCCTAGAGTAAATTATGGACCGATCTTCAAGAAAATTCATAGTCTTATTTCTAGTCCTATAAAACTTTCATGTACCAAATTTTGTTATGATAGCATTATTTTTTACGGTTTTATGCGTACTAAAGTGTTATCTCGAAGAAGGGTTTATATGCGTTTATAGTTGGGGCTTTAGGCGTACTATACTGTTTTCCGGGAGTAGGGTTTATATGGGGCCTAGGGTAAATTATGGACGGATCTTCACGAAATTTAACAGCGTGATTTCCAGTCGAATTAAACGAATTTTTGCAAAATCTTATATCATTCTGTGCATGGTTCTACCATTTATGTTAGTTTTTTTTTAACAAAATTATCATTTTTTTAGTTTGTGGTTCCATATTTTGATTCGAAGCTCTGATCCTACTGAACCGATTTTGCTGAATTAGGATAGCTTAGGATAACTACAAGCAATTTGACTTTGTTTGTTTATTTCTTTACAGTTTTTCGAAAGTTAGCGTGTTTTCAATAGACAGGCACACAGACCGACATGGCTAAATCGACTTAGAATTACTCAAGGACCCAGAATATATATACTTTTTGGGCTCTGAGATGAATAATTAAAAAGTTTCACACGGAATGACAAACTTAGTATACGCTCTTAACAACTAATTGTGGTGGAGGGTATAACAACTTTCAAATTCTTGCGTTTTACGTTTTTAATTCTAAGCACACCCCTGAGTGGCTCCTTTGTCACCATTCTGCTCTCAATCTGAACTACAAGGTTCTACTCTACTATGTACCTTGTATGATAATTAATCCATAACAATTTTGATTGTTGTAAATGCCTGCTTTTAAACAATATTTAAATGTTTATGTTGGATTTGTTTCTTTTATAACTAAATTATTTTTAATCTTCAATATGTTGCAGTGTTGCCGTTTTGAAATCATGTTATATGGAAATTGTGTTGGTAAAATGCCGTATTTTAGGAAATTGAGAATTATTATTTTATCGTTAAGTGTTCGCTGATAAGTTAAGCTAATTTCTACACAAAAGGTTTTAAGATTAAAACGTTTTTAACATTTTATGTTGCTAATAAACAAAGTTGAAGCAGTGGTTGTTTACATTAGATAACAGTTAAATGCAAATAATTTCTGTATCTAACGATTTAAAAATTAGTTTTAATTCTATTATGAATTAAAAAAATTTGATAAGAACTGAAGAAGTTTTTTAATATTAAATGTCATTGTTTTTATTGAATAGTGACATTTTGACAAATCAAGCATATAACGTGTTATTTTAAAACGCCATTTCACCAGTTATTCCCTGAATAAATTTCAACTGATTAAGTAAAAAAAAAAAAAATAATTCAACTTCCTGGCCCCCAATGTCGACATGAACATTTCTTTCGTTTATTTATATTGAATAACAATAACATTAAAAAGAACTAAAATTTAATTTCAATGAAAATATACGAAAGAAAAATGTTCTTGTCGACATTGTGGATCAGGCAGTAAAATAACCATTTCATTTCTCATTATGAAACTTCCAAAAATTGCGTTTTTTAAAGAAAATTTTTGCACAGACATTAAAATAATTTTTTTTTTGCTTTCGGAAAAATACAATAACGACTTCTTTGTAGCATTTAATTACCATAAAAATGCAGATTTAAAAAAAGTACCTACTATCTATTGAGGTAACAAATCTATCCGATTTTCCCTACGCTACTAGGTATGTTTTACTTTGCACAAACATAAAAAGCGGAATTCTTTAGCTGTAGACAATTTTTCCTACTTCTGGCAACACTGTCCTATTGGAAGCCTCAACGGCATTGGGAGGTCTATAAATAGAAACATAACTGTTCAGTTATGTCTGGAATTAAAGAAAACCTTGATTTGGTTAATGGAAAGATGAAATAAATAAATATAAAACAGGTAAGAAAGTATAGTTGGCCAAGCCCAAGGCAATATGATACCCGACACCACAGAATTTAGAAACAAATTTTCAATAGTGTATCCTATTTGGGACCCATGGGCAATCTTGGACCCGCCAGAATGATATAAAGATTCATGTAAAAGTTCTTCGTGCCGAACACTATTTTGATATCATAATCTATATGACATTTTTTTGTCATTACGTGATTTTAGGAAGGAGGTTTATAAAGGACCCCGTGTTAAATTCTGGACTTAACAACAAAAAATAACACGATATATGTATGTAGTAGCTGTCGCCGAAGTTACTGTCGGCATATTTTATGTCTATACCAGCATTTATAAGGCAGTTATGCCATTTAAAGCTAAAATATTAACTGATTTAAAAACAATTTGGAAAGATGATTTGGTTTAAATAAAATAAAGTTGGATAACATGATGCTTTATAGTCACAAAAACTATATAGCAAAAAAAAGCTTTAGGGGGCTATGTGAAATTATTAACCGATTCTTACTATTTTCAAAAGGCCTAATGCCAATTATAACCTATTTACGTTTCAAAGCGTGATTCTGAGTCGATCGGTATACTAAAAGGTGGGTATATACCAATATTTTATTGTGTTACAAACATCAACACAAACGCATAATATCATCTGCACTGTTGTAGTATGGGTGTTAAGAGGCAGAGAATTGATCACCGTTATCAAACTATTAAAACAAATTACTTGTGGACTAGGCTAAGCAGGAATTTGTTGAACGGGTTACATCAACATTGCTCAGTTACCACAGTTGGGAGTAGTGCAGTAATTATTGATTTAAATCAGCACTGCACTATCACTATATAAAACTGCAAAATATTAGTTTGCACTATTTTTAAACATCACTAAGATTGGTTTTTTTAACTAGCACACAAAAAAAAAAATTAGTGGTCATGCAAACATTTTTCACTTTCATCAACGGTGATTGAATTCACAAAATCTGCACTCAATTCAAATAGTGCAATATTGGGAAAAGCTGCATATAAACATAACCCATACATTTTTTGTTTGTTATTTTTTTAAGTTTTTATACTGTTCACCGAAGGTAAAAGGGTATATATAACTTTGTCATCCCGTTTCTAAGTCCCATTGTATTCATCCTAGACCATACAAAGTATATATATTCTAGTTCCTTACGCGAAGAAAAGTTCAAATCCGTTTGTCCGTCTGTCTTTGTGCATGTTGAAATGGGTTTTCTGAAGACCAGAGAAATGATGGGAACTAAGTTGTTATATATTTATGTCACATATACTCCGTTAAAGTTTGCTATTGTACTTGAACCAGATCGGTCCATAACTGACTGAGAAATTAGCAAAAAACCAAAAAACTTTCTCAAAAATTACCCAATGATGCCTTGTTTTTATTTTTTTTATTTCTTTTTTCTGTATATCTGGATAGCGGCAATAATCAAAGAATCTTGGTTATCAATACACAAACTTTCTAAAGGTGGGTGTGGCACTTCCTGTAAAAAGACACTATAACTTTTTGTATATCTGTAGAACGGCAAGAGTTTAAGTTAGGTACAATCATCTGAGTAATCAAGACACAACACCCGACAAAATGTGGGAGTGAATGGATAGGTGGGCGTGTCACAAAATTGATTTTTTTATATCTAACGAACGGTATTAATGTAACTTTCTGTGATTCGGCATAGCCGAATATAGCACTCTTACTTGTTTCAAATCAAACAAATTTGTTTTTGTGTGCAAAATTGTTTATCATCACTATCACTCATTTTGAGTGAGGCTGCTAATTTTCCCTTCATCACTCTACTTCAACAAAATGAATGCAATAATTTTGCACTACATATCACTAAGTTTGAGTTTAAACTAGAAACAAGTGCACAACCTCCATCTATAGCCGTAACAGCCAAAAACATGTGATATATATTTCAAAGGAAATATTGTAGGATAAAGTCCAAATCAGCTATAATTTAGAAATTAAAAATAATCGCGACATTGGCCAACTAGCACTTAATGATATACATACATATGTATATTCAAATAAGTCTTTGAAAATTTAAAGTTTCTTATTTTAAAAAATAAGTTTCGGGAATTGTTCTTTTGTGTCTGCTCATATTTAGCTATAGTTCTGTCATATACAGTGCACTCGCGATATTATGAACTAATTAAAACAAAGCCAGTTCACTTTTGCAAGATTGTTAATATTTGCGAATGGCAAAAGTAAAAGTTTCTAATGGAAAAGTTTTTTTTATTTACTGTTCATTGGATTTAAAAAACTGTTGATTTTAAAAAAAAAAGCAAACTTAAAGCTTTGCGAAAAAGCCTGTGATTTTCTTTCGTTCAATCAGTTTAAAAACGCCACGCAAAATCTCCTGATATTTGCCGTATCTGCCAACAGTGATCTTTTTGTATCTCATTTTCAAAAAACATTCGGTGCATGCATTTTCCATTTTTTGTATGTAAAACATTTTGATTAACAACTGAAGAAAATTGTAAAGCTATAGTTAGGGAAATCCCCAGTTTATTATACAGTTGAATAAAAATTGATTTTTATATAACACTGTGTAGGTAGATAAAAACCGTTTAAAATACAATGGACAACTTATCATATTTTAAGCGTTTGCACAAGTACATATTTTAGAGTAGTCAATGGAAGAAAATAAGTGTTCATATTTTGGGGTGTTCATATATTAGGGTGTTCATATTATCGCGAGTGCACTGTAATCACCTTTTTCAACGAAAATATTTATGAATATTAATATTGATATAATACTAAAATAAAATAAAACTACTATCAGGTATGTCACAAATTTCGATCGGAATGGTTTTAATTCCGTATGTTCAATTCCGATCGATTTAGTTTTAGCTTCTTCAGATTCCGATCGATTTTGCAAAATGTGTTTTTTTTATAACAACTCTGGTTTTACAATTGGATATAGCCACTTTACATAAAAACCATATGATTTTTGTGTTAAGAATGGCAATGTTCAGCGTAGAAATGAAAAAAGTGGTTTGTGAGGAAAAAAAAAGGTAGCAACGCAACGGTAAAGAATTTATTATGTTCTTAATAAAATCAATATAAAGTAAAATAAAATAAATCAAAAGTGTGTTATTTCTTCAATCTATATCATAAAAAACATTTATTTATCCATAAAAAATAGTTTTAAGTAGTTTTTTCGGTTATAAAATACTGAAACAAACAATTCCACTTAGGAAACCAAAAGTGGTTTCATTCCGAAAAAATTTTTCGTTTTTCGTTTTCTGAAGAAGCAAAATACGGAATTAAAACCACTTTCGATCGGAATGGAATTCTATGACAGGCCTGTATATTCACAGTTTTAAATCACATTTTCTCATTTCACTTTGACCCACCTGAAACTGCGGAAATAACGTCATCATCCGTTGTGAACTCAACTGGTACACCTGGTAAATTTAAGCCAGTTACTGCTGCAGCCAATATGACTAAAAGCACCAAATTTCTTAACATTTTTCTTAACTAGGCACTAAATAATTCGCGATCTTTTTGTGATCGGGTCTAAAAACGGACTAAACTTTTTTAATAAAAGTCCAGCAAATTTATTGAATAATACAAAGTAAAAGTTCTGAAAAATTTTAAAAACGTGTATTTTTGCTAGCAAAAAAAGAAAAAAGCTTAAAGAAAGTTAAAAAAATAGATTTAACTAGATAAGCAGATTAATGAACAATGTATAATGGAATATAAAAATTGCTTATCTAGAGGCAAAACAATGTTAAACCATGTATTTGCTTATCTTAACAGGTATTATCTTTATATATAATTAATATGTATATGTATAATGACAATCTTCATGGTGTTATTGACCGGTACCTTAATAATATTGAAATTCATATCACTCTTCATTTACTAAACTTACTTAAAACAGTGTCGAATAATCAAACAAAATTAATAATTATGGAAATGCTTCTTGAAGATTTTCGCACATACTCGTTGATAGAAAATAAAAAAGGCTTTAGAAAATTCCCTTCTGCTAAAAGTAAAGTACTTCTATATAGTAACAAGTTATAGTGCTATATTCGGCTGTGCCGAATCGTTGATATTCTCCACCGACAGTTCAATTATTTCAGGAGTGATATCTACATGATATCTATTAATTACACTGGTTTACAGCCAAAAAATACCAAGAACACCACATGCCTAGATAAGTTAATTGGGACCTCCTGAACACGAAAACCGCTGTAATTTTTTTCCTAAGTACCGTTTTTTAGATAACGGTTCTTTTGTGTTTTTCGGTGTATGGTCCCACTCAAACCCTTGTGGAGCCCAACCAAAAAGTCCGATCGAAATAAATGGCACATCGTTGGAAAGGTAATTGAATGTTCAATTTTTTAGCCAAATAGTTTATTTGATTTCAAACATTTCAAGCGTGATTTGAAAAAAATCGGATATAAAATAAAGTTTGTATTAAGGATTTTGTGGAACGACGATATTTGCATACTCAACAAATGCAAAAAAAAAAAAATCATCAATAAAATTGCTACGATAAATAGCACATGAAAGATCTGGAATGTTTTATTTTTTTACCAAATATTACCGACATTTTAAGCGTGATTTGAAAAAAATTGGATGAAAAATAAAGTTTTTATTAAGGATTTTGTGGAACGACAATATTTTCATCTTCATTGCTCACACACTATCATCCCAATTATGAATAAAAATTCCCCAGGAGTTTTCTCCCTTCTCCCATTTTTCCTATGTAAATTCAATTGCAAAAATGGAAAAAGGGAAAAAACTCGCGGGGAATTTTTATTCATAATTGGGCTGTATATGCGGCGTCCATCAGTATTTAACAAAAAACGGAATTTGATATAAGATGAAAATATTGTCGTTCCACAAAATCCTTAATAAAAATTTTATTTTTCATCCGATTTTTTCAAATCACGCTTGAAATGTAATTTAATAAACTATTTGGCTAAAAAATAAAACATTCCAGATATTTACTATAACGTAGGAAAAAACGAAATAAAAATGAAAAATTTTGAAAAAAAACGTAAAAAATAGGCAAATTTCTTATCAGATAGAAATTTGTAACATATCGACGGAGAAGGTATTCAATTACCTTTCCAACGATGTGCCATTTATTTCGATCGGACTTTTTGGTTGGGCTCCACAAGGGTTTGAGTGGGACCTTACACCGAAAAACACAAAAGTACCGTTATCTAAAAAACGGTACTTAGGGGGAAAAAATTACAGCGGTTTTCGTGTTCAGCAGGTCAAAATTAACTTATCTAGGCATGTGGCGTTCTTGGTAATTTTCCAAATTAAAAATTTGTAAAGCAGTGTTATTAATTTATTTTACAACAAGTTAGAGTGCTATATTCGGCTGTGCCGAATCTTTGATACCCTTCACCGACACTTCGAATGTTTTAGGAGTAATATCTTTAAGATATCTATTTATTATTATAATCTTTGTAAAAACAGACATCTGCATTAAAATTTGTTGCGGTTTAGACCTATATAAAATTATTGACCGACAATCAGAATCAATTTAAAAAAGCTTGAGTAGAATATCAGTTTAAGCTGAACTTAAATGATTTTTAGGAGAACAAATTATATAAAAGCCATGGTAAGCTATGAACCAATCATCCCAAATTCTGCAGAACGATTTCTGGTATTAAAAAACATAAATTTCAATACAGCGATGCAATTAAATTAAGCGTTTGCAGTGAATTTCAAAAGGCTGCTAAAATGGAATCTAAGGTAAATTTTGGACCGTATATTAAAAAATTGCATAACATTTTTTCTGGCCATATGAAGCTAATCTGGAAGAAAGTTTACCGCGTATTTAATTAATTTACCAGAGTGGGCTTTAAATGAGGCCTATGGCAAGTTATGCTCCGATCTTCACCACAGTGTCATTTCTAGTTCTATAAAACTGTAATGTACCAAATTTTGTTATGATAGCATTATTTGTTACGATTTTAGGCGTACTAAGCTGTTTTCCGGGAGTAAGGTTTATATGGGGCCTAGGGTAAATTATAAACCGATCTTCATGGAATTTTACAGCGTGATTTCCAGTCGAATAAAACGAACTTTTGCAATATCTTATGTCATTCCGTGCATTTTTCCACCATTTGTGTTAGTTTTTGTAACAAAATTATCAATTTTTTTAGGTGGTGGTTCCACATTTTGATTAAAAGCTCTGATCCTACTGAACCGATTTTGCAGCTTAGCATAACTACTTTTGAGTTTTTCGAAAGAAATGTCGACTGACGGACATGGATAAATCGACTTAGAATTACTCAAGGAGCCAAAATATATTTACGTTATGGGGTCTGAGATGAATAATAAAAAAGATTCACACGGAATGACAAACTTAATATACCCTCTTCACAACTAAATGTGATGGTGGGTATAGAAATAATGATAATGATTGCTTATATTTCTTCCACATGTTGATAAAACTTATTTTAAAAATTTTCTCAATATTTAGTGTTTATGTAATTATAAATGTTCTTTGTTGTTTTTGTTTATTTTTGCATTATTTAAGTTTCTTTTAATTATTTTATTAGCCTTTTCATAACAGTCGAACTTTTTTTGTAAAGTAAAACCCAACAAAAGAAAAACTTCATCAATGTTGACTTTTTATTAGATTAAATATAGAAACTTTCACCTCAACAATAAGAAACATAATACACAGCAGCACAAAAATCTAATTTTTAAATTAAAAAAAAAAAAATGGCGGCACAAAATAATATTTTTCACTTTCATTAAAATACGATTTACTTCTACTTCATACATGAAATTTCACAAAAATTTAAATTTTTCTTCAATGGTGAAAATATAAAAAAATTCTATAGGGTATATTTTGAGAAATCTTTATGTGAACCTTACTGTCGTTTTTCTCCGCTCTGACTTTTTGGCATATGCTCCAAACTATTAATGAGCTGACCATATACATATTAAATTAAGGGCCCCCACTACAATATTGAAAGTTTTGATACTTCAGTGGGAAGAAGAAAAACAGTATCGAAAAGGGGAAAGACGGAAATTTAAATTTCTTTTTTACTTTTCCGTACCGCGTGTGGAAATTTTTGAATTCTCTATAAAATAGAACTTAGAACCATAAAATTATAGGCCCAGGGTCCTAAGTGAATGAGAGCCTAGGAGATGAAAAATTTTTGTACATTTTTGTTTTTCAACTGGTACTTTTTGAATATTCGTTAATATTGGACCTAAAATGATATAATTAAACATGCATGGTCCTGAGTGAAAAAAATCTGTATGAAAAGCTTTTTAGTACTTGTTTGTTCTTCCAATGATACCTTTTAAATTTTCGTTAATATTGGACAGAGAAAAATAAAAGGCAACATGCAATGTCCTCAGTGGATAAGAATCTACAAGAAGGAACTTTTGTAACGCAGTTTACTTTCCCAGCTGAGGTATGACTCAGTCTGTCCAGGGTCAATTCTAAGGTCTGCTTCCTTTGAAATGAAACACGGGATGTTTTCGTGTATGTTCGCTTACAATAATTTTAACAAAGCTTTATTTACGAAATCTTAATCTACGCTAAATACTTAGAACTAAGACGGCCTTCGGCTGATGCGGCGTGATTCCGTGCACGTACGGCTGATGACGTTTGGAAACGGCTAGATGTTGCTGCCAGTAGGCACGTACGGTGGCGTTCCGTAGGGCAGCGTTAAGTTACTGAGGATTCGATCTAGCAGAGAAGATAATAAACAGGTTTCGGTTAGAGGTTGTTAGTATCTAAATCTACAATCGAAACTATGCCGAGTACGGAGCATTGGGTGCGCCCCGTAGTTGGCTGTACACATGACTTACTACTCCGACTAGTTGGGCTGAGCGCTTCGAACACAGGAGGATCTCGCAACCTCGGGTGTTTGGCTAACTATGGCCTCGGATAAGTCAGTGGCTGACGGTTGTCGGGCCATGGTGTGACTAACTAGGTATTAAATACTAGAAATTACTTAAAATACTTCGGACACCACGAGAATTCGGAAACCGTGGTGTTCGGCTAAATACGGTTTGGTTAAATTCAAGTTACTTAATCAGGTTCGGTTAAATACGGGTTACTTAATTAGATTCGGTTAAATACGGGTTACTTAATCAGGTTCGGTTAAATACTGTTTGTATTCAGTCGGCTACCGGCTGGTTCGTATTCACTACTGGTAAGAATACGTGGACTACTGGTTTGTATTCAGTCGGCTAAATACGGTTTGGGTTAATCAAGTTACTTAATCAGGTTCGGTTAAATACGGGTTACTTAATTAGATCCGGTTAAATACGGGTTACTTAATTAGATTCGGTTGAATACGGGTTACTTAACCAGGTTCGGTTAAATACTGTTTGTATTCAGTCGGATACCGGCTGGTTCGTATTCACTACTGGTAAGAATACGTGGACTACTGGTTTGCATTCAGTCGGCTAAATACGGTTTGGGTTAATCAAGTTACTTAATCAGGTTCGGTTAAATACGGGTTACTTAATTATGTTCGGTTAAATACGGTTTACTTAATCAGGTGCGGTTAAATACTGTTTGTAGGTGAATACGTGTAGAATACTTCGGACACCAAGCGAATTCGGGAGCCTTGGCGTTCGGCTAACTACTTCGTAAATACTTCGGACACCAAGAGATTTCGGGAGCCTTGGCGTTCGGCTAACTACTTCGGACACCAAGAGATTTCGGGAGCCTTGGTGTTCTGCTAACTACTAACTACGATCTACTTACTAACTAGCGAGAGTAAATACTGGGGTTGATGGCAATATCTACTCTGTTTGTTCTGAGCAAAACCTTGTCTATTTATTCAAAAATAAAATAAACTAAATGAGAATTATAGGGTAAAAAGGTTATGTAGGTAAATAGTAAGGGTATTCATAGTTGTTGGTAAAATAATAAGGGTATTCAAGGTTATTATAATTTGTGATGTTACTTATAATTTATAATGCTAGTATTAAATGTAAATGTAGGGTTAATTTGTAACGTCACGTTACAGTCCCCTCCTACTTCGGAAAAAAAAATCCATTACAGGGTTTTTTCCTTACTTAAATATATCAAATAAAAACAAAATAAAAAAAATTTTCTGTATATAAAAAATAAATATACTAAATAAAATAATTTAAGAAATTAATTAAAAATATAAAATAACAATATATAAAAAAAAAATTTACCAAATTCAAAAAAATAAAAATAAAAAAAAAAAAAAATTCGAGAACGCCCTCTGCCGTTTCAGATGTGTCAGTTCGCTGCGCTGACGACGGAGCTGGTCAACAGTAACCCTTCGTTAATAAGTTTTCCTGCTGACGACATACTTTTGTTAGTTGGTCCTCCCGCAGCGGATAGATATATCACAGTGGGTGCGTCGGTAGCGTATTTTAGCTCATAAGATTTCGTTGCTTTGTGCTTGATCCGATCCAGTTCCGTTGGTGGTTTGGTGAGGTTTTACCACAGGGTGCGTATCTGAAATCGAGTCCCTGCTCGGGCGCCATTGTAACGCAGTTTACTTTCCCAGCTGAGGTATGACTCAGTCTGTCCAGGGTCAATTCTAAGGTCTGCTTCCTTTGAAATGAAACACGGGATGTTTTCGTGTATGTTCGCTTACAATAATTTTAACAAAGCTTTATTTACGAAATCTTAATCTACGCTAAATACTTAGAACTAAGACGGCCTTCGGCTGATGCGGCGTGATTCCGTGCACGTACGGCTGATGACGTTTGGAAACGGCTAGATGTTGCTGCCAGTAGGCACGTACGGTGGCGTTCCGTAGGGCAGCGTTAAGTTACTGAGGATTCGATCTAGCAGAGAAGATAATAAACAGGTTTCGGTTAGAGGTTGTTAGTATCTAAATCTACAATCGAAACTATGCCGAGTACGGAGCATTGGGTGCGCCCCGTAGTTGGCTGTACACATGACTTACTACTCCGACTAGTTGGGCTGAGCGCTTCGAACACAGGAGGATCTCGCAACCTCGGGTGTTTGGCTAACTATGGCCTCGGATAAGTCAGTGGCTGACGGTTGTCGGGCCATGGTGTGACTAACTAGGTATTAAATACTAGAAATTACTTAAAATACTTCGGACACCACGAGAATTCGGAAACCGTGGTGTTCGGCTAAATACGGTTTGGTTAAATTCAAGTTACTTAATCAGGTTCGGTTAAATACGGGTTACTTAATTAGATTCGGTTAAATACGGGTTACTTAATCAGGTTCGGTTAAATACTGTTTGTATTCAGTCGGCTACCGGCTGGTTCGTATTCACTACTGGTAAGAATACGTGGACTACTGGTTTGTATTCAGTCGGCTAAATACGGTTTGGGTTAATCAAGTTACTTAATCAGGTTCGGTTAAATACGGGTTACTTAATTAGATCCGGTTAAATACGGGTTACTTAATTAGATTCGGTTGAATACGGGTTACTTAACCAGGTTCGGTTAAATACTGTTTGTATTCAGTCGGATACCGGCTGGTTCGTATTCACTACTGGTAAGAATACGTGGACTACTGGTTTGCATTCAGTCGGCTAAATACGGTTTGGGTTAATCAAGTTACTTAATCAGGTTCGGTTAAATACGGGTTACTTAATTAGGTTCGGTTAAATACGGTTTACTTAATCAGGTGCGGTTAAATACTGTTTGTAGGTGAATACGTGTAGAATACTTCGGACACCAAGCGAATTCGGGAGCCTTGGCGTTCGGCTAACTACTTCGTAAATACTTCGGACACCAAGAGATTTCGGGAGCCTTGGCGTTCGGCTAACTACTTCGGACACCAAGAGATTTCGGGAGCCTTGGCGTTCGGCTAACTACTTCGTAAATACTTCGGACACCAAGAGATTTCGGGAGCCTTGGTGTTCGGCTAAATACTTCGGACACCAAGAGATTTCGGGAGCCTTGGTGTTCGGCTAAATACTTCGGACACCAAGAGATTTCGGGAGCCTTGGTGTTCGGCTAACTACTTCGTAAATACTTCGGACACCAAGAGATTTCGGGAGCCTTGGTGTTCTGCTAACTACTAACTACGATCTACTTACTAACTAGCGAGAGTAAATACTGGGGTTGATGGCAATATCTACTCTGTTTGTTCTGAGCAAAACCTTGTCTATTTATTCAAAAATAAAATAAACTAAATGAGAATTATAGGGTAAAAAGGTTATGTAGGTAAATAGTAAGGGTATTCATAGTTGTTGGTAAAATAATAAGGGTATTCAAGGTTATTATAATTTGTGATGTTACTTATAATTTATAATGCTAGTATTAAATGTAAATGTAGGGTTACGTTACACTTTTTATTACTTTTTTTGTTCTTAAACAGGTACTTTTTGATTTTTCGTTAATACTGGTACTTTTTTGTTCTTCAACTGGTGATTTTTGAATAACCGTTAAACAGGCATGGTCCTTAGTAAATAAATCTGTAAGAGGGATCCGTTTGGTACGTTCTCGTTCTACAACTGGTATTTTTTTAATTTTCGTTATGATTGGACATAGAAACATAAAATTAAACATGCAATGTCCTTAGTAGATGAGAATCTATAAGAGTGAACTTTTTGGTACTTTTTCTTCTTCAGCTGGTACTTTTTGAATTTCCGTTAGTATTGGGCCTAGAAACCAGGGTCGTCAAAAAATAATTCTCAACCGCTGAAATTTTTTAAGTCCGACTCCAACACCGACTCCTGCTCTTACATTGATGCTAAATGTATATGAAACTGGTCCTTATTTGACTTAAAACTCTTTTTTTAATGCAGTACCTTTTAAATGGTTAAAAATAGCCAAAAAATAATTCTGTAAAAATGTCAAATAGATACTTTTTTAATATTGCATCGACAATTTCGAAGAATTTTTATATTGGAAAATATTAGAAAATTTTTTTAATTCCGAAAAATTTCGGAGTTGGAGTCGCGAGTTTTTGTGGGTACTTCAACTCCGACTCCGGTACATAAACCGTGACTCCGACTCCAAAGCCCTGCTAGAAACATAAAATTAAATATGCAAGGTCCTTAGTTAATGCATTTGTAAGAAGGACCTTTTTGGTACTTTTAGGCATTTTAACTGGTACTATTTAGCACTTTAACTGGTACTTTTTGAATTTTTAATAATATTGAACCTAGATACATAAAATTTAACATACAGAGTCCAGATTGATTGAGATACCATAAGAGGAGACTTTTTGGTACTTTTTTGTTGTAGTTGTTACTTTCTGATGCTTTTAATATAGAATTTACAATATTAAATTTTACATTCACTGACTTGAGTGGAAGAGGAGGTTGGTCCCTTGTCAAATCAATCCAGTTAGAAGAAAAATGCTCAAAACTTGTTAATCCATATACTTATATGTATGTTATCTTCATATTTGCTAAATAATTATGTTCGAATTTCAACCACTGGGCAAACGCTTATTAGAAATAAAAACAAAATGAAACTTATACATACATACATATATATTTTCTGATAAGAGAAAGTACTTAAAAGTATGTATAAAATATTTAAATCAACATTCCAAGAGCACTGCATATTAGACCCTCTTAAGTTTTTAATTTTTTATATTCAAGAACCATCTTTTCTTACTTAAACTTAAATATTTTTCTAATCTAAATTTTCAATATTTTTAATCAGGCTTAAGTTCATCAAATTTAATTTTCATTAAATAATTTTACAACATGAAAATTAATTAAAATTGTTATTGATAATCATTCATTCTTGACTGACCTGAGATTCGAACCCTGGCGGCTGGTTACCCCGATATGTTTCGATCGGCACCACTCGATATCCTCAGAGGGATTTGCCGTCTTACACTCGCAGCCATTGACGACTGCTGACGTCAATAGTCAAACATCAATCCTTGAACCAAATTGTATTTTAACCTTTGGTGGATCGAAATTTGCTTTTTTGAATGATTATCCAATTTTAATTTATTTGATGAACTTAAGCCTGATTAAAAATATTGAAAATTTGGATTAAAAACCATAAATAGTTCAACAAAATTACCACAATACTAATTATTAAATAGTTTTCGACAGTTCTTTGTTATGTTTGGCGTATATTCGGTCCCTTGCTATACATCGAAAAGTATCTACGGTAACACTTAGTCGTGCTATTTGCGAAAAAGGTGTGTATAGTTACCTTAAACCAAAACGGTCCTATCTAAAATTTTAAAAATTTAACAGAAGAAGCAAAATCCATATAAAATGATAAATTGATAAACTGCATTAAACTGTTTATAATATTTTTTTTCAATAAATAAATTGTTTGACAGTAAAGCCCGTAATTTGTTTCGACAATGGTGCATATTATTCAAACGATTAGTTAGTTCCTTTAGCGTTTGTTTTTTGTTAATAAAATCGCTAATTTTGTTCGAAATATTCCAAGATTGTGGACATTTGTGTTTCTGCAACACATCGGAATTTTGAAAAAGTCAATATTTAATTTTTGCTAAGTAAGGGCCGTTTGCGTTCTTTGTTTGTTATGGCACACTATCAAACCTTTTTGTAATAGTTTTTTCAATTAAACAAGTAAAAAAGTAAAGCCCGACTATATAAAGTCCACTATTGAAAAATTCTTATTCTCGGGGGAGGGTATAAAAGATTTGGTAGACCCGAATATAGCTTTCTCCATTGTTTTAACCCCATAGCAGCCTGCTAAAGTCATCTGCTTGGAATTTATGAAGTTCTTAAAATTTCAGTTCAGTAGTATGGGTGATTTTTTTGAACAAAGTCCCCAAACGACTGTATGTGAAAAAACAACAACGATATTTGGGGACTTCGTTCACGTTTTTGGGGACATCGTTCATTTTATTTTTTGGAGAGTTAGTACATATGAACGAAGTCCCCAAAAATAAAATGAACTAAACCCCTAAATTATTTTTTGGGGAATTAGTTCACTTTCATTAGAGGACTTTTATCACTCTTGCGGCTTCGCTAACTAAAGCTCCTCTGAACAGCAGGCCTTCGGCCGGGCACAAGGATTTTCTCCTCTATGGTATAACAAAGACCGGCTTCGCTAACTAAAGCTTCTCTGTATAGCCGGGCTTCGGCCGGGCGCAAGGATTTTCTCCTCTATGGTATAACAAAGACCGGCTTCGCCAACTAAAGCTTCTCTGCATCCTTGCGGCCGGCCGAAGGCCGGCTATACAGAGAAGCTTTAGTTAGCGAAGCCGGTCTTTGTTATACCATAGAGGAGAAAATCCTTGTGCCCGGCCGAAGGCCTGCTGTTCAGAGAAGCTTTAGTTAGCGAAGCCGGTCTTTGTTATACCATAGAGGAGACAATCCTTGCGCCCGGCCGAAGGCCGGCTATACAGAGAAGTTTTAGCTAGCGAAGCCGGTCTTTGTTATACCATGGAGGCACAAAACAATTTCTATATTTTTTTAATTTGGGGACTTAGTTCACTTTCATTAGAGGACTTTTTCACTCTTGTGGACATTTGGTGAATTGGGGCTTTTTCCATAAATGAACGACGTCCCCAAATTTGAGGACTTTGTTCATTTTGGGTTTGGGGAGTTCGTTCTTTGGGGACTTAGGTCATACCGCCATAAGTTTAATGATTTTTACAATTCCATTGGAATAAAAACAACTCGTTTTACATAAATTTTTTAATACATCAAGGTTAATTTTTTATTTATAATTTATTTCATTTCAAAATTTTGTTTCTTAATTACTAATTTCTACAATATTTTTTTAATGTTAATGGAATACTTTTTTGATGTTTTTCAGTTGAAACACTTAAACAGTACATAAAATTCACATAAGGATTTTCAAAACTTTTCTAATTATTTTTTTTTTCGTTCAATTTAATTCACACTACAAAAAAGAATTAAAAAAAATCAGTTATATACATTTATGTTTTTCTTTTAATATAAATTACTTAAATTTTGTATTTAAAAGAAATAATACTAAAACGTTAATGCAAAATAATAAAACAAAAATGTCCCAAACTGCGGTAATAAATACAGTGCACTCTAAAAGTTACGAAATGCTTTAAAAAATTGTAGGAAATAAAATTGACATATACGAATATGATGATTCAATGACTAAATTCTCTTAGAGTTATGGTTTAGCTATCAACTTTAAAAACTTGTGGTATGGTATGCACTGTATTTTTAATATAATTATTTTTTTTATGTTTTTTATTGCTGCTTTATTTTTGAGTGCTAGTGTATTTTCTTTTATGAAATAATTTCTTTAAACTAATTTTTATTTTTGAGTTCTACAGTTGTTGTCTTGAGTTTTCTTATTTAAAGTGCACAAATTAAAGTTGCAATATCCAAATCATGCTCCTCGGCTTTGCGTATCATAAGAGAGACCTGATTTTGAAAACGTCCTGTTGAGATTAAACGTAAGGAAGTAACACCACAAAATATAGCTTGTTCGGGACCTATTTTACAAGAAAAATTTTAAAGTAAGAGTTTTTAATTTAAATGCTTATAATATATTGAGACTTACCTGGTTCATTAGAAAAACCGCAAATATCATTAGATTTTTCCATAGCCGTTGAATCCAAACCTGAAGATCCACCGATTTCCAAACGGTCACTAAATAGGCCACACTAAAGAAACAGATAGATTTAAAGACAACATTTTAGATGAAATTTAGAGCGACCCATTTTGATTACTTAAGCCTTAAAAAAAAATTAAAAAATTTCAGACAGATCTGAATTAAAATATGAGTGGTGATTGCAAATGCCAAGTGGGATATCTCATTCCTGGAAATCCCGAAATCGGCAAAATGCTGATTCCTGGGGGGTTTTTGTTAAGATTGCAAGATGTTTGGAATTTATGAAATCTTGAAAATTAATACTTCAAGCTTTAAATATTGTCAGGAGGAGGAGCAGCCACAATGGCGTATGTATTATTGAAACTTATTTTTATTATCAAAGTTATTTTTATTATGCAAAATTTAAATTTTAAAACTTGAAAAAGAGATACATACCCTGCAGGAGATTAAGAGTTAATTGCCAAAATGCCTCTAGTACAGTTACTAGAACACGAGGTAGTAGTGCTAACGGGGTTAGAGTTTTTATATAAAAATACTAATGCTCATGAGTACCAGTACTAGATGTAGTACAAGGGCACCACTTGTAGACTGATAGAATTTTTTGTAATAAAACTTAAATTCGAGTATATATTTGTATTTTAATACTGCTTCTTAAATTTGATTTCAAATCGTTATTTATGACATTTTTATTACAAAAAAATGTAAGAATGCAAAAAGCTAACTAGTTACAAACTGGTTCTTAAGCACCCAATGTGGTCCACGTGTACTAGTGATTATCCAAGCACACTCTCTGCTAATTTGAGCACTAAGATGATATGACGATTTTTTGTTCCGAAATTAGCAAAGTGCCGATTTGCAGATTTTTTTCTAAAAAGTGACGATTTTTTCAGTCTCCAGTTTTCTGAATAAAACATTAAATTTTCTAACAATTTCGTTTTTTAATCGGAATGTTAAACAGGCGGACCTTAACAAACACGGAATGCGGGACGTTTTCTTTCGCTTAGCTTTTACGCTGATATGCAATACCAAAGCAAGAGCGTCAACGTTGTGTCATGAACAGTAGTGAAAGCTTTCTTGTTTAATAAAACCCACAAATTATAAATTAAAATTGAAATAAAAACGCTAGATTGGCCAAAAAATAGCTAAATTGCCATTATTAATTAACAATAGCGGCAAACTTCACTACTAAACGAGCTGTCAAAATCGGGTTTTCCAATTGCAAAGCGTTCAGGCCACTCTATCTAAAAAGTAGGGCACGCGTGCCGCTTTTGTTTATGTACGGCTGTTATATGCAAAAAATCTTTGATTATTTTCAGAGAATAAAATAACAATATTACACTTTGTTTATCTTTCGTCAAACCATCATCGAATGAAACTTTTACGGCTCGCTGTATAAATCATATTTTCAACAATTATATGGCAAGCATTTCACGATTTGTAAGAGAATATCTACATGAGTCTCATACGATTCTTGACATTAAAGTCTCTTTAGATTATCTTTACCCACGTCTTAAACGATTCCCACAACGATTGAAGAAGCGTCTTTCACTTGAGTTACGGGTTTTCCCGCGTAAGGAATCTTCTACGATTATAAAACGCGATCATCGAAGATCAAAGACGCTCTTCATGAGACTCCCAGTAGCTCTTACACGATTGAAAATGCTAGCTGGGTATGAAGTAATTATGTTTTTGTTTGAGTGTTTTTTTTTTTTATAAAAATCGAGCAAAAATCGGTTAAAAAAAACTAAATTTCAAGTTGTCCGATTTTTTTTGACGATTTTTCGAAATTATAAAGACGATTTTTTATTACATATTCATCTGGCAGCCCTGTGTAGATATCGACCCCTAATATCAAAAATGATGTAACCAACAACATCTTAGATTTTTGTTTTTTAATTAAAATCGATAATTTTTGATCATTTGCATCATCTGTTAAAATCTCATACCTCTGGGAAGTACCGTTACGAAATAAGAGCAAAAGCAATTTCAAACGAAACCCTAGACTTTAAGCAAAAATATTTAAAAAAAGCCTTCTCCTGTAAAATTTTATTTTTGTTGGTTACATCATTTTTGCTATAAGGGCTCGATATGTCTAAAGTTGAGAACTAGTACTGGATACTTTTGTACTAGTTTGATACTAGTTAGGAACTAGTTCAATAACCGATAGGGTGATTATATTTTGTAACCATAATGTGCTTAAGTTGGCTTTAGCAAAAGTGCGAATACACGTTAATCATATGAGGCAAACCATATTGAACTTAAAGAAGCTTTTTTCTTAGTTTTATGAAACTGTCATTTGCTTCAGCAAAGTGCGAAGCGGATCGCACATTCCGTACGCAATAAAATGTTTTTTGATTTTGTTTTGCTTTTTTTTAATATACTTAAGAGACTTTTTATTAATTTTTGACAGTAGGTTAAGCAAAACTATGCATATTATGATTGGGCCTTAAGTTTATTTTTTTCGCTTGCATATTTAAAAAATTTTTTTTTTCGGTATATTGGCCCGCATATTTTAAATATTCATGTGCATATTTAAACTTTCCCTGGTTAATACCTAAAACATAGAGAGCGGTTTTTCGATTTCGAAATGCTACAACCTCTTTTTTTGTGAGGTTTGCAAAAAAAAAGGCATGAGGCAAAAAATGAGAAAGCATAGAGGTCAAAGTTGAAGGAAAAGTTGAGAAAAATTCACAAAATGTTTCATAACTGCCGCGGAATCTATTTGGGATTCTTTTTGTCCCCAATATTTTTTCAAACATACCTATCCCCTATCGGTATTTTAGGGGAGGACTCCCACATAAAGTTAAAAACTTTAAGAAATTGTAAAAATTGGTCCCCACATCTCCTAGGATGCCCCTTGATGGGTCAATTGTATCCCACTTTATTTATTTTTTTATCGATCTTTCTTCCGTAAGGGCTCTCCCATACAAAATTTTAAATAAAGACTATCGGCCTTAGTTATAAAAAATCAAATAGGTTTATAAAAGGTCTATTAAACGTTTGTTTTTATGAAGTTTATATGGTATATAACAGAGAACAGCTTTATGCGATTGAAAAAAAATCGCATTTAATCAACAACAACAAATACACTCGCTTGCGGTCTTGCGCAACAACAAATATTCGCTGCTGGTTTGCAGTCATTCAAATATTGCACATCGTGCTTTGTTATTTATACAATCGTTAGCTTAGTTTTTTAATAAAGATGTTTGTGTGTTCTTTGCGACAATGATTGTTGTGGTAAAGAAAAAAAATTACAAGCAAAAAAGCCAGAAATGAAGCAATTATTACTCATGTATTCATTCAGCATTAACTATGTTGTACAAGAAAAAAAAAAATTTAAATGAAACTAAACGCACATATGTATGTAGGTACATACATACAAACAATTTCCATAGAAATAGACTTTTTTTTATCTTAAAAAGTACAGTAGTTCTGTATGTAGGTACAATGTATTCTTGTTATTGTTGTCTTTATTGTTGTTAATTTTAACAAAGCATGATAGTGGTTTATTTTGTTACTGTTGTTAAAGTTAACAAGCGTCTCATCGAGTGGACAATCAGGGTTGTTAGGCTTTTTTCTTTAAAAATCGTCAAAAGTTTTTACAAAATTCGTCAAAATCGGAACGAATATTTACCAAAATCGCCAAAAATCGTCAAAGATTAAAATTTTACAAATTAGAGACAATTTATTGCATTGATTGGTTCAAAAATATAAATTTTTAGCAAGAAATTATATTTATGACTAGCTGACCCGGTCCGCGTTGCTGGCCCCAAGCAAACATTAGTGTTGTATTATTAGACGATTTAAGTTGAGCTTTAAACGAAATTTACAGCCTTTAAAATTTTCCTTCCGTAAAAACCTAAATCGGTCAAACCGTTCTCAAGTTATGCGCTTAATAGAAAAAGTGGGCGTAGAAGTAGGCGTGATACATTTTTCTTTCGATGAAAACGTAAAATGGAATAATACGAACATTTAAAAGAAAAATTAGTCAAATCGAAGGAGCCGTTTTTTGATTTTAGGTAAATCGAAAAAAGTGGGCGGGGCAAAATTTTCTTTCCGTAAAAACCTAAGTTTGACCATGGCAATCATTTTAAAGAAAAAATCGTTTGAATCGGTCAAGCCGTTCTCAACTTATGCGCTTAATAGAAAAAATGGGCGTAAAAGTAGGCGTGGTACATTTTTCTTTCGATGAAAACTTAAAATGGATTAGTACAAACATTTGAAAGAAAAATTTGTTAAATCGATGGAGCCGTTTTCTGATTTTAGGTAATTCGAAAAAAGTAGGCGTAAGTGGGCGGGGCAACATTTTCTTTCCGCAAAACCTAAGTTAGCCCATGGCGATCATTTTAAAGAAAAAATCGTCCAAATCGGTCAAGCCGTTCTTCAGTTATGCGCTTAATAGAAAAAGTGGGCGTAAAAGTAGGCGTGGTAAATTTTTCTTTCGATGAAAACTTAAAGTTGATTAATACGAACATTTGAAAGAAAAATTAGTCAACTCGATGGAGCCGTTTTCTGATTTTAGGTAAATCGAAAAAAGTGGGCGTAAAAGTGGGCGGGGAAAATTTTTTTCCGTAAAAACCTAAGGTGGACCATGGCGATCATTTTAAAGAAAAAATCGTTCAAATCCGTTCTCAAGTTATGGTTTTTGCCACGCCCCTCCGCCCCCAGACCGAAAATCAAAAATCAGACTTCACAGTGTCACCCGCCTGAATATTCTGAAGATTCCCTAAAAATTTCATCAAAATCGGCCCAGCCGTTTTGGAGTCCATACGTTACATACATACACACACACATCCAATTTTATATATTTATGATAAAGAAAGTGATATGGTTAAGTTTAATTATATTTATTTCAGCAAGTGGGCTGAAATATTTTTATCTTTCGAAAAGAAATACACACATACATAAGAAAATATATATTTTCATAAAAACATAACAAAAATTTATTTATTTCATAATTCCATATTCACAAAAACAATCTCATTTGCTATAAACTCGAGCTATCTTTAAAGGATTAATTTTTAGCGCTATCACTATTGCAAATTGTTTTTACTGCTGAAGTGCTAAACCAAGGGTTTTGTCGATATCAACAGTCTTTTTACTTGACTTAAAACGTTTTATTACGTCCAAGTTTAGTTCCAAACTAATGCATTTTCTTCTCTTTGCACTCATTTTTCTATATAACTTCTTATTAAGAACTAACTTCTTACTTCCTAACACGCAACTATATTTAGAATAACTTACCTAACAGAATTAAATGGGAATTCGCCTTTCTACACCCAAGTAGAAAAATTCTTCACATATGATTATGACTTCAGCGAAAAACGCTCATCGAAATCATAAAAACGCAAAGCAGATTTAATCAATTTTTAAAAAGCGGACCAAATAGGACCGACGCAAATCGGGGCTCTAGTGTATATTTTTTGCTGTATCGATGGCATTCATATAATTGTAGAATTTGATTTACTAGTGCAGCTAATGAAAGCCACCTGGTTTGTGATGGGGGAATATTTTTTTTTTTTGATTAATTTCCAATAATTTTTGTATTTCGAAAAATTTATTTTTACGTTTTGAACTGTTCCCAATATAATTGTAAATGTTTCTTCTAAGTGTTTTATTGATGCCAGAAAATCGTCATAACACTATTGCTTTTAGTCAAAAAATCGTCAATCGTCATTTTACTGTATTTTCTCAAAAAATCGTCAAAATTACGAAAAATCGTCACATCTAACAACCCTGTGGACAATGCCTACTTGACTGCAAAAGTATAAGTATGTGTTCTTTTGAATTTACACAGTTGTGTTATATTGCGTGAGCAACAAAAATGCAAATAAAGCACTTTCAATAAAAAACGAATAAATGCAAAAATCAAATGTGTACGAAACGATGTAAAAATTACCAACGTTGAACTTTGTTTTGCAAGCAAAGAGTGAATGTAAATTTTAGCGTATGAATAAATCAAGAAAAATGGTGATTTTGCAGTTCTCTGGTATATAACTTACATCGTAATTCGGTTTATCCTGACGTACTGCCTTACCACCAATCTTTAAATTTTCTACAGAGACAACAGCCGGAAACAAAGCAGATATAGAACAATTACGATTATGACCATAGTTTGCCAGGTGGTATAGAGCATCAATATCTTGAACCAAAATATTACAAGCTGGAAGAAAAAAAAAAACAAAGGTAAAAAAGTTGTTTTAGCAAAAAAAAAAAAAAAAAACAAGAACAATTAAATTCCGTTTTTATAATCTGCAGTTCTGAAACTTGTGTTATCACTAACAGCGAATAAAAAAACTGAAAAAATTTTAATTTAACCTTCACGGAAAGAATTAATTACTAAATATGGCTTGAACCAAGAAAATTTTGCATGATTCTCCTCCAAGCCAAAACTTACTTATCTATATATATAAAAGAGTTGCGTGAGTGACTGACTCATTCATCATCGCCCAGCCAAAACCGCTGACCCTAGAAACTTGAAATTTGGACTAGCGATTGGTCACTCCCCCAGTCGATCCACTAAGACGGGATTTTCCGAAATTCAAATGTTTAGGGGGTAAAAAAAGGTAAAAACGGTAAAATTCGCTAAGATTATATCTCCAAAACTAAAAGAAATGCAAAATAAATGTAATACTTATCGTGGTTCTTTAGAAAAATAAGCGGACAGCTGTCTGGTACTTTTTTGAAATTCGGCCCTATTAGGGAGTAAACGTGTAAAATCTGAATTTTAGTACTTTTTTGCCACCCCATCTATATTTTGAACCAATAAACATAGAAACAAAGTTTCAAAATTCGAACATTTAAGGGGTGAAAATCGCAACTCTTTTTGGTACTTTTTTTTTACAAAACATTTTCCTCCATTCATTGCCATATTCGTACTTAATTATGGGCCGCCACTACAATACTGACATTTTTGATACTTTAATGGGGGAAAAATATAGTACCCAAAAAGAGAAATACGGGATATTTGATATTTTTCTTTAGCTTTTTGGTTCTACTAAAGTAGCGGGTTAAATGCTAGAATTTAAACAAGTTTAAACCTAGAAAAATAAACTTTGGCATAAAAATATGTCCACGAAGAAAGAGGAGACCCTAAAGAAGTAGCGGGCGGGTATATGCTAGTTCTAAATATCGACCCATTTGCGCGAAATTATCGTATATGCCAATTTTTTTGAAATTGAGTTTTTGATGCAATCTTGTTCTACATTCAAAGAGGCGTCGCCTGACAAAATATTGTAGGCGAATTCCACTTCGTTGCTCCAAAAATTGAATGTATATTTTCATATTTATATTGCAAGTGATAGCAGAGAAAAGTATAAAAATGGCTCTCCTGTAAAATTTGGTTTTTGTAACATACACAGAAAAAATTATTAGCAGTTTTTTATCAATCAAAAAAATTATTTAAAAAGTATTTAAATTTACTTAATGTGATAATTGAATCAATTATTTTTTGTTGTTGAATGAAAATTAAAAATATAATTTTGATTTAATTAACATTTCAGTTGTTTTTAAATAAATTTTGACTTAAAAATTAATTAAATAACAAAAAATTATTTCGTTTAAAACAAAATAATTCAAACTTGTGAAATTGTTTTTGGAAATTGTCGAAATCAATCAACACATTGTTTGAAACGGCAAAGTTTTTTTTAACATTTTTTTATTTAAATTTAAAAATATTTATTGAGAAAAAAATATTCAAAATATTAAATTTTTACAATTTTTAGTAATCAATATAATCATTTTGGTAATAGGTGCAAAATCAACAAATGGGTTGCTTGATTATATGAATTTGGAACAAATTTGGTGATTAGAGAAAACTTTTAATTTTTTCTGTGTACGATAATTTCGCGCAAAGGGGTCGATATATGTGTGGCTTGGGTTAAGCAAAATGATGTTCTTGTTTAAGAAACTCAATTGATTTCTTTAGAAAATAAACTTCTCTCCGTGTTACTTACACTTACACGACATACATACATACCACTAGAAGAGACAGGGGTCTTTAAACATTTCATAATTAATTAAAAAACACATTTGAAACGAATACCCTTACTTGGTAGCTTTAGTTTAATTTGAACCTTATGAAAATTATTCTATATGAGATCTACGACTCTTAACAGGACCAGAGTCCTATAACAACGATTTAAATTTATAAAAGAATAATTTCTGCTAAATTTTATTGGGATAATAAAATTAATAAGCAATGTGAGCTAAGTTGGCTGCAAAAAAGCTATAAAATGCAAAAAATTATTTAAAGTGGTAAAATATAATGCTAAAATTAAAGCTTCTTTTTATTCAACTTACGTTGCGTGATTTTATGAAAACGGACGTTGGCTATAAAACTTCCTTTAACAGGTATGCGGTATTGCAAAAGTGCTGCATTCTGACTAGACCGGAAGAATTTTTTGTTTGTTAATCGTGGCCTAAAAGGAAAAAAACAAAGAACACATAAACAAAATAATTATAAATTTCACATTTTATTAATCTCGCTTCAATAAACCAATTACCATTGTTTGTAATTATTACAAAACTCCTGAACTCTTTCATTCAATAAACGATGATGATCCTTTATGCTGGGAAAGTATTCACCATTCAACTCCCAACCATCTACAAACTAAATTTTTGTTTAAATAGAAGTGAATGAAGTGTTAAAAGGTTTTTGTTGATTTTTCTTTTATTAAAACTATCAAATCAGTTTTTATTCTTTCACCTACCGCCATTAGACCACCACTTTCACAATTAACATCATAGTGTTTCATCGTTATTTCCACAATGGTATCGGGTTCGCCCACAATATAGAGCCCACACACTTGTAAGGATTCTTCTAATTGCAGCATAGCTGCTGCCGTTTCGCTGTCATCGTTGTTGTTGCTGTTGGCAAATATTTTTGATCGAGTTGGTTGTTTCTTGAAGGCATAATCGCCGGATTCAGATACAACATGCATGCAATCTTTTGACGAAACAAAAAGAAAGAAATAGAAAATAAATACAAGAATAATTTTAAAGAAATTATAAGCTTAAAATTATGCTTTTAACGGCCAATTTCACCAAGTTCAGTTATAATTAACTACTAGTTATAACTGTCAAAAATATACTGTTAACTGGAAGTTAATGTAATAGTAAGTGTTAACAGAACTTGGTGAAATTGGCCGTAAAGCAGTTTTAATTTTAATATACGTGAACAATTTTTCAATTTAATTTTCATAATTTTTGGGTTAAAAATCTTTAAATGAATCTTTTAATTTGCAGTTAAACAGCAAAAAAGTGAGTTTAATAAGCATTTTAGAAGTGGTCTGAAACAATCGATATTACTATCGATACTCTCGATGGTTTTTGACTATCGTATCACCATCGATAATTTTTTTTTTTTTGTTAAATTAAATTGTTGTTTTATAATAAAGTTTTATAATTTTTGCCATGTTCCCATGGTAAGTTTTTTGCTCGTAGTCAGGGTTTCGAAAAAATTAAGATTTCAAAGTATTTTCGAAAAGAAAAACATCCCAATAAAAAATTTTATCATTTTGCGAAGCACTAATGGTACATTTAAAAAAATAAGCGCACAATTAAGCGCTACGCAATAAGACATACAGAAATGCAGTAAAGTAAGTGAAAGAACTCTCAACAACTTTTATAAAAAAAATTAAAATTTAAAGTGCTACGGCATTCCCTTACTACCAAGCAGGTTTGTAAGGGAGAGCATCAAAAATAACTGTAAAAAAACATTCAGTGTGTAAAGCTGATCGTTACATTCAACAATTTTTATATGCGCTGAATAATGTGCTTATTGTGTCAAAAATGTATTGCTTCAAAGTGGGAACTCGCCATATAAAATTCATGTCTTTCGTGAGCGCAATGGTAAGCGAAACTTAAATGTTTCTCCCTTACAAACCTGCTTCGTTGGAAGCTCCATTTTTTATTGCGATGGCGCTGCGAAATGTGTCCCTAGGAAATATGGCCTCAAAACGCATATGACAATTGACCCTAAATGTATCGCCTAAAAATTTACCCTAAATGTAACGCATAATGAAGGGTTTTTTTTTTCATTATGCACATTGCATTTTTTTTTATTTAAATGGCACCTCAAAAAATTAGAAATTTGCCTAAAAATAAAATGAAATATGCCCCTTAATTAAGGGTAATTTTTATTATACCCACACCACAATAGTGGAGAGGGTATTATGCATTTGTGCTGATGTGTGTAACGCCTTAAAATATTGGTCCTAGACCCACCTTAAAGTATACCGATCGTCTTAGAATCACTTCCTGAGTCGAACTAACGATGTCCGTCCGGCTGGCTGGCTGTCCATGTAACCTTGTGCGCAAAGTACAGGTCGCAATTTTGGAGATAATTTGATGAAATTTGGGTCATAGGTTCTTATTGGCACAAGGACCCAGCCTATTGAAAACGGGCCGAATCGTAGGACCACGAGGGAAGATAGGGGGAAATTTCTTCCTCTCAGAAACTATCAAACCGATTTCAGTGAAATTTAAAACATAGATAGAACCATATCTATATGGACACAAAATGTATGCATTTTTTAAAAAATAGGACCACGAGGGGAGATAGGGGCAATTTCTGCCTCTCAAACCGATTTTAATGAAATTTAAAACATAGATAGATCCATATCTATATGGACACAAAATGTATGCATTTTTTAAAAAATAGGACCACGAGGGGAGATAGGGGCAATTTCTGCCTCTCAAACCGATTTTAATGAAATTTAAAACATAGATAGATCCATATCTATATGGACACATTAGCTATACAGTTTTTCAAAAATGGGACCACAAGGGGATAGAAAGCATGGTTGGGCCTACAACGGTCGGACGCGAGGACTATATCCGCTATGGTATAACAAACACCGGCTTCGCTTACTAAAGTTTCTTAATTCGGGATTTCAAAATTCGGGATTATTAAGATCGGGATTTTGAGACACAGAATGCTGAAATTCGAGATATAAAAAATTCGGGATTTTGATATTATCCCTAGAAATTTTTTATATAAAATTTTTTGAATTGTTAATAAGCTCAAAATTAAAATATTTTTTAAGTGACGTGAAGTCACTTTTACAATATTAGAAAAAGTAAGGGTACTTAATTCGGCTTAACCGAATTTTATACCCCCTTCACGATGCACAGACAGGTATTTGGCCCTAAAAGTCGCTCAAAAGTATTTTTTTTTTCATTTAAAATTTTTTATTAGTATTTTATTGGATTTAAAGGTAGGTTAGGGTATTTCAGTGTAGAAAAAGGCAAAAAACATTATATTAAATCTTATTTATTCGTCATTTTTTACAGTATCGCATTTATTTTCAATATTAACGTTGAAAAAAATTACATTTTTTGAAATTCTTGATTAACCTAGTTTTTAAAGCCCATGTATTAAAAAAATCGCTAAAAATTTAGGGGTGGATTGGGGTGGCTGTTTTGTGCTTTTTAAATTTCTGGAGGATATATTCTACAAAATACTACCAAATTTAAAGCTCAGAATGAACAGAAATAGTTTGAAACCTCTGTGAAATAAGAAGATGTGTGTGTTCTTTTTTTTTGCATTTGAAGAGCTTAACCATTAAGGGCAAAAAAAAAATTGTTAATAATTACAATCAATGTAAAACTTAAGTTTTAGTTAAAGCACATACCTGATTGAACACAATCCATAATAGAAACTAACACAAAATCTACTTTATCCCATAAAATGAATATTTGAAGACACTAAAGTTTTGAGCGTATCGAACAAATCATACGAACACGTTTTTCGAATGGTAACTTCCGACTGACTTTATGCAGCTGGTGAAAGGTTGAACTGCGCCATGTTGGTTCTATTGTTTGAGGGGTTACCTGACTTTAAAAAAAAAAACAGTAAAACGGGTGTAGTGCTAATAACAAAAAAATGAATTTTGAGCGACTTTTAGGGCCAAATACCTGTCTGTGCGATGGTGCGATAAGAACAGAAAGTTATGTTATCCCGCCCATATTTTGGTGAATTTTTATATCCAAGAAGCTTGTACCTTGCCGTTCTCGAGATATTCCAAAATCTATAATGTCTTTTTATGAGAAGTGCCACGTCCACTTCTCAAATCCCGCCCACATTTTGTCAGATTTTGTGTATTGATGTCCAAGATGCTTGTACTTAATTAAAAAACTTTGGCTCCTGCCGTACTCTAGATATACAGAAATCTTTTATGTCTTCGTACGGGAGGTGCCACGCCATGTTCTCAAATACCGTCCATATTTTTAGAGAGGTTGTGTATCAATAATCCAGCTAGGTGTACCAAATTGGGCTGTAGGAAAAATCGCCCAAAGAAAAATGGCCCAAAAAAATAATGAAAAATCGCCCAAAAAAATTCCATGTAAAATTGGGCCTGAATTCATATGAAAATTGACCCAAAACGTATGGGCTATTTTTCGTTATTATTGGGTGATTTTTCGCTTTTTAATTAAAAAAATATTGTATGAAAAATAGCCCATTTTTTCGGGCCATCTTTAATTTTTAAAATTTCTTCCAAATCTTACATACTATTTGTCTAAATCATTCATTATCATTATACGTCGAATTCCTACATGTTATTTGTAAAAATAACTATGACACTCCAAAAAGTGTCACAGTGTCCATGGACTTTATGACACTTTTAAGTGTCATAATGCCCATCAGAGCAGTGTCATAAAGTCCGTGGACGTTATGTCACTTTGTAGAGTGTCATAATGTCCACAACATGCTTACAAACTCAAAAGCATAGCCGGCCTTCGGCCGGGCGCAAGGATTTTCTCCTCTTTGATAAAACAAGTACCGGCTTCGCTAACTAAAGCTTCTGTGCACAGCCGGCCTTCAGCCGGGAGCAAGGATTTTCTCCTCTATGGTATAACAAAGACCGGCTTCGCTAACTAAAGCTACTCTGCGAAGTCGGCCTTCGTTCGGAAACAAATCAGATTTTAGAAGCTTTACTTAGAGAAATCGGTACTTGGTATACCATAAAGGAACAAATTCTTGCGCCCGCCCAAGGCCGTCTGCGCAGAGAAGCTTTAGTTAGCGAAGCCGGTTTTTGTTATATCATATAGTAGAAAATTCTTGGGCCCGGCCGAAGGCCTGCTATGCAGAGAAGCTTTAGTTAGCGAAGCCGGTTTTTGTTTTGGTAAAATAAGTTTCTTTAAAAATAGTTTTGTTGGTTTTTTGCAAATTGGGTATTTTTTTTTTTTTTTTGGAAAAAATTGGTTTTTGCTTTTTGGGTCATTTTTAATTTTTTTTTGGCCCTTTTTCGTTTTGTTTGGGCAACATTTCATATTTAACTGTTTGGGTAATTTTTCATGTTTTTTTGGGCGATTCTTCATTTCGGCGATTTTTAATTTTTTTTTTGGGCCATTTTTCTTTGGGCGATATTTCCTACAGCCACCAAATTGGGCAATTTTTCTCTAACCATTCTTGAGATATAGAAAAAAAAATATTGTGCCACGCCCACTGCTCCAATTCAGTCCACATTTTGTGGGATCCAGTGTATTGATAACCGAGATGTGAGAACTTTAGCTCTTTTCGTCCTTTAGAAATACAGAAATTTATGTCTTTGCATTGTAAGTGCCACGCCTACTTCTCCAATCCTGCCCAACCAAGCCTTGGCTCTGGCCGTTCTTCAGTAATACAGAAGTAAAAAAAATAAAAAAACAACAACAAAAGATTTAGGCATAAAATCAGAGCCAGCCGTGATTTTTGGCTCATATTCTAGTCATTTATAAACCGATCTGGCTAAATTTCAATTACAAACATTAACAGAGTATATATGACGTTTAATATTACCCAGTAAAAAAGTAGCAGGTTTTATGTATGAATTCATACCTCAAATCGCTTCAAACCTGCTATTGGGATGCCTGATTTTTGTATGGGGTGTTCTCGGTTTGGAGGACTATTTTCTGCTGACAATAAGCGCTTCTTTTAACATGCAAATAAAGCACTCCTAAAGTGCTTTTTTAATGGCTAACTATATTAACATATTCATTAAGTTTTAGCTCTTACTGGTTTAAATGCCTTTTCAATCATTTTCGTAAACCATAATATATTTTTATTTTTTTCGCTTTAAAACCTTCTTCGTTATCAGCACTAAAATAGCAGCGTTTTGCATATTTTATTCATTATCATTTACTGCTGTATAAGAGCTCTCTTTTTGAAGCGCTCGATTATGCGCTTTTTCTCATAAGTGCTTCAAAAAACCCAAATTTTTTTTACTGGGTAACAACCTATCATTTCTGAGGTCTTCGGAAAACCCATTTTAACATACACACGGGCAGCCGAACAGACGGACATCGTTTAATCAACCTTCGCTGAACGCTTTAATAAGATAGATATTCAGGGGTGTGCTGGAAATTGACAACGCAACAATTTTGAAAGTCTGGTTTTAATAAGATTTCTGTAATAATAGAATTTTATGACAAATATTTTTAAAATATTTCTCTATTAAACAGAACTTTATAGCAAAAATTATAAAAATTAGATCAAAAGAGTATTAAAAAAAAACTTCCAGATTCTTACGTTTTACGTTTATGACTTCCAGCACACCCCTGGTTTTACTTCAACAATATTATTTATACAAGGGTTAAAGGGTTTTTAAATTTTCATTATATGTATTCGATATTAGTAAAAGCAAAATAGTCCCAAAGTTAAAATTGCGATTTTATTTGGGGTAATTTTTCATATTACTTTAATTGCAAAAACACCCCCAACGAAAGAACTCTTATTTTATTTATTATTCATATTTGCTGGGGTCACATTGCGCAGCGTTAGTTTAATATAAGACTCAATTATGTAAGTGAATTAAAGCTTATGTAACAGATATCTATGGCGATTCTCATCTTTTCGAAAGTAAACCTCACATGTAAGCTGATGTAAAAATAGAAAAATAGAAATACATTGAACCTTACACATCAGGCAAATGGGCAGACATCGTTTGTTTGGGCTAGGTTAGAAAGGCTTGTGCAAAGTAAACTGCACACCCTCACCTAAATACCAATATGGTCCATTGTGACGCCTTAGTTAGTGAAAGAGTTCTAGTATGATAGAAAAGGAGAAGTAAAGAGTAAAAGCATAGGAAAAAAGAAAGTAGTGGAAGATAAAAAATCGGCCAGCACAAGCCAAAAGCAACCCTACTAAACCGAAAAAACCTTCCTACATGTGCCCAGTCTCCTGCCGCGCGGCCAGGTCATTCCTAATACGAATCCTGTCAGATTCTCGAGCCCGAGACATCTGCCAATTCTGCTACCCGTTTGTTTAACTTACATTTCTATTAATCAAAAGAAAACAATTCTCTCTTTGTACCGATCTAAGCTTTAGAATCCTGATGGGAAGGTATAATTTAAACCTACCAAAATGGTCGAAGAATACCATCAATACTGGCATGGTATTCTTTGACGATTTTGATCGGTTTAATTTATACCTTCCGAATTTGTTTCTATACAAAACTGCACTGGATATACCTATAAACTGTGCAATAAATCCCGATTCGTACAAAACATTAAACTGTATGTTTTATTTTGCATAACATGCAGCTTGTCTGAGGCTTGTAACTGGCAGATCTTCCATAGATCTTGGCTATCCAAAGTGCTATTTAGAACCTCAGAAACTAGAACCCCCAAAGAGTAAGAATTGATCCTGGACTGGATATTAGTTAAGGCCGTTATACTATATCCCACAAAGTCTTAAGTATTTTACGAAATTAACCCTGTCTTGATAAGCTGTTATTGATTTTTAAAAATTTTCAATCAATAATTAGATCAGGGAAGCATTTTCGTAAAAAACTTAAGACCTTGTGGGATAGTGCATAACGGTCTTTAGGACTATTCGGAAAACTAGAAGTGCATGTGGCAACTCAAATATCTGAATAGAGGATGATTTTTGTCCAGTAACAAGGGTGGAATTCTCTTATGGATGGTTATCCGTTGAAGGTAGAAGTATCTTATTCTAAAAAATTCGCTGTTGCCCATGTTGTCTTATGTTTAATTGTCGGCAATAACCATTCCAATCGATTTCTAAATGATAAACCTAGTACAACAGCGGATATGGCCAGAAAAAGTTTTCTATATACTCCTGTTCTTCCTCGTGTGCCCCTGAAGTGAAGCTAACAAATTTAGAAGCTGATCTCCAGCAATTTAAAACCAATATTAAACCAAATATTGAGGCAAAATTTATGCGAGATCGTACATAAGAACGCAGAAGGCCTCATGGCCTATGCAGACATAAGTAAACAAACTATGCCCAATGAGTGTTTTAGAGCAGGAGAGCTTAATCTTCACCAACAGAAATGTAAATGTTGTCCATATCTTAAAGAGCCCTAGACTTAGATGTTTGGTCCCCAGTTGATGGGAAAAAGTTTATAAATTTCAATAGACTTTAAAGTTTGTTAATGGTAATTGTAGCAGTTATGGGAAGAAGAAAGAACTCTATTTAAAAACAGCTCTAGCTGACTATTTCTGATATTCCTTTATTTCTAAAAATCACATTAAACTTTAAGGCATTTCTAAACTATCCGCTGGTATGAACAAATTTAATCTAACTACTTAAACAGACATTAATATTCCTCGTTGATTGGCTTTTCTCTTTAAAATTCTTACAAACATTTGGTTTTCTTGTTTTATTTATCGATTCTTACAATGTGACAAAGGAATATGCTTATGACTATATTGCGAACCAAAAACCATTCAAAGTAGTTCGACTATAATCTATTGTTTAAGGGTCTTAATTACAATTCAACGTTTCTCCTTATGCCCTACAAACATTTCAAACAATTTGAATTCATATTCATTCTTATGCAAAATGTTTTATCATAAAGCCGGCTCTGCCAGCCCTCTTATAGCAGACAATTGCGTATGTGTTTGCGATAATTTGGAGTATGCGTGCGTGTGTGTGTGAAAGGATGATTGTTTTTTTCAACCACAAGCTCAATATATTTATACTTCTATAGTTCACGTCTTCTTATGACTTATAAAACTCGAACTGTGAAAGGAAACTAAGAATGTTGCCACATTTTTCCATTGTTGTAACTTTATGTAATTTAACTTATTATAAAATTTTTGTCGTTAAATGTAACAGCATTACCCCACAGATTTCAAGAAGGGAGTAGAAGTTTCAGTTAAGCGTTAGGGAATTATGTTTGTACCGCAAAAAAATTTTTTTAAAGGGTAATTCGAGTTGTTTTAATGTTTTCTCAGGTGGAAAGCAGCATATTTAGAAAATTTCTATTCTGAAGTTACATTTGCATAGGGAAAAAGTAAAATCATAAAGCGGTTGATATCATTTTTAAAATGTTTTCATGTTATCTTCCTAAAATGGCGCATATTCTGTTCTTATGCGTGATTTTTGTGGAGGACCGCATTTTAGTTAAGATTCCTACAAGTGTTTCTAATTTCGCGAACTTTTTTCTTCCCCGTGTACGTAGAAATTTCTCTTTTATTTCGGGGTGTTAAAAGGTCGCCTTAAAGACCATAGTCTAGGTCAACGAACGACAGCTGTCTTCCATCACACATATAGGATTATATGCAAGCCAAACTTAATGCAGTGCAGCTGCGAAAACAAATATAACAAGTGAGAGTTCTATATTCGGATATGCCGAATCTTATATATCCTACTTATGGTGCGAAAGTTATATGAATCCCGTTCTTAAAATATAAATAATTCAACATTGTGGCACGCCCACTTGTCTAATCCTGCCAAAATTGTTACATATTGTGAATTGATTAATAAGATGCTTGTATTTAATTTGAAAACTGTGGCTTCTGCCGTTCTTCAGATATACAAAAATCTTAAATGGGTTTGTAGGGGAAGTGCCACGCTTACTCCTCCAATCCCGCCCACATTTTGTAGGATGTTGTGATTTGATAACCAAGATACTTGTATCTAATTTGAAAATTTTGGCTCCTGCTGTTCTCGTCGTTTTGTTACCTCGACAACCTGCTTAGATCTACATATGCATCTGGGGAGAATATAAAAAACATAATTAGTGTGGCTAACATACCGTTTGGACAACTCAACACCATCTGACGATCAAAACACAAATCACTGAAACCTGCGAATAATGGAACGCGGCAGCTAGAGATACTTACAGCAACTAAGTCTTCATTAAAAGTTGCCTTCGTAGAATATTAAAAATCTATTGGCTAGTTACTATCTCAAACCAAAACATATGACAAAGAACACACCAAACTTCTTTCAAAACTGAGATCCTCCACCGAAAATGGAGGTGGATTGGCCACACAGAAGGTGTAAAGTCTTTTATATTTAACTTATACTTTCGACCACATTAAAAGTTGTTACTTATTCAAAAAACTTATCGTATAAAACTTTAAAAAACTAAGGATGCCTCGAAATTAAAATATTCGACATAAGCTACCTTTCATTGTTGGCACAGATATATATTATTGATCCTTAAGAGTTGGGGAGTTGATTTAAGGGTGTCTGGTAGTAGATTTATATTTTCAAACTTAAATAAAAAGCGTAATAATTGACACAAAGTTTTATTAAGAGCATTAACGATAGAATGGAAATGCGGATTTTATTTTTTAAAGAGTATGTCATCCAGATGTGTTCAGTCGAGTTGAACACACTGTTCAAAAGGAGCCTTGTTTTTCAAGAATTTTCAAAAAAAATGGTTCAATTATCTCATCGGCGGATAAGGCACACCAAACACTTACCCTGGGGAAATGCAATGGTTTTTGATGTTTCAATCGAGGGTTGCGGGTTCTTGGAGACCAGTAACGGCAGTTTTGCCTGTTGACGTGGCCATTTAAGTGAAAATTAACTTTGAACAAAATTGTCGACGATAATCATTACTCTTAAAAAAATGTCTCCACAGCGAACGAGCGATGCGCACTCAACCAATGCGACATCGTGATTGACAAATCCGCACAATCGATTATTCCAACGGCGCAACCCTCCCTCCACACCGTTTTTTTACTTTTTGAAATAATCGTATTTAAATATATAAATTTGCCAACAGACACATTAAAATACAATTTAGCAATATCGCTTTACATGCAGTCTACAACATACATGAAATGCTTAGCATTAACAATAATATGATGTTAGTATTAAGGTTAGACTCATCATGTTAGAGGTTTTCTCATGTTATAACACGGTTGTTAATGCAAATGTTTTAACAACGCTTTTATAACATCATGTTATAACAGCAAATCATGTCAGTTGTAGACGGGGAGTTATAAATGGCTGAGATTAAAGCATAAAACTAAGATTGCCTAAATTTATTTTTCAAAATTTTATATTTTAATGTTCTTATATCTATATATATAAAAAGAAGTGTACGGAAACGAGTCGACCGATTTTAATCAAAACTATAGTGTGCGTTGGGGATAGTAGTGTAGTTGGTTTATGTGAAGTTTGCACGAAATCAGCCCAGTCGTTCTGGAGCTATGGCATTTAACTTTTCCTATATATTCCCATACAAATATCAACAAAATGCCCTCCATTTCCGAATTACATCCGAAACTGCTTGACCGATTTTTATATGTATGTGTATTTGTTAGGATGCAGAATAGTTCGTAAAGTATAAAGGGCAAGAGGGGTAAAAGTTCCCCCTGAATATATATTCTTCACTAATCAGCCGGTTTTCTTAAAATTTCGCATACAGGCACTGACACACCTGAAAGGAAATAGGGCAAAAGCTTCCCTTCTCTATATCTTATTAACTAATTAATCGATTTTCTTGAAGTTTTGCAGTCAAATAGTGTAACATCTATAGCCTATAATTTTAATATTTAGGGCGTACAATAGGGCAAGAAAGGTAAAGGCTACACCTCCCCAATCTTCTAAGCTAATCAAACGGTTTTCTTATAATTTGGTATGCAGACACTGTAACTTTTGAAAGGAACTATCGAATAGGGCGTTAAATAGGGCAAGAGGGGTTAAATATCCGCCATCCTTTATCTTCTTAATTAATCAACCGATTTCTTGAAATTTAGCAGGTTAATAGTGTTACAGCTAGAAAGAACTATAGCCTATAATTTTTTTACTTAGGGCGTGAAATAAGGCTAGAGGGGTTAAAGCTCCCCCTCCGTATTTGTTTTTAACTAATCAACCGGTTTTCTTAAAATTTGGCATGCTGACACTGTTATATCTGAAAGAAATAAGTTATATGGCAAAACAACGTTTGCCGGGTCAGCTAGTTATTTATAAACTTTAAAGTTCCACTTCAACATTAATAAACATACTAAAGTATTAAAAGAAAAACTGATAATAGCGAAGGATAGTGGTTCAAATAAGCCCGAGTTGAAAACAAATAACTTCCTTTTTCCCCTGAAAATATCAATTTGACGCAGAAGCCATATAAGTGAAGATAACATAATTTTGCAAAAATCATTTTTGTTCACAATACCAAAAATTATCTTAATTGGTCCATTATACAGTTAATACATTTACCACAGCAGGCTACACTCAATTATATGAGAATGATTATTTGGACGACAACAATCAGCAGATTGTTGTCTATGCTGCTTTTGTCGTTGTATTCAAATTATGTAATTAATTTCTATTTTCGTCTGCTACAAAACCGATATAGTGTTGGCAACATATTAAAATTTGTACAGAAAACTCCGTAGTAAAAACTTTGCTTTATTTTCAAAATGAAAAGCTTCTTTCAGTTATATTTTAGTATCTATTTTCGCTACTATATGAGTTACACAGCAGCTATTTCATAACTACTTACTTCTTATGACGTCTTATATAAGTCATTATTATAATGAATTAAATAATCACTTACAACTTAATGGTTTAAAAAAGTGATTCCAAAAAAAGAAATATTTATTTAATGAAAAGGGATTTTTAACAAGTAAAATGTAATAAAATATGTGCATTTCCCACTTAAAGCTGATTCAACTTCATTCTGTAGTGGGTTCTGTATACAAGCGTCCTCACGAAATTACAATCTTATAAAGATATTGGCAGTAAGAAAAAACAAGGATACAAAAATTGGCTTAAATATTCATTATATTTATTTTTTGATATTCTAAATAAACTAAATCATGCATAAATAAATATTTCTTTTATTATTCCGCTATACAAATCTGTTACTAATTCGGACATTGTTATTTATCGAGGGATTGCTAAACTAAGTATTATTCCAAAACTTTTTGAAAAGATGGTAACTGAATGCATTTCTCATCATGTATCATCTCTATTCTCATCTGCTCAACATGGTTTTCGAAAGGGCTGCTCTACTACAACAAATCTATAACAACTAACAACAATTATAAATCAGGGTTTTGTGCAACGGAAACAAACTGATATCGTATATACTGATTTTAGCAAGGCGTTTGAGAAGGTAAACCATAAACTGCTCTTGAGAAAACTTAACACAATAGGATTTTCAAACAACCCTCTTAAATGGATTGAATCTTATTTATTAAATCGAAAACAATGTGACCGTTTTAAAAACGTCACATCTAAATCGATAGATGTTTTATCTGGTGTACCACAAGGTAGTCATCTTGGACCATTGATGTTTACCCTTTTTATCAATGATCATCCGAACGTAATAAGATTCTCTAAAGTTTTAATGTATGCGGATGATGTAAAATTTTGTCTCAGTTTTAATAAATATGCAGATCACATTCTACTTCAACAAGACTTGGACTCATTTAAGTCATGGTGTAATTTAAACTTGATGGAGCTTAACTTGAAAAAATTTAAGCATATGTCTTTCTTTAGAGGAAATCATATAAATGTAAGTTATTCTTTGGGTAACTATCAGCTAGAAAATATTGGTACAATTTTGGATCTAGGAGTTTTGTTGGACGCTAAGTTGAACTTTATTAAGCATATTTCCATAACTGTTAATAAAGCATGGTGTGTTCTTCATTTTATCAAACGATGGGCTAAAGAATTTAAAGACCCATATGTCACAAAGCAACTTTATGTTTCCCTCGTGAGACCTGTCCTTGAATATGCATCTATAGTTTGGGATCCTATATATTTGATTCACAGCAATTATATTGAATCTGTACAAAAACAATTTTTGTTATTCTGCCTTCGTGGTCTACAGTGGAACCCATTAGATCTTCCGTCATACTCTAGCCGTCTTGCTCTTATCAAACTTTCAACTCTTAAAAGCCGAAGGACTATGTTGAATGGGTCGTTTATATTAAATTTAATTAATGGCTATATTTGTTCTGATTTCCTGCTCGATAACATTTCATTTAATGCTCCTTATCGTCCATCTCGACACTTCGAATTGCTATCAATTAAATACTTCAGGACAAATTACGCAAATGCTGATCCATTTAGAAGGATGTGCCGTCAATTTAATAAATTTTATAAAGTTGTGGATTTTTCTTCAAATGCAAATGTCATAAGACGTAAAATTATCGTCTTATTAAACAATCAATAATTTTGTATTTTATTTGTATTAACTAGTATATGTTGTTATATTGTTTAACTGTCTGTAAGGATATGATATCCACAGGCAAATTTGTAAAAAAACGCAAAGCTTTTTATAATTGCAACATTGACACCAGCTATTTGATCGCTTATTTGCACACAAGTTATAATAGTTTTACTTACGCTTTTATGCATTGAAACTTGTGCAATTACAGTTTGCTTTTTAAAATAGCTGAAATTGTTTCATGTGGTATAAGTATATGCTTGTATGATTATCACGCATTTTTTCATCTCATAATAAATAATACAATTTTAATAAATTACACTAAAAAAATTCTCACATAAGTCTGAGTTCATACGGCTCATGTCTTATTGACAAGATTCTTCCTTTTTCTTCTTTGAACATAAATTGGCGTTCAAATGATTCATGTCATGTTGACGACATGTTTTTTTTTTTTGTTTTATTTGATATTGAAAACAAAAACAAAATTAAACAATGAATGAAAAAGCAAAGCGTACTGACAGTACATGCATCTGTGTACTCGTTTCTTTTCCCCTCGCCCCTCTCGCCTATAAAGTAGCAATCATGTCAATAAGACATGAGCCGTATGAACACAGACTTAGCACCATTTCAAGCTTGAGTCCCATACAATAAATAACACACAAAAATTATTTCTTCAAAACTAAATTTGCTTAATTTTAATCAAACTTGGAACGGTTTAATTTTTTGTATACGCACAGTATATGCCTTTAAGTGAGTTTTTCGTTTAAAAGCACAAAAAACGTGCCACACTTCAATGAGATGCTTAAACGCATTTAAAAGCACAAGTGTAATCAAAATCGAGATTTGTTAATCACTTCAAATGGACATGATTACAACTAAAGGCCCAACTATAATATGCATAAGCTGGCTTAAGCTGCTAAAATTAACAAAAAAAAAAAGCACTTAAAAAAACAAAAATAAAATTTAAAAATATTTTATTCCGTACGGAAAGTGCGATCAGTTTCGCACCTTGCTTAAGCAAATGCCAGTTTCATTAAATTAACCAAAAAGTTTTCTAAAGTTCAATATGGTTCGACACATATACAATTTCACAATTGCTTAAGCCAACTTAAGCATATTATAGTTGGGCATTAAATCATCTCATTAAGCACATAGAATTCTCTGAACATACCTCAAACTGAGTATGATGTAGAATCGGCCACACTAAACGTACCCTTCCGTGTACAACCGACCACGATTTCTTCTTTATTTTTTTATTTTGCCTTCAAATAATCAATTAGTTTTCTAAATTTCATTATTTATATGTGTAAAATAATCTTCTGATAGCTTTAGTTAAGTATTTTTATCTATTTTTAATACTTTAAAGAAATATAAATTTGTTTGTTGTGTTTTTTTTTTTTAAATCAACTTTCATCTCAAATGCAATGTGAATGGCTTTGATTACCTTAATCAACATTTTGCTTTAACGCGTTAGAAACCCAAGTGCAAACATATTATTGAAAATAGACACACAATTCTAAAGTGTTAATTATTTTTTCAAAATCAATTGTTTTTAGCTTCTTATCCAATTAAGGCAAGCATTTTCAATTCATGATCAGTGGGACATTTTTTATACGATGTATCCATTCATTTTAATACGAGAAGCGACATCCTAACAGGTCCCCCTACGGATCAAGAAGTAGAGACAGCTTTAAGTAAAATGAAGAACTACAAATCACCAGGCCCAGACAACATTCCGGCCGAGTTGCTGAAATATGGTGCTAAAACGTTAACAGAGTTTCTCACACCTCTTATTAGAAATGCTTGGCTCAACGAGCAGATACCATCAGAGTGGAAAGAAAGCGCTGTAATTACCATCCCAAAGAAGGGCGAACTAACCCTCTGTAAAAACTGGAGAGGTATCACCTTACTTAATTGCATAGGTAAGGTCATTGCCACGGTAATACTACAAAGAATATCACCTGTGATGGATGATATTTTGAGGAGAGAGCAAGCCGGTTTTCGGCCTGGTCGTTCCTGCGTAGATCATATCAATACATTACGCATAATTATAGAACAATCAGCAGAGTATAACTCGCATATTTACCTACTATTTGTTGATTTTGGACGTGCCTTCGACACAGTATCACGTATTTCAATTTGGTCGACACTCATTAAAAAAGGTATCCCAGAAAAAAATAATCTAAAATAATCTTTCTAAAAGAGTTACAGTTCAAATGTTTATGTTTCAAACGATTTCTTTCTTTTGTTTTGATGAAACTTGATTTAAAAAGGTTCTTTCGCTTATGGTTGACGTTGGAGAGATTGAAAGTAAAGCATTATAAAGCATATTCAATTTCTCTGTTCTTTTTCTTATCTTTTCTAAAAATTAGTAGTCTTCTTTGTTGTTTTCATTCGTCTCTAAAAAATCATCTTCTTAATTATTCTTAAACTCTTAAGTTTCATTCTTTTCATTATGCAATATTTTAAAAAATTGTTACTCGAAAGAAATTTTTCTGAGTTAAGAAACAGTAAAAGGGTATTTCAAACGTACCGGCTTGTTTTTTTACATTAAAGAAATGAACTAATACGGTGATAAAACAAATTTTCGATTAATCGACATAAATTGAAACTAAGCAATTTCAAATTATTCGAACAGTTAATAGCACAAAATTAATCGATTAATCGAACAACGGTTAATCGTTTGAATACCCTTATGAGTACTGACCTAAGCCTAGAGTATAAGGAATGCGAAAAGCCACATGCAGCTCTTACTTAATTTTGACCAAAGCCAATATATTCATTGTGTGATGACGTCGAAATTACGTCAGAACCACATGCTCATGTTGATTTCCCCATTCCGTGTGCTCTAGGCTTAAGAGTAAAAATATTTGCCGAAAATAATTTTTTTTGTAATATAATATAATTTAAAACAAATCTAACCGAATCGCTGTGCAACTTGTTTGTTCAGTTACGGTAACACTGGTCTAATGAAAAACTTATTTCAATTAGAAGTTGTAGAAGTAGAAGTGGGCAGTTGTTTAATTGTGCAAACACTTATAAGTGTGTATGTGTGTCGGTGTGTTGACTGATATTAATACAATGGTTGATAGTGTAATATTGAAAAAGAATCGTTATTTGTTTTCCAGCTGTCTTTTAATGTTTAAAGTTATTATTACTCTAGTTACATATACATAAAAAGAAAAATTAAGAAGAAAATACGTGATTAATGTGCAATAAATCCTAATCCAAACAGCATGGAAGGAAAATGCCATTAGTTTTTGTAAGTTTTATACATAATTGTTGTACATAAAACAATTATTTTGAACAGAAACAAACACACTCCTGTAAAAATAAGTAAGAAATCTCACCGCACGTTGTTACCTCGCGGAAAAGCGCAAAACAACCTTAAATTTATCACGTCACCTGGAATCCAGCTTTTAAGAAAAACAATATAAAGTTTTGTTATTTTAAATATCTTAAAGACTTTGAAAATCTTTGGTAAATTGAATATTTTTAATTGCAAGATTTAAACGTTTCGGAATACTGTAAAACTTTCAAAGGAGAAATATTTTTAAATTTAATGCCAATTGCTTATAAAAACACTTAAAAAAGAATTAAGGCTCAGTTAGGCGGGTGAAACAGTAACGTCAAACGGCAAATCAGCTGCTTCATTTTGTTGTATGTAAAGCAGTTAGAACGATTTTAGTTAGCAGTAAGATGTTACGTCTCAATCTGTAAGAAATAAATTGGTCTTACTTTTTTACGGTAAGGTTACTGGTACTACCGGCTAACTGAGCCTTTAAGGTTTTCGACTACAAGAACCCAGCGGGAAAATGGAATCAATAGGAAACGAGAATGTAATACATATATTGATAAATATTTGATTCCAGAACTCATTATTCTTAACACAGAACATGTCCTAGGATTGTAATAAATTATTTAAATGTATACTGGGAATGACTTAAATAATTCTAAAAAATACGAATAATTGTCACGAACAGAAGAAAAAACACGAAACATTTTTACGAACAGAAACAATACATTCCTTGTTCTGCAAATGTGAGAATATACGTGGTAATCAAATCATAATTATTGTGTCAATAAAATTACCTTCTCGATTCCCATGAATGCATTATTATTCTTTCGAAAAAAATACATTATTTTGTTAGTTATTTATAATAATTAGTATTGTGGTTATTTTGATGAACTATTCATGGTTTTTAATCCAAATTTTTTATATTTTTAATTAGGCTTAAGTTCATGAAATTTAATTTTTCATTAAATTATTTTCATGAAGAAAGGAATTTTACAACATGAAAATTAATTAAAATTGTTATTGATAATCTTTCATTATTGACGTGGCTGGGGCTCGAACCCCGGCCGGCAGGTTACCATGACATGTTTCGATTGCAACCACTCAATCTCCTCAGATTGATTTGCCGTCTTACACTCGCAGCCATCGACGACTGCTGACGTCAATATTCAAACATCAATCCTTTAACCAAATTGTATTCTAACATTTGGTAGATCGAAATTTGCTTTCCTGAATGATTATCCAATTTAATTGATTTTACATGTTTTTTCCTTACTTCTGTTTTTTCGTACTTTTGTCAAGAATTTTTCTTGAAGTCCAAGTACATTTTTTGTTGTTTTTTCATTTTGTCCTTTTCCTTTCTGTTGACCTTTTTCAGCACAACTTGAAGGACAAATGTACACATAGAGCTCGTGCCTTAGCCTTAACAATAATTAATATTAGTTTAGTTATTTATGTAATCAATTCCTTATTTTCCCGCTGGGAAGTTAAAGAGATAGAGAAAGAGAGAGAGAGAGAGAGAGAGAAGAAACTAAGCTGTAAAAAACTCTAAAGGCTCACTTAAGCTGAAGGTCCACACTATGCGTTTATGCGTCTGTCCTTTTTATGCATTTGACAAAAAAGTTGAATCAGTGTAATTGTATACGACAAGTTACACGCCAAAATGCAGAGAATGCATACACGCATCAACGCATGAAAGAAGGTTTACTTTCTACTTTTGTATCCGTCGCATGCGTGGTGAAAAAAAGTCAGCTGTTATTGATGGCCATGGATGACATATCTTTTATTTTTTTAAATATTATCGATAAATATGTTTGTGTGGTGGATTACTTTTTACTATTTTTTTGCATTAAAATAGGTTCTTAATAAGAGCTTTCGTAATAAAGATTGTATAAACTTAAAAGAATAAAATACATTAAAATTAATTTTTAGCACAATTTTACCACGAACAAAATTTGCCATTCTAGTTATCGATTACTTTTATCTTCTGAGTGTCATCTTTGTTGTGTTTACTCTTTTTTTTTAACAAATACCATGAATTGGAAACTTATTAATACCGTGAAAAATCACCAATATTTTTATAATAAAAGCTTAATTCTCTATGAGTTCTATTAAATAAATTCTATTAAAATATCAATTTTACTCTCCATTTTTTGCAAAATTGTTTTTAATTTTTTAAACATATTCGCAAAACAGCTGATAAAAAAACAAATTTGGCATAAGACGCATTGCATGTAACTTGAATTTAGAAACGCATAAAATGCACAAAAAGTATGATTCGCATATACGCATAAACGCATGGTGTGGACCTTCAGCTTTAGCCGGGTGTGCAGTAACAATCAGTACAGTAATAACAATCTTTTTCTTACAGTTTGACACGTAACATCTTAATGCTAACTTTAAACGTTCTTATTGTTATAACTTAAAAAATCAAAAATTTCAAGTTCCTTAAGCAAATGTGTTCCTTTATACCGTCATTATATGTAAAAAAGAGAATAGAGACAGAGAAGAAACTTAGCTGTAAAAAACTCTAAAGGCTCACTTAAGCTGAAGGTCCACACCATGCGTTTATGCGTCAGTCCTTTTTATGCATTTGACAAAAAATTGAATCAGTGTAATTGTATACGACAAGTTACACGCCAAAATGCAGAGAATGCATACACGCATCAAAGCATGAAAGTAGGTTTACTTTCTACTTTTGTATCCGTCGCATGCGTGGTGAAAAAAAGTCAGCTGTTATTGATGGCCATGGATGACATATCTTTTATTATTTTAAATATTATCGATAAATATGTTTGTGTGGTGGATTACTTTTTACTATTTTTTGGCATTAAAATAGGTTCTTAATAAGAGAAAAAGCTTTCGTAATAAAGATTGTATAAACTTAAAAGAATAAAATACATAAAAATTAATTTTTAGCACAATTTTACCACGAACAAAATTTGCCATTCTAGTTATCGATTACTTTTTTCTTCTGAGTGTCATCTTTGTTGTGTTTACTCTTTTTTCTTTAACAAATACCATGAATTGGAAACTTATTAATACCGTGAAAAATCACCAATATTTTTATAATAAAAGCTTAATTCTCTATGAATTCTATTAAGTAAATTCTATTAAAATATCAATTTTACTCTCCATTTTTTTGCAAAATTGTTTTTAATTTTTTAAACATATTCGCAAAACAGCTGATAAAACAACAAATTTGGCATTAGACGCATTGCATGTAACTTGAATTTAGAAACGCATAAAATGCACAAAAAGTATGATTCGCATCTACGCATAAGCGCATGGTGTGGACCTTCAGCTTTAGCCGGGTGTACAGCAACAATCAGTACAGTAATAACGATCTATTTCTTACAGTTTGACACGTAACATCTTAATGCTAACTTTAATCGTTCTTATTGTTATAACTTAAAAAATTTCAAGTTCCTTAAGCAAATGTGTTCCTTTATACCGTCATTATATGTAAAAAAAAGAATAAGTTTTATATCTCAAATTGAAACGAAGTTATATCAAAATATATTTAAATCTGTACATAAAGGTACATTTTGAAAACTTTAATAGCATTTTGCCAAGTTTGATTTTTTTGAGATATGACTATGTTGCAATAAAGGAACGATATTTTATAATTTATACGTATTATGTATATGGGTAAATCCAAAGTGTTGAACGTGACAGTCGTACGCATCAAAAATGCAATAACATTTTAAACAACAAATATTTTTACGTTCTCTAAACCCTTAAATAATAGCACTAAGAAAGCACTGTTATCTATGCTAAAGCTTATGGAGGGCGCCATTCTAGGCCAAAGATAATGGCAAAAGAAGTAGCAGTGCGAACGTGAAAAAAGTAGAAGTAGTTGTTGTGGCCATGTATAAAAAGACGTAATTAAGCGAAACCTGGCACAATTTTTTAGTCAAACTACTTTGAGAATTTTACGTAGCAATGTAACATTAAAATGTCTTTGATTTGATTCCAAAATCTCCTGTATTTTCTTTTTTTTAAGCCAAAATCTGGGTCGACACGTGACATTTCGAACGTGAAATTTTTTCCAAAATAATTGATCCGTTAATTCGAAAAACATATTTTCTTTGAACTCTTTTTTAGATTACCGACCAATTAAGAAATTTTTTTTGGAATAATTTTCATCAAATATCACCTCTTTTCAGGAAGATAATATTAAAGAAAACATACAATAAAAAATTCTCACAAATAAGATATTACGTTTGCACGACTTTTCAGTCTGATTGTTCATCTAAGTGGACAAATTTATGGGTAAATTTATAAAATTAGTAAAATCTAAATATTTCTCTATAACAATATCGTGAAATAATCAGCTTTTAATAACTTTTAAATTTTCGGTCACGGTGGACCTTTTGACGGATGTGCGCCGCATATACCAAAAAATAAACTGTCAGATAATTTTATGAATTATTTCAATAATATAGGAGATCTTATAAAAGTTTCTTTTGGAAAAATAGTTTGGTTTAATTGTTTAGGATTTAAGCGATTCTTTTCTTTAGTTTTGATAAAACTTGACTTGGAAAAAATTCTTTCACTTATCGAAGATGTTAGAGAAATCGAAAGCAACCCATAATACAGATTATCTTATTTTTCAGACCTTTTCCTGGATTTCTCTAAACATATAAAATCTTCCACGATGAGTCCTGTTTTACTTTTTTTAAAATATTATTGTTTCGGTTAATTCTGTTCAAAGCTTCTTTGTGTTACAATCGACAGTTTCTTCTATTGTCAGGTCATCATCTGACTCATACTGGCAAAGCTCAGCTCCGAACATTCTAAAACAAATTTATATCCGAATTCCTTAGGATTTTAAGAATGTATTGCTCGAAAGGAATATATGGTATTAAAAAAAATATTGAGTATTTTATATATAAGACGAAACAAATAACACTTTGCAACATAAAACACCAGCCTCAATACTTGCAATCTATATATATAAAAATGAAAAATGTTTGTATGTTTGTGTGTTTGTGTGTTTGTTTGTTTGTTTGTTGGCTTATAGACTCCGAAACTACTGAACCGATTTTCTTGAAATTTTTACAGTAACATCACGTGAGCCCTAAAAATAAAATAGGCTACTTATTTTTTCGATAGGGGCAGGGGAATTGGTACCCCCCATAGGATGCCAATATTTATTATCGCATATCTTAAGAGCCGCTGGACGCATTTTGCTGAACTTTTTGTAGTAGGATCTTCTGAGCCCCGAAATTGAAATAAAATAGCAGCAGCGGTATTTGAATCCCCCATAGGACGCCAATGTTTAACATCGCATATCTTAAGAACTGTTATAGTGAGAATGTTCAAACTTTCTAGAAGTCACTCTTATGGTATACTACACTTTTGAAAATAAAAATAAAGCGTGTAGGCGCAGGGGGGGAAATATCTTCCATAGGATGCATATATTCAATATCGCTCAACTTAAGAACTATTGAAGGCAGAGTCTTCAAACGTGGTTAAAGCTTCTATTATGGTAAACTATAAATGTCAATATAGAAATGGGCGGGGTAGCCAGAGGAGGAGCAGTACCACTCATAGATAGCATTATTAATAAGAGCCGCTGCAAGCAATTTGTTGAACTTTTGGTAGTAGGATCATCTGAGCCCCAAAATCGAAACCCCCATAGGACGCCAATGTTAAATATCGCATATCTTAAGAACTGTTAAAGTAAGAATGTTCAAACTTAGTAGAAGTCACTCCTATGGTATACTACACTTTTGAAAATAAAAATAAAGCGGGAATGCGCAGGGGGGAAATACCTCCCATAGGATGCATATATTAAATATCTCTCAACTGAAGAATTGGTTAAAGCAGTGTAGCGAAGCGCACCGGGTTAAGCTAGTGCTAAATAAAACTAGACTACTGGTAGAGCAAATTTGCCAAAGGGTTTTGAAAAGTTAGCTCGGGTTTTCGAAATTTCGGCCCTTGAAGTTTTTGAGTTTTTTGTAAAGGAGTTTGGAATAAGTCAAAAAAATATCGATACTTTCCCGTAAGAATGTATTAAGCGACACTTTTTTCGAAAATGACTTTTTGATGTGGAACTATACTAGAAATTAAGCGCCACATTTTGGCCTGGGTTTCGCTGCCCTATCATGGATGCAAAGGAAACTAGGGTGAAAATAAAATTGTATCAACCGTCAAGTTTTCTCACTGGAATAATGTGGCACCCTGTAATTTGTATTATCCGCCAAAGAAACTATGCTAAGCCACATTTTTAAATATGTTTTGTATTCTGAAAATCGCTTTCCAAATATGTTTCTTTCAATAAAATCCGAAAAATAAATAACTAAATGAAACGTTTTTTTCGTTTCCTACACAATTTTAGAAATGTCGCTTAATACATTCTTACGGGAAGGTATCGATATGTATGTATACTAAATGTACTTCTTAGCTAAAAAATAATTACAGAGGTCTTCAGTAGAATTGTATGGCGATTCTTTTGTTAGATTATATTAACCCTCTAACTCTCACTTTAAGTGGTAATTTTTGCCTTTTTCCCAACTTTTACATAAAAGTATACTACAACGGCAATTTTTAGGGTTAAAATGCTCTGCGAATATTTTCTGCATCAAATTTCACTAGGAGTCTTCGAAGACCAAAATTTCTAAAATGCTTAATAATGGATAATAGAAAAGTAGCATATATTTTTATTTTCACAAAAGCAGTGGTTATTAAATTTAAACAGTGTAAAGTATTTCTGAGCTAAATGGTATATTAGGATTTACACAAAAAAATGTTTATGCATTTTTTTTTAGGAAAAATTAAGCCTTTATTTTCATTCTCTGGAGTCTTTTTTGTCCTGTTTTAAAAAAAGGCTTAACATTATCTAATAAAAATGCCATTATTAGGCATTTAACATTTATGATGTTTTGGACAATTGCTTAAAAAATTCATGTATGACGCCGAAGAAAATTCAGCATCTGTCATTGATGATTAAACGTTGTCAGTATTTTTCACGGCGAATCATCATGACGTTCGCCACCCGGAAGCTCTATATACATGAAAAAAACCAGATGTTCAACTATGATGAAGTGTATATCAACATGTATGTGTCTTACTAAAGCTGTTATGATACTTGCTATTTTTTGTATTTTTTCTATATTGGCGAACAGTGCAAATATATTTGCATAGGAAAACTGACTAAGTGTAAAGAGTATGATTACAGTGGTATCTCGGTTTAACGTATACTCAGTTTAACGAATTCGCGATTTAACGTACGGTCATATTTTTTCCATTGAGTACATTATATTACGAACAAACAGCAAATTTTTGTACTCTATATAACGAATACAAAAAAATTTGCAAAAGCAAAACAGAATGAATGCAAACATATTTGCATCCATTCTCTATTGTTTTTGTATACATTTTTAAAGCGATTTAACTGAAAACAACGAGTTAAGAGAAGTATTTTCTTTTTTTACACAGAAAGCAAAGAAAATACTTGCTCTCCAAAATAAAAATTTGTACGTTACAAATTAATTTTTTACTTTTGCTTACAAAACAAATGTTTGTTTTCTGTTTAAAATTTTACTTCAGTTTTATGAAGTTTTTGTAAAGTTGACATCAAAATGCCCGTAAAATTCTTAAAGAAAAATTAAACATTTTGACGACTATGAAAAGGGCCTGCGACTAAGTGCTTTATCTAATAAATATCAGCTGCCAAAGTCATCAATATGCAAAATTATAAAATCAAAATGGAAACTTTTGAGCCAAATGGAAAAGACTAAATTCGGAAAGAATAAAAGGGCGTTAAAACAGGTGAGTTTCCAAGAATGGAAACAGAATTGTTTAATTGGTTTCAAAACAAGAGGAAGGCGAATATTCCCATTAGTGGTCCTATATTAATAGCAAAAGCCCTAGATTTACACAAACAAATTTATGGTGAAAAATTTTAGCCAGCCATGGCTGTAGATTCAAAAAATGCTATGGAATTCGTTTAATGAAGCAAAGTGGGGAGAAACTCTCTTCTAACAAAAAGTTAGTGCAGCCGTTTATATCTCCATATGTACTCATTTAATTGAAAATGATATAAAGTATTTATTTATTGTTTGTGTTATGAATGGAAATATACGAATTTACTTTGTTTTAATAACATATTGCTGTTTTATTAATAAAAATGTATTAAAAACAAGTTTGGGATTTAACGAATTTTCCGATATAACGAAAGGGCCTGACAATATATAATTCGTTAAACCGGGATACCACTGTATATCATAAAAAATCTTGAAATGTCAAACAAATATACATGTGTTATCGTTAAATAATCTAAGACTGTCAAAAAAAATATAAAAATTTTTAACTTAAAATTGACATTTCCAGATTAATTGTTAGCACTGTTGCCAAATTTTTTAGTTTTTGATCGAAAGTAGCGGTTTTTAGCATTTTTTTTGCGATTTTTAGCTTTTTTGACGGGTTTTTGTGGGAAAAAAACACGGGCAGTATTGTTTGTTTTGTTTACATATTATTTTGAAATCACAAACAATTTTTTTTTTATAAACAATATAATTTAATGCAAATAATGTAAAATATTACGAATTACATTGGGGTATATTCTTTAATTGAATATTTATGATTTGAAATCCCATATGAAGGGCACCTGCTTCATTTCACTTATCATAAACAAAATAGTTTCATCTGCCCAAGCTTTTACCATTTTTTTTGTTTTAGTCAAAGAAAAAAATAAACATGAGAAATGTCAATCAGAAAAAAGGGGTTGTTTATCAAATTGTATTTCTTGTTCTTTCTCGCATTTGTTGTTTCATTCAGTCAATCCTAAAAAATCCAATACAACAAATAGCAAGTATCATAACACCTTAAACTTTGGCTGTAGGGGATTTTGGATTTTGAGTATCTAGCACATAGAACGTTTTGACCCGATCTAACGATGTTCGTTTGTCCGACTGGCTGTCGGGTTTTCTGCCCATCTTAACTGTGTGAGCAAATTTTAAGGATAATTTGATAAAATTGCGTTTTTATTTTCAGAAATACCAAACCTTTTGATGAGGATTGGTTCATATTGTCATAAAGCCCTATACCAGCAAAAATTGCCATGATATATTGACTATTATAAAAATTATCGTCGCCAAATTTTAATATCAATAAGAATATTTATTAAAATTTATGATAATAAGAGCTTAAATATGGAAATAAAGAGATCGGATACTAAAAGGTGGGTCTTGAACTTTTATTTTTATATGTACTGTATAAGAACTGATTGCACTCTAACGAGAGCCACTCATTAAATTATAACGTTACTTTTGCCCCACCCTTTACATACGTTTCTATTTAACATGCGAAACAACATCGTTATTCTCCATTTTATTCTAACTTAACTTACCTGTTATCGTATGCAATTGGTATGGACTCGCCTGAGGATATAATTCAAATGTTCGTTTAACATTTGGCCAGGCCTGTAAAAATAGAAATTAAATTAACAAATTAAATAACATTCATATTGAATTTCCATAAAAATAAACATTGGTTTTTTGTATTGGTTTTCCTTAAATATTTTTTACATTCGAAATCTGTATAAAATGATTGACGTTAATATTACAAAATAAACATGTTAACAGGATAACCAAATAATCGTTATGTAAATATTGTTTTACGCATATATATACAAGCAAAGTTGTATAACAATGATTTCTTAGTATTTTTACAGCTAAACCGAAAACTTTGCAAGTAATTTAAACGAACCAGTGCAGTATTTATTTATAATTAAGATTTGACAACCACATATGGCATCTTTAATTCAAGTCTTACGTTGGTTTCCTAAAACCGAATCTTATAGAAAGTGGAGCAGAAGTCATCACCTTATCGGAAGATGGTATACTTTTTGCAAAACTTACAGCGTTTTACTTTGACTTTTGTAAAATAAACATATACAAAATGCACGCCAATTAGAAATGGAACGCTATACAGACCAAGTTAAATCAGCGAGTTTCCAATCTATCAAAAAATCTCAAGCTCATACAAAATGTTTGAAGAAAAACCAAGTAGCACAGCATCAACGCTTTGCAATTGGAAAATCTGTTTTGACAGCGCGTTAAATAGTGAAGTTGGCTGCAAGAAGACATTATTGCTTTTGTTTTTATTTGAAAATTATGTCAATTTAGATATTTTAAGGTCAATCTGGCAGACTTAACTTCATTTTTTATTTTTATTTTGTGAGTTTTATTATTAGTATGTATGTATGTATGTATGTATGTATGTATGTATGTATGTATGTATGTATGTATGTATGTATGTATGTATGTATGTATGTATGTATGTATGTATGTATGTATGTATGTATGTATGTATGTATGTATGTATGTATGTATGTATGTATGTATGTATGTATGTATGTATGTATGTATGTATGTATGTATGTATGTATGTATGTATGTATGTATGTATGTATGTATGTATGTATGTATGTATGTATGTATGTATGTATGTATGTATGTATGTATGTATGTATGTATGTATGTATGTATGTATGTATGTATGTATGTATGTATGTATGTATGTATGTATGTATGTATGTATGTATGTATGTATGTATGTATGTATGTATGTATGTATGTATGTATGTATGTATGTATGTATGTATGTATGTATGTATGTATGTATGTATGTATGTATGTATGTATGTATGTATGTATGTATGTATGTATGTATGTATGTATGTATGTATGTATGTATGTATGTATGTATGTATGTATGTATGTATGTATGTATGTATGTATGTATGTATGTATGTATGTATGTATGTATGTATGTATGTATGTATGTATGTATGTATGTATGTATGTATGTATGTATGTATGTATGTATGTATGTATGTATGTATGTATGTATGTATGTATGTATGTATGTATGTATGTATGTATGTATGTATGTATGTATGTATGTATGTATGTATGTATGTATGTATGTATGTATGTATGTATGTATGTATGTATGTATGTATGTATGTATGTATGTATGTATGTATGTATGTATGTATGTATGTATGTATGTATGTATGTATGTATGTATGTATGTATGTATGTATGTATGTATGTATGTATGTATGTATGTATGTATGTATGTATGTATGTATGTATATATGTATGTATGTATGTATGTATGTATGTATGTATGTATGTATGTATGTATGTATGTATGTATGTATGTATGTATGTATGTATGTATGTATGTATGTATGTATGTATGTATGTATGTATATATGTATGTATGTATGTATGTATTTATGTATGTATGTATGTATGTATGTAACGTATGGACTCCAAAACGGCTGGGCCGATTTGTATGAAATTTTCAGGGAATCTTCAGAATATTCAGGCGGGTGACACTGTGAAGTCTGATTTTTGATTTTCGGTCTGCGCGCGGAGGGGCATGGCAAAATCCAATTTTCATATTGCACCACCAATGACTTCTAAATAATTTGGACGATTTTTTCTTTAAAAAGATCGCCATGGTCCAACTTAGATTTATACGAAAAAAAATTTTGCCCCACCCACTTTTTCCGAATTACCTTAAATCAGATAACGGCTCCATCAATTTGACAAATTTTTCTTTCAAATGTTCGTACTTATCCATTTTAAGTTTTCACCACGCCTACTTTTACGCCCACTTTTTCTATAAAGCGCAAAACTTGAGAACGGCTTGAGCGATTTGGACGATTTTTTCTTTAAAATGAATGCCATGGTCCAACTTAGGTTTTTACGGAAAGAAAATTTTGCCCCGCCCACTTTAACGCCCACTTTTTTCGATTTACCTAAAATCAGAAAACGGCTCCATCGATTTGACTAATTTTTCTTTCAAATGTTCGTATCTTTTCAACGGATTTTAAAAATCGAACGCAAGCATTTTTTCCTAATTTGGACAGGACCACGTCTGTCGGGTCAGCTAGTACAAAATAACATTACTGTTTATGGCACTACGTAAGTATGTGTGTAATTGCAGCGTTAAAGCTAAAGCCGTACGTCACACCACACGTTTCCGCCTCCATGTATTGCTTTTATTATTGAAATGAATTGAAGCAATAAACCTTTAAATATCCTTTAAAACGCTTTGAAAACAGAAAACGCCCCTTTTTAAAATATTTATTGCTAAAGTCTTAAAACAGCAACCACTTTTGGACAAAATTAAATGTTTATTATAAAGTAAAAATAATTTATTTCTCTCTGTTTTCTCTTGCTTCTCTTGCTTTAATTACATTTTTTGTTTTTTAATAGAGACCAAAATAAACAAAACCCTTGATACGACAATTGAAAAAACTGTTGCAAGTTATTCTTGCAACATTTAATGACTTGAGTGTTGGGTGGGTAAACAACTTCTTGAAACCTTTTTCCTTTAAGAGAGTCATTGAAGTGTAATGAATTTGTTGGTGTTTTTTAACTTCTTGAATTGAAACAGATTGCTAACATGAAGTGACGTATTGTTCTCATGGTGACAACACTTTAATAGCGATTGTCAACAATATCCTTTAAGTATCCTTATTGTAGATGTATCCCTAAAGAAGTGTGCAAGTATGGATGTATATTTTATAAAAGTGTAGTAGCAATATACATACATACTTATCATCAAAGTGCAATAAAATAAAGTGTTTGTAACTATAAAAAGAACAAATTGCATACATTTTATTACCGATTTTAGTTGGAACTATTCTCAGCTAGTGGTTATTATTACTTTAAATTTAAACATATTGCTTACATCGTTTGCTCATTTTAAAAACCAAATCAAATACGAAAATTCGCAAATATGTTTAAACTTTTTATGCTCTTCAACACTGGAGGAAAGGATGGGTGGAAAGGGTATATATAAGTTTGTTATTCCGTCTATCATTTCTACAATATTGATCTTAGACCTTATAAAGTCATTATATTCTGGGTCCTTATAAGTATTGAAGTTGATTTAACGATGTCTTCTATGTGTATGGGTTTCCGGAGACCAATGGACACTTCATTGTTAAATACTTACATCATATATAGTCCGGATTAGGCTGCTGAAATTCAGCCAGGACGTTTCACAAATGACCGAAATAGATAAAGGACTGTCTCAAATACTTATCCATAAATCTCTAATTTTTACCAGTATGCCTTTTATTTTTCGAAGTATTCTTATAACTTATGAGCTTTCTGTTTTTACTTTCGCCTGAAATAAGCTAAATAGAATACTGGTGGTGAAATTTGAAGCTACTTAAAGAAGAAGAAAAAACAAAAGCGCTCATACAATGTGAGCTAGACTGACCAAACCCAGTAAAAAAATTTGGGTTTTTTGAAGCACTACAGAGAAAAAGCACATAATCAAGCGCTTCAATTAGAGAGCTCTTTTAAAACAGTAAATGATAACTTATAAAACATACAAAAAAGCTGATATTTTAGTGCTGACAACGAAGAGGGGTTTTAAGCGAAAAAAAAAAATATATATTATGGTTCACGAAAATGATTAAAAAAGGCATTTAAACAAGTAAAAGAAAAACATTAATGAATATTTTAATATAGTTAGCCCTTAAAAAAGCACTTTAGGAGCGCTTTGTTTGCATGTCAAAAGAAGCGCTTATTGTCAGCAGAAAATAGTCCTCCAAACCGGGAACACCCCATATAAAAATCAGGCATCTCATCAGCAGGTTTGAAGCGATTTGAGTTATGAATTCATACAAAAAACCTGCTCCTTTTGGAGCACATTTTTTACTGGGAATCAGGCTGATTTATTGCTTTAACATTAAGCCAAATCGGTTAGTTATTTTACCAGGTCACCATACAAATTTCTTTCTGAATTTAAGATTTTGGTATAGAGGTGACAAACGCTTTACATGATCACGGACGGTTGGCCTAATCTCATGGTGGATTTTAACCACTGGTTGACAAGCTATACGTTTACCAAACGCCCCTGTGCGTTAGCGTAGCCAACATACACAGGAAGCAATTAAGTGTATAATCCGGCAGAATAATACTCTTGCCCCTTGCTTAAGATTTGGTTCTATTTAACCTTCGCTGAAAGTAGGGACAGCCAGCAGCATCTGTTATATCCACATCATCTCTTATAGCCACAGCATAAATAATTAGATAAACTGTACTTACAACTCCAACTTCTTACAAGTGGAAAGCTCTCTTGCAATTCACAAACACTCTTTCCGCGATTTGGGTTTTAAAATCAGTCACCCCGTGTTCCCCAAAAGAAAATTCCATTGAGGAAAGCATTCCTCGGCAATAAGTATCAGTCTGTGAAAAATACATTTTATGAGAGTAGTCACCGTTTTCTGCATCCCAGGCTCCTGACGCTTTGTCCTGAGACACCAAGGCTCACCCCTCATCCTCATCCCAGCTCGCTCCTGTCCACCAGCATCACAATTTTTTTTGCTCTTCATAAGATCCACTTTTTCTTTGTTTTTGAGAAGCCTTTAATTTCGTCATTACTACCGAGTCTTCACCACTTGGTAAAAAAATGTATTGGTAAAATGTTTTTACAATAATCATTAAACAATGATATAGTACTGTGTGTAAGAGTTAAATTAAAAACACATTTATGGGCTTTATTTTGAACTGACTACAATGATTTTATTTCATTACTATTTTTATATGCATAAATAATTGCAAGGTACTCGAGACGGCTGTGTATTTCTAGTTTGATAAATGAGCATTTTTGTGCTTGTACTTAATTTTCTCATTCATTTAAAAAGCATACCGAAGGCTAAGCTATTTTGGACTTTAAATACTCCATCTGAGCATCCCATGACAAACTGCTTTTCAAAATAACACCTCAGTATTTTATTTCATGTCTTTACTGTTTCACCAGTTCTTCGACCCTACACTCTATACAAAAACACCAGATCCTTACAACAATCAGCATCGGCACTTCATCCTCGGTACCTCAACCTCTTATCCTCGAATTCGACCTGGTATTTCGCCCATAGCGCCCATACAAATATGCTCCCAGAATAGGGATTTTGACAATCCCTATGACGCTAGAGAACAATTGGCCTTTTGTCACAATGGCGTAGGGCTATAAGATTCCGCATAACCATACATTTGTAGAACATTTACAAGGGCCTCATTTAAAAATTTCCTAAAAAATTTTCTTGGACATTTTTCAAGTTTATTAATTAAAATGATCTTGCTTAGATTTTGTCTTATATCGATTAAAAAATACTTTTTATGATCAATTATAATTAAATGAAACGAATAACCGAATCAAGAGAAGAATATATGTATATAATTTACACGGGAACAAAACTTTTAACAAATTTATATTGTTACGAAATAAGGTTTATTTTAAGAATTATTTATAGTTTTCGGTTAAAAGCTATCTAGTAAATTATAGTTTTGTTTAATATTATTTAAAAAATTGTTATGAACTCCACTGTGTGGAACTTTCTAGTAATCGGAATACAATATTTGTTACACCTAGAGGTAGGCTTTAGATTTAGATGTATTAAAGTTATTTTAAAATGATTCGAATAGAAAGTTCTGGCATTGACTAGAAATGGTTGTGAACCATAAATAAAACGTTAGTTTAGTTTGATTTTAGACATTACTGGATACATTTTGTGAACATTATAATTGATTTCAAAGTGAAGTGTGTTAACTTGAAAAAGTGTGTGTTTTTATTTTGATTTGCAATCAAAAGAACTCAAAAGTTAATTATAAAGGGAATAAGCAGAAACGCGTTTTTTTATGTTAAAACTAAAACATATTAATTTCTAAAACGGCAAAAGCCATTTTCACCTCTTTTTCAAGTAAACAAAAAAGTCCGGAATTAAGCAAATTTCATTAAAAATATATGAATTTTTGAAAATCCCTTTGTTCAAAGTAAAGAAAATATTGTAACAATCAATGTTCTATGCACGTTTTATGTACTTATGTTTATAAAATATTAAATAATTACATTAAATCAAAATTTAATTAAAAATGCGCGTTAAGGGGCTGCTATTTGCATACAAATTAATAAATTAATTTCGGCCCTTCCTGTTTTTGTAATTATTATCTTTAAAGCATCTTTCGTTATGCTTTAATGAGATAATATTTTTTTTTTTTTTACACAAACATAATACCATTTTCTTTGTACAGTTAGATAGTTATTTTGTATCGTCATTTGTTTTGTTTCTCAAAAAAAAAAAAAAAAAAAAAACTAAAGGGTATTACAAAAACAGGTATCCTAAACCGACTCAATATTAATAACATATACTTTTTATTGCAGTTAATGCTTTCTTGTTGACGCTTAACCAATCGGTAAATTGTTGTAGTACTAAATGAATTTCGACAGATGAAAGAATTTGCGATATGGGACTAATCTAACCATAATATGGTTGTGAGTGACAATAATATGGTTAAATTAAAAATAATATGTTAAAAGTTTCTTTATTCTTTATAAATAGTTTTGTCTGAAGTGACCATATTGAAACATGTTTTTTCTCTGGATGTACGCTTTTATTTTTATAAGGACAAAGCGTATTTGGAATGGTGAGAGTCGGTTTATTATTTTACATAGCCACTTAACAATTTAACGCTATCTTTGTGTAAGTTTTAGTAAATTTATGGCTCGATTAGACGGTGTGTTATTTTTCTTTTTCCATTTCCCTGTTTGGGAGCATATGACTTTCACAGAGCAACTCCATCTCATACGATTTGTTGTAGTTGTTTTCGGGTCTTCCCATGTAAGATTTCACTGTGCTTGTTCCTGGAGTACCGATCCATTCAGTATTGTTTTTTTTTACCTTTTATCAGTTTCGATAATCGGTTGTTGCTCCAGATTTCATTGTCCTAGTTCTTAGAGTATAAACTCATTCAGTTGTAATCAGTTGTTGTCCCAACTACGTATAGGTATATGATTGGTCAGCGGTAACATGCATGCTCTAGGATAATGGAGCTGCCATCTGTCGTTGTCTTAAAACAAAGCCTTTCGTCTATTTTGGTGTAGTGGTGGATAACCTACCTTTTCCTACCCTTTTTCCCAGGGAGGGTGACGACTACCCGACCTTTGCCATGATGTTACTTCTATTCAAGCGGGGGGTCAGAGGGCTTCTTGAATGATTGTTTGGAAGGGGGTTAAAGCTGTTGATTTTTAAAACTCGAAAACCACGATGAAAATGTTTCGTCCTCTGCCAGGGATGGATTTACTACACCACGCCGCACATTGGTTGAAGAGTGGCCAAAATTCATTTTTTTCATGTTCGCCGATTTGGATAATTTTTTGGTATTTTGTTGGCAGATATCTGAATATTATGATTCCGTAATATTAGGCTGATATATTTATTATTTGTTTGGATAGACACGCTCGAAGTTCATATACATATGTTCGCTTGTTTAAAATAGCATGCAAATGTACTGTATATTCAATCTTTTGGTACAATCACAGTAAACTTATCATTTGACTTTGTTGTATATTTTCGTAAATGACAATTGTCAAAGATGAGATTTGCATTAAAAAAAGTGGGAAAAAGTGCCATATAAAAAATTTCGAAGAACAAAATATAAACAACATCAAAATTTCAATGTTCATCAACTTCAATAGGCTGTATCTTTTTAGCGCTGTGCAGCGCTGTTTAACGAATGATGTCAAATTACAGCTTGAAGTCTCAGCTAAAAGTTAAAAAAAAATTCAGCTGCACATATTTGCACTTTTCCAAAAAAAAAACAGTAAAAACTATAAAGAGATAAAGTAACAAAACATGAATTTTCGTTCATGTTTGTTGTTGTTGCCATAATTCTTAACTGTTTAAAATTATTACAAAATGTAATTTACATACTAGTCAATAGTGTTAATTATACATTTCATTCTTGAAAAAGCATAAGCTTCAATTGAATTTGAATTGTTGTTTACTAATTTATATTAAATTGGCAAGTGCAGTGACAAGTGTTGTATTATTAAGTGATATCACAATTTTATTTTATTAATTATGGAAAATTTTACAATTTCTTATTTAAATATTTGCGAAATATTGATTGATACCAAAATGGATATTGATATTACTGTCGAAGTCATTGCAAATAACAATGAAGAAATGACTGCTGAGGATGTTGAAGTCTTTACTAGATTTTTGAAAAAATACGTTTTTACAAAGTTCAAAGATAGATGGCAAAAAGGAGCCCATTATAATATTATAATCTTCATTTTTATTAATAATTGAATTGATACAATCAAAATCAAGGGAGTTATGCCACTTTTTCAATACAAGTTGTATGGGAGGTGGGCGTAAAAGTGGGCGGGTCAGATATGTATTTTCAGGAGCTCATTGTACAATTATAGTATTTATTTTTAGTGAAAATTGAGTTGATACAATCAAAATCAAGGGAGTTATGCCACTTTTTCAATACAAGTTGTATGGCAGGTGGGCGTAAAAGTGGGCGGATTATTTTGATTTTTCCATTTTTTCTTGATTCAAACAAAAAATGCCTATGTGCCAAGTTTCATTGTCCTTCGACAACTTCTTCTATTTTTAGCCGCTCGTTATATGAACTTCAACCAATGTGCGCCGCCACCTAAGAAAGGGTGTTAACCACTTAATCTGTTGATAGTGAGATAAAATATGGCCTAATAATATTATATGGCGACTTAATCATTTTAACAAATCTAATTGAAATTGACTCCCATACAAAATTCTGTGACAAAAATATATTTCAATGCTATAACTTCCTTATAATTGTTAGAAATTACATTAATCCATTACCAAATGTTGGTATGACATAGTAGCTACTATTAAGGCCTAAATACACTGATCAAAATACTCACGAAGCATTTTCACACTGACGATGCTGGATGGCAAATCAAAAAATTTTGATATGACGGCGAATAACACGCCCAGCACACGTACACGAGTGAATTCGCCCGCTGGACAAGCATTTGACAAGTGTATTTGGCCCTTTAAGGTTATTGTCGGCGAATTTTATATATGTTAGAATTGAAAAAAAAAAATCGGCGACCATTAATATGGTAGTAGCTACTATGTCTTGAAAAAATTTTGTGATGGAAGGTCCCGAATTGATCATAAATTTTGGCCCTAAAATCTCTTTTAGATGAAAAACTCTTCATAAAAGTGTTTAGCACAAGATAATTTTCGGCACAAATAACTTAAATACGAATCTAATGATAAAGTGCTTGTTTTGGTGCAGGGTGTAAAAAAAGGTTACACTCTGGACAATTTATCTGTAAATACTCGTGGGTAGGGCATTTTAAGGGCGGGCTTAAGCGTTATTTTAATCGGTCCAATGGTTGATGTATAAAAGATTTGCTTTTTTAAACAAAAAAAGTTTATATTCCCAGAACAATAATTAGTATTGTGGTTATTTTGTTGAACTATTTATGGCTTTTAATCCAAATTTTTAATATTTTTTTAATTAGGCTTAAGTTCATGAAATTTAATTTTCATTAAATTATTTTTATGAAGAAAGGAATTTTACAACATGAAAATTTATTAAAATTGTTATTGATAATATTTCATTCTTGACGTGGCTGGGGCTCGAACCCCGGCCGGCAGGTTACCATGACATGTTTCGATCGCAACCACTCGATCTCCTCAGATGGATTTGCCGTCTTACACTCGCAGCCATCGACGACTGCCAAATTGTATTTTAACATTTGGTAGATCGAAATTTGCTTTCCTGAATGATTATCCATCTCAATTGATATTACATGTTTTTTCCTTACTTCTGTTTTTTCGTACTTTTGTTAAGAATTTTTCTTGAAGTCCAAGTACATTTTTTGTTTTTTCATTTTGTCTTTCTCTTTTCTGTTGACCTTTTTCAGCACAACTTGAACAATTTTAAAATCAGGACTCTTTTTTTAATTTTATCTTAGTTTTAAAAATACATACACTTTTATTTGGACTACCCTTTTCACTAAATACTTTTTTTTTTGTGATTCTTATAAAATAAATATTACTCGTATCTTTTGATATTTGTTTATCTTAATGAAGATTTTCAAGTTGTGGTTGCCTTTGACTTCCTCCATTCAGGTTTTTTTTGTAATTCAAAATAACTTATACTCGCTGATTTCATAGAAAATGGATCTTGTCATTTAATTGAAAATGTTTAAAGCAATATCAAATTAAAATGTTTCATCTCTAGATAGAGAACTGTTCACTTAAAATCTGGACTCACACAGTGTTAAAAGATGTCCAAGAAAACAAAAAGATAGCAAGAATCAGTGGCAAAAAAGTGTTTTGGATTGTTAAGGTGCATGTAGACGACATGTTTTTTACATCTGACTTGTCAACTTTTCAAGTCACATGTAATTGTGCACGTCTGTCAAAATTGCTGTTTTGCAGAAGGTTTATAATATTCGGTCACAAACGTACATGTAATTTGCTTCTGACAATGTCTCTGTTTTTTTCGCATAGTTATTGCAAAATCCAAAATAAAAATGCCGCCACGAAAATTTTTATTTACGCCGTAAAAAAGTTAAGCCTTCTTCACATATTTTTCTTTTAATACAAAGATACCAGTTTAGGATATTATAATGAAATGGTTTTTATATATACATATATATTTGCATAAATTCTATTCAATGGTGCGATGATCATACATATCTCGGCATTTTAAAATATTAACTGCAGCCGGCTAATGATTCCGTCAATAGTGGACGCCGCTGCCGGTTTCTTCTCAGCATAGATTTCTGATGTCAGATGGTTTGTCAGAAGAAAATAGAGCACGCTCTAATTGAAATTTTTGACTTTTACAGAAGCAAAGTTAAAAAGGTAACACACGACATGTATGTATTTTGCAGTGGGAAATTTTACATGTCAGATGACAAAAATATGTCGTGTACGGTCGCCTTTAGCAAACTTTGTGTTTTAAGGACGAAAGTTGATGTCTTTGCTAATCTAAAAATTCACAAGTTAAATTTTAAATATGATCGACCACTCACTAGGTCGATTTAATTTTTGTAAAATACGAATTCACATGAACATATTAAAAATACCAAAAGTTTTAGAAAAAATGTATCAGTTTTATTTCTGTAACCGCCTGTTGTTTTTTTTTTTTGAAAGCACTAGCTTATACAAAAAGTGTTGAAATGGAAGGCAATATTGTACTAATCGAGACTTTAATTAAAAATGTAAATAAACTTTCTGTTTTATCATCGGAAAAGTAATGTGCTGTTTCCAGGTGACAAATAACACAGTGTAACAAAATGCGGGTTATCGCCGCCAGCCTCAACATTTGCAACGCGAAGTGAAAGTAGTCTACTAGTAGATCCAATCTTCCAAAGTGTTTTGAAAAGTTAGCTCGGGTTTTCAAAATTTCGGGCCTTTAAGGTTTTTGAATTTTTTGAAAAGACGCTTGGAATAGGTCAAAAAAATATATTTAATGAACTTCTAGGTAAAAGACTATTTCAGATGTCGTCAGTAGAATTGTATGGCGATTCTTTTCTTAGAATATATTAACCCTCTAACACTCATTTTAAGGGGTAATTTTTAAACTTCCACACAAAAATATAACAAAACGGTACTTTAGAGGGTTAAAATGTGATTTATTTTCGATTCTAAATCGATTCATCTTGCATACTGGGAATAGTTGTGCAGAATTTAAGATCGACTATGTATTAAGAAAGATGAGACAACGTCTTTACGTATTAATAGTTAAACAATTAATCCCTGTTATTATTTCATCTATTAAACTAACAATTCCATTATCTCAACAAAAAGTTATGAAAAGTTAAATACGTTAAATTTTCAAAGGAACAGTTATTCACGATGCTAATTAAAAATGTTTGTGGTGGCTTTGATTGATGTTATACAATTAATCTAATAAAAAGGATATTCTCTTCAAATAGATGCAAAAGTTTTCATAAATTTTAATGAAGTGCTAAACTTGTAAATTAAATTTTTAAGTCCTGCAAAAAAACTTCAAAATTATGAAAGAAGAACGCGGTGGAAATTAATATGGTTTAACATTTTATTGTAAGAATTCTGTGTAAAAGTTTGTTATACTTTATTTTTAATTTGTTTAAAAACAAAAATCAAATTTTAAGTAATTATGCCCTAAAACAGTGTTGCCGGAAAATTATTTAAAAAATATAGCCGGCCAAGCCGTAACATTTGATACCCTACACTACAGTATAAAAAGACAAATTTTCCACAGTGCACCGTGCTTGAGACCCATGGTCAATCATAGACCCTGCAAAACAAAATTATGTTATTCTTCTTTATGAAGACAGGGATGATAAATGAGAAAACCAATGTCGTACCAATGAACTTTTAAAATCGTACTTTTCAGGCCCAATAGTACTAAATCTTTTTTAAAAAATGTTTTTAATTTATTTTTAAAAACATAAATGTAATACAACAAAAACAAAAGGGAATTAAAATTCATTTGTGCATTAATTATACATAATAATAGGGTGGGTAAAATTTTTTCGCGCCAAAAGCACATCGCGAATCGATCCCACTGATTTTTCAAAATATTCAAGAATAGAGGTAAACAAATTGTATTTGATCTGGCCAGACCTGTATCATGCGGTTTTTAGGGTCAAGAAATCCATTAATTTTTATTTTTGGCTGCCGCCAGAGATCGTTTTCATACTCTTTTTAGAATTTATCGTCTTTTTCTCAAAATGTAATCTCGATTTTTAAGCGAAAATAAAATGTTTAAGCGTTTTAAAATTATGTACATACGAACATCTTCGGATTGCGTTTCCAAATTTATTGTGTCTACAATTTTTAATATGTACTACAGAAACAGCAAAGGAGTAGAAAGTCAGAATATAATAAAATTTAATTAAGCACTTGTAAAATCTCCTTTAAAATAATTCGGAGTAAAATAATAATGGAGTGGGTTACCACTGTTCCAAAATTCTGTTTATTTTTTCTTTACGTGACAACCATCTTGTTGAAGAATATTTGAAAATATTATGAGTTCGTTCCAAAATAATCTTGAATTGAGAGGAGTTTGTCCATTCTACTATGTAGAAGTTTTGCAGAAGTGGTTTCCTATATCCTATAAATACTTGTCAATATCATCATATTAAATTTAGAATGTGGCGTAAGCAATCGTTCAATGAACAAGTGCAAAAATCTATTCACAAGAGCCGAGTTCAGTGTTTGGTGCAAATGCTCTTGCAAAATATCATACCTGTTTTGTTAAATCCAACAACAAAAAATAGAGTTTCCCTTAGATTTCATAAAAAAGCTTTTGCATTTTCGCAACACTATTTGCACCAAACAATAAACTCCGCTTATATTTATTGGACAGTAAATACTAGTTGCCATTTTATATGTATTATAAATATGTATGTAGGCTTGAAAAATTTGGAAATAGTACCAAATGAGTCACGGGGGTACAAGCGTACTTTTTAGTTTTGGATTGTACCAAATAAAGTACAATTGTACCAACTTTATCAACCCTGTATGAAGAATATTATATAATTATCAACATCTAGATGAGATTTGTTTATCTCATGTGGTCTTGAGAGGTGGTGTATATAGGACCTATTTCAATTCTGGACCTACCTGTACAAAATTTTGCCATGACATAGTAGCTATTTTAAAAGTATCGTCGCCAAATTTTATCTCAATACCAACATATGGTATTTAAAGATATTCCCGGGCCTGGTATTTGCAAAGAGCTATGGTCAAATATGGACCGATATTAAAATAAAAATATGGCAAGACGATTTATTTTGCAATAAAATATTTGAGAAGCAAATTTTCTCTTATTAACAATATAATAAGACAAAGACTTTTTCAGATAGAGGTTTGTATGGGGCACATAATACTACAGAACTGTCACGAGACGGAAGATTTTGCGTTGTTTTGTCTCTTTCAAAGAAAGCTGTCCTTTTGCATTTCTCTTTTCATCTTCTTCTATGCTGCAATACAATGAACACAAATTTATTTAGTTAAGATTTATTTGCAAAACTGTTGTAAAAATTAACTCTTAAGTTCTTCAATAACATTATAAAACAAAACAATATTACTAAATACATTTTTTTGCACAAAAAAAAAAAAAAAACGTTTGCTGAACTAATGCATTTGTTTAACGTGGCTTGTGTTTTGTTATTTTTGTTTTGATCCCGCCATTTGTGTTCATTGTTGCGGCCTGTTTTTACACCTTGCCACTTCACTACCAAAAAAGCTTTCTGTCTCTTTCTTCGAAAGCTGCCCTCGCAACTGATTTGGACCTTTTTCACACGTCACTTTTTACAGTTCTGTGTATTCTGTGGTATGGGGGCCATATGAAATTATGCATCGATTCGCACCATAAATTTCTTCTTCAGTAAAGTTCGGCAAGCTACAGTACACATTCACAATTTACACAAGAATACAAAATAAACAAAAAAAAAAAAAAAAAAAAAAAACAAAAATTGTGTTTGTGAATTTGTGCACAAACAAAATATAAAATATGGTACGCAACGATTGTGATCTGACAAACACAAAAACTAAAAGTGCTATCAGACGGGATGTATTTTACATACGTACTGTCAAATTTTCCATCTGTAAAAGTTGTACACATCGTGTGATACATATGAAACTTTGCATGTGTAAAATACATGTGGAAATACATATGTAACTTTTTCGATTAGAACACGCTCTATTTTCCTGTGGCAAACATACACAAAACAGCTGGTTTGTTTTGAAACGTAAACAAAAATCAGCTTTTGTATACATTTATAGGTTAGGTCATAAGGAAAAACATAAGCAGGTGTGATAGCAAAAATTATGAATCGTTTGTAAAATGGAAATTTTGGCATACATACGGAATTACATATGGGTAAGAAAAGTGACAGTACATATGTAAAATACAGCCCGTCTGATAGCACCTTAAGATAACTGACCGATCTTGTTTTAGCGTACGTGTAGTGTTTTTTTAGAGTATGCGTTATGAGTTTTAAATGAACTCCTAGTGTATGGGTTTTTTTAAATGGATGCGTAGTGAACTTTTAATGTACATACTTGTTTTTTTTTAAAGGAAAGATTTTAAATAATAAATTCTTTGTATGTATGGGAAAGTACAAAGGCATTATAATTTTTAATGGTTTATTTATTGAAAAAAAGGCATAATTTGCAGGTGAGTTTTATAACAGGAGTGAACAAATATAAGAAACATGCAGAAGTGTACTAATGTTTTAAAACAATACTGTAGTTGTACCAAAAATAACTCTGAATAAAGGTCCAACCATAATGTGCTTAAGTTGGCTTAAGCAAATGTGCGAATACATGTAAATCATATGACCCAAACCATATTGAAATTAAGGAAAATTTTTGTTAAGTTTTATGAAACTCTCATTTGCTTAAGCAAAGTGCGAAACGGATAGCACATTCCGTACGGAATCAAATGGTATTTTTATTTCATTTATAAATACATTTCAGAGACTTTTTGTTATTTTTTGACAGTAGATTAAGCATATTATGGTCAGGCCTTAAGTGCTTTTAACAATAGCCCAAAAATAGCAAAAAAAAAAAGTGCGTTTGTGTTTTGAGAACTTTATTTACAAAAGTCAAAGTATCTTTTATAAGGGTTGAACATTTTTATACGTGGGTGTGTAAATCATAGTTTTATAAAGTGCTTTGTTTCGATTTTGGTAAATTAAATTGTTGGTGCGAATGGATATATTGAAAGTAGATAACAGTTGTAAAGTGTACATACTACATGTAGAGAAAAAACATGTTTAAATATATTTACCTCCAACAAAACAATTTTTAAAGAAAATTTTAAAAATTTATAATTTTTAATTTTACCATATTATTGCCACTGACAACCATATTGTTGTTAAATTAGTGGTCCACCAAGAAGCTACAACCATATAATGGTTACCTATAACCAAAATTTTATTTATTTCACGTGTTAATTTTAAAGGTTGTTTTAGTAGGTATGCTAAACTAAAATTCGCTAATTTGAAATTTTTTAAATATATCCTATCCAAGGTAAAATTGGCGATGGCGATATCATTTACCTTTATGTCGCAGTGGAACTTTTTTCCTTGTGCCAAAAGCTATCGAAAAATCGATGGCACAATAACGAAAAATTTGTGTCCTTACAAATCGGCACACACTAATATATCGAGGGCTTATATTCAATACCCGCCATACACCAATTATTGGAAAATTACTTTTTGATGGCAAATTGTACACTGATGCCAGCTTTATCTCTGACAAAAATTTCAGAAAAAAAAATTAATATAAGTTCTTTTTTTTTAATATTTGTGATACCGCTATCAACCGCACGATTTTTTTTAATGCAATACCCGCCATACGCCACACATTGGTTGAAGTTCATAGAACGAGCGGCAAAAAATAGAAGAAGTTGTTGAAGGATAATGAAACTTGGCACATAGGCATTTGTTTGAATCAAGAAAAAAATGGAAAAATCAAAATGAATCGCCCACTTTTACGCCCACCTCCCATACAAAGTGAAAATTAAATTTTAACCTACGGCATTGTTTTTTTGGCACATAGCATTTTTAAGCACTCGTTATCATTTGTGTGATATTTAAAAAATATCCGCCCACCTCCCATACAAAGTGAAAATTAAATTTTGACCTATGGCATTGTTTTTTGGCACATAGCATTTTGAAACACTCAGAATCATTTGTGTGAAATTTGATTTCTGCCTTGATTTCTAATACATCAACTCAATTTTCACAAAAAATAAATATTATAATTGTAAAATGGGCTCCTGAAAATATATACCTGATCACGCCCATCTCCCATACAACAAACATGAATACGTAATTCAAGCATAGTCTTTTAATAATCTTTTAACATCATTATCGCGTTGCAGAACAGTTAAATTAACAGTTAAATTATATGCATTTGCAGATAAAAATGAAAGAATTGAATAATTTATTTTGGTGAATATCGCTTATTAATCAAATCAATGTAATTTATTGATCTACCATTAAAAATTACACAGGATATACTGAGCCAAAGCCTTTGCATACTGCTCAGTTACCAATCCAGCCTAGTAAATGGGAAACATCTTCAAGATTTGAAGCCGGTTATACCACTGGAATATCATTACTTTTATGCAGTGATAACCACTCCATAGGCTCGCGAGTAAGTCAATAATCGTATTTTTCACACAGACACGGTCGGCAATTCACATGTATACAACTACTTTGTTCGTTTCAAAACATCAGGCTATCATCAGTCTCTGCGACCGCACCCAAGTCCATAAGATCTTTGTGTGCGTGCGTTCGGGGCTTGGCTAGTTCGGGGCTTGGTTATCACTGCTTTTATGATAATTTAGTTCAGATGGAGTCAAAGTAATAAGGAGCAATGTGAATGTGAATTCTTTTATGTTAGAAAAACGTTAAACAAATGCTTAATTTAATAAAGTTACATATTAGAGCAAAAAAACATATTTTTATTACTGTGCAATTACCGCTATACGCCATAAAAATATTTGAAGATTTCAGTTGCAATACCCGACATCAACCATATCGCTACGAATAGAGTTAAAAGTTTTACTTTTTTTTTATAAGGGTGACTTAGTAGTCATATTTAAAAAATATTATAGAAGAAAGATTAATTCATACCTTAAGAATTTTCGAAAGAAACAGTTTTTTCTATCTCCTGAAAAATTGTATTTTGGCGGATGGCGGGTATTGAATATAAGCCATCGATATACATATTATGGCTATTTGAGTAATTCTGAGCTATTTAGCCATGTCCGTCTGTCTAACCGTCTGTTGAAAACACGCTCATAACAAAAAAAAAAACATAATTTTCTTATAATGAAGTTCCAATACAATGAAGTCAGTTTCTGGTCCCGTTTTTGCAAAACAAAAACTACTACGCAACTACATTTTGACGCAATCTACTCATAGTCTAGTAATACTTAAGGTCGTTTTACACTTATGTATTTTGAGGGAAATGCTTCCCTGATATAATTATTGTTTCAAAATTTCCAAAAAACCATAAAATGTTTTCTTGGCAGGGTTTTATTATACCCTTCACCGAAGGTAAAAGGGTATATATAACTTTGTCATTCCGTTTGTAATTTCTACAATATTGATCCTACACCCTATAAAGTATATATATTCTGGGTCCTTATGAAAAGCAAAGTTCAAATCCGGTTGTCCGTCTGTCCGTCTGTCCGTCTGTTCGTCTGTCCGTCTGTCTGTTGAAATGGGTTTTCCGAAGCCCCCAGATATGATGGGAGCTTCGTTGGGGTATCTTTCTGTCAGGTATTCTTATTATAATTTTGCTATTGAAATTCAGCCAGATCGGTCCACAAATGGCTGAGATATGAGCAAAAAACCACGACTACCTCTAATTTTTCCCAAAAATCCCTTGTGGTTGTTGTATTTTTATTACTTTTTGCTCTATAACTGGGGAACGGCAAAAGCCAAAGTTTCCAAATTAGGTACACACATTTAGGTTGCCAATACACACCATTCTACAAAATGTGGGTGGGATTGGAGAAGTGGGCGTGGTACCTCCCGTACAAAAAAAATTAAAAATTTTGTAAAAACCAAAATTTTAAGGCTGCCATATGTCCTATGGATATGATTTATATACCAAAAAAAGCCAAAGTTTCCAAATTAGGTACACACAATAAGGTTGTCAATACACACCATCCTACAAAATGTGGGCGGGATTGGAGAAGTGGGCGTGGTACCTCCCGTAGAAAAAATATCAAAAACTTCATAAAAACCTGAATTTGTGCACTGCTATATGACCGATGGTTACACCTTATATATCAAAAGACCGGAAATCTTTAGTAGAAAATATTTTCTGAAAATTTCGGAAAAATCGGTTCAGATGCAAAAAAGTTATGGCCAAAATAAAATTTTTTTTTATTAAAATATCCATTTTTGGGAATCATAGATCTTCCCGAGTCCAAACTTTTTAAGTCAAGTAAATGGTAAATTTCTTCCTAAGCACGTCGGTATTTAAATCTTTCAAATCGGTTTAAAAATGGCTAAGTTATGATCAAAATACTGCAATCCCAAAAATTATTTTTTTTATACCCTTCACCGAAGGTAAAAGGGTATATATAACTTTGTCATTCCGTTTGTAATTTCTACAATATTGATCCTACACCCTATAAAGTATATACTGTGAGTTCTCTGGTTCGAATCTGGTTTTTTTAAAACAAAATTTTTTTTTTAATTTTTATTTTTTTATGTTCTAAAAACGATTTAAAAAAATATTTACCAGTTTTCGCTTTTTAAATTTAATTTATAATGGAGTTTAAAGTATTATAATTATGTATGTATACATATTTAAAAATTATTTAGTTTTTGTCTAGTTGCTCTGTATTCTGCTCCCACAATGGTGAAGGGTATATAAGATTCGGCACAGCCGAATATAGCACTCTTACTTGTTTTTTTCTAAATACGTAAGAACTGTGTGATAGTGTAAAGTATTCTTTAGCGATGTAACTTTGGTTTTCTCCATGCACTAGAAAAAATTAAATTTTAATAAAAAACAATACAAAAACAATAATTATTAAAAAATAATAATTAAAAAAATTTGAGAATATAAAGGGTGGTTAAATTTCAAGGGCCGATGTTGATTTTGAATAAAACACAAACTATTTAGGAAATTATTGTAATTTTATTTTATTATGATATATTGGTATTACTCAATTATGAATGGAACAAAATATCGGCCAAATGGGCGCCGTGACCACGGCGGCACACCTCCATCCGATGGTCCAAATTTTCGATGACCCTGAGGCATAATGGAGGTTCTATGCCGTTAATGTGCCGAATTATCTCATCCTTTAGCTCTTGAATTGTTGCTGGCTTATCGACGTACACCTTTTCTTTCAAATAACCCCAAAGAAAAAAGTCCAACGGTGTCAAATCACATGATCTTGGCGGCCAATTGACATCGCCATTACGTGAGATAACACGGCCATTGAATTTGTTGCGCAAAAGAGCCATTGTTTCGTTAGCTGTGTGGCAAGTGGCACCGTCCTGCTGAAACCACATATCGTCCACATCCATATCTTCCAATTCGGGCCATAAAAAGTTCGTTATCATCTCACGATAGCGCACACCATTCACAGTAACTGCCTGACCGGCCTCATTTTGGAAAAAATACGGCCCGATGATGCCGCCAGCCCATAAACCGCACCAAACAGTCACTCTTTGTGGGTGCATTGGTTTTTCGACAATCACTCTTGGATTCTCATTCGCCCAAATGCGGCAATTCTGTTTATTGACGAATCCACAGAGGTGAAAATGTGCCTCATCACTGAAGATGGTTTTCTTCGAAAATTGATCATCCACTGTTGCCATTTCTTGCCACCATTCTGCCCATTCACGACGTTTGGAATGGTCAAGAGGCTTTAGTTCTTGAGCCAATTGCACCCTGTAAGCGTGTAAATGCAAGTCTTTATGCATAATGTTCATCAACGACGAGCTTGAGAGGTGCAATTGTTGGGCACGACGACGAGTTGAGGTGGACGGCTCTTCAGCCACACTATCGCGAACAGCAGCCATATTTCCTGCAGTACGAGCTGTACGAGCATGCACTCGTGCTCTCACATCTTCTACAGACCCGGTTTGCTCGAATTTTTCCACGATTTTTGCGATTGTACGCACATTTGGACGATCAAATTGACCAAAAAATCACGAAGTGCACGATATGCATGGCGTTTAGGTGTGGTTCACATTCAATATCGGCCCTTACAATTTAGTAAACAAAAGGGAAAGACAAATAATATTGATAAAATAAATGAAATTTATTATAAATTAAAAGTGATGCAAATCTTTAAATACCTATTTCTTGATAAGTAAGTATGTGTTAGGGAATGGTAAATGGATCCCAAAATCGATTTTCGAGTTTTCGATCGACTTTTTTTTATTTCGGTTTTCGAAATCGATTAATCTTACCTCAAAATCGATTTTTAAATCGATTTCAGTCATTTAAGATTAATTTGTAAACTTATTTCTTTTATCACAAATTGGCAAAATACTGGAAAAATTTAAATAAGATTTTTACAGTGGGTAGACTGCTTATAATTTTCCTGCAAAAAGTGAAAATGTGTTAATTTTGAGATGGCCTTAACCCTCTAATGCTGCAGTCCGCCTCTAGGCGGGGCAGCGAAAAACCGTCATAAAATTGTTATTTTGGACAATATTTCATTAATAAATAATTCTAGATGTTAATCAAAACTTATTTTATCAATAACTTTTCATTCTTTGGCAACACTCTTACGAGTTTAGCAAAAAATACATTGTCATCTTGAATTTGAGCGAAAACGGTAATTTCTTATTCTTTGTGAAGAAAGTTAATATTGGCATCGAAAAAATAATATTTCAAAGCTTTAGATCGAGCCGAAAAAATTACTGGTGCGTATCTAAACGTTCAATTGAAATGTATATTAAGTTTTCATTTTCAAAAATATAATCGCTGCTGGATAAGGATGTTTTTACTGAGCCCGTCTGGAGGCGGGCTTGGGCATTAACATAGAAAATGCCGGTAAGCGCATAAATATTGTGAATAGAAAAAATAATATTAAAAAGCTTTAGATCGTGCCGAAAAAATCACTGGTGGGTATCTAAACGTTTAATTGAAATAAATATTAAGTTATTAATATTAAAATATTAAAATATTAAAATAATGTCTGCAGAGTATGGATTTTTCTTCTAAACCCGTCTGGAGGCGGACTGGGGAATTACACAGAAAATGCCGGCATGTTAATCCAAAACGTATCTTAAATTATTACGATAATGCCCAACTCCGCTTCAAGGCGGACTTTACAGTATGATTCCTTACGGGTCAAGGAGTACTCAAAGGAACAAACTGAAGTCAGATTCATATTTCTCACCATAAAATTAGCAAAGTATGATTTTTTAAGGCAAATAAAAAATGTGGCATTAGAGGGTTAAGAGGAACAAGTGCGATATGTATGTACATTTTACATATTAAAATTGTGTTCTTGTGTAGTCAATCAGGCCTGTCACATAATTCAATTCCGATCGAAACTGATTTTGTTTCTTGCTTCATCACTTTTGATCGGAATTGTTTTCTGTGACAAGCCTGAATGTATGGATACTATTTAAAAAGATTATAGTTCCTGATCGGTTGCGACTGCTTCTATGCCAAATTACTATTAAGTTTGTTTTAGAAAACAAACGTTTGCATGTTATTGATGTCGGAAAGATTCAGAGATATTTCCATGCAATTTCGTATTTGTTTTTTCACTCTGCTTATTACTAGATTTAAATATCGCTCACACACTGGTCGGTTTGATTATCAGCGTATTTCCACAGGAACACCATGGTTTCATACACCTGTTGTGTGTCTATAATATGTTGATTATCACAAATCTGACTTTCGGTGTTCAGTGACTTTAATTTCCGAAGAACAAGAGCCCCTATGTTTCAGTTGAAAGTATACCAAGGAGTACTAATAGGTTAATACGTAAAACTACAACTTATAACTTGGAAAACTACATAAACATACCACCTACACACGTGTTTACGCAAAAAAAATCTGAAGTTACATTGTGCATGCCCATAATTTATCGATTTAATTAAGATTAAAAATGCCAAAATTTTGATAAAAATAAAAAAATTGATTTTAAAAGCCCAATAATCGATTTCAGTATAAAATCGCATACGCAAAAATCGATTGTTTTACCACACAATCGATTTTCGATTGGAATCGAAATCGATTTACCATTCCCTAGTATGTGTTATACGAAATATTTACAGTCAGCTGGTTCTGTTATGCAAACAAAATCTTGCAAGTGTCAAAAAAGTACAATGTAAACGCCCTTGATTTTGGAGAAGATTTTAAATATAAACTGAAAAAGTTGAATTTGTATCAAATATTAATTCATGGCCAGATCTAACAAATAGTTATTAGATGAAAAATCAAAAAAAAAAAAAAAAAGTGTGATCAGCAGCCGTGTTCCGTAATTCACTAAAGCTAAATCTCTATCGCTAAAACTCTATAAAGTGGATTTATCGCTTTTTTGCTACGAATGCAATTCAGTAACGTGCGTCGCTTATTTTGGCAATGCCATAAAAATTTAATTGCCGAAATTAAAGCTTTTAATGTCATCGCTTAAATTTTGTATTCTCTAAGGCATTTAAGCGACCGAGATTTAGCTTAAGCCTTATTTTTAACATTGTTAATTTTTAAACTCGATATTTAATCAAAGGTTTTGAGTTTATTTTATAATATTGTAGACTGAAAGTTATAGGAATGGGTTATTATAACTGAACTTATTAAAATTGGTCGTTGATAGGTTAAACTTTCAAAAATATGCTCTGGAAATACTTAATTGTGACTCAAAGTTTTGCGAACTGGGCTATAAATATAAAATGCATTCATCATATTTAAGAAAATCTCATTCATTTATAAATAATAAACTTATTAATCAATGCTGCAGTGGGAAAGAAGGATGACAGAAGAAGAAACTACAAAAAAGTAATACTACAAAATTATAATTTTTGTAACGCTATTTATTTGCTATAATCTTCTTATCATTTAATATAGACATTTTAGTACGTTTCGAACTTTGCTGCTGTGACAATGCGCTTCAAAAGTTTTCTAATATTTCCTCAATTATTGATGTTCTTTTTCTTCTGCTTTTCTTTGTGTAACAATATTGAAGCTCAAGACATAAGACAAGTGCCCATAGAATCAAGGGAACGAGTGAGTTAATGTTTTTTTTTTTTGTGTTAATATGGATCTAATCTTTTTTTTAAATTTCATAATTTTCTAATAGATGGCGGAATCGATACAAATGTCGGTATTTGAATCACATAGACCTAATTTCAACATTTGTGGTTACAAACACAACGGGAGGCCGATACGGTGTTAGTTTTATTTGATAAATTTAAGATCACTCTTTCGAATTTTCAAGAATTCACAATATTTAAGTTATTGAGTTAAAACGTAAGTGGCGGGGAAAAACGAGTCATTAATATGAATATTGACAGTTGTAAAGAAATTTAACGTAAAATTCTAAAATGAAAATCATAAAAAAATATTATTATTATTGTATTTTTTTTTTCTTTGGAAAATTGGGAAAAAGAGTCAAATATTTTATCGCTACTGATAATAAAATTTGTAACTGAAGAATTGAGTTTAGAACGTAATATTAAGCAACGATCAACCCAATCGACCAAAGATAATTAGAAGGTCTATTAATACAAAATCTTTATGCCGGGACAACATTTGTAAACGGGAAATGGGAAATAATATACGGGATTATCACTATATTCGTCTACGCCGAATTTAAAAAATAAGAACAACTTGCTTTCTACACACGCAAAGAAAAAACATGGTTGTGGTAAACATATTCTAAGAGCAACATATTATGATAAGAATTATGATTGTAGTCACCATATTAAGATTATTATTGAATCATATTATGACTAAATATACTCGTTATATGACATCATAACTTAATCATATTATTATTCTGTTAATCATACTAAGTTAAGAAGCAATCAAATTATTATTGTCATGTTAATCATAATAAGCTAAGAAATTAATCATATTATTGACATGTTAATCATAATAAGCTAAGAAGTAATCATATTATCATCATGTTAATCATAATAAATTTAGAAGCAATCATATTATAATACAGCACCTTTCATAGCTGTCATAAAAATACAAAATAAATTAAAATATTTTTGCATCGATTTTTTATTTTGTGGCTTTTTACAATTTTTCTTAACGTTAATCAACATAAGGCTTGCAAAAAAGCAAATGAAAAATCTGTGGTTTTCATGGGCAACCGCGTGTGTCCATTTTAAGATATTGATGAAATATCGTAGCACTTTTATAAAATATAACGAAATCTCTGTGTGTTTTGTTGTTGAATTTTACAAAAAAACTATAATATTTTGCATTTGCACTATTACATCACTAATACTTGAATGAACTCCGCTAATATTTTAATTTTTTAATTTCTTTAAACTTATTTTTTTTATGGAATTTTATCTTTTAATGGTTTAACCGCTCACAAATAAAAAAAAAACGACACAACTGCTTCAAAATTATTTTACAAATGGCGCTAACATAATATGATTAGAGTAAAAATAGTTTGATTGCATCTTTAACATAATATGATAAATGTATAGAAAGTTATCATGTTATGACTATTAAATATCATGATATGGTTGTGAGAAATATAATATGTTTAGAAAGTTATCATAATTAAGTTGTTAGAAAAATAATTATTTTTCGGTCAACAATACTCAAATTCATAATTGCGATAAACATTGATATGTTTACAGTAACTATAATATTGTTGATATTAAATAAAAATAACAATTATTTGTGTACGACAACAATATATTGTTACATTAAAAATAGTGTTGTTGCCGTAACCATGCCCAACCATATTTTTCTCTGCGTGCACTCAAAATATTATGTAGTACTTAAATTCAAAAGAAAGTTAATTTTAAACAGCTCAAATTTAATTTAAAAAACGTAATTTACATTTCATTTAAAATAATAATTTATTATACAGCATATTCCGTAAAATTTAATAAGTACATAGTTGTTACTTTTAGAGCCACTTTTTGGGTTAGAGATTAGCGATTAAATTAACTTTAATCTCCGTATTTACTTTTTGAGTTGTATTTTTTTTAACTTTTTTGTTAGTTTAAGCGGCCAACGGTGTTGGTTTAAACCTAAACTTAAACTGTTTACATACACATGTTTAACGTAAAGAACTTTTGCAAAAATATAAAAAAAATACATTTTAAAATATAATTTATTGCTTAAGGCCGTTACACACTATCCCACAAAGTCTTACGTATTTTATGAAAATGCAACCCTGTGATGATGAGTTGTTATTGTATTTTGAAAATTTATAAGCAATAATTAGATCAGGGAAGCATTTTCATATAATACGAAAGACTTTGTGGGATAGTGTGTAACGGCCTTTAGCACTTTTATATAATTTTTTCATTCTATATTTTTATACCCTCCACCACAATTAGTTGTGAAGAGGGTATATTAAGTTTGTCATTCCGTGTGAAACTTTTTTATTATTCATCTCAGACCCCATAAAGTATATATATTCTGGGTTCTTGAGTAATTGTAAGTCGATTGAAAACACGCTCACTTTCGAACAACTCAAAAGAAATGAACAAACTTGGTGCCAAATTGCTTGTAGTTATCCTAAGCAGTTTGGGATTGAAATCCAGCAAAATCGGTTCAGTAGGACCAGAGCTATGAATCAAAATGTGGAGCCACCACCTAAAAAAATTGATAATTTTGTTACAAAAAATAACATAAATGCTGGAACAAGGCACGGAATGAGATAAGATTTTGCAAAAATTTGTTTTATTTGACTGGAAATCACGCTGTTAAATTTCGTGAAGATCCGTCTATAATTTACCATAAGCCTCATATAAACACTGCTCCCGGAAAACAGTTTAGTACGCCTAAAACCGTAAAAAATAACGCTAGCGTAACAAAATTTGGTACGTCACAGTTTTTTAGGACTAGAAATAACACTGTGAAATTTCGTGACGATCGGTCCATAATTTACCTTAGGCCCCATATAAACCCTACTACCGGAAAACAGTTTAGTACGCCTAAAACCGTAAAAAATAACGCTAGCTTAACAAAATTTGGTACGTCACAGTTTTTTAGGACTAGAAATAACACTGTGAAATTTCTTGACGATCGGTCGATAATATACCTTAGGCCCCAATAAAACCTACCACCGGAAAACAGTTTAGTACGCCTAAAACCGTAAAAATAATGCTAGCGTAACAAAATTTGGTACGTCACAGTTTTTTAGGACTAGAAATAACACTGTGAAATTTCGTGACGATCGGTCCATAATTTACCTTAGGCCCCATATAAACCCTACTAGCGGAAAACAGTTTAGTCGCCTAAAACCATAATTAATAACAAATCGTTACAGTTTAAGGTAATAATAACATCATACAGATATTACTCCTTAAATATTCGAACTGTCGGTGGAGGGTATCAAAGATTCGGCACAGCCGAATATAGCACTCTAACTTGTTTTTCTTAAACACAAAAAATTTCTACCTTGTAAACAATAGGTACGTTTGAGTACTTTTACAGTAAAATGCAGTAAATGAGTAAACTGAAAAATTTGCTCTCAAAAAAAGCTGTTGTCCAAAAAAGTACGCGAACGCAAAATTTGTAAAATAAAGGCAACAGCTGATGGCAAATAATTGAAGTGTTGAAAAATATTGACACTTTTGACTACTTAACTCGTTTTCTTATCGGTACTCGATTAAACACTTTTTATAACACGAACATTTTTGGAAAATACAAACAAACTATTTTATGTAATCTTTCATATTTGTTTGTTTTTTATTTTATTTGATTTTACTAATTTGTAGCGGGTAAAATTATTTAAAAAAACATGAATAATTTTTTTGCTATTGATTACTTAAGTACCCAAATACTTCACACTTTTACAACTCTAAAAAATTAACATAACAAAAAAAAAAATTCAAAAGTTTGTATTTAGCCAAATAAATGCTTCACAAATAAGTTTAATTAATTAATATTTATTCACTTTTTGTTTTTGTTTAATTTTTATTCAACTTTTCTTTTATTTAACAATTTTTTCACAATTTGTATGCTTTTTATTTGTTACTTTTGTTTGTTTACCTTATGAAACATTTGTTTTTTTGATTTACTAAATTTTACTGCAAAAATTTCTGCAGTAAAAATTTGTAAATACTCAGACAAGAACTGTCACTTTTCGCTCTCAATTTATGTTCTCATTTACTGCATTTTGTGTACTCGAACGCAATTTCGTAAAATGCAGTAAAGTTTAGTAAAAAATAGTTAAAACTTTTGTGTTCTCGAACGCAACTAATATCAAAATTCGCGCACCTTCTTCTTCTTCTTCCTTCAAAACATCCATATTGCTTGATAAAATGTTGACATTTGCAAAAAAGTGTTGCCATTTATATGTGCTCAGTATGGTAGCGCTACATGGTTTAAGCCACTACCCAAAAATATCTAATTCAATTGATACTAGATTAACTTAATTCTCAGATAAGCTAATTTTAGAATTAAATTAACTTTAATCTCAAACCCAAAAAGTGGCTCTTAAAAGTTATATCTTAACCAACAAAAAATCAAACTACATAACAAATTAAAAACGGAAAATCATTATTTTTTTGGAAGTTTTTTTTTTTTTTTTTTAATACCAAACATAAATGTTAGAAAAGAAAGTTATTCTTAAAATAATTGTATTTTTGTTCAGTTTTAACAGTACGTATAACGAATTTAATAACCGACAATCAGTAACTGTAATATTTTTTTAAAGTGTAGAGATGAGTAAAATTTAAATGATAACACAGCGGAATAAAATTGAACTTTTTGTGTGTTGATTGGAAGTTTGGTGCAATTTTTTTTTAATAATTTACATTTTTAAGTTACAGGTACTAATCGAATTTTCGACTTTTTTCCAAAAATTAAAAGTTTAAAAAGTCATAACTTCACTATTCATGAAGCGATTTTCAGAATTCTTCTTTTTTTTCAAGATGTTATTGTTAGCTTTTTGCAAATTACAAAAAAATGGTTGAGTAATAGTTGTTTATGTAAAAAAAAATCCAACAAATTTAAATTTTTTATTTTTAAAAATCTTATTACTTTCACGTAAAGTCACATAACTAGAGTTTTTTTTTCCCGGAATTTTTCGATTCCCGGGAAATCGGGAAATTTTTTTTGAATTTCCCGGGATCCCGGGATCCCGCTCCATATAAATTTGTAAATTTGTTTTTAAATAATGAAAAAAAAAACTTTTATAAAAAAACGTAAGGTAACTTGTTTCCAAAGTAAGTAAAAGAAATCCTTAAATACTACAAAATTAAATGAAGATTAAAAGAGGAACTTGAATTATTACCTTACGGTTTTATATGTAAATTCCGTATTATTATTATGCTCTAGATACAAGATAAAAAATTAAGATAAACATAACAATTTAATTCATAAAACAATAATAAAAACAAACACAAATTGAAGTACTGAAGATATGAGATCAAAAAGTTAATTCATAAAATAGATAAAATATTTTAAATAAATATATTAACATTTTTTAACGGCTTAGTACTCTGTTCAAATTTGTGAAAAATGTTGAACAACATTAATTATTTCACACGAAAACTTTAACATGTATCGATGTTACCTATCATGCGAGTTTGTATAATTTGACTATTTTATTCCTACAAAGTATGCGACATTGTTTTGCGTATGTAAACAAACCCCACATGTATTTTACTAAAAAAAATTTTTATTAAAAAAAAAATTAATAAAAAAGAAAGTAAGTATGGATAAAAACTGTTACCGGTTGTGTTATATTAATTTTGTATTTCTTATAAAATAATCAGTTTATCCTTTTTTGCTTTTGCTTAAAATTCCACGTGAAATAAGTGCAGCTTACTGTATTTCGCAGTTGTAAAAAAATGTTGCCAGAAACATTTCGGAACTTTTTCACAAAATGAACAGAGTACAACTCTATCAACATTATTTCATAGATATTCCGCACAGGGCTGTCAGATATGGCGATTTCTCGCCAAACGTGGCGATTTTGAAACGTGTTTGGCGATGGGATTTTCCATTTGGCGACTGGCGACTTTTATGGCGATTTCTGATATAGCTGGCGATTAACTTGGCTAATTTTACCATTTATATTATTTCGGCGATTTTGTTTAACAGCTTGTCATTTTTTTGTTATCATTGCTAACATAAAACAAGTAAGAAAGTATAGTCGCTCAAGCCCGACTATATGATACCCTACACCACAGTATTTAAAAACACATCATGCTTATGTGTCCATATAAATATAGATTTATCTATGTTTATAAACTTCATGAAAATCGGGATGAAAGTGTGTGAGAGGCAGAAATTGCGGGAGGTAGGCCGTTGTGGTCCTATTTTTTTAAAAATGCATACATTTTGTGTCAATTAATATATGGTTCTATCTATGTTTTAAAATTCATTGAAATCGGTTTGATAGTTTCTAAGAGGAAGAAATTTCCCCCTATCTTCCCTCGTGGTCTAACGATTCGGCCCATTTTCAATAGGCTTGGTCCTTTTGCCAATAAGAACCTATGACCCAAATTTCATCAAATTATCTCCAAAATTGCGACTTGTACTTTGCGCACAAAGTTACATCGACAGCCAGCCAGCCAGCCGGACATCGTTAGTTCGACTCAGAAAATGATTCTAAGACGATCGGTATACTTTAAGGTGGGTCTAGGAGCAATATTTTAAGGCGTTACACACATCAGCACAAATGCAAAATACCCTCTCCACTATTGTGGTGTGGGTATAAAAACTTGCAGCTTTTTTTCACATGTTTTTGTTTTGTTATCATATTAAGTGAATTTTATATTCAGTTACTATTTAATTCAATATATGTATGCAGCTGCCGTATTCTGTAACATGCTTAGCTTAAGCTTAATCTCGATCGCTAAGATGCAAAAACTAAAATTTTTAGCGATGACATTAAAAGCCAAAATTGCTGCGAATTAAATTTTTATGGCATTGTTAAATCTAGCAATGCACGTTACAATATTGTATTCGTAGCCAAAAATCGTTAAATCAACTTTATAAATTTTAAGCGATAGAGATTTAGCTTTAGCGAATTACAGAATACGACCACAGGTCAAAACTCCAGTAATGAAATCGGTGTGTATGCAGTGTACGATTTTAAAGACTTGTGTACTTAATTTAAGTTTTTTAACTGAATACATATTTGATCGCCATTTTATGTTATTAAAAAAAATACAGAAACAACACAAAATTTACTTTCGGCGAATTTTTTGTATTTTTCTCAGTTTTGGCGATTTCTGACATCCGGTTTGGCGATGGAGCTCAAACCCTGATTTCGCACAAGTTTTTTTCATATGCGTTTTGACAGCATTTCACGTGAAATGTTGAACAGAGTACCAGGCTTTAGGAAATAACTTTCTGACGCACTCAAAGCGCTTAGTAAGTCGTCAAAAAGTATATTGATTATTTTATTTACTAATTACCATGTTTCCGAAAAATTTCGTTCATTTTTTTTACCGAGGTTGGATAAATAGTTAAAAGTGCACCGTTGTAGAAGGCTTTTGATTCACAATAAGAAGCATTTTTTTTATAAACAACGTCTATATCTGTCAAATGTCTGTCAATGTTCATGCAAAAAATAGCATCAACTTCTTACAAACCTTTTCATTTCATTAGGTCTATCTGTAATCTTTAGGACAATGTGTTTTTCAAATTGTATGTTGTAGTATCTTACAGGAGTTTCCAAATTTTTTTTATTTCGGTTGCCCCGCACTTCAACGGTATATAAACCAACACAAATTGAAAAAATTTGTTTTTATCACCTAATAAACATATCGCTTCTTCATCGCAACATAGTCATATCTCAAAAAATCAAAAATTGTAAGTTATTTAAGCAAAGTGTTCCTTCATGCCTTCTCGTATTTGAACCGAAGTTATAGCAAAATATATCTTTAAATCGGTACATTTTGAAAACTTTAATCGCATTTTGCCAAGTTCATTTGTTTTTGTAGATATGACTATGTTGCAATAAAGGAGCTATATGTTTAGGTATCTGCTATTTTTAAGACTTGTCCATGGACAATTAAACTTTACTACCTGCATCTTAGTTTGAATTAATGTTCTTTATTAACTTTTCACTTCACTAAATTTATTAATTATCAACTGTTGCACTGCCTTTTCTGCTTTAAGTAGATTTATTGCATCAGGAGACATTGATTTACGTATGTACTCACTTCTTGTAATTGATCTAATCGACAACCCATCCACAGATGCTTATTTTAAGAGAATAGAAAACTAAATTTCAAAGTATAAATAGATGTTTTCTTAAACTATGAGGAATTTTTTATTTCCCGGGATCCCGCATGAAAAATCCCGGGAAAGCGGGAAATATAATTATTGACGGGAAATCCCGGGAAAAAACCCTACACATAACCTATGAACATAATGAGGAATAGATCATAAAAATCGATGAATGCGTTTCATTTTTATGCACAATTAAGTGAAGGTACCTCATTTTTAAGTGAAGGAAAAAACGCCCAGGAAACACACACAAAAACAAAATGTTATTTTTGTATGGAAATCGCGATTTTTATTTTTTTTTTTTTTTTTTGATATTAGTTTAGCTTGAGTTCATCAAATTAAATTTTCATTATATTATTTTACCGAAAGAAGGAATTTTACAACATGAAATTTATTAAAATTTAATAAAGCTCAGCCAAGAAAAATTATCAATAAATTTTAATAAAAATTCCAAGTTGTAAAATTCCTTCCCTCAGTGAAAATAATTTAATGAAAATTAAATTTGATGAACTCAAGCCTAATTAAAGAATATCAAAAATTAAAAATTAACAGTTCAACTAAAAATCAAATATTGTTCTTATTTATTGATAATTTTTATTCTTGGCTGAGCTGGGGATCAAACTCGGGTTGAATTTACGTTTCGAGAATAATCACATTCTCATCATCAGAATTCGTTGCAGTTTTACCCTCTGCATCAATAAAAAACAAATTTACTCAGTTATTAACGCGTCAAAAAAAAGTGTAACAGATTTAAAATACGTAGAAAAATTTAGTGACTAATACTTCGTTTGATTTATTTTTGCTATTACGACGGCTTTTAGTCTCTTGGAATCGATTTGGTCGCTCTTCCTGCTGAATTTTCTTTAGAGACTGCTTGCTGCTTTTGTTTTTGTGAAGCATTTAGGTGTTTGATTGAGATAATATTGGGCGACAGATAGCAACGCCGGAAATAAACAAAGGGGAATTTGAGGGCTTAAAAGAAAACTATTTTGGGAATTTAGTGGCAATGAAAGTTAGCAAAGATTTTAAACATTTTTTAAAAATAAAATTTATCATCGGTTTAAAAAAAATCCTCCTAGCGTTTCCAGAGAAAAGTGGGTTCACCCAAAATGGTCAGTAAAAAACGTTGCTGATTTATGCCAGGCAAACTAGGAAGTGTCAGAGCATAAACTCAACGAAATATGGAAAAATACCACTTAAAGATTAAAAAATATAAATTTTGCCTGACATAAATCAGCAACGATTTTTTTGCACGATTGAAGGTTTTTAAACTATATTTTTAATCTATATCTATATTAACATTTCTAAAATAATTATATTAAAAAAATCCCTTCAATTTCATTTCCGGCGCTAACACTTACTCTCTTGATTTCCGCCGTTGCTATCTTGGATCGCTGTTTAAGGACATAGAACAGTAAACAACCCTATCACGCTTTACTATAAATACTATATTATTTCTTATTTCTACATTTTACCACTTTATTCTTGTCCAACTTGCTTTCATCAAGTTTTGGAGCAACGTTTTTTTTTTTTACAGATGACAGCAGGCTTGAAGTCTGATCAAATTTGGCAAAACCTAACATTACCCTTTTTATGTTTGGAAAACAAGCTTTACACTTTATTTTGACGCTCACTGTTTATGTATGCACTACACAAACAATTTTCAGTCAGCTGTTTTTTTTTTATGAAAAAATGAATTGTTACCAATTGCATTTTTATCTTTTCCATTTTTTTTCAATGTTTTTCGATATTGCCAAAAAAGCAAACAAATTTCTCCGTACCGTACAAAAGATAAAAACGGTCTAAAAATAAAAGCAAAAGGGCTAAATTTGCGCGGTTTTTAGTTTAGGGAAACATGTTTTCGCGTTGAAGGCTCTTAAAATGGGCATCACTGATCAGTTCAGTACGAAAAGAGTAATTAACCCAAATGTGAAACAAATTCCCTAAGAAATTAATAGTATTTCGGTAAAAACAAACTTAATTGCTTGCGGAACTTATGCGAGTTTGAGAAATTTGGTTTTTTGTGACTAAAAATCATGATTGGTCCATAGCCTACGCCCAGAGACCTGCGCCGTGGGTTTTCATCGGCGGCGGCGGCTGACGCAAAAAAATGCTCGGCGGCGGATGGCTCCGGCTGTTAGCCGATGTGGCTGTCAGCCGATGGGATATGTATATTAAAATTATATGTATGTACATTTGTGCAAACATATTTGTATATGTTTATATTAAAACATTTTTCATTCTATAATTCACTACCCATTGAAAAAAAAATATGTTTTTGTTTAAACAAGAATCACATGTTTTCAATGACACAGGAAATAAAACATTAATTGAATAATTAGCTATTTAAGAGGTACAAAATTTAACATTTTTAGATATAAAACAGTTATAATAAAACACACCATCTGTTTTTAGAACTTCTATTTATCTTTGTTCGGCTTGAAAACGGTCTCTTAAAAAAGGACAAAATGTGATACAGTACACACCAAAATTTCGACCACGTTGAAGGCTTGTCTTGGTGTGTTGACCGCGTACATGAATACCTCAGTAGTGACGCAAACAAACATATTGGCGTTTTACTCTTAAATTCACTTTTCTTGTTAAGCATATTTTCGTAATGCACGAAATCTGAATTGAACTCGCTGATCTCGGCCACCGTATCGCTGGAGTCAATTTCATCCTCCATTACTTTTGATGCTTTAAAAAATTCTCCCACATATTGAGTTTTAAAAACAATCAACACTGTTTAACAAAAGTCATTTGGTCAAATTTTTACAGAGCTAAAACTTTTCGGCGGGAAAATACACTGAATAGTTATCACAAAAAATAATCAACAATTGCACCAGTGTTCACCCATTTTCCTATATGTCGTTATTTGGAAAATTCTGATGAAATTTTGGTGCTTTATAAACAAGAAACTAAGAGTTGCACTTTTTAAGAATAGACAAACAAAAAAGAATGTGGCAAGGTGTTAAAAAAAGAGAATAAAAATTATTTATAAAGTAATCGGTGGCTAAGCTGCAGCCGATTTTTAGCCGAAGAATTTTCGGCGGCGGTGGCTACAAATATCTTCATCGGCGGCTGGCTAACAGCCGGCTAAGCCGCTTCGGCGCAGGTCTCTGCCTGCGCCCCCTATTAAATCCACATCCGGCAAATACGACTAAAACCGTAACGAATTATGCCAACTATTATCCCATATTTGGTCCGTCATAGTTTTTTAAGACCAAAAATCATCACACAACCCAATTTCGTGAACAGCGATCAGTAATTGGTCAAAGTCCCCATTTAAAGGCAACTTTGGAAAAGACATTATTACGCTGGAAACCGTACCGTTAAATGCTTTTGTAGTGACATTTTTTTGTAACTTAGTATCATAAGACTCGAAATTACACTAAATATCGGTCTATAATTTACCATAGGCCTCATGTAAAGCTTAATCTGGAAAATCATTTCATCCACCTAATCCCGTTATACATTTAAGGCTAAATTAGTTTCATTAGACGTTTTGAAGGGACGATCGGTCAATAGCTTATAGTCCCCATATAAAGCCCACTTTCGAAAAACCTTTAAAATCGGCTAAAACCGTAATGAGTAGTGATATAAGCTCCATTTTAGTTTAATGTGGCTCCATTAAAATTTATGAAAATATGTCCATAATTCACCGTAGGTCCCATATAAACTCCACTCCCAGGAAACACTTAAGAACAACGTCAAAATATGTAACAAATAATTATGTTGTGCAAAATTTGCTTAAACTTACTTTTGTGAGACTGAAAATTACACTAAAAGAATTTATTGTTGATCGGTCCAGGATTTAATAAAGGTCCCTTACTAACGACTTACATTGAGACGAATTATGATATTTATACTTTTGGAATAGATATTTAAAAGCCTTAAATCACAACAAATTATAATACCGGGAGGTCAGGTTTTGTCATAAATTGGCTCATGATTTTAAGTTCCCATAAAAGGCACTCATGTAATTTTCGAACTCTCGGTGAAAGGTGTCAAAGATTCGACACAGCACAATTTACTTTTTTCAAGAAAATTCAAAAACTGCAAAAAGTGTTGACTTGAAAAAATTCGACTTGGTTTTGGTTTCACTTTAATTATTTTGTATGAAAAAAACTTTATGCATTTTTATCTTAAAAACATTTATTAAATCTACAATACAAAATAAAAAAAAATTTTTTATAATTAATTTATATTCTTAAAACAACGTCTCGGTTTGCCCTGGTGGGTCATGCCACAGTAGATATAACGATGTCGTACTGTTAAAATCATGGGACTTAATTTGCGAGTTTTCTGGACTGTCTGCAAGAAGGAAATAAGGAACTTTAATTTACTCAACTTAAAAAAAAAATAAAAATTAGTTTGTTAGTTGTTAACAAGATTATGAATTAAATTGCCACAGACCATTTTTAATGAATATTGTTGGGGAAAATATAAGTAATTTCCTTTATTTTTATAATCAATAATTTTTTAAGATATTAACACTATTAAGCACAAAAAAATGTAACTAGAAAGTTTACAATTTTTATACACTTTCCTTTTATTAAGCGCCATTTTGTTTTTCACTTCTTACCTGTGATCTTCTATTGATTTTAACAAACTCCGTATTTATTGTACTCTCCTGGGTAGATATTATATTAACAATTAAGCATATAATTAATAAAAACACTTTAAATAAAACCATTTTTTTTTAGTTTTTTAGTTTAATGAAGCCGAAGATAAACAACAATAACTGAACCAGAAAGTTTTAAAGACAGCCTTCAACTGAACTGATAAGAAACTCTTTGCAAATGCAACTTTATGAAACAATTGTTTACGATCTGTTTTCATTACAATTCATTCTTTTTATTTAATCGTGTTACTTAAGCAGTTGTTGTTAAAATAAAGTAAAAACAAAAGATGTTCATCTATAAAAAAAAAAAACATATCAGTAGGGCTTTTAAAATAAGTACACAGCACAGATGTTTTACAAATTATGAATGAACCTAAAGAGCAGTGGTTTTTGTGTTGAGTTTGAAATCCAAGTTATCTTTTAAGACTACTTCAACGGACAGTGGAAACAAATTCAACTTTATATAACAAGATAAATTTTACATCTTTCGCCACTACATTTAGATTTGAAAAGTTTTATCGGTTAGAAATATTTGCCAAAAGGTTCACACTTAACAAATATTTGATGAAAAAAAAATCCGAAAATGCGTGACCACTAAATTGTTAAACGATTAACTTTTTTTATGAGTGTTGTCAATTAACTGTTAAATATTGTTGAATCTAGCAAACATAATGAAAATCAAACAAACGTTTAATAAAAGCAAGTAGGATTGCAAAATTAGCTGTGCCGAATCTTAGATACCCTCCACCGACAGTTAAAATATTTCCGGAGTGTGCTTTATATGGGAAATATGGTAAATTATGGGCCGATCTTCACGACAGTTGATAGAGTAGTTTATAGTCTAATAAAACTGTGACAGACCAGAATTTATTACAATATCATTATTCATTATGCTTTTAGGCGTACCGTGTTTTTCGGGAGTAGTAGGACCGATTTTAGTGAAAGTTGACTGTGTGATTTCTAGTCTTATGAAACTGCGACAGACTAGACTTTATTACAAAAGCATTGTTCGTTAAGTTTTTGGGCGTATTAAAGAGTGGCCTTTATAAAGGGCCTATGGTAAATTATGGACCTATCTTTTTTTTGTGGCACGATTTCTAGCGTTATATCGGGTGATTTTTGAGCTATTATCTTTTTGGCAACACTGGTTTAAACAGCTGACGCACGTTTCGTGTTTTGTTTCACTGTCAAACATCTTCCGTTTGGTCTATAATTTAACCATGAATCGTCCTACAAACGAACAACGTTTGCAAATTATTGAATTTTATTATCAAAATGCGTGCTCTTGTGTTCAGCGAAGAAGCTCATTTTTGGCTTAATGGGTACGTTAAAAAGCATAATTATCAATTTTGGAATGAAGATCAGCCAGAAGCATTGCAAGAGCTACCAATGCCCCCAGAAAAAGTCACAGTTTGGTGCGGTTTATGGGCTGGTGGCATCACTGGACCTTACTTCTTCAAAGATGATGCGAATCGTAACGTAACTGGGAATGGTGAGCATTTTGGGAAAACTTTTTTTTGCCCAAAATGCAAGAGCTTGACTTGCATGACATGTGGTTTCAACAAGACGGTGCCACATGCCACGCAGCACGCTTAACAATGGACTCATTGAGAGGCGAGTTCGGTGAACATTTTATTTTACGTTCGGGACCGGTCAATTGGCCGCCTAGATCGTGCAATTTAACGCCTTTAGACAATTTTTTGTGGGGCTATGTCAAAGCTCATGTCTTTATACACATGCCCGCTTCAATTGACGCATTGGAAGGCAACATTGAAGCATTTATTCATGAGATACCGGCCGAAATGTTGGAAAGAGTATGCCAAAATTGGACTAAGCGGATGGACCATTTGAGGCGCAGTCACGGTCAATATTTGCATGAAAGAATCTTCAAACATTAAATTATATGGACCGTACTATCGATTCAAATAAAGATTTCATGCATTTTTCTGAATTTTTTGTGTTTTCACCCGATCAATCATTCCGCCTTTTTTTTTGGTTTTTGTAACAAAATTGTAAATTTTTTAGGGTGGTTGCTTTACATTTTGATATATAACTCTTTTTCTACTGCACTGATTTAAATGAATTTCGAACTTCAAGCTGCTTAGGAGAACTAGAAACAATTTGAGACCAATATTGTCCTTTTCTTTTGAGTTTATCGAAATTGAGTGTGTTTTCAATAGACAAACAGACGGATGGACAGACAGACAGACAGATGGACATGGCTAAATCGACCTAAATTACTTAATTACTCAAGGACCCAGAAAAAATATACTTTGTGGGACCTTAAAATGACAACCTTAGTATTTATTCCCTTTTTACAACTCGTTGTGGTGGAGGTTATAAAAACCGTTTTTTATACTTAAATTCAACTAAAAGCGAAAATGTATGTACTAGTGCTGGGAAACTATTGATAGTACTATCGATGTTATCGATAGTCTTAAAATATCGGAAATATCGATAGGATAAATATCAATATCGATATTATTACTTAAAATACAGCTATGAAGACATCTAACAGCAGCTATACACACACAGTGCTGAATTACAGCAATGAATACAAACAACAAGAATGGCAAGTGGTATGGATTGTTTAGCTGTGATTTTTACTACTAATTAAAGGCATTTATGTGGAAATTTGTATATGTTTACATAGGGACTGAAATGTCAAATATTTTTGTAATGTTGTAAAAAAAAATGCAAATCCAAATGCAATTGCGAGCATAGGACAAAACAATGAACGACCACTAGAGGATAAATCCGCTAGATTGATTACCTTTTTGGGTTGAGAATCAAAACCAATTTAGAAAATTATTTAAAGTTGCAATTGAATATCCTTTAGTCCCTGCTACTTCGGTTCCTTCAGAAAGGTACTTACTTATACATACAAACGTCTCATACGTTCAATAAAGTGATAAAAACAACGAACTGTAGCTTGATAAAAACTAGTTTGCACAAGTACAAACATTCAGTCGATAGTAATATTGATATATCGATAGTAGAAAATATCGATAGTATCCCAGCAGTAGTATGTACATAATAGGCTTTTTACACTGATCCCAATCTAACATATACCATCAAAGATGTAGAAAATGTGAAACACTCGTTTACATTGCTCACATCTAACATCTACCATCAAACAAAAATGTCACCATTTTTGGAAAAAAATGTTTTTAAAATAAAAATTTTTTTTCTACAAAAGTGCCAAAATTTAAAAAGAAAACACAAAAATTTATTTAAAGTTCAATTTTTTTAACTTAACAAAAAAACAATGCAATAAAAGAGAAAACTTGACAAATAGCATCGCTACTTTCAAAAAAAATTTTTTTTTTGTCAGTGATGCCACAATAATAATAGAACTTATTGCCACTTTTCTAGTGATGACACTAAAATAATCGAAAGATGTAGAATTTAATGAAATGAGATAGAAACATCTTTTAAAGATGTTGAAAGATGTTGGTTTTTAGCCCTATGTATTTCTTATGGAAAGATGTTAACATCTTCGGAAATTGTGGCATATGTATGGTAGATGTTAGATGTTAATCAGTGTTAAAAGGCTATTAGACCGACTCAACTTGTATGGAGCTGAAAAAAGTGTTTTTGTTGCTCCTCTGAAAATAAAGCTTGATATGTTTTATGATGATTCCCAAAATATTTTGGTTCTAGCGTTGACCATCTTTGAGCTGGACTATTTTTAAAAAAGGTATTTTTTCCGTTTTTTTTGTACTTTGCGCCAAGACGACATAAATAAATAACATAAAAATTTGGTATCATCGAAAAGAGTTTTTGAAGCAGCATCCAATGGTGTATAAAACTTGACCACTTGCGATCCACTTAATAGAAATTTTCGTTTCGGATTTTCATACAAATTCTACGTATGTGGAAATAATGTACGGCTTTTCAAATTGAATCTGTTTTAAAATAATGTTAATTTATTTGTTTTTTTTTGTAATTATTTTCATATATACACACAGAAAAAAATACCAATGTAAAATTAACATGGCGAAATGTTGACTGAGAATCATAGTAAATTTCTGCAAAAGGGTGGCCTTTATTTAAATTTTTCATTATTTTATATTAATTTTAAATGAAAAATATTGAAATAACCTTAAATCACGTTTATTTAGTATTATTCACTGTGAAAATAACATTGTTTAATATTGAATCGATAACACTGCTTTACAAATTTTTAATTTGGAAAAGTACCAAGAACGCCACATGCCTAGATAAGCTAATTGGGACCTCCTGAAAACGAAAAACGCTGTAATTTTTTTTCTAAGTACCGTTTTTTAGATAACGGTACTTTTGTGTTTTTCGGTGTATGGTCCGACTCAAACCCTTGTGGAGCCCAACCGAAAAGTCCCAATTAACTTATGTAGGCATGTGGCGTTCTTGGTATTTTTTGGCTGTAAGCCAGTGGAATAAACTGTTTTTTATATTAAAATCAAAAGTTTATCTTGTTAAATTAACATGCATACATCTTAAGTATGTACATTATTTTTTTCATGTTTAAAATATTTTATAAAAAGAAGACAATTCCCATATTCTTTTAATTAAAATTATGTAGTTACATAGTACATCAAGTTTTCAAAGTAGAATGATGACGAAAACCATATTTAGGGATTCTGCTGATGCTTCTGTTAACAAAGGAGATACAAAATAAGTGAAACATATGTTACAGGGGTAAGTGTTTTGAATTATTCTTAAATAAACGCATACTTTGTCTCTGAAGCTTCTTCTCACTGTTAAATCACACTCAAATCAATTTGATTCTTCATGAAATTCACGTTGTTTCAACTTGAAATAACTTTCATTCAACGTGATTCGGATTGTTATTTCAACATAAATGACATTTTGCTCTGACTTTACTGCAATGTTAAATTAACATGAACTATAGTTGTTTTAAAAGAAAAAAAATGCTGTTCGCAAGTTATTGTAAAATCAGGTTGAATTAACATGAAAAACGTATGAAGCAAAATCACTACCGAAAATTTTTAAATCAACCTTGTTTTCAACGTTTTTAACTTGATTTTTTTCTGTGTGTAGGCAATATGGGTATCAAATTGTTTAATATATCAATTATAATACCTGGTGATAAGCAAAATGTCCGTTTTCAAACCCTGGATGCTGTGAGATAAATTTAAGTTAGGTCGCAAGTGGTCAAGTTTTATATACCATTGAATGCTGCTTCAAAAAATCTTTAAGATGATACCAAATTTTATTTATGTCGTCTTGGGCCAAAATACAAAAAAATACATTTTTTTAAAAAGGTCTAGCTCATGGATGGTCAACGCTAGAACCAAAATATTTTAGGAATCATCATAAAACAAATCAAGCTTTATTTTCAGAGGGGTAACAAAATCACTTTTTTTGAGTCGGTCTAATGTACATATTTCAAACTCTCCTTTGAGTTGATTTTTTAGCTTAATATCAAAAATTAAAGGCCAAAGTCCCACCTACAAACCAAGAAACGGGTTTTTAAGATTCCAATCCAATCAAAAGTTATGGAGTTTTTTCCGCCTTATCGAAAATTGGTCCACTATTCGCCGTTCTTAAAGAAACTTTGTAAATTCGTTAGATAGATTCAAATTTCTCGGGAATAGAACCTAAAATTTTTAACACGTTTCTTCCTTTTTGTTTGGTACTATAATTGCACAAACTGCGGTGAGGTAAAGTTTCTAAAACCGCTGAGCATACGAGCGATAAACACTATAATTAAAAATTTAATTTAAATAGGAAAACTTATTGAAAAAAGTTGGGACATGTTCAATATTTTATTATCTTAATTAATTTGACTTTCAGAAAAGTTTAAAATTATTATATTTTTTACATTTGGTGTATTCATTTAAGGGTCAAAGAAATTTATTTTAAGCAATAAAAAAATTACATTTATAATAACTTATCGCTAGAACAGGGTATCGGCTTTCCATTGTGTTTAAAACCACAATTTTTATTACTACGTCGCGGAGCTTGAGCGATAAAATAAACTATTTCCGATGAAGTATCCTTAAAAATAAAGAAATTAAAAGTTTAATTAAAAGTTTGTTAATTATTAATTTTGAAACAATTTCAAAATATTTTTTAATATTTACATTAAAATCGTGGGCAACGCTCCTCTCCAAACTTTCCTCATTGGCTGTAGATAATTTCAATAAAACAAATAATAAAATAAATGTTTTCGCATTAAATAAATACATAATTCAATTAATAACTGTTTCGAAGACAATAAATTGACTCGATTTAGTATCAGCAAAATATCCTTTCAATATAATTTCTTCAAGTGTAAGAAATATCAGCACTTTAATAATTTTCCGTTATGTTTAAAACCGCAATTGGCCGCTTGTCGTGGAGGCGGTATAAATATGGATTTATTGCGCCGGCGATTCTAAATAATAGAATTTTCACATTTTTATTACGTATTTCAATAATTATTTTTTTTCTCAAAACTTCTTAATTTACTCACTTCTTCTGGATTTGAACTTAATTCAAAATTCAATGTTTCATTTAAATTGTTAAGGGAGTTTGTTTCTATTTCGGTAGTATTAATTTTATAGTTAATTATATTGTTGCTATTATTGTAGTTATTTGTATAATTGTTAATTGTTTTATTAAATATGTTGTTGTAATCTAGTTCATTGGCTTTTAACAATGCGCAAAAAATAAATATTATTAAAATTTTTATAAACATTTGTTGATCTCTTTCGGAACGTATAAATCCAACTGATTGCACTGATTTCTTACACTTGTTGTATTTTCAATATTTCGCTGATAAGGAAAACAAAATGACCAGCTAAATTATTGTGTCATTATGAAATAAGTTGTGCTTATTTTCTTAAATATTTTTTATTCAGTTGGAGGGGTAAAACAGACTTAAATGTCGGCTATAAGGAATTTATAGTTTCCCTTTTAGAAAATATGGTTTACATTAATTTTAAAACCTCCACATCTACACCTTTTCCAATTGTTGTTCAGAAGGCGTCAATTGTAATTCAGATTGGTCAATTGAACTTCAGAAAGCGTCAGTTTTTAATCAGATTAGTCAATTGTAATTCAGAAAGCATCAATTGTAATTGTAATTAGTCTATTGAAATTCAGAAGGCGTCAATTGTAATTCGAATTAGTCAATTGAAATTCAGTAGGCGTCAATTGTAAGTCAGCGTTGCTGTCATCTGCAAGAGTGTACAGGGCTGGAAGTTTGAAATAGGAGGTCGCTCAGAAAAGTTAGAAATAGAGTAGGAAAAAGAACGGAGCCTTGTGGCACACCTGAATGAATCTTAAACACGTTCTACGAAACCCCTTCTTTAACAACTCTTAAAGAAAGCTCGACATAAATCGAGAAGAATTATTATAGACCCCAAATGCAATAAGTGACTCTACATGAACTTCACGTTGTTTCAACTTGAAATAACTTTCATTCAAAGTGTTCGTAGCAAATATTATTTCAATGTCAATGTCGTTTTGCTCTAACTTTACTTTTGCTCGCAGTTTATTGTAAAATAATGCAAAATTAACATGAAGTTATATGAAGTAAAATCACTACCGAAATATGTTAAATCAACCTTGTATTCGACGATTTTTTGCATTGATCTGTGTGTAAGAGAAAAGCAAGTTTAAAAAGGCAAAATTAAAAAAAAAACTAAAAATTACTTCTTTATAAACAAGCATACAAAGAAAATACTTCTCTGGCTGGTAACAACAAAAATATTGTTTCAAGAAAACGAAGAGAATAAAAAAGATGAACTAATAAGTGCTTAAATGAGCCGAAGTACGTACTAGTAGGAACCGAAGTACCTGCTAAATTACAAAGGGCAAAGTACATAAATTGTGACGTTAATTCGATTTTTATGTTGTATGAAAAATTAAATAAATTTTTGCCGTTTTATGCTTTGCATGCAAAATACCATTTGTCTTTACCCTGCGGGAAATTTGTGTCAATTGGTCCAACAGACTGGTCCTGGGAGTTGTGAAAATAGAACAGGTACAAAAAGAAAGAACTCACGACCAGTGAAAGGAGAACCAATCATGTAACTGGTTTATGAAGAAAAGGGTAGAAAAAGTAAAGAATTACAGTACAGTCTTTACCGGTGGTGTGACACATTTTTTGGGACTTTCTAAAATTTGGTTCTTGATTTTAATTCTAGGACTTGTTGTATTAAAATAATACTGCATTGTATTGAAATAATACTACATTATAGTGACTGTCACTAAACACGTCCATAGAGAATAGATGTGTGACTGGTCAAATGGTGTCAATTGACCCCCTCCAATGACAACCCCATGTAAAAGTGATAGGTCTTATTCATAGAAAATGTTAAAACAAGAACCGGTCTCTACCACCAAAGCCCTATCACGGGACTACTTTGGTGTCAGTTCGCTTCCCTCTAGGGTAATGACAAAAAACGCTTGTCTGCGGGAAGGCAGAGTCTCTGGTGGGAATCGATCCCGCGACTCCGGCAATGATAGACTTACTCACTACCAGCTAGTTTAATTTTGACCTTAAAGAGCCAAAATAGATTTCTACAGGGCCATCAAACGTTCAAAAGTGCCAAAAACGGCACAATTGTGCCAGGTTTTGCAACACTGGTCTTCATCTATAATTCTTCATGCCACTTAATCTTCTCTTCGTTTTGCTTTTATCTAATGGTCAGGTATCTTTAAAACAATCGTTTCTGCTGCCATTGGCAATCGGTCGGGTTTGTTTGTTTTATTCTTTTTCCTGCATTCTTTTTTCTAAAGAATAACAATTATTGATGCTGTCTTTTGAGTTCTTTCAATTAAGAAATTTTTGCTTTTGTTTAAAGCAGTGTGTTTAAACGCTGCTAATTAATTGATATTTCTGTACAAAAACTAAAATAAAAAAATTGGTGGCGAAATGCATCGATTTGTATTTAATTTTGTAAAAAACTCATTTTATATGACTGCAAACCTTCAAAATTCTTGCAGTTCAGTTTATTATAAAACATACGCCCCATATTAAACCTAAATTGATAAACAGTTAAACACGTTAAAATATTGAGTATAGGGTGTATTTTGTAAGTGATAATAATTTAAATAACAGTATTGTCAGCTTTTGTTGCATTTCCTTTTTCTTTATAAACAATAAAAAATTATAAAATTTTATTAAGAATAAACGTTGTAAATAGTCGAGATCTCAATGATTTCCAGAAAACAAAAATTTCAGACTTATTTAAATGAAAACGTTTAAGAATAAAAATACAAAAAAATTAACTAGATTAATGTAACTATTACAGCCGGTTCGATATCGTTAAACAGACAGTTAGTTACTAACTAATATCTAATTAACATTTGGAAGTTTTCAGCTGAGTCTTCTTTAAGAACTCTTGAAGACTAAAAAATCAAAAATCTCATGGGCGTCTGAAAAAAAGATTCGAAAATGAAATTGATTTATTAAAAATACAAAGACAAAAAGTAAAAAGGTCGCAAATTTATCATAGAAGAGTTTCTTCAAATAAGACATGAAATTGATTCCGTATTTTGCACAATTGGACGATGAAAAACTAATTGTTATCATGTCGTTTTTGTTTTAAGCATAAGAAATTGACAGACATTGGAAAATTTACTCAGAAAATGATTCTGTGTCGATCGGTATGATAAAAGGTGGGACCAGAGGCTACATTTTTATGCGTCACACACATCATTACGAACGCATACCCTTATTGTGGTGTGGGTATGAAAAAAATTGCAGAATTAAAACGGTTCGCGCTGCCATAATGATAACAATACGCTGACAAAATAAAAACGGACTGTTGACAAATGAAATGGCTTTTGTAAAAAGTTTGCTCGTTTTTAAAGTTAGAGCAAACGTGGTTAGCGTACTGATTTTTTTTTTAATTTTTCCTACTACACAGAAAAAATTATTTTTCCAATTCAAACAGGCAATTTGTAGAATCAAACAATTTTTTGTCTGAAATCGGTCCTATAAACAAATTCGCATATACAAACAATTTATTTGCATTTTGTTTATTGAAAAAAACACTGATTTTTTCAAACAAATAATTTAACTGAATCAAACAAAAAGTTTAATGAAATTCATATAAATTTCAAACCAATAATTTAACTGAATCAATCAAAAAAGTTTTTGCACAATCAATGACGCGCACACAAGCAAGCACTGTAGGAGAAGATGAAGGCAGAGCAGAGCAGCCGGCTGGCTTTGAGACACATTTTTTTTGTTTAATTAATTTTTGAACGAAGTCTTATTTATACACACAATGCTTTTCTTCATCACTCACTGTTGCTGTATCCTTTGCTTTGCTAAAGAAGAAGAAATGTAACCCAAAACTGCGGCAGACCGACTCGAAATGTTTTTCGTCATTATTCTATTTTTGTATTTGATGTATTTAAGTAAACAGTTTGATAAAATTGAATACGGGATTTTGTTTTTTTTTTACCAACTTTGAAACCAACCAAAAATTTATTTTGCTTCTTATAATGTTGTTGTTGTTGTTTCTGTTGTTTAAAAAGAGTGAAACGTTTTTTTACCTGCTATTTTTGTTTGTTTTTTTTTTACTACAAACCGAACAAATAAAAAAATGCAAAAAGACGACAACATTCAAAAGCGTTAAATATTTCATACAAAATTATGAAAACTTGAAACCAACAACGCGTATATTATATTTTTGAATAGTTGCCCACATTTTTGTTGGTTAAATAAAAATTAAACAAAAATATTAATTGAATCAGTAAAAAAATTTGTAGAAATTAAAAAAATTTTCAAACAAGCGTTTGTTTGAAAATAATTCGGCAATAATTTTTTCTGTGTACAACATCGCTTACTTGGTAAGCGAAATTTTTGCTTTAACTCTTTCTCCCTTACAAATGTTCTCAGCCCTATAAAAATAACATTCAAGAAAAATAAAAAACGTTTTATACTTTAACCTTTTATTATTCAATATGTGTCGTAGTATAATTAACTTAAGCAGAATAAATTTTAAAAAAGTTTTTTATAAAAGTTTATTCTATTAGATTACGTTTGTAGTCTTTGAAATGCATATTTTTGCACGTAAAAAATCTCTAAGGAGTATTAGGAAGAAGCAGATACATACATTCCAACAACTTTTTAAGCGCATTTAATAACTTTCTTTTACATGTATTTAAGTCTTCAATATTCAATCAAGCCGTATAAATTTATTAGTAAAAAAATTTATTATACCCTACAACTGCAATGCTGGGGATTATGTGTTTGTGCTTAAGTTACCCAGCGGTAAATATTGAAAGGACCGCAAGTGGCAGGCCTTTTTGAAGGCCTCTATACTCCTTTCTAAGAGATTCGCTTCGCATGATATCCTGCCTTCAAAAGTATGCCTTCTAGAAGGTATAAACTTCTTTTTAAAAGACCTTCTGAAATATTCAGTACACATTCGCTACTCCCTTCTTTGAGAAGGGAGAATGGAAGGTGTTCAGTTTTATTTACTTTTTATTTTTAGTGACCTTCTTTACTCCCTTCTTTGGGAAGGGATCGAAGTTGTTTTTAAAGGAAGTGTGGAAGGCCTTGCGCCCAATGACAACCTGTGTAAAAAATAAATAAGTATGGAATTCGGCGAGAAGGGCTTCTGACTGCTTGTGACTGCTAAATAAGGCCTTCTATTAGGCCTATTTACTCCTTCTAGTTACCGCTGGGTAGTGATGTAAAAAATACTTTCTAAGGCGATTTAAGTATATTTGTGCGTTTGTTCAAAATTTGCTAAAAGGCCAATCACTTAAAACGAATAAATTTTTAATTGATGTTGGTATTTCGATAAAATTAAGCACAATATCAAATTCCGCGCAAAATAACATTTAGGTGTCAACATTTTTCTTTTCCATTGCAATTTAAAACCGTGTAGCAAGTGATTATTGTATACTAAAGCGGGTCGGTCTCCATAAAAATAAGGTATGCCAGTCACCCCTTAGAATAACAGATATGTCAATGAAGTTTCTAAAACAGTACTCATGTTCTGTAACTTTAGTGAAAACTTCTCGCTTCGAAAAGATGTGAAACAAAATATTCCATCGTTTCTCGAAAATTGAGAAAAAAGTGTGTCTCTAACTCATGTCGAAAACTATTTAAAGAGATTACGTCGTTACGTTATAAATGCCATAACATCCCTAGAGGGAAGCGAACTGACACCAAAGTAGTCCCGTGATAGGTTTTTGGTGGTAGAGACCGGTTATAGTTTTAACACTTTCTATGAATAAGACCTATCACTTTTACATGGGGTTGTCATTGGAGGGGGTCAATTGACACCATTTGACCAGTCGCAAATCTATTCTCAATGGACGTGTTTAGTGACAGTTACTAAAATGTAGTATTATTTCAATACGATGTAGTATTATTAAAAAAAAGTCCTAGAATTAAATTCAAGAGCCAAATTTTAGAAAGTCCCAAAAAAATGTATCACACCACCGGTGAAGACTGTACTATAATTCATTACTTTTTCAACCTTTTTGTCCTTCATAAACCAGTTACATGATTGGTTCTCCTTTCACTGGTCATGAGTTTTTTCTTTTTGTACCTGTTCTATTATCACAACTCCCAGGACCAGTCTGTTGGATCAATTGACACAAATTTCCCGCAGGGATTGTACTCGAAGCCGAAGCAGGCGTTGAGAATGTCAATAACACAAATTGTTGACGGCGACCAAAATTTACCAAAATTTAAAAATTTTTAACGACGGCGGCGAAATTACACCGTCGGCTATACCAAATAATGCAAAGTGCGACTTTAATGTTTCTTGTTTGCAAACGAGCTTTGAAAAAATTCGTACATTTTATAAAAATGTTAAAAGCAAAATAATTAAACAATGAAAAAATGTGCCAAGAACAAAATTTTATTATTATTATTCTTTGCATTTTTAATTGTTTTGTAGTGTTAAAATTTTTTCTCACCCCGTTTTTATTTGTGAGTTTATTTGACAGTTCAAAGCGGGAACTTTTCTCACAAAAATGTTACAGGCACACTTTGTCTGTAAATTGGCGAGTAATTTCCTTACGTGACAGCTAGCACTCGCCAAAAAAGTTACAGACACAGTTTAGTAAGATAAACGGCTGTTTGTTTCAATATATGGCATTTTTGTTTAATTTCACACATTTCAATCGAAAAGTTTCTCGACGCGAGAGTAACAGAACATGGGCACAGGACAAACATTTTTCGCCGAGCCCCAAAAAGAAAAGTATCATGCAGAAAAAAAAATAGGGAGAAACGTAAAAGTTTCGCTTACCATATCGCTTACGGAAGACATGAATTTTATATTGCGAGTTCCCACTTTGGAGCAATAAATTTTTGACACAGAAAGCGCTTTATTTAGCGAATGTAAAAATTTTTTAACGTCACGATCACCTTTACACACTGCATTTTTTGTTGTAAAGTTTAATCTTTAATATGCTCCCTTCCAAACCTGGTTCGTAGTAAGGGAATGTTGTGGTTCTTCAAATGCAAATTTTTTTATTGATAAGAATTCGTTCACTTACTAAACTGCATCACTGTATGTCTTAATGCGTAGCGCATAAATGTGACGTGAAGAGAGATAACTGAATTCATATTTGGCTTCAGCATGCTAAAAACATAAGAATATTCAGACTAAATTGTTATAAAAAAAACTTTTAAAAAGTGTTAAAATGTCTACCTGTGAAATTATTTATTTTCCTATAAAAATGTTTATTATAAAATGTTCGGCCCTTATGCGTGTGATTTATATTTTGCAACGCCTTACAAACATAACCACAAAATTTAAGTGCTGAACTATGGTTGTGTAGGTGTAAATTTCCCAGCGGTAAAACTAAGAAGACCTTACTTCAGGCCTTTTAAAAGGCCTGCTTAAAAATTGTTTTCATTAAATTACTATTCTTATCTAACTGCCTCATAGAGGGCCTCGACTCTGTGGTGTAAAAGATAAAATACACCTTCCACACTCGCTTCTATGAGAAGTGAGCAGAGAAGGAGTAAAATCTGTTGTATTGTTTTTTTGCTCAAGCAAAAGCAAAATAATTATTTTTTTGATCCCGTTACCATTCTTATGTACCTGCTAAAGAAGCGAGAGCGGAAGGCCTTCTCCGCAATGACAACGTGTGTAAAAAAGATATGAGTATGGAATGGAGCGAGCAGGCCTTGTTTATCCAAAATAAGGAGTACAGAGGCCTTCTAGAAGCCATCCGTACTCCTTCTTTTTCCCGCTGGGTTATTCTATCCGAACAAACACGAAGGTTTGATTTCAAATTGAAAATGATTTGAAATCAAATGTTTTCACAAACGACAAACGTTTGATAATGATTTGAAAATCATAGCATTCTCAACAAAAATGGGAAATTATTTTCAAATTAAAAATGCCTTTATTTTCAATTTGCTTCCAAACGTAATTCCCAAATGTGGGTTATAATATAATGTGGAAACTAAATAAAAATATTTTATTTTTCAATGGGATAAACATTTGGCATCATAGCTATGAAATAATGTTCTTTCCGTTCTCTAATTCTTGCAAAGACGATATAATTGGCTCCCTTTTATTTTGAGGATTGTAGCACCGCGATCATACAGCAAACTTATAATATCTTCACTTTCCCGTTTTATTATTTTTTATTCGCATTCTTAATCATTGCAATTACATATTCACAAATAATTTTTAATTTTCATAAGAAAGAAATCGTTCACTTGTAAAACATATTCACCACGAAGTAAAAATGTAACTTAAGTCGCAATTTAGTATTGCCAAGTTTAGTTTTGATTTGAATTTAACATATGATACCAATTTGACATCAAATCAGTGTTCGAAAATAAACAGTACATTATTTAACGTTCGAATCACACACCCAGGAACGATATCTATTTTGTTAGTGATTGTGAAGACATACACAACCCTTAAAACCGTTCGTAACTATTTTCAGGAAAGAACCCGAACATTAAATAATGTTCGGTTCTTCGTAAAAAATCAGAACAATTGTAGTGATTCTGTAGACAAACATTATATTTTAATGTTCTATAATGTTTTTTTCTTGTGTGTATTTTGTTTTTGTAAAAAATGTTTGGTTTTTTTTTTTACCAGCCAAAAGGGACGAACATTAACGAGCCGAACCGAACACATTTTAGTTTGTGGATTTTCAAAAAAAACCGAACGGAATTAAATGTTCACATCTTTTGTTGAGTTTGATAAAAACAGTAATATTTTTGTGTTCGAAAGATGACTAACAGGGAAACTTTATTTTTTTAATGATTTTCTACACAAACTCTATTTGCGTTTGTGTTTTCCACAAATCTACCGAACCGAACATTAAGAAAGGATATTTAGTGTTTATTTTCGAACACTGCATCAAATTGATAAAAATTTTATGTTAAATGTTTCTTTTCAAATACATAATTATCAATTTGAAATTGAAAAACGTTTAAGAATTGTGTTTGATGTCAAATGATAAAGTCATTTCATATCAAAGGTTTGACTTCGTGCTTGTTGGGATACTGTTCATAGAAATAATTTTAATTGTTCAAGTTTTTTTAAGGCTTTAATCAAATTGATTTATTATTTCTATATCAAAAAGTAAGTAATTTTTAAACAAAGGTTAGCTTTGTGTACTTGTATAACATTTCAAAGCCGCTTAATTAGCTTGACAAAAAAAAAAAAAACGGCGAAAACATGATAATTAATTTTGTAAATATGATATTCCAAGTTCAAAGAAATGTTAAAAAATAGTTGTATTAAAACAAAAGTACTCATTAAAAGTATTAAAAATGTAAATATTGAAAAAATATGGTTGGCCGGAACCAAAATCTAAGAGCAACATGCTATTGTTGCATAGTGGAAGGTTTTGGAAAACAAATGGAAATAAAACTGGATTTTGTAAAAGGTTAGTCCGGTTTGAATAAAATTCAGCCAATTAACGACTTCAATTTGAGTTTCAAAATTATAAACGATCCAGAAAAAAATATTTTATTAATGGAATGTAATTCATCTTTACCACTTTTAATTCTAAAAGCACCAATTGTAATTCAGAATAGTTCACTCAAATTCAGAAGGTATCAGTTGTGATTCAGAAAACGGCAATTGTAATTCAGATTAGTCAATTGAAGCTCAGAAGGCGTCAATGGTAAATCAGATTAGTCAATCGTAATTCAGAAAGCGTTAATTGTTAAAAAAGAAAATAATAAATGTAAGAAATGTTTGAAGTTAAAAGTAAAAAGTCTGAAAAAGTCGTTTTAAAAGGAATTGTGGGACTTCTTAAAAAAAATTGCATTAAGAAATCTTTTTACTTGTTAAGTTTCATTAAAAATATTTTAATTAATACAGTTTTTATTACATAGATTAAAATTATTATTATTGATTATTGCAATTATATTATCAAAGTTATTTTCGGGAATACAAAGTTTATCATTAATACGATCTTCGTATGACGTGCAAAATTCCCAGTTTTTCATATTTGATAAATACACTGAAATTTATTGCGAAATGCGCATAGAGGCTTGCTTTCCCTCAACAATAAATTTCAGTGTATTTATCAAATATGAAAAACTGGGAATTTAGCACGTCATACGAAGATCGTATTAATGATAAACTTTGTATTCCCGAAAATAACTTTGATAATATAATTGCATGTGCCCGTGCATAAAACTGAATTGGCAAATTGGTTTAGTTCGTTGTTTTCTTACGAAGACAATAGAATGAAGCGGTTTGTTTTTTAATTTTGTTTTTTCTTTTAACCCACTTACAACTACAATTCGAGTCGGAAAGAACCCAACCAATTGTAGGGGGATGTAAGAAAAGATAAACTCACTGTTTATTGTTGGTGTTTTGTTTAAGCTTTGATATTGTTACAAGTAAGACTTAGAGTGTTTATAACTCTTATTCGCTTAAGGTTTTATTTGTTTAATATTTTTGGCTTTTCTAAAATCTTTGGAAAAGGTTTCCTGATGAGCTGGTGTAAGCAACCGGCGAAATGCGCATAGAGGCTTGCTTTCCCTCAATAATAAATTTCAGTGTATTTATCAAATATGAAAAACTGGGAATTTAGCACGTCATACGAAGATCGTATTAATGATAAACTTTGTATTCCCGAAAATAACTTTGATATTTTAAATTTATTTTACAATTTTTAAAAACATTGGAAATGGTCCACGACTTTTTGGCGGCATATTTTTTTTTGCAAATTAAAAAAAATTCAGGTGGTGGATTATTTCTTTTTTACTTCCTTTAGTCCTATTTTCATCCATACATGATCTAATAACTAAATCCGCTATCATATTAGAGTTACTACAAAATTGTATTTATATATATTCCAGAGCACCGTGTAAAATGCATCTAATTTGCAAAAATCTAAATTATTAACATACAAAGATGATACACTTGCCAAAAGATAACATTTGATACCCATATTGCCCTATTTAAAACGAAGGGTTACCACCCCATTGCATTTTTGCCAAAACGCGAACTAGCACGAATTTCAAAAAAAGCTGAGACACGTGTTTAATTAAATCGACTCAAGATTAAAATATGTTAATTTGGCACTTTTATTACAAACAACCCCGAACAAAAAATTCAAAAACCGTTTTTTTTTACAGAAAATCCTTAAAAATAAGGACATGGATGATCGTCCTTGGACAAATTGTATATACAGTTGGACGTGCCTTAAAAAAACCTTTCTTACGATACCCAATTTGCATATGTTGGTAAGGAAACAGATTCTCAAATTAACAAAACATGCAAAACTATACCCTTTTTCAAACTGGTCCAGCTCACGAGAGGTCAAAGCTGGAGCCGAAATATTTAAAATGGCATCTTAAAAAAGTCCAAGGTTCATTTTTAGGAGGGTACATCGAGCACTTTTTTTGGTGAGTCGCTCTAATATATATATTTGGCGGCATGAAATAACCCCCCAAAATATAACCCCCCAAAAAAATAATGAAATAACCCCCCAATGCGTGGGGCCTTATTTCATATGCAATAAAGCCCCATTTTTGAAAATGAAATTAGCCCACAACGAAATGAAATAACGCCCCAAACATAAATGAAATAATTCCCTAATTTTTGGGGGCTTATTTCATACGAAATAAAACCACAATTTCTGAAATGAAATAAAGGCCCAATATATGTAATACATTTAACTATACAGTTTTGCTTTAAAGGATCATGCGATATATATCATGGTATGATATACCAAACACAAGCTTCTCCAACTAAGGCTTTTCTGCATAGCCGGCCTTCGGCCGGGCGCAATGACTTTTTCCTCTAGGCTATAACAAGCACCGGCTTCGCTAACTAAAGCTTCTCTGCATAGCGCCAGGATTTTCTCCTCAATAGTATAAAAATACCGACTCGACCCGGCTACGCAGAGAAGCTTTAGTTAGCGAAGCCGGTGTTTGGTATACCATATAGAAGAAAATCATTGCGCCCGGCCGAAGGCCGGCTATGCAGGCCAGCTTTATTTATCGAAGCCGGTGTTCTGTATACAAAAGTCGATAAATCCTTGCGCCCAAAAACATTTTCATTATAAATATAAAAATGAAATAATCCCCCAAAAAATATATTGGGGCTTTATTTCATAATGATTTTTTGAGGGATAATTTCATATGAAATAATACCCCAATTAAAAAAATGAAATAACAACCCAAACAAAATGAAATAATCGTTTTTGTTGTTCTCTGTACAAGCTTTTGGGGGGTTATTTCATTATTTTTTTGGGGAGTTATATTTTGGGGGGTTATTTCATGCCGCCTATATATTAATATATAATAAATTCTATTTAATGGTGCGATGATCGTACATATCTCGGTTTTGTAAAATATAAACTTCAGCCGGCTAATGATTCCGTCAATAGTGGACGCCGCTGCCGGTTTCCTAGGGGCATATATTTCTGATGTCAGATGGTTTGTCAGAAGAAAATAGAGCACGCTCTAACTGAAATTTTGTCAGATGACTTTGCATCTGACTTTTACAGAAGCAAAGTTTAAAAGGTAACACACGACATGTATGTATTTTGCAGTGGGAAATTTGACATGTCAGATGACAAAAACATGTCGTGTACGGTCGCCTTAATCAAACTATCCCTCCAATACTAAATATTTTCCCTTATTATTTTAACTTTTCTTTAAAATATATACTTGTATATTTTTGAACCAACATTTCATTGATTTTAAATTTTTTTTATCTTTCTCCTTTTTTTCCATTCACTGGAACTGATAGCGTTAACAATTTTTCACATGAGATTCACGATTGTTTTTTCCCTTCGAGGGGAATGAAAATTTCACGGGAACAAAAATTCCACTTGTTATTCACGATAGGGGTAATTATGAAAGTATTGAAGCAGAACTTAAATGTTTAGAACACATGACTGTAGTAAGTAGTTTATGTAACGTTCACAATTTGTTATTTAGGTGCATGCAAAGCGTTAGGTAGACATATTATAAATCAGTGTGTTGAGAATTGTGGCTAGATTTCAAAAACTTAAATAATTTTAAACAATTGTTAAATTTCATTTTTGTAATACCCTATTTTGGGAACCTATAGCGGCCCGCCTTATATGGGTTTACACCTCAAATCCAAAACTATAAATCAAATACAAGGTTAATTGGCGCCTAACATTTTATCTAATCGGAGTATCCGTCTACAAAATCCAAAACTCTGTGTTGAATTGTATGGCAGATCTTTTGTGATAATAATATACATAAATTCACCTTTACAGCTCATTATTGGCTTAACCTACCGACCATTTTTTAAAAATTGAGGTTGGCATATACATATATTTTGAATCCAAAACCTGTTTCACGAAATTTTTATGTTTTCTGAGTTATTGAGCATTAATTTTGCTCCATATCAACTACTTTGAAGTTTACTAAGTATTATTTTGCTCTACGCGCCACAGTTTGGCAAATTTCTTATACAGAAATTTACACAATAAATTTAACCCTTAAAATAAAATGTCAACAACTCAAAACACAGCTGTAAGTATTTTCTAAAAATAAATTTAGAAAAGTTGCGTATACGGCACAAAACAAAAATTTTCACTTTCAATTAAATGCTATTAATATCTAAAATCGTTCATGAACGTTGAAAAAATTTACATTTTTCTTCAAAACAAATACAAAACAATCTATTTGGTATATTTTCAGAAAACTTTACGTAAACATTTATTGTCATTTTTCTCTACTACGACTTGCTGGCATATGCGCCAAACCAATAATAATAAGCTGGCGACATGTATATTATGTTTGTATAAATGCCTATGATAAAAATGCTTATGTCGTAAAATTTGTGAGTCGGAGTCGCGAGTTTTTTTGGGTATTTGGACTCCGACTCCGGTACAAAAACCCCAACTCCAACTCTTTAACTCCGACGCCACAGTTTTGCAAAAATCGACTTAGTCGTTTACGACAACGACAACCTTAATAAGACTAATTATGCATTTGTGCTGTTGTGTGTAATACAAAATTTTTGTTTTAGTACACCGATTGATTTAAAATCACTTTGTGAGTTAATCAAACGATATTCGTCAGTCCTTCCGCGCTGGTTATCTGTTCATGTAATTCTGTGGTGGACGGTATTAAAGAATATTACAGTCTTGTTTAAATCAGAGCAAATATCCATTATATTGTTTCGTTTTATATCTTTGGATTAATTGTTTCCTATTGTGACAACTTTTAGTGCTTTATCAAAATATCAGCCGCTTAAAGGAATTCTTTATTTCGCTACTTTTATACTCTTCCCTGTTGGAAAGGGTACATACAAATTTATCTTTCTAATTGGAATTCTGCAAAGGTAATCTTAAATTGCTGAAGAACTAGTTTAACCCGGTGCGCTTCGCTACCCCAGTTCAAATAAAATTGGTAAAATATTTTTTAAAACAAATCTCGTGCACTTATAACGTAGCAATCTGTACAAAAAGTAGATAATTTTTTTTGTTAACCTTCTCCAAGCAAATATAAATCTATATTGTAGTTATGTTGAAGCTGTCATGGATACTTCTTAAATTCAGCTCACTTTTTGACACACTGTATACAATACCAAACTATTTTTTTCAGCTGTCAAACAAAGAGTCCGCCACACTGAAAGAAAAATTCTTCATATATTTAATGAATCATTTTCATAAAAAAATTTTCCTTAGGTAAATGAAAATTTTCATTGTGTAAATGGAATTTTATAGTTATAATGAAGTATTTTCGTTAAAATCGCTTCATTGGATTTCGTAATTACGTTAAAAATGTTCATTAGATATATGAAAACTTAAGTTTGTCCAAGTCAAACAAAAAATTTTAATTGGGAACATAAAAAACAATATACAAACATAACTATTTTGATAAATTAATACAAAATTATAGTTTCCTTAAAAAAATGTTTAATTGTTATTCAAAAAATTTAAGATTTTATTATTTCATACATCTAATGTATGTGATACATTAAATTTATGAAATCAAATTTTTTTATAAAAGCAACATATTTTAATACTTCTTTCAAAAATTTGAATTTTCATTATGACAATGAAAAATGTCATTATAGTAATGAACTAAAAACTTTCAATCAACGTTGTTATTGCTGTTATGGACAATTTAATCTCATATTTACGCTCTTAATTGAGTAAAAAGCATAGTTTATCCAAAAACTATACTGCCCCGGTAGGCTAGCTGGTAGTGAGCTAGTCTATTAGCACCGAGGTTGCGCGATCGATTCCCGCCAGAGAAGAACAAAAAAAAAAAAAAAAAAAAATAAAAATAAAAAAAAATTTTTTTTACTTTATTAAAAGTATTCATCCAATGAAAAATATTCATAGATCTAATGTAATGTTTCATTAAAAACATTTTAATGAAACAGGTTTTATTGATCCCACGAAGCGCTGCATAGGTTCCTTTTTAATGCAATTTTCCATGGGATTAATGTCAAAATTCATTGGTATTGCGAAGAAAATTCTTTCAGTGCACCAACTGAAGAAATACAATTCCTTTTGGTGGTATTAAGTCAAATTTGCATACAAAACGTACATTTTAGATTTTTTGATTTTTCGACTTTTATTTTTGGGTTTTCTTCTTCTTCCTTTTTTCGCAACCATCGCCGCGGCGCGCCGTGATAAGACGGAAAAAACAAAAAAAGAATCATTGAAATCGGACAAGCAATTATCGAATTTAAGCAGACTAATCCACAGCAATTAATGGTGCAATGTAAAATTTTCATACAAAACACAATTTTCGATTTTTTAACCTTTTTTGGGCTTTTCTGAACATATTTTTTAAACCTTCCTCGTGATTAGACGAACAAAAAATCATAGAAATCGGTCAAGTAGTTCTCGAGTTTTAGGGTGACTAAGATACAGCGTTTGATTTTTATGTATATATATAAATATATAATGCATATTTTAGATCCTTATAAGTAGAATAACTGACTTAACGATGTCCATCTGTCCGTGTGTTGGTTAAAACGGGATTTCCAAACAGCTTAATGAGAACTTCCACTATAGTAAACAAAAAGTTTTTAGCATGAACTCTCTAAACAGTTAACAAAGTTTAATAGCTCTAAATAGTAAACAAAGCTAAAAATTTAATTACAATTTTGGAAATTTCTCAGTTCCTAGTAAATAATTTATATTATGGGTCTGGAAGGCGCATAACATTGTGAACTATAGAGATATTCGAAGAAGAAAAATCGCTTATTAAGTGGTTCGTTTCTATGTGCCAAACACTTTAAATAAAGCTTTCAAAAGATCTGAACCAGTTTTGCCCCTTTTTTAACTATTTTATCCATTCCTGGTCCAAAATTTGATAATCTGTCTTGAAAAATATAATATTTTATCTTGATAAAAAATTTCATCAAAACGGTCTCGGCTAACACCTCTTTTTTTATATATACATACATACACATATTTGGACATACATATTCATATTTGGACATACATACACATATTTAGACATACATACACATATTTGGATTATAATATTAGTATACTGTGTTATTATTTCTTGAAGTTGCGATCCTTTTGTGTGGGTTCACATTATGAAAGTTTTCTTTCAGAAAGTCTAAGTTTTTTGGTGAGAGGGGAGTGAAAGATAGGTATTCTCCTCCAGTCCCACCAATAAACTCACACTTTCTAAAGGAAAACTTTCATTGTATGAACCCAGACAAAAAAGTACAAAAACCAAGAAATTAAATAAAAGTATAAACAAATATATCAAAATGAAACAAGAATTAATCGTGTGAACAGCATGCTTGTCAATCTAGTTTCAGAGAGCGATACAAGTGATTCATATCGTCGTATGAACATTATAATAAATATCATAAATAAGCTTATAATAGTGAATAGGAGGGCCAGATATTTGCGAATAAATGCAAGCCCTCATTCATAAGTTTTGTTTTCTGTGTGTTAGAATTTATTAAATTTTACTTAAATGTTTGACGAGCGTTTCGAAAATCCTACACATTTTATCAATGTCATTTGCAAAGATTTTTTTTTTATTTTTTTATTTATAAATTTTTTTTTATCTTTTTTGACAACTTTTGTTTGTTTTTATTAAAAAGAAGTAAAAAACCAAAACAAAGTAAAAGTTTTGTCCGCAAATAACTAGAGAAATTCAATTAAAATTCATAACTTGTTTGCTGAAAATGATAAATGACTTTCAATAGAAAATAATTCGTATTAGTTACAAAACAAAAAGTTACAATGTTTATCTCTTTAAAACACCTTAAACAACGATTGTTGAATTTATCTACGGGAATTAAACTAAAAATAGATATACATACATATGAAATTAAATTGACATAAATTCAGCACAAAAAATATGTTTACACAAAAGTAACAGCCCACTTGTTTTGTTACAGCATTAATTGTGTAAGATGGATTAAGATAATATAAGAAAAAACTCAAAAGTGCACAATGGGACGGTTAGAGAAGTTTAAATTAAAGTTTCAAACTTTAACAAAGTAATACCATGAAGTTTGAGAACATTTTCTGATTTAATAAAAAAAAGTAACAGCAATTTCGGTATTTTATGGTGTTTTCTTTTCTGCAAAAAATGTGCTATTTTATTTGAAAAACACAATTTGGTGTTAGTTTCTTAAAACTGTTTTGCTTTCTAAAAGCGAGGGAAGCTTGTTTTATTCTTAAAAATTTAAACTTACTAATGGAATTAGGCATTGCACTTTCGCCCCATATAAATCGACAGTGCCCTGTTAAATAGGTGACTTCGGCTTAGACATGGGGCTATTTTAATAACGGCTACAATAGCCTCCAAGAGCAACAAAGCTACGTTGAAATAGCAAAAATTCGGAAAAGTTTCCAAATTGCGAAAATTCGTGAACATTTTTTAATTTTTAAAACAAGCCAAAAAATTTATTAGAAGTCTTTAAAACTAAAAAATGGCAAAAATCTATCGCCTACATGGCTAAATTCCCAAAAAAAACTGCAAAAAAGGAGAGTAACTCAAAAATTTATATGAAATCGCTAAATCGGTTAAAAGCAACAAAATGTCAGAAAATAACAAAAACCGTTAAAAATCTATCTTTCTATATATGGGCAAATCCTGCGTGACACACGCTACATTCGCACGCGTTTTCTGATTGAAATATAAAAATTTTTTGTTTGGTCTTTCAAAAGAGATAGCTTCAACTTATATATAGTATTTAGTCACATTAATATGTACTTAAGAATGGCATATATCGTAATTTCTTAGCAAGTATTTTTTGCGAAATAATTGATCACAAAGTTTTGTGACGCACGCTACAAAAAATGGAAGTAACTTCAAAGGTTAAAGTGCGTTTTCCTAATTTTAAGCGAATTTGGCATGATAAGGTATACAAAATCTAATTCCTAAAAGAAAGATGACTATAAGAGAATTCCAAACGCACTTATTCGCAGCCAAAAAATGTTGTGATTTTTTGACAAAAGCCGTGAACCCTTTGTGACGCACGCTACATAACGCACGCTACAGTTTTTCCCGTAGTATTTTATTATTATATTTTATTTATTTTAACAAAACAAATTATATTTTTATGAATTGCATTTCTTAAACTGATTTCTTAACTAATGAATATCAACTTTTTTTTTAACGAAATTTATATTTTGATAAGTCTGCTGTAAGTGCTATTTTAAGCACAAACATCACCTAAAATAATGCTAAATTCACGTATAACATTAAGAAATCAGCAGTAAGGTAGGATTTGGTAAACATTATTGCATTAATGATCATTGAAATACATATTTTTTAATATAAAAATGAAATTATACATCTAGTATTTATGTATGTATGTATGTATGTATGTATGTATGTATGTATGTATGTATGTATGTATGTATGTATGTATGTATGTATGTATGTATGTATGTATGTATGTATGTATGTATGTATGTATGTATGTATGTATGTATGTATGTATGTATGTATGTATGTATGTATGTATGTATGTATGTATGTATGTATGTATGTATGTATGTATGTATGTATGTATGTATGTATGTATGTATGTATGTATGTATGTATGTATGTATGTATGTATGTATGGATGTTTGTATGTATGGATGGATGTTTGTATGTATGTATGTATGTATGTATGTATGTATGTATGTAGTATGTATGTATGTATGTATGTATGTATGTATGTATGTATGTATGTATGTATGTATGTATGTATGTATGTATGTATGTATGTATGTATGTATGTATGTATGTATGTACCCAGCGGTAAATATTGAAAGGACCGCAAGTGGCCGGCCTTTTTGAATGCCTCTGTACTCCTTTCTAAAAGATTCGCTTCGCATGATATCCTGCCTTCAGAAGTATGCCTTCTAGAAGGCATACACTTCTTTTTAAAAGACCTACTGAAATATTCAGTACACATTCGCTACTCCCTTCTTTGAGAAGGGAGAATGGAAGGTGTTCAGTTTTATTTACTTTTTATTTTTAGTGACCTATCTTACTCCCTTCATTGGGAAGGGATCGAAGTTGTTTTTAAAGGAAGTGTGTAAGGCCTTGCGCCCAATGACAACCTGTGTAAAAAATAAATAAGTATGGAATGCGGCGAGAAGGGCTTCTGACTGCTTGTGACTGCTAAATAAGGCCTTCTATTAGGCCTCTTTACTCATTCTAGTTTCCGCTGGGTATGTATGTATGTATGTATGTGTGTATGTATGTATGTATGTATGTATGTATTTATGTATGTATGTATGTATGTATGTATGTATGTATGTATGTATGTATGTATGTATGTATGTATGTATGTATGTATGTATGTATGTAACGTATGGACTCCAAAACGGCTGGGCCGATTTTGATGAAATTTTCAGGGAATCTTCAGAATATTCAGGCGGGTGACACTGTGAAGTCTGATTTTTGATTTTCGGTCTGCGGGCGAAGGGGCGTGGGAAAATCCAATTTTCATATTGCACCACCAATGACATCTATATAATTTGGACGATTTTTTCTTTAAAATGATCGTCATGGTCCAACTTAGATTTATACGAAGAGAACATTTTGCGCCGCCCACATTTACGCCCACTGTTTTCGAATTACCTAAAATCAAAAAACGGTTCCATCGATTTGACAAATTTTTCTTTCAAATGTTCGTATTAATCGATTTTAAGTTTTCATCGAAAGAAAATTTACCACGCCTACTTTTACGCCCACTTTTTCTATTAACCGCATAACTTGAGAACGGCTTGACCGATTTGGAGGATTTTTTCTATAAAATCATCGCCATGGTCCAACTTAGATTTATACGAAAAGAAAATTTGGCCCCGCCCACTTTTTTTCGAATACCTAAAATCAGAAAACGGCTCCATCGATTTGACAAATTTTTCTTTTAAATGTTCGTATTAATCCATTTTAAGTTTTCATCGAAAAAAAATTTACCACGCCTACTTTTACGCCCACTTTTTCTATTAGGCGCATAACTTGAGAACGGCTTGACCGCATTTTTTTGATTTACTTAAAATCAGAAAATGGCTCCATCGATTTGACTAATTTTTCTTTCAAATGTTCGTATCTTTTTAACGGATTTTAAAAGTCGAACGCAAACATTTTTCCTAATTTGGACAGGGCAACGTCTGTCGGGTCAGCTAGTTATCTATAATGGTGAAGAACAAGTTTTTGCAGATGTTAAAAAAAAAGCATCAGGTCTACCATTCGCCTGCCTAAAGTCGCAATTTGACCCTTTGTGAGACCTTTTTTATCACCGTCGTAAAAGAAAAACTTTGAAAATTAAATTAAAAATTTTCGTCAAAATTTAAAAGCAATTCACTGATTATTTTTCTTCGGCAACAATTTTATAACTGTTTTGCAGCCTTGTAAAATTTAAGAAATCTATCGAAAAGTTTCAAAGAATAGTATTATCAAAAAAGCTTTTTAAAATAAAAAATTTTCGTGTTTGCAGTGCTCATTTTAGAAAATTTATTTTAGTCGCCAAGTCATTGAATGCATGTCCTTCCAAGAAACGAATATTTGGTGATACCAACCGAAAGACTGGGAACTGATGTATAAATGGCTTAACCAAGACGTGGAGTCAAAGCGGTCTTTTGCAGCTTAAGTAAGCTTATCAGTTATGTTCAGCGACATGAAAAATACATTAATAAAATAAAAAAGGCTTCTGAAAATGAAACAATGTAACTGACTGTTTTGTTCTTTCTTTTGCTATAAAGATAAAAAAAGTTTTATTAATAAAAAACGTTAAAAAAATATGTGCGAGTTTTATTTTCTCAAACGACTTTTTTCTGCGACTTTATTTGTATAAAACGAAGTTTTGTGCGATTTTTTAAAAACTCCTAACGGTTACCCAGCAGGGCATTCCACTTTTTCATAATTTGTGTTTTTCTCTCTTCAAATAACAAATAGCATTTTTATAGGGTTGGCAAGACATTTCATACGCGCACCTTTTCAGAAGGTGATATTTTTTGTGTAGATTAAAACACCATTAGATTTGTTTTTAAATTTATTAGAAATTAAAATATATATAAAATATATTTATTATTTATTGAATATTATTGATCGGCAACCACTTACATTGAAATATTAGTAGGATAACCCCACGTCTCCATGCGCTTTCGATTAGAACATGACATGACCATAACGCCGGCAGAGCAACGGTATTAATTTGTTCATGTTCTTGTATGTGGCGAATACGTGTTGATGTTCATGTTCTGATTGACCACAATTGTTGTTGTTGTGCGTTTGGTTGTACATATACAGAAAATACATTGTATGGCCAACATCATGGCGCACATGGATGCTAAGACGAATGTTTAGGCAACGATCGCAGCACATGGACGAAACATGAACATGAACAGTCTACACGAGTATAATTTAAGTGCGACATGCTGTTCTTACCAAGTTGATGGATGGTGGAGACGGGTAGTAAGTGAGACTAGAGATCAATGTAAGCAGTGTTGCCAAAAGACTTCTATTGTAATACTAAATTAACAAACTTTTCAAAAACCTTTAAAATAGAAAGTAAAATCTCTTAAATTAACGGTTCCAAAATGGCATGTTTCGGTACAGATTTCGTATTTTTATAAAAAAAAAAAAAAAATATAAAAACATCAGCTCAAGCTTTCTATGTGAAATCTCTAGAAATCGGCCTGGATTTTTTAATATTTGAAATTGAAGATAAAAAAAAGTTCGGTGCAGTGGTTTTGCCGATATCTGTTTTACAGACAGATTTTATTTGGGCAATTTGAAACGAGTTGCAATAACCAAAAATGATAAGTTTAACCTGTGTTCCTACTCGTATGCGTTGCTATTACCGCCTTCTTCGAACATCAAACTAACATTCATTGTCCAAGAACTTTGGCCAAAAAGTAGGCCAACGACTTCGCCTACAGAATAGCATTACATATTTGTACAAACTGATAATTATAATTCCTTACAAGTCATACAATTATTTTCAATTTCTTGTAAAAGTAAAACTTTTGTTTTTACTTCAGCGAAACAATTTACTTTAGCTCAAAGAAATTTTTGCATGTTTAAATCATAAAGTTTTGTTCTTCTCGGCAAATAGTAATTTGTATTAGAAAAATATTCTAAAGCTTTGGTCACATTTAACAAACATTTGACGCTAACACGTAACCACTATTTTTTATTAAATAATTATTTGATTTTGAATAACGTTTACTTGATTAAAAAGCGTTAAACATTTATGAGTTACATTCTACGACGATTTTTTTCAAAAATAAAGTTTAGTGAATTAACAAAATTTTTTTAAAAAAAAGTTAAACGTCGATTAGTGGTCACGCCTTTTTCCGATTTTTTCATCAAATATTGGTTAAACTTGAACAAAACTTTAAAAACATTTTTATGCCTCAATTGCATGTCGTTTATTAAACCTCAAGTAGGATACTAACATCGCTATAATTTTGAAAATAAACTTACATATACACACATATAAGTATGAGCGGAAACTCGCTGAAGTTGTTCTTTCAGTTCTAATGCTGATATTTAATGTGTAAATTAATTGCAACTGTTTCAGAGAAACTATAATAAAAGTCCTAAAGTTACTTTTTGCTAACAAATAATTCATAATATAATGGAATAGTAGAGTTTATATTTATGAATGAAAAATGAGAAAAGTAGTGACTGAAATAAATTTATGTGCACACACTTGCTGTACTTTTACAAAGTTTTTAATGTTGCAAATTAAACAAAAAAAAAAGTGGCACACAATAAACTCATATGGTAACTTAAATAACAGTGTTACAAAATTGAATGAAATAGAAAAACCTGGGACCGGATATTATTTTTCTTGTAGGGCTTGTCGACTAAAACAAGATTCCAATAGTGAAATATACCGGACACCTCCAAAATCCGGATTTGCGCACTTATAAGCCTGTAATTTTGTTGATAATGATCCGATTTTCAACTGGAGAAATTTGGATGTTATTGTCGAGCAAACACAAATTTTGTAGATTTTTCAAAAAAATTTCAAATTTAGTGACGTTTTTATACATTATTTTCTTAAGAAACTATAATACTATTGAGTTTATTCAAAAAGTACGTTTATTAACGATTACAACGCATGTTTGGGTTTAAAAATAGATAAGTGATTGACTGAGTTATTTAACTTTTCATGAAAATAAACTTTTAAACATTTTATAAAAATTTTATTAATCAATGCTATCTTAAACACAAAAAAAATTTTTAATGAGAGTTTAAGTCATTCAAAAATATTGTTTTTTTTCGTGTTCTTTTTACGCACTTTCTTTAAAATTACAAATCACTGTTAGCTTAAACACAACTTAGATTTACAACAAATATTAGTAATGAGAGCTTTACTCATGTAAAATTATTGTTTTTTTTTTAATATGACGTTTTGTTAATGTCTTCTTTTTCACTTTGAATCTGTGTATTAAAAAAAAAACGTTTGCAATTTAATAAAAATCGTGTGCAATTTAAATTAAAATTATATACAAAATGTTTGACAATTGTACCAAATTTTTGGCTGATATCAGTCACCGGCGTGATTTTAAAAACAATACAGTTTTAAAACACGCAAAAACATTAAGTACGCAAATGTTGTAACTGTTACAAAACCGATACCTGTAAGTAATGATCTACCGACAACGAGCAAATCTGTCGATATAACAGAAAAAGATTTTGAACAAAGAAAGTTCCTTCCATCCAGGTCTACAACAACGGAGCGGCATATTTTGTCAAATGCTGATTTCTACGATCTTGTTCGCGAATTACACTTGTCAAAGCGGCAATCTGAAGTCCTTTGGTCGCGATTAAAGCAGTAGAATTTTGTGGAAAAGGATTTCGTTATAACATCCGGTAGAACAAGTTACCGGACTTGGTTACTTGAAGAAAGATTTAAGACTATTTCCAATGACAGTGATCTCGTGTATTGCGTTGATGTACTGAAACTATTTTCGGCATTAAATCACAATTATAATGCAGATGAATGGCGACTTTTTTTTGATGGTTCATTTAAAAGTAAATTTTCTTATAAAAATTTATGACTTTATTTTTATTAATTTAAGATTTGTAATGTAATATGTCGTGCGCCGAATCGTTATGATCGCAAACTATAGTCAACTCGCGAGTCACATAGAAAAGGCAGCAAAAACATTTTTAATTACCAATTAGTTAAAGTTAAGGACGTTATTCTGGCACCACTGCATCTTAAACTGGGATACATGAAACAATTTGTAAAAAATTAGATGTAAACGGCGATGCTTTTTGTCATCTTTGTCATAATTTTAATTTAAATTATACACGATTTTTATTAAATTGCAAACGTTTTTTTAAATACACAGATTCAAAGTGAAAAAGAAGACATTAACAAAACGTCATATTAAAAAAAAACAATAATTTTGCATAAGTAAAGCTCTCATTACAAATATTTGTTGTAAATCTAATTTGTGTTTAGGCTAACAGCGATTTGTAATTTTAAAGAAAGTGCGTACAAAGAACACGAAAAAAAACAATATTTTTGAATGACTTAAACTCTCATTACAAATTGTGTTTAGGATAACATTGATTAATTGATTAATAAAATTTTTATAAAATGTTTAAAAGTTTATTTTCATGAAAAGTTAAATAACTCTGTCAATTACTTATCTATTTTTAAACCCAAATATGCGTTGTAATCGTTAATAAACGTACTTTTTGAATAAACTCAATAGTATTATAGTTTCTTAAGAAAATAATGTATAAAAACGTCACTAAATTTGAAATTTTTTTGAAAAATCTACAAAATTTGTGTTTGCTCGACAATAACATCCAAATTTCTCCAGTTTTCTTAAATAAATTATACATTGTTCGAAAGATCTCAGTTTCTTCTTTCCAAATCTAGTAAGAAATTGAAAATCGGATCATTATCAACAAAATTACAGGCTTATAAGTGCGCAAAGGCACAAAAACCGGTTTTTTACCCGTAAATCCGGATTTTGGAGGTGTCCGGTATATTTCACTATTGGAATCTTGTTTCACTCGACAAGCCCTTCAAGAAAAATGATATCCGGTCCCAGGTTTTTTAGACTGTCTCACCGTGTAATTTATTTGTGGGTACTTCTGTTTGCTGTTAGTGTAGAGATTCCCGTCTCGGGATTTACCGCTACATGGAGTTGTTCTTAATTTCCGCTTTTCTGAAATTTAGTGCGAGATTCTCGTGAAATAAAGACTTTTTTAATTCACCATTTTAAAAACATTTGCAACTCATAGGTAGTAATCCAAGGGAGCTTGGGGGATTCTTAATGTCAAGACAAAATTGCAGGTTGACACTTTTTCTTAGCTGTGTAAATCATTAAAACTTAGTTTGAGGAAATTTTGTACATAAGGTTTCAATGGAACGAAGCCCATTGAAAATGTTGAGATTCGGTCTATAATTTAACATGGCTCCCATACATATTCCGAAATAGTCTTCGGGCGCATAAACTATCTTATCATGAGTCAAAAAGAAAAATTTAATAGTATGTTATTCATAATATTTATACAAAAACATTTTAATTTCATTTGAGAAAAAACAAACTGATGTACATATTTTCAATTGAAGTATTGCCACATTTTTTTACCATCTACCACAACTAGTTGTGAAGAAGGTCGACTTAGTTTGCCATTCCGTGTGAAACTTTTTTAATATTCATCTAAGAACCCATCAAGTATATTTATTCCCGCTCTTTGAGTAATTCTAAAGCGATTTAACTATGTCCATCTGTCTGTCCGTTTGTTAAAATCAGTCTCACTTTCGAACGACTCAAAAGAAAAGAACAATGTTGGTCTCTAATTGCTTCTAGTTATTTATTTTTTATTTATTTATTTGAAAAATAAGCAGTACAACAAGACTTAATCTTATTTAATAGTACTGGGGAGATAAAGGCACATTAGATTATACAATTTACAAAGGTTTATCTTAAAACTAAAAACAATATAAAAACAAATTAAGTAGTTATGAATTGCAGATTTTTGTATAAAAGAAAAGTAATAATTATAACAATAAAATTTTTAGTTATGTATGTATGTGATTTTTCGTTAACCCAAGAGGGTAAATATTTCGCATCTAAAGTGCTTTGCATTGCTTATTATCTGTATATTAGGAGGAAGTTCATTCCAGAGGCGGATGGCATTAACGAGAAAGTGTCTTTCAGATATTTGCTTACGGTATCTTATGGAGTTTATTCTATTGCCCCGATTCGATCTTGAAAATGTCATTCTTTTGTAGAGATAAGTAGGTTGTCTATTAAATATAAGTTTATAAGTTATCCTAAGCAGTTTCGGATTGAAATCTATCCCAGACAGTCTAATATGCTTACATCGTTACCAGGTTTTTCGGTTTGCCGGAATAGGGAGGGGAGGTGGAGTTGCTGTTTTAATCAAGAACTCTATTAAAAGCAAGCATCAATGTTAAACAGGAGAATGTGGAAATATAGAATATGTTCTCGTGGAAATTTCAAAAGAAAGTAGTAAAATGCTCCTGGGATGCGTTTATAGGCTGATTTCTTTAGCAAACTGGAGACATTAACACTGCGCTACAATAGTGTATGTATACTTGGTACTTTCAACTCAAATGTCGCTTAAGGCCGTTATACACTATCCCAAAAAGTCTTTAGTAATTTACGAAAATGCAACCCTGTCATGATAAGTTGTTATTGTTTTTTGAAAATTTTCAAAGAATAATTAGATCAGGGAAGAACTTTTGAAAAATACTTAAGACTTTGTGGGATAGTGTGTAACGGCCTTAAAGGACAGCATTTTACCACAACATGTAGCACTCTGATTGATTTCATTTTCGTTAAAAACACGTTGAAAAAATATGGTTGGAGGTTACCATATTCTAAGAGAAGCATAATATGGTTGGATTTTAACAATGTTTATGTTTGCAGGTTACCATATTATGTTTAATTATGACCCTTGTGTGGTTAAAATCAACAAACATTTTCCCGAAATCAACCATAATATGGTCAAAATTAACCATATTTTGGTCAAAACTAACCATATTATGTCCAAAAGTAACCGTATTATGGTCAGAATTACTAATAATATGGTCAATGTTACGGTTATTTATTTCATCCATTTTTTCAATTTGTTTGTTAAGTGTCAAATTATAATTTTATTAAGTTTTTCATTCCCGATAGGTGTTATATTCCACTTTTATAAAAAATCCCTTTTGATTCATATTCCAGCCTGTGACGACCGACCTTCATTACCATTTTTTCTGTTCTACTAGTTTTTTCTACGTAAATTTATGTATGTATTTTAATCAATAATTAAAATAAAATGAATGAGAATTTTAAGCAAACTAAGCAACTACATATTGTAAAATGCAAACGATTATTTTAAATTTAAAATTAAACAAACAATGTTTTAAAATTTTATAATTTCGAACATATTATTGTTATTGAATATTAACCATAACATGTTTGGAGACAACCATAATATGGTTATAACTTTTGGATGGATAAATTTAACCATAATATGGTTATCGTGATAATTATATGGTTAAGGCAAACCTAATAGGTTTAAATGTATAGTTGTAGCTTTATTTTATTAAAGTATTATGTAGTTAAATTCACTCATATTTGAAGTTTCAAGGGAGGTAAACACTTTATTGTTAAATAAAAACAAAATATTATCAATCTTGAAAAAGTTTTGTTAAAACCAACAAAAGTTTATTTGTTGCCATTGCAGGGACCATAATATGTTTTTTAACCATACTTCAACCATGTTTTTTCTGCGTGAATCCATCAAACGCTCTTTTCTATGACCAAATTGCTAACCCTGTTTTTCTAAGCATAAACTGCTATTTCTAACATACAAATGTTCCGTACTGCAATATGAGACTCTTAGTCTTGTGTATGGAACGACAAATAAATAAATAAATAAATAAAAAATAAATAAATGATTTTCATTTTCGTAATGAAAATCAAATGTTTTTACATGGTGATTTTGAAGATATCGACTTAAATATTCTTAATAAAACATTTTATTCTCTGAACTGGGAATATTCCTACCTCTTGTCGTCCGCTAATGATCAACTGGAGTTTTTGGAATTAAACATCTCTACTCTTTTCAAAACCATGGTTCCCTGTAGACGATTTGCCGGCGATTAAAAACAGAGATTTGGTTTACTTCCGTTAGAAACGTTTAAGAACGTTAAGTCTGCAAACTGCTTTTTGTATTGCCAGAAGAAATGTAAATAAAACAAGTAAGAGTGCTATATTCGGCTATGCCGAATCTTATATACCCTTCACCATGGTTTGGAAAGAACAGAAGTTTATATATATATTTAAATATATGTATATATATATGTATATTTATAAAATATATATAGTTTAGTTTTATTTAATTATTTGCACATGATTGCGTGCTATTAAATATATTAAAAGTTTAATTAATTTCAAAAGATTTTGTTATTTGTGCTTAATTCCCAGTTTTTATTCTTGATAAAAACACTTGTTTAATTAATATATAGCACGTTAAGTTTTGATCGAATTTCAGTATTTGGTCATACCGACATCCTAAAGTATAAAATTACCATTTACTTTGGTGATAAAACTTGTAGTCGGGAAGTTCTATGGTTCACGAAAATAGGTATTAAAAAAAAAACTATATTTTTGACATTACTTTTTTTCTAAGTTTCCGAGTTTTTCTAAAGATTTCCGATATTTTGATATCTAAAACGTATGAATAGGTCATAATACAGCTCTAAAATTTTAGCTTTTATAAAAATGTTAATGTTTTTAGTCCTTTTTTGGAGTATTTTGCACATAACTTAACCATTTTTAACCGATTTGGCAGATTTATATACCAACGTGCTTAAAATTAATATTTCCATTAAATTGGCTTTTAGGCATATATATATATACCTACATATGTGTACATATATTTAAGCAAACTTAATTATAAAAAAAAACAAACTTAATTATAAAAAGAGTAACTTTTGGGATTTCAGTATTTTGATTATAACTCAGCCATTTTTTAACCGATTTGACAGATTTATATACCGACGTGTTTACCAAGAAATTTACCATTTATTTGTGTTATAAAACTTGGACTCGGGAAGATCCATGGTTACCGAAAATGGGTATTTAAAAATTAATTTTGGTCATAACTTTTTTGTATCTGAACCGATTTTCCCGAGTTCTTTATAAAATATGTTCTACTAAAAATTTCCGATATTTTGGTATATAAGTCATATCCATAGGACATATGACAGCCCTAAAATTTAGGTTTTTATACAATTTTTAATTTTTTTTGTACGGGAGGTACCACGCCCACTTCTCCAATCCCGCCCACATTTTGTAGGGTGGTGTGTATTGACAACCTTAATGTGTGTACCTAATTTGGAAACTTTGGCTCTTACCGTTCTCCAGATATACAGAAAAAAGCAATAAAAATACAACAACAAGGGATTTTTGGAAAAAATTAGAGGCAGTCGTGGTTTTTTGATCATATCTCAGCCATTTGTGGACCGATCTTGCTGAATTTCAATAGCACGAAATGGTGGACTATATGTGACATAAATGTAAAACAACCTAGCCGCTATCATATCTGGTTTTCCCGGAAAACACATATCAAGCGTAAGACGGACAGAAGGACGGACGGACAGACGGACGGATATCGTTAAATCAACTTCTCTCCTCATAAGGACCCAGAATATATATACTTTATAGGGTCTAAGATCAATATTGTAGAAATTACAAACGGAATGACAAACTTATATATACCCTTTTCCACCTGTGGTGAAGGGTATAAAAATACATATGGCAAAGTTAAAATTCTACTCCGACAAGTTCAATGCTGCAGTAAGTTCCAAAAATACCTGAAAAACTATTTAAGGAAATAAGAATTGGCAGGAAGTACTGGGTAATTAACAAATTTGGATCCATTCATGAAAATATTATTTCCACAAGAGCAGTTCTAACAAGCACACACACTCACACAGAAATGAGCGACGATAAATCGAATGAGAAAATGTAAATAATTATGCACAAACTCAAAATTCCTTTTCCGCCTTTTGTGATTCAAGGAAATAAATTCAAATTGTCTGCCGCTTTAAAAAAATTTCTTTAATAGAGATTTTATCTAAAACTCTCTTAATGTAAACTGCATTATAATCGTAATCTTTTTGCCAAAAGCCAAAAATAAAGGATATTCTCACACCCACTTAATTTGAAAACACAATCCCCCACTCGTCTATTGCATTTATACCCAGAGAAAATAAATAAATACATACTTATTAGTTGTATGTTTGTATAATTAAATCCTTAAACTCCCAATCCTCTACTTAAAGTTTGATTAAATGATATTCTTACACTTGTTCTCCCACTCTTTCTATTGTTCTTTCAAGTGTTGTCTGTTATTAAGCAACAAATATTTATTTTATTTTTTACTATTTTCTATTTTTCTATGCAAATTATTTAACAATATAAATATTTGTACGTGTGTTTTTACCTTCATGGATGTGGGAAAAGAAAAACATACCTTAATAAAAAGCCATAGATAAAAAGGATAAAGTTCTTTAAAATAAAATCTAAGTTGTCGTAGTAAATTTTTTGATTAAGGACTAAAGGAATGATTATATTATAAATCTGATTAAGATTCATAAAGTTTTTTTTCTTTTGGAAAATAGATGAAAGAATGTTAGGTTAAGTCGACTGTCGGCATGAGTTAAGTGCAGTTATAGCCAATATTTGTATTATAGAAATAACCACAAAGCAACAGCAATGCAGCGTTGCGGATTTCTGTATAATCAGGTAAAAATGGGACAAAAAAATTCTTGCACTACTTGGACTCATAAAATTGTTGTGAAATGTTGCCTTAACATTCACCCCTTTTCAGTCGTTGTCAATGTCGACGTTAATTTATTAACCCTTCAAAAAAATTATCACGGGCTCATTTTTACTAAAAAATAAAAAACACAAGTATGTTTGGAAATCTCTAGAAAATCATCTAAAATTTATTTTTATCAAAAAAATTTTTAGATTTTTATGTTATGTATGCACTCACCAGCAAATTTAAATTCGTTTTGGTTTAGTAATGTACTGCTGTTTGTTTAGGTAGAGAATTCGTTACGAGAGGCAGTTAGAGTGAAAACTGGGAGTCAGGAAGCATATAATTGTTAATGATGTTTTGGATGCTTGCACTGACGATGAAATTTACCTTGATGCATTCATACATGAATTTTTTATCATGATAAATGCAGATCAAGAATATCATCCTGACAGAGGTTATGGCCAGATTATGCAAAATTTAACACTTCTTTTTCAGAAACTTCTGACACACATTGAAATTCATGCTCTTCTATGTTTAGAGCGATTAAAGTAAATCCCAAATTTTCTTAGTTTGGTAGAGTTTTCTGGAAGAAAGGTAATCACCAAGATATAACAAATTTTCCAATCCCATGCCAAGTTTGGTATAATTTATTTCCACACTACTTAGAGGAACATATAATAAGATAATCCATTACATATTCTGAAATAGATCAAATTTATTTAAGCGTAGTGGACTTTCGTAAATGCATCGGAATTCTTTTCTAAACGGAAGACGTTTTAAAAAAATTCTTAAAGTAATTCATTTTAATGATACAACTGAAAAGCCTATACAAGATGATCCTAATACTGGCAGGCTTTATCAATCACGACCTCTTATTCAAACTCTCAATACAACTTTTGCCTCCGTTCCAAAGTTGAAAAGGCTGTGTAGATGAGCAAATTTACTCCAGTAAAGTTGGAAGCTATATGAAGCAGTACTTGCCGAATAAGCCAACAAAATGGGGCTTTAAACTTTTTGTACAAAGCGATACAATGAAATATGGTAACAAATTTGAAGTATATAGTGGCTCAACTGAAACTTGTGTATTGTGTCAGTCTACTGCAAATATAGTTGTTTTATTGTTCACAAAGTGCCCAGATTTAAAAACTATATCGTATGCTTCGACAATTTTTATAAAACAATACTCTTGTTAGTATATTCGCTTACACTTGGTCCGCTAATAATAAGCCAGCGCCGCCGAAGAATACTAGATTAGATATGATGGACCATTGGACTGTGATGGATAAAAAGGCAGTTGAAAGCTACCAAATTGCTCTGAACAAGCAAAAATGTTCTGTTCACAGAATGTAAGGGTTCTACCGCGGAAAATGAGGTGTGTAACACTTTAAAATATGGGTCCTAGACCCACCTTAAAGTATATCGTTCGCTTCAGAATCACTTTCTGAGTCGATCTGATGATGTCCATCATGCTGGCTGGCTGGCCATGTTACCTTGTGCGCAAAGTACAGGTCGCAATTTTGGAGATAAAATTTGGCGTATAGTCTCTTATTGACACAAAGATCAAGCCTATTGAATGGACCAAATAGTAGGAGCATGAAACAAGATGGGGGGCAGTTTCTGCCTCCAAGAAACTATCAAACCGATTTTAATGATATAAAAAACATAAATAGCAACATATTTATCTGGACACATAAGCTATGCAGTTTTTTTTTTAAAGGACCACGAGGGGAGGAAGGGGGCAAATTCTGCTTCTAACAAAGTTTCAAACCCTTATTACTGAACCCTAAAACATAAATGCTTTCATGATTATATGGACACATAAGCATGATTCTCCATGGGTCCCGAATAGGGTGCAGTCTCGAAAATGTGTATTTAAATACTGTGGTGTAGGGTATCATATGGTCGGGCTTCACCGACTATACTTGCTTACTTGTTTTTTTAATGAAAATGAAATAATTTCAAAAATGCTAGCTTATGTTTTATATCAGTGATAACCAATCCATAGACTCGCGAGCCAGTCAATAATCGTATTTTTCACACAGACACGCTCGGCAATTCACATGTATATTACAACTTTGTTCGTTTCAAAACATCAGACTACAATCAGTCTCTGCGACCGCACACAAGCACATAATATCTTTGTGTGCGAGCGTTCGGGGCTTTTTTAGTTCGGGGCTTGGTTATCACTGTTTTATATGCTTTGTATAAGTACTTTCGTCTGAAAAATACTTACGGGGGAGTGCCCAGTGTATCTTCTAAGATACAACCACTATTTTCTAAATAACTTTTAAAAACTATTTTTTTTCGACAAAATTGGTACGCAGTTGATTTTTGTCGACCATTTTACACATCATTTATTTTTTATATCAAAATCGGTATCCTTGGGCATTTAAGGGTTAACTCGATGACTACATCACTTCGAACATAATTGGAAATTTTTTAAGAAAGATGTCCCGATGTCGACTAGTTATTGAAAATCTAACAGCAAACAAACCATCCTCTCTTATTATTAATTTCTACTGAATTTCAGTATTTGTTGGTTTTTTTTTTTATTTTTAATAAATGTTTATTAAATAATCAAATTTTAAAGTGTGTTTTTGCCAAATTTTAAAGTAAAGCATTCACCCGGACGACTTTAGTTATTTAAGTGTTAATCCATAGTGGGATTTGTCGAAACATTAGACCGAAGTCTAAAATTTAAAATTCTAGCATACGCATACATTGGTATCTTAAGCTCAGGTATTTGGTTAACTTTTGGTGGACTGACTTTAAAACTACATTTTTGCAATAATGAATAAAATTTGTGACTAAAAGTTCTTTTAATTTTAAGTTTTTGTACCTAAACCTAAACAAATGTATGTATACCATGTACAACATGGAGCTTACCAGTAAGCTGTCTTGTAAGGGAGCGAAGCACAATACCATCTTACAAACCTGCTTACAAGAGGCATGATTTTTATATGGCGAATTCCCTCTTGGAAGCACTACTTTTTTCCTCTATGCTAAAAAACAATTTGATGACTGATTGCTTAATAAAAAATTTAATTTCTATGTTCGGCAATATTTCGGAAATGATCGCAAGTAAACACATTTTAAAATTCAGTGCACTACAACCTATTTCCATGTAAGGGAATAACAGAAGCACTTAGACAATTTTTCGCGAATTTTTTCTTTAAGAAATATGATTTTATTCACTTACAACCTGCTTACTTATAAGAGACAATGCGAAGTTATTCAATCATTTTTATTTACTTAATTTATAAATTCTCTTTAATGGTATTCGCTTCCATACTGCTTATAAAGGGTGGTTAAATTGTAAGGGCCGATGTTGAATGTGAGCCACACCTAAACGCCAAGTTTTTTTCCGAATTTTATTTGACATTTCTCTATTTCAGACTTACTCAATTTGAACCATGGAGAGATACACAATCCAACAACGTGTTAAAGTTATCCAGACTTATTATGAAAATGGGCGTTCAAATCAAAATGAATATCGTGCACTTCGTGATTTTTTTGGTCAATTTGATCGTCCAAATGTTCGTACAATCGCAAAAATCGTGGAAAAATTCGAGCAAACCGGGTCTGTAGAAGATGTGAGAACACCAGTGCATGCTCGTACAGCTCGTACTGCAGAAAATATTGCTGCTGTTCGCGATAGTGTGGCTGAAGAGCCGTCCACCTCAACTCATCGTCGTGCCCAACAATTGCACCTCTCACGCTCGTCGTTGATGAACATTATGCATAAAGACTTGCATTTACACGCTTACAAGGTGCAACTGGCACAAGAACTAAAGCCTTTTGACCATTCCAAGCGTCGTGAATGGGCAGAATGGTGGCAAGAAATGGCAACAGTGGATGATAAATTTTCGAAGAAAATCACCTTCAGTGATGAGGCACATTTTCACCTCAGTGGATTCGTCAATAAACAGAATTTCCGCATTTGGGCGAATGAGAATCCAAGAGTGATTGTCGAAAAACCAATGCACCCACAAAGAGTGACTGTTTGGTGCGGTTTATGGGCTGGCGGCATCATCGGGCCGTATTTTTTCCAAAATGAGGCCTGTCAGGCAGTTACTGTGAATGATGTTCGCTATCGTGAGATGATAACGAACTTGTTATGGCCCGAATCGGAAGATATGGATGTGGACGATATGTGGTTTCAGCAGGACGGTGTCACTTGCCACACAGCTAACGAAACAATGGTTCTTTTGCGCAACAAATTCAATGGCCGTGTTATTTCACGTAATGGCGATGTCAATTGGCCGCCAAGATCATGTGATTTGACACCGTTGGACTTTTTTCTTTGGGGTTATTTGAAAGAAAAGGTGTACGTCGATAAGCCAGCAACAATTCAAGAGCTAAAGGATGAGATAATTCGGCACATTAACGGCATAGAACCTCCATTATGCCTCAGGGTCATCGAAAATTTGGACCATCGGATAGAGGTGTGCCGCCGTGGTAGCGGCGCCCATTTGGCCGATATTTTGTTCCACCCTGTAGGAAGTCAAACACATTTTTAAGTAACTTCAAACTGGTTTTTTTATAACTACATCTACATAGTTGATTAAGTGACTTTTTTCCTTGTCGACGACTCATTATTTTAACATAGGCTGTAGTCAATTAGCCATCTTTGCATGACTTTTTAACTCACTACTAACTACTTATTTTTCAACTTATTTGTAGTTAATTGATAGTTTATTCAGTTTATAATAAATTATTTAAATTTTAAATAATTTTTGTCAAAAAAATATATGTACATACATACATTTGTATGTATGTACATATATATAAATTTATACATATATTTTGATATAGAAATAATTATTTACGAAAATTTTGCATTAAATTGCCCTAAATGATGATGTATAATAGTGCTGAAATAAAAACGCTACATAATTGCTTGTACATCAACAGATTTGTATTGCTTCAATTTTTAATTATTTAAATATGTTTGTATATATTTTTTTTCATTTGACTTCATGGCATGCTTGTTTTACTTATTTTGCTTTTATTTCTGTTTTACGTGTGCCTGTATGCAATATTTTTGGTTGATATCTGCATGAGATTTAAACCAATTTGTAGTCATTTGAAAAATAGTTAATTTATAGTTAGTGTTTTTTGCAACTGACTATTTTATTTACTGCAGGGCATACATAATTGAGTAATACCAATATATCATAATAAAATAAAATTACAATAATTTCCTAAATAGTTTGTGTTTTATTCAAAATCAACATCGGCCCTTGAAATTTAACCACCCTTTACTACTACATACTTCTGTAATAGCCAGCGTATATACCAGCGCTCATGTACTTTTCTTGCTTCCAGAAACCTTGAAATCTTTTTACTGGACGTGTGTGTACCCAATAAAAAATGGAGCTTCCAACGAAGCAGGTTTGTAAGGGAGAAACATAAGGGTTTCGCTTACCATTGCGCTTACGGAAGACATGAATTTTATATGGCGAGTTCCTACTTTGAAGCAATAAATTTTTGACACATAAAGCGCATTATTCAGCGCACATAAATATTGTTGGATGTAACGATCATCTTTACACACTGAATGTTTTGATACAGTTATTTTTTAGTATTCTCCCTTACAAACCTGCTTCGTAGTAAGGGAATGCCGTAGCACTTGAAATTTTATTTTTTTTTTTTTTATAAAAGTTGTTGAGAGTTCTTACACTTACTTTACTGCATTTCTGTATGTCTTATTGCGTAGCGCATAATGTACCTTTAGTGCTTCGCAAAATGATAAAAATTTTTATTGGGTATTAACTTTCTAAAATGTCTTTAACTTTCTCTTGAGTCGTCACAAAATTTTTTATCGACTAAATAAAAGTCAATTCTACTACACGTCGACTAAAAAACGCCTTCGAAAATACCAAGTGACTGTCAAAAACAATCGATTGCTGTCAAAAACGACAACCAAAAAACAATTATTGTTTTATTGCCGTCGACTTTAATAAAAGGGGTGAAAATTTATATGCATATAAGAATCACTGTCAATTAAACGTTTTCTTTCAATTTAAAAAAATATTTCACTCCGTAACTTTACAGCGGAACGTTGAACGTTTTTAATTCTCATTCATTTTAATGTTTTTTTTTTTTTTTTTGGATAATACCTTTAGCTTTTTCAAATTCGTTGGAAAAAGGTTTCCTGAGCTGGCCTAAGCAACCAGTAAAATTTAATACATTTCAGTGTATTTATCAAAAATAAATTAGGAATTTTATTAATAATAAATTTTGTATTCCCAAAAAATAACTTTGAAAAAGTTTTGTATTCTCTTTTTTTTTTGAAAATTTGGATGTTGACAGCTATTGATCAAAAAGATTCGATATAATTGACTAAATAACTCATACTTTTTTAAAATTTTTATATTGTCTTTCAAACGTGTAATTAAAGATTAGAAAATTTTTTATAGAACTAGGCTCCTTTTCAAATCTTTACCCACATAAATATGCACATGATTGGTAACCCTTAACTTTGTTTTTATTATGTGCCAAGAAAACTGACTTAAATATTTGTTTTTTATATACTTTCAGATGTAACATTTTATCGCAATTAGCTACGAGTACAAATGGTAAGTCTTACTTTCACGATACTTATTTTCCACAATTTTTTTGATTCTGTTTTCGGTGCTTTTGAGATATTAAATTATGTAATCTTTTAAATTTATTAAAAGTCAGGTTAATGAATTACTTTTTTAGTTGTGTGCATTATACCCTTTGTACACTTGTATACATTTCGGAGGAACGCATGGAAGATGTTGAAAATGTGAAACATGCATTCACACTTGAAACATCTAACATCTACTGTCAATTAAAAGTATCACCATTTCTTAACCATTTTTTTTAAATTCTTTTCTACAAAGTCTGGGTTCACACTATGAAAGTTTTCTTTCAGAAAGTGTAAGTTTATTGGTGAGAGGGGAGAGAATAGCAGCATGTTCTCTTCCTCTCTCACCCATAAGCTCAGACATTCTAAAAGAAAACTTTCATAGTGTGAACCCAGACAAAAGTGCCAATTTTGGAAATGAAAAGAATTTAAAAAAATTAAGCAAAGAAAAGCCTTGCAAAAAAGAAAATACTTGATAAATGGTACCGTTTCTTTCAAAAGAAATGCCAATTTGCCAGTGATGCCACAATAATAATAGAATTTATTGTCAATTTTCTAGTGATGATACTGAAATAATCGGAAGATGTAAAGCGGAACACAATGAGATAGGAACATTTGGTAAAGATTTTTAGTTCTATGTATTTCTTAAGGGAAAATTTCAAAATATTGCTCGTAAATGTTATATGTTGACAAGTGTGAAAAGGCTATTATGGCGTTTTCTTTTCTAAATAAAAATTTATCACTAGTTTTACATGTGATTTGGCAACATTTTTAAATGCTAACCTGATTTTTAAGATGTGTTGCGTATTTTACGATAACAAAAGAACACAAGTAACGGCATAAAACAATAAAGTGCAATTAGCGTTAAGAATTTCAAGCATAAAAGAGCTAATTTCTAAGTAGAAAAAAATGTGAGAGACGAGCTTAAAACAATTAATTTAAAAAAAAAAAAAAAACAAAACCAGTGCCTGTGCCTGTGCTGCACGTATGCTCTTTAATTAAAATGGCAGTATCACTACAAAAAAAGAACGCGTTACCATCTTAAAATCTATATATAGATTAAATACAAAACAATTTTTCTACCTATGTCCATTATAGACTCTGAAACCATCCAACCGATGTGGTCCAGATCGGGTTCATTAGGAAGGCAATTTGGTGAAGATGGTTTAAGGATTTTTTTTTTTTTTTCAAAACAAGGGCCACTGGGTGGCAATTTCCGCCTCTACGAACCACTCTTATAAATTTTAATTAAATTTAAAACATACATAGATTCCTAGTTATATGAAAACATTAGCTTTAGATTTTTTTAAAAAATAGGAACACGAGGGAATGTAGGGGGAAATTTCTGCCTATCCAAAACTACCTTGCAGATTCTTATGAAATTTAAAACTTAAATCGACCCATAAGCTTTGAATTTTTTCAAAAATGTGACTATGCGGGGTGGGGAACGTATATTAGCACACGCCGGGTATCAGATAGTAACACATATTTTTAGAAAGGAATACTATAAAGATATCTTATAGACAGAATATATGCTCAATATTACTTAAAAATGAAAACGCCATTAAATATTAAAACTATTATATGTTTTTTTATTTCATAATTATTAACATTTGAGTACATACAAATTGTAATAAATCATTGTTTAGTAAAAAAAACAAAAATATCTAAGTCTTATCAAAAGTCAAATAATAGCTGTCAAATGTCCGGAAAGTAATATGTATGGAATTAATTGCCAGGGAAACCGGAAATATGCAATTGCATGTTTTTTCTTTTGGACCATCTGTTTTAAAGATTTTTATTTATGTTGGAATCTATTTGTTGATGCATATTCTACCTGGGACCGTTATTCCTTTTTCCTTTTTTCGTAAAATTAAATTAAAAAGTAATTTTTTTCAAATCAAAAAATTACTCTTATATTTGTTAAAAAAAAAAATCCAAAGATAACTGTAAATAACTTTTTAAATTTACATATATTTATTTTATTATTTTAAGTTTTGTGCTGTGTTGTCCACCTATACAAAATACTGTGATATATTTTATAAATGATGTAAACTGACGAAAAAGATTATTGTAAGTTAATTTGCCAAAAATTAAGATTATAATTATTGTTATTATTGACTACTTTTTTACTTTGTATTTTTACAATGTTGCCAGATTTTAATAAAACTCAATCCTTGAAGAAGTTGGAAAGAATACCAACGACATTAAATTAATGACCTTGAAAGCCTGTATATTGAAAACGATAAAAACTATTTAGAGTAATCAAAAAAGGTCGATAAATACTTATAATTATAGGTTAGGTTAGGTTAGGTTAAAGTGGCCGGTCACAAAGACCCCGCATAGACCAAATAGGTCCTTAGCGTTACCACGATGTGCGATAGTCCACAGAAGAATATTAGAAAAAGGTCATTCCGATGTAATGGTATATAATTATGATAACTGCTATTTTTTTTTATCGAAAATTTAAAAAAATCAATATATTTTATATAGAAAATAGAAAAGTTAATAAGGATCAATATGGTATACTTGAATCAGTCCGACATTTACATATGTGACGCGGAAAATAGAAAGGGACCTAAGGGTTTTGTTCAGGATTGTACGCTTTTGATGTACAAATAATATAGAAAACAAAATTTTTCCCAGCATTTTTTTTCGATTCGATAGCATTTGGGTAGCTCTATGTTTAGTGCAAAAGAAAGATATCAATCGAGTTAAAGTTTTCATAATAATAGTTATAAACGTGTGGTCACGAACGTACGCAAAATAGAAGTCAACTTTGGCTGACAGTAGTGTAATGTAAAAATCTGCGTAATGGAACGGAATATTCAAAAGTGATTAATTTATTTTAAAAGTGTATTTATGTAGGGCTCCATCCAGTATTTACAAAATAAAATATCTCTCTTGGTTTTTGTTAAATTGGCTTATTTACCGGTCGCGAACGTACGGATCGCGAACGTACGATTTTTCCATATGTTTTTTTTTATTATTATCACCACGCATTTTCCCATAAATGTCTTAAAATGTCCGTGTAAGCGTGTAAACATAACATATTTCTTGCATATAAAATAAGTATATAAAAATGTCTTTAGAAGTAGAAAATACAGAAAAACAAAAAATTTTCCAGTTTCCTGCCAAATTTCCTCAAGTAAAGCAGCTGAGATATGCTATGAAACCATTCTTTTATAAAAACAAAGACTTTTTAATAATAATAAACAATTAAAGACGATGATAATCAACATTTTATTTTTTCATCCTGCTAGACCATTCTGGGGAAATGCCCATATGCTTTCTTTGTTTTTAAATTTTAAAATAACTGTTATTTTCGGTCCTGTATTCAATTTTATATTAAGCTTAGTCTACACGATATGTTGAATCCGCAAATTTATGTTGAAAAATTTTTTTTCAGCGCCAACATATCGTGTAGACACCAAATTTTTTCAACAAACGTATGCTTACCAACATATGACAGACATTTGTTAACGAAGTCAGCAAACGTTTCTTAACAATTATAGCATATCGTCTAGACACAATTTTCTAGACAACTTTTCAGCAAATTTTCTATGTATGTTGATAAATATGTTATTTGTTGAAAGTCGTATACAAGCTTTTCAGCATACGACAAATTTGGTAGCATATAACATGTATAAAAATTTGTATTCTTTATTTAAACTTCAAAAGATTTTGCTATTCGTGCTTAATTCCCAGTTTTTATTCTTGACAAAAACACTTGAAATTTATTGTTGATGGGATAAGCTATTCCTATGCATTTCACTGGTTGCTTAGTGGGGAATGTAAGATGAGATAAACCCACTGTTGTTTATTGTTGATGTGTTTTGTTCAAGCTTTGATATTGTTACAAGTAGAACTGTTCCTATAATTCTTATACGCTTAACAGTTTTATTTGGTTTAATATCTTTAGTTTGTCTAAAATCTTTATGGATGAAGTTTCCTGATGATCTGGCCTAAGCAACCAGTGAAATGCATAGGAATAGCTTATCCTATCAACAATAAATTTCAAGTGTTTTTGTCAAGAATAAAAACTGGGAATTAAGCACGAATAGCAAAATCTTTTGAAATTAAAATTTTGTATTCCCAAAAATTTAAATTACTTTTTGATAACTTTATTTAAACTATTTGTTTAATTTTGTACATCACCCGCAACTTATCAAGGTTTCTAGCTCGTCGGCAAACAAGGAAAAAAATGCATTAAGAAGTGCTTTGAAAATAAAAATGTTGGCCAACGAACTTTGTTTTAGAGTTATAGTCCATAAAAGTTGATAAATTCTTAACCAATATCTCTTGAAGTATAAGTTAGATCTCAGCAATGTGGGTATTTCTGAAGGGTGTTTTCAAAAACCTTTCACGTGTCACATAAAACATGCCAAATTATTAACCCATTAAGCACTAATTTCAAAAAATATTTTTAGTTACTAATTTATTTTATCAAAATGGCTCTAATCTCAAAATTTTGTCGATATTAAGGTATTTTTTACATATAATATTTTCTAGAGAACGCTTCAACCTTTCATATAATATAATGCATGGATGGTAGGGTAGCGTATAAAATTCTGAATTTATTAAAGTTAAACATTTATATTCTAATTAATCTGTTTCTTTAATATGTATGTAGGTTTGATTTTACATGTGGTAATAATTTATATACTTAATGTAATTGCTTCAATATGGGTATTATTTAACAACATGGTATGACAAACACCAGCTTCGCTTAATCATTTTTTTTTCTTTATTGCCGGTATTCGACTAGGGTTCTTAATTTAATGGTATATCAAGCACCGACTTCGCTCAGCTGAGTTAATTTTCTTCTTTTAAACCAGAACCCCAACACCATTATAAATTGATATTTCTGTTACAGAAACTAACAAAAAATGGTGACACCGATTGTTATTTAATTTTGCAAAAACTCGTTTACACTAAGATGATCGCTCCATAATTTTTCATAGGTCTGTCATAGTTTCATAAAACTAGAAATCACACAACTAAATTTGGAGAAGATCGGCCCACAATTTACCATAGGCTCCATATAAAACCCATTCTGGGAAAGCTTTAAATGGCTAGAAACAACACGATGCAATTTTGTGATAATCAGCATACAACTCACGATAGTTACCGTAGAAAGCGGTACTTTAAAACGGTTAAAAATTTTGTATAATTGTATTGAAATTTGGTCTAATTTATGTTTTTAATACTAAAAATTACTCAACCGGCCAAAAATTACAATTATCTCTTTAATACGGCTAAACGGATACAAATCATGATAGTTTATTCAAATTTGGTCAAATTAAGTTATATATGGTAAGCGAGGCGGCTAAGTCCGGCCATTTAATACCCAATACCACAGAATATACAAACAAATATTTGACACTGTATCTTATTTGGGACATGGTTTATGGACACAAAGACTCATATACGGAAAGAAGTTTGTATAAGATCTTTGAGGCATAATGGACCGTTCCTCACCGTTTAATTACAGTAAATAATTAGAACCAATGTACCAAATTTCCTCTAATAATTGCGACCTGCACTTTGCGCACTACAAAGTGGACAGCCAGCCGGCCGGCCAGACGGACATCCTTATATCGACTCAGATAGTGATTGAGTCGATCGGTATACTAAATGAAGGTTATAGGACCAATATTTTTAGGTATTACAGACACTATGGTGGTGTGGGTATCAAACGAATCCATAAAACATTCTGCTGCTCGGCAAATAATTTATCAAAGGGGTAAAACTGCAGTAAATTAATTAACTGTTAAGCTTCATTAATAATTTTAAGATCAATCCAGTCCTTAAATATTTGCCTAAAAAAATATATGCGGAAAGCACTTTATGTACGAGAAAGTACTTTATTAGTTAAAATGTAGTGCTGCAAGTGGGCTTAGGAAGTTTCCTATAACGTTTCCGCATTGGGCCAGAAAACGACTTTATTATTTAGAAACTTCCTTAAACAGATCAGGAAGAATGAATTTGCCTTTAACGTAACGCTACCTTATGTTTCAGTAAAGCGGTTATGTGGAAAAACTTTTTTACTTCCGATAAATCTCACCTTAAGCGAACGGCAAGTTGTAATAAAGGCCCTTAAGCGGCTATTGCCAAATATGACAATGAATAAATATTTTTTTTATCTTTACAAATGCAATTACATATAATATTCCAACTAAGTTAACCTTGCAATAGTAACTTATACCTTCAGCCCGTTGTAGTGAAGCAGACCAAAGTCTGACAAGAATCGAACCCACAACCTTCGCACTGCTAGAGCTTACTACCAACTGGCTTACCGGAAAAAATATGTTTTCATAACTTATTAAAAAAATGCAATGGATTAAAATCTATGTATAGGTATATAAAAAGAGGAACCGAATTTTTCATTTAACAAAAATAATGAAAAACATTAAATAAAAGAAAGAGTTAACTCTTGCATCTTCTTAAGAATGTTACTAAAAATAGTTCATTTTTAAAACTGTCCTTAATGGACACTTAAAGTCAACAGAAGCGATGGCAGCAGGAGCAACAACTGTAACAAATGTCGCATAACAAGTAAATACTACAAGAACAAGGAAACAAAAGAGAGAGAAAAACGAAATCTTTAAAAGATGTTAAACATTTTTCCCATTACTATTGTGGCTGAGTGTCTTGGTGAAGACGCAGGAAAACCACAGTTTGTTGGTGCAAAAGAAAAAAAAAATCACACACAATACAATTAAATCGCTTGTTGCAACAAAAATAAAACAACAAGCTGCAAGACCAGCATCAACCAACTACATACAACAAGAATTGGGGAAGACAAAAAGAAAACCAAAAAATTGTAAAAATATTAAAAACTTTACAACTGATGTCAAATGTCAAAAGCATTATTTTGTTTAATATTAAGACGAGAACAAAAACAAATTATGCTGAAGAAAAAGTGAAATAAATTTGTTGACAATCAATATTTAAAGCAGAGATAAAATATGTGGTTGCAACAACAAGAGCAACAAGAAAACAAAAAACTTCCAACAACAAGATGCGGCTAAAGTTTAAATTGAAACATTTCTGTGGCATTTTGACAAAACATCTTAAGTCGAGATAAGATAGCAAAAAAGTTTTTTAAAAAAACTTGGCGAAAAAATAATTTTTATTATTTTTAATTAAAATTAACCAAAGCTGTAAATTATCCAACAGAGTTTTCGAACGCTCTGGATTTGCCAGGCATACCACCACACCTTTTACGACTGAAAGTTGGATCTCCGGTTATTCTACACGTTTGGTTATTAAAAAATTGATGAAAAACGTTACCACTATTTTGAATGGAAATTACCGAGACGAAAGTGTTTTGCTGCCACGAACTCCAATGATTCCCACAGACGTCCCAATTTAATTGAAACGCGTTTAATTTCCTATTAAATTGGCATTTGCAATGACAATCAATAAGTCCGAAGGCCAAACGATGTTTGTTTGCGGCTTAGATTTGGGCAGACCGTGTTGTTCACACGAGCTTATTTGTGTTGGCTAAGAACGGACTGAAAAAATATAGTACATTCGTAATGAATATTGATAATCTTTGTCTGATTTTTATACATACTTCAGGATAAAAAACATCATTTCTTTTATAGCAACGATAACTTTTATAGTCTCGGCAAAATTTTATGCTCGCAGGTCTCTAGAACGGGCAATAGTTCCCATATAAAAGAATTCTTATATGAATCCTAACTTAATGACAAAATCTTGTTTTGCCGGGTCCATGAGTGCCCATGGGTCCCAAACAGGGTACAATCTCGAAAATATTTCTGTAAATACTGTGGCGTTGGATATTAAATTGCAGGGCTTGACCGACAATACTTTTTTACTTGTTTCTTTAATTGGGGACGAGTTCATATACATACATGGTACAAATAGACAGTTGAATATTTTTAATCTTACTTCTCTTGCTTAAAGAGAAGTTACCTACGATGTAAATGAACTTAATTATAAAACCGTTTAATTAATTCTTTTGACAGTGTTTGTTAAGTTTCGTTATCCTTTATCTCTAGAATGAAAGCTATTTTTGTAAGTTTTAAAATTTATCTTCTTATGTTTTACTGGTTTTGTATATGTCTACTCTTCCCTTTTATCTTCTTTTCGCTGCAGGGCATAACATGTGAGGAATTTTGGTTTGCATACAAAATGCCACAACGCAACATTTCATATTAAAAACGAGATGATTAAGCGTCATAAGCAGATTTTCATTAAGATGTTTTTATATCAAGATTATTTTATGATTTAAACGTGCCCAGCGGTAAATATTGAAAGGACCGCAAGTGGCAGGCCTTTTTGAAGGCCTCTATACTCCTTTCTAAAAGATTAGCTTCGCATGACATCCTGCCTTCAGAAGTATGCCTTCTAGAAAGCATAAACTGCTTTTTAAAAGACCTTCTGAAATATTCAGTACACATTCGCTACTCCCTTCTTTGAGAAGGGAGAAAGGAAGGTGTTCAGTTTTATTTACTTTTTATTTTTAGTGACCTTCCTTACTCCCTTTTTTGGGAAGGGATCGAAGTTGTTTTTAAAGGAAGTGTGGAAGGCCTTGCGCCCAATGACAACCTGTGTAAAAAATAAATAAGTACGGAATGCGGCGAGAAGGGCTTCTGACTTCTTGTGACTGCTAAATATGGCCTTCTGTTAGGCCTCTTTACTCATTCTAGTTACCGCTGGGTGTGTTTAAATAAACTTTTAATAAACTCGTCCGTTTAACTTGCATTTAAAATTTGATTATATTTTAAATGAAAGTTAAACGGACGAGTTTAGCGCTCTAGTTCTATAAACCACACATAAATCATATTTCATTATGTGAATTTCATGTTAGTTTTAGTTGGTAGTTTTTTCGATTGTACGGGAAAAAAATAATTCAACAGTTAAATGCATCAAATAGATCTCATAAATCTCGAAATTAGATCAGATCGAATCCCTTGTTTCAACTAGACCCCATTCAAATGGCAAATTCTTAATGCATGTTTTTATTACCAGTAAGAACGTTATATTCATCCGGCTTAATGCCCTTTCCCGATAACAAGAATTTTCTTCAGTGACTTTTAGAGGACTTTATTCTAATTCTTAAAAAAGAAGTGACTAATAACCCTGCAAATTACCGCCCAATGGCAATTTGTTTTGCACTTTCTAAAGATATGGAGAGTATGGTGAATAGTGGTTTACTTGTAAAATGTTAAGACTCAAACTACCTACTAAGCGACCGCCAGTATGGCTTCCGTAGAGGTCGCTCTACTGCAGACTTACTGGTTTGTTATCGAAAAAATGGTGCCGTTCCATTCACCATTTTGGCGAAAGTAAGGTAATTGCTTAAGATATTTACAAGTTGCTTGACAGAACCTAGCATGATGCACTCTTTTCAAAACTTGTTGCATTTGGTGTCGCCAATGATTTCTCTCGATGTATATTGATCTTTCTCAGAGATCGCACAATACGAGTTGTTATAGATGGGGTTTCGTCAAATGAGTTTAAGGTTCATTCAGTGGTTCCGCAAGGCTCCGTTCTTTTTCTTTTTTCATACTCTATTTCTTAATTTTCTAAACAAGCTCCTTTGTAGAACTTCCAACCCTATCTTCTCTTTTGCAGATTACAGAAACTCTTGCGATTCGTATTTATTTGATTAAAGACCACGCATCTAATGTTGGTGCTATAAAGCAAAACATGAATGATACGATTTGTCAACTCGGAATGGGGTCGTGCGAATAGGGTCGATTTTATTTACCAAAAGGCCGAATGTTGCGTGTTAACGCATAAACGCGCGAAGGATCAAGGTGCCTCATCTGCATATATGGTTGGTATAATTACGGAGGGATCAGATTCTCTTGATGTTCTGGGCAGGAGAATACAATGTGATGTCCAATGGACAAAACATATATTCAAGGTGCCTCAGTTTTTGAAAACGGTGTAAGAGATACTTCACTAAATCTGATCTCCTTACTATTAAAACTACACAATCCGACCAAGAATGGAATACAACTCTTATGTGTGGCCGGTGCTTTAAAGTCTATTTTGCAGCTTCTGGACCGCGAAAAGGGCGAAGGTTCTCATTGGCGACAGTAGGGTGTCCAATTCTATTAACTCTTGTATATCTTTACTACAATGGGACATGTTCTAATGAAATTAGATATTTGGTGCCTTAAACTCGTACGTTTGTTCCTAATACGCGTTATTCCTCAAAGGCCTATCCTTTTGTGCACGATTAGCCGGTGCATCGTACAACGAATTACTGGGACAATTCGTTCTTTTTAACGTAAATCAGTTCAAATCGAATATCCACAAGAATTATTGCCTCTATCCTCCTTCCTATTACCAATTTCCTAAGCTCCAATACAATGCAATGCATTAGTTGAAGTCATCCCCTGAGTGCAAAACAATAAAGAACAGAAAGAGAAAAAACTAAACCCAGCTGTCAAAACACCTTACTTTATGACTGCTTTATTATAACGGATAACAACACAACTGAAATCGAGTTGCCAGCAGCGAAATCAGGCAACGCCGCTCATGCTTAAATAAACAAACAAATTTTTTTATTTTATATTTGAACATGTGTGGCGTTGCCTGATTTCGCTGCTGGCAACTCAAATCAAACTTCGTAATCGACCCGTTAGTAAAAAATGTGTTTACTTTATTGTTGTAATGTAACACGTATGAACTTTTGAATGATAATATTTGTATTTTGTTTTGAGAGTTTTCGTAACTAAAGACACTTACGAGAAAAATAACTAAACAGAAAGAATAATTTTTAGTGTTGGTATGAGTATCTGAAAGTTGGAGAATCTAGTCTAAATTGCTTGCTGGGTTAACTACTTTAAAAGAAAAATTAACTTCTTCCAAATACTAAATGCATTTTCGCATGTTAAAGTTACTTCAGCTAGACTTTTTCATTTTGTTCAGGATAAAAGACTAATTTACTTGTGCACTAACTGTTCATCCTTACTTATTACTTTTGAATTAAAGTTACTTAATGCCAGTGCAAGTGTAACCACGCTTAACGTAAAACAATTTTCCGCTCTTTTTTTCAAAAGAAATTCCACTTAACCAGAATAGTTTTTGAATTAACTAAACAACGAAGACACCTACAAAACTATGAATAAAAGTTGAATGTAAAAAAAGTTTTTTAAGTTTAAAATCTAAACTGCGTTAAATTGGCAATTTAAGGTTTTAATAAATTGTACTTTAGTTATACTACAGATGCAGATACATGCATGTTTATAAATAGATTTCTTTGAGTTTCTTAACATTTGGATGTGTGTAGTTTTACATGTGTGTTATGAATATATGAAATTTTACTCAAGCGGATGAGGATGTGTTGGAAACAAAAATAAAATTTTTTGTTTCTTCCTTTCTTGGCTGCATAGTCTTACCCTACAAGCATTTTTAAAGAAGGCATTGACTGGGCGTCACTTATTCTGAACTTCTTGAGGGTTAAAAAAAATATTTTACCCATTTTTGAACATATACATACATTGCATTCGAAGATTCTGATCTGATGTAGTCTTCTTTGCCACTTCAACTTGACGACAACAAGAAGAGAATGTGCAGCAAAAAAAAAAAAAAAAATAGTTGCATCAGCGGTAGTACACATTTTACTTAAACATATGTTGTGTATAAGTAGTTTTACTACTCTTTTTTTTTTTAATTTCCTAAGCTAATCCCGCGAAGCTCTATGCTTGTCTGCAGGAAAGAAACCAGAGTCTCTGGTGGAAATCGAACCCGCAACCTCGTCGCTTGTAGACTAGCTCGCTACCAGCTAGCCTACCGGGGCACTGCATGTAAATATGCAAAGTACCAAAACAAAACAACTATGTCTTTTGTTTATTTAAACGTTTTCAAAAACACTGTGCAAGAAAAAACCAGCCTCAATACTTGCAACGCGAAATGAAACTATACTATTGGTAGAGCAAATCTGCCAAAGGGGTTTGAAAAGTAAGCTCGGATTCCCGAGATATCGACCCCCTAATAAATATACTAAATGTACTTCTGAACTAAAAGACTAATTCAGATGTCTTCAGTAGAATTGTATGGCGATTTTTTTTCTTAGAATATATGAAAATTCAACACTCATTTTAAGGGGTAATTTTTTTAACTTCCCCACAAAAGTATACTAAAACGGCACTTTAGAGGGTTGAAATGTTCGATGATTATTTTATGCATCAAATTTCACTAGGGGTCTTCTAAGACCAAAAAATCGTGCAATTTATGTAAAACGGATTTTAGAAATTCCGGTCCTTGAAATTTTTTAATTTTTCGAAAATCCGTTTTACTTACATTGCACGATTTTATGGTCTCAGAAGACCCCTAGTAAAATTTAATGCATTAAATATTCGTGGAACATTTAAATCCTCTAAATTGCCGTTTTAGTATACTTTTGTGGGGAAGTTAAAAAAGGTACAAAAATTACCCCTTAAAATAAGTGCTAGAGGGTTCATATATTCTAAGAAAAGAATCGCCATACAATTCTATTGAGGATATCAGAAATAGTTTTTTTTTAGCTCAGAAGTACATTTAGTATATTTTTTTTTTGACTTATACCAAACGTCTTTTCAAAAAATTAAACAAATTTAGGAGCCAATATTTCGGGAATCCGAGCTTACTTTTCAAAACACTTTGGCAGATTTGCTATACCAATAGTCTAGTTTCATTTCGCGTTGCCAATATTGAGGCTGGCGAGGATGAACCGAATTAGTTGCACTGTAAGTAATGCAATGCATAATAACAATAATAATAAATCTGTATTGTTTGCAAATTAAATGTTTAATACAACAAAGCATCAACTTTAAAACCGATGCCCTGCCCCGATTGCTTTTTTCTTGCGTTACTTATTCTTAACAGTGATGTTTTATTATGAGACATTATACTCTTTTCTAATGGCAAAGTTGTTGACGTTTTGGAAGTCAGCCATATTGTAAAATGTTTGTGTGGTTATTTGTGAGCGGAAAATTAAAAGTCATAAATGTGTTAAAGAGTCAAAACAACTCCGGAATATGTGCTTTGACAGGAATTTATAATATTGTTACGAAATCAAATTGATCTAAGAATGGTTTATAGCTTTAGTAATAATTTATCTAATAAGTTTAAATTGTATCGACAAATTGCCGGTTACTAAATCTCGACATAAATATATTATGCACACTTATGCTATGTTCATACGACGATATAAGCCAGTCGTTTCGCTTTCTGAAACTAGATTGCCAAACATGCTGTTCATGCGATTCATTCTTATTTCATTCTGACAATTTTTTGTTTTGTTAGGGTGATTTTATTTTAAAAAAACAGAAAAAATTAAAAAGTGTCTCTAATCACCAAATTCATTCCAAATTCATAGAATCAAGCAAGCAATTTGTTAAGTTTGCTCCTATTACAAAAATGATTATATTGATTACTAAAAATTGTAAAATATTTTTTTTTTTCAAAAAATGATATTTTAAATTTTAATTAAAAAATTATCAAACAATTTTGCCGTTGCAAACAATGTGTTGATTGATTTTGACAATTTCCAACAACAATTTCACAATTTTAAATTATTTTATTTTAAACGAAATAATTTTTTTGTTATTACATTATTATTTTAATTAAAAATATATTTCAAAACAACTAAAATGTCAATTAAATCAAAATTGTATTTTTTATTTTCTTTCAACAAAAAAAAAATAATTGATTCAATTATCATAATAATTAAAATTAAATAATTTTTAGATAATTTTTTTAATTGATAAATAAAACTACTAATAATTTTTTCTGTGTAGATAAAAAGTATGTAAATATTAAAAATATGTTATTTAACTTTTATTAATCTTATTATTATTTAATAATTATCACTTTATTTTATTTAGTATTTCCCCCCTGCTCATACCCGATTTATTTTTATTTTCAATAGTGTAGCATACCATAAGAGTGACTTCTACAAAGTTTGAACATACTCACTATAACAGTTCTTAAGATATGCGATATTAAACATTGGCGTCCTAATTGGGGAACCACTTCCCTTGCTGCTATTTTGTTTAAATTTTAGGGCTCAGAAGATCCTACTACCAAAAGTTCAACAAAATGCGTGCAGCGGCTCTTAAGATATGCGATATTAAGGCCCTTAATTTGTAAAACGCATACGCAACGTTAAAAATTATATTGAAAGCAAAAACAAAATCGAAAATATTTCATAATTTTGTTGTTGTTTTCTATAGAAATGTATATTGAATTTTTAAATTTTAAACGCTGCATATCTTGTGGCGTTGATAATTTTAAAACGCAATATGTATTTCTGTAGAAAGCAATAACAAAATTTTGACAGTGCTTTTGCTTGCAGTGTTATTTTCTGCATTGCGTTTGCGTTTTACAAATTTAGGGCCTTAATATAAGCATCAAATGGGGGTACCAATTCCTCTGCCCCTATCGTAGCCTATTTTATTTTTAGGACTCACATGATGTTACTGTAGGAAAAAAAACAAACAAAAAAACAAACATACATACAAACTTTTTTCATTTTTATATATATAGATAGACTAGCTTAACCCGGTGCGCTTCGCTACGCTGCTTTAACCACGTTTGAAGACTATCCCTTTAATAGTTTTTCAGTTGAGATATATTTAATAGATGCATCCTTTTGGAGGTATTTCCCCCCTGCGCCTACCCGCTTTATTTTTAAAAGTGTAGTATACCATAAGAGTGACTTCCACAAAGTTTGAACATTCTCACTATAACAGTTCTTAAGATATGCGATATTAAACATTGGCGTCCTATGGTGGGTACCACTTCCCCCGCTGCTATTTTGTTTGAATTTTGGGGCTCAGAAGATCCTACTACCAAAAGTTCAACAAAATGCGTGCAGTTGCTCTTATTAATATTTCTATCTATGAGGGGTACTGCTCCTCCCCTGTCTACCCCGCCCATTGTTATACTGAAATTTATAGTTTACGCTTGAAGACTCTCACTTTAATATTTCTTCAGTTGAGCGATATTTAATATATGCATCCTATGTGAGGTATTTCCCCCCTGCACCTACCCGCTTTATTTTTATTTTCAAAAGTGTAGTACAGTACTTTTCGCTTATATTCACATCCTTTAGTTGCTACCATAACGTGGACTATATCGCTAATGTGACTATAAGGCTAATTGACATATATGCCACTATGACGCATATAACCGAATTCGAATATAATCAAGTTATGTGAATAAAGAAAATAAAAAATTCATATAAATTACACCGACATCAGGCTTATGTTTTTACAACAGAGTTCCATACTGTATAAAAAATAGTTAAAATAATAGCAAGATATTTCATAGCTGATACCAACGGCAAAAACTAATTTTTTACGAGTAGAGAGTTAATGACAAACATTAAATGATTTAATTCATTCTTTCTTTGGATGGATTTTAGATTCGAAAACTAAAAATAACTTAGTAAATTTTGCTAATGTGACTATAACGCCAATAATTTGCTTTACTTTTACCTTTGACTACTGTTTATAAATGGCATATATAGCAAATGTGCTTATATCGCTAAATAGACTATAACGTTAATGAGTTAAAACACGTCAAACCATCACGAAAAAATGGCATTTTCGGCATCAGCACCTCCGATTTGAATGAAATTCAACACAAATGTTATATGTAATTGGACTTAAACAAAACATAAATTTCAGACCCCACATTCTTTCGGCATCCGAAATATGACGTCATAAAAATGTGAAAAATGTTTAAAAAAACACAAAAGTCTCCTTACAAAAGGGGATAGAACTCTTGAACTACGCAAGATAATTTAGTTTTTTTGGTATCGTTTTAAAGGTGAAAGTGCACCCTTTAAAATGATATGCATATTGTGTTTTTCTAAGAAAAGGTCAAAGGTAAATTTTTGGGGTCTTGAGTTCAAAGGTCCATATCTAGAAAAATATATTTTTTAAAATTCTTAAAAAAATATATGTTAAGTATTATACCCTCTTCAACATTTGCAGAAAATTTAAAGGTGGAGACTCGATTGGTGTTAGAGTTATATACCAGAACGTGATTCTAAGTATGTTTTGTGTTCAAAAATCCCTTGTTGTTGTTGTATTTTAATTATTTTTTTCAGTATATCTGGAGAACGGCAAGAGCCAAAGTTTCCAAATTTAGTACACAAATTTTAATTATCAATACACACCATCCCACAAAATGTAGACGGGACTGGAGAAGTGGGCGTGGTACCTCCTTCAATTAACTTATAGCGGCAAAATAAACAGATAAAATGGACTATATCGTTTATGTGACTAAAGGCGTAGTCACTATAAACGAAAAGTTCTGTATACCATAAGAGTGACTTCTACAAAGTTTGAACATTCTCACTATTACAGTTCTTAAGATATGCGATATTTAACATTGGCATCAAATATATATATTGCTGTCCGTGTGAACGTGGTTTTAGGTTAGTTAGCGAGGCCGGTGTTTGGTTTACCATAGAGAAGAAAACCATTGCGCCAAGACGAAGGCCGGCTATGCAGGGCAGCTTTATTTATCGAAGCAGGTGTTCTGTGTACCAAAGTGGAGAAAATACTTGCGCCCAAAAACGTTTTCATTATAAATTTGAAAGTGAAATAATCCCCCAAAAAATATATTGGCGCTTCATTTCATAATGATTTTTTGGGGGATAATTTCATATGAAATAATCCCCCATTTAAAAAAATGAAATAACACCCCAAACAAAATGAAATAACCCCCCAAAAATAGTTATTGTTGTTTTCTGTACAAACTTTTGGGGGGTTATTTCATTATTTTTAAAAAAGCAGTAAAACCTTTTAAATATAGTACAAAAAGCTTGGTTATCTATAAAAAAAAGAAACATCTTTCAAAAAGTGAACTGGATTAGAGAAGTAGCAGTGACATCTTCCATATAAAAACACTATAAATTTCTGTGCCCCGGTAGGCTAGCTGGTAGCGAGCTAGTCTATCAGTTGCGGGTTCAAGCATAGAGCTTCTCGGGATTAGCTAAGTAAATTAAAAAAGAAAAAAAAAATAAAGCCATAATGGCTTTATGTCTCAATCCAAACGGACATAAAGCCATAATTTTGATATGGCCTTAAGTTTCATATCAATTTTAGTGGAATGGGACATAAAGCCATTATGGTGTTATGTCCCATTTGATGTGTTGCGTTACAAATGCTTATATGGTATAACAAAGACCTGCTTCGCTAACTAAAGCTTCGCTGTATAGCCGGCCCTCGGCCGGGCGCAAGGATTTTCTCCTCCATGGTATAACAAACACCGGCTTCGCTTACTAAAGCTTCTCTGTATATCCGGCCTTTTGGCGGACGCAAGAATTTTCTCCTTTATGGTATAACAAGTGCCGATTTCGCTAAGTAAAGCATCTAAAATCTGTCTTGTTTCCGAACGAAGGGCGACATGAAACAACAAAGCATTTTCTACATGAAATAGGGTGAAATACAATCATTATCAAAAATATGGCTTTATGTCTCATTTTACGGAAAAAATTTATGGCGTTAAGTCCCATTATATTGAGACTTAATGGCATATACCCTTATGTCTCAATGGAATGGGACTTGACGCCATATGGCTTTATGTCCTATGGCTTTGTGACACCCCACCGTTTTTCTTTGTATTTTGCATTTTTAATTGTTTTTAGTGTTAAAATTTTTTCTCGCCCCATTTTTATTCGTGAGTTATTTGACAGTTCACTACGGGAACTTTTCCCACAGAAATGTTACAGACACACTTCTTCTGAAAGTTGGCGAGTAATTTTTTTAACGTGAGAGGTAGTACTCGTAAAAAAAAGTTACAGACACAGTTTAGTGCGAAAAACAGATGTTTGTTTCAATATGGGCATTTCCATTTTGACGTGTCGTAATATTCGTACCACAAAATGTAAAAAAGTTAAATGAAGGAGTCAATTTTGTAAAAAGGATTTTTAAATATATGCAAAGTAATGAAGTAACACTTTATTCAGAAAAAAATTACAGCAATCGACGCTAAGAATATGCAGATATAAGCAAAAATATATGCTGGCGTGACGTTAAAAAAACGGAAGTATAATTTGACTTGCATTACAAAACGAATTGAACAAGACGTTTTGTATAAAACCTTTTTTAGTAAACTTTGGACTTATAAAGATTTATTTTCCAAGCTATCAAATTTACAGATCTTTGCTCGTTTTAAGGCACATATGGGCGCTTTCGGCAAAAAGTCTACTTTTTTTTTAATGTAACGCCATAATGAAAATAAGGTTGTATTTTAGGACCATGCTGTTCAACCGTTTTTCCTTTTGTTACTTAATGTGGAGCTAGTTGTGCTTTACATCAAAATACAAAAAAGGTAAACTATACATATACAATTTTTTGTGAAACAATTTAAATAACTTCTGGCGTTACGTTACAAAAAGTAGAATTTTCGCTGGATCTGCCCATATATGGCACTTTTGTTTCATTTCACACATTTCAATCGAAAAGTATCGCAACGCGAGAGTTACAGGGCATGGGCACTGGACAACGGTTTTCGTAAAAGTTTTTAAATTTGTTAAAAAAGTTAATTGAACTGGAAAGGAAACGAGAAAACTCCCATATGAAAATAATAGAAATGTCTAAATATCTGGAGAAAAATAGCAGTAGTATCTTAATTGGCTACAACTTGCTTCGTTATTAATACACGAGGTCTGTTTTTAAACAATTTTACTAATTTTGGTTTTACAATTCAACTTCTAGAAGACACATTTCCGATAGTTCTGATTTTCATCACTTCTCAGAGGCACCTGTTGGAAGACATTTCTGCGGCGAACTATCCGTACCGACGAAAGATTAGAACTACGTTTGATATTATGTTTGGATATAATTTTAATGAAATTTCGTCTATTTTTTTTTTTTTGAACTTTCGCGATAACTTATGTCCAAAAGAGTATAATTCAAATCCAAACGAAAGTTTAGAACTATGATAGCTTGATATGCTTGGTATGTTATCGATCATTTTATAGAATAGAATCGCAATTATTTGTTCCGAACTTTCGCGATACAAAATGCTTGCAGAATATTCATATGTTCATGCTAAAGAGTTAGTGTGTTTCAATACTTTTGCATATGTAAGCATGCAGGTGTGTTTATATAAAGCTAAAAAATAACACACCCACAAATATTCCATTTAAAATTATATTCTATCAATTTACTACCAAGTTCCACTTTGTGAAAAAAACAAATTGTTTTTCTTCATTTTTGTTTTCATTTCTATTTCAGACTTGAATTCATGCTTGAATTATATTTTCATTTTATTTGTGCCTGTTTTTCTTTCTTTGACTTTATTTTACATCTTGTTTCTATTTTTGCTGATCATTTATTCCATTTAATTTTTTTTTTATTAATCGATGTTAGTGAGTTGTGAAGATATTATTTTAAATTGTTTTCCTTCCCTTGTCTCGCTTTTTTATAATTGTTTGCTTTGGTCTTTAATATACGTACAAACATATGTACATAGATGTTTATTTGTGTTAGTGGCAAGCATACCCAATTCGCCATGTTTTGAACGTTAGTGTCTCCGGAACTGAAACGAGAGACAAAGCCATTTTCTAATATTGCTAATGTGAGCTAAGGCCACGATGGCTTTATCTCCCATTCAAATGAAAAGAAAAACAAAAAAGGCCTTATCTACCATGGTTTTAAAGCACCCCCGCAAAAAACGCGACCCTTCACCAGTAGTTTTTTGACTCAACCAAGGCGAATTAAATACAGGTGGTCTTAAAATTAAAAGCCTTGCTAATAAGTTTTTTTTTTGGAATTTTCATTGTTAGATGTCAAAATTTTGTTTATTATCTTTGTTTCTTTTTTTGACATTGCACAATGATTTTACAAAAACAAAATGCTTGTGGTTTTTGTACGAGTTGCACTTGTTGTAGTACCGAGATTACTTTGAATGAATTCGCCTTGGACTCAATTGAACAATTTTGCGTTTTCATATGTTTTTCTTTTCTTTTGTCGTTATTGCCCGTTATTGTACTTAGTCATCGACGAAATTCTTTAATACATTTTCCCTCATCTCGTCTTGTGTGACCTCGCCGCAACTTGTATGAAAATTTCGTCAACATTTTTAATTAGCTGTCCTCAGTATGTCTTCTGCGAATTACTGTTGTCTTGTTCCCATCGCTAAAGATGTCTTAAAGACGTGGCCACCTAGGATTTATTGACATGGGAGTATGTTTGTGTAAGAAATGTAAAAAATATGATGTTGGTGATTTTAAACGTTTTTTTTATTGTTGACAATTGTGATTATCAGGTTTAGTTTTTCTAGATTTTCTGCTTGAAAATTAAGTTTTTGAATATTGCGCTTTTCGGTTAAATGCTTAGTTTGCATATAAGTGCATATTTTGCATTATTGCAATCTTTTTTCTTTTAAAATTTATGGTTTATTGGCATCAAAGACTACATTGGGATTTCCTCTCAAGATCAAAATGTTATTACCCAATTTGGTCTCAATTCTTAGAACCTGTTCGTTGATTTCGAACGAAGAATTCGTTCGCTTAACTTACATTTCGAAACAAAAACAAATTATAAAACATTGTTTTTGTTTTACATATAAGTTTAGCGAACGAAGTGTTCATTCGAAATCAAAGAACAGGCCATTAAATTAAGTGAATATTAATGTGTTGTTTTCAGGTGACAAACAATTGATTGTGTAGTAAAATTTATATGAAAAGAAATTAAAAAAACTGAGTGATTTTCATATACATTTTTCTACACAATCAATTGTTTGTCACCTGGAAACAGCACATAAATTTAAAATCCTGAAGTCATGAGCAGAGAAGACAAAAAAAAAAGCAATCGTCAATACTTTTACAGCAAAAAAAAATTATAAAAAAGCAACAAAAATTGATAAAACAGCAGAAAAAGCACTAAAAAATGTTTTATTCTCATTCTTCCACATCATCAAAATTATTACAATATACTTTCATGTGGACTTTTATGTATTCAAATTTTAATTTTCTACGTCGATCTGTTAAAAGCGTTTTGTATAAAGAGAAGCTTCTTTCTACATCAAAAGAGGTTGACGGCGCTTATTTTTAATATACAACTCCTAAAAGAATCTTCTGATGATTATCTGACGAGTAACAAAAACATCTAAATCTTTTTTTAATATATTTATTTATTTTTTTTCGACACGCTCGTCTTTTAATCTTGGAATGAACCTTTTGGGACTCTCTGTAAAAGTCGTATAACAATTACCGAGCTACCTAAATAAGACCGTTTTTGAAGTATGAAAATGCTATTACCAATACAATTTTAATAAAACAAACCGGCCTAAGGATCTGTAAAAAAGGATTTTCCGACAGGATGGTGCTGATTTGTATGAAAAATACGCCTGATACCCTTATTTAGGTAGCTTTGTCATACGGCTGAGCATTGCACGAGTTGTAAAATAATACCTATGTACATGAGTTTCATACGACCCTTGGCACGCTTTTTGAAAGGCTCATTGGATAATCTCAACATCATCATACACGATTCCCTTTACGATTAATATAAGCGTTTTTCGCTGCTTAATGGAATAATCTCTCATACGAATTAAAAAATGAGCGAGCAGAATACAGAGCAACTAAATAATTTTTACATATACATACATATTTACAATACTTAAAACTTCATTACAAATGAAATTTAAAAAGCGAAAACTGGTAAATATTTTTTTAAAATCGTGTTTAGAACATAAAAATATAAAAAAAGAATTTATTTTTAAAAAACCAAGATTCGAACCAGGGAACTCACAGTTTCTAACTTAACGCACCCCCTAGACAACTGAACCATGAACGAATGCTGTTTAGTCTGGGTTCACATTTTGAAAGTTTTCTTTCAGAAAGTCTGAGTTTATGGGTGAGAGAGGAGAGAAGAAAAGCATGTTCTCTTCCCCTCTCACCAATAAACTCAGACTTTCTAAAAGAAAACTTTCATAGTGTGATCCCAGACTAAACAGCATTCGTTCATGGTTCAGTTGTCTAGGGGGTGCGTTAAGTTAGAAACTGTGAGTTCCCTGGTTCGAATCTTGGTTTTTTAAAAATAAATTCTTTTTTTATATTTTTATGTTCTAAACACGATTTTAAAAAAATATTTACCAGTTTTCGCTTTTTAAATTTCATTTGTAATGAAGTTTTAAGTATTGTAAATATGTATGTATATGTAAAAATTATTTAGTTGCTCTGTATTCTGCTCGCACAATGGTGAAGGGTATATAAGATTCGGCACAGCCGAATATAGCACTCTTACTTGTTAATAATAAATTTCTATTTCTTTTCTCTTTCGGCATTTTTTAAACTTTTTTATTTATTTCTATTTTTAACAGCCTATAATGATTTCAGTTGATTGTTTTTAAAATGAAAACAGAGTTGCAAAAAGGTAGGAACTAAGGCGAATCCACTTTTATAGAGGAATTTGCCTTAGTAGTAACATACGAAGTTTTTAATACAAAAATGGGAAGTTTAAAAAAAAAAATACAAAAAAAAGCAACACCATTGTAAAAGAAGCAAAAAATAGCAGGTTTTATAAAAAAAGCAAAAAAGCATTTTAGTCTTCTCTGGTCATGAGTAATGATCTATATTTTCAGTTACCCATTTTTTTTATTAATATAACAATTATTATTATTATTATTATACTAAGCCGATAGCGATAGTTTTTAATAAAAGATTTTGGTGTGCATTATTTTGATTTTTTGTATATTTCTTTGTTTTTTACAATTTTTTGTTGGCATATTTTCAAATATTTTAGTGCATAAAAACTTGCCTTTGTTGGCATTATTTAATATGTAATTTGTTTTTATATACAGATTATAAATTCTTAAGTAGATATCTACTTATAATAATTTCTTTTAGTATTTTTTTTTTTTTTTCATTATTGATATAAGAAAAAAATCATTTAAGATAAATTTATACAGAGTTCATTTTAAAGTACTAAGGGAAGCAAAAAGCCTCTTGTTTCCTTATAGTCACGGACTATTTTTTTTATTTAAGTCCTCTTCATGGCCATGGCAACAATATTTTCAATTACGATGGCCATTTCGCGGTTGTCCCAACCATTAATCTATATAAAAATATTTAAAACAAAAAAAAAAAAAAAAACATTATTTTGTCAACAATTTATGGCGAGTAGAAAAGTTAAAGAGCTCAGTATTCAAGAACAAAGATTTTCTACAAAACAATTTCTATAAAACTTGAAGAAAATTTATCGGTACCTGGATTCTTTAAATTTATATATGTACATATATAACTTTCTGATTACCCGGCGCTTATCTTAGGCTATAAATATTTGTGAATTTTTAAGAGGGCGTTCTTTTATCATTCAAAGACAGCAAAAGAAATCACAACACATTAAAAATACAACACGCCACTCTACGCAAAAATCAATACGCCCAACATAGCGTCTTCAATACCACCATATAGATAGCAGTGCGATAAAACACTAAATACACTACGATCAGCTGTATACAGAACGGTTACATATAGAGTTTCCAAATTTGAAACAAATAGTTTCGTCATCAATACAAAACATCTGTAAAAAAGCGTGCTGAACTGGAAAAGTGAGCCTTGAACCTTCCATACAAGGACAATATAATTGCCTAAATATTTCGAGAAGGATAATAGTACCGCGTTCTTCGAAAGCAAGAATAATGAAATGGGAATTTAGCACCTTTAAACGAAACCTTGATAGTTAATTTTTTGAATCCCAAGAAAAACTTTGATATAGAAAAATCTTAGTTTTCCATATAAAACTTATTAATAAATAAAACTTCCTTTAAACATTTTATATCTAAATAACATTTGTTTTTCAAAGTTTTTCTTGGGATTCAAAAAATAATTGACAAGGTTACGTTATAATGTGCTAAATTCCCATTTCATACTATTGACAAACTGAAGTTTATTGTTGATGGAATAAGCTATTCCTATGCGCATTTCACTGGTTGCTTAGGCCAGATCGTCAGGAAACTTCATCCAAAGATTTTAGAAAAACTAAGGATATTATACAAATAAAACTGTTAAGCGAATAAGAATTATAATCCCTAGTTGTACTTGTAACAATATCAAAGCTTAAACAAAAGCAACAACAATAAACAGTGCGTTTATCTTTTCTTACAATCCCGACCACAGATGGTTGATTTTTTGTCAACTCTAAATATAGTTGTAAGTGGGTAAAGAAAAAACAAAAGTGAATGCGCATAGAGGCTAGGTTTACCTCAACAATAAATTTCAGTGTATTTATCAAATATAAAAAATTGGGAATTTAGCACGTCATACAAGAATCTTAATAGTAAATTTTGTATTCCCGTAAATAACTTTGATAATATACTTGCATGTGCCCGTGCAGAAAACTGAATTGCCAAATTGGTTTTTTTTTTGTTGTTTTCTTGCGAAGACAATAGAATGGAACAATTTGTTTTTTAATTTTGTTTTTTCTTTTTACCCACTTACAACTACAATTCGAGTCGGAAAGAACCCAACCAATTGTAGGGGGATGTAAGCAAAGATAAACTCACTGTTTATTGTTGGTGTTTTGTTTAAGCTTTGATATTGTTACAAGTAAGACTTTGAGTGTTTAAAATTTTTATTCGCTTAAGGGTTTTATTTGTATAATATTTTTAGCTTTTCTAAAATCTTTGGAAAAGGTTTCCTGATAATCTGGCCTAAGCAACCAGTGAAATGCGCATAGAGGCTAGCTTTCCCTCAACAATAAATTTCAGTGTATTTATCAAATATAAAAAATTGGGAATTTAGCACGTCATACAAGAATCTTAATAATAAAAAATAAAACAAATTTCTTTATTTTATTTTGCAAGTTCAGTTTTATTTACACTGCCACATGCATAGTAGTTATCAATTATTTTCCATGAACAATTTATTGATAACTTTAACGTTCTGTAGAAAAGTTATAAATAAATTGAAGTACAGTAGTTTTGATTTAACTGTCTTTTGTTTACGTGCACTTTTGACTTAACTGCACAAAACTGATAATTTTTGGAATTATTCTTTATAATTCCATACAAATTCCTTTTTTCATTGCACTTTCTATACCTGCACATTTAAGATAAATGCACAAAATTTTTGTCATTTTAAAATTATTTTCATACAAAAAATCAAAGTTAGCTGCACTTTGACTTAACTGCCCAAAATACATATTTTCTGGAATTATTCTTCAAAATCCTTGTTTACGTGCATTTTGTATACCTGCAAATTTTTCATATTTTTGGGCAGCATTAAAAATTTTCATACAAAACTTCAAAGTTAGCTGCACACATAAAAATATTTGTTGGCCACTTTTTCACATAAATATCCAATTTAAGCTGTTTATAAAAATATAAATCGCAATTATTTTGTTTTTTTTCCATACATTTTTATGTTCTTTGTGAATTCTCATTGTTTTTGTAAATGTTTTTTTTTTATATTAAACAAACATACATATCGTCAGCTCAGAATTGGTTTGGCGCATATGCCAAAAAGTCGGAGTGTAGAAAAACGACAAAGAAGATTTACATAAAGATTTCTCAAAATGTACCCGATAGAATTTTTTTAAATTTTAAACAGTTTCCGGTATATGTTTTGAAGAAAAATTTAAGTTTTTGCGCACCTTCATGAATAAAGTTAGAATTTAATAGTATTTTTTTGAAAATGAAAAATATTGTTTTGTGCCGCATACGCCACTTTTCTAAAAAAAAGATTAAAAAAGTGTTTTTTTGTGCTGCATACGTATACTTATTGAGTAAGTGACTGACTCATTCATCATCGTACAGCCTAAACTTCTGAAGCTAAAGACTTGAAATTTGGACCGGAGGTGGATCTCTCCCCAAATCGATTCTTTAAAACACGTTTAGAAAACCAATCCGAATAAGTTGTTTGCTGGTTATGCTGCCATTTTGTATAATTGTAAGCCATATGGTAGCTTTGTTTGGGTAAATCGTTCTGCAGAACACTCTCAGTAAAAAAATTATTCTCTGGGCAAAAATATTGTTCGGAACGCATAGATGAATCCACCTTAATTAAAAAGTACTAGATAACCAAAAATCATTTTTTTATCTGGCAGTTTGCCTGTATAGCAAAAATATTTGTAAGATTGATTCCAGTAAAAATCATTTTTCAACATTCATCGATACAAGCGTTTATTCAGAAAACTAATCGATATTAAATACGAAATTTGTAAGATCTTTCTTTTATTAAATAATTTTTGATTTCAGCAAATTCAAAAGTTCAAAAGTTTCTTTGCAAGAAATACGCAACGTTTCATCAACTTTTATTCACAAAAAAATTATTATTAATTCCTCAATTAAAATCCTTTTGATAATCTCAAGTTGAAAACTTTTGCTGAAATTTAATATTTTTAACCTTTTATTGTTTGCCAAAAAAAAAAAAATTGGTTAAACACCTTCTCCGACTATCTTTAAAAAACGTTAACAAATTGAAAAGGAAATCTTATAGGAAAAGTTCAACAAAGTTCAACATAAAATTTGTTTCACTTCTTAATCCCTTAATGTTTCACTTAGTTCCTATTTCAGAAAACATTATTTATAAGGTTATATTTTGTTCTTTATTCTCATAGTCTCAGTTTGCGCGCAGGCCAAAAATAACAAAGATGAAAGAAAAAGTTTTTTAAAATTTACATTTAAAAAAATCGTTGGCATCATCATACATCATAATTGAATTTGGCACTTTTCTTTTTCTTATGAGCGTTTTAGCCCTTAATAAGAGTCGATACAAAAAGCATTATTTATTCATTGAGCTGAAGATATTTTGTTTTTATGAAGATGAAATGGAAATTTGTGTAATTCGATTTTTGTGGCAAAAATTACGTTCGCGTTTCTTTTGAAAAGAATTAAATGAATTTTAAAAGGCTCGAACTATTAATTTGTTTTTATTAACAAAAGATTACGTGACATATAATTTTGAATCGATATTTAATTTTAAAAATATGTGTTTTAAACATAATATACATGTGGTAAATATGCTTGGTTTTTTCTGTTATTATGTTAATTTTAAACTGAAGTATATTTAACTTTATGCAATCCCACATTAAATAAACAATGAACGAATGAACAAGCTTTCAAAAAGATTTTGAAACAAAAATAATATTGACACTAGAAATAAGTTCTGACTGTTCTGTCAAAGATTGTCAAACTTGGGGCGCAAAGTACAGCTTTAAATTTAAAGATAATTTAACAAAATTTGGTTCATACATAAGCTTTTTTAATCCTCCAAATAACTGTAGAGTTTTCCAGGTGAAGAGATGTGCTTGCGGCAAAGGTAGCTGTAGACTAGCTCAAGCTATCTGCTGTGTCGAGGATATTAACACTGATAACCGTGCCGCTATTATGGCATTGGATTCTCTCTCCCTGAGAACAAGAACATCCCTTGACTGCCGATCATCTCTTAACTAGATGGCTAAGCAGTTTAATATCAGGATGTTGGTATTTTGTTTGAGCTTTGATATCGTTGCAAAAAAGACTTTTTTAATATTTGCAATTACCATTCAGTCTGCAGTTTTGTTTGCTAAAAACGTTGGCTTTTGTAAATTTTTATAGTAGAACTAGCTGACCCGACAGACGTTGTCCTGTCCAAATTAGGAAAAATGTTTGCGTTCGATTTTAAAGATCCGTTAAAAAGATACGAACATTTGTAAGAAAAATTAGTCAAATCGATGGAGCCGTTTTCTGATTTTAGGCAAATCGAAAAAAGTGGGCGGTGCAAAATGTTTTTGCCATAAAAACCTAAGTTGGACCATGGCAATCATTTCTAAGAAAAAATCGTCCAAATCGGTCAAGCCGTTCTCTAGTTATGCGCTTAATAGAAAAAGTGGGCGTAAAAGTAGGCGTGGTAAATTTTTCTTTCGATGAAAACTTAAAATGGATTAATACGAACATTTGAAAGAAAAAATTGTCAAATCGATCGAGCCGTTTTCTAATTTTAGGTAATTCGAAAAAAGTGGGCGTTAAAGTTGGTAGGTAAATCTAATGGTGTTTTCTTTTCTACAAAAAATGTGACATTTTATTTAAAAAAAATGCAGTTTGGAGTCTGTTTCTTAAAAATTTTGCTCCCGAAAAGGGTTGCTGTTTTATTCTAAAAAACTCACCCTTTTTTGGAAGCAAAAGTTTTATGAAACAGATACCAAATTGCATTTTTTTAAATAAAATGTCACACTTTTTTGTAGAAAAGAAAATACCATAAGTTGGACCATGGCGATAATTTTAAAGAAAAAATCGTCCAAATTATTAAGAAGTCATTGGTGGTGCAAAATGAAAATTGGTTTTTGAAAACGCCCCTCCACCCGCAGACCGAAAATCAAAAATCAGACCTCACAGTGTCACCTGCCGTAATATTCTAAAGATTCCCTGAAAATTTCATCAAAATCGGCCCAGCCGTTTTGGAGTCCATACGTTACATACATACATACATACACACATCCTATTTTATATATATAGAAGAAGAAGATGTTTCCTGATGATCTGGCCTAAGCAACCAGTGAATTGCACATAGAAACTATATTATCCCCCAACAATAAATTTCAATGTTTTTATCAAGAATAAAAATATCTAATAATTTTTAGCACACTTTGTACCAAATAAAAGGGAATTCTTTGTAAAATAAAAAAAAAAATATTTTTTCAGTGAACTAAAATATAAAAATAAAATTCTTCTAAAGCCATCACCTTCCTTATCCTTAAAAGTTTTCATTAAAGAATTTTTAAAAATTCGAAATTGTATTGTTTTATTTCTCTTGGCTTAGAAGGGGTGATTGTTTTTTTACAAATTAATTTCTATGTAGAAATTTAATTCATTAGATATTCGCATATATTTTAGCGATTGTAAGTGCGAATGCAAATAGCAAAAATAAAAGAATTGTGCGCAAATGCGACAGCGAATATTCGGCGCCCCGTAGTTATATATTAGGGGGTCGACAAATATTCGGGTACATGGTTTGGGCAATTGTTCAAGATTGCCAGCCTAGGCTGTTGGTACTTATAGAATAGGGTTTCTGTTAATAATACTACATTTGTACTTAAATGCTATGAGTGTAAAACATTATAATTTTTAAATGAAACTAACTGAGCTACTTTAACAAGAGTGGCAAGCGTTTTTTTAAATATGAAAATGATATTGCCAATACATTTTTAATCAAATAATACGACCAAGTGATCTATTAAATAAGATTTTCCAGCCGGGTGGTGTTAAATTCGCATTCAAAAGGTATGTTTCGTACAGTGTTGCCACTTTGTGGTTAATTACCCGAATTTGGTATAGTTTTAACTGTCGTGGGTAGAGTGTGGGTAATTTCTCTTAGGTGAAACTCAGGTGTAATTTGAAATTCTTACTTCAGATACCCAAATAAAATCAAGATTCGATTTCAGTGATGACATTTATTTCATTTTAAATATTGTTGATAAAGAATACACAGTCTTCTGAACCAAAGTCTCGGTTTTTTTAAGGAAAATACTTAAAGTTTGGTAATAAATGTCAAAAGATGGGCTCTTAGATTTAGATAAATATGACTCACATAGTGATTTAGAACCTAAAGTTTATTGAAAAAAAGTTATTCAAACTACAAACAAGCCTGGGGCTAGAAGTGTTTCCAATATTCCAACATACAATTAATTTTGTTTGAGTCTGGAAACTTTCAAATGCTTTAGTTTGATAAATATTAAGCGCCCTTAACAGTTGTAAAACTGAATTACGAAAGGGACAGTTGTATAAAACCCTGCAGGAATTTTGTTTACTTAATATAATATAACGAGTATTTTTTAAGACCATGAAACTAAAAATGGTAGAAAATACAAAACAAATGAATTTGAATCGCAGATTAATACACGGCACTACCATTTGAACGCATTTTTTTGTTCCACCTTTCGAGCATTGCTGACTGCATGTCACGAATAAAATAAACAATATTGACATCCAAGACGTCAATTGTTTTTGGTTTATCAGCATAAACCAGTGACTTCACAGACCTACGAAAACAATTAAGTGTTGTCACATCGCACGGTCTTGAATGAAGTCTTATTGACAGTTTATTTTCTCTAAATCAACACAACATCGCCTTCATTTGTAATTTGTAAAAAAATAAGTTCCGTCATTTAAATCATGAGTTCGCCTATACGTTGCGAAAATCGATGGCTGATTTTCAAAGTAAATTTGGATAATCTGATGGCGTTGTACAAGCATGAATCTATCTACTTATGATGATGTGCCTGCGCAAAAAGTGAGAGCTCTTTCGGGCTTAAAAAACACCCATTATAAAGGAATGGCAATGAGCAGTTTGAACCTTCCCTAAATATATGCAACCAAATTTGGAAGTTAAGCTCATTATTTAAGTAGTTTTATTTTATGTTGTATTGATTGTTTTTAAGTCTTTAATGTTATTAATTTTAATGTCAATTTATTTAAAATTACAATAAGAATGTTAACAGTTTGACTAATGTTGATTTTCTTTCAATGAGTTTGTTGTGTTTTTGCTTCTTTGTAAATGTCTTTTATTTAATAAAACTTCAATTTTATATCAGGTGTAATATCATTTAAATCGGGCAGTTTTGCTTCATCTCAAGTGTAATTTTGAATTTTACTGGTGGTAACACTGGTTTCGTATAAACTGTGTGAAAATGAAAAGTTTTGACATAAAACAAAGACTTGCTGCTCTTATTTAGGTATTTTTAGACAATATATTAAAAATGAGATAATATTTTCAAAATTCCCTACATTTGCCTTAAAATAAAAAATCTGTCCTTTTTAACCCTAGGCTTGAAATATTCCAAAAAAAATCTCTACAAAATGGGAAAATTCCCTATTATTGCCATCGTTGATCATATGGATCCCAGGGCACGGGGGTATACTGGGGAAACTTAGGGCACATGAGTTTGTTAGATTTGGAACTACCTAACGGGCTTCACTGGATCTGAAGGGCGTTGGGGTGCCTCTGCTCTCCTGCAAAATCGAACTTCATTGATCGATTTTCGATATGACAGTTGGGACACGAACATTGGATGTAGGACTGCCATGCAATTGGGGTCGCGCATGGATGACTATTGATAATTATGAGAGACGTTTCACTTTTGGTACCTCTTGTCGTTGGGCACTGTCTTATAAGGTAGGCATGCACAGCGTCTGGGAGCCGAATACCGCCGCAGCTGTGATAACGAGGACTAGGAGGAGAATGTAGAATACCATCACTGTCACTGTACTCCACTGGTGAGAAAACGACTGACCGCAATGGGATCCGCCACCTTTGACGGATTAAACAACGTCTCCGGCGTTAAACTGGAGCGTATTTTAAACTTTGTTAGAAGTTGGTGGTGGAGATCGGCTTTAGTTCTAAATGTTGATATGAGTGGGACCTATCACTTTTACATGGGGCTGTCATTGGAGGAAGTTAATTGAGTCACAGTCACACATCTAATCGCAATGAACGTGTTTAGTGTCAGTTTCTTCAGTGAAAAAATGTACCACATCACCGCTGAATACTCTAGCTGTTACAGAAGCAGTCCTTACACAGACAAAATTTAAATTTGTTTCTAATCAACAAATTCATAGAATAAAGCAACCCATTTGTTGATTTTGCACCAACTACCAAATGATTATATATATATCGTTACCTAAAACGCAAAAGGCCCTAACTAACAAAAAACAAAAATCTACTTTTTCATTAAATCTGATGTATTGCATCAACACAAATGTCCACAAAAAGTTTTGAAATCTTTTGACCAAGATTAGCGATTTTATTGACAAAAAACAAACGGCCCTATCTACAAAAGATTATATGATAAACGCCAAAAGGCCTAACAAACAGTTTACATAATATGCAGCATTATTAATTGGCAAAACAACTGGTAGGTTTTACAAGAAAAAAAGAAGTTAAATCAATAAAAAACAGTAAAATGTAATTATAAAATTATCATATTAAATAGTTTTTTGCTTATCCTGTAAAATTTTAGAAATGTTAGATAGGGCCTTTTGCGTTTCAGGTGACGATATGTATTACTAAAAGTTTTAAATTTTAATTTTTTTTATAAATGATATTTTTAATTTTAATTAAAAAATGATCAAAAAAGTTTCCGTTTCAAACCATATGTTGATTGATTTTGACAATTTCCAACAACAATTCCATAAGTTAAAATTATTTCCCGAAATATCGGCCCCTTAAGATTTTTAATTTTTTGAAAAGGCGTTTGGTATAAGTCAAAAACAAAATATGCTAAATGTACTTCTGATCTAAAATACTATTTTAGATGTCTTCAGTAGAATTGTACGGCGATTATTTTCTTTGAACATATTAACCCTCTAACACTCATTTTAAGGGGCAATTTTGCTCCTTTATTTAACTTAACTTAACAAAAGTATACTAAAATGGCACTTAAGAGGGTTTCATTTCACCAGGGGTGAGGGTATGTTTGATGAAAATGTTCTATACGTGTAGAAATAATTAGAAGCGCAGCAGCATTTTGCAACTTTGTATGAATTTAAAAAAAAAAATTATGTTTCTAATACGGCTGCGCATATAAGAAAAAAGTTAAACATAACTAAAAGTTAATTTTATTGCGGAATTTCGGTTTTTTGAGTAACGTGAATATATTTCGATTTTCGAAATAACGGTATGTCTCAAAAACAAGAGCTAACCTAAAAAAACGGCTACCACCGTACCGGAAAAAGGTCAGGTGACCCGCTTGTCAGATTTTTAAACTAGCACAGTGTAATTAGTAAAGTTATTAAATGGAGCAAACTAGTAATTGATTTTTTTTTGAAAGTTTGGTAATTGCAAAGATGGAATTTGAGTTCAAAAGCAATTAACAAAATCAATTTATTTAGTTAACATTAAAAAGCTTATTAAAATAAAACACATTTTTATGAAATCGTTCCATTATTTCTGAGTCGAACTAACGATGTCCCTCCGGCTGGCTGGCTGGCTGGATGGCTGGCTGGCTGTCTATGTACGTCCATGTGCACAAAGTACAGGTCGCATTTTTGAAATTAATTTGATCAAATTCGGGACATAGGTTCTTATTGGAACAAGCCTATTGAAAATGGACCGAATCGTAGGATCACGAGGGAAGATAGGGGCCAATTTCTGCCTCTCACAAACTTTCAAATAGGGATGGGCAAATTGAAAAAAAATATCGATATATATCAAATCGATATTTTTTAAGAGTATCAAATTTATTATTACAAAAATATCGATAAATTAAAAAAATTAAATAATAAATTAAAAAATTTAATATATGTATTTGTACAAATCTTATTATTATTTCAAATATACATATAAAGGCACATATATTGTTCCGTAACCGCATAAAATAAATCTTTTCAAGTTCGTTTGACTTAACTGTTTTAATTAGAAATCTGCAATGTGAAAACCCCACTTTTTTCTTAATTCTTCTTCTTATAAATGCCAATCATTTAAGATCTTCATATTAGTTTAAAAAAACATATGATGCATGCAGTGATGCCAATTCTTAAGAAAACATATTATTTGAAAAATGGCTAAAATTTTGAGTTTTTAATGAAGACTGACTTTAAAAAATATCGAAATTGACAGTCGTCAATATATATAATATCGGCGATATATATCGATTATATTTTTTTAAATATCGATATGTTGATATATCGATAATTTTGCTCATTCCTACTTTCAAACCGATTTTAATGAAGTTTATAAACATTGATTAATCCATATTTATATCGACACATAGAGGGAGTTTACACGGTGTCTATTCAGACATGTCTAACAATCACGTTTGTTTTGTTTGTAGGCGATCGGAGTAGAGAAGAGATAAACAGACATGAAATGAGTTTTCATGTTTGTTTATAAGAATTTTCATGTTTTCAATTTGTATGTATGTCTATATTAGACTATTAGACATGAAAACAGCCATGTTTGGAAAGACATCGTAAAAAGACAATAGGTTTTTGGAAGCATGTTCAAAAGAGAATGTCAAAAGCAGACATGTCTGAAAAGACTCCGTGTAAACTCCCTCATTAGCATGATGTGTTTTTAAATACTGCGGTGTAGGGTGTCATATCGTCCCCTCAATATAACAATAGCGTATAATTTTTTTGGGGTTTTGAGAAAATCGTGGTTAAAAGTTTTTGTCAAACCGGATGTCTATTAAAACCTTAATATCGCGGTAAATAAAAATTCTTCATAGTGGATTTTTCGACGAATACATAATACCGTTTCTTGTCTTTAAATTGACCAATTTTGTTTATTCTACGTATCCGTTAAGACCATAATTATGTCATTCAAATTGCAAGTCCTCCATATAGGCTATTTTATTTTTTAAGGAATTTGTATGAAGTATCTGATACACTATTTTATTTTGTATGGTATACGCTGTTTTATTCAATAACTTTACGGTATTTTTATTAAAATATTTGATCTCAAAAATATCAAGTTGTAACATTATAAAACAGTGATTAATTCATAGTTTTGTTAATTCAGTGGCAAATATTCATTACTTTCCAATTTGGGTTATTATAAACAAAAAATTATGACAAATTAAGGTATACATTGAGTTAATCAAAAATAACTAGAAGTTCATTCGTCTTCTTTCTCTTCCTCTGGCTCATCTAAACAATTTGGCTTCTTTCCACCTTGTAAGTTAAAGAAAAATGACTGCGAGCCACGAGGAATTACATTCTTCTTGCAAAAGTTTTGGAGATCATGCAGCATTCGATGGTCGGAATGAAACTATTTCTCCAAAAATAGTGTATATTATTATAAGCTATTTTGTGAGTTAAAGTTTTCATAAATTGTATTTTTTTCTACAGGCTAAAATGGAGTATAATGCGTTTACACTATTATTCTTTAAACAACTTTGGAGTGGCAATTTCAAGTAAAATAGCGCATATGAACTTACACACTTATTGAAGGAAAATTTTAAACAAGAAATTATACACTATTTTTTCTAAAGACATTTTGACCCACTTTTTGGAAGTAGAATTTGACGAAATTTTAACCAGACATAAAATCAATGATGGAGACTCTAAATATGCAATAAAAAAAAATAATAGCGTATGAGCACATACGCTATTGTTATATTAAGGGGACGATATGGTCGGGCTTGATCGACTATACTTTCTAATTTGTTTTCTTTCTAAATTAATTTCAGCACTTCTCACATTAAAGCCTAATTTTTTATTTCGTTTTCAATGACAGTATCAACAGGGTTATTTACTTAAATAAATAATGGGTGATTTTTTAGCTATATTCTTTTTGGAAACACTGGTTTAAACAGCTGACGCACGTTTCGTGTTTTGTTTCACTGTCAAACATCTTCAGTTTGGTCTATAATTTAACCATGAATCGTCTTACAAAAGAACAACTTGCAAATTATTGAATTTTATTATCAAAATGCGTGCTCTGTTAAGAAAGTTCATCGCGTGCTTCTTCCATTTTAAGGTCAGTTTAATCGACTCACTGAAGCGGTTATTCTGGCTATTGTGACTAAATTTCGCACCAAATTTACATTGTTGGACATAAAACCACCAACACGATTACGTAGAGAGCGAAGTGAAGAAAATATCGCAGCTGTATCGGCCAGTATTAACGATGACCATCAATTATCGATTGGTCGCCGTTCGCAGCAATTGGGCCTCCGATACTCAACAACGTGATATGATATCCAACTTTTTTTTGCTAAAAATGCAAGAGCTTGACTTGCATGACATGTGGTTTTAACAAGACGGTGCCACATGCCACACAGCACGCTTAACAATGGACTAATTGAGAGGCGAGTTCGGTGAACATTTTATTTCACGTTCGGGACCGGATCGTGCGATTTAACGCCTTTAGACTATTTGTTGTGGGGCTATGTTAAAGCTCATGTCTATACACACATGCCCGCTTCAATTGACGCATTGGAAGACAACATTGAAACATTTATTCATGAGATACCGACCGAAATGTTTTAAAGAGTATGCCAAAATTGGACTAAGCGGATGGACCATTTGAGGCGCAGTCACGGTCAACATTTGCATGAAATAATCTTCAAACATTAAATTATATGGACCATACTATCGATTCAAATAACGATTTCATGCATTTTTCAGAATTTTATGTGTTTTTTTTTAAACTTTCCTATAGCTCTTAAAAAAATCACCCGATATAAATAATTATAATCAATATTGTGTTCCCTATCTTACAAAGTTACAAAAAAAAAAAAAAATTAACTAAATAATTTCGAGGCTAATTGAATCCCGAAAATCCCATTTACAGGATCGGGTTTGTCATCTCTATTATGAATGTACATAGAAAAATAAAGTATGTAATTACGATCAGAACTGATTAACTATTTGTGTTTATTTAATACTTTTACATTGTATAATGTAAAACGATAAATTTAATCAATATGACAAAAGACTTGATGAATGTTCGAGAATTTATCAGCAGATAAGTTTAACACGAAACTTAAGAAAACTTTCACGGTTAAATAATTCTATTTATTCACAGCTCATTCTACTTATTCCAGTTTTTAGCAATCTATCTAGATCTAATGATACGCAATTTAAGATTTCTACCAATTCTGCTTAAATTTATTTTTAAAGGCACGTTAAGGGTCTCTCTGGGACCATGGTGTAACGTGATTTATTTCATCTTATTTTAAAAATGAAATTACGAAGCAATTTAAAGTCTTACATTTAAGCCTTCTTTTGTTTTGTTTTTCCATTTTTAATAAAGTCTTAACATCATTCAGGCTCTTAAGAGCTAAAAAGTATTTGTTATAATTCGTTCCTTAGAGAATTCAGATTTACAGGACACTTTTTTTTAAACAAATTTAAACATTCATATATAAAATTATTCATATTCATGTGCAACATATGGCTCTTTTTTTTTGCTTGTTTTTTACGATTAAATAATAACAAAGGAAGAGTTTGTCTTTTAAAGTACATCTAAAGGATATAAACTTACCTTAACGCTTAACACAATAACTGACAAAGAAAAAAATACAGCTGCCTTCATTTTCAATGATGATTTTGGGTTTAAGATGTTGCAAATGTTTTTCTTTTTCAGCTAAACAAACTTTTTTTTCAGGTGTTGGATAATATCTTGTAGGTGTTTTCTTTTAAATTAATAAATCTCAATTGTCGCTCCTTTCTTTTGTTCTTTTTTTTAATCTTTTAAAATTTAATGAACTTCTTGGGTTAAGAAAAAAAGAAGGCCTTTTTAGTTAAGCAAGTGACAAAAACCATATAAACTGTCTGTTTACTTTTATAGTCTTTTTATTTTTTTGCCTTCAAACACTAAAATCAACAACAATTGACAAATTGGAACATTAATTCGTAAAATATGATCATAAAATGTTGCTGCTGTTAATGTGACCTTTGCTCAAATGCTATTTGAATAAATCTTCCTTCACTGGCTTAAGAATCCGAGCACAAAAAAAAATTAATATGGTTATAAAGTAAATCAATTAAGCACTCCAAAAAGTGGAAATACGTGCAGTTATTTAACAATGTCTTTTTTTTAGCTAAGGACTCCCACACTTTTTATATTTTTGCTTATTTTGTCGCTATTCTCTTCTCTTAACATAAAAACACTTGTTGGTTCCAAAAAAAAGGAAAATGTTGGATTTTATTACAATCTGTATATTTTATTACGTTTTTCCTCCATGAAATAAAAAATGGTTTAATATAATTATGTTCACAATTACATACGTTTGACCGAAAGTCCAAGCTGCTTATTGAAATAATAATTTTATTAGCGCAATAAATTGACAAGTAAAACTCTGAAGACAATATCCGAATCTAAACAATAAAACACACTTTTTGTATTTTTAATATTGTAGTAATTTTTTTAATATTTTTTTGGAAAAACTGTCACACAAAAAAAAAAAAGAAAAAAATTCAATTGAATTAACTTCTCTTTCTTTAATCACTTCACTATTCCAAAGAAAATAAATATCAGCGCAAACAAAATATAACCGTTTTCAAAATTCAAATGTTTTTTAATTTAATTTATTTTTTATTTTTTTAGAAATTCTTACTTCAACGACCGTTAACGTTGGTCAACAGTCTTTAGAATGTTATTTGTCTTAAACACAACAAGTCCTTTTATACAAAAATCCTTGCTAATAAAAGCTCTCAAGCAACTTACACACACACACACACACACACACACTTACTCAAAACAACAACAACAAAAATATATTTTTATGAATGAATTTGCAACAACTTGTTGCCTTCAACATTAAACTATGTAAATGTAACAGTAAACATTTATTCTATTTGACTTAAACAATTTTAACACACACACAAAATTGGTTTAAAACTTAGCTAAGACACTTAAAAGCTTTTGAAAAACTTTTTTTCTTCACCATTATAGGCCAGTGTTACCATTAGCCTTTAAACAGCTAAGCCCACATCGACTGGTTGACCGACCGGCGTTAGGTTTTGTACATTTCTTGGATGATGTATGTCTCCACGATCGTAATAATTAGCATAATGCTCCCCAGGTACATGGTAGAGACCATAGTGGACCCCACTATTGGCCACCTAAAGTATGTTAAAATATAATTAAACTTTATTTTTGTAGTACATATTTTTTTTTATTTCTTTTACTCTCCCAAAACTTACCCGTTTAAGGCCGTTTATGGAGGCCAATAGCAGAGCCATTTTTGCTAATAATAAAGCCTTGCCGCTGACAATGGATAACATTTGAAAGCCCATTGGCACAAGCACGGCTCCCAGAGCTGTTACCCCAAACATCATTGTTATCATCATGTTAAAGCGTTGTCGGCGATGGCGGGCTGTACCGACAAGATCTGTGCTGTTAGATAGTGAGGAGTCTGGAAGAATGGTGAAGCATTTGCGAATAAATTTTGGATCATTTGCAGATATAAAGAAATTTGAGTAGATAAAAGAACAAAAGTATTTTCCTAGAGAAAATTTAAAGCTAAATACAAATATTCGGCCATTTTAATATCCTCAAAAAAAAAAACAAGTAAGAAAGGATAGTCGGTCAAGCCCTACCATATGATACCCTACACCACAGTATTTAAACACACATCATGCTTATGTGTTCATGTAAATATGGATTTATCTATGTTTATAAACTTCATGAAAATCGGGTTGAAAGTTTGTGAGAGGCAGAAATTGCCCCCTGCCTCCCCTTGTGGTCCTATTTTTTAAAAACTGTATAGCTAATGTGTCCCTATAGATATGGATCTATCTATGTTTTAAATTTGATTAAAATCGGTATGAGAGGCAGAAAGGTGGGTCTAGGACCACTATTTTAAGGCGTTACACACATCAGCACAAATGCATAATACCCTCTCCACTATTGTGGTGTGGGTATAAAAATAATAATAATAGTTGGAACTAGTTTATCCTCCAACAATAAATGTCAGTGTAAATAAAGATTGGGAATTTAGCACATTATAATAAATAATAAAAAACAATTTGACCCATTTTTACACAAGAAAGTTATATAACTTACAAGGCGACATGAAATAACCCCCCAAAAGTTTGTATAGAGAACAACAAAAAGCGATTTTTGGGGGGTTATTTCATTTTGTTTGGGGTGTTATTTAATTTTTTTTTAATTGGGGGCCTTCGGCTGGGCGCAATGGGTTTCTTCTCTATGGTATACCAAACTAACTAACGCTTCTCTGCGTATCCGGGTCGAGTCGGTATTTTTATACTATAGAGGAGAAAATCCTGGCGATATGCAGAGAAGCTGTAGTTAGCGAAACCGGTGTTTGTTATACCATAGAGGAAAAAGTCATTGCGCCCGGCCGAAGGCCGGCTATGCAGAAAAGCCTTAGTTGGCGAAGCTTGTGTTTGGTATATCATACCATGATATCTATTGCGTGATTCTATAAAGCTAAAGTGTATAATTAATTGTATTACATATACTGGGGTCTTATTTCATTTCAGAAATTGGGGCTTTATTTCATATGAAATAAGCCCCCAAAAATTAGGGAATTATTTCATTTATCTTTGGGGCGTTATTTCATTTATTGGGGGCTAATTTCATTTGCAAAATTGAGGCTTTATTGCATATGAAATAAGGTCCCACGCTTTGGGAAGTTAATTAATTATTTTTTTGGGGGCTATATTTTGGGGGGTTATTTCATGCCGCCAACTTTCGATATTGTTTTAACTTTCATGCTAAAGGACTTTTTGCGGGATATATTTTTAAAAGGACTGGGCTATTGTTCAGTACTAAATTAGCCTGGGTTTTAGAAAATATTTTCAATAAATTTTACCCAAAAATGTTTTGTAAATGCCGGTTTTCATCACAAATTTTTAACATATATCAGCAATATTATAACAGAGCTTGTATTTAGGGGGAGATATTTTTATAATGGAGCAACCGTTTTTAATAAATTGTAATCAATAAACGAACCTTCAATATAAATAAGTAAAATTGCTTTATTTCTGTGTGAACTAATAGACTTATTAGACCCATTGTATTTACGAAATAAACTTTACAAAGAGAATACATAAGCAAAAGTAATACTTTCTTACTATAACTCGACTATTTATAAACGTTTATTGAAAATTTTGACAACCAACATTTTGCTTAGTTTATTAAGTGTCAAAGAAATGCAATAAAATTCAGCACTTATTTATCTTTACAAATATTATAAAGCTAAAAAGTTTGTATGTTTTAATGTTTGTAAGATGCAATCTCCGGAACTGTCGGTCCGATAAATATGCAAAGTCCTGAGTGAATGAGAATCTGTAAGAGGATAGGATTCAGGGCCGCTTAACCTCCTATATTCAGAACATGTTAATTAACGTTTAAGAAGAGATCTATAAAAGCAAAAGTTTCCGTACTTTAAAGAAAAAGAAAGCAATTTTAACATGAGTATGCTGTTCACTCTTCATTCCGCCTCCAGTCTATCTCTCCGCTCGACAGTCCCCTGACCGAATGCGACCAAGAGGGAACATACGAAGAATTACTTCCTCTCCTAAGATATCTTAATAATTTTGATGAAATTTGAATAGACAGATCAGCGTAATTAAAATACACTGGGTTTATATGTTATCAAAGCTAGGAATATGAAGAGACAGATATGCAATTTAGATTTTTATGAAATTTGAAACTTATATAGATCGAGCTACACACAATAAAACACACAGGCTTTATATTTCTTAATAGTAAATTAAAAAATTCATTCATTTATTCTGGGCGGGAAACGCCGCGGGAACGTCTAGAAGAAGATCTTAAAAACTCCGGTTTATGTATTTATCTTGCCCGTTATCTACGATTTCTCTATGTACTAGTGCTTGTCAACAGAAACTGTAACGTGTTCCAAAATTGGCATCTGTGTTCTGTTTTCCCATACAATAGTGCTTTGGTAAATCCATGGTTTGATTCGGTGTTAAGGCCACCGTAAGCTTAAAGTTTAGCATTTTTTTAAACTAAACTAATTCAACTAATTGTAGTGGGGAATGTAAGATGAGATAAACCCACTGTTTATTGTTGATGTGTTTTGTTTAAACTTTGATATTATTACAAGTAGAACTGTTGCTATAAGTGTTATACGTTTAACAGTTTTATTTTGTTTAATATCTTTAGTTTTTCTAAAATCTTTATGGATGAAGTTTCCTGATGATCTGGCCTAAGCAACCAGTGAAATGCGCATAGGAATAGCTTATCCCATCAACAATAAATTTCAAGTGTTTTTATTAAGAATAAAAACTGGGAATTAAGCACGAATATCAAAATCTTTTGAAATTTTTTTAAACAAATTGATGTTAAGGACCTTTTTCGCTCTTTTATTTGATTTCAGCGGAAATTATTTTAAAATTAAAACAACTCTAGTTTAATTATTTTGAATTATGAATAAAATACGAATACCGAATTTTATCACAAAATTTAAATTTCCGAAAATGATGAAATTAATACTTTCGGGATATTTGTCACGCGTAAAAGTGTCATGAAATTCTATATAAATCTTTTGTTCGTATCATAAAAAGTTTTATTAAATCTATGGGTACTAGGGTATTCATTCGGTTAACCGATTAATTACTACCCGATGAACTGATCGGTTAATTTAAAATTGGCTTTTTTCGATTAACGATTAAACCGGTTAGTTTCAGTCAGTTAACCGATTAATCGATGTAATAAAATTTGTAATTTTTTGTAGTATTAAACCATATTTTTTGTGTTTTTAAATTTGGGTGAGTTCAAAAACGTTAGCTGCAAAGCAATTCCCTTTTTTAAATGCATTCTACAATGCATCCATGTACAATTTTACAACGTTATCTGTACCAAAAAAGTTGTGTTTAAAATAAATTCTTAAAACGCAGTATAAAAACAGAAATTAAGGAATTCGGATATGAACTTTTTTGCCGAATGTTTGGTGTTGAGCTTTGTCAGGATGAGTTACATGATAAACTGACAACAGAAGACACTCTTGATAGTAACACAAGCAATCTTATAACGGAATTAACTGAAACAATAAGAAGTGTTACAAATTAAGACAGGACTCTAATGGCATAATGGAATATTTTTGTGTTTAGGAAAAGGACTGAGAATTAAGATATTCTGTATTATTGGCTGCTTTCGATTTCTTCAACATCTAGGATAAGTAAAAAAAAAATTTTTCCAAGTCAAAATTTATCAAAACTAAAGAAAAGACTCGCTTAAGCCCTAAGCATTTTAACCAAATAATTTTTCTAAAAGATTATTTTAGAAGATCTCCTTAAACTATTAAAATTACTAACTAAATTATCTCACAGTTTATTTTTTAATAAATACATAATACCTCGTTGAGGTAATTAAGCGAATTCGTTTAAATACCTCAGTGAGGTAATTAGACGTATTTATTTACAAGATAATTTAACTTTGATGTATGAAAAAATTTAAGAAAGACATTTTTACATGTATCAGCTAAATCTTAAGAGATAGCAATAAAAAACAATGGGATTTGTTGTCTTAAATTTTATCTGGAGTGCTTTTTGAGATGTCCTGTCATATCCTACTACTACTCATGGAAGCCGTAAATATGCAATTGCATGGTTTTTCTTGAGCGACCAATGAATTCAGAAACAATATATTTATGCTTTTAGAGCTTTTAATGAATTTTGGTATCGATTTGTTTGTAAATAATTTCCATATTTTAGCCATTGCTGCATTTTTAATGCACACATATTTTAAGTTTTTAAAACATATTTTAATACATGTTAAGCAAATAAAAAAATTGCTTAAAATTGTGGTTAACACATGAATTTTCTGTTGCTTTAATTTCGCCACCTACATTAAAATATCACTGTACAATTTTAAGCCAAAGCAAGTTTTTGTTAAAGATAAATGTTTTTCGCAACTTATAACATAGAAACCTAGACGCATCGTTTAGTAAACGATCGAATCAGAAACACTTTTTTAAGTAATCTTTTCGTGTGCGTCCGTCCATCCATCTTGCTGGTTGTATGTCCATGTAAACCTTGTGCGAAAAGTAAAGGTAGCAGTTTTTAGATAATTTGATAAAATCGGGTAAATACGTTTAATTGTCATAAGAAAGAAACCTATGTAAATTGTAAGAATCGGTCTATAATTTCACATAGTCCCCATGCAAACTTTAATCTCTTTAAGACAAAATAATAAATTTCGTGTATCTAGATAATATATAACTCATATATGAATCTTGACCTCATAACATAACTTTTAATGCAAATATTAATTTGTTGAATATTTTGCTTTTAATCAAGCCATATTAAGTTTTTTAGGCATATTTTTTTAAAAAAATTTTAGTGCATATTTTCAAATTATTAAGATGTAAAACTTGGTTGAATTACTTGCTGTGTTTTTGTCAAATATGTAGTACTGAGGCAATTAAACGAATGAAATTTAGGTATAATTTTGTTTTGGGAGTTAAAATTTTAAGGCAATTATCCGAATCGGGTAATTAAGCGTTTGGAAATTAAACGTGGATTTTTGTTTAAAAAATGAAAGAAAAAAACGGGGATTTAAAACTTGAGGCAAATAAGCGTGAAAGGCATTTAAGAGTGGGGTAATTAACCGGGTTATACTGTATTAGTTAAAAAATATGTATTTCATTCCCAGCCAGCAAAATAATCCGACGTCGTTCAGATATCTGAGAGAAACGTCGGCAAAAAAGTCGGAATCGTATACGAACTCCGTCAGATTTGGGGAAATTCTGGTTTTTTGTCGGCATTTCTGATGGATATCTAACAGAAATCTAATAAAAAAGACATGGGAAGTTCTGGTGTGTTAGCCGAGATTCTTTTTGCTTTCTAACTGATAGCTGAAAAAAATAATTTTATTGCAAAATATGTAAAAGTACATACATAATTATAAATTTTACAAGTACGTAGCTTTTTTTATGCTTTTTATCTTGAACAAATAAAATTAAAAAGTCTCGTTAGACAAATCTGAATTCGATATATCCATTCGAAATCGATCAGAAGTCGGCTAGACAGTAAGTAGAATGAAGTCAGACATTTTCACGAAACGTCTGATTCAGATAATGTGGGACTATTTTGTTTGCTGGGATTGGTATGAATTATTTTTTTGTTTGCTCGTTTTAGTTCAAGAATTGTTTTTTTTTTTGTTTTACTAATAAACTCCAAATAGAAAATAATTTTTCATTTTAAACTTTAATAAATTTTTGAGCCTAAGGTCTTTTTTTTTTATAAAAAACTTTTAACTTTTATTTAAAAACCAATATTTCGGCACTTCCTTGAGTGCCTTCTTCAGGGTTATTTTTTCTTTAACAAATTATAACAAATTTAACAATAAGTGACAAATTAAAAAATTTTTCTAATTCAAAAACAAAATAAAATATTTTTCAAATCAAACTTGATCTATTACAATATAAATAAATTTTTAACTTCCGTTTCTATTTTTATAAATTAAGTGTCTATAATTTTGTGCTACATTTTCAGTGTCTGACTTGAAATTAATTCTAGAAATTGACGGAACCTTTATAATTTGTAACATTTCTAACATAAATCTACGTTTATAATTATTTTCTGTATTTAAAACATAAAACGTCATACCGACAAAAAACATCAAATTATGTTCAAGAACTACAAAACAAGATTTTAAATATAAGAATAAGGTATAAGCATGAGCAGCTAAAAGAAGTAAAGAAGGAATGTAGGATAATAGAAGACCAGCTACAGAATTGTTTTGGTGATGTGGAATATGCAAGTTTCTTAGAATATGAAGATAAATTAGCGAGCAATTTAAATGAGAAGATCAAGTATAGACATAGACAGAAATTTCAAGATCTTGTTAATTTACAAAGAAGGGAACTAGGTATAAAATTTAATAATAATTGGTTTGTTAACAAATCTAACATAAATATACCAATTGATGCACAATGGGTTCTCTCATTAGGTCATAAACACATGCTACCGACGGAAAGGAAACATTTTCCAGTTTTGAAAATTATAACTGAAGGAGAGGATTTAGTACAGACACTTAGGGAAAAAGAGGAACAGGAAATAGCAAGAACACAACTGACTACAAATATAGACAACCACATTAATAAAATGAGACTAACGAATAGGGATAAGTTTATATTGGACAAAGTAAAGGAAACAGATAGATTTTTGAGATCTAATAGGGACATTTTTATCTTAAATGCAGACAAAGGGAACACAACTGTTGCAATGAATAGAGTTGATTATGAGTTAAGAATTAATGATATTGTGAGGGATGACTCAAATTATAAGAGATTGGATAAGGACCCTACTAGCAAACTAGAAAAGATAAATAATAGTTTAGTTCAGGAACTTTTTAATAATGATACAATTACAATCGCAGAAAGGAATACACTTAAAACTTATACAGCAATAGCACCTAGGCTATACGGTGTTCCAAAAATTCATAAAATGAATTTTCCATTAAGGCCAATATGTTCTATGATAAATTCTCCATCATATGAACTATGTTAATATATAACAGGAATTCTCAATTAAATTACTGAAAATTCAAAGTATAATGTTAAAGATTCTCTTCAATTTAAAGACAGAATTAGGAATATTACATTAGATAATAATGAGAGGTTAATTTCTCTTGATGTAGTTTCATTGTTTCCTAGCATTCCAATAGATTTAGCTATAAATATAATAGAGGAAAAATGGAATATAATAAGGGAACATACGAATATGGAGAAGGACTTATTCTTACGTATTCTTAAATTTTGTATAATAGATAGTAGATATTTTCAATTAAATAATCATATATATAATCAAATGAAACGACTTCCCATGGGTTCGTCAGCTTCTCCAATTGTAGCAGATATAGTTATGGAAAGGTTATTAGATATATGTGTGGAAAAATTAATTATTAAACCGAAGATCTTAACTAAATATGTTGATGACTTATTTTGTATAATTTCTGAATCAGGAATAGGTCAAATGTTAGATATTTTTAACTCTTTTCATTCAAACATTAAATTTACAATTGAAAGGGAATCTAATTCAAGAATATCATATTTAGACACCTTGATAATTAGAAGAGGAAATAGGATATTAATAGATTGGTATCAAAAACCAACATCTTCTGGTAGAATTATTAATTATTTCTCGAAACATCCAAAGAGAATAATTATTAATACAGCTAAAAATTTTATAGAAAGAGTTCTAAAAATAAGTGATTCAGAATTTCATAGAGATAATAAAAGGAAGATTTCAGGTATTTTAACTGATAATAGCTTTCCTAAACAATTAATAACAGATTTATTAATTCAACATAATAATTGTAGATTAAATAACCGAAATAGTATTACAGAACAGAGGATTTTTAAGTCGGTAACATAAATACCAAAATTTTCAGAAAGATTAGAAAAATCAAATATATATGATAGCAAAATATACAAAATAGCTCATAAATCTTTTAACACAGTAGGTAAACTATTTACTAAAATGAAAGACAAAGTAAAGAAGATGGATATGTCAAATATAGTTTATAAAATACCATGTAAGGGTAATGATAGTGGACAGTGTAATAAAGTATATATAGGTACAACAAAAAATAAACTAAGAACTAGGATAGCAGGACATAAATCAGATCAAAAATATAGAAATATTTCATCACAAAAAACAGCTTTATCAACTCATTGTGCTAATCTAAACCATTATCCAGATTTTGAAAATACAAATGTTTTAAATACAGAAAATAATTATAAACGTAGATTTATGTTAGAAATGTTACAAATTATAAAGGTTCCGTCAATTTCTAGAATTAATTTCAAGTCAGACACTGAAAATGTAGCACAAAATTATAGACACTTAATTTATAAAAATAGAAACGGAAGTTAAAAATTTATTTATATTGTAATAGATTAAGTTTGATTTGAAAAATATTTTATTTTGTTTTTGAATTAGAAAAATTTTTTAATTTGTCACTTATTGTTAAATTTGTTATAATTTGTTAAAGAAAAAATAACCCTGAAGAAGGCACTCAAGGAAGTGCCGAAATATTGGTTTTTAAATAAAAGTTAAAAGTTTTTTATAAAAAAAAAAGACCTTAGGCTCAAAAATTTATTAAAGTTTAAAAAATAAAGGTCGAATAAAATACATAATTTATAAATTTTTCATTTTTATTTAATGAAATTATTAATTTATAAAAAAAACTTTTGTTAATCGAAATTAACCCATTATTAACCGATTAAACCAAAACCTCGATTAATTAATCGAGCGATTAACCGATTAAAGTCAAAGCCCGATTAAATGAATACCCTAATGGTATTTACTTTAACAATCGGGCATGTTCTGACAATCGCAAAACGCTTAACATTGGCGATTCTGTTCTGTAAATCGAAAAAACAAAAAGTTTGGCGACTTCAAATTGCAAGAGAGAACTAGAATAATTGTAAAAAACCATGGCAAATCGCAAGCTAAACGCACGAGTTAAAGAACACCATAAAATAAATTTGGCGTTTTGCAATTTCAAATCGTGCAATTGTCGGCTAAAGTAGCTCTACAACCGGAGGCCAAAATCATATCATGGTTAAAAAATAATATAAGTATATTAACCCCCTACTGTAGGCATCAAAATAAAGTGTACAATTGGTTTTCCAATATGAAATGTAAATCTTTAGAAACTTATTGTCATTTAAAACTTTAGACAATGTTATTATAATATAAAAGTAAGAATTGAAAATACTTCAATAACAACGAAAACAGCAAAACTAAAAACCAAATTTATTCCGTTTTTAAGGCGTGAAAAAAATTTACAGTTATAAAATACTAATAAAAGTAGAGTGGATAATACTTTGTTTGATTTTCATTTGCTTTTAGGACGGCTTCTAGTCTCTTGGGTGTCGATTCTACCCTTTTCAAAGTTAGCTCATTAGATATTTTTGACCACTCTTACTGCAGAATTTGCTTCAGAGACTCTTTGCAGCTAATGTTTTTTAATTTTTCTGTCCAAATGCTACCAGATGTTTGATTGGGTTAATATCGGACGAATTTTGGACTGATCCAGCTGTTTAAGGGCGTAGTACAAAATCCATTTCCATCACGCTTCACTATAGATACCATATTGTTTCCGTTGAATTACTTATTTCTACCTTTTAGTACTTTTTTTTTGTACAACTTGCTTCGGGGTTAAGTTAAATTAAGGGGCCGAATTCGCTTATTTTTGCTAACAAGCATTTTTGTTATAAAATAAGTGTTTATGCTAAATTGTATTGCTTTATTCATCCCGTATGCCCGCTAAATAAATAAATACTATTATCCCGGGGCAACTCTAGTATTAGTGCTAGATGAAATAATGGACCAAATTTATTACCAAACATATCTGTCCTCTAAAAATCATTTCAACCGCATTTAATCTCCATAAGTCTTAAATCTCAAACCAATCCCTATTGCAGAGAACAAAGCAAACCCCAATCAAAGCGAAAATTCTCCGAAGGAATACGAGATGTATTGTACATAATCTACTGAAACCAAAGGTCGAATCGCAAAAGCAGAATAGAACCCAGAGGAAAGTCGAATTAGTGGAAGAACAGCTAATAATAATAAAAGTCTTTTTTTGTGACCTTTATCTTGAATTTCACAACGATCTAGAAAGGGTCTACTATGATTATTTCGATGTGAAATAACACGGCTGACTAAAATAAATTGTATTGCAATTTCGAACGATATCGAAGCAGAAATTTGGGCCCCTGTTTTTAAACGTGTTCAATTTGGTCAAAGTGGTTCACAAAATTATAAATTTTGTTAGCTTAAATCAATTTTTTTCACGCATCTTGTTACACGTTGTTTCGTGGACCGTGTGTACCATGTGAAAACGGTATTAAAAAACCAAACAAGATTTTCTGCTCATAGTACAAAATAGCTTAAGTTATCTTACCCTTTCTTCTCATGTTCTCCACAAATGCTTCAGTTAATTCCTTTAAATTTATCTCCAACATATGGGTGTTTAATAATTTGTTAAAACTTAAAGCCAAACGATCAAACCAGGTCAAATACTGCAGGTCTTTACGTTGCCAAAAGTCACTTAATAAAAAAAAAACTTTTATTAATTCCACTGCTTTCAAATCAAAATTTTTATAATTTTTTTTTTATACTTTTGATTTATTTTCCACGACACTTGATTTGCCTTTGCATCCGACTTTTGCACAAATCTTACACCTGACCATAGCGGAATGATTTGCCGTCTTGTCATGTCATCAACAATATTTAAACTTGTCACTTTCAAACACTGCCATGTTGAGGTGGCATTTGGCGGAGAGGACTGTAAAGGAAATATTCAAAAGGATTTTTTAACATTTTCATTTGTTTTTTATGTTTTATAATTTATCATACATTTTCACATTCTGTCATTAAATGACGTAAAACGCTCATTTGTTGTATCCAAGATATTTTTGGCAGATTTCGCGTAGAAAATTCTTTGTTAGCAGTGGGAAGAGCTTTTGTATTTTTTAAATTTATTAGAACAAATAACATAAGGATTTTTAAGGATTGCTTTAATAAACACATGTTGTCCTTTTTTTAAATTTCTTTGTCTCACTTTTAAATTTCTACCGCACAATCAATTATCCCACGTTTAAGCCAGCAACTGAAAGTTTTTTCCAGCAAAACTTTTATTTTATACATAAAAATTGTATTCTGCTTTTGTCATTTAATCAGTCAGTGAAGAGTGACATTTCTGCTATTCCAGCCCATAATAATTATACACCACAAAGTGCATTTCAATTGTTTAGTGTGCCACATGTTGTGCTGTTGCATGCAGTTGCTGGTGGCAGTGACCGTTACACTTTTTACTTTTCAAGAAACTCTTTGGGAATCTCTGCTTTAAACGTATCTGTAATTTTATTGTATAAACACAAATATTTTTTCCAATATTTTAGTCTCATTAACCCAATGATTTTGAAAATGAATGTGTTATAGAAAATTGAGAAAAAAAAACATTTTTGCATAAGCCTGTGTATTGTATTGTTAAGTCAGTTGGAAATTTTCAGAACCAAATTATGGTATTTAAATATAAATTTCTTTCACTATTTTGCTTAAAAGGTATGAAACTGCTAAATTTTTACAATGTATTGTCTTAAAATAATTTTTAACATTAACTTTAATTTGACCGAATTTTGAGTTTCTCTTTAGTGCAGGAAAATGTACAAAACCAGGCAAGATTTTTCAAGCTTTTTGCTTTAAAAAGAAGTTTTTTGCATATTTAAAAAACAGGGGGCTACTGCAAATAAAAAAGTATTCGATCACGACTGCCAGAATAAATAAAAACAAGCAGGAGTGCTATATTTGGCTTGACATTATCCACAGAGATCTTAACATCGCTACCATCCAGGAAGAAATTAAAAACTATTCAGTCAAATACATAGATAAACTAATTCCCATCCCAACTACCTCGCTCGAGATCTAATGAAGTTCCAAGGTCTCCGGAGGCTGAAAAGAACCGACACTTTGAGCCTAGCAGGCTTGTTTGACACTTGAATGCAATTAATTAGCGGTTACATTGGTAATGGGTAAAAAATAACAATTTGGATTAAGCATTGAATACATATTGTAGTTTTCGACAAGAAATATTCAATATAAAAAAAAAATATATATTTGGCTACGCCGAATCTTTGATACCCTCCACTGAGAGACCTTTAGCCGAATTAAAGTAGTTTTCCGGGAAAAATTTTACATCGGACCTATCGCGGTTGGCGTTTTTTATGACATACATAGTAAACGATGGACTGATCATCACGACATTTAGTAGGTATTATGATTTCTTGTGATATAAAAAGAGTTAACGAACATTTTAATAATAAACAGTGGATTTCGCCTCCAATTAATGTTAGATTTTCTTACCGAAAAATAATTTTTTTTTTTGCTGGTTGGTCCACATTTGGATTCAAACCTTTTTTCCCACTGAACCGATTGTGTTGGGTTTCAATCCTAAACTGCTTAAGAGAACTAGAAACAATTTGACACCAATGTTAAGTGCAGCGCTGCCAGAAGTAAGATTTTACCTTATTTTTTAAGATTTTTCCCCCAAAAACAAGACTTTTTGCTGTGTCAAGACGAAGGTAAGGTTCAATTAAAAAAAAACCTTCTTTGTTCCCATTTGAAAATGTTTAGACTTAATAATGCATCATTGCGGTTTACTGGAAAAAAATACTTAAAAAGCAACCTCTGTTGGGCGTTCAAAGGGGATTAATCAGGTGTAAGCTTTGCGCGCTTTTTCTTTGCAGAACAGAAAATATTGCAAGTTAGACTAAGGTTTGCAAAAATTAAATAATAACAAAGTTGAAGATATTGTGGTAAGATACTAATTTTTGGGGACTCCAAATATAAAACGTGTACAGGATTATAGAACATGGGAAAAAAGCCAAACAAATCCTTAAATTATTTTTTCGTCTTATTTTTCGATTTTCTGTCAACCTATATATTTTGTTTCTTATTTAGAACTCCTAGATTTATTTTTCTTTATTTGTCAAATATCCTTTGTTCTTGGTTAAAAAGGCAACAAAAATAAATTCATTGTTGTTACAACAATTTAGCAGTTGGTTGACAAGAATTAAAAGCTCATCTGGTGAGGATGAACTATTTTGTAAAATATGCAACGTTAGCTTTAAAGGAAGTGGTGGTAAGTCTGACCTTATACAACACTAAAATACAAAAAGGCATAAGGAATACCCCAGTTGTATTAGTGGCAACTAAACAACAATAGACAAGGAATTTCGAAAAAATACCGGTGAATTAAGGTGCTTGCAAATTTAAAAATCAAATTAAGTGCTTTCATAGCTGAACATAATTTAACGTTTGCCTGTATGGACCACTTGTCCTTGTTTTTAAAACAATCGATACCAGATTCAAAAATAACCCCGAAAATTTCTTTTGACAGTAAAAAACGACTTGTCTCGTTAAAAACGTTTTAGGACGTGCTCAGTTTGATTTTGTTTGCAACATTCTACGGCAGAAATTAAGATTTTTTGCCGAAAATTTCTGGCAGCCCTGGGTAAGTGATTCTTTGCGTTCGAAAGTGCGCGTGATTTTAACAGACGGACATGGCTTAATCGACTTTGAATTACTCAAGGACCCAGAATCTGTGAACTCAGATTACACGGGATGCGAAACTTAGTATATCCACTAGGGTATTCATTTAATCGACCTTTGGCTTTAATCGGTTAATCGCTCGATTAATTAACCGAGGTTTTGGTTTAACCGGTTAATAATCGGTTAACCGATTAATAAAGTTTTTTTTTATAAATTAAGTAATTTCAATATATAAAAATGCATTAATTGCTTATTATTTGGAGTTTATAAGTAAAAAAAAAACAATAAAATACCAAACATAACAATTCTTGAACTAAAACGAGCAAGCAAAAAAAACAATTCATAAATATGTAATATGCATTTTCCAAATGTTGATTATCATCGTCTTTTATTGTTTATTATTAGAAAAAAAGTCTATGTTCTTATCTGAGCTGTTTTACTTGAGGAAATTGGGCTGGAAACTGGCAAATTTTATAATTTCCTGTATTTTTGACTTCTAAAGACATTTTTATATACTTATTTTACATGCAATAAATATGTTATGTTTACTCTCTTTCTTCATAATCTCTCCACAGGGATGATAAATGACATTTTCTAAATTGTACTTAATTACGAAAAAATTCTACTTTTTTGACACTAATTGTACTAAAAATATTTCTTACTAGTTTAATTACTAAAATAACAGAAAATGTACGAACATATGTACATTAAAATTCCCAGCGGTAACTAGAATGAGTAAAGAGGCCTAATAGAAGGCCTTATTTATCAGTCACAAGCATTCTGACTGCCCTTCTCGCTGCATTCCATACTTATTAATTTTTTACATAGGTTATCATTGGGCACAAGGCCTTCCACACTTCCTTTAAAAACAACTTCGATCCCTTCCCAAAGAAGGGAGTAAGGAAGGTCACTAAAAATAAAAAGTAAATAAAACTGAACACCTTCCTTTCTCCCTTCTCAAAGAAGGGAGAAGCGAATGTGTACTGAATATTTTAGAAGGTCTTTTAAAAAGAAGTTTATACCTTCTAGAAGGCATACTTCTGAAGGCAGGATATCATGCGAAGCGAATCTTTTAGAAAGGAGTATAGAGTCCTTCCAAAAGGCCTGCCACTTGCGGTCCTTTCAATATTTACCGCTGGGTTCACTTGTACAATACTTTTATACATACTTACGTATTTGAAATACACCTTTGGCAATTAACAAATAAAAAAAAAATAAAACATTAAGTTAATACGTAATAGGGAATTTAGATGATGCTATTTTATTTGGCTTTTTTAGAGTTGATAGTGGAACAGGGTATTTTTTTACATTCCTCTAACTCCCAATGGAGCATAGGGCGCCAAAGTGGAACAGGGTATAAAAACGTTTAACCCAGTAATAAGCCCAAAATATATTGTCTTAGGGCCCTTATGCGGCCCCTACACGTTGTGTTTGGTCGTACAATTGAGTTGAATAGACTAGTTGATTGTTCGCAGCACATGCTACAATTTTTTAACCAACTTTTCATTAAGCTTTAAGAAATTATTTTAATAGAGTCAACATGAGTACCGATTTTTAAGCACTAGTGACGACAAATGAAGTGGTCTAAGAAGAGGAACAACAAAAGGAAATAAATAATAGTCCGGTTCTAAAATTCTGCATTGGAATTTCGTATTAGTTTTCTAAAATATTGCTTACTTCGACGTGCGACGAATGTTGTATAGATTGTACGCCTTTGGCAATTCTTATGATATTTGGAAATTTTTAAATTGTACTAAATATGTCATTGGAGTACTGCAGTACTTTTGCAATGTAAATAGTACTGAAAAAAAGTACAATTGTACTAACTTTATCATCCCTGTCTCTCCATTACAATCAATTGTAAAAGGAGTATAAAGTTTTTTTGTTAAGGAAATTTGAAGACATTTATGGTAAAATGCATGGTGATAATAATAAAAAACATATGGAAAAATCGTACGTTCGCGATCCGTATGTTCGCGACCGGTACATAAGCCAATTAAATAAAAGCCAAGAGAGATATTTTATTTTGTAAATACTGGATGAAGACCTACATTAATTTACTTTTAAAATAAATTAATCACTTTTGAAAATTCCTTTTCATTACGCAGATTTTTAAATTTCACAACTGTCAGCCGAAGTTGACTTCTATGTTGCGTAAGTTCGTGACCACACGTTTATAACTCTTATTATGAAAACTTTAACTCAATGAAATCCATCTTTTGTACTAAACATAGAGCAACCCAAATGCTATCGAATCGCAAAAAAAAGGCTAGGAAAAGTTTTGTTTTCTACATTATTTCTACATCAAAAGCGTACGAACGTACGTTCGTGACCCCAGGAAATGCCCATATTTTAATTCAAAGTATAAGCAGTAGCTTACAGCAGTCATATCGTTGGCTTAATATGCAAACCTGCTAACTCACTTTAAGCCCATTTTACAGGAGAGAAAAAAAACTTTTTATTTTTCCTATTTGAAGCTTGATAGAAAATTTAAATTACAGTCAGTTTTACACTCTTCAAGACTTAAATAGCAGAAAAACTACATGCTGGTCGACGAGGCGTATCTTTCTCTACCACACGGCATCAAAATCTCAATTTACATAAAAAGTGGATTTAGAAGGTTTGCATATTAATCCGACGATATATATTTCCTGTAATTATTTATGACTACCTTGTGAATCCCCCAAATATTTACATATTTATACAAAAATAAACTGAGATAATTTTATTAGTTATTTCAATAGTTAAAGGAGATCTTATAAAATAATCTTTAAAAAAAGTTATTTATTTTAAATGTTTAGGATTAAAGCGACTCTTTTCTTTCGTTTAACAAAATTTAACTTGGAAAATAGTATTTCACTTATCGTAGATGAATGTCCAATTTCTCAGTCCTTTTCCAGGATTTCACTAAACATATAAAATACTCCATTATGCCATTAAAGTTGTTTTAAATTTTTAACACTTCTAATTGTTTTGGTTAATTCTGTTAAAAGACTGATATGAGAAGAAACAAATAACTAAACACATCCACATAAAAAGTACGTAAAACAAAAAAAGGTGTTGGAAATCAAATATTTAACCCATTTTTCGCCACATTCATGTTGATCGATGATGAAGATAAAAAAAACATTGAAAAATATTGTAATTTTAGTCATCGGTAGGCGGAAAATAGGTTAAAATTAAGATAACTGAACACCTTCTTTGTTTGTATTAAAAAATATTTTCTAAAAAAATACATTTTGTATATGAGACGAAACAAATAATTAAAAACACAAAAAAAAAATATGATATAATACTACAAAATGTTGAAAATTTTGAAACTTCGGTTAATCGGTAATCGACTGAAATTAACCGGTTTAATCGAAAAAAGCCAATTTGAAATTAACCGATCAGTTAATCGGATAGTAATTAATCGGTTAATAAGCACATGCTACATGGCTTCCAAACCCAAAAAAATTAAACCCACATTTTCAGAGATATTCAAGAAATTATTGCAAAATCCCATTAAATACAACCTTTAAAAATTTGCAGGTAACGCGGTACTCCATATGCTGGTAATGTCGTATAGTGAACTACTTTACGAAGTCATAGTATTTTCTTTAAAAAAAGTATTTGCGTTTTATAAACAATTGTACATTATTGTTAATTAAAAAAAATAAGATAACTAAAAACAATTTATTTAAGAAACCACAATTTCTTTTAATGTTTTATTTGAAAGGTAATGTGGTACACTTTAACAAATTAGCTTACTTAAGGTATACCACAATGGGTCAACTTGGGCTTAGTGCAGATATTTGTTTGTTTGTTTTATTTTTCATTCATTTGGTACTTACCAGCTATGTACTTTTATATTAATCTTAAGTACTTTAAAATGCACCTTTAAAACAAAAAGGTTTTTGACAGCTCCCCAAAAAAAAAAGTCGACGTATAAAGTACAAAGTATTCTTTGTGAATCGTTCTTTAGTGAAACCGGTGTTTGTTATACCAAAGGAGTACAAAATACTTGCGCAGAGATGCTTAAATTAGCGAAGTTGGTGTTTGTTATACCATGGAGGAGAAATTCTTTGTAAAGCAAACACCGGCATCGATATCTAAACCTTTTCAGCTAAGACGGCCTCAAGTATTTTGTAATCTATGGTATAACAAACACCAGCAACTAAAAAGGGTTTGTTATAAGCTTTGACCCATATCGTACGTTTCCGTTAACGCAAAATACTAAAAATGGACAACTTTTTACTTTTAACGTACTTTGAGTCATTAAAACATTTCAGTTTGTTTTTTCACCAAAAATGAAATACAATATGTGTTAGGGTGGCCCAAAATACAAAAGTATCGAATATTCGCGCTACACAACGCTGATCCATTCGAATAGTGCTTAAAAATGCTCAGTCCAAATTTGAGCACAATCGGTCAATATTTAGAGGTTGCGATAGTTAAATGATTTTTCGGGGTTAGATCGGCTTACACGGTCAATACACGCAGAGAAAAAATATGGTTGGGCATGGTTACGGCAACAACACTATGTTTAATGTAACAATATATTGTTGTCGTACACAAATAATTGTTATTTTTATTTAATATCAACAATATTATAGTTACTGTACACATATCAATGTTTATCGCAATTATAAATTTGAATATTGTTGACCGAAAAATAATTATTTTTCTAACAACTTAATTATGATAACTTTCTAAACATATTATATTTCTCACAACCATATCATGATATTTAATAGCCATAACATGATAACTTTCTATACATTTATCATATTATGTTAAAGATGCAATCAAACTATTTTTACTCTAATCATATTATGTTAGCGCCATTTGTAAAAAAATTTTGAAGCAGTTGTGTCGTTTTTTTTATTTGTGAGCGGTTAAACAATTAAAAGATAAAATTCCATAAAAAAATAAGTTTAAAGAAATTAAAAAATTAAAATATTAGCGGAGTTCATTCAAGTATTAGTGATGTAATAGTGCAAATGCAAAATATCATAGTTTTTTTGTAAAATCCAACAACAAAACACACAGAGATTTCGTTATATTTTATAAAAGTGCTACGATATTTCTGTGGTTTTCATGGGCAACCGCGTATGTTTAAAACAAATTTTTCAGGAAAGCCGAAAACCCATTCTAGATCAAACTATGGGCTAGGTATTGCACTTCTTAAACTTTGTCATTACGTTAAAAAATTGGAATTGATCCATCTTTTTCAAAAAAATGTAAAGAGCGTTCAAAATTAGGCAATATGGCATCAACATCATAAAATCGAAAAAATGGACACACGGGGTTGCCCATGAAAACCACAGATTTTTCATTTGCTCTTTTGCAAGCCTTATATTGAACTCCCCTATTTGATTAACATTAAGAAAAATTGTAAAAAGCCACAAAATAAAAATCGATGCAAAAATATTTTAATAAATTTTGTATTTTTATGACAGCTATGAAAGGTGCTGTATCATAATATGATTGCTTCTAAATTTATTATGATTAACATGATGATAATATGATTACTTCTTAGCTTATTATGATTAACATGACAATAATATGATTAATTTCTTAGCTTATTATGATTAACATGAAAATAATTTGGTTACTTCTTAACTTAGTATGATTAACAGAATAATAATATGATTAAGGGAAATATATTATGATGTAATAGTACGAGTATATTTAGTCATAATATGATTCAATAATAATCTTAATATGGTGACTACAATCATAATTCTTATCATAATATGTTGCTCTTAGAATATGTTTACCACAACCATGTTTTTTCTTTGCGTGTAGATCTAATAAAGTCGTTTTAAAAAACCGATTTCATTTTAATTGGTTTAGTTGTATTTTGCTTTTTGCGAAACTTAACTTCTTCGTGCGATGAATCTGACTCACTGTCAGAAATTTCATCATAATCCTTCTAAACTCGTTTCTTGTAATTCTGCATTCAAAATAAGTTAAATAATTATGTAGAGGGATGAATATATTTGAATTTTAACAAATGTAAATCTAGTAAAGATCAAAGAAAAGTGTGAAAAAGTATATCCAATACATAAACAAGTACAATAGTGATAAGCCAAAAATAAATGCATGTAATAGGTATAAGATGTGAAACATAAAAGTCGCCATTCATCGCGACCACTAAATATTGTCCTATTGATCCAGTTTTTTGTTTATACATATATTTTAGTAAAATCAAACGCTTGTTTGAAAATTTTTTTAATTTCTACAAATTTTTTTACTGATTCAATTAAAATTTTTGTTTGATTTTTATTTAACCAACAAAAATGTTGACAACCATTCAAAAATATAATACACGCGTTATTGGTTTCAAGTTTTCATAATTTTGTATGAAATATTTAACGCTTTTTAATGTTGTCGTCTTTTTGCATTTTTTTATTTTATCGTAAGCAACACTTCTTTATGTGAAATATAAGAACTACAACAAAAAACACATACAGTCTATTTTTGAACACTTTAAAAAAGTACAACAGTAAGAAAGATGAATAGGTTTGAAGTAAAAAAAAAAAAAAAAATAGTAGGTAAAAACACGTTTCACTCTTTTTAAACAACAGAAACAACAACATTATAAGAAACAAAATAAATTTTTGGTTGGTTGCAAAGTTGGTTAAAAAAAAACAAAATCCCGTATTCAATTTTTTCAAACTGTTTGCTTAAATACATCAAATACAAAAATATAATGATGACGAAAAATATATCGAGTCGGTCTGTCACCGTCTTTGGGTTACATTTCTTCTTCATTAGCAAAGGAAAGAATACAGCAATAGTGAGTGATGACGAAAAACATTGTGTGTATAAAAAAAAATTCGTTAAAAAATTATTCCAACAAAAAAATGTGCCTCAAAGCCAGCCGGCCGATCTGCTCTCTCTGCCATCGTCTTCTAATACAGTGCCTGCTTGTGTGCGCATCATTGCTTGTGCAAAAAAAACCAGTTTTTTTTGATTTTGAAATTTAGTATATGAATTTCAGTAAACTTTTTGTTTGATTCAGTTAAATTATTTGTTTGAAAAAATCAGTGTTTTTTTCAATAAACAAAATGCAAATAAATTGTTTGAATATGCGAATTTGTTTATAGGACCGATTTCAGACAACAAATTGTTTGATTCTACAAATTTTTTGTTTGAATTGGAAAAAAAAATTTTTTCTGTGTACTTTTACTTTTCCATACAAGCGTGGGCCAGTCTAATATGTCTGTATGTATAAAACAAAAAAAACTAAAATTAAACAAATAAAATTGTATCGGTCTTAAAGTTGTCTCGGTCTTTATGATGGTGTGAGCATACAAGTAATATCACTTATATATTACAACTCTCCAGCGGGAAAAAGAAGGAGTACGGAGGCCCCCTTCTTTTGGATGTATAAGGCCTGTTCGCTCCATTCTATACTCATATCTTTTTTACACACGTTGTCATTGCGGAGAAGGCCTTCCGCTCTCGCTTCTTTAGCAGGTACATAATGGTAACGGGATCAAAAAAAAAATTATTTTGCTTTTGCTTGTTCAAAAAAAAAAAAAAAAACAATACAAAAAAATTTTACTCCTTCTCTACTCCCTGCTCATAGAAGCGAGTGTGGAAGGTGTATCTTATCTTTTATACCAAGGAGTCGAGGCCTTATTAAGCAGTTAGATAAGAATAGTAATTGAATCAAAAAAATTTTTAAGCAGTCCTTTAAAAAGCCCTGAAGTAAGAAGGTCTTCTGAGTCTTCCCGCTGGGTCGTCGTGTTGGTCTTAAAAGTACCGTTTGTCTTTGTAAAACGTTGTGTATCTATCTATCTATTCTTCTATATACATAAAACAGGATGTGCGTATGTATGTATGTAACGTATGGACTCCAAAACGGCCGATTTTGATGAAATTTCCAGGGAATCTTCAGAATATTCAGGCGTGTGACACTGTGAAGTCAGATTTTCGATCTGCGGGCGGAGGGGCGTGACAAAATCCAATTTTCATATTGCACCACCAATAACTTCTAAATAATTTGGACGAGTTTTTCTTTAAAATGATCGCCATGGTCCAACTAAGGTTTTTACGGAAAGAAAATTTTGCCCCGCCTACTTTAGCTCCCACTTTTTTCGATTTACCTAAAATCAGAAAACGGCTCCATCGATTTGACTAATTTTTCTTTCAAATGTTCGTATCTTTTTAACGGATTTTAAAAATCGGACGCAAACGTTTTTCCTAATTTGGACAGGACAACGTCTGTCGGGTCAGCTAGTGATTTATAATTAATCTACAACCAATTTTTTTTAATGACTTGTCTGCATTTTACCAGTTCACACTTGACCTTATGGTCCAACAATAACTGATAGTAGCCAGATAGAACTTGTTTTGTACTATCTACAACAAAAAGCTTAAGCTGGATCCGCGTCTTAAAAGTAGGGACGGGAAATCCCGGGAATTTTACTTATTATATTTCCCGTTTTCCCGGGATTTTTGTTGCGGGATCCCGGGAAATAAAAAGTTCTTCATAGTTTCAGAAAACAGCTATTTTTACTCTGAAATTTAGTTTTCTTTTCTCTAAAAATTAGCATCTGTGGATGGGTTGTCGATTTGATCAATTATAAGAAATGTGTACAAACGTAAATCAATGTCTCCTGCGGCAATAAATCTATTAAAAGCAGAATGGGCAGTGCAACAGTTGATAATTAATAAATTTAGTGAAGTGATGAATTGATAAAGAACATAAATTCAAAAAAAGATGCAGGCAGTAAATTCTCATTGACCATGGACAAGTCTTAAAAATAGGATATACATAAACATATCGCTCCGTTATTGCAACATAGTCGTATCTACAAAAAAAAAAAAAAAATCGAGCTTGGTAATATATCCGGGAAGTGCGGGGAAACCGAAATAAAAAAATAATGAAACTCGTGTAAGTTACTAAAACATACAATTTGAAAAACACATTGTCCTAAAGATTACAGATGCACCTAATGAAAAGAAATAGTTTGTAAGAAGTAGTCCGGATGATGCTATTTTTTGCATCAACCTTGACATCAGAAGCATGCAACAACGGTGCACTTTTAATTATTTGTCCAACCTCGGTAAAAAAGAAAACGAAATTTTTCGGAAACATGGTAATCAGTAAACAAAATCAGAAATATAATCTTTGGCGACTCACTAAACGCTTTGAGTGTGTCAGAAAGTAATTTCCTACGCCGTTAAAAAATGTTAATATATTTATTAAAATATTTTATATATTTTATGATTTTACTTTTTGATCTCATATCTTGAGTACCTCAATTGTTATGTTTATTTTATCTTGAACTAGATCATCATAATACGGAATTTACTTATAATAGCAAAAGGTAATAATAATTCAAGTTCCGCTTTCAATCTTCAATTAATTTTTGTAGTATTTAAGCATTTATTTTACTTACTTTGTAAACAAGTTCCCTCACGTTTGTTTATAAAAGTTTTTTTCATTAATAAAACCAAGTTTACTTTGTATTAATTGTATGGAGCGGGATCCCGGGATCCCGGGAAATTTAAAAATTTTTCCCGGGAATCGAAAAACTCCGGGAAAAAAAACTCTACTTAAAAGATAAAAAAAACTCAATATTATTTTTTTATTTAAAATACTTTTATGTTTTATTTATTTAAAGATTTATCAACAGTTTTGCTTTTAATAATTTGTTTTAATAATATTAAATTTGTATTTTAATTTTTGTTAAAAATACAAAAATTTTAGCTAAAAAATAAAAAAGGAATTAAAACTATATCAAGCATATTTTTTTTATTTTATTAATATTTTTCTTAATTTAAACTAATGGAAATAATTGTAATTTTTCGAAACTATATTTGCAATATGTTTTGGTTTCTTTTGTTCACTACATACAATTAACTAAGAAAATTATTTAAAAACTATTTAGCAGTGGAATAATTTTACTTAGAGGAATAGTACAAATGAGGTTTGATTTCGTTATGAATAAATTTGTTTTAAAAAAAGCAGCGGAGTTCATCTAACAGAAACTCTTTGTATTTTGTTGTTAAGGACCAAATACACCTGTCAAATGCTTGTCCAGCAGGCTAATTCACACGTGTACGTGTGCTGGACGTAATATTCGCCGTCATATCTAAATTCTTTGATTTTCCATTTAGCATCGTCGGTGTGACACATACAAAGACATTTTCACTAATACTTCGACAATGCTTGATGAGTGTTTTGATCAGTGTATTTGGGCCTTTAGATTTAGCAGACGAGTTCCGATATTTTTAATTTTTTCTTTCGCTAGGCAATTTGCACCAAATACTGAACTCCGCTGGTAAAAAACCACGAGCAGACTGTGTATTTGTTGATATATAAATTTGTTTTTGTTTAGTTTTTTAGCCGGTTTTTCGAGGAATTTTAATTGTTTATAAGTGTAACAATTTGAAAGAAACTAAAAACCTTACTTAAGATTGTTCAAGGGTAAAATAATCCACACAAACATGGCAACCATCAACACGTTTTGCATTTGTACAAACGTTTTCTGCTGTGGAGTGTTTGCTAGTTTAAACAATTATTCAGAGCATGTTTGTAGAAATATTTTTGTTTTTTTCATTTTGTCCTTTTCCTTTCTGTTGACCTTTTTCAGCACAACTTGAAGGACAAATGTACACATAGAGCTCGGGGTTCGAGCCCCGGCCACGTCAAGAATGAAAGATTATCAATAATAATTTTGATTAATTTTCATGTTGTAAAATTCCTTTCTTCATAAAAATAATTTAATGAAAAATTAAATTTCATGAACTTAAGCCTGATTAATAATATTAAAAATATTTTATAATTTGTTTTTATTTTGAATGTAATTAAAGCGAACGAAGTTTTCGTTCGAAATCGACGAATAGGCCCTAAATCAAAACAAATAGGTTCGAACTGTCAAAATCAGATGGCGTTTCGACACCACCTGTAGTTGAATTCGCCATGTTAAATATTTGTCAAACTTTTTGTGTTATCTAGTGCTAAATGTAATCATTTCAGTGAAAACTTTGCAGAGTAAAGAACTAGAAGAAGCAGGATTAAAATAATTTTCAGCCGCAAATACTTAAATCAGCATTGTTTTTCCCATGAAAAAAGGTCGTTGTTTAAACAACTTTATACTCCATATTTTATTCTTTCTTTTATCGGTCATGTTCAGACCATCGCACGATTTAAAATCGCAAAACGCCAGATTTATTTTATGATGTTCTGCTTTGTTTTCTTTATAATATTTTAGTTCCCTTTCTCCTGCGCTTTAAAATGTGCCGCAGTTCAATTGTCATCTTCACTTATTGAAAATAAAACAAACATAAAAAATAATGTTTGTACGAAATATGATTGTTTAGTTGCAAACAGAAGCAAAGTGTGTGTTTCCCAAGCCATTTGCTTGGTTAATTTAAGGGCATAATACACCACACAAAATGCTTGGCAAACACACACATTGTTTCCGTTTGGTCTTTGCCAATAAACAACACAAATATACTCCGTACAAACATTAATTTTTTATTTTTGTTTTGTTTTTAATGAATGCAGACGCCGATAGTGCTGCGGCAATTTTGTTACCTTTTTGCTTTAAAAAGCGAAAAAATATAAAATAAAGGTATAGAATTAAAAGTAAAAAGTGATATTTAAACAACGAGCTGTTTTGTGGCTTCTTTTTCAACGTCTTTAGTCTACAATGTTTTCGCTGAAATGAATACATTTAGCATTAGACGCCAAATATCCAACATGTCTGCCAAATATTAAAAAGTTTTAATATTTCTACAAACATTGCTTTAAATGTTTGTACAAAAAGCAAACACCCCAATTAATAACACAAAATATTTGTACAAACGTAAAATTTTGACATGTTTGCCAAGCCATACGTGTGGCTTATTATGCTCTTTAGCCCATAAGCTAAGAAATGGTCTTTTATCAGAATTTAAGAAATAAATTTAATTTTTATTTTTTTACTTGAAACAATTTTGTTTTTAACTTAAAATTTTAATTTAAATACCTGGGCGATTCTATTCTAGACAACTTTTAACATCAATTTCCAAATCACACTTTTTGATACTTTTTTGATGCCAATTTAAAGTAAAATATATATATTTTATAATAATATAATTTTTTTAGACGTAAGCTTAAATATAAATTTGTTGTGCACTTCGACTCATTAAGGTTCGTAGATTTGGCGCGAACAGAAAATGCAAATTTCTTATTCTTGGATTATATTTCTCTACGATGTTTGATTTGATAATCATCGTCTGATATCTCATCTTTCACAATAACAAAGAATAATACAATAAGAGTTTAAAAACTAACAGAGTTTTGTGTTTTTGTGGTATGATCTTATGAAAGTGGGCCGATTTGGTTGCAACCAAATCGGCCCACTTTCATAAGATCATACCACAAAAACACAAAACTCTGTTAGTTTTTAAACTCTTATTGTATTATTCTGCACTTTAAAGCTCACTCGTGGCTATTTGATCGTTTTATATAAATTCTTGTAAGAAGATAACAATAGTATATAAAAAATGTTACCCCTTCATAACTTAATTGCAAATGTGTTTTTTTGTATTAGTAAAAGACGTTTAAAGCGTCTAAATGTTGCACCCGTCAGAATAGAATCGCCCACCTGTTTTGATATAACGTTAAGTAAATTTTTACTTATTTTTCCCTCGAAAATTAATTATCGGACATGTTCGATAAACACAGCTGTTTTCAAAAAAAAAAAAAAAAAAAAAAAAAAATTTGCCATAACGTCAATTCTTAATTGCTGGACTACGTTAAGAGCAATTCTCTCACTTGAAATTGTATCAAGCTAAATTTGTTAATTCGTTTGGACTTGCTTAAATAACAAAACAGTTTCCCGGATTTTGATTCTAGAACTGGGTTTTTTTATTTTTAAAATGCTTTAAGTTCTTTGAGTTGTTTTACCTTTTGTCAATTTTGTATTTTTTTTTATGGGCGGCAGCGTGTCTTATTTATTTGATTTGAGCAAAAAAAAAAAAAAATATAATTTAGTGCATTTAAATATAAATAAGAAAAGGTTTAGTATATTTTATTTTTACCATAATTAATTTATATATTTCTTATACCATTTATAATAGATTTATATACAAATTTCATTAGACAGTTGTGTACAAAATACTAGCATTAAAGTTTTGAAAGTTGAGTTTTTCAGTTACCTAAAATAAAAAGCTCATGGCTTAATGTTTTAGATAACTAATGTGAACTTTAACTTTTTTATGCGTAAAATAAAATATTAAAATATTAATTTCCTGTAATACGCATTCCACATCGGACAACACCTTAACCCCATACATATACAAATTCAAAGTTTAGAATTTGAAAATTAAGAAAAGTAATTTAAGAAGAAAAATTATCAGCAAAATCATTTTAGTCTGTGTAAAAACTCTCCATAATTAGATTTTATAATGCCTAATAGCCTTTTTACACTGATCAACATCTAACGTCTACCATCAGATTGCGAAGATGTTAACATCTTTCCATAAGAAATACATAGGGCTAAAAACCAACATCTTTCAACATCTTTAAAAGATGTTCCTATCTCATTTTATTCCATTCTACATCTTTCGATTATTTTAGTGTCATCACTAGAAAAGTGGCAATAAGTTCTATTATTGTTGTGGCATCACTGACAAAAAGAAGTTTGTTTTGAAAGCAGCGTTACCATTTGTCAAGTTTTATTTTTTATTGCAATGTTTTATTGTTAAGTTTTTTTATATTTTTAAACAAATTGAATTTCAAATACATTTTTTTGTTTTCTTTTTAAATTTTGCAACTTTAGTGAGAAAAAATATTTTTTATTTAAAAAAATTTTTTTTTTTTTTTCAAAAATGGTGACATTTTTGTTTGATGTTAGATGTGAGCAATGTAAACGAGTGTTTCCGATTTTCTACATCATTGATGGTAGATGTTAGATGTTGATCAGTGTAAAAAGGCTATAAAGCAAAAGTCTTTTCTGCAACAATTCCCAACTCCAAATAAATGCCATTAATAATTTTGCTTTCTATAAATTCAAAGATTATACTTTTGACCTTCAAATAAAGAACACCCCCGTTTTCATAAACGATTATTTTATTTAATCGGTAGCCTAGATGCTAATGAGCTAGGTTATCAACGCTGGGGTTGCTGGTTCGATTCCCGCCAGAGACACTGGTTTCATTCCTGCAGACAAGCGCAGAGCTTCGCGGGGTTTAACTTAGGGAATTAAAAAATAAAAAAAAAGGTTATTAAGGATAATTTTCATAGTAAATTTGTTCTTTAAACCTTAATTAAATTCAAAAAATTTTTATGAATACGGGCATATATCTATAGTATGGGCCATGTCACAGAGTACAATTCCGTTCGGAATGATTTCGTTCGGAACTGAAGAAAACATATTTGGTTATGAATAGAAAATGTATTTTTATAGTTTTTTGACCTTTCAGATACAAAAAAACTCCCAATCTGTTCATGAAACCAAAAATGGTTTTATTCCGAAAAATGTTTTCGTCATTATCTGAAGCACCAAATTACGGAATGAATTCCGTTTCCGAACGAAATTGTTCTCTGTGACATGGCTGTATATGTAGGTAATGTTTATTCTAACAAGAAAGTATAGTTGGTCAAGCACGACCATATGATACACTACCCCTTAAAACCTTTTAAAACAAATTTTCGAGAGTGTACTCTATAAAAAAATTATGTTATGAAATAAAGATTCATAAAAGAGTTCTTTGTGCCAAATATCTAAATATCTACATCTTTATGAGATTTGCCACCTTTAAGTGAATTTAAGGGCTGGGGTGTACATGAAACATATCGAGCCCTTATAGCAAAAATGATAATTTACAGGAGAAGGTTTTTTTTTTAAATATTTTTGCTTCAAGTCTAGGGTTTCGTTTGAAATTGCTTTTGCTCTTATTTCGTAACGGTACTTCCCAGAGACATGAGATTTTTAGAGATGATGCAAATGATCAACAATTTTAGATTTTCATCAAAAAACAAAAATCTAAAATGTTGTTGGTTACATCATTTTTGCTTTTAGGGCTCGATATGGTAGATTTTGAACCTACCAGCACATGACATAATTGCTTATATAGAAGTTATCGTCGCTAGCCAACATTAATAAGAAAGTTATGGCACTTGTATGGAAGCTATAGTAAAATATGGACCGATTTCAATCATATTTGATAAGGTAATTTAGGTTGCAATAAAATATTTTTGAACCTTATTTAATCCATATATCGAGAAAAAATTATGGGCACAAAGACACTGTTCCATAACGAAGTTTGTATGTGGGCTATGTGAAATTATGGACCGATTTTAATCATATTTGATAAGATAATTTAGGTTGCATTTTTGAACCTTAATTAATCCATGTGCCGAGAAAATAAGATATTCACAAAGACTCTTTTCTATAATGAAGTTTTTATGGGGGCTATGTGAAATTATGGACCGATTCTCACATTTTTAAAAAAAACTTTCCTTATGACAAATTTCTGTAACGGAAATTTTAAATTTCGACCTGTACTTTGCTTCCGCAATATAGTTTAAATCAGTGTTGCCAAACTTTTTTTTAATTTAAAAAAAATTGGATTTTCCCCCCAAACAAACAGAAATGTTTTCCAACATAAACTTCTTTAACAAAAAATTTGGAAATTAAATCAATAAATTTATTATTTTTCAAAGATTTTTTTAAAAATTAACAAGAACTGATTTGATCGAATTTTCTGACATAAAAATTCATCCCTATCGTGAATAACTAGTGGAATTTTTGTTCCCATGAAATATTCATTCCCCTCAAAGGAAAAAAAGCAATCGTGAATCTCATGTGAAAAATTGTTCACGCTATCAGTTCCAGTGAATGTAAGAAAAAGAAAAAAATCAATGAAATTTTTGTTCAAAAATATACAAGAATATATTTTAAAGAAAAGTTAAAATAATAAAGCAAAATATTTAGTATGAGAGGGATAGTTTGATTACAACGTTATTTTTTTGCACTTCTTATATTTTATGTAGTAGAATATTTTCCAAAATTCTGCCACCACGTCTTTCGAAAGCTTCACAAATCCGCACGCAATCGACCTGTTGTTTTGCTTTTTGTTGACCTTTTTGACTGATTTTTGCCTTATAAACGGATCTAGCCCTTAATATTCGATTTATAAAAGGAACTACTTACATACATATTCTGTTCCCTAGCAAAAATTAAGTGAGAAAATCTAAGGGAAACGTGAACAATTTATGAGGAAAAAAACTTTTCACGATAAGGGGATTTTTTTCCCGTGAACATTTTTTCACGTTATTATTCTCCTTTTAATTACCTATTTTTCATGGCAGTTTTTCACGATCGCAAATATGTGAAAAGGGGAAAAGTTACGGGGGAAAAATTATTCTCGATAGGGGTGATTATATTTTAAAAAGGTTTTTACAATATAAAGGAATTGAAAAATCCGTCCCATTTTTTGCTGACCTACTCTTTAAAAAACGAAAACAATAACGTTAAAGTATAGGCCCAATAAAAAATTTTATCATTTTGCTAACCACTAATGAACAGTAGGTACATTTAAAAATAAAGGCCCACAATTATGCGCTACGCAATAAGACGTACAGATTTGCAGTGAAGTAAGTGAACGAACTCTCAACAAGTTTTATAAAAAAAAAACATTTCATGTGCCACGCATTCCCTTACTACGAAGCAGGTTTGTAAGAGAGCATACTAAAAACTAAGGGTACGTTCATAAATGCATCAAAACTGTGCATCACTGCTGCAGTGATGCAAAATTTTGTTGCTGATGCGTGATCATTAGTTGCACTTGTGATGTATTATGCTTTTTTACTGCACAACAGCTGTGAAAAATTTTTAAACACGAGCTAAACTTTAAGTTTTATGAACGAACATAAAATAATAAAAAAATATGTTAACAACGATAGCAATGGCAAATTTTATTGAAAATATTTAACCAAAAGGTAATAGTTTCTTATAAATTACAAGAAAAACCATCAAAAAAGAAAAATAAAACGATTTATTTTGTTTAAAGTTATTGCATCAGAAAATTAACTGATGCAATAATTGCCAATATTTGCAGCAGAGCTGCGGCATCACTGCATAAAAAAACTTTTGACATATGAAAGTATGTAATGCCAAGTTTCTTACAAGTGATGCAATTACGAACATTCAACTTTACTAATGCGCAACTGATGCGCAACAACTGCATTTACGAACGTACCCTAACTTTAACAATTCATTCAGTGTGTAAAGCTGATAGCTCACCGGTTTTGATGTGGATTGATTAAAACGCTTTTTGTGCCAAAAATGTATTGCTTTAAAGTGGGAACCCGCCATATAAAATTCATGCCTTCCGTAAGCAAGATGATAAACGAAACTCTAACATTTCTCCTTTACGAACCTGCTTCGCGGGAAGCTCCATTTTTTATTGGGTGTTTTCTCTATTTTCTGGTTATTTGGTAACAACTAACCCTGCGACCACATGATCAAGTTTTTCTTGATTGTTGTTTACATATACTGCTTGTCAAAATTTACATAAATTGAAAGCTGTGACGTAGGCTGCAATCAATTTGTAAACAATTTACTTTCAAGAAAACACCAAAAAATCAATTTTTAAAGACAAATTTGTAATCAGCTGTTAAATTGAAAGTAAAATTGCCAAACAAATGAAGAGGTGAAATTGAAAGCAATCTCGTGGTCAATTTAAAAAATGTGAGTGTGTTAGTAAAAAAGTGAAAGTGTATTGCAAATTGAAAGGAATTTAAAGGCAAAATTTGATCGTGTGGCCTCCAAGTAAACTAGATCCCTAAAGTTCTGGAGAATCCTGGTACCAATTAAACTAGATTACTTCAATGTTAACCGCAATCGCACCCTGTAGGTAAGTTTCGGCTCCATACAAATGAAAAATACTAAAAGAAACTTTAATATATAATTTTGGTAACATAAAGACCATTTATTGATCGATTCGGCTAAGATGCTATATTGTATTTTTTAGTCACTGGGCATTCCTAAAAATTTATTTCAATCTCATCCCTTATCTATCTCTATTTCCGATTTTTTTTTTTGTATCTGATGAGGTCCATTGAGGTTCTTATTCTACTAAAAACTATCCATGTCAATTTCTTCAAATGTCCTCTTAGTTCATAATAAATATAATTATGTACATCATTTACTTTTTCTCATTAGCATTAATGCTAATATTTCTTACACAACTGTATTTTTTTACATTCACTTAAGTAAATAACAGTAGTACTACTAATTGTATTTGTTGTTGTGTCTTTTTTTAATTAAAAAGTAGAGGTTCATAAGTGCTAAAAAATAATTTTTTTAAGTTAATTTTTTGTTTTTACTTTCAGGTTTATTTTCTAGCAATTTTAGTATAACAGTTTGTTTTTTATTAGCTTGAAACTAGAGCTAAATTCCCATTGAAATCGTATATCCGATCGATGTCGTAATTTGGCTTCTGATCAAATTTATTAAAATTTTTTTTTACTTTTGAAAAATTATATCAAAATTCCATATCGACTTTTTTTAAAGTTTCTAACTTCCAATTTTCAATTTAAATTTACATAATATTAGGCAATTCACAAAGCGTTCTATTGTGTCCTATTGGTTGTATTTGCTTTAATTTTGTGAATATCTTTAAAAAACATTTTTTTCATATTAAAATATTATATTACAATACAAATTGGTTACATACATATGCACATATGTATTTTCAGTGTGCTATTTTTACAGCTGCTTTTTTTACAATTTAAAATCATTATTATTTTTATTTACTCATTTAATAAGAAAGTTAAATTTGTAGTATTTTATTTTACTGTTTACATATATTTATTATATGATAATAAAACAGGCTGTTAACAACAGTCATATTTGACTAAAATAGTACTTTAATGCTTAGTCCTTTATACCACTTTGTGAGTTGGCTACATTTTAGTTCAAAAATGTGAAATAGATAGGAGATTGTTTAAAGGCTTTAATGGAAAATATTGAAATTCTACGCAATTTTATAGATAGATATCTAATAGAACTGTTGTAGCATTGGTTGTATAAATAAGATCTTATTGTTTGTCAACAGATAGTTTCATACATATGTATGCATAACTAGATTTAGCTTTGATTGCATATCGGAAAACGAATGGCTTAATAAGCATATATCGTCTGCATTGTCCAGTTCTTCTAATCTGTCTTGCAAACCCCAAGTTATCCCTCTCCTATGACTTGTTGACTTTTGCATCACTACATCTAGGACACAGCTAAAGAGGAGTGGTGATAACACACAGCCTTGGCGAACTCCGGTTTTTATTCTGATGTTCTTGCTTAGTTGTTTCTCATGCAATACGCGGCATGTTGCATTGCTGTACTGTGTGTTTATTAAGTTTATTATTTTAGTCGGGACACCCTTGCATGCCAGTGCGCTCCATATGGCCGTGTGACTGAGAGTATCAAAAGCCTTTTCGCAGTCAACAAATACGAGATAGAGAGGCGATCTCCACTCAACGGACTGCTCCACAATAATTCTAAGACTATTGGCCTAATCGACGCAAGATTTGTTGGAGCGGAAGCCAGCTTGTTCCCTTCTGAGAGGAATTGCTTTTGACAGCCTTTTGTTTATTATATTCGATTCCAATTCTTTCTAGCGGTTAAATCGCCTTTTTTGGGAAGATTTATAATTGCGCCGGAGGTGATTTCGTCGGGTATGGATTCTTCATTTAAGAATGCTCTTATGATGGGTTCCAATAAGCAAGCGCTAGTAACTCGGTCGGTTGTAAGGAGTTCTGGGGAAATATTATCCAGGCCAGGGGTTTTGTTGTTTTTAACTGAACTAATTGCTTCGCTGATTTCAATGATTCCTGGACACACAGAAGATATGGATGGATGCAATACGTGGGTAGTGCAAGTGCAGATTGAATCTTGTAAAGCGGACGTTGTATTCAGCATATTATCGTAAAAATTTTCCCATAAGCTGAGTTGCTGCGTTTTTGATGTTACAAGTTCCCCTACGTCATTCTTCAGGGGTCTGCCAGACGAAAATGTTCTATTAGTTAACTTGTTCACAGCGAGGTATAGATCTCTCGTACGATGGGTTGCTGCTGCTGCTGCTTGTAGTTCGTTTGCTATATTGTTGACCCATTTATATTGTATTTGCATTATTATTTAACGTTTTTGCCAAATAGTTTTAATAAAAGATGGATTTACAAAAAAGTACCAAGAGTTTTTTATCAGCCTCTTTTTGCTCTTTTAAATTATTTAGGCCTGTCACAGAAATCAATTCCGATCGAAAGTGGAAGTGATTTCGTATCTTACTGCACATAAAACGAAATCACTTTCGATCGGAATTGATTTCTGAGTTTTATTTCTTAATAATATTTCCTGATTAAAGTAAATCAATTTAAATATTAAAGTTCTTTACCCTAAGTCTAGACGAGCAATTTGTTTGGCAATTATTGCCGTTGCAACAGTCAAATTCTATTGCCAACACTAGATATTAACGTGTGGACTACATAAATATGTATTTGAACACATGTTTAGCAACAAATGCTATAATACATTGCTGAGGAAATCATGAAATCTGTAAAGAATTACAGGGACAATTCGCTTCTAATGTGAACTTGGCTAAAATTCGCGAAAAAAATCCAATCTTTTAAACAAACACTTAAATTTATTAGATATCGCTAAATGAGTGCAAAATAACAAAAAAAAAAAAAAAAATTTCCAAAAATGGGAAAAATTCGCACAAAATTTTAATATCTCAAAAAAGCCATAAAATTGATTAAAAGTCCCTAAAACTATAAAGAAGGGCAAAAATTCGGTCAAAATTGCAAAATAAGAGGCATGATAGCAAAGTCTACTATTTATTATAAATCGTGAAAGCTGTAAAGAATCACAGGGACAAATCGCTTCTAGTGCGAACTTGGCTCAAATTCGAGAAAACTGCAAACATTTAAATAAACACTAAAAATTAAATCGCTAAACGGATGAAAAAACAAAATGTCGGAAAATGGTAAAAAATAATTTGCAAAAATGTCGAAAATTCGCGAAAATTTTTAATATTTCCAAATATTTATCATAAATCCCTAAAGCAGTAAAGAATCAGAAAAATTACAGGAACAAATCGCGAACATGGCCTAAACTCGCGAAAAATTGCAAAATTCGAAACAACCCCAAAAACTAATTTGAGATCGCAAAATCGAAATGCAGAACACCAAAAATGCCGAAGCAATCAATTTCGTGTGGATTCGGATTCTAGAACACATCCGATTAAAAAAATTTTAGGTTCCACTTATTGTGTGTCATTTGACGAATTTACGCAATTCTACTATGTGAAGTTCGTTGTTTGTCCAAGTTGTGTTTGTTCTAGACATTGCTGTTCTATCCCTTAAAGTAACATTTTTTAAAGAAACATTTCGGCAATTATTCATAGTACAATTGAGGATAATTTTTCACTAGCAAAATAACAAACATATTTAATTTTTTTTTTTTTTTTGTTTTACTTTAAGAAATATTTTTCGGGAATTAAAAATCTCCACAATCCTGGGATCCGAAGACTAGGCTTTATCTAAAAATCCCTCATCGGGACTAAGATCCCTATTTTGAATACTTTTATTACCGGGTTTTTTTTAATTAAAAAAATTCTACTAGAAAGAACAGCAATATTTAACTTATACAACCAAAGTTATATTTAAAAACTGTTATACCCCTATTGGCCAAACTGCCGTCGACGACATTGTCGTCAACAATTTATGCACGACATGCAGCGTGGCCATTTTGGCATTTTTGCAGCTAGATTTAGCATTTTTTTGTCTGATTTAGCTGAACATTTTTCATTTAGCAGTTAGCATTTTTTTTAGCATTTTTCAACTACATATTTAGCATTTTTTAGCATTATTTAATTTAAGAATATTCAAGTAATATTTTTTGAAAATCTACCACGCTTTTTTGTTGAATGCACATACAAATCCCTACTCTTTTGCTATAGAAACTGTACAATCTTTTAAAAGACCTTTCATATCAAATTGTTTTAAAATTTGATCAGTTTGAACCATTTAATTCATGTTAAGCGGATGTTTTCCCTCAATTACGATTTCAAAAAAGTTTTTGGAAACGAATTAAATACCATAACTTTTAAATAGAAAAACAAATTCGAATTACGTGCCGAGATTTTATAATTAAATTAATATGTAACTTAAACAACGATTGGCAAACAATTTTTATAATTTAACAAATACTAACTTTTTTTGTGTAGAAAAAAGTAATGAATGCTAATTAAGCTAACATTTAAAAGAGGAAATTATTGATTTCACTGTAGAAAAAATTATAACTTTAGAACATCAGTGGCAGAATTCAAAATTTGATTTCTGGATAAACGTCTATGAATATGAAATGCATTAAATGAAAATCCATTTAGTGAATTAGCTTCTTTTGCAATGAAGTTCTTGGTTTTGCCATTTAGCAACGTGGAAGTTAAAATAGGTTTTTAATTGTATAAATCTCTTAAAACCGAAAATTCGAAATAGAATGGCGTTAAAGTCTACGAAATCGCTGCTTTATATTAGGTGTGGTTTAAAATGGTGCGATAGTTTTAAAAAATTGTACGATCTCATATAAAAATGGAATAGGAACATATATTATAATTATATCTTGATCGATTCTTCAGAAGCTGAAGAAGAATATTCATTTGATGACGTATTAAATTTATAAAATGAAAATTTTTATTTAACACGTTATATAATTTTTATTGAAATATTAAATAACAGCCATCTATGGGTCAAGTTCCCTTAATTTTATGTTATGGTATGGTACCTTTTGTTTGAAAACTTTTTATGTACGTATATAAAGACTGATATATATTTCATTTATAGTTTTTATGTTTTATAAATATTTTATTGCTATTTTTTAATCAGTTTGTTCTATTGATATAATGTGAGTTTATAGGGAAGAATTATGCAAAATAAATCGTGTATAAACGTATATTGACTAAAATAACAAAAAAATAATACAATTTAAATTTTAGCATTATTTTTTGGCAGTTTAGGATTTTGTTTTAGCATTATTTTAAAGCCGATTTAGCTGTAAAATATTTTTAGATATGGCCACACTGACGACATGTCTTCTATCTCTTAGGATTTCTGGAAGATAATTTTGAGGAAAATGTCGTGGACGACAAAATACTCGACTTTGTCTAGTGCACTGTCTTTTGAAAAAAGTTAATAAACAACGACATGACCGACATTGTCTTTCAAGTTGTCTTTTGTTAAAACTTATCCACGACAACATGACAGACATTTTCTTGTAAGGAATCCTCTATCAACAACTATACACGACAGTATGAGCGACAGTGTCTTGTAAGGTGTCCTTTATCAACTTCTAAGCACGACAATATGAGCGACATTGTAAGCTGTCTTCTTAACAAACAAAAATAAGTTGTTCCCAATAAAAAAATAACTGTAAAATAACGATAATAATAAAAAACAAGTTAGAGTGCTATATTCGGCTGTGCCGAATCTTTGATACCCTCCACCGACACTTTGAATGTTTTAGGAGTAATATCTGTATGATGTCTATTTATTATTATAATCTTTGTAAAAACAGACATCTGCATTAAAATTTGTTGCGGTTCAGACCTATATAAAATTATTGATCGACAATCAGAATCAATTTTAAAAAGTTTGAGTAGAATATCAGTTTAAGATGAACTTAAATGATTTTCAAGAGAACAAATTATATAAAAGCCATGGTAAGCTATGAACCAATCATCCCAAATTCTGCAGAACGATTTCTGGTATTAAAAAACATAAATTTCAATACAGCGGTGCAATTAGTTTAAGCGTTTGCAGTAAATTTCAGAAGGCTGCTAAAATGGAATCTAAGGAAAATTATGGACCGTATATCACAAAATTGCAAAATTTTTCTGGCCATATGAAGCTAAACTGGAAGAAAGTTTATCGCGTATTTAATTATTTTACCAGAGTGGACTTTATATGAGGCCTATGGTAAGTTATGCACCGATCTTCACCAAATTTCACAGTGTCATTTCTAGTTCTATAAAACTGTGATGTATCAAATTTTGTTATGATAGCGTTATTTTTTACGTTTTTCGGCGTACTAAGCTGTTTTCCGGGAGTAAGGTTTATATGTAAACTATTATGGTAAATTATGGACCGATCTTTACGAAATTTCGCAGTCTTATTTTTAGTTCTAGAAAATTTTGATGTACCAAATTTTGTTACTCTAGCGTTATTTTTTACGGATTTAGGCGTACTAAACTGTTTTCTGGAAGTAGGTTTTATATGGGGCCTATGGTAAATTATGGACCGATCTTCACGAAACTTAATAGTTTCATTTCTAGTCCTATTTGACTGTGACATGCCAAAATTTGTTATGATAGCATTGTTAGTTAGGGTTTTAGGCTAACTATACTGTTTTCCGGGAGTAGGGCTTATATGGGGCCTAGGGTAAATCATGGACGGATCTTCAAGAAATTTAACAGCGTGATTTCCAGTTAAATAGAACGAACTGTTGCGAAATCTTATATCATTCTGTGCATTTTCCACCATTTATGTTAGTTTTTGTAACAAAATTATCAATTTTTTTTAGGTGGTGGTTCCACATTTTGATTCATAGCTCAGATCCTATTGAACCGATTTTGCTGGATTTCAATCCCAAACTGCTTAGGATAACTACAAGCAATTTGACACCAAGTTTGTTTATTTCTTTTGAGTTTTTCGAAAGTGAGCGTGTTTTCAACAGACGGGCAGACAGACGGACATGGCTAAATCGACTTAAAATTACTCAAGGACCCAGAATATATATACTTTATAGGGTCTGAGATGAATAGTAAAAAAGTTTCACACGGAATGACAAACTGAATATACCCTCTTCACAACTAATTGTGGTGGAGGGTATAAAAACAACCAAAGCAAAGTGAAGAAAATCAGGCAGTCAAGTCTGAGAACTCAAAGACTAAGGTATGATTTTAAAAACATATACATATGTGCTATTGTATATTTTTATTTATGCATTAAGATTTATAGGCGACATTGTCGTGTAAGCTGTAACTCCTGCAACTTCATCGACATTGTCCTCTACGCAGTCGTTGACGTCAAAGTAGAATCCATTGTCGTCTATGTAGTCATCAAAGACAATACAAACGACAATGCCTTTCATGTGGTCATTAACGACTATATGGACGACAATGTCGTGCATGTGGTCATCAACAATAGGCTGAGCGACATTGTCTCTCTTTGTGTCGTGCACGATTTACGCGACACTTGTTTGAAAATGTCATCGACGATTTGCATTAGTTGTCCCTTACGTTTCGTGCAGGAATTAACATTGTCGTGCACGATTCATCAATGATTCTTGCACGACATAGCCAACTGGGACATTATGCTATAAAGTTTATACCATCACGCTATGCCCCTGGGGGCCGAGCACTTTTCGTCAATTTCACACACACACAACACGAAGGTTAACGAAACAATTGTAAAAAGCCATAATTTTAAACAACAAGAACAAAACACATATGTAGTTATAACATTATAATGTCTCAAATGAGTAAATTTATTTTCCTCTCTTTGCACTCACCACTACATACACATTTTTTACTGTCTCTCTTTGTGATGACCGCTGGTATCATAGTTGCCAACTTATTTTGAAGACTTACCGTCAAATCGTACTTCAAAAACCGCTAGAAGCCGCTAAATTTTGTATTTAGCGTAAAAGGTTTTAAAATATCGCTTAAATCTCAATATTTTGCAAAATGTATATACATACAAATCAAGATATAGAATGCTTTTTTAAATGTATACGACTTTTTATTAAAATTAAATAGTACGATTTTTGATTTCCACGATATTTATTTTAGTCCAGGAAAAAGTTGGTAAAATATATTGAATAAAAAGGTTTTAAATTCAAAACCATCTTAAGTCTTTTTCTATCACGTCTAGTTTTTTATTGTGGGCTGGTGATGCTAATATATTTATTTCATCATGACTGGAACAAAATATACCAAGGATTACGAATAAAATTTTTTTTAAAATATTTAAATTTCTTTTAAAAAACATTTTTTTATATTTTAAACTGCTTCGGAGCTATTCAGAAGTAAGTTGCGATAAATTTGGGTTTTATGCAAAACAAAAAATATTACTTTATTTTGTTTTCAGAAATGTATAAAAACAAATTTATAAGGACAAAAGTTTTACATTTGTTCGATTTGGATTAAATTACTAGCATATGACTTTGAATAAAATTCCCTTTACAGCAAAGCCACCTTATTTCGGACGAAATAGTAGTCAAGCCCATAAAAAGCTTGATGTAATATTTTTAATCTGTGAACAGATTTGAATTCAACACGCTAAAGTCAATTAAAATCACATAAGAAGGTTCTTGCAGTCGACTTTTTTTTATTTTTGCCACCAATATAATTAGCATAATCAATTATAAAACGAATAATTTTTATTAACTGATCATACGGGCATGTTCTGACAATCGCAAAACGCTTAACATTGGCGATTCTGACTTAAAATCGCAAATTAGTTGTGTCCTGTAAATCGCAATAGCAAGAAGTTTGGCGACTTAAAATTGCAAAAGAGAACTAAAATATTTGTAAAAAAAACTATGGCAGATCGCAAGCTAAACGCGTTTTGCGATTTCAAATCGTGCGATTGTCAGAACATGGCAAAATTAATAAAAAAAATGTTTTTATAGCGATAGCGAATTCAATTTCGAAAAACAAAGTTTTTTTTCTTCTTACTTTATAATTTTAATAAAAAAAAAAATACATTCTTGAAATCTCGTATTTTATAAAAAAATTTTAAATTTTTAAATACCTAGAATAAAAATTTTATATTCTTTTGATATAAAAAAAACCCGCTAAATTTCCCGCTAACCGTCCAAACGGAAATTTTGCCGCAATGGGCACGTAAAAACCGCTAGAATCGCGGTAAAACCGTCAAATTGGCAACAGTGGCTGGTATAAGCCCAACTAGGACGCATGAAGAAAAAATAAAACACTTTTGCTTATATCATCAAGGCTTATTATTTAAACTTAAAACTTTTTTACCAACTCCAATGTATTTGTTGCTAAGATCTTATTTGGAAGAGAGATCGTTTTATGTACGAGTGAGTGATGAAAGCTCTGAAATACGCTATATTTACTCTGGTGTACCACAGGGTGGCGTTTTAGGTCCAACGTTGTACACTATATATACATCCGACATGCCAACTTATGAAAATTCAACAATTGCAACATATGCTGATGACACTGCCATAATAGCGTCCGATAAATTACCAATTACAGCTTCATCATATGTGCAAACGGAGCTCAATTTATTACGAGACTGGCTTACGAAGTGGAAAATCACAATTAATACTAGTAAATCGACTAGTGTGTCATTCACCCTTAGAAAAAATGATTGCCCGTCGGCTGTCTTAATAATACCCAAATTCCCAAATCTGAGTGTGTCAAATATTTAGGTATGCATCTTGACAAAAGGCTTACCTGGAGGAGCCATATTAAAGCTAAAAGAACGCATCTAAACATTATAACCAAGAAAATGTATTGACTTTTGGACCTAAGTCAGCACTGAATCTTAACAACAAAATTTTAATATACAAAGCTATAATAAAACCAATATGGATATATGGTATACAGTTGTGGGGAACGACAAGTAACTCAAACATCGAAATACTACAACGATATCAGTCGAAAACCTTGAGACTTTTAGTTAGTGCTCCGTGGTGTGTTACAAACAAACGAATACATGAAGATTTACAAATACCATACATCAGTGATGAAATAAAAACATTTAGCACCCGTTACCTTTTGAGACTAAGTAATCTCTCCAATACTTTAGCCATATCCTTACTAGATGAGTCAGAAGAGGTAAAGCGACTAAGAAGATTCCACATACTTGATCTGCCTTTTAGAAAATAAAACCAAAATTGCATTAAGTGTATGTAAGTCTCTTGCATACAGCCTTTAGCTGTTAAGCTATCATAGCTCAATAGCACATGTTAAGATTTATTGTTATGTTTAAAATTTTTGTTAAACCATTTACTTAATATTGTACAAAAAGATTGTGAATAAAATTATCTATATAAAGAAAAAAAAACTTTGCTTATATCGGCCATGTTCTGACAAACGCACGATTTTAAATCGCAAAACGCAAGATCTATTTCATGGTGTTCTGGAACTCGTGCGGTTTGCTTGCGATCTGCCAGTTTTTTTTTTTTTAAATCTAGTTCTCTCGAACATACTTCTACGATTTAAAGTAGCTAAACTTATTGCGATTGCGATTTACAGAACACCTTTTATGCGATTTCAAGCTAGAATCCCAATTGTTAAGTGTATTGATATTGTCAGAACATGCCCGAATGAAAATACACACTATCAGTGCATCGGGCGAAATACGTCGTGTATATCGAACTCTGCGATATGTTTATTTTTATTTCTTACGTCATCGAATCATATGGGATAAAGTGACTCGTGTTTTAGAAAATCAAGCTACTTTCACTTATAGAGTTGTTTATAACATTTAAATTATTAACCACTTACAATACAATAATATTAGCTGTGTTCGCTAACTAAAAATTGTTACAAATCTGTAACAGTTGTTTAAAATACTTTTTTTATATTGCATCTTTTTCACTAAATGTTTTTTGTTGTTTCTATAATATGGTCAAAGTATGGTTGTTCCCGTTCTCATTGTTATCATTGAACTTAAAAGGAATAAACCTGCTATCAGCAGCTACAAGAAAACAAATTTTTTTTTTTACAAATTAATTAATAAAAAAAAATCAAATTACTAATTGCAATTAAAAACATGTAAGACTGGAATATTCGGCTGTGACGAACCTTTAATGCCCTCCAACTAGGGTTCGAATATTTTACGAGTGGGCCTTATATGGGATCTATAAGTTATAAGCCAATCTTTAATAAATCTAACCTCAAAGGAATATGATTCGTTCCCTAATTTTAAATGATTCCATGTACAAAATTTAAAATGAAATTAAAAGCTCGTACTGATTCTGTCATATCCAACGATTTTACTGAGCAAATTCTTACCGACAAATTAGTTGTGCTCTGCGAAGTTCGTCTCTCATCTTAAGTGTTTAAATCATTTTATTTTGTAAAGTTTTTGTAAACTGTTTGTTTAGAAAAAAGAGGTTAATTTAATTGAATTTATTTTCTTTCAAAAAAGGACAATAAATTTGTTTTTATGATTTTCCAAAGATAAGAATTCATTAATTTTGTAACAAATTTCGTAAGTTGTTTAATGATAATTTTAATTTATTTTTTTTTTTTTTTTATTATTAAGTGTTTTGTGGGAGTATGCTTTTTTGAATGTAGAAGTATCTACAGATCATTCAAATAGCACAAACTGTTATACTGTTATACTTAAATATTTTATATTAAATTACTTTTATTTACTTTAATTGAAATATAATAATTTTCCTAGCAAAAAATATATTTTTTTTTTTGTTGTAATTCTGTTTTTCTGTTTGTTGTATGATTTGTAATTAAATTGTTTACAAAACTTTTCTTTAATTAATGATTGTTTTAATATTTGTATTTAATTTGTTTAAATCGTGGTAGAATAAGTACCAGGTATGTGCAATAGGGAGAGTTGTTATTATTTAGCCATGTAATGTCAAATTAACTTATTTGAATTTTGAAGTTTGTCTTAATTTTTTACTTATTTTCTTTTGTTTTAAAATTAAGAACACAATTTCCAATTGGTATACCTACCTTGCACTTATTCTACCATGGCTAAAATTATTATTGGTTTAAACTCTTTTGCCTTAAAATTTTGCCCTCAATGTTTCTTTTAATTTAATTCTGCGTCTGATGAAAACTAAATAAATTTCATTTTTTATTTTATTTTAAACTTAAAAGAAATGAAAAGAATTATTTTATAGAAAAAAAATAACAAAATAAAAATTAACTGGCATTTGAACTTAATATAAACTACGATACCGTCATCATGATGATGTTTTGGCAATTGGTGTAGAAGTAGAAGTCTGTGGTTGGACATGGCCAAAACGTGGTAGGTATAGACCAAATTTCGATTCGATACCATTTAATAGAGGTACAGCAGCACGATAGCCACCAATGTGATCGGCATTGATGCGTACATTGGTGCTGTCAATGGGTTTTGGTTTGTTCACTTCTGAGCCAGTGGGATGTGAACCACCAAAGTCAACGTAGAAGAGACGTTGCAACAATTCGTAGGTCACCAAGGTGACACCAAATTGGGGTGATGAACGGAAGACACGAGCTGTTAAGAAAATTACAAAAAATTTATTAAATTTACTTTTTAAAAGAGTATGGAAAATTTAAAAACTTACCGGCTGTTCCTTTCCAGAATGCTCTGGGGCCTTCTTCAGCCATAATTTTTTTTGTAGCATCCCATACACCAGTATAGGTTGTTTGACCCGATCTTGCTACCACCTGTAAACGGGTCTTTATCACATCAGCAGGCGTTACCAAAGAAGCAGCTGGTACACCAGCAATGGCACCGGCAGCTAATAAAGTAAGTGGATGATTATAGCTGGAAATAAATTAAAAAATAATATATTATTAAGGGACAATTTCACCAAGTTCCAACTAACTATTACTTTACGTTCCAAATACCAATATGTTTTTGACAGTTTTAACTGATAGTTACCCTAGAGGGAAGCAAACTGACACCAAAGTAGTCGCGTGATAGGTATTTGGTGGTAGAGACAAGTTCTAGTTTTAACACTTTCTATGAATAAGACCTATCACTTTTACATGGGGTTGTCATTGGAGGGGGTCAATTGACACCATTTGACCAGTCACACACCTATTCTCAATGGACGTGTTTAGTGACAGTCACTATAATGTAGTATTATTTCAATGCAATGTATTATAATTTTAATAAAACAAGTCCCAGAATTAAAATCAAGAACCAAATTTTAAAAAGTCCAAAAAAATGTGTCGCACCACCAGTGAAGACTTTACTGTAATTCATTACTTTTTGTACCTTTTTTTCTTCATAAACCAGTTGAATGATTGGTTCTCCTTTCACTGGTCATGAGTTGTTTCTTTTTGTACCTGTTCTATTTTCACAACTCCCTGGACCAGTATGTTGGACCAATTGACACAAATTTCACGCAGGGTAACTAAACTTGGTGAAATCGGGGGTAAGTCAGTGTTTTATGTTTATAAAAAAATATAACATTATTGAGGTTAGTTCTTAGGATTTGTTTTTAGCGTAGTAAAAGTCTGACAATTTTTGAACTTCCGGCGAATTAAGAATTTACCTTGTTTCAACTTCAAATGCAGTTGTTTCCAGAAAGCGTTTATAACCTTTGTCTGTGATATATAAGGGCCAAATATAAATAAAAGTTAAGTATTGAAAAGAGAAAGCAATAAAACTCTATTTTCAATACACTGATCCATCCAATAATTTGTTCTTAAAAAGTTTCACATTCTTTTATATTTTCATAGGAAAAGAGATACAAAAAAGTATACTTATCGTTGATTACACTGTGTCACAAATTTTCAACAAAGTCGTGACCGATTGAATCTGACACCTTATCTTTATATAAAATTATCCGCCGAATCCGAATGCGAAGATATTCCTGTTATTAGTGGTTTTCAAAAAGATGATGTCACTTTAATGACATAATATTAGAAAATATTGGACGGATTTTTTATTCCTTTATTGTTATTGAAATATAATGAAGTTCCCAATAAAAAAATGGAGCTTCCAACGAAGCAGGTTTGTAAGGTAGAAACATAAACGTTTCGCTTACCATTGCGCTTACGGAAGACATAAATTTTATATGGCAAGTTTCCACTTTGAAGCAATACATTTTTGACACATAAAGCGCATTATTCAGCGAATATAAAAATTGTTGGATGTAACGATCAGCCTTACACACTGAATGTTTTGATACAGTTATTTTTTAGTGTTCTCCCTAAGACCCCTTTTACAATGTGACAGACATACGAAGTTTGTAGGCGAGAGAGGAAAAAAGTAAAGTGTATCACGCATACAGCGTCGCCCCCTTACCAACAAACTTCGTCTGTCTGCCTTCTGTCTGTCACATTGTAAAAGGGGACTTACAAACCTGCTTCGTAGTAAGGGAATGCCGTAGCACTTGAAAATTTATTTATTTTTAATAAAAGTTGTTTAAGAGTTCTTTCACATACTTTACTGCATTTCTGTATGTCTTATTGCGAATTGCATAATTGTGCGCTTATTTTTTTAATGTACCTACTATTCATAAAAAAGCATGTTCTCTTCCCCTCTCACCAATAAACTCAGACTTTCTGAAAGAAAACTTTCATAGTATGATCCCAGACTTTGTGCTTCGCAAAATGATAAAAAATTTATTGAGTTACTAATGCAACCACAGGAGGTTCGTAAATATTGGTCAAGAAATAACTAAGTTACATTGGACCAAAGTATAAATTTCACAAAAGTTTTAATGATTTTTTGCAATTTTGCTCTTTGCACCTTATTGTTTTTAACACCAAATAAAGTTTTTTTAACGCACACAAATGAAAAATTATCAATAAATTTTAATTAATTTCATGTTGTAAAATTCCTATCTTCATAAAATTATTTAATATCAGGCTTTGTTGTCCCAACGTCCTTAAAGATCAGAAAACTATTTACTCTCTCTTGACACGAACGACATACATATAAAGTCTCCCCCATAACCATCTTGTATTTAAGCAAATAAATGTTATTTGGGAACTTATTTCTCATGGTGAGTAACATTTATTTTTATAAATTTTCATATTTATTCGAATGTGTATTCTAAGTCAAATAACAATTTTAAAAGCTTTTATACTTTAATAGTCTTATTCCTTCAATATTTTCAAGGAATATTTTCTATGTACTATTAAAGTATAAAAGCTTTTAAAATTGTTATTATACCCACACCACAATATTGGAGAGGGTATTATGCATTTGTGCTGATGTGTGTAACACCTTAAAATATTGGTCCTAGACCCACCTTAAAGTATACCGATCTATACGATCGATGTCCGTCCCGCTGGCTGGCAGGCTGGCTATCCATGTAACCTTGTGCGCAAAGTACAGGTCCCAATTTTGGAGATAATTTGATAAAATTTGGGACATATATTATTATTGGCACAAGGACCAAGCCTATTAAAAATGGGCCGAATCGTAGGACCATGAGGGAAGATAAGGGGAATTTTCTTCCTCTCAGAAACTATCAAACGATTTTAATGAAATTTAAAACAAAGATAGAACCATATCTTTTTGGACACAAAAGGTATGCATTTTTTTTAAATAGGACCACGAGGGGAAATATGGGCAATTTCTGCCTCTCAAACCGATAATAAAGAAATTTAAGACATAGATAGATCTATATCTATATGGACACATAAGCTGTACACTGTACGGTCTTTTAAAAATAGGACCCCAAGGGGAGGTAGGGTGCAATTTCTGCCTCTCACAAACTTTCAAACCGATTTTAATGAAATTCATAAACATAGATAAATCCATATTTATATGGACACATAAGCATGATGTGTTTTTAAATAATGTGGTGCTGGGTATCATTTGGTCGGGCTTGACCGACTATACTTTCTTACTTGTTTGACTTAGAATACACATTCGAATAAATGTGAAAATTTATGCAAATAAATGTTATTAAATTTTTTTTTAAAGAAAGGTTAATTTTCTTTAAAACTGCTTTGGTCAATGAGGCAACTCGGTCGTCATTATCTTTGAAGGTTAATCAGGCCGTCCCTGTTTGTTTTCCTTTCTTACGTTTTGCGATTCATTTCGCATTGGCTAATGGTTTGGCATCAAATAAATGTACCTAGATTGATTACTGGTGGATACTACATTACTAAGAAGCGGTTTCTGGAAGTTTAGTCTTCCTAGACGAAGGTTAAGGTCGACCAATGATTTTGGAGTAAGCTCCTATTTTGACTTAATCCTGGCAATAAAACTATACAAGTTAGCCATACACTTTATTCTAAGAATCAAAAAAACCAAAAAAATTTTTAACAAAAAAAAAAAGGCATTTCTTCAAGGAATTGTTTAGGAAATGCATCCTTAAAATTGTCTCTTACGGCCGAAAGAACAATTTTATTCGGCCACTGATCTCCTATACTTTCGAATAGTTCTTTGATGCTATTGCAATACATTTATTCTAAAACATCTTGTTGATTTTACAAATCCTTTAAAATTCGAGGACATGTTTAATTTGTAGTCTAATCTCATTTTATTTATTTTTTTTTATCTTAATGAACCAAATATTTTAACTCACCCATCTTCATCGGCAAACAAGGCCTTCGTATGAGCATAAGTAGGGAAATAAATGGCAGAAAATGGTACATCACGCAGCAGACAGGCACGAGCACCTTTGTAGAGACCAAATAAACCCAAATCACGTACAACCGATAAGGCACGAACTTTACTGCCACCAGCAATTTCACCAGCAACTTGCAAACGAATTTTAACAATTTCCAAAGGATTCGTAAAGACCACTTGAGAGGCGCCAGCCTAAATTTTTCAATTTTAATAAAAATAATTGAAATATTTCTCTTAAATTCAGTTTGTTAATTTGAAACTTACACAGCCACCAGCTAAAATTTCCGACCACAAGGGAATTTGTCCCTGATTATCGGTACATTTATCACGCACTAAATCGTTGACAGTTAATTTAATGGCTTTTTCGGGAGCCACGCCCATTAATTGCGGCAGTAAGCCACGGTAAAGGCCTAAGATACCTTCGTGGCGGATTACCTGTTACATAAAATGAAAAAAATTCTTGTAAATCAAGTAAAATCAAAAGTGTGAAAATATTTTTATTATTAGGCTTGTCATAGAAATCAATTCCGATCGAAAATAAAAGAATTCCGTGTTTTGCTTCTCCGAGAAAATAACGAAAATTTAACTAAAAAAAAAGGTTAAGTCAATTCAATTCGAATTGCAACTACGGAATTTAAACCGTTTTAATCGGAATTACGGCAATCAATATTGATCGAAATTTCCTTTAAGCTTGTATTGTAATTTCAATCGTTTTCGAATGCCTTAATTTGCCCGCTGTACATTTAAAAAATTCTTTTAATTTCGCACGAAATTGATAACGAAATTTTATATTTTATTATGTCTTACCTTTTTAAAGCAATCCCAAGAGTTTCTATAGGCCACTTCACCAATATAAGAACCTGTGCGTTGATTTTGCATGCGTGTCTTAACCAAATCAATGGGATAAACAACAGTGGCACCCACAGCTTTAAAATGCAAATAAAAATTATGTTTTAGATTTGCTTATGTGTATATGTTCTTAGATAACAAAGTGCATTTTTCTTACCGCCTGCCAAAGAGCCCAAGGTAAAACGATATGTGCTCTCTAAAATTTGTATAAATGCTGACCTATCGGCTGGACTTTCTACGGCTCTGATTTCAGCCAATCTGGTGGTGATATGCTTCGTATAATGCTCAGGTGCAATATTATTTAAATCGCTATAAACTATGCGACTAAAATTATAGCAAAAAAATATTATCAGTTAAATGTTTAAAGTGATTCTACAAAAGAGTTCGATGGGTATTTAACTTTAAGGAACATAAAAAGCGAGGGATTAACAAATGCATGTTTCAGGGAAAACAAAACTAAAAAATCTTAATCATCAAAAAACAACTGAAATTTTGGGAACAAAAACGTAAAAAGGATTTTTGTTAATTTTTTTAAATAACACTTGCCTACTTGGTTGTATCTTTTTACGTCTCCACCAACTATTTTTTTTATTTGATTTTTTGGTAACAAATAAACATCAAAAGAAAAAACAAGAGGAATAAATAATACATATATTACTAACATACTAATAAAGTTTTGGGAATATTTGTTAACCTATGTATGCATGTATTATGACTGGTAGTTTTCATACGGGACACGGCGAATTCATAGCAGGTGACCTTAGCTTGCTACGTAAGCAACAGCTGATAACTAACCATGTGTCAATATGTTGTACCGTTCTGGTAGTCCTTGGGAATCTTTTATAAATTCTATAATTTTCACTTAGAATTTTGAAATGTAAAACTTTTTAAATTATTACATTTCAAAACAAACAATTTAAAATTAAAAACAACATGAAATGTTTGTCTGAATTATTTACTACAGTGTTGTATTATTTTGACACAACCCAATAAAAAATGGAGCTTCCAACGAAGCAGGTTTGTAAGGGAGAAACATAAACGTTTCGCTTACCATTGCGCTTACGGAAGACATGGATTTTATATGGCGACTTCCCACTTTGAAGCAATACATTTTTGACACATAAAGCGCATTATTCAGAGAATATAAAAATTGTTGGATGTAACGATCAGCCTTACACACTAAATGTTTTGATACAGTTATTTTTTAGTGTTCTCCCTTACAAACCTGCTTCGTAGTAAGGGAATGCCGTAGCGCTTGAATTTTTTTTTTTATAAAAGTTGTTTAGAGTTCTTTCACTTAATTTACTGCATTTCTGTATGTCTTATTGCGAAGCGCTTAGTTGTGCTCTTATTTTTTTAAATGTACCATTAGTGCTTCAAAATGATAAAAATGTTTATTGGGGACGTTAATATATTTTACAGTGTTGTCTCCGTTTTTAAAATAAGACCACCTTGTATGAATTCGCCTTGATACGGGATTTTTCGAAAAACAAAAAATCGAGGGACGCTGCACAATTTATGCGGGAATTCATGTAATACCTATTAAGTTAATTTTTCCCTTTATTCCTAAACATATTCTTTACATTGTAAATAAAGTCATAACGATGTCTTAATTTTCAAAACTATGGAAACTGGGAAAAGTGAGACCTATTCCAAAGATCAAAAATTCACGCAGATTGTCAGATTAAAAAAAAACAGCCTCAATACTTGCAACGCGAAATTAAACTAGACTATTGGAAGAGCAAATCTGCCAAAGGGTTTTGAAAAGTTTGCTCAGGAAGTATGGGCCCCTAAAGTTTTTGAATTTTTTGAACAGGCGTTTGGTATAAGTCAAAAAAAATATACTTAATATACTTCTGAGCTAAAATTCTATTTCAGGTATCTTCAGTAGAATTGTATTTCGATTCTTTTCTTAGAATATATTAACCCTCTAACACTCATTTTAAGTGGCCATTTTGTCCTTTTTCCAACTTTTACATAAACGTATACTAAAACGGCACTTTAGAGGGTTAAAATGTTCCACGAATATTTTCTGCATCAAACTTTACTAGGTGTCTTCCAAAAGTTCATGCGATGTATGTAAAACGGATTTTCGAAATTTCTGGCATTTAAATTTTGAATTTTTTAAAAAGGTGAATTTTTAAAAAAGGCTTTTTAAAGGGTAATTTCTTAACTTCCACACAAAAATGTACTAAAACGTCACTTTAGAGGGTTAAAATGTTCTATATTCCACGAACTTTCGGTCTAAGAAGACCCCTAGTAAAATTTGATGCTGAAAATGTTTGTGGAACATTTTAACCCTCTAAAGTGTCGTTTTAGTATACTTTTGTGGCGAAGTTAAAAACAACGACAAAAATCACCCCTTAAAGTGCGTGTAAGAGGGGAATATATTCAAAGAAAAGTATTGAAGTATTGAGGCTGAATTTTGTTGCTCAGTGTTATCGTCCATTCAGTGTAATGAGTTAGTTTCTTGTCGAAAGTATTAGAGATGATTTTAATGCGGTAAATACTTGTGTTTTTGGACTTCAGTAAGGCGTTTGACGCATTGATCCACAGTATCATAAAAATTTACCCTGCAGGAAATGTCACTAGTGAATCTGTACTGTTTCACTATTGACACAGTCACCAGTACTAGTGACTAATTCTACCCCAGACAATGTTATTTACTATAGACATTGTACGTGTGCGTGTCACGAAAAACCCCCTGCAAATAATATTGGACCACCTGATCCATTTTTATAAAATGGACTACTCCATGGAATGTTGCGATGTAATGCAAGCATGGACTATGCCATTGTTAAATAGTGTTTGTAGTGAGACGACATGTCTTCGTTTTTTTAACGACGTTCTTTCGTTTTTAAACGACTTCAAAACTAATCCTCTTGTGTAAACCATGGAGTAGTTTTAAAACTACTCCTTAGTAGTCCAAAGGTGGGTTATATGGTCCTCCCCTAGGACATCGTAATGTTAAATATACCAAGTTTTTTCCATACGTTTGGGTTACTTTTCGACTAGTCCTGGTCCCTTGTGGGCTACTCTTTACACGCGTATTTGGACTGGTCCTATTATTTGCAGGGCTATTACTGACGTTGCTACTTTTGACTGGGTGGTTCTTTGGGACTATATATAGACATTGGAACTAGAAAACCACTAGTACATTGTAGTAAATCTTGTCTACATTTATGGTGCTTTTTTAAAGTAAATGTCTAATTGAAAATTGCATATTTTTTTAACAAATAATATTTTATTAAAAAAATAAAAATTTACGAATAAGAATGCTACTAGCTAAAACTGCTTGCAGTAGAATATTTTTGGGCCAAATTTAATCTAAATATCAATGTAATAGATAGTTTAAAGGCACAAAGACTCTATTCCTAAAAAGAAGTTGTTATTGGGTCTATATAAATTAAACCTGCGTTCACAATCAAAAAAACATTTTCACTTGGTGTTCATAATAGAGCAACAATTTCTTTTGTAACTACACCCATTTTGCATCAAGAACCCGTTTGCAAATTTTAGCCACAACAATGTTATGCATTTATTTTTATTTTTTACAACATTTTGTTAAAATTTTCATTCAAAACTAAATAAAATTATTTTAAACGTCAGAAACAATTTCATACAAATTGTTGCCAAGGCGAATTCATCCCAGGTAATCTCGTTACTACAACAAGTACAACTCGTACAAAAACCACAAGCAATTTGTTTTTGTAAAATCATTGTACAATGTCAAAAACAGAAATAAAATAAAACAGAAACAAAGATAATAAAAGAGAATAAACAAAATTTTGACATCCAAACAGTGATTTTAGCTAATATCAGCAGGGCTTTTAAGACCACCTGTAATAAATTCGCCTTGATTGTTGCTGAAGTTCTAGTTGACTCAACTTTAGTTACATTTTTAAAAAAATTTTAGTTACATTTTTGTTCTAAAAATGAAAGGAAAATATATGAAATACTTTGGGAAGAAAAAAGATAGAAGAAAAAACGAAATTGTTTTTTTGATTGTGAACGTAGCTTAATGAACAAATTTTCAGTTGGCTTTGCGCTAATGACAATTGGAAATATGTATCAAGTTTCATCAAATCGACTCAAACTCAAAGAAAGTGAATCAGAGTCGATTGTTAAACTAAAAAACTCTACAACTCTAATTATGATGGTGTCAGTACAATGACATTTAACATTTCTAAATTAAAATTAAAATTCCCATTACTCCTTTAAAAAAAGAAAACTTACCCAGTATGATGTAAAGCTCCAGTCAACTGATATAGAATATCAATTTCTAAGGGTGTAATTTGACTCATAGTTTGAGCAGCATATAAAAGCTCATCTTTGGTAACGGGTTCTGTGCGATGACCTTGTGTAGAATGTAAATAGATGCGTTTTATCAATTCCATATTATTTAGCAACGATGTGAAAGCCATAAAATATGGAAAGCTTACCTTATGGCCTTCGGTGACCTATCGAATTGTAAATGAAGATTTAAATTATATACCAAAGAAAGTTTACGGCGAAAAACAAAACAAAACTTACGGCTACTAAATTATCTTTAACATCGGCAGTGAGTAAATGCCTTTTAACTTTAACCATAATATCTTGAAAATCTAATGAAGAAATATATCCAGTACCAGCTGGATCTTTGCTACGGAATGCTTCCATCGCATATTCCTCATGAAAATCATGAATTAACTGAGTAAATTCAGCATAATTAATTAAACGTTGTTTTTTCTATTAAAAACAGATAATAAATTAATATTTTATAACTGTATTAATAAAAAGAAAAACAATCTACTTACTTCACCAAAATATCGTTTAACAAAGGGGCTGTCTAGGCTAAAAGGTATTCTTGAATGTAGTTCAGTTTTTTGTACGACATCAGCAAAATCAGCTGAAATTTGAAAATTATATGTATAAATAAAATTAAGTAATTTCGTATTAAAAAATTTGGACTTACTGTAGGATACTGTGCCATTGCCTTGACGATCGAATAGCTGAAAAGCTGTTTTATATAAAGCGTCTGGTGTGCATAATAAACCCTCAAAAGCTTGAAACTCTGAGAATGATATAAGTCCATCCTTGCTTGTATCGGCAATACCAGCTAATAAACGCACTGATTCCTGCAAACAAAAGTAAAAAAAAAATTAGGAAATGTTTTAGTTATTTTTTAACCACTTTTTTTAATTTAAATTGCGTTTCTGACTTTTAAACCCTGTTTTGGATCCGGTCATTGTACAACTAATAAGGGAACTCCAATAGCCCAGCTGATTATTGTTAACGAACCTTACATAATAGGTGCAATCCCGTACTTTTTGGGTAAAGTTCGGTAAAATGAGAGTAAACAAAAATTTCTCTCACTAATAGACAAAAATGTACAAATTACGGGAACAATCAAAACCAAATTTCTATCCCAAAAGAAAATGTAACTATGAAAACGTTCAAATAAATACATAAATTACACATTAGCATGTATAAAAGTAAAACTTACATTTTCTATTGTTTATTTTGTTAATATTTTTTATTTTAATTCTTTTGGTAATACTTGTTTGTAGTTTTTTAGTGTTTATTTTCTAACACAGCTGATTGTGTAACAGATTTCCCAATCAGCCAAAAGAAAAAGTACGGGCTACTTCGTGCAAGAAGAAAAAGAATATTTTTCTCTTAAAAGTTCTCTTACTTTACCAAACTTTGAGTTTTCGGTAAGATTGGGATCCCGCGGGCTCCCAACGTTGAGTACATGATCACACCTAATGCCTTACAACTTTGTTTGTCTACAAATAAGAATATTTATTGTTTCTAGAAAAACACATATTTTTGACAATCTATCAGCGTTTTCAACCAACAAAATACATGTTGATTTTGCCTTGTTGTACTTATTGTAGAACTAGGGTTCGCTTATTCATTGTACCACGGTTTCGGTTTAAACAGAATTTTTAAAATTGCTATAACTGTTGATTTGAGGTAATTGTTTATTATGTATTTTATGTGTTTTTGTATGGCTAAATTGTACCGCTCCCCCCCTTCTAGAAATGCTTTACGTAGTGAAAAGGTATACCGCATCCGTCCACAAGCTATTAACATTTTTTAAATTCCTATAAAATAAGCTCAAATGTATTTTTTACCCTTCACCGAAGGTTAAAGGGTATATATTAGACCGACTCACCTTGTATGGAGCTGAAAAAAGTGTTTTTGTTACCCCTCTAAAAATAAACTTGATATGTTTTATGATGATTCCCAAAATATTTTTGACCATCCGTGACCTGGACCATTTTTAAAAAAGGTATTTTTTCAGTTTTTCGCATTTTTTTGCACTTTGCTCCAAGACGACATAAATAAAATTTGGTATCATCGAAAAGTGTTTTTGAAGCAGCATCCAATGGTATTTGTTATTTCGTTTTTCTGTATATCTGGAGGACGGCAAGAGTCAAAGCTTCCAAATTAGGTACAAGCTCTTGATTATCAATACACAACCTCTCTAAAATTTGCGGTATAAGAGAAGAAGGGGTGGCACATCCCATACAAACACATTAGAAATTTCTTTATATCTGAAAAACGCAGAGAGCAAAAGTTTTCAAATTAGGAACAAACATCTTGGATATCAAAATGTTGGCGGAATTGGAGAAGTGGGGCGTGGCACAAAATATTTTTTTTATATCTTAAGAATAGTAACAGAAATATTGTCCAAATTTTGTACACAGAGCTGGGTTATAAAGTTTGGATGGGGCCTATGTAAAAATTATTGACCGATTCTCACCATTTTCAATAGGATTTGTCCTTGTGACAATTAAAATCTAGGAACCAAATGTCATTAAATAATATCTTAAATTACGACCTGTACTTTGCACATACGGTTTTCATGGACTGTAAGCCAGTCGGACGGACGGACATCGTTAGATCGACTCAGAATGTGGCTACAGTCAATAATTTTAGATGTTACACGAATCAGCTCAAACGAATAATAACCGCTCCCACCATGGTGGTGCGATTTTAAAAACCATGTTAATTGTATTGCAATTTCGGTCGATATCGAATGCCGTAATTTGGCCCCTGGGTTTAAAAACTGCAGTCGAAACAAAAAACGAAAATGTGTGCACCAGGGTTGATAAAGTTGGTACAATTGTACTTTTGTTGGTACAATTCAAAACTAAAAAGTACGCTGGTACTCCCGTGACTCATTTGGTACTATTTAACATTTTTCAAACCTACATATTTATAGTTGATATAAAATGGAAGCCCATATTTACCGTCACATGAATATAAACGGAGTTTACTGTATGGTGCCAATAGTCTTGCAAAAATGCAAAATGTCGTAGCTTTTTTTATGAAATCTTAGGGAAACTCTATTTTTTGTTGGATTTAACAAAACAGCTATGATATTTTGTAAGACCATTTGCACCAAACACTGAACTCCGCTATTGTAAATAGGTTTTTGTTCTTGTTCATTGAACGATTGTTTATGCCACATTCTAAATTTAGTATCAGCAGCAGCATATAAGCGTGCATTTACTGATGATATTGACTGACAAGTTTTTAAAAGATATAGGAAACTACTTCTAGTATAAAACACGGCTTCCTCTCAATTCAACATTATTTTCGAACAAATTAATAATACATATTTTCAAATATTCGTCCACAAGATGGTTGTCCGCAGCGTTTAAAAAACTGCGGGCAAAGTAGAAAAACTGCAAATTCTTCCACTTCTTCATCTATCATTGGCTAAAAGAAACTGTTTCTTATACTTCAAATACATTAAATGTAGATAGTTGCTGTCAACCAACTCAAAAAGCGAAAAGTTTTACATAAATTTTAGTTTTTTGATCGGCAGCTTTTGGTTTCAACTGAAGTTTTTTCAACCCTGGTTGTCACTTCAAGACCCAATAAAAAATTAAGCTTCCAACGAAGCAGGTTTGTAAGGGAGAAACATAAAAGTTTCGCTTACCATTGCGCTTACGGAAGACATGAATTTTATATGGCGAGTTCCCACTTTGAAGCAATACATTTTTGACACATAAAGCGCATTATTTAGCGCACATAAAAATTGTTGGATGTAACGATCAGCTTTACACACAAAATGTTTTGATACAGTTATTTTTTAGTATTCTCCCTTACAAACCTGCTTCGTGGTAAGGGAACGCCGTAGCACTTGAAATGTTATTTTTTTTAATAAAAGTTGTTGAGAGTTCTTTCACTTACTTTACTGCATTTCTGTATGTCTTATTGCGTAGCGCATATTTGTGCGCTTATTTTTTTAAATGTACCTTTAGTGCTTCGCAAAATGATAAAATTTTTTATTGGGGAAGTAATCAACAGAATTTTGGAACAGTTGGAGCCCACTCCATTATTATTTTACTCCGAATTATTTTGAAGGAGATTTTACAAGCGCTAAATTAAATTTTTTTATATTCGGACTTTATACTCCTTTCCTGTTTTGCAGTACATATTGAAAATTGTGAACACAACAAATTTGGAAATGCAATCTGAAGATGCTCGTATGAACATATTTTTAGAACGCTTAAAAATTTTATTTTCGTTTAAAATTCGAGATGGCATTTTATGAAATATTCTTAAATTTTCCACAAAAATAGACGATAAATTCAAAAAAGTGTACGAAAACGCTCTCTGGCGGCATTCAAAAGTAAAAATAAATGAAGTTCTCGACCATAAAACTGCATGATACAGGTATGGCTAGACCAAATATAATTTGTTTGCCTCTATTCTTGAATATTTTAGAAAACTAACTATTTGAAAATCCGGGGTTCGAAATTCATATTTGACCTACGGTTTCTTTGGCACAAGAACAAGAATCGCGATGTGCTTTTAACGCGAACAAATTTTACCCACCCTATTATTATGTATAATTAATGATCATGTATTTTATGCTATCTATAGTTTACATATACAAATGAATTTTAATTAACTTTTGTTTTTGTTGTATTAAATTTTTGTTTTTAAAAATAAATTAAATAAAATTTGTAAAAAAAAGATTTAGTACTATTGGGGCCGAGAAAGTACGATTTTAAAAGTTCGTTGGTACGATATTGGTTTTCTCATTTATCATCCCTGGTGTGCACAATTTTTTAAATTGCCCTGCAAGCAATTTGGTAGTCGACTACAAAAATAACGCATTTATAATTAGCTTTTTAACAACTTACTATAAGCTGACTATAAATAAGTGCAGAAATTCGCCGAAATCAATGCGAGTGAATTTTTTTTTTATTTTCGTTTGTTTCTTTTGTTATTTCGAAATTTGATTTGTATAACTGTTTATTGTTTTGTATATGCAAAATTTTAGTGTCGTAGTGACGTCTGCCGATCATTTGTCTCAAATGAGGAAGATACGGACATTAGAAATGCCTTTAAGTTTATAAAAAAAAACGAAAAGTCCATGCAGTCCAGAAGCAAAAATACTTAAAATATTGACATAACTGAATTCAAAATAAAAAGAAAAATATTAAAAATACTAAAACAAATTAGTTTTTAATAATTAAAAATAAAATCTGTTTCTTATTAAGCTTATGGTGTATTAACATAAGGATAGCTAAAAGCTAACTACTACCTTACCAACTTTTAGCTAACTACTACCTAACTCACTTTAAGCTAACTAATAAGTAGCTAACTTTAAGTTAGTTGAAAAGTCATGCAGAGTCGGACAATTGACTACTTCCTATGACATGCCAATGTTAAAATAGTCAGTTGGCTTCATTAAAAATAATCCAGGCATCAACCACAACTGGCTTAAAAAAAGTTAACTTAAAGTAAGCTTAAAGTTAACTGAGTTGCTTGCAGGGTGGTTTGACTGCGACTGTTTACATTTAATGAATCAGAAGTAAAAGCAACAGTTTTTTTTTGCCAATGAAAAATGAAGAAGTGACAGAAATGGCAGTTTTTCTATTTTAACTGCAGTTTTTTAAACGCTGTTAAAACATAATAAATCGGTTAATAACAAACTCTAAACACAAACATAGTAAAATATTGCATGACTTTTAATAATTTTTAGATACTGCAGTAAAATAAATAAAAAAAGTTATATTGAAACTAAAAATATATACAATAGAAGGCCCAAAAATACCCTTGAGTAACAAGTTTCCAACTAATAACGCGTCATAAAAATTTTCAAATATAGTTCTTTGAAGCAGTTTGGTATGGAAATCTGGCAAAATCGGTTCAGAGTATTAGTATTGTTAATCCAAGTGTGAAACAATCACACTAAAAACTTGATAATTTTGTTACAAAAACTAACATAAATGTTGGCGAAGTACATGAAGTGATATAAGATTTGGCATAAATTCGTTTTATATGACTAGAAATCAAACTAGAAATCGGTCCATGATTTACCATAGACCCAATAGAAAGCCTACATCTGGAAAACATATTTTTAGAAAATTTCGAAAGGAATCTTTATGGGAGCTATGTGCTTTTATGGACTGATTGTTACCAGCGTTTAAAAAACTGCAGTCAAAGTAAAAAAACTGTAATTTCCTCTACTTCTTCATTTAACATTTTTTTTGTATTTGTATTTGTATTTATTAATTAGATTTTCTAACACAACAAGACACAATATCTTATAAATTATGGTATTAGAATCAGACACGTTAAGTTAAACAAATTTAGTGAATATTTAAAAATAAAACTGCAAAAACAGTGCATATAAGTTTTAGCTACAGAATTAAAAGATAAAAAATAATCAAATAAAATAATATCATAAAAAAAAAAAAATAACATAAATAAAATAATTTTGCGTTAGAATTTAAACAAACAAGTATTACGAAAAATATTCTAATAGTAATATTCTAAACCTTATTGCGTTGCTAGTGGTTTGCAAATAATTTGGAAGTTGATTCCAGAGACGTATGGTTAATATGAAGAATTGACATTCAGAAGCATGGTCCCGGTGGCGAAATTGAATTATACCTTTTCCTCTGCACGATCTTGTGAACCGTAAACGTTTGTAAAGGTAATCTGGCTACTTTGTCATAATAATTTTGTAAGGAAAAATAAGGTTTTTAAATTGTAAATAGTTTGGAAAAGATATACTGAAAATACGAGAGGAATATTGCGATACATTATCGAACCTTTTTAACGAGAATATATAGCGGATGATGTTGTTGTACGTTACGGTAAGTTTTCTCATGTCCTTTGTGTTACAACCAGTAAAAATTTCGGACGAATATAAAAGTGTAGGCAAGAGATAAGTTTTTGCTAGTAATATCCTTATTTTCAAAGGCGTACAGTGCTGAGTGGCATATAAATTACGCAACATACCGTATATTCTACCACACGCTTGAGTAATGTGATTAGACCAAGTTAGATGTTTATTAAACGTTACTCCCAAGTTTCTTACTGAATCCACAATATCAATTTTTAAACCCCCAAGCAATATGTCTTTATCCAAATCTATTCGAACTGCCTTTTTGCATACTATTGGACACTTTGATTTCCTTGGATTAAGACGTAAACCATTAGCTAACGCCCATGTATATATTTTGTCAAGATCATGATTTAATTCTTGTATTCTTGTCGTAATTGAATCTTTGTTGCTACTAAGATACAGCTGAACGTCGTCAGCATACATTTGTATTTTGGAATATTTGATTTGTTTTGGAAGATCGCTAGCATATAACGAGTATAGAAGGGGTCCAAGAATAGAGCCTTGAGGGATACCTCTTGTTACCTGTAAAGCTCGTGATAAGGAATTATTGTTTGCAACTGATTGAGATCTATTTGAAAGATACGACGATATTAATTCCACTGCTAGTGTTGAAAAATTAAATAATTTCAACAATTTCATGCATAACATTGAGTGGTGTACAGTATCAAAGGCCTTTGAATGGTCTAATAACACAAGGAACGTTAATTTATTATCATCTAAACTATTTCGAATTTCCTCTATTACATCAGTTAGTACAGTAATACAGATACGTTGTGGTCTAAATCCAGATTGGCGAAAAAAACTGTTGCTTTTACTTCCGGTTTATTAAATGTAAACAGTCACTGTCAAACCAACTTAAAAAAGCGAAAAGTTGTAAAGCCAATAAGCCACTATTCGGAGCGCAATAAAGTAACCATTAAAACAATTTATAATTCATTTTGATTGCACCAGACTTGGCGGCTGAAAGAGAAGTATACAGCGAAAATCACAAGTGAACCGTATCCGATAAATGTGACGTCATGGGAGACAAATGAGCTCATAAAAGTCTTTTTTTCTAAATATATAATCGAGAAATGAGCCAAAAAATATAAAATTGGTACCGTCATAATTTCACAACTAAAAAAAAAACCTGAAGCCCATTTTCCATCCCTGGTACGCATGTATTTGCAGCGTTGCCAATAAAATAAAATCGCTGACAATGATGCCATTGTCAGAAACAAATATACATACTTACAAATAAAAACTTAATTGCCTATTGCAAGTGCATATTAATATTAATGAGCAAAAGAAATTTTACACGACCAATTCGAGCATTGACGGGTCGGATCGCCCAGATGTAAAACATTTAAAAATGGAAAAATTTTCTTGAAAAATGTGAGCTAAATTAAAACGTAATGAACGAATTTATGTTTCCTGGTATTTCACGTATTGCTATCAAAATGTTGTCAATATCCCATTTATCACCAGTAGTTGAGCGCACGTTTTCCAGGCTAAATTAAAATACAAGATTGAACTAGATTTTATATTGACAAAGAATTAATTACGTACTCCAAAAAAAAAAAAAAATTTCTTGTGGAGTCATTCACCCTTCGTGATTGTTTTGGCGGTTTTATTCAACAAATAATACAATTTAATAAATTAACAAAAAAAAAACTAAAAGCAGACAAAACAAACAAAAAAAAAAAAAGTTTTAACATCTAAAAAAATTTGTATGTACATATGTTTATAAAACAAATTGTTCAACGACTGATTGCTTCTACTTTAGACAATCATTAAGTTTAATTAATATGTTTATAGTACTTTTTTACTCGGTATATGTATGTATATTAAAAGTCTAAAATTATGTCTTAGGTAAAAAGTTCATTGGTGTACAAAAATTTTAATCAAAAAATTTTAAAAATGACTTTGTTTGGGTGCAATAAAGATTTAACACGTGTCTAATAAGTGATTTTGGTTTAACGTTCACGACTCGGTATAAATATAGAACCACAAACAATCTTAAAAATATACACAATTTTTTTTTTATACGACACTTATTATCGCTATAAAATTTAAAAAAAAACTCACAAATTAGTAGTAGAACTGAAGTGATAATTAAAGTAGAAGAGTGAAATTATTTATAATAAATATAATTGATATAAATTAGATTTTAAGCTCCCAGTCATAGTGATAAAAGCAACCACCAAGTTATTATACCCTTCACCACAGGTGGAAAAGGGTATATATAAGTTTGTCATTCCGTTTGTAATTTCTACAATATTGATCTTAGACCCTATAAAGTATATATATTCTGGGTCCTTATGAGGAGAGAAGTTGATTTAACGATATCCGTCCGTCCGTCCGTCTGTCCGTCTTACGTTTGATATGTGTTTTCCGGAGACTCCAGACATGATAGCGGCTACGTTGTTTTACATTTATGTCACATATAGTCCACCATTTTTTGCTATTGAAATTCAGCCAGATCGGTCCAACAATGGCTGAGATATGACCAAAAAAACACGACTGCCTCTAATTTTTCCAAAAAATCCCTTCTGGTTGTTGTATTTGTATTACTTTTTTCTGTATATCTGGAGAACGGCAAGAGCCAAAGCTTTAAAATTAGGTACAAACATTTAGGTTATAAATATACACCATCCTACAAAATGTGGGCGGGATTGGAGAAGTAGGCGTGGTACCTCTCATACAAAAAGTATTAAAAATTGTATAAAAAAAAAAAATATTTTCTGAAAAACTCGGGAAAATCGGTTCAGATACGAAAAAGTTATGACCAAAATATTAATTTTTTTTTGAAAAATACCCATTTTCAGGAACCATAGATCTTCCCGAGTCCACGTTTTATAGCTTAAATAACTGGAAGATTTCTTCTTTAAGACGTCGGTATATAAATCTGTCAAATCGGTTAAGAAATAGCAGAGTTATGACCAAAATACTGAAATCCCAAAAATTACTCTTTTTTTATAATTAAGATTGTTTTTTATACCCTTCACCGAAGGTCCTACACCCTATAAAGTATATATATTCTGGGTCCTTATGTAAAGCGAAGTTCAAATCCGGTTGTCGGCTCTTCTTCCTATCCCCTCACCACCCTTCGTATTTGTTTACATATACTAGCATAATGCCCAATATGATTTTCGTTATCACCCTTCTTTATTATTTCACAATAAAAAATATTTTCCAGTTATCGCTTTTTAAATTTCAATTATGTATAATGAAGTTGTAAGTATTGTAAATATGTATGTATATGTATATGTAAAAATTATTTAGTTGCTCTCTATTCTACTCGCACAATGGTGAAGGGTATATAAGATTCGGCACAGCGGAATATAGCACTCTTACTTGTTTTAATATTAAATTTGAATTAAATTTAAAATTTATACTTAAAAGAATGAGTTCTTTTCCAACTAAAAGTTTATTTGGTATAAACTATTCGACCATATTTAGCAAAAGCTTTTAAAAAAATTCTTCCTCGGCAAATAACTTTGTTCTTAAACAATAATTTTAACCTTAAAAAGAAAATAAGAACGGTCTAAAAATTTAGCAAGAGGAACATTTTTAATTTTTTCGTTAGGAAAAAAATGCCTGCAAATAAAATCACAATTTTTACTCTGGGGCTATTTTTAATTTACTAATATAAAATTAAAAATTACCCCAAAAAATTATATGGGTAATTTCATATGCACATACGTGACAATCGTACGCTTTAATGAGACAAACACCAACGAAAGCGTTAACAATTTTCTTAGTTCTTTTTGGTTTTGTGTGGAGCGTTTAAAGCTATACATTTGGTAAAAGAGACAAAAATAATCAAACATGCAGCTCATAAAATATAAGCAATTAAAGGCGTTGACGTGGCGTGACAAAAATAGAAGTTTGTTTTTTCCTTGTTAGCAAAATGCAAAACTCTGCGAACTTCGTCGGAATATTTTGTAAATATTTTTTGTCATAATTCCCAACATTATAAGAATTTTTTTTTTTTTAATTTTTAGAATTGATAAAACTTTTCTTGATTATCCCCTTACAGCCCGTCGTTTAGTTTGTGACGTTACGTGATGTAACGTGACATAGTTTACCATGTTATACTTGTACTAAATTTTGTTTTCAATAACTGTTTGTTTTTTTTTAATTCATGAAAGAAAACAGGTTATACATAGGGGCCTAATTCAAAAAGAAGGCAACAAGGCAATTGAGAAAATTTTGTATGAAAAAAATACTAAACTTGAGCTCTTTTTTTTAAATTTTTTTAAATTGTTCTGCTGTCTTCATTGTGAATACTTTTTGGGGAATATGCAGTTAACCCTTTCGGGACGACTTTCGAATTTGAATGCTATAATGAAATTTATGTATTAATTGAGTTAATAGCCTATCGTAGAAAGGAAGGAAATGTAGCGCTCCAATATCGGGGATGTCTTGGAGGGGCCGGTACACCGTTGTACCATTCGTCTTTTTAAGTGGTACAAATACGTACCAACCGTCTTAAAAAAACATATATTTGGTATATACAAAATAAAAACATTATCAGTAAAATCGAAAATAAAGCATTTATTTCTTATTTGTATGAGATCTTGTATAATCTTAAAAAAAACAACAATTCAAAATGATAAAACTGAGATAAAAAATTATGATAACTTCGGGTATGTTCAGCTAAACGTATAAATCTATGAATGAAAAGGTGCAACACAGTTTTTGCATAGTGGAATATTGCACTGCGTGCATATCGTGTATTTTCAAGTTTGTTTTTTTTTTGTTGGCTACAACGGGCACAACGACGTCTTGCATTTCCCTGAATGGGAAGATGTAGTGATTGTTGTGGCTTAGGTTGAGGACCTGGTCTTTGCGATCTTCGAACGGCTGTGGTTTGTAAGCCTTCTTTTATCAATGACTCGGCTAAGATCACCAATAATTCCTTGAATAATTCCTTGTTGAGATCATTGTATATCGTCCAAGTATTAACAGCAGCCATCATTATCAATCGATAAAATACCTTTTTCCACCATTTGTTCGATTTTCTATCAAAGTCGTAAAGGCCACTCATTTGATCTGCTAGATCATCACCTCCCATTATTTCGCGATAGAACTTTATTGCAGTAGGGCATGTTACTTGGATTCTTTCGCCTGTTTTTAATGTTTTTGACACATTCGTTATATCAGGCTTATGGCAGTTAGTAATTACCAAAACCTCCTTTGTGTCTTGCCATCTAATGCACAAGAGGCCTAAAGTAGTGCTTCTAAATTCAGATTCACCTCTTTCCATTTTGCGTTTAGTAAATTCAGGAAGATTTTTTCTATTGCCCATGATTGTGCCAACTGCTGAGAAGGGAACGGTGTTCAACAAATGCACAGATGAAAAAAACCGATCAAAACCTAGAGTAACATCAGGCTCTACAATTGAACTTGCCAGTTTCGTAACTACTCTTTCACCAAGTGTCCCAAAGGAGGGATCTAGATCCTTTCCACTGTATATGTTGAAGTCATATGTGTACCCAGTAATATAATCACATCGTAGCCACATTTTTATTCCCCTTTTGATAGGTTTAAGAGGCATAGGGTAGCCAGATTTTGAATTCGAAAAAGCAGTACATTGGTTATGAAAAAACAGTACAATCAAGAAAAAAACAGTACATTTTTTTACGAAAGCATAACTATTTATTAAATATTTACAACTCTTGAACAAAAATAATATAAAGAAATAGACTTCAAACATCAACATCAAAGGAAAGATTCACATTTAATGGTATTTCATATACAAAATGACATCATTTGCGTTTATAAAGCATACACCACAAACGAAGCATTTGGTCATTGTATCATTTTCCAATGTATAATGTTTAAATACCTTAGTTTATATTTAACCTAAAAAACTTATTCATTGGTTGAGTAAGTAGAATTTTCTTTAAACATATTGGTATTTAAAGAAATTTTCACCACACACATATTGTGGAACTATCGCATAAATTTCAGAAAATATTTGTTTCTTTCTTTAATTTAAATTTTAAACGGTAGTCATATGTCTTAAAATAATAACACGAAAATATATGAAGGATGTGAGCAACCCTTTATTTAATCTGTGTATTTTTGACAAAACAATAGACGCAGTACAAAAATTCTAATTATTTTACAACTTTTTTGTTTGCAAAACAACAATTTCTTTAAACTAAATATTGTAAAATACACTGTGCAACAAAATTAGGGTCATCGCCACCAGCCTGAACACTTGCACCGCGAAATGAAAGTAGACTACTAGTAGAGTCTATTTATGGGCGGGCCCCTAAAGTTTTTTAATTTTTTGAAAAGGCGTTTGGTATAAGTTAAAAAAAATATACTAAATGTACTTTTGAGCTGAAAACTAATTTTAGATGTCTTCAGTAGAATCGAATGGCGACTCATTTCTTAGAATTTATTAACCCTCTAACTCTTATTTTAAGGGGTCATTTTTGCCATTTTTCCCAACTCTTAAAAAAAGTATACTAAAACGGCTCTTATAAGAGTTCAATAGCTCTACGAATATTTTCTGCATCAAATTTCAATTGTGGTCTTCTAAGACCAAAAATCATCCAATGCAAGTAAAACGGGTTTTCGAAATTCCGGGCCTTGATTTTTTTTAATTTTTCGAAAACCCGTTTTACATACATAGCACGATTTTTTGGTCTTAGAAGACCGCTAGTGAAATTTGATGAAGAAAAAATTCATAGAATATTTTAACCCTCTAACGTGCCGTTTTAGTGTAGAAGTTAAAAAATGACAAAAATTACCCCTTAAAATGAGTGTTAGAGGGTTAATATATTCTATGAAAAGAATCGCCATACAATTCTACTGAAGATATCTGAAATAGTCTTTTAGGTCAGAAGTACATTTAGTATATTTTTTGACTTGTACCAAACGCGCTTTCAAGAAATTCAAAAATGTCAATGCCCGAAATTTCGAGAATTCGTTTTTGATACATTGCACGAACTTTTGGTCTTAGAAGATCCCTAGTGAAATTTGATGCAGAAAATATTCGTAGAGCATTTTAACCCTAATAAATGCCATTTTGTATACTATTGTTTAAGAGTTGGGAAAAAGGGCAAAAATTACCCCTTATAATGAGAGTTAGAGGGTAAATAAATTCTAAAAAAAGATTCGCCACACGATTCAACTGCAGACATCTAAAATTATTTTTTAGCTCAGAAGTACAGTTAGTATATTTTTTTTTTTGACTTATACCAAACTCCTTTTCAAAAAATTAAAAAAATTTAGTGGCCCATATTTCGGGAGCCCAAGCTAACTTTTCAAAACTCTTTGGCAGATTTGCTCTACTAGTAGTCTAGTGTTAAGGCGGTTTTTTTTTGGTGCACAGTGCTATAAGGATATTATGACAATATAGCTTGATAGCATACCGGTTAAAATTCCCAAATGTGTATTATTTAAAAACAATTTTTCTTAATATCTTTGTTTTTTGGACACTAAACTTAAAAATCAGTACAGAAAACAGTACAAAGTGTAAAAAACAGTACATTTGCGTACTGTTTTGGCTGTTGTGCATAAAACAGTACAATTGACAAAAATCAGTACATGTACTGCTAAAAACAGTACGTATGGCAACCCTAAAGAGGCATGTACTGCTTCAGTGTGCTACGGCCCTTGAATTTTGTCATGGATTCATCTATACTTTGGTAGCAGCTATCTTGTCTACACTTTAGAAAAATTTTTTTCAAACATTCTAGCAAGTCATCTATGTAGTACGTTTTGTTACAATTTGGCGGTTTTTCAGGGCTTGCAAAGTACATCTTAGATGATATATAGAGTAAACGATCACGAGCAATTGCTTCATAAATTGATCGATTGCCAAGAGATTTGTGAAGTGACCAATAGTCTTTTATACAAGGAACACGAATTTATTCTATGAGCTAAGTAACCTTCAGAAGGAAATAATTCCCAGTTTTTGCTTTTTTTTTTGAAACAATAAATTTTGTTTTCAAAGAAATTTTTTTTTCGTTTAAATTTTAAACACAGAAAAACAATATTAATTTTTTCACACACAAACATTTTTTATTTAAAAAATAAAATTTTATTTTGTGTTTTCCGTTCGTAATTTCCGGTCCTTGATATAGACAGATTTAAAAATTTTTTCGAATGTGCTTCCATGAGTCAAATTTCAATTTATAAAGCTTTTTACAACAGTCTTATTTCCTCAATAAAATAAATAAATAATTTATGAAAACGAAGTAATTCCCACATTCTTTTTATTTTATAAAATTGTATATAAAAATGTCTAGGGATAGTATTAAAAATACGAAGTCTTATACCAAAGTAGAGAAAATCCTTGCCAGCTATGCAGTGATGCTTAAATTAGCGAAGCCGACGTTTCTTATACCATAGAGGAGAAAATACTTGTGCCTGGCCGAAGATCAAGAAGAAAAAGAGCATTATGAAAAAGAGCCCCAAATATGGGTTCGTATTTCATTTTAATTTTAGGGCTATTTTTCATTTGGTTTTGGGGAAATTTTTCATTAAGAAACGGGATCATAATGCATTATGAAAAGGATAAATGGGGTCAATTTTAATTTATTTTTGGTGCGAAATTTCGCAGCGCCAATTGATTTACCTGGTCAACTAATATTGTCTAAATTTAGAATGTATTCCAGCGTATATTTCTTTGGGCATCCGCCAATGGATTGTGTATCATATCAAAATGAAAAATTCAATTTCATTGGGACCTGTACATCCGATTATTTTAAATAAACCACCTTTTAAAAATTTAGGTATTATCTACGATAGCAATTTGAATTGGAAAGACCATATTATAGGTACATACGTACATTTTCGTACTTTTTCCATGCTCAGGACTCTTTGGTGGTCTAAACATTGCACTCCCTTAAAAATAAGAATTCTCCTTGCTAAAGGCTAGTTTTTACTAATACTTAAAAATTTGACTTTCCATACGGCTGCATTGTTTTTTGAAATATCTTAAAACAATAACACTTCATTTGATCAGGTTTGCATTTTAACAAAAGCATTTTCATTAGTGTGTCCAAATAAAAAACATTTTTTTTTGGTGCTCAAGCAGAATTTTAAAGCTTATAGGGTAAAGTATTTTTGAGATTTTTTTCAAATTTGTCGAAAGAGGTTTAGAGGTTGCTCAAGTCGAGTTTTTGCCAAAAATTGGGTTTGCCAGTCTTTTTTCAAGTTTTCTTCATAACTTTGTCAAAAACCTCGATTTTCTTCACTTTAAAGGAAATAATTTAAAAGAAAAATTTTCAAGCTCTTTGGGACACACTCTTGACCATTTTTCAAAAAAAAAAAAAAAATAAATAAAAAACTATTAATCGGGTGCATTTTTGGTGTTCTGCATTTCGGGTTAGCGATCTCTAATTAGTTTTTGGGTTTGTTTCAAATTTTGCAATTTCAGCCATGTTTGCGATAAAAGCGATTTGTTCCTGCAGGTTTTCGGATTTTTGACAGCTTTAATAATTTATAATCAATAGAAGACATTGCTATCATGTCACTGTAAGCAAATTTTTGCGAATTTAGCAATTTTTAACGAATTTTTGCCATTTCTTATAGTTTTAGAGACTTTTAATCAATTTTATTGCTGGTTTGAAATAATAAAAATTTTCGCGAATTTTCGCAATTTTTGCAAATTTTTTTTTTTTTTATTTTTTGACATTTTGTTTTTTCACCCATTTAGCGATTTTAAATAAATTTTAGTCTTTGTTTAAGAGCTTTGAGCCAAGTTCGCAATAGAAGCGATATGTCCCTGTGATTCTTTACAGCTTTCACGATTTTCAAAAATATTAGACTTTTCTATCATGCTGCGCTGTCCCTTTCCCAATTTATTCGTCGTTCGTCTGCATAAGAAATAGAAATAAACCGATCACAGAGTTCGTTACGCACGACGAATTTCGGTCCACGCAATGATTGCGTGTACTTTCATTTACACCAATGTGTTCTATTTCTAAGGACGAATATTCGTTACGAATAATTCGTCGTTCGTCCCAGATGTGTTTCTAGCAGTAGTCCATTTTGGGTTAAAGTACCACTGACGACATAGAAAAGTTATCCAACCGCTTTTATAGACTAAGATCATTGAGAGGAGTGTATCGTGGGCATTGACAGAGGAACCAATTTTTGAATTTTTTTCTTAATATAAATAAACTTAATTCTAGCAAGGCATCAATTTTTAACTGCTGGATAGGGCTTAGATCTATCACCCAAAAAGATAAGAATCAGATAAAACAATTCCTTATAGTCTTCTCTTTGTTCCATGTACTGGTCTTTAGTAAAATTGCTTAAATCTTGACTTATTGGTAATGGATAACATTTACATTTATGTCACAACTTCTGAAACTGATTTTCGGAATTTATTGCAGGGCACGTCGTTAGAACTTCAATAAATGATTTTTAATTGTTTGTTGGGTATGAGTTAAAATATCATAAACTGTACCCATGTTCTATAACTTTAGTGAGAACTTCTTGCATCGAAAAGATGTGAAACAAAATATTTCATCGTTTCTCGAAAAGTGAGAAAAATTTGTGTCTGTAACTCATGTCGAAAACTATCAAAAGAGATTACGTCGTTACGTTATAAATGTCATAATATTGCACTCGAAGCCGATGTGACATTGCAGACGTTCAGAACGCCAGTAACACATATCGTTGACGGCGACCGAAATTTACTTAAATTGATAATTTTTCAACGATGGCGGCGAAAACACAACCGTCGGCTATACAAAATTGTGTAAAGAGCGACTTTAATGTTTGTTGTTTGCAAACAAGCTTTGAAGACATTCGTATATTTTATAAAAATGTTAAAAGCAAAATAATAAAGCAATGAAAAATGTGCCAAGAATAAAATATTATTATTATTATTTTTTGCATTTTGCATTTTTAATTGTTTTTTAGTGTTAACATTTTTTCTCGCCCCATTTTTATTTGTGAGTTTATTTGACAGTTCAAAGCGGGAACTTTTCTCACCAAAATGTTACAGACACACTTTTTCTGTAAATTGGCGAGTTATTTCCTTACGTGACAGTTTGTACTCGCCAAAAAAAGTTATCGACACAGTTAAGTGAGAAAAACAGCTGTTTGTTTCAATTTATTGCATTTCTGTTTCATTTCACACATTTCAATCGAAAACTTTCTCGACGCGAGAGTTACAGAACATGGGCACTGGGTACCAAAGTATATTTATACCAAGTACATGCAAGTCTACAACAAATCAACAATAATAAAACAACAATCATTTTGTTTGTGTAAAAACTCTTGATACTGTCAAACAGCCAAACATAAACAAAACAAACAAAAATCATGGCACACTAACAATGTTAGCAAATTTTGCCACTATCGAGAAAATAAACAACTGAACAGCTGATCACTTGCATGTACTTGGTATAAATATACTTTGCTGGGTACAAAGCTGAAAACTCGTAAAACTCAGGAACGGTAAAAGCTTTTTCAAAAATATTGGTTTCTAAATTATTTAGAAAGAATTCGTCTTTCAAACTGCGCTGTTAGTTTTTTTCATCTTTATAAAAGTTTAAAAGTTATAAAGCGTTATTTACAAAATTTATGGAAAAATTACAACAAATTACAGCGTAGGGTACCTAAATGGGCAAATTCATTGCGAAATCTTGCAGTGAATGCACTCAAAAAAAGGTTGGACATTTTTCTTTTAAATTAATTCCTTAAAAGTGAATAAAATCACGGTTTTTGACGAAGTTATGAAGAATACTCCAAAAAAGACCGTCAAACTCAATTTTTGGCAAAAATTTTACTTGAGCGACGTCCAGAGACCTGCGTCGTCAAGTTTTGTCGGCGGCGGCGGCTTGCAAAAATATTGTCGGCGGCGGCTCAAACCCGGCTTAAGCCGACTTAAACTTAGGCCAATTTAAAAATTATTTTTTTTTACCAACTTTCATATTTTAGTTTGAATAATAAAATTAATTTGCATATACATACACCTTTTTTAATGCTTGTAGACTATTATCTATTCCTAAATGAGTTTCTAAATTTTTACCGCAAAACCTTTGAAAATATACAAGAACTATATCTTACTCATTAACATTTTTATTTATTAAAAAAAAAACGGTTTTTATTAAAAATAAAAAGAATGGAAAAACATTTTTCCAGTTTTGATTATGCATTTCTTGTAGGGAATATTCGATTAAATGACTGTGACCGGCGGCTGATTTTAAGCCGACTTTAGTCGATAAACTTTCGGCGGCGGCGGCTGCTAAAAATATTCGGCGGTGCGGCTCAGCCGGCTTAAGCCGTCAAGGCGCATGTCTCTGGCGACGTCTATACCTCTTCCTACCCTATGAGCTTTTATTTAATGAAAACAAAAAAAGGTGGGGCATAATAATATTTACATATGGGCATTTCCGCCAAAAGGTTCACCGTGACCGAAAATTTAAAACTTGTTAAAAGTTAATTATTTTACGATATTATTATAGACAAATATTTAGATTTTACTAATTTTATAAATTTACCCATAAATTTGTTCACTTAGATGAACAATCAGACTCCAAAGTTGTGCAAATGTAATTTCTTATTTGTGATAATGTTTTATTGTATGTTTTCTTCAATATTATCTTCCTTAAAAAAGGTGATATTTGATAAAAATTATTCCAAAAAATTTTCTTACATGGTCTGCAATCTAAAGAAGAGAGTTCGAAGAGAAATATGTTTTTCGGATTAACGGTAAATTCTTATTTTGTTTTTATCATTATTCAGTTAAATTATTATGGAAAAAATTTCACGTTCGAAATGTCACGTATTGACCCAGATTTTGGCTTAAAAAAAAAATACCGAAAATTTTGTAATCAAACCAAAGACATTTTAATGTTACATTGCTACGTAAAATTCTGAAAGTAGTTTGATTAAAAAAATTGTTGCAGGTTTTGCTGAATTACGCCTTTTTATACATGACCACAAAAACTACTTCTATTTTTTTCACGTTCGAACCGCTTCTTCTTTTGCCACTATTTTTGACCTAGAATCGCGCCCTCTATAAATTTCAGCATAGATGACAGTGCTTTCTTAGTGCTATTATTTAAGGGTTAAGAGAACGTAAAAATATTTGTTGTTTAAAATGTTATTGCGTTTTTGATGCGTACGACTGTCACGTTCAACACTTTGGAATTACCCATATGTGTGATAGTGTGAACAGAAACTGTAATGCTAAATTAGATTTTTTGAAAGTCGCAACAAAACTTATTAGATTTCTATCAAAGTATTATGCAATAGGTACTTAAGACTTGTATGATAGTGTAAACTAACCTCAACGCTTATCTGATTTCTACATTATTATGATTTAGTTCCTTTAAATCCCATTTATAACATAAACTATATCTGCAATTAAAATACATACTTTAAAAACTACAAATTGCTGTAAAAGATCATAAATTTCAGTTTTACAATTGTCAGCCAGATACAATTGGGAATTACAACACACCACAACAATAAAAAAAAAAATCAAAACAATTGTAAATATTTAGTGGTATCTAATCGAAAGAATAAAAAAATAAAGTCGATCCCTTCATTATTTATAGTGGGTGGGTGTGAACTTTCTATGTGAACATATGTATGTAAGTATGCATGTGTTTTAAAAATTTGGACTTTTGCCACACATTTTTTTTTTAGCTTTAAATGACTGTGTATGTAGAAAATATACAGCCTTTATCTTTGTTCTCTTTACATTTTTTTCTTGTTGTCAGCAATTTCTTTTATTGTAATTTGGATGTGTTTTCTTTTTCAAAGGATTACTTTTGTTTTCATTTTCCATACTTACATCATTAAATGCGTCATCTGTGAATAAACCCAAAAATTTCCTTACAAAATCTTCGCTAGTCATAAAATGATCACCATTCTTTTCGTAAGTTGCGTATTTTAGGAAGACTTCACGTAATTTATCTGTGCTGGCACGTTTTAAAAACGAGTGTCCCTTTAAGTACAAAAAGAAAGAAAAAGAGATTAAATAAAAAATTATTATAAATTTTTACTTGATTGAGAAGAATAAAATAAAGGGGAGATAGAAACAGTTAAAATGCACTAAACAAGGTCATTAAGCAACATGTGGTTTTATTATACACGAGCGAAATAAATAAACAAAAGCAAACAGAGAGGCACACGAGTAATTATTTAAGATAGACACTGAGAGAAAAAGAGACATAAAATAAACTAAAATAATAAAAAGTATACGATCAGAGTTTCCTTTGAAAATTTTAAAAAAGGTTATTTTAAAACAAGAGTATTTTAAAGAAAAGAAGTAAGAGTGCTTTATTCGGCTGTGCCGAATCTTTGATATCCTTCACCGAGTGTTAGAATATTTAAGCAGTGGGCTTTTTATGGGTCAATTAAAGACCTGTATAGGCCTACAAGATACAAAAAAACACAATTCCTCCTTTAGACATATTTTTCAACTAAAGTGCGAATAAAATAGTAGGTATGTACATTTGATACGAAGTAACTTTGGTTACTTTTTTCGCTTTTGGTTACTTTATTTTACATTTTGGTTACATTTGGTTGTGGCAACCAACATTTGCAGAGTCTTCCCAACAAGAAAATCTTAAAAGCTGTTTCAAATTCTACATCGAAGTTCGTCTCAGAAATTGCTTAATTGCCAAATTTGGATGGTTTTTAAAGAAAATTAGGCAATGTTGTTGCAAAAAATTTATACTATTGAAACTCTCTACAGATGAATTCAACGCACAAACACGATATTTTCCAATCTTCGGTCTGATTCAAGAGGAAGTCCAAGTAGTAGAAAAGAGTCTGGGATGTGTTAGTTTCATTGGCGTTTTGCTGAAAAGGCACGAAAATGTATTCAAGTCTATAAATTTGTAACACTTATGCTTATTAGGCGTAAGCCGTAACTCGTAATTGCTTTGTGAATATTTCGTGGCCAATTCTCTTAAAACCCAAACAAACTAACAAATTTGTATAAAAATAATAATCCTTTGTTATACACGCAGAGAAAAAACATGTTTAAATATGGTCACCTCCGACAAAACTTTTTTTAAAGGAAATTTTAAACATATTCAGCCCAATTATGAATAAAAATTCCCCGGGAGTTTTTTCTCTTTTCCCATTTTTTCAATTGAATTTACATAGGAAAATTGGGAGAAGGGAGAAAACTCCCGGGGAATTTTTATTCATAATTGGGCTGATAATGTTTAATTTAACCATATTATTGTCAGCTTCAACCATATTATCGTTGAATTAGTCCTCCATCAAGAAACCACAATCATATGATGCTTGCCTATCAACTTGTTATGGTTAAATATGGCAATAGTTTGTTTTAAAATTAGCAATTGTATTTTCCTCTTTTCCAAGAGCAACATGCTATGGTTGAAAACCAACCATGCTAGTATAAGTGTTAAACATATTTTAGTTATTTTTAACCATAATATGTTCGGAGGCAACCATAATATGGTTGCGGTTTCTTGATGGAATGCTAATTCAACCATAATATGGTTGGCGCTGACAATAAACTGGTAAAATTACACATAATATGTTTAAAATTTCCTTTTAAAATAGTTTTGTTGGAGGTGACCATATTTAATCATGTTTTTCCTCTGGGTGCAGATAAATACTTTTAAAACACATGCTTTAGAATTGTACAGGCGTCCTTGTTCAAGACTTGTCTCAAACGCAAGAAGTTATAATTAACAGAAGTGGTCAAGTAAGCATTTTCGGGCATTTTAAAGTTTAAGAATTGATCAAAAACCAGACAAACTGATACCAAGGCTATTTTACAGGCTACAAGACAAAGTCGTTTCTTTTCTACTTTTAAACTACTGACCAGATTTTCCTTAAATTTTAACTGTATTTTCGTTTAAAATATAATAAATGTTTGTAATCTTATAAAGGCAAATAAATCACTGATGGTCTAAACGCTGGTTAAGTTGAACTATGAATCAGTGTCCTATGTATTATATGTTGTTAAAAAAATAACATGTGGCAGCACTACGATAAATCTTATCAAATTTATATGGTCTGTATCGGTAGTTAAAACGCCGCTAAAAAATCGAAGAAAGTTAAACTCTCTTTTTGTTTAAAATGTGTTTAAACCAACAAATCTATAAATCTCTAAAAATATAAACTATCTTTAAACGCATAAAATTGGGCGTTTAAACTGCCAATAGTGCCTCGACATGTTATTTTTTTAACAAGCATAGGTATACATGGGACACTGATTTATAGTTGTTGAGTTTAAACTACATATAAACTTAAGTTTAGTTCAACTAAACCATCGTTTAAACCATCTGTGACTTATTAGCCATAAGTGGGACAATATAAATTTCTGTACATACATAGGTATATCTTTAAAACGGTAACAGTAAAAGTATCTAAATTTTGATTTCAATAGGAATAGCGAAGTTAATCGGGTTATGCTAGTTCTTTATAAAAGCGATGGCGGTTAAGGAATTTTGCCATTAAAATATTTATTTGCTAATAGAAATTCCCTTTTAAACTTATTTTAAATACTAATACATAGTACAATTTCTGTAAAATGTTTCTCTCAGTGTACATTCGGTCCATAATAATTAAATAACAAACTACAAAAACAGAGATAATAAGTAGGTATAAAAAAATTATTCACTCAACATACAATTTGAGCTTTTTTCGTCAGCGGCATTTTGTTGCTTTTTATTATGTCTAGTTAGTCTTCTGCTCAATTACACTTTAAGAACTTTCCGGAATAAATTAGAATAATCTTATGATAAAAAAAAATATAATTGTAACTCAAACTTCTTTTATTTCTTTTTTTTAGGAAACACGTTTGAGTGTGGATAAGATTTTGTTTACAAAATTTTAATTAAACATTTTTGATTTGCGTCTTATTTTACGATTATTTTTGATTTTACGAATTCACATAAAAACCACACACGCGTTGCGACAACAGCTTTAAATCTCGCAAGATAAAATATAACCAAATCGAATGCCGATGAAATTACAACTGAATAAAACTCATTTTTTGCCAACCAGCACAAAAAACAACCTCAATTCTATTATGAACCCGGAGAGCGCGAATATTTTCTTAAAAAAAAAAAATACAAAGCAAAATACAAGTATAAAAATTTGTTGTCTTTTTATTTTGGTAGACTTTAATTTTATTTACTGGCTGTTTTTATGTTTATTTCTTTTAAACTTTTTCCCTTTTTGCGCTCTTTTTCTTGCCATACATGCGGAGAATATTCGAGCGATTAACAGAAAAACACTAAAAAGAGAGTTTTAGAACCTTAAAATGAGTGCTTTAAATATTAAATGGTAAAATAGTCCGACAGGTACGCTCAAAGCGCCAACTGATTATTTCTTTATTTGCTTTTTAGGGCTTTTTATAGTTGTTTTGTAATTGGAACTGTCAAATGTTGTTTGCACAAACACATACTCAGTGTTGGACAGCCCAACAAACACTAAGTCAAACGTTAGATATGAAATGAATTTATTATTCGACATCAAACACAATTTTCAAACCTATTTCATTTGTTTGATTTTAACATTTGAATTCTAATTGATAATGAATGCCATTGGACATACAATGTTTTATAAATTTATTGTCAAATTGTTGTCAAATGTTATTCTCAAATCAAAACATAGCTTGGCAGCACTGAAGCGTAAATTACTGTAAACACTAAAAAATGCCAATTAAAGAAAAGTTACATATTACGTGAAGTGAATTTGGCTTTAAAAAACCTTGATTTCTTGTTAGTAAATATAAATTATTTGTGAGTAAAAAGTTAATTAGAAAGTTAAAGAATGTATTTTCAAGATTTAGAAGACGGAAAGAACACTATTTCATTTTCTGGCTATGGTGCCGAATGTTGATCTCACAGTATACTTAAATTAATAATGAATTTAAATAAAAAAAAGAAGATTTTCTTTATGTTCCAAAGGAAGTTTTTAAAGGGACTATGCGAAGTTTTGGGCCAATTCTAATATGTGTTCGTTCTTATGACAATTTATTTGTTCCAAATTTCATCAAAATTTCTCTAAAATTGTGAACTGAACTTTGCGTACAAAGTTTATATCGATTCAGGAGGTAACACTATGTCTATCGGTATGCTAAAATAAAGGTCGAGAACCAATATGTTTATGTGTTACACACATCAGAAAAAAACCCATAATACCCTCTCCACGTATTGTGAATTGAGTATAATTAGCCCTTACTAATTACTATAACTCCAGATGAGAATTTGTCGCTATTTATAAAAGGTGTGCCAGTTAAATGTCCTATAAGCTTGAGATATTGACTGCTGCTTTATACAGAGATCAACACCTAAAGAAAGGAGCACCTCAAGGCGTATACGAACAACCCACAATCACAGTTTCATATCTAGTTATTTGTAACACCACAACAATAAAAAGCCCTGTTGTTTTTTTTATTGTACGTTTGTGTAGCTTTGAACTTACCTGCTAAACTATTTAACCATGGAATATTTTTTTTTTTTTTTTAGAAATAAACAAACGTGATCGAAAAATATCGCAAAACGAAGGCGAATTCATGTAAAATAAATTCGCTTTGGGCAAAACCGTCAACAATATTTTGAAGAAGAACTTTTCAAAATTCGTAACAAATAAAATTAACATAAAGTACAAATGAAGGGTTAAAGAAATTGTTTTCATTAACTAACTAGCGGGCCCGTTGCCTGCTTCGCACGGCAAAACAAAATAAGAAAAGAAACACACTTGTTTTTAATAAAGTTGGTTTTCCTGCGGCAAAAACACACTCACTTCACATACGCACCGCACACACATGCGTTATCGGATTTCAACCAAACTTCATATAAACCATATATGGGCCACTGCCTACGTAGTGTATAAGTTTGGTTGAAATCGCACGACGCGTTTATGAGTAGTTCGACGACGTACATATACGGACTTATTTTTATATATATAGATCTAAAGCTAAGTTCATATGTACAGAAGGTTGTCAGATCTCACAATATTGTGAGAAGCGATGCCAATCTAAATATTTTTCTGGCAATGGTGCCATTGTCAGATGTATTAATTTTACACATTTGCCAAATAAAAACAAGTAAGAAAGTATAGTCGGTCAAGCCCGACCATATGATACCCTACACCACAGTATTTGAAAACACATCATGCTTATGTGTCCATGTAAATATGGATTTATCTATGTTTATAAACTTCATAAATGGGTTTGCAAGTTTGTGAGAGGCAGAAATTGCCCCCTGCCTCCCCTTGTGGTCCTATTTTTTATTTATACATTTTGTATCCATATATGTAGATATGGTTCTATCTATGTTTAAAATTTCATTAAAATCGGTTTGATAGTTTCTGAGAGGAAGAAATTTCCCGCTATCTTCCCTCATGGTCCTACGATTCGGCCCATTTTCAATAGGCTTGGTCCTTGTGCCAATAAGAACCTATGAACCAAATTTTATCAAATTATCTCCAAAATTGCGACCTGTCCTTTGCGCCAGCCAGTCAGCCCGCCGGACGGACATAGTTTGTTCAACTTAGAAAGTGATTCTGAGTAGATCGGTATACTTTAAGGTGGGTCTAGGACCACTATTTTAAGGCGTTACACACATCAGCACAAATGCATAATACCCTCTCCACTATTGTGGTGTGGGTATAATGAGCTTACAATGTTCACACAGTTGCAAGACATTTTTAGGAAATTTTAATGACAACATTGTAAGATCTGACCACAGTCTGTACGAAGCTTAACAATGCCATACAGTTGCATTTGTAAAAGTTTTGTAATGTTTAAAATTGGCAATGCCGGAAAAAGTATTTATCGATCTTAAATCTATAATCAAAAAGTACTGTTAAAACAAAAATAGCAATCTCCATTGGAGATTGCTAGTTTTATTATACTCTTATACTGAAGTGCAAATTTTTTTCAGCATTTTTCCAAAAATTGCATACATTTTATTTTTATTTTTAATATTTTTGTAAAGAAAAATAAAACTACATAAAATAAGTAGCATTTGATAATAGCTCTGTTTCTTTACTTTTTGGGCAAAGTTCGTGTAAATGAGAGCAATCATAAATTTCTCTCATAAAGAGACAAAATTACACAAAAATACGGGAACAGAAAAAACGATATTTTAAGCACAAAATAAAAAGTCATTGTTTTGACAGTCCTGACAAAACGATAAAAGCTTATGCCACTTTTGAAAAATTGTATATTGTCTGAAGAAAGAAACTAATTTTACCAAAAATTAAACAAAACAAACACTTTTACAATAACTAACATTATGTCTTCCTAATATTTCAACATAAAACTTTATATTTAAGTACATTATTTTACTCCACAACACTTTTTCCAAAATTTGGTTCATGATTTTTTTCCTTTGCATGTCATTGCTTTGTTTATGTTTTACAGCTGTTTGTCAATTCCACAATTTGCACGAAGAAAAAGTCTGGGCTGTTTCGTGCAAGAAGAAGAAGAATTTTATTCTCTCAAATCCGCTCTCATTTACACAAATTAAAAGTACGGGAACGCTTTTCGTGCAAATTGGGATGCCGAGGGATCCCAAAGTAGACTAAAGAAACAGAGCTAATATGTATGCAAATATTATACATATGGGCAAATCCCAGAAACAGTTCACCAACCAAAAATTTTTCAAATGATTTTTTTTTTTAATGGAATATAAGACTAGATGTATAATTTCATTTTAATATTAAAAAATATGTTTTTCAATGATTATTAATGCAATAATTTTTACCAGATCCTACCCAACTGCTGATTTATTAATGTTTTACGTGAATTTATCATTATTTTAGGTGATTTTAGTGCTTAAAATAGCACTTACAGCAGACTTATCAAAATATAAATTTCGTTAAAAAAAAAGTTGATATTCATTAGTTAAGAAATTAGTTTAAGAAATGCAGTTCATAAAAATATAATTTGTTTTGTTAAAATAAATAAAATACTACTGGAAAAACTGTAGCATGCTTTACGTAGCGTGGGTCACAAAGGGTTCACGGCGTTAAGAATTCTCTTATAGTCATCTTTCTTTTACGAATTAGATTGTGTATACCTTATCATTCGCTAAAAATTAGGAAAACGCACTTCAACCTTTGAAGTTACTTCCACTTTTTGTAGCGTGCGTTATAAAACATTGTGATCAATTATTTCGCAACAAATACTTGCTAAGAAATTATGATATATGCCAATCGTAAGTACAAATTAATATCGCTTAATACTATATATAAGTTGAAGCTATCTCTTTTGAAAGACCAAAAAATGTTTATATTTCAATCAGAAAACGCGTGCGAATGTAGCGTTCGTCACGCAGGATTTGCCCATATATTAAATCAGTGTTCGAAAATAAACACTATCGGGCATGTTCTGGAAATCAAAACGAAGTGGATTTAAAAACGAGCAAGATTTCGATTGCAATTATTTACAAAATGACAACAGTTTTTCATATTTTTAAGAGTTGTTCTTGTAAAGATAATTGGTACTCAAAGTATGAAGTATATAAAAATAAATATTTTTGTGAACTTTCTTGACAGGCTCGTTTTCAAAATTTGTTCGATTTTAAATCCACTTCATTTCAATTTATAAAGCATGCCCGTAAATATCGCTCCTTAGTGTTCGGGTCGGTAGATTTGTGGAAAACACTAACGCTAATAGTTTTTGTGTAGAAAATCATTAAGAAAAATAACGTTTCCCTTTTTGTCATCTTTTGAACACAAAAATAATACTGTTCTTATTCAACTTAACAAAAAGATGAGAACATTTAATTCCGTTCGGCTAAAAAATATCATTGTGTTCGGTTCAGATCATTAATGTTCCTTCGTTTCTGTTGTGCGTATCGCCCTTTTGGCTGGTAATAAAAAAACAAACATTTTTTACACAAACAAAATGCACATACGTAAAAAAAACATATACACAAAACACACACAAGCTGTTCGTGCTGCGGTCTTTGCTAAAATTTTTTCTTTACAATGTAAAAAAAGAAACAATATAGAACATTAAAATATAATGTTTGTCTACAGTACATATCACAACAAATGTCCTTTTGTTTGACGATGAACAGAACACTATATAATGTTCGGCTCTTTCTTGAAAGAAGTTACGAACGGTATTAAGGGTTGTGTTCGTTTACACAAACACTAAAAAATAGGTATCGTTCCTTGGTGTGTGAGCCGAACGCTAAATAATATTCTGTTTATTTCAAAAACTGTATTAATTATTATCATAAATCTCTTACAGCCATACCTAAAAAAGAGCGGAAAGATGAACGTTTTCTTCCGGTTAGCTATAGCGCTGAAAATGTTGGTATGCATTTTTCTTATTCAACATTTCTTAAGTTAGGTCAAATTGTGTTCTTCATTTCGTTCTATACCTTCCTTTGCAAAAAATATTGACGCAATGGTACCAGACAACAAAATAAGAAGAAAAAAGTTATTACAGTTTAAAATTAGGAAAAAGACAGTTTTTTATTTCGTTAACTAAGCTTTCTACATTAAAATTTCGTAAAGATTGTGCTCATCAAGCATCATCCAATTTTTGGTCATCAATTTCTACGAACGGAATTTTGTATCTCGAAATATCATAAAGATTAAAAAGCCAACAAAGAATTATATGTATTTGGCTTACCAAACGAAGTGGTTTTCAATGGCTCACTCTAAGTTAAGCGCGAGTCTTATAGTCTTCTACAGTTGACGTAGACTCGTTAATCCACCTGCTTCTTAGCCAGGGCATTGTAGCCTGGCTATGATGAAGGGAGGACATGTTATCTAATTTGGTTTAATAGGAAACAGATTCTAACTGTGATCTCAATTTTAACTGGGCACTGGCCGGTAGGAACCCATGCGAAGAGAGTGGGACTGGAATTCAAAGACTGCGGAAGCTTGAAGAGAAAGATGAAACTTGGTATCATTTTTAGTGTCCTGGAATTCGGAACATTTGGAAGAGATACCTGGGAAAACCAGTGTTAGTCTGTTTGGATGGTCTATTAAAAGTAGAACTAAGGTTGCTTCTTCCCTCTTCATAAAGAAGACGAATAAGTTAAATTCTGTAGTACACCTATGGAGTAAATATAACTATGTATGATATGCAACGGCGCTGGGTATCACAGAGACCACTGAGGAACTTAAGTTAACTGTCTTATTGATTACTCTCCAGGAAACCTTACCTATTTTGTGGGATAAAAACTTTACTATTGGTATGAACAATAAGCCTCGCATCTGTTTTTTTTTTTTTATAAATGAAATTTGTTATTGTACATTCAAAAAATAATAACTTGGGGAATTACAAAAAAATGTTATTATCCAAAACTAGTCTAACACCTCTGACAGAAATATAGGATGCATACTACGGTTTTATATATACTTTTTTATATTGACAGACTTATAGTATGTATTCTGCTTTTACTGGTTCCATGTTCGACCATATGTTAAAAAAAAAAAAAAACATGATAATCGTGGTTATTACGGTGAACACCTCTCAGCTCATTGGTGTTGTCCTTCCATACGTCAGAAATTAAAAAAAAAAAATAAATAATTATAACTGTCCAATATCAAAGAATTGACAACAGATTTTTTTTGCACAATTCTTAATATAATACATTTATACTAAGGACATTTTCGTATTATATAAGACAGCAATATCCCACTTTGTTTCATAGTTTAATCGTAGTTTAGGTTGACACACATGATTATACCATGCTAGTGTAGAATAGAAATCCTTTGTCTGTCAGGGATGTAAGAAACAATTTTTTGTCCCACTTTTTGGATAATTACACAGAAATTTGCAACGCTCAATACATATTACAGTATTGTTATATTACGTACCCCTTTGTAATGGTATCAATAAAGGTATAAAAAATATAATAATTTTGTCTCCTATAAATGGAAGTAAATAACAAATTAAGCGATTAAATTAAATGCATTTGTGACCCCCACCTTGTGCACCGATTAATTTTTAAATGATACATTTTATTTATTAAATTGAAATCGAAAAAATTTCATCAACTGTTAACAAAACACAACAATATCATGTTTTTTATTAAAATTTCATATGCAGTATTGAATATTAATGGAAAAATTTAGAGATTCCAATTTTATTTCAATTTTAATGGTTGTCAGTTGCAATAAATTTATTTTCGCCACCACAATCTTTACATTTTTACTTTTCATACAACATTTTTCTTGTTATTTTTCCCAATATTAATATTATATACATATTATTTATAACTTTTTATACAAATTTATATTATTTTCCATTTTGTTAAGGCGAAAAATATTTATTATTTACTTTTATGATTTATTTATTTAGTTTAAGGTTAAATTTTTTACATGACTGTCATCATGATATTTATTATCAGCGTAAAAATACTGTATTAAAAGATAAGAGTTCCAATAGACAATACAATAAACAACAGATGGCCTGACCACCAGCAAAGTTCTTGTAAACTCAATAGCAATATTAAAAATCGTGTGTATTTAAGATTGCAAATTTTTGCAAAAGTAAATATTTTTTATCAAAATACGCAATTCACAGCTGAGTGTTGAATGTTGAGTGACAGCTTTTGTTGTGCAATTAAGTGATGCTTACACACCGATGTTAAATGAACATGGCACAATGCTGACTGAATATCATAGTAAATTTCTGTAAAAATCATAAATATCATAAAATTAATATAAATTTTAAATGAAAAATGTTTAAAACGTTTTGAGTAGAAACTGCACTACAAAAAGTAAAACATAATTTTTTTAATAAGATTTAGTTTTAACGTGCTAAATTCCCAATTTTTACTATTGATAAACTAAAATTTATTGTTGGTGGGATAAGCTATTCCTATGCGCATTTCACTGGTTGCTTAGGCCAGATCATCAGGAAACTTAATCCACAGATTTTATAAAATTTAAATTTATTCTTCAAATAAAACTGTTAATTATTATTTTTTTATTTTAATGTTTAAAATAATTAAAAAAGAAGTAAAATTTCCGTATTCTTTTTGTTAAAATTATTTAGTTAAATACATACATACATAACATTTTCAAAGCAGGATGATGATGTCTTTTAATTGTGCGTGAAATGAAATTTTGGAGTTAGAGATGCAGAATTGTTCGCGTTGTTTTTGTTTATATGGTGTATTAAATTCATCTTTATATCTTTTATACTATCCCAGAATGAAGAGAATGTGTCTTCTTTTTTTTCTCAGTAGTTAGAGCAAATCAAAAACTTTAAATACGTTTATCTCGAAATGGATTTTTTTGAGATATGCCGGTTTTGCAGCAAATGAGCGATATATTGTCTCTTAAGCTTTTTCTCAACGTTATTTCACACTCGAATCAAATTGGTGCTGCATGAAATACACGTTGCTTCAACTTCAAATAACTTTCATTCAATGTGATTCGTAGTGTTATTTCAATATCAATGTAATTTTGCTCTAAGATTTCTGAAATGTTTTGCTCTCAAGTTATTCTAAAATCATGATTAATTACCATGAAGCTACTATAAATCACTACCGACCGAAAAATGTGAAATCAACTTTGTTTTCGAGGATTTTACATTGATTTTTATTCTGTGTGTACGTCGAGGAAATATAAACTACATATAAGTAGCAAATGCATTGCTGTATATTTTGTTGGTGTAGAAAATATAAAATCAACTACAGTAAAATCTCCTATGCCAGATTAATCAAGAGTGCTGTGCACCATATATTTTTCATGTGTGCAGTAACTTTAATGTTTTATACATATGAAAATATTTTAAAGCTGCCCAAAAATATGATAAATATGCAGGTATACAAAAGGCACGTAAACAAGGATTTTAAAGAATAATTACAGAAAATATTATTTTGGGCAGTTAAGACAAAGTGCAGCTAACTTTGATTGTTTGTATGAATATAATTTTAAAATGCCAAAAATTTTGGGCATTTATCTTTAATGTGCAGGTAAAGAAAGTGCAATAAAAAAAGAAATTTGTATGGGATATAAAAGAATAATGACAAAAAGTATTCATTTTGTGCAGTTAAGTCAAAAGAGCACTTAACAAAAGGCAGTTAAGTCAGAACAAATGCTACGGTGCAAGACTATTTGCCCAAGACTATGAATAGGGCTATTATTTTGACTGAACCCCCTAACTACAGATGGAAGGGGGAATATGTGAAAGCTTCAAATTCATCTATTGTAGGTCCTTATGAGAAGCGAAGTTAGTTTAACGATGTCCATCTGTCCTGTGCCTGTTGAAATTGGTTTACCCCAGAAATGATGGGGACTATATTGTTATATATTTACCTGTATATTTCCTATGGTCTGAAATTGCTTGCTATTGAAAATCAGACAGATTGTTTCTATTAATGGAGGAGTTAGGAGCAAAACGACTACCTCTAGTTCTTACCCAAAAATCTCTAAATTTTACTTAAAAAAACTTTACCTTTTAAAATCTTCTTATTATATATGAACTTTATTTCTTTACTTACACCTTAAGTAGATTTAGGAGAATACTGGTAGAGAAAATTAACAAAATCGATTTATAAATGACCGAGTTATAGACAAATTACTATTTTCTTCTTCCCTAAATTACACAAAAGCGCATACCACATGAGCTAGAATGATCCAATTTGGTACAGATAGTTCCTAGTTAAATATAAAATATTAAAGATAAAAATGTGCCAAATTGTCCCCATGGAAGTGTCCTCCCTCCTTTAGGGTTTTGGCACAATAGTGTCCATACAACATAAGTTAAGTTGATAAAATAGAGATCTCGCGACCTTAGGACAACAAGGTTATATTTGCACCTAAACTACACGTTAGATAGACCCTTGATGACCTAAGGTCGAAATATCCTCTACACAGAAAGAAAAAACTCGTACTAAATTTAAGTTTGTCCTTCTTACTTTAGTACGAGTCGTACTCAAAAATTTAAGTACGGATAACACTTAAAAGTACTTTAAACATTCCAAAATTGGATTACTTTCGAAAACCAATATGCGTACATACGCGTGTGTTTATAAAGTTTGTTGTAGACGCAACAACAATACTACATGAAGAAAAATACAGATTTTTTTCATGTTTAAAAGCAAAATAAGAAGCAATAATTTCCATATTATTTTTTTTTTTATATTGTGTTAAATACATCAAACTTTCAAAGTAGAATTTTCTATTTTTTAAAAATATGTAGGTCATTACATCAAACTTTCAAAGTAGAATAACTACAAAAACCTTATTTGGCATGCTTCTGATATCTTTTAATTGAGAATTCTTCTGTAAAGAAAGGGCGGAATACAACAAAAGTGAAATAAACATGTGTAACGAGTAAGTATAATAATAATATTCTATCTGGTTCTACGGGGTAAGTGTTTAGGTTAGAATCAATCTAATAAATATCACCTTCGGATTATTTCAAGTACAAATCGAGATTAAACCTACTTAAAAATTCTTGAATCAAGCACAGTTTGAGATTTATTTTATCTGACTTTAAATTAAGTCAATCCTGTTAACGGATTATTTTAAGTACGAATTCGGGATTAAATACGGATAAGTAAAGTATTTCGCACTTAAATAATCCGTACTTGAATTATGATTTGTATACTTGATTTAAGGAAATCCGTAATAGAACGGTTATATTGACACCGCTTCGTCTTGATTAAAGTACGGATGGATTGGTTTGTTTTGGTTTTAAAAATAAGCGAAATCAACCAATTATTTTATCTAGCTCCCATACAAATATGATTCCGGAATAGGGATTTTGTCCCGATAGCGCCCATACCACATGAACTAGGAAAAAATTAACTTTTGAATTCTATAGTGAAGGGTATATTAGATTTGGCATAGCTGAATAAAGCAATTGTTTCAATTATTACGATTGCATAAAAAAATATTGATCGTTACTAATCAACTATTCTTAAATTTCGCACATAATTACTATATAATCAGCCTTATTCCAGTTGTCGTTATCGTAATCGCTCAAGTCGTTTTTTGTAAGAGAATAAATAACACTGGTTGTATGTTACTCGATTACGACAACGACAACCGGAATAAGGCTGAATGTTGTTTATTATTATTGTTAGCATTTTTATTTATTTAAATTTTTTTTATTAAAATTCATGGAATCTTTTTATAAATGTTCATATGTTTTCTACCACTGCATTATGGTATTTGGGGAGATAATGTGCAATTAAATATAGTGACGTCAATGCATAGTGCACAAAATGTTAATGAATTTATTTGTTTAATTTACAGAAGAGAACAAAAACAGTAACAAATAAATTTACAATTCAAACCGTTGAAAATTGCACTGACAGGCAGAATTAAAAGAAAAATTTAAATGAATCAAAATATTATTCCCAAAATCTACCTTATCAAAAAAAATTATTTATAATTTAAATCTGACCATCAAAAAATTCATTTAAATTTTTTCAAAAAGAGAAGAAAAAAAAAGTAAAAAAAATCCTTGCTCAGCCAGGAAAAAATTATCAATAAATTTTAATAAAAATTCCAAGTTGTTAAATTCCTTCCCTCAGTGAAAATAATTTAATGAAAATTAAATTTGATGAACTCAAGCCTAACTGAAGAATATCAAGGAGTAAAAAAAATTATAAACATTTTAGTGGGGAATTTAAGATGAGATAAGCCCACTGTTTATTGTTGATGTGTTTTGTTTAAACTTTGATATTATTACAAGTAGAACTGTTGCTATAAGTCTTATGCGTTTAACAGTTTTATTTGGTTTAATATCTCTAGTTTTTCTAAAATCTTTATGGATGAAGTTTCCTGATGATCTGGCCTAAGCAACCAGTGAAATGGGCATAGGAATAGCTTTTCCCATCAACAATAAATTTCAAGTGTTTTTATCAAGAATAAAAACTGGGAATTAAGCACGAATAACAAAATCTTTTGAAATTAAAATTTTAAAAAAATATGAGGGGCCTAACATTTTAAAAAATTGTAAAAGTTCAAAGTGTCTCAAATTTAAACATGATCTAAAAATTTTGTGGCCAGGTGAAATAATGGGCTGATTTGGTTCCTTTGCAATATTGAACACTTCTTATATAAGAAATAGGCAGTAGTTTTTTTTCGCTCATATTTCATCCATTTATGGACCGATCTGGCTGAATTTCAATAGCAACCAGGGCTGCCAGATAAATTTGTCATCGTCAATTTCCTGAGAAAAAATAAAAAAATCGTCTTACGTTTCGAAAAATCTCCAAAAAAAAAAATCGGACAACTTAAAATGTAGTTTTTTTTTTTTTAACAATTTTTGATCGATTTTTGTAAAAAAAAAAAACATTTCAACAGAAACATAATTACTTCATACCCAGCTAGCAGGGAGTCTTATGAAGATCGTCTTTGATCGTTTATGCACGCATTTTTTATCGTAGAATATTCCTCACACGGGAAAAACTGTACCCGACTAAGATTCTTCCATAGCACTGCGAAAGGCGCTTTTTCAATCGTTTAAGATGTAGGTAAAGATTATCGAACGAGTCTTTTATGTCGAGAATCGTATGAGACTCATGTAGATATTATCTTACTACCCGTGAAATCTTCGCAGTATGATTGTTGAAAAGATTATTAATACCGAGAGTCGTAAAAGGTTCATTCGATGATGGTTTAACGAAAGATGAACAAAGTGCAACATTGTTGTTTTTGTACTCTGAAAATAATCCTTTAAAGATTTTCTTAAGACTTGAATATTACAGCCGTGCCTTAACAAAAGTGGCACGCGTTTTCTAGTTTTTGAATAGAGCGGCCTCAACGCTTTGCAATTGAAAAAACCGATTTATACAGATCGTTTATTAATGAAGTTTGCCGCTATTGTTAATTAATCATGGCAATTTGGCTATTTTTTGGTCAATCTAGCGTTTTTATCTCTATTTATAATTTGTGGGTTTTATTTAACAAGAAAGCTTTCAGTACTGTTCGTGACACAACGTTGACGCCCTTGCTTTGGTATGGCATATCAGCGTAAAAGCTAAGCGAAAGAAAACGTTCCGCTTTCCGCTCTTGTTAAGGTACGGCTGTTAAAGATTCCAAGATTAAAAAACCGAACGCGTCAGACAATTTAGTGTTCTATTCAAAATTTGAAATCGTCAAAATGACGATAAATCGTAAAATCTGGCAGCCCTGATAGCAACATATACATACCAGGCTAAAGATTATATAAATATATATAAAATAAGGTTGATAAGGAAACACTATTACAACCAACACTTCCAAAGGTACTTAGCACAAAGACAGACTGGGACCGAAGTCCTAGGTGCTTACAGACTCCCGTGGTACTAGATAAGATCTCTGAATTTGAAAGCTTTTGAATAGATCTTTCTGAATATGCAACACTTCTTAGCCAATTAAGAAGCCACTGTTTTTTATACCCTAGAGGAGAAAATCCTTAAGTGTGCGAAGCCAGTGTTATTTAGTTAAATTTTTTTTGTATGCGTCTCCGAGACTTTTTCCATTTCATATTTTTTTTTCTTTTTTTTTTTATTTTCTATCACACTGTGTAATCTTTTTTTATTTGGAGCTGCGTTGCTAAACTAGATTTGTTAATCTTATTTAAAAAAAATACAGTTTTTATAAACATTACAGTTTTTTTCAATTGTATTCAAATAATTCACATTTATTTAAAATATTAAAAAATTTTTTTGGAAAGTCAGCTTTTGTAAAATAAAAATATGGCGGCACTTGATGCTTCATATACAAATGCTTAGATACTTTTTGTTTCTTTGATACCTTTTTATCTTTTATATTTTTATTATTCACCCTATCGTGAATAATTTTTCCCTCGTAATTTTTCCCCTTTTCACATATTTGCGATCATGAACAACTCCCATGAAAAATTGTAATTCAAAGGAGAATAATAACGTGAAAAATTGTTCACGGGAAAAATTCCCCTTATCGTGAAAAATTTTTTCCCTCGTAATTTGTTCACATTTCCCTTAGATTTTCTCACTTTATTTTTGCTAGGGAACAGAACATGTATGTAAGTAGCTCCTCCTATAAATCGAATATTAAGGGTTAATAAGTTAATTAGACATAAACCGATATATTGCTCAACAAAATGCAAAACAACAGGTCGATTGCCTGCGGATTTGTGAAGCTTTCAATTGACTTGGTGGCAGAATTTTGGAAAATATTTTACTACATAAAATTTAAAATGTGCAAAAAACTAACGTTGTAATTAAACTATCCCTCCAGTACTTAATATTTTGCTTAATTATTTTAACTTTTCTTTAAAATCTTTCTTCTTTTTTTTACATTCACTGGAACTGATAGCGTGAACAATTTTTCACACGAGATTCACGATTGCTTTTTTCCCTTCGAGGGGAATGAAAATTTCATGGGAACAAAAATTCCACTTGTTATTCACGATAGGGGTGATTATTAGCCGACGGTGTCCTCGTTATATTGTAAAAATTTTGAAATGGGATCTTCATAAGATTACAAATTTATGTACAAATTTAAGGATTTCCATAACTCACCTATTTGTATGGTGGTCCCCTTAGAGGGGGAAATAAGAATAAATTGAAGAAAAAATTCCTATAACTTCAAAGGAGTCTAGGAGAGGTTGAATGTATGACCGACCTCCATTAATTTTAGTCCTAAACATTTTCTATATGTATGTTTTATACTTGCCTCTATTTCCACCTTTTAGGGGGCTCCCATTCATATATGGCAGTTTAATAAAATTCTTCATTTGGCCCCAGCAGCGTCTTGATACAAGAAATGTTCCATAACGTTGATCACTACCAGAGAACGGCTTTGTGCAATTGCAAAAAAATCGCATTAAATAAACAGCAACAAAAACACTCACTTGCGGTCATACAATCAAACTTGCGCAACCGCAAACATTCGCTGCTGGTTTGCAGTCATTCAGATAATGTAAATCGTGCTTTGTTATTTATACCATCCAATGCGAATTCAACAAGGTAAGTGCAACTCTACAACTAAAAAAAGCCCCATGTATTTTTTTGCCATTTAATAGGCGGCTGTCAAAAATGCTGACAAGTTAAATATTGATTGCAAAACAAAATAAAAATTAAGTTTGGGTTATAAAAGAGATTATTAAATTCACTTTAATTATTCGCAGTTTTTCTAAGAAATTTTTTCGGTTATTTTGGCCCAAAACATAAGCAAAATTATATTTTGACGTTTCCCTATTTTTTTTTTAATTCGCCGTCGAAACAGCTGATGAACGGCTGACGAGTTGACTTTACCTTCTTAAATTCGCCTCGATACCATCGTTAGCTTCGTTTTTTAATAAAGATGTTTGTGTGTTCGGTGCGACAATCATAGTTGCCAATTAAGCGCCTTTGACGCTAAATTTAGCGCCTTTTAACTGTCGAAAACGCGCATATTTTTTCCTTAGCACATTTTTTAAAAAAAGCGCTTAGTTAGCGCTTTTATTGATACCCAACAAGACACAATAAACCAACATTTGTTTCGTTTCTTAAAAAGTTATATAGCACGCTGAAATGCATACTATACACGGAAAGAAGTTTATTGTCTAAAGTAATCCATTTTGCTTCTTAAAACAAGAAAATTCAAAAATAATATCCTGATTTTAACTTGTTTTGTTCGTTTTAAGTAAAACTTTCTTAAATAAAGAAACATTTTATCATGATCAAAAAATTCACGTTTTTTGCTATATGATCAAAAATTTCTTAAGATAAGAAATACAAAAGTAGCTTATCATATACATATATTATTTCTAAAGCACTTTTTTTTGTCGGTTGCAAATATGTCCCATACCACCGCATCAAATTTAATTATCATATATATTATTTCTAAAGCACTTTTTTTGTCGGTTGCAAATATGTCCCATACCACCGCATCAAATTTAATTAATGATATCTCATTTTAAAGCTTATTTCTAACACTAATGACGAAAAATAATTTGAAATATATTTTTGTTTGTATTAAGGATTCGTACGGGCAAAAAGTTAACGATGATCATGTCATTACATTAGTGGTATTCACACCAAACTTGTTAATTTGTTACTCGGTAGCTTGTTAATTTGTTAAAGTTACCAACTGTGAACGACCCCCTTTTTAAAACTTTGTTAGTCTGGTAACTTTTGTAGTAAAACAACTGATTTATTGTTCTGACACAATTTATTATTCTGGAAAATATAAAACATGCCACGAGAAAGTGTTAAAAAAACCATTTTAAACCATTTAATTACTCATGCTTTGACACAAATAACGTTTGCTGACGGTAAGTAGTGAGTTACCAACTAACACTTATTTTATCGGGGGTGCCGTGTCGTTAATTTGTTAAATGTTAATCCGGTAGCGCGTTAAATATACAAAAACAAAATGCGTGTAAAAAAGTAACGATTAACGACTAACAAACTAACAAGCTCGGTGTGAATACCGCTATTGTATTCAAAGAAGTATTATAAAAGCATTTAAACATATGTATGTAAGTAAATATGTATGATATATATTATGATTTCTAATGTTTTTTTACTTTTAATAAAATGTATTTTAATTAATTAAGTAATTTCTATTAATTATTTTCATTTTATGTTACAAAAATGACAACTAACGGTGCGAAATATTCGCACGGGTCATCTAGTTTTTATTAAAAATAAAAAAGATATTTCTGGAATCAAGCAGCATTTATTTAATATTAGTCTGATTTTCTTGATTTTATAAAAAGAATCGAATTTCTTGCATCAAGAAAGAAATGCTAGGAAGTTTTTAAAATTTTTAAAAAAAATGCACCAGAAAACTTGGTTTGATTCATTTAATTTTTGTTTGGACGAAACGTCGGGTGAAATGTAATAAATTTGTTTTATTTACATCAACATCATTAGGTCTTATTAGCTTATAAAAAATAAGCTGAAAATCTTATGTCAAATTTAAAAAGTTGAAAAAATGTTGTTAATCGAATTTTTATTCAAAAAACATTTTTCTTTACGTTTTCAAAACTTTGTATTAGAACTTTTTCTTTAATTTTGGTTTATTTTATTATTTAATAAAAATTATTTTTTTTACCAAGTTTTTTTTAAACGTTTTGCTATCGTATCTCGATTTAAGATACCATTCTTCTGATTTTAAAAAATAAAAAGCAACAAAAACTTGATTTATAGAATATAGAATTAAAATATTTTTTTTTAACTGTAGCTAAAGGCGCCCGTACACGACATGTATTTGTCATCTGACATGTCAAATTTTCAAGTCACATGTAATTGTTCATGTCTGTCAAAATTGCTGTTTTACATAAGGTTTATAATATTCGGTCACAAACGTACATGTAATTTGCTTCTGACATTGTCTCGGTTTTTTTTTGCATTGTTATTGCAGAAACCAAAGTATTTCTCGGTTTCAAAATAGCTTGCTGCCGCCACGAAAATATTTATTTGCGCCGTAAAATAATTTAGCCATCTTAACATTTTTTTCTTTTATGTTAAAGATACCAATTTAGAATTTTAAAATGAAACGGTTTTTATGTATATATTTACATAACTTATATTCAATGGTGAGATGAGCATACATATCTTCGTATTGTAAAATATTAACTTCAGCCGGCTAATGATTCCGTCAATAGTTGACGCCGCTGCCAGTTTCTTCCCGGCATAGATTTCTGATGTCAGATGGTTTGTCAGAAGAAAATAGAGCACGCTCTAATTGAAATTTTGTCAGATGACTATGCGTCTGACTTTTACAGAAGCAAAGTTAAAAAGGTAACACACGACTTGTATGTGTTTTGCAGTGGGAAATTTGACATGTCAGATGACAAAAACATGTCGTCTATACGCTCCTTAAGTAAATTTTAGTTCGCACATATGTTTACAATAAGAAATTTTTGGACGAGAATGGTGGAAAATTTTCTTGGTTCAAGCTATATTTTCTGGTGATTTAGTTAATAATTCCTTCCGTGTATATTTGAAATTATATTACTTTACTTTTCCTGAAATAAGTATCAGAAAAGGCTTTTTAAAAATGTTAATGATTTATTAATACTGTTCGGGCAAAAAAAACTAAAAAGTCGGGGAACTTGACTATGTGATTTTAATTGACTCTAGCGTGCTGAATGCAAATAGTTTATTCAATCACGTCTAGTTAACATTGTGTTAACTGATATTACCGTCTTATTTCGATCGAAATATTAGTCTAGCCCTCAAAAAAATTGGCCATGATAAACTCCTGTGCTGTTAACTCCTTGTAATTCTTATATTTTTTTTAAAACGATTTTTTTTTGACTTGGTTCTGAAACATTTCATTTAGTTTTTTATTTAAATTTTATTTAGCGCTTTTTGATTGTTAGCACGGCGCTTTTTGATTAGAAATATTTCACAACCCTGGCGACAATGATTGTTTTGGTAAAGAAAAAAAAAAAAAAAAATACAAACAAAAAAGCCAGAAATCAAGCAATTATTACTCATGTATTCATTCAGCAGTAACTATGTATGTAGTAAATCCCTGCACGAATGCATTTGAATGCCGTTTCAAATCATTCGTTTGTTTTTCAACTAATGATTGTCGATTGCATTTTGTTAACGAATCAAACTCTGTATTGTGAAAAACACATAAAGCACGAAAAGAATATAAACTAGGGTAGCCAGATTTTAAATTCGGAAAAACAGTACATTGAATATATAAAAACAGTACAATCAAGAAAAAAACAGTACATTTTTTTTTGACGACAACATAACCATTTGTTTTAATAAGTAACCCCCAATTTCACCAAGTTCAGCTATAATTAACTATCAGTTCAAGCTGTCAAAATATATTGTAAGCTGGAAGTTAAAGTAATAGTTAGTTTTAACTGAACTTGGTGAAATTGGGGTAAATATTTTAAACTTTTGATTGAATATGCAACAACAATTATATAAAGAAAGAATCACACATAAAATGTATAACGTCAAAGGAATTATTTCCAGTTTATGGCATTTCATAAATATACATATGAAATTACTCCATTTGCGTTTAAAAAGCAAACACTACAAACGAAGCATTTGGTCAGGAAAACCATAACATTGCTGTAAGCCATATAAGAAAGGAGAAAAGCCTTACTTAGCTCAAAACAATCAACTCATTGATTTTGTAAGTACGATTTTCTTTAAACATATTCGTATTTAAAGCAATTTTCACTACACACATAGTTGCATAAATCATATAGAATTTGAGAAAATGTTTGTTTCCTAAATTAATTTTCCAATTTTAAATAATTTTTAAATTATTTACGGCTAATTTTACCAAGTTCAGCTATAATTAACTATTACTAAAACAATAGGTTTTTTGACTTTTATAATGAAAGTTAATTAATTGGTGAAATTGGCCATTAATCTATAAAATCCAAAAAAAATAGTTTGGTTTATTTTTATTTCACAAAATCTGAAAATATTTAAAATCAAGTGCGATTGAAAACGATGAATATTTTCAAAAAAATTTTTGTAAAAATTTACTTATTTTTTTCTTATTTCAGTAGTTTAGGTAAAGAAAAGTGGTCCTCAAAGGTATTAGGTATTTTTATAAATTTTGAACACGGATAATTTTCCAAATTTGTTTGTTTTCAATTTTACGTGATTTCGATTTCCAGAACATGCCCGAAAATTAAAAAAGTTCTAAAAATTAACGATAACTGTTTTGGAATAAGTATTTTTTAGTACTTAAAAAAATTTAGATTTTTTTTTATCTTTCTCAGGTGTGGAAAGGGAAAGACTATTGGAAGAGGTAGCCATAAAATCATAACAACACGAAAATATACCACTGCTACGAGCCACCCATTATAATTTAGATTTCTACTGTGTATTTATGAGAAAGCAATGACCACAGCGTAAAAACTCTTATTATTTTAGAACTTTTTTTTTAACACAACATAATTTTTTGTATGCCAGTTCTGTTAAATATAGACTGAGCAAAAAAAAAAACAGTACAAAAAACAGTACAAAGTGTAAAAAACAGTACATTTGCGTACTGTTTTAGGAGTTGTGAATAAAACAGTACAACTGCAAAAAATCAGTACATGTACTGCTTAAAACAGTACGTATGGCAACCGTAATATAAACACACAAATGCAAATGAATTTAAATTTGTGTGTTATAAACGACCAAATACGAAGTGTAAAGAGCACGGAATATACTCCACACAACAACGAATCAAACGAATAACACAAACTACACCAAATCAAACGAATCGCACGAATCAAACGAATCAAACGAATAAAACGAATCACACCAAACAACAGTAACAAAATAGGTGATATGAATTATCTTATTTTTTTATTATTAGGTATGACTAGTTAATTTGTATTGAGCAAAAAAACAAATGAAGATGCAAGATATTTTTATACAATGTTTAAGTTTTAATTTTAAATTATTTTATTCAAAAGTTACAAAAATATATTTTAAAATATTTAATTAAAAGTAAAAAAGAAATGAAAAGCTAAATTCAATTAATTGCAAAATAAAGATAAAAATAATAGGTATAATGAGCAAAATGGCTTAAAATAAAAATGTACAGTTTAAAAATTTTAAAGAATTTTTTTTTTGTCATCATAAAGTTTTTTTCTGTTACTCCTCGTTTACAACTGACATGATTTGCTGTTATAACATGAGAAAACCTCTAACATGATGAGTCTATACTTCACACTAACATCATTTTAGTGTTAAATTAAGCATTTCATGTCAGTTGTAGACTGTATGTTAAGATGAAACAAGATAACATAGCATCCGCCAGACATGTACACTTGTCGAAGTCACCACAGAATACACAGAACTGTAAAAAGTGACGTGTGAAAAAGGCCCAAATCAGTTGCCAAGTGAAAATACAAAAAAAAATTGCCCATATAATTTGCGGTGACACTAATGTACAATGTATTCTTGTTATTGTTGTTAATTTTAACAAAACGTCTCATCGAATGGTTTATTGTTGTTATTGTTGTTAATGTTAACAAAGCGTCTCATCGAGTGGGCAATGACTACTTGAATGCAAAAGTATAAGAATGTGTGCATTTAAAATTTACAAAATTGTGTTATATTGCGTACGCAAAAAAAAATGCAAACAAAGCACTTTCAATAAAAAACGAATACATGCAAAAATCAAATGTGTACGAAACGATGTAAAAATTACCAACGTTGAACTTTGTTTTGCAAGCAAAGAGTGAATGTAAATTTGAGCGTATGAATTAATCAAGAAAAATTGTGATTTTGCAGTTCTCTGATCACTGCACACAGAAAAAAATAACAATTTTAAAATAACATGGCGAAATGTTGATTGAGACTCATGGTAAATTTCTGCAAAAGTATGCCCTTTATTTAAATTTATCATTATTTCATATTAATTTTAAATGAAAAATATTAAAATAACCTTAAATCACGTTTATTTAATATTATTCACTGTTAAAATAACATTGTTCAATATTGAATCCATAAAAACCTGTTTTATATTAAAATCAAAAGTTTATCTTGGTTAATTAACATGCATACCTATTTAAGTATGTTAACTTTTTTATTTCCATGTTTAAAATATGTTATAAAAAAAAGACAATTCCCGTATTCTTTTAATTAAAATAGTTTAGTTAAATAGTACAACAAGTTTTCAAAGTAGAATGATGACGACAACCATATCGGGCCATTCTGCTGATGCTGCTGTTAACAGAGGAGATACAAAATAAGTGAAACATGTGTTACAGGGGTAAGTGTTTTGAATTATTCTTAAATAAATGCATATGTTGTCTTTACACTGTTATATCACACTTCAACCAATTTGATTCTACATGAAATGCACGCTGCTGCAACTTGAAATAACTTGAACGAAAGTGATTCGGATTGTTATTTCAATATAAATGACATGTTGCTCTAAAAAAAAAAGTAAGAAAAGTACCAAGAACGCCACATGCCTACATCGGACTTTTCGGTTGGGCTCCACAAGGGTTTGTGTGGGACCATACACCGAAAAACACAAAAGTACCGTTATCTAAAAAACGGTACTAAGGAAAAAAAATAACAGCGTTTTTCGTGCTCAATTAACTTATGTAGGCATGTGGCGTTCTTAGTATTTTTTGGCTGTAAACCAGTGGAATAAACTGTTTTTTATATTAAAATCAAAAGTTTATCTTGTTAAATTAACATGCATACATCTTAAGTATGTACATTTTTTTATTTTCATGTTTAAAATATTATATAAAAAGAAGACAATTTTCAATTTTCAATATTCTTTTAATTAAAATTATGTAGTTTAATAGAACATCAAGTTTTCAAAGTAGAATGATGACGAAAACCATATTTAGGGATTCTGCTGATGCTTCTGTTAACAAAGGAGATACAAAATAAGTGAAACCTGTGTTACAGGGGTAAGTGTTTTTAATTATTCTTAAATAAATGCATATGTTGTCTCTGAAGCTTCTTCTCACTATTAAATCACACTCAAATCAATTTGATTCTTCATGAAATTCACGTTGTTTCAACTTGAAATAACTTTCGTTCAACGTGATTCGGATTGTTATTTCAATATAAATGACATGTTGCTCTAACTTTACTGCAATGTTAAATTAACATGAATTATAGTTATTTTAAAAGAAAAAAAATTTGTTCGCAAGTTATTGTAAAATCATGTAAAATTAACATGAAACAACAATGAAGCAAAATCACTACTGAAAAATGTAAAATCAACCTTGTTTTGAACGAATTAACATTGATTTTTTTTCTGTGTGTATGGGCTCAAGGCTTTTCTGAAATAGAACTATTTGTACAAGTTTCCACTTTATGCTACATTTTTTCCAATCACAAATTGAAAAAAAATCGTGATAAATTTGTGTCTTCGAATGGCAAAAACTACCCCGAGTAGGTCAAATATAGCAAAAAAATTTTTTTTCAAAGTCCGATAAACATGTCACTTACTGTTTTGTTGGGCTCGGCTAGAAAATGTGATTAATAAACAATTTTTAAATCGGGCTTAAATTAAGTATTCTGGATCGTTTTTCGTTTTTAGTGCTTGCAATAACCGAGGTACATTTTTTTAGGAACCTTATGACGGCCCTCTTGGTATGTCAATAGTTCCCAAATCCAAAACTTCCACTCGGATACAAATCCTTAATTGCTACCTGAACTTATATTCTAATCGGACTAAAACGGTTTACAAAATACAGAATTATTTAATCTTTTCCCAAAGTCTCCCACTGTCTGTCGTGTAAAATAACCTTAAAAACCAATAAAATGTAGAATAAGTGTAGCACATGTTATTTTAATTGGCATAAAAAAGTGAGGTAAAGTGATCATCATCTTGTTAATTTAAAAATTTTTAAGAATGCCGCACTTAATTCCCACGAAATCAAATATTGTAAACAATCGAATTTCCCGGAAATCCTGTGAGAAAAAGCTCAGTAAAGATAAAAATCCTTGTAATACGATGTTCAGTGGTTATTATTTCATTTTGTACTATTTTGTTTTATTTATGTATACAAGATTAAATATTTATATTTTTTCATGTATAACTCTCATTAATGCATGTAACATATGTGTATTATTTATAATTTATACATATACGTATGTACATATGTATGTACATATATAACTATGATTGTACGTAGTATTTATTTAAGTATCACTGTATGCATGGAAAATATTTTTTTCTCCTTTCTTTGTATTTAGTTGTTTTCTGTTAAAGCAAGTTGTATTTTGTTGTTGTTTTTGTTTTCCTTTTCCCATATGCGATATTATTTATTATGCGACAAATAAACTTTAACTCCTGTAAATAATTTTTTCTTAACAAAATGACCTTCATTAAACGGAGGATGATACAAAAAGAAAGGAAAATTGCGAACAGGAACCATGAATTTCTTGCCAAGTTTCTCCACAATACCTACACACGCATACCGAATGGCAGACAGGCATACTGTACCAACAAATGCCAACCATATAAAAGACATTTGTTTACCAAAATAAATAAAAAAACAGACCTACAAATTATGGAAATTCACAGGGATGAGAGAGAGTAAAATCTTTTTATACAGAAACATGTAATTCGAAAGTTATTTAAATAATTTAATATTGATTTTTAATTAGGATTGATATAGATATCGCTTAAAAGCTTTACATAAATTGTAGTTTAAACAGGTCTACTAATGGACATAAAACTTTTATATACTTACATTCATTCATTCTGTTCGTATAATGTTTTCCGAGAAAAATTTTTTTAAGTTCTTGTAAATTTTAAACGAAATAATTCTAGAATTTCTTCCATCAATCTAAGGTTTTGTGGTATTAAATAGAAGTAGCTGTCAGATTTTAAATGTCGAAAAAATAAAAGCATCATTTGATCGGATCAAATATCAATGCGTTTAAGCGCAATTGAAGACGATCAACTTTTTATTCCTTTGCCAGGACAGCATCTAGAATTCAACTAAATTTGAAAAATCCTCTCTTTTTAGCCATTTTATAAGAAATAAAACGTAAATTTTTTAAAATATTATTAAATGTTTAACATAATGCAAGGCGAATTAACTAAAGACGGTATCGAAACGCCTTCTGATTTTGACAGTTCGAGCCTATTTGTTTTGATTTGTTAAGGCCCAAATACATTGATCAAAATCCTCATCAAGCATTGTGGTAGTATTAGTGAAAATAGTTTTGTATGTGTCACACCGACGATGCTGGATGGAAAATCAAATAATTTAGATATGACGGCGAATATTACGTCCAGCACACGTACACCATGAATTCGCCGGCTGGACAAGCATTTGACAAGTGTATTTGGGCCTTTAGTGTTTTGCTAAGAATGGTTGACATTTCGAGCCGTAAACACTAACAATGCAATGCAAAATTCCCTTTGTTGTTTCTATTGTTTTCGGATTGTTGTAGTTCCGACACCACCTGCAGTTGAATTCGCCTTGACATAATAAAACAGGAATAACAAATTTTCGAAATTTCAAGCAAATGATGGAAATTTAAGGCAGCTGAAATATTTCCCAAAACAAATTCATCTAATTTTTAAGAGTATTTGTTTTTTAAATATCTTTGTAAAGCAGCATGTACACGACATGTTTTTAACATCTGACTTGTCAAATTTCCCACTGCGAAATACATACATGTCGTGTGCTACCTTTATAATATTGCTTCTGTAAAAGTCAGATGGAAAGTCATCTGGCAAAATTTCAATTAGAGCGTGCTCTATTTTCTTCTGACAAACCATCTGACATCAGCTGTGTCAGAAATCTATGCATTGACGGCGAAATCTATGCGTACGGCGTTTCAGTATTGACAGAATAATTAGCCGGTTGAAGTTAATATTTTACAATACCGATATATGTATGATCATTTCACCATTTTATAGAAATTATGTACAAAGATATAGAAAAAACGTTTCGTTGTAATATCCTAAATTGGAATCTTCAAATTTAAAGAATAAAATGTTAAGATGGCTACACTCTTTTAAGGCGCAAATAAAAATTTTTGTGGCTGCCGCACTCTATTTTGAAACCGAGAAATACTTTGGTTTCTGCAATTACAATGCGAAAAAAACAAAGACAATGTCAGAAGCAAATTACTTGTACGTTTGTAACCGAATATTATAAACCTTATGTAAAACAGCAATTTCGACAGACATGCACAATTATATGTGACTTGCAAAATTGGCAAGTCGGATGTAAAAAACATGTCGTCTGTATGTTCCTTAATGCAATTTGAAGATTTGACGAAGATGCCAAGCATATAATAATATCTGAAACATATTCCAAACAATGCAAACGATTCAGTTTTTTTCAGCTTTAGCCTTTTTAATGCATAAAAGGGGTGCCCCTGTAGGCTAGTGTGCTACTCTATCCGGACGAGCGCTTCGGGTTCGATTCACGCCAGAGACTTTGATATTTTGCACTACAACGAGCTGAAGAGCAAGTTACTATTGCTCAGTCCAATAAGTTAGTATACACATTTATACTGAGTAGCCGAAAACATTTTAAATCGCATAAATCTTTATTTTAAAATTTTAATAATTGACCAATTGCAGACATCGTCGAAATAAAAGAGTAAATCGAGATCGCTAGACAAATACTTTATAGTGGATGGCTTATAATTGCGGAAGCTATGATTTTTGGGCATATCTGAAAAATTTGTTTATGCCAAATAGTAGTTGTTAGTTAACAAAGCTGTTGGCCAAGATACAAGAAGAAGACGAAATGTATTGTTGGTAGGACCATCTCTGAGAGTCTTCCAGTTATTTAACGTCTTACTCTTCATATTTTGGTGTTCTAATAAGGTTGAGCGCTAAAGATTTAATTCAAAGTCCACCATGCAGTATTTGATGTTGAATAAGATATCCCTGTTCGGTCAAGAAAAGAAAACTAGTGTTTCGTTTAAATCATGTGCAAGAGAAAACGAAAAGTTTATGACAGGACATCGCTATAAACATCAAACCCTGCAGATCAATGGTGTTTGAGTTGTGGTCTGAGTTGTGCAATATGGATGATGGTGTAGAAAATTTTTAGCAAACGACACAATCAACTTTTGCATTTTATCTTTTTGTGTTATATCCACCGGGAAAATTTTGGTGCAAATCTCTTGAGATTGCGGCTAACCAGAGATCCTTTCTGGTAATAAGGAGGTCAGTAGCCCCGTGTATCGGTACCAGTTGATTAAAACCGCGAAGGCACAGTTTTTGTAAACGAATGATTTTCTCCAAGAAAAGGTTGCTTTTGCAAAGAGCGTACTTTTCTCAAAAAAGATAATTTTGACTCAAAGAGAAACACAAAGAGATTTTAAGCTAATGATAAATTATAAACATAGTCAAGATTGGTTATGATGATAAGAGGAAGGCAAAGTAAGAAGGGGAAGATAGAGCAGAATAGAGAAGGAAGCGTGAATTAGAAGAGGATTTAAAGTACACATAATGAGGCATTTATAAAATGGAAAGGCGAAGTATTAGAGCATCCGCCACTATAAAATAATAATCTATGAAGGAAAACACTCGCCCTACCCATGCACGATAAATGAAAGAATGAATGTAGAATTAATACTCCCCAAAGGCCAAAGCAAATAGGTGAATGAACCATAAGTGATTAAGAATGAAGAGAATGTAAAGAATTATGAATAAAGAAGAAGGAGAGGAATATGAGAATAGATCAGAAAATAATGCTTTTTAGCCGAAATATACTTTTTCACGAATGAATACATTCGCAGGTCACGTAATGGCCGTGGCTTGGAAAGGCAGATCCTGAACAGAACTCAAGCGCTGATATTTCACAACTTGTGGGAGAGTATGGCCTAAAGGAACGGATATCCATAGGTTCTGTTCCTATCCAACAGACTGTGCCGGCTGTTCTAATGCAGCGGAGTTAATTTAGCTCCTAAACAAGAAGATTGTATATTAAAATAACTACCTGTGTGTGTTGGTTGTTCACACATACAGGGGCGGTTGGTAAACGCATTGTTTGTTCGCCTAGTGGCTAAGACCTCCTTGAGATTAGGACAAAACGGCAGGTGCTCAAGTAAATCTTTTCTACTAATGCCATGGATGTGAAGAGAGTTGTTCACTGATCCTCCAGAAACTGTATATACTTACAAGTCACAGCCGATCGATGTCCTTAAAGTTCACAAAACCTATTGTAAATTGTATATTTCGGATCTGTACAAAGTCAAAAAAAAAGGCGTTCATTAAAAATTTTACCAACACTTATAATTTAACAAGACCTAATCCAAGTGCCTTCTGAACATTGCTTCTAAGCGCATTCGGGGCAGTTACTTATGCTATGTATGCTTGATATTGCAGTGCTCTCTTACGACACGAAATGTCAGTGATTGAAATGGTTATAGTACCGCAAATTATATGAGAACTGCAATTTTAGGAATTACTCTAAAATGTCAGTTCATAGAAACCAAGAATGATGGAAATAAAAATTACGCCATCTTAAAAATAAAGTTTAAAGTTTGACGTTACGCGAAATGCATTCCTATTGGCTAATAATTTTAAGCTGGCAAAGTCTAGATATTTGTCAGCTCTTATAAAATGCGTGCAATTCTTATAAAAATTCGTGAATCTAAGGGACTTCCAAAATTAGCCACACTTTCCATGGACTAACTACGTCATTAAACAGGACATCATACTCATGACTATTCTAAGCAACGTTACGTTACGTTGAATATGTTTCAAAATATTCCTTAAAGCTCAAACGTATCTCTAATAATTCGCAAGGTATGCATGAAAGTTGGGTTAAGATACCAAGAACTTCCAAACAAGACATGATGAACTGTTAATAGTAGACTTAAGTAAGTGTTATATGAAGATATGTGAGGGGTGCCCAGCTATTTACACTAGTTTTAACATTTTTATTGGATAATATGGAACACCCTAATGTATATCGATATCGCGTTAACTATGCATTTAACTTGACAACTAGATTCTTTTAAACCTCTTGAATTCCAATGTAATAAAAGTTGATGTCAGTCACTATTTAAATTGAGTCTAGTGCCAGACGTAATATTTTCTTAGCGTCTTTTTGGTTTTGTTTTTATTTTGCTTCTTTTGGTACCGGCTTGCGTTTGTCGCTGTCATATTATTTTCTTTTCTTTATTATTTTTCTATTTTGTTTGATAAATAAAATAAAACAGCTAGCAGGTGGTGGTGCCAGAAGGAGGCTACAATTTACGCCAACGTAATAACAGAGTCTTTGCTTTGCTCATATGTTTTGATTTTTAGCAAAAAAAAAAAATCCTTTTTTAAACAAAATATACATTTTGTTCTTTTTTTTTTTGCATATTTCAATGTAAAGGTCATACATGTTTTTTATAGCAATTAATTTATTCTCTTCTCAGGCATAAATTGTTATTTAAAGTTTCTTTTGAATTAAAACAATTATAAAAGAATATTTTATTTGTTATATTTTTATGAATAGAATATTATCACAAATAAATCTTGGAGCCCTTTCAGAGACAAAGAGGTGGTTGCAATCTAAATAGTAAAGAATTAGATCTTAAAAATGCTGGGCTAGGGGCCTGCTACTTATTGTTATTTTAAAAGAGCAGCTCTTTTAAGTACTGGTAGAAGCTCATTATGGGTACAAAAGCGGTTTCAAAATGAGACAACCTATCAAAGGAAACACGGCAGGCTCTACCACATCATTGTTGACATTATTTTTTTTTTTAGCAAGAATAAAAATTGGGAATTAAATAAAAATTTTGTATTCCCAAAAATTACTTTGACGATATTTTTTAACACCGAACAACTTTTAAAATTATCCGAGGGTGCTTTATCGGGCCAATAAGCATCGTGGTGAAGCAATTGCTTCTGCCGCAATAGTGGACTAGTGCATTGTCTTGATAAATAACAAAACGCGGCACCAGTGTTGCCAATTTAGCCATTTAGTGGCTAGATTTAGCCATTTTTCATCCTGTTTAGCCATTAAAAAATTAGTTTAGCCATTAGCCATTTTTTTAGCCATTTTTCAACTTGTTTAGCCATGAAATTTTTTTGTCTTTTAAAAGAATAATTTTTATTTTATTATAAAAATTTATAAAAGTAAAATAAACATTTTGAACAATTAAAACGCCTTTAATTTAAATCACAACTTTTACAAATCTTGAAAATCGCTATAAGCTATGACGCTGAAACATCTTTCAAAATAAAGGAACAGTACTCCACTATTAAATTTATAAAATCGATCAACACAAACATCGCTGTTTCTTTCTGGATGCAAGTATTACAATAAAGAGATGCAGGCGGTAACAAAATTGTTTTAGAAATTTCAGAATTGACTATAAAGTTGCTCTCACTTCCATGGTCTAATGCTGAAGTAGAGAGGGTGTTTAGCCAAGTAAACATCGTTAAAAGTAATTTGAGAAATAGGTTACATTAAGCAACCGTTAATTCGATTTTATCAGTTAGGTAAATATAACATAACAATACATATTTATACCACCACCACAATAGTGGAGAGTGTACTATGCGTTTGTGCTGATGTCTGAAATACCTTAAAATATTTCCGAGTCGAATTAACGGTGTTTGTCCGGCTGGCTGGCTGTCCATGTAAACCTTGTGCGCAAAGTACAGGTCGCAATTTAGAGATTATTTGATAAAATTTGGTACAAAGGTTCTAATGTGGTGTAGGGTATCATAAAGTCGGGTTTAACCGACTATTCTTTCTTATTTGTTTTTTATTGTAGATCTGGACTCAAAAGGTTGGGTAAATGTTGTCGTGATTATGATTTACCTTCAAATTATTTAAAACTTATGATTATTTGAAACTAATGATTGAGTGATTCCTATGAGAAGACGAACAATAACGACATCGAATTTTGCGATGATTTAATTTTTTAATATTAATTTACGTTTATTCTTCTTTAACAAATTGATCTTAACTCACAATTTCATTGTAAACAACTTAAAATGAATTATTCCTGTTTTGTTATTGAATTTTAATGTGTTTTTATTTAAAAAAAACTTTTAGCCATTTTTTAGCCCATTTTTAGCCATTTTTTAGCCATTTGTTTCCGTAAATTTAGCCATTTTTGGTCACCAAGTTTTGGCAACACTGCGCGGCACCCATCTTGTGCACAGCTTTGTTATACCACGATCATCTTAAAACGTTCTTTAGAATATCTTAATTTTTTCTGTAACAAATTCAGGTTGACTTCTTAAAAAATATGTTTTGAAAGGCAGAAACTTTTTATTAAAGTAAGGGTATATTCGTAAATGCAGTTATTGCGCATCACTTGCTCATTAGTAGAGTTTGATGTTCATAAATGCATCACTTGTTAGAAAGGGTGAGTTCCAAAACATCAGTTGCAAAGCAACTCGCTTTTTTTAAGTGCTTTCTACCAAGCAACCGTGAAAAATTTTACAATGTTATCTGTACCAAAGTTCACTAAAAACAATATCGATGCGTACACAATAATCAAACTAGATAAAGTTAAACTCTATGATACTTTTTTGACTTTGACTGCAAAGTATTATGATGTTTAGGAACTCAGCCATACTTGGCATTACTCACACATGTAAAAAGTTTTTCATGAAGTGATGCCGCAGCTCTGCAGCAAATGTTGGCAATTATTGCATCAGGGACAGTCTGCCATGCTGTCTTTTATGTGTATATTTCAAAAAAACTGGGTAACTTCCATTTGCACTAAATCCCAACACAACTAACCTTACTTTGGACTCATTTAACGTTATTTTAAACAAAAAGCTTAAGATCAAGAATTGTCTGAGGTGACTGGAATCATACACTTGATATACACTGTCATTGTTGATAAAATTCATTTGTATGACATTATTACTTTAGCAATTCGCCAACATTAATCCAACCAACATCTCTGATATTCTAAATTCCTTTAAAGTGGATATTCATTATGATTTTCTTTGTGGGTGAGGGGATAGGCTTGACTTTGATTTTTAATATGCCGCATAAGCTTTAATGCGTATCTTCCTTTTTTACTTACATATGTAAATAAAAATATTTCTAAACCTCCTATGTCAGTTCCTCTAGCACATAACTCATATCAAAAATACAGCCTTTGAATATTTTTTTACGTAAAACTAGCAATTATGTTAATATCCTCTATATAAAAGTGTGCACATGCAACGAATTGTGAATTTTTTAATAATAACAAATTTCTTATTTTAAGTATTCATGCATGTGTACACCGAAGGTCATTCGGGGTTAACCCGCTGCTGTTGCAAATGAAATCGAACTTGTGTATTCAAACCAAAGAAAACAAAATGTATATTTTTACTAGCTGAGCCGGTCCGCGTTGCTGGCCCAAGCAAACATTATTACCAGACGATTTAATTTTAGCTTTAAACGAAATTTACGGCCTTTAAAATTTTCCTTCCGTAAAAACCTAAGAGACGATTTTAAAGAAAAAATCATCCAAATCGGTCAAGCCGTTCTCAAGTTATGCGCTTAATAGAAAAAGTGGGCGTAAAAATAGGCGTGATACATTTTTCTTTCGATGAAAACGTAAAATGGAGTAATACGAACATTTAAAAGAAAAATTTGTCAAATCGATGGAGCCGGTTTTTGATTTCAGGTAAATCGAAAAAAGTGTGCGGGGCAAACTTTTCTTTCCGTAAAAACCTAAGTTGAACCATGGTAATCATTTTAAAGAAAAAATCGTTTAAATCGGTCAAGCCGTTCTCAACTTATGCGCCTAATAGAAAAAGTGGGCGTAAAAGAAGGCGTGATAAATTTTTCTTTCGATTAAAACTTAAAATGGATTAATGCGAACATTTGAAAGAAAAATTTGTCAAATCGATGGAGCCGTTTTCTGATTTAAGGTAATTCGAAAAAAGTGGGCGTAAAAGTGGGCGGGGCAACATTTTCTTTCCGCAAAACCTTAGTTAGACCATAGCGATAGTTTTAAAGAAAAAATCGTTCAAATCGGTCAAGCCGTTCGCCAGTAATGCGCTTAATAGAAAAAGTGGGCGTAAAAGTAGGCGTGGTAAATTTTTCTTTCGATGAAAAGTTAAAGTTGATTACTACGAACATTTGAAAGAAAAATTAGTCAACTCGATGGAGCCGTTTTCTGATTTTAGGTAAATTGAAAAAAGTGGGCGTAAAAGTAGGCGGGGCAAAATTTTCTTTCCGCAAAAACCTAAGTTGGACCATGGCGATCATTTTAAAGAAAAAATCGTTCAAATCGGTCAAGCCGTTCTCAAGTTATGGATTTTGCCACGCCCCTCCGCCCCCAGATAGACCGATTTTGGATTTCAAAATCAACTAACCATCATCACTCCTCCCTGTACCTTCCCTAAAAATTGTATGGCAATCGGTCGAGCCGTTCTCGAGTTATGGAGTGACAATCAAAATGTACACTTCTTTTTATATATATAGATGTAGCACCAGTTAATTGTTTATTTTGTTTTCAAGTTCTCAACATTTTCGTATTCAAACCGACATACATAATGAAAATTGCTCATCATTAAATTGCCCCAACAATTGCAACAAGTTTAAAGAAGAAAAAAATGCACACGAAAAACAAATCCTACAGAAAACTTTCAGTTGTTGGCATTATTTTTAGTAGAACTTAATCTGCAAAATTGTTTGTTTCCTGTGGTTACGTTCTGTTACTCCCAAGTCGAGAAACTTTTTGTTTGAAATGTGTGAAATGAAACAAAAATGCCATAAATTGAAACAAACAGCTGTTTTTTTCTCACTAAACGGTGCTTGTAACTTTTTTTTGTCAGAAAAGTTCCCACTTAAAACTATAAAATAATACAATTTTAAGAACATAAAAAATATAACAATTGCGATTTTTCTTTGAAATGTTAGTATTTAATTGAAGTTATTTTTATATTTTAACTAGCTGACCCGACAGAAGTTGTCCTGTCCAAATTAGAAAACATATTTGCGTTCGATTTTTAAAATCCGCTAAAATGGATTGATACGGACATTTGAAAGAAAAATTTGTCAAATCGATGGAGCCGTTTTCTGATTTTTGGAAATTCAAAAAAGTGGGCGGGGCAAAATTTTCTTTTCGTATAAATCTAAGTAGGACCATGGCGGTAATTTTAAAGAAAAAATCGTGCAAATTATATAGATGTCAATGGTGGTGCAATATGAAAATTGGATTTTGCCATGCCTCTCCGCCCACAGACCGAAAATCAAAAATCAGACTTCACAATGTCACCCGCCTGAATATTCTGAAGATTCCCTGAACATTTCATCAAAATCGGCCCCGCACACGTACACACATACACACATCCTATTTTATATATATAGAAGATAGATAGAAAGAAAGAAGATTAGGCTTAATTAAGTTCATTTAATTTTTATTAAATCATTTTTAGTGAAGGAAGAAAATTAAAACATGAAATGTATTAAAAACTTTTGATTATATTATTCTTGACTGAAGACGGGATTAATCTCAGGTCGAATTTACTAGTTCCGAGGAAAACCACATTCTCATCATCAGAATTCTTTGCCGGGTTACCGTTTGTAACACTGCGACGCCTGCCAGTCTATAGTCAAACATTAATCTTTAATTAATGGTAATGGTGGATCGAATTTTGCTGTAATTGATTATTCATTTTCTATTTTATTTACATGTTTTTTCCTTATTTCCATTTTTCGTACTATTATTTAATGAAAACTAAATTTAATGAGCTTAAGCCTAATTAAAATATCATAAGCTTCATAGAAAATATATTCAAAAGGCAATGACCAATAACACGGAAAAGTTAAGTATTTTGTTCTTAACCCAGTAAAAACTTCGCGTACAAAATAATCAGCCTTATTCCAGTTGTCGTTGTCGTAATCGATCAAGTCGTTTTTCTAAGAGATTAAAGTAACACACAACCATTGTTTTTTAATCTCTTACAAAAAACGACTTGAGCGATTACGACAACGACAACTGAAATAAGGTTGAATGTGTTGAGTAATCAGAACAATTCTACTGAAACAACCAATTAATTTTAGTAGGGAAGTTCCAAATTAAGCACATTCACATTTATCTTAATGGTACTTAAAAAGTATTGCATTATTTTTATACTAACATGCATCCGAAAAGTTAGTAGTTATAAAAAGTTATAAAGGGGAATGGGCATTGCAAGTAAAGACAATTCTTGATTGTCACTCGGTTGGGAGTGGCCAGAAATGATTCCTTTGCTGCAATGTCTATGCAGCTCACGACCTCCGGTTTTAGGACAGGTATTCCCTGAGAAATGGCTTTTGAACACCCATTCAAAGCTAGCGAATGTGAGAAGCCGGCTAAGTAACCTGATGGTTTAAATAACGTCTCAGGTCAGTAGGAGACTATCTCTGAAACTTGGTATTTTTTCACCAATAGAGTGCCCTGAATGGCTGGATCAGCGTCTCAGGATGTAGTAGGAAGAAGACAAGTATACCCTTCGAAAAACTCATAATCAACGCTTGCCTGGAGGCTTATTCTGAATTGCGATGCGAAAATCAATGCGATGCGAAAATGCATAAATACGAACAATTGCTATTCTGTATTGCGATACTCGCAAAGTTTTTTTTTAATCGCATTTCAAATCCGAAAAGGCGACATGCCGGTATTCTACATTGCGAAAACAAATGTCATGGCAAACGTTAAATGAAGAACTAAATATCAAGGGACCACCTATTAGAGAAGCTGCAGGATGGAAAAAGTATGAAATATATAAACCAGTTCAAAAATATTTGACTATAACTTTAATAGGTTTGGGCCGATTTTAAAGTACACACAAAACATTTTCATTTTCTTCGCCGTCGAACCACAATACCACAAAATCCATTTTAATTATTTTTTTTTATTACAGAATGTCTTAAATAAATTGTTTAAACAATTTTCACAGCCAAACACAAAAAATTTATTTATTTTTAATTTGACGTTTATTGACACTGACGTATATTTGAGCAGCGTTGCCACGATTTGAAAATAAATTGCGAATGCGATTGCGAAAGTCTCACAGAATCCCAATTTTCTTTCGCATCGCATTTCATTTGCGCATCGCATTGATTTTCGCATCGCAATTCAGAATAAGCCTCCTGGAAGGCAGCTGGCAGCCCCAGCACCAGGATCGGATGCGGAAGCCTAATCAGCTAGCTACTTCGTCATAAAACTAAATGATTACCAAAACCGAAACAAATCTGAGGCCCTATGCTCCTTATAGGATCGAGAGGAATATATATATAAAAAGTCCAAAAAATTTAAAATTTTGCAAACTTGTCAAAAATCCCTTTTCATTAAAAAAATATTTCTATTTTTTGGAATCACTTATGTAAGTCATTCATGTGAGTGATTATTTCATTAAATATAGTAATGACTTATACATATATTACGCTAGAGGAAGTTGTTATGTAATTGCTCCTAGTGTCAACAATATTTGTGATTAGCGTTCTCAACGTCTGCAATTTCACATCGTCTTCAAGTTGCATACTATGACATTTTTAACTTTACGGCGTAGACAGTTTTGATAGTTTTTTTTTGGACTTTCGAAAAACGATAGAATATTTTAACAAGGTTTCATTTAAATGTGCTAAATTCCCATTTTTTCCTATTGATAAACTGAAATTTATTGTTGATGGGATAAGCTATTCCTATGCTAAACTAAAGATAAAACTGTTAAGCGAATAAGAATTATAAACCCCAGTTTTATTTGTAACAATATTAAAGTTTAAACAAAAACAACAACAATAAACAGTGAGCTTATCTTTTCTTACAGTCCCGACTACATTTGGTTGATTCACACAGTGTTCGAAAATAAACATTAATTATCGCTCCCTAGTGTTCGGTTCGGTAGATTTGTGGAAAACACAAATGTTAATAGTGTGTAGTTAATCATTAAAAAAACGACGTTTTCCTGTTTGTCATCTTTTAAACACACAAATAATACTGTTCTTATCCAAGACAACAAAAAGATGAGAACATTTAGTTCCTTTCGGTTTTTTTTTAAAAACCACAAACTTCATTGTGTTCGGTTTAGCTCATTAATGTTCGTTCGTTTCTGTTGTGCGTAGCGCCCTTTTGGCTGGTAAAAAACCAAACATTTTTTACAAAAACAAAGTGCACATACGAAAAATAAACAAAAAACAGCTAAATAATTTTACACAAACCAAACATATAGACAATACACACACAAGCAGTTCGTGGTGCGGTCGTTGCTAAAATTTTTGTTTGTTCATTTTTTTCATCAATGTAAAAAAAGAAACACTAAAATATAATGCTTGTCTACAGTATCACTACAATTGTCCTGTTGTTTAACGAAGAACAGAACACTATATAATGTTTGGCTCTTTCTTGAAATAGTAACGAACGGTATTAAAGGTTTTGTTAGTCTACACAAACACTAAAACAATAGATATCGTTCCCGGGTGTGTTAACCGAACGCTTAAACAAGTTCTGTTTATTTTTGAACACTGGTTTCACATCATTTCGACTCGAGAAGTCATGTTTATTTTCGAACACTGGTTTCAAATCTTTTCGACTCAGTGACAGAATATGGCAACTGGGCTATATTGAAGAAACTTTTTTTATTGTAGACAATTTTTCAATAGGCTACTGTGTTTATATGAAAACTGTTGCTGGATATGAAAAAGAATATTCATAAATTGTGACAGCAATAAATATTTTTGTGAAGGACATAAACAATAGATATGTATGTTGGAAAGTAAATCATGCAAATGCTGAGATTTTATTTACATATTTATTTTTTATGATAAATATTTTTTTTTTATCATATGAAAAGAAATTCTAACTTTTTTAAGCATAAAAATATGCACTTGAAAATGACACTTTAAACAACAAACCAAAAATTTTTAAAAATATAATTTTTTCCAAACAACAGCAATCAATATATGTACATACATACAGTAGCCCAATTAAGTCCACATACATCGTAGTATCCTATATTAAAAATTTATTTATTTATATCTCTTAAAAAACATATGCATATAATTTTTTTTTTTATTACCACCGTAGCCACATATGTTATATAATTAATGCCCAATTTTCAGGATAGTATTTAAATCTATAGATTTATTTTTTGAGTTTTATTTGAAAAGTCTTATATACAAGAAAATATCATAAAACACTGTATTTATATACAAGGCTGTCTGTTATTGCTTTGCATGTAGTTATTGTAGTGTTGCGAAATTGAGGCCACCTTGCTAAGTTATTACTAGGGATTCGATTTCCATGCAAATGCATGTTGTTTGTCTCTAGTCTAAAAACGATCACTTATCTTTCTGTATCATTAAATTTTTGGTGAAATGGCAGCGATTTGTTTTTGCATATTTTTGAATATTTTGAAATTTTTTAGTGTTTTTTTCTTTAATTTCCATAATATAAAAAAAAAATTAATACAAATTTTTTAAATACACAAAAATACCGTAAAAAAAAATTTTTTTTCTTGATCCGAATAAGTAGCTGAGTTGATTTAACGATGTACATTTGGCCGCGTTAAGAATTTACTTATTCAAAAAGATTTTTTTTTTTTAAAGAACGTTTTTAAAAAGGTACTTTTTTGATGAAACTTTGCAGGCATACATATTCCCGATGACAGCACACGAATACATGGGCGTAGCCAGGATAAAATTTAGGGGGGGCGGGCAAAATTTTTTAAAACCTTTTCTTTAGCTTCACTTCGGAAAATCAAATCTTGTAACGTATTCCCGATGACAATACACGAATACATGGGCGTAGCCGAGATAAAATCTAGGGGGGGCAAAATTTTTTCTTTTTGTAAAATGCTTTTTTGACCGCCTTTTACTCAATGCAAATGGATGAAACTTTGCAGGCATGCATATTCCCAATGACAATACACGAATACATGGGCGTAGCCAGGATAAAATCTAGGGGGGGCAAATTTCTTTTAAATGTTCTTTTTTAAGAAAAGCGTTTCTTAAAAAAAAATTTTTTTAAATGTTATTATGTATTTGTAGAATATTTTTTAATTTGCTTTTAATAAAAAAAATTCAAAAAACTCGATACAAATTAAAATTGATAATTTATTAGGAGAGAATATGCGGCTTTAACAGGATGGTGCCTCTTGCTACACAGCAAGACAAACAATGTATCTTTTGAAAGAAATGTTCGAAAATCACATAATATTTTGTAAAGAAGGAGTGAATTGGCCACCAAGATCAACCATTTCGGAGGAATGCATTGAAAATGTGAAACATTATTTTACGCTTGAAACATCTAAAATCTAATATCAATGAAAATGAAACCATTTCTAAAAAAAAATATTTGTTTATACCCTTCCCCGAAGGTAAAAGGGTATATATAACTTTGTCATTCCGTTTGTAATTTCTACAATATTGATCCTACACCCTATAAAGTATATATATTCTGGGTCCTTATGAAAAGCGAAGTTCAAATCTGGTTATCCGTCTGTCTGTTGAAATGGGTTTTCCGAAGCACCCAGATATGATGGGGGCTTGGTTGGCGTATCTTTCTCAGGTATCTTTCTCAGGTATTCTTATTATAATTTTGCTATTGAAATTCAGCCAGATCGGTCCACAAATGGCTGAGATATGAGCAAAAAACCACGACTACCTCTAATTTTTTCCAAAAATCCCTTGTGGTTGTTGTATTTTTATTACTTTTTGCTGTATATCTGGGGAACGGAAAAAGCCAAAGTTTCCAAATTAGGTACACACATTTAGGTTGCCAATATACACCATCCTACAAAATGTGGGCGGGATTGGCTGCCATATGTCCTATGGATATGATTTATATACCAAAATATCGGAAATTTTTAGTAGAACATATTTTATAAAAAACTCGGGAAAATCGGTTCAGATACAAAAAAATTATGACCAAAATTTTTTTTTTTTTAAATACCCACTTTCGGGAACCATAGATCTCCCTAAAAATAGAAACTGTGAGTTCTCTGGTGCGAATCGAAAAAGAACATTTTTTTTAAATTTTTATTTTTTTTATGTTCTAAAAACGATTTAAAAAAAATATTTACCAGTTTTCGGTTTTTAAATTTAATTTATATTGAAGTTTAAAGTATTATAAATATGTACATATGTATACATATGTAAGAATTATTTAGTTTTTGTCTAGTTGCTCTGTATTCTGCTCCCACAATGGTGAAGAGTATATAAGATTCGGCACAGCCGAATATAGCACTCTTCCTTGTTTTTAAATACTTTTTTTCTACAAAAGTGCCAAAAATTTAAAAGAAAACACCAAACCTTTTTTAGATTTCATTTTGTTTAATACTATTAAACAAAATTAAACAAAAAACGACCTGTAAAAAAGTAAAAAACTTGACAAATAATAATTTTGTCACAATAATAATAGAATTTGTTGCCACTTTTCTAGTGATGACACTAAAAAAATCAAAAGATGTAAAAGGGAACTAAATGAGATTGGATCATCTTGTAAAGATGTTGAAGATTTAATTTGTATCCCTTTGTATTTCTTATGATAAAATTTCAACATCTTCGCAATTTGTTGGTAGATGTTAAATGTTGACAACTGTAAAAGGGCTTTTAGACTTGTAAGGTGTTTTGAAATCGAAAGTGTACAGCAAAAATCCCACAACAATGCAAGAGCCTAAAAACAACATTATCGAGCAGATACCAACCATTGACAACAGTTTATTGAAAAACGTGATTGAGAATTTTGGTAAAAGGTTGGGAGCCTGCCGAGCCAGTAGGGGGTCACTTGACCGACATATTTTTTTGTTTTTGACCGGAATCTGTTTGTATTAAACTGAAACAAAAATTGTATATATTTCAAAAAAAGGCTCTTTTTATTAAAATTAAAATGATACCTTAATTTTTGGACACCCTTTACTTGACCAAGGTAGGTCAAAAATAACATATTTTAATTTTCAAAGGATTAATGCTGCTAACTTTTTGTTGAACTAAATTTTTATAATACCCGAGGTTCCCAAATTTGGGAGACAATGGCGGCCCTCCGGTTTTGCCTACTGACGCTAAATCCAAAACTTAAACTAAAACACAATCCTTTAAATATCACCTGAAATTTTATTCCAATCGTATTAATCGTTTACAAAATTCCGAATTATTTCCATTATTTTTTTTTCAAAATCCCTTAGTGTGCACTATCTATTTATATAAATCATTTTATCACATTTTCAAACAAATACTTTTCAAAACATACCGCTCATTTGCTGCAAGACCGGCATAACTCAAAAAAATGAAATTTTAGAGTTAGAGATGCAGAATTTTTCGCTTGTTTTTAATTATATTATGTATTAAATTCATCTTTTATACTTTCCCAGTTTGAAGAGAATGTGTCTTCTTTTTTCTAAGTAGTTAGAGCAAATTAAAAACTTTAAATGCGTTTATATCTCGAAATGGATTTTTTGAGTTATGCCTGTCTTGCAGCAAATGAGCGATGTGTACTTTTGTCATCTATCATTAAATTATCTCTTACAATTTGAATTTCCTACTTTACAAACATATTCATTAGAGTATATCGTTGGTCTCATGTAGAAAGGCCCTAACTCACATAATAGCAACTTTACAAGAGAAGGTAAAAAACATACAGCCTGTTTTCAGATGAGGAGCGCAAAATTGTTAGTTTACTTACGAATTATTTACGAAAACAAATTTTATTTTACATGTAATGCTATGTTCACACTATGGTTCTTAAAAGCGTTTAAGCAAAATGTTGATTCAGTTAATCAAAGCCGTTTACTTTACATTTGAGATGATTAAGATGACAGTTGATTAAGAAAAAAAACACAACAATTTATTTTTCTATTCAACATTTTTCATTTTTCGAATTTATTCTATGAGCTAAATTTTAGTTATGTGTTTTATAAAGCTTTTTTGTAATAGTTCTATTCCTTCAACTTTTTAGAAATTACTTTATACACTACCGGACTATTATATTGTATTTTCTTTTTACATTTTACCTAAGCCTTCCTTTGGACAGCAATGAAGTATATTGTATGTACAGAAAAATTAACAATTATTAGACACCAGCAGAATGTAATGCATTTTCTGGCCCGCTACGGCCTTCGTCAGCATTCTTTGTGTCACACTAGATAGTGATACTTTATAAATTGAATGTATTTAACCCAACAATTTTAACAAATAGAAACTGGGAATTATTCGAAAAATGAAAAATGTTGAATATAATATAAAGTAACCTTCGGAAGGAAATAATTCCCAGTTTCTATTTGTTAAAATTTATTTTTCTTTAAAGTATTAAAAATATTTGAATAAAGTTATCAGAAGATTATTTTAAACATACTTATTTATGATGAAATTGTGAAAATTTATGAATTACCTATGGACAAAATTAAAACATTAAGAAGAAAGCGTGGTCGGTTGTACATGTGAAGGGTACGCTCGTGGTGGCCGATTCTACATTATACTCAGTTTGAGGTATGTTCAGAGGATTCTATGTATTTAATGAAGTCTTTAGTTGAAATCATGTCAATCTGAAGTGATTAACAAATCACTTCAATGTATGTAATCATCTCGATTTTGATGTGATGCTTAAACGCGTTTAAAAACTCAAGTGTGAATATAGTATAAGTAAAACAAAGGAGTTCTAGGCTCCTCATCTAAAAACAGTAAGAAAATAGAATAGATCAATAGATTATAATGTGCAATTGTAATTGTAAAACCGTTATATGTGATAATATATAATATAAATATATAATATATGTGATAATATATAACGGTTTTACAATTGCAATTGCAATAAATTTTTGAATCACTTAAAAATGTCATTAAAAAAAATCGAGTAAGGGCCTTTCTAGATGAGTCCAACGATATGTTACTATGTTCATATTTACAAAATTATAATAAAAAAGCTTTTTTATATTAACTTTGACTTTGTCTAAAAGTCATTATGATACGAGTACTTATTCTCATTTGTTGTATTTTGTTTTATACTTTTAATACCCTCCCGTTACGTTTTTGTTTTGTAATTTCTGTTTTTTTTTTTTTTTTGTACATGTGATTTCCTCATCCAATACAAACGACTTAAAGCAAAAACAACATTTCAAGTGCATTTAACGCCTGACTGTTTGTTTTTCTACTATTTGCTATTTTCTACTGTAATTGTGTCATTTTTAACATTTACTAGTTAAAAAAAAGCCCCTCTTAACAAATTGAGTCATACTACACATTAAAATGTGTTTAATTGTAAGTCTCTACTTATTAACTTAAAATAGATAAATATAAATAAAAAATGATATAAACGACAAAATAGCTAGAAAAATAAAAACGTGAATATTCTAATCTACTGTTATACATACTTATATCTCATATACAGAAATCATACACGTTTTAGAATTATTTAAAATTAATTTGTTTGTTCAATTCTTTTGAAAAGTGTAAAAAAATATTTAAATTATTATTGTTAACTAGCATTTAACCTGCTACTTAGTTAGCGTCTCTTTTTCCTTCGTGGACATATTTTTAAGCCAAAGTTTATTTTTCTAGGTTTAAGCTTGTTTAAATACAAGCATTTAACCCGCTACTTTATAATCGGGCCTTTTCTTTCATAAACATATTTATATGCCAAAGTTATGTATCTAGGTTTTAGCAAATTTAACCTAAAATTTTGTGTTTCTAAGTTCAATAGTATAGAAAATTAAAAAAGTACCACTCGTAGCCAGTTCTTACGAAAATTCAAAAAGTACCAGCTAAAGAACAAAAAAATTCCAAAAAGATTCCTCATAGATTCGAAATTGCATGTTGAATTTTATGTTTTAAGGTCCAATATTAACGATAATTAAAGAAATACCAGTTGTAGAACCAAAAAGCTGAAGAAAGATATTAAATTTCCCGTATTTCCCATTTGGGCACTATTTTTTCCCCCTTTAAAGTATCAAAAATTGCAGTATTTTAGTGGGTGCCCATAATCTGTCAATGAATGAAGCAAAATATTTTGTAAAAAGTACCAAAAATAGTTACGATTTTCACCCTTTAAACGTTCGAATTTCGAAAAATTACCAAACTTGTATTCGTATTTTTTTTTTTTTTTTTTTTTTTTTTGATGAGTTTCGAATGTAGTATAAACTTTATTTCTAGATTTATTGGTTCAAAAGATAGATGGGCTGACTAAAACGTACCAAAATTCGGGTTTTACCCGTTTTCACCCTAAAAGAGCAGAATTTCCAATAACTACCAGACACTTGCCCATTTTTTTTTTAAAGAACAACGATAAGTATTACATTTTTTTGTATCTCTTTTAGTTTTGGAGATAAAAGATTTCCGAATCTACCCTATTTTACCCCCTAAACATTCAAATTTCCAAAAATCCCATCTTAGTGGACCGATTTGAGTCAGTAACGTTACAATTTAAAAAACCACCATTTTTTCTTAATTCGGAGACTTGTTTGTTTAACTAAAAAACTTTTATTTGTTTTTTATAAATTTTTTTAAACTAAAGTATTAAAATTTATCAATCTCTTAAAATTATTTTTTTTTGTTGGGTATTGTGGCAGTCCACTTCGCGTAAACAGTCAAGTAGAGTGAAAAGGACTCCGTTTTGACAAGACCACACTACTCCTCAGATGCATTGCATTTACATCAAAGTCGGTGTTGCCAGTGAAGAATTAGGAAATTATACATGTCTATATACCAAATTACACACTCGTAGCAAAATTGCACACACAAATCGAAAAAGTAGCTCTGCTGGAAAGAATTCGCAAAGCTTACCAATTGCTGTAGTAAGAAAGAATTAAAGGCTCAGTTGGGCGAACGTTGCTGTACCCGTAATGTACCGCACCGTACTGTAAGCACGTTGGTGCACTTATAGCACGTTTAAAAACGTGTCATATGTTTTCCCATACATAAACAAAAAGCAATAGTATACATAAAACAAAACACACAGTGATGGGAATCAAAAATGTTCAAATGCTGACCGATGTGCAGAAAAGGTACCACGTGATTTAAATGGTATTAAAACAGTATTTTGTGTATGTAGAAAATTTTAATATTTATATTATAGATTTACAATAAATAAATTTGTATTTTAGCATATATAAATTTTAAGCATACATACCTATATTAAAAATGTGCATATACCAAACAAGGTTTTGATACCATTTAAAGTCTTTTATATGTTTCACATTTCCATTGTATGTGTATATGCATTTGTTTACTTTAAACATCTAAACATATGCATATTTGTATATTTGGAAATATGTTGTATTGTAAGTTGTTTTGTCGCAATTCCATAGATATACTGAAAAAAGTACCAAGAAAAAGAGCAAAATTACCCGCATTCAATGTAACATGCATGAAATTCTATTTTATACAGATTGGTACGTTGCAACTACGGTACATTGCATTTCGGTAAGCTTTTGTATTGGCTTTCATATAACAAAAAGCGAACAGCTGATAGATACAGTACAGATACGGTACAGCAACGTTCGCCTAACTGAGCCTTAAATGAACATGTATAACGGCACGTACCCACACGTAGTATTCATTTCCGAACATAAGCAGTAGTGTCGGCGGAAGAAGAGCACAAAAATGTTTTGTAGCAGCTTAGCAACATACATTCTAAAAAGTCGCGTGTGTGGTTCTGTTTGATTCAGAAATCAAACAAAATGTTTATTGAATCTTTATATATTTATTTATTAAAGATCTTTATTTTTAGATAAATACACTAAACTTTATTATTAGGGGATAAGCTAGTTCCGTTGCGCATTTCGCTGGTTGCTTAGGCCAGATCATCAGGAAACATTTTTCCAAAGACTTTGGCAAAACTAAATATATTATACAAATAAAACTGTAAAGCGAATGAGAATTACAAATGGAAAAGAGTTGTAAAAATACTGTATTTACTTTGATTTAACTATTTTTTATTAAATTATTTAATTATTTCATTATAAAATATGTTTTATTGAGTGCTATTTTGCACAGTGTAAATTTTATAAATTTTTTCATTGACAAACAAAAAGTTCGTTGAACTAAAATTTTATTTTTAACAAACTATGTTGTTAAAAATTCTATTGAGATATTTTTTCCTCCAACGAGACTATTTTAAACATACTATGTTTAATTTAACCATTTTATTGTTAACGACAACCATACAAAACTATTACAATATGGCTAAATTAGTCATCCATCAAGAAGCCACAGCCATATTATGGTTGCCTCCGAACATGTTATGGTTAATTAGACCAAAAATATGTTAAGCAATTATAATAGCATGGCTGAATTTTAACCATAGCAGTTGCTTTTGGAAAAGAGGAAAATACTATTGTTAATTTAAAAACAAATTATTGCCATATTTATTCATAAAATTTTGTGGTTGTGGCTTCTTGATGGATGACTAATTTAGCGATATTGTGGTTAAAAATAGTTTTGTTGTAGCTGACTATATTTAAACATGAGTTCTTTACGTGTACTTATCGACTACACACTATTGTTGAGAACTTTATAGCTATAATTGTGTTAGATTTGCTCCACACTATTCAATAAGTCGCGCAAATTTATGTGAAGCAATTTTGAATTTAAATTTATGTTTTATTTATAATACAATTGGAACATACTTCCTAAATTCTCAAATCTAAAGAATGTTCACTTGAGCGTCAAAAGAAACTGTACGTACACCTTAATCTATATATATAAAAATGAAAAATGTTTGTATGTGTGTTTGTTTGTTTGTTTGTTGGCTTATAGACTCCTAAACTACTGAACCGATTTTCCTGAAATTTTTACAGATACATCACGTGAGCCCTGAAAATAAAATAGGCTACTTATTTTTTCGATAGGGGCAGGGGAATTGGTATCCCCCATAGGATGCCAATATTAATTATCGCATATATTAAGATCCGCTGCACGCATTATGCAGAACTTTTGGTAGTAAGATCTTCTGAGCCCCAAAATTAAAATAAAATAGCAGCGGGGGAAGTGGAATCCCCCATAGGACGCCAATGTTTAACATCGCATATCTAAAGAACTGTAATAGTGAGAATGTTCAAACTTTCTAGAAGTCACTCTTATGGTATACAACACTTTTGAAAATAACAATAAAGCGGATAGGCGCAGGGGGGAAATACCTCCCATAGGATGCATATATTAAATATCGCTCAACTGAAGAATTATTAAAGGCAGAGTCTTCAAAAGTGGTTAAAGCTATTATTATAGTAAACTATAAATTTCAATATACAAATGGGCGGGGTAGACGGGGGAGGAGCAGTACCCCTCATATATAGAAATATTAATAAGAGCCACTGAACGCATTTTGTTGAACTTTTGGTAGTACGATCTTCTGAGCCCCGAAATTTAAATAAAGTAGCAGCGGGGGAAGTGGTTTTCCCCATAGAACGACGATGTTTAATATCTCTTATCTTAAGAACTGTTATAGTAAGAATGTTCAAACTTTGTAGAAGTCACTCTTATGGTATACTACACTTTTGAAAATAAAAATAAATATCTCTACTGTAGAACTATTAAAGGGAGAGTCTTCAAAGTTGGCTAAAGCATTGTAGCGAAGCGCAACGGGTTAAGCTAGTTTATTATATTTACAACCTTATTTCCAAAATATATTTTTTAATTTAATTAAAAATTTTTGGTTTTTTATTTGTAATATTTTGCATTTTATTAAAAGAGATCTGTTTAATTCATACTGATTTCTATGAAGACTAAATTTCCCACACCATTGGCCCCCATACATCCCCACGCTATGATCCAACCACCACCTAGATTCACTATAAACGTAACATTTTGCTGGTCAAATTTAGAATTTCTCCTTCTCCAAATTTTAAATGGTTTTTCTTAACAACCATGAAGATTTTTTTGTTTTTGTTGTATATTTTTTGTTGTTGTTAGAATATTGTTATTCTCTCCTAATTAAATGCAAAAGAAGTTAATTTTACAAATAAAAAAACCAAAAATATTTAATTAAATTATATATTAGAAAATAAGGTTTTAAATATAATAGTTTAAGGTGTACAGTTTGTTTTTTAACGCTCATTGTATGTATGTATATAGTTGTGCTGGGATACTATCGATATTAACGATAGTTCAGATTTCACTATCGATATATCAATATTACTACGGACTGAATGTGTGTACTTGTGCATGAGACTAACTAGTTTTTTATCAGGCTACAGTTCGTTGTTTTTATCACTTTATTGAACGTTTGTATATACGCTCGTTATTTTAGATGACAGTTTTTTAAAAATTGATAAGTACCTTTCTAAAGGAACCGAAGTATTAGGGACTATAAGATATTCTATTGCCACTTTAAATATTATTCTAAATTGGTTTTGATTTTCAACCCATAAGGTAATCTAGCGGACTTATCCTCTAATGGTAGTTCATTGTTCTGTCCTATGCTCGTAATTGCAATTGCATTTTTATTTGATTTTTTTTTTTTACAAAATCATAAAACTATCTGACATTTCAGTCCCTATGTAAACATATAAAAATTTCGGCATAAAGGCCTTAAGTTAGTAGTAAAAAAGATAAGCTAAGCAATTGCTGTTATTCTGCGCGAATTAATAATTGAAAGTTAAAACTTACGGCAAAAAACTGTGTGTGTATAGCTGCTGTTACATGTCTTCATAGCTGTATTTTAAATAATAATAATAATATCGATATTGATATTTTTCCTATCGATATTTTAAGACTATGGATAATATAGATAGTACTATCGATAGTTTCCCAGCACTAGTATATAGATAAACCGTTTGCCTTTAAAACGCCAAAAGGATATACCAATGGATTGAGAATATACCGAAAGTCTACGTAAAGACTCATACAGTGTACATAATAATATTTTTGTTTATTTGGCAAAAAAAAAACTTTTATTTGTAATAAAACGTAAACCAGTTGTAGTGTGTTACATTTTTTAATTATGCACTACATACCAATAAATTTTGATATATTTATCATTTAATTACAAAAATTAATTTTAAGTAAATTAAAGAATTAATTTTTAATTTGAAATTAATTTTGTGTTGTTTAATTTGTTGTCATGTGATTTTTATAATTTAAATTTAAACAAGAAAGTATAGTCGGTCAAGCCCGACCATATGATACCCTACACCACAGTATTTAAACACATATCATGCTTATGTGTCCATGTAAATATTGGTTTATCTTTGTTTATAAACTTCATGAAAATCGGTTTGAAAGTTTGTGAGAGGCAGAAATTGCCCCCTGCCTCCCCTTGTGGTACTATTTTTTAAAAACTGTATAGCTAATGTGTCCCTATAGATATGGATCTATCTATGTTTAAAATTTCATTTAAATCGGTTTGATAGTTTCCCTCGCGGTCCTACGATTTGGCCAATAATATTCTATGACCCAAATTTTATCAACTTATCTCCAAAATTGCGACCTGTACTTTGGGCACAAGGTTACATGGACAGCCAGCCAGCCTGCCAGCCAGCCGGACGGACATCGTTAGTTCGACTCAGAAAGTGATTCTGAGTAGATCGGTATACTTTAAGGTGGGTCTAGGACCTCTATTTTAAGGCGTTACACACATCAGCACAAATGCATAATACCCTCTTCACTATTGTGGTGTGGGTATAAAAAAAGTTTAAATATATATCGAAAATAGTGTTTTTCCTACGGAATTTTTGTCCCGGGAAATCCCGGGATCCCGCATATTTTTCGGGAAAAAAACCCGGGAAATTTGTGCAGGAATTCGCGGGATTTTTTTAATTCTATTGTGGCAACTTTACTGCTGATATGTTTAATTCTAAATAAGTTGTGTTATGAAATAGTTCTAAGCCGTTAGGCAAAAAGGTCCTAAGTCAAAAAAACCAATTTTAAGTTTTTGATCGACTTTAATTCGATTTTTTTTTTCAATTTTGTTTGGTTTTAGTCACTTTAGTCTAGCACAATTGCTTCTAATCGTTATCATCTGATCTTAGGAAAAAAGTCTACGAAATACACCAAATAAATATTTTTCAATTTAACATTACGAAAAACTACAGTTTCTGACTTACGAGCTTTTTGCCAAACGCCAAAGAGATGTCAATTCATATCCGATAAGTTAGGCAATGTTTAATGTTTACTGCACTGAAATTTCAAAAGAAGAATAGTTAAATTGTTCAGAATTTTTCATTTGTTTAAAAACCCATATTTATTTGCTTCACAAAATTTAATGATTTTATATGCAGAGCATCTACATCAAAGATTTTTCGGATTAGATTCTGTAAGAAATGATGACAAAAGTTTTTAATTAAGAAAACGCTTATTCGATTCGAAGAAAATAATTTTATTTAAAAGGAATTACAAGTTTTGCAGAAAGTGCTAAGAAAACTGAAGTGTTTAGCGTTTATATGATGTTTCTTTGGCCATAAAGGCAAACATCCGTAGAAAGGAAACGTGTTTTTTTCATTGTTATCTTCTTGATAAAAATAAGAAATAGGCTTTCAAAAGATTCTGTAAATGATTATTCTAAACTTAAATCCAATTTTAAAAGAAATGTTTTGTAATAGTTTGTTTAAATAACTTAACTTTTTTTGTTTTATATAAATGCTGTTGGCTTTGAATTAATTCTGTGGCAATAAGTGCTTAAGTCTGTCTATTTGTTTAGTTTTTCATAGGAGAACAATTTAAAACTTTAAAGTTGACTTTTGGAAACTTACACCGAATTTAATATAATCATCAGGTCTCTGTGGTTATAGTTTTTTAAGTTTTTATTCCTAAATCCTCCTAATGTCACAGATCGGACGTTTTTATTATTCCAAATGTTATTTCCCACTGAAAAAAAAATAACCAAAAAGTAATTTTGCTATAACAACTTCCTCAAAAATCTTACAAAATAATTGAAATTTTGCCCATGTGTACTTTTGAACATGAAGATTTTAAGGTGCTATTAAGCACGTTTTTCTTTTTGCCACAGAAATAAAAACGTTGAATGCATTTATAATTGATTGATCTCAGAAAATTTTATTTGTTCAAATAAATTAAATTAATAAAAAAACACGTAAATCAATTAAAAATGGATAATCATTCAGAAAAGCAAATTTCGATCTACCAAAGGTTAAAATACAATTTGGTTTAAGGATTGATGTTTGACTATTGACGTCAGCGGTCGTCGATGGCTGCGAGTGTAAGACGGCAAATCCATCTGAGGAGATCGAGTGGTTGCGATCGAAACATGTCATGGTAACCTGCCGGCCGGGGTTCGAGCCCCAGCCACGTCAAGAATGAAAGATTATCAATAACAATTTTAATTAATTTTCATGTTTGTAAAATTCCTTTCTTCATAAAAATAATTTAATGAAAATTAAATTTGATGAACTTAAGCCTAATTATAAAAATTTGGATTAAAAACCATAAATAGTTCAACAAATTAACCACAATACTGATTATTAAATAATATTTTGTATCGATTTGTATTGAGCGGCAATTCCCAGGATCCCGAGAAATTGAAAAATAAATCCCGCTTTCCCGGGAAATGTAAAAGTCCGGGAAAAGAAAAACTCTAATCGAAAAGTACATACTAATATGAAGGTCTTTAGTAAAGAAAACCATCAAGTTCTACTTTGCTTTGACAATATTGTTACCTGGAATGTTATTCCATCCGGACTAACCGTTTACAAAATCAATAATTATTTCCATTTTTTACGAAATCTCTCACTGTACAAAACGTTAACACACGTAATTTTTTTTACAAAATTTTTAAGTATTTTTTGTATATTTGTGAAAACAAGACATCATTTTCTGCACATTGATATAGAATTTGTATAAATTTTCTTTGCTGTAAATATTACAAGCCAAATTTTATTTTGAAAATATAAGTTTTAGGACTTTGTTTTATTGATTTTCTAATAAAGTTATTGCATCTTGGCTTTAACCAATTATGGGCTACAGAATATATAATTTATTTGTACAAAATTTTGTGATGGCTTATGAGATTTGTTTATTCTTAATGTCATATAATAATCAAAACTATCTCGAGGTCTGAAATTTGAATTAAAATTTGTATATTTTTAAACTGAAGAAAATTAAAAATAAAAACCGCTGTAGGGAGCGTATTCGTTGACATAAATATAAATCAGAAATAAAACTATAAAAACCAACCTCTCGTAGTTTCTCAGGCATGTTGTTTGTATAAATATTTCACTTTTTAAGAAAACCAAATAAAACAAAATATGTCAGACTTTTTTAAGAACACTTTTAATATTTTATAAAATTTTTATACTATTAAAAGCTTTTATTTAAATTTTTTCTAAATGCAAGTTATTTTCCTAATTTTTTAAATTTAGCACGAATTTATATTATTTTCAAAATAATTTTCTCATATATTTCACATTGAATTTATTTGACTTTAAAACCTTGAATATTTTTATGGGTTATTACTTTTTTTAGCCAAAAATAATTTTATTTTTTTTTGTTGTGTAGAAAATAATTTCCAAAAATAATGAAAAAAATTGATGAAAATATTTTTCTTTTTAAATAAAAAAAAAAAAAAAACAGCACCCGCGTAATGTTTCTTAAATACTCGAAATACTCGATATTTATTTATTTTTATTTCAAATTTTGAAATGATAACATTCGTGCAAAATTGAACACAGACGGAGAAAAATTAAAAAATTTATCATTTATTTCTATACAAGTAAGAACAAATACGTCTGGTTGTAGACTCGTTTGATCCGCAACTGTTGCGGCAAATATGTTTCGTTTTCTTTAGGCTCTTTCCCCCATTAGAAATGAATGAAAGCGTCTAAGCAAAATTCTCGAGCTGAAATGTTAGTATGTTTGTATAAAAAACTTATTAATGAATGGATTTGCACAGGGGCGTTAATTTTTTTAATTTTCAATAGAAAATGCTTAAAAAGTTTAAACAAAACATGAGCTTACGTTTAAATATTTTAATTTATTTGTACTTTTTTAAATTATGTTTAAAAGCTTCAGAATAATGTTAATTGATTGTTAACATAGCTGTGTTAGCTTTAATGTAGAGGGTGTTTTTTTAAGTCCGATAGAACTTAAAACTGTAAAAATAAACTTACAAAAAATTCAATTTTAATCAAAACAAGCTAAAATTCATTTGATTTAATTTTCATTAAATTAAGTAAAATTCCTTTAAAACGTGAAATTAATTAAAATTTGTCATTCTTGACTGACGGGGGAATTGAAACCACGTTCACGGACAGGTTGATGTGACAAGTGGCACTATATCTTCAGTAATCTTTGCCTTTTAACACTGAACGCCATTGACGACGGCTGGCAGTCAATAGTCAAACATCAATTTTTAAACCAAATGGTAGTGTCCGACCGAACGTTCGGGTTCGATTTCGGAGTTCGGCAAAAAATTATGTTCGGTCAAAGTTCGGTGTTCGGCGAAATTTTTACCGAACTTAGCGAACACCGAACTTTTTTATGAAATAACATATTTATTATAATTTCAAATTATAATTTGGCATTACGAAATCAATACAATTATTTTTCTCTAAAGTGTACAAAAATGTCTTTATATGTGTAATTTTTAGAAGACGGTAAAAAATACAACAAAAAAAAGGTTAAATTTTATTTGGCATAAAAAATACTCTCTATTTATATTCTGCGAATGGTAAGGTAATCTATAGTTTTGGGTGAACCACAAACCAAACTTTATAGTATACATATTTCCAGATAAAAATGTCATCCAATCCATTTTCGAGTTTTTTTTTTTTGAAAAAAAATGAGCAAGCGCTCAATGCAAATGTTGCGCCAAACAAATGTCAATGGGGAGTTCATTGCCAAGCAAACAAACTACCGCCAATATTAAACGCCACTTAGAGAAAATACACTCCAACGAATCCAAAAAATAAATTCAAGAGGTTTGAGTACTAACTATGTATACTAGGGCTATAACAAGTATCAGGTGTATATTTTTTAAATTTTCCGTGAGATTAAATGGTTGTTTTCAAACTTCAACCCGATCCTTGCGTAAACTTTCTTAACAATCCGAAAAATTATCATATTTTTTATTAATAACTTTTAATGTTCTACACGACTATACATATACGACTATATATATATTCGCAAAAAGTGTGAAAAAGTTATAGCCCTAATGTATACTGCATTCAACTTGAAATTTATTTTTTATTTTTTGTCTTAAAAAAAGCAATTACTAATTACAGTATTTATCGGATATAAGAAACTTAAAAAATCCAGGAAAAAAGTATCTTATAAGCGTTTCTTTCTTATATACAACTATTTTATATAAGAAACTTATTTCTTATATAAGTAGCTATGGCCATAAGACTTTTATATTTTGGTTTTATGTCTCTTTATTTGTTACATAGGGTCCTGACAATTTTTTGTTATAATAAACGTCAAACTTCATATAAAAAAAAAAAACGCTGACAAAAATTTTAAAGTTTTTTCTATATGGACTTTGACGTTTGGTATGACAAAAAATTGTCAGGTTAAGACCCCATGTTAACGTTTCTAACTTTTAAATAATTATTGTCTATGTCTTTTGAGTTTTTCACTAATTTAGATAACGTTGAAAGTCCAATATTATATTTTTTGCATTTTCGCTTCTTTTTATACCGTTTTGTATTTCTTTTAAAATTTTAACTTTTGTTTTTATTGACAAAAAACACAAAGCTTCTCATGAGTACCAGCTCGTTCATCTAAAACTAAAGCTGGAGGTCCATAACACGCGTTTTCGCCTCCACGCATCGCATGCTTTTATAACCTTACTTGCGTTCAACGTTTCAAGTTACATGCAACGCTTTTTATGCAGCAGCAGCACAAGTAAAAATAAAATTAAATTTGTCAAAATCAGCTGATTTGTTCGAACGCTGCTTGCGACGCTTACAAAAGTAGAAACTAAATCTACTTTTCGCCTCAAGGCATCTACGCTTTTGTGCATGTAACTTACTACGTATAACTACGCAGATTCTACTGTTTTGACAGCTGCGTATGCTTCGAAAAAGCGAGTAACGCGTGGTGTGGACCTCCAGCTTAAAAGTAAAAAAAAAACTTTGTTCTTGTTGTAAAACTGTCAGAAAACAGAGTTGTCCATGCAAACTACATAAATTCTGTGTTGCCGTTGGAAGTTTCTTATATAAATTCTTTTTCTATAAATTTTGTGATTTTGGAGTTTAAGAAAAATGTTCTTTTATCAGTTTTTTTGTTATAAGCGTTTTTCTTATATGAAACCTTTCTTGTTAAAAAAATCGCAAAAAAGACATGGTGTTTTTGAAAATGTTTCTTATAAGCGTTTTGTTCTTATATGAGATGTTCTTATATCCGAATAATACTAAAATAGTTTTGACTACTATAAAGTGCAATTTATCTTTTCATGTTGCATCCTTCCAAAAGTGTAAATGTTAATAATTTCCCGAAATTTTGTTTTGTTTTAAATAAATACATTAAAAAAAGTACAATTGTTCAGATTTATTAACAAAAATTTCGGGTTCGGGTTCGGTCGAACTTGTCAAAATTTACCGAAGTTCGGGTTCGGTTTCAAAAAGTGCGTTCGGTCGGACACTACTAAATGGTATTTTTCTACTTTAGTTGATCGAAATTTGCTCTAAATGATTATCTATTTTAATTGATTTACATGTTCCTCCTTAATTCTGTTTATCATACTTTTCGTCAATAATTCTTCATAAAGTCCAAAGGACATTTTTGTGGGTTTCATGTTTTTGTCTTTCTTTTTCTCGTTGACATTTTTTAGCTCAACTTACAGCCATACCTAAACAAGAGCGAAAGCGTTTTATAGCTGTCAAAAATTCTCATGCTCATACAATTTGTATGAAGCATCCCTAAATAGCGCGGCGTCAACCCTTTACAATTGAAAAATTCGATTTTGACAGCGCGTTTAATAGTGAAGTTGGCCGCTTTTGTTGATAAATAATGGCAATTTAGCTATTTTGTTGTCAATCTAGCGGTTTTTTATCTTCTTTTAATTTCTATTATGTGGGTTTTATTAAACAAGAAAGTTAACACTACTGTTTGTGGTACAACGTAAACGCTTTTGTTTAGGTATGGCATATCAGCGTAACAGCTAAGCGGAAGAAAACGTTCCGACTTCCGCTCATGTTTCGGTACGGCTGTTAAAGGACAAATGTAAACATAGAGCTTGTGCCTTACCCTTAGTCTACACCAAAGCATGGGCAAACATATTTATGTTAACTAATTATTGGAAAAACAATCAAAGAAGAAGGTGCAGTGTAAAAACTAACGCTATCTTGCAAAATTATTTTTATTAATATAAATTCTTTCTTATTTGACTTTATTATTTAAATGTTTATAATTTTTGTAAGCTTGAAGTCTTTTTTTATTATAAAATATTAATTTTTATTAAATTAAATTTTATTTTTGATAAAGAATAAAGAATTAACATAGACTAACAGTTATTGCAACATAAATTGCCGGCAATAAATATGAACAAAAAAGTGCTGTCTACATTAAATATGACATCATTTTGGCATTTACTGCCAATATTTATCCCAATATTTATCTCTGGTATAGACGGGCATTTAGCTGTTCACAATAATTAGTACAGTGGTAATTAATTTTAATTCATTTCATGTTGTAAAGTACCTTTCTTCGTAAAAATAATTTAATGAAAGTAAAATTTAATGAACTGATTAAAATATGAAAATTTGGATTAAAAACCGATAAACAGTTTAATTAAATAACCATAATGATATTATTTAATCAAAACCTTTTGAAATGATTTTGGACAGCGTGCTGTTCTTGACGGAGCGGATTCTTGGCGTAAATCTTTGAGCCATTTTTTCAAGCATTGATAGCCATTTGTCACGAATAATATGCTGGTCTCCAAGGCGTTAAATATTTCTGGTATTTCAGCATTAACAAAGTGACTTCTCGTTACCCTACAGAAAATAATCGAGGGGCCTCAAATGGAATGGACTTTATTGCCAATTGACAGGTTCATTCCTCGAGATCAACTTATCGCCAAATTTTAACTACAATAAGTCAAAGATTACGGTTGCCGTATAAAACGTAGTTCTAGCTCCACCTTGTTGAAAACAACGCAAAAAAACAACATTTACCTATCATGATGGTGCGGTAACGGCCTTCATTGAGCGTAACGCAAGTTTCGTCTTAATTTTTGTTAAAAAAAAAAAAAAAAAAAATGATACGGTAATGCAACCAGCGTGTAAACCGTACCAAAAGGTGGCCTGAATGTCATGGATGCTGCAGTCCATATGCTGCAATTTTGCTTATTAACAAACTTAGTTGCCTTCCAAATCCCTTATCCAACTACACCTCTGTTCTTTCTCTCGCAAAATTAAAAAATTATATATTAAAAAGCTTTTTTTTAATAAATAATTATTTTAACAAAACCGAAACGGGTAAGTATTTTCATTATACAATTACTAGGTATATTACAGATAATATTGTTTACAACAGAAAGTAAATACGTATGTACATATGTATGTATAGGTAGGTATGTAATGGTTTTTTTTTTCATCAAAAATTTTTTAAGAAATAGCTACCTGTTAAAAATAAATAAATTTAAATTTATACAAAATTCTGTAATGTTTTAAATCAGAAAGAATTATATAAATTCAATTCAAAGTACAATTCTTAGTTCTGTTTACATTAAATTAAAGTGATTACTTCCTGTTCTTCATTATCTCCTTCTTAAACATCATCATCTGATTAAATGTAAACAAAATTTGTTTTTGCTTGAAAAAAAGCTCTGCTTCTTTGTCGTTCGTTTGTTATTTTTCTTTTTGCACTTGCTAAATTGTTGTTTACATTTTCTATGCAAATTTAAAAAAAAAAACAAAAATTGTTTTTGTTTTATTTTGATATATTTGTTTTTGTTTTTCCTTCATTTGCTGTAAATTGTTTGCGTGTGATTACTGGTATTGTGAATAGCTTCATTACTTGTCTTTATGATAATGAGAAAACACAGAAACAAAAAAAGGAAGGGGAAAATTCATTTTCGATACAGTCACGGACAAATTTTGCTCATAACGACAAGTTTTTTTTTATTAAGAAAAATCGTATTAATAATAAACTTTGTATTCCCGAAAATAGCTTTGATAATATTATTGCATGTGCCCGTGCATAAAACTGAATTGGCAAATTGGTTTAATTCGTTGTTTTCTTACGAAGACAATAGAATGAAGCGGTTTGTTTTTTAATTTTGTTTTTTCTTTTAACCCGCTTACAACTACAATTCGATTCGGAAAGAACCCAACCAATTGTAGGGGGATGTAAGAAAAGATAAACTCACTGTTTATTGTTGATGTTTTGTTTAAGCTTTGATATTGTTACAAGTAAGACTAAGAGTGTTTATAACTCTTATTCGCTTAGGGTTTTATTTGTTTAATATTTTTATCTTTTCTAAAATCTTTGGAAAAGGTTTCCTGATGAGCTGGTGTAAGCAACCGGCGAAATGCGCATAGAGGCTCGCTTTCCCTCAACAATAAATTTCAGTGTATTTATCAAATATGAAAAACTGGGAATTTAGCACGTCATACGAAGATCGTATTAATAATAAACTTTGTATTCCCGAAAATAGCTTTGATAATATAATTGCATGTGCCCGTGCATAAAACTGAATTGGCAAATTGGATTAGTTCGTTGTTTTCTTACGAAGACAATAGAATGAAGCGGTTTGTTTTTTAATTTTGTTTTTTCTTTTAACCCACTTACAACTACAATTCGAGTTGGAAAGAACCCAACCAATTGTAGGGGGATGTAAGAAAAGATAAACTCACTGTTTATTGTTGATGTTTTGTTTAAGCTTTGATATTGTTACAAGTAAGACTAAGAGTGTTTATAACTCTTATTCGCTTAAGGTTTTATTTGTTTAATATTTTTGGCTTTTCTAAAATCTTTGGAAAAGGTTTCCTGATGAGCTGGTGTAAGCAACCGGCGAAATGCGCATAGAGGCTCGCTTTCCCTCAACAATAAATTTCAGTGTATTTATCAAATATGAAAAACTGGGAAATTAGCACGTCATACGAAGATCGTATTAATAATAAACTTTGTATTCCCGAAAATAGCTTTGATAATATAATTGCATGTGCCCGTGCATAAAACTGAATTGGCAAATTGGATTAGTTCGTTGTTTTCTTACGAAGACAATAGAATGAAGCGGTTTGTTTTTTAATTTTGTTTTTTCTTTTAACCCACTTACAACTACAATTCGAGTTGGAAAGAACCCAACCAATTGTAGGGGGATGTAAGAAAAGATAAACTCACTGTTTATTGTTGATGTTTTGTTTAAGCTTTGATATTGTTACAAGTAAGACTAAGAGTGTTTATAACTCTTATTCGCTTAGGGTTTTATTTGTTTAATATTTTTATCTTTTCTAAAATCTTTGGAAAAGGTTTCCTGATGAGCTGGTGTAAGCAACCGGCGAAATGCGCATAGAGGCTCGCTTTCCCTCAACAATAAATTTCAGTGTATTTATCAAATATGAAAAACAGGGAATTTAGCACGTCATACGAAGATCGTATTAATAATAAACTTTGTATTCCCGAAAATAGCTTTGATAATATTATTGCATGTGCCCGTGCATAAAACTGAATTGGCAAATTGGATTAGTTCGTTGTTTTCTTACGAAGACAATAGAATGAAGCGGTTTGTTTTTTAATTTTGTTTTTTCTTTTAACCCACTTACAACTACAATTCGAGTCGGAAAGAACCCAACCAATTGTAGGGGGATGTAAGAAAAGATAAACTCACTGTTTATTGTTGATGTTTTGTTTAAGCTTTGATATTGTTACAAGTAAGACTAAGAGTGTTTATAACTCTTATTCGCTTAAGGTTTTATTTGTTTAATATTTTTGGCTTTTCTAAAATCTTTGGAAAAGGTTTCCCGATGAGCTGGTGTAAGCAACCAGCGAAATGCGCATAGAGGCTCACTTTCCCTCAACAATAAATTTCAGTGTATTTATCAAATATGAAAAACTGGGAATTTAGCACGTCATACGAAGATCGTATTAATAATAAACTTTGTATTCCCGAAAATAGCTTTGATAATATTATTGCATGTGCCCGTGCATAAAACTGAATTGGCAAATTGGATTAGTTCGTTGTTTTCTTACGAAGACAATAGAATGAAGCGGTTTGTTTTTTAATTTTGTTTTTTCTTTTAACCCACTTACAACTACAATTCGAGTCGGAAAGAACCCAACCAATTGTAGGGGGATGTAAGAAAAGATAAACTCACTGTTTATTGTTGATGTTTTGTTTAAGCTTTGATATTGTTACAAGTAAGACTAAGAGTGTTTATAACTCTTATTCGCTTAAGGTTTTATTTGTTTAATATTTTTGGCTTTTCTAAAATCTTTGGAAAAGGTTTCCTGATGAGCTGGTGTAAGCAACCGGCGAAATGCGCATAGAGGCTCGCTTTCCCTCAACAATAAATTTCAGTGTATTTATCAAATATGAAAAACTGGGAAATTAGCACGTCATACGAAGATCGTATTAATAATAAACTTTGTATTCCCGAAAATAGCTTTGATAATATAATTGCATGTGCCCGTGCATAAAACTGAATTGGCAAATTGGATTAGTTCGTTGTTTTCTTACGAAGACAATAGAATGAAGCGGTTTGTTTTTTAATTTTGTTTTTTCTTTTAACCCACTTACAACTACAATTCGAGTTGGAAAGAACCCAACCAATTGTAGGGGGATGTAAGAAAAGATAAACTCACTGTTTATTGTTGATGTTTTGTTTAAGCTTTGATATTGTTACAAGTAAGACTAAGAGTGTTTATAACTCTTATTCGCTTAGGGTTTTATTTGTTTAATATTTTTATCTTTTCTAAAATCTTTGGAAAAGGTTTCCTGATGAGCTGGTGTAAGCAACCGGCGAAATGCGCATAGAGGCTCGCTTTCCCTCAACAATAAATTTCAGTGTATTTATCAAATATGAAAAACAGGGAATTTAGCACGTCATACGAAGATCGTATTAATAATAAACTTTGTATTCCCGAAAATAGCTTTGATAATATTATTGCATGTGCCCGTGCATAAAACTGAATTGGCAAATTGGATTAGTTCGTTGTTTTCTTACGAAGACAATAGAATGAAGCGGTTTGTTTTTTAATTTTGTTTTTTCTTTTAACCCACTTACAACTACAATTCGAGTCGGAAAGAACCCAACCAATTGTAGGGGGATGTAAGAAAAGATAAACTCACTGTTTATTGTTGATGTTTTGTTTAAGCTTTGATATTGTTACAAGTAAGACTAAGAGTGTTTATAACTCTTATTCGCTTAAGGTTTTATTTGTTTAATATTTTTGGCTTTTCTAAAATCTTTGGAAAAGGTTTCCCGATGAGCTGGTGTAAGCAACCAGCGAAATGCGCATAGAGGCTCACTTTCCCTCAACAATAAATTTCAGTGTATTTATCAAATATGAAAAACTGGGAATTTAGCACGTCATACGAAGATCGTATTAATAATAAACTTTGTATTCCCGAAAATAGCTTTGATAACAAAAATTATATTTTCCTGACCTTGATCGACATTTTTGTGAAAACAAAAGGTTTGTGTTCATATATTTTTCAAAGATTATTTTTGATAAACTTATGTAGCCATTGGTTTTATAACATACTAGCTGTTAAGTCCAGGCGCATCCCGAGGTCAAACCATTATGAACTTAAATATATCGAGCCCTAACAGCGAAAATAACGTAAGCAACATGATTTTCAATTTTCGTTTTTTTTAATAAAAGACTTTATTGGCAACACATGGTCACATAATATACCGTTACGATTTTATAGCAAAAACAATTTTAGTGTAATAGTATGTTCACATTTGGGGTTTTAAACGCGTTTAATGCTATGTTCACATTTGGCTTCTTAAACGCGTTTAAGCAGTTCGAACGTGATTAAGCTCTAATCACTTCAAAATCGAGATGATTACCCATACATTGAAGTGATTTGTTAATCACTTCAAATCGACATGATTACAACTAAATCACTTCATAAACCACATAGAATCCACTGAACATACCCTAATAATGTAGAATCGCTCGATTGTGTACAACCGGCCAAGATGTCTGCTTAATATTTTTATTTTTTTTTTCCTTAAATAATTCATAAATTTTCACAATTTCATCATTAAATTGATTAAAATAATCTTCTGATAATTTTATAAAAGTGTTTTTATCCATGTTTAATACTTTAAAGAAATTTAAATTTGTTTGTTGTTTTTTTGTGTGCTTGTGTGTGTGTTTTTTCTTAATCATCTGTCATCTTAATCATCTCAAATGTAATGTGAACGGCTTTGATTAGCTAAATCAACATTTTGCTTAAACGCGTTTAAAAACCCAAATGTGAACATACTATAAGCAAAATGTTGATTTAGCTAATCAAAGCCGTTCACATTACATTTGAGATGATTAAGATGACAGATGATTAAGAAAAAACACACACACAAGCACACAAAAAAACAACAAACAAATTTAAATTTCTTTAAAGTATTAAAATTGGATAAAAACACTTTTATAAAGTTATCAGAAGATTATTTTAATCAATTTAATGATGAAATTGTGAAAATTAATGAATTATTTAAGGAAAAAAAATAAAAACATTAAGCAGACATCTTGGCCGGTTGTACACAATCTAGCGATTGTACATTATTAGGGTATGTTCAGTGGATTCTATGTGGTTTATGAAGTGATTTAGTTGTAATCATGTCGATTTGAAGTGATTAACAAATCACTTCAATGTATGGGTAATCATCTCGATTTTGAAGTGATTAGAGCTTAATCACGTTCGAACTGCTTAAACGCGTTTAAGAAGCCAAATGTGAACATACTATAAGCGACAAATTTCATACAAAATTAATATGAAATAAAACAAAAAAGCTCTCTCCTGTAAAATTTGATTTTTGGCGCTTACATTATTTTCGCGGTTAGGGGTCGATATGTATGTATGTATATGTAATCATTTTCTAACTTGTAATTTGTAAAAATTAAGAGCATAAAAGCCAAATTATTTGGACAATTTAACACTCACAGTTCTTCATACATATATACACATTTTTTTTTTTGCAGCACGCCCAAGTGGGTCAGTCTAATCTCGCCCACTTTTTGACTGATGTTGAGTATTGATAGCGAAGCTATTTGTAACAAATTGGGAAACTTTAGATATTGCAGAAATCTACGCCTTTGTATGGGAGATATCACGCCCATTTCTCCAATCTCGACAATTTTTTTAAAAAGGTTTTATATTGATAACCCAGCTTTTTTCACCAAATTTGGACATTTTTCTCTTACCCTTCTCTAATCCATCCCTGATTTTGTCAGATGTGTGTATTGGCAACCATAATATTTGTAGAAAATTTGGAAACTTTAACTCTTGCTGTTCTCCTCTTTATTATATTAGTAAAGATATGCAACGCTCATTCTCCAATCTTGCTCTTTTTGACAGATATTGTGTATTTGTTACCATTCTATTTGTACTAAATTTGGAGATTTTTACAATTACACTCACAATATTATTACAGTAACGGACTGTAGTTTATTTAAGAAATATTCCGTTCGGTCATTTTTAAATAAATAAACATTTAAAATTCCAAGCAAATTTATTTTTAACTGATTCTAACCGTTATTCAAAAAACTAAGTGCATATTAATACGAATTTTCAGTTGCAGTTAATATTGTCCGTTGATTGAGTTAAATTCTTCTTTATGTTAAATTAAATAAAAATGTAATTTAAAGTAACGAAAAGCTCATTTAATTTTTACTGTCAAAAATTCAACCACGAATTCCGTAAAAACAAATGAATATTCAGTTATTTTATAGAAATTAACTGTCAAAAAATTAACTACACATTCCGTAAAAGCAAATGAACATTCAGTTATTTTATATAATTTAACTACCAAAAATAAAGTTTTACTTATCTATAAAAAATGAATTGCTTGTTTTGTGTAAGCAATTCCCATTTTCTATTTGTTAAAATAATTTGGTTAAATACATCAAATCTTAAAAGTAAAATAATTTCGAAGCCATATCGGTCATGCTGCTGGTGTCTTATAATTGTGGGTTCTTCTGTAAACAACGTCAGTACAACAAAAGTAAAACAAACGTGTGTAACAGGGTAAGTAAATAATAATATTCTCCCTATCTCGCTTATAAGAAAAACAAGCGGACAGGTGTCTGTCTGGTGTTTTTTAGAAATTCGGCTCTTTTGTGGAGTAAACGGAAATTACTGAATTTAATAAGATAACTGAATATTTAATTGTTTTTACTGAATATGGTGTTGAATTTTTGACAATAAAATTTTACAAAATAACTGAATATTTATTTGATTTTACGGAATATGGTGTTGAATTTTTGGCAGTAAAAATTAAATGTACTGTTTGTTAAAAATAAATGAAAAATAAGTAGACCGGTTTTTAACTAAATTTTCATTTATTTTATATTACAATTTCATATAATTTTACGTACAAAATATTGTGAGTGTACCGTTCTTCAGATATACAGAATTCTATTTTGTTCCACGCCCACTTCTCCATTTCTCCAACTCCGCCAAGATTTAGTCAGATGTTCCGTATTGATAAACAAGCAATTTTTACCAAATTTAGAAACTTTAGCTCTTGCTAATCACAACAAACACGAAGTCAAACCTTTGATATGAAATAACTTTATCATTTGACATCAAACACGATTCTTAAACGTTTTTCAATTGTTTGATTTTAACATTTAAATTCAAATTTATAATGATGTGAGAATAAAGATTTTACATCAAATGTTTTATCAATATTATGTCAAATTGGTTTTAAATGTTAAATTCAAATCATAACTAAACTTGGCAATACTAAAGCGAAAAATAAACATTAAAAAAGTTTAATTTTTAGTTCGTGGTTAAAAGTGTTTTACAAGTGAACGATTTATTGCATGTGCAAAATTAAAATTATTTGTTTGTAATTACAATGATTAAGAAAACGAATAAAAAAATAAAACGGGGAGGTGAAAACTATAAGTTTGTTTCATACCAATTGTAGTGGGGAATGTAAAAAAGGATAAACTCACTGTTAATTGTTGATGTTTTTGTTTAAACTTTGATATTGTTACAAGAAGATCTGTTGCTTATAATTCTTATACGCTTAACAGTTTTATTTGGTTTAATATCTTTAGTTTTTCTAAAATCTTTGGATGAAGTTTCCTGACGATCTGGCCTAAGGAACCATTAAAATGCGCATAGGAATAGCTTATCCCTTCAATAATAAATTTCAGTGTTTTTATCAACAATCAAATTGGGAATTAAGCACGACAAACAAAATCATTTAAATTAAAATTTTGTATTCCAACAAAAATTACTTTGATAATAATTTACTTAATTTTTTTTAATATGCAAGTATTACAGGAACAAATACAATATTATATTACTAACGAATATCGTTACTTTGTAGAGTAGATGAAAAAGAGTGAAATTATAATAAGCACACGTAATTTTGCAATTTTTTTTGTTTCCTCATTTGAAGAAACAACAAAAATCACAAAATGTAAACAGGGACAAAATTAAATTTTCAAAAATAATATCCGAATAAATAACTCAAACGGTATGGCAAACATGTCGAAGTTGTACGTTTGTACAACAGTCTTGCGTTGTCAATTAGGGTATTTGACAAGCGATTAAAACATGTTTGTAGAAAATTCCAAATGTTAAATATTTTCTAGTGCTAAATTTTATTATTTTATATCATATTCAAAATTTTTCATTTTTCCAATTTATTCTATAAGCTAAATTTCAGTTATGTATTTGATAAAGCTTTTTTGTAATAGTTCTATTCCTTAAATTTTTTTTTTTTTTTTTTCTGTACATAAAATATACCTCATTGCTTTCCAAAGGAAGGCTAAGGTAAAATGTAAAAAGAAAATACAATATAATAGTCTGGTCGTGTATAAAGTCATTTCTGAAAAATTGAAGGAATAGAACTATTACAAAAAAGCTTTATAAAATACATAACTGAAATTTAGCTCATAGAATAAATTCGAAAAATGAAAAATGTTGAATATAATATAAAAGCAACCTTCGGAAGGAAATAATTCCCAGTTTTTATTATTTTAGTGAAAACTTTGCAGAGTTAAGAAAGAGTAGACGAAACATTAAAAATTTAATTGGATAAAAGTTTTTTATTGGATTTTATAGAAAAAGGGAAAAGAAGGGAATAGAGAATTCCATTTATTTCCTCTCTCTCCTAAAAACTTAAGACTTGACGACTAAAACTTGACGAATGTGAACTTGCACTTAGATTTAAGAATTAACTTATTATGTAGGTATAAGACATTTAAGGATATCCTTCTGAAAATCGCTTAAGAACGAAAAAATTTTGTATTAATGTCAGTTTTAATGCAAAATAATAAAAATAATAAAATAAAAATAAAAATTTTGTTACAGCAGATGTTCTTTTTTTAAATAACCTTCACTGAAAAAAATTTCTTCACAGATCCAATGAAATTTACATTAAAATTCAACCTATGTAACCTTTCATTGGATTAATTTGCATTAGTTTAATGACAAACGTTTCAGTGTTTGTAATAACAATTTTTATAGAAAAAGTTCTAAGACGAAAGTTTTCAATAGAAAATCTTTTAAAACAACTGTTTTAAAAACGTCGATTACGTCTTATAGTGGTCCGGACGAAACGCCGATACGTTTCGTGGAGTGTGGACTGTATATAGGGGTGGATTTGAGCTACAGCTCCAGAATACCAATACAAGGATCCAAACACCTTGGTATATTCCCCGAAAAAACGCCGATTGCGTTTCTGGGTTTATGGAGTGTATAGGGTGGCTTCGGGATTCAGCGCTAAAATATCCACCAATTATCCAAGCAACTTGGTGATATTAAAAAGGCTGGAAAGATAACCAGAAAAAGACACAAATATTTAAACGAAAGAAAAGCACTTTTAATCATATAAAAACACTTTCCTGTTTTTTCCAAAAACATTATAAATTTCCATTTAAATATTTATTGCAAAAATACAAAATATATTACAAATTATTCAATTTCTTAACAATTTAAATAATTTAAAACGCGAATATAAAAAAAAGGCGTCCAATTTGGCTTTCAAACAACGATTCGACTTAAGTTACGAGAATAAATTTTAAGTTACAAGCCAAAAACAAAAATTGACAAAGGGATGGGAAATCCGCTTTCTTCGGTTCAGACGTGAACAGTTTTTATAGAAAAACTTTTTTAAACAACAATTTCTCTATAGAAAACATTTGGTAAAATAGTTTATCAATAATAATTCTTTTGGTATAACAAATTTTTAACAGGAAAACTTTTAGCTATTATTCTATAGTATATTTTTTTTATTTCATAAGCAAACCTTTGAGTGTTTTCCATAAGAAACACTTTGCGTAAAAGGTTTTTCATTGCCAAAACTTCGGGGATAAAAATTTTTCCATAAGAAAATTTTTCGAACACCAGCTTCTCTATAGAAAACATTTTGTATCAACAATATTTTTTCTAAGAAAACTTTTGAAACAACAGATTTTCTATAAGAAAACTTGTGGGACAAATGTTTCACTTATGGAACAACAATTTTTCTTTAAGAACACTTTTAAACCCGTTTTTCTATAAAAAAAACTTTGGAACAACAGTTTTTCCATAAGAAAATATTTGTGATAAAAAGTTTCCTATATGAAAACTTTTGGGTCAACTGTTTTTTTATTGAAATATTTAATTTAATGTGTATAAATTTTACGAAACTCGTTCAATTTTTTTTAATCCTTTATTATATCGAGTGATTTTTTAAGAGCTATAGGAAAGTTTTAAAAAAAAACACATAAAATTCAGAAAAATGCATGAAATCTTTATTTGAATCGATAGTACGGTCCATATAATTTAATGTATGAAGATTATTTCATGCAAATGTTGACCGTGACTGCGCCTCAAATGGTCCATCCGCTTAGTCCAATTTTGGCATACTCTTTCCAACATTTCGGCCGGTATCTCATAAATAAATGCTTCAATGTTGTCTTCCAATGCGTCAATTGAAGCGGGCATGTGTTTATAGACATGAGCTTTAACATAGCCCCACAAAAAATAGTCTAAAGGCATTAAATCGCACGATCTAGGCGGCCAATTGACCGGTCCCATTGTTAAGCGTGCTGTGTGGCATGTGGCACCGTCTTGTTGAAACCACATGTCATGCAAGTCAAGTTCTTGTATTTTGGGCAAAAAAAAAATTGGATATAATCTCACGGTAGCACTCACCATTCACAGTTAAGTTACGATTCGCATCATCTTTGAAGAAGTACGGTCCAATGATGCCACCACCCCATAAACCGCACCAATTTGTGACTTTTTCTGGATGCATTGGTAGCTCTTGCAATGCTTCTGGCTGATTTTCACTCCAAAATCGACAATTCTGCGTATTAACGTACCCATTGAGCCAAAAATGAGCCTCGTCGCTGAACACAAGAACCGCGCGATGAACTTTCTTAACAGAGCACGCATTTTGATAAAAAAATTGAATAATTTGCATGCGTTGTTCGTTTGTAAGACGATTCATGGTTAAATTATAGACCAAACTAATGATGTCTGACAGTGAAACAACTCACGAAACGTGCGTCAGCTGTTTAAACCAGTGTTGCCAAAAAGATAATAGCTCAAAAATCACCCGATGGTACTACACAATGTTCGCAAGAATTTATAATTCATTATAACTTACAGTTCCATTACAAATAGCAAATCTATTTAACTTTTAATAAAACTTGAGATTCATCTTAAAAACTTTTTCTTCTCGCATTTGTTTCTGTAATTTTTTATTTGTAATCTGAGAAAAATTCTATTGTTTGTTCACTTGCATTTATCAGCATTTTCGATTTCTATGTTATATACCCAAGACGAGAAAATAGAGCGATGCGGCTAAAGTGGGAGAAACGAAGGCGAAAATTAATACATACTTGTGTTAATTAGAGGTTAGTTTGTTGATTCGATATCCATGACATCGGTCTTTTTCATTTGGCGCAGCGCAGTCAAACAGTCAAGAAAACGTGCAAATGTTTATAATTCATTTAAGTTACAAAGTAAATTGTTTGTGACGTTAAATCGATATAAGTGGTAGCAGAAAATTTATTTATAAAATTTTGTTAATGTCACATTTAGAAAAAAGTTGGGGTTGGTTTTCTATTAAAATACTCTTGAGATTTTCTATTATAAAAAAACATTTTTGAGACAATACATTTATTTTTATACAGAACAAGATTTGGACAGTTAATTAAGCCATGTTATTGCCACCGACAACCATGTTATGGTTGAATTGGTGCTCCAGCATGAAGCCACAACCATTTTGTGGTTGCCTCTAAACTTATGATGGTTAATTTGTTTTTAAATAAACAATAGTATTTTTTTTTTTTCTTTTCTACAAAAAGCAACATGCTATATATAGTTGAAAACCAACCATGCCGTTATAAGTGCTAAACATATTTTAGTTATTAGTTACCATTACATGTTCGGAATAACATTTTTGTTTGGGATTGATAATTTCTGTTAAAATTAATTTTGACCAAAAGATTTTCTTTAAAAAAAAGTTTGAGGCAAGTGATATTTTAATAGAAATATAATTTAAACAAAATTTTTTCTATTTTGAAACAACATTCTTTACTTTTAGAGGTTTAATATTTGTTATTTAAGCTAAAGCCATCACGTTTAATTTGTTTGATGTTTAAACGAATATTTTTGTCATTTACAATTTTTTATTGTCTACATTTTTTTGCACACAGCTACGAATATTAAATAATAAAAAGTACAACTATAATTGTCACGCTATCTGGAATAAAATAAAATTATTTCTATTTATTTCTTAAATTACTTTTTCTATTTGTACTGTTTGTTTGTGTCTCTCCTCCCTCTCACTTGTTTGGCTACCAGTCAGAATGTCTGAGTAAAAGCAAAGGAATGTTTGGTATGGTAAATACTTTCATGTTCTCTAAATGACCTTGTTGGTTAAAAAATTAAATGGAACAAGAGAAAAATCCATACATACAAAAAAAAACATTAATCGAGAAATCCTAATATTAAGGATTTTTTCCCTTTTTTGCAATTAAAAAGTATTAATGTTAATACAGAGAATATTAATGAAAAAAATGTGGAGCACAAATTAAACTTTTTATTAAATGCTCATGGGGGGGAACTAATTTTTTTTTTATTTGTAATTATTACTTAATATGTACTTTAAATCAGGGATTTCCATTTCTTTGCACAATTGTGCACACCAATACTTACACATATTTTTATGCTCTTCAATTCAGTCGTCGATGTGACTTCGATAAGTGTACATGTCTAGCGGATGCTATATTTTTTTGTTTCAGCTAACACTAAAAAAATATTGTGCGGTCAAAAATGCTTTTAGTAACATCCAATGCCTTGCGTGCAATTTTTATTTAGAGTTTAAATTTTAAGACTTAAATGTAGAATAATATAACATTTCATAAGTTTACATGCAAAGCAAAGAACTTTGTAAAATGGTAGTTATTTGAGATTTAAAATCAATTTTTAATATTTCAGATAAAAATGCGTTAACCGATATATTATTAAGGAAAAAATATTTTATTCTATTAATTTGTAATTTACAAATAATATCTACATTGTTTTGCATTTAAGCTAACGATATGTGTTTGGTTTGTGAAAAAATTCTTTGATGCCTGTAAAAGGGTCCCTTTTTCTTTCGTTAAAAAGACGTACCTAAATGCAGAAATTATTAAGAAAAAAAATAGCCACAAGAATTTGTTGGTATTTTATGCTTGTAAAAATATTTTTGTTTCTGTACCAATCGCGTCGGTGGGTTTTTTTTTTTTTTTTTCTTTGAAAACACTTTTCTTAAGTAAAGGTGCTATCAGACGGGATGTATTTTACATATGTACTGTCACTTTTCTTACCCATATGTAATTCCATATGTTTGTCAAAATTTAAATTTTACATACGAATCATAATTATAACCACACCACAATAGTGGAGAGGGTATTATGCATTTGTGCTGATGTGTGTAACGCCTTAAAATATTGGTCATAGACCAACCTTTAAGTATACCGATCGTCTTAGAATCACATTCTGAGTCGAACTAACGATGTCCGTCCGGCTGGCTGTCCATGTAACCTTGTACGCAAAGTACAGGTCGCAATTTTGGAGATAATTTGATGAAATTTGGGTCATAGGTTCTTATTGGCACAAGGACCAAGCGTATTAAAAAAGGGACGAATCGTAGGACCACGAGGTAAGATAGGGGGAAATGTCTTCCTCTCAAAAACTATCAAACCGATTTCAATAAAATTTAAAACATAGATAGAACCATATCTATAACGACACAAAATGTATGCATTTTTTAAAAAATAGGACTACGAGGGGAGATAGGGGCAATTTCTGCCTCTCAAACCGATTTTAATGAAATTTAAAACATAGATAGATCCATATCTAAATGGATACAAGGGGCAATTTCTGCCTCTCACAGACTTTCAAACCGATTTTCATGAAGTTTTACACATAGATAAATCTATATTTATATGGACACATAAGCATGATGTGTTTTAAATACTGTGGTGTAGGGTATCATATGGTCGGGTTTGACCGACTTTACTTTCTTACTTGTTTCTGCTATCACACTGCTTATGTTTTTCCTTATGACATAATCTATAAATGTAAACAAAAGCTGACTTTTGCTTACGTTTCAGAACAAACCAGCTGTTTTGTTTATGTTTGCCACAGGAAAATAGAGCGTGTTCTTATCGAAAAAGTTACATTTGTATTTCCACATGTATTTTACAGATGCAAGGTTTCATATGTATCACATGATGTGTACAACTTTTACAGATGGAAAATTTGACAGTACATATGAAAAATACATCCCGTCAGATAGCACCTTAAGTAAAAATATTTAAAAAGCAAGTTAAAAAAGTTTTGTTTTGCTACAATTTATGTGTAATCCTATACAGATAAAAGCAAATGTGACAGCAGGTTCTAATTTTTCCCCAAATTAAAAGTGGTGATTATAGAAATCTCGAAAGTGACAAAAGATATGAATATGCCGAAATATTTGAAACACTTTTCAATAATTTTCAAGACAGGTTTCAAGATTTTGTAATTTTACATCCGCTATTAGATCTTTTCGAAAACCCTTTACGTTGCGATGTTAGCAACTTCGAATTTGATATTCAATCAGAACTAATCGAAGTAAATGCTCTGGCCGAAAATAATATTGTAGAGTTCTGGAAAGATTTGGATGGCGAATTCTATCCTGAACTGAAAAAAAATTAATTTAAGTGCCTCTCTTTATTCGGCACTACTTACCTATGCGAACAAATTTTTCCGGATTTAAAATTTATTTGTTCTAAGCAACGTAAATTAAGTTCATCCCATTTGAAAAGCATTCTGCTATTACGAAACTGCCATAAAAGTATAAATTTAGAAGATTTTATTTTATAAGTTGTATAACACAAGGGAACAAAATTGTGTTGCTAGAAAATGTGTAGCAGTTCTTTACCAATTAAATATCGCTGATTTTAAAACTGCACTTTTTTCTATCAGCTGTGATTTGCGTGCAATATTTATTTTTTATGAATTTTTAAAACATAAAAAACTTAAATTTTGTTACAATTGTTTGATAAGATATTTGAAACTGATTTAGAGTCAAAAAGCTTCCGAATAAAAAAAAGTGCAGTTTTAAAATCAGCGACATTGAATTGGTAAAGAATTGCTACAAATATTTTATCAACACAAAAAATTTTTATTTTGTACCTTTGTGTTATACAACTTATAAAATATATTACTAACATTTTATTTCGACTGTAAATGAATGCATTCTCTCAATTTTTTTACTCTCTGGTACTCACTAATACACAACCAAACAATTTTTGGAAATGCCTGCTTTAAATTCTATGTTCATTTGTGTTTAATATTTACTCACGTGCTACATGACGTATGATTGTCGCTTTGAGATATGTACATTAATTTTGAGCTGATTTGATTAAAATTTATCATACGCAGCCATTCGTCATTATACCCCCACCACCAGAGCTGCCAGATTTATTATTCTAATCCCAAATAAGGAGAAATTTTGTTGTTGAAAAGTATAAAAATTTTTATTTAGGGTTAAGATTTGTAGTTTTTTCTTTTCATATTTGAAAAATTAAAATTACTTTTAATTGTATATACAGTAGACGCTCGCTTATATGAACTAATTAAGACAGGGCCTGTTCACTAAATGGAAAAGTTCAGATAATCGAGACAATATAAAATAAGTATTTCAAATCAATTTTAATATGTATACATACATAATCTATATTAAGTTTTTATTTTATGTTAGTTTGTTAATAATAAATGTACATGAAAGTACATAGTCGGTTATATTTTTTTTTTTTTTTTTTTTGCTTTAAAAGATTTCTGTAATGCCTTGTCCCTGCATTTTCACTTTATCATTATCAGATATACACCCTTATCATGAATTCCACATGTGAAAATTTCCGAAAAAAATTTTTTATTCCCATGGATTTTAATTTCGTATCATGAATTCCATGTGAATAAAATAACATTCCTGATTTTAAAAGCCTGTGTCATTATATTCGGAGTTGTAAACAAGAAACAATTAATGCATTTAAGAAAACGGTTTTTGGAAATTTATGGAACTAAATATTTTCGGGAAAATTTGAAAATGTAAAGCTTTGTGACAGGAAGAAGATTTTCGCGAACAACATGCTGTTGTATTTTCTGAATCGTTATTGACAATAATCGATTACTATTGATTTGTAATTTAAGACGATTTCCTCAAAGAGCAAAAAAAGCGAAAATTCGCGAAAATTTTTAATATTTTAAACAAGCCATAAAATGAATTAAAAGTTCCTGAAACTAGAAGGAATTGCACGAATTCGGTAAAAATTGCAAAATTAGCGGAAATTCGCAAAAATTTGCTAACATTGGCATGATAGCAAAGTCTAATATTTATTAAAAATCGTTAAAGCTGTAAAGAATCAGAAAACTTATAGGAAAAAATCGCTTCTATCGCCAACATGGCTAAAATTCGCGAACAATTGCAAACTTGGAAACAAACTCTAAAATTTATTTGAAATCGCTAAATCGGCAAAAGAAACAAAATGTCGGAAAATAACAAAAAAAAAAAAAAAAAAATTCCAAAAATAGCGAAAATTCGCGAAATTTTTAATATTTCAAACAAGCCATAAAATTGATTAAAAGTCCCTAAAACTATAAGGAATGGCAAAACTTTGGTAAAAATTGCTAAATTAACGTAAATTCGCAAAAATTTGCTAAGCGCGGCATGATAGCAAATATCTGTGGTTTTCATGAGCAACCGCGTATGTCTATTTTTTCGATTTTAAAATGTTGATGCCATATTGCCTAATTTTAAACGCTCTTTACATGGTTCTATAAATTTTTAAAAACTGATAGACTCATTCCGATGTTTTAACTCTATTACAAAGTTCAAAAGGTGCAATACCTAACTCATAGTTTGATCTAGAATGGTTTTTTCGGCCATCCTGAAAAATTTTATTTTAAGACATACGCGGTTGCCCATGAAAACCACAGATATATTTATTAATAATAAGCAGTAAAAATAGCTCTTGTCGCAAACATGGCAAAAATTTGCGAAAAATTCTAAAATTTATTTGAAATCGCGAAATCGTTTATAAGGAAATAATTAAAAAATATTTATTTGCTCCTTATTTACCTTTTTACTTTTACATACATATGTATGTAAATGAAATAAATGAAATCTGTGCATTTGAAACAGTGGTGAATGAGGGTAAACTAAAGGCCCAACCACAATCTGCTTAAGTTGGCTTAAGAGAATGAGCGAATACATGTAAGTTATATGAGGCAAACCATATTGAACTTAAGGAAACTTTTTTCTAAGTTTAACGAAACTGTAATTTGCCTAAGCAAGGTACGAATCTAATCGCACATTCCGTACGGAATCAAGTGTTTTTTTATTTTGTTTTTATTTTCATAAAAACATTTGAGAGACTTTTTGTTAATTTTTTACAGTAGGTTAAGCAAGGCTATGCATATTATGGTTGAACCTTTAGTTTATCATTCCGTACGCCTAAAACGGTTTTAAATAACGCTATCAAAATAAAATTCGGTACGTGACAGTTTTGTAGAATAAGAAATTGTACTGTAAAATTTCGTAAAGATGGGCCGTGGGCGGTGGAGGGTATTAAAGATTCGGCCAAGCCGAATATAGCACTCTAACTTGTTTTTTTTTTTTAATTTTAAATATAAACTTACATTTTCTTCCTTTTCCGACAGACAAATCTTTGTGAATTATTTTCTTCATAAATTGGTAAAAAATTTCACATGTGAGCTATTCACAATCGTGTGAATTTTTTTGAAAATTCGAAAGACATTTTTTCGGAGTTTAAAAATGTAAACATTCGGAAATTTTCACAACATATTTTATTCATGATACCAACTCTTCACACATTCGGAAATTTATAAGTGAAATTTTATTCATGATAAGGGTGATATTATTTTCACTCCAAGCAATAATTTTACAAACACCAAACATTTTATAAATTTTCCTTTGCATTCGTATATACACATTTACTAGCTTATTTCGGGGAAGAACAGATTTATAATAAAGAGTGTTTTTCATAGAGTGACACAAGTTTAAATCATAATAAAACAAGGAAATATATTTTTAATATCAATGAAACGGGCTTTATTGGCAAGAACATTTTATGAAATTTAAATATGATTTCTGTCATGTGGCTGGCGTGTAGAAGGCGCCAATTTTCAACAACTTTTTGCATTTTGATCATCATCGTTTTTGAAGACATGTAGGCCAATGACTCCGCCAGCCCATAAAGCACACCAAACAGTAATATTTGTGGATGTATGGTGTTTCGACAAAAGCTTGTGGATTCTACTCACTCCAAATGCGCCAATTCTGCTTATTTATGTTCGCATTCTACCACAAATTGGCTAAATCGGAAAATACAATTTTGAGTGGAGATTCAAAATCAATATCAATTTGTGCTTCAGCCCATTCGCCGAATTATTTTGATTAAAAATGTCAATTCATAATGAAATTTCAAAGCAACTATCAGATGTTAAATGGGTGCTCAAATATAGCAGTGATGCCAACTCAAAGATGTGATACTCTAAAAAACACCCCTTACAACAAGTAGTTTCAAAAAAAATCAACGGTTGCAAGTTGTTCATATAGTAGAGATAGGTCGTGTTCACTCTTTAGAACCTCATGTTTGAAAATTTTGTTGTTCACTCGTCTGGATGTTCATATAACTGGGTATTCATATAACCGAGCTTCTACTGTACATCTTTATGTTCGTTATTATTGCGCAAATCCCATTCACTTGTCATTTCCTACATTTGTGTTGCTCACATTCTTCAAAATATATTCCTTATACAGCTGAGTTTATACGAAAGGTGCTTAAAGACCCCTTAAGTATATATATGCTGGGTCCTTGAGTAATTTTTAGTCGACTTAACCATGTCCGTCTGTCGTCCATCTTGCCGTCTGTCCGTTTGTTGAAAACACGCTCATTTTCGAACAACTCAATAGAAAGAAACAATATTGGTGTCAAATTGTTTCTTGTTATACTAAGCTAAATCGGTTCAGTAGGCTAAGAGTGATGAATCCAAATGTGGAACCACCACCCTAAAAAATGTATAATTTTGTTACAAAAGCTAATATAAATAGAGGTAGGATGCACATATTGATATAAGATTTTGAACAAATTCGTTCTTTATGCTCAGAAATCATGCCACAACATTTCGTGAAGATCGGTCCATAATTTACCATGGACCCCATATAAAACCCACTCTCGAAAAACACTTTAGTACGCGTAAAACCGTAACCAATAACGCTATTGCAATAAAATTTGGTCGGCAATAGTTTCATATGACTAAAAATCACACTGTCAAATTTCGTGAAGTTCGGTCAATAGTTTACCCTAGGCCCCATATAAAGTTTTGTCGTAACAAATGATGCTGTTGAAATAAAATTCTATCTGTCACAGTTTTATAAGACTAAAAATCACACTGTTAAATTTCGTAAACATCGGTCCATTATTACTCATAGATCCCATATAAAGCCCACTCCTGAAATTTTTGAACTGGTGAAAGAGGGTATTAAAGACTCGACACAGCCAAATAAAACACTCTAACTTGTTTTTTGTTAATATGAATTTCTAAGTAGAAAAAGAAAATTCACTGTCTGACCCTTTAAATTCATGTTTATAAAAATGAAAAATGTTTGTCTGTTTGTTTGTTGGCTTATAGACTCCTAAGCTACCGAACTGATTTTCCTGATAGTAACATCACGTAAGCCCCAAAAGCCCCCCCCCCCCCCCCATAGAACGAAAACATATACATATTAACCAATACCTGAAGACAAAAGTCTTCAAGCTTATGGTAAACTATACCTCTCAAAATAAAAATTAAAGGGGTAGGAGTAGGGGTAGCAATAAATGATATATAAATGAAAAAGCGCAAGTTTGTTTGTTCAACATAGACTCCTAAACTACTGAACCGATTTTCCTGAAATTTTCACCGTAATTTTCCGGAGCTTAAAACAGGCTATTAATATTTTTATAAATTTTCAAGTGGGCGTGGCACATCCCATACAATGCCACTAAATATACATATTTGGAGTACTGTAACAGTGAAAGTATTCCAATTTCGTACAAATAGGTTTCGTACAAGTAGGTTCAATAGGAAAAGTAGGCGTGGCACCTCCAATACGTATACACTTGAAATTTCTGTATATCTGCAGAACGGTTACTGTAAAAGCATATTATTTTAGAACAAGATGCTTTGTTATCAATACACGAGATCTGTTGTTAAAATATTTTACTAATTTTATTTCGATGGAGGTAGCAAAGCGCACCGGGTTAAGCTAGTTACATGCAATATCACTTTATAAATTCCTTGAGATAACTTTTTATCCAAACAAATTTATATAGTTAACTTTTAAAAACAATATATTTTATTAGAAAAACCTGTTGGGACTATAACTTTTTTATAGAAACAATAAGTTTTCTAAAGAAATTATCTATAGAAGTTTTGAGTTGTATAACTTTTCTTAAGAAAACTTAATATTCCAGAAATACTTCGAAAACTTCTTGGGACAACAGTTTTTGATATGGACAACTTTTTGCTTTGAGACAATTTGCCTTTTTTTCTTAGGACAAAAAGTTGTTTAAAGACAACTTATTCCAATAGTAATTTAGATTTAATTAAATAAAATTTAACTATTTGCATTCTTTCACAAAAATGTTTATCCGGCATTTACTTTCATGTCTGCTCTACTTATGACGATTCACGTTGACATTGTTGTGGGTGTTGTCTATTACATTCAAAAGACTTCATAACAATAAATATTGTTAAAAAAAAAAAATAAAAAATAAAAAATAAAAAATAATATATATATATATATATATATATATATATATATATGTTGTAACTATTCTTATACAACAACAAATGAAATTAAGTGTAGTTGGAAATGTTTTCCGGCTTCCTTTCCATGACAACATTGTTTGACTTCTTAAAATGTGTTGTCGCTTTTAAGTTTCTGTTTCAAGTGTTGTTGCTACTGTTGATAATAATAATGTGTTAATTTAAAAAAAAAAAACAGCAAGTTGCAAAAAGAAAACTAATAATAGAAAGCGAAATCGTATATACATAAGTACCAACCACCATAACAACTTGTAGTATACCAGTGGTATAAAAAGGAGCAATCGCAACCAATGACATGCGAAATAGTTAGAACTTTAACTCAATTTGTACAAGGGACAACTGATGTACCATTCCAATTATACCTACATCTCTCTCTAGTGTTAACAAGTTAAAATAGGTGTCCCCGTTTCGCTAGCTAATTCAATAGCGATAAGACAAAAAAATGTGTATGCTAAAATGATCGCATTTTAGTAGTACTATTTGTAGGAATTAGGAGTGCTTACCCTTATGGTAGGTAAAGGATATGCAGAGATGGGTCATGACGTCACCGTGTTAAATTCGCCACCTAAAAGCATGTGAGGTAGATTGTGGTGGGACTAGCGGTAGTTCTGTTAGAGCTTACGAATATAAACGTACAGAGTTCGCTATACCACTGGGATCCGTTCTACTATGTATGTATGTATGTAGTTAGTATTTACCAAAAGTTCAAGTTCTATCCTAGAAGGGAAACGGTATAAAAATTGTCACGTGTATTCAATGACATTGAAGAGCTCTTGTGACTATTTTTCTACACGTGTTAATGACTTTTAAATATCTTTTGGCAAAATATTAAAAAAGGCTTACAAGCAATTGTGTGTGCCAAAAGATGAAATAAGAAGAAATGCTTTATGGCAGTTTTTCAGAACGGAAATTAAGTATATACTAAATAGAATTTATTACAAAACACAAAAGAGTACTGATACGGTTAAAGTGTAAAGGCATTTCCAGTAAGGAATCGTGCGAAATGAAAATATGAACATGTTAATGTAAATATCAGGCCGAGATAGATAGTTTTTTTTATTAAAAACAAAAACCATAAATAAAAAAATAATGTTTTGTTAACAAATTTATTGCTCAATAAAAAATATGCTAATATTTGCAAAAAAAAAACCCGTATTTTAGGAAACTTGCTAATTTTCGAAAAATAATGAACAATTTTATTTTAAAATTTGTATTTAATTATTCTTAAAAAGTAGTTTTAAACAAACATACATATGTACTTATTTGGTTTGAGGTCAGATACTCGAAACTTCCCGAATTCGAAAATCCCGAATTTTAAAATCCAGAAGAAACTTCTTCCTCGAATAGCCAGCCTTCAGTCGGGCGCAACGATTATATTCTCTTTGGTATAACAAACAAATGCGGCATTTGTCCGGAAATTTACCGTGAAAAAATATGGCGTTATTCTTCTTTTTTACGCGTTTTTTTTTAATCTAAGTTTTGCAAGTGTCGTCATAAGGTTAAGATCATAGGTTTTCCGGAATCAACGATATATTTTGGGTGTGAACGAAATTGTTGCTATTTTTATTTTTAATCAAAACCAGAATGTACTAATAAAGTGACCTCACAAGCGCAGCTGTTTGCAGTGATTTTCTTCGTGTGTGACGTTTGTCGTCATTTTTTTTGTTTATTTACTTTTTTTATTAGGCATTTTGACACTAGCCGTCTCAATTCTAGCAACAAAATGCCTGTTGTTTGTTTTATTGTTTCATTGTTGTAGTACTGAGGTCACTTTGTTAATACATTTTGATCAAAACCTTTATACGGTCGTACTGAAAAATTGAGTTTCTTGAATTCTGCCACTATTGAATAAGCGATATGTTAAGCCAAAGCAAGCTTTTATTAAAGATAAATGTAATCCTGAAATACAAAAATTTATACATAAGCAAAAGATAAGAAAAAAACAATTATATGCATTTTTCCTGATGTGTATAACACAAAGACCCATCTTTTAGAACATCGATCGAATCGGAACCACTTTCTTAATCAATCTTACGATGTCAATCTTAAGATGCTGTTCGGCTGGTTGTCCATGTTAACATTGTGCACGGGTGTCCCGTTAAGCTTGTCAGCCAATCTATCAGTCCGGGGGTTGCGGTTTCGATTCTTGCCAGAGAATCTGGTCTCCTGCAGACAGCCGTAGGGCTTTTCAGGATTAGAATAAGAAATACAAAACAAAGTACATATCGCATCTTTGGAAATATTTTGATAATATTTAGTACATATCTACGTTTTATTTGCCTACGTTAATGGTAAGAGTCGGTCTATAATTTCACGTAGCCCTTATACAAACTTCTTTCCGAAATAGAGTCTTTGTGCTTAAACCATCTAATTATGTTCGCATATAGCTTAAATTCGAAAATACATCTGTAAAAATGGGGGGTAGCGTATTATGAATCATTCCGTCAGGTTTAACTGAATACAATATATAATACAAAGTTTAATTCGGTTGTTTTTTTTTTAACTGCATGAAAACTTTCGATATCGACAACTATGGTTTGACAGCTGAGAATGTCAAATGCCAAGTCATCACGAATCGTTTAACGAAAGAACAACGCTTCCAAATACATCTGCACTTTGTCCATTTTACGAAGTTCATTTCTGATTAAATGGTTACGTCAATAAGCAAAATTGGCGTACTTGAAGCCTCAAGCCGTTAACGAATCAATCTTCAAGCCGTTAACGAATCACCATTACATCCATTTTGCGCTCTTTCGAAATGGCAAAAGAGCTGCCGTTACGGTTAATAGCAGCGTTATCAAGCCACGCTTATTACATTTTTGTTTTCAAAAATTAATTAGCTAAGCATCAACGACATTTGTTTTCAACAAGTTGGTGCAACTTGTCAATCGATTTATTGCAAGATCACAGCTACATTATCAGAAGTGGTCCTGTTTACTGGCCCTCTCGTTCGTGCGATTTAGCGCCTCTGCATAACATTTTATGAAGCTATGTAAAGTCATTGGCTTATACCGACAAACCAGCAACTCTTAAAGCATTGGAAGCTATACGGCCAGATTTATTAGACTGATGGAACATATTCCGGAAACAATATTTAAGAAATTAATGCCAACAATATTTCTGTCTTGTATTATCATATTAAATTCTTATGCAGCTAAAAAAAACACGCTATACTTGGTTTAATGTGCATTAAAATACATTGTTTTATTACTGCCAATAGTTTAAAATGAGGATATGCACTCCCTTAGGACAAGTTTATTTTTGTTTTATTATCATTTTGTATTCAATATTTTTCTTATAATAATTTAATATTTTGTACCAAAATTCTGGCTGTCTGTAACTTCCTAACATCTACTAAGAATTGAGGATACTTATTTATTTGCCTTCAAATACAAGATTTTTTGGTTGAGATGAGGGCCACATGATGGCCAATCCAATGCAGTGGCCGTTTTGTTATTGAAAATCACTGCTTAATTTGCTCAGCAGTAGGTTTTTGATCATTATCCTGTTGAAATATTCATGGTGGTGTTTGGCGTTCACAGATTATGTGTGCACTAGGGTTGACTTAAGGCATTTGCAAAGTGTGGAAATACCGTCTAGGGAGAGCTGGTCAGGTCAGCCCAGGTTGTATGAGGGATTTGCTTTTTTACTGATGACTCGAGGATGAGATGCACGAATGCAGGGGCTACAGGATTAAAATATTAGAAGCTGATATAAGCTTTCTGACGACTGTAATGTAGTGTATTTCAAGCGGAGGTTTTATGGATCTTGAAGACTGTAGAATTAATAAGGGGAAACACTTCTTGGGGCTTGGATGTCACTTTATATGTGAATAGCCAGGCGACTCTTAAGACCTCGTTGGGCTGTTTTTTGAATTCAAGGCTAGTAAATGAGTGTAGAAGAGCTCTAAGGAAAATCTTAGGAGAGTATGTAGTGAGGCTATTCTTTGTACCTGGTCACTCCAACATCACCGCTAATGATATGGCCAAAGATTTTACGATATTGGGCTCGAAAATAGATGAGCATGACTGTATGGAGACAGCCAGACCTCCAATAGGCTTTTATATTGGGAAGATTTCAGAAAGGGTTCTTAACAGGATTAATCGGACCTGGAGGAATAGATTGTAGAGTATCGTGAACGATATGGCCGGTGCCTACGGCCTCTTAACATTATTATACTTTGTATTAATACATGTCAAACCCTCAAGGAATATGTTAAAGGGTGATTATGTGAATGCAATGTGTAATAAAATGATAAGTACTACGAAAAAATTTTTATATCCCATAGGACTTCATCGTTTTTTTTTTTTTAATTTTCTAAACAATAATTCTTTTTATTTGATCAGGGTTTCATTTAAACAAAAACATTTTCATGTGTGATAGTGTGAATACAAACATTCCTTTATCTGGATGTTTTACTTAATCACATACTGTGTTTTAATGCGCATATATCGCAGACTATCAACAAAGCCATAGGTGTCCTTGGATTTATGAAACGCTGGGGGAAGGAGTTTGACAATTATACATTTCATTCGTGAGACCTTTTCTTGAATACGCCTTGGTCATCTAGGACCCCCAGTATGAGGTTTATCCAAAAAAATTGGAATCCGTACAAAAGCAATTTCTTTTTTTGTGTCTTCAAAAATTCCACTGGAATCCAAATATCAATTTACCTCCGTATGAAAACTGTTTAAAACTAATTAATCTACCTACCTTCATGCTGAATTTGTTAAACAGTGAAATTGTCGTAGAATTCCTACTTCGTAAGGTTGAGTTTTCAATTCCTATTCGTCCTTCCAGAAATTTAAATACCCTTTGACTTCAATACTTTCGGTCAAATTATGCAAATTTTGATCCTATCAGCAAAATGAGCTTCCGAATTTAACCTCTTAAAAGTCTTAAGATAAATTTAGTGCTAAATTTTTATTTTATGAAATGTACTATCTAAATTTATTTAGTTTAAGCATACTAGCCAGTAAGAAACATAAGGCCCCTATTACGGTTCACAACTCAACTCAGTTGAGTTGTAATTTTTTAATTTTTGTATTATGGTTTACAACTTTGCTATATTGCGGCGAACAAAAACATCAACCAATTACAACTTAACACAACCAGTTCTTATTTGAGTTGTGAACAGTAATAGGGGCCTAAGTTTCATTGGCGGATTAAGTAAATAAATAAAGTCTGCGTTAGAACCTCTGCATTATAGACAGCATGGCAGTGGTAATGGAATCTGACTCGTCGTATTCATTCAGGTTGTCCGAGGATAGAGATAGAGACAGTTGATTATATTATGAATCTCTATCCTAGGCTGCAGAACAGAAGGCTGAGATGGCTGGGTAGTAGTTCCATAGGCGATTTGCGATATGTCTACGGAATGACCTGGCTGTATAATCGGCGGCTAGGGACTGGGTGTATGTACCCATGACTATTGTGCTTAGTAGGGTTGTTTTTCTTTAGTCCGATATTATGTTTCACTATTTTTTATACTTTCACTTTCTTTTTTTCTTTATCTTCCTCTATTACCTAAGACGTCACAATGGACCACATTAGTCTCTAGGTTAGGACACAGAGTATACAGAGGCGTCACGAGACAGAAAATATTGTGTTTTTTTCTGTCTTTTTCTTCGAAAGGTGCCCTTTTTGCGTTTTTTTGTTTTGATTATGCAATTTGTGTAGATAGTATCGGCCTGTTTTTACGCATTGTCACTTCACTAACAAAAAACGTTTTCTTTCTCTTTCTTCGAAAGCTGCCCACGCAAATGATTTAGGCATTTTTCATACGTCACTTTTTTCATCTCTGTATACTTTGTGGTTAGGGTGTGAATATTAACTTCGCACCAGCCTTTCTACCTAACCTTAACTGCAGGTTCATACAAACATTGTTTTATATGGATGTACTTTAGGGCGATAACCAAATACCACGGAGTGGCCAAGACTGTTTTAGCAATGAAAACACCTGTCTCCCGTCGTTTTGCGACAAAAAACCTCACGCAGGGAAGCAAATTTCTAAAACCTTCCAAGAAATTTTGAACCGCGATGAATTGTAACCGGAGGCAATTTTTATAATCTTAAGCAGTGGATAAATTCCAAAATAGCATTTAAGTGATACGTATAGGAATATATACAAATATCAGGTGTATATTTTTTAAAATTTCCGTGAGATAAAAATAGTTGTTTTCAAGCTTCAACCCGATCCCTGCGTGAACTTTTTTAACAATCCGAAAAAATTATCATATGTTACACCCTAATGTACATATGTTTGATTTGTATAAATTATGTGAAAATGATTAGTTTGATTTCTTAAAAAATTTGCCGCCCTTATTAGGATTGGACTGTTTAACATGCGGTAAATAAAACACAAGTGTAAAATGTTTTATATTCTACATTTGAAACCGTTAAAAGTACTGCGTTAAGCTAAAACTGCAAATAACAATAAACATTAAAATTCAAAACAATTTAAACTTAATAAATAAATATAATAAAATACAACAATAAAACAAACTGAAATGACATTAACTGATAATTGTAGTTCACTCTGACACAATCACAAACAATAACTCTCTGTTTCTTCTTCTCTTTCACACAATCTTAGGGTATGGCAAGGAAATCAATAAAGGTGGCATGTGAAAATAACAAATAGCAATTAACTGACAGCAAAGAAAAACCAAGTCCATAAACTAACAACACAAAATGTCATTAAGAAGTCATGCATATACGACATAATTATAATTAATAGCAATTAACATTTAATTCCTTCATTTTGCTTTTCTCTTTTTTTCTATAATTTTTTGAATGAACTTACATCTTGACATTGAACTGGCTTAATAATCCAAACAATTGGATGGAAATTATTAAACATTATAATGAAAGCGGAAATAAAACGCTTTTTTAAAGTTAAAACTTTAATTTATTGTTTATTTTTACGCTTTTGAAATTTTTTTGTTGATTTTTAATAAATAATAAACACTGGTACACTCAATTAATAATTCTTCAAGGTTATGTTTTTCAAAACCTTCCTTTTTAATGGTTCTAGGATTCGGTTTGAAATCTGGAATATGTTGAAAATATTTATTAAATAAAATTTTAAACTTTGTGATTAATTACACTTTTTAACAATATTTTCTTTAATTTTATTCACAACTTAAAGTCTAGGAAATGTTTGGATTCATACATAAAATTATTTATAGGCCAAAACAAAAAGGGAGATTTTTTTACTTTTCTTTAGCAAATAGGTATTCGTAGTATATGTAGATATAACCACTTTATTTATTATGTTTAATTATTGATTTTAATTTTCTGCCTTTTTTTCTTGTCTATTTTCCTTTTTTAGATTATAGAACACATGTGTATTAAACGACCGAAAATGTAAAAAACGCACTATTTATTCTTTTTTTCGATTTAATTTTTTTTCTTTTAACTTGGGTTAAACTTTTTTTGTTGTTGTTGTGTTGCCACCGTGTATTTTTTCGTATGTATCTCGTTTAGATTTTTGCTTATTTTGCGTTGTTAAACACTTGACCAACCACGAAAAACTGAAAACTAATTTCTTGCACAGAAACCAGCAAATGTTGTCTGGAAACCGTTTATTCTAGTGGAGGAATGTCATTCATGTTGAATGATGGAATGTGAACAGTGAAAGATAAAAGTGTTTATGGTTGGTAGGTAAAATATTAAATGAATCAAGCCAGTAAAAGTAAGTCATAAATCCGAAGGTAAATCGTGAACTTTTGCATAAAAAAATAAAGCCAAATTATAGAATACAAAATTTATCGAAATTATACATAAAATAATTTAAATGGGGATTTGGATCAATATTGAATGGCATAATTTAGCCCGTGTTCTGATAAAACGTTTTGGGCCTTCGTTTTTTCTACTCATCCCCACATGCAGAGAAAAAATATTTTTCAATATGGTTCAACAAGACGAAAATTTTAAACAAATTATATTTGGGATAAATTAGTCCTCCATCAAGAAGCCACAACAATATTATGGTTGCCTCTAAGCATGTTATGGTTAAATATGAAAATAGTTTGCTTACCACAAACAATTGTTTGGTTTTAAATTACACAGCCCGACAAAATTAAAAAAACTGATTCTAGTTAATTTGGGTGCGCTGAATTCAAAACTGTAATCAGTTTGTCTCTATCAGCTCTAGTTTTCATGATATAACTTTTTATACCCTCCACTTATGACCTGCAATGAAAAATCTTTTTTTCTCTGGGTACAGTTATTTTATTAGAATATTATTTTATTATATTTCTATTAACTAAAAAGAGTTCTTTAGGCCCTAAAAAAGACTTTTGTGTGGTAAGTGATTAAAGCAACGATCATCACGCTATGCCCCCGGGGGCCGAGTACTTTTCGTGAATTTCACACACACACACACACAACACGAAGGTTAACGAAACAATTGTAAAAAGCCATAATTTTAAAAAACTCTCTTTGTTATGACCGCTGGATTAAAGTCACAAATTTATCTATGCGCACTTAAAATCTAAAATTGATTTTTTTAAGAATTCTTAATTAAAACTGAGACATAATAATTTTATGTATATAGTCAAACTGAGCTTTTACTTTAAAACACCGCAATTTATGTAACTGTTTTGCCTTTCACTGCACTGGTAACAAAAAAAAGTTCTTTCGTTTCATATGTCATCGCAAAGAGTGTGATAGGTTTTCTTTGAGAAAATAATAAAGAGAGTTTATTGGAAGTGATGACGAACAGTGTTGCCATAATTAGTAAATTAAACTACAGCTGTTTGAAAGGACAATTACATAGAGAAAATAGTTTTTTGCAGAAAACAATGATTTAAGTGAATGAAATTCCAATTCTCTTTACAAAATAGAATTTAGTATTGCAAAATTATTAATTTCTCAGTTTAGTTCCTACCCGTAAATATGTATATAATTAATTATTCGCTTATTTTTAAAAGCTTAACTTCCACACCCAGAGAAAAAACATGTTAAAATATGGTCACCTCCAACAAAACTATTTTTAAAGAAAATTGTAAACATATTATGGCTTATATAACCATACTATTGTCACCTACAACCTTTTGTGGTTAAATTAGTCCTCCATCAAGAAGCCACAACAATATTATGGTTGCCTCTAAACATGTTATGGTTAAATATGACAATAATTTGTTTTAGCATTAACAATAGTATTTTCCTCTTTTCCAAGAGCAACATGCTATGGTTGAAAACCAACCATGCTATTATAAGTGTTAAACATGTTTTAGTTATTTTTGACCACAACATGTTTGGAGGCAACCACAATATGGTTGTGGCTTCTTGATGGAGGACTAATTCAACCATAATATGGTTGTCGGTGACAACAATATTGCTAAATGAATCATAATGTGTTTAAAATTGTCTTTAAAAATAGTTTTGTTGGAGGTACCATATTTAAACATGTTTTTTCTCTGGGTGCATAAGGAATTATTCCCAGATAAATTCATTCGTATGTATTTTTGAATTTCTTTGTATTATTCAAGTTTGTTTGAATTCAATCATTTACAAATTTTGTTTCCTTACTTCTCTGTAAAATGAGAATATCTATAATAAAATTTATTCACTAACCCTCAATTTCACCAGGTTCAGTAATAGTTAACTATCAGTTATAGCTGTCAAAAACATCAAAAACTTTGGTTAACTGGAAGTAATAGTTAGTTTTAACTGAACTTGGTGAAATTTGGGGTAAGAGGTAAAAATTTACAAAAGAACGGGAACAACAGAATCACAATTTGTTATCACAATTGCAAACGAAAGACTTAATTAATTATTATATCCTTCACACAGTGGGAGATTTCGGCCATATAAAAAAAACGTCCACTATAATGTAGTGCCCATTACGCCGCCATTTTTCGTCCAATATTAAAGATAAATTGTCTTAAGACATCTTTATTTCTCAGATTAGTTAATCCAAAAACTTTTTTAATAAAACTTTTGATGTTCATATAATAAACAAATTTTTCATAGGTAAGCAAATTATAAGTTTTTGTTTATTTTATTTTTATTATTTCATACAAAAAAAAAAAAAAAAATCAATATTTGTTTTAAAATTTCCGATGTCCTCAATAATAACTGTAACTATTACATAGTTTTTTATTTTTATGTTCTTTCTATGTATAAATTGAAATTGGGTACGGCAACATTGTTAAGTTGCCAAAAAGTCATGGCTAATGCTATGCTATTTTGACAGTTTGGCAACCGAAAATAAAACAATTTCAAAAAAATGGTGCAAAATGAATAAAAAGTTAAATAAAATACAATTAAAAAATTTAATAAGTTTTGTGGACCAAGAGGAGGCGATAATAGTGGCATCTATTAGAAGCTATAAAAAAGAGATGTATGTATATCAAAGTCTCTACTGTTTGTTTTTGCCGCTCGTTAGTATTTTAGAGCTCAGGCTCATGTTCCAAAACTTGAGCTAAGTTTTTCCAAAAGACATGTCCTTTAGGATTTACTGCCAGTTCCATTTGTAAAAGCTCGGCTGCAGCCTGTTCATTGGTGCCAAACTTATTTTCTCTGACGGTTCTCCACCGGTAGTGTATAATTAAAGATATAAATACATAAACTTAAAACACAAACATTCAATAAAAAATATACTTACTTATTAGTTTTGCGCATTTTTTACTTTAAAAAATATTAGCAGCAACTTCAAGTTTGTAGTTGCTAATAAGTTTGCAACATGGAAACAGAAATAATAAGCTGTTGGTTGACAGTTGCCATACGTAATGTTAATTTAGCAACCCGCAATACAACTTCAGTTGTGTTACCAGTTTGACAACGCTACTGAAGTTCAGTTGCAATACATAATCGACCCATTTACATACTTATTTTTGAAAATTCAAAATTTTATAAAAAATAATCAATTTTGTTTGCTTCCATACATATTTATTTTTTTTTTTTATTTTAATTAATTACAAGCATTAAGTTTTTTTGTTTTATTTATACTTCCTGTTAAAATATATAATTTTCTTTTAAATACTAAAAATATGTATCAATTATTTTTATTTTGAAAAAAAAAACACTAATTGTAGTTAAATTTTTTTTAATATTAATAATTTTATTAAAGTTATTAAAAATAAATAGAACTGGGATTTGTTAAAATATTTAAGCGTGTAGTTTTTGCAAATAGTTGTAATAGTTACACCTGTGGCTCTAAACTAGTTTAAAATTAATGACCCCTATTCTGCGTTTCGATTCGGATCGAAATTTTCTCCGTTTTTGGCAACTTTGGTATTCTGTAACGTAAGGAAATTTCTCGCCAAAAATGTTACAGTAACATTTAAGAGCCACTTTTTGGGTTAGAGATTAGCGATTAAATTAACTTTAATCTCCGTCTTTACTTTTTGAGTTGTATTTTTTTAACTTTTTTTGCTAGTTTAAGCGGCCAACGGTGGTGGTATAAACCTTAACTTAAAATGTCAACATACACATGTTAAACATAAAGAACTTGCAAAAATATAAACAAAAAATACATTTTAAAACATTGCTTAGCACTTTTATATAATTTTTCCATTCTATATTTTTTCTTCAAACGCAAAAAATTTCTACCTTGTAAACAATATTAAATTCGCGCATTTTCTTGTTCTTCTTTGAGAACATCCATATTGCTTGATAAAAAGTTGATATTTGCAAAAAAATGTTGCCATTTATTTGTGCACAGCATGGTAGCGCTACATGGTTTAAGCCACCACCCAAAAATAACAAATTCAATTGATACTAGATTAACTTAATTCTCAGATTAGCTAATTATAGAATAAAATTAACTTTAATCTCAAACCCATAAAGTGGCTCTAAGTGAGAAAAACATGTTTGTTTCAATTTATGGTATTTTTGTTTCATTTCTCACATTTCAATCGAAAAGTGTCTCAACGCGGGAGTTACAGAACATGGGCACAAAATACCAAAGTTGGCAAAAACGGAGAAAATTTCGATCCGAATCGAAACACAGAATAGGGGTGAATAAAACAATAATAAATTAAAGATAACAATGACTTCTTAAAATATAAAGTAATAAATAAACTATATAGTAAATTTAATATACTATCAAACACAGAAAGAACTGTTTCAATAATACACAAATAACAATTAATAAAAGACAACATAGGAATTTAAATTTAAAGCCAAAAAATATCAAAGTTTGGCAACAATGCAATAAAATGCTAGAGTTAGTTGCAATTTAACATTAAAATAAAGTTTTAATATAGACCATTGGATTTACTCTGTATGTTCATTTGTTTGTATATATTTTGGTATTTACCTTAAAAAGTTCTTGAAAAATAAATATTTTTCTCAAAAATATGTTTTATCATCAATTTCAAATCGTTTCCTTCTTTTTGCTTTTAAATCTATTTCTCGTTTTTTTTTTCTTTTTGTTTGCTATTTTTGCAGGTTTTTGTTTATTAAAGCACTTTTTTTTTGTAAATAATTTTATTAAAATAAATATATAGTCAATAATTTAAGCCAAAGAAAATTTAAATGGGTTTAATTTAGTTTTACATTTAATGCAGCGAAAACATTTTTAAGTAATTTCTGTTTAGTTTTAAGTATTTTAGTTATATATGTATGTATATAGTAGTTAAATTTGGAACTTCTTCTGGGGTCTTATATAATTCTAAAAATTTTGGATTCTTTTTGAATTTATTGATAATTTAAGCCTTTTTCAATTTTTAAGCCCTTAAATTCGTTTTTTTTCTGTAAATTTAGATAAAGAATTCCTTAAACTATCTGCGCAAATCCACCACGCGTATTTTATGATCTGTGTCCATCTGTATGTGTTGGGCTTCCTGAAATTTTTAAACATAATATAAAACAAATTGGCATGAAAAGATAAGAGTTTGCTGTCATCTTACCATAAACAATGGCGGATCATTGGGATGAGGATGAAATCCGCTTTTTCGACATTCAGCAATATAGTTCAGACCATAAGTTGGGGTAAGTATAAAGAAACCGTTACTGAAAACATAATGAAAATAGTACTTTTAAGTAAGAATATCAATTTAATTAATGTTCAGTTTTGTGGGAAAATAGACACTACAGAGTAAATTGTTTTATATTCGATGAATATTATATACCCTTTATCATAGTATCTACTTAAAATCATATCACAACTTTAAATTCGAGAGCACGCTTCGATGCGAAAGCTAAATGCTAACTTGGTACTCTCTATCACTTTCGCAAAATTTTCTGAAAATGAAGCGATAGTGGCAATAAAAATTAAAGATGGCGCGGATTTACAGTAATGAAATGCCAAAGTATGTTAAAAATATTTGAAATTGGAAAATTTTAATAAAATGAAGTGATGATTTGCGAAAAGAAAAAAAATTAAAAGATGCGAAAGACACATGCGCAAACGTATTGAAGAGTACCAATCGCTAGAATTGCTACAATTTTCTTTCGCATCGCAATAGAGAGTAGCCCCCCAGATTTGGTTGATTTTCATTATTTAATACACCTTCAGCCGTATTCATAATGAAAATTTGGCATAAAGTTAACAAAAAGTTTATTCATAATACACCAACCAAACTCTGGCTAACGATCTGCTAAACTCTTGTTAACGAGCTGCCAATCGTTTGCCAACTTGTGAAAAGCCGCCGTTTAATGTCAAACAATTTTGTTGGGTTTTATTTAATTAACTGTCTTTTACTTTGTTTATTTAAATTTTAAAAACTTTTTAAAATTTTTATATGTGAAGGGAAAAACAAAAAAAGGAAAAAATTACAAATTCAGCGATGATTAATGCAAAACGTGTTGCATTTTCGAGTAATACAATATTGTGTAGTTTATAGAACACGAGCGCCTTACTCGTCCGTTCAACTTACATTTAAAACAAAAACAAATTTCCAAATTTTGTTTTTGTTTTAAATGTAAGTTGAACGGACGAGTAAGGCGCTCGTGTTCTATAAACACCACATATGGCATCATAAAAATTCAGAGTTGATTTATTAAAAGTTGGCAAATGGAGAAAAGTTCGTTATAAGTTAACTCTGTGCCAAACAGCTGCTAAGCTTAATCGGCATTCTAGTTAGCAGTTCGTTGTATGTAGTGTACAAACTGCGGCTAACTTTTTGTTATGAATACGGCTGCTTGTAAATAAGAAATATCTTAGCCAAATGTGGTCATCCTAGCTCAAATGATGGGCTATATTATAACAAAATTATTATTTCGGCAATAACAAGTTAGTTGTTTGTCTAAAACTAGGTGATTTAAAAGTATATAAATTAAAAGAAGACTTTAAAACACGAAGTTTTATGGGTCAAAATTAAAGAGGCAGGCGTTGTTTTTGCTCATATGTATTTCAGGCATTTTTGGACCGATATAGTTGAATTTCAATAGAAAACTATTTCGGAGCATATGTAACATAAATATCTAACATCCTGGGCCCAGATCGTCGCAGTCGGGATCAAGTGGCTTTGATCGAAATTTTACTTTTTGAAATCGTCCCATTCGTTATCAAAAAACTTCTATCGAAATTGGAGATTTTGTCATTTGATAACCAGTAGTCGATCGAATGCCTTCAGCTGGAGGTCCATACGACGCGTTTTCGCCTTCACACAGCGCATGCTTTTCTAACCTAACTTGCGTTCTTCGTTTCAAGTTACATGCAACGCTTTTTATGTAGCAGCAGCACAAGTAAAAATAAAATTTAATTTGTCAAAATCAGCTGATTTGTTCGAACGCTGCTTGTGACGCTTGCAAAAGTAGAAAGTAAACCTACTTTTCGCCTCAAGGCATCTACGCTTTTGTGCATGTAACTTACTACGTATAACTACACAGATTCTACTGTTTTGACAGCTGCGTATGCTGCGAAAAAGTGAGTAGCGCGTGGTGTGGACCTCCAGCTTTCACTCGAAATACCATTCGATAGGTCAAGAACTTTCGCAAAAACGTTTAATTGTTTTTGTACACACTCTTTGGGAATAATTATTAGATTTATTCAACAAATAGTTAAAAATGTAAGTATTAAACTTTTTTCAGCAATAAGAAAAAAATATGTAATAACATTCAGTTTTGCAATTTTTCGCATATTTTAGACATGTTTGCGATAAAAGCGATTTTTGTATTGTAAGTTTTTTGATTCTTTACAGCTTTAACGATTTTTAATAAATAGTAGACTTTGTTTTAATGCCGCTGTTTGCAAATTGTTGCTAATTTCCGCTAATTTAAAATTTTGTATCGAATTTTTGCCATTCCTTGTTGTTTTAGGGACTTTTAATCAATTTAATGGCTTGTTTGATATACATATAACTTTCGCGATTTTTCGCTATTTTTGCAAATTTTCTGAATTTGTAAAATTTTTACGACTTTGTGCAATTTTTGCGTTGCTTTGTTGCTCTTTTTGGCAAGTGCCGCTGTATAAAAAAGCCCCCTAAATAAACCGAAGTCAACTATTTTATAGGGCACTATCAACACCGCTGATTTATATGGGGCGAAAAGTGACGGATGGACCGACGCACATCGCGACCCATAAGTATCTAAAATGTATTTACTTTAAACGGTCTTAGTTTAATAATGTAAAAATTGCAAACGGTATGACTAGCTTATCTAAAACGCTAAAGATGCTAACTAACCGAAAATTAAAAATCATGCAAGTTGTTGTTGTTCTAGCATCGAGAACGGAAAAACAGATGTTGCTGTGTTGGCAATCCTTGGTCGGTGTTCGTTGAACACCGAGTCGTACCGGTGCGTAGAACTGATTGTCGTGGGAACGTCCTCAAAGTTGTGGGTCATGGTTACGAATACCAGCTTATCTAAAACGCTAAAGGTGCTCACTAACCGAAAATTAAAAATCATGCATGTTGTTGCTTTAGCATCGAGAACGGAAAAACAGATGTTGCTGTGTTGACAATCCTTGGTCGGTGTTCGTTGAACACCGAGTCGTTCCGGTGCGTAGAACTAATTGTCGTGGGAACGTCCTCAAAGTTGGGGGTCATGGTTAGGAATATGATGCATTTATCAATTTTCTTGTACATTTATTTGATTTTGTACTTTTTACCCTTTCAGCTTTCTAGGTAAAGCTTTTTTGGGCATTGCGACATTCGAACTAAAATTACTATTGCGAATTAATTAGATATGTATAGCTTTGTCACAATTAGATGTTAAGGGCAGGCAGTGATAGTTATTGGGAGTGCCGCTTTTGTGTTCTGCAAATAACAAATATTTTTCTGATACCTTATGCTCGATCACGAGGCGACTAGGTATGTATCAAATGTAAATGCATTAGGGGGAACGCAAGGGAAAATATTACAAGTACAGCGGCTGTATTTTAGGGAATTTGTAATATTGTAATGACTAGGACGTGGAATTTCGTGCATTTATTATTGGGAAAATGCGCATAAAACATGCTTACAAATTTCAAAATATGCTTTAAAAATTAATACAATTTTGTAATAATATTGTTAAATATATTTTCTTTAATTTAAATAGAAGAATTTCTTGATAAAGTGAAAATAACATTCACGAAACGTTGGGAAAATATGGATTAAATGCATTTTTAATTACATATGGGCATTTCCGTCAAAACGTCCACCGTGACCGAAAATTTAAAAGTTATTAAAATCTGATTATTTTACGAATTGTTATAGAGAAATATTTAGATTTTACTAATTTTATAAATTTACTCATAAATTTGTTCACTTATATGAACAATCAGACTGCAAAGTTGTGCAAACGTAATTTATTATATGTGAGAATGTTTTATTGCTTGTTTTCTGTTATATTTATCTTTCTTAAAAGAGGTGATATTTGATAAAAATTATTCAAAAAAAAAATTTCTTACATGGTCTGAAATCCAAAGAGTTCAAAGAGAAATATGTTATTCGGATTAACGGTAAATTTTTATTTTGTTTTAGCCACTATTCAGTTCGAAATGTCACGTATCGACCCAGATTTTGGCTTAAAAAAAGAAAATACAGACGATTTTGGAATCAAACCAAGACATTTTAATGTTACACTGCTACGTAAAATTCTGAAAGTAGTTTGACTAAAAAATTGTGCCAGGTTTCGCTGAGTTACGCCTTTTAATACATGTCCAAAAAAACTACTTCTGTTTTTTTCGCGTTCGAACCGCTACTTCCTTTGCCATTATCTTTGACCTAGAATCGCGCCCTCCATAAACTTAAGCATAGATAACAGTGCTTTCTTAGTGCTATAATTTAAGGGTAAAGAAAACGTAAAAATATTTTTTGATTAAAATGTTATTGCATTTTTTATGCCTACGACTGTCACGTTCAACACTTTGGAGTTACCCATATAGAACTTTAGTCCATATTAGCTAAAATAAAATCTAATTTAACGAACAATTACATTGGCCAAACAATAAAAATATAGAAAAATATGCATTCATTATTTAAAGAAAAACAGACAGTGGACTACTGACTGTATTTTTTTTTTAATTTTGGCACACATTTTAATAGATTTAAAGTTACTTTTGTAATCTATGGTTAATTTTACTTTCAAACACCAAATTTTTAAATAGTTTACTTAATTTTTATTGGCTGTTAAAAAATTAAAAACCATATGGGTATTGCGAGTTCTTATTTTTTTAAGATACTTTTTTCAACAACAACAAAATTTAATCGAAAGAATATTCTGTTAAGAGTTTGTCTTTAAAAAGAAATGTTACAAAAATGCAATCTATTCTATAGAATTTTTATGCCATGCATTTCCTTTTTCTGAAACCAAGTGCAGGTTGTGTGTTTCAAACTTCATAAATTAAGCCACCAATTGAAAGATTTTTATCAAACACAAAAAAGTCTTGCAAAATGATTATCGAGCGGTGATTTTGCACATCCGAAATGTTAAAGTAAGCATTAAAATAATTCTAATTTTAATTTAAATTAGTTTAAATTAAAAATTAGTATAATATGCGCATTTACATGCATTTTAAACGAAATTGGGTTTCATAGGAATTTGTTGTAATCCATTCAAAAAGAATTAAAGAAAATAAATAATAATAATAAACCAGCTAGATTACTGTTAACATCAGTCATTGGTACATATACATACATACTCTCAGAAGGAAGGAAAGAGGCTGCACGATGATAAATAATTTGAGTTAAAAGGAAATTGAAACTCACGTTGAATGGACTTTACTTAGAATTGTGGATTTAAAAATATAATAATCTCTGTTTAAAGCAACTATATAAACTTATCACCTGTTTTTTTTCAACTTACGTTTGATATTTTGGTGCACAAACAATTGCTATAGCCTCGGGCATCATTATTTGGTAAGAACAATGGGTATGCAAGTCCACCGAGGATAAAAATGAAGTCTGACTTGGATGAGTCTTAAAATATCAAAAAATATATACATATATATAATAATTTTTAATAACAACTATTTAAGCTCTATTAGCTTACATGTATCCATCCCAATGTAATTAGATTTTGTTCATCTTGAACTTCGAATATTTCCTCTTCATGTATCGTGGTACAGGAATCGGGAGTACCCTGTTGCTTTGGAATTATTATATGCGTTATATACAAGCGATTATGGGCCAAATGACCAGTCAAAATACCACAAGTTTCAATATTTTTCTGCGTATTCGCTTGTGCTAGTTGCAAAAAGACATCCATAGTATTTTGCGGTATAACAACCGTACGCAGTGAACCCTCCAACAGGGAACTTGAACGGTCGTATTGGGGTTTTTGTGAACGATCAAATGAGGGTTTTGAGGGAGTGCTGTGAAAAGAAGCAGTTGTAAGAAGGTTTTGTATAAAAAAATTAAAAGTTACTTTATGAAATAATAGAAATAAAGTATTTTAAGTTATTTATAAAATTTAATATGGAATTGAAAATATTTGAACAAAGGAAACCAAAACTGCATATTGTTTTTTTAAGCCATTTTAGTTATTCTAATCTTTGAAATAAAAAAAAAAATTACAAATCAAACTAATAGGATATACATATATTGTAATTGCACTTATAGATACAATTTAATTTAAGTTTATCTTGGAATTGTGCATGGCAAAGTTTTAATTTAATTAATTTTTTTATTAGATTATCAACATAAAAAATAATTAAGTAACGTTTTGCTAACCAAATACAAAAAAAAAGATAATCTTTGTTCTAAAAACAAATTCCAACAATTAAATTTACCTCGATCTTTTATCATCTTTATCCAAACTATCTGTTGGCAACAGTAGATTAGACTTTTGACCTCCCGTAGGGAAATCATTGGGATACACCACCTGATCCAATAAGCCCATATCGGGTGCCGTAGGCTGAACATTAGGATCCATTTGAACGTGCAGATTGGCGGGTATTAGTGAAGCAGTCTTTGAGGAATTCTTTGCAGCTGCTTCCCGAATACGACGTTCACGTTCCATTTCTCGAACACGTTCTGCTTCTTTATTCGCCAGAAACTGTTCATATTCACGTCTATAACGATCTAATAGTTTTACTCGCAGCTTTTCCGAAGTGGGCATAACTTCTTCTTTAATACGTTTATTGATAAATTTCATTTCAGACTTAATGCTGGCGTAGTCAGGATGAGAGCGTACCTTTTCCACAAATAAAGTTAAATATTTCATGTAGAGTATGAAGGCATTTTCATGATTCCCTTCAGCAAGATAAACTTGAGCCATGCGTAACATTTCTGTACCAGAACGATAGTAACTAGAAAAAATAGAAAACAAAAAAAAAACACACATTTTAATATCAAACAACCTTTAGACGTAAATTACTTTTTTGAAGCTAAAATACATATCAACAGGAGTCTAACCTTCAGTTTGTGGTATAGACAAAAAGGATTCAAAATAACCTCATTGTAAGGTCACTTTGATGACCTTGTTTATTTGTTGGCTTATTGCATTATTGTCATACAAACTACTGCCCCAAAGAAGGTTAAAGTTATGCAAAAATTTTGTCATAAAAGATTATCCTTGAATTTCTCGATTTCAACTCACCGATTTATGGATTGTTTAGGATCCACCTCAATCATGTTGCCGTAGTTGACCAAATAGCGCATTCTTTCCTCGGGTTCCACTATACTCATACCCATGTAGTTTATTGCTTTCGAAGACATTTTTTAAAATTTCACTTGCAATTTATCTATTGCAAAAAACTCAAACTTTTCATTCGTTTTTTTATTATTGGATTACTAATAAGTTGTTGTTTATGATTTTGTAATAATTGTAAATAGTTTTATTTATTTTTTCTTCTTTTTTAATAACAATTACTATAATTACTCATTATATAGTGCGTATCAAAACAAAACAATAAGAAATACATTGAAAAGCAAATAGGAAATGTCAAAATAATGGAATAATACCATTAAAGCGGCTGTTTTGCTAGTGAGCGGTTGATTTGTGGTAAGTGAAATGAGTACAGAGGGCGCTGTTGCTGCTTAGAGAGTTATATTCAGAGTTGCCAAATAAAAGGTTTTTCCGCCAGATTTCGGTTGGTTTTATTTTATATACGGGCAAATCAAGGTCTATCCAGTAGGTCTGCGCAGGAAGCCAGATGTTTAGTGCTGGTTCACACAGGTCAAGTTTGACTCTTCAAGTCTTGAGCTTTTAGGAGAGAGGGGTAAAGAGAATGGAAAGGGGTACATACTTGACCGTACCAGTCAGTTTTGTATTTTTCTTTTCTTTTTTCATCCGTAATATTATAAAAAGCTACAAAGTTGAAGGAAAAGAAAACAAAAATTAATTTTGTGCATGAACGTGAGCGCAAGTTCAAAAGAAAATTTAAATAAAACTGTTCAAGTAAACTTGACCTGTGTGAACCAGCACTTATTGGGCTTATTTCTCAACGATGTCAAAAGTTTTTTACATTTTGCTTATACGTGCACATTTTTGTTTAGGTTTTTGGTTTTTTTCATACATACATACATGTACACAAAATACATTTTTCCTTCTATTTTCCCTATCCCTGCAGATAATAATGGACTACGTGATCCATTTCGATCAAATGGACTGCTCCCTGGACTGGTCAAATGTTATGCAAGCATGGATTACCTCATTCTTAAAAAGAGTTTGTAGTGAAACCACAAGTCTTCGTTTTTAAACTTATCCTCTAGAGTATAACATGGATTAGTTTCAAAACTAATCCACTAGGAGTATGTATGTAGATGAAAAAGTTTTAACGCTATTCCGTTGTAATGCAAAACCTGGTTATATGGCAATGTTAAATCGACCACCATTTAACCATATATTTGGAGTTATCCTACTCCTTTATGGACTACTCTTTACATGCGTGTATGGACTAGTCTCGTTATCTCAGGGATGTAGTAGTAAGATTTTGACAACGGCAAGGAATATTGCACAAACAAAATGCCTGTTGTTTTTTGTATTGTTGGATAGGCCTTGGGGCAAATTTTGGCGTACAAATTCCAAGGGGGGATTTACGTGGCTTTAATTTATATTTAGGGCGTTTCACTATTTGCTTGTCTGCACATAACAATAACTAAGAAATGCTATATTTTACAGTTTGTTCTTGGTGGAAATAGCTGGAAAATAGCTTAGTAATAAATTCATCTTTAAATGTAATAACTTAAGCGGGATTTATAACTTAAACTTGGAGGGTTTTTAAATTTTTGGAGATGAAGAAAAAAAAATTATCTTGCAGCACTGGTTCTATTGCAAAATGGTTTTTGGCAAAGATAAAGATAATAGCTGTGTTCATGTACTTAAAATTGTTGCACATTTGTAACAATTGTTGCAAGTAAATGTTTAAAGTACATGTTAAAAAAATATTTACTTGTAACAATTTTTAGTAAATGGCCACAGCTAATATGTGTAGTAGTTTCCATTTTGTAATAAAAGCATTGAAATTTAAAAGAAATTTTAGGAAAGTATTTTGTTCCTTCAGAAAATTTATAACAAAAATTTTTTCGAAATGAAGCCATTTTTATGCACGGAATGGGAGTTTTCTGCATCTTAAAGGGCAAATAACTATCAAAATATACTTTCTAACAATAAACAAATATGTTTTCTTTGGTAGCACGCACAGAACCAGGCGTGCCGCAAGTAGAGTCGACAGTGACTCCGTTTTGACACCACACAACTCGTCCAGAATTGTAATCCCCGATCAATCCCTGGGCAATCACATAGTAGATGAAATACTGTCTCCTCAGTTCCAGGTTCCCTGCAGCTGCGGCAGCATTCATTAAAAGGGAGGCCGAGTCTCATAGCATGCTTACCGATAGTACAATGACCAGTAAGTTCGTAGATCAGAAGTTGAGAAGTCGCTCTGGGCGACATATGTCATATGTTGGCCACGTCACTCAGGTAGCCGTCACTCGTCAGCCATGTCCAGATAGTGTCTGAAGATTTCGCTTCTGATAGTTCTGAGGGGTGTTGCGACTGGCACACACTATGAACTATCAAGAACGGCTCCAGTCTTGGCCAGCCCATCCGCCTGTTATTACCGTAATGGTTCCTATGCGCATGGACCCAAATTAAGGTAGTGTCAGATAGACTGCCCAGTCTGGATAGTTTCCTTCTTACACTGGTTAACGAGAATGGATGTTGTCCTATGTGACGTCAGAGCCAAAATGCCAATTTTGCCGCTGGTGTTCCTACTTTACAGAGTTCTACATGCCTCTCTTATCGCCAGTATTTCAGCCTGAAATACCCCAGCGGGAAAATAAGGAATTGATTACATAAATAACTAAAAAAATAATGTATTATTTTCGAAAGAATAATAATGCATTCATGGGAATCGAGAAGGTAATTTTATTGACACAATAATTACGATTTGATTACCACGTATATTCTCACATTTGCAGAACAAGGAATGTATTGTTTCTGTTCGTAAAAAATTTTCGTGTTTATACCCTCCACCACAATTAGTTGTAAAGAGGGTATATTAAGTTTGTCATTCCATGTGAAACTTTTTTATTATTCATATCAGACCCCATAAAGTGTATATATTCTGGGTCCTTGAGTAATTCTAAGTCGATTTAGCCATGTCCGTCTGTCTGTCCGTCTGTTGAAAACACGCTCACTTTCGAAAAGCTCAAAAGAACTAAACAAATTGCTTGTAGTTATCCTAAGCAGTTTGGGATTGAAATTCAGCAAAATCGGTTCAGTAGGATCGGAGCCATGAATCAAAATGTGGAACCTCCACCTAAAAAAAATTGATAATTTTGTTACAAAAACTAATATTAATGGTGGAATAATGCACAGAATGCCATAATATTTTGCAAGAATTCGTCTTATTCAACTGGAAATCACGCTGTAAAATTTTATGAAGATCGGTGTATAATTTACCCTAGGCCCCATATAAAAACTACTTCGGAAAACATTTAAGTACGCCTAAAACCGTAAAAAATAACGCTATCATAACAAAATTTGGTACATCAAAGTTTTTTAGGACAAGAAGTAAAACTATGTAATTTCGTGAAGATCGGTCCATAGTTTACCCTAGGCCCCATATAAACCCTACTTCCGGAAAACAGTTAAGTACGCCTAAAACCGTAAAAAAATAACGCTATCATAACAAAATTTGGTACATCAAAGTTTTATAGGACAAAAAATAAAACAATGTAATTTCGTGAAGATCGGTCCATAATTTACCCTAGGCCCCATATAAACCCTACTTCCGGAAAACAGTTTAGTACACCTAAATCCGTAAAAATAATGCTATCATAACAAAATTTAGAACATAAAAGTTTTATAGGACTAGAAATAAGACCGTGAAATTTCGTGAAGATCAGTTCATAATTTACCCTAGGCCCGATATAAAAACTACTCCCGGAAAACAGCTTAGTACGCCTAAAAACGTAAAAAATAATGTTATCATAACAAAATTTGATACATCACAGTTTTATAGAACTAGAAATTACACTGTGAAATTTGGTAAAGATCGGTGCATAACTTACCATAGGCCCCATATAAAGCCCACTCTGGTAAAATAAGTAAATACGCGGTAAACTTTCTTCCAGTTTAGCTTCATTGCAAACGCTTAAACTAATTGCAACGCTGTATTGAAATTTTTGTTTTTTAATACCAGAAATCGTTCTGCAGAATTTGGGATGATTGGTTCATAGCTTACCATGGCTTTAATATATGTAATTTGTTCTCCTGAAAATCATTTAAGTTCAGCTACTCAAGCTACTCAAGCATTTTAAAATTGATTCTGATTGTCGCTCAATAGTTTTATATAGGTCTAAACCGCAACAAATTTTAATGCAGATGTCTGTTTTTACAAAGATTATAATAATAAATAGACATCATACAGATATTACTCCTAAAACATTCAAAGTGTCGGTGGAGAGTATCAAAGAATCGGCACAGCCGAATATAGCACTCTAACGTGTTTTTCTTCTGTTCGCGACAATTATTCGTATTTTTTAGAAATATTTTTAAGTCATTCCCAATATACATTTAAACAAGTTATTACAATCCTAGGGCATGTTCTGTGTTAAGAGTAATGAGTTCTGGAATCAAATATTAATCAATATATGTATTACATTCTCGTTTCCTATTAATTACATTTTCCCGCTGGGACGCTGGCCCAATCTGGCAGGCGGAAAGAGAGATTCACGTTTCCGAGAAAACCCCAGTGCGAACACCACAGGTCATCTTTGACCCATCTGTGTAAATCCTCGGAATTCATCGACCAGGATTCCCCTGCTCCATTCCCGCTTTGACAGATATATGACCTTGAATTTCTTATCAAAGTCTGCCCGGGCTATCATATAGTCTGTTGGTTGCTTCAGAGATGTGGGTTGCTCCTGTAAGATCCCTGCGGGACAGTTCGTCCTCGCCTTCCCGATGCATAGTGCCTAACCGCGCTGCTGACGGATATGGCCATAAGGTGTAATTCTATTGGAATAAGGTGCAGTATAGTATTCAGAGCCTCTGAAGGACTAGTGCGTAGAGCTCCTGTTATTCCAATACACGCTGATCTTTGTACTCTGCCCAGCTGGTCCACGACGTATTTTCTGCCTATCGCGGTCCACCAGACCAGAGATCCATATGTAAGAATGGGCCGTACTATTGCCGTGTTTAGCCATTTTAGCAGTCTAGGATTAAGGCCCCACCTGGCGCCAAACATTATACGGAAGGCACAGTAAGCCACCGTAGCCTTCCTGACCCTGTGTTGAGTATTAAATTTCTATGATAATTTTGAGTCCAGGATAATTCCCAGTTATTTCGCGTTCTCCACCAGGGGAAGTTCGTAACCTCCCAGCCGTGGTAGCCTGAAAGCCGGAATTTTAGTCCTGGTGAACAGTACCGGTTGCGTTTTGTTCGGGTTCACTCCCAGTCCGCACTCCGCGGCCCAGCTGCTGAGCGCCCCTAAAGCACTGGACATAATGTCAATCTTCACATCCAGAAACGCACCCGCTACTAATAACACCTCGTCATCCGCATAGGCCACCGTCTTGATGCCCCTATTATCCAGGAGCCAGAGGAGATAAGAGATCACCCCACCTTGGGGTGTACCACCTTCTTACATTCTATTTTTTTGTTTTTTAATTTATTTTTATTATTGAATCTTTCTTATCGAAATTTACAATATGTATTCAAATCTTAATTTTACTTGTTGTTTATTAGTTGTTACCAATGTAACCACTAACTGCTGTATTCAAATTTTAAAAATGTCTTCTAGTTAGGCTCAAAGTATCGGTTCTTTTTAGCCTCTGGAGGTAGTTAGGGTGGGCTATTAGTTTATCGATGTAGCTAATTAAATATTTTTTAATTTCCTCCTGGATAGTGGGGACGTTGAGATCTCTGTGGATAATATCATTACGTATACACCATGGGGCGCAGACAATTTGTCGTAATATTCTAGACGGTCTTCGTTGAAGCTTTTGGATGTTAGATGCGCATGCAGTACCCCAAAATTGGATGCCATATGTCCATATTGGTTTTATGATGGACTTGTATAAGAGAATTTTGTTGTCTAAAGACAACAGGTCAAGGTCAAGCGTCTATCTTTATGAATTCCCAAGTACTTAACATGGTTTTCTACCGGAACAGTGATGTTATTTATTTTTACAGCTGGGCACGTTTGTCTTCCGAGCGTGAAAGTTAAGTGAGCACATTTAGCCGGGTTAAACTTTATTCTCCATTTTTCTAGCCAGGCCTCTAGTTCATTGATGTGGGACTGCAAATTTTGCGATGCGACTTTTGGGTCATGGTTAGCGCTAATAAATGCTGTGTCGTCTGCAAATGTAGGAGTATTTATCTTGCGACCTTACTATGAATGTTCTGCCTGTTAGATAGCTCTCCAGAAGCTTGTGAGTCTTTTGTGGAAGCATTCGTGTTATTTTGATGAGTAGTCCATCATGCCAAACTTCGTCAAATGCTTGGGAAATGTCTATAAACAGGGCTGAGCAGTATTGCCTTTTCTCAAACGCCGATCTTATTAGGGTGACAATTCGATGCACTTGTTCTATTGTACCATGTTTCGCTCTGAATCCAAACTGGTGATGCGGGATGATGTCGTGCTCATTTAGATGAGGAGTTATACTTAAAACGAATATTTTTTCCATGAGGATGGGAAGTATCCGACTCTTAATATCGCGTTAAAAATGAGCAGCAAGATTCTAGAAGCAGACGATGGTTTCTTATCATTGACCCTGTAATGCGGTCAGGTCCGGGAGATTTACTAATATTCACATTTTCTATTGCAGATTTTACTTGAGTTATGTTAAATTTTATTGGATGGTTTACGTTATCAGGAATGACTGGACGACAGGAACAAGTATGTGCATCATGTGGCGTGAAAACTTTCTCAAGGTTACCCGCGAAAGCGTTTAATTTTTCATTTGTGTTTTTGGCCCAAGTGCGGTTTTCCAGTCTTAATGAAGATTCTTGGATTATAGTGCATTTCATATGCCGTACAGCCTTCCATAAGCTGTAATTGGAGTTTTTTGTGGCATCTAGGCTGTATAGATAGCCTTCTATTGCAGACTCGTGGTTCTGTCTCAATTTGTTGCGAAGAGTTGTCAGGCATAATTGTAGTTGGGCCTTAGTGGTTGGGGAACGACTGTTTTGCCATTGTCTTCTTAACTTCCTTTTTTCTCTGATAAGGGTATCTATACCCGTCGTTGTATTGTAAGGAGCACGTTTAATTGTCCGCTTGATTGGGGTTGCATTTCTTGCTGCAGAATCCAAGACTTCTGTAAATCGGTCGACAGCTATTTGGATGTCAGATGAATTTTTTAGGGGAAAGCACTGTGATAGGTGAGAGCTCACATACATTTTATACTTTAACCAATTTGTGTTTCTGTTTGTATAGGAAATAAAGTTTGCAGCTGCGGCGTCAGAGTTGCCTGTTACCAAGACATGATATAAAGGTCCTCGTCCTCAACATGCTCACTAACCATCCAATGATATACTCCTGAACATCCAGATCAGTTATTGCTTGTTCAATCGCAGTCCAGGAAGGCAGCCATGGTGTACTGTTTATATTTCAGATTTAAGGTATGAACACCACCTTCACTCTCCTCCAATTAGCCGGTACGTAATTGAGGGATAGGCAGGGTCTTTACATTATTCTCAACCAGGGAGTGACAGAATTCCTTACGCTCTGCAGCATCTAAGGAAAAATGCCATCAGGTCCTGGCGATTTGTACGGGGCAAAACTTTCGATCGCCCATAGAATTCTTTCCTAAAAATTATATATCCGTCAATCTCGAATAACGAATCATCGTATGTTGTTTCCGCCAATGATTCTGACCATGTATCATCCGCTCTCTTGACATAGGTCAAGACTCTGCTAAGTCTTGCAGATTCTTTGGTATTTTCGATCGATTCGCAGAAGTTCTTCCATGATCTTCTCTTTACGACTGCTATAGCTTTCTTATATGCCCTCTATTTTGCAGGATACTCCTGCCACTTCTTGTTCTTTTCTTAGAGCCGAGAGTTCCGAGTTCCACCAGGGAGATAAGCTCTTCTTGGCCTTTGTAATGGGGCAGGAGATTTCAAACGTCCTAGTCAGGGCGCCACTGAAGGTCTCCTCCACCCTATCGAGTGCAGAAATTGAGTCCTGAATAACTGGCACCCTTCTGGGTCTGCGCTCGAGAATTGCATTGAACTTAACCCGTCGTCTCGGATTTCTAAAGCTAAATTTCCCTGTATTTTCTAAGTGTCCAACATCGAAAAGTATCCAGCTGTGGTCCGAGAGGGACCTACTGCTCGACACCCCCCAACCATCAACTGATAAATTCGACCTGTCGTTCATAAGCGTTATGTCCAGTACCTCCTCCCAACCATTGAAATACTAGTTACGAAGATAAAGGGGGGGGCTTTTAGCCCTCTTACCCTATTTCACACCCTATTCTCTTTCAGATGTTACATTTTCTGCATGCCAAATTTTAAGAAAACCGGTTAAATAGTTTAGAAGATTGGGTAGAGGGAGCTTTTACCCCTATTGCAATATTTTGCGCCCTCTTGCGATATAAAATATACTCTGCGACCTATTCTCATACCTAACAAATACACATACAAAATTTCATAAAAATCGGTCAAGCCGTTTCGGAGGAGTTCAAAATGGAGGGCATTTTGTTGATATTTGTATGGGAATATAAATACATGTTTCGGAATGAATGCAGTATAACAGTAAATAGCCATTTTAGTGAACACTAATAAATGAACCAATACACATTTGAAGACCGTTGATACATAAAAACCTTGGTATTGACGCCACCTTCCACGTGAACTTTACAGAAACAAAATCGGTTCGCGCATTTCAGAGAACATCAATTACTAACACAATGCAACTTATTTTTATATATATAGATTTTAACTTGAGCGGCACCGTTTAAAAAACTGCAGTCAAAGTAGAAAAACTTCTTCCACGTCTTTATTTGTCATTGGCCAAAAAAATAATGCTATGTTCATACGACGTTATAAACCACTCGTTTCGCTCTTTGAAACTCCTTGAAACAAACATGCTGTTCATACGATTCATTCCTGTTTCATTTTGACATTTTTTTTTGTGTTGTTAGTGTGATTTTTTTTAATAGATAAAAAAAAGTAAATAAAACTTAAACATATATTATTTAACACTTTTATTGATATTATTATGGTATAATTATCACTTTATTTTATTAAACATCAATTTTTATTTTGTTTTTTTTCTTTGTTTTGATTTTATTTGAGAGCTAGTTCAGATAAACTAACGATAAATGTTATCAAAATTGGAGATTATAGTACATTTTTCCTGTTTCGCAGCCTGTTTCAAAATGAAACGACCTGTTTCGCTCACAAAATTTTGTATGGGGAAACAAGTCGTGTCAATCATGTTTGGGGCGTGAAACAGGAATAAGAGAGCGAAACACGAATATTGCTAACCGTGTGAACATGGTATAACTGTTGCTGTTACTTCTGATTCATTAGATGTAAACAGTCGATGCCATTCCAACTCAAAAAGAGATAAGTTGTACACAAATTTTCGTTTTATGTTCGATAGTTTTTGGTTTCGGCTGCAGTTTTTTAAACCCTGTTGAGCGGCGTTTACTGAGTTCGCTGCTGGCACCTCAACTTCAGTTTAGTCGTCATACGTAATCGACTCATAAGTGTTTATTAAAAAAAAAAATCATTTTAGTGTTAATTTTTAATTATGTGATTCTTGTATAAACACCCAGAGAAAAAACAAGTTTAAATATGGTCCCCTCCAACAATACTATGTTTAAAGAAATTTCTAACCATATTATGTTAAAATTAACCATATTATAGTCAACGGCAACCATATTATGGTTAAAAAAGTCCTCCATCAAGAAGCCACAACCATATTATGGTTGCCTCTGAACATATATTGGTAAATAATAACTAAAATATGTTTAACATTTATAATAGCATGGTTGGTTTTCAACCATAGCATGTTGCTCTTGAAAAAGAGGAAAATACTATTGTTAATTTAAAAACAAATTATTGTCATATTTAACCATAACCTGTTTAGAGGCAACCATAATATGGTTGTGGCTTCTTGATGGAGGAATATTTTAACCATAATATGGTTGTCGTTGACAATAATATGGTTAAATTAAACATAATATGGTTAAAATTTTCTTTAAACATAGTATTGTTGGAGGTGACCATATTTAAACATGTTTTTTCTCTGCGTGTATATATGGGGGATTTCATGTCAAGTGACCCAATTTTTAAATCGATGTCTTCCGATTTGGATGAAATTTTTATTGGTTCAAAAGATAAATACGGTGTCAAAATTCAGGTTTTACCCGTTTACTCCCTAAAAGGGTCGAATTTCAAAATAGTACCGGACACCTGTCCGTTTATTTTTCTAAAGAACAACAATAAGTATTAAATTTTTTTTGTATCTCTTTTAGTTTTGAAGATTTTGAAGGTTACCGCATTTTCCCTTTTTTACCCCCTAAACATTCGTATTTCCAAAAATCCCGTCTTAGTGGATCGATTTGGGGAGTGAGCAATCTATGGTCTAAATTTCAAGTTTCTAGGGTCGGCGGTTTGGGCTGGGAGATGATGAATGAGTCAGTCAGTCACTCACGCAACTCTTTTATATATATAGATTGTAACGTTGCTGACTGACTGACTGTCATCATCGTACAGCCTAAACGCCTGAAGCTAAAAACTTGAAATTTAGAAATTCGAATGTTTAAGGGGTAAATACGGTAACCTTATATCTCCAAAACTAAAAGAGATACAATAAAAAATTAATACTTATCCATTTTACTTAGAAAAACAAGTGTATAGGTGTCTGGTAATTTTTTGAAATTCGGCCCTTTTAGAAACATAAAATTATGCAGGTGCAGAAAATGTTGGAACTTTTTTTAATAGGTACCTTAAAACATAAGCTTTTGCTTACAAACATTTCCATGAAAGAAAGGGAGACGCGAATCAGGCCCTATTATTGCAAGTATTTCAATGAACGTATTGGGGTCCATACGGTGAAAATGTATAAACGATTACACGTCATGAAGGCGCATCTTAGGAACAAGTGTGTGGAAAGCCCCGTTTGTTCTTCTTTGCTGTAATATTTTTCTAACTGCAATTGTTTTTACTTTCAACCTTTTTTGATAAATTTGTTTCGCTAGTAAAATATTATTTTTTGCTTCTTCTTCTTAATAGACAACCAAATTTGACGTTTTATGTCAGCAATAATTGTCAACGAAAATTGACTTGCAATTATTGCCGGCAACAAACATGTACAAAAAAGTGTTGTCTACATTAAAGAACACATAATTTTGATTTGTACTCCAATATTTATAAGTATGTATAACGCAATATTTATCTTTGGTATATACGAGAAGTAACCAGGCCACTGTGACCTAAAACAGACATGTGTCAATTGAATGATTTGTTTACTGTTGAAGACTAGGAAGAATTTGTCTTAATTGTCAAACTCAACTGTATACCTAAATAAGAGCAGCAAGCGCCTGTTTTATGTCAAAACTTTTCATTTTCACACATTTTATACGAAACAAACCTTTAGAACGCGAATTTAACACCACCCGGCTAGAAAATCTTATTGGATAGATCGCTTGGTCGTTTTATTTTATTGAAAATGTTTTGGCAATAGAATTTGCATGTTTAAAAAAACGCTTGCCGCTCATGTTTATGTAGCTTAGAAAATCCCACTAAATATTTTTTCAAATAAAAATTAATTAATTTACTTGTAGGCGTAAATATTTACTACTTTTCATTTTAAATTTTTTTTCTTTTTCTATATTATTTCCCTAATAAATTTTCCTCTTCTAGTTTTATTTGTGTATTCTTTTAGATATTCCTAATACCATGCAACAACTGCACAAAACGTTGTTTTCTAATCTAAATATTTTTAATCCGATTATTTGTGTCTTTATCTTTGTATTGATATTACAAATACCCTCGGTACGGGTGTTTGCAATTGACTAAAAAAAACCTCTTGAACTTGTCGGCTAGTAGATTGTAAATAATATTTGTAGTTTTTTATATTTTCAGTATTTCCTTGGCTTTCAGTTGGTCTCTGGGTGTTCTCAAGTGCGTGTGATAAGTTTTTTTTTGTGCTATAAAAAAACAAAGTAAGTTTAATTTTGAATTAAAGCTATTTAAATGACTTTTTTATTAATTGCATTATTAGGATTTTTTATTTAAGAAATGGTTAGAAAACTTTAACATTAAAGCAAATACATTGGCTTTTTATTAATTTGTTGGAATTTATATGTGCAAGTGCAAAATTTTATTAAATCCACGAATTATGACAAGTAATAAATTTCGCAATTATTATTTCGTAACTTTTGAACTTTAAAAGTATAAATAATATTTAAAGATTACATACAAAAAATTGCATACAGTGAACCAAAAAGTTACGTAGAGACAACGAAAATGTACCTTTAGCAAACGAAAAATTTATTAATTTACGTACAACGATTTTGTTCGCTGTGACAATGAATGACCGTTCTTTAAATAATTTTATTTTAATAATTTAATGAACTGTTCATTAATGTAACGAAAAAGTCCATCAATTTAATGAAAAAGTTTGTCTGTAAAATTATATGTAATTAAATTCAATGAACTTATTTGTTAATTCCGTGAACCTTTTCGTTAATTCAATGAATAGTTTTGTTTTACAAATTTGTCGACTCAACGAACACAGTAAAGGGCTGCAAGAATACATTCATTTGTTTATTACACACAAGCATTCCAATATTCATTCAAATATTTAAATAGTTAAGTACTGGTTTACAGAGTTTAAGAGTTAAAACATAAAAGAGAGTGTAGTCTGTGTTTTACTTTATCACAACAAAGGCACACATTCTATTTACTCTTTTTCTTTGAATATTTATTTACTCAATTTGAAAATGCAAACACACACAAGTATATGGTAACAGTTACCTGTGTGCAAGAAATACTACATAGTAAAATTAGTACTTATGTTTATTCTCATTACAAATATATCTCTATCAAACAGAATTTTGCAACAAAAATTATAAAAATTGGATTAAAAGTATATTAAAAAGGACTTTAAAATTCTTGCGTTTTACGTTTTCGATTTCCATAACAAAAGTTGCTAGTAATAATATTAATGTATTCATGTTATGAGTAAAACATTCAAATAATATTATATTCGAAACTTATACACATTTTATTATGTCTGTTTTATTTGAATGTGGTAGTATTTGTTTCTGTTTAAATACAGTTGTTTTCTTTTCTCTTTTGCCTTGTGTGTTTATTCATTTGTTTTTTTAACATAAAATGTAAAGCACTGCGTACTTAAATCGTTTGTTGTACTTAACTTTACCTACTTAAAAAACAAATGAATGTATTCATATGCCTTTTAAATGTAGTCATGCAGACCTTTAGAACACAGTACACTGTCTCAATTAGCTATATTTTTAAATTTCCTCTCGCAACATTTTTCCACCTGCCTGCCCTATCACAATTCATTACTGTAACCCCTAAAAAAATTTAAGAAGTCATTAGCGAAATGTTTATGTTTTTACAAAAATCTTGCAAAGTATTGAAATTTATTAAAATTTATGTTTTTCAATACCAGAATTCACTCTACAAAATTTTGAGATGATTGGTCTATAATTTAAAATGGGTCCAATATAAATTCACCTTCGGAAAATCATTTTAATTCGGCTTAAGCTGTTACGAATAAAATAATATTTAACGCAAACTAGTTCAAATTTCTACAAAAAATTCATAACATTTTCTGATTGTCGGTCAATAATTTAATATAGGTCTAAACCGCAACCAATTTTAATGCTGACGTCAGTTTTTATAAAGATTAATTAATAATAAATAGATATCATATAGATGTCACTCCTGAATATTCGAACTGTCAATGGAGGGTATCAAAGATTTGACACAGCCGAATATAGCACTCTAACTTGTTATCATATAACCTTTTAATGAGTGTTCAAATAACGCCCTTTTTGTCAACAACGTTAGCCTTTACCGAAAGCTTGTAGTGAGTGGACGTACTTCCTCCTTTTTTTAAAGTTGAAATTCAGAGGTGTGTACTCGTCGCAACGACGAAAAGTAACCTTAGTGCAAGTTTTTGTTTCTATTTTTTGGAATTTTAAATATTACTTTTGTGAACAGTTACTTCATATAAACTCACAATATGTTCCATAAAGATCAAAAATCCAAAAAACGACGACCGTATTTAAAAAATCTTCATTTATCTCTCGTGGCTCCCTATTTAAGAGGCAGATTCGAGACACCTACCTTGCTGACCTTAATTAAGGAAAAAATTTAAAAAAAAATACCTAATTGCGATAATCCGTCGAAAATGTAGTCAAAGTACCAAAAGATCGTAAAATTTGTCACCTCTGTCCCTAAAGCAAACTCAGAATGACGAAATGTAAATATATGTACATATCGTCGGTTGATTATTTAATTGTCGTATGTGGATACAAATTACATACAACATACGACAATTAAATAATCAACCGACGATATATGCAAGAAAAGCATCTGTTGAGAACATAAAATTAAACTTTGTGTCTCATTGAATGTCACAAATAATCGTTTGTATTATTTGACTGATTATCTTTAAAAACTGAATAAGAAAAAAGTAGTTTTTTTACCTCTTTAGGTTTTGTTGTTTTAAAAAGCTAATTAATTTGAAAAAAAGAGTTCAAATTCGTATCGAATTTTAGAGAGAAAAAGAATTTTTATTTTTTATATATTTTTTATTTTTTAATAAAACGCTTAACTAAAACAGAATTTTTACTTTAAAAATCGATCCACTAGAATTTATTATGTTAAAAGTTCGTCGACTCGACGAAGAGTTACCTTAATGTTATAAAATGAAGAGTAACCTTCTAGGGTTAATTAATAATTTATAGATTTCATATAGGGAGCACGCCTGAAATATTCTATTATTGAGGATCCGAACTTACAAGTTTAACATAAGATTAATAAAGCTTTCCTGTTACAATAACATTAAAAAAATACAATATGGGGCAACCCATATGCAAACTTATTTTTTGTGTTAACAAATAGAAATGCTTTCAAAAATTCAGAAGTTTAAAAGATCCATAATTTAAACAGCAATCAGTTTATTATTTGATAAGTTTTTTTTTATCAATAAATCAAAAAATTAAACAAATTCTAATTTATGTATAAATCTACATTAAACAACTGAAAACAAGTAAAATTGTTATACATATTTGGCTGTGTCAAATCTTTTATACCCTCCGCCGAAAGTTAGTATATTTCAGAATTGGGCTTCATATGGTATCTTAAAATTATGAGCCAATCTTTATAAAAACTGACCTCATAGTACTATAACTCGTAGCGGTTTTAGACGTTTTAAAGACTATCCAAAAAAAGGATACATTAAATTAGATCTTACCTGACTATTTTCCATTTTTCAGACGCAAATCAGAAATATATTTTATTTCGTTATAACTGAACCGATCTAATTTGACGCCGCAAGTGATTTGTTGCAAAAATTGCTAGCCGCAAGGTAAATTCGGATGTTAGGCGGATAAAATTTACCATCAACGACGACGGCTACAAAATCATAGCCGATCTCTTTTGATTAATTACGACAGCACAATAAACACAGCCAGCAAAGTTTTATTAATTTAAGTAAGACACATTTTGTTTACAAACCAACAACAATGTTTTTAAACCATTGTAAAATGTAAGAGCATTATGACACTACAACATGATAACATACCTTGTGAATACCCCAATCAGGGTTGTTAGGCGTTTTGCTTCAAAAATCGTCAAAAGTTTGAACAAAATTCGTCAAAATCGTCATGAATAGTTAACAAAATCGTCAACAAATCGTCAAATATTTAAATTTTACAAATTGGAGACAATTTATTGCATTGAGTGGTTCAAAAATCTAAATTTTTAGCAAGAAATTATATTTATGATAAAGAAAGTGATATTGTTTTTTTTTTTTTTTTTTTTTTTTTTTTTAAAGAAATTTTAAATAATTATTTTTTTTTTTTTTTTTTTTTTTAATATACTAAGCTAATCCCGCGAAGCTTTTCGCTTGTCTGCAGGAAAGAAACCAGAGTCTCTGGTGGGAATCGAACCCACAACCCCGGTGCTGATAGACTAGCTCACTACCAACTAGCCTACCGGGGCACACTTAGTTTTATTCTATTTATTTCAGCAAGTGGGTTGAAATATATTTATCATTTGAAAGGAAATACATAAGAAAAAATATATTTTCATTAAAACATAACAAACATTTATTTATTTTATTTATCCATATTCGCAAAAACATTAATTAAAAAATAAAATCTCATTTGCTATTAACTCGAGCTATCTTTAAATGATTAATGCAAATTGTTTTCACTGTTGAAGGTGATAAACTTTCAACAGTCTTTTAACCCGCCTTGAATCGATTTATGACGTCCAATTTTAGTTCCAAACGAGTACATTTTCTTCACTTTGCACTCATTTTTCTACACAACTTCTTATTAAGAACTAACTTCTTACTTCCTAACACTTAACTATACTTAAAATAACTTACCTAACAGAATTAAATGGGAATTCGGCTTTTTACACGCAAATAGAAAAATTCTTAAAATATGATTATGACTTCAGCGAAAAAATGAAATCGTATCTAGCAAAGCAAATCGAAATCATTAAAACGCAAAGCGGATTGAACCAATTTTTAAAAAGCGGACCAAATAGGACCGACGCAAATCGGGGCTCTAGTGTATATTTTTTTGCCGTATCGATGGCATTCATTTAATTGTAGAATTCGAATAATTTTTGTATATCGAAAAATGATTTTTACGTTTTGAACTGTTCCCAATATAATTGTTAATATTTTTTGTAAGTGTTTTACTGATGCCAGAAAATCGTCATAACACTATTACTTTTAGTTTAAAAATCGTCAATCGTCATTTTACTGTATTTTCACAAAAAAATCGTCAAAATGACGAAAAATCGTCATATCTAACAACCCTGACCCCAATAGATGTTAACAAGTATTTGAGTCATTTTATGTAAAAAATAGTGCTGCCTGTTGGTAGTAAGCTGGTCTATCAGTGGAATGGTGGCGGTTTCGATGACCGCCAGAGTGTTTGATCTGTATCATAGCAACGAGCCGACGGTCTTCGTTACTATTGCTCGGTTAATTAAGTTTGAACATTATTTGAATTATATTTGTTACTCTTAATCAATTGATAATATATCAAAAATCTATTAGCATCCCATGTGGATAAATCCCAAAAATAGTGAAACACTATTTTTCGATATTCTTTACTTACAACTTGCTTCTTGATGGAAAACTACTTCAACCATAATATGGTTGTCGGTGCCTATATTATGGTAAAATTATCCAAAATATATTTAAAATTTTTCGGTTATAATAATTTTGTTGGAGGATTGTGGAATATTTTTGCTCTGGGTGCACTAAGAAACTGTAAATACAAGGATCAAAATCAAGGCGAATTTATTACAGGTGGTCTTAAAAGCCCTGCTGATATTAGCTAAAATCACTGTTGGATGTCAAAATTTTGTTTATTTTCTTTTTTATATCTTTGTTTCTGTTTTGTTTAATTTCTGTTTTTGACATTGTACAATGATTTTACAAAAACAAATTGCTTGTGGTTTTTGTACGACTTGTACTTGTTGTAGTACCAAGATTACCTGGGATGAATTCGCCTTGATCAAAATATAGATGTCTGCAATCATTCAAAAAAATATTAGCTCTCAATTTACTATTTTGTAATCTTTTTTAATATACTGTTTTTAAAATACTTAATACATTCCTTTTGTTTTTTCCCCAAAATTAATTAGCAGCCACAAAAAGCCACAACATTTTTTTGGAATTGTGGAATGAAATTTTAAACACATTGTCTTTTTTGTCTAAAACACATACTTTGTTCAGCTGAAATAATTTGGTATTTTGTGTTTTCACCCGGCAACTTAAGATGCCAGTGAGCAATGAGCTAACAAATTGGCAACACAGCTATGGCTTACTTCTAAACTTCAATTCCTTGAAAACACGATTTTCGTATAACGCTTTAGTAGCTAGCAAGCTTACGCTCGCAAATTAGTTTTCAATGAATAATTGCAGTAAACATAAATGATGTCTTTAATTCTACAAAGTTATCTGAAAGATACAAAAGCGGTGTATCAAAGGGGCCGCAAAATTCATTTTGCCAAGCCCTTAAATTGGACGATTTTGACGATTGGTACGATTTTGGCGGCGTTTTGCATAATTTTCGTCATAATTGGCCGAAGCATTCTCCCTTATGCCCCATTCATTGATGTCTGTGTCCGATTTATCGGATTCAACAAATTTATCTAATCTAGGTAGAATGATAACTACATATATCTACAGATATTTCAGACGTTTTCTTAAGCTCCAATTCTTTAAAGTCCTAAAATTATTTATTATGCCTTATTTAACTTTCCATATAAAAATTTTAACACAGATATTGCTTAAAATATGCTAAGTTTTAATAAAAATATTCATTCTTTTTTCCAAACAAAACAGCAATGTGTAAAAAAAATTATTAAAAATGCTCCAACAAAATGAGTTATTATCTTTCATTCCGAGGTTGGCCCCTTTTTACCTACTATGACTGGGCTATATACGTAGTTTTTCCAAAAAATTGGTTATAGCTGCTTAATGGCCAATAAGTCGAGTTTAATTTCACGAAATACTTAAAGCAATGTAGGTATGTAACTTTTTGTTCATTTAAATATTAGCAACGTTTCACACAAAATGACAAACTTAGTATACCCCCACTTACCACTAATGGTAGATGGTGTATAAACAAGCCAAGATGCACTAGTAAAAATTACTTAGTTAAGCAAAATAAATTGGACTTAATAAAGACATACCTACATACATAAATAAACTAAAACACTTGCAAGTTGACTTTGGCACACTTTGATATACTTATATTATAGGTATTACAAATAAAACAAAAATACACAAATAAATTTAAAAAAACGATCGAAATAAAATCAACAACAGAAAAGAAACAAAAAAGACAAAATAAAAACGACAGATAGAAACATAGTCAAATTGATTAAATAGTTGGATACATTTGCTACCGCTTAATTCCTAACTGCCGGTTTTTTTATACAAAAAAAATTGTTTTAAAAAATCGTAAAAACAGCAAATGTTATGAATTAAATAAATCAACAAAAGAAGCACAAAAGACACTGTATGATAACAACTACAAAAATAGTAATAAAGGCGATTAAACTGAGAATAACAACAATACTAGCTGACAAGCAAATGTTTTTTTTTTAATGCATATCAGAAAAGCAAAATCAAAGTCATCACTTTGTTTTTGTTTGCATATTAAAAGTGCAAGTGTATGTTTGTAGCGTCACAAACTGTTTTTTTGATGGAGCACATTATTATGCGCTCCCCTTTATAAACAATGAACCCCAAATTTATTGATAACAAAAACAAACTATGTATAACAAAGAATGCTATTTACATAAAGAGTAAGAGAGAGAGAGAGAGAGAGATAGAGAGACTGTGAGAGTCTGTGATTCATTCAAATTATCACCCAATTTAAATTTTTAAGTCACCAAAAATCCCCATCTCTTAAAAAAAATCTCCTATCTAAGCTGCTTGGGACAAATTTTGCTAACACCAATAGGTAAAAAAGTTACATGGATGAGAAAGAACACCTGTATGGCCAAAATTTCAAACTTTGACCACCCCTAATACAGAAACTTTTTGACCGATCTTGTTGAAAATTTGTGTCTAACCTACTATGAAATAGGACTAACCATGGTGTAAATTTCATTCAAATCGAAAGACATCGATTTCAAAATTGGGCCAGTTGACATTAAATCCCCCTTTTATATACAGTATTTATCGGATATAAGAACATCTCATATAAGAACAAAACGCTTTTAAGAACCATTTTCAAAAACACCATGTCTTTTTAGTGATTTTTCTTACAAAAAAGGTTTCATATAAGAAAAACGCTTATAAGAAAAAAACTGATTAAAGAACATTTTTCTTAAACACCAAAACCACAAAATGTATAGAAAAAGAATTTATAAAAGAAACTTCCAACGGCACTCAGAATTTATGTAGTTTGCATGGACAACGCTGTTTTCTGACAGTTTTACAACAAGAACAAAGTTTTTTTTACTTTTAGTTTTAGATGAGCGAGCTGGTACTCATGAGAAGCTTTGTGTTTTTTGCCAATACAAACAAAAGTTAAAATGTTTAAAGAAATACAAAACGGTATAAAAAGAAGCGAAATTGCAAAAACATCTAAAATAGTGAAAAACTCAAAAGACATAGAAAATAATTATTTAAAAGTTAGAAATGTTAACAAAAAAAGAGACAGAAAACCAAAATTCTGCCATAGCTACTTATATAAGAAATAAGTTTCTTATATAAAATAATTGTATATAAGAAAGAAACGCTTAAAAGAAACTTTTTTCGTGGATTTTTAAAGTTTCTTATATCCGATAAATACTGTACTTATATAAAACGTATATAAAATATTTGGTATTTTGTTGTAATTTTCTTAATGATTTTCTAAAATATTAATTTTATTTCGAGGCTAATGTTGTTGAAGAGAAGAGCTAAAATATTGCCATATATTTTAAGAGATAGTCACATGCAAACAAATTACATTAGAATAAATGGCTTGAAGGCAAACTTTGATGGGCGGACGCCCCCCCTAAAACACAACTTATCGCTACGAAATATTTTTGTATTTTTTTTACATAAAACTGAACCGATTTGGTGGGGGGGGGCCACTCTAATGTACATAGTTCTTTACATAACAATTTTATGATTTCCGGGAACGAAAGACATTGAAATTATATATTTTTTATAATACATATAAAAAATTTTTAATAATTGCAAAAACTCCCAAGTCCACTCTCCAAATACATAATACATATTATGTATGTATGTATGTATGTATATGATACCTAATACATTTTTAAATTAACTGTTTGTGGACAAATCGGTCCCTCTGATATCATTATAATTCTTTTTGAATTATTTATTGGTCCTAAAGTTTAAATAAAAAAAATTTTAACATAATGATAACATATTATTTATTATTTTTTTACAAATTATAATGATAACAATTTTGAATTTTTTAAGAAATAATCAAATTGAGAAATTAAAAAAAACCTTTATAGTTTTGACCACAGAATACACAGAACTGTAAAAAGTGACGTGTGAAAAAGGCCCAAATCAGTTGCGAGGGCAGCTTTCAAAGAAAGAGACAGAAAGTGAAGTGGCAAGGTGTAACAGCAGGCCGCAACAATCAACACAAATGGCGTGATCAAAACAAATATAACAAAACACAAACCACGTTTAACAAATGCATTAGTTCAGCAAACGTTGTTTTTTGTGCAAAAAAATGTATTTAGGAATATTGTTTTGTTTTATAATGTGCTCGTGTTGTGGTGAACTTAATGCTGGGTACACACAGTGCAACCTACATGCAATATGTTTCAATGCAACCTCAAAATATCAAAGCGTTTTGATGTTGATGCAACCTGGAATGAATGAAAATGAGTTTAATTCACTAGATTGCGTAAATGTGTTGCATAGTGTGTACCCAGCATTAGAGTTAATTTTTGCAACAGTTTTGCAAATAAATCTTTTCTAAATAAATTTGTGTTCATTGTATTGCGGCATAGAAGATGATGAAAAGAGAAATGCAAAAGGGCAGCTTTCTTTGAAAGAGACAAAAAAAAAAAAAAAAACGCAAAATCTTCCGTCTCGTGACAGTTCTGTAGTATTCTGTGGTTTTGACCTAAATTTGAAAACTACAATCTTTTGCGTTTACAAAAAAATCCAATAACAAAATTCACAGAGTTTCTGTTAGATTTCATTAAAGTGCTGCGATACGATCCTTTGCAAGCCTAATACAGAACTCCACTATTGTGTTTAAACGATTTGAAAAGATCTGGGAAAAACAAATTTTTAAAGTAGTTGTTTATAAATCTATGTATGCATGTTCTTAAGGTGGAAGTACATAACACGCGTTAGTTCGTCGACAAGTGTCGTGCGTTTAAAAACTTTAGCGCGTCAAAAATTGCAAGTTACACAACACGCGTTACAAAAGCCATTCCTGTCAGCTGTTTTTTATTTGTTTACTTATTTGTGCATTAAAAACGGGTTCGAAAGTATATCAAGATTTTGTTATTTTATTGAATTTATTCTTTTTATATAAATATTGTATGTTTTTTAAGCTCTTCAATAAGTTTTTCTTTTATGATTCACAAATTTGTTAAATTATTCGTTTTATTGTCAGCTGATTACTTGTCAAAAATACACAACGCGTTAAGTTCAAAGTTAACCAACTTTCTGGCGCAAACGCGTCAAAATATTTTGCATGTGGCTTGTTCTATGAAAATACACTAGTTTAACTTTTTTTTGACAGAAGACGACAGAGCGCGAGCGCACTAACGCGTGTTATGTACTTCTACCTTTACATAACTAATGCACTTTTTAGTTGACGCAGAAAAGACCCGTCTTGATATAAGAACTTAAGTTCAAGACTTTCTTACTTCTCCAGAGTGAGCATTTTGTTTTAAAGCAAAATACTTAATAACAAATTTTTGTTTGTAATGACTTCTCTTATTTTCATTAAAAAAATTAATAAAAATAAACGTAAATTAAATCCTAATAATATTTTATCTCTGGCATCACTGTTATCACAGTAATTTTAAATTTCGCTCTCTGAACATGAGAGCACATTTAACAAATAAATAAAAACACCAAACAAAAGCAAAAAAAAAAAAACAAAAAGACTTTAACGCAAAAGCAGCTGCCAGATACAATTGGTAGAAAATCGTCGAATTCATCAAATTGACAACTTTAAGGCCCAACGAAAATGGGCATGAGCTGGCTAAACACTTACGTTATTTTTTTATAAGTTAACAGTTATCATGATCGAAACGACTTAAATGTAAATATAACCGATTTTATCCGTATCTATTAAAAAACTGTTTGTTTGGTAAAAATACATTTTTCGCTTTGTTTTAGATTAAAATTAAACAAGATTTTTTTATATTTTGTAAAATACAATTTTTTAATATTTATTAAGGGTACTTTACACTATTACACAAGTCTTACGTAATTCACCCTGTCATGATACGTTGTTATTGCTTTTTTTTAAATTTTCAAACAATAATTCGATCAGGGAAGTATTTTCGTCAAAATACTTAAGACTTGGGTGATAGTCTAAAACGGCCTTTAGTAATCATTTTTATAAAACACTGCATGAAAATTTAAAGCGCTGTTAGTCGAATCGATTAACGTTAGGGGTTGCTGCGTTAATCAACTGTGCGAGCATATGTAAATCATATATGTCAAACCATATAAGCTTACTTACATTTTTCAAATCGTCAAATCTATATTTTTAGACATATTCTCATTTTATCAGTAAGATATAATTTTTTTTTTTTTTTTGTAATAATAAAATATGTAGAAAAGGGCCAATTTTTATAAATTAACAAAATCTCTAGAATTAAGCAAACTTTTTTAAAGGTAGAAAAGAGAATCGAGTTCTAAATGAAGATATACCTACTTTATCTATATATAAATATATATATAAAAAAGATTCTCAACAGAATCTCCACAGTTCGTCAACGCTTTATAATACCAAAAATAACATAAACATACAATTTTTGAGGTCTAAAAATTTGAATGTTTGCCAGCAATATTCGTAACTGTAGTTACTACAGCACCTTCAAGGCAAATTCATGTTTCCGGTGGCGGCAACACAAAAACAAGTACAACAATAAAGAAATTAAAATTGTATTTTTATCCCTGTTTTAGTTGGTCGCTACGTCAAAAGCACAAGCGTCTTTTGACATTGTTCTCACTATGTAAAGCCTAGAGTACACGGTTTTTGAATATTCATTTCCGCCAGTGGTGTTGATTTGGTTTTGATGTCATCACACAACGGCCATTGTGTCATTGTAATGACGTTAAAATTACGTCAGAACGATAGTGCATGTGGCTTTAGAAAAAAAAGTATGTAGCTCAGTTTTGTTTTCATCGCCACCTGAAAAGTTAATTCGATTTGATTATTGTTTTATTGTGTTAAATGGAATTTTAAAAACTCAAAAATTATTTGGCGAATATGTCCTCTTCGAAGTTCCTTGTAGCAGCTGTTTTAATTTCCTTTCGTAAAATATCGTAATTCATTTAAAAGCAAGAAAACTGAGTAATGAGGTAATCGAAAAACATCATGTGCTGATGCATATAAGAATTTGTGATTCAGCGTTACAAAAAGATGGGATTTTCATCGGCCTGTGTGTGACCAGGGATCAAAAATAAATCTATGATAAGATTCTGAGGCGTAAAATAACATCGTTTGCAAAAAAAAATTTAACAAAATATCCATATAGATAACTCTAAAGGCCCAACCTGAATGTCCACAAACATGCTTATTCCACTGTTACAAAAATTAAGTGCATTAAGAAAAAACAAAATGAAAAACATTTGGTTCCGTACGGAATGTACGTTCAGCTTCGCACTTTGCTTAAGCAAATGACAGTTTCATAACACTTAACAAAAAGTTTCCTTAAGTTCAATATGGTTTAACTCATATTGACTCGCACAGTTATGCAAATTCTGATTGGACCTTAAGAAATTTGACGCAAGGATTTTTCTCAATAAATTAAAGCTTCAAAATATCGACAGCTCAATTCCAAAACTTAGCATGGCAAACTGAGTTTTGCACGAGAAGCTCTTAAAGTTTACGGGCGATACAACATTCAGTTGTACGTTAAGCACTTGTATGTGCATAACTTTGTATTGAATTAGCCGAACAAGTTAAGAATTAAAGATGAACAATACTAAATTAAAAAAAGCTGCCGATTTGTAGTAGCCAGTGTAAGCATTATGGTGTTTTTGCAGCTAAATTTAGGAGGATAGTTTACACATAATAATATTCTGTGAGATAGAAATCGAATGAGTTTTGTTTCGACTGTGAAATCAATATAACAGTTTGCACTCACACATGAGCCAGCTTTTGTTAAAATGCAACCCTAATCCAATGAACGTAGCACTATTTAGCAATATTTATTGCAGCAAACGTTAAATTTGATTGCTCCATTAAATTTGCAAAGTGTGGACCGCATATTGCCATGAGTAGCAATCCATTGCGCAATGATTGCTCTTCTGATTGCTTGAGCAATTATTGCTTAGCAATCTGCTGTCGAATCAGTTGTCATTCATCTAACATTTTATTTCTCTGTACGTTTGATTATGGCCAAGGCGAATTCAACTACAGGTGGTGTCGGAACTACAACAATCCGTAAACTACAGAAACAACATAGGGTCTTTTGCATTGCATTGTTAGTGGCATTAGCTCGAAATGTCAGCCATTCTTAACGAAACACTAACAAATCAAAACAAATGAGCTCGAACTGTCAAAATCAGATGCCGTTTCGACACCACCTGTAGTTAATTCGCCTTGATTATGGCAAAACAATTTCACGTGTTCTGCAGCAATAGAATAAGCAATTATGGCGCCAATTGTTCTGCCGATGTTTTTGCTTGTGCTTAGTCTGTGTTCATACGGCTCTTGTCTTATTGTCATGATTGCTACTTTATAGGCGAGAGGGACGAGGGGAAAAGAAACGAGTACACAGATGCATGTACTATCTTTACGTTTTGCTTTTTCATTCGTTGTTTAATTTTGTTATTGTTTTCAATATCAAAAAAGCACACGTAGTCAACATGACATGAAACATTTTCAAAGAATAAAAAGGAAGAATCTTGTCAATAAGACATGAGGCGTATGAACTCAAACTTAGCAAAAATAAAAATTGCTTCGCTGACGAAGCGTTAGAAAAATTTCAAAGAACAACGAAGTCGTAGGGACATCATAACAAATTGCACTAAGCCTATTACATTTCTATAATACTTCTTTATTTCCAATCATCACAAGGTAATTTTTAGCTCAAAAGTCATTAAATCTGGCAACCGTGCTCAAGTGTGCATGCACACAATACAAATAAAAGAATAACAAACTGCTATTTGCTGGAAATATAAATAAAACTCAACGGTCAGTTTTCTCAAAATCGTAGAAGAAGTTGGCACGTCTTTCAATCGTCTGCGCTTATTTATTAAACTAAAATTTGCTTAGTTTTGAGTAAAAATAATATAAATAAATAAATGAATAAATAAAAATAAACTGGGTGCAATTGATTATAATCACTACACTAAAACGATCATAACAAAAAAATAATTTACAAATGAATGAAATTTCAACAGTGTAAAATAATGCGGATACGATTTAAATAAAGTATTAAATTTAATTTGGCAAAGAGAGGGTGTTAATTAAAACCTAAATAATTAACTACTAAGTAAATGTACCACAAATAAATACTAAAATACCCATTAACTATAATATGGATAGGATTAAACAAATTGAATTAATTTGAAAATTCCAAAATATATCAAGATCATTGAATCAAATTTCGTTTGTCGAGCGTAAAAGTACAACAACGACAACGAACGTCATTATCACCAACAGAACATGTTCGTTCACATTGTAATTGATAAATAACGTGTGATAAATGTGAATTTGACATCAGTTTTTATTCTGTGTTTTTCTATTTTTCGTTTTTTTGCGGTTTGTGTTTTATTTTTTGTGAATTAAAATAAATAAATTATATTGTGTAAATCTTTTTTTTATTAAAATTAGTTGTGGAAACAGTTTTGCAAAGGAAGATACAGTCAGAAAAAGGTGTAAGAAATAAAATATATCTAGTATTTTTATTTTATAAAAATTTAAGGTTTTTATTAAAATATTTCCCAAATTACCTATTCGCTAGTGTTTATTTGTTAAGTTAGTTAATCTTTTTTAAAAAATTAAAGTCTTGGCTGCAGTGTTAACTACAAACAGAATTTGAAAAAGTTTTATGGTAAGTTTCCTAAACAGTTTTTAAATATTTATTTATGTATGTACATATGTATGTAGTACATACGTACATAGGTACTTATGCATGAAAAAAATTTTTGTCAATTTAATGTTTGCAGAAAGAATAAATACATTTTTTAGAAAAAATATTTACGCAATAGGTCAAGTTACTTTGTTTATTTGTGATGAGAAAATAGGTATTAAACATTTTCAGTGACCAGTGATATCGAATTTAAGTAATATTAAAAGCGGACGTATTTTTTAAGCAGCCCTTATATTAGTGTTCCAAAAGATGTTGTAAATATTTCTTATGAAGATATTGTAAACTCAACTCTTGAGGCTAGAAATAAATTTTCTTTTTCTATTATGTTGTTTTTTAATTTAAAACTTTTAAGTCGTGTTATATAAAACAAATACTTTAAAGTTAAGACGACGTTGCAGCAAATGTGCGATATTTTCTTTACGTACCACCTGTCTTAACCAGAACCACTCTTAAAATTAGAAAATATTACTGCTATTTTTTTAATTTAATTAAAAATCTCTATCGATTTCTAGAACATGGCAAACTAAAACGCACGATGGTTATTTAAATCAAACAAAGAGTTTTAAAAGTTACTTATTATCTTGATATTTTTATACCCACACCACAATAGTGGAGAGGGTATTATGCATTTGTGCTGATGTGTGTAACACCTTAAAATATTGGTCCTAGACCCACCTTAAATTATACCGATCGACTCCGAATCAATTTCTGAGTTGATCTAACGATGTCCGTCCGGCTGGATGGCTGTCCATGTAACTTTGTGCGCAAAGTACAGGTCGCAATTATGGAGATAATTTAATAAAATTTGGGACATAGGTTCTTACTGGCAAAAGGACCAATGGGCCAGCAGGAGATAGGGGGCAATGTCTGCCTCTCAGAAACTATCAAACCGATTTTACAGAAATTTAATACATAGATAGATCCATATTTGTGCGGACACATAAGCTATGCCTTTTTAAGAAAATAGGACCACGAGGGGAGATTGGGGGCAATATTTGCCTCTCAGAAACTATCAAACCGATTTTAATGAAATTTAAAACATAGATGAATCCCTATTCATATAGCCCTGCACACTCGCAAATTTGTTTTAGAATACTGTGGTGTAGGGTATCATATTGTCGGGCTTTCTTACTTGTTATTATTATAACAATTGCCAATTAAAAACCAAAATAAAATTAGTAGATTCCGTCTGCTAAACTTAATGCGGGTATTTTAGATATGTGACGCGCAAAATAGAAAGGGGACCTAAGGTTTTTGCATTTTAAAGATTTAAATACGTGTATCACTGAGCGTGTTGGTATTGGTCTCATTTGAAAGCGATACATCTCAACCTTGTTGGTCAATCTTGAAAACGCGCGTAGGTCGTCCCTACCTCTTATTTTGTGTAGTTGGTTTTACTGTTCCCTTTACCTTACTGGTCCCTTTCTCTATGCGCTATCACATATAGTCTGTTAAACCGAAGTATAGTTTACTTTGTTTATAAATAGTTAATATTTTATTAAAGTCCTTTTCTTAGGAGGATCGGTAATAAAATTTATTAGCTTTTGAGATAAATATTGGTAAACGTTATAACTTAAAAAATTAAATTATACATATATTCTTTCACAAAATTTTTTTTATCTATGAGGGTATGCATATATATATATATATATATTTATATTGCTACACAAAAATGTTTCTAAATAATTAAGAACTTGGTTGAGTTAACCGACGCACAGTAGCGCCCGTAGAGCAAACGAGGTTGCAAAAATCAAAATTTTCATGAGCACCGACGAAGTTTTGAATAAACTCATGTTATAGGAAACTTTTCAACGATTTCAAATCTGCCACTCTTAATAATATCACATTTTTAGTTTAGAAGATATAGCCGTTCAAAGTTGACCGACTTTCGGTTTTCAAAAAAACACACAATTTTTAGTAAATTTGTTGCGATTTCAGGTGTAATATCACGAAAAATAGGTAACGAATCGCCTTATTTTTTGTTTGTATTGATTGATGCATTTATTAAATGTGTAATGATAAAAAAAAAATGAACTGTTTGCTTTGTGTTTCTCCTGGTAAATCACTATTTAAAAACTATCCGTTTTTTCACTATTTTTCAACTTTGACGGAAAATAACAAAAATCTATATTTTTCTATATTTGCCATATTTGCAAAATCTGTTCTTTGATTATTTCTTTACATAATTCAAAAATTTTATCTGCCCGTACGTGCCCGTTTGGCTTCTAGAGGTAAAAAAGGTTAAAAAGACATGGTTGCCATACTAATATTGCGGTTTAATAAAATTCTTTAATTTGGCCCCTACAGCGCGTAGGATGCTCCTAGATGGGTCAAATGTATGACCAACCCCACTTTATTATTTATTGCCGAATTTCGGTTTTTTTAGTTATTTCAATAAACTAAACCATTTTTGAGTTACGCGAATATATGCTGTGCAGCGCCTTACATTTTCGAAATAACGGTATATCTTGAAAACAAGAGCTAATTTAAAAAAACGGTTAGCACCACTGAATTCAGCGTCCCCAATTAGGGTGAAATGCCAGGTGCGCGGCATTCGAGTTATCGAGTATTCGAGTTATTCGAGTTATTGAAGAAATAAGCTCAACACATTCGGCTAATTCGGCGAAATTATGACATTTTGAGTATGACATAACTTTTGAAAAAAAAATTTTAAAATTTTTTTTCGTTCATATATGTTCCTTATAAGATAAAAGGAACATTCTCACCAAATTTCATTAAAATCGGAAGGGGTCGTGTCCCACTCTTGGTCGTTTTGACATGGAATTACCCATATACCGAAAATACAGAAAATTGAAAAAATAAATTTAAAAAAAAAAAATTTTTTTTTTTAATTTGTTGGGTAATAATTTAGAACCCTAAAGAAAAAAAAAATAAAAACAATCTAAAAATGTAAAAATAATTTTTTTTTAGGTACCATAAAATTGATTTTTCTACTAATTTTAACTTTGATAACCCATAAGTAGGCCCCTACACAGCGTAGCACCCTTTTCAAATGCACATTTCATAGGCTGAACAGTTATCTATCATATGCTGTTTAAACTGTTCAATTACCTTATTCGGTTCAAAAGATATGATTTTTGCAACGAAAAAACTCAAATGGCGCCACTGTGCGACGTTTGGCTATTTATCTACCGCAAAATTAAAAAACACAAACTAAAACAATTGTATCTGTTTAAAAGGTTGAAGAGAAATCCTGGTTAGAGTAGACAAACAAATTTTGTTACCTGACTCCATGATAGTTGATTGCGGGTTTTTGTAGAGGATAAAGTAAAGAATAGGCAGATGTTTGTTAAACAAATTTTTTAATCTCATTTTGAAAAATATTATTAAAAGCATGTTTACATGGTTATACATGTATTACGACATGTAAAAATAATGTAGAATGAACTTATGTATTCTCATCACACCAGAGGTGTATTTTAGAAGTATAAATTGGCCGCATTACCAGTATATATCTATTAAAAGTGTTAACATTTTTATACAATTACAAAAACAACCAAAATCAACCCAGGGCCAAATTACCGCATTCGATTTCGACCGAAATTTAAAGCATATTGTAATTACGATCGACATCGAATGTTGTTTTTTCTAATATTGTAGAAATGTAACCAGCAGATTATTTTGTTATTAACTCAGCTGGTTAATATTTGCTTTGATTTTACTTATACCATCCGTGTTAACATGAAAAATGCTTACAACAGACTTTTGTTCTCTTTTTCGTAAGCACGAAGAGAATTTCATAATATTTTGATCCTATAAAGTCATAATTCTTTGTACTACCATGTAAACATGCCTTAAGCCGGTAAAAGACATTTTGTAATACATAGTAAATTTTATTTCTGTTTAATTGATAATTTTTTTAAGTTGCCAAGTTGAAATATTTTGAGAATCTGAAGAAAAAATATGCTCATTTTTAATTTGTACGATAAAAAAAACCTTTCAAAAATGCATATTAAAGTTGTTAAATTAAATAATAAAAATGTACCTTATTAATAAAGCACCTGATATTTAAGCATGCTTTGTCAAGTTATTTTTTAATAGTTTCAAATTAAAGTTTTTTTTATTATCGACCGTTTTGACTTTCCGGGAAATTTTAATTAATTTTTTTTTAATTTTTTCTAAAGAAAAAAACAAAATAGTTTATAAAATTTTTTTTAAAGGTTGTTGGTGACTTTTAAATTCTAAAGGTTTAAACTTTAAGTTAATGTGAAACGCACACAAATGCTGAAATTTAAAATAAATTCGTTAATTCTATAATGAGTTTTTATTTTATTAGTATCACATACACACAGAAAAAATATCAATGTAAAATTAACATGGCACAATATTAATTAAAAATCATAGTAAATTTCTGCAAAAGTATGGAATTAATTTAAAATTATCATTGTTTCATATTAATTTTAAACGAATAATATTAAAATAACACGGTTTAACACTGTAAAAAGAAAAACATAAACTTTAATAACTAATATACATGTGGCAGTGTAAATAAAACTGAACTGGCAAAATAAAATAAAGAAATTTGTTTTATTTTTGTTTTATCTTTACCCACTTACAACTACATTAAGAGTTGACAAAAAATCAACCAATTGTGGTCGGGATTGTAAGAAAAGATAAACTCACTGTTTATTGTTGTTTTTGTTTAAGCTTTGATATTGTTGCATGTAAAACTGGGGCTTATAATTCTTATTCGCTTAACAGTTTAATTTGTATAATATCTTTATCTTTAGTTTTTCTAAAATCTTTGGATACAATTTCCTGACGATCTGGCCTAAGCAACCAGTGGAATGAGCATAAGAATAGCTTATCCCATCAACAATAAGCTTCGGTTTGTCAATAGTATGAAATGGGAATTTAGCACATTACAGTATTTATCGGATATAAGAAACTTAAAAAATCCACGAAAAAAGTTTCTTATAAGCGTTTCTTTCTTATATACAATTATTTTATATAAGAAACTTATTTCTTATATAAGTAGCTATGGCCATAAGACTTTCATATTTTGGTTTTCTGTCTCTTTTTTTGTTAACATTTCTAACTTTTAAATAATTGAAGCACAGCCGCGAATAACGTTGTAAAAGCCACTTTTTGCAAAAACTGTTTTTTTTCAGATAACCATTAACATTACTCTCGTACACTATTTAAACCTCAAATCACCCAAAATTATGCACATAAAAGCCTTTAAAAAGGACTTACAAAGAGTCAGCTAGTGGAAGAACGTTGTAAGTTACTTAAAAATGATACAAAGTAAATGGTTTTAAACGTGGAATAACGTTTTAAAAGCCACCAGTCATGATGCTTTGCGTAGTGGAAGAACGTTTTGAAATGACATCGTGATTATGGATATAAAACGTTTTTCCACAAAAAAAAAAAAAAAAAAACGTTATAAATTGTTAATTCGCATGTAATTTAAATTTTAAATTTGTTGATATTTTGCATAAAAGTTTTTATTATCATTATTTTTAATAATCTTACAAAAAAATTAATAATTTTGCCCGATAAAAACGTTTTTTGCTCTCCTGAAAAATAATTTTTTTGTAACTTAAAACGTTATTCGCGGCTGGGATTCAATTATTTTCTATGTCTTTTGAGTTTTCCACTATTTTAGATAACGTTGAAAGTCCAATATTATATTTTTTTTTGCAATTGCGCTTCTTTTTATATCGTTTTGTATTTCTTTTAAAATTTTAACTTTTGTTTATATTGGCAAAAAACACAAAGCTTCTTATGAGTACCAGCTCGCCCAAGGCGAATTCATGTAAAAAAAAATTAAAAAATTAATTCGCCTTAAGCTCGCCCATCTAAAACCAAAAGTAAAAAAAACTTTGTCTTGTTGTAAAACTCTCAGAAAACAGCATTGTCCATGCAAACTACATAAATTCTGTGTTGCCGTTGGAAGTTTCTTATATAAATTCTTTTTCTATACATTTTGTGGTTTTGGTGTTTAGGAAAAATGTTCTTTAATCAGTTTTTCTCTTATAAGCGTTTTTCTTATATGAAACCTTTTTTGTTAGAAAAATCCCTAAAAAGACATGGTGTTTTTGAAAATGTTTCTTAAAAGCGTTTTGTTCTTATATGAGATGTTCTTATATCCGATAAATACTGTATAACGAAACTTTGATAATTAATTTTTGAATCCCAAGAAAAACTTTGATAAATTTTTATATTTCATGTTTAACATAATTTAAAAAAGGAGAAAAATTCACGTATTCTTTTTGTTAAAATGATTTAGTTAAATAGTACATCAAATTTTTAAAGTAGAATGATGACAAAACCCATATCGAGCCATTCTGCTGGAGTCTTTTGATTGTGTTACATGTGTAACAGGAAAAGAAATAATTATATTCGCTCTCTCTCTCTCTGGTAACGCAGGTAAGTGTCTAAAATTATTCTCAGCATCTTCGTTTGGCACTGACAACAGATTTTGTAGACATTTTTTTATGTAGGATAGAATTCTATCGAATTTTCGTGGAAATGAAACGTAAGATGGTGAATCTCTGCCTTTACAGTTTAAATTTATCTAAAATTTTTGCAATTTTAATACTAACTATTGGTGTTTTCTTTTCTAAAAAATAATGATGCATTATAGTTGTGTAATATATTTATTAGGTTACACGAACCCTTACAAAGTGATACATTTTTCTAAACTACAATGGAACAAAATAATAGCTACGTTTTACACTCAACACTAATGTTTATTTAGCGTGGTAAATATTGAATGCAAAGTTTGTACTAAAAGCGATATTCACCACGCTTGTAGCAATTTTCAACATTAAATTTTCTTACAATTACAATAAGCGTTAACAGCACTGATTTTCAATAATTAATGTCAGCTGTTGTTAAAAATTTTGCGACAAAAAAATTATAATAAAAGTAAAACAAACGAAAAACAAACAGTTTTTATATCCATCACAATATAACTAAAAATAACAATTTAACGTAAATTGTCCGCAAACACAAGAAAGAAATACTTGCTTGCATAAAAAAGTACTTTACGCAGATGCAAAAAAGGGTATTGTCTCACACTCAGTTATAACTGCGGGTGAGAAATGGAACAAATTTGCCATTTATTGTTGCAACATGTTTAGAAAGGATAACGACAACTTCTCACACTTTTGCATATATTTTTAGAATGGAACAAAAACCCGCACGAATGGTAGCATATATGGAACATTATTGTCAGAAAAGAAAACACCATATGATCCATAACCTTCTGAGATTTTAAGATTTAAATTTGTGTTTTTTTGAAGTTACCGAGGCCTTTACGAGCTTTCAAAACTATTTAAAAGAAATTTGAACTATAAATTGGCCTAAGGCATATTCACATATATGAAATGTGCTGCCAACCGATCAGCTCATTTGGTTGTTTGCTAATTTTTTTTCTTTTCTATTTACAAAATCTGTTGTAAAATTTCCACCAGCAAAAAAAAAACAAATTTCCAGTGAACACGCTTTGATCGTTAACCAATGATACCAACAGCTTAGAAAGAATACCAAACCATCTCTTTTTAGGCTGTAATGAAAGCTCCACATTTAGACAATTCGCAATGTCTTCTATTGAGTTATACTGTCTGTATATAATATCATTTTATGAATTCAGGATTCAGTTGTCAAGTCTGAGTGTTTAAAAGAGTGGGGAAAGAGAATAGAAAGGGGAACAGACTTTACAGTCATTGTCAATTTTAATTTTATTTTCTTAACCGTTTAAGTTGAAGGTGAAGAAAGGGAAAATTCGTGCATAAACTACAACACAGGCTTAAAAAATATTTAAACAAAAACTTAACAGCTCTAAAATTGGTGTGTGAGAGCCAGAACTTATGAATATTAATATTGTACTGTTTAATTTTCTTAGTAACAAATTGTTTAAAATATTTTGCAAATATTATCTAAAAATCTTTTGCATGAGTATATAAGTGAAATTAAGAATTTTTCCCCATATTTTATATGTCCCAATAATACTAATGTTATTCGCCACATTATGCCCTACATTATGCAATAATTATTTTAATTAAAATATGGCGCAACTTGCATTCTATAAACAAAACAACATTGTATAATGTTGCCGACATATTTCATAGTATATTGCACTTCTTTTCGTTGTTCAGCACAAATCAAAAGTCTCTTGATTCTTGCCAATAAATTATACCAACTTCGAATATCGCATACACATTGACGATAAAATTGTACAACTCGGAAAATTTAACAGTTATTTTGCAAGTGTATAGGCCGCTTTTTTATGGTTTAAACCAAGGCCTATCCAATAGGTCTGCTTACTTCTACAACAATACAACAATACAAAAAACAACAGGAATTATGTTTGTGTAAAATTCCTCGCCGTTGTCAAAATCTTACTACTACATAGGCAAAACAAAAGGAAAAATGTTTTTTGTGTGCATGTATGTGATGCAAAAAACGTAAAAAGTAAACAAAAATATACACGTATAAAGAAAATGTAAACAACTTTTGATATCGTTGAGGAAAAAACCAAATAAACATCTGGCTTCTTAATTAGGACTATTGGATAGACCTTGGTTTAAACTTAACTCACTTCAGTTGAAATAAAAACAACTGCTAGTGATGAGTTGTAAAGTTTTGTTTATGTGAAGCGCATTATAACAGAGTTGTAAACCAAAATACAAAAACTGCAAAATTTCAACTAGACTAGAGTTGTGTTGAAAACCGTAACTTTAAAAAATTAAATACTCGAAAAATCGTAATAAAAGTTTCTGTACTGGTATAATTAAAATACCGATACCGAAATTCGTTTCGGTTGTCAACCTTGCATTTTTTAACCTTTTGATAAATTATAGAATTAGAATAGTAAAATTATTTTTATGTTTTTTTAGTTTGTGCAAACTATTTTTATTATGCGATTGAGCGAGCATTTATATTTATTTTATTATTCACCAAGAGTGCAATTTTTTTATAAATTTTTATTGTATTATATGTAATTTATTTCAAATAAAAAGTTCACTTTATAAATACTTAATGTAAATTTTTAAATAAAATTTACTGAAACAAGTAAGAAAGTAAACTCGGCCAAGCCCGACTATTTGACGGTGTTTATGAGACCAATTGTAAAGGTTTTGGGTTGTGGGGACAAAGACTTTATATTAAAAAAAATTTATTCCAAAAAAAAAAAATCAAACAAAGCAAACAAGCAAAAAAACAAGCCTTGTTTTTAATAGGCCTTGTTCTCCTGACAATTATGTGACAATTATAGCCCATGTACCAAGTTTCATTAAATTATCTTTAAAAATGCGATCTATACTTTGCGCACAAGGTTTACATAGACAGACAACAAACCAACCAGACGGACGGACATGTATTTGAGTTGATAGTTAATACTTACATCAGCACAAACGTATAATACTCTTCAGTACTATTATTATGGCTATAAAAAAATAAATAACACAAGTAAGAGTGCTATAATTAGGTCTTGCCGATTGTTATACACCCTACATACTATTAATTAAATTTTTTATAGTTTTAAATCAGCCCGTAAAAATTAAGGCAAAATGTTTTGTTTTAAAATAACTTTTGAATTCTATTTTTATGGTCGTTATCGTGCCAAAATCTCTTTTCCGGGAGCTTAAGGCTCCAAATGATATAAAAAGTTGATTTGTCCACTTTTTAAAACCAAACAAATCATATAAGACTAGCTTGTTTTGTATGCAACCCATTGTGCCAAAACCCTTCCCCAGGGTTGTAGGGATCATCTTATGGAAATTTCGCCTTTTGGTGTAACATCCTTTGGGGGTAAAGCAGGACTAGATAATTCCTGATATCCGAAAGTTGACAATTTGACCATAAATGGCTGAGTTGGCAACAGGATGCGTATCGTAAAGTAGCTGGACAAAATTATGCTACTGAATTCAAAAAAAAAAAAAAAAAAATGGTTAAGAAATTCCAGCTCTATTTTTTTGTTTGAAATACGATAAAGTTTCACTATTGCGAACTTCGGTAGTAGTAATTTTTTAAATACTATTAACAAATTGGAAAACTATTTTAAAATTTCTAAATCATTTAAAAAAAAACAGTGAAGTTCAGATATTGCGAACTTTATATTCTAGCTTTTTTTTTGTAAATAAGTAATTCATTTACTGCCGTATTCAGAAAAATATTTTCTATTTAATAAAGGTTTAAAAAACAAATTTTCTATGAAAATTTGACTTAATAAATTGATTTTAGAAATCACAAACGGAATGACAAACCTTTCACCTGTGAGGAAGGGTATAAAAACTAAATTTTCAATGTCATTAAGCCGCTTAATACTAACGAGAAAAGGAGGAATAAATAGAAAACAAAAAAAAAATAATAATTAATTATGCGAATAGTGTAGTAACATAAAGCCGAAGTTAAAATAAGTTAAATGGTTGTTTTTATTGTTGTTTTTTTTTTATTTATCATTCATTTGTTTTTTTATGTGCTGTTTCCAGGTGGCAAGCAATTGATTGTGAGTAAAGTTTTTATAAAAAGCACTAAAAAAATCTGATTGATTTTCGTATAAATTTGACTACACAACCAATTGGCTGTCATCTGCAAACAGCAAATTAATAAATTCCACTTTTGTTTTTTGTTTATAAACAAATAACATGTTTGAATTACCAATTTTAATATTCTGAAAACGAATTAAGAATATTTATGTGTACAATTCTTACTAAAGAATTCATAAATTAGTTTAAATTAAAAATTTCAGAACAGTTTTCTCTTTAAGGAAATTAGAAAATAATTTTATTTGTTTCCTATTTCCTTCTTCGAGTATTTTTCTACATATTTACTCCCATATTCATAAACAATATTTTTGATTTATAAAAGGTTTATGAAACAAATTTCCTATGAAAATGTGTTTAATAAACCTTTTATAAATCAAAAATATTTTTTATGAATATGGGGGCTTATAAACATATACTTATATAATTAGTGTTGTGTTTATTTTGTTGAACTATTTATGGGTTTTAATCCAAATTTTTAATATTTTTAATTAGGATTAAGTTCATTAAATTTAATTTTTATTAAATTATTTTTATGAAGAAAGGAATTTTACAACATGAAAATTAATTAAAGTTGTTATTGATAATCTTTCATTCTTAACCGTGGCCGGGGCTCGAACCCTGGCCGGCAGGTTACCATGACATGTTTTGATCGCAACCACTCGATCACTTCAGATATATTTGCCGTCTTATTTAAAAAGTATTATTTTCCAAAAAAATGTTATTACTGTATTAAAATTGTGTTTAAATTTACCTTTTTTAATACTTAGAAGTTACTCTATCGAATTTTGTGATAAACGATCCATAATTTACGAGAGTTCCAATACAAAATCCCCTCCTGCAATTACTTTCTGAAACAAATCCTGATATTGCCACTCGTTATATGCAAAAAATGCAAGTGCTCGAGAATCGCTGTTTTCGCAAGATCCTACTTGTATTCTGGCCAAGACCCATATCTAACCATACACTCTTGCGAAGAACAGGCTAACAAACCCCATCGATTGAAATTAAAATACCCAAATGGCGCTGGTTGGCCACACCCTTAAAAGGCACACTAACGACATCTCTAGAATTGCCATAGACTGGAACTTGCAATGGAAAAGAATAAGGGGACGCCTAGCTCACGTATAGAGACTATAGATTTAGGCCGAAGTAAACAGCAGTGGCAAGAGTTTGGGTGCATTGAAGGCAAATTAGGGACGTATTCAGGAATTTTATTGGAGCCCTATGATCCTTGCATGAACGACGCGGATTTGTATATTATACATTTACAAAAATGTATATTTTTAAAAGACTAATCTTTTGGCACCCAAAAAAATTTTTCTTTAAATACTATAGCGAAAAAGATTCGACAAAGCCGTATAAAGCACTTATACTTGTTATTTTATGTTTTTCAAGAAAACTATTATAATCTAGAACAGTATTAGATTCAACACGGCACGGCACATGTCCAACTAATAAAATTTTCAAAGCTTAGCAAAAAATGTTTAAAACCTAAAGAAAATAAATAATGTGAATTTGTCTTAATTAAATTTTCGAATTTTGCTCCTCACTCTAAATAAAGCAACTTGTAAACGGAATTTGAACATCGAAAATTGTTTAAAGTGCACAAGACAAGGTTTTTTGGTTGCAATTTAAAAACTCCGTCATTACGAATGACTCGAAACAATTCAAAAGTGTGTACTACTCAAAAGTGCTCCAACAACATTTTCTAAATCTCAGTTTAACGTTTTTGTTACAACGAGGGTTGCCGAACATGGTCTTTTTTGACCAAATTTAGTCGGATATTTTTGGTTTGGTCGGATGGTAGGCCAAACCTAATTTTGGTCGGTTTTAGAAAATTGGACGGATAGCAGATAATCTCATAGTTTTTTTTTTGCCAAACACAAACATTTTGTTTTTAATATTGATGAAACTATGGATATGGCATTGATATTATGTTAGGAGCAAGTTACTTTGACGGTGTAAGTTTTATAAAGGATAGCATTGTCATCTTATTCGAGCTTACCAAGTCAGATGCCGTTTAAATGTTTCTTCTTATAAAAAACTTTTTATTAACAAACAATATTCCTATACAAAATTTGATTGGATTGGCAACAAACGGCGCTCACGCCATGACTGGAACTGTTGGTAAGCTTATAGCCTTTTCATCGATGTCGAACGTAGGCCTCGTTCGCTTAAATTACATGTAAAACAAAGACAATATTGTACAATTTGTTTTCATTTTAAATGTAAGTTAATCGAACAAAGTCTTTGTTAAAAAAAATAGATGAACAGGCAGTTAATCTTACTTAGCAATGCAAAAAATATTAAGGTTCTTTGTGGTAATATTTAAAGTTTTTTCCCATAGTCCTAAAAGAATAACATAAATAAAATAATTTCAGGAATTCTGTTCTGTATTAGGTGTTTCTTATACAAGATGGACTTTTTAAAGGAAGATGTTGTAAGAATCGTAGAACAGCGGGATGTTTTGATAAGAACTGCAGATCTTGCAGAAAGTATGGATGAGTTCCAAAACAGAGCAAGTTATGAACGCGTATACAATAAACGAACTATGCATTGTTAAACTCTTTGATACATTTTTTACGTTCTCTGCAATTATTAGGATGTATTGGGGCTCAGGTTAATACTTTTTTTTTTTTTAAATTGTACAAACTTAAGTTAATAAATTTTGATTCATATTTTATTAGTGGTCTTTATGTGTTATTGCATACGGTCAATGAATTATACTGGTTTATAAGCGTTATTAAATTAATTTGTATATATTCATACATTTTGTTTAAGTTAAACGTTACCAGCAAATAAACTTTTAATAAAACTAGGGGTTGCGTGTAGGACGTTAAATATCTAGGTGTGCACATAAGCTTACTTTTTGTTTTAACTCTAACTGCATACCTATTACAAAAAAAATAATATGTAGATTTATAGCTTTATCCAATAAAAATCATACTTTTTATCAAAAATACATATGTATGTATCGTCATATAAAATGCAAAAAGGCCTATGTTCATTTTAAGAAAAAAAAAGAGATAACTTAATAAAAAGGCAGCTATTGTAATTATAACAACGGGATTTTCTGGTTAATATCGTTAACACATTACGCATGATTGACACTATCCTGAAAAACTATTTTTGTAATCTCAGTCGTATCGCTACTAAACATTTTTTAAAAATTATGATGGGCCCTTTTGCATTTTTATGACGATATAATTATTTTTAAATATTTCAAAAATTTGGTCGGTTTCAAAGGATTTTGGTAGGTTTTGCAGACAATTTTGGTCGGTTAAAATTTTTTCAAACGGCAACCCTGGTTACAACTGCTTTTGTTAAAATAAATTTCGTAACATTTATCTCATACTCTTGTATTACATATTCTGCTCTCCAATTTTTTCAAGGTAATTTTTGCAAAATCAAGTTTGTGCACCTTTTACAAGTTGAATCATAAAACAAATAAATACTTGCATATTGTCCAATAAAAAGAGGTATCGGGTGTTTTACAGTATTTTAAGTTATCAAAATTGGAGTAAAGGAACATATCGCACACTTAATCATAAAAAGGCACAACTCAAAGTTCAAAAATGTTTTAATAGAGGCAGAAAACTGACTTCAAAAACATGTTTGCAATTTTTTATTCAAGTTGAGTTTCACAAATATTAAATTAAGTTTCGCCAATTTTGGGGGACCAATTATCGGACCCGCATTTACTTCTTTACGAATGCCCGGTGAGATCTAGGACGATTTTTAGTGTTATCATTTTTATTATAGTTTTTAATAATAAAGCACGACAAATAAAAAATTTACTGTTATTATAAATTCATATTCTCGCATACAATAGGTGTTTTCATTTATTATTTTTACGAATTTGTAATAATTGTTACTGGAACGTGTTCATTTACCCAAAAAAGTTGCAAGTAGAGAGCGTCCAAAGAAAGTAAAAAATTGAGAGCCAAAAAATTCTTACATAATGCTTAAATTTAATTTTTTTTTAAGTAAATTCTTTTTTATAAATCTCTTATTTTTGCCATTTCTGCTAATACTTTTATATCCTTTGAATGAAACAAAATTTCTTAAAATAAAACAAATTACACTACGAGACAGTTTTTTGACCAAATGTATCTGACATCTAATTTTAATGTAAAATGGACCGCTGAATCTAAATCTGAAGTCAGAATTGGCAAAAGTAGAAACATTTTTGAGATATCGTTTGTAAAGATTAGTCAAGAAATGACAGAGTTACAGTGGAAAACATTTCAAGCTTCAAGCTTGATAGTTTTTTGCAATTTTGCACTTTGAGTAATTTTTTTTAAACCAAGCCTTTAAAAATCTTACTGCCGTATTCATAAAAAATTAAAATAGATTTGAAATGTATTTTACGAAAAATCTGTATTTTTGCCTTTAAACACATTTTAAACCTGTTTTATTTTTTATGAATACGGCAGTTAATGTTTAATTATTTTTATTTTCACAAAAATCATTAAAAACAAGAAGAGAAACCTTAAAATGTAAAAATGCAAAGCAAAACGGCCAAAGCTGCAGGTCCACACCAAGCTTTGATTGCGCTTATGCATCTGTCGAAAAAGTAGTTGTGTAAAATTAAATAAAAAATATACGTATCGAAAGCACGAACAAGAACTACTTTAGCATGCGTCCTGAAAAAAAGGTTAAAAAACGCATACGCATAAAACGGCTGTAGGAAATATCGCCCAAAGAAAAATCGCCCAAAAAAAAAAAAAAAGAAAAATCGCCCAAAAAAATTGCATGTAAAATTGGGCCTGATTTCATATGAAAAATGGCCCAAAATTTTTGGGCTATTTATCGTTATTGTTGGGTGATTTTTCGTTTTTTAAATCATAATGAAAAATCACCCAAAAATGTTGTATGAAAAATGGCCCAAAAAAAATGGGCTATTTTTAAAATTCTACCATAATCTTACTCTTATTTCTATGGTATAACAAATACTGGCTTCGCTAACTAAAGCTTCTCTGTATCGCCGGCCTTCGGCCGGGCGCAAGGATTTTCTCCTCTATGGTATAACAAAGACCGGCTTCGCTAACTAAAGCTTCTCTGTATAGCCGGCCTTCGGCCGGGCGCAAGGATTTTCTCCTCTATGGTATAACAAAGACCGGCTTCGCTAACTAAAGCTTCTCTGCGTAGTCGGCCTTGTTCGGAAACAAGGCAGTTTTTCGAAGCTTTACTTAGCGAAACCGGTTTTTGTTAGACCATAAAGGAGATCCTTGCGCCCGGCCGAAGGCCGGCTATACAGAGAAGCTTTAGTTAGCGAAGCCGGTCTTTGTTATACCATAGAGGAGAAAATCCTTGCGCCCGGCCGAAGGCCGGCTGTACAGAGAAGCTTTAGTTAGCGAAGCCAGTATTTGTTATACCATAGAAGATGAAATCCTTATTTTGGATATATATATATTTAATATATACACCCGGAGTAAAAGCTATAAAAATATTTTATCCATATTATGTTTAATTTAACCAAATCATTGTCACCGACAACCATATTATGGTTAAATAAGTATCTTTAAAAAAATCACTTGAAATTTTAACGGTATTTTAAAAAAAAATGTACACATTTTTGATTATAAGTTAAGTTGCGGACGTTGCAAAGTGTCATAACGTCCTCGCCTTCGATGGACATTATGACACTTTAAAAGTGTCCAAGGACACTACGACACTGGACGTTATGACATGTCACCTAAATTTATATGAATAATAAACACTTTTTTGCAAATTTAGTAATTTTTTTTTTTTTTTTTGGGAAAAAATTCGTTTTTGCTTTTTGGGTCATTTTTCATTTTCTTTTTGGGCCCTTTTTCGTTTTTTTTGGGCAAAATTTCATATTTACCTTTTTGGGTCATTTTTCATGTTCGCTTGGGCGATTCTTCATTTGGGCGATTTATTTATTTTATTTTTCATTTTTTTTTTGGGCCATTTTTCTTTGGGCGATATTTCCTACAGCCGCATAAAACGCGTGCTGTAAACCGACCTCCAGTTAAAGAATTAAGAGAAACATTTTGTTTGAATTTATACTCTGCTATGAAATGTGTTATTGCTCTTAGTTCTTATGCAAACAATAAATTGTTTGTTCAAAAAAACCATACAAAAAGTATGTATATTCGTATCAGAAGTAAAATATCGCCGATATCTATATATCGGTAAACTTGAAATATCACCGATATCTCGATATATCATTTCTTTTAGTAACTAACAACGTTTTTTCACTGGCTGACTCGTTGTAAAGCATTTTGAAGATGTTAAGGTGCATCATTTTGGATGATATGATGTTTAAACAATAAGGGTATTCATTTCAATTTTTTTTTTGGTTGGAAAAGTGGAAAAAAGAAAAATTACACTCTTATTGACGTGGTTTTTTTTTTTTTTTTTTTTACAAACTGTCAAAAAAAATCTGTCAAATAATTCGTGGAAGTAATTGATATTTTTCGAGATGCCGAACAAAAGTGAATAAATTGATTATTAAATTTAAAACGAAGTGATTGGTGTTATTTTCATCATAATATTCGACTACAAAAAGTTACTCAAAATGGCGATTGTCTGCCAAAAAGTCGAGTATTTTATTAACTTCAGCTTCTGTAAATTTTTTTTGACCCCATTTCTTTTTTTTAATTCTTTTTAATAACTTTTTTCATTGAACACATATTTAATATGAATTTTTTCTTTTTGAAAGATTAAATGAAAAAGAAATGTTGTAACTATAAAAAATAATTTTTAAAATCAGAGTTGTACAATTCAAGAGTTTATAAAAAGAGATGCAATTTTTCGTACTTTGTATAAAAAATTAGCATTTTTTTATGAATGGCAACATCATTTTGTTTGACGTTTAAAGCGGAAAATTACATCTGTTTATCCTGTCTTTTTTACACTTGGTTATAGTCTGATAAAAATGTAACTTTTGGTGGAATTTTTTTTCTTGTGGTTGTTGTAACAAAAATTACATTTTTCCACTTTTCCATTTTTCCAACAAATAAAAAAACTGAAATGAATACCCTTAATGTATGAGAGAAATGGTAACGATAATTTGCAAAAAAAAAACAGATTTTGCATCAAGTGGCTTCAACAACTTTATTCGCGGCTGTATTAATACCAGTAATTCATTTATAAATATGTTTTGTATATGTTTTTCTTGTTCTTCTTGCGTTTCTTGTGCAAGATAATAGAAAAAAGTTTAATAAACCTCGTTGTTCTTTGTTTACAAAATATAAACAATGATTGTGCTTTTGTTATTATTTTTTAATTGATTTTATTGTAATATAAGTTTAACAACAAACAGACAAAATCAAAATGCAATTTTAATCAATTTGAAATATGGAAATAAACAGTTGGGCTTAGAAATATAGCAGAAAAGATAAAAGTTTTAACATTAAGGTAAATTTAAATAGAACAAGTCTATAGGGCATGTTCCGACAATCGCAAAACGCTTAACATTTACGATTCTGACTTTAAATCGCATATTTAATTGTGGTACCGTAAACCGCAATTGCAAGAAGTTTGGCGACTTCAAACCGCAACAGTATACTTTAGGGATCTAGAATATTTTTAAGAAACTGTGGCAGATCGCAAGCCAAACGCCGCAGTTTCAAACAGCATAAAATAACTCTGGCGTTTTGCGATTTCAAATCGTGCGTTTGTCAGAACATGGGCGTATATAAAAAAAATTTTGGAAAAAGATTTTTTGCTTTATTTTATAGGATAAACACTCAGAGAAATCTTCTTCAGATACAAATTATGTAGTTAAGCTAAAAATTTTTATTTAAAATTTAAAAAAAGGTGTACATAAATATTTAATTTAAACAGTTTCAAAATTTGGCTTAAGTCCAGTTTACCAACGCAGCTCCAAATAAAAAAAAAGTACATTGAGTTATAGAAAATTGAAAAATAAGAAAAAAAAAATAAAATGACAAAATTCTCGGAAACGCATAGTTTCAGAGTTATGGACCTCTGAAGTTTTCATATAAATTTGCGATTTCCCACTACATTTTTGAACGTATATAGCCAATATTGGTATCATTTAAAATTTTGCCATTTTATTTTTTCTTCTTATTTTTCGATTTTCTATTACCCTTTGTACTTTTTTTATTATTGCGTTGGTAAACTGGACTTGTTCCCAAAATTTAATATTTATTTAGCTTAAAAGTTGTAAGAAAACTTGCATACATACAAAAATACACAAATTCTATTTCAATGCGTTGAGAAAATTCTTCATACTTTAACATTATACTAGGGTTTTATTTTTGTTCGATTAAACGATTAATCGATTATTGGCATTTTTAACTTATTCGATTAAACGAATAATATTTTAAAATTAATCGATTAATCCAATAATTCGAAATCCAGAAATTTGATAAATTACGAGATTTTTTTCGATAATTTTAGAAAAAATAAAATAAAACTTGTCAATGTAGCTCCAAATAGTTGCTTCACTTTCGGGCACTTAGATTTTAAAAGAGTCAATATAACTTTGGATTTTTTTTTAAATTTTCACGGTCATTTCATCCTCTTCTATGCTGCTGCAAATAATTTCCTCTAGAGCCGGGTCACCAACTGGCGGACCGCGGTCCGGATCCGGACCGTAGACCTATTTTATGCGGATCTTGGGTTAACAATACAAAATATTTTACATTATGTAACAACAAATTCATGAGAAATATATTACTTAAGTTTTCTTAGGGCCATTATTACAACTTGAAGTTAGCTAAAGTTAAGATTAAATTGACAGATAATAATGTGTTATCTGTCAAAAAGCGTCTGTTAACTGTCGGATAACAGCTAACGCCAAGTTATAATAATGGCCCTTAGCGATAAAGAAAACGTTACTTCCATTGCTTTCTTATTAGACATTTTTAAACACATCAATGGTCTGAACTGTAAACTTCAAGGCAAAGGAAAACATTGATCTGGATAATGAACGACTGCACTTCCCTAATTTAAAAAAAATCTGCAATGACAACGAGCTAAACGTCGGCCAATACAAGACGTTCATTGAGGATCTAAAATCGGAATTGGAAACAGATTCGCTGATTTTAAGAAATTTAAGAATGTCGTCGTTATCCTCAGTAACATTTACTCTCTGAATCCTGGGGATTAAAGGAGTAACAAAGCTGCAAATATTTTCGGGAGTAATAAAGCTTCTCTCCAGATGGAAATGATAGATTTCCAAAAAAATACAGTTTTAAAACACCAAAAACAAGAAGTTTCTTGTAAAGAGTTTTGGATAAAATTTGTTTGTGCTAATAAATACCCAGAATTAAAAAAATTTGCCATGCAACTTTTCACTTTGTTTGGGTCAACATATGTTTGTGAAGCAGCATTTTCTAAGATGAACTTCAATAAAAATAAATTCTGGAACAGACTTGCCGATGAACATCTCCAAGATTTAATGAGAATAGCCTGTACAAGCTTTACCTTAAACTTCACACGGATAGTCCAAGACAAAAAATGTAATTTTTCCCATTAATATTGTACCTATAAAAACCCTTAGTACTTACTTCATTTTACTCAAAGCATTTGTTTATTATTTAACAAAATAATGCATCGGAACCCATTCGTTTTATTTGTCCATTGATGCAGTATCTTAACATATTATTTAAATAGTTCAGTTTATTACCTTCCGGACCGCAACGGTCGCGATTTTTTAAAAAACGGACCGTAAATGAAAATAGTTGGTGACCGCTTCTCTAGAGAATCGATGGAAGTATCTTGTTTAAAATATTTATTCATTGGACCACTTGAAGCCCCTTTTGATTTTTTTTTTAGAGGAGCAGCTTCAAGTACTATGCTATAGTCACTGTGTAAGTGGTAAATTATTGAAGTTGTTGAAGAACATTTACGTTAATATATTTTTGGACACCTGTTACATTTAGAATTCTAAGATTTATCCTTCGTATAATAATTTTAAACCAAACTCATTCTAAAGAGAGAAACACATGAACTTTTCTTTTAAAAAAATACGGGCGTGTTCTTGAAAAAAAAGCTTTTGACAAATGAAAGTAATGCCAAGTTTCTTACAAGTGATGCATTTGCGAACTTTCAACTTTACTAATGCGCAACAACTGCATTTACGAACATACCCATTATTCTTAAGCACGTTGGTATATAAATCTGCCAAATCGGTTAAAAATGGTTAAGTTATGAGCAAAATACTCAAAAAAGCACTAAAAAACATTACAATTTTTATTATAAAAACTAAAATTTTAGAGCTGTAATATGACCTATTCATACGCTGTAGATATCAAAATATTGGAAATCTTTAGAACATATTTGCTGAAAAACTCGGAAAATCGGTAAAAAAAAAACTTATGTCAAATATATAGTTTTTTTTTAAATACCTATTTTCGGGAACCATAGAACTTCCCGACTCCAAATTTTATCACCAAAGTGAATGGTAATTTTATACTTTAAGATGTCGGTATAAAAATCTGTCAAATCGGTTACAAAATGGCCGAGTTTTGACCAAATACTGAAATTCGATCAAAACTAAACTTGCTATATAAAGGGTGGTTAAATTGTAAGGGCCGATGTTGAATGTGAACCACACCTAAACGCCAAGTTTTTTTCCGAATTTTATTTGACATTTCTCTATTTCAGACTTACTCAATTTGAACCATGGAGGGATACACAATCCAACAACGTGTTAAAGTTATCCAGACTTATTATGAAAATGGGCGTTCAAATCAAAATGCATATCGTGCAGTGATGAGGCACATTTTCACCTCAGTAGATTCGTCAATAAACAGAATTGCCGCATTTGGGCGAATGAGAATCCAAGAGTGATTGTCGAAAAACCAATGCACCCACAAAGAGTGACTGTTTGGTGCAGTTTATGGGCTGGCGGCATCATCGGGCCGTATTTTTTCCAAAATGAGGCCGGTCAGGCAGTTACTGTGAATGGTGTTCGCTATCGTGAGATGATAACGAACTTTTTATGGCCCGAATTGGAAGATATGGATGTGATGTTTCTTAAAAATTTTGCTCCCGAAAAGGGCGAGTTTTTTAGAATAAAACAAGCCATCCTTTTCGGGAGCAAAATTTTTAAGAAACAGACACCAAATTGCATTTTTTTTAAATAAAATGTCACATTTTTTTGTAGAAAAGCAAACACCATAAGAGAAATACTATATATTATTATTATTCGATTAATCAGTATAAATTCTTTGATTAATCATTTAATCGAAATTAAAAATTTTAAATTATTCAAACAATTAATCGTATAAAATTGTTCCATTAATCGAACAAGAATTTATCAACTGAACACCTTACATAATACTAAAGCTTTGCGCTCTTCTGTATTGTTTAATCATGAGGAATATTTTGTTTTCTTTAAAAAGCTTCAAATATGTAGTTGTTTATCTTTGAGAAGTGATATTTTTGTTGAAAACTCTCTAATGCTTTTATAAACTTCCTTTGTTTTATTTACAGTTTTAACTGCGAACGACTGCGTTTTGGAAATCCCTCCTTATGTTTTGTTAAAAGATATTTTTTTTTTTGAAAAATGAACTTTAAAGTATACAGTGCAGCCTGTGCATTGGCGTTTTTATGCCTGTCGTCTCTAGAATGGCAAACGGCGGAAGCGTATCAAATAGGCTTGGGAAGAGCCGATATTACAGGGCCTCCAGTGGAAATAAATTTTGTAAGTAAACTTTTTTGAAAAATTAAATAAAAAACGTATGTGAATCTTTAAAAAATACACTTGTGGCCAATTTCACCAAGTTCAGTTAAAATTTACTATAACATTCAAAACACATTGTATTTTAAAGTGGCAGTTATAGTAATAGTTAATTATAACTGAACTTTGTAAAATTGGCATTTAAAATTTAAAATGAATCTGGAATTGATTTTACTGTGCCTGAAGCCGTGAAAATCTTGTATCTTTCCTTAACACGATCAGGCCGAAGATTGGCTTGTGAAGTTTTTTTCCATACTATAAATTTTTATAGTGGAGCGGGTATAATGCATAAACTGATGTTTGTAATACCTTAAAAATTGGTCCAAAAGCCACCTTTACGTATACCGATCGACTTAAAATATCTTCTAAGTCGCTCTAACTAGGTCTATCCATCCTCCCGGCTCTCCATGTAAATATTTTACGCAAAGTTCAAAGCCCTCTTTCTCAAAACTACAAATCTACAAGTAAAATATATTGGAAACAAAAACAAGAATTGTAAAATTTTTGCTTTTTTAATGTATTTTACTTGTAGATTTGTAACTTGTAGTTTTGAGAAAAAGGGCCCAGGTCGCAATGTTGGGGATAATTTGATAAAATTTAGTACATAGACTTAAATTGTCAGAAGAACCAACTAATTTAAAATGGTAAGAATTGGTCCATCATTTCTCATAGCCCCCATATAAGCCTCTTTCCGGAATAGAGCCTTTGTGCCCTTAAATCATTTTATTATGGTAGATTTAAGATTAAATCGGGATAAATTGGGATCTTATGCCTGCAAAATCCTAGATCATGGTAGGTCAAAAATAGCATAGTTTAGTTTAGACAAACAACTATGAATGTCGCTTAGAACTCGATTATTACATGCCATTGGTGAAATGTGAACCAGGCCAAAAAATAAATAATTCTGGGGGTCTACTCTCTATTGCGATGCGAAAACAATTTCGATGCGAAAGCTTAATGCCAACTTGATACTCTCTATCACTTTCGCAAAATTCTCTAAAAATGAAGCGATGTGGCAATAAAAATTAAAGATGGCGCGGACTTACAGTAATGAAATGCCAAAGTGTGTAAAAATATTTGAAGTTGGAAAATTTAAATAAAATAAAGTGATGATTTACGAAAAGAAAAAAATTAAAAGATACGCAAACGTATTGAAGAGTACCAATCGCTAGATTTGCTTCAATTTTCTTTCGCATCGCAATAGAGAGTATCCCATCTGGATTGTTTTTAAATTTGCGTAATACCCGAGGTGCCCTACTTTGGGAACCTATGACGTCCATCCTGATAGGCTTATTGACCCCACACATTCAAGACTTACACTCGAATAGAAGTTCTAAACTACCAACTGAAAATCTAGAATTATTAAAAATTTTTTTAAAAAATCTCCTACTGTGAGACGTTTGTATCTATTATGCACATTGGTTTTAACACTTTATAACTGAACGTCCCTAAGTGCAATATTTAGACCGGATTTACCCGTAGCCCGCTGAAAGTTATTTTATATTTACACACATACATATACATATGTACGTAGTTTGTCCACACATGGATATGTGGTTTTGGCAATAAAACTTGACGGTTGAGTTCATAATTGTTTCCAAGTTTAGTGCGCGTGGAAACCCCATGTTATAATTTTCAATTTTTGAACAGACCTTATAAAGTAAATTAAAAAAAAATAATTACAATAATGCCCCTTTTTCTAAAACACCTTCACTTTACTTTTAAATTATATTCATACAAATTATTTTGCCAAAAATTTAGACATTCTTCAATATTAAATAAAATTAAGTTTTTAAAAGTTTGTTTTTTTTACATTTTTTTAAGAAATTCAAAGATTTTGTGTAATTTTAAAATCTTAATTACTTTATTGTTTCTCTTTTTCAGATGGGCTATGCCAGCATTAAGCAAGTTGGCCGAGGCATTCATTTGAGACAATTTGCTCGTGCTTTTGTAGTTGAAGACGAAAATAATAAGCGTGTCGCTTTTGTATCGGTGGATGCCGGTATGATGGGTTATGGTGTTAAGCGTGAGGTACATAATTACATTTTTAATACACAAACACGATGAAAAAAAACTATTAAGATAAAAAACAAGTTAGAGTGCTATATTCGGCTGTGCCGAATCTTTGATACCCTCCACCGACAGTTCGAATGTTTAAAGAGTAATATCTGTATGATGTTATTATTATCTTAAACTGTGACGATTTGTTATTAATTATGGATTTAGGCGACTAAACTGTTTTCCGGTAGTAGGGTTTATACGGGGCCTAGGGTAAATTATGGACCGATCTTCACGAAATTTCACAGTCTTTTTCCCAGTTCTATAAAACTTTGATGTACCAAATTTTGTTATGATAGCATTCTTTTTAAAGGATTTAGGCGTACTAAACTGTTTTCCGGGAGTAGGGTTTATATGGGGCCCAGGGTAAATTATGGACCGATCTTCACGAAATTACACAGTTTTATTTCTTGTCCTATAAAACTTTGATGTTCCAAATTTTGTTATGATAGCATTATTTTTTACGGATTTAGGCGTACTAAACTGTTTTCCGGGAGTACGGTTTATATGGGGCCCAGGGTAAGTTATGGACCGATCTTCACGAAATAACACAATTTTATTTCTTGTCCAATAAAACTTTGATGTACCAAATTTTGTTATGATAGCATTATTTTTTACGTTTTTAGGCGTACTAAGTTGTTTTCCGGAAGTAGGTTTTATATGGGGCCTATGGTAAATTATGGACCGATCTTCACGAAACTTAACAGTTTAATTTCTAGTCCTATATAACTGTGACTTGCCAAAATTTGTAATGATAGCATTGTTAGTTAGGGTTTTAGGCTTAATATACTGTTTTCCGGGAGTAGGGCTTATATGGGGCCTAGGGTAAATTATTGACGGATCTTCACGAAATTTCACAGCGTGATTTCCAGTTGAATAAAACGAATTTTTGCGAAATCTTATATCATTCTGTGCATTTTTCCACCATTTATGTTAGTTTTTGTAACAAAATTATCAATTTTTTTTAGGTGGTGGTTCCACATTTTGATTCATAGCTCAGATCCTATTGAACCGATTTTGCTGAATTTCAATCCCAAACTGCTTAGGATAACTACAAGCAATTTGACACCAAGTTTGTTGATTTCTTTTGAGTTTTTCGAAAGTGAGCGTGTTTTCAACAGACGGACAGACGGACATACGGACAGACGGACAGACAGACGGACATGGCTAAATCGACTTAAAATTACTCAAGGACCCAGAATAAATATACTTTATAGGGTCTGAGATGAATAGTAAAAAAGTTTCACACGGAATGACAAACTGAATATACCCTCTTCACAACTAATTGTGGTGGAGGGTATAAAAAAAAATTAAATAAACTTGTTCGTATTGAACCACTTGTAAAACGTTATCTGTAAATCTAACATTTAAAAATTAAAATTTTAATTGCAGGTAATTAAACGTTTGAAAGCACGTTATGGTGACATTTACAACAATGAAAATGTTGTTATTAGTGGAACACATACACACGGTGCTCCTGGTGGTTTTCTAATGCATCTGTTATATGATATATCAATTTTAGGCTTTGTCCCGCAGACTTTTGAGGCCATGGCCAATGGCATATATTTGGTAAGATGGTTAACATAAATTTGTGTAACAAAAAGAAATTGTATGTTCATTCATGTTTAAATTTTCTTACGATAGAGCATTAAACGTGCCACTGACAATATGGTTCAGGGTAAAATCTATCTTTCACGCACTGTGGTCCTTAACGCCAATATCAATCGTTCGCCCACATCCTATTTGCGCAACCCAGCCGAAGAACGAGCCCAATATGAGCACGATGTAGACAAAGAATTGACGCAGTTGCGTTTTGTCGATAGGGAGAACAACATAATGGGTGTCTTTAATTGGTATGCTGTACATGCCACTTCCATGAATAATACCAATAAATTGGTATCCAGTGATAATGTTGGCTATGCTTCTTTGCTTTTGGAAAAAGAATATAATGCTAATAAAGTACCAGGAAAGGTAAGTAGTAGTTTAATAATTCTATTCATTTTAATTATTTCTGTTTTCTATTTTTAGGGAAAATTTGTAGGTGCTTTTTGCTCATCTAACTTGGGTGATGTTTCGCCAAATATTTTAGGTCCCAAGTGCTCACGTACCGGCAATTCTTGTGATTTATTAACTTCCAAATGTCCCGCCAAAGAAGGTGAATGTTTTTCTTCAGGCCCTGGTACAGACATGTTTGAAAGTACGAAAATTATTGGTGAACGTTTGGCAGAAGGTGCTATGGTAAGTGAAGGTTTTTTTTAAATTTTCTTTTCATTATAGGTGCGTTTGAGTACTTTTACAGTAAAATGCAGTAAATGAGTAAACTGAAAAATTTTCTCTCACAAAAAGCTGTTGTCCAAAAGAGTACGCGAACGCAAAATTTGTAAAAATTCGTAAAATAAAGGCAACAGCTGATGGAAAATAATTGAAGTGTTGAAAAATATTGACACTTTTGACTACTTAACTCGTTTTCTTATCGGTACTCGATTAAATACTTTTTATAACACGAACATTTTTGGAAAATACAAACAAACTATTTTATGTAATCTTTCATATTTGTTTGTTTTTGATTTTATTTGATGTTACTAATTTGTGGCGGGTAAATTTATTCAAAAGAACATGAATAATGTTTTTGCTATTGATTACTTAAGTATCCAAGTACTTCACACTTTTACAACTCTTAAAAATTAACAAAACAAAAAAATTTAAAAAGTTTGTATTTAGCAAAATAAATGCTTCACAAACAAGTTTAATTAATTATTATTTATACACTTTTTGTTTTGGTTTAATTTTTATTTCAACTTTTCTTTTATTTAACAATTTTTTCACACTTTGTATGCTTTTAATTTGTTACTTTTGTTTGTTTACCTTTTGAAACATATGTTTTTTTGATTTACTAAATTTTACTGCAAAAATTTCTACAGTAAAAATTTGTAAATACTCAGACAAGAACTGTCACTTTTCGCTCTCAATTTATGTTCCCATTTACTGCATTTTGTGTACTCGAACGCAATTTCGTAAAATGCAGTAAAGGTTAGTAAAATATAGTAAAAACTTTTGTGTTCTCGAACGCAACTAATATTTAATGCATTTACATTGCAAATGTTAACTGTCGGTTATTTTAACCTAACTTGTTACTTCTTCTGTCATCTTTCTCTTCCATTGGTGCATAAACCCAATCATTCCAACTATATTTTGCGGCACGCATCTTCTCAATAAAATCTCTTTGGGAGGGTACGTCATTGCTTCGACGACGTTAATACATAGTTCCAAGTTAGCGCTTCTCGAACAATATTTTCGCTGGTTCTTCTAAGTATAAGGGCAATACATCGTGAATTCCGATGTTTTTTTTATTTGGCACTGGTTATTTCATTTGTCTGCATAAGTCCTAAAACGCTTATCGATGTTTCTTTCACTCTTCCAAGTTTCGCATTCGTAGTACAAAACATTCCTGATTAATCAAAGTTCTGATTAACTGAATACTTTTATTTTTGATTAATTAAGTTTGAATAATTTTATGCAAACAATTTTAAGTAGAAAATATAATAAAAATTAAGCAAAATTTAACTATTGTTGTAAATAAGATAAAGTAATACTACTTCAGGTATTCAAGATCCTGCAATATTGCACACTGTGAGAGCGTGATAACTATGAGGAAATTATTAAATTTTTTAAATATCTGATTAATCAATTTATCATGATTTTAATGAATAAAAATAACAATCAATCGTTACTATGATTGATTAAGATTTTTGATTAATCAATTAATCGCACATCCCTAGAACGCAATTTTATGCACAAAATAAATACATAGTCAAAGTGTTTTGACAGTCTCAACAAAACAGTTAAAGTCTGCGCCACTTTTAAAAATTGTATATTGTCTGTAGAAATAAACTACTTTTACCAAAAATAAAACAAAAGAAATACACTCAAAAGACAAAATCAATCCATCCGTACCAGAGAACTGCAAAATCACTATTTTTCTTGATTTATTCACAACACAACTGTGTAAATTCAAAAGGAACAAATTCTAATACTTTTGCATTCAAGTAGTCATTGCCCACTCGATGAGACGCTTTGTTAACATTAACAACAATAAACCACTCGATGAGACGCTTTGTTAAAATTAACAACAATAAAAACAACAATAACAAGAATACATTGTACAGAACTATTGTACTTTTTAAGATGGAAAAAGTCTGTTTCTATGGAAATTGTTTGTATGTATGTACCTACATATGTATGTGCGTTTAGTTTAATTTAAATTTTTTTTTCTTGTACTACATAGTTAATGCTGAATGAATACATGAGTAATAATTGCTTAATTTCTGGCTTTTTTTGTTGTTTTTTTTTTCTTTACCAAAACAATCATTGTCGCACCGAACACACAAACATCTTTATTAAAAAACGAAGCTAACGATTGTATAAATAACAAAGCACGATGTGAATTATTTGAATGACTGCAAACCAGCAGCGAATATTTGCGGTTGCGCAAGTATGATTGTATGACCACAAATGAGTGTATTTGTTGCTGTTCATTTAATGCGATTTTTTTACAATTGCACAAAGCCGTTCTCTGATCCGTACTCAAATCAATCCGAAGCGGTATTAATAGTACGGTGAGTTCGGACGCTTTCTTTTCCATGCCTTCTTTGTTCTGTTTATGGCTTGACAATTTTGTGCAAATTGGGATCCCGAGGGCTCCGAAAGTGGAGTAAAGAAACAGGCCTTATGTTTAACATTTCTAACGATGCTTTAGTTTTGTTTACCCGGGTTGTTACTTCGACTGACTTCCTAAATGAAGTGTTGTTAAGCATCACTAACAACAAATGCGTCACGAAGCATCGCAAATTTAAATAATGCACATACACATGCACTTAACAGGGAATGAAGAAAGAAGAAGTGGAGTTTTCGAAGCTATGTAAGGCTGTGTTGGGTACCTGGACACTGCATGGTTGATGGAAATGAGGTGGCTGATGAGCTCGCGAGAGGGGGTTCGAATCTGGACTTAGCGGTAAGGGACAAGGGGGTTAAGCCCTCCCTATGTTACTACTATGGGGTGATACGCGAGAAATTCCGTGATGACGTTAACCGATCCTGGAGGGACAGAACGGATTGCAGGGTGTCCAGGGCACTATGGCCCAAATTGGACGCGGAGGCAGCCAGGGTTCTACTGGGATTGGATAGGGGTAGTCTTTGAACACTTATAGGGTTCTTGACCGGTCATTGTCCTGTCAGGGCTTTTGCGGGCAGATGGGACAACGCCATACCTGACTTCTGCAGATTGTGCTATGATTCAGAGGAGCTGGAGACGATCGAGCATGTACTGTGCCATTGTCCCAGGATGCAGGGTCTCAGGCAGAAGTGGCTAGGAGATAGGTTTTACGACGAACTGGGGTGCATCGCTGGATGTAGTCCGGCTGATCTACTGGGGTTTGTCAGGGAAATAGTGCGGCTGTTTCTGTTGAGGGGACTGTAGAGAGGGCAATAGTTCTACGTGAAATCTTCTAACTTTCTATCTTACTTGTTTCTATCCATCTCATACTTCTTTTCTTTTTCTTTTAATTGAAGGGATTCACAATGGACCATATTGGTCTCCGAGTGGAAGTGTGCCCTTGGGCGCATAACCCTTCTGAACCTAACCTATCGAAGCTATTCCCTTTAGTGTTGCGTTGCATCGTATTTCCGACAATGCAGCCAGGTAGTCGAATTTTTGTACATTTTCGATTGCCTCGTCATCCACATATGCTATTGTTTGTTGCTTTAAACCGCTGTAGCCCCCAGACTTAAGTTTCGTTTTTTAGATATTTAGCTTAAGTCCGGCAGTTTTCCCCTTTTTGGAAAGTGCGTTAGATTTTTCTTGGAATTACTTTATTTTTGGCTGATTAAACAAATGTCGTCTCAGTATTCAACACCTTCAAGATGATCAAATGGATTCCACTGTCGTACTCCAGATATTACATCGAATGGCTCAGACAATAGCCCTTTGTGGAGTACTCTGCATCAGTATTCTGTATACGTATCTTTGATAAGGCTTATTATTTTCTGCGGCATTCCTCTAAAGAGTTTCATAACCACGATCTATTAACGTTGTCAAACGCTTTCTTTGAATCGACAAAGCCTCATATACAGATGGTTTGAATTCGTTGCATTTTTAAAACCTTATTCCTAGTTTATTTATAAGATCCAGACAAGAGTGATTTTTATGGAACCTGAATGGATTCTGCGACACGTTTCTTGCACTGCTTTAGATTTGAAAAGGCATTTAAGTTATTCTTGGATTGCCGTTGTAGTCATGTTTGTTTCAATAGCTTGGAATTGTTGTTAGTATTCCTACATATATTCCACGAGAATGTTAATATTTCTTCGTTCCACATCCTTTGTGACAATGGAAGCCAGATTGTAGTAGCTTATTCTACAACACACCTGCTATGTTTCCACGACAATCGGTTTTACGCCAAGGATTGTCAACTCAACAATACCCTTTCATCAGGTTTCGCTGCTACCACAACAACAATAACCTGTTTTGTTATCATTGCCAGGAGTTTTACCATTCTTTAAACATTTTATGGCAACTTTTTGGTTTTACATATACATATAATTGATGATATGTCATGAAAATGTGCTACCCATCCGATAAGTTGTTTATCGTGTGCAGTGATCCATTTTTTCCCATTATCTTTAATGGACGCGCTATTATGTGCTGGCCCTACAAACAGACATCTTGTTATTTTAAATTTTTTTTTTAACATAACTGATTCCTGGATCCACCTTCGCAACACTTGTTTAGGCTTAAATTCTTCGTCTTTTACCATGCCTGGCGGATTTCTTAATATGCAGACATATGTATGTTGCTGTTGGTACTTTGCGCACAAATCAATACTATCAATTTCGGATGCATCGTTACTACTACCTTTGTAACCTAATGGAGCTTAAAAAATTTTACATATATTTTATAGTATTTAACATCAGCTGCTGGCAATACATCTTCAGTTGGCTGCAATCCTTAGTGTATGGTAATGTTTTAAATATAGTTTTGATCTATAAAACTTTCTCTACGTCTTCTTGACTATAATGCGAACTTCAGCAACCCTTAATATAATCGCATACCTGCTCTATCCTTCTACTGATCATCTAACAAAGAAATCGCCGCTTTTACTTGTGCGAAAATATTTTACTTTAAAACTCTTCTGTCATAGTCATTTTCCTTACCTATTCCTTGCTTGCCAATAAATATCTCTGCGTTATCACTACCGACTTTTATATTAATATCACCCAAGAGAAGCATAAAATCACCCATCACATCACAGCTATTCAATTGTTCTTAAAATCGTCTTAGTCCTCATCCGAGTAGTTTTCAGTCAGCGCATAGAAATTGATCCTGCGAACTCTTGTTGTCATACATATTTACCCTCAGCAACTAGTTGTGAAGAGGGTATACTAAGTTTGCCATTCCGTGTGAATCTTTATTTAATACTCATCTAAGACCCCATTAAGTGTACATTTATATTCTGGGTCCTTGAGTAATTCTAAGGGTCATTTTAACAACTTGCCGTTAGTTAAAAGTGGGTTTTGTCTTTCTTCACTGTAACAACTTTGCATTAAACTAACTCCCCGTCTACAACTGACATGATTTGCTGTTATAACATGATGTTATAAAAGCGTTGTTAAAACATTTGCATTAACAACCGTGTTATAACATGAGAAAACCTCTAACATGATGAGTCTATACTTAACACTAACATCATTTTAGTGTTAATGTTAAGCATTTCATGTCAGTTGTAGACTGTATGTTAAGTAAGCAATATATTAAAGGCAAGTTCATCCTAACAGGTAGGCAGCGTTACCGTTGTGATACTAAAGTATCAATTTGACCCTTTTTTGACGGTGTTGATACCTTTTATGGCCCTTTTTTTAAATTATACTTTTGTATCATTATAACCTATTTTGTGACACTTTTTGACCCTTTTTTGGAAAAATCTCTCACATTTTGTTTTTTGTCAACACTGCGGAACAGAAGTGCTAAACAAATGTTTTCGAAATAAGCATTGCTTGATATGGAACAGACTCAAAGTATAAACTTACAATTCCATGCTTTCTTCTCCTTGATTTTTGATAGTAAAGTACAAAAAAAACAAAACATAACTCGTATAAATATTTCTTTTTAAAACAAAAATTTGACATTTTATTAAAAAAATGCAATTTGGTGTTTTGCTCTCTTTAACAGTAGCATGTTTTATTAAAAAAAAAATTCGCTCTTAATAATGGCAAAAGGTATTAATCTTTTCGCCCCCTTTTGAATCGATAGTGTTGAAACTATTCGTGCTTAATTCCCAGTTTTTATTATTGATAAAAACACTTGAAATTTATTGTTGATGGGATAAGCTATTCCTATGCATTTCACTGGTTGCTTACAGCGTTGCCATTTTGGTGCCTTTCGGGTATTTTTTGGTGCTTTTTTGCTCATGCAATACCCGAAATTTTGTTAAACACCCGTTTTTGAAAAGCGGGTATTGATAGTGCTTTTAACAATTTCTCACAGTGCTTTTAAGTGCCTTTTACAATTTTTATTTTTTTTGTACGATTTTTTAAAACTTCGATTATATTGAGGATGATTAAGATGAGATTTGCTATTTGGGGTACAATTTTGGGAAGGCCTGTAAAGATTTTAAGGTTTCAAATGATAAAAAAAAAACTGATAAAAGAAAGTTGCATTCGTTTTACCAAAAACTTTATTTACGAGGTTAGAGCTAGGCTTCCTAGCAATTTGGAAATTTTACAAAACGTTTACTTTTTTGCGTTGACAACATATTTTTTTTATTAAAATTTGGGCTGTCATTAAGTTTTATAAGGAATGGTCGGTCACTGCAAATTTTCGGTAATTGCAACAGGCCAGATTTTTTCTAACTACGAAAATCTAGCTCGCACTTTATTACTGTTTTACGACCAATTCAAACCCAGCTGATGATGATCCAAATGATTTGGTTGATATAATTTTTATTGAAGGTAATCTATGTACATATGTATATATAAATCGGCTAAGGCAAAACAGTTAAGAACACTTTCTCCTCCGTATGTCAACCGATTTGAACAAAATATACACCATTTAAGAGGTAGAAGTGCACAATGTATATTTTATTAAAATCTGTTCAATAATTTCAGAGTTATAAGCGTTCAAAATTGTAACTAACAAAAATGCAAAATAAATAAATAAAAATTTATTTTCAATTATCAAATAATAAAAAATTAGGGTGATCGATTATTCGACATTTTTCAGAAACCGGTTTTCGAATATTTCGACTACAAAAATCAAACCAGGCAAAACAGTTAAGAACGCTTTCTTCCTTTGTTTGTCAACCGAACCTCTATGGGGAGAAAAAAGGGGAAATATGGGAAACTAAATTTCTTTTTTTTTACTTTTCTGTGCTTCATTTGATAATTGTTAAATTTTCTGTAATATAGAACTTAGAAACATAATATTATAGGTGTAGATCCTGAGTGAGTGATAACCTATAAGATAAAAAATGCTGGTATTTTTTGTTTTTCATCTGGAACTTTTTGAATTTTCGTTAACATTCGACCTATAAAGATAAAATTATAAATTAAACTGGGTGAATAAGAACATGTTAGGGGAGCTTTTTGGTACTTTTCGTTGTACATCTGGTACTTTGATTAATTTTCGTTAATATTAGACATAGAAACATAAAATTAAACGTGCAACGTCCTGAGTGGATGACAATATATACAGTTAAGGACAAAATTGTTCACAAAATTAGTGTTATTGGCAAAATAGGCTATAAATTTTTGTTTTATTTATAATTATTTAATTTTTTTTAAACTATATGAAATGTAGAGCATTTAAAGAACTTAAAAATAAAAACTTTTTAAAAAAATATGTGTTCATAATATATTGCACGGTATTAGTATTAAGTTCTGAGTGTGAACAATTATGACCGCTGTTAGAGATTATTGTTGTATTTGGGTCCTAGCGTTTGGTGTGTTGTCTCTTTGCTCTTTTAAGCTACCTTAATCCTTTTTAACATACTTATATAAAAGTTTTTAGCATTTTCGGCTTTATTTTTCCAAGCTTTTACGGCAAGTTCCCAAAACTTATATGCACTGTTAGGCGAGTTCCTCTGAGCAAGAAAATTTGGTGTTTTGGAACGGACCAGAGGTACTCAATTGGGTACAACTCTGGCGACTAATTAGGTAAATTTATTTTCGAATTTTTATTGTCTTCAAACTAACTTTTAGCTATTTCTGAAGTATGCTTAAGATCTTTGTCCTGCATAACGATATCACCCTGTCGTGGTTCTAAGCCGAATATGGCTAATCTTGGAATGTACGGGTCTTAAATTATGGCTATGTAGTACTTGGAAAACATTTTTCTTCTAAATTAGCGAGGCTGGTTCCCGCGAAAACAATCTCAAGTCATTTATGAGATCATCAAAATTTTAATATTTGGAATTATTCCGCTCTTTTACGCTATCACGTTTACGCCAGCCATGTTTACTGCCGTTCGACTGGCTCCAATCTCATAATTCTTGTCCGATCTAAGCATGTTACACGCATTGAATCTTTAAAACTGAATTTTTTATACTCTTTTGCAAACTTCAGCCGTTTTTAGCTTTTATTTTTGCTAAAAGGTGGGTTGTCGCTTTTTATTCTAGCTACTGATCTACTTCAACTTAAGCAACTTCGTACGATTTTAGTGCTTACATCTAAATTGTACTCAATGCTCAGTAAGTATTTGCCGGAACTTAACTTAAATAGCTATATTGGTTATACCAGTAACAATAAGTCGCTTTGAGTCTCGAAAATCTTTTGGCGAAAGTTTTTTTTGGGCGACCAGCTTTGTTGCTTTTGGTACCCAAACTGCACTTTTTTTTATTTTACTCTGTTTTAAAAGTGCCGCTTTCGACTTACCGTTCTTTAAAAAAACTAGGAAAAATTTAATTGCTTAAATTTTTTTCAAATTTAAAAAAAAAAATTAATATTAAGAATTAATTTACTCACTTTAAAAGCAAATCCCACAGATAAAACTTGAAATTTTTTTGGAATTGTTATGAAAGATTCACAAAGGGTCAATATTGTTCACACATATGGTTTGGATGTTAACTTAGTATAAATATAAAAACTAACGGTACTTTTGAAAATAAGTTTACATATTGCAATTAATAGTTTTCATGATATAGGTAGTTACATACATTTTTATAATTTCGTGAACAATTTTGTCCCTAACTGTATAATCGAGACTTTTTGATACTTTTTGTTTTTCAATTGGTATTTTTTATACGGAACTTACAAAATTAAATAAACTCACGTAGAAGATAATATATGAACCGGAGGTTGGTCCCTCGCCAAATCGATCCACTTTGAAGGAAAAAATAAATGCTCGAAACAAATAAATTCATATATCGTCATCTTAAAGTCCTAATAACCCATCTGCAAAAATTTCAAAATTGAGTTTTTTATGGATTTTTATTCCCTATATCATAACGCATGTGTGCAAAATTTTGAACACGTAATATTACAAATGACAAAGTTTTTGTACCTAGAGGACCGTTACGCACAAAAAAAGAGAAAAATAAGTCATAAAAAATCACGATAAAAGTTTAATTTTGTTGCATAGTGTAATTTAAACAAACATTAAGTCCTTGTTTTTGCTTAAACCAGCAAAAGAAACTACTACTGTAATTCTTTAATGTTTATAATATTCATGTGTATAAAGAAATTTTTATTTATTCATACTAATTAGTACTGCAGATAGGTTATTTGGTTTCAGATTTTTACAATTCCAAAAAACCTAAGTGTCGTAACATAAGCTGTGATTAGAAAAGCTAAATTTTCCCAACCGATATATATTTCTGGTTTCATTTTAATCAAAATGTGTAATTTTCGTTTCAATATCGTAAATAGTTCCAATTTTATTACGTTTTTTCCCTCTCCTGTAAACTTTTGAAAACTGCAGATAGGTTATTTCGTCTTTTAGGTGACGATATACTTAGATGAATTATGTTTTCTTCATATTTACAAAAAAAAGTTATGGTCGAATTTTGACCATAAGGCGAACACTACTAATAATAAATTTAAAAATGTTTATATATAAATGTTAATATATTTATTATTTAATCTTAAAAGAAAATGGTCCCCATCAACGCCATCGCCTTTTTTTAAATTTTGGAAGTATATAATATTCGGCAACGAGTTTTGTGTTAAATTAAATTTAAAAAATGGCTTAGTGCTTTTTTACCCTTTTTTTTGTTCAAAATAGTGCTTTTTAGTGCTTTTTTAAATTTTAAAGTGCTTTTTGCTCTCAAAAAGTTGGCATCACTGGTTGCTTAGGCCAGATCATCAGGAAACTTCATCCATAAAGGTTTTAGACAAACTAAAGATATTAAACCAAATAAAACTGTTAATCGTATAAGAATTATAGCAACAGTTCTACTTGTAACAATATCAAAGTTTAAACAAAACACATCAACAATAAACAACAGTGGGTTCATCTCATCTTACATTTCCCCACTACAATTAGTTGAAATTCTCTCAACATTAATTGTAGTTGTAAGTAGGTTAAGAAAAACAAAATGAAAAAAAACAACAACTTACAAAAGATGTTGTCAATTAAGTGTTTTTTAGGCCGTGCACTGCCTGTTTATTATCAAAAAGTAATTTCAATTTTTGGGAATACAAAATTTTATAAAAAACACTTAATTGACAACATCTTTTGTAAGTTGTTGTTTTTTTCATTTTGTTTTTCTTAACCTACTTACAACTACAATTAATGTTGAGAGAATTTCAACTAATTGTAGTGGGGAAATGTAAGATGAGATGAACCCACTGTTGTTTATTGTTGATGTGTTTTGTTTAAACTTTGATATTGTTACAAGTAGAACTGTTGCTATAATTCTTATACGTTTAACAGTTTTATTTGGTTTAATATCTTTAGTTTGTCTAAAACCTTTATGGATGAAGTTTCCTGATGATCTGGCCTAAGCAACCAGTGAAATGCATAGGAATAGCTTATCCCATCAACAATAAATTTCAAGTGTTTTTATCAATAATAAAAACTGGGAATTAAGCACGAATAACAAAATCTTTTGAAATTAAAATTTTGTATTCCCAAAAATTGAAATTACTTTTTGAGAATAAACTTTTTGTCAGGTGTTTAAAACAGGACGGCGCATTCCATAAAAATTGATTTTTTTGAGCTCTTCCTACCTGTAATATTATTTTTTTGTTTGCTGATAAAAAAAAACTTGGTCTTATTATGTTCATTAAAATGGGAAATACTGCTTATAAAAAACTTGACCCTTTTTTTACCCCTTTTTCTGGAAAATCCCCTTTTTGTGACCCTTTTCGAAAATTTCCAACGGTGACCCTTCAGGTAGGTTAAAGTAAATGAGGGAAATTTTTTTTATTTTGAGAACGTTTTTCTAATGCTCTCATATATAGATACTTATCAGTGTTGCCAGTGAAATTTCGAGAAATATACATTTTAGTTTCCAAAAAGATACACTTTTTCCCAAAAAGATACATTTTGAAAAAAAATACAAGTCCATTTTTAACGTTTATTAACATTACATTTTTATATCATATTAAATGAATATTGTAAAGAAAATGATATCATGTAAATTCATTTTTATATTTATTTAAGTCATAAATATTAAGTATGTAATTTTTAAAAATACAATAAGCAAACTTTAAAATTAATTATATGTTACTTTCTTTGGACATAAATTGGAGACTTAATGTACCGATTATCACTAAATTTAAAACAAATTCATGTTATCTGACTAGAAATCGGTCTACTCACTTTTGTGAAGATCCGCTTATAAATTTCTATATGCCCCACATAAAGTCCCATCTCCCAAAACACTTAAGTTCGCATAAAACCGAAATAAATAATGATAATTGTAGTGAAATTTGGTATGCCATAGTTTCTTAAGACTAGAAATTAAACAGCTTAATTTCGTGCGCCCACTCTATGAAAACACTTAGTACGCCTTAAGCCGTATCGAATAATGAAATTTTAGTAAAATTTGGTACACTTCAAAAAATGATCGAAGTAATCATGCCGCATTTTTCAAGAAGGAAATCGTTAATAAAAACCATATTAAAACACTTTTAACAAAAATATTATTGTAATTAACTTATTTAGTAAAAATTTCACTCTGATAATATCAGCTTATAAAAACTAAAATATGAACTCATTTTGTAGCGTTTATTAAACGAAGCTAGTGAGGAAGATAATAATGGACGTGAAATTAGCGGCGAATTAAATTATATACATCAATTTGTTGATATGCCCAATTACAACGGCACAGCCTACAGTCCCTTGCTCCGTAAAATTGATAAAATTCGAGGCTGTCAGCCGGCCATGGGTTATAGTTTTGCAGCAGGTACCACAGATGGTCCCGGTGCATTCAGTTTCGAACAGGGAACATTAACGGAAAATGCCATGTGGAATTTAGTGCGCGATTTCATTGTCCCACCTACACAGGACGATATAACGTGTCATTCACCCAAACCAATATTGTTGGCTACCGGCAGAGTAAGTTACCTACTTGTTCAATATAAATATAAGAAATACTAAAATTTTGTTTTGAATTTTAGGCCACTTTTCCTTACGAATGGCAACCAAAAATTGTGCCTACACAAATAGTGCAAATTGGTGATATGATTATTACTGCGGTTCCTGGGGAATTAACCACTATGGCTGGCAGACGTTTACGCAATAAAGTTAGAGCGGTGGCAGCAGCTACAGGTGGCAAAGATGTTGATATTATATTGGCGGGTCTCTCCAACCTCTATTCCAGTTATATAACCACACCAGAAGAATACCAAGCTCAACGTTATGAGGCTGCTTCAACGATATTTGGACCTAATACCCACACCATATACATGGATGTATTTGAGCGTTTAACTAAGGCCATGCTAAGAGGAGAAATTTTAGATCCTGGTCCAAACCCTCCCTATATGAATGATCGTATGTTGTCCATGAATACTGGAGTTATTTTTGATGGTCATCCTTTGGACAAAGATTTTGGCTACGTTAAGAAACAACCCAAAAAACAATATAAAATAAACGAGACCGTGGAAGTCACCTTCGTATCGGGTAATCCAAGGAACAATTTGTTTCATGAAAAAACGTATTTAGCAGTGGAGCGTAAAATCAATGAAGAAAGATGGAAAGTTGTACATACTGATGCTAGTTGGGATACTAAGTAAGTTTTTTTTTTTAAAATCCATCGATTTATGGCTTTAAATTCCATCCTTGCCATTTTATTACAGATTTATTTGGGAACGCACTCATTTGATTTTAGGCTTCAGCGAAGCTCATATACACTGGGCAATTAGCCCCAACACATTACCCGGTGAATATCGTATACGTCACTTTGGTAATTATAAATACATATTAGGCGGCATATTTCCCTACGAAGGCCATACACAATCATTTACGGTTATAGAAGACTAAAGTCAGTTGTTTTAAGGAATATTTCTATGGAGTTAGGTGTCTCTGTGTTGGAGATTTAGTGTTGTTTGTGCCGCTTGGTCTAGTCGCAGACTGTATGCTTCAGGGTGTAAATATTTACATAAATACAAAAAAATCACATAATATTTTTACAAAGACAAAAATTGTTTTTAGCAATTTTATATATTATTTATTAAATATGTACATATTTTTGTTAAATCATATGTATGTGTATGCAATAATTTAATATTTTAAAAATATATACATACAAATATCTGCTTTATTTACATATATAAAAGTTTTGAAAATTAAAATATAGATATTATCCAAGATTGAATTTGATAAACTTGTTAAAAATTAAAAATTAATTTTTTTAATGAAAAGAGGACGATGATAATTTATAATTCCTACATATTAAAAGCTTTATTTTTATAAATATTGTAAATAAATTATAGTTGTAAAGATATACATGAAATTATTTTGAGTTTTATTTAGATTTTTTGTTTTCAAACTCTTAAGCTATGTTCACCACCTATAAAATATTTGACATGTAACCACTAGTTTTATTAAAATATTGTTTGGTTTTGCAACGTTTGGATAGATCAAAAACCATTCAACAGTTTCTTGAAAAATGCTGAAAATAATGCTGAATTTGTTAAACTTTTTTTTGAAAATTTTTACCAGTATACAATTTTATTCGAAAATAAATACATTTTAGTGGCTAATTGTTTAACGAAATTGAATTGAACATTTCACAGTTATATGTATGTATGTAGTTGAGCTTTGATTTTAAATTGAGTGGGCCCGGCCCGCAAACCTCTGATACATGCAAAATTGAAACGATTTTATTTCTATGCTGTACAAAATTTTCTAGATCATTTTATTTTTAATAGTTCAAGAAAAGTTAAAGTTTTAAAATTTTTATTTTTCCAGCAATTTAGGCCAAACAATTTTTCAAACATTTACACTATACAATTTGTATCTAAATACAAAGTGAAATTTCCTTGAACTTTTATAACGTAATATTAAATGGCAAATAATTTTTACAATCAACATGATAATATTCCTTGAAAAAAAATCAAACCATCCGTACTAAAATCATTCCGAAGCGGTATTAATAGTACGGTGAGTACGGATTTTCTTGAATCAAGTACAGAAAGATTGATTCTAGTACGGATTTTCAATTGCGAGATACTTAACTCATCAATATTTAATCCCGAATTCGTACTTGAAATAATCCGAAAATAAGATTGATTTAAGTAAAACTAGGATTGAACCAATCTCAAAATGCGCTTAATTCAAGTATTTTAAAGTTGATTTAAGGATAGAATAGAATAGAAGGAGAATTTTATAATGATTGCTTTACTTACCCGTTTTACATCTTGCAGAATTTCAATTATAAAACACCAGCATAATTCCCGATATGGTTTTTACTTTAAAAACTTAATGTACATAAGTAAGTATATAACTAAAAATATAAACTAAATGAGAAGCAAGAGTTCTCAATTTTACTTTTTAAACATGAAAATAATGTGTTTTCGTTCTGTTCTATTGTTTTTGTTGTTTTGTAAAACCTAATTGAAAAGCATCAAAAAACTGACATGAACATATCGCTATCTCGAGATTTTTAAAATGTTTTAATACAGAATCAATGAATTCCTAAATATTTATTATAATTATCATTTATTGAATAAAATAATTTACCCAATTAAATAAGTAAAATTAGTCAAGGGATTAGTTATCATCATATTGGAAGAAAATAAAAACGATTTTTTTTACAAAAAAAAAAAAAAAAAAACACTGGCCTCGAGCTTATTTAAAATTCGGATGGTCGAATAAGAACAACTTTGATTAGTTTACTAAATTTTTTATATGTTATATACAGTAGAGTCCCGATAATTCGTAATCGCAAGGGCCCGGCCATTTCTTACGAATTATAGGGGTTTTCGATTTAGCGGGGTTTCGATTTAACGGGGTTAAAATAAAATAAATACGAATAAACGGGGTTTTTCAATCTATTTACTAAAACGATACAAAAAACATAAAAAAACAATTGTTAAAAATAAAATATATAAAAATTATACAGTAAAATTATTCATGTAACAAACTGATCTTAAGAAAATAAACCCACACACAAGCAAAAACAAATAGTGATAAACAAAAAATCATTCTTTCCATGATTTTGTTGTTTTTATTACGAATTATAAGTGATAGTTAGCAAACAATTACGATATATAAGAGGTAAAGAAGATTTTATTTGAAAAAAAAAATTACGAATTAGCGAGGGGACCAAAATGTATGAAAATTTTACGAATTAACGTGATTTTTCAAGGGACCGACAGTTTATTACGAATTATCGGGAATTACGATTTATCGGGATTTGACTGTATATGAAAAATACCATTTTTGGACCCTTTTACAGCGGCTTAGCTCACGGAAAATTATCACTAGAGCCCAAATATTTTGGGAATCAGGAAATGCAGCCGTAAAATTCTCACGTTTTGAATCTAATTAAATAAACCACACAAAAAGTAACCGAGGAGCACAAATTGGCAAGTCGGCACTTTGAAAATTTAGAGGAAAAAATCGGCAAAAAGCAAATAAATCGACGAAAATGCCAGGAAAATGTAGGTAATATTACACAATAAAGTTAAAGGTAAGAAAATAAACTAAATAACAGCTTATTCGCGACTATTGTGATTAGAGCCAAGAAAACAACCCGTTTGGGACAATTGTAAAGTGGATTCTTAAACCAGATGTCAACAATGCAGTAATTTCACAACAGCATGTCGATACTACAGTGTAATTATTTGGTATACTTGTGTTTTAGTTAATAAAGTTTTATTCACCACGGTGATTTATTGGTGAGTTTTTGTAAAACCTCGGCATAATAGCTGCCAGATAAAATTGGTCGAAAATCGAGAAAAAATCGTCTTTCCTCTAACTTTTAATAATTTTTGGAAATTTATTGTTACTTTAAGTTTCCGTATCAAATAAAATTAAAATATATTATAAAAAAAAATCCGAAAATAAAAATTTTACTTTCATTCCTTATATTTATTTTAGTTTGCAATAAACAAACTTTATAACGTCTTCTTCCCAATAGCCATGAACTACGAACTGAGACATGACTAGGCACCAGAAGAATGAGTTGAAGCGAACCAAGTCATAAATTATAATACATATACATACATACATACATACATACATAGTATGTGTTTCAAAACTCTGCAAAGTTAACCTCTATACAGTTCTGTAACGGACTGAATCAAAAAGTGTTTCTTCTCTAAGGTAGCGGTAACAAATCCCAGAAATTAATGATAGTTCACTTATATGCTTTTTACACTGACTTACATGGAAGAAGTAGAATATTTGAAACATGCGTTTGCATTGTACACATCTAAGATCAATCAAAACTGTAAATGATACAATGTAAAAAAATCAATACAAAAAGTAATATTGAAATACAACCCAGCAAAAACTGTACTTACCTGGTAAGTAAGCAAATAATGTTGGAGAAAATAAGCACTGCATATCAGTGTTCGAAAATAAACACTAAATATCGTTTCTTAATGTTCGGTGCGGTAGATTTGTTTGTGTTTGTGTAGAAAATCATTAAAAAAAATAACGTTTCCCTGTTAGTCATCTTTCAAACACAGAAATATTACTGTTTTTATCAAACTCAACAAAAGATGTGAACATTTAATTCCGTTCGGTTTTTTTTGAAAATCCACAAACTTCAATGTGTTCGGTTCGGCTCGTTAATGTTCGTCCCTTTTGGCTGGTTAAAAAAACCAAACATTTTTTACAAAAACAAAATACACATACGAAAAAAACATTATAGAACATTAAAATATAATGTTTGTCTACAGTATCACTACAATTGTTCTTTTTTTTAACAAAGAACCGAACATAGTTACGAACGGTAATAAGGGTTGTGTATGTCTACACAATCACTAAAAAAATAGATATCGTTCCTGGGTATGTGAGCCGAACGTTAAATAATGTACTGTTTATTTTCGAACACTGCTGCATATTTTTCGGCTGAATAGCTACTTATTTTTGTTCGAGGTGTCCACAGAATTCAGTATGTACTTACTAGAAGTCAAAAAATATCTTGTTATTATTTAACTACAAGTAAGTTGAATTGTAAGTACTTACTAGAAGCCTAAAAATCACTAGTTTATATATCTAATAAGTAGTTATTTCGTACGTTACCAATAAGTTCAGTACTTAAAACAACACCACTAATAAGTAGTTATTGCGCTGATTATTAGTAAGCAAATATTCAATAGTGAAAATAATGGAAGTAATAAGTAGTTGATGTGGTCATTACTAGTAAGTACTTATTAAAGTTTTCAAAATAATGACAATTGTATTGGCAACTACTTACCAGGTCACGTATGAAATAACTACCATCTATTACTAAAAATCAAAAATTTTTTGGGAATTTAACAAAAAAAAAAAAAAAGAAGTAATTTGTACAAAAATAAAATAAAGCAAACAAAAAAGTAATAAATAAATAAAATTAAACAAACAAAAACAAAAAATTAATGCTTACTAACTGCCTGTTTAACGATTTCGAACGTCATCGTTCGCTTAGAATATTACATTAAAAACAAAAACAAACTTCGAACAATGCTCGAATTTTGTTTTTGTTTTAAATGTAAATTTCTATGCGAACGATGACGTTCGAAATCCATGAACAGGCTGTAAATAAAATTCCACAAAAAAAAAAATTCTTTAATTTTATCAGTGATGCCATAGAACAGTATTTTTTGCCACTTTTCTAGTGATTACACTAAATAATATAAATATGTATAACGGAATTAAATGAGGTGGAACATCTTGTAAAGATGTTGAAAGTCTTGGTTTTACGCCTTTTGTAAAGTTTAAAAAAACCTCGGTTAAAAAAATCATTTTTAACAAATATTAAAATAAAACAAAATTAAAGAAAAATTTCTTTTATAATACAAAATTTTAAAAACGTAAAAAAATGCTTTTTGAGTGTAAATTTGTATGATTAACAACATTTCTTTCAACTTGACTAGATATTTTTTTTTTTAAATCTGCTAAGAATTAATAAATTTTTAATAAAAATCTAAAAAAAATAAGCATATTTAAAAAAAATTTTTTTGTATTTTTGGCTGTAAAAATTTTGAAGATCTGGTCACACTGTGTTAGTGGGGGATTACAGTTTTTGTTGTTTGTATGTGTATGTATTATTTTATCAACATAAAGCAAATAACGAAATAACATCAGTATACAACTGTTATTCTTAAAGCGCGGACGCGGAATTTTAACAGTAAGAATAGTGAAGTGACAAAAACGACAAAAAAGTTATGTAGGTACTAGAATATTAACAAAAAAGAAGAGTGAAAAAGGATTTTTTTTACAAAAAAATCATTATTAGATATAAAATTAATAAGAAGTGAAACAATTTTGTGGAATAAAAGAAAGAAGCATTCAGACAGAACTGGGTGCCAACAACATATTTATTTTAAAGTAAGTGCATTTCTAAACAATTTATGTGTTCATGTATTTATGTATGTATGCATATTGTTTGATATTTTTATATTTTAATAAAATTGAGTACGACGAGTGTTTAAATGTGTATGAAAAGTCAAATGATTTAAATTAAAGCGTCGACAAACGTGCGTGCTTGCCCCTCTAGCAGCACACAATTTAATTTGTCTAGTAAAATTTTTTGTTACGGTTTATTTTTGTTATTGTCTGCCTGCTTGTTTGCTGTATCTGCATCTTTTCTTTATACGCAATTCATTAATTTTGTTTTTATATACTTATTTAGTTTCTCTTCTGGTTTTTATTATTGTTCTGAGTGCAAAGAAAAGCGTTTATGAACAGGCGTGCCATATTTGCCGATTTATGGGCATGGCGATTTTTGCTCTAAAAATTTTGATTTTTCGATAAACACTTGTTACGTTAAACTCTAGTTATAATTCAGCGCATCTACTACAGAAAAAAGGCCTAGGTGTATTCAATATTACAGTTATTTCCACTTAATTGAGGTTCTAAAAATCCATGACTTTTGACGCAATTAAACGGGAACTCAAACAGTACTCGGTTAATTGAATCACCGACGCAATTAAAACGAAAATCGCTTAATTGAGCAAGATGTGCAATAAAGCGAAACAGCTACATATGTGTAGATCGAAAATAAAACTCATTTCTATATTTACTGCCTATTTCACGATGTCACTCGAACGTTTACGTTCGCACAAATAACATGTAAACCAAAAACAAATTTTTTTAATTTAATAGGCAGTTATTAATTTAAAAAATAGTTTAGGTTTTTTAAAACAAAATAAAAATCAGGTGCGTTCATCGTACAATCTTTCTTGCCGCTAAATTATTTTTTTACGTTTGTGAAGGCAAAAACACATTAAGCAGACGGAAACAATTAACCGAAACATTTGCTCTTGTTTTTCGCAATGCGGTGTTATTTTGCGAAATAATTAAGCGGGTGACGCAATTAAACGGAACTCAACTAAACGGGTATTTTTTACAAAGACAATTATACTCAATGATTTCGTTCGATGATTTTAAGTGAAATAAAACGGGAAACTCAATTAAGCGGGGCTTAATTAACCGAAAACAACTGTATATGCAGAGTTTATAATTTTTATTTGAAAAATACTCAACTATAAAGAATGAAAGAACTAAGTCCGAATAAAAGAAAAAAAAAACCAACGCCATTTTTAAGCAAATCGAATAGAAGAAATAATGTTTAAACCTAAAACAATTCAATTAAAAGTTATTTTCTACAACCAAAATATAAAATACATACTTGATTTGTAATTGTGTTGGATGGATAGATACCTAAGTTTTTCCGAAAATTTGTAGTATGAAGTTCAATTTTAGGCAACCTGTTATTTTTACAGATGAATGTAACTGTTTTGAAGCGATAAATTATCAAAATTCCGGAAAAACCCTATAGCTACTTATCTCCAAACAAATATTTAAATTTTAACTGTGAAACATGGACGGGCAGCTGGTGTTAGTAATTTAGCTTTCGTTGAAGGCATAATGGATCAACACAATATAAGAGCATATTGGAAAACAATTTTCAAGATTCGGTTTATAAACTAGACTTTGGACCTTATTGAATCGTTCTCCAAGAAAACGATCCGAAGAATACTGCAACTTCAGTGAAGAAGAAGCTACTTTATTATTCTACAAGGCAGCACCTCTGCCCCTATCGACCAAATGAGTAGTCTTTTTCATTTTTGGGGCTTACAGGATGCTTTTGTAAACGTGTATTACTCCCACTGCACCTACCCGCTTAATTTTTATTTTAAAAGGTGAAGTTTAGCATAAGAGTGGGTCCTTTAAAGCTTGAAGGCTTTTGTCTTCAGATATGCGGTATTTAATGTTTTCGTTCTATGGCAGTTACACCTCTTCCTTGATATAATAGTACTTAATCTACGCGATATTTTATATATTCATCCTATGGAGAGTATTACTCCCCCTGCGCCTACTCCCTTTATTTTTATTTTTATTTTCAAAGGAGTATTTCTCCAAGTTTGAACATTCTTACTATTAAAGTTTTTAAGATATGCGATATTTAACATTGGCGTCATATGGGGGTACCACTTCCCCTGCTGGTATCTTATTTAAATTTCAGGGCTTAGAAGATCCTACTGCAAAACTTTCAAGAAAATGGGTGCAGCGGCTCTTAAGATATGCGTTACTTTTTATTGGCATCATATGGAGGGTACCATTTCCCCTGCCCCTATCGAAAGAATTAGTAGCCTTTATCACGTGATGTAACTGTAAAAATTTCAGGAAAATCGGTTTAGTAGTTTAGGAGTCTATAAGCCTTTCAATACTGTCGATTTCTTTTTGAAAATATGCTGATTTCTTATCAAAATCATCTGGTATCTTTGTTCTTAGTGCAAAGAAAAGCGTTTATCAATAAAGAGCAGCAGCCGTATTCCGTAATTCGCTAAAGCTAAATCTCTATCGCTAAAAATCTATAAAGTTGATTTAGCAATTTTTGGCTACAAATGTAATTCAGTAACGTGCATTGCTAAATTTGCCAATGCAATACAAATTTAATTTGCCGCAATTTAAGCTTTTGGTGTCATCGCTAAAACTTTTTAATTTTGTTTTCTCTAAGGAATTTTAGCGATCGAGATTTAGCTTAAGCTAAGCGAATTACAGAATACGGCAGCAGGGCTGTCAGATGTGGTGGTTTCTCGCCAAATGTGGCGATTTAAAAATTAGCTTGGCGTCCTAAACTTCGATTTGGCGACATGGCAATTAATAAAATAATTGTCGGTTTTGTTTGCTATTTTTGATAAGCCACGAATTTGTTTTGATATTCGTTAAAATTGCCGTTTGTGCAAATGGGCAAACTTGCGAGACTCGTTTTATGAAGAACCTTTTTAATTTTTGTGTAATTTTAAACAATTAATTTCAGTTTGTAGGAAACGTCTATAACAAAATGAATTAAAAAAAAAGAAATTTAAAAATCTAAAACTAGAAGTTGAAATTTGTAATAAATGTGAAATTTGTTTTTTGAAGTGCACAAAGAAAGCCAAATATGCTCAAATTATTGCGAAATATAAATTATATTTATGTAAATGCCAGATGTTGAACTTCTGCAAGATATATTAAAAAAAATTTAATTCAAATACATTGTTTTAAAAAAATAATGACAATGAGGAATATCTTGGCGATGAAGTGTATCGATTTAGATATATAATAAAACTGCATTTACATACAAATGCATATCCAATATTTGTTTAATACTAACTACCAAATTTTTATTTTGTCTGCTTTAAGTAGACTACTGCAAACTTTTTATAATAAATATTGTACCTTTTTTCGTTTATCATTCTTACTTTGCATTTAAAAAAAATTCAACAAAATATGTATCATGGCGTCTTTTTCCATTTTTGGCGAATTTAAGCGATTCGGAAGAAATTTATTTATATTGTCAAAAACTAATAAAAAATGGTGATTTAGACGATTTTTTTACATTGAATTTAGCGAAAAAGATCAAATGAAATCTGACAACCCTGATAAAAAAACTCGTGCACCAGTGTTGCCAGTGAAATTTCGAGAAAGATACATTTTAGTTTCCAAAAAGATACACTTTTTCCCAAAAAGATACATTTTGAAAAAAAAATGTTAAGTCCATTTTCAACGTTTAACATTACATTTTTATTTTATATTAAATGAGTATTGTAAAGAAAATGATATCATATAAATTAATTTTTATATATATTTAAGTTATAAATATACGCCCCCGTATTTATAAACGATTATTAAATTTAACAAACGTTTATTAAGGAGAATTTTCATACGAAATTTGTTTTGTCAACCTTTATTAAATTTAAAAATTTTTTATAAATACAGGCGTCAGTATGTTATTAAAAAAAAAAAAAAAATAAGCAAACATTAATATGTAACTATTTTTGGGTTCAAAAGATACGAAAATGTCAGGATTATACATGGTACATGAAGCCATCAAAAGATACGAAAAATGTATCTTTCGTATCCTAATGGCAACACTGTCGTGCACTCTCTCTTTAAGAATTTTCTCTTTTGGATTGGGAGCAGGCTTGCCATTTTTGCCGATTTTTTTGCCCCTAAATTATCAAAGTGCCGATTTGCCGATTTTTGCTCCAAAAATGCCGATTTTTTGACTAACACTTAAAAGACGATTAATTTTTGTTTGTTTGTAATAATAAATTAACTTTAAGCGATACTGAAACAGTTGTAACATTGAACAGAGATAACTGTTATTAAGTCAGCGCTTCTACTAAAGAAAAAGGGTTAGTTAGTATTCAATATTAAACGCAGTGTTTGTAATGTGTGTGTTGGGTTAATACATTTTTATTTGAAAAATATTCCACTATGAAGAATTAAAGACCAAAGTTAAAAAAGAAATAATTTTTAAACCTAAAATAATTTAGTTAAAATTTATTTTTCTATTAGAAAAATATAAACCATTTTATAATTGTGTTTGTAAATGGATAGATTAATACTTACAAAAAAATTAAGGTAAGCTAAATTTATATTCACTATCAACGAATATAATTTAAATAATAATTACATACTTTGATAATTAAATAAATTTTGTTATAAGATTATAACGCAATTGAGGACGTTGTTAGTACATTAATTAAATAGCCAATTCTAATGTAAGGAATATTAAATGAATTTGCAGACTTTTTGGCAACGTGAACATTTGATGGTAGCATTTGGTACAATTTTTGGTCCTTCCACATTAGGGTATTCATTCGGTTAACCGTTAATCGGTTAACCGATTAATTACTACCCGATTAACTGAACGGTTAATTTAAAATTGGCTTTTTTCGATTAACGATTAAACCAGTTAATTTCAGTAGATTAACCGATTAACCGTAGTAACAAAATTTTAAATTTTTTTGTAGTATTTTAACATATATTTTTGTGTTTTACAAAAATGTATTTGTATAGTAAAATATTTTTTTCTTCTTGCAATACATTCTTTAAATACAGTACGAGATAAGAATATGTTCGGTGCTGAGCTTTGCCAGGATGAGTCAGATGATGAACTGACAATAAAATAAACTCTCGATTGTAACACAAACAATCTTTTAACAGAATTTGGTTAATTAATTAACCGAAGCAATTAGAAGTGTTTAAAATTTTAAAAATTAAACTTATGTCTAATTATGTTATAATGGAGGATATTAAATGTTTAGAGAAATACTGGAAAAGAATTGAGAAATAAGATAAGCTGCATTAAGGATTGCTTTCGAGATCTCCCTTTCATTCTTGAACATATGTACTTCTATGCCAAAGTTTATGTTTCTAGATAAAAAAAAAACAACCAGTTGAAAAACAAAAAAGTACAAAAAAGTTATTCTCATCCGTTCATGAAATTCCATGTTAAATTATTTTTATAGGTGCAATATTAATGACAATTGAAAAAATTACCAGTTAACGAACAAAAAGGACCAAAAAGACACCTCATACAGACTCTCATTCACTGAGGACCTTGCATGTCTGAGGACCTTAGGTCCAATTTGTATACCCTTCACCACAGGTGGAAAAGGGTATATATAAGTTTGTCATTCCGTGTGTAATTTCTACAATATTGATCTTAGACCCTATAAAGTATATATATTCTGGGTCCTTATGAGTAGAGAAGTTGATTTAACGATATCCGTCCGTCCGTCCGTCTGTCCGTCTTACGTTTGATATGTGTTTTCCGGAGACTCCAGACATGATAGCGGCTACGTTGTTTTACATTTCTGTCACATATAGTCCACCATTTCTTGCTATTGAAATTCAGCCAGATCGGTCCAACAATGGCTAAGATATGACCAAAAAACCACGACTGCCTCTAATTTTTCCAAAAAATCCCTTTTGGTTGTTGTATTTTTATTACTTTTTTCTGTATATCTGGAGAATGGCAAGAGCCAAAGCTTTAAAATAAGGTACAAACGTTTAGGTTATAAATATACACCATCCTACAAAATGTGGGCGGATTGAAGAAGTAGACGTGGTACATACAAAAAGTATTAAAAATTGTATAAAAACCTGAATTTTTTGACTGTAATATGACCTATGGTTAATAGAAAATATTTTCTGAAAAACTCGGGAAAATCGGTTCAGATACGAAAAAGTTATGACCAAAATATTAATTTTTTTTTTGAAAAATACCCATTTTCAGGAACCATAGGTCTTCCCGAGTCCAAGTTTTATAGCCAAAATAACTGGCAAATTTCTTCTTTAACACGTCGGTATATAAATCTGTCAAATCGGTAAAGAAATATCAGAGTTATGACCAAAATACTGAAATCCCAAAAATTACTCTTTTTTATAATTAAGTTTGTTTTTTATACACCCTATAAAGTATATATATTCTGGGTCCTTATGCAAAGCGAAGTTCAAATCCGGTTGTCGTCTCTTCTTCCAATCCCCTCACCCCCCCTTCGTTTTTGTTTACATATACTAGCATAATGCCCAATATGATTTTCGTTATCACCCTTCTTTATTATTTCATATATTTAACGAAATAATTTTAACAAATAGAAACTAAAAACGATTTACAAAAAAAATATTTACCAGTTTTCGCTTTTTAAATTTCATTTATAATGAAGTTTTAAGTATTGTAAATATGTATGTATATGTATATGTAAAAATTATTTAGTTGCTCTCTATTCTACTTGCACAATGGCGAAGGGTATATAAGATTCGGCACAGCGGAATATAGCACTCTTACTTGTTTATATTAGTTTCGAATGTGATATTAACTTTATTTATATGTTTATTGTTTTAAAAGATGGATGGGGTGACAAAAAATTTTCCAAATTACAGATTTCACCCGTTTACTCCCTAAAAAGGCTAAAATTCTAAAAAGTACCAGACACCTGACGGCTTATTTTTCTAAAGAGCAACGATAGGTATTACATTTTTTTGTATCTCTTTTAGTTATGGATATATAATATAACCGAATTTATTCGTTTTTACCCTTTTTACCCCCTTAAGATTCGAACAAACTTTCATGAAAAGAACGCATATAATATTCCCTGAATTCTCGGGAGTTGCAATGTTTAGGTTTAACATTTTGACCCAAAGAGCTTGAGACAGGATTTTTTTCTATTTCGCTCTTTCTGTCTTAGTTTTCGAAACAACGCCGTTTTAAACTTCTAATGCTTCTGTTTTTTAAGACACTATGGAGTTACCTAGTTTTGTCAAAAAATGCATGGAGTTATCTACTTTTTACATACAAATTTTGTTCAAGAATTGTTTTTTTGTTATGCCATTGTTTTTTTTTTTACTAATAAATACCAAATTATAAATCATTTGTATATATTGAAATTACTTAATTTAAAACAAAACTTTATTAATCGGTTAACCGATTAATTACAAAATTAAGCGATTAGAAAACGATTAAACCAAAACCTCGGTTAATTAATCGAGTGATTAACCGGTTAAAGAAAAAGCCCGATTAAATGAATACCTATTCCACATTCTTCCGCAAATGTGGAAAGAATTTTTTAATGGAACTGAGTTTTGATGTTCACTGGAAAAATTTATCTTTGCAAGTTATTCTTTTTTTTTAAAGATTATTTAAAAATTGCTAATTTAAACTGTTTTGATGCTAATATTAAAACGGATTTAATAATAATGTCAATCTCAAATATTTGTATATGGAATATACTGAAATATAAGAAAGTTAAAAAAAAACTTTATATTGAACTACAATTTCTTTGTAAAACGTTTATTTTGATTGATTCTTTTGAAATTTCATAAGTTATAAACATTAGTTAATTCTGAATTGTTCTTATTTGTAAGTAAGAATAGATTTTATTATATTTAAAATATGTATTTTTAATTTTCCGATTTTTTTTTTGCGAATTTTTTTAAATTAAAGTGCCGATAATGCCGATTTTTTATCAAAATTATCTGGTAACCCTGATTGGGAGCAAACTGGAGAATTGTTAAGTTTTTTTTTTAAATTGAAAATAGTTTGAGTTTCGATTTTTGTTGGAAATGTTTCTAAAAAATATTTTTAACCAAAGTACCTATTTAGTTTTAACAATAAATTAATAGTAAGTACTCAATTTAAATTCAATATTTTATCTTTTTCTTCGTAGCAACAAATTAAACGCATCTCCTATCAATTCATTAAGAGGAAGTGAATTTTGTATTATAAAAATCCTCTATTAGAATTTCTAATAAATTTAAGACTAGTTGAGTGTTTTAGTGTGATAACAAGAAATTGAAGCCGCATTAAGTTATTTCAGATTTCTTATCTTTTAAATTTTAATTTCAAAAGCCGGCATTGATTTTTTTGTTTTATACAGCCCCTTTTTCTTAATAAATCTCGAACAAAACTGGGCCAAAGTTCATAGAAATTATGAAAATTTTCGAAATGTTTATTTTGTTTTTCGAGTTTGTTTTATGCTTCCATATGTGGATTAATTTATTCCATGTGTTTTAATTTTTTTTTTATTTAATTTTAAAAATGTTCATTGGCCATTTGCTATTTTAACCAGTTGTGAGCATAAAACTTATGATGTGTTCTAAATCCATATACCTACCTACCTATGTAATACAATTTTACCATATTTGAAGTTAAATAAGCACGGTGATTCACAATTAGGCATCGCGATTTAAAAAAGGTGGATTTATTGATACAGATAAAGTTTGCGTACAAAAGAGAAATATTGATCTAATGATCGTGGTTTTTTATGCGTAGCTGTTAATTTCGTGACATACTGAACAATCACCCTTATTGTGTTCGGCGTATTTAAAATACGCCTACGACAGTTTGGTAATAGGTTAAAGGAAAAAAGTTCACGTTCTCTTTAATCTATTACCAAACATTCGTAGGCGTATTCTAAATACAAACACAATAAGGGTGAATATTTTTTGGTTGTATGAACATTTATTTAAGTTTGTGAAAATAACGATTTTTTACAAGATGCTTAGGAGGATCTTAGTTCTGCTAAAGAAACAATCATTGAAAAAAATGGTAAAGAGAACGCTTTCTTCTTTCCAAAACTCACAAAGCATCTGGAATTTTTATATGGGTAATTCCAAATAATAACATTTAAACAACAAATATTTTTACGTTCTTTTAACCCTTAAATTAACGCACTAAAAAAGCACTTATCTATGCTAAAGTTTATGGAGGGCGCGATTCTAAGTTATAGATAATGGCAAAAAAGTAGCGGGTCTGAAAAAATAGAAGTAGTTTCTTTGCCCATGTATAAAAAGGCGTAATTCAGCGAAACCTTGCACAATTTTTTAGTCAAACTACTTTCAGAATTTTACGTTGCAATGTAACATTAAAATGTCTTCGGTTTGATTCCAAAATCTTCGGTATTTTTTTTAAGCCAAAATCTGTGTCGATACTTAAGGTAGAAGTACATAACACGCGTTAGTGCGCGCGCGCTCTGTCGTCTTCTGTTAAAAAAAGTTAAACTAGTGCATTTTCATAGAATAAGCTACATGCAAAATATTTTGACGCGTTTGCGCCGGAAAGTTGGTTAACTTTGAACTTTTTAACGCGTTGAGTATTTTTGACAAGTAATCAGCTGACAATAAAAAGAATAATTTAACAAATTTCTGAATCATGAAAGAAAAACTCATTGAAGAGCTTAAAAAACATACAACATTTATCTAAAAAGAATAAATTAAATAAAATAACAAAATCTTGATATACTTTCGAACCCGTTTTAAATGCATAAATAGGTAAACAAATAAAAAACAGCTGACAGGAATGGCTTTTGTAACGCGTGTTTTGTAACTTGCAATTTTTTACGCGCTAAAGTTTTTAAACGCACGATACTCGTCGACGAACTAACGCGTGTTATGTACTTCTACCTTTAGCATTTCGAACGTGAAATTTTTTCCATAATAATTTAATAATTAGTATTGTGGTTATTTTGTTGAACTATTTATGGTTTTTAATCCAAATTTTTAATATTTTTAATTAGGCTTAAGTTCATCAAATTTAATTTTCATTAAATTATTTTTATGAAGAAAGGAATTTTACAACATGAAAATTAATTAAAATTTTCTGATAATTTTTCATTCTTGACTCAATCTGGGCTCGAACCCAGGCGTTTTTACGGACAGGTTACCCTGACATGTTTCGATTGCAACCACTCAATCTCCTCAGAGGGCTTGCCGTTTAACACTCGCAGCCATCGACGACTGCTGACGTCATTAGTCAAACAGCAATCCTTAAACCAAATTGTATTTAACCTTTGGTAGATCGAAATTTGCTTTGAATGATTATCTATTTTAATTTATTTTACATGTTCTTCCTTTACTTCTGTTTTTTCGTACTTTTGTCAAGAATTCTTCTTGAAGTTCAAAGTACACATTTTGTTTTGTTTTTTCATTTTTTTTTGTCTTTCTTTTTCTTACTGACCTTTTCAGCACAACTTTGAAGGACAAATGCAAACATAGAGCTCGTGCCTTAGCTTTAACAATAATTAGTATTGTGGTTATTTTGTTGAACTATTTATGGTTTTTAATCCAAATTTTTAATATTTTTAATTAGGCTTAAGTTCATCAAATTTAATTTTCATTAAATTATTTTTATTATATATATATTACATAAAAAAATATCGTGCCCACTTTTTCACATAAATATCCAATTTAAGCTCTTCATAAAAACAAAAATCTCCAACAAGTCAAGACATCATTATAATTCTTTTATTTTGTTTGCATTTACCTATATTTATGCATATGGTTTGTGGTTACAGCAACTTTACCACGATTATGTGAAAGGAAGAACAAATCTTGGCCTGGAACAGAATAAAGTAGTTGTAGTATTTGAAGCTGACGAATGCTCTGTAGCGCAATAAAGTTCAAAATTTCGAATTTTGCGCTTTAACTGCAACGACTACTAAACTACGTATTCTGTTGACACTACTTAAAAACTGCCGTTTTTAACTTTTGACAGCTTGCAGCGCTATTCTTAACGTTGTAATACTGCGACTATTCTGTTCTCAACTTTTACCACAATTGCGTACCTGCACATTAAGGCAGCTAAATACACTTAAGATAGCTGCATTTTTGATTTATCTGCACAAAAAATTTTGCAAAGGAGATTGTGCAGCTAAGTCAAAATTACTGTATGAAAAATTGGGAATTAAGCACGTCATACATAAATTTTATTAATAATAAATTTTGTATTCCCAAAAATAACTTCGATTTTTAATTTGGGTTAGACGAAATTGGGCCTATGGTAAACTATGGATGGACCTATCTTTGCGGGATATGGGAGTGCATTTTTTTGTGCTTTGAATTTTATTAGAATAGCATTTCTTCGCTAAGTTTTAGGCATTGTTCAAGAGTTGGCTTTATATTGGATCTATGGTAATAATAAACCGATCTTCACGAAAAAAAATTTTTTTCCCAAAACGTTTTTTTCTTCATAAATATTGTATTGTGCTATCTAACACACACGTTTTTTTTTCATATAATAAAATGATAAAAATTGTTATTACAAAGTAGACATTAGGGTATTCATTCGGTTAACCGATTAATTACTACCCGATTAACTGATCGGCTAATTTCAAATTGGCTTTTTTCGATTAACGATTAAACTAGTTAGTTTCAGTCGATTAACCGATTAACCGAAGTAACAAAATTTTCAATATTTTGTAGTATTATAACATATTTTTTTTGTGTTTTTAATTATTTGTTTCGTCTCATACACAAAATGTATTTGTTTAGAAAATATTTTTTAATACAAACAAAGAAGGTGTTCAGTTATCTTTATTTTAACCTATTTTCCGCCGACCGATGACTAAAATTACAATATTTTTCAATGTTTTTTTATCTTCATCATCGATCAGCATGAATGTGGCGAAAAATGGGTTAAATATTTGATTGCCAACACCTTATTTTGTTTTACGTACTTTTTTGGGATGTGTTTAGTTATTTGTTTCTTCTCATATCAGTCTTTTAACAGAATTAACCTAAACAATTAAAGGTGTTTAAAATTTAAAACAACTTTAATGGCACAATGGAGTATTTTATATGTTTAGAGAAATCCTGGAAAAGGTCTGAGAAATTAGACATTCATCTACGATAAGTGAAATAATATTTTCCAAGTCAAATTTTGTAAAACGAAAGAAAAGAGTCGTTTTAATTCTAAACATTTAAAATAAATAACTTTTTTTAAAGATTATTTTATAAGATCTCCTTTAACTATTGAAATAACTAATAAAATTATCTCAGTTTATTTTTGTATAAATATGTAAATATTTGGGGGATTCACAAGGTAGTCATAAATAATAATAATATAAAATATTTGTTATAAATACAGCCACAAAACTTTATACAATTACTCGCGGTGAAAATTGCAAATGTATGGCAAAGCAATATCAAGTGTTCTCCAGCAATTATTGCTCCATTGTTCTGTCATTGTTCTGCCGACGTTATTGGTTGTACTTAGCAATTAAAATTGCTACGTGGAGACCCAGCGATATTAATAGAAGCGAAACCCTTACAATCTGGCCCACGTTCTTTTCAACTGAGCAAACGGATGCATTTCCAAAGCATTGAGAGCTGCTATTTCGTAAGAATATCATTATTTTTGTGATCATTTAAAATATGGGCATTTCCTGGGGGTAACGAACGTACGTTCGTACGCTTTTGATGTACAAATAATATAGAAAACAAAACTTTTCCTAGCATTTTTTTTGCGATTCGGTAGCATTCTCTATGTTTAGTACAAAAGATGGATTTCATCGAGTTTAAGTTTTCATAATAAGAGTTATAAACGTGTGGTCACGAACGTACGCAAAATAGAAGTCAACTTCGGCTGACAGTAGTGAAATGTAAAAATCTGCGTAATGAAACGGAATTTTCAAAAGTGATTAATTTATTTTAAAAATGTATTAATGAAGGTCTCCATCCAGTATTTACAAAATAAAATATTTCTCTTGGTTTTTATTTAATTGGCTTATGTACCGGTCGCGAACGTACGGATGGCGAACGTACGATTTTTCCATATGTTTTTTATTATTATCACCATGCATTTTACCATAAATGTCTTCAAATTTCCTTAACAAAAAAACTTAATACTCCTTTTACAATTAATTGTAATGGAGAGATTATGAAGAAAGAGTGTAAACATAACATATTTTTTGCATGTAAAATAAGTATATAAAAATGTCTTTAGAAGTAGAAAAGAAAGGAAATTATAAAATTTTCCATTTTCCAGCCCAATTTCCTCAAGTAAAACAGCTGAGATATGCTAGGAAACCATTCTTTTATATGAACATAGACATTTTTTCTAATAATAAACAATAAAAGACGATGATAATCAACATTTTATTTTTTCATCCTGGTAGACCATTCTGGGGAAATGCCCATATGCGGATAAAGTTTAATTACATATTGCTTTTCAATAAAGGTTAGTGTAAAATAATTAGTATTGTGGTTATTTTGTTGAACTATTTATGGTTTTTAATCCAAATTTTTAATATTTTTAATTAGGCTTCAGTTCATGAAATTTAATTTTTATTAAATTATTTTTGTGAAGAAAGGAATTTTACAACATGAAAATCAATTAAAATTGTTATTGATAATCTTTCATTCTTTCATTCCCGAGCCACGTCAAGAATGAAAGATTATCAATAACAATTTTAATTGATTTTCATGTTGTAAAATAAAAATTAAATTTCATGAACTTAAGCCTAATTAAAAATATTAAAAATTTGGTTAGTGTAAAATTTTAACTTAATTTCGAGTTATGTTAACATGATTACGCGTTTCTTTAAATTTTAATAATTATTTTAATAAAAATTTTTGTAACTTAAACTAAAGTCTCAAATAGTTTTCATTACAGCTCATTTTCATTTTGGTTCAAATAGTGCTATCTGCGTATTTCAATGTTCAAATCGATAAAATTTTAATTTGTAAATAGTGCTATCAGATATATAAGCGCGAATATCTGGAATTAAGAAAAAATTAAAATATGTATGATTTAGACGTTGTTTTTTAATAACATTGTAAAATAAAGTTTAGCTAATACTCTTAGAGTTATCGATAAAATCAGTTTTTTCGCTCTCCTGTAAAATTGTGATTTTGCTGATAGCACTATTTGAAAAATAACCCTCGATATATAACTTTATAATAATAGAATTTTTCGGTTAGGTGTACTAAACGTTTTTGCGAGAGTAGTTGTTAGGTTTTATATGGGGCCTGTGTAAACGAAATTATGAAGTATGATTTTAGTCATATAGAACAATTTGTGAAAATTTTTGATATCAATCCGTGCATTTTTGGAGCGAAGTTATCTTTGTTTGTTTATTTCAATTCCAAACTGCAAAGAATGACTAGAAACAATTTGACACCAATATTGTTCTTTTTCTCTGAGTTATTCGAATGTGAGCGTTGCCACTTTTCTGGTGATGACACTAAAAATATCAAAAGATGTAAAAGGGAACAAAATGAGATAGAAACATCTGGCGAAGAAGTAGAAAGTTGTTGTTTTTCAGCTCTGTACATTTCTTATGGTAAAATTTCAACATCCCTGCAAATTGATGATAGATGTTGACAAGTGTCAAAAGGCTGTTAAACCCAGATTTTCAATGTGCAAAACCCCCACCAACTCCACTTTGAACAGTAAATGTGAAACATATCAAATCTTGTTAAGAAGCTTATTTAAATGCTGTTTAAACCACAGAATTATAAAAGTAGTTTGGGTAACAACATTTTAAGGAAACTCTGCGTTATATTTAAATTTGGGCTGCATTTATTAAAATTTCTCCTTAAAGGCCATTTTGCGGAACACAAATTGTTTATGGGTATACAGGGTACGCCTAAAGGCCAACTAGAGTATGAATAACATGGCTTAAGCAACTGAGCGAATACATGTACATCAAATGTTTCAAACTATGTGGTATATTGAACTTTCGGAAATTTTTTGTTAAGTTTTATGAAACTGGAATTTGCCTAAGCAAAGTGCGAAACTGATCCACACACCGAAGGGAATCAAATATTTTTTTATTTTGTTTTTTTACAGCTGCCTGATATATATAATTTTTTCTTCTGCCTAAGAAAATCATTAAAGAACAATTATCTTTTGTCCACTTTTTATTAGGCTTATCCTGTTTCATTCGTTTTTTAACAAGCGGCTTTTTTAGCCACCTTAGCCTTTGACCAAAATGAATGAGTGACAGATAACCGACGGCGTTTAGCCACCGATTGCAAACCGATCTACTTGGTTCATTGTGTGTTAGCATTCGGTTTTACCTATTGGTTTTAAGCGTCGCATATTTGCAAAAGAATAGCAAGTGCATGGCTGTATATTTTCCTGGTGTAAAGTAAAAATATACCTTACCATTTTGCAATTGCTACGATGCAACCCCATTTGTAAGAGATTTTATATTGGGCTAATGTTTTTACAATGAGATCGAATTCGGATACACATCGTTTTAATTTGATATAAAGTTCAATGTTCTCTAGAATTACCTAAAATATTTTAATGTTAAATACGGAATCTATATTATTTTAATAGAAATTTTACCTGTTTTTTGTTTTTATTTATGTAAACTCCTTTTAAATTGTACCCATTCAAATGATCACTAGTATTTTATATACCCATCAAGAACACTACAGGATGGTAGATCAACAAACAAATTGAAACCCAAAGGTCAGTAGCTAGCTGACATTTTAAACAACAAATTTAGAATTGATCCTAAAAATATTTGTCCTTTCTATTCTAAATATATATGTGTATGTGTATAAATTTAAATCTGCCTGTGTTTTAATAGAATAGAATTTAAAAAAAATTCTTTGTTTTGATTCATTTTTATTGTTTGTTTTAGTTGTTATTATGTGAGAGATTGGATTTTGAAAGATTTGACTTTTAAAAATAAATTTAGTGCCTATTTTACGATGTCGATGGAATTCTTTCTTTCGTAAAACAAAAACAAATTCTTAAACTTTATTTTTGTTTAAAATGAAGTTGTACGAAAAAAAGATTTTAACGACATAATGAAAAAGGCAGTTTAAAGGCAGTTCTCTGAACCTTTGTTCAATAAACCTTTTTAAAAGTGAATAACTTATTTTAGGAATAATTATTTTGTTCTTTTGTACTTTAATTGTTTTTCTGATAAGTATTACATTTGGTAATAGAGAGCTATAAAAGGAAACTACAAACATTAGTTTTTAAAAAATCTTGGGTATAATAGCTAAAAATGCTTGCAGTCATAGGCTGAAAAACATTCTTAATATAGAGTGTATCGATAGAAGTTGAACTGGCAAACAATCGATAGCTCTGTTTCTATCGGTTATTATTTCCATCGGCTGTGACTTCATAATTTAATCGACTCTAATCGGTTTTATTACAGTTTCGTTGAAATCAAAGCAAACAAATCTTGATTTCAACGAAAATTATATTTTCCTACCCCCATTTTTTGAAAGGAAAATTAATCTTAATCCATTAAAACCCAAATTTTCACACTTCAAAACATTTCGGAGGAACGCATGGAAGACGTTGAAAATGTGAAACATGAATTCACACTTGCAACATCAAAACATATTAGATTATAACATCAATCAAAAATGACACGATTTCTGAAAAAAACTTCTTTTTTTTAAAACACTTTTTTTCTATAAAAATGTCAAAACTTTGGAATTCAGTTTGTTTTAAAATATTAAAAAAAATGAAACAAAAAAGACTTTCAAAAAAGGGTAAACTTGACAAATGTACTTCTTTCAGTGATGCCACAATAATAATACAATTTATTGCTACTTTCTAGTGATGACAGTAAAATTATTGAAAGATGTAGAATGGAATCAGTGATGCCAACTTTTTGAGAGCAAAAAGCACTTTAAAATTTAAAAAAGCACTATTTCGAACAAATAAAAGCGTAAAAAAGCACTAAGCCATTTTTTCAATTGTATTAAACACAAAACAAGTTGCAATTAGGAGTGCCGAATATTAAATACCTCCAAAATTTAGAAAAAGCCTACGGCGTTTATGGGGGACTAATTTCATTCAAAATTAAATAATAAATATATTTACATTTGTATATAAACATTTTTAAATGTTTTAATATTATCATCAGTAAAAATAATGTCAGCATCATCAGCTGAGCTTCAGTCGGCCATAAAACAGTTTTAAGTAATACAGCTCGATTTTTGCAGCAAGAAAAAATCTGGCCTGTTGCAATTACCGAAAATTTGCAATGACCGACCACTGTTTATTAAACTTAAAGACAGCCCATATTTGATAAAAAAAAACTTATATTTTATCGTTTAAATAAATCTAAATTAAAATCGTGCAAAGGTTAATAAAACAATCGGCGTATGATATTATCCAATTATTTTAACCCATGTATGTACGCTTCTGAATAAAGAACACACATAAGGCGTAAAATAGAAAAAAACATGTATGTCTGCACTGTGATATTTAGTCAAACCTTTTTACAATATCACTAAAGGTAGAAATGCACAACACGCGGTTATTTTGAGACACGTGTCGTGCGTTTGAAAACTAAAGCGCATGAAAAATGGCAGGTTACACAAATCTCATCTAAATCATCCTCTTTATAATCGACGTTTTAAAAAATGTTAAAAAAAAAAAAATAAAAATTGTAAAAAGCACTAAAGGCACTAACGAAAAATTGAAAAAGCACCAAGTTAGTGCTTTTTCTTAATTTGGAACAAAGGATAAAATTTTGGCGTTTTGGGCATCAAAAAGCACTATAAATAGTGCCAAAAGCACTAAGTTGGCATCACTGAATGGAATACAATGAGCTAGGAACGTCTTATAAAGATGTTGGTCTTAAAACCCATGCGTCTCTTAGGGGAAGATGTTAACATGTTCGCAAATTGATGGTAAATGTTTGATGTTGACAAGTGTGAAAAAGCTTTTACTCTATCTACATTGTCAATATTTGTTGCAGCAATCCCATATGGAAAATTGTATTTTTATACCAACAACATAGTGGAGAGGTTATTTTGCATTTGTGCTGATGTTTGTGACACCATAAAATGGTGCCGTGCAACAAAGCCATATTGCTTTATTTCCATGTAAGGAGTGAAATAAAGCCATACATGGCCTTATTTCCCATTTAAATTTTTTTCTTTTAATACAATTCTAATTTATTTAAAAATTGATTTGTTGTTTTTTCTCTGGGTGTATATATTAAAAATATAACGAAAACACTTTTGGGCGCAAGGATTTTTTTTCTTCTATGGTATAACAAACACCGGCTTCGCTAACTATGGCTTTATTTCATATGGCTTTATTGCACGGGTCTCTTTAAAATTTTGGTCCTAAACCCACCTGTAAATATATCGATCTACTCACAATAACTATCTGGGTGGATTTAACGATGTCCATGTAAACCTTGTGCGCAAAGTACAATTTTAGTGATCATTTGATGAAATTTGGTGCATAGGTTCTAATTGACACAAGGACTTAGCCTATTGATAATGGGGAAAATCTGCCATAATATCACATAGCCCCTATACAACTATCTTTCCGGAATAAGTTTTTATAGATTAAATTTTGTCCAAAATAATTTTGGATATGCAATAAAAATCATCTTTACCAAATTTAATTGGAATCGGTCCATTTCGAAAATATCAACTTTTGTGACTACCGGTAGTTTGCCAGCTCTAGAAGACTAATGCCGTGTTCATACGACGATATGAATTACTTGTTTCGTTCTCTGAAACCAGATTACTAAGCATGTTGTTCATACGATTTATTCTTGTTTCATTTTGAATTTTTTTTTGTGTTGTTACTGTGATTTTATTTAAAGCACATAGATAAAAACTAAATAAAAATTAAAAATAAATTTTTAATAATTTTATTAATGTTATAATTTTATTAATAAATTATCACTTTATTTTATTTAACAACAGTTTTTATTTTGTTTTTTTCTTTGTTTTGATTTCTTTTGAGAGCAAGTTCAGATAAATTAGCGATAATTTGTTATGAAAATTGGAGATAATAGTACATTTTTCCTGTTTCGAAGCATGTTTTAAAGTGAGACAACATGGTTCGCTCTTAAAATTTTGTAGGGCAAAACATGTTTTTTCAGTCATGTTTGGGGCACGAAACATGAAAAGGAGAGCGAAACACGAAAAATGATGTACGTGTGAGCATGTTGTTGATTGAACTTTAATGATTTAAATATGGCGAATTAATTTTTCAGGTGGCGTTCAAACTACAGCAGTGATACTTTTTTTCTTACTTAAGGCTAGTTTACAGGGTAATACAATTTATTACGACATGATGTAGAATGAGTAAAATCATATCAAGTAACAGCGAAATGTATTGAGTAAGAGATAATACGAATACAAAATCTGACAAGCGGTCGGTAAATGTTATTTTCTAAACCATTTTAGAAACTTATGTTTTCTCATCACACCAGAGGTGTATTTTAAGGCCGTTACACACTATCCCACAAAGCCTTTCGTATTTTATGAAAATGCTTCTCTGACCTAATTATTGTTTATACATTTTCAAAAAACAATAACAACTTATCATGACAGGGTTGCATTTTCATAAAATACGTAAGACTTTATGGGATAGTGTGTAACGGCCTTTAACAGCATATATTGAAGGTGGTAACATTTTTATACACTTACAAAAATAAACTCAGGAAATTTTCATGTTGTTTTTGTAAAAATTGTAAAACTGCAACCATCTGCTTTTTTGTTATTTTGTTATTTTACTTATGCCATCCGTGTAAACATGAAATATATTTAAAACAGATTTTTATTTTTTTCTTTAAGCACGGAGAGAAGTTCATATTATTTTGATTATACAAAGTCGTAATACATTGTATCTATTACCGTGTAAACTAGCCTTTAGAGACAGAGTAAGTTCCTTGTGTTTTTGACATATTGATCAACGAAAGCAACAAATAAAATACAATGTTGTGTTTTTTGTGTTTTAGTATCGCCACCACCGTTTATATGAGTTCGCCTTGGATTTAAATAAGTAGTGATAGTGACTTTTCAATACAATGGGTGTGTGTGAAACGGTAGCAAAGTACTCATGGAAATAAAATTTTGACACTGTTGAGGTGAATAAAATTTCACTAACTAGCCTTGCGGCTAGAATTAATTTTGATATTAGCGTAGAAATTCTTGGCAATTTTAATTCACCAGAGAACTTTGCTACCGTTTCCCTAACACCCAATATGTGCAAAATTTGATATTTGCCCTTCAGTTATATGCAGAAATATCTCTGATGTATCTTCATGTATCCAATTCTTTTAATATTTATCAAAACATCAAGACATTTTGCGTTCCAATTAAGGCCCAACCAAAATGTGCTTAAGTTGGCTTAATCAAATGTGCGAATACATGTTAATTATATGAGGCAAACCATATTGAACTTAAGGAAACTTTTTGCTAAGTTTAATGAAACTGTCATTTGCTTAAGCAAGGTGCGAAACTAATCGCACATTCCGTACGGAATCAAATGTTTTTTTATTTTGTTTTTGTTTTTTTAAATACATTTGAGAGACTTTTTGCTAATTTTTGACAGTAGGTTAAGCAAGGCTATGCATATTATGGTTGAGCCTTTAGTCGTGTAAAATATTTGCTTAAGTTAAATTGAGTATTCACAATGTACTCTGCAAACCAGTCGTTTTCTATTGTTAAAAGTTTTTCTCCATTTGTTTCAATTTAAATAGATTGCAGTTCATGAGTTCCACTTAACATATTTGAGAACATAAGCTATTGTTGAGCTGGGTTTTCATTTAAATTAAACTTTTTGTCTGTTTTCATTCATTTCCCTTTGAACAAGTGATAATCTAAGATTTTCAGTGTTTGTTTTTTTTTTGTGTGGTACATTTATAAACAAAAATACATACTATTCTTCTATGATTATTTTAACTCACTGTTCTGTTATCTTTTTTCAAATGAACTCTTTTATTTTAAAGCGAGTGTGTGAGATCAGGGATGGAGAAGTTAAAGTTTTTAGTTTTTTATTATTTGAAAATTCATCGTTATTAGTTATAAATCTGGTGAAATATGTATCTCAAATGCAAATTTTTAATAATATCTCTATTTGTTTTGTGTGAGTTAGTTAGTGTAATTTAACGTGAAATTTAATATGGGCTATTTTTAAGGATTCTATTTCGAAAAAGATTTCCTTGAAAAATACGTATTTAAAAATATAGCTTTCCAGAATGAATCCATGAAAAAAGTGTTGTTGGTTTTATGGTGTACCGTCATGTTTAGATAGTTTTTCTTATTTTAAAAGAAACTTGTCATTGATCTGACGTACTTGCCGTTGACGGTGATTTCCAATGTCATTCCAGATTTTCCTGAACTTTTTCTTGTTAAACGAAGACGTTACGGCTGATTTGTGTTAAGTTTGGCCTACGTGCGTAGTGGTATTGTAAATTTATTTTTTAAAATTTGTACTACAAATATTACAGATTCGTTTTTAGATGCTACAACAGATAAAAGGATCCAACAAATTTGATAACCAGTTTTTTTTTTAATATAAATTTTAGGCATTTAACTTCAGTATTAGGTTTAAAATGTTTTCTTCTTGATTTCCCAATTTTTGTTGGAATCCAGTTGGATTATTTTAAGAACCTAAATCCATATACACTTTCGGGGGTATAGACGTTATAAAGCTTACACTTTTTAATGATTCCGCTCTCATATTCTAGGATATTTTTTAGGATTCAATGCTTTTGAAAATTTTGAATTCCCAGTCCTGATATGCACACGCAAAGACATTTCGTTATAAGTCATAATGCTTAATTTTAATTTCTATTAATGACTAGTCACGTAGATCGTAATTTGTGCCTTGGAAACCCACAATCATAAAAGTATTGACTGCCTTCTTAGACGTAGTACTTGTTACAATCTGAAAGTGTGTTCATTCATGTTTAGTATCAGTTCATTTCTAACAAAAAAAAAAAAAAAAAAATATGATGCTCATTCTATTTAATTTCATATTTTTGTTCTTGCACATTTTGTTTTTAAACATAATTTTAATTCTTTTATATATGGGCATTTCCATCATGTCGAACGTGACCATCGTACACATTAAAAATTAAAAAAAAGTCAAAATAAAGCGTATTTTTATTTTGGCAATAGATTCAAGTTATAGCTTTTAGTTAGCCCTATAATTGGTTCTATTATTCATTTTGATAAATTGTTTCGTTTTCAAGAAAATTGCAAAAAACAAGGCATTTGCACGTGCCGAAAACAGAAGTGGTTTTTGTGGCCATTAATTCGAATGCCGATTTTAGCGAAATCTGAGGCAATATTTGAACGCGAAAATTGTAGAATGTTATGCACTCATGTCTCTTAAATATGGCTGTCATTTTAAATAAAAATAATGTATACTTTTTTTTTTATTTAGCTTTAATCGCTGTCGCACGTGATCTGTCGCACATGACATTTTTTTCCATCATGATATATATGTTGAGTAGACCCCTAGGGGGTCTAAAAAAATTGTTTTCCACGCCCTTTTTGTTTTATAAACATATATAGCATTGTAATTTAAAGTCTAATCTCATCGTATCGTATATCATTGTTAATGGCTAGAATATGGCTTTATTTTTGAATTTAGTGCTTTTTTTGCTCATCTAGATTTAAATGATTGAAATATATATTAACATAAATAAATCATTTACATATATAAAAAACTAATTTTCACACTTACGATGTCGCACGTGAACAACTTTATATAACTTAAATAAGATATTGGTTATCACAAATCTTGCTATTTTTTTTTTATTTTAATTTTATGAAAAATCTCTGTTTGGCCTGGTAATTTGATGAGCTTTCTACTTTTACTTTCGACGCACTGATAGAAAATAATGGTTTCAATGTCGCACATGACATCAAAATATGAGATAATACAAAGAAAAATTACAGTTATTTCCAATCGCATAGTTTCTTGTGCATTCTATTTTGACTCTTTGTACCATCCGAAAGGTTTTAGAGAGAAAAAGTCAATGCATAATGTCTCTCTTAAAGAACTGTTATCATAGCAAAACGTACAATAGAAATATCCCAATAAGACAAGTTGCACTTGTTCGACTTTGCATTCATAAATCTCGAAATGGGTTTTAAATAAATATAAATTTTTTTACTTTTAAACAAAGTCTTTTCAAGAACTTATAATTTTTTTGTTGCGGTGGACCTTTCGGTGGAAATGCCCATATATTATTTTTATACCCTACACCACAGGTGGAAAAGGGTATATATAAGTTTGTCATTCCGTTTGTAATTTCTACAATATTGATCTTAGACCCTATATTGTATATATATTCTGGGTCCTTATGAGGAGAGAAGTTGATTTACCGATATCCGTTCGTCAGTCCTTCTGTCCGTCTTACGTTTGACATGTGTTTTCCGGAGACTCCAGACATGATAGCGGCTAGGTTGTTTTACATTTATGTCACATATAGTCCACCATTTCTTGCTATTGAAATTCAGCCAGATCGGTCCAACAATGGCTGAGATATGACCAAAAAACCACGACTGCCTCTAATTTTTCCAAAAAATCCCTTGTGGTTGTTGTATTTTTATTACTTTTTTCTGTATATAGAACGGCAAGAGCCAAAGTTTTCAAATTAGGTAAAATACACACCATCCCACAAAATGTGGGCGGGATTTGAGAAGTATAAAAACCTGAATTTTTTGACTGTAATATGACCTATGGTTACGCCTTATATATCAAAAGATCGGAGATTTTTAATAGAAAATATTTTCTGAAAAACTCGGGAAAATCGGTTCAGATACGAAAAAGTTATGACCAAAATATTAATGTTTTTTTGAAAAATACCCATTTTCGTGAACATAGATCTTCCCGAGTCCAAGTTTTATAACCAAAATAACTGGCAAATTCTTTTTTAACACGTCGGTATATAAATCTATCAAATCGGTTAAGAAATAGCAGAGTTATGACCAAAATACTGAAATCCCTAAAATTACTCTTTTTATACCCCTTACCACAGGTGGAAAAGGGTTCATTTATAATGAAGTTTTAAGTATTGTAAATATGTATGTATATGTAAAAATTATTTAGTTGCTCTGTATTCTGCTCGCACAATGGTGAAGGGTATATAAGATTCGGCACAGCCGAATATAGCACTCTTACTTGTTTTGTTTTTGTATCCTTACGCTATCTTAATCTTATTAGATAAATATGCGTTGCCGGATGTTAGAGTTCATATTTATTTTTGTTGTCTTATGGGAATTTCGGAAACATAATTGCAATTGGATAAAAATATTGCACTAAATAGCTGAAAGCAAGACTCTCTAGGGTTTCTAAAAAACCCTGGAAAAATATTTTTTTTGTTTTTATTTTTTTATTTATTTGAAAGTTAAAACAGTTTTAATAATGGTATAGATAAGTGAAGTTTTTAATAAGCCGATGTGGTTTCATTTTTGATTCCAAAGAAATCTTCAATATAGAGAATATTTCAGCTTTATTTTTATTACCAGTATTCTAATGAGCTTATTTAGGGTAAAGGATAAAAATGAAAAGTTCATAAAAATTCATTTTAATACATTAAAATAAAAATAAATATTAATCATGCTTTTCAAAATAAAGAAAAAAAGAGTACACAAATTTTATAGATGACAGCCAGTTAAAATAGATGATTGTCCTCTAAAGAAGAGTACGAATGGTCACGTTACTTTAATAAACGCGTTAGGGTTTATTCCCTTTGTAAATACCCTTTGAGTTCTTTTTTTACAAAATGTATCCAATATTGTTAAGCGGCTCATACACGTGCAATAAAATTGTTCAATTATACGTATTGTACAATTATATCGCCAATGTGTATGTGATGTTTGAAAGGTGTATGTGATATTCGAAGGGGACACAATATATTGGCAACAGTTAAGATACTTTTGATTTTTATTGCACAACGAAAAGAAAGTGAAATTATCAAAGTTATTTACGGGAATATAAAATTTATTATTAAGACTTTTGTATGACGTGCTAAATTCCCAATTTTTCATATTTGATAAATACACTGACATTTATTGTTGAGGGAAAGCTAGCTTCTATGCGCATTTCACTGGTTACTTAGGCCAGATCATCAGGAAGCTAAAATACACAGAAAGTGAATTGTGTTGGCAACATTGTACAATGCTGTTTATGTTATTCCTATGGGTTACGTTCACCTTTTTATTGAATGAATGAAACCATTGTGTGACTTATTACATAATAAAGGACAAAATGGAAATAATATGGCGAATATCATATACAATAATATTGCAAGTTTATGGGCGGGCCGCTTTAGTAACCTAATGAGTAATGACTCCAAACTAACTAAACTAAACTAAACATTTATGAGTTAGCCTGTATATATAGTTCACAACCAATTTAAGAACCTTCTAGTCGATTTCAGAACATTCAGTTCGAATTATTTTAAAATAACTGTTATATGTACATCCAAATCTGATGCCCGTAATTTCAACAAATAGATATCTAGCTGTGTATAGGCATCTATGATTTTCAAAATTTTAAAACTTTATTCTAATTTCTTCGACCTTTTTTTAAATATTATTTTTCTTTATTAATACTTGAGCTTAAGGTCACTTTTATTTCAAATAGTTCGTTTATTTTTTATATCGATATTTCGATTTCCTTTGAATATCTTCTTCAGGATATTGTATTTATAAAATAAAATTTTATAAATTTTTTAAAATATAATAAAGAAAAATAAAATTTTAAAACGTATTTCTTACCTACGGGTTAAAGTGTAATGTATTTTACACCGCCGATTTTCGATAGTTAATTCACGTAGGTAACATTAACGTTTAAATTACCAAAATAGTGGTACCGGATAGGTAAAGATAACTGTTGGGTACGAACACGACTAAATATCTTTTTGTAGAAATAACGGGCATTAAGTCTACAATTACAAATAACAATTTTAAACGACATAAATTATAATTTTCAAGATAACTTATAACTAAAACTATAAATAATCCTAACCTTGTACTCATTATAAATGGAGTCATGGGAAAAACTATATTTACCAATACATGGACAGACGAACAGCGTTAAATTAACTGCGTTACTGTTCATCCATAAGTATGCAGAAAATACTATATACTTTATAGGGTCTAAGATCAATATTGTAGAAATGGAAAAACACAAATTGTATTTAAAATAATTTATGTAGGTATTTAAAACGCCTAAATTGTTAGAATTTTTATTCGGCAATAAACCTGATTAAAAACGCCTTTTAAATTAGTAATTTACATTTGATTTATTAATCTAATTAAAAAAAAGATAACAAGCTGATGCAGTAAAAAATATTACATTTGATAAAAAAAAAATTTTAAAACAAGATTTAAAAATAAAATCTGGAAAAGAAATCATGAATGAAATCTGGTTATTTACATTCCTAGAAAAAAAAAAAAAAAAAACAACGTGGTCACACAATAAAGTAAATAAAATGAAAGTGTTGCCTTTTCAATCAATCTGCCGGTCTACCGATTCAAAAATGTAAAAATACATACACGATCATACCACATTTAGTGGCTTGTGTTTACACGTTTTTTTCTTCATCTGACAGTTGTTGTATGTATTTGACTTTAACACTCATAAATGGTTACATATCACGCGTAACGGGCTTAAACTTTTCGTTTTTTTATTTCTAAAGGCAGAGTTAGCCGAACGTTCACGTCCCCTAATGGAACGTCTGGTTCGTTTTGTCATTTGCAAACAATGCAAATGCTTACTGAATTTAAATGTCACGTTGACGGAACGTCTCGATCTGTATTAAACAGATTTGTATGCCGTTGTTACGTGACAGTTGTAAAGCAGTGATGGGCTGCTTGTATGCTAAATTGAATGCGGGTATTTTTGCTTTTTGGTACTTTTTTCAGTTAAGCTATGGAATTGAGACAAAACAACTTAATATACAACATATTTCCATATAAACAAATATATTTATGTTTAGATGTACAATACATATAAACAAATGCATATACACATACAATGGAAATGTGAAAAGAATAAAAGGCTTTAAATGGTAGCAAAACCTTGTTTGGTGCATACACCACAATACAATATATCTATTGTTATAATATATATGCTAAAATACAAATTTGTTTATTGAAAATCTATAATATAAACATTAAACTATTAACGTTTTTTACATACACAAAATACTTTTTTAATACAATTTAAATCACTTGGTACTTTTTAAAACATTTTTGATTCCCATCACTGTGTGATTTGCTTTATGTATACTATTGTTTTTTGTTTATGTATAGAAAAAACATAAACCACGTTTTTAAATGTTCTATAAGTGCACCAACGTGCTTACAGTACGGTGCGGTACATTACGGGTACAGCAACGTTCGCCTAACTAGACCTTAAGATGAAACAGTCGTTTTAGAAGTTGTTGTAAGAAAAAGCATCTTTAATAGTAATTGTATAATGTTTCTTATGGTTACAAACGATAACCGGTACTTGGAGATACTTTTATGTACATGTATATTTTATTCCAAACAAGTATTTGCTTTTTGTCTTGTTGGGAGATGTGACTTTTAAATGTCTTGGTTTGGGGTGAAATTAGATTTCATAGTTTGTAAAGGTTAAAGCCATAGAACAACCCATTAGGGTAGAACTAATGGGTGGCCAACATCAATAAAAAAATTTACTTCTTATGGCTAATAAATCACTTATGGCTTGAACGCTGGTTTAGTTGAACTACACTTGAATTTATATGTACTTTTAACTCAACAACTTTAAATCAGTGTCCCATGTATTAGATGTTGTTAAAAAAATAACATGTGGCATTAGACTAAGGGCCACTTTTTGGGTTAGCGATAAGCAAATAAATTAACTTTAATCTCCGTATTTCCTTTTTGAGTTGTATTTTTTAAACTTTTTTTGCTAGTTTAAGCGGCCAACGGTGGTGGTATAGACCAAAACTTAAACTGTCATGCATACACATGTTTAAAAACTTTTGCAAAAAACAAAAAAATTTATTTTAAAACATGATATGTGACAGTTTCAGTTAAAAGGGACCTATGGGCAAAAAATGAGTTTTGGAGAAAAACGATTTTAAAGTTAACCAGTTCATTTTTTTTTCTTATCAAAGGAGTATTTTTAAAGCTTACTTATGACAAAAGTAATGAAGTTAGAAAACTGCGGTTTGCTGCATTCACCAAACAAGTAAAAATCGATTTTTTCATCCATAGGTCCCTTTTAACTGAAACTGTCACATATATTGCTTAGAACTTTTATATAATTTTTGCATTCTATATTTTTTCTTCTATATATTTTTTCTTTAAACACAAAAAATGTCTACATTGTTAACAATATTAAATTAGAGCATTTTCTTCTTCTTCTTTGAAAAGTTGACATTTGCAAAAAAAAATGTGGCAATTTACATGTGCTCAGTATAGTAGCGCTACATGGCTTAAGCCTCCGCCCAAAAGTATCAAATTCAATTGATACTAGATTAACTTAATTCTCAGATTAGCTAATTATAGAATTAAATTAATTTTAATCCTAAACCCAAAAAGTGGCTCTAAGAAGGTAAACATTTTTTTATTATTTTTTAACTGTTTGTTATTGTTGACTTTAAAGTAGAGTTTGCTAAAAACCGTAAAATTTTAAACCTCGGTTTCGGTTTTAAAATGATTAAAACCGGTCGGTTTCGGTTCGGTTTTGAAAATATCCAAGTAAAACAACATATTGTTACGAAAGTAACTTTAGTTAGTTGTAATTATTGTTTACGAATTAGTTGTAATTATTATTTATCTTGTATTGATTAGTTATTAAGTATTTGTTAGTTATTTTATTAGTTTACATTGTTATTAAAAATTGTTATAATTTAGTACACTTCAATCCCAATGTGCAGAAGGAACTAGAAATGACCGTTAAAAAAGCTTTAGTATAAGTGGTGAAATTATGTAAACATAAGTGCCGCCACCAATCATAATTGACTATAGAGTGGTGAATAAGAAAAGCCTCGAACCTTCGAGAAACATTTCGAATGTTCTAGATGGCTGAATTACAGTATAAATACTTGCGGCGGCTAGCATCAAAAAACAGTATTAGTTCAGACTTTGCCAAGTTAAGAGCGCATCACGCGGAGAAAACTAAAAACGTTTGAAGTGTGTTGATTACAATAGCGAGTTGTAAATAAATTACGGTTGTTATAGTGACTTAGTTCTTAATATATAGGTGTTATACATTGAAGTGTTGCGTTTATTTAATTTTATTTAAGTGCAATAAAGAACTCGAAACGGTTTATTTTAAAGGAAATAAACCAAAACGTTATTGAAAGGCATATAAAATTCAGGTACTTTTATTAAAAAAGAAACATTTGTTCTTCTTAGTACTTATTTTAAATTTAAAGAATTTTGAAATACCTTGCCATTGTTACAGGCTGTTATGTAAACAGTTTTTTATTATCATCCCAATTATGAATACAAATTCCCCGGGCAGTTTTTTCCATTTTCCCATTTTTACAATTGAATTTACATAGGAAAAATGGGAGAAGGGAGAAAACTCCCGGAGAATTTTTATTCATAATTAGGCTAAATTTGCAATTTGTTTTGGCATAAATATATATTTAAAGTAAAAGCTAAAACCGAGGGTTTTTGGTCGGTTTTCGGTTTTGGTTTTGTAGGCATTAAAACCGCGGTTTCGATTTCGGTTAAAACCGAACAGCAATCCCTACTTTAAAGTACTTTTGTTAAGACTGGATGGTATGTTCTAGACAAAAGCAAAGTGCCTTTGATACAGTGATGTTATATGTTAAATGTAGGGAAAAAATCCTTATACGTAGGGATTTTCTATTAAAAAAATTATTTTAAATCATTAAAATGTAGGGACTTTTCAAAAATGTCGCAAAACTGTATATGTGACGCGAAAAATAGAAAGGGACCTAAGGGTTTTCCCATTTTAAAGATTTTAATATGTGTATCTTTGGTGAACCATCACAGAGCGTGTTGGTATTGGTCTTATTTGAAAGCGACACATTCAACCTTATTGGTTAACCTTGAAAACGCGCGTAGGTCGTCCCTACCTCTTGTTTTATGTAGTTGGTTTTTACTGTTGCCTTTACCTTACTGGTCCCTTTCTCTATGCGCTGTCACATATTTGTATTTGGCAATCTTTTTTGATTTGTGACAACATGCTAATAAAATTGTTGATGGGGCAACATTACAAATCGTTAAATTTCTTTGAGTGATCGCTTGCCACCATTTCAACTTTGAAATTTGTAAAACTCTCTTTTAAGGGGTCTAAACATGGTCAAGCATTTCTCATCAAGCGCTACGGTAGTATTAGTGAAAATGTGTTTGTATATGTGACGCTGACGTCGCGACGATGGAAAATCAAAAAATTTAGATACACGGGTGAATTCGCCGTGACGTCAAGCATTTGTTAAAGATGGGAATCAACAAGTTTTGGAAAAAAGGTACCATTTTAATGAAAATTTCATTTTCCTCCTTTAGTCAAAATTAGCTATCTTTGATTTATCACTAGTACATGCCTATCCAGATGGCAAACGGTTTATTTTCTATCATTGATGTTATTTTTGGGCTTCTTTTTTAGCCAATCTTTTTATTTGTTGGTCAAAGAATCATATATCATCATCATCAAAAGTGATCTGAAAAGACTCATTTAGTTTATTTTTACAAAATGAATGCTGGGAACAACTTTAAATAAGATTTGTGTATGTAGGTAATACAAATGATTTTCTTTGTATTGATATTTTATCATTTAAATGTTGTATTTTTGACTTTTCAAAAAAGTGTATAACATCACTGGTTTGATGGCAAATGCGAAAAAACAGATTTCTTTAAAAAAAGGATACTACTAAATATAATGCTGTGCAACCTTTTTGAAGTCATCGAGTGCAAACTCTTTCTCGGGTGTAATTTATCAAAGCACTTATCGATGCTAACAAAGCTCTATTTACATTTGGCTGGTTTAGCTAAAAAACCAATTAGAATTTTGTTTTCCTGTCTGCGCTACAATTGTAGCTTTAAACTAGGAGAAAAAAGGTAGAACAAACTAATCCGAAAAAATTCATCTAGGGCTCAAAATTGATAAAAGGTCGAAAATTTTTAATTTTTAATATATTTTTTACACCTTTTTTGGCTCATAGCTTCCAAACCGTGGAAAATTAAGCAAAGTAAACTTTAGAAAAATATTCTTAGAACATTATAATACTAAAAAAATTCCTTTTTTCACATGTTCCAGCTGTGTTTTACATCGAAAATTCGGGAAATATGGGAAATGTATTTATAATTTAATAATTTTTTGTGATTTGCTATTTTGTTTCGATTCGCGAAATTTGTGTTGAATGTAGTGGTCTGTTTTTACTGTCTCTTTCTTCGAAAGCTACCCTCGCAACTGATTCGGGCATTCTGTGCTTATTAGCCTGACTAATGTTCCTTAGATTATTTCCTACTTACAAACTTGAAAATATTTTACAGCGGGAAAAAGGGAGAGTTTTTCGCAGTTATTGAATATCGCTGAGAAAAGTGAATCAAAGTGTTAAGAAATAAAGAAAACGTTTCCCAAATTCCCGAAATATATATTTTTACTAATAAGTTTTCTAATAGCGTTGATCCTTATATAGCAGATTCGGTGAAAGTACACAGAAAAAAATAAAAATTGATTTCAATTAAAAAATTTGTGATATTAATTAAAAAATTAATTAAATTTGCACCAGTAAGCAAATTAATAGTATTAATTAAACCAGTTAATAGTATTAATTAAACGTTTAATTTACTTGATTAAACGTTTAATACACTTGATTAAATTTTTAATTAAAACTGATTTTATTTTTGATTAATGGTTTAAGTGGTGAAAAATTTTGGAGAATTTTTTTCTGTGTAATTTGTGTATAAAAATTTATTTTAGCACAATTCGCTTCATATTTGATAGCAGTTCCCTAAAATCTTCATAGTAAAATATTATATGACTATACAAATTTGTTACCGTTGTATTTTTAGTGTGCTATTTTTGTTGGTTCCTATTTACAATTTGAAGTCATTATTTTTCTATAACTATTTATTTGTTTACTTTAATACTAATTTATAATATAATAATACAATATGCTGTTCACAATAGTGCTATTTAGCTTAGTACATACTTTAACACACTGCTTTATGTATGTAATTTCTTTAAAGCTCTTGCTACTGTAAAATTCATGAAATTACTTTTTCTCCTAACCAACTGCAAGTGTGTTTTTTAATGACTGCTGCTATATTTCATACAACAAACATTATAAAGATGCGCTAATCGATCATTTTTTTTTTTAATTTCAATATCGTGCTTTTTATCACAATTATTTTTTTTTTGCAATAAAAAAAAGAAATTTAATGAAAAACGAGTTGCAGTATTTCTCGTATTACATTTCAATAGTGTCCGACCGAACGCACTTTTTGAGACCGAACCCGAACTTCGGTTAATTTTGACAAGTTCGGCCGAACCCGAACCCTATAAAATTTCGGGAAATTATTACATTAACACTTTTGGAAGGATGCAACATGAAAAGATAAATTTCACTTTATAATAGTCAAAACTATTTTATGGTTAAAAAATAATTAGTAATTGCTTTTTTTCAAGACAAAAAATAAAACATTTTTCAATTTATAAAGTATCACTATCCAGTAGAGTTGTCAACCGATTAAGAATAATTCGATTAATCGATCAAACAAAACCAAAATCTTGTTCGAATAATTTTAAAATGGCGATATGCGAATAACGAATAAGTCGATTAAATGATTACTCGAACAAAAAAAAGCTAAGAATTTGATTTATTCTTATAACTTTTTAGTGATTTTATAAAGGGTGGTCAACCAAAACGCACCATGTTAATTGTAAATAAAACTAAAAAATTTTTGAGAATTTTTTCAATATTTTTTATTTTTACATAAAGATCTATGACAAATATGGGTGAAAGAAAATATCGGCCAAATGCTCGCCACGGCTTCGGTGGCATACCTCTTTCCGATGGTCATATTTTCAATGATTGAGAAATAATTAAGGTTAAATATCCTGAATAGGCAGAATAATCTCATCCTTTAGCTCTTGAATTGTTCTTGGCTTATTGACGTACACTTTTTCTTTTAACACGGCCATTGAATTTCTCGCGCAAAAGTGCATTGTTTCGTTGACTGCCTGGTAAGTGGCACCATTCTGGTGGAAGCACGTATCTTCCATGTCCATATCCTCAATGGCTGGCTACAATAAGTCCGGGTATGCTCGTAAATGTATCACTGCGATGGATAAGTTTTTTCAAATGTTTATATATTTATATCAGTGAAGTAGATTTGGGTTAACAAATTGTCAAATACTCCACAAAAATTATAGTCACACAATAAAAAAAAATTATAGTTATTGTTTTATCGGATCGTGCCCTATGTTATCATCTCGCGATAGTCAATTTCGAAAAGGTGCGGCCCGAGGATACCGCCAGCCCAAAAACCCCACCAACCAGTCACTCTTTGTGGAAGCATCCTCTTTTCAACAATCACTTGTGGGTTCTCATTGGCCCAAATGCGGTAATTCTGCATGTTAAAGAATAGACTGAGGTAAATGTGTGTGCCACGAAGTGCACGAAATACACTGAAACAAAGAAAGTTGGACAAAAATCTTGCCGTTAAGTTGCGACTTACAATTAACATCGTGCACAATGTAGGAAAGCTAAAAAATATTGTAGCCATAGCCCTGATTATAATTAATCTCCATGTTAAGTAAGCAAAAACCGTGTTAAGTACTCATAGTATTTCAAAAATATATTTTATCTTTTCCAAAGACATAAAAAATGGCCGAACTTGGTCCAGTGGAAAAATACATAAAGAGAGACAGTAATTGTTCTATAGAAGAAACTGTATGCAGAAATTTGAAGATGGAACGTCTGCAAAGGCTTTTCAAAAATCCAAAATACTATCGGAGTTAACATGAAAAGTTTTACGCATTAAAAAAGCAGAAGTCAAAGCGGATTTGAGAAAAAATAAAGTAGAAAATGGACGATTTTCCATAGTTGTAGATGATGGACGGATGTATCTATTAAAAATACGGAATATTACTAAGGTAAAATATAACAAGAAGATACAATATAATAGTCTGGTAGTGTATAAAGTCATTCCTGAAAATTGAAGGAATAGGACAATTACAAAAAAGCTTTATAAAATACATAACTGAAATTTAGCTCATAGAATAAATCCGAAAAATAAAAAATGTTGAATATAATAAAGTAACTTATGAAAAGAAATAATTCCCAGTTTTTATTCAATAAAAAATAAAGTTCAAGTTAAATACAGTATACATTAGCGCTAAAACTTTTTCACTCTTTTTGCGAAAATCAAAAAGTAAATAATAAAAAATATGATTATTTTTTTGGGTTTGTAAAAAAAGTTCACGCAGGGATATCGGGTTGAAGTTTGAAAAAACCACTTTTCTCACGAAAATTTTAAAAAATATACACCTGATACTTGTATATATTCCTATACGTATCACTTAAATGCTATTTTGGAATTTATCCTACGATTTACAATTCAACGCGAATCAAAATTTCTTAGAAGGTTTTAGAAATTTGCTTCCCTGCGTGAGGTTTTTTCTCGCGAAACGGTGACAGGTGTTTTCATTACTAAAACATTCTTGGTCACTCTGTCGTACTATGCCAATAATTTGGTTATAGCCCTAGTATACATATTAGTACTCTATTCGTTGGGGTGTATTTTCTCTATGTGCCGTTTAATATTGGCGGTAGTTTGTTTGCTTGGCCATGAACTCCCCATTGACATTTGTTTGGCGCAACATTTGCATTGAGCGCTTGCTCATTTAAAAAAAAAAAAAAAAACTCGAAAATGGATTGGATGACATTTTTATCTGGAAATATGTATACTATAAAGTTTGGTTTGTGGTTCACCCAAATCTATAGATTATCTTACCATTCGCAGAATATAAATAGAGAGTATTTTTTGCCGAATAAAATTTAACCGTTTTTTTTTTGTTGTATTTTTTACCGTCTTCTAAAAATTAAACATACCTATAAAGAAATTTTTATACACTTAAACATTTGATTTAGTCATCGCTGTATTTTTTCGAACTAATAATCATAGAGAAAAAAAGTTGTATTGTTTTCGTATTATTTTCATAAACAATGATGCCAAATTATAATTTGAAGTTATAATAAATATGTTATTTCATAAAAAAGTTCCGAACTTTGACCGAACATCCGTTTTTGCCAAACTCCGTAACCGAACCCGAACGTTCGGTTGGACACTACATTTCAAGGTAAAAATATGTTTAATGCATTCCATACAAGTTAAATATAATCACCTTTGAACAACATATTTTTTTTTTATATAAGTTTGTTTGTTTTTAGTTTTTCCAACTCTATACGAGCAAATAACTTTATAGATATTTTTAAGTTTGCTTGCCTTTACTTTAAGTATTATTTATCTATAAAAAGCGTTAGTAAGCCATTAGAGAAACGTGTGCAACAAAGGCACGAACAAACCTATTAAATAGCTACTCAATGTTAACTTTTTATTGATGACATTTTAATTGTATGTTTTTTTTAATAGTTGTTTGAAAATTTAATGAAAAAAACCTAAAAAACTAAAATTTTTTTTTACAAATTTTGTTGTAATAAATAAGAGAAAAAAATAACAACTTCAAATTTTGTTTTTTTTTTATCAAGGTTAGATTAATTTTAAAATAGGATTTATCTAAAAAAAATCTATGATAAAATCAAGTAAGTGACAAAGTTTTAATTGTGAAAATGTCAATCTTTGTTTATTTCTATTTTAACATTTTTCAACAAATAAGGGGCAAAAACCGGGGCCATTAAAAAAACACACACAAGGAATGAAATCTTGTTAATGTTAATTCATTTTAAACTAAAGGGAAAATATATTTTTTTAAATATTTTTTAGAGTTTTTTATGTTTCAGTTAATAAGATTTTCCCAAAAATTACTTTGGTAACATTTTTTAATGTTTATTTATTTAAACTAAACTTTTTTTAATTGAGGAAACTGATTTAAGATGTCTATTCTCTGATCCCATTGAAGAAAACAACTTTTGAAAAGAAACTTAATATAAATATGGTTAAAAACAATCTAAATAAAGTTTTAATGGTTGTCTAACTTTTATTTTTCGGGTTTGTCTGTTATTGAAAAGATAAAAAATATTTGTTGGCAAAAAAAAAACTTTTGTGCCCAAATTTGTATTAGACATGTACTAGTTTTATATAACTATAAAGTTTTTCTCTTTTAAAGTAGGGAAACGCCAAATTTCATTAAATTATCCTTTAAGCTGACGACATACCGTGTAACAATTATGAAGGTATGTCGGTCAAACCATATGACAACATATGCTACAGTATTTAAAAACTCATACACCCGCAAAAGCATAAAATTCAAGAAAAAGTTCTTTGTGCCGAATATGTTTTATAGTAGATTTGAGTAGGTGAGATGCAAAAATCGTTTGTTACACTTTATTCGAATTTTGGGAAAATGCTAAAAAGATAAAGCGCTCGTTTAAATGGACCAATTAAGTTGAACTTTCTTGATTATGAAGTGTTATGCCATTCTTTATTAATAACTCGACATTTGACGTATTTCACTGTTGCTTAGGCCAGATCGTCAGGAAACTTCATCCAAAAAGATTTTAGAAAAACTTAAGATATTAAACCAAATAAAACTGTTAAGCGTATAAGAATTATATAATATCTTTAGTTTTTCTAATACCTAATAGGAATAGCTTATCCCATCAACAATAAATTTCAGTGTTTCAAGTTATCAAGAATAAAAATTGAGAATTAAGCACGAATAACAAAATCTTTTAAATTAAAATTTTAATAAAATTTGTTACCAACTTCAATTTTAGGTCACATAAAAACATAGGAAAGGACATGCTTCGATACAATCTATATATTTATTCTCATAATGTGCTAAAAGATCTGTCTGTCTTGCAACACACCTACTCAAAACTTTTTCTTTATGAGATTTGTTTGCCTTTAAATGATTTGAGGAAAGAGGGCACAACATTCTGCCATGATATAGTTGCTATCGTAAAAGCTATTGTCGCCAATTTGTATGTCAATACCGAAAATTATATGGAAGGTATAACATTAAAAGATATATTCGGGAGTACTTTTTGGCTCCGTGCAATAAGTCCCAAGAAAAAAAATGAAATTAGACCCAAAAATTTTTCATACAAATGTGGGAGTAATTTCATTATGACATAGCTCCCAGCCCTCTTGGTTTTATTTCATTTTTTTTTGGAAGTTATTTAATTTTTTGCCTGGGAGTTATTTCATAATGAAATAAAATCCAAATGAAATAAGTCCCCGAAAAAATTATCGGGGAGGTTATTTCATTTTATTTTGGTTTTCGGTGTTATTTCATTTGCTGTGGGAGTTATTTCATTTTTTGTGGGAGTTTTTTCATTTTCAATTAATGTGTGTGAAGATAAATTCAAATTTATAAACCCAAGACAAAAACCCACGTCTTTAACATACAATGATTTCAAAGCTAACATTGCACTGTTACATACTTAACAGAGCTATGTTAACATTAAATAAATTGTAAAAATTAAAAAAATACACCAAATTTAATAAAATATCGCTATCCTACTACATGGAATCGATGGGCAGGACAATGGTCTATCGAACGATGGTAGCTGTAGTTCTCAAATAATTTCAGAACTTAAGAAATTTTATAAAAAAAAATTACAAATTCTAATTTTGTACGTTCTTAAGAGGGATGAGTGGTCACTCTGGAGTCCAGGGAAATACTACCACTATCCCACTACATGGAATCGATGGGCAGGACAATGGTGACCACTCATCCCTCTTAAGAACGTACAAAATTAGAATTTGTAATTTTTTTTTATAAAATTTCTTAAGTTCTGAAATTATTTGAGAACTACAGCTACCATCGTTCGATAGACCATTGTCCTGCCCATCGATTCCATGTAGTGGGATAGCGATATTTTATTAAATTTGGTGTATTTTTAAAATTTTTACAATTTATTTAATGTTAATATAGCTCTGTTAAGTATGTAACAGTGCAATGTTAGCTTTGAAATCATTGTATGTTAAAGACGTGGGTTTTTGTCTTGGGTTTATAAATTCGAATTTATCTTCACACACATTTTTTCCGTAAATTTAGCCATTTTTGGTCACCAAGTTTTGGCAACACTGCCTTAGATACTGGGTAGCCCGTTTTGGATTGATCGAAATGTTTATCAGACTGCGATTTAAGAAGCGTTTACCTAAATCTACGAGAATCTGCTTGGTTTTAGGATTTTACTATTACACGCAGAGAAAAAATATGGTTGGGCATTGTTACGGCAACAACACTATGTTAAATGTAACAATATATTGTTGTCGTACACAAATAATTGTTATTTCTATTTAATATGAACAATATTATAGTTACTGTAAACATATCAATGTTTATCGCAATTATGAAGTTGAGTATTGTTGACCGAAAAATAATTATTTTTCTAACAACTAAATTATGATAACTTTCAAAACATTTTATATTACCCACAACCATATCATGATATTTAATAGCCATAACATGATAACTTTCTATACATTTATCATATTATGTTAAAGATGCAATCAAACTATTTTTACTCTAATAATATTGTGTTAGCACCATTTGTAAAATAATTTTGCATCAGTTGTGTCGTTTATTTTATACGTGAGCGGTTAAACAATTTAAAGATAAATTCCCATAAAAAAAATAAGTTAAAAGAAATTAAAAAAATTAAAATATAAGCGGAGTTCATTCAGTATTAGTGATATAATAGTGCAAATGCAAAATATCGTAGTTTTTTTGTAAAATCAAACAACAAAACACGCAGAGATTCCGTTATATTTTATAAAAGTTTTACGATATTTCTGTGGTTTTCATGGGCAATGGCGTATGTCCTAAAACAAATATTTCAGGAAAGCCGAAAAACCATTCGAGATCCAATGGGCTAGGTATTGCACTTTTTATACTTTGTCGTTACGTTAAAAAATCGGAATTGATCCATCTTTTTCCAAAAATGTTATGAAACATGTAAAGAGCGTTTAAAGATAGGCAATATGCCATCATCATCTTAAAATCGGCCAAATGGACATACTTGGTTGCCCATGAAAAGCACAGATTGTGCATTTGCTCTTTTGCAAGCCTTAAATTGAACTCCGCTATTTCATTTACATTAAGAAAAATTGTAAAAAGCCACAAAATAAAAAATCGATCAAAAAAAAATTTTAATTTATTTTGTATTTTTATGACAGTTATGAAAGGGGCTTTATCATAATATGATTGCTTCTAAATTTATTATGATTAACATGATGATAAAATGATTACTTCTTAGCTTATTATGATTCACATGACAATAATATGATTAATTCTTAACTTATTATGATTAGCATGACAATAATTTGATTACATCTTAACTTAGTATGATTAACAGAATAATAATATGATTAAGGGAAAAATATTATGTTGTAATATTACGAGTATATATAGTCATACTATGATTTAATAATAATCTTAATATGGTGACTACAATCATGAGTCTTATCATAATATGTTGCTCTTAGAATATGTTTACCACAACCATGTTTTTTCTTTGCGTGTGGTTTAAAAGAAGTGGCTTATGTGTTCGGTTTTTTATAAAAGAATCAAATTAAACGGACCCAGGCAAGTCAGTTAAATGAAGAAGTGGCTGTTTGTAAAACCCATCCCATTACTTGATGTAAGATATCAAGTGGTCGGTCGGGCTTGTCCCAAATAGTAAGAAAATAATTTGTAATATTATTTATAACATAAAACAAATAAAAAAAATTTTATTTTTGAACGTAAATATTTTTCGTGTGCATGGATTTAATTTTGTATAACCTTTATATAATAACTCTGTGGCATTTTGTCAAAACATCTTAAGTCGAGATAAGATAGCAAAAAAGTTTTAAACAAAAGCTAGATGAAGCAATAATGTTTATTTAATAATAAAATAAGCCAAAATTAAATTTCGTTTATAATACAAAATTTTAAAAACGTTAACAAAAATAGTTTTTGAATGAAAATTCGTATGATTAACAGCATTTTTTTCAAATTTTTAAATTCGACTTAAGATGTTTTGTCGAAATGCCACAGAATTATATTATAACAACTTCTGATTTATATATCGTTGGTATCATGTAGTAAGACCGTTAATCGATTTGTTCGAAATTTAGGAGTTTTAGTGTTTCCAATAAATTTCGCACATGTACACTTCGTCACAAAATGAAATTTAATGAAATATGTAGTATCAAAAATAACGGCTCTACAAGCGATTTTACATTTTGTTACAAACTGTTTCTATTGTGTTTTTTTTACCTTCTCCTCTTAAGTTGCAATTATGTGAGTTAGGCCCACTCTTCATGAGACCAACGATATGTTTAATAGTACAAACGAATGTTTGAGTGATTTTTTATTGAACCTGTTGATCAACATTTTGATTTCAGTAATAATTCAAATTTTGGTCATCATTGTCAGTACAAAAGCTTTTTTTTAATTTATTTACACAACTCCTAATACAACAATAAATAATAACGTAATAAATAACCAAAAATTTTAAAAAAGTGTTATTAAAATGAAATACAAAAACCAAAATATATTTGTTTTTGTTTTCCTTAAACAATGTTATTTGAGAAATTAATCATTAAATTATACAATAGAATAATAATAAAAAATAAAAATCATTTTAATATACAATTAAAAATACACTTTGTTTAAAACCTGTGCTCATTAAAATATTTAACTTTTTTCAGCCTAGACACATAATTAGTAATGCTAACAAATAATATCTACGTACAGCATATAATAAGTGTCTACTAATAATCTTCACAAAATACATACATAATTGTTTAACTCAACTCAAGAAAACGAAAGACAGCTCTTAACAAGTGTAATATTTAAAGTTTGTTTAAATTATACATAATTCAACCATCTTTGTTCATTCCCATCCATCACAACTTTAAATGTAATTTTTCAAATTTTAAATTCCCAGTTTTTGTTAATGGTAGAAAAGCAATTTTTACCTAAATTTATTTAAATGCGTCTATTGGCTGGCAGCACTGGCTTCTAAATGTGTGTGGAATCCTTTTTAATCTGTAGCATGTGCAGTTTTATTTTTTTATATCTATTTAATAATTATCAATTCATTTAAATGGTGTTTTTTGAGCCCGATAGAACTTGGAATTGTAAAAAGTACTGAAATTATTTATATTGAACCGATGCACAATGGGCCAAAAACTTTTTTTTCGCGGAGCAATTCATATCTCCTCAGCTACAATAGTAAGGAACACAAAATATGATGTGCGTAACTCTAAGAACAAACTGAATGTTCCAACAAAATCTTGGAGGTATAGGAGGGGAAGAAATTTTTTTTTAAATTAATTTGATTTTAAAATCACGCACGCTTCCGCTGAATTCCCTGCCATTGAATAAGTTCGAATATGACTTACTCGAAAATAGATTTTTTTAATAAGCCTAAATAAGTTTTCAATTCATAATAATATATAAATTTAACAACGGTCACGCGTGACTCACGCGTAACAAATCACGACATTTGCACATCTCTAATAAAAACCCATTAAACAATAAGAACAATAACAGCAATAAAAGTCTTAGCAGAAGTCGTGTAGCCCTTTTTGTTGGTAAACTCAACGCATGTTGCTACTAATTCGTACATAACTTCTAAGGCGCACCGATGCGCAGCATAATTTTTTCTAACAAAACGCTGATTTTTTCTATCTTTAAAATAAAGATAAAATCTTTGCTATCGAAGTAATTTTTGGGAATACAAAATTTTTAATTAACAAGATTTTGTTTGTCGTGCTTAATTCCCAATATTTATTCTTGATAAAAACACTTAAATTTATTGTTGATTGGATAAGCTATTCCTATGCGCATTTGACTGGTTGCTAAGGCCAGATCGTCAGGAAACTTAATCCAAAGATTTTAGAAAAACTAAAGATAGTAACCAAATAAAACTATTAAGCGTATAAGAATTATAAGCAACAGTTCAAGTGCACGGCTTAAAAATACTCAACTGGCAATATTCTTTATTTTTTGCGAAAACAATAAAGCAAGTTGTTTTTGTTTTTACATAAAGTCTTTGCTTAACTGAGCGGAATTAATAACTTTATGTCAAGTTAAATAAAGTTAAAAAATAAAAGCACTTCCGCAAATAATTTTATTACAAATTTGAGCAAAACATTTTGTATAAATACCTGAGCTTGATGGTTGCATGGTTATATTTATTACTTTTTAAAAACGCTTTCGGTAAATCGGATTTAATTACGAAAAGTTTTTAGATATTTTTTTGGCAAATTTGTTCACTTGTTTTTTTACAACGTTTATTTTTAACGCGCCACCACAAAAGCACCATTTCATATTTGACATTTATTTCTTTGCCTAGTGATGTAGAATTTTGTGCACTTTCACCAAGTTCTTTAAGTTTTCACGTTACTTGTACTTTTTTTTTAATTAATCCGTGATATCATCGCCTTTAGCCCCTGTGTGCGATGGTAAGTTATGAATCAATCATCACAAAATTCTGTATAGTAATTTCTGGTATTAAAAACCTAAATTATATCCAATTTCAATACAGGGTTAAAATTTGTTTTTGCATTTTATATGCCTGCTTTAGATGGGACCTATGGTAAATAATGGATCCAACCTTCACGAAATTTGACAGTGTGATATGTAGACACATGAAACTATGACATATCGAATTTTGCACAAATATTTTAGGCGAATTTAAATGTTCGCGAGTGGGATTTATATTGGGTCTATAGTAAAATATGGACCGATGTTCACAATCTTTGGCAGTGTGATTTCTATGCATATGACACTATGGCATAAATCTTACTAAAATTTCATTATTCGTTACGGTTTTAGGCGTACTAAAGTGTTTCCTGAAAGGAGCTTTATATGGGAAATATGGTGAAATATGCACTGATATGTACGAAATTTGGGTGTGATTTCTGAATATAGGAAACTTTGACTAACTTACAGCCAGGCCCACGATGTCGCACGTTACGTTCGCATAGAAAATTACATTTAAAACAAAAACAAATTTTAGAAATTGTTTTTGTTTTAAATGTAATTTTCTATGCGAACGTTAATGTGTGACATCGTGGGCCTGGCTGTTAATTTTACTTAAATATCATTAGTCGTTAGGGTTTTAGGAGTACTAAGCTGTTTTCCGACAGTAGGTTTTATATGGGGTCTATGGTTAATTATGGACCGGATTTAACGAAATTTTGTAGAATGATTTTTATTTATATAAAACGAATTTGTGCGAAATCTTAAACCAATCCGTGCACGTTTATACATTTTGCCAAGTACTCCGGTGCGCAGCGTGTAAAACGTATCCAACGGTGAATTTTTTTGTTATAATGGCGGCTGTAGGGTCTGTTGGAGTTTGGTCTTACTCGATATGCGACAATATTATGCGTTAAGAAACAAGTTAAGCCAAAATGAGCCATGAGTCCATGAAATCACGAAGTCGTCATAAGTTGCGCGAATCGATAACTGATTTTTAAAGTAAATATGGATAAGTTGGTAGCGCTTTTCAAGCGTGAATCATCTTATGAAGATTTGCAAGAGTATACTGATTATAAATGTCAAAAAGTGAGCGCAGTATGACAGTTAGCTTTACAACTAAAGGCCCAACCAGAATGTGCAAAAACAAACATACTGTCAAAAATAAACGATTACACACTCAAATGCATTTAACAAAACAAAATAAAAAAACATTTGATTCCGTACGCAATGTGAGATCAGTTTCGCACTTTGCTTAAGTAAATAACAGTTTCATAAAACCTAACAAAAAGTTTACTAAGGTTCAATTTGGTTTGCCACATATGATTTACATCTATTTGCTCAGTTGCTTAAGGCACATTCTGGTTGGGTCTTAACCCTTTCGTAAGTTTAAGCTTAAAAACCACCCTTTATTTAATTCAATTTATAAAATTTTGCTAATAGAATAGTTTTTTTTTTTATAATATTGTCTTTTTGCGTACGCATGTGAAATTTCATGTTTTTATTTAAATTTTATTATACGTGGTTAATGATACAGCTTTTTATGTTTTAAGACTGTGAACTTTACTGACGGGTTTTGTTTTTAAAAGTTAATTTTATATACAACTTTTAATCATGTTTTTTTAATTTAATTTTATTGTGAATGAATCTATTGAAATACAACTTTATAGATCTTAATTTACATAATTTAATTTTGATTAATGCTATTAGACGTTTCTAAAGATTATATTTCAACAAAATTAAAATTAAAAAATAAAAGTTCTGTACCTGTTTAAGAAAATTAACAAAAAAATTCAAAAAAATTGTTTAATTATAAGTCGTCTTGTAAAGGTGGATTTCTATGCCTTGTTTTGCTTTTTTAAAACCAGATTTTGACTAATATTTGCCATTTCTATTAAAAGGTTTACCAAAAACAGTTTTGCATATTTGTTAAAGATAATGCAAAAATTTGCTAAAATTATAGAACATGTGGCCTAAGAACTCACTAATTTTGATAGAAAATTTACTATTTTATAGAAATGTTTTTGGCAAAATTAGGATGCCTTGATTGATCAAAGCCTTAAAAGCTAGGCAACTGACAGAATTCGCAACACTAAAATCGATTGTAACGATCACAAAAATTAAAAAAACAATAAAAAAAAAAATTTGAAAAGAGCAACCTAAAATATATCCTTAACAATACCAAGAATTTCGTTTGACTAGTTTGCATTTCAAAGTTTACTTTTTTTCTTGTGAAAGAAAAAAATTATTAAATGGCTGAATTAGTTTATTCAGTCGGGTTTGTGTTTTAAATGACAGTTTATCTTTTTATACCCTTCACCACAGGTGGAAAAGGGTATATATAAGTTTGTCATTCCGTTTGTTATTTCTACAATATTGATCTTAGACCCTATAAAGTATATATATTCTGGGTCCTTATGAGGAGAGAAGTTGATTTAACGATATCCGTCCATCCGTCCGTCTGTCCGTTTTTCGTTTGATATGTGTTTTCCGGAGACATGATAGCGGCTACGTTGTTTTACATTTATGTCACATATAGTCCACCATTTCTTGCTATTGAAATTCAGCCAGATCGGACCAACAATGGCTGAGATATGACCAAAAAACCACGACTGCCTCTAATTTTTCCAAAAAATCCCTTGTGGTTGTTGTATTTTTATTACCTTTTTCTGTATATCTGGAGAACGGCAAGAGCCAAAGCTTTAAAATTAGGTACAGACATTTAGGTAATAAATATACACCATCCTACAAAATGTGGGCGAATCGGAGAAATAGGCGTGGTACCTCTCATACAAAAAGTATTAAAAATTGTATAAAAACCTGAATTTGTTTACTGCAATATGACCTATGGTTACGCCTTATATATCAGAAGATCGGAAATTTTTAATAGAAAATATTTTCTGAAAAACTCGGGAACATCGGTTCAGATACGAAAAAGTTATGACCAAAATATATTTTTTTTTTTTGAAAAATACCCATTTTCAGGAACCATAGATCTTCCCGAGTCCACGTTTTATAGCCAAAATAACTGGCAAATTTCTTCTTTAACACGTCGGTATATAAATCTGTCAAATCGGTTAAGAAATAGCAGAGTTATGACCAAAATACTGAAATCCCAAAAATTACTCTTTTTTTTATAATTAAGTTTGTTTTTTATACCCTTCACCGAAGGTCCTACACCCTATAAAGTATATATATTCTGGGTCCTTATGCAAAGCGAAGTTCAAATCCGGTTGTCGTCTCTTCTTTCTATCCAATCAACCCCCCCCCCCCCCCCCCCCCCCTTCGTATTTGTTTACAAATACTAGCATAATGCCCAATATGATTTTCGTTATCACCCTTCCTTATTATTTCATATATTTAACGAAATAATTTTAACAAATAGAAACTAAAAACGATTTAAAAAAAATATTTACCAGTTATCGCTTTTTAAATTTCATTTATAATGAAGTTGTAAGTATTGTAAATATGTATGTATATGTATATGTAAAAATTATTTAGTTGCTCTCTATTCTACTCGCACAATGGTGAAGGGTATATAAGATTCGGCACAGCGGAATATAGCACTCTTACTTGTTTCTATTCGTCTTTGCAACCTCTAGGCTATTCTTAAAGTTTTAAAAATTCCAAGGAATATTTTGGTGTTTCACTTAAAAATGTCATTAACGTTTTTAAATAATTTTCGGTTAATTGGAAAACTTTAATCCAAAACATATTCAATATTAGAATTAAAGAATTTTGATCATCTCTTATACTAATAAACAATTTTTTTTTGTCTTTTTAGGTGAGTGCCACCCACCAATGAGTGATTTGATTTGAATAAAAATTTTAAACTATGTAAGTTATTTTAATTATTTTTCTAAAACAAGCCGGTTTCCTTTAGTTACAAGTACATACAAACACACTTTAAGTCTCAAATTATCACTTGAATTTGAAACACTGTACATTGTTTTTAATCAGAAAAAATTTTGTATAGAAGTATTTCACTTTCACGATGCACAGATTTCAAAACTTGCGATAAGACTAGGGTTAATCCATCGATGAGCTGGTGTTATTTTAAATAGGTTCTTGAATTTACTACCATCATCCTATTTTACGATCTTAAAGTTCTAAAATCTACAAAATGTTTAAGGCCTCTGTACTGAGTTGCATTCGACAAACGATTTACCCTGGCTATCGAACATCGACCATTGAATGTAAAATTTGTATTATAAGTTGGCAGCACTGTCGAAAATTTCGTTTTGCGTCGAGCATTTTCACGAAAACAAATTTTCTTTTGACGCTGCAAATAAATTTAAAAAACTTGTCGAAATTGTAAGTATTTGTTTTTCTTATGTAACAAAATCCTTTATTGGCAAAAGTAATTTGTATACAAGTTTAGGATGCAAAAGGGTAGGAAGAAATCTCTCAAGACCTAAATTGCTTGGGACCTCCCGCTACAATTCCTCCTGCCGCTGTATAATTGTATTTGATCCATATTTGGCAACTATAATTTTTAAAAATTTCAAGAACTTCTCCCACCACTACACATACCACGGACTGTGAAAGGCTTAGTATATTTTCGCTGAACACAAAGTTGTTGCCAATTTAAATGTGGTTGAGATTTACTTACACTGAAAAAATTTTCTTCACAGATCCAATGAAATTTACATTAAAATTCAACCTATGTAACCCTTCAGTGGATTAATGAAATATTTCATAAAATCAATGAAAATTTTGCATTAGTTTAATGACAAACGTTTATTTTATCCATTTTTTCAATGAGGATGCATAAAATCAATGAAAATTTTGTCATTGATTTTATTATTCCTTCATTAATCCAATGAAGGGTTACATAGGTTGAATTTTAATGTAAATTTCATTGGATCTGTGAAGAAAATTTTTTCAGTGTACGTTGTCCTTTTCGAATATGTTCGAAGTATCGCTCAATCTTTTTCTGATACTTGCTACATTATCAGTAAGCGTTTATCTTTATCAACGAAGCATCGAACAATAATTCCGTCTTGGCCCTGTTCATTTTTTTTGAAATTTGTACACAAAAAATTTTTTTTTAAGTGCCAGTTCTCCTGCACAATGTAGTGCTTTTTTTTGAACTAATATGCATCATAATACAAAATAAAAATTCTCATTATCAGCTATTTCGACTCGCGAGTAAGTCAATAATCGTATTTTTTACACAGACACGGTCGGCAATTCACATCAGAGAAAGCCAATGGGTATAAAAAAATTAAAGTACTCTAGCACATATCGACAATTTTCAATACGTGTGCGTACTCATATCTGTTTATTTTCATACTTGTGTATATCCATGCGCATTTGATTTCATTCATGTATGTTATCATACTTATTGTGTTTCATACTCGCACATATTCAGACACACCCATAGTTATAGCATTGACTTCAAACATTTTTTTTTTTTGTTAAATTTTTTCATAAATGTTGCCAGAATTTTTTTTTCCAAATTGCTGAATCACAAATAAATATGTTTTTTCAAAATCGTTTGAGTACAATTCAACAAAATTTTATTGAAAAACGATTGTTGACTTTAAAAAAATTTCTGTGATATAAAGATTTCCGTTCTTATTTAAGAAAATCTAAAAAAATGACTAAATGGATGCAAATTAAAATACGCCGTGTTATTTTAATCGTTCTTAATAAAAACAGAAAAAGTTACCGTAATCCAAAAAAATATCGAATATTCATATTGGCAGTTAAGAAATGAGATATCACAGGTAAATACATTTATTTATATTATGAGTTTGAGTAGTTTATCTGTTGCCAGTTGCATTTTTAAGACGTTAAAAAATGGTTTAACCCTTCTGCACTCCTTGGGTCAATTTGACCCAATTTTGGTTTTCAAACGCAAAATTTGTCCCTTTTAATATAAGATATGGACGTGAAACTTCAATTTATCCATTACAGGGACAAAAATTATAAATTTAAATGAAAATAATAAAATTTTAGTTTTTCCTTCCCCCTCCAAAAAACACGATTTACACACATTTAATATCCTTTGGGTCAATATGACCCAACATGCGATATTGCAAGTTTAATTCCACTTTAAAATTTGTTTTCTATTGAATTGAGTTCATCTTCATTCAGAATCATCGATAAATAATTTTTTTCGGTCAAATAATCAATAGAATCGCTTTTGGTTTTATTTCACTTAAATATGAAATGCTGTTAACATTTTATTGTTGGGTCATATTGACCCAAAGGATCATAGGAAGGGCACATATCCAAGGGATGCAGAAGGGTTAAAATTTAATTGCTGAAGTCAATCAGTATGCCAACGAAAATGTTAGCCTTAAAGAAGACTTCGACATCATGCTATGGTGGAAAAACAACTCCACAAGGTATCCACGGTTGTCTTAAAAGAATCAAGAATTTTATGAAATTTCCTGCCTGCAGCGCAGCTTTAGATTAAGATTTCTCTTTAGCTGGAAACATAAAAAAAGAAACAGAAAAGATCCCAAAATAGTTGATAGCCTCCTTTTTTAATTATTTTTATAAAAAACCTCTTTCGTAAAATAGATTATAATTTATTATAGCTTTAGAAGCATTATTTTAATTTGATAGCAAATATTTATGTTTTAATATAACTTTAACATAAATTTTTAGGTCGCGGCAACACTGCTTGCTTTAAAATAACCATACAAAATGTTGAAGTTACTTGTCGATACTTACGATACATGCCTTTACTCATACGCATTCAAAGGATTACCCATAAGCATGAGTGTTTGTTCATACTCATACCGGTCGATATACAAACTTATTCATGCTCATACTTATCGGTAGTCATACCTTGGTGTACTTGTGCTCGGTGGCGTATGAATAGGTTATAAGTATTAAAAATATAACTTTTTGGCTTTCTCTGATTCACATGTATACAACAACTTTGTTCGTTTCAAAACATCAGGCTATCATCAGTCTCTGCGACCGCACCCAAGTACATAATATCTTTGTGTGCGTGCGTTCGGGGCTTGGTTAGTTCGGGGCTTGGTTATCACTGGATTAAAGTAACACGCAACCTGTGTTCTTTAACCTTTTACAATAAACGATACAGTCGTTGATGACAAAGACAACAGTAATAGGGCTGATTATCTAAATAACAACTATTTTTTTAAGATTTGTTCGACTTACAGAGATTTTAGAGAGGGGTTTTATATGAGACCTATGTTCGGTTCTGCACCTGCCATTTTTCCTGGACCTGCCATTTTAAAAGTTACCGTCGCTTAATTGTATATCAATTCCAACATTTATAAGAAAGAATTGATATAAAGAACTATTTTTGTAAGCTGTATAAGTCGATCAAATATGAACCGATTCAACCCTCAAAGGTTACTCTTCACTTTACCACATTAATGTTACTCTTCGTCGAATTTGCATTCAATGTGGTTAAAGAGAAATCGTTGTTTTGCCTTTATCTTTTCTGTTTTGTCACCTATAAATTGGCTAAATAGTGCTTCACTAAACTAATAAAATACTAGAATTTTTTTATATGAAAATTTCAAGAATTTGTTTTATTTTTTGATTGATTGATTGATTGATTCTTTATTAGATAAGACAGTACAACAAGAACGGTGTCTTATATTACAGTACTGTAGAATTAATGTTATACATATGTGGCACAATAAAATATAATAAAATGAAAATTAAACATATAAATAAATAAAAATAAGTAAACAAATATAAAAAAAAATTAGTATAAATATTTAATTAAATATTTATGCCCGTATTCACAAAAATATTTTAAACTTTACATAGTAAATTTTAAATTCTTAACGATCGTTTATGAAAACGGGGTTAAATAATTATTTTAAGAAAAAGAAATTACAAAAAAAAAAAATAATATATAAAAAATAAAAAAAAATAAAAAAAGTTATTAAAATAAATTACCAAAAAAATGTTAACAAAAATGTTTAAAAATGGCAGATTTGAAACAGTTTGCATTGCTTATGAATTGAATATGGGGAGGTAGTCGGTTCCACAGACGAATTGTAGAAACGTAAAAATGTCTAACTGATATAAGGCTACGGTAGCGAATAGAGTTTATATTTTTCCCTCTGTTAGATCTCGAAAGAGTTAATCTTCTGTATAAATATTGAGGTTGTTGAGTAAAAATCAGCTTTTGTAGTAACAACAATGAACGAACTTTCAATAGGTTTTCGAGTGTTAAATTGTAGATTCTTTTTGAGTAATCAGAGATACTATCAAGACGTCTGCGGGCAAAAACATATCTAGCAATATTGTTGAATGTCACATTAAGCCTAGATTTGCAAACTGAGTCACAGTTTGCAAAGAGTTCGCAGGCATATAAAAGTTTTGGCAGGAGGTACGTTTTAGCGATTAGCATTCTAACTTTGAGAGGGGTGAAATATTGCGTCCTCCAAAGATTCCTTAACATTGCGTGAGTAACACCACATATATAATTGATATGATTAGACCAATCGAGCTCAGAGTTAAAGATTACACCTAGATTTTTTGCTGTCTTGACTATTTCAAGTTTTTCGTTGTTTATTTGGATCGGTGGGATAAATGAGGGGATATGAAGTGATTTACCAATAATCATGGCTTTTGATTTTTTTGCATTTAAACAAAGACCGTTAGTAGAGGCCCAATTGTAAACATTATTCAGATCATGGTTTAATTTGTTGACACAATCAATTATATTACTTGGCTCGCAACTTATGTAAAGCTGCACATCGTCAGCGTACATTTGTATTCCGCAAAACTTTAACTGGGGTAGTAGGTCATTCGAATATATCGTGTAAAGAAGAGGGCCAAGAATTGATCCCTGTGGTACGCCCCTCCTTAGTATGCAGGTGGTTGACACATCTGAGCCGTGGTAAGTCGCTTGGGATCTACCACTAACATAGGAAGACATCAATTTTACAGCAGTTTCTGAAAACTTACACAAATACTTAAGTTTAAGACACAAAATAGAGTGATCGACTGAGTCGAAAGCTTTGGAGTGATCAAGTAACACGAGAAAAGAAATCATTTTGGCATCTATATGCTTTCTTAGTTCTTCAGAGACATCAATCAACGCAGAGACGCAGCCATGCCCTGGTCTAAAGCCAGACTGTCTTTCAGTCAGAATTGAATTGCTGTACAAATATTTAGTCATTTGTTTATGAATAAGGCGTTCAAAAACCTTTGAAAGGTACGGAAGAATTGCTATCGGTCGGTATGTCTTGTCTGTTTTCGGTATGGGGATAATCTTGGCGAATTTCCATGTAGATGGGTAAGAAGACGTGGTTATTATGTTATTAAAAATATGTGTTATACAAGGTAAGATATGAGGAAGAAGAAGCTTAATGAATTTTGGGTGGATACCATCATGTCCTACAGAATCTGATTTTATGCTAAGAAAGGACTCAACAATATCTTCCTGGGTAAATTGTATAAAATCAAACAAACGTGGCGGATGATTATTATCTGTTACAATGTTGCCGGCTGATATTAAATTGCCTGGCGTACGATTGTTGGTGATATTGCTGTGTTGTGCTGCGAAAAAATCTCTATATACATACATCAGTCTTAGCATTGGGCATTTGTATATTAACAAAGTTCAAGTTTAGTTTATTGACATCAACTGAATCTTCAGTATTGGCCTTACTATTAACAATTCCCATGTTATTTTTGAGGTCTTATATTAATTCTTACTCGTGTTCGCTTAATGGTCAAAATTCGACCATAATTTTTTTTTTTATGAAGAAAACATAATTCATCTAAGTATATATGAATTTATTTGTTTCGAGCATTAATTTTTTCCTTCAAAGTGGATCGATTTGGCGGGGGACCAACCTCCGGTTCAAATTTTATCTTCTACGTGAGTAATTTAATTTTGTAAGTTCAGTATAAAAAAAAACAAAAAAGTATCAAAAAGTCTCCTTTATATATTGTCATCCACTCAGGACGTTGCACGTTTAATTTTATGTTTCTATGTCTAATACTAACGAAAATTAATCAAAGAACCAGATGTAGAACGAAAAAGTACCAAAAGCGAAAGCTCCCCTTACATGTTCTTATTCACCCAGTTTAATGTACAATTTTATCTTTATAGGTCGAATATTAACGAAAATTCAAAAAGTTTGAGATGAAAAACAGAAAATACCAGCATTTTTTATCTTATAGGTTATCACTCACTCAGGATTCTACACCTATAATATTATGTTTCTAGTTCTATATTATAGAAAATTAAAAATTATCACATGAAGCACAGAAAAGTAAAAAAAAAAGAAATTTAGTTCCCATATTTCCCCTCTTTTTCTCCCCACAGAGATTCGGTTGACAAACAAAGGAAGAAAGCGTTCTTAACAGTTTTGCCTTGTCTGATTTATATAGTCGAAATATTCGAAAACCGGTTTCTGAAAAATGTCGAATAATCGATCACCCTTACTTTTTATTATTTGATAGTTGAAAATAAATTTTTATTTATTTATTTTGCATTTGTGTTAGTAACAATTTTGAACGCTTATAACTCTGAAATTATTGAACAGATTTTAATAAAATATACATTGTGCACTTCTTTGAGTAAATACCTCTTAAATGGTGTATATTTTGTTCAAATCGGTTGACATACAGAGGAGGAAAGTGTTCTTAACTGTTTTGCCTTAGCCGATTTATATATAGAAGATATATAAGTACATACCTTAAAAATCCCAAAGATTGATTTAGGTGCTGAAGTAATTTCAGCACTATTTTCATATAAATTATCTGAAGATGATGAAACAGACTTAATTATTTTAGTTCATTGTTTAAAGTTTTATGTTGAACTTAGTCTGGGATCACACTATGAAAGTTTTCTTTCAGAAAGTCTGAGTTTATTGGTGAGAGGGGAAGAGAACATGCTTTTCTTTTCTCCTCTCTCACCTATAAACTCAGACTTTCTGAAAGAAAAATTTCATAGTGTGAACCCAGACTTTGCAATGGATTGTTAAAAAGGTTCGATTTTGATAAAGACTTCTTTAAACAAGATAAAGTTTTAGAACCTTTTAATGTATTAAAAGGTTACCAAAAGAGGTTTGCTCAATTATTTGCTATTTTCCCAAATGTTGTAGATGTAAGTGATATTCGCTTTAATTTTTCGGAACATAATTAACAAAAAGAGCAAAATATTGAGAGTTTTTGGAAGGATGTATTTAAAGTAAGACGTTGTGTGAAGTTGTCGTTACCAATATCTACAGCAAATGTAGAGCGGAACTTTAAGCAATCAAAAGAAATGGCTTATTTATATTTATTTTTTTATATCTGTTAATAATATTCTTTCGAAAATAAAGTGAATATTATTATTTACTTACCCGTTTAATGCATGCCCGATATGGTTTTCAAAATTATTCTACTCTGAAAATTTAAAGTATTTAACTTTATAATTTACAAAAAGAGGTCGAGAATAATGTCTGTTTTTCTAATTGTAGTGTCATTTTTATTGTTTCTACAACAAACTTTTACAAAACGCACGCGCATGCACACATATAGAAAGCCACGGTTACCGAAAATAATACCCTTTAGATTGTTTTAAGTAATTTTTGGTGTTATTCGTACTTAAATGCTAATGAGTGGAAATGGTTATTCTGTGAGTGACAAGTATAAGTTTACACAATAAAGAAAAGAAAGGGTAAATTTTTCTTAGTCTGGGTTCACACTTTCTTTCCGAAAGTCTGAGTTTATGGGTGAGAGAGGAGAGAAGAAAAGCATGTTCTCTTCCCTTCTCACCAATAAACTCAGACTTTCTTAAAGAAAACTTTCATAATGTGATCCCTGACTAAAAATGCTTTTATTTTAAGTATTATGCAACTGGGACGAACGACGAATTATTCGCAACGAATATTCGTCACCAGAAAAAGAACACATTGGTGTATATGAAAGTACACACAATCATTGCGTAGACCGAAATTCGTCGTGCGTAACGAACTCTGCGAAAGGTTTATTTATATTTCTTACGCAGACGAACGACGAATAAATTGGGAAAGGGACAGCGCAGCATGATAGCAAAGTTCAATATTTACTAAACATCGTGAAATCTGTAAAGAATTACAGGGACAATTCGCTTCTATTGCGAACTTGGCTAAAATTCGCGAAAAAATGGCAAACCTTTAAACAAACACTAAAATTTATTAAAAAATAACTAAATGAGTGAAAAAAATGACGGAAAATAACAAAAAAAAAAAAAAAAAAATTGCAAAACTGGCAAAAATTTGCAAAAAAAAATTCATTATATCAAAAAAGCCATAAAATTAATAAAAAGTCCCTAAAACTATAAGGAATGGGTAAAATTCGGTAAAAATTGCAAAATTAGCGGAAATTCGCAAAAATTTGCTAACAGCGGCATGATAGCAAAGCCTACTATTTATTATAAATTGCGAAAGCTGTAAAGAATCACAGGGACAATTCGCTTCTATTGCGAACTTGGCTAAAACTCGCGAAAAATTGCAAACTTTTAAATAAACACTTAAATTTATTTGAAATCGCTAAAGCCCTTATGACACTACATTTTTAATGCATTGTTCAAGTTTTGGTGAACAGTGCAAATATAAAATAATAGAAAAATTTACCAAGTGCGAAGGGTTCAGCTGTATTAACATAAATGGCAAGCTGTCAAACATTTTACTAAAGTTATCGATAAAAAATGAAGTTATGTCAAAAAAATGTAAAATTGTTCAACTTAAAATTGACATTTCAAGCTTGAAATATTAAAAGTGTTGTTAAATCAGCGGTTTATGTGCAAATTCAGCGATTTACCGCTTTTTGTTTTTAGGTTTCTCATAAACAAAAAGTTGGCAACATTTAATAAAATTAACAGAACAGGGATGGCTAAGTTGTTTCAATTGTTCTTTTTTTTGATACTTTTTAAACTAAGATTTATAATACCTTTTTGTGGTATTTTTTAAGAACATAAATACAATTAATTTCAACTAAAAAAATCTTTTCGTACAATTAGGTACAATTTTTAAAGGTTGTTGGTATAATTTTAAAAATTCTCAACGCCATCCCTGAAACGAAGCCATAACAAGAGAAAAAAAAACTAAAAATATTTGTTTACATTTTTTATAGTTTGCTCTTTCTAGCATTTACTGTTTCTTTCTATCAATTCTATTTCAATGAATGAATAAAAAATGTAGTGTCATAAGGGCTTAAATGAATGAAAAAAACAAAATGTCGGAAAATGGCAAAAAAAGTTGCAAAAATGACGAAAAATCGCGAAAATTTTTATTATTTCAAACAAGCCATAAAATTGATTAAAACTCCCTAAAACTATTAGCAATGTCTAAAATTCGGTAAAAACACCCGATTAATAGTTTTTTATAAATTAAAAAAAATGTTTCACGCACTTATTGTGTCTCATTTGACGAATTTACGTAACGAATCCTTGCCGACGAATTCGTCGTACTATGCGAAGTTCCGTTCGTCCCAGTTGTGTTTCTAGCATTACTTGTACTTATAATAATAAATACTTTCAAATCTAAAGAACAACCAATAAAGTGCAAAATATACCACACAAATAGCTTGGCAAACACACATTTTGTTTCTGTTTGCCAGTAAACAACACAATAATTTTTCGTACAAACATTAATTTTTCGTTTTTGTTTTGTTTTCAATAAATGTAAACGACGATTGGGATGAATGACGATTTTGCTCGCTATAAAAACTACGGAGAAATATAAAATAAAGATAAAGAATTTGCAGTAATATTGATTTAAACAACAAGCTGTTTTGGAGCAAACATGCTGCCCAAATATTTAAAATTTTAGGTAAATTTCATTCTGCAATATTCTCACTGAAATCTACTAACATTGCTTCAAATGTTTGTACAAACAGCAAACAGCAAAATTAACAACACAAAAAACGAAAAAGCAATTTTTTGTGGTTAATTTTGCCCCTTAAGCCTGGTACTCTGTTCAACATTTCAGGTGAAATGCTGTCAAAACGCATATGAAAAAAACTTGTGCGGAATATCTATGAAATAATGTTGATTGAGTTGTACTCTGTTCATTTTGTGAAAAAGTTCCGAAATGTTTCTGGCAACATTTTTTTACAACTGCGAAATAAAGTAAGATGCACTTATTTCACGTGGAATTTTAAGCAAAATCAAAAAAAGGTTGAACTGATTATTTAAAAAGAAATAAAAAATTAATATAACACAACCGGTTAAAGTTTTTTATCTATATTTACTTTATTTTTGATTAAATTTTGTATTAAAAAAAATTATTTTTAATTAAAATACATGTGGGGTTTGCTTACATACGCAAACAATGTCGCATACTTTGCAGGAATAAAATCGGCAAATTGTACAAACTCGCATGATAGGTAACATCGATACATGTCAAAATTTTCGTGTGAAATAATAAATGTTGCTCAACATTTTTCACAAATTTGAACAGAGTACTAGGCTTTACTTGTAAATTCTGTTTAGTATTGTTAACTTTAGAAAATTCTAAAACACGCTTAACATAAATAACAAATTACAATTAAAAGCTGTTTAAATAACATAAAACTTAAACTATAACTACCTTTATACTTAATTAAATTTTGTAACAATTGTATTTGTTTTTTTTTAACAATCTGTAAACCAGTGTTACCACCAGCAAAGTTTAAAAAATGAAATTACACCTGATATCAAATTAACGTTAAGTTATAAAATGTAAGATGAAACTTGAGTGTTTGTAATTCTCATTCACAATACAGTCTTATTTGCATTTTTTCTTTAGATTTTCTTAAGTTTTTGGGAAAAGGTTTCCTGATGATCTGGCCTAACCAACCAGAGAAATGCGCATAGGAACTAGTTTGTTCTCCAACATTCAATTTCAGTGTATATATCAACAATGAAAATTGGGAATTAAGCACAACAAACAAAATCGTATTAATGATAAAAAAAACTTCTACACAAAAGAACAAATTGGAAATTATAATCGGTCAATTCCGAATATTTGATCCCCTACACCACAGTATTTACAGACAAATGCTTAAGAGTGTTCCTTTGTTAGGTCCCATATGCAATTATGGACCTTTTAAATCAAAATAATATTATTATTAGACTAAGACTTATAATACAAGAATTCTTAACGCCGAATATTATCTCGGTAACAACATCTATTTAAGATTTTTTTCGTCTTAAAGTGATTCAAGGGAGGGGTTTATATTTATATGACCTACGTTCAATGAATGCTTTACCTACCAGCGATAAATTTTGTCATGACAAAGTAGCTATTATTTTATCAGCACAAACTCATAGTACCCTATTTACGTAAATAAGAAAAATATTAGTCATTCTAATAAGATTCATATAGTAGTTCAAAATAATTTAACCAAAATAACTTTTAAAACCTTAAATCTATATATATAAAAAGAAGTGTACACTTTGATGTCACCACTAACTGCGAAAACAGGTAGACCGATTTCAAAACGTTGGGGGTACGTTGGGGATTGTTTATGTAAAGTTTGCATGAAATCGGCCCAGTGGTTCCGGAGATATGGCATTTAGATTTTCCTATATATTCCCATACAAATATCAACAAATTGCCCTCCATTTTGAACTCCTTCGAAACGGCTTGACTGATTTTTATGAAATTTTGTATGTGATTTTGTTAGGTATGGGAATAGGTCGTTCAGTAAATTTTTTATCGCTAGAGGGCGCAAAATATGGCATAAGCTCCCCCCCTTTATATTATTAGCTAATCAACCTGTTTTCTTAAAATTTGGCATGCAGACACTGTAACATCTGAAAGAAAATAGGGAATAGGGCGTAAAGTAGGGCAAGAAGGGTAAAAGCTCCCCCTCCCAATATCTTCTTGAAATTTCGCAGGCCAATAGTGCTATAGTTCGAAAGAACTATAGCCTATACTTTTTATTATTTAGGGCGTGAAGCAGTAGGGGTAAAAGCTCCCTTCCCTATATCTTCTTAACTAATCAACCGGGTTTCTTAAAATTTGGCATGCAGACACTGTAACATCTGAAAGAGAAAGAGCATGAAATGGGGCAAGAGGAGTAAAAGCTCCCCCTCCCTATATCTTTTAAACTAATCAACTGATTTTCTTGAAATTTCGCGGGCAAATAGTGTAGAGAACTAAAGCCTATAATTTTAATTATCTTCTTAACTAATCAACCGGTTTTCTTAAAATTTGGCATGCAGACACTGTAACATTTGAAAGAAATAAGTTATATGGCAAAACATCGTTTGCCGGGCCAGCTAGTAAATTTATAGAACTTAAATAAAAAAATAATAATAATATCTACTTTCATATATCTATGGAAGGTTCAAAATATTCATTCTTTGAGTACTTAATTTAATTTTGGTTTCAGATGACAGTCTGCTTCTCAAATCAGTTTAACAAATGCTAAGGGCGCCTAATATTATTCAACTAAAGCATATTAAATGTTAAAACAAACACAAAATGCATAAGTTTTTGTTCCCTCAAGTTCCTATAAACTTCTGAAATATATTTTTTGTTTAAATAAATAGTGACTTTGGTTAAATATGCACTGTAAATTTTCAACAATATCTTAAATAATACAAAAATCAATTCTTTATATTATTTGTTTTAAAATGAGCGAATTTAAAAAAACACCTGAACTACACCTCAAAGAAATTACCCACGGGGGTAAAAATTAGACCAAACTCGGGTAATTACCCACAAAGTGGCAACACTGCTGTTAACTCAAACAGCACATTTACCACATAACTCTGTGAATGAGTTTGATATGAGCAGTTTTATTCGTATGTATGTGTATGTGTTAATTTTGGTATACATATTTAGTATTTTGCAAATTATTTACTTAATAAACATTTTTGCTTACTAGCTAATTAATAGATTATTACTATATTATTTCGAAAGGGAATAAATAAGGAAATATAATACGATATGGGTAATTAAATACACATAACTGCAAATTATATTCAAGTTCCATAAACACATTCAAGTAAATGCCAAATGTATTTTATAGTAATCTATTAACAATACATTTGAAAACAGAAAATGTAATTTTTATTTTTCTATTTTTAAAAATACGAAACTATGAGATTTATTTGCAACATTTTTTTTAGTGTAATTGCTATAGTATTTAACCTTTATTAAGAAAAATAAAAAACTTAATATGCCATAAGTAGCCTGCTGTTAAAGCATTAACTGTTTAAGATAATATATAAAGTACAATTTTTTAAGGGTATTCACTGTTTTTTGAAGACCAAACAAAGTCGGTTGTCATATGGCCATGGCGCATTAAACCCTTGGGAACGACGAATTCGAACTATCCGCCACACTTTCACTAAGAGAAGCGATATTTTCGGCTGTGCCCGAATTGCGAAGTTGCACTGGCCTAACTTAATCTGTAAAGCTTCTAGTCTATTTAATTTTAATTATAATCTTGCCAATTCCTAGCACAGTAGGTCTATTATGACGACCATAATCATCCCGTAATGCTCGAAAAGTGGCCACGCTTAAAGCACCACTTTTGTGGTAAGTTTTTGTGTTATTTGTACGCATTCTTAGGTTGTTAATCGATCCATATTCGTAAATGGCCAACCTTTTACTAGATAAATGACAGTTCAGATGACAGATATTTAATAGCTGACAGCTTTGCCAGATCGGCGGGTTTGAAAACACTAAATGGATAACATTAATTCATCCAAAACTTAAGAGAGTTTTTTTGTATGTCTTTCTACAAAAACTGTAGGAAGCAGGTTCGTTATTTGTTTTTTTTTAAATTCACCAGAACGACATAACTCTTTACACAAACTAACTATTGTTATACCAAAACCACATTAAATATTTTGTTTAAAGTTACATTGCCTTGAATGTGTAAACTATGAAAATATACAATGAAAAATTGAGAAACATATGATGTAAAAACAATAGTATTGAAAGCAGTTGAAAAACGGCTAAAATTATGAATTTTCTCATAGAGTTTTAAAAACCATCGAATATGATAGGCGTTAATAAATATCGATATACTGATATATGGGTATTTTAAATATCGGCGATATTTATATAACGGTTATTTCTTTTATTATGTATGATATACTTACATATTGCTATTTATTGTCCATCCCTAGTTTGGGGATCTATTTTATAATGAATCAACTTCAAATTTTTAAATGCAAAGTTAATTCCTTAAAAACAGACAAAGTCCCCATTTAATATTTTTTTTCAAATTTCCAGAGGTTTATTTAATATTTTTTTTTTGTTATTCATTATGGCCCCAATTGCATTTTTAAATAATGCTCGAAAATAAACAGAACATTATCTAGCGGTCTGTTACACACCCAGGAACGATATCTACTTTTCAGCGTTTGTGTAGACGAACACAACCCGTTCGTAACTATTTTCAAGAAAGAGATGAACATTATATAGTGTTCTGTTCTTCGTTAAAAAACAGAACAATTGTAGTGACTGTAGACAGACATTTTATTTTAATGTTCTATAATGTTTCTTTTTACATTTTTTTCGTATGTGTATTTTGTTTTTGTAAAAAATTTTTGGTTTTTTTACCAGCCAAAAGTGCCGTAAGCACAAACGAAGGGAACGAACACTAATGAGCTGAACCGAACACAATGAAGTTTGCAGTTAAAAAAAACCGAACGGAATTAAATGTTCTCATCTTTTTGGTGAGTTGGATAAGAACAGTATTATTTTTTTGTTCGACAGATGACAAACAGGGAAACGTTATTTTTTTTTAATGATTTACTACACAAACACTTTTTGCGTTTGTGTTATCCACAAATCTACCAAACCGAACACTAAGGGGCGATATTTACTACAGTATTCATAAAAACTGAAATAAGTGTGAAATGTGTTTTAATGCAAAATTTTCATACAAATTGTTCTTAAAATACATTTGAAATCCATTTTATTTTTTATGAATACGGCACTTAGTGTTTATTTTAGAACACTGCTTTTAAATGCTTTTATTTATTATTTTGCCGATCTTGTTTTCTTTCTTGAATACCCGTGTTGTTGATATTTGATATTATTTTATTGCGATGAATCTTTTTTTCCCCAGCTAGCAGGCATTTAACATTTGATAGTTACATTTTGAATTGTGTACACATTGTTTTTTTTTTTTTTTGTTTTGTTTGTTTTTTTTTTTTTAGCAGACACTGCAATTCTTTGCAAACGGCAATAAAGCTTAAAATGTTGCCGGAAAATTTAAAACGAATTTGTGTTGATGATGCTGCTCAAACGTCATCCACAGATAGATACTTTGAACACGAACAGTTGCTGTGTTTTTTACTTTGAATTGGAATTTAAAACAATTTTCAAATGCTTCCAATGAAATATGCAAGTTAAACTTTAAGAAAACTATGCAAATAAAAATCGTGTTTGAAATTTGGAGATTTATGTTTTTTTTTTTAAATGAAAATTTTAAAAGGCAAACAAATAGATAGACGTTACTGACCTCGTCAAAAATAAAAAAAATATTTTTTTTTCTAACCCAAACTTTTAAAAGCGTGTTTGTTTAAAAGGTACCACTGACCCAGTTTGGCCACTAAAAATATTTTTACTTCCTATTTCGTGTTAAAAAAAGTTTCGTTTTTTTTAATGTAATTGTATTGTATATGAATTTTTTTTAAGAAAACTAAGTCATCGTGCAGACTTGCAATTTTTGGTGCAGCAATTCTTGAGGTTATTGGTGAGAGGGGTGAGAAGACTGGGGGAGAGTTACTCAGTTTCATGTTCTCTGCAATTCTGCTTTGCTTTGTAATTCTTACACTTTTCGACTTGAAGTGTCTCAATTTTCAATGATTTAAGCAATTTTGTTCGCTATTTCAAACTAATTTTTTTGTTTTTAATTTTAACAATAACATACTACTTAATAAATAAGATTTGTGTCCATCTTTTATTTTAAACGTATTGAATAAATATTTTTAAATTCTAATTAAAATGTCTTAAACTTAAATTTGATTCGTCTGAAAATTTTCTGTCGATTAAAACAGAGGGAATTTTACTTGACATCGATTAAAAGGCGCCTTAGAAAATATCAAGTGACTGACAATATTTATCGATTGTTGTCAATAACGACTAAGAATATACAATTATTGTTCCATTGACTTTCATAATAGAGGTGAATATTTTGGCTGGAAATTAAAACTTGGCAAAAAATAAAATAAGTTAACAGTTTTGATTGTTAGAAAATAAGCTTCAACTGTTTACATTTTTTTAACCCTGCTTATACAGGGTGTCCGCCGGGAAGATATACTACGGCGGCGTAAATGGTCTTGTGGAAAAAGCTCTTGTGCCAACAGAATCTTAAATGGAATTTAATTGTGGCCAAAGTTGTTCTTTGAAGACCAAGCTCCTGAGCACGTCGTCGAATTGAGGTTGATGGATCGTTTTGAACACTTTCTTGAACAGCAGTTATGTTTTCAGACTACGTTGCGGTACGTTGTGGTCCATGCTTGGGCCTATCACCTGCAGACCCTCTTTCTTCGAAATCATTTACTACACGATAAAGAGTACGTTTTGTTGGCACGTTATTTCTCCCAAAAATTTCACATAACTTTCTCATCGCCACAGTAATCGATGATTGATTTTGATACAATGTTTTAGCAATTGAAACATGTTGGCTTATCGAATATTTTTTTATAATAAATTTGCCACGTGTCTATTTTACGACTGCCAAATAGGCATGAACTGTCAAGACTAATGTTTACCAAAATGGCGAAAAAACAAAGTAGTAACTATACCTTCCCGGCGGACACCCTGTACATATATAACCTACAGGAGATTAATAATTAATTGTCAAAATGCCACTAGTACTAGTGCTAACGAGGTTAGAGCTGTTATATAAATATAGCAGTGCTTATGAGTTGCAGTACTTGATGTAGTACAAGTGCACCACTTGTAGACTGATAGAATTTTTGTGTAACAAAACAAATTCAAGTACATATTTGTATGGGGGGGTGCTTTAATCCCATGGTAGATAAGGCCATAATGGCTTTATCTCTCACTCAATAGGGAGATAAAGCCTTTTTTTGTTTTTTTTTCTTTCATTTGAATGGGAGATAAAGTCATCATGGCCTTAGCTCACATTAGCAATATTAGAAAATGGCTTTATCTCTCATTTCAGGTCCGGAGACACTAAAGTTAAGCTTGAAATCTGGCTTCGCATACTAAAGTTTTTCTGCGTGCGTCACAAGAATATAAAAATGTTTTTCAACGATAACTAAGGATTTTCCCTTTTACAGAATGTTTACACCATGCATAACAATTTTCTGAAAAAATATGGCTTTATCTCTCATTTGCGAAAAAAATATGGCTATATCTCTCATTTCGCAAAATTTTACATATAACCTTATCGCTCAATGATTGGGCAAAAAGGCCATTATGGCTTTATTTCCTATTCAATTGAGCAATAATGCCATTATGCCCTTGTCTACCATGGTTTTAAAGCACCCCACATTTGTATATTGAAACTGGTCCTTAGCAACCAATGCGGTCCAAGTGTACTAGTATACGTCTAAAACTAACAGTACTATTATATGGTGATTTTCAAAGCACACTTAACGCTCATTTGAGCATTAAGACAGTTGAGAACTATTACTAGATTTTTTGTACTGGTTTGGTACTAGTTCAGTCTCCGGCAGGGTAGGATTCACATTTAAAAGTTAGACTTGGCTAGGTACAATCGAAAGATTTAAGATATTTGGGGTCAATAAGAAACTGCAGTTATTATTACTGTACATTAAATTTGTAAATACTATTAAGTAGTAAATAACTACAATCTAAAGAAAATTTTAACTCCCTTGAAATAAAGTACATATTTAAAATTTACATTTTTACCCGCATACATACATATTTATTCATCGTCTTTGGGTTGGTTTTTTAACTATTTTAATAATTATCAAAAAGTAATTTCAATTTTTGGGAATACAAAATTTTAATTTCAAAAGATTTTGTTATTCGTGCTTAATTCCCAGTTTTTATTATTGATAAAAACACTTGAAATTTATTGTTGATGGGATAAGCTATTCCTATGCATTTCACTGGTTGCTTAGGCCAGATCATCAGGAAACTTCATCCATAAAGGTTTTAGACAAACTAAAGATATTAAACCAAATAAAACTGTTAAACGTATAAGAATTATAGCAACAGTTCTACTTGTAACAATATCAAAGTTTAAACAAAACACATCAACAATAAACAACAGTGGGTTCATCTCATCTTACATTTCCCCACTACAATTAGTTGAAATTCTCTCAACATTAATTGTAGTTGTAAGTAGGTTAAGAAAAACAAAATGAAAAAAACAACAACTTACAAAAGATGTTGTCAATTAAGTGTTTTTTAGGCCGTGCACTGCCTGTTTATTATCAAAAAGTAATTTCAATTTTTGGGAATTGATGTGTTTTGTTTAAACTTTGATATTGTTACAAGTAGAACTGTTGCTATAATTCTTATACGTTTAACAGTTTTATTTGGTTTAATATCTTTAGTTTGTCTAAAACCTTTATGGATGAAGTTTCCTGATGATCTGGCCTAAGCAACCAGTGAAATGCATAGGAATAGCTTATCCCATCAACAATAAATTTCAAGTGTTTTTATCAATAATAAAAACTGGGAATTAAGCACGAATAACAAAATCTTTTGAAATTAAAATTTTGTATTCCCAAAAATTGAAATTACTTTTTGATAATAAACAGGCAGTGCACGGCCTAAAAAACACTTAATTGACAACATCTTTTGTAAGTTGTTGTTTTTTTTCATTTTGTTTTTCTTAACCTACTTACAACTACAATTAATGTTGAGAGAATTTCAACTAATTGTATTGGGGAAATGTAAGATGAGATGAACCCACTGTTGTTTATTGTTGATGTGTTTTGTTTAAACTTTGATATTGTTACAAGTAGAACTGTTGCTATAATTCTTATACGTTTAACAGTTTTATTTGGTTTAATATCTTTAGTTTGTCTAAAACCTTTATGGATGAAGTTTCCTGATGATCTGGCCTAAGCAACCAGTGAAATGCATAGGAATAGCTTATCCCATCAACAATAAATTTCAAGTGTTTTTATCAATAATAAAAACTGGGAATTAAGCACGAATAACAAAATCTTTTGAAATTAAAATTTTGTATTCCCAAAAATTGAAATTACTTTTTGATAATAAACAGGCAGTGCACGGCCTAAAAAACACTTAATTGACAACATCTTTTGTAAGTTGTTGTTTTTTTTCATTTTGTTTTTCTTAACCTACTTACAACTACAATTAATGTTGAGAGAATTTCAACTAATTGTATTGGGGAAATGTAAGATGAGATGAACCCACTGTTGTTTATTGTTGATGTGTTTTGTTTAAACTTTGATATTGTTACAAGTAGAACTGTTGCTATAATTCTTATACGTTTAACAGTTTTATTTGGTTTAATATCTTTAGTTTGTCTAAAACCTTTATGGATGAAGTTTCCTGATGATCTGGCCTAAGCAACCAGTGAAATGCATAGGAATAGCTTATCCCATCAACAATAAATTTCAAGTGTTTTTATCAATAACAAAAACTGGGAATTAAGCACGAATAACAAAATCTTTTGATATTTTAATAATTTTAACAGAAGTTGAAAGATTTATGGCATCATCACTCACTCAGTATTGTAATTATTGTTCTTTGTTTTTGTATTCCTCGTGATGAATGAATAATTGGCAAAACTATTAAAACAGATGAAGATACTTGTGTTGAAAAAACCTTACTGAAAAGCAGTTGCATTTAATATTGATTTTTATTACATATCTTTTTTTATCTATTTTTTTTTTATTTATTTTATCTATATTTTAAAATTAATGTTTTTACATTGACTACTTAATGCTTAAAAGATGAGATGATGACATTCACGATTTTACTAAATTGTAATCATTACATTATACATTTTATTTTTAGTTTACATATTTTTACGAAATTAACTTTAGTTAAAAAAATTATTTGTGGTTTTATTTTAAAGGTTTGAATTGTTTTGGTACAAAGTTGTATACGAGCGTTATGCATAATTGTAGTGTTTACACCACTGCACGCTGGTACTGAATTAATAAGTTAGCGGACAAAATTGCCAAAATCTAAGTGGTTATCCAGATTGAATGCGTGGCTTAAAACTGGCTAACTAGCCACTGAGATCAAAAATATATTTGGGGTATTCACAAGGTGTCCTACACTGATAGAAAAGGCGTCATAACGCTGATGTATTTTGACATCAGTCCTATGACAAGTGTCTTCGTTTTTGACCCCATGACACTTTTCATCATGGTGATGTCAACCTAAACATCACTTGGCCAAAGTGTCATCAGGGTCAAAATGAAATTATGTCATCAATGGGATGACACATCGCCATCACAGAAATGACGAACATGTCCTCAGTGTGATAACACAGTCACATCGGAGAAAGGGCACATTAGCATCAATTTAATGACAGTTTGTCATTAAGTCAAAGTCATTGGAATTGGCTTAAGTCAAAGTGAGAGAATATTATTATTACTTACCCGTTACAAATGTTTGTTTCACGTTTGTTGAATTGCGACCTTTGTTTACAGCACAACTCTCAATAATAAGACACCAGCGCCATGCCCCATATGGTTTTCGTAATCATTCTACTTTAAAATTTTGATGTATTTAACTTAATAATTAAAAAAAATAGAATATAGGAATTTTTGCTTCTTTTAAACATTGTAATCATGGAAATAATGTTAATAATATGCAAAATGTCGAATTGATGTCACTATAGTCATAAAATAGATTTGTACAAAGACGTTAGTCATTGGATTTATGTTACTTTTTGCATCATTGATGCCATTTGTAGTAACATTGATGTCACAATTCGGATGTTAGGGCATCAACAATATGAAGATGCATTTTTCTATCAGTGTATCATGTTATATTGTCATAATAATCTAAAATTTTACAATGGTTTAAAAATATTGTTGTTGCTTTGTAAATAAAAAGTGTCTTAAATAAATACAACTTTGCTTGCTGTGTTTATTGTGTTGTCGTAATTAATCAGAAGAGAAGACACCTGCGCTGAGCGGCTGAGCTGATCCGCATTAGATTTTGTAGCCGTCGCCGTTAATGGTATAGTTTTATCCGGCTAATATCCGAATTTAACCTGCGGCTAGCAATTTTTGCAACAAAACACTTGCGGCGTCAAATAATATCGGCTTAGGACTCTGATGTTTGGTAAAAAACAAAATAAAATTTATTTGTGATTTTCGTCTAAAATATGGAAAATAGTCAAGTAAGATCTAATTTAATTTATTAATTCATGGATAATAATTAAAAAATACTTTGATGTTAGGTAAATATTTGTTTTAAATCAGCTGATTTAAATTCAAAAAAGCACTCTTTATTATGAGGGGGGGTTGTTCACAACAGTCGTTTTTTTCATGTTATTATTTTAATGGCCATGTATCGACAAACTGTCTGTTACTTAATGTCAACATAAATTTATTGGACCGATAAACTGTCCGTTAACGATTTTGGGTTTCTCAATATACCGACAAAAAACAAAGTTTCGAGCTGGCAACGCCACTCAAATTACATGTTGAAGTTGGGAGTCAGCTGATTGAATTTATCTGTACGGCAAATAAAAGGAATATAAATAATTGGCAGATGAGTGCCGGTTAGCTTTGCTATAAAATCGAAGCAAATGAGACATTGAGAAAACCAAATTTCTTTAATGTGCAGTTTTTCGTTGGGAAAAAAGATAATCGCCTAATGAGAAAATGGCCATAAGACTTATGACTTTATGACACCTTGGAATCACCCCAATTGTTTTGAAGGTTTTATGCAATTGTTGACCAGGCAAGGCAATCAAAGCTGATTATTTTTTTAAGCATGGATGCTTATTTTGCACAATTTTAAGTAGATGTGTGTTACATGCTTTCGGTAGTTGTAAATTTAGTTGTATTAATTTATTTTAAATTATTATTTAAAAAAATGCTACTTAAAATGCAATAAAAGAAATTGAGCAAAAAACAACCAATTTTTTCTTTTTTGGACCGACAAAAACTAGGACTGGCGCGCGATTTTCACTTCTGAACACTTTGGACCAAACCAAAGTCTTAGATTTTATCTACTACCATCTGCGGAAGAAAAACATCTTTTATTAACTTAATCAATTATAATAAGTATTGTGGTTATATTATTGAACTGTTTAATGGTTTTTAATCTAAATTTTAATATTTTAATTAGGCTAAAGTTCATTGAATTTAATTTTCATTAAATTATTATTATTTCATTATATATTATTTGTTGATAATTTTTCATTCTTGACTAAGATGGAAATCGAACACACGTTTTCACGGACTCTCACCGTCATTGACGACGGATTAAAAACCTAAAAAAACCCTTTAATAAAATAACCACAATACTAATTATTGTTAAAAGCTAAGGCACAAGCTTTTTCCTTCAAGTTGTGCTGAAAAATGTCAACAAGAAAAAGAAAGACAAGAACAAAAAAAAAAATTTACTTTGGATTTCAAGAAGAATTCTTGACAAAAAATACGAAAAAACAGAAGTAAAGCCCTTATGACACTACATTTTTTATTCATTAATTGATAGAAAGAAACAGTAAATGCTAGAAAGAGCAAACTATAAAAAATGTAGAACAAAGTTTTTTAGTTTTTTTTCTCTTGTTATGGTTTTGTTTCAGGGATGGCGTTGAGAATTTTTAAAATTGTACCAACAACTTTTAAAAAGTGTACTTTTTTACCCTAATTGTACTAAAAAAGTTTTTTTATTGAAATTAATTTTATTTATGTTCTTAAAAAACACCCCAAAAATTTATTATAAATCTTAGTTTAAAAAGTATCAACAAAAAAGTACAATTGAAACAACTTAGCCATTCCTGTTCTGTTAATTTTATTAAATTCTGCCAACGTTTTGCTTATGAGAAACCTAAAAACAAGAAGCGGTAAATCGCTGAATTTGCCCATAAACCTCTGATTCAGCAACACTTTTAATATTTCAAGCTTGAAATGTCAATTTTAAGTTGAACAATTTTACATTTTTTTGACATAACTTCATTTTTTATCGATAACTTTAGTAAAATTTTTGACAGTTTGCCATTTATCTTAATACGGCTGAACCCTTCGCACTTGGTAAATTTTTTTATTACTTTATATTTGCACTGTTCACCAAAACTTGAACAATGCATGAAAAATTTAGTGTCATAAGGGCTTAAGGAAGAACATGTAAATCAATTAAAATCGAAGTTTATTAAAAAAAAAAAATAAATTTCGATCTATGTACCAAGGTTGAAATACCATTTTGTTTAAGGATTGATGTTTGACTATTGGCTGCCAGTCCTCGTCAATGGCGGTGAGTGTTAAACGGTACACCCTCAGAAGAGATTGTGCGGTCACAATTGAAACGTCAGGGCAACCTGTGGGTGAAAACCTGGCTTCGATTCTCAGCTCAGTCAAGAATGAAAAATTATCAATAAAATTTAATTTATTTCATGTTGTAAAATTCCTTTTTTCTCAAAAATAATTCAATGAAAATTAAATTCAAAGAGCCTGATTGAGTTATTAAAATTATTCAGTTGTTTTAAGTTATTCACTTTGTATGGGAGATGCATCTTACAATAGATAGAAATAAGAATTAATTTCAACAATTGTGCGTTTAATAACACCAATAAAGTGTCCGTGTATAAATTGAAGATTTAACTAAAAAAAAGAGCGGAGATTAACGTGCAAAAGTATAGCTGACATAGAATGCCTCCCAGCGTTCTTTAGATGGATCAAGAAGCTTGTAATAAAAACTATTAGCAGTTTCGGATGAAAAATGCGAGAAAGCTCAGGAGAATTGCCATTAAAACCGATTTAATCTCCTTACACTGCTAGTAGAGTCCGTCCCTATACGAAGACTTTTTTGTAATCCGACAAAAAAGTCTTATATTGCAAATCAACAAACTACTCGCACCTTTTATATTATAACAAGGGATGCGATTTCCATGCAAATGCATGTTTTTTGTCGATAGTCTAAGAACGATGTCGACCAATTATCTTTCCGAATCATTAAAATTGCGATAAAATGGCATCGATTTGTTTTTGCATATTGTTGCATATTTTAGTGAAAATGCATATTTTTGCATATTTTGGTTTTAAATGCATATTTTTGCATATTTTAACATTTTTGAGTGATATATTTTTTAAATTTTCATATAATAAAAAAAAGTTCTTCAAAAAAATTTCCAAATTGTATAAAAAAAAACCCTTAAAAAAAATTTATTTTAATAAATCAATTAAGACCGCATTTACATCTATGCAATTAACGTCGAGTTTTTTTTCTATTTTCTTTTAAAGTAGTTTCTACGAAACTCTTTTCACATTTACATTTAAATTTTTTTCAAGCATTTTTTCAACTTTTTCAACCCCGTTTTCTTCCCTACACCTCTTGGTTACAAACAAAAAGTTGCATGCGAAAGTTGAGGCGTTAAGTGCATACTGTAAATATGGTATAATACATTTTTTTTGAGTTCTGCTTAAAATACAAGAATTCGACAATTCTTACCTTCAATTTTTAACCGATGCAGCACCTTACATGGTTAAGGCTGCCAATTGTCCTAAAACAATTTATCCAAAACTGTTACATGTTACTTGCTTGGCACATGGGTTACACCGAGTTGGTATCTCTTGGATGCTTCAGAATTCTATTCAAAAAACTTTGAGCAATTTAAGAATGTTATTGAACAACTTGTTGCTACCGATGCTAATGCAATAAAAAAAAGTAAAAGAAATATTAAAGTGAAATAACATCAAAAGTCAATTAGCATTTGTATTTTCCAACTTCTGATATATTGGTGAAACAATAACTAAATTGGAAGGATTTAGTTCACTTAATAGTCAACTCAAATTAATTGATATGGCAAAAAGTAAAATTAACATGTGGAAGGAAAAAAAGCCCGACTAATTAAAGAAATCCAAACTGTGTTGCAAAAAAAAAAAAAAATACAGGATTTCAAAAAATAAAACAAATTTCAACAACTTTTGATCTGGAATCACATGTGGGATCTGAATAAGAAAATTAATATTCTTCAAATGAATTTTCATTCTTCAAGTATGCCTCAACTTCGGTTGACGTTGAGAGATCATTTTCCATATACAGAAGCTTTTTAACAGACAAAGGCTTACTTTTGATAACATAAAAAGTATTTATTTATATTTTGCAAACAAACATTTAAATGATATACATAGTTGTTTAAATTAAGTTTTAAAAAATATTATACCTTTGAATAACAATAGAATAAAAACAAGAATAGAATTTCTTATATTGTTTTATATATAATAAAAAAACAAGCGCTTTTTTTTATTGAAAATGGTCAAGTTTTAAATGCATATTTTTTATTTTTTTAATGCATATTTTGGAGTTTTTATTGCATATTTTATGCGCATATTTTCGTTTTTTTGGTGCATGAAAATCTCATCCCTAATTATAACGTTTTTTTTTTAAAGTATTTAAAATGTAAAATATTGCAAAAAAAAAAATACTTTTTATAAAAAAAAGTTACAATAACCCAAGTCCTTCTGTCCCTTAGGTTATTTTTCGAAGATCGGACTATACCACTGTTGAGATCTGACAATTCTTAAATTGTACCGTCTCAATGGCAAAATTGTACCAAATTAACATAAATTGTACCAAAATATGGATATCAAATAAAAAAGCATACATAGTAATTCATAACACTTTTTTATTCAATAAAAATAAAAACAAAACAAGTAAAAAAGTAAAGTCGGCCAAGTCCGACCATTCGGTACCCAACACAGTATATAAAGACCAATTTTCGGGAGTGTACTATTATGCTAGGAGGCAAAGATTTATGTGAAAGTTCTTTGTGCTTAATATTATTTTCATGTACAGTGCACTCGCGGTAACTTGAACACCGTCTAACGTGAACACCGCCTAACTTGAACAAGATTTTTTTTACATTGACTACTCTGTAACGTGAACAAACTCAGAAAGCTCTATAACGTGAACAATTGTTTATACCCTTCACCGAAGGTAAAAGGGTATTAATAACTTTGTCATTCCGTTTGTAATTTCTACAATAATGATCCTACACCCTATAAAGTTTGCATTCCCGATAATCCTGTGAACAAAATTGCTGCAAGTGAGGCAATTGAAATTTTTAACAGGCATGAGATGCAATGGTGGATCAAAGTGACATGAGTGTATTTAGACGCTTAAGGGAGAAAGCAGTATTTCAACTACTTATTAGCAAAGAAAAAGCAGCAGAAAAAGATAACCGATTTTTTTAATGCCTAAATGTTATGAGTAATTTTATTTGCAATGTAATTTGAATTCAATAGATATATTCTCGTGATCTCATTTTGGCTTGTAATGAATTCTAATTAATAACTTAATTTTATATTTTAGTAATGGAAATAATAATAAAATACATAAATATATACATTTATATTTTAATAATGGAAATAATCTGAAAAAAATTTGCACGTTCAAGCGTGTAAAACAGACATATTTTTTATGAAATTCGACAATCGCTAACGTGAACAATTTCGCTAACATGAACTCCCTAGGTTTTAATTAGTTCACGTTACCGCGAGCGCACTGTATATGATATTTGTTTGCCCTTAAGGGATTTTAGGAAGGACTCTTCTATTGCACCAATGGTTAATTTTGGACCTAACAGCACAATATTTTTCACGAAATAAAAGGTATCCTTAGAGTTATTGTAGCCAATTTGTATGTCAATACTAACATTTATAAAAAAGTTATGACATTTTAAGCTATTTCCGCTAGTAGTATTCGAATGAGAGCTGTTGTCAAATAAGGACCGATTCTAATAAAATTTGGTAAAATGGTTTTGATTGCAATGAAATCGACAAAAGTGACGATTTGGGGACACTTAATCCCAGGCTTCCTACAGAAATATACTTATGTATGTATGTATGTACTTATTATGTTATTATAACATCATGGACACTGAAGATATCTTATGAAAAATTTTATTATCGAAAAGAAAAGTTCACCTCAAAGAACTGATAAAACTTCGTGGGTATTTTTTTTAATTGTATCGGGTGATTTTTTAGCTATTATGTTTTTGGCAACACAGCTGACGCACGTTTTGTGTTGTTTCACTGTCAAACATCTTCTGTTTGGTCTATAATTTAACCATGAATCTTACAAACGAACAGCGCTTGCAAATTATTGAATTTTATTATCAAAATGCGTGCTCTGTTAAGAAAGTTCATAACGCGCTTCTTCCATTTTTCGGTCAGTTTAATCGATCCACTGAAGCGGCTATTCGGCACGTTAATAGCAGAATTGTCGATTTTGGAGTGAAGATGAGCCAGAAGCATTGCAAGAGCTACCAATGCATCTAGAAAAAGTCACAGTTTGGTGCGGTTTACGGGCTGGTAGCATCATTGGACCGTACTTCAACAAAGATGATGCGAATCGTAACGTAACTGTGAATGGTGAGCGCTACCGTGGGATGATATCCAACTTTTTTTTGCCCAAAATACAAGTGCTTGACTTGCATGACATGTGGGTTTAACAAGACTGTGCCACATGCTACACAGCACGCTTAACAATGGACTTATTGAGAGGCGAGTTCGGTGAACATTTTATTTCACGTTCGGGATCGGTCAATTTGCCGCCTAGATCGTGCGATTTAACGTCTCTGGACTATTTTTTGTGGGGCTATGTTAAAGCTCATGTCTATACACACATGCCCGCTTCAATTGACGCATTGGAAGACAACATTGAAGCATTGATTCATGAGATACCAACCGAAATGTTGGAAAGAGTATGCCAAAATTGGACTAAGCGGATGGACCATTTGAGGCGCAGTCACGGTCAACATTTGCATGAAATAATCTTCAAACATTAAATTATATGGACCGTACTATCAATTCAAATAAAGATTTCATGCATTTTTCTGAATTTTATGTGTTTTTTTTAAACTTTTCTATAGCTTTAAAGAAATCACCCATAAAAACACACAAGCTTTATGAAACCTGTACCCACAGTCTTAGGTGTTTTAAAGTTTATTTCGAAAACACGGCTTATATGGGACCTAACAAATCCTATAAGTTTTTTTTTCGGCCACGTTGACTCCTATTCAAGAAATCTGGACTCATGAAAGCGCTAACAAAGGTTTTGTTTAGTATTTAACATTATTCTTTAAGCACATTTATACGCTCGTTACGGATTAAAGGAATAATGTTTATATCAAACTTAATCTGTGGTCTCTACTTAGATGTACTTTCAGAAGATCAGCACGAGTTGCAGCTACTTTCAGAAATTAGACTTACATTTAGCTACAGCTGAAGGCGTGAGTGATTTTTACTGACAATCACGCACTCTCACAAGGGAAAAAAAGTTAACATGCACGCTAAAGGTAGAAGTACATGACACGCGTTAGTGCGCGCGCGCTCTGTAGACATCTGTCAAAAAAAGTTAAACTAGTATATTTTCTTAGAACAAGCTACATGCAAAATATTTTGACGCGTCTGTGCCAGAAAGTTGGTTTTGAACTTTCAACTTTTTAACGCGTTGTGTATTTTTGACAAGTAATCAGCTGACAATAAAAAGAATAATTTAACAAATTTTTGAATCATGAAAGAAAAACTTATTGAAGAGCTTGAAAAACATACAATATTTAACATATTTTTGAATCATGAAAGAAAAACTTATTGAAGAGCTTAAAAAACATACATAGACTTCAAGAAAAAATCTTGACAAAAGTACGAAAAAACAGAAGTAAGGAAAAAACATGTAAAATCAATTAAAATGGATAATCATTCAGGAAAACCAATTTCGATCTACCAAATGTTAAAATACAATTTGGTTTAAGGATTGATGTTTGACTATTGACGTCAGCAGTCGTCGATGGCTGCGAGTGTAAGACGGCAAATCCATCTGAGGAGATCGAGTGGTTGCGATCGAAACATGTCATGGTAATCTGCCGGCCAGGGTTCGAGCCCGAGCCACGTCAAGAACGAAAGATTATCAATAACAATTTTAATTAATTTTCATGTTGTAAAATTCCTTTCTTCATAAAAATAATTTAATGAATATTAAATTTCATGAACTTAAGCCTAATTAAAAATATTAAAAAAAAATTTGGATTAAAACATACAATATTTATATAAAAAGAATAAATTCAATAAAATAATAAAATCTTGATATTCTTTCGAACCCGTTGTCAATGCACAAATAAAAAACAGCTGACAGGAATGGCTTTTGTAACGCGTGTCGGTAACTTGCAATTTTTTTCACGCTAAAGTTTTTGAATGCACGATACTCGTCGACGTACTAATGCGTGTTATGTACTTCTACCTTTAAAGACGAGGCGTTTTACTACCGCACACATGCACTAAAAATAGTTTTTGTTAACCCACACTCTCAATCACAATAACATTTTTCAGGTCCCACAATTAAGCAAACTTCCGAAATGTTTTATTGAGAAAAGTGCCTTTTAAATGAACCGCAAAACAAAAAATAAAAAATTCTGTTTATTTTTGATTAATATTTTTAACTCAAAAGGAAAAGTAGAATTTTTAAAAAAATTTATTAATTTAATTCGAATTTTTGCTTGGTTTTTATAAAATCTTTAATTTGAATTGTCGACAGGTTGGAAATGAATTATTTAAGCTAGTTAATTTAAGCTTAAGTCGAATTTGCGTCAGTTTAAAATGTCTAAATGTCGATATGTATAAACACAAACACTTTTGCAGTAAATTGTATTTATTGCATGCTGCAATCATATCAAATAGAGTGTGCTATTCTAATAGAATTTAAAAAAACATTTTTTTCCATTTATTTTAAATACTATTTGCTCGTTTGAAATTATCTAAATTTAATCAAGACTTCATTTCAACACCTTTTTTCAACCAGCTTAAGCGTAACTTAATGAATTTAAAAAATGATGTTTTTAAATCTTTTAAGTATGTTTGAAAAAAGGTTAATGTACCGGTTTCTATATCTTTTATGATTTCGTTAGAAATGTTCCTAATAAAATTCTTCTTAATAATTTGTTTTAATCATGTTACTAATTTAATCACGATAAGCTATCGAGATTATCTGCCTGTTTTCTTAGAACAAACTTTTTTTTATTTTAAATGTGAGATAAACCAACGAGTTTTGCGCTCGTCTTCTAAAAGCAGGCAGTAAATCTGAAAACAATAATTAAAAGCAAATACAGAAAAATAAGTTAAATAAAGTTTTTAGTTTTTTTTTTGTGATTATATAACACCTCTTTACTTATAGCTTTTAATTTCAATCTTAAAGTTGAACTAAACTAATAAAATAACTTCTGTGGTTTTCATGGGCAAACCAAAAAAAAATTTTTCAGGAGAGCCGAAAAAACCATTCTAGATCAAACTATGGGTTAGATATTGCACCTTTTGAACTTTGTAATTGAGTTAAAACATCGGAATGGGCCTATCTGTTTTTAAAAATTTTTAAAAAATGTAAAGAGCGCTTAAAATTAAGCAATATAGCATCAACATTTTAAAATCGAAAAAATAGACATACGCGGTTGCCCATGAAAACCACAGACTTGTGCAACAATTAATTAGGTGGTTAACTAGAGCAAGAAAATAAAATAAAGAGAAATGGTTGTTGAAAATAAAACAAATAATTAATTGAAATATAAAAGCTATTTATACGAGGGTTTGTCTGAAAGTTATTAAGAGGTTGTAGACGATTTATATTTTTTTAATTTTAATAACTTAAAAATTCAGTTTAATATTGAGTTTTCAAAGTTTTCCGACTAAGTGCGCTATATATAGGACCTATAGAAAAATGATGGTCCGATCATCAGAAAGTCTTATGATCTTATTTCTAGTCATATAAAACATAATTCGCTTGAGTTTTGAGCGTAGAGTTTCAAGAACCGATCATTACAAAGTAAAGCAGAGAAATACGGCAAATTAAAAAAAAAGAACTAAATTGGACCGAATTTCAATGCAGTAAATCAGAGCATTTAATAGTGCTTTTCGGAAGGTTGCTTTGTATGGGACTATGGTAATTAAAGGACCGATGATCACAAAATTGCATGGTGGTATTGCTAGCCATATACAGCGAAATTGAACCAAACTTTATCACAAGATCATCATTATGCGGTTCTAGTCGCATTAAAGTGTTTAAGAAGAATCAGTTTTATTTAAGGCCCATGGTAAATAATATGTCTATCGGCACGAAATTCGGTGGTCTGTTTTCCAGTCTTGTGGAAATATGACACACCAAGTTTTACTGCAAAAGCATTATTCGTTACGGCTTTGGACTTTATATGAGGCATATGGTAAATTATGGACTGATCTTTTTGGGGCTATTTTTCATAACCTTAAAAATAAAATGAAATATTACCCTAAATTTGGGGTTATTCTTCATTATGGAAAATCACCTCAAAATTTTTAATGAATTTGAACCCCAAAAAAGAACACAAAGAAAGTTACATTATGGGTCGATATCATGAATTGACTACAATCGAGGATTGAAAACGGCCAAGTGCGAAAATGGGTTTAAATAATTATTTTTCGGTTGATACTGTTTTATAAGACCTTTTTATATATTAATAAGCAATGGGCCATGTATATTTAAGGATTTTAATGATTTTTGCACCCCACGGGAATGACAATAGTCCAACAGAAATGATATTTGTGCGGCACGGTAATGACTGAGCAGCATGGTTATGACGTTTTATCATGTATTGCAGCTTAATAAAACACATACAGCAATTTATGGAAACACATATAATAAAATGCATACGTTATGTCCATTCTTTGGATTATAATTCCAGGTGTACTTTTTAAGTTTGGGGAACATCAAATTTCTTAAATAATTACAATAGATTGAATAATCTCGAATATACATTGAAAAGGTAATTCCCGTGTTCCTTTTGTCATTACCGAGGTTTAGATTATTCCCATGGTAATGACTGCACGGTAATGATGGAAACGTGAGTATTCTTGGATTTAAATGTGAAAATCTTCAAAAATTTTTATAAAACATATTAGAATCTAATAAAGACTTAAAAAATGAACAAACCAATACAACGAATTTGGAAATTATAATATAAATAACGGAAAAATATACTTACCACGGGAATGACAAAATTTCAGGAACATGCGCAAAAAACACTAAACATTTCAAAAGCTCTCAAACAACTGACTACATTTTTCACTTCTGTCAATACACTTTAAAACTAACGGGAATTGTCGTTACATTGACAGTTAACACCTAACCAAAAAACCGGTTTAAAGCATTGTTTTTTAATAAACAAATTGGCCCACGGGGAATGACGAAAAAAATTAGCCACGGACTAAAATGTCTCAAAATCATAAGTTTTAAAATAAAATTATATTTATGAAATTAAAATTGAGTTGGTTTATTCTTCTCGAATAACTTGACGTACTTCATTTATAATATATATTTTGAGATACTAATGAAAATCTGTGTTTTTTGAACACAAAACGTTTGGACGCACACCATGGTAATGACGATTTGCACCGTGCGGCCAAATTTTTTCATAAAAATATCTAAAATATTTTATTTTGATTTCCGCGCCTCGTTGAAGTACATTTTGTTTTATTTAATCCTGTTCTCAGAATTTTAATTTTGTAATATTTTTAATACAAAATGCGTCGGGCCACAGAATGTAGTCATTTCGTGATATCGACCCTTATACATTTTCGGTGGAGTTCATATGCCCGAAACTAAAAATCCCAAATTAAGGATCCCGATTTCAAAATCCGGATAATTATACAGTTTTGGTTTTAAAAATCGTACGATTAGCATGGTTGGGCTCTCGGCCATGCGCAAGGATTTTTTTCTCTATAGTATAACGAACATTAGCTTTGCTTACTAAAGCTTCACGTTATAGCAGGCCTTTGGCCGGGCGCAAGGATTTTCTTCTCTATGGTATAACGGACACTGGCTTCGCTAACTAAAGCTTCTCTATATAGCCGGTCTTCGGCCGGGTGAAAGGATTTTCTTCTCTTTGGTATAACGAACACTGGCTTCGCTCACTAAAGCTTCATACATAGCCGGCCTTCGGCTGGGCTCAAGGATTTTTTTCTCTATGGTATAACAAACACCGGCTTCGCTAACTAAAGCATCTCTGCATAACCGGCAAGGACTTTCTCTACTTTGGTATAAGAATTCGGATTTTTTATACTATCCCTAGAGACTTTTACATAAAATTTTATAAAATTTGCATAAAAATGTTTGGGGTGATTTTTCATTTCTTAAAATTTGCATTTTTTATTAGTAGACGAAACATAGCCATAAAGTAAAAATTGTGATTTTATGTGGGACCATTTTTCATTCCTTGATATTGCCGTCATTTTTCATTCCACTAAAAATGCAAAAACACCCTAATGAAAAATAACCCCAAAAAAAAAAAAAATAAAAAATTGCGCCAAAATTGCGTGTTGTTGTGTCTCATGTAAAATTTTGGGACCGTTTTTAATTTTCCTTTTGGGGCCACATTTCCTGGGGTCATTTTGCGCACCGCCGTCATAATGTCCTATATAAACATATTTATTTTAATTAAATACATAGCACATTTTTTAAATTTTTTAATAAAAGAAGGGAAACAAGTTTTAAGCATTTTAATTAAACTTTACAACAGACAGGCTGTCGTCAGTTATTTTTTTTTATAAAATCCGCAAAATTTTATTGTCCTACATTTCGTTTTTTTTTTTTATAAATTTATAATATTTTTTAAAAATTCAAGTTCACTGAACTGTTTTTGCATTTCCAAATAAAACTGTTGTTGGGGAAAAAATGATGACAGGTACAAAAAACAGTTGCCTTATTTAATTATTTATTCATGCAGAGAAAAAACAATGAAGTTAAATAATTTTTTATTTTGTTAGTAAAATAAATCTACAATTACAGCAATAAAATGGCAATTTTTTAACACAAGCCTACGCATTTATTTTACTTCCATTATTTTGCCATAATTGCACAAAAACAAAAAAAAAAATTACATTTAAAGCGAATCTTACAAAAAAATTAAATATTTTGCAACACTGAAAAATTTGAAGTTTTTTGTTGACTACATTGTGCATGTTTTTGCAAATACAATACAATTAAATAGAATAAAAATAATAAAATTAAATTTTAATTTTCAACACATTCTCTTAATCTGTTTTTACAAACCGCCCAAAAAATTTGCATATAAAAAGATGTGAACAACAATTTAAAATGAAACGGTATTGCTTCATCTTTTTATATTTATTGCTTTTTTTTGTAAAAAGTTTAAACAAAAGCAAAAGCCGTTATGTTTAAATTAAAAATTAATTAAATGAGTTTTGTGGACTTGTTTAAATCGGTTTTTGATGATTTATAAACAAACTGTGAACAAACAAAAAATAATACGGTTAATAAATTAATTTATTTGAATTTGCAAAAATAAAACCACGGATTGTATTTTTATTAAGCTGAGACTAGTTGTATTTAGCTTTAAAATTCTTTACGTAATAATCTTGCCAAAATGTCATTAATTTAAAGAAAAATATCTTTTGTCTGACTTTCTAAGACTTCGACGCATTATTTAACCATTTGATTAACTTAAATCCAATTTCAATCACTTGAAATTGGAGTACCATTGAACAATTGACTCGCATTTAGCTATGCATAGCCTACTCTGACAATTATTTCTTCTTCTTTATTTGCCTATTCGCCATAAGAATGTTGGCGACCAATAAAATGTATGTTAGAGTATGTTCTCTCTTACCATGCTCCTTTCTTAAACAAGCTACCCCATTTCGATGGACAACATCGCCTTGTTCCGTCAGAAAATTGAGTTTATTCGAAAGGACATTTTCCATGTGGGAAGACATTTAAATTATCCCTTTAGTGCTCGGTCAGCTGCGGAAAAGATTTACATGAATACTTGTCCTAGGGCCTACTTCATGGTGGGTCTTAACCACTGGGTGACAAACAATGCATTAAGCAACCGGCACCTAGCGTGGGCGCCACAAACACACCAATTTAGCAATTTGATTGTATAATACGGCAAGATCATACACTCGCCCCTTGTTTAGAAGCTGAAGATATCTAACCTTCTCTGCTTTCGGAAAAATGCTAGCAGCATCTGGTTAGTAGCAACAGCACTTAGGGATGATCTTTCCTCAGTCCGAACTCCCAAAAATGGTGAAAAATCAGCCCTTTAGTGCGATTTTGAGGATATCCTTTCCCGTGACTATGGGTAGTAGACCACAATCACGACGTGATTTCCAAAAGTTTTTTTCAACGGAAAAGTGAAACTTCCGCAAAATCCATAAGAGCACACTAACAAAAGCCTCAACCAATAGTCACTCCGGTCCTAGAGGCATGTCCGGTACATTGATAAAACTTTAAGGCCCGTTTTCACAACTTACCGATAGGTAAGAGTAGACTTTAACCGGCCTAATAAAAAGTGTTCCATTATTAAAAATTTAATTTAAACTAAAGTGAGCGACAAACTAGATTAAGGTTCATCCTACCTGGTAGGTTAAAGTAAAGTTGTAATAATGGAACACTTTTTATACGGCCGGTAAAATCCTACTTTTAGCTATCGGTAAGTTGTGAAAACGGGCCTAAGAAATTCCAATATTTGCAAGGATACCGGTGCTAGTCCTTGCCGCACTTCATAAATATGCTACATGTCGGATTCTAATCTATTGAAACTACGTAATTTAAGCCACCAACAGTAGTCGGTATCTATTGCAATGTTGCCATGGTAAATAAATTACATACATTTTTCTTTCTATCGGGCAATTGCAAGAAGTGAGAAAACATAATGTTCATTTTATTGTTCACTTTAGCTATCAGCAACTTTATGATTAGGTCGTAATAATGGCCCCTAGTGTTTACGTAGATCAAGAATAAGATGTTTTATTTCTTATTAAGTTATTTCTAGAATTGCGTGCCACGGTGGGCTAGTAGATAGTGAGCTAGCTAGTCTGTCATTGCGAGGGTTGAGGGTTTGATTCTCGCCAGAGTTTTATGTTTGTTTAACTACAATGAGCTGATGGCCTACGTTGCTATTGCTTGGTAAATTAAGTGCCCCCTAAGTGGCCCCTAGTGTTTACGTAGATCAAGAATAAGATGTTTTCTTTCTTATTAAGTTATTTCTAGAATTGCGTGCCACGGTGGGCTAGTAGATAGTGAGCTAGCTAGTCTGTCATTGCGAGGGTTGAGGGTTTGATTCTCGCCAGAGTTTTATGTTTGTTTAACTACAATGAGCTGATGGCCTACGTTGCTATTGCTTGGTAAATTAAGTGCGAACATAATTTTTTATAGAACAACTTTAACTCAGATCAAGTTAGTCATTGTCCAGACTTGCAATTATTGCAGCAGCAATTCTTGATTTTATTGCTGAGATGGGTGAGTAGGTTATGAAGAGGTACTCAGTTTCTTGTACTCTGCAATTCGTTGTTGTTTTGTTATGCCCTAACTTTTAAACTGAAGTTGGCTGTAGGTGTATTTGTATTTATATACAAAATATTGTTACGAAAGTAACTTTAGTTAAGAATTACTTGTAATTATTGGTTAAGAATTAGATTAATTTATGTGTTATCTTGTATTGATTAGTTATTAAGTATTTGTTAGTTATTTTATTAGTTAAAATTGTTATTGTATAAGTTATGCACACTTCGAGTGTAAAAATCAATGTACAGATGTAATGTTAAAATTGTTGTGCATAATTGTACTTCAACCCCACTGTAAACTAGAATGTTCTTTATTAAGTTATCTCAATCTATGGCAACGCCAAAAAGTATGCCTTAGTTTATGATGCCTAATAACTCAATTAATTCAGCCACATAGATAGTAATAGCTGAATAAGTTTAATTAACGAAATAGCCGTTATTAGGCGAACTTTATAGAGCCATCTAGACTTTAGAACTCGAACGTTCTATGGTTATTTGCCCGAGTATAAATAGGATCGCAAGAGATGGCATGATTCATTCTAAGTTCTAACTTTGTCATTAACGAATCACGCTGAGAAATTTATAGTTGGTTGTAAATAAGAGCTATAATTACGTTTGTTAAAGTAACTAAGTACTAAATAAAGTTGTGTAAATTGTAAACAGTAGCAAAAGTGTTGTGTTTATTTGTTTTATTTGAATTGCAATAAAAGAACTCGAAACGGTTTATTATAAAGGAAATAAACCAAAACGTTATTGAAAGGCAGTAACGTAACAATATAAAAAGGAGAAGAGCAAAGACAGGATGAAAAATTGCATAACTATGATATCATAATCTGGACACTAGTGGAATTTCAAATTGCAAGTCTGGAAAACGACTTACTGATTTCAGATTTATTTTTTTCTTCTTTGGTTATTTGCTTGTTAAATGGTTTTTATAGGATTTTCTTCTGTTTAGTCTTATTAAATATTAATCAAAAAATCAAAAAAATTTGTCAGAAGGATTTGCACTGATTTCAAATCAAAAACAAACAAGTTTTTCAATACAATTTTAAAATATTAAATTGTGTATGTTGCCAAGATATAAATATCATTTAATTAAATCTTCATTATTTGCTAAAATCGATAATAATAATTTTGCACCGGATTATAACGCTCGAAATTAATTTAAATTATCTAATACTTCTCTTAAGGCTTTTTATATTGTATCTTTTTAAGAATGAACAACCAGTTTGAAGTTTAAGCCATACATTAAAAATAAATTCATTGTAATATTGATCAGATTGGTGGTAGTCTTTAAATTAATTTATTTTTGACGGTGAGTTGTTAAACTTAATTAATCTTAATTAATTAGATTTGCTGAGAGTGAATAAGTGCCGCCAGAATATACATTTTAAATTAATTTACGATATGGCCAAAAAGTAAACAGGCACTTAACTGAAAGTAAAGAAATTTGGGAATTGCTGTTGTCAGAAGTCATAAAATAAAATTTAAATAACAAAAATTTCTTTTAATGGAAAAACTTAGTAGTAACCTAAATATATCTTTTGCTGTAGCTTTTAATTAAAATCTTTCTTATCTCATTTTAGCTAAAACTACTATCTGCCATTTCAACACACAAATTTCAAATATGCTTCAACTAAGACGAAAGAAGGCAACCTCCCTGGTCCTGCTTGCATTATTTTTCCTAATCTGCACCATTAAGTCCATCAACACAGAAGTTTACACTGCTTTGGCAGAAATGGAAGAGCTTTTGGAGACCGAATCTGTATTAATAAGTAATTTAGAGGGTTATATTAAGGTAGAACAACAGAAGTTGGATTATTTAAAAACGTAAGTAAACTACTATCTAATTAATAAATTTCTCTATTAAAACTTGTTTGCAATTAAAATTATTTCTTGAAAACTAATCAAAGCTCTCGTTTATGAAATAATTTTTCAACTGTCAATTGCGGCAATTGCATAGAATTTCTTGTATTTGCTTTTTTTTTAATAGTCTTGAATATTTAGCTTATAATTTATGCAAATACTGATGGCATGTGAAGTATGCGACTATCGCAGTTTATGTAAACACTTTAAGAAATTAGCATAATAATAGAAAATTATTTATTTCAACTAAAAGTACCCATTATTAATGTCATCTTAGAGTGTTTATATAAAATATTCCTGTTTGATTTACTAGATTCATCTTGAAAAAAGAAACTGATTTATGATAAACGGTTTCTTATGGGGGTTGGTGATATTTAAACAGTATATGTATGTATATGTATATTAGAGCGACTCAAGTTGTATGGAAGCAAAATTCGTACTCGATGTACCCTCCTAAAAATTAACCTTGGACTTTTTTAAGATGACATTTTAAATATTTCGGCTCCAGCTTTGAGCTCTGGTGAGCTGGATCAGTTTGAAAAAGGGTCTACTTTTGCATGTTTTGTTAATTTGAAAATCTGTTCCCTTACCAACATATACAAAATAGGTATCGTAAGAAAGGTTTTTTTAAGGCGCGTCCAACTGTATATACAATTTGTCCAAGGACGATCATCCATGTCCTTTTTTATAAGGATTTTCTGTAAATATAACGGTTTTTTAATTATTTGTTCGGGGTTGTTTGTAATAAAAGTGCCAAATTAGCATATTATATTCTTTAGTTGATTTAATTAAATACGTGTCTCAGCTTTTTTTATGCATATGTTGGTAAGGGAACAGATTCACAAATTAACAAAACATGCAAAAATATACCCTTTTTCAAACTGGTCCAGCTCACGAGAGCTCAAAGCTGGAGCCGAAATATTTAAAATGTCATCTTAAAAAAGTCCAAGGTTAATTTTTAGGAGGGAACATCGAGCACTTTTTTTGGTGAGTCGCTCTAATGTACATACATACATATCTATTTATATACAAGGTACGTAGCGCAACCCAGCTAGAATTTGGCTGGTTATTTTTTGTAAAAATCACCCAAATGATTCTTTTCAGATCAGTTTTGTTGATTAAAAACTGATTTGTCACTTAAGTGATTGAAAAATGATTCATATATGATTCATTTAAATGTTTAAATAATGATTTTTTGTTTTTGCCAAGTGGAAAAAATAAAAATAGAAACTTTCATGTCAGCCAAACAAATAAAAAGCTTGGCTAAAAAAGAAGCCCAAAAATTATTGACAATTTATGAACATAAATGTTAGTGCAAATTGTTTCTTCTCTTCTTTGCGAAAAACCAATTACTTTTGTTTGGTTCCAAAGCCATAATGGTGCTGATTTTATCGGAAAAAAACTTAAAAACATGACAATTAAAAAATGGTATAAAATATATAATCAAAAACTATATAATTAACGATTAAAAAATGAGACAAAAACGATTCAAAAATGATTAGAAAAACTTGCATTAAAATGATCAAAAAGGAACCAGAAAATTGTATCACAAATGATTCTTTCAGGTGATTCATCTGTAGGGTACCATTTTCTCACAAAAAGAGTTGTGAAAAATGAGCTTGTATACGGGTATTTTGCCCTTGAAGCTGATTCCTAAATGATTAGATTGTGATACAAAATGATAGCTGGGAAAGTTTTCAGCGGACGTGCCTTGACGGTAATTTTTTTAATAAATTAAAAACTTTAGTTTTGCATTTGGATTGTGTTAATTGGACATGTAAATTTTATTTTTATTAAGTATTTAAAGAAAAAGTCAAGTGACTGCATCTAGAATAAAAACCATACTGGCTCGATATATGGCATTTTCCATCACTGTTACACATAAAAAAAAAAAAACACTCGTGATAAATTATGTTTTTTATAATTACTTTAAGTACGAGTCGTACTTAAAAATTCAAGTACAAATAACACTAAAACATACTTAAAACAATCCTAACCCAACAAACCAAAACGATATAGAAAGAACTTGTAGCAACCTTACTAACATAAGCGTTAAGCTTAGAAAAGTATTGTGATTACTTTTATAAAAGGCTTTTTATTACTTTTTTATTACTTGTCTATAATATAATGTAAGCTTAGAAGTCTAACCATAGAATAAGCTTACAAAAGAATACTTTACTTATCTAAAATAAGATTAATGTGTAGTTTATAGAACACGAGCGCCTTACCCGTCCATTCAACTTACATTTAAAACAAAAACAAATTTCGAAACTTTCAGGGAATCTTCAGAATATTCAGGCGGGTGACATGGCGAAGTCTGATTTTTGATTTTCGGTCTGCGGGCGGAGGGGCGTGGCAAAATCCAATTTTCATATTGCAAACCAATGACATCTATATATTTTGGACGATTTTTTATTTAAAATGATCGCCATGGTCCAACTTAGATGTATACGAAAATAAAATTTTGCCCCGCCCACTTTTTTCGAATTACCTAAAATCAGAAAACGGCTCCATCAATTTGACAAATTTTTTTTCAAATGTTCGTATTAATCCATTTTAAGTTTTCGTCGAAAGAAAAATTGACCACGCCTACTTTTACGCCCACTTTTTCTATTAAGCGCATAACTTGAGAACGGCTTTTTTAAATTATTGCCATGTTCCAACTTAGGTTTTTACGGAAAGAAAATTTTGCCCCGCCCACTTTTTTCGATTTGCCTAAAATCAAAAAACGGCTCCATCGATTTGACTAATTTTTCTTTTAAATATTCATTTTACGTTTTCATCGAAAGAAAAATGTACCATGCCTACTTTTACGCCCACTTTTTCTATTAAGCGCATAACTTGAGAACGGCTTGACCAATTTGGACGATTTTTCTTTAAAATCATCGCCATGGTCAAACGTAGGTTTTTACGGAAAGAAAATTTTGCCCCGCACACTTTAACGCCCACTTTTTTCGATTTACCTTAAATCCCAAAACGGCTCCATCGATTTGACTAATTTTTCTTTCAAATGTTCAAATGAGGCCACCTTGCTAAGTTATTCCAATGGAAACTTAAGTGAAAAATCGGTGAATTAAGTTGTATTTACGTGTTTTGAAAAGAAGAGAATTTTGTATTTAAAGCGACTTTAAACATAAATGCATTTTAATATCAATCCAGAAAATTGGCCATAGGTCATTTGCAATCATGTTGTAGGAAATCTCTTATGATAAGCTTATTCTACAACTCATTTGCATTTTGCTCTGTTTTAGTCTGTTGGGAAATAGGAGTATGTCGATTACGAAAAGAATGCTGATGAAGGCCGTAGCGGGCCAGAAAATGCATTACATTCTGCTGGTGTCTAATAATTGTAAATTTTTCTGTACATTAGATATACCTCATTACTTTCCAAAGGAAAGCTAAGGTAAAATGTAACAAAAAAATACAATATAATAGTCTGGTAGTGTATAAAGTCATTTCTGAAAAATTGATGGAATAGAACTATTACAAAAAAAAAACTTTATAAAATACATAACTGAAATTTAGCTCATAGAAAAAATTCGAAAAATATTCTTACAATAAGTACAAAATTCTTAAACTAAGTAAACAAAGATTAAACTTTTGATTCAGTTTTTAAAGTAGAATCCATATCGGGAATGATGCTAGTGTTTTAAAAAGGAAATTCTTTAAGCTGTAAAAAGAGAACAAAATTCTCCTTCTAATTTCACTTTTGCTTTATTTCAAGTACGAATTCGGGATTGAATCAACTTTATGATACTTGAATCAAATGCATTTTGAGATTGATTCGATCTCATTTTCGGATGGATTGATTTTTCTTTTGAGTGTATTCCTTCAATATTCTCCAGGAATATTTTCTATGCACAAAACTATTTAAGTATGAAAGCTTTATACATTGTAATTTATTTAATCAATAATAACACGAAAGAGCTAAGTATTTTGTCCTTGGCAGATTTTTCATTGTTGAATTATTTTGTTTTTAACATTTTTGAAAAATTTAAGAAAATTTTCAAGCGATTTTGTAAACAACAAGCATTAAAGTTGTGGTCGCCGTCAACGATATGTGTGACTGGCATTCTCAACGTCTGAAACTTCGAATTGGCTTCAAGTGGAATATAATGAAATTTATAACGTAACGACTAATCTCTTTTTTTAACATTTTCGACATGACTTACAGACGCACTTTTTTCTCACTTTTCGAGAAACGATGGAATATTTTGTTATCTTTCGATGCGAGAATTTCTCACCAAAAGTTACAGAACATGGGTACTGAATTTTAAAAACAAGAAATATCTTAAGACTAGGGTGTTCAATTAATCTGGCTTTATTTTTGTTCGATTAAACGATTAATCGATATTTGGCATTTTTAACTTATTAAACGAATAAAATTTTAAAATCAATCGATTCTAAATCCAGAAATTTTTTAAATTACGAGATTTTTTTCGATAATTTTAGAAAAAATTAGTAGAAAGTGTTGCTTCACTTTCGGGCACTTACATTTAAAAAGAGTCAATATGTATAACTTCGGATGTTTTGAAACTTTTCATGGACATTCCATCCTCTGCTATGATTCTGCAAATAATTTTCTCTAGAGAATCGATCGAAGTTTCTTGTTTAAAATATTTATTTTTTGGACCACTTGTAGCGCCTTTGGTTTTGTTGGTGGAGCATTTTCTTCAAGAACAATTTTATAGTCACTGTGTTAGTAGTAAAATAGTGAAGTTGTTGAAAAACATTTACGTTAATACATTTTTGGAATTTTAATCGAACAAGATTTAATCGACTTAACACCCAACTTAAGACTACACCATTTGTCTATGACAGGATATCTTATGCCAAAAAAAAAAAAACTAAAACATTAATTAAAAAAAACGTATTTTTCGATATGAAGTGGTAATTTAATTGTTCATTAAGTAGCCTTTTGTCAATACAATTACATATTTCATTTTAAAACTAACTGTGCCAGGTAAAAATAATTATAAACTGTATGTTTTGTTGCTTTCGTTGCCATATGTTACACGTGCTAAACGTATCTGATCGGATATTGGTTGTGTGCATATGGTTTTGTATCCCATTCAAAACAGCTGTTAGCAGGGTGACATCTAGGAATTTAAAAGTACATACTTTGCCAACAGACACAATTCATTTTTGCAGGGTGTTTCGTTGAAAAAGGATTAAATAATTATGTACTGGTTTTAATTTTTTTTTATTTATTCTATTGTTACTATAATTTACGAATTTTTTTAAACTTTAAAGGCCTCGTTACTCTAACGTAAACGTATACGTTGTGGATCAGCTGTTCCGTTTTCTTTACCAAGCTTATGTGTAAATAGGTACTCACAGGAAACGTAACGTTGCGTTGCGGATGAACCTGATAAAATTAAAATTTCAACAACAACATATTAACCAGCGGTTTACTTTAAAATTTTATTAATGAGATTCTCATCAAAACATTAATTTAAAATTGGTGTCATGAAATAATATGGGTTTTTTGTTCGAACTGAAAGTAGCGTCCGCTTCGGGTATCACAGAAACCAATGTTATGTCGTTTTTATTGAAAATGAACCAAGCACCTTACAGCTCTTGTTTTTTTTTCATTGGAAAAAAATATTGTTGTTAAAAGCTTAATTTTTTATTTTATTTCATTCAACAGTTAGATTATTTCATTAGATGGAAGTAAATTAAATTGATAAATAGTTAAAATAGTATTTTTGCATGTTTCCGGCAGTCTCCGGCAGTCTCCGGCAGCGTGCTGCTTCAAATTTGCAAAAGCATTTTTCTCACTTTTTATATGGTAATTTGTATACCCACAACACAATAGTGGAGAGGGTATTATGCATTTGTGCTGATGTGTGTAACGCCTTAAAATATTGGTCCAAGACCCACCTTAAAGTATACCGATCGAATCAGAATCTCTTTCTGAGTCAAACTAACGATGTCCGTCTGGCTGGCTGGCTATCCATGTAATCTTGAGTGCAAAGTACAGGTCGCAATTTTGAAGGTAATTTGATAAAATTTGGGACATAGGTTCTTATTGGCACAAGAACCAAGCCTATAGGACCACGAGGTAAGATAGGGGGAAATTTATTCCTCTCAGAAACTGTCAAACCGGTTTTAATGAAATTTAAAACATAGATAGAACCATATCTTTATAGACACAAAATTCACCTTTCGAAAATAGGACCACGAGGGGAGATAGGGGAAATTTCTACCCTTCAAACCGATTTGAATGAAATTTAAAACTTAGATAGATCCATATCTATACGGGCACATAAGCTATACAGTTTTTCGAAAATAGGACCACAAGTGGAGGTAGGGGGCAATTTCTGCCTCTTACAAACTTTCAAACCAATTTTAATGAAGCTTATAAACATAGATAAATCCATATTTATATGGACATATAAGCATGATGTGTTTTTTAATACAAATTTTTTGGTATTTTTAATTTATTCGCTTTATATATTTACAAAACGATGGCAACGATGGCATTTATTTCATATGTACATTTGTATGTTTACTGTATTTCCACTTCTTATAATCTTTTGTTAAGTTTTCATTTATTAAAAAAACAAGTTTTAACAATATTTGAACGCAAAAATCATAATTAACAAAATTATGAAACACAAATTGCATTTAAGGCTGTAAAGTTTACAGTGTAAAGACATGAGCTAAAACATAAAACAGCTAAATCGATTATCGGTTTTATTATAAAATAAATATTTGCATTCATTTGAGAGAATGCAAATAAGAAAAAATCAGCACATATTTCCGAATATCCGCCTTAACATAATTATATTTAATATATATGTATATTCTTTAGTTTCATTTGACCTTTCTTTTTTTATAATTATTTTGAATTATATAATTATTTTAAAGTCTTTTTTAAAAAAATTGTTTATATTATTTATTTTTCTCAATATTTCGCTAACGTTTGGTTAGCATCTTTAGGAAATGAAATTAAATTTAGAATACAAAATTATAAAAAAAATATATTGGTTATATCAAGTTTTATTTAAAGAGATATTAACAATGACTTAAAATATTTTAAGTTCCATAACTCCTAAAACCTAAATCAAAACGAACATACATACATATGTATAAGTACACACATACACTTCAACACCATATAACACGTTAACGTATTTTAGTATCTACCAACATTTCAAGTCGACCGTAACGTTTACGTATCCGCAACATTTACGTAAGAGCAACGAGGCTTTAAGAGATTTTTTACTTTAAGATATATTTACTTCTAAACCTCGGATTGGATTTGGTTCAAACTTGATTTTATAAATTTGTACCAAATATTAAAACATCATATCTACACACAGAAAAAAATACCCATGTAAAATTAACATGGAAAAATGTTGATTGAGAATCATGTTAAATTTCAGAAAAATTATGCCCTTTACTTAAATTTATCATTATTTCATATTAATTTTTAATAAAAAATATCAAAATAACCTTAAATTACGTTTATTTAATATTATTCACTGTTAAAAAAATAAAAAAAAAAAATATTAAAATATAAATAAATCTGGATTCAATATTGAACCCATAAAAACCTGTTTTGTATTAAAATCAAAAGTTTATCTTGTTAAATTAACATGCAAACCTACTTAATTATGTACATTTTTTATTTTCACTTTTAAAATATGTTATAAAAAGAAGACAATTCCCGTATTCTTTTAATTAAAATTGTTTATTTAAATAGTACATCAAGTTTTCAAAGTAGAATGATGACCATATCGGGCGATTCTGCTGATGCTTCTGTTAACAAAGGAAAATACAAAATAAGTGAAGCATGTGTTACAGGGTTTTGAATTATTCTTACATAAATGCAAATGTTGTCTGAAGCTTCTTCACACTGTTAGAATACACTCAAACCCATTTGATTCTACATGGAATTCACGTTGTTTCAACTGGAAATAACTTTCATTCAACGTGATTCCGATTGTTATTTCAATATAAATTACATGTTGCTCTAATTTTACTGCAATGTTAAATTAACATTATAGTTATATCAAAAGAAAAAAATGTTGTTCGCAGTTATTGTAAAATCAAGTTGAATTAACATGAAACCCGAATGAAGCAAAATCACCACCGAAAAAATTTAAATCAACCTTGTTTTCGACGTTTTTAACTTGATTTTTTTCTGTGTGTATGAAGCTAAAGGTTTTTGCTATTTATTATAGAAACTACAAAAATGGAGATAGCCACCTTTGTTTCTATGAACCTCAATTGTTTCTCTACAATATTTTTCCAAAACTTTTATACTACAAATTGTTTTAAATTATTTCAACGCATTCACTTTTAATTTTAAAAAGTATTAAACTGACCACACAACTAAACATTTTTAAAATACCAAATTACAACTTTTACCACGAAATTTTATAAGTTGTCAAAAATCAAATTTAATTTGAATATTTGAGAATAAACAAAATTTTTTTCAAATTTGTGTAAATTGTTTGCAGAATAAACACAAGCATATTAATTATGTACATACAAGTATTAAAATATTTTAAATTGAATCTATTTTATTTAATGCACATGTCAACTAAATATAAAGGAGTATTGCAAATTTATGTATTTTTATTCCTTCTACTTGAGTTTGTTTTTCTTATTCGTTGCCATTGTCTTCTTTTCTTGATGTATGAGTTGTATTTATGAGTTGTTTGTTGTCTGATTGTAGTTTTAAGTAACCACTGGCTAAAGAACAAACATATGCCATTTAGGAGTGCTAATGTCCGTTTAGGGGAAGTTACTTGAATAACAACAACAACAACAGTAACAGCAACAACAATAAGAAGATGGAAATATTTTTAATAAAACTGACACAACAATTTGGGCTATTAACTGAAATAAGTTTTTATGTAGGTGAGTGTGTTGGTGTGAGTGATAAGTGAGAACAGGAGCTTAAAGTAGTGCATTAATGGACAACATATCGCTCATTTGCTGCAAGATCGCCATAACTCAAAAAATGAAATTTTGGAGTTAATGATGCAGAATTGTTCGCTTTGTTTTTCTTTATATTGTGTATTAAATTCATCTTTATATCTTTTATACTTTCCCAGTTTGAAGAGAATGTGTCTTCTTTTTTTCTAAGTAGTTAGAATAAATCAAAAACTTTAAATGCATTTATCTCGAAATGGTTTTTTTTGAGTTATGTCGGTCTTGCAGCAAATGAGCGATATATCTACAATTTGTTTTCTTCTTATTATTATTTATAAGGCATGCAAACCGAGCACAAACCTTCAGGCTATTAAAATCACTATGCTAGTCGCAAATTTTAACAAGCTGGGCACCCTACTGGAAAAGCTTATTCGTGATAGCCGTTTTTAAACGCTCGTATTTGCGATATTCTCGATTAAAAATATCTTCCCATTATAAATTAATTTGATTTGATGAAAGAAACAAATTGTTTTTTTTTTAAGAAATCATTACTTTAAAGTACAGCTCATCTGTATGTCTTTTTGATGTCAGTTTAATGATGTTTAATACAAATTATTACAGTTGTATGGCACGAGCCACAACAAAAAACACCATTATTTCCAACTCAATAATCAAACCAAATAAAACTGGCTACACAACTCAAAAAGAGGAAACTAACGTAGGCTGCTACACACTCAGCAGAAAAAAGGAGATGTAAAAGAAAAAGCTGGTGCTGGCAAAGAAATAAAGGACACAAACACATAATTAAAAAAAAAAAAATACTCGTATTTATATAGCAACTGACAAAAAGACAATAGTTTTAAAACAGCTGGCAGCCGTTTGGATCCTGTCGGAATAAAAATAACAAAAACAAGAGCTGCAGCAGCAGCCACAACAATACAACATAATAATTTACTCTCTCTCTTTATCTTCAACACATTCTCCAATACAAAAACACCAAGAGCTATATATGTATATGATCCTTTAATATCAATTCGTTTACTTTGTCTCTTAACGTTTTACTCTTATGATCACAATTAAAAAGATTTTAATTCAAACGTATTTCTTTTATTATTATTTTTGATATTTTTGTTTGATACTCGTATTTTGGTTCCTACCACATCCGTTTTTCATTGTAATTGCTAGAGTGGAAGTTGTTTTTAATTAAGTTTTTACTGCTGTTGTTGTAGTGATATCAATTTGCGTATGTATACGTATGTGAGTATGCACTTACTTGCGTATGTATATATACATACATATATCCTGTTTCCTTTAATATTTCTGCCAGGGGAAATTGAATTAACGTTACTAAAAATACATAGATGTTCATATAGAGTATGTGAAGAGTTCTATAACAGAACGTTATAATCCATTTGAATAATTAATTTTTTTTTTTTTTTTTTTTTTGAGAAAAAATCAATTGTGGCCTCTAATATATTTTTATTTAGTACTGATTGTGGTTTGCTGTTGTGGTAAAATACCCAATAAAAAATTGAGCTTTAAACGAAGCTAGTTTGTAAGAGGTAAATGTAAAAGTTTTGCTTACCATCTCGCTTACAGAAGGCATGAATTACAATCGCGAGTTCCCATTTGAAGCAATACATTTTTGACACAAAAATTTCTTTGTTCAACGCATATAAAAACTAGTTATTGAAAGATCAGCTTTACACAGTAAATTTTTTGTTTTTACAGTTGTTCTTAATATTATTCCTTACAAATCTGCTTCGCAGTAAGGGAATGGCGTGTCAAGTTAAGAGTTCGTTCAATTACCTAACTGCAACTCTGCATGTCTGCATGTCTCTGCATACTTTTTAAAATGTACCAAAGTGCTTCGCATGGAATTTTCTTAAACCTAACTGAGAAATATAAATTATACCATAAATAATTCATTGTGGGGTGCCCCAGTGTAAATGTGGTAGTGATCTAGACTATCAGTGCGAGGTTTGCGCCTTCGATACCCACCAGAGTCTCTGGTCTGTTGTACTACAAGGGGTAGGTCACTATTGCTCGGTTAATTAAGTTTTGATATAATTAGTAGTAGTTGTTAGGGTATTCATTTAATCGGACTTTTGCTTTAATCGGTTAGTCGCTCGATAAATTAACCAAGGTTTTGGTTAAATCGGTTAATTTTGTTATTGATCGGTTAACTGATTTATAAAATTTTGTTATAAATTAAGTAATTTCAATAAATAAAAATTAGAAAATTTTTATTATTTGCAGTTTATTAGTAAAAAAAACAATTTCGTTACAAGGTTTCGTTAAAATGTGTTAAATTTCCATTTCATCCTATTGATAAACTGAAATTTATTGCTAATGGGATAAGCTATTCCTATGCGCATTTCACTGGTTGCTTTGGCCAGATCGTCAGGAAACTTCATCCAAAGATCTTAGAACAACTAAAGATATTATACAAACAAAACTGTTAAGCGAAAAAGAATTTTACTTGTAAGAATATCAAAGCTTGAACAAAAACAACGACAATAAACAGTGAGTTTCTCTTTTCTTACAGTCCCGAACTCCAAATGTACATAAAAAACAAAAATTAAAACAAATTACTTTCATTTATTTTGCCAGTTCAGCTTTATTTACACTGCCACATGCATATTAGCTATCAGAGTTTTTCTTGGGATTCAAAAAATTAATAAACAAGGTTTCGTTTTAATGTGCTTAATTCATAACAAACAAAACAATTCTTGAACTAACGAAATAATTCATAAATTTGTATGTCTAAAATACATATTTTTATTTATTACATATTATACTAGAAACACAACTGGGACGAACGACGAACTTCGCATAGTTCGACGAATTCTTCGGCAAGGATTCGTTGCGTAAATTCGTCAAATGAGACACAATAAGTGCGTGAACCTAAAATTTTTTTTAATATATAAAAAACTATTAATCGGGTGCTTTTTGCCGAATTTTAGCCATTCCTTATAGTTTTAGGGAGTTTTAATAAATTTTATGGCTTGTTTGAAATATTTAAAATTTTCGCGATTTTTCGCCATTTTTGCAATTTTTTTTTGCCATTTTGTTTTTTCATTCATGTATCGATTTCAAATAAATTTTGAGTTTGTATAAAAGTTTGCAATTTTTCGCGAATTGTAGCCAAGTTCGCAATAGAAGCGAATTGTCCCTCTGATTCTTTATAGATTGCACGATTTTTAATAAATAGTAGACTTTGCTATCATGCCGCTGTTAGCAAATTTTTGCGAATTTCCGCTAATTTTGCAATTTTTACCGAATTTTAGCCATTCCTTATAGTTTTAGGGACTTTTTATCAATTTTATGGCTTTTTTGAAATAATAAAATTGTTTGCGAATTTTTGCCAACAATGCAAATTTTTTTTTGTTATTTTCCGGCATTTTGTTTTTTTCACTCATTTACCGATTTCTAATAAATTTTAGTGTTTGTTTAAAAGTTTGCCTTTTTTCGCGAATTTTGGCCAAGTTCGCAATAGAAGCGAATTGTCCCTGTAATTCTTTATAGATTTAACGATTTTGAATAAATATTGAACTTTGCTATCATGCTCCGCTGTCCCTTTCCCAATTTATTCGTCGTTCGTCTGCGTAAGAAATAGAAATAAACCTATCGCAGAGTACGTTACGCACGACGAATTTCGGTCTACGCAATGATTATGTGTACTTTCATATACACCAATGTGTTCTATTTCTGGTGACGAATATGCGTTGCGAATAATTCGTCGTTCGTCCCAGTTGTGTTTCTAGCATTATGTAGATCATTTTATTAATTATTTCAATGGTTTTCAAAGGAGATCTTATAAAATAATCTTTTACGATAATAAGTTGGATTTAAGCGATTCCTTTCATTGGTTTTAATAAAACTTGACTTGGAAAAAATTCTTTCACTTGTCGAAGATGTTTGAGAAATTAAAAGCAACTCATAATACAGATTATCTAATTTCTCAGACTATTTCCTAGATTTTCTCTAAACATATAAAATAGATTACAGTTTTAAATTTGTAAAATTTTTAACACTTATAATTGCTTCAGTTAATTCTGTTAAACGATTGTTTGTGTTACTATTGCGATTTCTTCTGTTGTCAGGTCAACATCTGACTCATCCTGACAAAGCTCAGCACCGAATATTCTGCAAAAATGTTTATCTCCGAGCTCATTAGTTTCGGTTTTTGTGCTGTGTTTTAAGAATGTTTTTATAGAAGTAAAAATATATTGTATAAAAAAATATTTTCTAAACACAAAAATATGTAGCTATGTATGTATCTTTTGCATATGAAACGAAACAAACCCAGCGGTAAATATTGAAATGACCGCAAGTGGCAGGGCTTTTTGAAGGCCTCTATACTCCTTTCTAAAAGATTCGCTTCGCATGATATCCTGTCTTCAGAAGTATGCCTTCTAGAAGGTATAAACTGCTTTTTAAAAGACCGTCTGAAATATTCAGTACACATTCGCTACTCCCTTCTTTGAGAAGGGAGAAAGGAAGGTGTTCAGTTTTATTTACTTTTTATTTTTAGTGACCTTCCTTACTCCCTTCTTTGGGAAGGGGTCGAAGTTGTTTTTAAAGGAAGTGTGGAAGGACTTGCGCCTAATGACAACCTGTGTAAAAAATAAATAACTATGGAATGCGGCGAGAAGGGCTTCTGACTGCTCGTTACTGCTAAATAAGGCTTTCTACTAGGCCTCTTTACTCATTCTAGTTTCCGCTGGGAATAATTGCCCTTTCAATATTCAATATTTCAATATTTACCGCTGGGTAAAAACACAAAAAGTGTTAAAATACAACAACAAATTTAACATAGTGTTACAACGGATAATCGATTAATCAACTAAAATTAACCGGTTTAACCGAAAAAAACAAATCAGCCGATCAGTAAATTGGGTAGTAATTAATCGGTTAACCGTTAACGATTAAGCATGAGTAATTGTATTTATAACTCCAAATAAATAATTTAAAGTAAAACTGATAAAATACATTCATATATAGTCCACTGTGCTGCTATTTTTAAAAGTCCTAAGCCTAGTGCTCTGTTCAAATTAGTGAAATATGTTTAATGATTTCACACGAAAATTTTGACATGTATCAATGTTACCTATCATGCGAGTTTACAAAATTTGACGTTTTTATTCCTGCAAAGTATGCGATATTGTTTTGCGTATGTAAACAAACCCCACATGTATTTTATTAAAAATTCGTTTAAAAATAGAAAGTAAATATGGATAAAAAACTGTTACCGGTTGTGTTATTTTAATTTTTTTTATTTCTCATATAATAATCAGTTCATTCTTTTGCTTAAAATTCCACGTGAAATAAGTGCAGGTTACATTATTTCGCACACTTTCCTGGCTCGAACTATTGTGGCTAATACCGGGCACATGGAAGTCGAGGCGGCAATCCCTGGGATACTGGGTTGGCCGGTAGGATTTTTGATGAGGTTAGGGTATGTTGTGCTCGTTCGGCCCATTCAAGTCACCAGGGGGTGACGGAATCTTTCCCGTATTGTTACAGGAAAGTCTCGATTTTATAATAGGGAAGCGCTGATTGGTATTTTTAGGGCAAGCTTCACCTGGGGATATATTCCAACCGCTTGGCGTATGGTCAGTGCTGTATTTTTTCCCAAAGCCGGTAACAGGCCGCTGGAGAAGCCGAAATCCTATAGAACTATTAGCCTTACTTCATTTCTGCTCAAGACCGTTGAGCGGCTTCTGGACCTGCACATTAGGGAAAACTGCCGGCTTCCACACCGTTACACCGAACACAGTTTGCCTACCAGAAGGGTATGTCGCCTGAGGTGGCATGCAACATTTGGATGCGCAGATAGAAAAGGCACAACGTTTGTAATAAGGAAATTGCATTGTGTGCATTTCTTGACGTGGAGGGTGCCTTTGATAACACGAGCTTCGATTCTATTACAGATGCTCTGACGCGAAAACGGATAGACGAGCTCACGGTCAACTGGATTGTGGCTATATTGAGGGGTAGGAGAATAACCGCATTCTGGGACGACGCTAGTGTCAGCATCAGTGCTGTTAAGGATTGTCCACAGGGGGGGGGGGGGATGCTATCCCCTCTATTATGGTGTCTGGTAATTGATGATCTGCTAGCCAAGCTCGAGGGATATATATCAGATCTATTACTCGACAAAGATCTTTGCCAAACCAAAAAACAAACAAACAAAAAACGTCTTCCAATATCAAATGCCCCTATAACGATTAAAAACTCAACTCAGTTGAGTTAAAACATAACCAATTAACTATACAACTGATAGTGATAAGTTGAAAATGTTGGATGAGTTTTAAATCGTAATTGGGGCAAAAATAACAAATCTGGAGCCTAATTCTGGCAGTCGTGATCGAGTACTTTCTCGATTAGAAAGCAATTTTATTTCTAATTCTTTCAGTCGATACTTCACGAATTGAAATTATTTTTACAGTATTGAGAAACTCAAATGAATGATTTACAACACTGAAAAAATTATTCCGAATCGTTTAGTTTTGACTGAAATAATTAGATATTAAATTGCTTTCGAATCGAGAAAGTACTCGATCACGACTGCCAGAATCTGGCCCTTGGTGCGTTTTCCTTTTATCGTGGTTGACATGAACGCAGTAAACAGATATACTAAATCGACGTTAGATGACTTTGCCTACCCTACCGCTCCTTTATTGCAACATAGTCCATCTAAAAAAAAATCAAACTTGGCAAAAAGCGATTAAAGATTTTAAAATAAACCTTTATATACAGGGTTCAGTTTAAGATAAATAATGATTTTTTTTGACATATAAAGAAGGTATGAAGGAACGAACAGTTTTGCTTAAGTTACTTGAAATTCTTGATATTTTGAAATATGACTATATTACAATAAAGGAGCGATTTCGATAATGCTGCTTCAGGCATACAAATAAAAAACCTTTTTGTTCTATAGTACCCCAAGTACATATGTAAGAACTTTTTTAGGCTTAAAATCACTGTTCTAAACAGCATGTGGTATTATCATATCATTTATCAGTGTAAACGTTAAAATCATATGACAAGAAAAATATAATTTCTTTATGATACGTGAATTAAAAAAAAAATGGCCGAAAATTGTAAACAAAAACCAGTTGAAAAAATAGCACATTTAAAATACATGAGACACAAATGTCAATACCAACATTTATAAGGAAGTTATTTGACCATGGGAGCTATGGTCAAATATGGACCGATTCCAATAAAATTTAGTAAGATGATTTCGATTGCAATAAAATAAGTAAATACAAAATTAAAAATAAATATCAACATAATAAGATGGTATATGGGCACACAGCCTAGAAGGATTAAAGTTTGTATGAGGACCATGTAAACTATAGACCGATTCTCACTATTTTTTATAGGCTTTGTCCTTATGACTTTTGAAACCTAAGTTCCAAATTTCACCTATTATCTTTCGACAGACAACTAGACAACCGGCCAGCCAGCCGAACAGACATTGGTAGATCTACGCAGATGGTGATTCTGAGTCGATTGGTATACTAAAAAGCGATTATTTCTAGGACCAATATTTTTAAACGTTACATGCATCAGCAAAAAAGCCTCTCCACTATTTTTGTGTGGGTATAAAAAGTGGAACTATTGTGTTTTGTTATGGAACTCCTCATATAATATTTAAAACGTTTATATTATAACGCGTGTACAAATAATTTTTTTTTTTTTTTATTGTGAAGATATAACAACTGGTTCTTATTGTTTCGTTTAATGTGAAAAGAAATTGGAATTTAGTTTGCTTGCTGTTATCCTTGAACACCTTTCAAAACAAAAATATTTCGTTTTATCCAGGTTTGAAGATTACGCCACTTATCAATAAAAATATTTTCAGAATATTTGTTTTTAATACTACTTCAATTATTTTTATTTTATTTTAAGAATGTTCGTTTAATTGAAGTTATTTTAAAATTTGAAAATATTTCAAAAATTTAAATGCCTGTTAACGATTTCGAACGTATGTAGAAGTTCGCATAGAATTTTATATGGCAAATATTTTTAAAACTGAGAGTTTTTCATATAAATTTTTTATGCGAACGATAACGTTCGAAATCGTTAAACTTGCAGTTAAACAAAAAAGATGTAAGAAAACTTATTAACAAATACACGATTGAAACGTTATGAAATATTTTATTATGTTTAAGCAATTTTCATAGTTATGTAAGAGTATCTGTTTGAAAACAAGTCCAAAATTATGTAATTTCAGCTACACACTTACCTCAAAAGTTTGGTAAAAAAGTTCACAAAAAAATAGTACAAGTGTATTTTACCTTTATTAAAATTTAAAGTATTTAGCCTTATGCTACACAGAAAAAAATAAAAATTGATTTCATTAAAAAAATTTGTGATATTAATTAAAAAATTAATTAAATTTGCACCAGTAAACAAATTAATAGTATCAATTAAATCAGTTAATAGTATTAATTAAACGTTTAATTTAGTTGATTAAGCGTTTAAATCACTTGATTAATTTTTAAATTAAAACTGATTTTATTTTTGATTAATGCTTTAATTGGTGAAAAATTTTGGAGAATTTTTTCTGTGTAGTAGGTTTTTTAAATTATTTATATTTTTAACGTTTTAAAATAAATTGGGCATGTTCTGATAATCGCAAAACGCTTAGCGTTTGCGATTCTGACTTATGCCCGTAACTTCTACAAAAAGAAAGCTGGTCGTGATCGTAACCTACACAGAAAAAAAATTTGCACCAATTAAAGCATTAATCAAAAATAATATCAGTTTTAATTAAAAATGTAATCAAGTGAATTAAACGTTTAATTGACATTATTTATTTGTTTACTGGTGCCACATTTGGCGCAAAATCGCAATATTTAACAGTTCTGATTGGCTAATGCGTCGTCTGAAGTCCATATACCATTTAAAAGTGAAAATCTTTTGCAATGGTTTTTATCTACTTATGAATAAAATTAATGTGGTGTTTATAGAACACGAACGCCTTACTCGTCCGTTCAACTTACATTTAAATCAAAAACAAAATTTCGAAATTTGTTTTAAATGTAAGTTGAACGGACGAGTAAGGCGCTCGTGTTCTATAAACTACACATAAATGTGAAATGGGTAAGAAACCAAAAGTTCGTCCATTAAGTTTCAGCCGTAACCAAGAGCGATCATTATGCAATACTATTATATGCCAGAAGCGTTGTACAATTGAGGTTGGACAGATTCAGTTCCTAATGTGAGAAGAATATGACGAAATCTATACGGTATGTGGTTTTAATCTGGTAATCAGAACATGGTGGGATGAGCCTGTTATTACCTTATTGCATGTTGATGAAGTAATTGTGTTTAGAAGGAGAAGTTTTTTGTCCTTTTGGGCTGGAGTACGGTCGATATAAGACAGTTTTGTTTCCTAACGCAAAACTAAAACGGTGTTGGCAAATCGTAGCAACTGTAGTATTTTTAAGTACTGCTTTGTTTCTTCAAAAGTACGACGGCAGTCCAATCACTTGTGTAGTACAATATAAAAAATCCCAGCTAACGGCTGTTTTCTTCTTAATCTCTGATGTATCAGAGTCGGATCTTAACATCTTTAAAGTGGCTAGGGAGAAAGCACTTACTAAGTTAAAATAAAAATAAACTGTCCTGATTATTATACCTACATAGTTATACATTTTTATAAGAAAATCTTGATTTTTAAGAATCATCAAACGAATCTTTATTGTAATTTTTGTCCAAGTCTAAGATGCGTTTTATAAGACAATTCACCAACCTCTATTAAAGTATAACGACGATATACATTAACTTCTCTTATGGTACAAATAAGCTTAAAAAACTTTGAAGTTTGTTCAATGGTTTAGAATAAGTTTAAGAAATGCATAAAACGTTTATTTTCGAAAAATTCGAAAGTCGAAAAAAAAACTTAAAGAAAGAGAAATTTGGAACGCTAATATAAAAAAAGGAATTTATCCTTTAACATTCGGAGGATATATGCTCGTAAATTGAGGAGTACTTTATATGATTGGGTATACCTGTCTTGAAATGTTAATTTTTTTATATTTCTCGTTACACCAAGAATCTGTTTTATTTACAGGATGCGAGCGCAGATCCAAGGGAGTTATGACTCTCTCTAGGCTAGTCTTTTGGTCTTTGAAAATCATAAATTGGTTTTGGAGGCTGTGCCGACTGAATTTGTACTACGTGAGTCCCTCCCGCTCCAACAGTGCTTTGTCCCATACCAAAAAGTCGCTTATCACGGCTTTTGATAAAATATTTATTTTTTGAAAACTACTGAATGAATTTTCGTTTGCTTCTCTATTCTCTACACTGTCGCACACTTGCCAATACTCGAGGTTGATTTAACGATGTCCGTCTGTCAGTCCTTTTACTTTCGGAAAATGTGCGGTAGGAGTATCCTTGATCCGTTTTATTTTTAACTTGCATTTTTTCTTAACTAAGGTAAATGTAACTACCGGACGAAATTTCAAAAGTCTGCGTCAACTCTCTCTTCTATTTTTTTCGTTATATGGGAATGACTTTAGTGCCCCCACCTGAACTAAAGGCTGGATGCGCCCTTGACAAGATGACATTGAAAGTTTGTTGAAAACGCACAAACATTACTAGATAATGGAGAAAGTATTTATGTACATGGCTTATTTTACTGCACTATTGGAACTTATGGGGTATGCCATTTGATTTATTTTCTAAAACACACACCTTTTGAATAAATTTACCACAAAACTAAAATGTCTTCTATTCAAATTACAATATGAATTGCCAATACCCACATTTAAATATAAACATATATTTAAATTAAGTTTATATATTAAACTATAAAATAAATCAACAAAGCTGTGATGGGATGAAATAAGATATTCCAGGGAAAGAAAAGAAAACCACTATTATGAACTTCATGAATTTAGAAAAATAAAACGAATAATTTCTAAAGAAATCTTTTTAATCTACACAAAATATTTTTGGATTTTAATAGAAGAAATAAATTTCAACAAGGTGTCACGAATCAACTGGAAAACGTGGGGGGTCAGTTAGATTTTTTTTTGGAAATCGTTTCATTTTCAAAAAGGGGTGGCTTGATGGTGGTTTGTTTGTTTGTGCTAAAAAAAGTAACGGTCGTTTCATAAAATCCTTATGATACTGAATTAAAAGGAGAAAAAAAAATACTTTTTCGCTTATTTATTTAACTATATACAAATATTGTTCGAAAGTGTACATAAGTATGTCTCTGAAATAATTTTTTGAAATAAAGTTAATAAAAGCCGGCTGCGTTTGCGTTTTTTTTTGTTCTACAAAAGTTATAAAATAATAATTTTTATTTTTCAACCCTCATTTCTTTTTTAATACGAGTATAACACGAGTCAACGACTTAACAGAGTTGCAAATGGTATTGTAAGTAGTAGTACCTTGAGCATGTAGAATATTTTTGGTATTTTTTTTTCACTGCGACTATCCATAAGGAGCAGATGTTTCCTTAAGCGGAACGCGCCAACCTTATTACACGTGTATTTATTATGTGTGTGTGTGTGTTAAATGTTTACTTATGATACTGAATGTTGCATGTTGTACTGGTATCTTAACAAAAAAGAAAAAAAAACAATAATTAAACTCTAAGGGGGAAGAAAAATTTATTTGAGCTGAGCTCTAAGGCTGCTTGCTGCTGATATACATGGTTGAATTTTTAACGTATTTTATTTTGATGTTGCTGTCTGTTTCTGTTCTATAGTTTGAGTTTTAAATTTTTGGTGGCTGAGTTTTGAAGGGAATTACCTTCAACAACTGCAGTCTAAATATCAGTCTTGAAAAATAATTCGGAGAGTGAACACGTAATTTTTTTAAGAACACAAAAAGAATACAAAATATAAATGTTGCTTAAAGTGTTGTAGTGCTAATATTCAAAAGAATAATAAAAAAAGAAAAATAATTAATACAAAAAATGTCTAAACATAATTATACAAACCCGGCTTTTTGCCAGAATAGTGAATTTTATCCCGTGCCCTCTGCAAACAAAGAAAATGTAGAATCCATTTACAATCGCAGTTTACAAATTAATTTTAATTCGAATTCAACGCATTATGATCCGCGCGAAGGTCCATTGCGCATGCAACGAAGCATGTCTACGCGTTCGGTGGCCATTAAAAAGTCTAAAACAGAATCCACTCCAGCTGTACATCAACAGCAACGTTTGCAAAACCAACAAATACAGTATATACAAAAGCAGCCTGCTCGTCCTATGAAACCTCAAAATGCAAATCGTTTAAATGAATCATTTGAATCAAGATCAGGTTCTGGTCGTTATGCTTTAGTGCCCGTGGAAGAGCTGCCTTCTAATCAAAATAATCGTTACGCCATAGTACCGGGACCACCTTTACCCTCACCAAATAATTGTGCTTATCCCTCAGCTTTGGTGGCAGCAAGGCGTTATGCTAAATCTCAAGATGACTTAGATCGGTACTCCTCACAAATTCAATTGGAGCCAGAAGAACCGCATTCTTTTCATGAAGATCCCTCAGCAGCCCCTTATGCCAGTTTACCACCCATATTAGATCAACCTCAATTACAAAAGAAACGCAAAATTGCCTTGCCAAATCGTCAAACGTCGTCGCAAAACTTACAACAGTCCAAAATAAAACATGCCTTTTCCAGTGATTTTGGTAGCAAAACATTTCTTGTGGTTGATAAAAATTCCAATCAAAGATACCAAATGGTACCCACTGCTGAGGACGAAGAATTGGTTGATGACAACCATGAAATTATACAAATGCATAATGGTAAGGCTCATCGGTACGCCATGATTCCCGCTGAAGATGAAGAAGACTTTGATATACGCAACGAAGAAGAAGAAACTTGTCTTAGTAATCCCGATTTGAATCGTAGTGAAAACTTTTTGCCCCGAGGCTATGAACATTCCCGCACACCCATGCGCACCTCTACACCGCAAAAGGGGGTTTCTATGGCGAATTTATGCTCCTACCCCAATACCCCTCTTAAAAATCCTCAAGCCACAAAAATGCTACACGAATTACTCTCTACTCCTCCACGAAGAACCCCTGTAAAACCAATGAATAGATCCCAAAATAACACTCCTCGACAAATGTATGCCTCTCAAAGGGATCTGAGAATGCATTACGCTCAACAAAATCATCAATTACAAAACGTTACACAATCTGCTCCGCCTCCTCCACCGCCCATAATGCCACGTAAAAATTCTCAACTATCACCACAAAGACTACACTACGAAACTGTTAAACCGGTTACTCCATTGCAATCTGATCGTACAATGGCCGTTATACAACCAAGACTGGCGGGTTCACGTATACATCCCCAATTGGAGGAGGAGGAGGATGAAGACTGCATTAGTATACAGCAAAAGTCACGCAACAATAATTTGTACCCACAGAAAATAGCAAATGCTACTATAACATTGGCAATAGTATCGCTGATGCTAGTGTTGGGCAGTTCCATGAATTCGGCTTTGATTGTGTATATGATTGCTCATGTAAGTATTTTAAAAGTTGAGGAAGTCAAATTACAATTAAAGCGATAGGCGAAACTTAATTACAAAATATTTATTAGCCATTAATCGAAAGATGTTTTCAATTTGTAAAATAATTAGATTTACGGGCATGTTCTTGAAATCGAAATGAAGTGAAATTGAAATCGAACGAGATTTAAATTCAGTTATTTTCAAAATGACCGTAGTTTTTCCTGGTTTTAAAGGGAGTTCTTGTAAAGCTAATTTGTACCCAAAAAATTAAATTGATAAAATGGAATATTTTTATGAACTTTCAGTACAGGGTCGTTTTTAAAATTTGCTTGATTTTAAATCCACTTCTTTTCGATTTCTAGAACATGCCTGTTTATATTTGAGTTTGAATTGAATACTTAAAGTCATTGTGAGTTTCTTTAGATTTTTTTTGTGATTTATGAACAGTGGTCTACTTTCTATTGCGATGCGAATGCAATTTCTATATGAAAGCTAACTTTGATAAGAAGCCAATTTGGTGCTGTCTATCCCCTTCGCAAACCTTTCCAAAACATTTTTATTTTGAAAACGATTAAAATGAATGTCAGTATTAAAATGTCAAAATTTGCAAATATATAAAAAAGTTAAGCCGCTTAACGTGTTTCAGTGTGAAAATTTTAATTAATAAAATTTTGTTTGTCGTGCTTAATTTCCAATTTTCTTTTTCTTGATAAAAACACTGAAATTAATGGTTGGAGAATAAGCTAGTTCCTTTGCGCATTTCACTGGTTGGAAACCTTTTTCCAAAGGGTTTGGAAAAGCTAAAGGTAGTATTAGATATGCAAATAAAACTATAGAGTGAATGAGAATTACCAACACCCAAAATTTGATTTGCAACGGGAACAAAACTTAAACAAAAATACCAACAATAAACAGTGAGATGATCTTTTTTTACATTCCCGACTGAAAATTTTAAATAGTTTTGATTTGCGAAAAGAAAAAAAAAAATGCAAAAGTAAATGAGCAAACGCATTCAAGAGAACCAATTACTAGATTTGCTTCTATTTTCTTTCGCATCACAATAGAGAGTAGCCCCCAGATATTATATTGGTATTTCCAAATCTATTAAAAACGAAAATTTTTTATCTTCTTTTTATCCAATGATTAAAAATAAGATGTCTTGTTTTCTTTAATAAAAATACTACAATATACAACTACTACTATTCACAATACAATAGTTCTAAATCTCAGCGTAAATCTATCGTCACATTTAACAAATATTTGACGTCCCACACTTAACTACTATTTATATTAAACATTTGTTTGTTTAACATTTTCTACAATTTTTTTAAAGTTAAATATTTAACCAAAATTGTTAAATAGAAAGTTAAAAGTAGATAAATTGAGAGGTCAGGCTGTTTTCGGATATTTTAGGCAAATATTTGTTAAGTGTGAACACACTCGATATTGCATAAGTATTTTCAAGTACATTTTAATACTAATGGCGATTTCTTTTCTCAGAAAAATGTTGCATTAATGTTACATGTTCTACATTTTTATGTTCGTTTGTACAAAAAAAAACAACTGTGTGAAAAATTTTCAAGTTCTTTTGTGAATATGTTAAAGAAAACCATGCAAAACATGTTGCATATTTTACCCTTACTTTTACTTAAGGTGTTTATACTTCCCTGTTCTACAACTTTGGTACTTACTACTTTGTTTGTACAACAAATGTTTTATTTTGTTTGTCATAATTCATACCGCTCAAAATTTTGTAAAAAATTGTTTTAAAACAAAATATAAAAATATTTACACATTAAAATCACAAAAAGTCTATTTATATTATAAACGTTTTAATTTGTATAAGCCATTAGTGATGTTAATATTTGTTTCCAAGCCATAATAGCGTGCAAAAACCGCTCAAATAGCTTTAAAAATCAATCATTAAGTATAATAAATCACTCGATTCGAGTGATTATAGGTAACTTTAGAAAATGTTTCATGTATATACTGTAACATATTTTTCTCAGAAAAGAAATCGCTATAAGGGACATTATTACAACTTGAAGTTACTTAAAGTTAGGATTTTGTCGTACGTATAACAAGCTATTTTTTATTTCAACTTAACTTTAACCTACCCGTTAGGACGAACTTGCCTTTAACATATTGCTTACTTTAGTTTAAAGCAAAGTTGTAATGAAAAACCTTTTATATGCGGGAAAGAATCCTAATTTTTAATATCGGCAAGTGTTTTACGAAGAAACTAAATAATGTTATTTGCCTGTCGCCAAAATTGTAATCGCTTTTTGTTAATTCTCATTTCTCCCTAATTTATCAAAACTAATCTCTTTCCCTTCTCTTTTAGATGGGTAAATCATTTTATCTTCAGTTCAGTTTAGTTGCGGCCATTAGTGGTGTCGGCTTGGGTTTCTTGGGTTTTCGTTCGCGTCATTGTGAATGGTTGCCAAATCGTAGCTATACATCCGGTTACATATTGGTCACCATGTTTTGTTTGCTAAAATGTTGTGGACTTTTAGTTATACTGGTATTAGATCCCTATCCGGGTTTACCTTTACACGATGTCACCACCGGAATAATTCTCGGCTTGTCAACATTTACCATGTTTTTCATTGGCCTGGGTGTTATCGGCACTTTGTGGTGTTATCGTCCACCACCAGATAATCGTGTCGATGTAGTGTAATTAAGCCTTAACTATAATTTAATAATTATAAATAATAAATTTTTTGTTAACTTTAATTTTAATATTGTTTATTTATTTGAATTTTTTCTATTAAATAATTTAATAACATGTCATGACGGCTAAAATACCAAAAAAAAAAAAAACTATTTATTATAATCATATATTGATATCGTCACCTTAAATCCAAAAAGGAAAAAAAATTATAAAATCATTACAAAAATGTAGACTTCGCAATTGAATTTCTTTGATTAAGACGCCATTTTTAATCACAGGACTCAAAAAATTTGCTTGAAAATGAAGTTTGATAAAACGAATCATAATCAATCAAAAACTCGATATCGATTTTTTGTGTAAATAGTTATGCTGATTTGCATTTAAGGTCACGATATATAATTAAGAAGCTCTCGGAATCTTTGACTTAAAAGACTGTATAAAAAAGAACTTATTAGTTTATAATTAATTTAAATAATTGTTGTATTTGTTTATATTTTGGTGCAGATAAAGGTTGTATTTTAGAAATATGTATGTATATGTACATATATTTATAATAATTAAGTTGTCTTAATTTAGTTTAATTGTAATGCTCAATTAAAGATTGATTTTATATTATAAGAATGTTGTATCATATTTAAAAATAAACGTTGTATATTACAAAATTAATAACACGTGAAATATTATTTGATGAAGGTCTTATTAACTATAAGAGAACTGCACAAATCAACTTGAAAATTAAAATTCACTTGGTGTTTTAAGTGTTTGCAGACAACAAACGTCCAAAAAAAGACTAATACCACCACGTGTTGTGATGTGCGTAGCACAATTCACTTCATTCACTTGCACTGCATAAGAAAACACAAGTATGTGACTTGTATGACTATTAAAATTACCAAGTGGTCTTCAAAGTTATTAATTTCAATACATTTGTGTTGTTTACGACTATCGTTTACCTAAATGTGTTCAAGAAAAAACGAATTGCTGACAAAGAGAGATAGAAATAAAACTACTCAGTTTTTTTAATTTTTTTTTTTAATTCCCCGCTAAGCTTGTCTGCAGGAAACTAGAGTCTCTGGCGGGAATCGAACCCGCAACCCCATCACTGATTGACTAGGTCACCACCAGCTAGCCTAACGGGACACTGAGATCTTAACTATCAGCGTTGTCAACTTTTTATAACAAAATGCATTGACAAATCGCACACCGACTTCAAAAGAGACTCAACTCTAACTTTTCTTTTTTCAGGTTTATTTGCTTAAACTATGCACATTACACTTGCTTATCTATTAAAAATATCAGTGCTTTTTGTTGTGGTTAACTGTTGCTAAAAACAGTTATGTCCTTCTTTATCCCAATAAAAAATGGAGCTTCCAACGAAGCAGGTTTGTAAGGGAGAAATGTAAAAGTTTCGCTTACTATATCGCTTACGGAAGACATGAATTTTATAAGGCGAATTCCTACTTTTAAGCAATACATTTTTACACATAAAGCGCTTTATTCAGCGAATATAAAAATTGTTGGATGTAATGATCAGCTTTACACACTGAATGTTTTGTTATAGTAATATTTTAGTATTCTCCCTTAGAAACCTACTTCGCAGTAAGTGCCCTGGCACTTAAAATGTTATTTTTATACCCTCCACCACAATTAGTTGTGAAGAGGGTATATTAAGTTTGTCATCCCGTGTGAAACTTTTTTATTATTCATCTCAGACCCCATAAAGTATATATATTCTGGGTCCTTGAGTAATTCTAAGTCGATTTAGCCATGTCCGTCTGTTGTAAACACGCTCACTTTCAAATAACTCAAAAGAAATGAACAAACTTGGTATCAAATTGCTTGTAGTTATCGTAAGCAGTTTGGGATTGAAATCCAGTAAAATCGGTTTAGTAGGACCAGAGCTATTAATCAAAATGTGGAACCACCACCTAAAAAAATTGATAATTTTGTTACAAAATATAACATAAATGCTGGAACAAGGCACGGAATGAGATAAGATTTTGCAAAAATTTGTTTTATTTGACTGGAAATTACGCTGTTAAATTTCGTGAAGATCCGTCCATAATTTTGCCTAAGCCCCATATAAACACTACTCCCTGAAAACAGTTTAGTACGCCTAAAACCGTAAAAAATAACGCTAGCGTAACAAAATTTGGTATGTCACAGTTTTTTAGGACTGGAAATTACGCTGTGAAATTTCGTGATGATCGGTCCATAACTTACCCTAACCCCACATAAACCCTACTACCGGAAAACAGTTTAGTCGCCTAAAACCATAATTAATAACAAATCGTCACAGTTTAAGATAATAATAACATCATACAGATATTACTTCTTAAACATTCGAACTGTCGGAGGAGGATATCAAAGATTCGGTACAGCCGAATATAGCACTCTTACTTGTTTTTATTAAAGTTGCTTAGAGTTCTTTCACTTACTTCACTGTATCTTTGTATGTCTTATTGCGTAGCTCATAATTATTTTTTTAAATGTCTATTATTGCTTCGCAAAATGATAAAATTTTTTATTGGGATGTTTCAATTGATATAAAGTTGCAATTAAACAAGTGACTTATTTTAAATTGTGTCAGAGAAATTAATGTTAGTGGATCCCTACTGCTAAATGCTAAATAGGCAAAATTCGAATAATGACACTGTTGATAAAAAAAAGTCTTTAAAGTTTATATTAATTAGACTTGTGTCAGTATAGACTATGGCAAAAGTGACATAACTTAAAATATCTCGTATAGTTTGTGCAAACAATACATCATCAAAAATGACACAACTAAAAATTGTTCCTTATTTAGTGTATAAATATTTAAAAAAAAATTGTTTACATAATAATCTGGGCCCAGATCGTCGCAGTCGTGATCGAGTGGCATTGATCGAAATTTTACTTCTTGAAATCGTCCCATTCGTTATCAAAGAACTTCTGTCAAAATTTGAGATTATGTCATTCGATAACGAGTAGATAATCGAATGCCTTCACTCAAAATGTCATTCGATAGGTTAAGAACTTTCGTAAAATCATTTAATAGTTTTTGTAAATACTTTGCGATTATTCGCGAATTTAAGCCATGTTCGCGATAGTAGCGATTTTTTCTGTCAGTTCTCTGATTCTTTACAGCTTTAAAAATTTTTAATAAATAATAGACTTTGCTTTCATGCCGCTGTTTGCAAATTTTAGCGAATTTCCTCTAATTTAAAATTTTTTATCGAGTTTTTGCCATTTCTTGTAGTTTTAGTGACTTTTAATCATTTTAATGGCTTGTTTGATATACATATTAAAAACTTTAATTTCTATAGTTTTCCGAATTTTTGCGGTGCTTTGTTGCTCTTTTTGGCAAGCGCTGCACAGTGCTTTGTCCCCATATAACGAAGGGACATAAATAGAAGGAGTTGTCAGAAATTTAGTACACTAGCATAAAATAGCTTAGTTTAGAAAAATATGAATTTTTGGAGAAATCGGTCCAAGGACACGCCTACCTCCCATGTGTCCTGAAATGGAAAAATGTAATTTTAGCTTCAATAATGCCCACAAAACTACAAAGATGGTCAATACACACACAACTAGCAACGTGTTTGCAAATTTTCATTTAAATCTGAACAAGGACTCAAGGTTCTGCCATATATCCTTTTTCTTAAAAATGCTATAACACTTACAAAAACTGTCCAATCGTATTAAAATTTGTTATGAAAATTGATATTTGTTAGATATATATGTCTGCCAAATTTTGGTAGAATCGGATTATTAATGTGAAAAATACAAAAACATCATTTAATGAAAAATGAGTTAAAAACGCTTGAAATGCTCTTGCAAAAATAACAAGTAAGAAAGTATAAACGGTCAAGCCTGATCATGTGATACCCTATAGCATAGTATTCAAAAACAAATTTCCAAGACTGTAATCAAATTTCCTAGCGTATAATCTATTTGGGCAATCATGGTCCCGCTAGAACAAAATTATGTTATGAGGTTAAGATTCGTTTAAAAGTTCTTTCTGCCAAATATTATTTAGATATCTTCAATTACATATATGAGTTTTTTGGATGAGGGTTTATATGGAACCTATAGTTTATTTTGGAACTACCTGGACAACATTTTGTCATGACATAGTAGCTATAGTAAAAGTTATTGTCGCCAATTTGTATGTAAATACTAATATTTTTAAGGAAGCTGGCATTAAAACATATTTTCGGGAGAATGATTTGTATGGGAGCTATGCTCAAAAATAGAAAGATTCCAATAAAATTTGATAAGCTGATTTTGATTGCAATAAAATTAGTTTGGTTTGGACCAAATTTAATCTTGCCGATGTAATAAGACAGTTTTTTGTAAAATAATGGACCGATTCGTTCCATTTTCAATAGGCTTGGTCCTTGTACCAGTCAGAGCCTCTGTGACAAATTTCATGAAATTGTCTCCGAATTTGCGATCTGTATGCACAAGGTTGCATTGACAGCCAGCCGGCCGGACGGACATCGTTAGATCGACTCTGAAAGTGATTCTGAGCCAATATTTCGAATTATTTGGAATTATTTCTTATTATATTCCTAATTAATTTACTTTAAACTAATTTATTTATTACATTTACATACATATGGTCATTTTTTTAATTACAATGAATCATCTTCAGTACTGGATTCTTCCAAAAAAAATATTGCCGCTCAACGAAACATTTGTTTCGCCATCTTTAGCTGGTTCATCAACATTTTCTCTCAGTATATATTTCTCAATTTCTTCAAAAAATATATTTTTTTTAGTCTTTGGATTCCTTTTTGAAGATAACAACGGATCTGAGGAAAGTATTAAATGATTGATTAAATCTTTATGAGTGTCGTCGTGTCGTTTTTCTCGTATGGGACAGTCTGGTTTTTCTCACGATTTTGTGGTTGGCTTCCAATGCTTCTTCGGACAACCCCTGAAATTTATTTTAGTTATTAGTTACGTTTCATTATAATTACATAAAGCCACTTTAATACCTTAATATTTCTTATTCACCCTTATTGTGTTTGGCGTATTTAAAATACGCCAACGACAGTTTGGTAATATATTAAAGGAAAAAAGTTCACATTCTCTTTAATCTATTACCAAACAGTCGTAGGCGTATTTTAAATACGCCAAAAACAATAAGGGTGATTATGTTCCTAGTTTATTTTTTTAAACTAATTAAATCTATGAAAATTTAAGCAAAAATCACGAAAATAGCATTTTTTTGTATGACGTGCTAAATTCCCAATTTTCCATATCTGATAAATACACTGAAATTTATTGTTGAGGGAAATTTTTTTAAATACATTTTTTTTCAAGTTGTGGTAAAATTTTTTCAATTTTTTTTCTTGTAGTTATTAGAAAACAGTCTAAATATTTGAAATCAGAAAAAAACCTAAGACGATATTTTTCAAAGTTAGGACATTTTTAGAGCTTAAGTAAATAATAAGCATTTTTCAAACCATTAAAAAATATGTATAGGAGAATAATTCACCTAAATATTTTTTTAAAGTTGGTTTAGAATATAGTTAGATGTTACAGAAAAAAATTTCGTAATCCACAGAAAAAAACAGAAAAAAATCTCGTAATCCAAAAAATGAAATTTTTACAATTATTTTCTTGAAAGCCAAGGGCATTTGTGATATCAGCGCCCTCTTATGCCGTAAAATGCAGACAACCACACACAATTTTTTATACATATATTGATTTTTGTTGTTTTCTATTGAACAGTATTAGTTTGAATTTATATTTCACATTTCCTGAAAACTATGAAAATTTGAGCAAAAATCATGAAAATAGCCATAAAAAAAAATTTTTTTTTTCAAGTTGTGGTAAAATTTTTTCAATTTTTTTTCTTGTAGTTATTAGAAAACCGTCTAAATGTCCGAAATCAGAAAAAAACCCATAGACGATATTTTTTTTTTTTAATATTCCATCAAAGTTAAGAAATTTTTACAGCTTTACTAAATAATAAGCATTTTTCAAACCAATAAAAAAAAACACTTATAAGAAAATAATTCAATAAAATTTTTTCACAGTTAGTTCTAAATATAGTAAACTACTACAGAAAAAAATTTCAATCTCGTGCTTTAAAAAACAACAGTTTTACAACAGTTTTCCTGAAGCATGTAAAACTCAAGTAGTTGTTTAGCCATTTTTACTTTAAATTCTCAAACATTGGCGCCCTCTAGCGCCGTCAAAAAGTTATAAATCTTAAAAATTCTTAAAAATTCATTTTAGTTATTTTGTTATCTATCGATCTGTACATTTTTAAGTACCTAACAATATAAGACTTGTTTTTTTTATTTATGTCTATGGACCACAGCACTGTGCGCCGCCGTTATAAAAAAAGCCCCATAAATAAACCGAAGTCGCCTATTTTATAGGGCACTATCAACACTGCTGATTTATATGGGGCGAAAAATGCAATGCGTTATGTCATTTTTCAAGCAAATTTCGATTCCAAAGCTTTCAAATGTCGCTATTCCGTTTTTGATACGTCACGAAGTCTTATTCAATACGAAAGTTCATTCGAACACGTATGTTACGATTCGGGCCCTGTATGGATTTTCTACTAAAAATTTGTTTTTAGCTATTTTTTTTAGGTTTTTTACAATTTTTTTGCGATTTCTGAAAAATTAAGTTATTTGAATTGTGTCACCTTTGAACTAGTTTTGCGAAATGTTTATGACCAAATCGCACTATTTCAGCGCGCTAAATTAAATTTGAATAAAGAGTATTGAAACAAAGTAAATAACTATCTACATACATACTTTATTTTGAGTTTAATCCAGGTTACAAAACGGAAAATACTATTCTCCGCCCCACTACGAAATCTCTATAAATTTATAATATAGTTGTATTGCATTTTGCGAAAAATGTTTCATAAGATCCCGTCAAGTAAAAGTGCATGAAAAGTAAGGATTGGTTTCAATCGGCGTGGCGCTATTCACTTTTCCAGTCAGAATATAACATTTTCACCCGAGCTGAATGTGTTGACGAAATCTTTTAAGCATTTATTTGAAATACGTATTTAATATACAAATACATACATGACGTGCAAGGATTTTGTATTTTAAATACTTGTCCAGCAAGAATTTTGTATTTTTAATACACACAATAAATAGAAGTAGTTTGTATATTGTTTTTTAAATAAATAAAAAAATGGGAGTATTTTGTATTTTAAAAACACTGTTTAAATGAAGTATTTGGTAATTTAAGTAAGGTGAGCATTACGGAAAACTTTTGCCGAATTCGATGTCTGTTAAAACAAGAATAAATCGGCTGAATGGAAACAATTTAAGCCATTTAAGTCCTATTATACCACTACAAAAAGAGAGCTTGGAAAAAAGATTCGATAAGTTTTTAAACTATCACTGGAAATAAATAGAGCTTTTTTGGCCTTCTGTTATCATCCTGGTTAAAGATGCGTTGTCCCTTAGACTTTCTCACTTTATTTTTGCTAGGGAACAGAACATGTATTTTTTTTCGTATTTTCACTTGGCAAACCCCTTAAAATGATTCGAAATTAGAAAAGAACTATATATATACAATTTTAGATCGTTTGCATAGTTATTAGTCGTGCCTTGAGCCCACAAAGTTTGCTAAAATGCTATTTTTCTCACTATTGGTCGCTTTAATTGTTGATAACTTTCGTAATATTTATTTTAGAGAAAAACCTTATTTACAAATATTCTAGGGCTATATCTTATGAACAATGTTGCTCTGTATTAGTTTTCTTCAACATGAATATTTAATCCAGAAAAAACCAAATTAAAAAATAACACCGAAATTTGCACATATCTTCGCATTCTTTGCCTGGTGATTACACTAAGTGACAAATTTTCAACAAAGTCGTGACCAAATGATTCTGACAGCTAATCTTTATGTATTTCCAGGGGTTCAATTGTTTGTGGTTTATCGACTTAGACAACTGACTTAACATAACCTCAAAGAAAATAATCCAATGGGGTTAAATCACACGATCTTGGTGGCCAATTATTTGGGCCTTTACGTGAAATTATTTTTCCATCAAAAGTTTCTTTGAGTAACTGAGCTACCTAAATAAGAGCGGAAGCGTTTTTTGTATGTCAAAACTTCTCATTTGCATACAATTTATACGAAACAAACCATTAGAATGCGAATTAGAAACCACCCGGCTGATAAATCTTATTTGACAGATCGCTATGTCGGTTTGTTTTATTGAAATTGTATTTAAATAAAATTTTAATTTAAAAAAAAACGCTTGCCGCTTTTGTTTAGGTTGTTCAGTTAGTCACACAGAATGCACAGAACTGTAAAAAGTGACGTGTGAAAAAGGCCCAAATCAGTTGCGAGGGCAGCTTTCGAAGAAAGAGACAGAAAGCTTTATTGGTAGTGAAGTGGCAAGGTGTAAAAGCAGGCCGCAACATTCAACACAGATGGCGTGATCAAAACAAAAATAACAAAATACAAACCACGTTAAACAAATGCATTAGTTCATCAAACATTGTTTTTTGTGCAAAAAAATGTATTTAGTAATATTGTTTTGTTTTATAATGTTATTTACTAAGTTAAATATTATTTACTCGTGTTGTGGTGAACTTAAGAGTTAATTTTTACAACAGTTTTGCAAATAAATCTTAACTAAATCAATATCCCACGTAATTGAGGTACGAAAAAATTTCAGATCATAATCCTATACCGTTCACCATTGACAGTAACCTTCTGACCATCATCGTTTTTGAAGACATATGGGCCAATAACACCGCCAGCTCATAAAGCGCACCAAACAGTTATTTTAATGGATGTAATGGTGTTTCGACAAAAGATCCAAATGCGACAATTCTGTATATTTACGTATCTATACAACCAAAAATGGGCTTAATCGGAAAATAAAATTTTTAATGGAAATTCAAAATCAATATCAGTTTGTGCTTTTGCCCATCCGCCGAATTGGCGGCGTGTACGATAGTCGTTTGTTTTTAAGCGAAGATCCTTTCGTAAAATCTACCATAAAGTGGAAGGATATAACTCTAGTTGCTGAGAAGGGCGACGAATTGATTGATTAGAATCATCTTCAATGCTTTCATGTACATCTGCTACAGGTTCTTCAGTGCGCACTGTTCGACGTCACACGGGATGCACATTATCAGTTACAGTAAATGTGGTCCAAAAACGATCTATTGTTCTTCGAATTAGCCGCTCTGAAGCACGATTACGTACGCCATAAAATGGAAGAAATGCACGATGAGTTTGACGACAATTTGGCACGCGTTGCTCTGGTGTAAGTCGATTCATAATAAAATTTCAAAGCAAACTAAACAAAAAGCAACTATTAGCTGTTAATGATGCCAACTCAAAGTTGTGTATCTCTAAAAAAACTTTTTACTCGAATTTAGCTTCACACACATCGCAAACTTACTAGAAATAAAAAAAAACAAAAATTTCAACAACTTCGCTGACAGACGATTATCATTATTTTAACTCCCGTTCCATGGGGTTTAGATTATCAGTACAGAGATTACAAACGAAATTACAAATTTGTTTACATTTGTTTTATTTGTGGTGAAAACTTGAACTTGAATTGGGATTTGTCATATATATTTAAAGGATTCAATAAACTGAAGAAATATGTTACTAAATCTGCTTAATTACTGAACTAATTTAAGTTTTTTAAATTTTTTTTTTTACTTTTAGAAAAATGCTTGAATACCAAAGAGAACATGCTGAAGCAGCTATAGATATTTCTAATTATGTTTCAAATCCTATCAATGCCTATTTACTAACAAAAAGGTTGACCACAGATTGGAAACAAGTAGAGAATCTTATGACCCATGACGTCGGAGGAGGTAAGACATTTCTTAGCAATAGATTTGATAAGGGCAATAGATTTTTAAAATAATTTATACATTTGGTTACAGATTTTCTTACCAATATAACAAAGTACCGTAACATTTTGAAATTTCCCTCCGATGAAGATTTGAATGGGGCAGCAGTAGCCCTAATGCGTCTGCAAGATACTTACAATCTAGATACTTCAAGTTTGGCCAAAGGTGAACTTAATGGCATACAATATAGGTGAGATATTAACTGCCTGGCCCACGATGTCGACAAGAATATTTCTTTCGTATATTTATAGTGAAAACAAAAACAAATTTTAGTTTTTTATTATTGTTTTCAAAATAAATATGCGAAAGAAATGTTCTTGTCGACATTGTGGGCCTAGCACTAAATTTACTATTAATTAAAAACTTCTTTATTTAAAACAACCAACGAACTATGTAAGCATTTTATTGAAATATCTTTTGATTTTTTTCTGTCTGCAGTACGGAAATGTCATCTGATGATTGTTTCGAATTGGGACGGCAGTCATATGTCAATCATGATTACTATCATACTGTTTTATGGATGAATGAAGCCATGACTAGAATGACAGATGAACCCAGAAATCGTACTTTGCCATTCACAAAAGCAGACATCTTAGAATATTTAGCATTTTCAACATATAAACAAGGTAAGTTTTTTAATGAAATTGTAATTATTATTGGTTTAAATTAATAATTTAATAAACGAAATAAAATTAGTTAAACTAAAACACATTAAAGATTCATCTTAAATATCGTCGTGTATAAAAAAATATATTTGCATAATTTAAAGATATTAAATCAAAATTATATTTTCAACACGAAAATGTAAAAAACTTAGGCGAAAATGTATTAAACTTTGTTTTTAATATTCGCCTATAACAAATTTAAACCTTAAAATGCGATACTATAATGATTTTTCCATTCTTCGACTCATTATTTTGTATGCCAATCGGATTTTCATTAATTTCAAAGGAGCTTTATGCAATTGGTTACAAAATTTTCGAAATTTCTTCAAACCTCATTACCATCAGTGTTCGAAAATAAACAGACCATTATTTCGCGGAACAAGGGATACGTTCGTAAATGCACCAAAACTGTGCATAATTGCTGCAGTGCAACAGTTGTGCAAAGTTTGAGTTTTTGAACACGAGCCAAATTTCAAAAGTTTTATGAACGAACATAAAACAATAAAAAAATATGTTATCAACAGGGGAACCAAAAATATGCTCTAAAAAAACACGTTTTATGCGCATTAAATATGCAGTAATAACTGGAAAATTTGCCCTGAAAAATTTTAAAAATATGACCTAAAAATTAAAAATTGCTCATTTGAGGACACAATGTTTAACAATTTTGGAACTTGTACTTTGCGCACAAGGCTAACATGGACAGACAATTAGCCAGACGGACAGATGGACATCGTAAGACCACTTTAAAAAGTGATTATGAGTCGATCGGTGTACTAAAAGATTGGTCTAGATACACATCGCATAACATTTATCCTTAATGACAACCTGCTTTGTCTTACAATTTAAGAGTAAAAATTAAATGTAGATGTCAAAATTGAAGTAACAGATTTTCGAAAAAAAAAAAATTTTATTTGCTGCTAAAGCTCTTGTAGGCATCTAAAAAAATTGAATATGTATCAAAATATGTTTTATAAAGGCAAAATATGCGCTATACACTTAAAAAATGCTGCAAAAAAGCTTTTTAAACTAAAGTATGCAAAAAAATGCTGCAAACGGTAAAATATGCAAAAATATGCACTAACAAATCGATGGCAAAATTCATAAAAAGATCTAAAACGGATAAATCTGTTGTTTCTGCCTTCATTGGTAGCACAAGGAAAAACATGCATATTTATGTTTTCCCTGGTTATCAACAATAGCGATGGCAAATTTGATTGAAAATATTTAAACGGAAAGTAATAGTTTTCTTATAAATTACAAGAAAAACATAAAAAAATAAAACGATTTATTTTTGTATGTTAAAAGTTATTGCATCAGAAAAATCAGAAAAACTGATGCAATAATTGCCAATATTTGCTGCAGAGCTGCGGCATCACTGCGTAAATAAAAGTGTATTTTGTATGTATTTGTAAACAATTTTTGGTTTTCTTACCAGCCAAAAAGGCGCTTAGCACAACATAAATGAACGAACATTAGAGAGCTGAACCAAACTCAATGATGTTTGTTGGTTATAAAAAAAACCGAACGGAATTAAATGTTCTCATCTTTTTGTTGATTTGGATAAGAACAGTATTATGTTTGTGTTCGAAAGACGACTAACGGGGAAGCACTTTTTTTTTTAATGATTTAGTACACAAACACTATTGGCGTTTGTGTTTTCCACAAATCTTCCGAACCGAACACTAAGGAGCAATATTAAATGTTTATTTTCGAACACTGCTTACGATCTTTGTGATATTTTAGAAAAGGTACTAAACTGCATAAAATTGCTCCAAGCTACATAATATATCTTGCTCATAGATCCAGCCACACAAAACTCTTAAACATTTTTTTATTACCTCACAATTTGATAGGAATAGCTTTTGTGTAAATATTGAAACATTAATTAAGCTTTTTTGACGAAAACCTTCCCAAGAGGCTTATCACTTTTTTTTAAGAAATTATTGTTTTTGTGATAAAAAAATACGATTTCTTAGGTATCAATAATTAGTACATATTTTGTTTATTTTTGTCTGTTTATGGTTTTTAATCCAAATTTTGATATTTTTAATCAGTTTTAATCAAATTTCATTAAATTATGTTTTATGAAAAAAGGAATTTTACAACATGAAAATTAATTAAAATTTATTAATAGTTTTTCATTCTCGACGGCCGCTGGGCTTGAACCCAGGCTTTCAGGGACAGGTTACCCTTACATGTTTCAATTTTAACCACACAATCTCTTCAGAGGGTTTTGCCGTTTAACACTCACAACCATTGACGACTGCTGGCAGTCAATAGTCAAACATCAATCTTTAAACCAAATTGTATTTAACCTTTGGTAGATCGAAATTGGCTTTGACGATTATCTATTTTAATTGATTTACATGTTCTTCCTTACTTCGGGTTTTTCGTACTTTTTTTCAAGAATTCTTCTCGAAGTCCAAAGTACATTTTAGATATCTTCAATCAATTCTGCTGCTTACTTTTTATTTTATAACGGTTTTTTATGTCGGTTTTATGGCGGGCATGCATTTTTAAAAATCGCCTTCTTACAAAAACACACGTTTGTGTAATCATGCAGTTAAGGCTCCTTATTCAAAAAATCACAACAAATTTCATCAAGTGTCGTACAGAAAAACCGTCAGGCTTTAAAGTAAAAATAATCACTGTCATACGAAAACGTTAGACGTGGCACTCAATAGCTGCGTTCGAGAACACAAAAGTTTTTACTATTTTTTACTGAACTTTACAGCATTTTACGAAATTGCGTTCGAGTACACAAAATACAGTAAATGAGAACACAAATTGAGAGCGTAAAGTGACAGTTCTTGTCTGAGTATTTACAAATTTTTACTGCAGAAATTTTTGCAGTAAAATTTAGTAAATAAAAAAAAAACATATGTTTCAAAAGTTAAACAAACAAAAGTAACAAATAAAAAGCATACAAATTGTGAATAAATTGTTAAATAAAAGAAAAGTTGAAATAAAAATTAAACCAAAACAAAAAGTGAATAATTTATTTGGCTAAATACAAACTTTTAAAATTTTTTTTAATTATGTTAATTTTTTAGAGTTGTAAAAGTGTGAAGTACTTGGATACTAAAGTAATCAATAGCAAAAAAATTATTCATGTTCTTTTGAATAAATTAACCCGCCACAAATTAGTAACATCAAATAAAATCAAAAACAAACAAATATGAAAGATGCCATAAAATAATTTGTTTTTTTTTTTCCAAAAATGTTCGTGTTATAAAAAGTATTTAATCGAGTACCGATAAGAAAACGAGTAAAGTAGTCAAAAGTGTCAATATTTTTCAACACTTCAATTATTTGCCATCAGCTGTTGCCTTTATTTTACGAATTTTTCCAAATTTTGCGTTCGCGTACTTTTTTGGACAACATCTGTTTGTGAGAGCAAATTTTTCAGTTTACTCATTTACTGCATTTTACTGTAAAAGTATTCAAACGCACCTAATGTGTTAAATAAACTGTTATAATGAATAGTATCAAAATTAGAGCCTGAAAAAATCACTTTAACTTTTCTTTAAAATAAGTTAATGTCGGCGTTCTAAAGTTCGGGGAAACTTTAAATATTAAAAACAACAGTTTTACCTATTTCAGAATAAATTCCTTTTAAACTCTGTCCGCTTGGGGTGATAAAAGTTTTATGTTATTATTGTTAAGGCTGTCGATGTTTTCATTCTATCATTGCTGTCGGTAAAACCTGTTTTCAAAGGATGTAGACATACACATTGATATTATTTCTTTAGCTATATCCGTTTTAAAGAAACTTTCATGTTGCAAGCAACTACTATGTCATGTTTATTATCCTTTATATACAGTGGAACAAAAATCTTTAACCTATTATCGAAATGAAATTAGTTTAATAATGTTTCTTTTCTTAAAAAATCAAAGGCATACAGAAATCATTTTTAAACGTTTGGTATCAATAACAAAATTAAATTTTAGGTTCGAAAATCGAATATTAACTAAATATAATTAAGGCGGAAACATTTACTGCCTCATTTTAGACTTTTGTTTGTCAGAAATATTTAATCAGCAAAATGTCAAAATTTCTTTTTGCTTTAAATGTTAGTTAAACGAGTCACTTTTGCGCTCGCGTTCTAAAAACAGGCAGTAATCTTTTTAAGTCCGTTCATTACTTCTTGAAGATAAGAGTCTGAAATGAGCCACAAATCTAAAGTGTTCACCATGAAAGTTCAATATTTACCGCTTTTCATAATTTGCAGGCCTTATGTTGGAAAAAATCTCAAAATTGAATAAAGAGCAAGTAAGAGTGCTATATTCGGATGTGCCGAATGTTATATACCCTTCACATTGTGCGAGCAGAATACAGAGCAACTAGACAAATTTTGGCCATAACTTTGTCGTATCTGAACCGATTTTGCCGAAATTTTCAGAAAATATTTTCTACTAAAGATTTCCGGTCTTTTGATATATAAGGCGTAACCATAGGTGATATAACAGTCCCAAAATTCAGGTTTTTATAAAATGTTTGATACTTTTTGTACGGGAGGTACCACGCCCACTTCTCCAATCCCGCCCACATAATGTGGGATGGTGTGTATTGACAACCTAAATGTTTGTACCTAATTTGGAAACTTTGGCTCTTGCTGTTCTCTAGATATACAGAAAAAAGTAATACAATTACAACAACAACAAGGGATTTTTGGAAAAAATTAGATGTAGTCGTGGTTTTTTACTCATATCTCAGCCATTTTTGGACCGATCTGGCTGATTTTCAATTGCAAAAATTTAATAAGAATACCTGACAGATGTATACACCAACCAAGCCCCCATCATTTCTGGGGCTTCGGAAAACCCATTTCAACAGACAGACGGACAACCGGATTTGAACTTCGCTTTTCATAAGGACCCAGAATATATATACTTTATAGGGTGTAGGATCAATATTGTAGAAATTACAAACGGAATGACAAAGTTATATATACCCTTTTACCTTCGGTGAAGGGTATAAAAAGAACATCTAAAGATTTTGCTTGTTCTGAATCTTTTTGGTCCCACTAAACTTTTTTCTCTATCCATTTTCAACACTTATTTCAAACATATTTATCTATAATAAACATTTAATTTTGCACATTTTCAAGCAACTATTTTATTTTATGAGAAAATGGGATAAATAAAAAAAACTTAAATAAAATTTAATACAGTTTGACGCTGTTAAAAGCAGAAACAACTACAACCACAAAAATATATAAATTGAGCAACAGCTTCAGAAGAAGATTTTAAAATATAAATAGAACGAAACAAGCATTTTTTCATGCCTGGGAATTTAAAATACATCTACAATGTTTCTTATACATACATATCTGAAGTAGTAAAAACTACCCTACAATTGGGTAAGATAAATATGTAATTGTGGGAAAGATTAAGACTTAACTTTACCCTAAGTTTTAGAAAATATTTTAACAAATCACAAAAACAAAAATTTAAGATTAATAATTAACTTAAACAGGCAACAAGGTTGTTAAAGAATTATATTACATATGTATCGAAAGCTCAATTCCAAAACATGCTTAGTTGACTTAGCATGTTTTTAATTTTTTTACTTTTTTGTAAGGTATTGTTCAACTTTTATTCTTTCAAGTTTTGGTGTTGATATTCTTATTTAATCTAACTGAATGTTGTATCGCCCGTAAACTTTAAGAGCTTCTTCTGCAAATCTCACTTTTTCGACTTGGCATATTTTGGAATTAAGCTGTCAATATAGTTGAGAATAAATTGCTATGGAAATTTAGCCAGATCGATTAAAGCAAAGCATTACGGTTGCCTCTCATTTTTACAAACATACTTTACTTTTTTAACTCCCCGTATAATTTGTGGACTTTTTTAATAAGCTTTATTAATCATAGGAGTTATAGACAAAAAAAAACTCGCTTTAACTCTCCAAAATAATGGCTTTTGCATAAAAGCGATTACACGACGAGCTAGAAGAATAAAATTTGGTGTAAATATTTCTTAAGTATAAAGTGTAGTCAGTGTAGAAAATCAGTCAAATCAGTCCAGTAGTTCAGCTGTCCCCTATACAAATATTCTACCAGAATAAGGTTTTTGACGCAATAGGAATCAAATTAGAATAATGTTCTTTATTGTTTTCATATCAGATTTGTTTAGTTAGAGAAATAAGACGAAGTGCCCAATTATTTTATTTAGCGACGTACAAATGTCCTCCCGGAACATGGAGTTTGACACGATAGCGATTTAATGAAGGATAAAAGGCGATACAATTTGACATGAATCCAAATTTTAGAGGAAATGTCGACCGGAAACATGTATTATTTGGGTAATATCATACTTTACTTCTTATTTGAATATATGTATTGGGCCATGTTACAGGCTACAATTCCGTTTGGAACCGAAGAAATCATATTGTTTTTTATTAATAGAAAGTGTATTTTGATAGTTTTTTGGCCTTTCAGATACAGAAAACTAAAATAACGTTCAATAAAAACAAAAATGATTTCATTCCGAAAAATATTTTCATCATTTTCTGAAGCACCAAATGACGGCATTAATTTCGTTTCCGAACGAAATTGTGCTGGGTGACATGGCTGATTATATATTTAATATTAAATCCAGTTTCCATCAATATCTTTATGTAGTTCTGTTCTTGCGCGACCTATAATTCATACACAAGTATTTGATAAAAAATGTCAAAATCTCTTTAACATGTACCAACACATTAAGCCCAGCAAAGCGTATGGGTTTTAATGTGTTGGTTAAATAATGTGAACTTTAAATTTTTTTTGCACACTTTGGTGCTTAAAACACACTTTGGTGAAGGGTATAAAGGAATCGTCACAGCCGAATGTAAAACTCTTACTTGTTCATATTACTTTCTCTTGGGTTTTTGTAATACTTTATTTGCAACAAAAATATCTGATTTTATTTATTTAGTGCTGCTCGACCATATCCTACTTATATTTACATACAACTACATTTATATGTAGGTATATATTTCATAGCAACTACTGTAAATAGGTCGTTGCTAAACAGGGTTTTCATATTCTTTTTCAGCATCATTGCCAAATAGTATAATAAAAATCACCAAATTTATATTTTATCAATGAAAAAAATGGTTTTAAAGGATTTTAATTTAATAACAGAAAATTAAAAATATAATTTTGATTTAATTAACATTTAAGTTGCTTTAAAATTAATTTTGAATTAAAATATTTATTAAATAGCAAAATATCTTTTTTGATTTGTTCGTTAAAAATAAAATAATTTAAACTTGTAGAATTGCTGTTGGGAAATGTCAAAACCTGAGCTATATTTAATTTAATCTATTAACATATTGTTTGAAACGGCAAAGTGTTTTGATCATTTTCTTTATTTTAATTAAAATTAAAAATATAATTTACTAGATGACCCGTGCGAATATTTCGCACCGTTAGTTGTCATTTTTGTAACATAAAATGAAAATAATTAATAGAAATTTTAGTAACTTCAATACATTTTAAAACATAATATTTATCAATGAAAATATTAATTTTTTAATTTCCAATTATTTTTCGTCATTAGTGTTAGAAATAAGCTTTAAAATGAGATATCATTCATTAAATTTGATGCGGTGGTATGGGAGATATTTGCAACCGACAAAAAAAGTGCTTTAGAAATAATATAATTTATTGAAAAAATATATACTTAAAATTTTCACAATTTTTAGTAATCTATATAATCATTTTGGTAATAGGTGTAAAATCTACAAATTGTTTGCTTGATTCTATGAATTTACAATGAATTTGGTGATTAGAGACAATTTTTAATTTTTTCCGTGTACTCTCTCTTATGCGATCACCTGATGAATTCGCCTTCGTATTGCTTTTAAAGATTTTAATTAAATAATTCGAAGGAAAAGTTTTATCTGCGTTCATAAACTATTCTATTTCACAAATCTTATAAAAAAAGAAATAAGTCAATTATAAAATTGTATTGCTAAATAGGTTTAAAAATCGCCACGGTTGGCGAGAAATCGCCACGTTTGGCGAGAATTCGCCACATCTGAAAACCCTATTGCTAAAGAACACTTGTTTTAGTCGGTCAGGATGTACCTAGCGGGAAAAAGAAGGAGTAAGGATGCCTTCTAGAAGGCCTCTGCACTCCTTCTTTTGGATAAACAAGGCCTACCCACTCCATTCCATACTCATATCTTTTTTACACACGTTGTCATTGCGAAGTAGGCCTTCCGCTCTCGCTTCTTTACCAGGTACATAAGAATGATAACGGGATCAAAAAAAATTATTATTTTACTTTTGCTTGTGCAAAAAAACAATACAAAAAAAGTTACTCCTTCTCTACTCCTTTCTCATAGAAGCGAGTATGGAAGGTGTATCTTATCTTTTATACCAAAGAGTCGAGGCCTTCTATAAGGCATTCTTTAGCGTTTAGATAAGAATAGCAATTGAACCAAAAAAATGTTTAAGCAGGCCTTTAAAAAGGCCTGCAGTGAGAAGGTCTTCTGAGTTTTCCCGCTGGGTAATCACTCGATACAAATACACAGATGCATACATACGTATGTATGTATTTATGCCAAAATATGTAAATTTTATCATACACATATATACTGCAGGACAAAACTTTAGTTTAATTTAGGTGCTAAATTAAAAACTTATGATAAAAATAGTATCGTTTTTAATTTTAAATCAAAATGATACATATATTCAAACCGACAGCCGCACCGCGGTCATAGCCTTAAATGACGGATCAGTTTAAGGTTTGGATCATCAGTGTGCTAAAGCTGAAGGTCCACACCATGCGTTCATGCGTAGATGCGTATGATACTTTTTGTGCATTTTATGCGTTTCTAAATTCAAGTTACATGCAATGCGTTTTATGCGCCAAACTTGTTTTTTTTATCAGCTGTTGTGCTAGTATGTTTAAGAATTAAAAACAATTTTGCCAAAAATGGAGAGTGTAATTGATATTTTAATGGAATTTATTTAATAGAATTCATAGAGGAGTAAGCTTTTATTATAAAAATATTCGTGATTTTTCACGGCATCAATAAGTTTCAATTCATGGCATTTGTTAAAAAAAATAAAAACACAACAAAGATGACACTCAGAAGATAAAAGTAATCGATAAGTAGAATGGCAAATTTTGTTCTTGGTAAATTGTGCTAAAAATTAATTTTAATGTATTTTATTCATTAAAGTTTATACAATCTTTATAACGAAAGCTTTTTCTCTTATTAAAAACCTTTTTTAATGCAAAAACATAGTAAAAAGTAATCCACCACACAAACATATTTATCGATAACATTGAAAATAAAATATGATTTGCCATCCATGGCCATCAATAACAGCTGACTTTTTTTCACTACACATGCGACGGATACAAAAGTGGAAAGTAAACCTATTTTCATGCGTTGATGCGTCTATGCATTCTCTGCATTTTGTTGTGTAACTTGTCATATACAATTACACTGATTCAACTTTTTTGTCAAATGCATAAAAAGGACAGACGCATAAACGCATGGTGTGGACCTTCAGCTTAAGGAACGGACTTGGCAATGCGTATGATTTCCCGTTAGATGACGTCGTTTGTCCTTGCCACGGTGGAATATAGGAAATATAGGAACTTTATAAGGGCAACCAAACCCCGCAATTAAACAACAATTATCTTGAGTTTACCAGCTTAGAATTATTAGCCAAGAGGAATGCAGTTCAAGTGACCTCATTTGTCCGATATGAGCAGAAGGTTTCAACTTGTTTTTGGGATGGAGTAATCTTTATTTCTATCATGCTTGCTTGGGCCCACCTTATTGTATTGTTGTATCTGAGGGGCGTAGGGATATTCTTTGCTCTTTTGTTAGCTTAAATTTTAACAACGATATCCATAGTTATCGCGAATAGTAAATGGACCGGGAACACTGATTGTAGGATTACCAAAATATGATATGATTCATTCAAGAATTTTTCTAATACTAATGACATGGACCTAGAATGCATTTTTCCCTGTGCTTGGAGTTCGGTTTTTAAACTTCCGATGTCTCTGAGATAAATATTTCGGAATTTATTGAAGGCAGAGCTATAAAAATATGCGAACATCAAAGATATAAACGCTTGAGATAATACCAAAACTGATTTTTCCGGACAAGAAAAATTATATTTTGAAAGAAATTACGTGAAATGAAATACGACATTTCTCAAACGAAATTATAAATGGTAGTCCTTAAAGAGTCTTGGTTGCTGCATAAACACGTTGGAATAAGATGGGAATTAAAAGAAAAATTTCTCAAAATTATACTAATATTTGGAGAAACTTAAACTAAAAAGGAATTCGTACTTTAATAATAAAGATAACGATTAGGGTTATTGTTACTTAATTAACCGTAACGTAATAGTAACGTATGTGCGTTTCAAACCGCTGTAGTGAAACACACCATACTCTGGGCGGGAGTTGAACACGCCCTATTCCCCATTTCTTTTCAGATGTTACAGTGTCTGCATGCCAAATTTAAAGAAATCCGGTTGATAAGTTAACAAGATATAGGTAGGACGTGCTTTTACCCCTTTTGTCCTATTTTACGCCCTCTAGCGATATGAAATATACTTTACGACCAATTCTCATACCTAACAAATACACATACAAAATTTCATAGTAATCGGTCAAGCCGTTACGGAGGAGTTAGATATAAATTTTTGACTCGTCTAGTGGCTACGTTCATTTAATAGATGATAACTTTACATCAAATACTCTTAATACCTACATTTAGAGTGCGGCTATAGTTATGACAGGCAGTGTAAAAGTCACATAAAAAAACTGCTGTCGTTTTGTGAAAATATAGTTTTACATGCATTTAATAAAAGAAATTTATTTGCTGAAAACTCTTCAATGTTTTTTTTTTCTGTTTTGGTCTATTTGTTTGCCAAAAGTATCCTGGACACAAGCAAATATACATATCTTTAGATTTCCTTTATCTTTTCTCTCTATTTCTAATGGAAACAAGTCGCTTGGAAACTCTTTTCTAACAAAAGTGAATAGAAAATATGTATGTATATTTGTGTATACTATCAAGAGCTTGTTACAGTATGAGTTTTTTTCCTTCTTCAGTTAACAAAGAAATAATCTTTATTCATTTCTGTTTCAAAGAAATATAAAGTCCTTAGGTTTATTTTAGACAATAAAGTATTATACATTTATATACAAAAAAAAAAAAAAAAACATAAAGGGTAGTCACGATGGTCATTGTGCAAATTTGCAGTGCAAATTATGATTGATCGTGAGCATACTACTTTTATTTTTTATACAAAAGCAAATTAAAATAATTTTTTTTCTTTTAAATTGTTTGAATTCAATTATCTATTTTATATTAAAACCAACGAAATGTTCAATTTATGAGCTTTCTTAAAAAACAATATGCCGCTTAATATGTCAACTGTTATTGTTTACATTTGTTTGCAACTGAGCAAATATGCACTACTAATTTTGCTCATGTTTTTTTTTAGAGCAAACAAAGTAAAATAGAAAAATTCAAACACGTACATTTGGTTGTTGTGTTGTGCAAATGTGGGTATTTTTGCACGCATTTGCATCGTTTGCACACTTTGCACTACTAATTGTGATTTCCCTTATAATTGAGACATTGCATTATAAAAAATGTATCTCTATGACAAATAAGAGGAAACGGGAGCATATATTTGCAGAACAACAAATTCTGTCCTCGAACATTCACCGAATAATGCCATAATTCACCTATAAAGTTCTTAAATTTTGGTTATAACAACTACAATCAAACCACGAAAAGTAGGAAAAATTGTTGTTGGATTTTTACATTTTGAAAAAAAAAAAAAAAACAGACAAGCTGGGTTCCTGGCGTTAAAACCTAATTCGGGTGTGCTAAACCCAGCAGTGCTAACTAGTACTGGGAAACTATCGATAGACTATCGATATTATCGATAGTCTTAAAATATCGAAAATATCGATAGAAAAAATATAAATATCGATATTTTTATTATTTAAAATACAGCTATGAAGCAGCTATACACACACAGCAGCTATACACACACAGGTTTCTGCCGCAAATTTTTACTTGCTAATATTAATTCGCGCTGAATTACAGCAATAAATAAAAACAACAAGTTTGGCAAGTGGTATGGATTACTTAGCAGGGCTTTTTACTGCTAATTGAAGGCCTTTAAGTCGAAATTTGTACATTTTTATTAGGGACTGAAATGGCAAATATTTTTGTAATGTTGTAAAAAAAAAAATGCAAATCCAAATGCAATTGAAAGCATAGGACAAAACAATGAACGACCATTAGAGGATAAGTCCGCTAGATTGATTACTTTTTTGGGTTTAGAATTTAGAAAATTTTTTAAAGTTGCAAAGGAATATAAATAAAGGGACTTGAAGATCCCTGTTACTTCGGCTCCTTCAGAAAGTATTGGTATTGTGGTAATTTTGTTGAACTTTATATGGTTTTTAATCCAAATTTTCAATATTTTTAATCAGGCTCAAATTTAATTTTCATTAAATTATTTTTATAAAGAAAGGAATTTTACAACATGAAAATTAATTAAAATTGTTATTGATAATCATTCATTCTTGACTGACCTGAGATTCGAACCCAGGCGGCTGGTTACCCTGACATGTTTCGATCACCACTACTCGATCTCCTCAGAGGGATTTGCCGTCTTACACTCGCAGCCATCGACGACTGCTGACGTCAATAGCCAAACATCAATCCTTAAACCAAATTGTATTTTAACCTTTGGTAGATAGAAATTTGCTTTTTTGAATGATTATCCATTTTTAATTGATTTTATATGTTTTTCCTTTACCTCCAAAAAAAATGTCCGTGTTTTTTCAGAAATATAAAAAAAAAATTTGGTCGGAGTTACATAATGTTTTAAATATAAATCAAAATTTTTGTACTTTTAATGTTGGGCCATTACAGCCACGGCTGGAGCAATATAGTACTCCAACTTTTAGAAACGTATTTTGCCAAAAACTTTTCCAAAGTTTATCGGCGACGAGGAGTGACTTTAACACAATGAAAATAATATAATGGAGGTATACACGATCTCGATGGCCAACTACCACGACCATAACTTGAAATTGTTCAAACATCAAAAGCTTCTTTGTTTACATATTTTGGAACCACATGTCAACAAACTTAATGCCAGGTAGATGAGTTGCGAAAAAGCTTGAAGGCTTGCTTTGAACATCGTTATTCGTGAAAGCATATGGACCAATTATTCCAGCGGGCCATAAAGCTCACCAAACATTGAGTTTTTAGGAACGTATTGGTGTTTCGAAAATGATTTGAGAGTAATAACTTGAGACTTAGTCTGTGTGCACACTATGAAAGTTTTATTTTAGAAAGTCTGCGTTTATTGGTGAGAGAAGAGAGAATATAAGCAAGTTCTATTCCCCTCTCACAAATAAACTCAGACTTTCTGAATAAAAAATGTCCTAGTGTAAACCCAGACAAACCATTTTTATACCCTCCATCACAACTAGTTGTGAAGAGTGTATGTTAAGTTTGTCATTCCATGTGAAACTTTTATGTAATTCATCTCAGACTCCATAAAGTATATATATTCTAGCTCCTTGAGTAATTCTAGGCCATGATTAAGCCATTTCCGTCCGACTGTTCGTCTGTTGAAAACACGCTTACTTTCGAAAAACTCGAAAGATAAGAAAAAAGCTTGGTGTCAAATTGCTTGAATATAATCTACAATATTACTACAATTGTTCTGTTTTTTTTTTTAACGAAGAACAGAACGCTATATAATGTTCGGATCTTTCATTAAAATAGCTACGAACGGTATTAAGGGTTGTGTTCGTCTACACAATCAGTAAAAGAATAGATACCGTTCTTGGGTGTGTGAGCCGAACGCTAAATAATGTTCTGTTTATTTTCGAACACTACTTTAAACTCTACAAAAAAAACCTTAAATTTTTCTTAAATGCGATTATAATTAGTTCCAAGCAAAATGGTAAAATCAGAAGTACCTTTTCTAAACAACTAAAAGTGCCAATTATCAATATGAGATGATTTGAAAATGTCATATTTGTAGAAGTTTTTCTTATTTTCCAAACGTTAAATCCCGGGAGTTCAGTTCTTGGTGTGATTTGAAAAACATAGTTGTAGAAATGAAAACATTGATTTTTATTTGCCTTAGTTTTTATTAAGCCTCCACACATTTTAAACAGATAATTTAAAAACATTTTTGCAATTTCCATAATCAAGAACTTATACACAACATTTGTTAATGTCAATGTCATATTTGATCATGAGGGTCCGAAATTTATCAACACAAACAGACAATTTATTTTTACAACACACATTTGTTACACACTATGTAATTGCAATCCGGATGGCAGTAAAAACAGTATATAACAACCGCAGTAACAAAAAAGAAACATCTACTTTGGGCAAAATCCAAGCGAACACAACAGTTATATAGCAATTTAGGCTAGTAGCACTGACTTAGTACACTCAAAAGAAAAATCAATCCATCCGTACTCCACTCAATCTGAAGCGGTATTAATAGTACGGTGAGTACGGATGAATCAAGTACAGAAAGATTAATTCAAGTACAGATTTTCAATCGCGAAATACTTATCTTATCCATATTCAATCCCGATTTCGTACTTGAAATAATCCGAAAATGATATTGACTTAAGTTAAACTAAGATTGAATAAATCTCAAAATGCATTGATTCAAGAATTATAAAATTGTTATAATCCCGAATTCGTACATAAAATAAACCGAAAATGAGATTGATTTAAGTAAAACTAAGATTGAATCAATCTCAAAATGCACTTGATTTAAGAATTATAAAATTGATTCAATCTCGAATTCGTACTTTAAATAAACCAAAAGTGAAATTAGAACTAGAATTTTATTACGATTGATTTACTTAACCGTTTTACGCCTTACAGAATTTCAAATAAAAAACTAGCATCATTCCCGATATGATTTTACGTTAAAAGTTGATGTACATATATAACTGGAAATATAAACTTAATGAGAAGCAAGAGGTCTCAATTTTATTTTCGAAACATGAAAATAATGCCCTTTCGTCTCGTGCTGTTGTTTTTGTTGTTTCTACACACAACAAGCCAATTGTTTTTAACTACTTTTGTGGTACTGTTGTAGTGTCTGCAACAAACTTTGATAAATTAAAGAGATAAAAACGCTCACTTTGTAATTTTACTCTCAGAGTGGCACTACAAACGAAACGTTTAATCTTTTTACTTGGCTTAAGAATTTTGTACCTATTTCAAGAAATTCCACAATTGATTTTCGAAAGTAATCCCATTAAGGATTGTTTTAAGTACGTTTTAGTGTTATTCGTACTTGAAGTACCTAAAGTAAGTATAAACAAACTTAATTTATCCCGTGTGTTTTTTCTTTCTGTGTAGGTCTAGAAAGGAACAACCCATTTTGTTATCATGCTTATACTATATCGGGCACTACAAAAGAAAGTGTTAAAATAATCCTTTTAAGATTGCTATTACAGGTAACGCCTTTACGTTGAGACATTCGCCATACACGGAAAATTTTGCACCAGTAAAAGCATAAATCAAATATAAAATAAGTTTTAATTAAAAATTTAATCAAGTGAATTAAACGTTTAATCAAGTGAATTAAACGTCTAATTGATATTATTAATTTGTTAACTGGTGTCAATTAATATTGTCAATTAAACGTTTAATACACTTGATTAAAATTAATTCACTTGATTAAACGTTTAATTCACTTGATTAAATTTTTAATTAGCACTGCTTTTATTTTTGATTAATGCTTTTACTGGCGAAATATTTTTTTCTGTGAAGGTAAAGCGCCTAGTGCCTAAGGCGTATGTCTACCACTTCCCAGTATCAGAAGCTTTTTTATCCTCTTGGTATAAAACGAAGGTCGAAACAATTCTTGCGTGATTTAAACTTCAGCTTTCATCTTTAAAATCATTATGCAACTTAACTTAACAAAAAAAAAAAAAAAATGTCTATCTTTAATTCTATTTAGTTTAGATACATACATATTTGTAGTAGATATTGACCGGAGTTAGATTGAATTCATATCAAATTCAAAGTGGTCTTATATACAGACTAGTGCTGGGATACTATCGATATTTTCTACTATCGATATTTATCGATAGGTCAGATTTCACTATCGATATATCGATATTACTATCGGCTAAATGTTTCTACTTAAGAAGGAAAACTTTAACTAGTTTTTTATCAGGCTACATACAGTTCGTTGTTTTTATCACTTTATTTAATTAATAATAGCAAGTAAAAACTTGCGGCAAAAAACTATAGTATAGTAAAATAGTAGTGTGACCGCAAGTTATATGGGCAATTTTTTTCGTATTTTCACTTATCAAACCCCTTAGAATGATTCCAAATTAGAAAAAAATGTATATAAAAAATTGTAGATCGTTTGGATAGTTATTAGCCGTGCCTTGAGCCCACAAAGTTTGCTAAAATGCAATTTTTCTCACTATGGGTCGCTTTAATTGTTGATAACTTCCGTAATATTTATTTTAGAGAAAAACCTTATTTACAAATATTCTAGGACTATATCTTTTGAACAATGCTGCTCTTTATTAGTTTTCTTTAACATGAATATTTAATCCAGAAAAAACCAAATTAAAAAATAACACCGAAATTTTCACATATCTTCGCATTCTTTGCCTGGTGATTACACTACGTGACAAATTTTAAAAAAATCGTGACCAAATGATTCTGACAGCTAATCTTTATGTCCGAATATGAAGTCAGAATTGTCAAAAGTATAACAGTTTTTGAGATATTCCAAAATAACCGTTATTTGTGTTTTTAAAAAAGATGATGTGACTGAAATGCAAACATCTTCAACAATTTGGAACGGACTATGTATTTCTTTCTTTTTATTGAGAGGTTATAAAATTTATTAAATAACCATTCCTCGTTTGAAGAGTTGAGTCATTTAATGGCAGAGTTAAAGTGGACAAAACTTCAAACTTCATTATAAATTTTATGATTTTGTTCAATTTTGCAAAACGGGCACCCTAGTGTATAGCTATAACATGTCTTCATAGCTGTATTTTAAATAATAATAATAATAATAATAATAATAATAATAATAATAATATCGATATTGATATTTTTCCCATCGATATTTTTGGCAATTTACCACTATCGATATTATCAATAGTTTCCCAGCACTAATACAGATCGTTCTTATATGTCAATATCTTAAAAAGCTTGAAACACATTTTATGAAATTTTAAAATAGTTTTTTTAATATGTTTTAAAAAAAATTAGTTAAGCGATGGAAATAGTTATAGCAAACGTCACTTTCAAATTTATGTTTGCTGGGACATACTCTACATGGAGTAGTTTTGTAAAATCTAAGGACTGGCAATGCTAAAAGTTAGAATGAGGTGTCCTTTTACTTTTTTGCAATTTATCACCTTCATTGTAATAACAACAGAAAATGAAATTAATCACATCATACATTTAAATTTTTCACTTGCATTAAGCTCTACAACATTAAGCAACATTTCTAAATTCCATTCAACCCAACCTTTCACTATCTCCCACAAAACACTAACACAAATTTGTTGTTCTATAAACCCGTTGCATTTATTTTCACTAAAACTTTTCTTTTCTCTTTTACCACTTCCTCCACACACTCTTGTCACGATGGTCTGCAAATAAAGGCAATGTAGAAAGTGCTCTCTCTATGACAAATGAATTGCTGCAACTGATACCAAATCATGAACGTGCCACAGGTAACAAAGTCTACTATGAAAAAGAATTAAAAGAATTGTCAGTAAAAAAGAAGGTTAAAGGTGACGATGGCACAGATGAAACACCCAAATCCGATTTGGTGAGTAAGAAAAAAAAACAATATTATTCCTTTTCTTAATAATTTATCAAAACCAAGGCACTTATAAAAATTTTTTGTTTTCTTATTTAAGCCCATTTCCAAAGCTGAACCCTACACCATGTTCGATCAAACTGAACGTAAAACCTATGAATTATTGTGCCAGGGTAAATTGAAACCTACACCAAATCAATTGAGACATTTGAGATGCCGTTATGTAGATAATAAAATTCCTTTCTTGAAAATTGGACCTCTAAAATTGGAAGAAGCTTCGATGGAACCCTACATTGTGGTTTATCATGAAGTTGTTTTCGATAGTGAAATTGAGATCATTAAGAAAATGGCTCGTCCGAGATTCCGTAGAGCTACGGTTCAAAATGCTGTTACTGGTGAATTGGAAACGGCGAATTATCGTATTAGTAAATCGGCCTGGTTAAAGACTGAAGAACATTCTATTATTAAGAACATTGTGCAAAGAACCGAGGATATGACTGGTCTGGATATGGTAACAGCCGAAGAGCTACAAGTTGTAAATTATGGCATTGGTGGTCACTATGAGCCACACTTTGATTTTGCAAGGGTAGGAAAATATTTTTGTTTGAAATTTTTTAACCGTTTTTTGCTTTTTTATTATCGGAAAATTATCGAATAATTTGATCAAATTCCTATATCCAGTTTTTCTTTCTATTGTTGTTTTGTAAATAAAAATGCAGTGGTAATTTTTTTATCATGTTTCCCATGTAGGAAGGTTATAATGCGTTTGTGCTGACATGTGTAACACATAAAAATATTGGTTGTAGATAGAACCATCTTTTGGTATACCTAGCGATGTCTTGGTTGTCTGCCCATGTAAACCTTGTACACAAAGTATTTTGATTAAACTTGGAACATGAAGACCAAACCTACTAAAATAGTAAGAATGAATCCGTAGGGGGCATGAAATAAACCCCCAAAATATAACCTCCCAAAAGTTTATACAGAGAACCACAACAACGATTTTTAGGAGTAATTTCATTTTGTTTGGGGTGTTATTTCTTTTTTAAATTGGCTTATCTTTATTGAGCTACCTAAAGAAGAGCGGCAAGCGGTTTTTTAATCATGAAAATTCTATTTTAAATACAATTTCAATAAAACTAACCGATATATCGATCTGTTAATTACAATTTTTCAGCCGCGTGGTATCTAACACTAGATTCAGATCATGATTTTTAAGACATGATTTTTGGTGTTTGTTGGTGAAGAGTGTAAAGCGGCAAGAGGGGTAGAGAAAAAATCAAATTTTCTATTCTATGTATCTTTTTTTATATTTTCCTTGGACACATTCGTATTTTAGTTAAGTTGCTTAATTTTTATTTTAATGTGGCAACATCTCTTTACAATACAAAACACGAAGCGCATTTAAATTGTTTGTATTTACAAATAAGTAAGTAATGAAGAATAACCGATAACGGGAAAAAATCATCCCCTAAAATCATGTGGAAAAAAATCATCATTTGAATCTTTTGTGTTTTTAGAAGCCACTTTTAAAAGGAACTAAGAAAAACATGATTTTTAAATCATGGTATGAATCTGGTGTAACTCGCATTCGTAAGGGTTATTTCATGTAAATTGTATGCAAATGAGAAGTTTTGACATACAAAAAATGCCTGCCACTCTTTAGGTAGTTCACTTAGGGCTGGAATCATAGAACTAAAACTGAGAAAATTAACTTTTCTCTGACTTAAAACTTCGAAAAAACAGAATATAAAAAATCAAGTGTTTATAGACACGATATAAAGTTTTCAAAAAACTACTAACATTTGGGTACAAACAAACTAAATGTTCATCATCGATGTTCTGGAAATCAAATTCAAGTGAAATTAAAGTTGAACAAATTTTTAAAACTATGACCCCTTTTACGGTTTACAACTCAACTCAGTTGAGTTGTAATAAAGACAACTGTTTATGATCGGTTGTAATTTTTGTTATTTTTGTTCACCACAATTTAGCAAAGTTGTACACCATAATACAGAAATTAAGAAATTACAACTCAACTGAGGTGAGTTGTAAACCGTAATAGGGAGTAATAGGAGCGTACGGAAAATCGGACGGATTGTATACATTCGCCAAAATGTAGGTATTTTTTTCTCATATTGCATTTTATACGAAGTAAATGCTTAAAATTTATTTTTAATAATAATTTTATATGTAAAGAAATCGAATTTTAAGTCCAGAAAATTTTATTGGACAAAAAAAAAAAAAAAGATGAGTACAAATTAAAACTATTGTCTTAATAATTTAACTGAAGCCTCAATGATTTCATTTATGAGTGGAGAATAATCGCATACAAATAATTTTTCTTCAATTGTGAAATTAATAAATGAAATCAGTATATTTTAGAACATGTATTTGGAACAGTTTTGGATTAAAATAGTTCAAATATAAAACTGTAATGCAAATGCAAATGCCGCATTAATTTCGAATATACTTATAGTCACCAGCAAATTCAGTTCAAAAGAAAAACATTTATTCACCCTTATTGTGTTTGGCGTATTTAAAATAAGCCTACGACTGTTTGGTAATAGATTAAAGAGAACGTAAACTTTTTTCCTTTAATCTATTACCAAACAGTCGTAGCCGTATTTTAAATACGCCAAACACAATAAGGTTATTATTTATAAAATAAACAGTTGCTTATTTATTTATTTATTTATTGATTCCATTTCCTGTACAACAAGACTGAGTCTTATATTTATAGCACAGGAACGTATTACGTTACAAAACAAACTTGATACAAGTAAATATAACAATATTAATATTAAAAAAAAAAAGCAAAGTTCAAAAATTATAAATTAAAATTAATAAAGCAAAAATTATTTAAAAAAATTGAATAAAAATTTTTTGAAACTATTAGCATTGCTGTTTAGTTGTTGACTTTGTGGAAGATTGTTCCAAAGACGAGCGGCATGTACATAAAACTGCCATTCAGATACATGTAACTGATGTCGAGGTATTACAATATTTCTATTTCGTGGCGATTGAAAAAAACGTATTTTATCGAATATATATTTAGGTGTTTGAAAGTTGATTATTTTATGTAAAAAAGTAAGAGTGCGAATTTTTAGCAGACTTTCAAAGGATACTCCATAAAGATTATTGGCAACAGAGGAAACATGTTCAAACCGTCTTAATCCATACACATATCTTATTATGTTATTAAACAAGACATTCAATTTTCTCCTACTAACTGAGTCACAGCTTCCAAATAATTCACACCCATAGATCAAGCAAGGAATCAAGTATGATTTAGCAAGTAAGGCTCTTATTCTTAAGGGTGTGAAATATTGTGTGGACCAGAGAGCTCGTAACTTTACATAAGTTTGACCAACCAGTAAATTAACATGATCAGTCCAGGTCAAATTGCCATTGAAAATGATACCAAGATTTTTCGCTTTGTTAACAATTTCAATTTTCTCGCCATTTAAAACAATATCCTCAGATATGGAGGGAATTAAGCTTTTTTTACATATTACAATGCATTTAGATTTTTGAGGATTCAGACAGAGACCATTTGCACTAGCCCAAAGGTAAATTCTATTTAAGTCGTCATTTAGGTAGGAAATCCCCGAGGCAATATTTTGAACTGGGTTACTTAAAGTGAGCTGCACGTCATCGGCATATAAATGGATATTACATTTAGTGAGTTGTTTTGGCAAATCATTTACATATAATGAAAATAAAAATAACCCTGAGGCACTCCCCTAGTCAAGGATAAGCTATCCGACCATACATTGTTCACAAACACCGATTGTGTGCGTTCTGAAAGATAGGATAATATAAGTTTGGTTGACATGTTTGTAAATCTAAAAAAGTGTTTAAGTTTTCGGATGAGTATGTCATGATCTACCGTATCGAAAGCCTTAGAATGGTCAAGAAGCACCAAAAAATTTATATTTCCATTTTCCAATCCTTGCCGTATATTCTCACTAACTTCCACAAGAGCCGTTACGCAGCTATGACTCTGACGAAAACCAGATTGTGTGTAGGATAGCAAACTATGAGTATTAATATACGTAATCATTTGTTTATACAAAAGTTTTTCCAAGACTTTAGATAGAAAACACAAGATGGCTATAGGTCTGTATTCTCCACTCGACTTAGGTAATGGCACAATTTTTGCATGTTTCCAGTTTAACGGGTAAATACCTGACATTATGATGGTATTAAACAAATGAGTAACATATGGCAAAATCAATGGCAAAAGTAATCTTATAAATTTTGGATTTAGGTTATCACTTCCCACTGCATTTGATTTTATTAAAGAGCACGTTGAGAAAACCTGAACTAAATTACAATTATTATTTAAAGATTTAGTTCAAAAGCAGTATGAATATTTATTTTGAAATAATCTCTTGAATCAAAAGTACATAAAATGTTTTTTAGTGTTATTACTTATTTTTGTTAAAAAAGCTTTACTATATATATACATATGGGCATTTCCATCATGTCGAACGTGACCATCGTACACATTAAAAGTTAAAGAAAGTCAAAATAAAACGTATTTTTATTTTGGCAATAGATTCAAGTTATCGCTATTAATTAGCCCTATAATTGGTGCTATTATTCATTTTGATAAATTGTTTCGTTTTCAAGAAAATTGCAAAAAAAAAAACAAGGCATTTGCACGCGGCGAAAACAGAAGTGGTTTTTGTGGCTATTGATTCGAATGCCGATTTCAGCAAAACCTGAGGCTATATTTGAATGCGAAAAATTGTAGAATGTTATGCACTCATGTCTTTTAAATATGACATTCACCCCCTTAAATATGCCAGTCACCCCCTAGAATGAAAGATATGTCAATGAAGTTTCTAAAACAGGAAACATTTTTTTTGCCACGCCCCAAAATACAGCCCTTTTGGTATTTTATTATTAGCGCTGCCATTTAAATCCGATGTCATCATATTGCATATCGTTGGTCATGGCTTGATAGTGGCTGCATTTTTGTCTTTGGTGAGTTTTTCACACACATACTACATTAAATCAGGTAGAAGCCAAACAAGCAAAAATATTTTCATACGTCATGCCCTAAAATAAAAGGTATATTTATTAAGTTTGAAAAACCTTAAAAAAATTGTTTTTGCCACGCCCTAAATTACAGCCCTTTTTGTTTTATATACATATATAGTATCGTCATTTAAAGTTTAATCCAATCGAGCCTATATCATTGTTAATGGCTAGAATATGGCTTTATTTTTGAATTTAGTGCTTTTTTTGCTCATCTAGATTTCATAGATTGAAATATGTAGCTATATTAACATAAATAAATCATTTACATATATAAAAAAATAATTTTCAAATTCTTAATTTTCACACTTACGATGTCGCACGTGAACAGCTTTATATAAGTACCAATATCACAAATCTTGCTATTTTACAGAAATGTTTTTTTATTTTAATTTTATAAAAACTCTGTTTGGCCTGGTAATTTGATGAGCTTTCTACTTTTACTTTTGACGCACTGATAGAAAATGATGTTTTTCAATGTCGCACATGACATCAAAATATGAGTTAATACAAAGAAAAAAATTACAGTTTTTTGTAATCGCATATTTTCTTGTGCATTCAATTTTGACTCTTTGTACCTTTCGAAAGGTTTTAGAGAGAAAAAGTCAATGCATTATGTCTCTCTTAAAGATCTTTTATCATAGCAAAACGTACAATAAAAATATCGAAATAGGAAAAGTTGCACTTGTTCGTCTTTGCATTCATAAATCTCGAAATGGGTTATAAATAAATATAACATTTTTTTTTACTTTTATTAAATTTGATTGTTTTCCTGTTAAAATATGATAAAACAAAGTCTTTTCAAGAACTTATAATTTTTTTTGTTGCGGTGGACCTTTCGGTGGAAATGCCCATATGCGAATAAAATTTGTTTTTTATAAATATTGTTTTTTCTTAGATTTTTATGACTTAAACGCGCAGGGATTTTTGTAGGGAAAATTTTTTCAAGGTGTAGAAAAAAATCGTTAGTATTTCTCAAAAAAACTTCTGGCAACACTGCCTCATTTTTTAAGTACGAATAACTACATTAAAAATTAGGAAAGCTACGTTCATTTTGAAAAAAAAAACAAGTTAGAGTGCTATATTCGGCTGTGCCGAATCTTTGATACCCTCCACCGACAGTTCGAATGTTTAAGGAGTAATGCTGGGTACACACAATGCAACCTAAATGCAATCTGTTTCAATGCAACCTCAAAATATCAAAGCGTTTTGATGTTGATGCAATCTAGAATGAATGAAAATGAATTTAATTCACTAGATTGCGTAAACGCGTTGCATAGTGTGTACCCAGCATAACATCTGTATTATGTTATTATTATCTTAAACTGTGACAATTTGTTATTAATTATGGTTTTGGGCGACTAAACTGTTTTCGGGTAGTAGGGTTTATATGGGGCCTAGGGTAAATTATGGACCGATTGTCACGAAATTTCACAGCGTCATTTCTAGTCCTTTAAAACTGTGACGTACCAATTTCTGTTATGATAGCATTATAAATTATGGTTTTAGGTGTACTAAACTGTTTTCCGGTAGTAGGGTTTATATGGGGCCTAGGGTAAATTATGGACCGATCGTCACGAAATTTCACAGCGTCATTTCTAGTCCTTTAAAACTGTGACGTACCAATTTCTGTTATGATAGCATTATTAATTATGGTTTTAGGTGTACTAAACTGTTTTCCCGTAGTAGGGTTTATATGGGGCCTAGGGTAAATTATGGACCGATCGTCACGAAATTTCACAGCGTCATTTCTAGTCCTTTAAAACTGTGACGTACCAATTTCTGTTATGATAGCATTATTAATTATGGTTTTAGGTGTACTAAACTGTTTTCCGGGAGTAGGGTTTCTATGGGTAAATAGGGTAAATTATGTACCGATCTTCACGAAATTTCACAGTATCATTTATAGTCCTATAAAACAGTGACGAGCCAAAATTTGTTATGATTGCATTAATTTTTAGGGTTTTAGGCGTACTAAACTGTTTTCCGGTAGTAGGGTTTATATGGGGCCTAAGGTAAATTATGGACCGATCGTCACGAAATTTCACAGTGTTATTTCTAGTCATAAAAAACTGCGACGTACCAAATTTTGTTACGCTAGCGTTATTTGTTACGTTTTTAAGGCTTACTAAACTGTTTTCCGGTAGTAGTGTTTATATGGGGCTTAGGGTTAATTATGGACGGATCTTCAAGAAATTTAACAGCGTGATTTCCAGTCAAATAAAACAAATTTTTGCAAAATCTTATCTCATTCCGTGCCTTGTTCCAGCATTTATGTTATTTTTTGTAACAAAATTATCAATTTTTTTAGGTGGTGGTTCCACATTTGGATTCATAGCTCTGGTCCTACTGAACCGATTTTGCTGGATTTCAATCCCAAACTGCTTAGGATAACTACAAGTAATTTGGCATCAAGTTTGTTAATTTCTTTTGAGTTGTTCGAAAGTGAGCGTGTTTTCAACAGACGGACAGACAGACGGACATGGCTAAATCGACTTGCTGCCTGTTTAACGATATCGAACGTCATCGTTCGCATAGAAAATTACATTAAAAACAAAAACAAACTTCGAAGAATGTTTGAATTTTGTTGTTTTAAATATAATTTTCTATTCGAACGATGACGTTCAAAATCCATGAACAGACTGTTAGTATTACTCAAGGACCCAGAATATATATATACTTTATAGGGTCTGAGATGAATAATTAAAAAGTTTCACACGGAATGACAAACTTAATATACCCTCTTCACAACTAATTGTGGTGGAGGGTATAAAAATGAATTAAAAACCTCCATCGATTTCAATTTAACGTGACTTTGATTTCCCGAATATTCCCGAATATTTATAAGATCCACCTTAAAATGTAGGTGGTAAAAATGGCTAACTCACTGTGTATAAATAAAATACATAATTACAGAATATTTTACAGTTTTTTTCATTTTACAACAAAAATGCCAATATTTTTGGGTTTTTGTGCGGGGTAAGCATTTAAACGAATACGCTTAACTACCTCGTTGAGGTAATAATAATAATACGTTTAACTACCTCACTGAGGTAATTAAGCGAATTCGCTTAAATACCTCAGTGAGGTAATTAGACGTATTTATTTACAAGATAACTTAACTTCGATGTATGAAAAAATTTAAGAAAGGAGTTTTTACATGTATCAGCTAAATCTTAAGAGATAGCAATAAAAAACAATGGGATTTGTTGTCTTAAATTTTATCTGTAGTGCTTTCTGAGATGTCCTGTCATATCCTACTACTATTCATGGAAGCCGTAAATATGCAATTGCATGGTTTTTCTTGTGCGACCAATGAATGCAGAAACAATATATTTATGCGTTTAGAGCTTTTAATGAATTTTGGTATCGACTTGTTTGTGAATAATTTCCATATTTAAGCCACTGCTGCATTTTTATTGCACCCATATTTTAAGTTTTTAAAACATATTTTAATTCATGTTAAGCAAAAAAAAAACAAAATTGCTTAAAATTCTGGTTAACAGATGAATTTTCTGTTGCTTTAATTACGCCGCCTACATTAAATTTTCACTGTACAATTTTAAGCCAAAGCAAGTTTTTGTTGAAGATAAATGTTTTTCGCAACTTATAACTTAGAAACCTAGACGCATCTTTTAATAAACGATCGAATCAGAAACACTTTTTTAAGTAATCTTTTCGTGTCCGTCCATCCGTCCATCTTGCTGGTCGTATGTCCATGTAAACCTTGTGCGAAAAGTTAATGTAGCAGTTTTTAGATAATTTGATAAAAATGGGTAAATACGTTTAATTGTCATAAGAACGAAACCTATGTAAATTGTAAGAATCGGTCTATAATATCACATAGTCCCCATCAGAGATCAGCAATGAATCGTTTTTTCGCTACTCATACTAACTCATGCAATTGTAAGTATAAGTGCGTAGAAACCATTTAAACTAAACTACTCTGATTCACTTATACTCACAGGAGAAATATTTATGAGTGCGCGTCGACATTATACGCATACTCATAAATGACCTCAGCTTGATTTATAATTTCAAGAATATACTTACAATACTCACAATGATTCAAATCATTTAGCTTATCCATTTACCGTTTTAACACAATAGAGAAAACACACAACTTAATAATCAGCGCTGCCAGATAAATTTGCCGAAAAATCGTATACTTCACATGTATGAAGTATACGATTTACTTTAGTAAACTGTAATTGTCAAATCGTCACTTTGCTATTTCGGGGACAAATCTGGCAGCCTCGCATTTTGCTTCGCCTATACACATTGAGTTGAGTAGATTCAAAATCAAACACTACAAATGTTGGTTAGTATGAGTACGATGCATAAAATGAAACTTTTGAGTGAATATGAGTTTGAATCACATTGGAATAAGTATGAGTGCGTATAAGTACAAGAATTTATGAGTCATGATTTAGCTCTACTCACTTTTTCACTACTCATTGCTGATCTCTGGTCCTCATGCAAACTTCAAACTTTAATCTCTTTTAGACAAAATATCTCATAAATTTGGTGTATCTAGATAATCACCCTTATTGTGTTTGGCGTATTTAAAATACGCCTACGACTAAATGGTAATAGATTAACAGAAAAAAGTTCACGTTCTCGTTAATCTTTTAATCAAGCCATATTTTGTTTTTTAGGCATATTTTTTAAAAACAAATTTAGTGCATATTTTCAAGTTATTAACATGTAAAGCTTGGTTGCATTACTTGCTGTGTTTTTGTCAAATAGTACTGATGCAATTAAACGAATGCAATGTAGGTATTATTTTGTTTTGGGAGTTAAATTTTTAAGGCAATTATCCGAATCGGGTAATTCAGCGTATGGCAATTAAACGTGGATTTTTGTTTAAAAAATGGTAGAAAAAAAAGGGGATTTAAAACTCGAGGTAAATAAGCGTGAAAGGCATTTAAGCGTGGGGTAAATAACCGGGTTATACTGTATACCAATTTTAATAATTTATACCCTAATAACAGAATAAACGAGAGCGAGTATAAAAATATTTTCTATATCATTTATCTTTTTCCTTTTAAATAATTTATGCATAGTTTATATTAATTTTTAATTTTCTAATTAACAGCGTGAAGAAATACGGGCATTTCAAGGTCTTAATTCCGGTAATCGGATTGCCACCGTTTTATTCTATGTAAGTTTCTCGAGAAGTCTAGGATTTTTGAAATAAAAAAAGTTTCAATATTTAAATCCAAATTGTATTTTTTATTTCTTTTATTTCTTAAAAAAGATGAGTGATGTGGAACAAGGTGGAGCCACCGTTTTTACTGCTATTAATACGGCAATTTATCCCAAAAAGGGAACAGCGGCATTTTGGTATAATTTGCACAAATCAGGAGAGGGTGATTATAGAACAAGACATGCAGCCTGTCCAGTACTCACTGGTTCAAAATGGGGTAATTTTATTTTGTTTTTATTTGAAATTCTGTGAAGAATTTTTAATAAATAATAATATTTTTGTATTACAGTTTGCAATAAATGGATTCATGAACGTTTACAAGAATTTAGACGCCCTTGCGGTTTGGAACCAGATCATGGCGAATTTGCCATCTAGTGCAATTACTCTTATTGTTTAATTTTAAATATTTTTTAAACTCAATTAATTCATTATGCTAAAAATACTATTCTACCACTTCCCATACTCTTTTCCTCTAGCTTACATTCAAGGCTTTAAGATTTTACTTTAGCTTTTAATTCTTTAAAATAGATACATACCTAAATTTTATATTATGTATATGTTAATAACTTTTGTATCAGCTCATTCATTTAAATATTATATTTTCTTTATAAAATTGTAAAAATTTTAGAATTTTTAAAAAAGTTAAAAATAAACTTTATTTACTATTTGTAATTTATGTATTTGAAACTTACTTCTCTTTTAAATTTAAAGTTTGCAAAAAAAAAAAAAAAAAAATTGAAACAAAGAATATTTTTAGACATTCTGCTTTTTTATGTTATATATTTTTTTATATTTCAACAACATTTATATTTTATAATTTTTTGTTCAGCTTTTTCTTTAGTAAGAATTAAATTTGCCAATAATAATATTAAGCATTTTTTATTTTTTATATAGTTTACACTCAAAATAAAATGTTAATTGTATGTAGATTGTTAAATGAATATTTGAGATAAAAGAAATAAATTTAAATTAATAAAAAATCTGTTAAGAATTTAAGAGGAGTTTCATTTCTTAAAAGGATTAAAATTTTTATGAATGAGGGGGGGGGGGGGGGGGGGGGTAAAGAAAAAGACAATGAATGCATCTGTCTACAGTAGGCGCTAGAATATAAGTTGAATTAGATCGTTTACTTCTCATCGAAGTAGCTCTTATAACTTATGCAAATGTGCTATTTTTCTAAAAATGTATTCTGGTAACACAAAAAACATCTGGCAGCACTAGCATAAGTTGTCAAAAATCTTCATTCGTTTACAAATATTTGAAATGAAAATGATTTGACATCAAACGTTTTCGCAAACGACAATGATGATAATGATTTGAAAATCATAGCATTCTCAACAAAAAGGTGAAATTATTATCAAGCTGAAAAATGCCTTTATTTTTAACTTGCTTTCAAACGTAATTCTCAAATGTTTTCCAAATGTGGATATTAATACAATGTGGAACATAAATAAAATTATTTTATTTTTATACCCGCCATCACAATTAGTTGTGAAGAGGGTATATTAAGTTTGTCATTCCGTGTGAAACCTTTTTATTATTCATCTCAGACCCCATAATAACATAACTAACATTTTCCTTACTTTACTGGAGAAGGCAAAAACTTAATAAAAATTGTATTCTTGTTGTTGCGATTTTTTTTAACGCAGCTTTTTATTAAACTGTTTAGAGAATTTAATAAAAAACTGCGTTTAAAAAAAAATCACGACTACAAGACTATAATTTTTATTAAGTTTTTTCCTTCTCCTGTAAAGTAAGAAAAACTTTAGTTAGGGCTTTTCTATATTAAAGTAATGATATATTCTGGGTCCTTGAGTAATTCTAAGTCGATTTAGCCACGTCCGTCTGTCTGTCCGTCTGTTGAAAACACGCTCACTTTCGAACTACTCAAAAGAAATGAACAAACTTGGTGCCAAATTGCTTGTAGTTATCCTAAGCAGTTTGCGATTGAAATCCAGCAAAATCGGTTTAGTAGGACCAGAGCTATGAATCAAAATTTGGAAACACCACCTAAAAAAATTGATTACTTTGTTACAAAAAATAACATAAATGCTGGAACAAGGCACGGAATGAGATAAGATTTTGCAAAAATTAGTTTTATTGGACTGGAAATCATAATTTACCCTAAGCCCCATATACCCACTACTCCCGGAAAACAGTTTAGTACGCCTAAAACCGTAAAAAATAACGCTAGCGTAACAAAATTTGGTACGTCACAGGTTTTTAGGACTATAAATGATACTGTAAAATTTCGTGAAGATCGGTACATAATTTACCCTAGGCCCCATAGAAACCCTACTCCTGGAAAACAGTTTAGTACAGCTAAAACCATAATTAATAAAGCTATCATAACAGAAATTGGTACGTCACAGTTTTAAAGGACTAGAAATGCCGCTGTGACATTTCGTGATGATCGGTTCATAATTTACCCTAGGCCCCATATAAACCCTACTACCGGAAAACAGTTTAGTCGCCTAAAACTATAATTAATAATGCTATCATAACAGAAATTGGTACGTCACAGTTTTAAAGGACTAGAAATGACGCTGTGAAATTTCGTGATGATCGGTCCATAATTTACCCTAGGCCCCATATAAACCCTACTACCGGAAAACAGTTTAGTCGCCTAAAACCATAATTAATAACAAACGTCACAGTTTAAGATAATAATAACATAATACAGATATTACTCCTTAAAATTCGAACTGTCGGTGGAGGGTATCAAAGATTCGGCTCAGCCGAATATAGCACTCTAACTTTTTTAATTTAAATTCATTATTTATTTAATTAAACTGTGAGATAAACATTCGGCAACATAGATAAAAGGGCTCCACGAAAAGCCCCCCAATGAAATAACGCCCAAACGAGAAATGAAATATTCCCCAATTTTTTTTCATACATTTTTGGGTGTTATTTCATATGAAATAACTCCCAATTTTTTGGGGCCGTTTTTAATTTTTTTTTGGGAACTATTTCATTCCTCATTTGGGGTTTTCAAATTATGAAATAATCTCCAATGAAATAACACCCAATAAATTTTTAAAATTCGGTTTTTCTTTCATAGCCTGTTTAATTTGGGTGTTATATCATTTTTATTCAGGGGTTATTTCATTTTTAAAGCTGTTGTTTCGAATCCCATTTTTTTAAATAATAACACGAGATGATGTAAAGCGTCCGAACTTTGATGCACAACTGAAAATATTTTGTGTTTTACAGTTTTACAACAACTCAACTCAACATGCAAGGCAGATTGTACTCATATGCTGACACTGTTATTCCAAAAAACAGTTACTTGAATTCTCAAAAAAAAAAAAAGGAAAAAGATCAAACTAAGCAAAAGAAATAAACCCCAAATAAAATGAAATAACCCCCAAAATTTTATTTGGGTTTTATTTCTTTTGCTTAGTTTGATCTTTTTCCTTTTTTTTTTGAGAATTCAAGTAACTGTTTTTTGGAATAACAGTGTCAGCATATGAGTACAATCTGCCTTGCATGTTGAGTTGAGTTGTTGTAAAACTGTAAAACACAAAATATTTTCAGTTGTGCATCAAAGTTCGGACGCTTTACATCATCTCGTGTTAATATTTAAAAAAATGGGATTCGAAATTGTTGGTGGAAGACGAAGATATAGCAATTTGCTATATTCTTTAAGTGAAAAACAATTATATTTAAACAGTGGAGGTAGTTGTGTAAAGGCCAAACGTAAAAGGCAAATTGTCTTTCGAACTGCAAAAATAGAGCAGGGCTACAAGGATCTAGGGGCGGGTAAAACAACTGCAGCAATATTTTTGAACCGAATATATCCTTATTATGAAGAAGACGCCTGCGGGCCTCCACACGATTCATTTCAATAATTTTGCGACTTTGCTGTTGGTCCATATTGACTTCATGAAATCCTTGGTGAAACTGACTCTTATGAATTTTGGGCATAATTTCATTTTTGTTGCTGATGGGGTTTATTTCATTGGGGGTTGTTTCATTTTCATCATTGGGTGTTATTTCATATGAAATAACTTCCAAATATTGGGGGTTGTTTCGTTTTCGTTTTGGGGCTTATTTCATTTTTTTTCGATGTTATTTTATTCACTGCTTTTGGGTGTTATTTCCTATTTTTTAGAATTTATTTCATTGGGGGTTATTTCCTGGGCGTTATTTCTTTGGGGGCTTTTCGTGGAGCCGATGACATTGGCTCCCTTTTATTATGAGAATTGTAGCACCGCGATCGTCCAACAAACTTTCTTCACTTTCCTGTTTTATTTCCTTTTTTTTTGTATTCTAATTCATTGGAATTACTCACAAATAATTTTTAATTTTCACAAGGAATAAACTGTTCACTTTATATTCGGCCTTATTATGAGTGTCGTTGGCGTGTCGTAAGCTAGGCGTTTTTTAAAATCGGTATTATGAATGTCGAAAAACGACAAAAATACAGCACTGTTGGCAATTCTAGTACAATTTACGGTACCATGAGTGTCGTTTGTAAATGTCAAAAATTGCAATTACTGTCGTTAAAGTTTTGGTTAACGACTCTACGAAAAAAATTGTTAAAAACAATTTTAAATGGATATAAATAAAAAGTAAGTATTTATAACACTAAAAAACTACTTAATAATGATAAATTTAACTTTTTTAATTACAATTCAATCAATTTAGAACTAAAATTACAAACCACAGGCAATTTAGCCGAATGGTGTCACTGTTGGAGCAAAATCCAAGCTTGGCCAAAGGATTTAATAGTGGCATAAATAAAATAAACGCTAAGGAGGAGTGGAACAAGATTGGTGAAGAACTCAACATTTTGGGACCACCAGCACGTAATGGGGAAGGTTGGATGAAAGTATGGGCGGACTATAAATTTAAAATTAAAAAAAAGTTAATTTTCAATAAAGCCGAATGTTGTGCAACCGGGGGTGGTTCCTTTAAACAATACGTGTTATCTCCAACAGAAGAAGCTGCCTCCAATTTGTTACAAATTGATTCAATTGTGAATCCAGGCGGTGTTTCGTTTGGTTTTCAACGCCGTAGACAAAATACAAATAGTGGTAATAATGAGGATATACCAATGAGTGATGATTTAGAGAACGAAGAACCAGTCTGCTCAAACCAATCCACCAATCCCAAGCAACACAATAATGTTCCTAAAGAAGTACGCGCCTTACATTCAACACAAAAAACTGCAACACAGATACCTATGCAAAACAATGAAGTTGTTGAAGAAGTACGTTTCTCAGTCAGCAAAAAAAAAACTCCTACTAAAAAACCAACACAAATTCTTGGAGAACAAAGTTCAACACCACCAACAAAGAAGACCCCAACTAAGAAAAAAACAAAAGATAATCTCCTTGAAGAGCAACTAGAAGTCCAAACAGCATTGTACACAGAAGTTAAACATTCTTTAGCAGAAATTGAAAGGTATCAACGCAAAAACTACAAAATTAAGGAAGAAAAGTTAGCACTTTACAAGAAAGAGTTAAAATGTAAGGATGAATTTAGAATAGAATTTTTGAAGCTTAGAAAACAGGAAATAGAATTTGAAAAAAGACGTATTGCAATAGATGAAATGAGAAATGGTTTACAGAGTATTGAATTAGATGAAAGTTTATGAACATAACATGTATGTACATACATACATATAGCTTTTTATTAACGAAAATAACTATGTGTTTAATTTATCAAGCTGTAATTTAAGCTTGATGGCATATAAATTTAGTAAATATTAAATGTACCACGAACTGATAATTTAATTATTGAAAGATATTTTTCAGAAATTTTTTTAAAATTGCTTATATGTCGATTATTTCCAATTTACAATTTTGTATTTTTGGCAATGGTCTAATAGATTAAATTCAGTTATCAAATAATTTTTTCAACAATCCGAAAAAAAATTAAGATTACTTCCCTTGTGTACAAAAACTTGAATTTTTAAAACAAAGTTTTTGTAAACAAGGGAAGAATTCTTGTTTTTTTTGGATAACTAAATTTAATCTATTAGATTATTGCCAAAAATACAAAATTGTAAATTGAAAAATCGACATACAATAAATAATTAAAAAAAAAATTTCTGAAAAATGTCTTTCAATAATTAAATTATCACTTCGTGGTACATTTAATATTTACTAAATTTGTATGCCATCAAGCTTAAATTACAGCTTGATAAATTAACCACATAGTTAATAGAATAGAATAATCTGAATTTAATTTTAATTTTTTTTACTTTTTACATTTTTGTTATTTTATATGTAGATATTAGAGATGCCTTTTACCTTTGTTCGAATAATTCAAATAAATGTTTTTGTTCCTTAGATCAAATGATTAAATCTTAAAATTATTCGATTAATCGATGAGAATAACGAATAAAAAAAATTATTTTTACAAAAAAATTACGTATTTTAAATAAGATACATCCGTACATGAAAAATATTTCATTTTCTTATTTAGTTGTTCTAAAATCCGGTATGACTTTTTCCTTTTTTGATCCGTACAACTTTACATCTTAACTCAATATCGTTGTATTACTTAAAGGAATCGTAAAACCCTTAATTCTTAAATTATCCGATAATACTTTAAATTTTCAAAAGGCGTTTGCAGACCTACCATCTTCAGCCAAACTTCTGCATGCAATTTCTTCTGTAGAACAACGTTGTCTCTTCCATTTCTTATTTTTTCCATTGGAACAAGTTCGGCATTTTTTGATATCGTATTCTTTATTTTTTTAGCTTTTTGTTTATCTCTAATTTTTCACCGGCAAGTAAAAAGAACATAAATACATTTTCGAAATACTATGAGTACTCAGCTCATAAGCTTTTATTTAAATTAATAAAAAAAAAAATGTTCGATTAATCGACAATTATTCATCATTTGAAAATAGCTATTTTAAAATTATTCGAACAAGAGTTTATTTTGTTTGATCGATTAATCGAATTGTTCTTAATCGGTTGACAACTATACTTCATATATATGTAAATTTTTGTTTTTTATTTTTTAAAATTAAAAAAATCTACATTTAATTTTTGTCTTTCAATTTTTGTTATTTTATTTTTAGTAAAAAATATGTATTTAATAATGTACTAATAAAACTGAATTAAATATTTAATGATTGCATTATTAATGTTCTTATATTTATTGCGCTTAGATCGTCATCTACAACAGAATTTGTTGGTGGTAATTCATTCATTTCATCAACTTCAGGAATTTCCATTTTATAATGAATGCATATGTTGTGTAAAGATGCGCAAACAGAAGTAATTTTAGCAGCCATATCTGGTGTGTAATGCAACTGCCTTGCGCCTAGTATGCACCGGAATCTGTTTTTTAAAACACCAATAGTTCGTTCAACTATATTTCTAGTTCTTGCATGTATATAGTTAAAACGACTTTCTAAAGAACCTTCTCCAGCAGACCTGAATGGCGTTATCAAAAACTTTTCTAAGGGGTACCCTGCGTCTCCTACAAACATAGAAAATGACAATTTAAATTCAAAAAAGGTAAATTGAAATTTACAAAGGCTAATTAAAGTTCTGAAAATGATAACAATGTTTAATATGAATTTTTATTTTGAATAAGAAAAAAAAAAAATTGGTAATTTTTGACCATTAAAAAATATTTCAAAGTTAATTTGGTTTAAATTTCAATAGTTTGCTGCACCAAACTTTGAATTTTTTGAAAAAGGTGTTACACATTTTAAACTTACCTAATAACCAAGTATTTCTTTCGCCATTATCATATTGTTCTCTCAGAAATTTTTTTAAGTCACTGATGTTCCATACTAAGGAGTCGTGAACAGATCCCTGATGATGAGATGATATAAATCTTATTCTAAGCTTATGATCACATACCTATATACATACATATGTATAGTAAACAAATTTTTAGTTTTGATTTTTTTAGCTCTAAACATAAAAACTTACCACAGTTGCATTAAGACTGTAGAAACCTTTTCTGTTTCTGTATTTGAATTGTGCTTCCTTTTCAGGTGAGATTATATTTATATGGGTTCCATCTATGCATCCTATTACACCTGGAAACCCGGTTTTGTTGTAAAAAAATTTTTTTATTTCGTCCTTTTCATTTTCTTCTGTTGGAAAGGAAATCCATAATGGGCAAAGTACGTTATACATAGCATCAATGCACTCTTTGAATGCATTGCTTACAGAAGACTGACACATACTTATGTTGTAGTCATTACCAGCACCTTTCTGGTAACTACCCTCAGCGAGTATCCGCATGGTTGCTGCAAGCTTCAAAATATTTGGCAAACATGTTACCCTTGTCTGTTTTTTCAGTTGAGGAGAAATTTTGTCCAGAACATATTTAAAACCATGCTTATTTAGTCTATAGTAACTTACAAAACTAAAAAAAAATCATGCATTTCTATTATATTTATTTATTTTTTTACTTACTTGGAATTTGGCATGGCAAATATATTAGACTGGTCCCGTAGTTGTCTCCTATTAGCATTCATTTCAGCTGTGGTATATTCATCTTCATCTTCGGAAGATGAAAATGCAGCAACGCTTAACATTGTTTTTAAAATATGTGGGTTTTATTATTTTTTTAATTTAATTTTTTAACGCTCACGACCAAAAATTTACAAACATATATTTTAACCGCCACACAGCTGTTTTTGGCAGTTTTCACAACAAGGTAGTTCATAAATACTTAAAATCGTGCGATTTATGAAACAATCTGTTATTTTTACTCTGTTACAAAAAATGTCGTTGTCGTAAATTTTACATGGTAGCAATGAAATTTAAAAACGACTACGACTACGACAATTGTCGTAATAAAAAAACGACACTCATAATAAGGCCGATTAAAATTTATTTTTTACATGTAACCACAAAGTAAAAAATGTAACTTTAATCGCCATTTTTAATGCTTTTTTCGCTTTAGTGTTGCCAAGTTTATTTTTGATTTGAATTTAACATTTGACAAACATTTGACATCAAATTTATAAAACATTTGATATGAAATGTTTATTTTGAAATCATTATCAATTTGAATACAAATGTTAAATCAAACAATTGAAAAACGTTTGAGAATTGTGTTTGATGTCAAATGATAAAGTCATTTCATATCAATGGTTTGACTTCGTGTTTGTTGGGTAGTCCCCTGATAGGTCTTTAGTGGTAGAGACCGGTTCTAGTTCTAACACTTTATCAGAATAAGATCTAACACTTTTACATGGGGTTGCCATTGGAGGAGGCCAATTGACACAATTTGACCAGTCACACATCTATTATCAATGGACGTGTTTGGTGTCAGTTACATACTACAATGAAGTATTATTTCAATAAAACAAGTCCTAGAATTAAATTCAAGAACCAAATTTTAGAAAGACCCAAAAAATGTGTCACATGACCGGTGAAGACTGTACTGTAATGAGTTACTTCTTCTATCTTTTTGTTCTTCATAAATCAGTTATATGATTGCTTCTCCTTTTACTGCTCTGGAGTTCTTTCTTTTTGTACTTGTTTTTGTAAACCTCTTTTAAATATCTATTAAAAGGACTTATCTTTAAATTAACAAGAAATCCCAAATTAAAAAAAAATACAGATATCCCGAAAAATCTCCGTATCCCGGGACTTGATTTTTTGATTAACATCCCTAGTTGAAGCTGTGTGGCAGAGTGTTAAAAATGATTCATCTGTCTGAACTTGTAGTGGTTCAGGTCAATTGGGTACTTCCAGAACAACATTGCAGAAAATTTTAAAGTTGGATCATAAGATGCATCTATAGAAAATTCAAACTGTGCAAGCAATGCAACCGCAAGACTACCAACAGCGATATAAAAAGGTCTTATTTGGGGGCAACCTGTATTTGTATCCTTTATAAGAGAAAATGGTTGTTTTTGTAGTTTAATGTTTGTAATGTAGGTTTTTAGGTCATTTTAATCAATTATGTATATCAAACACTAGTTGTATTTTATTTGTAACATTGGTATTTAGGAATTTACTTAACAAATATTATTCAAAATGGCCACCATTTGCCGTTTAGCATGACCGAAATCTTACAAGGTCATTCGTATATGGCAGTATACACTACATTCATAGGAATATTATCCACAGTTCGGATAAGGGCACTGCAAACAAATAATTGGCAGATATGAGCCGTTTAGCTATGCGACAAAATAGAAGCAAATGAGACCTTAAGGCCGGGATTTTGAGATGTGGATTACGTTTAAACTTAGTTTAACGTAGTCTGAAACTCGTATTTTCCGATCTTTCAAATTTTGTATACAAACTTGGTAATGGCGGCATTAATCGGGTTTCAGATTAACTAAACCTAGTTAACCTGAGATCTCAAAAACCCAAACTAAGAAAACCAAATTTCTTTCTGGTGTAGTTTTTTGTTGGGGAAAAACATAATCGTCTACTGAGAAAACGGACATTAGTTTTATTTTATAACCTGAAAAAAATTTACTAACGAAATATGTAAATTAAATAAATTTGTATACCCATGGTGACTTTTAGCCCACTTTGTAGTTGTTATAAAAAATCATTAAGATTTTTTTGCATCAAATCGTGTACCAAAACGTATGAAAGAACTATGTATGTATGTACATATGTAGTTTTCTAATGGAGACCGACACTTTTAAAAATCGTTTTTAAATGTGGCTATCCATGTTGATTGTATATGAACCTTCAAACACTTTCCATATTCTGTTTTTGTTATTGCAAATGTTGTCTATTATTTTGTATGAGTATTGCCTCAATGTTGGCCAATATTTTCAAACTTTCCACTGAAGAATAAAACACTCCATTTGCCATAAGACAACAGCGGGAGAAGGTGAAGACCATTAACCACAAGCAACAAAAGGACGATAATGGCATTAACAATCTTGGCCACATATTTGTTTTTGCTTTTGCTTGTTTAGTAGTTGTTGTATGAAGGCTCATATTAAAAGTTGTTGTTTTATGTTCTAACGATAATTGGAATTGGTTTTAAAAACATTTTACTTTTTAATGGAGTGTATACATACACACGTATCGCACTTGATGATAAAGAGGGTTTTAACTCATAATTTTCAGTACACGCAAAACTGTTTTAAATTTAACATTAAAGCCATATGAAAAAGAATTTTAAAACCAACCATTTTATTACCGAAAAGTAAACAAAATAGCAAGATATATTAACAGCTGGTAGATATTAATATAACGTGTCGATTTTTTTTTTCAACAAAGTGAAAAAATAAAATTTTTTAATTAATACCCTCTTTATGTTCAAGTGCGATATGTCAGTATGTATATGCAATAATGCAGTATATAACAGAGTTTGCTATAAACCGTAAAAATGTGAAATCACGGTTTCGGTTTTAAGATGATTATAACCGGTCGGTTTAGGTTCGGTTTTGAAAATATCCAAGTAACACTTTTCCTTATGAAGCGATTCTGCTGGAATTCTATCCCAAACATTCTTGAAGAACTATAAACAATTTGAAACTCAAATGGCTTAATCGACTTAGAATTACTAAAGAACCCAGAATAAATATACTTTATGGGATCAATACATATACCATACATACAAAAAATATGTTATAAAATAAGGTAAATTTAATTTTCCTTAATACTCAATCAGTTAAACCGTGGAATTGTTTCAAAATTTCTACTTCGTAATGTTGAGCTTTATATTTTTTTCGCCCTTCCAGAAATAACATTCCCCTTAGACTTTAATATTTTCATTCTAATTATGCAAATTAGCTCTGAATTTGACAATGTTTTGACGTTTATTGATTTCTGTGATTCCCAAATAGCTTCTATCTTAATTTTTTTCGTTTTTATTATATAAAAGATAATAGATTTAATTATTTTAAGCTTATTAGCCAGTAAGAAAATATCAGTTTCGTTGGAGAATTAGTTAAATAAATAAATAAATTGGGCGGGGATCTCGGGAATTTGATTTTTATTTGCAGCTTTGCCGGAAATCCAAAAAATCCGGAGAACAACTCTATTCTTATAGGAAATAGTTTAATCTTTTCAACAAAAAAATTTTTAATATTTTTAATTAGGCTTAAGTTCATTAAATTTAATTTTCATTAAATTATTTTTATGAAGAAAGGAATTTTACAACATGAAAATTAATTAAAATTTATTGATAATTTTTCATTCTTGACTCAATCTGGGCTCGAACCCAGGTGTTTACGGACAGGTTACCCTGACATGTTTCGATTGCAACCACTCAATCTCCTCGCAGCCATCGACGACTGCTGACGAAACATGTCAGGGTAACCTGTCCGTAAACACCTGGGTTCGAGCCCAGATTGAGTCAAGAATGAAAAATTATCAATAAATTTTAATTAATTTTAATGTTGTAAAATTCCTTTCTTCATAAAAATAATTTAATGAAAATTAAATTTAATGAACTTAAGCCTAATTAAAAATATTAAATATTTGGATTAAAAACTATAAATAGTTCAATAAAATAACCACAATACTAATAATTAAAAATTTTTTTTTAAATTGTTCATCTTTAAAACCGGAAAATTGTCGGTTAGGCTTATCCTGTGAAGAGATTGTGCACAACCCTTAATGGTAAAACTTTAAAATAAATCATTATGAATCGCTTAGAAATCTTGTAATTAGAGAGTCTTTAAATGGTTAATAACATAAAAAAATTAAAAAAAAACTTGGGTGTTACTTTTAATCGTACCTTTACTTGGTCGGATCATATTAACCAAGTATGTGGCAGAACATATGCTATGCTTAGAAGCCTTTGGTGTAGTCAACATTTTACTCTACAGAGGATAAGAATGATGCTAGCCAAATCGTATTTAATGCCAACACTTTTATATTGCTGCGAAGTCTTTGCTGCTTGCAATGCCACTGACAAACGTAAGCTTGTTACAACATTTAATAACATCACGCGTTACATTTTCGACTTTGCGGATTCCTTAACTTATTCATATTTATACCGAATTCGTACTTAAAATAATTGGAAAACAGGATTGACTTAATTAAAAGGGAGATAATGTTAATCTCAAACTGTGCTTGTTTTAAGTACTTTTAAGTGCTACCCGTACTCGAATTCTTAAGTACGACTCGTACTAAAGTAAGAAGAAAAGTTTAAATTTAGTACAAGTTTTTTCTTTCAGCGTTGAGGAGTCCGTGAAGCAAAAACAGGTGGAAGCCTCTGGTTTAGTGAAATTTGTTATGTTAAATTATTTTTTTAACAAATAAATTCAGTTATAAAATGTATAAAATGCTTTTAGAAATTAATGAAAAAATCATTTGTTTTAAATGAAATGTAAATGCTCCGTTTTTTAAATGAATTTTAATTTGTTTAAAATGAGTTTTCGTTTGAATTTAACTAGATAATATTTTGAGTGTATAAAATTTGTTCCATGTAACTATAACTCTTGGTTTTTAAGTCCATAAGGGGAAAACTAACCTGCGTTATTTTTTTAATAAACATTTTTTAGAACAAAAAGGACAATTTTGTGACCCATATAACTTTTATTATGGCTATAAAATTCAAAATGCATCTTTATCTTTGGAAAAAATGAGAGCAATATTTTTCCCCTTCGTTTTTTAATCCCTAAGGGGAAACTTACTGTTTTTCTGTTTACCAGTGTAACGAAGCGCACCGGGTTAAGCTAGTACTTTATAAATTTTATGTTTTTATAAAATTTGATTTATTGAACACACTCGAAACACAAAAATAGTTAAGGCCCAAGATTACAGTCATTAGACAGCTAAAAACCATGGTCTCACGAATAAAATATTATTTTCAGGGGCCTGATTCTGGCAGTCGTAATCGAGTACTTTCTCGATTCGAAAGCAATTTAATATCTAATTATTTCAGCCAATATTGAACGAATCGGAATTATTTTTTCAGTGTTGCGAAGCACTAATTTGAGTTTCACAATACTGAAAAATAATGTCGATTCGTTCAGTATCGACTGAAAGAATTAGAAATAAAATTGCGAGAAAGTACTCGATCACGACTGCCAGAATTAGGCCCCAGCTTTTTGATAACCATAAGTTAAACCATCAAATGTTATTGGTTATCTACTAGTTAGACTAGTTTAATAAAACGTACATAATAGAAGAAAAAAATGCAAAGTATTGACGCCGCGTTAATTAGGCATGTATTGGCATTTTGACAATTTTTGACAACGTTTGACGCTTTTGCTTAAGTACGTCTGTAACTTTTTTTATTTTCTTTAACATTTCAGTTAATTTTTATATTTAGGAAATAATTTCACGGTGCTTCAGTGAAAATATACTTGGAAAATGACCTAGTGTAAGTTGAAGGCCTTGTTGAGTAGATCTCAAATCAGTTTTAAAATGTTCGGAAACACCCTCAAATTTCGGAGTTATTCCGAAAAAACGATTTTCGGGTAGGTTCGAGTACTTATGAACACGTAACTCAGTTGATTATTATCCAATTTTTATTTTTTAAACGGTTTCAGAAAGAAGAGACATGTACCTTTCTAAATGTATACACTTTTTGGTATGTGTATACAATTTTTGTAGTGATATTCTTAATTATATCTAATTTTAATTTGATTTTTTCTCGATTTTTCAAATTTGGTGCCATTTTTTTAAATTAGTTTGTTTAGAAACATACCAATATGTATACACACTATTAAAGTTAATTTAGTTTTGAGTTAAACCAGCTTTCATTTAATAAAATCGAACAAAAAATAAAAAAGTTATTAAGGTTTTTCAAAAGTGAAAAATTTAGCTTTTTCAAATATTGTTCAATAGACCGGGTCAACCTCCATAAAAAACAAAAATTATGCCAGTCTCCCCGTAGAATGAAAGATATGTCAAAAAAAGTTTATAAAACAGGAAATATTTTTATTTTTTTCTGCTACGCCCCCAAATACAGCCCTTTTGGTTTTTTATTTATAGCGCTGCCATTTAAAGTCTTATCTCATCAAATCGCATATCGGTGTTCATTGCTTGACAGTGGCTTCATTTTTAATCGGATAATAATCAACTGAGTTACGTGTTCATAAGTACTCGAACCTACCCAAAAATGGTTTTTTCGGAATAACTCCGAAATTTGAGGGTGTTTCCAACTTTTTAAAATTGACTTATGATCTACTCAGTAAGGTCTATAACCTACACTAGGTCGCATTTCAAATATAAAAAAAAGTGCTCATTTGTAGCAACGTGTTTTTATTATCTATCTATATATGGGCAAATCCTGCGTGACGAACGCTACATTCGCACGCGTTTCTTGATTGAAATATAAACATTTTTTGGTCTTTCAAAAGAGATAGCTTCAACTTATATATAGTATTTAGTGGCATTAATATGTACTTACGAATGGCATATATCATAATTTCTTAAGCCTAGATTACACTATCTCACAAGTCTTACGTATTCCATAATACTTTGTGAGACAGAAATCTAATGACTTTTGTTGCGACTGTCAAAAAATCTAATGTAACATGACAGTTTGTGTTCACATCATCACACAAAGTATAAACACTCACACATGAAATAAAATGCAACCCTGATCCAAATAAAAGTATTATTGTTTAGAAATTTTTCAAAAAACGATGAAGTCGTATGGGATGTCAAACGTTTTTCATAATACTTGTCATTTTCGTGACACACTGCATTCACTCTATCACACTTTGTCATATTACTTGAGACATGTTATTAATACAAAGCATAATAGTGTAATCTAGCCTTTAGCAAGTATTTGTTGCGAAATAATGGATCACAAAGTTTTGTGACGCACGCTACAAAAAGTGGAAGTAACTTCAAAGGTAGACGTGCGTTTTTCTAATTTTTAGCGAATTTGGCATGATAAGGTATACAAAATCTAATTCCTAAAAGAAAGATGACTATAAGAGAATTTTAAACGCACTTATTCGCAGCCAAAAAATGTTGTGATTTTTTGACAAAAGCCGTGAACCCTTTGTGACGCACGCTACAGTTCTTCCAGTAGTATTTTGTTATTATATTTTATTTATAATCCAAATTTTTAATATTTTTAATTAGGCTTAAGTTCATGAAATTTAATTTTTCATTAAATTATTTTTATGAAGAAAGGAATTTTACAACATGAAAATTAATTAAAATTGTTATTGATAATCTTTCATTCTTGACGTGGCTGGGGCTCGAACCCCGGCCGGCAGGTTACCATGACATGTTTCGATCGCAACCACTCGATCTCCTCAGATGGATTTGCCGTCTTTTGTTATTTATTTTAACAAAAAAAATTATATTTTTATGAATTGCATTTCTTAAACTAATTTCTTAACTAATGAATATCAATTTTTTTTAACGAAATTTATATTTTGATAAGTCTGCTGTAAGTGCTTTTTTAAGCACAAAAGTCACCTAAAATAATGCTAAATTCACGTATCACATTAAAAAATCAGCAGTGGGATAGGATTTGGTAAAAATTATTGCATTAATGATCATTAAAATACATATTTTTTTTATAAAAATGAAATTATACATCTAGTCTTATATTCCAATAAAAAAAAATTCATTTGACAAATTTTTGGTTGGTAGACTGTTTCTGGGATTTGCCCATATATAAAATAGTTGCGTGAGTGACTGACTCATTCATCATCGCCCAGCCCAAGCCGCTGACCCTAGAAATTTGAAATTTGGACTAGCGATTGGTCACTCCCCAAATCGATTCACTAAGACGGAATTTTGCGAAATTCGAATGTTTAGGGGGTAAAAAAAAAGGTAAAAACGGGAAAACTCGGTAACCCTATATCTCCAAAACGAAAAGGGATGCAAAATAAATGTATTACTCATCGCTGTTCTTTCGAAAAATAAGCGGACAGGTGTCTGGTACTTTTTTGAAATTCTGCCCTATTAGGGAGTAAACGGGTAAAATCTGAATTTTAGTACTTTTTTGCCACCCCTATCTATCTTTTGAACCAATAAACATAGAAACAAAGTTAATACCACATTCGAAACTTATCAAAAAAATACGTAGATAAATTAGGTACTTTTTCGAAATTCGAACATTTAAGGGGTGAAAATCGTAACAATTTTTGGTACTTTTTTTTACAAAGCATTTTCCTCCATTCATTGACATATTCTGATTAAATTATGGGCTACCAACACAATACTGAAATTTTGGATTAGGGGAAAAATATAGTACCCAAAAAAGGATATGGGCACTTCCAAGATTGTTAACGGGACATTCGCACACGTTTATATTGACAAAACTGTAAACAACAACCTGATTTTCATTTTTTTAATTAATGATTCGTTTAACTCTCAATTAGCTCTTTAATTTCCGCAAACTGTCGTGGTTTCCGAGATAATTGCAAAAAACCAGTGATTGTAAACGGGACAAAAAACGGAAGTGGGTTTTAATGAGTAACCGTTTAAACAGTGATTTCTGCGAAACCTGACACAATATTTTATTGGGATTAATTTTAAAATGTTGCGTACTAATGTGCCCTAAAAATGGTTTCGATTTCAAAATAAAATATGAATTATATTTTTTTTAATAAATTGCAAACGGGACAATTTTTCCACCATGATTTAAAATTTTTTTATGTTGCTATTATAAAATTATAAAATCCTTTATATAAGAAACTTAATAAAAAATGTTTTTCAGATCATAAATATGCCTTAGATTAGAGTATTGTTGTTCCAAATGCATATTTTCTAATATACACAAGTATGTGCTAAAAGTTGTAGTACTTCGTTTACCATTTATCTTTTTATTCGAATCAATTAATTTATACGCATATATTAAAAAAATATAAGCAATTCTCTAAATAAATCTTGAAAAGAAAAATTTTTTTTCCATTTTTTGTGGTTGACGTTTTTTGGAAATAGCCATATACGGGAAATTTGATATTTTTCTTTCTGGTTCTACTAAAGTAGCGGGTTAAATGCTATAATTTAATCAAGTTTAAACCTAGAAAAATAAACTTTAGAATAAAAATATGTCCACAGAGACCTGCGCCTTGACGGCTTAAGCCGGCTGAGCCGCGCCGCCGATTATTTTTAACAGCCGCCGCCGTCGAAAATTTATCGACTAAAGTCGGCTTAAAATCAGCCGCTGGTCACAGTCATTTAATCGAATATTTCCTACAAGAAATGCATAACCAAAACTAGAAAAAATTTTTTCAATTCTTCTTATTTTTAATAAAAACAGTTTTTTTTAATAAATAAAAATGTTTATGAGTAAGATATAGTGCTTGTATATTTTTAAAGGTTTTGCGGTAAAAATTTAAAATCTCATTTAGGAATAGATAATAGTCCACAAGCATTAAAATAATTATATATACAAATTAATTTTATTGTTCAAACTAAAATATGAAAGTTGGTAAAAAAAATTATTTTTAAATTGGCCTAAGCTTAAGTCGGCTTAAGCCGGCTTTGAGCAGCCGCCGGCAATATTTTTGCAAGCCGCAGCCGCCGACAAAACATGAAGAAAAAGGTATTTTGCTAGAGTTACCATTTTTTGCTCTGATAAAAATTTTTAGTTAACCAATATGCTATAAATAGGCAGTGTGAGTTAACCAATATTTAACTACCCTAGAGGGAAGCGAACTGACACCAAAATACTCCCGTGATGGTAGGACCCGGTTCTAGTTCTAACACTTTATATGAATAAGACCCACTGCTTTTACATGGGGTTGTCATTGGAGGTGGTCAATTGATACCATTTGAACAGTCACACATCTATTCACAATGACCGTGCTTAGTGTTAGTTACTATAATGAATTATTTTTTCAGTACAATGTAGTATTTTTTCAATAAAATAAGTCCTAGAACTAAATTTAAAAACCAAATTTTAGAAAATCCCAAAAAATGTGTCACACCACCGGTGAAGACTGTACTGTCATTACTTGTTCTACCATTTTGTTCTTCATGCACCAGTTAAATGACTGGTTCTCCTTTCACTGGTCATGAGTTCTTTCTTTTTGAACTAGTTCTATTTTCACAAGTCCCAGTACCAGTCTGTTGGAACAATTGACACAAATTTCCTGCAGGGTAATGACAGTTAATTTAGGATTAAAATAAAATAAGTTTCAAATGCTTTTTTAAATTCTTGTTTGACATTGCACAAGCAAAAACGAAGAACCATGTTGTTGTTGTAGGATTGTCGCCACCTTATATTTAATTCGCTTTGTTCAATATTTTGTTGTATTAATTTTACACACTGGTTGAATTGTTTGCTTCATTTACTTCTTTTCACCATTAAAAAAAGATAAAAATTCGATTCCATTTTATTTATAACTAACCCATCCATCCATCTGTCCTTTTGTCTATTACCGCTTTAACTTTTTTCTGCTTTGTATTTAAAAATTTATGTTTATACCATTCTCTAGATTTATTAAAGATGTAAAATTTATACACGAGTTTACTAAAGTGGATATTGGAGATTATATTGGAAATTCCATAAACACTTTTACTTTAATCAAACGACTAGATAACGATTGAAACGAATTGTTTTAAATCGTTAAATTTCTTGAAAATAAAATTGGTATGTGAGTTGCGTGGTTTAAGGTGTCATGCTGATATTAACATATTTTTGTTCATAAAATATTTTAGGTCATTTATATGTAAATGTTGAAGAGCTATCCACCAAATTCGAAAAACAGATTCAACTAACGGTTGATAATAAATTGATAGGTACCATTAGAGGTTTGAGGCGTTACAGACTACACTCACAATATTCTGTACGTAAAATTAACTGAAATTGTAATATAAAATAAATGAAACTTCAATTAAAAACCGGTCTACTTATTTTTCATTTATTTTTAACAAAAAGTCCATTTAATTTTTACTGTAAAAAATTCAACACCATATTCCGTAAAATCAAATAAATAATTAGTATTGTGGTTATTTTGTTGAACTATTTATGGTTTTTAATCCAAATTTTTAATATTTTTAATTAGGCTTAAGTTCATGAAATTTAATTTTTATTAAATTTTTTTTTATGAAGAAAGGAATTTTACAACATGAAAATTAATCAAAATTGTTATTGATAATCCTTCATTCTTGACGTGGCTCGGGCTCGAACCCTGGCCGGCAGGTTACCATGACATGTTTCGATCGCAACCACTCGATCTCCTCAGATGGATTTGCCGTCTTACACTCGCAGCCATCGACGACTGCTGACGTCACTAGTCAAACATCAATCCTTAAACCAAATTGTATTTTAACATTTGGTAGATCGAAATTTGCTTTCCTGAATGATTATCCATTTTAATTGATTTTACATGTTTTTTCCTTTACTTCTGTTTTTTCGTACTTTCGTCAAGAATTTTTCTTGAAGTCCAAGTACATTTTTTTTTTTTTTTTTGTTTTTTTCACTTTGTCTTTCTCTTTTCTGCTGACCTTTTTCAGCACAACTTGAAGGACAAATGTACACATAGAGCTCGTGCCTTAGCTTTAACAATAATTAGTATTGTGGTTATTTTGTTGAACTATTTATGGTTTTTAATCCAAATTTTTAATATTTTTAATTAGGCTTAAGTTCATGAAATTTAATTTTTATTAAATTATTTTTTATGACGAAAGGAATTTTACAACATGAAAATTAATCAAAATTGTTATTGATAATCCTTCATTCTTGACGTGGCTCGGGCTCGAACCCTGGCCGGCAGGTTACCATGACATGTTTCGATCGCAACCACTCGATCTCCTCAGATGGATTTGCCGTCTTACACTCGCAGCCATCGACGACTGCTGACGTCACTAGTCAAACATCAATCCTTAAACCAAATTGTATTTTAACATTTGGTAGATCGAAATTTGCTTTCCTGAATGATTATCCATTTTAATTGATTTTACATGTTTTTTCCTTTACTTCTGTTTTTTCGTACTTTCGTCAAGAATTTTTCTTGAAGTCCAAGTACATTTTTTTTTTTTTTGTTTTTTCACTTTGTCTTTCTCTTTTCTGCTGACCTTTTTCAGCACAACTTGAAGGACAAATGTACACATAGAGCTCGTGCCTTAGCTTTAATAATAATTAGTATTGTGGTTATTTTGTTGAACTATCAAGAATGAAGGATTATCAATAACAATTTTGATTAATTTTCATGTTGTAAAATTCCTTTCTTCATAAAAAATAATTTAATAAATTAAATTTCATGAACTTAAGCCTAATTAAAAATATTAAAAAAAATCAAATAAATATTTAGTTATTTTGTAAAATTTTACTGTCAAAAATTCAACACCATATTCAGTAAAAACAATTAAATATTCACTAATTTCACTGCTGTATTGAAATTTATTCAAATTTATGTTTTTACCACCAGCAATCACTTTACAGAATTTTGGGATGATTGGTTCATAATTTACCATGAGTCCAATACAAATTCCCCTCCTGAAAATCATTTTAGTTCGGTTAAAACTGTTACAAATCATGATAATTTAATATATGTAGGTCTCAGCAGCGAAATTTTACATAAGGGCACATATATTCAGGTGAATGCCCTTAGCAGCATTATTTTTTTTTTTTTTTTTTTTTTTTTTTTTTTTTTATTGTATACTTTTATTTACAATCTATTTTACAATATTTAGCAAATTTGATAAATGAAAAAAAATATCACATGTGTTATTAAACTACAATAAGTTTAATAAACTATATAAACATACGTTTGTTCAAAATATATAACAAGTTAAGTGTTGTTTTATTTTCTATACTGGAGATCTAATACATGAAACCTATTCAGTCTTCTAATTTCATTTGTTTCATCTAATAAAGAAATCGCCAATGGGTTTTGGTGGTTGCTTAGTCTATTTACATACCTAGAACTAAATCTGTTTATTTCACTTAAAATAAATGGTACTCTAAGGTCCCTATGAATTTGAATATTGGTCATAAACCATGGGGCGCCGGAAATATTCCTTAATGTTTTAGACTGATAGCGTTGTAAAATCTCAATATTTGAATTACTGGCCGTTCCCCACAACTCAATGCCATATGTCCATATGGGTTTTAAAATAACTTTATATAATTTTATTTTGTTCTCTAAGCTAAGTTGGGACTTACTTCCAAGTAACCAGTTCATTTTTTTGGTTTTTATATTAAGGTACTTTCTTTTATTTTTGATGTGGTCTTTCCATGTGAGACGTTTGTCTATATACATTCCCAAATACTTTACGCAGTTAGACTTCGGTAATTGCAAATTATTTATAAATATGGGAGGGCACTCTTCTTTCCTTAAGGTAAATGTAACATGATTACATTTTTCTACGTTTATAGTGATTTTCCATTTGTTTAACCATTGCTGTAGCATGTTTATCTCTCTTTGCATTACAGAAGAAGCTTCAATGTGGCACTTGTTGGTAGAGATTATGGCGGTGTCGTCCGCATAAGTCGCAACTTCGACATTATCGGATGTTGGTATATCAGAAGTATATATAGTGTATAATATTGGGCCTAAAACGCTGCCTTGTGGGACTCCGCTAGATATTTGATATATGCTTGATACCTCGTCGTCAACTTTCACATAAAAAGTTCGATTGCGTATATATGAATTAAGCAATGAAAAATGTGGGGCAGGTAGAATTTTTTTTAGTTTAAATAGCAGTCCTTCGTGCCACACTCTATCAAATGCCTGCTTTATGTCCAGAAATACTGCAGAGCAATACATTTTGTTCTCTAGTGAGTCCGATATTACTTTTACTACTCTGTGACACTGTTCTGGAGTTCCATGTTGTTGACGAAAACCAAACTGGTGATCAGGTTTATTGCTTTCTTTTTCTAAAACAGGTAATAGCCTTGTTACAAACAGCTTCTCGAATATCTTCGAAAATGTAGTTAATAGACTTATTGGTCTGTAGGATGAAATCTGGTTCTCTGGTTTATTCGGTTTTTGGATCATTATAATTTCCGCTCTTTTCCAAATGGAGGGAAAATAAGATAGTCTCATAATAGAGTTATATATTAGTGTTAAAAATAGAATTCCTTTCTTTGAAAGTGATTTTGCAACTATCGAGTCCATTTTATCATGTCCTGGAGACTTTTTATTATTAAGTTTAGAAATTACATTTTGTACTTCTCTCGGAGAGATATGTTTTATTGGAAGATCCATTTGGTATGGAGATTCTAAAAATGCTAATACGTTATTTTCGTGAACGGTATGTGTTGTCGAAAAAGGTTGATAAATTTGATTTAAATATTCTGAGAAGGCTTCAGCTTTGCTCTTGCTGTTTTTACACCAGGTGCCATCTAATTTCTTAATTGGGACATTTCTTTTTACTGGATGTTTTAAATATTTGGTTGCTTTATAAAGACTATAGTCAGTATCTTTTGAGGTGCCCAAATTTTTCAAAAACATAGACACTTCATTATTTCTCAATTCTGCTATCCTCTTTTTTAGATGGTTTGATGCTCGATTGAAATTAGTTTTATCCATAGGATTTCTACTTTGCTGCCAAATTCTTCGAAGCCTCCTTCGTTCTTGTAAAAGTTGTCTTATTTCCGTAGATATAAACACTTTCTGGCCTCTTTGTGGTTGTATTGTAGGTGTAGATAAATAAGCAGAGATTTTAATAACACTACAGAGGTGATCTACAGCTTTATCAATTTCGTCCCCGGTCTTTAAAGATACGTTAAGATCTAAATTTTGATCCATCCAATGCTGAAATGCGTTAATATCAGTTTTAGGAGTGATAATTTTAAATTTTTTTTCAATAGTTGCTGTAAGAGTGCTGTAGCTTAAAATTATAGGAGAATGGTCAGAATTAAGGTCATAAGAATCTGTAACATCAAGAACGACATCCGGTATGCCTGAGTAAACAAAAAAATCTAATAAATCTGGAATTTTATTTGGGTCAGTAGGCCAATACGTCGGACTTCCTGTGGACAATGTTTTGAGCCCTAGTTTTGTAATGCACTTAAAGAGTTCTTTTCCTTTAGGATTAGATAGTCTAGAACCCCACCATGGATGCTTAGCATTAAAGTCTCCGCCGACAATAAATTTACCACCAAGAGTTTTGAAAAAAGTTTCATAATTTTGTGCACTTAAACTGTGTCGAGGTGGACAATATATGGCATAAATTGAAACTTCGTAATTGTTGCACTGTATTTTTACTCCACAAGCTTGTATATCTGGTTTTATTATGGGGCTTAGCGATTCGTATTTCAGATTAGACTTAATTAAAACAGCTGATCCAGCGTGGGCTTTATTATTTGGGTGATTGGCTTGAAACAGATCGTAACCTTTAACGCTAAAGTAAGTTTTAGATGTAAAGTGTGTTTCAGATATGAGTAAAATATCTAAATGATTTGTTATAAGAAAAATTTCTATCTCTCTTGTGTGATTGGACGCTCCATTAGCATTCCATGTTGCGATTCGTAGATTTATTTGCATAATTTTTCCATAATTTTTGACATCATATCAAACATTTTATCCATCATACGTTCTAATGTTTCTAAAAACCTCATTTCGGGACTGGTTGTATTACCCACAACTGCTTGAGCATATGTGATACCTTCACTAGTGCTGTGGTTGTTTAAAGTAGAATTTGCAGAAGGAAATTGAACATTCCGTGTTTGCCCATATGTACGTTGATGATGGGTGTTATTATTGTTGCGTATTTGATGCATTTTTTGGTAAAAAGGGCAGCCTTTATAATTTGCAGTATGATCCTGAAGACAGTTAACACATTTTGGTGGAGTTTCTAAATTTTTTGTACATTCCGCGGTGGGATGGTCAAATCCGCATTTAACGCACTTGAACGGACGTTTGCAGTAGGATTTGGTATGGCCAAATTGTTGACATCGGTGACATTGAACTAAGTCGTCAGTTTTTCTCGGTACTTCAATAGTGACGATTGCATTGTTAATGTGTTTTACTTTAAAAATATCTTTATTTGTCGGACTTGGATCAAGGTCTACACAGAACATTGGTAATGGCAACTTTGTTACCCTACTTCTGACATTAATAACATTTCTAACCAAATGACCTAACGATAAAAGTTCTGCTTTTATATCGCTAACTGGGGTGGAATTATGAATGCCCTTTATAACTACTCTATAAGCTCGTTCCTGTTTAAGTTGAAAAGTGTGGTAATTGATATTTTTTGACTCAAATAATTTAACAATTTTTCTGTAGGAATCAATACTTTTTATCATTAATCTTACTTCATTATCTCTTAAACACTTATAATTATAGTCTTTTATTTCATCGCTTATTGTTTTAAGCATTTTAGTTATATTTGTAACGCCAGGAATGTAAATTGGTGGAGGCTTCGGTGCATTATTGACTTCATCATCGTCTTCACTTTCTATTTTTTCTTCAGCAGATTCTTTTTCACCAAGTAAATGGAATTTATTAATTCTTGACTCATCGTTTGTATTCATTTTTTTGTGTTGATGCATATTTGGAGATTTTGTTAAACGCCGTTTGTTTGTTTTTATACCTGGCACTTGCTGCCAAATATCATCCGCTTCATCGCTGTCTTCACTTAAAGTTGTCATAGCGACAAATTGTTGCTATTTTTATTTATTTTTTTTTTTTTTTTTCTTAATATTTTCAGTTTTGTTGTTATGTTTTTTTCACTTCTTATTTCAAGTTATAACTGAATTTTTTTTTAATGAATGTAATTGTTTTTGGGGACAAAAATTCATGGAATTTTTTTTTTTTTTTGATCCCTTTTTTTAAATAGATAAGTTTTGTTTTTGTTTTTAGCACTTGCGAAAGGTTTTCAACACGTCTTTTCTCTAAGAAAGTCAATGAAAAACTGAGCATTATTTAAAATTAAAAATATAATTTATAAAAAAAAAAAAAAAAAAAAAAAAAAATCCTCAATTTTAAATTTTTACAATTTTTAGTAATCTATATAATCATTTTGGTAATAGGTGCAAAATCAACAAATTGTTTGCTTGATTTTTTCTGTATAGGATTACTACCCTGCAAATAATATTGGACCACCTGATCCATTTTGATAAATTGGACTACTCCATGAACTGGTCCGATGTAATGCAAGCATGGACCATGTCATTGTTAAAAAGTCTTTGTTGTGAGACGACATGTCTTCGTTTTTCAACGACGTGCTTTCGTTTTTGAACGAATTCAAAACCAATCCTCTTGAGTATACCATGGGCTAGTTTTAAAACTACTCCTTAGTAGTCCAAAGGTGGGCTATATGGTCCTCCCCTAGGAAATAATAATAATTTTAAATAGACCATGTTATTTCCATACGTTTGGGTTTATTTTTGAACTATTCCTAGTACCTTGTGGGCTTCCCTTTACACGCGTGTTTGGACTGGTCCTATCACAGCTGCCAGATCAACTGTATTTTCAATTTAAATTTGTTGCCTTTCTTTTTCATAAAATAGCGATATGATTCATTATTTTTTCTTTATGAGGCACTTAAAAATAATATTTTGTATTAAAAATAAACATTGTTAACCAAAAATCGAAAGCTGGTATCCAAAATATGCACTTAAGCAAAATGCACGGCCACGATTTTTTTTTTCTAACAAAATTTAGCCATCATACACAATGCTTTGTGTTTTGTGCAGATATGCAAAAAATGCAGTTAAGTAAAATGCAGCTAAACGAAAAATACTGTAGTACAAAACCCTTAAAACCGTTCATAGCTATTTTCAAGAAAGTTATACACAATATGTAGTGTTCTGTTTTATACCCTCCGCAACCACTAGTGATGAATTAGGGAATACTTAGTTTGTAATTCCGTGTGAAACTTTTTATTGTTTGTCTCAGGCCCAATGGAGTACATATATTCTGGCTCCTTGAGCAATCCTGTATACCCGCACGCCCGTCTTTTGAAAACACGCTCACTTTCGAAAAACTCAACAGAAGAGAAAAGTGTTGGTGTCAAATAGCTTTTAGTTATCCTAAGCAGCTTGGGATTAAAATCCAGCAAAATCGGTTTAATAGGATTCGAGTAATGAATCCAAATGTGGAACCACCACTCTAAAAAATTGATATGTTACAAAAACTAACATAAATGATGTCATAATGCTATAAATCCGTGCAGATTTTACACAAAATCGCTCTATATGTCTAGAAATCATACTGGTAAATTTCATGAAGATCGGTCCATAATTTACCGTAAGCCCCATATAATGCCCACTCTGGGAACTTATTCTCAATACCACTTTTAAACTATGAAACGCTATAACAAATTCTACTTCTAAATCGAAATTTGTTCTAATTTAGTGTTTTTTAATAGCAGAAAACACTTTATAGAATTTTTTTGATGATTGGTCCATAATTTACCAAGGGGACAATATAAATTCCCCTCTCGAAAAAATTTGTAGTTCGGCTAAAACTGTTATCTGAACAGGAATAAAAGTAAAATCTTTCTGATTGTCGGTCAATAATTTAACTTATGAAGGTTTAAACCGCAACCAGTTTTAATACTGACGTTCGTTTTTATAAAGATTAATAAATAATTAATAGATCCCATAAAAGATCACCGCCTGTCTACTGTGGAGGGTATATTTTTTTTTTAATTGAATGCAATAATCATTTCTTGGGTCCCAATATGACCCAATCTGTCTTTTCAACTCTTTTTTTTCAAATTGATAACATTGGCTTCAGCCAAAAAATACCAAGATAAGTTAATTGGGACCTCCTGAACACGAAAAACGCTGTAATTTTTTTTCCTAAGTACCGTTTTTTAGATAACGGTACTTTTGTGTTTTTCGGTGTATGGTCCCACTCAAACCCTTGTGGTGCCCAACCAATATGCTGAAAATATCTATCTGATAAGAAATGGCTGAGTAATGACACCACTGTCGTTCCACAAAATATAAAAACTTTATTTTTCATCTGATTTTTTCAAATTACGCTTAAAATGTTGGTAACCATCCAACGTCACCATCTTTCTCGTTGGAATCACTGCCATGAGCACTGTTATTGTCTCTGGCATAAGCTTTTGCCAAATTTAAGGATGTTGATTGTAACATATCGTTTTTGGTAGGCTGTGTAATTTTTTTCGTAATTTCCGCTGATAGTTCCGCATTCTGAAAAAAACGCCTGGCCGTATTTCCGTCATTGATTGGAGTTACCGAATCCGGGTTTTGGACGATCAACAATTAAACAAATCAGTAATACAACAGCAACACAAAACAAATAATAAATATTAATAACAAAACAAAACAGATACACAAAACGCCAGCAACACAAAACATTCGTGGAAATTTATCATTTTTGACCACTGACATTATGAACAAAAAGTAGAATTAATCAAAAATGCCACAAAAGCGCAGCTCAATTTTTTGCAGAAACATCGTCTACTATCCGCAAATAAAAAAAAAATCAGAGCCCGATCTAGTCCAATAAATAACGATATGTCCAACTATATACTCCAAATATGCACATTTTGGGGACTTTGAACAAAAAAAAATAATTTAAAAAAGGTTCTCTAAAGTAAAATAAAATGCGCTCAAATCGAATCATAACTAGTAAGAACTACTTTTTCAAAATGAATAGCTTCTTAAACTCATTATTTAGTAGCTTCGTTCTTTACCTATGTACATCTATAACAACTTCTTCAATTACTTTTTTCTGGTTGTATGTAGGTAAAACAAGTAATGACTTACTTTTAAATGCGTTCATTTTGGGTTCTTTCAGTAGAATTGTAAGTAGTGCTCTTATGTTTTTCTGATTACTCAACACATTATTTTGTAAGCGAAGTTTTTACTGGGTATTAAATAACGTTTTTTGCTGAAAAATAAATCAATACCTGAAGTTGAAGGCTCCATACTTGATTTAAATTTCACTTGAAGTTTTTTTTTTTTATCGAAAATACACTTTTATAAACTTGAAATATCAATGTTAAAGCGAGCGCAAGCGAACAAAGAATGAAAGGGTAAATTCGAAAACAGGCGGCATGAAATAACCCTCCAAAATATAACCCCCCAAAAAAATAATGAAATAACCCCCCAAAAGTTTGTACAGGGGTGTTATTTCATTTTTTAATTGGGGGATTATTTCGTATGAAATAATCATTCTGAAATAAAGCCCCAATATATTTTTTGGGGGATTATTTCATTTTCAAATTTATAATGAAAACGTTTTTGGGCGCAAGGATTTTCTCCACTTTGGTATACAGAACACCTGCTTCGATAAATAGCCGGCCTTCGGCTGGGCGCAATGGTTTTCTTCTATATGGTATACCAAACACCGGCTTCGCTAACTAACGCGTCTCTGCGTATCCGGCTCGAGTCGATATTTTTATACTATAAAGGAGAAAATACTGGCGCTACGCAGAGAAGCTTTAGTAAGCGAAGCCGCTGTTTGTTATACCATAGAGGAAAAAGTAATTGCGCCCGGCCGAAGGCCGGCTATGCAGAAAAGCCCGAGTTGGCGAAGCTTGTGATTGGTATATCATACCATGATATCTATTGCGTGATTCTTTAAAGCAAAAGTGTATAATTGATTGTTTTACATATACTGGGCTCTTATTTCATTTCAGAAATTGGGGTTTTATTTCATATGAAATAATCCCCCAAAATTAGGGAAATATTTTATTTATGTTTGGGGCGTTATTTTATTTTGTTGGGGGCAAATTCCATTTTCAAAATTGGGGCTTTATTGCATATGATATAATGCCCCACGTTTTGGGGAGTTATTTCATTATTTGTTTGGGGGTTATATTTTGGGGGGTTATTTCATGCCGACTCGAAAACACAATGCAGCTGCACTATACAACTTAGAGCCCTAATTTTTCGGTTAGTGACGCAGAATTATATCTAGTTTCTATGGTTATTAAGTATTCGAGTGTTATTTATAAATTACTTTTTTAATTAATCCACAGTTTTGATACCCAATAACCCAGTGTGCGGCGTATGAAACAGAATAAGATCCGTGCGTACATACGACGAAGAAACGCTTTAACGTTTGAGTCAACTATTGTGTGCCTTTATATTAAACACTAGACGTTTTTATTTGACAACATGGCTACGTCAACCGCTAAATATTCATACGGTGCAATTGTTTACTAACGGTAGTAATACAAATTTTACAAGTAATTAACATACAAAAAATATTGAAAATTAAACAATTCTTTATAAAAGTAAAACTATTGGAACATTGTTAAATACATTTGTGGTTCACTATTTACACAGCCTGTTTAAACTTTTATTTTGAACAGTTGTGTATATGTTAACAGTCCATTAAAAAGTAAAACATTTTTAAACCAATTCTAATAATCGTAAGAACATAAAACAACAACTTTTAATATGAGTCTAAAACAACAACAGCAAAAGCTACATAAAATATGAGGAAAATATTGTTAATTAGGAATGGGCAAAAAATATCGATATATCAAAATATCGATATTTTAAAAAAAATAATCGATAATAATTAGTATTGTGGTAATATGGTTAAACTATTTATGGTTTTTAATCCAAATTTTCAATATTTTTAATCAGGCTTTAGTTCATCAAATTAAATTTTCATTAAATTATTTTAATGAAGAAAGGAATTTAACAATATGCTAATTAATTAAAATTGTTACTGATAATCATTCATTCTTGACTGACCTGAGATTCGAACCCAGGCGGCTGGTTACCCTGATATATATCGCCGATATTTAAAATACTGATATATTGATATTGAAATACGACTATCGAATTCGATATTTTTTAAAGTCAGTCTTTATTGAAAACTCAAAATTTTAGCCGCTTTTCAAACAATATGTTTTTTTAAGAATTGGCATCACTGCATGCATCATATGTTTTTTAAACTAACATGAAGATCTACAAGCCCAAATACACTTATCAAGCATTGTGGTAGTATTTATTAGTGAAAATGTGTTTGTATGTGTCACACCGACGGTGCTGGATGGAAAATCAAAAAATTTAGATATGACGGCGAATATTACGTCCAGCACACGCACACGATGAATTCGCCCGCTGGACAAGCATTTGACAAGTGTATTTGGCCCTTAAAATGATTGTCATTTATAAGAAGAAGAATTAAGAAAAAAGCGGGATTTTCACATTGCAGATTTCTAATTAAAATAGTAAAGTCAAACGAACTTGAAACGATTTATTTTATGCGGTTTTGAAACAATAAACCGTCGGTCCCATGTAGAAAGGCCCTAACTCGATTTTTTCAAAATTGAGTTTTTTAGTGATTCCAATACATTTCCCACAAAAACACCTCGTCACAAAAATTTAATACAATAGCATAAGAAATATCAGTTAAACAAGCAATTGAAGAAGCCATTTTACAGGCGGCATGAAATAACCCCCCAAAATATAACCCCCCAAAAAAATAATGAAATAACCCCCCAAAGCGTGGGGCCTTATTTCATATGCAATAAAGCCCCATTTTTGAAAATGAAATTATACCCCAACGAAATGAAATAACGCCCCAAACATAAATGAAATAATTCCCTAATTTTTGGGGCTTATTTCATATGAAATAAAACCCCAATTTCTGAAATTAAATAAAGGCCCAATATTTGTAATGCAATTAATTATACAGTTTTGCTTTAAAGAATCACGCGATACCATGATATACGTATGATATTCCAAACACAAGCTTCGTCAACTAAGGCTTTTTCCTCTATGGCATAACAAACCCCGGCTTCGATAACTAAAGCTTCTCTGTATAGCGCCAGGACTTTCTCCTATATTGTATAAAAAACCCGACGCGACCCGTCTACGCAGAGAAGCTTTAGTAAGCGAAGCCGGTATTTGGTATACACTATAGAAGAAAACCATTGCGCCCGGCCGAAGGCCGGCTATCCAGGACAGCTTTATTTATCGAAGCCGGTGTTCTGTATACCAAAGTGGAAAATTCCTTGCGCCCAAAACCCTTTTCATTGTAAGTTTGAAAATGAAATAATACCCCAAAAAATATATTGGGGCTTTATTTCATAACGATTTTTTGGGGGATAATTTCATACGAAATAATACCCCAATTAAAAAAATTAAATAACACCCCAAACAAAATGAAATAACCGCCCAAAAATCGTTTTTGTTGTTCTCTGTACAAAATTTTGGGGGGTTATTTCATTATTTTTTTGGGGGGTTATATTTTGGGGTGTTATTTCATGCCGCCCATTTTACATTATGATACATACAGTCTGTATTATGTTTTTGCCTTCTCCTATAAAGTTGCATTTATGTGAGTTAGGGCCTTTCTATATGACACCAACGATATGTGCCTATATATAATTGGAATAATAATATATATATATATTAAATTTTTTAATTTGGTAGTAGTTTCAGCAAAATACATTCGATATATCGATATTTTTGAAATAATATATATCGATACTCTTAAAAAATATCGATTCGATATATGTATATCGATATATTTTTTCAATTTGCCCATCCCTATTGTTAATACCATTATCGTCCTTTTATTGCATGTGGTTGATGGTTTTCACCTTCTCCCGCTGCTGTCTTATGGCGAATGGAGAGTTTTATGCCTCAGTGGAAGTTTGAAAATATTGGCCAACATTGAGGCAACACTCATACAAAACTATAGACAACATTTGCATTTACAAAAACAGGATATTGACAGTGTCCGAAGGTATTTATAATATCAACATCGACAGCAAGAAATAAATAACATTTTAAAAGCAACAACACCAAACAATCTGAAAATTTAATTTAAAATGTTTCCCACATTGTTAATTAGTCGACCTAACAACCCCCTTTACCAACATTAAACTACAATAACAAAAAAAAAAAAAATATCAATTTGACCAACCAATTTTAAAAGGATTATAACGTTTGTCACCAGTTTCATTGGTTCAGTATCTGATAAAACTATACGTGTACCATATACATATGAAGGCAAGCATCCTAAATTGTGGAATGACACATGGATTATACGAGTGCAGTTTGATAATTTATTGGCCTTTATTTGTCAGCATAGTCTCCTTCAAGCTCGATACATATAGTCGATGGCGTTTCAAGTTTTTTGTGTCCTCCAAATAATACGATTTCTCAGTACCCTCAAAACAGGTTTGGTTCAATCCGAATCTCTTCTTTTGATCGAAATCTATTAAAATGTACCCATCCCATTAATTTCTTCGAATTTGGAAACAGAAAAATGTCGCATGGTACAAAATCTGGAGATTACGCTGAATGGGTTAGCAGTTCGTAACCAAATTCATGGATTTTTGCCATAGTGACTAGTTCATTTTCCTAATGGAACAAAACTTTTTCTGTTCCAGATTATAGATGAAAATGTCACCACGTGCATTCCAAAAAATTGTGGACACAAGCTTGTTGGCCGGAAGAGCCACCTTAGCCTTCTATGGTGCACGTTTACCCTAACAAATCCACGGTACCCATAGGGGGGATAGATTTTTAATGCTGTTTTATAGTTAATGTCAAATTGGAATTTCGTACCTTTTCTAAAATAATTTTGCTCAAACTCAAAACCTATGTACTTCACTATTAAGGCAGCAAATATATTAAGTACATTTGAGGGGTAAACAGGGTGAAAATTCGTACTTTTGGTACTTTTTGCAAACAAGTTTTACATATCTTTACTCTCATAGTGCAGTGTCATAGTGATAGATAGTCATAGTCTAATAGTGATGTGTTTAAGACATAAAAATATTAGTTCTAGACTTAACTTTTAGTCAGGGCTTAAAAAACTGCATTCGAAGCCAAAAACTGTCGAACAAAAAACGAAAATGTGTATACAACTTTTCGCTTTTTTTGTTGGTTTGACAGCAACTGTTTACATTTAATGAATCAGAAGTAAAATCAAGAGTTTTTTGTTTGGCCAATGACAAGTGAAGAAGTGGAAGAAATGGCAGTTTTTCTACGTTGACTGTAGTTTTTTAAACGCTGCGTTTAGTATATTGGTCGAACTGAGATCACCTTCTGTTTTGATGTTACGATTTTCGTCCATCCGACCGGCTGGCTGGCTGGTAGTATGTTCATGTAAACATTGTGCGCAAAGTAGAGTCCAATATTTTAAGATAATCTGATGAAATGGAACATACGTATTAGGGTGTTCAATTAATCGGGTTTTATTTTTGTTCGGGCACTTAGATTTTTTTTTGATTTTTATTTTTTCGAGCAAAAATTCAAAAATAACAGTTATTTTTGTTCAAAAAAATAAAAATTATAAAATAACGGTTATTTTGGTTCAAAAAATTAAAATCAAATAATAACGGTTAATTTTGATCGTAAAAAATAAAATCAAAATTTTAAAAATGAATATATTTTATCATAGACAAGTTTATAAGGATCAATATTGTATACTTGAATCAGTTTTCCGCCATTAACTTCTATATGCTTTTTTTGTTTTTAAATTTCAATCTAACTATTATTTTCGGTCCCCGGTCTCAAGGATGATCAAAATTCGAAAAAATTTAAAAATTAGTCTGCTTAACAAGGGGTATCTGTAACCTACGTAATTTTTTCAACCATTTCGGTACAAAATGTTATTATAGAGCAAGCTAAATATAATTTTTTAAATAACATTTTTCTTCCTCTGAGCTCAATTTAACCGATTAAAATTGTTTGCTTAATTTACATTTCGTTGAACTTCTTTTCAACACAATAATAAAACAGATTAAAAAAATCTATTGATTTTTATTTAGAACTAGTTCAACCATCCATCTGTCCTTTTGTCTATTTAGTACATTCCCTTACACAATGTTTTGTCTATTTCCTTTTTGTTTTAAAAGATTTATTTTTATACTATTCTCAAGACTTATTAATAAACATGTTAAATTTCATCACGAGTTGGCTAAAATAGATGTTGACGATTATATTGGGAATCCCATCAATGCTTAGACATCAATCAAACGGCCAGTTAATGATTGGAATGATTTGTTTGAAATCGTTAAATTTCCCTATATCAAAATAGGTGAGTGAGTGAGTTAGTGGGTGAATGTGTATTATAGAAAACTGTAAAGGTCTGTCACAGAGGTATGAAGTTCATTCAAACAATTGAAAAAAAACAGATTTTTTCAAACAAATAATTTAACTGAATCAAACAAAAAGTTTACTGAAAATCATATAAATTTCAAACAAATAATTTTGCTGAATCAAACAAAAAAGTTTTTGCACAAGCAATGACGCGCACCCAAGCAATCATTGAAGTAGAAAGATGAAGGCAGAGCAGAGCGGCGGCTGGCTTTGAGACACATTTTTAGTTGGAATAATTTTTAAACGAAGTCTTGTTTATAACAGTGCTACCACCAGCAAAATTCGAAATTACACTTGAGATAAAGCAAAATTACCCGATTTAAATGATATTAAAACTGATATAAAATTTTTGTTTTATTTAATAAAAAAAAGCATTTGAAGAAAAGAAATATTGCTCAGCACTCTTCATCGATGTTTCGCAAGCTTTTGATAAAGGGTGGCATGAAGGCTTATTACATAAATTTAAGCAAAATTTACCAGCAAATACACACAAGCTGCTAAAAAGCTACTTAGTTGGTCGTCAATTTATTATTAAAGAAGGAAATTTCTTAAGTTCACCTCACCCCATTGCCGCTGGAGTCCCACAAGGCAGCATCCTTGGCCCCCTATTATACTTAATTTATACTTCGGACATGCCAACAAGCAACTACACACAAACTTCAACATTTGCAGACGATACAGCTTTTCTAAGCGTCCACGAAAATCGTTATGACATCGCGTTACTTACAGCATCATATATTTCAACTAGAAATAGACAATGGAGGATAATGGTCAATGAGCAAAAATGCGTACATATAACATTCACTTTGCACCGGGAATCTTGCCCCCCTATTACAATCAATAATCAAATAATTCCTCAACATTCGCATGTAAAATATCTCGGTATACATCTAGATCGGCGATTAACGTGGAAATGCCATATAGAGGCAAAATTAACTCAAATGAAACTAAAAGCCATTCAAATTCATTGGCTTATTGGAAGAAATTCTGTGCTTAGTCTCGATTGCAAGCTTCTACTTTACAACTCTATCTTAAAGCCTATCTGGTGCTACGGTATTCAACTGTGGGGCACTGCCTCGGCCTCTAATATCGACAAAATTCAAAGGCGCCAAAATAAACTTCTTCGAATAAACACAGCAGCTCCCTGGTATGTTAAAAACTCAAACATTCATAAGGATCTCAATGTGTTATTAGTTAAAACTACTATTACAAAATATGCAATAAAATATTTAAAAAGGCTCGAAATATTTTAAATCATGGCGGCCACACTCGCTTAAGAAGAAGAGACACTGCAGCACTTACCCAATTAGATGAGCGATAAACATAAGTTTTTTTATGAGCGAAATATATAAGTGAACAGAACCCGTGATGAAGAAAGTTTTGTCTGGCACTGGCAGGACATAAAATAACGTATTAGGTTAAGATTTCATTAATTATTGTTAGTTCATATTTAATATATGAAGATTCAATAAAAAATAATGACAAAAAAAAAAAAAAAATAATTTAATAAAAAACAAACTCATTAAAACAAGGATAGCTTTTGGAAGGCCTCTGCACACCTTCTTTTGGATATACAAGGCCTACTCGCTCCATTCCATACTCATATCTTTTTTACACACGTTGTCATTGCAGTGCAGGCCTTCCGCTCTCGCTTCTTTAGCAGTTATATATGAATGATAACGGGATCAAAAAAAAAAAATAAATTATTTTGCTTTTGCAAAAAAAAAAACAAAATAAATGGTACTCCTTCTCTACTCCCTTCGCATAGAAGCGAATGCGGAATGTGTATCTTATCTTTTATACGAAAGAGCCGATTCTTTCTATGAGGCATTCTTTAGCTGTTAGATAAGAATAGTAATTGAATCAAACACATTTTTAAGCAGGCCTTTTTAAAGTAAGAATATCTTTTTAGTTTTCCCGCTGGGCTTTTATTTCAACATTTTTAAATACATTCTTCATTCAATATTTATTTGGGTGTTCAATTAATCGATGTTTTGTTTCTAACGATCAATCGCTCGAATAATTATTCGAGGTAGAACTTTATTCGAGTAATTAAATATTATTCTTATTAATTTTATTACACCAGCCAACAAGGTTTTGGACTGAAGTAACCAAATAATTTGGTTTGCTGAATCTGTAATTGGTTTTTCTCTATCACGTCAGGTTTTCGAGATATTGAGGAAATAAGCTCAATAAATTCGGCTAATTCGGAGAAATTATGACATTTTAAATATGACATAACTTTCATATATGTTCTTTTTAGGATAAAGGGAACATATTCACCAAATTTTATTCAAATCGAAAGGGGTCGGGTCCCGTTTTTAATCGATTTGACATGGAATTACCCATATTCTTTTTTTCAACCAAATACTCACCACACACAAAGTAAAAATAGCTTGAATCAGCAACACACTATCACCCTGACCCTACTGTTCTGAAAATTTATAATGAATGTGGGCTTTTGTCAAATCAATAATGGTGTCAGTATTGACTGTTTTACAGTATTGCCAGCATGCGATAACAAAATGAACTATACGTGATAGACCAATTATGCCAGATTTGAATTCACTGCACCCAGATTTGTTAACAAAAAAATGATTCGTTTCTGCAGTCCATTTTTCCAAATTTGTAGACCAGTGTTATTATCGACCTTTTTCTTAATTTTATTGTGATGTTTTTTTAGAAAACTCTAAACGGACTTATTAAGGACTTGTATTCTATGAAAATAAAAAGATTATACCATAATTTATTCTTCCGACGTTTTGTTGGAGATTCCCAACATCTTCAGGGAGATATTTTTATTGATCTGGTAATATATTGTTGATATACAATAGAAAAACAGTTGTTTAATAAAACACAGGGTAACATAGTTTCATAGGAATAATATAACTAAAATACATTTAAGGTATTTAAGAATTTTAGTGTTATTAGTTAAATTTTATTTAAGGCCGTTAAATACTATCCCACAAAGGCTTAAGTATTATACGAAAAGGATACCCTGTTTTTTGAAAATTTTCAAACAATAATAAAATTAATTTTAAACTATAGATTCTTATCAAACTATATCACAGTAAGAAAATTATCAAACTAAAATAAAATGCAATATATTGCAGTTGTATATACTTATTGTATTCGTATCAGCGATGGAAAATTGAAAAATTTAGATGGTACTGACCACCAAGCAAAAAAGTACTTTATCAACATTTTGTTACTTTTTTTTTGGAAAATAACTTTAAAAATAAAAACCTAAAATACATAATTTTTTTTTTCATAACGCAGCCATTTATGAACCGAGCTGGTTAAATTTCAACAGCAAAAGTCTGATGAGGATAACTGATATTAAAATATACCAACTCAATTTAAAAAAAAAAAACTTTGTTCTTATTCTGATAGACAAAGCCAAATGCACTTTGCTTTTAAATTTTAGAGGGCTATAGAATAAAATTTTTTTACATCTTTTTATTCAAAATCGCATTCAAACTTTTTTATATCTTAAATTTTTAGAATATCATTGGGTTTTTCTTCTCCTGTAAACAAACAAAAAATCGAGTTACGCCTTTTTATATTAAGCCATCGATATATACGTTTGATAAAAACAAATTTTGTATAGGAAATGTTGGCAAGAGGGCTGTGTTGTCGAACTACCCACAAAAACTTCGCTACTCCGACTCCAAAATTTTTCGACATAAGATAATAATAAAAATACTTCAAAATACTTCATGATACAATATTAAAAATATTGATTCGAAATTTTTACTGATTCCTTTTCTTGCTATATTTAACCATTTAACAGGTACTGCATTAAAAAAAAAGTTTAAAGCAAAATAAGGACCAGTCTCATATACATTTAGCAATAAGGTTAGATTAGGAGTCGGAGTTCGAATTTCAGCGGTTGGACTCGGAGTTAGTACTTTTTGTTGACGACTCCACAGCCCTGTTTGTCAATGGTAAAAAAAAAAATATAAACGCTGAATTTCTAAACAAAGAAGCATTACAAAAAAAGAGTACTTAAACGAACGTGGGGGTACCACGGTATTTTTGAAAGGAAAAAGTACTGAAAATAGTACCATAGTACTGAATTTTTCATCACTGATTCCTATTATTTTTGTTCTCTTTCGTATTCAGTGTATTAGTAGCCTTTTTCTGAATTCGTAAACTTTCCAGAGTGTATCGTTTATATGTTCTCTTTTGTTTGGTATCGAATAATTTTAATTTTGTCTAGTTTGGAAGTTTAAAAATAAGACCAAAATTATGTTTTAAAAATTAAAATTTTATTGAAAAAGTAACAGCAATTCAGTAAAAGGTACTTCATATTATAAAAGAGAAAAGCTCTTTAAATAAAATAATAAGAACATTTAAAAAAAATTTTTTAAGAAACGCTTTTCTTATAAAAGAACTTTTAAACAATTTTTTGCCCGCCCCCCCCCCCTAGATTTTATCCTTGCTACACCCATGTATTCGTGTACTGTCATCGGGAATATGTATGCCTTCATTTGCATTGAGTAAAAGGCGGTCAAAAAAGAATTTTACCAAAAAAAAAAATAATGTTTGCCCCCCCCCCCCCCCTAGAGTTTATCCTGGCTACGCCCATGTATTCGTGTATTGTCATCGCGAATATGTATGCAAAGTTTCATCCATTTGCATTGAGTATAACGCTGTTAAATTAACGCTACAAGATTTGATTTTCCGAAGTGAAGCTTAAGAAAAGGTTTTAAAAAATTTTGCCCGCCCCCCTAGATTTTATCCTGGCTACGCCAATGTATTCGTGTACTGTCATCGGGGATATGTATGCCTGCAAGGTTTTATTCGTTTGCATTGAGAAAAAGAAGGTCAAAAAAGCTTTTTACCAAGCATTTTTTAGCTGCATTTTCCAATTTTTTATGAATTTATAAAAAAAAAAAATTTTGAAAGTTTGATAAAAAAATTATTTTTTTTCCCAAAAAAAAAAAAAAGTTTCTAAAACGACTGCGCAAATTAGATAGTATTGTTAAAGTCAAGTAGAAGGTTGTTTTCATTGAAATAAACAAATGAAATAATCTTCTTCATCTGAATCCAGGGTTGTTATATGTGACGATTTTTCGCCATTTGGCGATTTTTATGAGAAAATACGGTAAAATGACGATTGAAGATTTTTTTTATTAAAAGTAATAGTGTTATGACCAGGGAATCCAGAAATATGCAATTGCATGTTAAAAAGCCGAATTCCCATTAAATTATATTAGGTAAGATATTCTAAGTATAGTTGCATAGTTCTTAATAAGAACTTGTGTAGAAAAATGAGTGCAAAGAGACGAAAATGCTTTAGTTTGGAACTAAAATTGGACATAATGCAACGTTTCATGTCGGGTGAAAGGGCTGTTGATATAGACAGAACCCTTGGTTTAGCACCTTCAAAAGCAATAACCATTCGCAATAGTGATAGCCCTAATCATTTAAAGAAAGCTCGAGTTAATAGCAAATGAGATTTTCTTTTTTATTTAATGTTTTTGTGAATATGGATAATAAAATAAATAAATTTTTAATATACTTATAAATAAATATGTATTTTTATTCGACCTTTATTATTTTAATATGTAAATTATGTAAATATTCGAGCTTAAGGTCTTATTTTTTTATATAAAAAACTTTTTTTTATAAATTTATTTTCACCAATATTTTGGCACTTCCTTTGAGTGCCTTCCTCAGGGTTTTTTTCTTTATAACAAAAATTAACAAATTTAAAAAAAAAAAATTAACAATAAAATGACAAAATTAAAAATTTTTTTTGTAATCTATATATATAAAAATGAAAAATGTTTGTGTGTTTGTTTGTTTGTATGATTAAACATTTTGAATAAATAAACAAATAAATAAACAAATCTTTTAAATTGATCCTTTCCAAATTACGTACATACATACATATAAATTAATTATGCTAAATTTAATTATATTTATCCTTTTTTTTTATATATTTATATTTATATTTTGTTCCTTTTATTTAACTGTATTTTTAATGTTAATGTTTTTTTCTCTTTTTTTATTGTTAACTTTCTCTGATAAATAACATTTAAATTCTCATACTGTAATTATAAGATATAAATCTTGTTGTATGGGATATTCAATAAATAAATATATATAAATATATATATTGTATGTTGGCTTATAGACTCCTAAACTACTGAACCGATTTTCCTGAAATTTTTACAGTAGCATCACGTGAGCCCTTAAAATAAAATAGGCTACCTATTTGTATCTTAAGAGCCGCTTCATGCATTTTGTTGAACTTTTGGTAGTAAAATCTTATGAGCCCCAAAATTGAAAATAAAGTAGCAGCGGTGAAGTGCTTTCCCCCATAGGACGCCAATGTTTAATATCGCATATCTTAAGAACTGTTATAGCGATAATGTTGAAACTTTGTAGAAGTCACTCTTACTGAAAATAAAAATAAAGCGGGGATGCGGAAGGGTGGAAATACCTCCCATAGGATGCATATATTAAATATCGCTCAACTGAAGAACTAATAAAGGGAGAGTCTTCAAACGTGGTGAAAGCTACTATTATGGTAAACTATTAATATCAATATAAAAATGGGCGGGGTTGACAGAGGAGGAGCAGTACCCCTCATAGATAGAAATATAATTAAGAGCCGATGCACGCATTTTGTTGAACTTTTGGTAGTAGGATATTCTGAGCCCAAAAATTCAAATAAAATAGCAGCGGGGGAAGTGGTACCCACCATAGGATGCCAATGTTTAATATCGCATATCTTAAGAACTGTAATAGGGAGAATGTTCAAACTTTATAGAAGCCACTCTTATGGTATACTACACTATTGAAAATAAAAATAAAGCGGGAAGGCGCAGGGGGGAAAACCTTCCGTAGGATGCATATATTAAATATCTCTCAACTATAGAAGTGGTTAAAGCAGTGCAGCGAAACGCACCGGGTTAAGCTAGTTGAATATAAAAATAATTTTCAATACAAACTAGATCTATTACAATATACATAAATTTTTTTTCCCTTCCGTTTCTATTTTTATAAATTAAATGTCTATAATATTGTGCTACATTTTCAGTATCTGACTTAAAATTAATTCTCGACACTGTTGGTACTCTTATAATTTGTAACATTTCCAACATAAATCTACGTTTGTAAATTTTTTCCGTGTTTAAAACTTTTGAATTATCAAAATCTGAATATTGGTTTAGATTAGCACGATGAGTTGATAATGCTGTTTTTTGTGAAATATTTCTATACTTCTGATCCGACTTTTGTCCTGCTACCCTAGTTTTCAATTTATTCTTTGTTGTACCTATATATACCATATTATACTGTCCACTATTATTACCCTTACAAGGTATCTGATAAACAATATTAGAGGTTTCCATCCTCTTAATTTTGTCTTTCGTTTTAATAAATAATTTGGCGGTGCGCAAAATGACCCCAGGAAATATGGCCTCAAAAGGAAAATGAAAAACGGCCGCAACATTTTCCATAAGACACAACAACAGGCAATTTTGGCGCAATTTGTTGGTTTTTTTGGGGTTAATTTAAATTTTTTTAGGGTGTTTTTGCATTTTAAGTGAAATGAAAAATGACCCCAATAGCAAGAAATGAAAAATTGCCCCAAATAAAATCACAATTTTTACTTTGGGGCTATTTTTCGTCTACTAATAAAAAAATGCAAATTTTAAGAAATGAAAAATCACCCCAAACATTTTTACACAAATTTTATAAAATTCTATGTAAAAGTTTCTAGGGATAGTATAAAAAACCCGAATTCGTATACCAAAGTAAAGAAAATCCTTGCCGGTTATGCAGAGATGCTTTAGTTAGCGAAGTCGGTGTTTGTAATATCATAGAGGAAAAAACCATTGAGCCCTGCCGTAGGCCGGCTATTAAGAGAAGCTTTACTGAGCGAAGCCAGAGTTCGGTTTACCATAGAAAAGAAAATCCTTGCGCCCGGCCGAAGGCCGGCTATGCAGTGAAGCTTTAGTTAGCAAAGTCAGTGTTCGATATACCAAAGAGAGGAAGATCCTTTCACCCGGCCAAAGGCCGGCTATACAGGAAAGCTTTAGTTAGCGAAGCCAGTGTCCGTTATACCATAAAGAAGAAAATCCTTTCGCCCGGCCGAAGGCCGTCTATAACGTGAAGCTTTAGTAAGCAAAATCCTTGTGCATGTCCGAAAGCCCAACCATGCTATCAATCGTATGATTTTTAAAACCAAAACTGTTTAATTTTCCGCATTTTGAAATCGGGATTCTAAATTTGGGATTTTTAGTCTCGGGCATATGAACTCCACCCAACATTTTTAATATAACTTTTTTATGCTCTTTTTTGGGGTTAAAATTCATTACAAATTTTGAGGTTATTTTTCATAATGAAGAATTACCCCAAATTTAGGGTCATATTTCATTTTATTTTTAGGGTTATTTTTTATTTTTTGGGGCAATTTTTCATTAAAAAAATGAGGTTGTACTACATTTGGGGTCAATTTGCATTTATATTTTTTTGGGCCATATTTTCCAAATTTTACAGCACCAAATAATTTACCTACTGTGTTGAAAGATTTATAAGCTATTTCGTATATTTTGTTATCATATATATCTGATTTTGCTAATCTTTCTGAAAATTTTGGAATATATGTTACTGATTTATAAATTTTCTGTTCTGTCATACTATCCTGTACCCATGTTCTGTAACTTTAGTGAGAACTTCTTGCATCGAAAAGATGTGAAACAAAATATTCCATCGTTTCTCTAAAAGTGAGAAAAATGTGTGTCTGTAACTCATGTCGAAAACTATCAAAAGAGATTACGTCGTTACGTTATAAATATCATAATATTGCACTCGAAGCCGATGTGACATTGCAGACGTTCAGAACGCCAGTAACACATATCGTTGACGGCGACCAAAATTTACTTAAATTGAAAATTTTTCAACGACGGCGGCGAAAACACAACCGTCGGCTATGCCAAATTGTGTAAAGAGCGACTTTAATGTGTGTTGTTTGCAAATGAGCTTTGAAGACATTCGTATAGGTACATATTTTATAAAAATGTTAAAAGCAAAATAATAAAACCATGAAAAATGCGCCAAGAATAAAATATTATTATTATTATTCTTTGCATTTTGCATTTTTAATTGTTTTTTAGTGTTAACATTTTTTCTCGCCCCATTTTTATTCGTGAGTTTATTTGACAGTTCAAAGCGGGAACTTTTCTCACCAAAATGTTACAGACACAGTTTTTCTGTAAATTGGCTAGTAATTTCCTTACGTGACAGCTTGTACTCGCCAAAAAAAAGTTACAGACACAGTTAAGTGAGAAAAACAGCTATTTGTTTCAATTTATGGCATTTTTGTTTCATTTCACACATTTCAATCGAAAACTTTCTCGACGCGAGAGTTACAGAACATGGGCACTGGTTGTTTAATCTGTAATTATTATGTTGTATTAATAAATCTGTTATTAATTGCTTAGGAAAACTATTCTCTGTTAGAATGTTTGAAATCTTCCTTTTATTATCCCTGTGAAACTCTGAATCACTTAAGAACTCTTTTTATAAAATTTTTAGCAGTATTAATTATTATTCTCCTTGGATGTTTTGAAAAATAATGGATAATTCTACCAAATGATGTTGGTTTCTGATACCAATCTATTGATACTCCATTTCTAATTATGAATTAACTTCCCTTTCAATTGTAAATTTAATATCCGAATGAAATGAGTTAAAAACATCCAACATTTGTTCCATTCCCGATTCCGGAATTATACAAAATAAATCGTCAACATATGTGGTCAAGATTTTCTGTTTTATACCTCACTTTCCTTCACATACATCTAATAATTTTTCCATAACCATATCTGTTACAGTTGGAGAAGCTGGCGAGCCCATAGGAAGTCCTTTCATTTGAATATATACGTGATTATCTAATTGAAAATATCTATTATCTATTGTACAAAATCTTAGAATACGTAAGAATAAATCTTTTTCTATATTCGTATGTTCCCTTATTGTATTCCATTTTTCTTCTATTATATTTATAGCTAAATCTATTGGTATGCTTGGAAATAATGAAACTACATCAACAGAAATTAACTTTTCATTATTAGTCAATGTAATCAGCCATGTCACAGAGTACAATTCCGTTCGGAAACGGAATTCATTCCGTATTTCGGTGCTTCAGAAAATGACGAAAAAATTTTCGGGATGAAACCTCTTTTGTTTTCATGAACTGTATGGGAGTTGTCTGTATCTGACAATATAAAATAAGTATTTCAAATTAATTTTAATATGTGTACATACATAACCCATATTAAGTTTTTATTTTATATTAGTTTGTTAATAATAAATGTACATGAAAGTAGTCGGTTATATTTTTTTTTTTTTTTTTTTTTTGCTTTAAAAGATTTCTGTAATGCCTTGACCCTGCATTTTCACAATGCCAAATATCATTATCAGATATATTATTTTCACTCCAAGCAATAACTTTACAGACACCAAACATCTTATAAATTTTCCTTTGCATTCGTATATACACATTTACTAGCTTATTTCGGGGAAGAACATATTTATAATATAGAGTGTTTTTCATAGAGTGACACAAGTTTAAATCATAATAAAACAAGGAAATATATTTTTAATATCAATGAAACGGGCTTTATTGGAAAGAAAATTTTATGAAATTTAAATATAATTTCTGTCATGTGGATGGCGTGTAGAAGGCGCCAATTTTCAACAATTTCATCATCATCGTTTTTGAAGACGTGTGGGCCAATGACTCCGCCAGCCCATAAAGAGCACCAAACAGTAATATTTGTGGATGTAATGGTGTTTCGACAAAAGCTTGTGGATTCTACTCACTCCAAATGCGCCAATTCTGCTTATTTATGTACCCATTCTACCAGAAATTGGCTTAATCGGAAAATACAATTTTGAGTGGAGATTCAAAATCAATATCAATTTGTGCTTCAGCCCATTCGCCGAATTATTTTAATCAAAAATGAAAAATATTTGCGCGTTGCTCGATAATTCGATTCATAATGAAATTTAAAAGCAAACTAAACAAAAAGCAACTATCAGAGCACCCATTTAGCTCAAATATAGCAGTGATGCCAACTCTAAGTTGTGATACTCTAAAGAACACCCTTTGCAACAAATAGTTTCAAAAAAATCAACGGTTGCAAGTTGCTCATATAGTAGAGAGAGGTCGTGTTCACTCTTTAGAACATCATGTGTAAAAATTTTGTTGTTCACTATTCTGGATGGTCATATAACTGGGTATTCATATAACCGAGCTTCTTCTGTATTTGCATAGTTCATATGACGGAGAATTTGTCATTGAACATATGGGTCTCAATGGAAAATCTATTTTATGAATCTTTGGAACACCATATAACCTAGGTGCTATTGCTGTGTTAGTTTTAAATTTATTCTTCTCCATAATTGTAATTATACCACTATTAAAAAGTTCCTGAACTAAATTATTATTTGTCCTTTCCTGTTTATTAGTATAATTCGAATTATGCTTAACAATATCATTAATTCTTAACTCATAATCAACTTTATTCATCGCCACCGTTGTATTTCCTTTATCAGCATTTAAGATAACAATGTCTCTATTAGACCTCAAAAATCTATTCGTTTCCCTAACTTTGTCCAATATAAACTTATCACTATTAGTTAGTCTCATTTTATTAATGTGGTTTTCTATGATTGTTTTTTTGAACCAATCAATGCAATAAATTGTATCTGGTGTATAAAACTTAAATATTCGACGATTTGTTGACGTTTTTGTTAAATGTTCGTGACGATTTTGACGAATTTTGTTAAAACTTTTGACGATGTTTAAAGAAAAAAGCCTAACAACCCTGTCTGAATCACTGTGATAAAAGTCTGTATTAAACATTCTTAAAAATAAATTATTTGCCAACTCTTTGGTTTCATTCTTTGTATAATACTTTATTTTAAAAAAACAGTTACTCGAAGGAATTGTTCCTGAGTTAAGAAACAATAAAATGGTATTTAAAACGTGCCGGCTTGTTTTTTTTTACATAAAAGAAAAAAATTTAATGCTGTGGAAAACCAAATTTTTGATTAATCGACACAAATTATTCGTTATTCGAAAATAAGCAATTTTTAAATAATTCGAACAGTTAATCGCCCAAAACTATTCGATTAATCGAACGTTGGTAAATCGTTTAAATACCCTTTATTTAAACAGCCTGTTAAAACTGCAATTTAAAAACAATTTAAAACTCATATTGAATAATTTGTTTATGTTTGTATTGTAAACACAACGTGTTTTATTAAGACGTTTAATCTAGACAATGGTCATGACATTTGTAAAAAATAAATATAAAAATTCGATTTTAGTTACCTCGATATCATCAAACGAGTAGAACCAACCAGCGTTTAAAAAGCTGCAGTTTAGATAGTAAAAGTCATAAGATTGTGCTGTAACTTCGACATCTTCATTTGTCATTGGACAAAATAAACTGTTGCCGTTACTTCTGATTCATTAAATGAAAACAGTCGCAGTGAAGGCAAAAGCAAAAAACGAAATGTTGTACACAACAAAGAACACCGTCAGTCAACATGTTCGGAAGTGTTTGGTTTGACCGACTGAAACTTTTAAAAAATCCCGTAGTTAACGAAGATGGGACTTTGCGTTTGTGTTCTTGTTTTCCATATTTTTTTTAAAATAATACACGCGTACATAAATACATAAATTTATACATACATACATATTTATTTATTTTTAAGCTTAACAAATCTTTTTAATTTTTTGAAATTAAATAAAACTTTAAATACATTATCGTTTTCATATACATACAATGAACACAACGTCCCAACTTCGTTAACTTCGGGATTTATTAAAAGTTTCAGTCTGTCCAACCAAACACTTTCGAACATGTCGACTGCCGATGTTCTTTGCTGTGTGCAACTTTTCGTTTTTTGCTTTTGCCTTCACTGCGACTGTTTTCATTTAATGAATCAAAAGTAAAAGCAACGGTTTATTTTTGTCTAATGAAAAATCAGAAAGTGGAAGAAAAAGCATTTTTTTGATTTTGACTGCAGCTTTTTAAACCCTGGAACCAACAGCATCGGTAAACTCTACTTAGGAATCTAAAAGGAATTTTCTGTTATTTTCTGAATTATTGTACATAGATACACACATTCAAATGATTGTTTACATTGTAAATAAAAGTTAAACTATCAGTTGAACACGCTTAAATACTTTTATAATTCAATATTTGTACAGACTGTTTAGAAAACATGGTCTGGATCAAATGATGTTTTCAAAGAAAAATAAGAAAATTATATTTTAGTTACCTCGATAACATCAAACGAGTAGAACCAACATCATCGGTAAACTCTACTAAGTTCGAAAACCTGCACAAACAACAGGGGAAGAAAACTAAATTTTCTGTTACATATTTACTGAATTATTGTACATACAACGATACACACATTCAAATGATTGTTTACAAACCATTCTTATTATGGGTAGAACATAAAACAAAAAATTTGCATATGAATCTGAATACAACAACTAGTAAAAAAGAAAAAGCAACAACAATTATGAGGACAAGATTATTAATACCACTATCGTCCTTTTGTTGCGTTTGGTTAATGGTTTTTACCTTTTCCCGCTGCTGTCTTATGGCAAATGGAGAGTTTTATTCATCAGTGGAAAGTTTGAAAATATTGGCCAACATTGAGGCAACAGTTACACAAAACTTTAGACAACATTTGAAATTACAAAAACAAGATATTGAAAGTGTTCGTAGGTAAATAAAAATTCCAAACCGGCAGCAAAAAATAAATAACAAACCAAAACCAGGAAAGTAACAGAAATATAATTAAAAATATTTTTCCACATTATTAATTCAATAACCTTATAATATTAAACAAACATTTAACTACAAAACCCACAATTTTAAGGGATAAAAAATATTACAAACAATTATACAAAATTAAATTGACCGACATATTTTGAGCAGATTTTAAAGTTTGTCATCATCAGGGAAACCATAAATACGCAATTGCATGTTTTTCCTTGTGCGACCAATGAAGGCAGAAATAATTTATTTATCCGTTTTAGAGCTTTTTATGAATTTTGGCATCGAGTTGTTAGTGCATATTTTTGCATATTTTACCGTTTGCAGCATATTTTTGCATAATTTTGTGGCGCCGTGCAATAAAGCCATAGGAAATAAAGCCATATGGCTTTATTACCACCACCCAAGTGCAATAATACCATAATCGTTTAGTAACCAAAGAGGAAATAACGCCATAACAGTGTAATTGTTATGGTTACAAATTGGCAAAAGAATGAGATGCCATTGTCAAGTGTTGAAAAAAATATGGTACGGTAGGTGGAAGTGGGGGAACGCGTCCGGCGGGCGATCGCAGCGCGTGCGACGCGTACGGCGGGCCCGGGTCATACGCGTCAGGTGCGCTCTATATTGCATATTGAAGAGAATCCTTACTATTATATTTTGAATTTTCTGTAATTTTCTTAAGAATTCTTGTTATATACAGTAGACGCTCGCTTATATGAACTAATTAAGACAGAGCCTGTTCACTAAATGGAAAAGTTCACATAATCGAGACAATATAAAATAAGTATTTCAAATTAATTTTAATATGTGTACATACATAACCCATATTAAGTTTTTATTTTATATTAGTTTGTTAATAATAAATGTACATGAAAGTAGTCGGTTATATATTTTTTTTTTTTTTTTTTTTTTGCTTTAAAAGATTTCTGTAATGCCTTGACCCTGCATTTTCACAATGCCAAATATCATTATCAGATATATTATTTTCACTCCAAGCAATAACTTTACAGACACCAAACATCTTATAAATTTTCCTTTGCATTCGTATATACACATTTACTAGCTTATTTCGGGGAAGAACATATTTATAATAAAGAGTGTTTTTCATAGAGTGGCACAAGTTTAAATCATAATAAAACAAGGAAATATATTTTTAATATACATATTATATTTCTGTGGCATTTTGACAAAACATCTTAAGTCGAATTTAAAAAGTTGAAAAAAATGTTGTTAATCATACGAATTTTCATTCAAACATCATTTTTGTTTAAGTTTTTAAAATTTTGTATTATAAACGAAATTTTTCTTTAATTTTGGTTTATTTTATTATTTAATAAAATTGGGTTTTTCACCGAGTTTTTTTAAAAAACATTTTTGTTATCCTATCTAGACTTAAAATGTTTTGTCAAAATGCCACAGATTTATATTTTAATAAACGGGCTTTATTGGAAAGAAAATTTTATGAAAATTAAATATGATTTCTGTCATTTGGATGGCGTGTAGAAGGCGCCAATTTTCAACAATTTCATCATCATCGTTTTTGAAGACGTGTGGGCCAATGACTCCGCCAGCCCATAAAGAGCACCAAACATTAATATTTGTGGATGTAATGGTGTTTCGACAAAAGCTTGTGGATTCTACTCACTCCAAATGCGCCAATTCTGCTTATTTATGTACCCATTCTACCAGAAATTGGCTTAATCTGAAAATACAATTTTGAGTGGAGATTCAAAATCAATATCAATTTGTGCTTCAGCCCATTCGCCGAATTATTTTAATCAAAAATGAAAAATATTTGCGCTTTGCTCGATAATTCGATTCATAATGAAATTTAAAAGCAAACTAAACAAAAATCAACTATCAGAGCACCCATTTAGCTCAAATATAGCAGTGATGCCAACTCTAAGTTGTGATACTCTAAAAAACACCCTTTGCAACAAATAGTTTCAAAAAAATCAACGGTTGCAAGTTGTTCATATAGTAGAGATAGGACGTGTTCACTCTTTAGAATCTCATGTGTAAAAATTTTGTTGTTCACTATTCTGGATGGTCATATAACTGGGTATTCATATAACCGAGCTTCTACTGTATTTGCATAGTTCATATGACGGAGAATTTATCATTGAACATATGGGTCTCAATGGAAAATCTATTTTATGAATCTTTGGAACACCATATAACCTAGGTGCTATTGCTGTGTTAGTTTTAAATTTATTCTTCTCCATAATTGTAATTATACCACTATTAAAAAGTTCCTGAACTAAATTATTATTTGTCCTTTCCTGTTTATTAGTATAATTCGAATTATCCTTAACAATATCATTAATTCTTAACTCATAATCAACTTTATTCATCGCCACCGTTGTATTTCCTTTATCAACATTTAAGATAACAATGTCTCTATTAGACCTCAAAAATCTATTCGTTTCCCTAACTTTGTCCAATATAAACTTATCACTATTAGTTAGTCTCATTTTATTAATGTGGTTTTCTATGTTTGTTTTTTTGAACCAATCAATGCAATAAATTGTATCTGGTTTATAAAATTTAAATATTTGACGATTTGTTGACGTTTTTGTTAAATGTTCGTGACGATTTTGACGAATTTTGTTAAAACTTTTGACGATGTTTTAAGAAAAAAGCCTAACAACCCTGTCTGCATCACTGTGATAAAAGTCTGTATTAAACATTCTTAAAAATAAATTATTTGCCAACTCTTTGGTTTCATTCTTTGTATAATACTTTATTTTAAAAAAACAGTTACTCGAAGGAATTGTTCCTGAGTTAAGAAACAATAAAATGGTATTTAAAACGTGCCGGCTTGTTTTTTTTACATAAAAGAAAAAAATTTAATGGTGTGGAAAACCAAATTTTTGAATAATCGACATAAATTATTCGTTATTCGAAAATAAGCAATTTTTAAATAATTCGAACAGTTAATCGCCCAAAACTATTCGATTAATCGAACGTTGGTAAATCGTTTGAATGCCCTTTATTTAAACAGCCTGTTAAAATTGCAATTTAAAAACAATTTAAAACTCATATTGAATAATTTGTTTATGTTTGTATTGTAAACACAACGTGTTTTATTAAGACGTTTAATCTAGACAATGTTCATGACATTTGTAAAAAAAAAATATAAAAATTCGATTTTAGTTACCTCGATAACATCAAACGAGTAGAACCAACAGCATCGGTAAACTCTACTAAGGAATCTAAAAGGAATTTTCTGTTATTTTCTGAATTATTGTACATAGATACACACATTCAAATGATTGTTTACAAACCATTCTTATTATGGGTAGAACATAAAACACAAAATTTGCATATGAATCTGAATACAACAACTAGTAAAAACGAAAAAGCAACAACAATTATGAGGACAAGATTATTAATACCACTATCGTCCTTTTGTTGCGTTTGGTTAATGGTTTTTACCTTTTCCCGCTGCTGTCTTATGGCAAATGGAGAGTTTTATTCATCAGTGGAAAGTTTGAAAATATTGGCCAACATTGAGGCAACAGTTACACAAAACTTTAGACAACATTTGAAATTACAAAAACAGGATATTGAAAGTGTTCGCAGGTAAATAAAAATTCCAAACCGGCAGCAAAAAATAAATAACAAACCAAAACCAGGAAAGTAACAGAAATTTAATTATAAATATTTTTCCACATTATTAATTCAATCGCCTAATAATATCAAACAAACATTTAACTACAAAACCCACAATTTTAAGGGATAAAAATATTAAAAACAATTATACAAAATTAAATTGACCGACATATTTTGAGCAGATTTTAAAGTTTGTCATCACCAAGGAAACCATAAATATGCAATTGCATGTTTTTCCTTGTGCGACCAATGAAGGCAGAAATAATTTATTTATCCGTTTTAGAGCTTTTTATGAATTTTGGCATCGAGTTGTTAGTGCATATTTTTGCATATTTTACCGTTTGCAGCATATTTTTGCATAATTTTGCTAAACGAACCTTTGTGCAGCATTTTTTAGGTTTATAGCGCATATTTTGCCTTTTTCAGGCATATTTTGATACATATTCAATTTTATCGAAAATCTGTTACTTTAATTTAAATATCCACATTTAATGTTTATTCATTGTAAGACAAAGCAGGATGTCATTAAGGATAAATGTGATGCGATTTTTATCTAGACCAATCCTTAAGTATTCCAATCGACTGAGAATCACTTTTTAAAGTCGATGTCCATCCGTCCGTCCCTCTGGCTGGTTGTCTGTCCATGTAAGACTTGTGCGCAAAGTTCCAAATTTGTAGACAATTTCATCAAATATGGACGATGTCAATGCAAATGGTAAGAATCGGTCTATAATTTCAGATCCAAATTGGACTCTTTGTATTCGCAAGCTATCTAATTATGATAGTATTTAAATTAAATTCGTCCCAAAAATATTTTACTGCAAATTAAATTATTTTCGAATCGGTTCACATTTGCTCAAAGCTCTCATCCTTAAATAGCTTTAACTTCCTTTTAAATGTTAACATTTGTATACAATTTAGCGACCGTACCTAAAATCCCTTTAAGACAAAAACCCATATAGACGTAAATATGTATATAGATAATATTCGGCGCAAACATCTCTTTTATGAATTTTAACTTAATACGGGCTTAAGCGATAATATTTATACCCACACCACAATAGTGGAGAGGGTATTATGCATTTGTGCTGATGTGTGTAACGCCTTAAAATATTGGTCCTAGACCACCTTAAAGTATACCGATCGGCTTAGAATCACTTTCTGAGTCGAACTAACGATGTCCGTCCGGCTGGCTGGCTGGCAGGCTGGCTGTCCCTGTAACCTTGTGCGCAAAGTACAGGTCGCAATTTTGGAGATAATTTGATGACATTTGGGTCATAGGTTCTTATTGGCACAAGGACCAAGCCTATTGAAAATTTCTTCCTCTCAGAAACTATAGAACTGATCAATGAAATTTAAAACATAGATAGAACCATATCTATATGGACACAAAATGTATGCATTTTTTAAAAAATAGGACCACGAGGGGAGATAGGGGGCAATTTCTGCCTCTCACAAACTTTCAAACCGATTTTCATGAATTTATAAACAGACACATAAGCATGATGTGTTTTTAAATACTGTGGTGTAGGGTATCGTATGGTCGGGCTTGACCGACTATACTTTCTTACTTGTTTTAATTTTGTTATTAAATTGTTGAATATTGTGTCTTCAAATGAGCAATTTTTCATTTTAAGGGAATATTTTTAACATTTTTCAAGGCATATTTTCCAATTTTTACTGCATATTTAATGCGCATAAAACGCGTTTTTACGGCATATTTCTGGTTTCTCTGGTCATCACTTTTATGAGTACAGTGCCTGATAAAATTATATGTGCAACATATAGGTAAGCCAAGAGTACACAGTATGTGAAAAGCGTCATTACAAAGCAACAATAGCCAAGGAGTGTTGTCTGATGACGTTGAAATTACGTCAGAAAAACATGCGCATGTGAATTTTCACATTCCGTGTACTCCAGGCTTAAGTTAGCATTCTAAATTTTCGGTTGTCACATGGATCTTTAATAATTTAGTCCATGGTCTTTTATGTTTTGTGTACCCTCCAAATAGTAATATTGCTTAATGGCCATTTTCTCAATGTATCGACAAACTGTCTGCTACTTAATGTCAACATAAATTTATTGGACCGATAAACTGTCCGTTAACGATTTTGGGTTTCTCAATATACCGACAAAAAACAAAGTTTTCAGCTGGCAACGCCACTCAAAATACATGTAAAAGATGGGAGTCAGCTGATTGAATTTATCTGTACGGCAAATAAAAGGAAAATAAATAATTGGCAGATGAGTGCCGGTTAGCTTTGCGATTAAATCGAAGCAAATGAGACATTGAGCAAACCAAATTTCTTTAATGTGCAGTTTTTCGTTGGGATAAAAGATAATCGCCTAATGAGAAAATGGCCATAAGACTTTTAAAACAGGCGTTTGTTTCAATGAAAGCCTCTTTATTTGACCTGCACGTTTGGTGTCGTTTGTGCTGATACGAGCAAGACAGAACGCATTAAACCGCTTTTTAACCATTGAAATTGATGGTGCAGAGTTTTTGTAATATTTATTAATTGATTTCAGTGATGGGGTTTTACGTAAAAACTAATGTTTGGTCAACACATGTAGTTCACTTTTTTCAATTTTAGTTAATATTAACGAGGTCTATACTTGACCATAGCTTCTCCTCCCATAACTTCCTTATATTTGTTGGCATTGGTATAGGGTAGCCAGATTTTAAATTCGGAAAAACAGTACATTGAACACAAAAAAACAGTACAATCAAGAAAAAAACAGTAAATTTTTTTGACGAAAAATTACTCCATTTGCGTTTAAAAAGCAAACACCACAAACGAAGCATTTGGCCAGGAAAACCATAACATTGCTGTAAGCCATATAAGAAAGGAGAAAAGCCGAACTTATATGGAAACAATTAACTCATTGATTGTGATACATAGTACGAATTTCTTTAAACATATTCGTATTTAAAGCAATTTTCACCACACACATAGTTGCCCAAATCATATAGAATTTGAGAAAATGTTTGTTTCCTAAATTAATTTTTCAATTTCAAACAATTTTTGAATTATTTACGGCCAATTTGACCAAGTTCAGCTAAAATTAACTATTACTAAAACAATAGATGTTTTTGACATTTATAATGATAGTTAATTATACCTGAACATGGTGAAATTGGCCATTAATCTATAAAATCCAAAAAAAATACATAGTTTGGTTTATAATCCAAATTTTTAATATTTTTAATTAGGCTTAAGTTCATTAAATTTAATTTTCATTAAATTATTTTTATGAAGAAAGGAATTTTACAACATGAAAATCAATTAAAATTTACTGATAATTTTTCATTCTTGACTCAATCTGGGCTCGAACCCAGGTGTTTACGGACAGGTTACCCTGACATGTTTCGATTGCAACCACTCAATCTCCTCAGAGGGCTTGCCGTTTAACACTTGGTTTATTTTTATTAAACATTTATTTATTTAAAATATTAAAATAGTAAAAAAACAAGTTTCAATAAAATTTAAGACAAAAATTTCTGTCTGTAAATTAATCAAGTGCAATTGAAAACGATGAATATTTTCAATAAAATTTTTGTAAAAATTAACTTATCTTTTTCTTATTTCAGTAGTTTAGGTAAAGAAAAGTCGTCCTCAAAGGTATTAGGTATTTTAATAAATTTTGAACACGGAGAATTTTCCAAATTTGCTCGTTTTCAATTTCACGTGATTTCGATATCCAGAACATGCCCGAAAATTAAAAAAGTTCTAAAAATTTAATATAACTGTGTTGGAAAAAGTATGTATTTATTTCGTATTTAAAAAATTTTTTTTTTGATTTTGTGTTTCTCAGGTGTGGAAAGGGAAATACTATTGGAAGAGGTAGACATAAAATCATACATAGTACATATGTATGTCTTAAAAATAACAAAATGAAAACATACTACTGATGCGAGCCACTCATTATAATTTAAATTTCTACTGTGTATTTATGAGAAAACAATGACCACAGCGTAAAAACTCGTATTATTTTAGAACTTTTTTGTTTGGAACACAAAAAAATTTTTTAAGCTATGTAGTGTTAAATATTAGGATAATATAAAAATGTGTTTTAGTATGGTTTTTCTTAATATCTTGGTTTTTTGTACATTGAACAAAAAAAAAAAAAAGGATAAAAAACTGTACAAAGTCTAAAAAACAGTACATTTGCGTACTGTTTTAGGAGTTGTGCATAAAACAGTACGTATGGCAACCCTACATTGGTATAAAATTTGGCGAAGCTAACTTTAATAATCATCGCATCTGCTGGTAGGTCCAGTCTTAAGCAAAAATCCAAAAAAACTCTATTCTAAATCACGTTAACACGAAAATATCTTATAAAGATATAGATATCGAGATAATATTTGGCAAAGAGAACTCCTATAGGATTCAAAGCCACTTAACAAAAGTTTGGGTGAACTATCGAAAATTTTTCTGGAAATACTGTGATAAAATGTATATGATCGGGTTTGGCTTTCTTACTGGGTTTTAAACTTATTTTGAGAAACCATAAAACGTAAGATCTTTAACATTAAGTTAACAAACAAATAATAATTTGTGTGTATTCAAAAGTGAAAAAAATACAAATTGACCTGCTTAACAAGATCTAGCTATAACCTTCGTCATATATTGTTAAGTGCAGTTATTCTGTTGCCATTTCGCCACATAATGTGATTATAGAGCAAACTAAAAATACATAGATTTTTAATTAATATTTTTTATCCATTGATCCTAATACACATTTTGTTTAACTTCTTTCCATCATTAAAACAAAATAAATAAAACAATTCGATTGATTTTTATTTATAACTAGCGGGCCCGTTGCCTGCTTCGCACGGCAAAACAAAAAAAGAAAAGGAACACACTTGTTTTTAATAAAGTTGGTTTTCCTGCGGCAAAAACACACTCACTTCACATACGCACCGCACACACATGCGTTATCGGATTTCAACCAAACTTCATATAAACCATACATGGGCAACTGCCTACGTAGTGTATAAGTTTGGTTGAAATCGCACGACGCGTTTATGAGTAGTTCGGCGACGTACATATACGGACTTATTTTTATATATATAGATGGCTCATCCATCTGTCTGTCTTTTTGCCTATTACATAACTCTACAGAGAGTATGGCCAAATTAATTGGACTCAATTTCAATTAAACTTGTTACTAGGGAAATCGGAAATATGCTCTAAAAATAGAGTTTTAATACGCCCTAAAACGATAACAAAATAAGTCCAAAAAAACGAAAATGGCTTATTTAAAAAAAAAAAATATTAAATTTTATTTTATATAATTATAACTTTATAATCTTCGAGACTGTACCCCATTTGGAACCGATGGGCATTCAAAGGTTTGCACACTACAAAGTTTTAATATGAGGTTAAAATTAATTTACATATGTAAGATCCATTTTTGGCGAATATTCGGCATTGTTTAAGTGTCGTTGTCGTAGTCGAAAACCAGTCGCTTCTACAAATTGGCACTTTCTATGTGTTTCATATAGTCATTTGGGGTATTCACTAGGTGTGCTATCTTGTTGTATTGTCATAATGTTCTAACATTTTACAATGGTTTAAAAATATTGTTGTTGCTTTGTTAACAAAAAGTGTCTTAAATGAATAAAACTTTGCTTGCTATGTTTATTGTGCTGTCGTAATTAATCAGAAAAGACCTGCGCTGAGCGCCTGGGCCGAGCGGGTATAATTTTGTAGCCGTCGCCGTTGATGTTATAGTTATATCCGGCTAAAATCCGAATTTAACCTGCGGCTAGCAATTTTTGCAACAAAACACTTGGAGCGGCAAATTAGATCGGCTCAGGACTCGTTGTTTGGTAAGCAAACAAAAAAAATTTGTTTGTGTTTTGCGTCTGAAAAATAGTCAGAAAAGATCTAATTTAATTTATTAATTCATGGATTAGAATTAAAAAATATTTTGATTTTAGGTAAATATTTATTTTTTTTTTATTTGTTTTCAATCAGCCGATTTAAATTCAAAATAGCAGACTAAATTATTAGGGGTTGTTCACAACTGTCGTATTTTTTCATGTAATTATTTTAAGACATATGACTTTATGACACCTTGTGAATCCCCCCATTGTCTTGAAATATCAATCTTAACGGCAAACATTTCAAACGACTTCGACCAAGACATCGATTTTTGCACAATGCAAGAATTAAGTTGGATGTCCAAACCACGCGTTTGCGCCTACACGCATTGCATGATTTTAATAGTTTACTTTATTTTTTTAACTTTATTTAAAAAAAAATTTCACTATATTTGTAAAAAAATAAGATAAAACGTTCAATTTGAACTCAGGCGCCTCATAGCTTACTGGCATTCTACGTTTCAAGTTATATGCAACGCGTTTTATGCGGCATCACCACAAGTCAAAATAAAATTTTATTTGTCGAAATCAGCTGATTTGTTCGAACACTGCTGGTGATGCTTTAAAAAGTAGAAAGTAAACCTACTTTTCGCATTTAACGCCTCAGTACATCCCACGCTTTTGTGTATGTAACATCCCTGCGCGATATTTGTGTCAATTGATCCAACAGACTAGTTCTGGAATTTGTAAAAATAGAACAAGTACAAAAAGAAAGAACTCATGACTAGTAAAAGGAGAACCAATCATTTAACTGGCTTATGAAGAACTAAAAGGTAAAAAAAGAAATGAATGAATTGGGACTTTCTAAAATTTGGTTCTTGAATTTAATTCTAGGACTTGTTTTATTGAAATAATACTACATTGTATTGAAATAATACGACACTAAATACGTTCATTAAGAATAGATGTGTGACTGGTCAAATGGTGTCAATTGACCCCCTCCAATGACAACCCCATGTAAATGTGGTAGGTCTTATTCATATAAAGTGTTAGAACTAGAACCGGTCTCTACCACCAAAGACCTATCGCGGGACTTCTTTGGTGTCAGTTTGCTTCCCTCTACAATTGCTACATATAACTACACAGTTTCTACAGATCTGAAAGCTGCGTAGGCAGCGGAAAGGCGTGTAACGCGTGGTGTGGACCTCCAGCTTTATGCTTCATAAATCTAATGTATCAATTTCATTAAATTTGTTTCTTTAATCCAATGAAAAATTTTATTACAGGAATAACATCTTACAAATTCATTTATTTTATTTATTTATTAATTTTGTTAAAATTTTTCATTGGATTATTGACAACTTAATATCGCTTTTAAAAGAAAAATTCAAGTAATTTTTTTAGATAAATTTAATATATTTTTTTTATTAAAATGAAATATAAATAAAAATATTCAACTTATCTTAATTAATAAAAAAGTCTGAGTTCACACTCTAAAAGTTTTATTTTAGAAAGTCGGAGTTTGTTGGTGAGAAGGGAGAGAGAATAAAAGAAAACTTTTATAGTGTGAACCCAGAAGTAATCAGTGAAAACATAATAAAGGTGTCTAGTGGGCCCGCGCAATAAAGCCATAGGAAATAAAGCCATATGGCTTTATTACTACCATCCATCTCCAATAACACCATGATCGCTTAGTAACCTAAGTAGAAATAACGCCATAACAGTGTAATTGTTATGGTTACAAATTGCCAAAATAATGAGCTGCCATTGTCAAGTGTTGAAAAATTATGGTACAGTAGCTGGAAGGGGGAGGGAGGAGCGCGTTCGGCGGGCGATCATGGCGCGCGCGGCAGGCCCTCCACAACATGTTTACAAACTCCAAAGCATAGCCGGCCTTCGGCCGGACGCAAGGATTTTCTACTCTATGGTATAACAAATACCATTGAGAAATAAGGCCATATGGCTTTATTTCCTATGGCTTTATTGCACGGCGTCGTGTCTAGTTACTAATTACTTAAATTAATTTGTGTCATTAAGCAAATTAAAAATTGAATCATTGAATTAAAAAACTTTTTCATTTAAATAATGAAAAAAAATTTCTTTAAGCGGTTAACTCTTCATCATTATGTTAGTGAAATGTTTCATTAATGTTACGACAAATAGTCAGAGTTTTAATAAAATTTCTTAATGCAAAATTTTCATTGGTTTTATGAAACATTTCATTAACTGGGGGCTTATAAACATTTTTCATTAATCCGATGAAACTTTACATAAGTAGAATTTTAGTTTAATTTTTTATTGAATTAATGTCCAAATCCTTTGGACCTGTAAAAAAAATTCTTCCAGTGTAACAAGGCTGACTACTGACAGATACGCCAACTATCTATACAAGACTTATTTTTTGAATTGAATTTAAGGAGCGATCTCATCAAATTATCTTAAAAACTGCGACCTGTACTTTGCGCACAAGGCTTATATGGACAGTAAGCCGGACGGTCATCGCTAGAACGACTCGGACTCTAAGTCGATCTATATACTTAAAGGTGGGTCTTGGACCAATATTTTAAGGGGTTACAAACCCTAGCACAAATGCATGATACCCTCTCCACTATTGTGATGTGGGCATAAAAATGTTACAAAGGGTAAAATATTCAAAAATATGCACTAATAAATCGATGCCAAAATTCATAAAAAGCTATAGATTGGATGAATTGGATGAATATATTAGCGGTGTTCAGTGTTTGATGAAAATGGACTTGCGGAAGTGCAAATGCAAAATATTGTGGTTTTTTCTTGCAATCCAACAACCAAATACACAGAATTCCATTTGTGCATACTAAAACTGTATAGCTTTTTGCTACGTCTATTGAGTTTACATCCCTAATACGCGAATATTTGCAGCGAAACATATGAGCTTGATAATGAAAAGGGAAAGACGCATGAAAAATTGTACTTTGTTTCGTGTACAAGCAGTTTTTGTAAGTTTATTATTCAAAGAAGAAAGAAGACAGAAAATGCATACAAAATACCTAAATGCTGCAAAAAAAAAAATGATTCCCTGTATGGACGCGAATGCAGTTTCGACGAGGTTTAAAGAAAGTTTTTGCAGCCAATGTTTCCTTATATGAACGAGGATTAAACAATAATTTAGAATCGCAAAATAAATCCACTAGTGCTTCGGATAATACTTTATTTTGTACTGCTTCGTGGCATTCAAAACAACTTTTTGTAAATTTTGTCGACCAATAATTCTGTATATCAGCTGTTACCTATCTCGCATCTAGCTTTGCAAACTTCCTTGAAATACCGCTCACTGTCAGTGACAAAAACATTGCAATAACAAAAATTTTCAACATTAAACGCACCAAACATTGAATACTGCTACTGTTTCTGTCATCATTATTCGCACAATTAGGGTTCCCTGCTAATTTCTCTCTTTTTTATATTTTTATACCATTTTCTAGATTTATTAAAGACGTCAAATTTAAGCACGAGTTGGCTAAAGTGGATGTTAATGATTATATTGGGAATCCCATCAACTCTTTTACATTAATCAAACGCCTGGTTAACGATTGGAATGATTTATTTAAAGTCGTTAAGTTTTCAGATATAAAAATAGGTAAGGGAGTGAATGTTTATTTTAGGAAAAAGAATAGCGAAGTTCATACCTCTATGACAGAACTTTACTTTTCACTCCTAATACTATGTGCGTACATATTAAATGTGTTCATTTACTTTAGAACAGTGATAACCACTCCATAGACTCGCGAGCCAATCAATAACCGTATTTTTCACACAGACACGGTCGGCAATTCACATGTATATTACAACTTTGTTCGTTTCAAAACATCAGACTATCATCAGTCTCTACGACCGCACACAAGCACATAATATCTTTGTGTGCGTGCGTTCGGGGCTTTCTTAGTTCGGGGCTTGGTTATCACTGCTTTCGAAGCAAAAACCTTTAACGAGAGAGTAAATATTAGGGTATTTAAACGATTAAACGTTGCTCAATTAATCGATTAATTTTGGGCGATTAACTGTTCGAACAATTGAAAATTGCTTATTTTCGATTAACGAATAATTCGAATAATTTATGTCGATTAATCGATTAGTCGAAAATTAATTTTTTTATAATATTAGTTTTTTTTTTATGTAAAAAGCAAGCCGGTACGAATTAAACTCAGAAACAGTATTATTATTATTATTCGATTAACCGAATAATAATAAATTGTTCGATTATCATTCGATTAAATTTTTACCTAGCATAATTATTCGCGCGATTAATCGATAAATACAAAACAGCGATTAATTGTATACCTTGTAAATATTAAATTTGCAAAATATTACGCCTAATTACTCTAAAAAATAAAAAAGTAAATGAACGCTTTATCAGCAAAAACTAGCAAGTTTTTTTCTTCCTAAATTTAATTGTTTTAAACTACATACATAATTGCACATGGCTATTGTTCCTAAATATAATAAATATTAAATATAAAAAATATGTATATATTTTCACACATTTTCAAAAGTTCATTTCTTAAATAAAAAACCAATAATTCTTGCTAGAGAAAAATTACACTAGCAGAAATTTTCCAAAAATGTTCTGTCTCTCAAATTTGTATGCTCTTTTTCGCTCTCTCGTTGCTAGTTTTTAGTACGTGAACACATTCCAGCAATAGCTTTAGAACAAACCTGTTATTTGAAACTGAATATTTATTTGCATATGTTTTTTTAAGATATGGAAGAGTTATCGAACCAACTTGCTAAGAAGTTTCTTCAACTACCGGATGATAATGAATTGAAAGGCGCAATTAGAGGTTTGGGGCGTTTACAAATTGTTTATAACATAAGTGTTGATGAAATGGTAAAAGGGGAGAAATATGGGTAAGTTTATTATAGATAAAAAACATAGTTGTCCTTTTGGAAAGTAATTGTTTTAAGGAAGTGTATTTGCATATTTATTTTACAAAAAAAAAAAAAAAAAATTTAATTCAAAAGATGTTATTTAAAAATGTCGATTAAAAATTGTAAAAAAACAAGAGTGCATTCAAAAAATGTACGCCTTACATGTGAGGGGCTAAAAGCACAAGGGGCTTAAGTGCCTTTTTCCAAAATTGAGTTTACATATGGAATTATAGGTATAGTTCGGAGAAGTTGTTCAGAGCACAAAAGGTGAATGTAGGATTTTCATCCGGACGCTAGATATGGTGAACAACTCATGGCATGACTTTCAGACTACATATCAGGTTTTATAAGCAAAGATTTTATATCGTCACGAATATGGCAAAAAACAAAGGATTTTTAAACCTCAAGCTAAGATATCTCGAAAGCCTGATTGATAAATTTTGAGTACAGATTCGCAATTAGCGCAACTTATTGCTACAGAAAAGTAAACGTTAGTCTCAGGGTTTCGCCTTTTTCCAAAATTGCGAAAAACAAAGTCAAGTTAAAAAAAGTTAAGAGAAAAAAAAAAATAAAGGAAAACCCAAAATTAAATTGTAGTGTAATGTAGTTTCTAAGAAAAGCTTTGAAATTATTTGCTTTATATTTTTTTTGTTTTATAATTTTTCTTAATAACAATTTAAATTCTGTTGCTTAAATTCTCATATTTTATTAATTTTAAAATAACAAATTAAATTTTGTTGTTCAAGTGTTCTTATTTTTACTAACACATTAAATAAGCAGTAAAAAAAAATATCAACGTATTAAAATAACTATTAGCAGTCAGGTAAATGCTTTGCTTTCCTGCTTTTGTACTGCTCCATTTGGGCTTCCAGAGCTCCAATCTGCTGCCAAACTTCGGACGCTGTTTGCCAGGATGGTGGTGGGTCAGCGTTTACAACATTCCTCAACGCCGCCAACTTGCGACGCAGCTTCACCAATTTTCCGCCTCTTCGATGCCGCGGCAAATGTACCTTAGGAATCTGAGTAAGTTCTTCCTCTTTCCTCTTCGATATCCTCTTTTGGTACTCCTCTATCGAAATTGGCTGTGGTCCCTCTTTAATGTGCACCGGCACGCTGTGCACCCCAGTGTACAGAGTTTTTGAATGCTTTAATGTCTGAAATATGCATTTTACTGAAAATTAACCAAGTTTTTAGCACGCCCTATCACCATGAAGCGCTCGGCTCGAAAGAAAGAAACCACAGGGTGTTAAACGAGTTTATGTTAAGTTTTTGCAAGAACGATGAATGGGACCAATGGGTACCATACTTCTGTTTTGCTTATAACACAACACCCCATATAGATACAACTTATACGCCATACGAATTGTTATTTGGAAGATTGCCAAGCTTTCCCGATGACATTGTTCTTGATTCAAAGCCTGTTTACAATACTGACGATTATGCCCAAGAACTAAAGGCGCGGTTGCGATTCTCTTTAGATAAAGCGAAGGAGTATTTAGAAAACTCAAAAAAGAGAAGAGTAGATCAGTGTGTGGATACTAAGCCTCTAAGGTTAGAAAAGGATGATATGGTTCTTGTCCGCAATTTTAATAGAAAGAAAAACCAACCACCATATCATGGTTCATATAAAGTAATTGAAACAAAAGGAGTAAACTCTGTTCTAGACTTAGGGAATACAATTAAGGAATTTCATAATAATAATTTAAAGAAGTATTAAACACAATATAAAGATGTGTATTTATAAGAATGTATATAGGTATCTATTAACAAAAAAAAATATATATAATATTTTTAATTAGGCTTAAGTTCATGAAATTTAATTTTCATTAAATTATTCTTATGAAGAAAGGAATTTTACAACATGAAAATTAATTAAAATTGTTATTGATAATCTTTCATTCTTGACGTGGCTCGGGCTCGAACCCTGGCCGGCAGGTTACCATGACATGTTTCGATCGCAACCACTCGATCTCCTCAGATGGATTTGCCGTCTTACACTCGCAGCCATCGACGACTGCTGACGTCAATAGTCAAACATCAATCCTTAAACCAAATTGTATTTTAACATTTGGTAGATCGAAATTTGCTTTCCTGAATGATTATCCATCTTAATTGATTTTACATGTTTTTTCCTTACTTCTGTTTTTTCGTACTTTTGTCAAGAATTTTTCTTGAAGTCCAAGTACATTTTTTTGTTTTTTCATTTTGTCTTTCTCTTTTCTGTTGACCTTTTTCAGCACAACTTGAAGGACAAATGTACACATAGAGCTCGTGCCTTAGCTTTAACAATAATTAGTATTGTGGTTATTTTGTTGAACTATTTATGGTTTTTAATCCAAATTTTTAATATTTTTAATTAGGCTTAAGTTCATGAAATTTAATTTTCATTAAATTATTCTTATGAAGAAAGGAATTTTACAACATGAAAATTAATTAAAATTGTTATTGATAATCTTTCATTCTTGACGTGGCTCGGGCTCGAACCCTGGCCGGCAGGTTACCATGACATGTTTCGATCGCAACCACTCGATCTCCTCAGATGGATTTGCCGTCTTACACTCGCAGCCATCGACGACTGCTGACGTCAATAGTCAAACATCAATCCTTAAACCAAATTGTATTTTAACATTTGGTAGATCGAAATTTGCTTTCCTGAATGATTATCCATCTTAATTGATTTTACATGTTTTTTCCTTACTTCTGTTTTTTCGTACTTTTGTCAAGAATTTTTCTTGAAGTCCAAGTACATTTTTTTGTTTTTTCATTTTGTCTTTCTCTTTTCTGTTGACCTTTTTCAGCACAACTTGAAGGACAAATGTACACATAGAGCTCGTGCCTTAGCTTTAACAATAATTAGTATTGTGGTTATTTTGTTGAGTGTAAGACGGCAAATCCATCTGAGGAGATCGAGTGGTTGCGATCGAAACATGTCATGGTAACCTGCCGGCCAGGGTTCGAGCCCGAGCCACGTCAAGAATGAAAGATTATCAATAACAATTTTAATTAATTTTCATGTTGTAAAATTCCTTTCTTCATAAGAATAATTTAATGAAAATTAAATTTCATGAACTTAAGCACAAAAGGTGAATGTAGGATTTTCATCCGGACGCTAGATATGGTGAACAACTCATGGCATGACTTTCAGACTACATATCAGGTTTTATAAGCAAAGATTTTATATCGTCACGAATATGGCAAAAAACAAAGGATTTTTAAACCTCAAGCTAAGATATCTCGAAAGCCTGATTGATAAATTTTGAGTACAGATTCGCAATTAGCGCAACTTATTGCTACAGAAAAGTAAACGTTAGTCTCAGGGTTTCGCCTTTTTCCAAAATTGCGAAAAACAAAGTCAAGTTAAAAAAAGTTAAGAGAAAAAAAAAAAATAAAGGAAAACCCAAAATTAAATTGTAGTGTAATGTAGTTTCTAAGAAAAGCTTTGAAATTATTTGCTTTATATTTTTTTTGTTTTATAATTTTTCTTAATAACAATTTAAATTCTGTTGCTTAAATTCTCATATTTTATTAATTTTAAAATAACAAATTAAATTTTGTTGTTCAAGTGTTCTTATTTTTACTAACACATTAAATAAGCAGTAAAAAAAAATATCAACGTATTAAAATAACTATTAGCAGTCAGGTAAATGCTTTGCTTTCCTGCTTTTGTACTGCTCCATTTGGGCTTCCAGAGCTCCAATCTGCTGCCAAACTTCGGACGCTGTTTGCCAGGATGGTGGTGGGTCAGCGTTTACAACATTCCTCAACGCCGCCAACTTGCGACGCAGCTTCACCAATTTTCCGCCTCTTCGATGCCGCGGCAAATGTACCTTAGGAATCTGAGTAAGTTCTTCCTCTTTCCTCTTCGATATCCTCTTTTGGTACTCCTCTATCGAAATTGGCTGTGGTCCCTCTTTAATGTGCACCGGCACGCTGTGCACCCCAGTGTACAGAGTTTTTGAATGCTTTAATGTCTGAAATATGCATTTTACTGAAAATTAACCAAGTTTTTAGCACGCCCTATCACCATGAAGCGCTCGGCTCGAAAGAAAGAAACCACAGGGTGTTAAACGAGTTTATGTTAAGTTTTTGCAAGAACGATGAATGGGACCAATGGGTACCATACTTCTGTTTTGCTTATAACACAACACCCCATATAGATACAACTTATACGCCATACGAATTGTTATTTGGAAGATTGCCAAGCTTTCCCGATGACATTGTTCTTGATTCAAAGCCTGTTTACAATACTGACGATTATGCCCAAGAACTAAAGGCGCGGTTGCGATTCTCTTTAGATAAAGCGAAGGAGTATTTAGAAAACTCAAAAAAGAGAAGAGTAGATCAGTGTGTGGATACTAAGCCTCTAAGGTTAGAAAAGGATGATATGGTTCTTGTCCGCAATTTTAATAGAAAGAAAAACCAACCACCATATCATGGTTCATATAAAGTAATTGAAACAAAAGGAGTAAACTCTGTTCTAGACTTAGGGAATACAATTAAGGAATTTCATAATAATAATTTAAAGAAGTATTAAACACAATATAAAGATGTGTATTTATAAGAATGTATATAGGTATCTATTAACAAAAAAAAATATATATAATATTTTTAATTAGGCTTAAGTTCATGAAATTTAATTTTCATTAAATTATTCTTATGAAGAAAGGAATTTTACAACATGAAAATTAATTAAAATTGTTATTGATAATCTTTCATTCTTGACGTGGCTCGGGCTCGAACCCTGGCCGGCAGGTTACCATGACATGTTTCGATCGCAACCACTCGATCTCCTCAGATGGATTTGCCGTCTTACACTCGCAGCCATCGACGACTGCTGACGTCAATAGTCAAACATCAATCCTTAAACCAAATTGTATTTTAACATTTGGTAGATCGAAATTTGCTTTCCTGAATGATTATCCATCTTAATTGATTTTACATGTTTTTTCCTTACTTCTGTTTTTTCGTACTTTTGTCAAGAATTTTTCTTGAAGTCCAAGTACATTTTTTTTTTTGTTTTTTCATTTTGTCTTTCTCTTTTCTGTTGACCTTTTTCAGCACAACTTGAAGGACAAATGTACACATAGAGCTCGTGCCTTAGCTTTAACAATAATTAGTATTGTGGTTATTTTGTTGAACTATTTATGGTTTTTAATCCAAATTTTTAATATTTTTAATTAGGCTTAAGTTCATGAAATTTAATTTTCATTAAATTATTCTTATGAAGAAAGGAATTTTACAACATGAAAATTAATTAAAATTGTTATTGATAATCTTTCATTCTTGACGTGGCTCGGGCTCGAACCCTGGCCGGCAGGTTACCATGACATGTTTCGATCGCAACCACTCGATCTCCTCAGATGGATTTGCCGTCTTACACTCAACAAAATAACCACAATACTAATTATTGTTAAAGCTAAGGCACGAGCTCTATGTGTACATTTGTCCTTCAAGTTGTGCTGAAAAAGGTCAACAGAAAAGAGAAAGACAAAATGAAAAAACAAAAAAATGTACTTGGACTTCAAGAAAAATTCTTGACAAAAGTACGAAAAAACAGAAGTAAGGAAAAAACATGTAAAATCAATTAAGATGGATAATCATTCAGGAAAGCAAATTTCGATCTACCAAATGTTAAAATACAATTTGGTTTAAGGATTGATGTTTGACTATTGACGTCAGCAGTCGTCGATGGCTGCGAGTGTAAGACGGCAAATCCATCTGAGGAGATCGAGTGGTTGCGATCGAAACATGTCATGGTAACCTGCCGGCCAGGGTTCGAGCCCGAGCCACGTCAAGAATGAAAGATTATCAATAACAATTTTAATTAATTTTCATGTTGTAAAATTCCTTTCTTCATAAGAATAATTTAATGAAAATTAAATTTCATGAACTTAAGCCTAATTAAAAATATTAAAAATTTGGATTAAAAACCATAAATAGTTCAACAAAATAACCACAATACTAATTATTGTTAAAGCTAAGGCACGAGCTCTATGTGTACATTTGTCCTTCAAGTTGTGCTGAAAAAGGTCAACAGAAAAGAGAAAGACAAAATGAAAAAACAAAAAAATGTACTTGGACTTCAAGAAAAATTCTTGACAAAAGTACGAAAAAACAGAAGTAAGGAAAAAACATGTAAAATCAATTAAGATGGATAATCATTCAGGAAAGCAAATTTCGATCTACCAAATGTTAAAATACAATTTGGTTTAAGGATTGATGTTTGACTATTGACGTCAGCAGTCGTCGATGGCTGCGAGTGTAAGACGGCAAATCCATCTGAGGAGATCGAGTGGTTGCGATCGAAACATGTCATGGTAACCTGCCGGCCAGGGTTCGAGCCCGAGCCACGTCAAGAATGAAAGATTATCAATAACAATTTTAATTAATTTTCATGTTGTAAAATTCCTTTCTTCATAAGAATAATTTAATGAAAATTAAATTTCATGAACTTAAGCCTAATTAAAAATATTAAAAATTTGGATTAAAAACCATAAATAGTTCAACAAAATAACCACAATACTAATTATTGTTAAAGCTAAGGCACGAGCTCTATGTGTACATTTGTCCTTCAAGTTGTGCTGAAAAAGGTCAACAGAAAAGAGAAAGACAAAATGAAAAAACAAAAAAATGTACTTGGACTTCAAGAAAAATTCTTGACAAAAGTACGAAAAAACAGAAGTAAGGAAAAAACATGTAAAATCAATTAAGATGGATAATCATTCAGGAAAGCAAATTTCGATCTACCAAATGTTAAAATACAATTTGGTTTAAGGATTGATGATTGACTATTGACGTCAGCAGTCGTCGATGGCTGCGAGTGTAAGACGGCAAATCCATCTGAGGAGATCGAGTGGTTGCGATCGAAACATGTCATGGTAACCTGCCGGCCAGGGTTCGAGCCCGAGCCACGTCAAGAATGAAAGATTATCAATAACAATTTTAATTAATTTTCATGTTGTAAAATTCCTTTCTTCATAAGAATAATTTAATGAAAATTAAATTTCATGAACTTAAGCCTAATTAAAAATATTAAAAATTTGGATTAAAAACCATAAATAGTTCAACAAAATAACCACAATACTAATTAAAAATATATATGTATATATTTAAAAATTTTAATTTTTGTTTTCTAAAATGTAAAATTTTTCTTAAGGGTTAGGGTGTAATGTAATGTAGTTTCTAAGAAAAGCTATGAAATTATTTGCTTTATATTTTTTTTGTTTTTGTTGCCTATGCAAATCTACACCACCCTAATGTATTATTGATTATTGGAAATGTAGCGGAGGTGTAGTTTGAATGCAACAACTATTTCTATTGTAAATTTTAGCTTTAAGATACCGTTATCCTTGTATAAAAAGATAAGTAATTTTCAATAAAGAATCATTAAATACATTGCCTTAAAACTGGCACTTTCCCTTATATACTCAGGGCATATAAAACTGCCCTTAAACAATTCATACCAGTGGCGTTAATTAGCGCCGGTACAGAAAAACATTTAAAACAAAACTAAACAAGGAAAGATTCACTGCGGTGATCTTACAAAATATATGAAAAACAACCGAAAACATTTTCTCCCAAGCCACACCGAACTACTAAGTAAAAGCGCAAAAAGAGTGAGAACAGCGAAATCTAAAAGTATTTAAGTATGTTTAGTGTGAACATTTTGGCATTTTTCCAGCTAAATTTAGCATTACAAACTTTGGTTAAACTTACTTTTAGCATTTGAAATTTTATTTAGCATTTCAAAGCCCAGCCGCGAATAACGTTTTAAGTTACAAAATTATTATTTTTCAGGAGAGCAAAAAAACGTTTTTAACGGGCAAGATTATTAATTTTTTATTTTTTTTTTTAGATTATTAAAAATAATGATAATACAAATTTTTATGCAAAATATCAACAAATTTAAATTTAAATTACATGCAAATTTACAGTTTATAACTTTTTTGTTTAGTGGAAAAACGTTTTATATCCACAATCACGATGTCATTTAAAACGTTCTTCCACTACGCAAAGCATCATGACTGGTGGCTTTTAAAACGTTATACCACGTTAAAAACCATTTGCTTTGTATCATTTTTAAGTAACTTACAACGTTCTTCCACTCTTTGTAAGTTCTTTTTAAAGGCTTTAATGTGCATAATTTTGGGTGATTTGAGGTTTAAACAGTGTACCAGAGTAATGTTAACGGTTATCCGGAAAAAACAGTTTTTGCAAAAAGTGGCTTTTACAACGTTATTCGCGGCTGTGCTTCAATTGTTTTCAGGTTAATTTTAAGTTTGAATTAAAAGGTTTATTGATTAACTGAAATTTTTCTTATAAATTATTAACTATTTTTTTAATATTTTTAATTAGGCTTAAGTTCATGAAATTTAATTTTTCATTAAATTATTTTTATGAAGAAAGGAATTTTACAACATGAAAATTAATTAAAATTGTTATTGATAATCTTTCATTCTTGACGTGGCTGGGGCTCGAACCCCGGCCGGCAGGTTACCATGACATGTTTCGATTGCAACCACTCAATCTCCTCAGATGGATTTGCCGTCTTACACTCGCAGCCATCGACGACTGCTGACGTCAATAGTCAAACATCAATCCTTAAACCAAATTGTTTTCTTACATTTGGTAGATCGAAATTTGATTTCCTGAATGATTATCCATTTTAATTGATTTTACATGTTTTTTTTTTTTTTTTTTTTCATCAATTAAATGGATTATCATTCAGGAAAGCAAATTTCGATCTACCAAATGTTCGAAAACAATTTGGTTTAAGGATTGATGTTTGACTATTGACGTCAGCAGTCGTCGATGGCTGCGAGTGTAAGACGGCAAATCCATCTGAGGAGATTGAGTGGTTGCAATCGAAACATGTCATGGTAACCTGCCGGCCGGGGTTCGAGCCCCAGCCACGTCAAGAATGAAAGTTATCAATAACAATTTTAATTAATTTTCATGTTGTAAAATTCCGTTCTTCATAAAAATAATTTAATGAAAAATTAAATTTCATGAACTTAAGCCTAATTAAAAATATTAAAAATTTGGATTAAAAACCATAAATAGTTCAACAAAATAACCACAATACTAATTATTATTAACTATAATATTATATTATAACACAGAAAAAAATATCTCAAGAAAATTGTTAACAACACAGTTTGTTAAAGATAAAATTTTTGGTCAACAAACTTTTTTTTTTAATTCAATGAAACAATTTATCAAAATAACACTTTGCAAAATAGCACTCAATAAAACATATTTAATAAATATTTCTTCATTATCAATAAAAAAGTATTTGAATCAAAGAATAGACAGTCTTTTTACAACTCTTGTCTGTTTTTTAATAGTTTAAAATTCTCATTCGCTTTACAATTTTATTTGTATAATATCTTTAGTTTTTCCGAAGTCTTTGGAAAAAGGTTTCCTGATGATCTGGCCTAAGCAACCAGTGAAATGCGCATAGAAGCTAGTTTTTCCTCTACAATAAATCGCAGTGTTTTTATCAAATATGAAAAATTGGGCACGTCATACAGAAATCTTATTAATAAAAAATCCGTAATTTAAACTAGATTTTAGGAAAATAATCAAAATCCGGGCTTTTTTAAATATTTCGATTAATTGATAAATGCAGTTACGGAGCAACAGATTTTTATACTTTTTGGCAGAAGCTATTAAAATCAATATTTTAATGAAACTTTTATATTTTTAGCAAAACACCGGACTGGCGCGATTGCTTCGAAATTGGCACCGCCTTTTTAGACGATTCCAGTCTTTATCTTGCCATCGATTGGCTAAAGCAGTCTCACCTAAAACTACAAAACAGCGAAGAGACAGATGATATAAAATCCATTTTTACCACTCATATCAATGAATATTTAGCTAAAGCGTGTCAGGGTATCGGTGAATTTAAGATCGCTATGGAACACTTAGATGCTATTTTAAAAAATGATCCTCAAAGTAGTGTTAAACTAACAAAAAATCTTCTATTAAATAATCAAACTGATATCAGCAGTGCAGAGGATTTAACAATTAAATATCCTCATGGTTATACAAGATTGTGCCGTGGGGAAAGTCTTACAAATAAACAGCAACTTAGCTGTAAATTAAATTCTAAATTACACCCATTTTTTATCTTATCGCCCGTACAAGTTGAACCTTTATTGTTAAATCCCCAGATTACATTATACCATAATGTTATTAATGATGATCAGATAGCGAAATTATTGAGTTTAACTATTAACAAATTTAGCAGGGCTACAGTGAAAGTTGGTAAAAATAACGTTATTACCACTGAATTTCGCGTGTGTCAACAAGCAAAGGTTGATCCAGAAACATCGAATATTGCGAAAATGATGTACAGAACAGTGGGTGCCATAACTGGTTTCGACTTAAGAAATGCCGAAATCTTGAATGTAGCTAATTATGGCATTGGTGGTCAATTTGATTTACATTATGATTACTTCGGGGTAGATATAACAATAGAACTTACCAATATTTTTTTTCATAATTTTAAATATTTTCAGTTGAAAAATGACTATCAGCATGGTTATGTTGGGGATCGCATATCTACCAATATGTTTTATGTAAGTTTTAAAAAAGAAGTTCGCATTGATTTAATTGCTACATAAAGCATTAACACTTATTTATCACATTTTGATATTTTCCTTTAGCTGTCTGATGTTGAAGAAGGTGGTTTCACAGTCTTTCCCGAATTAGATGTTTATGCTAAGCCGGTTAAAGGTTCCATGCTCATGTGGTACAATTTAGATGAGTTCTTAAATGCAGATTCTAGAACTTTGCATGCTGGTTGTCCAGTATTGAGTGGCAGCAAAAAAAGTAAGTTTAAATCAATACATTCAAAAAATCATTCTAAATCAACATTTATTTTATTTGCAGTCGCCAATATTTGGACGTATTCAGGTTATCAGGAGCTCCGAAGACCTTGTGCCTTAAAAAATAATAAAATTAAATAGAAATTTATATTTTATATCATGTACTTTATATCTATGTATACATAAAAAAACTTTTAAAACAAATTACCAATTTTGCAAAATTCAGAATTGAATACGTTCGAATATACCTGGTATATCTTTTTCAAGCTACTTGGAACATAATTCAATAGGACGTTTAATTCGTTCTTAAAATGCAAAATGTCTTTTTGGACTAGCTTTCTAAAGTCTTTGGAAAAGATATCCTGATTATTTGGCCTAAGCGACCAGTAAAATGCGCATAGGAACAAGCTTATCCACCAACAATAAAATTTAGTGTATTTATTAAGAATACTAATTTAGATTAAGCACAACAAAACAAAATCTTATTAATAAAAAAAAAAAAAAATTTTACTCCCAAAACTTACTTTTATTATGTAGAAGTTGCTGCGACGAGGAGGACGAAGAGTCAACGGAATATCTTCTTTATAATTGTCCGGCATTCGGAGATTTAAGACTTGGAATGTTTGGTCGAAGAGCCCTTTGGGGGCAATACTTGTCTCTCCGATATTGATTTAAACAGGATACACTCCTTTGTTGAATCGACCGAGTGGCTGCGTGGGAACACTAGCAGCCAGATAACAAAGGACCCATGGGAGACGTGCTTGATCACGGCTGCCAAGGGAACCAGAAAGTTTAAAATTTCCTTAACATTAACACTGTATGCAATTTTTCCAAGCAGCACTATTTTTTTAAGTGTAATACAGGCAATATCTCTCATAAGTTTCCATAGTTACAGTTTTCGTGACCTATCAGGAAATGTAAACTGTATTACATTTTAAGGGCCGATGTTGAATGTGAACCACACCAAAACATCAAGTTTTTTTCTGCATTTCATTTGACATTTCTCAATTTCAGACTAACTCAATTTTAACCATGGAAAGATACACAATCGAGCAACGTGTTAAAGTGATTCAGGCTTATTGTGAAAATGGGAGTTCAAATCAAAATGCATATCGTGCACTTCGTGATTTAGTGATGAGGCACATTTTCATTTCAGTGGATTGGTCAATAAGCAGAGTTACCGCATTTGGGGGAATGATAATCCAAGAGTGATTGTCGAAAAACCAATGCACCCACAAAGAGTGATTGTTTGGTGCGGTTTATGGGCTGGCGGCATCATCGGGCCGTATTTTTTCCAAAATAAGGCCGGTCAGGCAGTTACTGTGAATGGTGTGCGCTATCGTGAGAGGATAACGAATTTTTATGTCACGAATTCGAAGGTATCGATGTGGACGATATGTGGTTTCAACAGGACGGTGCCACTAGCCACACAGCTAACGAAACAATGGCCCTTTTGCGCGACAAATTCAATGGCTGTGTTATCTCACGTGGTGGCGATGTCAATTGGTCGCCAAGATCAATTGATTTGACACCATTGGCCTTCTTTCTTTGGGGTTATTTGAAAGGAAAGGTGTACGTCGATAAGCCAGCAACAAATTTAAGAGCTAAAGGCTGAGATAGTTCGGCACATTAACGGCATAGAACCTCAATTATGCCTCAGCGTCATTGAAAATTTGCACCATCATTTGGAGGTGTGTCGACGAGGTCGCATAATAAAAAGAAATGACAATAATTTCCTAAATAATTTGTGTTTTATTCAAAATCACCATTGGCCCATATACACTTTGTTGTTTGCGTCAAGTGTTAAAAACAGTTGTTTCGTATCGTTTAAATAAATCAAAGATAGTGAATGCTTAAAAATAAATAATTAAAAAAAATAGGTTCATGTTCGTTGCTTCGTTTTTTTTTTTTTTTTTGTGAGAATCTATAACAGACCAACCTAAAACAGCGCGTCGAGCGTATTCTTTCTGTCAAAAATTTTCATGCTCATACAAAATGTATGAAGCAAACGCAAATAGTGCGGCGTCAACACTTTGAAATTTAAAGTTCAGATTTTGACAGCGCGTTAAGTAGTGAAGTTGGCTGCTATTGTTTTTTTTAGGTTTATAGTAGGGGATGGATGGATCTAGCTAATAACGTTATCTAGAAATTTTCGCTTTGAAGTTGGCGAATCGCTACGTTGGATGTCGATTTTTTAGAAGGTGAAGTTCAAGCAAAAAGTAATGGAAGACCTGCCGCGCAGCACTTGCTGCCGCATTCAGTTCGCTAGGATCAAGTCGGTCACTGGCCTCAATGTGCAAAAAATTCGATGCAAGTATCCAAAATGTGCTAGATAGCTCGTTGGATTGAGCGCCTTCAATGCTACGATTTAAGCATTGAACACAGGAAAGGTGGTAAACATGACAGTGCGGATGTTCTGTCAAGACGACCCTGTAAGCTGGAATGCAAGCATTGCGTAAGGGCTGAAGGAAAAGAAAACATCTGTTACGTTCGTCTATTGCAGATAGAGTCCAACGAAGATTGGTCAATTGCGCAGAGAAATGACCCCATTTTGGCAAAAATTTTACAAGCCAAGGAAGAGGGCAAAAGACCCACCCGAAACGAAATTTCGCCTGAAAGTCCACTGATGAAAGCATACTGGGCTCTGTGGAACAGCCTTCAAGTAGTAAATGGCTGCTAATACCGTACGTGGAAAAAAAACTGACGGAAAGTCAGTTAAAAACCTTATAGTAGTGCCGCCGGCGAAAGTAAAAGAAGTTCGGAGTGAATTTCATAACGGTCCTAGCGGAGGTCATCTGGGTGTGGCGAAAATCTTAGAAAAATTAAAACAACGCTTCTACTGGGTTGGCTGCCAACAAGCTGTAGCTGATTGGATAATAAATTGCGCACAATGCATTGCCACCAAAGGTCCAGTAAGGAGAAGTCGTGGGCCACTGCAGCAGTATAATTCTGGTGTCCCATTTGAGCGAATTGCAATGGATATAGCTGGGCCATTTCCTGTAAGTAATGCCGGTAACAAATATGTACTAGTAGTCATCGATTACTTTAGTAAATGGCTGGAGGTATATGCCATCCCAAACAAAGAAGCAAGGACAGTGGTAAACGTCTTCGTGATCAATTGCGGTTCCATTAGAACTACATTCTGACCAGGGCAGAAAGTTTGAATCTGCTATATTTAAGGAATCGTTTGAATTGTACGGAATAAGGAAAACAAGGATAACCCCATTGCATCTAACGGCATGGTTGAAAGATTTAACCGTACATTAGGGCTGTAGGAAATATCGCCCAAAGAAAAATGGCACAAAAAATTAAATGAAAAATCGCCCAAAAAAATTCCATGTAAAATTGGGCCTGAATTCATATGAAAAGTGACCCAAAATTTTTGGGCTATTTTTCGTTATTATTGGGTGATTTTTCATTTTTTAAATTTGGCCAAAAATATTATATGAAAAATAACCCATTTTTCAGGCCATTTTTCATTTTGAAAATTTCGTCAAAATCGTACATACTATTTGTCTAAATCATTCATTATTACTATACGTCGAATTCCTAAATGTTATTTATAAAAATAACGGGAGATATTGCAAAAAGGTGGCATGTCATAAAGTCCAGTATCATAGTGTCCGTGGACAAACTCGAAATCATAGCCGGCCTTTGGCCGGGCGCAAGGATTTTCTCCTCTGATAAAACAAGTACCGGCTTCGCTAACTAAAGCTTCTCTGCAGAGCCGGCCTTCGGCCGGTCCCAAGGATTTTATCCTCCATGGTATGACAAATACTGGCTTCGCTAACTATAGCTTCTTTGCGAAATCAGCCTTCTTTCGGAAACAAGGCAGATTTTAGAAGCTTTACTTAGCGAAACCGGTACTTGTTATACCATAAAGCAAAAAATCCTTGCGCCCGCCCAAAGGCCGTCTGCGCAGAGAAGCTTTAGTTAGCGAAGCCGGTCTTTGTTATATCATAGAGATGAAAATCCTTGCGCCCGGCCGAAGGCCGGCTATGCAGAGAAACTTTAGTTAGCGAAGCCGGTTTTTGTTATACCATAGAGTAGAAAATACTTGCGCCTGGCCGAAGGCCGGCTATGCCGACACGCTTTAGTAAGCGCTGCCGGTATTTGTTACACCATATGGCATAATGTCCATTTGCAAAGTGTCTTAATGCCCACGGGCGTTATGACATTTTCAAAAGTGTCACAGTGTCCATGAACATTACGACACTGGACTTTATGACATGCCACCTTGCAAAAAGCTATATTCTGTTTTGAGTAATTGATTATAACTATGCAGTGATTAATTAATATTTAACTATTGAATAGTGCACAAAGTTTGGCGAAGGGCTCAAATAGGTATTACTGTCCATACTGTCGCGCAGCTGTTGAAGATACAATGCAATTTTTTACATAAAACTTACATTTGTATGTTACTAAATTTATAAGAATAATAAACACTGTTTTGCATATTGGGTAATTTTTAATTTTTTTTTGGGAAAAAATTCTTTTTTTCTTTTTGGGTCATTTTTCATTTTTATTTTGGGTCCTTTTTCGTTTCTTTTGGGCAAAATTTCATATATAACTTTTTGGGTCATTTTTCATGTTCTTTTGGGCGATTTTTCATTTTTTTTTTTGCCATTTTTCTTTGGGCGATTTTTCCTACAGCCGTACATTAGAGGAACATTTGCGAAACGTAGTCAGCACACAACAAAAAGACTGGTATGAACACATTTCAAAATTCCTGTTGGCATAAATATCAGCTGTTCACGACTCTACATCACGTACACCCGCCAAATTTGTGTTTGGAACAGAACTCAGACTACCAGGAGATCTAGAGTTTAGTGTTAAGCGTATACCATCGGGTGAAAACAATGAAGGCTCCACCTCACAAGAGCAAGAAACTCTTAATGCACTTCATGAATTTGTACGAAACCGTATTAAGCTATCTAGTGACAAGATGAAAGCCAGATGCGATCGAGCGGCCAATTCTGAAGGTTTTAAGGAAGGCCAGTTAGTTTTGCTTTTTAATCCATTAGTGCATGAAGTTCCCCAAGTACTTTTTAACAAAATTCCTTTTGAACACGTAATTTAAAACCACTATTAAAATAATTTTTAATATTTTTAATCAGGCTTATGAACTTAATTTTCATTAAATTATTTTTATGAAGAAAGAAATTTTACAACATGAAAATCAATTAAAATTGTTATTGATAATCATTCATTCTTGACCTGAGATTCGAACCCAGGCGGCTGGTTACCCTGACATGTTTCGATCGCTACCACTCGATCTCCTCAGAGGGTTTTGCCGTCTTACACTCGCAGCCATTGACGACTGCTGACGTCAATATATGCCCTTTGGAGGGACGCTATTCAGAGTACACCTAGTGGCTGTGGTTTAAACCCAAAGTCGCGGATAGGAACTCGCTCACGTTGAAGTCTGATTTTTCACCTTCGGGGAGAGTTCGGGCTGTGAGGTATTCCTGGGTGCTGTTGCTATTCGACAGATGCTGCGGAATTCAATAAGCAGCGGAGGTTAGATAGCTCCAGTTCTCAAACAAGGGACGAATGTGTATTCTTCGACGGGCTTACACATTCAAAGTTGCTACCTGTGTGTGCGAATGAATTCTAACTCACTCAGGGGCATTTGGTAAGTGCTTAATATTAACTCACCAGATGGTTTGGTTTGGACCATCGTGAGGTAAGGTCTTAGGACGATACTCACGTTAATCTATAATCGAATCTGCTGACGTCAATAGTCAAACATCAATCCTTAAACGAAATTGTATTTTAACCTTTGGTAGATCGAAATTTGCTTTTTTGAATGATTATCCATTTTTAATTGATTTTTACATGTTTTTTCTTTACCTCTGTTTTTTCGTACTTTTTGTCAAGAATTCTTCTTGAAGTCCAAAGTACATTTCGTTTTTTCATGTTTGTCTTTCTTTTTCTTGTTGACCTTTTTCAGCACAACTTCGTCGATGGCTGCGAGTGAAAGACGGCAAAACGCTCTGAGTATTTAGTGACATTAAAATGTACTTACGAATGGCATATATCATAATTTCTTAGCAAGTATTTGTTGCGAAATAATTAATCACAAAGTTTTGTGACGCACGCTACAAAAAGTGGAAGTAACTTCAAAGGTTAAAGTGCGTTTTCCTAATTTTTAGCGAATTTTGCATGATAAGGTATACAAAATCTGATTCCTAAATGAAAGATGAGTATAAGAGAATTCTAAACGCACTTATTTGCAGCCAAACAATTTTGTGATTTTTTGACAAAAGCCGTGAACCCTTTGTGACGCACGCTACGTAACGCACGCTACAGTTTTTCCAGTAATATTTTATTTATTTTAACAAAGCAAATTATATTTTTATGAATTGCATTTCTTAAACTAATTTGTTAACTAATGAATATCAACTTTTATTTTAACGAAATTTATATTTTATAAGTTTGCTCTAAGTGCTATTTTAAGCACAAAAATCACCTAAAATAATGCTAAATTCACGTATAACATTAAAAAATCAGCAGTGGGGTAGGATTTGGTAAAAATTATTGCATTGATGATCATTGAAATACATATTTTGTAATATAAATATGAAATTAAACATCTAGTCTTATATTCCGTTAAAAAAAATTAATTTGAAAAATTTTTGGTTGGTGGACTGTTTCTGGGATTTGCCCATATATATTGTACTGCGGCGTAATGAAACATTAAACTTTGTTTTTATACAAAGCATTTGACGTTTTGGAAGTCAGCCGAAATGTGAAATTTTTTGAAACATTCTTTTTGGCCCTTGTTGCACATAAAATTAGACTTGTTACCGCAGTTTGCACATCTTTATCAGTTTTGGAGTGGTTATGTGATTTCTACCGTCATATCGATTGACAGTTCTGATAATCTATAGTCTGTAACCTCTTACAGAGGGCACACCGTACGTTTCTAGATAAGAAGTGGCTATATATCTACGGAATTACAACAAGTTTGAGTAATCTAGATCATTTGGATGCAGTTTTCCCATTAGTAGCCAACTATTAACAACGGAAGCATCCAACAGATATGCGAAAATTGGTCACCACCACTTACGTTGTCTTATATTTACATGACCGATAAACAGCAATTAACTGCTCCGTTTAGTCTACACCATCCATGCCTTGGTTGTAATGTTGAAATACTTTTGGTTAGGTATCTTCATGGCGCCTTCTCCTCTTGCATAACGCTTTAACGTTAAATTTTTTTTTGCCAAAATTAGTTCCTAAGGTGACTACGTTATTGTCTTTCCATCGTACGTCGAGTATATTGTCAGTATCAGAAAAACGATACTCCGTAGATCCTCTTTGATCTTTTTCATTTCCGAAACGGGACGGAGTGGGTATTTTATTGCACCAAATGAGCATATTCCAGAAGCTGACAAATGCCGAAGAAGCTTCACGGATAAAAAATAATTATCAATAAAAACCTTAATGTAAGAAAAATTAAAATTTTCAATTGAAGAATTAATTAATTAATAATAATAATAATTAACCATTTCCATCCAAAGGAGGTATTTTGCGAGTTGTCGTCTATATATTCTAACTTCTCCAATATTTCAGCAATAGTAAGGCTGTATAAGAACCCTAGAGGGAAGTGAACTGACACCAAAGTAGTCCCGTAATAGGTCTTTGGTGGTAGAGACCGGTTCTAGTTTTAACACTTTCTATGAATAAGACCTATCACTTTTACATGGGGTTGTCATTGTTGACCCCATTTGACCAGTCACAAATCTATTCTCAATGGACGTGTTTAGTGACAGTTACTAAAATGTAGTATTATTTCAATACGTTGTAATATTATTTATCGAATCGATATTTTTTAAGAGTATCGATATATATATTATTTCAAAAATATCGATGTATCGATATATCGACCGAATTTTGCTGAAACTATTACCAAATTAAAAAAATGTAATATATATACATATATGCACAAATCTTATTATTCCAAATATATATAGGCACATATATTTTTCAAAAACCGCAAAAAACAGATAAATTCAATCAGCTGACTCCCAACTTTTACATGTATTTTGAGTGGCGTTGCCAGCAGAAAACTTTGTTTTTTGTCGGTATATTGAGAAACCCAAAATCGTTAACGGACAGTTTATCGGTCCAATAAATTTATGTTGACATTAAGTAACAGACAGTTTGTCGATACATCGAGAAAATCGCCATCAGTATGTTAGAGGTTTTCTCATGTTATAACACGGTTGTTAATGCAAATGTTTTAACAACGCTTGTATAACATAATGTTTTAACAGCTTATCATGTCAAGTTGTAGACTGGGAGTTATAGATCTTCATACTTGTTATAAAAAACATATGATGCATGCAGTGATGCCAATTCTTAAAAAAAGCATATTGTTTGAAAAACGTCTAAAATTTTGAGTTATAAATGAAGACTGACTTTAAAAAATATCGAATTCTATAGTCGTATTTCAATATCGATACATCGATATATCGGTATTTTAAATATCGGCGATATATATCGATTATTCTTTTTAAAAATATCGATATTTTGATATATCGATATTTTTGACCATTCCTAAAACCAGTTACATGATTGGTTCTCATTTCACTGATCATGGGCTCTTTCCTTTTGTACCTGTTCTATTTTCACAACTCCCAGGACCAGTCTGTTGGACCAAATGACACAAATTTCCCGCAGGGAATAGCAATGAATATTACCATAGAGCATAATGTCCCTTTAAAGGGACATGAATAAAAAACGCCAATTGTTAATATTTTTAAAATCATTTATATTTTAAGACTTTAACAATTCAGTTACTTAATCTCATTTAAATAAACACACATTAAAAAAATATAAATAAAGCAACAAACTGTTAATTTTTTTCATTCTTACTACCCTTCACGTGTGGTGCGAATTTTTTATTCCCGTTATAAATTTGTTGCACATTATTGCGCACTCAATAGAATAAAATTGAATAAAAACACTTGTTGTTTTGACGAAGACATACAAGAGAATGAGATGCTAAATTAAAGTTTAATTCTTAATTCTTCGTGTTGCTGTAAAGTGGAAAAAAGAGCGTCCCTTAAAAGGCACCATATGCACTAATGGGTTAATCCCTAACGAAAGAAAGGATTATCTCCCAAATTACAGACACATTGGGATGGGCCATATTTAGTATTTGTTAGTTATTTTATTAGATTATATTGTTATTGTATAACACACACTATGCACACTTCTAGTGTAAAAATCAATGTACAGATGTTAAAATTGTTGTGTATAATTGTACTTCAACCCCACTGTTAATACTAGAAAGTTCCTTATTAACGCCTAAAAGAATGCCTTACTAATGATGCCTAATAACTCAATTAATTCAGCCATATAGATAGTAACTATAGCTAAATAAGTTTAATTAACAAAATAGCCGTTATTAGGCAAACTTTCTAGAGCCATCTAGACGTTACTTGTATCATCTACACGTCTGGGCTAGAGTATAAAAAGGATCGCAAGAGATGGCATAAGATTATTCTTAATTCAGACTTTTTCAATAACGCATCACGCGGAGAAAATTATAAAAATTTTAGTGAGTTGTGAATAAAAGCTGTAAATTACGGTTGTTAAAGTGACTAAGTTCTAAATAAAGCTGTGTAAATAATACATAAGTGCTATAAATTAAAGTGTTGTGTTTATTTAAATTTTATTGTTTATTTAAGTGCAATAAAGAACTCAAGAGGTTTATTATAAAGAAAATAAACCGAAAACGTTATTGAAAAGGCAGTAACGTTACAATATAAAAAAAAAAAAACAATTTTTAATAAAAGTTAAACTATCAGTTGAACACGCTTAAATACTTTTATAATTCAATATTTGTACAGACTGTTTAGAAAACATGGTCTGGATCAAATGATGTTTTCAAAGAAAAATAAGAAAATTATATTTTAGTTACCTCGATAACATCAAACGAGTAGAACCAACATCATCGGTAAACTCTACTAAGTTCGAAAACCTGCACAAACAACAGGGGAAGAAAACTAAATTTTCTGTTACATATTTACTGAATTATTGTACATACAACGATACACACATTCAAATGATTGTTTACAAACCATTCTTATTATCGTTAGAATATAAAACAAAAAATTTGCATATGAATCTAAATACAACAACTAGTAAAAATGCAAAAGCAACAACAAGTATGAGGACAAGATTATTAATACCATTATCGTCCTTTTGTTGCGTTTGGTTAATGCTTTTTACCTTCTCCCGCTGCTGTCTTATGGCAAATGGAGAGTTTTATTCATCAGTGGAAAGTTTGAAAATATTGGCCAACATTGAGGCAACAGTTACACAAAACTTTAGACAACATTTGAAATTACAAAAACAGGATATTGAAAGTGTTCGAAGGTAAATAAAAATTCCAATCCGACAGCAAAAAGTAAATAACATTTCAAAACCAGGAAAGTAACAGAAATTGAACTGAAAATATTTTTTCAATCAATTATAAACATTTGATTGCAAAACCCACATTTTAAAGGTATAAAAATATGTGAAAGGCGTCATTACAAAGCAACAATAGCCAAGGAGTGTTGTCTGATGACGTTGAAATTACGTCAGAGCTATATGCGCATGTGGATTTTAACATTCCGTGTACTCCAGGCTTAAATTGCCACATGAATCTTTAATAACTTAGTCCATCGTCTTTTGTGTACCCTCCAAATAGTAATATTGCTCAAGACTTTCAAAACAGGCGTTTGTTTCATTAAACCGATTTTTAACCATTAAAATTGATTGTGCAGAGTTTTTGTAATATTTATTAAGCCTCAATTTGATTTCAGTGATGGGGTTGTACGTAAAAACTAATGTTTGGTCAACACACGTAGCTCACTTTTTTAAATTTTAGTTAAAATTAAAGAGGTCCATAGTTGACCATAGCTTCTCCTCCCATAACTTCCTTATAAATGTTGGTATTGATATAAAATTTGGTGACGATAAGTTTGTAGGTCCAGTCTTGAGCAAAGATCCAATATCACGTTGACACGAAAATATCTCATAAAGGTATTTACATCAAGATAATATTTGGCAAAGAGAACTCTTATGGGATTCAGAGCCACTTAACAAAAGTTTGGTTAAACTATTGAAAATTTTTCTAGAAATACTGTGATGAAATGTATATGATCGATTGGGTTTGGCTTTCTTACTTGGTTTTAAATTAATTTTGAGAAACCATAAAACGTACGATTTAACATTAAGTTATCAAACAAATAATAATTTGTGTGTATTTAAAAATGGAAAAAATTACATGCATAATGTCATGGTTTATATATATAAAGTTTCTATTCCGGAAAGAAGTTTGTATGGGGGCTACGTGAAGCTATGGGCCGATTCTGACTGTTCTTCCTTATACCAAATTCATCAAATTGTCTTTAGAATTTAAAAGTTTATACAGCCAGTCGGATGGACGGACATCGTTAGATCGATGCAGTAGGTTATTCTTAGTTGATCGGTATGTTAAATGGAAGGTCAAGCACCAATGTTACACACATCAGCACAAACCCATAACACAGAATGGATAAATTAAGATTATACTGGTAACCACAATACCAGATGCGACTTTGGTCCACCGCTTTTTATTACGCATACGAACAACCTACAGCCACACTTAAGAACGCAAATGTGACCTGTTTTTTTTTTTTTTTTTTTTGGTATTTTTACTTTTTAATATTATAAGACACCAGCGCCAAGGACTGTACGGAATAAGACTTTGGAAATCGTTTTGAAATAGAATTTTAATATTAAAAATTAATTTAAAAAATAATAAATAAACACATTATTAAAAAAAAAATTATAATAAATTAGTTTTTTAGTTGTTTATTGTTTACAAAATATTTGTCAAAAAATTGAGATCAGCTTTTACAAGTGTGTTGAATTCACACAGTTCCTAAATACTTATAAGTGTGAAGAGGTAAATATACAATTTTGCTATTGATAAGGTGTGCTATCAAGTCATATAGTCATAATGTCCTAAATAATATTTTACAATTGTTTAAAAAAATATTGTTGTGTTTGAAACAAAATAAAAATGTTAATGCTTTCGTCGTAACTGTTCATTAGAAATCTAGAAATTATAAGCGCTTGCCTACAGTAGTCATATATATTTCTTGTAATTATTTTAAGACATATGACTTTACAACTTTATGACTACCTTGTGAATAACCCAAATATGTATTTTTTTCAATCAAATGAGAGTATCATATCTATTTGTTTATCTATGGTTCACACTCTGAAAGTTTTCTTTCAGAAAGTCAGGGTTCATTGATGAGAAGGGTGAGAAGAATAGCATGTTTAAAACAGAAAAGCCATCTTTTAACCAGAATTTCAAAAAAAATTTTATTTGCTGCACTTGAGGTATCTAATAAAATTGAACACGTATCCAAATATGCTTCAAAAAGCTGAAATATGGGCTATTAACTTTAATAATGCATTTTTTTAACTAAATAAGGCAAACAAAAAGGAAAATATGCAGCAAAGTCTAAAAAATTCACTAACAAAACGATGACAAAATTCATAAAAAGCGGATAAATATATTTGGGGGATTCACAACGTATGCTATCAAGTCATACTGCCATAATATCCTAATGTTTAACAATAGTTTAAACATTTTTTTGTTCTATTTCAAACAAAAAAAGGTCCTAATAATACTTTTTATACTGTGATTATTGTTTTATGAGGGGTGTCTCACTGCAGCCATATTTTTTCGTGCTATTATTTTAAGACAGTGATAGCCACTCCATAGGCTCGCGAGTAAGTCAATAATCGTATTTTTTACACAGACACGGTCGGCAATTCACATGTATACAACAACTTTGTTCGTTTCAAAACATCAGACTATCATCAGTCTCTGCGACCACACACAAGTACATAATATCTTTGTGTGCGTGCGTTCGGGGCTTGGTTATCACTGTTTTAAGACATATGACTACCGTCTGACTGTCCCAATTGTTTCTGATATAATTATTCGCACAAGAAAAAAACAAGCAATTGCATATTTACAGCTTCCCTGCCCTGCCAATTACTTTATTTGTTTTTTTAAATATATTTTTATACCATTTTCTAGATTCATTAAAGATGTTAAATTGAAGCACGAGTTGGCTAAAGTGGATGTTAACGATTATATTGGTAATCCCATCAACGCTTTTACATTATTCAAACGCCTGGTGAACGATTGGAATGATTTGTTTGAACTCGTTAAATTTCCAGATATAAAAATAGGTGAGTGAGGGAGAGAGTGAACAGTTATTATTAAAAAGTTAATTTTAAAGTTTTGTCATAGTCTGAGTTCATACGGCTCATGTCTTTTTGACAATATGCTACTTTATAGGCGAGAGGGACGAGGGGAAAAGAAACGAGTACACAGATGCATGTACTGTCTTTACGTTTTGCTTTTTCATTCGTTGTTTAATTTTGTTATTGTTTTCAATATCAAAAAAGCACATGTCATAGAGTTATAAACACATCTTTTCTAATTGAACATTTTTCGTCATATGTACTTAAAGATATTGAAGAGTTATCGACCCAATTTGGAAAAGAAATTCAACTCCCGGACGATAATGAATTGAAAGGCGCCATTAGAGGTTTGATGCTGTTACAAACGATTTATAAATTAAGTGTTGATGAAATGGCCAAAGGAGAGAAATATGGGTATGTTTTCCTTTTGGAAAGTTTTTATAATTTTAAGGAAATTTATTTGCATATTTATAACACAAAAAACTTCTTATCGTCATTAGAGCAGAAGCTATTATTTTAGAGTATTATTTAAAAACAGCCAAACAGATACTGGGGAGCCAACAATATCGAAAAGAAAATATCTTTCGTATGAGGTTGCTTTTTGTTGGTTTATGGTTGTCAATCAAAATTTAATTTTTTTTATTTTTTGTTTTTAAATCAGGTTCAATCAAGTTCATCAACTTAAATTTTCATTAAATTATTCAAACTATTTAAGGAAGGATCGAATTTTACAACATGAAATTAATTAAAATTGACTGATCATTTCTATTCTTGACTAAGCGGGGGGATTAAATTCGGGTCGAATTTACATGTTTCAAGAATAACAACATTCTCATCTGCAGAGTTCTTTGCAGTTTTAGCTTTTCTGCCTTTCGAAAATTTACGTTGAAAACAAAAACAAATTTTAGTTTTTTACTATTGCTTTCAATATTAAATTTAAAATTATATAAAATTTATATAATAAATATACGAAAGAAGGTTTCTTTTCGACATTATGCACCAGGCAGATAAATTTTTATAACTATAAAAATAATTTTAAATTTGAAAGAATCATGAAAACGTGAAAAGTTACTGACTTTTGGCCGATGAAAAACTATTTTCAGCCACTGTGCGACACGCAGCAAAAACGCCAAATTTCGACGAAAACGACAAAAAGATTTCACAAAACATTTTTTGCTAAAGTTTACAAAAGATTGTTTTTTTTTTTTTTTTTGGATTTAAATGGAAAAAGTGTATTTTTCCGTTTTTTTACGCTTTAGAAATAAAGCAACTGAAATTAAGTCGTGTTACGTCACAAATAAAACGTCGGATAAGCACGTAGTGGTTGCAGTTTTCGAACATTTTTGCATAGCAATATTATACATGAAGTGGATTTTCAAATAAGTGTAAATAATATGTATATTAATTAAATACGTTTTTTGCATAAAAAGGGCAAAAAAAAACAATTGCATATGACTCTTTTAATACAAAAGATTTCTTCACTTTTCCTTCAGTATAATATGTATTTAATTCAATCACCCCTATTATGTAAGGCGTTGTCGACTTCGACTTTAATTTTTAATTGTTGTCACATCAAGGCGACGACTACATCACTTCGACGTTAATTTGGTATTTTATAAGAATGTTGTGTCAACGTCGACTAGTTATCGAAAATTTTACAAAAAAAATCCCATCTCCAATTGTTTTTTTTTTATTTTTTGTTCTTCACTCACTTTTTAACGCTATTTATGCTATTTTCCGACATATTTTTTAACCGATTTAGCTTTTTAAAATAAAGTGTAGAGTTTGTTTCCAATTTTGAATTTTGTTCGCGAATTTTTGGCATGTTTTTGATAAAAGATATTTTGACTGTAAGTTTTCTGAGTCTTTATAGCTTTAACGTTTATTCATAAATATAAGTCTTTTCTTTCATGCCGCTGTTAGCAAATTTTTGCGAATTTCCGTTAATTTAGCAATTTTCACTGAATTTTTGTCATTCCTTTCAGTTTAAGGGACTTTTAATCAATTTTATGGCTTGTTTGATATATAAAAATTTTTCGCGAATTTTCGCTGTTTTTGCATAATTTTTTTGTAACTTACCGACATTTTGTTTTTTAGCCGATTTAGCGATTTCAAACCAATTTAAGGGTTTGTTTAAAGTTTGCAATTTTTGCTTATTTTAGCCATGCTCGCGATATTAGCGATTTTTTCCTAAAAGTTTTCTGATTCTTTACAGCTTTAACGATTTTTAATAAATATTAGACTTTGCTATCACGTAGCAATTTTTTCGAATTTCCGCTAATTTTGCAATTTTAGCAAAATTTTTGCCATTTCTTATAGTTTTAGGGCTTTCGTTATATATTAAAAATGTTCGCGAAATTTCGCTATTTTTGCAAATGTTTCCGAATTTTCGCGTTAAATTTACTAATAAAATTTGTGCCCATAACTTCTTTTAAATTTGCATTTTTTTATTTCAAACGTATATGTTAACATTTCATTTAAAATTTCTTTAACTTTCATTTGAGTCGTCGCAAAATTTCCTGTCGACTTAAACGGAGACAATACTACTCGACGTCGACTTAAAAGCGCCTTAGAAAATATCACTTGACTGTCAAAAGTAATCGATTATTGTCAACAACGACTCAGAAAATACCATTAATGTTCAGGTGCCGTCGACTTGTGTCGATGTCGACTTTCATAATAGGAGTGAATAAATTTTCTCGTAATTTACAAAAAGATTTGTATTTAAAAAATCGTGATAAATTTAAGTCTTATTTTCCCAAAATACTTAACCAAGATAAGTCAAAAATAGCAAATTTTAAAATTTAAAGTCGTATATTTTCTAAACTATAAGAGATAAGTTATGCCTGTCGCTTACTTTTTTGTAGAGCTCAACTAGTATGTATGTAATTAAGAATTCTGGATTCTTTTTAAATTTTGTGATGCCTGAGGTGTCCTACTTTATATTCTATATTCACAACACTTAAATTCGACTACAACTCTTTTATGTTCACCTGAAATTTTATTGCATTCGGACTAACCGCTTAGAAAATATAAAAATATTTTAATCTTTTTTTCCAAAATCTCCCACTGTGCAACGGTTGGAGTTTCTTTTTTATCGGCAAAATGTCCAGTGAGACGATTTTACTATTTATTACAAGACGTTAAACATGGTTACACAACGGGAACTAATTAATGGACCCACATGAGCTGGGCTTGATTACGGCTGTCAATGGAACCTTACCTAACCTGCCAAGAAGACATTTTGGAAGGATATCAAATATTCTCCTCGACAAATATCAAATTTAAGTCGACATAAGTGCTGTCAAATACTCAAGGATCTCAAATTGTTTAAATTACACTGGTTCACAAAGTCCTATAACTCAGTAAATCTTTATCCGATCAGTTAATCTAAAAGAGAAAAGAGATATCTATGCAAAATGTTACATCTTTTACAATTCAGTTAAACCGTTCTTGAGATTTTTCGAAATACCTAAAACAACTGCAGAAAAACATGATTTTCGCGTATATCACGAAAACGCTTCTCAAGAAAAATAAATGAATGCCATATTCGTCATCAGCAGCCCCGATTTATCTTAGAAAATATCTCATTTTTGAGGTTCATCTATTTTTGTGGCATAGTTCCATTCCATTAATGGTATCATTTTTTCTTTTTTTTTTAACAAATAACATAACAGTTATTTTTTCGGTTTTAATGTTTTCGAGCATATTTTAATTTGTGATCCTTATAGGAATATCTAATGTACATTAGGGTGGGTCGAAAAAAAAAGTTTTGCCAGTCACCCCCTAGAATGAAAGATATGTCAATGAAGTTTCTAAAACAGGAAAAAAATTTTTTTGCCACGCCCCAAAATACAGCACTTTTGGTTTTTTATATGTAGCGCTGCCATTTAAAGTCCGATCTTATTATATCGCATATCGTTGTTCATGGCTGGATAGTGGCTTAATTTTTGTCTTTGGTGACTTTTCAATCCGACCTGAAATTCTGGGCGCCACTTATGCCACCTCGGATCCTTCCCCCAAATGTCCAATTTTTTTGACGGTCCAAGAAAGTCCTAATAAAACTACGTATGTATAGATTTTAATATGCTCACTTTTATGACACGCCTCCAAATTAAGCCCCTTTTTTCTTTTTCACATACATACTACAATAAACCAAGTAGAAGCCAATACAAACCAAAAACATTTTCATCAGTCACGCCCTAGAATAAATGGTATATTTATTAAATTTCAAGAACTTCAAAAAAAAAAAATATTTGCCACGCCCTAAATAACAGCCCTTTTTGTTTTAGACATATAGCAAAATAAAAATTCTTTAAAAGCCTCCATTTTATCTTTTTTTAAATAGCTCCCAAAGCCATTATCAATCTCGTACAAAACTCTGTAAGTAACGCGCAATTTTTGGTTAATTATTCAATAATCCTGAAAACCACTCTCTATGACTTGGCATTTCAGTTTTTAAAAACAGTTTCTTAGCCTTTCGTTTTTTTTTTAACTTAGCGATGTTTGCAAGTGGACTACTCATATTTTAATGAAAGTGAGACGGATGAATTTATTGACAATCTTTCTCCATCTGAACTACTGGTTTTTTTTTTTGCCAGTTTTGATATTTTGTGCCATTTTTCGTGCCGTTTTTTTTTTGCTGGACTGTGAAACTCTTCTGGCACTGTTTTCCGAATTTTATTATTAATTTAAATACTTCAAATTTAAAATCTTAATTAAGACATTTGTAAAAGCAAACATAATGTTAAATATGAGACCATGATACAGAGTTAAAACAAGAACTAAAAAAATAAAAAGAAACTGCAGAATTCTAAAAATGAAAAAATACAAAATAATTTAAATGCATAAAAATGAATGCCTCAAAACATATAGGTGAAAAATTATAAATTAAGCAGCCGGTGTATATAAATCTTACCTACACTCAAGGTGACTCAAATTGGAGCATGGCGAGTATATTAAAAGCTAGATATACTAAGTTTTAAAGGGACTTTCTAAGTACGTGAAAAAATTAGACATCAGAGGGGAAGGATCCGAGATATCATAATTGCCATCTAGAATTTTAAGTTAGTTTAAAAAAGCATTAAATACGAAAATAAAGGCACATTTTAGCCATTAACAATGATATACCATACGATGAGATTGGACTTTAAATGACGATACTGTATATATAAAACTAAAAGGGCAGTAACTTAGGGCGTGGCAAAAACAATTTTTTTAAAGTTTTTCAAACTTAATATATATACCTTTTATTCTAGGGCGTGACTGATGAAAATTTTTTTGGTTTGTATTGGCTTCTACTTGGTTAAATGTAGTATGTATGTGAAAAAGAAAAAAGGGGCTTAATTTGGAGGCGTGTCATAAAAGTGAGCATATTAAAATCTATACATACGTAGTTTTATTAGGACTTTCTTGGACCGTCAAAAAAATTGGACATTTGGGGGAAGGATCCGAGATGGCATAAGTGGCGCCCAGAATTTCAGGTCGGATTGAAAAGTCACCAAAGACAAAAATGAAGCCACTATCAAGCCAAGAACAACGATATGCGATATGATGAGATCGGACTTTTAATGGCAGCGCTACATATAAAAAACCGAAAGTGCTGTATTTTGGGGCGTGGCAAAAAAAAATTTTTTCCTGTTTTAGAAACTTCATTGACATATCTTTCATTCTAGGGGGTGACTGGCACAACTTTTTTTTTTTGTATGGAGGTCGACCCGGTCTAATGTACATACGTCAAAAAAAATATTTAAAGTCAACTAAATTATTATAACACGTACAGGTCTTTAGAAAATAACTTTTATTTTTGCTCAAAAAATTAAAATCAACATTTTAAAGCAATACATATTTATTTTATCATACCTAGCATTTTCACGTGAAACTAAATTTCTTGAAGAGTCAATGCACTCACACTTTTTCACCAATCATACATTAGGGTGGTCGTTAACTGTGTGGATCAAGTTTTTTTTCTATTTTTCCATGCTCTAACCCCCCCCAATTCGGTGGGTATTGATAAAAAAGCTCAAAAATTTTTTTAGGACGATCGGCGAAGGCTAAGCCGTCCCTCAAGCCCGCCAAAATTTGAGACAAATCGTAAAGTCCGACTTGTATGACTTATATTTAGGAAAATATTAATTTTAAATAAAAATCGTTTTCTAACAAGTTGTTGTTAGTAAAGTTTCCAACAACTTTTGCCTTAACAAGTTTTCTCTAAAACTCATATTGAACAAAACCTAATTAAAATAAAAAGTATACAGCAGCATTGATGCGAATTTTTTCTTTGGAACTGTTTTTTCTTACACACGTCAATTCAGCTTTAATATTTGTGTTTGTGTGAGTTTGCATAAAAAAAAATAGTCAAACGCATATCATTTGTTTCTAACGTACCACGGTTGATAAAGTTGGTGCAATTGTACTTTTTTGATACAATTCAAAGCCAAAAAGTACGGTGGTACCCCCGTGACTGATTTGGTACTATTTCCAAATTTTTCAAACCTATTGTTATTTTATATAAAATGGAAACTCGTATTTACTGTCCAATGAATATAAACGGATTTCAGTGTTTGGTGCAAATGGTTTTGCCAAAGTGCAAATGCAAAATTTCGTAGCGTTTTTATGAAATCTTAAGGAAACTCTGTGTATTTTGTTGTTGGATTTAACAAAACAGCTATGATATTTTGCATTTGCTCTTTGCAAGACCATTTGCACCAAACACTTAACTTCGCTATTGTGAATAGATTTTTGCACTTGATTATTGGACGATTGCATATGCCACATTCTAAATCAAGTATCAGCGCCAGCATATTAGCCTTCATGCCAAAATATTATAAAAACAAAGAAACGAAATAGACCGTATGTACCAATGGTTTCAAGTGTAACCGAAACAAAAGTCTTTTTCTTTTATAAAAAAAAATTATTTATTACTATTGGGGTCGAAAAAGTACGATTTTAGAAGTTCGTAAGTACGATATTGGCTTTCTCATTTATCATCCCTGTAACATACCTGTACGCTTTCTTTATTCTTTAAGGGTGCTCTCATATAAAATTGTCAACACAGACTAGAAATATATTGAAGAAAAAGCCCCAGAACTGCCAAGGAATCGCCCCTAGGGGAATTAAATATATGACGGATCTTCATTAGTTTTTTTGTACTTAACATTTTCTTAAAACATACTTGCCTTATATCTCCACCCTTTTGGGGGGCTCCCATATAAATATGCCGGTTTAATATAATTCTTAAATTTGGCCACTGCAGCGCCAAGATTGCCCTTAGTTGGGTCAAATGTATGACCAACCTCACATAATTTGTTTTATCCCCATTGCCAACAAAAATTTGGTTTCTAAAACGACTACGCATATTAGAAAAACCTTTAACAATTGTTAAAGGTAATATTATTGTGGAATTTCGATTTTTTTTAGTTTATTTTATAAACTAAACCGTTTTTGAGTTACGCTGTGCAACCTCCTCCGTTTTCGAAATTTTGAAAACAAGAGCTAACCTAAAAAACGGTTAGCACCACTGAATTCAGCGTACCCGAATTACGGTAAAACGCCAGGTGCCCGGCTGGTCGGTTTTTTTTTAAATAAATATTAAAAATGTTTTTCAACAAAACTTATTCATAGAAAATGCGTTTCTTTAATGAATTAAAAATTAGATTTTTTAGTGGCTTATTCGATATTTTCAGTTTATTTTGTTTAATAAGAGATAAAGAAAAACTTGTTAACAAATGTTCTACAAAATTAATATTTTCTAAGTTATTAAACATAAAAGTCAGGTTTCATGTAAAATTATAATTTTTCTCAAACTTTGGTGGGCTTAAGGGACGGCTTAGCCTTCGCCGATTGTCCTAAAAATTTTTTTGAGTTGTTTTTTTATCAATAAATAAATCCAACTTTTGATTTTAACGGTCACCCTAATCATACATAATTTTGGTGCTTCCAGCCAATCGGCTGTTTCTTCGATTTTTCGTTGATAATACGTATTTGCAAGAAAGTGCTTTCACGTGTAAAACCCAGGGGCCTAATTACCGCATTCGATATCGAGTAAGCTATCGTATCGAGTTAACTATCGTATTTTTCTGCATACGATAGACACTGACGTTTCGAATGAAAACTAGAGAGAAGTAATGTATTTGGTTACTCGATATCGAATGCTATCATCTCAAATTACGATACATTTCATTCGATATCGAGAGTCATAATACCAAAATAAAAAATTTCGATCAATTTTGCTCGATATCGTATGCGGTAATTAGACCCCAGAATATACTTGTTAATAAGAAATAAAATGGTATGCTTTAATCAGTTTTCCGACATTCACTTATGTAAGCTTTTTTTGGTTTAAAATTTCATAATAACTGTTATTTTCAGCCTCTGATTTTAACCGCTTTAATATAAAAAAACAAGTTAGAGTTCTATATTCCGCCATGCCGAATATTATATGCCCCACACCATGGTATATTAATACCCTTCTTGTCAAATACCGCCCACATTTTGTCGGATGTTGTAAATTAATAATCAAGATGCTTGTACCTAATTGGAAAACTTTGGCTCTTGCCGTTCTTCAGATATACAGAAATCATTTGTGTCTTTAAATGAGAAGTGCCACGCCCACTTGTCCAATCCCGCCCACAGTTTTTCAAGTGTTTTGTATTGATAACCAAGATAATTGTACCTAATTTGGAAACTTTGGCTCCTGTCGTTCTTAAAATATACATCAAAATAAAAAACAGCAACAACAAGAGATTTCTGCGTAAACTTAGAGGCAGTCGTGGTTTCATATCTCAGCCATTTGAGGACAGATCAGACTGAATTTCAATAGCAAACAATTATGTGACATAAATATATAACCAGGGAAACCAAAAATATGCTCTAAAAAAAGGGTTTTAATGCGCATTAAATATGCAGTAAAAACTTAGGGCATATTTTTAAGTTTTTACTGCATATTTAATGCGCATTAAAACCCTTTTTTTAGAGCATATTTTTGGTTTCCCTGGTTACTGTTTAAAATATGCCTCAAAAAATTTAAAATTGCTAATTGCTAAAAACAAAATATTCAACAATTTATTGACAGTTCCATTTAATAAAAACGATCCCAAAATTATAATCGGTAAAGCCCAAGCACCATAGTATTTACAGACGAATTTTGAGATTTTAAAGGCTAATTCAATCTAAATACCAACATATAAAGATAGTTAACGGACACAAAGAGTCTTATTTGGAAATAAGTTTTTATGGGGAATATGTGCAATTATAGACCGATTCTCACCATTTACATAGACTTCGTCCTTAGTAGACTCACAATATTATTACAGTAACGGACTGTAGTTTATTTAAGAAATATTCCGTTCAGTAATTTTTAAATAAATAAACATTTAAAATTAGTTATTCAAAAAACTAAGTGCATATTAATACTGATTTTCAGTTGCAGTTAATATTGTCCGTTGATTGAGTTAAATTCTTCTTTATGATAAATTAAATAAAAATGTAATTTAAAGCAACGAAAAGTTCATTTAATTTTTACTGTCAAAAATTCAACCACGAATTCCGTAAAACCAAATGAATTTTCAGTTTTCTTATATAAATTAATTGTCAAAAAATTAACTACATATTCCGTAAATACAAATAAATATGCAGTTATTTTATAAAATTTTACTGTCAAAAATTCAACACCATATTCAGTAAAAACAATTAAATATTCAGTTATTTTATATAATTGTACTACCAAAAATTAATCTTTACTTATTTATAAAAAATGAATTGCTTGTTCTGTGTAAGCAATACCCATTTTCTATTTGTTAATATAATTTAGTTAAATACATAAAATTTTAAAAGTAAAATAATTGCGAAGCCATATCGGTCATGCTGCTGGTGTCTTATAATTGAGAGTTCTTCTGTAAACAACGTGGTCAGTACAACAAAAGTAAAACAAACTTGTGTATCAGGGTAAGTAAATAACAATATTCTCCCTCTCTCGCTTATAAGAAAAACAAGCGGACAGGTGTCTGTCTGGTATTTTTTAGAAATTCAGCTCTTTTGTGGAGTAAACGAAAATTTAATGAAATAACTGAATATTTTATTGTTTTTACTGAATATGGTGTTGAATTTTTGACAGTAAAATTTTACAAAATTACTGAATATTTATTTGATATTACGGAATATGGTGTTGAATTTTTGACAGTAAAAATTAAATGAACTTTTTGCTAAAAATAAATGAAAAATAAGTAGACCGGTTTTTAATTGAAGTTTCATTTATTTTATATAACAATTTCAGTTAATTTTACGTACAGAATATTGTGAGTGTACAATTAAAATGTGTTCACCAAATTTTCTCAAATTATTTACAAGATGGCAATTTATACCTTGCGCACAAGGTTAATATAGACAGATAACAAGCCAGACGGACGGATGGACATCGTTAGATTACTTTAAAATGTGTTGAAGAAATTGAAGCAACACCTTGGGTTACAGATATACAGTCAGCGTCAAAAGAAAGTGTACACCGAACAGTTCCATATTTATAAGACCGTAGATGATAAAAGGGGGAGAGTACAAAAAATCTGTTTTTATGTTTTTGAAGTGTATTCAATACTTGTTTATTTTAATAAAAAAAATTTGTCATTTATTTCTTCTTCATGTTCAAATTAACATTAATCTCAGAAAACGCCTTATTTTACGCGTCAAAAAAAAGTGTACAATCTCATATTATTTCCATGTTCCTTCGTCATAAAGGTACCCCTAGTTTTTTGTTGTTTTCTTCTTAAAATCATATTACGGATGTTTAATTATCTTTTCTATCTATACTGATCAATTAAAAGTCATGTTAACTTTAGTTTGTAAATAATAGTTAACATGGGTAAGCAGACTACAGTAGAAACTCGTAATTTAGTGGTAAAATTGGCATCTGAAGGCAAATCTTTGAGAGAAATTGGCAGTACTATTGGCAGATGTCATAATAATATGAAAACAAATATAAGGTAAGTACAAAAATGTGAAAAATGTTAAAGAACTTCCACCCTCTAGCAGACCTAAAACTTTGTCCGACGTGGAGAAGAGGACAATAGTGCGAAGAGTAAAGGCTAATCCCTGGCGCAGTACAGTAAAAATAGCAGAGGAACGAGCAATAACATTAGGAGCAAGTGTTAGCGACAGTACTGTTCGCCAAGCACTACATGAACATGGGATAAACCGTAGTGTTCCCAGTAAAAAACCACTTGTATCTGTAAAAACCAAAAAAATCGTCTGGAATATGCGAAAAAGCATAAAAACAAAGTTATTTAACTAACCGAACCCAATTTGTGCAAATTGGGGAACATAAAAGTTCTACGCGACAAGTTTTACATGGAGTTCCTCAAGGAAGCGTACTTGGCCCATTGCTGTTCATAATTTTTCTTAATGACTTACACAACCTTGATCTTACTGGTAAAATCTTTATGTATGCCGATGATATTTGCTTGTTTTATCCCTATAAACATGAAACGGCTGTTAAAGCATATATTGAACGAGATGCTGCTTTAATTTGTGAATTTATGAGAATAAATAAACTTGTCTTAAATGCAAATAAAACACAACTATTAAGGTTTAAGCCAAGCCGCCATAATAGCAATTTTTCCGTTTTTGTTGATGGAAAAGAAATTTATGAAGTTAACTCAATTAAATACTTGGGCTTAAATATTCAAAATAATCTTGGATGGAATACTCATATATATAACCTTAAAACAAAAATTTCACAAGCTGTTGGCGTTTTATATAAGTTTAAAAATAAGTTTAATCAGGAAGCTAAACTTTTAATTTATAATGCAACAATCCAAAGTCATTTAAATTATTTAACTATTATATATGGCTATAAAAAAACTAGTGAAGTGAATTAAAGGCACTTCAGCGAATGCAGAACAAGGTTATTAAAGTAATACACAATATTCCATTATTATATCTATCAAACTCACTTTATACTGATATAAGCCCCACAATTTTGCCTATACATAGTCTCTATAAAATGCAATTACTTGTTTATGTTTTTAAATGCCTTAATAAAATTGGTCATCACACTATTCGGTTTCTACGAAATAATCATGGAATAAATACTAGAAATAACGGAAGCTTATTAATACCTCTGTGTAGGTTTGAAACAACCAAACAGCGTATTACGTTTATGGGTAGCCGTGAGTTCAATAATTTGCCGCAAAATTTAAAAAATATAACAAGAATATCAGTTTTCAAAAGATTAATAAAAGAATTTATAACTCAACATGTTGCTCAAATTTAATGTAATGAATGATCTTGCTGATAATGTACAAAATTTAAATATATGTATATCATTTGTATTCTATTATTAAAATATTTTATAAGATAAGTAGTATTTATATGTAAATTTTAGTATTTTATAAATATTCCTGCCAACTCGCCTCAATAATGCCTTAAAGGCGCTGGGGCAACTGAAGTGATATGAATTAATAGGAAGAAATTTATATATAAATAAAAAAAAAAAAAAAAAACTTGAAAAAATGCTACAAAAAAGCTCTTTTGACTAAATTATGCAAAAAAAATGCTACAAACGGTAAAATATGCAAAAATATGCACTAACAAATCGATGCCAGAATTCACAAAAAGCTTCAGAATATAGTTTTTGCCTTCATTGGTCGCACCAGGAAAAACATACAATTGCATATTTATGGTTTCTTTGTACATAACTAATAAGACCCCATCATATCTAGGATCTTCGGATAACCCATTTCAACGGACAGACGAAAATCTATACGGATATTGAAGGGTCTAAGATCAATATTGTAGAAATTACAAACGGATTGACAAATTTATACATACCCTGCTACTTTCGGTGAAGGGTTAAAAAAATGATGACGGTCAAATAGTTCGATAATCGTCTTGTAAAAATTTTGACTTTTTAAATAATCTGCAAGCTCGTTTTTAAATATGTCAAATAAATTATAACTCTAATTACACAGGTCGACATTGAAAAGGTTTCTTTAACCATTCCAACCGTTTCTTAAGCTGGGATCACACCAATTTTCACACTCTTTTATACCCCAATCGTGTGACTGCACAACCAAATGGCTCATGTACCAATCGAGGACAATATTGTGCTTACTTTTACCAATCAAATGCAACCCTGGTGCGGCAATCGTGTGACTGTTTACTATGCAACCGCACGTCAATAAAAATAACAAAAATGCACCAATATTTATTGCGTTCTTGTGCGGCAATCAAACAACACAATACGCGCCAATATTTGCCTTTTTTAATAAATTTACTTTTTTGTGTTTCTTTTAAAAGATAAACATATATATATTTGTTTATTATGCATTTAATTTTTTTTAAATTATTGCTATTAACTTAATATGTTCACAAGCATATTTAGCTGTTCAGTGCGAATATTTTTATGCCAATCTTCTTAAGTCCCAATTTACAACGTTGAAACTGAAAGGCAGACATTTTTCTTATTCTCTTTTGAACTTGCCTAAACCTTTCACAATCGCGAAATTAATAGGCAGACAGAAATTATTGTTTTCCTCTTTTCGTTCTTTTTCGCTGTTGACGGAGATGAACATTTAACAGGCATTGATACTACAATTACATTGTTGTGAGAAAAATGATATGAAGCAACAACATGAAAATGCCGAAAAATGTAAAAGAGAAGCAAAAAAATGTCTACAAATGTCCAGTACATATAGTCATGTACTACACACTCTACCTCTACAACCTCTCACCTACAAACTTCGTCTGTCTGCCTTCCACTTGCCACATTGTAAAAGGGGACTAACATTCGAAACAAACTGGTAATTTTTGGAATTTCTTAAAAAATATGATACAAATTTAATTTTTTTTTTAAATGAACAAAACAACAAGAACTTTTAAACAAACAAAACAGCTACAACAACAGCGGTTTTCGCTGTTACCCTAGGTCTACACCACAGCGAATTCAACTACAGGTGGTGTCGGAACTACAACAATCCAAAAACAACAGAAACAACATACGGTTTTTGCATTGCATTGTTAGTGCCATTAGCTCGAAATGTCAACCATTATTAGCAAAACACTAACAAATCAAAACAAATAAGCCCGAACTGTCAAAATCAGATGCCGTTTCGACACCACCTGTAGTTAATTCGCCTTGGTCTACACTAAAGATAAATACAGTCAAATCCCGATAATTCGTACCTCGATAAATCGAAATTCCCGATAATTCGTAATAAACTCTCGGTCCCTTGAAAAAATCTCGTTAATTCGTAAAATTTCCATACATTTTGGTCCCCTCGCTAATTCGTAATTTTTTTTCAAATAAAATCTTCTTTACCTCTTTTAAATTGTAATTGCTTGCTAACTACCACTTATAATTCGTAATAAAAACAACAAAAACATGGAAAGAATGATTTTTTGTTTACCACTATTTTATTTCTGCGTGGGCTTTTGTTTGTGTGAGGATTTATTTTCTTAAGATCAGTTTGTTACATGAATAATTTTTATGTATGTAGGTATGTATAATTTTTATATATTTTATTTTTAACAATTGTTTTTTATGTTTTTTGTATCGTTTTAGTAAATAAATTGAAATACACCGTTTATTCGTATTTATTTTCTTTTAACCCCGTTAAATCGAAACCCCGCTAAATCGAAAACCCCTATAATTCGTAAGAAATAGCCGGTCCCTTGCGATTACGAATTATCGGGATTCTACTGTATCTCAGCCAGTTGGCAATAACGTCGGCAGAATAACAAAGTGCTGGTTCACACACGTCAAGTTTGAATCGTCAAGTCTTGAGCTTTTAGGAGAGAAGGGCAAAGAGAATGCCATTTCTTTTCCCCTCTCTCCCAAAAACTCAAGACTTGACGAGTCAAACTTGACGTGTGTGAACCAGCACAAAGAAATATTTTTTATTGCTCAGCTTATGTTAAAGGCATGGGACCACGCATTTATGTTAACTCATAATTTGAAAAAATCAAGGAAGAAGGTGCAGTGTAAAAACTGGCGCTATCTTGCAGAAATTTTTTTTATTGATATAAATTCTTTCTTATTCGACTTTATTATTGAAATGTATATTAATTTGTTTAAGCTTGATGTCTTTTTTATATAAAAATATTAATTTTACTTTATCAAAGAAAAAAATAAAATAAATATTTTTATATAAAAAAGAACTCAAACTTAAACAAATTAATATAAATTTAAATAATAAAGGTCGAATAAGAAAAAAATTATATGTATTTATAAAAATAATTTTTGTAATTTTATTTTAGTGTTTATTAAACTCATTAATTTAATTCTTTTACTACAATTATAATTTGCTACCATTTCGCAAATTTAATTGCTTTGCTTTTTTATTTTTCTTTTATGCTTCTTTTTTTCAATTGACAACCAAATTTGACGTTTTATGTAAGCAATAATTGTCAACGAAAATGGACTAACAATTATTGCAGTTAACAAAAGTAAGAACAATCGTGTGACTGTGCTGCGACAATTGTTGTAACCATTTCGCAATGTACCAACTAGCGGCAATTAAATTTGCTGAAAACAGGGCAATCGTGTGATTTCAGAATATTTGATTGATACAATTTCATTATTGTGCGTCAATAAAGCACAATAAAAATTGTGTCATATTGGTGCATTTGCGTGTGATCCCAGCTTTATGTTTTATGGCAGATAATGGTGACGTGATGGAGCAAATTCAAAGTATACCTGTGTTAATCGATTTATACTTTTTGCCAGAAGGCATTAAACTAGTTAATAATTTTTCCCAATAAAAACTTAGTTCAAAGAACCCTAAAAATTTTATATTTTCAGCAAACAACTTGACTGGCACGATTGCTTTGAAATTGGCACCACTTTATTAGAAGATTCCAGTTTTAATTTTGCCATCGATTGGCTAAAGCAGTCTCATCTAAGACTACAAGAAAGCAAAGAGACAGACGGTATTAAATCAACTTTTACCACTCATATCAAAGAATATTTAGCCTTGGCCTATCAGGCTATTGGTGAATCTAGTACAGCTGTAGAGCACTTAGATGCTGTAATAGAAAGTGATTCAGAAAGTAGTGTTAAACTAACAAAAAATGTTCTTTTAAAAATGAAAACTAATATCAGCAGTACAAAGAATTTAACACATATATATCATCATGATCATGTAAGATTGTGCCGTGGAGAAAGTCTTACAAATAAACAGCAACTTAACTGTAAATTAGATTCTAAATTGCACCCATTTTTTATCTTATCTCCCGTTCAAGTTGAACCTTTATTGGTAAATCCCCAGATTACATTATACCATAATGTTATTAATGATGATCAGATATCGAAATTATTGCGCGTTTGTAATACAAATATGGAAAGGTCTAAAGTAACAGTCGGTGATGACGGTTGGGCTTACGATGAATATCGGGTGAGTCAACAAACAGCGGTTGATCCAAAAACATCGACTATTGCGAAATTGATGTTTAGAATTGTTAGCACCATAACTGGTTTAGATTTAGAAAATGCCGAATGGATACAAGTAGCTAATTATGGTATTGGTGGTGAATATAATACGCATTATGATTACTTTGAGGTAGGTCAAGTAAGACAATTAGCAAAATTTTTGCTTAAATATTTTTCGTTTCAGATTGAATATAATCATGGTTATGAAGGAGATCGAATATCTACAAATATGTTTTATGTAAGTTTCATGAAAGGAGTTAAATAATGTAAAGTCTGCTGCAGGCCCGGATCCAGCTTGAGCTTTACGGGGAGGGGGGGGGGGGGGGCGAATTTTGTACGATGCAAAAATTGAACAATAAGGTTTAATAATATACTATATCAGTTCAATATACAGTAGTTTTGACTTAGCTGCGCAATCTCCTTTGCACGATTTTTTGTGCAGGTAAATCAAAAATGCAGTTATCTTAAATGCATTTACCTGCCTTAATGTGCATGTACACAATTGTGGTTGCCTGTACAAAAGTGCAGCTAAAGTAAAGTGTTTGATTTAAAAGTACATAGAATAAAAAATTATTTTATTATTTCAACCCAGCTAGCATTTTCAATCGTCTAGGAGTCTACTGGAATTCCACAGAGTGTTTTTGATCGACGAGCTCTTTTTTTAATTGTAGACAGTTCCTCGCACGGGAGAAACTGTTACACGTGCTGATTCCTATGAGAGATTCTTCCATAACGCAGCGAAAAACGCTTATATCAATCGTAAAGGGAATCGTTTATGATGTATGTAGAGTAGACTGCCACTTAAAAAAAAATCTTTCAGCACCCCACAAATCGTTTCCAAAAAAGTAATTGTTGCAAAATTTAATTCAATTCGGTTGGGGGGAAATGGCGCCTCAAAGCCCCCAAAGTTTACTAAAATCAGCATTTTTGCACAAAAGTTGACTTTCGGCTTGAATAACTAAGCTATTACCCATAACTCATAAAAATTACGTATCATTGAAATGAAGGAAATTTAACGGTGAATAATTTTGCTAAAGAAAGTTTTTGATTATCTCCAACCGTTTTCGTTTTATACCCCCCCCCCCCCAAACAAGATTTGCGCCTTCAATAAGTTAATTAGCAAAACGTTAAATTTTGTGTTATTTATTGTATTACGTATGTAGGTATTTATAACAATGTATTAATAGTTTGTATTGAGTAAAGTGTATTTGTTGCAGTCTGGAAACCTGCGGCGATAATCTTAAACTACTTGTAGTATATATTGTTTTTGTTCTTCATTTGTTGATAGTATGGAATTATAATCTTGTATAAATTTAAACCCCCTTTCTGCCGCATCATTCAATACTTTTATCGTTTTAATTTTTTCTATTGCCTATTTGTTATTTTCATCTACTTCCCACTCAGAGGGTGGCTTTTTAAAAAAGTTTATATTAAATCTGCACAGAAAAAATTATTTTTTCAATTCAAACAAAAAATTTGTAGAATCAAACAATTTTTTGTCTGTAATCGGTCCTACAAACAAATTCGCATATTCAAACAATTTATTAGCATTTTGTTTATTGAAAAAAACGCCGATTTTTTCAAACAAATAATTTTACAGAATCAAACAAAAAGTTTACTGAAATTCATATAAATTTCAAACAAATAATTTTGCTGAATCAAACAAAAAAGTTTTGGCACAAGCAATGACGCGCACACAAGCAAGCACTGTTGGTGAAGATGAAGCAGAGCAGAGCGGCCGGCTGGCTTCGAGACACATTTTTTTGTTGGAATAATTTTTGAACGAAGTCTTATTTATACACACAATGTTTTTCTTCGTCACTCACTTTTGCTGCCTCCTTTCCTTTGCTAATGAAGAAGATATGTAACCAAAAACGGCGGCAGACCGACTCGATATGTTTTTCGTCATCATTCTATTTTTGTATTTGATGTATTTAAACAAACTGTTTGAAAAAATTGAATACGGGATTTTGTTTTTTTTTTTTACCAACTTTGAAACCAACCAAAAATTTATTTTGTCGTGAACTGCTCAGCCGTATGACTGAGCTACCTTAATAAGGGCATCAAGCGTATTTTTCAAGCCAAAACTTCTAATTTTCATACAATTTCTATAAAACTAACCTTAAGGTCGCGAAATCAACACCATCCTGTCGGAAAATCCTTTTTTTACAGCCGGTTTGTTTTATTAAAATTGTATTTGCAATAGCATTTTCATACTTCACAAACGTTTTATTTAGGTAGATCAGTAATTGTTATACGACTCTTACAGAGAGTTCCAAAAGGTGTCAAAAAATAAATAAAAAAATAATAAATTAAAAAAAGATTTAGATGTTTTTGTTACTCGCAAGATAATCATCAGAAGATTCTTTTAGGAGTTGTATATTAAACATAATCGTTTAACAAACAGCCTATGCTAGTTGGGAAATAACATATCATTTTATACATGTAGTAGAAGTTTATGTAGTTTATTTAATATACAAGAAACATTAACAAAAACAATGAGAATTCACAAAGAACATACAAATTTATGAAAAAAAAAACTAAATAATTGCGATTTATATTTTTAAAAACAGCTTAAATTTGATATTTATGTGAAAAAGTGGTCACCATATATTTTTATGAGTGCAGCTAACTTTGATGTTTTGTATGAAAATATTTTAAAGCTGCCCAAAAATATGAAAAATGTGCAGGTATACAAAATGCCCATAAACAAGGATTTTGAAGAATAATTCCAGAAAATATGTATTTTGGGCAGTTAAGTCAAAGTGCAGCTAACTTTGATTTTTTGTATGAAAATAATTTTAAAATGCCAAAAATTTTGTGCATTTATCTTAAATGTGCAGGTATAGAAAATGCACTTAAAAAAGGAATTTGTATGGAATTATAAAGAATAATTCCAAAAATTATCAATTTTGTGCAGTTAAGTCAAAAGTGCACGTAAACAAAAGGCAGTTAAGTCAAAACTACTGTAAATTAAAATAAATTTATCTCTTTAAATAAGCAATTTATGATTTCCTTGTGGGGAAAATTTAAATATTACAGTCTCTCTTCGGTCATTGTTGATCTGAGCCATGTTTTTATTCGACGAAGGGTAGGAAATGACGTCTCGCTCGTAGCATTACTGACGAGCATTGTCACGAAGATTTGAAATATTTTTCTTAGATTTGGGTAGATATCTTCATCGCAGTTTATTAAAACATATACAACGTTATCTGCCAGATTTTCAAATATTTTCCATGTTTGTTGTGCCAATGCAACAGTTCAGGCTCAAGTTAAGATGTTAGTAGGTGTTTATCTGTTTTATCAAATATAATCAGCTCATCATCTAGTTGTGGTTTCAAAAGTTTTTATTTGTAAATCCCAAAAACGGTCCACAAACCAAAAAATTTTCATATTATTTTTTTTAATAGAATATAAGACTAGATGTATAATTTAATTTTTATATTAAAATTTTTACCAAATACTACCCCCCCCTGATATCTTAATGGTTTACATACATGAATTCCACATTATTTTAGGTGCTTTTTGAGCTTAAAATAGCACTTACAGCAGAATCATTGATATTCATTCATACATTCAATAATGATCACAAAATTAGTTTATGTATATAATTTGTTTTGTTGAAATAAATAAAATTGGGTTTATTTTATACTACTGAAAAACTGTAGCGTGCGTTGTAAGGCGTGCGTCACAAAGGGTTTACGGCTTTTATCAAAAAATCACAACATTTTTTAGCTGCGAATAAGTGATTTTAGGATTCTCTTATATTCATCTTTCTTTTAGGAATTAGACTTTGTTTACCTTATGATGCAAAATTCGCTAAAAATTAGGAAAACACACTTCAACTTTTAAAGTTACTTCCACTTTTTGTTGCGTGCGTCAGAAAACTTTGTGATCAATTTTTTCGCAACAAATGCCTGCTAAGAAATTATGATTTATGATATTCGTAAGTACATATTAATGTCACTGAATACTATATATAAGTTGAAGCTATCACTTTTGAAAGGCCAAAACTGCTTATATATCAATCAAAAACACGTGTGAATGTAGCCTTCGTTACGCAGGATTTGTCCATATGACTTGATTACACTTTAAGGTAGAAGTTTAGGTATGTTCAGTACATTAAGAATATCTATTGGGAAAGGTGTTTTAAGATCTTCTAAAATAAATTCAATTAGAGGAATGTAACCTACAAGTCGGTTGTAAGGCAGAAATGGCCACTATCTCCCCTCGTGGTCCTATTTTTTAAAAATACATACCTTTTGTGTCCAGATAGATGTGGTTCTATCAAAGTTTTAAATTTCATTAAAATCGCTTTAATAGTTTTTGAGAGGAAGAAATTCTTCCCTCGTGGTACTACGATTCGGCCCATTTTCAATAGGCTTGGTCCTTGTGCCAATAAGAACCTATGTCCCAAAATGTATCAAATTATCTCCAAATTTGCGACCTGTACTTTGCGCACAAGGCTACATGGACAGCCAGCCAGCTAGCCGGACGGACATCGTTAGTTCGACTCAGAAAGAGATTCTGAGTCGATCGGTATACTTTGGACCAATATTTAAAGGTGTTACACACATCAGCACAAATGCATAATACCTTCTCCACTATTGTAGTGTGGGTATAAAAACCTTGCTGGGACTTCCAAAATTTTGTACTTTAAAAAAAATATTATTCTTAGCAATTCTTGCATTATCGAAATTAATAAAACCTATTTTTTAACTTGAATCCGCGCCTGGTCTGCTGAAATTAATTGATTAGCTCTATGATACATACATATACATATCATTAAAAGCCGTTTATAAAATTTTAATATTTTCCTTTAGCTTTCCGATGTTGAAGAAGGTGGTTTCACAGTATTTCCCATATTAGATGTTTATGTCAAACCGGTTAAAGGTTCCATGGTCATGTGGTACAATTTACATAAGTCTTTAAAGGTGGATTATAAAACTATGCATGCCGGTTGTCCAGTTTTGAAAGGCAGCAAAAAAAGTAAGTTTAATTAAATACATTCGAAAAATCGTTTAAATAAACATAAATTTTTATTTACAGTCGCCAATATTTGGACGCATTCAGGTTATCAGGAGTTCCGAAGACCTTGTGGCCTAGAAAATGAGTAAAGTTACTAAAATGTATATATGTGACGCGCAAAATAGAAAGGGACCTAAGGGTTTTGTTCAGGAGAGCCGTTTTAAAGATTTAAATACGTGTATATTTAGTGTTCCATCACTGAGCGTGTTGGTATTGGTCTCATTTGAATGCGACACATCTCAGGAACGTGTTGGTCAACCTTGAAAACGCGCGTAGGTTGTCCCTACCTCTTGTTTTGTGTAGTTGGTTTTTACTGTTCCCTTCATCTTACTGGTCCCTTTCTCTATGCGCTGTCACATATGCAGTTAGTAAAATCTTAACGTTTAAATAAAATTACTTAGCTAAAAATGTTATACAATGTAAGTTTTTTTTTTGGGTATTTAATATATTCCTGTGGCATTTTGACAAAAAATCTTAAGTTGAGATAATTAATTTCTCATCAACGCCCTTGAAGCTTATATCTTTATACTTAACGGGTAGGTCACAATCTGTGTTTTATGAGAATAGAATTGACAAGAGGAGTGCCACAGGGTTCAATTATTGGCCATATGTTGTACTCTATATATGCAAATGACCTTCCTATACAGGTAAAATATTGTAATGTACAAATCAGGGCTGTGGAGTCGTCAAGAAAAAGTGATAACTCCGACTCCATCCGCTGAAATTTTTTAAGTACGACTCCGACTCCAACCCCGCCTCCTGCTCTAACCTTGATGCTAGATGTATATGAGACTAGTCCTTATTTGACCTTAAACCTTTTTTTTAATGAAGTACAATTAAAATGGTTAAATATAACAAGTAAATGGTTCTGGCAAAATTAAAAATCGATATTTCAATTCTAACACGAATTTTGGGAAAATGCAATAATAGCAAATGAATTGAACTTTTTGATTCTGAAATGTTATGCCATTCAATATTTAAAAATGTAAGCCAACTGAAATATAGAAATATATTTGCTACAATCCATATGGAATCGAACTTGTTTTGCAACACACTATAGCCCACCAGAAAAATTAACCATTAAACCTTAGTATATTTTGAGAGTTATATTAATTTATTAAACCAATGCAAACAGTGCAAAAAAATTTAACAATAGTTCTGAAGGGGAGAGATAAACTACACCAATTCACATCTTTTTTAAAATACGTTTTTTAAACTGTTGGAATCAGAATTTTTCCTCTATGGATGTTTTCGAGATAAAAAAAGTTGAAAACAACACCAAGTACAACTTGCTTACACGTAAAGGGCATCAAGTGTACTGAGTGTTGTTTACCACTTAATTTGTAGAGGCTAAGAACATCAGGAGTCCTTTTTTGGAAATTGTGAAGTGAGGTCTTTTGTTTTTAATATAGATAAATTAAAACACTGCCCTTTTCGTTTTATTTTATTTGTTTAGTCAAATATTTCGACCAACATTTTTAATCATTCTCAGGAAAACTAAATATATTTTTATTTAAACATGCAGATGGGCCTTCTGTTACTACTTGTATAATTAGTATAAAACATTTTGAAGACAAAAGTAAGGTAAGAAATAAATGTTGTAAGCCTTGTATTATTTTTGGGAAATAGCAGACGTTTCAAGTCCAATTAATATTTAAAGGTATTTCCGTTCCATAATCAATATGTGTTACTTTTGGCCAATAAAAAATTAAATTGCAAGTCTCTATTTTCGCTCCACTTTTCCCCAAAGTGAATAGATACAAGTATTCTGAAATCATTTTTCGGGTTAACCCCGAATCGATAGGAATTTTATCTCACCCAATGTCATGTATTTTTCCGAGTTTATTTTCCTTTTTTTCTATTAACATTCACTTTGAAGGTTGGAATTTAAAATGTAGTTCACTTAGTGCTTTCACCACAGGAGCTACAGCAGTTCTCCAGTCATATATATGAACATCGCTACAAACATATTTTATTTACGATTATAAAAAAAATATGTCAAAGCGAACTTGTTTACAAATTCGCATTTTTAAATTCCCTAATTCGACTCCATTTAACAACGATATCTTGGAGCACTTGAAAAAAAATGGGAACCAGCGAGTTTTGTTATAGAAAATGCAGTGATAGTTTTGAAAATGTCTGGTGAGTGGAACGAACCATTTTGATACCAACTGCAATAGAAAAGGACATGGTTCGATACAATCTATATATTTATTCTCATAAAGTGCTAAAAGATCTGTCAAAATCAATTGTTATCATAATTTTTTTAATTCTTGAAACGAACGACTTTTCAACTAACCTACTCACAAATACTTATGTAAAGTAGACTGGACCTTATTTTCTGACTTGAAAATTTTTAAAGCAGACCTTCCTAAATTTTTTTTTCTTCAAAATAAATCTTCCAGCTCAAAGTCGCTTTTATATACATAAAAAATATTTGTTGCTAATTAAAATTTAAGACATTTAATTAATAAGAATAAGATAGGAAATACAATAAGTTTATAAAAATTGAAAATAACTCTTTTTGTTTCGTGTGTATAATATTTATTATTTTTCATAATTGACAATTTTGTTGTTTCATAAAATTTTCTTTAAAAAAAATTTGTTTAAAATTAAAAAAAACTCAAAATCCCTGAAAAGGTTAAGTGGGTGAAGATAAATACGCCGAGTTAAATATGTTTTATGATGTAAAACGTTACGTTATTAAAAACGTAGCTGAGCTACGCGAAGCTGATTAAAAACGTAGCTCAGCTACGCGTATTTCAGCCACGCGAATTTCAGCCACGCGCAGCTCAGCTACGTTTTTATTTAATTTTTTTCTTAATTTTGAGCGGTGTGTATGGGAGAGATTTTTTAAATTGCGACCGAACCAAAAGATTACGGAACGGGAGGGGCACCAAATTAGAGGTAATTAACTCTTCTTTAGTAATATTTAACCAAAATTTTAGAAATATAAATTTTTCTCTTTTTAAAAAATTCTTCAAATATTGGCTAGTGTATCTGGGAGAGATTTTTTTAAGTTGTGACCATTTTTCATAATTGACAATTTTGTTGAAAAAAAATTTGGTTAAAATTAAAAAAAACCCAAAATCCCTGAAAAAGTTGTCCATAAATATTTTTTATATAAAATTAACCTCGAGCTTGAAGACTTATTGATCAAGATCAAAGCTATTAAACTATAATATTTTATTTTGAAGAATATTAGAAAAATGTGTATGCTGAAAAATGCTGGAGTAGGAGTCGCGTGTTTTTGTGGGTACTTCAACTCCAACTCCACAGCCCTGGTACAAATGTATGCTGACGATGTTCAAATCTATATTAGTTGTAAACCCTCGGAGGTTGATGACTGTATTCGTAAAATTAACAACGACCTTAACAGCATCAATATCTGGGCAAAATTAAATGGTTTAAGTCTCAACCCTAGTAAATCGAAATTCTTACTTATAGTGAAAAAGGTACCTATTATGGGCAATATTTCTGACCTTATTCTTGGTAGTTCTAGTATTGAAAGAATAAAATCAATAAAAAACCTTGGAGTAATGTTTAGCAATAATCTCACCTGGAGTGATCCAATAAATAGCAACACTGGCAAAGTATAGGTTTATGGTTCACGCCACACATCTTACCCATCCAAATTTGTATGCTAATTGCCAAAACATATCTTTTGCCTAAATTACTCTATGCGACCCCTTTGCGCGAAATTATCGTATGTTACAAAAACCAAATTTTACAGAATAGCCATTTTTCTTCTTTTCTCTGCCATCACTTACAATCAGGGCTGCCAGATAAATTTGTGAGGAAATTGTCAATTTCCTGAGAAAAAATAAAAAAATCGTCTTTCACGTTTCGAAAAACCGTCAAAAAAATCGGACTACTTAAAATTTAGTTTTTTTTAAAACAATTTTTGTTCAATTTTTATAAAAAAAAGCATTCAAACAAAAACAAAATTACTTCATACTCAGCTAGCGTTTTCAATCGTGTTAGAGCTACTGGGAGTCTCATGAAGAGCTTCTTTGATCGTCGATGAACGCGTTTTTTAATCGTAGGAGATTCCTCACATTGGAAAAACTGTGACACGAGTGAGATTCTTCCACAGCGAAAGCCGTTTCCTAAATCGTTTTGGGAATCGTTTAAGACCTGGTAAGATAATGTAACGAGACTTTCATGTCAACAATCGTATGATAATCATGTAGATACTCTCTTACAAATCGTGAAATACTCGGCGTATATTTGTTTAAATATTATTTATACAGAGTACGACTCTTCCATTCGATGATGGCTTGAAGAAAGATAAGCAAAGTGTAAAATTGTTGTTTTTGTACTCTGAAAATAATCATTTAAAGATTTTCTTAAGACTTGCATATTACAGCCGTACCTAAACAAAAGCGGCACGCGTTTTCTAGTTTATTAATAGGAAAACCCGATTTTGTTTCGTTTAACAGTGAAGTTTGCCGCTATTGTTAATTAATAATGGCAATCTAGCTATTTTTTGTCACTCTTGCGTTTTTATCTCTATTTTTATTTATAATTTATGGGTTTTATTAAACAAGAAAGCTATCACTACTGTTCGTGACACAACGTTGACGCTCTTGCTTTGGTATGTCATATCAGCGTAAAAGCTAAGCGAAAGAAAATGATCCGCCTTCCGCTCTTGTTAAGGTACGGCTGTTAAACATTCCAAGATTAAAAAACGAACGTGTCTGAACACATAATGTTTAATGCAGACTTTGGAGACTGATAAAAATCGTCACTTTTTAGGAAAAAATCAGCAAATCGGCACTTTGCTAATTTCGGAACAAAAAATCGTCAAAATGACGATAAATCGTCAAATCTGGCAGCCCTGCTTGCAATATCAAAATGAAAATATACATTCAATTTTTGGAGCAACGAGGTGGAATTCACCTACAATATTTTGTCAGGTGACGTCTCTTTGAATGTAGAACAAGATTGCATCAAAAACTCAATTTCAAAAAAATTGGCATATACGATAATTTCGCGCAAAGGGGTCGAATGGTTGTGAAAATTTTGCCAACTGTGATTTCACCAGTAAACGAAAACTTGACGTGACATTCAACAACATTACACGGTACATTTATACACTCGTCAACCGAAATACCTTTATGACAAGATCCAGCAGCCTAAATACAAAAGTCAAATATCAAATCAACAATTTTTTATAACCTCTATTAGAATTTGGAACCAATTGCAAACTATCGGCAACGCAATGCATTTTAAGAATTCAATCTTTTTATATTTTAAAGATATATAATTTTTTGGGAATAACTTAATTATTTTATTTTTATTTTGTTTCTATGTATATGTACGAGGGTATTCATTTAACCGGGCTTTTGATTTAATCGGTTAATCGCTCGATTAATTAACCGAGGTTTTTGTATAATTGGTTAATAATCGGTTAGTTTTGTTATTGATCGGTTAACCGATTAATAAAGTTTTTTTTATAAATTAGGTACTTTCAATGAATATAAATGAAAAATTATTTATTATTTGCAGTTTTGTAGTAAAAAATAAACAATAACATAACAACACGTGAACTAAAACGAGCAAAAAAATAATTTATAACTCTGTAATACATATTTTTTAATTAATACATATTTGGCCACGTTCTGTAAATCGAAATCACGTGAAATTAAAATCGATGGAGATTTCAAGTTAAATTTTTTTAAATGAACGTAGCAATTCCAGATTTCAAAAGTAGTTTTGGTAAAGATATGTGGTCTTCAAAGTATTTGGTAATGAAAAAGAAATATTTGTATCAATTTTAAACACAGGATAGAATTAAAAACTTGTTCGATTTCTATTTCACGTGATTTCGATTTCCAGAACAAGGCCGATTATGTATTTATTAAAAAGTAAACTCTGATATCATTTTATTAGTAATTTAAATAGTTTAAGAAATTCTTATAAAATAATCTTTTAGATAAATAATTTGGTTAAAATGTATTACATTTAAGCGACTCTTTTCTTTGGTTTTGATAAATTTTGACTTGTAAAAATTTCTTTCACTTATCGTAGATGTTGGAGAAATCGAAAGCAACCCATAATACAGAATATCTAAATTCTGTCTTTTTTCTGGATTTCTCTAAACATGTAAAATTTTCCATTATACCATTTAAATCCTGTTTTATTTTTAACACTTCTAATTGTTTGGGTTAATTCTGTTGTTGCGTTTGCGTCCTGGCAAAGCACAGCACCGAACATTCTGCAAAAAAAGTTATTTTCCGAATACCGTAATTAATATTTTTGTACTGTATTTTAGAAATGTATTTATAGAAGGAAATATATTGTATAAAAAAATAATTCTAATTGGTGCACTTTGGCAACTTTTTTGGTGACTGTAGAATGAATGTATTTAAAAAAGGGAGTTGCTTTGCAACCTACGTTTTGGAACTCACCTATTGCTTAAAACACAAAAAATATGGTTTAATACTACAAAAAATTATAATTTTTATTACAACGGTTAATCGGTTAATCGACTGGAATTAACCGGTTTAATCGTTAATCGAAAAAAGCCAATTTTAAATTAACCGATCAGTTAATCGGGTAGTAATTAATCGGTTAACCGAATGAATACCCTAATATGTACCAAATACACTTTATAATATGTACCAAACTATTTGCCTTTTATTAACATGTTATTTATTATTATATTTTAATTTTGTCAGGTAAATTGTATTGTATTTTTCATTATCTTATATACTTATGGCATAAGCCTTTTTCTAACACATATATGCTATCGAATACTTTAATATAAGATTGAATGTTTGTGTTGGTTTATAAACAAATAAATAAATAGATAGCAAAAAAAAATTTTAAGAAAACTCGGTGAAAAATCATTTTTATCAAATAATAAAATAAGCCAAAATTAAAAAAAAAAATGGTTTATAATACAAAATTATAAAATCGTAAACAAAAATTTTTTTGGAGGAAAATTCGTATAATTAACAGCATTTGTTCAAAAAGGCCACAGATTTCAAATATGTATTTGTATTTTATAAAATTTTTTTTGTAATAGTCCTATTCCTTCAATTTTTAGGAATGACTTTATACACTACACTAATAGAAAAATGCAACCTCATATTGATGATGCCCTAACATCAGAATTGTGACATCAATGTAACTACAAATGGCATCAATGATGCGAAAAATAACATCAATCCAATGACTAACGTCTTCTTACAATTTTGTCATTTTTTACGTGTCATCTATTTTTTGACTATAGTGACATCAATTCGATTCAACGTTTTGTATATTATTAACATTATTTTCATGATTACAGTGTGTTATAAGAAGAAAAATTTCTATAGTCTATTTTTTAAAATTATTTAGTTAAATACATCAAATTTTTAAAGTAGAATGATTACGAAAACCATATGGCGCATGGTGCTGGTGTCTTATCATTGAGAATTCTGCTGTAAACAAAGGTCGTAATTCAACAAACGTGAAACAAACATATGTAACGGGAAAGTAAATAATAATATTCTCTCACTTTGACTAAACTCAATTCCAATGACTTTGACTTTTTTTTTATTTATTTATCATATAAAATAATTCATTTTAATTTTGTTGCCTCTGCGCCTTAAAGGCATTGTAGAGGCGAGTTGGCAATTAAATATTACATAATTTACACTTTTAGACGTATTATTTAAGCTAATTGAAAAAAAAAAATAAATTAAAAGAAATAATAATAAATATGTCTGTATGTATTCAACTTTATACTATTATTATATTTCAACTTTTTACATTAATATCTCTTCTATGTGACTTAATGACAAACTGTCATTAAATTGATGCTAATGTGCCCTTTCTCGGATGTTACTGCGTCATCGCACTGAGGACATGTTCGTCATTTCTGTGATGCCGATGTGTCATACCATTGATGACATTATTTCATTTTGACCCTGATGACACTTTGGCCAACTGATGTTAAGGTTGACATCACCATGATGAAAAGTGTCATGGGGTCAAAAACGAAGACAGTTGTCATATTACGTTATGACGCCTTTTCTATCAGTGTACCAGACTATTATATTTCATAAGCTTTATAAAATACATAACTAAAATTTAGCTCATAGAATATTTATTTTATTTATTTATTTATCTGTATTTCCATACAACAAGACATACATACATCTTATAATTATAGTATGGAACTAGAAGAAGTTATAGTAAAACAACTTAAAACAATTTAATTTAAAAGAAGTGTGAACAAATTTTAAAATTTTAAGGATCAAAAAAAATTAAAAAACAAGTTAGAAAGTATATTCGGTCAAGCCCGACCATATGATACCCTATTTAAATGTATTTAAAAACACATCATGCCTATGTGTCCATGCAAATTGGATTTATCTATGTTTATAAACTTCATGAAAATCGGTTTGAAAGTTTGTGAAAGGCAGAAATTGCCCCCTGCCTCCCCTTGTGGTCCTATTTTTTAAAAACTGTATAGCTAATGTGTTTTCATTTTTAAATTTCATTAAAATCGGTTTGAGAGGCAGAAATTGCCCCTATCTCCCCTCGTGGTTCGATTTCTTAAAAAATTTATACATTTTGTGTCCATATAGATATGGTTCTATCTATAGTTTCTGAGAGGAAGAAATTTCCCCCTATCTTCTCTCGTGGTCCTACGATTCGGCCCATTTTCAATAGGCTTGGTCCTTGTGCCAAAAAGAACCTATGACCCAATTTTATCAAAATTATCTCCAAAATTGCGACCTGTACTTTGCGCACAAGATTACATGGAGAGCCTGCCAGCCAGCCTGCCAGCTAGCCGGACGGACATCGTTAGTTCGACTCAGAAAGTGATTCTGAGTAGATCGGTATACTTTAAGGTGGGTCCAGGACCACTATTTTAAGGCGTTACACACATCAGCACAAATGCATAACACCCTCTCCACTTTTGTGGTGTGGGTATAAAAAGGAACAAAAACATTGAATAAAATTGAATACAATTCAAATTAAAAATAACAAAATTTAACAGTAATACAAACTAATTATGAATTATCAAAAATACTTAAAGTAAAAACAATATTTAGTTTAAAGTGTCAAGTTACGTTATATTATTGTTCAAATGTTTTGTTATTTCGGTCTTAAAAGTAATTAAGTTGCTGTTTGTTTGTACCCTATTCGGAAGTCTGTTCCATAGATGGATTGCGTTATAATAAAATTGCCATTCCGTTATCTTAGTTCTGTGTGCAATAGGTATAACCTTATTCCCCCTATTCGACCTTGCAAAAGTTATCCGATTATATAAATATGACGGCACTTTAGTGTACACGATTTTGTGCAGAAGCGTAAGTGTCCTGATGTTGACCAGAGTTTTAAAAGTCAAGTCGTAAAGTTTTTTACTTAAGGTTGCGATTCCATCAAGAGTGTGAAGGCCAAATACATATCTAGAAATGTTGTTAAAAAGAGTATTTAGCTTCTGCTTACTAGTGGAATCACAATAGGCATAAACTTCGCATCCATAGTTAAATAAATTAAATAAGTTTTAGCAATTAACATTCTAATGTTAACTGGAGTGCAAAAGTGTGTTGCCCACAAAGTTCGAAGCATTGAGTACGTTTTACGTACTACTATATTAACGTGATTAGCCCAGCTGAGCGCGCTGTTAAATGTAATACCCAAATTCTTTGCCGATGTTACGATTTCAATTTTATCGTTATTATTCTTGCGGATTATTAAACATTTGGATTTTTGTAGGTTCAGGCATAGACCATTTCGTGATGCCCAGCAATAAATTTTGTCAAGATCAGAATTAAGTTTACATACATTTTCATTTATAGTGTCAAGCGATGTGTTTATGTATAGCTGCACGTCGTCAGCGTATAAATGAATCTTACTGTAAAATACATTATTAGGTAAGTCATTTACATACAAAGAAAATAAAAGTGGACCCAGAATTGAGCCTTGCGGTACTCCTCGGGTAACAGATAAAGGGGTAGAATAAGAGTCATTTAAGAACACAGATTGAGAACGATTTTCAAGGTGCGACTTAATTAATGATACTGATGTGGCACAGAACGAGAATTGATGGTAAAGTTTTGATCAAAGTAGGGAATGATCAACAGTATCAAAAGCTTTCGAATGGTCTAGCACAGTGATAACCACTCCATAGACTCGCGAGCCAGTCAATAATCGTGTTTTTCACACAGAAACGGTCGGCAATTCACATGTATATTACAACTTTGTTCGTTTCAAAAGATCAGACTATCATCAGTCTCTGCGACCGCACACAAGCACATAATATCTTTATGTGCGTGCGTTCGGGGCTTTCTTAGTTCGGGGCTTGGTTATCACTGATCTAGCAGAACTAAAAGTGTTAAATTCCCACCATCACTAGAACAACGTATATCTTCAGTGGCGTCAATTAAAGCTGTGATGCAACTGTGTTTCTGTCGAAAGCCGGATTGCCTGCTGCTGAGTAGATTACATTGAGCTAGATGATCACTTATCTGTTTATGTTTTATTTTCTCAAGAAATAATAAAAATAAAATAAAAAAATAAAATGTTGAATATAATAAAAATAACTTATGAAAAGAAATAATTCCCAGATTCTATTTGTTAAAATTATTGAGTTAAATACATTCAATTTATAAAGCATCATTATCCAGTGTGACACAAAGAATGCTGACGAAGGCCGTAGCGGGCCAGAAAATGCATTACATTCTGCTGGTGTCTAATAATTGTAAATTTTTCTGTGCATACAATATACTTCATTGCTATCCAAAGGAAAGCTAAGGTAAAATGTAACAAGAAGATACACTTTAATAGTCTGGTAGTGTATAAAGTCATTCCTTAAAATTTAAGGAATAGGACAGAGGTTTAATTAGTTCTTCTGCTGACGAGGGGAACTTTTTTCTCCTTGGTCCGATTTTATTTATTTTTAGTTTTACCTGCCTAGTACCAGAACACATATTTCTACCAAGTTTCATCGATCTATACTTTTAAGAAGCAATTTTTTAGGGTGGTGGTGGCTATAACAATCATGGGCACTCATGGACCAGCTACAACAAAATTATGTTAGGAGGTTAAGATTGTGTGAGGGTTCTTTGTGCCGAATATTATTTAGATTTCTTTATCTATATGAGATTTGTTTTCCCTAAAGTGATTTTATGAACGGAGCTTATATGGCACCAATGGTTAATATTGGACCTACTACCACAACATTTTTCATGACATAGTTGCTATCGTTAAAGCCAATTTTTATGCCAATACCAACTTTTATAAGGAAATTATGACATTAAAAGCTATTTCCGAGAGTATGTCGTCAAATATAGATCTATTTTAAAATAACTTGGTCAGTTATTTAAGATTGCAATAAAATAAGTTTTGACCAGAAATTATCTTAATACCAACATAATAATTTATAGGCACAAACACTATTCCGGAAAGAAGTTTGTATGGGGCTATGGGAAATTATGAACCGATTCTCACCCTTTTCAGTATGCTTTGTCCTTATGAATTGAAACCAATTTACAAAATTTCATCAAATTACCTTCTCAATTGCGACCTGTACTTCGCGCACAACGTTACATAAACACAAAATCAGCCACCCGGACGAAAGGACATTGTTAAATCGAATCAGAAAGTGATATTAAGTTAATCAGCAAAATCCTAAAAATTCTTTATTTTTCGTTTTTTGTCAAAGGCAGACAAAATTGGCGGTTTGGAGACACTTAACCCCAGGCTTTCTACAGGGACATGCGTATGTAAGTATGTACTTAATATGTTAGTGTAACATCATGAACACAAATTAACAATAACGCAATGTTTGGTAGTTCTGGTCAGGGCAAAATTAAATTTTGCAAAATTAAATTTAGGAAAACCGAATACATTTTTGTAGTCGGTAAAAGTACACAACATGCCACATCACTAGTGCAAACATTTTGTTTTTGACAACTACCGTTATGTCACTATACAATTTTAAAGTTTGAGTTATTTCACGTTTTCCTCGAGTGCAATATAAATTTAAACTTTTGGTGTCTAATATGCTGTTAACACAACACAAGTGACTAAACGTGTAGTAAAATTTATATGGAAAACACTCAAAAACCTGAGTGCTTTTCATATAAATTTTACTAAACGTTCAGTCACTTGTGTTGTGAAAACAGCACATTAAAAATTAGTTTTGAGTATTTTCTAAAGTTATAATTAAACATATTTTAATGAAACCTTCAACCTCAGGTTAGTTACATCAATTTATGTTTTTTGTTTTTATGTGTTTAATTTTTCTTATTATTTTTAATTAATTTTCAGCCGTAGCCTATAAATAAGTGAATTTCGGGAAATATGTCGATAAATAGTTGTGTATAAAGCCAAATTAAGAAAACAACTTTTTTTTAAGAATATAAACGCTTTTGGGTGATTCCATTCTAGACAACTTTTAACATCAATTTTCAAAACACACTATTTTATACTTTTTTGATACCAATTTAAAGTAAAATATCTATATTTTATAATATAATTTTTTTAGACGTAAGTTTAAATATAAATTTGTTTTGCACTTCGAAGCATTAAGATTAATAGATTTGGCGCGAACAGAACATTTATTGCATGTTGCACCCGTCATGGCTTAAAGAGCAAATTTCTTATTATTGGATTATATTTCTCTACGATGTTTGATTTGATAATCATCGTCTGGTATCTCATCTTTCACAATAAAAAAAGAATAATACAATAAAAGTTTAAAAACTAACAGAGTTTTGTGTTTTTGTGGTATGATCTTATGAAAGTTGGCCAATTTGGTTTCACCCGCCATGCGTCATTTCTTATGTGGTGTTACTTCCAAAGAATTTAATAATGTTAACAAAACGATTTCTGTAAGAACAGAAAATTTGGAGTTCGGTTTGTCGATTCTGCATGGACGAATAAGATTTTTTGAATGCCTGCTCCATGTGGCATATAATCACCAATAAAGAAATGGCAAGCTAGATCGATAATCGAAAAACACGTTGTTGCAAAAAATAAAGCATGTATTCAAGAGGAGTTCAAAAATAAAACTGGTCTTGTTATTGACCATCCGAAACTTGGCTTTGGAAATTCGAATGACGGGAACACAGCTCGGCGCTTCTTTCAAAATGCGGACATTTCAGCACAATGTTTCGCGAAAATGTTTTAGAGAAAAATCAAATGAAGATATATCTAAAAGACTATTAGTTACTTCAGATCCAGTAATAACAAATATGAGAAAATTGAAAGAGAAAAAACCGATAATTTACCTATGAAAGCAATTCAATAGTTAACATTTGAATCAAAGCTGGATGTTGAAGAACATGAAAAAACGATGATAATGATACCTATACTAATTATAGTGATAATGATAATGATAATAATTCATGATGACGATGATACAGAATCGGACAAGGTATAAAAATGTGCGAATAAATATTATCCTGTTTATTTATTTTTTTTTTTTTTTTTGGATATATTGCAATTTTAAGCAATATTAAAGGTATGTTTTAAAAAATTAACTAATGGAAATTAAATAAAATTTGTACTAAATATATTAAAAAATTGATTAGTTTTACTTCTTAAAGTGAATTTAAAGGGAAAATTACCTCGAATTAATTCCCAATTTTGTTATCAAAAACCCCATTGTGCGACGTAGGTATTTATTATTTAAATTGTACCGAAAAATTATGAATTGTACTAGTGTAGCAATAAAGTTTCGTTTGTTCCAAATTTGGTACAATTGTTCCACAAATCCCATCAGTGATATGATACCCACATAGATTCGGCACGGCCGAAAATAACCTTATCACTAGTTTTTTAAAGAGTTCTCCTGCTATAAAAATTCTATCGCAAAATAATTTTTGTTTGAACTATTTCTTAAACAAAAAGTGCTCTTATACCCACCACCGACGGTTAGAATATTTCAGAAGTAGGCTTTATTTGTTACAATATTCGTTATAGTATAACGCGTACTTAAGTGTTTTCCTAGAGTGGGCTTTATATGGGGCTTATGGCAAATTATGCACCAATGTTTACGAAATTTGGCACTGATATTTGTAGTCATGTGGAACGAATTTGTGCCAAATTTAATATCAATCCGTTAATAAAACCACCATTTTTGTTATGTTATAACAAAATTATAAATTTTTTAGGGTGGTGGTTCCACATTTGGATTCATAACTACTGATACTGAATAGACAGACAGATGACACACGTACAGACAGACAGACGGACATGGCTAAATCGAGTTAGAATTACTCAAGGAGCCAGAATATATATACTTTTTGGGGTCTTTGATGAATAATAAAAAAGTTTCACACGGAATGACAAACTTAGTATACCCTCATTCACCACTAGTGGTGGTGGAGTGTATAAAACTGTTTTATAACTGACGCTATAATTTTAATAAAATAAATTCTACAAGAATTATACGATACCTATTAAAAAAAAAAAACAATTTTTAATAAAAATTAAAGTATTATTTGAACACGCTAAATACTTTTATAATTCAATATTTATACAGACTGACAAAATTGAAATTTTAAAGACAATTTTAAACTCATATTAAATAATTTCTCTATGTTTGTATTATAAACACAACATGTTTTGTCAACTCGTTTAATCTAGAATATGGCCTAGATAAAATAATATTTTTAAAGAAAAATACGAAAATTCGATTTTAGTTACCTCGATAACATCAAACGAGTAGAACCAACATCATCGGTAAGCTCTACTTAGTTCGAGAAACGAACAACAGCGAAAGAAAAATAAATTTGCTGTTATTTACTTAATTATTGTACATACAACGACACACACATTCAAATGATAGTTTACAAACCATTCTTATTATCGTTAGAACATAAAACAAAAAATTTTCATATGAATCTAAATACAACAACTACTAAAAAAGCAAAAGCAACAAAAAGTATGAGGACAAGATTATTAATACCACTATCATCCATTTGTTGCGTTTGGTTAATGGTTTTTACCTTTTCCTGCTGCTGTCTTATGGCAAATGGAGAGTTTTATTCATCAGTGGAAAGTTTGAAAATATTGGCCAACATTGAGGCAACAGTTGCACAAAACTTTAGACAACATTTGAAATTACAGAAACAGGATATTGAAAGTGTTCGAAGGTAAATAAAAATTCCAAATCGACTGCAAAAAGTTAATGACATTTTAAAACCAGAAAAAAATCTGAAAATTTAATAAAAAATATTTTTCCATATTATTAATTAAATAACCTAACAACCTTCACTTAAAACATTTAACTACAAAAACAACAATTTCAAGGGACACAAATATTAAAAACGTTTAAATATACAAAATTAGATCGACCAACACATTTCGAGAAGATTTTAAGTTTGTCATCACTTTCATGAGTGCAGTACCGGATAAAACTATATGTGCAACATATAGAAAAGAAAAGAGTGCACGGTATGTTAAATGCGTCATTACAAGCAACAATAGCCAAGGAGTGTTGTCTGATGACGTTGAAATTACGTCAGAACCACATGCGCATGTGGATTTTCACATTCTGTGTACTCTAGGGTTAAGTTAGTATTCTAAATTATGGGATGCCACATGGATCTTTAATAATTAAGTCCATTGTCTTTTGTGTTTTGTGTACCCTCCAAATAGTAATATTGCTCAAGACTTTCAACATAGGCGTTTAGTTTAATGAAAGCCCCTTCGTTTGACCTGAACGTTTGCTCTCGATTGTGCTGATATGACCAAAACCAAATTCATTAAACCTCTTTTTAACCATTGAAATTTATGGTGCAGAGTTTTCGTTATATTTATTAAGCCTCAATTTGATTTCAGTGTGTTGAATTCCTAAAAACTTTCAGAAAGTCAGGGTTTATTGATGAGAAGAGTGAAGAGAAAAGCATGTTTAAAACAGCATTAAAAAAAGCATGGTTTTACCAGAATTAAAAAAAAATTATCGTTACTGCACTTGAGGTTTCTAATAAAATTGAACACGTATCCAAATATGCTTCAAAAAGCTGAAATGTGGGCTATTAACTTTAATAATGCATTTTTTTTTACTAAATTAGGCAAAATTAGACAAAATTCATAAAAGGCTCTGAAGCGGATAAATATATTTGGGCGATTCACAACGTAATAATATCTTAATGTTTAACAATAGTTTAAAAATTTTTTGTTGAATTTTAACCCTTATGTGTGTGGAAAAAAAACACCTTCTATAGAGTGGATAGGTACCTGGGTATCTTCATGCAAATTGTATGAGAAATCTAATTTTTTGTCTTGTATTGTACAAAAAATCGATGGTTAATGATATAATATTAGAATTTTACTCTGGTTTTCCCCTTTTTATATATTTTTTAAAATCCTACACCCAAAAAAAAAAAAAAAAATTGTAATATAAAGCGTATACAGGTACCCAGGTACCTATTCACCCTATTAAGGGTGCAAAAAGCAAATTGATATGCCACGCCCCCCCCCAACTGATATTGTATATAAACACCTATGAAAATAGAATAATAACAAAAAGTTAGGAGTTCTCATGAAATTGTAGAATTGTAGACTAAAATCTTATAAAAAAAATTTCGATTTGAAAACGCAATAGGTACACAGGTACCTGTCCACACACATAAGGGTTAAACAAAAAAAGTCCTTATATAATAATACTTTTTATACTGTGATTAATCTAAATTATGAGGGGCTGCTCACTGCAGCCATTTTTGTTCTTGTTATTATTGTAAGACATATGACTTTATGACTACCAGGCGCGTTTCCAGCTTGAGCCTTAGGGGGGGTGGGGGGAAATTTTGTATGATACAAAAAAGTAAAAAATTAGTTTTTAAAAGTTTATTAAAAACAATATGTGTATTAGGGTAAGAACTTTTTGCAATTTTTGCGAATATCAAATTCTTCATCACATAGCCGTATAGACCGTGAACAAAATATTAAGAAATTATGTATTACTTTTTCGCGATCGTGAAGAAAGTTTCCGCACCAAACGCAATAAAGTTTTGAATTTCAATTTATCTCCTTACTAAACAACATTAACATTTAATTACAATTTTTTAAGTATTTTTTAATAATTTCATGAATATAACAAGATCTCACGGCCACAATGGCCAAAAAAAATGGCCAAAAAAATCATTTTCATTATCAATCCTAAATTGCCCATCGCGTGGTGGGATGAAGAAATTTTGTCCAAAAAAAGTCGTTACTCTCATTAAAACAACTCTACAAAAAGGTTAAATAAACTATAAGATCAGTTCAACTTATGATTTCCTTGTGAGGCAAATTTGGACAGTACAGTCTATCTTCTGTCATTGTTGATTTGAGCCATGTTTTAATTCGACGAAGGTTAGGAAATTACCTCCGCTCGTAGCTTTACTGACGACCATTGAAACGAAAATTTGAAATATTTTTCTTAGATTTCTTCATCACAGTTTATTAAAGCATGTACAACGTTATCTGATAGATCAGGCTCAAGTTTAGATGTTAGTATGTGTTTATCTCTTTTATCAAATATAATCAGCTCATCAGCCAGTTGTGGTTTTAACAGTTTTGTATCTGTATATGACTTGATTACACTTTGAAGTAGAAGTTTAGGTATGTCCAATACATGTGGGATATCTATTGGGAAAGTTGTTATGAGATCTTCTAAAATAAATTCAATAAGAGGAATGTAACCTACAACTCGGTAGTAATCTTCAACATTTTGGATGTGATTATTTCGTTCAAATCTTGTCTTTTCGATAGGAACCTCGATTTAAACGCAAATAACTTTAACTTTTTCAAAAATCGCTTTAAATTGTTCTTCGGCTTTATTTCTTTTTTCTTCAAGGCACGGTTAAAATTTTGATAAGGCTTGATCCTTTTTGAAGATCTATATTTTGCTTTTGTAAAATGATACTAAGTGGCTATGTTACAATAAGTATCACGCTTAATATGTATATTCCGCAAATATAAATATAATATAAAGGTAGCGATACTACCTTTCCACTCAGATATTTTTTCCAAAGATTCTACTATATGATGTACACTTGTTGCAAAGACGCATAATGAAGAGAGTTTGGCTCCCAAATACTTTGATAAAACTGTTTTTCGCTTGGGATGATTATATTTAAAAAATTTTGTCGTTTCTTCAACAAATGATACATTTTTTTGTATTAATGGCACTTTATTGCTTTTAGAAATTGAGTTGTTCGATTTATGGGAATAGCAAGGCGTTTGTTTCGCATTTGTCGCTTTTCCATAAATTTTGAACAGCTCCATTTTCTGCTGACATCAGAGGACACCCATCTGTTCCATCTCCTACACAATTTTTAAGGTCAAGACCAAAATTTGTCAAAGCTTTAAGAACTATTGATGATAGTGCCTTCGCATCAATTGACACATCAACGTCATCAATAACTTTTGAAGCCTCTTCAAAAGCGTTTACAACAAAGCCAATAAATTCTTCCCTAAAAACTTTTTGTTGTATCTTGAAATATCTTAAAGATAAGGAAATCTGGCTTTTCCCCGACAAATCCGTGCTTTTGTCAAAAATTATCGAATATAATTTTGATTCATATAACACATACATACATAAATATTGCATTTACTCAGGCACGCATCATCAAGTCAAACGTTTAGTCTTTGGATATAGATGGCACCTGCTGGGATTGAATGTAGAATAATAAGTAATTGAATACGGTAGACTAGATGTTTCATTGGAAATATCTAATAAATAACTATTAAAATTAAGATATAGATACTTATTGAAAATCGTTAGAGATTCAATAAAAAAAAACAAACAAATACTTTTTGAATATTTCGTTAGAGATTTAATAAAAAAGCAAAAAAAACCTTGCTGGGATTTCCAAAAGTTTTGTACATTTAAAAAAAATATTTTTATTGGGATTTCTTGTATTATCGAAATTAACAAAACATATTTTTATAATTTACGGGGGGAAATTTCCTTATTTCCCCCCCTGAATCTGCGCCTGATGACTACCGTCTGAATACCCCCATTGCTTCTGATAGCATTATTCGCACAAGAAAAAAACAAGCAATTTCATATTTACAGCTTCCCTGTTCATAACTTTTTTTGTTTTTTAAAATATATTTTTATACCATTTTCTAGATTCATTAAAGATGTTAAATTGAAGCACGAGTTGGCTAATGTGGATGTTAACGATTATATTGGTAATCCCATCAACGCTTTTACATTAATCAAACGCCTGGTGAACGATTGGAATGATTTGTTTAAGCTCGTTAAATTTCCCGATATAAAAATAGGTGAGTGAGGGAGAGAGTGAACAGTTGTTATTAAAAAGTTAATTTTAAAGTTTTGTCATAGAATTATAAACACATCTTTTCTAATTAAACATTTTTCGTCAGATGAACTTAAAGGTATTGAAGAGTTATCGACCCAATTTGGAAAAGAAATTCAACTCCCGGACGATAATGAATTGAAAGGCGCCATTAGAGGTTTGAGGCGGTTACAAACGATTTATAATTTAAGTGTTGATGAAATGGCCAAAGGAGAGAAATATGGGTATGTTTTCATATTGGAAAGTTTTAATAATTTTGAGGAAATTTGTTTGCATATCTATTACACAAAAAGCTTCTTCTCCTCATTAGAGCCGAAGCTATTATTTTAAAGTATTATTTAAAAACAGCCAAACAGATACTGGGGAGCCAACAATGTTGAAAAGAAAATATCTTTCGTATTACACTGAAAGAAAAATGCTCATATATTTAATGAATCATTTTCATAAAAAATTTTCCTTGGGAAAATGAAAATTTTCATTGTCTAAATGGAATTTCATAGTTTTAATGAAGTATTTTCGTTAAAATCGCTTCATTGGATTTCGTCATTACGTTAAAAATTTTCATTGGATATATGAAAAATTAAGTTTGTCCAAGTTAAACAAAAAATTTTAAAAAACAATATACAAACATAATTATATTCATAAATTAATACAAAATTATAGTTTTCTTAAAAATATATTTTATTGTTAATCAAAAAAAATGTAAGATTTAATTATTTCATACATCTAATGTAATATGTCATTAAATTTATGAAATCAAAAATTTTTTTATAAAAGCAACATATTTCAATAATGCTTTCATAAATTTCAACTTTCATTATAACAATGAAAAATGTCATTATAGTAATGAACCAAAAATTTTCAATCAACCTTGTTATTGTTGTAATCGACAATTTAATCTCATATTTACGCTCCTTATTGAGTAAAAAACATAGTTTTTTTATCCAAAAACTGAACTGCCCCGGTAGACTAGCTGATAGTGAGCTACCCTGCAAATAATAGGACCAGTCCAAACACTCGTGTAAAGAGTAGTCCACAAGGGACCAGGATCAGGTGGTCCAAATTTATTTGCAGGGTAGTCTATCAGCACCGAGGATGCGCGATCGATTCCCAGAGATAGAGAAAAAAAAAATTAAAATAAAATAAGAAAAAATATAATAAAAAAAAATAAAATATATTAAAAAAAAATTTTTTTTTACTTTATTGAAAGTATTCATCCAATTAATAATATTCATAGATCTAATTTAATGTTTCATTAAATACATTTTAATGAAACAGGTTTCATTGATCCAACGAAGCGCTGCATAGGTTCCTTTTTGATGCAATTTTTCATGGGATTAATGTCAAATTTCATTGGTATTGCGATGAAAATTCTTTCAGTGTAGGATTCTTTTTGTTGGATTATGGTTTTCAATCAAAATTAGATTTTTTTATTTTTAAATCAGGCTCAATCAAGTTCATCAACTTAAATTTTCATTAAATTATTCAAACTTTTTAATGAAGGATCGAATTTTACAACATGAAATTAATTAAAATTGACTAATAATTTTTATTCTTGACTAAGCGGGGGATTGAATTCGGGCCGAATTTACATGTTTCAAGAATAACAACATTCTCATCTGCAGAGTTCTTTGCAGTTTTACCTTTTCTGCCTTTCGAAAATTTACGTTGAAAACAAAAACCAATTTTAGTTTTTTACTTTTGCTTTCAATATTAAATTTAAAATTATAATCAAAAAGTAATTTCAATTTTTGGGAATACAAAATTTTAATTTCAAAAGATTTTGCTATTCCTGCTTAATTCCCAGTTCTTATTATTGATAAAAACACTTGAAATTTATTGTTGATGGGATAAGCTTTTCCTATGCGCATTTCACTGGTTGCTTAGGCCAGATCATCAGGAAACTTCATCCATAAAGATTTTAGAAAAACTAAAGATATTAAACCAAATAAAACTGTAAAACATATAAGACTTATAGCAACAGTTTTACTTGTAACAATATCAAAGTTTAAACAAAACACATCAATAATAAACAGTGGGTTTATCTCATCTTACATTCCCCACTACAATTAGTTGAAATTCTCTCAACATTAATTGTAGTTGTAAGTAGGTTAAGAAAAACAAAATAAAAACAACAACAACTTACAAAAGATGTTGTCAATTAAGTGTTTTTTTTTTTAGGCCGAGCACTTGCCTGTTTTTTATCAAAAAGTAATTTCAATTTTTGGGAATACAAAATTTTAATTTCAAAAGATTTTGCTATTCGTGCTTAATTCCCAGTTTTTATTATTAAATTATAAAATGATATAAAATTTATATAATAAATATACGAAAGAAGGTTTCTTTTCGACATTATGCACCAGGCAGATAAATTTTTATAACTATAAAAATAATTTTAAATTTGAAAGAATGATGAAAACGTGAAAAGTTACTGACTTTTGGCCGATGAAAAACTATTTTCAGCGATTGTGCGACACACAGCAAATACGTCAAATTTCGACGAAAACGACAAAAAGATTTCGAAAAACTTTTTTTATTTTACATTAATAAGCGCAGTGTCTTTTTATGTTTATTCTTTAGAAATAAAGCGACTGAAATTAAGTCGTGTTACGTCACAAATAAAAGGTCGGATAGGCACGTAGTGATTGCAATTTTCGAACATTTTTTGCAGAGCAATATTATACATGAAGTGGCCTTTCAAATAAGTGTAAATAATATGTATGTTAATTTAATACTTTTCTTTGGGCAAAAATCACTTTTTCAGAATATTAACTTCAATTGCATATGACTTTTTTTAATACAAAAGATTTCTTCACTTTTCCTTCAGTCTAATATGTATTTAATTCAATAAGTTTGCTCGTCATTTACAAAAAGATTTGTATATAAAAAAATCGTGATATATTTAAGTCCTATTTTCTCAAAATACAAGACCAAAAAAAGTCAAAAATAGCACATTTTGAATTTAAAAGTCGTAAATTTCCTAAACTATAAGAAATAAGTTATGCCTCTTGCTTACTTTTTTGTAGAACTCAACTAGTATGTATGTAATTAAGAATTCTGGATTGTTTTTAATTTTTGAGGTGTCCTACTTTGGGACTCTTAGGCATTTTCAAAACTTAAGCTCTAAAACAATGCTTTTATATGTACCTAATACTTTATTGCATTCGGACTTACCGTTTAGAAAATATAAAAATATTTTAATCTTTTTTTCCAAAATCTCCCACTGTGGAACGGATGGAGTTTCTTTTTTATCGGCAAAATGTCAAGTGAGACGATTTTACTATTTATTACAAGACGTTAAACATGGTAACACAACGGGAACTAATTAATGGACCCACATGAGCTGTGCTTGATTACGGCTGCCAATGGAACCTTACCTAACCTGCCAAGAAGTGCGGGAAGAAGTGTCATTAGGGGCGCGATGAGGAAATTTTGGAAGGATATCCAGGATATCCAAGCTTCTCAAATATTCTCCTCGCCAGATATCCAATTTAAGTCGACATAAGTGCTGTCAAATACTCAAGGATCTCAAATTGTTTAAATTACACTGGTTCACAAAGTCCTATAACTCAGTAAATCTTTATCCGATCAGTTAATCTAAAAGAGAAAAGAGATATCTATGCAAAATGTTACATCTTTTACAATTCAGTTAAACCGTTCCTGAGATTTTTCGAAATACCTAAAACAACTGCAGAAAAACATGATTTTCGCGTATATCACGAAAATGCTTCTCAAGAAAAATAAATGAATGCCATATTCGTGATCAGCAGCCCCGATTTATCTTAGACAATATCTCATTTTTGAGGTTCATATTTTTGTGGCATAGTGTTAAATAAATGGTATGTTATATTTACAGTTATTTTTTCGGTTTTAATGTTTTCGAGCATATTTTAATTTGTAATCCTTATAGGAATTACGAAAAAAAAAAATATTTAAAGTCAACTAAATTGTTATAGCACCTACAGTTCTTTAGAAAATAACTTTTATTTTTGCTGGAAATGAAAACTAAAATAAAAATATAACTTTTATTTTTGCTCAAAAAATTAAAATCAATATTTTAAAGCAATACATATTTATTTTATCATACCTAGCATTTTCACGTGAAACTAAATTTCTTGTAGAGTCAATGCACTCACACTTTTTCACCAATCATACATAATTTTGGTACTTCCAGCCAATCGGCTGTTTCTCCGATTTTTCTTTGATAATACGTACTTGCAAGAAAGTGCTTTCACGTGTAAAACCCAGAATATACTTGTTCATAAGAAATAAAATGGTATACTTTAATCAGTTTTCGGACATTTACTTATGTAAGCTTTTTTTGGTTTAAAATGTCATAATAACTGTTATTTTCAGTCTCTGATTTTAACCGCTTTAATATAAAAAAAAAACAATTTAGAGTTCTATATTCCGCCATGCCAAATATTATATGCCCCACACCATGGTGCGATAATAATGCCTGTGATGCGGTCAGGACCGGGAGATTTTTTAATGTTGACATTTTCTATCGCTGATTTTACTTGGGTTAATATAAATTTTATTGGATCGTTAACTGTATCAGGAATAATTGGACGACAGGAACAAGTATCAGCATCATGGGGCGTGAAAACTTTCTCCAAGTGGCTTGCATTTATTTTTTCATTTGTGTTTTTGGCCCAGGTACGGTTTTCCAGTCTTAGTAGAGATTCGTGGGTTATAGGGCATATGTCTTACAGCCTTCCATAAGCTGTAATTAGAGTTTTTTGTGGCATCTAGGCTGTTTAGATAGCCTTCTACTGCAGAGTCGTGTTTCTGTCTCAGTTTGTTGCGTAGAGTTGCCTGGCATAGCCGCAGTTGGACCTTGATGGTTGGGGAACGATTATTTTGCCATTGTCTTCTCAACTTCCTTTTTCTCTGACAAGGGTCTCTATATCCACGAATCCAAGACATCCGTAGGTCGGTCGACAGCTGTTTGGATGTCAGATGATTTTTTTAGGGAAATGCTTTCAGATAGATAAGAGCTCACATACATTTTATACTTCAACCAATTCGTGTTTTTGTTTGGATAGGAAATAAAGTTTTCAGCTGCGTTATCAAAGTTGCCTTTTAGAATAAGGATTGAAGGTGAATGATCAGGCAATATATCGTGTGAGGAACTAATTAGTAATTGATCGCGCTTGATGTTTTTAATTACGGCAAAGTCGATAAGGTCTGGTAGCTTGTTGAAGTCAGTGGGCCAATGGGTAGGTTCTCCACTCGATACGACATCAAGATTTTTTGCAGTGACGGTGTTATATACCTGGTTACCTCTTGGACCTTTCAGTCTGGAGCCCCAATACGTATGCTTAGCGTTGTAGTCGCCTGCTGCAATGAATTAGTGTCCCAATGTGGAAAAGAAGTTTATATAAATATACGGATGATAACGTTATTTTAAAATCTGTAAGATTTATAGAAGTAGCCTGGAAAATCTTCCTTGTACTCCGGCATTGGAAAATGTCTGACTTGTTTGTGCGCAATTATGGCTGTGCCACCACAACCCCGTCCGCTCGGCTGTTTTGTGTCGTATGTGACCTACCCATTTACCCTAAAGCAGTTTTTTAGAGTAAAGTGGGTTTCAGAGACGAGAAGCACGTCGATTTCGTGCATTTGAAGAAAATGTGCTACTTTGTGTTTATTTTGGAGAACCCGTTGAGTTCCAGAAACATATTTTTAGCTGGTTCATTTTTTATTTAGTAGAACTTGCAGGAGCAAGTTTTGGTTTCGCATCAGTTCCTGAAACATGTTTTGCATGGTGGCCATGAAGTTATTCATAATTTGAACTAGATTTTCAATTGAGCCCGATATGTCTGCAGAAGGTGTTTGTGGAGATTCCTTAAGAACATTAGCGTATGAAGGTTGGTTTGCGTTAGCTACTTTCGCAGGATTATGTCCGTGGGAGTTTTCTTTAAGGATTTGGGCACATGAGTGGTTTTGTTTGTTGGTTTGTATAGAGTTTGCATAAGAACCCGCGGGAAAACTGGACGCATAAGCTGGACGATATTGGGAGTGCGCATATTTTTGGACTTGCTCAGGTTCTTTTAAGTGCAAGAATACTCTACAACACCTATAGTTAGCTGTGTGATTTTTGCCACAGTTACTGCATTTCCTTACCTTTGGGTCAACTCATTAAGGTGATTTTTACAAAAAATTATCACCCAAATGCTAGCTGGGTTGAAACAAATCAAAAAAATTGTATAACATAAAATATATATATGTATGTGCACAAATATATACTTACGTTTATATAGTTTTATAAGGATATTTTCAAAACCGAACCGAAACCGACCGGTTTTAATCATTTTAAAACCGAAACCGCGGTTTCACATTCTTACGGTTTTTAGCAAACTCTATGTCAAATAAATGATAACTCTAATTACTAGGTTAATCGATTAATTACTACCCGATTAACTGATCGGTTAATTTTAAAATGGCTTTTTTCGATTAACGATTAAACCGGTTAATTTAAGTCGATTAACCGATGTATCAAAATTTTTAATTTTTTGTAGTATTAAATCATATTTTTTTGTGTTTTTAATTATGGTTAAGTTCCAAAACTTCAGTTGCAAAGCAACTCGCTTTTTCAAATCATTCTACAATGCAACCATGTAGAATTTTACAATTATCTGTAACAAAGTTTACCAAAAAAGTTGCAAAGGAGCACCAAAAAAGTTGTGTTAAAAAATTTTTTTCATACAATATAGTTCCTTCTAGCAATACATTCTTAAAATACAATACACAAACAGAAATTAAAGAATTGGGATGTGAACTTTTTTGCAGAATGTTTTGTGCTGAGCTTTGTCAGGATGAGTTAGATAATGACCTGACAAGAGAAGAAACTCTCGATAGTAACACAACAACAGAATCAAAAGGACTGAGAAATAAGATATTCTGTATTATAGTTTGCTTTCAATTTCTCTAACATCTTCGTTAAGTGAAAGAATTTTTTCCAAGTCGAGTTTTATCAAAAGAAAAGAATCGCTTTAATTCTGAACATTTAAACCAAATTATTTTTCTAAAAGATTATATTATAAGATCTCCTTAAACTTTTGAAACAATTAATAAAATTATCTCACAGTTGATTAATTAATAAATACATAGTCAGCCCAATTAAGAATATTGAATTTTCTATCTAAATTCAATTGTACAAATAGGAAAAGGGAAAAAACTCCTAGGGAACTTGTATTCATAATTGGTCTGAATATGTATGTATTAATTAAAAAACTGAATTAAATATTGTTATGTTATTGTTTTTTTTTATAATAAACTCCAAATAATAAATAATTTTTAATTTTTATTTACTGAAATTACTTAATTTTTAAAAAATCAATAACAAAATTAACCGATTACTAACCGATTATTTAATCGATCGATTAACCGATTAAAGCAAAAACCCGATTAAATGAATACCCTACTAGTTACACAGGTCGACATTGAAAAGGTTTATTTAACCATTCCAACCGATTCTTATGTTTTATGGCAGATAAATGTGACGTGACGGAGCAAATTCAAAGTATGCCTGTGTTAATCAATTTATACTTTTTGCCAGAAGGCATTAAACTAGTTAATAACACTGCTTTACAAATTTTTAATTTGAAAAAATACCAAGAACACCACATGCCTAGATAAGTTAATTGGGACCTCCTGAACACGAAAATCGCTGTAATTTTTTTTCCTAAGTACCGTTTTTTAGATAACGGTACTTTTGCGTTTTTCGGTGTATGGTCCCTCTCAAACCCTTGTGGAGCCCAACCAAAAAGTCCGGTCGAAATAAATGGCATATCGTTAGAAAGGTAATCGAATGCCTTTTCCATCGATATGCTACAAATTTCTATCTGATAAGAAATGGCTGAGTAATGGCACCTCAAAGTTAAAAAAATATCTTTTTTTTAACGTTTTTTTCAAAATTTTTCATTTTTATTTCGTTTTTTTGCTACGTTATATTAAATATCTGGAATGTTTTATTTCTTAACCAAATAGTATATTTAATTACCAACATTTTAAGCGTTATTTGAAAAAAATCGGATGAAAACTAAAGTTTTTATTAAGGATTTTGTGGAACGACAATATTTTCATCTCATATAATATTCCTTGTTTTTTAAATACGTTAAAACTGATGGTTTAAAAAAAACGGAAGGAGGTCCCAATTAACTTATCTAGGCAAGTAGTGTTCTTGGTATTTTTTGGCTGTAAACCAGTGTAATTTTTCCCAATTAAAATTTAGTTCATAGAATCCTCAAAATTTTATATTTTCAGCAAACAACCCGACTGGCACGATTGCTTTGAAATTGGCACCACTTTATTAGACGATTCCAGTTTTAATCTTGCCATCGATTGGCTGAAGCAGTCTCACCTAAAACTGCAAGAAAGCAAAGAGACAGACCGTATTAAATCAACTTTTACCACTCATATCAGAGAATATTTAGCTTTGGCCTATCAGGCTATTGGTGAATCTAATACAGCTGTAAAACACTTAGATGCTGTATTAGAAAATGATTCAGAAAGTAGTGTTAAACTAACAAAAAATTTTATTTTAAAAATTAAAACTAATATCAGCAGTGCAAAGAATTTAAAACGTATGTTTCGTCATGATCATGCAAGATTGTGCCGTGGGGAAATTCGTACAAATAAACAGCAACTAAACTGTAAATTAGATTCTAAATTGCACCCATTTTTTATCTTATCTCCCGTTCAAGTTGAACCTTTATTGTTAAATCCCCAGATTACATTGTACCATAATGTTATTAATGATGATCAGATATCGAAATTATTGCGCGTTTGTAATAAAAATATGGAAAGGTCTAAAATAAGTGTCTATGGTAAGCCTTCGGCTTACGCTGAATCTCGAGTGAGTCAACAAACATGGGTTGATCCAGAAGATTCGACAATTGCGAATTTTATGTTCAGAATTGTTAGCGCCATAACTGGTTTAGATTTAGAAAATGCCGAAATCTTACAAGTAGCTAATTATGGTATTGGTGGTGAATATTATGTGCATCCTGATTACCTCGGGGTAGGTCAAATATCTAAAACAATTTAGTAAAATTTTTGCTTAAATATTTTTCGTTTCAGTCTAATGAACATGGTTTTGATGGAGATCGAATATCTACAAATATGTTTTATGTAAGTTTTATGAAGGGAGTTACATAATGTAAAGTCTGCATTAAATTAATTGATTGGCTCTATGATATGTATCATTAAAAACCATTTATAACATTTTAATATTTTCCTTTAGCTTTCCGATGTTGAAGAAGGTGGTTTCACAGTATTTCCCATATTAGATGTTTATGTCAAACCGGTTAAAGGTTCCATGGTCATGTGGTACAATTTACATAAATCTTTAAAGGCGGATTATAGAACTTTGCATGCCGGTTGTCCAGTTTTGAAAGGCAACAAAAAAAGTAAGTTTAATTAAATACATTCTAAAAACCGTTTCAATAAACATTAATTTTTATTTAAAGTCGCCAATATTTGGACGCATTCAGGTTATCAGGAGTTCCGAAGACCTTGTAGCTTAGAAAATGAGAAAAGTTTCATAAATATATTTATGTGACGCGCAAAATAGAAAGGGACCTAAGGTCATCCCTACCTCTGGTTTTGTGTAGTTGGTTTTTACTGTTCCCTTTACCTTACTGGTCCCTTTCTCTATGCGCTGTCACATATGTAGCTAGTAAAATCTTTATCTTGAAATAAAATTACTTAACTAAAAATGTTACACAATGTAAGTTTAGTATTTCAAAATACTAAACCAACTCGAATATTTAGTTTCAGTATTTTATGTATTTATTTTCAACATAAATAAAATCTATAATATGTTTTTTATTCGACCTTGATTATTTTAATATGTAAATCAAATATTCGAGCTTAAGGTCTTTATTGTTTTATATAAAAAACTTTTTTTTTATAAATTTATATAATTCTCGACATTGTCGGTACTCTTATAATTTGTAACATTTCCAACATAAATCTTCGTTTGTAATTATTTTCCGTGTTTAAAACTTTTGTATTATCAAAATCTGGATAAAGGTTTAGATCAGTGTTCGAAAATAAACACTAAATATCGTTTCTTAATGTTCGGTTCGGTAGATTTGTGGAAAACACAAACGCTAATAGTGTTCGTGTAGAAAATCATTAAAAAAATAACGTTTCCCTGCTAGTCATTTTTCGAACACAAAAATATTACTGTTTTTATCAAACTCAACAAAAGATGTGAACATTTAATTCCGTTGGGTTTTTTTTGAAAATCCACAAACTTCAATGTGTTCGGTTCGTTAATGTTTGTCCATTTTGGCTGGTAAAAAAAAACCTTTTTTACAAAAACAAAATACACACACGAAAAAAAATCATTATAGAACATTAAAATATAATGTTTGCCTACAGTATCAATACAAGTATCATTTAGAAAAAAAATTAAATAAATTCTTGATTTTGCAAAAACCAAAACGAAATATTTTTCATATTTTTTTTTTCATTTAAATTTTTTGTTTCAAAAGATGGCAGAAATAGTTATCCAAACTTTTTGGGACAAATGTTGCTAAGGGCAGTAGGTAATAAGCAGAGCAAGTGCGGATTCACGGGGGAAATATGGACATTCCCCCCCCCCCATTAAAATAACATGTCTTGTTTATTTCGATAATACAAGAATTCCCAATAATAATATTTTTTTTAAATGTACAAAATTTTTGGAAATCCCAGTAAGATTTTTTTTTTTTATTGAATCTCTAACGAAATTTTCAATAAGTATCCAAATCTTAATCCAACTAGTTATTTATTAGATATTTCCAATGAAACATCTAGTTTACCGTATTCAAATACGTATTATTCCACATTCAATCCCAGCAGGTGCCATCTACTTGATAATGCGTGCGGTTGAATTATTAATAAGTCTTAGTATATTCAATATTTATGTATATATTTGTTATATGAATCAAAATTCTATTCGATAATTTTTTACGAAAGCACGGCTTTGTCGGGGAAAAGCCAGATTTCCTTATCTTTAAGATATTTCAACATACAACAAAAAGTTGTTAGGGAAGAATTTATTGGCTTTGTTGTAAACTCATTTATAGAGGCTTCAAAGGATATTGAAGACGTTGATGTGTCAATTAATCCGAAGGCACTATCATCAACATTTCTAAAAGCCTTGACAAATTTTGCTATTGACCTAAAAAATTATGTAGGAGTTGGAACAGTCTGGTGTCCGCTGTTAAAAAATTCTGGAAGCCGCGACAAATGCGAAACAAACGCCTTGCTATTCCCATAAATCAAACAACTCAATTTCTAAAAGCAATAAAGTGATATTGATACAAAAAGTTGTATCGTTTGTTAAAGAAACGACAAAATTTTTTAAAAATAATCATCCCAAGCGAAACGCAGTTTTATCACTCTCTACATTGTGCGAGACACGATGGGTGGACCGTCACGACTCAATTTTACACTTTGCAACAAGTGTGCATCATATAGCAGAAGCTTTGGAAAAAATATCTGAGTGGAAAGGTAGTATATCTACCTTTATATTAAGGAACTCACACTTAGTACTTTTGAATTTATTTGAGGTATATATGTACATATTAAGTGTGATACTTATTGTAACACAGCCCCTTAGTATCATTTTACGAACGCAATACTTTAATCATGTGCCTTGAAGAGAAAATAAAAAGAGCCGAAGAACAATTTAAAGCGATTTTTGAAAAAGTTAAAGTTATTTGCGTTCAAATCGAGGTTCCAATCGAAAAGACAAGATTTGAACGAAATAATCACTTCCAAACTGTTGAAGATTACTACCGAGTTGTAGGTTACATTCCTCTTATTGAATTTATTTTAGAAGATCTCAAAACACTTTTCCCAATAGATATCCTTAATGTATTGGGCATACCTTGCGGATGAGCTGATTATATTTGATAAAAGAGATAAACATCCACTAACATCGAAACTTGAGCCTGAACTGTTGCATTGGCAACAAACATGGAAAATGAAAATCTATCAGATAACGTTGTAGATGCTTTAATAAACTGTGATGAAGATATCTACCCAAATCTAAGAAAAATATTTCAATTTTTCATTTTAATGCTCGTCAGTAATGCTACGAGCGAGAGGGCATTTCCTACCCTTCGTCGAATAAAAACATGGCTTAGATCAACAAACACAAAAGATAGACTGTACTATCTAAATTTGCCTCACAAAGAAATCATAAATTGCTTATTTAAAAAAGTAATTTATTTTAATTTATATTGAAGTGATGTTATATTTAATTTAACCTTATTTTATTGTTTAGTTTTTTTTTTAATATTTTATACACATAATGTTTTTAATAAACTTTTAAAAACAAATTTTTTACTTTTTTGTATCAAAAAAAAATTACCCTCTCCCCCCTAAGGCTAAAGCTGGATCCGCGCCTGAAGCAGGGAAACCATAAATATGGGCTGACTTCCAAAACAAAGTTTGTATACAGTTTTATTTCTGTATTTTAACCATGCACATGTACAAAGTACCGAAACGTGCAACTATGTGTTTTGTTTATTTAAACGTTTTGGAATGTAAGTGATGCAATGCATAATATTAAAATAAATCTGTATTGCTTGCAAATTAAATATCAAATATCACAAAGCATCAACTTTAAAAGCGATGCTCTGATTGCTTTTTTATTGCGTTACTAATTCTTACCATTGATGTTTTGGAAAGGTTTGCATTGCATATATGTATATTGATTGTACTGCGGTGTAATGAAACATTTTACTTTGTTCTTATACAAAGCATTTGACGTTTTGAAAGTCAGCCATGCAATTGCATGTTTTTCCTTGTGCGACCAATATTTTGCCTTCTTAAATGTTAAATTTTTTAAATGCCTACAAGAGCTTTCGTAGCAAATAACATTTTTTGTTTTAAATATCTATCTGTATAACCAACGTATTGCATCAATTTCGCCATCTACATTTAATTTTTACTCGAAAATTGAGATAAATGTTATTTAAAACTTAAAAATTTTATATACACGTAAAGAAAAAACATGGTTGTGGTAAACATATTCTAAGAGCAAAATATTATGATAAGAATTATGATTGTAGTCACCATATTAAGATTATTATTGAATCATATTATGACTAAATATACTCGTATTATTACATCATAATATTTTTCCCTTAATCATATTATTATTCTGCTAATCATACTAAGTTAAGAAGTAATCAAATTATTGTCATGTTAATCATAATAAGCTAAGAAATTCATCATATTATTGTCATGTTTATCATAATAAGCTAAGAAGTAATCATATTATCATCATGTTAATCATAATAAATTTAGAAGAAATCAAATTATGATACAGCACCTTTCATAGCTGTCATAAAAATACAAAATAAATTTAAATATTTTTGAATCGGTTTTTTATTTTGTGGCTTTTTACAATTTTTCTTAATGTTTATCAAATAGCGGAGTTCAATATAAGGCTTGCAAAAGAGCAAATGAAAAATCTGTGGTTTTCATGGGCAACCGCGTGTGTTCATTTTTTCGATTTTAAGATGTTGATGCCAAATTGCCTAATTTTGAACGCTCTTTAAATTTTTTTTGAAAAAAGATGGATCAATTCCGATTTTTTAACGTAATGACAAAGTTTAAAATGTGCAATACCTAGCCCATAGTTTGATCTAGAATGGTTTTTCGGTTTCCCTAAACAATTTATTTTAAAACATACGCGGTTGCCCATAAAAACCACAGAAATATCGTAGCACTTTTATAAAATATAACGAAATCTCTGTGTGTTTTGTTGTTGGATTTTACAAAAAAACTATGATATTTTGCATTTGCACTATTACATCACTAATACTGGAATGAACTCCGCTAATATTTTAATTTCTTTAAACTTATTTTTTTATGGAATTTTATCTTTTAATTGTTTAACCGCTCACAAATAAAAAAAACGACTTCAAAATTATTTTACAAATGGCGCTAACATAATATGATTAGAGTAAAAATAGTTTGATTGCATCTTTAACATAATATGATAAATGTTTTTGAAAGTTATCATGTTATGGCTATTAAATATCATGATATGGTTGTGAGAAATATAATATGTTTAGAAAGTTATCATAATTAAGTTGTTAGAGAAAATAATTATTTTTCGGTCAACAATACTCAAATTCATAATTGCGATAAACATTGATATGTTTACAGTAACTATAATATTGTTGATATTAAATAAAAATAACAATTATTTGTGTACGACAACAATATATTGTTACATTAAACAAAGTGTTGTTGCCGTAACCATGCCCAACCATATTTTTTCTCTGCGTGTACATTACATTTCGGTTTTTTTTAGTTTTCCAATAAATTAAAGCGTTTTTGAGTTACGCGAACATATGTTGTGCAACCTCCTTAATTTTCGAAATAACGGTATATCTCGAAAACCAAAGCCAACATAAAGAAAAAAGTTTAAACTTTCTTAAAGTAAATTTTATTACGGAATTTCAGTTTTTTTTAGTTTTTCAATAAGCTAAACCGTTTTTGAGTTGCGCGAACATATGTTAATCTATCTATACAATATATAATTTCTTAGTATGTCAGGATGTTTGCATGTATGTCCTATTCTTTCCGCAACTTTCTGAAGCCATCTGATGACATAGGAAGCTGAAATTTGGAACACTTGAAGTACTTTCTCTGCGGAAGATCGTAACGAAGCCATATTTTTGATTTTCGGCTTTTCAACTAGTATAACTATAAAGATCTGATAGAAAATATGTTTTTTTTTTTTAATATGAGGAACTTTGGGCCCCACCCGACACGGCTAGGCACCGTCGGATTGACCTGAAAAATTAGATCATGATTTCTTACACCAAACCTCATATTTTAAGCAGCGCAAGCAATTAAATTAAAAAAAAAATCCCATACAAGATGCGACCAATCTAATATACATGTAAGCAAAAATTAAGGAAACATCGATTATATGTGTACGTTTTTGGCGATGTGTGTAATACAAAGAAATCTGGGCCAATCATCAGTATACTGACCGATTCAGTATCACTTTTTAAAGTGATCTAACAAAGTCCATCCGTCCGTCTGGTTGGTTGTCTGTTCATGCAAACATTGTGCGCAAAGTACAAGAAATATCTCGGTAATCTTCGGCAAAAATAACTCTTATATTAATTTCAACCTCTTAACATACCTTTGTTTTTGTGCCCATCATTTCCAAATAGGGTAAAATCTCGAAAATTCGTCTGAAAATACTGTGGTGTATAAGCTTTATTTATGGACTGTTTTTATTAACTGAAAGTGTTATTAAATTGGTGAATACTTTGTTTTCAAATTATTTTTTGGGGCATATTTTTAACAATTTTAAGGGCATATTTTCAAGTTTTTACTGCATATTTAATGCGCATAAAACGTGTTTTAGAGCATATTTCTGGTTTCCCTGGTAATAGGTAATTTGACCGATCTCGTTAAAATGTTTACCAAACTTCTATCCAATTTGCACCTTGGGGCAAATTTCATCCCGATCGGAAGACAGTGGTTTCAAAAGTTGGGTCACTTGACATCAGTGATGCTAGGAGAAATTTTAACAATTCCCCTACGTGTTTAAAAAAATCCCCTTTTTCTCTACAAGCAAAAAAATTTTCCCTACATTTCCCTACGTTTAGCACATTAAAGCTAAATCTTATTAATGTGTGGTTTATAGAACATGAGCGCCTTACTCGTCCGTTCAACTTACATTTTAAACAAAAACAAAATTTCGAAATTTTGGTGTGGGGGTGGTGCACTCATTTTGCAGTTTCAACTCACACTTAGTGATAGTGCGAAAATATTGCAATCATTTTATTGATGTTGTTGTGTGAGTTGAAACTGCAAAATGAGTGCACCACCCCCACACCAAAATAAGAACAAATTATTTTATTTCATTGTTGCCAGTTTAGTTTTGCACTGCCACTTGCATATTTGTTATCAAATGTTTTCTTGGAGTCAAAAATTTTAATTATGTGTGGTTTATAGAACACGAGCGCCTTACTCGTCCGTTCAACTTACATTTAAAACAAAAACAAAATTTCGAAATTTGTTTTTGTTTTAAATGTAATTTTGGTGTGGGGGTGGTGCACACATTTTGCAGTTTCAACTCACACTTAGTGATAGTGCGAAAATACTGCAATCATTTTGTTGATGTTGAGTGATGAATTGAAAATTTGCAGCCTAACTAAACACGAGTGTCACTATCACTTAAAAAACAAATTAGTTGGATTAAAAATATCCAATCATCAGTTTAATACAACTTTCTTGTTCTTCACTCATTTAAGTGCAACTTAAAATTTTTCATTCAATTTTAAGTTTAAATTGATATGTGCTTATTTTTGTGCACTACTTTAAATCTCATGACTAAATTTCCTAAGAAATAACAAAAAATAAAAAATAGCTATTTATATGTTTAACTCGATATGCCAAATTCTGTATAAGCCTTTAAAAAGAAAGACCCATTGTCATTTGTTGACAGCACAATTTTATCATTATCGAGTTGCAAGTCTGTGTGGATGTGGTTTACAATTTCTGGAATTTTTTTTCGTAAGTGTGGCGCCAATGCAAGATGTTTTCGGTTTAAGAATACTACATGAGTGCAGTAGTGCACTGCAGTCAAAGAAGAAAAACTGACATTTCTTACACTTCTTCATATGTCATTGGCTAAAAAAAACTGTTGCTTTTACTTCTAATTCATTAAATGGAAATAGTAGAGTTGTCAATTATTCGCCTTTCAACTTTGTTCGAATAATTCATATAATTGTTTTTGTTCGATCGATCAAACGATTAAATCTAAAAAATTATTCGATTAATCAATGAGAATAACGAATAATAAAATTATTTGTACAAAAAAATTACTATGGAAAATCTTCCATTCCATCCGCTATGACTTCTTTTTTTTTTTTGATGCATAACATTTTTCATATACCATATCGTTGTATTACTTAAAGGCATCGTTAAACCCTTAATTTCTTAATAATCCGATATTACTCTGGATTTTCGAAAGGCGTTGGCAGACCTGCCATCTTCAGCCAAACTTCTGTCTACAATTTATTCTATAAAACAGCCGCTGTTTCTCTTAATGTATTTTTATATTGGACCAAGTTCGACATTTCTTGATGTCGTTGGATAATCTTCCAATCTTCCAAAAAAAAAAAATATAATACAATAACAACATTTTCTACTTTCAAGATATGCTTCATATAAATCAATTCTTTATTTATAAATTTTTCACCCGAAATTGAAAAATCCCCTTTCTTGAGAATTTTTTAACGTTTGATTTAAAAATAAAACAGTTGACACAATTGAGAAGGTGAGTTGCAAAACTCGTTTGTTGCTAAATTAAAAATACGAGATGGCAAATGATTCGTTCAGTTGTTTTTGGCGCTTTTTTAGACGAAATATTCTGATTGCATCAATGAATGTCCGTGCTAAAATCACGAAAGGGGGCATGCATTATTGATACAATTTTTATATTTCTACTCATTAAGCGCCAAAAGAACTATTAGAATCAATTGTCATCTTGTGTTTTTAATTTTGTAACGAGCGAGTTTTGCAACTCACCTACTCAATTGTTTGTTAAGATTTGTTTAATAAGATTCATAAAATACAACACGGTTTTTGCATACTAAACATTGAGATTAATTACAACCAGGGCTATGGCAACAATATTTTTTAAATTTCCTATATTTTGTATAAAATCACTAAAAACTTAGGAGAATAAACAAAATTCTAAGCATTTATTTAATTTATTTTTTAATAAAAAAAATTTTCCATTAATCGACAGTAATTAATCGATTTATTCGTTATTCGAAAATAGTTGTTTTGAAAGTATTCGAACAAGAGTTTGGTTTTGTGTGATCGATTAATCGAATTATTCTTATTCGGTTGACAACTCTAGTAAATAGTCGCTGTCAAATCAACTCCAAAAGCGAAAAAAGGCTGTAGGAAAAATCGCCCAAAAAAATAAATGAAAAATCGCCCAAAAAAATTTAATGTAAAATTGGGCCTGAATTCATATGAAAAGTGACCCAAAATTGTTGGGCTATTTTTCGTTACTATTGGGTGATTTTTCGTTATTTAAATTGTGGTGATTTTTCATTATGAAAAATCACCCAAAAATATTAAATGAAAAATAGCCCATTTTTCGGGCATACTATTTGTCTAAATCATTCATTATTGCTATACGACGAATTCCTAAATGTTATCTATAAAAATAACGGGACATGTTGCAAAAAGGTGGCATGTCATAACGTCCAGTGTCATAGTGTCCGTGGACAAGCTCGAAAGCATAGCCGGCCTATGGCCGGGCGCAAGGATTTTCTCCTCTTTGATAAAAACAAGTACCGGCTTCGCTAACTAAAGCTTCTCTGCACAGCCGGCCTTCGTTCGGAAACAAGGCAGATTTTAGAAGCTTTACTTAGCGAAACCGGTACTTGTTATACCATAAAGGAAAAAATCCTTGCGCCCGCCCAAAGGCCGTCTGCGCAGAGAAGCTTTAGTAAGCGAAGCCGGTCTTAGTTATATCATAGAGGAGAAAATCCTTGCGCCCGGCCGAAGGCCGGCTATGCAGAGAAGCTTAAGTTAGAGAAGCCGGTTTTTGTTATACCATAGAGTAGAAAATCCTTGCGCCCGGCCGAAGGCCGGCTATGCCAAGACGCTTTAGTAAGCGCTGCCGGTATTTGTTACAACATAGGGGAGAAAATCCTTGCGCCCAAAGGTGTTTTCGTTATATGTTTAATATATGCACCTAGAGAAAAAACAACAAAACCATTTTTAAAAAAATGTTGACCATATTATGTTTAATTTAACCAAATCATTGTCATCGGCAACCACATTATGGTAAAATAAGTTTCTTTAAAAATTGTTTTGTTGGTTGTGACCATAATAAAACATGTTTTTCTCTTACATTTGTAAGTTACTAAATTTATATGAACAATAAACACTGTTTTGCAAATTGGGTAATTTTTAATTGTTTTTTTTTTTTTTTTGTTGGGAAAAAATTCGTTTTTTTCTTTTTGGGTAATTTTTCATTTTTATTTTGGGCTCTTTTTCGTTTCTTTTGAGCAAATTTTCATATTTTACTTTTGGGTTATTTTTCATGTTCTTTTGGGCGATTCTTCATTTGGGCGATTATTCATTTTTTTTTGGGCCATTTTTCTTTGGGCGATATTTCCTACAGCCGCGAAAAAATTTAAACAAATTTTAGTTTTTTGTTCGACAGTTTTTGGTTTCGACTGCAGTTTTTTTAACCCCGTCCACAAATGATGTTTCAAACAGAATTGAAGAAAGTTTCTGAAGAAAATGTTTAGCTAAAGATTAATTTAAATAATTCTAAAATCTTTGGAAACAGGTTTCCTGATGATCGGGCCTAAGCAACCAGTGAAATACGCATAGAAAATAGCTTTCCCTCAACAATAAATTTCAGTGTATTTATCAAATATAAAAATTGGGGCAGTCTTCGACTAGCTTTTGCCTCGCACGGTTCACTTTCTTTGCGATTGTACTCCAGTGCTTTTTACTTTATCATTTATTTTTGCATACCTTTTTATCTAACACAGTGAACAACAGTAATCTTCGGTCAGTAGTGTTAAAAACATAAGTAAACATTATTGTGTAGTGACATGTCCGGTCCGCCCAATTGGGGGGACAAGCGCTTCTCGTTATTAGCGGACGGCCCCCGTTCAAAAAAAAAACGCTCTTATCAAAATATCCTAGAAGTCTTTCCAGAACTTCCGCTAATTCAAAAACCCGATCCTAAGTATATCGTGATTTCTGCAACAACAGGTGATAAAACCCTGCAACAATATTCCTGTTTCTCAGTTCATCGATCCCTAAAATTGATATGCTCCGACATTCTATCAGTCTCCGAATTAAGGGATGGTAATCTCCTACTTCTTATTGGTAACAAACCAGCATCTGACAAATTGATTGCCACAAAAACTCTTCCAGGTGTATGTAACATTCAATGCGCATATCACCCCAATTTAAACTTTTCTAAGGGCACTATTTACGCGCCGTACTTAAATAACGTGCCTGACTCTGAAATAGTTGAAGAACTTAAGTCTCAAGGAGTCGTCGAAATTTATAAATATCAAAAAAAAACGTAGAAGGCCAACTTAGCCCTTGTGGTGTAGTCCTTTTAACCTTTGATCGCTATTCAACTCCAGAAAAAATGGATATCTCCTGGCATAAAGTCAAAGTAAGGCAATACATCCCAAACCCTATGCGATGCAAATCGTGCCAATTACTCGGGCATACAAAAAAATGGTGCAAAAACAGCCCTCTATGTGAAAACTGTGCTCTCCCCCCTCATACTCCAGAAGAGTGTACGCGCATTTTTTGCGTTAACTGTTCTGAAGATCACCCCTCCTCTTCTAGAGACTGCAAAAAATTTAAGCAACAAAAAGAAATTCTTAAAATTAAAACAATTGAAAAATGTTCGTTAAAAGTTGCTAAAGAGAAATATCAACAAAAAACATCAACACCACTGTTAGTCCAGTCTTTTGCCGACATAACTAACAAAAACAACAATAAAACTCTAAACAAAAATACCACTGAGGAAATAAATAACTCTCTTGATAAAAACAATTTAAATTTACCATCGACATCCTCTCAATCAAACAAACAACAAACAGAAAAACCTAAAAATACAAGTGACAATTCCAAGGTCACAATAAACAAAAATACAGAAGTACAAAAAATACAAAAAACTTCTACAAAAAACAATAACATAAAAGCAACATCAACAATTATAACTCGCTCAACAGCTAAGGCTTTAGCTAATAAATCAGCAACAACAATAAACAACAAAAATAGCACATCAACTCTTAATTTAACACAAAACCAAAACCTGGCTATGCCTGAGTTTACAGCAACAACTAGTAATAATTCTTTTAACGAACAAGAAGACATAATGTTTGTAGACAACGAATAATTCTATTCCCTACTTTTTCAAAATGGATTTTAAAATTATTCAGTGGAATATTAATGGTTTATATAACAACTACCACGAACTACAACTAATTATTAATAACCATAATCCAGATATTATTTCTCTTCAGGAAACTCATATTCCCTATAATTTCAAAAACATTAATTACCCCAAACAATTCATTGCCTTTTTTCTAAATCTACCATCCAACAACTCTGCCAAGCAGGGTATAGCAACATTAATCAAGAAAAACATACCACATAAATTAATTTATTCAGATTACAACACAGCATCTATCGCAATTGAAGTCGACATTGGTCTAAAATTCACTTTTATACCACATCAAACCTTCTCTGAGATCAATTTGAAACATATTCTAAACAATAGCAACCCTCCAGTTATTTTTACCGGGGATTTGAACTCATGGAGTACAATCTGGGGTTCCACTGAATCAAACAGACGTGGTAAAATAATTGAAAACTTTATTCTGAATGAGGATCTTATTATATTAAACAACGGTAACCCTACATATTTCTCCACACACAATACTTTTTCACATATCGACATATCTCTATACTCATCCCAACTTGCCCCTATATGCTCGTGGAAAACCCTTACCGACTTACACGGCAGCGATCACTATCCTATACTTATAGAAATAGAAAAAAACATCCCATATCCCAACATAAAACATAAAGCTAAATATAAAACCAACTATGCTAACTGGGTATTGTACCAAAAACAACGCGAAGACAACGCTTCCAAAATTAAAACCGTTGGAAATGTAAACCAACAAGCAGCATCCATGGCAAAATGCATAAGATCGGCAGCAAACATAAGCATCCCTCAGACCAAAAATAGGGTATCCCACTCTCGAGTCATATGGTGGAACTCTAACCTACAAAAACTTAGAGACCAAAAACAAACCCTTTGGCATAATTACAAAACAATAAGAAGCGACGAAAACTTAATTTTATATAAAAAGTATAATGCAAAATTAAGAAGGGCTGTCAAAGAAAGTAAAGCTGCTTGCATGCTAGCCTTCACCTCTAATATCAACCCGACTTCAACGCCCCACCGCATTTGGAATGATATTAAACACATTACTGGTGGTAAACGTTTCAATTCAATAAAATACTTAAAGTCAAGATCCATCATGCTGTCACTCCCGACAGACATTGCAAACTGTTTCGCTGAGCACTGGTCATCTCAGTCCGAAGATAAAAACTTTTCTCCCAGTTTTCAACTCAGTAAATCTATTCTCACAAATCAAATCTATAATCCACAATTCTTAAGCTCTTATGCTTCAAAAGTAGAAATCCCGATAAATATGATAGAACTAGAAGATGCTTTACATTCATCAAAGGGTAAATCCCCTGGTGATGATCGAATATCATACCCAATGTCGAAAAATTTACCAACATCAGCTAAGAAACGCCTTTCTACAATTTACAATAACATATTTTTATCCAGTAATTACCCGCAAGCTTGGAAAACTGCAACTGTCATCCCGATTCCAAAGCCTGGCAAAGATCATTATACAGTCGCCGGATATAGACCAATTTCGTTACTTATAAGTAAAATATTAGAAAAAGTGATTGCTAGGAGATTAATGTGGTTTTTAAATGTTAATAACTTCATTACACCAAATCAAGTAGCCTTTATGAAAAAACAAGGGACTGACGATGTCTTACTATATGTGCAACATTTTATCACTAGAGCACTATCTAGTAAAAATCATGTCAACATTCTTTCCACCGATTTCGAAAGAGCCTTTGACCGCGTTGGAATTCATGTAGTACTGCAACAACTATCTGATTGGAATATCGGAAAAAGAATGTACTCCATAATTAAAAGTTTCCTAATCAACCGTAAGTTCAATGTTCGAATAAACAACCAACAATCCAACACTTTCCCACTGTACAATGGGATACCTCAGGGATCTCCATTATCAGTCGTATTATTTATTATTGCATTCAATCAATTTAGCAAAATACTTTCAATGCAAAAACATGTTGAACACGCTATATATGCGGATGACGCAATTATTTTCTCCAAAGCAAAAGATAATAATAAAGTTAAAGAAATTTTTTCAAACGTCTTGAGAAACATTGATAATTGGTGTCTTACATCAGGGGCTAAACTTTCTATAGACAAATGCAGTTTATTACACATCTGCAAAAAACATAACTGTGATATCTTCGACTTAGAGTATAAAAATATAAAAATAAAACACGTCGACCATCTTCGAATACTAGGTATCATCTTTGATAAGAGTTTTACTTTCAAAGAGCATTGTCTACAGCTAAGAACAAATCTAAACTCCCGACTAAACATAATAAAATACCTTACATCAAAAAACTTCGGGATTCATATCTCAACAATGGTAAATATCACCCGCAGCATTATCCTCTCCAAAATTGACTACGCTTTGCCAATATACGGATGGTGTGCACCGTCACACATTAAACTTTTATACGGTCCTTATCACTCAGCAATTCGCAATAGCATTGGCGCTTTTCGTACAAGCCCAGTCAAAAATATATTAGCTGAAGCTGGCCTACCATCCATTGAAGACCGAACATTACATCTAACTTTAAAGTTAATTCCCAAGCTCTTTGTATGTCGCAACAAACTACTGTTCCAAGAAGTAGCAAAAGCAGCTACTTACAGCAGAATTCCTAGGCTTGAGTCCACCATAGTAAAATGCATAAACTTTTCCCGTAAAAATTATTTACAACTTACTCCAATCCTCATTAAACAACAACCCGAACCACCTTGGTTGCTAGAAAGATCGTCCTCCATTCTTAGCCTGGTCCAACTCCCTAAAACTACTACACCTCCAACAGTTTATATTCAAACTTTTAAAAACATTGTTAATATATTCTCTGAAAAAAACTGGAACTTTTTGTTCACAGATGGCTCGAAGTCAAGCGACTCTACAACATTTGCAGTAGTGCATAGTAATGGCCAACAAATAATAACGGGATACATTGAAAACACTTGCTCTAACTTTACAGCTGAAGCGATTGCCATACTTTTTGCAATAAAATTCGCAGCCCAAAATGAAATGAATCATATAATATGCACCGACAGCCTTTCCACCATTCTCGCCACAAAAAACTCGTTACATGATTCTCCTTTGATAAATCAGATTAGAAATACTCTAAGTCAACATCCCAATAAAATAAAACTAATGTGGGTACCATCCCATGTTAGTATAGCTGGCAACGACTATGCAGATGCCGCTGCTACAGAGGCTAAACGTAGACCCTTTCACAAATTCGCCACTTGTGAGTACCGCGATACCTATAACACAATCTCAAACTATTTAGAAGATACGTATAACCAAAAATGGTCGAACTATCAACACATGTACAAACATTTTAATCCGTCTGGGAAAAAACAAAAATACCCAAAAAAAGCGACTAGGAAAGAAACAAACACTATAGTTCGTCTAAGAATTGGACATTGCCAACTCTCGCATAAGTACCTTCTGGAGAAAAACCCAGCACCACAATGTACAACTTGCAACACGCTACTTAATGCTACCCACATTTTAGATGTGTGTCCTGCTTACAGCTCTTCCAGAACAAAAATATTCGGATCAACTTTACCAACTAAACTCTTAACAAATGTCTGTGATAGTACAGTATTTATCGGATATAAGAACATCTCATATAAGAACAAAACGCATATAAGAAACATTTTCAAAAACACCATGTCTTTTTTGCGATTTTTCTAACAAAAAAGGTTTCATATAAGAAAAACGCTTATAAGAAAAAAACTGATAAAAGAACATTTTTCTTAAACACCAAAATCACAAAATGTATAGAAAAAGAATTTATATAAGAAACTTCCAACCAAGGCGAATTCATAAAGGTGACATTTTCCAGTCATCTGTTTATTGTTTTTTTTTTTGTGTGTATACTGAATGTCAAGCTTTGTTTACATTTTGTGAAAAAAATTAATTCAAATTTAAAATGCAATAAAAATTTAAATAGTTGAAAAAAAAAAATTATTTAAATTATATAAAACAAAAAAAGTGAAAAAATATAAACACAAGAAATTCAAAATGCGTAAGGAATAAGGGGAGCCACAATTAATTTGCAATAGAGGAGTTTCTTAAGCAATTGTGTATATTTTATTAACAAAAAAATTTACTTTTTTATATTTTCAACAAATATTTTTGACATTCACTCTAACTTTTTACAAAAACAAAAATTTTTGGCTTTTCTAAAATCTTTGGAAAAGGTTTCCTGATGAGCTGGTGTAAGCAACCGGCGAAATGCGCATAGAGGCTTGCTTTCCCTCAACAATAAATTTCAGTGTATTTATCAAATATGACTGGGAATTTAGCACGTCATACGAAGATCGTATTAATAAAAAACATAGTATTTTCCAATAAAAAGGGATAGCTAGCATAACTCTATCTCATGATGCGGTCACCTTTATAAATTCGCCTTGCTTCCAACGGCAACACAGAATTTATGTAGTTTGCATGGACAAATCTGTTTTCTGACAGTTTTACAACAATAACAAAGTTTTTTTTTACTTTTAGCTTTAGATGAGCGAGCTGGTACTCATGAGAAGCTTTGTGTTTTTTGCCAATAAAAACAAAAGTTGCAATTTTAAAAGAAATACAAAACGGGATAAAAAGAAGCGAAATTGCAAAAAAATATCAAATTGGACTTTTAATGTTATCTAAAATAGTGAAAAACTCAAAAGACATAGACAATAATTATTTAAAAGTTAGAAACGTTAACATGGGGTCTTCACCTGACAATTTTTTGTCATACCAAACGTCAAAGTCCATATAAAAAAAACTTTAAAATTTTTGTCAGCGTTTTTTTTTTTTTGTATGAAGTTTGACGTTTATTATAACAAAAAATTGTCAGGTGATGACCCTATAACAAAAAATGAGACAGAAAACCAAAATATGAAAGTCTTATGGCCATAGCAACTTATATAAGAAATAAGTTTCTTATATAAAATAGTTGTATATAAGAAAGAAACGCTTATAAGAAACTTTTTTCCTGGATTTTTTAAGTTTCTTATATCCGATAAATACTGTAACATTAAACTAATCTGTAAATTCTTGTCATTAAATGGACTACTAACTCAAATTTAAATAAATAGTTACTCACGGAGTCGAAAGCCTATGCTGCTAGTACTCCTCTTTTTTCACATTAGTTATAATAATTGTATTATGTAATTAATAAAATAATAATAATAAATAATAATAATTAAAATTGGGACTTTAGCACCTCATAGATAAATCTTTTTAATTATACGATATATTTATATTTTTTTTTATTTTTAGTTTCAATATCAACTTGAAATTTTTAAGACATAATTTTTTGCACTCGATTTGCGTTAAGTGACAGTGATAACAAACATCACTAAAGCTGGTAAGAAAGAGTGCAAACTAATTTATTTCCAGTTTTATTTAGTGAAAGTGCACTGCTGTTTTAAATCAATATGTATTGCACTACCCCCAACTATGCTTATAAGATAGTAATATTAAAAAATTTAGAAATTTTCGACAGGTATTTAGGCCTTTTAGCTTCCGAAACATCTATACGTACATAATTTTCCATTTAAATAGAGAAATGCGTATTGAACGAACAACCTTACTCAATATAATTTACCTTAATATTTTTTGACAATGTGCGTTAGTGGCTGGGTGGTCTAAGTGTTGCATTAGACACGCATTCTACTGGTTTAAAAGATTTATCTTAAAATTGTAAAATAAACGTTGAAATGTACGTACATTTTAAATTAAATTGTTAAAGGAAGTGTTTATTAAAAACGTTTAAGCAAAAAACTTCTTAATTATTTGCTTTTATTAAGATTGTTAACATTATTAAATTAAAGTGTTTCAATTCAATCAATTTAACTTGCTAACAAACAAGAAATTATACAAAAAACCGAAAACTTTTAAATAATATTTTTAAAAAAATCTAATAAAATTTAACAGCTTTTTGTACTTTGGAAACAAATTTAATGCATTTAAATGCGAAACAATAAATTATATTATTTTACAGCTGATTAATTTTTGCACATGCATATGCTGTGCCTAATCTTTAATACCCTCCACCGACAGTTCGAATGTTTTAGGATTAATTTCTGTATGATGTACATACAATATACCTCCTTGCTGTCCAAAGGAAAGCTAAGGTAAAATGTAACAAGAAAATACAATATAATAGTTTGGAGTATAAAAAACCTTCTGCTTGGCAACTGGTAAATATCATTTTTAACTTACAATAACGTTTTTCAATAAACTTTTTCTGCTTTATAAATAGATCGACATTGACTTCAAGCTTAAATTTCCCGTAGCAAAAAATTTATTTGAACGATGGTCCCAACTAGGCGATAAGGTATTATATGTATGTCCTGAAACAAAAAATAGCTTCAGCATTTGTATCGCAAAAATTATTAGAGCTGGATGCTCATAACGAAGGTAAATATTTTAAAGTAAATCAAATATTCTTTTTCTTACTCTACTTTTTTTATATATTTATAGAGTCAAAACATTTTTCAATTTTGTGGTACCTTCACTATTTATTTCCACCAACTCAAAAAATCAATACAGATCCAAGTGGTAGCAAAATAAGAAAAAAATTTTCTATAGCCGATTCCCAATATGGTTTTGCTATAATAGCAGATACAAAAGAGGAGTTGGATACGAAAATCAAACTGATGCAACTTCAAAGTCGCAGCATTCAGCCAAAATTGTTAATTGTTGAACCACTTCCCAACATACAACTAATTAGCATTTATTTTGATAATTATAGATATGTATACATTTTGTAGTGTCTTATGGCGATTTCTTTTCTGAGATATATGTTGCATAAATGTTACATTCTCTACACAAAAGAGATAGAGCATGTAACATTAATGCAACATATTTCTTAGAAAAGAAATCGCCATTAAATGCATTTGATATACTTTTTAAAATGTTTTTTGTTTTCAATCTTGAATACCCTGAAGAATCAGAGTTATTTTACAATTTTATACAAAGCTGTATGTATGACATTCCTTTGTCAAAAAAATCTGAAAATATTTGTACAATTAAGCATGAGCTACTACAATTAAACGAATAAAACAAGTTATTTTTAAACCATATTTAAATAAAACAAATATTTAAAATATATTTAAAAAAATAGTATTAAACACAATTTGTTACAAAACAAATTTAAAAGATCTCCAATATTGTTGTATTTATATTTAAGTTTTTGTTCAACTGCAAAACAAAGTTAATTAAAAAAATTAAATAAAAATTGTTTACAAATAAAATTAAACGTTTATTAATTATTTTGTTTTTATTTTGGTGGGTTTAATATTTTGAATAACTTTTTTAATTGAATTAAAATAAAAATTCAATTAATATTTTAATTAATGCAATCATCTACTTGATTAAATTTGAGTATAATTTAAATAACATATTGATTTATTCAATTAAATACTAAATCAAATTAAAATATAAATTTGCTTATTTTTTTGCTTCATTTAATCATCAACTTAATTGATTTAACAAAATAATTCAATTAACAATTTGTTTGATTGAATAATTTGAGTAATTGAATTTAGAGTGTATTTCAAACACACTGTTTAATTTATTCAATTAAAAATTTAATTGAATTAATGCAAAAATTCAATCACTCTTTTAATCAATACAATTAATAAAATAATTAATTTTCTGTATTGTAATCAATTACGTTAGTAATTCATTCAATTAAAATATTGTTTTTTTTTCAATTAATTTGTTAATTCATTCAATTAATATGTTGTTTAATATTAATAATTTTTTCAATTATTTTTGTAATTAAAATTTAAAAACTTTTTAATTAAAAAAAAAATCCTTGTTTTGCAATTTTTGCAACTTTGAGTAATTGGTATAATCATTTCGGTGATAGGTGCAAAATTAAACAATTTTTTGCTTGTTTCAATTATTTTGGTGATCAAACCCGTTTTTTACTTTTTTCTGTGTAGTGTATAAAGTTCTTTCTGAGTAATTAAAGGAATAGGACTATTACAAAAAAGCTTTATAAAATACATAACTGAAATTTAGCTCATAGAATAAATTCGAAAAATAAAAAATGTTGAATATAATATAAAGTAACCTTCGGAAGGAAATAATTCCCAGTTTCTATTTGTTAAAATTGTTGAGTTAAATACATTCAATTTATAAAGTATCACTATCCAGTGTGACACAAAGACTGCTGACGAGGGCCGTAGCGGGCCATAAAATGCATTACATTCTGCTGGTGTCTAATAGTTGTAAATTTTTCTGTACATACAATATACCTCATTGCTGTCCAAAGGTAAAATGTAACAAGAAAATAAAATATAATAGTCTGGTAGTGTATAAAGCAAATTCTGAAAAATTAAAGGAATAGAACTATAACAAAAAAGCTATATAAAAAGAAATAACTGAAATTTAGCTCATAGAATAAATTCAAAAAATAAAAAAATGTTGAATATTATTATAATTTTAAAAAAACAGACATCTGCATTTAAATTGGTTGCAGTTTAAACTAGAGTTTGCTAAAAACCGTAAAAATGTGAAACCGCGGTTTCGGTTTTAAAATGATTAAAACCGGTCGGTTTCGGTTCGGTTTTCGGTTTTAAAAATATCAAAGTTAAATTCATACATAAACGTATATATTTTTTTTCATGTAATACAATTTTTTTTTTTTTTGTTTCAATTCAGGTAGTTTTATTCGGCCTTAAGTGTATACCTGGGCCTGGCCAGGCATTTTTGACTTTTTTCCAGTTTTTTTTATATAATTATTAAGTATATTAGAACGAAACTTCCTCAATTCCGCAATTGGCCAAATGAAAATTTTGTGCATATTGTATACACCTGGGCCTGGTCAGCCCCTTCCCTATAATATATGTACTGCAGTAAATAAAATCAAAATGGAACGTTTCAAAAAGCATTCACAACACAAGAATTCTTTCCTTTCTGTTTTTTTTCGAAAAATGATTTTATTTCCCAACAAAAAGTTCCTGCTATAGCCATAAAACTCCATACATATAAAAGAAGTCCCAGCCTTGCCCAGGGGTTCGTTTGTGTGAGTTTTTTCTATAGCCACAAGAAACTCCTTACAAAATTCAAGTGGCCCAGGTGGCAGTTTATGCCTCACAAATAAGGCGTGTACTTAAGAGTTATAAAGATAACATTTGATCTTCTTAGTACTTATTTTGAATTTTAAGAATTTTGAAATACCTTTTTTGTATATGAAGTACGAGTACGATGTTTAATTTGCAATTTCTTCAAGCATAAATACATTGTTAAAGTAAAAGCTAAAACCGAGGTTTTTTTGTCGGTTTTCGGTTTCGGTTTTTAGGCATTTAAAACCGCGGTTTCGGTTTCGGTTAAAACCGAACAGCAATCCCTAGTTTAAACCTATATTAAATTATTGAGCGACAATCAGAAAGTTTAATGCTTTTGTTAGCAATTTTAGCTAGCTTGATTAAAATATCTAAGGTAAATTATGGAGCGTATATCACAAAATGGCATAGCATTTTTTCTGCAAATATAAAGCTAAGCTGGAAGAAAGTTTACCGCAATATCTATATCTGCTACGGTTTTAGGCGTATTTAATTATTTTACCAGAGTGGGATTTATATGGTGCCTATGGTGAATTATGGACCGATCTTCACGGAATTTCACAGTGCCATTTCAAGTAACATAAGACTGTGACGTATCAATTTCTATTACGATAGTATTGTTAATTACGGTTTTAGGCCTACTAAACTGATTTTCGGTAGTGGGGTTTAAATCGGGCCTATGGTAAATTATGGACCGTTCTTCACAAAATTTTAAAGTGTTATTTCTTGTTCAATAAAATTGTGATGTACCTAATTTTGTTATGAAAGCTTTATTTTTTACGGTTTTATGCGTACTAAACTGCTTTCCGGAAGTATGGTTTATATAGGGCCTATGGTAAATTATGGACCGATCTTCAGTAAACTTCAAAGTGTCATTTTCAGTCCTATTAAACTGTGACGTGCCAAAATTTGTTATGATTGCTTTGTTAATTAGGGTTTAAGGCGTACTATACTGTTTTCTGGGAGAAGGGCTTATATGGGGCCTATGGTAAATTATGAACGGATCTTAACGAAATTTTACAGCGTAATTTCCAGTCGAATAAACGAACTTTTGCAAAATCATATATAACATTCTGTGCATTATTCCACCATTTATGTTAGTTTTTGTAACACAGTTATCAATTTTTACTGAAAAAAATTTGCTGGATTTCAATCCGAAGCTGCTTAGGATAACTACAAGCAATTTGACACCAAGTTTTTTTATTTCTTTTAAGTTTTTCGAAAGTGAGCGTGTTTTCAACAGACAGACAGACTCTCAGACGGACAGACAGACGGACATGGCTAAATCGACTTAGAATTACTCAAGGAGCTAGAATATCAGGCGCGGATTCAGGGGGGGGGGGAATAAGGAAATTTCCCCCCCGTAAATTATAAAAATATGTTTTGTTAATTTCGATAATACAAGAATTCCCATTATAATATTTTTTTTAATGTACAAAATTTTTGGAAATCCCAGCAAGGTTTTTTTTATGGAATCTCTACCGAAATTTTCAATAAGTATTTTTTATTTTTTTTATTGAATCTCTAACGATTTTCAATAAGTATCCACATCTTAATCCTAATAGTTATTTATTAGATATTTCCAAAGAAACATTTAGTTTACCGCATTCAATTACTTATTACTCTACATTCAATCCCAGCAGGTTTCATCTATATTCAAAGACTAAACGTTTGACTTAATAATGCGTGCGGCTAAATTATTAAAAAGCCTTAGTATTTGCAATATTTATGTTTATATTTATGTGTTATATGAATCAAAATTCTATTCGATAATTTTTGACGAAAGCACTGATTTGTCGGGGAAAAGCCAGATTTCCTTATCTTTGAGACATTTCAACATACAACAAAAAGTTTTTAGGGAAGAATTTATTGGCTTTGTTGTAAACGCATTTGAAGAGGCTTCAAAAGATATTGATGACGTTGATGTGTCAATTGATGCGAAGGCACTATCATCAATAGTTCTTAAAACTTTGACAAATTTTGGTCTTGACCTAAAATATTGTGTAGGAGATGGAACAGATGGGTGTCCTCTGATGTCAGCGGAAAATGGAGCTGTTCAAAATTTCTGGAAAAGCGACAAATGCGAAACAACCGCCTTACTATTCCCATAAATCGAACAACTCAATTTCTAAAAGCAATAAAGTGCCATTAATACAAAAAGTTTTATCATTTGTTAAAGAAACGACAAAATTTTTTAAATATAATCATCCCAAGCGAAAAACAGTTTTAGCAAAGTATTTGGGAGCCAAACTCTCTTCATTATGCGTCTTTGCAACAAGTGTACATCATATAGTAGAACCTTTGGAAAAAATATCTGAGTGGAAAGGAAGTAGTATCTCTACCTTTATATTAAGGAGCTAACTTATTACTTTTAAATTTATTTGCGGAATATACATTTAAGTGTGATACCTATTGTAACACAGCCACTTAGTATCAGTTTACAAAAGCAAGATATAGATATTAAAAAAGGATCAAGCCTTATCAAAATTTTTATCATGTGCCTTGAAGAAAAAAGAAATAAAGCCGAAGAACAATTTAAAGCGATTTTTGAAAAAGTTAAAGTTATTTGTGTCGAGGTTCCAATCGAAAAGACAAAATTTGAACGAAATAATCACTTCCAAAATGTTGAAGATTACTACCGAGTTGTAGGTTACATTCCTTTAATTGAATTTATTTTAGAAGATCACAAAACATCATTCCCAATAGATAAATGTATTGAACATACCTAAACTTCAACCTCAAAGTGTAATCAAGTCATATGAACAAATCCTGCGTAACGAACGCTACACTCGCTTGTGTTTTCCATTTTTTTGGCCTTTCAAAAGAGATAGCTTCAACTTATATATAGTATTTAGTGACATTAATATGTACTTACGAATGGCATATATCATAATTTCTTAGCAAGCATTTGTTGCGAAATAATTAATCACAAAGTTTTGTTACGCACGCCAGCAACTTTAAAAGTTGAAGGGTGTTTTCCTAATTTTTTGCGAATTTTGCATCATAAGGTATACAAAGTCTTATTTCTAAAAGAAAGATGAATATAAGAGAACTCTAATAATGTTGTAATTTTTTGATAAAATCCGTGAACCCTTTGTGACGCACGCCTTACAACGCACGCTACAGTTTTTTTTAGTACTATATAATAAACCCAATTTTATTTATTTTAACAAAACAAATTATATATATAAACTAATTTTATGATCATTAATGAATGTATGAATGAAATTTATATTGCGATGAGTCTGCTGGCTGTAAGTGCTATTTTAAGCTCAAAAAGCACCTAAAATAATGTTAAATTCATGTGTAACATCAAGAGATCAGGGAAGGGGTTACATTTGGTAAAAATTATTATATTAATGATCGTCGAAATACATATTTTTAAATATAAAAATTAAATTATACATCTAAAAAAAATTAATATGAAACATTTTTGGTTTGTGGACTGTTTTTGAGATTTGCCCATATACCATTTATTTTAAAACCACAACTAGCTGATGAGCTGATTATATTTGATAAACGAGATAAACACATTTTAACTTGAGCCTGAACTGTTGCATTGGCAACAAACATGGAAAAAATCTGAAAATCTATCAGATAACACTGTAGATGCTTTAATAAACTGTGATGAAGACATCTTCCCAAATCTAAGAAAAATATTTCAAATTTTGGTGTCAATGCTCGTCAGTAATGCTACAAGCGAGAGGTCATTTCCTATCCTTCGTCGAATAAAAACATGGCTCAGATCAACAATGACCGAAGATAGACTGTACTATCTCAATTTGCCTCACAAGGAAATCACAATTTACTTATTTAAAAAGATTAATTTATATTGAACCGATCTTATATTTTATTTAACCCTATTGTTTTTTTTTTATATAATATACATACATATATTGTTTTTAATAAACTTTTAAAAACGAATTTTTTACTTTTTTGTATCATACAAAATTTCCCCCCCGTAAGACTCGAGCTGGATCCGCGCCTGTAGAATATATATACCTTATGGGGTCTGAGATGAATAATGAAAAAGGCTGAGTTCCTAAACATCATAATACTTTGCAGTCAAAGTCAAAAAAGTATCATAGAGTTTAACTATATCTAGTTTGATTATTGTGTACGCATCGATATTGTTTTTAGTGAACTTTGGTACAGATAACATTGTAAAATTTTTCACGGTTGCTTGGTAGAAAGCACTTAAAAAAGCGAGTTGCTTTGCAACTGATGTTTTGGAACTCACCCAAAGTTTCACACGGAATGACAAACTTAGTATACCCTCTTCACAACTAATTGTGGTGGAGGTTATAACAAACTGAATGCAACAATTTGAGGCATGTAAAATAACTTTACAGGAAAATCAATAATTTTAAATTGAATATAAAATGAAAAATATCTTTACACAAGTACATAAGCACTCTTTGGCGTATTTATGTTAAACAGATGTAGTAATACATAAATGTATTAATTAAAAACATTTTTGAAACATATAATTAATCTACAAATTGGTTTAACATTTCAAGTGAATTTTATAATATTTTTTTCACAAGCATTCCACTACACGCATGTCTTGGATTGCTTATGAGATTTAAATATATTTTTATTTAATTAATTGAATTGTTGCACAAAAAACTTCTATCTGTTATTATGGAATCATTGAAAGTATTTCTGGAAATTCAAAGAATTTGATTTGACAGAAAGATTAATTATTTGTGGTCAGAAATAAATAAATGTTTACTACTACGGGGTTTTTAAAGTAGATTGTAACGGACTGAAGTCAAAGTGAAAAAAGCCTGGGGTACAAAATTTGTTACGTTAATCGATTAATCGCACCTTCTTTGATTTTGCGTTTTAACTTTGAATTACAATTTAAATACATATATTATTTATGTTATTGAATTAGACAAAAAAAATTAAAAAAATTTCCATTCGAATCAAGGCGAATTTATTACAGGTGGTCTTAAAAGCCCTGCTGATATTAGCTAAAATCGCTGTTGGATGTCAAAATTTTGTTTATTCTCTTTTTTTATCTTTGTTTCTCTTTTGTTTTATTTCTGTTTTTGACATTGTACCTACAATGATTTTACAAAAACAAATTGCTTGTGGTTTTTGTACGAGTTGTACTTGTTGTAGTACCGAGATTACCTGGGATGAATTCGCCTTGATTCGAATGATACATCAATGTGTAGCAGTGTTGCCAATTTAGCCATTTTTCACCCTGTTTAGCCATTAGAAATTTAGTTAAGCCATTAGCCATTTTTTTAGCCTTTTTTCAACTTGTTTAGCCATAAAAATTTGTTTGCCCTTTTTCTTTTAAAAGAAAAATTTTTAATTTATTATAAAAATTTATAAAAGTAAAATAAACATTTTAAAAAATTAAAACGCCTTTAAGTTAAATCACAACTTTTACAAATGTTGAAAATCGCTATTAACTATGATCATGAAACATCTTTCAAAATAAAGGAATAGTATTCCAATAACACAAACATCGGTGTTTCGTTATGGTTGCAGGTATTTCAATAAAGAGATGCCGGCGACAACAAAATTTTTTTAGAAATTTCAGAATTGACTATAAAGGTACTCTCACTTCCATGGTCTAATGCTGAAGTAGAAAGAGTATTTACCCAAGTAAACATCGTTAAAAGTAATTTGAGAAAAAGGATACATTAAGCAACCGTTAATTCGATTTTATCAATAAAATATTTATACCACCACCACAATAGTGGAGAGGGTACGATGCGTTTGTGCTGAAGTTTGTAACACCTTAAAATATTGGTCCTTAGCCCACCTTTACGTATACCGATTGACTTGGAATCACTTCCTGAGTCAATTTAACGATGTTTGTCCGGTTGGATGGCTGTCTATGTAAACATTGTGCCATAGTACAGGTCGCAAATTTGCAGATAATTTAATAAAATGTGGCACATAGGTTCTAATGTGGTCGGGGTTGACAGACTATACTTTCTTACTTGTTTTTTATTGTAGATCAGGACTCAAAAGGTGTTGGGTAAATGTTGTCGTGATTATTATTTACCTTCAAATTATTTAAAACTAATAGGGCACGAGTGATTCCTATGAAATGAACAATAACGACATCGAATTTATCGATGATTTCATTTTTTAAATATCTATCAAAATATTAATTTACTTTTATTCTTATTTAATAAATTGATCTTAACTTACAATATCATCGTTAACAACTTTAAATTAATTATTTCTGTTTTGTAATTGAATTTTAATGTGTTTTTGCCATTTTTTAGCGCATTTTTAGCCATTTTTTCCGTAAATTTTGCCATTTTTGGTCACAAAGTTTTGGCAACACTGATGTGTAGATGCCAGTGTCTAGATTGAGTCAAGAATGAAAAATTATCAGTAAATTTTAATTAATTTTCATGTTGTAAAATTCCTTTCTTCATAAAAATAATTTAATGAAAATTAAATTTGATGAACTTAAGCCTAATTAAAAATATTAAAAATTTGGCTTAAAAAACCATAAATAGTTCAACAAAATAACCACAATACTAATTATTGTTAAAGCTAAGGCACGAGCTCTATGTTTGCATTTGTCCTTCAAGTTGTGCTGAAAAGGTCAGTAAGAAAAAGAAAGACAAAAAAAAAATGAAAAAAAAAACAAAATATGTACTTTGAACTTCAAGAAGAATTCTTGACAAAAGTACGAAAAAACAGAAGTAAAGGAAGAACATGTAAAATAAATTAAAATAGATAATCATTCAAAGCAAATTTCGATCTACCAAAGGTTAAATACAATTTGGTTTAAGGATTGATGTTTGACTAATGACGTCAGCAGTCGTCGATGGCTGCGAGTGTTAAACGGCAAGCCCTCTGAGGAGATTGAGTGGTTGCAATCGAAACATGTCAGGGTAACCTGTCCGTAAAAACGCCTGGGTTCGAGCCCAGATTGAGTCAAGAATGAAAAATTATCAGTAAATTTTAATTAATTTTGATGTTGTAAAATTCCTTTCTTCATAAAAATAATTTAATTAAAATTAAATTTGATGAACTTAAGCCTAATTAAAAATACTAAAAATTTGGATTAAAAAACCATAAAAAGTTCAACAAAATAACCACAATACTAAAAACTAATATTAAGGGTCTTCATGATATTGCTTAAAATTACCATTTGTGCAAATGGGTAAACTTGCGAGACTCGTTTTATGAAGATCCTTTTTAATTTTTGTGTATTTTTAAACAATGAAATGAAATGACATTTTCAATCAGAAACGTCAATAAAAAATATATTAATAAAAAATAATTAAAAATATAATAAAAAACTTGAAATTTGTAAATTACAAATGAGGGGCTTAAAGCACAAGGGGTTTAAGTGCCTTTTTCTAAAATTGAGTTTACATATGGAATTATAGGTATAGTTCGGTGAAGTTGTTCAGAGCATAAGAGGGGAATGTAGGATTCTCATCCGGACACTAGATATGGTGAACAAATCAAGCACTTGACATTAAAAAACCTACTTCGCTTGGAGCACAAGCGAAACAACCGCTTTTGTCTCATTACTTAAAATAAGTCACTTGAACCCCTTGTGCTTTAAACCCCTCAAATGAAATTTGTTTTTAAACATGCATAAAGAAAGCCAAAAGACTAATATGCTTATATTATTACAAGAATTTATTGTTTGTGATTTATTTACACTTGAAGTTTTCATTGAAAACGGCGGTAAGCATTAAAAAAATTTGTCTGTATAAATGCACAATTGAACAGCGCAAGTTTACGAGTCAAAATTGTTGGGCAAATTTAAGCAGTTTGTGTAAATGAATTCTCATACAATTTTTGACAGTTCATTTACGAGGGTGTAAGAATGCACAGTTTGCACAGTTTACGAGACTTATAAACGATATCATGAGGACCCTTATTATTATTAGTAATTGTAAAATTAATTGAAGACATTTTGCAAAAAATTACAAAAAACATGTTTATTACTGCAATAAAATCTTTATTTATATTATTCAATGAAAATTTACAACTTAATTTATTTTGTAATGCTAAATACAAACCAAATAAAATTTCTAAAATAGTCCTGCACTAACCAAAAAATCCACAAATTTGAGTTTTTTAAAAAATTTTTTTTGGAAGATTTTCCCACCCAAAGAACGGGTCTCAAGATTTCCATTATACAGTTATTAAAAAATATTGGCTTTATACAAATAGTGATGAAATCAAAAAGAATAAATATTGGGTTAAGCACGACAAACAAAATCTTATTTATTATTTCTTTGATAATAAATATGCAAGTGCATGGCTTGAAAAAACGAAACTTCCAACTTGCTTTATTTTGATTTTCTTGCGGAAACAATAAGTTTGTATTTGTTTTAATTTTGTTTTTTCTTAACCTACTTACAACTACAATTAATGTTGGCAGAATTCCAATTAATTGTAGTGGGGAATGTTTGAAAAGATAAACACACTGTTTATTGTTGGTATTTTGTTTAGGCATTGATATCGTTGCAAATAAGACTTTTTGAGTTCTTGCAATTCTCATTCACTGTGAAGTTTTGTTTACTAATGTCTTTAGCTTTTCTAAAATTTTTTTGGGAGAATGTTTCCTGATGATCTGGCCTAAGCAATCAGTGAAATGCGCATGGAAACTGGCTTATCCTCCTACAATAAATTTCAGTATTTTTATCAAGAAGAATTTAATCTTCAAGACCCGAAAGTTTTCCTGGAATTGTTCCCACAAAATCATTACGTTTTGCTAATTTACTTAAGGTAAAAAAATATGTACATAGGTAAGTATTCTTGAGATTATGACCGTTCTAAAGAAATTTCAAAACTATAAAAAGAACAAAAATAGCAAAATTTTTGATATATAAAACAATTTGCGATAAATCGCAAAAAAAACTTTTTTTGCAAATAAAACATTTTTTGTTAATAAAATCAGTCATTGCCGTTCAATTTTGTAACGTACTAGGTATCAAGTGCAATAAACAAAATAAAGAAAATTAAGAAAGCATGTAAAAAAGATAAATTCTAAATAAAATGATCTGGCCAAGAACAAACAAAAGTTCGGTTTGGGTTTTCACACAAAAATGGTCCATGCCTTTTCATATGTTTGTGTAACAGTGAAAATGTGCAAATAATAAGTTTAATATACAAACTTATTTGTATCAGCAACATATTTACTAATAAATACCTAGATGGAAATGTTGCTAAGTATATAACAACATGTTGATTAAATCAATATAATAACTATTAAAACAAAATAACATAATCTTACCTTAATCACTGTAAGACGGACACTAGTAGACAACAACAACACAATGAACTTGTACTGCAGCAATCAAACACACACACCCATCTATACTTAATCGTTTTAACTCTCACTTTTGTATTATATTCTCAATAATTGCAACTCACTTGCGTCCCTTTTCCAAAAGCATAAACATTTTTTCTTTGGCAAAATAACAACAAAAGCTAAAAACGAAAATGGCTCACACTTTTTTTATTCTTCTTTAATTTGCTACAATTGAAAAGAATTTTAGGGTAATTTAAATTTTTACAACACATATTTCTCATGAATTTTTATACTTTTTGCAAAATAAACGTAACACTTTTCATTCTAACACTTTTAATTTTACGCTTGTAACAATTTTATTTATATTAAGTAACAAAAACCTTATTAAATTTGCGATTAAAATATAAATTTTTAATAAAACACGGACACGAGATATTGACTGCACTAAATAAAACCGCGAACTGAATTGATGGATTTGATAAGAGCAAAAGATTAACAGAAGTTAAGATAAATGTTTGACTAGTTAGTGTCAACAGTGGTGACATCTATGTGTCATCGCCTAATTTGACTGGTAGAGAACTTTAATAATTATTGAAGTTATAACAATTCAAATTTGATTCAAGAAAAACACCAAAAACTAGAACAAAAATTACAAATAGAAAAAAAACTTATTTGCTCATCATCTCAAGTAAAAAATAACTATTAAAGGGCCATAATTTTGTAAAATTTAATAAGAGAATTAGGCAATTTTTTTAATGGCCGATTTCACAAATTTATTTAAATATCAATTTTTGTTTCAAATTCGTTTTTCATGTCAAATAAAAATAAAATTATATGAAAAACTATGAATGTATGTATATTTAAATATGAATTTATATTTAAATTGATGAAATTGACCATTAGTGTTTTATTGTGTCATATTAGATGCATATGCTATAATTTAATGAATGACCCAGCCAGCATTGCCAGAATGAGGATCTTATTTTGCAGACATTTTGAGCAGAATATGATTCGAAGATTTGTTTTTTCAAGTGAAGATTTTTTATTTTTAGAAATAAAGATTTTTAACCCTCTAATGCCACATTTTTTGTTTGCCTTAAAAAAATCATACTTAGATAATTTTAGGGTGAGAAACATGAATCTGACTTCAGTTTTTTCCTTTGAGTACTCGCTGCCCTGTAAGGGGTCAAACTGTAAAGTCCGCCTTGAGGCGGAGTTGGGCACTATTGGAAATTTTTAAGATACGTTTTTCATTAACATCCCGACATTTTCTGTGTAATTCCCCAGTCCGCCTCCAGACGGGTTCAGAAGAAACATCCATACTCAGCAGCTATTATTTTTTTTATAATAAAAACTTAATATTTATTTCAATTAAACGTTTAGATACCCACCAGTGATTTTTTCGGCACGATCTAAAGCGTTGAAATATTATTTTTTCTATTAACAATATTAATGCACTTCCCGGCATTTTCTATGCTAATGCCCAAGCCCGCCTCCAGACGGGCTCAGTAAAAACATCCATATCCAGCAGCGATTATATTTTTGAAAATTAAAACTTAATATACATTTCAATTGAACGGGTAGATACGCAACAGTAATTTTTTCGGCTCGATCTAAAGCTTTGAAATAATATTTTTTCGATGCATAATATTAACTTTTTTCACAAAGATTAAAAAATTACCGTTTTCGCTCAAACTCATGATGACAATGTATTTTTTGCTAAACTCGTAAGAGTGTTGCCAAAGAATGAAGAGGTTTTGATAAAATAAGCTTTGATTTACATCTAGAATTATTTATTAATAAAATCAGGGTTTAAAAAGCTGCAGTCAAAATCAAAAAATTGCTTTTTCTTCCACTTTCTGATTTTTCATTAGACAAAAATAAACCGTTGCTTTTACTTCTGATTCATTAAATGAAAACAGTCGCAGTGAAGGCATAAGCAAAAAACGAAAAGTTGAACACAACAAAGAACATCGGCAGCCGACATGTTCGAAAGTGTTTGGTTTGACAGACTGAAACTTTTAATAAATCCCGAAGCAGGGTTACCGTTAGGAATTTTTGAAAAGTCGCACAAAAGGTTGTTTTATAAAAATAAAGTCGCACAAAAAAGTCGTTTCAGAAAATAAAAGTCGCACATCTTTTTTTTAACGTTTTTTATTAATAAAAAGCATAACAAAACAATTGAAACAAAAAGCTTATTGCAGAATTAATTTTTATCATATTTCATAACAATGTACATGTTTGTCCATGTTTTCATGTATAGTGAAAACATTTACTTAAGTTTAATAAATTTGTCGTATGCTGCCAAGGTCAAAGGAGTAGAATTTCTGTTTAAAAACAAGCCAAAAAAGTTAAGGTTAATATATTTTTGACAAAATTTAAACTTGTCCAATTAAAGCCCCTTGAAAATTTTACTTTAATTCCGTTCGTTTGATCTTGGCGCAATATTTCTTTTTCTTAACATACCTACATAAATACTACTTTTTTTAAATTTTATTTCTATATTTAGAAATAAGTTCATCACAGGGAATCCAGTCTTCTATATCTTTGTCTATTAAATTTAAAGATGACAGCATTGAATTGCATGTTTTTACATTGCTTTGCTAGTGTTTACGATTCGAAAACTACAGGTGGTGCTAAGACTACAACAATCCAAAACCAACAGAAACAACAGAGGTTTTTTGCATTGCATTGCTGGTATTTACGATTCTAAATGTCAACCATTTCTAACAAAACACTGACAAATTAAAACACATTGGTCCGAACTGTCAAAACTTGCCACCACCTTGAACTGAATTCGCCTCAAATACGTTGTATACATGACAAGGTTGCAAAAATGTAATAAAAGTGTTGCCAAATGAACAATAATTTATGAATTGTTTTTAAATTTTGACGAGGCTATTTTGACGAATTTTTTCTTTTTTGATACAAATAATAAGAAAATTGAATGTTTTGTAAGAATCTTAACAAAAAGGGTAAAAAGTAGCAGAAAAATTAAAATAGTCGCAAAAGTCGGTGATAAAAAAAAGTCTCACAAAAAGTCGCAGACCGCTGAAAAAGGGTCAAATTGCGACTTTAGTCGGGCGAACGGTAACACTGTCCCGAAGTTAACGAAGATGGGACGTTGTGTTCATTGTATGTATATGAAAGCGATAATGATAGGTATTTAAAGTTTTATTTAATTTCAAATTTTAAAAATATTTGTTAAGCTCTAAAAGAAATAAATATGTATGTACATATTTATGTATTTATGTACGCATGTATTATTTAAAAAAAAATATGGAAAACAAAAACACAAACGCAACGTCCCATCTTCGTTAACTACGGGATTTTTTAAAAGTTTCAGTAGGTCAAACAAAACACTGCCGAACATGTTGACTGCCGATGTTCCTTGTTGTGTACAACATTTCGTTTTTTGCTTTTGCCTTCACTGCGACTGTTTTCATATAATGAATCAGAAGTAAAGTCAACGGTTTATTTTTGTCCAACGACAAATGAAGATGTCGAAGTTACAGCACAATCTTATGACTTTTACTATCTCAACTGCAGCTTTTTAAACGCTGAATAAAATATTGTCAAAAATAAAAATTTTATAACGGTTTTTTGCTACCCCGCCTAGAGGCGGACTTAAGCAAGTTTTTTAAGTTTAAGTTTGTACAACATACATAATTTTTTGAACAGTCAACTTTTAAAACAATGAGGTTTTGTATCAGTTGTAAAAGCATCTTAAGCTCTTGTTAATTTTGGAAATACATATTGATAAAAAAATTTATTTGCATACACATTTGCACTCCTGAACTGGCTGTATTCAATTTGGGAAAATTAGAAACATGTTTTCTTGCCAGGTACAGGACTATGGAGATAGGGCAGGCGCAGTCAGCTGGACATTTGGAAAGTGTAACGTCTAATATACATACATACATTTTGATTACGAATAAATTCAGTACAAATCATTAATAAACAATTAAAAAATTAGGAAATATTAATTGAAAAAATTATTTATGAATAAAACTAAAAAAACATTATCTTCCTTTGGCAATGCACAGAAATCTTTTTCAAGAAGTGCACTTAAATCGCGTTTTTTTTGTTGGCAGCCCTCTTTGGGGCATCTCAAAGAGGCAGATATATATTTACAGAAAGTCGGACATCCCTCGTGGGCAGTGGATTTGGCAACTTAGCCTTTTTTGGAAGTTCGTTCTTTTCGCTAGAACTGCCATTAGCATTGTGTAGGGATCTAGTTACTTTAGTTGTACTGCTGCAAGCAGAAAAACGTTCCCAAATTAAAGCTTAAAATCTTATCATTTGTATATGTAATCCAACAATTTTACGTAGCTAAATCAACTAAGTGCAAAAACACTTTTACGGGCCACTTTTTGGTCCGAATCGCAATCCGAAGGATATTAGCTTATCTGCAAAATCAACACCTCCTATTGATGTATTGTACCTTTTAGCTACATTTAGGCAATTAACATCTATGTATTTTTTGTCGGTAATCCCATCGTCAAACAGCTTGGGATGGGTTTTGAGAATGACAACAAGTTCCCATAAGAATAATATACAGAGGTATTTACCCACGCTTTTCGTTATTAGGTATACACATATTTATAACGCAAAAAGTATGGTTATTACTTGTACTTATGCACGGCAATATCTTCACGCAACCACATTCAGTAAACAAAAATACATGAATATTATGCAGATGTTATTCAATACCCATGAATGTGTTTTGGTCAGGGTTTAAAAAGCTGCAGTCAAAATCAAAAAATTGCTTTTTCTTCCACTTTCTGATTTTTCATTAGACAAAAGTAAACCGTTGCTTTTACTTCTGATTCATTAAATGAAAACAGTCGCAGTGAAGGCAAAAGCAAAAAAAGGAAAAGTTGAACACACAACAAAGAACATCGGCAGCCGACATGTTCGAAAGTGTTTGGTTTGACAGACTGAAACTTTTAATAAATACCGAAGTTAACGAAGATGGGACGTTGTGTTCATTGTATGTATATGAAAGCGATAATGTTATTTAAAGTTTTATTTAATTTCAAAAAATTAAAAAGATTTGTTAAGCTTTAAAATAAATAAATATGTATGTACATATTTATGTATTTATGTACGCATGTATTATTTAAAAAAAATATGGAAACAAAAACACAAATGCAACGTCCCATCTTCGTTAACTACGGGATTTTTTAAAAGTTTCAGTCGGTCAAACAAAACACTTCCGAACATGTTGACTGCCGATGTTCTTTGTTGTGCACAACATTTCGTTTTTTGCTTTTGCCTTCACTGCGACTGTTTTCATTTAATGAATCAGAAGTAAAGTCAACGGTTTATTTTTGTCCAATGACAAATGAAGATGTCGAAGTTACAGCACAATCTTATGACTTTTACTATCTCAACTGCAGCTTTTTAAACGCTGGTTTTGGTTATCTGCCATACAAATAAAATATCCATGTTTAAAAAAATACCTTTAGTATTTTTGGCACTACTGTGTAAAAATGAAAAAAAAAATATTAGTCTGAGTTCATACGGCTCATGTCTTATTGACAAGATTCTTCCTTTTTCTTCTTTGAACATGAGTTTTTGTTCAAATGATTCATGTCATGTTGACGACGTGCGTATGCATGTGTGCTTTTTGATATTGAAAACAAAACAAAATTAAACAATGAATAAGAAAGCAAAACGTAAAGACAGTACATGCATCTGTGTACTCGTTTCTTTTCCCCTCGTCATCGTTGAATAAGACATGAGCCGTATGAACACAGACTTAGCAAAAATGTGCTTTGATCACTATGCAGGTATGGGACTATGTACATATTATTTATAATATTTAAAATAAATTTGTCCGTAACCACAGCAGTACCTATGTAAAAAAATAGATTCATATTTACAGTGAGCGTCAAAATAAAGTGTACAGCTTGTTTTCGAATATAAAAAGTGTTAAGTTAAGTTATAAAAAGTTAAATTTTTACTTTGCCAAATTTCATCAGACTTCAAGCTTGCTGTCATCTGTGAAAAATACGTTGCTCCAAAAATGTACGAAAACAAGTTGGGCAAAAAAAAACGTGATTAAAGTAGAAATAAGAAATTCAACGGAAAAAATATAGTATCTAAGTGAAGCGTGTTAGGTTTGGTTTTTGAATTACGTCCTTAGACTGATGGATTGGCCCAATAGTCGCTCGATATCAACTCAATTAAACATCTGGCAACATTTGGACAGACAAATTAAAAAAAAACATAAGCATCAAGCACTTTCTGAAGAAAATTCTGCAGGAAGAGTGTCCAAAATTGTCTACTGAGCAAATCTTAAAATGGGTGGAATCGATGCCAAAGAGACTAGAAGCCGTCCTAAAAGCAAAAAAAAAAATCAAACAAATTATTAGCCACTTCACTTTTCTTAGTATTTTAAAACTGTACACTTTTTTTTGATGCGTTAAAAACGGAGTTAATTTGTTTTTTATTGTACTGTTTTTGGAGTATTTCAAATGTTTAATTTCAAACTGTAATAACATTGTCCAAAGTTTAGTAAATGATAATAAACTTTTAAAAATTTTTATTCTTTTTTACTAAAATAACACTTTTTATATTGGAAATCCAGTTGTACACTTTATTTTGACGCTGACGTATATATACACTTGAGCTATGTATTTTTTTTAGAAATTGGTTAACGAGGGGAGATAGGGGCAATTTAGTCCTCTCTAAAACTATCCAACAGATCTTAATGAAATTTAAAACATAGATAGATCCATATTTACATAGACACATAAGCTATGTATTTTTTAAAAATATGACTAAAAGGGATATAGGGGGCAATTTCGGCCTCTCCGAAACTATTTAATAGATTTCAATAAAATTTAAAAAATATAAAGATTTTTATTTATTTGGACGCAGAAGCTATATATTTTTTTCAAACTATGACCACGAGGGGCAAATTACATGTATGTTTTTGATCGAATATTTAAAGAGAACGTGAAATTTTTTTCTTTAATCTATAACCAAATAGTCGTAGGCGTATTTTAAATACGCCAAATACAATAACACAAGACAAGATGCTCTTGTCGCTGTCTCGCACACATAGCATAGGTAGACGACACGAGATGGAAGTTATTGTTTTTTATGTATGCATTTAAGTATTGATTTGTATGTTGTGCTAATAAGAAAGAGTGCAACCGCCATTTAATACATTAAGCGAGAGTTTTTGTTTAAAAATTTTATCCAGTGTATGTATGTAGCATATGAAAAATTATAAATTTAAAGTATGGAAAATAATCAAGAAATTTTGGAGAAAAAAAAATAATTTTGGAGAGGCATAAGTTGCCCCCTATCTCCCGGCATTATTCTATTTTTTTAAAAAATACAGAGCTTATGTGTCTATATAAATATGGATCTATCTATGTTTTAAATTTTATTAAGATCTGCTAGATAGTTTCGGAGAAGCAGAAATTGCCGCCAACCGCCTCTCGTTGTCCTAATAAAATAAGCTTAATCTTAAAAAGCTTTAAAACTATCTTGATATTTTTCTGAATAACAACACAAAAAAATGTTGCCTAGTTCCAAAATTTTTAAAATTGCATTTGCCATCTCTGCTCTTTCTCTCACTCTGTATATTTACGTTATACTTACGGTAATACACATACTTATATTGGTATTGCAGATAGCTAACGGAGATTTTATTTATATCTGCATGTACATTCAAAAAGAAGAATGAATATACAAATACATATTGGCAGCGTATACCTATGCCTATTCAACTTTAGCTTCCCAGCGGGAAAACTCAGAAGACCTTCTTACTTCAGGCCTTTTTAAAGTAACTGCAAAAGAATGCCTCATAGAAGGCCTCCACACACGCTTCTATGAGAAACGAGAAAAGAAGGAGTAACATTTTTTGTTTTTTTGCACAAGCAAAAGCAAAATAATTCAGATCCCTTTACAAAAACAAAGTAACATATGTTTTAGTTGAAGTTGAAAAGAGAAAGAGTAAAATTTTTTGTTTTGTTTTTTTCGCTAAAGCGAAAGAATTCAGATCCCGTTATAAAAACAAAGTAACAAAATAGGTGCATATTAAAATAAAAAATAAAAACAATAATGTAAATCATTTTAGTTGAGTTTTTTTCATTAAGGAAGATATGTAGGTACTTGTGCTTAAAAGTTTTATTTTATTACAGTATTTATCGGATATAAGAAACTTAAAAAATCCACGAAAAAAGTTTCTTATAAGCGTTTCTTTCTTATATACAATTATTTTATATAAGAAACTTATTTCTTATATAAGTAGCTATTTTTTTTTTTTTTTTTTTTTTTTTTAATAATTTATTTTTATTATTGAATCTTTCTTATCGAAATTTACAATATGTATTCAAATCTTAATTCTACTTGTTGTTTATTAGTTGTTACCTGTGTAACCACTAACTGCTGTATTCAAATTTTTAAGACTGTCTTCTAGTAAGGCTCAAAGTATCGGTTCTTTTTAGCCTCTGGTGACCTTCAAACTGAAGCAAACCCCGAGCGAGGTAGTTAGGGTGAACCATTAGTTTATCGATGTAGCTTATTGAATATTTTTTAATTTCCTCCTGGATAGTGGGGACGTTGAGATCTCTGTGGATAATATCATTACGTATATACCATGGGGCGCAGACAATTTGTCGTAATATTCTAGACTGTCTTCTTTGAAGCTTTTGGATGTTAGATGCGCATGCAGTACCCCATAATTGGATGCCATATGTCCATATTGGTTTTATGATGGACTTGTATAGAAGAACTTTGTTGTCTAAAGACAAGTTTGAATTTCTACCGAGAAGCCAATGTAGTTGAGCTGCTTTAAGTTTCATAGCCGTTATTTTCGCTTCGATATGACGAGACCAGGTCAAACGTCTATCTATATGAACTCCCAAGTACTTTACATGGTTTTCTACCGGAACAGTGATGTTATTTATTTTTACTGCTGGGCACGTTTGTCTTCTGAGCGTGAAAGTTAAGTGAGCACATTTAGCCGGGTTAACCTTTATTCTCCATTTTTCTAGCCATGCCTCTAGTTCATTGATGTGGGACTGCAGATTTTGCGATGCGACTTTTGGGTCATGGTTAACGCTAATAAATGCTGTGTCGTCTGCAAATGTAGAGGTATGCGTGCTCAGGTTTGTTGGCATATCCGCTGTGTATATTATATATAGAAGCGGTCCTAATATGCTGCCTTGGGGAACACCAGCAGTAATTTTCTTGAGGGGGGAGTATTTATCTTGCGACCTTACTATGAATGTTCTGCCTGTTAGATAGCTCTCCAGAAGCTTGTGAGTGTTTTGAGGAAGCATTCGTGTTATTTTGATGAGTAGCCCATCATGCCAAACTTTGTCAAATGCTTGGGAAATGTCTATAAACAGGGCTGAGCAGTATTGCTTTTTCTCAAACGCCGATCTAATAAGGGTGACAATTCTATGCACTTGTTCTATTGTACCATGTTTCGCTCTGAATCCGAACTGGTGATCCGGGATGATGTCGTGTTCATTTAGATGAGGAGTTATACTTAAAATGAATATTTTTTCGAAAAGCTTTGATAGGATTGATAATAAGCTTATCGGTCTGTACGACGCAACCTGGCTAGCATCTTTTCCTGGCTTGGGAATCATAACAATTATAGACTTCTTCCATGAGGATGGGAAGTATCCGACTCTTAATATAGCGTTAAAAATGAACAGCAAGATTCTGGAAGCAGACGAAGGTAAGTTTCTTATCATTGACCCTGTGATACGGTCAAGTCCGGGAGATTTTCTAATATTCACTTTTTCTATTGCAGATTTTACTTGAGTAATGTTAAATTTTAATGGATGGTTTACCTTATCAGGAATGGTTGGACGACAGGAACAAGTATGTGTATCATGTGGCGTGAAAACTTTCTCAAGATGGCCCGCGAAAGCGTTTAATTTTTCATCTGTGTTTTTCGCCCAAGTGCGGTTTTCCAGTCTTAATGGAGATTCTTGGGTTATAGGGCATTTCATATGCCGTACAGCCTTCCATAAGCTATAATTGGAGTTTTTTGTGGCATCTAGGCTGTTTAGATAGCCTTCTATTGCAGACTCGTGGTTCTGTCTCAATTTGTTGCGAAGAGTTGTCAGGCATAATTGTAGTTGGGCCTTAGTGGTTGGGGAACGACTGTTTTGCCATTGTCTTCTTAACTTCCTTTTTTCTCTGATAAGGGTCTCTATATCCGTCGATGTATTGTAAGGAGCACGTTTAATTGTCCGCTTGATTGGGGTTGCATTTCTTGCTGCAGCATCCAAGACTTCTGTAAATCGGTCGACAGCTATTTGGATGTCAGATGAATTTTTTAGGGGAATGCACTGTGATAGGTGAGAGCTCACATACATTTTATACTTTAACCAATTTGTGTTTCTGTTTGGATAGGAAAACCAGTTTGCAGCTGCGGCGTCAGAGTTACATTTTAAAATGAGGATTGAAGGTGAATGATCAGACGAAAGATCATAGGAGGAACTAACTAGTACCTGATCGCGCTTGATGTTTTTGATTACAGCAAAGTCAATAAGGTCTGGTAGCTTGTTGAAGTCGGTTGGCCAATAGGTAGGCTCACCACTCGATACCACATCAAAGTTATTTGCAGTTACGGTATTATATAGCTGATTACCTCTAGGACTAATAAGTCTGGAGCCCCAATATGTATGTTTAGCGTTGTAGTCGCCAGCAGCAATGAATTTCTGGCCCAATGTGGAGAAGAAGTTGAGAAATTTATCGTGTAGAATTTTGTGCCTCGGGGGACAATAAACGGATGTTAACGTTAGTTTGAAATCAGTCAGATTTATAGATGTGGCCTGGATACAATCTTCTTCGAACTCTGGCAATGGTAAGTGTCTGATGTGTTTGTGCACAATTATGGCTGTGCCACCACAAGCTCGTCCGCTGGGATGTTTTGTGTCATACGTAAGGTAACCATTTACCCTAAAGCAGTTTTTATGAGTAAAGTGTGTTTCAGAGACAAGAAGTACGTCGATTTCATGCCTATGAAGAAAGTTTGCAACTTCGTGTTTATGTTGGGATAACCCGTTTGCATTCCAGAAACATATTTTTAACTGGTTCATTTTTTGTTGAGTAGAACTTGCAGGAGCATGTTCTGGTTTCGCATCATTTCCTGAAACATGCTCTGCATAGTGGCCATGAAGTTATTCATAGTTTGAATTAAATTTTCAATTGAGGTAGGCATTTGTAGACCTTCCCTAGGAACATTAGCGTATGGAGGATGCTTTGCGTTGGAAGTACTCGGGGGATTTTTCGCATTAGGGTTTCCTTTTAGGACTTGGGCATATGATTGGTTTTGTTTGTTTGTTTGTGTAGTACTAGCAATAGAGCCAGCGGCTTGGCTGGGCGCATGTGATGGACCATATTGGGAGTGAGTATATTTTTGAACTAAAGCTGGTTTTTTTAAATGCAAGAAGACTTTACAACCCCTATAGTTTGCCGTGTGATTTTCGCCACAGTTGCTGCATTTCTTGACATTTGGGTCAACTTTAGAACGATTACATTCGGCGGTTTTATGAGCGTCGCCACAAACCACACATACGTGAGGCAATTTACAATATGATTTTGTATGCCCATATTCCTGACAGTTTGTGCATTGGGAGGGACCCTTTCGTTTTATTGGCTCCTCAACAGTTATTCTTCTGTTGAGTAGGTAGCGCAAGTTGTATATGGGATGAACTGAATTTTTGGTTTTGAGAACCGATGAATCAAACGATATCTCAATGCGGTGCAGTGGTTGGGGAACTTTGTTCCTGTTCAAAATGTTATGAACCGATTTTACCTCGTACCCCTCTTGCTCTACGGCAGATTTTATTTCATCTGTAGGAACGGAACTATCTATGCCTTTTATGACAATAATCAATCCCTTAGCACTTTTTAATTGGTATGTATAGTAGCTTTTATTTTCTGCGTCCAGGTGTCTTGATATAATACGAAAGTTCGTTTCTGTACTGGCTTGAATTTTGGTCTCTTGAATTTGTCCGCGTCGTATAGAAACGACGTAGAAATTGTTCTTACCTACAAGTTGAGTCAACATGTTGACTATGCTATTTGATGTTTGCTCCCGCAGATAGATAGGTGGCGGTTTAACTTCTTTAGTGGCTGTCCCATTAGCTAATTCTGCTTCTTCATCGTCAGGTATGGATAGTACAGAGAATCTGTTACCATTTGTTGGCAAAGAGACTACGTTAGAGCCTTTGTATTGTTTGGCCACGCGTTCCTGTTGGGTGGACCTAGGGCTAGCCTTTCTCTTAGTTATTGTTATATATCTGTCCATGCCTGTTTGCACTTTAGTACTTTTTGGTACAGCTCCTGTATTTGTTAATGCAAATCGTGATGTTCCAGGTTTTTCGTTATTATTCCTCTGGTCAGACGGATTCACACTTTGAACCACATTTACGGTCGGATCAACACACTTGCTCAGGTTGGGCACACTTGAACTTAAATTTCTGTATGGAAAACCAGTTGCGCTGGCAATTTTTGCACTTAAAAGATGTTTGTTTAATTCAGGGTATCGAATGTTTTCATTGCTCACGCTCGGGGAGCTTACCACAATATACGCATTTCTGCTATTTGTGCTGGGCCTACTCTCCTTATTGGGAGTATTTGTGAGGCTCATTCACAAATCTCTTCGGGCACACTAGTTATTGTTCTTTTTTTTTTCACCTATTACAAATATTTTTTTTTTCACCTACGGTAAATATTTTTTCACTTTTTTTTTTTTTATTATATTATTTTTTTTTTTTTTTTTTTTTGTATTTTTGTTACTCACTGATACACGTCCGTACTCGTCAAGAGCTAGTTCGCAACTGAAGTAGCTATGGCCATAAGACTTTCATATTTTGGTTTTCTGTCTCTTTTTTTGTTAACATTTCTAACTTTTAAATAATTATTTTCTATGTCTTTTGAGTTTTTCACTATTTTAATGTTTTTGCAATTTCGCTTCTTTTTATACCGTTTTGTATTTCTTTAAAAATTTTAACTTTTGTTTTTATTGGCAAAAAAACACAAAGCTTCTCATGAGTACCAGTTCGCTCATCTAAAACTAAAAGTAAAAAAAACTTTGTTCTTGTTGTAAAGCTGTCAGAAAACAGCGTTGTCCATGCAAACTACATAAATTCTGTGTTCCCGTTGGAAGTTTCTTATATAAATTCTTTTTCTATACATTTTGTGGTTTTGGTGTTTAAGAAAAATGTTCTTTAATCAGTTTTTTTCTTATAAGCGTTTTTCTTTTATGAAACCTTTTTTGTTAGAAAAATCACTAAAAAGACATGGTGTTTTTGAAAATGTTTCTTAAAAGCGTTTTTTTCTTATATGAGATGTTCTTATATCCGATAAATACTGTATAAACTTTTATTTGCAATCTATTTTACAATATTTAGCAAATTTGATTATTTCAATAAAAAAATAGGTATCACATGTTTTATTAAACTACAATCAGTTTAATAAAATATATAAACATACGTTTGTAAAATAGGTATACATATATAAAAAGTTATAACCTTTTTGCTAAAGCCTTTTGACAGTCATTCTCTGGAACGCCTTCTAAGAGCTATTTATTTGAAGGCCTTTAAGAAGCTCTGGGGAAGAAAGGAAAGCGGAAGGCCTTCTCCGCAATGACAACGCGTGTAAAAAAGATATGAGTATGGAATGGAGCGAGAAGGCATTGTTTATCCAAAAGAAGGGGTACAGAGGCCTTCTGGAAGGCCTCCGTACTCCTTCTTTTTCACGCTGGGTTGTTGTGGGTATTGGTATGTATGTGTATGGTTTTGATCTTAACCCAAACATGCCCATACATGTTTTCTCACTAATATTGAAAGAGTACTTAAAATGATACTTTTGTCATTCTCTGGTTCTGATCCGACTTAAGTAATGGCTAGATATACCGATTTGTTATCCTTCAACTTTTTAACAGATATTTTATCGTCTTGCCTTACCAATTCATCAAAACTACCTCTTCCTTATTTAAAAAGGACTTTGTCCGTTGATTATAGATTTTTAGGCAATCTATGTATATTGTTGTATGGTGCTTGCGGCGTTAATACCTTTCTCTAAAAGAAAGTGTAGCAAATTACTGGAAATATCGATACATAAACACTTTGCTTCCCTGAGACACATTTTCGGTAAGTTTTTCCACTACCGTACTATCGATGACCAAATTCTGATTTGGGTTTTCATTGGGCCAAGTAGGACCATCTAAGGAAGCCAAAACATAGGTTTTGTGACGAACTGGATTCGGCTTTCCTTTGACATATTGTTTCAGTTGAGTTGTTCCTGTGAAGGAACATCTTTAAGAATTTAATACAAACGTGCTACCTACCGGCTGGACAGAATATATTTTTATTTATTATGGGCCACAACTTGCATCGAATTGCTAACTTTTAATATGAAACTGTAGAAAACAAGTCCATTTAGTCAAACGTAAAGCATAAGAGGTAAAAATCAGATCTAAACCGTAAAATAAATGTACGTTTTAAGGAGCTGGTAGGCAGAAGCCGAATGCTGATGTAGATGATGAGGAATTTTCCATATAAACTCTTGAAGATGCCAGATAGCTAAAAAAATTAATAAAAGAATTAAAAAACAACGTTTCCAGCTCCCTGCACAAATAGTCATACATCAGTACAATTTTTTACAATTTTCAAAAAAAAAAAAAAAAACGATTAAAAAATGCCAAGCAGGCTGCCCACCAGGACCGAAGATTCATTTACTAAAGAACAAAAAAGTTCATTTATTTAGTACCAAAAGGTAGAACTTTAGAAATTCCATGTTTATTTCCTTTTATGAGCAACGTTCGGTTTGTGCTTTGTTGTGATACAGACGTGTATTTTTAGCCCCGCATACGATTTGAACTATTAATTAATCACATTTGATTTTGTAATACATAAATATAAGCAGCGAATGGACGCTTAAAAAAAAAATAATATATTTTGTTATTTAAATTATTTAACATAATAGTGAACAATTTAAAACGATAAAATTAAATAAAATAAAACAGTAAAACTATATATGTATGTACGTATGAATGTTCATACATGTGTATACATATTCTGAACAAAAACATTTAAATTTCTTGTTTTTTTTTTGTTGTTGTAAAATACAATAAATAATAAAAATATTAAAGCAAAGCAAAACGGTGAAAAACAAAAACAACTCTTTGCATGAGTACGAACAGTGAAACAACACTAAGACAAAATGAAAGAAACGTTTACGTTTTAGTTCAGGCAAACGATAATAATGTAGAAATAAATAAAACAAAACAAAACAAAACAATATAAACTATTTAACGGCTAAGCCAATTATTCGAACACGTTCCCTATCACCCTCGGTGTTTACAAAAACAGTGGATAGTGACTCATTAAAAAAACTACAACTAGATTTGGTAACAAGTGTTGCCAGGCCAGCAAGTATTGCCGTGACGTCAAAATCAAATTTAGTGGGAAATGATACCAACTTAAACACAAATGAAATGGAAAACCCCCCTGTAAAAAATTGTCAAAAGCCTACAGTACAAGTTGGTATGGACAGGTACATAACAGTGCTTAAACGGGGACGCAGCCCTACCTCTGCAGCTGTTGCTTCGGCATCCAAAGTGCCATCTTTTGATAAAATAAATTCCCAAAATCGTTTTGCAATTCTGGAGGATGAACCCTCTGAAGCCCCAAACGTCATAAAATCGTCCAAGCGTCCCCCAATATATCTTAGGGAGCATAACTCAAATGATCTAATAAAGAGTTTAATTTCGTTGATTGGTGAAAATTCCTTTTATGTTGCCGCAATAAAGCGAGGTAGTATAAATGAAACTAAAATTCAAGTTAATCATGAAAATGACTTTCGGAAAGTAATTAGCAAATTTGAGGCACTCAAAAAAAGTTTTTACACATACCAACTCAAGAGCAGCAAAGGTCTCCAGGTGGTGATTAAGGGAATTGATTCATGCGTAGACCCAGAGGAAATTAAAACTTTCTTGGAAGAAAAAGGCTTCAAGATAAAACATGTGGTAAATATTAGAAATAGGGACAAAATTCCACAACCACTTTTTCGAGTAGAATTAGAGCCCGGCGACATTAAGTTAAAAAAAAACGAAACGCATCCCATTTATAGTGTGAAATATATTCTATACAGAAAAATCACAATTGAAGAGCCGCACAAAAAAAACGGACCTGTTCAGTGCTTAAACTGCCAAGAATTTGGCCATACCAAGGCATACTGCTACTTACGCCCTGTCTGCGTAGTATGTGGTGAACTACACCGTACAGTTTCTTGTGATAAGTCTAAAACCGACCCCATCGTAAAAAAATGTAGCAACTGTGGCGGTAATCACACTGCCAATTATAGAGGATGCCCAGTATATAATATTGTCAAGCAGACGGTTGGACCGAAAACAAATACCCCTCAAATGCAGGTTGCAAATCAGGTAAACACAAATGCGATTCAAGCCCCCCAGCCTAGTAATAACAGAACCTCTTACGCTAACGTCCTAAAATCAAACCATCAGCCAATGCAAGGTGCCTCGCCAAGTAATGATGAAACTCCGGTTTCTAATTTAAATCGTTTAGAAAAAACCATGGAAACATTAGTGCAAACAGTAAATAATTTTACGAACACAATGGGTAATGTGATGCAGGAAATGCTAAGAATGCAATCGATGTTATTGCAAGCTGTACTTAACAAACCATGAACTGTTTAAAAATTTGTTTTTGGAACGCAAACGGCATCCGCCAACATAAAAATGAATTAGAATACTTTCTTAAAAATAAACAAATTGATGTCATGATGATTTCTGAAACTCATTTGACCTCAAGAAATACGTTTAAAATCAATGGTTATATACTATATGATACCAAGGACCCTCGAGATAGAGCTTGTGGAGGTTCTGCCATCTTAATAAAAACTCGAGTCAAACACTACATTATGTGTGATCACCGTGAAGACTATCTGCAAGCAACGACTATTTGTGTTGAGGAGCTAAATCGAAACATAGTAATTTCTTCTTTATACTCTCCACCTAGATTTTCCATATCAGAAGGCCAATATTATAAATATTATAAATCATTAGGACCCTGTTTTCTGGCCGCTGGCGATTATAACGCTAAACATACCTTCTGGGGGTCACGACTTATAACACCAAAAGGTCGTGTTTTGTTTAACACAATCTCTAAAATGGGTTTAAATGTGGTCGCGAGCGGGCAACCAACATATTGGCCTACTGATCAGCAAAAAATTCCAGATGTTATCGACTTTGGCGTGGTTAAAAACATCCCCACAGAAACGATTCATGTTGAAGCTTCCTTAGAATTATCTTCCGACCACACACCTACAATTGTTACTATATCGAACCCAAATAGAATTGTATTTCCGTCAGGTTACTTAGCGACGCCAGCCACACAAATAAATTGGTTAAAATATAAAAAATTTCTCAGTGCCCATTGCACAGAAAATATTCCGCTTAGTACACCGGAGAATGTGGATCTCTCTCTTGTTAACTTTGACAGTTATCTTAAACTAGCTGTTCAACACTCCAGCGCTACCCCCAAAAAAATTAAAAATAATAAAATATGTTCTTCAGATGTCGAGCGGCTCTTGACTGAAAAAAGGAGAGTTCGAAGAGAGTGGCAACTTTACAGATCCCCGCAACTTAAGATTTTATTAAAAGAATGCACAAAAAGGCTAAGAAAGTTACTACAGAATCAGAAAACGGCTTCTCTAGACAAATATCTTAAGGAACTTGATGCAACTCCACAATCTGACTACTCATTATGGCGTGCAGCTAGAAATCTAAAAAGGCCAGTTATATCTAAGCCACCATTAAGAAACTTGAATGGTAGTTGGGCAAGAAACGATATTGAAAAAGGAAATCTTTTTGTTAGTCATTTGAAAAACGTATTTACACCAAATATATCTCACAATATTGCGGTCGAGTTACCACCTGTTGATGCTAGAGCAGCTATTCCCCTCAGATTTGAGATAAGAGAAATCGAAAAGGCTATTTGTGACTTAAACACTAAGAAGGCACCTGGTATTGATAAAATCAGTAATAAAATGCTTTTGGAGCTACCTCGCATAGCAAAGAAAATTATTCTTTTTATTTTTAATGCTATTTTACGCCTTGAATACTATCCTGGAAAATGGAAGGTTTCCTTAGTTACCATGATACCAAAGCCATGTAAAGATCATACAAAAGTTGAGTCTTATAGACCTATTAGCTTATTATCAAATATGTCAAAGCTGTTTGAGAAATTATTAGTTTCAAAATTAACACCAATTTTAAGTGAAAATAGATGTATTCCAAACCATCAGTTCGGATTTAGAAGAAAACACAGCACAATCGAGCAGACTCATCGAATAGTAAATGTCATAAGAAAAGCATTTGAAGAAAAGAAATATTGCTCAGCACTCTTCATCGATGTTTCGCAAGCTTTTGACAAAGTCTGGCATGAAGGCTTATTACACAAATTGAAGCAAAATTTACCAGCAAACACACACAAGCTGCTAGAAAGCTACTTAGTCGGTCGTCAATTTATTATTAAAGAAGGAAATTTCTTAAGTTCACCTCAGCCCATTGCCGCTGGAGTCCCACAAGGCAGCATCCTGGGCCCCCTATTATACTTAATTTATACTTCGGACATGCCAAAAAGCAACTACACACAAACTTCAACATTTGCAGACGATACAGCTTTTCTAAACGTCCACGAAAATCGTTATGAAGCATCGCGTTACTTACAGCATCATATATTTCAACTGGAAATATAGTTAAGACAATGGAGGATAATGGTCAATGAGCAAAAATGCGTACATATAACATTCACTTTGCGCCGGGAATCTTGCCCCCCTATTACAATCAATAATCAAATAATTCCTCAACATTCGCATGTTAAATATCTCGGTATACATCTGGATCGGCGATTAACGTGGAAATGCCATATAGAGGCAAAATTAACTCAAATGAAACTAAAAGCCATTCAAATTCATTGGCTTATTGGAAGAAATTCTGTCCTTAGTCTCGATTGCAAGATTCTACTTTACAACTCTATCTTAAAGCCTATCTGGTGCTACGGTATTCAACTATGGGGCACTGCCTCGGCATCTAATATCGACAAAATTCAAAGGCGCCAAAATAAACTTCTTCGAATAATCACAGCCGCTCCCTGGTATGTTAAAAACTCAAACATTCATAAGGATCTCAATGTGCCATTAGTGAAATCTATGATTACAAAATATGCAATAAAATATTTAAAAAGGCTTGAACAACACCCAAATCCACTAGCTCGAAATATTTTAAATCATGGCGGCCACACTCGCTTAAGAAGAAGAGACACTGCAGCGCTTACCCAATTAGATGAGCGATAAACACCTATAAAAGTGAACATAACCCGTGATGAAGAAAATTTTGTCTGGCACTGGCAGGAGATAAAATAACGTATTAGGTTAAGATTTGATTAATTATTGTTAGTTCATACTTAATATATGAAGATTCAATAAAAAATAATGACAAAAAAAAAAAATTAACATATGTAAGGGCTAGGGTATTCATTTAATCGGACTTTTGATTTAATCGGTTAATCGCTCGATTAATTAACCGAGGCTTTGGTTTAATCGGTTTGGTTTTGTTACAGCTTTCTGATCAGATTTGTGTCCTGATAAGCTTGTCTTGAGTGTTGATTTTGTAAATCAAACTTGATTTACAAAATAGGCTGTGAGGGGGACGGGTCCAACATATGCCCAAAAGTATATGTGGGGACTACAAAATCAACACTCAAGACAAGATTATCAGGACACAAATCTGATCAGAAAGCTGTAACAAAACCAATTGAACAAAAAACTGCCCTTGCGGCCCACTGTACAATAACGGGACACAAACCAAATTTTAATAATGTGAGCATCTTGCAAGAAGAGAGTAACTATGCTAAGAGATACACACTGGAAATGTTACATATACCCAGCGTGAAAAAGAAGGAGTACGGTGGCCTTCCAGAAGGCCTCTGTACCCCTTCTTTTGGATAAACAAGGCCTTCTCGCTCCATTCCATACTCATATCTTTTTTACACGCGTTGTCATTGCGGAGAAGGCCTTCCGCTTTCCTTTCTTCCCCAGAGCTTCTTAAAGGCCTTCAAATAAATGGCTCTTAGAAGGCGTTCCAGAGAATGACTGTCAAAAGGCCTTAGCAAAAAGGTTATAACTTTTTATATATGTATACCTATTTTACAAACGTATGTTTATATATTTTATTAAACTGATTGTAGTTTAATAAAACATGTGATACCTATTTTTTTATTGAAATAATCAAATTTGCTAAATATTGTAAAATAGATTGCAAATAAAAGTTTATAAAATAAAACTTTTAAGCACAAGTACCTACATATCTTCCTTATAGTATGTTCACATTTGGCTTCTTAAACGCGTTTAAGCAGTTCGAACGTGATTAAGTTCTAATCACTTCAAAATCGAGATGATTACCCATACATTGAAGTGATTTGTTAATCACTTCAAATCGACATGATTACAACTAAATCCCTTCATAACAGTGCTGATACACCTGCCAATTTTTTGTCATACCAAACGTCAAAATTCATATTAAAAAAACGCTGACAAAAATTTTCGAGTTTTTTTATATAGACTTTGACGTTTGGTATGACAAAAAATTGGCAGGTGTATCAGCACTGTAAACCACATAGAATCCACTGAACATACCCTAATAATGTAGAATCGCTCGATTGTGTACAACCGGCCAAGATGTCTGCTTAATGTTTTTATTTTTTTTTTTCCTTAAATAATTCATAAATTTTCACAATTTCATCATTAAATTGATTAAAATAATCTTCTGATAACTTTATAAAAGTGTTTTTTTATCCATTTTTAATACTTTAAAGAAATTTAAATTTGTTTGTTGTTTTTTTTGTGTGCTTGTGTGTGTGTTTTTTCTTAATCATCTGTCATCTTAATCATCTCAAATGTAATGTGAACGGCTTTGATTAGCTAAATCAACATTTTGCTTAAACGCGTTTAAAAACCCAAATGTGAACATACTATTAATGAACAAAACTCAACTAAAATGATTTACATTATTGTTTTTATTTTAATATGCACCTACTTTCTTACTTTGTTTTTATAACGGGATCTGAATTATTCGCTTTGGCGAAAAAAACAAAACAAAAAATTTTACTCCTTCTCTTTTCAACTTCAACTAAAATGATTTACAACATATGTTACTTTGTTTTTGTAAAGGGATCTGAATTATTTTGCTTTTGCTTGTGCAAAAAAACAAAACAAAAAATGTTACTCCTTCTTTTCTCGCTTCTCATAGAAGCGAGTGTGGAGGCCTTCTATGAGGCATTCTTTTGCAGTTACGTAAGAATAGTAAATAAATCAAAAAAATTTTTAAGCAGGCCTTTAAAAAGGCCTGAAGAAAGAAGTTCTTCTGAGTTTTCCCGCTGGGTAGTAAACACACCAACAAACTTACGTCTCAATTACAAGACAGACACCGATAAGATTTAGCATGTTTACAAATACACAATAAACAAACACCCAAGGTATATTTACACAAGGTAGACTCATTTGAGAGTGTAGACATGCTGCTCTATAAAAGGAACCGTGTTGTCAAAATTGTCTTCATATAAAACAAAAACAATTTAACGCACACATGTAAAAATTTTGGCTCATATACACGAAATTTGACGTTTGGGTTCCAACTAGGAGTAATCAGCTGACAAACATATGGGCCAACGAGTTTACCTTGTGTAAATATACCTTGCAAACACCGACATAGACAACAAAAATAAGACGAGCTCGATAGAACGAAATCAATGTGACAATCAGTGTGACCAGATTTTTTAAAAATATAAAGCTAAATCATGTTTGAAATAGAGCTAAAAAAAGCTAAAGAAGGAAATTTAAATCCAAAAAATTAAGCAAAATTTTTTTTTTATATCTTTTTGTAGTAACTTTTAATTATTTCGATATTTTTCATAGATTAAGTATTGCTTATGTAATTAAAGCTGAGAATAATTATATAAATAAACGAAAAAAAAGTCCAAAAAAAAGCTTAACCAGTAAATTGATCAAACTTTAGCTTTATTTTTAACCATTTCTATTGATTTGCTTAACTTTATATGTAAGAAGATAATTGTATAATGTAATTAAGAAACTGTATAATTATGTTTGATCTAGCTAAACGTTTTGCAAAAGTAAATAATTTTTTTATTAAAACAAGGAACGCCAAATATTTGATAGGTATGAACATAACTTAACTAGTAAAATTTTTACTAGCAGAAATTTTCAAAAAATAGTTGACGGAAGTCGTTGTCGTGATAGAAGTCGTAGCCGTTTGAAATTCGAAATCACGACAATGTTAAACACATAAGCAAAAAGTTCGCCGTGCATATGTCGTTTGCGTCAATCATAATACCAACTTTTAAAAACGACTATATTTCGACCACGACAACACTCATAAGAAGGCCAAACATGATATTTTTCCCTGATACCTAAGCCAAAAACTAATTTTTTTCATGATGAAAAGAAATCAATGATTTAATTCTTAGTTCTTTTAATTGTTTGAGTCTTCGAAAACTAAAAAGAACGTAGAACGTTTTGCTAATGTAACTATAACTCCCATAATTCGGTTTACTTTCGCTCTTGTGTATGTGGCAAATATGCTTTCATTTCTAAATGGACTATCACGTAAATCCTTTATATTAAATTTACTTAAAACGGCAGAAAAAACAGATAAATTGTAATATATCGCTAAAGTGGCTAAATACTGTAGTGACTATAAACGAAAAGTACTTTATGCTTAAAACTAATTTTTATGTGTAGTTTATAGAACACGAGCGCCTTACTCGTCCGTTCAACTTACCCTAGATACACTTTCTTATTTTTAATACACTTCACACTTTCTTCGTCGAATCGACGAAGTCCGTTTATGATCTATCCTCAAACCCACCCAATATAAGGAAACACGAAAATTTTTGTTTAGTTTATAAAATACTTAAGTTTTGATTCATTCTAAATAGTATATTATAGTTAACTTCAAAACTTAATACTAAAAACACAACAAAAGCAAGCCAAAGCTTTTTTCGCCAATACGACGAAGAAAGTGTATCTAGGTTTAAAAATGGTTAAAAATTATACTAAAAGGCAAAATTTCTCACACTTCCATCGTCAGAGCGACGAAAACAATCAACGAAAAATCAGACTTACACACAACCTATAAGCACGTACTTCAGCAGATCAGCAACATCTACAGCTACATGAAATTTAGAAGAATTTCAGTGAAAAACTGCGGAGTTCGTCAAAACGACGAAGAAAGAGTTTCTGGGGTTAAATGTATGTTGAACGGACGAGTAAGGCGCTCGTGTTCTACAAACACCACATTAAATTCTCATGCAATAGGCATAGGCATAAAACTTACTCTAAGCTTTGCTTGTGTTCAATAATTGATTTGTGGTCTTGCTATTACTCTGAAATATGGAATAGAAATATGTATGTTTTTTGTTCTTATAAATCACATAAATTTACTGTTCAAGAAATTTTACGAAGTGTAACTTTTAACAAAAATTCTTGTTTTTTTTTTTTGTTGGAAAATAGCGTAACTTTTGTGTTCTTCCCCTCGCAGCACTGTTATGTATATAAATCAAATCTGCAACAGCGATTTCGTCTGCTCTGCCAGACTGTTACCCTTTTAGCTAAATCACACATAAGTTTATTCAGATAAACTCTTTTATTTATTTTAAAATGTAAATAAACACGAAAAGGCTAGAAAAAGCTAAATGCATCGTTGAAAAAAGCTGAAAAAAAATCTTAAAGCTAAATGAAATATCTCGAGCTAAAAAGGAAAAAATAAAGCTAAATTTAGCTCGAAAAAAGCTAATATGGGCACACTGGTGACAATATCAGTTGATGAAAATATGACAAGCAGGACGTATCAACTTTTTGCGGCCGAGAAGATAACAAAGTAAGTTATCAAAGTACTCAATTTGAAGAGAGTAATAAAAAAGTCCTCTCATTTTAAGGAGAGTGACTCAAATATGGCTATTTAAAATTGAGTGCTTTTTCAAGAAGTGCTACCAAAATAAATTATTTTTAGAACCTAACATTTTGAACATCAGCGTTGCCAGAAAAATGATTTTATCATATTTTTGATAATTTTTGTTTACCAAAATATAATTTTCCTCAAATAGAAAATCATTTGAGAAGAACTTATGAGCTGTTTCCAAAGACTAAAAAACTGAGCGTTTTTCATATAAATTTTACAATACAATCAATCGCCTGTCACTTAAAAACAGCACCTTAGAAACGAGAAAATTTTACTTTAAGTATGTTTGTTCAAGCAACACAATTTTTCTACAGTTTTTAAAAGCAGTAACTTTTTAAAACCATAAAGTTTTGTATGACCTTATTTATTGCTTTTACACACTTTACATTTTTGTCTTCTGTGTCTAGCATATACAAAAATGCTAATGACCATACAAAATACAGGGTGGCGCATAAGTATCGTAATGATATATTTAAAGAATACAGTAGTTGTGGTTACCTGCTCAAAAGTGCAGCTTAAGTAAAATGTTTGATTTAAAAGTAGAATAAAAAAATTATTTTATTACTACATAAATTTATATATTATTAAAATTTTATTTCAACCGAGCTAGCATTTTCAATCGTATAGGAGTCCACTGGGAATCTCACAAAGAGTGTTTTTGATCGTCGACAAGCTCATTTTTTGATTGTAGACAATTCCTCGCACGGGAGAAACTGTTACACGTGCTGATTCCAATGAGAGATTCGACCATAACGCAGCGAAAAACGCTTATATCAATCGTAAAGGGAGTCGTTTATGATGTATGTAGAGATTATCTAACGAGTCTTTCAAAAAGCATGCCAAGAGTAGTTTAAGGCTCATGTAGGTATTATTTTACAACTCGTGAAATGCTCAGCCGTATGACTGAGCTACCTTAATAAGGGCATCAAGCGTATTTTTCATGCTAAAACTTCTAATTTTCATACAATTTCTATAAAACAAACCTTAAGGTCGCGAAATTAACACCATCCTGTCGGAAAATCCTTTTTTACAGATCCTTAGGCCGGTTTGTTTTATTAAAATTGAATTGGCAATAGCATTTTCATACTTCAAAAACGGTCTTATTTAGGTAGCTCAGTAACTGTTATACGACTCTTACAGAGAGTCCCAAAAGGTTCATTCCAAGATTTAAGGACGAGCGAGTCAAAAAATAAATAATAAATTACAACAAGATTTAGATGTTTTTGTTTTGTTACTCGTCAGATAATCATGAGAAGATTATTTTAGGAGTTGTATATTTAACATAATCGTCTAACAAACAGCCTATGCTAGCTGGGAAATAACAGATCATTTTATACATGTATGTATGTTTATTTAATATGAAAGAAACATTAACAAAAACAATGAGAATTCACAAAAAACATAAAAACTTATGAAAAAAAATTGGATATTTATGTGAAAAATTGGCTACCAAATATTTTTATGTGTGCAGCTAACTTTGATGTTTTGTATGAAAATATTTTAAAGCTGCCCAAAAATATGAAAAATGTGCAGGTATACAAAATGCACGTAAAAAAGAATTTTGAAGAATAATTCCAGAAAATATGTATTTTGGGCAGTTAAGTCAAAGTGCAGCTAACTTTGATTTTTTGTATGAAAATAATTTTAAATGCCAAAAATTTTGTGCATTTATCTTAAATGTGCAGGTATAGAAAGTTCACTTAAAAAAGGAATTTGCATGGAAATATAAAGAATAATTCCAAAAATTAACAATTTTCTGCAGTTAAGTCAAAAGTGCACGTAAACAAAAGGCAGTTAAGTCAAAACTACTGTAACTTTTTTTCTGATTTTCTCAAACGTCGGCATTTATTAAAATTTAGATTTAAGCTTGAAAATATGTTCACATTATGTTTTGAAGATTTTATCTTTAAAATGGTGGCCATTAATTGCTTCGACCTGATGTGCATTTCCAATAACTTTTTTTAATTTCACTTGGATAGTTCTTTACTTAATGACAAGCACCTTACCGTTAAGGTAACTCCAAAGAAAATATCGGGAGCTGTTAAATTAAGCGAAAGCGGAACTTAAGCGACTCAATAAGTCGCCAATTTCAATAAATGAACGATTTGAGACACAAATGTCAAATATTTCAAGGACAATATATTGAAAAATTTGCTTAATAAGCTTCTTAACATGCCTCTGCATTCCAAAAGTGTTGCAGACACGGTCACCTCAACACCTAGTAAAAGTTCTGATAAGTCTACCAGAACTAACTTTGGAGTGTTTGTGAAAATGTTATAAGAAAGAAGAAGTCTCAAGATACCTTAGATTTTCTAGAGATACATTTTCGCTTGTTTACTAACGGAATGAATTGTTATACCCAAAATTTAAGAACATGGCTCAGAAATCAGTTCTGTCGCATCTGAGATACAAAAACAAAATTCTTATTAATATTAACTTTAAATAATAATCTCTAACACTTTTCTTGTTTAAGAAATAATAAAACTTTTGGTAATTTTACCATGAATTAAAATTCAGTTCGTAGTTTTTAAAATATTATTATCAATTTTAAATATTTATACTTACACAGTAATCTTATAATAAAGAAATTACTCTACATGAGTTTTGTTAATTTTACCTTAAACTTAAATTTTATGTTCGTATCGGTATCGCCGATATTTTCTTTTGTGTATAAGTATCGGCAAAAAGACGTCTCTTTAAATCCCTACTTTAAAGCTTTCAAATGATACTAATATTGGCCACAAGTTCAGAATTGTAGTGGAAAATTGCATATACATATGTAAGTATATCTGAAAACTTCGGTGTACATTTACAGGAAAACAAAACAAAATTTTCGAAAATTATTTTTGTTATCTATACACTTCTAAAATCAAATAAACCCGAGAGGTATAACGCGTTTCTTTCTCTTTTAAAAACTGTAAATTTTGTATGATAAACAAAAACCATTTTTGTTTTCTCTTTTAAAACTGTAAATTTTGTATGATAAACAAAAACCATTTTTGTCAATTTGGTTTTGTTTTCATGTAAATGTTCACTTATTCGACGCGTATTTCAGAATAGCCACGATTACTTTTATTTTTAAGTTTTGTATGTATTTGGAGGTGCATTTGTAAACTAGATTTGTTTCAAAACTCCTTACATACCACTGTTGCAAAAAACTTTTTCTCATACCATTCCAGTATTTATTGGAAAATAACAAAAATTACAGATAATTCTCGCACTGTACAGAGAATACTATTAAAAAAACTATTGAATTTTTAAAAAACAAAATTTAACAAAAATTATTTATGGCATAAATTAGCTAATCTGGCAACACGCATTAATCTGGCAATGCGCAGAAAATGTAAAAACTATGTTAAACTTGGCAGCACAAAATATTATTGGCTATTTGGTTGTCAACAGGGTTGTCAGATTTTTTTGAGTTCCATCGCCAAGCCGCATGTCAGAAATTGCCAAAAATCGCCAAACGTCGATTTTGTTCAGTTTTTGTAAATTTTTCTTTTTTTTAAATTAAATTTTGCATACAAAAAACGCTAGTATAATTTTGGTGGGGTGTCACAAAGCCATAGGACATAAAGCCATAATGGCTTTATGTCTCAATCCAAACGGACATAAAGCCATAATTTTGATATGGCCTTAAGGCCCGTTTTCACAACTTACCGATAGCTTAAAGTAGACTTTAAATGGCCTTATAAAAAGTGTTCCATTATTAAAACTTTACTTTAACCTAAAGTGAACGATAAAATAGATTAGGGTAAATCCTACCTGGAAGGTTAAAGTAAAGTTGTAAAAATGGAACACTTTTTATATGGCCGACAAAATCTTACCTTTAGCTATCGGTAAGTTGTGAAAACGGGCCTAAGTCTCCTATCAATTTTAGTGGAATGGGACATAAAGCCATTATGGTGTTATGTCCCATTTGATGTGTTGCGTTACAAATGCTTATATGGTATAACAAAGACCTGCTTCGCTAACTAAAGCTTCGCTGTATAGCCGGCCTTCGGCCGGCCGCAAGGATTTTCTCCTCCATGGTATAAAAAACACCGGCTTCGCTTACTAAAGCTTCTCTGTATAGCCGGCCTTTTGGCGGACGCAAGAATTTTCTCTTTTATGGTATAACAAGTACCGATTTCGCTAAGTAAAGCTTCTAAAATCTGTCTTGTTTCCGAACGAAGGCCGTTTACGCAGAGAAGCTTTAGTTAGCGAAGCCGGTGTTTGTTATACCATAGAGGAGAAAGTCATTGCGTCCGGCCGAAGGCCGGCTATGCATAGAAGCACTTGCTAGTGTAGCTTTTTCAGGTTTTTTCCATATATGAACGACGCACAGTGCTTTGTCCCCATATAACGAAGGGACATAAATAGAAGGAGTTGTCAGAAATTTTTGAAATTTGGTACACAAGCATAGAATAGCTTAGTTAAGAAAAATGTGAATTTTTGGACAAATCGGTCCAAGGACACGCCTACCTCCCATGTGTCCTGAAATGGAAAAATGTAATTTTAGCTTCAATAATGCCCACAAAACTACAAAAAATGGTCATACTAATACACACACAACTAGCAACGTATGTGCAAATTTTCACTTTAATCTGAACAAGGACTCAAGGTCCTGCCATATATCCTTTTTCTTAAACATGTTATAACACTTCCAAAAATTATCCGATCGTAATAAAATTTGGTATGAAAATTGATATTTGTTAGATATATATGTGTGCGAAATTTTGGTAGAATCGGATTATAAATGTGAAAAATACAAAAACATCATTTAATGAAAAATGAGTGAAAAACGCTTAAAATGCTCGTGCAAAAATAACAAGTAAGAAAGTATAATCGGTCAAGCCCGACCATGTGATATCCTATAGCATAGTATTTAAAAACAAAGTTCCTAGATTGTAATCTATTTGGGACCCATGGGCAATCATGGACCCACCAGAACAAAATTATGTTATGAGGTTAAGATTCGTTTCAAAGTTCTTTCTGCCGAATATTATTTAGATATCTTCATCTTCATATATGGGTTTTTTGGATGAGGGTTTATATGTAACCTATGGTTTATATTGGTATGTTACTACATATATTTTTAAGGAAGCTGGCATTAAAAGCTATTTTCGGGAGAATGATTTGTATGGGAGCTATGTTCAAAAATAGAAAGATTCCAATAAAATTTGATAAGCTGATTTTGATTGCAATAAAATTGATTAGAGATGTGCACGTTCATTTTTTGAACCACGCGCCCTCACTTTTACTCGTTTGTAAAAGTAAGTATTTATTAAATATACAAATTGATTTAACATTTTAATAGAAAATTTTTATTTTCTTTTAAATTGAAAACCCTGTGTGCAATATTTTCGAACACTCCACAATAGAATTGCTCTTACTACAAACAAAGGCTGTTACCAAAAAAAAACTTCTGTCACGTAACCATCTTCAATTTAAATAAAAAATAACGGCACTAAGTCACATTTTGAAAATATTCTTTATACGATGAAAAACCAACGTCATCTGGGAATTCAGCGCCATCTTGTGTCGACAAAAAGAAACAGACACAACTGTTATACTAATTTTTTTTAATTTATCTTGCCAATTTTTCTAATTCAATAGTATATATATTTGGATTTTTTTCTTATTTTGTTCCTAGTTTATTTTTTTTTAACTAATTCAATCTATGAAAGTTTGAGCAAAAATCACGAAAATAGCATTTTTTTTAAATAAATTTTTTTTTAAGTTGTGGTAAAATTTTTTCAATTTTTTTTTTTGTAGTTATTAGAAAACAGTCTAAATATTCGAAATCAGAAAAAAACCCATAGACCATATTTTTCTTTTTTTTTTAATATTCCATCAAAGTTAAGAAATTTTTAGAGCTTAACTAAATAATAAGCATTTTTCAAACCATTAAAAAATATGTATAGGAGCATAATTCCAGTAAAATTTTTTTATAGTTAGCTGTTACAGAAAAAAATTTGAATCTCGTAATCCAAAAAATTAATTTTTTACAATTATTTTCTTGAAACAATAAAAAACCAAGGGCATTTGTGATTTCAGCGCCCTCTTATGCCGTAAAATGCAGACAAACACAAACAATTTTTTATACATATTTTGATTTTTGTTGTTTTTCATTGAATGGTATAAGTTTGAATTAATATTTCACAGTATTTGTAGTTAATTGTCTTTTAAACTCCTGAAAACTATCAAAATTTGATCAAAAATCACGAAAATAGCCATTTAAAAAAAGTTTTTTTTTTTCAAGTTGTGGTAAAATTTTTTCAATTTGTTTTTTTGTAGTTATTAGAAAACAGTCTAAATATTCGAAATCAGAAAAAAACCCATAGACCATATTTTTCTTTTTTTTTAATATTCCATCAAAGTTAAGAAATTTTTAGAGCTTAAGTAAATAATAAGCATTTTTCAAACCAATAAAAAAACACTTATGAGAAAAAAAATCAATAAAAATTTTTTACAGTTAGTTCTAAATATAGTAAACTACTACAGAAAAAAATTTCAATCTCGTGCTTTAAAAAACAACAGTTTTACAACAGTTTTCCTAAAGCATGTAAAACTCAAGTAGTTGTTTGGCCATTTTTACTATAAATTCTCAAACTTTGGCGCCCTCTAGCGCCGCCAAAAAGAGTTAAATCTTAAAAATTCTTCAAAATTCATTTTAATTATTTTGTTATCTATCGATCTGTACATTTTTAAGCACAATATAAGACTTTTTTTTTTTTTTGATTTATGTCTATGGGCCAAAGCACTGTGCGCCGTCCCCAAATTTAGGGGCTTAGTTCATTTTGGGTTTGGGGAGTTAATTCATTGGGGACTTAGTTCATACCGCCATTTTTGACATAAAACAGGGCGACATGAAACAACAAAGCATTTTCTACATGAAATAGGGTGAAATACAATCATTATCAAAAATATGGCTTTATGTCTCATTTTACGGAAAAAATTTATGGCGTTAAGTACCATTATATTGAGACTTAATGGCATATGCCCTTATGTCTCAATGGAATGGGACTTGACGCCAAATGGCTTTATGTCCTATGGCTTTGTGACACCCCACCATAATTTTTCAGTCAAAAGTCGCCAAAAACTAAGAAAAATTACAAAAAAGTCGCCAAAGTAAATTTTGTTTTGTTTCTGTAATTTTTTTTTTAAATTAAATAACATGGAGATTATATTCATATGTATTCAGCTAAAAACTTAAATTAAGTACACAAGTCTATAATATCGTACACTTCAGCCTCACCGATTTCTTTACTGGAGTTTTGACCTACATACTTATAGAATTAAATAGTGACTGAATATAAAATTCACTTACTGCCTGTTTTTAGAAAACGTAAGCAAGTGAGTGAGTAAGAAATTATATTGAAAACAAAAACAAATTTTCGTTTTTTATTGTTGTTTTCAATATAATTTCTCACTCACTCACTTGCTTACGTTTTCTAAAAACAGGCAGTTAATATGTTTTTTTATATTAGTAATGATAACAAAAAATGACAAGTTGTTAAACAAAATCGCCGAAATAATATAAATGCTAAAAATAGCCAAGTTAATCGCCAGTTATATCAGAAATCGCCATAAAAGTCGCCAGTCGCCAAATGGGAAATCCCATCGCCAGACACGTTTCAAAATCGCCACGTTTGGCGAGAAATCGCCATATCTGACAGCCCTGCCGAGCAGAACTAAACTTAGGTGCGGCCAAGTTAAAATAGCGAAATATTGTGAATAGATATGGCAACTTTAGCCATTTTATAGAGAATAATATCTTCTTCTTGTTTTCGGTGTATGGGAGAGTATTTCGGCAAGATAACAAAGTAAAACCGGAAATGTTATTTATAAAATAATAAATTATTAATATATTGCGACAAACTATTAGACAAACTAATATATTTAATTTAGTTTACAAATGTTTGTGTTGGATTCCTTAAAAATATATATTTTAATTTAAAAAAAAAAATAAATTTCTAATGAACTTCACTCATAAATTTCTATTGAACTTCACTCATTTTACTTATTTGGCCCTAGGGCCAAATTTAGGACTTCTGACTAACTTCTGTGAATTGGGCGTTGTAGCGGGCCACCTTAGCTGCAATTTGACATACATTTCATTTTGGGCGCTAGTTTTTTGTAGAACAAAGTTTTCAAAAAAGTATTTCTAGATAATTCACTCATTTTACTTTTTTGGCCCTGGGGCCAAATTTAGGACTTCTGACTAACTTCTGTGAATTGGGCGTTGTAGCGGGCCACCTGAGCTGCAATTTGACATACATTTCATTTTGGGCGCTAGTTTTTTTTAGAACAAAGTTTTCAAAAAAGTATTTCTAGATAATTCACTCATTTTACTTTTTTGGCCCTGGGGCCAATTTTAGGACTGCAGAAGTGATTCTAGACTTGTAAATTAACTGAACAAAAAATTTTTACCTTTTTAGTCTTAATTAAAAAGTAATTTTGAACAACAATGACAAATACGTTCTGTTTTTTATTTTTTTGAAAAAAATAACAATTATTTTTTGATTTTTGTTTTTTTGAACAAAAATAACAGTTATTTTTTAATTGTTATTTTTTCGATCAAAATTAATAGTTTTTATTGGATTTTAATTTTTTCGAGTAAAAATAAAAGTTATTATCTAAAGAAATGTATGTAGGTCTTATAATAATTTAGTTGACTTTAAATATTTATTTTTTACATACATATATCGTCATCTTAAAGGCCTAATAACCTATCTGCAAAAATTTCAAAATTGAGTTTCTTATGGATTTTTATTCCCTATATCATAACGCATATGTGTGCAAAATTACGTGCGTTATTAATTACGGTTTTAGTCGTTTACATTGTTTTCCGAGATTAGGCTTTATATGTGGTCAATGGTAAATTAAGGACCAAACTTAATGAAATTTGACAGTGTGTACTCTAGTCCTATAAAACTGTGACATACCAAATATTATTATTGTGACATACCAAATAATTAAAAAGAGTGAATTGGCTAGAAATACTTTTTTGAAAACTTTGTTCTACAAAAAACTAGCGCCCAAAATGAAATGTATGTCAAATTGTAGATAAGGTGGCCCGCTACAACGCCAAATTCACAGAAGTTAGTCAGAAGTCCTAAATTTGGCCCCAGGGCCAAATAAGTAACATTAGTGAATTGGCTAGAAATACTTTTTTGAAAACTTTGTTCTACAAAAAACTAGCGCCCAAAATTAAATGTATGTCAAATTGTAGATAAGGTGGCCCGCTACAACGCCCAATTCACAGAAGTTAGTCAGAAGTCCTAAATTTGGCCCCAGGGCCAAAAAAGTAAATTGAGTGAATTGGCTAGAAATACTTTTTTGAAAACTTTGTTCTACAAAAAACTAGCGCCCAAAATGAAATGTATATCAAATTGTAGCTAAGGTGGCCCGCTACAACGCCCAATTCACAGAAGTTAGTCAGAAGTCCTAAATTTGGCCCCAGGGCCAAATAAGTAAAATGAGTGAATTGGCTAGAAATTCTTTTTTGAAAACTTTGTTCTACAAAAAACTAGCGCCCAAAATTAAATGTATGTCAAATTGTAGATAAGGTGGCCCGCTACAACGCCCAATTCACAGAAGTTAGTCAGAAGTCCTAAATTTGGCCCCAGGGCCAAGAAAGTAAAATGAGTGAATTATCTAGAAATACTTTTTTGAAAACTTTGTTCTACAAAAAACTAGCGCCCAAAATGAAATGTATGTCAAATTGTAGCTAAGGTGGCCCGCTACAACGCCCAATTCACAGAAGTTAGTCAGAAGTCCTAAATTTGGCCCCAGGGCCAAAAAAGTAAATTGAGTGAATTGGCTAGAAATACTTTTTTGAAAACTTTGTTCTACAAAAAACTAGCGCCCAAAATGAAATGTATATCAAATTGTAGCTAAGGTGGCCCGCTACAACGCCCAATTCACAGAAGTTAGTCAGAAGTCCTAAATTTGGCCCCAGGGCCAAATAAGTGAAATGAGTGAATTGGCTAGAAATACTTTTTTGAAAACTTTGTTCTACAAAAAACTAGCGCCCAAAATTAAATGTATGTCAAATTGTAGATAAGGTGGGCCGCTACAACGCCCAATTCACAGAAGTTAGTCAGAAGTCCTAAATTTGGCCCCAGGGCCAAATAAGTAAAATGAGTGAATTGGCTAGAAATACTTTTTTGAAAACTTTGTTCTACAAAAAACTAGCGCCCAAAATTAAATGTATGTCAAATTGTAGATAAGGTGGCCCGCTACAACGCCCAATTCACAGAAGTTAGTCAGAAGTCCTAAATTTAGCCCCAGGGCCAAAAAAGTAATATGAGTGAATTGGCTAGAAATACTTTTTTGAAAACTTTGTTCTACAAAAAACTAGCGCCCAAAATGAAATGTATATCAAATTGTAGCTAAGGTGGCCCGCTACAACGCCCAATTCACAGAAGTTAGTCAGAAGTCCTAAATTTGGCCCCAGGGCCAAATAAGTAAAATGAGTGAATTGGCTAGAAATACTTTTTTGAAAACTTTGTTCTACAAAAAACTAGCGCCCAAAATGAAATGTATGTCAAATTGTAGATAAGGTGGCCCGCTACAACGCCCAATTCACAGAAGTTAGTCAGAAGTCCTAAATTTGGCCCCAGGGCCAAGAAAGTAAAATGAGTAAATTATCTAGAAATACTTTTTTGAAAACTTTGTTCTACAAAAAACTAGCGCCCAAAATGAAATGTATGTCAAATTGTAGCTAAGGTGGCCCGCTACAACGCCCAATTCACAGAAGTTAGTCAGAAGTTCTAAATTTGGCCCCAGGGCCAAATAAGTGAAATGAGTGAATTGGCTAGAAATACTTTTTTGAAAACTTTGTTCTACAAAAAACTAGCGCCCAAAATGAAATGTATGTCAAATTGTAGATAAGGTGGCCCGCTACAACGCCCAATTCACAGAAGTTAGTCAGAAGTCCTAAATTTGGCCCCAGGGTTAAATGAGTAAAATGAGTGAATTGGCTAGAAATACTTTTTTGAAAACTTTGTTCTACAAAAAACTAGCGCCCAAAATGAAATGTATGTCAAATTGTAGCTAAGGTGGCCCGCTAGAACGCCCAATTCACAGAAGTTAGTCAGAAGTCCTAAATTTGGCCCCAGGGCCAAAAAAGTAAAATGAGTGAAGTTCAATAGAAATTTATGAGTGAAGTATAGAAATTTATTTTTTTTTAAACTTAAAATATATATTTTAAAGGAATCCAACACAAACATTTGGAAACTAATTTAAATATATTAGTTTTTCTAATAATTTGTCGCAATATTTTAATTATTTATTATTTTATAAATAACATTTCCGGTTTTACTTTGTTATCTTTGTTAAAAGCCGAAATTCTCTCCCATACGCCGAAAACAAGAAGAAGATATTATTCTCTATAAAATGGCTAAAGTTGCCATATCTATTCACAATATTTCGCTATTTTAACTTGGCTGCACCTAAGTTTAGTTCTGCTCGGTCAGAAATACTCAATTTTAATGAGGAGAAGAGAGACATATTTTGTTGCTCTCTTTCTTTTGAGTGAAACAAGATTTACTTTGTTAACTACTTTGTTATGTTCACGGAGATCAACTTTTTTGTAGTTTTTAATTTGACACTGTTGTAAATGAATGCATTGATAAGTGTTATGATATAAAATTTAAATGTTAAATATATGTGTATTTTGTAGCCCCTGAAGATGACCATCGATGTATGGTCGAAATATCGGATGAAAAATAAAAAACAAAATTAAAAATACAAAAATTTGTGGATTTTTTATTTACAATTTTTATATGACCTTAAGCCAAACAAAAAGATAACAACACAGGTCAACAATAAATATTGAACAATTGTAAATACTTTTAATCGCTTCGATTAATGCTGTTAAAAGATTGTTTGTGTTACAATCGAGACTTTGTTTTATTGTCAGCTTATCATTCTGCAAAAAAATTATTTCCGAATTTGTGATTTTGTGCTGTATTTAAAGAATGTATTGCTAGAAGGAAAAAATATTTTTCTGAACACATACCTTTTGTATATGAGACAAAACAAATAATTAAAAACACAAAAAAAAATATGTTAAAATACTACAAAAAAGAGAAAGACAAAGTGAAAAAACCAAAAAAATGTACTTGGACTTCAAGAAAAATTCTTGACGAAAGTACGAAAAAACAGAAGTAAAGGAAAAAACATGTAAAATCAAATAAAATGGATAATCATTCAGGAAAGCAAATTTCGATCTACCAAATGTTAAAATACAATTTGGTTTAAGGATTGATGTTTGACTAGTGACGTCAGCAGTCGTCGATGGCTGCGAGTGTAAGACGGCAAATCCATCTGAGGAGATCGAGTGGTTGCGATCGAAACATGTCATGGTAACCTGCCGGCCAGGGTTCGAGCCCGAGCCACGTCAAGAATGAAAGATTATCATTAACAATTTTAATTGATTTTCATGTTGTAAAATTCTATTCTTCATAAAAATAATTTAATAAAAATTAAATTTCATGAACTTAAGCCTAATTAAAATATTAAAAATTTGGATTGTAAACCATAAATAGTTCAACAAAATAACCACAATATTAATTAATACTACAAAAAATTTAAAATTTTGTTACTTCGGTTAATCGGTTAAGCGACTGAAATTAACCGGTTTAAGCGTTAAACGAAAAAAGCCAATTTAAAATTAACCGATCAGTTAATCGGGTAGTAATTAATCGGTTAACCGATTAAAGAACTTTTTTATACCCTCCACCACAATTAGTAGTTTTTTATTATTCATCTCAGACTCCATAAAGTATGTATATATGTATATATTCTGGGTCCTTAAGTAATTCTAAGTCGATTTAGCCATGTCCATATGTCTGTCCGTCTGTTGAAAACACGCTCACTTTCGAAAAACTCAAAAGAAATAAACAAACTTGGTGTCAAATTGCTTGTAGTTATCCTAAGCAGTTTGGGATTGATATCGGTTCAGTAGGATCAGAGCTATGAATCCAAATGTGGATCCACATCCTAAAAAAAATTGATAATTTTGTTACAAAAACTAACATAAATGGTGAAAAAATGCACAGAATGATATGAGATTTTGCAAAAGTTCGTTTTATTTGACTGTTTATCACGCTGTAAAATTTCGTCGATTCATAATTTACCCTAGACCCCATATAAGCCCTTCTCCCGGAAAACAGTTTAGTACGCATAAAACCCTAATTAACAATGCTATCATAACAAATTTTGGTACATCACAGTTTTATAGGACTAGAAATAAGACCATTAAATTTCGTGAAGATCGGTCTATAATTTGCCCTAGGCACCATATAGTACGTAATTGACAATGCTATCATAATAGAAATTGGTAAGTCACAGTTGTATAGGACTAGGCATGACGCTGTCAAATTTAGTGAAGATCGGTCCATAATTTACCCTAGGCCTCATATGAACCCTACTCCCGGAAAACAATTATGTATGCCTAAAACCACACAAAATAATGCTATCAGAATAAAACTAAATACTTTACAGTTTCATATGACTAGAAATCACACTTATAAATTCCGTGATGATCGGTCCATAATTTACTATAGGCGTCATACTTTGGTAAAATAATTAAATACGCCTGAAACCGTAGAATATATAGATATTGCGGTAAACTTTCTTCCAACTTAACTTCATTTGGCCAGAAAAAATGTTATGCAATTTTGTGATACACGGTCCATAATAAACCTTAGATCCATTTTAAGAAGCCTTCTGAAATTCACATGCAAATTAATATTTCTTAATACTGGAAATCACTCTGCAGAATTTTGGGATGATTGGCTCATAGCTTACCATGGCTCCAATATAAATTCTCCTCCTGAAAATCATTTAAGTTCAGCTTAAACTTTTACGAATCATTATATTTTACTCAAGCTATTAAAAATTGCTAAAAAGTCCTAAAACTTTCTGATTGTCGCTCAATAATTTAGTATACATATGTATGTCTAAACCGCTACCAATTTTAATGTAGATGTCTATTTTTATAAAGATAAATTAAAGAAGTATGTTCTTATAAAAAAAATTAATAATTTTTACTTTTTTACCATTGTTATAAAAAATTTTAAAATTGTTCTCTTCAGAATACGCTATATGAAGATTTTCCTTCTAAATCTTTTGGCATTACTGGACCCAGCCATTAAATTATAGTATATACTAACAATATATCACAAAAACTGTTGTACTTCATGTATTTCTTACATGAAGTGTGAAACAAAAAATCCCATCGTTTCTCGATTTATGAGATAAAAGTGTTTCTGTATTTAAATGCGAAAACAGACACAACAAATTCTGTTTATACTGGAATATTTCCAGTAATTAAGTGTCAAATAAAAGCGAAACGTCAACAAAAGAAATAAATATAATAAAAACAGGGCTGCCAGATTTAACGAGTTATCGTCATCTTGACGATTTTTTGTTCCGATATTAACAAAGTGACGTTTTGATGATTTTTTCTAAAAAAGTGACGAAAGCAAAAACAAAATCAAAAATATTTCATAATTTTCTTGTTACCTTCTATAGAAATTCATCTTGAATCTTTGAATTTCAAACACTTCTATTTTGTGGCGTTGAAAATTGAAAAAAAAATAATATGAATGTCTGTAGAAAGCAACAACAAATTTATAAAATATTTTTGATTTTGTTTTTGCTTTTAATGAAATTGTTGACGTTGCGTTGCGTTTTACACTATAAGCCGCTTAGTCTTCGAAATAAGATAATTGTAAATATTTTTATATGTTTGTTTATTAGAAAAAAAGATATTTTTAGAAACAAGGGTTAAATTTGTATATTTATCCCTATTGTGAAAATTGTCCTCGAAATTGTTTGTCTCTTCCCCAAAAAATGTATCGGCAAAAGCAAAACTTCGTGGGAAAGTAATGGACCGACTTGGCTTATTTTAAAGATTTAATACAATTTTAAATTGTTATCGGATTAAAGAAAATAAATAATTTTTTAAAAAATAATCCTCCAGCTTAACAAAATAATTATAAATTTAATGAAATTATTAAATATCCATGAACTTTAACTATGTTTTCGTTTGATTATTTTATAATAAAAGTCGAAACAAATTTGTTTAAAATTTATTTTAAATTGCACGATTCGTAAAACAAAAAAGACGATCTCTTTTATTTTTTTCTCAGGAAATTGACGATTTTGACACAAATTTATCTGGCAGCACTGATTAAAACCAAAACAAGAAAAGGCTAAAAAAAATTTTAAATAACAAAATATAACAATCAAAAAGTAATTTCAATTTTTGGGAATACAAAATTTTAATTTCAAAAGATTTTGTTATTCGTGCTTAATTCCCAGTTTTTATTCTTGATAAAAACACTTGAAATTTATTGTTGATGGGATAAGCTATTCCTATGCATTTCACTGGTTGCTTAGGCCAGATCATCAGGAAACTTCATCCATAAAAATTTTAGAAAAACTTTTTTTATTGTTGATGTGTTTTGTTAAAGCTTTGATATTGTTACAAGTAAAACTGTTGCTTATAAGTCTTATACGTTTAACAGTTTTATTTGGTTTAATATCTTTAGTTTTTCTAAAATTTTTATGGATGAAGTTTCCTGATGATCTGTCCTAAGCAACCAGTGAATAGCATAGGAATAGCTTATCCCATCAACAATAAATTTCAAGTGTTTTTATCAAGAATAAAAACTGGGAATTAAGCACGAATAACAAAATCTTTTGAAATTAAAATATAACAATTGTTTTTTGTTTATTTTCATCATATAAATTATGCATTCATCATTTATATTCCTTCTATTTTTTTATTTATTTTAAAAAAATAGTATATAAACATATTTTAAATTCAAAATACCTACATACATTTTGTTTTTCGCGCCACCAATTTCAAATGTGACTTATTTTGAAAGTTCTTGAAAGAAACTTTTCGCAAAATATTGTTATAGAAACACTTTTTCTCGCATCCTTCCAATAATTGCTGGAAAATTATTTAAATGACAGATAATTCTCGCAAAAAAAAGATACAGAAACACTTGTGTGACAAAAACCATTTTTTGTTTCATTTCACACTATTTTTGTTGCAATTCACACGTCTCATGCGAAAAGTTTTACGATGTGAGAAATACAGAAACGGGCTACAGTTTAGCTATTTTGTCGTTTAATCTAGCGATTTGAATAAATCTTTGCTAGCAAAAATTGTGATTTAGCTATAAGCGGGAAATCAAGCGACTTTTTATCATTATTTTGTACGTTTAAAATAAAGTTTTTTGAAATCATTGTTAAAAAGTTGTTTTGAAATATATTAAATATATTTTACTGTTGTTTGTTCTTCTTGTAGTATTGCCGCCACCTGATATTTTAATACGCTAGATCATTTTATTTATAATTTACCTGTTTTACATGCTTTCTTTATTTCTTTTATTTTTTTTTTTTAATTGCACTTGATTGTACGTTACTAAATTGTTTTTCATAATTTAATAAAATCAGTCACTTACGTTAAAACCACTGCCACCAAGGGGTGTCCGACTTTGTGAAAATAGATATCTGAGATGCCCCAAAGAGGGCTGCTAACAAAAACACGATTCAAGTGCACTTCTTGTAATATATTCATTCCTTACATTGCCAAAGGGAGATAATGGTTTTTTGAGTTTGTTAATTGCTTATTAATGATTTGTACTGAATTAATTCATAACAATATGTATACATATATGACGTTACACTTTCCAAATGTTCAGCTGACTGCGCCTGCCAAATCGCCATAGTCCTGTACCTGGCAAGAAAACATGTTTCTAATTTTCCTAAATTGAATGCAGCCAGTTCAGGAGTGCAAATGTGTATGCAAATAATTTTTTTTTATCAATATGTATTTCCAAAATTAACAAGAGCTTAAGATGCTCTTTCAACTGATACAAAACCTCATTGTTTTAAAAGTTGACTGCTCAAAAAACTGTTAAACAAATTATGTATGTTGCACGAACTTAAACTTAAAAATCTTAATTTCTAAAAATAAAAAATCTTCACTTGAAAAAACAAATCTTTGAATCATATTCTGGTCAAAATATCTACAAAAATAAAATAAAATCTTCATTCTGGCAATGCTGGCTGGGTCATTCATTAAATTATAGCAAATGCATCTAATATGACACAATAGCCCAATTCACAATCTTGTGCAAATGGTCTTGCATCGTAGCATTTGCAAAATGGTATAGTAAATACTGTAGCATACCTTTGGGAGCATTTGCAAAAATAGTATATTTTTACTCTACACCAACAAAATATACAGCAATGCACTTGCTACTCTTTTGCAAATATGCAACGCCTAAAACCAATAGTTTATATTTACTCGACTTTTGCAACACTTGATTGTAAATCGACAGCTAACACTCTGTGAACCAAGCCAATCAAAAGTATACTACAGTATTTACTATACCATTTTGCAAATGCTACGATGCAAGACCATTTGCACAAGATTGTGAATTGGGCTAATAAAACACTAAGGGTCAATTTCATCAATTTAAATATAAATTCATATTTAAATATACATTCATAGTTTTTCATATAATTTTATTTTTATTTGACATGAAAAACGAATTTAAAACAAAAATTGATATTTAAATAAATTTGTGAAATCGGCCATTAAAAAATTGCCTAATTCTCTTATTAAATTTTACAAAATTATGGCCCTTTAATAGTTATTTTTTACTTGAGATGATGAACAAATAAGTTTTTTTTCTATTTGTAATTTTTATTCTAGTTTTTGGTGTTTTTCTTGAATCAAATTTGAATTGTTATAACTTCAATAATTATTAAAGTTCTCTACCAGTCAAATTAGGCGATGACACATAGATGTCACTACTATTAACACTAGCTAGTCAAACATTTATCTTAACTTCTGTTAATCTTTTGCTCTTATCATATTCATCAATTCAGTTCGCGGTTTTATTAAGTGCAATCAATGTCGTCTCCGTGTTTTATTAAAAATTTATATTTTAATCGCAAATTTAATAAGGTTTTTATTACTTAATATAAATAAAATTGTTACAAGCGTAAAATTAAAAATGTTTGAATGAAAAGTGTTACGTTTATTTTGCAAAAAGAGTAAAAATTCATGTGAAATATGTGTTGTAAAAATTAAAGTCACCCTAAAATTCTTTTCAATTGTATCAAATTAAAGAAGAATAAAAAAGTGTGAGCCATTTTCGTTTTTTAGTTTTTGTTGTTATTTTGCCAAATAAAAAATGTTTATGCTTTTGGAAAAAGGGAAGCAAGTGAGTTGCAATTATTGAATATAGAATACAAAAGTGGAAGTTAATACGACAAAGTTTATGTGTGTGTGTTTGATTGCTGCATTAAAACTTCATTGTTTTGTTGTTGTTTACTAGTGTCCGTCTAACAGTGATTAAGGTAAGAATATCTTATTTTGTTTTAATATTTATTACATACCTATGTACTTTCATTTATAACAACATGTTGAAATATATACTTAGCAACATTTCCATGTATATAATAGTAAATATGTTACTGATACAAATAAGCTTGCATATTTCCACATATTTTTGAGATTTGACTAGAATGTAAATAATAATTTAAGAAGATACCTATTTTAAGATAAAATTTAAAAATTATGATCATTGCTCATTATTTATACATACCTATGTAATTACTAAAATTTAATCTACTCCATATTTGTAGTCCATATTTTATTAGGTTATAGAATTTTTAAACGATGTGGAATTTAAACGATGTGAACCTGATTAAAGGCCCAACCACAATGTGATTAAGTTGGCTTAAGCAAATGAGCGAATACATGTTAATTATATGAGGCAAGCCATATTGAGCTTAAGGAAACTTTTTGCTAAGTTTAATGAAACTGTCATTTGCTTAATCAAGGTGCACATTCCGTACGGAATCAAATGTTTTTTATTTTGTTTTTGTTTTCTTAAATACATTTGAGAGACTTTTTGTACATTTTTGACAGTAGGTTAAGCAAGGTTATGCATATTATGGTTGCGCCTTAAGCCACAGGCTGGGGCTGCCGGCAACGCCTCCGGGCATGCATTACTGTAGAAAATTTTTGAAACTTAATTTAAGTCACGCTTTTTTTAGGCTTATGTTGGTCGACACAGGCCGGCCAATCGTCATATTTTTATGCTACTAACTTTTTTAAAATCTATTCGCGAAAGAGATCCATATGGTCTGGTAGAATGTGGATTTCCCCTTTAAACGGTTTTCGGGAATAAATTTTATGTGAAAGTTATTAACAATTTCGAACCACCCAAACGATATTTTGCTTATATTAAATTTGCTTGGCCAAAAGTTAGAAACACCATCTTATTTTGACAGTTCAAGCTTATTTGTTTTGATTTCTTAATGTTTTGCTAAGAATGGTTGACATTTCGACCTGTAAACATTAACAATGCAATGCAAAAAACCTTATGTTGTTTCTATTGTTATTGGATTGTTGTACTTCCGACACCACCTGTAGTTGAATTCGCCTTGATCTTTATATTTTTTTTTTAATATTTTGTTTTCCTCGCACCAATTTCAAATGTGACTTATTTGGACAGTTCTTGTGAGGAACTTTTCCTAAGATGTTGTTGAAGAACCACTTCTTCATCCTTCCAATAATTGTTGGAAAATCATTTAAATGACAAAAAGTTATCGTGAAGTAAAAATACAGAAACACCTGTGTGAGAAAAACCATTTTTTGTTTCATGTTTTTTGTTTTTGTTGCAAATCGCTTGTTTCATGCGAAACATTTTACGCTGGGAGAAATACAGAAACGGTCTACTAGATACTAGTGAAATTTAAAAGCAGAAATAAAAAAATACGAGTCTGAACGATGACTTAGTATGTAAACGCTCTTCACAACAAGTTGTGAAGGGTATAAACACTCTGTTGTCACAATTCAATGCAAAGTTCCCTTTTCTTGTATTGGAAAAGGAGTCGGTGTTCGAAAATAAACCGAACATTATTTACACATACATACACATCCAGAAACGATGTCTATCTAACTATATTCGAGGTCTCTAGGCTTCTCTTCCACTTTTATTTTTATTAATGATCTCGCCTGATCTTTTACATTTATTGTTACATATTCTTTATCGATGAATTTTTCATTAAAAATTCGATGTGAAAATTCATCATATGAAGCCCCATAACGACGAAAAACTTACAGCTGTTAAAATTAAGAAAGAAATAGAAATATGTATGTATTTTATTTCTGACAGAAGCTTAAGTTAGCTTATGCATATAATGTTTAGGCCTTTAACAATTTTTATAAAGATTAGTAAATAGATAATTTATAGATGGTATATAAAGCCAACTCCTGAAATTTTTCAACTGCCGTTGTACAATATCAAAGATACGGAGCATACGAATATATCATTAAAATTTATTAAATAAGCATTAACATAAAGTTGGAATTTTGGCGACGAATATTCTCGTCCAAAAATTCTTCTTTCGTTTTAGTTGTGTTCCTAGCAAAACATTGAAAATAGTCCCAGCTCTCACGAAGCAGTCTTATTTTCTTCTTTGAACTATCTTCGGATTTAACACATTGGAAGAAAGATAGCAAACTCTTTTATGTATGAAGTGTTTGAGTACTTGTGTGTGTACTGTGAGTTTTTTGCGTTCAAAATGGGAATACAAAATAGGGATGGGCAAATTAAAACATGTATCGATATATATCGAATAGATATTTTTTAAGAGTATCGATATTTATTATTTAACAAATATCGATATATAAAGCACAAAATTTATTATTCCAAATGTATATAGGCACATAATCGAAAATACGTTTTTTGCATCGATTGGTCCCGTCCCCATATTTGTATGATGAAAAAAATTCTCTTACGCAAAAAAAAAAATCGAACAAATAGAAATACGTTTTTAAAATCATGTTCCTAAGTTGTATAGTTTTTGTGATATGAACTTTATTTTTCCACTTTCTTTCATACAGGCTTTTTTGTCAGTGATAGCGTCCTTTAATTCCTGCCATGATAGATTGTTCCAAAACCGCATAAAATAAATCTTTTCAAGTTTAATTAGCAATGTCAAAACTCCGCTTTTTTCTTAATTCTTCTTCTTATAAATGCCAATTATTTAGATCTTCATATTAGTTTAAAAAACATATGATGCATGCAGTGATGCAAATTCTTAAAAAACATATTGTTTGAAAAACGGAAAAAATTTTGAGTTTTTAATGAAGACTGACTTAAAAAAATATCGAATTCGATAGTCGTATTTCAATGTCGATATATCGGTATTTTAAATATCGGCGATATATGTCGATTATTTTTTTTAAATATCGATATTTTGATATATCGATATTTTTTGCCCATTCCTAAAACAAAATGTATATGAAGAGTACATCAGGCTGAGTATTCGTCTCTTTCGTCTACACAGAAAAAAATAAAACTTGATTTCAATTAAAAAATTTGTGATATTAATTAAAAAATTAATTAAATTTGCACCAGTAAACAAATTAATAGTATCAATTAAACCAGTTAATACTATTGATTAAACGTTTAATTTACTTGATTAAACGTTTAATTCACTTGACTAAATTTTTAATTAAAACTGATTTTATTTTTGATTAATGCTTTAATTGGTGAAAAATTTTGGAGAATTTTTTCTGTGTATAAACAAGCAAGCTGATCAATAAAGGCTCAACTATAATATGCTTAAGTTGGCTTAAGAAATTGTGCGAATACATATGATTAATATGTGTCAAACCATATTGAACTTAAGAAAACTTTTTGGTTAATTTTATGAAACTGGCAGTTGCTTAAGCAAAGTGTGAAACAGATCGCACTATCCTATCCGTACGGAATAAAATATTTTTTGATTTTTTTGTTGTTTTTTTAAATGCTTTTGAGCGTCTTTTTGTTAATTTTGAGAATAGCTAAGGCCAGCTTATGCATATTATAGTTGGGCCTTAAGACTTGCATCGTGGAGAATTGGAACTAATCATTAACAAAGTGTCGTATCAAGAATATAGTGCATTATTTTCTTTATAAATAAGAAATTTTGAAAAATTTTTTTGTTTTTTTTTTATACATTTTTGCAGACCTCACTGTTGTCAAACAGCAAGAACTTTTTTATACTACCAATATATATATTATTGCATCTATTGTATCTGATTGGTTTTATTTATATGTGTGTGCTGTTTTAAATTGTTAATATACATACATATTCTAGTATTTCCATACACATATGTACATTAGGGATATAACGTTTTGCAATTTTTGCAAATATCAAAAATACCACCGCATAGCCGTGTGGGGCATAAAAAAATATAAAAAAATATGGTGTCACTTTTCCTCTTTCGTGAAAAAAGTTTCCGCACCGAAAGCGTTGAAGTTTTGTTTTTATTTTTTTATTTTCATCATTAAATCAGTTACTCTTGTCTTAAATAAGTTTGTTTTTGTTTAAATTCATATACATATAATCTTCAACATTAAACCATTTTTCATAAGTCTAATGCAAAATCAAATGGGTTTCAATTTCCAAAAATAAAATTCGCACATAATATGGAGTTTTAGGAATCGCTTACGGTGCGGAAACTTTTTTCACCGAATCAGCTTAAAAAATAGTTTTTTATTATCAGAACAAAATTCCCCACATGGTGCTGGAGTGGTATTTTGCACTCAAAAAAAAGTTATAACCCTAATGTACATATGTATCTTAACTTTAGTCTTGTATAATTATTACAAACCAAAATTGAGAAAAATTAATCATCATGCTCATATAAATTCTTGTTGCACGGGAAGAAGAGTTACCAGGTTAAGGGGTTTCCCCCGATATTAAGAGGGGTTTGAATCATTTAGGGCAGTGACGTCCAAAATTTAAATTGTGGTTGTATTGCTTTTTATTAGTATTAGTGAATAAAGAGACAAATATTCTTAATAAAAATACAAAAAGTATGTAAGCATCCGCCGCATGTGCACTCGTCGCTTGGTAATCGACGACTGAATTGTGTACTCTCGTGGACTAAATGAAAGAGCGTTAGAATGCGTGTGAAGAATGTGTGTGAATTATTTCCACAATTGAGGTATGGGCTGGACACCAATGATTTAGGGGTACAAATTCTTAGGTGGAAAATTTATAGGGCCTTATTTAATTTTTAGAGTGTATTAGGGGGGTTATAGTATCGGGTGATTTTTTTAGCTATTATCTTTTTGGCAACACTGGTTTAAACAGCTGACGCATGCTTCGTGTTTTGTTTCACTGTCAAACATCTACAGTTTGGTGTATAATTTAATCATGAATCGTCTTACAAACGAACAACGCTTGCAAATGATTGAATTTTATTATCAAAATGCGTGCTCTGTTAAGAAAGTTCATCGTGCGCTTCTTCCATTTTATGGTCAGCTCATTTTTGTGCTCAATGGGTACGTTTATAAGCAGAATAAAAGATTTTTGAGTGAAGATCATCCAGAAAAAGTCACAGTTTGGTGCGGTTTATGGGCTGGTGGCATAATTCGACCGTACTTCTTCAAAGATGATGCGAATCGTAACGTAACTGTGAATAGTGAGCGCTACCGTGAGATGATATCCAATTTTTTTTTTGCCCAAAATGCAAGAGCTTGAATTGCATGGCATGTGGTTTCAACAAGACGGTGCCACATGCCACACAGTACGTTTAACAATGGACTTATTGAGAGGCGAGTTCGGTGAACATTTTATTTAACGTTCGGAACCGGGCAATTGGCCGCCTAGATCTTGCGATTTAACGCCTTTTGACTAATTTTTGTGGGGTTTTGTTAAAGCTCATGTCTATACACACATGCCCGCTTCAATTGATGCATTGGAAGACAACATTGAAGCATTTATTCATGAGATACCGGCCGAAATGTTGTATTCCAAAATTGGACTAAGCGGATGGATGATTTGTGGCGCAGTCACGTTCAACATTTGTATGAAATAATCTTCAAAAATTAAATTATATGGACCGTACTATCGATTCAAATAAAGATTTCATGCATCTTTCTAAATTTTATGTGTTTTTTTTTAACTTTCCTATAGCCCTTAAAAAAAATACCCTTTATTAAACACTATTGCGGGATTCACAAGGTGCTATAAATTCGAATGTCTTAAAATAATATCATTAAAAAATACGACAGTTGTGAACAACCCCTCATAATTCAGTGTCCTATTTTTAATTTAAATCAGCTAATTTAAAACAAATATAAAAAATTAATATTTACCTAAAATAAAAATATTTTTAAATTCTAATCCATGAATACTAAATTAATTTGACTTGATTATTAAATTAGACTATTTTCCATGTTTCAGACGCAAATCACAAATAAATTTTATTTTGTTAATTTCCCAAACAGCAAACTAAGCCGATCTAATTTGATGCCGCAAGTGATTTGCAGGTTAAATTCGGATTTCATGCGAATAAAATTATACAATCAACAGCGACGGCTTACAAAAACTAATACGGCTCGGCTCAGCCGCTCAGCGCATTTCTCTTCTGATAAGTTACGACAGCACAATAAATATAACAAACAAAGTTCTATTAACTTAAGGCATTTTTTGTTTACAAAGCAACAACGACATTTTTAAACAATTGTTAGAACATTAGGACAATATAAAATGATAGAACACCTTGTGTGCAAAAATCGCTAGACTCCTGCTATACGCATCTGGAAATCGCTAGATTTAACGGAAAAATAGCTTAATAACCATCTTTGAATATAATAACTGAAAGTACCATATTTTGCAACTGCTCAAGGTTGTCCTCGAGCTAGAAAATTTAGGATCAAAATTTTAACCCATGAAGACGTATAATTATTTTTGTTAAAGAAATTATTTTTTTTACTAATTATTATTAAGGACAGCCTAAATTACGTTGAAAAAATGCATAAAAAATATCAGGTGCATAGGGGGCTATATAGGGGCCGTACCATATAGGGTACAGTAGGGCTAAAGGCAGTCAAAAAATACAAATTTTGAATTTGATGTTTTTTTTTTTTTAATATGATACATTTTTCGTGTACAGAAACATTGAACTTAAAATTAGGTTTTTATTTATTTTTTGTATGATATATAAGAAAACATCTGGTATGGCATTGTTCATGGCATTGCCCACACCTGGTTCGCTTTTATGCTTGGAAATATAGTGATCTTTTCCGTCATATCGGGCATCAGATGTTATAGAAGATGAAAGACTAGGACCTGGTTTTTCACGTTGTTTATTACTCTCAATAATTACATTTGCAATACGACGTCGGAAGTTTAGAAGGTCTATATTATTACCCCCATTCTGCCTACAAAGCAACCACGCGTTTTGTACTGACATGTCAATGCAGTGGAGAAGCAAATAGAATGTTTCGAACTCCAATGGAATGGTTTTCATTATACTTTTCTGAAAACGTTTTTGAGCACTGTCCTCATAAAGAGAATTATAGAAGTGATTGCAAATCTAGTTTTTTTTTAATTATACTTTCTAGCACGCTTCATCATCCTGCTGAAACTCTGGTAGTCCGTCTGTATGTGCAGAAATCTCTGCTGGAGCTCGAAGCAAGTTTGGTGGTAAATTATGTATGCTGACAGAATCTTCTTAACCAGATTCAGTCAGTCTGGTCATCATTGGCGGTGTCAAGTGGAAGTACAAAAATATATAAATCTTTACCCTGGTTGTCGTAATTATCGTCTTCTTCTAGAATTGTGGCAATGTCGTGCAGCGTTAATGCTCTGAAACACAAAAACCAATATTATAAGCTATAAAGCAAACAAAAAAAAAAAAACATTTGTATATATTGCTCATGCATAGACCTACTGTACCACTAAGAGGTACACCTACTTTAGCGTATAATATTTCTCGTTAAAAGACCAAACTCTATATTTTTCTGTGGCACTAACATACAACGTAGTCATCTATTCTAAATAATACACGCACATATTAGAATTCCGATAAATTAAGATAAAACTTACCTTTTTTTTTTTACTTTTCTACCGGGGTATTTTTCTCAAATTTTCCTAAAATTTTGATGATTTTTTTTTTTTTTTTCAATTATTAAAAACACTTAAAAGTAATACCTTCAACTTAGAAAGAAAAAATATTATCAATGGTTAAGTCACAATGATTTTTTAAATACGACCGGTCTATTTTTTTTCTGCTCATTTAAATGCCAGTTTTTTTTTAGTTTCGTTGAATTTAAAAAGTAAAATTTACAAAGTAAAGCTTTTTGATAAGACGTTAAAAGGAAGTATTTTAAAGGCGAAGTATTCATAAAATAAAACGACGCACAACTTTAAATCAACTCCTAAAATGCTCAAACTTTTTTTTAATTCCGAAAATATATACAAAGTAAACGAAAATGATTTTGCAACATTCGATATTCTAAAAGAAACTTGATTCCAATATTTAAAAAAGTGATTTCGTCTAGCCTCTTCTTTGATCAGATACATAACATAACTGTACTGTTTATAATTGGGTTTTTAGATATTTTATTAAAAAATATTCAAGACTCTTTAACAAAAATATTTTTGGGGAAATTCAGCACAATTTTAAAAATTTGGCGATTTTGGCTTTATTTTATTAGTACGTTAATTAAAACTGAGTTCAGTTAAACTTATCAAAATCAAATAAATTTTTAAGCTTTACCATTTAGGGGGATTTTTTCAAAATACGTTTATTTTGGGGGATTTGAAATTTTTTTGGGGAAAAGACAAAAAATTACCTGGCAACACTGACTGAAAGTGTTTAACAATTGAAGAATTAGGAAAGTATTTAAAGCAGTGTTCGAAAATAAACAGTACATTATTTAACGTTCGGCTCACACACCCAGGAACGATATCTATTTTTTTAGTGATTGTGTAGACATACACAACCCTTAATAATAATATAATGTTCGGTTCTTTGTTAAAAAACAGAACAATTGTAGTGATACTGTAGACAAACATTATATTTTAATGTTATATAATGTTTTTTTTTCGTGTGTGTATTTTGTTTTTGTAAAAATGTTTTTTTTACCAGCCAAAAGGGACGAACATTAACGAGACGAACCGAACACATTGAAGTTTGTGGATTTTCAAAAAAAACCGAACGGAATTAAAATTTCACATCTTTTGTTGAGTTTGATAAAAACTGTAATATTTTTGTGTTCGAAAGATGACTAACAGGGAAACGTTATTTTTTTAATGATTTTCTACACAAACACTATTAGCGTTTGTGTTTTCCACAAATCTACCGAACCAAACATTAAAAAACGATATTAAGTGTTTATTTTCGAACACTGATTTAAAGTGGTTTAAAAGATAAATTTCAACAAGTTATTCATTTGCATTTTAATTTAAGGTCAGTATTTGCTAAAATTTATAATTAAATATTTTGTGTCTTATCGTTAAGGTGTTTCTAAGCAAATCATTTTTAAAGATACCAATTGATTAAAAAAAAAAATTTTTATATAGTTTTTCTACTCAACAAATCAAGTGCTTTAATGTTGCCTGAATCAATTTTATGTGCTTAGTCATTTGCTTACTTTTTTTTCAAAGGTTTTTAAAAGATGAAAATATTTGTTTTGTTATTTTTTCCGTTCTGTTGGCTTTTGTTTTCTTTGCCAGCCAAGCAGTTAGAAAATAATTCAAAATCATCGTTCTTATACATAATTACACAGAGTTTTAATTAAATTTTATTTAAACCGTAAAGAAGAAAATCATTAAATTTGAATAATAAAATTTATGTAAAACTATGTCCGAAGTCATTGAACTTTTAATCATTGCCGTAAGAAATTATACTTAAAATACAAGTCACTACAATTTTTTTTATTTTGGCTTAAAGTAAGTTTTTGGCTAACTACCAGTGATGGAAAATTCACTACTATGGTACTATTTTCAGTACTTTTTCCATTCAAAAACAACACGGTACTACCACTCTTCTTTGCTTGGAAATTTAGCGTTGACATTATTTTTAAACATTGAAAATCAGGGCTGTGGAGTAGTCGACAAAAAGTACTTTTTTCGACTCCAACCGCTGAAATTCAAACTCAGACTCATAATCTAACCTTAATGCTAAATGTATATGAGTCTAGTCCTTATTTGACTTTAAACTTTTTTACTGCCGTACTCTTAAATGTTTAAATATAGCAAGAAAACGATTCTGTAAAAATTAAAAATCGATATTTTAAATATTGCATCTTCAATTTGGAAGTATTTTTATTTTGGAAATTCCTATTTCAAAAGATTTTGTTATGCGTGCTTAATTCCCAGTTTTTATTCTTGATAAAAACACTTGAAATTTATTGTTGATGGGATAAGCTATTCCTATGCGCATTTCACTGTTTGCTTAGGCCAGATCATCAGGAAACTTCATCCATAAAGATTTTAGAAAAACTAAAGATATTAAACCAAATAAAACTGTTAAACGTATAAGACTTATAAGCAACAGTTCTACTTGTAACAATATCAAATTTAAACAAAACACATCAACAATAAACAGTGGGTTTATCTCAACTTACATTCCCCACTACAATAAGTTGAAATTCTCTCAACATTAATTGTAGTTGTAAGGGAATTAAGCACGAATAACAAAATCTTTTGAAATACAAATTTTGTATTCCCAAAAATTGAAATTACTTTTTGATTATTTTGGAAATTAATTGGTATTGTGGTTATTTCGTTGAACTATTTATGGTTTTTAATCCAAATTTTCAATATTTTTAATTAGGCTTAAGTTCATGAATTTTAATTTTTCATTAAATTATTTTTATGAAGAAAGGAATTTTACAACATGAAAATTAATTAAAATTGTTATTGATAATCTTTCATTCTTGACGTGGCTGGGGCTCGAACCCCGACCGGCAGGTTACCATGACTAGTTTCGATCGCAACCACTCGATCTCCTCAGATGAATTTGCCGTTTTATTAGAATTAATTAGAATTATTAGAATATTTTTTTAAATTTTTTATGCCGAAAAAATTTTGGAGTCGGAGTCGCGAAGTTTTTGTGGGTACTTCGACTCTGACTTCGGTACAAAAACCTTAAAGGCTCAGTTAGCCGGGAGTTACAGTAACCTTACCGTAAAAAAATAGGACCAATCTATTTTTTACAGATTATGAGGTGACATCTTCTAATTGCTTTACATACAACAAAAAGAAACAGCCGATTTGCAACGTTACTGTTACTCCCGGCTAACTGAGCCTTAACTCCGACTCTACAACTCCGACTCCACATGCGTATTGACAACATTGCCTACACAAAATTAATTCTTATCAGAAGAATATATCAAAGGCTTAATATAAAAAAGGTGTAACTCGATTTTTTGTTTGTTTACAGGGGAAGAAAAAAGCTTATGATATCCGAAAAATTTAAGATATAAAAAAAGTTTGAATGCGATTTTTAATTAAAATATGTAAACAATTATATACTTTGGCGGCATGAAATAACTCCCCACGAAATAATTCCCCAAAAATAAAATGAAATAAGTTCCCAATTCAGTAATGAAATAAGTCCCCAAAGGAATGAAGTAACTCCCCAAATCAAAATGAAATAACTTCCCAAAAATTGGGGAGTTATTTCATTGGAAATAAGTCCCCATTTCCTGAAATGAAATAAATCCCCAAAAAGTATTCAAAACATCCAATCAATTCAAAATAGGGGGGGGTGCTTTTTTACCATGGGAGGTAAGGCCATGATGGCTTTATTGCTCAATTTTGCGAAGTGAGAGATATAGCCATATTTTTTTCCCAAATGAGAGGCAAAGCCATATTTTTCCAGAATATGGTTACGCATGGGTGGGGTGCTTTAAAACCATGGGAGATAAGGCCATGATGGCTTTATCTCTCATTCAAAAGGGAGATAAAGTCTTTTATTTTTTTTGTTCATTTGAATGGGAGATAAAGCCATCATGGCCTTAGCTCGCATTAGCGATATTAAAAAATGGCTTTATCTCTCATTTCAGTTTTGAAGAACTTTTGCATTTTACATTGATTAATAGTTTTCACTTCCGGAAACACTAAAGTCAAGTATTGAAATCTGGCTTCGCATACTAGAGTTTTTCTGTGTGGCGGCCTGCGGCCGCGCTTAGGGGTTTTTTCCTCCAGTAGGACACGGCAGGTGGCTTCGCTGAATAAAGTTTTTCTGCGTGCGTCACAAGAATAAAAAAATGTTTTTCAATGATAACTAAGGATTTTCCCTTTTACAGAATGTTTACACCATGCATAACAATATTCTGAAAAAATATGGCTTTATCTCTCATTTGCGAAAAAAAATATGGCTATATCTCTCATTTCGCAAAATTTTAAATATGACATTATAGCAATAAAGCCATCATGGCCTTATCTCCCATGGTAAAAAAGCACCCCCCCCCCCCCCTATTTTGAATTGATTGGATGTTTTGAATACTTTTTGGGGATTTATTTCATTTCAGGACGTATTTTAATTTTTTACAAGTTTTAACTAATTTTGAAAATGAAATAAGTCCCCAAAAATTTTTTGAGGACTTATTTCATTTTAAATTTTGAAATAATGAAATAAGTCCCCAAAAAAAGTTGTTGTTGTTTCCTGTATATTTTTTTGGGGAGTAATTTCATTTTTTTTTTGGGGAGTTATTTCGTGGGGAGTTATTTCATGCCGCCATATACTTTAGCCCTCTAAAATTTAAATTGGCATTTGTCTACCAGATAAAAACAAAAAGTCTTTTTTTTTTAAATTGAGTTGGTATATTTAAATGTCAGTTATCCTCATCAGAATTTTGCTCGATTCATAAATGGCTAAGATATGAGCAAAAAAATATGTATTTGAGTTTTTTATTTTTAAGTTTATTTTCCAAAAAAAAGTACCATATTGTTGAAAAAAGTACTCTTTTGCTTGGTGGTCAGTACCATCTAAATTTTTCAATTTTCCATCACTGCTTACTACCTATTTAAATTGATATTGCCAGGCTATCACGCAATTTAGGAGCCCTACTTACAAGCGATAGTTTCCAGAATCCGCTCCAGAGAATCTTGGTCTCCTCCAGTAAACGTCTGAGGCTTATATGTTTCTCCACAAGTCACGTTGGGTTAAAAATGAGAAGTTAAAAATGATCAAAAACCAGTCTTTTTTAAATATCGGCATTATGATTGTCGTAAACAACATTAATACGGGACAATAGAACACTTTGTGAATTGACAAAATGTGTCGTAAATTTAAACTGATATCGACAAAAAATTTAAACGACTGCAACTTTCTTAGTTTGCAGGATTAGGAGCGAGTGGATTCGTTGTAGTTGTTATACAATTTGATTAAGTTGTACAACCAATTGTTACGTGAGCGGTGCGGTTGACCAACTGTTGGTCACCCAATCAAAAACATTTGATTTTAGTTAACTTAAGATCAACTTAGCTATCAAATTGCTAGGCGCGATGGCCATTTTTTTTTTTCGTTTTTCCTTTTTATTCTGACGTTTTGTTAGTAGCAACTTCGCCAAAAAGTAAACAATGTGTGCGTAAAAGAAGAAAAAACTCAAATCGGAACTTATGTTGTCTTTAAAAATAACTTTTTAATGAGTTTGATAAAAAATTTCATACAAAATTGTAGCCAGTTCAGCGAACGATCAACTGGCTTATTCAATTCAATTGTACGATCAGTTGCAACGTGTAGGGGCCACATTATGGTTTTTTGTTTTTTTTTTTTATTGTATTTTAATGGTGGAATTATGCACCGAATGATATAAGGTTTTGCAAAAATTCGTTTTATTCGACTGGAAATCACTCTGTAAAATTTCGTGAAGATCATTCCTTAATTTACATTAGGCCCCATATAAACCCTACTCCCGGAAAACAGTTAAGTACGCCTAAAACCATAATTATTAATGCTATCATAACAAAATTTGGCACGTCACAGTTTTAAAGGACTAGAAATGACACTATGCAATTTCGTGGAGATTGGCCCATAATTTACCCTAGGGGTAGAAAAACGCCGAAAACCGTAATAAATAATGATATCAGAATAAAATTTAATACATACCTAACAGTTTTATATTACTAGAAATCACACTAATAAATTTCGTGATGATCGGTCCATAATTTACTATAGGCCGCGTATAAAGCCCACTTTGGTAAATTAATTAAATACACCTAAAACCGTAGCAGATGAAGATATGGCGGTAAAATTTCTACCAACTAAGCTTCATATGACCAGAAAAAATGTCATGCCATTTTGTGATATACGGTCAATAGTTTATCTTAGATCTTTTATTTAGCAGCCTTCTGAAATTCGCTTTAAACGCTAAAACTAATTTAAACGCTGTTTTGAAATTTATGTTTTTCAATACCAGAAATCACTCTACAGAATATTGAGATGATTGGTTTACAATTAACAATGGTTTTAATATAAATTCCCCTTCTGAAAATCATTTTAATTCGGCTAAAACTCTTACGAATCATAATATTTGACTCAAACTAGTTAAAATTGCTAAAAAAAGCATAAAACTTTCTGATTGTCGGTCAATAATTTAATATAGGTCTAAGTCGCAACCAATTTTAACGCCGACGTCAGTTTTTATATAGATTAATAAGTAATAAATAGATATCACTCCTGAAATATTCGAACTGTTGGGGGAGGCTATTAAAGATACGACACAGCCAAATATAGCACTCTAACCTGTTTTTTGATAACTTTATTCTTGGCTGAACACGGGATTGAACTCGGGCTGAATTTACATCTAATAATTTAATGAAAATTAGTTCTGAGTTGATTTCTTTGGACTCTTGTATGCTTACAACACTTTTTAAAGTGTGTGACGAACAGCACCGCATAGCATTTGTGATTGTTCACAAACCATTTGTACTTATGTACATTTGATTTTTGTGTGTAATTTATTTTCACAGAAATTTAGGCAGGCCTTTAATATATACATATATATTTATATCCCTGCAGTTTTTTCGTGACAATTTACCCCAAAAGCGGCAGTACTGGTTATAAAACTATCCACATTGATCCTATACTCGGGAGACTGGTTCTAAAACTGCGGAAAATTTTACTGTCACTTAGCTGTCGCAGATGGTGGATAGTAAAAAATGTATATCATTGAGCATTTTCCCAGCGGGAAAATGGAATTAATAGCAATCGAGAAAGTAATACATATCTTGTATAATATTTGATTCCAGAATTCATTATTCTTAACACAGACCATGTCCTAGGATTGTAAAAAATTATTTTAATGTATACTGGGAATGACTTAAATAATTCTATAAAAAAAAAGATAATTGTCACGAAGAGAAGAAAAAGCACGAAACATTTTTACGAACAGATACAATACATTCCTTGTTCTGCAAATGTGAAAATATACTAGATATACTACTAATCAAATCATAATTATTGTGTCAATAAAATTACCTTCTCGATTCCCATGAATGCATTATTATTCTTTCGAAAATAATACATTATTTTTTTAGTTATTTATGTAATTAATTCCTTATTTTCCCGCTGGGTTGTTCATTTTATGAGAGAGAGAGAGAGAGAGAGGGAGAGAAACAGAACGTATGACGACACAATCAGAAAAGCAGATTTATGGTTGGTGATATCGGGTGTTTTTTTTACAGGTTTGTTTTTCGAATAGAGATAAAACTGGCATTTTGTGGTCAAATTTGGCAACTCTAATGTCATTTATGTTCAGTTTGGTTTGCCATTGCATCATGAACAGGTTGACAAAAGAACAACGCTTGCAAATCGTGCAAATTTATTTCGAAAATAACGGTTCAGTTCGCGAAGTTTACTGATTTTCATCGCAAAATTTTGTTCAGGGATGAGGCTCATTTTTGGTTGAATGGCTACGTCAACAAGCAAAATTGCCGCATTTGGAGTGAAGAGAATCCACATGAGACCCTTGAGACGCCATTACATCCACAAAAACTGACTGTTTGGTGTGCCCTATGGGCTGGTGGAGTCATTGGGCCATACTTCTTCCGAAATAATGCTGGAGAGGCAGTTACCGTTAATGGAGACCGGTATAGAGCCATGATAACCGACTATTTTGTTCCCGAATTGGATGGCATGAATGTGGATGAGTTGTGGTTCCAACAAGACGGCGCTACATGCCACACAGCGCACGCCACAATCGATTTATTGAAGGAAACATTCGATGAGCGCATAATTTCGCGGAATGGACCTGTCAATTGGCCACCAAGATCGTGTGATTTGACACAATTGGATTATTTTCTTTGGGGATATGTGAAGTCGCTCGTCTACGCCAACAAACCAGAAACGTTAGAGGAATTGGAAGCCAACATTCGTGGCGTTATTGCCGACATACGGCCCCATATGCTCGAAAAAGTGGTTGAAAATTGGACCTGTAGAATTGGCTTTATTCGAGCCAGCCGCGGCGGCCACATGCCTGAAATCATATTTAAACATTAATGGCATAAAATTATCCTTCCAATAAAGCCAAATTGATGGTCATTAAAATGATTTTCTTGTGTTTTATTTCAATTTGAAGTTCTATACCACTGAAAAAAACACCCGATATAAGAAGGCAATTAAGGGTAAGCCAAGAATAACCGGTTTATGAACTGTCTTTTTGTGTCCTCTTAGTGACAATTTACCTCCTCGTATGACATCCCCTTGTTAAAGTGGCCAGTCATATGGCTAGCATTCGGGCTGGATGTGTCATAAAGGGGCTAGTATTATAACCAGCTCGGAGACAGCCCCATGAACTACAGGGATGTATATAGATATACATATGTATATGTGTGTAGTTAATGGTCTTAGATCAAAAATGCCCAGCCTATTTTAAAAGATTTTAATAAGAATTATAAATTGGAAACAAAAGGTTGGCGTAGGATTTAAAATTGTAGTTTAAGCTGCTACAGCTAACACAAGATCGGATTTTTTTTTTCTTCTTATTTGACTTTCGTAGTCCATTTTTTACTCTATTTACCTCGTCCAAAGGAATATTAAAAATATTTTAAGCCAAACCATCATATGCCTGTAGGTTTCTCATTAAAGTAAACTTTATTTCAATCATGATTCTTATAGATTAATGATACTTTATGATTTGTCACAAGATCACAGGGTCTTCGGTTAAACTGATCTAATTCCCTTAACCAGACATTGGCAACTGTATAACAAATGAAAAACAATTTATGTTAAAATAAATGTATACACATTTTGAATGAAAGCACTTACTCCATTTAGAGCCTTTTAACACGGGACAAGCGGCATGTTTAGTGCGATAGTCAGCATCCCCGGAGGCATGTAAGTTATACCAAAACAACATGGCACCTTTGTGTGGTTTAACTAAAATATTTAGAAAAGGAAATGCAGTACCCCCACCTTCTTCCACATCGGAGAGCTAAACGAGAAATGAATCAGAAAATTTTAAAATAAAATATTAATTAAACTTACATAAAAAATAGCTGTGGAAATACGATTTCCTTCCACGTCAGTAACAATAAAATCGTCCTGAAAAAAAATAAATATTTATAATTTGAAATTAATTCCCTAATTACTTTATTTTACCGTAAAGAAATCGAAATGTGGCTCATAATGTCCTCCTAAACCATAATTTGCTATTTGCAAATCTTCGGCATTGTCCGTACTCAGTCCAGTCAGATGATTAACATGCTCTAACCACTTGGTGGTGAATTCATGATATGAATACTTGAACCAAGCTGTCTTACTAGTGCGATAGTGAGTGACTTCTGAACTGGTGCCATCCTTTGAAAACACAGTTGATCTTCTTATATAGGGTTGTGCCATTTCCTTGATTACCTCCATTTGGTGATCAGTAATAACATCGTGTACAATTATTAAATACGGGTCAATTGATAATTCTTCCAATTTAAAGGGTTGCAATAAACGATATGGGTTGTTATTACTATGAAGCTTGCAGAAGAGACGACTTTGTCGTTCTTCGGATAGAGGTTTTATTTCACCGCGACATACTTTTTCATAAAGTTTATACTCATTGGTATTCTATATTGGAAAAGAAGTCCAATTATGAAGATTTTTTTTAAGCTTAAAAATGTCTTACATGATATTGATTTTGTCTTGTGGAATTCTGATACATTAATCCTTCTAATTTTCCTTCTCCTTTGACGGCTTCCAAATGCGATTTTGTTTCCCAAGCACTCTGTCTTGTTTCGTCCTGTTGTAGGACGTAATCTATTAGTTCTAAGGCTGAATCAATGTCCCCTTAAAAAGAAATACATTTTTTTTAATAATTAATTTAAGATAAATTTGTTGTATGAGTTCTTTCGAAGCTGCGTCGCTGATGAAAAAGTACTAATTTTCACTGTGCGTCGTTAGATTTTCAAAGTTGCGTTGCTTTAGGTTTGAGTCTTGAGTCTTGATTTTTAATTTTCTATTTTTTTCTAAAATATGGCAACGACTTTTGTTTCGACATAATTGCGCCATGCCCTCAAAACTCTAGGATTCCCTTTCTAACTAAAAATCAATGAAATTTTAATACAGGAAATTTATTTTACATTGAAAAAAATCTGTTCAGTAAACATTGAACCAATTTTTTGTGAAAGCCGACTAACGACAACAGCCGCTATGGACTCATCAGACAGTAATTAATTTTTATTTTGTTTTTTTTTTTATAAATTAATTGAATATTTTATTTTAATTGAATTGGTCATTTTTACTTGGAATTGTAATAAAATTTTATATTATTTTGGTTTTTAAAATGTTTACTTTATTCAGTATTTTCGTTACCCTGGAACCTATCTTCGATCTTTATATTCAATCACTTTGCGTCGTTTCAATTTGCGTCGCGTTATTTCGGAACGTATCCACGACGCAAAGTGAGGTATTGGTGGTAGATGCATTTTAGTCTTTAGTAGGAACTTTTGTTAGGTATAATCAGACTTAATATTAAAGAACAACTCATATTTTCTAAATTTTGTTTAAGTGTTCATCTGCATCATATTCTGTATCGGGGAAACGTTGGCAAAATCTCAAGTAGAAAAATAAAAAAGTGGAATAAAAAAGTTCAAAATATATTAATTTTTTTTTTGGGTTTCATTTTTAAAATGTCGTCATCAACTTAATTTCTTGTTATTATTTTTAAATCTTTGCATCACTCACCTCACAATATAAATTAATTAATTTTATAATCTCTTCCTTATTTAACTTTTATGAAATCTTAATGAAAAGTTATGTTTATTATTATGCGAATACAGTATTGCCGTGTTTCCGGGGGAAGACACTCAGACTTTCTGAAATAAAACTTTCATAGTATGATCCTAGACTTAAATTCAATTAAAGTTTCCATTGTGGCCACGATATCACAACAATACAACAACAACAGGCAAAGCAATAACAGTCAGTTGTTTTTTGAAGGTGACGACGATATCACAACAATACAACAACAACAGGCAAAGCAATAACAGTCAGTTGTTTTTGAGACCACCTTGTAAGTTAATAATAAATATACTAGTGCATACTTTTGCCTTAATTAAATATAACTTTTTAAATAACACTTAAATCAAATTGTATTTAAATACGATTTAAGTTTATATGAAAATTAACAAAATATACTTAAATACTATCCTATAAATTGGACATTAGTCATATTTTTAATACAGACTATCACTCTTATCAAATTCATATTATGCCTTTCAATAAATCTTATTTTAATTATTAATTAAGTCGACTAACTACTTACCGATTGCCTTGTGATATTCGGCAATTGTTTCTATAAACTCCAAAGTCATCTTAGCATCATCATCATTAAAATCACCAGACATTAACATTTTTGTAGATTGTTTTAGCCAGGGTATTGTGTGATTATAATCTTCCATGGCAAACAAATATTCACCAACCAAGTAACAATCTTGCCATGACATAGAAGAACTACAAAACAAATTTTATCACAATACTATTGTTTTTTACTTAGTCAAATTATACACATAATTTACGGATTAACAACAATAAATCATCATTATTATTTATCGTGCTGTTAAAAGTCATGTTTTAACTCACCCATATTTTACGCCATTTAACATTCCACTAGCCACTTGTGAAACATCTAATTGGTATGTTTCCTGTAAGCGTACCAAGGCCAGTGTGGAACCAACCATATCATTTTGTGTGGGAAAACTTAGTTTTTGTTTTAATACTTCCAAATTCTTTAAATAATCTACGAGGAAAATAAGTAGAAAAAAAAAACAGAAAAATCAGAAAAAAACACAATATCAAAGTTTATCTACTTGTACGTGTGGCATCAATCATAACAGACTCTTCAAATGTTGGCCAATCTGTAAAGAGGCGTTTTATCAAACGATACGCATTTATGGGATTGTTAAGGTAGCCCTCGAGATTACTTGAGGCATCACCATGTTCTTGATGCAGAAAATTGATTTCACTGCAAAGATTATGAAGAAATTCCAAATTACATTAAAAATTATTATTAAATATGTAGAAGAAAAATGTGTGTGGCTTGAACACAAATTGTTTAAATAATTAAATGCCATTAAAACTGTTGATTTGTTGTAATAGAAAATTTAATTGCAAACGATGTTAATTGGTATTTATTTGGTAGAAAGAGTTTAATATACACAAAAGAGATGATTAATCTAGCAAACTTTTTAATGAATTCGTAGTGTTAAGTTTTAATGCACCGTGGGTCGTATATTAGAAATTGTCAAGTAAAATTTTAACTTAGATATAAAAAATTAGATAAAACCTTTCGAAAAACAAGAACTACAGTATAACCCGGTTAATTACCCCACGCTTAAATGCCTTTCACGCTTATTTACCTCGAGTTTTAAATCCCCGATTTTTTTCTTCCATTTTTTAGACAAAAATCCACGTTTAATTGCCATACGCTTAATTACCCGATTCGGATAATTGCCTTAAAAATTTAACTCCCAAAACAAAATTATACCTAAATTTCATTCGTTTAATTGCCTCAGTACTATTTGACAAAAACACAGCAAGTAATGTAACCAAGTTTTACATGTTAATAATTTGAAAATATGCACTAAATTTTTTTTTAAAAAATATGCCTAAAAAACAAAATGTGGCTTGATTAAAAGAAAAATATTCAACAAATTAATATTTGCATTAAGATATTTTGTCTTAAAGAGATTAAACTTTGAAGTTTGCATGGGGACTATGTTTCGTTTTTATGACAATTAAACGTATTTACCCAATTTTATCAAATTATCTAAAAACTACTACCTTAACTTTTCGCACAAGGTTTACATGGACATACAACCAGCAAGATGGATGGACGGACACGAAAAGATTACCTAAACAAGTGTTTCTGATTCGATCGTTTACTAAACGATGCGTCTAGGTTTCTATGTTATAAGTTGCGAAAAACATTTATCTTCAACAAAAACTTGCTATGGCTTAAAATTGTACAGTGAAAATTTAATGTAGGTGGCGAAATTAAGGCAACAGAAAACTCATCTGTTAACCAGATTTTGAAGCAATTTTTTTATTTATTTTTTAAAACTTAAAATATGTGTGCAATAAAAATGCAGCAATGGCTACAATATGGAAATTATTTACAAACAAATCGATACCAAAATTCATTAAAAGCTCTAAACGCATAAATATATTGTTTCTGCTTTCATTGGTCGCACAAGAAAAACCATGCAATTGCATATTTACGTCTTCCATGTGTAGTAGTAGGATATGACAGGATATCTCAGAAAGCACTACAGACAAAATTTAAGACAACAAATCCCATTGCTTTTTATTGCTATCTCTTAAGATTAAGCTGATACAGGTAAAAATTCCTTTCTTAAATTTTTTCATACATCAAAGTTAAGTTATCTTGTAAATAAATACGTCTAATTACCTCACTGAGGTATTTAAACGAATTCGCTTAATTACCTCAATGAGGTAGTTAACCGTATTCTTATTATTACCTCAACGAGGTAGTTAAGCGTATTCGTTTAAATGCTTACCCCGCATAATTACCCAAAAATATTGGCATTTTTGTCGAGGTAATTATCCGTGGAATACTGTATGTACATTAGCGTGGCCGTTAGTTGTATGGAGAACTTTTTTTTTTTGATTTCTTATATTCTCCCCCCCCCAAATCGGTTCAGTTTTATGTAAAAAAAAATACAAAAAAATTTCGCAGCGATAAGTTGTGTTTTAGGGGGGGCGTCGGCCCCTCAAAGTTTGCCATCAAGCCATTTATTCAAATGTAATTTGTTTGCATATGACTATCTCTTAAAAACAACATTTTACAAGAACATGATATATGGCAATATTTTAGCTCTTCTAGTCAACAACATTAGCCTCGAAGAAAGTTTTTTGCTAAAATTAATATTTAAGAAAATAATTAAGAAAATAACAACAAAATTCCAAACATTTTATATACGTTTTATATATATAAAAGAGGGATTTAATGTCAAGTGAACTAATTTTGAAATCGATGTCTTTCGATTTGGATGAAATTTGCACCAACGTTAGTCCTATTGAATAGTAGTTCAGACACAAATTTTCAACAAGATCGGTCAAAAAGTTTCTGAGTTTGGGAGGGTCAAAGTTTGAAATTTTGGCCATACAGGTGTTCTTTCACATCCATGTAACTTATTACCAATTGGGGTTAGCAAAATTTGTCTCAAGCAGCTTAGCTATTTAATCAATCTTTTTAAAAAAAAATTTTGGTTTTTTTAAAAAATTTTTTAACATATTTTTTTTATATTTAAAACTTTTTTTTTTTTTTTTTTGCCAAGTTGTAAATTTAAAAAAAAAATTTTTAAAAATTCAAAAAAAAAACAAAAAAATTTTTTTTTTAAAGATTGATCAAATAGCTATCTAAGCTGCTTGGGACAAATTTTGCTAACCCCAATTGGTAATAAGTTACATGGATGTGAAAGAACACCTATATGGCCAAAATTTCAAACTTTGACCCCCCCAAACTCAGAAACTTTTTGACCGATCTTGTTGAAAATTTGTGTCTAAACTACTATTCAATAGGACTAACGTTGGTGCAAATTTCATCCAAATCGAAAGACATCGATTTCAAAATTAGTTCACTTGACATTAAATCCCTCTTTTATATATATAAAACGTATATAAAATGTTTGGAATTTTGTTGTTATTTTCTTAATTATTTTCTTAAATATTAATTTTAGCAAAAAACTTTCTTCGAGGCTAATGTTGTTGACTAGAAGAGCTAAAATATTGCCATATACCATGTTCTTGTAAAATGTTGTTTTTAAGAGATAGTCATATGCAAACAAATAACATTTGAATAAATGGCTTGATGGCAAACTTTGAGGGGCCGACGCCCCCCCTAAAACACAACTTATCGCTACGAAATTTTTTTGTATTTTTTTTTACATAAAACTGAACCGATTTGGGGGGGGGGGGAGAATATAAGAAATCAAAAAAAAGAAAATAACGGCCACCCTAATGTACATATCAGAGAATGACAACAAGTACCCATAAGAATAATATACAGAGGTATTTACCCACGCTTTTCGTTATTGTGTATACACATATTTATAACGCAAAAAGTATGGTTACTACTTATACTTATGCACGGCAATATCTTCACGCAACCACATTCAGTAAACAAAAATACCTACATGAATATTATGCAGATGTTATTCAATACCCATGAATGTGTTTTGGTTATCTGCCATACAAATAAAATATCCATGTTTAAAAAAATACCTTCAGTATTTTTGGCACTTCTGTGTAAAAATGAAAAAAAAATTTACCAAAAAATGTGCCTTGCCACTAGGCAGGTATGGGACTGTGTACATATTATTTATGATATTTAAAATAAATTTGTCCGTAACATCAGCAGCACCTATGTAAAACTACACATAAGCAATACATTTTTATAAAAAATAGGACCAGGAGGGGTGGGAAGGAGCAATTTCTGCTCTCCGAAGCTATCTGACAGATTTTAATGAAATTTAAAACATAGATAGATTCATATTTATACAGACACTTGAGATATGTATTTATTTAAAAAATAGGATAACGAGGGGAGATAGGGAGCAATTTATTTTTTCTCCAAAACTATCCAACAGATCTTAATGAAATTTAAAACATAGATAGATCCATATTTACATAGACACATAAGCTATGTAATTTTTAAAAAATATGACTAAAAGGGTTATAGGGGGCAATTTCTGCCTCTCCGAAACTATTTAATAGATTTCAATAAAATTTAAAAAATATAAAGGTTTTTATTTATTTGGACGCAGAAGCTATGTATTTTTTTCAAACTATGACCACGAGGGGCAAATAACATGTACGTTTTTGATCGAATATTCACCTTTATTGTGTTTGGCGTATTTAAAATAAACCTACGACTATTTGGTTATAGATTAAAGAGAACCAAACAGTCGTAGGCGTATTTTAAATACGCCAAACACAATAACAATAATCAAAAAAAACTTTGTTAAACAGCAATTGTAACACACATGAACAGCAACATGTGACATGACGTGTACATGTATCTTAAGCCAACAATATAAATAAATATGAAGTGAGTGGTTGTTTCACTCTTTCTTATTAGCACAACATACAAATCAATACTTACATGCATACATAAAAAACAATATCTTCCATCTCGTGTTGTCTACCTATGCTATGTGCGTGTGACAGCAACAAGTGGCTCTACGATATTTTTTATTTTTGCATGTAAAAACCCTTTACGCATCCGCACAATTTTTTTTACACTTATCGCTGTCACACACCCAAAGCATAGCTAGACGACACGAGATGGAAGATATTGTTTTTTTATGTATGCATTAAAGTATTGATTTGTATGTTGTGTTAATAAGAAAGAGTGTAACCGCCACTTAATACATTTAGCGCTTGCTTAGACGCCTTTCTGTAACGTTTTAAAATTCTAACATTTCTTTTTAATAAGTTGTAAAGAAGAGTTTTTCTTTAAAAATTTCATCCAGTGTATGTATGTATGTAGCATATGAAAAATTATAAATTTAAAGTATGGAAAATAATCAAGAAATTTTAGAGAAAATAAATAATTTTGGAGAGGCATAAGTCGCCCCCTATCTCCCCTCGTTATCCTAATTTTTTTAAAAATACATAGCTTGTGTGTCTACACAAATATGTATCTATCTATGTTTTAAATATCATTAAAATCTGTTAGATAGTTTTGGAGAGGAAGAAAATACCCTCGAGCTTCCCTTGAGGTCCTATTTTTAAAAAAATATATAAAGCTTGTGCGTTCATATTAATATGGATATATCTATGTTTGAAATTTTATAAAGATCTGTTAGATAGTTTCGGAGAAGCAGAAATTGCCGCCAACCGCCGCTCGTTGTTCTAATAAAATAAGCTTACCGCCTTAGTCAAATGTTAAAAAGCTTTAAAATTATCTTGATATTTTTCTGAATAACAACACAAAAATATTTTGCCTAGTTTCAACATTTTTAAAATTGCATTTGCCATCTCTGCTCTCCCTCGCGCTCTGTATATTTACGTTATACTTACGGTAATACACATACTTATATGGGTATTGCAGATAGCTAACAGAAATTTTATTTATATCTGCATGTACATTCAAATACACATTGGCAGCGTATAACTATACATATTCAACTTTAGCTTGTAATGGGTATTGGTACGTATGTGTATGGTTTTGATCTTTACCCATACATGTCCGTGCATGTTTTTTCACTAATATTGAAAGAGTACTTAAAATGATACATTTATCATTCTCTGGTAGATATATACCAGAGATCAGCAATGAATCGTTTTTTCGCTACTCATACTGACTCATGCAATTGTAAGTATAAGTGCGTAGAAATCATTTCAACTTAACTACTCTGATTCACTCATACTCACAAGAGAAATATTTATGAGTGCGACGTCGACATTATACGCATACTCATAAATGACCTCAGCTTGATTTATAATTTCAAGAAAATACTTACAATACTCACAATGATTCAAATCATTTAGCTCCTCCATTTACCGTTTTAACACAACAGAGAAAACACACAACGAAATAATCAGCGCTGCCAGATTAATTTGCCGAAAAATCGTCCACTTCATACATGTAACTTAAGTAAACTGTAATTGCCAAATCGTCACTTTGCTATTTCGGGGACAAATCTGTCAGCCTCGCATTTTGCTTCGCCTTGACTTGAGTAGATTCTAAATCAAACACAACAAATGTTGCTAAGTATGAGTACGATGAATAAAATGAAACTTTTTAGTGAATATGAGTTTGAATAACATTGGAATAAGTATGAGTGCGTATAAGTACAAGAATTTATGAGTCATGATTTAGCTCTACTCACTTTTTCACTACTCATTGCTGATCTCTGATATATACATTTATTTATATAAAGAAATTTTTCAAAAGAATAATGAACCACCTTAAGCTAACAAATTTTAAAGCCCCACACGTAACCACTAGCTTTGTAGTATACCCCCACAACTAGTTGTTAAGAGGTTATACTACGTTTATTATTCTGTGTGAAACTTTTTTAATTTTCATCTAAGACCGCATAAAGTATATTTATGCTGGGTGCTTGAGTAATTTTAAGTCAATTTAGACCTGTTTGACCGTCTGTTGAAAACACGCGCACTTTCCAAAAATTTCGATAGCAAAGAAAAATATTGTAATCAAATTGCTTCTAGTTTAGGCCTGCCATACGTCCTGGTTTTCCAGGATTGTCCTGGTTTTAGACGACTTGTCCTGGTGTCCTGGTCAACTATTAAATTGTCCTGGTTTTTATACAGGTCAAGACAAACAAATTAGTTTTTTGCTGGTTTTAGTTGTTAACAAAGGTTAAGATTTCTGTTATACACTGCTTACATAAAGCAATTGTATAAACAACTTTAATTAAATTCAACTGTTATCTGGTGTAAAGCTGGTAAAAGCTTTTAATAATATTAGATGAGAGTCAATCCTCTTTCAAATTTTGTTTCAACTAGTTGCTGTTAAAAGTTATACCGTGTAAACAACTTTTATAAGTAATCGAAAACCGATAACAAATTGCTTTCTCTAAAGCAGCCCATACACGTTTCAATTCAATTGTCAACTGAGTCGGTTGTTGTCAAAATCAAAGCGTGTATGGCTTTATCAATTGATTAGTTTGACAGTTGTCGATTTGGTTGAAGAAAAATTAAAAGATTTAGATTTTTTTTCAAGTTAAGTACTTGGTCTCAATGGACTAAAGAAACTCGTTTAAGGCTGAAACACTGGAGAGTAGTAATTAATGTAAGTTTGATTTTTATATGACATGCTGCCTGTTTTATACCTATGTATATCAAAGACCGAAATGAAGTTCTAGAAAAAGTGCAATCTTCTGAAAATCATTTTTGTTTAGAACATTTTAAGCTCAACTTTTTATTATTTTTCATTGTTTTCATGTACATGAAGTACACGTTAATTTTTTTATATATATTGTTGGATTTAAAAATAAAAATGGATGGTTTTGACATATACTTCATATAAAAGTATTAAAAAAAACTTTTTTGTTGGTGTAATTTTCTATCAATTTGTTTTCTATGTGTCCTGGTTGATAGGTTCAAACTTCTGGCAGCCCTATTCTAGTTCTAAGCAGTTTTTGAATATAGTTATGAATCAAAATGTGGAACAACCTCCCTAAATAATTGATTATTTTCTTACAGAAACTACTATAAATAGTAGCGAAGTGGACATATTGTTCTCAAATTAAGTACATATTCGTTCTATTCTACTAGAAATTATACCACGAGATTTCGAGAATAACAGTTCATAATTTACCATAGGCCTCATATATAAACTTCATCAAGTTCAGTTATAAATAACTGTTGCAATAAGAGCCAGTTAACAATCGGGTCTTTTCTGAAAATCACGTGATTTCAAACCACGTACTTTTAAAATCTAACGGACAGAAGGAAACACACGCGGTATAAATTAAGTTTCTATACTTAAAGTACGAGTCGAACTCAAAAAATTCAAGTACGAATAACACTTAGGCGTACTCAAAACAATCCTAAATGTGATTACTTTCGAAAATAAATACCGGTATTTATTAAAATAAATAAAAAATTCTTAAACCAAGTAAAAAAAAGTTTAACTTTTCGTTGGTGGTTCCATTCTGAGAGTAAAATTACAAATTGAGCTTTTTAATCTCATATTACTTAGTCTGGGTTTACACTACGAAAGTTTTCTTTCAGAAAGTCTGAGCTTATGGGTGAAAGAGGAAGAGAACATGCTGCTCTTCTCTCCCCTCTCACCAATAAACTCACACTTTCTGAAAGAAAACTTTCATAGTGAGAACCCAGACTTATCAAAGTTTGTTATAAAAAAAAAGATTTGGTTGTTGTGTATAGAAACTACAAAAACACATAATTTTCATGTTTAAAAAGTAAAATTGAAAGCAAGAGTTCTCATTTAGTTTATATTTTTAGTTAAATATGTACATTAAGTTTTTTATCAAGCGCATTTTCAGATTTATTCAATCTTAGTTGTACTTAAATCAATCTCATTTTCGTTTTATTTTAAGATCGAATTCGTGATTGAACATGGAAAAGGTTAGTATTTCGCGATTGAAAACCCGTACTTGATACTATCTTTCTATTAATACCGCTTCGCATTAGTGCTGGGATATTATCGATATTTTCTACTATCGATATTTATCGATAGTTCAGATTTCACTATCGATACATCGATATTACTGTCCACTGAATGAATGAAGAAGGAAAACTTTAACTAGTTTTTTTTCAGGCTAAAGTTCGTTGTTTTTATCACTTTATTGAACATATGAGACGTATCTGTGTACGCACGATATTTTAGATGACAATTTTTAAAAATTGTTTTGCTGATAAGCACCTTTCTAAAGGAACCAGAGTAACAAGTGCTATAAGATATTTTGTAGCAACTTTAGATAATGTTCTAAATTGGATTTGATTATCAACCCAAAAGGCAATCAATCCAGCGGACTTTTCCTCTAATAGTCGTTCATTGTTTAATCCTATGATCGCAATTGCAATTCCATTTTTATTTGATTTTTTTTTACAACATCATAAAACTATCTGATATTTCAGTCCCTTCAGGCCTTAAGTTAGTAGTAAAAAAGCACAGCTAAGCAATCCTTACCACCTGCCATTCTTGTTGTTTGTATTCATTGCTGTAATTCTGAGCGAATTAATTATATGTAGCATGTAAAATCTTGCGGCAAAAAACTGTGTGTGTATGGCTGCTGTAAGATGTCTTCATAGCTGTATTTTAAATAATAATAATATCGATTTATTTGCCTATTGATATTTTCGATAGTTTAAGACTATCGATAGTTTGCCAGCACTACTTCGCATTGATTTGGGTACGGATGAATTGACTTTTTTTTAATGATAGTCAATTAAAACTGAGCTTGGTGTAATTGGCGGAAAGTTTGATAGTGTAGGAGCAAAATGCAATAAGATAATTTTCTATAGTATGTGATTTTTTGTCAAACAGACAAAAGGTAATAAGATCAATTATGTAAAATGTCAATAAAAAATTGCAATGTAACTCAATTATAAGTGACATTTTCCCGTGAATCCTGCTTTTATTTCCGTGGATAGCAAGAATAGAAACCAATTTTAATTTTCTACGAAATTCCGGGACAGTAGTCTTTGCAAAAAGCTCTCATGTCTAAATGATCAATTTTCTGATTGTATAAGGAAAATGTTGGCCAGCTGGCAAGCCAATGGCTAAGAGGTCGTAAAACTTTTTATTGAAAATATATTATAAAGAACTCGTAGGCGTAGTTTATTATAAATATTAAAAAAAATTATTATTAAATATTCTAGCTTAATTAAAAGACGGAGATAATGTCGTTGTTATTCGTCTCAGGTCAAACTTGGTATTTAACAGACGCGTTAAGTCAGTCAGACTTTAAAAGACATTTAAAAAAAAATTGGGATCATACCACAGAACTTTTTGACGATATTTGCATTAAAAAGTTAAACATAAGTCTAAAGCAATTTTGAACATGAAAAGAAAAGCTCAAAGGAATTGATATCATCATTTTATACCGCCCAACTCTTCCCAGTGGGGTTTATAGTCAGGTGGTATTAGTGCTGGGATACAATCGATATTTATCGATAGTTCAGATTTCACTATCGATATATCGATATTACTATCGACTGAATGTTTGTACTCGTTACTTTAATTTATAAAGCGGCCCATACACTTGCAATATTATTGTATATGATATTCGCCATATCATTTCCATTTTGCCCTATATTATGCAATAAGTCGCATAATGGTTTCATTCATGCAATAAGAAGGTAAACTTAACCTATAGGAATAACATAAGCAGCATTGTACAATGTTGCCAACACATTTCACTTTCTTTTCGTTGTGCAATAAAAATCAAAAGTCTTTTAATTGTTGCCATAAGGCTACAGATCGTTGTTTTTATCACTTTATTGAATGTATGAGACGTATGTACGTATATACGCACGTTTTTTTAAATGGCAGTTTTTTAAAAATTAATAAGTACCTTTCTGAAGGAACCGAAGTAACAGGGACTATAAAATATTCCTTTGCAATTTTAAAAAATTTTTTAAATTCTAAGTCCAAAAAGGTAATCAGTCTATCGGACTTATCCTCTAATGGTCGTTCATTGTTTTGTCCTATGCTTGCAATTGCATTTGGATTTGCATTTTTTTTACAACATTACAAAAATATTTGACATTTCAGTCCCTATTTAAACATGTACAAATGCCGACTTAAAGGTCTTTAGTTAGCAGTTAAAAGCACTGCTCTGTACTGTATTCATTGCTGTAATTAAGCGAGAATTAATAAAAGCAAGTAAAAATTTGCGGCAAAAAACTGTGTGTGTAGCTGTATTTAAAATAATAAAAATATCGATATTTATATTTTTCCTATCGATATTTTCGATATTTTAAGACTATCGCCAGTTCGTAGTTCCTCAAAAAGTAAAGATGACTAAAATGTAAAAGGTGTCTATTATTGTGCAGTTGACTTTTGTACGTTAACTCAAATGCGGCTATTTCGATTAAAATTAATTGTTTGATAAAGGAAGAATGCAGTAAACTTTTTTTTTGTTTCCAAAGTTTTCAATCGAAATAGGTATCGTTTTTATAATAAATTATGGACGTCAAAAGTTTGATACCTTTGCTTTATATTAGGTTTGTCCCTTCGCTGCGCTTCTTCTTCATATTATCGTTGCCAGTAGCTTAAAATTTTTGCTAAATTAAGTTATTGTACTTCTTTAATTTACTAAGGGGATTCAAAGTACCTATTTTTATTTATAAGTTCTTATTTTTGTAATTTAAAAGTATTTTTTTGAGGCTTGTTTCAATTTTTCTATGTAAAAAACTAAATCAAATTAATGGCTGTTTTCTCATTAGGGGATTATATCTGCGGCATTTTAACAAAAAAAAATTAAGTCAAATTTAAAAAGTTTGGAAAAATGTTGTTAATCATACGAAGTTTCATTCAAAAAACCTTTTTGTTTATGTTTTAAAAATTGTGTATTTAAACGAAATTTTTATTTAATTTTGATTTATTTTAATATTTAATAAAGATGATTTTGTCATGGAGTTTTTATTAAAACTTGTTTGCCATTATCTCGACTTAAGATGTTTTGTCAAAATGCCACAGATATTTTTTCCACAAGGAAAAGCTGCAGATAAACGAAATTTGATTTTCTGAATGTTACATTTGCTTTTATTCTGTCGCATAGCTAAACCGCCCCCAAACTGTCAATTATTTATTTGGCGTACAGATAAAATCAATCAGCTGACTCCCAACTACATCTATTTTGAGAGGTATTGCCAACTGACAATAATGTTTTTGTCGGTTTGGTGAGAAAACCATAATCGTTAACGGACAGTTTATCAGTCTAATAAATTTATGTTGAGATTAAGTAACAGGCGAGATTTTTAGATTAGTTTTTAAAGATGTAAACCTAATCAGACTCTTAAAAAAAACTTAAAACTTTTAGTAGAGAATGTTTTACATAATCACACAAGTCTTAAGCTTCGTACAGACGATGGTCAGATCTTACAATGTTGTCATTTTTCTGACAATGGTGCCGTTGTCAGATGCATTCGTTTTACACATCTTCCAAATGAAAATGAGCTTACAATGTTCATACAGTTGCAAGACATTTTTAGGCAATTTTAATGACAACATTGTAAGATCTGACCATCGCCTGTACGATAAGTTGCCATTGTTTTTTTTTTTTTTTAAATTTTCAAACAATAATTAAAGGCTCAGTTAACCGGGAGTAATAGTAACAGAAACCTTACCGTAAAAAATTAAGACCGATCTATTTCTTACAGATTGAGACGTAACATCTTACTGCTACCCAGCAAAAACTTTACTTACCTGGTAAGTTAGCAAATAATGTTGGAGAAAATAAACACTACTTATTTTTCGGCTGAATAACTACTTATTTTTGTTTGAGGTGTCTAAGGAATTCAGTACTTACAAAATACACTTACTAGAAGTCAAAAAATACCTAGTTATTATTTAACTACTAGTAAGTTGAATTGAGGCGCTCAGCGCCAAAACGGCCTAACCCTCATTTTCAAAAAAATCAAACTGACTATGCTGATGTAACCGGAACCTTCTGGAATAAATATTAAAAAGCTCCCTATTGCATAGTATAATACTAGGTTATACTACCTGCTGAAAACTGTGTTTCCTCTATGCAAAGTTCAAAAAAATGTGGATGCCATAATGGCCTAAGCCGCTTAGGCCAAATCGAATCCTAGAAATAAAAAATATGTGTGGGTTAGGCTAAAAACGTATGTTAAAGTAAAAACCATAGTTTAAGTAAGAAAGTTTAATTACGCCATCACCTGTTGCGATTTTTGTTCCAAAATGCATTTTAATCAACCTTGGTTTCATAGTTTGTTTTGATTGTTGCTTCTACCCATTAAATGTCAAACTGAAATTTTGAATAGCTCGTTAAATAGTTATTTTTGTTTAAATAATAAATCCACTATTTTGTCAAAGGTAAGTTCATAAGATCTATTGAAGTGTTTTATCAGTTTTTTTTAATTGAAAATGTATTAGCAAGAAAAAAAATAGTACGTGAATAAACATGTCTGATGCTGACTCCATGAGTTTACAAGACTTCGAAAATTCTGGATCGGAGTATGTCCCAACACCAAGTGGGTCATCAATTTCATCGCTCTCTTCCGAACAAACATTGCCTGGGCCATCGGGACTTGCGGCAACATAATCCCAGATCGGAATAACAGAAAATGAAAGCAGGTCAGCTGAACCAGATATAGAAGTTGAAAGCAGCAATGAATTGAAAATATCTACTAGAAAACGGATTGCCAAGAAATCTAACTGGAAAAAACACGTAAGTAAAGTTCAGAGAAATTCTGGAAAATCTTATAAAACTGTGAAAGGAGTTATGAAGCCAGCTAAAACACTTAATGCACTTGAATGCCCATGTCCGTTAAAATGTCATCAGCATTTCAGTGAGAAAAATTTAAAAACAAATTCGACAGACAAAGAAGAAGATATTCAGGAAGAAGACGAAAAACTTTTATTATTAATTTGTATTATTTAAAACGCTAAAAATTATTTTTATTATTTATCTGAAGAAATTTGAATTTGAATGAATTCCAAAATGGCCTAAGCCACTTTAATTTTTGTATTAACTGTTGAAAACTGTCTTTATCTAAGTTAATTAAGACCTAATAATTAACCTAAAACAAATATTACAACTAATATTTATTAACGATTAATAAAAAAAAAATAAAAATATTTTAAAAACTTATTTTCTTTTAACTTTGTTTTTCTCAGAACCATTTTTTTGGGCTTAGGCCGTTTTGGCGCTGAGCGCCTCAATTGTAAGTACTTACAATAAACTTACCAGAAGCCTAAAAATCACTAGTTAATAGAAATAATAAGTAGTTATTGAGTACGTTACCAGTAAGCAAATATTCAGTAGTGAAAATAACAGAAGTAATAAGTAGTTGCTGACGTCATTACTAATAAGTACTTATTGAAGTTTTCAGAATATTGACAATTGTAATGACAACTACTTGCCAGGTAATGTATGAAATAACTACCACCTATTACTAAAAATCAAAAAGTTTTTCCTGGGTTACTGTAATCGTTATAATTGCTTTACATACAACAAAATAAATCAGCTGATTTTCAACGTTACTGTTACTCCCGGCTAACTGAGCCTTAAATCAGCGATGCATTCGTTTCGTTAAAATACGTAAAGCCACGCGTTTTCGCCTCTACGCATTGCATGATTTTTATACCTTCCATGCGTTCTATGTTTCAAGTTACCTGCATTTGTCAAAACTAGCTGATTTGTTCGAACGCTGTTTGTGAAGCTTACAAAAGTAGAAAGTAAACCTACTTTTTGCATTCAACGCCTCAATGCATCCTACGCTTTTGTGCATGTTACTCCCAGGCAGAAATAAGGAATCTTCTAAAAATTATGTACCGCCACAACCCTGTAAATACAAAATTGTGACTCTACCAAAAATATGGTACCATCACAACACTGTAGATACAAAATTACAACCTTAGTTTTTTAATACCGTTTTTAAATAAGATTCAACACCGGTACAACACCCTAAATACAAATATACAACTTTAGTTTTTTAAAGTTGTATTTACCATAAAACTATACCGCTACAACACTGTAAATATATACAAGATTTAAACCTTTATTTCCTAATACCGTGTTTATAATAATTCTATACCGCTGCAACGCTGTATATACAAAAATGTAGTCTTATTAATTTAATAGTGTCGTATTAAAATGAAAACACAAAAACTATTTTAGGTTAGAAAATATAGAAATTTTTGCTTGTTTATTTAGCGAATTTATATTTGCAACAATATTGAAAATAAGAGTCGGAAAACTGTTGTGACTACGTTGTAAATTCGTGAATCCAACATTGTAAATTTAAATTTACAGTACTGTGACAACACTAAAAACAAGAGTCGGAAGACGCACATTTGGCGTTATCATTTTAATATTGTGACAACATTGTACATTTGGTAAACAGTACGTTGTATTGATGTTGATAGTACGCCCTGCAACGTCGGCGCAGCGTCGTGGTAATTGTCTTTTTCTGCCTGGGTTGTTACATATAACTACACATTTTCTACTTTTTTGACAGCTGCGTAGACAGCGAAAATGCTTGTGACGCGTGGTGTGGACCAGGGTTGTCAGATTTTTTTGAGCTCCATCGCCAAACCGAATGTCAGAAATCGCCAAAAATCTCCAAACGTCAATTTTGCTCAGTTTTTGCAAAATTTTCTTTTTTTTTTAATTAAATTTTGCATACAAAAAACGCTAGTATAATTTTTTGTCAAAAATCGCCAAAAACTGAGAAAAATAGAAAAAAGTCGCCGAAGTAAATTTTGTTTTGTTTCTGTAATTTTTTTTAAATAATATAAAATGGAGATCATATATGTATTCAGTTAAAAACTTAAATTAAGTACACAAGCCTATAAGATCGTACACTCCAGCCTCACCGATTTCATTACTGGAGTTTAAACAAAATCGCCAAAATGATATAAATGGTAAAAATAGCCAAGTTTATCGCCAGTTATGTCAGAAATCGCCATAAAAGTCGCCAGTCGCCAAATGGGAAATCCCATCGCCAAAAACGTTTCAAAATCGCCACGTTTGGCGAGAAATCGCCATATCTGACAGCCCTGGTGTGGACTTCCAGCTTAATTCTTGTGTGATAGTGTCAAATAGCATTAAGTCTCTACACTATGAAAGTTTTCTTTCAGAAAGTTTGACTTTATTGGTAAATGAGGAAGAGAGCCGGCTTTTCTTCTCTCCCCTCTCGCCAATAAATTAAGACTTTCTAAAGAAAACTTTCGTAGTGTGAGCCCAGACTAAAGAAGTTTTTTTTTTTATAGATTTTTAAAAAAACCTTAAATATAAATTGTTTGTCATTTCAATATTTAAAACAAAATCTGTAATATTCTTTTTTAATTAATTTTTTTATTTGATCAAATACATTTTTTCACAATTGCAAACCGTTAGAAGATTTTGCAGCTCAAATTTTTAACTTTTTTTTTGAAGCTCCAATTTTTAACGTTAATAAATTCATCGTAAATTAATTTAAATCTAAAAATAAAGATTAATAATAATATGTTTTGTCATTTTTTAATAATTCCCCAGATATTACCAACAAACAAGTAATTAATTGAAAACAAACTGAACAAGTTTCAATTGGGAATTTTGGGAATAAAAAAATATTTAAAATTATTTTTAATCAAGATCAAATGTAAGTCAGTCCTCTATAAGAAAAGAAAAAAATACAAACAAAATATTCATTTATACAGTGTCGGAAAGAAATTATATCTTCCTTACAAATAATATGTCATAGAAAATTTTGAATTGAAAAAACTTGTTGAAAAATTCGTTTAAATGTAACCTCTGGGGAATTGAAAAACAAAATTGAAACTATAAATCGGCAAAAAGCAGGCAATGTGAAAAAGGCTCAAGAAGCTTGGTACCGATTTTTTTTGCCGATATGTCTTTGACATTACTGCTGGTGTCCCCCAAGGCAGCATATTAGGACCGCTACTATATATAATATACACAGCGGATATGCCAACAAACCTGAGCACGCATACTTCTACATTTGCAGACGGCACAGCATTTATAGCGTTAACCATGACCCAAACGTCGCATCGCAAAATCTACAGTCCCACATCAATGAACTGGAGGCCTGGCTAGAAAAATGGAGAATAAAGGTTAACCCGGCTAAATGTGCTCACTTAACTTTCACGCTAAGAAGGCAAACGTGCCCAGCTGTAAAAATAAATAACATCACTGTTCCGGTAGAAAACCACGATAAGTACTTGGGAATTCATATAGATAGACGCTTGACCTGGTCTCGTCATATTGAAGCGAAAATAACGCCTATGAAACTTAAAGCAGCTCAACTACATTGGCTTCTCGGTCGAAACTCAAACTTGTCTTTAGACAACAAAATTCTCTTATACAAGTCCATCATAAAACCAATATGGACATATGGCGTCCAATTATGGGGTACTGCATGCGCATCTAACATCCAAAAGCTTCAAAGAAGACAGTCTAGAATATTACGACAAATTGTCTGCGCCCCATGGTATATACGTAATGATATTATCCACAGAGATCTCAACGTCCCCACTATCCAGGAGGAAATTAAAAAATATTCAATAAGCTACATCGATAAACTAATGGCCCACCCTAACAACCTCGCTCGGGGTCTGCTTCAGTTTGAAGGTCACCAGAGGCTTAAAAGAACCGATACTTTGAGCCTAACTAGAAGACATTTTTAAAATTTTGATACAGCAGATAGTGGTTACATTGGTAACAACTAGTAAACAACAAGTAGAATTAATATTTGAATACGTATTGTTAATTTCGATAACAAAGATTCAATAATAAAAATGAATTAAAAAAAAATCTTTGACATTAATATCTAAAAGAAGGATATATCAAAGTTTTTGTCTCGAGAAGGCAAATGTTGCACACCATTATTATTGCAATTGCGTTATTAGTTACGGATTAAGGCGTTCTAAAGTGTTTTCCGAAAGTGTAAAAGTATAAAATAAATGGGAACCCGCTCAAAGTAATATCGTTTTATAGATCTCAAAAATGTGATATAAATACTTTTTCTGATATTTTGGAAAATTTTGTTAGTTTATATGGCCGTAGTAATTGCATTATTGTTGGTGATTCAAATGTAGACTTTTCTAATGGCGCAGTATCAGCTGATATTTTGAATTTACTGCTACATTTTGATTTTAAAAACTGCCATAGCTTGGTAACCCGTCCAGCCTCTGCAACTTCTATTGATAATGTATTTAGTAACCTTTCGAATGGGTTGTTTATTGATTCTGTTGAGTGTGATCTATCAGATCATAATATGGTGTCTTGTCGAATCAAAAGTAATGTTCAAAGCACCAAACATTTTGAAATTATTCAGAAATTTTGTGATTACAATAAGTTTAAACATTTTTTTCAACATCATGAATCAAATCTGCATACTGGAAATCCTTCGGTTGACACTTCTAGATTAATAGAATGCCTTTCAAATGCTTATGATAATTCCTTGGTTGTAAGGAAAAGGAGGAAAATATTAAAAGATGAAATAGCGCCATGGATGAATGAAGACTTGCAAAACCTAATTTTGTTTAAGAAAAATTTGTTAAAGCAAAGAAGAAGAAGGCCAAACAATTCATATATACAAAATATATTAAAAAGAATAAGCAAAGTAATAAAGTCGGCATGTCGTGATTCTATGAACAATTATTATTTTCATAATATTAGCAATACCCAGCACGATCCTAAAAAATGTTGGAGGTTTCTGAATGAAACTTTAGGTAGAAGTGTTAAAGCCCAAGTTAATTTAATAGATTCTAATGATGAGCTGATAACAAATGATGCTGTTAAATGTGAACTTTTTAATAAGTACTTTTTACAAGTCCCAAAAATTTTAAAACAACAAATTATAACATCTCAAGAGGATTCGTGTAACAATCTTAGAACTCTTAGATACCATCCAAACACTTTCCGTTTTAGTTACGCAACATTAGATGAAATTTCGCAAATCATTTCCAACCTTACCATAAGTAAAAGTCCTGGTCATGATGGATTATCTCCAAGAGTACTAATTGAATGTAGTGATGAAATCTCACCTCATTTGGTGAACATTTTTAATCGTATTATTGAAACATCAGAATATCCGAATATTTTGAAAATATCAAAGATTGTTCCAATACCGAAAGAAATACATGCTCATAGCGTGGATAAATACAGACCTATTTCTTTGCTACCAATAATAGATAAAGTTTTTGAGAAGTTAATACACAATCAGCTGTTGAAGTACCTAGAAACTAATAAGCTGCTTTATGATTGTCAATATGGTTTTAGAAAGGGGAGTGGGACGGACAATGCTGTTGTGAATGTCGTAAACTACATCTGTCAAGGATTAGATCAAGGCTTTTGCGGTGTGGGTGGAATTTTCTATGATTTTTCTAAAGCTTTTGATATCGTAGATCATGAAATTATGACTCAAAAGTTGCAGTATTATGGAATTTTAGGCAGTGAATTATGTCTTTTAAAAAGTTACCTGTACAACAGGAAGCAGTATGTGGAATTAAATGGTTGCAAAAGTTTTCTTGGTGTCGTTGAACATGGTGTACCACAGGGTAGTGTTTTGGGCCCGCTTTTATTCACTATATATGTAAATGATATTAATAATCTTGGACTGTATGGAAAAGTGTATATGTACGCAGATGATATTTCTGTGCTTTATCCATACAAACATGAAACTGTACTAAAAGCCTATATGGAAAGAGATGCAGCCTTAATCTTTGAATATTCAAGACTTAACAAATTAATTATAAATGCGACAAAAACCAAACTCCTCAGGTTTCGACCTCATTTAAGTAATAATGATGGAAGTTTTAGTATTTTTGTAAATGGTAATGAAGTCTTTGAAAGCCAATCAATAAGGTATTTGGGAATCAATTTGCAATGTAATTTGTCATGGAATTTACATGTGGAGGAGCTAAAGTCGAAAATATCAGCTGTTATTGGTGTGTTATATAAATTTAAAAACAAATTTAATGAACAGACAAAATTAATGCTTTATCAGGCTTTAGTGCAAAGTCATCTGAACTATTTGGTAGTAGCATATGGTTGTAAAAATACCACGGAAATAAAATCCTTGCAGCGAGTTCAGAATATGGCATTAAAAAATGTATTTAATTTACCGTTACTGCATTCAACATTGTCCTTATACCAAGAAGTAGCAAAGAACATTTTACCCATAAGAGGACTATATAAAATGCAGCTATTGGTATTTGTTTTTAAATCATTACGAAATATTGGGCACAACACAATCACTTTTCAAAGGAATCAAGCCAGATTTAACACGAGAAACTGTTCTAATTTAAGAGTTGCAAGATGCAGATTAGAAACAACAAAGCAAAGAATCGAGTATGTTGGTGGATTAGAATTTAATAATTTGCCTCAAAACTTAAAAAATATACAAAGAATATCAATTTTTAAGTCAAGTATAAAAAAACATTTATTACAAAGTCTTGAAATGCTTTTAATTAATTGAAAACCTTTAAAGAGAAATTATAAAACTGTATATAATAAACATTTTTTTTTTTTTTTTTCTTCTTTTTTTTTTTAATTGATCTCATACACTTAATTAGTTAATTAATTTATTAGTTTTAAATAATTTTATGCCAACTCGCCTCAATAATGTCATTTGACGCTGAGGCAAATGTACAAATTTGTAAAATAAAATAAAGAAAAATAAAGTTAATAATAAAAAAAAAAAAAAAAAAAAAAAAAGTGTGTTTTATATGGGGCCGATGGTATGTTATGAAGCCATCTTCACGAAATTTGATGGTTTAATTTCTAGTCTTATAAAACTGTGGCAAACCAATAATTTTAAGACAAATAATTTTATATATCACGCTTTAAGATCCGACTGCAAATGCCACAGATATAAAGACAAATTTATAAAGGCGACCCCACGTTCGGGAATTTGGTTTTTTATATGTATGGTGCATATTTTTCCTTGTAAAGTTGTATGCTCTACTGTACAGTGCGCCTTCGATAAATAAAACAATCGCCTATTGTGTATCCTCAGTTTGTTTAACCAGTTATGCTTGGAATAGATTATTAAATTTGTTTTTAAAAATAGTAAAAGTAATATAAATTAATCACAACAAAGTCTCACTGTATTTTGAATTATCGTCTGAAAGATAATTAATTAAATACTTAAAAAACTTCACTTAAAACTTGTGTAACTCAAACTTCTCATATGTAAGATGCAAACTAATTTTTTCTTTTTGTTTTTCTTTAACAGTTTGAGAGCACTTGCAACTACATGAGCAAAACTTGATGCATCATCTTGATATTTTTTTTTAAAAAATTGTAAATTTAAGTTGCAAAAACAAAGATGTTACGGTAATCAATATTACTCTTCTTTTGGTCGTGACACTTTAGAGGTTTCCATTTAGAAGTTTCTTATACCAACTTCTCATTTGAATAGGTGGTAATTAGTTTCGATATTTTACTTTTACACTTGAGAGTACAGTCCTTTCTTCGAACAACAACACAAATTATGTTTAACACACTTGAATGAATAAAATTTCCACAAAATTAGCAAACCTACACCACACCTCACCACATTAATAACTCCGATTTCATGTTACATGCAACACAATTGTAGTCATTAACACACATTCACAAAACCTGTCGAATTTCCGCGAGCATGAATGACAGTATAAATTATTTAACCACATTTGTGGGGAAAATCAATCAATTAATTTGTAAAACTTTTTTTATTTTGTTCATTTGTTGCACATTTTTAATTTGCTTGTTTTCTCGTTACCTTTGCAACGTATCAATATGTTGTTGTAAATTAGAAATATAATTTTGCATTTCCGCCAATAGTTGGACTTCTGTTTTAAATAAATTTTCTAAACCGGCTACCGAAGAAAAGTAATCATTTTCCACTGTAACCGCCTGAGCACTTTTGATCAATTGCAGTATAATTGAATAAAAGCTTATAAACTGAAATACTTTTCGTAGCATGTCCTTTTAGAAAATTCGCCTTTCTTAGTAAATTGTCCTAAACGTCTTAACGCTGCTGTGTTTCTATGTAAACTGAGACTTTTTTCTTCAATGAAATATTTTTAGCAATTGTTTTCTTCTTCTTTTTATTTCTCAAACGATCATGTACGTACAGACATTTGTATACCGGCTTAAAGAAATATTATTTATTATCTAATATTTTTAAAGCCAGAAAGCAAAACAACAGTTTTTTTTTATTTGTTAGTGTGTTGGTATTTAACGTTAACCCACACATGAGCGAATTTGGAACTTCCATTCTCACATACGAATAAACTGTTAAGACACGATCCGTCCAACCATCCATACCCCGTTGTTCGTTACACTCAAAGTACGCAAGAATGTGTTTTAAAGTTTAATAACTTTAAATTGTTTTGGTTTTAAAATTTATTTATTCGTTACGCCACATACAAAGTGTGAACAATTAAATTTATATAGCACAAACACAATAAAGGCGTTAAGCGTCGTTTGTAAATAGCGGGATTGTTTAACAAAATTAAGCTTAGTTCACAATGTTAGCAATATTTTTACTGGTGTTCACAATAAAGCAAAACATTTTTTCTTTTAACGTAATTATTATAATTTTTTAAAACATTTTGTTAACATTTTCATTCAAAACTAAATAAAATTATTATAAACGTTATTTATTATTTCAAAAAAATTGTTGCTGAAGTAGAAGTTGTTTAAAAAATTAAAGGAAAATACATGAAATACTTGTGGAAGAAATAAGATAGAAGAAAAAACGAAAAATTTTGTTTTTGATAAGAATTCTTGACAACTAGAAGCTTCCTAAAATAATCTTTTATAAAAATATCACAGTCACAATTGTTAAAACCGGTTAAAACAAAAAAAAAAAAAAAAAAAAAAAAAAAAAACCAGCAAATGAACTCACTTTATGCACCAAAAATATTTCCAATCTCTTTTTTTTTTGAGTCAGCTGTTTAACGTTTTTATATTCACCACCACCACTAGTGGTGAATGAGGGTATTCTTAGTTTGTCCTTCCGTGTGAAACTTTTTTATTATTCATCCCAGACACCATAAAGTATATATGTAAAGTGTGGTTAAATTTTAAGGGCCGATGTTGATTTTGAATAAAACACAAATTTTTTAGGAAATAATTGTCATTTCTTTTTTATACACTCCACCACCACTAGTGTTGAATGAGGGTATACTAAGTTTGTCATTCCGTGTGAAACTTTTTATTATTCATCTCAGACCCTATAAAGTATATATATTCTGGGTCCTTGAGTAATTCTAAGTCGATTTATCCATGTCCGTCTGTCTATCCGTCTGTCCGTCTGTTGAAAACACACTCACTTTCGAAAAACTCAAAAGAACTAAACAAACTGGGTGTCAAATAGCTTGTAGTTATCCTAAGCAGTTTGGGATTGAAATCCAGCAAAATCGGTTCAGTAGGATCAGAGCTATGAATCAAAATGTGGAACCACCACCTAAAAAATTAAAATGTGGAACCACCACCTAAAAAAATTGCTAATTTTGTTACAAAAACGATTACGATTTTGCAAAAGTTTGTTTTATTTGACTGGAAATCAAGTTGCAAAATTTCGTGAAGATCCGTCCATTATTTACCCTAGGCCCGGAAAACAGTACAGTACGCTAAAACCCTAATTAACAATGCTATCATAACAAAATTTGGCGGTTAATTGACATCGCCACCACGTGAGATAACAGTGGCACCGTCCTGTTGAAACCACATATCGTCCACATCCATATCTTCCAATACGGGCCGTAAAAAGTTTGTTATCATCTCACGATAGCGAACACCATTTACAGTAACTGCCTGACCGGCCTCATTTTGGAAAATATAAAACAGTCACGTTTTGTGGGTGCATTGGTTTTTCGACAATCACTCTTGGATTACCATTCGCCCAAATGCGGAAATTCTGCTAATTGACGAATGCACTGAAGCGAAAACGTGCCTCGTCACTGAAGATGATTTTCTTCGAAAATTTATCATCCACTGTTGCCATTTTTTGCCACCATTCTGACCATTGACGACGTTTGGAATGGTCAAGTTCTTGATTCAATTGCACCTTGTTAGCGTGTAAATCAATGGTGGGCGCTCCATAGCACAATTGTGCTGAGAGATTTTACACGTATTCTTAGCCTCTTTAATTTAATTTTTGATGAGACACATTTTCTTATATTTTTTGCGAAAAATAATTTACTGTACTATTTTTACTGTTACTTTTTTCTGTGAACAGTAAATCTCTATAATTTAAACTATTAAAAAATGTTTTATATTACTTCAAATGCGTAAAATATAAAATAAGGAAATATAATGCACCATTTATTTCAAATGCTTGGCTTTGTGTTTGGTGGGTGCTTCTGCCATCTCACGAATACTAATAGGCATCAATACAAGCACAGTTTTAGTTGTGCCCACTTCTGGTGTAAATGCAAGTCTTTATGCATAATGTTCATCAACGACGAGTGTGAGAGGTGCAATTGTTGGGCACGACGCACATAGGGGTTTTTTGCCAATCTAGCCGGACATTACTTTTTGTTTTAGCTTATATTGCTTCTTAAAAGTTATTGAGTGCCCCTAGATCGATGAAACTTGGCAGAAATATGTGATATTGTCATAGGCAGGTAAACCTAAAAAATAAATAAAATCGGACCAAGGAGGAAAATGTTCCCCCTAGAAGAACTAATCCAACCTCTGAAAAATGCAATTTTTTTTAAACTTTTCCCATACTTTTGTTTGGCAAATGCAACTTTTAACGTCGGCGAAAGTTAAAAAACCTAAAATAAGACCCATGAGATCGTAAAATTACACTTTTCGCCCCCCGCCCCCTTTTGAGGGCGGTTACATAAAATAATATTTAAAAAAAATGTAAATATTAAAAGAAATAGATTACTAACGCCTTAATACTATAAAAATTAAATTTTTGAACTTTAATGGGTAGGGGGAGATATCCCTCCAAACACCCCCCCCCCCGGAACGACCCTGTAAAATTTTTTTTTTTTGCTAATTTCCAAAACATATTAATTTTTAAGATTTTATGTGACTTTTATATATTTTATAGTATTTAATTTATCTGAAAATAATTAATATATTCGTAATAATAACTTATTTATAATAGTAACAGCAAATTTTATTTAAAATAATAACAACTAATTTATTTAAAATAACTTCTCTTTTGCACTAAGATGATGATGAGTGCCATGGTTCTTCTTCGTCTGCTTCTTCAAAATCCTCTTCTGAATCTGAATTCTCTTCAGAGCCAAGTACAGGTGGAAGCATAAAAGAAATTGCTTCTTTCGTAAAGGGTAGTGACTTTTTTTTTGGAGTTGGTCTTATACTAGTAATCAGTGGGTCAGAACTGAGCAAAAGTCTATTTATAACATCTTTGTTACACTGAACCCTCGAAAACTTTCTAGCAAAATTCTGCCTGTAAAGCCGAAAATGTTTATTTCGTGCCTCAGACGCTTCTTCTGATAATAGCCCGATAGGCAACAATGCCTCACTCATTACAGTTGCGCCATGTACTAAAATCTTGTGCATTGTAGGTGTCATAGGATGCCAGGGATATAGAGTAACGTAAAGTTTTGCAGTGTCTAAGCAATAATTGGCAAACTCGTGCAAATGGATTTTGTGACCACTTGTAATTACTTCAATAATAACTTTGATCCGGTAGATGAAATCCAATGCAATTCCAGTTATTTCTGCAGCTAATTCAGGATTGGAAAAAAATCGTCTGCTGGTGTTACCATCGTTGCTGTTTCCAAATCCAGTCTTCGGTACATCCACTATTAGCCCTAATTCACTTCTAAATTTTTCTTGGATAGTTTTTTTCCTCTCATTAACAATAGTTTTGTCCTCATCCGATCTTAATTGCCACTTTTTTACTGTGAGTTTATACGATAGGTGTAATATGCTCTCAAATAGACGAATTCTGGCGTGCAAAGTAGATAATCCGAAAGAAAGTGCATCTACGTCTATATCCCTTTTGATTTTCAAATTGTTAAATTCTTTTGAAGTAGCCCCACAAATATAGCACTTCATTGTGGACGTAGTTTGTGTTGCGGCATTACATACTTTTGCATCTATCATTGTAAATACCATTGTATGTTTTATGGAATATAACTTTCCTTCCATTAAAAAATTAGTGTTTTGTAATGTAGTAATGGCATCTTGTACATAATTAATTTCTTCTTGGATTACATCTACAGTTTCTTTAACAAATCTGATGCGAATAGGTCTACAATATCGCGGTGATGAAGGAGTTGGATTTTGCCATAATATTTTCTCCTTTTTTGCACCATATATTAGTCGAAGCGGTACGAAACTACTCTGAAAAATATGAGAATCAGAAGCATCATTTTTCATCTTTTGCTTAAATTGTGCCTGGTGTGATCCATCGCAGCCCCATTTGCTTATTAGTTCGAGGGAGTTGCATTCTTCTATTTGTGAATCACATAAAACATCTTTTAAATATGTAAGTAATCTACTTGCAGTATGATTAAGCAAATCCTGAAGATTTATTTGAGCACATGTTTCCGTTACTTCAAATGATTCTTTTGGAGGATAGCATTCACTTTTCTCTCTCTGCAGAATTTTGTAGCTAGGATAAACCTTCTTAGCGGCACTTCGGATTATTTCATATTGTTTTCGAGAAAGATCAGCTTCTACAAATATAGAAAGAGCCTTTAGAGGGGTTAGCTGTTTTACTTTATCCTCTTGTGCAGCTTTGTATGCTTTTTTTATTTTTGTAGCTCTTGCCGGAGAAGACACAATTTCTTTAAGCAGACCTGAGGCATCTTTTTTTCCAGACGTTTGTAGTTGTGTTTGGGTAGCGTGCATCAATAAATCAGCATCGGTTTGAGTTCGCAAGATTTCAGTTTTTCTTCTCTTACTTCTTTCGGTCAATTCAACAAACGGCTTTTGTAGTCGTTTTGAAGACGAACTCCCAAAAAAAGGTATTGTCACTGTTCCTTCCAGCCATTTGGCATGCATGCTTACAAATCGATCCTTTTTTCTTTGTGCTGAATGCCAAAATATTTTAAAAAAATATTTGAATTTCTTTAAGCATTGATTTACTACTGATATGTCACTATCTCCCTGACATTTTGAAATTTCGCACAATTTTCTAACTAAAAATTGTAATTTCTCTTCAACGAGTTTAGAACTACATTCTTGTATAATTTGGAATAACTCTAAATTCGTATACACTTTTTCCATTTTACTCTCGAAGCTTCAAAATGGTTCTGATAACAATTTTATGCAAAAACCACAATATATATTTAAAAAAACTAAGTACCTAGAGCCCAGATTTGATTTTTTATTATATATTATTTTTGTTGTTAATGATTTTAAAAGTTATGCAAAACAGGTACATTTATTTTGCTCTATTAAATAACGTCCTTTAGCGGCCGCACAGGTGGTTAAAACCCGTTACTTACTGTTTCGCACATCCCTTTTTTTACACAGGTAATATTAGGCTTATATGTAATAATTTAAATAAAAACCATCTACGTACAACCAAAACATTTTATGACTGACGAAAGGGTTTCTATCATATGTACCTATGCAAGATGAGCAAAAACAGAAAAAAGGTGAAATTTTCAAAAAATCATAAAAAAAAATGGCGCAACAACGCGCAACGTTTTTTTTTTTGAATTTAAAAGTAGAGATTTCAAATTTTATCGTGATGTATAAAATTTTTAAGAACTCAGCGGAACTCACCTTCAAAAACCTTTTAAATTTTTTTTTTTTACAAAAAAGTGAACAAAAAAATCGTTTTTTTTAATTTCGTACTAATTTTTTTATCATAAAAAATTCAAATAAAATTTTTCTAAAAATTTTCATAATTAGCTGTTTATATAGTCTTTCACAGAAAAAAAAATTCAATGTAAAATCTTTATTCGTTTATCTACAAAAAAATATATTGTAAACCTCCCAAAACCGTAAAAAGTCAATGAACACGCATGCAATTTAATCAACTTTCCTGGTTTTAACAGTGTCCCAAAACCACAAATCTCAAGCAAAAGACTTGAAAATTCACTATACGATGCAGAACTTTGTTGTCTGTCGAGCTGCGTACTTAAATTTTTCCATTTCTTAAAAAAAATTTTTTGCTTAATGTCCGGCTAGATTGGCAAAAAACCCCTATGTGCGACGACGAGTTGAGGTGGACGACTCTTTAGCCACACTATCGCGAAGAGCTGCATTATTTTCTGCAGTACGAGCTGTACGAGCATTCACCACAAGTGGTGAATGGAGGTTTACCAAGTTTGTTAGTCCGTGTTAAACTTCGTAATATTCATCTAAGACCCCAGATTATGTGTCGTTGAATAATTCTAAGTCGACATCGTATGTATGTCTGTCCGTCCGTCTGTTAAAAACACGCTCACTGTTGAAAGCCTCAACAGTAAAGAATGAAATTGGGTCAAACTCTTTCTAGTTTTCGTGAGCGGCTTAGGATTGATATCCAGCACAGTCGGTTCAGTATGAAAAAAAACAACCTTCCAAAAAAATTATATTTTTGTTAAGTTAAGTTAAATTTGGTCTGTCACACTCTCAAACGATTAGAAACCACTCCGCTATACATAACTCTACCAAATTTTGTGACTAACGATCTATAATTAACGGAAACTTAAATATATAACTCCCTCTTGAAAATCACTTTAATACAACAAATAATGTTTCTGGAACAAATCATGATGTATTAGTTATATAAAGCAATGAATTATAATACTGTTAGGTGAGGTTTTTATATTAAGATTGGCTTATTAGATACCATATAAAGCCCGCTCCTGAAATATCCGAACTCTCGGTGGATGGTAGTTAGTATTCGGCATTTCCGATTATAACACTCTTATTTGTTTCTTAGTTAAGTGATCATAGATAGGAAAAACATATTGATATACATGTAGACAATTTTTAATTTAACGAATCTAAAACTGTTTTGGTTCCACCAACTTTCGTTGGAATAAAATTTAGCTCCAAAGTCAGAAAATTTATATGAAAAGTATTCAGTTTTTTGAGTATTTTTCATATAAATTTTATTATACGTTCAATCACTTGTGTTGTGAGAACAGTACATTAAGCAAATTTAAACATCTTTTTTTTAAATTGTTCATATTTTAAGGTTTTTGCTTAGAAGGCCTCTTAGTCATTGCCTTTAATAAGTCTGATTTCAACAAATTCTTCTTTTATAGTTCTTTCTTTACTTTGTTTAATGCCCACAACTTCTTGTAATCATCCTCTTGGTGACGATTTATATAAGGCCCGCAATGTTATGACGGTTAGCACGTTCCGTTAGGCATATAGTTTACTCTGGTCTGACAGTCACTACGCCAGCATTCAAATTAAATAACGCATATGGGCATTTCCACAGAAAAGTATTCTTTTCGTCATGTTAAACCAGCAAGCAATTACAATTAACACTCAAATACAATTTATATATTACAGTGCTGCCAACCTTTTACAACTTAAATGGCTGAATCTTAAGTAAAATATGGCTTAATAGTGGCTACAAATGCGTTAACAAGATTTTATTACTAAAAACGCATCAATATTAATAAAAAACAAGGTAGAGTGCTATATTCGGCTGTGCCGAATCTTTGATACCCTCCACCGACAGTTCGAATGTTTCAGGAGTAATATCTGTATGAGGTCTATTTTTTACTAGTTTATCTTTATAAAAACAGAAATCTGCATTAAAATTGGTTGCGGTCAGAAAGTTTAATGCTTTTTTTTTAGCAATTTTAAAAAGCTTGAGTAAAATACCATGATTCGTAAAAGTTTAAGCTGAACTTAAATGATTTTCAGGAGAGCAATTTATATTGGAGCCATGGTAAGCTATGAAGCAATCATCCCAAAATTCTGCAGAGTGGTTTCTAGTATTAAAAAACATAAATTTCAATACAGCGGAGCAATTAGTTTTAGCGTTTGCAGTAAATTTCAGAAGGCTGCTAACGTATATCACAAAATTGCATAACATTTTTTGTTGGCCATATGAAGCTTAGCTGGAAGAGGTTAACCGCAATATCTTATCTGCTACGGTTTAAGCGAATTTAATTATTTTACCAGAAATTTCACAGTGTCATTTCTAGTCCTATTAAACTGTGACGAGCCAAAATTTGTTATGATATCATTAATTATGGTTTTAGGCGTAATAAACTTTTTTCCGGGAGTAGGGTTTATATGGGGCCTAGCATAAATGAAATGTCATTTCTAGTCCTATAAAACTGTGACGTACTAAATTTTGTTATGAAAACATTATTTTTTACGGTTTTATGCGTATTAAACTGTTTTCCAGAAGTAGGGTTTATATTGGGCCTAGGGTAAATTATGGACCGATCTTCACGAAATTTCACAGTGTCATTTCTAGTTCTATAAAACTTTGATGTACCAAATTTTGTTGTGATAGCATTGTATTTTACGGTTTTAGGCGTGCTAAACTGTTTTCTTGGATAAGGGTTTATATGGGGCCTAGGGTAAATTATGGACCCATCTTCACGAAATTTCCCAGCGTCATTTCTAGTTCTAAAAAACTGTGATGTACCAAATTTTGTCATGATAGCTATTTTTTACGGTTTTAGGCGTTTTCCGGGAGTAGGGTTAATATGGGGTCTAGGGTAAATTATATAACGATCTTCACGAAATTTCACCATCTTATTTCTAATTCTATAAAACTTTGATGTACCAAATTTTGTTATGATAGCATTATTTTTTACGGTTTTAGGCGTAATATACTGTTTTACGGAAGTAGGGTTTATGTGGAGTCTAGGGTAAATTATGGACCGATCTTTACGAAACTTAACAGCGTCATTTCTAGTCCTATTAAATGATTTTTTGCAAAATCTTATACCATTCTGTGCTTTTTTCACCATTGATGTTAGTTTTTGTAACATAATTATACATTTTTTTTAGGTGGTGGTTCCACATTTTGATTCATAGCTCTGATCCGACTGCACCGATTTTGCTGGATCTCAGTCCCAAACTGCTTAGGATAACTGCAAGCAATTTGACACCAAGTTTGTGTATTTCTTTTGAGTTTTTCGAAAGTGAGCGTGGTTTCAACAGACGGACAGACGGACAGACTGACGGACATGGCTTCATCGACTTAGAATTACTCAAGGACCCACAATATATATACTTTATGAGATGAATAATAAAAAAGTTTCACACGGAATGACAAACTTAGTATATATACCCTGTTCACAACTAATTGTGGTGGAGGGTATAAAAACTTTCAAAATTTTTTAACTAAACTGAAATTACACATAAGAGATTATTTCGCTTGTATTAATACTTTTTTAGAAAAAATAAACATAAACAAAATCTTTCAGTAATAAAAAACTCCAATTGTCAATAAAATATATATATTTTTTTATTTTAACAGTCATTTATAAATGACTGTTAACGGATTACGGAAAGTTCAACGTTTCAACACAACTAATGCAGCATTTGGCTGATTTTTTGGTCTTAAATATGGACTTTAAGAAAATAAAAAAATGCCTAATGGCTCAATTGATTTTTTCATGGCCGGACGGGGTGAAAAATGCAAAACGTATCACCACTTAATGAATAAATTGGCAACACTAATATATACATTTTTTATTTTGGTGTAGAGCGCAACTAAAGTGTGTTATTTTTAGAGTGTCGCAACTTTGGGTTATCATCACAGCTTTATTTGAGAACACATTTAGCAGCTCATAGTTGCTTTTTGTTTAGTTTGCTTTGAAATTTCATTATGACTCAATCGACTTACACCAGATCAATAGTTCGGCGAATAGGCTGAAGCTCAAATTGGTATTGATTTTGAATTTCCATTCAAAATTTTATTTTCCAATTTAGCCAATTTCTGGTTAACTGGTTAAGCAAATAAGCAGAATTTTCGCATTTGGAGTGAGGAGAATTCACACGCTTTTGTCGAAACTCCATTACATCAACAGAAAATTACTGGATGGTGCGCTTTATCGGCTGGCGGAGTCGTTGGCCCATATGACTTCACACACGATGATGGTCAGATTGCGAAAAGTTGTGGAAAATTGCTGTTCCTAATTGCGCCTTCTACGCACTAGCCGTGGTGGCATGGCACAAATCATATTTAAAAATTAATTTCAAAAAATTTTCTTTCCAATAAAGCCCGATTCATTGATATTAAAAATATATTTCGTAGTTTTATTATGATTTAAACTTGTGTTACTCTATAAAAAAAACACCCTTTAGATCTACGTTTAGTTAAAGAGGGGAACACTTTTCAAAAACACGCTTGATTGCCTGCAGGCGTACGTTAAAAAAGTAGACTTTTTTGTGGAAATACCCATATAATTTAGTTTTTGTGAGTTATTTTTTTCCGGAAGAAACACCCACTCCATTGTACTAATTAAAATTTACATTTTTACACTAACGCTCGCTTCAAAAACACATTTTATTTTATTTAAATAAATATCTGAACTGCTGCTATAAAAGCGCGGCAAAATTTATTTCTACCTTAAGCGTGATTTTTGATTAAATATTAGTTTAAATACAAATACAACCTAAATTTTTGTGCTTAAAAATTGTTGGGCCATTGTTTAAATTTTCATCTTTAAATATTTTGGGTCACATTTCACCTCATTTGAAATTAAAAAACTCCTCCCTTCAAAAGAATGTAAATAATAAAAATACCCCAAATTGTCTTGTTATTGTATTCCATATACAGTTTTTTCGTAAATTTTTTATTCTGTACTTAAGAATTATATTTCCTTGGGTCGAATTTCGAAGTGCCATAACGAATATAATAATTTTGCTTTTATTTTTGTGTTTTTCTACCCAGTGCTGCCAGATAAGGGAATTTGTACCAAAAATGGGAATTTTAACATTTATTTGATTACAAATTTTTTTTGTAAGATGGGATTTGGGATTTATACAAAATTTTTGGATATTAAATGTTTTGGATCTTACTTATTCTATTTATGTTTATGCAATCCTACACACAGAAAAAAATCAAGTTAAAAACGTCGAAAACAAGGTTGATTTAAAATTTTTCGGTGGTGATTTTGCTTCATACGTTTTTAATGTTAATTCAACCTGATTTTACAATAATTTGCGAACACCATATTTTTTTCTTTTAAAATAACTATAATTCATGTAAATTTAACATTGCAGTAAAGTTAGAGCAAAATGTAATTTTTATTGAAATAACAATCCGAATCACGTTGAATGAAAGTTGTTTCAAGTTGAAACAAAGTGAATTTCATGTATAATCAAATTGGTTTGAGTGGGATATAACGGTGTAAAGAAGCTTCAGAGACATGATATGCATTTATTAAAGAATAATCAAAACACTTACCCCTGTAACACATGTTTCAGTTATTTTGTATTCTGCTTTGTTAAGAGAAGCATCAGCAGAATTGCCCGATATGGTTTTCGTCATCTTTCTACTTTGAAAACTTGATGTACTATTTAACTAAATAATTTTAATTAAAAGAATACGGGAATTGTCTTCTTTTTATAACATATTTTAAACATGAAAATAAAAAAATTAACATACTTAAGTATGTATGCGTGGTAATTTAACAAGATAAACTTTTGATTTAGATATAAAACAGGTTTTTATGGATTCAACATTGAACAATGTTATTTTAACAGTGAATAATATTTAATAAACGTGATTTAACGTTATTTTAATATTTTTCATTTAAAATTATTATGAAATAATGATAAATTTAAATAATTCTCAGTCAACATTTTACCATGTTAATTTTACATTGGTATTTTTTTCTGTGTGTAGCTTGTCTTATACCATATCAAAACCCTAATTGCGGGAGGACACGGACGGACAGCCAGACGGACATGAAGTCCAAGATTAAAAAAACGGAACCAATTAGCATGTAATCCAATCCAATTCCATTTTTTAATCTTGGACTTCATGTCCGTCTGGCTGTCCGTTCGTCTTTTCTAGAGTCGGTTTTCGGGAAAATTAAATTTTTCGTGTGGGGACCATATGATGGGTTGGAGATAGAGGATAAGTTTGTTCTAGAGAAATATTAGGGAAGCAAAAATAATGGGGGTTGCTTATACATTTTACATCTCTAGGGGTGACTCCTCAGTAGTTACGGGAGTTTTTCTCTCAATTTAACCCAAATTTCATTCTAATAGATCGAGCTCATTTTACCAATTTTTTTTTTACCCTAACCTAACACAAAAATCGAAAAAATCGAAAAAAAAATTTTTGGACTACCCTTTTATATATACCATTTCCATTTGTTGTGGAGGATATAAAAGTAACAGGTTGATAAATTTAATTTAAAGTTCTCAATAGAAACGCAACAAACTTAATAAATATTGAAATCCTTAGAAGAAAGTGGCGCTGGAGAGAATATGCCTTGCGAAGACCAACAGAGGACAACAAGAAGCTCATTAGAATGGAATCCACAAGGTAGTCGTAGAACATCTCACACTTGGCGCCATCAATAAGAAACAAATTATCTTACCAAATTTTACTGAAATCGGTTGGAATTTCTGCTCCAGAAAACAGCTTTAAGTGGCAAAATTCCTTTTTTATGTTGGTGTTGTGTGCTGGTAGGTCCAGAATTAACCATTTGTCCCATATGAACCCCCTTCATAAAATTACTTTAAGAAACCAAAAAAAAGGTCATATCGATTTAGATATTCAAAAATTATTCTGCAGAAAAGAACTTTTATATAAATCTTAAGTTGATGACACAAATTTGTTTTGTATGGGCCATATAATTCCCAAACGGTTGTTCCTGAGCTAAGAAACAATAAAAGGGTATTTAAAACGTACCGGCTGGGTTTTTTACATAAAAGAAAAAAAAAAACTAATACTGTGAAAAAACTAATTTTCGATTAATTGAAAAAAATATTCGAATTATTCGTAAATCGAAAAAAAGCAATGTTTAATTATTCGATCAGTTAATCGGCCAAAATGAATGAACTAATCGAACAACGCTTAATCGTTTGTCTATCCTTCGTCATAACCACGTAAAAACACAAATTTATGACATGAATATCAATTATTTTCCCACAAAATCTATTATTTTTACAAAATACTTGAATGCAAGCAATTTTTTTGCTACAGTCTTCAAAAAAGTGATGGGGATATGTATGTAGTATGTGTTACATCTTTTAGCATTTATAACACAGTGCATCAAAATTCGGGTCATTGCCGCTAGCCTTAGCACTTGCAACTCGAAATGAAAGTAGACTACTAGTGGAGCAAATCTGCCAAAGGGTTTTGAAAATTTGAATCGGGTTCCCGAAGCATGGGCCCCTAAAGTTTGGTATAAGTAAAAAAAAAAAATATACTTAATGTTCATCTGAGCTAAAAAATAATTTCAGATGTCTTCAGGGCGCCCTATGCTCCAGTGGGAGTTAAAAAAACATATATATATATGTATATAAGTAGAATCGTATGGCGATTCTTTTCTTAGAATTTATTAACCCTTTAACTCTCTTACACAAAAGTATACTATATTCTGCATCAAATTTCACTAGGGGTCTTCTAAGACCAAAAGTTCTTGTGATGTATTTAAAACGGATTTTTGAAATTTTGGGTATTGAAAAAATATACTAAGGCCCGTTTTCACAACTTAACGATAGCTGAAAGTAGACTTTAACCGGCCTTATAAAAAGTGTTCCATTATCAAAACTTTACTTTAACCTATAGGGACCGATAAAGTAAATTAGGGTTCATCCTACCTGGTAGGTTAAAGTAAAGTTGTAAAAATTTAACACTTTTTATACGGCTGATAAAATTGTACCTTTAGCTATTGGTAAGTTATGTAAACGGGCCTAAATGTACTTCTGAGCTAAAAGACTATTTCAGATGTCTTCAGTAGAATTGTATGGCGATTCTTTAAAGTGCCGCTTGATTATCTTTTTGTGTGGAAGATAGAATATGACCCCTTAAAACCCTTCATAGAAAAGATTCGCCCTACGATTCTACTGAAGACATCTGAAATCATTTTTTAGCTCAAAAGTACATTTAAAAAATTTCAAAACTTTAGGGGTCCATATTTCGGGAACCCGCCGAGCTCACTTTTCAAAACCCTTTGGCAGATTTGCTCTACTAGAAGAATACTTTCATTTCGCGTTGCAAGTATTGAGGCTGTTTTTTTTTTTGTTGCACAGTGCAATCATGAAATGGTCGTATCTTTTTTAGGCATCTTCTTCTACATCATTTGCTAATGACGGCTTTTTATTTATTAGTTTTTCACTTTTAATATTATTAACGTCTACGAGCATGTCTCATATATTTCGTTTCCAATTGACGATTGCTTAGATTTTTTTTTGGCCAATTATGCAGCAGCGTATAATTATTGAATAAAAAATTTGTATTTAAAGCAATACACGAGCATTATTCTAAATACATATAAAAAATAATTGTTCTTTTTTGTTGCTTAAAATTCGCAATATCAAGTTCTTTGTCAAATAAAAAAATTAAATCAATTGATCTATTTCATATCCAGGTGCCATCTGTATGTATTTTGTTTTCCAGACAGTTATATAAATTATTTAAAGATAAAGTGTTGACATGACAAATGGAGTATAACTAAAAAACAACAGCTTAACAATTCTTAATGCGAGATAATTAAATGGCTTACAAATACAAGAATTCGTTTCTTCAAAATAGTGTTTTTCATACGGGATTTCCCGGGGAAAAAAACACCGGAATCGTGTAAATTTTTCGGAAAATACCCACGGTAATATGTGCGGAAATTTGCTGGGTTATTTTTTTATTTAATTATGGCAACTTTAATGATGATATAATTATAAATAAGTTGTGCGAAATCCAAAACGTGAGTTGCAAAGCAACTTTTTTTAAATTAACTTTTAATTTTACAATGGCGAAGTTCAGTATTAGGCTAGCAAATGCAAATTATCGTAGTAATTTAATGATATCTTAAGGAAACTGTGTGTATTTTGTTGCTGGATTTAACAAAAGATCTACGATATTTTGCATTTGCACTTTTGCAAGACCATTTGCATCAAACACAGAACTCCGCAAATGTTTTATCCCAAAGTGCACCAAAAAAAATGTCGATGCGATTACAATTTACAATGTGTGCGTCATTAAGCATAATGCCGCAAAGTATTATGTTGTTTTGGAACTCAGCCGTTGTATCAAGATTGTCAGGGCTGTCAGATTTTTTTGAGCCCCATCGCCAAACCAGATGTCAGAAATCGCCAAACATCGATTTTGTTCAGTTTTCGTAACATTTTTTTTTTTTTTTAATTAAATTTTGCATACAAAAAAAGCTAGTCTAATATTTCAGTAAAAAATCGCCAAAAACTGAGAAAAAAAATACAAAAAAGTCGCCGAAAGTAAATTTTGTTTAGTTTCTGTTATTTTTTTTTTTTTCAAAAAACATAAAATGGAAATCGTATATTCAGTTAAAAAACTTAAATTAAGTACACAAATCTATAAGATCGTACACTTCAACCTCATCGACTTCATTACAAGTATTTCGACCTGCATAAATTCTATAAGAATTAAATAGTGACTGAATATAAAATTCACTTAAAACGATTAAAAAACAAAAATCATGTAAAAAAAAAAGTTCACAGATTTTTTTAAAATTAATAAGATCTCTTTCAGACTCGGCAGGTTACTTGCGCAACTCTTGGTTTGTAGATGCCAGCGGTAAGGTCGGGTTAAGGGACAAAAAATTGAGTAGAGACTTTATTGTACTCGGCAAGTGACTTGCGCAACTAACTTGCAGAGTCTGATAGGTGTCTAACGATAACAAAAAATGACAATCTGTTAAACAAATGATACAGCCAAGTAAATCGCCAGTTATATCAAATATCGCAAAAAAATCGCCAGTCGCCAAATGGAAAATCCCACCGCCAAACACGTTTCAAAACCGCCACGTTTGGCATGAAATCGCAATATCTGACAGCCCTGATGCCAATTCAAATCCGATATGTTGGGCAAAGTTAACGGCATTCGATATCGATCAAAATTTTCATTTAAATTGTTTGGTAATTTTCATCGATATCGAAAGCCGTAATTTGCCTCAAGATTTTTTTAAAGTGAAATATATTTCTATATATTTTCTTCAACCAGGTTATCGTGTATTACGAACGAAATTGAAGGAATAATTTTACACAATTCTGAAGCATTTGGTCTCCATGCAGTTTAACAAATAATGATGTTGAAGTATGATTTGGTCTAATTAAGTTGCATACGCCTAGAAATAACACTACTAAATTTCGTGAAGATCGATCTACAATTTACCTAGTCTTCATATTAAGCCCATTCTTGGAAAATACTTCAATTAGCATACTCCATCTACTACTACAATTTTATACACCCTAAGCAATAATGAGACTGCGATGAAATTTGTTCCAAATAAGTTTTTTGTTAAAAAAAACACACTCTAATTCTGTGATTATCGATCTAAAATTTCCCACAGGGTACACATAAAATCCTGTTCACTTAAAAACAAGAAGAAAATAAAGTTTAATAAATAATATTTTAATTAAATTTTCTCTATTCTATTTAAAATTTCTAGATATTCTAGTTTTTCAGGGCATATGTACTTAGTTTGCCATTCCGTGCGAAACTCTGGTTTCTTGAAGTTGACTTGGCAATGTCCGTCTGTTAAAATTACGACTATTTTTGAAAGACTTAAAAGAAAATTAAAATTTTGGTATCAAATTGTTTCAAGTTCTCCTATACCGTTTTGAATAAAAATTTAACTATTGTGAGCAAAGAATAGGTCGCTATTTGGAGATGATTTGATGAAACTTGGTACATTGGTTGCGACTGTCATAAGGACGAAGCCTATTAAAAATGGTGAGATTTATTCAATAATTTCAAACTTCTTTCCGGAATAGTCGTTGTTCCTTTAAGCCGTTTCATTATGTTGGCATTTAGATTATTTTATTTAGATATTTTGTAATCATAGTTTTTACCATTTGCACATTGAGATCCTTATGAATGTTTGAGTTTTTAATATACCAGGGAGCGGCTGTGATTATTCGAAGAAGTTAATTTTGGTGCCTTTGAATTTTTTCGTTAATAGAGGCCGACGCAGTGCCCCATAGTTGAATACCGTAGCACTAGATAAGCTTTAAGATAGAGTTGTAAAGTAGAAGCTTGCAATCAAGACAAAGGACAGAATTTCTTCCAATAAACCAATAAATTTGAATGACTTTTAGTTTCATTTAAGTTAATTTGGCCTTTATTTGGCATTTATATTATTTGATTATAGATTTTAATTAAGGGGCATGATTCCTGGCGCAGGGTGAATGTTATTTGTACGCATTTTTGCTCACTAACTGTTATCCTCCATTCTTTTAACCATATTTCTAATTGAAATATATGATCCTGTAAGTAACGAGATGCTTCATGATGGTTTTCGTGCACTCTTAGATAAGCTGTATCGTTAGCAAATGTTGAAATTTGTGTGTAGTTGCTTGTTGGCATGTCCGAAGTATAAATTAAGTATAATAGAGGGCCCAGGATTCTGCTTTGTTGGACTCCAGCGCCAATTGGCTGAGGTGAACTTAAGAAATTTCCTTCTTTAATAATAAATTGACGTCCGACTAACAGCTTGTGTGTGTTTGCTGGTGAATTTTGCTTTAATTTATGTATTAAGTGACAAAAATATTAAACAACCTAGTCCCCTTCATTTCTGGGGACTTCGGAAAACCCATTTCAACATACAGACGGATAGACGGACCCAGAATATAAATACTTTGTAGAGTCTTAGATCTTTATTGTAGAAATTTCAAATGGAAGGACAAAGTTATATATGATATCGGTTAAAAAAAGGGAATGCGCTAAGTTGGTTCTTCAAATAAAACAATATAAAAAACCATTGTTGTAAAAATGTTCTAAACTTTATTCTTATCATAAAAGTTTAACTTTTTTGCTTATAAAATATAAAGAAAAACAAAAAAAAAAAAACACTTAATCATAATAATTGACTATAAACACTCAGCATACATAGTAAGTGGGATACTTGATTTTATTTTACAAATTCATATTGCAAGGAACTCTCGTGATCTCTAACTAGGCCACATGGTCTAATCAATTCCTGTCTGCGTTCATGTGTCCAAACGTTGGCAACTGTTATGAGAAAATAATGTCCACAATTAATTAGTTACAAACAAACCAAAACTAAAAACGACTCAAGTATTAAATATTACAAAGAATAATAATTATTTAACTACATACTAGGAAAACTTACTCCATTTGGAGCCCTTTAAAACTGGGCAACCAGCATGTTTTGTACGATAATCGCCATCCGTTGATCGATGCAAGTTATACCAAAATAAAACATTTCCTTTGGCAGGTTTAACGGCAATTTTTAGAAATGGGAATGCAGTTGCGCCACCCTGTTCCACATCCGATAACTTATTCAAAAAAAGTTTAAAAAAAGTGTTTAGGGTTAGATAAGTAGAAAGAAGGTGAAAAACTCATTTACTTTTAGTTTCTAAATACAAAATTTTACAGTACTTTTCGCTTATAGTCACATCCTTTATTTGCAACCATAACGTGGACTATATCGCTAATGTGACTATAAGGCTAATTCACATATATGCCACTATGATGCATATAACCGAATTCGAATATAATCAAGTTATGTGAATAAAGGAAATTAAAAATGCATATAAATTACACCGACATCAGGCTTCTGGTTTAACAACAGAGTTACATACTATATAAAAAATTGTTAAAATAATAACAATATATTTCATAAATGATACCAACGGCAAAAACTAATTTTTTACGAATAGAGAGTTGATGACAAAAATTAAATGATTTAATTCATTCTTTCTTTGGATGGATTTTTGATTCGAAAACTAAAATGAACTTAGTAAATTTTGCTAATATGACTATAACGCCATTAATTTGCTTTACTTATCCCTTTGATGACTGTTGATAGATGGCATATATGGCAAATGTGCTTATATCGCTAAATGGACTATAACGTTAATACTTTATATTAAATTAACTTATAGAGGCAAAATAAACAGATAAAATGGACTATATCGCTAATGTGACTATAAGCGTTGTGACTATAAACGAAAAGTACTGTATTAAGAAACAATTTTTAATAAAACTAAAGGCTCAGTTAGGCGAACGTTGCTGTATCGTATCTGTACTGTATCCATCAGATGTTCGCTTTTTGTTATATGAAAACCAATACAAAAGTTTACCGAAATGCAATGTACCGTAGTTGCAACGTACCAATCTGTATAAAATAGAATTTCATGTCGTTGTTACGTGACATTTGTAAGACAGTGATGGGCGGCTTGTATGTTACATTGAATGCGGGTAATTTTGCTCTTTTTTTTGGTAGTTTTTTCAGTATATCTATGGAATTGCGACAAAACAACTAACAATACAACATATTTCCAAATATACATACATATGTTTATATGTTTAAAATAAATAAATGCACAAACACATACAATGGAAATGTGAAACAAATAAAAGACTCTAAATGGTATCAAAACCTTGTTTGGTGTATGCACATTTACAATATACGTATGCTAAAAATTTATATATGCTAAAATACAAATTTATTTATTGTAAATCTATAATATAAATATTAAATTATTAACATTTTTTACATACACAAAATACTGTTTTAATACCATTTAAATCACGTGGTACCTTTTCTGCACAACTGTCACCATTTGAACATTTTTGATTCCCATCACTGTGTGTTTTGTTTTATGTATACTATTGCTTTTTGTTTATGTATGGGAAAACATATGACACGTTTTAAACGTTCTATATGTGCACCAACGTGCTTACAGTACGGTGCGGTACAATACGGGTACAGCAACGTTCGCCTAACTGAGCCTTAAAACTAATAAAAACATCAATAATACAATAATAAGGTTAAATTAAACATAATCAGCCTTATTGTGGTTGTCGTTGTCGTAAACGACTGTGTTTTTATACCCACACCACAATAGTGGAGAGGGTATTATGCATTTGTGCTGATGTATGTAACGCCTTAAAATATTGGTCCTAGACCCACCTTAAAGTATACCGATCGTCTTAGAACCACTTTCTGAGTCGAACTAACGATGTCCGTCCGGCTGGCTGGCTGGCTGGCTGTCCATGTAACCTTGTGCGCAAAGTACAGGTCGCAATTTTGGAGATAATTTGATGAAATTTGGGTCATAGATTCTTATTGGCACAAGGACCAAGCCTATTGAAAATGGGCCGAATCGTAGGACCACAAGGGAAGATAGGGGGAAATTTCTTCCTCTCAGAAACTATCAAACCCATTTCAATGAAATTTAAAACATAGATAGAACCATATCTATATGGACACAGAATGTATGCATTTTTTTAAAAATAGGACCACGAAGGGAGATAGGGGCAATTTCTGCCTCTCAAACCGATTTTAATGAAATTTAAAACATAGATAGATCCATATCTATAGGGACACATTAGCTATACAGTTTTTCAAAAATAGGACCACAAGGGGAGGTAGGGGGCAATTTCTGCCTCTCACAAACTTTCAAACCAATTTTCATGAAGTTTATAAACATAGATAAATCCATATTTATATGGACACATAAGCATGATGTGTTTTTAAATACTGTGGTGTAGGGTATCATATGGTCGGGCTTGACCGACTGTACTTTCTTACTTGTTTGTAGTTAATTAAAGAACTCAGGTTGTGTGTAACATTAATCTATTAAAATAACCAACACAGTCGTACCATGGGAATCATAAAACCCGCCGCACGGTCTAAAATCAATATTGTAGAAATCAGTGTTCGAAATTAAACCGAATATAATTGGCGTACGGCTTAATAGTGTTCGTAACTATTTTCAAGAAATTAACGAACATTATATAGTGTCTTGTTCTTCGATATAAGACAGAACCATTGTGGTTCTATAAACACTATATTTTTATGTTCTATTCTAAAAAACCGTAAAGTGTATAATGAGAAGTTCTGACATAAAAACGCGCTTGACGCACTATTTAGGTACCTCAGTAGGAAAAATATATTTTTAAAAGGAAGCATAAAAAATAAATTTATTAGCAGCAATTAAAATTTAACGAAAAATTGCACAGCCAATGAAAAGGTGAATTTGAAAGCTATATAGAGGTCAATTTGAAAACTGTGAAGGTGTGTCAATAAAAAGAAAGTATTGGAAATTAAAAGGAATTGAGGGGCAAAACTTAATCGTTTATTGGACTTGTATTGGGGTTATGTAAAATTATAGACCGACTCGGCCCATTTTCAATAGACTGCGTTCAATTAACAATTTAAACGCATGTACCAAATTTCATTAGATTATCTTCAGAGCTGCAACCTGTACTTTGCGCACAAGGTTTGCAGACCGGTATACTAAAATATGGGTTAAAGTTGGGACTAGGACCAACATTGACCTCTCCACTATGGTGGTTTGGGTATTATATTATTTACTTATGAAACAGGTTATAAACCGGTTAGTTTAAAACCGGTCTACCTAGATTTTGCATAAACATTTTTATCAATGTAATGGCAAAATAGAAGAATTAAACAAACATGTATGTAACTAAGAAAATTTATTTATAAACTTTATGTACATACATATGTGTACATATGTGTACCTATGTGTATATTATGTATGCTAACACAATTTTTGGGAATGTTGCCTTATACACTTACATAGAAAATTGATGTCGATATACGATTGCCTTGTTCCGCTGGAATATTATCCTATAACGAGTTAAAAAAAATACAATTCCATTATAATTCTGGTTTTTGTAAAGCAATGAGTTTGCATATTTGCCATTTTTAGACACCTTAAAAGGTTTTTTTTAGTATTTTTATGACCACAAATCTTGCTCCACCTCCCTGTGTCTCTTACTCACCATAAAGAAATCAAAATGTGGCTCATAGTGACCACCCAAACCATAATTAGCCACTTGTAATTGTTCACTGTATGTCATGTCTAAGTCGGTTGCATCATGTATATCACGAAGCATATGCAGCATGTATGGATGATAATTGTAGTGCAGCCAGGCATTTTTCGAAATTCGATAATTTCGTTTTTTGCCTGTTTCATTATCGGCACGAACTGTAGAACGTTTCATATTAGGTATGGCTAGTTCTTTAATGATTTCGATTTTATTTTCACTAATCATGTTATGGAATACCATGACCAGTGGGTCCAAATTTAATTCCTCCGCCTTAAAAGGGGCCAACTTGCAGAAAGCACAATTTCCTGTGTGATAGCGACAACGTAGATTTCGTTGTTCGGTTGGTGTCTGCTGGATTTCTTCGCGGCATACCTTTTCATAGATTTTGAATTCTTGGCTGTTCTAGAAATAGAAAAAAGATTATGAATGCCAATAAATCTTAAGACAAGAATTCACATACGTGATATTCAGCTTCAACCTCTTCAGTTTCCGGTAAAGTCTGAGCATTTTCAAACATTCTGGCAATGTTTCCCTTACGCATAGGATCTTCATTTAATATAATTTGCACCACCTTTAAAGCCGAGTTAAGATCACCAGTTTTTAAAAGATTTTGAGCCAACATTTCCATAAACTCCAAAGAGATTTTGTTCAAATTAAAGGAGTCAAAGTCTAAACGTTTAATTGATTCCTGCATCCAGGTTCTAGTTTGATTATAAGCTTTTGATTTGATTAGTTGTTCACCCAACATAAGGCAATCAGACCAGGACATGTCGGAGCTGCAGAAAAGAGTTTTAATTCATTAGTTTAACTTTTATAAAGTACCATATTGGGATGTCTGTATAAAGTCAATATTCACTTACCCATATTTTACACCATTTAAAACTCCTGATGCGACTTGTCCTACTTCTAAGTTATAAGTCCTTTGTAGTCTTACCAGGGCCAAGGCAGATTCTTCAAAATCATCTTCAGATGGAAAATCTAAGGTAGTTCTTCGTTGATGTAATTGGCGTATATAAGCTGAAAAATAAAACATTTACTTACTTAATTATTAAATTTACTCTCCACTTTTTATGTCCCCATTACATTTAGGATCTACGGTAAAACAATTTTAACCAACACATAGACAGACGGACAGAAAGGCATGGTTAAATTTTCTAATAATAAGAATCCATAGCATTTTTTCTTCACATGGTCTAACAAAAAAATTGTAGCAATTAAAATATTCTACCTGCTGTAAGGGGTATACGAAACTTCGACTGAAATTGCAAGACAAACTTAAGATTCTTAAAGGATTTATATGACCGAAATGCGTCCTTCATATTCTACTTGAGTAACTCAAAGTCGATGTTGTAGTTCTCTTTTGCCTGTTTATAACACGCTCAAATTCAAACGACTCAACAAAAAGGATCGGTGTCAAATATCTGCTAATTCTCCGAAGCGGTTTAGGATTGAAATCCAGCACAACTCGTTCAGTAGGATATGAGTCATGAACCCAAATGTGCACAATATTCCCCAAAGAATTATGCATCTTTTTTGTTTACATAGTATGTTAATCATATTTTTAAGGTACAACATATCGTTGTTGTTATTTCATCTACATCACAAAATGCTTAATTGTTTGTATTAATGTGATAAAATACGAAAAAATATCATGAAATTTAGTAAAAACTCTTCGTATTTATATCTATAAATTATATTTTACACTGACTGGTCCATAAAGAACTATAGGTCCTATGTAAAACTGTGGTCCAATATAGTGACATAAGTCTAGAAATTATATTTTTTTATTTATGTATTTATTCAACTGAACGTAATGAAAAGCCTTTCTAGGCCAAAACCAGATTACAAGATAAATTCCTCTGAAACTGTAAAAATAATGATGTGGTAAAAATCCGAATGAAAAATTTTGTAATGTTAAATTATAAGGGCCGATGTTGAATGTGAACCACACCTAAACGTCAAGTTTTTTACTGCATTTCATTTGACATTTCTCAATTTCAGACTAACTCAATTTAAAACATGGAAAGATACACAATCGAGCAACGCGTTAGAGTTATTAGGGCTTATTATGAAAATGGGCGTTCAAATCAAAACGCCTGTCCTGCACTTCGTGATTTTTCGGTAAATTTAATCATAAAAATGTGCGTACAATCGGAAAAATCGTGCAAACCGGGTCTGTAGAAGATGTGAAAACAGCAAAGCATGCTCGTACAGCTCGTACTGCAGAAAATATAGCTACGATAGTGTGGCTGAAGAGCCGTCCACCTCAACTCGTCGTCGTGACCAACAATTGCACCTCTCACGCTCGTCGTGCAATTGACTCCAAATGTCGTCAATGGTCAGAATGGTGGCAAGAAATGGCAACAGTGGATGATAAATTTTCGAAGAAAATCATCTTTAGTGATGAGGCACATTTTCACCTCAGTGGATTCGTTAATAAGCAGAATCGCCGCATTTGGGCGAATGATAATCCAAGAGTGATTGTCGAAAAACCAATGCACCCGCAAAGAGTGACTGTTTGGTTCGGTTTATGGGTTGGCGGCATCATCGAGCCGTATTGTTTTCCAAAGTGAGGCCAGTCAGGCAGTTACTGTGAATGGTGTTCGCTATCTTGAGATGATAACGAACTTTTTATGGCCCCAATTGGAAGGTATGAATGTGTTATCTCAGGTGGTGGCGATGTCAATTGGCCGCAGTTGGACTTCTATCTTTGGGGTTAATTGAAAGAAAAGGTGTACGTCGATAAACCAGCAACATTTCAAGAGCTAAAGAATGATATTATTCGGCACATTAACGGGATGGAACCTTAATTATGCCCCAGCTTCATCGAAAATTTGGACTGTCGGACGGAGGCGTGCAGCCGCAGTCGCGGCGGCCATTTGGCCGATTTTTTGTTACATACATAATTGAAGCAATACCAATATTATCATAATAAAAATAAATGACAATAATTTACTAAATAATTTGTGTTTTATTCAAAACCAACATCGGCCCTTAACATTTAAACACCCTTTATATGAATGCTGTGGGCAATCGGTTATTATTAAAATTTCTACAGTACAGTTATAAAAAAGCATTACAATTTTTATTTTGTTTGAAACCAGCCAAATGTAAAAATAAAGTAACCAAAGAAAAAAGGTAACCAAAATTATTTTGTATCAAAAGTACTATTTTATTCGCACTTCAGCTTAAAAATTGTGTGTCTAAAGAAGAAGTAGTTTTGTTTGTATCTTGTAGGCTCATAAACCGCTGGACCGACATTTTTTAAACTTTGACAGGTCGGGTAAGAACAAAAGATTTATATTTTTCGACATTCTTAGTGAAAGTGGCACCTCCTACAAATACAAACCCAGTAAAAAATGTGCTCCAAAAGGAGCAGGTTTTGTGTAGGAATTCATACCTCAAATCGCTTCAAACCTGCTGATGGGATGCCTGATTTTTGTATTGGGTGTTACCGTTTTGGAGGACTATTTTCTGCTGACAATAAGCGCTTCTTTTAACATGCAAACAAAGCACTCCTAAAGTGCTTTTTTTAGGGGCTAACTATATAAACATATTCGTTAATGTTTTACTTCTACTTGTTTAAATGCCTTTTTTCAATCATTTTCGTATATTTTTATTTTTTTCGGTTTGCAACCTTCTTCGTTGTCAGCACTAAAATAGCAGCTTTATTGTACATTTTATTCAATATCATTTACTGCTTTATAAAAGCTCTATTTCTGAAGCGCTCAATTATGCCCTTTTTCTCTTAAGTGCTTCAAAAAACCCAAATTTTTTTTACTGGGAAGTTAATTCTTATTTTCGTCCATTTTAAAAACTTTTTGAGCTAGAGCTTTCAACCTTTTTTAAAAAGAGCTCTAACAGGTAAAACGTTTAAAGTCTTGCTGTGCGTAATGGTATCAAAGTGCAAAATTTAGCTTTTATTTATAGATGCTGTTTGCCCGGTGGAAAATATAATCATATTATATATTCAGGATGGGATCGGAAGGGCTGTTGACTCTATTGTTTATCTAGAAAAGTGTTTCAGTTAGACTTATGAAATATTAAGGCCCGTTTTCACAACTTACCGATAGCTAAATGTAGACTTTAACCGGCCTTATAAAAAGTGTTCCATTGTTAAAAATTTACTTTAACCTTAAGTGAACGATTAAGTAAATTAAGGTTTATTCTACCTGGTACGTAAAAGTAAAGTTGTAATAATGCAACACTTTTTATACGCCCGATAAAATCATACCTTTAGCTATCGGTAAGTTGTGAAAACGGGCCTAAGAGTGGCAGATAATGGACATCTACACTTCAAAGTATGTAAATTATATGGTTAAGTTGATAGTCTTTTGAAAGTTTAAGCTTCTTAAAGAATAATTTTTAAGTGGATGAAAAAAACTATTGGTTTTAGATGCACAAATACCAAACACAATTTTAAGGGTCAAAAAAGCGGGTGGGCAGTTCTTGTTCCAAAACAAAAAATTGGTTATTTTTGTGTTGAAAAATAAGAACATTTAAAAAAAATTTGTTTAAGAAACGCTTTTCTTAAAAAAGAACATTTAAAAAAAATTTTTCCCGCCTCCCCTAGATTTTATCCTGGCTACGCCCATGTATTCGTGTACTGTCATCGGGTATATGTATGCCTGCAAAGTTTCATCTATTTGCATTGAGTATAAGGCGGTTAAATTAACGTTACAAGATTTGATTTTCCGAAGTGAAGCTAAAGAAAGGGTTTTAAAAACGTACACAAGTACACATTGGAAAAAACTTAACTAATTTTGTATTTTTGTTTTATGATCAATGTTATATTTAATATTATTATTGAGGTTTTTTGTTTTCCTCACGGGCTAATATGATCAATCGTTTTTTTTACCAAATGTAATTAAAAAACATTTATGGTTAATTTATTTTCTTTTCCCAACGTTTCGTTCGCTTTTTTCGAACTTCATCAGGTGTTATTTTTATTCCATAAAAATCTAGACAATTAGATAATAATTATAATAAATTTTTGAACTTTAACAATATCACATCTTAACTTACAAATTAGGGTTTACATTTGTATTGCACTTTTTAACTATTTTATATTAAAAACTGGACTACACGACACAGAAATAATTAAATAATTAATAAGTAAAATACAACACAAACACCGAATAAAAGTCAAACTTAATGTAAATATCACAGAACTATAACTAATTATAATCATTAACTATTGCAGCGGAGTATTGCAGTTTTGTATTGTCCTTGTCTTCTTTCGTATGCATTGTATTTTTGATTTTCTCTTGGATTCGTAAGCTTTCAAGAGTGTAACGTTTGTTCTCTCTCCGCTCTCTGTCTAATATTTTTATATTGTCGAAGTTCATGTTGTGATTGCACTCTTTTACATGCAGAGATAGTGCCGTCGCTATTTTACCTTTTTTGACGTCTGTTTTGTGTTCATGAATTCTCTTCTCTAACCTTCTTTTTGTTGTTCCAATGTAAACCTTATTACACCTTTCCCTTTCGTTTCCGTCACATTTTATTTCATAAACCACATTATCTATTTTACATATGTCCAGTTTGGTTTTTTTTATATGTAAACAAATGCCTTAGTGTCTTGTTTGATTTATGTGCAATTGTTGTTGTTTTTTCCGTGATCAAGTTCTTTAATGTTCTTGTCTCCGTTAGTTTTGGGATGTATGGTACACTGTAAAAATATTTTTCTGTTTCCGATTCTTTCCTTTTCTCAAGATTTTTGCTTTTTAGAATTTTATTTATTAATGAATTTGTTAAGTGTGTTGGATAATTGTTCATAGTCAAGATATTTTTTATTTTGCATATATTTTTCTTTTTAAATTTTTCGTCGCTGATATGCAGTACTTTTTTTATTAGATTTGTCGCTGTGTTCGTTTTCATTTTCAATGGTTGTGTGGAATTGAAATTGATCATTCTTCCTGATGACGTTGGTTTTGTGTACCAGTCAGTTGTTATTCTACCGTTTTCTCGGATAATGTTGATGTCCAAATATGGTATTGTCATGTTCTTTTCACGTTCGATAGTAAAACGGATCTTATTGTGGTAAGAATTAAGCGTTTTTAGAATTATTTCCTCGTCAGATTTTCTTATGATTGCAAAAAGGTCATCTACATATTTTGTTATAAACTTGATTTCTATATTCTTCGATCTGAGTTCGTCTATTGCATCGTCGAGTAGTGCGTCCAGTACTATATCAGCAATTGTTGGCGATAGAGGGTTTCCCATTGGCATACCATATAATTGATGGTAAAATTTGTTGTCAAATGTGAGATAATTGTTGTCAGTTAAACAGAATTGTAGAATCGTTAAGAATTTTCTTTTTGGTATTGTAGTATGTCCCTTTAGGATTTCCCATTTTCCCAATATGTTTTTTATTGCCAGGTGAACCGGAATGTTGGTGAATAATGATACCACGTCGAAGGAAACCATGACATCGTCATTTTCCAATGTTATTTCTTTAAGTTTTTGTTTAAGTTCCAATGAGTTTTGTATGTTGTAAGTTTTTGAAATGGTGTTCTTTATTATATTTCCTACATATTTTGCTAAATTGTAGCAAGGCACTCCCATTGATGAGGATATTGGCCTCAGTGGTACATTTTCCTTATGGATTTTAGGTAAACCATATAGTTCAGGTGCCGCTGCAGCGTGTGTTGTCAATTTAAATTTTTCAAATTTTGTTAATAAACCTTTTTTTAAAAAGTTGTATAACTAGATTATTGTTTCTCCTCTGTAAGGTTTCTGTTGGGTCTGTTTCGATTTTTTTGTACGTATTTTTGTCCTCAAGTAAATTATACATTTTTTCCATATAATCCTTTTTATATATTACCACTGTCTTGTTTCCTTTGTCTGCATTTGTTATAATTATATTATCTTTTTGTTTTCGTATAAATTTCTTTGTGTCCTCATATATGCTTAAAATAAATTTTTCCTTTTCCGTGTTTTTTAAATTCCTCTTAAAATTAGCTATCCTATTTGCAATCTTCGATCTTATTATGTCTTTTGAACCCATTGTTCAATGTCAGCTATTAGAGGAATTGGTTTGAAATTCCTTCTTTCTACTGGTATCGCAAATTTATTCCCTAGCGATAATGTCCACTTATGTTCCTGCTCGAATTTAACATTGGTGTAGTTTACAAACCAGTTTTCGTGGTATGTAATGTTTAGTTCCTTAAATTTTATAAGTTTCAATTTATTCATCTTAAGTAAGTGTGTCTTTTTGACCTTTGTCCTAATATTCTAAAATTTACCCCACTGTTCCTTCATGAATTTTGTTAGTTCCGTTTCGTCAAGTGTATTTTTAAGTTCCTTTTGAATGTTATTAATGTTGGTTTTCGTGTATGTAATATTAGTATGTGTTTCTCTTATTTCCAAATTTAGTAGTTTTGAATGTAGGTTTGTTTCTATAATTTCTGCTTTTGTTTGTGCTGTTTTTGTTTTGAATAATTGTGAAATTGTTCTTGTACTATAGTATACTTTTTATGTGTGTAGGAGTGATACTAAATTGTCTGCATTTTTGTAGATATGTGGCTCTCTCCTTTAGCTTTGCCAATCTCTCCACCTCCCTACTGTATTTTTTCAATAAGCTGCATGTATAGATGCTGTATTTTACCCTTATGTTTTCAAAAAAATTTTTTTCCATGTCGATGTTCTTGTTTTTGCTAGATTCTTACTCCCCCTTTTCTTCACTGTCTTCCTCACTTCGGCGGGCCCTCCGATAGTTTATATTTTTGTTTTATGATGAATGTTATATTTAATATTATTATTGAGGTTTTTTGTTTTCCTCACGGGCTAATATGATCAATCGTTTTTTTTTACCAAATGTAATTAAAAAACATTTATGGTTAATTTATTTTCTTTTCCCAACGTTTCGTTCGCTTTTTTCGAACTTCATCAGGGGTTATTTTTATTCCATAAAAATCTAGACAATTAGATAATAATTATAATAAATTTTTGAACTTTAACAATATCACATCTTAACTTACAAATTAGGGTTTACATTTGTATTGCACTTTTTAACTATTTTATATTAAAAACTGGACTACACGACACAGAAATAAATAAATAATTAATAAGTAAAATACAACACAAACACCGAATAAAAGTCAAACTTAATGTAAATATCACAGAACTATAACTAATTATAATCATTAACTATTGCAGCGGAGTATTGCAGTTTTGTATTGTTAAAAGAAACCAAATGTCCTAAAATATTATTTAGGACATTATGACGATATGACTTGATAGCACACCTTGTGAATCCTGCAATTATTTTTGTCTAATTTACAAGCTTTGTCGTATGGCATATCGCATAAAAATACAACTTTTGCTTATGCACTTGTGAATACACAAATTTGATGCATCGTTGCTTTGTCGTATTGCTAAATGTCAAAAATGGAAAATATCAATTGAATGTATGTTCATTGTCAATTCATTTTGTGTAAACTATTTAAGAAGATTAATACAATTATTTTTAACAAATAATAAAAAAAAATATGAAAAATAAGAACATGTAAACAATTTTTTTTTAAGAAATGCTTCTCTTAAAAAAGAACATTTAAAAAATAAATTTGCCCCTCCCCCCCTAGATTTTATCCTGGCTACGCCCATGTATTTTTGTATTGCCATCGGGAATATGCATGCCTGCAAAGTCTTATCTTGCATTGAGTTAACCCTTTCGCTACATCTTTTTATTTAAGAATTTTAAAAATACAATTTTTACAAATATTTTATGGTTTTAATCAATAAAACCAAAATAAGAAAAACAAATTTAAAAAAATTTAGTAATTTGGGTCAATGTTTCAATGTGTTAAACAAATTTTTTTTCAGGTTGTTTTAAAAATTTTTTTGGACTTTTAGTCATACTTTACAAATAAACTTTTAAACAAATTAACTTACAATTTTTTTTTCATAACAGAAAAAGTAAAAAAACTAGTAAATATTTTTGAAAGTCAATCAATATTTTTTACAGAAATCAATACAAAACTTTAAAAATAGTAAAATTCTACAAAATTATTACATAAATTTACAAAATTATATTATTTGATTAAAATGTGGTACTCTTTAAAACAATTTCGGCCCTTGTTTGGTATACACATGACATTGCATTCCATCATATCGGACAGAAGTTGTCTAAGTCACCTGTATCTGTAGACGTTTTAGGTCTTCCTCTTTTGCAGGAGCAAATATGTACATTTGATAGTGCCAAAAGTCCCTCCGCAATATCATTTCGAAAACGTAAGAGATCCATGTAATCTTTTGTTTTTCCATTGTTTACTTCGTAGCCTTTTCGATATTCTACCCAGGAGTTACATGCTATGTCAATAAAATGGTCAAATAATTTGAGGGTCCATTCAATTTAGGGATCTTATAGAGATTCTATATAACGAAAGTAAAAAATCTAACTTATCAACTCCGCCCATACTTTTGTTATACGCTGAAATTATATATGGTTGAGGTATTGCAATTTGTTCTTTTTTTCAGCGCAGAATCTTTTCACGGTATATAATGGTTCATCGCCATATATTGAAGACACGACTTGAACTATGCCTCCGTCGAACCATCTGGTAACATATATGTAGCTGGGTTTCTTTTTCTACACGGAAATCATAACTGCATCTTCCTTTTTTTTTTAGCTCTTTTTCAGACTTCAGTGGCAACTTATTTATTCTATTGGCTCTTATGGTTCCGGTAGACCATATTCCCTCTAAATCTTCTATATCTGATAAACCTGAGTCTTCAAAATTTATCAAGATTTTTTCGCTTTGACTATCTTTTTACGTCTTGTCATGTTGGCAAATAAAATATAAATGAAATAGCACACAAAATAAAGTAACGTTTTTTTATTTTTTTTTGGTAAATTGTATATATGTACACAAAAATAGTTTTGTTGCCGTATGGCAACAAGCTTATTTGAAAAATTTGTTAAATTCTTATGCGTTATAAAAAAGCATAGTTTTCGGCTTATATGCATAATTTGATTTTCCGAACTGAAGCTAAAGAAATGGTTTTAATTACACTAAAAAAGCAAATTATTTAATTTAAGCTTTAATTTTTTGTATTACTCTCGGTTTTTATTTATTTTTTCTTCTTCTTAAATAAAAATTGTCATTCACATTGGTTCATAACATGAAATTAAACTAGTACCCATGTTCTGTCACTTTGGTGAGAACTTCTCGCATCGAAAAGATGTGAAACAAAAGTTTCCATCGTTTCTCGAAAAGTGAGAAAAAAGTGTGTCTGTAACTCATGTCAAAAGCTATTAGAAGAGATTACGTCTTCATGTTATAAATGTCATAATATTCTACTCGAAGCCGATGTGAAATTGCAAACGTCGAGATCGCCAGTCACACGTATCATTGACGGAGACCAAAATTTACTTAAATTGAAGAATCTTCAACGACTATTCAAACAATGTAAAGCGTTGTTTACAAAATGGCTTAAAAAAATATATACATATTTTTCAAAAATGTTAAAAGCAAAAATATTGAACAATGAAAAAATCAATCAATGTAAATTCAATCTCTTACGTGTTTTGCATTTTTAATATATTTTTTGTGTTATAATTTTTTTCGCCTCAGTTTTATTCATGAGTTTTTCTGACAGTTCAAAGCGGGAACTTTCTCACGAAAATTTTACAGACACACTTTTTCTGACAGCTATTTTAGTGACAGCTATTACTCGCCAAAAACGTTACATACGCAGTTATGTGAAAAAAACAGTTGCTTGCTTCAATAAATGGCATTTTTGTTGCATTTCTCACGTTTCAATCGAAAAGTTTTATGGGCACAGGTGTTGGAGTTTTAATTTTAAATGGTTATAAATATCAAAGGCCGGGATTCACTATCCTACACAATCGTTCGATTCATTCACACGAAAATCGAATGTAATTCTATCAGACATAAAAATGTCACACTATCCCACAAAAATGATAAAAACTCATATGGCTCAGCTACTTTACAAGAAAATGCAACTCTGATAGCATAACATTCCCTGTCCGACTTGTCAAAAATCTCTCACTCAATTAATTTTTAAGCCACACTAACCTACTTTATGAGCATTAAATTAAATTAAATTGTGGTGGTAGTTATTACATTCTAAAAAGATTTTTACGAATTCACTAAACAAATCCTACCTTTTACGGCCTGAAAAACACTTATGTATGAAAATTAGTAACATCAAGTATACAATACTAGCTTAACCCGGTGCGCTTCGCTACACTGCATTTACCACTTGATCGGTTGAGAGATATTTAATATATGCATCCTATGGAATGTATTCCCCCCGCGCCTACCCGCTTTATTTTTATTTTCAAAAGTGAAGTATACCATAAGTGTGACTTCTACAAAGTTTGAACATTCTAACTATAACAGTTTTAAATATATCCGATATTAAACATTGGCGTCCTATGGTGGGTAACACTTCCCCCGCTACTGTTTTATTTCAATTTTTGGGCTCAGAGGATCCTACTACTAAAAGTTCAACAAAATACGTGCAGCGGCTCCTTTTAATATTTCTATCTATGAGGGGAACCGCTCCTCCTCTGTCTACCCCGCCCATTACTATATGGAAATTTAAAGTTTGCCATAATAGTAGCTTTAACCACGTTTGATGACTCTTCCTTTAATAGTTCTTCAGTTGAGCGATATTTAATACATGCATCCTATGAGAGGTATTTCCCCCCCAGCGTCTAACCGCTTTATTTTTATTTTCAATAGTGTAGTATACCATAAGAGTGACTTCTACAAACTTTGAACATTCTCACTATAACAGTTATTATGATATGCGATATTAAACATTGGCGTCCTATGGTGTATACCACTTCCCCCGCTTCTATTTTTTTTAATTTTGGGGCTCAGAAGATCCTACTACCAAAAGTTCAACAAAATGCGTGCAGAGGCTCTTAAGATATGCGATATTTAATATTGGCATCCAATTGGGGGTACCGATTCCCCTGCCTCTATCGAACATATAAGTAGCCTATTTTATTTTTAGGGCTCAAATGATGTTACTGTCAAAATTTAAGGAAAATCGGTTCAGTAGTTTAGGAGTCTATAAGCCAACATACAAACAAACAAACAAACATACAAACATTTTTCATTTTTATATTTTTACTAGCTTAACCCGGTGCGCTTCGCTACACTGCTTAAACCACTTCTTCAGTTGAGAGATACATATTTAATATATGCTTTATTTTTATTTTCAATAGTGTAGTATACCATAAGAGTGACTTCTACAAACTTTGAACATTCTCACTATAACAGTTATTATGATATGCGATATTAAACATTGGCGTCCTATGGTGTATACCACTTCCCCCGCTGCTATTTTATTTTAATTTTGGGGCTCAGAAGATCCTACTACCAAAAGTTCAACAAAATGCGTGCAGAGGCTCTTAAGATATGCGATATTTAATATTGGCATCCAATTGGGGGTACCGATTCCCCTGCCTCTATCGAACATATAAGTAGCCTATTTTATTTTTAGGGCTCAAATGATGTTACTGTCAAAATTTAAGGAAAATCGGTTCAGTAGTTTAGGAGTCTATAAGCCAACAAACAAACAAACAGACAAACATACAAACATTTTTCATTTTTATATTTTTATATATATAGATTATATATAATTCGACAATTATACAACGAATACGATAATATCATGAGCTTGTGAATTGGAAAATTGTCTTATACTTACTTAAAGGTTCAGCCATTTGATCCTCATATTTGTCCCATCTGTTAAACAGACGATTTATTAATTTGTAAGCATTTACTGGATTGGTGAGATAATTCTCTGTATCGGGTGCAGCCAATTCATGTTCTAGTTCTATTTTTAATATTTCCCTGTAATACAAAAAAAAAATAAATTTATTAGTAACTATTAACCTTAACATAAGCGGCGGCAACCATTATTTGATTGTGACTTTCTTATGCAGGAGCGATATAACCCTAATACGGTCTCCCGTATATTCATATGGAAAAATATATTTTGTATATAACTTAATCCTTTATGAACCAATCGCCGGAATTTAACGTTGTTCTAAGGGTATTGAAGATAACAGTGAAAAGAAAGTTTGTTAATAATACACCCAAAAGAAAAATTAATCCATCCGTAATCAAATCAATCCGAAGCGAAATCAATATTACGGTGAGTACGGATCAAGTACAGAAAGATTGATTCAAGTACGGATTTTCAATCGGGAAATACTTAACTCTTCAATGTTCAATCTCGAATTCGTACTTGAAATAATCCGAAAATGAGACTGATTTAAGCAGCGTTGCCATTTTGATGCCTTTCGGGTATTCTTTGGTGCTTTTTTGCATATGCAATACCCGAAATTTTGTTAAACACCCGTTTTTGAAAAGCGGGTATTTATAGTGCTTTTAACAATTTCTCACAGTGCTTTTAAGTGCCTTTTAAGTAATCTACCAGCGATGCTTGTGGCACTATTTATGGTGCATTTTGATGCCTCAAAACGCCATTATTTTAGACTTAGTGCCAAACTAAGAAAAAGCACTAACTTGCTGCTTTTTAAATTTTTTGTTAGTGCCTTTAGTGCTTTTTACAATTTTTATTGTTTTTCTACAATTTTTTACAATTATATAGAGGATGATTAAGATGAGACTTGCTATTTGAGTACAATTTTGAGAAGGCCTGTAAAGATTAAAAGATATCAAATGATAAAAGAAAGTTGTATTCGTTTTACCAATAATTTTATTTACGAAGTTAGAGCTAGAAAATTTTACAAAACGTTGCACTATTAAGGGTTGACAACATATTAAGTAACCGTAGTAAAAACGATGTATTTGTTTTAGGTAAACTTTTTATTTAAAGATTTTGACACTGTTTAAAAAATAGAAAATGGCTTGGAAAATATTAGGAATTGTGAATGGAAAAATAAACAACGAACATATCTTTTTTGGATAGAAGTCAACGATTTTAATTGTCCAATTTTGTACTAAGAATTTCAAGTTTTCCATACTCTAACGCAGGCGTTGAAAGAACATTTAGTTCGATGAACTGCAGTAAATCCAAAATCGGCAACCGATTATCCTTAAACTCTGTTAATTTAATTCTTCACGTTATATGTGGACTTCGTCGACATAGTTCATGCTGTAATGATTACACTCAACCATCTAATGTCTGTAGACATCTTTCTTCCAATGAACCATAGAAAAAATCAAAATAAATATTACTTCAAAACTGTTTTATGGCCCAATTCAAACTCAGCTGATGATGATCCAAATGATTTGGATGATATTATTTTTTTGAAGATAATAATATTTTAGTATAAGTTCTTCAATGTATACATTTAACAATGTTTATATACAAATGTTAATATATTAATTATTTAATTTTAAATGAAAATGGTCCCACATGAACCTTGTCGCCTTTTTTTCAATATTGGAGGTATATAATATTCGGCCCAGCCGAATGCAACTTATTTTGTGTTTAATTAAATTGTAAAAATGGCTTAGTGCTTTTTTACGCTTTTTTTTTGTTGCTCGAAATAGTGCTTTTTAGTGCTTTTTTTTAATTTTAAAGTGCTTTTTGCCCCTAAAAAGTTGGCATCACTGGATTTAAGTAAATCTAAGATTGAACAAATCTCAAAAAGCCCTTGATTCAAGTATTATAAAGGTGATTCAATCCCGTATTCGGACTTGAAATAAACCAAAAGTGGAATTAGAAGGAGAATTTTATTATGATTGATTTACATAAATACCGGTTTTACACCTTACAGAATTTCAATTATAAAACACCAGCATCATTCTCGATATGGTTTTTACTTCAAAAACCTAATTTTCATATATAACTGAAAATATAAACTAAATGAGAAGCAAGAGTTCTCAATTGTACTTTTTAAACATGAAAATAACGAGTTTTCGTCTTGTTCTGTTGTTTTTGTTGTTTTTACACCAAACAAGCCAAACGTTTTTAACTACTTTTGTCAGTGTTGCCATTAGGATACGAAAGATACATTTTTCGTATCTTTTGATGACTTCAAGTACCATGTATAATCCTGACATTTTTCGTATCTTTTGAATCTGTACTCAAAATGTACAGATATAATATATTAGAAGACTTATCAATACTAATACAATAGCAGCTTTTATAATGAAGAAAGGAAGCATAAAGGATGTTTAAACATACGATCCACCTAAATCGATGAATACTAGTAGTGCGAAGTTATTCTGAAGAAATATGAACCCCTTTTTTATTTTCAGGAAATTTATATGAACTTTTTGATATAATCGCCTTAGTAAGAACGCCTTAACTCGTATATTAATTTTTACTAAAATGAATTTGTTTTGATAACATCCAAAGCTTACTGTACTTTTAAAATTTACATACCTAATATTTATGATATAAATAATTACAAAAATGATTTTAAATGATATCCGGGTATTTTCTAGAATCCGAATCCATTCGAAAGTGGATTACTTCAGCATTTTGTTCTGCATTTCACATCCAAATGTTTTTATTCGTTTTCAATTAGAGCAATAAGAGGTTGGTGAAAGAAAACGAATCGACTTTTATTCTAAAATATGATAACATTTTTAACAAGAAAAAAAATTTTGTTTTTAGTTTAAAATGTTCTTTTTCCAATTTAATCAAAATATATCGTTACCTAACCTAACTAACCCAAAATTTAAAATCGACTTTTGATTTTGATGTAATTATAGCTAATTTTTTAACACTTTTTATGTTATTTCCGACAAGTTGTTTTTTAATCGATTTAGCGATCTCAAACTAGTTTTTGAGTTCGTTTTAAATTTTGCAATTTTTCGCGAATTTTAGCCATGTTCGCGATAAACTCGATTTGTTGCTGTAAGTTTTCTAATTCTTTACAGTTTTAACGATTAATAGTTTAGGGACTTTAAATGAATTTTTGAAATATTAAAAGTTTTCGCGATACTTCTATTTTTGAAATTTTTTTTTTGTTACTTTCCGACATTTTGTTTTTTTTTTTAACCCATTTAGCGATTTCAAACTAATTTTAGTATTTGTTTAAAAGTTTGAAATTTTTCGCGAATTTAAGCCATGTTCGCTATAGAAGCGATTTTTTCCTGTGATTCTTAACAGCTTTCACGATTTTTTAATAAATATTAATATACTAGATCACGCTGCGGTTAGCAAATCAGCGATCTTTAGTTCAAATAAAGTTTTTTCGAACAAAAACTTCGAACACACAAAAAACGTGGATTGTGGAGACCAATTTATGAATTATCAATTCGAGTCGAAACCTACAACATAACTGTTAATTTTCTATACAATATTCATTCAATATGAAATAATAGAGTATGTAAATAAATGTTTAACGTTAAAATAGATTTTCAAAATTTTTTCAACATGTATCTTTTTGGGAAAAAGTGTATCTTTTTGGCAGCTAAAATGTATCTTTCTCAAAATTTCACTGGCAACAATGACTTGTGTGGTGTTGTTGTCGCGTTTACAACAAAATTTGATAAATTAAATACGATTAATACGCTCTCTCTGTAATTTTACTCTCAGAGTGGCACTACCAACGACAAGTTTATTCTTTTTTTTACTTGGTTTAAGGTGTTATGATACTTGCTGTTTTTTGTATTGGATTTTTTTAGGATTAACTGAATGAAACAACAAATGCGAGAAAGAACAAGAAATACAATTTGATAAAATGTAAACAAAACAAACAATACTGCACACGTTTTTTCCCCACAAAAAAACCGTCATAATAGCTAAAAATCGCAAAAAAAAAAAGTTAAAAACCGTTTCTTTCGATCAAAAACTAAAAAAATTGGCAACAGTGCCAACAATTAATCTGGAAATGTCAATTTTAAGTTAAAAAATTTTATATTGTTTTTGACAGTCTTAGATTAATTATCGATAACACATGTATATTTGTTTGACTTTTAAAGTTTTTTTATGATATAATCATACTCTTTACACTTAGTCAGTTTTCCTATGCAAATATATTTGCACTGTTCTCCAATATAGAAAATATACAAAAAATAGCAAGTATCATAACAGCTTTAATAATTTTGTGCTTAATTTAAGAAATTCCGGGATTGATTTTCGAAAGTAGTCCCATTAAGGTACGTTTTATTGTTATTCGTACTTGAATTTTTGAGTACGACTCGTACTTAAAGTAGGTATAAAAAAACGTAATTTTTCCCCTAGCGTTTTTCTTTCTGTGTACGAAAAACATTGAGCACATCTGTAAAATGCTTTAATGGGTTGTAATCAAAGATTATCTTTGTTTCAACTCTCTGATTAACAAATCCCAAATTTTGTCCATCTACATAATCGTTAAAAAGTAATCTGGTTATATAAAATTATACGATTTTTTATGTAAATAAACTTGTTTAATTCGCACAAACTTTGTTTATAATTAATGCGGCTCATTTAGCAAAAAATTGTTGATCTTACCAAAAAAGTTATAACATAAAATAAACAAATTTAAATGAGTTTCAAATCAAATAAAGCTATTAAAACAAAAGTTTTTTGTAAAAGATCTTTATTTAGAATAAAGGAAATACGGAAGAGATTCATGTTTAGAATTATGGTATATTGGATGAGAATGGTGTTTAGCCCCCAGCCTTGCTAATTGATTAACTGCTTGTTTTTAGAAAACGAAAATAAAATTTCGCAAAATTATTATATTGAAAACAAAAAGAAATTTTCTTATTTTATTGTTGTTTTCAATATAATTTTTCACAAGAAATTTTGTTTTTATTTTCTAAAAACGGGCAGTAATTAAAAAGCAACATTATGATCCCGCGTCATTTGTACAATGAACATACAACTGTTTTAGGCAAGATCCATAAGGCTGAACCGACTCCAACTAAAGAAAAAACATTTAAGAAGCTTCCCTTGAATTATCTTCTGATCACACATGCTATATAATTAATATCTCATGAATAAAATTATGTCCCCGACTGCTTGTCTAGCAACAGCCAACTCAAGGATAAAATGGTTTATAAAAAAAAAAATATATCATTACCCACTGCCCAGAGAAGACTAGATCCCTTCATTACCAATATTTAAGGAAATATCACACTGGCTGTCCAAAATTATTCCATAGCTTTTAGTTCAGATATAATAAAAAAATATTTTGAAGATGACGAACGACTCCTGGCCGAAAAAAGAAGAGTTCGTAGAGAATGGCAACTTCACAGATCCCTTCAGTTTAAAAATTAACTTGAAGAATGCTTGAAAAAGTTAAGAAAGTTACCACAGGCTAAACAATGCTTGAAATCCTTGGAAAAGTATCTTAGAGAACTTTATGCATTCCCTTAATCTAATGATTGAGTCCCATAGGTTAGAAGTCTAGGATCTTTATTGTATCTGACACAAACTTCAGACATGCCTGTCAACATACCCAAAAATAAACCATTGCTGATGAAACAGCTCTGTTAAGCGTTGTAAAGCATCTCGATACCTACAGGACCACATATTTCAATTGGCAAAAAGGTTATAACAATGGCAAATAAAGCTCAACTAACAAAAATGTGCACATATAACATTTAAAGAAATATTCAAAGAACGCCACAACACTCGAACGTAAAATATCTCGGTATATATATTGATCAACTTGGTATCTGTTAGTTTGATTTTATTGACATTTGAATAGAATTGGTGAAATTGGCCATTAATGATATGTCATGACACCCCTAAATGAATTTTCATATTTCAAGTTTCTATATTTTTTTTTTTAGTACCAAAATAATAAAATTTTACATTTTTTCCTTTTTAGTGCCAACAGCAGCAAATTTTAACTTTTTTTGTTTTAAATCGAAATTGTGTTAATTTGTGCTTAATAATAATATTTATGATCAGGGCAAGTGTTTAATGGCATATGCCAAATTTTTTTTTTGCCATTTCTTCAATAATTTCGTTAAAAAGCCATTTTTGGTCCAGCTTCCCAAAAAATACATTTTTTTTGCAACCTAGAAGAATTTTTTAAGTGTTGCAAACATCGGACGTAAAATGTGACTAAGTGTACATAGCAGAGCACTTTTAACGCATCTGTTTAAGGCTGGGTTTTTGAGATCTCAGTTAAACTAGGTTTAGTTAATTTGAAAACTGATTTGTGCCGCCAATACCAAGTTTGTATACAAAATGTTACCGGAACAGCGCAGTCTTGATTAAAATATGTGTCTTTAATGAAATAATAGAAAAAAATCACATTTCACTGGAAAAATCCGAGTTGCAGAGAACGTTAAACTAAGTTCAAACTTAATCCCCATCTGAAAAACACGTCCTTAAACTTTAAAATTACTATAAATGAAAGCTTAGACTTAATTGACAGTGCTTTTTCATGAAATTTTTTTATTTTAAAAAGAGCGTGTGTACAAAGAAAGTACCAAGAGTAAATTTGTTTCCCCTTTTAAACCTTTAAATAAATTGAATTTTCAAAATACATTTTAAAAGTTATCGAAAGGTTGATTCAACATCTAATTCCGAACAAAATTCTTGTCTAGGCTAAGGCGAATTTACTACAGGTGGCATCGAAGGGGGGTGCTTTAAAACCATGGTAGATAAGGCCATGATGTCATTGAGAGGTAAGGTCATATTTAAAATTTTGCGAAATGAGAGATATAGCCATATTTTTTTTCGCAAATGAGAGATAAAGCCATATTTTTTTCAGAAAATTGTTATGCATGGTGTAAACATTCTGCAGAAAAACTTTAGTATGCGAAGCCAGATTTCAATACTTAACTTTTGTGTCTCCGGAACTGAAATGAGAGATAACGCCATTTTCTAATATTGCTAATGTGAGCTAAAGCCATAATGGCTTTATCTTCCATTCATATGACAAAAAAAAAAAAAAAAACAAAAAAGGCTTTATCTCCCTATTGAATGAGAGATAAAGCCATCATGGCCTTATCTACCATGGCATTAAAGCACCCCCCGCAGCGAAAAGCCTGCTGACTTTGGCAGTTCGATCCAATATTTTAGGGTTTTTAATGTTTTGTTTGGTAACGGTTGAAACAGTTATGCCGTTACCACTTAAATTGCAATTCAAAAAGCCTCCGTTGTTTCTGTTTATTTTTGTATTATTGTTGCCACCTTGTACATAAATTCGGCTTGGTCCAGGCAAAATTTGTTTTTTATATAGTCTCCCTCTCTCTCTCTCTCTCTCTCTGTGATAGAGACGTCAAAGCACTTTTTGAAAACCTTAACAATATGTTGGGATTTTCGGCAAAAAGTGGTCCATGCCTAGTTGTCAAATCAAAATTTAATTTATTTGGCAATCTTTGTCAAACAGTCCTTAATAGAAAGATGTGATTCTTTTCAAGAAATATGCTTTCTAAAATATTCCTTAAGTTGCAATATATAGTAACATTTATGCTTAAAACTTACTAATTAGCAGAATATTAAAGATGCAATACTTAACTTGATTAACAAGTTAAATAAATGTACAAGCAAAATATAAAAATTGTGGCTTCAGTCAGAAACAGTGAATTCAATACCTTCAAAGAGAACATAAAACAAAATGCTTTTTTTTATAACACTTTAATATTTTTTTAATAACACATTTCACATGTTAAATTTTTTTTATTGCATAACACATTTCACATGCTAAATTTGACCAAACCCGAAGAAACTACAAAAAAAAAAAATTAAAAAACAAATAAATTGACACTTTGAGGAAATAAAATTAAAAAAAAAAAAAAAACAGTTTTAATGTCAGTCTTGTTTGTATAGACAGCATCAGCTTAATTAACATTTAAATATTATATTTTTTTTATCTGTTCTTCACTTTGCATAAATTAATTCAAAACGAAAAGACTTTCACAAATCTAACAGTTAATATTTGTTCTTAGTGTTAGGATGTGTGCTATATTTGTCCACGCCATTGTTTATTTATTTGACATTTAAATGGGCAAACGTTTGGTTGTTGATCTTTTATCGGCTTCTTATCGATTTGTTTTAATAACTCTTTAATTTAAGAACTATTGCCATTAACACAGAAGTTACCGGCGAAATGCATAAAAATGCTGTTTGTTTTTGTTGTCAATAAACTTCAAGGCATTTGTTTTCAACACTTTTGTTAACGATATTTGGTTTATAAATACAGCTTAAAATGTGTAGGTAGATGTTATTGTATTTTAAGTTAATTATGTTTTTTGAAAAACGTATATCTTAGAAAAACCATATTGACTTAAATGGAATAAACTACTTAAATACGAGATTAAATGTTCTTTTCAACCTTTATATATTGCTGGTATATAATCTGGAAATGATGGATTTACAAAACATGGTTTGTGTCTTTAATAATTTAAATGGCACTTTTTTTAAACATGCGCTATCTATTCTCAACTGCTATTTGCTTGTTCGAAATGTGCTAACAAGCTTTCATTTGCAGAAAGTTATGGTTTAATTTAAAAAACAAACTGCATCTAAAGCACATGAATGGCTCACCAATGCATATTTAAAATACAAGATGGCGGAAAAGCTGTCACCCGATGTTCTTTGACTTTAATTTCTATACCCACACCACAATAGTGGAGAGGGTATAATGCATTTGTGCTGATGTTTGTAAAACCTTCAGTCGAATTAACGATGTCCGTCTTGCAGGCTGGCAGGCTTGGTTCCAGGCCATGTTTACTGCGCAAAGTACAGGTCGCAATTTTGGAGATAATTTTAGGAAATTTTGTACACAAGGACCGGGGCTATTGAAAATGGACCGAATCAGTCTATAATTTCAAATAGCCCCAATACAAGCTTCTTTTCGGAATATTGTCTTTGTGCCCATAAACCATCTAGTTATGTTGGTATTTTGATTTAATTTGTTTCAAACTAATTTTATTGCAATCAAATTCATCTTACCAAATTTTATTGGAATCGGTCCTTACAAGAATTTATTTATTTATTGGTATTCCTATACAACAGGACTTCTAGTCTTATAATTATAGTACATAATAAACAATTCGTAGCAATTTCCTATGTGTCACGCAATAAAAGATTTTAACAATAAACATTAAAATATTGATCAAACAGTTTTAAACATAGAGACATTCAAAAGCGATTTTAAATACAAAAGATTACACATTACTCCCGAAAATAGCTTTAAATGCTAAAAATTCCTTATAAATGTTGGTATTAAGTTTAAAACTTTTATATTGTCCTGGTAGGCCATAAGTTAACTATAGGCCCCATATAACCCCCCCCCCCCTCTCATCCTAATATCTCCTATAGATGAAAAATCTAAAAAATATTCGGCACAAGGAACGTTCACCTGAATCTTAACCTCATAGCATAATCTTGTTAAGGCTGGCCCATGTTTCCCCATTCTTCCCAAATATGGTAGGTACGTTGGGTATACTGATAATTTTAGTAAATTTGGAACATAGGTCCTAGTTAGCACAAGGACCAGGTCTATTGAAAATGGACAGAACCGGTCTATAATCTCACATAGCCCCAATACAAGCTTCCTTTTGGAATAAACCATCTAGTTATGTTGGTATTTAGATTAAATATGTTTCAAACTAATTTTATTGCAATCAAATTCATCTTACCAAATCTTATTGGAATCGGTCCTTACAAGAATAACTCCCGAAAATAGCTTTATATGCCATAACTTCCTTATAAATGTTAGTATTAACATTAAAACTTCTATGTTAACCCAAAATATTGTCGTGGTAGATCAAAAGTAAACTAAAGGCCCCACGTAAACCCGCCGCCTCATCCTAAATTCTAATATAGTTAAAAAATCCTAATAATATTCGGCACAAAGAACGTTTACCTGAATTTTAACCTCATAACATAGTTTTGTTAAGGCTGGTCCATGATTGCCCATGCGTCCCAAAAAGGGTACACTGGTATACTGTGGTGTAGGGTATAATATGGTCGGGCTCAACCGACTATACTTTCCTACATGTTTTGGCTTGTGTTTATTGGATGTCCACAATAGTGGAGAGGGTATTATGCATTTGTGCTGATGGTTGTAACACCTTAAAATATTGGTCCTAGACCCACCTAAAAGTATACCGATCGACTCAGAACGTCTTTCTGAGTCGAACTAACGATGTCCGTGCGGCTGGCTGTCCATGTAACCTTGTTCGCAAGGTCCAGGTCGCAATTTTGGAGATAATTTGATAAAATTTGGGACATAGTTTCTTATTGGCACAAGGAGCTATACAGTTTTTCAAAAATAGGACCACAACGGGAGTTAGGGGCCAATTTCTGCTTCTCACAAACTTTCAAACTGATTTTAATGAAGTTTATAAACATAGATAAACCCATATTTATATGGACACATAAGCATGACGTGTTTTTAAATACTGTGGTGTAGGATATCATATGGTCATATGACGATATCATCAACGCCCCCACTAACAGCTGCTTGTTCAACTGCAGCTGCAAAACTAAAAACAACACTCTCGAATCAATTTCCGAGGAGAAAAACCATGTGATCGTGTGAGCTTTGAAAGTGAAAATTAATTGAAGGGTGGTTAACTACCTTTCGTTAACTTGCCTTTACTGCTTGAACATACAGATTAACCTATGTGCTAAAAAATATTTAAAAACTTAAAATACTTAAACTATACTTACCATTACTTATTAAAAACCTGAAACTAACCCAAACCTAATTGAAATTAAATATAACCCTAACCTAAAACCTTTATATGCATTTATATTTATATACCTACAAGTCTAATGAAGAAAGTTCAATGAACACATAATTTTATACTGTTTTTGAAACATATACCGAAGTATATAATTTACACGGTTCCCGCCATTAAGTAATTGCTTTCCCTTTCTAACTAGTTAAAACACTTGCTTTTTTTTCATTTCGTAGAGAAAATGATATCGGCCCGGTTTATTACATTTTTCATCACTCTTCACAGAAAAAAATAATTTTTATTTTTGAGTACGAAATCGCATATTTGATTAACAATTTTTTTAAATATTCTGCGATGCCAATTTTTGCTTTATTAATAAGAAAGTTTGCCTTAAATAATTTTTTCAACATAATGTTTACGTGATTTGTTAAAATAAAATGTTGGAAATGTTGAATAAATAAATAAGCAAATCTTTATTTGTTTATCTATTAATTATAATACACTCAAATTTATTGTTGGGGGTAAAACTGTAAAGCGAATGAGAATTATGAGGTTTAAACGAATGGGCAAAAGTTGTTAAAATATATATTCACTTTGATTCATATATTTTTTTATTAAATATGAAGAAATATTTAATCATTTCATTATTAAATATGTTTTATTGAGGGCTATTTTGCAAAGTTTAATTTTTTTTTTTTTTTTTTTCATTATTTATTTATTGAATCTTCATATATTAAATATGAACTAACAATAATTAATCAAATCTTAACCTAATACGTTATTTTTTGTCCTGCCAGTGCCAGACAAAAATTTTCTTCATCGCGGGTTCTGTTCACTTTTATAGGTGTTTATCGCTCATCTAATTGGATAAGTGCTGCAGTGTCTCTTCTTCTTAAGCGAGTGTGGCCGCTATCATTTAAAATATTTCGTGCTAGTGGGTTCGGGTGCAATTCGAGCCTTTTTAAGTATTTTACTGCATATTTCGTAATCATAGTTTTAACTAATGGAACATTTTAACATACCAAGGGGCAGCTGTGATTATTCGAAGTAGTTTATTTTGGCGCCTTTGAATTTGTTCGATATTAGAGGCCGAGGCAGTGCCCCATAACTGAATACCATAGCACCAGATTGGCTTTAAGATGGAGTTGTAAAGAAGAAGTTTGCAGTCGAGACTAAGGACAGAGTTTCTTCCAATAAGCCAATGAATGTGGATGGCTTTTAGTTTCATTTGAGTTAATTTTGCCTCTATATGGCTTTTCCACGTTAAACGGCGATCTAGATGAATACCGAGGTATTTTACATGCGAATTTTGAGGTATTATTTGATTATTGCTTTTAATAGGGGGCATGATTCCCGACGCAAGGTGAATGTTATATGTACGCATTTTTGCTCATTGACCTCTATCCTCCATTGCTTTAACCATAGTTCGAGTTGAAATATATGATCCTGTAGGTATAAAGATGCTTCTTGACGGTTTTCGTGCACGCTCAAAAAAGCTGTATCATCAGCAAATGTTGAAGTTTGTGTGTAGTTGTTTGTTGGCATGTCCGAGGTATATATTAAGTATACAAGTGGGCCCAGGATGCTTCCCTGAGGGACTCCAGCGTCAATTTGCTGAGGAGAGCTTAAATAATCACCTTCTTTAATAATAAATTTTCGACCGACTAAGTAGCTTTCTAACAGCTTGTGTGTGTTTACTGGCAAGTTGAGCTTCAATTTATGTAATAAGCCTTCATGCCAGACTTTATCAAAAGCTTGAGAAACATCGATGAAGAGAGCGGTGCAATATTTTTTTTTCTTCAAAGGCTTTTCTTATTGCGTTTACTATACGATGGGTTTGCTCAATTGTGCTGTGTTCTCTTCTAAAGCCGAATTGGTGGTTAGGAATACATCTATTTTCATTTAAAATTGGGGTTAATTTTGACGCTAACAGCTTCTCAAACAGCTTTGATATATTAGAAAGTAAGCTTATAGGCCTATATGACTCAACTTTTGTGTGATCCTTTCCAGGTTTAGGTATCATGGTGACTAAGGAGACCTTCCACTTTTGAGGATAGTATTCAAGGCGTAAAATAGCATTAAAAATTAAAAGAATAATTTTCTTTGCTATGCTGGGTAGCTCCAAAAGCATTTTGTTGATGATCTTATCAAAACCAGGAGCCTTCTTGGGGTTTAAATCACAAATAGCCTTTTCGATTTCTCTTATCTCAAATCTTAGCGGAACAGCTGCTCTAGCAGCAACAGGTGGTAACTCGACCGCAATATCGTGAGATATATTTGGGGTAAATACGTTTTGTAAATGATTGACATACAGATTTCCTTTTTCAACATCATTTCTTGCCCAACTTCCATTCAAGTTTCTTAATGGTGGTTTAGAGACAACTGGCCTTTTGAGATTTCTAGCTGCGCGCCATAATGAGTAGTTTGATTGTGGGGTTGCATCAAGTTCCTCAAGATATTTTTCCAGAGAAGCCGTTTTCTTAGTCTGCAGTAACTTTCTAAGTCTTTTTGTACACTCTTTAAGTAAGTTCTTAAGTTGAGGGGATCTGTGCAATTGCCAATCTCTTCGAGCCCTCCTTTTTTCAGACAAAAGATGCTCGACATCTGTGGAATATATTTTAATAGTTTTTGTTTTTTTGGGGCAATATTGGAATGTTGAACAGCTAGTTTCAGAAAACTGTCAAAATTGTCAATAGAGCGATCTACATAATCCGGTGTACTGAGCGGAATATTTTCTGTGCAATGGGTACTGAGATATTTTTTATATTTTAACCAATTAATTTGCGTAGCTGTCGTCGGAGGTACAATTCTATTGGGGTTCATTATAGTAACAATTGTAGGTGTGTGGTCGGAAGATAAATCTAGGGAGGCTTCAACATGAATCGTTTCTATGGGAATGTTTTTAACCACGCCGAAATCGATGACATCTGGAATTTTTTGATGATCAGTGGGCCAATATGTTGGTTGTCCGCTCGCTACCACATTTAAATCCATTTTAGAAATTGTGTTAAATAAAACACGACCCTTTGGTGTTATAAGTCGCGACCCCCAGAAGGTATGTTTAGCGTTATAATCGCCAGCGGCTAGGAAACACGGTCCTAATGATTTAAAATATTTATAATATTGGTCCTCCGATATTGAAAATCTAGGCGGGGAGTATAACGATGAAATTACTAGGTTTCTATTTAATTCCTCAACGCAAATGTTCGTTGCTTGGAGATAATCTTCACGATGATCACACATTAGGTAGTGTTTGACTCGGGTTTTTATTAAAATGGCAGAACCTCCACAAGCTCTATCTCGTGGGTCCTTGGTATCATATAATATATAACCATTTATTTTAAACGTATTTCTTGAGGTCAAATGAGTTTCAGAAATCATCATGACATCAATTTGTTTATTTTTAAGAAAGTATTCTAATTCATTTTTATGTTGGCGGATGCCGTTTGCGTTCCAAAAACAAATTTTTAAACAGTTCATGGTTTATTAAGTACAGCTTGCAATAACATCGATTGCATTCTAAGCATTTCCTGCATCATATTACCCATTGTGTTCGTAAAATTATTTACCGTTTGCACTAATGTTTCCATGGTTTTTTCTAAGCGACTTAAATTAGAAACTGGAGTTTCATCATTACTTGGCGAAGCACCTTGCATTGGCTGATGGTTTGATTTTAGGACGTTAGCGTAAGAGGTTCTGTTATTACTAGGCTGGGGGGCTTGAATTGCATTTGTGTTTACTTGATTTGCAACCTGCATTTGAGGGGTATTTGTTTTTGGTCCAACCGTCTGCTTGACGATATTATATACAGGGCATCCTCTATAATTGGCAGTGTGATTACCGCCACAGTTGCTAAATTTTTTTACGTTGGGGTCGGTTTTAGACTTATCGCAAGAAACTGTACCGTGTAGTTCACCACATACTACGCAGACATGGGGTAAATAGCAGTATGCCTTAGTATGACCATACTCTTGACAGTTTAAACATTGAACGGGACCATTTCTTTTGTGCGGCTCTTCTATAGTTATTCTTCTGTAGAGAATATATTTTAAATTGTAAATAGGATGTGTTTCGTTTTTTTAGGTTTTACGTCGCCGGGTTCAAACTCAACTCGAAAGAGTGGTTGGGGAATTTTTTCTCTATTTTAATTATTTACTACATGCTTTACCTTGAAGCCTTTTTCTTCTAAGAATGTTTTAACCTCTTCTGGGTCTACGCATGAGTCAATGCCCTTGATAACTACCTGAAGACCTTTACTGCTCTTCAGTTGATAAGTATAAAAGTTTTTATTCAGAGTCTCAAATCTTGTAATTACTTTTCGAAAATCATCCTCGTGATTCACCTGTATTTTAGTCTCGTTAATGATACCGCGCTTTATTGCAGCTACATAAAAGGAATTTTCACCTATCACCGAAATTAAACTTTTTATTAACTCATTAGAGTTTTGCTCTCTGAGGTATATCGGGGGTGGCTTAGACGATTTAATGACGTTTGGTGCTTCAGAGGATTCATCCTCCAGAATCGCAAAACGATTTTGTGTATTTATTTTATCAAAAGATGGTACTTTTGAGGCCGAAGCAACTGCTGCAGAGGTAGGGCTGCGTCCCCGTTTAAGCACTGTTATGTACCTGTCCATACCAACTTGTACTGTAGGCTTTTGGCAGCTTTTTACAGGGGGGTTTTCCATTGCATTTGTGTTAAAGTTTAATTTTGATGAATTTTTTTCATTGAATCAAATAAAAAGTTTGTTGACCTAAAATTGAATTTTTAACAAACTGTGTTGTTAAAAATTTTGCTTTAGATATACTTTCGGCTAAATGTTCCCGCACTCCTGACGGATATTTTCTTTGAAGATTTCAAGAGTATGAGGCGTGCTCAGAGAGACTCAGAACTTCAAGAAACGCCAAAATAGGTATTGAACGGTGTAATCTAAAAGGAGAGATAAGGCGGTGCTCCATCCTGTTAGAACCACATGTTCTCCAGTCCACAATGCATTCAGTATAGATAGGTGATAATCGCTCAGCAGAGCTCTGTAGCACTCGCCGTATACTGAAGTTGTTTGACCCACGGAGTCGATACCATACCAAACAGTTACTTTCAGCAGGTGTAGTGACTCTTCGTGAATTATATGCGAGTTTTTGCTGACCCAGAATTCTGCTTATTAACGTTTCCACATGGATGTGAATAGGACAGGTCGTTCATGTTGACGTTCAATGAAAAGTTACTAAGACAACGTTTCGTCCAGATTCAGCAAGTCTTTAGCAGCGTATGTTTTACGTGCTCCATTTCTTATTGGCGTGGATTTGATATCTGTTTACTTAACATAAGTAAGTAATCAAAGCAGAACTATCATTTACCCCCATTCGCAAAAGTTGTAGCATCTTCCAAGAAGGAAGTGAATTGCACGCCAACTGGTGCAAATTTTTATCAAAGTTGTGATTTTGAGATGATCATGCAGAAAAGTACGACGAAGAGTTGTTAGGACCTCTTAAGCAGAGATTTCAGAACCAAATAAGTTTAAGCCTCAAGACGTTGAAAACTGACTCAGCATGTACGAAATACTGCTTAAACGTGATTCTTGCATGAAATTAATAATGCCAATAAAAAATAGCCATTACGAAGCTCGAATAGCTGGAAATCGAAAATGAAGCATGGTTAACCAGCCAAGAGAACGGCAGAGCCTAATATCTACGGCACCAATGTAGTGCGTTGTGTTTGGTGCACTGGGGAAAAGAATACTGGCTCAAATGGGACCTACTACCTTTGATGGATTGTATGAAATCTCTAGTGTTGAACTTGGGTGCATTTTGAACTTCATTAGAAGCACGGGTTGGTTATGCTGCGGGAGCTTTGTTAAGTGGAACTCTGTCTGACTATAAAATCTGTGTAGAAAATGCGTTTCCAAGAAAATTTTTTGCGCATTTAAAGTTATCATACTTTTCAAGTAACACAAATATAACCTAAATACTCATGTGTTAAACGTTTAATAAAATTATAATTTCATTTTTAAAATACTTTTAAAGATTGTTTTTATCTACATAGATCTGATCATCTAATTTAAAAATACTTGGAACAATAAAATCTATGAATTAAAAATCAGTTTAATTAAGAACAATAAAAATAATAAATAATATTCTTAATTTACGAGTCCTGAACCTAAAGGAGTTATGATAGTCCGAGAATGGGCCAATAAGTCCTTGACTTTTTAAATAAAACCTAGATTTTTGGATAAAAAATAATTTTATTTTCCCACATTCACTTCATTGAGCTCTATGTCCAATGTTTCTCCAATTTTCTTATTCATCCCATAAAATGAAATTTGGTGAGGTCCTTAAAATAAATAGATATTTGATGGTGAAAGGATTTCTTCAACGGACACAAATCTCTTTTCGCCGAACCATTTTCTCAGGTTTAAACACCCAGTAAAAAAAATTTGGGTTTTTTGAAGCACTACAGAGAAAAAGCGCATAATGAAGCGCTTCAATTAGAGAGCTCTTATAAAGCAGAAAGTGATAAAGAATAAAACATAATAAAAAAAGCTGCTATTTTAGTGCTGACAACGAAGAAGGTTTTAAAGCGAAACAAATAAAAATATAATATGGTTTACGAAAATGATTGAAAAAAGGCATATTAACCTAAACATTAATGAATATGTTAATTTAGTTAGGCCTTAAAAAAGCAGTTTAGGAGCGCTATTTTTGCATGGTAAAAGAAGCGCTTATTGTCAGCAGAAAAAAGTCCTCCAAACCGGGAACACCCCATACAAAAATCAGGCATCCGATCAGCAGGTTTGAAGCGATTTGAGGTATGAATTCATACAAAAAACCTGCTCCTTTTGGAGAACATTTTTTAATGGGTAAGAACTAGTCATTTGAGATAAGTGTGAATGAGAGAACAATTTGTAGCCTAATTCTTGGATATTTCTTTAGGTTTGGAAATAAGAAGGAAACTCTTGGAGCTGAACCCGGAGAAAAGGTCGGATGAGCGATTCATAGTCTATTCCATGCATTTTTGCAGTAGAATGCTTAAGGTGCTTTTACACGATCTGCATTTTGCAGTGGGTTTGTCAGATGTTAAATCCATATGTAATTGCACATATCTGTCAAACTTGTCAAATATAGAAGGTTTATAATTTTTGCTTTCACATGTTCGTTTTTGGTTTCATCTGACTTAATCTAAAATCATTCATAACAGCGAAGTATTTCCATATTTATATTTTTATTCACTTTGTATTTTACTTCAGTTAGTTAATAAGGTTTTTTTTTAAGATTATGTGTAAATAAATAAATAAAAATTTATATAAGCCGCCACAAACAAATGACTTGCAAAACTGCGGATGTCAGATGGTTTGTCAGATCAAACACGCCCCAATAGAAAAATTTTACACTGCTAATTCCATCTAACATTTACAGAAGCAATATTTTTGTGTTAACACGACATGTATAATTTTGCAGTGGGAAATTTTACAAGTACCCTGCTAAAAACAGATCGTGTAAAAGCACCTTTAATTAGCACACGAAACTTTATTTATTTTCTCCTGAAATCACTAGGTAGTCTGCTATCAGTGTTGCCAGTGGATTTTTCGAAATAATACCTACGCATGCTAAAAAAAATCCGATTTTTTCCTACACGTTAAAAAAATGTCCCCTACAAAAATCCCTACGCATTATTGTCAATAAAATAGAAGAAAAAACATTGGTTATAAAAAATAAATTTTATTCGAATATGTTTATTAAAGCTTTGACAAAAAAAAAAAATAAGTGCAAAACTTAAAAAAAACTAATACATATCACACTTGTTCAACAATACTGTATTAACTCAAAATTTTAAAATTTTCAGTAGAAGCAAAATTAATTTTTAATTTAATATGAAAGTCATAGGAAAAAATATTTTTAAATCAACCATTTCTTTACAAAAAAGAGGACAAAATAGCTCGATATTTTTGCAGTGGGTAGATATGAATAATACCTGTCGACTATTACCAAAAAGTGAAAAACTAAAAATTTTTAATTTAAAATTGTTGAATAGGTGCGATATGTATGTAGTTTTTAAAATTCAATTAAGGGATATCTTAGAAAAACCATACACATAGATATAAGTGTCGCCCACTTTTTAAGCCATAAACAGCTCTGGAAATATATTTTTAAGCGATTTTAGTGAAAAAAGTTTTGGACAGGAAAATATCACTAACAAAACGGGTTTTCTGTATTTATTTTATAAATAATGCGTTATGACGAAAAATCCCTACATTTTGGTGATTATAAAAAATCTGTCCGATTTTCCCTAGCTTCTATTTTAGTGTCAAAAATACCTACATTTAGGGATTTTCCGCTACTTCTGGCAACACTGTCTGCTATCAATCTTTAGCTGAATAGCACACATTATTAAGAAAAAAGGTCAAGGAATTATAGACGCGCCCTCGTAACTACCCGACAAAATAAGTGCAATGAAACAGTGCAGTTAAAAATGTAATCAGCAGTGTTGCCAATTTAGCCATTTAGTGGCTAGATTTAGCCATTTTTCACCCTGTTTAGCCATTAACAAATGAGTTTAGCCATTAGCCATTTTTTTTAGCCATTTTTCAACTTGTTTAGCCATAAATTTTTTTTGCCGTTTTTCTTTTAAAAGAATAATTTTTATTTTATTGTAAAAATGTATATACATAAGTAAAATAAACATTTTAAACAATTAAAACGCCTTTAATTTAAATCACAATTTTTAGAAATGTTAAAATTCGCTATGAACTATGACGCTGAAACATCTTTCAAAATAAAGGAACAGTCTTCCACTATTAAGTTTATAAAATGGATCAACACAAACATAGCTGTTTCTTTCTGGTTGCAAGTATTTCAATAAAGGGATGCAGGCGGTAACAAAATTTTTTTTAAAATTTTCAAAATTGACTATAAAGTTGCTCTCACTTCCATGGTCTAATGCTGAAGTAGAGACGGTGTTTAGCCAAGTAAACATCGTTTAAAGTAATTTGAGAAATAGGTTACATTAAGCAACCGTAAATTCGATTTTATCAATTAGGTAAATATTTTTACCATAACAAAACAATATTTATACCACCACCATAATAGTGGAGAGGGTACTATGCGTTTGTGCTGATGTCTGTAACACCTTTAAATATTGGTCCTTAGCCCATCTTTACGTATACCGATTGACTCAGAACCGCCTATACTTTCTTACTTGTTTTTTATTGTAGATATAGACTCAAAAGGTTGGGTAAATGTTGTCGTGATTATAGGGATTCCAATACCGGTGTTGCCTATACCGAAATACCGGTAATACCGACAAAAATCGATTACCGAAATACGGCTTTAAAATTACGTTCGTATTACGGTTTTTAAAATTTAACGGCTCCACGAAAAGCCCCCAATGAAATAACGCCCAGGAAATAGCCCCCAATGAAATAATCCCCAAAAAATAGGAAATAACACCCAAAAGCAGTGAATGAAATAACATCGAAAAATAAATGAAATAAACCCCAAAACGAAAACGAAACAACCCCCAATATTTTGATGTTATTTCATATGAAATAACACCCAATGATGAAAATGAAATAACCCCCAATGAAATTAACCCCATCAGCAACAAAAATGAAATTATGCCCAAAATTCATAAAAGAGTCAGTTTCACCAAGGATTTCATGAAGTCAATATGGACCAACAGCAAAGTCGCAAAATTATTGAAATGAATCGTGTGGAGGCCCGCAGGCGTCTTCTTAATAATAAGGATATATACGGTTCAAAAATCTTGCTGTAGTTATTTTACCCGCCCGTAGATCCTTGTAGCCCTGCTCTATTTTTGCAGTTCGGAAAACAATTTGCCTTCTACGTTTGGCCTTTACACGGGGAGGGGGGGGGGGGCTTTTTAACCATGTAAGGCCATAATGGCTTTATTGCTCAATTGAATGGGAGATAAAGCCGTTATGGTCTTATCGTCTAATCATTGAGAGGTAAGGTCATATTTAAAATTTTGCGAAATGAGAGATATAGCCATATTTTTTTCACAAATGAGAGACAAAGCCATACTTTTCCAGAATAGTGTTACGCATGGTGTCAACATTCTGTAAAAGTAAAAATCCTTAGTTATCATTGAAAAACATTTTTTTATTCTTGTGACGCACGCAGGAAAACTTCATTCAGCGAAGCCACCTGCCGCGTCCTCCTGGAGGAAAAAATCCCTAAGCACGGCCGCAGGCCGTCACGCAGAAAAACTTTAGTATGCGAAGTCAGATTTCAATACTTAACTTTGGTGTTAAAAATGAAATAACCTCCGAATTAAAAATGAAATAACACCCAAATTAAACACGCTATGAAACAAGCCCCGAATTTTAAAAATTTGTTGGGTGTTATTTCATTGGAGATTATTTCATAATTTGAAAACCCCAAATGAAGAATGAAATAATTCCCAAAAAAAAATGAAAAACGGCCCAAAAAAATTGGGAGTTTTTTCATATGAAATAACACCCAAAAATGTATGAAAAAAAATTGGGGAATATTTCATTTCTCGTTTGGGCGTTATTTCATTGGGGGGCTTTTCGTGGAGCCAATTTAACCACCCTTTATAATTGGAAAATTGTTTAATTCTTGGTGCTTTGTATTTAGATATTTTTATTCCTTAAATAATACCGAAAAACCCGATAATACCGAAAATACCGACGGTAACGGTATTGGAATCCCTACGTGATTTTAATTTACCTTCAAATTATTTAAAACTTATGATTATTTGAAACTAATGAGTGATTCCTATGAGATGAACAATAACGACATCGAATTTTTCGATGATTTAATTTTTTAATATTAATTTATTTTAATATTAATTTACGTTTATTCTTATTTAACAAATTGATATTAACTCACAATTTCATCGTAAACAACTTTGAACTAATTATTTCTGTTTTGTTATTGAATTTTAATGTGTTGTTATTTAAAAAAGCTTTTATCGATTTTTTAGCCCATTTTTAGCCAATTTTTAGCCATTTTTTTCCGTTAATTTAGCCATTTTTGGTCACCAAGTTTTGGCAACACTGGTAATCAGTATCACACACTTAACGAATTTTACGTACATAAACTGTTTTATGTGGATGTGCATGTCTAAATAAAGTTGTTATTAAGAATGAATATGAATATCGTAATTATCGATTAAACGAGATTGTACACGATATTTAATTGAATATACATAAATACGAAAAATAAAGCTGTCATAATAATTCACTAATTAATGAAAGGTTTGTTTATTAACATACTCGAATAATAAAACAAGTAAGAAAGTATATCCGGTCAAGCCCGAACATTTGATACCTTACACAAAACTATACAAAGATACGTTTTCGCGAGTGTACCCTTTTTGGGACCCATGGGCACCCCATGGAACCTCTAGAATAAAATTATGTTATGTGGTCAACCCACTAATGTCAAGTTTAAGAAAATATAGGAATATATTATGAAATAATTTTTTAGGTTATTTTTGGACCTCTGTGTTAGTTTTTATTGAAAATAAAAAATAATGCAACCAATTAAACATATAAATTTAGTTTTGTTTATGATAATCAAACAAAAAACCATTTTTATTATTTGAGCAGTTTACAGCTTTTAAGAGCTTCAAATATTTTTCTAGATCTTTAAGCAATTAAAAAAAGGGAAATGAATATAAATTAGTTATATGTGACCCGGTCTATGAAAAGGTGGCTTATGACTCAAAAAATGTTTTTCACTTTTTTTTTGGTTCGGATAGTTTTTGAGACGCTCTTTAACATGGAGAAAAGCAGAAAGCCCTAACTTGATTAGAAGTGTACTAAAAATGTAGAGAAAGAAGAATACAAATGAAAGAAAAACAGAATTTTATTGAAAATCGAGCGGATTTTTCGAAATTTTGTTTTTGAGTCATAAGCCACCTTTTCATAGACAGGGTCACATATATTGGACGTCAGTACAAATTTAGTATAGCATGCCTGTGGGAGTTGTTGGTCTCCTATCAGACGGGTCCCAGGTAGTGGATAGGGAAATGCAGGTAACAGGTAGTATCGAAAGAAAATAGTTACCCCGAACCAAAACCAACAAATCAGCGTTTGTACGGACTTGCATCAAGTGGCTCGCTATACAAATGTGTCTTCGAAGCGTCTGTCCAGCAGGTTAGGTGCGGCTCCATAGCAAACATTAGCTAGCCTGGTAGCTTTATCTGGCAGCCCCAGATCCAGGATACGGTGCGGCAGACCAATCATCTGCCCATCTTACATCTTTCTGATATATGAAACCTCAAAAAATGAATGAGGCCCTATGCTCCTAAAAGGAACAATGGGACAATATATATATATATATATATATATGTCTTGGCATTAGAGGGTTAGGATTTATATAAAAGTCCTTTGTACCAAACATAATTTTATGGAGTTAAATCTAACTATATGGGCAACTCCCAGAAACAGTCCACCAACCAAACATTTTTCAAATGAATTTTTTTTAATGAAATATAAGACAAAAGTATTATTATTTTATTTTTATATTAAAAAATATGTATTTCAATGATCATTAATGGAATATTTTTTACCAAATACTACCCCACCCCTGATCTCTTACCACCGTATTTATAAACGATTATTAAATTTTACAAACATTTATAAAGGAGAATTTTCATACAAAATTTGTTTTGTAAACCTTTATTAAATTTAAAATTTTTTTATAAATACGGGGGTTAATGTTTAACGTGAATTTAACATTATTTTAGGTGCTTTTTGAGCTTTAAATAGCACTTACAGCAGACTCATTGATATTCATTCATACATTCATTAATGATCACAAAATTAGTTTATATATATAATCTGTTTTGTTGAAATAAATAAAATTGGGTTTATTATATACTACTGAAAAACTGTAGCGTGCGTTGTAAGGCGTGCGTTACAAAGGGTTCACGGCTTTTGTCAAAAAATCACAAAATTTTTTGGCTGCAAATAAGTGCGTTTAGAATTCTCTTATAGTCATCTTTCTTTTAGGAATAAGATTTTGTAAACCTTATCATGCCAAATTTGCTAAAAACTAGGAAAATGCCCTTCAACCTTTGAAGTTACTTTATGTCGCACCAAAGAACGACATTAAGTCCATGGACGCTATGTCTCTCAGCGATGCGACAAAATGTCCATCAATATAGTGTAATAATGTCCATGGACATTATGTCCTTTTTTGGTGCGACATAATGGTTCTCTGCACAGACGGCCTTCGGCCGGGCGCAAGGATTTTCTCCTCTATGGTATAAAAAAACCCGGCTTCGCTAACTAAAGCTTCTCTGCATAGCCGGCCTTCGGCCGGGCGCATGGATTTTCTCCTCTATGGTATAACAAAAAACGGACATTATGTCCGTGGACACTATGACATTCCACCTTCTGCTTGATTCAAAACTTAATTTTTTTTTCACATATCACTATAATAGAAAATAAGGTGGCATGTCATAACGTCCATAGTGTCCATGCAAAGTGTCATATTGTCCACAACTTAATTTATAATCAAATAAATTAAAATGCAAGCGAGAATGTGAACAAATTTGGGATCATAGCCGGCCTTCGGCCGGGCGCAAGGAGGAGACTCCATGGTATAACAAACACCGGCTTCGCTAACTAAAGCTCTGGTTGGCTCTGGTTTTTTCATCAACAACATTTTGTTTAATATTCCTCAACGCCCATCACTTCATTTTAGCAAATTCTATAATTGTATTGATTTTTCTTCAAGTCCTAATGTTATTAAGAACAAAATAATTACATTTTTCAATACAATAATAATTTTTGTAAATAAACATTTTATATATTTTGTATTGTATTTTATGCTTAATGTACACTAAACTTAAGAATATTAAATTTAAAATGTCTGTAAGGATTATCTTCCATAGACAAAGAAGTTAATAAAAAATTAAGATATCTCCATCTATATGAGATTTTTTGCCTTTAAGTAATTTTATGAATTGGACCTGTGGTTAAATTAGGAACTACCAGCACAACATTTTGTCATGAGTGGAAATCGTAGAAGTTATTGTCGCCAATTTTAATGTCAATACCTCCATTTTTAAGGAAGTTATGGCAATAAATGCTATTATCGGGAGTAGTATTTTTATGGGAGCTGCGGTCAAATACAGAATAATTCCAATAAAATTTGGTTAGGCGATAAAAAAAGTTCGGACCAATATTAATCTTAATACCAACAAAATAAGATGGCACAACGACTACTCCGGAAAGATGTTTGAATGGGGGCTATGCTTAATTAGGGACATTTTGTCACTTTTTACTATTTACACTGAAATTGCGAACTGTTCTTTGCGCACAAGGTAACATGGACAGACAGACAGCCAGCCGGACGGATGGATGGACATTGTTAGATCGACTTAGAAAGTGATTTTGAATCGATTGGTATACTAAATGGTGGGACTAGGTCCAATATTTTTTGTATTACACACTGGATAAAAGAAGTTCTTGCCGGATATTTTTATACCGCATGATGAACTTTATGTACTTATTCACCACACGTAGTGATAACGGGTATAAAATTAAATATTTATTTTCATAGATTTATTTGAATAAGTCTTTTAGGCAAAACTTATTGATATTTTAAGCATCACTTAACTATTTGAATTAATTTTTCAACTTGTTTTAATTTTATTGTTTTTTTTACTGATTCAACTTAATTTCCTCTACATGTTTTTTATAATTTATGCCATTTTTAACGATTTATTTTTGCTCGAAACTCAGTTGGAACCAGCGTTGCCGGTTTTTGTTTAATTATCCAGCAATTGCATAGAAAAATTAATTTATTTTCTTGGACTATATGCATATCATAAAGTTTTTGTGTGATTTTGATGTAATTTCGCTTTAACATTATTTTTAATGGAGGCGGTGAATGAGAATAGTTTTTTTCGTTGTCTCTTGTTTTAACAACGTGATAATGAGCGATAAAACCCAATCCTGTTATATGGCGGCATGAAATAACCCCCCCCCCCCCCCCAAAATAAAATAACTCCCCAACGTGTGGGGATTTCCTCCTCTATGGTATTTTTAAAAAATAACGACTCCGATAACTGAAGCTTTTCTGCATAGGAAAGATTTGGTCCCTCGAGCCCGGCCACAGCCGGCTATGCAGAGAACCTTGCGCCAAAGTTTTCGTTAGAATCTAGAGCTGGCAAATAATCGATAGTACTATCGACACTAACGATAGTTCTGTTTCCATTGGACAATCGATGGTTTATTTTCGATAGCGATACCATCGGTGAAATTTGGTTTAAGGAAATTGTGCCTCAATTTTTGCTTCTATCGAAGAACAACAATTCTCGTTCAGTTTAAAAAAATAAAGCAATAATTTCATGTTCCTTACTATTCCTGAGTTCTCTAAATTTGTAATTAGATTTAAGGGTGTCTCAGTAAGAATGTATAAGTATTTTTCCACAACTATAACGTTTTCTTTCATAAACGGCTCCATTTTCGGAAAAAACGTACATACCTATGTGACTGCTGCCAAGTTTAAGAGTTGCCATTTCAGAAAAAAATTATTTACACTAAATTTAAAAAGCGCACTCTTACTGAGACACCCTTTAGTTTACCCAAATTTAAAATATGGACCCCAAAAGTTTGCCATTAAAAAAACTGTGAGTTCGAAATTAAAATAATTTTTTGGTGGCGACCAATATTTCCCGAGTTATGTAGTAATAAACTTTGGATATATTTATAATTCATTAATTTTTTTGCATAAGACCGTATATGAATGTATATACATATATAACTTTTCCAATAGGGGAAATATTGGTATGTATCATGTAAAAGTTAAAGAAATATCCTTTAAAATTTGACAAATCCAAACAAATTTTAAATATATTTAAGGAAAATTAATCTATTTAAGCCCGAAGTTTTTTAAATAAACATATTTTCTGGCATTTTTATTTTAAAAATTGTCAAATTCCATATTGACAATTGTATTTCTACGTGAGCACTAAAAAATTAAGTTTAAACCTTTCAGGGTCAAAAATAACTTATGGCGAGATAAAAATCTAAAAATATGTATTAAAGGTAGTGTGATGGCGCTGAAGCCGGGAAAGATAGTAGTTTTCGTCTCAAGTACCTCTGCTGGTTTTTAGGGAATGTCGAATATATTCGACATTGACCTTCAAGGATACCTATTGTTACGAATATATGCTTCTCTTTTGTACGGAAATAAAAGAAAAAATAGATTTTTTACGATTTATCCGTTGAATATTTATTGAAATAAGAAATTATTTTTGCAATTTCAAACCTGCTGTTGTTGTCTGACAGTGACACACAATGAATGCCTTTATGGTTTTCGGGTATTCGGACTCTTCACCAACTTGTATTGCTTTTAAGAGTCAATAAAAGAGGAAACTTCGGAACTCAGTGGACCCATTGACTTGGAATATATATATATATATATATATATATATATATATCATCAATATTTTCCTCTGACATAAAGTTCTGCTCGCCAGGCACAATATCCTTTGATTACACTTTTGGGATTTCAAATATGAACTTCAATTACGTCCTCATCATCCGAATAAACTTCTAACATGGCCATTACCTTATCATTATTTAATTTTTCCATTGTCTACGGAAATCCGTAGAGAAAATGTTATGATTTCTGAATAAAAACACTATTTTGTAGTGCTTACTAATAAAAAAAATACAACCTCTTAAGGTAAATGTCAATTATATTCGACAACCGAAAAAGGTCCACAAAAGAGCCTTCAATTTATTTTTGCAATATTTTTTTCAAGTAAACACTTATTTACCTTTGTATCAGCTCTAACATTTTTTTTTAATATCGCCTGATAACCAAAATTATTGGTTTTTGCTTCCTAAATATAACCTTTTTACAAATTTTCTGACCAGTGTACGACAATGCGCTCAATAATAAGAAAAGAAAGTCAATGCCTACTGTAATAGCAAATTAAAAACAAACAAAAAAATATAATTAACTGTATATTTTTATACATTAAAAGGGCGTAGAAACAGAGTACAATGTAATGTCGAATATATTCGACAAAAACACTGAAGGGTTAACATTTCACAAAGAATTCGATACTATTGAAAGTTTGTTAACAAACTATCGAAAATATCGAATGTTGCGACTATCGATAGTTTGTCAGCTCTACATGAATCGTGCTAAAGGAGAATTTGGAAATATTTTTGAAAATTATGTTGGAGGGCTAATCTCTGTCAACGGTGATGCATGTCGGCCGATGTTGAAAAATTTTGATTCGAATGTAAAAAGCGTTACTTATTACACAGTACAACAGCCAATCTGGGGGGTGAGAAATTCCGAGTCAGGGTGATGGTACTAGGTCAGTATAGTAAAACCCTCAAAGGGTTTGGCGTTCGTATGTGTCAGTTTTTTTTTATGACATTTTAAATTTTTTCCTTATCTTGATGTTTTTTTGTTTAACATAACTCGAGAACCACTTGTCTGATTTTGCTAAAACAAACTCAAATCCCTAGAAAAGGGGAAATCCCCTACTATTGGCGTCACTGAATGTGGGTGTATTCTTTCAAATAACAAACAAAAGTCCGACGATTTTCACCGATCGCTTAAAAAAAGCCACAAAAATTGCAGTGCAGGTTTGTGATAAAATCTGCTGCATACATCCAGGCTTGAACATTTTTTTGCACTTATCAATTATAATTCTCCACAAATTTATTTTTACCGGCAAAACTGTTGATTATAAAGAAAAACGTTATATGAACGGATTAAAGAAATTGTAATTCTAAATTTTTTTTGAGTTTGTTTTAGCAAAATCGGGCAAGTGGTTCTCGAGTTATGTTAAACAAAAAAACATCAAGATAAGGAAAAAATTTAAAATGTCATAAAAAAAAAACTGACACATACGAACGCCAAACCCTTTGAGGGTTTTACTATACTGACCTAGTACCATCACCCTGACTTGGAATTTCTCACCCCCCAGACAATAATCCCAAAAATGTTCCATAGTGTTATTGAACTCAAAATTTGTTTTGTGTAATATATAAAATTTTGGATTTTTTGGATGCTTCCCAGTCGAAACTTCGCTTAGTTTTTCAAAATGAATAGCTTCTCTCACACATTATTTAGTAGCTTTCTTTTATAACTGCTAGAGGGAAGCGAACTGACACCAAAGTAGTCCTGTGATAGGTCTTAAGTGGTAGAGACCGGTTCTAGTTTTAACACCTTCTATGAATAAGACCTATCCCTTTTACATGGGGTTGTCAATGGAGGGGGTCAATTGACACCATTTGACCAGTCACAAATCTATTCTCAATGGACGTGTTTAGTGACAGTTACTAAAATGTAGCATTATTTCAATACGATGTAGTATTATTTCAATAAAACAAGTCCTAGAATTAAATTCAAGAGCCAAATTTTAGAAAGTCCCAAAAAAATGTATCACACCACCGGAGAAGACTGTACTGTAATTCATTACTTTTTCTACCTTTTTGTTCTCCATAAACCAGTTACATGATTGGTTCTCCTTTCACTGGTCTTGAGTTCTTTCTTTTTGTACCTGTTCTATTTTCACAACTTCTAGGACCAGTCTGTGGGACCAATTTATTACTGAATGTATGTAGGTAAAAAGATAATGACTTAGTTTTTAATGCGTTCTTTTTGGGACATCCCTTGTCAAATTCTTTGGTTCTTTCAGTAGAATTGTAAGTAGTGCTTTTAAGTTTTTCTGATTACTCAACACATTATTTTGTAGGCGAAGCTTTTACTGCGTTTGTCTGTGGAAATTAGAATTCTGATTCCGGCAAAACTGTTTGGTAACGATTTATAAGGTTTTTATTTTGTTCTTCTTAAAAAAAATCAGTTCGATTTATTCCAATAGAATAAACAATTTTGCTTTTTAAGTCGCCAATATTTTGTGCTTGTATGTGCTGCACATAGAAATATTGATGCTAGACCTTTTAACATACCCATTGACTTAGAAATACTTTAACTATGTTAGGCGTCCGACTGTCTGGTTGGCTTTCTGTCTATTTACACAACTACTTTGTGCGCAAAATATAATTCTAGCGATAATTTAATAAAATTTGGTTTTATTTCTCATAAAGACGAACCTTATCCAAATGTTGAAAATCAGTCTATAATTTCATATAGTCCACAAACAAACTTCTTGCCGAATAGTGTCTTTGTGCTTATAAGCCATAAAACTAGGTTCAGATTTTAACATAAGTGTGATATAAACCCATTCCCTTTAATATCTTTAAAACGATTTTATATTATACAGTTGTTGATATTTGGATAATCTCGGGATAAATAACACTTATATGAATCTTAACCTAAATTTTGTTCTGGCGAGGTCATGCAATTTTTTCTGTGAAGACTGTAGACTGAAGAAGTGTAGATTATCACATAGAGTCAGGCTGAAGCAATTCCACTTGTTACCTTTCATTTCATTCACTTACTTTTCCAATAAGACAAGTTGTTGTTTCGTTGCTGCAACATAATCTTTTAGATCTGTCACCATTATTTTTTCAGTTTTTAATAAACTCTCCAGATCCGCCACCGAGGAATAGAACTCATTTTCATCATTATTACTATTATTATTGCACTTGACAGCACTAAAGCAGTTAACAATTAAAATAAATAGGAATGCAAACGACAGCATCGATAACCGCCGTTGCCGCGCAGTTGATATTGGGAAAAACATTGATTTCCCGCAGCTCACAATTTTTTTTAACTTCATTGTTTTTAAAAACGTTTGTTTGTTGTCACTGTTAATATTGTTGCTTATCCGAAATTTGTTAGCATTAATTAAATTAAATATAATTCACACACGCACAGGTAAATTTAATTATTCACGAGACAGACAGTCCATTAAAATTTAAATATAACAACTAATAACATATTTAAAATTTAACGCACTTTATTCGAAATTTGAAAACTTTTTCTTGTTGCCTGTCCAAAGTTAGTTTGTAAACTAAATTAAAAATGTGTTTTTAAATGTTTTGTTTTAAATTAAACTTTTATTTTCTTTTAATTAAATGATTCTTTAAAAAACGATCATCAATAAAGTGTCGCATTAGCTAGTTTCTGTTGTTAGTATAGGCAGAGTGAGAGAGAGAGAGAGAGAGAGAGAGAGAGAGAGAAAGAAAGAGAGGAGCCGGCGATAAGCAACAACAACACATCAGTATTTATCATTGATTTTGAGGCTGAGCTTTAAATTAACCCCATAAAGTGCTATAGAGTTATTTGTAAACTTTATACAAATGCTTTAATTGCAAAGTATCATGATATTTTATTTAAATGAGTCCCAATAAAAATGTATATGACTAGAAATAATATCGTTAAAGATGTTATCATCGGCCGATTATTTAAAAAAGGTCCTTAAAGCGTACCCTTGGAAAATACTTGATACCTTGATGAGGTCCCAACAAACACAGAGGTTTGATTTCAAATTAAAAATGATATGAAATCAAACATTTTCTCGAACGACAAACGTTTTTTAATAATGATTTGAAAATCATAGCATTCTCAACGAAAAGAGGAAATTATTTTCAAATTGAAAAATGCCTTTATTTTCAACTTGCTTTCAAATGTAATTATCAAATGTGGATTATAATACAGTGTGGAACACAAAAAAAAAAATATTTTATTTTTTAAATTTAAATTCATTATATGAATAATCACCCATATCGTGAACAATTTCTCCCTCGTAATTTTTCCCCTTTTCACATATTTGCGATCATGAAAAACTCCCATGGAAAAATTAAATTCAAAGGAGAATAATAAGGTGAAAAAACGTTCACGGGAAAAAAATTCCCCTTATCGTGAAAAGTTTTTTTCCCTCGTAATTTGCTCACGTTTCCCTTAGATTTGCTCACTTTATTTTTGCTTGGGAACAGAACATGTACATTAGGGTGGCAGCTAAATGTATGGAGCAATTTTTTTGTATTATTTTATTTATTTATTTAATAGATAATATAAACATAATTACAAATTTTAAATATAGAAATACTTGCAATCTATAAATGGCTTAACATATTGGTTGTTAGCCAGACTTATGTACATATATAAATAATGACATTTTACATGCAGTAAGTAGTTACATATTAATATTATTCAAATTCATTTATTATTAATCTTCTGTATCTTAAACAAGTCTCTAAATAGTTAGCAAGGATGTCAAAAGAAAATGTTAGGCCGTTGAGAATATCCAACACCTCCGCTAGACTCAGTTGGCATTTATTAAAGAACCTTAGTCTATATCCATTGAAAATAGGACAACATCCAATAAAATGTAGGGTGTTTTCCGTTGCATCGAGGTTGCAAACGGTGCAAAGACCTACTGTATTGCTTCTAAACGGTCTTGAATTTATATCCAATATGCAGCCTCTAGCTCTTATGAGAAGGCTTATAGCACGAGCAGTTAGAGTTGAGTCTGTTATATCTAACAAATTGTAGTTTAACTGCGAGTAAAGATCATGGAATTGGGAGCTACTTGCAGCAGAGGCAAAATTTTCATTTTCATATACAATAACTAAAGGTAATATTAGCTTGACATATTTGCTAATTGGATTGGAATTATTTGGTGGATCGAAATTTATTGTGGAAAAAGTGTGTTTTTCAATTACAGTTTCAGCAAGCTTACGAGGCAGTCTATTGTTCGGCATTTTAAGTATTTTATTTATGTAGTCAAAATGTAGTTTTAGCGTTTCCACAAATAACGAGTTAAGACCCGTTTCCAGGTAGAGCATGTAGTTTGGAGTGTTACTAGGTAAGAACAGCATCTTTTTTATAAAGAAACGAAGAAGTTTTTCGACGACATCATATTTTTTGTAACCCCATATTTGAGCACCATAGAACATAATAGAGCGGGCAGCAGATCTGAAGATTCTTAGCTTATTTATGTTTGAAATTTTGGGATGGTTAATATATTTAGCCCAGTACGATGAGATTGCCAATTTAGATGTTAAAAGTTTGTTTTCCAAATGAACGCGGAAGAATAAATTGTAACAAAAGTTCATCCCCAGATACTTATATGAATTTACAGTTTCAATTCTGTCTTCACCATATGACCAGCTTATATTTCTGGGAATCCTTGAGCCACTACGAAAAACTAAAATCTTGGATTTAGACATGTTAACTTGTAATTGCCATAAGTTGCAGTATGCCTGCAAGGAATTAATCATATTCTGCAAGCCGTCTGGGGAGTCAGATAAAATGGCAATGTCATCCGCATACATTAGTGTTTTTACTGAGAGATTCACAACTTCTACACCGCCAGGGAGAGCATCAGCTAGATCGTTCATGTAGAGAGCAAACAATATTGGACTTAAGATACATCCTTGCTTAACGCCAAGATTAACATTAAAAGCATTGGAGAGGGTGTTATTGAAAAGGATTTTGCTTGTAGTGTCTGCATACGATTTCATAAGAATTCTTATTATTTTTGATGATAGTCCCATACTCGACAGTTTGTAGAACAAAGAATTTCTTGGTATCAAATCAAAAGCGGAGGAAAAGTCAACAAAAAATGCATATGTCTTCTTTCCATTAAGTTGGTTTAAATGAATAATATTAGTAAGATTAAAAATATTATCAATGGTCGAATAATTTTTCCTAAAACCAGCTTGATATTCATTCAGAATACTGTATTTATTTGTCCAGGCTGTAATACGATTTAACAGAATGCTGTTGAAGATCTTGCAGGTTGTATCCATTAGTGACAAACCACGATAATTCGTGGGACAGTTGGGGTCACCCTTCTTCAGTAATGGAATAACGATTGCCTCTTTAAAGCTTGACGGTATAGTTTCCTTAATAAAAATTATATTTAAGACATATAGTAGCTTACTTGTAAAAGCAAAGGGCGCATGTTTGAAGAACTCGTATCTAATACCATCTTGCCCTGGGGCCTTACTATCCTTAAGGGTCTTTAGAACAGAGAGAAGTTCACAAGGTTCGATCGGCGAGTCCAAAAACGGATTAATGTTGCAGGGCAAACACCATTGAACTGAAACCATAGGGTCAGGATTCGCCAATATACTGCTAAAATGTTGAAGGAAGTCATCTGCGTTTAGACTGCAACGAGTTGATAGAGTACGAGCTTTTAAATCATTGGCTAATTTCCACCACTGTTTACTGCATTTAATCGTATTTAATTTGACTATGTTTGCATTATAATAGTTAAGTTTAGTATCACGACATACATTAAGGAATTTCCTTTTAGACGACATATACTTAATTTTGTTGGCGTTTGAGCATATCTTACGGACATTTTTTTGATTTGCTAACATCTTTTTTCTAAAACGAGCACATCTCCAGTCAAACCACTTTTGTTTCGGTTCAAAATATAATGTTGGATTCGGTTTGTTTGCAGAGTGTATGATTCTACTTTTGATATCTAATAACAACTCATCCACGGATGCGCTATGCTTGAATTTTTTTGTATTAATATTGATGTCTCCCGGGCGGAATATTGTGCCACATGGTCTAAAACTGATGTGGAAAAAATTTCAGCCAAATCGGATAACTTTTACCCCTGCCCCTTTGAGGTCAAAGTTCAAATGATAAAAAAAAAATTTCCATACAAGCAAAAAATTTTTTTTTCGAATTTTTTTTTTTTATCATTTGAACTTTGACCTCAAAGGGGTACGGGTAAAAGTTATCCGATTTGGCTGAAATTTTTTCCACATCAGTTTTAGACCATGCGGCACAATATTCCGCCCGGGAGATGTTGAAAATCCAAAGTTGAAATTTAGCTGGCACCCTAGTAATCATGCTCTTAAATAGGGCCAAAAACTGCATTTTTCCAGTTTTTTACCCCAATTTAGAACAAAAATGCGATGTCGAAAAAAAATTTAAAAAACCTGGTATTAAGAGCAACAAAAAATCTTTAATGTGTGCTTATCAAAACTAAAAAAAAAATTTTTTTGAAAATTTTTTAGAGTAAGCCCCAAATTTTTTTTTCAGAGTCACTTTTGAAACTGAAAATCTTGTCCGATCGAAATGAAATTTTTTGTTGTTAATAAGCTTATAAAGCTTACTAATATTAAAAAAAAAAATCGAAAAAAAAATTTTTTGCTTGTATGGAAATTTTTTTTTATCATTTGAACTTTGACCTCAAAGGAGCAGGGGTAAAAGTTGTCCGATTTGGCTGAAATTTTTTCCACATCAGTTTTAGACCATGTGGCACAATATTCCGCCCGGGAGATGTTGAAAATCCAAAGTTAAAATTTAGCTGCCACCCTAATGTACATACATATGTAAGTGGTTACTCCAATAAATAGAATATTAAGGACTAGATCCGTTTATAAGGCACAAACCGACATATTGGTCAACAAAATGCAATACAAAAGGGTGATTGCCTGCTGATTTGTGAAGGTTTCGAAATACGTGGTGATAGAATTTTGGAAAATATTTTAGTACATAAAACGTTATAATCATACTATCCCTCCAATACTACATATTTTGCTTTATTATTTTTACCTTTCTTTAAAATATAAACACACATATTTTTGAATAAATATTTATATTAAATATTAAAAATTTGGATTATTTTATTGTTTTTAAGTTTTTTTTAATCTTTCTTCTTTTTTTTTTACATTCACTGGAACTGATAGCGTGAAAAATTTTTCACATGAGATTCACGATTGCTCTTTTCTAGAGTTTTTTTTCCCGGAGTTTTTCGATCAAAAAAATTTCCCGGGATCCCGGGATCCCGCTCCATTTAAATAATACACAGTAAATTTGTTTTTAAATAAAACAAACTTTTATAAAAAAAACGTAAGGTAACTTGGTTACAAAGTAAATAAAAGAAATCCTTAAATACTACAAAATTAAATGAAGATTAAAAGAGGAACTTGAATTATTATTACCTTACGGTTTTATATGTAAATTCCGTATTATTATTATCATGCTCTAGATACAAGATAAAAAATTAAGATAAACATAACAATTTAATTCATAAAACAATAATAAAAACAAACACAAATTGAGGTACTCAAGATATGAGATCAAAAAGTTAATTCATAAAATAGATAAAATATTTTAAATAAATATATTAACATTTTTTAACGGCTTAGGAAATAACTTTCTGACACATTCGAAGCACTTAGTAAGTCGCCAAAAAGTATATTGATTATTTTATTTACTAATTACCATGTTTCCGAAAAATGTCGTTAATTTTTTTACCGAGGTTGGATAAATAGTTAAAAGTGCACCGTTGTAGAAAGCTTTTGATTCACAACAAGAAGCATTTTTTTTTATAAACAACGTCTATATCAGTCAAATGTATGTGAAGGTTCATAGCATCAACCTCTTACAAACCTTTTCATTTCATTAGGTCTATCTGTAATCTTTAGGACAATGTGTTTTTCAAATTGTATGTTGTAGTATCTTACACGAGTTTCCAATTTTATTTTTATTTCGGTTTCCCCGCACTTCAAGGGTATATAAACCAACACAAATTGAAAAAAATTTGTGTTTTTCACCTAATAAACATATCGCGCCTTCATTGCAACATAGTCATATTTCAAAAAAGCAAAGCAAAGTGCAAAGTGTTCCTTCATGCCTTCTCGTATTTTATCTCAAACTGAACCGAAGTTATAGCAAATTATATCTCGAAATCGGTACATTTTGAAAACTTTAATCGCATTTTGCCAAGTTTATTTGTTTTTGTAGATATGACTATGTTACAATAAAGGAGCTATATGTTTAGGTATCTGCTATTTTAAAGACTTGTCCATGGACAATTAAACTTTACTACCTGTATCTTATTTTGAATTAATGTTCTTTATTAACTTTTCACTTCACTAAATTTACTGCCTATTCTGCTTTGAGTAGATTGATTGCATCAGGAGACATTGATTTACGTATGTACTCACTTCATGTAATTGATCTAATCGACAACCCATCCACAGATGCTTATTTTAAGAGACTAGAAAATAAAATTTCAAAGTATAAATAGCTGTTTTCTTAAACTATGAGGAATGTTTTTATTTCCCGGGATCCCGCATGAAAAATCCCGGGAAAGCGGGAAATATAATTATTGAAATTCCCGGGAAATCCCGGGAAAAAACCCTACTCTTTTCCCTTCGAGGGGAATGAAAATTTCATGGGAACAAAAATTCCACTTGTTATTCACGATAGGGGTGAATGTTCTTTCCGTCCTCTAATTCTTGGAAAGACGAAATACTTGGCTTCCTTTTATTTTGAGGATTCTAGCACCGCGATCATACAATAAACTTATAATATCTTCAATTTCCCGTTTTATTTTATTTTAAACCGTATTCTTAATCATTGTTATTGCTCACAAATAATTTTTATTTTTAACAAGAAATAAATCGTTTATTTGTAAAACACATTTAACCACGAAGTAAAAATTTAACTTTAATCGCCATTTTTAATGTTTACATTTACTTTTCGCTTTAGTATTGCCCAGTTTAGTTTTGATTTGAATTTAACATTTGATACCAATTTGATAAAACATTTTTCAAATCATTGTGAATTTGAATTTAAATGTTAAAATCAAACAATTGAAAAACGTTTGAGAATTGCGTTTGATGTCAAATGATAAAGTCATTTCATATCAAAGGTTTGTTCGGCTCAAGTTTTCAAAACATTGGCTTTAAGCTTATTATAGTTTCCATATATGGAAATCCCATTCCTGAAATATTCTTTATACCCACACCACAATAGTGAAGAGGGTTTAATGCATTTGTGCTGATGTGTGTAACGCCTTAAAATAGTGGTCCTAAACCCACCTTAAAGTATACCGATCTACTCAGAATCACTTTCTGAGTCGAACTAACGATGTCCGTCCGGCTGGCTGGCAGGCTGGCTGTCCATTTAACCTTGTGCGCAAAGTACAGGTCGCAATTTTGGAGGTAATTTAATAAAATTTAGGTCATAGGTTCTTATTGGCACAGGGACCAAGCCTATTGAAAATGGGCCGAATCGTAGGAGGGAAGATAGGGGGAAATTTCTTCCTCTCAGAAACTATCAAACCGATTTTAATGAAATTTAAAGCATAAACAGAACCACATCTATCTGGACACAAAAGGTATGCATTTTTAAAAAATAGGACTACGAGGGGAGATAGTGGCAATTTCTGCCTCTCAAACAGATTTAAATGAAATTTAAAACATAAATAGATCCATATCTGTAGGGACACATTAGCTTTACAGTTTTTAAAAAATAGGACCACAAGGGGAGGCAGGGGGCAATTTCTGCCTCTCACAAACTTTCAAACCGATTTTCATGAAGTTTATAAACATAGATAAATCCATATTTACATGGACACATAAGCATGATGTGTTTTTAAATACTGTGGTGTAGGGTATCATATGTTCGGGCTTGACCGACTATACTTTCTTACTTGTTTTTTTGGTTAAGGGTGTTAGGGGCATCAGAAAAAGCTATTATTACTATTACTTGTGTCATTGACCCAACGTTGACCCAACAGTTTTTTACTGAACGTAAAAAATTCACCTAAGTGTGTTTTGGTAAACGCTTTCTTTCGAAAGGTTGCGACGAACAATGCTCTATCTCTCTCTTAAACTAAAAATGGTGCGAACAACGTCCGTAGAATTAAGACGAATGACAAAAAATGATCTGACTGTGTATAAAATAAAACATGTCGGTTGGCCATTGCAGAATGTCTTTATACAAATTTTGGAGATCGGCAATTTGGATATCATTATCCTCCGAGCAGCTGGAAGTGCAATGAAGTGTAATAAAAATTGTGTATTTTTTTTTTAATTTTCTGCTGCAACAGTGTTTACTATTCAGGTTTTTTTTTTAATAACACCAAAAGAAAAATTAACTTTTCATATCAAATTGACCACATATCCCAAACTTACCTCACACTGTAAACATTGTGATTGCAAGCTTTTCTCCATTGCTATCTTTAACGCACAACATATTAAATATTCTTAATAAATATGGAGATAAGGCCTTTTCGAAATTCATTTTAAAGAAATTGCTTCGAAGATCCCAATATAATCGTTGTTGCAAAAAAATAAAATTTTTGTTAGGAAATTTATTGCTTATGGCAAAATATGCACTTTTATGCAAATAAAACATTGGAAAATATGCAAAAACTCACTTTTGATTATTTCTTTGAATTCCTTGCAATTATCATTTAGCTTAAAGGAAGTTATTTTGGCATAATCATAAAATTATTAAGAATTTTATTGGTCCAGGCTTAGGGTTAAGATAAAATTAATAATTTACGATATGTCCGCAAAACACAAAATAAACATTAACAATGAACGTGTTTTTGTGTGCAGTTTGACTTGTTTCGTGTTTGTTTGTCTGTTTGTTAAGTGTTTTTTTGACGTTTGTATTGTCTTTACTTTTGATGTCAGGAATTCTTTGAAATTTTCTTACAGGTAAAACTTTAACACACTGTAATACCAAAAAAAAAAAAAAAAAAAAAAAAACAGAATGATCCGAACCGACTTATAGAAGACCTTAAGATAACTATGCGCGATCACAAAAGAAATGTCATACGAAAAGAGATTTTTACACAAAAGAAATTGTGAGAAGAAACACCTTTACATTTTGTAAAATCTTAAGCGAATTTTGTTTTAATAATTCATTAACTCTTAACAGGTTTGTATAGCAAGAGATAAAGAGAAGACAGACAGTATTAGTTTTAGATTTTAAATTAAAGCAGTTCGATTTTATGCAATGGCTTTTTAGGCATGTTTTCTGATCATTTAAAAGATTTTAAAAATAATTAAATTACGAGTATTTTTGACCAATTGTATAATATTTGGGTTATATTTGCATTGTGCTTAAAAGAACTCTTCCCAATAAAAAAATGGAGCTTCCAACGAAGCAGGTTTGTAAGGGAGAAACATAAGGGTTTCGCTTACCATTGCGCTTACGGAAGACATGAATTTTATATGGCGAGTTCCCACTTTGAAGCAATACATTTTTGACACAAAAAGCGCTTTATTCAGCGCATATTAAAATTGTTAGATGTAACGATCAGCTTTACACACTGAATGTTTTGATACAGTTATTTTTTAGTATTCTCCCTTACAAACCTGCTTCGTAGTAAGGGAATGCCGTAGCACTTGAAATGTTATTTTTTTTGCAAAAGTTGTTGAGAGTTCTTTCACTTACTTTACTGCATTTCTGTATGTCTTACAGAAATGCAGTAAAGTGCGAAGCACTAATGGTACATTTAAAAAAATAAGCGCACAATTATGCGCTACGCAATAAGACATACAGAAATGCAGTAAAGTAAGTGAAAGAACTCTCAACAACTTTTATAAAAAAACATTTCAAGTGCTACGGCATTCCCTTACTACGAAGCAGGTTTGTAGGGGAGAATAATAAAAAATAACTGTATCAAAACATTCAGTGTGTAAATATGATCGTTACATCCAACAATGTTTATGTGCGCTGAATAATGCGCTTTATGTGCCAAAAATGTATTGCTTCAAAGTGGGATCTCGCCATATAAAATTCATGTCTTCCGTAAGCGCAATGGTAAGCGAAACCCTTGTGTTTCTCCCTTACAAACCTGCTTCGTTGGAAGCTCCAATTTTTATTGGGTAGTATCGTATGGATCGTGCGCCTCCAACTTATGCCCAGTATGTTTAATATTTAATTGTCTACCTAAGGCAATTCTTTTTCTATTATTTGTTTACTTTTTTCCTTGAAATATACCAATTTCTAAACCTTCTTCACCACTTTATTTATTAAACATTGTTGGGTCTAAGAGACAGAAGAGAAATTGGGAAAATATAAAGGTTTTGTTAGAAAGTAAAAAAAAGTTCGACAAAAAAGCTACTTATTCGCACAGACACAGTCGATCCTATTAGTGGCAATTCTGTCGAGAACTATTATTATTTAAGGCCATTTTAGACTATAATACTTTGTGTTAAGACATGTCAAAAACTTAAAAATCATTCATAATGTATAATAGTGTAAAAACATTTTGTAATGAAATGTCAAAAAATACGTAAAGAAATTTGGCAGTCGTATGGTTCTCTCTATTTTTTGAAATTTTTCTAAACGATTAGATTTTTAATTTTATCAGAATTGTGTTTTTACAAAAGCACAAGAAGAAAATCAGGGATGGAAAATTAAAATTTTGTGCACAAATATTCACTATTATTTTTTCTAATAAAAAATTGCAAAACGATAAAAAAAATATAAAATTTCAAGTGAATTCTTTTAAAATTTAAATAAATCACAAATATTTGTTGTAAAACATCGTTAAAAACGGTACATAGACGAAAAAAAAATAAAAAAATATGATTGTGTCAACTTTTCCACCCTAGAAGAAAATAAAAAAACAGCTGTTGAATAATTTGCCGGCCACATCAAAATAAAAATTATTAAATATTAAAGAAATATTAAAAATAAAGCAAAAATATATCTGAGGACCAAGGTGCAAGTTTAAATGTGCAAGTTAGTGAATAATACGCCAGCTAACAATGTTCCAATGCTTAATAAAATGTTTTTTCGTCTTTATTTTGTAATCTAAAGTGGATCTCATAAATCACAAAAATTTTACTTTTTATTTGAAGTGTGATAGTGTAGAAGCAAAATGTAATGAAAAAAAATTTCTCTTTGATTTTTTGACAATCAGACCAAAAATCATTTCATTTTGTAAGACCAAAAGTCTAAAGACTTGTGTGATAGTGTAAAACAGCCTTTACTAGCATTAATTCCTCTACTTTCTGAGCGTCTCCCTTTCTTTCGATGACATATCGTCGTGCCGAAGTTATCTTGCCGTATATCACAAAAATTTTTTTTTGGGATATCGAATCTGAAGGTTCAAATTTTTATACACAAAAATGTACGTGAAAAAAGTCGACCAATATTTTTGTCGATTTATGTAAAAGTTATAGTCACGTCCGAAAATTTTTTCAATTTTCTTGTATACGCCAGTTTTTGCGATATACTTTTTAGTTAGTGGGATATAAGTCAAAATATGGTATTAAAAACCTACATTCACATGTTTTACCTATATTAAAAATTAAGTTATAATAATTTTCGAAACAAAAATGTTTGTAAGTGAAAAATACTTTTACGTTTAGTTATAGTTTTTATATTATCGTATTTCCCTTTGTATGTATAATTTTAGGGTTTATCATTACAGGGACCATGTGCGGTCCCATGGCAGGCCTTTTTGAAGGCCTCTATACTCCTTTCTAAAAGATTCGCTTCGCATGATATCCTGCCTTCAGAAGTATGCCTTCTAGAAGGTATAAACTTCTTTTTAAAAGACCTTCTGAAATATTCTGAACACATTCGCTACTCCCTTCTTTGAGAAGGGAGAAAGGAAGGTGTTCAGTTTTATTTACTTTTTATTTTTAGTGACCTTTCTTACACCCTTCTTTGGGAAGGGATCGGAGCTGTTTTTAAAGGAAGTGTGGAAGGCCATGCGCCCAATGACAACCTGTGTAAAAAATAAATAAGTATGGAATGCGGCGAGAAGGGCATCTGACTGCTTGTGTCTGATAAATAAGGCCTTCTATTACTCTTTACTCATTCTAGTTACCGCTGGGTACTTAAGGGTGATCTAACCATAATGCACGATGTTAATTGTGAGTCACACCGAAACGTCAAATTTTTTTCCAACTTAATTTGACATTTCATGGTATCAGCGCCATTTTCAATCATGGAGAGGTACAGCATTGAGCAGCGCGTTAAGATTGCTGAAGCCTTTTACGAAAATGGGCGTTCAAATCAAAAAAACATTTTGTGCACATCTTGATTTTTTGGTCAGCATAATCGATCAAATGTGTCCACAATCGGGACAATTGTGCGCAAATTTTAGCAAACCGGCTTTATGGGAAGTGTAAAAACGCATGTGCATGCATGTTTGGTGTGGTTTATGGCCAGGCGGCATCATCGGGTTTTACTTCTTCAAAAATGAGGTATGCCAAGCAGTTACTGTGAATGGTGTTCGCTATCGCGAGCTGATAACGGATTTTTTTTTGCCAGAAATTGGGGATATGGACCTGGACGATAAGTAGCTGCAAAAGAATTTGTCACATGGCCAACGAAACAATGGCTCTTCTCCACGAGAAATTCAATTGCCATGTTAATTGGCAATTGAATTTGGTAATATTAAAAATTAAAAGTGTATGTCAATAAGAAAAGCTCAAACTTACAAACGTGTTAATTGATATGATCAATTTGTTTGTTGGCGGAAAATCAGTACAGAATTTAATTAAAAGTACAAATTTCTAACAAATACGTTAATTGAAGTTGGTTTTTCATTTTTTCTGTGCAAAGGTATGCTACCGCAGCCGCGGCGAGCATTTGGCCGCTATTTTGTCTCACACATAGTTGTCATAGATTCTTCTATAATAATAAAAAAATATTCAGATAATTCTCTAAAAACTTTTTGTTTTATTTACATTGTGCATTATGGTTGGATCACCCTGAATATTTAACCTTGAATTGCTTAACAATAAAATGAATTTAGGCAATATGTATAGCAATAATTGCATCAATATAAATAGCCGTTGTGTACTACATCCGAAAAATCTCCTTACATATAAAACGGAAAATGTTAAAATAACACTAATATTAATAATATAGTTTCTTTTGTGTGACTTGCCTAATATTCTTTGTTCACCTACAACAAAAAAACGCAAGATTTTTCTTATTGAAAGTGTTCATACGTTTTTTGTCGTATATCCACAATTATGCTGCATACGATATTATAACGCATTAAATTTTTCGCAAAATTGGATATACAACAAAATGGCTTCGTAATATCTCATTAACCATAAGGGATAGAGACTTGAGGATTGCGCAGATCGATAGATCTGTTAAATTTGCCACAGGAAATGGTTTTATCTCTCTCAAGATAACTCCGGATCGACGATATGTATTTATGTGGCAAAGTTTAAGTTTCTTTATCGAAAAACGACCAGTTTTAAAACAAAGAAGTACCAAACAGTTATTCTAATCAGCTCAGGGCATTGCATATTTAATTTTATGTTTATAGGTACAATATTAATGAAAATTGAAAAAGAGTACCAGCTAAAGAACGAAAAAGTACCAAAAATACCTCTTTTACAGATTCTTATTCACTCAGGACCTTGCATGTAAAACTGTATGTTTCTGGTCCAATACTAACGAAAATTCAAAAAGTAACAGTTAAAGAACAAAAGAGTACCAAAAGCCATCTTACAGATTCTCCTTCACTAAGGACCTTGCATTGTTAATTTTATGTTTCTAGGTGCAATTCTAACGGCTTTTTAAAAAGTACCAGTCAAAGAACAAAATAGTACCAAAAGCCCTCTTACAGATACTCAGTTAAAGAACAAAAAAGTTATTTTCCACGCAAGACATTGCATGTTGAATTTTATGTTTATACGTAAAATATTAAATTTAATTAAAGAAACTACCAGTTTTAAAACAAAAAGCTAAAGAAGGAATTTAATTTCTATACATCCCCCTTTTTTTGCACGTTTTTTCCCCCCATTAAAGTATCACGAATTTCAACATTGTAGTCGGTGCCCATAAATGAATACGTATATGTCAATGAACGGAGAAATATGTTTTGTAAGTAAAAGTACCAAAAATATTTAAGACTTTTGCTGTTTAAACGTTCGAATTTCGAAAAAGCACCGAACTCGTTTTTGTACTTTGTAACAAAAATATTATTTTTCAGGATAAACTTTATAAAATGAAAACTAGAAACATGTCAGAAAAACACGCATTGATGAGTCGTCCATGAAATTCTTCAAATAATTTTCACAGAAAACTATTTCATTATATCTGTGGCTTGGTGCTAAAAGTGCCAAAAAAATTTGGGTAATTGGTGTAATTGGAGGTTATAAGTGGAGGGTATAAAAAGTTATATCATGAAAACTAGAGCTGATAGAACTGATAGAACTGATTACAGTTTTGAATTCAGCGCACCCAAATTAACTAGAATCAGTTGATAAATTCAAAGAAGCAAAAATCTTTTTTAATTTTGTCGGGCTGTGTAATCAATCAAAAACTCGATCTTAAATTTTTTTTTGTTAGTAACGCCTTTTTGCATTTTAGCGTACGATGTACAGATTATCTTCCATGTACCTAAGACGAACATAGGCATCCAACAAAGTTTTTCCAATCACTCCTACTTTATCCTATATATTTTGCCTCGACTTGTTTTCTCAACACCCAGAGAAAAAACATGTTTAAATATGGTCACTTCTAACAACACTGTTTTTAAAGAAAATTTTGAACATATTCTATTTGAGTGCCCCGGTAGGCTAGCTGGTAGTAAGCTAGTCTATCAGCGCCGGGGTTGCGGGTTCGATTTCCGCCAGAGACTGGTTTCCTGCAGACAAGCGAAAAGCTTTGCGGGAGTAGCTTAGGGAATTTAAAAAAAAAAATTTAATTTAATTTAACCATATTATTGTTAAAACAGTCCTCCATCAAGACGCCACTACCATATTATGGTTGCCTCCGAACATGTTATGGTTAATAATTACTAAAATATGTTTAACACTTATAATAGCATGGTTGGATTTCATCCATATAATGTTAATCTTTGAAAAGAGAAAAATACTACATTTAATTTTAAAACAAATTATTGTCATATTTAACCATAACATGTTTATATGCAACCATAATATGGTAGTAGCTCCTTGATGAAGGACTAGTTTAACCATTATATGGTTGTAGGTGACAATAATATTGTTAATGTATATTTTGGGAGATTATTTCATTTCTTAATTTAGAACAAAAATTTTTTTGGTCGCAAGGATTTTCTCCTATAGGTATAACAAACACCGGCTTCGCTTACTTAATCTGCTCTGCATAGAAGGCCTTCGGCCGGGTGCAAGGATTTTCACTTCTATGGTATAACAAATAGTGGCCTCGTTAGCTAGAACTTCTCTGAATGGTCGCTTCGCTGACTATCTTCTTCAGGTGGTATATTTTTTAGGGTTATTGGGTTAAAGTAGTTAAAGAGTTTTCGCGCTTAAATTTACTCTGTGTGTCTTACTAATTCAAGACCAGCTCTTTCAGCGTACTCCTGCATCTTGCTTAGCTTGTTCTGCATTCTTGAATGTTGATGGGTTAACAAATATCATCTGCATAGTCAAGGGATAGCTATTGAAGCTCAAGGTTATACCGTTTCTTTCTCGGGTCGCTGTGTCGCCGCTGACATACGGCAGTGGGAATCGTCGGACATAGCTTTGATCAAATTTATTAGTTTTGTAGGTGCACTTTTACACTGCAATGATGCCCATATTGCGTTGTGCGATAAGGTTTTGAAAACTTTTTGGAAATCAATAAATGTTAGATACAGTGGTGTTCTTTACTCTATTGATCTATCTGATGATTCTGAGCGTGTTTTTATGATATACACATGATTAATGCGATCGAAGGCCGGCTCGTTCTTTTCTGAGTGCGGACGACAGTCCGTTAGAAATTCTGCTGCTCAAAATATGAGCTATAACCTTATTTGCTATGCTCTATAAAGTGGTAACACTTTAGTTGTAGCATTCGGAAAGGTTGCTTTTCGTAGGTACGTTGATGATATGACCTTCTTTAAGACCCGAAGGCAGTTCTCCTGTATATCTGATTAGGAATAGTAGCTATGACCAGCTTGTAGAATGAATTCTTATGCCAGCCACCACATATTGATGTATTCGATTCAAGTAGCACAATATTTTTTTGTTTGAAGCTTAAAACTTAATAGCCAGATTGAATATTTAGTGTTCTAAATATTAGAAGAACAAACAAATTTAAGCTCCAAACTCCAGAGTATCCGACTATACCTAGAAAATCGATCAGCAACAAAACTTTTTTCTTTTTTTTAATAATCTAACAAGCAGCTTTAAACTACAGGGTGTTTAAATTTAACAATTGATTTTGTAAAAAAAGAACACTTTTTCAACTGTGCAAGAAAGTTGCAAAGCTTAATCAATTTTTATATAATCCTATTAAAGCCGCATAGTGAATTAATCTTTTCTTAAAAATCACAAACAAATAATTAAAATTCTAATGATGTTGCTTATCTTTTAAATCTATGGGGAAGTGTTTTATTGTCATTGTTTCAGTTTGATTAGAACTCGATCAATGCAAAAAAAAAAAACAAAATTTAGATTTTAGCACGTTTCGTCTTAATGTCTTCTTATACATTAAAACGTCATAAAAAAGTTAATTTCCATAGTGATTAAGCCGGTTAGTTGGCCTAATAATAAAACAAAATTTTATATTAACACGATTAAAGACTAATCAAATAAATTTAAGTTTTTTTTATTACATTTTGTTTGTACATTGTTTTAACTTTGAAAAGGTGTTCTTTGTTGCGTGAAGTAATCGGATGACGTCTGTGATTCCTATTTTTGTTGGACTAAGCGATTGTTTTTCACAAAAAGTTACATTTGACAGATCTTGTTTCCAATTAGATTTTTACTCTATCTAACCCACCACCTCCCAGAAGTGAAGAGGGTGTTATGCTTTAGTGCTGATGTGTGTAAAAAATAATGGTTCTAGACCCGTTTTCGAATATTGCGAATAGTTTATATTTAAAAAACACCGGTTCAGCACTAAAAAGAAATAACCGGTTAACCAGTTTTATTGAAATAATTAAAAACACAAAATTCAAATTGGTTTTTGAATAAACAAGTTAATTTGAATAAGAACAAAACAATTTACAAAGGTAGCGAACAAACTACATATTTATTACTAAGAATTGTTAAAGAACCTTCGCTTAAAGAAATTAAAGGAATTTGAAAAATTTATTAATTGGGATATTCTCCTAATTATTCCCACACCACAATAGTGAAGAGGGTTTTTTGCATTTGTGCTGATGTGTGTAACGCCTTAAAATAGTGGTCCTAGACCCACCTTAAAGTATACCGATCGACTTAGAATCACTTTCTGAGTCGATTTAACGATGTCCGTCTGGCTGGCAGGCTGGCTGTCCATGTAACATTTTGCGCAAAGTACAAGTCGCAATTTTAGAGATAATTTGATAAATTTTGAAACAAAGGTTCACATTGGCACAAGGACCGAGCCACGAGGGAAGATAGGGGGAAACTTGTGCCTCTCAGAAACTATCAAGCCGATTTTAATGAAATTTAAATCATAGATATAAATATATTTTTAAGGACACACTAGCTATGTAGTTTTTCAAAAATAGGACCACAAGGGTTGCTAGGGGGCAATTTCTGCCTCTCACAAACTTTCAAACCTATTTTAGTGAAGTTTATAAGCATAGATAAATCCATACTAATATGAACACATAAGCATGATGAGTTTTTGAATACTGTGGTGTGGGGTATCATATGGTCGGGCTTGACCGATTATACTTTCTTACTTGTTTTATTTTAAATAAGTTTTAAAATGTTGGTGGTTAAGCATGTCCATATGCATCGGTAGACTACAACTATATTTTTGAAAAGTTATAAGCTAAACTTTTTAGCCAGGGGAATGACTCTGGCAGTCGTGATCGAGTACCTTCTCGATTCGAAAGCAATTTAATATCTAATTATTTCATTCAATATTGAACGAATCGGAAATATTTGTTCACTATTGTAAAGCCATAATTTGAGTTTCACAATACTAGAAAAATAATTTCAATTCGTTCAGTATCGACTGAAAGAATTAGAAATAAAATTGCTAGTACACAGAAAAAATTATTGCCGAATTATTTTCAAACAAACGGTTGTTTGAAAATTTTTTTGATTTCTACAAATTTTTTTACTGATTCAATCAATATTTTTGTTTGATTTTTATTTAACCAATAAAAATGTGGACAACTCTTCAAAAATATAATAAACGCGCTATTGGTTTCAAGTTTTCATAATTTTGTATGAAATATTTAACGCTCTTTAATGTTGTCGTCTTTTTGCATTTTTTTATTGATTGTAAGCAACACTTCTTTATGATAAATATAAGAACTACAACAAAAAACACATGCAGTCTATTTTTGGACGCTTTAAAAAAGTACAGCAATAAGAAAAATGATAAAATAGCGTGACGAGGTTTGTAGTAAAAAAACAACAAAAACAATAGCAGGTAAAAAAAACGTTTCATTTTTTTAAACAACAGAAACAACACATTATAAGAAACAAAATAAATTTTTGGTTGGTTTCAAGGTTGGTAAATAAAAACAAAATCCCGTATTCAATTTTTTCAAACAGTTTGTTTAAATACATCAAATACAAAAATAGAATGATAGCGAAAAACATATCGAGTCGGTCTGCCGCCGTTTTTGGGTTACATTTCTTCTTCATTAGCAAAGGAAAGGATGCAGCAACAGTGAGTGATGAAGAAAAACACTGTGAGTATAAATAAGACTTCGTTCAAAAATTATTCCAACAAAAAATGTGTCTCAAAGCCAGCCGGCCGTTCTGCTCTACTTCATCTTCGCCAACAGTGCTTGCTTGTGTGCGCGTCATTGCTTGTGCCAAAACTTTTTTGTTTGATTCAGCAAAATTATTTGTTTGAAATTTATATGAATTTCAGTAAACTTTTTGTTTGATTCTGTAAAATTATTTGTTTAAAAAAATCGGCGTTTTTTTTTTCAATAAACAAAATGCAAATAAATTGTTTGAATATGCGAATTTGTTTGTAGGACCGATTTCAGATAAAAAATTGTATGATTCTACAAATTTTTTGTTTGAATTGGAAAAATAATTTTTTCTGTGTAGCTAGAGTACCTTCTCGATTCGACTGCCAGAATTTAGCCCCAGGATTATGTATTTCAAATGATTTTTGTTTTAGCGTTATAGAAACGAATAGAAATAAAGGTTGGTCCAACCGAAACGCATGATGTTAATTGTAAATGAAAAAAATGAATTTTCAGAGAATTATCTTAATTATATATTTTTATTATGATAGAAGGATCTGTGGCAATTATGTGTGAAACAAAATATTCTCGCCACGGCTTCGGTGGTATACCTCTATCCGATAGTACATATTTTCAACGAGTCTAAGACATAATTGAGGTTCAATATCGTTAATATGCCGAATTGCTAATAATCCTTTAGCTTTTATGCTGTTCTTTTAAGTACTCTAAAGAAAAAAAAGTCCAACAATGTCAAATAACATGATCGTGGAAGCCAATTAACATCGTTACGACGTGAGATAACACAACTATTGGATTCCTCGCGCAAAAGAGCCAATGTTTCGTTGGCTGTGTGGCAACTAGCGCCATCCTGGTCCATATCCTCCGTTATCAAATCACGATAGCGAACGCCATACACGGTAACTGCTTGGCCGACCTCATTTTCGAAGAAGTACGGCCCGCCAGCCGATAAGCCGCACCAAACAGTCACTCTTTGCGGATGCATCGGCTTTTCATCACTCGTGGTTTCTCATTTTCCCAAATGCGGCTATCCTGCTTGTTAAGGAATCCATTAGGTTAATCAAAAAGCAGGCAGTGCATGAAATGCATTTTGATTTCAATTCCCATATTCGTAAAAGTCTTCAACAATCTTAACGCGCTGCTCAATTGTGTACCTCTCTATGGTTGAGTTTGTCAAACACTGAAACAAAGAACAGTCAAATTAAGTTGGGCAAAAAACTTGACGTTAAGGTGTCACTCACAATTAACATCATGCAGCCTTTATAAACACGTTTTTTGTATGAAATATCTGTCCGTTCGTCGACCACAAACCATCCTTGACATTGATTGATTTCTTGATTTCGGTTTTTGTTGTTTAAATAAAATACAACTGGTGAGTTTTTACTCTCACAGGAATTTCTGTTTACATCGTCCATAACGTTTTTTTCTTTGAATTTAATACATTTGGTTTTGACATTGTTCATAAAAAGTTTAAGTTTGCGTAATACTTCAATTAGAAAAATACTTAAATTCCAGGTAGTACATTTACAACAAAAGTAAGAAAAAAGTATATAAATCAGTGTTCGAAAATAAGCCCTTAATATCGTTCCGTAGTCTGCTTTCACACGTTTCATCTTTTGAGCTCAACACTTATGTTTTTAGGTGAGAGAAGAAAGAAGAAAGGGGGTTAGTACGGAGATACCTGTACTCGGTGAGTACGCTTTGTGCTTTAATTCGTTGGTATAAGAACAACGATGGCTGCATTTAATTTTTTCTTTTATTTGACTCTTTGATTGGCTGTTAATAAAATTGTTGTTGTTGTGTTGAATCGAAAAATTTGAAACCGATGGCTGCGTGTGATTATATTGGCATCTTTAAAAGGGAATCGAAAAGAAGTTGAGCATCAAAAGATGAAACGTGTAAATTCAGACTTAGTGTTCGGTTCGGTAAATTTGTGGAAAACACAAGTGCTAAGAGTGTTTGTGTAGAAAATCATTGAAAAAAATAACGTTTCCCTGTTTTTCATCTTTCGAACACAAAAATAATACTGTTTTTATCCAACTAAACAAAAGATGAGAACATTTAATTCCATTCGGTTTTTTTAAAAACCACAACCTTCATTGTGTTCGGTTCTGCTCGCTTTTGGCCGGTAAAATATAGCCAGACATTTTTTGCAAAAACAAAATATACATACGAAAAAAACAAAAAGCCAGGAAAATAATTTTACACAAACAAAACATATACACAATACACACACAAGCTGTTCGTGCTGCGGCTGTTGCTAAAACTTTTTGTTTGTTCATTTCTTTATCAATGTAAACAAGTAAGAGAGTATAGTCGGTCAAGCCCGACCATATGATACTCTACACCACAGCATTAAAAAACACATCATGCTTATATGTCCATATAAATATGGATTTATCTATGTTTATAAACTTCATTAAAATCGGTTTGAAAGTTTTTGAGAGGCAGAAATTGCCCCCTACCTCCCCTTGTGGTCCTATTTTTGAAAAACTTTATAGCTTGAGTGTCCATATAGATATGGATCTATCTATGTTTTAAATTTCATTAAAATCGCTTTGAGAAGCAAAAATTGCCACTATCTCCTCTCGTGGTCCTATTTTTTAAAAAATGCATCCCTTTTGTGTCCATAAAGATATGGTTCTATGTATGTTTTAAATTTCATTAAAATCGGTTTGATAGTTTTTGAGAAAAAGAAAAGAAAAATTTCCCCCTATCTTCCCTCGTGGTACCAACGATTTGGCCCATTTAGGCTTTGTCCTTGTGCCAATAAGATCCTATGTCCCAAATTTGATCAACTTATCTCCAAAGTTGCGACCTGTACTTTGCGCACAAGGTTACATGGACAGCCAGCCAGCCGGACGGACATCGTTAGTTCGACTCAGAAAGTGATTCTGAGTCGATCGGTATACTTTAAGGTGGGTCTAGGACACACATCAGGACAAATGCATAATACCCTCTACACTATTGTGGTGTTTGTATAAAAAAGAAACAGTATAGAACATTGAAATGTAAATGTTTGTCTACAGTATCACTACAATTTTTCTGTATTTTTTTTATCGCAGAACAGAACACTTACAATGTGCGGTTCTTTCTTGAAAATAGTTACGAACGGTATTAAGGGTTGTGTTCGTCTACGCAATCACAAAAAAGTGGATATTGTTTTTGGGTTTGTGAGCCAAATGCTAAATAATGTACTGTTTATTTTAGAACACTGATATAAATTTCACATTATAAAAATAACCAGTTTATTATACCAAAATAATCGGTTTATTCGATATTCGATAAATGGACATTTAAAAATAATCAGCTTGGGCAAAGCTGAAGGAGCCGGTTAAATAACAACCGTCCAATCAATTTATTCTACACATATTATTTACCATACCAATCGACTCGGAATCACTTTTTGAGTCGATTGAACGATGTCCGTCCATCGGTTTGGCTGGCTGTTTGTCCTTGTGCGCAAAAAACCTTTCGCAATTAAAAATATATTTTGTTAACATATTGCACTTGTTCCTCGAAAGCATAACCACTCAAAGTTTTAAAAATTTCACTTTTTGCAAAAAACCAAACCACAGAGGTCATATCTACCCACTGTAAAAATCTCTCTTTGATTTGTCTTCTCTTCCGTGAAAAAATCGTTATCAATCAACGGAAACAGTTTTGGCCTCTACTGAAAATTCATGAATTTTGAGTTGTTATGCTTTTGAGGAAAAAGTGCGATATGTTTTAGTTGACATCACAGAAAAAATTCTTCAAAAGTTTTCACCAATTAAAGCATTAATAAAAAAAAAAATCAGTTTTAATTAAAAATTTGATCAAGTGAATTAGAGGTTTAATCAAGTGAATTAAACGTATAATTAATGCTTTTAATTTGTTAACTGACTCAAATTTATTTAATTTTTTAATTGAACAGAATTTTTAATTTTTTCTTCTGCATAATTTCATAAACTTCTTTTGGGTATAAAGTTTTTGTGCCCATAAGCCATCTTTTTCTGTTGAAATTTAGATTAAATTTGGCGCAAAAATATTTTATTGCAAAATTATCAATTTGTATACCCTTCATCGATGTCCGTCTGTCTGTTGAAATGGGTTTTCCGAAGACCCCATATATGATGGGGGCCAGATTATTATACATTTATGTCACATATGGTCCGGAATTGTTTGCTATTGAAATTCAGCAAGATCGGTCCACAAATGGCTGAGATATGAGTAAAAAACCACGACTGCCTCAAATTTTTTCCTTTAAAGGTCCAATTAGACGTGGCATTACCATACCAACACTGTATTACCAAAACGACATAAACATACCATACAAACCAATTCAATTTTGGTTTATACGGTCATACAGTGGCTATGGTAATACAGTGTTGGTAATGTGGTTTTTTTTTTGTTGTTTTTTTATACCCTTCACTACAAGTTGTGGATTTTATTTGTAATGTATTTAATTTTACGCATACACATACACATTAATGCATGTATATGATATGCCGCTAAAATAAAGAAACAAACTCATAGACTCAATATATTTTAATTTAACGCTTCTTTAGTAAAAGCATTCGTAGCCGAGTTGTTAAGTTCTATCCTGAGACTGATGATTTTGCCAGTTCGAATTCCAAAAAGAATTTTTTTTATTTAATTTTTTTATGTTCTAAAAAATGATTTTAAGATTATAAAACGAATTTCAAACATCAACTTTGGCAAAAGAGGAAACGGGCTTAGGTACATATATAAATTTTTTGTTTTTTATATTCTTTGGCATGACGAAATGAAAATTTGGCGAGGCTCAATTAATATTTATTTATACCTATCTAAAGAACGTTATTTATGCATATAACTTTTTGTTCTTATCTCATCATGGTGAAGGGTATATAAGATTCGGCATAGCAGAATATAGCACTCTTACTTGTTATTTTTAGAATCGGTCAATATGAGACCATAGTTCCCATACAAATACCACTTCCACTTCTTAATTTTAGTATAAATATTAATATAAAATTTGGTGACGATGACTTTTATAATAACAAAAATTGTTATTGTGCAAAGAAAGGTGCTACATCCGACTGGGGCCAAAAGCACTTTTTCGCGGATCAATTCATATCTCCTCAACTGCAATAGTGAGGTTCACTGTATCTGTACTCTTAGAACAAACTGTGATGGTGGTGTGTATTATATGATCAAGCTTGACCAACTATACTTTCTTAGTTGCTTTTAAATCTTTTGTTATTTGAGTTAAAAAAAAAAAAGATTTCATTGTCAATTAAACCAAAAAATTAATAAAACCAAAATATGTAAGCCAAATTATGAAACTCGCAGTTAATTCAAATTTTATTTTAAATTGTGTAGCAATTTTGATCTATGTATGTATATATGAGGCTATCAGTGCAGAAGTAGTGTAACCGACATTTTAATTTGATTACGGTTCTGGTGTTAGATATGTTCTTTGCACTGTTCTCTACAGTGCAATAGTCGCGTAAGCCAACTGTTTGTTTCCAAAATAGATGGAGCTAGAAACATAGTTTTTGCACGGGCCGTTACAACCAAGTACTATAGTGCAAGAGTAAGTAGTGTAAACTCCTCATTATCTCATAATAAGTAGTCTGGGGTTACACCACTTCTGCGCTGATAGCCACAAATATCGCATGACGATATACGAGTACTTTTTATCAAAGCCGAACGAGTATAAAATTTCCGTTGTAAATTTTGTCAGTGCACTGAAAGATCCAACACACTAGCGGATTTCAGTGTTTGGTGCAAGTGATCCTGCGAAATAGCAAACGCAGAATATCGAAGCTCTTTCATTTAATCTTACTTTAACTTTGTTGTTGTTTAAATTTTGTTTTCAAATAAAAAAAATCAGAGTTCGAAAATAAACATTATGTACTGTACTTTAGTGTTCTCTACGGTAGAAATATGGAAAACACAAACGCTAATAGTGCTTGTGTAGTTAATACCTTAAAAAACTTCGTATACAATGAAAATACTTTGCTAATCCAACTCAACATAAAAACAAATAAAAAGTATAGTTGGTCAAGCCCGACCATATGATACCCTACACCACAGTATTTAAAAACACATCATGCTTATGTGTCCATGTAAAAATGGATTTATCTATGTTTATAAACTTCATGAAAATCGGTTTGAAAGTTTGTGAGAGGCAGAAATTGGCCCCCGCCTCCCCTTGTGGTCCTATTTTTAAAAACTGTATAGCTAATGTGTCCCTATAGATATGGATCTATCTATGTTTTAAATTTCATTAAAATCGATTTGAGAGGCAGAAGTCGCCCCTATCTCCCCTCGTGGTCCGATTTTTTTAAAAATGTATAAATTTTTTGTCCATATAGATATGGTTCTATGTATGTTTTAAATTTCATTTAAATCGGTTTGATAGTTTCTGAGAGGAAGAAATTTCCCCCTATCTTCCCTCGTGGTCCTACGATTTGGCCCATTTTCAATACCCTTGTGCCAATAAGTACCTATGAGCCAAATTTGATCAAATTATCTCCAAAATTGCGACCTGTACTTTGCGCACAAGGTTACATGGACAGCCAGCCAGACGGACATCGTTAGTTAAACTCAGAAAGTGATTCTGAGTCGATCGGTACTTTAAGGGGGGTCTAGTACCAATATTTTAAGGCGTTACACACATCAGCACAAATGCATAATACCCTCTCCACTATTGTGGTGTGGGTATAATGATAATATTTTATTGCGTTTTGTTTTTTCGTAAACGTAAAAAACCACAAACTTCGTTGTGTTCGGATCGGCACATAAGTGTTCTTTCTATTGTGCTTTGCGCATTTTTAGCTGGTAAAGATTGTTATCTTTTTTCAGAAACAAAACATGCATTTTTCGTGCTGTGGTCGTGCAAATTGCCAAGCAATAACAACAATAATGGTGAGAAGCGTTGCTAAAAAAAACATAACTAATGTTTAATGTATGCCTACCACTAACGAAAAACAGACTACCACATATCGTTTACATATGGCCCGTTCGTCGTTTTCGAACGAAGACTTCGTTCGCTTAATTTAAATTTGAAACAAAAACATATTATAAAATATTGTTTTTGTTTTACAACTAAGTTAAGCGAACGAAGAATTCGTTCGAAATCAACGAACAGCCCAATATTGTTACTGTCATGAAAATAGTTATGAACGGTATTGAGGCTTGTGTACTAACACACAAACACTAAAAAATAGATATCGTTTAACGGGCTGTGTACCTAATTAACGTTTGGTATATTTTCGAACACTGATACAAACGAATATTTATGACCTATTGTAGTCAGATACTCACATATTTTGTGTTGCGACTTTGTTCCTACTTTTTCGTTTTTAGGAGCTTTAGTATCTTTTAAATATTTGTAAATTAATCATAGTTTTACTTATTCGCCACCCTGAATAAAGAGAAAACAATTAATGCATCAAGTGGTCAATATTTTTATGCTGCTGTCCTCCTTAGTGAATTGATTAATAGTGGGTGTGTTTGCAATCGCTATTAGAAACAATTATGTATCATTAATCAATCTCTAATTGTCTCTAATATGAACACAATCAATTTAAAAATATTTTCCCAAACTTCATTATTTAAAGCTGTATAAGAACAAAACTTGTTGTTGTCTCTTTAAAGACCTCTTAGTATTTCTGGCCAAATTAATTTTAGCACTTTGTCTTCCATTATGGCACAAGACAGTTACTGCGCTGAAATTTGTCGTATTCATTTCAAAAGATGATTTGTTTGATGGATGTCTTAGACTTCAAGCAAGCCGTAGAAGAAAACCCAAACCAAAAAGTCATAAAATATGCAAACAAATAACTATTATTTTATCATAAGTAAATTTGTTTAACATTTTTGTTTAACATATTTGTTAAACTAAGAAAAATTTTACATATTTTTTATTAAAGTCGCAGATGCATTCAAATGGTTAAAGATATCTGTGTTACTTTGACACGACATCTTAAGTCGAAATAAGGTTAACTACCTTTTTTTAAAAAAAAAAACTCGGTGAAAAAATTATTTTTATCAGATAATCAAATAAACGAAAATTAAAGAAAAATTTTGTTTAGAATACAAAATTTTAAATACGTCAACAAAAATGTTTTTTGAATGAAAATTCGTATGATTAACAAAATATTTTTCAGCTTTTTAATACGACTTAAGATGTTTTGCCAACCAAAAAAAGGAGGAATAGAAGTGATCACAGATTTTCGTTATTTTTGCTCTAGCTCTTATAGTTTCCAAGAAAAACGCATTTAAAGTTTTTCATATAAAAATCCTAAGAAAATCAATTTTCTCTGGGAAATGGTAGTGATCACAGATTTTCGTTATTTTTGCCCTAGCTCGTATGGTTTCCAAGAAAAACGCATTTAAAGTTTTTCATATAAAAATCCTAAGAAAATCAATTTTCTATGGGAAATGGTAGTGATCACAGATTTTCGTTATTTTTGCTCTAGCTCGTATAGTTTCCAAGAAAAACGCATTTAAAGTTTTTCATAGCCAGAAGATGTGCATTTTGAAAAGTAGGGTCTGGGGTGTTCACGTGTCAGTAGCCAAAACTGCTTAGAATTGATTTTTAGGAAGCTACTGAAAATTGCGGAACCTGTTGTTGTGGAAATATTTTTATATTCAACTGTTTCTGCAAAAATGCTACAAATGTAGACTACCGAGCACATAAAGGTTAAAAAAAAATAATTAATAAAATTTTCCATATTGATTAAGCAAATTTAAGTTAAATTAATAAAATTACTCTAACTTCAAGTTCTGGTAGAGGGCTTAAAGGTGGAGGCATTCGAAATTTATTGGAAGACCTTGTCCTTCATACATCGACGTTCCACCCAGCCTAAAATACACAAATGAAATATTGAAGCTCCATTTCCCAAGAAAAACTATTAAATTTATGTTTATGTTTCTAATTTGCCCACAAATCACGTCATCTGGCATGAGTGGTGGTCTGTACTAACAGCAAACTGTTTCCTGCAAATCGTTTAATAATTCATATTTATAGAAAAAACTTTGGTTTAAAAAAATTTTATTTATAATTTATTTATATATTCATTTGTATACACATATATATTTATATATACATATGTATGTATTTGCAACTATCACATATAACTGGACACTTAAATTTTATTTAGCAAATTTATATTGTTTAAAAGTTTCTCTAACCAGACCACATGGTCTTATCAATTCCTGCCCTTGTTCACGTGTCCAAATGTTTGCAACTGTTATGAGAGAAGAGTATCCACAATGAATTAGTTACAGAGAAAATCTCAAGGTCTGGGTAAAAAAAAATTCTTTTAACTATAAGAAAAACTTACTCCATTTGGAACCCTTTAAAACTGGGCAACCAGCATGTCTTGTACGATAATCACGTTCCGTAGAACGATGCATGTTGTACCAAAATAATACATTGCCTTTGGCAGGTTTAACGGTAATTTTTAAACTTGGAAATGTAGTTGCGCCACCTTGTTCTACATCCGATAACTAACAAGAAAAGAATAATAAAAATTATTAAAGGTTAGACGTGTAAAGTGCAAAAATGCAGTTAATATTATTTGAAAATAATATATGTAAACCCAGCGGAAAGTATTTAAATACATGCTTATTTAGACATGTTTATTTATGTTAAGTGCTTAATAATCAGAGTGCTATTACGGGGATGTACTAGAAACATGATTTTAGTATGTATATAGATTTCTCCTATTGCGACATACTACATACAATTACAAATTATAATCTAACTCAATTAACCGATTTATAGTAAATAAGACCGTCAGCCCGTTGTAGTGAAGCAGACCAGAGACTCTGAGGGGAATCTGACCAGCATCCCTCGCACTGATAGCCACTGTAGTCTAGTTAGTAGTGAGCTACACGACTACAACAAGACCACAATTTATGAAAGATTATCCAAAGCATTCGGAAATGTATACCATTTTGACACATTATTCTTTATCAGCTGTTGCTTACGTAGCAAGCTAAGGTCAACCGGTGTGAATTTGCCTTGAACACAAGGTTTTATAAGCAGTTCGTTTTATTTTGACATTCTTCATAAGAATTTTAAGTTTGTTCGATATTACAATTATAAAAATACTTAAACTACACGTACATTTACAACAACAACAAAAAAAGGAAAACGTATATAAACTACACTAAAATAACCGGTTAATAATATGAAAATAACCTGTTTATTCGATGTTTGAAAAATTTATATTTTTAAATAACCGGTTTGGGCAAAAGTAAAATAACCAGTTTAAACTGGTCGAATAATAACCGTTCGATCTCCCTAGTGCGCACAAAGCTACCCGGGTACCTTCAGCGTTTTCAACAAAAATTTTTCCATTGAAATTGATCATCAGCATAGGGCAATCAACGAAAATAATTATTACTAGGTATACGATTTCCATGTAAAGGCATGTTTCTTGTTGATAATCTATGAACGATGTCGACCAATAATCTTTCCGAATCATTAAATTTGCGTTAAAATGGCATCGATTTGTTTTGAATATTTTAGTGAAAATGCATATTTTTGCATATTTAGTTTTAAATGCATATTTAGTTTTTAATGCATATCGAGCCCTTACCCCGAAAAAAAACGTAAGCGACATGATTTTCAATTTTCGCTTTTTTTTTTATAAATGACTTAATTGGCAACACTTCTATCATCACCTCAAATATCATGGTCAAATAAGGTACCGTTACGATTTTATAGCAAGAACAATTTTATTGTAAGCGACAAATTTCATACAAAATTTATATAAATTTAAATAAAAAAGCTCTCCTGTAAAATTTGATTTTTGGCGCATACGTTATTTTCGCGGCTAGGGGTCGATATTTTTGCATATTTTGTCATATTTGAATGATTTTTTTTTTTTTAATTTCCATATTATAAACAGAGTTATTAAACAACCTTTCAATACACAAGAAAAGCTTAAAAAAATTATTTTAAAATCAATAAATAAATTCTTTTGGAGCTTTGCTTTAAATACAAGATTGTAAAGATTTCGTCAAAAGATCCTTCCATTTTAAACCGATGCAGCATCTTACATGGCACCTTAAGGCTTCCAATGGGCTTAAAATATTTTATCCAAACTGTTACAAGTTACTTGCTTGGCACGTGGATTATACCGCTTTACAGAGGAAATTAGAAGCCAATTCGATAATATTGCAGTTATTAATGAAATGTATCTCTTGATGCCCCTTCCACCGCAGCCAGTAGCCACAAGTGGGGCCTGGCTAGATGCTTCTAGTTGATACCGATGATTTTGCAATTAAATAAGTAAAAGAAATAGTAAATGCAAATCACATCAGTGCACACTGGGATATTCCGGCCAAAAATCCATAACTTCTTTATTTCTTTACGTAAATGGCTGAAATTCGGTATCCAACTTAAGAATAGCATGTTTGATCCCTAGGTAAGACACGTATCTACAGGGGTTGGCTAGATCATTGATCGAATAAAATTATAAAAGGCTTTGGAGGTGTAATAAAATATGATCAGTTGTAGCGATTATATTAGTAGTTTGTGGAATATCTATATATGCTCATCTCCTGTCCCCATCTTTTTGCCTACCTGTGCAAATAAAAGTAGATATTATCATATGTGGTTATAATATAATATGTGAACTTATGTGATTATAATTCAGACGTGGATCCGTTATACTTAAATGCATATTTATTAAGAAATATATGATATTTAAGAACCACGAAGTTAAAATGAAAATGTTTAAATTAAATTCATGGTACAGGATTTACCCAAAGTATATGCGAAGGCTTATGGATTATGGTTCTCCCGGTATTTTCCCAAAGGTATACCAGTCTTATGGCGACATTCTCTCCTACATTATTTGCACAACTTGCATTGGAGCTCTTTACTGTATAAATCTTGCTGTTGAGAGGATAGAATGACTTTGCATCGCATGCGAACCAGACTTTTATGCCATACTTTGCAGGCTTGGATGGGATGTACTGCGTAAATCTAGTTCTTCCGCGATATGGAAATAGTTGTTCGTCAACTGTTATTTCTCCCGATGGTTGATAGTACCGGCGAAGATTGTTGTTGATTAGAGCCTTACCGTTAACCAGTCTAGCAGCTCTAGTACGCTCACTATAAAACCGAATGAACCGCAAAATTTCCTTGAATAGAGAATTCGGTATAACTGCACAGTTATAACAAACTACTTCAGTACTCCACAATACATTTCGATCTTCATCGTTTGATTTATTAACGCCTGCCAAAAATAAAAGCCCAATGAATGCTCTTAATTCAATATTTGCTACCTTTTTCCATACCCTCTGCTTTGCGGTGCAGTTTTGCTCATTCCACTTTTGAATCGTTTCCTCGGCTTTTGCGTTAGTATCAATTAGAGCTTGTTCGATCATCGACGGGGTGAAAATCAAATCAAATACGGCTGACTCTATGAGCCCTTTGGTAGCACGAGATGGGCCAACAGCAGTGCCATGAAACACATTATGAGCACCCTATCGAATTTCTTGATAAGTCGGATTGGAAAGCCAGGTAGTATTGTCTTTTGCAACCATCGCACCAAGACGCTGCTTAAAAACTGCCTCCTCCTCGAAATCCAAATCTTCCTCATAATCTGCTTCGAGCAATACACCACGCCTTATATCTGCTCATCGGATCGAATATCGTCTTCTTCAAGTATCATTTCATTGTAGGCATCACATTCCTCGGGATTTACACTAATTAGACCTTTTGTAGCAGCACCAGCAGCATCAGTTGAACAGGAACTTGTATGGTGGTCAGATGGTACATAATCATCAGTCGAATCATCAAAAATCTAGGCTCTCATCTGATTCTTCATCAACCTCGCTCAATAGCTACTCAATAAGCTTTTGAAGCTCTTCGTATCTTAGCCTATAATTACTATTTTTCCTTTATATCATCCGTATCATAGAAAACTATACACCCCACGTCTCCATGCGCTTTCGATTAGAACATGACATGACCATAACGCTGGCAGAGCATCGGTATTAATTTGTTCACGTTCTTGTATGTGGCGAATACGTGTTGATGTTCATGTTCTGGTTGACCACAATTTTTGTTGTTGTGCGTTTGATTGTATACAGAAAAAAACTTTGTATGGCCAACATCATGGCGCACATGGATGCTAAGGCGAATGTTTAGGCATCGATGGTAGCGCATAGACGAAACATGAACGTGAACAGTCAACACGAGTAGAATTCATGTGCAACATGCTGTTCTTACCAAAATGATGGATGGTGGAGACGGGTAGCTAAAGACTCGTTTCGGGCGGTTTGAGGCAAGTCCAGACATGTTTATTGTTGTTTTTGATTAAGCACCTCATAATGAAAAAATGCTTGCAATCAGCTTGAGCAGCCAAGCAAAACTGATCACTACAATATGAATATTGAATAAGAATACACAATAAAGTCAAATATGCAATATGCATACACAAACGTGCACAAGAAAGCAGAGTAAAAAACACTAAATGACATGTCGCATTCAAAAAATATTTGTGTTGAGTAAAAGAGTGATGTGAAATTCCATACGTTTTATATGGTGTCTACATTAGTAGACTACCGGCCAGGAGATGGTAGTTTTTAAAAGTAGTGTCTTAGGGGTGCTGTAAACTATTTTTTAACGTATTTTTTGCCAAAACTGCATAAAATCGATTTTTAGGAAGCTACTGAAAATTTCGGACCCTGTTGTTGTGGAATTTTTTTTTGTATTCAACTTTTTCTGAGAAAATGCTTCAAATGTAGACTACCGAGCACATAAAGGTAAAAGAGCTGATTTGTTACTGTTAGTTCACGAATATCAAGTGAAACTTTAAAAATATATATGTATATGAAAGAAAAGCCAAAATTTTTGTAAGCAGTCCTCTCCATTTTACATTTACAGTTAGTTAAATGTATGTAGTGGTGCATTGTTAACATACTTACATAGAAAATTGATGTTGATATACGATTGCCTTTTTCCTCTGGTACATTATCCTATGAAAATAAAACAACAAAAAAAAAAACTTCATTATAATGCTTGCTTATGTATAACAATGAGTTTGCATGTTTTCCATATTAAGACCATTAAGTAGTTTTATATCCTTTTTTATAGCCACATTTCTTGCTCCACCTCCCTGTGTCTCTTACTTACCATATAAAAATCACAATGTGGTTCATAGTGACCACCCAAGCCATAATTAGCCACTTGTAATTCTTCACTGTATGTCATGTCTAAATCGGTTGCATCGTGTATATCACGTAGCATTTGTTGCAAGTGCGGATGATTATGGTATTGAAGCCAGGTATTTTTTGATAAACGAACGCTAGTTTTTTTTTGTAAAAAAACCTCAGACCGTTTCATATAGGGCGAGGCTAATTCTTTGATTGTTTCGATTTTGCTATCGCTAATCATGTCATAGAAAACCAGGACCAATGGGTCCAAATTTAATTCTTCCACCTTAAAAGGGGCCAATTTGCAGAAAGCACAATTTCCTGTATGAAAACGACAACGTAGATTGTGCTGTTCTGCTGGTGATTGTTGAATTTCTTCGCGGCATAACTTTTCATAGGTTTTGAATTCTTGGGTAGCCTAGACAAGAAAACGACCGCGGCTTTAATGTCAATCACCTTTTTTATAAGAATTTACTTACATGATATCCAGTTTCAACATCTTCAAATTCCGGTACAAGCTGCGCATTTTCCAATATCCTGTCAATATTTTCCATACGCATAGGATCTTCATTTATTATAATTTTCGCTACCTTTAAGGTTGAGTTAACATCACCAGTTTTCAAAAGATTTTCTGCCAACTTTTCCATATTTTCTAAAGAGATTTTGTCCACATTAAATGCGTCAAAGTCTAAACGTTTAACCGATTCCTGCATCCAAGATCTAGTTTGATTGTAGGCCTTTAACTTGATAAGTTGCTCTCCCAACATAAGGCAATCGGACCAGGACATATCGGAGCTACAGGAAAGAAGTTTTAGACCTTAGTTAAAGTATGAAAGGATTGCCAAAAATCATCTTGGATGGAGTGGGTGAATTATGTATCTCTTTTCTTAAAGAAGTTTAAACTAGATTTATAATAAAGTATGAATTTAGAAATTTGCATGCAATTCTCAATATTTGTCCCTATCAGTAGATATATTCATATAGGGTAAATGTCTAGAGTAAGAGAGATTGCCAACAAGCTCATTGGCAATTTTATAGCCTTAAATTTTCCAGTGATCTGGTGCGTAAGCGAATCTGACGTAGTAGAGCTTTTGTGCATTGTGATAGCTCTCTTGTAGTCACAATTTTTCTTGTGCTACATATGGGCATTTCCGTCAAAAGGTCCACCGTGACCGAAAATTTAAAACTTATTAAAAGCTGATTATTTTACGATATTGTTATAGAGAAATATTTAGATTTTACTAATTTTTTAAATTTACTCATAAATTTGTCCACTTAGATGAACAATCAGACTGCAAAGTTGTGCAAACGTAATTTCTTATTTGTGAGAATGTTTAATTGCATATTTTCTTTAATATTTATCTTTCTTAAAAGAGGTGATATTTGATAAAAATTATTCCAAACAAATTTTCTTACATGGTCTGTAATCTAAGGAAGAGTTCAAAGAGAAATCTGTTATTCGGATTAACGATACATTTTTCTTTTATTTTAATCATTATTCAGTTAAATTATTACGTAAAAAATTTCACGTTCGAAATGTCACGTATCGACCCAGATTTTGACTTAAAAAAAAGAACTTACAGAAGATCTTTGACCTAGAATGGCGCCCTCCATAAACCTTAGCATAGATAACAGTGCTTTAATTTAAGGGTTAAGAAAACGTAAAAATATTTTTTCCTTAAAATGTTATTGCATTTTTGATGCATACGACTGTCACGTGCAACACTTTGGGATTACCCATATATGTATACATATTTGCTTCACTACAGTTTCAGTATAATCAAAATTTTTATCGAAGCTTTACTGCTCTCATTTAATATTTTTTTGACACGAAAATCTTTGTCCTAAGTCGGTATCAAGGCAGTGTTGTGGGTAATAACCCGAATTTGGTATAATTTTTACGGTCGTGGGTAGAGCGTGGGTAATTTCTCTTAGGTGTAATTCAGGTGTAATTTGAAATTTTTACTTCAGTTGGCCTAATAAAATCAAGACTTCAATCAAAACGACTTCAATCATTAAACATACATACATATATTTTCAAATGTTTGGTAATGAATGTCGCAAGATGGACCCTTAGGTTTGGATAAAGATGCCTATCATAGTGATTTAGAACCTGAAGTTTATTGAAAAAAGTTATTCAAACTAAAAACTTGCCTGGGGGAAGATTTGTTTCCAATATTGCAACATATAATTAATTTTATTTCTACATTGCTACTTTTTAATGTTTTAGTTTAAAGAATATTTAATGCCTTTTACAGTTGTAAAACTGAATTACGAAAGGGACAGTTGTATAAAACTCTGCAGGCATTTTGTTTACTAAATAAGATATAAAGGGTATTTTTTAACACCATGAAACTTAAAATGGTAGGCAACACAAAAAAAAAAATTAATTTTAATCGCAGATTGATGCACGGCATTACCATTTGAAACTGATTTAAAACAAATAGACGCCTGTCCTTGACGAAACGCATTGCAGACGTCTAATTTTGTTTCTCTTTTTCGAATAAAATGAACAATGTTGACCTCCAAGACACCGATTGTTGCTGGTTTATCAGCATTATCCACTGACTTCACAGCCCTACGAAAAACAATCAATAAGTGTCACATCGCCAGGCCTTGAAGTCTAATTGACAGTTTATTTTCTCTAAATTAACACATCGCCTTCATTTGTGAAAAAAAGTTGCGTTATTTGAATCATGAAGTCACCTTTAAGTTGCGAAAATCGATGGCTGATTTTCAAAGTATATTTGGATAATTTGGTGGCTTTGTTCAAGGATGAATCTATTCATGATGATGCGCCTGATCAGAAAGTGAAACAGTATGGCAGTTCGTTTGACAGCTTACCTTTCGTAAGCTCTATGGGGCTAAAAAGCATCCATTATAAAGCAATGACAAGGAAGATTTTAAACCTTCCCAAGATATATCAACCAAATGTGGAAGTTAAACTCATTATTTTAGCAGTTTTATTTTATGTTTTATTAATTTTTTTTTAGGTCTTTAATGTTATTTTTGTTAATTTAAATAAAATTAACAGCTTGACTAACATCGATCTTGTTTTAATGAGTTTGTTGTGTTTTTGCTTCTTTGTAAATGTCTTTTTATTTAATAAAACTTCAATTTTATATCAGGTGTAATTTCAATTAAATCGGGTAATTTTGCTTCATCTCAAGTGTAATTTTGAATTTTGCTAGTGGTAACACTGCATCAAGGTGAATTCATACAGGCGACGGCATCAGAGAGAGAGAGAGTTATTCTCGCTGAGCTAAGCTGACCCTTTTTTCTATGAAGGTGTTGTATGTATTCTAAATGTCAAACTCAATATAAACAAATTTACTGTCAGCAAAACTGTTTCTGTGTGTGAATTCGCCTTGGTATGCCGATACAAAGAACATGATTCTGTGCTTACTTTTGTTTTCAATATAACTGTAAGCCCAACTATACTTCAATGATAACTTACCCATAATTTACACCATTTAAAACTCCTGATGCCACTTGTGCTACTTCCAAGTTATAAGTCTTTTGCAGTCTAACCAGCGCCATGGCAGATCCCTGAAAATCATTCTCAGATGGAAAATCTAAGGTACTTCTTCTTTCATCTAATTGGAGTATATAATCTAAAAAAATCAAAAATTTTCTTAGCTTATTATTAAATCACGATAAGAAATCTCAAGTGATGGTCCTTTGGACTATGTACAAAATTAAAATGTAACTCTAAATATCTTTGTATTCAAAATGGTTAATTAAATGTTTTTTGGTTTTTTTTAGAATTTTGAGTATTAAATTTTTTTTTTATCTAAAAACACTATGGTCCTTCGAATTAAAAATTTACTTTTAATAGGAAAATAAATAAATAATTTGAACTTGCGAAGAAAAATCTAAGACCTTTGAGGGTTTTATAAGTTGAAAAAGTTTTTTGCTAACTAAATTATTATTGTTAATCTATTGGTCATTCAAAAGTCAACTTTAACGGATTTTTAGAATATATCTCTTATTAGCTTTAAAGCTTTGATAAATAATTGTTAAGAAAAGGGATTTTCCTATATTTTAATTTATCTGTAAATTGAAATTATACTTATACAAGAATTTTTCGGCCAATTTAAGCGTCTGTTTTGAAAGAGGGGTTTCCGGTCTATCTGGCACCATACAAAGGGATGCCAATTTCTGAGGTCAGACACGAATCAATCCGATTTGTTTTTAAGTGAAAGTGTTCTGCATCATACGCAACAAATGATTGTCGGTAACGAATGAGCTTTAAACTGGTCTTACAACATGTGAAATTCATAGGGTTTCTACGTGGGAAAATTTCTCGGGCAAAAAATTTTGAATCCGAACAGGAAATTCAATGTTAATTCCTTTTTTATTTAAGATTTTGTATTAAATTTAAGGATTTGTGCCACATAAGTTGATTAATATTTGTGTATAAATATAAGTTTAAAAAGGTCATGATTTTTAATGGATATTTAAACAATTGAATTTAAATAGTCTATAGTTTTTTCAAGGTAGCCGTTAATACTAGGGTATTCAATTAATCGATGTTGTGTATTAACCGATTAATCGCGTGAATAATTATTCGAGTTAAACATTTAATTGAATAATAATCGAACAATTTAATATTTTTCGGTTAAAAATTATAATTTTTAACATAAATTTTTTAACATAACAACAATTTAATAAAAAAGGAAAACTTTTTAAATAAAAAATAGCATCGAAAATTAAGCTAATCTTCCAAATGACTCTTTCAAAATGACTTAAATGTTTATGTTTCAAACGATTTCTTACTTTTGTTTTGATGAAACTTAATTTAGAAAAGAATATTTTAGTTTTTGTTGACGTTGGAGAGATTAAAAGTAAAGCGTTATAAAGCATATTCAGTTTCTTCAGTTCTTTTTCTTGTCTTTAAAACGTACCGGCTAGTTTTTTTTACAAAAAAAGAAAAAAACTAATACATACTGTAAAAAACAAATTTTCTATTTATCGATTAATCGACATAAATTATTCGAATTATTCGTTAATCGAAAATAAGTAAACTTAAACTAATACATAGTGTAAAAAACAAATTTTCTATTAATCAATTAGTCGACATAAATTATTCGTTAATCGAAAATAAGCAAATTTAAACTAATACATACATGTGAAAAAAAAATTTTCTTTTAATCGATTAATCGACATAAATTATTCGAATTATTCGTTAATCGAAAAAAAGCAAATTTAAACTAATACATACTGTCAAAAACAAATTTTCTATTAATCGATTAATCGACATAAATTATTCGAATTATTCGTTAATCCAATATAAGCAATTTTAAACTAATACACACATACCGTGAAAAACTAATTTTCTATCAATCGATTAATCGACATATATTATTCGAATTATTCGTTAATCGAAAATAAGCTAATTTAAACTTATACATACTGTGAAAAACAAATTTTCTATAAATCGATTATCGACATAAATTATTCGAATTATTCGTTAATCGAAAAACAAATTTTCTATTAATCGATTAATCGACATAAATTATTCGAATTATTCGTTAATCGAAAATAAGCAAATTTAAACTAATACACACATGTGAAAAACAAATTTTCTATTAATCGATTAATCGACATAAATTATTCGAATTATTCCTTAATCTAAAAAAATAAGCAAATTTAAGCTAATACCTACTGTGAAAAACAGATTTTTTTATTCAGCATTAATCAACATAAATTATTCAATTATTCGTTAATCGAAAATAAGCAAATTTAAACTAATACATACTAGCAAAAAAAAATTTTTTATTAATCGATTAATCGACATAAATTATTCGAATTATTCGTTAATCGAAAATAAGCAAATTTAAACTAGTACATACTGTGATAAACAAATTTTCTAATTATCAATTAGTTCGACATAAATTATTCGAATTATTCGTTAATCGAAAATAAGCAAATTTAAACTAATACACACATGTGAAAAACTAATTTTCTATTAATCGACATAAATTATTCGAATTATTCGTTAATCGAAAATAAGCAAATTTAAACTAATACATACTGTGAAAAACAAATTTTCTATTAATCGACATAAATTATTCGAATTATTCGTTAACCGTAAATAAGCAAATTTAAACTAATACATACTGTGAAAAACAAATTTTCTATTAATCGATTAATCGACATAAATTATTCGAATTATTCGTTAACCGTAAATAAGCAAATTTAAACTAATACATACTGTGAAAAACAAATTTTCTATTAATCGATTAATCGACATAAATTATTCGAATTATTCGTTAATCGAAAATAAGCAAATTTAAACTAGTACATACTGTGATAAACAAATTTTCTAATTATCAATTAGTTCGACATAAATTATTCGAATTATTCGTTAATCGAAAATAAGCAAATTTAAACTAATACATACTGTGAAAAACTAATTTTCTGTTAATCAATTAATCGACATAAATTATTCGAATTATTCCTTAATCGTAAGTAAGCAAATTTAAACTAATACATACTATGAAAAACCAATTTTCTATTAATCGATTAATCGACATAAATTATTCGAATTATTCGTTAATCGAAAATAAGCAAATTTAAATTATTAGAACAGTTAATCGCGCAAAATTATTCGATTAATCGAACAACATTTAATCATTTGAATACCGTCGTATATACGTAGGATTATAGAACAAAACCATGAAACAAATTTAACTAATGAGCAAAATACAAATAAAGAAAAAAAAACGACCCACGAATCAATTGGGCACGGTACAGGCCGGTTGTTATAGTCTGGCCCGATTTCAGCAGCTTTTATTTTTATTTTATTTCATACTTACTAAAGCCTTCAGCAATCTGATCTTCATATTTGTCCCATTCATTAAACAGACGATTAATTAGTTTGTAGGCATTAACAGGATTGGTGAGATAGTTCTCTGTATCGGGTGCAGCCAATTCATGTTCCAATTCTATTTTTGATATTTCCCTGTAATAGAAAATAAAATAAATTTATTAGTAACTTTTACCAGTAACATAATCGGCGGCAACCATTATTTGATTGTGACTTTCTTCTGCAGGATTGATATGACCATAATATGGTCTACCGTATATTCGTTAGCTGTAACCAAATGGCAAAATATATTTTGTATATAACTTAATCTTTAGTGAACCGATTGCCGCAATTTAACGTTGTTCTAAACTTATTGAAGGTTACAGTGAAAAGAAAGTTTATTAATTACACTGTGATAGTTTTTGACCCGAAAAAAATTAACTTCGATGAATCCTTTTCAAACTATTAGGGGGAGTCCCCTAAGTGCGAAAGTACATATGGAAGTGTCAGATTGGCTCCAGTTTTTGAGAAATCGGTATATATCCATTTTTCATGGATATACATAGCTAAGTCTGCGCAAAGTTTCAAATCTAGTGTCTATTTTTGTCCTTATTATTGTTGTTGTAACAACAAATACTCTTAAAAATAAACGTTACGTATCATGCTAAACTTCATCATCCAACTCGGATTGCAAATTCCAGCAAAGGTCTTTTAAAAGAGAATTTAATCTTTTTAATGGCTAAAAAACCTGAAAAAATGTTCAAAAATCGTTACTTTTGGTCGACTTAATGGTTTGAATTACGTGAAATTTAGAAAAAAAAAGTCAAAACATCCCGTAAAAGAAAGTTAAGAAAGAAAAAAAACTAAAAGAGTCGAATAAAATTTTTTTAAAAAGCGCAGACTTAGCTATATCCATGAAAAATGGATTTATACCGATTTCTCAAAAACTGGAGCCAATCAGACACTTCCAAATGTACTTTCGCACTCAGCAGACTCCCCCCTAATAGTTCGAAAAGGATTCATCGAAGTTGATTTTTTTTCGGATCAAAAACTATCACAGTGTAATTAATAAACTTTCTTTTCACTGTAACCTTCAATAAGTTTAGAACAACGTTAAATTGCGGCAATCGGTTCACTAAAGATTAAGTTATATACAAAATATATTTTGCCATTTGGTTACAGCTAACGAATATACGGGAGAACGTAGCCAAAACTGGAGCCAATCTGACACTTCCAAATGTACTTTTGCACTCAGGAGAATCCCCTAAAGGATTCATCGAAGTTCATTTTTTCGACTATCACAGTGTTATAAACCAAAAAAAAAAAAAATCCATTTGTACTCAAAACAATCCGAAGCGGTATCAATAGTACGGTGAGTACGGATCAAGTACAGAAAGAGTGATAATTATTTTTGTGGGAGTATCAGGAACACAAACAATGTTTGTTTAATTTAAATAATTTTATACTTAAAAAAAAAACTTGCGAACGATGGTCCTATAAGGAACCCCTTGGAAACTATTTTCAAAGACTTGGGCTCGTTTCTAGATGAGAATCCACAAGAGTATCATTGATTTGTATTCCCCATGTGAGATCGTCAGAACTATATCCTCCATCCACATTGAACCTGGTGTAGAAGTTACCATTGCCAACTAAATTTTACATCTAAAGCTTTTTTGTAAAAAAGGCATTTAGTGTGTTATGTATACCTTTCAATATAAATGTTTTTAATTGGCAATTCTCCAGACATTTTGCTTAAAATTAGAATTTCTGAAATTCCATATTTATTTCAGAAATCATACAAATTATATTCGAACTAAATTAACCGAGAAATAGTAACGGAGACTTTCAGCCCTTTGTAGGGAAACAGACCAAAGTCTAGCTCACTACAAACCAGCCTACCGGGGCACCCAGATATATTACAAAACTTATATTCACTCAATTCTTTAGCAAAGTTCTGGAAAATGTTTGGTATTAAAGATAAACTTTTCACGTTCTTAGAAATGATAAAATTTTTGGATAAAAGAGACCCTAAACTAACAATGTTAAAAGAATATAAGGGGGGCTATTTTAAGCCTGATAAAGTTAGCTGTCAAACGAACATATTGCGCTCAATTTTTAACATGCATATATATACTCTGGCAAATCATCATAATTACAAATGTAAACGCTTGAACAAAGCTAAATTTTCCAAATTTATTTTAAAAATTATCCCAAAATTGTGTTTAGCAATTAGGGCACTTTTTGCCTTAACGGTTTCGTCAACATAAAAAAATTGCCGCATATAAAGTGAAACCGTGCACCGTTTAGGAAAAGCAGATACAAATGTGTTAAAAAGAATAAACATTTTAAAATATTTGTAGAAACAGTTTGACACTAAAATATATTACTTTTTTCCGCAAGTTCTGTTTTACACGCTTCAAGTTTTTGTCTTCAGAGTTTACGAGAGAGAAGGAATGCAATGTCATTCTCTGTTGCTTTCTCTACTAAAAACTCAAGACTCAAGGCTGTAATCTGAAGCATAACTTATCGATGTTTTGATTATCACTCAATTATTTATTACTTAAATTCTTTTGATTTTATAGAATTTTAAAGTATGTACATATTTTTCTTGCACGCGATTTCTATATTTTACGTCATTTTTAACGATTTTGTTACTCACCTTTCTAGTAGGGAAATTTGTTTTTTCGTTGTTGCAATATAATCTTTAAGATCTGTCAACAGTATTTCTTCAGTCTTTAATAAACTCTCCAAACTTGCTACCGATGAAAAGAATTCATTGTCATTTTCATCTTCACAAATTGCATGTTCATTGGACTTGACACATGTTATAGTTATAGCAAAGACGAAGGCAAAATATAGCATCGATAACAGCCGTTGCCGCTCAATTGAAAACCGATCAAATGTTTTGCGACTGACAATTGTGTCCAACTTCATTGTATGTATTTAAAAACGTTTCTTAATGTTTATTCAAAATTAATTAAATTAAATATTATTCACACACGCTAACGTATGTAAAATTATTTGCAAGACAGACAGAAAATTAAAACTTAAATATTTATTTTATATTTTTTACATTTAATATGGCTTTAACATATTTAAAATTTTAAAACACTTTATTTAGAATTTGAAATCTTTTTCTTGTTGCCTGTCTTAACTTAGTTTATAAACTAAATTAATAATGCGTTTTAAATAGTTTAAAGAGTCTTACAGGACTCTTAAAACAACACTCATCAAAAAAGTGTTGCATCAGGTAGTTTGTATGAGCAGAGAGATACCGGTAAATAGCAACAACATAAACAATTGCATCTGTTTTTATATATGCTTTAGTGGTTGAGTATGTGTATTTTTGGGAATTTTGACCTCTTTTTTATTTGTAAGGTGTCTTTAAGGTATTGTATTGTCTTATTTTGCCAGGTCAGTTATTCCTTGAAATTTTGTAACAAGTAAAACTTTAACACGCTAAAATATCAACAAACAAAAAGAACATTTTATACCAGTGAAATGCCATACGAATTATGCGCTTTTAAAAAAATTTGAATGCAAAAGAAATGGCAGATGTAAATTTTCAAAAATCATAAAGGAATTTTGTGTTAATAATGCGTCAACCCTAAACAGGTTTGCAAATACATGAGAAGACATCATTAGTTTTCGATTTGAAGTTAAAGAAGGTAGATTTTATTTTATGACATTGTAGGTCCCTGCAGATAACGAGACTAGTCCATACATGCATGTAAAGAGTAGTCCATAAAGGAGTAGGAGTACTCCAAATATATGGGTAAAAGGTGGTCCATTTAACATTATGATGTCCTAGGAGGGGACCATGTAACCCACCGAAGTAGTCCCTAAACTACTCCATGGAGTACTAAAGTGGGTTAGTTTTAAAAGTACTCCATGTTACTACGGTATGGAGTACACTTAAGGGGTAGTTTAAACATTGTTCTTTTTCATTTTTTACTAATCGCCTTTTATGGTGTGTACTGTAGTCTAAAATTGCTATTATGTATTAAATATATTTACTTGGTATTTTTAATTTTTTTTTACCTTGTTTCCACAAATTTCACAAACTTTCACTTTTAAATAAACAATTAATAATGGACACAATCAGGGCTACCAATGTGTAATACTGTACACTATAGAAAAGTATACATCATGCAGTGGTTGGCAGCACTGCATGTTAATTTCTTATAACATGGTCCATACTACAGTACATTGGACCATGTTGTAAGTAGTCCATTTAAGCCACAATGGACCCCGTACTCCAATATTATCTGTAGGGGTATTTCTTTTTATGTAAAACACTAACAGCCGTACCTAGACAAGAGCGGAAAGCGTTTTCTAGCTGTCAAAAATACTCATGCCCATACCATAAATAGCGCGACGTCAAGGTTTTGCAATTGAAAAATGCGACTTTGACAGCGAGTTTAATAGTGAAGTTTGCCGCTATTGTTAATAAATAATGGTAGTTAAGCTATTTTTTGTCAATCTAGCGGTTTTTCTGCTTTTTTATTTCTATTATGTGGGTTTTTTTTGAACAAGATAGTTAACACTACTATTTGTGACACAACGTTTACGCTCTTGTTTAGGTATGGCATATCATCCTAAAAGCTAAGCGGAAGAAAACGTTCCGCCTTACGCTCTTGTTTAGGTACGGCTGTAATAGAATACGAGTATTTTAGGTAATATTTACATTTGGTTGAAAAGTACTCGAACTACAGTCTAACCAAATGATTTAAAAACAACTTAGTTTTACAAAAGGACAACCAGAGAAATCTGCTGCTAAAAACGATGGTATTCCTGGCACAACCACTGTCGGGTTGGAACAATAATCTGCTAGTCTCGCATAGATCGTTCCTCTTCACATTGTGCAGAGTACGACTCGTATTTATGCCAGCCTTAACATTACTTGGCCAAATTGTCATCAGGTGAATTATGTCATCAATGGGATGACAAATCGGCATCTCAGAAATGACGAATCGGAGTCAGTTAAATAAAAAATGTCATCTGTGCGATGACTCAGTAACATCGGAGAAAGGACTCTTATGCCCATTATTTCTACAAAAAGAAAGCTGGTAGAAATTTGGCAGTTTTTACACTGTAGATTTCTATATACAGCTTGATCTATTTTTGTGGAAATTACGGGCTTAAGTGGGAAAATAATATTATTTACTTACCCGTTTACACATGTTTGTTTCACTTTTTTTTGTATTCCGCCACTTTGTTTACAGAAGAACGCACAATTATTAGACACCAGCAGTATACCCAATATGGTTTGCGGTAATCATTCTTCTTTGCAAACTGGATATATTAAACTAAATAATTTAAACAAATGGAATATGGGAAATTTTTGCTTCTTATTTTATTTTCTCAACATGAAAATAATGTTAATAATACAATAAATGTGACATCGTATTGAAGTCACTGTAGTCATACCATAGATGACATATAAAATATGACAAAAGCTTGTGATGACGTTCGTCATTGGATTGCTGTCAATGTTCACCTCATTGATGTCGTTTGCAATAACAATGATGTTACAATTCTGATGTTCTATGAATGTATTAACCCATTAAGGCCCTGCGTTGCGTTTTCGCAACGTTTGATAGGATACATCCGTGATGCAAAAACGCAACCCTGGGCCTAAACCATATACAAATTACATAAAATTATCAAATAAAATATATTTGTACAATCACTTGCTATTAAAAACAACATAATAAAACATGTATACATGTAAATTATAAGTTGTTGTTATTTCGCAGTAGGTAAATTCTGTATGCCAAGTGTGTTATTTTCCTAAAGGGCAGCGAACTTACACCAAAGTAGTCCCGTGATAGGTCGTTGGGGTAGAGACCGGTTCTAGTTCTAACACTTTATATGAACAAGACCTTTCACTTTTACATGGGGTTGTCATTGGTTAATTGACACCATTTGACCAGTCACACATCTATTCTCAATGAACGTGTTTAATGTTAGTTATAACAATGTAATATTATTTCGATAAAATGTAGTATGTACCGTAATTCATTACTTTTTTTACCTTCTTGTTCTTTATATAGCAGTTAGATGATTAGTTCTCCTTTCACTGGTCATGAGTTCTGTCTTTTTGAACTTGTTCTATTTTCACAAATCCAGGAACAATTGGCACAAATTTCCAGCAGGGACTTCAATAGGTACAGTAAGAGAAAATCGAACAAGTAATGTGAAATTATCCTCTCCCAGGCTATTAAAGAAAAACCAGTAAGAGTGCTGTATTCGACTATGACAAATATTTGATACCATCCACTGAAAGCTAGGATATTTTAGGAGTGGGCATTAAATTGAACCTGTGAAATTATGAACCGATCTTTACGAATGTTGACAGTGTGGTTTCTAGTTATATAAAACTGTGACAGAACAAAATTTATAACAATAGAATTATTTGGTATGGTTTTAAGTGTACTAAAGTGTTTTTCGAGAGTGGGCTTTATATGGGGCCTATGGTAAATTATGGACCGATCAATTTACAAATGTGAAAAAGTGACGTAGCAGTGCACCCAAAGTGCCTAGGAGCATATCATAATTGAATTAAAAATAAAATGTAAATGAATATCTTTTTTAATTTTTTTTCCTAAATACTTGAATAAAATATTTTAATTTAAAAATTTTCCAAATGCGCTTAATTTGTATATCGTTACTGCCCAACGTTGCGTTTTCGGGGGTTATCTGGGCTCCCACGTATCCGATTTGCCCAAAATTTTTTTTCTTTCATATTTAGGTAGAAACAATCAAATTGTAAAAGCTTCATCATTATAGCTCAATGGGATCATGGCTCGGGCCTTAATGGGTTAAAGGCCTTTAAAAAAAAATTCAACATATTGGGGCCTCTTCTGTCGAATGCTTTTGATTATCACAAAATTAGCTTGGTGTTACTTCTGGCCATAGCATTTTTATAATACTAATATAGACCATATTTTACAAAAATATCTGTATTTGCTTACGGCGTGCTTAAATGATTTCCCAGAGTGGGCTTCATAAGGAACTATGGTAAACTATTGTCCGATTTTTACGAAATATTGTACTGTGATTTCTAACCTTATGAAACAATGACGCACAAAATTTTACTTAAACAGCGTTATTCGTTACAGTTTTAAGCGTACTTAACTCTGTTCTGAGAGTAGGCTTTATGTGGAGGCAATGGTCAACTATGGACCGATCTGCATGAAAGTACTATTTCTAATCATATAAAGCGAATTTATGCCAAATCTTATATCAATACGAGCAATCCGCCACCATTTATATATGTTAGTTTTTTATAATAAAATAAAATTAGACAGGGCAACACACCAGAAGTTGGCGGGCTTCTGTCTATAGTCTTTTGGTTAATCGCAATTGATGATTGGAAATATTTATGTTCAATTATTTGAAATTCGAGCTTTCACGAAGTCAAAAAGTTTACGATAAAAACCACATTATTTGCATTGGAGTTTTTAAAGTCAATGTGCAGTGCAATATCTCTTATACAAGAGGTTATATTCGTAAGCAGCGGATAAAAATACATAAGGATCAGTAATCTTGATTTCAGAAAACTTAAATAAAAAAGTTTTAAGAACTAAACAAACACCACAAAAATTGCAACATCTTTGCAATAACAGAAGGAAATCCTAATATGAGTAGTCCTTCTGCAAACACCGCTTAGTAAAAAAAAATTGAAATTCTCTTAAAGGCACCAATTATTATATCGTTAAAAATTTTGTTTCTCCTTTAAAACTCTCTTAGTATACTGCTTGGCAATTCACTTTCAAAAACTTTTTAAATCGATTTTCTCAATTTTTTTTTTTTAACTTGAGGTGTTTGAAAGTGTAGTAGTACTCATATACTCAATAATGTGGCTCAACTCGACTGGAAGAGAGTGAGTAGATTAACAATCCAGAAAGTATTTTAATGTGTAAAATGTCCATATATCTTAAAAACTGGGGTATTTAGTGAAAAACTAATGACGCCATCGTCGTCAGCAGATGAAAATACAGAAAAATCCGGAATTTTTATTTAAGAAACTTTTGAAAACCTTAATTTTTCTGTGCTGTATTATCCACTTCTTAAAGTGGTTGTTTGGATGTATGATTCTTTTTCTACCGAACCGATTTGGCTGAATTCCAAACTGCTTAGGATAACTTGAAACAATTTGTCACAAATATTGTTATACCCTCCACCACAATTAGTTGCAAAAAGGGTATATTAAGTTTGTCATTCCGTGTAAAATTTTTTTACTATTCATCTCAGACCCCATAAAGTATTTATATTCTAGCTCCTTGCGTAATTCAAAGTCGACTAAGCCATGTCCGTCTGTCTGTCCGTCTGTTGAAAACACGCAAAAATTAATTTTATTCGACTAAAAATCACACTGCAAAATGAAGATCGGTTTTTAATTTACCCTAGGCCCCATATAAACACTATTGCTGGAAAACCGTTTATTACGCCTAACACCGTTATAAATAATGCTATCAGGATAAAATTAAAATTTAATACTTCACAGTTTTAAAGCACTTGAAATCACAGTATTAAATTTCGTAGCCCCATATAAAGCCCGCTCTGGTAAATTAATTAAGTACGCCTAAAACCGTAGCTGATAAAGATATTGTGGTAAAATTTCTTCCAACTTAGCTTTATATTAGCAGAAAAAATGTCATGCAATTTTGTGGTATACGGTCAATAATTTTCCTTGTATCAAATACAAATTAGCACCCTTCGGAAATTCACTGTAAACCCTAGAACTAATTTCACCGCTGTGGTGAAATTTATTGAAATTTATGGTTTTAATCACTCTGGTAGTATTGGTTCATAACTAACCATGGCTCCAATATAAATTCCCCTAATAAGATCATTTAAGTTCGGCTTAAAATGTTACGAATCATGTTATTTTACTCAAGCTAGTTAAAATTACATAAAAAAAACCATACAACTTTCTGATTGTCAGTCAATAATTTAATATAGGTCTAAGCCGCAAGCAATTTTAATGCTGATGTATGTTTTTATAAAGATAAACTAATAATGAAAAAGATGTCATATAGATATCACTCCTGAAATATTCGAACTGTCGGTGGTGGGTATCAAAGATTCGGCACAGCCAAATATAGCACTCCAACTTGTTTTTTTATAAGTTTGTCATTCCGTTTGTAATTTCTACAATACTGATCTTAGACCCTATAATGTAAGTATGCATATTCTGAGTCCTTATGGGTAGTGAAATTGTTCGCAAGGTCGCAATTTTGAAGATAAATTGATGAAATGTGGTACATTGTCGCAAGTACCAAGCCAGTTGCAAATACAAGTTTCGTTCCAGAATTATTATGCTAATATATGCATAAAATTTAGTACAAAGTTATTTTATTGCAATCTAAAACATCTTACCAAATTTTATTGGTCAATATTGTACCAGAGCTCTCATAAAAATACTACTGCGTAAATAAGTTTTGAATGCTATAATTTCCTTATAAATGTTGGTATAGCTCGATAGCTACTATTTCATTATAATATGTTGTCCATAATTAACCATAGGTCCCACATAAGTGCCCGTCCTAAAAACACTCAAAGGCAAACAAGATATCTTAATAATAATCAGCACAAAAAACTTTTACTTGAATCTTAATCAAAAACTTAGTTTTGTTGGGGCGGAACCTTAAGTGCCCATATGGTTTCCAAAAAGGGTACACTCTCGAAAATGTACTTTTTAAATATAATGGTGTAGGGTGTCAACGGGTCTGGCTTGACCGACTATACTTTCATACTTTTTAATGCTAGTTTTTAAATATATTTTGTTTGTTTTACTTAAAAAAGGGTATTATTTTGCAGTAAGCACACCGGTCTTTATACAAAAATAAAAATTTATATTTTTATTTTTTTTATAACTTTTGGATTTTAATTGAAATTGTTCATATTTTTAAATTAGTCTTAATGGCCGATTTCATCAATATATTTTATGTTTAAAATAAAAATAATATGAAAAACTATATTTAAATATGAATTGATATTTAAATAGAATTGGTGAAATTGGCCATAAGATCATCAAAAATTCAAATTTATTAAATTATTTTAATAAAAAAACAAGTAAGAGTGCTATATTCCGCTGTGCCGAATCTTATATACCCTTCACCATTGTGCGAGTAGAATAGAGAGCAACTAAATAATTTTTACATATACATATACATACATATTTACAATACTTAAAACTTCATTATAAATGAAATTTAAAAAGCGAAAACTGGTAAATATTTTTTTTAAGTTCTTAGTTTCTATTTGTTAAATTATTTCGTAAAATATATGAAATAATAAAGAAGGGTAATAACGAAAATCATATTGGGCATTATGCTAGTATATGTAAACAAATACGAAGGGGGGGGTGAGGGGATTGGAAGAAGAGACGACAACCGGATTTGAACTTCGCTTTGCATAAGGACCCAAAATATATATACTTTATAGGGTGAAGGACCTTCGGTGAAGGGTATACAAAACAAACTTAATTATAAAAAAAGAGTAATTTTTGGGATTTCAGTATTTTGGTCATAACTCTGCTATTTCTCAACCGATTTGACAGATTTATATACCGACGTGTTAAAGAAGAAATTTGCCAATTATTTTGGCTATACAACTTGGACTCGGGAAGATCTATGGTTCCTGAAAATGGGTATTTTTTTCATAACTTTTTCGTATCTGAACCGATTTTCCCGAGTTTTTGAAAAAATATTTTCTATTAAAAATTTCCGATCTTTTGATATATCAGGCGTAACCATAGGTCATATAACAGTCAACAAATTCAGGTTTTTATACAATTTTTAATACTTTTTGTATGAGAGGTACCACGCCTACTTCTCCAATCGCGCCCACATTTTGTAGGATGGTGTGTATTTATAACCTAAATGTTTGTACCTGATTTTTAAGCTTTGGCTCTTGCCGTTCTCCAGATATACAGAAAAAAGTAATAGAAATACAACAACCACAAGGGATTTTTTGGAGAAATTAGAGGCAGTCGTGGTTTTTGGTCATATCTCAGCCATTGCTGGGCCGATCTAGCTGAATTTCAATAGCAATTAATGGTGGACTATATGTGACATAAATGTAAAACAACGTAGCCGCTATCATGTCTGGTGTCTCCGGAAAACACATATCAAACGTAAGACGGACAGACAGACGGACGGATATCGTTAAATCAACTTCTCTCCTCATAAGGACCTAGAATACATATACTTTATAGGGTCTAAGATCAATATTGTAGAAATTACAAACGGAATGACAAACTTATATATACCCTTTTCCACCTGTGGTGAAGGGTATAACAAAGAATTTTACAACATGAAATAAATTTTTTATAATATTTTTTCTTGACTGAACACCGGCTCGAACTCAGGTCGAATTTAAATGTTTCGAGAATAACCACATTCCATCATCAGGGGCCAGATTCTGGCAGTCGTGATCGAGTTCTTTCTCGACTCGAGAGCTATTTAATATCTCATTATTTCAGTTATTATTTTTTCAGTGTTGTAAGCATAAATTTGAGTTTCACAATACTGAAAAAATAATTTTGATTCGTTCAGAATCGACTGAAAGAATTATAAATAAAATTGCTTTCGAATCGAAAAAGTACTTGATCACAACTGCCAGAATTAGGCACCAAAATCCTTTGCAGTTCTTCCGTTTCACTTTATGTATTTGCTTACACTTTTGTATTTTTTTTTCGAAACGTATTTGCAATATATTCACGAAATATTCGCTTGAATTTGGCGAATACAAAAGCCATAAAAAAACGATTTTTTAGCGATACGAATATTCGTAACGTCACTAATATCAATGTAGGTAAACATGGATTTCTATTATTGCATATTATTTTATTATTTTACTGAGATTTAAGTTAAGCTTAAGTAAATTTAAAAACTATTTAAAGCATAAATATTTCTTTAGCTTTAAAAAAAAACCATTAAATATTTTTAATTGTAGTGGTGGCAGCTGAAACAAAAAAAAAATTAAGAAAACTTTAATAATGAATTGTAAAAGAAAAACTTACTGATTTGACTGCCGCCTATAACCGGACATACATGATGTTTGGATCTATAATCTTGAACCTGAAACTCATTTAATAAAGTCCAATAAAGTAAAGAGCCCCGAGGCAAATTTATTCCCAAATCCAATTGAGGGAATATCACTGAGCCACCCAGTAAAGGTTGCTGTAACTGAAATTAAATTTAAATAAGAATAAATTTTAATTTGTTCGTTACACGTTACTATGAAAGTTTTTCTTTAATTTATATGAACATACATTTATCAACAATTTTGCTTGTCTACTCGCTTCATAATTCCCCAACGTTGTCTCTAATTCCATTAGGTTTTCAAAACTATAACGTTCCACTTGCCAATCATCGTACAATTGCTGTCCATAGTAACCGATTGTATAATGTAATTTTCCATTTATTTGTCGCATTTTTTTGTTACCAATTTTTGTCAACTCAAACGTGTCATCTTCTTTTGCGACAACAAAATCTGTCAATTCTTCTATTTGAGTGTCACTTAAAACGTTGTGATAAATGACAATGTACGGATCCAAACTCAGCAATTCGACTCTTAAGGGCTGCATTAATAAAAATGGCAAATTGTTTGTAACAATCGCACAAGAAGGTGTGCGGGGGTTAGAAGGGTTCCAGGAGCTGACTGTGTGGATTTGTTGGTTGGTTTGATGGCTGCTGGCCTCTCGACAAATATCCTCAATTATCAACTCCTCCACTGTTTTGGCGATTTTCTGAAAAAAAAACAAAACAAAAATTTTGTTAAAGAAAATGCTAACGTAAGTCATAGAAATAGCAAACATGTTCCAAATAAAAAATAAAATAAAAAAGGTGTTTTATTAGTTAACAAGCTTAAGGTGATTCCAAAAAGTATAGAACTATTTGGTGTTAGAAAAGAATTCCAACGAAATCCTAGCTTTGGCTACATAAGGAAATTAAAGATAAGTAAGAAAGTATAGTCGGTCAAACCACACCATATGATACCCTACACCACAGTATTTATATCCTCAATCATCCTCCACTGTTTTTATGATTTTCTGAGGAAACGAACAAAAACAAAACATTTGCAGTGTTTTTGTTCAAATATTTATCTTAAACTTAAAGCTTTATTAACGTTTGTTTTCAATGGGAGGATGAGAATAGAAGCTCATTTCATTATGTTATTTTTGAAAAAGCTTTAGGAAACTGCTTGATGAGAAATTTATGGAACTTAAGAGTGATATTTTGAATCTTAATGAACGTGTCACTAAATTAGAAACAGTCGTGGACGACATAGTAAGTCTTAAGACTGAAGTACTGATTTTAAAAGCACAGATGCAGCGACAAGAAAACTCAGTAGTAGCGTCAGATTTACGAATTAATGGTATCCCTTTTAATAAAAATGAGAATCTGGTACAGATTTTCGAACGTATATGTCAGCTTGCTAATATTCCAACCCCTGCTATAAAAGCTATTTACCGTCTGCAGAACCAAAATAACAAACATAATGCTTTTTCACCTGAATCAGTTATAATGGTTAAGTTATTTTCTCCGTATGACAAAAATTTTATTTTAAAAACACTTGCAAAGTTCAGGAAGGATAGTAAATCACCACTTATGCTTCATCACATTGGCCTCGGAAACGATCGTCCTTTTTACGTTAATGAGAATTTAACTTTGGCAAACCATAAAATACTGCAATTCGCGTCTAATTTGAAGAAAAATAAAAACCTACATTCCGTTTTCACGCTTCGAGGTTTAGTTTATGTTAAGAATAGTTTTGATGATAAACCTGTACGTGTTGAATTCATTAACGAGCTTGATGATTTAGATTATTTATTTCGTGTTGATAATCCTAATATACTTAGTTAATATTTTAATAAAATTTTCTGGAACATATTATATAATTTTTTGTCTTAAAATGATTTGCTATTGTAACATTAATATTAAAATTATCTTCTTTTGTCATTCACTATTCTCTAAACAACACATAAATCCCAATATTAGCCCTTTTAAATTTTCATGCATTACTATTTGTAAATCTTTCAATCCAGTTTATGAGCAATCTCACTAATAATATGGTTTTGAGTTCCAAAGATGTGGGATATAACATGATACGTATTCTTTCAAGGCAGAGGTCCGGTTTAAATGTATGCCATATTAATGCCCAAAGTCTAAACAACAAGGTGGATGAATTTCGTTTTACGTTTGAGAACTCCGGGGTGGATATCGTGTGTGTTTCTGAGACATGGTTCAAGACCGCTGACATAGACTCTTTGTTTAGTTTAAAAAACTACCGGCTATACAGATGTGATAGAATTTCCCGTGGAGGTGGCGTGGCAATATATGTTAGAGAAGAAATTTATAGCAAAATATGTTGTAAGTCGGAACAAGGTGATGGAATTGAGTATATTTTTATAGAAATTACGTCTTTTGGCAGTAAGGTCATAGTTGGTTGTGTTTACAGACCTAATGGTCGAATTGATACCCAACACTTCTTAGAAACTATTGAGGACATTGCATTGAGATATGATAATGTAATCATCTGTGGTGATTTCAACTCAAATTTGCTCTCAGAAAGTTATTTGGTAGACGATATGAGAGCTATTGGTCTTTATCCGACGAATACCTCAGTACCTACGAATTACCACACCACATCAAATTCACTACTCGACGTTATTTTTGTCAGCAGTGAGGATAAAGTTTTATTGTAAGATCAGCTCACAATGCCGTGTTTCTCAAAACATGATTTAATGTTTTTGGCTTTTGACTTTAAGCTTCAAGAAATTACAACCACTCACACTTATTATGACTTCAAACATATGAATTATGCTGGTGTTGTCTCTGAGTTATATCTCATTGACTGGGAATCTATATATTTTATGCCTACTGTTGAAAATCAACTGGAATTCTTGGAAAGAAACCTTGATAGTGTTTTAAATGCAACTGTACCCTTAAAAACAGTATCGACTTCGAACAGAAAGAAACCATGGTTTAATGCGGAAATAAAAAGTGCTATCCTCGAAAGAGATAAATTGTTTGCGTCTTGGAAGCGTTTTAAAACAAGTAATTTACATGAGGAATATTGTAATGCAAGAAGGCTGGTAAATCGCAAAATAAAAAGCGCCAAGACTACTTTTTACCTTAGTGTCTTCAGTTCTTCCCTAGATTCTAAAAAAACGTGGAAGAATATACGTAAAATTGGTATTGGCAAATCCAAACCACCAGTAGAATCAGGAGTTGACGTTGAAGCCTTAAATGATATGTTCGTCACGTTTCCACCCGTACCTGTGTATGATCATTTCTACGACTGGAACACTTATACCCCTACACTATCATGTGCATTTAGTTTTGATTGTGTAACTGAAGTCGATGTTTTATCAGGTTGTCTTGATATCAAATCCAATGCTGTTGGTTTTGACAATATTCACCCAAAGTTTCTGAAACTTATCCTGCCCATGATAATTCCATATATAACTTATATATTTAATAATATAATAACAAAGAGCACGTTCCCTGAGAACTGGAAGTATGTGAAAATAATACCTATACCTAAATCTAATGGTGATTTTCGTCCGATTGCAATTCTTCCATACCTATCTAAAGTTTTTGAAAAACTGGTATATAAGCAGATTTATAAACATATTAATAATAATAACTTAATAACTGAAAGGCAATCTGGGTTTCGACCTGGACATAGTTGTGTCAGTGCACTTATTGATGTTTCTGAGGAAATACGTAAAAGTATTGATAGTGCTGATGTTTCGTTGCTTGTCCTATTGGACCATTCAAAAGCCTTCGATATGGTCGATCATGGTATATTATGCAAAAAACTTGATAAAATGTTCAATTTCTCAACTGCTTCTGTACGTCTAATTACCTCATACCTCACAGATAGAAGACAGTCAGTTTTTGCCAATAACATAAGATCTCATTCACTAAATGTAACAAAAGGTGTTCCACAAGGTTCCATACTTGGACCATTACTTTTTACTATGTATATAAACGACTTGGCAAACCAATTGTTATATTGCAACATCCATATCTATGCTGACGATGTACAAATATACATAAGCTCCCCTGAGAAATATATTGATGATTGTGTAAGTAAGTTAAATTTTGATCTCACACGTGTACATTCATGGGCAACTGCAAATGGTCTCTGCATTAATCCGTGCAAGTCAAAGTGCTTAGTTATAAAAAGTAAATCGTCAAGAACTAACTTTTTACCAGAAGTTGCGTTAAACGGTCAAAGAATTGAAGTTGTAAGGACAGCAAAAATCTTGGCATATTATTTAACAGTACTCTTACATGGAATGACCAAATAAATATAGCTTCTGGAAGAACATATGCTCTTTTGCGAACGCTATGGAGAACACAAAAATTTATTCCTATAAGAATTCGTTTAATTCTTGCAAAAACATATTTAATTCCTACTTTGTTGTACGGATGTGAAATTTTTGGAAGTAGTGATTCAAGCAGCTTACGGAAATTGGAACTAAGTTATAATGCAGTGATTAGATATGTGTATGGTTTAAGGAGATTTGATCATATTACACCATTTGCAAGTGACTTATATGGAGTAACTTTTATCAACTTGTTAAAAATAAGAACATTAACTCTATTGCATAAAATTATTAATAAACGTATGCCTATGTATCTCTATAGGAGACTCTCGTTTACCCGTTCACAAAGATCCAATGATTTGATGCATGTCAGATACCGAACTCTACAGTCATCTTGGCAATTTTATACCCACTCAATTCGTCTTTGGAACTTATTACCCCCAAGCATTCAATTTACTAGTAATCCAATGCATTTTAAAAGGGCTATATATAACTTGTTTCATTAACAAATATACATATAAATATCTTTGTTTTCTTCTATTTTTTTTTTCTTTTTACTATTTATATATTCTTTATTATGTAATAATCAAATATGTATGTTATTTTAAATTTTGTAAAAATTTTGTTAAATTTAGTTATACAAATTCCCATTTACCTTTTTCTAATCCTGTACTGTAATTATAAGAATTAATGTCTTGTTGTACAGGATAACAATATGATAAATAAATAAATAAACTGCTGAACAAAATAAATATTTCCTGTTAAAACGCGATCGAAATTTTCACCAATGTTCCGAAATTGAATATAGCGAAAATCCGAAAACCTGGATAAATTCTAAGTACAGATCCAGCGCAGCTCCAAAAACCATAAAAAAGTACCTTTTATCTAGTTTCGGGACTTAGATTTTTACCAAATTTTGCAGTCCTTTGTTATTAAAAGGATTTTTGTCTAAAACATATTATTTTCTATACAAAATTTATATTATTTAAAAACTAAACAGTTTTCCAAATTAGAAACGAATTCATATCTTGTGCAAACGGCATTCAGATGGTTTTTCGCGTTTACAGTATTAAAGTTTGGCTATCGGTTTCCAACCTTGAGCTTAACATGCACAAAAAAGTCTTTTATATCATAATTCAATTTAAAACAAAATTTTGATGACGTAGCTTAAGTTTAAGTTTTCTATGTAAGTTTAAATATAAAATAAAACTTCATAACAATGTACAAAAGAAAAAACCTTATTAGAAGATTTCATTATCACTCTCAACAAATTGTATAAAATTTGGCCTATGGGTCCATTATTGACTTTGTGTTTATATATAATTAAAAAAAAAAAGGTTAGAGTGCTATATTCGGCTGTGCCGAATCTTTGTTCCCTCCACCGACAGTTCGAATGTTTTAGGAGCAAAATCTGTATGATGTCTATTTATTATTATTATCTTTATAAATACAGATATCTACATTAAAATTGGTTGCGGTTTAAAAGTATTTCCAATTATTGACCGACAATCAGAAGGTTTAATGCTTTTTTTTGCAATCTTAACTAGCTTGAGTAAAATATCATGATTATTACCAGTTTAAGCCGAACCTTAATGATTTTCAGGAGGGCAATTAATATTAAATTATGGACCGTATATCACAAAGTTGCATAACATTTTTTCTGGCCATATGAAGCTAATAGTGCATTTACACCTACGCCATAAACAGGTTATAAGTTGTTTATGATGATAAACTAGTTTGAGAAACTTGTTTATCCATACAAATTATAAACACGTTTGTAACTAGCTTTTGAGATAAACTAGTTACAAACAACCAGTTTTTGTTAATGCAACTCTGTTTTTCAAATTTTGTTCTGGCAATGCTAGTGATATTTGACATTTCCTCAAAAATAAAAAAATCAAGTAAAAACGAATATACTTGTATCTGTAAAAAAATCCAAAACAATAGTTTTTGTTAATGCAACTCTGTTTTTCAAATTTTGTTCTGGCAATGCTAGTGATATTTGACATTTCCTCAAAAATAAAAAAAATCAAGTAAAAAAGAATTTACTTTTATCTGTAAAAAAAGCCAAAACAATAGTAAGAAAAATAAAATAAACAAAGAAAAGGTTTAAAAAAATTCCAAATTTATAAGAAATGTTAGTTTTTTACATAATTTCTTTTAGATGGACAACGGAAATAAAAGGTTTGTTTATATGTTCGTATGTATGTGCATCAACGTTTTTTTTTTTTATTATTGGGGCTAAGAACTTGTCAACGATAAACAACTTAGCTGTCAAAAATGCTGATGTAAACGGTATAGTTTATGAAAGTAGTTTACGATCGTAAACTAGTTTGAAAATTACAAGTGTAAATGCACTATAAGCTGGAAAAAAATTTACCGCAATATCTATATCTGCTACGGTTTAAGGCGTATTTAATTATTTTACCATATGGGCTTTATATGGGGCCTATGGTAAACTATGGACCGTTCTTCACAAAATTTTGAAGTGTTATTTCTTGTTGAATAAAATTGAGATGTACCTAATTTTGTTATGATAGCATTATTTTTTACGGTTTTATGCGTACTAAACTGCTTTCCGGAAGTAGGGCTTATATAGGGCCTAGGGTTAATTATGGACCGATCTTCAGGAAACTTCAAAGTGCCATTTTCAGATTGCAGAACGGATCTTCACGAAATTTTACAGCGTAATTTCCAGTCGAATAAAACGAACTTTTGCAAAATCTTATATCATTTTGTGCATTATTCCACCATTTATGTTAGTATTTGTAACAAAATTATCAACTTTTAAGGTGGTTCCCCATTTTAATACATAGCTCTGACCCTACTGAACGAATTTTGCTGGATTTCAATCCCAAGCTGTTTAGGATAACTACAAGCAATTTGACACCAAGTTTTTTATTTCTTTTAAGTTTTTCGAAAGTGAGCGTGTTTTCAACAGGCAGACAGACGGACAGACAGACGGACAGACAGACGGACATGGCTTAGTCGACTTAAAATTACTCAAGGACCCAGAATATATATACTTTATGGGGTCTGAGATGAATAATAAAAAAGTTTCACACGGAATGACAAACTTAGTATACCCTCTTCAAAACTAATTGTGGTGGATGGTATAACAAACTGAATGCAACAATTTGAGACATGTAAAATAACTTTACAGGAAAATCAATAATTTTAAATTGAATATTGAAATGTATAAAATGAAAAATATCTTTACACAAGTACATAAGCACTCTGGCGTATTTATGTTAAACAGATATAGTAATACATAAATGTATTAATTAAAAACAGTTTTGAAACATATAATTAATCTACAAATTGGTTTAACATTTCAAGTGAATTTTATAATAATTTTTTCACAAGCATTCCACTACACGCATGTCTTGGATTGCTTATGAGATTTAAATATATTTGTATTTAATTAATTGAATTGTTGCACAAAAAAACTTCTTTCTGTTATTATGGAATCATTGAAAGTATTTCTGGAAATTCAAAGATTTTGATTTGACAGAAAGATTAATTCTTTGTGGCCAGAAATAAATATGTAAATGTTTTTAAAGTAGATTGTAACGGACTGAAGTCATAGTGAAAAAAGCCTGGGGTACAAAATTTGTTACGTTAATTGCGATTATCGCTTAATCGCACCTTCATTGATTTTGCGTTTTAATTTTTAATTACAATTTAAATACATATATTAATTATGTTATTGAATTAGACAAAAAAAAATTAAAAAAATTAAAAAAATTTCCATTCGAATCAAGGCGAATTTATTACAGGTGGTCTTAAAAGTCCTGCTGATATTAGCTAAAATCGCTGTTGGATGCAGGGCTGTCAGACTTGGGGATTTATCCCCAAAGTTGGGGATTTTATGCGAGCAAAAAGGACAAAGAAAGTCATTTGGGGATTGGGGATTTTTTTGGGGATTTAAAAAAAAAATTCGAGGATTTTTTGGGGATTTTACACTCTTTTAATATATTTTCCCTTTTATTATTTATGCTTATTTTTCTTTGTCTCGTATTAAAAATATAAAAAAAAGTAGCAAAACTTTTATCTTACTCTTATCAACAACTTATACGGTGTAAAAGGTCCTTATTAAGATTATCATTTTAGTTAAAAGGTAGTGTTAAAGGTACTTTATAAATTTATGTTTTATTTTTCCTTCAGGGTACAAACAAAATAAAATAATTTTTTTTACAAAAAATTTTTATTTGGGGATTTTTGGGGATTGCTAATTAAAATTTTTCTTACTATTTTTACTTTAAAAAGAAAAAAAATTTTAAATTTGGTCAGAAAAAAAACAAACAGAAAAATATTTACTTATTAAGGTTTTTTTTTCTTAATTTGGGGATTTTTGGGGATATTTTTTTAATTTTTTGGGGACAAGGAAAAAAAGTACCTGGCAGCCCTGGTTGGATGTCAAAATTTTGTTCATTCTCTTTTTTAATCTTTGTTTCTCTTTTGTTTTATTTCTGTTTTTGACATTGTACCTACAATGATTTTACAAAAACAAATTGCTTGTGGTTTTTGTACGAGTTGTACCTGTTGTAGTACCGATATTACCTGGGATGAATTCGCCTTGATTCGAATGATACATCAATGTGTAGCAGTGTTGCCAATTTAGCCATTTAGTGGCTAGATTTAGCCATTTTTCACCCTGTTTAGCCATTAGAAATTGAGTTAAGCCATTAGCCATTTTTTTTAGCCTTTTTTCAACTTGTTTAGCCATAAAAATTTTACAAATGTTGAAAATCGCTATTAACTATGATCATGAAACAACAAAGTGTACTGCCAAGAAATGATATTGCAGAAAGTAATCCAACTAGTTTTCGAAACAAAAGCAACAATCAATTCACCGTTAACCATCACCAAAGTGATCTGTTCTCTGAGCAAGAATTTATGGATCTCACAATGGAATTAATAACTAAGCTACGAGATTGTAAAAATAAACAAGAACAATTTGCTGTTATAACCAGTGATGTCAATTATGATTGTGTTGGTGAGATTACTCTTATCTCTTACATGCCCAGCGGGCGAAATATGCGGTTGCGAGGCCTATTGCGAGGCCTTATTAAAGACCTTTTCTAAGGGTCATCTATGTTCGATTAAATTGTTGGGAATCAGGTAAGGTATTAAAACTAACAAAACATTTTCATGAAAGGGCGATGCAAACACCAGGGCCAGCATTATGCGAGGAAATATAGTTCATGCTTTCCATTCATTTTTCATCAGACCATTTAAAGTTAACTTACATTTATTGCTATGAAGACTTAAGAGCAATAAATAATAATACAATTATCGAAAAATGTTGAGTTATGGACAGACACAATCAGTTATTATTTAAATAAATTTAATTTGGAACCTCAGAAACTTTGCTTATTTTTTGGAAAAATTGCGCAGTTCACAATATTTGAAGTCTTTTTACAACCTAATACAATTCTTTCCAATATTTTTCGTTTTTTGCTCAACATACCTTTGCGAATTCTAACAATGAAAATTCATTTGCTCATACTTATGCAAATATTAAGTTTAAAAATATTCTGTAAGTATTTACCGCCATTATAAAAAGAGAAGATTTTACTAGCCTATAATAAATACTTTTATTTACCAATAACATCTTCTAAATTTATATTGCAGTTTCGTAACAACAAAACATTTTTTAGGTTTGCGGATGTTAATTTATTGCGTTGTTTTGAGCAAATGTATTTCAAATCGGAAAATATTTGTTCGCAAAGATATGTTGAGGAGAAAAGCGACAAACATTTGAAGGAATTTTTTTTTTAATAAAGAATATAGCGCCCCGTCTAAATTTTTCCAGAACTCAATAATATTTTCCCTGTCTGGAGGATTAATTTCGCTCCTAAGTATGATTAGTTCCGACTGGATGCTGAATTCATAACTCGCAATGTCGCACTTAAAGGGATTTTGGAATATGTTAAGTAGTGGTTTTATATCCTCAAAATCTTGAAAACGATCTTGAAAGTTGTAAAAAAGGTTTTCAAAAATTGCCAAATACTCAGATTTTTTCAAATATTTCTCCCTGTCATAAATAAGCAAAGTTTTAGGAAAGTTGGAAAAATCTTCATTATTTATTTCATTTGTTAATAAAAATAATTTGGTTTTAAAATTAAAAACAATCGTATATATGTCACTTAAATTGTTTCCCTTTCCTTGTAGTTCCAAATTTAGCTCATTTAAAATACTGCTTGTATCCGCCAGAAACGCAAGGTCTAAAATGAACTCATAATCATTCAACTGTATTAATTCACATTCGTCTAAATTTTCAGTATCCCAAAAACGCAACACCTCTTTTCTAAGATCGAATAACCTGTTTAGACAATCACCCCGACTAAGCCAACGAACTTCCGTAAACATTTTTAAATCGTGGTGATTGGCGTTTACGTTTTTAAGAAAACTTACAAATTTTCTGTGCGTTAATGAATGATGACCCCCCCGTATTCTATTGATTATCCGCTCTGCAGTCTTAATAGCGGCATGATCACTTATAAATTTTGAGGCAAGCATGGACTGATGAATTATGCAATGGAAAGCATGTACATCAATTCCATTTTTCTTAAGCTGTCCTACGAAACCTTCATACTTCCCGGCCATAACGTTTACACCATCCGTGCAAACTCCTGCTAATTTTGAAGCTTGTGTAACAGATATCAGGTTTTCAAAGACTACGTCGTATAATACCTTACCTGTTACATTACCGTTAAACGTTTCAAGTGAGTACATAGTTTCAAAAACATTGTACTCACTATCTATGCATCGAACACAAATGACCAATTGGCAACGATCATTAATGTCGGTGCTTTCGTCGAGGCAAAAAGAAAAATATTCACAATTTTTTAACTTTTCCCTAATCACAGATTGTATATGTGCAGCTAAAATTGATGTGCGCTTGACGACACTATTTCGGCTCATGGGAAGCGTTTTTATTACGCTGCAATCGATTTTCAGTTTAATGAAATTCTAATTTGAAGTTTACAGGTATACACAATTGTACATAGAAATGGATTTCCCTGGTCTATTTATTCAAAAATAAAATGAATTACATGAGAATTATAACGTGAAAAAGTTATTTTAGTAAAAAGTTAGGGTATTCATAGTGGTAAGTAAAATAGAAAGGGTATTCACGGTGTTGGGTTACTCATACTTCAAACATCTGTGCATACATTTTAATTCTAGCTAATGGTATATCATAACTTTTTACAAAATACCAAATGCGCACCTGAGTTTGCCTGCATATAAAGTCATTATAACAGGTCAAAGTTACGTTAAATAAATACCATAAAGTAGTAAGGTTTACTCTTTAGACTCGGTCATATAATTGTAGCATAAAAAAGTAAGCAATAAAAATAGTGCGAAACAATAAAGTTTCATTAATACATCAATAAAACACATCTTCTTACCCAAAAATTTTACCTGCTGTCACATTTGCTTTTATGTGTATAGGTTTACACATAAATTGTAGCAAAAAAAGACTTCTTTAACTTGTTTTTTAAATATTTTTACCTACTTAAGAATAGAGTTTTCAAAAATAAAACCCACCGACGCGATTGGTACAGAAACAAAAATATTTTTACAATCACAAAATACCAACAAATTCTTGTGGCTTTTTCTTTTCTTAATAATTTCTGCATTTTTAACGAAAGAAAAAGGGACCCTGTTCATCAACGAATTTTTTTCACGAACAAAACACATATCGTTAGCTTAAATGCAAAACAATTATTTTGAAAATTTGAAATTTTTGTTGATTAGGATTCACTTTACATATATATTTTTATAAAATTTTAAAATTCTATCTTAAAAAATAACCACAATTGCACAATTGTGCAAAGAAATGGAAATCCCTGTTTTAAAATCATTGTACAATGTCAAAAACAGAAATAAAACAAAACAAAAACATAGATAATAAATAAAATAAAAAAGATAATAAAACAAAAAAAAAAAGAGATTGTATATTTATTTATATACATAAATATATTTAGAGGCCTCAAAACAGGCCTTGCAATATTTGCGATATTTCCCGCTGAATGAGAGTGTTTCTCAGTAAACAATTATATTTTACGCTCGCAAAATAAAAGAGCATAAGCGTACATGTAAATTAATTTGCACAATTTTGCAAGGCGCTGACATCCCTGGTTATAACTCAGCTAGCTTTTAAGTTTGTATATAAGAGTGTTTAAAATGGCTATGTCAAACATTAAAATAGTATACTGGAACTGTAGAAGTATCCGCAATAAGATATCTGAATTTATTAATTTTTTAAATATTTATGATACAGATATATGTCTCTTGAGTGAGACTTGCCTCACTCCATCGAATAATCTGTATCATCCTAATTATACTTGTATAAGAGAAGACGGTTTGGGTCAAAGCGGTGGTGGTGTTGCCATACTTATTAAAAAAACAATTAATTTTATAATAATCCCCAAAATAACAACTCATGTAATTGAAAACGTAGGTATCGTAGGTTGGGCGGGGTTTAAACCTTCATATACCCAATAAAAAATGGAGCTTCCAACGAAGCAGGTTTGTAAGGGAGAAACATAAACGTTTCGCTTACCATTGCGCGTACGGAATACATGAATTTTATATGGCGAGTTCCCACTTTGAAGCAATACATTTTTGACACATACAGCGCATAATTCAGCGCATATAAAAATTGTTATATGTAACGTTCAGCCTTACACACTGAATGTTTTGATACAGTTATTTTTTAGTTTTCACCCTTACAAATCTGCTTCGTAGTAAGGGAATGCTGTAGCACTTGAAATGTTTTTTTTTTTTTTTATAAAAGTTGTTGTAGAGTTCTTTCACTTACTTTACTGCATTTCTGTATGTCTTATTGCGTAGCGCATAATTGTGCGCTTATTTTTTTAAATGTACCATCAGTGCTTCGCAAAATGATAAAATTTTTTATTGGGTATATAGTGTATATTTTCCAGGGGGGCAAAATAATGGTGTTCTTAGGTCTAAGTTCAAGAGCGATTTGCGAAAACTCTTGAATAATACAAGTGAGTACCTGATCTGTGGCGATTTAAACTCAAGGCACACTAGTTGGAACTGTTTACGTGGTAATCATTGGGGCAAAATACTTAATGAATTTACAACATATTACCCATTTTCAATATTATTTCCTAACTCGCCTACTTATATCCCAGCTGCTTCTAATGTAAATCCATCTACGCTTGATTTACTTCTTTCCAATATCCCTCAGTTTATTTCAAATCCTCTCACCCTTAATGATTTTAGTTCTGATCACTTACCGGTATCTTTCAATCTCTCCACAATCTTCCCATTAGTGAAAAATTTAAAATACAATTTTGAAAATGCTAACTGGGGAGAATATAAAAATAGTGTAAAGCGTTCGTTGAATGATGTCTTAATTACTAATTTGAATACAGATGAGCTTATAGATCACAACGTAGAATGTTTTTCAGGTATTTTATTAAAAGCTGTCAGACAATCAGTTCCTAAATCCTTACCTAGGATGAATTACCTTAAACTTCCTGACTACATTTTACGATTAATAAAACTACGGAATCAATTTCGTAGCGAATGGTCGAGGTACAGGCAATTTTCTGATTATAGTTTAATGAAAAAGTAAACTGTTCTTATTCGGAATGAAATCTCTTTGTACAAAAATCGACATTGGAATAACAAGTTCAGTGCTTTAGACAAGGGATCCAAACCTTTTTGGAATGTTACAAAAATTCTCCAGCGTAAGACCAATAAGTGCAACTTTCTGTTATCAAACGGTAACATTTTGATGTCTGACGAAGACAAGGCAAATGAATTTGCTAGGACATTTGTGCTAAATCATAGGATTTCGGAAGATTTTTGTACAAATAGTCATGTAACGATCGTTAATCAGGCAATTCAAGAATTTGATTCTTTGGAGGTAATTACTCCTACTTCTGAGCTCATCACAAATGATGAAGTAGAATTTATAGTAATAAACCTAAGGAAAAGAAAAGCTCCCGGGATGAATGACGTAAATAACCAAATGTTAAAAAATCTTCCGAAAATTGCTATTCGTTTTCTAACGAATATATCGTTACTTTAATATAGAAAAGCCCTAACTAACATTTTCCTTACTTTACAGGAGAAGGAAAAAACTTGACAAAAATTATAGTCATGTAGTCGCGATTTTTTTTAAACGCAGTTTTTTATTAAATTCTCCAAATAATTTAACAAAAAACTGCGTTTAAAAAAAATCGCAACTACGATACTACAATTTTTATTAAGTCTTTTCGCCTTCTCCTGTAAAGTAAGAAAAATGTTTGTTAGGACTTTTCTATATTAAAGTAACGATATATAACTCTTGTTTAAGCAATCAGTATTTCCCTAAAACATGGAAAACCGCTAAGGTTATACCTCTTCCTAAGCCAGGCAAAATGCCAAATAGGGCAGAAAACTACAGGCCAATCAGTTTGTTAAGTAGTCTAGGAAAAATTATAAATGAGAAGCTTACAGTATTTCTTGAAAATAATCACATTCTACCTGATGAACAATTTGGATTCAGAAGGTCGCATTCGACTATTCATCAAGTCAAACGAATTTGTAACGATGTCAAAAGCGGCCTGGTATCAGGTAAATCCACTGCATTGGTGTTTCTCGATGTTGAAAAAGCATTTGACTCAGTGTGGCATCATGGCCTAATATATAAACTTATAAATTTCCATATTCCCAACTTTCTAGTTAAAATGATTATACATTTTCTTGATGATAGACTATTTGGTGTTTCATTTGGAAATTGCTTCTCTGACTTGATCAAAATTCCTGCGGGAGTTCCGCAGGGATCGGTTCTCGGACCAATACTTTACAATGTTTTCTGTGCTGATATTCCTATAATTAACCCATGCAAATTTGCTGCATATGCTGATGATTTAGCGGTTTATTATACACATGAACTTAGTCAGAATATTCTGACTGAGATACAATGTGCACTAAATAGGTTAATAGAATTTTACTCCAAATGGAGGATAAAAATCAATCCGGATAAAACACAAGCCATCTTTTTTACTAGAAAAAGAAAATCTTGCTTTTTACCCAATTATAAACTGGCTATTCAGGCCAATGAAATCAACTGGTCTAATAATATTAGGTATTTAGGTGCCTGTCTAGATCCCAAGTTAACTTTTTAATAATCACATTTGCCATATAATAGATAAGGTTAACAAAAGCAGAAAAGCCTCAGTTGGCGAAGCTTGTGTTTGGTATATCATATCATGATATCTATCGCGTGATTCTTTAAAGCAAAACTGTATAATTAATTGTATTACATATGTTGGGCTCTTATTTCATTTTAGAAATTGGGGTTTTATTTCATATGAAATAAGCCCACAAAAATTAGGGAATTATTTAATTTATGTTTGGGACGTTATTTAATTTCGTTGGGGGCTAATTTCATTGTTAAAATTGGGGCTTTATTTCATATGAAATAAGGCCTCACGCTTTGGGGGGTTATTTCATTATATTTTTGGGGGGTTATATTTTGGGGGGTTATTTCATGCCGCCAAAAATATTTTCCTAATTGATAAAATCGAATTAACGGTTGCTTAATGTAACCTATTTCTCAAATTACTTTTAACGATGTTTACTGGACTATACACCCTCTCTACTTCAGCATTAGACCATGGAAGTGAGAGCAACTTTATAGTCAATTCTGAAATTTCTAAAACAATTTTGTTACCGCCTGCATCCCTTTATTGAAATACTTGCAACCAGAAAGAAACAGCGATGTTTGCGTTGATCCATTTTATAAATTTAATAGTGGAATACTGCTCCTTTATTTTGAAAGATGTTTCAGCGTCAAAGTTTATAGCGATTTTCAACATTTGTAAAAGGGCGTTTTAATTGTTCGAAATGTTTATTTGACTTTCATAAATTTTTATAATAAAATAAAAATTATTCTTTTAAAAGAAAAACGGCAAAAAATTTTATGGCTAAACAAGTTGAAAAATGGCTAATGGCTAAACTCATTTTTTAATGGCTAAACAGGGTGAAAAATGGCTAAATCTAGCCACTTAATATCTAAATTGGCAACACTAGTGCGAAGCCAGTGTTCGTTTTACCAAAGAAAAGAAAATTTTTGCACCCGACCGAAGGCCGGCTATATAGAGAAGCTTCAATTAGCGAAGCCAGTGTTCGTTATACCATAGAGATGAAAATCCTTGAGGCCGGCCGGAGGCCGGCTATAACGTTAAGCTTTAGTAAGCAAAGTCAGTGTTCGTTATACCATAGAGAAAAAAGTCCTTGTGCATGGCCGAAAGCCCAACCGTGCTATCAATCGTACGATTTTTAAAACCAAAACTGTATAATTATTCGTATTTTGATATTGGGATTTTAAGTTTCGGGCACATGAACTCAACCGAAAATGTTTAATGTAACTTTATTTGTGTTCTCTTTTGGGGTTAAAATCTATATCTATCTTCTATATATATAAACTTAGATTTCAAATGTTCGTATTAATCCATTTTAAGTCTTCATCGAAAGAAAAATTTACCACGCCTACTTTTACGCCTCCTTTTTCGATTAAGCGCATAACTTGAGAACGGCTTGACCGATTTGGACGATTTTTTCTTTTAAAATGATTGTCATGGTCCAACTTAGGTTTTTATGGAAAGAAAATTTTGCACCGCCCACTTTTTTCGATTTACCTATAATCAAAAAACGGCTCCATCGATTTGACTAATTTTTCTTTTATATGTTCGTATTAATCCATTTTACATTTTCATCGAAAGAAAAATGTACCACGCCCACTTTTTCTATTAAGCGCATAACTTCAGAACGGCTTGACGTATTTGGACGATTTTTTCTATAAAATCATTTGCATGGTCCAACTTAGGCTTTTACGGAAAGAAAATTTTGCCCCGCCCACTTAAACGACCACTTTTTTTCGATTTACCTAAAATCAGAAAACTGTTCCATCGATTTGACTAATTTTTCTTTCAAATTTTCATATCTTTTTAACGGATTATAAAAATCGAACGCAAACATTTTTCCTAATTTGGACCGGACAACGTCTGTCAGGTCAGTAGTTCATTATAAATTTTGAGGTGATTTTTCATAATGAAGAATTACCCCAAATTTAGCGTCATATTTAATTTTATTTTTAGGGTTATTTTTCATTTTTGTAGGGTAATTTTTCATTAAAAAAATGGGGCTATATTGCATTATGTAAAATCGCCCCAAAATTGGGGTCAATTTTCAATTATTTTTTGGGGCCATATTTCGCAGCGCCATTTAGGGGATTTCATGTCAAGTGACCCAATTTTAGGCTTGCCATTTCTATTTTGAGAAAAAGAGGACACCAGCATAAAAAATTTAGGACATTTGCTTGAAAAAAGAGGACACTTTCTAAACCACCTAATTTTAATAAAATTAACGACGGAATAAAAATTCACAACCAAAATTTGTTTTTACACAAAAACTTAATTTGGGTAACTCCATGTCAAATCGACCTAGAGTGGGACTTGCCCCTTTCGTTTTGAATGAAATTTGGCGAGAGGGTTTCTTTCATCCCATAAACAACTGCCTGACCGGCCTCATTTTGGAAAAAATACGGCCCGATGATGCCGCCAGCCCATAAACCGCACCAAACAGTCACTCTTTGTGGGTGCATTGCTTTTTCGACAATCACTCTTGGATTATCATTCGCCCGAATGCGGCAATTCTGCTTATTGACGAATCCACTGAGGTGAAAATGTGCCTCATCACTGTAGATGATTTTCTTTGAAAATTGATCATCCACTGTTGCCATTTCTTGCCACCATTCTGCCCATTCGCGACGTTTGGAATGGTCAAGAGGCTTTAGTTCTTGAGCCAATTGTACCTTGTAAGCGTGTAAATGCAAGTCTTTATGCATAATGTTCATCAACGAATAGCATGAGAGGTGCAATTGTTGGGCACGACGACGAGTTGAGGTGGACGGCTCTTCAGCCACACTATCGCGAACAGCAGCAATATTTTCTGCAGTACGAGCTCGTACACATGCACTGGTGTTCTCACATCTTCTACAGACCCGGTTTGCTCGAATTTTTCCACGATTTTTGCGATTGTACGCACATTTGGACGATCAAATTGACCAAAAAAATCACGAAGTGCACGATATGCATTTTGATTTGAACGCCCATTTTCATAATAAGTCTGGATGACTTTAACACGTTGTTGGATTGTGTATCTCTCCATGGTTCAAATTGAATAAGTCTGAAATAGAGAAATGTCAAATAAAATTCGGAAAAAAAACTTGGCGTTTAGGTGTGGTTCACATTCAACATCGGCCCTTACAATTTAACCACCCTTTAAATACTTTTATAGTCTTATTTCTTGTTAATTAGGGTTTTAGGCATTCTTTACTGATTTCCGGGAGTAAGGCTTATATGGGGCCGAGGGTAAATTATGGACGGATCTTGACGAAACTTCGCAGTGTTATTTCTCGTCTTATTAAATGATTTTTTGCAAAATCTTATATCATTCTGGGCATTATTCCACCATTAATGTTAGTTTTTGTAACAAAATTATAATATTTAGGTGATTGTTCCACATTTTTATTCATAGCCCTGATCCTACTGAACCGATTTTGCTGGATTTTAATCCCAAACTGCTTAAGCTATTCGACACCAAGTTTGGTTATTTCCTTTGAGTTTTTCGAAAGTGAGCGTGTTTTCAACACACGGACAGACAGACCTAGAATTAGTCAAGGACCCAGAATATATATACTTTATAGGGCCTGACACGAATAATAAAAAAGTTTCACAGGGAATGACAAACTTAGTATACCCTCTTCACAACTAATTTTGGTGGAGGGTATTAAAATTGAATGTGTGAATTTTAATTTGATTTTGATGAACTATTTTAATTGTGGAACATTCGAAAAATTGCTCAAATATTAAAGTTAATAAAATGAAATGAATTAAAATTGTATTCATAATTTTTTGATCTTGACTGCGCTTGGAAGCAGACCCAGGTTTTCATGGACAGGTTGCCCATACGTTTAGATTGAAACCACTCAATCACTTCGGAGGGGCTTGCCGTTTAACACTCACCGCCGTTGACGACGGCTTGGAGTCAGTTTTTAATTTTAATTCATTTCATGTTGTAAAATTCAATAAATTTTAGCCTGATAAAAATATGAAACAATTTGGAACTGGTGTAACCGCAGACTACTTATAATGAGATAATGAAGAGTTAACACTACTCTTGCACTATATATCCCTTCGTATACTGCGAGGCTATCAATAACACAGGCCAACACTCAATTTGCTTCTTTGAATTTATCAACTGATGCTAGTTAATTTGGGTGCTCTGAATTCAAAACTGTAATCAGTTTGTCTCTATCAGCTCTAGTTTTCATGATATAACTTTTTATACCCTCCACTTATGACCTCCAATTACACCAATTACCCAATTTTTTTTCCAAATTTTTTTTTTTTTTTTATCAAAAGTTTTTATTTACTGTTATAGTAATTGCCAAAAACAAAGCTCCCAAATTTTTTTAAGTAGGACTATGCTAAATTTGGCATTTCTAATTAATTTGATTAATGGCGATGTCCTCTCCGACTTCCTTCTTCGTAACATAAATTTTAATATTCCACGACGTTTTACCCGACACCTAATACCTCTACACCTTCCTGTCGTTTAAGCAAATTATGCTGATGCTGATTCTTTTAGGAGAATATGCAAAAATTTCAATGAACTGTATAGCTTAATCGATTTTTCAATTAATATAAATGTAATTAAACGCAATATTATCGTGTTTTTAAATACTTAATATGTTTTAACAAAATTTTTTTCGTTAATAACACCTTTATATAAAACTTTGTAATATATAGTAGTCTGTAAGGATTCATATCCATTAGAGCGACTCACCAAAAAAAGTGCTCGATGTACCCTCCTAAAAATGAACCTTGGACTTTTTTAAGATGACATTTTAAATTTTTCGTGTCCAGCTTTGACCTCTCGTGAGCTGGACCAGTTTAAAAAAGGGTCTATTTTTTTATGTTTTGTTAATTTGAGAATCTGTTTCCTTACCAACTTATACAAACTGGGTATGGTAAGAAAGGTTTTTTTAAGGCGCATCCAACTGTATATACAATTTGTCCAAGGACGATCATCCATGTCCTTTTTTTTAAGGATTTTCTGTAAAAAAAACGGTTTTTGAATTTTTTGTTCGGGGTTGTTTGTAATAAAAGTGCCAAATTAACATATTTTAAACTTTAGTCGATTTAATTAAATACGTGTCTCAGCTTTTTTTGAAATTCGTGCTGGGTCGTGTTTTGGCAAAAATGCAACGGGGTGGTAACCCTTCGTTTTAAATAGGGCAATATGGGTATCAAATTTTATCTTTTGGCAAGCATATCATCTTTGTATGTAAATAGTTTAGATTTTTGCAAATTAGATACATTTTACACGGTGCTCTGGAATATATAAAAATGCAATTTTGTAGTAACTCTAATATGATAGCGGATTTAGTTTCTAGATCATGTATTGATGAAAATAGGACTAAAGAAAGAAAAAAAGAAATGATCCACGACTTTTAGCGGCATATTTTTTTTCGCAAATTAAAAAAAAAAATCAAGTCGTGGATCATTTCTTTTTTTCCATCTTAAGTCCTATTTTCATCCATACATGATCTAGAAACTAAATCCGCTATCATATTAGAGTTACTACAAAATTGCATTTATATATATTCCAGAACATCGTGTAAAATGCATATAATTTGCAAAAATCTAAACTATTTACATACAAAGTTGATATACTTGTCAAAAGATAAAATTTGCTACCCATATTGCCCTATTTAAAACGAAGGGTTACCACCCCATTGCATTTTTGCCAAAACGCGAACCAGCACGAATTTCAAAAAAAGCTGAGACACGTATTTAATTAAATCGACTAAAAATTAAAATATGTTAATTTGGCACTTTTATTACAAACAACCCTGAACAAAAAATTCAAAAACCGTTTTTTTTTCAGAAAATCCTTAAAAAAAAGGACATGGATGATCGTCCTTGGACAAATTGTATATACAGTTGGATGCGCCTTAAAAAAAACCCTTCTTACCATACCCAATTTATATAAGTTGGTAAGGAAGCAGATTCTCAAATTGACAAAACATACAATAATAGACCCTTTCTTAAACTGGTCCAGCTCACGAGAGGTGAAAGCTGGAGCCGAAATATTCAAAATGTAATGTTAAAAAAGTCCAAGGTTAATTTTTAGGAGGGTACATCGAGCACGAATTTTGCTTCCATACAACTTGAGTCGCTCTATTATCCATAGATTTAATCAAATAAATAAATAAATAAATAGTTCTTGGTTGTAACGGCCCGTGCAAAAACTATGTTTTTAGCGCCATCTGTTTTGGATACAAACAGTTGGCTTACTCGACTTTTGCACTGTAAAGAACAGTGCAAAGAACATATCGCTCATTTGCTGCAAGACCGGCATAACTCAAAAAATGAAATTTTGGAGTTACAGATGCAGATTTGTTCGCTTTGTTTTTATTTATATTGTGCATTAAATTCATCTTTATATCTATTATACTTTCGCAGTTTGAAGAAAATGTGTCTTCTATTTTTCTAAGTAGTTAGAGCAAATAAAAAACTTTAAATGCGTTTATCTCGAAATTGATTTTTTTGAGTTATGCCGGTCTTGCAGCAAATGAGCGATATCGTACACCAGAACCGTAACCAAATTAAATTGTGGGTTAAGCCAATTCTGCACTGATAGCCTCAATTATGGTTAAAAATATTTTTAAACAAATTCTTAATTTCGGGTATTAACCAAAGTTACTACCACAAAAATTCAAAATTACGCTTGAGTTGAGGTAAAATTCCCCGATTTCAATGAAATTACACCAGATATGAAATTGACGTTTATATAATAAAAAAAAAATACAAAATTCATTTAAAGAAGATCTATCTTAGTCATGAATTATATTTAAAAAATGGCCTTCAAAACTTAAAATATATTAATCTATATCAACGATCATCACGCTATGCCCCCGGCGGCCGAGCACTTTTCGTGAATTTCACACACACACAACACGAAGGTTATCGAAACAATTGCAAAAAGCCATAATTTAAAAAAAACAAGAACAAAACACAAAGTTAATGTCGGAAACGATATAGATTCTATATACATTAAAACATCATCATGGTACAGTCTAAACGCCGCACATAGGGGTTTTTTGCCAATCTAGCCGGACATTAAGCAAAAAATTAAATTTAAGAAATGGAAAAATTTAAGTACGCAGCTCGACAGACAACAAAGTTCTGCATCGTATAGTGAATTTTCAAGTCTTTTGCTCGAGATTTGTGGTTTTGGGACACTGTTAAAACCAGGAAAGTTGATTAAATTGCACGCGTGTTCATTGACTTTTTACGGTTTTGGGAAGTTTACAATATATTTTTCTGTGAAAGACTATAAAAACAGCTAGTTATGAAAATTTTTAGAAAAATTTTTTTAGAAGTTTTTATGATAAAAAAATTAGTTCGAAATTAAAAAAAAACGATTTTTTTGTTCACTTTTTTGTAAAAAAAAAAAAATTTAAAACGTTGTTGAAGGTGAAGCCCGCTGAGTTCTTAAAAATGTTACACATCACGATAAAATTTGAAATCTCTACTTTTAAATTAAAAAAAAAAACGTTGCGCGTTGTTGCGCCATTTTTTTTAATGATTTTTTGAAAATTTCACCTTTTTTTTGTTTTTGCTCATCTTGCATAGGTACATATGATAGAAACCCTTTCGTCAGTCATAAAATGTTTTGGTTGTACGTAGGTGTTTTTTATTTAAATTATAACATCTAAGACTAATATTACCTGTGTAAAAAAGGGATGGGCGAAACAGTAAGTAACGGGTTTTAACCACCTGTGCGGCCGCTAAATGACGTTATTTTATGGAGCAAAATAAATGTACCTGTTTTGCATAACTTTTAAAATCATTAACAACAAAAATAATATATAATAAAAAATCAAATCTGGGCTCTAGTTTTTAGTTTTTTTTTTTTAATATATATTGTGGTTATAGCATAAAATTGTTATCACAACCATTTTGAAGCTTTGAGAGTAAAATGGAAAAAGTGTATAATACATGGCGCAACTGTAATGAGTGAGGCATTGTTGCCTATCGGGCTATTATCAGAATAAGCGTCTGAGGCACGAAATAAACAGGCAGAATTTTGCTAGAAAGTTTTCGAAGGTTCAGTGTAACAAAGATATTATAAATAGACTTTTGCTCAGTTCTGACCCACTGATAAGACCAACTCCAAAAAAAAGTCATTATGTACCCTTTACGAAAGAAGCAATTTCTTTATGCTTCCAACTGTACTTGGCTATGAAGAGAATTCAGATTCAGAAGAGGATTTTGAGGAAGCAGACGAAGAAGAACCATGGCACTCATCATCATCTTAGTGCAAAAGAGAAGTTATTTTAAATAAAATTTGCTGTTACTATTATAAATAAGTTATAATTACGAATATATTAATTATTTTCAGATAAATTAAATACTATAAAATACATAAAATCTTAAAAATTAATATGTTTTGGAAATTAGCAAAAAAAAAATTTTTTTTACAGGGTCGTTCCGGGACGGGGGGGGGGGGGGGGTTTGGTGGTATACATCCCCCTACCCATAAAAGTTCAAAAATTTAATTTTTATAGTATTAAGGCGTAAGTAATCTATTTCTTTTAATATTTAAACTTTTTTTTAAATATTATTTTATGTAACCGCCCTCAAAAGGGGGCGGGGCGAAAAGTGTAATTTTACGATCTCATGGTTCTAATTTTAGGTTTTTTAACTTTTGCCGACGTTAAAAGTTGCATTTGCCAAACAAAAGTATGGGAAAATTTTAAAAAAACTGCATTTTTCAAAGGTTGGATTAGTTCTTCAAGGGGCAACCTTTTCCTCCTTGGTCCGATTTTATTTATTTTTGAGGTTTACCTGCCTATGACAATATTACATATTTCTGCCAAGTTTCATCGATCTAGGGGCACTCAATAACTTTTAAGAAGCAATAGAAGCCAAAACAAAAAGTAATGTCCGGCTAGATTGGCAAAAAACCCCTATGTGCGCCGGAAGCTAAAAAGTTGATATTTGGATAAATTTTATTAAAATATCAATTCATATTTAAACACTAATAGTTTTTCATATAATTTTATTTTTATTCGACATGAAAAACGAATTTGAAACATAAATTGATATATAAATAAACTGGTGAAATCGGCTATTAGAAAATTGCCTAATTCTCTTATTAAAATTTTACAAAATTATGGCCTTTAATTTTTATTTTTTACTTGAGATGATTAAAAAATAATATTTTTCCTATTTGTAGTTTTTGTTCTAGTAATTGGTGTTTTTCTTGAATCAAATTTGAATAGTTATAACTTCAATAATTATTAAAGTTCTCTACCAGTCAAATTAGGCAATGACATATAGATGTCACTACTGTTGACACTAACTAGTCGAACATTTATCTTAACTTCTGTTAATCTTTTGCTCTTATCAAATTCATCAATTCAGTTCGCGGTTTAATTTAGCGCAATCAATATGTCGTCTCCGTGTTTTATTAAAAATTTATATTTTAATCGCAATTTTAATAAGGCTTTTGTCACTTGATATAAATAAAATTGTTACAAACGTAAAATTAAAAGTGTTAGAATGAAAAGTGTTACGTTTATTTTGCAAAAAGTATAAAAATTCATGTGAAATAAGTGTTGTAAAAATTTAAATACCCTAAAATTCTTTTCAATTGTATCAAATTAAAGAAGAATAAAAAAATTGTGAGCCATTTTGGTTTTTTAGCTTTTGTTGTTTTATTTGCCAAATAAAAAATGTTTATGCTTTTGGAAAAGGGAATCAAGTGGATTGCAATTATTGAGAATAGAATAAAAAAGTGAGAGTTAATACGAATAAGTGTATATGTGTGGCTGTGTGTGTTTGATTGATGCATTAAAACTTCATTATGTTGTTGTTGTATACTAATGTTCGTCTAGCAGTGATTAAGGTAAGAATATAATATTTTGTTTTAATATTTATTACTTTGATTTGTATCAACATGTTGAAATATGTACTTAGCAACATTTTCAACTATTTATAAGCAAATATGTTGCTGATACAAACAAGTTTGTATATTAAACTTATTAATTGCACATTACCACATTTTTTTGGGATTTGACTAGAATTTTATTATTTAATAAGATATTTTTAGATACAAAATTAAAAAAGTAATCATTGATAATTATTTATACATAATAACTAAAATTAAATCTAAATGCAATCCCAATTTTAAGTACATAGGTATTTCGGTGATAGAATTTTTAAATGATGTGGAATTTAAACGATGTGAACCTGATTAAGCCACAGCATCCTGTCATTTACCCTTCGTTTCCACTTGCAAGTAATTACTTGCACGTTGTGTATACGTATTATCAACGAAAAATCGAGGAAACAGCCGATTGGCTGAAAGTACAAAATTTGTGTGAATTGTAGTGAAAAATTGTGAGTGTATTGAGTTTTTCGAACTTTTACTTGCATGTGGAAACGGGGGGTTAGCTGTTGCTACCTGCAACGCCTCCGGCCATGCATTCTTGTAGTGAAATTAGAAAATTAATTTTATTCACTACTTTCTTAGATTTAGGTTGGTCAAAACATGCCCTATCTAACATGTTTTCTTGATACTTACTTTTTTTCAAATTTATTCGGGGAGAGATCCATATGGTCTGGTAGAATTAGGATTTCTCCTTTAAACGGTTTCCGGGGAAAAATTTTATGTGAGAGTTATTAACAATTTTAGAACCACTCAAACGATATTTTGTTTATATTTAAGTTGCAAACGTTGATTAAGATTGTAAGATTTTCAAGAAGCTTTTTATATGTTTTAGAGACAGATGAAGTTTTTAATCGATTTTCATGAATTTCCTTGAAAAAACTGTTTGACTCCAATATTATTGATAATACTCCATTTTTCTTGACGTTGCAAAAGCAGCACAAATTCATAATAATTTTTCTCACCTTTAGTGGAGTAGAGTGTTAATATCAGAAAAATAAACCACGATATTATTCTTTTAATTTGAAAAAAATTTATTTTAGAAAATTCAGTTACATAATAAAAAAATAAATAGTTAAAATCTCTTAATTGACCAAAAACTCTTAAAATATCCGTTAAAAATTTACAGAGTTATAAAACTTTTAATAATAATAATCTGAGCATTATTTGTTTTTAAAAGTTACCAGAGACACGAAAACTTTGTGCAATACTATTTATAGCTAGCCGTTCCTGCGGCGTTGCCCGCCCAGAATGAATTTTTGATTTACTATAAAAAAATATAATGCCTGTGTGTATTATTGTGTAAAGATCGATCTACATAAGTTTTAGATCTCAACAATATCGAAATTGCCCATCTGTCCCATCATATTCCTTGCTTTGAAAAACCTATAAACCCTGTGTGTTTTAACTGCGCTGATCTATCCATTCAAATTTCATAAAAATTGGTTAGATATTTTCAGAGTGGCAGTAATCCTCCGTATGTCTCCTCTTGGTCGCTTTCGCATTCGGTCAGGGGATGGTCGAGCGGAGACATAGACTGGAGGCGGAAAGTTCGTACTCGTGTTAAAATTACTTCCTTTTGAGTACGGAAACTATTGCTTTTATAGATCTCTTCTAAAACGATAATAAATATTTTCTAAATATAGAATTCTTAGCGCCCTGGACCCTTTCCTAATCCTACTGATTATCATTTACTCGGGACCTTGCATTTTTAATTTGATATTTCTAGGTCCAATATTAACGGAAATTCAAAAACTACCAGTTAAAACAAGAAAACGTACCACAAAACTCCTATTACAGATTCTCATTCACTCAGGACATTATATGTTTAATTTTATGTTTCTAGGTCCAATGCTAATGTCATTGAAAAAAGTACCAGTTAATGAAGAAATAACTACCAAAAAGCCCTGTTAGAGATTCTCATTCACTCAGGACATTGCATGTTTAATTGTATGTTTCTAGGTCCAATGCAAATGTCAAGTAAGAAAAGTACCAGTTAAGGATGAAATAACTACCAAAGAGCCCTGTCACAGATTTTCACCCACTCAAAACTTGCATGTTTATTTTATGTTTAAGGCCCAATACTGAGGGAAATTCAAAAAGTGCCAATTTAAGACCAAAAAAGTACCAAAAAGTTAGATATTGCATGTTGAATTTTATGTTTCTAAGTCCAATATTAACAGTATTAAAAAAAAGTGCCAGTTGTAGAACCAAAAAGGTAAAGAAAGAAATTTAATTTTTCATATTTCCTCTTTTTGTTACTTTTTCTCTCCATTAAAATATCAAAAATTTTAGCATTGTTGTGGGATTCCATTTAGTACGTACAACCTTAAGAATGGATATACATAAATACTTTGTAAAAAAGTACCAACAATAGGTACGAATTTCACCCCTTAAACGTTCGAATTTTTAAAAAGTACCGAACTAGTATTTTTATTTTTTAAATAAGTTCCGAATGTAATATAATGTTTATTTTTACGTTTATTGGTTTAAAAGAAAGACGGCACTGAACCAAAAATCCAATGAAAATGTACGTTAAGCAAACGAATTACGTTTATTAAAATACATTTTCGTTGGCTCAACGAATTATTCGTTAATATAATGAAAATTTTATTTAAATTAGGTATTATTTTCATTATTTTAACAAATAATTCGTTGAGCCAACGAAAATATATTAATAAACGTAATTCGTTTGCTTAACGTACATTTTCATTGGATTTTTGGTTCAGTGGGGATGACAAAAAAGTTGCAAGATTCAGGTTTTACCCGTTTACTTCCTAAAAGGGCCGAATTTCGAAAAGTATTAGATACCTGTCCGCTTATTTTCTAAGCAACAACGATAAGTATTAAATTTTTTCTGTCTCATTTAGTTTTGGAGGTATGAGAGAGGTTAGAATAAGAGGTTTAGCGCCATGTGGACCCTATTCTAAGCACTTTAGTGAAATCTTATATAGTCGATGTAGAGTCTTAACACAATGTATGCGGTGCAGTGCGATTTCTCGTTGCGGAAGAGAAAAATAAACATAAAACAACAGAAGTCGGCGACGGCAATAGCTGTCATTGTCCGTTTACATTTTTATTAATTTGTTGAAGATATTTTTAAAATCGGACCGGCAGATCTGGAGATCTGCCCACTTTCGAAACCTTTAGTTTGCCTTAATACTGGAGTTTTTTCACAGGATTTCCCGTCACGAGAATTTCCGGTATATTCAATTGTTTTCAATTCTCGCTTTCCTGGCACTTAATTGTGCGCTTCCAGCGAAATTTTGAACAAAAACTTTTTTATAACTTTAGTAAATATATGTGGGAGTCGTGTCTTTAGTTGTTTTATCCAACAAAACTTCCCCAGAATATGGATATTTGTTGGTTACTTAGCTGATTTTCGAGAATGAGCTTTATATAAGGCATATGATAAATAATGATACCTACGGTCTTTCCGATATTAAGCAGTCTGATTTCGAGTCTTATAAAACTAAATAAGGTTTAAAGCTTCGAACAGACGGTGATCAGATCTAACAATGTTATCATTTTTCTGACAAAAGTGCCATTGCCAGAAGCATTAATTTAACACAACAGCCAAATGAAAATGAGCTTACAATGTTAACACAGTTGCAAGACATTTTTAGGCAATTTTAAAGACAACATTGTAAGATCTGACCACCGACTGTACGAAGCTTTACCCATATTAACTTAATTTCGGCGAGTGGTCTTTATATAGGGCCTAGGGAAATTATGGACCGATCTTCTCGAAATATAGTGGTGTGATTGCTAGACAACAATTTATGTTACTTTTTTTTTTAAATTTTTTAAGCAAGTTGTTTCACATTTGGCTGCATAATTTTTTGCCTGCCTAACCAGTTCTGCTTGATTGCAATCCCAAACTGCTTAGGAGGACAATAAACAATTTGACATCCAGTTTGTTCTTTTCTGTTAAGTCGTTGCGAAGTAAGCGTGATTTCAACAGACGGATTATGCCCTAATCGATTTAGAATTGCTCAAGGACTCAGACTTTATGGACTAAGAAGAATCTTAAATAAGTTTCGCATTCACCACTGCTGGTTAAGGGTATACAAATGTAAATAAATATGTTATTAAAATAAATTGAATTTCTTATTAAGCGGGAGTCCCAGCATCCCGAGATATATACTTTTATTTTCGGCTTAGTGTGGAATCAAAAAAGGACGTGAAAAGAAAATCCCAACTTAAGACGTATATTCCGTAATACTATCATTAAATTTGGCACACATTGGTTTTTAAGGAGTAGAAATTGTGATGACCGATTTTATGACGATACGTTTATAATTTAGGAAAGATCGTAATTAAAGTCCACAGGATATCTAATACTTATTAGTGGGTACCTTAGATTAGGCATATTTATATAATTCTTACTTGTAGGGAAGCTACTTTTTGGTTTTAATCATAATGGATTAAAGGGAATCATATGGCAAAATTATGTACCTAAATGACTTTAAGAATATTCATAATAGAAAAAAAAAAACATCTATTTACCTTTTTGGGCTTCTCCCCGTCTTTGGTGTCCTCCTTATTATTTTTGTTTTTCTGTAAGGCATTTTGTTTTTTCTTCAATTCCTTTTCCATTTGCTTTTTGGCCTTCATAACATTTTTTTGTTTAGGTTGAAGTTTTAACATTTCATTGGCAATTTTTAAAGCATCGTTCAAATTACCTAGAAAATCAAAACGAAAGGAGAGTAAATTGAAAACAACTTGAAAAACTTGAAAATCAAAAAACCAATTAAAAAAAAAAAATAATTCCATAGCAAAAAGGCTCAACAGATGTTGGCATCATTTACATAAATTCTCAATAAATCTTAATCAAATAGAAAAGTAAAATCTATTGGGAAATCATTTCAATTCTATTCTCTCTCCCCTCATTGGCAATTCACACTGAATTCCCCTTTCCACTAGTGCACAAACTTACCCAATTTATGTTCAGTATTTAATAATGCTGTCATAATTTCCAATTTGGCTTTAACTGTGTAGTCATCCCGTGACGATGGTCTTTTGTGTCCTGGTTCTGTTGTGGCTGTTGCTGAGTTGTTGATTTCATTGCTGTTATTGTTGTTTTGTGTAGCGTCAATATTTGGCAATTTCTCTAGAGCTGTTTCCATCCAATATTTTGCATAAGTTTGATAGCCATTTTTGCTTGACTTTAAGCCAATTTCCAAACAATCGCTCCAAGTCATTTCGGATCTATAAAAAGTTGTGTGTGGGTGTGGGTATGTGTATGTATGTGTGTGCGTTAAAATGGTAACATACATTTTAATATTAAAGTTTTATGTTTTTAAGTACATATGTATATGGATGTATAAGTGTTGTTTGTAAATCAATTTTTAAAAAATCTGTTTTTTTTTTATTTTTCACTTACCCCAATTTAACGCCATTTACTTCGCCCACTGCCAAACGTTGTGGTTCCAGTTGATACATGGCTTGTATGCGCAATAAATTATCAAGTGCTGCATCATAATCCTCATCTGAGGGAAATGCGAGTGATTCTGTTTGTTGAGTGTAATTTTTTGTTAAATCTGTAATAACGAGATTAATAAGCGTTAATGCCTACTAGATAATTAAAAATTTTTTATATTGATTTAATAAAAGATGACAATAATCAGAAATGATAAGTTTGCAAATTGGTTTAAAATTGGGAAGCACAAATTATTTTTTTTTAAAAAGCAAGAATCAATTTTGATACAATTAATATTTGTTTTATTTTGATAATATTTAAATATTTAATGATTGCAAGTCACAATTCGTTTTAAAGTCCGGCATCAAATTTAAAACTTCAGGCATTTAAGGGCTAAGACTTATTTTCCTTTAGCTCAGCACCGACTCGTCTTATGATCAAATGAGAAAGAGGGTGCCAAAGATATTGTAACTTTTTTATCTTTTAAAACTGTTTTGGTTTATTCTCTTTACCAAACCCTTAACTAATTTCATTGCAAATTAAAAATAAATTCATTGCAACCACATTCATTGTTCAAACTTGATAATACCATTTTAAATAACACTCTTAGTTTAAAAACGATTATAATGCTTAACAAAGCATGTCTTAAGAATGGGTAAGAAATTTGTAAGTAAATGGTCATCCAACCATAATGCACGATGTTTATTGTGAGTCACACCTTAACGTCAAGTTTTTGACCCAACTTTTTTTGAGATTTTTTAGTTTCAGTGTTTGACAAATTCAAACATTGAGAGGTTGAAACCTTAAGGAAAATGAGTGTTCAAATCAAAATGCATTTCGTGATTTTTTTGTGAGCATAATCGACTAAATGTGTCCACAATCGGGAGAATTGTGCGCATATTTAAGCAAACCGTGTCTATAGAAAATGTGAAAGCAACTGTGCAATCTTGCCCAGTTCGTTCTGCGGAAAACATTGCTTTTGTTCGCAAAAATGCAGCAGAAGAGCCGTCAACCTCGGCTCATCGTCGTGCCAAGTTACGGACTTCTTGTGACCACATATTGAGGATATGGACCTGTACGATATGTGATTCAAACATTATGGTGCCACTTACCACACAGCCAAACGAAATAATCTCTCTTTTGCTTGAAAAATTCAATGGCCGTGTTAGCTCATGTATTGGTGATGTTTATTGGCCTTCACGATCATGTGATTTGATACCGTTGGACATTTTTAATAGAAAAAGTGAACGCCAATAAGCCAAGAACAATTTAAGAGCCAAAGCATGAGATAAATCGGCACATTAGGGACATTGAACCTCAATTATTTCTCAAAGTCATTGAAAATATGGACCATCGGAAAGAGGTATGCCACCGAAGCCGTGGCGAGCATTTGGCCGATATTTTCTTACACACATAATTCTCATAGAACACATTTTTTCAGTAAGCGTTTCGATGGTGTTTAGACTTTAAGGCCCAACTACAATAGGCTTATGTTGTCTTAAGAAAGTGTGCGCATACATTTTAATCCTATGTGTCACCCCATTTTGAACTAAAGGAAACTTTTTGTTAAATTTTGTGAAACTTTAATTTGCTTAAAGCTGGAGGTCCACACCACGCGTTACACGCATTTTCGCTGTCTACGCAGCTGCCAAAAAAAGGAGAATCTCTGTAGTTATATGTAACAAGTTACATGCACAAAATTGTGGGATGCATTGAGGCTTTGAATGCGAAAAGTAGGTTTAGTTTCTACTTTTGTAAGCGTCACAAGCAGCGTTCGATAAAATCAGTTGGTTTTGACGAAAGAAATTTAATTTTTACTTGTGGTGATGCCGCACAAAAAGCGTCGCATGTAAATTGAAACCTAGAACGCATGGAAGGTATAACAATCATGCAATACGTGAAGGTGGAAACGCGTGGTGTGGACCTCCAGCTTAAGAAAAGTGCGAAAATAACCGCACAATCCGTACGGCAGTGTTGTCAATCTAGCAATTTATTTTTAATTGATGGTACGATTTGACTGAAATTCACAAAATATATTTATTAAACAAAAGTAAGTTTCCTGATAAAATTTTGACAAAATTTTCCAGCATTTAATTTTTTATTTTTATATGGAAAATCCCGAGCAGCACCAGGACTTATCAGCTAGTTTTCCTATAAAAATTCCTAAAATTGCTTATAGTAGAATAAAAATGTTTAGGGCCAATAAAACAAAAAATAGATTTTCATATAACTTTTTGGAATAGAATTGGTGGAATAGGCACTTTACAATAAAAACGCATTTTATTTAAATCGCAAGTTTTACAAATGTTGAAAATCGCTATAACGATGATGATGAAACATCTTTCAAAATAAAGAAACAGTATTCGAATACTTATGTAATAATTTAAGCTTACAATTTCGTGGTAAAAAAACTTTATTGAATATTTTTTGTTTTGTTATTGAAATTTAATGTGTTATTATTAAAAAATTTTTTAGCCTTTTTTTCCGTAAATTTAGCCATTTTTGGTCCCCAAGTTTTGGCAACACTGCCGTACGGAATCAAATGATTTTTGATTTTGTTTTTGTGTTTTTAAATGCATTTGAAAGGCTTTTTTCATGTTTGAAGGAAGCTTAAGCAAGCTTATGCATATTATAGTTGGGTCTTTAAGCTTAAGGAAATATTAGCGAATTTAAACGGAAGTTCATGGTTGTAAGATTTTTTTCAAATTTCATCCCCAAATTATAAATTTTTATTCCTAAAAATCCCTAATTAAACTATTATATCATCCACAAAAATCCCCAATTAAAATAGTTTGTTTGTCTTACATTTTATTTATTCATTTTGTTTTATTTGTCATTTAAATTATACATCAACTCAATAAATGTTAATTTGACTAACAAAGTAAAAAAAAAATCACCATCAAATTTAGTGATCCAAATTCCGAAAATGGTTCTCTTATCTCTCTTTAGATATAAAAATAAACTATTTTGTGCCACGCCCACTTCTACAATCCCACCTACATTTTGTGGGATGTTGTGTATTGATAACTGATATGTCTGTACCTAATTTGGAAACTTTGGCATGAAATAGGGCAAGAGGAGTAAAAGCTCTCTCTCCCAATATCTTCTTAACTAATCAACTTATTTTCTTGAAATTTGGCGGGCAAATAGTGTGACATCTGGAAAGGACTAAAGCCTATAATTTTTATTATCTTCTTAACTAATCAACCGGTTTTCTTAAAATTTGGCATGCAGACACTGTAACATCTGAAAGAAATATGTTATACGGCAAAACACATTTGCCGGGCCAGCAGTAATTTATAAATATAAAATAATTCAATCAGAGAAGTTGTATAACGAATTTTAATTTAAACTTGTTTTTAACAATAACCCTTCCCATGTCCGCCTGTCTGTTGGCTCACTTTCAAATGACTCAAGAAAAGAACAGTATTGTTGTCAAATTTTGCAGTCGTTTCAGTAGGTTCAAACCGCAAAGAGTTATATAGCCATATGTGGACCGATTGATATTACTGTTTGAAAAATATTAACAGGTTGCGAAATGCATCGATTGGTGTTGTATTTTGCATAAATTCGTTTTATATACCTAGATCCCACGATAGGGAAACACTTAAGAGCACCTTAAACTGTAACGGACAGCGCTATTATAATAAAATTGTGTCTGCCATTGGACTATACTGACAGAAAATGCATCTTCATATTGATGATGCCCTAACATCAGAATTGTGACATCAATGTTACTACAAATGGCATCAATTATGCAAAAAGTAACATCAATCCAATGACTAACGTCTTCGTACAATTTTGTCATTTTGTACGTGTCATCTATTTTATGACTATAGTGACATCAATTCGATGCCACATTTTGTATATTATTAACATTATTTTCATGATTACAATGTATTTTAAGAAGCAAAAATTGCAATATTCTATTTTTTTAAATTATTTAGTTAAATACATCAAATTTTTAAAGTAGAATGATTACGAAAACCATATGGGGCATGGTGCTGGTGTCTTATTATTGAGAGTTCTGCTCTAAACAAAGGTCGTAATTCAACAAACGTGAAACAATGATATGTAACGGGTAAGTAAATAATAATATTCTCTCACTTTGACTTAAGTCAATTCCAATGACTTTGACTTAATGGCAAACTGTAATTAAATTGATGCTAATGTGTCCTTTCTCTGATGTTACTGCGTCATCGCACTGAGGACATGTTGGTCATTTCTGTGATGCCGATGTGGTATCCCATTGAGGACATAATTTCATTTTGATCCTGATGACACTTTGGCCAAGTGATGTTAAGGTTGACATCACCATGATGAAAGTGTCAGGGGGTCAAAAACCAAGACACTTGTCATAGTACTGATGTCAAAATACATCAGCGTTATGACGCCGTTTCTATCAGTGTAGATATCGCATAATTCAATTTTGTGTGCATCGGCCCATAAATTACCTAAGGGCCCATATAAAGTCCACACTGCGAAATGATTTAAATACACCTAAAAACGTAACAAGTATAGGTATTGTGGTGAAATTTAGCTTTATATGGCTAGAAATAACAACATGCAATTTTGTTGTAATCGGTCCACAATTAACTGTAGGTCGCATATAAAGCGACCTTTCGAAAACCACCTTAAAATCCATCAAACGCTATAAAACATGCACTGTATGAACTGCTTTATTTAGAATCAAGTCCAATTAAGGGCCTTTAATACCAGAAATCAGTCTGCCGAATTTGATGACTAATGCCTTATCTACAACATTTACAAAATCATCTCCTAAAAATCACTTTAATACGGCTAAAACTGATACGTGTAACGATACTTTATACAAATAAGCTTAACTTAAGTTTTATATGACTAGAAATAATTAATACGGGATTCAATTATTAAATCACTTACCATCCGTTTGCAGGTAATCTTCGGCATACGATTTTAAACTTATCCAATCGGCTGTAAATCGTTTTAGAATTGTCAAAGCGTTAATGGGATTATTTAAATACTTTTTGCGATCCGTAACACTATCATGGATATTGCGAACTTCTGAAGTTTTGCTAAATAAGATAAATAGTAATAGAAATTAAACCTAAATTTTTTTTAAGCGTAGGAACACAATTTCACCGTATGAACGTAGCAGTATACGAAGTGGATACGTTAAAAAATTTAAACTTATAACATATTTTACAAAGGCACACAAAGCGTGTCTAATGGAGTTTTCTTTTCTACAAAATAATAATGCACTATAATTGTGTAATATATTTTTCAGGTTACACGCAACCTTACAAAGTGATAAATTTTTTTACATTACAATGAAACAAAATAATATCTACGTTTTACACTCAACACAAATGTGTATTTAGCGTGTCAAATATTGAATGCAAAGTGTATAATAATAAGCGATACTCACTGCGGCTGTAGCGATTTTCAACATAAATTTTTTTTTTTTAATTCCAATAAGCGTTAACAACACTGATTTTTAATAATTAAAGTCAAATGATGTAAAAAATTTTGCGCCAAAAAAAAAATTATTTAATAAAAGTAAAAAAAAAAAACGAAAAACAGAAAGTTTTTTTTTCCATCACAATTTAACCAAAAATCACAATATAACAAAAATTGTACGAAAACACAAGTAAAAAGTTAAAAAGAAAAATACTTGCTGGCATAAAAAAGTACTTTACGAAGATGCAAATTATTATTAGCTCACACTCAATTATAACTGGGGACAGTGTTGCCAGATGTAGATATTTTTGATACTAAAGAAGAAGCGTAGGGAACATCGGACAGATTTTTTTATAATCTCATATCGCATTATTAATAAAATAAATGCAGAAAAAACATTTTTTAGTGATATTTTCTTGTCCAAAACGGTTGAACATTTTTCTTATCCCTAAGATCACTTAAAAATATATTTCCACAATTGTTGGTGGCTTAAAAAGTTGGCGACACTAATCTGTATGTATACATTTTTTCTAAGATATCATTCTAAGTTGAAAGACTTAATTGCATTTAATTAAAAGTATCTACATATGGGTAAATCCAAAGTGTTGAACGTGACAGTCGTACGCATCAAAAATGCAATAACATTTTAAACAACAAATATTTGTACGTTCTCTTGACCCTTAAATAATAGCACTAAGAAAGCACTGTTATCTATGCTAAAGTTTATGGAGGACGCGATTCTAGGCCAAAGAAAATGGCAAAAGAAGAAGTGGTTCGAACGTGAAAAAAATAGAAGTAGTTTTTGTGGCAATGTATAAAAAGGCGTAATTAAGCGATACCTGGCACAATTTTTTAGTCAAACCACTTTCAGAATTTTACGTAGCAATGTAACATTAAAATGTCTTTGATTTGATTCCAAAATCTTCAGTATTTTCTTTTTTTAAGCCAAAATCTGGGTCGATACGTGACATTTCGACCGTGAAATTGTTTCCATAATAACACATTGCTCTTTGAACTCTTCTTTAGATAACAGACCATGTAAGAAAAATTTTTTTGGAATAATTTTCATCAAATATCACCTCTTTTCAGAAAGAAAATATTAAAGAAAACATACAATAAAAAATTCACACAAATAAGAAATTAAGTTTGCACAACTTTGCAGTCTGATTGTTCATCTAAGTGGACAAATTTATGGGTAAATTTATAAAATTAGTAACATCTAAATATTTCTCTATAATAATATCGTAAAATAATCAGCTTTTAATAACTTTTAAATTTTCGGTCACGGTGGACCTTTTGACGGATACGCCCATATGTGTGGGGTAGACTGGCCCACGCTTGTATGGAAAAGTAAAAGTATAGTCCAATACTTTCTCCACAAGCTTGATGTTGTTTCTTTTCCTTAAATATATGTAAATACCAAAAATTGGATCAATGGGACAATATTTAGAGTTCGCGATGAATGGCGACTTTTATGTTTCACATCTTATACCTATTACATGCATCTACTTTTGGCTTATCATTATTTACTTGTTTATGTATTGGATATACTTTTTCACACTTTTCTTTGATCTTTACTAGATTTACATTTGTTAAAATTCAAATATATTCATCCCTCTAAATAATTATTTAACTTATTTTGAATGCAGAATTACAAGAAACGAGTTTAGAAGGATTATGTTGAAATTTCTGACAGTGAGTCAGATTCATCGCACGAAGAAGTTAAGTTTCGCAAAAAACAAAATACAACTAAGCCAATAAAAATTAAATCTGTTTTTTAAAATGACTTTATTAGATCTATTGACCGTGTAAGTCTATCTAACCCCGAAAAATCATTTAACTATCGCAACCTCTAAATATTGACCGATTGTGCTTAAATTTGGCCTGAAAATTTTTAAGCACTATTCGAATATTCGATACTTTTGTATTTTGGGCCACCCTAGTGTAGGGGTATGAAAATACTTTGTTATATTATACAAAAATTTAAGTTTTAATTTTTATTTAATGAGTTTTTTCAATCATTTTAGGTTTCAATAATTTTCTTTAAGATTTTGATTATTCATAAATAAATTTTTAGCTATTGAATTTTATATTAATTTAAATAAATTACAGGCAAAGCTCGATATAACAAATACTCACTTTAACGAAAATCCGATATAACGAATGAGCAAATTTTTTCACTAGTTACGTTATATCCCGGTTTAACGAATGGTTAAGAAAAAAAAGCAAAATCAAAAAGTCGAGGCAATACCGTTTGTTTGAATGTGCTTTTTTGTTTTTACAAACTAAGGCCTGGAACAGAATTAAGAAGTTGTAGTAGTAGTAGTAGTTGAAGCTAAAAAATGCTCTGTAGCGCAACAAAGTTAAAATTTCGAATTTTGCGCTTCAACTTCAACTGCAACGACTACTACAACTATCGGCTGATTTTTAAGCTATTATCTTTTCGGCAACACTGGTTTAAACAGCTGACGCACGTTTCGTGTTTTGTTTCACTGTCAAACATCTTCAGTTTGGCCTATAATTTTACCATGAATCGTCTTACAAACGAACAGCGCTTGCAAGTTATTGAATTTTATTATCAAAATGCGTGCTCTGTTAAGAAAGTTCATCGCGCACTTCTTGTGTCCAGCGACGAAGCTCATTTTTGGCTCATTGGGTACGTTCATAAGCAGAACTGTCGATTTTGGAGTGAAGATCAGCCAGAAGCATTGCAAGAGCTACCAATACATCCAGAAAAAGTCACAGTTTGGTGCGGTTTATGGGCTGGTAGCATCATTGGACCGTACTTTTTCAAAGATGATGCGAATCGTAACGTGACTGTGAATGGTGAGCGCTACCGTGAGATGATATCCAACGTTTTTTTCCCAAAATGCAAGAGCTTGACTTTCATGGCATATGGTTTCAACAAGACGGTGCCACATGCCACACAGCACGCTTAACAATGGACTTATTGAGAGGCGAGTTCGGTGAACATTTTATTTCACGATCGGGACCGGTCAATTGGCCGCCTAGATCGTGCGATTTAACGCCTTTAGACTATTTTTTGTGGGGCTATGTTAAAGCTCATTTCTTTACACACATGCCCGCTTCAATTGACGCATTGGAAGACAACATTGAAGAATTTATTGATGAGATACCGGCAGAAAGAGTATGCCAAAATTGGACTAAGCCGATGGACCATTGCAGGCACAGTCACGGTCAACATTTGCATGAAATAATCTTCAAACATTAAATTATATGGACCGTACTATCGATTCAAATAAAGATTTCATGAATTTTTCTGAATTTTATGTGTTTTTTTAAACTTTCTTAAAAAATCACCCGATACATATTCTGTTGACACCATTTTGAAACTGCCGTTTTTAACTTTTGACAGCTTGCAGCGCTATTCGTAACGTTGTACTACAGCGAATATTCTGTTCCCCACTTAATACAACATGTAGATGAGTTTTAAGCATAATAAAAGAGGTTTGTCTGAAGCACAGAGCACAGTTTGAAGTGTTGTGGAAGCAAGATGGTGAATAGAAAATGAATATCATTCAGTGAAAAAATAAAAATTTTAAAAGAAAGTAAAAAGGAGGTAACTCTCTTTCTATTATTGCAAAAGTATGATATACCAGTCTTCGATTTGAACTTTAAAAAAAAATGGTAAATAAAATTGATTACACAAAACTTTAGTGATGAGAGTATTGCTAGAAAAAGCAGTTAAAAAAAGTTTGCAAGCTTCATACAAACAATCATTTTTTACTGATTTTTTAGACAAATTATTTTCAGCTATGAATATAATACATATCGACCACTTTGCGCGAAATTATCGTATGTAACAAAAACCAAATTTTACAGTAGAGCCATTTTTCTGCTTTTCTCTACTACCACTTGCAATATCAAAATGAAAGTATACATTCAATTTTTGGAGCAACGAAGTGGAATTCGCCTACAATATTTTGTCAGGTGACGTCTCTTTGAATGTAGAACAAGATTGCATCAAAAACTCAATTTCAAAAAAATTGGCATATACGATAATTTCGCGCAAAGGGGTCGATAAAATAAAAAAATGATAAATGTACCTAATTTTTTATTTAAAAAAAATTCGGTATTACGAATCTCTGAGTTTAACGAAAGGTGCTAATTATATCAGTCGTTATACCGAGCTTTGCCTGTATTAACCATTGAATTTGTATTACTTGAAATATCAAAAGATTTTTATTTTAATTTAAAATATACGATATAAATTCATCTATAATACAGTACTTTTCGTTTTTAGTCACTACGCTTATAGTCACATTAGCGATATATTCCATTTTATCTGTTTATTTTTCCGCTATAAGTTAATTTAATATAAAGTATTTACGTTATAGTCCATTAGCGATATAAGCACATTTGCCATATATGCCATTTATCAACAGTAGTCAAAGGGAAAAAGTAAAGCAAATTAATAACGTTATGGTCACATTAGCAAAATTTACTCAATTCTTTTTAGTTTTCGATTCAAAAATCCATCCAAAGAAAGAATAAATTAAATCATTTAATTTTTGTCATCAACTATCTACTCGTAAAAACTTCGTTTTTGCCGTTGGTATCAGTTATGAAATATGTTGTTATTATTTTAACTATTTTTTATACAATGATGTCGGTGTAATTTATATGAAATTTTTATTTCCTTTATTCACATAACTTGATTATATTTTTCCTGCAGACAAGCCATAGGGCAAAGCGGGATGTAGCATTAAGAATGAAGTGTACTTTATTAAATTAAATAAAAAAAAAAAAAAAAAACAATAAAAAAAAAAAAATATTCGAAATCGGTTATATGCGGCATAGTGGCATATATCGTTACTTTAATATAGAAAAGCCCTAAACTCTCTAAACAATTTAATAAAAAACTGCGTTTAAAAAAAAATCGCAACTACAATGCTACAATTTTTGTTAAGCTTTTTCCTTCTCCTGTTAAGTAAGGAAAACGTTAGTTAGGGCTTTTCTATATTAAAGTAACGATATGTGAATTAGCCTTATAGTCACATTAGCGATATAGTCCACGTTATGGTTGCAACTAAAGGCAGTGACTATAAGCGAAAAGTACTGTATGTATTATTTTTTAGTTCTTCTGCTTATTCTTCTTTTGTTTCAAAGCCAGAGTTGCCAATTTAGCGCTTTTTAACTGTCGAAAATGCGCATATTTTTTCCTTAGCGCTTTTTTAAAAAAGAGCGCTAAATTAGCGCTTTTATTGATACCCAAAATTTTTGTACTTTTATTTGCAAACATTTAAATCAAGACACAAAAAACCAAAATTTGTTTCCGTTTTTTAAATACATATACTTTACTCTGAAATGCATACTATACAAGGAAAGAAGGTTATTTTCTAAAGTAATCCATTAACTTTTTTTGTTTGTATTAAGTAAAACTTTCTTTAATAAAGAAACATTTTGTCATGCTCAAAAGTTCATGTTTTTGGTATATGATCAAAAACTGCATTCAGCATTTATTTAATTTTAGTCTCATTTTCTTGATATTTTAATAGGATCGAATTTCTTGCATTAAGAAACAAATGCTACCGATTTCTTTAAACTTTTCAGAAAATGCTCAAGAAAACTTGGTTTGATTCAATTAATTTTTATTTAGATCGACATGTTAACATATCAATCAAAAAATTTTCTCATTTTTTTATTAAGTTTTCTTAAACTACACTTTTTTATGAAAAAGTTCAGGCTTACAATAAGAAATTTTTGGTTGACGAGAATGGTGCAAAATTTTCTTGGTTCAAGATATATTTTCTGGTGATTTAGTAAATAATTTTTTTAAGGTATATTTGAAATTATATTACTTTACTCTTCCTGAAATATCAGAAAAGCCTTTTTAAAAATGTTAATGTTTTATTAACACTGCACTGCAAAAAACAAAAAAAGTCGGGGTAGAGAACTTGATTATGCGATTTTAATTGAATTTAGCGTGCTGATTTAACTGATCTTCATGATTTTTCGCCTTATTGTATTCATAATATACCTAGATTTCTGATAATTGATAAAAAAAAAGTGTACATACTAATTTGCATGAAAAAATGGTCGCCATATGGTCAAAAATAATCATTGTAAAAGATCAAAATCGCACAAATCTTATTTTATATATTTTTATTTCAAACGATATTTTTTGACGGCCAGTGTAATTAATTAAACTTGTTTCTTAAACATTTCATTAAGTTTTTTATTTAAATTTTATTTAGCGCTTTTTAGCGCTTTTTGATTGTGGCCACGGCGCTTTTTAATTAGAAATAGTTCACAACCCTGGTCAAAGCTTTAATTTACATATGTGTCAGTTTCAGTTAAAAGGGACCTGTGGATGAAAAAATCGATTTTTAATATTTTGGTGATTCTTTAAATAGACAATAAAAGTTTTCTAACTGCATTACTTTTGTTATAAAAGAGCTTTAAAATACACATTTGATAAGAGAAGAAAAAGAAAAGAACCCGATGTAACAAAATTATTTGTAATTGATCTAATTTACTTGAAACCCGCCTTTTGGAGGTTTCGGGACCGACGATTACGAATCTGTACCCATGTTCTGTAACTTTAGTGAGAACTTCTCGCATCGAAAAGATGTGAAACAAAATATTCCATCGTTTCTCGAAAAGTGAGAAAAAATAGTGTCTGTAACTCATGTCGAAAAATATCAAAAGAGATTACGTCGTTACGTCATAAATATGATAACATTGCACCCGAAGCCGATGTGACATTGCAGACGTTGAGAACGCCAGTAACACATATTATTGACGGCGACCAAAATTTACAAAAATTGAAAAATGTTGAATGACGGCGGCGAAAATACAACAGTCGGCTATACCAAATAATGTGAAGTGCGACTTCAATGTTTGTTGTTTGCAAACGAGCTTTGAATAAATTCGTATATTTTATAAAAAATGTAAAAAGCAAAATAATTAAACAATGAAAAAATGTGCCCAGAACAAAATGTTATTTTTATTTTTCTTTGCATTTTGCTTTTTTAATTGTTTTTTAATGTTAAAATGTTTTCTCGCCCCATTTTTATTCGTGAGTTTTTTTGACAGTTCAAAGCGGGAACTTTTCTCACTAAAATGTTACAGATACACTTTTTTTGTAAATTGGCGAGTAAGTTCCTTACGTGACAGCTAATACTCGCCAAAAACGTAACAGACACAGTTTAGTGAGAAAAACAGCTGTTTGTTTCAATATATGGCATTTTTGTTTCATTTCACACATTTAAATCGAAAAGTTTCTCGACGCGAGAGTTACAGAACATGGGCACTGGTATTCGATTTTGAAGATTCAAAATTCAATATGGCGGATTTTTTTCTTAAAGTTTACAAGTCGATTTTGATACATCTGATCGCTTTTATCCAATAATGCTATAAAGAATAATCCATCATATTGGATCCGCCATTTTGAATTTTCAAAATCTAATACCAGATTCGTAATCTTCCAACTCAAAAACTACCGGATGAAAAGTTTCAAGCCATAAAAGTGTTCAGGTGTATCAAAAGGAACTCTTTTAATATACAAAATAAGTCCGCCATATTGAATCAGCCATTTTGAATTTTCAAAATCTAATACCAGATTCGTAATCTTCGACTCCAAAAACAACCAGGTAACGAGTTTCAAGCTATTAAAGCATTCAACTGACATACATATATTCGAAGAAAATTAATTTCTTATAAAAAATGTTTTTTTAATCTATTTTAATGACAAATAATCTTTTTCAACGTGTAGGGAAAAATCGCATTTTTTTTGGCATGTTTAGGTATTTTTTCAAAAGATCCACTGCCAACACTAACTGAGGGTAAGAAATGGAACAAATTTGCCATGTATTTTTGCAACCTATATAGAAAGGAAAACAACAACATTTCACATTTTTGCATATATCTTTAGAATAAAACATAAACCCGCGCGAATTGTAGCATACATGGAACATTATTGTCAGAAAAGAAAAGGGTCCGTTACTCATAGTACGTAAGATCTGCGCACACATAAACGTCGCAGCCGCCTTCAATGGTTGTCAGTTATTAAAAATGTGTTACACAGAAAACCAAAATTTTATCAAAACTTAAATAATTTACACACAGAAAAATATTCACAAGTAGTAAATCAACCGACGAACTGTATTTGATATCGCTAAATCGGATAAAAAAAAAAACAAACAAAAAATTATGCAAAAATAGCGAAAATTCGCGAAAAATTTTGATTTTTCAAACAAGCCAAAACATGTGCCTAAAACTATAAGGCAAGGTAAAAATTGCCAAATTAGCGGAAATTTGCTAATAGCGGTATAGTAGCAAAGCCTATTAGTTATTAAAAATCGTTAAAGCTGTAAAGATTCACATGGAAAAATCGCTTCTTCGCGAGCATGCCTAAAATTCGCGAACAATTGCAACAAACCTTAAAATTTATTTGAAATCGCTTACTCGGTTAAAAAAATGAAATGTCGGGGAAACACCAAAAAGAATTTTTGCAAAAATAGCGAAAATTCGCGAACAATTTCAACATTTCAAACAAAACCATACAATTTATTAAAAGTGCCTAAAACTATAAGGAATGGCAAAAATTTGCTTATAGCGGCATGATAGCAAAGTCTAATAATTATAAAAAATCTTTAAAACTGTAAAGAATCCGAAAACTTACAAGAAAAATTGCTTCTATAGGTAACATGGCTAAAACTGTTTGTCGTTGTTTGCTCTTACAATTTTTTTTTTGTAATATCAAATAAATGTTTGATCAAAAATTAATAAAATATTTAATTTTTTGTGTTCACATTGGACAAATATTTGTTTGGTGGCAAATACTTTTATTTGCTTAAAATCAGCTGTTATTTTATTAACGTGGTTTCAACTTGACTTTCAATTAAAGTGACTCGTAGTGTTTTTTCAATGTCAATGTCATCTTGGCCAAACTTAACTGGAATGTTAAATTGACATGAATTATAGTTATTTTAAAAGAACAAATTTTTAATTTTATATGAAGTAACTATGAAGCAAAATCACTACCAAAAAATTTTAAACTTCTTTGCTTTCAACGATTTTACATTAAGGGTATTCACGTCACAACAACCACAAAGACAATTATTTACGCACAACTAATTGTATGTGTGGTTGTTGTTATATTTTTGCACTTTTGCTTTTTTGCAAGGATGCAACTTGTGACGTGAATACCCTTATTGATGTTTTTCTGTGTGTATAAATTATAAAAAACTTCATGTACTTCGATGGAATATTCGATTTATAAACATTAAAAACGTAAAATTCTTTAACAGCTGCAGCACAACGTCACGTTTACGTATGAGTGACTTTTTAGACATTAGCTTGCTGAAGAAAAGGAAACAGCTGATCCGCAACGTATTCGTTAACGTAAGAGCAGCGAAGCTTTTAGATCTAATTATATTTCTTACGCTGTTTGCTAAAGGATTGCCATAGAGAAAAAACAATTAGAAATATAAAATTAAAATATTTTCGCGTTTTTAAATTAAATTCGAAAACAAAATAAATGTAGAAGTAAATAAACAACAATTTAAATAAGTTTTCAACTTTGTTGTACTATTTTCAAAAGGGAACAAATACGTTAACGACGGAATGGCGGGTACCGAAGCGCGTTTTTAGACATTAATAGCATTACGTTTAACGTTCTTACAACATACGACGAAGGACCCAATTGTGTTTCTATCATAAGAATTTTTTTTTAACTTGAATCTTTTAAACTTAGTAAACCATAATAAATTAAAAATTGGCTTTTTTTTCTCACCTTTTCAAAAAGTTTAATTTGTTTTCTTGTGTTTCAATGAAATGCCTTAAGGTATTAATGAGTACCATTTCAGTATTTAACATTTCATGCAGTTCATCTTGTTGTTGTCCAATGAACGACATAGACGATGATGTTGATGAACTTGTAATTTCAGCATTTACAGATGATGATGTTAACTTATGGCTTAAAGAAGCGATTATTAGAATCACAAGCCAGCGAAACATAATGAATATTGATGAAATTTGAATAATATTTAGATAAAGTTCATTGGCTTTTTAAAAATTATATTAGTTTTTTTTTGTTTTATTTTATTTTTAAATTTTAGCTAACACAAATGTATTTTATACCATTAACTACCACTTAACGGTTAAAGTTAATTTATGCTTATATTTGGCTTAAAGGCAGCCGTCAAAAACAGGTTTTATTTAAATTTCTTTGGTGTTTATTTTTTCTTTTAATGTAAATTCTCTTTCAAGAGTTGATTTTAGTTGTTAACTTCTTAAGATGTTTTTACAAACTGAATTTTATATCAGTATTTCTTGTGAACTTGGTTTAAAAATAAAAAAAAGTTTAATTTTTTATTTCATTTAAAAAGAAAAAAGCTTTTTTCAAGTTCATTAGGGTAAGGTCAAGAATAAGTTTTCATTGTCAATTTTTTTTTTTATACCTTTCACCATAGCTGGAAGTTTGTTTTTTTTATAAGGCTGTGGTTCCACATTTTCATTCATAGCTTTGATTCTACTGAACCGATCTTGCTGGATTTCAAACCCAAACTGCTAATGATAACTGCAAGCAATTTGACAGCAAGTTTGTTCATTTCTTTTGAGTTTTTTGAAAGTGAGCGTGTTATCAACAGAATGACAGACAGACGGACAGACGAACATGGCTTAATAGAATTTTTTTTTTGTTAAATAAGAAATTATATAAAAGCTTAGAATTTGATTTATTCTTATACGTTTTAAGTGATTCTTTAAGGTGGTCCAACTAAAACGCACGATGTAAGTTGTGAAAAAACATAAACTTTTCAGAGAATTATCTTAATTTTTATTATCATAGAAGGCTGAGTTCATTGTCGAAGAGGAACGGTCCTATAACGCCACCAGCCCACAAGCAAAATGTGCCCCCAATTCTCCCGATTGTGGACAGATTTGGTCGATTATGTTGACCAATAAAACCACGAAGTGCACGAAATGCATTTTGATTTGAACGCCCATTTTCGTAAAAGGATTCAACAATCTTAACGCGCTACTCTATTAAGTAACTTTCCATGGTTGAATTTGTCAAATACTGAAACAAAGAAATGTCAAATTAAGCTGGGCAAAAAACTTGACGTTAAGATGTGACTCAAAATAACCATTGTGCATTATGGTTGGCCACGCTTTACAAAATGTAGGAAAGTTAAAAACATTATATCCATAGCCCTGATTGTAATTAACCTAAATGTTTAGTATGCAAAAACCATGTTAAGCACTCAAAGTATTTCAAAAATGTATTTTATGTTCTTATTTAACAAATATTTGACAAGCAATTGTATCAGCTGATAAAAAATTTTAAGAAAGGGGATTTTTCACACTCGGGTGAAAAACTAAGGAATAAAAGGTAAAAAATAATGAATTGATGTACTGATATCATGAAAGTAGATAATGTTGTTATTTAATTCTATTTTTTTAAATATATTTACATATATAAATTTGCCATTTGCGTTAGTGTCACAATATTACCATTCAACTGATAATCCAACGACATCAAAAAATGCCGAACTTGGTCCAATTGAAAAATACCTTGTTCTAAAGGAGAAATTGTATGCAAAAGTTTTGCTGAAGATAGTTATGTCGGATTATTTAAGAATTGAGGGTTTTATGTTGTGTTTAAGTAATACAACGATATGGAGTTTAGATGAAAAGTTTAACGCATCATAAAAAGAAGAAGTCAAGGCGGATTTGACAAAAAATAAAAAAGAAAATGGCAGTTTATTTCTATTCTACACATTTAAAATACTTAATTTTTTTGTAAAAGTAATTTTTTTATTCGTTATCCTCATCGATTAATCGAATATTTTTTTAGATTTAATCGTTTGATCCAACGAACAAAAACAATTATTTGAATTATTCGAACAAAGTTGAAAGGCGAATAATTGACAACTCTAATGTGAACACAAAAAATCAAATATTTTAGTAATTTTTAATCCAAATTTTAAATATTTTAAATTAGGCTTAAGTTCATCAAATTTAATTTTCATTAAATTATTTCTATGAAGAAAGGAACTTTACAACATGAAAATTAATTAAAATTTACTGATAATTTTTCATTCTTGACTCAATCTGGGCTCGAACCCAGGCGTTTTTACGGACAGGTTACCCTGACATGTTTCGATTGCAACCACTCAATCTCCTCAGAGGGCTTGCCGTTTAACACTCGCAGCCATCGACGACTGCTGACGTCATTAGTCAAACATCAATACTTGAACCAAATTGTATTTAATCTTTGGTAGATCGAAATTTGCTTTGAATGATTATCTATTTTAATTTATATTACATGTTCTTCCTTTACTTCTGTTTTTTCGTACTTTTGTCAAGAATTCTTCTTGAAGTTCAAAGTACATATTTTGTTTTTTAATTTTTTTGTCTTTCTTTTTCTTGCTGACCTTTTCAGCACAACTTGAAGGACAAATGCAAACATAGAGCTCGTGCCTTAGCTTTAACAATAATTAGTATTGTGGTTATTTTGTTGAACTATTTATGGTTTTTAATCCAAATTTTTAATATTTTTAATTAGGCTTAAGTTCATCAAATTTAATTTTCATTAAATTATTTTTATGAAGAAAGGAATTTTACAACATGAAAATTAATTAAAATTTACTGATAATTTTTCATTCTTGACTCAATCTGGGCTCGAACCCAGGCGTTTTTACGGACAGGTTACCCTGACATGTTTCGATTGCAACCACTCAATCTCCTCAGAGGGCTTGCCGTTTAACACTCGCAGCCATCGACGACTGCTGACGTCATTAGTAAAACATCAATCCTTAAACCAAATTGTATTTAACCTTTGGTAGATCGAAATTTGCTTTGAATGATTATCTATTTTAATTTATTTTACATGTTCTTCCTTTACTTCTGTTTTTTCGTACTTTTGTCAAGAATTCTTCTTGAAGTTCAAAGTACATATTTTGTTTTGTTTTTTAATTTTTTTGTCTTTCTTTTTCTTGCTGACCTTTTCAGCACAACTTGAAGGACAAATGCAAACATAGAGCTCGTGCCTTAGCTTTAACAATAATTAGTATTGTGGTTATTTTGTTGAACTATTTATGGTTTTTAATCCAAATTTTTAATATTTTTAATTAGGCTTAAGTTCATCAAATTTAATTTTCATTAAATTATTTTTATGAAGAAAGGAATTTTACAACATGAAAATTAATTAAAATTTACTGATAATTTTTCATTCTTGACTCAATCTGGGCTCGAACCCAGGCGTTTTTACGGACAGGTTACCCTGACATGTTTCGATTGCAACCACTCAATCTCCTCAGAGGGCTTGCCGTTTAACACTCGCAGCCATCGACGACTGCTGACGTCATTAGTAAAACATCAATCCTTAAACCAAATTGTATTTAACCTTTGGTAGATCGAAATTTGCTTTGAATGATTATCTATTTTAATTTATTTTACATGTTCTTCCTTTACTTCTGTTTTTTCGTACTTTTGTCAAGAATTCTTCTTGAAGTTCAAAGTACATATTTTGTTTTGTTTTTTCATTTTTTTGTCTTTCTTTTTCTTGCTGACCTTTTCAGCACAACTTGAAGGACAAATGCAAACATAGAGCTCGTGCCTTAGCTTTAACAATAATTAGTATTGTGGTTATTTTGTCGAACTATTTATGGTTTTTAATCCAAATTTTTAATATTTTTAATTAGGCTTAAGTTCATCAAATTTAATTTTCATTAAATTATTTTTATGAAGAAAGGAATTTTACAACATGAAAATTAATTAAAATTTACTGATAATTTTTCATTCTTGACTCAATCTGGGCTCGAACCCAGGCGTTTTTACGGACAGGTTACCCTGACATGTTTCGATTGCAACCACTCAATCTCCTCAGAGGGCTTGCCGTTTAACACTCGCAGCCATCGACGACTGCTGACGTCATTAGTAAAACATCAGTCCTTAAACCAAATTGTATTTAACCTTTGGTAGATCGAAATTTGCTTTGAATGATTATCTATTTTAATTTATTTTACATGTTCTTCCTTTACTTCTGTTTTTTCGTACTTTTGTCAAGAATTCTTCTTGAAGTTCAAAGTACATATTTTGTTTTGTTTTTTAATTTTTTTGTCTTTCTTTTTCTTGCTGACCTTTTCAGCACAACTTGAAGGACAAATGCAAACATAGAGCTCGTGCCTTAGCTTTAACAATAATTAGTATTGTGGTTATTTTGTCGAACTATTTATGGTTTTTAATCCAAATTTTTAATATTTTTAATTAGGCTTAAGTTCATCAAATTTAATTTTCGTTAAATTATTTTTATGAAGAAAGGAATTTTACAACATGAAAATTAATTAAAATTTGTTGTGCTGAAAAGGTCAGCAAGAAAAAGAAAGACAAAAAAATTAGAAAACAAAACAAAATATGTTCTTTGAACTTCAAGAAGAATTCTTGACAAAAGTACGAAAAAACAGAATTAATTATAATGTTTTTTTTTTTTTTTATTAATTTTTTTTTATTATTGAATCTTTCTTATCCAAATTTACAATATGTATTCAAATCTTAATTCTACTTGTTGTTTATTAGTTGTTACCAATGTAACTGCTGTATTCAAATTTTAAAAATGTCTTCTAGTTAGGCTCAAAGTATCGATTCTTTTTAGCCTCTGGTGACCTTCAAACTGAAGCAGACCCCGAGCGAGGTAGTTAGGGTGGGCCATTAGTTTATCGATGTAGCTAATTGAATATTTTTTAATTTCCTCCTGGATAGTGGGGACGTTGAGATCTCTGTGGATAATATCATTACGTATATACCATGGGGCGCAGACAATTTGTCGTAATATTCTAGACTGTCTTCTTTGAAGCTTTTGGATGTAAGATGCGCATGCAGTACCCCATAATTGGATGCCATAAGTCCATATTGGTTTTATGATGGACTTGTATAAGTAAATTTTGTTGTCTAAAGACACGTTTGAGTTTCGACCGAGAAGCCAATGTAGTTGAGCTGCTTTAAGTTTCATAGCCGTTATTTTCGCTTCAATATCACGAGGTCAAGCGTCTATCTATATGAATTCCCAAGTACTAAACATGGTTTTCTACCGGAACAGTGATGTTATTTATTTTTACAGCTGGGCACGTTTGTCTTCTCAGCGTGAAAGTAAAGTGAGCACATTTAGCCGGGTTAAGCTTTATTCTCCATTTTTCTAGCCAGGCCTCTAGTTCATTAATTTGGGACTGCAGATTTTGCGATGCGACTTTTGGGTCATGCACAGAAAAAAATTTGCCCCAGTAAACGCATTAATCAAAAATAAAATCAGTTTTAATTAAAAGTTTAATCAAGTGAATTAAACGTTTAATCAAGTGAATTAAACGTTTAATCAAGTGAATTAAAAGTATAATTGATATTATTAATTTGTATACTGGTGCAAACTAATGTTGTCAATTAATTAAACGTTTAATACACTTGATTAAACGTTTAATTCTCTTAATTAAACGTTTAATTCACATGATTAAATTTTTAATTAAAACTGATTTTATTTTTGATTAATGCGTTTACTGGGGCAACAATTTTTTCTGTGTGGTTAACGCTAATAAATTCTGTGTCGTCTGCAAATGTAGAGGTATGCGTGGTCAGGTTTGTAGGCATATCCGCTGTGTATATTATATATAGAAGCGGTCCTTATATGCCACCTTGGTGGACACCAGCAGTAATTTTCTTACGACCAGAAGCTTGTGAGTATTTTGAGGAAGCGTTCGTGTGATTTTGTCAAATGCTTGGGAAATGTCTATAAACAGGGCTGAGCAGTATTGCTTTTTTTCAAACGCCGATCTAATTAGGGTGACAATTCTTTGCACTTGTTCTATTGTACCATGTTTCACTCTGAATCCGAACTGGTGATCCGGGATGATATCGTGTTCATTTAGATGAGGAGCTATACTTAAAACGAATATTTTTTCGAAAAGCTTCGGTAGGATTGATAACAAGCTTATCGGTCTGTACGACGCAACCTGGCTAGCATCTTTTCCTTGGCTTGGGAATCATAACAATTAAAGACCTCTTCCATGAGGCTAGGAAGTATCCCACTCTTAATATCGCGTTAAAAATGAGCAGCAAGGTTCTAGAAGCAGACGATGGTAAGTTTCTTATCATTGACCCTGTGATGCGGTCAAATCCGGGATATTTTCTAATATTCACTTTTTCTATTGCAGATTTTAATTGAGTTATGTTAAATTTTATTGGTTGGTTTACCTTATCAGGAATGATTGGACGACAGGAACAAGTATGTGAATCATGTGGCGTGAAAACTTTCTCAAGGTGGCCCGCGAAAGCGTTTAATTTTTCATTTGTGTTTTTGGCCCAAGTGCGGTTTTCCAGTCTTGATGGAGATTCTTGGTTTATAGGGCATTTCATATGCCGTACAGCCTTCCATAAGCTGTAATTGGAGTTTTTTGTGGCATCTAGGCTGTTTAGATAGCCTTCTATTGCAGACTCGTGGTTCCGTCTCAATTTGTTGCGCAGAGTTGTCAGGCATAATTGTAGTTGGGCCTTAGTGGTTGGGGAACGACTGTTTTGCCATTGTCTTCTTAACATCCTTTTTTCTCTGATAAGGGTTTCTATATCCGTCGATGTATTGTAAGGAGCACGTTTAATTGTCCGCTTGATTGGGGTTGCATTTCTTGCTGCAGAATCCAAGACTTCTGTAAATCGGTCGACAGCTATTTGGATGTCAGATGAATTTTTTAGGGGAATGCACTGTGATAGGTGAGAGCTCACATACATTTTATACTTTAACCAATATGTGTTTCTGTTTGGATAGGAAATAAAGTTTGCAGCTGCGGCGTCAGAGTTGCCTTTTAAAATGAGGATTGAAGGTGAATGATCAGACGATAGATCATAGGAGGAACTAACTAGTACCTGATCGCGCTTGATGTTTTTAATTACAGCAAAGTCAATAAGGTCTGGTAGCTTGTTGAAGTCGGTTGGCCAATAGGTAAGCTCACCACTCGATACCACATCAAAGTTATTTGCAGTTACGGTATTATATAGCTGATAACCTCTAGGACTAATAAGTCTGGAGCCCCAATATGTATGTTTAGCGTTGCAGTCGCCAGCAGCAATGAATTTCTGGCCCAATGTGGAGAAGAAGTTGAGAAATTTATCGTGTAGAATTTTGTGCCTCGGGGGACAATAAACGGATGTTAACGTTAGTTTGAAATCAGTAAGAGTTATAGATGTGGCCTGGATACAATCTTCTTCGAACTCTGGCAATGGTAAGTGTCTGATGTGTTTGTGCACAATTATGGCTGTGCCACCACAAGCTCGTCCGCTGGGATGTTTTGTGTCATACATAAGGTATCCATTTACCCTAAAGCAGTTTTTATGAGTAAAGTGTGTTTCAGAGACAAGAAGTACGTCGATTTCATGCCTATGAAGAAAGTTTGCAACTTCGTGTTTATGTTGGGATAACCCGTTTGCATTCCAGAAACATATTTTTAACTGGTTCATTTTTTGTTGAGTAGAACTTGCAGGAGCATGTTCTGGTTTCGCATCATTTCCTGAAACATGTTCTGCATAGTGGCAATGAAGTTATGCATAGTTTGAATTAAATTTTCAATTGAGCTAGTCATATTTCCAGAAGGCATTTGTAGACCTTTCCTAGGAACATTAACGTATGGAGGTTGCATTGCGTTGGAAGTACTCGGGGCATTTTTCGCATTAGGGTTTCCTTTTAAGACTTGGGCATATGATTGGTTTTGTTTGCTTGTTTGTGTAGTACTAGCAATAGAGCCAGCGGCCTGGCTGGGCGCATATGACGGACCATATTGGTATATTTTTGAACTAAAGTAGGTTTTTTTAAATGCAAGAAGACTTTACAACCCCTATAGTTTGCCGTGTGATTTTCGCCACAGTTGCTGCATTTCTTAACATTCGGGTCAGCTTTAGAACAATTGCATTCGGCGGTTTTATGAGCGTCGCCACAAACCACACATACGTGTGGCAATTTACAATATGATTTTGTATGCCCATATTCCTGACAGTTTGTGCATTGGGAGAGACCCTTTCGTTTTAATGGCTCCTCAACAGTTATTCTTCTGTTGAGTAGGTAGCGCAAGTTGTATATGGGATGAACTGAATTTTTGGTTTTGAGAACCGATGAATCAAACGATATCTCAATGCGGTGCATTGGTTGAGGAGCTTTATTCCTGTATAAAATGTTATGAACAGATTTTACCACATACCCCTCTAACTCTACGGCAGATTTTATTTCCTCTGTAGGAACAGAACTATCTATGCCTAATTATAACTATCGTAATAATGTGCTAAATTCCCATTTCATATTATTGACAAACTGAAGATTAATGTTGATGGGATAAGCTATTCCTATTCGCATTTCACTGGTTGCTTAGGCCAGATCGTCACCATCGTACCCACTTACAACTAGATTTATAGTTGACAAAAAATCAACCAATTGTGGTCGGGATTGTAAGAAAAGATAAACTGTAAAAGTAAAAAAAAGTAAAACTGGGGCTTATAATTCTTATTAGCTTAACAGTTTTATTTGTGTAATATCTTTAGTTTTTCTAAAATCTTTGGATAAAGTTTCCTGACGATCTGGCCTAAGCAACCAGTGAAATGCGCATAGGAATAGCTTATCCCATCAACAATAAACGTCAGTTTGTCAATAGTATGAAATGGGAATTTAGCACATTATAACGAAACCTTGATAATTAATTTTTTAATCCCAAGAAAAACTTTGATAACTAATATGCATGTGGCAGTGTAAATAAAACTGAACTGGCAAAATAAAATAAAGAAATTGGTTTTTTTTTTCTTTACCCACTTACAACTACATTTAGAGTTGACAAAAAAATCAGCCAATTGTGGTCGGGATTGTAAGAAAAGATAAACTCACTGTTTATTGTTGTTGTTTTTATTTAAGATTTTTTTTTTTTTTGTACTGTTAGGACCAGCACTCAGGGGATGACCCCTACTGATGCATTGCATTGTGTTGGAACTAGGAAAATAGGTTGTGGGAAGAAGGATAGAGGGCGTAGTGTTTGTGAACATTCGATTTGAACTTAATCATGTTGTTAGTGAGAGGGAAGACTTCTGCAGGAAGGTTATTCCACATACGAACAGTCCGGGAAAAAAACGAATTCTCTCTGTAATGCGTTGTACGATTCACTAGCCAATCGACCATATAAGGATGGGCTCTTGAGGAAAAACGTTGATATTGTTACAAGTAAAACTGGGGCTTATAATTTCGCTTAACAGTGTTATTTGTGTAATATCTTTCTTTAGTTTTTCTAAAATCTTTGGATGAAGTTTCCTGACGATTGGCCCTAAGCAACCAGTGAAATGCGCACAGGAATAGCTTATCCCATCAACAATAAACTTCAGTTTGTCAATAGTATGAAATGGGAATTTAGCACATCATAACGAAATCTTGAAAATATTTTTTTGTTTCACACAGTTCAAAGCAAATATTTGGGAGATCATTTTCCATGTACAAAATTGTCTTGCCACCGAACAGACTAAGGCTTACAAATGATAATATAAACAAGTAAGAAAGTAAAGTCGGTCAAGCCCGACCATATGATACCCTACACCACAGTATTTAAAAACACATCATGCTTATGTGTCCATATAAATATAAATTTATCTATGTTTATAAACTTCATTAAAATTTGTTGTGGTCCTCTATTTGAAAAACTGTATATCTTATGTGTCCATATAGATATGGATCTATCTATGGTTTAAATTTCACTAAAACCGGGTTGAGAGGCAGAAGTTGCCCCTATCTCCCCTCGTGGTCCTATTTTTAAAAAAAATGCATCCCTTTTGTGTTCATAAAGATATGGTTCTATCTATGTTTAAAATTTCATTAAAATCGGTTTGATAGTTTCTGAGAGGAAGAAATTGCCCCCTATCTTCCCTCATGGTCCTACGATTCGGCCCAATTTCAATAGGCTTGGTTCTTGTGCCAATAAGAACCTATGACCCAAATTTTATCAAATTATCTCCAAAATTGCGACCTGTCCATGAAACCTTGTGCGCAAAGTACAGCTCGCAATTTTGGAGATAATTTAATGAAATTTCGGTCATAGGTTCTTATGGGCACAAGGACCAAGCCTATTGCAAATGTGCCGAATCGTAGGACCACGAGGGAAGATAGGGGGAAATTTCTTCCTTTCAGAAACTATCAAACCGATTTCAATGAAATTTAAAACATAGATAGATCCATATCTATATGGACACATTAGCTATGCAGTTTTTCAAAAATAGAAACACAACGGGAGGTAGGGGGCAATTTCTGCCTCTCACACACTTTCAAACCGATTTTCATTAAGTTTATAAACATAGATAAATCTATATTTATATGGACACATAAGCCTGATGTGTTTTAAATATTGTGGTGTAGGGTATCATATTAGGGTGGTCGTTAACTGTATGGATCAATTTTTTTTTTCTATTTTTCCATGCTCCAACCCCCCAATTCGGTGGGCATTGATAGAAAAACAACTCAAAAAATTTTTTAGGACGATCGGCGAAGGCTAAGCCGTCCCTCAAGCCCGCCAAAGTTTGAGAAAAATCGTAAAGTCCGACTTGTATGACTTATATTTAGGAAAATATTAGTTTTATATAAAAACCGTTTTCTAAGAAGTTGTTGTTAGTAAAGTTTCCAACAACTTTTGCCTTAACAAGTTTTCTCTAAAACTCATATTGAACAAAACCTAATTAAAATAAAAAGTAAACAGCAGCATTGATGCGAATTGTTGCTTTAGAACTGTTATTTCTTACACACGTCAATTCAGCTTTAATATTTGTGTTTGTGTGCGTTTGCTTAAAAAAAATAGTCAAACGGATATCATTTGTTTCTAACGTACCACGGTTGATAAAGTTGGTGCAATTGTACTTTTTTGATACAATTCAAAGCCAAAAAGTACGGTGGTACCCTAGGGTGCCCGTTAAAATCAAAAGTTGGATTTATTTAGGTCTCACTAGCCAATTTGGTGGGTATTAATAAAAAAAACAACTCAAAAATTTTTAGGACGATCGACGAAGGCTAAGGGGACGGCCCACCAAAGTTTGAGAAAAATTATAATTTTACATGAAATCTGATTTTTATGTTTAATAACTTAGAAAATATTAATTTTGTAGAAAATTTGTTCACAAGTTTTTCTTTATCTCTTATTAAACAAAATAAACTTAAAATATCGAAAAAGCCACTAAAAAATCTAATTTTTAATTCATTAAAGAAACGCATTTTCTATGAATAAATTTTGTTGAAAAACATTTTTAATATTTATTAAAAAAAAAAAACCGACCAGCCGGGCACCTGGCGTTTTGCCGTAATTCGGGTACGCTGAATTCAGTGGTGCTAACCGTTTTTTAGGTTAGCTCTTGTTTTCAAAATTTCGAAAACGGAGGAGGTTGCACAGCGTAACTCAAAAACGGTTTAGTTTATAAAATAAACTAAAAAAACGAAATTCCACAATAATATTACCTTTAACCATTGTTATAGGTTTTTTAACATGCGTAGTCGTTTTAGAGACCAAATTATGTGAGGTTGGTCATACATTTGACCCAACTAAGGGCAATCTTGACGCTGTAGTGGCCAAATTTAAGAATTATATTAAGCCGGCATATTTGTATGGGAGCCCCCCTAAAGGGTGGAGATGCAAGGCAATTATGTTTTAAGAAAATGTTAAGCACAAAAAACTAATGAAGGTCCGTCATATATTTAATCCCCCTTGGGGCGATTCCTTGGCAGTTCTGGGGCTTTTTCTTCAATATATTTCTAGTCTGTGTTGACAATTTTATTTGAGAGCCCCCTTAAAGAATAAAGAAAGCATGCAGGTATGTTACAGGGATGATAAATGAGAAAACCAATATCGTACTTACGAACTTCTACAATCGTACTTTTTCGACCCCAATAGTAATAAATATTTTTGTTTTATAAAAGAAAAAGACTTTTGTTTCGGTTACACTTGAAACCATTGGTACATACGGTCTATTTCGTTCCTTTGTTTTTATAATATTTTGCCATGAAGCCTTATATGCTGCCGCTGATACTTGATTTAGAATGTGGCATATGCAATCGTCCAATGATTAAGTGCAAAAATCTATTCACAATAGCGAAGTTAAGTGTTTGGTGCAAATGGTCTTGCAAAGAGCAAATGCAAAATATCATAGCTGTTTTGTTAAATCCAACAACAACATACACAGAGTTTATTTCAGATTTCATAAAAACGCTACGAAATTCTGCATTTGCACTTTGCCAAAACAATTTGCAACATTAAATACGAGTTGCCATTTTATATCAATTATAAATATTTAGGTTGGAAAAAATTGGAAATAGTACCAAATGAGTCACGGTGGTACCACCGTACTTTTTGGCTTTGAATTGTAGCAAAAAAGTACAATTGCACCAACTTTATCAACCGTGGTACGTTAGAAACAAAGGATATGGGTTTGACTATTTTTTTTAAGCAAACGCACACAAACACAAATATTAAAGCTGAATTGACGTGTGTAAGAAAAAACTGTTCTAAAGAAAAAATTCGCATCAATGCTGCTGTTTACTTTTTATTTTAATTAGGTTTTGTTCAGTATGAGTTTTAGAGAAAACTTGTTAAGCCAAAAGTTGTTGGGAACTTTACTAACAACAACTTCTTAGAAAACGATTTTTATGTAAAATTAACATTTTCCTAAATATAAGTCATACAATTCGGACTTTACGATTCGCCGATCGTCCTAAAAATTTTTTGGAGTTGTTTTTTTTTTATCAATACCCACCAAATTGGCGAGTGAGACCTAAATAAATCCAACTTTTGATTTTAACGGTCACCCTAGTATCATATGGTCGGGCTTGACCGACTATACTTTCTTACTTGTTTTTTTTTTTTTTTTGTAAGAAATGTACAAACGAAAATTCTGATAGTGCTTAGAAAATATTGAAGGAATAAGACTATTAAAGTATTAAAGCTTTTAAATTTGTAATTTGACTTAGAATACACATTCGAATAGATATGAAAATTTATAGAATAAATGTTACTCACCATGAGAAATGAATTCCCAGATTCTATTTATTTTGTTTGTTTTAAAAAAATCCTTTTTAATGAAAATTTTCAAGATTTTAGTGCACATTTTTTATATTTTTTAAGCATATTTTGGAGTTTTTAGTGCATATTTTATGCGCCTATTTTCGATCTCTTAGTGCATGAAAATCTCATCCCTATATATAACTAAAAATCCAAAAAGTGGCGAATAAAGCTACAAAGAATTCATTTTAATTAGGATTGTAAGTAATGTTTTTGCTGGGTATAAGAATAATTGTTGAGATCTTAAATTATAAAAAAAATATATATAAAGTATAGAATATCATATGAACCGAATAGAACTTTCATGTAGAGTTCCTACGCTAGAAAGAATTCCCAGGAATCCTGTGATATTTGTTTTAAATTAATAAATGTTTAAAATTTTTATTTGTTGGCCTCGTTAACATCAAAAACGAGCAATAAAAATATATACTTTACTAAACTTACTAAAAACTACCTACAAATCGAACTATTTTTCCTACGCCAATAAATCAACGGTCTTTTTATTTGCTGATGAAATGTATAAAAAGCTTCTAGAAGTGGAAAATAAAAATGTACACGATACACCATCACCAACACCCGATGATGAACCATCTACAAATTCAAAAAAAAAAAAAATAAATATAAAGAAAACAGAAAAGCCTGAAAATATCTTAAAAAAATTATTTGACGTCTATGAAGTCACGGGTAACAGGCCAACAAATGTATAATCTTTGTACACAAGAAAAAAATGTTCACCAATTAAAGCATTAATCAAAAATTAAATCAGTTATAATTAAAAAATTTAATCAAGTGAATCATTGTTATATTCAAAGAATCCCGGGATTCCCGGGAATAAGATTTTTTTCGTTTCGTTTCCCGGGAACAGAAAAAGTCAAGGAAATTAGAAACCCTAGTTTCATGTATCACTATCAATAAAATGGCAGTAAAACGTAAAAACAGTTGCCAAATTTTAACATAAAATCGCTACTAACAGTTAATAGTTAAAAAGCTGTTAATGTACGTTTATTAATAGACATTTTTATTAGAGGTTTATAGGACAAAAAGCGTAGTTGTTACATAAGAACTTTTTATCAATTTGGATTTAAATAATTATATTTGTCGCCCACCAGCTGAAGACCACAAGAACGCTTAAATTCCTGACCCAAATCAGTGAACCAGACGTTACCAACTGTTGATGTAGAGAAACTAAATAAATATCAATTTGTTTTTTTTTATTTTTTCATACAACAGTTCTCAACTTACTCCATTTTGATCCCTTTAATACTGGGCAACCTGCATGAAACGTATGATAATCAACTTCTGTGGAATCGTGCATATTGTACCACATTACCAGGCTGTATTTAATCGGAGGTACAGCTAAACGTAAAAAGGGAAATGCTGTAGCACCACCCAGTTCAACATCACTTATCTGAAAACGTATTTAATTGATACATAAAACGAGGTTTTGTTTGAAAAATATTAGAATTAGGTTCTTACATAATATTTTGCCGTAAGTATGCGATTTTCTTCAAAACCATTTGCGTTTGAAATCTAAAGAAGTCAATATAAATATAATTCGTGTTATTAATATATTTTAAACTTACCGGAAAAAAATCATAGTGTGGCACAAAGTGGCCCCCAATACCATAATTTGCCACCTGCATGGGCTCTGACGTCACCATACTCAAACCCGTTATGTCCTCCAGGCGTTGATACATTTTCTTCATAAACATATGTTCGTTCCAACGCAGCCATGATTGTTTACTCACGCGATGTTGCGTATATTCGTTACCGTTAACTTTAGATCTTTCAACTTTATTACCAATCACTTTCCGGATTTGTTCGATTTCACTTTCATAAATTGTTTGATGATAGAACGCCACAAAAGGGTCGTGATGAAGTTCTTCCATTTTGAAGGGTCCAATAAAATAGTAAGGCACATCATTAGTAACATAACGACAGCGTAACGGACGCAATTCGGCATCGGTCTGCGTAAGTGTACCGCTGCATAATTCAGCATATAAGGTTTCTATTTCCGATTTCTAAAAATGTATGTAAATGTAGAGTTTGAAAAATAAAGGGCGTTTCATTTAATATATTTGTTGCTGAAAAATTAAAATAATTTGTATCTATACTTAAATTTATATGTATGTATATGTAAATGAAAAATGTTTGTCTGTTTGTTTGTTGGCTAATAGACTCATAAAATACTGTACCGATTTCCCTAACCTTCTTGTTGTAGCATCACGTGAGCCTCGACAATAGAATATAGGCTACTTATTTTTTCGATAGGGGCAAGGCAAGTGGCACCCTCCATAGGATGCCAATATTAAGTATCGCTTATCTTAACAGCCGCTGCACACATTTTCTTTAGGTTTTCGCAGTAAGCCCCAAAATTGAAATATGATATCAGCTGGGGAAGTCTTACCCCAATAGGACGCCAATGTTAAATATCGCATATCTTAAGAACTGTTATGTTGATAACGTTCTTACTTGGTAGGAGTCAATCTTATACTAAACTTCACCTTTGAAAATAAAAATCAAGGGGGTAGGCGCAGGGGGAGCAATACTCCCCACAGGATGAATATATTCCATATCGCGTTACTGAAGTACTGTTATAGCGAGTGTCTTGAAACGTGGTTAAGGTCACTATTATGGTTAACAATAAATTTCTAAATAAAAATGGACGGGGTAGACGGAGGAGGAGGGGTTCCTCCTTCAAGCCCGGGATCTAATAAAGTTCGAAGGTCACCGAAGGCTGAAAAGATCCGACACTATGAGCCTAGCAGGCTTTTTGACTCTTGAATGCAATTAATTAGCGGTTACATTGGTAACGGCCAACAAATACCAATTAGAATTAGGATTACGCTTTGAATACATATTGTAATTTTCGACAAGAAAGATTCAATTAAAAAAAAGCTTTGAAGCACCTAACTAAATACCGCATATCTGAAGACAAAAGCCTTCAAGCTTTGAAGCACCCACTCTTATGGTAAACTACACCTTTCAAAATAAAAATAAAGGGGAAAGGTGCAGGCGGAACAATAAATTTTTACAAAATCAGCCCCAAAAATAAAATACAGTCAAAGCCCGGTATAACGAATACGCAGTTTAACGAATATCCGATATTTAAATTTTGATGTTCTTCAAATTGTGGACCACCGTTTTTTTTTTAATTTTAAGGTAAAATTACTGATCGATATAACGAATATCTCGTTATATCATTCGTTAAACCGGGCTTTGACTGTAGTTTACTTATTTTGTAGAGGCAGGGGAGCAGTGTTCCAGTATGAAAGTGACTGATTCATCATCGCGCAGCCCAAACGGCTGAAGTTAGAGACACGAAATTTGGAAACCGTTGGCACGCACTAAATAATTTTGGATAACTACTGTTACTTTATCTAAGCTAAAAAAAGTTGAAGCTCACATAAGTAAACAAATACATTATTAAAACTTGCCGTTAGTTAAAGGTAGATTTAGTCGGACTTGTAACAAGCTATTTATTATTTCAACTTAACCTCAACCTACCCGGTAGGATCAACTTTAGTTTAAAGCAAAGTTGTTATAGCGAACAATTCGTGGGACAAAACCTGCCTTTAATTATCGGCAAGTTTAAATGGTTGCAAAAACGCGGAATGTGTGTTCCGCAATATTTACGGAGACCAGCTTTTTGACAATTTTTGATTGCAATCTAAATAGAAACTATAAATATTGATGCCATATTTGGATATCCTCAATATTTTTTATGATGATTTTAGAACGTTTTAAAGATGCGCATTTTTCGATACCAAAAAAATTTGAAGACTTACTTTCGGTTGTTTCTGAATTCTCCTTAAACGTCTTTCCTTAGTTTCAGCCGAGTCAAATAACTCTTTATTGCCCAACCAACCAGTAGTATTTTTGGGATCATAATGCTCGAGCTGTCGATTTATATGTTTAACTAATTTCAAACTACCTGAAATTATAAAAAAACACCCTTTAAAAAAAACAACAAAAAGAATTGATATTTAAATTACCGCCATGAAACAGAGAATCACGTAAATACTTCAATATATCCACATACGATATAAGTGGAAATTCTCTTGCTAAAACTTCTTTTCCATCATTTGCTTTATCATCCATTTGCTTTAGAGCTTGTATAAACCATTCACTAGCTGGTAAAAATTCGCTGGAACCATAAAGATTTGCACCCAATATAAAACTATCATGGGCGGTTAGACCTTCGCTGTATTTTTTGTCTAAAATATAACCCCTGGCTAATTTGTCGACATCTAACTTATACATGTTTTGTAAGACCGATATGCCCCGTGCAGCACCTAGCAAATCGCTCGCGTTTGGTTTGATATAATTTGACTCAAGTTTGGTAACAGTGTCGTTGAAAGCTTTTAAGATAAATTTAGATTGTTGTTCACTGTTGTTGTATGTTGTTGGGTTTGGTACTTACCCTTAAACGCTACTTCAATATTATCATCATAATTTTTCCAGTCCACAACAAATCTCTTAATGATTTTAAATGCATTCATGGGTTTGTCATAATAGTTCGCATCACTATTGTTAAACGTTTCATGCTCGAATTCGATTTGGTCAAGAAAACTTAAAATATAAATTAGAGAGAATCTTTTAATAGAATTTTTTGCGAAAAAACTAATCGGATTTTAAATGAAACATTTTTTTTCTAAGTTGTAGAGAGGAATGTCAAAAGTTGGTGGTTTTTTTTGGCATATGGGCTAAAGAAAGCAGCAAATAAAATACAACATGAAAAATCGGCTAAAAAACATCAACATTTTTATAAAAACCTAAATTTTAGGGCTGCCGTACGTCCTATGGATATAACCTATAATATTTCGATGTTTTTTAGACCATTTTTCAAATCGATATATCTCGATTCCTAGACGTGACCCAGCGAAACGCCGGGACACGTATTACTTCTTTTTTACCGATACAACTTTCCCCGGTAGTTTGAACCCTTCCCGATCACTGACCCCTACCATTTGTCGCACCGTGTTATATTACAACGAAATCTAGTAAATTAAATTTGAAATATTCTTCATAATCTACTGCGTTTACATTGCACTTTTTTAACATTAGCAAGATTTTTTTGCATAACAAAAACAGCAGACTGAAAGTTTTTTTTTTACATATAAAACGTGTACAGACCAAGCCTAAGCCCGTGAAGCCCGGGCCTAGGGCGGCAAAATTTAAAGGGCGCCAAAATTTAAAGGTAAAATAATCTAAGGGGAATTCAAATTCGAAAATTTTTACTTTAAATAGTCTTTATATTAAAAAGTAATTATGTATATATTTAGAGATATTATTATTTTTCACAAAACTTTTGTTTTTCTATGTTAACTGCATACATATGTACATATCGCTCATTTGCTACAAGACCGGCATAACTCAAAAAAATACATTTCGAGATAAACGCATTTAAAGTTTTTGATTTGCTCTAACAACTTAGAAAAAATAAGACACATTCTCTTCAAACTGGGAAAGTATAAAAGATATAAAGATGAATTAAACAAAGCGAACAATTCTGCATCTCTAACTCCAAAATTTCATTTTTTGAGTTATGCAGGTCTTGCAGCAAATGAGCGATAAGTATTTTATTTTTTCAGGGGGGTTACCACGTATTTCGATTCGAAAGAAATCATTTCCGGATTCGAACAATTTGTACTGTATATGACGGTTTTAATAAATATATCCAGGGTTTTTTTTTTCAAATAGTGCTATCCGCAGTTTTTCAAAAATGTTTTTTTTTATAGAAACGAGTTCATCTGTCACTTAAATTTGAAAAAAAAAAAATTCCCCAAAACGTTTTTTTTTTCATAAATATTGTATTGTGCTATCTAACACACACGTTTTTATACCCACACCAAAATAGTGGAGATTATGCATTTGTGCTGATGTGTGTAACGCCTTAAAATAGTGGTCCTAGACCCACCTTAAAGTATACCGATCTACTCAGAATCACTTTCTGAGTCGAACTAACGATGTCCGTCCGGCGGCTGTCTGTCCATGTAACCTTGTGCGCAAAGTACAGGTCGCAATTTTGGAGATAATTTGATAAAATTTGGGCTATAGGTTCTTATTGGCACAAGGACCAAGCCTATCGAAAATGGGCCGAATCGTAGGACCACGAGGGAAGATAGGGGGAAATTTCTTCCTCTCAGAAACTATCAAACCGATTTCAATGAAATTTAAAACATAGATAGAACCATATCTTTATGGACCCAAAAGGGATGCATTTTTTAAAAAATAGGACCACGAGGGGAGATAGGGGCAATTTTTGCTTGTCAAACCGATTTTAATGAAATTTAAAACATAGATAGATCCATATCTATAGGGACACATTAGCTATACAGTTTTTTAAAAATAGGACCACAAGGGGAGGCAGGGGGCAATTTCTGCCTCTCACAAACTTTCAAACCGTTTTTCATGAAGTTTATAAACATAGATAAATCCATATATTCATGGACACATAGGAATGATGTCTTTTTAAATACTGTGGTGTAGGGTATTACATGGTCGGTCCTGACCGACTATACTTTCTTACTTGTTTTTATTTTTAAAAAGTGCTATCTACATAAAAAATATTACTTCATTTAATAAAATGGTAAAAATTTTTATTACAAAGTAGACATATTATACATCAAAGGGTTGGGAATTGTGTCTAGATTTCATAAACTAATATAATTTTAAAATTCGTTGTAGAATTTTGCAAAAAAAACTGCAAAAAATTTGTTTATGAGTTTTTGTAAACAATATAAATTTTACTTTATGCAATAAAATCTTTTTTAGCTAATATTTTTTAATGAAATTTTACAAGTAAATACATTTTTTAATGCTTAATATTAAACTTTTTTAGACGTATAATGGCTACCAAGCACGGTTCTTAGCATTCATATTGCAACTATTATAAACATATCGGGTCATACAAACTCGAGAGTCGCCCAAAATTGGACCGTCCAAATGGACTACCTCAGACGAAGTCATGGCCAACATTTACATGATACATAATACAAATAAAACTGTAAAGCAAATTTATTAATATAATTGGGGTATTCACAAGGTGTGCTATCTTGTTGTATTGTCATAATGTTCTAACATTTTACAATGGTTTAAAAATATTGTTGTTGCTTTGTTTACAAAAAGTGTCTTAAATAAATAAAACTTTGCTTGCTATGTTTATTGTGCTGTCGTAATTAATCAGAAAAGACCTGCGCTGAGCGGCTAAGGCGATCGGCTATAATTTTGTAGCCGTCGCCGTTGATGTTATAGTTTTATCCGGCTAAAATCCGAATTTTACCTGCGGCTAGCAATTTTTGCAACAAAACACTTGCGGCGTCAACTTAGATCGGCTCAGGACTCTGATGTTTGGTAAGCAAACAAAAAAAAAATATGTTTGTGGTTTGCGTCTGAAAAATGGAAAATAGTCAGGAAAGATCTAATTTAATTTATTAATTCATGGATTAGAATTAAAAAATATTTTGATTTTAGGTAAATATTTATTTTTTTTATATTTGTTTTCAATCAGCCGATTTAAATTCAAAATATAACACTAAATTATGAGGGGTTGTTCACAACTGTCGTATTTTTCCTGTTATTATTTTAAGACATATGACTTTATGACACCTTGTGAATCCCCCAAATATCTTTAATTTTTCTAAAATCTTTGGATAAAGTTTCCTTTTAATCTGGCCAAGGCAGCCAGTGAAATGCGTACAGGAATAGCTTATCCCATCAACAATAAATTTTAAATTTAAATAAATTTATCAAAAATAACAAGTAAGAAAGTATAGTCGGTCAAGCCCGACCATATGATACCCTACAACACAGTATTAAAAAACACATCATGCTTATGTGTCCATATAAATATGGATTTATCTATATTTATAAACGTCATGAAAGTTTGTGAGAGGCAGAAATTGCCCCCTACCTCCCCTTGTGGTCCTATTTTTGTAAAACTGTATAGCTTATGTATACATTAGGGATATAACTTTTTGCAATTTTTGCAAAAATACCACCTCATGGCCGTGTGGGGCATAAAAAAATATAAACAAATATGGTGTCACTTTTCATCTTTCGTGAAAAAAGTTTCCGCACCGAAAGCGTTGAAGTTTTGTTTTTATTTTTTATTTTCATCATTAAATCAATGGCTCTTGTCTTAAATAAGTTCGTTTTTGTTTAAATTCATATATAATCTTCAACATTAAACCATTTTTCATAAGTCTAATGCAAAATCAAAAGGGTTTCAATTTCCAAAAATAAAATTTACACATAATATGGAGTTTTAGGAATCGCTTGTGGTGCAGAAACTTTTTTCACCGAATCAGCTTAAAAACAGTTTTTTATTATCAGAACAAAATTCCCCACATGGCGCTGGAGTGGTATTTTGCACTCAAAAAAAGGTTATCACCCTAGTGTACATATAGATATGTATCTATCTATGTTTTAAATTTCATTAAAATCGGTTTGATAGCTTCTGAGAGGAAGAAATTTCCCTCGATCTTCCCTCGTGGTCCTACGATTTGGCCCATTTTCAATAGGCTTGGTCATTGTGGCAATAAAAACCTACGTCCCAAATTTAATCAAATTATCTCCAAAATTGCGACCTGTACTTTGCGCACAAAGTTACATGGACAGCCACCCAGCCGGACGGACATCGTTAGTTCGACTTAGAAAGTGATTCTGAGTCGATCGGTATACTTTAAGGTGGGTCTAGGACCAATATTTTAAGGCGTTACACACATCAGCACAAATGTATAATACCCTCTCCACTATTGTGGTGTGGGTATAAAAATTGGGAATTAAGCACGAAAACAAAATCTTGTTGATAATTCACAATAAAATATTTCAAGCAAATTATGATACATTTGAGTCTTATATTTCCAAAATACTAGACCAATTATAAACTATGAAGAACTGGACAAGCGTATTTCACTAAAAAATTATTTTTAGTATCAAGCTAAAATTAAGAATTAAGGATCGTTTTTAGTTTTTGTTATACACGAGATTTCCTAATTTGGCAACCTAAAGTACTTCTCCTGCCGCAAATCCAAGACTTAAGCTCGACTTTAACTTTTTCATTGTCACCTCAAACTACATTTCAGTCGGACCAACCGTTTATAAAATATAGAATTATCTCCATTATCCAAATTTCCCACACTGTGCAGCGATCATATAAATTAAAGCGAAACCCTAACAATCTGGACCACGTTTTTTTAAACTAAGCAAACGGATGTATTTCCAAAGCATTGAAGTCTGCTATTTCGCAAGAATATCATTATTTTTATGATAATTTAAAATATGTGGATAAAGTTTAATTATTTATTGCTTTTCAAAAAACGTTAATGTAAAATTTTAACTTAATTTCGAGTTCTGTTAACATGATTACGCGTTTCTTTAAATTTTACTAATTATTTAAATAAAAATTCGTGCAGCTTAAACTAAAGTCTCAAATAGTTTTCATTACAGCTCATTTTCATTTTTGTTCAAATAGTGCTATCTGCTTATTTCAAGGTTCAAATCGATAAAATTTTAATTTGTAAATAGTGCTATCAGACATTTAAGCGCCAATGTCTGGAATTAAGAAAAAAATTAACAAATGTATGATTAAGACGTTGTTTTTTAAAAACATTGTATAATAAAGTTTAGTTAATACTCTTAGAGCGGGTTTTTTACTTAGAGTTTAAACCAGGATCAATAGTAAGATTTGTTAATCTTATAATAAAATTAATCTAGCCTTAATCCTCTGTGGCGTTTTTGAGTGAAAGATTAAAGCTTTTAGCATTGCCATATGAATTGACAATAATTTTATGTATAAGTATGGCAGTTTAAAACAAATACCAAAAATTGTCATCAAAAGAAGAAAAGGCGAGAATTTTCTATTGTGTTATATAATATTATATATTTATAAATAGATATTTATTCTTATTTGACCTTTGTTTTATAATTACTTTTAATTATTTAAGTTTGAGGGTGGAATATTTAATAAAACTTTAAATAAAAAAAAAAATAAAAAATATTTCCTTTTATAAGCTGTTCGTACTTTTGAAAGTTCTGTCGCAAGTTTAAACCGCCAACTTTGGGCGTTTAAACTTGGAAACAAAATGAAATAATCGACTACCCAAAAACGAATTTCAAAGATTAGTTCTAATTTAATCGCTGATCTTTGTGTCAAAAACTGGCTCTTAGAGATATCGAGAAAAATCAGTTTTTTCGCTCTCCTGTAAAATTGTGATTTTGGTGATAGCACTATTTGAAAAATAACTCTCGATATAATAAATTTTTTGTGACACACCATTTATGTGTAAAACTTTATCAAATTTTTTGTTTGAAAATTATTAACAAAATTCTATGCATAAAATAATTGAAATATGTATGTTTGAAAAATAAGACTGATATGACACTGCTTTGAATTAACCAAAAGATTGGAATTGTTATATGTGAATTAAAAAAAACGCATGTATATATGTACATATACAATGTATTAGGTTTTTCCACCACCAAATTTTCCACCTCTCCAAGGCCATTTCAACGTGACCACATAATAAAAGTGTAAATGACCGAAAATCGCTTAACAAAATATTTAATTTTAAGTCCTTTATATAGCGATAAAGTTTCGATTATAGATTAATAAAATCATAACATTTTTAAATGTGATTAACTTGTTTTTGTGAAAATAGAAACTGGGAATTATTTCCTTCCGAAGGTTACTTTATATTATAATCAACATTTTTTATTTTTCGAATTTATTCTATGAGCTAAATTTCAGTTATGTATTTCATAAAGCTTTTTTGTAATAGTCATATTCCTTCAATTATTTAGAAATGACTTTATACACTACCAGACTATTATATTGTGTAAATTTTAGCAGCTTGGCGTCTTGTATTATAAAACGTTTACTCCGTAGAATTTCCATTCTCCCAAAAAACGTTATATATATATGAAGTTTATTCCCGAAAACGTGTTTAAATTAAAAAAAAAATCAGTCCATTATCTAAAAATTTGTTAAGAAGAAGGTAAAATAACTCATATTTAATAAGAAACCGCAGGATATTATTATCCTTCCTGCAATGAGTATGCCATTCATTTTTATTGTAAGCTTTAAACAAGAGGATCAAAATAATATATAGAATGTGATCTTTTGTGCACACTGGCTATTAAAGTAAAAAATTATAACAATTTTTTGTTTGTACTACCATCTTAGAGGTAATAAAATTTTGATTCACAATTCATGGAGAAGTCATAAAGGACGTAATTATCAGTCACTACAAATATAATTTAAACTTTTCCATACAAAAAATTCGAAAAATTGCAATTTTTAGAGATCTTACGCAATGATCCAGCCTTGAGAGTATAAATCGGACTTCTTCAGACGATTTTGAAGCACCGTAATATGTATGTATCAGAGATCAGTAATGAGTAGTGAAAAAGTGAGTAGAGCTAAATCATGACTCATAAATTCTTGTACTTATACGCACTCATACTTATTCCAATGTTATTCAAAAGTTTCATTTTATTCATCGTACTCATACTTAAGGTGTTATGATACTTGCTATTTTTTGTATTGGATTTTTTTAGGATTGACTGAATGAAACAAAAAATGCGAGAAAGAACAAGAAACACAATTTGATAAAATGTAAACAAAACAAAAAATACTGCCCACATTTTTCCCCCACAAAAAACCGTCATAAAAGCTAAAAATCGCAAAAAAAAAATGTTAAAAACCGTTTCTTTCGATCAAAAACTAAAAAAATTGGCAACAGTGCTAACAATTAATCTGGAAATGTCAATTTTAAGTTAAAAAATTTTATATTTTTTTTGACAGTCTTAGATTATTTATCGATAACACATGTATATTTGTTTGAAATTTCAAGATGTTTTATGATATAATCATACTCTTTACACTTAGTCAGTTTTCCTATGCAAATATATTTGCACTGTTCTCCAATATTGAAAAAATACAAAAAATAGCAAGTATCATAACAGCTTTAGCAACATTTGTTGTGTTTGATTTAGAATCTACTCAAGTCAATGTGTATAGGCGAAGCAAAATGCGAGGCTGCCAGATTTGTCCCCGAAATAGCAAACTGACGATTTGGCAATTACAGTTAACTAAAGTTACATGTAAGAAGTGGACGATTTTTCGGCAAATTTATCTAGCAGCGCTGATTATTAAGTTGTGTGTTTTCTCTGTTGTGTTAAAACGGTAAATGGATGAGCTAAATGATTTGAATCATTGTGAGTATTTTAAGAATTTTCATGAAATTATAAATCAAGCTGAGGTCATTTATGAGTATGCGAAAAATGTCGAGTGAGTGAGTCAGAGTACACTGAAAAAATTTTCTTCACAGATCCAATGAAATTTACATTAAAATTCAACCTATGTAACCTTTCATTGGATTAATGAAGGATTAATAAAATCAATGACAAAATTTTCATTGATTTTATGAATCCTCATTGAAAAAATGGATAAAATAAACGTTTGTCATTAAACTAATGCAAAATTTTCATTGATTTTATGAAACATTTCATTAATCCAATGAAAGGTTTAATGTAAATTTCATTGGATCTGTGAAGAAATTTTTTTCAGTGTAGTTAAGTTGAAATGATTTCTACGCACTTATACTTACAATTGCATGAGTCAGTATGAGTAGCGAAAAAACGATTCATTGCTGATCTCTGGCATGTACAGTCGAACTCCCATAACTCGAACTTCTCTAACTCGAATTTTCTCTTACTAGAACCAATTTGATTGGCAATAGCTCTAAAACAATAAACTACATACAATTCTCCTTCCGTAACTCGAATATCCATAACTCGAAATTCTCCATAACTCGAACCAAATACTCAAATTTGTATTCTATAACTCGAAGTTTTTTGCTTGTTTTGTTTATTTATTTCGCTCTTTTTTGCTTGTTTAGCAGGTTTGTATATTTTACTTTGCTCTTTTTTTCGGGGAAATCCCCTTTTGTACATTACGTGTGTCTTTTGGTTTGCCTAAATATGTTAAAATTATTCGTATGTGTTTATTTCATGGCAAGTAAACGTGTTTAATAATGTTTCCGATGGAGGGAAATATAAGTTTATAAAAGAAGTCGAGGGTGGATTCAAGAAAAAGGAAGCAGACAATAAATATGGTGTCCCAGCTAGTACGGTCTCATAGATTTTTAAAAATAAAGAATTAATTATCAACTCGTTTGAGTCAGTATCTCATCTCTTTAGTAAAATGATTAAGACCCAAATATACAAAATTATCGACATAGCAGTCCTCAATTGGTTTACAGCAGCTAGAAGTCAAACCATGCCGATATTTTACATCATTGTAACTTGTTTATTACAAATACATACCTACAAAAATACAAAATGTACACAAGTTTGCAATTTATTCTCTTTTCAACAAGAAAATTCCGTAACTCGAAGTCTCCATAAGTCGAAGTTTTTTTTGGGATAATAGTGATTCGAGTTATGGAAGTTCGACTGTATATAAATAAATAAAAATGAATACACAATAATTTTCGTATTTAAATTTTTTGGATAATCACTCCTATATAATGAAAAAGGGCGGCATATTAAAGAGTGCCTAAGTCCGCCACTGGTACAGACCGTGCAAAATATCTCATCAAGCACTTTGATTGCTGGATGTGTTGTTTGTCTATTCATTTTTTATACTATTTTCTTAACTTTTTGAATTTTCTTAACATTTTTAGGCTTAACTTTAAGCAAGCCGTCATTATTGTTTAATTATAACCTCCACCACAATAAGTTGTGAAGAGAGTATACTAAGTTTGTCATGTCGCTTGAAACTTTTTTATTATTCATCTCAGACCCCATAAAGTATATATATTCTGGCTCCTTTAGTAATTCTATGTCGATTTAGTCATGTCCGTCTGTTGAAAACACGCTCACTTTCGAAAAACTCAAAAGAAATGAGCAAACTGGTGTCAAATTGCTTGTTGTTATTCCAAGCAGTTTGGAATTGAAATCCAGCAAAATCGGTTCAGTAGGATCAGAGCTATGAATCAAAATGTGGCACCACCACCCAAAAAATTGATATTTTGTTACAAAAACTAACGTAAATGGTGGAAAAATGCACAGAATGACGTTTTATTCGACTGGAAATTGCGCTTTTAAATTTCGTGAAGATTGATCCATAGTTTACCCTAGGTCTCATATGAACCCTACTCCTGGAAAACAGTTTATTACGCCTAAAATCGTAATCAGATTAAAATTTAATACTTTTCAGTTTTATAGGACTAGTAATAACACTAAAAAATTTCGTAATGATCGGTCCATAGTTTACTAGAGGCCCCATAAAAAGCCCCCTTTGGTAAATTAATTAAAAACGCCTAAAACCGTAGCATATATAGATATTGCGGTAAAACTTCTTCCAACTTAGCTTCCTGTGACCAGAAAAAATATCATGCACTTTTGTGATATACGGTCCATAATTTATCTTAGATCCCATATTAAGCAGCGTTCTGAAATTCACTATAAACGCTATCTATGTTTTTTAATACCAGTTATCGCTCTGCAGAATTTTGGGATGGTTGGTCCATAACTCACAATGCTCCAATACAAATTCCCCTCCTGAAAATCATTTAATTTCGGCTTAAACTGTTACGAATCATGATATTTTATTCAAGCTAGTTAAAGTTACAAAAAAAGAAGCATAGAACTTTCTGATTGTCGGTCAATAATTTAATATACATACATAGGTCTAAACCGCAACCAATTTTAATTCTGATGTCAGTTTTTATAAAGGTAAATTAATAATAAATAGATATCATATAGATATCACTCCTGAAATATTCGAACTGTCGGTGGAGGGTATCAAAGATTCGGCGAAGTAGATTTTGTTTTGTATGGGAAATTTAGTCAAACATAACTAGAGTTTGCTCGAAGTCTCGTTATAACTAGATTTCGTTGTAGTGTAAATTGACTTCTTATCTTGTTCACTTATTTCCTCAAGACAGTCCGACCATACTGCACGATGTTCTTAATGTGACATTTCTTTGTTTCAGTGTTTGACAAGTTCCACCATTTGTGAAAATATGTGTTCAAATCAAAAAGCATTTCGTTCACTTGTTTTTTTTTTTTTTTTGGTCAGCATAACCGACCGACGATTAAAGCAAACCGGGTCTGTAGGAAATGCGAAAGCAGCTGTTTATAATCGCCCAGTTCGTTGGCCAAACAGTTACCGTGAACGGTGTTCGCTATCGTCTGATGATAACAGACTTCTTGTGGCCAGAAATTGAAAATATGGACCTGGACGAGATGTGATTCCAACAGGATGGTGCCACTTGCCACACAGTCAACGAAACAATGGCTGTTTTGCGCGAGAAGTTCAATGACCGTGATATCTCACGACGTGGCGATGTTAACTGGCCGCCACGATCATGTGATTGGACACCATTGGACTTCTTTCTTTCGGGATATTTAAAAGAAAAAGTGTGCGACAATAAGCCAAGCACAATACAAGAACTAAAGGAAAAAATAATTCGGCACATTAATGCGATGAACCTTTATTCTGTCTCAGAGTCATTGAAAATATGGACCATTGGATAGGCGAGTATTTGACCAATATTTTGTTTCACACATAATTGTCATAGATCCTTCCAAGGAAATAAAAAACAAGTAAGAGTGCTATATTCGGCTATGCCTAATCTTATATACCCTTCACCATGATGAGATAAGAACAAAAAGTTATATACATAAATAACGTTCTTTAGATACATATGTATAAATAAATATTAATTGAGCCGAAGAATATAAAAAACAAAGTTCTATATATGTACCTAAGCCCGTTTCCTCTTTTGCCAAAGATGATGTTTGAAATTCCTTTTATAATCTTAAAATCGTTTTTTAGAACATAAAAAAATAAAAAAAAAATTTCTTTTGGGATTCGAACTGGCAATATTATCAGTCTCAGGAGAGAACTTAACAACTCGGCTACGAAAGCTTTACTGAAGAAGCGTTTAATTAAAATATATGCAGTTTCTGAGTTTGTTTCTTAACTTGAGCGGCATATCATATACATGCATTAATGTGTATGTATATGCGTAAAATTAAACACATTACAAATAAAATCCACCACTTGTAGTGAAGGGTATAAAAAAACCAAAAAAAAAAAAACCACATTACCATCACTGTATTACCATAGCCACTGTATGACCGTAGAAACCAAAATTGAATTGGTTTGTATCGTATGTTTATGAAGTGTTGGTATGGTAATGCCACGTCTAATTGGACCTTTAACCCTGCTGTTAGGTTAAAAAAAAACTTACGAATGTTAGGTTAGTGGACTATTTGGTCCATATAAACAGAAAATTTAAAAAACAAGTATGGCATCCCCTTTTTTGTGTTTTTTTTTTTTTAATCAACATAGATTAAATATGTAAAAGGCAATTGTGGGATTTCCCTTTTAAATTTTTGCTGTAAAGAAGCACACATTTTTGCACTGCTTGGTTCAGTTGGTGTGTTGTTTTAAATAGTTTTACGTGTTTTACTTACGACATGGCAAATTTGAGCAAAGATGAGATACAAGAACTGCTCCATACAGAAAGTTACTCTGATATTTCAGATTCTGAAATTGATTATATTTCAGAAAATGGCGAATCAAGTTCTTCTGAATCAGAAGCTGAACAGGAACCCATTTTTGCTGCAGCTAGCTTTGTTGATCCGTTTTTATTGCTAAAAACAAAATGGTTTGGAGTGCCACTCCATTACCTCAGCCTATTGGAGCTACGGCTGAGAATATTATCTCAATACAAGCAGGACCAACTCGATTTGCAGTGTCCAGATGCACTGAAATGCTGTCAGCTTGTTTGTTGTTTTTTCCGCCTCCAATAGAAAGAATTATAATCGAAAATACTAATAAGTACGGCAGGGCCAAGTTTGGTGGCAAATGGAAAGATATTGATGAAGACGCATTGCGCGCATATATAGCAATACTCATTCTTGCAGGCGTATGTCGGTAAGTATATTTTTTATTTTAGTCTACTATTGACAGTGGAAAAAATTAAGATGTTCATGGTTTATTTGATGGAAAATTTGGTCGCCCCATTTTCCGATCAATTATTTCTGAAGATGCATTTCATATGATGAATAATGCCATCCGTTTCGATGATGTTTTGAGTCGACGACAAATGCGTAGTTGCGATAAATTTGCTCCTATACGTGAACTGTAGGACCGTTGGCAACAACTTCTTCCAATGTTTTGCAATTGCCACGAAAACGTGACCATTGATGAGCAACTGGTTGCATTCAGGGGGCGATGTTCTTTTCGGCAGTTTATGCCTTAAAAACCAGCAAAACTTGGCTTGAAATTTTGGTTATCAGTGGATTCTTAATCAGACTATATATGGAAAATACAACCATACCTTGGTAAGCCTCGAAATTTCCAGCTTCCACTTTTGAGTTGGTAAAAAAACTTCAGAAAAACTTACATATGTGGGAACAGTGCGCAAAAATAAAACATTCATTCCTCCGAAATTGCTGACTGTCAAAAAACTTCCTTTGTACCATTCCACATTTGCATTCGATGGCATTGCGACATTAGTATCATACATTAGCCACAAGAACAAAGCAACAATATTGATAAGTTCAATGCATAAGACAGCTGCTGTTGATGAGAGTGGATTGAAGAAAAACCAGAGATTGTTTCGTATTACAATTCAACAAAAGGTATGTTAGTGTTATCTACTCCTATAATTCCTAATGCTTCATCTCTTTTAGGTGGCGTTGATACTGCTAATCAAATGATTGGTTCCTACAGCACAAAACGCAAAACAAATAGATGGTCAAACATTGTATTTGCAAACATACTTGATACATCAGCTTTGAATGCATACATATTATTTTCTGAAATCGACGTTTTATGGGCACCAGCTGATCGGTATTGCAGGAGAACAGAGTTTTTGCGGCAACTAGCACGTACATATATGATGAAACGGACTAGATTACCTCAACAAGAGTTTTCAGCACAATTATTGACTGAAATACGATGCATAGTTCCAGTGGCCTCTTATAATAACGAAACTTCTAACTTAGGAGCTCGAAAGCGTTGAATTTGTAGTTGTTGGAAGTCTAAGTCTGACACAAAATGCTTCATTTGCAGCAAGTTTATTTGCAAAACTAATCGCAAAACATTTTGCTCATCGTGCAATGACAATTATTATAAAAAATACTAAATAAAATACTAAATACTTATTTATTTGAAATAAATGTAAAAAAATCAAAGAAAACCATAGAAAATATACTATGGAACAAATGGTCCCTTAACCTAAGATTCCTGTTTTAAGTCAGATCCTTGAATTTTTGTTTATAACATTGTTTTATAAAAAGACCACGTGAGCTTTAAATCTAAGTCAGTATATATCACCTTTCAAAAATTACAAGGGAAACAGTAAAAAAATTAGACCAAAGGGCTTAACCTAACAGCAGGGTAAAAGGAAAAAATTTGATGAAGTCGTGGTTTTTTACTCATATCTCAGCCATTTGTGGACCGATCTTGCTGAATTTCAAAAGCAAACAAATCCGGAGCATATGTGACATAAATGTATAATAACCTGGCCCCCATCGTATATGGGGTCTTCGGAAAATCTATTTCAACGGACAGACGGACATCGTTAAATCAACTTCGCTCCTCATAAGGATTAAGAATATATATACTTTATAGGGTCCAACATCAATATTATAGAAATTACAAACGGAATGACAAACTTATATATGCATACTAGAGCGACTCACCAAAAAAAGTGCTCGATGTACCCTCCTAAAAATGAACCTTGGACTTTTTTAAGATGACATTTTAAATATTTTGGCTCCAGGGTTAACCTCTCGTGAGCTGGACCAGTTTGAAAAAGGGTATATTTTTGCATGTTTTGTTACTTTAAGAATCTGTTTCCTTACCAACATATACAAGTTGGGTATCGTAATAAAGGTTTTTTAAGGCGCGTCCAACTGTATATAAAATTTGTCCAAGGACGATCATCCATGTCCTTTTTTTAAGGATTTTTTGTAAAAAAAAACCGGTTTTTGAATTTTTTGTTCGGGGTTGTTTGTAATAAAAGTGCCAAATTAACATATTTTAATCTTTAGTCGATTTAATTAAATACGTGTCTCAGCTTTTTTTGAAATTCGTGCTACTTCGCGTTTTGACAAAAATGCAATGGGGTGGTAACCCTTTGTTTTAAATAGGGAAATATGGGTATCAAATTTTATCTTTTGCTAAGTATATCATCTTTGTATGTAAATAATTCTGGAATATATATAAATGCAATTTTGTAGTAACTCTAATATGATAGCGGATTTAGTTTCTAGATCATGTATGGATGAAAATAGGACTAAAGAAAGAAAAAAAGAAATGATCCAGATAGAACCAGCCACTACCCGCACAAAATCCAGTCACATGACTAGTTTTGTGTCAATTACCTTTCCTATGGAGTAACTACTCTTTAAACACATTATCACCAGTAAGGTGATGTGTCGTATTTTCACCTATCACAATTCGTTCCTTTTTATAACAATATTGTGATCACTGGTCACGGGATAGGTACATTAAGAACAATCGACACAAATTTCCCGCAGGGTAATAATATCTCTCGCTATCTTTGGTTCGCTTTACGATTTTAGTACGATTTTAGTTTATAATCAAATTCACTTACGGATTATTTCATGTTCGAATTCGGAACTAAGCCAACTTAGACATTCTTGAGTCAAACAAAGTTTGAAATAAATTTTTAACTCTCTTTCACTTAAATAAATCACGTTTTACGTATTAGGTACGGGGCAGTTGAACAATCCGTGCCTGAATCAAGCATTCTCTACTTGATTTAAGGAAATCTTTACTATTGACACCGCTTTGACTTGATTTAGGAACTATTGGATTGAGTTTTCCATCAGTTGAGGTTCTATTTTGTAGACATTTGGACTGTATTTTTGCGACCGGTCGATTAACCTGTGGTAAAGGGCATACAAATAGTTCACCATATTTTGTGATAAGAAAACTAAAAAGAATTTAGAACGAGCAAATATTTTTGGTTTTCTTATTTTTTTTTTAATTTAAATTTGTTGTCTTAAGTGTGACACGTGTTTTAGAGAAATAAAAGCTTTTTATCGTCTTCTACAGTGTTATAAAGTGGTTTTAAATGACATTAGCTTAAAACGAAAATTTAATAATTTGAAAAATATTCTAATCAGCATGACAAAATTATACAGAAAAGATTTATTATTGCCATAGGAGGTCTTTTTGCGGTTTTTTTAATAATACCTTTCAATTTCACTATGAATTTTTTCCACATCACTGATATAGTTTTCAACGGCAGTTATAAAATGTTCTTCCATTGAAATTAGTTTTTCTAAGCCCACTACAGAGGAGTAATAATCTCCCGCAATTTGTTTCACGAACACAAAAAATACAAAACATTTTAGAAAAATATAAATACTGTTGGACGAAAACATTAAAAAGTTTTAAAAGTGAAATATTTTAACGAAAACTTTTTAAGAAACCTAAAGATATATTTTCAACAACTTTAAAAACTAAACTAAATTATTTTATGATTAAATTTTTAAAAGCAAGACTGGTTGCAAAGTTCAAATACTTCTTCTCGAAACACACTTAAAACTAACACGTTACTTTATTTAAATGTTTAAACAAGTGTTTTGAATTTAGTTTAAATTTGTATACCCTTTACCAAATGTGGAAAGAGTATTCATACATAAGTTAGTCATTCCGCTTGTTATTTCTACAACATTGATCTTAGACCCTGTAAAGTATACATATATGAATATTCTGGGTCCATATAAGCAGCGAAGTTTGTTTAAAAATGTCCGTCTGTCCGTGTATATATTGAAATGGGTTTTACGAACACCCTAGAAATGATGGGGACAAGGTTGCAAACGGAATTGTTTGCTTTAGAAATTCAGCCTGATCGGTCAACAAATGGCTTTGATAAGAGCAAAAAATGACGACTGCCTTTAATTTTACCCATAAATCCAATGTTATTGTTTTTTTATTTTTTTTTTTTTGTGTATACCTGCAGAACGGCAAGAGCCAAAGCTTCCAAATAAGGTACAAGCATATTGGTAATAAAAAAACAACTTCTCGAAAAAAAATGGGTGGGAGTGGAGGAGTTGGCGTGGCGCAAAATAGGTTTTTTTATCTAAAGTACGGTAAGAAATTTTTTTTCTAAATTTGATACACATAGCTCTCTAAATATATGGGCGGGATTTTAGTAGTGGGAGTGGCACCTTCAGTACAAAGACATTAAAAGTTTCTGTATATCTAGAGAACGGCAAGGGGAAAAGTTTCTTAGTTCGGTACAAGCCTATTGGTTATTAATACACAACATTCGAAAAAATTTAATTGGGATTGGAAAAGTTGGCGTGACACAAAATCTCTATCTAAGAAGAGCTATTTATAAAACTTTCTGTTCGTATCGCACCATGGTGTAGGGTATATATGATTTGGAATAGGCTAAATTTTTTTAAAACTATCGTTACCTTGATATAAAAAAGGCCATAACTCGTGTTTTTTTTTAAATCCAGTTTTTTGCATATTTCGATAGATGATCCGCTAACGTACCACTGGTAAAAAGTTGATGCGCTCCGACGGAGTTGAAATAAGCCCTAAATCATTTTGGTAATTTTTTCAAAAAAAAAAAAGCCCTAACTCATTATTATTATATAAAATATATTTAGAAAAGTACGCACTCAAAATATTATGTAGTTAAATTCAAACGAAAATTCATTTGAAACAAATTAAAATTCATTTAAAAAACGGATCATTTACATTTCATTTAAAACAAATGATTTTTTCAGTAATTTCTAAGTTTTTTATTTATTGAACATCATATTCGTTAAAATTGAATAGTTTTTACTTTTAAAAAATATATTTTAACCGATAAAAATCAAACAAATTAACAAAAAAAAAATACGGAAAACATTATTTTTTGGTAGTTTGTTTTTTTAATAACAAACATAAATGTTGAAAAATAAATTTATTCGTAAAATAACTATATTTTTATTCAATTTTAACAGTACCGAAAACGAATTTAATAACCTACAATCAGTTACTGTAATAATTTTATGAGTGCGTCTCCACCAGGTAACGTCTGAGTTATTTTCTTGGTACTCCACCAGTAAAACGTCTGAGTTACCTACATATATACGGTTCTCCACCAGTCATATTGAGTTTTTTCCTTTGGTTCTCCACCAGACAACACACTAAAACATTGAGGTTAAAAACGATTGTATATAGTTAATGCAAAAACCGTAACTCGGTACAGTTATACGACGCCGAAACACTAACCAATGCGGGGTGACAACGCAAAACGTAACAAAAGCAGACAAACAAAAACGACCTGTTTGTCCTTAAAAAATAACGACTAAAAGCGCGAGCTGCTTCTCCACTCAGAGCAGTTTTACGAGTGTCCGCGACTTGGAAAAATTTGATTAGCTTCGTCATCAGTGTCACTGTCTTGGCATTTTTGTGGCTTAATTACGCATTTTACATTTTTATTATCACTCCTTTATAATTGAGGAATTCACAAGGAAGTCGTAAAGTCATATGTCTTAAAAAAAATTACAAAAAATATATATGACTTCTGTGGGCAACCGCTTATAACTAAGATTTTTACTGTACAGTTATGACCAGGGAAACCAGAAATATGCTCTAAAAAACACGTGTTATGCGCATTAAATATGCAGTAATAACTGGAAAATATGCTCTGAAAAATTTTAAAAATATGCCCTAAAAATTAAAAACTTCTCATTTGAAGACACAAGAATTTAATTTAAATACCATAGTAATTAGGTAGCTTGCGGACACAAAGAGTCTAATTTGGTTGTGAAATTATAGACCGATTCTCATCATTTGCATTGACTTCGTCCATATTTGATCAAATTATCGACAAAATTGGTACTTGTACTCTGCTCACAAGGCTAACATCGTTAGATCACTTTAAAAAGTGATTCTGAGTCGATCGGAATACTAAAAGATTGGTCTAGATACAAATCGCATAACTTTTATCCTAAATGACAATTTTAGAGTAAAAATTAAATGTAGATGTCGAAATTAAAGTAACAGATTATCGAAAAAAAAAAAATTTTATTTGCTGCGAAAGCTGTTGTAGGCATCTAAAAAAATTTAATATGTATCAAAATATGCATTTAAAGAAAGAAATGCTGCAAAAAGGCTCTTTTAACTAAAATATGCCAAAAAAAAAAATGCTGCAAACGGTAAAATATGCAAAAATATGCACTAACAAATCGATGCCAAAATTCATGAAAAGCTCTAAAACTGATAAATATATTGTTTATGCATTCATTGGTCGCACAAGGAAAAACATGCAATTGCATATTTCTGGTTTCCCTGGTTATGACGAATCAATGAACACAGCATTAACACTTTTATTTTGTTTAAACCCCAACAGTATTATGTTTTTAACAATTGTAAAATATTATTAAGTACATTATGACGATATGACTTAATAGCACACCGTGTGAATTCCCCAAATATGTTTTAAGCTATTTAGAAAGAAATTTAATGTTTTTTTTTTATCAATTATTATAAATATGTATTGTCTAAAAATAACTGCAATTAAAAATAAATTATGTATGAAAATGCATTATTCCTGTCTTAAGAAACGTCTTGTAAAATAATATAGAATAGTAAAAAGGAATCTTAGAAATGCCCAAGTCATGTTCATTGTAAATATTATCTTCCATTTATTTGTTACGATATAAAAGAACAAGAAAATTTCACATTGTGAAAACTAAAATTATATACTTTTAGTTGCATTTAAAAAATTATATTATTGATTCCAAGATAAAAATTTGCTTAAAACTGCTAAAAATTAATAATTTTAAAACTTCGACTTTTCCTTAACAAAAAAAAAAACTTTTTACTCATTCAAAGCAAATTTCGATCTAGCAAAGGTTTAATAATTGATATTTGACTAAACATCAATGGCTGTGAGTTTTAAGCGTCAAAACATACATGTGAAACATGTTAGGGTTACCTCTCCGTGAAAGCCTGGGTTCGGTTCCCGCGGCAGTCAATAATGAAAAATTATTAATAAATTTTTATTAATTTCATAAAAATCTATACATAAAATAAAAATGAAATGTAATGTGTTGCTGATAGCATAACTTGAGAACGGCTTCACCGATTTGGACGATTTTTTCTTTAAAATGATCGCCATGGTCCAACTTAGGTTGATACGAAAAGCAAATTTTGCCCCACCCACTTTTACGCCCACTTGTTTTTATTTACCTAAAATAAAAAAACGGCTCCATAGATTTGACTAATTTTTCTTTTAAATGTTCGTATTAATCCATTTCACGTTTTCATCGAAAGAAAAATGTGCCACGCCTACTTTTACGCCCACTTTTTCTATTAAGCGCATAACTTGAGAACGGCTTGACCGATTTTTTCTTTAAAATCATCGCCATTGTCCAACTTATGTTAATACGAAAAGAAAATTTTGCCCCGCCCACTTTTACGCCCACTTTTTTCGATTTACCTAAAATCAGAAAACGGCTCCATCTAATTGACTATACTTACACGCCTACTTTTTCGATTTATCAAAAATCGGAAAACAGTTGCACCGATTTTGCGAAGCCCTAAGGGTATCAGTTCGAAAAAATTTTCCACGGTTGAATCGACACCAAAAATATGCTGGAGGGAAGCTGGAGGGATTTTTTTTCTAAACGCTACCGGTGGAACTGGGAAAACTTTTTTAATCGCGTTAATTTTGGCAACGATACGCTCGCAGTATGATTTTGTACTTGCACTAGCATCGTCAGGAATTGCATCGACATTGTTGGAAGGCGGTCGAACTGCTCATTCAGCACTTAAGTTGCCATTAAATGTGCTAATCAATGAAAATCCAACATATTGAAGAACAGTGCGAGGGCCAAAGTTTTGCAGCAAAGCAAACTGTACGTTTGGGATGAATGTACAACGGCGCATAAAAACTCTTTGGAGGCATTAGACAAAACTTTGCAAGATTTACGAAACAAAATTTTCGGCACTCACTGCCAGTGATACCACGATCAACGCCCGCCGATGAATTTATGTCTGTCTGAAGTCGTCTGCTGTGTGGAAACACGTTAGGAAGCTCAAATTTACTCTGAACATGCGGGTCGAGCTGCAGAACAATCAATCTCGAGACATAATTTCCAAACAATTGCTGGACGGAGGAAACGGCAAAAACCCGGTGGATATTTCAATTTCTGCCAGTTCACCGAATCAAAAGCAACAATAAACATCATAATGTTTTTTTATTTGGTGATGTACTTGTTGTAATACTGCCGCCACCGTTAACATGACTTCGCCTTATTGCTTGCAATTGCCATAATTCTTATAATAACTTGTAATACTTTTTTTATTGCACTATATATTTTTCATTTATTCTTACTTGTATTGTTTTTAGTTAGAAACAAGAGGGAACTGTCACGCCCACTTGTCTAATTTTGCCCAAATTTTGTTAGATTTTGTGTATTGATAACCAAGATGCTTGTATCTCGTTTGGAAACTTTGGCTCTTGCTGTTCTCCAGATATACAGAAATCAATAATGTCCTTGTATGGGAAGTGCCACGTCCACTTGTCTAATCCCGCACACATTTAATTGGATTTTATGTTTTGTTAACCAGGATTCTTGTACCAAATTTGGAAACTTTGTCTCTTGCCTTTCTCCAGATATACATAAAATACAAAGCAACAACAAGAGATTTTAGGGTAAAAATAGAGACAGTCGTGGTTTGTTTTACCAAATCTCAGCCATTTGTGGTTCGATTGTGCAGAATTTATTTTAAGCAAACAATTCCAACCGATGTGCTATATAAATATAAAACTACCAAGTTTCGATCATATCTGGGATCTTCGCAAAACACAATGCAACGGACAGACGGACATCGTTAAATCAACTTCGCTCCTCATAAGGTCCCAGAATATATATACGTTATAGGGTCTGAGATCAATGTCATGACATGTGCAAAGAAATTACATACGGAATGACCACCTTTTATATGTGTTCCCTTTTAACTTCGTTTAAGGGTATAACAAGATGTTAAGAGTGAAAGCCTTCATCAATATTGTATTTTTAGTTATAATAAAAAGCCCTTTCTAACACAATTTTATATAAAATATAAAATGTAGAAAAATGGTTAGCGCATTAAATTGCTTAGAGAATTTAATAAAAATCTGCTTTAAAAAAATCGCGACTACAAACCTTTAATTTTTATTAAGTTTTTTCCCTTCTCTGCTAAGAAAAACTTTGGTTAGGGCTTTTTTATAATAAAGTAACGATATATATATACATATATATATAACATTCAGTTTAGGTAATTCTATTTCCACGTGTTAATTAATTATAATTTATAATTATAAATGCATATAGTCAGTTTAGTCGTTTTCGAAGCCACAAGGTCTTCGGAACTCCTGATAACCTGAATGTGTCCAAATATTGGCGACTGTAAATAAAGTTAATGTTTATTTCAAACGGGTTTTCGAATGTATTTAATTTAACTTACTTTTTTTGTTGCCATTTAAAACTGGACAAGCTGCATGCAAACTTCTATAATCCACCTTTAAAGACTTATGTAAATTGTGCCACATGAGCATGGCACCTTTAACCGGCTTAACATAAACATTTAATATGGGAAATATTGTGAAACCACCTTCTGCAACATCGGAAAGCTAAAAGTAAAAATGTGATAAATGGTTTTAAATGGTCTACTCCTTTCATAAAACTTACATAAAACATATTTGTAGATATACGATCTCCAACATAATTATGCGTATAGTAATCCTTTAACGAAAAACGTTTAAATAAAAATTTTTGTGTAATTTGTATTATATGACCTACCCCAAAGAAATCATAATGTACATTATATTGACCACCAATACCATAATAAGCTATTTTCATGTCCTCGGCATTATTTAAATCGAAACCAGTAATGGCGCCCATAATTTTGTACATCATTTTAGTAATATTCGATGCTCCTGTATCAACCTTCGTTTGCTGACTAACCCGAATTTTAGTGATAATAATACGGCCATCCGAATCTATTATTCCAGACCTGCTCATTTTGTTATAAGTTAAACTCAATAATTTCGATATCTGCTCATCATTTATCAGATTATGATATAATGTAATCGGGGGATTATCCAATAAAGGTTCAACTTGAACCGGAGATAAGATAAAAAATGGGTGTAATTTTGAATCTAATTTACAGTTTAATTGCTGTAAATTTGTATAACTTTCTCCACGGCACAATCTTGCAGTATCATCATTCATTTCATTTGTTAAGTCCTCTACACTGCTGATATTAGTTTGTATATTTAATAAAAGATTTTTTGTTAGTTTAACACTACTTGATGGATCATTTTCTAATACATCATTTAAGTGTTTTACAGCTATTTTAGATTTACCAATAGCCTGATAGGCTATAGCTAAATATTCTTTAATGTGAGTGGTAAAAGTACATTTTATATCGTCTGTTTCTTCGCTATCTTGGAGTTTTAGGTGAGATTGCTTGAGCCAATCGATGGCAAGATAAAAACTAGAATAGTCCAATAAAGAAGTGCCAATTTCAAAACAATCGTGCCAGTCAGGCGGTTTGCTAGAAATATAAACATTTTAAAGGTTCTTTGAAAATTTATATACATGTTTAGCCTGCACCTGCTAGGCAGGAAGAAAAATTCTCCGCCCAGATATCTGGCTACGGGTTTTGCTATAAGCATGCAGCTTTCTAGCGTATCAGTGGGCTTCAAAAAGCTCTGGGTGGACAAAAAAAGCGGAAATTATATATCGCACCCCTAGTTCAAAAGTCACTCGACTCAAAATTCACTTTTCGGGTATCTATAAAAAAATATATCAGAGTACTATTTTGTTGTTGTCAACTGTTGCTAAAAAACAGTTATGTCTTTCTTTATTTTTCAATTGGTAGAAAGTTGCAATGCATAAAAGTGACTTATTTTAAGTTGTATCAGAAAATATAATGGTAGTATATCTCTACTGCTAAGTGCTTATAGTCTTAATTTGGATTGGGACACTCTTGATAAAATAAATCTTTATATAAGTTTATATTAATTCGACTTTTGTCAGTTAAGAAAACTGTCAAAACTTGAAAATAATTCAGCTAAAATGACATAACTTAACATATTTCGGTAAATTGTGCAAATAATATATCATCAAAAATGACACAACTAAAAATTGTCTATTATCTAGTGTATAAATATTAGAAAAAAAAACTTATTAGATCATAATCTGTATGGATTATGGATTGGAAATGGTCCAAAAATTGGTTTTTAACTATTTTTTTTAGCTCAAAAACAGATATTTTCGATTTCTGAAATATTAAAATTTTTGAGTAAAGTCACTTTTGAACTAGTTGTGCGATATGTATCGCTTTTGGAACTAAAAAATAGTCTGTTAAAGTTGAACTTTTTATACCAACTAGGGCTGCCAATTCCGATCACGAAAAAGACCGGAATTTTTGGGATACAGCAAATCCCGGGAATTAAATTTGTTAACAACGGGATTTTCGGGATTTAGTCAATCCCGAAATTGGTAACTAAATTTTTTTGTTTTACCCAGGGTTTAAAAAACTGCAATCGAAACCAAAAACTGTCTAAAAAAAATAACAGAAATTAGTTTACAACTTTGCGCTTTTTGTGTTTGTTTGACTGCGACTTTTGACATTTAATGAACCAGAAGTAAAAGCAACAATTTTTTTTTGCCAATGACAAATTAATGAGTATAATAAATTACAGTTTTTCTACTTTGACTGAAGTTTTTTAAATGCTGGCTTGACCCTTTTTTATAAAAAGTAATTCATCATGTCATTCCCCCTTGAGCGGATAGAGAACACAATATTGATCTTTAATATTTATTTAATTGACTCTGTTAAAACTGTCATTTAAAACAGGGACCGTAACAGTTATTCCTTTTTTCATAAAAGTCAGATGAAAACAGTTACTTTTTGATTTTGATTTTTTTGAACAAAAATAACAGCTATTTTTTGATTTTTATTTTTTCGATCAAAAATAACAGTTATTTTTTATCAAAGTTATTTTTGGGAATACAGTTATTTTTTGATTTTTATTTTTTTGAACAAAAATAACAGTTATTTTTTGATTTTTATTTTTTCGAGCAAAAATTAAAGTTATAACAAGTTAGATTGCTATATTCGGCTGTGCCGATTCTTTGATACCCTCCACCGACACTTCGAATGTTTTAGGAGTAATATCTGTATGATGTCTATTTATTATTATAATCTTTGTGAAAACAGACATCTGCATTAAAATTTGTTGCGGTTTAGACCTTATTGAAATTTAGAAATTATTGACCGACAATCAGAATAAATTTTAAAAAGTAGAATATCAGTTTAAGCTGAACTTAAATGATTTTCAGGAGAGCAATTTATATTGGAGCCATGGTAACCTATGAACCAATTATCCCAAAATTCAATACAGCGATGCAATTAGTTTTAGCGTTTGCGGAGAATTTCAGAAGGCTGCTAACATGGGATCTTAGGTAAATTATGGACCGTATATCACAAAATTGCATAACATTTTTTCTGGCCAGATGAAGCCAAACTGGAAGAAAGTTTACCGCGTATTTAATTATTTTACCAGAGTGGGCTTTAAATGAGGCCTATGGTAAGTTATGCAGCGATCTTCACCAAATTTCACAGTTTCATTTCTAGTTCTATAAAACGATGATATACCAAATATTGTTATGATAGCATTACTTTAAATGGTTTTATGCGTACTTAACTATTTTCCGGAAGTAGGTTTTATATGGGGCCTAGGGTAAATTATGGACCGATCTTCACGAAAATTGATAGTCTTATTTCTAGTCCTATAAAACTGTGATGTACTAAATTTTGTTATGATAGCAATTTTTTACGGATTTAGGCGTACTTATCTATTTTCCGGAAGTAGGTTTTATATGGGGCCTAGGGTAAAGTATGGACCGATCTTCACGAAATTACAAAGTCTTACTTCTTGTCCTATAAAACTTTAATGTACCAAATTTTGTTATGATACCGTTATTTTTTACGGTTTTAGGCGTACTTAACTATTTTCCGGAAGTAGGGTTTATATGGGGCCTAGGGTGAATTATGGACCAATCTTCACGAAACTTCACAGTATCATTTCTAGTCCCATAAAACAGTGACGAGCCAAATTTTGTTATGATAACAATATTAATTATCGTCTTAGGCGTACTTAACTGTTTTTCGGGAGTGGGGTTTATATAGGGCCTAGGGTAAATTATAGACCGATCTTCACGAAATTTTACAGCGTGATTTTCAGTTGAATAAAACGAATTCTTGCAAAAGCTCATCTCATTCTGTGCATTATTCCACCATTTATGTTAGTTTTTGTAACAAAATTATTAATTTTTTTTAGGTGGTGGTTCCACATTTTGATTCATAGCTCTGATCCTACTGAACGGATTTTGCTGAATTTCAATCCCAAACTGCTTAGGATAACTAAAAGCATTTTGACACCCAGTTTGTTTAGTTCTATTGAGTTTTTCGAAAGTAAGCGTGTTTTCAACAGACGGACAGACAGACGGACATGGCTAAATCGACTTAGAATTACTCAAGGACCCAGAATATATACACTTTATGGGGTCTGAGATGAATAATAAAAAAGTTTCACACGGAATGACAAACTTAATATACCCTCTTCACAACTAATTGTGGTGGAGGGTATAATAATTATCATTGGAATTTCTTATGCACATTAAAATAATTATTAAAAGTCAACTAAATTGTTAAAACACGTACATTTCTTTAGAGAATAACTTTTATTTTTGCTCGAAAAAATAAAAATCAATATATGTATAACTCTTATTCTTGTTCAAAAATATTAAAATCAAAAAATAACTGTTATTTTTGATCGAAAAAATAAAAATCAAAACATAACAGTTATTTTTGTTCAAAAAAATAAAAATCAAAAAATACCTTTTAAGTTTGATCGAAAATATAAAAACCAAAATTTTAAAAATCAATATATTTTATCATTGACAAGTGCATAAGGAACCATATGGTATACTTGAATCAGTTTTTCGAACTTTTATTTCTATATGCTTTTTTTGTTTTAAAATTCCAATATAACTGTTATTTTCGGTCCCTGATTTAAAACGAAAGAACAAATTTAAACTTTGTTTTTCTTTTTGAGCGTGTCCACCAATTATTACATAGCGTCTGCACCTGACAATTTCTTGTCGTACCAAACGTCAAACTTCATATTAAAAAACGATGACAAAAATTTTCAAATTTTTTTTATATAGACTTTGACGTTTGGTATGACAAAAAGTTGTCAGGTGAAGACGCTATGTTAGGAAATGTTAACGTGAGAAGCGATTAAAATAATAAAAGAAGAAATAGTTTACCGAAAAAAAAACTTTCTTTTGAAATGCACAAAACATTCCGCTGGTCTACCAAATTTAAAATTTAAACCTTAATCTTTACAGGGTTAGGATTATTAAAGTGTTTACCGAGAGTGGGTAATATATGGAGCGATTTCACGAAATTAAATAGTGTACACCTGTACACTACAAAATTCCTTCTGCTAGTGGGGGTGGGTATAAAAATGTATAAAGATTTTTATGGTTAGATAACTAAGTAAATTGAACCTGTCATTTCGAAAAGGGCACGAGTCACACTTTTTTCAAATATCACCTTTTGACGCCATTTAATTCATTTAAGGGTTTTACGTATTCTCTGTGAATATGGTAGATCTTCAAGTGCAACAAACCTGCTTATATGGCCCTCGAAATCTAAAGTCTGTATGAAAAGGGCACGAGTCCGGGACTTATGCCCTTTTCAGGGGAAACAAAATGCTAATGTATAATATTTGTATAGAATTCTATTATTGGCACCTCGTCTCTGATGCAGCCTACTGTGTATTTTTATTCTGAATTATTTTCCAATCAATGAAAAGAAAATACCAGATTTGAAAAAACTAGAAAAATACATTCCAGAAAAGTACCAAAATTTCTATGCAGAGATTTTTGCATGGCCAACAACTTCAGCTAATGAACAATATGAAGAAAATAAAAAAAATCTTTGGATTTGCGATTATTTCTAACAAGTCATTTCGAAAAGGGCATAAGTCCAAAAATTTCAACCACCAAAATCTGTATGTTACATGCTTTTTTTAAAAATAAATAAATGGCACAAAAATTATATATGTTTTTATTTATTAACTTCTACATATATTCAGTTTCTTAACCATCATAGATTTTTTCCGAACAAATACGTTTTTTGTTAATCCTGAAAAGCTTTAATGTATGGACTCATGCCCTTTTCGAAATGACGAGTTCAATTGGTTTTGTTACTTAATTTCGATTTCCAATTTCAGAAACTTATTTAATTCATTTAATAAAAATTTGAATAGAATCTTACAAATAATATAATTACTAATTGTAAGTTTTGATCCACCTTTTTTGATTACTCTAAATAGTTTTTATAGTTTTCTATATACAGGCTTTCAAGGTACAAGGTATAGAGGCTTAATGTAAATAAAAGATTATTTATTTAATTTTCAAGACGTTTCTTTGATATTCTTTCCAACTTCTTCAGGGATCGAGTTTTACTAGTTTGCTCTATTCATTTACAATATCAACTATTTTGTTTATTTAGTTTCAATAAATTAAGGTATTGAATAAAGTACAGATTATATGGTAGTTATTTTGTAAATGAATCAATTAACACATTGATTGAAATCGTACTCTGTTTTTTTATCATATTTTTTTAATTAAATTAATCATTCAAAAAGAAAAAAAATCACAATCACCCTTATCGTTGTTGGCAATATTAAAATACGTCTGCGACTGTTTGGTAGTAGCCCTGCAGATAACGAGACTAGTCCATACATGAATGTAAACAGAAGTCCATAAAGGAGTAGAAGTACTCCAAAACTACTCCAAATATATGGGTAAAAGGTGGTCCATTTAACATTACGATGTCCTAGGAGGGGACCATATTACCCACCGAAGAAGTCCCTAAACTACTCCATGGAGTAGTAAAGTGTGTTTGTTTTAAAAGTACTCCATGTTACTACGGTATGGAGTACACTTTAGGGGTAGTTTTAACATTTTTCTTTTTAATTTTTTACTAATCGCCTTTAATGGTGTGTGCTGCAGTCTATTATTGCTATTATTAAATATATTTACTTTGTATTTTTAATTTTTTTACCTTTTTTCCATAAATTTCACAAACTTTCACTTTTAAATTAACTATTAATAATGGACACCATCACTGTAAACTATAGAAAAGTATACATCATGCAGTTGTTGGCAGCACTGCAATGCGGGTACAATGTTATAACATTTATATCGTGACGGCGTAATCTTTTTTACATCGAGAAACGATGGTATATTTTGTTTTACATCTTTTCGATGCGTGAAGTTCTCACTAAAGATCATGGGTACAGAATATGTTTTTGGACAATAAAAATTGAGATGAGTACAAATTTGAATTATTGTCTTAACAACTTTACTTAATTCCAATGATTTCTTGTGAATATGAGTGAAGAACATTCGCATAGAACTTGTTTTTCTGAAATTGTGACACTAATATGCCTTGAAACATGGATTTGGAACAGTTTTCCATCAAAATAGTAAATTGAAAAACTATAATAACAAGGTTGTATTTCCAAATTTATCGAAACTGGTAAAGACTTTGTTGGCCAACCTTGCCAATGCAAACGGCGATGCAGAGAGACCACCAAAAACCGAAATAAATTCAGCCACACAAATCTAAGTTTAATTTTTATAAGAAGATCATTTTCCCAAAACCATGCAATAGGCTGCATAGATTTCGAATGTACTAGTGGTCACCTTAGAAAATTCAGTTCAAAAGAAATAACAGTTTTTCTACATTGACTGCAGTTTTTAAACGCTGCTTATAGCATAATTTTTTTCTAGCGGGTCCATGATTGGCCATAGGTTCGAAATAGGTTATACTTAGTGGCTTGAGCCACTAAACTTTCTTAATTGTTTTCTCTTCCATTTGGTATCAACAACATAAGTCCAACACAGCTGCTTTCAATCATAATGATTTGATCTTTTGGATAAAAGTAAGATATTTAAATAATTTTTCAATTTAACATACCGAAAAACTAGACGTTTTTTAACCAACTTCAGAGATATTCCAAAATAATAACTTCTCTAATGAAGTGTTGAAGTTTTTTGTGTGATAAATATGCGAATATATTTCCCTAAAATCAAATAATTGCCAAGAGTAAAACTTTGTTAGGCAATTTACAAACGTGCTATTGTGTCATATTGGTTGTATTTGCTATAATTTTGTGAACATCACCATATTTAACTCACCCATATTTCTCGCTTTTGGCAATTGCATCAGCAGGTAATTTATAAACATTTTGTAAACGCCTCAAGCCTTCAAAGGCACCTTTCAATTCACTGTCATCCGGTAGTTGAAGAAACTTTTCTTTGAATTGGGCTGATAACTTTTCAATATCTATAAGTACATATGATGAAAACTAATTTATAAAAAAATAATATGTTCATTCCGAAGGCACATTTAGCAAGGATTACAGCCATACCTAAACAAGAGCGGAAAGCGGAACGTTTTCTTCCGCTAAGCCTCTGCACTGATAAGCAAAACCTTAACAAGATCATCAACGGTGTGTCACAAACAGAAGTGTTAACTTTCTTGTTAAATAAAACCCAAATATTTCAAATAAATTATACCACTTGATTGACCCTAAAAACAGCTAATTGCCATTATTTCTTCAACTTCACTATTTAACGAGTTATCAAAATCAAGGCGTTGCTGCCGCACTGTTTGCGTATGTTACATACAAATTACATACAAACAGGAAACGCTTGCCGCTTTTGTTTAGGTATGGCTGTTTGGGAAGACAATACGAATTTATAATTCCAAATTGTCTAAAGGTTTCTATGACTCTCACTCACTCACCTATTTTGATATCAGCAAATTCAACGGTTTCAAACAAATCATTCCAATCGTTTACCAGACGTTTTATTAATGTAAAAGCGTTGATGGGATTCTCAATATAATCATTAACATCCCTTTTAGCCAACTTGTGTTTAAATTTAACATCTTCAATAAATCTAGAAAATGGTTTAAAAATATATTTTGAAAAACAGCAAAGCAGAAATAAGCGAAAACTCCTTCAATTGAGTCGACCATAATCTGTATAGAAATATTTTAAAGGCAAAAGGACGGACAATTTAGAAGGGAAAACTGTTTACTTTTTTTCACGGTAGGCGTGATTATGTATCGAAATGGGGAACAAATTACAGTGGGCATTAATTCCATGGAAACATGTGTACGCTCTGTTTTTGTTTTTAAAATCATAACAAAACTTATTTATTGCAATTATTGTTTTATAGTAAGGTCTTACACAAGGCGAATTCATTTCATGTAATCTCGGTACAACAACATGTACAACTCGTACAAAAATCACAAGCAATTTGCTTTTGTAAAATTATTGTACAATATCAAAAATTTTGACATCCAACAATTATAAAGCTAAAAAAAAGTCATCAGCAGGGCTTTTAAGATCACCTGGAATGAATTCGCCTTGGTATTACATACACATTAATTCATATCTATTTGGCATATTTGTTAAAAACGTTTTAAATTCAGAATATTCCATTTCAAAATTGCAACTTATGCGAGATATCATAGTTTCCAATTTCGTTTGGGAGCAGATGAAAACCCAACTAGACAGAAAATATTTTGTTTTTTCTGCCCTTTTTGCATTTTTTGTTTTGCTTACGCAGTTCGTGTTGATAGTAGCGGTCTGTTTTTACACATTGCCACTTTACTACCAAAAAACATTTTCTTTCTCTTTCTTCGAAAGCTGCCCTCGCAAATTATTTGGACATTTTTCATACGTCACTTTTTTCATCTCTGTATGCTTTGTGATTTTAACCAGGATAAAATCATGTCTAATTTCTGTTCCTTTAGCCAATGATTTTATGTATGTATATTGTATATGCATATTTATGTATTTAAAATACCAAAGCAAACAATTAAAATTAAAATATTTTTACCATCAAAATAAAATAATTTTTTCTTTTTTTATTTTTTGTTGTAGATTTGGACTCAAAAGATAAAATGTTCAAATTTCGAAAAAGTTCCAAATTTATAAAAAAAAAAAAATAGATTTGGTGACAAAAACTTTCGAAAATACAGGTTTAAGCCATTTACTTCCCAAAATTGATGAATTTAAAAAAGTACCAGACACCTGTCCGCTTTTTTTTTTTTAATAAACAACCATAATTAATAAATTTTTTCGTTGTTTCGCTTTTATTTTAGGAGATATGTGTTAAGCAAATTTAACCCATAAACATTTGTATAGCAAAAAGTCCCATCCTATGGAATCGATTAGGCGAGAGGGCAACCTCCGGTCCAAATTTAAAATTTTTAGCCTTTGGTGGTAACGATGTGCGATGGCGAGTCAGTCAGTAACGTTACGTACGATGGAGTTTAAGGGGTGAACTTTAACGTTCGAATTTCGAAAAAGTACCAAATTCGTATTTGTATTTTTTAGATAATTTACGAATGATTGTTTATTTCTATGCTTATTGGCTTAAAAGATAGATGACATGACAATAAGGTTTTAAAATACAAAGTACCAGAAATCTGACCGCTTATTGTAATTTTGGAGATTTGATGCTACCAAATTTGCCCGTTTTTACCTCCTAAACATTCGAATTTACAAAGTGGATATATCAAAAATGATTTTTTTGAAAAAACTTAAAAAATATTTGTACGGACCGTTCTAAAAGCTAGTTTACACTATCTCACAATTCTTACGTATTCCATAATACTTTGTGAGATAGGAATCTAATGAGTTTTGTTGCGACTGTCAAAAAATCTAATTTAACATGACAGTTTGTGTTCACACCATCACACAAAGTATAAACACTCACACATGTAATAAAATGCAACCCTGATCCAATGAAAAGTACTGTTTAGAAAATTTTCAAAAAACGATGAAGTCGTTTGGGATGTCAAATTTTTTTCATAATACTTGTCATTTTCGTGACACATTGCATTCACACTATCACACTTTGTCTTATTGCATGAGTTTTTGACATATATTAATACAAAGTATAAAAGTGTAATTTAGCCTTTAACGAAATTTAACAGTGTGATTGATTTCTAGTGCTGTAGAACTGTGTTGTATCAAAGTTTACTCAGCAGCGTTAATTGTTGCTGTTGTATTCGTTCTTGTTGTGTTTCGATAGTAGGCTTTATATGGAACCGATTGCAAATTGTGGAGCGAGCTTCACGAAATTTAACTGTATTTATTATCATATAGAACAAAATTGTGCAAAATCTGATATCACTCCGAGCATTATACCACCATTTATGTTAACTTTTGTAACAAAATTATCAATTTTTTAGGGTGTTGGTTCCATATTTTAATTCATAATTAAACTGATCCGATTTCGCTGGACTTTAATCCCAAATTGCTAGCAGTAATTTGACACCAACATAGTTCTTTTCTTTTGAGTTTTTCGAAAGTGAGCGTGTTTGTAACAGATGGACGGACGGAAGGACAGACAGAAATGGCTGAATTGACTTAGAATTTCTCAACGAGCCAGTAAAAACATACTTTGTGTGATCTGAGATGAATAATAAAAAAGTTGCACAACGATTAGCATGCCCTCATTCTCCACTAGTGGTGGAGGGTATAAAACGTGCTTTGTTACACGCAAAGAAAAAACATGGCTGTGGTCAACATATTCTAAGAGCAACATATTATAATAAGATTTATGATTGAAGTCACCATATTAAGATTATTATTGAATCATATTATGACTAAATATACTCGTAATATTTCAACATAATATTTTTCCCCTACTCATATTATTATTCTGTTAATCATACTAAGCTAAGAAGTAAACAAATCATTGTCATGTTAATCATAATAAGTTAAGAACTTATCATGTTATTGTCAAGTTAATCATACTAAGTTAAGAAGTAATCAAATTATTGTCATGCTAATCATAATAAGTTTAGAACTAATCATATTATTGTCATGTTAATCGTAATAAACTAAGAAGTAATCATATTATCATCATAATAAATTTGGAAGCAATCATATTATGATACAGCCCTTTTCATAACTGCCAAAAAAATACAAAATAAATTAATTTTTTTTTTGGATCGATTTTTTTATTTTGTGGCTTTTTACAATTTTTCTTAATTTAAATCAAATATCGGAGCTCAATATAAGGCTTGCAAAAGAACAAATGCAAAATCTGTGGTTTTCATAGGCAACCGCGTATGTCCATTTTGCCGATTTTGAGATGTTGATGCCAAATTGCCTAATTTAAAACGCTCTTTACATGTTTCATAAAATTTTTGAAAAAAGATGGATCAATTCCGATTTTTTAACGAAGTGACAAAGTTTAATAAGTGCAATTACCTATAGGAATGGGCTATAGCCCATTTGATCTTGAATGGTTTTTCGGCTTTCCTGAAACATTTTTATAAAATCTGACGAAATCTCTGCGTGTTTTGTTGTTTTACAAAAAACTACGATATTTTGCATTTGCACTATTACATCACTAATACCGCTAATATTTTAATTTTTTAATTTCTTTAAACATATTTTTTTTATGGGAATTTATCTTTAAATAGTTTAATCGCTCACATATAAAATAAACGACACAACTGATTCAAAATTATTTTACAAATGGCGATAACATAATATTATTAGAGTCAAAATAGTTTGATAACATCTTAAACATTATATGATTAATGTACAGAAAGTTATCATGTTATGGCTATTAAATATCATGATATGGTTGTGAGTAATATAATATGTTTTGAAAGTTATCATAATTTAGTTGTTAGAAAAAAAATAATAATTTTTCAGTCAACAATACTCAAATTTATAATTGCGATAAACATTAATATGTTTACAGTAACTATAATATTGTTGATATTAAATAAAAATAAAAATTTTTTGTGTACGACAACAATATATTGTTACAATAAACATAGTGTTGTTGCCGTAACAATGCCCAACCATATTTTGTCTCTGCGTGTACGTGTTGGCCATATCAGCCTATGAGAGTTTGTCACGCCAGAAATTGCAATAAATCATATTGGTCGTTCGATTATGAAAGAGCATGAGATGGCTGAGGCATCTAAACCAAGAGAGGACATCACGTTTTTTTTTAGAAATATTTTCAATTTAAAAAGCTTACTGCGCAATGCATTCTGCGGATATCTTCTGGTAAACGTGCACCAAAGAAAGCTAAGTTAGCTCTTTCGGCCAACTAGGTTATGGCCACAGTTTTTTGGGATGCACATTTATAATCTGGAAAATGCACTGATGCACACTTGTGTAATCACTTTTACTATAATCCAAGCATTTGGCCATGAACACATATCCCATCCATCGTTATCTCCAGTTTTTTGGCCATGCGACTTTTTTCTGTTTCCAAATTTGAAAAAGTTTCTGGGTTTGGTTCATTGGTTGGCCTATTTTGAGGGTCTTGAGATATTTTAATTTTTGGAGGAAAAAAAACTAGAAACGCCATGGACGAAATATATCGAAATTAAAGAAGACTATGTTGAGAAATAACAAAGGGTGGTCTGTCTACTCTCAGTTGAAATGGTTGGTCACGTTACATTAGTTGTGGCAAAATATACTTTGATATAAATATCATCAAATATGTATATACATACTAAGAATTTTTCTTCCACAAAAAAAAAAGGAAAAAAAGAAATCAAGTCAAGAGGTTATCGAACTGCTCTTATTTGATCCATGTGGCATTTCACAATTAAGGATGTTTACCTGCATACATATATGGTGCATTAGGGTGACCGTTAAAATCAAGAGTTGGATTTCTTTAGGTCTCACCCGTGTTAAGGACGATCGGCGAACGCTAAGCCGTCCATCACGCCAACCAAAGTTTGAGAGAAATTATATTTTTAATGAAATCTGACTTTTATGTTTCATAACTTGAAAATATAAATGGTAGCAAAATTGTTAACAAGTTTTTCCCTAATCTCTTATTCAACAAAATAACTGAAACATATCGAATAAGCAACTAAAAAAAAATCAAATTTTTTAGGTGAGAGCATGGAAAAATAGAAAACATATATGCTCTATACAGTTAACGACTACCCCAATTGTGCATGTTTAGTTTCTTAAGATACTGTACTTCTAAAGGTGGTGACACAATTTATTATCTTCTCCAAATTGGTTGGTCATAGTAATATTTTTAATATTTTTATCCTGTATAAGTGGACATTATTGTTTTTGTAATAAAATGTTTGTAATGGGGTTTTAATCAAAGATGTGGACAAATTTTTTAAATTTAATTTTCAGGTTTCTTGAGCTTTTATCCTAGCCGATGTTGGTTTTCTATTTACCTTTGGGCACTTTCAATAACCTCTTGTTGTAACTGCATCTGCTGTCTAAAGTCCTGTACGATTGCTGCCTCCATGTTGGCCAATACTTTCAAACGTTCCACTGAAGAATAAAACTCTCCATTCGCCATAAAATAGCTGCAGGAGAAGATGAAAACCATTAACCACTGGCAACAAAAGGACGACAATGGTCTCATAATTGTTGTAGCTTTTTCTTCTGCACTAGTTGTTGTATTTAGTCTTATATTAAAAACTGCTGTTTTATGTTCTAACGATAATAATTAGAATTGGTTTAAAAATATTTTACTTTTAAATTTACTGTAAACACAGTAAACAGAATTTTCTGATGACGTTAGTTGTTGCTCGTTTAATGTTATTAAGGTAACTGAAAACGCCTTGTCTAATTTTTCATGAAAAACATTATGAACAGGGTCTTAGAGTTTCGTCTAGATTAAACTGTTAATAATAAAACATATTGTATAGTGTCTACAATAACCAGATAAGAAAATTAATGGAAAAACGAGTTTAATGTTGTCTTTAAAATAAAATGTTTGAACAGACTGTACAAACAGAAAACAAATGTTCAAATAATATTTTTCTTTTTAGAAACAAAATGTCAATTTTTCAATATTTGATGTCTGGTAAATTTCTTGTAAAATGTGTGTTATTAAAAAAAAATATGGTCAATTACAGAACATTGTTATGCCCTCCACCACAACTAGTGTGAAAAGGGGATTTTAAGTTTATCATTACGTGTAAAACTATTTTAATATTATCTAACACCACATACATACAGACAAAATTTTTGGACCAGTTAAAGCATTAATCAAAAATAAAGGGGAGGGAAGGGACACCCTTAAGACCTATTGTGTCGTCAGTGCAAGTGGCGCTGCGAAATATGGCCCCAGGAAATATGGCCCCAAAAAATTAATGAAAATTGACCCCAAAGTTGGGGCTATTTTTCATAATGCAATATGGCCCCATTTTTTTAATGAAAAATTACCCCAAAAAAATGAAAAATAACCCTAAAAATAAAATGAAATATGACCCTAAATTTGTGGTTATTCTTCATTATGAAAAATCAGCTCAAAATTTATAATGAATTTTAACCCCAAAAAAGAACACAAAGAAAGTGACATTAAACATTTTCGGTGGAGTTCATATGCCCAAAACTAAAAATCCCAAATTTAGAATCCCGATTTCAAAATCCGGATAATTATACAGTTTTGGTTTTAAAAATCGTACGATTGATAGCACGGTTGGGCTTTCGGCCATGCATAAGGATTTTTTTTTCTCTATGGTATAACGAACACTGGCTTTGCTTACTAAAGCTGTACGTTATAGCCGGCCTTTGGCCGGGCGCAAGGATTTTTTTCTCTATGGTATAACGAACACTGGCTTCGCTAACTAAAGCTTCTCTGTATAGCCGGCCTTCGGCTGGGTGAAAGGATTTTCTTCTCTTTGGTATAACGAACACTGGCTTTGCTCACTAAAGCTTCACTACATAGCAGGCATTTGCCGGGCGCAAGGATTTTCTTTTCTATGGTATAACGAACTCTTCTCGTCATAGCCGGCCTTCGGCCGGGCTCTAGGATTTTTTCCTCTATGGTATAACAAACACCGGCTTCGCTAACTAAAGCATCTCTGCATAACCGGCAAGGATTTTCTCTACTTTGGTATAAGAATTCGGGTTTTTTATGTTATCCCTAGAAACTTTTACATAGAATTTTATAAAATTTGTGTAAAAATGTTTGGGGTGATTTTTCATTTCTTTAAACTTGCATTTTTTATTAGTAGATGAAAAATAGCCCCAAAGTAAAAATTGTGATTTTATTTGGGGCCATTTTTCATTCCTTGATATTGGGGTCATTTTTCATTCCACTTAAAATGCAAAAACGCCCTAACGAAAAAATGAAAAATAACCCCAAAAAAAACAAAAAAATTGCGCCAAAATTGCGTGTTGTTGTTTCTCATGTAAAATTTTGGGGCCGTTTTTCATTTTCCTTTTGGGGCCATATTTCCTGGGGTCATTTTGCGCACCGCCTGGTAATATTCTTAAAGTCATAATTTCTGACAAATACAATGTTAAAAATTCGATACGGGTAAAGGAGCAACTGAGCGGCGTGAAAATTAACAATAATGAAATTATGATATCCAAACATACCAATTCAGACGGCAATAAACACAATCATGAAAAAATTAAATATTATTAAAAATCATACTAAGATGTCCAGCTCACAATTTTTAAGAATACTCAAATTTTGTCTAAATGACAATAATTATTTTATGTTTGGTGAAAATATTTATACCCAAATCTTTGGCATGCCAATGGGGAACCCACTATCACCCACTTTAGCGGATATCATACTTGACAGCCTTCTTGACGATGCAATTACAGAACTAGAAAATAAAAATATTTACATTAAATATATCGCCAAATATGTAGACGACATTTTGGCGATAACTCGCATAGAAGACAAGGACACAATTCTGTCAACTTTTAACAACACCCTTAGATACAATTAACAACTGAGATTGAGAAAAACGGAGAAATTGCGTACTTAGACTCAACAATTATACGCAAAAATAATATGATTCTGTTTGATTGGTACACTAAAGAAACATCTTCAGGAAGGTAAATGAATTACCACGCTACACAACTCAAAAATCAAATTATAAACACAGCAAAAAATTTTATTTCTAGGGAATACAGCATAAGTGATACACAATTGCATAATAAAAACAAACACATCATAACAAACATTTAAAAAAACAATAGCTTCCCCACCAAACTCACATCTACATTGATAGACAATACGATTTAACAATTGGATAAGGACAGAAATAACCACAATAAATCTGCAAACATAGAAAAAGAAGAGAACAAATTTTACAGTGTAAAATACATGCCTGGGTTAACCGATAACCGATAAAAACATACGGTCGTCAATAAAAACAAAAAACATCTGTTTTGCATACAAACCCAATTTGACATTAAGTACAATTTTTTCTAAAGTTAAGGCGCCAATTAATAAAGCCCTTATGACACTACATTTTTTATTCATTAATTGATATAGAATTGATAGAAAGAAACGGTAAATGCTAGAAAGAGCACACTATAAAAAATGTAAACAAAGTTTTTTAGTTTCTTTTTCTCTTGTTATGGTTTCGTATCAGGGATGGCGTTCAGAATTTTTAAAATTGTACCAACAACCTTTTAAAATTGTACCTAATTGTACTTAAAGATTTTTTTAGTTGAAATTAATTTTATTTATGTTCTCAAAAAACACCACAAAAAGGTATTATAAATCTTAGTTTGAAAAGTATCCACAAAAAAGTACAATTGAAACAACTTAGACATCCCTGTTCTGTTAATTTTATTAAGTCTGAGTTCATACGGCTCAGTTCTTATTGACAAGATTCTTCCTTTTTCTTTTTTAAACATGAATTGGCGTTCAAATGATTCATGTCATGTTGACGACATGTTTTTTATTTTGTATAGTCGTGCGTATGCATGTGTGCTTTTTTGATATTGAAAAAAATAACAAAATTAAACAACGAATGAAGAAGAAAAACGTAAAGACAGTTCATGCATCTGTGTACTCGTTTCTTTTCCCCTCATCCCTCTCACATATAAAGCAGCAATCTTGTCAATAAGACATGAACCGTATGAACACAGACTAAATGTTGCCAACTTTTTGTTTATGAGAAACCTAAAAACAAAAAGCGGTAAATCGCTGAATTTGCCCATAAACCGCTGATTCAGCAACACTTTTAATATTTTAAGCTTGAAATGTCAATTTGAAGTTGAACAATTTTACATTTGTTTTGACATAACTTCATTTTTTTTCGATAACTTTAGTAAAAATGAAAACACTTTAGTACGCCTAAGACAGTAACAAATAAAGCTATTATAATAAATTTTGGTCTGTAATAGAGTTTTGGGACTATAAATCACACTGTTGAATTTAGTCAGGATTGGTCCGTTATTAACCATTGGCCCCTTATAAATCCCACTCTCGGATAACACTTAAGTAAACCCAAAGCCTTAACAAATAAAGCTTTTGTAAAACGTTTTAGTCTGTAACTGTGTTATATTACTATAAATCAAATTGTTGAATTTCGTGAAGTCTGGTCCATTAGTTACTATAGGCCCCATATAAAGCCCACTCCTTGAAAACACTTAAGTAAGCTATTGTAAAAAAATTTATTATGTCACATTTTAATAGGACCTAAAATCCCAATGTCAAATTTTGTGACGATCGGTCCATAATTAAAAATAGTAGGTGCTTAATAAAGCCCACTCCGATAATATTCTAACAGTAGGTGCAGGGTAAAAAGATTAGGCACAGCCGAATATAGCACTCTAACTTGTTTTTTATACCTACCCCACAATAGTGGAGAGGGCATTATGCATTTGTGCTGATGTGTGTAACGCTTTAAAATAGTGGTCCTAGACCCACCTTAAAGTATGCCGATCTACTAAGAATCACTTTCTGAGTCGAACTAACGATGTCCGTCCGGCTGGCTGGCAGGCTGGCTGGCTGGCTGTCCATGTTACCTTGTGCGCAAAGTACAGGTCGCAATTTTGGAGATAATTTGGGTCATAGGTTCTTATTGGCACAAGGACAAAGCCTATTGAAAATGGACCGAATCGTAGGACCACGAGGGAAGATAGGGGGAAATTTCTTCCTCTCAGAAACTATCAAACCGATTTTAATGAAATTTAAAACAAAGATAGATCCGTATCTATAGGGACACATTAGCTATACAGTTTTTAAAAAATAGGACCACAAGGGGAGGCAGGAGGCAATTTCTGCCTCTCACAAACTTTCAAGCCGATTTTCATGAAATTTATAAACACAGATAAATCCATATTTACATGGACACATAAGCATGATTTGTTTTAAAATACTGTGGTGTAGGGTATCATATGGTCGGGCTTGACCGACTATACTTTCTTACTTGTTTATTATTATGTTTGTAATTCTGTTTGATAATGTTTGTTAGTGGCTGAGTGGTCTAAGATGCTGCTAAGCCTAAAATATAACACTCTTGCTTGTTATTTTGATTTATTTTCAATTAACTGAGGTATTGAATAAAACATAGATTTTTTGTTAATTATTTTTTAATTGCATTAATTAACACATTGTTTGAAAGCACACATTTTATTCTTTATCAATTTTGAAAACAGCTTTTATTGAATTTAATTCACAATATTCAATTTTTACAATATTAAGTAATCAATATTATCATATTGGTTGTAGGTGTAAAATCAACGAATTGTTTGCTTGATTCCATGAGTTAAGTGATTAAAATCAATTTTTAATTTTATTCTGTACTTGAGTTCTCCTTAAACGTCTTTCCTTAGTTACGGCCGCCTCATACAACTCTTTATTGGCCAAGATACCAGTAGTATTTTTGGGATCATAATGCTCGAGCTGTCGGTTTACCATTTTAGCTAATTTAAAATAACCTGGATACAAAAAAAAAAAATCAGGAAACCCCCTTAAAAAACATAAAACAACAAAAAAAATTTTAACTTTAAATTACCGCCATAAAACAAAGAATCACGCAATAATTCAAATATATCCTCGCGTGATATAAATGGAAATTCTTCCATAGCATCTTCTCCAGTAGTCGGTTTATTATCCATTTGTTGTAGAGCTTGTAAAAACCACTCACTGCCTAGTAAAAATTCGCCAGAATGATAAAGGCTTTCACCCAATACAAAAGTATCATGTGCCGTAAGAACTTCACTGAATTTATTGTCTGATATATTTCCTCTGGATACTAAGCCCCGGACAGCACCCAGCAAATCGCTCGCATTTGGTTTGATATTATTTGACTCAAGTTTAGAAACAGTCTTATTGAAATCTTAAAAGAAAATTTTAAATGCTGCTGTTGCAAGTTGTTTGGCTTGTTACTTACCCTTAAACGCTACTCCAATAGAATCATCATAATTTTTCCAGTCCACCGCAAATCTCTTAATGATTTTAAATGCATTCATGGGTTTGTCATAAAAGTTCGCATCACTATAGTTAAACGTTTTATGCTCCGATTCGATTTCGTCAAGGAAACTTAAAATAGAAAAAAAATTTTGGGAAAATCTTTTAATAGAAATCTTGGTGAAAAATCTTCTAATCTGATTTCAAAGAAAAATAAATATATTTAAATAATGAGAATACTGATCATCATTTCGACAAAAAAAATTGAACAAAGAAAAAATTAAAAAATTGTCTTTAATCACCAAATTCATACAACCAAGCAAACAATTTGTTGATTTGGCTTTTATTACCAAAGTTATTATACAGATTACAAACAAATCTTAAACATTTTTAATTGTGAAAATAATTTTTTTTTTTTTTTTTTTTCAATAAATGATATTTTTAATTTTAATTAAACTAATTATCAAAAATGTTTCCGTTTCAAACAATGTCTTAATTGATTTAATTAAATATAACTCAGGCTTTGACAATCTCCAACAACAATTCTACAAGTTTAATTTTTTTTTTTTAACGAAAAAATTAACTAAGTATTTTTTTTTTATTTAATTAATATTTTAATTAAAAAATTTGGCTGAAGTGCACTTTACGGGGCGTACGAAAAAAAAATATAAAAAATATGCCACCCGATCCAGAATTAAAAAAAAAAAAATATCAAAATTAATATTTAAGGGGGCTGAGGCCCGTGGGGACCCCTGGGTCCAAAAAACCGCCCCGCCCATTAAATGGTATGTGTGGGTACTCAAATTAAAGGTAATTGTGCAACAAAAACAAAAATAATAAAATATTCGGTGGGCGGCTCTTCTAGGGCCCTCTGGGGCAAAAAAAGTGCCCCCCATAACACTTATGTATATCTGTGTGGGTACTCAAATTAAAGATAATTTGCTCACGATTGAAAATATGTATTTTGTTTTTGTATTCGTTTAATATTTTCCTCTCTAGGTTAATTTATGTATCTTTTATATTCAGAGAAGTTTTAGTTAGCGAAGCCGGTCTTTGTTATACCATAGAGGAGAAAATCCTTGCGCCCGGCCGAAGGCCGGCTATACAGAGAAGCTTTAGTTAGCGAAGCATAGGTATAACATTAAAAAAGCAAAATAAAAACAAAATATTTACAATCGTAAGCAAAATACCTTTCATTCGAGTACCCACACATAGTTATAAGGGTGCGAGGGGCAACGTTTTACCCCCCAGAGGGATCCAGAAGTCCCGCTCAACCTAAATTTTATTAATTTCGTATTTTTTACACAATTACCTTTAATTTGAGTACCCACACATACCACTAAGTGGGCGGGCCGCTTCTTTTTGATCCATGGGGTCCCAGGGGCCTCAGCCCCCTTAAATTTTAATTTTGATTTTTTTTCTTTTTTTATTCCAGAGGGGGTCCAATTTTTTTTTTTTTTTTTTCGTACGCCCCGTAAAGTGCACTTTTGCCAAAAAATTTTTCAAAGTTTTTTTAGGTTTATTTATTTTTTTATTTATTTTTTTTAGTCTATAGATTAAAAATCCTTACAGACATAAGTGCTTAAATAAGAGTACAATAAATAAAGAATTATTTTATTAATTAATTTAAATAAACAATAATTTTTCTTTTTAAAACATCGTTACTATCAGAAAAGTCAATTAGATGATGTAGACTATTAAATTTAACGCAAATTTGACGAAAGGAGTCGTTGTTAGCATACACAGAACGATAGTACCTTAAACTTAACAGCTGAATGTGTCGTGTAGATTAAGCTGGAACATTTAAGCTCATTTTACTCTACAAGAAATCGGTACGACAACACCGCGTAAAAGACAATGTGATCAGGAGGTGGTTTAATGTGGAATCTATAGTAAGTTACGGATTGGTTATCACATTTCTTGCAATTTTTTTTTTTTTTTTGTTACGGGTTCAGGCGTGTTTAAATCAATGTTCGAAAATAAACAGTACATTATTAAACGTTCGGCTCACACACCCGGGAACGATATCTATTTTTTTAGTGATTGTGTAGACATACACACAACCCTTAATACCGTTCGTAACTATTTTCAAGAAAGAACCGAACATTATATAATGTTAAAAAACAGAACAATTGTAGTGATACTGTAGACAAACATTATCTTTAATAATGTTTTTTTCGTGTGTGTATTTTGTTTTTGTAAAAAATTTTTGGTTTTTTTTACCAGGCAAAAGGGACGAACATTAACGAGCCGAACCGAACACATTTAAGTTTTTTTCGTGTGTGTATTTTGTTTCTGTAAAAAATGTTTGGTTTTTTTTACCAGGCAAAGGGCACGAACATTAACGAGCCGAACCGAACACTTTGAAGTTTGTGGATTTTCAAAAAAAAAACCGAACGGAATTAAATGTTCACATCTTTTGTTGAGTTTGATAAAAACAGTAATGTATTTGTGTTCGAAAGATGACTAACAGGGAAACGTTATTTTTTTTAATGATTTTCTACACAAACACTATAAGCGTTTGTGTTTTCCACAAATCTACCGTACCGAACATTAAGAAACGATATTTAGTGTTTATTTTCGAACACTGGTTTAAAGTATTATGTATTTAAATATTAAAATTATGTTTTATATTTGTATGCTCCTGAGTACATCTAAAATTTTTTAATGTAATTAAATTTCATATTGTAAGTCTTTAATGTTTATGTGTTACATTATTGTACCTTAGGGTAGCCAGATTTTGAATTCGGAAAAACAGTACATTGGTTATGAAAAAACAGTACAATCAAGAAAAAAAAACAGTACATTTTTTTAGGAAACCATAACTAAATATTTACAACTCATGAACAACAATAATATAAAGAAATAGACTTCAAACATCAACATCAAAGGAAAGATTTACATTTAATGGTATTTCATATACAAAATCACACCATTAGCGTTTATGAAGCATACACCACAAACGAAGCATTTGGCCATTGTATCATTTTCCAATGTATAATGTTTAAATTTCTTAGTTTATATTTAACTTAAAAAACTTATTCATTGATTGGGTTAGTAGAATTTTCTTAAACCACATTGGTATTTAAATCAATTTTCACCACACACATATTGTGGATCTATCGCATAAATTTCAGAAAATATTTGTTTCTTTCTTTAATTTAAACGGTAGTCATATGTCTTAAAATAATAACACGAAAATATATGAAGGATGTGAGCAACTCCTTATTTAATCTGTGTATTTTTGATAAAACAATAGACGCAGTACAAAAATTCTAATTATTTTACAACTTTTTTGTTTGCAAAACAACAATTTCTTTAAACTAAATATTGTAAAATAGAGTGAGCAACAAAATTAGGGTCATCGCCACCAGCCTCAACACTTTCACCGCGAAATGAAAGTAGACTACTAGTAGAGCAAATCTGCCAAAAGGTTTTGAAAAATTAGCTCGGGCTCCCGAAATATGGGCCCCTAAAGTTTTTTAATTTTTTGAAAAGGCGTTTGGTATAAGTCAAAATAAATATACTAAATGTACTTCTGAGCTAAAAAATAATTGTAGATGTCTTCAGTAGAATCGTATTGCGATTCTTTTCTTAGAATTTATTAACCCTCTAACTCTCATTTTAAGGGGTAATTTTTGCCCTTTTTCCCAACTCTTAAAAAAAAGGATACTAAAACGTCACTTATAAGAGTTAAAATGCTCTACCAATATTTTCTGCCTCAAATTTCACTTGGGGTCTTCTAAGACCAAAAATTATCCAATGCAAGTAAAACGGGTTTTCGAAATTCCGGGCATTGATTTTTTTTAATTTTTCGAAAACCCGTTTTACATACATTGCACTTTTTTTGGTCTTGGAAGACCGCTAGTGAAATTTGATGCAGAAAATATTCATAGAACATTTTAACCCTCTAACGTACCGTTTTAGTGTAGAAGTTAAAAAAATTACCCCTTTAAATGACTGTTAGAGGGTTAATATATTCCATGAAAAGAATTGCCATGCAATTCTACTGAAGACATCTGAAATAGTCTTTTAGGTCAGAAGTACATTTAGTATATTTTTTTGACTTGTACCAAACGCCCTTTCAAGAAATTCAAAAATTTCAATGCCCGAAATTTCGAGAATTCTTTTAACCCTAATAAGTGCCGTCTTGTATACTTTTGTTTAAGAGTTGGGAAAAAGGGCAAAAATTACCCCTCAAAATGAGAGTTAGAGAGTAAATAAATTCTAAGATAAGGATATTATGACAATATGGCTTGATAGCATACCGTTAAAAATTCCCAAATGTGTATTATTTAAAAACGATTTTTCTTAATATCTTTGTTTTTTGGACACTAAACTTAAAAATCAGTACAGAAAACAGTACAAAGTGTAAAAAACAGCACATTTGCGTACTGTTTTGGGTGTTGTGCATAAAACAGTACAATTGACAAAAAACAGTACATGTACTGCTAAAAACAGTACGTCTGGCAACCCTATTGTACATTTTTTATTGTTTTATAATTTTTAAATAGACAATCCTTTGAAAAAGTCGAAAAACAATCGACGAAACGTCGGGAACAAAATATTGTAATTAAAAATTTAATTTTATTTACATTGAAGAAATTAAGGCCCTATTAGCTTGACAAAAATAACATTCATAAATTCATCACTCTGGCCAAAGAAACAACAACAACTATAAAATCAGTTTTAATTAAAAATTTAATCAAGTCAATTAAACGTTTAATCAAGTCAATTAAACGTTTAATCAAGTGAATTAAACATTTAATCAAGTGTATTAAACGTTTAATTGACCATATTAATTTGCACCAGTAAACAAATTAATAATATTAATTAAACGTTTAATTCACTTGCTTAAACGTTTAATTAACTTGATTAAACGTTTAATTCACTTGCTTAAACGTTTAATTAACTTGATTAAACGTTTAATTCACTTGATGAAATTTTTAATTAAAACAGATTTTGTTTTTGATTAGGGCGTTTACTGGTACAAAGTATTTTAGTCTTTATTTTCGAACACTGGTTTAAATCATATCCCAGAGTTGGCTTTGTATATAGCCTATTTTTAGTCTTTAAGGCGCACTAGAGTTAGAAAATCGGGATTATTATATGGGGCCTAAATTATATTCTATAACTAATTTATGCTGAATTATAAATCGATCTTGACATTTACTTATACGTAACCCAGTAAAAACTTCGCCTACAAAATAATGTGTTTAGTAATCAGAAAAAATTCAAAGCACTACATACAATTCTACTGAAAGAACCAATGAATTTGACAAGGGATGCCCCAAAAAGAACGCATTCAAAAGTAAGCCATTATTTTTTTAACCTTCATACATCCAGAAATAAGGAGTTATAGAAGAAAGCTACTAAACAATGAGTGAGAGAAGGTATTCATTTTGAAAAAGGAAGCGAAGTTTCTACTGGGAAGATTATTCTGATCTTATTAATCTTATTATTCTCCTGCAATTCAACAATTTCACAACGACCACAACTATTTGTGAAGATATTAATATTCATACAGCCCAATTATGAATAAAAATTCCCCGGGAGTTTTTTCCCTTTTCCCATTTTTACCATTGAATTAACATAGGAAAAATGGGAAAAGGGAGAAAACTCCCGGGGAATTTTTATTCATAATTGGGCTGATTCATTTAGTATATATGTATATTCTGGGCCCGTGAGTAATTGTAAGTCAATTTAGCCATGTCCGTCTGTCTGTCCGTCTGTTGAAAACACGCTGACTTTCGAACAACTTAAAAGAAGAGAAGAGTATTGGGGCAGAATTCCTCCTAGTTTGGGATTGAAATCCAGCATAAGCGGTTCAGTCTTTATTTTAGAATCTACTATTGATGATCTTGGGTATACGAATGAAACATTTTTCATCAATAAGTCATCTAACGTTTTCGTAGACAAATACGACGTGAACGCGTTAATAGTATAACATTGGATTTCAAAAATAACGTACAGAAAGTTGTTTCTGTACATTGGGATAGAAGCTTCTCACCAGCTCTTAGTACCTGGGAATCTAAAGAAGAACATCTTCCCATTGTAATTTCATATGCCAGACAAGGAACTACTTTTCTCTGTGCCAAAGTTGGAAAGTTCATCCGGTAACGAACAGGCACTAGTAATTTGGAAGATGATCACTGATTGGAATCTTGAAGGACGTTTCAGATCCCCTGTTGTTGCACAACAGAATCGAACACGGGTCGAAATAATGCGGCTTGTATTCTTTTAAACAGAAGCTTGACAGATAATTATTAGTTTTTACCTGTAGATATCATTTCTAACAAGTAGTACTGAAAAGTATTTTTGTGGATCCATTTTGCTGATAAACTAGATACTCCTTGTATATAATATCTAAGGCAAGTTTAATACTCCGCGAAGATATCTATAACTCGGTGAATTATGAACTGACTTCTCTAATTTTTACTAACGCTTTAATTCTTAGATTATATGCAAACTTCAAAAAGAAAAGGTTTTTGAGTAAAAATTAGATGCAGCTGTGGTTTGTTAATCTTATATCAGCGAACAATGAGCGATTTGGCTTAATTTCAGTGTTTGAAAATAAACACTAAATATCGCTCCTTAGTGTTTGGTTCGGTAGATTTGTGGAAAACGGAAACGCTAATAGTGCTAATATACAATACACACACAAACTGTTCGTGTTGCGGTCGTTGCTAAAACTTTTGTTTGCTCATTTCTTTACCAATGTAAAGAAAGAAACATTATAGATAGTTATTTTTAAGATTACAAAATTTATTATTAATAAGATATCTGTATAATTCGAAATTTTTATTTTTGATAAATACACTGAAATTTATTGTTGAAGGGATAAGCTATTCCTATGCGCATTTCACTGGTTGCTTAGGCCAGCTCATCAGGAAACCTTTTCCAAAGACTCTAGAAAAGCTAAAAATTGTATACAAATTACACCTTAAAGCGAATAAGAATTATAAACGCTCAAAGTCTTATGGCCATTTTCTCATTAGGCAATTATCTTTTTCCCCAACGAAAAACTGCACATTAAAGAAATTTGGTTTTCTCAATGTCTCATTTGCTTCGATTTTATCGCAAAGCTAACCGGCACTCATCTGCCGATTATTTATTTTCCTTTTATTTGCCGCACAGATAAATTCAATCAGCTGACTCCCAACTTTTACATGTATTTTGAGTGGCGTTGCCAGCTGAAAACAATGTTTTTTGTCGGTATATTGAGAAACCCAAAATCGTTAACGGACAGTTTATCGGTCCAATAAATTTATGTTGACATTAAGTAACAGGCAGTTTGTCGATACATTGAGAAAATGGCCATTAGAGTCTGAACACAATGTAACTATAATTTATTGCGGTGCGGTTTTTCATACGATTTTAAAGTAAAAAACCGCAGAGCGGAACGACTTAAAATTAAAATCTATTTTATTTTCATTGCGGACTTTCTTTCTCTCTCTCTCTCAATTTGTGATACGCATTCTCTTTCGGATGTTGCCATAGTTTTTGAATAATTGGCAAAAAACTTGATAAAAATTTATGCACAAATATATTAATAAAAGCCGAACGCTAAATTATGTACTGCTTATTTTCAAAAACTGCTTAATTTTATATATATACTAGCTGGGCCGGCAAACGTTGTTTTGCCACATAACTTATTTTTTTCGGATGTAACAGTGTCTGCTAGCCAAATTTTAAGTAAAAATTATTGGCTATAGTTTTTTCCAGATGTTACACTATTTGCCTGCCTAATTTCAAGGAAATTAATTGATTAGTTAAGAAGATATAGGGAGGCAGAGTACTTAACCCTCTTAACCTATTTAATGCCCTGTTCTCTTTCCGATGTTACAGTGTATGCATGCCAAATTTAAAAAAAAACCGGTTGATTAGTTAAGAAGATAGAGGGAGGGGGAGCTTTTACCCCTCTTGCTCTGTTTCACGCTCTTAATAATAAAAACTATAGGCTATAGTTCTTTCCAACTGTAACACTATTTGCCTGCAAAATTTCAAAAAAATCGGTTGATTAGTTTCGAAGATATAAGGAGGGGAGCTTTTAGCCCTCTTACCCTATTTCACACCCTATTCCTTATTCTCTTTCAGATTTAACATTTTAAGAAAACCGGTTATTAGCTTAGATGATTGGGGAGTGGGAGCTTTTACCCCTATTGCAATATTTTGCGCCCTCTAGCGATATAAAATATACTCTACGACCTATTCTCATACCTAACAAATCACATGCAAAATTTCATAAAAATCGATCAAGCCGTTTCGGAGTAGTTCAAAATGGAGGGTATTTTGTTGATATTTGTATGGGAATATAAATACAGGTTTAGGAATGAATACAGTGTTCACTAAAATGGCTAGAACTCATGAACCAACATACATTTAAAGACCGTTGATACATACAAACCTTGACGTCACCTTCCACGTGAACTTCATCGGTTCATGCATTTCAAAGAACATCAATTACTAACACAATGCAACTTATTTTTATATATAGATTAATTTTTTTATGATATAAAAAAATAACAACATACATATATCTGGGGTCCCCCGGAGGTTCGTAGGTATCATCTCAAGGGTATTTCGCCTTCTAGTGTTGCTTTCTCCGGGGAAATAAGGGGCAGCTAAAGCCTAGAATTCGGCAGAAGCTCAAAACTGAGAGTTCTCTTGAGATCATTTAAAAAACAATTTAAGTTTTGTATTGTCTTGTTTAGTGCTAATTTGGCCATATTCATACAAAAAAATAAAAAACTTCCGATCATGATGGCATAATTATGTATACAGAAACAATTTTTTTATTTCAGTAGGAGGTCTTTTTGCGGCTCTTTAAATAATACCTTTCAATTTCACTGTGAATTTCTTCCACATCACTAAAATAGCTTTCAACGGCAGCTATTAAATTTTCTTCCATTGAAATCAGTTTCTCTAGATTCACTTTAGAGGAGTGATAATCTCCCATAATTTGTTCCACCAACACAAAAAATATAAAACATTTTAGAAAATTATAAAAACTGTAAAACGAAATCATTTTTAAATATTTAAAATAAAATATTTCAACGAAAACTTTTAAAGAGACCAAAAGATCTATTTCCAACAACTTGAAGAACTAAACTAAATTATTTTCTGATGGAATTTTTTACAGCAAGAGTTATTCTAAAATACAAACTTTTCTTTCTAAAACCCTCTTAGTAATAACGAAAAGCCATTAAATAAATATTAAAACAAGTGTTCTCAATTTCGTTTAAATTATTTTTTTATTTGAATAGACTCTTTTGTTTGTTTTTAAATGAACTTAAAAATTACCCTCTTATTTCCTAAAATACTTTATTCCACTTCAAAAATAATTTCGTAACATTTTTTTCTTTTTTGTTTTAATAACTAATAGTGCATTTACACCTACGCCATAAACAGGTTATAAGTTGTTTATGATGATAAACTAGTTTGAGAAACTTGTTTATCCATACAAATTATAAGCACGTTTGTAACTAGCTTTTGAGATAAGCTAGTTACAAACAACCAGTTTTTGTAAATGCAACTCTGTTTTTCAAATTTTGTTCTGGCAATGCTAGTGATATTTGACATTTCCTCAAAAATAAAAAAAATCAAGTGAAAAAAAATTTACTTTTATCTGTAAAAAAAGCCAAAACAATAGTAAGAAAAATAATATAAACAAAGAAAATGTTTAAACAAATTCCAAATGTATAAGAAATGTTAGATTTTTTTACATAATTTCTTTTAGATGGACAACGGAAATAAAAGGTTTGTTTATATGTTCGTATGTATGTGCATCAACGTTTTTTTTTTTATTATTGGGGCTAAGAACTTGTCAAAGATAAACAACTTAACTGTCAAAAATGCTGATGTAAACGGTATAGTTTATGAAAGTAGTTTATGATCGTAAACTAGTTTGAAAATTACAAGTGTAAATGCACTATAATATTTGATATGAAAACAATTTTTAACTCAGTTTAAGAGGTCATTTGTAAAGCTGCTGTTATTAGGAAACATCCCGAGCGTCATTGTCATTATTTCTAAAGGGAAATCCGGCCCGCATTCGTTATTGATTTTGGATTAGCGTCGCATAACTGTACCGCGTTATACCCTTTGTACACTTGCATACATTTCGGAAAAACGCATGGAAGATGTTGAAAATGTGAGATACGCGTTCACTCTTGAAACATCTAACATCTGCTATTAATAAAAAAAATGTCACCATTTCTGAAAAAAAACTTTTAATTTTTTAAATACTTTTTTTCCACAAAAGTGCCAACATTGCAATAGATAACACCAAAATGTAATTCTAATTCATTTCGTGTAATAATTTTAGCAAAATAAGGCTTGCAAAAATGGAAAAACTTGAGAAATGGTAACGCTGCTTTCACAATGAGAATATAAATTATTGTCACCTTCTTAGCGATGACACTAAAAGAATCGAAAAATGTAAAAGGGAACAAAATGAGATAGTAACATTCTGAAAAGATGTTGAAAAAGTTAGATTTTTAGCCTTTTGTACGTCTTTCTTATGGGAAAATTCCAACATCTTCGCAAATTGATATTAAATGTTGACAAGTGTGAAAAGCCTATTAGAGTTTTTCTGGGTTCAACAGTAAGCAATCGTTTTACTCACCAGGGTGGAAAGCCAACAAAAACACATTTAAACATGTTGCAGGGACATTTCTCATAGTCTGAAACCAAATTCATCCCAAATCGCTACTTGGAGCATTTCTTTCTCGTTTGAGTTGCGAGAATATGCACGTTGCTTAATTGGCTAGAGCGCGAAAAAAAGACCAAGTCCAAATCTCAACTGGAGCAATAAACTTGTTTTCACACACATTCAGATTGGGACTAGTATGTTAAATTATTTGTTAGCAGTTGGTTTTTGATAGCCTGAGTTTAAATCTCAAGTCAACCAAATAGTTTTTTCTTTAAGTAAATTTGTCTACTTACAAAAAAGGTTCTCTAATGTAAAATAAAATGCGCTCAAATCGAGGCTTAGTTAATCTGAAAACGGAATATTATTATGGGGTGGGCAAGTTCACCCCCTTTTCAAAAAGAAAAAATAAAAACTTTTTTATTTAAACAAAATAAGTTTTTATTATATTCTAATCGCACTACGTTACCACACTGTTGAGATCTGACAATTCCTTAATTGTACCGTCTCAATGGCAAAATTGTACCAAATTGATATAAATTGTACCAAAACTTCGCTATAAAATAAAGAAGCAAGGCTCCGTGCAATAACTCCCAGGTGCAATAAGTCCCAAGAAAAAAATGAAATTAGACCCAAAAATTTTTCATACAAATGTGGGAGTAATTTCATTATGAAATAGCTCCCAGCCCTCTCGGTTTTATTTCATTTTTTTGGAAGTTATTTCATTTTTTGCCTGGGAGTTATTTCATAATGAAATAAAATCCAAATGAAATAAGTCCCCGAAAAAATTAACGTGGAAGTTATTTCATCTTATTTTGGTTTTCGGAGTCATTTCATTTGCTGTGGGAGTTATTTCATTTTTTGTGGGAGTTTTTTAATTTTCAATTATTTGTAATTTCTAAAAATTGTTTAAAATTTTAAACGGTATTTACAACGGGATATTTTAAACTATTTGAATACAATGACTTAAGTTTATCAAAGAAGAAAATTTTGCTAATTGCAATTGTAGTGTCTTATGGTTACCGGCTATGCAGTGAAGCTTTAGTTAGCGAAGCAGGTGTTTGTTATACCATAGAGTATAAAATCCTTGCGCCCGGTCAAAGGCCGGCTATGCAGAAAAGCTTTAGTTAGCAAAGCCGGTGTTTGTTATACCATAGAGTATAAAATCCTTGCGTCCGGCCGAAGGCGGCTATGCAGAGGAGCTTTAGTTAGCGAAGCAGGTGTTTGTTATACTATAGAGTATAAAATCCTTGTGCCCGGCCAAAGGCCGGCTATGCAGAGGAGCTTTAGTTAGCGAAGCCGGTGTTTGTTATACCATAGAGGAGGTTATCCTTGTACCCGGCGTGCTTAAACTGCAGGCAGTTGCCATTGCAGGAGGTCAGGATATAATAAAATGCCCCATTTGTTGTCAAAATGTCGAGGACTCAATGTTAGTTTTTTGGTAACCTACTATGTAAATATTCAAGTAAAACGAATACATATATAATAAATTTCTTTGGGAGTTGTTTCATTGTTTTTGGGTCTTATTTCAATTCTTTTTGATGGGCTGTTTTCGGAAGTTATTTCATTAATGTCTTTAGGAGTTATTTCATTATGAAATAACTCCCAAAAGTTTGGGTTTGTTTTATTTAAGACTTGGAAATTATTTAATTTTTTTTGGGATTTATTTCTTTTTTCCAGTTTGGGACTTATTTCATTTATTTTGGGATTTAATTCATTGGGAGTTATTGCACTGGGACTTATTGCACCTGGGAGTTATTGCACGGAGCCAGAAGCAAACATAGTAATTCATAACACTTTTTATTCAATAAAATTATAAACAAAACAAGTAAAAAACTACGTTAATTCAATTGTAAAAATTGGAAAAGGGAAAAAACTCCCGGAGAATTTTTATTCATAATTGGGCTGATAGTCGTTAAAGCCCGACCACAGAATATAAACCACAGAAGATAAACATTATATAAAATATAATGGACCAGCCAGAACAAAATTATGTTAGGAGGTAAAGCGTCATGTGAAATTTCTTTGTTAGACTATTATTTAGATATCTTCATCTATATGAGATTTTCTTGCCCATATGTGGTTTTAGAATATATATATATTATATGGGACCTATGTTTAATATTGGACCCACCATTCTTTATGATATGGTAGCCATCTTAAAAGTAATTGTAGCCAATGTTTATGTCAATACCAACATTTTTTAGGAAGTTATGGAATTAAAAGCTCTCCGAGAATAATATTAAAATATATGGACCGATTCGAACAAAATTTGGTAAGTCAATTTAGATTGCAATAAAATAAGTTTTGCTCAAATTTAATCTTAATACCAACATAATAAGAGCCTATAAACACAAACACTATTCCGGAAGGAAGTTTGTATGGCGGCCATGTGAAATTACGAACCGATTCTTACCATTTTTAGTAGGTTTCGTACTTTTGAATTAAAAGCAATGCACAAAATTTCATCAAATTACCTTCAAAAGTGCAACCTGCACTTTGCGCTGGTGATAACATGGACAAAAACCCAACCATCCTGCAACCACCCGGACTGAGGGACATGGTTAAATTGACTCAGACAGCGGTATTGAGTCGATGGATATTCTAAAAGGTGGGTCTATTTTGTAGTGTTACACCCACCAGCCAGGCGCGGATCCAGCTCGAGCTTTACGGGGGGGAAATTTTGTATGATACAAAAAAGTAAAAAATTTGTTTTTATAAGTTTATTAAAAACAATATGTGTATATTATATAACAACAACAAAACAATAGGGTAAAATAAAATATAGGATCCGTTCAATGTAAATTAAAATAAATTAATCTTTTTAATAAGTAAATTGTGATTTCCTTGTGAGGCAAATGGAGATAGTACAGTCTATCATCTGTCATTGTTAATCCGAGCCATGTTTTTATTCGACGAAGGGTAGGAAATGACCTCTCACTCGTAGCATTACTGCCGAGCATTCACAGTTTATTAAAACATTTACAACGTTATCTGATAGATTTTCAGATATTTTCCATGTTTGTTGCCAATGCAACAGTTCAGGCTCAAGTTAAAATGTGTTAATCTCGTTCATCAAACATAATCAGCTCATCAGCTAGTTGTGGTTTTGAAATAAATGGTATATGGGCAAATCTCAAAACCAGTCCACAAACCAAAAATTTTTCAAATTAATTTTTTTTAATGAAATATAAGACTAGATGTATAATTTAATTTTTATATTAAAAAATATGTATTTCGACGATCATTAATACAATAATTTTTACCAAATACTACCCCACCCCTGATCTCTTAATGTTATACATGAATTAACCATTATTTTAGGTGCTTTTTGAGCTTAAAATAGCACTTACAGCAGACTCATCACAATATAAATTTCGTTCAAAAAAAAAGATTGATATTCATTCGTACATTCATTAATGATCACAAAATTAGTTTATATATATAATTTGTTTTGTTAAAATAAATAAAATTGGGTTTATTATATAGTACTGAAAAACTGTAGCATGCGATGTAAGGTGTGCGTCACAAAGGGTTCACGACTTTTATCAAAAAATTACAACATTTTTAAGCTGCGAATAAGTGATTTTAGAGTTCTCTTATATTCATCTTTCTTTTAGGAATTAGACTTTTTTAATAACTTCATTGCTGACAGCAGAGGACACCCATTTGTTCCAACTCCTACACAATTTTTTAGGTTAAGACCAAAATTTGTCAAAGCTTTAAGAACTATTGATGATAGTGCCTTCGCATCACTTGACACATCAACGTCATCCATATCCTTTGAAGCCTCTTCAAATTTTTGTTGTATGTTGAAAGATTTTAAAGATAAGAAAATCTGGCTTTTCCCCGACAAATCCGTGCTTTCGTCAACAATTATCGAATAGAATTTTGATTCATATAACACATAAATATAAACATAAATATTGCAAATACTAAGGCTTTTTAATAATTCAACCTTTGGTAATACATAGATGCCATCTGCTGGGATTGAATGTAGAATAAGAAGTATTTGAATACAGTAAACTAGATGTTTCATTGAAAATATCTAATAAATAACTATTAGGATTAAGATTTGGATACTTATTGAAAATTTGGTTAGAGATTCAATAAAAAAAACCTTGCTGGTATTTCAAAAAATTTTGTACATTAAAAAAAAATAATATTATTGGGAATTCTTGTATTATCGAAATAAACAAAACATATTTTTATAATTTACGGGGGGGAAATTTCCTTATTTCCCCCCCTCTGAATCCGCGCCTGCCACCAGCACATATGCATAATACCATCTCCACCTAAAATAAATGATAAAACTACGTGGGTTTTATTTATTTTAATTGTACCAAAAAAAAAACGATGAATTGTACCAGAGTACCAAATACATTTCGATTGTACCAAAATTGGTACAATTGTACCACAAATCCCATCAGTGCGTTACCATGCTTGTATTCTACGCATAGCAGAGAAACCTCCTATCGCAACTAGCACAGGACGGTTTAATGCTTCTTGTCAAAGTTTGTCAGCGTTTAAATTGACAATATATAATTTTATCTTATGTAAAAGAAATACATAAAGGAATATTCAAACGGAAAATAACTCACAATATTCTGTACGTAAAATTAACTGAAATTGTAATATAAAATAAATGAATATTCATTTAAAAACCGGTCTACTACTTTTTTGTATTTTGCATGTGGAAAAGGTGGTTAAGGCCCGTTTTCACAACTAACCGTATATAAGTGTACCATTATTACAACTTTACTTTAACATACCAGGTAGGATAAACCATAATTTACTTTATCGCTCTTTACGATTGAGCTTTGAGTTTTAATATTGGAAAACTTTTTAAAAGGCCGGTTAAAGTCTACTTTTAGCTATCGGTAAGTTGTGAAAACGGGCCTAAGTGCAGTGTTTAAAAAGCTGCAGTTGAGATAGTAAAAGTCATAAGATTGTGCTGTTAGTTCGACTTCTTCATTTGTCATTGGACAAAAATAAACTTTTGCCTTTACTTCTGATTCATTAAATGAAAACAGTCGCAGTCAAGGCAAAAACAAAAAGTAGTACACAACAAAGAACATCTGCAGTCGACATGTTCGTTAATTTTCCCTAAAGTAGTTACACAAAGGTGTGTCGAAATAGCGGATTAAATAAAACAAATATTTTTATAAGAAATAATGGACCACTAACTTAATTAATAAATAACAAAAAAAATTAATTAATTTACTATTTAAAAATGCCTGATGTTTCTAAATTTTAAGAAAATCTTATTGTAATATCTTTTAGTGACCGTAGTACAACTAACAAGGTATTTGCTGTTAATAGTTTTTTTTAATCTAAAAATTTAATTTATCTCTTATAAAATCTTTACTTTTTAAACGAATAAATCATTAGCGGTTTTCACCCTTTGTATTAAGTGTACACCTCTGCTCTATTTAATACGATTTTATACAACAAAGCGTGAGTGACTTTTTCGTTAGCATTGTAAATTAATAAAGTTGCTGAGTGAGGGAGAGAGACAGATATAGTTTCTTCAACTGTTTTATTTTGGGTTATTTAACAAAGGTGTTTACTACAGCTTTTTGTTGGATTTTTCAACTACAGCGTAGTAAATTTTAGTCTAATACATTTTGTTGTTGCAGTGTTGTAAATCTTAGTACTTTAACTAAATTAATAAGATTCACAAGGCCTACAAGGAACTTTACTATCAAGGGTGAAAACCGCTATTATTTGTCTTTTTGTTTTCTTTATATATATGTTTACTGTACATAAGTTCGGTGCAGCCGAATAATTTTTTTTAGTCGTCAAAAAAATCGGCGCAAAGCAGCTCAGCCGCCGCCGCCGCCGCCGCCGAATATTTTTGGTCTTCAGCCGCCGCCGAAAAATTTTAATCGGCTTGCTTCTCTGATGGAAAGCAATGCAAATGCTTAACTGACTGTAATGTCACTTAACCGTAACGTGCCAACCTGTAGAAAATAGAATTTCATTACGAGGTTACGTGACAGTTGTAGATAGTGATGGGCTGCTTACATATATTTTAAATGCAATGCGGGTAAAATCACTCTTTTTGTTTGGTACTTTTTCAGTTATAATATCTGTGGACTTTTGACAAAATAAGTTACAATCCATCAGTGTTACCACCAGCAAGATTCAAAATTACACTTGAGATGAAGCAAAATTACCCGATTTAAATGAAATTACACCTGATATAAAATTTAAGCTTTATTTAATAAAAAGACATTTACAAAGAAGCAAAAACACAACAAACTCATTAAAACAAGATCAATATTAGTCAAACTGTTAATTTTATTTAAATTAACAAAAATAACATTAAAGACTTAAAAAAAACTAAAAAACATTAAATAAAACTGCTAAAATAATGAGTTAAACTTCCACATGTGGTTGATATATGTATCTTGGGAAGGTTTAAAATTTTCCTTGTCATTGCTTTATAAAGGATGCTTTTTAGCCCCATAGAGCTTACGAAAGGTTAGCTGTCAAACGAACTGTCATACTTTTTTCACTTTTTGATCAGGCACATCATCATGAATAGATTCATGCTTGAACAGCGCCACCAAATTATCCAAATATACTTTGAAAATCAGCAATTGATTTTTGCAACTTAAAGGTGACTTCATGATTTAAATGACGCAACTTTTTTTCACAAATGAAAGCGATGTGTTGATTTAGAGAAAATAAACTGTCAATTAGACTTCAAGGCCGTGCGATGTGACACTTATTGATTGTTTTCCGTAGGGCTGATAAGTCAGTGGTTAATGTTGATAAACCAGCAACAATCGGTGTCTTGGAGGTCAACATTGTTCATTTTATTCGAAAAAGACAAAATTAGACGTCTGCAATGCGTTTCGTCAAGGACAGGCGCGGTATCTATTCGTTTTAAATCAGTTTCAAATCGTAATGCCGTGTATCAATCTGCGATTAAAATTAATTTTTTTTGTGTTGTCTACCATTTTAAATTTCATGGTCTTGAAAAATACCCTTTATAGTAAACAAAATGCCTGCAGAGTTTTATACAACTGTCCCTTTCGTAATTCAGTTTTACAACTGTAAAGGGCGTTAAATATTCTTTAAAGTAAAGCATTAAAAAATTGCAAGATAGAAAAAAAATTAATTATGTGTTGCAATATTGGAAACATATCTTCCCCCAGACAAGTTTTTAGTTTGAATAACTTTTTTCAATAAACTTCAGGTTCTAAATCACTATGATAGGCATCTTTATCCAAATCTAAGGGTCCATCTTGCGACATTCATTACCAAACATTTGAAAATATATGTATGTTTAATAATTGAAGTCTTTTCTTAAAAGGAAACCGAGACTTTGGTTCAGAAGGCTGTGCATTTCTTAGCAACAATATATAAAAAGAAATAAATGTCATCACTGAAATCGAATCTTTATTTTATTTGGGCATCTGAAGTAAAAATTTCAAATTACACCTGAATTACACCTAAGAGAAATTACCCACGCTCTACCCACGACCGTAAAAACTATACCAAATTCGGGTAATTACCCACAAAGTGGCAACACTGCAATCCATACATATTTTCATTTATACAAATATATGTTTAGACGTATAAAATTAACAAATGTAGACATATCCACAAACAAACAAAGTCTGGTTTTTAATAGTATTAAAACCTTGTTTACATTAGTGCTGGGAAACTATCGATGGACTATCGATATTATCGATAGTCTTAAAATATCGAAAATATCGATAGGAAAAATATAAATATCGATATTTTCATTATTTAAAATACAGCTATGAGGGCATCTAACAGCAGCTATACACACACAGTTTTTTGCCGCAAATATTTACTTGCTATTATAAATTCGCGCTGAATTACAGCAATGAATACAAGCAACAAGAATGGCAAGTGCTAATTAAAGGCCTTTAAGTCGAAATTTGTACATGTTTATATAGGGACTGAAATGGCAAATATTTTTGTAATGTTGTAAAAAAAAATGCAAATCCAAATGCAATTGCAGGCATAAGACAAAACAAAGAACGACCATGAGAGGATAAGTCCGCTAGATTGATTACCTTTTTGGGCTTAGAATTTAGAAAATTTTTTAAAGTTGCAATGGAATATCTTATAGTCGTAACAGTCGGTTCCTTCAGAAAGGTACTTATCAATTTTTAAAAAACTGCCATCTAAAATAACGTACATATATACATACGTCTCATACATTCAATAAAGTGATAAAAACAACGAACTGTAGCCTTATAAAAAAATAATTAAAGTTTTCCTGCACAAGTACAAACATTCAGTCGATAGTAATATCGATATATCGATAGTGAAATCTGAACTATCGATAAATATCGATAGTAGAAAATATCGATAGTATCCCAGCACTAGTTTACATAGGTGTATGCACATTTTGAAATTAATGTAAGAACATGTGTACGAATATGATATATTAAATATTTGTTTTTTGTAAATCTGTAATATAAATATAAAATATTAAATTATTTATTTATTATACATGCAAGAAATATAGTTTTAATACTATTTAAATCACTTTTAACTTTTTCTGCAAAGCGGTCACCATTTCAACATTTTTTATTCTCATCACTGTGTGTGTTGTTTTATGTATACTAATGCTTTTTTGTTTTTGGTTGTGAAAAACAGCTGACACGTTCTTACATGTTCTATAAGTGCACAAACGAGCTTACAGTACGTTACGGTACTTTACATTGCATTTAATTACATTTACGGTCGGCTAAAGCGGCCTTAAAGAAATTGTTACTCTATTATGAACACCAAGTGAAAATGTTTTTTTGATTGTGAACGAAGCTTAAAGCGTTTGCATTGCCTTCCATATCAGCTGTTTACATTACATTTACATTTCTACATTTACGGTCGGCTAACGAGGCCTTAATCAAAGATCGCTAGATTTCCCGCTAAATCACAATTTTTTTTCGAAAATTTTTGATTAAATATCGCTAAATTTGACGAGAAAATTGGCAACAGTGATTGCGTCATGTTAGTATATACATACTTTAATTTTATGGCTGTCACATTCATAAAATTATAGCAAATATGTACATTTTATATGACACAAAAAACACAATTTATCTACATAATTCTCTTATTAAATTTAACAAAATAAAGGCCCTTTGGTTTTTATTTGCGATGATTAAAAAATAAGATTCAGTGTATTTATCAAATATGAAAAACTGGGAATTTAGCACGTCATACGAAGATCGTATGAATGGTGAAGATTTTTTTTCTATTTGTAACTTCTGTTCTAGTTTATGGTGTTTTTCTTGAATCAAATTGAATAGTTATAACTTTAATAATTATTTAAGTTCTCTACCAGACAAATTAGGCGATGACACATAGATGTCACCACTGTTAATACTAACTAGGCAAACATTTATCTTAATTCTGTTAATCTTTTGCTCTTATCATATTCATCAATTCAGTTCGCGGTTTTATTTAGTGCAATCAATGTCGTCTCCGTGTTTTAATTAAAATTTATATTTTAATCGCAATTTTAATAAGGTTTTTGTCACTTAATATAAATAAAATTGTTACAAACGTAAAATTAAAAATGTTTAAATGAAAAGTGTTGCGTTTATTTTGCAAAAAGTATAAAAATTCATGTGTAATAAGTGTTGTAAAAATTTAAATACCCTAAAATTCTTTTCAATTGTATCAAATTAAAGAAGAATAAAAAAATTGTGAGTCATTTTGGTTTTTTAGCTTTTGTTGTTCTTTTTGCCAAATAAAAATTGTTTATGCTTTTGGAAAAGGGAATCAAGTGGATTGCAATTATTGAGAATAGAATAAAAAAGTGAGAGTTAATACGAATAAGTGTATATGTGTGGCTGTGTGTGTTTGATTGCTGCATTAAAACTTCATTATGTTGTTGTTGTATACTAATGTTCGTCTAGCAGTGATTAAGGTAAGAATATGATATTTTGTTTTAATATTTATTACTTTGATTTGTATCAACATGTTGAAATATGTACTTAGCAACATTTTCAACTATTTATTAGCAAATATGTTGCGGATACAAATAAGTTTGTATATTAAACTTATTAATTGCACATTTGTTTTGGGATTTGACTAAAATTTTATTATTTAATAGGTAGTTACATATTTTTAGATAAAAAATTTGGCGCTGCGAAATATGGCCCCAGGAAATATGGCCCCAAAAAATAAATGAAAATTTACCCCAAATTTGGAGCTATTTTTCGTAATGCAAAATGGCCCCATTTTTTTAATGAAAAATTACCCCAAAAAAATGAAAAATAACCCTAAAAATAAAATGAAATATGACCCTAAATTTGGGGTTATTCTTCATTATGAAAAATCGCCTCAAAATTTATAATGAATTTGAACCCCAAAAAAGAACACAAAGAAAGTTACATTAAACATTTTCGGTGGAGTTCATATGCCCAAAACTAAAAATCCTAAATTTAGAATCCCGATTTCAAAATCCGGATAATTATACAGTTTTGGTTTTAAAAATCGTACGATTGATAGCACGGTTGGGCTTTCGGCCATGCACAAGGATTTTTTTCTCTATGGTATAACGAACACTGGCTTTGCTTACTAAAGCTCTACGTTATAGCCGGCCTTCGGCCGGGCGCAAGAATTTTTTTCTCTATGGTATAACGAACACTGGCTTGGCTAATTAAAGCTTCTCTGTATAGCCGGCCTTCGGCCGGGTGAAATGATTTTCTTCTCTTTGGTATAAGGAACACTGGCTTCGCTCACTAAAGCTTCACTACATAGCCGGCCTTCGGCCGGGCGCAAGGATTTTCTTTTCTATGGTATAACGAACTCTTCTCGTAATAGCCGGCCTTCGGCCGGGCTCAAGGATTTTTTCCTCTATGGTATAACAAACACCGGCTTCGCTAACTAAAGCATCTCTGCATAACCGGCAAGGATTTTCTCTACTTTGGTTTAAGAATTCCGGTTTTTTATGTTTTCCCTAGAAACTTTTACATAGAGTTTTATAAAATTTGTGTAAAAATGTTTGGGGTGATTTTTCATTTCTTTAAACTTGCATTTTTTAGTAGTAGATGAAAAATAGCCCCAAAGTAAAAATTGTGATTTTATTTGGGGCCATTTTTCATTCCTTGATATTGGGGTCATTTTTCATTCCATTTAAAATGCAAAAACACCCTAACGAAAAAATGAAAAATAACACAAACAAAAAAAAAAAACAAAAAAAAAATTGCGCTAAAATTGCGTGTTGTTGTGTCTCATGTAAAATTTTGGGGCCGTTTTTCATTTTCCTTTTGGGGCCATATTTCCTGGGGTCATTTTGCGCACCGCCAAAAAATTTATCATTGCAATTTTTATATTTATTTCCAAATTTTAGTACATATTTTATTTTGGTAACAGAAGTTTACAACGATGTGGGCCTGATTTAGCCACAGTATCCTGTCATTTAGCTGGGGCTGCCGGCAACGTCTCCGGGCATGCATTACTGTAGAAAATTTAAAAACTTAATTTAAGTCACTACTTTTATAGGTATGTATATGTTGGTCGACACATGCTAATTATCATGTTTTCTTGTCACTAACTTTTTTAAATTTATCCATATGGGCACTTACGAGATTGTAAACGAGACATTCGCACACGTTTATATTGACAAAACTGTAAAAAACAACCTGATTTTCATTTTTTAAATTAATGATTCTTTTAACTCTCAATTAGCTCTTTAATTTCCGCAAATGAAATTTTTCGCTTACTGCCGTGGTTTCCGAGATAATTGCACAAAACCAGTGATTGTAAACGGGACAAAAAACGGAAGTGGGTTTTAAGGGGTAACCGTTTAAACAGTGATTTCTGCGAAACTTTACACAATATATATTTTATTGGGACTAGTTTTAAAATGTTGCGTACTAATGTGCCCTAAAAATGGTTTTGATTTCAAAATAAAATATGAATTACATTTTTTTAAATAAATTGTTAAAGAAATTGTAAACGGGACAATTTTTCCATGATTTAAAATTTTTTTATGTTGCTATTTATAATCCTTTATATAAGAAACTTAATAAAAATGATTAGTATTGTGGTTATTTTGTTGAACTATTTATGGTTTTTAATCCAAATTTTAAATATTTTTAATTAGGCTTAAGTTCATGAAATTTAATTTTTATTAAATTATTTTTATGAAGAAAGGAATTTTACAACTTGAAAATTAATTAAAATTGTTATTGATAATCTTTCATTCTTGACGTGGCTCGGGCTCGAACCCTGGCCGGCAGGTTACCATGACATGTTTCGATCGCAACCACTCGATCTCCTCAGATGGATTTGCCGTCTTACGCCATCGACGACTGCTGACGTCACTAGTCAAACATCAATCCTTAAACCAAATTGTATTTTAACATTTGGTAGATCGAAATTTGCTTTCCTGAATGATTATCCATTTTAATTGATTTTACATGTTTTTTCCTTTACTTCTGTTTTTTCGTACTTTCGTCAAGAATTTTTCTTGAAGTCCAAGTACATTAAATTTCATGAACTTAAGCCTAATTAAAAATATTTAAAATTAATAAAAAATGTTTTTCAGATCATAAATATGCCTTAGATTAGAGTATTGTTGTTCCAAATGCATATTTTCTAATATACACAAGTATGTGCTAAAAGTTGTAGTACTTCGTTTACCATTTATCTTTTTTTCGAATCAGTTAATTTATACGCATATATTAAAAAAATATAAGCAATTCTCTAAATAAATCTTGAAAAGGAAACATTTTTTTTCCATTTTTTGTGGTTGACGTTTTTTTGGAAATAGCCATATGGTCTTGTAGAATTTAGATTTCTGCTTAAAACGATTTTCGGGAATGAATTGCTTGTGAGAGTTAATATCCCATTATGAACCACCCAAACGATATTTTATTTATATTCAAGTTGCTTGTACATACATGCAAACGTTAGTTACGACTCGAAGGTTTTCAAGAAGAATATCATATGTTTGAGAGATAGTATGTACCTAGGTAGATAAAGTTTTTAATCAATTTTCATGACATTCTTTAAAAAAAAAAGTTTGACTCATACCTATATTATTTATTTAACTACATTTTTCTTGACGTTGCAAATACCAGCACAAATGCATAATAATTTTTCACACTTTTAGTGGAGAAGAGTGTAAATATCAGAAAAATAATTCACAAAATTATTCTTTTAATTTGAAAAAAGTTTATTGACGTACAAAGTTACTACTGCAAAATATAGTTTTATTTAAGAAAATTCAGTTAAATAATACAAAAAAATTAAATAGTTAAAATCTCTTAATTGACCAAAACCTCTTAAAATATCCGTTAAAAATTAACAGAGTTATTAAACTTTTAATAATAATAATCTGAGCATTACCAGAGATACGAAAACTTTTTATTTCCAAAAAAAAATAAATATCTTTGTTGATTAAAATTTATTTTCATTAATTTATAAAAAAATCAAACATTGATATATATTTTCAAATTTATATATCCATCATGATTAGTGTTTTTCATACGGGAATTCCCGGGATTTTTTTTTATTACGGCAACCTTACTGCTGATATGTATAATTGTAAATAAGTTGTGTCATGAAATAGATCTTAGCCTTTTAGGCAAAAAGGGCTCAAGTCAAAAAAAAAACGCATTTTTAATCTTTGATTGGCTTTAATACAAGTTTTTTTTCGCTTTTGTGTAGTTTAAATCACTTTAGTCTAGCACAATTGCTTTTAATCATTATCATCAACTCTTATACCGTGTTCGGATATGCATGTTAATTGAGTTTTACGCAATAAATGCCATTATTGAGCTCAATTATCCATACAAAATTGCAATTTAGTTATTGCTCAATTAGTGCGAAATTGTTATAAATATTGAGTAAAATTAAAATGCGACACTGTGACAAGTGTGTTTATTAAGCAAAACACAACTTACTAAAAAGTGTTTTGACATTTGTCAATTAAAATTACAACAAAAAAAAAAAGGCCGATCCATTTGGTCTGCGCAAAAACCAGATGTTTATTCCTTAAAGATGTCAAAAGTTGTTTAAATTTTCTTATACATGTACATTTTTGTTTACGTTGAATGTTGTATGTAGTAGTAATATAAATTGAGTTAGCTTAATTGTGTATATGTGAACAGAAAGATAATTATGTCAATTAACCGAATATTGACTCAAAAAAAAAAGGTATATCTGAACACGGTATTAGAAAAAAATTCTATGACCAAATAAATAGTTTTCAATTTTACATAACGAAAAACTACAGTTTCTGACTTAAGACATTTTTGCAAACGCCAAAAAGATGCAAATGCATATCCGATAAGTAAGGCAATGTTTAAAGGCTCAGTTAGGCGAACGTTGCTGTACCGTATCTGTACTGTATCCATCAGCTGTTCTCTTTTTGTTATTTGAAAACCAATACAAAAGCTTACTGAAATGCAATGTACCGTAGTTGCAACGTTCCAATCTGTATAAAATAGAATTTCATGCCGTTGTTACGTGACATTTGTAAGACAGTGATGGGCGGCTTGTATGTTACATTGAATGCGGGTAATTTTGCTCTTTTTTTTTTTTGGTACTTTTTTCAGTATATCTATGGAATTGAGACAAAACAACTTACAATACAACATATTTCCAAATATACAAATATACATATGTTTAGATGTTTAAAATAAACAAATGCATATACACATACAATGAAAAAGGGAAACATATAAAAGACTTTAAATGGTATCAAAACCTTGTTTGGTGTATGCACATTTACAATATATGATTGCTAAAAATTTATATATGCTAAAATACAAATTTATTTATTGTAAATCTATAATATAATTATTAACATTTTTACATACACAAAAAACTGTTTTAATGCCATTTAAATCACGTGGTACCTTTTCTGCACAACGGTCACCATTTGAACATTTTTGATTCCCATCACTGTTTGTTTTGTTTTATCCCTGCAAATAATAGGACCAGTCCAAACACGCGTGTAAAGAGTAGTCCACAAGGGACCAGGACTAGTCCACAAGTAACCCAAACGTATGGAAAAAACCTGGTCTATTTAACATTACGATGTCCTAGGAGAGGACCATATAACCCACCTTTGGACCACTAAGGAGTAGTTTTAAAACTACTCCGTGGTATATAACCCACCTTTGGACCAGTAAGGAGTAGTTTTAAAACTACTCCATGGTATACTCAAGAGGATTAGTTTTGAAGTCGTTTAAACACGAAAGCATGTCGTTAAAAAACGAAGACATGTCGTCTCACTACAAACACTTTTTAACAATGGCATGGTCCATGCTTGCATTACATCGGACTAGTCCATGGAGTAGTCCATTTTATCAAAATGGGTCAGGTGGTCCAATTTTATTTGCAGGGATGTATACTATTGCTTTTTGTTTATGTATGGGAAAACATATGACACGTTTTTAAACGTTCTATAAGTGCACCAACGTGCTTACAGTATGGTGGGGTACATTACGGGTACAGCAACGTTCGCCTAACTGAGCCTTAATTCTCTGAAATTTCGAAAGATGAAGAGTTAAAATATACAGAATATTTAATTTGTTTTAAGACCCAGATTTATTTTATAAAAACGAAAAAATGTTGTACCCACATGCTTCAAAAAATTTCATGATTTTATATGCAGGCAGCTGCATAAAAATTTCTCGGATAAGATTCTATAGAAATTATGAAAAAATTTATTAGTAAAGAAAATGCTTAGTCGATTCGAAGAAAATAATAATTTTTTAAAAAAACAATTACAAGTTTTGAAGGAAGTGCTAAGAAAACTTGTTCTATCATTAAAATCTTCTTGATAAAAATACGAAATAGGCTTTCAAACGATTCTGTTAATGCTTATTCTGAACTAATGGTTATATAAAACTAAAATATTTTGTAATACATGTTTTCGGTAAATTGAGCCCCGCTTACGAAATCATTCAGTATAACTGTCCGAGTAGTGCTTAATTGAGTTCCCCGTTTAATTGCTTCAAAAGTCGTGCATTTTTAGAAACTCAATTAAGCGGAAATAATGTAATTTGTTTGAATAATTTAACTTTTTTGGTTTTATATAAATTCTGTTGGCTTTGAATTTATTATGTTGCATCAAGTGCTAAAGTCTAGTTGTTTAGTTGTATAGGAGAACAATTTAAAACTTTAAAGGTGGCTTTTGGAAAATTACTCCGAATTTAATATAATCATCAGTTTTTTGCGGCTATAACTAGTTTTTGAAGTTTATATTCCTAAACACTCCTAATGTTACAGATCGGAATTTTTTAATATTCAAAATGTTATTGCACATTGAGAAAAGATAACCAAAAAGTTATTTTTCTATAACTTCCTCAAAAATCCTACAAAATAATTGAAATTTTGGCCACATGTACTTTTGAACATGAAGATTTTAAGGTGCCTTTAAGCACTTTTTCCTTTTTGCCACAGAAATAAAAAAGTAAAATATAAAATTATACGAGAACCCCAATCGTTTTTAACCCTGCCTATGTCCTGTTCCATCATGGAGTAAAAACGGCTGAGCAGATTTTAATTTTATTTTGTTTGTTTAAAAGATGCCGATCAAGAAAGCTCCTAGCTTTGTTTGAAGAAAATCAATACAACCAATTATAAGTTATCTCCTGTTTTTTAGCTTCATCCTCGGGTATATGTGTGTCTGTGGCACCGTTGCTCCCCTAATTCCTATATCGTTTTTACTTAGTTTTTGTTGTTTGAATTGTGGCTTTATGGGCGATTCTATTCTAGACAACTTTTAACATAAATTTTCAAATCACACTATTTTATACTTTTTGATGCCAATTTAAAGTAAAATTTCTATATTTTATCTATATATATAAAATTGTAACGTTACTGACTGACTCACTGACTCACTGACTGACTGATTCATCATCGCACAGCCTAAACGCCTGAAGCTAGACACTTGAAATTTGGACCAGAGATTGATCACTCCCCAAATCGATCCACTAAGACGGGATTTTTGGAAATTCGAATGTTTAGGGGGTAAAAAGGGTAAAAACGGGAAAATTCGGTAACCTTATATCTCCAAAACTAAAAGAGATACAAAAAAAATTTAATACCTATCGTAGTTTTTTAGAAAAATAAGCGGACAGGTGTCTGGTACTTTTTTGAAATTCGGCCCTATTTGGGAGTAAACGTGTAAAATCTGAATTTTAGTACTTTTTTGACACCCCATCTATCTTTTGAACCAATACATATAGAAACAAAGTTAATACCGCATTCGAAACTTATCAAAAAAATACGAATATAGATTTGGTACTTTTTCGAAATTCGAACATTTAAGGGGTAAAAATCGTAATTTTTTATGGTACTATTTTTAAAAAACATTTTTCTCCATTTTTTGAAATATTCGTACTAAATTATGGGCTGCCACTATAATACTGAAATTTTTTATACTTTAATGGGGTGAAAAATAGTACCAGAAAGGGGGAATACAGGAAATTTGATATTTTACTTAACTTTTTGGTATTTTTTAAATTATCGTTATGTTGGACCTAAAAACATAAGATTCAACATGCAATGTCGTGAGTGGATAAGAATCTATGACGGAACTTTTTGGTACTTTTTTGTTCTTTAACTGGTACTTTTTGAATTTCCTTTAGTATTGGACCTAGAAACATAAAATTCAATATGCAATGTCCTGGATGGATGAGAATCTATAAGAATGAACTTTTTGGTGCTTTTTTATTCTTTGATTGGTACTTTTTGAATTTCAGTTGGTATTGGACCTAGAAAGATAAAATTAAAAATGCAAGGTCCTGAGTGGATAAGAATCCATAAGAGGGAAGTTGTTGGTACTTTTTTTGTTCATTTACTGGTACTTTTTGAATTTCCGTCAGTATTGGACCTAGAAACATAAAATTAAACATGCACGATCCTGTGTAAATGTGAATCTTTTAGTGGGATCTTATTGGTACTTTTTTATTCGTTAGCTGGTACTTTTTGAATTTCCGTTAGTATTGGGCCTAGAAACATAAAATGAAACATGGAACCTCTTGAGTGAATGACAATCTGTAAGAGAGATGTTTTTGGTACTTTTTCGTTTTTTAATACGACAGGTGTCTGGTACTTTTTCGAAATTTGGTCCTTTTGGGGAGTAAACGCCTAAAACCTGTGCATACCTTTTTGTCACGCTACCTCTGTATGTACATTAGACACACAATTTTTCTGGACATCATTGCCCCAAGGGACTATATCTTATGGGCAATATGGGATAATAAAACACATTTTTCAGTTCAATTTAATTTTTGCTCAATTGGCGAAGTCCCTCACGCCCACCAAAGTTTTTTTTCATCCTATGACAAAAACGTACTAAACTATAGGCTCCAACTGCAACATTGAAATTTTTAATACATAAATGGGGAGAAAAAAGTATCAAAAAGGATAATACGGGAAACTAACTTTCTTTCATTTGCTTTTGTGTTCTACGAGTCGTCCTTTTTGAATTTTCTGTATTGAACTTAGAAGCACAAAATTATAGGTGCAAAGTCCTGTGTCAATATCATCCTATGAGATGAAAAATGTTGGAACTATTTTGCTAAAACCTATTTACATATTAGATTACAAAGTAGCGGGTTAAATGCTAGAATTTAAAGAAATTTAAACCTAGAAAATATGCTTTGGCATACAAATATGTCCACGAAGGAAAAGGAGACGCTAACGAAGTAGCGGGTTAAATGCTAGTTAATATATAATTTTTGTAGACGAAAGCTTAAATGTAAATTTGTTGTGTACTTCGAAGCATTAAGATTCTTAGATTTGGCGCGAACACAAAATTCATTGCATGTTGCACCCGTCATGGCTTAAAGAGCAAGTTTCTTATTATTGGATTATATTTCTCTACGATGTTTGATTTGATAATCATCGCCGGATATCTCATCTTTCACAATAAAAAAGAATAATACAATAAAAGCTTAAAAATTAACAGAGTTTTGTGTTTTTGTGGTATGATCTTATGAAAGTTGGCCAATTTGGTTGCACCCGTCATGCACTTTAAAGCTCTCTCGTGGCTATTTGATCGTTTCATATAAATTCTTGTAAATAGATAACAATAGTATATAAAAAAATTTTACCCCTTCTAGAAATAACTTAATTGCAAATGTGTTTCTTTTAGGGAATGGTAAATGGATTCCAAAATTGATTTTCGATGTTTCGATCGACTTTTTTATATCGATTTTTGATTCATCGAACCTCAAAATAGAATTTAAAATCGATTTCAAAATCGTTTAAGATTTATTAACAAACTTTTTCCTTATATCACAAAGGGTAATACACCAGCATTTTTTTTTTTTGGCAAACTGCTAGAAAAATTGAACTAAGATTTTAACAGTGGGTAGATATGACTACTGTTCATAAATTTCCTGCAAAAAGTGAAAATGTGTAAATTTTGAGATGGCCTTTAGAGGAACAAGTGCGATATGTATGTACATTTCACATACATAAAATTGTGTTCTTGTGTTGTCAATCAGGCCTGTCACATAAATCAATTCCGATCGTATTTCCACAGGAATGCCCTGGTTTAATTCACCTGTTGTTTCTATATTATGTTGATCTTCACAAAGCTGACTTTCAGTCTATGGTTCGGTACGATCAGGGTTGTCAGATGTGGCGATTTCTCGCCAAACGAGACCTAATTTTTGATTTGGCGAAATGGCGATTTTTTTTGGCGATTTAACAAAAAAGTTGGCGATTTTGTTGGCTATTTTTGATGAGCTATGCATTTGTTTTGAAATTCGTTAAATTCAATACTGAGAAATAATATTATTTTTATTTTAGTATCTTTATGTATGAAATTTGAGGCATTCATATGTTTGGTTAATATTTGAAAGTATGTATGTTCAAATGGCTGATGAAGATAATAAAAATCTTCGAGAAAATGGTTTTTTATATTTAAAAGTGCTCTTGAAAGAATCAATAAATAGAATTAAACATGCATATATATAAAGTCTATGAACATTTTTTCATTATACATATGTATGTGGCAATTTATTATCACAGATACAATACATTGTTGTTTGTGATATTTTAAAGATTTTTATGAACTCTTATATACCTTTGGACATTTTTGAAACACAATGGAAAAATTAGCGTTGGTTAATTGGAAAGGTAAATAAACGATACGGCAGGTGCGTACAATTTTAAGGAACTTTCTTTGACTGTTTATATGCTGGTAATTAGCACTAATTATGCCTGTGTTTAAGCTATGAACTCCGTTTAAACTCGCCTTCGATGTAGAATGTCAGACAAACTTCTAGACGCGTTATTACGAGTTATAAGTTGCACTTCTTTTGTACCATCGTTGAATTAATGCAATACCCCTACAATGTATTCCAAAAAAAAAAAACAAATAGGGAGCTTTGCCGGTGAAGCGTTTTAGATATATGTATAATAAAACTGCAACTATAAAAAAATGTATATCCAATATTTGTTTAATACTTTTTTTTGTTGCTTTTAGTAGACTACTATAAAATATTTTACTGTAAACATCGTACCATTTTTGTGTTCACTAGCTATTTTTACTTTTTTCTAAATAAAAATTAAGCATAATTTATATCATGGCGACTTTTTTTAAATTTTTGGCGTATTCTAGCGATACGATATTATAAAAAATTTATTAAAAAAAATTTTTAATATATTAAAAAATATCTTTTTTACTGCCAAAAACTTGAAAATAAAGGCTTTGGCGATTTTTTACTTTGAATTTGGCGAAAAAGGTCCAAATGAATCTGACAACCCTGGGTACGATATGTTTAGAACTGATTTGTTCACTGTGCATTGATGACTTTAATTTCTGAAGAAAAAGAGCCCCTATATTAAAGTTGAAGGTATACCAAGGGTACTAGTAGGTAAATACGTAAAACTTCAACGATAAACTTGGAAAACTGCATAAACATACTTACACACGTACGTACGCACAAAAAATCTCAAGTTTTATTGTGCATGCCCATAATTTATCGATTAAATTAAGATTAAAATTAAAAATTGTCAAAATTTTGATACAAATAAAAAAAATCGATTTTAAAAGCCCAATAATCGATTTCAGTATAAAATCGCTTACGTAAATTCGATTGCAAAAAATCGATCTTTTTTACCATAAAATCGATTTTCGATTGGAAACGAAATCGATTATCCACTCCCTAGTTTCTTTCTATTAGTAAAAGACGTTTAAAGCGTCTAAATGTTGCATCCGTCAGAATAGAATCGCCCTTATCTAAATTCTTCTTCCGTTAACTTATCGCTCACTTTAGGTTAAAGTAATGTTGTAAAAACGCAACATTTTTTGTACAAACGATAAAATCCTACCTTAAGCCTGGTACTCTGTTCAACATTTCACGTGAAATGCTGTCAAAACGCATATGAAAAAAACTTGTGCGGAATATCTATGAAATAATGTTGATAGAGTTGTACTCTGTTCATTTTGTGAAAAAGTTCCGAAATGTTTCAGGCAACATTTTTTTACTACTGCGAAATAATGTAAGCTGCACTTATTTCACGTGAAATTTTAAGCAAAAGCAAAAAAGGATGAACTGATTATTTAATTAGAAATCAAAAATTAATATAACACAACCGGTAACAGTTTTTTATCCATATTTACTTTCTTTTTTATTAAATTTTTTATTAAAAAAAATAATTTTTTACAAACCTCACATGTTTGTTAACATACGCAAAACAATGTCGCATACTTTGCAGGAATAAAATCGGCAAATTGTACAAACTCGCATGATAGGTAACATCGATACATGTCAAAATTTTCGTGTGAAATAATAAATGTTGCTCAACATTTTTCACAAATTTGAACAGAGTACTAGGCTTTAAGCTATCCAATAAGTTGTGAAAACGGGCTTCAATGTGCATATAAACATTATTTTATCTTACGGTTTTTCTTATGTAATTTTTCACATTTTTTTACACATATATTTAAATTTTTTTATCCGATAAAAAAAAGATTAAAATAATTTTCAATATTTGTGATGAATATCAAGACGATTTTTATTATTTTTTTTTTTTTTTTCGAAAAGAAACGTAAAAAAAATATTTTTTTTCAAAATTAAAAAATCCAGATGGTTAAAAAAAGTCACAAGTCTTTTTATTTTTATGTGAAAAAAACCCAAAAAGATGGTTTTAAAAGTATTAAAATACGGTCTCTGGAAGTTACTTTTTATAAAAAAAAAATGTTAAATTACCTATATTTTTATATAAAGTAACTTATAAAAATAAAACGATTCTCAGATCATTTTTATTAAAAGTTTAATTACTTGGTCAATTTTTAACGAATATTTTTTTCAACAAGTTAGCATGTAACTAATTTTAAATAAACTTTTATAATAAATTCATAAATAATACGGTTCCTAATTGAAAAAATGTATAAAAACATCTTCAAAGTTAAACAAGTTAGAGTGCTATATTCGGCTGTGCCGAATCTTTGATACCCCCCACCGACAGTTCGAATGTTTAAGGAGTAATATCTGTATGATGTTATTATTATCTTAAACTGTGACGATTTGTTATTAATTATGGATTTAGGCGTACTAAACTGTTTTCCGGGAGTAGGGTTTATATGGGGCCCAGGGTAAGTTATGGACCGATCTTCACGAAATAACACAATTTTATTTCTTGTCCAATAAAATTCTGATGTACCAAATTTTGTTATGATAGCATTATTTTTTACGTTTTTAGGCGTACTAAGTTGTTTTCCGGAAGTAGGTTTTATATAGGGCCTATGGTAAATGATGGACCGATCTTCACGAAACTTAACAGTTTAATTTCTAGTCCTATGTAACTGTGACTTGCCAAAATTTGTAATGATAGCATTGTTAGTTAGGGTTTTAGGCTTAATATACTGTTTTCCGGGAGAAGGGCTTATATGGGGCCTAGGGTAAATTATTGACGGATCTTCACGAAATTTCACAGCGTGATTTCCAGTTGAATAAAACGAATTGTTGCGAAATCTTATATCATTCTGTGCATTTTTCCACCATTTATGTTAGTTTTTGTAACAAAATTATCAATTTTTTTTAGGTGGTGGTTCCACATTTTGATTCATAGCTCAGATCCTATTTAACCGATTTTGCTGAATTTCAATCCCAAACTGCTTAGGATAACTAAAATCAATTTGACAACAAGTTTGTTGATTTCTTTTGAGTTTTTCGAAAGTGAGCGTGTTTTCAACAGACTGACAGACGGACATGGCTAAATCGACTTAAAATTACTCAAGGACCCAGAATATATATACTTTATAGGGTCTGAGATGAATAGTAAAAAAGTTTCACACGGAATGACAAACTGAATATACCCTCTTCACAACTAATTGTGCGTGAGGGTATAAAAATAGAGAACACTAGAGTACAAAGTTACTGGCATATAATGCAAAAGGTACGAAAACCCGAGTTTTTACCCGTCACTCGCGATTTTGGAGGTGTTTCGCAAATTTCAAGGGCAGAGTCTTATTGTACTCAACAACACCTACTAGAAAAAAATAATCGGATCTCAGGTATTTCTCGAAAGTGCTTTTCGGCAGTGATCTCTGTATGGGGCCTATACTAAATTATGGTCCGACCTTCAGTATGATTTCTAGTTGTATGGAACGTATTTGTGCAAAAAAAATCCGTGCATTATACCACCATTTATATTAGTTTTTGTAACAAAATAATCAATTTTTTAGGGTGCTGGTTATACATTTGCATTCGTACATCTTATCCTACTGAACCGATTTTGATCCAAAAGCCGTTCATGTAATAAAATAAAATTATCTAGCATCAGCATGAAAATTGTATTAGTTTAGAGAAAGTAATTTCAATTTTTGGGAATACAAAATTTTAATTTCAAAAGATTTTGTTATTCGTGCTTAAGTTTTATTTGGTTACAACTACAATTAATGTTGAGAGAATTTCAACTAATTGTGGTGGGGAATGTAAGATGAGATAAACCGACTGTTTATTGCTGATGTGTTTTGTTTAAACTTTGATATTATTACAAGTAGAACTGTTGCTATAAGTCTTATACGTTTTACAGTTTTATTTGGTTTAATATCCTTAGTTTTTCTAAAATATTTATTGATGAAGTTTCCTGATGATCTGGCCTAAGCAACCAGTGAAATGCGCATAGGAATAGCTTATTCCATCAACAATAAATTTCAAGTGTTTTTATCAATAATAAAAACTGGGAATTATAAACGAATAACAAAATCTTTTGAAGTTTAGAGAAAGTTTTGAGCTAGAGAAATTTATATCCGTCAATCGTATTCTTAAACAGTTAATATTGAAGTCTGTCAGTTTTTATAGAATATAAACTGATTATTACTTTAATATTTGCACTTTTTTTTATCAAACATTCATTCATATATTTTATAAGGTATAATGTTAAAACAAAATTAAATATCTTGGCAATAGTATTAAATGAAAAAAAAAAAAAAAAATTATTAAAACTGTTAAAACTCACGTATCGCCGTTTCTTACAATTCGAAACAGAAAGAATGCAACTTATCTGCTTTTAAACTTTTTTGCTGATAACAATGAAATACATAAATGTCAAAATTAAAACAAAACAAGAACCCAGAAATCATATCGAATTTAATTGTTTTTTTAACTTTTTTTTTTTTTTTTTTTTTTTGAACAATCATTTCTGTTGGCAAACAAAAAAAATGTAAACATATTTTTAAAATAAATTCTGTTGTCTACGTGTAAAAAACTGAACACTGAAATGTTATTAATTGTCGATTAAAAAGCAGGAGCGTATTTGTAGGTCTTAAAGTGGGGAACAGTGTTTCTTACATTTAAAAAAAAAACTCATTAAAATGTTGATTACCCCTGCATTGCTTTTGTTTCATTATTTGAATTTTTACTAAAGTAGTTTTAATATATATTTTTTTTGTATTGTTTGGTATAAGAAAGTTAATAATATTTAAAACGTCGTAAGTTTGTATGTTGTAACTACATTGTACATATCTAATTTCCGCATTCATTTAACCAACAATTATGAACTGATTTTTGTTTTACACGCATATTCATTATACTAACGAGTGTTATGGTAATTGCGAATTTATGTATTCATATGTTCAAAGTAGTGTTGTTCATACGGTATTTCCCGGGACAAATACTCCGGGATCCCGCACATTTTTCGGAAAAATAATCCGGCGAAATTTGTACGGTAATAGCCGACAAGTAAGGTAATGTTTGTTGCTCTGAAATTTCAAACTAGAAAACAGAGGAGATAAAATGTAAACAATTTTAGATTTTGCAAAAGTCCAACAAGATTCATTTTTATGTTTTTTGCAAACATAATCAGTAACGTCGATGGAAGAACAGTACAAAAATCTTTTGTAAAAACCTAAGCAACATTAATTTTAAGAATTTGCTTTATTGACTTACGGTTCTTATCGACTGCACAATGTTATTGAGTACTTTATAGCAATACTTAAAAAAATCGTGCCTTTTGAGTTATGTCACTATTGAAGTAAATGAGTAAAGTTAGAAATAAATACTTTTAAAATACATATTTATATGTATTTGGGTCGATATCACGAAATGACTACATTCTGTGGCCCGAGGCATTTTGTATTAAAAATATTACAAAATTAAAATTCTGAGAACAGGATTAAATAAAACAAAATGTCCTTCAACGAGGCGCGGAAATCAAAATAAAATATTTTAGATATTTTTATGAAAAAATTTGGTCGCACGGTGCAAATCGTCATTACCATGGTGTGCGTCCAAGCGTTTTATGTTCAAAAAACACAGATTTTCATTAGTATCTCAAAATATGTATTATAAATGAAGTACGTCAAGTTATTCGAGAAGAATAAACCAACTCAATTTTAATTTCATAAATATAATTTTATTTTAAAACTTATGATTTTGAGACATTTTAGTCCGTGGCTAATTTTTTTCGTCATTCCCCGTGGGCCAATTTGTTTATTAAAGAAAAAATGCTTTAAACCGGTTTTTTGTTTAGGTGTTAAATGTCAATGTAACGACAATTCCCGTTAGTTCTAAAGTGTATTGACAGAAGTGAAAAATGAAGTCAGTTGTTTGAGAGCTTTTGAAGTGTTTAGTGTTTTTTGTGCATTTTCCTGAAATCTTGTCATTCCCGTGGTAAGTATATTTTTCCGTTATTTATATTATAATTTCCAAATTCGTTGTATTAGTTTGTTCATTTTTTAAGTCTTTATTAGATTCTAATATATTTTATAACATTTTTTGAAGATTTTCACATTTAAATCCAAGAATACTCACGTTTTCATCATTACCGTGCAGTCATTACCATGGGAATAATCTAAACCACGGTAATGACAAAAGGAACACGGGAATTACCTTTTCAATGTATATTTGAGATTATTCAATCTATGGTAATTATTTAAGAAATTTGATGTTCCCCAAACTTAAAAAGTACACCTGGAATTATAATCCAAAGAATGGGCATAACGTATGCATTTTATTAAATGTGTTTCCATAAATTGCTGTATGTGTTTTATTTAGCTGCAATACATGATAAAACGTCATTACCATGCTGCTCAGTCATTACCGTGCCGCACAAATATCATTTCCGTTTGACTATTGTCATTCCCGTGGGGTGCAAAAATCATTAAAATCCTTAAATATACATGGCCCATTGCTTATTAATATATAAAAAGGTCTTATAAAACAGTATCAACCGAAAAATAATTATTTAAACCCATTTTCGCACTTGGCCGTTTTCATTCCTCGATTGTAGTCAATACATGATATCGACCCATTTATTATATTTTTAAAATATTTTATGTATTTATTTTTACTTTTGGAAATTGAAACCCATTTGATTTTGCATTAGACTTATGAAAAATGGTTTAACGTTGAAGATTATATATGAATTAAAACAAAAACGAACTTATTTAAGACAAGAGTAACTGATTTAATGATGAAAATAAATAAATAAATAAAAACAAAACTTCAACGCTTTCGGTGCGGAAACTTTTTTCACGAAAGAGGAAAAGTGACACCACACGGATATGAGGTGGTATTTTTGATATTTGCAAAAATTGCAAAAAGTTATATCCCTAGTGTCCATAAATTAAGAACCAATCTTTTTATAGAAACTGACTAAACACTGTTAGATAGGCGTATTAAAATAAAGTATATTCCAAAAATACGAGATAAATAATAAACTTTTGGCCAATCATCACAAAGTTTTATGATTTATTTTTAGCTTGAGGAGGATTAACCCTTGTGTTAATACCCAACTTTATCCACACTGTTAAGCATCCGGAGTACCCGGGTACCCATATACTATAATGTATTAATAATCCATATTTTTATAAAATAAAAATAAATTTTTAAACTTTTTAATACTCAATTATATTTATGTTAAAATATGATTTTGTATTGCACAACGGCTAAAATTTTAAATTTTTTATACAGGACAGTATTTTTTAGTTTAACAGTTGAACATTTTTGGTCATACATGATATGAGCCGTTTATTTTGAAAGTGGCATAAGGCATTTTGTTTTTAAGTCGAGATATTTAAGGGTTTGCGTTTTAACACGTTTAAAAATATGGATGCTAACTTTCGAGAAGATTAACTTGTATTTGATATATCATGATAATGATATTTTTCTCAGTATTTATTATTATTATTTATTATTATTATATATTATTAACTCGATTTTTTTGAAACACTTTCAAAATAAACGGCTCATATGTAAGTGAGACTTCCCCTTATTATAAAGGGTGGTTAAATTTCAAGGGCCGATGTTGATTTTGAATAAAACACAAACTATTTAGGAAATTATTGTAATTTTATTTTATTATGATATATTGGTATTACTCAATTATGTATGGAACAAAATATCGGCCAAATGGGCGCCGCGACCACGGCGGCACACCTCCATCCGATGGTCCAAATTTTCGATGACCCTGAGGCATAATGGAGGTTCTATGCCGTTAATGTGCCGAATTATCTCATCCTTAAGCTCTTGAATTGTTGCTGGCTTATCGACGTACACCTTTTCTTTCAAATAACCCCAAAGAAAAAAGTCCAACGGTGTCAAATCACATGATCTTGGCGGCCAATTGACATCGCCATTACGTGAGATAACACGGTCATTGAATTTGTTGCGCAAAAGAGCCATTGTTTCGTTAGCTGTGTGGCAAGTGGCACCGTCCTGCTGAAACCACATATCGTCCACATCCATATCTTCCGATTCGGGCCATAAAAAGTTCGTTATCATCTCACGATAGCGAACACCATTCACAGTAACTGCCTGACCGGCCTCATTTTGGAAAAAATACGGCCTGATGATGCCGCCAGCCCATAAACCGCACCAAACAGTCACTCTTTGTGGGTGCATTGGTTTTTCGACAATCACTCTTGGATTCTCATTCGCCCAAATGCGGCAATTCTGTTTATTGACGAATCCACTGAGGTGAAAATGTGCCTCATCACTGAAGATGATTTTCTTCGAAAATTGATCATCCACTGTTGCCATTTCTTGCCACCATTCTGCCCATTCACGACGTTTGGAATGGTCAAGAGGCTTTAGTTCTTGAGCCAATTGCATCTTGTAAGCGTGTAAATGCAAGTCTTTATTCATAATGTTCATCAACGACGAGCGTGAGAGGTGCAATTGTTGGGCACGAAGACGAGTTGAGGTGGACGGCTCTTCAGCCACACTATCGCGAACAGCAGCAATATTTCCTGCAGTACGAGCTGTACTTGCATGCACTGGTGTTCTCACATCTTCTACAGACCCGGTTTGCTCGAATTTTTCCACGATTTTTGCGATTGTACGCACATTTGGACGATCAAATTGACCAAAAAAATCACGAAGTGCACGATATGCATTTTGATTTGAACGCCCATTTTCATAATAAGTCTGGATAACTTTAACACGTTGTTGGATTGTGTATCTCTCCATGGTTCAAATTGAGTAAGTCTGAAATAGAGAAATGTCAAATAAAATTCGGAAAAAAACTTGGCGTTTAGGTGTGGTTCACATTCAACATCGACCCTTTAATAATAACGCTTTGGAAACTAGACTTATTTAATTGTATGCTACAGAATTTAGTTTATTGAATTTTTTTAACAGTTCAAACGTGTTTTTGTTATCCCATAAAGTGTATCGGGTACCGGGGTACCCGGGTCCGCATATTGCCATGGTTAAAGTTTAAGCAAATTGTTTTTGAGTAATAAAGGAGCAAAAAAATAAATCTAGAATCTGAATTCACTTTCTTTTAAGTTAAATAACGACGATCCAGAAGCTTCTTTAAACATTTTAATTCTTAATACATTTTTTTCATGTTAATATGCGTAGGTGGGTACCATGGTACCCGGGTATTGGCACAAGGAAAATAAAAAACGATCATTACAAAGTAGAATGTTGTCTAGTATTAAAAAATTTAAATTGCACCAATATTTTCCACAATTTAATTATTCGTTACTTGTAATTTCATTTCATTTAATTAGTCGTATTAAAGCATTTATCGAGAATCGTCTTTATATGAGGCCCATGGTAAATTATCGACAGATCGTAAAAAAATTTGGTGATGTTATGTCTAGTCTCATGGAACTAAGAAAGACCAAATTTTACAGCAACAGCATTATCGGTTTTGCTCTAAGCGTTTTATGCTATGCTCTGATGCGTTTTAGGCATGTGCCAAAAATTAAGAATCGGTGAATATTTGTATTGACAAGTTAAACAATTGACGAGTACATATGATACGCATGAAGTAAAAATACTTCTCTACTTTTGCGTGCGTCTTGAAAACAGGTCAAGAAAGAATCAAACGCATAGAACGCGTAGTGTGGACCTCCAACTTAATGGCTTTAAGCGTTATTAAGTGCTTGTGAATAGTTGCCTTTATATGGGGCCCATGGTAAAATATGGACCGATCTACACAACACTAAGTAGTATGGTTTATGTGTATAAAACAGATTTCTGCAAAATTTGATAAGAATTGTTGAATTCCCCTATTTTTAAATTTTTAGGCCAGGCGAACTAGAAAGAGTCTGACACCACTTTTAAAAAATACCGTATTTAACGTTTGTGTTTTTGTTTTCCATATTTTTTTTTAAATATGTACATACATATTTATTTATTTTTAAGTTTAACAAATCTTTTTAATTTTTTGAAATTAAATAAAACTTTAAACAACATTATCGCTTTCATATACATACAACGAACACAACGTCCCATCTTCGTTAACTTCGGGATTTATAAAAAGTTTCAGTCTGTCAAACCAAACACTTTCGAACATGTAGGCTGCCGATGTTCTTTGTTGTGTGCAACTTTTCGTTTTCTGCTTTTGCCTTCACTGCGACTGTTTTCATTTCAGTGTTCCCAGTTTTGGGGATTTATTCCCAAATTGGGTATTTTTTTTGTAATTGGGGATAAAAATTTCGTAAAAATCCCTAGGGTATTTTTTGGGGAAAAGCACTTTTTTCGCTGGGGATAATATATTACTATAAATTCCTTTTTTGCAATGGCAAGACCGATTTGGTCAAGATTTGGGCTCAAATTTTAGTATTTTTTGCGGTTTAAACTTTTTCAAGAACTTGTTGAAATAGTTCTAAATATGGTTTTGTACCAACTAGCGTTACTTCTGTTGAACTAGTCTTTTTCTGTAATGAGTACAACCAAAATCAATATTTGTAACAGAATGCAATATAAGTTATTAGAATTAATATGAATAAATACACACTTTAAAATAATGCAGCTTGCGATATTTATATAAATCGATATATGCATATTTTTCCATTGACATAATATTATGTATATTATTAATGTGGGGATTTTTGGGGATAAGAAAATAGATATTTTGGGGATATTTGGGGATGAAAAAATCGAAAATTGGGGATAAGGCTTAAAATAAAACTGGGAACCCTGTTTCATTTAATGAATCAGAAGTAAAAGCAACGGTTTATTTTTGTCTATTGAAAAATCAGAAAGTGGAAGAAAAATCAATTTTTTGTTTTTGACTGCAGCTTTGTAAACCCTGAACGTAGCTATTATTTTGTTCCATTGCAATTTAGAAAAATGTATCACTTTGAAAGGGTTCGTAAAAATATTACACAACTATAATGCATCATTATTTTTTAGAATAGAAAACTCCATTAGTATGTATACCCTCTTCACAACTAGTAATGGAGGGTGCAATAAAATGTCGTTGAATACATGCAACATGCTAAATTAATAAAATATAGTCGCAAACGCGGAAATCGCTGTTTAAGCTACCTACATAGAAAATAATAATTTTCATATTTGAATACGAAAATGGCATATTTGATTAAAAAAAAAATGTTTGAATTTTCTGCAATGACGATTTTTGTGGCATTGATAAAAAAGTTTGTGTTTGTTATAGTCAGGGAAACCAGAAATATGCAAATGCATGTTTTTCCTTGTGCGACTAATGAAGGCAGAAACAATATATTTATCCGTTTTAGAGCTTTTTATGAATTTTGGCATCGATTTGTTAGTGCATATTTTTTGCATATTTTACCGTTTGAAGCATTTTTTGGCATATTTTAGTTAAAAGAGTCTTTTTGCAGCATTTTTTAGGTTTATAGCGCATATTTTGCCCTTTTAATGCATATTTTAATACATATTACATTTTTTTAGATGCTACAATGGTTTCGCAGCAAATAAAATAATTTTTTTTTCGAAAATCTGTTACTTCAATTTCGACATCTACATTTAATTTTTACTCTAAAATTGTGAGACAAAGCAGGTTGGCATTAAGGATAAATGCTATGCGATTTGTATCTAGACCAATCTTAGAATTCCGATCGACTCAGAATTACTTTTTAAAGTGATCTAACGTTGTCCATCCATCCGCCTGGCTGGTAGTCTGTCTATGTTAGCCTTGTGCGCAGAGTACAAGTTCCAATTTTGTAGATTATTTAATCAAATTTCACATCCAAATTAGACTCTTTGTGTCCGCAAGCTATATAATTACGATGGTTTTTAAATTAAATTCATGCCAAAAATATTTTACTTCAAATTAAATTATTTTCGAATTGGTTCACATTTGCTCAAAGCTCCCATCCTTAACTAGCCTTAAAATGTTAACATTTGTTAACAATTTAGCGGCCGTACCTAAAATCGCTTAAGGACAAAAACCCATATGGATGTTGAAACTTAGATAATATTCGCCAAACATCTCTTATATGAATTTTATATATTTTTATGTTTTTTTTAGATTTTGTTATTAAATTGTTGAAAAATGTGTCTTCAAATGAGCAATTTTTAATTTTTAGGGCATATTTTTAACATTTTTCAGGGCATATTTTCCGGTTTTTACTGCATATTTAATGCGCATAAAACGTGTTTCTTAGAGCATATTTCTGGTTTCCCTGGTTATAGTTATTGAGTTTTTAGTCAACAACCAAGTTTATTAAGTCAATAAAAATAAAATAAAATTATAAAAAAAGTTGTTGCCCAAAATAATTTTTTTCAACAAAATTGTTGCTTTGTTAAAATGAATAGGTATTTGGAAATTTTGAATAAAAGTAACAAAATGTTTATCGAATCTTTATTTATATATTTATTAATTATAATGTGCAAAATACCCCATTTTTATTTTTTGATAAATGCACTAAAATTTATTGCGGGCGCAGCGTTGCCATATATTTTTTTAAGAAAACCTCTTATTTCTGAAAAAAAAAAACTTTTTTTGAATAAAAAAAAATTTTTTTGCATAAAAAACACTTTTTTCTTTTAAGGGTCATAATTTTTAAATAAAAAACAAAAATGTATTTGGAAATCATTTTATTTAAAGATATAAAAAAATTAAATCAAAAAACATTCTTACTTTGAATACGCCCTCGCGAAATTTCTTAATATGTTGCTCTCTCCATTAATTATCTTCCTAAAAGTAAAAATAGAGTAGCTCAAGCCACTCATTACTTACTTTAGCAATATCGTAAAATCTACTGAATTTGATACAATAGCACATAATTGAGAAATACATTAAACTTTACACAACGAACTCTAAGGATCATTTCATCATCTTCAGATAATTTATATGCTTAAGATATATCAGCACCTAACAACATATCGAGCCCTAACCGCGAAAATAACGTAAGCGATATGATTTTCAATTTTCGTTTTTTTTTTTAATAAATGACTTTATTGGCAACACTTGCATCATCTCCTAAAATGTCATGGTCACAAAAGGTAACGTTACGATTTTATAGCAAAAACAATTTTATTGTAAGCGACAAATTTCATACAAAATTAATACGAAATAAAATAAAAAAGCTCTCTCCTGTAAAATTTGATTTTTGTCGCTTACGTTATTTTCGTGGTTAGGGGTCGATATACTATTTGGGATCTTTAAGGGAGAAAGAAGTAAACTCAGTTAACACTACTGAAATAATAAAGGACAGAGAAAGTAAAGGATCGTTTAATAACATAAAAACATCACTTAATATGTTCATGTAATATTTAGATTTAAAACCTTTTTGCAACTCAAAAACCTTACAAAAAAAGGGAAAACTTTGCAAATGGCAACGCTGGTGGGGGATAAGGTAGTTCCTATGCGCATTTCGCTGGTTGTTTCGGCCAGATCTTGCAAAGAGTTTGGAAAAACTAAAGATTAAAAAAAAAAAATAAATCTCTAAAGCGAATGAGACACACGTATTAAAACTATTAAAAAATGGACAAGAGTTGTAAAAATGCTGTATTTATTTTGATTAAAATATATTTTTATTGAATATGAAGAAATATTTAATTATTTCATTATATATAATAATGTTAATATGTTTTATTGAGTGCTATTTTGCAAAGCGTAATTTTGATACAAATTTTCATTGAATCAAAAACAAAGTTGTTGTTAAAACTTTCCTTGAGATAGTTTTTTCTGTGTACGAAATTCTTGACGAATTATGCTTGAAAATGAATTCTAACGAAACGTATAAAAAAAATCACAATATCACATAGATCATAATGAAATGAAGACGATAGTGACCAAGAACTGCCAATTTTATTTAACAAATGATACAACAACGAAAAAATAATTTCGATTCGTTCGGTATCGACTGAAAGAATTAGAAATAAACTTGGTTTCGAATCGAAAAAGTATTTGATCACTACTGCGAACCACTAAAAGTAAAGGCCTGTTCGTCGATAGCGAATGAAGACTTCGCTCGCATAAATAACATTTAAAACAAAAACAAATTATAAAATATTTTTTGTGTTTTACATGTAAGTTAAGCAAACGAAGTCTTCATTCGCTATCGACGAATAGGCCATAAATTTTAAAAAGGAAGCGCACAAGACATACATAGATGCAGTAAGATAAATGAACGAATTCTTAGCAAATAAAAAAAATACAACAGTTGAAGAGCCACGACAACGAAGAAGGCTTGTAGGGTGCATATTAACCCTTTTAATACGTTTTTTTTTTAAGATAAAAACTCTTTATATGGTTTTGTTGCTTGATTATGCCTTAAATAGTGCTTCCTAAGGTGCGTTCAAGTAGAGGATAATCAGGGCACGAAAAACGTCCTGGAACAGGGATGTCCCAACAGTCAATGGCTGCGGGACACACACATCCCAACAGTAACAGAGTTAGGCAAAAATTGTAAAAGAATTATAAATATGTAAAAAGAAAACTTCAATTCAAAAAAAAAAATATTATGTGAAATGAATAAATAAATTTTAATTTAATTGGAATGATATTTGGCAAACCATCGCGCATAACCTTTTCTCTTCCACAGTATATGTCAAAATCGTAGGTGCGTCCTGTTGTAGAATCACATCGTTCCAAAATCTTTATGCCTTTGAATTTTGCCATAGCTGGTAAACGCTATCAGGTCGACACTTTTTGAATGTGTACTTTAGGCATGAAACCATTTCATCAACGTAATACGTTTTTGAGTTATCTGTAGGTTTTTCTGGGTAATTCATATACAATTTTGATTATAAAAATAGGAACCGGTCTCGACTTATGGAATTTTGTATTACCGTATCACCCAAAGATTAATTTTGTGACCAATACATATGCATGTGTGGTAAATGGTTATAAGACATAACCAAATATACACCGACAACGGTCATCATTTCATATGGTCCAGTAGGCTTCATTGGAACTCTTCCTTTTTTATCGACAAGTTTCTTGTTCTTATTTTGGATAATACTTTGAAACATTTTGAAGAAAATTTCCAGCTCTTTTGAACCTGTATCAATATTTACAAGAATAACAAGAATAACTATTAACACTGTTATTCCATACCACTCCAATTCGACTTGGGTGTTCTCTTCCTCTGGGGAAATATTTGTTTCACCAACAGAGTTCTCTTCCTCTGGGAAATATTGTTTTGGACAACAGAGTTCTCTTCAGATGAGCTATCACTTTCCCTTGAATAACATGAATTAAGAATTCTATCGCCATCGAAGTCACTGCCACTTTCGGAGTCGGTGTTTTTCAATAAACTTCGAATCTTTTCGTCATCAAATAACTTCTGACGCTTCAGTTTTGGAAAACATTCGCTAATCAGAAAAAAATGAATTACTTATTGCGCGTTACTAGTGGGACACATGTGTGCCAGTGGAAGTTACTGCTGGGATACATATGTCCCAGATAACGTTTTTCCATTATATTTCATATGATTTTTGTGTTTCATAAGAGATAACTATTTATTTATAATGATATTAACGTACCTCGATATTTTGCAATGAATTATAAGCAAAATCGGGTGTAAAGCTACTAAAAACACAACTTTTTTCCTCACTAAACTAGTACGGGCCACAATCTACTTCAAACTAAAAGCTCATTTCAGTACAAATTTCAAAAATAAAATATGTAACCAAAAGCAAGGTTGGATAAAACTGTTGGGACAAAAATAAATATGAATATATTTAAGAAAATGGATTTCAGTTAAGTGGGACTACTCAACGGGACACATATGTCCCGTCAGTATTGAAAGGGTTAAAGAATAACGATAACAAAAAAAAAAAAAAAAAAATCATTCATCAATTTTAATACGCTTCGAATAAAGCAATGCAAACATGCTCAGCTTAGACATTGCTTCTCGAGTTTCCCTTGATGTGATATGTGATATTTTTGTGTAAAATTTACTTTTAAAATAGCCAAAACCCCTCTCACCCCAATAAAACATTTTATTGTACTATTAATGGTGAAAATATTGAAATTGAACGTAGCAACTTCTTTGAATTTTATATATAGCCCCAGTAGAAGAAAAAACCGTTTTTACGCGGAATTTTAGCACTATTTTTAAAAAAAAAGTATGAAATTAACCCTTAAAAGCATTTTTTTTTTTGCTTATTTCTGGAATTTTAGTTGAATTTTGAGCTTTCATGTATTCAGAGACTTATAGTACAATATTGTGACAAACATTTTTGTGGGACTTTTTAAAATTTTTTTAAGATCCGCAGTAGAGTTAAATTGTTCCATAGAAATGTGCCCTGTAGGAACTTACACCAATTTTCTGAAGACATCATACACCTAAAAAGTAAGATTGATAATGTTCGATAAGCCGATTCATCAGACAACTGTGCAAACACTGGGGAACTTCAACTCCCCATTAAATGAGCTCCCAAAACACAAAATTACAAAATGTCGATATGTACACTAGGGGTATAACCAATTTTTTGGCATAGTACCATGAGGTCAACCATGTTCTAGTAACCCCGAAAATCATAATCTTTTGTAATTTTTCCCAAAAAAGTTCACGCACCAATTGGTTTTTCTAAACCAATGCAATATTGAATATTCATAATTTTATACGGTGTTTTTTATTCTTTTTTTTTATTTATTTTGGTTAAAAAAGGTAAAAGATACGTTTTAGTTTGCGGAAAACCTCTTACCAACTCTAAATATTAAAGAAATTTCATACTTGAGCTATTTTTTGTTTTAAATAAACATATAATTAATTTTTCTTAAACAAAAAGAAAATTAAATATTTTCAAAACTTCATCGCGGTTGGTGCGTGAACTTTTTTGACTTTAGCAAAAAAATAAATATACGTTCCCTTATAGTTGTTTATGCTCTATCGGACTGTGCTATGCCAATTTTGTTATGTCCCTAATGTACACGTATAAGTTTGTTTGCCAATCTTCATCATAAGCACCCGTTGGAATCTTGTTATTTTAAAAAAATATTTGATTACGTTGCACGTGTTATTTGTAGTCCTCCTTAATGGCGAATAAATAATATTTCTGTTACAGGCATCTTTTCTAGCCAACTAACGCATTGCCAAATCTTTTTCTAAGGTGTTGCCAAATTTATGATTTTTATGTTTATTAAAGTCTTTTCCATTATTTTTTATTAGCTCTTATCGTATCATTTTACTCTTGACATGGGCACAGTAGAGTCTTAATATAAAATATAAGAAACAAATGTAAAACGTATATTTTAAATTCAGATATTTGGATTTTAATCTGATCAGATCTTTAAAAAATTATAACGGTTTTCACCTTTTGCGTTAAGAGTACAACTTTGTTTTATTTATTACGGATGCTAAACTACAAAGAGTGAGTGATTTTTTTTTTTGTTTGTATAGCAAATTAATGAATCTGCAGGAGAGAGATAGAGTTTCGTCAACTGTTTTATTCTGGTGGATTTATCACACAAGCTTACGACAGCTTTTTGTTGGATTTTTCAACCATAGCGCGCATTTAAATTCTTAGGTTTAAATTAAGTTGGTTCGGTAAAACACACAAGTTCTGAGTTTGAGACGGATATAAAAAAAATACTGGCAGTCAGATCGGAGTAATTCTTTTTGATTTGATTGTACCAAGTCTAAAATTGCAACATATCACTGCATATTGCATGAAGACTATGTTGACAATTTGACTTTTTTCCGCGAAATCCTCAGTGTGCAGCGTAGTAAATAAAAGTTTAATACATTTTGGTGTTGCGGTGTTGTAAATTTTTGCATGTTAACTTCATCAATAAGACTAACAATGTTAACAAGGGTACATACTTTGCTACCCTGCAGAGAAAGTAACTAGTATTTAGCTAGAAATATACTGGTTGGTAGTTACTTTTAACTAGTTGCACTTTTAATTTTATTCATATGGAGGGCTCAGAGCTGAAGCGAACCAAGTCAAAAAAGAAAATTCGAAAATATATTGAGTTTGAGTAAGTAAATTGCCATTAATTAGTGGAGCCTATCGTATTAAACAACAGAGTTGGCGAAAAAAATAATTTTAAGTCAATAAACTTTTTATGATTTTTTTTATATTTGATTCAATGAAAAAATTTATCAAAAAAACACTTAATAAAACATATTTAATAATGAAATAATGAAATAATTAAATATTGATTAATATTGATTAATATGAACCAAATTAATATGAACCAAAGTAATGACAGTATGAGAAGAGAAGTTGATTTAACGATGTCCGTCTGTCCGTCTGACCGTCTGTCCGTCTGTTCGTCTTACGTTTGATATGTGTTTTCCGGATAATCCAGACATGGTAGCGGCTAGGTTGTTTTACATTTCTGTTACATACAGTCCACCATTTCTTGGTATTGAAATTCAGCCAGATCGGTCCAAAAATGACGTAGATATGAGCAAAAAACCACGACAACCTCTAAATTTTTCCAAAAATCCCTTGTTGTTGTTGTATTTTTTTTATTTCTGTATATCTTGAGAACGGCAAGAGCCAAAGTTTCCAAATTAGGTACACACATTTAGGTTGCCAATACACACCATCCTACAAAATGTGGGCGGGATTGGAGAAGTGGGCGTGGTACCTCCCGTACAAAAAATTTAAGGGCTGCCATATGTCCTATGGATATGACTTATATATCAAAATATCTGAAATTTTTAGTAGAACATATTTTATAAAAAACTCGGGAAAATTGGTTCAGATACAAAAAAGTTATGACCAAAATTATATTTTTTTTTTAAATACCCAACTTTCTAGAACCATATATCTCCCCGAGTCCAAGTTTTATAACCCAACTAACTGGCAAATTTCTTCATAAACACGTCGGTATATAAATCTGTCAAATCGGTTAAAAAATGGCTGAGTTATAATCAAAATACTGAAATCCCAAAAATTACTCTTTTTATACCCTTCACCTCAGGTGGAAAAGGGTATATATAAGTTTGTCATAACGTTTGTAATTTCCACAATATTGATTTTAGACCCCATAAAGTATATATATTCTGGGACCTTATGAGGAGAGAACTTGATTTAACCATGTGATGTCTACATTGAAGAATTAACAGCCTGTTCAACGATTTCGAACGTTAACGTTCGCATAGAATATTACATTTAAAACAAAAACAAATTTTCGAATTTTGTTTTTGTTTTAAATATAATTTTCTATGCGAACGATGACGTTCGACATCGTTAAACCGGCAGTAAATGTATTTAACAAAATAATTTTAACAAAAAGAATACGGGAACTGATCTTCTATTTATTTATTTTTTAAACATGAATATAGTGTGTCAACTCTAAAACTAACCAATTATGTAATACATATTTCTTTTTGTTATGTTGTTGTTTTTTGTTGTTGTAAAAAAGAAAAGTAAATTGTTTTTTTATGTACTTTTGTAGAGGGATTGTTGTTGCTACAACGAACAAGTATTAAGTCGTTTTTTTACCAACTTTTGTGGTTTTGTTGTTGCTTCAAAAATCAACGGCTTCACGTATAAAGCAGCGCAGCCGAAAATGCATTGTATTTTTTTCGACGCCTTACAACTAGTAATAAACTAGTCCAAAACCTAACTATGGGTGAAAACCGCATAAAATATATCTGTGGCATTTTGACAAAACATCTTAAGTCGAGATAAGATAGCAAAAATGTTCTTAATAAAAATTCGGTGAAAAAATCATTTTTATTAAAAAATAAAATAAACCAAAATTAAATAAAAATTTCGTTAATAATACAAAATTTTAAAAACGTTAACAAAAATGTTTTTTGAATGAAAATTCGTAGGAACAAACACAGTTTTTTCAACTTTTTAAATTTGACTTAAGATGTTTTGTCAAAATGTCACAGATATGTATTTGTTTATTTGTATATTTATAACAAATTTTGTTTTTTTTCATGAAAAGGTAGAATTTACCACTGTGCCGTAGTATGAACGATTTTGTTATTATGTTATTTACTCATTCAATATTTACAGATAAGCTAAACTGAATTTTGTATTGAAGTTTTTATAAGATTTTAACCAACTAAAATGAATAATTGCACTTTTTCATTCATAGTCAGTCTTTTTTAATTTGTTTTTTTTTTATGTTTTAGTTCATTGCTAAACTTTATATCAGAAATTATTGCATACGAATTTTGTGAGCTTCAACAGCTACAAATTTTGTAAGATTTTTAGTTCAATTATAATGTTTAGACTTATTAAAATAAAAAACATGATAAAACTATTTCAACTTAGTTGAAATACTAAAACTACATTTATTGGCATTTTTGTATTTTGTGGTTAAGATCAATCACTATTATTGCTCTTATCGTCTTGTACACAATTAAATTAATTTTCATATTTTATAAAATACTCATTTGCTTTGACATGCGGAATAGAGTTCTATAAATTCTTTGCATAAATATGGTTATGTTAAATTAGCATATAAATTTTAACAACAACAAAATCTATATATAAATCGGCTAAGGCAAAACAGTTAAGAACAATTTCCTCCTCTGTATGTCAACCGATTTGAACGCCATATACACCATTTGAAAGATATTTACTTACAGAAGTGCACAATATATATTTTATTAAAATCTGTTCAATAATTTTAGAGTTATAGGCGTTCAAATTTGCTCCTAACACAAATACAAAAAATTTGTTTTTTTCAATTATCAAATAATAAAAAATAGGGTTGTCAATTATTCGATATTTTTTAGAAACCGGTTTTCGAATATTTCGACTATATAAAGTTGGAAATGGAATGTGATCATTTTTAAATTTTCTATAATATTGAACTTAGAAATGTTATGTTATAGGTGCATGGTCCTGAGTGAATGAAACCCTATGAGTTTAAAAATGTTGGTTATTTTTTATTTTTTCTTTGGTATGTTTTGAATTTTTGTTAATATTCGACCTATAAAGATAAAATTAAAAATGCATGGTCCTGCGGGAATAAGAACATTAGACATTAAAAAATAAAATCAAACTTGTAATGTCCTGATTGACAATCTATTGAGGAGATTTTTTGATACTTTTTTGTTTTATCAATTCTGGTGATATTGAACTTATAAAATGAAATTAACTCTCGTGGAAGTTAAAATATGAAACGGAGGTTGGTCCCTCGCCAAATCGATCCACTAAAACGGAAAATATGAACGAAACATGTAAATTCTTATATGCATAGATGTTCTATGTTTTGTTTATGAACATGAAAATGTATGGTCGAATTTTGACCATTAGGCGAATACTAGTAACTTTCAGTCCATGTTGTAAAATAAATAAGCCAGTAAACAAGGCGAATTCATTTTTCAGGTGGCGTTGAAAGCTATTTTTTTCTCACTAAGAGAGAGGGGAGTGTCTGAAGTTGGTTGTTTTTTGACATGTCGATCAACAAAAGCTGCAAATAATATACATTGTTGTGTTTTTGGTGTTGTACTTGTCGTAGTAACGCCACCACCTTTTTATTGAAAAATTAGGAAGATAAATCGTCAAATCTGGCGGCCCTGTTCATGGGGTTTTCTTCAGGTCCTTAAACAAGAAATGGCCACCCGTTTCTAATTTCGGAGAAAAGGTGTAATAAGAGAGCAATTCGTAGCCAAATTCATGGCTTTTTTTCTTCAGCCTTGGAAAAAAGAAATAGTTGCTTGTTGCTAAATTCGTTGAATAGGGGGATAAGAAAGCACTTACTTGCCCAATTTATGAATATTTCTTCAGATTTTGAAACTAACATAAGTCCCTCGAGTCGTAATCCGGAGAGTACGGCGAATATGGAAGAAATTCGTATCCTAATATAAAGGGTGTTTTGCTAGAGTGTCACAGCTTTGAGTTGGCATCACTGCTTTATTTTAGCACCCATTTAACAGCTGATAGTTGCTTTTTATTTAGTTTGCTTTGAGATTTCATTATGAATCGACTTACACCAGATCAAAGCGTGCAAATTGTTGAAATTTTTAATTAAAATAATGCGGCGAATGGGCTGAAGCACAAATTTATATTGATTTTGAATTTCCATGCGGCGAATGGGCTGAAGCACAAATTTATATTGTTTTTGAATTTCCATACAAAATTTTATTTCCCGATGCAGCCGATTTTTGGTTGAATGAGGTAAGCAGAATTGCCCCATTTGATTTTGGAATCCACAAGCTTTTGTCGAAACACCATTACATCCACAGAAAATAAATGTTTGCTACGCTTTATGGGCTGGCGAAATCATTGGCCAAATATGTCTTCAAAAACAATGATAGTCAGAATGCGAAAAGTTGTTGAAAATTGGTGCTCCAGATTGCGCCTTTAACGCGCCAGCAGTGGCCACATGGCAGAAATCATATTATAATAAAGCCCGTTTGCTGGATATTAAAAATATATTTCCTAGTTTTATTATGATTTAAACTTTTTTTTTTTTTTTAATTTATATTTTTTTTTTTTATTTTAATTCCCTATGCTAATCCCCGCGAAGCTTGACGCTTGTCTGCAGGAAAGAAACCAGTCTCTGGCGGGAATCGAACCCGCAACCCCGCGGTTGATAGACTAGCTCACTACTAGCTAGCCTACCGGGGCACTCTAAAAAATACCCTTTATATTTTTTTTTTTTTTTAAATGAGAAAACTATTTTCACTTTTTTCTTTCATCCTCAAATCACGAGGTAGTCTGATATCAGTAGCTGTCAATAACACTAACTAAATAACTGATATTATAAAAATATTGACAGGAGCCCACTGAGAGATGCCTGTTAACAGGAGATATACTATCCTTTCTGTCAAGTGGAGGAAAATTCAAAAAGTCACGGATTAACTGAACCGCTCTAAACTGTTTTCGAAGTTATTGTTAACCAGTACCCATGTTCTGGAACTTTAGTGAGAACTTCTTGCATCGAAAAGATGTGAAATAAAATATACCATCGTTTCTCGAAAAGTGAGAAAAATGTGTGTCTGTAACTCATGTCGAAAACTATCAAAAGAGATTACGTCGTTATGTTATAAATGTCATAATATTGCACTCGAAGCCGATGTGACATTGCAGACGTTCAAAACAATACAGAAAATTTAAAATTGTTCAACGACGGCGGCGAAAATACAACCGTCGGCTATACCAAATTGTGTAAAGAGCGACTTTAATGTTTGTTGTTTGCAAACGAGCTTTGAAGACATTCGTATATTTTATTAAAATGTTAAAAGCAAAATAATAAAACAATGAAAAATGTGCCAAGAACAAAATAATATTATTATTATTCTTTGCATTTTGCATTTTTAATTGTTTTTTAGTGTTAAAATTTTTTCTCGCCCCATTTTTATTCGTGAATTTATTTGACAGTTCACAGCGGGAACTTTTCTCGCCTAAATGTTACAGACACACTTTTTCTGTAAATTGGCGAGTAATTTCCTTACGTGACAGCTTGTACTCGCCAAAAAAGTTACAGACACAGTTAAGTGAGAAAAACAGCTGTTTGTTTCAATTTATGGCATTTTTATTTCATTTCACACATTTCAATCGAAAACGTTCTCGAACATGGGTACAGTAGTGGGCAAAACACACAATGCTACTAGTATTAAAGCATTAAAATTACTTCCTGTGAAATTTTTCTCTTCGAGTTTTGTCAGAACTCGCACCAACAGTCTATGCCGGTGGCATCCGTTCTGTGATCATTGTTATACTTATGGAATTTGTGCTGTAGCTTTTGTAATTAGATAATAGTTTCTGAGTTTACGTCCACCTTTTTTTGTAAATAATTTGCTTAAAAATAAAAGATTGGCACTTTGTCATTGACATACATTTTTGTAACCAAATTAACTGGGTAAATCGAGTAATTACTATTTTATGCTTTCAGCTTTAAACTTTTTTAAACTCCGCCTCTGTTTTTTTTAATTACCAACTAAACTAGAGTGTAAAGTAACAACAAAACTGAAACAAGTGATAAAAATTATAATTGTTATCTTGGCAAAAAGAAAAAACAAAGACAAACCACAATCACAATATATTTAAACTTAACAGTTGGTACTATTTAAAAAAGAAATGTTTATTAAAGAAAAAAAGTGCTATTATTTAACAAAAAATGACAATGGCAACAATAACTACCGACACAAGTACCAATAACACAAATTTGTACAACTCCAATTTATTTTAAACTTTATCGTACTCAAAAACAGTAGACAAAAAAATTAAACAACAATTCACTTTAACAATGAAACAGAAAATATAAAAAAAATGAAATTAAAATCAAAAACTGAAAAACTGTTAAAGGGGGTAGTGAAAAATTTACCACTACGCCTGAGTAGTTTAAGAAAGTACGCGAGTGCAACACCACGTCTAAAACGAAAGAAAAACTTCATTATTTTGTTATATTTAATTTTTTTTATTTTGTGCTATAACAATTTTTATATTTCTGGCCAAAAAAAAAAAAAAAATAAAAATCTTAATTATGTGTTTGAAAATGTATTCATTAATAAAAATTTTATTTTTAATGCATTTACTGCATTCAGTTTCTAGTCAAAGTTATAATGAAAAGAGTTTATCCACTTCCATATCCGGTATGGTGCAACTGCTGGAAACGGAAATGCATTTAATACACAGTGTTGAAGAATATACCGATGAATTGCAAAAGAAAGTGGATGCCCTTAAAAAGTGAGAGATGCAATTTCAAACGAAAAATTTTGAGTTTGTTAAAAAAAATTTCAGTTTTTTTTTTCTTTTTATTAAATTTAAAGTTTAGTGCAAGACTTAAAAACGGAAAATAATAAATCTGCAAATAATCGAGAGGAGTATTTATTTAATCCGTTGAATGGATTTGCTCTCATTAGACGTATGCACAATGATTGGCCTCAAATTGAGTTGTTTATGACACAACCGGTGGGGGAAGGTGAGAATTACTTGTGATAACATTTTTTTCTGTTTTCTTTTTTTGTGAGCAAACGAAGTTTTAGTTTTAATTATTGAAAACTAAGAATCTTGTAACAAAAGAGGCAAATAATTATTTCTACAATTTTTTTTTCGAATCCAAAGTTATAAAACATTCTCTGCCTTTAAAAAACTCATCAAGCATTGTGGTAGCATTAGTGAAAATGTGTTTGCATGTATTGTGTGACACCGTCGCGACGGGGCTAGATGGAAAAGCAAAAAAAAGAAAAAATTTTATGTGACGGCAAATGTTACGTCCAGCACACATACACGAGTGAACTCGCCTGCATGACAAGCATTTGACAAGTGTATTTGGTCCTCTAAAGACTAAACTTCAAGAAGTCAAACTTCGGGGGGCCTCGTCGCCAAAAACAAAAATCTAAAGTTTCTTGGACTGCCAGATCGGTCTATGGTTTGATCAGTTATCGTGGGTACTTGTTACGATGGTTTACTTCTCTGCAAATAATGCGACTAGCCCATACACGCATGTAAAATGTAGCCCATAAGGCACTAGGACTAGTCCAAAGGTAACCCCAATGTATCGAAAAACATGGTCTATTTAACATTACGATGTCCTAGGGCAGGACCATATAACCCAGCCATGTCGTTTCACCACAAACTCTTTTTAACAATGACATGGTCCATGCTTGCATTAAATTGGACCAGTCCAGGGAGTAGTCCATTTGATCAAAATGGATCAGGTAGTCCAATATTATTTGCAGGGTTCTATCTACCAATTAGTGTTTCTTGTTTCCCGGAAAAAATCACGAAATCCCGTAAAATGTTTTGGAAAAAATTTCCGGGAAATTTGTGCGGAAATACCCGGAATTCTTTTATTTCATTATGGCAGATGCATAAAAGCCTTTATGAATTTGATTTTGAAAATGTAGTTTATACTATTTATGTAAGAGATCTTGACAAACTTGAAAAATTAACAATTTGAGGAAACTTTTAAAGCAACAATTAGTAGAGAAAACGATGATTCGATTCAAAGAAAATCACTTCATTACAAGGTGAAAAAGTCAAAGTCTTAAATATGCTCTTTTGATTATAATGATAGAAAACGTGTTTTAATTTATAGGACACTTCTAAAAAAAATTTCGAAATTATGGACCGTAAGGGATTAACCCCGCATAACATTCCGACAGAATTTTTTACTTTTTCAAATCGAGGAAATACCGGCCGAAATGCTTATTTTTTAAATTGATAAAGAAATGAGCAACGACCACAGCATGAATAGCTTGTGTGTGTATTGTGCACATTGTGCTCTGTGGTGCACATGTTTTGTTTGTGTAAATTTTTTTCGCTGGCTTTTTGTTTTTATTACGTATATGAATTTTATTTTTGTAAAAATATTTTGGTTTCTTTTACCGGGAAAAAGGGTACTAGGCTCAACTCAAACGAACAAGCATTAATATGCTGAAACGAACACAAAAAAGTTTGTGGTTAAAAAAAAAAAACAGAACGCGATTAAATGTTCTCATCTTTTTGTTGAGTTAGAAAAGAACAATATTATTTTTGTGTTCGAAAGATAACAAACAGGGAAACTTAATTTTTTTCAACAATTTACTACACAAACACTATTGGCGTTTGTGTTTTCCACAAATCTACCGAACCGAACACTAAGGAGCGATGTTTAGTGTTTATTTTCGAACACTGGTTTGAAAGCATAATCTATTATATTTTAAGGGCAGTGTTCCCATTTAATCATATTTTCTGCTTGATTTAGCAGATTGAGTTGGGAAATTGCATATTTTTTTACTTACTGCTTTTTAGCTTATTTGCTTGCCCGAAACCAGATTTTTTTTTTAACATATTTTTACTTTTTAGAAAAGCAGAATTTTTTAGCAAATTTTGTTTCAAACAGACCTACTATACATTTTTTCAAGCAATTTTATATACAAATTATTACCACTTCTTCGTTTTTCGCATTATTAATGCAGTAATTTTTTTTATAATAAAATTTGTAATGAAATACATATTAAAATTCCTTTTTATTTCGCAGATTTTTAGCATAATATTTTTTATTAAAATTCAGCAGCGTTGTAGCTTTTGTTTTTTGTACAAATTTAACATATTTTTAGAAAATTTTATATAATAAAAATTTTATGTTTTAATCTTAGCAGATTTTCATTTCAAGATTTTTTTGAAGTTGTGACATATGCTCATCAAACAGTTATGGCAACACGGTTTGAAAATGTTTATCTTACCCTGCAAATAATATTGGACTACTTGAGCCATTTTGATCAAATGAACTACTCCCTGGACTGGTCCAATGTAATGCAAGCATGGAACATGTCATTGTTAAAAAGAGTTTGTAGTGAAACGACATGTCTTCGTTTTTTGACGACATGTTTTCATTTTTAAACGCTTTCAAAGCTAATCCCTTGGAGTATACCATGGAGTAGTTTTAAAGCTATTCCTTTGTAATGCTAAGCTGGGTTATATGGTCCTATCCTAGGACATCGTAATTTAATAAATACCATGTTTTTTACATACATTGGGGTTATCTTTGGACTAGTCCTGGTCCCTTATGGGCTACATTTTACATGCGTGTACCCTGCAAATAATATTGACTACCTGATCCATTTTGATCAAATAGACTACTCCCTGGAGTGGTCCAATGTAATGCAAGCATGGACCATGTCATTGTTAAAAAGAGTTTGTAGTGAAATGACATGTTTTCGTTTTTAAACGATTTCAAAGCTAATCTTTTGGAGTATACCATGGAGTAGTTTTAAGACTACTCCTTTGTTATGCAAAGCCCTAGTACATCGTAATGTTAAATAGACCATGATTTTTCCATACATTCGGGTTACCTTTGGACTAGCCCAAGTCCCTTATGAGCTTCATTTTACATGCGTGTATGGACTAGTCGCATTATTTGCAGGGTATGGACTAGTCGCATTATATGCAGGGTATGCTCTCACATAATGTAGACACATATTCTCCAAACAATGCTACCATACTTTAATTAAATTTCATGAATTTTGTTAACAAAGCAAAGTAATAACAACAGATTTTTTTTGTCTTTTTCTTCGAAAGCTGCCCTTTTTGCATTTCTCTTTGCATCAACTTGTATGCCACAATTCAATGAACACAAATTTATTATGCTGTTATTTATTTGCCAGACTGTTGTAAAAATTAACATTTAAGGTTACCTCAACACGAGTAAATGATATTTAAGTAAGTAAATAACATTGTACATAAAACAAAACATTATTACTTAATACATTTTTTTTTGCACAAGCCGCAACGTTTGTTGAACCAATGCATTTGTTTAACGGCTTTGTGTTTTGTTATTTTTGTTTTGATCACGCCATTTGTGTTGATTGTTGCGGTCTGTTTTTACACATTGCCACTTCACTACCAAAAAGAGCTTTCTGTCTTTTTCTTCGAAAGCTGCCTTCGCAACTGATTTGGGCCTTTTTCACAAGTCACTTTTTATGTATCTGTTTAGTAATCTATGGTAATATGTATCATAACTGGAAATAAACTTGAGTTCAAACGTATTTTTAAATGCTAATTAAGTTCAAAAATATTTTACTAATATTCACTTGATTTCAAATTCCCATTTAACTGGAGAGTGCTATTGAAATAAAGTATAACAATATCCAGCAAAATTGCTTATTGGGTAAGAAAAAGAAAGAAATGAGAGACATTTTAATTATGGGCTTTAAGAGTTTTGCCTGAAGTTGAAGACTCAATTTTGTTTGAAGACTAAGAAAAAAACTGGTCTTAAATATATTTAAATAAACAATGTCGTTACTATTTTGCTTGTGTTATGCACATATTTATATTCGATGATTAACAAAAATCTATTCACTTGCTTAAATAATATCATTTATTTTAAATGAGTCAGTAAAATGTATTTAGTTTTAAATAATATATTTTGCGGTTTTTGAACTTTAGTGCGAGTCCTTGTTATGTGCAGTGTTTTGTATGAGATTGTAAATTGTTAAACTTGCCGGATAAGGACCCCGAATATATGTACAGAAGTTCCCGCTTAAATGCGCCCCGCTTAAACGATTTCCCCTCTTAAATGCACAAAATGTGCCGGCAAGCAAAATTTTCACATAATTACATGAACAAAATCCCGCTTGAATGACCTCGCTTAAATGCGTTCCCCGTTTTAATGATTCATTATTTTTGTCCGAAATAACATAAATTTGAATGTATCGCTTAAATGCGTAACCAAAAAACTTGCGTTTTTTTTAAATTTCCGGCAAGGCATTTATAAAGTTGATAAAAGTACACAGAAAAAAATAAAAATTGATTTCAATAAAAAAATTTGTGATATTAATTAAAAAATTAATTAAATTTGCACAAGTAAACAAATTAATAGTATCAATTAAACCAGTTAATAGTATTAATTAAACGTTAAATTTACTTGATTAAACGTTTAATTCACTTGATTAAATTTTTAATTAAAACTGATTTTATTTTTGATTAATGCTTTAATTGGTGAAAATTTTGTTGGAGAATTTTTTCTGTGTATTTTTGTACTTAAATGTATTTATGGCAACACAAATATTTTAAACGGCAGTTGAAGAAAAAGTAAATTTGTCTTGTATTTAGAAAATCATAATTCAAAGAGTTATCGGAATCTTCCAATGATGAAGAAGAGGAAATAATTGAAGCTCAAACTTATTCACAAGTTTTAATTGCAACAAAATATCTGCACCAATAAAATTCAAACCATGGAAGGAAGACATAATAAATGGGTTTAATCAAGGCGACTACATACAAGGTGGTCTTATTTTAAAAACAGATACAACACTGTTAAATACTTTAACTTTGTGTCAAAATAATACAACACTGAAGTAAAAAAAACTGTCTGTACTATAACACAAACATTTAAATATAAATGTAAAAAAAGTAACAGCATTTTGACATAAAGTTAGTTAACAGCTGTTGCTTACGTAGTATGCCAAGACCACCTTGTATGAATTCGCCTTGGTTTTAATAATATTAACACTGCGTTAACATTCGCCAATAATGGCAAGACAGTAGCAATACATGCATACTTTTCAACATATCCATACACACTTTTACAAATATTTTGTTTTTGCATTGTTTTGACAACTAATCTGTATGTTCACACCAGTCTTCGAAAATAAACACTAAATATCGCTTCTAAGTGTTCGGTTCCGTAGATTTGTGGAAAACACAAACGCTTTTTGGTGTTTGTGTAGAAAATCATTAAAAAAGATAACATATTGGTAATTTTTGTTTTATCAAGCTCAACAAAAGATTAGAACATTTAGTTCCGTTAGGTTTTTTTAAATCCACAAACTTTATTGTGTTCGGTTTGGCTCATTAATGTTCGTTCCTTTTGGCTGATAAAAAACCAAAAATTTTTTACAAAAATAAAATACACATAAAAAAAAAACAAACAAAAAGCCAGCAAAATAATTTTATACAAACAAAACATATACACAATACACACACAAGCTGTTCGTGCTGCGGTCGTAGCTGAAGTTTTTTGTTTGTTCATTTCTTTATCAACACGCAGAAAAAAACATGTTTAAATATGATCACCTCCAATAAAACTATTTTTGAAGAAAATTGTAAACATATTATGTTAAATTTGACTATATTTTTGTCACCGACAATCATAATTTGGTTCAATAAGTCCTCCATCAAGAGCCCACAACAATATTATGGCTGCCTCAAAACATGTTATTGTTAAATATGACAATAATTTGTTTTTAAATTTACAATAGTATTTTCCTCTTTTTCAAGGGCAACATACTATGGTTGAAAACCAACCACGCTATTATAAATATTAAACATATTTTAGCTATTATTAAACATAGCATGTTCGGAGGCAACCATAATATGGTTGTGGCTTCTTAATGGAGGACTAATTTCACCATAATATGGTTGTCAGTAACAATAATATGGTTATAACAAACATAATATGTTTAAAATTTCCTTTCAAAATAGTTTTGTTGGAAGTGACCATGCCTAAACATGTTTTTTCTCTGGGTGAATGTAAAAAAGAAACATTATAGAACATTAAAATATAATGTTTGTCTACAGTGTCACTACAAAAACTCTTTTTTAACGAAGAACAGAACACTATGTAATATGCGGCTCGTTTTGAAAATAGTTACGAACGGTATTAAGGGATGTGTTCGTCTAGACAATCACTAAAAAATAAATATTGTTCTTGGGTGTGTGAGCCGAACGCTAAATAATGTACTGTTTATTTTTTAACACTGGTTCATACTGTCTTGCCAGTACTGGCAAATGTAAACGCCATGTTATATTCAATAAAAAATTACCGACTTTTTTAAACGCTGTTGATAAAAAAAACAAATTAATCAAGTAATAATAAATTGCCGAGCTTAAGGTATTTTTTAAAACTTTAACTGCCTGTTTAACGATATCGAACGTCATCGTTCGCATAGAAAATTACATTTAAAACAAAAACAAAAATCGATATCGATATCTTTAAACAGGCAGTAAATGTTTATTCGAATCAATATTTCGTCATTTCTTTGAGTGCCTTCTTCGGGGTTTTGTTTTTTCTTTTCTTATTTTATAAATTTACAAAAAATTGTAAGAAGTGCCGAAATATTGTCGAGCAATTTATTAATACTTGAAAATAATAAAGGTCAAAAATATACATGTTACATACAAAACATATTTATATTTTAAATAAATATGTATGTGCATTTGTAAGAATGTTTATTGAATTAGTTTAAGTTTTAATATTATATTGAATTTCGTGTGAGAACTAGATATAATAAATTTTATTTTCCTTTATAACTAAAAAAGTACGTTTAAATGATTATTGAGTTATTTGCGTTATTTGCGCATTTAACCGGGTTATCGGTTAAATGATTCCCCGTTTAATAGCGTAGAAAACTGATTATTTTTCAATGCGCACTTAAGCGGTAACTACCCTACATACTTTATGGAGTCTTACACCAATATTGTAGAAATAACAAACGGAGTGACAAATTATATAAACCCTACCCACCTGTAGCACAGGGTATAAGTATTCTACGTTAAACTAAAACTCATTACAAAACTAAAAACTCGTTTGTTCACATTTTTTTTTTTCTCTGTAAAAGCAAACTCAAATCGATATTCTTGTAGCGCATTTGGCTGTTATACGAAAATATAGACCGGAGATGCCCACGGTCACTGACCTAGAAGAAGCTTCTGAAGCCATAGCTCGGTTACAAGATGTATACGACTTTAAGGCTGATGAGCTTGCGCAGGGCATATTGAATGGCAAGCAATACGAGTAAGTTTTTCGTCACATATATATTTCTAATTTGTAACAAACTTTAAAACAGAATTAACAATTTTCTTTACCAAAGTGCCAAAATGAAGTCAATAGACTGCTATTTTATGGGCTATTTTATGTTTAGTAAAAACAATTATTATCCTGCCGGATTCTGGTTATACACGTCCATAATGAATTATGAAGAAAATAGCTACTTTAATAATATAATTGATTTTGGTAAGGACAAGGCTTTGGAACTTTACGCCGAAACTTTAGTGAAACAAAGTAAGTTTTTAAGGCGTATACATTTTGAAAATATATCAATTCAAATTAAAACAATATTATTAAAAACAAATTAAGACCGTCCAAAGGATGGTTTGAGCGCTATTGCCCAGGCCATCGATTTGAAACCACAGGATGCTCGTCTTTTAAATCGTAAAAATCAAATAGCTCAATTGGCCAATTTGGATAATGGTCAAGTGATTCAGGTATGTAAAGAATTCTGTAAAGTTCTTGAACTATCTGACTTCCTTTTACCTTACAAATCTAGTATTTCAAGCCAATTGCCTATAATTACGAGCGCGGTTGTCGTGGCGAATTTGTCAATCGAACTTCACAGATGTACTGCCTTTACAACACAACCACAACCCCGTTCTTGCGTTTGGCACCTATTAAAATGGAAATTGTAGAGTTGGAACCCTACATGGTACTCTTCCACGACGTCTTATCTGATCGGGAAATAGAGCATTTAATAGATTTAGCCAGACCCAATTTGAAACGGGCCACAGTTTATAGTGATGAAAAAACCAGTTCAGTGGTAATAAATACCAGAACGTCGAAATTTTCTTGGTTCCAAGACGATACGGATGAAATAACAAAACGCATTAACAAGCGAATAATCGATATGACCGGATTCGATATAATCGGTTCAGAGATGTTACAAGTAATGAATTATGGCCTCGGAGGTCATTATGATAAGCACTATGATTTCTTTAATGTAACAGATGTAAGTTGGAAACAAATGATTTTAAAGTAGAACAAATTTTATTAATCTTGTAAATAAAACTTTGAAATATTTAGGACACTCCAGTGGTGGCCAAGGAAGGCGATCGTTTATCTACAGTCCTATTTTATGTAAGCTTGAATACGAATTTTTGCAAAGAAATGTTAAGTGATCTTAAGTAAGCCATAATTTTTTAATATAAAAACAAAATTTGTTTAAAATTTTTAATTTGCGCAAAATTAAAAAAAAAAAAAAAAAAAAAAATTTGCAGTACATTTCTCAAAATGGGAATTTTTTTTGCTCAAATTTACTAATTTTAAAGAGAATTTTGCGTAAACTCATTAGCTAAAGTTAAAATTTTGTGCAAATTTACTAATTTGAGATGACAAAATTAGTAAATTTGCACAAAACTTTAACTTTAGCTAATGAGTTTACGCAAAGTTCTCTTTAAAATTAGTAAAATTGAGCAAAAAAAATTTCCCATAGAAATATTAAATTTGTACAAAATTTCCTACAGAAATACTAAATTCCTATGGAAATAGTAAATTTGTACAAAATTTCCTATAGAAATAGTAAATTTGTACAAAATTTCCTATAGAAATAGTAAATTTGTACAAAATTTCCTATAGAAATAGTAAATTTCTACAAAATTTCCTATAGAAATGGTAAATTTGTACAAAAGTTCCTATAGAAATATTAAATTTCTATAGAAATAGTAAATTTGTACAAAATTTCCTAAAGAAATAGTAAATTTGTACAAAATTTCCTAAAGAAATAGTAAATTTGTACAAAATTTCCTAAAGAAATAGTTAATTTGTAAAAAAGTTCCTATAGAAATAGTTAATTTGTAAAAAAGTTCCTATAGAAATAGTAAATTTGTACAAAATTTCCTATAGAAATAGTAAATTTGTACAAAATTTCCTATAGAAATAGTAAATTTGTACAAAATTTCCTATAGAAATAGTAAATTTGTACAAAATTTCATTTAGAAATAATAAATTTGTACATAATTTCTTATAGAAATAGTAAATTTGTACAAAATTTCCTAAATAAATAGTAAGTTTGTACAAAATTTCCTATAGAAATAGTAAATTTGTACAAAATTTCCTATAGAAATAGTTAATGTGTACAAAATTTCCTATAGAAATAGTAAATTTGTACAAAATTTCCTTTAGAAATAATAAATTTGTACAAAATTTCCTATAGAAATAGTACATTTGTACAAAATTTCCTATAGAAATAGTAAATTTGTACAACGTTTCCTATAGAAATAGTAAATTTGTATATAATTTCCTAACTTAATAGTGAATGTCTGCAAATTTTTCTACTAAAGTTAAATGGCGCACAATTTCCCATCATTGATAGAAGGCAAAAATTCTTAAAAATATAGCAAATTTGCAAACAATGCTTAAATTTGAGCAAAAATTCCTACCAAAACAGAAAAAAATTATTCATTCGAACATTTATCCTTTAGTTAACTGATGTTGAACATGGTGGCGCCACTGTTTTTCCCAATTTAAGGAGAGCCATATTTCCCCGCAAGGGCTCTGCTGTCATGTGGTATAATCTCAATAACAAATTGGCGGGCGACTATCTCACTTTACATGCTGCTTGCCCTGTTATTGTGGGTTCAAAGTGGGGTAAGTTTTTCAGATGTTTGGACAACTTTTAAAAAGATTACCAACTAATTTTATTTGCTTCTCTTATTTTTGCAGTTTGCAACAAATGGATTCGAAGCAAAGCACAAATATTTCGAAAACCCTGTTACAAATAGCAACAATTTTAAATTTATGTAGTAAATGAAAATAAAGTATTTATTAATAGAAAAATTAAATCTCGTTTGTAAAATAAGGCCAAGATGATGTAAAATAAATTAGTTTTGTATGTATGTTTGTACAAGACAATTAAAATTTCAACCGTAACAAGTTACAGTTTGTATATTTAAGTGTGTTGAATCAATTATATTAAGTTAACAAATTAAAAGTTGAGGTATTGAAATACATGTCTGGTTACACAAAGTAACCAGACATGTCTTAGGTACTTTAGTGTTAGTTTTTACTAACTTAACAAAAATAGGCTTAATATCAATTTTTTTTTTGTCAGCATTTTTCTGATATTAAATTTTTGAATAGGAAAGTATTATAAAACCTTTTTTTTGAGAACTCCCAGTAGAAAAGGCTTAAAACATTTTGAAATGTTAAGTTACTGTTGTTTATTATTTTGATCATAATCTAAATAGATTTCATATTAGGCGATTGATAATTTCTCAAGTACATAGAAAAAAGTAGAAATTGATTTCAATTAAAAAACTAGTGACATTAATAAGAAAATTAATTGAATTTGCGCCAGTAAAAAAATTAATAGTACCAATTAATCCCCGTATTCATAAATTATTATTAAATTTAACAAACGTTTATTAAGTACAATTTTCATAGAGAATTTGTTTTGTTTACCTTTATTAATTTAGAAAATTTTTTATGAATACGGGCAAATATTGATGCCTCTATCATAAAAATTTTTTTAATAATAATAATGTTTTAAAGAACAAATTTACTATGAAAATTATCCTTAACAAACTTTTGTTAAATTAAATAATCGCTTACGAATACGGGTGTTATACTTTTATTAATTTATATAAATTTAAATTAAATAATAGTAGTTTAACCCAGTTCTACATTCCCCAACATTTGTATCCTTTCGATTTATAGAAATATTCATATTTCAAATAATTATCTGCTTTGGATTCATACAAAAAAAAAAATACAAAACAATTCGTACTTAAATCAAGAAGAAGCGATGTCAATAGTGCGGTACGTACAGATTTCCTTAATTCAAGTACAGAATGTTTGATTCAAGTACAGATTATATAAGTGTACTCAAAATAGTTCGAAAACGGGATTGACTTAATTAAAAATGTGGTTGATTTAAGAATTTCTAAGTTAGTTTAATCCCGATTCGTATTTTAAATAATCCGAAAGTGAGATGAGATTCTAACCTAAACACTTATAGGCTTTGTACACTGATCAACATCTAACATCTACCATCAAAGATGTAGAAAATGTGAAACACTCGTTTACATTGCATCAAACAAAAATGTCACCATTTTTGAAAAATTTTTTTTTTAAATTAAAAATGTTTTTTTCTCATAAAAGTGCCAAAATTTAAAAGGAAAACTCAAAAATGTATTTGAAGTTCAATTTGTTTAAAAATATAAAAAATACTTAACAAAAAAACATTGCAATAAAAGATAAAACTTGACAAATGGTAACGCTGCTTTCAAAACAAATTTCTTTTTGTCAGTGATCCCACAATAATAATAGAACTTATTGCCACTTTTCTAGTGATGACACTAAAATAATCTAAAGATGTAGAATGGAATAAAATGAGATAGGAACATCTTTTAAAGATGTTGAAAGATGTTGGTTTTTAGCCCTATGTATTTCTTATGGAAAGATGTTAACATCTTCGCAAATGGTGGGAAATTGATGGTAGATGTTAGATGTTGATCAGTGTAAAAAGGCTATTACCTCAGAAAACCAGAGTAATATGATATATTATTGCAACTATTAAAAATGTGTAACTCAAACAGCGTTTAAAAAACTGCAGTCGAAGTAGAAAAACTGCTTCTTGCACTTCGTCATTTGTAATTGGCAAAAAAAACTGCTGCTTCTACTATTAATTCATTAAATAGAAACAGTTGCTGTCAAACCAACTCAAAAAGCGAAAAGTTACACACAAATTTTCGTTTTTTGTTCGACACTTTTTGGTTTCGACTGCAGTTTTTTTTAACCCTGAGCTCTAACTGATTTTTAATACTATTGAATATTAAAACGTAAATCTAATTGAAATACGATTCTTTCAATTATTTTCTTAGTTATGTTAATTAAATTCATTTAATACTAAAAATTAGTACGAACAGTGTCAATCACAAGCAAATAAAATGGATTGCAATACTAAATATTGGTCATTATAATCAACAATTTGCTTTTGTCTATAAATTTTATAATATAATTGCTTATTCATTTATTGCGGCTAATTATTAATTGTCAGTATAGTTTCAATTCGTGTAGGACAAATGAAAATATAATTATTTGGTATTCACAACCAAAAAAGCTATATGTCCCAATTGTTAATTCCCAGTAAAAAACGTGCTCCAAAAGGAGCAGGTTTTTTGTATGAACTCATACCTCAAATCGCTTCAAACCTGCTGATGGGATGGATTTGGATTTGGAGGACTATTTTCTGCTGACAATAAGCGCTTCTTTTACCATGCAAACAAAGCGATCCTAAAGTGCTTTTTTAAGGGCTAACTATATTAACATATTCATTAATGTTTTGCTTTTACTTGTTTAAATGCCTTTTTTCAATCATTTTCGTAAACCATAATATATATTTTTTTCGCTTAAAACCCCTCTTCGTTGTCAGCACTAAAATAGCAGCTTTTTTGTATGTTTTATTCGTTATCATTTACTGCTTTATAAGAGCTCTCTTATTGAAGCGCTTGAGTATGCGCTTTTTCTCTGTAGTGACAAAAGTAAAAAACAAATTTGTTAGACAGAGAAACCTTTAATAAAATAAGTTTTAATTTCATATTTGATAGTCTTAAAATATCGATAAGAAAAATATAAATATCGATATTTTTATTATTTAAAATATAGATATAAAGACATCTAACAACAGCTATTCACACACAGTTTTTTGCCGCAAATTTTTACTTGCTATTATTAATTCGCGCTGAATTACAGCAATGAATACAAACAACAAGAATGACAAGTGGTATACATTGCTTAACAGTGCTTTTTACTGCTAATTAAAGGCCTTTAAGTCGAAATTTGTACATGTTTATATAGGAACTGAAATGTCAAATATTTTTGTAATGTTGTAAAAAAATGCAAATCCAAATGCAATTGCAAGCATAGGACAAAACAATGAACGACCATTAGAGGATAAGTCGGCTAAATTGATTACCTTTTTGGGTTTAGAATTTAGAAAATTTTTAAAGTTGCAATGGAATATCTTATACTCCCTGTTACTTCGGTTCTTTCAGAAAGGTACTTATCAATTTTTAAAAAACTGCCATCTCAAATAATGTGCGTATATACATACATACGTCTCATACATTCAATAAAGTGATAAAAACAACGGACTGTAGCCTTATAAAATAATTTAAGATTTCCTGCGCAAGTACAAACATTCAGTCGATAGTAATATCGATATATCGATAGTGAAATCTGAACTATCGATAAATATCGATAGTAGAAAATATCGATAGTATCCCAGCACTAGTTGACAGTCTTCAAGTTTTAGCTGTCAAGTCTTTAGTTTTTAGGAGAGTGAGGAAAATAAATAGCATTCTCTCTTCCCTTTATTCCTAGTAGCTCATGACTTGACGGTTAAAACTTGAATAGTGTGAACCAGCGCTTACACCCCACAGAACTATCAGCTATTTACAAAACGGTTACAGTTAAAGTTTTCAAATTTGAAACAAATTGCTTCATTTTCAATAATGTCTTGTATGTCAAAGAGCAAACTGAATTGGAAAAGTAAGCATGGAACCTGCCATAAGTGGACAATATACCTGTCTAAATAACAGGAGAAGGATAATAAAATAAGTTTAAAATTTGCCATACATTTCTCGAATTCAATACGCGAGATCTGTTTTAAAAAGATTTTACTAATTTTATTTCCTTGAAGGTAGCGAAGCGCACCGGATTAAGTTAGTTATATGTTTATACATATTAGCTAGACGTTCAGCTCTGTTTTAACACGAGGAGTACCTGGAAGGTTCCAAAATAGGCCAATTAGGGTATTAAAAAACTCAGAAATATCCCACTCCCTTATTTGAAAAGTGTAATTTGAAATTTACCGACGTATTTTCAAAATCGATCAGTTTACATTTGCTAGAACTTTGAATATCGAGAAGATTTTTTGAATATATGGCAATGCTAGGAAGTGGTATAATTTTGAATTTTAAAAAAAATAACCCAGGGTCAAACTTTGGAGCCTAATAGATACGCCTTCATTTCTAAGATTAAACTTGAGTACACCCTGTTTTGAATATGTGGAAATCGAACCGACCATTTAGAAATTATTTCCAGTTTTTTCTTATAATATCCATAGAACATTAAATTATAGTTTGTTACGTACACTTGTGTCATTTAAGAAAAGCTCTAATTAAAATTTCGTTTCTGTTAAAAAAGTAGTTTTAGAAAGAACGCGAATGCAGAACCACATTTGTTTGCAAAGAGAAAATCAAAATAAAAAAATGTCCTCAATAAGTATTTATTTTTTATTTGCATTGCAAGTATTTAAAATACTCGAAGTTTCAAGTGCTAATGAAGAGAGTTTGACCACTTCCATATTCAACATGGTCCAGCTTCTAGATATAGAAATGAAATTAATCGAAAGTGTTCAAAATTATGCCCATGAATTGCAAAAGAAAGTGGATGCTTTAACAAAGTAAGAAGCTCTTTCAATTTAAAATAAACTTAAGTCTTCTGTTTTATTTTTCATATGTAAAGTTTAGTGCAACACTTAAAAGAAGAAAATCACAAATCGGTTAATAATCGGGAAGATTATTTACATAATCCTCTCAACAGTTTTGCTCTTGTTCGACGAATGTACAACGATTGGCCACTAATTGAGTTATTTATGACCCAACCAGTAGAAAAAGGTGAGTTTTGTTTTTAAACGCGAAGTACAAAATACCTTCGGAGTCATAAGCAATGAAATGTCAATTCTTGCAATTTTCTCAGATGCCATACTTAAATATAGACTAGAATTTGCTTCAGCTACTGATTTGGAAGAAGCCTCAAGTGCAATATATAGACTGCAAATGGTTTATGATTTGAACCCGGACGATCTTGTACAAGGTCTGATTAATGGCAAACAATATGAGTGAGTTTCTGTTGAAATTTTCTTAGGTCCAATTCTCTAGTCAGAGTATGTTTTATTCTTCTTTTCTAGCGCCAATTTAAAATCAATTGATTGTTATTTTATGGGTTACTATTTGTTTAGTAAGAAACTTTATTACCCCGCCAGTTTATGGTTGAATCTCTCCATTACACATTTTGAAGAGATGCAAGATTTGAATAAAATTATAAGCTTTGGCAAAGAAAAACCATTAAAATTATATGCTGAGGCGCTAATAGCACAAAGTAGGTTTTAAGAGTAAATGGTTTACAAATTAAATATTTTGCTGAATACACGCAGAGAAAAAACATGGTTAAATATGGTCACCTTCAACAAAACTATTTTTAAAGAAAATTTTAAACATATAATGGCTAATTTAACCATATTATTGTCACCGACAACCATATTATGGTTGAAATAGTCCTCCATCAAGAAGCCACAACCATATTATGGTTGCCTCTAAACATGTTATGGTTAAATTTGACAATAATTTGTTTTAAAATTAACAATAGTATTTTCCTCTTTTCCAAAAGCAACATGCTGTGGTTGAAAACCAACCATGCTATTATAAGTGTTAAACATGTTTTAGTTATTTTTGACTATAACATGTTCGAAGGAAACCATAATATAACGCGGCTTCTTGATGGAGGACTATTTGAACCATAATATGGTTGTCGGTGAAAAAAATGTTGTTAAATAAGTCATAATATATTTACAATTTTTCTTTAAAAATAGTTTTGTTGGAGGTGACCATATTTAAACATGTTTTTTCTCTGGGTGTACGATAAACGGATAGTACGACCTTGATAAAGTTTCACTTACCAGAGGCGCAATTGAGTTTAAGTTTAAAGTTTGGATAAAAAGTAAATTAAGGAGCAAAATCGATATTCTAGGCGGAAATTTCCGCCATTTTCATATGTGCTAGGGAATGTTTGAGGAGAGAAACTCGAAAGTTTTGTTCTTATTTCAATTGTCAGATAGCCGGGCTGCTCTTAGAGCGCTTAAGTCACTTGTGGCGAAGGGTTAGTTGGTCAGGGACTATGTTACATTTTTGAATGATTTAGGAAAACAGAGGGAACGAAAAGGCAGGTTGTTTGGCAAGTAGAGGAGCTCACCGCTTATTTAGTGGTCCTGAACCCCTTTTTCGGTATTCTTGCTCGTTAAATTAGCAAAAACGGAGCTACAAGAAACTATCTGAGACAGTGATGGAAAATTTAAAAATTTTGACGGTACTGACACTAAGCAAAAGAGTACTTTTTTCAAAATTTTGGTACTTTTTTCAAACATATTTTGTTTGGAAAATAAACTAAAATATAAAAACTAAAATACATAATTTTTTTGCTCCTATCTCAGCCATTTATGAACCGACCTGGCAAAATTTCAACAGCAAAATTCTGATGAGAATATCTGACATTAAAATATAGCAACAGGAATATATTCTTTTGATAAGAATACATTTTTTGTGAATAAATGTTGTCAACAGGGCTGTGGAGCCGGAGTTGAAGGTTTTGTACCGGATTTTGAGTCGAAGTACCCACAAAAAATCCCGACTCCGATTCCAATATTTTTTGGCATAAAAATTTAAAAAAATATTCTAATCCTTTTCTTGCCATATTTAACCATTTAAAATGGACCGCATTAAAAACGTGTTTAAAGTCAATTACAGACCCGTCTCATATATATTTAGAATTAAGGTTAGATTAGGAGTCGGTGTTGTAATATCAGCGGTTGGAGTCGTAGTTGTTACTTCTTGTTGACGACTCCACGACCCTGGTTGTCAATGCTAAAAAAACGCTAAATTTCTAAACAAAGAAGCATATCAAGACTGAAATGCGTTCGCGTACACATAAATTTGTAAAATTTTCATATTACTCACCTACTGGATTTTACTGGTATTTTACTGGAAAAGTAAACGAACGCACATATTTTTCTAAGTTTTGTAAAAATAACCCATTCTGAACACAAAATATCCAAAAAAAAAAATTTAATTTTTTTTTATAATTTGCTTAACTAAAATTTTTATATCTTATGAAAAAACAAATATTTTTCATTCATTTAATATTCACTTATAACGATTTAAACTTTTTTTTTTTTGTTTAGCTGCGAACACAAAAGTTGTAAGTTTAACAACATGTGTACGCTTTTTATAATGACAACAGGGCGTTAACTATTTGACAACATTTAGTTGTCAATTTGGCAACAATGGTATTTTTTACAATTATGGCTGAAGTCTGACAACGTTTTGTTAAAAAGTTGCCAACAGATGTTGTCGAAACTATAACAACAATTTGTTATTCCATTAATGCCATTGGTTCACAATATTTTAACGTCTTTTTCGCTCTGTGCAATAATGTCGAAAGTGAATTTCAGAAACTTTATAGAAAAAAATCAATAACGATAAACAAAAATCACAAAACAAGAATTATGCCTGCCAAATAACAATTTTATTTTGTGTACAAAAATAAAAATTATAATTATTACGGTCCCTGTATAAATGTGTAAAACTTTGTTTTCATTGTCAGTTAATGGAAAAAATCCAATTCAAATTTAAAACCTAGGACTGTAAAAAATTAAAAAATTAGGTAGTATATTACTAGGAGATACATACTAGCCACACCCCTGTCCGGGTATAAGGACTAGGGTTAAGTCTCCACAATTAGGAAGATAGATATGAGTAGGTGGATTGCAAAACTTGTTCTTTAAAAAATTAAAAATTCGAGATGACAATTGATTTTAACAGTTCTTTTGGCGCTTGTGTATCAATGCATGTATGTCTTCCATGTATTTGCAAGGACATGCATGGATACAAAAAGTATACTTCTGATTTGTGAATCATTTTTCATCTCGTATTTTTAATTTTGTAACGAAAGTGTTTTTTGCGCATTAAAAATTTGAAAATATGCGCAAAAAAACCAAAAATTGCTTATTTGAAAACAATATATTTAACAATTTAATAATATGTGTATTTAAAAAAAAACGTAAAATTATAATCGGTATACCCATACACCACAATATTTAAAGCCGAATTTTCGAGGTTGTACCCTGTTTGGAACCGATGGGCAGTCCGTCACCAATACAACGTTATCGTATAAGCTTAGATTTCATTTAAGAATTATTTGTGCCAAATAAGTGTCGTAGTCGAAAACCAGTCGTTTTAAGAAAAATATATTCAGCCTTATTCCGGTTGTCGTTGTCGTAACACACAACCAGTGATCTTTAATCTCTTACAAAAAACGACTTGAGCGATTACGACAACGACAACTGGAATTATGCTTGATTATTGCTTGATGTTAACGACATAAATACGACGATGTGTGTTATACTGTCGTTGTTGTGATAACCACAAACATTTTAAATGGCTACCTCTTAGGAATCGATCACGACAACGACTTTCGTAATAAGGCTGACTATCTAGGTACACCATCTATATGGGATTTTGGGGACGTTCGCTTAATATCTTATTAATATTAACGTTTAAAAGAAACATAATGCTATTTACGGATGATCAAATATCGGTTGAAATATAGAATTTGCAGTAAAATATTTTTGGGGCAAATTAAATCTAAATATGAACATAATTAGATGGCTTGTGGCGCAGAGAGTCTATTTAGGATAGGAGTTTATATGGGGCAATGTAAAATTATAGACCGATTTTCATCATTGGCTTCGTTCTTAGTACAATTAAAATGTATTTACCAAATTTATCAAATTATCTACTTTGTGCACAAGATTTCCATGGACAATCAACCAGACAGATGGACGGATGGACATCGTTAAATTACTTAAAAAGGTTATTCTGGGTCGAGCGGTATACTGTGGAAGATGGGTCGAGATTTCCATGTATTCATATATTCCATAATTTTTGCTTCAAAAAGGTGAAATATGCACTATAGACATAAAAAATGCTGCAAAAAAAACTCTTGTAACTAAATTATGCAAAAACATGCTGCAAAAGGTAAAATATGCACTAAGAAATCAATGCCAAAATTCATAAAAAGCTCTAAAACGGATGAATATATAAATACTGCCTTCATTGGTCGCATAAGAAAAAACATACAGTTGCTTATTTAGGTTTCCCCGACAATAATAACAATAACCAGGGAAACCATAAATATGTAATTGCATGTTTTTTCTGGTGCGATCAATGAAGGCAAAAACAATATATTTATCCGTTTTAGAGCTTTTTATGAATTTTGGCATCGATTTGTTAGTGCATATTTTTGCATATTTTACCGTTTGCAGCATTTATTTAGCATTATTTAGTTAAAAGAGCTTTTTGCAGCATTTTTTTAATTTATAGCGCATATTTTGCCTTTTTAAAGCATATTTTGATACATTTTAGATTTTTTTGGTGCCTGCCAACAAGAGCTTTCGCAATAAAAAAATTTTTTTTTCAAAATTCTGGTTTAAATGCCTATCCGTAACGCAACGTGTTGTTTAAAATTATCCAACACTTTTTAAAGTTATCGAACGATGTTCATCCGTCCGTCTGGCTGGTTATCTGTCTATATTAACCTTGTGCGCAAAGTACAAACTGCAATCTTGTTAGATAATTTGAGCAAATTTGGTAAATACATTTTAATTGTACTAAGGACGAAGTCTATGTAATTGGTGAGAATCGGTCTATAATTTCACATATTCCCCATTAAAACTTCTTTCCAAATAAGACTCTTTGTGTCCGTTAACCGTCTTATTATGTTGGTATTTAGATTCAATTCGCCCCAAAAATCTCAAAAATTCGTCTGTAAATACTAGGGTGTTTGGGCTTTACCCGTTATAATTTTACACTGATAGAAAAGGCGTCATAACGTGATGTATTTTGACATCAGTATTATGACAAGTGTCTTCGTTTTTGACCCCATGACACTTTTCATCTTGGCGATGTCAACCTTTACATCCCTTGGCCAAAGTGTCATCAGGGTAAAAATGATATTATGTCATCAATGGTATGACACATCGCCATCACAGAAATGACAAACATGTCCTCAGTGCGATGAAGCAGTAACATCGGAGAAGGAACACATTAACATCAATTTAATGACAGTCATTGGAATTCACTTAAGTCAAAGTGAGAGAATGTTATTATTTACTTACCCGTTACATATGTTTGTTTCACGTTTGTTGAATTGCGACCTTTGTTTAGAGCAGAACTCTCAATAATAAGACACCAGCACCATGCCTCATATGGTTTTCGTAATCATTCTACTTTAAAAATTTGATGTATTGAACTTAATAATTAAAAAAAAAAATAGAATATAGGAATTTTTGCGTCTTATTATATAAAATGTGGCATTGAATTGAGGTTACTATAGTCATAAATTAGATGACACGTAAATGTAGTCATTGGATTGATGTTACTTATTGCATCATTGATACCAATTGTTGTAACATTGATGTCACAATTCTGATGTAAGGGCATCATCAATATGAAGATGTATCAGTGTAGGATTGTTTTTATTAAATGGAACTGTTAATGAATTGTAAAATATTTTGTTTTAAAATTTGCATTTTTATAATTTTTGGGGCATATTTTTAACAGTTTTCAGGGCGTATTTTAAGTTTTTTCTAGAGCATATTTCTGGTTTCCCTGGTAATAACATTAATATTATAATAATTTCACTACGCGACAAATTCTCAACAAAGTCTTAACCAAATGAATCTTTATGTAAAATTTTCCGCTAAATCCGAATATGAAGGCAGAGTTGTCAAAAGTAGAACAGTTTTTGAGATATTCAAAAAAAAAAAAAACGTTTTTTGTGTTTTTAAAAAAGATGATGTGACTAAAATGCAAATATCTTCAACAATTTTAAAAGGACTATGTATTTCCTTCTTTTCATTGAGAGGTTATACAATTTTTTAAATAACCATGGGTCGTTTGAAGAGATGAGTCATTAAATGGCAGAGTTATAGTGGACAAAATTTCAAACTTCATTATAAATTTGATGATTCTGACTTCATATTCGGATTCAGCGGACAATTTTGCATAAAGATTACGTAAAGTTCACGTAGTGCTATTTATTATAATTTAAAGTATTTACATTTTGTCCTCCTTATTGTGATTGGGTAGACATTTAAGACAAAAAGAAGGCTGTTGTCGTTATCCCCATCACATTTTATTCTTATGACCACTTAAAATGTTCATTAAATATTCAGCTACAAAATAGCATTAAAAAAAATTTCGTTTCTTCAAAAATATAAAGAAAAACGAAAAAAAATTTACTGGACACACCTGTACTTGGGTATACTTTTTCGTAGTAAAAGTTGGGTATAAGGACTAGGGTTAAGATATATATGACAATTGGCAGATTGTTCAGAAATAGTGTTGGCTCGAAACAGTGCTTACCCCCAGTATTTGTTACATCGGATCAAAAAATCTGCTAATATTTTTTTAACATTCAAACTTTAAAGTTAAACTCGATAAGACTTCTGTTTGCGAAATTCTATTAAAATCAGCTCTAACGGGATGACCAGGAGTTTTAAATGTTTTTTACAACTTAAACAGATCATCCAAAACTTGCCTTGTTATACTTAACCCAGGCTTCGGATTTGAAACCAAGCAATGCTTACCTCTTAAGCCGCAAACATCAAATACAACAATTAATAAATACGGATATAAGTCCACCGTTACAGGTAAGGAAGTACACAATTTCAGAAGAATTAACAAAATACCAAAAATTTCTGTTTGTTTATTTCAATTAAAGAAAAAAGTACAGAGCCCTAAACCACTAATAATTTCAAATTACGAACTTGGTTGTCGTGGACATTTTTCTAATAAGACTTCAAAACTCTTTTGCCTTTACAACACAACTACAACACCATTCCTTAAATTAGCTCCCATAAAAATGGAAATCCTACAACTGCAACCTTTTATAGTTCTCTTTCATGATGTTATATCCGATCAAGAAATAGAACACCTAAAACGTCTTGCCAGACCAAATTTAATGCGCGCTGAAACTTATGATCCCGAAGTAGCCGGACCAGTCATAGATGACGAAAGAACTTCTGAGTTTTCATTTTTTGAAGATGACACAGATGAAATTACGAAACGTCTTAATAGGCGAATAATCGATATGACCGGACTCGCTGTATACGGTTCGGAATCATTACAAGTTGCGAATTATGTTATGGGTGGTCATTTCGATATGCATCATGATTACTTTAATTTAACAGACGTGAGTAATAAGTTTATAAAAAGTTTTTAAAGAATGTATTAAAAAAAAAAATAATTGAAACATTTTAGGATAACGATTTGCTGGGCGAAAGTGGTGACAGGTTTTCTACAGTATTGTTTTATGTAAGAATTTACTTTAAAATAATTTTTAAAGACTTTTTTATTTAAAAAAATCCTATTTAGTTGTCTGACGTAGAACAAGGCGGTGCAACTGTTTTTCCCGAACAAGAGCTTGCCGTGTTTCCACGTAAAGGTTCTGCGCTCGTGTGGTATAATCTCAACAATAAGATGGAGGCTGATGAATCGACTTTGCATGCGGCTTGTCCTGTTTTAGTTGGTATCAAATGGGGTACGATTTGATTATTAAAAAAAGGTCTGAAATTTTAATTAAATTTTTTGCAGTGTGCAACAAATGGATTCGTGTTAATGACCAAACATTCAAAAGGCCGTGTTATATATAACATAATTGTTTTATAAAGTATTTGTTTCAATATATGTATGTATGTATGTATGTATGTATGTATGTATGTATGTATGTATGTATGTATGTATGTATGTATAAGATTTTGTTAATAAATTTAAAGAAATCTTCAAATCTAAAAAAGTATTTAACATACTTTGCTGCAGCATCTTCAAGGGGCCTTCTGCACACCCTTTTGATTGCTTTTAGTTATTTTATAATAATATTTGAAAGAAAGCAGAGATAAACTTGATATTTCTTATAAAATCTCCTCTTTTAGATTATTCGTACTGTATTCTAGTAAGAAAGTATTGTCGGACGTAGATCAATCCAACGACACAAGTAAATTTAACAATTGAGCCTTGGGTGTAGTCGAACTATCTAATAAAACGAATTGTGGCGATGCTTCTGATCAGTGTTCAAAGACGCAAACACAATATCTATTTTTTTTAGTGTTTTTTGTATAAGAACACAATTCTTAATAGCGTTCGTAAGTATCATCAATAAAGTTACTAACATTTTGTATTTTTCTGTTCTTCGTTATAAAAAAGAACAAACGTAGTGGTTCTAAAGCAGCGGTCATCACAAAGAGAGACAGTTAAACATGTGTATGTAGTGGTGAGTGCAAAGAGAGGAAAATAAATTTACTTGTTTGAGACATTAACTATGTGTTCTTGTTTTTTGAAATTATGGCTTTTTACAATTGTTTCGTTAACCTTCGTGTTGTGTATGTGTGAAATTCACGAAAAGTGCTCGGCCCCCGGGGGCATAGCGTGATGATCGTTGTTCTAAAGACATACCCTGCAAATAAAATTGGACCACCTGATCTATTTTGATAAAATGGACTACTCCATGGACTGGTCCGATGTAATGCAAGCATGGACTATGTCATTGTTAAAAAGTGTTTGTAGAGAGACGACATGTCTTCATTTTTTAACGATGGTTTAAGCAACCGGCGAAATGCGCATAGAAGCTAGCTTTCCCTCAACAATAAATTTAGTGTATTTATCAAAAATGAAAAATTGGGTATTTAGCACGTCATACGGAAATCGTATTAATAGTAAACTTTGTATTCCCGAAAATAACTTTGATAATATAATTGCATGTGCCCGTGCATACAACTGAATTGGCAAATTGGTTTTTTTTTGTTGTTTTCTTACGAAGACAATGGAATGAAGCGGTTTGTTTTTTAATTTTGTTTGTTTTTTTTTTAACCCACTTACAACTACAATTCGAGTCGGAAAGAACCCAACCAATTGTAGGGGGATACAAGAAAAGATAAACTCACTGTTTATTGTTGGTGTTTTGTTTAAGCTTTGATATTGTCACAAGTAAGGCTTAGGCCCGTTTTCACAACTTACCGATAGCTAAAGGTAGGACTTTATAGTACGTATAAAACGTGTTCCTTTATTGCAACTTAACTTTTACCTACCAGGTAGGATGGACCTTAATTTACTTTATCGCTCACTTTAGGTTAAAGAAAAGTTTTAATAATGGAACACTTTTTATAAGGCCGGTTAAAGTCTACTTTAGGCTATCGGGAAGTTGTGAAAACGGGCCTTAGAGTGTTAATAATTCTTATTCGCTTTAGGGTTTTATTTGTATAATATTTTTAGCTTTTTTAAAATCTTTAAAAAAGATGTCCTGATGAGCTGGTCTTAGCAACCAGTGAAATGCGCATAAAAGCTAGCTTTTCCTCAACAATAAATTTCAGTGTATTTATCAAATATGAAAAACTGGGAATTTAGCACGTCTTACGGAAATCGTATTAATAGTGACATGCTTTCGCTTTTAAACGACTTCAAAGCTAATCCTCTTATGTATACCATGGAGTAGTTTTAAAACTACTCCTAAGTAGTCCAAAGGTGGGTTATACGGTTCTGCCCTAGGACATCGTAATGTTAAATAGACCATGTTTTTTCCATACGTTTGGGTTTCTTTTGGAGTAGTCCTGGTCCCTTGTGGGCTACTCTTTACACGCTTGTTTGGACTGGTCCTATTATTCGCAGGGTACATGCATTTTATTTTAATGTTCTATATTGTTTCTTGCTAACATTGATAAAGGAATGAGCAAACGAACGACCACAGCACGAATAGCTTGTATGTGTATTGTGTACATGTTTTGTTTGTGTAAATTTTTTTGCTTGCATTATGTTTGTTTTTTCGTATACGTATGTATTTTGTTTTTCTATAAAAATTCCTTTGCCAGGAAAAAGGGCGCAAAGTACAACTCGAACGAACGAACATGCCGAACCGAACATAACGAAGTTTGTGGTATAAAATAAAAACAGAATGCAATTACCCAGTAAGAAAACTCAAAATACATTCCTACTTCAGACCTTTGAAAAAAAAAACTTAAGTAAACGGAACTACTATTAAAAAATGGCTGAAAACTTCAAATGCATTTTTCTCAGTTCACGATTTTTTGAATTACTACGGTATTGCACCAAAGGCTCGATATGTATGTATGTATGTATGTACATAAAATTTGTATAAGAACAACCCAATATTTTTAAACATGATATGTATTTAATAATGTGTCATTTAAAATTTGAACTCAATAGGTATTGTGAATTTGTTAGTCTGAGTTCAAACGGCTCATGGCTTATTGACATGATTCTTCCTTTTTTTCTTTGAACATGCATTGGCGTTCAAAAGATTCATGTCATGTTGACGACATGTTTTTTTTTTTTTTTATTTGATATTGAAAACAAAATTAAACAACGAATGAAAAAGCAAAGCGTACTGACAGTACATGCATCTGTGTACTCGTTATTTTTATCGCGTTATACGCACGACATTTCTGAATAGACACCGTGTAAACTCCCTCTGTTACGACCTTTTTTGCGTTATCATGTAAGTTTAAAGAGAGACATGTTATTGTAATCATTATATCGACCACTTTTCTCGAAATTATGGTGAGCGCCAAAGCATTTATTTTATAGGAGAAGGTTTTTATGTATTTTCAATTTAAAAACCATCAAAATGTTTTTGTGTGCGATTTTTAAAGATTGTTTAAAGAGGCCCATACACATGCAATATTATTGTATATAATATTCAACATATTTAGCCAATCCCACGATGTCACACGTTAACGTTCGCATAGAAAATTACATTTAAAACAAAAACAATTTCTTAAATTTATTATGGTTTTAAATGTTATTTTCTACTTGAACGTAAACGTGTGACATCGTGGGACTGGGTGATTATTTCAATTTTCGCATATATTATGCAATAAGTCGTACAATGGTTTATTTTAAAATATTGCACAACTTTCATTCAATATAAACTAAAGGAATAACATAAACAGCACTGTACAATGCATTGCTTATTTCACTGTATTTTCGTTGCGCAATAAAAATCAAAAGTCGTTTGATTGTTGCCAATATACATTTCTGATATAATTGTACAATAAGAAAATTGAACAATTTTATTGCAAGTGTATGTGCCGCTTAATGTGTTTAATGTCACACACATTAAAGAAAATGTGGTTTCACTGCAATAGTTATGGCGCTTCTACAATTTTTTTCTTTACATTCTTAAAAATATTGCTTACGATTATTTCGCGCATAAATTTATAGGGGGTGGCAACCGAACTAAAGTAGCGTTCTCAGTATTACTCATAGTAATAGTATTATAGATGGTAACTGACAGCTATAAATTGTTGTTGCCAAATTTTTGGTTGCCCTCTGACAATGCAACGGAAGTTCGGTTGCCATACATAATCGATAAAGTGATAACTATGTATATTGTTTATTACTTATATGAAAATAAAACGTAATATCTACACCAAAATATAAAAATGTTTTACTTTTTGTTTAGCGTTTTTATACTATGTTTTTGTTAGCATTATTTTAACAAAATGTTAAATTCAAACAACAGAGTTAATTGATTCAATTAAACATTTACTTAAAATTTAGGTTAAAATCAAGTAAACTTTTAATTGAAAAAAATATTATTTTTTTTTAATTCAATCAATTAAGAACGTAATTAAATTTATTTTAAAATTCAAATATCACCATTAATTGAAAAAAAACTGCCAATAATTTTTTCTGTGTTTAAAGGCCTGCTTGAAAATATTTATGATTCAATTACCATTCTTATTTAACTTCTGAAGAATGTCTCATAGAAGGCCTCGGCTCTTTCGTTTAAAAGATAAGATACACATTCCACATTCGCTTCTATGAGAAGGGAGTAGAGAAGCAGTAACATTTTTTGTATTGTTTTTTTTTTGTACAAGCATTTTTATGCAACTGCTGAAGAAAAGAGAGAGAGGCCTACTGATCAATGTCAACGTGTGTAAAAAAGATATGAGTATGGAACGGAGCGACCAGGTCTTGTACTTCCAAAATAAGGAGTACAGAGGCCTTCTAGAAGGCATTTGTTCCCGCTGGGTAAATGTTCTTATCTTTTTGTTGAGTTGGATAAGTACAGTATTACTGTTGTGAAAATCACAAACAGAGAAACGTTATTTTTTAACGATTTACTACACAAACCCTATTAGCGCTTGTGCTTGCCATAAATCCACCGAACCGAATACTAAAGAACGATATTTTTATGTTTATTTTCAAACTCGGCTTTTAATACAAAAACGATTCAAATAAATTTTGCTACACTGCAGTCAAGAATGAACTTAGAGGCTCCAAAATAGAAAAGCAAAAAAATTTGTTAGACATATTTTTATAAAAATAATTACACAACAATTAGTATTGTCGTTATTTTGTTGAACTGTTTATGGTTTTTTAAACCAAATTTTGATATTTTAATTAGGCTTAAGTTCATGAAATTTAATTTTCATTAAATTATTTTTATCAAGAAAGGAATTTTACAACATGAAATCAATTAAAATCAATTGATAATTTTTCATTTTTGACTGCCGCGGAGCTCGAACCCAGGCTTTTACGAACAGGTTACCCTTACATGTTTCAATTGCAACCACTCAATCTCTTCATAGGGTTTTGCAGTCAATAGTCAAACATCAATCTTTAAACCAAATTGTATTTAACCCCTTTGGTAGATCGAAAGTTGGTTTGAATGATTATCTATTTTAATTGATTTACATGTTCTGCCTTACATCTGTTTTTTCGTACTTTTTGTGAGGAATTCTTCTTGAAGTTTAAAGTAAATTTTTCTGTTTTAAATATTTTTGTCCTTAAACACAGATCTCGTACCTTAGCTTTTAACAATAACACTATGCTAGTTGAAAAAATAGACAAGCCGGGCACATGGCGTTTAAACATAATTCGGGTACGCTGAATCCAATGGCTCTTGTTTTCGATATATATCGTTATTTTGAAAATGGAGGATGTTGCACAACATATATTCGCGTAACTCAAAAACGGGTTTAGTTTATTGAAATTACTTAAAACCCGAAATAATGCAATAAAATTTCCTTTTAGAAAAATAAAACTTTTTTCAAATATGCGCAGTCGTTTTAGAAACGTATTTTTTTTTTTTTTTTTTTTTTGGAAAAAAACTATTTTTTATCAAAATTTAGAAATTTTTGTTTTTGAATATATAACCCGACAAATTATGCACTCGCACCTTGTTAAGGAGCTGATGCTATCTAACCTCCAATGTTATATTGATTTAAAGCAGCTTCTGTTAAATAGCAACAATACCAAGGAGTGATATAAACATCGCTGCAGGTACTCACTCCAAAGGACTCCCCTACAAATAATAACACTCCTATAAACTACAGCCACCAGTTGCTCTCCTTCAAAGATGGACAAGACAATCTTCCTAGGGGGTGTGCTTTAATACCATGTGAGCTAAGGCCATGATGGCTTTATCTCTCATTCAATAGGGAGATAAAGTCTTTTTTTTTGTTTTTTTTATTTGAATGGGAGATAAAGCCATCATGGCTTTAGCTCACATTAGCAATATTAAAAAATGGCTTTATCTATCATATCAGTTCCGGAGACTCTAAAGTAAAGTATTGAAATCTGGCTTCGCATACCAAAGATTTTCTGCGTGGCGGCCTGCGGCCGTGCTTTGAGTTTTTTTCCTCCAGTAGGACGCGGCAGGTGCCTTCGCGTGCGTCACAAGAATAAAAAAATGTTTTTCAATGATAACTAAGGATTTTCCCTTTTACAGAATGTTAACACTATGCATAACAATATTCTGAAAAAATATGGCTTTATCTCTCATTTGCGAAAAAAATATGGCTATATCTCTCATTTCGCAAAATTTTAAATATTACCTTACCTCTCAATGATTGGGCAATAAAGCCATGATGGCTTTATCTCCCATTCAATTGAGCAATAAAACCATCATGGCCTTAGCTCACATGGTTTTAAAGCATCTCACCTCTTCCTAGCCCTCAAGATTCAGGAAGCTTTTTTTTTTAAATCATACTAACGGAGGCCTCACCAATAGTTAGACCGGTGGTTATTGACTTCTGTAGCACCAGATGACCACCAGACGAGGTGCTCTAGTGCGTACCCCATACTTTAGAAATCCGTAAACGTCAAGAGCCCTATCACGTTTACCGCATCCTACACCTGATCGCTTCGGCATATATTTTCACTGCTCGAGCAATAAATATCGAAACAACAGTAAACGGCCATGTTATTCTTGCCCGCTACCATATCTCTGTTCTGAAGAACTGCTTGGAAATTCGATTAAAAAGCAAAAAAGATAAATTATCCGAAACCTCTCGACGACTTCTCTATTTTAAGAAAATTAATTTCTTACCAAGTAAAACTGATTTTTCGTTCCAAAACATACGTCACCTACTACTTCTTTTAGTTTGTATTATTAGAGCATTGACCTAAAAAAAAGCTTTGATTTCTTATTTAATAAAAGACTACATTATTAATTTAAATTTAAATAAAAAAACTTGTTTGTATTATTTGTACCTAAAAAATGCTTAAAAAAGCTTTGAACTTGAAATTTGTTTTTGCTAGGGCTCCCCTTTCGTCAGACGTGCTGAAGGTCAAGCGGCAGTTTTTGAATATGTTATAATACGACGTGGATATTAAGGTGTTTTTATAGATCAAATTAAAAAAAAACTCTCTTGTTTGATTTTGACTTTTGAAGACTTTCTGAAAATAAAACAAAAAGTTGAGAAACTTTTGCTGTAGAAGAACGACCAGAAGGGAAAGAGAAAGTAAAACAATAACTAACCTGACAAAATTGTGTTAGTAAAAAAGCGTTTATTTTGTTGTTGTAACTTAACACGTACGGAATCTTATGAGAAATGGTTTTAGTTTTCTTATTTTTAAGTAGGTATTTATTCGAATGGTTTCTCTATGGCAAAAAGCCGGTTTATTTAGAGAATACCGTTAATCATTATTTTTTAACCAAAAGCTGAGGCAACAATTGGAAAAGAATTGGGAATATAATGCAAAGGGGAAAATAGTATGTTAACAGATGTTAAAAGCTTTTAATGTGAATTGAATTTTATTTCTCTTATTTCCATTGAATTTCTAATCTTGATGTTTATATTGTTTTGAGAAAAAGGTAATGACTAATTAATGTTTTATGTAGAAACATACTGTAGTATAATAAATCAACCAAGCCGTAGACTGAAGCAAATCAATTTATTAATGTTTTTCAAGTTCCCTTGCCCTAAGTGTCTCTTCACAGGCAATTAAATGTTATAAAATAGATTTTAAAACAGATTGTTTCAGATTGCTTAATAACGCTTTTAAAATACTTTCAAGACAGCATAACAACGCGGTTAAAACACCAACATTAGCATATCACTCCTAAAGTGGAGTACACACTATCGATCAAAAATGTAATCGTTCTGCAATTAACCACAAAATAATGTTCGGGTTGACTATTGAATAAGACAAATTAATGGGTGCACTATCGAGAAAACAAAAAAAATTGAGCAAAGCTATCAGTCATGATCGCTAATAAGATTTTAGTGTTAATGTTAATTAATTTTTATCTCTTGATGGCTTGATGTGTATTTTTCAGTGATGAAAGAATGCACAAATTAACTTAAAAAGTTACTGCAGTCCCAGAAAACACCATGCCGAGAAAAATATCTTAATGAACTTGATGCACCTTCACAAACTGCCTGCTCCCTATGGCGTTTAACTTTAAATTTAAAAAGACTGGTAATTTCTTAACCCCTCTTGCGAAACTCAAATGGAAGTTGAGCAAGAAATGATGTGTTGAAAAAAGAAAACTGTTTGTTGAACATTTAAACAATTTATTTACCCCTAAATTACCAAACGATCCACCAGGCGTGTTGCCATTTGTCATTAGCGGAACAGCCATACCCCTTAGATTTAATATAACTAAGGGCTGATTCAACCCATTAGTTCATAAGGTCCCATTTAAGGGACTCTCTTTTTTCACTTTACAGCAACACGAAGAATTAAAAATTAAACTTTCATTTAGCATCTCATGTGTGTCTTCGTCAAAACAACAAGTGTTTTTATTCAATTTTATTCTATTGAGTGCGTATGATTGTGCAAAGAATGTATAACGGCAATAAAAAAATTCGCACCATACGTGAAGGGTATGTAAGAATGCAAAAAATTAACAGTTTGTCTCTTTATTTTTATTTTTTTAATGTGTGTTTATTAAAAAGAGATTAAGTAAATGAATTGTTAAAGTTTTAAAATATAAATGATTTTAAAAATATTAGCAATTGGCGTTTTCTATTAATGTCCCTTTTAAGGGACATTATGCTCTATGGTAATATTCATTGCTATTCTTATCTAGACTTACTGTTGCTGAAATATTGGAGCAGCTAGAATATAAAGACGACAACTTCCAAAATACCGACATATTTGCAATACCTCCTTTGGATGGAAATGATTAATGAATTATTTTTTTACATTTTTTTCAATTGAAAATTTTAATTTTTCTTACATAAAGGTTTTATTGATAATTATTTCATCTCCGTGAAGCCCACTCCGTCCCGTTTCGGAAATGGAAAAAGATCAAAGAGGATCTACGGACTATCTTTTTTCTGATAATGGCAATATACTCGTCGTACGATGGAAAGACAATAACGTAGTCACCTTAGCAACTAAATTTGACAACAATGAAATTGGAACGTGAAAACGTTATGCAAGAGGAGAAGGCGCCATGCAGATACCCAAGCAAAAGAATTTCAACATTACAATCAAGGCATGGATGGTGTAGACAAAATGGACCAGTTAATTGCTGTTTATCGGTCACGTATAAGACAACGTAAGTGGTGGTGACCAATTTGAGCATATCTGTTGGATGCTTCCGTTGTTAATGGTTGGCTACTAATGAGAAAGCTGCATCCAAAAGATCTAGATTGCTCAAACTTGCTGCAATTCCGTAGATATATAGCAACTTCTTACCTAGAAACGTACGGTGTGGCCTCTGTAAGAGGTTACATATGATCGATTTTCAGTGCTGTCAATCGATATGACGGTAGAAATCACATAAAAGACTACTCCAAAACGGATGAAAGATGTGCAAACTGCGGTAAGAAGTCTAATTTTATATGCAACAAGGGCCTTCACTCAAAAGAATGTTTCAAAAAATTTCACATTTCATGCGACGATATTGCATTATGTCCCTTATAGGGCACCTTCTAAAATCTTTTAAAAAAAATTTATTCAAATAAAACTTCTAAAAATTATTTTAATAGTTGTTTTAAATTACGTGTTCAAAAAGAATTTTGTTAAAAAGTACTTGGGGAACTTCATGCACTAATGGGTTAAACCCTAAGAAATTGCCTGGTTATGATAAAATAAGTAACGAAAGGCTTATCGAGCTACCCCGCATAGCTATAAAAATAATCCTTTTAATTTTTATTGCAATTTTACGAACTGAATACTTCCCTTCAGAAGGAAGGTCTCTTTAGTTACCATCCCAGTAAAAAATGTGCTCCAAAAGGAGCAGGTTTTTTGTATGAACTCATACCTCAAATCGCTTCAAACCTGCTGATGGGATGCCTGATATTTGTATGGGGTGTTCCCGGTTTGGAGGACTATTTTCTGCTGACAATAAGCGCTTCTTTTACCATGCAAACAAAGAGCTCCTAAAGTGCTTTTTTAAGGGCTAACTATATTAACATATTTATTAATGTTTTGGTTTTACTTGTTTAAATGCCTTTTTTCAATCATTTTCGTAAACCATAATATATTTTTATTTTTTTTCGCCTTAAAACCTTCTTCGTTGTCAGCACTAAAATAGCAGCTTTTTTGTATGTCTTATTCTTTATCATTTACTGCTTTAAAAGAGCTCTCTAATTGAAGCGCTTCATTATGCGCTTTTTCTCTGTAGTGCTTCAAAAAACCCAATTTTTTTTTACTGGGATGATACCTAAGCCAGTGAAAGAACACACATGAGTTGAGTCCTATAGGCCTATTAGTTTTTTATCCAAATATCAAAGCTGTTTTTGTGCTCTATATTCAGTTATTTATTTACATTTTGAAATTATTTACATTTTACTTAAAGTATATTCCCGCGAAGCCATGTGGCTTATCTGCTTTTATGTTGAGTTTCAAATATATCAATATAATACTTTTGTATGTGTCGCCTTTTAAATGTGAGTAGTTAAATAATTCTTTAACTGGTTCAAATGTTAAGGTATATTCACACTCAAAATATATTTGGCGAACAAATCCAATAAAGCTTAACCACAAAATATACTTTAAACAAATAAGAAGGTTGTACACCAAAGCCAGCCAGCCAGCCGGACGGACATCGCTAGATCGACTCAGTGATTTTGACAATGTTTGGCAATTATCTGACAATGCTGGTTAAGGTTCTTCACACAATTTTCAGATGTCTGACAATATTGTTGTCTTACAATTAACTGACAATGCTTTTTCAAACAACCTTATAACACAAAAATTAACAGTTCACACAGTTGTAAGACATTTTAAGGAAAATTTTCTGACAATGTTGTTAGATCTTTCAACTGTCTATCATAGCCAGTGTTGCCAGAAGTAGGTTAAAATCCCTACATGTAGGTACTTTTGATACTAAAATAGAAGCGTAGGGAAAATCGGATAGATTTATAATAATCTCCACAATGTAGAGATTTTTCGTAATATCGCATTTTTTATGAAATAAATGCAGAAAAAATGTTTTTTTATTGATATTTTCTTATTCAAAACGGTTGAAATTTTTTCTTTTTCTACAAACGCTTACAAATATATTTCCAGAATTGCTTGTGGCTTAAAATGTTGGCGACACTAATATGTATGTCTATTTTTTTTTTCAAGATATCATTCAATGTTGAAAGATTTAATTGAATTTTATTAAAAGAACATATTTACATACTTTGATTGTTTACGGAAGACGGATTATCAGGTTATATGGTTATATAGTTATATTAACAGCAACAACATGTATTTAAAAAAATAAATAAATATATTTTGTTCTTGTTAATATGTATAACTTAATAACCATATAGCCAGCCTTCCGTGAACAACCCAACTATGTATTATTTGTTTTAGTTTTGTACTTATTTTTTGTCAAAGATCGAATAAAATTTATTTTTTAGAAGCTTGTTTTAATTTTAATTCCCTAAGCTAATCCCGCGAAACTCTACTCTTGTCTTCAGGAAAGAAACCAGAGTCTCTGGCGGGAATCGAACCTGCAATCCCGGCGCTGACAGACTAGCTCACTACCAGCTGGCCTACCGGAGCACTCATGTTGTTTCTTCTATTTTATTGACAGTAATGTGTAGGGATTTTTGTAGGGGACATTTTTTCAACATGTAGGGAAAAATCGGATTTTGTTTGGCATGTGTAGGTATTTTTTCGAGAAATCCACTGGCAACACTGATCATAGCTTAAGTTAATTATCGAATAAGTTTTTTTTATCCGAGCTTTACATACACAGAAAAAAATAATTTTCATATTTAAATACGAAAATTGAATATGTGATTAAAAAATTTTTGAATTGATAAATAAGTTTGTACCGTGCGGGAAATTTGTGTCAATTGGTCCAACAGACTGGTCCTGGAAGTTGTGAAAATAGATCAGGTACAAAAGAAAGAACTCATGACCAGTGAAAGCAGAACCAATCGTATAACCGGTTTATGGAGAACAAAAAGTTAAAAAATTAATGAATTAAAGTACAGTCTTCACCGGAAGTTTGACACATTTTTTGGGACTTTCTAAAATTTGGCTCTTGAATTTTATTCTAGGACTTGTTTTATTAAAATAATACTACATTGTATTGAAATAATAATACATTGTAGTAACTGTCACTAAACACGTCCAGTGAGAATAGATGTGTGACTGGTCAAATGGCGTCAATTGACCCCCTCCAATGACAACCCCATGTAAAAGTGATAGGTCTTATTCATAAAAAGTGTTAAAACTAGAACCGGTCTTTACCACCAAAGACCTATCACGAGATTACTTTGGTGTCAGTTCGCTTCCCTCTAGGGTAGGTTTACAGTCCAATTAATTATAAAAATTCCCTTTTATCATACTCCCATTTTTACAATTGAATTGAGATAGCAAAAATGGAAAAAGGGGAAAAAACTCCCGGGAAATTTTTGTTCATAATTGGGCTGATAGTTATCGAATTTTTAGCCAACAAACAAGTTAATTGAGTCAATAAAAAAAGTTGTTGCCCAAAATAATTTATTTTTAACAAAATGTTTTCGTAATTTGTTAAAATAAATTGTTGAAAATATTCATTAAATCAAACAAAATCTTTATCGAATCTTTATTTATTAATTATGATGTGCTTAATTCCCAATTTTTATTCTGGTGCTTAGGCTGGTTGCTTAGGACAGAGCATTAGGAAACCTTTTTCCAAATACTTTGGAAAAACTAAAGATATTATATATATATACATTAAACATCTTCATTATAATTTTGTGTTCGCTTCATTCGTATTCAGTAAGATGAAACACTATGAAATGAAAGCAATGAACACTCCATATTTAAGAGACGAATAAGAAGAAATTAGTTTATTTGCTTTTACAAGAGAATATGAACATTAACAACCATGAAACAGAACAACCATTGAACAAATCTCGAATAAGTTCATGGAAAAACAGTATGATTTAAATGTCAGTGTTGCCAGTTGTAGAAAAATAAAAACATAAGAAAGTAAAAATAAATAGAAATAACCATGAGGGGTAAATGCAACAAGTTTAAGAGACCCATTAATATTGAAATAAAAACTCAAATTTATTTTTGTTTTCAATGTAAATTTTCAATAAAATTAAATATGTTTAATTTTACTTTTATAAACATTCACCAACATTAAAAAATGTCTGCAATATTTTTTTTCTTAAACAGAAAAAAGTAGATAGCTAATAAATGCTTAACAATCTACAGATATTATTATAATCAGAACTAAAAAATGAGATAATTCATGGTTTAAATAAAAGTGATAAAATCTAGGCAAAAAAGTGTCATAGACATCATCCAGCACGATCAACATCCATCGTTTTCATATTATGATGTAAATACATAATTTGTTCGACTGACGCTGTATTCCACCCAATGACGCAACGTTTTTCGCAAAGTAAATTTCTACATACTATCGCGACAAACGTGAACCGTTATTAATTATATTTACTTACATTCATTTTCAAGTTTTTAATATATTTCGAAAAAAAAAAACAACCACGTGGTCAGACTCCTAAGGCACTTACAAAACTAACAATTAAATTTCTCATAAACTCATTCCTCCTTTTGTTTTTCATCTTTCACCTAAAAATGTGTGTGTTTTTTATGAGTTCGTTTCATTTCAGGGCCGTGTACAGTACATCACAAGACAATAAAATCTTGCCATGTTTCAAAGATTTGTATTATTCAAAAATGCAAATGAAAAACAAAAAAAACATATTTTGCATTTTATTTATTGTTTATATTCCAAATATGTATACTATACATACTATATGTATACTATAAATATGTATACTATACATATATGTATATAGGTATATCTACATATGTGTTAAAATTTAAATTACACATGGACAACGCATGCAAATAATTACATGAATTTACTGAAGTGGCAACATTGCTATTGAGTATTAAGAAAAATAAATGAGAGAGAATGAAAACTATGAAACAAACCCCGTTTCATTGAACAACCTCTGTGTGTTTGCGATATGAAACGAAATGTGTTCATAGCAGCATGAATAAAACAACAGTTTGTTCGGTAATCTCAATTTTATTCGAACACGACTTTCAGTGAATAAGCATTTCAGTATGTTTATGAAAGAAGTTGTTCATGCAGCCCTTTAATATACATAAATAAAACTGTAAAGCGAATGAGAATTACAAACAAGACTTGAATTACTTGCAACGATATCAAAGCTATTAAAAAAATAGACAAGAGTTTTAAAAATACTGTCTTTACTTTAATTTAAATATTTTATTTTATTGAATATCAAAAAATATTTAATTATTCCATTATTTAATATGTTTTATTGAGTGCTGCTTTACAAAGTGTCATTTTGATAAATTTTTTCACTGAATCAAGTAAAAAGTTTGTTAAACTAAAATTTAATTTTTTTAAACTGTAATGTTAAACATTTTCCTGAGGTATTTTTTTCTGTATACGTAAGAATAATAATTCTATTCCCGTCACACAGTTGAAGATTTTGAAAAAACGTGGAAACAATTCTGGATTTGGAATGAAATTCAGGTAAAAATTAACCTTGTAGCCGAGTTAAAGCTATGGATTGGGGGTCCTTACGAATATCGTAGGTTCCTTAAGTAGGGAGCGTAAGGTATTACAAAATTTAAAAGCAAGAATTTTTTTGTTTTTAATTTCCTAAGCTAATCCCGCGAAGCTTTTCGCTTGTCCGCAGGAAAGAAACCAGAGTCTCTGGCGGGAATCGAACCCGCAACCCCGGCGCTGATAGACTAGCTCAACCATAGCCCCGGTAGGCTAGCTGGTAGTTTCCTGGGAGTTTCCTCTTTTCCAAGAGCAACATGCAATGGTTGAAAACCAATCATGCTGTTATAAGTGATAAACATGTTTTATTTTTTTTTTAACCACAACATGTTCGGAGGTAACCATAATATGGTTTTGTCTATTTGATGGAGAACTAATTCAACCATAATATGGTTGTCGGTGATTATGATATGGTTAAATGAAACATAATATGTTTAACATTTTCTTTAAAAATAGCTTTGTTGGAGATGGCCATATTTTAACATGTTTTTTATCTGGTTGAAAATGAAGGGCATGTCTTTTTTCGATAAAGTATGTAAAGTACATTAAAACGAAAGTTCGTATAGATAAAAAAAATTTAAGAATGTTCCATTCAGCTATGGCAAATCTTTGATGCCCTTCACCGAACTTTATTTGGGATCTGTAATAAATTATGAATTAATCTTTTATTAAATCTGACATCATAATTTCTAGGCAAATTTTTCGGAAGGACCGATAATAATAAAATCAGACGATATTGCAGTATTATTATCTATTAGTGGTTAAGGCGTTTTAAAATGATTTTTGGGAAGATTTATCGTTCTGAAGGCTAGTTTACACTATCACACAAGTCTTCCGTATTGTTGCGACTAATTTAATTTAACATTACAGTTTTTGCTCACACCATCACACAGAAGCATGCTTTTGTTAAAACGCAACTCTGATAAAATGAAAAGTATTATTGTTTTGAAAAATTTCAAAACGACGAAGTCGTTCGGCATGTCAAATTTTTTTCGAAATACTTGTCATTTGCATAACACATTGCATTTAAACTATCACACTTTTACATACTACTTGAGGGTTTGCCATGTATTAATACAAAGTATAAAAGTGTGAACTAGTCTTTAATAGTAAAAAATTTGAATAAAGAATATAAGTATAAAGTTTAAAGGAAGGTTGTTCTTCATTTGGGTTCATTACGGATTGTGCTGAATTTCAATTCAAAATCGTAGTTTTCTATTAAGTCGCTCGAATCTGAGCGTATTTTCAACACTCGGACATGGTTTAATAGTCTTGGAATTATTTAAGGCCCAGAATTTGTACACCTTTTGTGCACAGTATAATATAGTATACCGCACACCTAGTTCAAAAGTGACTCAACTCCAAATTTTAATTTTTCGGGTTTATATGCTTAAACTATACACTTGCTTATCTATAAAAAAAATTTCAGTGTATGTTGTTGTTGTTAACTGTTATTTAAAAATGGTTATGTCTTTCTTTAAGTTTTAATTGGTATTAAGTTGAATTTATAAATGCGTCAATAGTCTTAATTCGAGTTGCGACACTTTTGATAAAATAAATCACTTTTGGAGTTTATATTAATTAGACTTGTGTCAGCTTAGAATTTGGGAAAAGTGTCAAAACTTGAAAATAATTTAGCTAAAGTGACATAACTCAAAATAATTCGGCAACTTGTGCAAATAATATATCATCAAAAATTACACACTTAAAATTACTCGTGTATAAATGTTAAAAAAAAACTTTTTAGACCATAATCTGTATGGATTTTCTTCTAAATGGTCCTTAGATTTATTTCTAACTATTTTTTAAAAACCGTTTTTTCGATTTTTTTTTTGAGTTGAGTTGAGTCACTTTTGAACTAGTTGTTCGATATCCTCATTCATTCATTTGAGTTAAATTAATAATTAAGGATTTAAGAGACCAATTCCTATAAAAGCCGATATTGTTTACGATATTAAATGGTTCGCCGACTCCAATTGAAATTTAAACAAGTGAAGGAGCATATAGACGACATGTTTTTGTCATCTGACATGTCAAATTTCCCACTGCAAAACACATACATGTCGTGAGTTACCTTTTTAACTTTGCTTCTGTAAAAGTCAGACGCAAAGTCATCTGACAAAATTTCAATTAGAGCGTGCTCTATTTTCTTCTGACAAACCATCTGACATCAGAAATCTATGCCGGGAAGAAACTGGCAGCGGCGTCAACTATTGACGGAATCATTAGCCGGCTGAAGTTAATATTTTACAATACCAAGATATGTATGCCCATCTCACCATTGAATAGAATTTATGTAAATATATACATAAAAACCGTTTAATTATAAAATTCTAAATTGGTATCTTTAAAATAAAAGAAAAAATGTTAGGATGGCTAAATTATTTTACGGCGCAAATAAATATTTTGGTGGCGGCAGCAAGCTATTTTGAAACCGAGAACTACTTTGGTTTCTGCAATAACAATGCGAAAAAAAAAACAGAGACAATGTCAGAAGCAAATTACATGTACGTTTGTGACCGAATATTATAAACCTTATGTAAAACAGCAATTTTGACAGACATGAACAATTACATGTGACTTGAAAATTTGACATGTCAGATGACAAATACATGTCGTGTCCGGGCGCCTAAAGAGTGCTATATTCGGCTGTGCCGAATCTTATCTACCCTTCACCATTGTGCGAGCAGAATACAAAGCAACTAGGCAAAAACTAAAAAATAATTTGTACTTATATGCATAAAACTTCATTATAAATAAAATTAATAAATAAAAAAAAGCGAAAACTGGTAAATATTTTATAAAATCGATTTTAGAACATAAAAAAATTTAAAAAAAATACTTTTGAAAAACCAAGATCCGAACCAGGAGGAAGAAAGTAGTAAAATTACAACAACAAGGGATTTTTGGAAAAAAAATTAGAGGTAGTCTTGGTTTTTTGCTCATGTCTCCAAATTATAATAAGAATACCCGACAGAAATATACACCAACCAAACCCCCATAATTTCTGGGGGTTCGGAAAACCCATTTCAACAGACAGACGGATGGACGGACGGACAGATGGACAACCGGATTTGAACTACGACTTTCATAAGGACCCAGAATATATATATGTATATATAGGGAGTAGGATAAATATTGTAGAAATTACAAACGGAATGACAAAGATATACATATATACCCGTTTACCTTCGGTTAGGGTATAAGAAAAAAATGTGAAGAGTAACTTAACTTCTCATAAATAGAATAATCGGTAGTAGATTTTTATTAAGAACAATATTGTCCCTTTAAACCCAAAATCTTATTTAAAAGTTTTCAAATATCCAACCTCTCTTTTATTTCTAAAAATTTACGGATTTTAAAGCACACTGAACTGTAAAAGTTTAAAAATAAATAAAAGAAAAAATAAAATAATAAATTAAACTCAAAAAAACTTGTTTTCATTTGTTGTAAATTTTTGCTTTAAGCACCAACTTAAAAACACAAGTTAAAAGAGCTTTGAACCAGAAATAACTCACAATTTTGAGGGCTTTCTTTTGGCTAGTAGTCATAAGGTCATACGATATTTTATGTCATGGCCAAAATCTAGTAACTAATAGAACATTCAACATAAAAGACTGATTTTGTTAAACCAAAGCTGAACATTCAATGTATTGATTAAAATTAACAACAAAATGAAGTGGTTTTTAGTTGGAATTTTTTTTATAATTTGCAATCAAATTTTAATAAACGGGGAATATTATTCCTCGGTGCACAAAATGTCTATACTGATGGACGCTGAATTAAAAATATTGGAAAATATGGAAACATTTATAAGGAAAAATGAAAATAAACTACAATATTTAAAGGAGTGAGTAAATTTGGGATCAATTTGCAAAAGAAAAGAATAATTAATATGTATTCAAAATTAGAAAGCTTTCTGAATATGAAAGAGAACGCGAAGAAGCTTTATCGACGGGACCGATATATTTCGAAAATCCCGTTAACAAGTATCTCTTAACCAAAAGATTAACCACCGATTGGGAGAGAATTGACAATATATTTCATTATAAAGAGGGAGAGAGTAAGTAAAAAGTTCTTAAAGCTTAGCAAAAAACTTTTACGCAAAAATTTTATCACTCTACAGAAACTTTAAGGAAAATTATAAAACATAAAATTGAAAATTCGGAATATGAGGGCGGTATTGATGGCTTGTTGAGATTGCAAGATATTTACAGATTAAATACCACCGATATTGCCAGGGGCATGTTAAAAGGAGTACAATATGAGTAAATTTTCCTTTTCTTTAATAAAAAAAAAGAAAAATTATATAAAGCGGAAAAAATTTTCTTATATATTTTCTAATTAAGTTTTCACTTTGAGGCCCGTCATTGTTACGATATCGGCCAAAGAGCTTTAGCTACAAAGTTCCTCCGCTTGGCCCATTCTTGGCTAAATGAAGCCTTGAAAAAATTCTCTGCTGACTCTCATGCTCAGACTAAAAGTTCGTTTTCTTTTACTAAATTGGAAAAATTAGATATTGAATTGGCTTTAGCCGAAGCGAAATATAATCTGGGTGATATTAAGGGAGCTAATGAAACTTTCGTAAAGCTAAGCAATTTGTATCCGGATAGTGAAAGAACAGCAAAACTTTATTCCCAATTTTCTGAAGAATCATTGAATAAGGCCTCGCTAGAAGTTGATTATACTCTTGATCATGATGTGAGTAAAAAAAAAAACTTAGAACCCAAATAAATTTTACAAATTGTTCAATTTATTTAGCCTCCCGTAGAGGATATTAACTCGGCTCCTCAATCTCTTCTATATAAATACACTTGTGCAGATATTTTAGCTCAGACTCCTGCAGAAGAACGTAATTTACGTTGTGGCTATTTAACCGAAACGCATCCCTTTCTCATTTTGGCTCCCATTAAAGTTGAGGAAATGAATCATTTTCCTTTATTGGTGGTCTTTCATGATGTCATTTCGGATAATGAAATAGAAACCGTAAAGAATTTAACAAAAGCTATGCAGAGAGCAACAGTAATGGGTACTAATAGTTCTATTGTGTCCCCAGTGCGGACAAGTCAATTCATTTTTGTAGCTGCCAGCAAACATCCTGCCTTGCAGGTCATCGATCAACGTGTCCAGGATATGACAAATCTGAATATGGAATATTGTGAAGATCACCAGTTTGCCAATTATGGGATTGGGGGACATTATGCTGAACATCATGATTACTTTCCCCAGGCATATGTAAGAAGTAACAAAATTAAGAAGAAAAATATACATTTTAAATATTTATCTATTGGTTTTTTTAGATGACCCCAGAAAGAATGAACAAATATCATTTTGGCAATCGTATAGCCACGGTTTTATTTTATGTAACGCATCGTTTCTTTTAATTTAATTAAGTTAAGGGGCTTTTTATTTATAAAAAATAAAACAGGTTTAGAAAAGGTTTATTAAACATATTTTCATAGAAAATGTGAAAAAATTTTCATAGAAAATTAAAACAATTTTTCATAGAAAATTAGAAAAAATTTTCATAGAAAATTAGAAAAAATTGTTCATAGAAAATTAGAACAATTTTTCATAGAAAAGTTGTTTCATAAAGCTTTTTTAAACCTGCTTTATTTTTTATGAATAAAGCCGTTAAAATAAAACGTTGATTTGATCTACAAAAAACATTTTATAGCTTAGCGATGTTGAACAAGGTGGTGGCACCGCCTTTCCATACATGAAGCGCCATCTGTTACCCAAAAAGGGTGCTGCTGCTTTTTGGTATAATTTGCATGCATCTGGAGTTCCTGATGAACGTACTTTGCATGGTGCCTGTCCAATTATAGTGGGTTCGAAATGGGGTTAGTTTTGTGGCAATTTTTTATTTTTTTTTTCTTATTTAAATTTCATCTTCTAGTGCAAAATCGCTGGATTCGTGAAAATGATCAAAGTGATCGTAGACCTTGTGATCTATACGATGATTCCTTGTAATTGGAATTCAATTTAATTATCAATTTTAAAATATAAGTTATTATAGTAAAGGATGCACTTTAGAATATAATTTAATACAATTAAGTACAAAAGTTTCTTAATTTCAATTTCAATTTCAATTTTATTTTTTTTTTAAATCTTTAAGCCATAAAAAGGCTTAACTGATTACAATAGAATTGTTTGTGTCCCTATATTTATTGACATTTACGACTAATTATTTTTTAAATATTTTTCAATACTTATAAACTAAATCCAGTACTAAAGGGCAAAATAAACCACACAAATCGCTTGCCAAACATGTAAAAATTTTACATTTGTACAAACATCTTGTGTTGTTAATTGGGGTATTTTCTGTTTAGACAAACATTTGAAGTATCTTTGTAGACATGTTTATTAAAACTTTTGTATATTTGGCAGATATGTTGGATGCTTTTTTTTAATTTATTTTTATTATTGAGTCTTTCTTATCGAAATTTACAATATGTATTCAAATCTTAATTCTACTTACCAATGTAACCACTAACTGCTGTATTCAAATTTTAAAAATGTCTTCTAGTTAGGCTCAAAGTATCGGTTCTTTTTAGCCTCTGGTGACCTTCGAACTGAAGCAGACCCCGAGCGAGGTAGTTAGGGTGTGCCATTAGTTTTTCGATGTAGCTAATTGAATATTTTTTAATTTCCTCCTGAATAGTGGGGACGTTGAGATCTCTGTGGATAATATCCATACTTTTCTACCGGAACCCTGACGTTATTTATTTTGACTGATGGGCACGTTTGTCTTCTGAGAGTGAAAGTTAAGTGAGCACATTTAGCCGGATTAACCTTTACTTTTCGTTTGTCCAACCAGGCCTCTAGTTCATTGATGTGGGACTGCAGATTTTGCGATGCGACTTTTGGGTCATGGTTAACGCTAATAAATGCTGTGTCGTCTGCAAATGTAGAGATATGCGTGATCAGGTTTGTTGGCATATCCGCTGTGTATCTTATATATAGTAGCGGTCCTAATATGCTGTCTTGGGGGACACCTGAAGTAATTTTCTTGAGGGGGGAGTATTTATCTTGCGACCTTACTATGAATGTACTGCCTGTTAGATAGCTCTCCAGAAGCTTGTGAGTGTTTTGAGGAAGCATTCGTGTTATTTTGATGAATAGCCCATCATGCTAAACTTTGCCAAATGTTGCATGTTTGGCAAACTTTTTGGGGCGTCCAATGAAACGTTTGGCACAAAACAACTCGTTGTTTAAATTACTTTTTACTACAAATTATTTGCTCAAAATCGAAATTTGGTAAAAATCTGTTTATGATTATTCGGAATAGGTATTTTAAGCTTGTAACCAAAGCCTTAGATAGAAATTATGAATTTAATTTTACTAAATTTAAGTCGTTCAATTCATTCAGTTTGCAGAGTATTTAATTTTTGTCCATCTCCATTTTTTTCCTGATGTAATAATAATAGTTTTGAGGCAAAAATTAACATGAATAATTTGTATGCCAACACAAATGAATTCATATAAATACGAGAGGTCCTATATTAATAATTTTTCCAAAAATCGCCTTTGCCCGCATATAAGCACTTCTTACTTAAAATCGGCTATAACTGACGAAAGCGTCTATATTTTTTTACAATCTTGGCGAAAAACTTAATCTCGATTGTATAAATGACTAGTTTAATCCGGTACGCTTTGCTACAGCCATTGATAACGAAGCCATTTGTACCAATTTTAAATACTTCTACTTTTATCTTTCTCTAGATATTTGGGCATTTCACAAAGGCTTCTATTGTATCATACTGGTTGTATATATGCTTAAAATTATCAATGTTACATTAATAAAAATATATCAAATACAATCAATACGGCACAAAAGAATACTTTGTGAATTACCTAATTGAGATATTTAAACTGTCTTTATATGGGTAATTCTGTGTCAAATCGACCAAGAGTGGGACACGACCCCTTCCGATTTTAATGAAATTTACTCAGAAGGTTCCTTTTATCTTATAAGGAACATATATGATGAAAATTTTAAAATTTTTTTTCGAAAGTTATGTCATATTCAAAATGTCATAATTTCGCTGAATAAGCCGAATGTGTGGAGCTTATGTCTTCAATATCTGAAAACTACTTTACATATGAAGATGTTTTTAATGCCAATTTAAAGAGAAAACTTTGGGCTACAAACCATATATGTACATGACAAAAAAAAAAAAAAAATTTAATATCTGGCCTAAGCAACCAGTGAAATGCGCATAGGAATAGCTTATCCCATCAACAATAAATTTCAGTGTTTTTATCAATAATAAAAATTGGGAATTAAGCACGAATAACAATATCTTAAAAAAAAAAAAAAAATTTAAATTTTAAAAACGGACTAAGTCAAAAACCAATATTTTTATTTGGCTGTTTTTTTCTTTTATTTAATACCTTAAACTGTTCTTTAAAAATCCTGATACTTTGTTTTTAAGATATGATTTTTTTTCTTTCGCAACCTTAAAAAAAAGCAAGTGAGAGTGCTATATTCGACTGTGAAGAATCTTATATACCCTTCACCATTGTGCGAGCAGAATACAGAGCAAACTAAATAATTTTTACATTTACATACATATTTACAATACTTAAAACTTCATTATAAATGAAATTTAAACAGCGAAAACTGGTAAATATTTTTTTAAAATCGTTTTTAGAAAATAAAAAAAAAATTATTTTTAAAACACCAAGATTCGCACCAGGGAACTCACAGTTTCTAACTTAACACACCCCCTAGACAACTGAACCATGAACGAATGCTGTTTAAATATCATTAAAATTAAATATGGACCGTTTACTGTTCACAACTCAACGCAGACAACAACCGGATTTGAACTTCGCTTTTGATACCCTCCACCGACAGTTCGAATGTTTAAGGAGTAATATCTGTATGATGTTATTATTATCTTAAACTGTGACGATTTGTTATTTATTATGGTTTTAGGCGACTAAACTGTTTTCCGGTAGTAGGGTTTATATGGGGCCTAGGGTAAATTATGGACCGATCATCACGAAATTTCACAGCATAATTTCTAGTCCTTTAAAACTGTGACGTACCAATTTCTGTTATGATAGCATTACTAATTATGGTTTTAGGTGTACTTAACTGTTTTCCGGGAGTAGGGTTTTTATGGGGCCTAGGGTAAATTATGTACCGATCTTCACGAAATTACACAGTATCATTTGTAGTCCTATAAAACTGTGACTAGCCAAAATTTGTTATGATTGCATTATTTTTTACGATTTAAGGCGTACTAAACTGTTTTCCGGTAGTAGGGTTTATATGGGGCCTAAGGTAAATTATGGACCGATCGTCACGACATTTAACAGTGTTATTTCTAGTCCTAAAAACTGTGACGTACCAAATTTTGTTACGCTAGCGTTATTTTTTACGGTTTTGGGCGTACTAAACTGTTTTCCGGGAGCAGTGTTTATATGGGGCATAGGGTAAATTATGGACGGCTCTTTACGAAATTTAACAGCGTGATTTCCAGTCAAATAAAACAAATTTCTGCAAAATCTTATCTCATTCCGTGCCTTGTTGCAGCATTTATGTTATTTTTTGTAACAAAATTATCAATATTTTTAGGTGGTGGTTCCACATTTTGATTCATAGCTCTGGTCCTACTGAACCGATTTTGCTGGATTTCAATCCCAAACTGCTTAGGATAACTACAAGCAATTTGGCACCAAGTTTGTTCATTTCTTTTGAGTTGTTCGAAAGTGAGCGTGTTTTCAACAGACAGACAGACGGACATGGCTAAATCGACTTAGAATTACACAAAGACCCAGAATATATAGACAAACTTAATATACCCTCTTCACAACTAATTTTGGTGGAGGGTATAAAAAATAGTAATTTTTGGGGTTTCAGTATTTTGGTCATAACTCTTCTATTTCCTAACCGATTTGACAGATTTATATACCGACGTGTTAAAGAAAAAATTTGCCAGTTATTTTGGTTATAAAACTTGGACTCGGCAAGATCCATGGTTCCCGAAAATGGGTATTTTTCAAAAAAAATTAATATTTTGGTCATTACTTTTTCGTATCTGAACCGATTTTCCCGAGTTTTTCAGAAAATATTTGCTACTAAAAATTTCCGATCTTTTGATATATATAAGGCGTAACCATAGGTCATACTACAGTCAAAAAAATCAGGTTATTATACAATTTTTGAAATTTTTTGTATGGGAGGTACCACGCCCACTTCTCCAACTCCGCCCATATTTTGTGGGTTGGTGTGTATTTATAAGCTGAATGTTCGTACCTAATTTGAAAACTTTGGCTCTTGCCGTTCTCCAGATATACAGAAAAAACTAATAAACATACAACAACAACAAGGGATTTTTTGAAAAAATTAGAGGCAGTCGTGGTTTTTTGGTCATATCTCAGCCATTTGTGGACCGATCTTGCTGAATTTCAATAGCAAGAAATGGTGGACAATATGTAACATAAATTTAAAACAAGCTAGCCGCTATCATGTCTGAAGTCTCCGGAAAACACATATCAAACTTCTCTCCTCATAAGGACCCAGAATATATATACTTTATATGGTCAAAGATCACTATTGTAGAAATTACAAACGGAATGACAAACTTATATATACCCTTTTCCACCTGTAGTGAAGGGTATTAATAATCTTAAAATAGAATTATAATATTGTAGTTTTGAGCAATAAGTGCTCGTTGCAAAAAACAGACAAGCCGGGCACCTGGCATTTTAACCTAATTGGGGTTTTTTAAGGTTGGCTCTTGTTTTCTAGATATACCGTTATTTCGAAAATGTAGGAGGTTGCACTGAATATATTCGCGTAACTCAAAAACAGTTCAGTTTATTGAAGTTACTAAAAAAAAAAACCGAAACTAGGCAATACATAATAAAGTGGGGTTGGTCATACATTTGACCCATCTAGGAGCATCCTACGCGCTGCAGGGGCAAAATTAAAGAATTTTTTTAAATCGCAATATGTGTATGTTACAGCGCGTAACATTACATGGGTAAATAATGACAACTCTCCCTAATGCACTTACCTGGTACTTATTATACAATGGTGTAGCCTATTTGGGAACCATGGGCAATCATGAACCCGCCCCAGCAAAATTATCTTATGAGGCAAATAAATATATTTTCATTTATATGAGATTTAAGGATGGGGGTTAATATGAAACCTATGGGTTATTTTGGACCTATCAGGACCATATTTTGTCATGACATAGTAGTTACTAAAAAAAAACCGAAATTAGGACATACATAATAAAGTGGGGTTGACCCATCTAGGAGCATCCTACGCGCTGCAGGGGCAAAATTAAAGAATTTTATTAAATCGCAATATGTGTATGTTACAGCGCGTAACATTACATGGGTAAATAATGACAACTCTCCCTAATGCACTTACCTGGTACTTATTATACAATGGTGTAGCCTATTTGGGAACCATGGGCAATCATGAACCCGCCCCAGCAAAATTATCTTATGAGGCAAATAAATATATTTTCATTTATATGAGATTTAAGGATGGGGGTTAATATGAAACCTATGGGTTATTTTGGACCTATCAGGACCATATTTTGTCATGACATAGTAGTTACTAAAAAAAAACCGAAATTAGGCAATACATAATAAAGTGGGGTTGACCCATCTAGGAGCATCCTACGCGCTGCAGGGGCAAAATTAAAGAGTTTTATTAAATCGCAATATTTGTATGTTACAGCGCGTAACATTACATGGGTAAATAATGACAACTCTCCCTAATGCACCTACCTGGTACTTATTATACAATGGTGTAGCCTATTTGGGAACCATGGGCAATCATGAACCCGCCCCAGCAAAATTATCTTATGAGGCTAATATAGATATTTTCATTTATATGAGATTTAAGGATGGGGGTTAATATGGAACCTATGGGTTATTTTGGACCTATCAGGACCATATTTTGTCATGACATAGTAGCTATCGTAAAAGTTATTATCGCCATTTGTGATTGGGTTTGTCCTTGTGCAAATTAAAACCTATCAGGCCTGTTCTGAAAATCACATGTGCTTCTAAAAACACACGTATGATTTTGTGGTGTTCTGTAAATAACACCGGTTTTGTGTTTTTCGGTGTGATTTTCAATTGTCGAAAGAACAAATTATAGCTTTATTTTTAACGCTTTTTATGCTATTTTCCGACAGTTTGTTTTTTTTTTTAACCGATTTAGCGATCTGAAATTAGTTTTAGGGTTTGTTTAAAATTTTGCAATTTTTTTTGCGAATTTTAGCCAAGTTCGCGATAGAATCGATTTGTTCCTGTAAGTTTTCTGATTCTTTACAGCTTTTTTCGAGTTTTTGCCATTCCTAATAGTTCTAGGGCCTTTTAATCAATTATATGGCTTGCTTGAAATATTAAAAATTTTCGCTATTTTGCAAATTTTTCTTCTTGTTATTTTTCTACATTTTGTTTTTTTTTTAACCCATTTAGCGATTTCAAATATATTTTAGGGTTTGTTTACAAGTTTGCTCAATCATCTCAATCATTTATTTCTAACATACCAACCCGCTATCTGCATTCCTTAAGGGGGCTCCCATACAAAATGTTCAATGCAGACTAGAAATATATTGAAGAAAAAGTCCCATAAATGCCCAGGAGTCGCCCCTAGTGGGATAAAATGTATGACTGACCTCAATTAGTTTTTTGTCCTTAACATTTTCTCGATATATACTTGCCCCTTATCACCACTTTTTAGGGGGCTACCATACTAATATTTCGTTTTATGAAATTCCTATTTTAATTAAAATTTTTTGACTTTTGTGAATGAAATCAAAAGTTTCTAACAGATAATAACCCAGCAAAAAATACTGCTTGCCTGGAAGCAGCTTTGTAAGACAGTATTTGATAGGATAGCGCTTCCGTATTCGATTAAATATTACATGATTTTTGTATGAAATTCCTCGCGAAGAAGGTCTGCCCGAGGAATCCAATACGTGCTTCTTTCACATTTTTAATATGACCTGAATTCAGACATGAAACTCAGCACTTTTGTTGCAGCATAAATACCTGCGTATATCATGCATTCTTGAAGTCATATTTTAAGCCCATTTTATATGACTCCATATAATTAATGGAATCATGTCTTTTAAGAAATTTAATATCAATGCCTTCATTAAGTTTGAATAATAATGACTTCTCAAACGCCAAATATAAATGTCATCCAAAATGCATCATAATCATACTTACACTTTTTTGTTAAAAATGAATTTAATAGATATTATAGCATTGTTTTCTAAATACATACATATGTATGTATCAGTTTATTTTTTATTGAACAAAAAAATTTCTTCAAATAGACAAAAAAGTAAAATAAAACATTTTAATTCAATTATTACATATAAGTTTTTACATACTTTACATGCAATATTTAATTTCTTATTATAGTTTGTACTTTAATATTAAATATATATTTTTAAATACATATATAAAATTAATGCATACATTCATTGACCTCTGATATAAATTATAAAACTGGGAACAAAAATCTTTTAAAACGTAAGTTTAAGTTTTCATTTTAATTTTTGTAATACTGGTATAATACTAAGTTTGTACTTTAAAGGAACGTATAGGTATATAATTTTTTTTAATATATGGAAGATTATATCACATACAAAAAAATTTTTGTTTTGTTATAATTACGAAATAAATTATCATATAAATATATTTTATATCAAAAATAATTACAATTCAATGAAAGTTAATGTTTTTTCTTTTGAATTGAAATATGTAGTTCTATTTTCAACATTACTGGAGCAATTACTATGGTCATCAGTAAGAAAAGAATGTTGTGCCTTCTTTCTTAAACATGCATCTTTATAAAACCTATTTTTGCTTAAGCGTATGGATTTTCTAATTTCGGCAAAAAAGTATTTTTTTGTAAACATTTCTTCCTTATAAACGGATTCTATAAACAATAACAAAAATGTCAATATGATTCAATTTAAATTTTAAAAATACTTACTATATATAGCATTCATTATTTTTGGATAATCGAGAAGACGCTTTTTGTTTTGCCTTCCTTCAACGTTAAATTCAAGTAAGAGATTTGGATCAAAAATCGATGTTAGTTTTTTCTTAATACCATCCTTTCCAACAATTTTTTTTAATGGTGCTTATCTTAAATTAAAAATAAGAAGAAGATAAAGCTTATAACAATATTTCAAACGAACTTAAAAAAAATGTTTTAATATTTAGAAATAATAGAGACTAATACATTTTTAATTTGTACTTACTAATGCGTCTAGGGTATCTGGCGAAATATCCATTTCGATGTCTTCCAAGTCTAACGTAGATTTAATGTTGTACCGTTATTTAGTAATGTATGTTGGTATGTATTGTGTTTTCAATTTGAATAACACACTCGCGTCTAAAATTTTTTCACTATTATAAGAGCGCACGTCTTAAATGGTAAAACATTCAATGTCAACTAATATTATTTTAAATTTTAAAACTTTACAAATTTGCATCATCAATTTACTCATTTTATTTCGTCTTAGGTTCGAAAATGTTTTTTTACTTTGCCTTGCTATGGTGCTTCTGCGTAGCGCTAATATTTATTGAAAACGATATTTCTGTCAAACTCCATACTCGTTTCAAATGTAGTTGCCTTACTTTAGTGCTTTGGAGAAGCACCAAAGTAAGTTAAATTTAAAAAATTGTACTCACCAACTTAAACTTTTCTCTTTTTAGGTTCGTTATTATTTTTTTTACTCTGGCTTACTTAACAGCTTTTGCGTAGCGCTTGTACATATTGAAAAAGTTTTTTTCTTTTAAATTTTATGTACATTTTAATGCATTTGGCTTACGTTAGTGCTTCAGAGAAGCACAATGGCATATTTAACAAAACAACAATTCTCTCTCTAAATTTACAAATGTTTTCCAAAGTTCTCTCTCTCATATATGTATTTTTTTATACTATTTATGTATGGTTATGTTCCAATATCAGCTTAATGGGCGTTACAAATCGCGTAGTAACAACGGCAAATTTCAAAAGAATATGAAATTCTATACTAATACCCATATGTGCAAATAATATAATTTAAAACATATGCATGTGTGAAGCAGCGCCATTTTACTATTTAAATACTGCTTCAGAAACCACTGAACTTTTTTGTTAACTGATTGCCTACCATATTTAATTTTGGTAAGCTAAATATTTTTGTCGGCACAAGTAGAAGCAACAAGAATGCAATAGTTAAATTTATTGATTCTAACTCAAGATTATTTTTTGCTGGGAAGCATTTTTTGGAAGCTTGTTTTGTTTGCATTTTCAAATTTTTTATGAATAAAAAAAAAAAAAAAAATTTTGATAAAAAAATTATTTTTTTTTGAAAAAAAATTTTGATTCTAAAACGACTGCATATATTTTTAGTAATTTTAATAAACTTAACCGTTTTTGACATTCGCCAACATATGTTGTGCAAACTCCTCCATTTTCGAAATAACTGTATATCTCGAAAACAAGAGCTAACCTAAAAAACGGTTAGCACGATCGGACTCAGCGTGTCCATAATTCGTTAAAACGACAAGTGCCCAGTTTGTCAAAAAAAGTGTCAATTCACACTGAAGTGTCAATTCACAGGGATATTAGACTTTGCCTTCATGCCACTGTTAGCAAATTAGCGATATTTAATTCAACTAAAAAAAAAAAAACACCTGAAATTCGCAACAGCAGTCACAAAAGCAAATATCGTTTTGGTAGTGTCGTCGAATTTTCTTAATTTTAAATGATTGGTTGTATTTGAATATTGAATTGAACATTTTGTTTAAGTCATTTATTATGACGGTCATCTTACAATAGTCGCAAAAGTAACAAAAAGTGATTTCAAAAAGTTGTTTACATAGCTGAACAGTTTGGAAATCACAAAATAATATGCTTAGAACACATTACTTGTGATTTCAAATCAATTTCATAAAATGTGATTTTCAGAACAGGCCTGTACATAACAAATTTTATCAAATTATCTCCAAAATTGCGACCAGGACTGTGCACACAAGTTTTACTTGGACAGCTAGCCAGCCAGCCGGACGGACATCGTTAGATCTACTCAGAAAATGATTAATAGACCAATATTTTAAGGGGTGACAAACATCAGCACAACTGCGTAATACCGTCTCTACTATTGTGTTGCGGTTATAAAAAGATCACGTGTGCGAAGCAATTTGTGCTAAATTTCCAACTTCTATTATTATCTTTCTTCAGATATTTAGATAATTATATTGTCCTAACATGGAAGGTCTCACGATCTCTTTTCCAGCTTAGCTTGCTTTTTGACAGACGTTTTGTATTGATAACGAAACTATTTGTTTCAAATTTTTTGCCACTCGTAAAACTGCCCTGAGTGGAGAAGCAGCTTGCGCTTTTTGTCATTATTTCTTTAGGATAAACTGGTCGTTCTTTTTGTCTACTTTTCGTGCGTTTTGCGTTGTAACCCCGCATTGGTTAATGGTTTGGCGTCGTATAACAGTACCGAGTTACAGTTTTTGCTGCGGTTTCAACATTAACTATATGCAATCGTTTTTAACCTCAATTTTTTAATGTGACTGGTGGAGAACCATACTTATAGTACTTAGACGTTTCATTGGTGGAGTACCAAGGAAATAACTCAGAAGTTTACTGGTGGAGACCAAAATACTCTGGAGCGGACTCTGGAAGCTCTCGCCCTCCTATACAAAGGCATAGGTCGAACGAGGACTTTGCGGTTGAGGCTCCCAACATTGTGTGATACTTTGGCATTATAGCTTAAATAGTTTGCCAAAAATTTTTAATTTTAAGCAAAATAAAAAAAAAGGACTTTTTTGCTTTCTTACTATGAGAGGTATTACGCCCACTTTAAATTAATTAAAACTATGTTTAGTGCCAGTTAATTAGAAAATCATTGTAAAAATTACAGAAAAATAAAATACCCTACAAGAAATGGATGACCGAAACTAAAAAAAAAAAAATTTACTAACACGCTTGCAACAATTTTACATTAGTTGTACCACTCTAACATATATGTTAGAGTAGAACAACTGAAAACAACACAAAAATGCCATTTTTTTTTAATTTTTGTTATACACGCGCTTTACTGGCTAATATTTGTGAAAATTTGTGAATTGTTTAAATTAAATACTGCAAAATATTTTAATAATTATTAAATTATTAAAATAAATAAAGAAAATCCAAAGGATTTGGGTAAGTAAGTTATAAAAATGCCAAAAAGAAAAACGCGAAGCTGAAGATGCGGAAAAGCCTAAACAAAATTTGGATGAAGCCAAAAAGACTCATATTTGATTGTGTCGAAAATTAACAGAAACGTTAAAATTTATGGATGGGCACATCGTTTAAGACGTCAAGGCAAAGGTTTTATTTTTTATTTACATTACGGATTTTTACAATGTTTGGTACACTAAAACCTGTGCCAGAAGGCAAATCGGTAAGTTTCGTTTCGTGAACAATATTGTAGAAACTCATTTATTTGTTTTATGCACCAGGTGGACACGAATTGCATGTAGATTACTGGGAATTAATTGGTTTGGCTCCTGCTGGCGGTGCTGAAAGTGTTCTCAATGAAGAGGCTCATCCCGATGTTCAGTTGGATAATCGTCATATTATGATTAGAGGCGAAAACATTTTTCCGTGTTAATTCTTCCACCTGCAGTGAATGGTGTAAACGCATACGTACAGCAATCAACTTGATTTGGTTGCATTGTAAGGAGCCAGAGTTGGTTATACGATATTCAGAGGTATGTTATCATAAGAATTAGTTTTTAAATAAAATGAAGTCCTTTTTTTTGTATTTTACAATATTTTGCAAATTGTAGCGAAAACACACAAATCTAGCACTTCTTGATCGCACAGTGACCTCTTTAGTGCGTGCTCTTTACAATTGTGGGGAATCAGACACTCTTTATGGTTTAACAAATTGTCTAAAAAGTTTTTAGTAAAAACTAAACACGGCAAACGTTTCGAATATATACAATATGTAGCAGAATTGTACAATGATATTTAAAAACAGTTAAATGGTGTTTGATCTAGCCAAACGTTTTGCAAAAACCAATAACTTTTTAATAAAACTATTGGTTACGAGCAACGTCTAATATTTAATAAAAAAACAGTTATCATCTGAAGTTTATGAAAGGAGGAATAACTGTCACGGTCTCTGTTTTATTAAGCCTTTTTGCAATATTCCCATTCTTTAAATATTTCACTTGGTTTTTGCTTAAGCCAACCTTTGGTTAACATTGATGCTATGGATGTAAACATATACTTAGGAATGATTCTAATGAAACTACAATATATTCTATAGCATCAATGTTAACCAAAGGTTGACTTAAGCAAAAACCAAGTGAAATATTGAAGTTGGGACTATTGCAAAAAAGCTTCATAAAATTTAAATTACCTCATAGGACAAAAAATAATTATTTATTTATTTAATTTATTGTGTAAAACGAACAAATATTGAATTTTGTTTTAAATAAAAAACAAAAATATGTATGAGAATTTAATAAAATGAATCGTGTTTTATTTAAGCTAAAAAGTACGTCAACAGTGACGAATATATGCATCAGTACTGACTAGTCAGCTGTGCCTGGTATATGCATCAGTACTGACTAGTCAGCTGTGTCCGGTTTATACATCAGTACTGATATGTAAAGGGTATTAGAGTAAACAGCTCAGATATATGTTTTATCTACCACAAAATTCATAGGTTAAAGAAGGTCATTTTTTTCACGTTGGCCTTAAGAAAATGATAGAAACTTTATTCTACGCGATGACCGATATCTGTATCAGCAATGTCGGTCATATGATAGGTCAAATCACCGTCACTATTCTTGTAGGGTAGGTTCAGTAGCTTTGTTGTGTATAGGGAACAAACAAACACACAGACAATCGCATTTTTATCTTTATAAATGATTTAGTACAAATGCCTCATAATCATCTACTATATACACAAAAGTTGCATACGATATCATCTAATCTGGAGTATAATTCTGGCAATCGTGCTCGAATATTTTTTCGATTCGAAAGCAGCTTTATTTCCATTTCATTTACCTAGCATTTACGCGTGAAAGTGAATTTCTTGAAAGTCGCAATACACTTACACTTTTTCCCTAACACACACATAATTTAGGTACTTTCAGCCAATCGGCTGTTTCGTCGATTTTTCGTTGATAATACGTATACTCTACTTGCAAGAAAGTACTTTCACGTGTAAAGGCCAGGTTACTCGATACTGTACGAATAATGTGAAAAAGTAATGTGAAAACTCAAACAAATGCTTTGCAACACTGAAAATTTTTCGATTCGATTCGTTCAGTATTGACTGAAATGAGAAAAAGTATTCGATCACGACCAGAATTAGCATCTTGTACGGATATCTACCTGTGGCTCATAGTATCACCCTTAATATTCCTTTAGATTGCACACTAAAGAAAGAAACAAAATCTGACTGCATTCCTTCAATGAATTTTATTAAATTTATTTACTTTATGAGCATTAGAGAAAGGACCCTTAACAAAATATTAAGTTTGTGTTTAATTAAGCGAATTTAATTTTTTTTTTTCTTTCAATTCACCTACAAGGTTTCCCATTATTTTAAACATTTACAGAAGCTTAAAGGCTTTAATTCAATAATATTAAAAATGTAAATTTGTTGTGACGCAATGTTTATGAAATGCAAATTATTTCAAATCATTTTTAATAAAAACCAATCTTTAATCAATTATGTATTGCACATGTGTATTATTTAAAAGGATTAATCAATTTTTTAATTGATTTAATATTTTAATTTTTTTTTTATCACAAATGCTTAAATATTATTTATACTATTGTTTTAAATTTTAAACGGAACTTTTTTCTTTATAGCACTGTATTTTAAAACTACAATCAGATTTTAATTATAAATACATATTTTTTCGGATTAATTATAAACTAATAATATGAATTTTTTTTTGAATGGTTTGATTATAAATTAAATTAGGAGCTATGCTACACAGAAAGAAAAAAATCGTTCTAAATTTAAGTTTTTTCCACACTCACTTTTAGCATGAGTCGTAATTAAAAATTTTGCCTTACATTCTACATGCGTGCATACGCGTGTGTTGGTTAAAGTTTGTTGTTTTGTCTAGAAACAACAACAACACTACAAGAAGTAAAACTTACATTATTTTCACATTAAAAAATTTAAAAAAAAGTGATAATTCCCAAATTATATTTGTTAAAATTATTTAGTTAAAAACATAAACACCCGTATTCATAAACGACTATTAAATTTAATAAACGTTTATTAAGTAAAATTTTCATACAATATTTGTTTTGTCAACATTTATTATATTAAAAATATTTTTATGAATACAGGCAAAAATGTTTAAAGTAGAATGATTACAAAAAGAATACCAGTCCTGCTGCTGAGGTTTTAAAATTGAGAGCTCTTCTGTAAACTAGGGGAATACAACAAAAGTGAAACAACATGTGTTACGTAATTTGAATAAAAGCAAAACAATTCACGATGGTAAGGAACCAGCAAAATATGACTTAAGGTATGTTCACACCTAACAAATATTTGACGATAGAATCCAAAACAAAAGCGTGACCAGTACATTCATCAAACTTAAGCTTTATTTTTTATAATTTCTATTTATCATAATTGTATAATGTAATTTAGAAACTGATAAATAACGTTTGCTCTAGTAAAGCAAACAATTCTTTAAGAAAACTAGTGGTTACGTGTAGGACCTCAAATATTGAATAGGTGTGAACAAAGCTTTAGAATATTTGAAAAACTTTTGTTTTAAAAAATTCTAGGAATTTAATAAATTTATGATTCGAGATATTCTCAAAAATTTATTTAAAATTAGTTTTAATTTGTAAGTGGCTAAGCATGTCTATATGAATCAGAAGACTTCAACCATATTTTTCAAAAGTTGCAAACAAAACCTCTTAGCCAGGATTATTTATTTCAAATTATTTTGTTTCAGCATTATATGGGTGATTTTTTAGCTATTATCTTTTTGGCAACACTGGTTTAAACAGCTGACGCACGTTTCGTGTTTTGTTTCACTGTCAAACATCTTCAGTTTGGACTATAATTTAACCATGGATCGTCTTACAAACGAACAGCGCTTGCAAATTATTGAATTTTATTATCAAAATGCGTGCTCTTTTAAGAAAGTTCATCGCGCGCTTCTTTCATTTTATGGTCAGTTTAATCGACCCACTGAAGCGGCTATTCAGGCTATTGTGACTAAATTTCGCACCAAATTTACATTGTTGGACATTAAATCACCAACACGCTTACGTAGAGTGCTAAGTGAAGAAAATATCGCAGCTGTATCGGTCAGTGTTAATGTTGACCATCAATTATCGATTCGTCGCCGTTCGCAGCAATTGAGCCTTTGTTACTCAACAACGTGAGATGATATCCAACTTTTTTTTCCCAAAATGCAAGAGCTTAACTTGCATGACATGTGGTTTGAACAAGACGTTGCCACATGCCACACAGCACGCTTAACAATGGACTTATTGAGAGCCGAGTTCGGTGAAAATTTTATTTCACGTTCGTGACCGGTCAATTGGCCGCCTAGGTCGTGCGATTTAACGACTTTAGACTATTTTTTGTGGGGCTATGTTAAAGCTCATGTCTATACACACATGCCCGCTTCAATTGACACATTGGAAGACAACATTGAAGAATTTATTCATGAGATACCGGCCGAAATGTTGGAAAGAGTATGCCAAAATTGGACTAAGCGGAGGTACCATTTAAGGCGCAGTCACGGTCAACATTTGCATGAAATAAACTTCAAACATTAAATTATATGGACCGTACGTACTATCAAGATTTTTGTATGACGGGCTAAATTCCCAATTTTTCATATTTGATAAATACACTGAAAAATATTGTTGAGGGAAAGCTAGGCTCTATGCGCATTTCACCGGTTGCATAGGCCAGATCATCAGGAAACCTTTTCCAAAGATTTTAGAAAAGCTAAAAATATTATACTAATAAAACCCTAAAGCGAATAAGAATTTTAAACACTCAAAGTTTTACTTGTAACAATATCAAAGCTTAAACAAAACACCAACAATAAACAGAGAGTTTATCTTTTCCTACATCCCACTACAATTGGTTGGGTTCTTTCCGACTCGAATTGTAGTTGTTAGTGGGTAAAAAGAAAAAAACAAAATTAAAAACAAATTGTTTCATTCTATTGTCTTCCCACGAAAACAACAAAAAAAAAACCAATTTGGCAATTCAGTTTTCTGCACGGGCACGATTCAAATGTAGATTTCATGCATTTTTCTGAATTTTTTGTGTTTTTTTTTAAACTTTCTTATAGCTCTTAAAAAACACCCATTAGAAACGAATAGTTATATGAACATGCTTTTTGTATGAAATATCTGTTTAAGGAAATCCTTATTTATCGTTCTATTGAATTCGCTTCGGCATGATTTAAGCTCAAATTAGACGTGACATACCCACAATGCCACAGCCGTAACGGCGAATTTAGAAACCAAAATTGAATTGGTGATGGTAAAACAGTTTTGTTATGGTTATTTCACGTCTAATTGGACCTTTAAGAACAGGTTAATTGATTTTTCTTTTCAGTGTACTTTGTCCGAAATTATCAAATGTCAGTTTTATTAAATAATTGAAGTTTAATTACAAATGTACAAAAGAATTCCATATTTTTATTTGTTATAATTTTTTCTTTTTTGTTAACAGCAACTCTCAGGGGTGACCCCTACTAATGCATTGTTTTGTGTTGGAACTAGGAAAATAGGTTATGGCCAGGAGTAAAGAAGGAGTAGTGCTTGTGCACATTTGACTTGAATTTATTCATGTTGAAGGTCCGGCCAAAAAACTAATTTTCTCTGTAACCGGCCAAACGACCACAAAAGGATGGGGTCTCGAGAAACAAACGTTTATTACGAACAAACGTACGGGTTGCGGGAACAAAATCTCTTATTTTATAAGAACACATCTTGTTCTCGATAAAACAGCTTAAAACAACCCACATTGCGCTGGTGCTCAAGGGAGTCAATAGAATCCGATACCCTACTGTCACCAATGAGAACCTTCGCCCTCTCCTGCACTCGATCGAGATGCTCCAAGGAAGACTTTGAAGCACCGGCCCACACATTAGAGTTGTATTTCGTTCGCGGTCGGATATACATACACAGGTGGTATAAATAGTAAGGAGATCAAATGGAATGAAGTATATCTTACACCGTTTTAAAAAACCGAGGCACTTGAATACTTCTTTCGATATCTTGAATATATGTTTTGTCCATCAGATACCACATTTTATCTTCATGCCAAGAACATCAAGAGATACTAATTTCTTAAGAATTATACTAATTATAATTATGCGTCAGCTCGCAACAGTGGGGTTTTCCGGCATTAAAATCGACCCTATTCCCACGACACCATTGCTCATTCTTCTCGACCAAGCGTACCATTCATGTTCTGCCTCATAGCACCAACTTCGGATACGCTTGGTCTATAATAAAACGAATACGAATGGCAAAGGTTGCTGTCATCTGCAGAAGAGTAGATAGGGAAGGAGGTTAGACATAGGTGGTAATTTTTTACATTTCTCTTTCTATACCTTTCTTTTTTCATTGAAGGGATTCACAATGGACCGCATTGGTCTCTCTACTTAACCTAACCTAACCTTACCTTACCTAACCTAGGTGGTCATTGAGAAATATAAGAAATAGAGTAGGTGAAAGAACGGATCCTTTCCGCACCCCTGAATGAATCTTGAACTTGTTTGATGAAACCCTATAACAACTCGTATAGTGCGATCTATGAGAAAGAGAATCAACGACACCAAATGTCACATGTTTTGACAAGAGTGCACCATGCCAGACTCTGTCAGACGCCTTGAAAATATCTAAAGCATTTACATTGCTTTCGTCAAAATGATGGAATTGGTATTATTATTTTATGTGACTGCAATTGTATCTTAAAAACGGCATCTTTCTTTATTTGTGTTGTTGTCAAAGTGACATGGCCCCTTTAAGAATTCAATTATCTAATTTTTTTTGCTTATAAAAGCCTTCTTAAGTGAACTTACCTTTTTTGTTGCCTGTTTGTTTTCTATTTTCTATATATATAAAATAGGATGTGTGTATGTATGTATGTATGTATGAATGTAGGTATGTATGTATGTATGTATATATGTATGTATGTATGTATGTATGTATGTATGTATGTATGTATGTATGTATGTATGTATGTATGTATGTATGTATGTATGTATGTATGTATGTAACGTATGGACTCCAAAACGGCTGGGCCGATTTTGATGAAGTTTGCAGGGAATCTTCAGAATATTCAGGCGGGTGACACTTTGAAGTCTCACCCGCCACGCCCCTCCGGTCTGCGGGCGGAGGGGCGTGGCAAAATCCAATTTTCATGTTGCACCACCAATGACATCTATATAATTTGGACGATTTTTACTTTAAAATGATCGCCATGGTCCAACTTAGATTTATACGAAAAGAAAATTTTGCCCCGCCCACTTTTACGCCCACTTTTTTCGAATTACCTAAAATCAGAAAATGGCTCCATCGATTTGGCAAATTTTTCTTTCAAATGTTCGTATTAGTCCATTTTAAGTTTTCATCGAAAGAAAAATTTACCACGCCTATTTTTACGCCCACTTTTTCTATTAAGCGCATAACTTGAGAACGACTTGACCGATTTGGACGATTTTTTCTTTTAAATAATTGCCATGGTCCAACTTAGGTTTTTACGGTAAGAAAATTTTGCCCCGCCCACTTTTTCGATTTACCTAAAATCAAAAAACGTCTCCATCGATTTGACTAATTTTTCTTTTAACTGTTCGTATTAATCCATTTTAAGTTTTCATCGAAAGAAAAGTTTACCACGCCTACTTTTACGCAAACTTTTTCTATTAAGCGCATAACTTGAGAACGGCTTGACCGATTTGGACGATTTTTTCTTTAAAATCATCGCCATGAAAATAAAATTTTCCCCGCCCACTTTTTTTGAATTACCTAAAATTAAAAAACGGCTCCATCGATTTGACAAATTTTTCTTTGAAATGTTCGTATTAATCCATTTTAAGTTTTCATAGAAAGAACAATTTACCACGCCTACTTTACGCCCACTTTTTTTTATTAAGCGCATAACTTGAGAACGGCTTGACCGATTTGGACGATTTTTTCTATAAAATAATTGCCATGGTCCAACTTAGGTTTTTACGGAAAGAAAATTTTGCCCCGCCCACTTTTTTGCGATTTACCTAAAATCAGAAAACGGCTCCATCGATTTGTCTAATTTTTCTTTCAAATGTTCGTATCTTTTTAACGGATTTTCAAAATCGAACGCAAATATTTTTCCTAATTTGGACAGGACAACGTCTATCGGGTCAGCTAGTAACAAATAAATAAAAGACTTTTTTGTATTTTTTTTTTGTCATTTCTTTTATCGATCAAAGTCCTTGTTTTTTAAATTTAGTTTATTTATGACTTCATTTCTTTTTTCTTTACGCAAGACCAAAAACAAATAAATACTTTTTCTTTTTATTTTGATGATAATAAATTTTTAACATTTTTTTATATTGTGTTGTTTATTTATTTTTTTTTTTTTAATGATTTTAAAATTTAATAAATTTCCAAGAATTTCTGCAATTTTTTTTTAATTTTTTACTAATTGTTTGTGGAATTCTAAATAATAATTAAACTTATTGTGATTTTGTAAATTTTTAAAATATTTATTTCATTTATTAAATGTTTGACATCAATTGAAAACATTTAGATATAATTTTTTTTTGTTTTAGTGCTTTTTTTTGCATAAAAATTGTTGTTTTTTTTTTTGTCTTGATAAATTATTTGGTTCCACTTATTTTAAAAGTTGTTTTTTAGTTTAAATAGGACATCTAATGTTTGATATATTTTTTTTTTTTTCGATTTCGAACTCTTTTTCTTAACACAACATTTATTAAAATATCTTAATACTGTCGTATATTTGATTCTTTTTGTAAATATATATTATATTTTTTTTATTTAAGTGCTTTTTTGTGTCTTAATTTCATTTAAAACAGGTGGTTTGAGTTTTTTTTTTTAAATTTTAGTACGTTTTTCCCTTAAAATTTTTTTTTTTTTTTTTTGTGGTACTTTTTTCATTTCTTAAGGAGGATTGTCGTGGGGGATAATTTTCTCTTTGTTTCATTTTCTTTATTTATTTTTTTATTAATTTAATTAAACATTTATTTATTCAGCTTAAATCTAAAGACGTTGTGGGGTTTATTTTTTGATTTCAATAAAATGCTCTTATTAAAATATTTCTGGTTTTGATAATAAAAAAAATTCCCTTAGAGATGTTATTTTTAGATTTTTTTTTCTTTATACTTAAAGTTTAATTGAAATTACAGTTTCTTAATTTGTTATTTTTCATTTAATTTATTTAATGTAGTATTTTATATTTGTTTGGTAATACATTGATATTTTAAAATTTAATTATTAAGTTTAACATCTATAAACATTTAATGATTTTTTGCAGGAAACTTCAACATTTAGATACAGTTTACCTTTGTTTTATTATTTCAATAATAATTCTAGGAAAGCTTTCAATAAAAATAAGTTTTATAAATGTTTTTATTTTTTATTTTTTTTTTTTTTGTTAAAATGCTTCTACATTTTTAGAAAATAAAAAGATGAAATATAATTTCATTTAAAATTGGTTCATATTTGGTATAATGATTTTTTTTCTGCCCCTTCAAAGCCATTTAGATTTCATAATTACGAAATTTGTTGGCCACATCGGAGTTTTCGGTACCCCATTCTTGTTTGCGGCTGCCATAGTAGAGGGCGGCACCACCCTCGGAAGCACGACGATGGGCGGGATTCGGTGAGGCAGCCGAGAGGCCACCACTGCTTCCGGCTCCAGCAGCAGCAGCAGCAGTTTCGGGCAACATACGATCCTTAGTTTTAGGAGTGGCCCAATGCATGGACTTGAATTTAAAAAGATTAAAAAAATGTACAAAAAAAAAACAATTATTTAAATTTATTAAAACAATAATCAATTGTGCATGCTTTTGCTGGGTTTCTACAAACATTTATTCATTGCTTAGGTTGGTTACTTATGGATCAAGAGGTAGAGGCTGGATTTTATCACATCAAAAAAATATATTCTTAAGATTGAAAAACACATATTTTTGTTTTCTTGGTAGGCTAGAATGTTTAGGCTGGAAAGTTTAATAAAATAATGAAATAAAACTAAAACCATGCTTAAGAAATCTAAAAAAAAAAACAAGTAAGAAGGTTTAGTAGGTTAAGCGCGACTGTTTAATGTGTATTATATACAGACAAATTATCATGGCCAATCATATTCCCGGAAAAACAAAATGATATATGTTATAAGGTTAAGATTCATATAATAGTATGTTCACATTTGGGTTTTAAACGCGTTTAAGCAAAATGTTGATTTAGCTAATCAAAGCCGTTCACATTACATTTGAGATGATTAAGATGACAGATGATTAAGAAAAAACACACACACAAGCACACAAAAAAACAACAAACAAATTTAAATTTCTTTAAAGTATTAAAAATGGATAAAAACACTTTTATAAAGTTATCAGAAGATTATTTTAATCAATTTAATGATGAAATTGTGAAAATTTATGAATTATTTAAGGAAAAAAAATAAAAACATTAAGCAGACATCTTGGCCGGTTGTACACAATCGAGCGATTCTACATTATTAGGGTATGTTCAGTGGATTCTATGTGGTTTATGAAGTGATTTAGTTGTAATCATGTCGATTTGAAGTGATTAACAAATCACTTCAATGTATGGGTAATCATCTCGATTTTGAAGTGATTAGAGCTTAATCACGTTCGAACTGCTTAAACGCGTTTAAGAAGCCAAATGTGAACATACTATAAGAGTCCTTTGTGCCGAATATTATCTAAATATCAAATTGAAATTTAACTCATAGAAGCACATTCGAAAAAATAGTTAATATAATTAAAAATAATTAATGAAAAATAAATAATTCCCACATTCAATTTGCTAAGTTAAATAAATGAAATTTAAAAAGTAGCACTATAGAGTGTGACCCAAAGAATGCTGACGAAGGCCGTAGCGGGTCGGAAAATGCATTACATTCAGCTAAACTCTCGAAAATATCGATAGGAAAAATATCAATATCGATATAATTATTATTTTAAATACAGCTATGAAGACATCCCTGCAAACAAAATTGGACCACCTGATCCATTTTGATAAAATGGACTATTCCATGGACTGGTCTGATGTAATGCAAGCATGGACCATGTCATTGTTAAAAAGTGTTTGTAGTGAGACGACCTGTCTTCGTTTTGTAACGACATGCTTTCGTTTTTAAACGACTTCAAAACTAATCCTCTTGAGTATACCATGGAGTAGTTTTAAATCTACTCCTTAGTGGTCCAAAGGTGGGTTATATGGTCCTCTCCTAGGACATCGTAATGTTAAATAGACCAGGTTTTTTCCATACGTTTGGGTTACTTTTGGATTAGTCCTGGTCCCTTTTGGACTACTCTTTACAAGGATGTTTGGACTGGTCCTATTATTTGCAGGGATGTTACAGCAGCTATACACACCCGGTTTTTTCCGCAAGCTTTTACTTGCTATTATTAATTCGCGCAGAATTACAACAATGAATACAAACAACAAGAATGCCAGGTGGTAAGGATTGCTTAGCTGTGCTTTTTTACTACTAATTTAAGGTCTTTATGCCGAAATATTTATATTGTTACGAAAGTAACTTTAGTAAAGAATTAGAATAATTTATTAGTTATCTTGTATTAATTAGTTATTTAGTATTTATTAGTTAAAATTGTTAGTGTTTAAGTTATGCACACTTCTAGTGTAAAAATCAATGTTCAGATGTAATGTTAAAATTTGTTATGCATAATTGTACTTCAACCCCACTGTTAATAATAGAATGTTCGTTATTAGGTTATCACAATTTATGGTAACGCCTAAAAGTATGCCTTAGTTTATGATGCCTAATAACTCAATTAATTCAGCCATGTAGATATTAACTATAGATGAATAAGTTTAATTAACGAAATAGCCGTTATTACGCGAACTTTCTCGAGCCATCTAGACGTTACTAGTATCATCTACACGTCTGGACTAGAGAATAAATAGAATCGCAAGAGATGGCATAAGATCATTCTAAGCTCAGACTTTGCTAATAACGCTTCACGCGGAGAAAATTAAAAACATTGTAGTGAGTTGTGAATAAAAGCTGTAAATTACGGTTGTTGAAGTGCCTAAGTTCTAAACAAAGCTGTGTAAATAATAAATAAGTGTTAGAAATTAAAGTGTTGTGTTTATTTAATTTTATTAAAGTGCAATAAAGAACCCAAGAAGTTTATTATAAAGGAAATAAACCGAAAACGTTTCCATAGGGTCAAGCCCGACCATATGATACCCTACACCACAGTATTAAAAAACACATCATGCTGATGTGTTCATATAAATATGGATTTATCTATGTTTATAAAAGTCTATAAAATCGGTTGAAAAGTTTGTGAGAGGCAACAATTGCCCCCCACATTTTTGAAAAACTGTATAGCTTATGTGTCCATATAGATATGGATCTATCTATGTTTTAAATTTCATTAAAATCGGTTTGAGAAGCAAACATTTCCCCTCTCTCCCCTCGTGGTCCTAATTTTTAAAAAATGGGTCCATAAAGATATGGTTCTATCTGTTTTAAATTTCATTAAAATCGGTTTGATAGTTTCTGAGAGGAAGAAATTTTCCTATATCTTCCCTCGTGGTCCTACGATTTGGCCCATTTTTAATAGGCTTGGTCCCTGTACCAATTAGAACCTATGTCCCAAATTTGATCAATTATCTCCGAAATTACGACCTGTACTTTGCGAACAAAGTTACATGGACAGCCAGCCGGACGGACATCGTTAGTTCGACTCAGAAAGTGATTCTGAGTCGATCGGTATACATTAAGGTGGGTCTAGGACCAATATTTAAGGCGTTACAAACATCAGCACAAATGCATAATAACTTCTCCACTATTGTGGTGTGGGTATAATAATTTATGAAAAAGAAATAATTCCCACATTCTGTACAGTTGTAATAATGGAACAATTTTTATATAACCGATAATTTTTGAAAACGGGGGTAAAAGCCCTTTTTTTAAATTAATTAAGAAATGAGCCCTAAAAGTAAATAAAATCCATAATATCTCAGCTATTTTTTATTTTTAAAATTTGGTAATCTGTCTTGCAATAATAGCGTTCGGATTTGTACGCGTTATATTAAAAGCTCCACATTAAATTTCGTCGTGTTTATTCTTTGCCGTTTAAAAAACAACTCAAAATTAGAACAAGTTTTCTTCTTCACTTCAGTAGTAAAGGGTGGTTAAAATTTAAGGGCCGATGTTGATTTTGAATAAAACACAAATTATTTGAGAAATTATTGTCATTTCTTTTTATTATGATAATATTGGTATGTTTCAATTATGTGTGGAACAAAATATCGCAACTGAGGTTATATGCCGTTAATGTGCCGAAATTATCTTGTGGGTGCATTGGTTTTTCGACAATAACTCTTGTATTATCATTCGCCCAAATGCGGCAATTCTGCTAATTGACGAATCCACTGAGGTGAAAACGTGCCTCATCACTGAATCACGAAGTGCAGTATATGCATTTTAATTTGAACGCCCATTTTCATAATAAGCATGCATAACTTTAACGCGTTGCTCGATTGTGTATCTGTCCATGGATCAAATTGAGTTAGTCTGAAATTGAGAAATGTCGAATGAAATGCAGAAAAAAACCAACTAGCCTCCCTTTATTTCATATGTTTTAGGTTTTTGCCGCTCACCGTTCACCGCTTTTCCGCTCATAGCGAGGCCTCGGCCTAAAGCAGAATCCAAAATAACTGGCTTTCAAATCAGCATTGATATAAGGGAGTCTTTCGCCAAAAATTTAAAAAAAATATTGTTTCAAAAACGACTGTGCATATTTGAAAAAAAAAAAAAAATACTTTTCTTAAAGGAAATTTTATATCGGAGTTTCGGTTTTTTAGTTTTTTCAATTAGCTAAAGCGGTTTTGAGTTTTGCGAACATATGTTGTGCAACTCCGCCATTTTCGAAATTTGTGTATGGGGACCACCCTAATGATTAAAGATGGAGACTAGGTATGTTCTGAAAAAATGCTCGGGCAGCAAAAATATTAGAGGTCCGTCATATATTTGACTCCTCTAGGGCCAATCTGGGGCGTGTAATTTTATAAAAAACAATATTTAGTATGGGAGCCCCCTTAAGGAGCACAGATAGGGGGTAGGGGGGGAAATATAAGTGGAAGTAAGTCTTACATTTTACACCTCTAGGAGCGACACAGGGACAGTTGTGAAGCTTTTTTTGGCGTTTGTATCGTTTTCCCCTAACTTTGACCCCGATGAGGAGCCATTTACCCCCACCCCACCCCTTAATTTTTTGGCTCATGCTTTTTTTTTACAAATTTCACAAAATTGCTGCTAAGGATTTCCATATAACACTAATCCACCCCTAGTGGTCAGCAATTTTTTGCTTGAGAAATAAGAAATTTAAAAGAAGTCCTTCATTCAAGGAATCTTAAATAATTATTCGTCCGTATAATTACGTTTAATTAATGGCAGGTTTATTGAAATTTATTTGTAGTGACATACATAATAATTTTAATTTTTTTTACATCAAATAATTACGCCTTAAATACATAAAAGGTTTTCATGGAATCGCTTAAAATTGCCATTTATGCAAAGAGGCAAACTTTCGAGACTCGTTTAATGAAGCACATTTTCAACTTTTGTGTGATTTTAAACAATTAATGGCAGCTTGTAAAAAATGTCAATACACAGAAAGAAAAGCACTCGGGATTAATCAAGTTTTTTGTTATTACTTTAAGTACGAGTCGTACTCAAAACTTCAAGTACGAATAACACTAAAACAATCCTAAATGGGATTATTTTCGAAAAAAAAATTCTTAAATCAAGAAAAAAAAAGATTAAACATTTCGTTGTGTTTAACCCTCTGGCTTACGCATGTTTCGTTTTCTATACACATTGAAATAAGGTCTGGCCAGACTCATGTGTACTACGAAGGGCTAAAATGTAAATTTTAACTGTTGATTCTCATTTAGTTTATATTTTTGGTTAAATATGTACATAAGATTACTAAAGTAAAAACCAGGGTTGATAAAGTTGGTACAATTGTACTTTTTTTTGGTACAATTCAAAATTAAAAAGTGCGCTGGTACCCCCGTGACTCATTTGGTACTATTTCTAAATTTTTCAAAACTACATATTTATAATTGCTGTAAAATGGCAACTCTTTTTTACTGTCCAATGAATATAAGCGCAGTTTTGTGTTTGGTGCAAAAAGTCTTGCGAAAATGCAAAATGTCGTAGCTTTTGAATGAAATCTAATCTAATAATTTTTTGTTGTTTGATTTAACAAAACAGCTATGAAATTTAGCATTTGCTCTTTTGCAAGACTATTTGCACCAAACACAGAATTTCGCTATTGTGAATAGATCTTTGCACTTGATCACTGAACGATTGCTTATGCCACATTCTAAATTTAGTATCAGCGGCAGCATAAAAGCGGGCATTTTCTGATGATATTGGCAAGTTTTTAATAAGATATAAGAAACCACTTCTGCAAAAGTTCTACATAGTAGAAAAGACGACATCCTCTCAATTCAAGATTATTTTGGAACGAATCCATACAATTTTCAAATATTCATCAACAAGATGGTCAAGAAGTAATCAACAGAATTTTGGAACAGTGGGAACCCACTCCATTATTATTTTACTCCGAAGGAGATTTTACAAGCGCTCCTCCTTTCCTGTTTCTGCAGAACATATTGAAAATTGTAAACTCAATAAATTTGGAAATGCAATCCGAAGAGGCTCGTATGCACATATTTTTAGAACGCTTAAAAGTTATATTTTCGTTTAAAATTCGAGATTGCATTTTGAGAAATATTCGCCAATTTTCCACAAAAAAGACGATAAATTCTAAAAAGTGTATGAAAGCGCTGTCTGGCGGCAATCAAAAATAAATGGATTGCTCGACCCTAAAAACCGCATGATACAGGACTTGAATTTTTTTTGAAAAATCAATTTTATGGGAAGTAAAATAAAATATTTTTTAAAATTTTTATTTTATGGGAAGTAAAATAAAATATTTTTTAAAATTTTTGATTTTTTATATTTCTTTTTAAAGGCTTTTATAATTAAAAATTATTTCAGAAAAGATTTAAAAAAATTTCCTTTTTTTAATTTTTTTTTATGCGCATTTCACTGGTTGCTTAGGCAAGATCATCAGCAAACTTCATCCAAAGATTTAAGAAAAACTAAAGATATTATACAAATAAAACTTTTTTTCTGATATGACCAGCACTCAGGGGATGACCCCTAATAATGCATTGCATTGTGTTGGAACTAGGAAAATAGGTTGTGGGAAGGAGGATAGAGAGAGTAGTGCTTGTGAACATTCGATTTGAACTTAATCATGTTGCAAGTGAGAGGGAAGTCTTCTGCAGGAAGGTTATTCCACATACGAAGAGTCCGGGAAAAAACGAATTATCTCTGTAATGCGTTGTACGATTCACCTGCCAATCGACCACATAAGGATGGGCTCTTGAGGAAAAACGTGTATTACGAACAAACGTACGGGTTTTGGGAACCAGATCCCTGCCAGAACAGAACACATGCCATTTTAGTAACGATAAAACAGGCGAATACAACCCACATTGCGACGGTGCTCAAGGGAGTCAATAGAATTGGATACCAAAGAGAACCTTCGCCATCTCCTGCACGCGGTCGAAAAGCTCCAAAATAGACATTGAAGCACCGGCCCACACATGACAGTTGTATTCCATACTCGCTCGGATATAGGTGATATAAATAGTAAGGAGATCAGATGGAGTGAAGTATATCTTACACCGTCTTAGAAATCCGAGGCACTTGAATGCTTCTTTCGACACCTTGAATATATGTTCTGTCCATCGGACATCACATTGCATCCTCATGCCCAGAACATCAAGAGATTATGATTCCTCAATAATTATACCACCCGTATATACAGATGAGGCACCCCGGTTTGTCGCGCGTTTATGCGTCAGCACGCAACATTGTGTTTTTCGGGCATTCAAATTTACCCTATTCGCACGACCCTATTCCGAGACTATGTCAAGGTCTCGGCCAAGCGTATCATACATATTCTGCCTCATACCACCGACATCGGATATGCTTGTTCTCCATTCGAATGAGTACGAATAGCAAAGGTTGCTGTCATCTGCAAAAGAGTAGATAGGGTTGGAAGTTTGACAAAGGAGGTAATTTAGAAAGATAAGAAATAGAGTAGGAGAAAACTGTTAAGCGAATAAGAATATTAAGCAACAGTTACTTGTTACAATATCAAAGCTTAAACAAAAACAACAACAAGTAAAGCTTTATACGATGTATTCATTAATTTTACAAAATTTTGTCATCAAATTTTCTATTTTTGCCACGGGTCTTAGGAAAAGGCGCTACTGTGCGCCGTTAAGCATAAAGAAATCTGTTTGTAAAATGCACAATTGAACAGGGCAAGTTGACGGGGTTGTGTTAATAAATTCTCATACGATTTCTGACTGTTTATTTACGAGGGCGTAAAAATGCACATATTGCATAGATTGCGAATTAAGTTCATTGACAGTTTATGATTGCCATATTGTGTTTTTTAAATACCCAAATAAATTCCGAAAAAGGAATATACCTTGTAGAGTCCCATCTATATGAACTCCCTTATTAATTATTTCTTCGAATGAATTCAAATTATTTATGTATGAATATTCTTTATCATTTATTTACAATATTGAAATTTCAATTAAAACCACACAACTAGTATTAATTGGAAAAATATGGAAGATTAAATAGTGGCAAATGTTTACACACAGCTGCACCCACGCACTTGAGGTTTTTCCAGGGATAATTTTATTTATAATTGTGTAAACTTTTGCTTGCATTGAAAATATCCAGCAGTTCTAGAAAATATTTCTTGTTAAAAGAAAATCTTAAAAATAAACCTAGTGTCAGCAGGGTAATGTGTGTAAATATGTTGTGCTTAAGAAAGCACTAACATGTATAAATTTGTAAACCCTTCACTGAAGGTCAAATAATATATAAAAGTTTGTCATTCCGTTTTTAATTTCCACAATTTTGATCCTTCTAGACCCTATAAAGTATTTATATTCTGGATACTTAGAAGAGAATTCCAGTTGACCGTATGTCCATCCATCTGTTGTAATAATGTTTTCCGAAGACCCCAGATATGATGGGTTGGTATTAGGGTATTCATTCGGTTAATCGTCAATCGGTTAACCGATTAATTACTACCCGATTAACTGATCGGTTAATTTCAAATTCGCTTTTTTCGATTAACGATTAAACCGATTAATTTCAGTCGATTAACCGATGTGATAAAATTTTCAATATTTTGTAGTATTATAACACATTTTTTTGTGATTTTAGAAAATATTTTTTCATAAAAACAAATAAGGTGTTCAGTGATCTTCATTTTAACACATTTATGGTTTAAATTTTTGATTACCAACACGTTTTTTCTGTTTTATGTACATACGTATATTTGTTTCTTCTTATATCTTCTCATATCAGTCTTTTAACAGAATTAACCGAAACAATACGAAGTGTTAAAATTTAAAAAAAAAAACTCTAAAGGCATAATGGAGTATTTTATATGTTTATAGAAATCCTGGAAAAGGACTGAGAAATTAGATATTCATCTACGATAAGTGAAAGAATTTTTTCCCAGTCAAGTTTTGGCAAAAAAAATTTTTTTTTTACAAAATTATTTTAAAAGAAATCCTATAACTACTGAAATTATCTGTTTATTTTTTTATAAATACATATTTGGGGGATATACAAGATAGTCATAAAGTCTGATGTTTTTAAAAAATTACAAGAAATATATATCGTCGGCTTAATATGCAAACCGGCTAAATCCACTTTTTATGTAAATTGAGATTTTGATGCCGTGTGGTAGAGAAAGGTACACCTCGTCGACCAGCATGTGGTTTTTATTCTATTTAAGTCTTGACGGGTGTTAAACTAACTGTATTTTTAATTTTCTATTAAGCTGCAAATAGGAAAATTAAGAAGTTTTTCGTCTCTCCTGTTAAATGTGCTGAAAGGATATTAAGCCGACGATATAACTGTTGTGGGCTACTGCTTATAATTTAGATTTCTACTGTACAGTTATGAAGAATCAATGAACACAGCATTAAAATTTTTATTTTGTTTGAAATACAACAATATTTATTTTAAACAATTGTAAAATATTATTTGGGATATTATGGCGATATGACTTGATAGCACACCTTGCCCATATTTACATTATGCAATTAACGCCGCAACTTGCCGCAACTTTCGCATGCAACTTTTTGTTTGTTAGCAAGAGGTGTAGGGAAGAAAACGGGGTTGAAAAAGATGAAAAAATGTTTGAAAAAAATGTAAATGTAAGTTTAAAAAGAGTTTCGTAGAAACTACTTTAAAAGAAAATAGAAAAAAACTCGGCGTTAATTGCATATATGTAAATGCGGTCCTTGTGTATTAATTGAAAAATGCATATTAAATATTTATGAATTGTTTTTTTTTTGCTCGTTTAAGTGTAAGAATTTGGTATGTTATTGTTTTTTTTACTAATAAACTCCAAATAATAAACAATTAATGCGTTTTTATATATTGAAATTACTTAATTTACAAAAAAAAACATAATTAATCGGTTAACCGATCAAAAACAAAATTAACCGATTAGTAACCGATTAAACCAAAACCTCGGTTAATTAATCGGGCGATTAACCGATTAAAGCAAAAGGCCGATTAAATTAATACCCTAGTTGGTATATATTTATGTTAGATATGCTCATTTCAATTTTGATATTGAAATTCAGATCGGTCAGATCGGTCCATAAATGACTGAGATATGATTAAAATACCACGACTGCCTTTTAATTTTACCCATAAATCCCTAGTTGTTGTTGTTGTTTTTCTTCTTTTTCTTCCTTTTTTCTATATATCTGAAGAACGGCAAAAGCCAAATTTTCAAATAGTGTACAAGCCTATTTGTAATCAATACGCATTCAATACAATTCCGACAAAACGTGGGCGGAATTGGAAAGGGGGCGTGACACAAAAGAGATTTATTTATATATTATTTTTTATTTTTAAAATTCATCGTTATTAAATTATTTGATTATATGCATATTTACATTTTTCGAGACTTTATCTATAGATATTACAGCGAATTATATTTTTAATCACAGATATTGATCTAAGGAACGGTATTTATATAACTTTCCGCTCTTATCGCACCATAGTGAAGGGTATATAAGATTCGCTCTAGCCGAATAAAGAACTCTTACTTGTTCTATAAAAACATTGATTTAAAAAAAATCGGAAAAACAGTAATAGTAAAAGTAAAGCTAGCTTTCCCTCAACAATAAATTTCAGTGTATTTATTAAAAAAAAAAAAAAAAAAAAAATGGGTATGCACGTCATACAAAAATCATATTAATAATTGGGTGGTTCACCAGGTGTCGTAAAGTCATATGTCTTAAAATAGTAACAGGAAAAAATACGACTGTTGTGAACAACCCCTGATAATTTAGTGTGTTATTTTGAATTTAAATCAGCTGATTAAAAACAAATATAAAAAAAATAAATATTTACCCAAAATTAAAATATTTTTTATTTCTAATCCATGAATTAATAAATTCAATTAAAGCTTTCCTGACTATTTGCCATTTTTCAGACGCAAACCACAAATAAATGTTATTTTGATTGATTACCAAACATCAGAGTCCTAAGCCAATTTAGTTTGACTCCGCAAGTGTTTTGTTGCAGGTTAAATTCGGATATAAGCCGGATAAAACTATACCATCAACGGCGACGGCTACAAAATCATAGCCGCTCGGCTCAGACGCTCAGCGCAGGTCTCTTTTGATTTATTACGACAGCACAATAAACATAGCAAGCAAAGTTTTATTAATTTAAGACAATTTTTGTTTACAAAGCAACAACAATATTTTTCAACCATTCATAAAATGTTAGAAGATTATGACAAAACAATATGATAGCACACCTTGTGAATACCCCAAATTAATTTTGTATTCCCAAAAATAACTTTGATAATAAAATAAATTATTAAAAATAACTACATTTTAAATAGCAAGTGTTACTTAAGGCCAGTTTACACGGTAATACAATGTATTACGACTTTGTAGAATCAAAATAATATGAAATTCTCTCCGTGTTTAAAAGAAAAAAAGAAAAGTCTGTTGAGAGTATACTTTATGTTTACACGGATGGTATAAGTAAAATCAAAAATAATGACAAAAAAGCAGATGGTTGCAGTTTTACAATTTTTACAAAAACAACATGCAACTTTCCTGAGTTGATTTTAGTTGTTTTTGTAATTGTATAAAAATGCTACCACCTTCAATATACTCCGGTAAAATGCAGCTCTGGTGTGATGAAAATACATAAGTTTCTAAAATGGTTTAGAAAAAAACCATTTACCGACCGCTTGTCAGATTTTGTATTCGTATTCTCTCTTACTCAATGCATTTTGCTTTTACATGATATGATTTCTCTCATTCTACATTATGTCGTAATACAATGTATTACCGTGTAAACTGGCCTTTATCATCATACCAGTGTACATAACTTTCGACAGTGTTTTATTACCTCAGTACTGGTGGACATTTATAATTGTATTTAATATTCTTCTCTAAAATTACTGGGTATTTAAATGAAATTTCAAATGTTAAATAAATAAAAAATACACAATTTCTTGTGTATTTCATTTGGTTATCTTTGTAGCACGTTTGTAAAATAATATTCTTGCGTGCTGAAGTCAGCGTAGGTTTTGTATTGATTAAAAACAAACCACATGTGTGTGTTCTTCTCCCCTGCAAATTATATTGGACCACCTGATCCTTTTGGATAAAATGGACTACTCCATGGACTGGTCCGATGCGATGCAAGCATGGACCATGCCATTGTTAAAAAGTGTTTGTAGTGAGACGACATGTCTTCGTTTTTTAACGACATGCTTTCGTTTTTAAACGACTTCAAAACTAATCCTCTTGAGTATACCATGGAGTAGTTTTAAAACTACTCCTTAGTGGTGCAAATGTGGGTTATATGGTCCTCTTCTAGGACATCGTAATGTTAAATAGACCAGGTTGTTTCCATATGTTCGGGTTACTTTTGGACTAGACCTGGTCCTTTGTGGACTACTCTTTACACGCGTGTTTGGACTGGTCCTATTATTTGCAGGGTCCTTATTTTAAAAACATTTTCTTTTTGATAAAAGAAAAAGGTTTTTCAGTGTTACCACCAGCACAATTCAAAAATACACTTAAGATAAAGCAAAATTACTAGATTTAAATGAAATTACACCTGATATCAAATCAAACTACCTGTTTTTAGAACGCGAGTGCAAAAGTGACTCGTTTAGTAAACATTTAATTTAATTTAAAACAAAAACAAATTTTGCTTTTTTTTTAAATGTTAATTAACCGCGTCACTTTTACACTCGTGTCCTAAAAACAGGCAGAAAGTTTTAATTAAAAAAAAAAACGTTTGCAAAATCTAACAAGTAACTTGGTGGCCACACGATCAAGTTTTGCCTTTCAATTCCTTTCAATTTGCAATACACTCTCAGTTTTTTACTAACACACTCACACTTTTTAAATTGACCACGAGATGGCTTTCAATTTCACCTTTCCATTTGTTTTGCAATTTTACTTTCAATTTAACAGCTGATAACATGTTTTTCTTTAAAAATTGGTTTTTTTGATGACATCAGGAAAGTAAATTGCTTACAACTTTAATGCAGCCTACGTCACAGGTTTCAATTTATGTAAGTTTTGACAATCAGTATATGTAAAATACTATCAAGAACAACTTGATCGTGTGGCCGCAGGGTATGAAAGTATTGTCGATCAAGTCCGAACATCTTAAACCACACGACAGCATTTATTGACAAATTTTCCAGATTTTTCGTTAGTTGGGACCCATAGGCAATTATGGACTTTGCAAAACAAAAGATTCATTTTAAATATTTTTTCCTTTTTTAATTGGCCATTTTCTCATTAGGCGATTATCTTTTTTCACAACGAAAAACTGCATATTAAAGAAATTTGGTTTTCTCAAAGTCTCATTTGCTTCGATTTGATCGATTTTATTTGCCGTACAGATAAATTCAATCAGCTGACTCCCAACTCTTACATGCATTTTGAGTGGTGTTGCCAACTGAAAACAATGTTTTTTGTCGGTATATTGAGAAACCCAAAATCGTTAACGGACAGTTTATCGTTCCAATAAATTTATGTTGACATAAAGTAACAAACAGTTTTTCGATACATTGAGAAAATGGCCATAAGACTTTTTTATTTTTTCCATTGAAAAAAAAAAAAAAAATATGAAAAATTCTTAAAAAATTCAAAAAATCTTAAAAAAAAATTACAAAACCCAAGTTAAAAGTATAAAATAAAAAAAAAAAATATAACAAAATAGCAAAAATATCATGAATATAGCGAAACCACGGATTTTTTTTTAATTCAGGTTGAGATATCTCAGAGAAGGAGCAAAATATTGCAAAGGTTAACTATCACTTATTTTAAAGGTGATTGGTAGGACTTTCAGATGACATATCAGGTTTTATAAGTATATATAAATACGCGCAATTATAAAGTCTCGAATATGGCAAAAAGAACAGGCTGATAGAGAAATTCTATATATTCGACTATATATGGGTTTCGAATTTGTCCAAATTTTGCAAGACTGTGTAATTAACAATTAAAAATTAAATTAAAAAAACTTAAAATAATGAGTTCTACTTCCACAATTCTTTACATATAAAGGGTGGTTAAATTAAAAGGGCCGATGTTGATTTTGAATAAAACACAAATTATTTAGGAAATTATTGGTATGGAACAAAATATCGGCCAAATGGACGCCGCGACCTCGGCGGCACACCTCCATCCTATGGTCCAAATTTTCGATGACGATCAGGGTTAATTGAGGTTCTATGCTGTTAATGTGCCCAATTATCTCGTGCGTTAGCTATTGATTTGTTGCTGGCTTATCGACGCACGCATTTCCTTTCAAATAACCTCAAAGAAAGAAGTCCAACGGTGCCAAAGCACATGATCTTGGCGGCCAATCGCCACCATGTGAGATAACACGGCTATTGAATTTGTCGAGCAAACGAGCCTGTGTGCCAAGTTACCCCGTCTGGTAAAACCACATATCGTCCACATTTATAACTTCCAATTCGGGCCATAAAAAGTTCTTTATCAACTCACGATAGCGAACACTATTCACAGTAACTGCCTGGCTGGCATCATTTTGGAAAAAATACGGCCCGATAATGCCGCCGGCTCATAAACCGTATCAAACAGTCACTCTTTGTGGGTGCATTGGTTTTTCGACAATCACTCTTAGATTATAATTAGCTAAAATGCGGCAGTTCTGCTTATTGTCGAATCCACTGAGGTGAAACTGTGCCTCATCACTGAATCACGAAGTGCACGATATGCATTTTGATTTGAACGGCAATTTTTATAATAAGATTGAATAACTTTAACGGGTTGCTCGATTGGGTATCTTTGCACGGTTCAAATTGAGTTAGTCTGAAATTGAGAAATGTCAAATGAAATACAGAAAAAAACTTGATGTTTAGGTGTGGTTCACATTCAACATCAGCCCTTAAAATTTAACCACCCTTTATCTATGAAAGTTTCAAAATATTTATTGCAGTTCCTTTGTATACTTTAGTTGATAAATAAAGCGCCTGCAATGGTTTTAGACGACAGTATTTTTCACAAATAAGTTTTACAAATGTAAACGGCGCTTAATATTCCTTAGTTTTTTGTAATAATTGAAACACTATTTCTTCAAGGCTATCTTTTAGTAAGCAGGAGAGAAAGCGGGGTAGCATTAGTAATATCCAAAGAACTAAGGACAACTCTAAGTTCATGGAATCCTATATCAGATCGTATTATTACAGCCCGGATTTTCAGTAAAGTTGGAAAATACATTAGCATCGTTCAATGCTATGCACCCACAGAGGATGCCGACGATCTAACAAAAGATGAATTTTACAATCAACTAACAGCTACTGTTAACAAAATAGCAAACCGTGATATACTTATCCTAAGCGGTGACTTTAATGCCCAGATTGGCAATGATAACCATGGCCTAACCCATATCATGGGAACACATGGCATGGGAACTAGAAACAAGAATGGTGAACGTTTTATAGAGTTTTGTCAGACATTCCAACTCGTGATCGGTGGTTCGATTTTTCCCCACAAAAATATACACAAATATACATGGGAATCCCCAGACGGTCAGACACGTAATCAAATAGATCACATTTGTATCCGCCGCAAATGGAGAGGGTCTCTAATAGATGTACGCACCAAAAGAGGTGCCGACTTGTACAGCGACCACGAGCTAGTGGTAGCTACAATAAGAATAAAACTTAAAAAAATATATAAAAGAAATCCGCAGATAGCATACAAACGCTTTGATGTCAACAAATTGAGAGTTAAAGAGAAAAGGGACGAAGTTGGAGAAGAACTAAGAGAATGTGTTCAATCAGAAAACATTTCCTGGGAAGTAACGTGTAATAAAATTAGGGAGATTGCCAAAGATAAAATAGGTTATAAACAGAAGACAGAAAGGAAATCATGGTTATCCGATAACACCTGGAAACTTATTCAAGAAAGAAATCAGTTGAAACAACAAAAACTTGAAAATCCCTACTATAAAGCACATTACAGCGCAGTGGCAAAAGCCGTAAAGAGATCAGCCCGAAACGATAAAAGAAAGTATTTAGAATCTATTGCCAGTGATGCAGAAACAGCTGCAGGGTCAAACAACATGAAAGAGCTACATCAGATAATAAAGCGCCTATCAAATCAAAATGTGAATCGTAACCATGCTATAAAGGACTCTGATGGTCAGCTTCTTACAAACACTGAAGAACAAACCCGAAGATGGAAGCAACACTTCGAGGAAACAAGTAACATTACTTATGAAGAAATTCCGGAAAGTTCTCAGAATATCGATTCACATACAATAATCAACAACGCAATAACCACAGAACACCCAAGCATCGAAGAAATTACGTGTGCTATCTCAAAAATAAAAAAAAAACAAAACGCCTGGTGAAGATGGTATCCCTCCAGAGATACTGCAAACGAACCCAACGATAGCTGCAGAAATAATATACCCATATATACGTGATGCTTGGATCAATGAAGAACTTCCTAGTACTTGGACTAAAGGCACAATAATTAAACTACCGAAAAAGAACGATCTAACTGTGTGTGATAATTGGCGAGGTATCATACTGCTTAACGCAATATATAAGGTCATTGCGATAATACTAAACAACCGACTGCAGCATGTTGAAAAGACATTACGAGACGAACAAGCTGGTTTTCGTCCTCATCGTAACTGTGTAGACCAAACCAACACTCTTCGTGTGATAATAGAGCAATCGGTTGAATGGCGCACACCATTGTATTTAGTTTTTATTGACTTCAAAAAAGCGTTTGATTCCATAAGACGAAGTGCAATATGGGCTGCATTAACAGCAAAAGGGGTACCAGTGAAGTTGATAAACATAATTAAAGCCATGTACAACAACACAACTCTACAAGTTCGGCATAACGGCATGACCAGTGAATCCTTTCAGACAAACGCTGGAGTGAAACAAGGATGCCCACTATCTCCTCTACTATTTGCTGTTGTATTAGATGAAGTCATGTTAAAACTCTGCAGGAGAAAAAGGGGTATCGTATGGGACTTCCAAAGACATCTTGAAGATTTTGATTTCGCTGACGATATTTGCCTCATGTCACACAATTTTACCGACATGCAGAGCAAAGTGAATGATCTGGGAACACTGGCAAAAGAAGTTGGATTAGAGATAAACATTTCGAAAACACATGCAATGCGAATCAACAACACAATCAACAACCACATTCTAATACAAAACCAACGCATACAATATGTTAACTCATTCTGCTACTTAGGATGTATAATGTCGATAGACGGAGGCGTGGAAGAAGATGTGACAAACAGGCTGAAAAAGGCAAGATCAGCCTTTGGCCGCTTGAATAGAACTTGGCGGTCACCCCAAATCTCGAAGAAGACAAAGATTCGAATATTTAACGCATGTGTGAAATCTACTCTTCTGTACGGTAGCGAAACCTGGCTGATGACAAGCGTCATAGCACAGAGACTACAGGTCTTTATAAAGCCTGCGAATAATTTGTCGCATCTTTTGGCCGAACACAATAACCAATGCCGATCTTTGGAGATTGACGAACGAGGTACCTGTAAATTGCCAAATAACAAAAAGAAAGTGGAAATGGATAGGGCACACATTAAGAAAGCCAAACGGTAGCATCACGAGGACTGCTTTAGAATGGAATCCTCAAGGCAGCCGACGCCCCGGTCGTCCAAAGAACTCTTGGCGCAGAACACTTAACCAAGAACTTAAAATATTAAATAAAACTTTTGATGAAATTAAACTTATATGTAACCATAGATTAAGTTGGAATAATCTTGTAGAAGCCCTATGTTCCCAAGTGGAATGAATAAAGGAAAAAAAAAAAAAAAAAAAATCTTTTAGTATGAATACCTTCATCCAATAAACTTCTGATTCTAAATCACTATGGAGCTTATTTTAATCGAAATCTTATAGCCCAGATTTTTTTGCTTGGTCAACGTTGGAAACTTGTTTTTTTTAAAGAAACAGTTAAAAGTAGTTCTTATTATTAAACTCAACATTTGTTTGCTTTGTCTGTATAAAATTTAATTTGTATTCCGGCAACACTGGTTACATGTTTAATTTGACACAAACACAAAATTCGTCAAAGTAAACTTTGCATATGCGAAAGGGCTCTAAAGACAGATAATTAAAATACATACTCTCTTTAATGTCTAAGGCCATGCTAAAGAGTGTTGTAATTCGCGAATTATATTTCAATGCAATTTGTTTGAGGTTAACATCGTTAACACCCTTTGCTGACCTTTTTTTTCATCACAAGCATGTGAATAATTAATGAGAAAAATACAAAACTATGCATGTTTTATAAGTTTCACTTAAAGTGTGTTGCATTCAATTTCAAATTTAAAGTATTCGGCTTAAAGAATTTGGTTAATAAGAAGCTTTAAAGTAAGATTTTCTACCCAAATAAACCAACCAAGCTAAATAAGAGCCGCAAACTTACTTTTTTTAAGATACATACATAAATATAAAAAAATCTGTTGCTCATACAATTTTTATAAAACGAAGTCGGATTTTTCCATCTCGTTATATTTGTTTATTTTTTTTTTACAAATTGTAAGAAAACTAGCAATTTTCACAGAACAAAACGCTTGAGGTTCTAATTAAGTTCGACCTGGAGGTTTATTAAAATGGATTCATTCTTTGAAACGTAAAAAGCTTAAGGACAAAAGAAAACTACAGTTTTAAGTACTTAACATATTTGGATGGAAACGTATCGTCACCAAAAATTTAAACACCCCCACTTTAGTGCTACTCAAATATAAAATAATACACAACACAACTGTTGAATTTGTTTCTAACTACACGTTAATGCTGAAATAAGCTATAGACCCTGGCCTATACTTTCTAATATGGTTGCCCGTGAAAGTTATATAGTTAAATTAACCGTAATATGTTGCAAAATGTTCGTTAAAAATAGTTTTGTTGGAGGTGACCAGATTGAAAAATGTTTTTCTCCGGGTGTTGTTACCTTATAAAAATAGGTTAATTAATTTGTCGATAGGAGCAACGGAAGTTGTACCTCTATAGGAAACAGCAAGATCCCCTGTGCCTTGAAATTTAAATAAAGTTGAAACACTTGTCCAATTTCATGGAAATTTTTTCAATAGATCCGTACACAGAAAAAATTATCAGTAGTTTTTTATCAATTAAAAAAATTGTTTAAATAGTTAAAAACTATTAAAGTTTAATTAATGTGATAATTGAATTAATTATTTTTTTTTTTTTGTTGAAAGAAAATTTAATTTTGCTTTAAACATTTTAGTTGCTTTGAAATAATTTTTTAATTTAAATATTAATTAAATAACAAAAGATCTTATTTGATTTTTTCGTTTAAAGTAAAATAATTTAAGCTTGTAATGGGTGATCTTTTAAGAGCTATAGGAAAGTTAAAAAAAACCCCATAAAATTCAGAAAAATGCATGCAATCTTTATTTGAATCGATAGTACGGTCCATATAATTTAATGTTTGAAGATTATTCCATGCAAATGTTGACCGCGACTGCGCCTCAAATGGCCCATCCGCTTAGTCCAATTTTGGCATACTCTTTCCAACATTTCAATGTTGTCTTCCAATGCGTCAATTGAAGCGGGCATGTGTGTATAGACATCAGTTTTAACATAGCCCCACAAAAAATAGTCTAAAGGCGTTAAATCGCACGATCTAGGCGGCCAATTGACCGGTCCCGAACGTTAAGTAAAATGTTCACCGAACTCACCTTTCACTAAGTGCATTGTTAAGCGTGCTGGGTGGCATGTGGCACCGTCTTGTTGAAACCACATGTCATGAGAGTCAAGCTCTTGCATTTTAGGCAAAAAAAGTTGGATATCATCTCACATTGTTGAGTAAAAGAGGTCCAATTGCTGCGAACGGCGACGAATCGATAATTGATGGTCATCATTAACACTGGCCGATACAGCTGCGATATTTTCTTCACTTCGCACTCTACGTAAGCGTGTTGGTGGTTTAATGTCCAACAATGTAAATTTGGTGCGAAATTTAGTCACAATAGCCCGAATAGCCGCTTCAGTGGGCGATTAAACTGACCATAAAATGGAAGAAGCGCGCGATGAACTTTCTTAACAGAGCACGCATTTTGATATTAAAATTCAATAATTTGCAAGCGTTGTTCGTTTGTAAGACGATTCATGGTTAAATTATGAACCAAACTGAAGATGTTTGACAGTGAAACAAAACACGAAACGTGCGTCAGCTGTTTAAATCAGTCTTGCCAAAAAGATAACAGCTTAAAATCACCTATAGAATTGTTGTTGGGAATTGTCAAAACCTGGGCTGTATATAATTAAATCAACTAACACATTGTTTGAAATGACAAAGTTTTTTGATCATTTTTATACCCACACCACAATAGTGGAGTGGGTATATACATTTGTGCTGATGTGTGTAACGCCTTAAAATAGTGGTCCTAGGCCCACCTTAAAGTATACCGATCTACTCAGGATCACTTTCTGAGTCGAACTAACGGTGTCCGTCCGGCTGGCTGGATGGCTGGCTGGCCGTGTAACCTTGTGCGCAAAGTACAGGTCGCAATTTTAGGGGGAAATTTCTTCCTCTCAGAAACTATAAAACCGATTTTAATGAAATTTAAAACATAGATAGAACCATATCTATATGGACACAAAATGTATAAATTTTTAAAAAATCGGACCACAAGGGGAGATAGGGGCAATTTCTGCCTCTCAAACCGATTTTAATGAAATTTAAAACATAGATAAATCCATATCTATAGGGACACATAAGCTATACAGTTTTTAAAAAATAGGACCACAAGGGGAGGCAGGGGGCAATTTCTGCCTCTCACAAACTTTCAAACCGATTTTCATTAAGTTTATAAACATAGATAAATCCATATTTACAATAGACACATAAGCATGATGTGTTTTTAAATACTGTGGTGTAGGGTATCATATGGTCGTGCTTAGGGTTGCCATCCGTCCTCTTTTCCCCGGACACCGTCCTCTTTTTTTGGGTATCCGGGGCAGTCCTACTTCTTTTTCATCAAGTGTTCGGGGTTGTCCGGCTTTTTACACCTTCATTGAAAATTTGTTCCTGCATTTAAACTTTAAATCACAGGTCACAAAATTCATTAAAAAAAAGATTGAGGTGCTCTGGTTTTTATTAAGATAGGTATGATTTAATTTTTGGGGACGTAACGTGGCGAAAAGAGTACTTTTCTTTGAAAATGGAGCTCCCAAAAAAATGCAACAAATAAGCAAAAGTAACCTAATCAATGTCATTATTTTGTTCAAATAAATACTTATTGCTCAAATGACCATATTAAAATTTTATTTTAAGTACATCCTTCAAAGTTTCAGGATTTTGAAAGAACAGTTTGAAGTATTATATAAAAAAAAAATCTGCAAAAAAATAGGGTTTTGACTAAGTCCATTTTTAAAATTTAATATTTTGCAAACACATGTTCTTCAATATATTTATTGTAGCCTCAAGTATTCTCTTTAATCTGACAAAAATCATCTTCGTATTTAAAGTAGTTTTCGAGATATTAAAAAAATAAACAAAATTATTGACATTTTGAATATGACATAACTTTTGAAAAAAGTTAAAAAATAGTTTTTCGTTGATGTTCTTTATGGCATAAAAGAAACCCTCTCGCCAAATTTCATTCAAATCGAAAGGGGTCAAGTCCCACTCTAGGTCGATTTGACATGGAATTACCCAAATTAAGTTTTTGTGTAAAAACAAATTTTGGTTGTTAATTTTTATGCCGTCGTTAATTTTATTAAAATTAGGTTGTTTAGAAAGCGTCCTCTTTTTTTCAAGCAAATGTCCTACATTTTTTATGCTGGCGTCCTCTTTTTCTCAAAATATAAATGGCAAGCCTAGTCGTGCTTGACCGACTATACTTTCTTACTTGTTTTAAATTAAATTAGAAATATCATTTATTGAAATTAAAAAAAAAAATATTCATAGTTTTAAATTTTTACAAATTGTAGTAATCTAAATAATCATTTTGGTAATGGGTGCAAAATCAACAAATTGCTCGACTTTAAGAATTTGGTAGTTATAATATTGTAAAAATTGTATATTATAAAATTTTTTATTTTTTTTTTTGTGTAATTAAAATAAATAACATAATTTTTCAATAAGAGCAGGGGAAGTGGTACCACTATTGGAAAAGGATACAAAATATCTGAAGAACTTTAAACCTGAAGCACATGACATTTTCGAGAAGGCGTAAGAATTTTGCCCACTATTATATCAGTGGTCATAAACTGAAATCGGTAAACGTTATTTGGGATCTTGATATTTAGTAAGATAGAAAACTAAAGTTTAAACAACATCTTACGGTAACTGTTAATACCGCTCGATGCATCTTGGCTTTCATAAAACTGTGGGAAAAAGAATTAAAGCAGCCCTTTATTACCAAAAGATTGTGCACGTCACTTGTAGTCCGATTTAAGGGTATGGCTCGACTTTATGGCACTCCTACTAAAACGTTCACATTAATCTTATCGAAACAGTCCAAAATAAATTTTTTTGGTTTTAGAGATGTTTATCGAGAATATTCTGCACTTGCATCATATTCATCACGACTTGCTTTAATTCGGTTGTCAAAATTAAAAAACCGAAAAATTATGCTTAAAGCGGCCCATACATTATTGTATATGATATTCGCCATATTATTTCCATTTTGCCCTTTATTATGCATTAAGTCGCATAATGGTTTCATTCATTCAATAAAAAGGTAAAAATTACCTATAGGAATAACATAAGCAGCATTGTACAATGTTGCCAACACATTTCACTTTCTTTTCGTTGTGCAATAAAAATCAAAAGTCTTTTCATTGTTGCCAATACATTGTGCCACCTACGAATATCACATACACATTGGCGATATAATTGTTCAATACGTAAAATTGAACAATTTTATTGCAAGTGTATGAGCCGCTTAACGTTTAATTCTTTCTAACTAATCTATTTGTTATGACCTCCTATGTCAAACTTCCAACCCTATTCGTACTCTTTCGAATGCAGACCAAGCATATACGATGTCGGTGCTATACGGCAGAATATGAATGATACGCTTTGCCGAGACCTTGACATAGTCTCGGACTGCGGTCGTGCAAATAGGGTAGATTTTAATGCCCGAAAAACCCAATGTTGCGTGCTGGCGCATAAACGCTTGACAGATCAGTATTCCTCATCTGTATATATGGGTGGTATAATTATTGAGCAATCAGAATCTCTTGATTTTCTGGGCATGAGGATACAATGTGACAAAACATATATTCAAGGTGCAGAAAGAAGCATTAAAGTACCTCGGTTGCTTAAGACGGTGTAGGATATACTTCAATCCATCTGATCTCCTTACTATTTATACATGTGTGGGCCGGCGCTTCAAAGACTATTTTAGAGCTTTTAGAGCTTGAGTGCCCCGGTAGGCTAGCTAGTAGTGAGCTAGTCTATCAACCCCGGGGTTGCGGGTTCGATTCCCGCCAGAGACTCTGGTTTATTTCCTGCAGACAAGCGTCAAGCTTCGCGGGGATTAGCATAGGGAATTAAAAAAAAAAAAGCTTCTCGACGGCGTGCAGGAAAGGGCGAAGGTTTTCATTGGTGATAGTAAGGTATCGGATTCTATTGACTCCCTTGAGCACCGTCGCGATGTGGGTTGTATTTGCCTGTTTTATCGTTACTACAGTGGGATGTGTTCTAACGAAATTAGGGATCTGGTTCCCGAAACCCATACGTTTGCTCGTAATACACCTTTTCCTCAAGAGCCCATACTTTTGTGGTCGATTGGCAGATGAATCTTACAACGCATTACAACGAGAATTCGTTTTTTCCCGGACTGTTCGTATGTGGAATAACCTTCCTGCTGAAGTCTTCCCTCTTACTTACAACATGAATAAGTTCAAGTCGAATGTTCACACCCACTACTCCCTCTATCCTCCTTCCCATAAAGTTTTTTCCTAGTTCCAACACAATTCAATACACTAGTAGGGGTCATCCCCTGAGTGCTGGTCCTAACAGAAGACAAATACACAGAACAAATTCAAAATATAAACCAAATTCATAGCAAACAGTTTGTTAATTTTGCAACTATTACCAAATTGATTACAATAAATTAAATAAAATGTTAAAAATTTTAAATTATGAATATCTTTGGCGGCAAAAATACAACCGTCGGCTATACCAAATAATTTTAAGTGTAACTTTAATGTTTGTTGCTTACAAAATGGCTTTGGTTTCAATTCGTATGTATATACTTAAAAGATTTTAAAAGCAAAATAATTAAACAATGAAAAAATCTGCCAAGAACAAAATACTTATCTCTTACGTGTTATTATTCATTGAGTTTTTTTTATACGTACATTTTTTGTGTCGACATTTTTTCTCACCCCATTTTTATTCGTGAGTTTATTTGGCAGTTCAAAGCGGGAACTTTCTCACAAAAATTTAACAGACATACTTTTTCCGTAATTTGGCGAGTGATTTCCTTGCGTGGCAGCTAATACATACTCTTAGTTGTTTGTTTCAATTTATGGCATTTTTGTTTCATTTCTAACATTTCAATCGAAAAGTTTCTCGACGCGAGAGTTACAGAACATGGGCACAGGAGACAGAAAAAAGTTTTTAATTTTTTAATTTAAAAACTTCAACGTAGCATGTTTCCCTTTCAGGTGCCCATATACTTGTTAAAAAATAAACAGTTTTCTTTACTAAAACTTTCTAATACTTTTAATGTACTTCTATTTCCTTTTAATTTATAAATTCTGTTTTTTTTTTCATTTTAAAATTGTTTACTTATGTATATAAAATATACATAAGTATATTTTCATTCATTTCTTGTGATTTGCCTTAGGTACTTCTTTCACGGCAAATCCATAAAAAGGTACATAATTTTCATTTTGAAGTCGAAGCAGAGCATGGAAAAATGTCAGAAGCATGCTAAACACTGTTGCCAGTACACGGAATGTTTTTTAAATGGTTCTGATATAAAAATTATCATAAACAAATTGTTAAGAGTATAAGAAAAATCGTGGCCACGTAAAAAGACATTTACAAGGGAGTGGGAGTGGAATTGGAGGAATTTAACAAACAAAGTTAAGACAAAAGCAAAAAAAAAAAAGTAAAATAATATCAAGGAAAACACATTTATCAAGGTTGCAAGAGAAGGTAGAAAATTATACTTAAGTGATTAAGAGACACATACACACAAACATTTAACACAAGGAGACAAAAAATTATGGAAAAACTAAATATAAAAAACACACCATTTCCAAAATATTGTTACGAAAGTAACTTTAGATAAGAATAAGTTGTAATTATTGGTTAAGAATTAGATTAATTTATTAGTTTTCTTGTATTGATTAGTTATTAAGTATTTGTTAGTTATTTTATTATTTAAAATTGTTATTGTATAAGTTATGCACAGTTCTAGTGTAAAAATCAATGTACAGATGTGATGTTAGAATTGTTGTGCATAATTCTACTTCAACCTCACTGTAAATACTCGAATTTTCGTTATTTAAGTTATCTCAATTTATGGTAACGCCTAAAAGTATGCCTTAGCTTATGATGCCTAATAACTAAATTAATTCAGCCATATAGATAGTAACTATAGTTATGCGGCAAACTTTCTAGAGCCATCTAGACGTTACTAGTATCATCTACACGTCTGGGCTAGAGTATAAATACTTGCGGCGACTAGCATAATGAGATCATTCTAAGTTCAGACTTTGTCAAAAACGTATCACGCTGAAAAAATTATAGTTGGTTGTGAATAAAAGCTATAAATTACGGTTGTTAAAGTGAGTAAGTACTAAATAAAGGTGTGTAAATTATAAACAGTGTTTAAAGTGTTGTGATTTTTTAGTTTTATTAAAAGTGCAATAAAGAACTCGAAACGGTTTATTATAAAGGAAATAAACCAAAACGTTATTAGAAGGCAGTAACGTAACAATATTTTGTTTTCGATTTCTAGAACATCGTAACCTTTTCCGAAGTTTTTAACCCATCAATAAGAAAATGTTGCCAGGAAAGCAAAATTGTGTTTTGAGTTTAAGATTCATATAAGGGTTCTTTGTGCCGCATATAATTAAAATTTTAACATCTAAAAGTGATTTGCTCTCCTTTAAGCGAGCAAATCACTTTTTAAGAAGCTATCGTAAAAGTTATCGTTAACAAATTTTATTTCAATAACAACATTTATAAGACAAATATATTTGTATAGGAGCTATAGCCAAATATGAACCGATTTGTGTTGCAATAAGATACTTTTGGACCAAGTTTAATCTAAATACTAAAATAGTTTATGAGCACGAGGAAAGAAGTTTGTATGGGGGTCATATGAAAATGAAAACCGATTCTGACAATTTTCATTAGGTTTCGTCTCAAGGTTAGATGGCGGCATCCACCCAGCCAGCCAGCTGAACGGTCGGACGAAAATAGGGGTTGCAATACAGAAATCGTCGAAACTTGATCCGTTATCCTAATTCGAAATACCGAATTTATCTTAATCATCCCTAGGTACCGTTGGTACTCAACAGATAGAGTTTGCTTAAAACCCTAAAAATGTGAAACCGCGGTTTCGGGTTTAAAATGATTAAAACCGGTCGGTTTCGGTTTTGAAAATATCAAAGTTAAACTTCATACATAAACATTTATATATTTTTATTTGTTTCAATGCAGGTACTTTTATTAACCCTTGTATGCCTGGGGCTGGCCAGGCATTTCTTGACTTTTTTCCAGTTTTTTTATATACATAAAAGTTCAGTTTATTAGAACGAAACATTATGTATTCCTCAATCAAAGTGTTTTTTACAAGAAAATGAGAAAAAAATTTAAACACCGTAGGCGTCGCAATTGGCCAAATGCAAAATTTGTGCATATTGTATCCACCTGGGCCTGGCTAGGCCCTGCCCTGCCCTATTATATATGTACTTTAGTTAATTAAATCAAAATGAAGCGAATAAAAAAGCAAACGCAACACATGAGAATTCTTTCTTTACTGCTTTTTAGAAGAATTGTTCCACTTTCCGACAAAATGTTCCTGCTATAGCCATTAAACTCCATACATATAAAAGTAGTCCTAGCCTTTCCCAGAGGTTCGTTAGTGTGAGTTTTTTCTATTGCCACAAAAACTCCATACAAAATACTATTGTTCCCAGCTAGGCCCAAGAGGTAGTTTGTGCCACACAAATTAGGTGTCTACTTAAGAGCTAAATAAATAACATTTGTTCTTCTTAGTACTTATTTTGAATTTTAAGAATTTTGAAATACTTTACCATTGTTGCAAGCTGTTATTTATAAAGTTTTTCTATATGAAGTTCCAGTATTATGTATAATTTGCAATTTCTTTAAGCATAAATATGTATATTGTTAAAGTAAATCCCAAAACCGAGGTTTTTTTTGTCGGTTTTCGGTTTCGGTTTTTAGGCATTTAAAACCGCTGTTTCGATTTCGGTTAAAACCTATCAACAGATGCTTCTTTAATAATTTCAAAAGCAGAGTAGGTTAGATAGCCGCAGCTCCCAAACAAGAAGCGAATGTATAATCTTGCCGATCTATGCCCTTAAATTGCAAACTAACTGTGCTAGTTGCTCTCACACTTGCATTGTCACCCAGTGGTTAAGGTTCACCATGAGATCAGGCCATATGTCTCATGCTGATGTAACTCCATTCAACATCTGTCCCAAAGTGCACCAAAGTTTTCAATGCGTATCACAGTTTGTTAAAAATAAAAGTTTAGGTCAACAAATTTTTATTTGATTCAATGAAAAAATTTATCAAAATTACACTTTGCAAAATAGCATTTAATAAAACATATTTAATTATGAAATATTTTAATATTTCTTCATATTCAATAAAATAAAATATTTAAATCAAAGTAAAGACAGTAATTTTAAAACTCGTGTCCATTTTTTAATAGCTTTGATATCGTTGCAAGTAAGACTTGAGTGTTTGTAATTCTCATTCGCTTTACAGTTTTATTTGTATGATATCTTTAGTTTTTCCAAGATCTTTGGTAAAAGGTTTACTGATGATCTGGCCTAAGCAACCAGCGAAATGCGCATGGGAACTAGTTTATCCCCCCCCAATAAATTTTAGTGTATTTATCAAAGAATAAAAATTGGAAATTTAGCACATCATAATTAATAAATAAATAAATAAAAATTTGATAAACATTCGATAAACATTTTGTTTGATTGATTCAACATTTCCAACAATTTATTTAAACAAATCACGAAAACATTTTGTTGAACAAATTATTTTGGGCAACAACTGATTTTATTGACTCAATTAACTTGGTTGTTTACTTAAAATTCACTAACTATACCTACAGTTGGCGCCCTATGCTCCAGTGGGAGTTAAAGGAACATATATATATACCTACAAACTTTTTTATCAATACCGCAAAAATCGTCAACGCAGAAAATTAAAAAATTTGTTTAATCAGAACAATTTTGATTTTTAGTTTAACTGTTGATTTTCAATTTTCGTTCAACCCGGGTTCATATCCCAGCTCAGCCAAGGAATTTTAATAAAAATTCCAAGTTGTAAAATTCCTTCCACAGTAAAAATAATTTAATGAAAATTAAATTTGATGACCTCAAGCCTAATTAAAGAATATCGAAATTTTTTTTAATCAATTATGAGATTTTCGTATTCAAATACATATGAAAATTATTTTTTTCTGTGTAATGATACATTTTTGACTTTGATTTCAAAGGAACTCAGCCTTAATTAACAATTTGATTGAGTAGCCAAATACAAAATTACTTCAGAAGAAGTATTTAACATATTTTGTAAAAATAGAATAGAAAAATAACATTAGAATAACCTTTTCAAAACTAAATTGATTTTAACAGAATTATTATTTATATATTTTAAACTCGAAAACAGTTTAATTTTCTAAATATGTATGTATTTTGTTTTTTGTTACAATTCATTGCAGACTGAGTTCTTGTGATACGCTCATGTATATTTACTGCCTATTTCCGATGTGCGAAATAATACCCTAAAGTTTATCGATTTCAAAAATCACGTTATTTCGTTATTATTCTGGAAATGGTTTAAACATGCTTAATATGCGTTATACTGTTTTTTTTTAATAAATTTCAAAAGTATTTTGTTTTTCTACAGGAAAAAAATTACATTTAAACATATTTTCACTTCAAAGGAGTAGAAAAAAAATAAGATAAAAAAAAAGAAATTTAAAAAGGGGATTTTTTTTTAATCAATTGGTTGGTTGGTTGGTTTGTTAAGTGAAGTGTAGACTTTGGTATTACTTTGTTTTTTTTTCATTTCACAATTCCCATACCTCTTTATCCACTTTCTCCGCTATAGTGTATCTTCTCACCTGACCAACATGCTCTTTCATACCCAACCAGTTCTTGTAGCTCATGGCAATACCGCTATTGCGCCATTTATCGTAATTGGCCCTCTTTTCCGGATCGCATAAAGTTTCCTTGGCCTCCTGAAAATAGAAAAAAAGAAACAAACAAAAATAATTTATCATATTTTATGTAAATAAAATGTTTTAAAAAAAATTGCACAAATAATTTGTATATGCTTTTTTATGTAAATTCGGTTTTAACACTAGAAACGCCGACAGTTACGAAAATCGTTTAAACGCTGCGGAGCTCCTTTAAACAAAATTTATTTATTTTTTTGAACCACAATAACTAAGCAAATTATAAATTTATATACTAAAGGCCTTATTCATTTAAAATATTTCATGTTTTATAAGACAAACTTTATATGAAAATTTGTTTAATTAACCTTTTATAAAACTGAAAAATTTACTATTAATGAGGGGGTTATTCTTTTGTCTTTATAATACAAAAATGGGACGATAATGGGAAGTCTGCGTTTCTTGCGTTAATTATATGGATTAATTTTTAAAATTGTTATTGGTTTTATTTTATATGTCAGCCTAAAAGTCTAATATCCAAGTTTTAATCAATTTTATGTATGTAAATAGAATTTAATTTATTTAGTCAACCAAAAGTATACAATAATAATGGATTTTACATTTAATAATATTTTAAAGCACATTTTAGGGGTGGCAATAAATAAATAAAAAGTACTTCCCTTTTTAGGTAAAACCCCAATAGGAAAATTTGTCGCATAAATAAAATCCATTGCAATTGTGTTGTGAACAAATTTTAATTAATCCTGACTATACAATACCATACACCACAGTATATACAAACACATTTTCAAGAGTGTACCCTATATAGGACCCATCCGCAATCATGGATCCTGCAAAACAAAATTATATTACAAGATTAATATTCATATTTATGGTGTTTTCTTTTCTACAAAAAAGTGTGACATTTTATTTAAAAAAATGCAATTTGGTGTCTGTTTCATAAAAATTTTGCTTCCAAAAAAGGGTGAGTTTTTTAGAATAAAACAAGCCACCCTTTTCGGGAGCAAAATTTTTAAGAAACAGACTCCAAACTGCATTTTTTTAAATAAAATGTCACATTTTTTGTAGAAAAGAAAACACCATTAGTGTTCCTTGTGCCAAATATTATCTAAATATTTACATGCAAAATGAGATTTGTTGTCTTAAAGCGATTTTAAAGAGGGTATTTATATAGGGACCTACAGTTCTGGACCAGAGAACGGCTTTGTGCGATTGCAAAAAAAAAATCGCAGTAAATGAACACCAACAAATACACTCGCTTGCGGTCATACAATCAAACTTGCGCAACCGCAAACATTCGCTGCTGGTTTGCAGTCATTCAAATAATGCACATCGTGATTTGTTATTTATTTATTATCGTTTAGCTTCGTTTGTCAACTAAGATATTTGTGTGTTCGGTTCGAAAATGATTGTTTTGGTACAGAAAAAAAATACAAACAAAAAAGCCAGAAATCAAGCAATCTTACTCATGGATTTATTCAGCATTAACTACACAGAAAAAATTATTGCCGAATTATTTTCAAACAAACGCTTGTTTGAAAATTTTTTTGATTTCTACAAATTTTTTTACTGATTCAATCAATATTTTTGTTTGATTTTTATTTAACCAACAGAAATGTGGACAACTCTTCAAAAATTTAATAAGCGCGCTATTGGTTTGAAGTTTTCATAATTTTGTATGAAATATTTAACGCTCTTTAATGTTGTCGTCTTTTTGCATTTTTTATTGATTGTAAGCAACACTTCTTTATGTGAAATATAGGAACTACAACAAAAAACACATGCAGTCTATTTTTGGACGCTTTAAAAAAGTACAGCAATAAGAAAAATGATAAAATAGCGTGACGAGGTTTGTAGTAAAAAAAACAACAAAAGCAATATCAGGTAAAAAAAACCTTTCATTTTTTTTAAACAACAGAAAAAACACATTATAAGAAACAAAATAAATTTTTGGTTGGTTTCAAAGTTGGTAAAAAAAAACCAAATCCCGTATTCAATTTTTTCAAACAGTTTGTTAATACATCAAATACAAAAATAGAATGGTGGCGGAAAACATATCGAGTCGGTCTGCCGCCGTTTTTGGTTACATTTCTTCTTCATTAGCAAAGGAAAGGATAAAGCAACAGTGAGTGATAAAGAAAAACACTGTGAGTATAAATATGACTTCGTTCAAAAATTATTCCAACAAAAAAATGTGTCTCAAAGCCAGCCGGGCCGCTCTGCCAACAGTGCTTGCTTGTGTGCGCGTCATTGGTTGTGCCAAAACTTTTTTGTTTGATTCAGCAAAAATATTTGTTTGAAATTTATATGAATTTCGGTAAACTTTTTGTTTGATTCTGTAAAATTATTTGTTTGAAAAAATCGGCGTTTTTTTTTCAATAAACAAAATGCAAATAAATTGTTTGAATATGCGAATTTGTTTGTAGGACCGATTTTAGACAAAAAATTGTTTGATTCTACAAATTTTAAGTTTGAATTGGAAAAATAATTTTTTCTGTGTATGTAGTACAAGAAAAAAAAATTTAAATGAAACTAAACGCACATATGTAGGTACAAACAATTTCCATAGAAACAGAATACTTTTTTTTATCATTTCTTAAAAAGTACAGTAGTTCTGTATGTACAATGTATTCTTGTTATTGTTGTTAATGTTAACAAAGTGTCTCATCGAGTGGTTTATTGTTGTTAATGTTAACAAAGCGTCTCATCGAATAAGCAATGACTACTTGAATGCAAAAGTATAAGAATGTGTGCCTTTTGAATTTACATAATTGTGTTATATTGCGTGCGGAACAAGAAATGCAAACAAAGCACTTTCAATAAAAAACGCACACATGCAAAAATCAAATTTGTACGAAACGATGTAAAAATACCAACGTTGAACTTTGTTTTGCAGGCAAAGAGTGAATGTAAATTTGAGCGTATGAATAAATCAAGAAAAATAGTGATTTTGTAGTTCTCTGTTCTTGACCTACAGATATTATAAAAGTTTTGTTCGCCAATTTGAACATCAATACCAATATTTTTAATGCAGTTACGGTACTAAGAGTTATTTTCGGGAATTGTAATTGCATTGCAAATATGGCCAAATATTGAGCGATTTTAATAAAATTTGTTGAGATAATTTTAGTTAAAACAAGAAGTTTTTGTACCAAATTTAATCTAAATACCAACATTTTAACATGGGTAACGGGCTCAAGGGCTCTGCTCTTAAAAGAAGATTGCATGGAGGCCTTGTAAACAATTCTCACCATTTTCAATTAGCTACGCCTTAGGTACCAGGACTTTGATGTCGCAGTAAGAGTTTTAGAGTCAAATACGGGGTGTCTGTACCGGAGTTGGGTCAGAGTACCTTTAAAAACTCGCAGCTCCGACTCCAAAATTTCTCTGTATAACACGGCATACAAAATTCAAAGAAAGTTTTCAAATATTTTCTAAAATAAAATTTTTTCAATAAGATTTTGTTTGTCGTGCTTAATTCCCAATTTGTATTCTTGATTAAAACACTGAAATTGATTGTTAGGGGATAAGCTAGTTTCTATGCGCATATCACTGGTTGCTTAGGCCTGATCATCAGCCAAAGATATTAGCAAACAAAACTTAAAAGTGAATGAGAATTGCAAAACTCAAAAATTTTGTTTGCAACGATATCAAAGCTTAAGCAAAATACTAACAATAAATTGTGAGTTTATCTTTTCTAACACCCCCACTACAAATAGTTGGAATTCATCCAACATAAATTGTAGTTGTTAGTAGGTTAAGAAAAAACAACAAACACTTGCTTATTGTTTTCGCAAGAAATTCAAAATAAACCGAGTTGCCAGGTCAGTTTTTTTAAGCCGTGCACTTGCTAGTTAATTATTAAAGTAATTTTTGGGAATACAACAATTTTTTCGAAATTCGCGACGCAATATTTTAAAGATCACTATGAATGAGTAGAAATTTATCATGAGCGTTTGTTCATTAGAGATATTAGAGACATATGACGCTTGTCATCCGTGCGGGGCCGCAGCTTCCGAGTAATCGCCAGTCAGTCAGTATTCGCGGCCCATTTATTGCTAGCAGTGGTAATATTCGTGTGCCAAAGTTTGAGCTTGAAGAATATAAAACGTACCCCCACACGTCATCCCAGTCCAAAGGAACCCGTTAGATAATGGCGGATTCTAGCCTTATGTTCCCTGGTATATTCCTGTGCCGCGTGCACCAATTATCATCCTGATGAGCTATCTCATTAAGAGATGAGCTACAGTCGAGGGCTGTTCAAGGTCATAACGGTGGAATGATTATAACTATTAACGGTAGTAGAAGAGACACTACCTATAGATAATCTAAGCCAGCAGATAACGTGAGTCATAATCTTAGTGTAAATAAAGGAAATATAAATATTGTACGCAACTTGTTCAATGCAAATAATTCATTTGTTGGAATAAACCATTTGTGGCAAAAATAAGTCTTTGTATTTAAGTTTTAGCTGTCCTGTCGTCACCTTAAATGCAAACGGACGTTACTAAAATCTTATTGTTTTTGAAGGAGAAGCGAAATACTTTACAAAATCAAGAATTATTACATAAAGTCGTCATTTCTGGTCCCATGGGTCTAAAAGTGTCATATGATGTTGTTTATCCATCAAAAACTCCAATTTTATGGTCTGTTTGCATTTCATGTTGTAATAGAAAAACTTAAATATAAACCTTTACCTCAACAACAGTTTGTAATGGCAGATCCACTTTTGACTTAAGATCCCATATGAGATCCCCTCAATTTTTTTTTATCAGAATAAATCTTTATTAATCATCGGTATTAGGACCATATAATGTCATATTCTTAAGTCTCATATGGGACCTTCAAGGTTTAGGGAAGGGGTTATCTAACTATAAACAGAAAAAATTTGTTCACCAATTAAAGCATTAATCAAAAATAAAATAAGTTTTAATAAATAATTTAATCAAGTGAATTAAAAGTTTAATCAAGTGAATTAAACGTTTAATCGAGTGAATTAAGCGTTTAATTAACACTATTATTTTGTTAAGTGGTGCACATTAATATAATCAATTAAACTTTTAATACACTTGATTAAATTTTTAATTAAAACTGATTTATTTTTTAATTAATACTTTAATTGGCGAAAAAATTTTTCTGTGTACGTTTAACTAGCTGTCGATTATAATTAAATTTTCAGATTTCTTATTAATCTTAGTTCGTTTAAGGTAGACAACCATAAAATATTTATGTATGTAAACATTAATATCTTTCTTATTAAACATTTTATTTTCATAAATAATTTATTTTATGCTTATCTTAAATCGTCTCAATTGTTTTGAAATATTGTTTTATGTGCTCATAAATTATCAAGCTATTATTTATTTATGTACAAACATCTTCTTAAAAGATACTTGTAATAAAGTCACGTTTTATCAATATTGGTAGTATAAATAAGTTTTTACTCTGTGTCTACCAGATGGTTTGTTTTATTTGTTATTTATGTTATCACTGTTCTATTGTGGAAAATATTATATATCAATTTTTAGGATGGTTTTTTAATGACGTGGGTTTCCGATAGAGAGTATGTTCATCATTAAGCTTAATGTCCGCAACACGCGTTGGATACTTTCTTAACCTTTTTCCAAGAGACATGCGACGCATGTAAAAGTAAAAAGTAAATCTACTGTGCTACTGCTATGTAACTTGCCAATACAATTACAATGATTCTACTTTTTGGACACAAAATGCATTTAAAGGCCCAACCATAAAATGCATAGCCGTGCTTATAGCCCAGTCATATTGAGTAAAAAAGGGGCCAACCTCGGAATAAAAGATAATAACCTGAAAATTCGTATAAACTTTTGTTTCGTCGTTCTAAATTTTGTCTCAAAAGTCACAAATAACACAGTGTTACAAAATTGAATGAAATAGAAAAACCTGGGACCGGATATTATTTTTCTTGTAGGGCTTGTCAACTAAAACAAGATTCCAATAGTGAAATATACCGGACACCTCCAAAATCCGGATTTACGGGTAAAAAACCGGGTTTTGTACCTTTGCGCACTTATAAGCCTGTAATTTTGTTGATAATGATCCGATTTTCAATTTCTTACCAGATTTGGAAAGAAGAAACTGAGATCTTTCGAACAATGTATAATTTATTTAAGAAAACTGGAGAAATTTGGGTGTTATTGTCGAGCAAACACAAATTTTGTAGATTTTTCAAAAAAATTTCAAATTTAGTGACGTTTTTATACATTATTTTCTTAAGAAACTATAGTACTATTGAGTTTATTCAAAAAGTACGTTTATTAACGATTACAACGCATATTTGGGTTTAAAAATAGATAAGTAATTGACTGAGTTATTTAACTTTTCATGAAAATAAACTTTTAAACATTTTATAAAAATGTTATTAATCAATTAATCAATGTTATCCTAAACACAAAACAAATTTGTAATTAGAGTTTAAGTCATTCAAAAATATTGTTTTTTTTCGTGTTCTTTTTACGCACTTTCTTTAAACTTACAAATCACTGTTAGCCTAAACACAACTTAGATTTACAACAAATATTTGTAATGAGAGCTTTACTCATGTAAAATTATTGTTTTTTTTTTTTTAATATGACGTTTTGTTATTGTCTTCTTTTTCACTTTGAATCTGTGTATTAATAAAAACGTTTGCAATTTAATAAAAATCGAGTGCAATTTAAATTAAAATTATGACAAAGATGACAAAAAGCATCGCCGTTTACATCTAATTTTTTACAAATTGTTTCATGTATCCCAGTTTAAGATGCAGTGGTGCCAGAATAACGTCCTTAACTTTAACTAATTGGTAATTTAAAATGTTTTTGCTGCCTTTTCTATGTGACTCGCGAGATGGCCATAGTTTGCGATCATAACGATTCTGTGCACGACATATTACATACAAATCTTAAATTCTTCTTTCCAAATCAAGTATGAAATTGAAAATCGGATCATTATCAACAAAATTACAAGCTTATAAGTGCGCAAAGGTACAAAAACCGGTTTTTTAACCGTAAATCCGGATTTTGGAGGTGTCCGGCATATTTCACTATTGGAATCATGTTTTACTCGACAAGCCCTACAAGAAAAATGATATCCGGTCCCAGGTTTTTTGGACTGTCTCACCGTGTAATGCGTGATTTTTTAGCTATTATCTTTGTGGCAACACTGGTTTAAACAGCTGACGCACGTTTCGTGTTTTGTTTCACTGTCAAACATCTTCAGTTTGGTCTATAATTTAACCATGAATTGTCTTACAAACGAACAACGCAAGCTCATTTTTGGCTCAATGGGTACGTTAATAAGCAGAATTGTCGATTTTGGAGTGAAGATCAGCCAGAAGCATTGCAAGAGCTACCAATGCATCCAGAAAAAGTCACAGTTTGGTTCGGTTTATGGGCTGGTGGCATCATTGGACCGTACATCTTCAAAGATGATGCGAATCGTAACGTAACTGTGAATTGTGAGCGCTACCGTGCAATGATATCCAACTTTTTGCCCAAAATGCAAGAGCTTGATTTCCATGACATGTGGTTTCAACAGCACGCTTAACAATGGACTTATTGAGAGGCGAGTTCGGTGAACATTTTATTTCACGTTCGGGACCGGTCAATTGGCCGCCTATATCGTGCGGTTTAACGCCTTTAGACTATTTTTTGTGGGGCTATGTTAAAGCTCATGTCTATACACACATGCCCGCTTCAATTGACGCATTGGAAGACAACATTGAAGCATTTATTCATGAGATACCGGCCTAAATGTTGGAAAGAGTATTCCAAAATTGGACTAAGCGGATGGACCATTTGAGGCGCAGTCACGGTCAACATTTGCATGAAATAATCTTCAAACACTAAATTATATGGACCGTACTATCGATTCAAATAAAGATTTCATGCATTTTTCTGAATTTTATGTGTTTTTCTTTTTTTAAATTTCCTATAGCTCTTAAAAAATCACCCGTTACTATCGTGTGTCTTAAGATATTCAAGGGTAAAGGTCATTAAAATCGCGGTCTTGTGAATATCTCGCTTCTTACCGCTTCAATGAGATTGTACGAAAAAAAAGTTCAGACAAAAATTGTAGAGAATTTTATACTCAACAGCTTTCATATATGTGCAAATCTCATTTCAGCAGTAAGAAGCGAGATATTCGCTTGAGACAACATTTAGAACAACAAAACAAAGGTTTATACCAATTTTCAGGTTATTATCTCTCATTCGAGGTGAAACCCCTAATAAGACTGGGTGGACTATTAACCTACTGTCAAAAATTACCAAAAAGTCTCTCAAATGTATTTAAAAAAACCATAACAAAATCAAAAAACATTTGATTTCGTACGTAATGTGCGATCAGTTTCGCACTTTGCTTAAGCAAATGATTGTTGCATAAAACTTAACAAAAAGTTAAAGTAAGTTCAATATGGTTTGCTTCATATGATTTACATGTATTCGCACATTTGCTTAATCCAACTTAAGCACATTATGGTTAGGCTTTAACTCGTAGTGTGGACCTCCAGTCTTTGACGTTAACGTTCTGTATAATTTTTTTTTCATACAAAACTAATAGCGAGAAATTGCGGCGAAAAATGTTTATGTTCAAAGTGTTTTTCGAGAGTTTGTTGAAGAATAAAACTAATAAAAATAACCGTATTTCCATAAAACTTCGCATTGAAAATACTAGTTTTACAGTCACTTCTCGAAAATTTTAATCTTTTTTTAAAATTGAGGATGAAAAACTAGGGGCTTTATTTTGTATTTCTTAAGTTTAATATGCTTTAAATTATATAGATAATTTTTATAAGCCTGCTTTGAAATAATTCCATTCTATAAAGCGGTGAGATCTTTTTTTTACTACTAATATTTTTTGTTTTATATTTTTTTTGCATGTTATTCTCTTATAATTTGATTTGTGTTCAATAAATAACATTATTTAATATTTGTTTTTCTTTTCTTTTTTCTTAGGTAAGTAAATTTATGATGTCAGATGTAAGTGGAGCAATTTTTCGATAACAATATTTTACAACATGGTACAAGAGAATTTGGTTTGATATAGACACATACATATATACATATAAACATACATACATACTTATGCATACATAAATAAAGACCGCAATACTTCAAATTTGTTAAATTTTTATGAAATTAATACTTTTCAACAAAATGAAGTAAAAATCAGCAGAATTAAAATATTTCTATATATCGGTTTAAAAATCTATGTCATATCAAACGAATCTTTCAAGCGAATATAGGAAAAATTACACAAAGCATTTATTTGATTAATACAAATTAAAAAAAAAACCCCTTTGGGTTCTTTTGTTATATGAAAATTGTTATACCAAAACTCTTGTTTGAATACAAAAATTAATCTCTTAATGTTCAATGAATATTTGGGTCATTACTGATGGATAAAAAGAAAGTATCTTATTAACCCTTTACCGTAGTATTGAAATGCTATTTTTTATAATTTTTTTTTTTTTGGTTTTTTTTTAGGCTCAAAGAGATCTAGAACTTTTCTTTAAATGGTTATTTACCAAAATATTTCTTTTAGAATCGGACTTTAACATATTAAAAAAAAAAAAGATGTTTCTAGTCATATATCTTTGAATTTAGGTAAAAGGTCTTAAGTCAAAAACTGCAATTCGTAATGTTTAATTGAAAATTATTTAATTGCTTTATTTAATCGATTTATCGGGTGATTTTTTAGCTATTATCTTTTTGGCAACACTGGTTTAAACAGCTGACGCACGTTTCGTGCTTTGTTCCACCGTCAAACATCTTCAGTTTGGTCTATAATTAACCAGGAATCGTCTTACAAACGAACAACGCTTGCAAATTATTGAATTTTATTATCAAAATGCGTGCTCTGTTAAGAAAGTTCATCCCCGCTTCTTGTGTTCAGCGATGAAGCTCCTTTTTGGCTCAATGGGTACGTTAATAAGCAGAATTGTCGATTTTGGTGTGAAGATCAGCCAGAACCATGGCAAGAGCTACCAATTCATCCATAAAAAGTCACAGTTTGATGCGGTTTATGGGCTGGTAGCATCATTGGACCGTACTTCTTCAAAGATGATGCGAATCGTAACGTAACTGTGAATGGTGAGCGCTACCGTGAGATGATATTCAACTTTTTTTTGTCCAAAATGCAAGAGCTTGACTTGCATGACATGTGATTTCAAAAAGACTGTGCCACATGCCACACAGCACGCTTAACAATGGCCTTATTGAGAGGCGAGTTCGGTGAACATTTTATTTCACGTTCGGGACCAGTTAATTGGCCGCCTAGATCGTGCGGTTTAACGCCTTTATACTATTTTTTGTGGGGCTATGTATAAGCTCATGTCAATACACACATGCCCGCTTCAATTGACGCATTGGAAAACAACATTGAAATGTTGGAAAGAGTATGCCAAAATTGGACTAAGCGGATGGACCATTTGAGGCGCAGTCACGGTCAACATTTGCATGAAATAATCTTCAAACATTAAATTATATGGACCGTACTATCGATTCAAATAAAGATTTCATGAATTTTATGTGGTTTTTTTAACTTTCCTATTATGTTCTAAAGAGCAAATGATTGCGATCAGAAGTAGCTGTGCTAGATTTTAGTTATTTCGATCAACCGAAACAGTAATAAAAATTTAATTAAACCTTATAAAAAACTAAAATAACTTAATAATATTCACGTAAAAGATATAATCCTCTTTTGCTATTTGATTTAAATATTAAAAATTCTGAGGAGAAATAATGAACCTATTACAGCCCATTGTAGTTTCCCAATAAGTCGTATTTGGAAAAACTTTGTCATAATATAAAAAAAGCATTAAGTAATAATCGTGTTTAACCCTAGAACGTCATACTTCGTCGAATCGACTATGCATGTTTTTATTTTTCCGTATTTGAGCTCTTTTTAAGCTGACTTTTCGTATAGCGGCAACCGTTGAAATACTCTAAATGTGTGCGGACGTAGAGGTGTCTACCAGAGAATGACAACAAGTACCCATAAGAATAATATACAAAGGTATTTACCCACGCTTTTCATTATTGTGTATATACATATTTATAACGCAAATAATAACAACAGCTATGGTTGTGCGTTGCAAAAAAGTATGGTTATTACTTATACTTATGCACGGCAATATCTTCACGCAACCACATTCAGTAAACAAAAATACATGAATATTATGCAGATCCCTGCAAATAATAGGACCAGTCCAAACACGCGTGTAAAGAGTATTCCACAAGGGACCAGGACTAGTCCAAAAGTAACCCAAACGTATGGAAAAAACCTGGTCTATTTAACATTACGATGTCCTAGGAGAGGACAATATAACCCACCTTTGGACTACTAAGGAGTAGTTTTAAAACTACTCCATGGTATACACAAGAGGATTAGTTTTGAAGTCGTTTAAAAACGAAAGCACGTCGTTAAAAAACGAAGGCATGTCGTCTCACTACAAACACTTTTTAACAATGACATGGACCATGCTTGCATTACATCGGACCACTCCATGGGGTAGTCCATTTTATCAAAATGGATCAGGCGGTCCAATATTATTTGCAGGAATGTTATTCAATACCCATGAATATGTTTTGGTTATCTGCCATACAAATAAAATCTCCATGTTTAAAAAAATACCTTCAGTATTTTTGGCACTTCTGTGTAAAAATGAAAAAAAAAAATTTTTTGCAAAAATGTGCTTTGAGCACTAGGCAGGTATGGGACTATGTACACATTATTTATGATATTTAAAATAAATTTGTCCGTAACATCAGCAGTACCTATGTAAAACTACATAGAAGCTATACATTTTTATAAAAAATAGGACCACGAGGGGTGGGAAGGAGCAATTTCTTCTCCCTGAAGCTATCTGACAGATTTAAATGAAATTTAAAACATAGATAGATTCATATTTATAAAGACACTTGAGCTATGTATTTTTTAAAAAAATAGGATAACGAGGGGAGATAGGGGGAATTGAGTCCTCTCAAAAACTATCCAACAGATCTTAATGAAATTGAAGACATAGGTAGATCCATATTTACATAGACACATAAGCTATGTATTTTTTAAAATATATGACTAAAAGGGACATAGGGGTCAATTTCTGCCTCTCCGAAACTATTTAATAGATTTCAATAAAATTTAAAAATAATTTTTTCTAAATAATTAGTATTGTGGTTATTTTGTTGAACTATTTATGGTTTTTTCTGTGTACAATCGAATTGAAAGACTTAGTAGTCAACTTAAAAAAAATCAAAATCTTTTGATTTTTCTTCAACCATCTCGACAACCGTCAAACTAATCAATTGACAAAGCCATAAACGCTTTGATTTGGAGAACAACCGACTCAGTTGACAACTGAATTGAATCGTGTATAGGCTGTTTGAAATATATGTATATATACTTTATATACTTTTTATATTTTATATCTTTAATTATGTACAGTTTATAAACTTAAAAGGGTCGTAGATCACTGTTGTTGGAATTACAAATGAAATGATAAACTTATATACCCTTTCCACATGTTATTTTTTTCTAAAGATATAAATATTAAAGAAAGAGAAAGTTTTTTCCAAAAGTCCCAAATTAACTGTCATGTTATAAAACAAAAAGGTTTTTAGTTTGAAAAGAAAAACACATCTGAAAAGTTTTTTATTTTGTTGTTGTTTTAATGTAGTTCTTAAACAGACTTTGACTTAAGTTTTACCTTTTTGATAGACTTCAACTACTGGCATTCACGTATTCACATGTTGAAAGTCTAAAAAATTAACATTTATGAATATTTACGGTACAAAGAAGTGTGATCAGGGTTTTAAGCATATAAAATATTCAAAGAAATCTCAAAGAAATAAATACTCAAGAAAAGGTCGAATAAAAAACCAACTTTTTTTATTAAAAGAAATTTTTTACAATAATCTAAGTAAAATAATTGCTTTTGTTTTAAATAAGAATGGTCTAGGAGAATCATAATTCTTAATTTTTTTTTTATTTTTGTTAAAAAAATTTCAGTACAATTAAAATGGATTCGTTTGCCGTCAGTATTCTTTTATGCGGTTTAGAATAAAAAAAAAAAAACAAATAGTCGAATAGATTTCTGATCTGATCTGATCCCAGTATTATTGCTGAGCCGCTGAGATGCAACCAAGGACGGCTCCTTATTATAGGAGTATATTAAACTCCTTTATAACAACTACTCCAAATGTTGTTTAAAAGATGATGAGGCGATTATAGAAAACTGCATCTAACACTGCTTGGCAATCTTAGAATTTCTTAAATGGTTGGATTGTTTTAAGATAGATTGAAATGCTAATCAGACGATCATGTAGCAAAAACTATAGAAAATCTTTTTTCTAATGTAACAAGGATGAGAATGTTAACCCATTAGTGCATATGGTGCCTTTTAAGGAACACTCTTTTTTTCCACTTGCGTGCGTAATATTGTGCAATGTATAACGCGAATAAAAAAATTCGCACCACACGTGAAGGGTATGTAAGAAGGAAAAAAATCAACAGTTTGTTGCTTTATTTCTATTTTTTTAATGTGTGTTTATTAAAATGAGATTAAGTAACTGAATTGTTAAAGTTTTAAAATAAAAATGATTTTAAAAATACTAGCAATTTGCGTTTTTTATTCATGTCCCTTTTAAGGGACATTATGCTCTATGGTAATATTCATTGCTATTCTTATATAGACCTACTATTGCTGAAATATTGAAGCAGTTAGAATATATAGACGACAACTTGCAAAATACCAACATATTTGCAATACCTCCTTTGGATTAATGAATTATTTTCATAAATTTTTTTTCAATTGAAAATTTTAATTTTTCTTACATAAATGTTTTTATCGATAATTTTTTCATATCCGTGAAGCTTCTTTGGCATTTGTCAGCTTCTGGAATATGCTCATTTGATACAATAAGCGATAGTCGAACCGAAAAGTGCCCACTCCGTCCCGTTTCGGAAATCATTTTTCTGATAATGGCAATATACTTGTCGTACGATGGAAAGACAATAACGTAGTTACCTTAGGAACTAATTTTGAAAAAAATAAATTGGAACGTGAAAGCGTTATGCAAGCGTTATGAGAAGGCGCCATGCAGATACCCAACCAAAAGTATTTCAACATTTCAATCAAGGCATGAATTGACCAGTTAATTGCTTTTTAGCGGTCTTGTATAAGACAACGTAAGTGATGGTAACCAATTTTCGCATATCTGTTGGATGCTTCCATTGTTAATGGTTGGCTACTAATAAGCAGGCTGCATCCCAATGATCTAGATTGCTCAAACGTGTTGCAATTCCGTAGATATATAGCAACTTCTTACCTAGAAACGTACAGTGTGACATCTGTAAGAGATTACAGACTATCGATTTTCATTGCTGTCAATCGATATGACGGTAGAAATGAAATAATAGACTACTCCAAAATGGATAAAGATGTGCAAGCTGCGGTAACAAGTCTAATTTTATGTGCAGCAAGAGCCTTCACCCAAAAGAATATTTCAAAAAATTTCACATTTCATGTGACGATATTGCATAATGTCCCTTATAAGGGACTCCTTCTAAAATCTTTAAAAAAAAATGTTATTCAAACAAAACTTCTTAAAATTATTTTAATAGTTGTTTTAAATTACGTGTTCAAAAAGAATTTTGTTAAAAGTACTTGGGGAACTTCATGCACTAATGGGTTAATTATTCTGTGTTATTTTAAAACTTACCAAGTATTCTTAGCCTCTGGTTGGTTTGACTTTGTTGCCACGAGTTCTAAGTACTAGTTTTTTTTTTTGTGAATTACACTGACCAAAAAATTGTGCAATGTATGCAAAAAGGGTTTTCGAAAAATTCAAAAATTTCAAGGCCCGCAATTTCGAAAATCCGTTTTACATATATCACACGAACTTTTGGTCTTTAAAGACCCCTAGTGAAATTTGATGCAGAAATTTCGTGGAACATTTTAACCCTCTAAAGTGCCGTTTTAGTGTATTTTTGTGTGAAAGTTGGGAAAAAAAAGACAAAAATGACCCCTTAAAATGAGAGTTAGAGGGTTATTAAATTCTAAGAAAAGAATCGCCATACGATTCTACTGAAGACATCTGAAATTATTTTTTAGCTCAGATGAACATTTAGTATATTTTTTTTTTGACTTATACCAAACGCCTTTTCAAAAAATTCAAAAATATTAGGGGCCCATATTTCGGGAGCCCGAGCTAACTTTTCAAAACCCTTTGGCAGATTTTCTCTTTTTTTTTTTTTTGTTGCATAGTGTAATACGAAATTTGTTTTAAAACATATTACTTTAAACTTTAAATAAATGGCTCCACGAAAAGCCCCCCCAATGAAATAACCCCCAATGAAATAAACCCCAAAAAATAGGAAATAACATGTGGCAGCTCTACGATAAATCTTGTCAAATTCACACAGAATGATAAATAGTCGGGATAAATCAAGTTTTCTATGATTACTTTAAGTACGAGTCGAACTCAAAAATTCAAGAACGAATAACACTAAAACGTACTCAAAACAATCCTAAATGGGATAACTTTCGAAAAACAATCCCGAAATTTCTTGTAATAAGTATAAAATTCTTAAATCAAGAAAAAAAATAAAAAGATTGAACTTTTCGTTGTGTTTAACTCTCTGGCCTACGCATGTTTCGTTTTCTATACACATTGAAAAAAGGTCTGGCCAGACTCATGTGTACTACGAAGGGTTAAAATGTAAATTTTAATTCTTGATTCTCATTTAGTTTATATTTTTGGTTAAATATGTACATAAGATTTCTAAAGTAAAAACCATATCGGAAATGATGTGGATGTTTTATCATTCTGTAATGCGGGTAAGTAAATGAATTATTATTAAAATTTCTATTTTTGGTTTTTTTCAAGCACGAATTCGGGAAGATATCAACTTAAAAAAACTTGAATCAAGCGCATTTTAACATTGATTCTATCTTAATTTTTCTTAAGTCAATCTCATTTTAGGAATATTTTATGTACGAATTCGGATTAAAAAAAATTATAATACTTTAATCAAGCGCATTTTGAGATAGATTCAATCTTAGTTTTACTTAACTCAATCTCATTTTCAGATTATTTCAAATACGAAATCGGGATTGAATATGGATAAATTAAGTATTTTGCGATTGAAAATCCCTACTTAAATTAATCTTTCTGTACTTGATGTACTGTATATTTATTTATTTATTAATATATGTCTATGGAATTTTATTCCTTACAGACAATTTAAAAAATAATTGATTACAAAATGATACACATAAAAATATTATACATAATTAACAAGAAAAATTACTAACTGTTGAGAAATGTGATTATTGCCCTTTTTATAGCATTAGGATTTGATGAAAAGTCGATAAATCTATATAAGTTGTTAAATGCATTGCTCATTCTCCTGAGAGGGTCAGCATTAGCATAATTAGCTCTAACAAATGCAACTGACAATGGTATGTAATTCTGGGATGGACGTTGAGGAATGTTGAGAGAAATATCATTAATCAAAAATCCACAGCAGATGTCACCATTAATAACATTGAATATAAATGACACATTAAGCATAGCTCTACGACTTTTTAATGTAGGAAGTTTAATAAGAGCAAGTCGAGCAGCATATGAAGGCAAGTTTAAGGGGTTAAAACGTAATCCACGAAGACAAAACAACAGGAATTGTTTTTGAGCCGACTCAATGGCATTGGAATGGATTTCGTAAATAGGGTCCCATATTATCGATCCATATTCAAGAATAGGTCGAACTAGTGCCATGAATAATGCTTTACCAATATACGGATCATTAAGCTCTTTAGCCCAACGTTTTATATAACTCAGTGAGCCCCTTGCCCTATTTATTATAGCTGTTATATGCAGAGTAAAACTCAATTTAGGATCAAATAATATACCAAGATCTTGGAAGCTGTCAACTAATTCCACTTTATAATCACCCAGAAAAAAATCAGCAACAATCGGGTTAATTCTTACAAAGCGCATTGTTTTACATTTCTTAAAATTCAGCTCCATAAAGTTGATGTTGCACCATTCATAAAAGGAGTTTAAGACCTTTTGAAGTCGATGGTGGTCTAAAAGTTGGTTATAGGTTAGATAAACTTTGACATCATCAGCATACATTAAAATATTCGAGAATTTTATTACATTAGGCAAGTCATTAATAAACAATGAGAAAAGCAGCGGTCCAAGGTGGCTTCCTTGAGGTACTCCAGAAAGAACATTAATATTTTTAGAATAACTGCTTTTAAAGCAAACGGTTTGCGTCCTATCTGATAAATATGAGTATATCCATTTTATGCAATGCTTCGTAAAACCAATAAATTGTAGTTTCTTTACAAGAAGCAAATGATTTATTTACTTTATCGAATGCTTTGCTAAAATCAGTGTAAATGACATCGGTTTGATTTTTTTGAAGATTTGTAATCGTAGAACTTCCTTTACGAAATCCATGCTGATAAGGAGATATTATATTTGCAACTTGATAACTCAAATGTTCTGAAATAATTTTCTCAAAAAGCTTAGGTATAGCACTCAGTTTTGCAATTCCCCTGTAATTTTCAATAAGATACTTATTACCCGACTTAAACAAAGGAACAATATACGACTCTTTCCACAATTTAGGCAGATAAGCATATTTAATAGATGCGTTGAATAAAATTGTCAGAGGGATTGCTAAGGAATCTGCACACTTTATTAACACACAGCTAGGAATTTTATCCGGGCCATAACTGAAGGAGAACTTCAGTTTTTTTAGATTATTTGTAATCATATACACATCAAGAAGCAATAGTGATATTGTATTGTTTTCCACCAGGGGAAATGGATAATTGACTGAATTATCATATGTTGAATTCGAGTAGGTGTTTGAGAAAAAATCAGCAAACATGTTACTTATAACTGTGTCATTGCTAGATTCAATTTGTCGATAAGTCATTGACGTAGGATAACCAACGGTTTTTTTCTTTGAGTTTATACATTTATAGAACGACTTGGGATCACGTTTTAAATTAAATTTGATTTTATTTAAATAACGATTATGACAAATTTTGTTTAGACTAGCAATATAGATAGTCTACAGATGATCCAGATCGCTTGAATACTTTATAATATTTATTTTTCCTATTCTTTGCTCGAGAAAGCTGCACACTATTCCAAGGCGGTCCCAGTAATACTTTAAATGTGCGTTTTGGAATGCACACATCCATAAAAGAACACAGCTTGTTGTAAAACACATCAAATATACGACACATGGAATCACTTGAGTTTGAAGAATATGCCAAGATGTTACTCCAGTCAGTATTACTTATAAGATCATTTAACATGTAGTAGTTAGCTCGTTCGAAAGAAAATACTTTTTCAGTACTAACATTTAATGATACAGCACAATCCGAAGGAATGGATACAATAACTTTTGAGTGCATATGGTCTGTATTGGTAGTTTAAGCGCCCATATTTATGCGTTTAAAGATTGTTTATATGTTAACTGATTTATAGATTTGTTGGTTTAAACACATTTTAAACCGAAAAGAGAGTTTAACTTGCTCTGATTTATAAGCCTTCAGTGTATTCCTTGTATACGTAGCACTTCTGTTTTATTTAGATTTTTTTTTAGTTTCATTTTAGAAAATAACCGTCCCTGTTTTTTCGAATACTTTTGTATTTTCTTCCAAAATAGCAGCCATACATATTTATTACTAAGTATCATTTAAATATCTAATGAGGCATCCAACGACATCAACATTATGTTTATGCATGCCCCAAATCTCGCCTGATTTAAGGTATGTAGGTATATTTACTTATATGTTTTGTTTGTTGTTTTAAAAGGAATTGTACAGATTATAATTTTAATATTTCGAGTGGTGTTTTAATATCGCCTTTTTTACTCCCACATCTACAAAGTAAGTCGGTTTAATGTTCCTATAGATTTGCTTATGCCAATGTGTGTACTCGTAGGTTTATTGATCCTGGAATCTAATGCATACAAACATACTGTTGTGACTGTGTGTGTGTGTGTTTTCCTCGACCTACATAAAATTTAACATTGTTACACCCGCCCATACACTCAGATACATACATAATTGTTTGTATCTATGGAATATTTTATGTGCAAGGTATTAAAAAACACTGTAACATTTTTAACAGTTCGTTCGCTACAAATGGCCGGCTGTTGAATTATTAAAGACTATTTCCATTAAAATTTAATTATATCTCTTTTATGTTTTATTTTTGTTTCACATTTATTCTCTGGGCTTACAATTTGCCCTGATTGTTTTCATCCCCAAACACATGATTACGAGGAGTGGTGTTTAAGAGGATGTTCATTATATTTTGGTTTTTTTTTTTTTTAATTGGTGATTGAAGAGAGTTTAAGGAAACTTGTTTGAATGCGCACGAAATATATTTTACAAAATTTCCTTTTAATTTACTTGTTAAGCAATGAAAGTTTTTTATATTTTTGTAAAAAACAAATAAGACATTAGGGTTTTTTTTTTGTCAAGTAGGAATTGTCTTTTATTTGTGATTTATTTTAAAGTTGCAAAAGTTAAATGTAGGAGGTGGTACACTCCTTCTGCAGCCAGATCATTATTACTTAGTCACTTGTCTTGGAGTTAAGTGTTATTTGCAATGAATGAAATTTTAAACACCCTCCTAAGAGACTTAACAAAAATATAATACGTATTCTCTTGACTTAAAGGGCCTTAGAATGTTTAACAACTTGCAATTATCTTTCAATTATGTTGTTGGGGTTAAGTAATTTTCATTAGCTCTACATTTTGAGTGGAAATGAAAAAAGGCATTCTACAATAGATCAAGTGCATCGAATTGCCCACACAATAGAAGAAGCTTTGGAAAAAAAGAAATTATGTTCACCTATATTCTTGGATGTTGCACAGGCCTTCGACAAGGTATGGCACGAAGGTCTACAACACAAACTAAGAACAAAACTACCTGTACAATATACTAACTTACTAAAATCCTACATGGATTATCGTTTTTTTAGAGTCAAACAGAGGAAAGAATACTCAGAACTTAAAAAAATTGGAGCAGGGGTACCACAAGGTAGTATACTCGGCCCTCTTTTGTATCTATTGTATACGTCAGATATTCCTTCTCCTATAAATGACAATATAATAGCAACTTTTGCGGATGACACTTGTATCCTGTCAGTTGGTGGTAACGAAGTGGAGTCTTGCACTAAGCTACAATGCTCTATAAATATTTTGCTAGACTGGCCGAAAAAATGGAAAATTAAATTAAATGAGGGTAAATCAGTCCATGTCGATTTTACATACAAATCAATAAGATACAAACTCATAAAAATATCGAACTCTATAGTCCCATATGCTAACCATGCTAAGTATCTTGGAATGACGCTTGATTCGAAATTAAAATGGAAAGAACATATAAAAATAAAAGAGACTGAATTGAATATAAAATTCAACAAACTTAAATGGATTATTGGAAGAAACTCTCTAGTTTCAATTCAAAACAAACTACTTATCTACAATCAAATGCTTAAACCAGTATGGACCTACGGAGTTCAAATATGGGGCTGCGCCGCTGAAAACCAAATTAATGTTATTCAACGATTTAAAAATAAAGTACTTAAGAATATTGTTAATGCACCCTACTATATTAGAATTAATGATCTACACAGAGATCTTGGAGTAATGAAAATCTCAGAAGTAATACAGAAATTTGCAGCTAATCACGCATATAGGCTTCAGAGCCATGTTAATCCAGAATCAGCCATATTATGTAATGATGAAATCTACTCAAGGAGACTGAAGAGAACAAAGCCACAAGATCTGGTGGCTGTTATTGCATGAATTTTATTAAACAGAAAAATATTACTTGTTAGTCTAAGACTAGGTGTAATGTAATGAAATGTATATATGTATATAATTTCTGCAAATAAAAAAAAAAAAATTAAATATTTTATAATAAAAACTTAAAAATCGCAATCATTTTAATAACAGCAGGTTGTGACTAGTGTATTTTTCAAAACAATTAACTTTAGAACAATTTATGCATACATAGGTTGTTATTACAACCAGTGTTGCCAAAACTTATTAAGGAAAAATGCTAGATTTTGTTAAAAAAAATTGCTAAATAAATGGGCCAAGCACATTTTTTTTTATCATATGTGGCATTTTGTTCTTCAGCTTTCGCGACGAGGTGTGAAATCGTCTTTTACAAAGGCTTGTCAGATGATCAACTGGTGCAACTGAACTGTGCACAGCACACAAACTTAATACCGACTCTGCTTACTTTGAAAAAACATCTTATGCTGGCAGCATTTTTGTGTTTTCTTATTTCTGCATGTTGCTCCAGGCCATTAAATTTAGAAACAGTATCGCATTTGCAGTTATTACAAAAGGTTTTTCATTTGTTTCAATTACTCATTCTTTTAACTTTAGGTGCTTTAGCCAATCCTTGTGAAACTTTAGACGCTCGGTTATTTGAATACCCAGTTATATGAGCATCCAGAATAGTGAACAATAACATTTTTACACATGAGGTTCTGAGTGAATACAAACTATCTCTTTTATGTGAACAACTAGCAACCGTTGATTTTTTTGTAACTAATTGTTGTAAAGGGTGTTTTTTTTAGAATATCACAACTTTGAGCTGGCATCACTGCTTTATTTGAGCACCCATTTAACAGCTGATAGTTGCTTTTTGTTTAGTTTGCTTTGAAATATCATTACGAATCGACTTATGACTTATTATGAATCGAGCAACGCGCAAATTGTTGAAATTTTTAATCAAAATAATCCGGCGAACGGGCTTAAGCACAAATTGATATTGAATTTCCACTCAAAATTTTATTTTCCGATGAAGCCCATTTCTGGTTGAATGGGTACGTAAATAAGCAGAATTGTCGCATTTGGAGTGAGTACAATCCAAAAGCTTTTGTCTAAAAAACCATTACATCCACAAAAATTACTGTATGTCTTCAAAAACGATGATGGTCAGAATGCGAAAAGTTGTTGATAATTGGCGCCTTGTACACGCCAGCCGTGGCGGCCACATGTCAGAAATCATATTTAAATTTCATACAATTTTTTTTCCAATAAATCCCGTTTCATTGATATTAAAAAATATATTTCCTTGTTTTATTATGAGTAAAACTTGTGTCACTCGCTAGTAAATGTGTATATACGAATACAAAGGAAAATTTATAAGATGGTTGGTGTTTGTTGAGTTATTGCTTGGAGTGAAAATAATATATCTGATAATGATATTTGGCATTGCGAAAATGCAGGGACAAGGCATTACAGAAATCCCTTAAAGCAAAAAAAAAATATAACCGACTACTTTCATGTACATAAATTATTAACAAACTGATTTAAAATAAAAACTTAATATAGGTTATGTATGTACATATATTAAAAATGATTTGAAAAACTTATTTTATATTGTCTCGAATTAATGAACAGGCCCAGTCTGAATTAGTTCCTATAAGCGAGCGTCTACTGTATTTCAATGCTAGACTCTTTCTTTTTTTTTTGATGTTTGTATTAAACATTAATAGAAAATATTTAAAATGCCACAAGAACGAAAAAATGCTGGAATTTGTAAAATAATTCTTGATACTCAATCAGTTTTTTTTCATGCCAAATGACTTTAAAAAAATGCTAAATTGGCAACACTGAATACAACCAACAAAATACATAATTCAAAAGACGTAGTATATTGCATGCAAACACTTGAGCTTTACAGCCTGGATGTTTTATTTTTTTGTATCCATTATATATTTTTAAAATATCCATGTTTATTTAAAATTGTATAAAAATAAACGAAATGTAAAAAACTTACGCACACATTCATACATAGAAAAAGTTCACCATCAATTGTTATAATTACTCATACTTGTTTGGCTTATCTGCATTAAAAACAAAGTAAATGTTAAAGGTTTTCATAACGCTACCACAAAAAAAAAAAAAAAAAACAAAATGGATGGTATTATGTTTTAGTCAATGCGTATGTGACATTTTAAAGTAATTGGAGGGAATTCTGAGTTATCTGCTTGTTGAATATTTAAAACAGCCGTAAATAAGACATCCCCTGCAAATAATACGACTAGTAAAATGTAGTCCATAAGCGACTAGAACTCGTCCAAAGGTAACCCCAATGTATGAAAAACATGGTCTATTTAACATTGCGATGTCCTAGGGCAGGACCATATAACCCAGATTACAAAGGAGTACTTTCAAAGCTACTCCATGGTATACTCCAGAGGATTAGCTTTGAAATCGTGTCAAAACGAATACATGTCGTTAAACAACGATGACATGTCGTTTCACTACATATTCTTTTTTACAATGGCATGGTCCATGCTTGCTTTACATTGGACCAGTCCAGGGAGTAGTCCATTTGATCAAAATGGTTCAAGTAGTCCAATATAATTTGCAGGGTCCTATTCAATTTTGATTAAAAGTGAATCTTTTTTTTCGTTAACAATTTCTCTATATCGAGATTAATGTCATGTCGATATCTATATATAAATCGGCAAAGGCAAAACGGTAAGGAACACTTTCCTCCTCTGTATTGAACAAAATATACACCATTTGAAAGGTATTTACTGATAGAAGTAAAAAAAAAGCTTTAGCGACATAATTTTTAATTGGACTTGGATCATCTCCTTAAATATCATGATCTCATAAGGTACCGTTACGATTTTATAGCAAAAACAAATTTATCTCAAGCAACAACCTTCATACAAAATTTTTATGAAATAAAATAAAAAACCTTCTCCTGTAAAATCTTGTTTTTGTGGCTTAAGCTTTTTTTGCGGTTATGGCTCGATAGGTTTTATTAAAATCTGTTAAATAATTTCAGAGTTGTAATAATTAATTACACTACGTGACAAAATTTCAACAAAGTCGTGCCCAAATGAATCTGACAGCTAATCATTATGTAAAATCCGAATATGAAGCCAGAATTGTCAAAAGTAGAACAGTTTTTGAGATATTCCAAAATAACTGTTATTTGTGTTTTTAAAAAACATGATGTGACTGAAATGCAAATATCTTCAAAAATTTTAAACGGGGTATGTATTTCTGTCTTTCTAGTGAAAGGTTATAAAATTTCTAAAATAACCATGGATTGCGTGTGAAGATTGGTCAAGAAATGACAGAGTTACAAGGGACAAAAGTTGAAGCTTCATTGAAAATTTTTTGATTTTGTTCAATTTTGCTCTATTCAAGTTATTTTTTTTAAACCAATGATTTAAAAATCCTAATAATTTATTGCATGCGACATTAGATTATTTTAATATGAAGATTTTCGCCCAACAAGACATAGATTGGTACAAAAATGACAAAGCTACAGAAGATTTAGTAAATTAACCCACATAGAAATTCTAAAATGACCAAAAATGTAGCTTTGCATATTAATTTGTTGTGGGTTAGTTCAAGTAATCTTCTGAAATTTTGTCATTTTTGCACCGATCCGGATCCTATTGGGCACAAAATGTTTGTATTGAAATAGGCTAAAATTTTATTTTTTGGATATTTTCATTTCAGTCACAGCATCTTTTTTAAAAACACAAATAACGGTTTTTTTGGAATATCTACTTTCGACAATTCTGACTTCATAATCAGATTCAGCGGAAAATTTTACATAAAGATTAGTTGTCAATTCATTTGGTCAAAAAATTGTCACGCAGTGTTATCAAATAATAAAAACAAAGGGTGGTCGATTATTCGACATTTTTCAGAAACCGGTTTTTGAATATTTCGACTATATAAATCACATGTATAAATCGGCCCAGGCAAAACAGTTAAGAACTCTTTTTTCCTTTGTTTGTTAACCGAACCTCTATGGGGAAAAAAGTATCAAAAAGGGGAATACGGGAAATTAAATTTCTTTATTTTTTCTGTGTTGCATGTGATAATTTTTAAATTTTCTACAATATTGCACTTAGCAACATAATACTAAAGGTGCAGGTTACTGAGTGAATGAGAACCTATAAGATGAAAAATTTTGTTGGCACTTTTTGTTTTTCATCTGGTACTTTTTGAATTTTTGTTAATATTTGACCTACAAAGAGAGAGGGAGAGGGAGCTTTTTGGTATTTTTTTGTTCTATATCTGGTACTTTGATTAATTTTCGTTAATAATATACATAGAAACATAAAATAAATCATGCAATGTCCTGAGTGGACGACAATCTATAAATATTTAGATACTTTTTTGTTTTTCAATTGAAATTTTTCATATTGAACTTTCAAAAATAAGTAAACTCACGAAGTAGATAAAATATGAACCGCAGGTTGTTCCCTCGCCAAATCGATCCACTAACACGGCAAAAATAATTGCTCGAAACATGTTAATTCATATATACTTAGATGTACTACATTTTCGTCATAATAACATAAAAACACTTGAAATTTATTGTTGATGCGATAAGATATTCCTATGCGCATTTCACTGGTTGCTTCGGCCAGATCATCAGGAAACTTCATCCATAAAGATTTTAGAAAAACTAAAGATATTAAACGAAATAAAACTGTTAAACGTATAAGACTTATAAGCAACAGTTTTACTTATAACAATATCAAAGTTTGAACAAAAACATCAACAATAAACAGTGAGTTTATCTCATTTTACATATCTCATTTTACATATCCTCATTTTACATATCCCACTACGATTGATTGGAATTCTCCCAACATTAATTAAAGTTGTAAGTAGGTTATGAACAACAAAATGAAAACAACAACAACTTACAAAAGCATGTTGTCAATTAAGTATATTTTTAGGCCGTGCACTCGCCTGTTTATTATCAAAAAGTAATTTCTTTGGGAATACAAAATTTTAATTTCAAAAGATTTTGTTATTCGTGCTTAATTCCCAGTTTTTATTCTTGATAAAAACACTTGAAATTTATTGTTGATGGGATAAGCTATTCCTATGCGCATTTCACTGATTGCTTAGGCCAGATCATTAGGAAACTTCATCCATAAAGATTTTAGAAAAACTAAACATATTAAACCAAATAAAACTGTTAAACGTATAAGACTTATAAGCAACAGTTTTACTTATAACAATATCAAAGTTTAAACAATAAACAGAAGTACGGCCTAATGACGCCGCCAGCCTATAAACGATCTGGTCGAGTATGCACAGGTATTTCCACATTTCCTACAGGCCCGGTTTGCTGAAATTTGCACATAATTCTTCCGATTGAGAACACATTACGTCGATATGCTGACGAAGAACACGAAATGCATTTTTTTAACGCTCATTTTCGTGAAAGGTTTCAACAATCTAAACGCGCTACTTAATTGCGTGCCTCTCCATGGTCGAATTTGTTAAACACTGAAACAAAGAAACGTCAAATTAAGTTGGGCAAAAAACTTGACGTTAAGATGCGACTCACAACTAACATCCTGCATTATGGTTGGACCATACTTTTCATATTACGAAAGGGTATGCTGGAGAGAACAGCTTTATGCGATTGAAAAAAAATCGCAGTTAATCAACAACAACAAATACACTCGCTTGCGGTCATACAATCAAACTTGCGCAACCGCAAATATTCGCTGCTGGTTTGCAGTCATTCAAATATTGCACATCGTGCTTTGTTATTTATACAATCGTTAGCTTCGTTTCGACAATGATTGTTTTTGGTAAAGAAAAAAAAAATACAAACAAAAAAGCCAGAAATCAAGCAATCATTACTCATGTATTCATTCGGCATTAACTATATGGTACAAAAAAAAAAAAAATTTGAAATTAAACTAAACGCACATATGTAGGTACATACAAACAATTTCCATAGAAACAGAATTTTTTTTTACTTTTTACAGTAGTTCTGTATGTAGGTACAATGTATTCTTGTTATTGTTGTTAATTTTAACAAAGCGTCTCTTCCAGTGGCTTATTGTTGTTAACAGTGTTTGTGGACAATGACTACTTGAATGCAAAAGTATAAGAATGTGTTCCTTTGAATTTACACATTTGTGTTATATTGCATGCGCAACAAAAATGCAAATGAAGCACTTTCAATAAAAAATGAATAAATGCAAAAATCAAATGTGAACGAAACGATGTAAAAATTACCAACGTTGAACTTTGTTTTGCAAGCAAAGATTGATTTAAATTTTAGCGTATGAATAAATCAAGAAAAATAGTGATTTTGCAGTTCTCTGGTATGCTGTCAAACATACTGTTATATTGAGCTCACTTTTTGACACAAGTGATCTGTCAAATTATTATAATTAGATTAACGCTTGAACGTTACCAAATTATTAACATTAACTTTGAAGATCAGTCAGCGATTCGTGCTACTTATAGACGACTTCGTGATTTTTTTGGCGCTCGGCTAATTTTTGGCTAAACCGGCGTGTTATTAAACAAAATTGTCGCTTATGAAGTGAGACCAACTTACAACAGACTCTTTTCCATTTAGAAAATGGTTTACACTCTTCGCTTCAAAAATTGGCTTAAAATTCGACGTCCAGTATTCATGTTCTGTAACTTAAGTGATAACTTCTCGCATCGAAAAGATGTGAAATAAAATATTCCATCGTTTCTCGAAAAGTGAGAAGAAAGTGTGTCTGTAACTCATTTCGAAAACTATCAAAAGAGACTACGACGTTACTTTATAAATGTCATAATATTCCACTCGAAGCCGATGTGAAATTGCAGTCTATGAGAACGCCAGTCACACATATCGTTGACGGCAGCGAAAAAACAAGTGTCGGCCAAATAAGTCAAAGTAGAAAAACTGCCATTTCTTCCACTTCTTCATTTGTCATTGGTCAAAAACAAACTGTTGCTTTTACTTCTGATTCATTAAAATTAAACAGTCGCTGTCAAACCAGCTCGAAAAAGCAGTTTTTGATTTCGACTGCATTTTTTAAACCCTGATGTTGACTAAAATGTTTGTTATTTACAAACAAGCTTTGAAAATATTCGTATATTTCTCAAAAATGTTAAAAGCAAAGTAGATAGGCAATGAAAAAATCTGCCAGGAACAAAACACTGACCTCTTCCGTGTTATTATTCATTGCATTTTTCACTTGTAATTTACTTTTTAGGGTTAAAATTTTTTCTTACCTCATTTGTATTCGTGAGTTGATTTGACAGTTCAAAACTGGAACTTTCTCACAGATATTTTACAGCCACACTTTTTCTGTAAATTGGCGTGTAATTTCCTTAAGTGACAGTTAGCACTCGCCAAAAATGTTACAGACACAGTTTAGTTAGAAAAACAGTTGTTTGTTTCAATTTATAGCACTTTTGTTTCATTTCTCACACTCCAAACGAAAAGTTTCTTGACATTGGCACATGGGCCTATATATTTGAAATCATGTTCAAATGTTGGGAATTTTTACAAGACAAGAAAATAAAGCAGAAAAGCGCTTGCGTTACTAAAAATGCTTGTTTATAATTTGCTTAAGATCCCATGTAATGGATGCAAAATATTCGTCATAACCGATTGCTTTCCCACACCTGCTTTCTTTCCAACGTTTTAATTTAAATAATAAATGTTTTTTCTTTCTTTTTTTATGATGTTTTCATATGTATGAATTCATACTAAGTACTGCATATTCTCATACATAAATAATTTCCATTATATTTCCAGCTTAAATTTGTATTTTATGTTTCCACCGTCATGGTCTTGCATTTAAACGGAAACGTTTTGTGGCAACCTAGTTTCCCTATTTGACATTTTACCCCGCACTATTACAACATTTTTGTAATCATAAGAATTTCCTTCCCTTAATGTTGCTATTATTATAGCACTACGGCTACAACTACCACTACGTATAACTGCTATTATTACAGTTGCTTTTAAAGTACATAAATATAATTGGCGTTGTTTTTATGACAGCCATATGAAACAGCAAATGTGTATTTAAACAAGTATGAATGCTGTAGTCGATTGTTGCGAATCTGTAAGACCCTCCATCAAAGAGTTGGTATTTTTCCGGAGAAGACTCTACAAAGACTGTACAAAGAGTTACTTTTTTAAATCTGTCATCACAACTTTAAGTCACATAAAAATAATTTGAACCAAATGTTATTACTAGTATTACTAGGTTTAAGGCCTAGTAAGGTGTTTTCACAAAATTTGACAGTGTGCATTTTTGTTATAGTAAACTAAATTTAGGTAAAGTGCATTGTAATAAAACTATTCGTTAACGCTTTAGGCATATTTCAGTGTTTTTGTGGACTGGGCTTTAACAAGACTTATTGTAAATTTTTGACCGATTATCATGAATGTTGTTAGTGTAGTTTTTAGTAATAAAGAGCGAATTTATGTAAAATTTGATGACAATACGCACATATTGCCGCCTATTTTATGCAAATGTTTGGTATTTTGTCACGTGCACACATGACAACGAAAGTGCCCGTTTAGGAGTCAAACATTTTTACTGGATTAACTCATATTCGTATTCACCATTAGTAAAAGACGTTATAATAACGCAGTGCAACACATAAAATGTGCATCTGTGCCATCTTAAATTTGTATTCCAGTCGGACTTAGATGTTATCAATAAAGTTGAAATGCACATTTGATGACTTTCAATATATTGCACTGTGTAATTTATCGTTAGAATCAGTGTTCGAAAATAAACACTAAATATCGTTTCTTAATGTTCGGTTCGGTAGATATGTGGAAAACACAAACGCTAATAGTGTTTGAGTAGAAAATCATTAAAAAAATAACGTTTCCCTGTTAGTCATCATTCGAACACAAATATATTACGGTTTTCATCAAACTAACCAAAAGATGTGAACATTTAATTCCGTTCGGTTTTTTTGAAAATCCACAAACTTCAATGTGTTCGGTTCGGCTCATTTATGTTCGTCCCTTTTGGCTGGTAAAAAAACCAAACATTTTTTACAAAAACAAAATACACACGAAAAAAACATTATAGAACATTAAAATATAATGTTTGTCTACAGTATCACTATAATTGTTTTCTTTCTTGAAAATAGTTACGAACGGTATTAAGGGTTGTGTATGTCTACACAGTCACTAAAAAAATAGATATCGTTCCTGGGTGTGTGAGCTGAACGTTAAATAATGTACTATTTATTTTCGAACACTGGTTAGAATACATTAAAAGGAAGTTTTTATGTTAGCATTTTGCTTAGGAGAAAATTTAAATAATGTTTTTTTGTGTAGAGAGATTTTAGGCTGAAAGTGAGCGTGTTTCGAACAGACAGACAGACAGACAGAAAGACAGACAGACAGACAGACAGAAAGACAGGCATGCGGTTTGGCAAATACATTCTTTCAGTATGCGAGTATTCTATATGATTATTAATTTTTCAATCAATTTTATGGAGAAACTTTTATTCTCTCCCAAGTTTTTATATGTTTATTCTTTGCATTCTTTACTCTCGCGAATTTTCACTTGAATTTTTAACAATTCTTACAAATATTCAAGGGCTTGATTCTGGCAGCCGTAATGGAGTACTTTCTCGATTCCAAAGCAATTTAATATCTAATTATTTCAGTCAAAACTGAAGGAATCGGAATTATTTTTTCAGTGTTGTAAAGCATTAATTTGGGCTTCGGAATACTGAAAAAATAGTTTTGATTCATTCAGTATCGACTGAAAGAATTCGAAATAAAATAGCTTTTGAATCGAGAAAGTACTCGATCGCGACTGCCAGAATTAGGCCAGATTTCACTACATTCATGCTTCAAACTTTTGCCCAAAGAAGGAAACATTTTGATTAACACTGCAAAAGGTTTGTACAAACGTAAAATTTAAGCTTGTTTGTTTGGCTAATAAGCCTATCAAGCCTTAACCGCGAACATGGCTTAGACCGCATTTACATCTATGCAATTAACGCCGAGTTTTTTTTTCTATTTTCTTGCCCTCTTGCTAACAAAAAAAGTTGCATGCGAAAGTTGCGGCAAGTTGCGGCGTTAATTGCATAATGTGAATACGGTCATAAACGACATAATTTTAACTATCTTTTTTTTAATCAATAAATTAATAGGCAACACTTGCATCATCTCTTAACATTTCATGTGCACACAAGGTACCGTTTCAAATCTTTAACAAAAATACTTTTAACTTAAGTGCACATGAATGTTTTTTTTTTTGTGACAGCTGCTTGTCGCTTAAGCTAAAATTCTCCTAAAAACAAGTAAAAGTATTATATTCTTCTGAGAGTAAGGATATATCAGAACGCTTTATAAGGGACCTCTGATTAATTAATTTACGCCGTTTTAAGTTTAATTCTGAAAGTACGCTTTATATCGGACTTATGTGAAATTGGAAGATTATCACAAAGTTTTATGATTTAAGTTCTAGTCATATCGACCCATAACCGCAATAAAAGCTTAAGCGGCAAAAACAAAATTTTATAGGAGAAGGTTTGTTTTATATTATTTTATAAAATTTTTGTATGAAGATTGTCGCTTAAGATACAATTATTTTTGCTATAAAATCGAAACGGTACCTTATGTGACTATGATATTTTAGGAGATGATGCAAGTGTTGCCAATAACGTAAATAAGTAAAAAAAAAAACTAAATTGAAAATGATGTCGCTTAAGCTATTTTTGCGTTAAGGCCCTGATAGAAAACTTTATTAGACCTAATTTCAATTAAATATTATTATTCGTTTCGTGTTAAAGTGAATTTGAGCAGGGGGTTTTATAGTCGACTTATAGTTATTTATCGACCGATTAACATCAGTAGAGTGAATTCTAGTAAAGGGTGGGTAAATTTTAGGTTAGGAAGTAAATTGGCTTAAAACACACCTTCTTGACAAAATCAGTTTTATTAATACCAGTGTATAGTACAAAAACATATGAATGAGAATTTATAATGGAATATGACGTCGGGTAAATGTGCAACGTTAGCAAGTCGGCCGATGTTCGCTCTTTTCGCAAAATTTTATACGACATATCTTCGCTTATCTCGTCAATGCAGCATCGAATTTCATCCTTTAGAGCCGTAGTTTGTTGAAGCTAGGTATGCCAATCGGGACTTGGCATCCCTAGTTCATGCGAGCCCGGTTTTTCAAATAGTCCTAGAGGAAAAAGGTGCAGCGGCGTAAAATCACTAAAACGAGGCTGCCAATTGACATCGCCAGATATTTCTCATGCAATAACTGAATGGCTTGGTAGACGTATTTTTAAATCCACAGGTCACTGATTCAACATTACCCAATAGCCATAAAAAAAAATCTGTGTCTGAAGGATACAACATTTTCACCTTTCAGATAGTAAATTTTTTTCAAATTAAAATTTGTTGCTCTAGAGTGTAGCGTTCCATGATTAAAATTTAAAATTGAAGTGCAGAATATAAGAACAGATACTCTCACTGTTTATTGTTGCTGTTTTTGTTTAGTATTGTGGTTATTTTGTTGAACTATTTATGGTTTTTAATCCACATTTTTAATATTTTTAATTAGGCTTAAGTTCATGAAATTTAATTTTTCATTAAATTATTTTTATGAAGAAAGGAATTTTACAACATGAAAATTAATTAAAATTGTTATTGATAATCTTTCAATCTTGACGTGGCTGGGGCTCGAACCCCGGCCGGCAGGTTACCATGACATGTTTCGATCGCAACCACTCGATCTCCTCAGATGGATTTGCCGTCTTACACTCGCAGCCATCGACGACTGCTAACGTCAATAGTCAAACATCAATCCTTAAACCAAATTGTATTCTAACATTTGGTAGATCGAAATTTGCTTTCCTGAATGATTTTCCATTTTAATTGATTTTACATGTTTTTTCCTTACTTCTGTTTTTTCGGGGTTCGAGCCCCAGCCACGTCAAGATTGAAAGATTATCAATAACAATTTTAATTAATTTTCGGGTTGTAAAATTCCTTTCTTCATAAAAATAATTTAATGAAAAATTAAATTTCATGAACTTAAGCCTAATTAAAAATATTAAAAATTTGGATTAAAAACCATAAATAGTTCAACAAAATAACCACAATACTAATTATTGTTAAAGCTAAGGTACGAGCTCTATGTGTACATTTTGTCCTTCAAGTTGTGCTGAAAAAGGTCAACAGAAAAGAGAAAGACAAAATGAAAAAACAAAAAATGTACTTGGACTTCAAGAAAAATTCTTGACAAAAGTACGACGGAAGTAAGGAAAAAACATGTAAAATCAATTAAAATGGATAATCATTCAGGAAAGCAAATTTCGATCTACCAAATGTTAGAATACAATTTGGTTTAAGGATTGATGTTTGACTAGTGACGTCAGCAGTCGTCGATGGCTGCGAGTGTAAGACGGCAAATCCATCTGAGGAGATCGAGTGGTTGCGATCGAAACATGTCATGGTAACCTGCCGGCCGGGGTTCGAGCCCCAGCCACGTCAAGATTGAACGATTATCAATAACAATTTTAAATAATTTTCATGTTGTAAAATTCCTTTCTTCATAAAAATAATTTAATGAAAAATTAAATTTCATGAACTTAAGCCTAATTAAAAATATTAAAAATTTTGTTTTTGTTTAATCTTTGATATTATTACAAGTTAAACTGTAGCTCATAATTCTTATTCGCTTAACAGTTTTATTTGTTTAATATCTTTAGTTTTTCTAAAATGTTTGGATGAAGTTTTCTGACGAACTGGCCTAAGCAACTAGTGAAATGGAAATGGAAATGGCATAAGAATAGCTTATCCCTTCAACTATAAATTTCATTGTTTTTATCAAGAATAAAAATTAGGAATTAAGCACGACAAACAAAATCTTGTAAATTAATAATTTCCCAAGTTTTCACTTAATGAATGGGAAATAAATGACGACAGCCTGTTTACCTTAGTAACTTATTTGTGACCTCTTCTTCCCTGCAGTGCAGAACTATGACAAAGGGCTCACCATTTACTTCGAGCTTGAGCTGTAGTTCTTGCTGTTCTCACATTTCTATCGTTTTTCTCGAAGAATTGAACCATGAAGTCCGACTAACTTAATCTTCTTATTCTTCTTAAACGGGTTCCAATGGACTTTTTCTTGAAAACTTGTTTTGGAATCTTTCATTGGCTTCATGTGGCCATACCATCTGGCTTTACAATTGCCTACTTTGTTTTCGAGAGATTCTATTTGTAAGCTGCTCTTAATTTTTTATCTCTTCGACCTTTGCCAGTTACTTTCTGCAAATACTTCATTTCTGTTGCCTGTAAACGACTTTTTATTGAGTTCGTGTAGGTCGACGATTTGCACGCATATGGAAGTGTTGGGACGGAAGTGAGTTGTGAACTGCTTATTTCGTATTCGTTGATACTTGGCGTTAGTGAATTAAGTTTTTATTCAAATCATAGTAAAGCCTACTTGTCGTTGCTATTCTAGAATAGCCGATGGCCACTTATTATTGCGGCTTAATATTTGAAGTGTCTCCATTTACTAAGCAAATCAATTTCGATGCGTTTGCTTTTCTCGACTTACTATCATGTTTTCAGTCTTCTTCAAGTTGATTTTAAGGCCTTTTCTATTACTCTTATCATGGGTGATTTTTTAAGAGCTATAGGAAAGTTAAAAAAAAAAACACATAAAATTCAGAAAAATGCATGAAATCTTAATTTGAATCGATAGTACGGTCCATAGAATTTAATGTTTGAAGATTATTTCATGCAAATGTTGGCCGTGACTGAGCCTCAAATGGTCCATCCGCTTAGTCCAATTTTGGCATACTCTTTCCAACATTTCAGCCGGTATCTCATGAATAAATGCTTCAATGTTGTCTTCCAATGCGTCAATTGAAGCGGTGTATAGACATGAGCTTTAACATAGCCTCACAAAAAATAGTCTAAAGGCGTTAAATCGCACGATCTAGGCGGCCAATTGACCGGTCCCGAACGTGAAATAAAAGGTTCACCAACTCGCCTCTCAATAAGTATATTGTTAAGCGTGCTGTGTGGCATGTGGCACCGTCTTGTTGAAACCACATGTCATGCAAGGCAAGCTCTTGCATTTTGGGCAAAAAAAGTTGGATATCATCTCACGGTAGCGCTCACCATTCACAGTTACGTTACGATTCGCATCATCTTTGAAGAAGTACGGCCTAATAATGCCACCAGCCCATAAACCGCACCAGACTGTGACTTTTTCTGGACGCATTGGTAACTCTTGCAATGCTTTTGTCTGATCTTCACTCCAAAATCGACAATTCTGCTTATTAACGTACCCATTGAGCCAAAAATGAGCTGACCATAAAATGGAAGAAGCGCGATGAACTTTCTTAATAGAGCACGCATTTTGATAATAAAATTCAATAATTTGCAAGCGTTGTTCGTTTGTAAGACGATTCATGGTTAAATTACAGACCAAACTGAAGATGTTTGACAGTGAAACAAAACACGAAACGTGCGTTAGCTGTTTAAACCAGAGTTGCCAAAAAGATAATAGCTAAAAAATCACTCGATATTATAATTTCTAAATTGGCTTGCAGGGTTTCTGCCGACTCAGCTTAAAGAACCACATCGTCCTCATATGCTAGCATAGAGAGTTTTTGTGTGTCGCATTTTCTTATTGACGACGTTAAACTGCCCATTCTATAATTTGTCTCCTTCAAAATATCGTCAATAAATATAATAAACAACTACGGGCTAAATATTAACGTCTCCTTGTCTAATATCTTAGCATGTATGTATAAAGTTAATTCCTAACCTAAAATTAAAGTTACATCAGAGCGACAGCGAAAAAAGCTTAACCGCCAAAAATAGCCATAATCCTGCTTATATGTACAAACAAAGCAAATGGATTGGCCAAAACATATATATTTTGGCAGTATTAATTGGCTTTTAGCAAGATATAAAAAAAATCGACTCCTTGTATATGCATATTTAATTTTGTATATGTCGCTTAAGCTATTATTGCGGTTACTTCCTTTCTTAATGTTACATTCAAAATGATAAACTAAGTATACCCTTATTAACCACTTGTTGGGGTGGCGGCCATAAAAAAGTAATAAGAACTTGAACGTAGCAGAGAATATCACAGGGTATTGTAATAAAAATTTATAAAAAAAAGTTATAAAATCAAAGCTGAAATTAATGAATTGCGAAAGTAGAAGGAGAACATATCATTTTGCTACATAAAAATTTTTTTCAATCAGGATAAATACGTTGTTTTATATGTTTATTGATTTTATTTCACAGCATGTCAAATATATTAAAAGTACTTTAATGTACATTTGTGTATTTTTAGTTCTATACAATTGTAAACTGTTGTAAATCATTTAGTTTATTTTTATTTTTCTAACTGACTATGAATTTCCCACATTCCCTAGAATCCATTTGACATTTTTATAGGTGTTGGTGGGAGTGTATCTGTTAGATTGTTTTTTTTTTGTTGTTGTTGTAAGAGCATTACAAATGTTAAAACATCATCTGCTATAAAGAATTCATGAAATGCATTTCAAACATGTACCACAAACAAAGACAACAATTCAACAAGTTTATGGCCATTTTCTCAATGTATCGACAAACTGTCTGCTACTTGATGTCAACATAAATTTATTGGACCGATAAACTGTCCGTTAACGATTTTGGGTTTCTCAATATACCGACAAAAAACAAAGTTTTCAGCTGGCAACGCCACTCAAAATACATGTAAAAGATGGGAGTCAGCTGATTGAATTTATCTGTACGGCAAATAAAAGGAAAATAAATAATTGGCAGATGAGTGCCGGTTAGCTTTGCGATTAAATCGAAGCAAATGAGACATTGAGCAAACCAAATTTCTTTAATGTGCAGTTTTTCGTTGGGATAAAAGATAATCGCCTAATGAGAAAATGGCCATTAGAGTTTTTGCAATTCATGAAAACAGAAAAAGTAACATGTTGGAATGTTTTTACGGCTTTCTCGAATTCTTAATACCCTCTACCAAGAATCATAAATGATTTGTGTTGAAGAAGGGCTAAAGAGCTTTTAAAATGATCGCGAAAAAATCTATTTTAACTGTAATGTAAAAAATTAAAAAATATTGATATAAATTATGCACAAAATATGCTCTAAAATATAATAAACTGGTTAAAAAAAAAAATATGCAGTAAAAACTTAAAAATATGCCCTTAAAACTGTTTAAAATATGCCCTAAAAAACAAAAAATGGCTTATTGGAAAACAAAGCATTTATCAATTAAATAATTTTGCATATAATAAACAAAACAAAAAACTGTGAGGTTTAGCCCCATTTTGGAAGCTATGGGCAATCAAGGACTCTCCAGAACAAAATGATTTATGCCGATTATTACTTTTTTTTTGTAATCAAAATTTTTAATAAGTTTTTTCTTCATCTACACAACTGGGAAGAAACGTTCGAAAGTTATTTAATCATTGTTTGAATATGACAACGAAACGTTGTTGATTTGTCAATAACATTGTCAAATTTATTATTTATTAGATAAACTTAAAAACAAAGTAGTTGAAAACTATATGATGTCAAATCAAGAACTAAATGCTTCTGAATTTAAAAAAAAGTATCGTACGTTTAATTGTACAAATGAAAAAGCCTTGTCATCAAGTGAAGAATAATGTCTTTAGGGCCAAATACGCTTGTCAAATGCTTGACCAGCGGGCGAATTCATCGTGCACGTGTGCTGAACGTAATATTCGCCTTCATATCTTCTATTTTTGATTTTCCATCCAGCATCGTCGGTATGACACATACATACACATTTTCACTAATACTACCACAATGCTTAATGAGTATTTTGATCAATGTATTTGGGCCTTTACAAAATAAGCACTTTGTGCCACCCTGATTTTTAGTCTAGCCCACTTTCTTTAAGTTTTCCGTGATTTGTTTACGAGATCCAAGGCGAATTCATTACAGATAATCTTGGTAATACATCAAGAACAACTCGTACGAAAATCATTGTACAATGTCAAAAATAGAAAAACAAACAAAATAGAAAATTCGATAATAAACCAAATTATGATATCAGACAATTATAAAGCTGAAAAAACATTATCAGCAGGGCCAAATGTATAGAAAAATGCAAATAATTTTTTTTTTCGTAATAAAAAGATATTAGAAAAGAAGAGAGAAGAAAAAATTATATTTTATTGGAAAATAAATGGCTACAGATGCTGAACTTTTTGTATGAAGTATAAATAACGCAATTTATCGAAAAACAAGTAAGAAAGTATAGTCGGTCAAGCCCGACCATATGATACCCTACACCACAGTATTTAAACACACATCATGCTTATGTGTCCATGTAGATATGGGTTATCTATGTTTATAAACTTCATGAAAATCGGTTTGAAAGTTTGTGAGAGGCAGAAATTGCCCCCTGCCTCCCCTTGTGGTCCTATTTTTAAAAACTGTATAGCTAATGTGTCCCTATAGATATGGATCTATCTATGTTTTAAATTTGATTAAAATCGGTTTGAGAGGCAGAAATTGCCCCTATCTCCCCTCGTGTTCTGATTTTTTTAAAAATTTATACATTTTGTGTCCATATACATATGGTTCTATCTATGTTTTAAATTTCATTAAAATCGGTTTAATAGTTTCTGAGAGGAAGAAATTTCCATCTATCTTCCCTCGTGGTCCTACAATTCGGCCCATTTTCAATAGGCTTGGTCCTTGTGCCAATAAGAACCTATGACCCAAATTTCATCAAATTATCTCCGAAATTGCGACCTGTACTTTGCGCACAAGGTTACATGGACAGCCAGCCAGCCTGCCAGCCAGCCGGACGGACATCGTTCGTTCGACTCAGAAAGTGATTCTAAGACGATCGGTATACTTTAAGGTGGGTCTAGGACCAATATTTTAAGGCGTTACACACATCAGCACAAATGCATAATACCCTCTCGACTATTGTGGTGTGGGTATAAAAAATAGCAAAGGGCGAAAAATACATGCTCCACTTAGTTGAGGAGTTGTTTGTTGGATGTCAAAATTTAGTTTATTATCTATGTTTCTATTTTGTGTTATTTCTGCTATTGACAATGTACCGGTGTTTGACGAATACCAAAGTTTTCTAACTTGTATTTCGAAAAATTGTTGTCTTATATACTTATCTGGAAAGTGCGTTGTCAAAACAATAACAATCATGGACAAAATGACAACAAAACGTTCTTAAAGTTTCTCGGAATCTATTCCTTATTGAGCAAAAACATGGTTGAATCACCTTTTACTACAAATAGTGTATTTTTTTTTATTTTTCTATCGGTTTTGCATCTTTGTAGATCAATTTTGGTAAAAATTTTTAAAACTTCAGATTGTTGCAATTATTTAATTTTTTATTCCCACTCACTTAATTATAAAATAAATTTGTTGAAAAAGGGCTTTTAATAAAAAAACATTTCTGTTATAAACATGCTTAGGTTAGGGATTAATATACTCTTGAAATGTGCTATAATAAAAGTACTTTCGTTAAGAAGGTACTTTTGTATAGTATGTTTTTCTGTTTGTAATTTCTACAATATTAATGTTAAAACCTAGAAAGTGTATAAATTCAAGATCCTAGTGAGTAGCGAAATTGATTTAACGACGTCCGTGTGTCTGTTGAAATGGCATTTCCCAAGACTCCTGAAATGTTGGGTTGTTATACATATATTTCTATCACATATACTCTGTTTCATTCGCTCTTAAAATTCAGCCAGCGCTATCCATGAATAGCTCAGATATATTTTTTTTCTTTTTTTTTAATTTCCTAAGCTTATCCCGCGAAGCTTTTCGCTTTTCTGCAGGAATGAAACCACAGTCTCTGTCGGGAATCGAACTTGCAACCCCGGCGCTGAAAGACTAGCTCACTACCAGCTAGCCTACCGGGACTTCCTCTTATTACACCTATGGTTCCCTTGTTTTTTTTCTGTGTATCTGGTTTCCAAAGTTTCCAAATTAGGTGCAAGCATTTTGGTCATCAATACACAACCTCTCTTAAAATATGAATGTACAAAGGCATTGTAGATTTCTGTATATCTGGAGAAAGGAAAGAGCCAATGTTTCGAAATAAGGTACTAACATCTTGGTTATTAGTGCACAACATCCCACAAAATATGAGCGGGATTGGAGAAGTGGGCGTAGCAAAAATTAAATGTATTTATATCTTAAGATCAGTAAGAGCAAAATTGTCCAAATTTGGTATATGTACATAGCTGGTGTATCAATAAATATTCTCTATAATAAAATTGGCGGGATTAAAGAAGTGGACGTGGCACCTGCCATGCAAAGGCAATTTAGATTTCTGTATATCAGGAGAACGACAAGAGCCAAAGTTTCCAAATGAGATACAGGCATCTTGGTTCTCAACACACAACATCCGACTAAATGTAAGAGGGATTGGAGAAGTCGGCGTGGCACGAAAATAATTTATTTACCCAACAAACACGAAGTCAAACCTTTGATATGAAATGACTTTATCATTTGACTTAAAACACAATTCTCAAACGTTTTTTAATTGTTTGATTTTAACATTTAAAATCAAATTGATAATGATTTGAAAATAAATATTTGACATCAAATGTATCAAATGTTAAATTCAAATGAAAACTAAACTTGGCATTACTAAAGAAAAAAAATAAATGTAAACACATTAAAAATTGCGATTAAAGTTAAATTTTTACAATTCAGATGTTTGTATGACGTGCTAAATTCCCAATTTTTCATATTTGATAAATACACTGAAATTTATTGTTGAGGGAAAGCTAGCTTCTATGCGCATTTCACTGGTTGCTTAGGCCAGATCATCAGGAAACCTTTTCCAAAGATTTTAGAAAAGCTTAAAATATTATACAAATAAAACCCTAAAGCGAATAAGAATTTTGGGCAACCCTCTTTCTCCTACAATAGCCGATATGTTACTTGATAGATAGAAATTCAAGATAAAGATGAAATACTGAATGTTTTAAATACTTACCACAACAAAATTCAATTTACCACAGAATTGGAAGAAAATAAACAGATTGCCTATCTAGATACTAAGATACACAGGGACAATAACAGGATCACGTTTGATTGGTATGCTAAGGAATCATCATCAGGAAGACTAATGAACTTCAATGCTACACAGCCTAAACACCAAATTATTAATACGGCAAAAATATTAAATATATAAAACTTTTATTAATCAACAATAGTTTTCCAATTAAACTCATTTATGCATTAATTGAACAAACACAGCTAAAGATAAACAGTGAGTTTATTTTTACTTTTTGGTTAAAAGTGTTTTAAAAGTGAACGATTTATTTATTGTAAAAAATGAAAATTATTTATGAGTAATTCAAGTGATTAAGAATTCTTAATTCGTATTAATACAAATTAAAAAAAAAAAATAAAACGGGAAAGTGAAGAAATTATAAGTTTGTTGTATGATCGCGGTGCAACAATTATCAAAATAAAAGGGAGCCAAGTATTTCGTTTTTCCAAGAATTAGAGGACGCAAAAAGTATTATTTCATATTTTGGCTTTGTTGCCGAATATTTATCTAACTGTTTATTTAAATAAATAATAAATTTAAATTAAAAAAATAATATATTTTTATATATCAAGCCCTAATAGCAAAAATTATGTTACCAACAACATTTTAGATTTTTTGATGAAAATCGAAAATTTTTGATCATTTGCATCATCTCTAAAAATCTCATATCTCTGGGAAGTACCGGTACGAAATAAGAGCAAAAGCAATTTCAAACAAAACCCTAGACTTGAAGCAAAGATATTTAAAGAAAGCCTCCTCTTGTAAAATTTTATTTTTGTTGGTTACATTATTTTTGCTATAAGGGCTCGATATGTTCCACATGGTATTGAAATCCACATTTGAAAAACATTTGAGAATAACGTTTGAAAGCAAGTTGAAACTAAAGGCATTTTTCATTTTGAAAATAATTTCCCCTTTTTGTAGAGAGTGCTATGATTTTCAAATCATTATAAAACGTTTGTCATTTGAGAAAACGTTTAATTTCAAATCATTTTCAATTTGAAATCAAATCTCCGCATATTTAAGGAACGGAATTTATATAACTTTTTGTGCTTATCTCACCATGGTGAAGGGTATATAAGATACAGCATAGCTCTCTTACTTGTTTTTTTTAGCGAATTTGTTTTTAAAACGTGTTTAACTTTCTGGTTGATTTTTACAAAATATTCCACCACAATGTGCTTTACAATGTTAAGTTTACATTCCATACAGTTTAACTTTCTATCCATATGAAAAAAAAAAAAAAATAATTTTAATATGTCATGTTTTGCTATTTTCGCAAAAACTTTTCTAATTAGAGTCCAATATTCAAAAAAAATACATATGGGGGATTTCATGTCAAGTGACCCCATTTTTAAATCGATGTCTTTCGATTTGGGTGATTAACACCAAGCTTAGTCCTATCAAAAAAGTAGTTTAGACACAAATTTTCAATAAGATCGGTCAAAAAGTTTCTGAGATAAAGGGGGTCAAAGTTTGACATTTTGTCCATACAGGTGTTCTTTCTCATCCATGTAACTTATTACCTATTGGTGTTAGACAAATGTGTCCCAAGTAGCTTAGATAGCTATTTGATCAATCTTTTTAAAAAAAATATTTCTGTTCCGAAGACATCGAATTAAAAATTGGGGCACTTGACAAGAAATCCCCCATATGCTTAATTAAAATAATTGCAATTCTACATTGTACAAATATATTTTGTTCGTTTCAGACATACAAGTTAGTAAGTAATATTGACAATTGTTGTCTGTTTTAAAACAAATAAATAAAATTATTTGCAACTTTCTGTCTAAATTACAAATTGTATATTCATTTAAAACTGTTGATGTTAAAATTGTATATTGTTTTTGTTAGAACATGTTCATTATATTTAAGAATTTGCAAATGCATCCAATATGACACAATAGAATACTTATGGACAATTTTGTCAATTTTTTTTAAATATCAATTCATATTTAAATATAGTTTTTCATATAATTTTACTTTTATTTGACGTGAAAAACGAACTTGAAACATAAATTGATATATAAATAAATTGGTGAAATCGGTCATTAGAAAAATGCAAAATTGTTTTATTAAATTTTACAAAATTATGGATGGCATTTTGTTATTTCTGACTTGAGATGATTAAAAAATAAACATTTTTCTCTTTTTTAGTTTTTGGTGTTTTTCTTGAATCAAATTTGATAATTATTAAAGTTCTCTACCAGCCTAATTTGGCGATGACACATAGATGACACCACTGTTGACACTAACTAGTCGAACATTTATCTTAATTTCAGTTAATCTTCTGCTCTTATCATATTCATCAATTCAGTTCGCGGTTTTATTTAGTGCAATCAATATGTCGTCTTCGTGTTTTCTTAAAAATTTATGTTTTAATCGCAATTTTAATGAGGTTTTTGTCACTTAATATAAATAAAATTGTTACAAGCGTAAAATTAAAAGTGTTAGAATGAAAAGTGTCACGTTTATTTTGCAAAAAGTATAAAAATTCATGTGAAATATGTGTTGTAAAAATTAAAATTACCCTAAAAATCTTTTCAATTACATCAAATTAAAGAAGAATAAAAAAGTGTGAGCCATTTTCGTTTTTTAGTTTTTGTTGTTGTTTTGCCAAAGAAAAAAATGTTAATGCTCTTTGACAAGGGGAGCAAGTGAGTTGGAATTATTGAGAATAGAAAACAAAAGTAAGAGTTAATACGTAAAGTATATATGTGTGTCTTTGTGTTTGATTGCTGCATTAAAAGTTCATTGTGTTGTTGTTGTATACTAGTGTCCGTCTAGCAGTGATTAAGGTAAGAATATGTTATGTAACTATTTTGTTTTAATATGTATTTAATACTTTGATTTGTATCAACATGTTGCAATATATATATACTTAGCAACATTTCCAACTATTTATTAGTAAATATGTTCCTGATACAAATAAGTTTGTATATTCAAATTATTAATTGCACATTTCCACATTTTTACTGTTACACAAACTTATGAAAAGGCATGGACCAAGGCGAATTGACTAGAAGGTGAGGTCAACTCTACAACTACAATGCTTCTGTGGCCAGCTTGTCAAAAATATTGCTAGTAAAAAAACAGGGTTGTTTACATAAAAAACTAGTTTGTATACAAACTTTGACAACTCGACCACCGAAAAAAAACACAACATGTTGACTTGACCCCACCTTCTAGTCAATTCGCCTTGGCATGGACTATTTTTGTGTGTAAAACCCAAGCCGAACTTTTGTTTGTTCTTGTTGTAGTATTGCCGCCACCTGCTATTTTAATAGGCCAGATCATTTTATTTATAATTTACCTTTTTAACATGATTTCTTAATTTTTTTTACTTTTTTTAATTGCACTTAATAGTACGTTACTAAATTGTTATTCATAATTTTATAAAATTTAACGTCAATGACTGATTTTATTAACAACAAATGTTTTATTTGCAAAAGAAAATTTTTTGAGATTTATCGCAAATTGTTTTTATAGGTATATCTAAAATTTTGCTATTTTTGTTCTTTTTATATTTTTGAAATTTCTTCAGAAACCGTCATTATCTAAAGAATACATATTTTTTTACCTAAACGTTTTTAGCAAAACGTAATGATTTTGTGGGAACAATTCCAGGAAAACTTTTGGGTCTTGAAGATTAAATTTCAATAAAAGGTAATGAAGGTTAAAGTATATTATTCGAAAATGTTAGAACATTTTTTAAATTTTGCTTAAACTTTTTCTAAAGCTTTGCGATTTCTAATTAATAAGATATTATTTGTCGTGAAAACTAATTTTGGGGGCTAAGCTAGTTTCCATGCGCCTTTTACTGGGTGCTTAGGCTGGATCATCAGGAAACAATCTCTCAAAAAATTTTAGAAAAGCCAAATTTATTGGCAAACATAACTTCAGAGTGAATGAGATTTGCAAAAACTCAAAAAGTGATTTTAAGTTATAGGTGGTAGTTATTTTATACGTGACCTGGTAAGCAGTTGTCATTACAATTGTTATTATTCTGAAAACTTCAATAATTACTTACTAGTAATGACCTCAGCAACTTCTTATTGCATCTATTGTTTCCACTACTGAATATTTGCTTTCTAATAATCAGCTCAATAACTACTTATTAGTTGTATTATTTTCAATACTGAATATTTACTTACTGGTAACGTACTCAATAACTACTTATTATGTTTATTAACTAGTGATTTTTTTGGCTTCTAGTGAGAACTTACAATTCAACTTTCTAGTAGTTGAATAGAAACTAGATATTTTTTGACTCCTAGTAGGTATATTTTAAGTACTGAATTCTGTGGACATTTCGAACAAAAATAAATAGTTATTCAGCCAAAAAATAAGCAGTGTTTATTTATTATTTGCTAACTTAGCAGGTAAGTAAAGTTTTTTTGCTGGGATATTTCCTTATAATAATACATTCTTAAAATACAGTACAAAAAAAGAAACTAAGGAATTCGGAAATAATCTTTTTGAAAAATGTTAGATGCTGAGTTTTGCCAGGATGAGACAGATGCTGAACCTGATAACAGAAGAAACTCTCAATAGAAACACAAACAATCTTTAAACAGAATTAACCGAAACATTTAGAAGTGGAAATAAATTAAAAAAAGTAAAACAGGACTCTAAGCCCAGAAACGAGGGGGGGGGGGGGTGCATTAATACCATGTGAGATAAGGCCATGATGGCTTTATTCAATAGGGAGATAAAGCCTTTTTTTATTTGAATGGGACATAAAGGCATCATGGTCTTAGCTCACATTAGCAATATTAGAAAATGGCTTTATCTCTCATTTCAGTCCCGGAGACACTAAAGTTAAGTATTAAAATTTGGCTTCGCTGAATAAAGTTTTCCAGTGTGCGTCACAAGAATAAAAAAATGTTTTTCAATGATAACGGATTTTGCCTTTTACAGAATGTTTACACCTTGCATAACAATATTCTGAAAAAATATGGCTATATATTGATTGGGCAATAAGGCCATTATGGCTTTATCTCCCTTTAAATTGAGCTATAAAGCCATCATGGCCTTATCTCACAAGGTTTTAAAGCACCCCCCAGAAACCCAGGAAAAGGACTGAGAGATCAGATATTCAGTTAAATGCGATGCTTTCGATTTCCAAGTCAAGTTTTATCAAATAATAAATTATTTATGCATTTTGATTTATTGAAATTACTTAATTAATAACACAAACTTTATTAATAACCGATAAATTATAAGATTAACCGATTAAACTTAAACCTCGGTTAATTAATCGAGCGTTTAACCGATTAAAGCAAAAGCCCGATTAAATAATTACCCTACTGAAACGTAACGAATGCCTGAAATATGAGCAAAAAACCATGACTGCCTCTAATTTTACACATACATATATTGCTTGTTGTTGTTTTTTTTTTTTTTTTGTATGCATATCTAGAGAACGGCAAGAGCCAAGGATGCCAAAATTGGTACAAAAGTCTTGGTTAGTTCATAATACACAAAAACCGACAATTTCTGGGCGGGATTGGAAAACTGCAGGGGACATTTCCCATTTCGAGGCTTTATAGATTTCTGTACCTCTGGAAAATGGCAAGTGCCAGAGTTTTCAAAAAAAGGTAAAATTATCTTGGGTTATCAATAGACAAAATGTGGGCGGGAGTATGAAATGGGTGATGCACGTCCCATACATTATAGATTTATGTATATCTGGAGAGCTTCAAGAGCCAAAGTTTTCAAGTTATATACAAGCATCTTTTGTAGCAATAAACAACATCCTATAAAATGTGGACGGGAATTTAGAAGTGGGCGTGGCACAAAATATTTTTATTTATATCTTATGAACGCTATTCATATAACTTTCTGTTCTTATTATACCACGATAAAAGGTATTTAAGATTCGTATATAGCACTCTTTGTTTTTTTTTTCTAATTTTTTTAAGGCAAACACCCACTTATTCTCTTATAATTTAAACAGCCGTTTTAACAGCTTAAATGTTTATAGACAGAAAGCAACAAGACTATATATAATCAAGTACAAACAGCACTTACCTTTAATTTTTGAAATTTGGCTTCGGCATCCTTGTCGCCGCTATTTTTATCCGGATGATATTGCAAGGCTAAAACCTTGTATTCAGCTTGAATTTGCTCAATCTAAAATGACAAGTATGAAGGAAAAAAAAAACAACAAAATTAAATATTGTATAAAATAGAGTACATGTACTTTAGCTTAAACAGCACGTCATTTGTAAAATATAACAAAAAAAAGGGGGGAAAAATAATCGAAAAGAAAAAAAAACATCATGAGCGGAAAAGCAAACAAAGTTTTACTTTTGTTTGAAACTTTAGTTCGTTCATACTTTTCAGTTTCGTTCAGTTACACATTCATTCATTTCGTTTTTTTCTGTCTTCAAACAAAATTAAACATTCAAGTCCTTCGAGATAATGTCAGTCAAGTTTGATGCTTTTATCAGTCTTTTATTGGATGCTGTCAACTTTTTTTAAATGTGACTGACTGACTGAGTAGTATTTCTGTATATTGAGTAGTAGATAAAAGTAAATAAATATATATACTTATATATATACACTGAAAAAAATCCATGTCTGATATATACGAAAACTTTATTTTATATTTCTCCTCTGTTTTAAATAAATAGCGAGCAAAATTGCCGCAGCACTATCGTCGTCTGCATTCAATGGAAACAAAACGAAACAAAAATGACAAATTAATGTTTGTACAAAATATGTTTGTGTTGTATATTGGCGAACACAAACCGGAAACAAAGTGTGTGTTTGCCAAGCCATTTGTATGGTTTATTGTGCCCTCAAGAAATAAACAACAAAATTTTTAAAGACCAAAATTAAGTCCAAAAATTCAAAATAGTCACATTGACCCAACAAGATTAGAATTGTATATAAAACTTATTTTTTAATGTGAACGAAAATCCAAAAAATTTAATACTTTTTTAGCAACTAAATAGTTATTTTCATTCCTGTTTAGGATAAAATTCGGTACCGTATCATCAGCATTAAAAAAAGTGAGATAAAAAGTAAAATTGACTCATATTGACCCAAACAATGCAGAAAGATTAAAAAACTTTTTGCGTAAAACATTAAAATTCTCTTAATATTTACAACAACATAAGATTAGGAACGAATTCGAAAGCTTTCAAAAAACCTAGATAAAACTTAAATAATATGAAAAAATAGCTACTAAAGTTTTTTTCGTACAATGCGTAGATGGCATGCATTATTTTCAGTGTAGGGAAATTTGTTACTTTATGAATTTTCTATTATACATGTGGTATAAATAATGCAAAAACTGAGTAGTTCTTTATATGAACATAACTTTTCTTACCCTCCACTACGAGCCAGTAAAAACTTTCACTACAAAATAATGTGCAGTAATCACAAAAAAATGCAAAAACGCAACTACTTAGAATTCTAGTGAAAGAACCAAAAAAATTTACTAGGGAAGTCCCAAAAATGTTGAAAATAATTCGTAATTTTTTTGCATACAAACATTTGAAAATTAAGAAGTCCAAAAAAAAAGTGAATTCACTTTATTAAATTTTTAATTAAGACTGATTTTGTTTTTGATTAATGGTTTAATTGAAAAAATTTGGAGAAAAGTGTTCCTGTGTAGGCCGACCCAGATTATTTTCTACACAGAACAAAATAATTAAAAATCGCATATTTGATTAAAATTTTTTTTAATTTTCTGCGATGCTAATTTTTGCGGTATTAATAAACAAGTTTTTAGGTATATTTATTGAATTTTTAGTCAACAACCAAGTTTCTTAAGTCAATAAAAAGAATTGTTGCCCAAAATAATTTTTTTCAACAAAATGTTTAATACAAGTGATTTGTTAAAATAAATTGTTGGAAATGTTGAATAAATCAAATAAAATGATAATCGAATATCTGTATATTTATTCTTTGATAAATACACTATAATGTATTGGGAGGGTGAGGTGGGGGGGGGGATTTAACAGTTCCCATACGCATTTCGCTGGTTGCTTAAGCCAGATCATCAGGAAATTTTTTTCCAAAGATTTTGGAAAAACTAAAGATATCATACAAATAAAACTGTAAAGCGAATGAGTATTACAAACACTCAAATCTTACTTGCAACTACTGTCTGCCTTATTTTGATTTAAATATTTTTTTTTATTGAATATGAAGAAATATTTAATGATTTCATTATTAAATATGTTTTATTGAGTGCTATTTTGCAAACTATAATTTTGATTAATTCTTTCCATTGAATCACATAAAAAGTTTGTTGACTTAAAATATTATTTTTAAGAAACACAGTTTTTGTTGAGACATTTTTTCTGTATAGTAATGAAATTTTATATATTCATAGTTTTTCGTCAAACATAAAAAAAATTATCAGTAGTTTTTTATCAATTATGAAAATTTTTCAAAAAGTACTTTAATTTAATTAATGTGTTAATTGAATCAATTATTTTTTTTTTAAAGAAAATTGAAAACATTTTAGTTGTTTAAAAAAAAATATTTAGATTAAAATATTATTTAAATAATAAAAATTAAATTATTTAAACTTGAAGAATTATTGTTGGGAATTGTCGAAATATGAGCTATAACCCAGTAAAAACTTCGCCTACAAAATAATGTGTTGAGTAATCAAAAAAATAAAAAGGCACTACTCACAATTCTACTGAAAGAACCAATGAATTTTACAAGGCATGTCCCAAAATGAACGCATTTAAAAGTAAGTCATTATTTTTTTACTTAAATACATCCAGAAAAAAGTAGTTATTGAAGTTGTTATACATGTAGTTATAGAAGAAAGCTACTAAATAATGAGTTAAAGAAGCTATTCGTTTTGAAAAAGTAAGCGAAGTTTTTACTGGGTATAATTAAATCGATTAACATATTGTTTGAAACGGCAAAGTTTTTTGATAATTTTTTTAATAAAAATTAGAAATATCATTTATTAAAAGAAAAAAAATATATATTAACAATATTTTTTTTACAATTTTTAGTAATCTATATAATCATTTTAATTTTTAATTTTCTTTCAACAGAAAAATAATTGATTTAAGCTTCGTACAGACGGTGGTCAGATCTAACAATGTTGTCATTAAAATTGCCTAAAAATGTCTTGCAACTGTGTGAACATTATTATAAGCTCTTTTTCATTTGGCAGATGTGTAAAATTAATGCATCTGACAATGACACCATTGTCAGAAAAATTACAACATTGTAAGATCTGACAACCGTCTGTACGAAGCTTTACATTAATTAAATTGAAATACTTTTTTTAACTATTTTTTTTAATTCATAAAAAACTACTAATAATTTTCAAATAGAAATGATAGCTCTAAAATTGTTACTTTATCGTTGCGACTCTAAGGCCTATTATTGCAACTTGTTAGTAAAAGCTATGATTTTGCCGGACGTTTAAAAGGTTATTTATTACTTCAATTTAACTTTAACCTACCCGGTAAGATGAACTTGCCTTCAACGTATTGCTCACTTTAGCTTTAAGCAAAGTTCAAATAGTGAAAAACTACCTTTAACTATCGGCATGTTTTAATAATGGTCTTAAAAATTTAATACTATTTATAATTATTATTTAAAACAAATCCTAACTTGTAGTGCCTGTAACCCATTGTGCATAATGGAAGTTTTAACTTTTAACTTTCACATTATTCTCTTTACGACTTAAAGTTCTTGTAATGCAATTAAAAATTACAAATATGTTTCTGACTCATTTTGTTAATTTTGTAAATCTTAAATTTTCCTCTTATAAAAGCGAACACTGATTAAAGTAAAAGTAGAAAAAAAATTAAAATGGTCAGTTGTTAATAAGTTTTCGGTTGCTATTGCCATAAATCAGAAGCTCTACATTGCGCTGTAGAGCTTCAGTTGAGGATGAACTTTTCAAATGTTGTTGAGTATTACCAAGTCAATGGGGTATTTAATTAGCATTACAAAGAAAAATAAGGGAATACATTTCACATAAAGGGAAAATAAGGACATGACCCTAAAAAGGATTAGAAATTTTAATTTATATGAGGAATTCCCATAGCACGAATGTATGTATAGTTAATGAAAAAGTATTAATAAAATGCAGATTGTGCTAATGCTATTGTTTTGTATATTTAGCATAGAGATCAAAGGCTTTTAATTTAGGAATTTGTAAGTGACATGCCAATGTAAATGTTATTTGTTGTGAAAAAGCAAAAACCATTTCAAGGCTTCATAGTGCTCGCCCATTTCGGCTTGTTATAGAAATGTTCCCATTGTTTCCAAATAGTATTCGAAACAGTAGTTGGCATTTGTAATAAAAAGTTCACGTTGATGGTCGTCAGTATGCTAGAACGAAAATTATTCGTAGATCCCAAACGAACAAGCTTATTTAATTAACATATTTTTATACCCTTCACCACAGGTGGTGAAAAAGGGTATATATAAGTTTATAATATTGATGTTAGACCCTATAAAGTATATATATTCTGGGTCCTCATGACGAGCGAAGTTGATTTAGCGATGTCCGTCTGTACGTTGAAGTGGATTTTCCGAAGACAATTCACCAATAGTCCGGAATTGTTTGCTATTGAAATTCCGCAAGATCGGTCCACAAATGGCTGAGATATGAGTAAAAAACCACGACTGCCTCAAATTTTTTCCTTTAAAGGTCGAATTAGACGTGGCATTACCATACCAACACTGTATTACCAAAACGACATAAACATACCGTACAAACCAATGCAATTTTGGTTTCTGCGGTCATACAGTGCCTATGGTAATACAGTGTTGGTAATGTGGTTTTTTTTTGTTTCACTACAAGTGGTGGATTTTATTTGTAATGTGTTTAATTTTACGCATACACATACACATTAATGCATGTACAGTAGTTTTGACTTAGCTGCACAATCTCCTTTGCACGATTTTTTGTGCAGGTAAATCAAAAATGCAGTTATCTTAAATGCTTTTACCTGCCTTAATGTGCAGATACACAATTGTGGTTACTTGCACAAAAGTGCAGCTAAAGTAAAGTGTTTGATTTAAAAGTAGAATAAAAAAAATTTATTTATTATTTCAACACAGCTTGCATTTTCAATCGTTTAGGAGTCTACTGGGAATCTCACAAAGAATGTTTTTGATCTACGAGCTCATTTTTTAATTGTAGACGATTCCTCGCACGGGAGAAACTGTTACAAGTGCTGATTCCTATGAGAGATTCTTCCATAACGCAGCGAAAAACGCTTCTATTAATCATAAAGGGAATCGTTTATGATGTATGTAGAGATTATCAAACGAGTCTTTCAAAAAGCATGCCAAGAGTCGTATGAGACTCATGTAGGTATTTTTTTACAACTCGTGAAATGCTCAGCCGTACGACTGAGCTACCTCCATAAGAGCATCAAGAGTATTTTTCATACCATACAATTCATACAATTTTTATAAAACAAACCTTAAGGTTGCGAAATAAACACCATCCTTTCGGAAAATATTTTTTCGCAGATCCTTAGGCCGGTTTGTTTTATTAAAATTTTATTGGCAATAGCATTTTCATACTTCAAAAACGGTCTTATTTAGATAGCCCAGACTCTTACAGAGAATCCCAAAAGGTTCATTCCAAGATTTAAAGATGATCGTGTCAAAAAATTAATAAAAAAATAATAAATTAAAAAGAGATTAAGATGTGTCTGTTACTCATCAGATAATCATCAAAAGATTATTTTAGGAGTTGTATATTAAACATAATCGTCTAACAAACAGCCTATGCTAGCTGGGAAATAACAGATCATTTTATACATGTATGTATGTTTATTTAATATAAAAGAAATATTAACAAAAACAATGAGAATTCACAAAGAACATAAAAATTTATGGAAAAAAACAAAATAATTGCGATTTATATTTTTATAAACAGCTTAAATTGGATCTTTTTGTGAAAAAGTGGAAAAAGTTGATGTTTTGTATGAAAATATTTTAAAGCTGCCCAAAAATATGAAAAATGTGCAGGTATACAAAATGCACGTAAACAAGTATTTTGAAGAATAATACCAGAAAATATGTATTTTGGGCAGTTAAGTCAAAGTGCAGCTAACTTTGATTTTTTGTATGAAAATAACTTTAAAATGCCAAAAATTTTGTGCATTTATCTTAAATGTGCAGGTATAGAAAATGCACTTAAAAAAGGAATTTGTATAGAATTATAAAGAATAATTCCAAAAATTATAAATTTTGTGCAGTTAAGTCAAAAGTGCACGTAAACAAAAGGCAGTTAAGTCAAAACTACTGTATATGATATGCCGCTCGAATAAAGAAACAAACTCATAGACTCAATATATTTTAATTTAACGCTTCTTCAGTAAAAGCATTCGTAGCCGAGTTGTTAAGTTCTCTCCTGAGACTGATGATATTGCCAGTTCGAATCCCAAAAAGAATTTTTTTTCATTTTTTTTATTTAATTTTTTTTATGTTCTAAAAAACGATTTTAAGATTATAAAACGAATTTCAAACAACAACTTTGGCAAAACAGGAAACGGGCATAGGTACATATATACATTTTTTGTTTTTTATATTCTTCGGCATGACGAAATGAAAAGTTGGCGCGGCTCAATTAATATTTATTTATACCTATCTAAAGAACGTTATTTATGTATACAGCTTTTTGTTCTTATTTCATCATTGTGAAGGGTATATAAGATTCGGCACAGCCGAATAAAGCATTCTTACTTGTTTTATTTAAATCTGCTCATGATTTCTTTGTTGTAACAAATTTTTGCTATTAAAAAAATGGTTTCTTATACTGTCAAACAATGTATTTAACATGTAGCAAATTTACTTTTTAGGTACTAAAATTTACAAAGACTTAATATTTTTTAATTTTAATGATTTATACATTTTGCGAAATTTTTCCTTACTTTTTATGGGGATTCGTTAATTCATCGATTTATGGCGCAAACCAGCATCTCTTGAAGCATTAGAAGCCAATATTCAAGCAAGCATTGACGCCAAACAGCAATATTTATTGGAAAAAGTAGTCAGAAATTGGGCTGATCGAAGGGGCCATGCAACTAATTTGTAGCCTCGGCTGACGTATTCCGGCATATGTCTTTATGTATGTATAATTAAACAAAATATGTATATATTTAAAAAATAAATGCCATGAATTCATCTACATACACTGAAAAAACAAATCAATCCATTCGTACTTAAATCAAGCCGAAGCGGTATCAAAAGTACGGTAACTACGGATTTCCTTAAATCACGTACAGAACGCTTGAAGTACGAATAATTCAAGTGCGAAATACTCAACTCATCCATATTTTTTGCCGAATTCGTACTTAAAATAATCCGAAAACAGGATTGACCTAATTAAAAGTGAGATAAAATTAATCTCAAACTGTGCTTGATTTAAGAATTTCTAAGACGGTTTAATCGCGATTTGTTATTGAGATAACCCGAAAGATAAAAGGAAAAAACCTAAACACTTACCCCACAGAATTAGAGAGAATACTATTATATTACTTACTCGTTAAACATGTTTATTTCACTTTAATTGTATTCCGCCCTTTTTTTTATAGAAAATTTCTCAATTATAAGACACCAGCAGCATGCCCAATATGTTTTCCATAATTATTCAACTTTAAAAATTTGATGTATAATTTAAACAAAAAGAATATGGGAGTTATTGCTTCTTATTTAACCTTTTAAACATGAAAAAAATCTATTTTTTTTTCTTCTTGTTGTATTGATGTTCGTTTTACAACAATCTTTTTCAAACACACGAGTATGCAGGGTTTAAAAAACTACTGCCAAAAACTATCGAAAAAAAACGAAATTTTGTGTACAACTTTTCGCTTTTTGAGTTGGTTTGACAGCGACTGTTTACATTTAATGAATCAGAAGTAAAAGCAACAGGTTTTTTTTTTTTTTGGCAATAACAAATGAAGAAGTAGAAGAAATGGCAGTTTTTCTACTTTGACTACAGTTTTTTAAACGCTGCGCGTATGCACGCATATTCGATTTTGATTTGGGGATTTTGGATTGTTTTAAGTACTTGTAACTGTTATCCGGACTAACATTTTTGAGTACGACTCGTTCTTAAATAAGAATCTTAAATAAGAAGAAGAAACTTAAATTTAGAACGTGTTTTTTCTTTCTGTGTAGGTAAGTGAAGATAAAATTGTACCCATGCCGCCTTTTGACGTTGTAAAATTTATACTTATTTATTATATACATATTAGCTTATTTTTTTTTCTCTTATTTATTAAATAAAGGAACAAAAATTTATATGGAATTATGTTTTATTTTGCCACTCCATTTTTTTCGTTTGACAATTATTACAATTACTGGACATTTTTTTTTTGTTTTATTTACATTGTGAGCAAATTTTTTTTCGCTTACTTTTTTGTGTAAATACTCATTCATATTTCCATTTATTTATTTTTTTTTTATTATTGCAAAATTTCCTTTGATATCAATCATTTATTTTTGTACTTTTTTATAATTTGCCTTGACTGCAAATCAAATTCAATTTAGCCAACAAAGAAACTGGAAGGGAATTTTTATTATTTGTTTTTTTGCAACTTAAACAAAAATCAATCAACACCCGCTTAAAAAAAGAGAGAAAATAAATATCTATTTACTACATGTATGGAGATACTTTTTATACAATAAATAATTTCATATTGGTATGTATTAACTGCACAGACACACACACACACACAACGTTAGAAAGTTTATACGATTCTGTGACCTTCGATAAATAATTTAATTTTATTATAGAGTTCACAGCTCAGTGGATTCGTCAATTCAGTTAGTATGTTTAGTTATTATTATACAATATTTATTTTGTTTTTCAAATTTTCTTACCCTCTTCCAAAATGTTTTAGTTTAAGCCAACATCATGTACAAACAAAATTGTTTTAGCTTAAAGGTGTTGTTTGTTATTATAGCTATTACAACAGCTACTGCTGCTGCAACTACTACTTACAGCAATAAAATGCATATACATATACATAGCTACACACTCTTGAACTATATTATTTACTACATGTACTGGCCATTCAATCCGTTTTTAATGTTCGATATACGAATACAGTAAACCACACGTATTTCTAGTAACCACAATAAAGTGCATCAACTATCTATCGTTTATACTATACACAAAATGTATACGAAATTGCTTTTAGTTTTTGCTGTAGCTGAGTTTATTTTTTCATAAATTTAATTCATTTTTCTAATTCAAAAAAGTAGATATGGGATATTGTTGTGGTTGATGTGGTACAGTGGATTTGGTTTAAAGTAAAATTTGAAAAGTAAGGCAAGTTTTTCTATTAAAAAAAGTTACAAAATATGCAATTTAATAATTCTCAATTGTAATTAAAGAAAATGCACAAAAAAAAAAAAAAAATTTAAAAATGCAAAAAATTAAAGCAAAAAAAAAAAAAATCCAAAAAAAAAATTCAAAAAAATGCTAGAAAAAAAAAGAATTCATGAAAGTGCATTGCATATATTATGAAAATAAATTGATTCTTATTGATTTTTTTTTTGCAAAATGTAGACAAAATCTCAACAAATTTGCAAAAAAAGGCATTCTTACAAAAATCATCCGAAATGCTCTAATTGTGTCTCTAAAACTCCTTGGTAATTAAATTCATTAATTTTCCAAGGGCAACATATTATGGTTTAAAAAACCCTATACTATTATTTACTAGCGATAAATATATTATTGTTATTATTAACCAAAACATGTTCGGAGGCAACCTTAATATGATTGTGGTTTTCTTGGTTGATTACTAATGCAACCATTTTTAGGTTAAATTAACCATTATATGTTTAAAAACGTTTTATACTTTAAAACTTTGAAAACTAGACTTTTAGAATTTAATCACTTTCGATCGGAATTGCATTCTGTGACATGGCTGATACACAAGCTTGGCTATTTACCTGGAACAGTTGATACACAACGTTAACTTTTACGTAATAGTAACGAGGTCTTAACAAGTATAGAAGTTGCTCTTTGGCCTGGGTTTGATCATCCCCTCAGACAAATTGTAATTTTGTTCTTACGTTTTTTTTTTTCAGTTAAATAGTTATTTGTCAAGTGCTCATATGCAAGCAGATAACATATTATTTGCACCAAGGCGAATTCATATGAACGGTGGTGGCGATACTACAACAAGTACAACACCAAAAACCCAACATTGTATTTTATTTCTTGCTTTCTCTAGTCACTATCAGGGCTGTCAGATATTGCGATTTCGCGCCAATCGTGACGATTTTGAAATGGTTTGGCGGTGGGATTTTCCATTTGGCTACTGACGACTTTTTTTTGGCGATTTACTTGGCTATTTTTAACCCTTTATATTATATCAGCGATTTTTTTTAACAAGTTGTCATTTTTTGTTTTTATTATTAAGTTTAAAAAATCTGGCAACAACTTACCGATAGGGAAAAGTAGACTTTAACCGAATAAGGACCGTTTTCACAACTTACCGATAGCTAAAGGTAAGATTTTATCGGCCGTATAAAAAGTGTTCCATTATAACAACTTTTCTTTAACCTACCAGGTAGGATTAACCTTAATCTACTTTATCGCTCACTTAAGGTTAAAGTAAAGTTTTAATAATGGAACACTTTTTAACGGGCCATTTAAAGTCTACTTTAAGCTAAGTGTTTCACTATTAAAATTTTACTTTAACCTAAAGTGAGCGATAAAGGAAATAAAGGTTCATCCTACCTGGTAGGTTAAAGTAAAGTTGTAATAATGGAACACTTTTTACCCGGCCGATTAAATCCTACCTTTAGCTATCGCTATTAATTGTTTTATTATGTATCAGGTCAAAACATCAGTAATGAAATCGATGAGGCTGCAGCTTGATCTTTTAGACTTGTATATTTTATTTTATTTTTTTTTTAACTGAATATATGATCTCCATTTTATGATATTAAAAAAAAATAAATAGCACAACTAAACAAAATTTATTTTCTTCGACTTTTTATTTTTTTCCGATTTTGGCGATCTTTGACTGAAATATTATAATAGCTTTTTTTGTATGCAAAATTTAAATTAAAAAAAAAAAAAAAAATGTTACGAAAACTGAACAAAATTGGCAACTTCTGACATCCGTTTTGGCGATGCAGCTCAAAAAATCTGCAACCCTGGTAGCTATTTCAAAAAGAAAAGCAACTTTTGACCTTTTTCTCTCAAAGTAAGAAAAAAAGTAGCTCAGCTGTGCTTCCAACGCCACCTGAAAAATGAATTCGCCTTGGCTTGCACTATTTTAGTTTGCACATTTTTGAGCGAACCCATGAGTTTTCCAACTTTTCAAACACAATTTATTAGCTTTTCAATAAAAAAATAAGCAGTGAACAATTGTTTTCAATATTGTATACCGGCTTAGTTGGTAAGTAAAGTTTTTGCTGGGTTGTGTCAGCGATATTTTCCAATTTGGTAAAGTAAATTATATTTTTGTGCAGCAGAGTGTTCGTATAAATTATGGATTTAACTAAAAGGCCCCGTTTGGAGAAAATTAAGTCTTGCTTCATCAAGAGATTGCACCAGTTTACACATCCACTATTGCGATGTCCAAAATCAATAAACTAAAGTTGAAACTTCGTGTCTTTTATTCTCAAAGTAATTTTTGGGAATAAATATATAATTTTTAATTAATAAGATTTAGTTTTTCGTGCTTAATTACCAATTAACATTTTTAATACTTTGATAAGAAATTTTCAAGTGCCCGTGCATTAAAACTGAACATCCAAGTTGCTTTATTTTGATTTTCTTGGGAAAATAACAAAGCGAATTGTTTTTTTAAATTACAATTACAATTATTTTGTGGTTGGGAATGTAAGAAAAGATACACTCACTGTTTATTGTTGCTATTTTGTTTAAGCTTTGATATTGTTGCAAGCAATTCTCAGTCACTCTACAGTTTTGTTTGCATATTTATTATGTTTAGCTTTTCCAAAGTTTTTTTTGGGTAAAGTTTTCCTCTGATGATCTGGCCTAAGCAGCCAGTGAAATGCGCGTAGAAACTAGTTTATCCCCCAACAATTTAAATGTTTTAGCTGGTGGCATGTCATAACGTCCAGTGTCATAGTATCCATGGGCGCCCGGCCGAAGGACACTATGACATATAATATCTGTCTGTTAAAACGGAATTGCCAGTTTCGGGGTGTTCCACCACAAATTTAGTGGGCTTCATTTAATTGAGGGGCAAATTTAGGCCGTACAAATTTTTATTTGGGGAAATTTGGTAGGCATACATTTTTATTCAGAGGACTTTTAAAGGTAGCACTATATTTTATAATTGTTTTTTTTTGTTAAGCAAAAATCGCTAGATTCCTGCTATATGTGTTTAAAATCGCTAGATTTCACGGGAATAAGGTAAATGCCCATCTTTAAATATAATAACTAAAATTTTCATATTTTGCAGCTACTCAAGCTACTACGAAGACTTTAGTATCAACATTTTTTATTTTTTCTGCTAATACAAGCTCCAGTTTTTCTTTGTTTCATGAAATCGAAAGAAGTAAGCTCGATTCACTCATGTGTTCCGAACCAAATTTTTGTCCGGACTAAATATATTTGATATTGATTTTGAAGTCTTACTTCAGAGAGAGAGAGAGAGAGAGAGAGATAGCGAAAGAAATTATTGTTTTCGGCAAGTTTTTTCTTGAATTGGTTTATTTAAGTTTTTGTTCCGGACAAAATGAATTGAGTTGCCACTTTTTTCAATTTGTGCATAAAAGTTAAAACTTGTTGTTTTTTGCTGATTATTTAAATTAAAAAATAAATAATATAATTAAAAATAATAAAATCACTTTCCTTTTCTTGTCCATTTTTACACAATTTTAGAAGACATTAAAAATAAGTGGTTTGCTACTTGTGCGGCCAATTCGTATAACTGTTTACAATTGTAAAACATAAGGTAGCTTTGTTTTTTCGGACAAACTTTCCGAAATGGTTGAATCGTTTTCCAAAACACTCTCAGAAAAAAAAAATTATTTTCCGGATAAAAATATTGTTCGGAACACATGGATTTCTACAAACTTTACTTTGATCAGAGATAAGATACATTGTAAATATCGTCGTTCCGAAGTTTTCTTTACGTATATCACCAAATTTGTTTTTTTTTTAAATTTCATCTTTACAATATAAAACTTCTGCAAGAGAAGAGGAAATTAAAACATCAGCTTTGAGAAAACAAGCAAGGAATGAAGTTCAATAAAAGAAAGAGATCTTGAGATTGCACAGATCGATAGATGTGTTAAATTTACAACAGGAAACGGACTCATCTCATTTTTAAATTTTGTTATATACGTGAAGATATGTTACAGTCTTTAAAAAAACGATTATAAAACGATTATAAATTGCCTTTTTTAAATTTTATAAAAAAATTTTTTTGGGGTAATTTCAGTAAATTGTTACCCATTTGGTGATTTTTGCTTTATTTGTTTTATTTAGTATTTTTAAATAAACCCTAGATTTGGGGGTGCTTAAATTTTTTTTGGGGGAAGTAAAAAATTACCTGGCAACTCTGTGTTAAACCAAAGTTGAGCTTACATTCCTTTAATTTTATATTAAATTTATTTTTTTAATCTTTTTTCGGAAGAAATTGTCTATTTTGATTTTTTTAATAATTTATTTGTTTTAATATATCCCTATATCGCCCCACTGTGCATATTTATATTACTTGTCGGAATAAAATATGTAAAATGTAGTAAATATTTTTTGTAGCTGGTCATGATAGTTATTGGGATTTAAGTCTTGTTGCTGCACAATATTTGTTTCCTCATCTATTTAACCATGAGTAATTGATGTGGAAATTTTCTAAGTTTTATTAAGCAAAAGAAGAGAAAAATAAAATCACATACATATTTATAAAAGATTGTTATCAACACTTGAATAAGCAATATTGAAAAATTGATACATGAACTGTAAAACTCATAAAAAATCGTATGTAAATCTAAACAGAAGGAATTTATTTTTAAATCAGATTACGAATAAAACATATTTTAGGAAATCTTAATAAGTTGAATCTATTCCACAAAAGTTGCAGCAAAAACTCGGCAAGTTACAGAAATAAAGCTTCATTCACAGAGGCAGAAACATTTGCATTGGTGTTCAAAATAAAGCAACAATTTTTTTCACAACATCACACATTTTAATTAAGAAACCGTTTGCAAATTTTGCCTAGAACAATATAACACTGAAAGAAAAACCCGTACTCAATTAAAGTTTTTTCTTCTTACTTTAGCAAGAGTTGTACCCACAAATTTAAGTATGGTTTACACTTTAAAGTACTGAAAACAATCCAAAAAGGGGATAACTTTCGAAAACCAATATTCGCGCATACGCGTGTTTTTTTTTTAAAGTTTGTTGTTAACCCAAAAACAATACTACAAGGAGATAAACGTAGACGTTTTTAATGTTTTAAAAGTAAAAAAAAGCAATAATTCCCATATTCTATTTGTTAAAATTATTTAGTTGAATAGATTAAATATTTAAAGTATGGCTTAAAATTGAGAATTCTTCTGGAAACAAAGAGCGGAATACAAATCAAGTGACATAAACATGTGTAGCGGGTAAGTAAAATAATAATATTCTCTCTGAAACTGTGGGGTTAGTGTTTAGGTAAGAATCAATCTAATCTCACTTTCGGATTATTTCAAGAGCGAATCGAGATTAAACCGTTTTAGAAATTCTTGAATCAAGCACAGTTTGAGATTAATTTAACTTTAAATTTTTAAATAAGTCAATCCTGCTTTCGGATTATTTTAAGAACGAACTCGGTAATAAATATTGTAAGTTAAGTATTTCGGAATCGATAAAACTGTGAACAAAAAATTTGTTGTTTTTCAAAATGTTCCTTTTTTTTCAAAAATTCAAAGATATCTTTAAAACTGCAAGGCAAATTTAAAAACAATGTAAGCACGACTTAAAGATATGTTGCGAGTTTTGGATTTTTTTTTAAACTGGGTCAGCCGTTTTCAAGTTATTCCCATATATGTACTGAAACTGCCTTAATTTTGAACATAACGGTATAACTCGAAAAGAAAAGCAGATAGAGAAAAAACAAAGACGAGATTTGAAATTAGCGACCTTGAATAAGTAAAAATTTGCAATCAATTTCCAAACCGCAAAATTACTGTTCCACAGCGTTATTATTTTTTAAAACATTTCATCAAAATTTTCATTCAAAACTAGGTCAAATTATTATAAACGTCATTTGTAATTTCATACAAATTGTTGCTGAAGTAGACTTTATAAAAACTTTAGTTACATTTTTTTTTTTTTTTCGAAAAATGCTGCTATTATTGTGAACGAAGCTAAAAAATTCTTAGCAAATGCAAATATAATTATAGAAAATGTCTATATAATTATAGTAAAAATAATAATAGTAAAACAAGGTATACAGTTTTGTTGAAAACAACAACAAAAATTAAAGTAGGCAAAAAAAAAAAATAAATTTATATAAATTTTTTATATCACAAAGAACTCATAAATTACAAGGAACTCTTAACTTTGAAATATTTTCCTGTAAGGATTTATGTTAATTTAATTTTATTATGCAGGAATTTTTCACAAGATTATTTTCTTTTTATCGGAGGTAAAGATTATATTATAAAGATTTTTGTTCGGGTAAATCCATAAGTTTTTCCTTATTATAACATGTAATAAAAGCAAACTCAGCATATATGTATATTGGCATGTTTAAATATCCTTCATTATTATGTTTATTGTATGTCCATACAAATATGTATATACATAAATTCTAACATTTAAAATAGAAAACATAATACATATTATTTAGTCATTTATAAACTGGCTTTTGCCAGCACGCAAACAGACACTCCTTTCTAACGCTTAATGCATCTTTGAAAAGGGGAAATATGTACACACAGAAAAAACTCAATGTAAATTCGTTCAAAACAAGGTTGATTTTACATTTTTCAGTAGTGATTTTGCTTCATTGTTGTTTCATGTTAATTTAACATGATTTTACAATAACTTGCGAACAACATTTTTTTCTTTTAAAATAACTATAATTCATGTTAATTTAACATTGCAGTAAAGTTAGAGCAAAATGTAATTAATATTGAAATAACAATCCGAATCACGTTGAATGAAAGTTATTTAAAGTTGAAACAACGTGAGTTTCATGTAGAATCAAATTGGTTGGAGTGTGATATAACAGTGTGAAGACAACATATGCATTTATTTAAGAATAATTTAAAACACTTACCCCTGTAACACATATTTCACTTATTTTGTATCTCCTTTGTTAACAGAAGCATCAGCAGAATGGCCCGATATCGTTTTCGTCATCATTCTACTTTGAAAACTTGATGTACTATTTAACTAAATAATTTTAATTAAAAGAATACGGGAATTGTCTTCTTTTTATAACATATTTTAAACATGAAAATAAAAAGATGTACATACTTAAGTGTGTATGCATGTTAATTTAACAAGATAAACTTTTGATTTTAATATAAAACAGGTTTTTATGGATTCAATATTGAACAATGTTATTTTAACAGTGAATAATATTAAATAAACGTGATTGAAGATTATTTTAATATTTTTCATTTAAAATTAATATGAAATAATGATAAATTTAAATAAAGGGCATACTTTTGCAGAAATTTACCATGATTCTCAATCAACATTTCGCAATGTTATTTTAACATTGGTATTTTTTTCTGTGTGTAAACATCGCATGATGTGTCGCAGAAGATAAATGGCTTCCATTTTATACCCTCCACCACTAGTGGTGAATGAGGGCATAATTATGTAGTTGGACATGCCGTGTGCAACTTTTTTTATCATTTATCTCAGACCCCATAAAGTATATATAGTCTGGCTCCTTGAGCAATTCAAAGTCGATTTAGCCACGCCCGTCTGTCTGCCGCCTGTCTGTCTGTGTATTTGTCTGTTGAAAACACGCTACCTTTCGAACTACTCAAAGGAAAAGAACAATATTGGTGTATATTGTCTTTAGTTCTCCTTAGCAGTTTGGGATTAAAATCAAGCATAATCGGGTCAGTAGAAAAACCTCTTGATTAATTTGTTAAAAAAACTAACATAAGTAGTAGCGGAAGGAACAGATTTTGCACAAATACATTATGCCTAGAAATAATTGTGGTATTATTTTCGTGGAGTTTGGTCCATAATACACCATAGGCCCCATATTAGGCGCACTCTCGGATAAAATTCTACTACGCGTACAGCTGTAACGAATAATGCTTTTGTAACAGCAATTTTGGTCAGTCATAGTCTTATAAGACTTAAAATGAATTTGTCAAATTTCGTGAAGATCGGCCTATAATTTACCATAGGTCCCATATAAAGCCTATTTCGGAAATATTTAAACTGTAAGTGGAGGGTATCAAAGATTCGGCACAGCCGAATTTAGCACTTCAACTAGTTTGGGTTTTACGTTTTCCAAAAAAAGTAACTATACCAAATTATTTTATTCTCAAAACGAACTACCTCTTGATCATGCAGCTGTGGACAAGATTTACATGGATACCTGCGTTAGTGCCTACTATATGGTGGATCTTAGTCACTGAGCAATGCTTAACCAACCGCCCCCCGAGTGTGAGAGCAACCAGCGCACACAGGCAACATATTACACTCACCCCTTGTTAAGGAGCTGGATCTTTCTTTCCTCCGCTACTTTTAGAAAAATGCTAGCACCATCTGTTGAGCCGCAAGAGGACCTAGGTCTAATCCTCTCGTAGGCCCAACTCTCCTCAAGTGGTGAATAGTCAGCTATTTAGTGGGACTTTCCGAAAACCTCTGCCGGCAACTTTGGGCATTAAGCCACAATCAGCACGTGATTCCCGAAAGAATATTTTCAACGACAAAGCGAAACTTCCGCAAGCAAAATATTCCTTAAAGATATAAGCATTTTCCGAACGAAGCATAATAACGGAGGCCTCAATCAATAATCAGTTCGGTTCCGTGCTACTGGCTATTGTGTTGCCAGATAGGATCTCTGGTCAACTGCATTCGCAAGAAATCGTGAAGATCTCTTAATTGATTGAAGAAAATCCGTACTCACCGTACTATTAATACCGCTTCTAATTGGTTTGAGTACGGATGGATTGATTTTTCTTTTGAGTGTACAAATTCAGAGCATTTAATAAAATGCAAAACAATTTAAGGACTTTCACTTAATAACAATTTATACAAGGTTCTTAAGTACAGTATTGGCTTGTATAATACAGAATATTGCTACCGTTCGTTTAGCCTGATTAAAATCGTCATACTAGAACGGTAACATCTGGTGAAGTGCAAATCACCATAACGATAGATAAGGCGACCTAGAAATACAGCTCTCTAAAATTTTTAATAATTTGTTTGCGTTCTTGAGGAGTATAGCGCTCTATTACTTATTGGCGCGTATTTTGTATCTGATTACTTCACAAATGTTATTGAAATTTGCCGCAATTAGCAAAAAGTATAGCATCTTTCGATACGGTGGAGATTTTTGCGCCACTTTGTAAAAACAATCTATAGGTTTCGAAAAAAACCCAGCCTCACCGATTAAGTTCAAAATTAGCAACAAGTAAGAGTGCTTCACCATGGTGTTATAAAAACCGAAATTATATAAATACCGTTCTTCAGAGATAATTAAATCTACAGTGCACTCGGGGAAACGTCAACGCTCGTTTACGTCAACATCCCAAAACGTCAACCCCCTTTTTTTTACATTGCCTACTCTAAAACGTCAACCCAACCACAAAGCTCTAAAACGTCAACTGTGAATAAAACAAAATTTTGAATTTAGCAGCAGTTTAATACACACACACATTTATTTTATGAAATCATTTCAGAAATTGGGGATTCCCCTTATAAGTAGAGTAGAAAAGAAGTTACAACTGTATGTATGTATTGTATTTTTATTTATGTTCAGTTGCTTTTTTGGTCTCAAAGGTATCACATTACCAAACTTATTAGAAAAGGGTACAAGTGCGCAGTGGTGGATTTACGCCTAGGCCTGTGAGGCCCGTCGAAATATTAAACTGGGCTTTGGAATGGGCTCAATGCGAGAATGTTGGGCGAAATTACTTAAATGTATTAAAACGTTTAAGAGAGAAGGCTCTCTTTCAAGTGTTGGAAAGAAGAAAAAAAACAGCAGAAAAAATATCAGATTTTTTTTAAATACAAATAAGATCTCATGTACAATGTATTCTTTTGGTTCTAGTTGTCTTCCATGGTTCTAGTCAGGTTGAATTCCTTTTTTGTTACCTTTTTGAATTTGTTTATGTTTGGTTTTAGTTTATAATCAATAAAAATGTTTAAAAGCACATTAGCGATATGTTTTTTATTTAAAAATTTTACATTCGTAAACGTCAACAATTTGTTAAACGTCAACAACCGCGGTTTTAATTAGTTGACGTTTTCGCGAGTGCACTGTATTTTTGATTTTGAAAAATTTTGACCGAACAACCATTAAAAGTTCAGAAGTGGCAGCACTGACACAGCTTCTCTGTATGTTTTCAGTTATGTACAGTGGAGTTGGGCTATGACGAACTTCGCGGGACCTGACTTTTTTATTCGTTAAAGGCGAACTTCCTTTTAACAGGAGTAAATCTTTATTCTTCTTTGAATCAAGAGTAAACAAATTTAAAAAAGTTAATTTTTATGTTTTTCTTTTAAAAAGTTTTTGTAAAACATATTTGGTAAATTTACATGCAAATGCTAATGAAATAGAAATTTGAAAATTTGCTTTTTATCTTAAAAAGCTTTACTTTTTCTTAAAGATACCTTCCAAGGCGAATTCACACTGGGTGACCGGAGCTTGCTACGTAAGCAACAGCTGACAACTAACCGTACGTTAAAATGGTATACCGTTCTTGGTATGCCTCACATCTTGGAAAAAATTTTCTCATATCGTTGATACATAGTCCCTTCAATGCCTTGAAAAACGCCAGGCAAAATCTACACAGAAAAAGTTCTAGCTAATTTTCATCAAAAATATAATCAGTTTTAATTAATAATTTAATAAAGTGAATTAAACTTTTAATCAAGTGAACCAAAAGTTTAATCGTGTGAATTAAACGTTTAATTGATACTTTTATTTGGTTAACTGGTGAAAATAAAATTAATTTTTCAATTAATATCACTAATTTTTTAGTAAAATCGTTTTTTACTTTTCTCTGTGTAGCGCCTTTTGTTTTGTTCGTTTTAAGCGTATAGATTTCAATGCAGTTTTATTTATACGACTTAAAAACAGTTTGTTAAATATACCCGAAAAATCGCTATAACAGGAGTTCGTTATAAAAATGGTTACGAAATATTATATCAAACCTGTTGTGACTGGAGAAATTGTTCGTTACATGCTATAATTCGTTATAGCTGGTGTTCGTTATAACCGATCTTTACCGTACATATTTGCCTTTATTGCCCTTCTTTAGAGAAAAATCTGTGTTTTTGTGTTGTTTGCTATGTAAATGTTTGCGTATTTTGTCATACATTCCTTTTAGATTTTATGGTTTATTTATGTCATGATTTGAAATTTATTTTCTTTATAAAACTGTCAACTCCATTCTGTTCTCACGATTATGGTTGGTATAAAAGAACTGTGAGTGTGTGTGTGTGTGTGTGTTAGTGTGGCATTAGGGAAAATTTATTTTTAAATTTGTTGTTATACACTTTATAAAATATCTTTCTTTTCTGAAATCACTGGAATTAATAAATTCCATTAAGGACCTTTAAAAAACTACACAAATAAAAAAAATTAAGATGGGGTTTTCATTACGTATTTTGCGTTTTAATTTTTAAAATTTTAAAATTTTAATTGGCATACGCAGTTTGAATATAAAATTTAAGGGTTGGCTTAGCTTGCGCTACCAAACTGGTGAGAAAGTTGGAGCAGGCATTAAATTTAGTGGATATTCTTTATTTTTATTTCACTAGAAGTTTAGCAAGAAATTTGATATAAAAGTTCATATATACTAATTTATATTGCTGGTAAAACTTTGTTTTCTTTTTGTTTTTTTTTTTGTGCTTCTTTAAAATAATATTTAATAGATAAAGACGGTTAAGCGTCAAATCACCCTCAAAAACTTACTTAATCAATGTCTGTATACTTTGCTGTGGCGCTATAGTTCGTATGAATCAAAGTCATGACTTACGTAACATCAATGATGTATTTATACCGTTGGCGATCAACAATTAACCAAACAAAGCTTGTGTGTATTTTATAGGTATAAGCACACACAGTTCGCAACAATATCAAAAATATTCACACTTGCCGACTGAAAATTTTGTCTCTAGTGCAAATAACATATACACTTCATATGTGTGGAATACCACACACGAGGGAAACTTACGTAAGTTCTGAAATATTTCGTTACAAAAAAATATTTTTTAATCAAAAGATGTGTTTTTAGTACTTAATTGATATTACTTACAAAGTCAAGATGTTTCTTTAGTAAACGTCAGCAATTTTTTTTGGTGTAAAAATCATTCCTTTTGTGTTGATTTTCACACAAGGGTTTAAAGGTTTATATAAATAACACAATATAGTCCAACAAACTCCATATGAAATCCTACATACTCTTTTTCCACTTGAGCTGCGTAGATTTTTATTTAAAAACCGTTGCTGTAAAGTATTACAGCTATAGCTAAAACTTTTTGCTTAAACTTTTGGTAAAATATAAAAATTAGTTTTGATTCAAAGAATTTATAAATCGGGAACTATATTTAAGATACATAAATACGGGGGATTATGTTTATTATAACCATATTATTGCCAGCGATAACCATATTATGGTTAAATTAGGCCTCCATCAAGAAGCCCCAATCATATTATTGTTGCCTCTAAATATATTATGATCAATAATAACTAAAATTTGTTAAACACTTACAATAGCATGGCTATATGGTTCCGAGCAAACATAGAGCTCGTGCCCTAGCTTTAAAAATAATTAGTATTGTGGTTATTTGGATTAAAAACCATAAATAGTTCAACAAAATAACCACAATACTAATTATTGTTAAAGCTAAGGCACGAGCTCTATGTTTGCATTTGTCCTTCAAGTTGTGCTGAAAAGGTCAGCAAGAAAAAGAAAGACAAAAAAATGAAAAAACAAAACAAAATATGTACTTTGAACTTCAAGAAGAATTCTTGACAAAAGTACGAAAAAACAGAAGTAAAGGAAAAACATGTAAAATGAATTCAAATGGATAATCATTCAAAGCGAATTTCGATCTACAAAAGGTTAAATACAATTTGGTTTAAGGATTGATGTTTGACTAATGACGTCAGCAGTCGTCGATGGCTGCGAGTGTTAAACGGCAAGCCCTCTGAGGAGATTGAGTGGTTGCAATCGAAACATGTCAGGGTAACCTGTCCGTAAAAAACGCCTGGGTTCGAGCCCAGATTGAGCCAAGAAAGAAAAATTATCAGTAAATTTTAATTAATTTTCATGTTGTAAAATTCCTTTCTTCATAAAGATAAATTAATGGAAATTAAATTTGATGAACTTAAGCCTAATTAGAAATATTAAAAATTTGGATTAAAAACCATAAATAGTTCAACAAAATAACCACAATACTAGTTACTGTAAACATATATATGTTGATCGCAATTATAAATTTGAGTATTGTTGATCGAAAAATAATTATTTTTCTGACAACTAACTTATGATAACTTTCAAAACATATTATATTACTCACAATCATATCATGATATCTAATAGCCATAACAAGATAACTTTCTATACATTTATCATATTATGTTTAAGATGCAATCAAACTATTTTTACTCTAATAATATTATGCTAGCGCCATTTTAAAATAATTTGGAATCAGTTGTGTCGTTTATTTTATATGTGAGCGGTTTATTAATTTAAAGATAAATTCCTATAAAAAATAAGTTTAAAGAAACTAAAAAAATAAAAATATTATTGGAGTTCATTCAGTATTAGTGATTTAATAGTGCAAATGCAAAATGTCGTCGTTATTTGTAAAATCCAACAACAAAACACACAGAGATTTCGTTATATTTCATAAAAGTGATACGATATTTCTGTGGTTTTCATGGGCAACCGCGTATGTCTTAAAACTAATTTTTCAGGAGAGCCGAAAAACCATTCTAGATCAAACTATAGGCTAGGTATTGCACTTTTTAAACTTTGTCACTACGTTAAAAAATCGGAATTGATCGGAAAGGACATACGCTGTGGCCAATGAAAACCACAGATTTTGCATTTGTTCTTTTGCAAGCCTTATATTGAAAGAAAAATTATAAAAAGCCACAAAATAAAAAATCGATCAAAAACTTTTTTATTTATTTTATATTTTTTTGACAGTTTGATTGCTTCTTAATTTATTATGATTAACCTGATGATAATATGATTAATTTCTTAGCTTATTATGATTAACATGATAATAACATGATTGCTTCTTAACTTATTATGATTAACATGACAATAATTTGATTACTTCTTAACTGAGTATGATTAACAGAATAATAATATGATTAAGGGAAAGATATTATGATGTCATATTACGAGTATATTTAGTCATAATATGATTCAATAATAATATTAATATGGTGACTACAATCATGAATCTTATCATAATATGTTGCTCTTAGAATATGTTTTCCACAACCATGTTTTTTCTTTGCATGTAGTTGGTTTTTGTCAAGTTTGCTTTGATATTTCATTATGAGTCGACTTAAACCTGAGCAACGCGTGAAATTGTTGAAATTTTTAATCAAAATAATTGTTCTATTCGTCAAATTCATCGTGAACTTATTCCATTTTATGGCGTACATAATCGTCCTTCAGAGCGGCTTATTCGAAGAACAATAGATCGTTTTCGGACCACATTTACTGTTACTGATAATGTGCATCCCGTGAGACGCCGCACAGTTCGCACTGAAGAATCTGTAGCCGCTGTACAGGAGACCATTGAATATGATCCTAATCAATCAATTTGTCGCCGTTCTCAGCAACTGGGGTTGTGTCGTTCCACTTTATGGAAGATTTTACGGAAGGATCTTGGCTTAGACGCTGCCAATTCGGCGAAAGGGCTGAAGCACAAATTGATATTGATTTTGAATTTCCATTCAAAATTTTATTTATTGCCCATTTCTGGTTGCATGAGTACGTAAATAAGCAGAATTGATGCATTTAGAGTGAGGAGAATCCACAAGCTTTTGCGAAACCCGATTACAACATCCACAGAAAATTACTGTTTGTTGCACTTTATGGGCTGGCGGAGTAATTGGCCAATATGTCTTCAAAAACGATGATGATCAGAATGTTACTGTCAATAGAGAAGGGTATAGGAACATGATTCGACATGTTTTTGGTTTCTCAATTACGTGCCATTAATCTTGCTGATATGTGGTTCCAATAGGACGGAGCCACTTGCCACACAGCGGGCGCTGCAATTGATTTCCTCAAAGAAACTTTTGATGAAAAAATAATTTCACGTTATGGCCCAATTAATTGGCCACCAAGAACGTGTGATTTAACCTTATTTAATTATTTTCTTTCGGGTGATGTTAAGCCACATGTCTACTTCGATAAACCACAAACAATTGAATACCTGGAAATCAACATTCGCAGAGGAATCGGCGATATACGCCCGCAAATGCACCATAAAAATTTTGAAAATTGGTGTTCAAGTTGCGCCTTCTACGCGCCAGCCGTGGCAGCCACTTGGCAGAAATCATATTTAAACACTTATTTCACAAAATTTTCTTTCCAATAAAGCCCGTTTCATTAATATTGTAAATATATTTCCTTGTTTTATTATGGTTTAAACTTGTGTCACTCTATAAAAAAAACACCATTTACTAGCACAATGCTTAATGAGTATTTTGATAAGTGTATTTGGGCCTTTACATTTATTTTCTGTTGTGGTATTTGCATTAGAATGGATTGATTCCTATAGAATTTGGCATGATATTCTCCCACTATGGTGGTTACACTTTATTGCAGACAAATTCAGAATACAATGCAAATTCATTATACAATTATTAAAATTTTAAATCAATTCTGGAAAAGAAATCAGATTTTAAGAAAACGATGGATATTGTTGAAAATTAAGCATTTTCGTTTAAATCTTACGAAATTTGTATAGCATTTATTTTTCAAGCAAAACCCTTGAAAACGGCTTATAATATTTTTACCCACTCAAAGTCAAAGTTGAGCAGCATTTACATAAACAAAACAGAAGCAGAAACACAAAGACTCCCAGTGAATTATGAACTTTAGTATGAATTCATACCAGGGAGGAAAAACAAAGATTTATTTTAAGAAAAATCATTTTTCATTGTAAATTTTTTGGAAAAAAACTCAGAAAGCACACGGGAGATTAAAAAAGTAGAAGAGTCTAATTATTTGTTGCCATAATTTTCAGCTAAAATATGTTGCATATGTAACACATGGGCGTTGTTGAATGTAATATAATTAATGAGCTTATTACGTTGTTATATTAATGTCCGCAAGTTGAAGGCGAGTATTTTGCAAGTACACATTTATGAATGTCTGCCTGTCCGTCTTTCTGTTTAGCAGAAACGTGTGATATGAAAGTTTTTTTTTTTATTTTGCTTCAGGCTTCTACTGCTTTGTATTATATGAATAAGAAATTTTCTAAAATACCAATCTTAAAGTTATAAATAATAAACATTTTGGATGTAACTTGACTACCAGTCCCTCCCCTCCCCCCCTCACTTCTTGCCCACTCCCTTCTGCAGCAACCACCTTTTCCTTAACATCAAAGAAGTTTAAGAAATAAAAGTATGAAAGGTAAAATACTCTTAGGGGTGGTACACTTTTATTTCTAAAGCAATTTCTAAATGTATAATATTTTATGCAAATTAAATAAAAATATTACAAAACGGATTTCCATAAAAAGAAAACGAAGAAAAAGGACTTTTACATTGTAAAAATGTATGTTTATTGAATAAAAAAAAGTCAGGGATTTTTTTTTAAACACAGGTTTTTGGATAAAAAAATCATTTAATTTTTCCACGTAGAGTCTTTTGAGCTCCACACACTTTGTCCAACATCTCTTTAATATTTTTATCCCTTACAAAAAATTTAATTTGTTGAATTTGTCACCTTAGCAGGAATTTGTTTGTGAGATGATTTTATTTTTGGAGTCAAATCTTGTGCGACGAAGCATTTTTTCAGGTTTGAAATCAAGAAAAAGTCTAAATCAAAAGAAAAGTGGAGGATTAGATAGCAATGTGTAGTATAATTCATAGAGTTTTGCCATGGAAACTGCAAAAATGCGCTTGTTTTTTTTCAAATCCTTTTTAAATGGACCCAATAAGTTGAAATAATGCTTGCCATTGATTGTTTAACCCTTTTGAAGGTAGTCAATGTATAATTCATAGATTATCGCAATGGAAACTGCACATGTGTGCACCCTTCCATTTTTTTTTTTTGGTACAACAGACAATTTTTCTTGGCCAAATGCAGTCGTTTTTTTTTTAATCCTTTTTAAATGGGCCCAATAAGTTGAAATAATGCTTGCCATTGATTATTTAACCATTTTGAAGGTAGCCAATGTCTAATTCATAGATTTTCGCAATGAAAATTGCACATGCGTGCATCCTTCCATTTTTTTTTTTTGGTGCAACATACAATTTTTCTTGGCCAAATGCAGTCGTGTTTTTAAATCCTTTTAAAATGGGCCAATAAGTTGAAATAATGTTTGCAATTGATTGCTTAACCCTTTTGAAGTTAGTCAATGTCTAATTCCTGGATTTTTGGCATGGAAACTGCACATGTGTGCACCCTTCCATTTTCTTGGTGCAAAAGAAATTTTTTCTTCGCCAAATGCAATCGTGGTTTTGAAATCATTTTTATATGAGCCCAATAAGTTGAAACTATGCTTGCCATTGATTGTTTAATCCTTCTGAAGGCAGTCAATGTGGATTATACCTCCTACATTCCAAAAAACCGTCGCCATAATCTTAAGCACTATCAAATCCATCTTGGCACAGATTCACCTCAAGGAATCCCCTGTTTTGTCTCTCGTATGTTGTGGTGGATCCACGTTTCCCTCATGGCCACGAAACAGCGCAAAAACTCGCCCATTTTGCAAAACCAAACACTCCTGCGTAGTTGGCGTTTCTAGTCGATTGTGTGCGAACGCGGCACGCATCTTGCAGAAAGTTGACCTTTACTTAAGTGATCATTCGAAATTGAACCAAACTGAGTCATCTGAGATGCCTTTGGCTTACACAATCTCTAATACTATAAATTTCCGATTGGCCGACACAAAATCGTAAATTTTTAAATTATTTCGGGTGTAGAGACCTAAACTAGGCGGGCAGAAGGTTCGGCATCATCCGTGCGCATCTACGAGCAAAACGAAATTCAGTAAACCAGTTTTTCCCATTGCAATTGATGGATTAGATTTCCCTAAAAATTTAACAATCTTTACCTTGGTTTGAGTGATTATATTTTTTTCGCAAAAAATAATACTTAAGGGTACTTCACACTATCACACAAGTCTCACGTATTTTGAAAAAATACAAGCCTGTCATGATAAGTTGTTAATGTCAATCAGAAGTTAGATCTGAGAGATGAATTTTCGTTAAAATACGTAAGACTTGTGTGATAGTGTAAAACGGGATTTAACGCGCACATGACATTAAATTATTTTTCCATTTCCCCCTTTAATCACACGGTGCACATAGGGGTTTTTTGCCAATCTAGCCGGACATTACTTTTTGTTTTAGTTTATATTGCTTCTTAAAAGTTATTGAGTGCCCCTAGATCGATGAAACTTGGCAGAAATATGTGATATTGTCATAGGCAGGTAAACCTCAAAAATAAATAAAATCGGACCAAGGAGGAAAAGGTTCCCCCTAGAAGAACTAATCCAACCTCTGAAAAATGCAATTTTTTTAAAGTTTTCCCATACTTTTGTTTGGAAAATGCAACTTTTAACGTCGGCAAAAGTTAAAAAACCTAAAATTAGACCCATGAGATCGTAAAATTACACTTTTCGCCCCGCCCCCTTTTGAGGGCGGTTACATAAAATAATATTTAGAAAAAAATTTAAATATTAAAAGAAATAGATTACTAACGCCTTAATTATATAAAAATTAAATTTTTTAATTTTTATGGGTAGGGGGAGGTATAACTACAAACCACTCCGCCCCCCCACCCCCGGAACGACCCTGTAAAAAAAATTTTTTTTCTGCTAATTTCCAAAACATATTAATTTTTAAGATTTTTTGTATTTTATAGTATTTAATTTATTTGAAAATAATTAATATATTCGTAATTATAACTTCTTTATAATAGTAACAGCAAATTTTTTTTAAAATAACTTCTCTTTTGCACTAAGATGATGATGAGTGCCATGGTTCTTCTTCGTCTGCTTCTTCAAAATCCTCTTCTGAATCTGAATTCTCTTCAGAGCCAAGTACAGTTGGAAGCATAAAAGAAATTGCTTCTTTCGTCAAGGGTAATGACTTTTTTTTGGAGTTGGTCTTATAGTAATAAGTGGGTCAGAACTGAGCAAAAGTCTATTTATAATATCTTTGTTACACTGAACCATCGAAAACTTTCTAGCAAAATTCTGCCTGTAAAGCCGAAAATGTTTATTTCGTGCCTCAGACGCTTCTTCTGATAATAGCCCGATAGGCAGCAATGCCTCACTCATTACAGTTGCGCCATGTATTATACACTTTTTCCATTTTATTCTCGAAGCTTCAAAATGGTTCTGATAACAATTTTATGCTATAACCACAATATATATTAAAAAAAACTAAAAACCCAGATTTGATTTTTTATTATATATTATTTTTTTTATTATATATATTTTCTTAGATGTAATAATTTAAATAAAAAACATCTACGTACAACCAAAACATTTTATGACTGACGAAAGGGTTTCTATCATATGTACCTATGCAAGATGAGCAAAAACAGAAAAAAGGTGAAATTTTCAAAAATCATAAAAAAATGGCGCAACAACGCGCAACGTTTTTTTTTTTAATTTAAAAGAAGAGATTTCAAATTTTATCGTGATGTATAACATTTTTAAGAACTCAGCGGGCTTCACCTTCAAAAACCTTTTAAATTTTTTTTTTTACAAAAAAGTGAACAAAAAAATCGTTTTGTTTTAATTTCGTTGTCTTTTACAGAAAAAAAATTCAATGTAAAATCTTTATTCGTTTATCTACAAAAAAATATATTGTAAACCTCCCAAAATCTTAAAAAGTCAATGAACACGCATGCAATTTAATCATTTTTCCTGGTTTTAACAGTGTCCCAAAACCACAAATCTCAAGCAAAAGACTTGAAAATTCACTATACGATGTTGTCTGTCGAGCTGCGTACTTAAATTTTTCCGTTTCTTAAATTTAATTTTTTGCTTAATGTCCGGCTAGATTGGCAAAAAACCTCTATGTGCGGTGGTCTAATATCCACCTTTGGCAAATACAAGCTTAAGGTTGTTGAGAGGAACAGTTTTGCGCTTTAAGTTAGAAGCCGGCCAGTTAAAAAAGTCTTTATCGTCCGCTCTCGTATTTACTAATGAATCTTAGGAGTAGCATAAGTAGTCTGGCGATTTCCATGCAAATTCATTCTTTTTGTCGATGGTCTAAGAACGATATAGATCGATATTTCCGAGTCATTAAATTTGCTTTTAAATGGCAAAAATGCATATTTTTTATTTTGAGTGATTTTTTAAAAAAAAGTTCTAAAACCTTAAAAAAAACTGTATAATCAATTAATTAATTCTTTTAAAGTTTTTTTTTATATACAAAATTTTCAAGATTTCGACGAAAGATCCTTTTATTTTCTAATGGGTTTAAAATATTTTATCCAAAACTTTTACAAGTTACTTGCTTGGCACATGGATTATTCCGCGTTTCAGAGGAAATTAGAAGCCAATTTGATATATTGCAATTTTTAATGAAATGCATCCCTTTGGTTCCCCTTCCAACGCATCCAGTAGTAACAGGATGGGGTCTGCCTTGATGGCAGAATTCTATTCAAAATACCTTGAGTAGTTTAAGAATGTTAGAAGAGAGTGTTGATATTGATGATTATGCAATTAAAAAAGTAAAAGAAATATTAAATTTAAATAACATCAGAAGTGAATTAGCATTTGTAATTTCCAAATACGGAAATATTGGTGAGGCAATAACTCATTAGGAGGGATTAAGTTCACCTAATACTCAAGTAGTCAAATATGTAATTGATATTGAAGAAAGTAAAATTAACAATGAGAAAGGAAAAATAGCCCGACAATTTCAAAAAAATCAAAAACGTTTTGCAAAAAATTAAGGATTTCAATAAAAAAAAAAAAAAAAAAGATTCACATATTTTTGATGTGCTCTGGAATCAAATTGGGATCTGAAAATGATTTTTTTCAAAATGAATTAGTATTCTTCAAGTACAAGACAATGTTTTGCTTTTAACCCGATATTTTATGGAAATTTTTTAAGTCCTTTGTGCATATTTTGAATTTTTTTCGTGCATATTTAAGATTTTCTACTGCATGAAAATCTCATCCCTGAGCATAAGTAATAATTGCGCATTAAAATATTAAGCATACGCACTGTTTGATAAACCCATCAAACACGAAGGTTTGATTTCAAATTGAAAATGATATGAAATCAAACGTTTTCTTAAACGATAAACGTTTGATAATGATTTGAAAATCATAGTATTCTTAACAAAAAGGGGAAATTATTTTCAAATTGAAAAAATGCATTTTTTTCAACTTGCTCTCAATCGTACACTTGTAAAACACATTTAACCACAAAGTAAAGATTTAACTAGTCGCCATTTTTAATGTTTACATTTATTTTCGCTTTAGTATTTCCAAGTTTAGATTTGAATTTAACATTTGATACCAATTTGAAATCAAATTGATAAAACATTTGATGTCAAATGTTTATTTTCAAATCATAATCAAAAAAATCAAACAATTGAAAATCGTTTGAGAAGTGTGTTTGATGTCAAATGATAAAGTCATTTCATATCAAAGGCTGGACTTCGTGGTTGTTTGGAACATTTCATTACAAACATCCTAAAAAAAGTTTTACAGGCAAAAAATTATGAAAAAATTTCTAATTAAGGTACTTTTTCGATTCCCGAAACGTACAAAATTGTTTATTTATTTCCAGGACAAACTAGTTTGTATTATTTAAGATTTATTCAGACATCAGAGATCAGCAGAAGTCAGGTATTTTTCATTTTGTTTTTTTGCTAAAGGGTTCGAATCTTTGGATAACGAGAGATATTCCAGACTACATCTCTTAGTATTTGGTTGAAATAGGGAAAACTATTAACTGTCTGAGCAACATAAGTCCAGAAAGTTTCACATAATACACTTCTGCTTTAACACTTGACTTCCTAGTCAAAATTTCCAAATACAAATTGCTCAAATCCTTTTTATGTGTATTTAAATTGCGCTCTTTTTTCAACCAGGTTAGTTGATGAGAAAAACATTAAAGTGTTCATTAATTTGAAAACACAAAACGAGTTCAAATTCATATCGAATACTAGAAGAGAAAAATAACTTCTATTTTGTATGCTTTATTTTATCTTTTAATAACATGTTTAACTTTTTTTTTTTGACTTTAAAAATCATTTCGCTGTAACTTTTTAATAGTAAATAGTTCGTCAATTCGTCAAAGTGTAATCTAATTGTACTAAGATTAAGATTAACCTTCCAGCTTAAATGATGCTTGAAAGCGAAATTCAGTCTCGACAAACTAATTCAGGCTTCAAATTCACTTGCTAATTTTTTACAATCCAAAGTTTTTCTAAAATTCCTTTTCTTGACATCGAGTAAATTACTGCAGCCGAAAGCTATAAGTTTAAGGAAGATTCTAAGCGGTTTATGTTTTTTCACGGAAATTCAAAGTCATGCCTGATCTTTAAGGTTCAAAAGTATTGACACAAAATTTAATCTCCGTAGCTCATTCCTTATGGCTGCTATCTCACCTTAGAACAGTTTTATAGTGGCAAGCCAAAGTAGTGGAACGATGAATCCTGATTGAATATCAAACTAACTTATCTTGTAGGAACTATTATGTTTCTTGTGGCTTCTTTCAGCATATGTTTAGAGGCTAAATTGAATAATGGACCGTTAAGGCCTAATTTGGATATCAAAAGAATATTGTATTTATTAAATATCTAAAACAAATTCAAGCACTTATTGCTGAAGTAAACGCGATTTAAGTATTTAGCTTAATATCGAATGTGGAAATTGTTATTACCAAAATAAATATATCGTTCCTCTTTTGCAACCCCTATCTTGAAACCCACATCGCTATATTTCCGACTTCTATAATTCGGTTTTATTTTTTTAATTCCCATTGTGCAGCAAAGCATACAATAATAGTGATTTATTATTACCCTGCGAGAAATTTGTGTCAATTGGTCCAACAGACCGGTCCTGGGAGTAGTGAAAATAGATCAGGTACAAAAAGAAAGAACTCATGACCAGTGAAAGAAGAATCTATCAAAAAAGTAAGTAAAAAGTAATGCATTAAAGTACAATCTTAACCGGGGGTGTGACACATATTTTGGGACTTTCTTAAATTTGGTTCTTGAATTTAATTCTAGGACTTGTTTTATTGAAATAATACTACATTGTAGTACCTGTCACTAAAGGCGTCCATTAAGAATAGATGTATGACTGGTCAAATGGTGTCAATTGATCCCCTCCAATGACAAACACATGTAAAAGTGATAGGTCTAATTCATAGAAAGTGTTAAAACTAGAACCGGTTACTACCATCAAAGAAGTGACTTTGGTGTCACTTCGCTTCCCTCTAGGGTACATACATCTGTCGAAAACAGTAATATAAAAATTTTTACTAGAAGAATGCCTGTTTTTACTGATTTAACCAAAATAATTTTTTAGTCTTGTGCCCCAATAAAAATAATCTCCCGAATAAAAAGCGTTAATATTTTGTTGCCGTAGCTCTATAATGGAACCTGGCTACCATAAAAGCATCATATTGGTGAAATTCCTCTCACTGCCATCAAGGCTGTCAGATATGACGATTTCTCGCCAAACGTGGCGATTTTAAAACGTGTTTGGCAGTGGGATTTTTTTGCCCCAATAAAAATAATCTCCCGAATAAAAAGCGTTAATATTTTGTTGCCGTAGCTCTATAATGGAACCTGGCTACCATAAAAGCATCATAGTGGTGAAATTCCTCTCACTGCCATCAAGGCTGTCAGATATGACGATTTCTCGCCAAACGTGGCGATTTTAAAACGTGTTTGGCAGTGGGATTTTCCATTTGGCGACTGGCGACGTGCGATTTTTTTTTTATTTGGCGATTTTTGATATAACTGGCGATTTACTTGGCTATCTTTCCCATTTATATTATTTCAGCGATATTTTTTAACGGTTGTCGTTTTTTGTTATCATTACTAATTTAAAAAAAGATATGAGAACGTTTTTTCACACGATGTTTATATTAAGTCACTATTTAATTTAATAGTATGTGTGCAGGTCAATACACTAGAAATGAAATCGGTGAGGCTGAAGTGTACGATCTTATACACTTTTGTACTTAATTTTAGTTTTTTAACTGATAATATGATCTCCATTTTATGTTATTTAAAAAAAAAAAAAAAAAAAAAAAAAAACAGAAGCTAAACAAAATTTACTTTCGGCGACTTTTTGTATTTTTCTCAGTTTTTGGCGATTTTTGACTGAAATATTTTTTATACTAGCTTGTTTTTGTAGGCAAAATTTAATTAAAAAAAAAAAACAAATTAAAATAAAATGTTACGAAAACTGAACAAAATTTACATTTGGCGATTTCTGACCTCTGGTTTGACTGCCATGCATTTTAAACAAGTATTTTAAATATGTATAAAATTTTGTTCTGACAGTTTCATATTACAATCACAAACGAGGAGGTCCATACAAAAATGTAACGATTCCACTTTAACAATATTTTGGATAAATGAAAAAAAAAAATACTTATTACTAAGGCCCGGACTTTTATGCAAATTTGTTCTCGCCAGTCGGAGATGCCCATCGATTTTTTAGTGCATATTTTTGCATATTTTGCTATGAAAACATATTTTTGCATATATTGCTGATATTGCATATTTTGAAAAAAATTTTTTTTATTGCTTTATTTTGCCATGAAGACACGTTCGATGATATTTATTTATGGATTTCTTATGGAAAAAATAATTTGTAAAGCACCTTCGCGTGCTGCCGCATATAAAAAGAATTATCCGGAATAATGTCTTCCTCAACAGCCTATAACAACCAGATGGGGGACGTGGTTGTAAGCAATTATGTTTTATGCTGAAAACTTTTGCCAATTCAAAGATGTGGTAAAAGGACTCAACAATGGTAAATTTGAGTTAATTGATATTTCCATAAATAAGATGTATTTTGTGGACGGTAACTTAAGTTAAAAAATTCGTAGCAAGCTTGATAAAGTTTGAACAAAAATTAAGAATTTAAATTTATTATTTTAAATCCTTAACCGCTTGCATATTTAATGTAAATTGTTTTCGAAAACAGCGTACTGAAAAGAATGTACCACAGAGGAACTATCAGCATTTAATGATGCGCCTATCACATCCGTTTTATTTTGTTTTGAAAAACAGCCAGTAAACTTTTAAAATAAAATCAACAAACATTTAATTTGTATGTAATTGCGATCAGTTTCGCAATTTACTTAAGCGAATGCAGTTTCAAAAAATTTACCAAAAAGTTTTCTTAAGTTCAATATGGTTTGACACTTATGATTAACATGCATTCGCACAGTTGTTCAAGCCAGCTTATGCATATTATAGTTGGGCCTTACTGTTTCTTTATATATTTTTTAGTATTGTGGTTATTTTGTTGAACTATTTATGGTTTTTAATCCAAATTTTTAATATTTTTAATTAGGCTTAAGTTCTTGAAATTTAATTTTTCATTAAATTATTTTTATGAAGAAAGGAATTTTACAACATGAAAATTAATTAAAATTGTTATTGATAATCTTTCATTCTTGACGTGGCTGGGGCTCGAACCCCGGCCGGCAGGTTACCATGACATGTTTCGATTGCAACCACTCAATCTCCTCAGATGGGTTTGCCGTCTTACACTCGCAGCCATCGACGACGAATAAAGTTTTACTTTATTTTAACTTCTACTTTTGGGGTAACTGTGTTTTATTTACTTTTATGAGACTGCATTCGAACGTTCTTCGTGCTATTTTTCACTAACAAAAATTTAAGATAGTTTTAACTGCATATTTTTAATTTTTAGCGCATCTTTTATGCGCATAAAACACGATTTTAACTACATAAAAGTCCGGGACCTGATTCTAAAACACGATTTTAACTGCAAAAAAGTCCGGGACCTGCTTATTAGATATATATACTTGTTGTGGTAAAAGAGTTTACTTATACTAAAACAATTCATAAATGAACTAACTTGTCTGGCAGTTTAAGCTGGTTTAAGACGACATGAATTTTGCAGTGGTTTTGCTAGACAAAACTGACAAATACAGAAAGTTCACAACTTTGCTTTCACACGTTCGTTTTGGGTTTCATTTGACATAACCTTAAATCGTTCACAATTGCGAATTATATATGTGGCCGTATGGAAAAACTAGTTAACTCCACTTTTTGAAAACACGAGAAAAACACACTTAAAGTTTTAAACATATTTCGCTCATTATTTCATATGAATTTATGTTATTATGCATTCGCATTAAACAAAACATAATTAATAATTATGTTAAAGATTTCTGGTACCATTAAACTGATTTTTTGCCATTAAAACCGAAAATCAATGTCAATTATCTTGTTTTTTTCGAAAAATGGAGTTGTCTAGTTTTTTCGAAAAAATTTATTGTGTGTAACGCCCTAAAATAGTGGTCCTAGACCCACCTTAAAGTATAACGATCTACTCAGAATCACTTTCTGAGTCGAACTAACGATGTCCGTCCGGCTGGCTGGCTGGCTGGCTGGCTGTCCATGTTACCTTGTGCGCAAAGTACAGGTCGCAATTTTGGAGATAATTTGATAAAATTTGGGTCATATGTTCTTATTGGTACAAGGACCAAGCCTATTGAAAATGGGCCGAATCGTAGGACCACGAGGGAAGATAGGGGGAAATTTCTTCCTCTCAGAAACTATCAAACCGCTTTTATTGAAATTTAAAACATAGATAGATCATATCTATATGGACACAAAATGTATACATTTTTAAAAAAATCGGACACCGAGGGGAGATAGGGGCAATTTCTGCCTCTCAAACCGATTTTAATGAAATTTAAACCATAGATAGATCCATATCTATAGGGACACATTAGCTATACAGTTTTTAAAAAATAGGACCACAAGGGGAGGCAGGGGGCAATTTCTGCCTCTCACAAACTTTCAAACCGATTTTCATGAAGTTTATAAACATAGATAAATCCATATTTACATGGACACATAAGCATGATGTGTTTTTAATTACTGTGGTGTAGGGTATCATATGGTCGGGCTTGACCGACTATACTTAATTACTTGTTTTTTATTTAATTATTTTTATAAAGAAAGGAATTTTCCAACATGAAATTAATTAAAATTTTTCATTCTTGACTGAGCTGGGAACCTGGTTTTCGCGGACAGTTTACCCTTTGGGAAAAATACAAATCTTGAAATAATAAAATAAAAACACTTATTGTTGAGTTATGGAACTCCTCATTGCTACTAAAACTACAGTGTAATTAAATAAACCAGACTAACCTGCTTTTGCGTTAGCGGTTGCTTAAAGCATTGTCCTAGATTTAAATACATATTTAAATTTTAATTAATTGAAATTTTAAAAATAGACTATAACAATGCGGTATTCGTTTCAGTCATTATTTTTACTTTTACTAAAGGATTCTCAATTCTGTATAATAATTAGATGCCAAAGCAAATTATGCGGATAAAAATTCCAAGAAAAAAATAACAAGAGCATTAAATATGGTTTCCTGTTTTCTACACTTTTGTGTTAAAGTAAAATATGGCTATAACGAACAGCGGATATACAAATTAAATATGCCTATAACGTAAACCAATTGAATTTGCTCTAAAATTTCACGAACATGGTTGTAGCAAACATTTTTTTTCAAGGATAGCATGTCATATAAAGCCATCTATATATTTATAAAACATTGAAAATGCGTTTGTTTCTGTGTTTGCTGGTTTGTCTATATTGCTGTCTATAATGAACTAAAATTGTCGGTCTTTACAAGTTCGTTATTACCGATGCCTATTGTTATTTATTTAATTAGCAAAACATGTCACAAGTGATGATGTGCTTGTTATTGTAAGAAAGGTAAACAAAAATGTTCAAAACAGAAACAGAAGAATCCTTAGTCAATGTCAATATATTTTTCAACACACACATCCAAACACATATTTTAATAAATATACAAATACTCATAAACTTGATAAGAATACACCCACAAAAAAACCTTTAGAATTTCTTTTCATGGCATTAAAATAAAGATAAAATATTCACACACACCCACGCGTCCATAAATAGAACACAACAAATAGAGTCAATTAACACCAACCCAGTAAACAATTTTTATTTATATTGTCGGTTATGCTGCAAAATTATACAAAAGTGCCCCAAAAGTCAACGTCAGTGGCCTGTAAAAAAATCCATGTATATTTAAGGACGTTTTATAGTTATTGTATCAAAACAATTCGTTATATGTTCAAAACACCCATGTGCGTGGATCAAAAATGCCCAAGTGGAGTTGGAATTTCTTTTTTTTACACAAATCTTTTTTCTATATTTTTTCCATTTTTGCTGCAAACAAAGCTCATCCTCAGTCCCAATCCTCATATTCAAACAAAATACACTCAGAAAAAAAAACTGTTTCATATCCTATAAGTGTGGAAAAGTAGCCATCCCGAATGAGCTTGAAAACAAGCAAAACCACTAGACTCCAGATTTCGATATAAATAATGATTCGGTATCGCATGAATTTAAATTAAATAAAAATTACAAACAAAATCCCATAGGTTTAGGTTAGAGTGGCCGGTCACAAAGACCCCGCATAGACCAAATAGGTCCCTAGCGTTATCACGATGTACGATAGTCCACAGAAGAATGTTAGAAAAAGGTCATTCCGATGTAATGGTACTCAGAGTACCCCACACTCTCTTGACGAATGCTAGGAGTCTCATTATTCCAATTCCGGAGACTTCCCCGAGACCTTGGAAGTAATTATCTCCCAGGCAATTTGCCCTGGAGCGCACGAGTGCCGGACAGTGGCAGAGTAAATGCTCCACAAAATCCCATTTCAATAAAAAAATATTTTTGAATGCAATAAAAGGCCTATTATTTTTTTACTAGCTGTGAAGCCTGTCCCTGCCAGGCAGAAAGAAAAACTACTTTAACCTTCGCTTTACCAATACCCACTCGGGTGACTTTTTCAGTTTTATTTCTTTAATAACTTCTTTAATATTTTTTTGATTTTAATGAAATTCAGACTCACTGAACAAATTTTAGAGTTCTGTAGAATTTAATAAAAACATGTTAAAATTTTTAATTTTTTACGAGGTTTTTTTGGTTTTTTTTTTAATTTTCTTCAAAGTTTACCAATACCCACCCGGGTGGTACAAAAGAAATTCTTAGCTCTATACATTTTTTAGAGTTTTTTTTATTTTGATTATAACTATTATTCCATAAAAGCGCAATTTAACATATTATTTTGATTTTATTTAATTATTACAATTAATTGTAATGCAATTACGATGACGAAGCATGGTGGCAGTTGTTACACTTAGTTTGACATACGCTGTGTTCTACACAAATAGGCTTCTTGCACTTTACGCAATCTTATTGTGTGTTTCTCTTTTGTTTATGTGAGAAGCAAATATGGCATTTACCTTTTATTTTTATACGCCCAGTTGCATCCCTTTGTATAGTTTCATCGGACTCTTAGTTTGTTTTTACAATTTTTACCTAAGATGCACTCCTTAGCTGACCTAATGGAAAATCTTCTAGAATTTGAGATATTTTTGACTTGGTCAATATTTACGGACGACATAGGTCTTCGCCAAGCATCACAATAAAATGCTTCCGCTGCGATTGCCTCACAGATTTTTCCCCAATGTTCTCCTTGTATATTATAAATGAGGCAACAGCGGCTGTATCCAAAATGTTAAAGAACACTTGCAGTGGCCAGCGAAATGTTGATCGTTTTGTAGAATACTGTGAAAACATATTGGACGTCGTGTCCACCCCACCCTTAGTTTCAGTATAATATAAAATTATGTCTGGTTTATTTTGTGTACCAGATGTAATTTTACCTTTGTGTATTGTTGACAAAAGCATAACTGATTTGTTTTTGGCAGGAACATAGGACACTAATATTACATCTTCGGAACAACCAACCACACTAGATGCAACTTTGCGGCTTCGGGATAGTTTAAATTCTTTCGGAATAAATCTTTTGTTTTTTTTTTTAATGTGGCTATAGACGGATAACTTCCAAGCGGCCAGCTGTTAAGCTGAAAGTGTTGTAAAAAAATTGTCTATCCTTCCGAAGTTTTTATTATTATCCATAAACACTTTTACTATACACTCGCCTTGATTCACATCTCTTACATAGTTTATTTTCCAAGTATATATTGGTCCTTCAAGTGGATTAAAAGTTTTGGAATCACATGCCCTCCCGATTTTGATTCCATATTTTGCTGGCTTGGAAGGCATATATTTCGTATATCGTATGGTTCATAATAAGCTCTTTAGTAGCTCTTTAGTTATACACCATCTCAAAGACATCTCTTATAGGAGCAGCCTTATCTTTTTCTTGTCGGTCACCTCTTGTGGCTTGCCAGTCAAAGCGAAGGAACGGTAAAATTTCCAGTTTTCTGACATAGTTGCACGATATATTAAATATGCATTTTTTCTCCACAGCTGTAAGAGTGTTTCCTACATAAATTATGGGCAATTATTATTATTTAAATTCCATAAATTCTAATAACTTCTCATCTATAATTGGTTTCCAAGTCCTTCGCCGTTTTGGTTTTTTTTTTTGCACTTTGAAAGAATTAAAAGCTATAAGATATTATTGTAAACAAAAAAGTATAAATATGCACGACAAACACTTGTTTATCGCATATAAACATACGTACAGAAGTACAGTACCACCCGGGTGGGGATTGGTAAACCATGTACATAAAAACCTTTGGTATAGCGAAGGTTAAGGTAAGCCCCAACGTCATTACCATATGCTTGGCAATACTCATTGGGGGGCTTTAAAATGCAAAATATTTAACAGAATTTTGCCACACCCCTATTCCTCTCATTTATCCGCCCTTATTTAAAAAGCCTTGGATCCAACTTCTTCAGGCAATGCTCTATATGCTAGGCATTTATCCGGTTCCTATGTCATTACGGAGCCTTTAATAAAGCTAATATGTAAAAAACTCCACTTTTTCCTCTTAATGCGCGGCAACCACAGGCCAAAAATTAAAACCCCGGCTACCTTAGGAAATGATAATTTTCATCTTTTAAGCCTATCTATCAGTGGGCTTCAAAAGTGGGCTTCTGGATAGAAAAAAGGGGAATACACATATTAGAAGATGGTAGATACAGATAAAAAAGTATTAAATCGAATTCAACTTTTTGGTTGCATCTTATTTATTAATGCTTTGAAAATTTCCTAAAGAATTTTATTCGACATATCTGAAAAATTAACCGAAATTCCTCTCACAATTCTCAATACGTTTTTGGTTAGACATTTTATGCCAAATTGGCAACTTCTACGGAATGTTAAAACGAATTCTGATATTTATCGACGTTAACTGTTCAGGGGGATATAAACACATAAAAACCCCAGGGAAAACCCGACAACAGGTACAAGTCAAATCAGCCATCATGGCCCTTCAGCACATATCAAACACAGCAGGAGCATCATCATCACATCTGGTGATGGCAACAGCACAACAAAAAATAAGACTTTATAAAAGTTCTTGAAAGAAAGAAGAATGTCAATAAGATCTCTTGTTTATAAAATGTTTTTAGTCGCTGTTGTTGCTTTTCTTGTCCTTTTTTTTGTGTAAGAATAAACAACATATTAAATATATGTACTGCTGCTATGTGTGTAAAAAGGCCATAACAATAACAACAAGAGTTATTTGTAATAAAGTGCCCATAAACAATTTACTTTTTACTAGTTTATTTGTTAAGGTAAATAATTGTTTTTAACTTAGAATATGGCTATTTCCAAAAAAACGTCAACCGCAAAAAATGGAAAAAAAATTTTTCTTTTCAAGATTTATTTAGAGAATTGCTTATATTTTTTTAATATATGCGTATAAATTAATTGATTCGAAAAAAAGATAAATGGTAAACGAAGTACTACAACTTTTAGCACGTACTTGTGTATATTAGAAAATATGCATTTGGAACAACAATACTCTAATCTAAGGCATATTTATGATCTGAAAAACATTTTTTATTAAGTTTCTTATATAAAGGATTATAAATAGCAACATAAAAAAATTTTAAATCATGGTGGAAAAATTGTCCCGTTTACAATTTCTTTAACAATTTATTTAAAAAAATGTAATTCATATTTTATTTTGAAATCAAAACCATTTTTAGTGCACATTAGTACGCAACATTTTAAAATTAATCCCAATAAAATATTGTGTCAGGTTTCGCAGAAATCACTGTTTAAACGGTTACCCCTTAAAACCCACTTCCGTTTTTTGTACCGTTTACAATCACTGGTTTTTTGCAATTATCTCGGAAACCACGACAGTAAGCGAAAAATTTCATTTGCGGAAATTAAAGAGCTAATTGAGAGTTAAAAGAATCATTAATTTAAAAAATGAAAATCAGTTTTTTTTTTACAGTTTTGTCAATATAAACGTGTGCGAATGTCCCGTTTACAATCTTGGAAGTGCCCATATGTCTTTTTTTATTATATGGCATATTTTTATTAAATAACCGCAATTGCGAAAAGTTAATTTTAATTAACCACAAAAAATTGTTAGCAAATTCCCTGCTATATAAGAAATATTGGGAATGGAATCGGAATGAATTATTTTCGGAATCCAAGTTCACAATTTTATTAGATTGTATGACTAATAGACATTTGGGGTATTCACAAGGTGGGCTTTCATGTTAAATTGCCATAATGTTCTAACATTTTACAACGGTTAAAACATATTGTTGTTGTTTTGTAAACAAAAAGCATCTTAAATAAATAGAACTTTGCTTGCTATGTTTATTGTGCTGTCGTAATTAAACAGAAAAGAGCTGCGCTGAGAGGCTGAGCCGAGCCGCATTAGTTTTTGTAGCCGTCACCGTTGATGGTATAGTTTTATCCGGCTAATATCCGAATTTAACTTACGGCTAGCAATTTTTGCAACAAAACACTGGCGGCGTTAAATTATATGGGCTTAAGACTCTGATGTTTGGTAAACAAACATAATAACATTTATTTGTGATTTGCGTTTGAAAAATGGAACATAGTACGGTAAGATCTAATTAAATTTATTAATTCATGGATTAAAATAAAAAATATTTTGATGTTAGGTAAATATTTAATTTTTATATTTGTTTTAAATCAGCTGATTTAAATTCAAAATATCACACTAATAGGCTTTTTACACTGATCAACATCTAACATCTACCATCAAAGATGTAGAAAATGTGAAGCACTCGTTTACATTGCTCACATCTAACATCAACCATCAAACAAAAATGTCACCATTTTTGAAAAAATATTTTTAAAACAAAAAATGTATTTTTCTACAAAAGTGCTAAAATTTAAAAAGAAAACGCAAAAATGTAAATCAAGTTCATTTTATTTAAAAATATAAAAAAAAAATACTTAACAAAGAAACATTGCAATAAAACAGAAAACTTCGCAAATGGTAGCGCTGCTTTCAGTGATGCCACAATAATAATAGAACTTATTGCCACTTTTCTAGTGATGACACTAAAATAGTCGGAAGATGTTGAATGGAATAAAATGAGATAGGAACATCTTTTAAAGATGTTAAAAGATGTTGATTTTTAACCCTATGTATTTCTTATGACAAGATATTAACATCTTCCCAAATTGTGGCAAATTGATGGTAGATGTTAGATGTTGATCATTGTAAAAAGGCTATAAATTATGAGGGGTTGTTCGCAGCAGTCTTTTTTTCGTGTTATAATTTTATGACATATGACTTTATGACACCTTGTCAATCCCCCAAATTTCTATAATATCCTATTTGTCTTACTCAAACGCAATAAAATTCGGTACACGACATTTTTTTTAAACGAAATTTCATATTTTTACTTTTATAACGGCATCCTTTCGAAATAATCTTAAAAAACGGTAGCCACTTTTGTTATGTAAGTCGTTGTCAATGTCAGTGTATGTTTTTAGAAAACCTAAAGTGGAAAAAATAAACTTACTGCCAATTTCACAATGACGAAAGAACAAAATGTAGTTGCGCGAAAGAAAGAGTTCATTCGCATTTAGTGAAATAGGAAGCAAAAGTAGAGTATTCATCTTGACAAGTTAAGCTATTCAAGTGTTACTCCATAGTGGGCATTTGGGCGATGTCGGAAAATAATTTTATGTACACAGGTTTTTGGCATGATTTTGATGGACTAACTTAAACATTAAATTTTAACAATTATGTATAAAATGTGTGTCCATAACTTCTCTTAAATTGGCATTTTTTATTTCCAACGTGTTTAATGAATATTTATATTAACATTCTATGTGAAATTTCTTTAACTTTTATTTAAGTCTTCGCCAAATTAATTTCCTGTCGACTGAAACAATGAGACAATTCTTCTCGACGTCGACTTTGAAAATACTATCAATAGACAACGATTGCTGTCAATAACGAATCAGACGATGCAATTATAGTTTCTCTGCCGGCGACTTTAAAACATATGATTACCGATATAAAACCCTCTCATTTACTAAACCCACTAGTGCCCAAGATCTAACACTCCTTGGTCGAGAATATTTTCGATTGAAACAAAAATGCCATAAATTGAAACCAACAATTGTTTTTCTTACTAAACTGCTTATGTAACATTTTTAGCGAGAAAGTCCCCATTTACATTATACGATTTTTGTCATTGCTAATGTTGTCGTTTGTTCTTTGAAGTCGGTCTGATATTTACACTGTTCGATTTTTGTCGCAACTACTTTTTCTGTTCCACCGAACTTAAATAGATTTTTCGTCAAATGAGCGAACATTCTATATGGGGAGAATCGCCGCGACAAAAATTTTATAATGTACATGGGGACAAATCGCTTTCACGTACACAGAAAAAATTATTTTTCCAATTCAAACAAAAAATTTGTAGAATCAAACAATTTTTTATCTGAAATCGGTCCTATCAACAAATTCGCATATTCAAACAATTTATTTGCATTTTGTTTATTGAAAAAAACAGCGATTTTTTCAAACAAATATTTTAACTGAATCAAACAAAAAGTTTACTGAAATTCATATAAATTTCAAACAAATAATTTTGCTGAATCAAACAAAAAAGTTATTGCACAAGCAATGACGCGCACTCAAGAAAGCACTGTTGGAGAAGATGAAGCAGAGCAGAGTGGCCGGCTGGCTTTGAGACACATTATTTTGTTGGAATAATTTTTGAACGAAGTCTTATTTATACACGCAATGTTTTTCTTCATCTCTCACTGTTGCTGCATCGTTTGCTTTGCTAATGAAGAAGAAATGTAACCAAAAACGGCGGCAGACCGACTCGATATGTTTTCGTCATCATTCTATTTTTGTATTTGATGTATTTAAATCAGTGTTACCACCAGCAAAATTCAAAATTACACTTGAGATGAAGCAAAATTACCCGATTTAAATGATATTACACCTGATATAAAATTGAAGTTTTATTAAATAAAAAGCCATTTACAAAGAAGCAAAAACACAACAAACTCATTAAAACAAGATCAGTATTAGTCAAGCTGTTAATTTTATTTAAATTTACAAAAATAACATAAAAGACTTAAAAAAAAATTAATGAAGTATAAAATAAAACTGCTAAAATAATGAGTTTAACTTCCACATTTGGTTGATATATCTTGGGAAAGTTTAAAATGTTCCTTGTTTTTGCTTTATAATGGATGCTTTTTAGCCCCATAGAGCTTAGCTGTCGAACGAACTGCCATACTGTTTTCACTTTTTGAACAGGCACATCATCATGAATATATTTATGCTTGAACAACGCCACCAAATTATCCAAATATATTTTGAAAATCAGTCATCAATTTTCGCAACTTAAAGGTGACTTCATGATTTAAATGACGCAACTTTTTTTCACAAATGAAGGCGATGTGTTGATTTAGAGAAAATAAACTGTCAATTAGACTTCAAGGCCTTGCGATGTGATACTTATTGATTGTTTTCCGTAGGGCTGTGAAGTCAGTGGTTAATGCTGATAAACCAGCAGCAATCGGTGTCTTGGGGGTCAACATTGTTCATTTTATTCGAAAAAGAGAAACAAAATTGGACGTCTGCAATGCGTTTCGTCAAGGACAGGCGCGGTGTCTATTTGTTTTTAATCAGTTTCAAATGGTAATGCCGAGTATCAATCTGCGATTAAAATTATTTTTTTTTTGTGTATTCTACCATTTTAAGTTTCATGGTCTTAAAAAATACCCTTTATACGTTATTTAGTAAACAAAATGCCTGCAGAGTTTTATACAACTGTCCCTTTCGTAATTCAGTTTTACAACTTTAAATGGCGTTAAATATTCTTTAAACTAAAACATTAAAAAGTATCAAGATAGAAATAAAATTAATTATATGTTGCAATATTGGAAACATATCTTTCCCCAGGCAAGTTTTTAGTTTAAAAAACTTTTTTCAATAAACTTCAGGTTCTAAATCACTATGATAGGCATCTTTATCCAAATCAAAGGGTTCATCTTGCGACATTCATTACCAAACATTTAAAAATATATGTATGTTTAATGATTGAAGTCGTTTCTTAAAAAGAAACCGAGACTTTGGTTCAGAAGGCTGTGCTTTTCTTAGCAACAATATTTAAAAAGAAATAAATGTCATCACTGAAATCGAATCTTGATTTTATTAGGGTATCTGAAGTAAAAATTTAAAATTACACCTGAATTACACCTAAGAGAAATTACCCACGCTCTACCCACGGCTGTAAAAATTATACCAAATTCGGGTAATTACCCACAAAGTGGTAACACTGATTTAAATAAACAGTTTAAAAAAATTTAATACGGGATTTTGTTTTTTTTTACCAACTTTGAAACCAACCAAAAATTTATTTTGTTCATTATAATGTTGTTTTTGTTTCTGCTGTTTAAAAAGAGTGAAATGTTTTTTTACCTGCTATTGTTTTTGTTGTTTTTTTACTACAAACCTCATCACGCTATTTTAGCATTTTTCTTTTTGCTGTATTTTTTTAAAGCGTCCAAAAATATGCTGCATGTGTTTTTTGTTGTAGTTCTTATATTTCACATAAAGAAGTGTTGCTTACGATCAAATAAAAAAATGCAGAAAAACGACAACATGAAGGCGCGTTAAATATTTCATACAAAATTATGAAAACTTGAAACCAATAACGCGTATATTATATTTTTGAGTAGATGTCAACATTTTTGTTGGTTAAATAAAAATCAAACACAAATTTTAATTGAATCAGTAAAAAAATTTGTAGAAATCAAAAAAATTTTCAAACAAGCGTTTGTTTGAAACTAAATCGGCAATCATTTTTTCTGTGTAAGGAATTCACTCGCCAATTTACAGAAAAAGTATGTCTGTAATATTTTTGTGAGAAAACTCCAGCTTTGAACTGTGAAATAAACTCACGAATAAAAACGGGATGAGAAAGAATTTTAATACTAAAAAAAAAAAATGGAAATGCAATAAATAATAACACGGAAGAAGTGATTTTTTTGTCATTGGCAGATTTTTTCATTGTTTAATTATTTCCCTTTTAGCAAAGCTATATCGTAAGCAACAAACATTAAAATCGCACTTACATTATTTGGTATAGTCGACGGTTGTATTTTGGCCGCCGTCATTGAAAATTTTTTAATTTTAGTAAATTTTGGTCACCACAATATTGGAGAGGGTATTATGCATTTGTGCTGATGTGTGTAACGCCTTAAAATATTGGTCCTAGACCCACCTTAAAGTATACCGATCGTCTTAGAATCACTTTCTGAGTCGAACTAACGATGTCCGGCTGGCAGGCTGGCTGGCAGGCTGGCTGGCTGGCTGGCTGTCCATGTAACCTTGTGCGCAAAGTACAGGTCGCAAGTTTGGAGATAATTTGATGAAATTTGGGTCATAGGTTCTTATTGGGACAAGGACCAAGCCTATTGAAAATAGGCTGAATCGTAGAACCACAAGGGAAGATAGGGGGAAATTTCTTCCTCTCAGAAACTATCAAACCGATTTCAATGAAATTTCAAACATAGATAGAACCATATCTATATGGACACAAAATGTATTCATTTTTTAAAAAATAGGACCACGAGGGGAGATAGGGGCAATTTCTGCCTCTCAAACCGATTTTAATGAAATTTAATCCATAGATAGATCCATATCTATATGGACACATTAGCTATACAGGTTTTCAAAAATAGGACCACAAGGGGAGATAGGGGGCAATTTCTGCCTCTCACAAACTTTCAAACCGATTTTCATGAAGTTTATAAACATTGATAAATCTATATTTATATTGACACATAAGCATGATGTGTTTTAAATACTGTGGTGTAGGGTATCATATGGTCGGGCTTGACCGACTATACTTTCTTACTTGTTTAAGTTGAATTAAAGATCGCTAATTTGCTAACAGCTGCATGAAAGCAAAGTATAATATTTATTAAAAATCGTAATAGCTGTAAAGAATCACAGGAAAAAATCGCTTCTATCGCGAAAATGGCTAAATTCGCGAAAAATTGCAAGCTTGCAAACAAGCCCTAAATTTATGAATCTATATATTGTTATTTGTCTAGGGAAGATTGGAGTTGAAGTTTGTTGTCGATGATAGTTAAAATAATTGCTTGTTTTAATATTGTATGTGTAATATGTCATTTAATAAATTTTTTGTTTTTTTTTTTAATTACAGGTAAATATCCTAATCAAGTTGACTTGAATTTTTCTCATTATTAATCAAGAAAGTCTAATGAAAAGTTAAGTTTTAAAATATAAAGAGATCATTGTACATTTCTACGAGAGTTTTTTTTGTCATATATATTGGTATTAGAGAAACTGCAACTTTTCTCAGCTGCCAACAAGCTATCTATAATGTTATTTGGACAGTTTGGCAATTAAAAAAATAAATATGAACAATGTGTTGTTTTATAGAATTTAAAATATAATAAAAAAGTTTTGGAAATTAAGGAAAAAAACGTGTTATTTTTGAAAATTAAATACAATTTAGTCACTCAGTTTCATGCTACTCCAGCCATTCTACCAAGTTTAGGCTAAAATTACATTCTTAAGTATTTACTGCTAGCTCTTACTGTTAAAGCTCCGCTGCAGTTTGTTCAATCGGCGACAAATATATTTCCCCTGACGATCACTCGCCAGTTTTTTTTTTTTTTTTTTTTTTAATAATAATTTATTTTTATTATTGAATCTTTCTTATCGAAATTTACAATATGTATTCAAATCTTAATTCTACTTGTTGTTTATTAGTTGTTACCTGTGTAACCACTAACTGCTGTATTCAAATTTTTAAGACTGTCTTCTAGTAAGGCTCAAAGTATCGGTTCTTTTTAGCCTCTGGTGACCTTCGAACTGAAGCAAACCCCGAGCGAGGTAGTTAGGGTGAACCATTAGTTTATCGATGTAGCTTATTGAATATTTTTTAATTTCCTCCTGGATAGTGGGGACGTTGAGATCTCTGTGGATAATATCATTACGTATATACCATATCGCCAGTGGTGAATACTTTTTTTATTTTTTAAAATATTTCGGGTCCATTTATACCCTAAACTTAAAGTTTGTCGTACTATAGATCAGCAGTATTCTGCTAATATACTTTCAGGATAAATTTTATATAGTGGCATAGTTGCATAGTAAAGCAATGCTCCAACTTAACCACAGTTTACAGCTTTTTACTGTAATTCACACTGAAAAACTGAAGCCAAAAAAATTTCAACTGTTTAACTTAATTTAGATCCAAGCAACAAGATGTTGCCTTTACGATCGCGAGAGATCTACTCAAGGCATATATGTACCTATGGAGGGGTAAAATTAAATACCCCTCAAAAACTCAAGGCCATGAAACATTTGAAAAATGGATAAAAAAAAATTGAATACGGCTTTAAATGTTTTCTTGTAATTTTTACTATCCGCACAACTTAAAAAATAAAATAATTAAACAAAAATATATTGTCAGCTCATTATTGTTTTGACCTACCGACAATTAAAAAAACTTGAACTAGATATGGGGCTGTTATATTTTTAATACCCAATTTCTGAATCCAAGTCCGGTTTCACGAAGTTTTTTATGGTTTCTAAAATATTAAGCATTAATTTTTCTCCATATCAACTATATTAAAGTTTATTAAGTATTGTTTTGCTCTACACGCCACTGTTTAGCGAATGCAGAAAATTCCTAACACAAAAACATACAAAATAAATTTCTCTCTTGCTTTGCTTCACTGCCGTAAGAAAAAAATTAGTTAAAGCAAAATTCAATGTCAACAACTCAAAACACAGCAGTAAGTATACGTATGCAGCACAAAAAACTACTTTATTAAAATTAATTCAGAAAAGTGGCGTATGCTGCCTATACTTTTCACCTTCAATAAATTGCTTTTAAATTATAACTTCGTTCATAAACGTTCACAGAAATTGAAATTTTTCTTCAAAACATATGCCGGAAACAGTGCTGAAAATACAAACAAATTATATCGGGTATATTTTCAGAAAACTTCATGTAAAACTTCATTGTCGTTTCTTTTCAATAACGACTTTTTAACTTATGCGTAAAACCAATAATGAGCTGACGATATGTACATACTTTTCAGTTTTGTCGCCTTTTTACTTGAAGCAGGAACCACAAATTTCAAAACAATACGGCAACTGAAATTAATAGCTTTGGATTGTCTATTGCCATAAGTAATATATTTTCGGCAACTGTCAGTGCAACTAACGTTGAGCGGCCATTTATCGACCTGTTAGTTCTAATTTACTTATGTGTCGATTAAGTATTGCAACCAAACTTAAAACGCAACTAAAATAAAAATATATATAAGTTAAGACAACTTTTGTAAGTTGCCGATTTGACAGAACGGCAACCCAAAGTATGTAAACAAACAAGGCAAACAATTTAAAATAAGTAATTTTAACAAAAAAAAAAAAAAAAGAAATATGGTTTGCTCCGTACATTAATTTTTCGATGGCCAAGAAGAAGGAGTAAACGTGGTATGTGTTGGGCGACAATTGAGAGGCAATTCTAATCCGCTAGAATCACTGTCTGTACTTATAAACAAATTTTCTTGCTTTAGGGCATATTTTTGACTTTTCGTAGAACTATTTAGTAGAGACTATTAAGACTGAACTCAAATTCATCGGTTAAAAAAAGTAGCGTCGTTGTTAAAGGTCTTATATATATATATGTACGTGGATTAAAATGCATTTGTTGCACTAGTGAGTCAAATTGTTGTCCCGTGGTAATTTTATCCATATTGTTAATAAATAAGAAATGTGTAATAAAGTGTTCAAAGTTAATTAAAAACATTCCAATTGTTATATATTGGTGCCTTTTAAAAAAACTACACAGCAACTACAACTTTACAATTGCCTTAAGGCCCAACCACAATGTGCTTAAGTTGGTTTAAGCGAATGAGCGAATACATGTAAAATATATGAGCCAAACCATAAGTTTAATGAAACTGTCATTTGCTTAAGCAAGGTGCGAATCTAATCGCACATTTCATACGGAACCAAATGTTTTTTATTTTGTTTTTGTTTTCTTAAATACATTTGAGAGACTTTTTGTTAATTTTTGACAGTAGGTTAAGCAAGACTATGCATATTATGGTTGAGCCTTTAATATTTATTATTTGGCAACTGAAATCGAGATAACTTGACATCTATTATAACTTTCGGCAACCGGCAACTCAACTCAATTTATCAGATCTTGTTGAGTTCTAGTTCAGTTCTATTACAACTGTAGATCTGTGCCCACTTTGTGTAACTCTCGCGTCGAGAAACTTTTCGATCAAAATATGAGAAATGAAACAAATATGCCATAAATTGACAAAAAAAAATAACTATTTTTCTACCTTAACTGCGTCTGTAACATTTTTTAAGGCGTCTGTAACATTTAAAAAAATTTCAACACTAAAAAACATATTAAAGAGGCAAAATTCAATTTAAGAGTCTTGTCGTAAACCGATTTTAATAAAACATATATCGTTTTAAAGGTACGCACATACATGTATAAATAGTATGTAGTTAAGTTTTTTGTTATTCTCCCAAGATGTGTTATTTCTTGCATTATACTTGCAAACACACATGTATAAGGGTCGATATCATGAATTGACTACAATCGAGGATTGAAAACGGCCAAGTGCGAAAATGGGTTAAAATAATTATTTTTCGGTTGATACTGTTTTATAAGACCTTTTTATATATTAATAAGCAATGGGCCATGTATATTTAAGGATTTTAATGATTTTTGCACCCCACGGGAACGACAATAGTCCAACGGAAATGATATTTGTGCGGCGCGGTAATGACTGAGCAGCATGGTAATGACGTTTTATCATGTATTGCAGCTAAATAAAACACATACAGCAATTTATGGAAACACATTTAATAAAATGCATACGTTATGTCCATTCTTTGGATTATAGTTCCAGGTGTACTTTTTAAGTTTGGGGAACATCAAATTTCTTAAATAATTACCATAGATTGAATAATCTCAAATATACATTGAAAAGGTAATTTCCGTGTTCCTTTTGTCATTACCGTGGTTTAGATTATTCCCATGGTAATGACTGCACGGTAATGATGGAAACGTGAGTATTCTTGGATTTAAATGTGAAAATCTTCAAAAATTTTTATAAAATATATTAGAATCTAATAAAGACTTAAAAAATGAACAAACCAATACAACGAATTTGGAAATTGTAATATAAATAACGGAAAAATATACTTACCACGGGAATGACAAAATTTCAGGAACATGCGCATAAAACACTAAACACTTCAAAAGCTCTCAAACAACTGACTACATTTTTCACTTCTGTCAATGCACTTTAAAACTTACGGGAATTGTCGTTACATTGACAGTTAACTTCTGTCAATACACGAGCCATAAAATTGATTCAAAGTCCCTAAAACTATAAGGAATGGCAAAAATTCGGTAAAAATGTCTACATTAGCGGAAATTCGCAAAAGTTTGCTAACAGCGGCATGATAGCAAAATTCTACTATTTATTATAAATCGTCAAAGCTATAAATAATCGAAAACTTATAGAAACAAATTGCTTTTTTCGCGAACATGGCTAAAATTCGCAAAACATTTAAAAATTTTTAAACACACCCAATAAAAAATGGAGCTTCCAACGAAGCAGGTTTGTAAGGGAGAAACATAAGGGTTTCGCTTACCATTGCGCTTACGGAAGACATGAATTTTATATGGCGAGTTCCCACTTTGAAGCAATACACTTTTGGCACATAAAGCGCTCATATTTACACACTGAATGTTTTGATACAGTTATTTTTTATTATTCTCCCTTACAAACCTGCTTCGTAGTAAGGGAATGCCGTAGCACTTGAAATGTTATTTTTTTTTATAAAAGTTGTTGAGCGTTCTTTCACTTACTTTACTGCATTTCTGTATGTCTTATTGCGTAGCGCATAATTGTGCGCTTATTTTTTTAAATGTACCTTGAGTGCTTCGCAAAATGATAAAATTTTTTATTGGGCACCCTAAACTTATTTTGAGATCGCTAAATCGGTTAAAAAACAAATTGTTGAAAAATAACATAAAAAGCGTCAAAAATTAGCTATAATTTTGCAGAACAAACTTTTTGTTTTTACTTGTGCTTTCGTCAATTGAAAATCACACCGAAAAACGCAAAAACGGTGTGATTTACAGAACACCACAAAATCACACGTGTGATTTTAAAAGCACTTGTGATTTGAAATCACGTGATTTTCAGAACAGACCTGTATATAAAGAACATTTTATAATCGTAATTTTCTGTATTTCCAAGTTGTTTTAATTTAGAGACTGCAGGTCCAACTTTTTTACTCAAAGGGTTAAAATTTAAACTCGACTACAAACAGTGATATAAGCATTTTAAACTCTGCAGATTTATTTCCCTTTTATAAAAAATGTACCGCTGTGCACGTAAAGAAAGCATTTTTTCTAATAATGTCAGCTCTAACGGGCAACTACGTTAATAGGGAAGATACAACGATATTATGGTTGCCTATGTCCATGCTATTGTTAATAATTTTGCTGTTTAAGTTTTCCTTAACATGTTCCTCTTTTTAGAAGCATCATGTAATGATTTATAAACAACCATATTTTCATTTGTAGTTATCATAATAGTATGTATTATTTACTATTACATGATCGGTGGTAACCATTATTTGATAGTGACTTCCTTATGGAAGGCTAATTTAAGCGCAAAGAAATTGCCTGTGGCAGTAATATGATTAGAGTAACCAAAATTTATTTAAAAATATTTGTTTAAATACTATTGTTAGCATATTGAAAAATTTGTTTTAATTGCATGTGTGGCGCAAATTATAGAGATTTTCGAATTCTAATTAAAAGAAATTTGCCTAATTGTCTGACACTTTTTTTTAAATATGAATATTGATTCTCTCATAATGATAGCACGATTTCTATTGCACCATTTTTTATTTTATTAAACAAAGGTTCTTTTTTGTTCGTAACTGTGTCATTTATTTCTATTTGTATTTCACATTGCAATCTATAGCAAATATTTTATAATGAATTCCAATTGGCTTAATTAAGATAAAGGGTAATCCAAAATCAATGTCAGGTATGAATTTGCCCCATTAGTGAAGTAAGAAATCCTAAAATAAAAAAAAAAATATTTTGATTTCTGACAGTTTAAATTTAGTAAAAATACAGCCCATGAACCAGTTCATTTTCCTAGTCGTGTCCTTTCTCGTTTCGGTGATCGGGATTGGCTCCCTAGATAGGCCCAAGGCAAATTCATACAGATGACACCATAGGAGAGAGAGAGAGAGAGACTTATGCCTGCTACAGTTACAGTTTCCAGTCATATTAAACTCTGACAGACCAAAATTTATCACAGTTATGGCCTGTTACGGTTTTAATAGTACTTAAGAGTTTTTCAAGAGTTGGACTTATATGGGCCCTATGATAAATTATAAACCAATCTTCACGAAATTTTGTGGTATGATTTTTAGTCATATAGAACGAAAATCTTATATCAATACGTGCATTCCACCACTATTAATGCTAGTTTGTGTAATTGATTTATTAATTTTTTTAGGATGGCTGGTCCACATTTAGGTTCATAACTCTTTTCCTACTGAGCCGATTTTGCTGGATTTCAATTCCAAATTGCTTAAGAGAATAAGAAACAATTTGACACCAATATCGGTCTTTTCTTTTGAGTTGTTCGAAACTGAGCGTGATTTCAATAGAAGAAAGACAGAAGGACATGGCTTCATGCCTTAGTATTACTCAAGGACCAAGAATATATATACTTTATGGGGTCTTAGATAGGTAAGGTAAGGTCGAAAGGAGAAGGACACTTCAAGGATGCAACCCAATATCAATACGATATACACCTAGGACTCTGCCGGGGCTGTTGTGCGCTCCCTAAGTAGATGGTGAATAAGGGAAATAGTGCTACCACCTATAGGTAGGGGGTTAACGTCCAGCGTTAAGAAACATAGTTTCCCGGACGTAATTACCTATGGTTTTCCAGGCAACATTCCTCAGGCATCCTTAGTCCAACATGACATCACTCCCGAGGTGTTTGGATCTTGAATGGGCAAAGGTCTGTCAGGGGCAGAGAAAGTATTCCAGCGACTCGTTCTCCTCGCTACACACTCGTCAGATTCTGCCCGTCCATGGGGTCTTAGGTGAATATAAGACCCCATGGTGGAGGGCATAAAAATAATAAAAAATACAAGTCTAACGTTTGCGTTAATTTTAAGACACCCTTTACACACTTTATCTGTTATTTTTTCCTTAGTTTATAAATTTTTTTTTATATTTTTCTATTTCAAAACTTTATCTCTCTAATAAAATCATTTTCACTTTCAAAAGCAATTTTATTTCACTGCATGTCAATGACGACAAGCACTTAAAATTGATTCATTGTATTAATTTGCATTTAATTATGAACATTGCGGAATTAGAAGTAAAATTTACAAATACAAGATGTTGGTGAGACTCTTTTGAGTGTAGACTTAAAAGCTCAAGCGCTAATAATTCATTCATTTCAATAAAAAAAAATTTTTAAGAGGAAAATAAAAAAAAACAAGCAAACAGAAAATAGAAGATTTATTTGTCTTTTTGAATATTTTTTTCAGTACCGGGCTTAAATTTCAATTTGCATGAAATAAAAAAACAACTCAAAGTTTGTAGACAATAAATTGTTGACAAGCATCTAGAACAAACTTGAAGAAAACAGCAAAAGTAAAAATTAATTTTTTATATTTTTTTTTTCGTTTAAGAGGAATGATTCTAAAACATTTATGAATTTTTTTTTGTCAAATCATTTACTGTCTGTTCCAGTGTTCCAAGTTTTGGGGGTTTATCCCCAAATTGGGGATTTTTTTTGTAATTGGGGATAAAAATTTCGTGAAAATCCCCAGGGGATTTTTTGGGGAAAAGCGCTTTTTTCGCTGGGGATTTTTGGGGATAATATATAATTATAAATTCCATTTTTGCAATGGCAAGACCAATTTGTTCAAGATGTGGGTACAAATTTTAGTCTTTTTCGCAGTTTAAACTTTTCCAAGAACTTGTTGAAATAGTTTTAAATATGCTTTTTGTACCAACTAGCGTTACTTCTGTTGAACTAGTCCTTTTTTTTGTAATGAATACAACCAAAATCAATATTTGCAACAGAATGCAACATAAGTTATTAGCAGGGACCGAAAATAACAGTTATATTGGAATTTTAAAACAAAAAAGTACATAGAAGTAAACGTCGAAAAACTGATTCAAGTATACCATATTGTTTCTTATGCACTTGTCAATGATAAAATATATTGATTTTTAAAATTTTGATTTTTATTTTTTCGATCAAAAGTAACAGTTATTTTTTGATTTTATTTTTTTGAACAAAAATAACAGTTATTTTTTGATTTTTATTTTTTAGAACAAAAATAACTGTATTTTTTGATTTTTATTTTTTCGATCAAAAGTAACAGTTATTTTTTGATTTTTATTTTTTCGAGCAAAAATAAAAGTTATTCTCTTAAGAAATGTGCGTGTTTTAATAATTTAGATGACTTTTAATAATTATTTTAATTTGCATAAGAAATTCCAATGATAATTACACACTAAAATAAAGATTTTAATTCAACTAAATTATTAAATCACGTACATTTCTTTAGAGAATAACTTTTATTTTTGCTCGAAAAAATAAAAATCAAAATATAACTGTTACATTTGATCGAAATAATAAAAATCAAAAAATAACAGTTATTTTTGTTCAAAAAAAATAAAAATCAAAAAATAACTGTTTTCATCTGACTTTTATGAAAAAAGGTATAACTGTTACGGTCCCTGGTTATTAGAATTAATAAGAATAAATACACACTTTAAATAATGCAGCTTGATGTGACAAATTTATTCAATCATCTTAAATGCACTTTTTAAACAAACAACATGTAAAACAAAATTGCACTGGCTGATGAATCAGAGGATTTTGATTCCCTAGTTTTTGAAGGCTGTAGGAAATATCGCCCAAAGAAAAATGGCCAAAAAAAAAAATGAAAAATCGCCCAAAAGAACATGAAGAATGACCCAAAAAGTTATATATGAAATTTTGCCCAACAAAAACGAAAGAGGGCCCAGAAAGCAAAAACGAATTTTTCCGAAAAAAAATTAAAATGTACCCAATTTGCAAAAAAGTGGTTATTATTCATATAAATTTAGTTCCATACAAGTGTAAGATTTATGTAAAAAATTGCATTCTATCTTCAACAGCTGCTCGGCAGTAAGGACAGTAATACCGGCTGCGCAAACTTCGCTAAGCTTCTCTGCATAGCCGGCCTTCGGCCGGGCGCAAGGATTTTCTCCTCTATGGTATAGCAAACACCGGCTTCGCTAACTAAAGATTCTCGCAAGGATTTTCTCCTCCATGGTAGAACAAGTACCGGTTTCGCTAAGTAAAGCTTCTAAAATCTGCCTTGTTTTCGAACGAAGGCCATATACGCAGAGAAGCTTTAGTTAGCGAAGCCGGTGTTTGTTATACCATAGAGGGGAAATCCTTGCGCCCGGCCGAAGGCCGTCTATACAGAGAAGCTTTAGTTAGCGAAGCCGGTGTTTGTTATACCATAGAGGAGAAAATCCTTGCGCCCGGCCGAAGGCCGGCTATACAGAGAAGCTTTAGTTAGCGAAGCCGGTGTTTGTTGTACCATAGAGGAGAAAATCCATGCGCCCGGCCGAAGTCCGGCTTTGCAGAGAAGCTTTAGTTAGCGCAGCCGGTATATATTATATCCTTGAGGAGAAAATCCTTGCGCCCAAAAGTGCTTTCGTTATATATTTAATATAAACACCCAGAGAAAAAACAACAAACTTATTTCTAAATAAATTACAATTATATTAAATAAAGATGGCCCGAAAAAATGGGCTATTTTTCATATAATATTAATTATTAAATTTAAAAAACGAAAAATCACCCAATAATAACGAAAAAAAGCCCAAAAATTTTGGGTCACTTTTCATATGAATTAAGGCCCAATTTTACATGGAATTTTTTTGGGTGATTTTTCATTTTTTTTTTTTGCCATTTTTCTTTGGGCGATATTTCCTACAGCCGTTTTTGAAATTATAAATATTGACGCATAATTATTTTTCTTTTGCGTTTTTACGTTAGCCTTGTTACATACTATACATGTGTACATACGTAGAACTCAAAGAATAAATAACATTAGTTCTAATAATATTACACAAATGGATATTTAAATAAATCAATGTAATGCATATTTTTCCATTGACATAATATTATTTTTTTTTTATTTTTAAGAAAATGTGGGGATTTTTGGGAATAAGAAAATAGCTATTTTGGGGATTTTTGGGGATGAAAAATTGTAAATTAGGGATAAGGCTTAAAATAAAACTGGCAACCCTGGTCTGTTCATCTATTTTGAAACGAAGACTTCGTTCGCCTCACTTTAAAACAGTGACGGGCACATTTGCAAATCCTATGTACGCGTGCTTAGGCATAAAAATGCTGCTTGTGCGACGCACACTGGGGATTTCGCGGAAAAAAGTCAAATTGTCAACATAGTCTTCAAGCAATATGCAGTGATATGTTGCAATTTTAGACTAAATGGTACAATCAAATCAAACAGATTTACTCCGATCTGACTGCCAGTTTTTTTTTATATCCGTCTCAAACTCAGAACTTGTGTGTTTTACCGAACCAACTTAATTTAAACCTAAGAATTTAAATACGAATATTATTTTACTATGTGAGCTAACGTTTTTCTTTTTTTTTCTATTTAAAGTAGTATATTTCAGTATACTAAAATTGAAAAAAAAAAATCTGCAGAGACTTAAGTTTTTTTTTTTTTTTGTATTTTTATGGACATATAACAAAAATCCCATTTTTCTCCAAACATTTGGACCTGGAATTTTTTCTTTACTTTTCCTCAGTTTGAAATCACACCGAATACATTGTCTTATATCTGTTTTAACATTATTAATCAATTTCAAGTGCCACCAGGTGCCACCTCTCAAGTTTTTGCATTACGCAGTACAACATTTTTCAGCTGATTGATTCGGGACTCAATTCTGATAAGGCTCTTTTGTTTAACATAACTCGAGAACCACTAGTCGGATTTTGCTGAAAAAAATTTAGAAAAATCAAGAATTACAATTACTTTCATCTGTTTATATAACATTTTGCTACATAAGCAACAGTTTCGCAGTTATAAATAAATGAATGAAGAAAAAAAATATTTTTTGCCCAAAAAATTTAAATTTTTTATTTTTAATTCATAAAAAATCCAAAACAGTAAAAAAAAGTTTCAAGTTTTATTACTTTCACGTAAAGTCGCATAACCTATGAAAAAAATGAGACATAAATCATGAAAATCGATGAACGCGTTTCGCTTTTATTCACAATTAAGTGAAGGTATGCATTTCAAAAATTTGCTCGAGATATGCACAAAATTCTTTGCAAAAACATTTATGACTTTTTTTATGATTCTCAGAATTAAAAAAAAAAAAGCAATAAACAAAAGGTTATTTGATTTTTATGATTGCGGTAGCAAAGTAATAAGCGGTAATAAATGTGCGTGGAAAATTGAAAGGAAACAAGTTAGAGTGCTATATTCGGCTGTGCCGAATCTTTGATACCCTCCACCGACAGTTCGAATGTTTAAGGAGTAATATCTGTATGATGTCTATTTATTATGATCTTAAACTGTGACGATTTGTTATTAATTAGGGTTTTAGGCGACTAAACTGTTTTCCGGTAGTAGGGTTTGTATGGGGCCTAGGGTAAATTATGGACCGATCTTCACGAAATTTCACAGTCTTTTTCCCAGTTCTATAAAACTTTGATGTACCAAATTTAGTTATGATAGCATTATTTTTTACGGATTTAGGCGTACTAAACTGTTTTCCGGGAGTAAGTTTTATATGGGGCCCAGGGTAAGTTATGGACCGATCTTCACGAAATAACACAATTTTATTTCTTGTCCAATAAAACTTTGATGTACCAAATTTTGTTATGATAGCATTATTTTTTACGTTTTTAGGCGTACTAAGTTGTTTTCCGGAAGTAGGTTTTATATGGGGCCTATGGTAAATTATGGACCGATCTTCACGAAACTTAACAGTTTAATTTCTAGTCCTATGTAACTGTGACTTGCCAAAATTTGTAATGATAGCATTGTTAGTTAGGGTTTTAGGCTTAATATACTGATTTCCGGGAGTAGGGCTTATATGGGGCCTAGGGTAAATTATTATTACGGATCTTCACGAAATTTCACAGCCTGATTTCCAGTTGAATAAAACGAATTGTTGCGAAATCTTATATCATTCTGTGCATTTTTCCACCATTTATGTTAGTTTTTGTAACAAAATTATCAATTTTTTTTAGGTGGTGGTTCCACATTTTGATTCATAGCTCAGATCCTATTTAACCGATTTTGCTGAATTTCAATCCCAAACTGCTTAGGATAACTACAAGCAATTTGACATCAAGTTTGTTGATTTCTTTTGAGTTTTTCGAAAGTGAGCGTGTTTTCAACAGACGGACAGACGGACAGACGGACAGACAGACGGACATGGCTAAATCGACTTAAAATTACTCAAGGACCCAGAATATATATACTTTATAGGGTCTGAGATGAATAGTAAAAAAGTTTCACACGGAATGACAAACTGAATATACCCTCTTCACAACTAATTGTGGTGGAGGGTATAAAAAGGTAAGTGCACTTTTTTAATTATTTGGGTTTTTTTCGTTGGCTACCTGCATGATTTTTTTACACAAATGGCACCCACATTTATGAGTGGTCATGTTTTAGAACGTTTCGAAAAATTTTAAACGCACACGAAACAGGTATATAGACTCCCTTAAAAGATGCGCGAATTCATAAGTACCTTTCAGTAAAATGTTGAAACTTACGTAGTATTTATAGGTGTTCACTGATCGATTTTTGTCATTCAACAAGTGCTGGCGAACGCGAAATTATTTAATTATAACTGAAACTAAGGACCAAGAGTTTTACGGCAATGGAAAGTTTTTCTATTTCTCATGGGGTTTTATGCTCGAAGCTTCTGGAATTTGACAAAGACAGAACAAAATTAAAACAGTTTTTGCAACAATTGCACGTTGGCTTAAACGATACTAGAGCATGTGAAATTTTGGATACAATATATAAACACTTTTACTATAACTTCAAACAAAGATGGCAGGATTCTAACCGTACGAAGTCGCGATTTGAAAAAAAGAATGTAAATTGGCTTGAAGGCACATTTACAATTAAGTTTACTGAGGCTGAATGTTCTACCAGTTCTGCACTTGGTCGGCCCCGCAAATCGTTTGAGGAGTGCTGTGATCGCGCCAAACGATACAAAAGGGATGAAGTACGTTCTATGTTTCCTCAAGAAGTAATTGATTTTTCTTCTAATATTTCAAAAACCAACCACAAAATTTGTACATTAAAAACTTTGGGGATGTTTACAAAGCTTGAACTTACAAAAGAAAAATACGAGTATCTAATGCATTGGTTACAAAATGAAGGATATAACATACTCGTACCATACAAACAACTCACGAAAGAAAAAACTAACAGTTATCCTCTAGAAATTTCTATCACTGAAAGTTCAGGCAGTGTACCTCTGCAAAATCTGTTGGATCATACTGCTAAAAGAGTCCTAGAGACCAAATCAGTAAAGGAAATAAATAATATTGAAAGCGGAAATCTAACAATGTACTATAAATGGGGATGTGATGGGGCATCTGGTCAAAGCGAATACCAACAGAGGTTTTCAGATGATCAAATTTCTGACTCTGTACCACTAAAATTATCATTGAGTGATGACATAAATAAATTAGTATGGAACAACAATAAACCTTCTTCCACACAATATTGTAGAACACTACAGTTTGCGTACGTTAAAGAGACACCTCAAGTTATACGAGAAGAAAAGAGAAGAGTCGATGAGGAGATATCTCAACTAAAAGAATTTGAGTTAACAGTAAATAATCGTAACTTTAAAGTTAAACAAGAATTATATTTTACAATGATTGACGGCAAGACAGTACAATCAGTAACAGAGACACCAGCAGCATCTTCTTGTTTTATTTGTGGAGCAACAACATCCAAGATGAATAAAATCGAAGAAGTTCAAGCTATGCCCGTAAATGAACAAGCGCTGCAATTTGGTATGTCACCACTTCATGCGCGTATTAAGCTGATGGAGTGTCTTTTGCATGTAGCTTACAATCTTGAATTTAAACGTGGAAGAGTCGACTCAAATACTCGTCCGATAAGAGAAGCCCGAAAATGTTTGATAAAGCGTGAAATTAAAGAGAAAATTGGAATACAGGTTGATACTGTTAAATAAGGCTCTGGTACGACAAATTCAGGAAATACGTCACGAAGATTCTTTGCTAATCCTGCTTTAATTTCCGAAATCACGGGTCTAGATGAAGACATAATCAAGAGGTTTTCAACAATTCTCGAAGCTATAACCATTACCGAGGCACTAGATCCGAAAAAATTTGGTGATTTTTGTCTGGAGACGGCAAAAAAGTTTGTTGCACTGTACGAGTGGTACAATATGCCACCAACACTCCACAAAATTCTGATTCATGGAAAATATATAATTGAAAAGTGTATTTTTCCTGTAGGCTTATTATCCGAAGAGGCTCAGGAAAGTCGTAACAAAGACTATAAAAAATATCGCCTTAGACACTCCAGAAAATGCAGTCGAATTGCCACGAACGAAGATATTATGCACCGAATGATGGTAACATCAGAGTCCATGATCTCACACTTGACTCCTTCATTTAGCCAGAAAAAGCATAGTGATATAAGCGACGAAGTTAAGGCTCTTTTAGAATAATAAATTAAAAAGTAGATTTAAAATAAATAATAAATTAAAAATTAAAAAAATCATTTAAATTTTTTGTTAGTTAGGGCTTTTTACATTGTAGGTAACGATATACATTTGTCTAGCTTTCTTTATTTTGATTACTTTTGTGTATTACTATATAAATAAAACTAAATTTGTAATGAAATCATTATATTTTTTGAAAAATATACTTTTTTCCTCACCTCCATACAAAAATCCCCAGTGTGCGACGTCGACACATATACACTTTAAACTTCTTTGTGTGGCTGTGACAATGTACGTTCGGCTGTTCCCTGCAAATAAAATTGGACCACCTGACCCATTTTGATAAAATGGACTACTCCATGGACTAGTCCGATGTAATGCAAGCATGGACCATGCCATTGTTAAAAAGTGTTTGTAGTGAGACGACATGTCTTCGTTTTTTAACGACATGCTTTCGTGTTTAAACGACTTCAAAACTAATCCTCTTGAGTATACCATGGAGTAGTTTTAAAACTACTCCTTACTGGTCCAAAGGTGGGTTATATACCATGGAGTAGTTTTAAAACTACTCCTTAGTGGTCCAAAGGTGCGTTATATGGTCCTCTCCTAGGACATCGTAATGTTAAATAGACCAGGTTTTTTCCATACGTTTGGGTTACTTGTGGACTAGTCCTGGTCCGTTGTGGACTACTCTTTACACGCGTGTTTGGACTGGTCCTATTATTTGCAGGGTTGCTTTGTTGTTATTTCGTCAGCACAAGCATAAATGTGATAGTATGTGTGTGCCCTTCACTGCTTTAAAACATAAACAAATTATAAAATAATGTTATTGTTTTATATGTAAGTTAAGCGAACAAAATCTTCGTTCGGAGTTGATGAACAGGCCAGGCCATTAATCTTAAATCTTTGGTTTCGTGTTAAGCTCATAAATAAAGTCTTAAGACTTCAAAATGTTTTAATTAATAAAAATACTAAAATAGCTTTTCTTCTAAGCATTTCAAATACACCCTGATTTCTAATAAACAACTTTAATAAGGATGTCAGATCAGAGATGTAAAATTAAGTACTATTGTACTTTTTTAGTACTTATTAAGATGCAAAACACCTTAATAGTAGGGATGGGTAGAATAGTATCGATATTTATTATTTAAAAAAAATTAATGTATCGATATATCGAACGTATTACCAAATTAAAAAATTTTATATATATGTATATGGGCATTTCCAGCGAAAAGTCGACTTTTTGTAACGTAACGCCAGAAGTATTTTGAATTGTTTCTCAAAAAATTGTATATGTATAGTTTACTTTTTTATATCTTGGTGTAAAGCGCAACTAGCTCTACATTAAGTACCAAATTGGATAACGATTAAACAACATGGTCTGAAAATACAACCTTATTTGTAATCTGACGTTACATTAAAAAAAGTAGACTTTTCGCTGAAAATGCCCATTAGACTGGTCGCATCTTGTTTTGGATTTTTTTAAAATTTATTTGTTTGTGCTGCTTAAAATATGAGGTTTGGTGTAAGAAATCATGATCTAATTTTTCAGGTCAATCCGACGGTGCCTAATAATTTTTATACCCTTCACCACAGGTGGAAAAGGGTATATATAAGTTTGTGATTCCGTTTGTAATTTCTGCAATATTGATCTTAGACCCTATAAAGTATATATATACTGGGTCCTTATGAGGAGAGTAGTTGATTTAACGATATTTGTCCGTCCGTCCGTTGGTCCGTCTTACGTTTGATATGTGTTTTCCGGAGACTCCAGACATGATAGCGGCTACGTTGTCTTACATTTATGTCACATATAGTCCACCATTTCTTGCTATTGAAATTTAGCCAGATCGGTCCAACAATGGCTGAGATATGACCAAAAAAACACGACTGCCTCTAATTTTTCCAAAAAATCCCTTGTGGTTGTTGTATTTGTATTACTTTTTTCTGTATATCTGGAGAACGGCAAGAGCCAAAGCTTTAAAATTAGGTACACACATTTAGGTTGTAAATATACACCATCCTACAAAATGTGGGCGGGATTGGAGAAGTAGGCGTGGTACCTCTCATACAAAAAGTATTAAAAATTGTATAAAAACCTGAATTTTTTGACTGTAATATGACCTATAGTTACGCCTTATATATCAGAAGATCGGAAATTTTTAATAGAAAATATTTTTTGAAAAACTCGGGAAAATCGGTTCAGATAAGAAAAAGTTATGACCAAAATATTAATTTTTTTTTTAAAAATACCCATTTTCAGGAACCATAGATCTTCCCGAGTCCACGTTTTATAGCCAAAATAACAGGCAAATTTCTTCTTTAACACGTCGGTATATAGCTCTGTCAAATCGGTTAAGAAATAGCAGAGTTTTGACCAAAATACAGAAATCCCAAAAATTACTCTTTTTTTATAATTAAGATTGTTTTTTATACCCTTCACCGAAGGTCCTACACCCTATAATGTATATATATTCTGGGTGCTTATGCAAAGCGAAGTTCAAATCCGGTTGTCGTCTCTTCTTCCTATCCCCTCACCCCCCTTCGTATTTGTTTACATATACTAGCATAATGCAAAATATGATTTTCGTTATCACCCTTTTTTATTATTTCATAATAAAAAATATATACCAGTTATCGCTTTTTAAATTTCATTTATAATGAAGTTGTAAGTATTGTAAATATGTATGTATATGTTAAAATTATTTAGTTGCTCTCTATTCTACTCGCACAATGGTGAAGGGTATATAAGATTCGGCACAGCGGAATATAGCACTCTTACTTGTTTTAATAAAATTTCGGAATTTTTGTTTTTAAGAATTCATAAAAAATTGAAAAATGCAGCTATGCTTCTAATTTTATGCAGACATATAAAGAACAACATTGCAAACAAAACAAGCTATAAAATCTGGTAACAACTTTTGATTTTATGTATTCACAAAAGACGAAAAATTTTTATTAATTTAAGAATTTTATTAAACCGCCATATCTTTTGTGAAAACATAAAATCAAAATTTGTTTACAGATTTTAATCATTTATAGCTTGTTTTGTTTGCAATGTTGTTTTTGATATGTCTGCATAAAATTAGAAGCATAGCTGCATTTTTCAATTTTTTATGAATTTTTAAAAACAAAAATTCCGCAATTTTAATAAAAAAATTATTTTTTTTTCCAGAAAAAAAATTATGTTTCTAAAACGACTGCGCATATAAGAAAAACGTTTTACCTTTCTTAAAGTAAATTTTATTGCGGAATTTGGTTTTTTTTAGTTTTTCAATAAGCTAAAGCGTTTTTGAGTTGCGCGAACATATGTTGTGCAACATCCTTAATTTTCGAAATAATGGTATATCACGAAAACCAAAACTAACCTAAAAAAATGATTTCTTACACCAAACCTCATATTTTAAGCAGCGCAAACAATTAAATTAAAAAAAAAAAAAAAAATTGCGACCAGTCTAATGCCCATATTTACCTTACAACAAGCAAAGATTTTTAAATTTTATAGCTTGAAAAATAAATCTGTATTAGTCCAAAGTTTACTAAAAAAGGTTTTATACAAAACATCTTGCTCAATTCGCAGTCTTATTCACTTTTGTAATGCAAGTCAAAATCCACTTCCGTTTTTTTCACGTCACGCCAGCGCAGATTTTTGCTTATATCTGCAAATCCTTAGCGTCGATTACTGTAATTTTTTTCTGAATACAGTGCTACTTCATTACTTTGTACACATATATAAAAACCCCTTTTACGAATTTGACTTATTCATTTAATTTTTTTACATTTTGTGTTACATATGCACAAATCTTATTATTATTCCAAATATATATAGGCACATATATTTTTCCAAAACCGCATAAAATAAATCTTTTCAAGTTCTTTTGACTTGACTGTTAATTAGAAATTAATGTGAAAACCCCGCTTCTTTCTTTATTCTTCTTCTAAAACATGGAGTCTACCACTGACATGAAATGCTTAACATTAACACTAATATGATGTTACTGTTAAGTATAGACTCATCATGTAAAAGGGTTTCTCATGTTATAATACGGTTGTTAATGCAAATTTTTTAACAACGCTTTTATAACCATGTTACAACAGCAACATGATGCTTGCAGTGTTGCCAATTTTTAAACACATATTGTTTGAAAAACGGCTAAAATTTTGAGTTTTTAATGCAAACTGACTTTAAAAAATATCGAATTCGATAGTCGCATTTCAATATCGATACATCGATATATCGGTATTTTAAATATCGGCGATATATCTGTGGTTTTCATGGGCAACCGCGTATATCTATTTTTTCGATTTTGAAATGTTAATACTATATTGCTTAATTTTAAGCGCTCTTTACATTTTTTAAAAAAGTTTTAAAAACAGATAGACCCATTCCGATGTTTTAACTCAGTTACAAACTGAAAAATTTTATTTCAAGACATACGCGGTTGCCCATGAAAACCACAGATATATCGATTATTTTTTTTTAAAATATCGATATTTTGATATATCGATATTTTTTGCCCATTCCTGCTTAATAGTGCTGATTCATTTACATCAATTTTTGTTTATTTTTTTTATTTGGAACCTGCGTTTGATTTTTCTCAATGACATAAAAAAAGTAATTTTTTTATGGAAACTTTGTCGAATTTAGTACACCAAAAGAATTTTCTTTCCAGATCACTGCGGAAAAATATAGTGCATTATATTTACAAGGTTCGCTCGGGACAATATCTGTGACAGGCATTATTTTAATTGTAATTGAATGTGTCCATTTAGCTTAATTCACTGAACGGCAACAAAGTGTCAAAGAGGTGCAAATTAACCCCCTTCTAAAACCGGTCCCAACCATTTTAGAACTGTCACGTGACAAGTTTTGCGTTGAGTTCCCTTTTCCAAAGGGATACAATGGATTTTGACAGTAATCCACTAAAAAATTAAATAAAAATTAAACCCATGTAACGCTTTATTGAATTAATGAAGAATGTTTTGTTAGCCCCCAGTTACTACAATGTTTCATAAAATCGATGAAAATTTTGCATTAACTTAATGCAAGATTGTGACTATTTTTCATTACATCAATGAAACCTTTCGTTGACAAAATGATGAAGAAGTCAAAAGTTCGAAGAAATTTGTTAATTATTTTATTGAAAAGGTTTTTGTATTTCAATGAAATTTTTAATTTGTTCAATGACATTAATTCAATTAATTTATTACAAAATTTTGTAATTTTTATGGCAGTCTTTTAATAGTTGAATTATTATTATTAGGGCGGTGGAGTCGAAGTCGAAGTCGAAGTCGAAGTCGCGGTCGGAGTTAAGGTTTTTGTACCGGAGTCGGAGTCGAAGGATCAACAAAAGCTGCCAACTCCGAATTCAAAATTTTTCGGCATAAACAATTTTAAAAAATTTTCTAATATTTTTAAAAATTTTGAAGCCAGAAAATAAGTACCAGTTTATATTACATTTAAGTTTTTTTATTCCTGTTGCAAATTATCTAGTTATTTGTTTGATATTTTTAGTTAAGGCTTGTGTTCATCGAATTTAATTTTCATCAAATTATTTTTACTGAAGGAAGGAACTTTTACAACATGGAATTTTATTAAAATTTATTGATAATTTTCTTGGCTGAGCTGAAGCTCGAACCTGGGTTGAGTTAGCATGTTTCAAGAATCACGACTCTGCACCAGTGCGGTGCCTGCCAGCCAACAGTCAAGTTATATTAATGTTTTGTTTGTTTTATTTTCCGGTTACATCTTGTTTTGTTCTATTTTCACAAGCTCACCTTTAAGTAAGTTTCATTTAATTTATTTTCTAGCCCGTGACGACGACTTACATACGTTTATTTCTGTACTTTAATTAACAATTAAGGGAAAAATAATATGGGAATTTTTTGCTCTTTCTTTTTCGTTGTTTGGTTTGCAGCTATTTAATACTAACGATAGAGAGCTTTATTTTGTTTTCATTGATTAAGTGGTAGTTTTCATTGAAAATAAGAAGTTACAAATGTTTCCTTTTTTTTTATTAATTTTATTAATTAATAATTTGTTTTAGTTTTAAAGAATCCATTGAAATAATGAATAACAATTAGTAAAACTATTAAGATTTTTGTATGACGTGCTGAATTCCCAATTTTTCATATTTGATAAATACACTGAAATTTATTGTTGAGGGAAAGCTTCTAGCTTCTATGCGCATTTCACTGGTTGCTTAGGCCAGATCATCAGGAAATCTTTTCCAAAGATTTTAGAAAAGCTAAAAATATTATACTAATAAAACCCTAAAGCGAATAAGAATTTTAAACACTCAAAGTCTTACTTGTAACAATATCAAAGCTTAAACAAAACACCAACAATAAACAGTGAGTTTATCTTTTCTTACATCCCCCTACATTGGTTGGGTTCTTTCCTCGGAAGAACTACTCGAATTGTAGTTGTAAGTGGGTAAAAAGAAAAAACAAATTAAAAAAAAAACAAATTGTTTCATTCTATTGTCTTCGCAAGAAAACAAAAAAAAAAAAAAAACAATTTGGCAATTCAGTTTTCTGCTTTTCTTTACAAAAAAAATATTGTTTTATCGTTAATCCAACGAAAAGTTTTAACGAAATTATGAAACTCAATTTCCTAGTGTTAATAAAAGTGCTTCATTAAATAAAGAAATTGATTCATCTGAATTATGAAGCATAATTATTAGCACAAACAACATTTTTTGGTTTCTTTTTTGCAAAACATTAGTTTTGTTTAAAGTGATCTTACCAACAATAAATTTCAGTTTATTGGGAATTAATCACATTCAAACGAAACCTTGGTAATGAATTTTGAACTCTGAAGAAAACTTTTTATTCGATTTTTATTTCCCACTCAATTAATTTAAAATAAAATGTAGTCATGTCTAAAATCCTGACACTAAAAATGTTTCAATTGAGGAGGATTTTGAGTCTCTTATACCGTGTTCAGATACGCACCTTAATTGAGTTTTACGCAATAAATGCCATTATTGAGCTCAATTTTCCATACAAAATTGCAATTTAGTTATTGCTCAATTAATACGAAATTGTTGTAAATATTGAGTAAAATTAAAATGCGACACTGTAACAAGTGTGTTTATTAAGCAAAACACAACTTACTAAACAGTGTTTTGACATTTGGCAATTGAAATTACAACAAAAAAGGCCCATCCATTTGGTCTGCGAAAAAACCAGATGTTTATTCCTTAAAGATGTCAAAAGTTGTTTTCATTTTCTTATACATGTACCTTTTTGTTTACGTTGAATGTTGTAGTAACATAAATTGAGTTAGCTAAATTATGTATATGCCCTAGAGGGAAGCGAACTGACACCAAATTAGTCCTGTGATAGGTCTTTGGTGGTAGAGACCGGTTCTAGTTTTAACACTTTCTATGAATAAGACCTATCACTTTTACATGGGGTTGTCATTGGAGGGGGTCAATTGACACCATTTGACCAGTCACAAATCTATTGTCAATGGACGTGTTTAGTGACAGTTACTAGAATGTAGTATTATTTCAATACGATGTAGTATTATTTTAATAAAACAAGTCCTAGAATTAAATTAAAGGGCCAAATTTTAGAAAGTCCTACCGATGAAGACTGTACTGTAATTTATTACTTTTTCTACCTTTTTGTTCTTCATAAACCAGTTACATGATTGGTTCTCCTTTCACTGGTCATGAGATCTTTCTTTTTGTACCTGTTCTATTTTCACTACTCCCAGGACCAGTCTGTGGGACCAATTGACACAAATTTCCCGCAGGGTGTGAACAGAAAGATAATTATGTCAATTAACCGAATATTGACTCAATAAAATAGGTATATCTGAACACGGTACTATTAGCGACGTTAAATATTAAACAAAGCTGCCATTTTTGTTTTAAAAATTTATATTTTGCTCTGCTTATTAAAAAGGTTTAGCTTTTTTTAAAAATTGTCCCCAAAGTACTTTGTTTAGAAATTTAGTACGATTTGAAAACCTCAATTTTCCATCCCTATGTCAGATGTCAAAGAAAAAAGGTTTTGTTAAAACTACTCCTACTCCTTTAAAATGTTCTTATTCTAGATAATTATTTTAATTTCCTTTTTTTAGAAACGCTCTTTCTTTTACAACAAACAAACTTTGTAACAAATTTTAATTATATTATGCAAATTTAGATATAAACACTAATTCCTTGCGTTAAGTGTTGATTAAGAATAATAACAAAAAAATTAAAAAGTTTTGTTAAGAAAAAGGACATTTTTTTATATTACAATTTTGTAATATTCACAAATGCCTTATGGCGCACAATGGGCTGGGGTAATAAATATTTTTTAGTAGAATATAATTTTACTTATGTATTTACAATAAAAAGGCATCAAAAATAAAAGTTTTATTTAGAACTTCTTATATATCCAAAAAATAAAACAATTAAGTGGAGATCGAGGCCAGTAGTTCGTTATCATCTCACGATAGCGAACACCATTCACAGTAACTGCCTGACCGGCCTCATTTTGGAAAAAATACGGCCCGATGATGCCGCCAGCCCATAAACCGCACCAAACAGTCACTCTTTGTGGGTGCATTGGTTTTTCGACAATCACTCTTGGATTCTCATTCGCCCAAATGCGGCAATTATGTTTATTGACGAATCCACTGAGGTGAAAATGTGCCTCATCACTGAAGATGATTTTCTTCGAAAATTGATCATCCACTGTTGCCATTTCTTGCCACCATTCTGCCCATTCACGACGTTTGGAATGGTCAAGAGGCTTTAGTTCTTGAGCCAATTGCACCTTGTAAGGGTGTAAATGCAAGTCTTTATGCATAATGTTCATCAACGACGAGCGTGAGAGGTGCAATTGTTGGGCACGACGACGAGTTGAGGTGGACGGCTCTTCAGCCACACTATCGCGAACAGCAGCAATATTTTCTGCAGTACGAGCTGTACGAGCATGCACTGGTGTTCTCACATCTTCTACAGACCCGGTTTGCTCGAATTTTTCCACGATTTTTGCGATTGTACGCACATTTGGACGATCTAATTGACCAAAAAAATCACGAAGTGCACGATATACATTTTGATTTGAACGCCCATTTTCATAATAAGTCTCGATAACTTTAACACGTTGTTGGATTGTGTATCTCTCCATGGTTCAAATTGAGTAAGTCTGAAATAGAGAAATGTCAAATAAAATTCGGAAAAAAACTTGGCGTTTAGGTGTGGTTCACATTCAACATCGGCCCTTACAATTTAACCACCCTTTATATTATTTATTTTCGATATTTCGATACCGTTCGGATGTTATTCTCAAGCAAAATGAGTAACAATAACTAGATTGCGCCACTACATCACATTAATTTTAGGCAACATCTTGTAAATAATCCCCTTCATAAGTAGCAAATACGTTTTCAAACAAAAAAGAACTTGCCTTTAAAAAATTGATTATTCGATAAAAGAATTATTTTTTTTAAAAAAGTATCTTTTAAGTACACACCATGTGTGATTTGTGTATCTTTTACACGCACATACAAATACATACATACAAATATTGGATGTAGACTATTCAGAAGTGACCGACCGATCAGCTCAGAAAGCAATGTTTGGGTTTCCAAGGAGTCCTGAGAATGGAAAATTACGATTACAGGCTTATAAAGGGCCAATGTTGAATGTGAACTACACCTCAACGTCAAGTTTTTTTCCTCATTTCATTTGACATTTCTCAATTTCAGACTAACTCAATTTGAACAATGGAAATATGCACAATCGAGCAACGCGTTAAAGTTTATTAAGTTATGAAAATGGACATTCAAATCAAAATGCATAACGTGCACTTCGTGATTCAGTGATGAGGAACATTTTCACCTCAGTGGATTCATCAATAAGCAGAATTGCTGCATTTGGGCGAATGATAATCGAAGAGTGATTGTCGAAAAACCAATGCACCCACAAAGAGTGACTGTTTGGTGCGGTTTATGGGTTGTCCGCATCATCGGGCCGTATTTTTTCCAAAATGAGGCCGGTCAGGCACTTACTGTTAATGGTGTTCGCTATCGTGAGATGATAACGAACTTTTTATGACCCGAATTGGAAGTTGTGGATGTGGACTATATGTGGTTTCAACAGGACCGTTCCACTTGCCACACAGCTAACGAAACAATGGCTCTTTGGCACGGCAAATTCAATGGCCGTGTTATCTCACGTGGTAGCGATGACAATTGGCCACCAAGATCATGTAATTTGACACCGTTGGACTTCTTTCTTTGGGGTTATTTGAATGAAAATGTGTACGTCGATAAGCCGCCAGCAACAATTCAAGAGCTAAAAAATTAGATAATTCGGCACATTAACGGCATAGAACCTCAATTATGCCTCAGCGTCATCGAAAATTTGGACCATCGGATGGAGGTGTGCCGTTGAGGTTGCGGCGGCCATTTGGACGATATTTTTTTCCATACATAATTGAACCAATATTATCATAATAAAAAGAAACGACAATAATTTTCTAAATAATTTGTGTTTTATTCAAAATCAACATCGGCCCTTTAAATGTAACCACTAAAGGGCTGCGCAAAATATTCTTAATGTTTTATGTTCTACTTCACACAACTATCAATTATATTATTTCACTGTAAACATACATAGCAAAACAAACATAACAACACATTACTTCCACCAAAACAAAACAAGCATAACTTGAAAAGTTTTTCTCTTCTGCTTTGTTAGTGCTTGTATTATCAAAACAAACAGAATATCAACACAAAAACAGACAATGAAATAAAGAAACGGTAAATTATAGTAAAAGCATCGAGTGCACTAGAACATTAAAAAAAATAAAAAAAATTGATAGTTTTGAAATATTTCCTAAATGTACATATATTTTATTTTAGTCGACCTTTATTATTATATGTATTATGTATAACTAAATTATCAAGCTTGAGGTCTTGTTTTATTTTTATATAAAACTTTAAACGTTTATTTAACCAATATTTCTAATTCTAGTTAAATAATTATTAATATTTTGTTGCTATTAATTTTCCCAAAAAATTGTGAAACACACAATTAGATTTTATTTTTTATATCTATGAAAATAATGAATTCTTCTTAATTTTATTTAAATATTAGACCTAAGTACCTTTATATGTATGTAAATAATAAACAATAAATTTTTGCAAATAAAAATTAATATTACATATAAACTTTTGTAAGCTTTTTCATATTCATTACAAAACGAAAATGTTTCTCACTTTGCAGTTCTCTTTGGTATATGTTTACAATCAAAACATTCAAACATGCTTGGAATGTTCTATTTCTGTTTTAATGTTCTACTTCATCATTGTTCTAATTCAGCTTTATTTTAGTTCAGCATTGTTCTAGTGCAGTTTTGTTCTATTCTTCTATATTTTGATCGTAAAACAAAACAATTGTTTTTGGAAGTATGTGTTTTGTAATGAGAGAGTAATAAACACACACTATCTAAATTCAATGAAATTGCTTGTAAGCAATATTTCTCGTGCTTGTGCATCTCTTTAGTAACCACCCTTTATAATATCCCATCTAGCATTTGGGTGATACATTTTTATACAAATCATCTAAATAAGTATTCTGAAATCACTTTTGATGATCAAAAACAGATTTATCAGATAACCTATTGAAAAAAGATTCACATAAGATTCATTCATATGCTCAAAAAGAAATCAATAAATTGTATCACAAATGATTTTTTGAGGTGATTCATCTGGAGGGAAGCATTTTTTCAAAACGGAGAATTATTTATGAAAAAGGGCTCATATGCGGTTATTTTGCTCGTGAAGCTGATTCTTTAAAAGATTTGATTATGATAAAAATGGTTGCTATTGAAGATAATAACAACTTGGTTTTTTTTTCGTTATTCAAAATAATCGGTCGTACAGGTATTTTCCTAATGATAATACATTTTGATTTCTATGGGTAAATACTTAATACATTGGCAGATGCCGCAGGAAATATACACTGTCAATCGTTATTCAGTCTTACGTTACACTCATTTTTTGAGTGTTTCAAGAAAAGCTGCATTGAAAAGTGTAATTTTAAAGAAAAAATGCTGTTTGATAGAATATTATTATACCCACACCACAATAGTGGAGAGGGTATTATGCATTTGTGCTGATGTATGAAACGCCTTAAAATATTGGTCCTAGACCCACCTTAAAGTATACCGATCGTCTTAGAATCACTTTCTGAGTCGAACTAACGATGTCCGTCCGGCTGGCTGGCTGGCTGGCTGTCCATGTAACCTTGTTCGCAAAGTACAGGTCGCAATTTTGGAGATAATTTGATGAAATTTGGATCATAGGTTCTTATTGGCACAAGGACCTAGCCTATTGAAAATCGGACGAATCGTAGGACCGCGAGGAAAGATAGGGGGAAATTTCTTCCACTCAGAAACTATCAAACCGATTTTAATGAAATGTAACACATACATAGAACCATATCTATATGGACAAAATGTATACATTTTTAAAAAAATCGGACCACGAGGGGAGATAGGGGCAATGTCTGCCTCTCAAACCGATTTTAATGAAATTTAAAACATTGATATCTCCATATCTATAGGGACACATTAGCTATACAGTTTTTAAAAACTAGGACCACAAGGGGAGGCAGGGGGCAATTTCTGCCTCTCACAAACTTTCAAACTGATTTTCATGAGGTTTATAAACATAGATAAATCCATATTTACATGGACACATAAGCATGATATGTTTTTAAAAACTGTGGTGTAGGGTATCATATGGTCGGGCTTGACCGACTATACTTTCTTACTTGTTTTTTAACAGAAAGCGGCATCTTTTCAGTGATTTTTTTTTTAAAGAAATTAATAAAGTTTTTAAAAAATGCACTTTTTAAACAAAAGTTTAATTTAAAAAAGGGCACCTTAAAAAAGCTAATTTTTAGATACAATTAGTCATTCCTTGGATTTGGGATTAACCTGCATATAAAATTGAAAGGTGCCCATACACGACTACAGCAAGCATGTGCAATCAAGCGTTTTATTTGTCCAAAACTAATAACTGCGGTTCCGTAGAAGATACTAAAATTAAATTTGGTATGAATAATTTCTATACATAAGTGAAGCTTTGTAGAATTACATTGTGAAAGACGTGGCCTGCAAATTTAAATCCGAATTTTACTAAGTCATTTTAGTAAAGACTTTTTATACAACTTATTTATAAAGACTCTTCAATCAAAAAACACGAATTATAATATCAAATTGTGTGCACTACCCTGCAAATAAAATTGGACCACCTGATACATTTTGATAAAATGGACTACTCCATGGACTGGTCCGATGTAATGCAAGCATGGACCATGCCATTGTTAAAATGTGTTTGTTGGAGACGACATGTCTTCGTTTTTTAACGACATGCTTTCGTTTTTAAACGACCTCAAAACTAATCCTCCTTAGTATACCATTGAGAAGTTTTAAAACTACGCCTAAGTGGTCCAAAGGTGGGTTATATGGTCCTCTCCTAGGACATCGTAATGTTAAATAGACCATGTTTTTTCCATACGTTTGGGTTAGTTTTGGACTAGTCCTGGTCCTATTATTTGCAGGGTAGTTGCAACAATAATGTAGCAGTATGCTTGTATGGTATTTGTTTCGAGCAAGATTCAACATCACTTGTTTGTGCCAGTATACTGGAGTAGTGTTTGCGCTGCTTAAGTTTCAATCCCGTTTTTGCTTTATGAATTAAGGGTTTAATAATAATTAGTATTGTGGTTATTTTTGTTGAACTGTTTATGGTATTTATTCCAAATTTTAATATTTTTAATTAGGCCAAAGTTCATCAAATTTAATTTTCATTAAATTATTTTTTATGAAGAAAGTAATTTTGGAACATGGTATGAATTAAAACTGATCGATAATTTTTCATTCTTGACGGCCGCGGGACTCGATCCCAGGCTTTCACGGACAGGTTACCCTTACATGTTTCTATTGCAACCACTCATTCTCTTCAGAGGGTTTTGCCGTTTAACACTCACAGCCATGTACGACTGCTGCCGGTCAATAGTCAAACATCAATCTTTAAACCAAATTGTTTTTAACCTTTGGTAGATCGAAATTTTCTTTGAATGATTATCTATTTTAATTGATTTAAATGTTCCTCCTTACTTTAACTCTTAATTTTAAAGAGCATCAAGCCATTACAGCCTTTGCCTTATTATTTAAGGCTTCATCCTTATTCATCAAATTTTCTCTAAAATTTTGATCTCTTCTACTGTGCGCCCAATATATATTTTTTATCTCACACCGGAACTCTTTAAAACTTTTCAAAACCCCAAACGATGATTTTCTTATTTAAATTTGTAGCGTTATTTTGTTGTAGAAATACTTAAACAACAAAAGTAATTACTTTAACAATATACAAGTTTTGCAACAACAAACAAAACACACCTTGTGGCATTAAAGTGTACAACTTTTTCTTTTCCTTTAATTTTTCCCTCCTTTTTTTGAAGTGTCAGAGAACTAAGAAAAACTTACGTATTTGAACAAGACATTAATATTGCAATTGAAATTTTAAACTTGCACGGGGTATAAATTGCAACTGGCAATTTTGTGCTGGAGCAAAAAAAAAAAATAACACTAAAAATGCCAAAAAGCCATCACAAGAGCCACCACCGCCATTTTTTATTTTTTTTTTTCTTATACAAATTTCCCACAACAACAATAATGTAAATGATTTTTTTTTTAACAAAAGACCTTTTAAGTTTTTGTATGTAAAACTTTCTTTGGTTATTTTTTAACAACAAAAAAAAAAAAAAAAAAAGGAAAAAAGCAGAATAAAAAAATCTAAGAACAAAAGAAAATTGCAAAAAAATACAATTAAGTTTTCCTTTTTCTTAAGTATACAGTTTTAGGTCAGTCACTATGACAGCAACAGCTGCCAGCACACAGTTACGATAACTGCTTTTAAACACGTATACGTTAACTTACATTTTTATTGTGTATTTGCGACTCGTTTTTAATGTAAAATAAATAGTTTTTATACACCCTCCACCGCCACAGTGGGGAATCCATATTCGTATTCTAAACTTGTCATCCCATGCGTAGCCAAAAGATCCATCTATAACCCTATAAGCTGTTATATTCTAGATCCTAGATCCAAGTCTTAGGGCCATTATTATAACTTGGTGTTTTATTATTTATTTATTAAAGTTATAATGTTATTGTTTTAGTAAAACATATTGACTTGCCCACTTTAGTAGGCGCTTTATCACAAAAACCTTTATTTTATATGTTAACGACTCCAAATGGGTGGTGGAATGCGGGCATTGGTATTAAATTTCGCAATAATTCGGCCTCTGTGCTGTGCAATACTCAAGCCAACAAAGACTCCTGCACTCGGTGGAAAGCCCTTTAAAGATGATAATGGGGAACTAACAACATCTACGGATGAACGAATGCAGTTTTGAACCGATTTTTACAGGAACATGACAGCGCAAACCCCACCAACACACATGATCAAGCACTCTGCGACTTAGAGTCACATGACGTAAACCAAAATATCACCACGGAATGTCCTTCTATTCCCAAAACATGTGAAGATTTAACAGCATTGAAAATTAACAAACCTCCAGGCCTGGACAATATCCCTCCCTTGTGGCTGCTGGTCGATCCAATGACAAGCTCAAAACAACTGCTACCGCTTATGAATGTGGATTTTGGTCTTCCAATTATTTACCAGCTTCACTCGTGGAAGTTGTAATCATAAAAAATATCGAAAAAAGGAGACTTATCAGAACGTAGTAACTGAAGGGGTATCACTCTTCTGAATATGCTGCTGAAAGTTTTTGCCCACATTATCAAGAAAAGGATTTGTAATGTAAACTCTCCCTTTATGAGAAAAGCACAAGCCGGTTTCCGCGGTGGAAAATCCTATGTTGACAATGTCATCAGTCTCAAGATAATATTCGAGCAGTCCGTATAATAAAGATTCCCATTATATATGTATTCCTTTTATTGATTTTGAAAAGGTGTTTGATACGCTCAACCGTACAGCAATTGTGAACGCGCTATGTTGTAAGGGAGTTGCCTAACAGCTGATCTCTCTCCTAAATACTATTTTTGCTAATGCAACATGCAGAATATGGCATTCAAATTAACTATCTAATCAGATATCGGTAAATGAGGCCGCCATGGACTCCCACCTCTCTTTAAAATTGTGCTAGATGTTATTATGCAACAACATCAAGGAATGGAACTGTGTAGGGCCTTCAAGATAGACTTGAAGACCTTGACTATGCTCTCACACATTCACATGCCGGTATGGAACACAAGTTGGGCAAAATTGTCGATCATGCTCTTACTGCTGGTCTAAAAATTAACATCGGTAAAACGAAAATAATGAGCATGTTTACCGAAAATAATACTCCGTTTCACATTGGTGGCACACAACTGAGGAAGGTAAAATCCTTTTGCTACTTTCACAGAGAAAAATTAAAAATTATTTCTTATCACCAAATTCATAGAATCAAGCAAACAATTTGTTATTTTGCACCTTTTACCAAAATGATTAGATTACTTAACATTGTAAGAATTTAAAATTTAAAATATATATTTTTTTAATAAATGATATTTTTAATTTTAATTAAAAAACATTTTTTATCTTTATTTGAAAAATGAAATTGTTGAGTTACATTTTATAGGAAGGACTAGGACTATTGCAAAAAGCTTTATAAAATTCATAACTGATATTTAGCTAATAGAACAAATTCAAAAAATAAAAATTAAATTAAAATATTTTACAAACGATTTTTTTAATTGATAAAAAACTACTGAAAGTTTTTTCTGTGCGGGAAGCATAATTGACAGGAAAGCAGGGCAAGTATTTGGAATAATGACTATCGTGTAGAAATCGTACAATATTTCGCAATGTTTGAAGCTCAAAATCTTAAACTCCAATGTAAAGTCAGTCCTACTATATGGGTGTGAATGATGTTCAATCTATGCAAGTTTTTACCAACAACTGTCTTCGCAGACTTTTTAATATATAATGACTAAATACAATATCCAAGTATCGTCTTTTGGAAACAACTCAACAAATTCCAAGACAAATAGAAATACATATTTAAACGCCAATAGAAGTGATGAGGTCACACATCTTAAAGATGATACAGATATTGCCAAGCAGGCAATCGAATGGAATCCCCATAGAAGCAGGCGTAGAGGACGACCTGATCATACATGGAAGCGGTAGATTGATGTGGAATTGACGAGAGCTAGTAAAAGCCGGAGGGAAACTAACGACATTAAATACGATAGATCCGAGTGCAACGATCTAGTTACGGACCGATGCTCCTTGTAGGAATAACAGGATATAACATATATCGAACTGGTTCCTCTAAAGGGGGTTAACTCAAAATTTATAACTTTTCAGTAGAGACAAAAAACTGTTTTCTTTATATATGTCGTCTTATACTGCAAAGAAGGATACAATTGCATTTTTTGGCAAAATACTAGAGAAATTGATCTAAGATTTTAATAGTGCGCGGATATGACCACTGTGAATCGATTTCTTATAAAAGTGAAAATTTAAAAATTTTGAGTTGACTCTCTTGAGAGGAATGTAACGCGTGGACTATCGTACAGCGTAGTAACGCTAAGGACCTATTTGGTCTATGCGGGGTCTTTGTGACCGGCCACTCTAACCTAACCTCTTGAGAGGAACCAGCGCGATATGAATATTTTAAATTTAGTACAAAAGTTTCTTAACGCAGCCCTAATCTTGTTATCAACTGTTTATCGGTTAAAATTTGACTACAGCTCCCATACAAATACCACTTGGGTAAAAACATATGAAATCAACCGAAAATATTAACATTTCTGACCTAAGCACCTCCAAATTTGATAAGATTTTAACCCTTCTGCACTCCTTGGGTCAATTTGACCCAATTTTGGTTTTCAAACGCAAAATTTGTCCCTTTAAATATAAGATATGGACGTGAAACTTCAATTTATCCATTACAGGGACAAAAATTACAAATTTAAATGAAAATAATAAAATTTTAGTTTTTCCTTCCCCCTCCAAAAAACACGATTTACACACATTTAATATCCTTTGGGTCAATATGACCCAACAAGCGATATTGCAAGTTTATTTCTACTTTAAAATTTGTTTTCTATTGAATTGAGTTCATCTTCATTCAGAATCATCGATCAATAATTTTTTCGGTCAAATAATCAATAGAATCGCTTTTGTTTTTATTATACTTAAATATGAAATGCTGTTAACATTTTATTGTTGGGTCATATTGACCCAAAGGATCATAGGAAGGGCACATATCCAAGGGATGCAGAAGGGTTAAACACATGATCTATGGATCGGCACAATAATATTTGCCAACTTTCAGACATATAGCCTTCCAACTTTCAGAATTATGGCCATACCAAGTTGGCAAAAATCAATAAAAATGCACTCAGATGCCTTAACACAATTTTAAATATCTCGAAAAGTATTCATTGTACTTTTCACACAGGGAATCCACAAAAACGTCGGCTTGGCCAATCATGGTCTCCAAATTATCCCTATCTACACTAACCCATTGTTTATATGTTATTTCATCTATATCATTTTGCTCTAGTAATTGATTTAGTTTTGCTTTTAAATTTTCAATTCCTGGACACTTGTTACATTCACGTAGGTGACACTTTGAAGAAGATAGAATGCATGTCATTTGTTTCAAACAATCTTTGTAACATTCAAGCTGATAATTCGGAACACCAGCAGTTAATTTTTTTAAATGATTGGCCAAGCCGACGTTTTTGTGGATTCCCTGTGTGAAAAGCTTCAAATTCTATTACCTCATTCATTTATTGCAAAACAGCAGGCAGCTTATCTGAGCTAAAGAAAATCAAATTTGGAAGAAAATGAGTATATAGCAGTTTTCGATTTTTCAAAAAATGCTTCTTTTACTATTCAGGATGCAGTCCAGGGATTTTACTGGAACAACTCTCAGGCCACTTTATACCCAATTGCTATTTATTTTAACCCATTAAAGACTGAACCCCGATTTCGTGGTACGATTTTGATGAAATTTCACACATTTGATATTATGGGCATTAATATTGACATTGCGTTTTTTTCTTATTTTTACCTGTCAAACCTTGGCCCCTAGACCATGGGTATTTTTCTACCCACTTCGCTCTTAAAGAGTTCTAAAACACAAGATTTTTTGAAAACCAAAAATTTAAAAATTCATTTATTGCATCCATTGATGTGTGTTGTGTGATTATTTCACTATGTACGTTGAATCTGTCCCAGCGGGAAAAGGAAGAAGTACGGATGCCTTCTAGAGGGCCTTTGTATTCCTTCTTTTGGATGAAAAGGATGGTTTAATTTTAAGGGCCGATGTTGGTTTTGAATAAAACACCAATTATTTAGGAAGTTATTGTCATTTATTTTTATTATTATTATTAGTATGGTTCAATCAGTATGGAACAAAATATCGGCCAAATGGCTGAGGCATAATTGAGGTTCTTAGCCGTTAATGGGCCGAATTATCTCATCCTATAGCTCTTGAATTATTGATTGCTTATCGACGTACACCTTTTCTGTCAAATAACCCCAAAGAAAGAATACCAACGGTGTCAAATCAAATGATCTTGGCGGCCAATTGACATCGGCACCACGTGAGATAACACGGCCATTGAATTCGTTGCGCAAAAGAGCGATTGTTTCGTTAGCTGTGTGGCACCGTCCTGTTGAAAGCACATATCGTCCACATCCATATTTTCCAATTTGGGCCATAAAAAGTTCGTTATCATCTCACGATAGCGAACACAGTAACTGCCGGACCGGCCTCAATTTGGAAAAAACAGTAGCTCTTGTGAGCGCATTGGATTATCATTCGCCCAAATGCGGCAACTCTGCTTATTGCCGAATCCCCTTAGGTGAAAATGTGCCTCATCACTGAATCACGAAGTGCATTTTGATTTGAACGCCCATATTAATAATAAGCCATAATAAGGTGAGGTTCACATTCAACATTGGCCCTTTACAAGGTTTGCTCGCTTTATTCCACTCTCATATCTTTTTACACACGTTGTCATTGCTCTCGCTTCTTTTGCAGTTACATAAGAATGGTAACGGGATCAAAAAAAATTCCTTTGCTTTTGCTTGTGCGAAAAAACATAACAAAAAATGTTACTCCTTCTCTTCTCTGTTGTCATAGAAGGGAATGCGGAATGTTTTATATTTTATACGAAAGAGCCGAGGCCTTCTTACTAATGCTTTGGATGCTGCTATGGTGTATGCCAGGAATTTACACTGCATGCTAAGAAAACCTGAAGGATCTCCAATTATAAGTCAATTTTATTTCATGTGAGCGTTGTTGAAGCATTGGTGTAAGAGAAAAAGTTGTCACAAATGCACAAGAAATTGCAAAGCGCATGGAGAGCTTTGACCACATGATAAGCCATATTATTCAGCTTGGCCGTTTCGGACAATGTGAAGCAAAACTGAGTTTGGTTGTACAAAATGCAAATTTTAGTTACACCCAAAGGCTTGTTTTGCACATTTTTATGCTGGTGTCCTAAAATCATTAAAAATATAAAATTATCTCAATAATCGACCACAGTTGTGATATTTATTTCTTTATTTTTTACTAATAAATAGTTAATTTTACATAAAACATCGCGTTTTTACTTGCCAAAAATTAAAAAAAAACTATGTGTTTTGAACCCTCTGACAGCGAAGAGGGTATTTAAATACCCATGTCATTGAATCAAACCTGTTGTCAACGTTATTGGTCCAATTTAGCTAATATTTTTTTCTAAAGCAGAGCACACCTTAGGCTATAAGTCACCAAGAGGGTTTTCCGATTTTCCACTCTCCCAATTTTCCAGAGCCGTTGTCGTTCACTTTTTCCAAATATTAAAAACTGCTAACTTGTAAGCCGCTAACTTACCCAATTAAAAGGGGCAACATTTAATTTCAAAAATTTGTTTAAGTAGTCTTATCCCTTCTTTATCTATCTGTAAAAACCAATTTTCGATACCTCTTACCTGAAGTTAGCCAGAATTTTTCTACGAAGGCTCTGTTTTTGGGTATTTAAATACCCATCCGTCCTTAATGGGTTAAATCAGATGGAAAAACACAGCATACAAACTTCATAATAATATATGATTGTCTTGTACACGATTCTGTAGCTGTTCACCTGTTCCATCGCCACCTGAATGTATTTTTGAGAAAAAAGTTAAAAACAACCCCGAAGAAAATCACGTATTTTTCAGGCGGTAGTGCTGCCCAGTTTAAAAATAAAAAGAACTTTTTCAATTTATGTTATCATATGGAAGATTTTGGATGTAATGCTGAGTGGCATTTTTTTGCAACAAGCCATGGAAAAGGCCCAAGTGACGGTCTTGGAGGTACCGTAAAGAGAGAGAAACTAGCTCGGCGTAGTTTACAGCGTCCATTACAAGGTCAAATAACTACTCCAAAACAATTATATGAATGGTGCCTGCAAAATCTTTTGAACTGTAATTTCGAGTTTTTAACTCTAAAAGACCACGAAGAAGAAGCACGGTTCCTTCAAATTCGTTTTAAAGATTGGCGTACTATTCCTGGAACTCAAAAGCTGCATTCTATTGAACCTGTAGATAAAAAAAAATTTAAGTCAAGCGTTACTCGGCAGATGCAGATTTTTTAATAGGAATCCTTCAGAAATAAATAAATATGCTGTAATAAAGTGTTTAATAATGATAATACATTATGTTGTACTTTTTATTAAAGGTTTAGCAATGGAGAAAAAGAGTTTAAGCAAAGAAAAGTCGAAAAAGTTCCGTTACATTTGATTTGTTCTTCTTTTTGTAATTTCTCACCTTTTTGTATTTTGGTACATTTCATGAAATACATAAACCTTCGCCTGCTTTTTTCTTAATAACTCATGTTGTAATAAAGACTCCACATTGAAATTTAGCAGACTTGTACAAAACATAATAAGAATTAACATATGTATATGTTTTTGAAATTTTTAAAAATATGGATTTTCGAGATATATCCTTTGGAAATTTTAGTCCTTTTGTTATTTACATTATCCTTGATCGAAAATTAAAAAAAAAAAATTTTGGAATGGCGCATGTTTTTGTCTGTAAAATGAGCCCTTTATTATTAACGTACAATGAATAATTTTCGAGATATTAAAAATTGTGTTAAGGCATCTGAGTGCATTTTTATTGATTTCTTCCAACTTGGAATGGCCATAGTTCTGAAAGTAGGAGAGGTTAGACACTGAAAGTTGGCAAACGCTATTATTATGTTTAACTTTCCCTTCGTACCAAATTTCATCCAATTCGAAATCGGTGCATTCAACTCATTGGTTGATTTCATATGTTTTTACCCACCTCCAAAATAGCTTTAAATGCTATAACTTCGTTATAATAGGTCCCATATAAATCCCTAAAATAGCGCTAATATATCTAGATATCTACTTAATATTCGGCACATGGAACTTTTAGAGTAGGGCTGCCAGAAGTTTGAACCTATCAACCAGGACACATGGAAAAAATGGAAAAAAAATTACACAAACAGAAAAGTTTTTTTAATACATATGTATGTAGTATATCGCACCCAAAATACTAAAGGGTCACAACTCAAAATGACTTTTTTCATAAATTAATTCTCATTTCACATCTCTAACTACTTACAAAATTTAAAAAGGCATAGCAAAACTTTCTTGAAATTGGACTTTTTCCATAAGGGAAAAAATTTTTTTTTTTTAAATGTTAACACCATTTTTAGATTAACAGTTTTTTTGGCTCTCCTGAAATTTTAAGAATTTTTATTTTTAAATCCAACAATATATATTAAAAAAAAAATAAGCGTGTACTTCATGTACACAAAAACGATGAAAATTAATAAAAAGTTGAGCTTAAAATGTTCAGAAGATTTCACTTTTTCTAGAACTTCATTTCGGTCTTAGATATATTTATAAAACAGGCAGCATGTCATATTAAAATAAAACTTACATTGAATAATACTCTCCAGTGTTTCAGTCTTTAACGAGTTTCTTTCTTTAGTCCATTGAGCAGACTAAGTACCAAGGCGAATTCATCCCAGGTAAAACAGAAACAAATTGACCATAGGCCCAAAATTGAGAACACTGTAGAAAATTGTTCTGTATATGGTTTTATGTGGATTAGGTCACCAAATGTTCGGGCTTCACCGACTTAACTTCCTCACTTGTTTTTATTTTGGTTATTTTTAAATTTTCAAGGAAGAAACAAACTTTAGCAAACAATTTAAAAGAAGTTTAGAATTCTCCAGAAAAATTTTTTTTTTTTTTTTACTTAATAGAAAACAAAAGCTCCATAAATCGATAATTTAACTTGTTAATAATTTAACTGCCTATTTCACGATGTCAATCGAACGTTTACGTTCGCACAAATAACATGTAAACCAAAAACAAATTTTTTAATTTTGTTTTTGATTTATATGTTATTTGTGCGAACGTATACGTTCGAGTGACATCGTGAAATAGGCAGTAAGTTAAAGCTTCGAACACAATACAGCAGCAACAACTAATAAAACGTTGACAATTAAAGATAATAAATACTCTTTATGTGCTCAATACGTTTTGTATGTAAAATATTCACACTGATACACAAATACTCTAACGTAATAGAAAGCAATTATTTTAAGTAGAAAGTTCTATGTTCTACACGTACTTTTTTATTCTACAAACAGTGTTTATTTATAAATATTTAATAGATTTCCATACAATGGGAAATTTAAATTTTGTAGATTACAGCGATAAAAGCTTGTTAAATAATGCAGTGTATGGGATAAGTTGGATGGATAATGGCGTATCAGTAAAATGGGATGTGTTGCATAGTATTGTAATTTTCAAAACTATTTATGTGATGTAATATTATGTAATATTTGTGGCTTTTTTATTTAAGATATATCGACAGCTGAATTCCAAAACATGCTATATAGGCTTAGCATGTTTTTAATTTCTTACAGTCTTGATCTTAACATTTTACTGTCGGCTAATCCAATCCAAAGGATTTGTTAACACACTTGGCCGACATACGTCGTATAATTAAAATGGGTAATTAACCCATTAACGCCCAAATCCAAACTGTTAATAATTCTAACAATTCAATTGTTTAAATTTTTTATTATTATTATTATATTATTATTAAAGCACTTATTTTTAAATCTTACCAAAGAACGAATAACATACAATTTTTCCAAGTTGTGGTTTTAGAGGTGTATTAAGTTTAGTACAATGGGCGCTTTGGAGTCATATTTACCAAAACATCCTCTTTCTAAACAAAGAGTTTTCAGCCACTTGTCACACGACGTTTTAACTCGTTTTGAGCATTTTGGGGGTTATGTTCATTATTTTTCCTGTCTTCTTCTTCAATTCTAGACAAGGATTGTCTAGTTTTACCATTATATTGACGCTCAGTTACGTCAGTTACGTTCTACTTTGCAATAAGCTTTAGCACTTCATCGTCTTAAAAGCCTTAAATGGGTTTCATAGGGGTAATTTTTTTTTCAAAATATCAGCAACAAAAGGCCATCGTTCTTCAATACAATACAAGCATAATTCTCCAATTAGACAACTCATAACTAGTTTCAAATATTTTTCTTTTTTAGCACATTCCATTAAGTTGCTGACGCAAAAGACTTAAAGGGGCTTATCGTCATCGCTACTCCATTGATCTTCGACGCAAGTCTATGATCTATGAGTATGTCTATGGGTAACCACTTCTATATTACCGGACACATTTCATGCTAATAATGTCATGTATTGCTTTTCTAACCCAAAATAGTTGTTTTGTTTGAGAAAGTGTATGTCACCGGCAACAATATTATGGTTGAATTAGTACTCCATCAAGAAGCCACAACCATATTATGGTTGCCTCCGAACATGTTATGCTTTTTTGTTTTAAAGTTTCAAAATAACTGTTATTTTCGGTCCCCGTTTTTGTGTTTTAAAATTGAAAATTTAAAAACAAAAAATAAATAAAAATTTAAACAAATTTTGTGTATTTAATATAATTTTGTATAAGAAACAAAATAAAAATGTTTGCGAGGGAACTGTGAGTAAATTGAGAGTGTTTAAAGAAATTTACGGCCTTCCGTCCTACGTTCTTAGGACGTGCGACTAAATTGGCTTCCTAGAGCAGAATAAATTTATTATATGAAAAATACAAACCTAAATAAATTACATAAAATATATCGGGAGATTTTTTAGCTATTATCTTTTTGGCAACACTGGTTTAAACAGCTGACGCACGTTTCGTGTTTTGTTTCACTGTCAAACATCATCAGTTTGGTCTATAATTTAACCCTGAATCGTCTTACAAACGAACAACGCTTGCAAATTATTGAATTTTATCATCAAAATGCGTGCTCTAACAGAGAGAAAGTTCATCGCGCGCTTCTTCCATTTTATGGTCAGTTTAATCGACCCACTGAAGCGGCTATTCGGGCTATTGTGACTAAAGATCAGCCAGAATTATTGCAAGGGCTACCAATGCATCCAGAAAAAGTCACAGTTTGGTGCGGCTTATGGGCTGGTGGCATCATTGGACCGTACTTCTTCAAAGATGATGCGAATCGTAACGTAACTGTGAATGGTGAGCGCTACCGTGAGATGATATCCAACTTTTTTTTGCCCAAAATGCAAGAGCTGGACTTGCATGACATATGGTTTCAACAATACGGTGCCACATGCCACACAGCACGCTTAACAATGGACTTATTGAGAAGCGAGTTCGTGAACATTTTATTTCACGTTCGGGACCGGTCAATTGGCCGCTGAGATCGTGCGATTTAACGCCTTTAGACTATTTTTTGTGGGGCTATGTTAAAGCTCATGTCTATACACACATGTCCGCTTCAATTAACACATTGGAAGACAACATTGAAGCATTTATTCATGAGATACCGGCCGAAATGTTGGAAAGAGTATGCCAAAATTGGACTAAGCGGATGGACCATTTGAGGCGCAGTCACGGTCAACATTTGCATGAAATGATCTTCAAACATTAAGTTATATGGACCGTTCTATCGATTCAAATAAAGATTTCATGCATATTTCTGAATTTTATGTGTTTTTTTTTTAACTTTCCTATAGCTCTTACAAAATCACCCTTTAATTTAGGTGCTTTAACAATTCTTTATTTTTCTATCCGTCTATACGATTCCCTTCTCTGCGATTAAATACTCGTTCCATTAAACTAAGTACTTACACTTATTTTAAATAATTGGTTGGTGGTTTTTATAAAAAAGAGTTTATTTATCTTTTTCTTTTTTGTTATTTATTTGTTAAAAAAAAAATATTATTACAATTGATTTAAGCCATAGAAAAATTAGCCTTTTGTGTTTATTTGTGTTTTATTGCCTCTCGAAATTTGCACAAAAAGGTGAAAAAAGTTGTACGTTTGCATAGTGAATTCACCTTGAATCTTGTTATTGTTGCATTTACTTTGTGCTCAACTCTAGTGAATATTTAACAGTAAACAGATACGTAGGTACGTTGTTTCTACATACGAGTATCTGCGTCCATATTTATTTGCATTAAAATGTATTTGGAAATTGTTTAAATATTTTATTAACACATTTTTACGTACAATCAAATTGAATTTATTTAAAACGTTTTTTTTTTAATTTTTTTATAAATTGTGCTAACAGTTTGTTATTTTATTCAGTTTTTTTGGAATTGATTTTTGATAGCATTTTTAAAATTGGAGCTGTTTGAGATCAGGAATGTTATGTAATATTCTTTTTATTTAGTTCATTATTGCTATTTGTCTAAACAATTCATTTAAAGCCATTCCACTATCTGTAAAAGTCGTCGTTATTATTCATTAATCAGGACTATTGTGTTTTATTTTATTTGTATACGAAATTATATTTATCATTTGTTTACATTAAATAGTTATAACGTGATTATATTGACGTATATATTTATTTAATTTAACGTACAGTTCATACAAATCGTTAAGGAGATGGTTGTTGTTGAGCTGATGTCGGCAACACTCATCATACTCAAAATATGGTTTTTATAGATAATTTTGCAAAAATGTTTTAATTTATAGAAAATTTTTAAAAAAAAATATTTCAAAAATTTGGTTTTTAAATTATTTTTTTTTTTTTTTTTGTAAATACTAAATTGCCATTTTATAAGAAAATTTGCAAAATTTAAAAGTTTTATATTTTTTATAGGAAATATTGCAAATGTTTTATATTTTATAGGAAACCTTGCTAAGACTTTAAAATTATAGGAAAATATTACAGAAAATTCAAAAAGCATATGTTAAACGGAAAGTGAAAAGAAAGAAATTTAATTTCTTTCTTTCTCCCCATTAAAGTATTAAAAATTTAAATATTGTATGTATTTGTATAATTTAGATAAGTAACTAATGTGATATTATTTGTATTTCTTTGTTTATTGGTTTAAAAGGCAGATTAGGCGACAAAAAAGTTTAAAAATTCAGGTTTTACTGGCTTACTCCTTAAGAGGGACGAGTTTTAAGAAAGTACCAGACACATGTTCCATTATTTTTTATAAACAACAAAAAGTGTTCATTTGCTTAAGTTAAGGTTTAGTTGAGGTTACATGTTTTTATCCCCAAAGCATTCGAATTCAAAACAAAAAACCCTTTTTATTAGATCAGCTCATAAAAAAGTATCTGTGTACCAAATTTCAAGTCTGTAGCTTAAGCTATTTGAATAAGTCAGGCTTTGTATTTATGTATACATACATATATATGGGCATTTCCTGGGGTCACGAACGTACGTTCGTACGCTTTTGATGGACAAATAATATAGAAAACAAAACTTTTCCTAGCATTTTTTTTTGCGATTCGATAGCATTTGGGTAGCTCTATGTTTAGTGCAAAAGATAGATTTCATCGAGTTTAAGCTTTCATTATAAGAGTTACAAACGTGTGGTCACGAACGTACGCAAAATAGAAGTCAACTTTGGCTGACAATAGTGAAATGTAAAAATCTGCGCAATGGAACGGAATATTCAAAAGTGATTAATTTATAATTAGTATTGTGGTTATTTTGTTGAACTATTTATGGTTTTTAATCCAAATTTTTAATATTTTTAATTAGGCTTAAGTTCATGAAATTTAATTTTTATTAAATTATTTTTATGAAGAAAGGAATTTTACAACATGAAAATTAATTAAAATTGTTATTGATAATCTTTCATTCTTGACGTGGCCCGGGCTCGAACCCCGGCCGGCAGGTTACCATGACATGTTTCGATCGCAACCACTCGATCTCCTCAGATGGATTTGCCGTCTTACACTTGCAGCCATCGACGACTGCTGACGTCACTAGTCAAACATCAATCCTTAAACCAAATTGTATTTTAACATTTGGTAGATCGAAATTTGCTTTCCTGAATGATTATCCATTTTAATTGATTTTACATGTTTTTTCCTTTACTTCTGTTTTTTCGTACTTTCGTCAAGAATTTTTCTTGAAGTCCAAGTACATTTTTTTGGTTTTTCACTTTGTCTTTCTCTTTTCTGTTGACCTTTTTCAGCACAACTTGAAGGACAAATGTACACATAGAGCTCGTGCCATAGCTTTAACAATAATTAGTATTGTGGTTATTTTGTTGAACTATTTATGGTTTTTAATCCAAATTTTTAATATTTTTAATTAGGCTTAAGTTCATGAAATTTAATTTTTATTAAATTATTTTTATGAAGAAAGGAATTTTTACAACATGAAAATCAATTAAAATTGTTATTGATAATCTTTCATTCTTGACGTGGCTCGGGCTCGAACCCTGGCCGGCAGGTTACCATGACATGTTTCGATCGCAACCACTCGATCTCCTCAGATGGATTTGCCGTCTTACACTCGCAGCCATCGACGACTGCTGACGTCACTAGTCAAACATCAATCCTTAAACCAAATTGTATTCAACCTTTGGTAGATCGAAATTTGCTTTGAATGATTATCTATTTTAATTTTTATTTTAACATGTTGTTCCTTTAATTCTGTTTTTTCGTACTTTTGTCAAGAATTCGTCTTGAAGTTGGTTTAAGGATTGATGTTTGACTAGTGACGTCAGCAGTCGTCGATGGCTGCGAGTGTAAGACGGCAAATCCATCTGAGGAGATCGAGTGGTTGCGATCGAAACATGTCATGGTAACCTGCCGGCCAGGGTTCGAGCCCGAGCCACGTCAAGAATGAAAGATTATCAATAACAATTTTAATTGATTTTCATGTTGTAAAATTCCTTTCTTCATAAAAATAATTTAATAAGAATTAAATTTCATGAACTTAAGCCTAATTAAAAATATTAAAAATTTGGATTAAAAAACCATAAATAGTTCAACAAAATAACAACAATACTAATTATTGTTAAAGCTAAGGCACGAGCTCTATGTGTACATTTGTCCTTCAGGTTGTGCTGAAAAAGGTCAACAGAAAAGAGAAAGACAAAGTGAAAAACCAAAAAAATGTACTTGGACTTCAAGAAAAATTCTTGACGAAAGTACGAAAAAACAGAAGTAAAGGAAAAAACATGTAAAATCAATTAAAATGGATAATCATTCAGGAAAGCAAATTTCGATCTACCAAATGTTAAAATACAATTTGGTTTAAGGATTGATGTTTGACTAGTGACGTCAGCAGTCGTCGATGGCTGCGAGTGTAAGACGGCAAATCCATCTGAGGAGATCGAGTGGTTGCGATCGAAACATGTCATGGTAACCTGCCGGCCAGGGTTCGAGCCCGAGCCACGTCAAGAATGAAAGATTATCAATAACAATTTTAATTGATTTTCATGTTGTAAAAATTCCTTTCTTCATAAAAATAATTTAATAAAAATTAAATTTCATGAACTTAAGCCTAATTAAAAATATTAAAAATTTGGATTAAAAACCATAAATAGTTCAACAAAATAACCACAATACTAATTATTGTTAAAGCTAAGGCACGAGCTCTATGTGTACATTTGTCCTTCAAGTTGTGCTGAAAAAGGTCAACAGAAAAGAGAAAGACAAAGTGAAAAACCAAAAAAAATGTACTTGGACTTCAAGAAAAATTCTTGACGAAAGTACGAAAAAACAGAAGTAAAGGAAAAAACATGTAAAATCAATTAAAATGGATAATCATTCAGGAAAGCAAATTTCGATCTACCAAATGTTAAAATACAATTTGGTTTAAGGATTGATGTTTGACTAGTGACGTCAGCAGTCGTCGATGGCTGCGAGTGTAAGACGGCAAATCCATCTGAGGAGATCGAGTGGTTGCGATCGAAACATGTCATGGTAACCTGCCGGCCAGGGTTCGAGCCCGAGCCACGTCAAGAATGAAAGATTATCAATAACAATTTTAATTGATTTTCATGTTGTAAAAATTCCTTTCTTCATAAAAATAATTTAATAAAAATTAAATTTCATGAACTTAAGCCTAATTAAAAATATTAAAAATTTGGATTAAAAACCATAAATAGTTCAACAAAATAACCACAATACTAATTATTGTTAAAGCTAAGGCACGAGCTCTATGTGTACATTTGTCCTTCAAGTTGTGCTGAAAAAGGTCAACAGAAAAGAGAAAGACAAAGTGAAAAACCAAAAAAATGTACTTGGACTTCAAGAAAAATTCTTGACGAAAGTACGAAAAAACAGAAGTAAAGGAAAAAACATGTAAAATCAATTAAAATGGATAATCATTCAGGAAAGCAAATTTCGATCTACCAAATGTTAAAATACAATTTGGTTTAAGGATTGATGTTTGACTAGTGACGTCAGCAGTCGTCGATGGCTGCGAGTGTAAGACGGCAAATCCATCTGAGGAGATCGAGTGGTTGCGATCGAAACATGTCATGGTAACCTGCCGGCCAGGGTTCGAGCCCGAGCCACGTCAAGAATGAAAGATTATCAATAACAATTTTAATTGATTTTCATGTTGTAAAAATTCCTTTCTTCATAAAAATAATTTAATAAAAATTAAATTTCATGAACTTAAGCCTAATTAAAAATATTAAAAATTTGTGATTAATTTATTTTAAAAGTGTATTAATGTAGGTCTCCATCCAGTATTTACAAAATAAAATATCTCTCTTGGTTTTTGTTTAATTGGCTTATTTACCGGTCGCGAACGTACGGATCGCGAACGTACGATTTTTCCATATGTTTTTTTGTTATTATCACCACGCATTTTCCCATAAATGTCTTAAAATTTCCTTAACAAAAAAACTTAATACTCCTTTTAAAATTGATTGTAATGGAGAGATTGTGAAGAAAGAGTGTAAACATAACATATTTTTTGCATGTAAAAAAAGTATATAAAAATGTCTTTAGAAGTAGAAAATACAGAAAAATATAAAATTTTCCAGTTTCCAGCCCAATTTCCTCAAGTAAAACAGCTGAGATATGCTATGAAACCATTCTTTTACAAGAACAGACTTTTTTTATAATAATAAACAATAAAAGTCGATGATAATCAACATTTTATTTTTTCCTCCTGGTAGACCTTTCTGGGGAAATGCCCATATGTATATATAGATAAGAAATTTTTGTAAAATTTTCTTTAAAATAAAATTTTATGAAAAATTTTCAACAAAAAAAACTAATTTTTGCCACATAAATTTTTTGCAAAATTTACTTTAATATACAAAATGTTTTTGTTTTATAGGAAATTTTACAAAAAAAATCAATATCATATTTTTTTATATTTTGAGAAAATTAATTTTATGACAGGAATCTTTTTTATAGGAAATTTTCGAAAAAATTTATTACTTTGTAGGAAAGTTTGCAAATCGTTTACTACTTTATAAAAAATTTACTTTTTTATAGGATATAAAAAAAATTTACTACTTTATAGGAAAGTTGGAAAAAATTTACTATTTTATAGGAAAGTTTAAAAAAAATTTATTTTTTTATAGGAAAGTTTGAAAAAATTGACTATTTTATAGGAAACTTAAAAACAATTATATGTTAGAAAATCTGGAAAAATTACTATTTAACAGGAAATTTTTGGAAAACATTTTCAATTTTATAAGAAATATAATAAAACCTTTATGATTTTATAGAAAGTTAAAAAAAAAAATTTTTTATATTATAGGAAACTTTGCAAAACATTTATTATTATATAGGAAGATTTTGAAAATTACTTTATTTAATAGGAAGTTATGCAAAATTATCTTATTTCATAGGACATTTTACAACTGATCTTTTCATTTTATAGAAAAATTTACTTCTTTATCGGAAATTTTGCAAAACAAAATTATTTTATTTTATAGGAAGTTTTGCAAAATTCTTTAATTGAATAGGGCATTTTATAACTGATTTTTTCATTTTATAGAAAAATTTTATTTCTTAATAGGAAATTTTGCAAAACAAAATTATATTATTTTATAGGAAGTTTTGCGGAATTATTTTATTTTATAGGACATTTTACAAATGATTTACCATTATATAAAAAAATAATCTATATTATAGGAAATTTTGCAAAACATTTATTATTTTATAGGAAGTTTTTCAAAATTATTTTATTTTATAGGAAGTTTTGCAAAATAATTTTATTTTATAGGTCATATTACAAATGATTTTTCCATTTAAAGAAACGAATTTACTACTTTATAGGAAATTTTGCAAAACATTATTTTTTATAGAAAGTTTTTCAAAATTATTTTATTTTATAGAAAGTTTTGCAGAATTATTTTATTTTATAGGACATTTTAAAAACGATTAACCATTTTAAAAAAAATTAATTTTTTTCTAGGAAATGTTGCAAAACAATTTTTATTTTATAGGAAGTTTTTTAAAATAATTTTATTTTATAGGAAGTTTTATTTTATTTTGTAAGACATTTAACAAATGATATACCAATTTATTAAAAAAATTTATAGGAAAATCTTCCAAAAAGTGTATTATTTTAAAGGGACTTTAAGAACAAATGTACTATTTTATAGGAAATCTTGCAAATGCTTTTTATTTTATATTTATTTTATAAAAAATTCATATTTCATAGGGAATTTTGTAAAAATTTTACATGGCAAAAAATTGCTTTTTTATTACGAAATTTGATATTTTATAAAATATTTTGAACAAGTCTTAAATTTATTATCTGAAAATGAAACTAAGCTACATAAAAATATTTAATAATCTTTAATAAATCATCTTCAAGCTTTTAATAACAATTTATAAATGAAAAAGAAAATGTCTTTGTGATCGATTGTTTTTTGCTTTCTCATCAATAATAAATACTGACTGCAAATTGATGTTAAAAAAAGGTTCAAACTTTTTTATGTATTTCACAAAAAAGTAAAAGAGTAAAAAGTACCTCCATTAGAATATTATCGAGTGTCTATGTTTTTTTCTTCTTTACTTTCATAAAAGTTTTTTAATTAGATAACATTTTTTCTTTTTTTATTTTTGTATATTTTCTTTATCATTTTTTTTATACACACACTCAAAGTGGAGAGGTTTTATACGTTTGTGCTGATTTTTGTTACACCATAAAATATTAATCCCAGACCCACCTTTGAGTACGCCGATCGACTTAGAATCGCTTGAGTTTTTTGCCCATTAACCATGTCGATACCTTCCCATAAGAATGTATTAAGCGCCAATTTTTTTCGAAAATGACTTTTTGATGTGGAACTATATTAGAAGTTAAGCGCCACATTTTGTTCTGGCTTTTGCTGCCCTATCATGGATGCAAAGGAAACTAGAGTGAAAATAAAATTGTATCAACCGTCAACTTTTCTCACTGGACTAATGTTGCACCCTGTAATATGTATTATCCGCCAAAGAAATTATGCTAAGCCACATTTTTATATATGTTTTGCATTCTGAAAATCGCTTTCCAAATATGTTCCTTTCAATAAAATACACAAATAAATAACTAAATGAGACGTTTTTTTCGTTTCCTACACAATTTTAGAAATGTCGCTTAATACATTCTTATGGGAAGGTATCGATTAGGGATGCCAATCCCGATCACGAAAATCCCGGGATTTACATTTTGTAATCCCGGGATTTTCGGGATTTAGGTAATCCCGAAATTGTTAACAAAATGTTCTTGCTTTACCTTTTTTTATAAAAAGATATTCATCATGACATTCCCCCTTGAGAGCATTATGAAAACAAACAAGTTAAGCTTTGTTTGTTTGAAGCATGTCCAGCAATTATAAAAAAATTTTAAAGAGAAGTGAAGAAAATAATTAAAGAAGAAAATTCATAAACGAAAAAAATATCTTTTGAAATGCACAAAACATTCCTCTGGTGCACCAAATCCGACATTAAAACTTCACTCTTCACAGGGTTAGAATTATAAAAGTGTTGTACGAGAGTAGGCATAGGAACTACGGCAATTTATGGAGAGATTTTACAAAATTAAGAAGTTTGAATTATTGATTCCAATTTACTTTATAAAAATTTGAATAGAATCTTACAAATAAATCAATTAAATACAAGTTTGCTCTATTCAATTACACTTTTAAATTTTTTATTTAGTTTGAATCAACTGAGTTTATTGCATAAAATATAGATTTTGTGGTAATTATTTTTTAGTTGAATCAATTAACACATTGTTAGAAATCGTACGTTGCTATGTTTTATCATATTTTTAATTAAATCAATCATTAATTAAGAAAAAATTCACAATTTTTTATATTTTTAAATGTTAGTAATAAATATAACATTATCTTTAACTTTAAAATGACAATTTAATATAAAACTTTTGCTTGTAAACCGCATTTATCTTCTTATTTTCAAAAACCCCGAATCCCGAAAAATCTCGATATCTCGAAAAATCCCGGAATCCCGAAAAATTCCGGCATCCCGGGATTTGATTTTTTGAAATCCCGAATACCGGGATTTGCGAAAACCAGTCTCGATTGTCATCCCTAGTATCGATGTTATGTTGGTATTAAAATTTGGTATTTTGAACTTATTTGATTTTAATGTTAACAAATTTTATTGGAATCGCTCCCCATTTGACCATAGGCTCCATACAAATGATACTTCCGTTAAAGGCTTTTAATGTCATAACTTCCTTATAAATGTTGGTGTAAACAAAAAAATTGGCGACAGTAATTTTTCTGAGAGCTTCTATGACATATGATATGATAGTAGGTCCAAAATTAGCCATAGATACCACATAAAATCTCCACCCTAAAATCACTTAAAGTCAAACAAGTCTTATCACAGAAAAACATTTTGCACCAGTAAAAACATTAATCAAAAATAAAATCAGTTTTAATTAAAAAATGTAATCAAGTGAATTAATCTTTTAATTGATATTATTAATTTGTTTACTAGTGCAAATTAATATTGTCAATTAAACGTTTAATACACTTGATTCAACGTTTAATTCACTTGATTAGACGTTTAATTCACTTGATTTAATTTTTAATTAAAACTGATTTTATTTTTAATTAATTAATGCTTTTACTGGTGTAAAATTTTTTTTTGTGATTTAGATGAGGACATCCAAATAATATTTGGCACAAAGAACTTTTACATAAATATTAACCTCAAAACATAATTTTGCTGTGGCGGTCCATAATTGCCCATTGGTCGCAAATAAGGTAAATTCTCGAAAAGTTGTTTATTAAATACTGTGGTTTAGGGTATCATATGGTCAGGCTTGACCGAATTTACTGATTTTTATTACAGCATTTGCACATTTGTTTTTTTTTTATTTCTATATATTTTTCTTTTGCATAAAAAATCTGTATTAACAATCATTCATCTACCTAATATCTGATTCTTTTGTTGGTATTTAGTATTTTATTTTTACAAAAGTTTCTGCATTTCTGGGGTTCAACATTAAGCATTAATGATGAAAAAGTACTTTCTACTTCGTTTTTGACAAATTAAAGAGTTTGGTAAATAAATATTTAATTAAGTTAAATAACTGTGTATTTCTCTTTTATTTACTTATACTTAATGCTGCATTGTTGCTTAGGAAATTTTAGAAAAATAAAACCAAAATGTAATTTTACATTCTTCTTTTTAAATACTGTTTAAACAAATTTATAAATTTGCTGGAAATAGTCATTATTTATTTTGGTTATAAGTTTTATTGTGGTCCCTAATGTGTTTGCAAATGCCTTAAATTTATTAAATGTATGTGTGTGTGTGGAAATGTGTGTATTAAGTTTTATTGTAGTCCCAAATGTCTTTGAAAACCCCAGCGGGAAAAAGAAGGAGTACGGAGGCCTTCTAGAAGGCCTCTGTACCCCTTCTTTTGGATAAACAAGGCCTTCTCGCTCCATTCCATACTCATATCTTTTTTACACACGTTGTCATTGCGGAGAAGGCCTTCCGCTCTCCTTTCTTTCGCCAGAGCTTCTTAAAGGCATTCAAATAAATGGCTTTTAGAAGGCTTTCCAGAGAATGACTGTCAAAAGGCCTTAGAAAAAAGGTTATCTTGAAGGGTTTTTAGGAAAGGTATGTTAAAAGGCCTTTCAATTAATGGCTCTTTAAAGGCCTTTCAGACCATCCTTCTACAAATGCCTTTGATTAAAGGTCATATTGAAGGTCTATCAGTCTAAAACATTAAGGAATATTTCCTTACAAATGAAATTAGAAGACTGAATAGGTTTCATGTTCATATTAGATCTCCAATATAGAAAATGAAACAACACTTAACTTTTTATACGTATATGTATACCTTTTTTTACAAACGTATGTTTATAATTTTTTATTAAACTTATTGTAGTTTAATAAAACATGTGATACCTATTTTTTTATTGAAATAATTAAATTTGCTGAATATTGTAAAATAGATTGCAAATAAAAGTTTATAATAAAATTAAACTTTTAAGCACAAGTACCCATCTTCCTTAATGAACAAAACTCAACTTAAATGATGTACATTATTGTTTTTTTTTTGTATTTAATGGTGTTTTCTTTTCTAAAAAATAATGATGCATTATAGTTGTGTAATATATTTTTTAGGTTACACGAACCCTTACAAAGTGATACATTTTTCTTAATTACAATGGAACAAAATAATAGCTACGTTTTACACTCAACACTAATGTGTATTTAGCGTGTTAAATATTGAATGCAAAGTTTGTACTAAAAACGATATTCATCACTCTTGTAGCAATTTTCAACATAAAATTTTCTTACAATTCCAATAAGCGTTAACAGCACTGATTTTACATAATTAATGTCAGCTGTTGTTAAACATTTTGCGACAAAAAAATATAATAAAAGTAAAACATACGAAAAACAAAAAGTTTTTATATTCATCCCAATATAACTAAAAATCACAATATAACGCAAATTGTCCGCAAACACAAGAAAAAAATACTTGCTTGCATAAAAAAGTACTTTACGCAGATGCAAAAAAGGGTATTAACTCACACTCAGTTATAACTGCGGGTAAGAAATGAAACAAATTTGCCAGTTATTGTTGCAACATGTTTAGAAAGGAAAACGACAACTTCTCACATTTTTGCATATATTTTTAGAATGGAACAAAAACCCGCACGAATGGCAGCATATATGGAACATTATTGTCAGAAAAGAAAACACCATTAATATGCACCTACTTTGTTACTTTGTTTTTATAACGGGAACTGAATACTTTCGCTTTGGCAAAAAAAACAAAACAAATAATTTTACTCTTTCTCTTTTCAACTTCAACTAAAAGATTTACAACATATGTCACTTTGTTTTTGTAAAGGGATCTGAATTCTTTTGCTTTTGCTTGTGCAAACAAATAAAACAAAAAATGTTACTCCTTCTTTTCTCGGTTCTCATAGAAGCGAGTGTGGAGGCCTTCTATGAGGCCTTCTTTTGCAGTTACGTAAGAATAGTAATTAAATCAAAAAATGTTTTAAGCAGGCCTTTAAAAAGGCCTGAAATAAGAAGGTCTTCTGAGTTTTCCCGCTGGGATGTGTTACTTTGTTTTTGTAAAGGGGTCAGATTTTTTTTTGCTTTTGCTTGTGCAAAAAACAAAACAAAAAATGTTACTCCTTCTTTTCTCGCTTCTCATACCAAAAAGCCGAGGCCTTCTATGAGGCATTCTTTAGCAGTTACGTAAGAATAGTAATTAAATCAAAAACATTTTTTAAGCAGGCCTTTAAAAAGGCCTGAAGTAAGAAGGTCAGTTGAGTTTTCCCGCTGGGATGGTTCATATTTATAGAATGTTGATATTGTATGAGTATGAATGTCCATTAAATTACCCAGGAGTTCTGAACGTCGCATTTTATTTAGTTGTTAAACCCCTACAGCTTAACTAAAATCATTTCGTTAGTAAATTCTATCATATTTATTAAAAATGCCATAAGGAATTTTATTTATGTTCTTTTTAGACAGGGAGGAAGTTTATTTAACTTAACGTGTTAGTTGAAATTGCCGGAGTTCTTAAATATATTGGGAACGTGCTTGTCACAAACACCCAAGGAAACTACGCTATAAAAATACAATAATGTCGATTTATAAATAGCTAAGACATGTGCTTAAAATCGATACTAACTCTCTTTAGTTTCGACCCCAAAAATATTCCCACAGAAAACTCCTATTTTATAATTATTGATTATTTTATATTCGTGTCACCAATAACTTTTTTATGTGATTATGCTACTGCTTAACCTCAGACCCCGTATAAGAACTGCTTCCAAAAGATACATAACTAAAGTCAACATAAAATCAAAATAATTAAAATGTTGTTAGCATAAAGTTTCTTACAAAACATTTTTATATGAACAGAAATAATTGTACAGCCTTAACACACAACAAAATAGAGAATGTCTCTATTGTCAGACATATTTGTACAAATGATTTAGTTATTAATTTTGTTGCAAAACTTTTTTGAAAAAATTTGACTTAAGTATGATTATTGGCCGTAAATTGGATAACTCTAGATTATCGCGCTAAAATCCCTAATTACACGTAAAAAAAAACTAATTTTTCGATTCGGTAACCTCAAACAAAACTTATTTTAATGAAAATTGTAAAAAACTTTGTATGGTTAATTTAGCCATATTAGCGCCCATTTACATTATACGCTTTTTGTCGTTGCAATTATTGGCGATTTTTCTTTGAAGTCGCGCTTATGTTTACATTGTGCGATTTTTGGCGTTACAACTTCTTGTGTATTCATACATACATATATTGTGACAACTAACTAGCGTCATGTTTAAAACTACGAATGAATGCATAAAACGAAAAGTACACTCGCTTATGTACCCCTTTTTATTCCTCTCACCCCTCTCGCCAATAAGTTAAGAAACTCAACGACAAAAATCAAATAATAGTTCAATTAGTCCTCCGTCATGAAGCTACAACGATGTTTTGTTTGCCTTTGAACATGTTATGGATAACAATTATAATAATATGAATATACCACTTTTTGGAGTTGCATCCTCCCGGGAAAATCAGGTGCACGCATACCAGAGACCTGCGCCGAAGCGGCTTAGCCGGCTGTTAGCCAGCCGCCGATGAAAATATTCGTAGCCACCGCCGCCGAAATTTCTTCGGCTAAAAATCGGCTGCAGCTAAGCCACCGATTACTTTGTAAATAATTTGAATTCTTATTTTTTAGCACCTTGCCAGATTCTTTTTTGTTAGTGTGCCCTTAAAAAGTGCAACTCTTAGTTTCTTGTTTATAAAGCACCAACATTTCATCAAAGTTTTAAAATAACGACGTATAGGAAAATGAGTGGTGCAATCGTTGATTATTTTTTGTGATAACTATTCTGTGCATTTTCCCGCCGAAAAGTTTTAACTCTGTAAAAATTTGACCAAATCACTTTTGTTAAACAGCCTTAAGTGTTGATTGTTTTAAAAAGTATATTTTTGGCTGCAATTCAAAATTAAATAAATTTGTGTGAGAATAAAAAAATTACAGATTTTTTAAAACTTCAAAAGTAATGGAAGATGAAACTGATTCCAGCGATACGGTTGCCGAGATCAGCGAGTTCAGTTCAGACTTCGTGCATTACAAGAAAAGTGAATTTAAAAGTAAAAGGCAAATTTGTTTGTTTGCGTCACTTCTGAGGTATTCGTGTACGCGGTCAACACACCAAGACTACCCTTCAACGTGGTCGAAATTTTGGTGTGTCACTGTACAACATTTTGTTTTTATGCCATGAGTAGTGAATTATAGTTTAAAAAATGGCTTAAATGGTTTATTATAATATAAACACATACAAATATGTTTACACAAATGTACATCATAAAATTTTAATATGCATATCCCATCGGCTGACAGCCACATCGGCCAGAGCGAGCCGCCGCCGAGCAATTTTTTTTGCGTCAGCCGCCGCCGCCGATGAAAACCCACGGCGCAGGGCTCTGACGCATACCTGGGATCCGACAAAGATCGAATATGACAGGTGATTTCTTGAGAACAAGGTACAAGAGTACCTCTTCATCTGGTGGAGTCAAAAGTGCTGGTCTGGCTACTAGTTCAGGCCTCCGTTAGTATGCTTTTTGCGCAAAAATTCTTCCTGTCTTTCCAGATGATTGTCCTTTACTTTTCTGATAGAAAGTTACTTTTGGTCAACTTGTTCGCCGTCCGATGGAGGAGTGCTTTTACAGAATAGCATATTCGATAAATTTTCGTTATACTTATTTTAACGATTCGATTATCGTTATAAAAGTTAGTGAATCGCACTACAGTACGTTGGAGGTAATTGTTGAATTACCCAAGTAGTTACAATAAATTTAATCTTGATTGCACACATAAAAAACTCTCGCCAGTTCTTATTAATAAAACATTCTTTTATTCCCAACATTTACTTTGAAAGTAAATTTGCATGTGCCCGTGCAAAGGTACTGAACTAGCAAATTTCATAATTTTGATTTTCTTACGAAGACATAAAAATTAAGCAAGTGCTTTTTTAATTTGGTTTTTTTCCCTCTACAACTACAACTCGAGTCGGAAAAAGCCAACCAATTGTAGGGGAATGTAAAAAAAGATAAACTCATTGTTGATTATCAAAGTTATTTACGGGAATACAAAATTTACTATTAAGATTTTTGTATGACGTGCTAAATTCCCAATTTTCCATATTTGATAAATACACCGAAATTTATTGTTGAGGGAAAGCCAGCCTCTGTGCGCATTTCACTGGTTGCTTAGGCCAGCTCATCAGGAAACCATTTCCAAAAATTTAAGAAAAGCCAAAAATATTAAACAAATAAAACCCTAAAGCGAATAAGAATTATAAACACTCTAAGTCTTACTTGTAGCAACATCAAAGCTTAAACAAATTGTTTATTGTTGGTGTTTTGTCTTAGCTTGCATATCGTTGCAAGTAAGCCTTGAGTGTTTGTAATTCTCATTCGTTTTAAAGTTTTATTTGTATGATATCTTTAGCTTTTTCAAAGTCTTTGGAAAAAGGTTTCCTGATGATATGTCCTACGAAACCAGTTAAAATCGAATCGGAACTATACCTTCCCTTCAACAATAAATTTCAGTGTATTTATCAATATTAAAAATTAGGAATTTAGCATTTCATAGCAGCGTTGCCAAAATTTTTGGGCTCCATAGCCAAACCGGATGTCAGAAATCGCTAAAAGTAAATTTTGTTCAGTTTCTGCAAAAATTAAGTACACAAGTCTATAAGGTCGTACACTTCAGCCTCATCGATTTCATTACTAGTGTTTTGACCAACCAACATACATACATACTATTGAATTAAATAGTGACTGAATATAAAATTGACTTAAAATGATTACAAAACAAAAATCATGTGAAAAAAGTTCCCACATTTTTTTTAAATTAGTGATGATAACAAAAAATTACAAACTGTTAAAAAAATCGCTGAAATAATAAAAATGGTAAAAATCGCCAAAAATAAAATCGCTAAATGGAAAATGCCACCGCCAAGCACGTTTCAAAATCGCTACGTTTGACGAGAAAACGCCATATCTGAAGACCCTGTTTCAAAGAGAAGTATAATTAAAAATACACTTTTTTTATTAAGCCATTAATCAAAATTAAAATCAGTCTTAATTAAAAATTTAATCAAGTAAATTACACGTTTGATTATATCAACCACATTACTGCAGCAAATGTTGTTAATATCAAAGAATATTTATTAATACAATTACTTTGTTTACTGGTGCAAATTTAATAATTTTTTTAATTGAAATCAATTTTGATTTTTTTCTGTTTTTATCTAGGGTTTTTAAGCTACATAATTACTTTTTTGTTGTTTCAATTGCCACTTTTATGTCCCCTCGTTATCCTGAAAGCAGTGGTTTAAACATTTCATTTCAAGGGAAATTCCTGAATCAAAATCTTGGGAAAAACTAATTTAAAATTTTAGTCAGTAATGAGTTAAACAATTAAGTTTGATTAGCTTTAAAAATAAATATAAGTATACTGTTCAATTTCACAGAAAATAAGTAAAAATGGCAACACTGCTTTTGAAAAAACCTAGATATTTTTTACAGTCGTGAATATTACAATGTTAAGTATTAAGATTTTCTTTGGAAATATTGCCGTTAAGTTGAACAAGCTGTCAACTTTTACATGACAACCGCAACAAGCTGGCCTTTAAGGATAAAATGGCAAAAATAAATTTTTATTGGTCTATAAAATCCATTATTAAAAGATTTTTATGGCAAACATAATAAATTTTCTTAGGGTTAGAGATCTTAATAAAAATATATTGGCAATATTCTAAAATAAGTAAAAGTATTGTGATAAAAGCAACACAAATATTGAAGACTCTAGAATAAAGTTTCTATTTTGAAAATATGTAGATTCGTTAAAGAATGAGGGTTTCTATAGGAAGACTACCTACTTAAAACTGTAGATACTTAGATACTTATTTTAATACTATTTAAGATTAAGCTGTGAAAGATGAAGGTAGCCTCAATGCAAGTGAACCTTAACTAAAAGAGTATCTAGACTTTGGACTTCATTTAGCATGTTCTTAAAAAGTACCAATCGGTACTTTTAATTAATTTAAGAATTTCATAAAACGCAATAGCCCCCCTAAGAAGTGGTGATAAGGGGAAAGTATGTCTCGAGAAAATGTTAAGGACAAAAAATTAATTGAGGTCGATCACAAATTACATCCCACCAGAGGCGGCTCCTGGGCATTTATGGGACTTTTTCTTCAATATATTTATAGTCTGCATTGAACGGCTGTAGGAAAAATCGCCCAAAGAAAAATGGCCCAAAAAAATAAATGAAAAATCGCCCAAAAATCACCCAAAAATATTATATGAAAAATAGCCCATTTTTTCCGGGAATACTATTTGTCTAAATCATTCATTATTACTATACGACGAATTCCTAAATGTTATTTATAAAAATAACGTGACATATTGCAAAAAGGTGGCATGTCATAACGACCAGTGTCATAGTGTCCGTGGACAAACTCGAAAGCATAGCTTACAAACTTGAAAGCATAGCCGGCCTATGGCCGGGTGCAAGGATTTTCTCCTCTTTGATAAAAACAAGTACCGGCTTCGCTAACTAAAGCTTCTCTGCACAGCCGGCCTTCGGCCGGGGGCAAGGATTTTCTCCTCTATGGTATAACAAAAACCGGCTTCGCTAACTAAAGCTTCTCTGCCCAGCCGGCCTTCGGCCAGGCGCAAGGATTTTCTCCTCTATGGTATAACAAATACTGGCTTCGATAACTAAAGCTTCTCTGCGAAGTCGGCCTTCGTTCGGAAACAAGGAAGATTTTAGAAGCTTTACTTAGCGAAACCGGTACTTGTTATACCATAAAGGAAAAAATCCTTGCGCCCGCCCAAAGGCCGTCTACACAGAGAAGCTTTAGTTAGCGAAGCCGGTCTTTGTTATATCATAGAGGAGAAAATCCTTGCGCCCGGCCGATGGCCGGCCATGCAGAGAAGCTTTAGTTAGCGAAGCCGGTTTTTGTTATACCATAGAGTAGAAAATCCTTGCGCACGGCCAAAGGCCGGCTATGCCGAGACGCTTTAGTAAGCGCTGCCGGTATTTGTTACAACATAGGTGAGAAAATCATTGCGTCCAAAAGTGTTTTCGTTACAGTATAACCCGGTTAATTACCCCACGCTTAAATGCCTTTCACGCTTATTTACCTCAAGTTTTAAATCCCCGTTTTTTCTTCCATTTTTTAAACAAAAATCCACGTTTAATTGCCATACGCTTAATTACCCGATTCGGATAATTGCCTTAAAAATTTAACTCCCAAAACAAAATTATATCTAAATTTCATTTGTTTAATTGCCTCAGTACTATTTGACAAAAACAAGGCAAGTAATGCAACCTAGTTTTACATGTTAATAATTTGAAAATATGCTCTCAAAATATGGCTTGATTAAAAGCAAAATATTCAACAAATTAATATTTGCATTAAAAGTTATGTTATGAGGTCAAGATTCATATAAGAGTTATATATTATCTAGATCCACCAAATTTATGAGATATTTTCTCTTAAAGTTTGAAGTTTGCATGGGGACTATGTGATATTATAGACCGATTCTTACAATTTACATAGGTTATGTTCTTATGACAATTAAACGTATTTACCCAATTTTTATCAAATTATCTAAAAACTGCTACCTTTACTTTTCGCACAAGGTTTACATGGACATACAACCAGCAAGATGGACGGACACGAAAAGATTACTTAAACAAGTGTTTCTGATTCGATCGTTTACTAAACGATGCGTCTAGGTTTCTATGTTATAAGTTTTTTTTTTTTTGCTTAACATGCATTTAAATATGTTTTAAAAACTTAAAATATGTGTGCAATAAAAATGCAGCAATGGTTAAAATATGGAAATTATTTACAAACAAATCGATACCAAAATTCATTAAAAGCTCTAAACGCATAAATATATTGTTTCTGCATTCATTGGTCGCACAAGAAAAACCATGCAATTGCATATTTACGGCTTCCATGAGTAGTAGTAGGATATCATAGGACATCTCAAAAAGCACTACAGATAAAATTTAAGACAACAAATCCCATTGTTTTTATTGCTATCTCTTAAGATTTAGCTGGTACATGTAAAAATTCCTTTCTTAAATTTTTTCATACATTAAAGTTAAGTTATCTTGTAAATAAATACGACTAATTACCTCACTGAGATATTTAAACAAATTCGCTTAATTACCTCAACGAGGTAGTTAAGCGTATTCGTTTAAATGCTTACCTCGCATAATTACCCAAAATTATTGGCATTTTTGTCGAGGTAATTATCCGTGGAATACTGTATATGTTTAATATATGCACCCAGAGAAAAAACAACAAAACCATTTTTAAAAAAATGTTGACCATATTATGTTTAATTTAACCAAATCATTGTCATCGACAACCACATTATGGTAAAATAAGTTTCTTTAAAAATAGTTTTGTTGGTTGTGACCATAATAAAACATGTTTTTCTCTTACATTTGTAAGTTACAAAATTTATATGAATAATAAACACCGTTTTGCAAATTGGATAATTTTTAATTTTTTTTTTTGGGAAAAAATTCGTTTTTTCTTTTTGGGTCATTTTTCATTTTTATTTTGGGCTCTTTTTCGTTTCTTTTGGGCAAAATTTCATATATAACTTTTTGGGCCATTTTTCATGTTCTTTTGGGCGATTTTTCATTTTTTTTTTGGGCCATTTGTCTTTGGGCGATATTTCCTACAGCCGCATTAAACATTTTGTATGGGAGCCCCCTTAAGGAATAGAGATTGCGGGTAGGTATGTTTGAAATAAATGATTGAGATGAAAAATAAAGTGGGGTTGGTCATACATTTGACCCATCTAGGGGCATCCTGGGTGCCAAATTTAAGAATTTCCTTAAACGGCCATATTTGTTTGCAGCTTCGTTTTTTATATGTCTGGAAAAAATTAGAAGCAGAGCTGCATTTTCCAATTTTTGATGAATGTTTAAAAAACAAAAATTTTAAAATGTTGCTAAAAATTATTTTTTTTTTTGCCAAAAAATAAAATTATGTTTCTAAAACGACTGCGTTTCTAAGAAAAAAGTTAACCGGTTTTTTTTTAGTAATTTCAATAAACTAAGACGTTTTTGAGTTACGCGAAATAACGGTATATCTCGAAAACAAGAGCTAACCCGAATTATGTTAAAAAGACAGCCAGGTGACCGGCTTGTCTAGAAAAAGTGTCAAATTCTAGCACAGTGTTATTATAGTCGCTATTTTATCTATTATTTTGAGAAGAATTATTTGTCAGAAACTCGGTTAGCTGACGTTAGTAAATTTTGTGCAAAAATTAACGGCTTATAATTTTAACTAGAGGCAGTCGTCGTTTTTTTTAATTATATCTCTGCCATTTGTAAGCAGCTCTGGCTGATAATTAATAGCAAATTATTCCAGACTATATATGACATAAACATATAAGAAGCTAGGCCCCATTTTATCTTGGTTTTTCGGAAAACTCATTTCAACTTTCACATGGATAGACGGATATCATTCAATTCTCTCGCTACTCATATAGATCCATAATATAAATACATACATAAACATATGTTTATTTAATAGATTATGATATTAAAATCGTAAAACTCAATTAACAAGATTTTGTTTGTCGTGCTTGATTCCAAATTTTTATTCTTGACAAAAACACTAAAATTTATTGCTATGCGCATTCCACTGGTTGCTTAGGCCAAATCATCAGAAAACTTTATCCAAAGATCTTAGAAAAACTAAAGATATTGTTACGTTACTGCCTTTCAAAAACGTTTTGGTTTACATATTTCCTTTATAATAAACCGTTTCGAGTTCTTTATTGCACTCTAAAAAAAACTAAAAAATCACAACACTTTCAACACTGTTTATAATTTACACACCTTTATTTAGCACTTACTCACTTTAACAACCGTAATTTATAGCTTTTATTCACAACCAACTATAATTTTCTCAGCGTGATACGTTTTTGACAAAGTCTGAACTTAGAATGATCTCATTATGCTAGCCGCCGCAGGTATTTATACTCTAGCCCAGACATCTAGATGGCTCTAGAAAGTTCGCCGCATAACGGCTACTTACTCATCTATAGTTACTAGGCATCATAAGCTAAGGCATACTTTTAGGCGTTACCATAAATTGAGATAGCTTAATAACGAGCATTCGAGTATTTACAGTGGGGTTGAAGTACAATTATGCACAACAATTTTAACATTACATCTGTACATTGATTTTTACACTAGAAGTGTGCATAACATATACAATAACAACTTTAAATAATAAAATAACTAACAAATACTTAATAACCAGGGAAACCAGAAATATGCTCTAAAAACACGTTTTATGCGTATTTAATATGCATTAAAAACTGGAAAATATGCCCTGAAAAATGTTAAAAATATGCCCCAAAAATTAAAAATTGCTCATTTGAAGACACAATATTCAACAATTTAGTAACAAAATTTAAAAAAAAACCTAAAAATATTATCGCTTAAGCCCATATTAGGTTAAAATTCATATAAGAGATGTTTGCGCCGAATATTATCTAAATATTAACATCCATATGGGGTTTTGTCTTAAAGGGATTTTAGATACGGTCGCTAAATTGTTAACAAATGTTAACATGAATTTAAAGCTAGTTAAGGATGGGAGCTTTGACCAAATGTGAAACGATTCGAAAATAATTTAATTTGAAGTGAAATATTTTTGGCACGAATTTAATTTAAATACCATCCTAATTATATAGCTTTCGGACACAAAGAGTATAATTTGGATGTAAAATTATAGACCGATTCTCACCATTTGCATAGACTTCGTCCATATTTGATGAAATTATCTACAAAATTGGAACTTGTACTCTGCGCACAAGGCAAACATGGACAGACAACCAGCCAGGCGGACATCGTTAGATCACTTTAAAAAGTGATTCCGAGTCGATCGGAATACTAGAAGATTGGTCTAGATACAAATCGCATAACATTTATCCTTAATGAAAACCTGCTTTGTATTACAATTTAAGAGTAAAAATTAAATGTAGATGTCGAAATTGAAGTAACAGATTTTCGAAAAAATAAATGTTTTTATTTGCTGCGAAAGCTATTGTAGGCATCTAAAAAAATTTAATATGTATCAAAATATGCATTAAAAAGGCAAAATATGCGCTATAAACCTTATAAATGCTGCAAAAGGGCTCTTTTAACTAGAATATGCCAAAAAAAATGCTGCAAACGGTAAAATATGCTAAAATATGCACTAACAAATCGATGCCAAAATTCATAAAAAGCTCTAAAACGGATAAATATATTGTTTCTGCCTTTATTAGTCGCACAAGGAAAAACATGCAATTACATATTTCTGGTTTCCCTGTTAATAACTAATCAATACAAGATAACTAATAAATTAATCTAGTTCTTAACTAAAGTTACATTCGTAACAATATTATACATATAAAACTGTTAAGCGAATAAGAATTATAAGCAACAGTTTTACTTGTAACAATATCAAAGCTTAAACAAAAACAACAACAATAAACAGCTAGTTTATCTTTTCTTATATTCCCCACTACAATTGGTTGGAATTCTTCCAACGTTAATTGTAAAAGTTAAGTTGTTGTTGCCAGTTTAGTTTTTTTAAGCCGTGCACATGCCAGTTCATTATCAAAGTAACTTTTATGAAATTACTAACTTATATATAACCTTTCCACCTCTCCCGGTGGTATGTAGGATTACATCTTTAGGATATTTCACCTATTGGTGTTTAATCTTCAAGAAAAAGGAGCTAAAGTTAATACCTGGAATCCAGCAGAGTTCAAAAACAGATCTCTTGAAATAGCGGCTGACCAGAGATTATGTTTTATATCAAGGGAGCAATACCTGAAACTTTGGTTCTAGGCTGACTGTTGGCGAGTACCCTTCGAGGATGACTTGGTGATTGTGGTTTAAATTCAAATTCAAGTTAGGGAAGATTTTTAAAAGTAGGCTTTTTAACGTTGAGAGAGGGGGTGTTCGGCTGCTGGTAGATGTCACTGGTTGCTGTTGCTATTTCAACAGATGCGGCTTGCCTTACAGCGGCAGAGGCTAGATAGCTCCAGCACCAAAATAAAAAAGCGAGTCTTGAGTTCTGTTGAATTATATACAATTTTGACCGAATATGCACAAAAAGCTACCAACGTACACAGGTTGGTTGCTCTCTCACATAAAGGCACTTTGTTGGGTGGACTTTTTTCACCTAGTGCGAAAAGCTACGTGGAATTAGACCACTATAGCAGGAAGTCACGTTAAACCCATCAAACTTGTAACTTTTCCAACTGTGTTGAAGGCATTAAAAACACTTATGACTAAGTTTATTCTTTTAAGTTAAACAAGATGATAAATGAGCAAATTACTAAATATTTGAAAGGGTAACACTGTTTTTAACGACAGTCTTAACCCCCGAACAGTTTCAAAAATTCATGTTGGATAAAGATGGTGTTTGTATCTACTCCAATTATTTTAAACTTAAAAAAAATATATAATCTTTTGAAATGTAACTAAACAAATTTTAGAATTTTAAAAAATTACCTCACACAAAGTACAAAAATATAACAAATTCTTTAAGGCAGTCAAAGCCATTAGAGCGTTAACTGGATAAACTTTCTTATAAATATTGGATTAAATATCTTAAACTTAGGAAAACTTATGTTAATTTTTAAATTAAAATCTTTAAAGTTTCTTCAAACAATTATAAACACTTACCGATGAGTTTTCATCACAATTGAGCATGCCATAGAAATCCTCATTGGGATCACGTTTAAAATTTATAATCGCATCGACAGCACTCATTTTGTAAGATTTTTTTTTTTTGGTTTTTTTCTACTTTTGTTTTCTTTTTAAATTTCTTTAAACAACAATTTCAACTTTCAATTGTGCACTAAAAAAAATAATTTTTTTTAAAGATTTTCTATTTTTTGTTACGAGTCTTTATGAAGGTAATTGAAAAAGTAGAAGGAAAAGAAAATAGAAATTGATTATAAATATTATTTATTTGATTTGTATTTGAAAATTTATTTTCTCTCTGTTTTGTCGCTACAATCCTATTCTATTTAATAAAATTGATTCACAAGCACTCAGGCTGGCAGCAGCGGGAGCTTTTGCCTGGAGGTGTAAATAAGAACAAAATCCAAGTTTACTTTACTTTACTTTTCTTTTCGTTTTTTTTTTTTTTTGTTGTTGTCTACACTTCCGCTGATGATGATAATTGTTTGTGATAAGAAAATATAGTAAACGGTACAGTGGTTTTGTGCCTTACTGCACACTGGGACGGGGGCATAGGATTTTGTATTAAAAATCTAATAAAGGAATTCTGAGTTACATTTGGAGAATTTACGTTTTGTCGAACATGAGTGTGTTCTGTGTCTTATTTGTGGTCTTGTGTCTTTTATTTAACACTGGGACGGAGGCATGTGATTTTGTGGCAAAAAGAAAAACAAGGAATTCTGAGTATCAATTTGGAGAATTTACTTCTTTTCTAACATGAGTGTGTTCTGTATCTTACTACCTGTTTGTAGAACGCGAGCACAAAAGTGATTCGCTTAACTTACATTTAAAACAAAAACGAAATTTCAAAAGTTGTTTTTGTTTTAAATGTAAGTTGAACGAGTCTTCAGCTTTTAGGAGGGAAGGAGAAAGACAATGCCATTTATTTACCTCTCTCTCTCAAGACTTGACGGTGACTAATTAAAGTCAATTTTATATAACGAATTCTATATCTGCTTCGCTAACTACTTGATTTTTGGTGCATGTGAGTTTCATACAATTTGAAATAAAGATTTTATCTCATAAACAGTCCATTCTATCAAGGAACGTTCCAGAATAGGGTTTTAGCAGTTAATATTATATCTCAATTATTTTGAAATGAATATTAAATTAAGTGTAAATAAGAAAATTGTAAACAAAAATCTGAAAAGTTTTAAAGATACACCAATAATTCTTCGTATCTCAAATGTAAGATCAATCCCCTTTTAATATTAATTTCCTTAGTTTTCTAAAATTTCCGTTTAAGGATACGAACTTAAAGATGGCATGTTCAGTACAGATCTGGATCAGTCATTTACTCCTTGGAGTTATTGCCATCAAACCTTCAATGCAATAACACCTTTTGTTGAATTGCAATAGTAAACAGAGACATGCGACTTTGCTCTGCGTTACGATATTTTTAAGATCTCCTTCTCTGAAGTGTATGACACAAAATCCAATCGTTATTTTATTCAGGAAGAATTTCGAAAAACTTGCAGAAAACATATTTTTTAAATCTCCGGGAATTTCAAAACAGAAAAAAACCAACATTTCGCTGTCTAATCAAGGCCCGCATAAATGTATTTGCAAATCAAAAATGCAACAAAAATCAAATATGTATAAAAAACATATGTCCACAATGACAAATTCAGTGCGCCACTGTATGTCGCACAACTTAAATAGTGTTGTAAAAGTACCAGAAATACCCTCTAGACAGTACTTGCTCCTTTCAAAACCTTTCAATAGAGTAAAAAAAATTGTGCCTATGCTCCTAGTGTTTTTTTTGTAAAATGCTTTTTTGACCGCCTTTTACTCAATGCAAATCGATGAAACTTTGCAGGCATACATATTCCCGATGACAGTACACGAATACATGGGCGTAGCCAGGATAAAATCTAGTTCTTATTATTATTCAATTTCTTGTTAATTTTTGGCGGGTATTTTTTATATTTGCACTTTCAATATAGAAATCATTTGTATTTTGATTCTACACGTTCACACACTTACGTTAATTCTTCGTCTACACATCAGCATTTGTTTGTGAAAGCGACACTGCAGTATAGAGTTTGAATAATTTTCAATGCTTTGAATGTGTGTTCAAATGAAATTGTGACGGACTCTAATGTCTAAAGAAATGAAGAAAGTCAAATTTTTCGATCACAGTAAATAATAAAGTTACGACACTTTGAAATTCCGAATCTTATTTTCGTTAAAAGATTGTTAATTTCTTATTTAATTTAAAAAGAATTCTTGACCAAAAATTAAAACGGCTAAAAATATCATGATTTACTTTTGTCTGGGATAATAAAAGCTCTAAGGTCTCTTTGAATGTCTATTTATGAATTGCAAATGTTAGTAAAATGTAGACTTAATAACTTTTATAAAAATACTTAAGCGAAATGAAGTATTTCTGATCTGATTTTTTAATGTGTATGACCTTCAAAATTTCCTCAGAATTTCCTGGGACATCCGTAGATGGGAATCCAGGAAAAACCCCAAACGCTTAATGATCAAAACAGGATATTTAAATTGTTTTTACCAAGCATTCTTGCATAACATTTTCAGAAATGCGGCTTAGAAAAGTATTGAATATTCTGTGAAGTCCAGGGACGGGAATAACGAAAAAACTCTAATTAAGACCAACAAGTAGACATTAAAATGTTTTAAGGTATTTTTAGTTGGAGTTCGAAATATTCAAATTAAACTTAATTTTTTGCCATTAAAGATTTTTTCAGTGTTATTACGATTCAAAATAAAAGTAGACAAGAAAAACATTTTAAAATTCCAGCAAAGTAATAAATTAATTCCAAAAGATTTTATGAAAATGAATAAATTTTGATTTTTTTTATAAATTTTGTTAACCTCGTCCCAGTGTGTTGTTAGCTTGATTGAAAAAGAAACTCTTGATAGAAAAGAAAATTTTGTTATTTTTTTTAAATGATATTTGCCGTTTTGTTTTTCTTTTCTTTTAATAATTTTATTTTATATTTTTTTTATACATAAATGTAGGTATACAAATTTGTTGCTCTTTAGATTGTATCACACCGCGTTTTAAACAAAAGCGCTTGATTTCAGACGGTTTTTTTCTTTAAAGAGATTTGTTTGTTAATTTTTTTTTTAAGTATGTTTTTTTTACTTTTTTGTTTATAAAACGAACAGAACAACCTTCAGTATTTAAAGCACAATCAGCAAAAATTAAATCGAAATTATTTAATACAACTTTGAAGCGAAAACACAAATTATTGTTAAAGTTTTTCTTACAAAAAGCGTAAACAATTTCAAAAATAAAGCAGGTTTATAATAAACAAAAACAATGTAATTGTTATAAACAGAATAATTTCAAAAACAAGTTGATTGTTTAAGAAATAAAAAACGAAAACAATAAAATACTTTCACTTTTTTAAGCAAAAAAAAAAAAATATTTATTTTTATATTTTTTTAAATAATTACTTTACATTAAAATCAACTGCGTTTTTAGAATTTTTTGGAAACAAATAAAATAAATTTTAAAATTAAAAAAAAAACTCAAATTGCCCACTGCCCGTTAAAATATTTTATGGTTTTTTCTTTATTAATTTATTTTTGATTATATGTTTTAAATTTAGTTTTTTTTTAAATATTTTTTTGTGTTTCAAATTGTTGTTGTTTCTGGCAATAAGTCAAATTTAAAACTACCACTTGTTTGTTGTCGTTCGTTGCGAGTAACGTACCGTTGTTGTGTTTGAAACTCTTGGCTCTGATGAATGGTTGGTCTCACAGGTCGGTTGGTTGAATGAATGAATGTACAGCTGGATGGAAGTTGCTCACATACATACGCACATAACAACATATACAATATTGACTGGATTACTTTCAACAACAACAACACCACTAACAATAACAATAACAATAACAATCAAAACAAAAACTCATCTACTTGTGAGAAGAATCACATTAGATACGTGCCGTGCCACCTTTGGCTAATGCATCCAAACCCCACAGCAAAACTGGAAATTGACTCACTCACTTTACACATTAAAAAAAATGCAAAAAGGGGGGATTTTTATATTTATTTCAGTGTTACCAGCAGCATAATGTTTAACTAGAGATAAAGCTAAATAACCCGATTAAAATGAAGTTACAGCTGATATTAAATTTGAGTTTTCCTTTATTAAAAAAATTACAAAGAAATAAAAAATACAATTATGAAAATATGAATTATTAACTCAGTTGTAAACATAACTCCCAGAGCTTTTTTATTCCTAATCGGGCTTAGCAAAAAATATAGTTATGTTATTTTACAATGACAGTCAGTACCCATCTGACGCACTTAGACCTAACGATCCATTGTGATACCATGTTGTTCCACTAAACAGAACCCCCACCGTAGAACCAACCCGAACTTCTAACGAAGTTTAAAATGCGCTCCAGTTTAACGCCAAAAATAGCATAAAATTCGTTAAAAATGGTGGATCTTATGTCGATTAGTCATCTTTTCGCCAGTTCAGAACAGTGACAGAGAAGGTGTTCTATGTCCTCCTCCTCATTTTCGTCAGCGCAGCTTTGGGAGTAATCATAGTGCCCGGCTTCCATAAGCTGTGCATGGATACCTATAACACAGTGTCTTGTGGCAACAGATACCAAAAGTTATACTTCTCTTTTGGCTTTCGACAGTAGAGACAAAGTTCGTCCGTCAGCAATGCGAGGCTGCAATTGCCTGGCAATCCTGGCATCCAGTGTTCGCGTCCCATACGCCATTAGCAATATCGAAAATCGATTGCCAAATCAGGAGACCAGTGTCATTATAACGCCTTTTAAATCCAGTCGAACCGCTTTGAAAATCCAGTGTCACCTGTGGCAAGCTTATCCGACCTAGTGGTTCCCAGTAAATCTCTATGCGCCGAGACCTATATGATCCTTATATCAAATTGCTTAGCCAAGGGCTGTTGTCGTTCTCAGAACGAGAGAATTATAGCGGTGGCACGGTTAGCTGTGTAAATATTATAAGCAGTCGTCGACACAGCAGATAGCCTGAGCCAGTCCACGGCTTCCTTGATCGTAATCCTTGATCTTCGCCTGGAAAACGCTAGAGTAATTCGAAAGTATTTGCAATATATTTAGGTTGATCTCCCTTGAGTGTACTCAGGAGCACAATCCCTTTCAAGACTTCACGTTACTCCTCCAGCCTGGAACACCGTTCCTCCACGCTTTCCGTCTAGGTGCTGATTCAGTTACGACGATCGTGAACTTAAACTGGGAAGGTTTGATCAACCCTTCAGTTCGAGATTGTCGTATTCAAACCTCTTCAGTATCCGCAATAAGTAACAAAAATTACATTAACAACTTCAAGTATATTAATAAAAGTCGTTCCTTTTTATACTTTTTTAAGGAATAAAATTCCTGACTTAAAACCCAAATCTGTTACACAAATGATAGTGCATTATAAAAACAAAATGAATTACTTACAGCCTAATTCATTATAAAAATTTGGCATGAAGTAAGCATAAATTTTATTCATAATACACTTACCAAACTCTGGCTTACGGTTTGCTAAACTCTTGTTAACGAGCTGCCAAACGTTTGCTAACTTGTGGAAAACAGCCGTTTAATGTCAAATTTTTTAAAATTTTTATATGTGAAGGGAAAAAGAAAAAACGACAAATTCAGCGATGATTAATTTTTTTGAGTAATAGAATGTGGCATAATAAAAATTCAGAGTTGATTTATTAAAAGTTAGCAGATGGAGAAAAGTTCGTTATGAATTCACTCTGTTCCAACAAGCTGCTAAGCTTAATCGGCATTCTAATTAGCAGCTCGTTGTACGTAGTGTACAAACTATAACTAACTTTTTGTTATAAATATGGCTGTTATTGTGTTATTGGAAACAAATCTTTCGCCTTGTTTTCTTTTTTAGCGCAAATCAGTCTTTCCTAAAATTACCCACGGTCTTCCCACGACCGTAAAAATTACATCCAATTCGTGTGAACACTCATGAACTGGCAACACTGATTTATTCTTATAAATGTATACTCTCTTCCTTACTTTTTGCATGCAGCTCATTAGGTTATTATTATACTGGAAAGTCCCAATAACCTAAAAACAAGAAAAACATCTCTTGATTTTAACGCTGCTGCTTTAAACAACAAGTACACAGAGAAAAAAGCCCCTTCTAAAATTGTCATCGGTTGGTATAAAAACGTCAACGATCCCTTTTCAATATTTGTCACAACATCTGTTAATTATATTTATAACAAAACGTTACCAAATGGAGACTACAAACTTTTTATATCTCACGTGGTTAAATCAAGTACAAAGTGCTGTCAAATTGAGACAGAAAAAAGTCAAAACGAGCATTTCCTTAAATTGTGACAATATTCGTTATTAAACTGATCACAGTCGTGGTTAACTCACTTTTGACAACGGATAGTGCAATTTTGTTATTTTTCTACCAGATTTTCGCTTCAGTGTAGTTTTTATATTTTTCTTAAAACTGTTGCTTTTGTAAATTTGTATCTCTCAGATTGTTTTAACTTTGGCTCGTAGCTCAATTGATAAGAGTATCAACGCCATTCAATAGCTGAAAAATGTTTTAAAGCTCTCAAAGTTTTTTTGTGTTCACTTCCATTCTCTCTTTTTGAGCTTTTTTTTCTTCTAGTCATTTTGATTTCCGCGCTCAGAGACGTGTGTTTAAAATCACAGAAAACCTACGCATACAGCATGCGCATTTTTTGGCTAGAAGCTTTAACACTTTTGTAGTGTTATCTCAGGCAAAAGCTTGAATAGGTTACAGACGTGTTAGAAACTATAGCAAAAATATTAAGAATGAATTTGTAATTTTTCTACTGATGTCTAAACAATTTCATCACAATATAAAATGTAAAGTTAATGAAGAACGTTATAATTTTTTAAAGGTTATAGAATAATAATTTTTGTAAATTAAAAGTTGTATCACATGAATTCAAATGATGTTTTTAAGCCAAATATAAAGGGTTAGCTGTCAAACAAACGGTAAGACTGCGCTCACTTTTTGACATTTATGATCTGTTTATTCTCCCAAAGCATCACTTATAGAATTACCCTTAAGTTACTCTTACAAATTATCCGCATTTCCTTTAAAAATCTGTCATTAATTCGCGCAACTTATGTTCAGCAATGACGCTCATTTTTTACTTAATAAACAAAGTTGCAACATATGGATGAAGACAAAGCCTACTACATCCAGAAAAATGCACTGTTTTTTTCGGTTAACAAGCTGGTGACATCATCGGAATGTAAATCTTCAAAAATTAAGCCGAAGCTGACGTAACGGTCAATGGAGATCGATAAAGTGGCTTAAATTGGACGACCAGAATGCGCTCGAATGTTAAAGCTATTATTACACTGTGCGACAGATGGTAGGGGTCAGTGATCGGGAAGGGTTCAAACTACCGGGGAAAGTGATATCGGTAAAAAAGAAGTTATACGTGTCCCGACGTTTCGCTGGGTCACGTCTAGGAATCGAGACATATCGATTTGAAAAATGGGCAAAAAAACATCAACATTTTTATAATAACCTTAATTTTAGGGCTGCCACACGTCCTATAGATATGACTTATATACCAAAATATCTGAAATTTTTAGTAGAAAATCGGTTAAGATACAAAAAAGTTATGACCAAAATAAAATTTTTTTTTTTTAAATACCCACTTTCGGGAACCATAGCTTTCCCCGAGTCCAAGCTTTATAACTCAAGTAAATGGTAAATTTTTTCTTAAACACGTCGGTATATAAATCTGTCAAATCGGTTAAAAAATGGCTGAGTTATAACCGAAATACTGAATCCCCAAAAATTACTTGTATATACCCTTTTTACCTTCGGTGAAGGGTACATAATTACAAAAATTTAATCGTAAAAGTTGTGATTTTTTAAGTCTATAGGAAAGTTAAAAAAAAACACATATAATTCAGAAAAATGCATGAAATCTTTATTTGAATCGATAGTACGGTCCATATAATTAAATGTTTGAAGATCATTTCATGCAAATGTTGACCGTGACTGCGCCTCAAATGGTCCATCCGCTTACTCCAATTTTGGCATACTCTTTCTAACATTTCGGCCGGTATATCATGAATTAATGCTTCAATGTTGTCTTCCAATGCGTCAATTGAAGCGGTGTATGGACTTGAGCTTTAACATAGCCCCACAAAAAATAGTCTAAAGGCATTAAATCGCACGATCTAGGCGGCCAATTGACCGGTCTCGAACAAATAAAATGTTCACCGAACTCGCCTCTTAATAAGTCCATTGTTAAGCGTGCTGGGTGGCATGTGGCACCGTCTTGTTGAAACCACATGTCATGCAAGTCAAGCTCTTGCATTTTGGGCAAAAAAAAAAGTTGGATATCATCTCACGGTAGCGCTCACCATTCACAGTTACGTTACGATTACCATCCTCTTTGAAGAAGTACGGTCCAATGATGCCACCAGCCCATAAACCGCACCAAACTGTGACTTTTTTTGGATGCATTGGTAGCTCTTGCAATGCTTCTGGCTGATTTTCACTCCAAAATCGACAATTGTGCTTAATAACGTAATCATTGAGCCAAAAATTAGCTTCGTCGCTGAACACAAGAAGCGCGCGATGAACTTTCTTAAAAGAGCACGCATTTTGATAATAAAAGTCAATAATTTGCAAGCGTTGTTCGTTTGTAAGAAGATTCATGGTTAAATTATAGGCCACACTGAAGATGTTTGACAGTGAAACAAAACTCGAAACGTGCGTCAACTGTTTAAACCAGTGTTGCCAAAAAGATAATAGTTAAAAAATCACCAATTACAAAAATGAAAATGAAAAATAATAATGAAAATTATAAAAAAAAACTTTACAAAAAGTTTTCGTTCGGCCAGCTTCAAAACAAATCTGATTGGTTTTAAACACAAATGTAAGAATATTATTGCATTTTGTACTACGGCCGAATGCACACTTAAAGAACTGAAGCCACTAGGAAGAAAAATGTATTGACTTTTAATTTTAAACCCATAGAAATTTGAGCTTGGGTTTTGCTAAAAACACTCTCTCTAACTAGATTTTATTTAAAACTTAACCTCACGTTCGTAAACTAGTCGACAGCTACAACATCTTTAGAAAATAGCAAAATTACCTCGAGGTGATTTTGTCGAAGACTTATTGCGATTTCTTTTCTGAGAAATATGTTGCATGTACTAAATTTTTGGTTCGTTTATAAAAAAATACAACTTTGGGAATAATTTTATATTCTTTTGTAAATGTATTGAACAGCCGCCATATTCATGAAAAGTTGTTATTTAAGTATGTTATAACTCTCAAAGTCTTTTTGTCTATTAAACCTAAAAACTTTGTGTTCATAAACGTTCATTAACAGCTTTTTTACTTTTAACTGTTTGTATCGATTTTGTGTTTATGTATGGCAACTTTCTTTGCATTTTACTGTCATTTTATTGCTAGTGATGCATGAAACTTCTATTCGATTCACATGTTATTCTATATTGAATTTTTTTATATTTTGTTTTTTAATTGTAGACTTTAAAAATTATTTTTTATCAAATAAAACTACATATTATTTTAGTTTCTGCACAAAATATTGCCAAAAAGTTTCATAAAAACTTTTGTTTGAACCTTTTTTAGATATACGACTAGAAAGTATTCGAATAAAAAGTTTGGTTACTTGTTAATAACATCACTATTATTATGACTTTTTTATTTAATTTATTTCTAATATTTTTGAACAATAATTTGTGGTTTTAAACCAGTGATAGCCACTCCATAGCCTCGCGAGGCTGTCAATAATCGTATTTTTCACACAGACACGGTCGGCAATTCACATGTATACAACAACTTTGTTTGTTTCAAAACATCAGACTATCATCAGTCTCTGCGACCGCACACAAGCACATAATATCTTTGTGTGCGTGCGTTCGGGGCTTGGTAAACAAAAACTAGTTGCAATAATTTAATAAATAATTAAAGAGCATATCTGCATTTGCCTCGGAACGCATTAAGTTTAACCCATATCGTCCCAATGTTCGATTTTTCGAAAAGTATATTTTACGCGTTTTTGTATTTTTTTTACTCTTTTTAGGCAAGACAATGAACTAATTTTTTTAAACAATTATATATTGTAAGTGGTTAGCTACAAATATAAAAATTAAAGTTCTTAGCCACTTCACTCCTCCCTTGTATAACAAGGGGGTGAAAAACTTTAATTTTAGCATAATATTAAAAACTGAAAACTTTGTATAAAATTAGAGTTTTTTTTTCCCGGAGTTTTTCGATTCCCGGGAAAGCGGGAAAAATTTTTAAATTTCCCGGGATCCCGGGATCCCGCTCCATACAAATAATACAAAGTAAACTTGGTTTTATTAATGAAAAAAACTTTTATAAACAAACGTGAGGGAACTTGTTTACAAAGTAAGTAAAATAAATGCTTAAATACTACAAAAATTAATTGAAGATTGAAAGCGGAACTTGAATTATTATTACCTTTGGCTATTATTAGTAAATTCCGTATTATGATGATCTAGTTCAAGATAAAATAAACATAACAATTGAGGTACTCAAGATATGAGATCAAAAAGTAAAATCATAAAATATATAAAATATTTTAATAAATATATTAACATTTTTTAACGGCGTAGGAAATTACTTTCTGACACACTCAAAGCGTTTAGTGAGTCGCCAAAGAGTATATTTCTGATTTTGTTTACTGATTACCATGTTTCCGAAAAATTTCGTTTCCTTTTTTACCGAGGTTGGACAAATAATTAAAAGTGCACCGTTGTTGCATGCTTCTGATGTCAAAGTTGATGCAAAAAATAGCATCATCCGGACTACTTCTTACAAACTATTTCTTTTCATTAGGTCCATCTGTAATCTTTAGGACAATGTGTTTTTCAAATTGTATGTTTTAGTAACTTACACGAGTTTCATTATTTTTTTATTTCGGTTTCCCCGCACTTCCCGGATATATTACCAAGCTCGATTTTTTTTTTGTAGATACGACTATGTTGCAATAACGGAGCGATATGTTTATGTATATCCTATTTTTAAGACTTGTCCATGGTCAATGAGAATTTACTGCCTGCATCTTATTTTGAATTTATGTTCTTTATCAGTTCATCACTTCACTAAATTTATTAATTATCAACTGTTGCACTGCCCATTCTGCTTTTTATAGATTTATTGCCGCAGGAGACATTGATTTACGTTTGTACACATTTCTTATAATTGATCTAATCGACAACCCATCCACAGATGCTAATTTTTAGAGAAAAGAAAACTAAATTTCAGAGTAAAAATAGCTGTTTTCTGAAACTATGAAGAACTTTTTATTTCCCGGGATCCCGCAACAAAAATCCCGGGAAAACGGGAAATATAATAAGCGAAATTCCCGGCAATTCCCGGGACGGGAAATCCCGGGAAAAAACCCTATATAAAATATAAAAAAATTAAAAAAGTGAAAATGTAGTTTCATTGAAAAACGATTAAACTTTCAACAACAGCAAAAACATTTCCGTGTTTTTCAATTGCGTTTTTGTTATTTGACTTTTAAAAGCAGTGTTTGATTTTTCGAACACTGGGACTATTTAGCACTTTTGTCTTTTCTCTGAAAGCCTAACTGAATCAACGCATATTACCATTTTTCACGCATTTGAATAAACGGCAGTAAACTTATTCTGTTCTTGCTGAACAACAAAAAGCTTATGAACAAGGAAGACTTCAGCAGGAAGGTTATTCCACATACGAACAGTCCGGCCAAAAAACGAATTTTCCCTGTAATGCATTGTACAACTACAGGCCAACCGACCACAAAAGGATAGGCTCTTGCATCATTCATGTTCTGAAGCATAGCACCAACATCGGATATTCTTGGTCTATAATCAAATGATTACGAATGGCAAAGGTTGCTGTCATTTGCAAAAGAGTAGATAGGGTTGGAAGTTTGCCATAGGAAGTAATTTAGAAAAATAAAAGTATAAATAGTAGGAGAGCGAACGGAGCCTTGCGGCACCCCGGAGTAAATTTTGAAATCGTTTGACGAAACCCTATCTAAAACAACTCGTATAGTGCGATCTTTGATAAAATTCAATATAAATCGAAATTCTCACCGACACCAAATGCAATACATTTTGACAAGAGTGCACCATTACAGACTCTGTCAAACGCCTTCAAAATATCTTAAGCAATAACTTTACCTTCGCCAAAGTCGCGGTGAGATCTGGTTTCAACAAGACGGCGCTACAAGCCATACATTTTGGTGAGCACTTAATTTCATGTTTTGCTATGGATAATTTCCCACATAGATCTTGCGATATCACACCTTAGACCATATTCTCTGAGGATATGTAATGCCTGTCTTCAGATATAAGTCGGCTACGATTGACGCTTTGGAAGCTAACATTACTCGTGTTATTCGCGAGATACCAGCCGCTATGCTCGAATGAGTCGCCCGAAATTTGACCTTTCAAATGGACCACCTCAGATGAACATTTCCATGATTTATTTTCATACAATGAATGCCATAAATTATTATTCTTTTAATCGATAATAAAAATTTCAAGTTTACTTTCAAATTTATGTGTTTTATTTTACATTATAACTTTAACTTTATGATGAATCACCCGATTTATCTATTAACTATTTTTTTTTATTATCAATGCTCATCCCGGTCCTGTGCGAGTCGGATAATCGAGGTTCGACTGTATATTTTTAATTTTAATAAATGCCTTGTTCTATTTTTCTATAAAATAAAATTAATTAGTTTCCGTTTATAAAAAATTAAGGTTTTCTGTATATACAATCTATAGGAGCAATAAAATAAAAATGCTTAATAGTGCCCAATGTTCGATTAATCGAACACCATATTTCTCAAAAACGAAAAATCTAGAAAAATTTGGACTTCAGATTCGTGTTTTCGAGTCCCAAATTATCTTTTAACCACCAAGTTTTAAAAAGTTACTCGAAAAAAAATCGCTGGGACAAAATGGGTTAATCATATAAAACATTTTTTTTTTTTAAATATTTAACAAGATAACTTTAAATTGGTTGTATAAAATAAATAAATTTAATAAAACTGTATTTTACATGTCAATATAAATAAATTAAACTTTAATAGATTTTCCAACATTTTAATTTTTGGTTTAAAGAAGGGCAAATTCAAAAGTAAATTTTCTTACTTTTAAAGGTTTAATAGTATATTTTTCGCTTATGATAACAACTTTAGCAATTTTTGCTTAAAAACGGGTAATTAATCATAATTAAGTTTTAATGAATACGTCTGTAAAAGTGTAAAGTTGTAAATGAAAGCAGCCAATTTTGTTCTATTGAAGTTGCACAACATGTTATACTTCGAGTGATTAAAGTTAACATTAGAAAGTGTGACATGTATGTATGTATGTACTGTAAAATATCTTTCTCAGAAAAGAAATCGCCATTAATGTAAAATTGACAACGACTTACATAATGGGAGTATTATTTATTATTTTTGTAAACAAATACCAAATTATGTATTTTTATTTGAAAATTTCTTTCTTTGCAAAAGATGTGAAGTTCTCATAATATTATATGCACATAGGGAAATATTCCAGAAAAAATTTTTTTCGCAAAATCTAAATGAATTTATTTTCATATGTAAAATCTTATCCACCACTGTTAATAATTCATTTTCCAATAAATCCCCTTAAAAAAGCTTAAGTTCTAGAATGAAAATTCACTCATTTTGCATGACCACAAAGCGCTGATAACAAATATTAAGCTTTTTAAGCAAACTTTTTTATGTTAACACGTACAGATTTTATAAACTAAAAAAGCTTTGCAGGTAAGTACTAAAAAGCTTTATACTGTTAACATAAGCAAAATCGAAAGAATCTTAATACTGTTACAGCTTCATTTGTATGTTATTACAGCTTTTACATTTTGTAAATTGTCTAAAAAGTTTAATAATCATTTTTATCTGGGCAAGTTTTTCATGCTATTCAAATGAAAAGAATTTGACAGTTGAATACAATAGAGTAATTTACGTCACATTTTTCAGTCTTTCAAAAATGCCAAGTTTTGCTATAGTTGACGTGAGCATACATTTTTAGCAACAAGTGCATAAATGCAGACGCAAAATAATGGACGCCATCTTTTATTAGAGTTTATTTTCGATTGTCTGCTAAATAATCTATTATTTTTTGAATTTCGCAATCTGCATTTTTTATATTTCTTGAATCTCTTTTCGGTACTTTTTTTTAGATAAAAACGCTATATTTTATAAAATTGACAACGCCATTTAACTGACGTAGAACATATGTCTTGTGCAAGAACTTGCACTGATTTTTCGCACTTAAGGCCCAACCATAATGCTCTTAAGTTGGCTTAACCAAATGTGTGAGCACATGTAAATTATATGAGGCCAACCATATGGAACTTAAGAAAACATTTTGTTAAATTTTAAGAAACTTTCATTTGCTTAAGCAAAGTTCGAAACTGATCGCACATTCTGTCGTAATCACATGTTTTTCAGTTTGTTATTGTTTTTTTAAATACATTTGATTGAATTTTTGTGAATTTTTTGACAGTTGTTTAAGCAAGGCTATGCACATTATGGTTGGGCCTTTACTTATGGGTAGTGCGAGGTGCTACAGTCAGTGCAAAATTATTTTCTATATAGGAGTTGTTATGTTTCAAAAAAACTTCGCATTTTTGCGTTCTTGCAAGACTAAAAATAGAAATCGCTAGTACTGTGAAACGTTTAAAAAGTTTTGTTTCGTTTCCATTTTTTTTTTTTTTTTAATGAAAATATTTTGACCGATTTCTAAGGACACAAAATTGTCGATATTGTCCCATCGATTTTTCAAAAGCTTTTGGCATGAGGAAAATAACTCATTTTTGAGGCCACCAAATTTCAATTTTTTGACATTTTTTCAACTTTTATTTTAAAGGTTTTTTTGGTAGGTAATAAAAAAACCGGCTGATGTATTTTTTTTTTGAATTTTTACCTTTCCAATGTAAAATTGTACGCTTATTACGAAGGCGATATATTTTTTTCAAAAAAAAATATTTTTTTTTGGGTTTTTAGACGAGTTTTGGTCGAAAAAAACTTTTTTTTTTAATTTTTTACTCTTTTCTGTTAGTTTTAAGGCTCCAACCTAATTTGTATGTATTTTCTTCTATATCAAATAGCTTATTTCTATAAAATTCGCACGCTAAAAACGATGGTGATTAAGTTTTTCGAAAAAAAATAATAATTTTGAACGAGTTTTGGTCGAAAAATTGATTTCTTTCGATTTTTCATAAACAAAAAAAAAAAAAAAAAAAATTATATCGCCATTGGTTTAAGTTTACAATTTTACCTTGGGAAGGATTTATTTAAAAAATTTGAAATCGGCGATTTTTAACATACCTACTAGAAACACCTTAAAAATTAACGCGTAAAAAAAATGTGTTTTTCCTTCGAAAGATCGATTTTACAATATCGATTGCTATACCGACCCATCCTATTGTCTATTGATCCCAATAGCATATTTACACTTTTAAATATTTGGCCATAAATGCTAGTCCAACTTGACCGTCTATACTTTCTTACATTAATATGCAAGTTTCCGCAAAATATTCGAAAACTTTTTTTCATGTAAAAAGCTTGAAAAACTTGCCCCGTTTATGGCCAAATATTTATAGATACGCATTTAAATATGTTTTTTTTTCATAGCTTAATTTAAAACAATTTATTAAATAAAATAAACTTTATTCTCAAAAAATTTTAATTTTCTTCCTTAAAAGCCCCCCCTGGGCAAATATTAAAAACAAAACAATTATTTATAATTAAATAAACACTTAAAAGAAATTCAAATAAAAACATTTTAAAAATAAATTGAAAAAAATGGTCCTATTGTTCTTCGGTGGTATTTTCATGTTATCGATATTTGTGGTTTAACAAAAAAAAAAAAAAAATCCACTCATGTGTGGATTTGCAGTACCAGCAACAGAAGCAGTAGATCAATAACATCTTATTGAGTTTATTTTACTCGAGTGCCACAGCAGCAGCAGCAACAACAAAATCATCGTTCACATTCAACTTAATTGTCAGCCACATCATCAGCAACAATTTGCCGTATTTGTAGCCGGTTGTTGGTCCCCATTTATTTGTATTCGATAAAAAAAAAAAAAAACGTTTAAAGTGAAAATCCATTAAGTAGTTTTTTTTTGGCTTTAGTGTACACCGAAAAAAATAAATAGTGGTGAATGGGCCATAATAAGTACCGCCATACGCGTGAAACGTTTTTAATATTCATCTTAGACAAGGTGACCATACATACTCTTTTTTTAAAGGACAATTATCTATTTTAACTGGCTGTCATGTATAAAATTTGTGTCCTCTTTTTGTCATCTTTTTTCATAATCTGTCTTCTTGTCATCTTTATTTTTAAAAGCATGATCAATATATGTTTTCATTTTTATTAATTAAAATAGATTTTTTTTACGGCGGTCACCGGTTTTTGCTGTCTAATCGTGTGAAAAATGTCGTGACATGCCTGTTCTGTTCATACTACTACTGAACTCTCATACACTGCGGTATGCAATTTTGAATAAGTTAGTGCAATGAATTTTTAAGTTTCTTTATTTTTTTTGTAACTAATATTACTTATTTATAAGAAAATGTAAATGTTTAGATATGTTTTTATACCCTTCACCTCAGGTGGAAAAGGGTATATATAAGTTTGTCATTCCGTTTGTAATTTCTACAATGTTAATCTAAGACCCTATAAAGTATATATATTCTGGGTCCTTATGAGGAGAGAACTAGATTTAACCATGTCCGTCTGTCCGTTGAAATGGATTTCCCGAAGACCCCATATATGATGGGGGCCAGGTTATTATACATTTATGTCACAATTGTCTGCTATTGAAATTCAGAAAGATCGGTCCCCAAATGGCTGAGATATGAGCAAAAAACCACGACTACATCTAATTTTTCCCAAAAATCCCTTGTTGTTGTGGTATTTTTATTACTTTTTTCTGTATATCTTGAGAACGGCAAGAGCCAAAACTTTCAAATTAAGTACACACATTCAGGTTATCAATACACAGCATCCCACAAAATGTGGGCGGGATCGGAGATATGGGCGTGGTATCTCCCGTACAAAAAATATAAAAAATTGTATAAAAACCTGATTTTTTGGACTGTTATATAACCTATGGATATCCCTGGCATATCAAAAGATCGGAAATCTGTAGTAAAAAATATTTTCTGAAAAACTCGGAAAAATCGGTTCAGATACGAAAAAGTTATGGCCAAAATAATAATTTTTTTTTTAAATACCCACTTTCGGGAACCATAGCTCTTCTCGAGTCCAAGCTTTATAACCCAACTAACTGGCAAATTTCTTCTTAAGCACTTCGTTATATAAATCTGTCAAATCGGTTAAAAAGTGGCTGAGTTATAATCAAAATACTGAAATCCCAAAAATTACTCTTTTTATACCCTTCACCTCAGGTGGAAAAGGGTATATATAAGTTTGTCATTCCTTTTGTAATTTCTACAATATTGATCTAAGACCCTATACAGTATATATATTCTGGGTCCTTATGAGGAGAGAACTTGATTTATCCATGTGATGTCCCTCTGCCCCCCACCCCCCTCCCCTTCAATTGTTTACATCTACAGTCAAAGCCCGCTATAACGAAAACGCAGTTTAACGAATATCCGATATAACGGATGGCTCAATTTTTACACTAACTACCTTGTATAGCGAATGGCAAATACAAAAATTATCTCGATTTAACGAATGACAAAGTAAAATAAAAAAAATCGTAACAGAACCGTTAGATTTTTGTGTGTGTTTTAGGCTTCTTTGCTTTGTATTGAAAGAACACGTGTGATGCGTTGCTTTTCGTTAAAGTTTCAGTAGTTTTGTTTGGTTCATTGTGAAAACGAGATGTCAAATCGAAAAAGAATTTCTTTTGATAAAAAAATTAAAAATTTTAGAAGAGTGAAAGAAAGGTGTAAGTCTTTCAGTAATATCCCAAAAGTATGGAACACCAAAATTTTATTAAGGTTTCATTTCTACACTAAATTCCCTCTTTCCTCCTTCCCAAACCTTATTTTCCTGATCAACACAATGCACTGCATATATAGGGGGCATCCCCTGAGTGTTGGTTTATCGTTAAAAAAAAAAAAAAAAAAAAATTACACAGTACAACAGCCAATCTGGGGGGTGAGAAATTCCAAGTCAGGGTGATGGTACTAGGTCAGTATAGTAAAACCCTCAAAGGGTTTGGCGTTCGTATGTGTCAGTTTTTTTTTTATGACATTTTAAATTTTTTCCTTATCTTGATGTTTTTTTGTTTAACATAACTCGAGAACCACTTGTCCGATTTTGCTAAAACAAACTCAAAAAAATTTAGAATTACAATTTCTTTAATCCGTTCATATAACGTTTTTCTTTATAATTATAATTGATAAGTGCAAAAAAATGTTCAAGCCTGGATATATGCAGCAGATTTTATCACAAACCTGCACTGCAATTTTTGTGACTTTTTTTAAGCGATCGGTGAAAATCGTCGAACTTTTGTTTGTTATTTGAAAGAATACACCCACATTCAGTGATGCCAACAGTAGGGGATTTCCCCTTTTCTAGGGATTTTTTTTCGGATCATTTTTATCTTCAATCGGATCTTAATAACTTCTTTTTATGGTGTAATCATAATATGATGGAGCTGAATCTTGTGAAATGCAAAAGTATGCGTTTTTATAGAAATAACTGTATTGCTGTTAATTATGCTTTTGGTGGTCATCAACTGGAGTTGGTTGATTCGTTTCTTGATATTGGAGTCTTACTGGATCCTAAATTAAACTTTGTTTCTCATATTACATTAACTGTTTATAAAGCTCGAGGCGTTCTTGGCTTTATTAAGCGCTGGGTTAAAAATTCACCGATCCATACATAACGAAGCAACTTTACGTATCACTCGTTAGACCAATCTTAGAATATGGGTCAATCATTTGGGATCCATTTTACAACATTCACAATTCTCGTATTGAATCGGTCCAAAAACAATTTTTATTATTTTGTTTACGTGATTTCATTGGAGTTACTCGACAAACTTTCCTTCCTATGCTAGAAGACTGGCATTAATAAAATTAGCATCGCTCAAAAGTCGTCGTACAATGTTAAATGTTTCTTTTATGGTTAATCTTATTAATGGTAATGTTTGTTGTAATTTTCTGTAGAGTCTGCTAAATTTAATATACCTTGTCGCAATACGCGTCATTATAATCTGCTTTTTGTTAAATTTTTTTAGAGAAAATTACGCTATTGCTGATCCTTTTTCGAGGTTATGTAGACAATTTAATTCTATGTCACAATTTGTTGATTTTTCTTATTGTTTTTCTTTATTCGTAAATTTTTATGTACTACATATATTCTGTAAATTTGTAGTATATTTTAAAATGCATATTGTACTTCATTAATTTTAAGTCAATATTGTTATTAGTCAGTAAGGATAATATCCATTGATTAAATAAATAAATAAATAAATATGCCCTAAAATAAAAAATTGTGTCCTCTTTTCCCTACGGTTGAAATTTTCCGAAAAAAAAATGCCTAGAAAAGGGGAAATCCCCTACGGTTGGCATCACTGAATGTGGGTGTATTCTTTCAAATAACAAACAAAAGTCCGACGATTTTCACCGATCGCTTAAAAAAAGTCACAAAAATTGCAGTGCAGGTTTGTGATAAAATATGCTGCATACTAAAGAGCTGCAAGAATACATTCATTTGTTTATTACACACAAGCATTCCAATATTCATTCAAATATTTAAATAGTTAAAGAGTGGTTTACAGAGTTTAAGAGTTAAAATATAAAAGAGAGTGTAGTCTGTGTTTTACTTTATCATAACAAAGGCACACATTCTATTCACTCTTTTTCTTTGAATATTTATTTACTCAATTTGCAAATGCAAACACACGCAAGTATATAGTAACAGTTAGACTGTGTGCAAGAAATACTACATAGTAAAATTAGTACTTATGTTTATTCTCATTACAAATATATCTCTATTAAACAGAATTTGGAACAAAAATTATAAAAATTGGATTAAAATTATATTAAAAAGGACTTTAAAATTCTTGCGTTTTACGTTTTTGATTTCCATAACAAAAGTTACTAGTAATAATATTAATGTATTCATGTTATGAGTAAAACATTCAAATAATATTATATTCGAAACTTATACACATTTTATTATGTCTGTTTTATTTGAATGTGGTAGTATTTTTTTCTGTTTAAATACAGTTGTTTTCTTTTCTCTTTCGCCTTGTGTGTTCATTCATTTGTTTTTTTTAACATAAAATGTAAAGCACTGCGTACTTAAATCGTTTGTTGTATTTAACTTTACCTACTTAAAAAACAAATGAATGTATTCATATGCCTTTTAAATGTAGTCATGCAGACCTTTACTGCATACATCCAGGCTTGAACATTTTTTTGCACTTATCAATGATAATTCTCCACAAATTTATTTTTACCGGCAAAACTGTTGATTATAAAGAATTATATGAACGGATTAAAGAAATTGTAATTCTAAATTTTTTTGAGTTTGTTTTAGCAAAATCGGACAAGTGGTTCTCGAGTTATGTTAAACAAAAAAACATCAAGATAAGGAACAAATTTAAAATGTCATAAAAAAAACTGACACATACGAACGCCAAACCCTTTGAAGGTTCTACTATACTGACCTAGTACCATCACCCTGACTTGGAATTTCTCACCCCCCAGACAATAATCCCAAAAATGTTCCATAGTGTTATAAATACAATTAAATTTTGATGTTTTTCAAATTGTGGACCACGGTTTTTTTTATATAAAATTTTAAGGTAAACAATTACTGATCGATATAACGAATATCTCGGTATAACGAAAGGTCTGAACATTATATCATTCGTTAAACCGGGCTTTGACTGTACTAGCACAATGCCCAATATGATTTTCGTTATCACTTCAATTCAATTAACGTTCCTTCATGGTTCAGTTGTCTAGGGGGTGTGTTAAGTTAGAAACTGAGAGTTCCCTCGTTCGAATCTTAGTTTTTTAAAAAGAAAATTTTTTTTTTTAATATTTTTATTTTTTTATGTTCTAAAAACGATTTAAAAAAAATATTTACCAGTTTTCGCCTTTTAAATTTTATTTATACTGAAGTTTTAACCCAGCGGTAACTAGAATGAGTAAAGAGGCCTCACAGAAGGCCTTATTTAGCAGTCACAAGCAGTCAGAAGCCCTTCTCGCCGCATTCCATACTTATTTATTTTTTACACAGGTTGTCATTGGGCGCAAGGCCTTCCACACTTCCTTTAAAAACAACTTCGATCCCTTCTCAAAGAAGAGAGTAAGGAAGGTCCCTAAAAATAAAAAGTAAATAAAACTGAACACCTTCCTTTCTCCCTTCTCAAAGAAGGGAGTAGCGAATGTGTACTGAATATTTCAGAAGGTCTTTTAAAAAGAAGTTTATACCTTCTAGAAGGCATACTTCTGAGGGCAGGATATCATGCGAAGCGAATCTTTTAGAAAGGAGTATAGAGGCCTTCAAAAAGGCCTGCCACTTGCGGTCCTTTCAATATTTACCGCTGGGAAGTATTGTAAATATGTATGTATATGTAAAAATTATTTAGTTTTTGTCTAGTTGCTCTGTATTCTGCTCGCACAATGGGGAAGGGTTTATAACATTCGGCACAGCCGAATATAGCACTCTTACTGAACAACTTAAACAAAAGCGGAAAGCGTTTTTTTAAATATGAAAATTTTATTTAAATACAATTTCAATAAAACAAACCGACATAGCGATCTGTCAAATAAGATTTATCAGCCGGGTGGTTTCTAATTCGCATTCTAATGGTTTGCTTCGTATAAATTGTATGGAAATGAGAAGTTTTGACATACAAAAAACGCTTCCGCTCTTATTTAGGTAGTTTAGTTACTTGTTTTTTTCTTTTTAATTTACTTTACATATAAATATGTGAATGTAAATTTGTCTGTAAAATATGTAAAAAATCTTGAAGTCAAAAAAATTTTTTTACTTTTCTTCTTTATGTCCTCTATTTTAATTTTTAAAATCTGGTCGCCTTATCTAAGACCCCATAAAGTATATATTATATTCTGTGTAGTTGGGTAATTCTAATTCGATTTAGCCGTGTTCGTCTGTTGCAATCACGCTCACGACTGAAGATAAAAAAATAGTAAAATTGTTTCTAGATCTCCTGGGCAGCTTGTTATGGAAATCTAGCACAATCTGTTCAGCAGGAAAATAGTTATAAGCCCAAATGCGTAAAAGCGTCCATTAAATATTTATATTTTTAGAAATCATACTACTAAATTAAGCGAAGATCTGTCCATAATTTCCCATAGGCCCCTTATAAAGTCCACTCCTTAAAAACACCATAGCGAATGATGCTATTTTAGTGAAATTTGCTACGTCATAGTTTCACAAGACCAAAATAACACTGCCAAATTTGGTGGAAGTCGGTCCATATTTTATTATACACCCAGGAAAAACTTCGGCTTCAAAATAATGTGTTAAGTAATCAGAAAAACTTAAAAGCACTACTTACAATTCTACTGAAAGAACCAATGAATTTTACAAGGGTTGTCCCAAAATGAACCCATTTAAAGGTAAGTCATTATTTGTTTACTTACATACATCCAGAAATAAGTAGTTATAGAAGTTGTTAAAAAAGCAGTTAAAGAAAAAAAGCTACTGAATAATGAGAGAAGCTATTCATTTTGAAAAAGTAAGCGAAGTTTTTACTGGGTATATAAAGTCCATTTTCAGAAAAGACTTCAGCTCGCTAAAACCGTAGGAAATAAAGCTATTTTAGTTAAGTTTGATCTATGACATAAGTCCAGAAATTTGTGAACATCGGTCCATTATTTCGTAAAGGTCCAATTTAAAACCTACTCTTAATAATACGCCGAAAACCAATTTAGTTTTATATACCTAGAAAAAAAGTCGTTTATCTTTATGATCGATTAAGGATTGTCAACTCTGCTACACATATATTTCAGATTTCGCTACTATAACAAAAACAGTATCATGGTAATCTGTAAAGGCTTGGTTTTTGTGGTGTACAGAAGGCTTTTTGTGCCCTTGCGAATTTCATATTAGACCAATGCTGCATGTCGAAATGGAATTGAATGAAAACAAGACTCTTTGCATCGTTAAAGCAGAATTTTCCATATTCGAAATCGTTGCTCGAGAACTTCTGACTTCTGTTTATGCAGCACCAAATTATTTGGCATGTAGTTGAATTTTACTGCCCGTTCAACGATTTCGAATGTTAACGTTCGTACAGAAAATTTCTATGAAAAACGCTCATTGTGTTTTCTTTTCTACACAAAAAATATCAACTTCTGAAAAGGTGCATGTATTAAAAGTGTAGCCAACCCTGTAATAATGCTATTTTTTATTTCACGAGAACAAAGTACAAGCTATGAAAAAGTGCAATGAACTGTGTTTACACCTAACAAGAAGTTTGTTCTTTTTCATTATTAGCTAATTTGCTATTTTCCGACATTTTGTTGTCTTAACGATTTAAGGATTTCAAATAAATTTTAGGGTTTGTTTCTAATTTTGAAATTGTTCGAGAATTTTAGTCGTGTTCGCGATTTAAGCGATTTTTTCCTGCAAGTTTTCTTATCGATTTTTAACGCTGTTTGCAAATTTTTGTCAATTTCCGCTAATTTACCGGTTTATATTGCATTATTTTGATTCCTCATAGTTTAAGGGACTTTTGATCAATTTGCTGGCTTGTTTGAAATATTAAAAAACTATCGCGAATTTAAGCTATTTTTGCAAGTTTTTCCGAATTTTTGTGTGTACCTTTGAGGCAATACTCCCCGTTCTAAAAATAGTCCCATACCCAGTAAAAACTTCGCCTACAAAATAATGTGTTGAGTAATCAGAAAAACATAAGAGCACTACTTACAATTCTACTGAAAGAACCAATGAGTTTTACAAGGGAAGTCCCAAAATTAACGCATTAAAAAGTAAGTCATTATTTTCTTTACCTACATACATCCAGAAAAATTAGTTATTGAAGTTTTTATAGATGAAGTTATAGAACAAATCTACAAAATGATTTTTTTTTTTTTTTTTGGTTTTTTAATAATTTGTTTTTATTATTGAATCTTTCTTATCGAAATTTACAATATGTATTCAAATCTTAATTCTATTTGTTGTTTATTAGTTGTTACCAGTGTAACCACTAACTGCTGTTTTCAAATTTTAAAAATGTCTTCTAGTTAGGCTCAAAGTATCGGTTCTTTTTAGCCTCTGGTGACCTTCATACTGAAGCAGACCCCGAGCGAGGTAGTTAGGGTGGGCCATTAGTTTATCGATGTAGCTAATTGAATATTTTTTAATTTCCTCCTGGATAGTGGGGACGTTGAGATCTCTGTGGATAATATCATTACGTATATACCATGGGGCGCAGACAATTTGTCGTAATATTCTAGACTGTCTTCTTTGAAGCTTTTGGATGTTAGATGCGCATGCAGTACCCCATAATTGGATGCCATATGTCCATATTGGTTTTATGATGGACTTGTATAAGAGAATTTTGTTGTCTAAAGACAAGTTTGAGTTTCGACCGAGAAGCCAATGTAGTTGAGCTGCTTTAAGTTTCATAGCCGTTATTTTCGCTTCAATATGACGAGACCAGGTCAAGCGTCTATCTATATGAATTCCCAAGTACTTAACATGGTTTTCTACCGAAACAGTGATGTTATTTATTTTTACAGCTGGGCACGTTTGTCTTCTGAGCGTGAAAGTTAAGTGAGCACATTTAGCCGGGTTAACCTTTATTCTTCATTTTTCTAGCCAGGCCTCTAGTTCATTGATGTGGGACTGCAGATTTTGCGATGCGACTTTTGGGTCATGGTAAACGCTAATAAATGCTGTGTCGTCTGCAAATGTAGAGGTATGCGTGCTCAGGTTTGTTGGCATATCCGCTGTGTATATTATATATAGAAGCGGTCCTAATATGCTGCCTTGGGGGACACCAGCAGTAATTTTCTTGAGGGGGGAGTATTTATCTTGCGACCTTACTATGAATGTTCTGCCTGTTAGATAGCTCTCCAGAAGTTTGTGAGTGTTTTGAGGAAGCGTTCGTGTGATTTTGATGAGTAGCCCATCATGCCAAACTATGTCAAATGCTTGGGAAATGTCTACAAACAGGGCTGAGCAGTATTGCTTTTTCTCAAACGCCGATCTAATTAGGGTGACAATTCTATGCACTTGTTCTATTGTAGCATGTTTCGCTCTGAATCCGAACTGGTGATCCGGGATGATATCGTGTTCATTTAGATGAGGAGTTATACTTAAAACGAATATTTTTTCGAAAAGCTTCGATAGGATTGACAATAAGCTTATCGGTCTGTACGACGCAACCTGGCTAAATAATGAGTTTAAGAAGCTATTCATATTGAAAAAGTAGGCAAAGTTTTTACTGGGTATGTCGATTTATACAGGGAGTAAGCCTTAAGTAGCCGATAAGTTAAAGGAAGATTAATCCTAACTGGTAGGTAAATGTAAAGTTTTAATAATGCAACACTTTTTATATGGCCGATTAAGTCCTACCTTTATCTAGCGGTATGTTGTGAAAATGGGTCTACTTCTAAATTTACTAGCATTTGCTTTGCAACTGTTTACTATTTAATATAATGTTGTTTTCTTTTCTACAAAAAAATGTGGCATTTTATTTAAAAAAATGCAATTTGGTGTCTGTTTCTTAAAAATTCTACTCCCGAAAAGGGTGAGTTTTTTAGAATAAAGCAAGCTTTTTTTACTGAGTAATTAAGACAAATGTCGCTTTAACATTGGAGATCTAACCAAAATAAGTCAGCTGGAAAATGTACCGGATTTTTTATTTTAGTTTTGTAGGAGAGCAAATTGAAACTTTTAAGGTGGTTTTTGAAAGTTTATTTCTATTCATCACTTTAAAGCGGATAAAGTTTTTTTAAGATTTTATTCCTTAATATTCCTCATATAGCAGATAGAAGGAAACTTAAGATATTATTCCAAATAGTATTGTACATTAAAAATAGATAAGTCATTTTTCTCTAACAAAACTTTTGTAACTTTTCCCATGTGTACTTTTGAACGTGAAGATCTCGAAGGTACCATTAACTCAAATTTAGCTTAAAAAACTATCTCAATAGCTTTTCTTTTTTGCCGCAGATTCAAAATAGGTTTTTAAATTCCAAGTAGATAAAAACTTTTACTATTTTACTCAGTGTATGAATGCATCCAGCATTGTTCCCCTTAACATGTGTAGTTAAAATGAGTGCCGCACACGAATCCACTTTTTTAGTGAGTGTTTGTTTGTCAGTCTGATTGCTTGATGCTTTAACATCCATGCAAGCGTTTAGAAGATTTTTGGCAGTTGAAAGTGACCGGGCGTAACTTCCTTTTTACTGTTGGACGATTCAAAAAAGAACAAACAAAAATATATACACATTTTATAACACAAAATAAATTGCAACTTCTGGCAAAGTGGGGCAAGTGATCGTTGTAAGAATTAATAACCATACGGTCCGATATATGACATTTTCCATCAATCTTGCCAGAATTTCCTGGGATAGGTTCCCGCATTTGTGAAAAATATTCTCTTCGAGAACTTTGCCCATGTGTATTTTAAAGCTTGCAGATCTCATAAGTGCCATTAGCTCAAGTTTAGCTTAAGTCAACTTAAGCAATTTTTCCTTTTTGCCACGAATTTAAAAAAGTTTTTTTTCCAATTCCAAGTAGATAAAAACGTTTACGATTTCTCAGTGTATGACTGCATCGAACGAGTGCCGCAAATGAATTTTTGTATATATGCTTGTTGAAATAGACTCGTAACATTAGGAAAACTTACACAAAAAGTCTACAACGGTTGAATTGAGTAATCTTGCCCGCCTGTGCAAATTACTAAAACGAGAGATTACAGTGGTTCACAAATTTTCAACTTATTGCGGTAACCTCAAAAATTAAATGTTTTCTAGCCTAAATGAAGGCTACTGAACACAAATCGGGCATTCATTTATTTGTACACATTTCCTCCAAATTGAGGAGCTAAGTGTAACAGATTTTACCAAGATCTTGCACTAATTGAAAAGCATTTATTGAAATCAGGCCATGATTTTTGACTAATACTGGATGCAAGTTTGTGAAACGTCATCGCAAAATAAAAGGAGAAACCGAAAAGAAAAATTATTACATTTTCGGCCAAAAATGGAATGAAAATAAAGGTGGATTCATCCATGCGTTCCGAACAATATTTTTGACCGGAGAATAATTTTTTTAATGAAAGTGTTCTGCAAACCGACGAAATGGCTGCCCAACTAGCAAAATTATTTTCTAAAAGTGTGTTAAAGAAAATGGACGAAAAAAAGAAAGTCACTCATTATTTTTAATTATATTAAATTGTTTTTATATAATTATTCAGAAAAAAAAAAAAATCAAATTTAAAAAAGTGGCAACTCCGTTCAGTTTGTTCTGAAGGAAAATTAAATTAAGCTCTCTCAAAAGTAAGCCGTCAAACGCAATATAAAAAAAAATTTGCTCGGACAAAAATATGTTCGGAACGCATGGGTGAATAAAGCTTAACACTTCAAAATTGGGAAATAATTGTTTGCCAAATGCTTATTATGAAATCTTTATCAATATTAATTCAAATGGTACAATCAAGCCATTGAAAAAGGTTTGAGAAGAATTGTGCTTGTTGTCAAACTATAAATTTACATCTGGTACATAACAATATTCGTAAAACTGCTCTGGGCGGGGAAGCAGCCCGCGCGTCTTATATTTTAAAGACAAACAGGCCGTGTTTGTTTGTTTGCTTTTCGTGCGTTTTACGTTTTACCCCGCATTGGTTAGTGGCGTGGTGTCGCATAACTGTACCGAGTTACAGTTCTTGCGGTGTCAGCATTATCCATATGCAATCGTTTCATAACCTTAAAATTTTAACGTGTTTTACTGGTGGAGAACCAAGGAAATAACTCAGACGTTTTACTGTGGAGACAAGATATACTTGTAGATAAGGCTCCAACAAACCATGTAATACCCTGGCAATATAACTCAAGATAGTTAGCCAAAAGTTTTTAGTTTTTAAGCAAAATAAAAAATAAAAAAAATACATAACAACTTATCTATGAGGTGAAGCGAATAGAATTTTCATGCATCACTAGCAATAAAATGGCAGCAAAATATAAAAAAAGTTGCCACTCTCAAACAAAAATCGCTACAAACAGTTAATAGTAAAAAAGCTGTTAATTTACATTTATGAATAAAAATTTTTATAAGGCAAAAAGCGTTTAATAGTTATTAGTAGCGATGCCAACTTAGTGCTTTTGGCACTATTTATGGTGCTTTTTGATGCCTCAAAACGCCAAAATTTTATCCTTAGTGCCAAACTTAGAAAAAGCACTAACCTGGTGCTTTTTCAATTTTTTGTTAGTGCCTTTAGTGCTTTTTACAATTTTTATTGTTTTTCCACAATTTATTAAAACTTCGATTATATAGAGGATGATTTAAATGAGCTTTGCTATTTGGGGTACAATTTCGAGTAGGCCTGTAAAGATTATAAGATTTGAAATGATAAAAGAAAGTTGTATTCGTTACCAATAATCTTATTTACGAGCTAGGAAATTTTACAAACTATTAAGAGTTGACAACATATTAAGTAATCGTAGTAAAAACGATGTATTTGTTGTAGGTAAACTTTAGATAGAAGTCAACGATTTAATTGTCCAATTTTGTGTTTAGAGTTTTAAGTTTTCCATACTCTCACGTTGGGCGTTGAAAGAACATTTAGTTCGATGAACTACAGTACATCCAAAAACGGAAACCGATTATACTTCGTCAGCATAATTTATGCTGTAATGAATACAATCAACCATTTAATGTCTGTAGAGATCTTTCATCCAATGAAACATAGAAAAAATCCAAATAAATATTACTTTAAAACTGTTTTATGGCCGAAATCAAACTCAGCTGATGATGATTTGTATGACATTATTTTTTTGAAGATAATAATACATTATTATTAGTATCTTCAATGTATACATTTAAAAATTTTTATATACAAATGTTAATATATTTATTAGTTAATTTTAAATAAAATGGTCCCACATCAATACCGTCGCCTTTTTTCCAATATTGGAGGTATATAATATTCGGCACAGCCGAATGCAACTTATTTTGTGTTAAATTTAATTGTAAAAACGGCTAAGTGCCTTTTTACCCTTTTTTGCTCGAAATAGTGCTTTTTATTGCTTTTTTTAAATTTTAAAGTGCTTTTTGCTCTCAAAAAGTTGGCATCACTGGTTATTACATACTGAATGTTCAAAATAACAACTTTTTATGAATATGGCTGTTAATTTATATTAAATTCTTAGCTTTGTGTTTGCTGGGTATTGAAATGTGAATACATGTATTGTGTGTGTGTGTGAATTTCGTTTTCATTGAGAGTGTATAAGTGCGTGTAGCAATTATTTACAGAGGGTCGGTCGATCTGTGCACGGATTTTTGTTTATTTTACTTCTTATACAAAAACATTTTTATATCCGAGTATGTTTGTATGTCTATAGTTCATTTTATTTATATCTATTCATTTTTTATTCAACAGTCTCGTATAAAAATACGCAATTCAGACAATTTCATTGAATGAACAAAATATTGTTAAATTTTTTTCTTTAGTTTTTCTTTTTAATTCTATTAATAGCAACAAAAGCCTAAAGGTCAAATGAGTGCATCTTTGAAAATAGTTTCTATAAATAAATTCAGATGCATGCACAGATCGGAAAATTGGAAAATAAACAACAAGTTTTATATAAACAATTTCGGTCTTATTGTTTTTGGGTAAAATTATTAAGATGAAGGCGATGCTTTAAGTTAATCAAAGAAAATTAATGAAATTTTATAAAAATTTACTTTTTTTTTTTTGAATTTCCAGACCTGAAGTTAGAGAATTAATTCCTATTAATAATTTGACTTGAAGTTAGCTCATGTTTAAAAAATTATAAAGCCATGACTTTTTGAGTATTTTGAACCAATAACCCGAACGTAAGATTATTGAAAAGACATACATATATTGCCTATTTAATCTGTTAATAATTTTCCCACACAGACAAAAATTTTGCACCCGTTAAAGCATTAATCAAATGTAAAATCAGTTTTAATTAAAAATTTAATCAAGTGTATTAAACGTTTAATCAAGTGAATTAAACTTTTAATCAAGTGTTTTAAACGTTTAATTGGCAAGATTAATTTGCACCAGTAAACAAATTAATAATATCAATTAAGCTTTTAATTCACTTGCTTAAACGCTTAATTTACTTGATTAAACGTTTAATGTACTTGATTAAATTTTTAATTAAAACTGATTTCATTTTTGATTAATGCTTTTACTGGGGCAAATTAGGAATTAATATTAAATTGCACTACTAAACAAATTAATAATATCAATTAAGCGTTTAATTCACTTGATTTTTCGTTTAATTAACTTGATTTAACGTTTAATTCACTTGATTAAATTTTTAGTTACAACAGTTTTTAGTTTTGATTAATGCCTTTACTGGTGCAAAATTTGTTTCTGTGCATATACATATACTATATCCTGTAGTTCCATAAGAACAGTCATCTCTTTCATTTGAAATATCTCTTATTTCGCTCCAGCTACCAACTGGATGGGAATTTGGTGGGCTGTATTTCAAGGATTTATGTTACTTATTCTTTCAGGCCAGAATTTACGCGGAATTCTACGGAGAAATCTAAAGACTTTGAGTTTGATATTGGTAGATAGCTGAGTGGATCGCCATAAAAGATTTAGCATAGTAAGATCCCGTCTCGCCTTGTTCAATCTGTGTTTCACAACCGGAGATAAGCCGCCGGTTATTGGAATATGCAACCCAAATAACAAAAAGTCGTTACATTTTCTACAGTTTTGTGTCGTAAATGGAATGGTTGAGTAATTTATGCACTTATGCGCAATGCTTTGGTCCCTTTCTTGCGGACATTTCCTCTATCGTACGTAGTTTATCTTGCATGTCAGAGCATCTGTGAACAAGAAGGCAAATATCGTCTGCTTAATCGAGGTCTTCTAGCCATCTCTGCAGTCAGTAGCTTACGTCTCTACGTGTTGCATCTGCCTTAATTAAAACTGATCGTATTACAGTATACTCCTCACCATAGCTGAAGATGGTATATATTTATGTACTTATATGTTTGTCATTCCATTTGTTGTATGTAAAAGGTGTCCAAAATTAAGGTATCATTTTAAGTTTAATAAAAAAAAGAATTGTTTTCTTTTTGAGATATTAAACATGTTTAAATTTCAGTTTATTACAAATAGGTTTCGGTGAAAAATGAAAAATTAAGACGTTCAAGCGACCCCCTCCTACTGGCTCGGCAGGCTTCCAACCTTTTACCAAAATTCTCAATCACGTTTTTCAATAAACTGTTATCACAGGTTGATATCTGCTTGATAATGTTGTTTTTAACTCTTGGGAAGCTGTACACTGTTGATGTCAAAAAACCCGCAAAAATAATCTAAAGATGTCAAATCGCACGATCTTGGTGGCCAATTTACTCCTCCTCTGCGAGAAATAGTGAGATTTTTGAACTCTTCTTTAAACACATCCATTGCTTCTCTTGCTGTGTGGCAAGTGGCACGATCCTGTTAAAACCACATAATCTCTTTTGGGGAATTCACAAGGTGTCATTAAGTCATAAGTATGTCTTAAAATAATAACAACCCCTCATATTTTAGTGTGCTATTTTGAATTTAAATCAGCTGATAAAAAATAAATATTTACCTAACATCAAAATATTTTTTAATTCTAATCCATGAATTAATAAATTAAATTAGATCTAACCTGACTACTTTCCATTTTTCAGACGCAAATCACAAATAAATTTTATTTTATATGTGTACCAATCAGAGTCCTAAGCCGATATAATTTGACGCCGCAAAAAAACTAATGCGGCTCGGCTTTTCTGATTAACTACGACAGCACAAGAAACATAGCAAGAAAAGTTCTATTAATTTAAGACATTTTTGTTTACAAAGCAACAACAATATTTTTAAACCATTGTAAAATGTTAGAACATTATGACAATATAACATGAAATCACACCTTGTGAATACCCCATATGTCTAAATCAATTTTCAACCACAAAAAGCTTCGGATCTTATCCCTGCACACTGGGCTGGATTGCCAAATTTTTGGCATAAAGTCGAAATTTTAATGGAAATATTTGTTAATTTTAACTATATTTTCTTAAAGTGCATACCCTAGGTACAACATTTCAGTAAATAAAAGTTATTTGATGGAAGCCCTGAACTTTTACAAGGGGTACAAAGTCCAATCCATATGTCATGTGTTTGTTTTCCTAAAAAAGCAGAAAAAGTTAGCTCAGCTTTATAATAACCGAAAGCGACTACCGGTAAACAAAAAAACAATTTGATAAATATGGAAAATAATGATAAATGTGTGTATATTATTAAAAACTAATAGCAATTGCTTTTTATTTGTTTAATGTTTTTGTGAATTGTTTTTTGTGAAGTCCTAAGAAAGAGAAAAAAATTAACCAAAACACCAGTTTATAGTGGAGTAAAAACTAACTTTCGCCCAATTTTGGCCAAAATTTAATTATGCTAAAATATACTTGAAAGTGTACATTATAACGTGTTATTAACAATTTTTGCCCAAATTTGCCCGTTTTCCATAAATTTGTGGATTTTTAGGTACATTTGAGTTCAGTCATGCTTCCCTCATCAATATGTGGCTAGACAACTATCGAAATGAATATGCAATTTAAACTGGATTTTTGAACAGCTTAACTCTAAAACTCTAAAAAAAAGTTGTCGTATAATATGATCTTCATATGACTCTAATAGATTGCAAAGTCTTAAACATTTTAACTGGCACAAATCCGATATCCCCTACTTTACATAAAATCTTGATTCATGGATCTCAAATAATATCATCATCAGTAATGCCAATAGGTTGCCTCGGCAAAAACGTATCAGGAGCACGCAACAAATTTTATAAACAAGACAGGAGATCGCATGCTCGTCAGAATTCGCGGATTAATAATTTGCTCGATGTGTTTCGCAGATCAGTTGACTCTTCAGATCCTATTCTTTCCAGCATTTCGCTCAAGAAAAGGTCAGCTCAACTTAAAAAAAAGGTGTTGCCCAAAGATGTTATTGAACTTTTAGAAGCACCAAATTTTGAAATTGAAAAAAATTAACCTGATAATAAAGAGAGCGACTCTGATTCTGAAACTGATTCCGAATGCGAAAATGTAATTAATTATTCATTAGAATTAGACGTGGAGGATGACTAATTTTTTTATTTTAACGCATACATTGTAGTTAGCTATATATATTTAAGGATTCAGGGCTTTTTAAATCCATAACGATGATAACTAAATCATATATCACTTTAATAAAACTTTTGCAATTTAATAATATTACTTTCTCAAATAAAAACACATTGTTATTCGAAATTTCAACTTAAATTTTTCGTAATTTAGGAATAAAAGGTCCAAAATGGCCCGATTTTGACCAGCTTGGGCCTGGTGTAAAATAGGTATGTACTCCTGATCTCAAGAAGCCCTTAAATTTTGTAAAAAACAATATTTTAAGCAAAATTTGGGTATATTAAGTAGTTGTAACGCAAGTTTTGTTACCATATGGGAGGAAGGCGTGGTCGGATTGGACCAAAATTTTTCACAGATGCTACGCATACTATAATTATCAAATGTACCAAGTTTCAATTCTGTTACTCTATGTTTAGAGTTTATGCCAAAAATTTGGCGATCCAGCCCAGTGTGCCCTGTAGCGATTTCCATTGACCGATAATACCTTAAATTTGGATACCCGTTACAATATTGATCGAAGATAACGTCAACTTACAATCACGTTCTATCTAACAGAAAAGACAGCTATATCACTTTGTGATACCTTTGCTTTAAGAAAATTTCAATTAAGTCTAAACAGGGGGTAAGAAGTTTATAAAATTTTGAGATTACTTTACTGATCGTCTAAAAAGAACAACAGGCTATATTTTTCTCTTTATAGTGACATTGACCTCTTAAACAAGTTAACACTTATTTTCATTGATTTGTAGTCCTGTATGAGCTAGTGCTTTTTTACTATCAAATAATGAATGGACCATCTTTCTATGTGCATTACAAGATTTTTTTATTGGCTCGGTAGGGGAACACGGTCACACGGGACACACTATTGAATCTAATCGTCTAACTTCTTAGATATGTAGGTATTTTAGCTAGACCTTTAAAGCATTAAAACTAGAAGATGGCGGCCATCTATACATAAAAATATGTACCTTATACGGCTTAGATGATACTTTAAGCTTCTAGAAAATTTGTTATGAAGTTGTAAAAACCAGTATTAATTAAATGCACCACCATACAAATCACATGATCTTGGCGGCCAATCGCCACCATGTGAGATAACACGGCTATTGAATTTGTCGAAAAAACGAGCCTGTGTGCCAAGTGACCGGCCTCATTTTGGAAAAAATACGGCCCACTGATGCCGCCAGCCTATAAACCGCACCAAACAGTCACTCTTTGTGGTTGCAATGGTTTTTCGGCAATCACTCTTGGATTATCCTTCGCCCAAATGCGACAATTCTGCTTATTGACGAATTCACTGAGGTGAAAATGTGCCTCATCACTGAATCACGAAGTGCTCGATATGCATTTTGATTTGAACGCCCATTTTTATAAAAAGCCTGAATAACTTTAACACGTTGCTCGGTTGTGTATCTTTCCATGGTTCAAATTGAGTTAGTCTGAAATTGAGAAATGTCAAATGAAATGCAGAAAAAAACTTTACGTGTAGGTGTGGTTCACATTTAACATCGCCCCTTTAAAATTTAACCACCCTTTATTTCACCTATCGCCCATACAAACATGCTCCTAAAAAATATTTAAAACGTCAGCGCCCTTACCATATGAGCTAGGGAACAATTGCCTTTTTAACACAATGCTAAAGGGTACATAAGATGCGGCTAGCATAGCATTTTTGCTTGCTTTGTTTCCTTTTTGCCATTAAGCCTTATTACACTTTGGGGATTAAAAAACATATGGTTAAACACAAAACAAAATGTTTATTTTGTGGTAATTTTTATTTAAGGGCTGAAAAGTCTAGCTGTTGCCACAGATTACACAACTCAGTGTGATTTAAAGCCATACATTTTGGAATAAAGATTACCATCTTTATTTTGAAATAATTTAATAAATTAATAAAATTCTTTAATTTGGCCTAGGTGCCTAGGATACTTTTAGATGGGTCAAATGTATGACCAACCCCACTTTATTTTTCATCTCCATCATTTATTTTTAACATACCTACCTGCTATCTCCATTCATTTAGGGGGCTCCCATACAAAATTTTAAATAGAGACGAGAAATATCTTGAAGAAAAAGCCCGATAACTGATAAGGGGATAAAATGTGTGACCGACTGCAATTAGTTTTCTTGTCCCTAACATTTTCTCAAAACATACTTGCCCTCTATCTCCACTGCTTAAGAGGGTTCATTAAAATTCGGAAATTTTGAAAACCAGAGCTAACCTTAAAAAACCTGAAAACATCACTGGATTCAGCGTACCCGAATTAGGATAAAACGACAAGTCCCCAGCTTGTCTAAAAAAAAGTGTAAGTTTCTATCACAGTGTAATTGATTTGACACAGTTGGACTTCTTTCTTTGGGGTTATTTGAGAGAAAAGGTGTTCGTCGATAAGCCACCAACAATTCAAGAGCTTAAGGATGAGATTATTCGCCACATTAACGGCATAGAACCTCAATTATGCCTTAGCGTCATCGAAAATGTGGACCGTCGGATGGAGATGTGCCGCCGAGGTCGCGGCGGCCATTTGACCTATATTTTGTTCCATACATAATTGAACCATACCAATATTATCATAATAAAAAGAGATGACATTAACTTTGTAAATAAGTTTTGTTTTATTCAAAACCAACATCGGTTATAACAATTTAACCACCACTAGTATACCTTCCCAAAGAAAAGTACAAAATTTATGTAACAAAAAACCAATTTGACCATTCAACAACTGTGTGTGGTTTTCTTACGCACTTGCAAACCAGAGAAAATAACCAAATTATAAAAGCAGTACAATAATTAATGTATAATGTATGTAATCATTTTTAATTTAAAAATATATTTATTATTTTTTGTTGGTTATAAACACACAGCAAAAAAATAATTATCAATTTTATGTATTTAATGAAATTAATAAAAAAAAAAAAAAAATTAAAAGTTAATAAAGCAGATTCTTTGAAAACAAACAAATAAAATAGAGCATTTTTTAATGTTTGTGTTTGAAAGTCAAAATATACAAAATCGAGAAAAAAGTTGAAAAATTTTCAAAGATTGTTTAGATCTACAAATGAATTTATGTCGTATATAGTCGGGCAGTACCAGCGGAAAGTGTACTTTTTTTATATTATTAGTTTACTTTATTATATTTTGGTGTAAGCGCAACTAGCTCTTTATTTAGTAACAAAAAGGATACGATTAAACGACATGTTCTTAAAATACAACCTTACTTGAATCCTGGCGTTGCATTAAAAAAGTGGACTTGTCGCTGAAATGCCCATATGTAGCTTTAAACGAGCAAAGATTTTGAACTTTGATAACTTGGAAAATAAAAAATATAAGTCCAAAGCTCAATTTGCAGTCTAGTTCAGTTTTATAATGAAAGTCAAAATTCACTTCTGTTTTTTTTAACGTCACGCCAGCGCATATTTTTGCTTATACCTGCAAATCCTTAGCGTCGATTGTTGTAATTTTTATTCTGAATGTAGTGCCAGCCAGCAAAATAATCCGACGTCGCACAGTGGCGCCATTTGAGTTTTTTCGTTGCAAAAATCATATCTTTTGAACCGAATAAGGTAATTGAACAGTTTAAACAGCATATGATAGATAACTGTTCAGCCTATGAAATGTGCATTTGAAAAGGGTGCTACGCTGTGTAGGGGCCTACTTATGGGTTATCAAAGTTAAAATTAGTAGAAAAATCAATTTTATGGTACCTAAAAAAAAATTATTTTTACATTTTTAGATTGTTTTTATTTTTTTTTTCTTTAGGGTTCTAAATTATTACCCAACAAATTAAAAAAAAAAATTTTTTTTTTTTAAATTTATTTTTTCAATTTTCTGTATTTTCGGTATATGGGTAATTCCATGTCAAAACGACCAAGAGTGGGACACGACCCCTTCCGATTTTAATGAAATTTGGTGAGAATGTTCCTTTTATCTTATAAGGAACATATATGAACGAAAAAAAATTTTAAAATTTTTTTTTCAAAAGTTATGTCATACTCAAAATGTCATAATTTCGCCGAATTAGCCGAATGTGTTGAGCTTATTTCTTCAATAACTCGAATAACTCGAATACTCGATAACTCGAATGCCGCGCACCTGGCATTTCACCCTAATTGGGGACGCTGAATTCAGTGGTGCTAACCGTTTTTTTAAATTAGCTCTTGTTTTCAAGATATACCGTTATTTCGAAAATGTAAGGCGCTGCACAGCATATATTCGCGTAACTCAAAAATGGTTTAGTTTATTGAAATAACTAAAAAAACCGAAATTCGGCAATAAATAATAAAGTGGGGTTGGTCATACATTTGACCCATCTAGGAGCATCCTACGCGCTGTAGGGGCCAAATTAAAGAATTTTATTAAACCGCAATATTAGTATGGCAACCATGTCTTTTTAACCTTTTTTACCTCTAGAAGCCAAACGGGCACGTACGGGCAGATAAAATTTTTGAATTATGTAAAGAAATAATCAAAGAACAGATTTTGCAAATATGGCAAATATAGAAAAATATAGATTTTTGTTATTTTCCGTCAAAGTTGAAAAATAGTGAAAAAACGGATAGTTTTTAAATAGTGATTTACCAGGAGAAACACAAAGCAAACAGTTCATTTTTTTTTTATCATTACACATTTAATAAATGCATCAATCAATACAAACAAAAAATAAGGCGATTCGTTACCTATTTTTCGTGATATTACACCTGAAATCGCAACAAATTTACTAAAAATTGTGTGTTTTTTTGAAAACCGAAAGTCGGTCAACTTTGAACGGCTATATCTTCTAAACTAAAAATGTGATATTATTAAGAGTGGCAGATTTGAAATCGTTGAAAAGTTTCCTATAACATGAGTTTATTCAAAACTTCGTCGGTGCTCATGAAAATTTTGATTTTTGCAACCTCGTTTGCTCTACGGGCGCTACTGTGCGTCGTTCAGATATCTGAGAGAAACGTCGGCAAAAAAGTCGGAATCGTATACGAATTCTGTCAGATTTCTGACCCAAAAACGTATGAAGTGGTTGACACGAATTCTGACAGACATGTCGTGGGTAATTTTGGTTTTTTGTCGGCATTTCTGATAGATATCTAACAGAAATCTAATGAAAACGATAGGGGAAGTTCTGATGTGTTAGCCGAGATTTTTTCGCTTTCAAACTGATAGCTGAAAGAAATAATTTTATTGCAAAATATGTATGTACATAATTATAAATTTTACACGTACGTACCTTTTTTATGCTTTTTATCTTGAACAAATTAAATAAAATTAAAATTATTTCCAACTGAATGACAGTTGTCATTATTTTCAAAAAATAAAAAGTTTCTTTAGACAAATCTGAATAAATTCCGTCGGAATTCTATTGGACATATCTGTACATAAATCGATCAGAAATCGGCCAGACAGTAAGAATATTAAATGTCTGACAGAAATCTGAACGAAATCTCTAAAAATGAAGTCAGACATTTGTACGAAATGTCTGATTCCGACAATGTCGAAGTATTTTGCTGGCTGGGGTGCTACTTCATTACTTTGCATACATACATATATAAAAACTCTTTTTAAAAATGTGACTTTTTCAGTTAATTTTTTTAAATTTTGTCATACAAATATCACATCACGACAAAATGGAAATGCCCATATTGAATATAAATTCGTAATGAACTTAAATTCACATACTAGACAATTTACTTTTAATTGGCAATTTTAACCATTGGGAACATGGGAACCATGTTTTAATCTAAAACTGTACAGCAATAACAAAATGCTTAAGATTTCTTCCACGCCTTTGACTTAAATAAAAGTCACCACCTTATCAATTACAAATATAAGATCTAGTACTTCTGGCCAGTGCTGTGAAATTTAAGTCAATAATCGCCGAAAACTAAGCAAAAATATCAAAAAGTCGCCAAAATCATAAAAATCTTTAAAATATCTTTAATAACAATGAATTTTGTTTGTGATAAAAAATTTACACATATTATAATAAAAGAAGTTCGTTAACAATAATTAGTATTGTGGTTATTTTGTTGAACTATTTATGGTTTTTAATCCAAATTTTTATATGTTTAATTAGGCTAAAGTTCATCAAATTTAATTTTCATTAAATTATTTTTATGAAGAAATGAATTTTTGTTTAAGCTAAGGCACGAGCTCTATGTTTGCATTTGTCCTTCAAGTTTTGCTAAAAAAGGTCAACGAGAAAAAGAAGGCAAGAAAATGAAAAACAAAAACAAAAAAATGTACTTTGGACTTCAAGAAGAATTCTTGACATAAGTACGAAAAAACAGAAGTAAGGAAAGAACATGTAAAATAAATTAAAATAGATAATCATTTAAAGCAAATTTCGATCTACCAAAGTTTAAAATACAATTTGGTTTAAGGATTGATGTTTGACTATTGACGTCAGCAGTCGTCGATGGCTGCGAGTGTTAAACGGCAAACCCCTCTGAAGAGATGGAGTGGTTGCAATCGAAACATGTAAGGGTAACCTGTCTGAAGTTCGTTAACTTTAAAAACTATACTCATGCTTAACTCGGCAATTCCCAGTGTCCCCTACAGGTGACAAAGATTAACGGTATTTTTAAACATGGAAACAGACATCACTGATAAATATTAATATTATTTATATACAGACAACACCCTGTTGTATATCTGATTTTATTTTGGCAACGCTAGAATTTTATTAACTAGGGGATTTTTAAAAATCTTTAAGCAGTGTTTTTGATTTTAACATACTGGTGTGTCTTATGATAAATAAATTGTTATAAAAATGCCAAAAGGGTAAATATCACAATAATTTTTTTTTCATAAATACTGCTAGATATTCAGGCTTACAAAGTGAGCAAGTATTTTTAGAAAATTAATTATATCCTACCCAAAATTATGGGCTGTTTTTCAAGTGTCACCTTCAGGTGACACTGGGTATTATATATACATGTGTATATATGAATACCACAAATTGTATATCCTGCAAAATTTTGACTATTGCTTTTATGTTTTATGGAAGATTAAACTTGGACGAAATTGTACGAATACTAGAGGCTGGAGATGACCCTGGCGACATCATATTGTTTCCTCCTGAGGATGGAGAGGTTACTGATGAAGACAGTGGAGATGAAAATGATGCCAATTTCATTCACCTCCCTAGGCGAATGTTGCGATCAAAGGTTGAAGTGCAAAGCAGACCCAACAGAGAAGATGAAGAAGTGGATCTAGACGTGCCACAATTATCAGAATACATTGCAGACCAGGAACCTGCTCCAAAGAAGAAAAAGAAAAAACTTACGGTAAAGAAGTGGTCAAAAAATACTTCAGTTTTTTCCTCATGCGGTAAAGGAGACAGCGATCAAGATATTCTAGACACATTTCAGGAAGATATCAGTGTCACTGATTGCTTTGAGTTATTGTACAACAAAGATTTAATAAGCCTCATTGCAGATATGAGCAATTTGTATGCTCTACAGAGGAACCATACATTGAATGTAACCGAAAATGAAATTAGAGTTTATATTGCTATACTACTGTTGACTGGATACATGACACCAAAATACATGAGAATGTTTTGGGAAAAAAAAGTGGACACGTACAATGATTTGGTATCCAGCAGTATAAGACGAAATCGCTTTTTTGAAATACAGCAATATTTACATTTGTGTGATAGTAACGCATTGCCTCAAAATGATAAATTTGCCAAGGTTCGTGAGTTGCTTGTTGCAAATTTTACCACCAATTTTGATAAGGCCAGTTCATCGCATATTTCAATTGATGAAACTATTGTTCCATATTATGGGAGACATAGCACAAAGCAACATATTCATGGAAAACCATTACGATTTGGGTACAAAATTTGGTCTGCAGCTACGGCACAAGGATACTTAGTAAACTGCGAATTATATCAAGGAGCAAGTGGTCCAAGCTTGAAGTTGCAGTCAGAGTATGGCCTAGGCGCCGCAGTTATTTTAGAGCTTCACTCAAGTCTACCTCAAGAAATTGGTCTTTTTAATCTATACTTTGATAATTTCTTTACTGGTCTGCCTTTGCTAAATTATTTACATGAGCATAACATTGGCGGAACAGGAACGATTAGAGAAAATCGCCTTGAAAATTGCAGTCTTCTAAATTCTAAAGACATGCGAAAGAAGCCAAGAGGAGAGATAGATTACAAGACTTCTCAAAAAATAATTGTAGCAAAATGGCATGACAATAGCATCGTGAGCATTGCTTCCAACTGTCACTGACTGACTCCAATCACAAAAGTAGATAGAATTGGTGTTATCAATAAAAAGAGAACAAAAATTCAAGTCGATTGCCCAGCACTCGGTGGTTTCCTCAGATCCAATTTTAATAAAATATTTGTATCAGACCTACATTCGTTTTATGACCTATAGATCTATTTGGACATTGCCCTATGAGACCTATCGCAAACCTCAATTGATGATCCTATTAATCCATTTTACGTTTTCATCGAAAAAAAAATGTACCACGCTTACGCCCACTTTTTCTATTAAGCGCACAGCTTGAGAACGGCTTGACCGATTTTTTCTTTAAAATCATCGCCTTGGTCCAACTTAGGCTTTTACGGAAAGAAAATTTTGCCCCGCCCACTTCAACGCCCACTTTTTTCGATTTACCTAAAATCAGAAAACGGCTCCATCGATTTGACTAATTTTTCTTTCAAATGTTCGTATCTTTTCAACGGATTTACAAAATCGAACGCAAACATTTTTCCTAATTTGGACAGGACAACGTCTGTCGGGTCAGCTAGTATTTTATACAAATAAAACCCTAAAGCGAATAAGAATTTTAAACACTCAAAGTCTCACTTGTAACAATATCAAAGCTTAAACAAAAAATCAACAAAAAACACTGAGTTTATCTTTTGTTACATTCCTAAGTTGTAATAATGAGCCCGAGAAAATTTTGTTATTTTTAACAAATAAAAAATCAAATTTGGGTAAAAAGTAAATGCATTTAATTGAATTAATAATCATCTCCCCGATGACGTCAATAAAATTTTTAAGACAAATACAAATGCTAATGTCTTTTTTTATTGTACATAATTTCATAATTTATTTAAAATTTTTACAAAATCTATATTTCTTTTATTTCCTATAAAACACATGTTTAGAAAATATCATTGAGATAATTGGATTTTTGTTTATATTTGTAATGCACAAATGCAAAAGTTCAAATTTGCTTCCAACTATTTTCTAAACATTTTCGCTTGTCTGTATGTTTGCGAAAATGTTTATCAAAAGTTTATATTTACAAATGTCGGAGATTTAAACGGTTTCTGTTCCAGTCGTTTTCTATGCTCTCCAGCCTGAGTTGAAATTATTGGTAGTGAGCGAGTGTTTGTTTACACGATCAAATCGACTTCGAATTACTTTAGGAGTCAGACAAAATATTCACTTTATCGGGTCTTAAATACTTCTTGGTAATTCAGATGGAATGACAAATTTAATAAACACACACGCAAATTAAATTTTTGTTGTAGAAGAAGCTTTTACCCAGCGGGAAATCTCAGAAGACCTTCTTACGTCATGCCTTTTTAAAGGCCTGCTTAAACATTTATTTGGTTCAATTACTATTCTTATCTAACAGCTCAAGAATGCCTCATAGAAGGCCTCGGCTCTTTGGTATAAATTATAAAAGATCAGATACGCCTTCCACACTCGCTTCTTTGAGAAGGGAATAGAAAAGGAGTATAATTTTTTGTATGGTTTTTTTTTTGCTCAAGCAAAAGCAAAATAATTATTGTATTTGATCCCGTTACCATTCTTATGCACCTGCTAAAGAAGCGAGAGCGGAGAGCCTACTCCGCAATGACAACATGTGTAAAAAATATATGAGTATGGAATGGAGCGAGCAGGCCTTGTATATCCAAAAGATGGGATACAGAGGCCTTCAAGAAGGTATTTATACTCCTTCTTTTTCCCGCTGGGCAGCCTGCTTTTACAACAACGCACAGTGGGTTCATTATTTACATCCATTTAATTTTTGATGTATTATTGCATTTTTTTTGCTACGAAATTCAACAAAATTTTAAAACGCAATTTCTTAAATGGAAACATTAAAGAAAAGAAAAAAATAAACAAAAAACGCCGCCAAAAACAGTATTTTGTGTACATTTAACCCATTATTGCCCGGTATCCGAAATCATGGGCCGATTTTGCTAAAACTTTATTTAAGTTTAAGCCGAATGTAAAATAACTGATTCGTATAATCTGTGTTGGCAAGTTTACTTAACAGTGGGCCAATTCGTATAGTGTTTTTAGTAAAGTATGTGTTAATAAACTTAAAGTGAAAAGGTTAAATTAAATTTACAAAAATTTATTTAAAAACAAAACTTAGTTTATTTAAAGATCTTATAAGTGGAATGGAGTATTTCAGACTTAAGATTTTAAATTCAGTGCCTGTCATATGGCATGAAACAATTTTGGCGCAAGCGTACATTGCATAGTTCCAGCCTCTCGAGTCACTAAGGCCTTGCAAGTTTTTGTAAATAAATATCTGCGAAGAATTCAACGAATTTTCTGGCCACGAACCACAACCATCGAACAATAGCCTATGGAGTGAAATAATTTAAAAACCTTTGTGTGTGGAAACACAAAAAAAGGGTCCCTGGATTGGACCAGAAATGCTATCTAGTGGAAACCTTAGCGAAATCGGAGAAGAGGTGCCGACCAGTGAACACATGTCAAAGGCAAAAATATATGGAGATGGTAAAATTAATATAAGCTGGAGCGAAAGCCCTTTCGTCCTCATATGATCGATGCGAATTTATTATAATGGGTGATTTTTTAAGAGCTATAGGAAAGTTTAAAAAAAAAAACACATAAAATTCAGAAAAATGCATGAAATCTTTATTTGAATCGATAGTACGGTCCATATAATTTAATGTTTGAAAATTATTTTATGCAAATATTGACCGTGACTGCGCCTCAACTGGTCCATCCGCTTAGTCCAATTTTGGCATAATCTTTCCAACATTTCGGCCGGTATCTCATGAATAAATGCTTCAATGTTGTCTTCCAATGCGTCAATTGAAGTGGGCATGTGTGTACAGACATGAGCTTTAACATAGCCCCACAAAAAATAGTCTAAAGACGTTAAATCGCACGATCTAGGCGGCCAATTGACCCATGTGGCATGTGGCACCGTCTTGTTGAAACCACATGTTATGCAAGTCAAGCTCTTGCATTTTGGGCAAAAAAAAAGTTGGATATCATCTCACGGTAGCGCTCACCATTCAGATTTGAAGAAGTACGGTCCAATGATGCCACCAGCCCATAAACTGGATGCATTGGTAGCTCTTGCAATGCTTCTGGCTGATCTTTACTCCAAAATCGACAATTCTGCTTATTAACGTACCGAATAGCCGCTTCAGTGGGTCGATTAAACTGACCATAAAATTGAAGAAGCGCGCGATGAACTTTTTTAACAGAGCGCGCATATTGATAATAAAATTCAATAATTTGCTAGCGTTGTTCGTTTGTAAGATGATTCATGGTTAAATTGTAGACCAAACTGAAGATGTTTGACAGTGAAACAGAACACGAAACGTGCGTCAGCTGTTTAAACCAGTGTTTCCAAAAAGATAATAGCTAAAAAAAATCACCCGATATTTATATTATAATAAATATAATAAAAAAAGACCTTCTTGTTGTAACCAACTTTTGGAATTTTGCCCAGTCCATCTGGTGAAAGCATTTTTGTCACTTTATTAACATTTCTTTTAAGTGGTTAGACAGCGATCGAATGAACGTTGCATTGAGATGTAGAATTCAAAAATGTACACTCCAGACAGTACTGGCTTCTTTCAAACCCTTTTAATGCAGTTAAAAGTATTTGCATATACTCCTAGTATTTGAAAATTGCATCATGCGATTTGCGAAAGTTCGATATGTTTACTTGTCAGTCGTATGTAGCGGACGCATATAAGGAATCAGGAACGAAAAAAACAATTTTTTTTAAATCTTGAGACAAAAAAAAGCATATGGAAGTTAATGTCGGAAAACTCATTCAAGTTGTTGATCCTTATGAACTTGTTTTTAATAAAATATATTGATTTCTAAAAATTTTGATTTATAATATTTTTAATTAGGCTTAAGTTCATCAAATTTAATTTTTATTAAATTGTTTTCATGAAGAAAGGAATTTTACAACATGAAAATTAATTAAAATTGTCATTGAAAATCTTTCATTCTTCTTCTTTCAAAATAACCACAATACTAATTAATGTTAAAGCTAGGGCACGGGCTCTATGTGTACATTTGTCCTTCAAGTTGTGCTGAAAAAGGTCAATGGAAAAAAGAAGGACAAAACAATGGGGAAACGGAAAATGTACTTGGACTTCAAGAAGAATTCTTGAAAAAAGTACGGGAGAACGGATCAAAGGAAAAAACATGTAAAATCAATTAAAATGGATAATCGTTCAGGAAAGCAAATTTCGATCTACCAAAGGTTAAAATATAATTTGGTTTAAGGATTGATGTTTGACTATTAACATCAGCAGTCGTCGATGGCTGCGGGTGTAAGACAGCAAATCCATCTGAGGAGATCAAGTGGTTGCGATCGAAACATGTCATGGTAACCTGCCGGCCAGGGTTTGAGCCCCGGCCACGGTCAAGAATGAAAGATTATCAATGACAATTTTAATAAATTGTAATGTTGTAAAATTCCTTTCTTCATAAAAATTATTTAATGAAAATTAAATTTGATGAACTAAAATTATTTAAAAACCATAAAGAGTTCAACAAAATAACCACAATACTAATTAATTTTGATTTATATTTTTTCAAGCAAAAAAAGTTTCCCTTACAGAAATGTTCGTGTTAAAATAATTTCATTGACTTACGGCCAATTTTACCAAGTTCAGTTATAATTAAATATCAGTTATAACTGTTGCCGCCCTATGCTCCATAGAGGAGTAAAAGGAACAAATATATATAACTGTTAAAAACATATTGTTAACTGGAGGGTAAAGTGATATTTAGTTTTGACTGAAGTTGGTGAAATTGGTCGTTAAAATATTTATTTTAATGTGCGATTGCATTGGCATTTCTTTTGCACATTAAAATAAATTTTTAAAGTCAAATAAATTATTAAATCACGAACGTTTCTGTAGAGAAAACCTTTATTTTTGCTGGACGAAATAACAATAAAAAAATAACTGTTATTTTTCATCAAAAAAATCAAAATCAAAATATAACTGTATTTATTTTACTTTCATAAAAAAAGTTATAACTGTTACGGCCCCTGTAAAAAATTGTTTTTGCAAAGATTGCAAAACTATCAAAGAAACCCCCAAACTCATATAAAAAAAATTAAGAATGTGTTTATTTTGTATTCCCACTCTCATTGTTTCGTGTATTTTTAATTTTCTTGTTTATTTTTGAGAGTATTTTTTATACCCGCACTTTTATTTTAGTAAAGCATTTGTTTTACTTCTACCTATTTACACACTTACGTTACAGTAGTTGATTCTTCTGACAGCTGCACTATAGTATAGAGTTACAATGATTTGCATATGTGATCGAATGGAATTGTGCAGGCCTCTACTTAAAACTTATTAGTAGTTCTAAGTTATTAAATATTTTTTGTTGGCATTTTTGCTAATTATGTAAATCGCAAAGCTTCGCCAAAGAATTACATTGAAAGCAAAAACAAAGTCATAAATATTTTGTAATTTTGTTGTTTCTTTCCACAGAAATTCATTTCCAATGCCACAGGCTATGAGGCGTTTGAAATTTTAAAACGCATAAGAATATACATAAGTAAAAAGCCAGAACAAAATTACAAAATATTTATGACTTTGTTTTTGCTTTCAATGTAGTTCTTCGGCGTTGTGTTGAGATTTACATAATTAGGGCCTTAAGCTAGAGGTCTATACCACGCGTTATCGCCTCCACGCAGCGCATGCCTTTCTAACCTTACTTGCGTTCTACGTTTCAAGTTATATGCAACGTTTTTTATGCAGCAGCAGTACAAGTAGAAGTAAAATTTAATTTGTCAAAATCAGCTGATTTGTTCGAACGCTGCTTGTGACGCTTCCAAAGGTAAATAGTAAACCTTCTTTTCGCATTTAACGCCTCAATACGTCCTACGCTTTTGTGCATGTAACATGTTATATAAACCTACACATGTTCTACTTTTTTGACAGCTGCGTATGCTGCGAAAAAGCGAGTAACGCGTGATGTGGACCTCCAGCTTTAATTACCAGCGGCACACTTTAATTACGTAGCCGGAAAAGAATAATACAAATGCTTTCAGGCTAAAATTATACTAAAGAACTTTAATCGCTCTTATTAAAATAAAAAAAAATTTTAAAACGACCAATAATTATTGGTATAATAGAGCCAAGTACAAATGTGCGCCATATCGCGTACATGTTTCTGCTTAACGATAAGTAAAAACTTATCACTGCGATTATTCACTGCTTTTCAAACTTTTAGGTAACCAAGATATCTCAGAGAGCAAAGAAGATTTCACAAAGGTTAAACATTTATTTTAAAGGTTATTTGGACTTAGGACTTTCGGACGACGTATCTGGTTTTGTAAATAAGGAAGAATCCGCGCAGTCATAACATTTCGAATATGGCTAAAAACAAAAATTTTTATCTTTTAGCTAAAATTTCTCGAAACCCAGAGATGTGGAGGAGAAATTTTGAGTACAGATCCGGCGTCTACTTATACCCTTAGATCAGAATACCCCAGTCCCAGGCCTTACTTTTACCTACCCTTAGAACAGTGTACCCCAGTCCCAGGCCTTACTTATACCTCCTCTTAGAACGGTACACCCCAGTCCCAGGTCTGTGTAATAATCCATTCTATTCCATTTTCCATAAAACATATATAGCGGCTTTAAAATAAATATGTCCCTTTTTGGAGCTCAACGAGAATGCTTCAAAAATGTAAAAGAATAATACAATTTAAATATCTTGCAAATTTTGTCCTAAAAAGTTATTGATTTAAAGTATAAAACAAATTACTTTACTTTAGTGGTGCTAAGTCTTGGTTTACACCAGTGAAGGGCACATTTGCAAATCCTATGTACGCGTGCATTGGAATAAAAATGCAGCTTGTGTGACGTCTACACATGTACACTATAAACTTCTTTGTGTGGTCTGTGACAATGGACGTTCGGCTGTTGCTTTGTTGTTATTTCTTCAACACAAGCATAAATGTGATAGTATGTGTGTGCCCTTCACTGGTTTACACTATAAAAGTTTTCTTTTACAGCCGTACCTTAACAAGAGCGGAAAGCGTTTTCTAGCTATCAAAAATTCTCATGCCCATACAATTTGTATGAAGCATCCCTAAATAGCGCGGCGTCAACGCTTTGCAATTGGAAAATCCGACGTTGACAGCGCGTTTAATAGTGAAGTTGGCCGCTATTGTAAATAAATAATGGCAATTAAGCTTTTTTTGTCAATCCAGCTATTTTGTCTCTTCTTTTTTATTTTTTATTATGCGGGTTTATTTAACAAGAAAGTTAACACTACTGTTTGGAACACAACGTTGACGTTCTTGTTTAGGTATGGCACATCAGCGTTAAAGCTAAGTGGAAGAAAACGTTCCGCTTTCCGCTCTTGTTTAGGTAGGGCTGTTAGAAAGTCTGAGTTTATTGGTGAGAGGGGAAGAGAACATTCTATTCGTCTCTCCCCTGTTAATAATATTGGACTTCCTGATCAAATTGACTACTCCCTGGACTGGTCCAATGTAATGCAAGCATGGATCATGTCATTGTTAAAAAGTGTTTGTAGTAAGACGACTTGTCTTCGTTTTTAAACGACTTCAAAACTAATCGTCTTGAGTATACCATGGAGTAGTTTTAAGACTACTCCTTTGTAATCCAAAGCTGGGTTATATGGTCTTGCCCTATGACATCGTTATGTTAAATATACCATGCTTTTTCCATACGTTTGGGTTACTTATGGACTAGTCCTAATCCCTTGTGGGCTACATTTTACACGCGTGTTTGGACTAGTCCTATTGTTTGCAGGGTCCCCTCTCAATAGGGCTTCCAATCGGGATAGGTTTTTCTGAATCCCGGGATTCGGGATTAAAGAAAATATTTCGGGATTTCGATTTCGGGATCCCGGGATTTTCGGGATATTTTGAATCCCGGGATTCACGGGATTTTTAAAAAAATTTCGGGATATTTCGGGTTTTTAAAATTTTTTTTATATCCAATATAAAAAAAATTTTAAACTGTATAAAAAACAACTTAATTTTCGAGTTAAAATACACATTTCATGAACGTATATTACAAAGTATATTTATAACAAGTACATGCATGTGATCAGCTGTTCAGTTGTTTATATTCCCGAAAGTGTCAAAATTTGCTTACATTTTTAGTGCACCATGATTTTTTTTTTTTTGTTTTGTTTATGTTTGGCTGTTTGGCAGTATCAAGAGTTTTTACACAAACAAAATGAATGTTGTTGGTTTGTTGTAGACTTGCATGTAGTTGGTACAAATATACTTTGGTATATTATTTATTTGTAAAAATATAATAAAAAAATAATTAAAATATTATTTGATCAAAATTCATAAAGACAATATAAGCGGCTTATACACTTTCAATAAAATTGTTCAATTGTACGTAATGTGCTATTATATCGCCAATGTGTATGTGCTATTCGAAGGTGGCACAATATATTGGCAACAATCAAAAGACTCTTGATTTTTATTGCACAACAAAAAAAGTGAAATGTATTGGCAACATTGTACAATGCTGTTTATGTTATTTCTATAGGTTAGTTCACCTTTATTGAATGAATGAAACCATTGTGCGACTTATTGCATAAAGCCTGGTACTCTGTTCAACATTTCACGTGAAATGCTGTCAACACGCATGTGAAAAAAACTTGTGCGGAATATCTATGAAATAATGTTTTTGTTAACCGCACTAACACAGAGTTGTAAGCCACAATACAAAAACTGCAAAATTTCAACTGAACTAGAGTTGAGTTCTATTAAAAACCGACATTTTAAGCAAAACTAAGCTGTTCCGTCAAAATTATGTATACAAACTTTGTTATGGCGGCACAAATATGTTTTCAGATTAACTAAACCTAGTTTAACTGACATCTCAAAAACCTAAATGTATTTTGAAATTATCCAAATATCAAAAAGTAATTTCAATTTTTGGGAATACAAAATTTTAATTTCAAAAGATTTTGTTATTCGTGCTTAATTCCCAGTTTTTATTCTTGATAAAAACACTTGAAATTTATTGTTGATGGGATAAGCTATTCCTATGCGCATTTCACTGGTTGCTTAGGCCAGATCATCAGGAAACTTCATCCATAAAGATTTTAGAAAAACTAAAGATATTAAACCAAATAAAACTGTTAAACGTATAAGACTTATAGCAACAGTTTTACTTGTAACAATATCAAAGCTTTAACAAAACACATCAACAATAAAAAAGTGGGTTTATCTCATCTTACATTCCCCACTACAATTAGTTGAAATTCTCTCAACATTAATTGTAGTTGTAAGTAGGTTAAGAAAAACAAAATAAAAAACAAAATAAGTCTTATACGTCTAACAGTTTTATTTGGTTTAATATCTTTAGTTTTTCTAAAATCTTTATGGATGAAGTTTCCTGATGATCTGGCCTAAGCAACCAGTGAAATGCATAGGAATAGCTTATCCCATCAACAATAAATTTCAAGTGTTTTTATCAAGAAGAAAAACTGGGAATTAAGCACGAATAACAAAATCTTTTGAAATTAAAATTTTGTATTCCCAAAAATTGAAATTACTTTTTGATAATAAAGAGGCAAGTGCACGGCCTAAAAAAACACTTAATTGACAACATCTTTTGTAAGTTGTTGTTTGTTTTTTATTTTGTTTTTCTTAACCTACTTACAACTACAATTAATGTTGAGAGAATTTCAACTAATTGTAGTGGGGAATGTAAGATGAGATAAACCCACTGTTTATTGTTGATGTGTTTTGTTTAAACTTTGATATTGTTACAAGTAAAACTGTTGCTATAAGTCTTATATGTTTTACAGTTTTATTTGGTTTAATATCTTTAGTTTTTCTAAAATCTTTATGGATGAAGTTTCCTGATGATCTGGCCTAAGCAACCAGTGAAATGCATAGGAATAGCTTATCCCATCAACAATAAATTTCAAGTGTTTTTATCAAGAATAAAAACTGGGAATTAAGCACGAATAACAAAATCTTTATCCAAATATTTTAAATTTGTCAAATATATTTTAAAATTGTCCGAATAAACCTATTAAAAATTTGCAAATACAATTCAAAATTGTCCATATGTATTTCAAGTCTATTCAAATGTATTTTAAACTTTTTTTGTCAACAAATACACGTATCTTTATACAAGTTATTGAAAAAAATGTAAAAATAATAAAGAATATAAAAAATATCGGGATCCCGAAAATCCCGGGATTAGAAATCAGAAATCCCGAGAAGCGGGATTCGCCTTTGGAAGCCCTACCTCTAACCCATACACTCAGAATTTAAAAAAAAAACTTTCATAGTGTGAAACCAGACAAAGTGAAATTACCGGACGGTCATTGATGGGTTAAGTAAAAATTTATAAATATGTCAGAATTATTGCACTTATATTTTTCTCTTATTTGGTTTTTACAAATGTTTAATGTAAATGATAAATAAATAAACAAGTTCATGACTCGTTTTTAAATAAAGCAAATAAATCATGTGGCTCTGTTTCATGTCTCTGGCAAAAATACACAAAAAAAAAGAAAGAAAAAAAGAAAAGGATTATTAAAATGTCAGGAGAGTTAATATATATTTTCATCTCATGGTGTTATTTTTGTTTTCTTTTTTGTTAATGGATTCCCGTTGGGGAAAATCTTATAGAAAAACATCGTGAATAGGCTGAGGTCATGATGAGATAGCAAGCAGTTAAAAATAGATAATTTTCCTTTCTTTTACTGTGTAAAAATTTATTAAAAATTTTGTTGAAAACTATAAATTTCATTTATCATTTTTTTTTTCTTTTTTTTGTTAAGTAAAACTTTTTTTTTATTTATTAATTTTAATATTTATTCATTCACCTATACAATCTCTTGGCGGTGCAACCTTTTAATTTATTATTCATTGTCTGGCTGTTGGATTTTGTTTTTTATTTAAAAAAATTTCCGTAATATTGTAAAATTAAAAAAAAGTAGCAACACACTACCACCACCGTCGGTAGTCTGTTTGATGCCACAAAAAGTCTCTATAAATTAAAAGTGCATCAAGTGCGTCACTCATTCAGGTTCCTTTTTGTACCATTACGATATAAGAGGGACGTCTGATAAATTGTTGAGAACGTAGAAAACCAGGACAGTTTTTGCATTAAGAAAAAAATCTTTGTAAGCATTTTAGCGGTTTCAACTCGGTTGTGCTAATGATTGCAACACCTTAAAATATTGGTCATAGGCCCACCTCTAAGTTAAGGGTGGTTCAACCAGAACGCACGATGTTAATTGTAAATAAAACAAAAAGTATTTAGAGAATTATCTTAACTCATTTCTTACCGCCGTGTGTTTGAACACACGTTTATCATTTCTTAACTTTGAGCAAATAAAAATCACAGACAAATATAAAAAACTTAATGTTTGTGGCGATTATATTAAAGTTTGGACTCTTACCAAAAAAAAAATATTTTTGAAAAGTTTTGCATTTTCGCAAGACGGGGTTTCACAAGCGTGTGTTTCACAACACGTTGGTACTGGTAGTGAGATTGATTTGACAGATATTTTCCTATATTTTCTTTGTGTGACTGCATTTTATGTTGTTTTTTTTCAATTGTCCAAATACTTATTCTTCTTATTTGAAATTATTTAATTTGTTTTGTAACTAAGAGTCAGATTGGCTAAAATGTCACGGGAAGAGTACCCTTCTGGAGCGATAATGAATATGAACATCAAGGTGAAAGAGCGTTTGTGTTTGAAACTGCTATTTATTTCACGGATACGTGAAAAACAATCCACTTCGGATATAAACTGTAAGCGATTTGCTTGAACATTGGCTACATGTTTCAGTTCGTCCCATACTCGTGCATCCGGTATTTTCAATAAGAGTTTTGGACTCGATGCATCCGCCATAATGGAACTATTATCACATTGTGAGCATCAAATGCAACACATCTTCCAGTTTAACAATTTTGTTTTACCTCCCATTACTTACTGTGCTTGTTGAAAGGGAGAGGATTTCTTGCAAGCGGTACTGTTCGATCAGGGTATCGGCGCCCCTTCAAAAATTGGCAAAAAAAAGCCTTGAAAAAGTACAATACCGACTATGTAATCGATATACGAAATAACGTTCTGGTAATTCGTTGGACGGAAAATTCTTAAGCTACACTCGCAAATAATTATGACGCAATCGATCCAATAGTGACAGTGCAAGAATACATCCAGGAGAACAAGAGAAATATTCGTGTTCAACAGCCCCTCGCCATCAAAAATTACAACGGGCATATGGATGGCGTGGATTAACATGGCAATGGGTTGCCAATTACTCTATCGCCGTTCGAAGCAAAAGGTGATAGTAGCCGTTCTAAGTCTTATGATTGGGTAGCGCTGTGGTCAATTCGTGGAAACTGCATTTCTTCATAGCAGTTTCACAAAACGCGAATCCTATCTCACAGTTTACTTCAAAAACTCGGTGTCCAAGTCTCTGCTGCTTTCGTCGGAGGATGCAATAGACGGAATCGAACCTTCGTCTACAGAGGATTCAGACACTAATTATAAGCAACAAAACTTTTCGAGGGTAGACAGCTTGCACGTTCCTTTAAAAAGCACCAGTCGTCGCCGTTGCATTGTGCGTACACCAAAAGTCACCATATTTTAGTTTGAGAAATGGCATTTTAAGACGTTCCTGAAGTTTTTAACTAAAAATTTCAACGTTAAAATTTTTGGTAATCAACCGGTTAATATTTTCTATAATGAAAGAAGGATCTATGACAATTATATGTGAAACAAAACATCGGTCAAATGCTCTTCACTCTTCGGTGGCATACCTCCATCCGATGGTCTAAATTTTCGGTTACTCTGAAACATAATTGGTGTTTCAATGTCATTTTATATTTAGTCCTTTAAAATTCCCAGTTGGAACATAGGGCCATTACAAATGATTTCCATTGAATTCTGTCTATTGCCAATCTTTTAGCTTCGCTCCAACTCTTTCCAGCTGTGCGTAGTTCAGCTTCTACCTACCGTCGCCATGTATTTGCTGGTCTGCCTCTACGCCTGCTGCCTTGAGGGTTGTATTCAATTGCTTTTCTGGTGACGTCATCATGTGGCTTTCTGAATGTATGACCCAGCCAATTCATCATTCGCATTCGTATGTCAACTGTGACAGGGTTTTGTTGCGTTTTTGCCATAGATCGTTGTTTGATATAGTGTCTGGCCAGAAGACATGTAATATTCTACGTAAACATCGGTTGACAAAGACTTGAAGAGAATACGAATCTCTTTCCGTGATATTCCATGTCTCGCTTCCATATAATAATACCGACTTTACATTTGAGTTGAATAATTTAAACTTCGTGCGAAGCGTAATACGGGATGAACTCCAAACTTTTTTTAAAGCACCAAATGCTTGGTTTGATTTTGATATTCTGTATGCAATATCTTCTTTACTACCACCAGATGACGTAATTATGCTACCAAGGTAACAGAAATGATCGACATTATCAAGGGAATGGTTCCGAATTTTTAAAGATTCGTTGTTGTTTGCATTAATACGCAATGATTTCGTTTTGGAAATGTTGATATTGAGACCAGCTTTTGCTGCACACTCCACAAGAAGATTGAGTTTGGACTGAAGGTCGTTGTAGCTATGCGACAAAAGACATATGTCATCAGCATAGTCAAGGTCATCCAATCTACCTTGTAACCCAAAGGTTATGCCACGAGTGATCTCATTGATTGCGTCATTACAACATCCAAAACGATATTAAAAAGAAGCGGGGAGAGCACACATCCTTGTCTCACTCCTTTACCGACCGGAAATTTGTTACTTACAAGCCCCTCGTGTAAAACACGGCAAGATGCGTCATCATACAAACACTTAATAAGTTCTATCAGAGTGTCTGGAACTCCTTTGCATTTAAGAGCGCCCCATATAGCCTGTTGTTGCAACGTGTCGAACGCTCGTTCAAAATCAATGAATAGTAGATATAATGGGGATCTCCATTCAATCGATTGCTCTACTATAACTCTCAGGCTGCTAACCTGATCGATACAGGATTTACCTTTTCTAAACCCTGCCTGTTCATTACGCAGCAGTGGTTCGATGATAGTAGCGAGCCTTTTATTGAGGATGTAAGCAATAATTTTGTTTGTCATATTCAAAAGTGTAAGGCCCCTTCAGTTCTTTAGTTCTGACAGATTACCCTTTTTCGGGATCTTTATTATAATTCCTTCTTTAAGTTATACGGGGAGATGTTTGTTAGACCAAAAGTTCTCTATCAGGGGCTTAAGTAAATTGGCAGTGATGTTACAGTCTGCCTTTAGAAGTTCAGGTGGGAGAAAGTCAGGACCTGGGGCCTTATGGCATTTCAAAGATTTGATTGCAGATGTCATTAATGTGCCGAATTATGCTTAAGCTCATGAATTGTTCTTGACATATTAACGTACACTCTTTTATTTTAAATATCCCCAAAGAAAGAAGTCCAAAGCTATCAAATCACTTGATCGTGCCGGCAAACTAAAATTGCGACGATGTGAGATAACACGGCCATTGAATTTATCGCGCATAGTTTCGTTGGCTTGTGGCAAGTGACACCATCCTGTTGGAACCACATACCGTTCAGGTCCATATTCTAAATTTCTAGCCACATGATGAAGTCCGTTGTCATCTCGTGATAGCGAACACCATTCACGGTAACTGCTTTGGCGACCTCATTTTCGAAGAAGTACGGCCCGATGACGCCGCCAGCCCAGAACAAACAGGGCGAGCATGAACAGGTGCTTACACATTTCCTACTGACCAAGTTGGCTGAAATAGGCGCAGAATTCTCCTGATTGAGGACACATTTGGTCGACTTTGCTGACCAAAAAAAATCACGAAGTGATTTAAACGCCCATTTTCTTAAAATACTACAATTGTGTACCTCTCCATTGTTGAATTATGTCAAATTAACTTGACGTTAAGGTGTGACTCACAATTAACATCTTGCATTACGGTTGACTTAGAATCACTTTTTGCATCAATCTAACGATGGCCTTACGTCTGTCTTACTAAAAATGGTGAGAATTGGTTTTTTCCAGAATAGTCTCTGTGCTACCAAATCATCAGATTTCTTTTGTATTCAATTAATTTTTGGAAATTTTCATTAAATTAATTAAAAATGTTTTATGTCTATAAAATTGTGCGATGTTTAAGTTTAAGAGTTTTTTTTAACTTCCAAAAATGATTGTAGTTTGTGAGCTTGATTTTTTTTTTTGGTTGAAGCAATATCGTAGATAATAATTCTTGATTTGAGTGTTTTATAATGAATTGTTTCTTCAGTTTTTTTTTTTTTTTTTTTTTTGTAAAGAGAAAAAGAACTTGCCGTTTTTTATTTTATTGGTAACATAAACTTCAGAGATTTTTAACTTTTTTAAGAGTTATGTTACATTTTCTTTATAGATCCGCAATGTGTTACCAACTTTAAAGTTTTTAACTTTAATAACAGATTACAATATCATATTTATAAAATTTTGGCGATTTTGAGCATTTTGCTATTATCAGTTTTTTTATATTTCAAAAACGATTTCGTAATTTTAACGATTAAGTTATTTATGTTTTATAATTTAAGTAATTTGGTTTTAAATATTGATTTATTTTTAAAACTTTGGAGATTAAAAAAATGTTTTTGAATTTAAACGTTTAAGGTATTAATTAGGGCTTCCAATCGGGAATTCCCGATCACGGAAATCCCGGGATTTTCGGGATTAGGCGAATCCCGAATCTCGGGATTTCTAATTTCTAATCCAGGGATTTTCGGGTTCCCGATTTTTTTTTATATTCTTTATTATTTGACATTTTTTTTTAATAACTTGTATAAAGATACCGAAACCTCAAACAATGTAAATGAAAAACAATCGATCCCTCTGATGACGACCTTCAGCTTTAAACAACGGACACGATTTGGAACTTGGAACGTGAGGACGCTTTTAGATTCTTCGAAGCTTGCGCAGGTCTGCAGGGAAGCAAAAACTTACAACCTCGCCTTCCTAGGACTTTGTGACACCAGATGGCCGGATTCAGGAGAGTTCTCAACATCTGATAACTTTACCATGATCTACTCTGGCAAACCAGACGATCAACAATACTACTAAGCAGGGAAGCGCGAAATGCGATGATAGACTGGCACCCATATTCTGATAGAATAATTACAGCACGACTCCGAACACGCGCTCAAAACATCACATGTATACAATGTTATGCACCCACAGAAATTTCTGACACACATACTAAAGAAGACGTCTATAGCCAGCTAGCCATGGCATAGGAAGAATGTGACATTTTGTTTAAAAAAATGCAATTTGGAGTCTGTTTCTTAAACATTTTGCTCCCGAAAAGGGTGGCTTGTTTTATTCTAAAAAAAACTCCCCCTTTTTTGGAAGCAAAATTTTTATGAAACAGACACCAAATTGCATTTTTTTAAATAAAATGTCACACTTTTTTGTAGAAAAGAAAACACCATTAGTTTTGCTTAAAATGTTGGTCTTTAATACAACTCAACTCTAGTTCAGTTGAAATTTTGCAGTTTTTGTATTGTGGTTTACAACTCTGTGTTAGTGCGGTTAACAAAAACATTATTTCATAGATATTCCGCACAAGTTTTTTCACATGCGTTTTGACAGCATTTCACGTGAAATGTTGAACAGAGTACCAGGCTTTATGCAATAAGTCGCACAGTGGTTTCATTCATTCAATAAAAAGGTGAACTAACCTTTATGAATAACCAAAACAGCATTGTACAATGTTGCCAACACATTTATTGTTGTGCAATAAAAATCAAGATTTATTTTGATTGTTGCCAATATATTGTGCCACCTTCGAATTACACATACACATTGGCGATATAATTGAACAATATGTAAAATTGAACAATGTTATTGCAAGTGTATGAGCCGCTTTACATTTTCTTTATGAATTTTGATCGATTCATAATTTAAGTTTGTTTTTATTATATTTTAACAAATAAATAATATACGTTCATGAAATGTGTATTTTAACTCGAAAATTAAGTTGTTTTTTATACAGTTTAAAATTTTTTTTATATTTGGTATAAAAAAAAATTTAAAAAGCCCGAAATATCCCGAAAATTTTTTAAAAATCCCGTGAATCCCGGAATTCAAAATATCCCGAAACTCCCGGGATCCCGAAATCGAAATCCCGAAATATTTTCTTCAATCCCGAATCCCGGGATTCAGATAAACCAATCCCGATTGGAAGCCCTAGTATTTATGTATGTTTTCTAATTATCAAAGTAATTTTTGTATTTTTTTGGGAATTTTAACTAATTTAAGCGTTTTTGATTTTATTTTAAATTCCAATTTAAAACAGTTGAAAGTAATATAGATTAGTCGTTTTTTCTTTTAATTTGATATTGACGATTTTATTTTATTTCAACAAAATTATATTTTTAAACGTTTATTTTATGTTTTTTTTTTAAAATTTAAGCGATTTCTATTCAAACGTTTTTACCATTTTCTAAATTCTTTACAAAAAAATTCTTTTTGTAAAATATATTGTTTTTTTTTTTTGAAATTGGAAAAATTCCGATTTATGCGATATTTGAATGAACTTTAAAAAAATTTTTGGAAATATATTTTTTGTGGTGGCGTTTAACGTGTTAATAAAAAAAATGACGCTGAATTAATCTTTCCTAATTTAATTTAATTTTTAATAAGGATCCTTTTCTAAACGGCCCTCGTTTCAGCAAACAGACATGCATATTGTCACACACATATTTCAAAAAGAAAAAATGCGTCAGCTTGTAGTTCTCAGCCATTCTTGGCCAAACTAGCAAGACACCCACCCAACATTCCCATTCATTCACTCATTCGCTGCTCACACAAATTATATTTTATGCATGAAAATGTGCGTGAGTGCGATTTTTTTTAACGTATCGCTTTTGCCAGGATTTATAGTTATTTTATCGGTGAGTTTTCTGTTTTTTTCTTCTGCCATTTTTTTGTCAAAAGTGAACAACGTAGAGGTCAGCAAAACAACAAGTCAACGACACATCAAGTTGTAGTGTTTTCTGTTGTTTCACAAAAGCAAAAAAAATAAAAAAAAAAATGTGGGTGCAGTTAAATCACGTACGTGTTCACATATTTATGCAAATGTTTTCGTAAATTTTTTCATGTGGTAGTCCGTTAAACGAATATTTTTGCGATGAACTTCAGCGCGACAATTTTTAAGTAAAATTCATCATAATGGAGGCAAATGTTGTGCGAGAAGTTTAAATTGGCGAACTGTTAAAGCATCTGCCGCATATTTTTGGTTTGTATGAATAAATTGGTCGATTACGGATGACGACTTAACTGAAGTTGAGTTGAGTGGCCACCAGCGAAATCAGGCAACGTCGCTCATGTTAAAATATAAAATAAGAAAAAAATTGTATATTTCAGCGATTTTGCTTAATTTCGCTGCTGGCAACACAACTTCAGTTGTGGGCTCTATTTTTAAACATGAATACAATTTTAATAATAACATTTTCAAATAAACAAACAGACTTATAATGATTATAGGGACCCAGATCTGAATTCAATACAATGAAATCAATTGGTCCATCTCATAGACTCCATCTATATCCCCTTGTTATTATTGTACTTGCCTATCAGTTTTTCCTCTTATTTGAATTCTTACTTTTCATAGTTTTACTGATGTCCTTTCAGCTGACCACAGTATCTCATTATGTTTGTCAAACCTATAATCAAACCCATTCTTCGATTTTTGTCTTTTTCTTCTTCTTACTTGACAGTAGACATTATTTGTGCGACTCTCAAGAAAGTCACAAATATTAACAAGTCATTTGTACTACTTAAAGGTACTTTACACTATCACACAAGTCTTACGTATTTTGAGGAAAATTCAACCCTGTTGTTATTGTTTATTAAAAGTTTTTAAACAAAATTTAGATTAGAGATGCGTTTTAATCAAAATACAAAAGACTTGTGTGGTAGCCCTGCAAATAATATTGGACCACCTGATGGACTGGTCTGATGTAATGCAAGAATTTTCCATGTCATTGTAAAAAAGTGTTTATAGTGAGACAGACATGTCGTCTGTCGTAGTAACTTACGCGGGATAATACATGGACTGATACATTAGCAGTAAGAACAAATCAAAGTTAATATGAAATTTTTAAAATACACAACTAAACTTATTTCACAAAAAGATATCTAATTCTAATTTTTAACTCTTATGGCGTTTTCTTTTCTAAAAAAAAGTGTTGCATAAGTGTTATATGTGACTTGGCAACATTTTTAAATGCTCCCCGAATTTTTAAGAAGTAAAGTAAATTCAATTACCAGTGGTGGCAAGACTACAACAATCCAAAGCAAAAAGAAACACCAGATGTTTTTTGTATTACATTGTTAGTGTTTACGGTTCGAAACTTGCCACCACCTTGTACTGAATACGCCTTGATCTAGTACTGCGCTCATGCCCCTTTAATTAAAAAGTGTGTTGAACATGAAGCATTTTTTTTAATTTTAAAGGGAACAGCATCTGAAAAGAACGCTTTACACTTTTAAAATAACACATTTATTTCAGAAAAGAACATAAAAAAGTGTAAAAGGCAGATTAAATGCAGAATTTTACTCAAAAAAGAAAACGCTATTAGTTTATTTGCAAACGCATAATAAGATTTTGAAGTATTTTTTACAATTTCTACCTTCAATATAGCTCGAGTTTAGTTGCATTGTATCAAACATTTTTACCGGACCGTCGTTTTCTATTAAGCGGTTTTTTACTTTCGAAAGCTTTTTCTGTCTTATAAATAAAAGATTTTTCATTTGGATTTCAGAAAAGTGACGAAAAATTAAAATTTTCTTTAATGAGGATTATTTTCACAAAACTTTCAAATCAACTTACGACCTTCTAATTCATTTTCTGATATTTTTTCTACTTATTATCAATTTGTTGAACTGATCTCTAGCCAAATAGTTATAGGGATAGTGCCGTTACTTTTTCCATATTTTATTTTTATATAACATTTTGTTTTAGTTTTGCACTGATGGTTGAAAATTCTTGCATATTTCATTCCGCAAACGTAACATACACATAACGCGGGCCACGGTCGTAAAAACTCAGCAATCAATAACACTTCAAAGTTCGAAAAAGTTAACAGCACTAAATACCTAGGTGCTTTAGTTAACAGCAACAACGACAAACACCTCTCTATTAACGATCGCATTCAAGCATCCGATACGACATTTTGTGCCCACATCAAACTATTTAAGTCGAAGCTAATACCACGCGCATTGAAAGTAAGACTATACAAAACAATTGTACTGCCAGTGTTAACATACTGCTGTGAAACTAAGAATCTTTAAAAGGAACATGACGAAGGACGCTACCTTAGAAGAAGCAACCGAGGGGTCGACAATATAATCGAAGGTAAAGACGTGGTGAAATTTGTTAAGGCTCTAAAACTAAGCTAGGCAGGACTCGTAGCCAGAATGCCCCAGAAGAAGAGCTCAACACAGAATTATAAACGCTACTCCATAAAGAACCAGAACAAGATGCAAACCAAGGTCAAGTTGGCTTGATGGTGTAGAAGAAGATTGTAGGATGGCTTATATATCAGATTGGACAATACAGATCCGATTGGAAGAATAATGTTAAAGAGGTTAAGGCCCACACCGCGCTGTAGCACCAAAAGATAATGATAATTAAGTCGATTACAAGCAGTGCTCTTAAACTAAATATGACCTAGTTTAAAGAAAATATTATTATTTGTTTCTGTTTGAATAAAACTTTACACTTCAAACACTCCAAAACTTAAAAGAAAAATAAAAAAAATTTGGTCTAAGTATACAAATTGATATTTGAAATGATCACAAGGGAAACCATGAATATGCAATTGCATGTTTTTCCTTGTGCGACCAATAAAGGCACAAACAATATATTTATCCGTTTTAGAGCCTTTATGAGTTTTGGCATGATTATAATTTGTATGCTGCATTTTTGTGCATAATTTAGTTAAACGAGCATTTTTGCAGCATGTTTTAAGTTCAAAGCGCATATTTTGCCTTTTTAAGGCATATTTTGATACATGTTAAATTTTTTTAGATGCCTACAAGAGCTTTTGCAGCAAATACAAAAAAATTTGTTTTCGAATTTCTGGTTAACATCTGGTACATTCAACATGTTGCTTCAATTTCGCCATCTACATTTAATTTGCACTCCAAAATTGTATGACAAATCAGGTTGTCATTGAAGATAAATGAAATGCGATGTGTATAATACATAGAAAACTTTTCGTATACCGATCGTCTCAGAATCACTTTTTAAATTGATCTAACGATGTCCATCCGTCCGTCTGGCTGATTTTCTGTGTGCAAAGTACAAGCTCCAATTTTGAAGATAATTATCAAATTATAATTTGATCAAATATGGTCGAAGTCTATGTCAATGGTGAGAATCGGTCTATAATTTCAAATATTCCCCGTAAAAACTTCTTTCCAAACTAGACTCTTTGTGTCTTTAAATTAAAATTGCCCCAAACAGATTTTACCAAAGTTCCCATCCTTAAATAGCTTTACCTTCCTTTTAAATGTTAACAAAAATTAACAAATAAGCGGTCGGAACTAAAATCTCTTTAAGACAAAAACCCATATGGATGAAAATATCCAGCGTTTTAAAAATTTTCGTGCTTATTTTATAGTTTTTACTGCATATTTAATGCGCATAAAACGCGTTCTCACAGCATATTTCTGGTTTCTCTGATGATCATTTTCGATAAGCGTGTAATGAAATTTGCATAACTCTTCAAACTATGGAGATCCTACTCTCAAACACTTACAGTATAATAAGGACAGCCTAGGCTTATTTTGGTAAAAACAATAAAAGAAAAAAATAGCTCGATGATAAAAAAAACTCAATTTAATTTTATAAATTGTCATATCTGATGAAAATTTTACAACAAAATTGTGGTTTTCTGTTGAGTCTTTCGCAAGTAAGCATGTTTTCAATAGACGGACAGACAGATTGAAGGACGGACATTGCTAAGTTGACTTGGAATTACTCAAAGCCCCTAATATATAGACTTTATGTGGTCTTAGATAAGAATTTTAAAACTTTTACACAAAACTACCAGCATTCACAACTAGTGGTGGAGGGTATAAAAAAAGAAGCATAAGCAACCAAGAGAAGAGCACAAATAATAATGTCAATCATACTGCTAACCACATTTACTACGTACATTTTCCTATCCGTCCATCAGCACATTCGTCTGTGTATTTTTTTTTTTTTGGCGAGTACAAAATAAAAATTGAAGGGAAAATATGGAAAATCCTGTTTTAACAACAATTTTATATAATTTTCTCATCTTTAAAAAACCACAAAAGGCTACAAAATTCAGCAACACCAAAGAACACTCATTCATATTGTATTTACAAAATGGAAGCAACTATTACACGTACTTTCGAACTCATACATGCCAGCCCTACCCGACAGTTCTGAAAAATGGGCGATTTCAATTTTTGATGACAGGACTCTCCCGATTTTACTAAATCAACGAAAATTTTTTTTGTGATGCAAAATTGCCTTAGTTTGTGGTTCCACTTCATTCAACAATAATAGTCCAAGGCCCGTTTTCACAACTTACCGACAGCTAAAGATAGGATTTTATCGGCCGTATAAAAAGTGTTCCATTATTACAACTTTACTTTAACCTACCAGGTAGGATAAAGCTTAATCTATTTTATCGCTCACTTTATGTTAAAGTAAAGTTTTAATAATGAAACACTTTTTTTAAGGCCGGTTAAAGTCTACTTTTAGCTATCGGTAAGTCGTGAAAACGGGCCTAAAATTAATAAAATTTTACGTATCTACATTGATGGAAAGGCGTCATAACGCTGATGTATTTCTACATCAGTAATATGACAAGTGTCTTCGTTTTTAACTCCATGATACTTTTCATCATGGTGATGTTAGCCTCAACATCACTTGGCCAAAGTGTCATCAGGGTCAAAATGAAATTATGTCAATGGGATGTCACATTGGCATCACAGAAATGACGAACATCTCCTCATTGCGATTACGCAATAACATCGGAGAAAGGACACATTAACAACAATTCAATGACAATTTGTCATTAAGTGAAAATCATTGGAATTGACTTAAGTCAAAATGAAAGAATATTATTATTTACTTACCCGTTACATATGTTTGTTTCACGTTTGCTGAATAACGACCCTGGTTTACAGCAGAACTCTCAATAATAAGACAACAGCACCATGCCCCATATGGTTTTCGTAATCATTCTACTTTAAAAATTTGATTTAACTAAATAATTTAAAAGAATAGAACATAGGAGTTTTTGCTTCCTTTAATGCATTGTAATCATGAAAATAATGTTAATAATATACAAAATGTGGCATCGAATTGTTGTCACAATAGTCATAAAATAGATGACACGTAAAACATGACAAAATTATACGAAGACGTTAGTCATTGGATTGATGTTATTTTTTGCATCATTGATGCCATTTCCAGTAACATTGATGGCACAATGCTGATGTTAGGGCGTGTATTGTGGAAGTGTATTGTGGAAGCATAAACAATTTTAAGGGTTAAAGGTTCGACTTTTAGAATAACGTTTCACCTTAAGTTTAATCGATATTCAAAACTATCTCACTTTCATACGGCGGCATGAAATAACCCCCCAAAATATAACCCCCCAAAAAAATAATGAAATAACCCCCCAAAATGTTGTACAGAGAACAACAAAAACGATTTTTGGGGGGTTATTTAATTTTGTTTGGGGTGTTATTTCATTTTTTTAATTGGGGTATTATTTCATATGAAATTATCCCCCAAAAAATCGTTATGAAATAAAGCCCCAATATATTTTTGGGGGATTATTTCATTTTCAACTTTATAATGAAAACGTTTTGGGCGCAAGGATTTATCCATTTTGGTATACACCAGCTTCGATAAAAAAAAAGCTGCCCTGCATAGCCGGCCTTCGGCCTGGCGCAGTAGTTTTCTTCTATAGGGTATACCAAATACCGGCTTCGCTAACTAAAGCTTCTCTGCGTAGCCGGACCGAGTCGGTATTTTTATACTATAGAGGAGAAAATCCTGGCGCTATGCAGAGAAGCTGTAGCTAGCGAAGCCGGTGTTTGTTATACCATAGAGGAAAAAGTCATTGCGCCCGGCCGAAGGCCGGCTATGCAGAAAAGCCTTAATTAGCGGAGCTTGGGCTTGGAATATCATACCATGATATATATCGCCTGATTCTTTAAAGCAAAACTGTATAATTTATTGCATTACATATATTGGGCCTTTATTTCATTTCAGAAATTGGGGTTTTATTTCATATGAAATAAGCCCCCAAAAATTAGGGAATTATTTCATTTATGTTTGGGGCGTTATTTCATTTCGTTGGGGCTAATTTAATTTTCAAAAATGGGGCTTTATTGCATATGAAATAAGGCCCCACGCTTTGGGGGGTTATTTCATTATTATTTTGGGGGTTTATATTTTGGGGGGTTATATCATGCCGCCCTTTCATACTTATTGTCCGAATTTAGATATCAAAATTTTTAGGCTTTAGGAAATGAGAGGCGATTATCTTTTTTCCCAACGAAAAAATGTACATTAAAGAAATCTGGTTTTCTCAATGTCTCATTTGCTTCGATTTAATCGCAAAGCTAACCGGCACTCATCTGCCAATTATTTATTTTCCTTTTATTTAACGTACAGATAAATTCAATCAGCTGACTCCCAACTTTTACATGTATTTTGAGTGGCGTTGCCAGCTTAAAACAATGTTTTTTGTCGGTGTATTGAGAAACCCAAAATCGTTAACGGACAGTTTATCGGTCCAATAAATTTATGTTGACATTAAGTAACAGACAGTTTGTCTATACATTGAGAAAATGGCCATTAATATTTTTACAATCCTCAGCTACAACGATGTCCATTGGTGTAAGAAAGAAAACCTCTCCGAGCTATTTTTGTATATACAACAGAATCAGGGTCCACTAATCGCATCCGCTTTGCTTATCGTTTGTTATATACAAACTTAGTTACTCTAGATGTCAAAATTCCATATAAAAACAATTAAGAAAGTATAGTCGGTCAAGCCCGACCATATGATACCCTACACCACATTATTTAAAAACACATCATGCTTATGTGTCCATCTAAACATAGATTTATCTATGTTTATAAACTAAAATCGGTTTGAAAGTTTGTGAGAGGCAGTAATTGCCCCCTGCCTCCCCTTGTGATCCTATTTTTTAAAAACTGTATAGCTAATGTGTCCCTACGGATATGGATCTGTCTATGTTTTAAATTTCATTAAAATCGGTTTGAGAGGCAGAAATTGCCCCTAACTCCCCTCGTGGTCCGATTTTTTTTAAAATTTATACATATGGTTTTATCTATGTTTTAAATTTCATTAAATTCGGGTTGATAGTTTCTGAGAGGAAAACATTTCCCCCTATCTTCCCTCGTGATCCTACGATTCCGCCCATTTTCAATAGGCTTGGTCCTTCTGCCAATAAGAACCTATGACCCAAATTTTATCAAATTATCTCCAAAATTGCGACCAGCACTTTGCGCACAAGGTTACATGGACAGCCAGCCAGGCAGCCTACCAGCCAGCCGGACAGACATCGCTAGTTCGACTCAGAAAGTGATTCTGAGTAGATTGGTATACTTTAAGGTGGGTCTAGGACCACTAGGCGTTACACACATCAGCACAAATGCATAAAAACTTATAGCGAAAACAACTCTCTCAAATAAATGTGTCTTGAACGAAATAGTATATTTATATTTCTTTATAACAGGACTTCCCCGATTCTTGTATATATATTAATTATTATCAAGTTGTTTGATAAACTTGTTTTCTGTCACAACTTTGTGCTATTTGGCAATGAACTTGACGACTGCTGGTCTGCTTCTATATAAATCTGTTGTTAACTACGTAGAGGGAACGATTCTCACCACAGTAGCTGGCTAACATTTCTCACAGGACTAGTATGATTCTATGTTTTTCTTATTGAGTTATTTATCAAAAATATGGCTTTACTAAAATTTTAACTATGAATGGAAAAATTAGTAGCTTGATAATATTGATCGGTGCACGATCCCAATAGGTGGTTTCGGTATTACTCGTTTGTGTTTAAGTTTGCATTGCCTTAGAACATTTGTCCTAGTATAGCGATAAAATAAGGATTCGGTTCTGCTTCGATAAAAAAGATTCTCTTTAGCTTTTTTTGTAAGCCAAGGACCTAATGAAATAGATAAGAATTGGTCCATGATTAAAGCTCACCTCTATACAAATGTCCCGGAATAGAGCATTTGTATTCGAAAATATCAAAATCACGTTAGGTTTCTTTTAACCAATTCAGCGCGACAAGGTTTTATTGCATTTTGTGCTAGTAGGTCTAAATAGGGACAACTTATTATCAACAAGAACTACTTGCATCGAAAAGATGTGAAGCAAATTATTCCATCGTTTCTCGAAAATTTAGAAAAAAGTGTGTACTGTAACTCATGTCGAAAACTATCGAAAAAATTTCCGTCGTTACGTTTAAAATATCATAATATTCCACTCGAAGCCGATGTGAAATTGCAGACATTAGAAATCCCAACTAGACATGTCGTTGACGGCGACTAAAATTGAAAAGTTTTAACCGACAGCGTCGAAAATACAACCGCCGGCAAAACCAAATAATGTTAAGTGCGACTTTAATGTTTGTTGTTTACAAAATGGCTTTGAAAACATTTGTATATTTTTACATTTTTTAAAAACTTTTTAAAAGCAAAATAATTAAACAATGAACAAATCAACCAAGAACAAAATACTTACATACGTATCTCTTCCGTGTTATTTTTTATTGCGTTTTTAATATATTTTTTGTGCAATATTTTTTTTCTCAACCCATGTTTATTGGTGAGTTCATTTGACAGTTCAAAGCGGGAACTTTCTCACAAAAATTTTACTGAGACACTTTTTCTGTAAATTGGTAAGTGATTTTCTTACGTGACAGGTAATACTCGCCAAAAATTGTACAGACGCAGTTAAGTGAGAAAACCCGTTGTTTGTTTCAATTTATGGCATTTTTGTTTAATTTCCAACATTTCAATCGAAAAGTTTCTCGACGCGGGAGGTAGAGAACATGGGCACTGTTTCTTTTATTGCATAGAGAGCTGTTTGATTTTTGTCCATAAGTTCCAATTTTTGTCCAACATTTTTCATAAAATCCTCAGACACCAGAACTGCCGGGCACGCATTCTTATTTTCATACCTGCAAACAAAACTGAAATCATGTGATTTTGCTATTGTTTGCGAATTTTTTTTTCAGTGTGTGGGTAGAGTGGAAAAATATCTGTGTGATCACATATTTCAATTGTAGTATTTGAGTTGAGTACAAAAAATATTGTTCTGGTTACAGGCAACGAAGAACTTTTATTTGAATGGATGGATTTTTGGTGGTTCTGATAGATGTACAGAATGTCTTATTGTGTGCTTGTTTGTGCTGCCTTGTTGGATCTAAGTGATTGTTGTACATATTCTGTTTTATTTTATATTTTCGTTTTATTTTCATAATTAGTTTTTTCTAATACTCGTGTGTAAATTGACTTCTGTGTTGTCACTGTTAAATGTAGGGTATTTTGTTCGTCAAAATGTAAACATTTTCAAATGTCTGCTTTAGCTTTTTCTTCTTGTTGTTGTTTTGTTGTCGTTGTTATTGTTTTTCACCACAATTGTATCATCATCAAATCATGACACCCTCAGTTCTTGCGATTCTTTTAAATTTCTTTACTTTTTGTTCGTGATGTTAGAAACATATTTGACTTAAGGCAGGGGAGTAAAAGCTTAAACAGATCACACTAATTCAATCATTTCTGTGTTGGCTGTTTCCCTTAATATTTTTAAGGTTGTTTGTCATTTTCCGTTATTTAATTTGATGGCAACTAGATAATTTAGAAAATATTTAACAATGTTTTTATGTCTGTAAATTATGTTTGATATATCCACAAACACTATGGGATGGAGATAATAGTTTTTTTTTTAATACGGCCTAAAAGGGATATGAATTTTTTACGAAAATCTTTCGAAAATGCTTATTCTTGACTAGTATTTTCTTTAAATTCTTGACGATTTTGTCATATTTTTGCGATTGATTTAAGCGTCTAATCTCCAAAAATGTAATAATGTTCTCTAAAAGCTGTGATGTTGGTTCTGATCAGCGTTAAAAAAACTGCAGTCAAAGTAGAAAAACTGACATTTTTCCACTTCTTCATTTGTCATTGGCCAAGAAAATCTGTTGCTTATACTTCTGATTCATTCAATGTAAAGAGTCACTGTCAAACCAACTCAAAAAGCGAAAATTTTTTGTTCGACAGTTTTCGATTTCGACTTCAGTTTTTTAAACCCTGGCTCTGATACCTTAGATATTTTATACCGTCTTTTCAATGACTGTTAGAAGCTAATAAATTGGTCAATAATACGGGAATATTCTTAAGAATATTTGTTGTTTATCGTTTTATCGTCAGTCAAGCTTCTCAAATCTCCGTCAAAGAGATGTTATATTACTACAATTCTATTAGCCTGTCAATGTTAAAGACATCTTCCAAGGCTTGAGGGGTTTTCTGTAATTACTTAAGTTTGGGTTTCTACGTTAGGACGGCTGGTAATAGACCCACGAATGAGTTAGCGTCAGATTTGGTTTAAATACCTTTAAGGCTGTGTCAGTCACTAACACTTCGTCGGCATATTATTGGTTTGGCGCATATGCCAAAAAGTCGTAGATAAGAAAACGATAATGAAGGTTTACATGAAGTTTTTTGAAAATATATACCCGATAGATATTTTTCACCACTACTTTCGGCATATGTTTTAAAGAAAAATTAAAATTTCTTGTCAACTTTCAAGAATAAAGTTAGAGGTTTATATTATTTTATTGAAAATTAAAGATATTGTTTTGTGCCGCATACGCCACTTATTCCCCTTTTCTTATGCCAATGAAACAAAGCGTGACTGAAATTTATTTTGTTGTTGTCATTATATTTTTCTCTCGCTTTAACTACATGTTTTGGCAATGAATCAAAGCAAGAGATTCATTGCTGCATTCACCAAACAGTAGCGTGTAGATCAAAACAATACTTAAAAAAAATAAATGCTTTATGTATCTGAAAGAATTAAAAATTTCTTGAAACAGGTCTTGGATTCAGAAAGGCATTATGTATTCAAAATATATAAACCCCATCTAACTCAATTTTTTCCAATGGTCGGTAGGTCAAACGAATTATGAATTGACGACTTATTTTTATCATTGTCGCAAGTGAAAGTTTAAAATGAAAGTTAAATGTTTTTCACCTTCTCTGGCAAAAGTAAAGATAATACTCATCAATTATAAACTAATGGATCTTCGTAATGTATCTGGATCAAGATCTAATGATCTACTGCGATATCTTACGGCTACAAATTGAATTTTACTCCTCTTTCACGAACAGTTGCAGTGTAGTAGTGCTTTCCGACTCTTATTAATTATTTGCCCTAAGTGAACTACAACGATTACCTAGACCTACGCCCTGAAATTTCCTGTAATGTCATTGCGTTCTAATAAAGCTTTACATAAACTGCTATAACTGGATGGTACGTGAAAACCGCTCTACAAAATTGTCTCGTTGGCGAGTCATAATTATCTTTAAGTCCAGTAAAATATACTTCTTGTAACGGGTATCCTATAGTAGAGTTTACCACGACTATACTTTCTTACTTGTTTTGAACTGCAGTTTCGATTAATAAACTTGAATACTTGATACCATAATGAAAATATGTACTTTTCTTCCTCCATTCCACTGCCAAAATTTGATAAAATTATAATTGTATTTAATTCTAATCCAGTGTAAAGGAGCTACTAGAATTGTATAGAACAAACGAACGTTTATTAAGATTATCATCAACAGCAGCCGCCAAAACAAAAAAAAGGCATCAAGCTAACAGCAACTTGTAAAAGAATTAAATCATTTCTGAAAGTCATACAATTTTTTATGCTCTTATAAACCGAAAATAGTAAAAATTCAGAATTGCAGATAACTTTATTCAGAACAATTTATTAACTATAATATCAAGGTCTGTTTGCGATTATATCTTAAGGGACAAAAGGTAAATTTAACAGGAGTTTTTATTGGGTTTTTATTAATATTTTTTTTTCTTAAGCAGCACAATACTTTATTTGGATTTAGATGGGCTTTTTCTCTGCAACGCACATAGGGGTTTTTTGCCAATCTAGCCGGACATTAAGCAAAAAATTAAATTTAAGAAATGGAAAAATTTAAGTACGCAGCTCGACAGACAACAAAGTTCTGCATCGTTTAGTGAATTTTCAAGTCTTTTGCTTGAGATTTGTGGTTTTGGGACACTGTTAAAACCAGGAAAGTTGATTAAACTGCATGCGTGTTCATTGACTTTTTACGGTTTTGGGAGGTTTACAATATATTTTTTTTGTAGATAATCGAATAAAGATTTTACATTGAAATCTGTGAAAGACTATATAAACAGCTAATTATGAAAATTTTTAGAAACATTTTATTAGAAGTTTTTATGATAAAAAAATTAGTTCGAAATTAAAAAAAAACGAATTTTTTTCAGGTTTTTGTAATAAAAAAAATTTTAAAGGTTTTTGAAGGTGAAGCCCTAGAAACCCTTTCGTCAGTCATAAAATGTTTTGGTTGTACGTAGATGTTTTTTATTTAAAGGGATCTGCGAAACAGTAAGTAACGGGTTTTAACCACCTGTGCGGCCGCTAAATGACGTTATTTTATGGAGCAAAATAAATGTACCTGTTTTGCATAACTTTTAAAATCATTAACAACAAAAATAATATATAATAAAAAATCAAATCTGGGCTCTAGGTACTTAGTTTTTTTTAATATATATTGTGGTTATAGCATAAAATTGTTATCAGAACCATTTTGAAGCTTTGAGAGTAAAATGGAAAAAGTGTATAATACATGGCGCAACTGTAATGAGTGAGGCATTGTTGCCTATCGGGCTATTATCAGAAGAAGCGTCTGAGGCACGAAATAAACATTTTCGGCTTTACAGGCAGAATTTAGCTAGAAAGTTTTCGAGGGTTCAGTGTAACAAAGATGTTATAAATAGACTTTTGCTCAGTTCTGACCCACTGATTACTAGTATAAGACCAACTCAAAAAAAAAGTCATTACCCTTTACGAAAGAAGCGATTTCTTTTATGCTTCCAACTGTACTTGGCTCTGAAGAGAATTCATATTCAGAAGAGGAAGAAGAACCATGTCACTCATCATCATCTTAGTGCAAAAGAGAAGTTATTTTAAATAAAATTTGCTGTTACTATTATAAATAAGTTATAATTACGAATATATTAATTATTTTCAGATAAATTAAATACTATAAAAAACATAAAATCTTATAAATTAATATGTTTTGGAAATAAGCAAAAAAAATTTTTTTTACAGGGTCATTCCGGAAGAGGGGGGGTTTGGAGGTATACCTCCCCCACCCATAAAAGTTCAAAAATTTAATTTTTATAGTATTAAGGCGTTAGAAATCTATTTCTTTTAATATTTACATTTTTTTTTAAATACTATTTTATGTAACCGCCCTCAAAAGGGGGCGGGGGCGAAAAGTGTAATTTTACGATCTCATGGGTCTTATTTTAGGTTTTTTAACTTTCGCCGACGTTAAAAGTTGCATTTGCCAAACAAAAGTATGGGAAAAGTTTAAAAAAAATTGCATTTTTCAGAGGTTGGATTAGTTCTTCTAGGGGGAACCTTTTCCTCCTTGGTCCGACTTTATTTATTTTTGAGGTTTACCTGCCTATGACAATATCACATATTTCTGACAAGTTTCATCGATCTAGGGGCACTCAATAACTTTAAAGAAGCAATATAAGCTAAAACAAAAAGTAATGTCCGGCTAGATTGGCAAAAAAACCCTATGTGGGACGGCTGGTAATAGACCCACGAATTAGTTAGTGGTTTCGGATTTGGTTTAAATACCTTTAAGGCTGTGTCAGTCACTAACACTTCGTCGGCTTATTATTGGTTTGGAGCATATGCCAAAAAGTCGTAGCTAAGAAAACGATAATGAAGGTTTACATGAAGTTTTTTGATAATATATACCCGATAGATTTTTTTCACCACTACTTTCGGCATATGGGCATTTCCTGGGTTCACGAACGTACGTTCGTACGCTTTGGATGAACAAATAATATAGAAAACAAAAGTTTTCCTAGCATTTTTTTTTCGATTCGATAGCATTTGGGTAGCTCTATGTTTAGTGCAAAAGATGGAATTAATCGAGTTTAAGTTTTCATAATAAGAGTTATAATATAAGAGTTATAAGAGTTATAGAAGTCAACTTTGGCTGACAGTAGTGAAATGTAAAAATCTGCGCAATGGAACGGAATATTCCAAAGTGATTAATTTACTTTAAAAGTGTATTAATGAAGGGCTCCATCCAGTATTTACGAAATAAAATATCTCTCTTGGTTTTTGTTTAATTGGCTTATTTACCGGTCGCGAAGGTACGGATCGCGAACGTATGATTTTTCCATATGTTTTTTTATTATTATCACCACGCATTTTCCCATAAATGTCTTAAAAAAAAAATAAATACTCTTTTACAATTGATTGTAATGGATAGATTATGCAGAAAGAGTGTAAACATAACATTTTGCTTGCATGTAAAATAAGAAAAATATAACATTTTCAAGTTTCCAGCCCAATTTCCTCAAGTAAAACAGCTGAGATATGCTATGAAACCATTCTTTTATAAGAACAAAGACTTTTTTTTTATAATAATAAACAGTAAAAGACGATGATAAGCAACAGTTTAGTTTTTCATCCTGGTAGACCATTCTGGGGAAATGCCCATATGTTTTGAAGAAAAATTAAAATTTCTTGTAAACTTTCAAGAATAAAGTTAGAGGTTTATATTATTTTATTGAAAATTAAAGATATTGTTTTGTGCCGCTTATGCCACTTTTTCCCCTTTTCTTATGCCAATGAAACAAAGCGTGCCTGAAATTTATTTTGTTGTCGTCATTATATTTTTCTCTCGCTTTAACTACATGTTTTGGCAATGATTCAAAGCAAGAGTGAAATTTATTTTGTACGTTTTTGTATGGGGAATTTGCTGCATTCACCAAACAACAGCGTGTAGAGCAAAACAATACTTAATAAACTTTAAAATAGTTGATATGGAGCAAAATAAAGCCTTTATGTATCTGAAAGAATTAAAAATTTCTTGAAACAGGTCTTGGATTCAGAAAGGGATTATGTATTCAAAATATATAAACCCAACTATACAACTATACTTTCTAACTTGTTTTGAACTGCAGTTTCGATTAATAAACTTGAATACTTGATACCATAATGAAAATATGTACTTTTATTCCTCCATTCCACTGCCAAAATTTGATAAAATTATAATTGTATTTAATTCTAATCCAGTGTAAAGGAGCTACTAGAATTGTATAGAACAAACAAGCGTTTATTAAGATTATCATCAACAGCAGCCGCCAAAACAAAACAAAAAGGCATCAAGCTAACAGCAACTTGTAAAAGAATTAAATCATTTCTGAAAGTCCTACAATTCTTTATAAACCCAAAATAGTAAAAATTCAGAATTGCAGATAACTTTATTCAGAACAATTTATTAACTATAATATCAAGGTCTGTTTGCGATTATATCTTAAGGGACAAAAGGTAAATTTAACAGGAGTTTTTATTGGGTTTTTATTAATATTTTTTTTTCTTAAGCAGCGCACTACTTTATTTGGATTTAGATGGGCTTTTTCTCTGCAACGGTATAAATTCAAAGACTATGAATTTGTTCGCCTTTGTAACGAGTTTTTATAAACTACCAGCCGTATTCATAATGAAAATTTGGCATTAAGTTAGCACAAAGTTTATTTATAATATACTTACCAAACTGTGGATACCGACTGGCTAAACTCTTGTTTACGTGCTGCCAACTTGTGAAAAACAACTTTTTAATGTTAAACAATTTGGTTGATTTTAATTAAATTATTACTGTTTTATTTTATATAATTTTATTTTATTTTTATATTTTTTTTTTTTATTTTAATATAAAAACCTTCAAAATTTTTATATGTGGAGAAAAAAACAAAAAAAAAATTTACAAAAAAATGACAAACCAGCGATGTTTAATGCAAACGAGTTGCATTTTTGAGTAATGCAATGTGGCATCATAAAAATTCAGAGTTGATTTATTAAAAGTTGGCAGATGGAGAAAAGTTCGTTATGAATTAACTCTGTGCCAACACGTTGCTTAGCTTAATCGGCATTCTAGTAAGCAGCTCGTTGTTCGTAGTGTACAAACTGTGGCTAACTTTTTGTTATGACATATTTGCTTATAAACTCGATATTTATACAAAATTATTTTTAAGAGGATTTTTCAATGAAAGCATATATTTGAGTTCATGTTCAACAAACGGTTTTTGGTTCGGATTTTGCACATAACTATTTTTTTGTATGTATTTAAATATCTACTTGATGTAATTGTAATTTATCTTTTTTTTTGTAGTTTTCTTCTCTGCAAATATGAACGAAGGAAAAAACATAAATATTTAAAATGAAACCAAAAAGTATGATATATTCAGCAGTGGTGATTCTTTGATACCTTTTTAGGAAAGGGCTTAATTAACTATGATCTTCACAAAATTTTACCTCACACTACTGTGTTGTGCAACGTCTGAGGCGTATTAATATAAAGTTTTGGAGGAGACTTTATATGGGAGTTATGGTAAATTATGGACCGATCATCACAAAAACCAGCAGAGTGACTTTAAGGTGCCAAATTTAAAGGCGACATCTTAATTTGTCACCTTATTACTGTAGCAGTACTAGGGATATAAAACAGTATTCCGAAAGTGGGATTTATATGGGGGCAAGGGTCTAATTATGGACAGACCTTCATTGATTTTAATAGTGTAGTTTTAATTCTTATAACACTTAATCGGACAAACTTTAACCACAATAGCTTTTTATACTACGGATTAAGGCACACTCAAGTGTTGTTCAAGAATGGGCTTTATATGAAGCCTATGACGCTGCGAAATTTGGTGACCCAAATGGCCCAAAACATTATAGGAAGCGCAACAACATGCAATTTTTGGGGTATTTTTTTGTTTTTTTTTTTTGGAGTTTTTGGCATCCTTTCGTGGGGTGATTTTGCAATTGTTGTGAAATTAAAAGTGACCCGAATGGCAAGGAATGAAAAATTGGCCCCATACAAAAACGCAAGCTTTACTTTGGGATAATTTTTACCTGCCACTAAAAAGATAACTCAAAGCAAAATCGCCTAAGAAATATATGAAAATCACCCAAAAAATTTATATTCAAGTTTGGGTGATTTTGAGTTGGAAATATCACCAATTTTTTTTTTCTGCGACTTTTTGTAACTATTGGGGTAGCGAAGCGGGTGTTTATTATACCATATAGGATAAAGGCTTGCGTCTATGCAGAAAAGCTTTAGTTAGCGAAACCGGTGTTTGTTATACCGGCCTAAGTCCGGCTATGCAGAAAATTTTAGCTGACGGCTTCGGACTTAGAAATTTGGATTTTTGAATTCGGGATTTTAAGTTTCTGGCATATGACCCAACTAATAATTACTAGCATTCAACCCGCTTCTTTGTTAGTGTCTTCTTTCTTTCATGGACACGTTTATATGCCAAACTTTATTTTTTGTGCTTCTAAGTTCAATATTATAGAAAATTCCAAAAGTATCACACGTTAAACACAAAAGTAAAAAAATATATTAAAATTTCCCGTATTTTTCCTTTTTAATATTTTTTTCTCCCCATTGATGTATCAAAAACTTAAATATTGTAGATGGAGTCTATTATTTAGTACATACATATGTATATAAAAATGAATGAAGAAAATTGTTTTGTAAAAAAGTAATAAATTTAGCAAAGAGAAAAACACCATAATTGTATTTTTTAGATAACTTACGAATTTCCATGTTTATTGGTTTAACAGATAGATGGCGTGACAAAAAGTTTCAAAAGGATCAAATTTCAAAAAAGTACCAGACACCTGTCTGCTTTTTTTTTTTAAACTAACAATAACAATAAGTGTTAAGCTTTTTATGTATCTCTTGTAGTTTAGGAGATATGAAACTTGCGGGATCAATTTAGCGAGAGGCCAGCCATCGGTCCAAATGTTAACTTTATAGTTCAATAAGTCAGTAATTTAACAATTTAATATTATAAAAATTTGAAAAAAGTACTAAAATTTTTTTGTATCTCTCTAAGTTATGGAGATGTTAGGTTATCGCATTAAGGTGGCATGTCATAACGTCCAGTGTCATAGTGTCCATGGACATTATTACACTTTCAAAAGTGTCATAACGTCCATCAAAGAAATGTCATAGCGTCCGCGGACGTTATGACACTTTGCAAAGTGTCCTAATGTCCACAACTTAACTTATAATGAAAAATATTAAAATGTGTAAAATTTGTTTTGAAATACCGTTAAAATTTCAAATTTGGGATCATAGCCGGCCTTCGGCCGGGCGCAAAGATTTTTCTCCTCTATGGTATAACAAATACTGGCTTCGCTAACTAAAGCTTCTCTGCGAAGTCGGTCTTCGTTCGGAAACAAGGCAGATTTTAGAAACTTTACTTTGCGAAACCGGTACTTGTTATACCATAAAGGAAAAACTTCTTGCGCCGGTCTTTGTTATACCATAGAGGAGAAAATCCTTGCGCCCGGCCGAAGGCCGTCTATGCAGAGAAGCTTTAGTTAGCGAAGCCGGTTTTTGTTATACCATAGCGTAGAAAATCCTTGCGCCCGACCGAAGGCCGTCTATGCCGAGACGCTTTAGTAACGGCTGCCGGTATTTGTTATCGTATGTTACAAAACCAAATATTACAGGTCAGCTATTTTTCTAATTTTCTCTGCTTTCGCTTGCAATATTAAAATGAAAATATACATTACATTTTTGGAGTAACGAAGTGGAATTCGCCTACAATATTTTGTCAGGTGACGTCTCTTTGAATGAAGAACAAGATTCCATCAAAAACTCAATTTCCAAAAAATTGGCATATACGATAATTTTACGCAAAGGGGTCGATATGTTTAATATATGCACCCAGAGAAAAAACAACAAAACCATTTTTAAAAAAATGTTAACCATATTATGTTTAATTTAACCAAATCATTGTCACCGACAACCATATTATGGTAAAATAAGTTTCTTTAAAAATAGTTTTGTTGGTTGTGACCATAATAAAACCTGTTTTTCTCTGCGTGTATGTAGATCTTTTTTTGCATTTAACATGTTTAGTAATTATGGACCTTATGACATTTTTAAAAATGACATAATGTTCATTTGCAAAGTGTCTTAATGCCCACGGACATTATGACATTTTCAAAAGTGTCACAGTGTCCATGGACACTACGACACTGGACGTTATGATATGCCACCTTGCAAAAAGCTATATTCTTTTTTGAGTAATTAATTATAATTATGCAGTGATTAATTAATATTTAACTATTGAAGAGTGCACAAAATTTAACGGAGGGCTCAAATAAGTATAACTGTCCATACTGCCGAGCAGCTGATGAAGATACAATGCAATTTTTTACATAAAACTTACATTTGTATGTAATTAAATTTATATAAATAATTACACTTATTGCAAATTGGTTAATTTTTAATTTTTTTTTTTTTTTTTTTGGGGAAAAAATTCGTTTATGCTTTTTGGGCAAAATTTCATATATAACTTTTTGGGTCATTTTTCATGTTCTTTTGGGCGATTTTTAATTTTTTTTTTTCTTGGGCCATTTTTCTTTGGGCGATTTTTCCTACAGCCGCCTGATAGATTAAATAAAAAATTGGTGATTTTTCGTTATTTTTTGGGCCTATTTTTCGTTAATATTGAGTGATTTTTCACATATTGCTTTGGGGGATTTATTGGCAGCCATTATGTTTCATATGCTAATATTTAAAGCTTTTGTTTGCGAAGCCGGTGATTGTTATTCCAGGAGGAGAAAATCTTTTCGCCCAGTCAAAGGTCCGAAGATGGTATCTATCGCACGATTTTTCAAATCAAAACTGAACAAGTATGCTTGATATTAAAATTCAGGATTTGAAATTTCGGAATTTTGAAATTCGGTATTTTGGAATTCGAAATTTAAAATTTCTGGCATATGACTCAACTCAAATTTCTAATATACTTTTTTTGTTTTTTTTTTTCATTTTGGACTTTTAAAGGTAAAACAGAAGTATTGATTTATTTTTGAGTGACGTATGGTAAATTATCATCCGATATTCACGAAGCTAAACAGTGTAAATCAAGAAGAGATTTAGTGGTTGCAATTGAAACATGTAAGGGTAACCTGTCCGTGCGATTCCCGCGGCAGTCAAGAATGAAAAATCTATATATATAAAAATAAGTCCGTATATGTACGTCGCCGAACTACTCATAAACGCGTCGTGCGATTTCAACTTATACACTACGTAGGCAGTGGCCCATATATGGTTTATACACTCATAAAATTATTACAGTAACTGATTGTAGGTTATTAAATTCGTTTTCGGTACTGTTAAAATTGAATAAAAATATAGTTATTTTACGAATAAATTTATTTTTCAACATTTATGTTTGTTATTAAAAAAACAAACTACCAAAAAATAATGTTTTCCGTATTTTTTTTTGTTAATTTGTTTGATTTCTATCGGTTAAAATATATTTTTTAAAAGTAAAAACTATTCAATTTTAACGAATATGATGTTCAATAAATAAAAAACTTAGAAATTACTGAAAAAATCATTTGTTTTAAATGAAATGTAAATGATCCGTTTTTTAAATGAATTTTAATTTGTTTCAAATGAATTTTCGTTTGAATTTAACTACATAATATTTTGAGTGTATGAAGTTTGGTTGAAATCCGATAACGCATGTGTGTGCGGTGCGTATGTGAAGTGAGTGTGTTTTTGCCGCAGGAAAACCAACTTTATTAAAAACAAGTGTGTTTCTTTTCTTATTTTGTTTTGCCGTGCGAAGCAGGCAACGGGCCCGCTAGTTATCAATAAGTTTTAATTAATTTCATATTGTAAAATTCCTTTCTTCATAAAAATAGTTTAATGAAAATTAAATTTGATGAACTTAAAGCCTTATTAAAATATCAAAATTTGTGTGATTTTTATTCGTAAAAGACGAATTTGTGCCAAATCGGTGCATTTCACCATTGGCTTTAAGTTAGTTTTTTGTATATTGTGGCGTTATTTTCTCTTGATCAGGGTTTTTGTGATGCCTAAGTGGTTCGGAAAAAGAAATGTTAATATATCGCCAAGTTGTATTTCAAAAAGGAGGTATGTCTATGTAACGGGACTTGGTCAACGTTTCTATCCATAACTCTTTTCTTACAGAACAAATGTTTCTATATTTCTACCCCAAACTGCGCGGAGAACTCTAAATAATCGGACACATTAATCTCTCCTGTCTTTTGCGTCTTGTCGTGTGTAGCACACGAAAAGTCCAAACCAAATACACCCTTGTTCTACACTTGTGTTGATGAAGGGTATACAAATCAAAAAAATAAAACAATTTTAGAAAGTCATGCCTGCCTTGTGCGTACTTGTCACCCGTGGACTGTTCCGTGTTTAAAATATTTTAATCGTTAGCATTGTCTTAGAATTATTTTGAGGCATTGTAAACAGTGTACTGATACAAATTTTTTCTAAATATAAAAAAATATTGAAAATTTTATAAAATGTTTGGATACTTGTGCTTTATTGTTAGAAAAGGGCAAGCAGTGGGCTCTCATATACGTATACATAAAAGTAAAAACAGGGTGTGCTAAAAATTAATTTTATATACTGCCTGTTTAACGATTTCGAACGTCAACGTTCGCATAGAAAATTACATTTGAAACAAAAACAAATTTTAGAACTTACGTTGTTAATCGAAAATTATAACATAAATATTTAAATTATGCGATCTTTACGTGTCACTGTCCTAGGCAACAGCACAGCAGGCTGAGATGGCTAGGTAGAAGGTTTATAGGCTAATTGGGAGATGTCTTGGGCTGGATAACCTGACGAAATTCGTAATGGGCATGAACTGGCTGTATAACAAGAAGATGGGGACTGAGGATATTTAGGACTACAGGTAACCCTCCTACAAGACGGCTTCCTACAAAACGATTTCGATCTTACACGAAAAATAATTTGCGGAAATCTCCTCATCTACAACACGGTATCATTCTAACACGATAAAATGAAATTGAAACTCTATCATGATTGAGTTGTTAAAATTGTACCAAAATAGTATAAAAATACTAAGTTTTGCATCCCTGTTACGATTTAGTTAGATTTCAGTGATTCAGCAATATGTACGAACATATTTCTAATAAAGACAATGAATTTAAAGAAAATATTTAATTAAAAAAAAAAATATAACACGTTTTCCTACAACACGGCGTTTTCTAGGAACCTATCTACCGTGTTGTAGGAGGGTTACCTGTATTGTGCTAGTAGGGTTGTTTTACCACTATTTCTTATGCTTTCCGTCTTGTTTTCTTCCTTCTTTTCCTTCTTATCTTCTTTAATTAACTAAGGCGCCTTAATTGACCACACTGGTCTCTGGGTGAAGGTGTGCAGATTGACTCCATACCAGCCTTTTACCTAATCTAACCTATCTGATCATTGATTCAACTTCTTATTTAATCAAATTACGATTTTTTTGTAATCAAAGTGAATTAGTTATAGAATTAACAATTTTTTAAACATCAATTCAACAGTTTTTTTTTTGCAGAATATTAAAAAATGATTTAAGTTTTTTAAAAAATGGTAAAAGTCTTTCTTAAATTTGTTAATTAAATTTTTATGTAATTGAAAAAAAAAAATTTGTTGAATTATTTAAAATTTTGTCAATGTGATTCTAAGTGAGAATAAATCATTTTGGCCATTAAGAAATTGATTGAAAAAACTATGAAAAATTAATTGATTGTACAGCTTTTGTTTAGTTCAAATCAATTTTAGTCTATTTTCTGAAAATATTTAAAAAGGAATGGAAAATAGAAAAGAATAAATAACACAAAATCATAGAAGAAGAAAATGAGTAAGAAAGTATGGTCGGTCCAACCTGACCAGACAGCCGAGCATGTACTTAGATTAAAATGATTTATTTTCTTGTGTTGATTTGAGGCGAATGTATCAGGTGGATTCAACCGATCAGCTGGTTATGGTTTTTTACTTACTTAAACTGTCAAAATGAAATTTTTGTTTTCGTTTTGTTAGGTATTCTCAATAAATATATATAATAAATAAAATTTCAAGTGCTTAAAATTTAACTGGAAATAAACTTAAATTCAAACGAATTTTTAAATGCTTTGCAAGTTTCACTTGAAATCAAATTCTCATTTTACTGGAGAATGCTATTGAAATAAAGTGTAACAAAAGTATATCTCAACCCATGAAACTTGAAATTGCTTATTGGGTTTTTCAATTTTTCCAACAAAAGCAACAACAATTTTTTTTTTAAATTAAAAAGCGTGTTTTGTTTAGCGTGTCACAAATTTGAGTTGGCATCACTGCGTTATTTGAGCACTAATTTAACAGCTGATAGTTGCTTTTTCTGTAGTTCCCTTTGAAATTTCATTATGAACCGACTTACACCAGATCAACGCGTGTAAATTGTAGAATAATAGTTCTACTCGTCGAACTCATCATGCACTTATTCCATTTTATGGCGTACATAATCGTCCTTCAAAGCTGCTAATTCGAAAAACAATAGATCGTTTTCGGACCACATTTACAGTTACTGATACAGTACTTTTCGCTTATAGTCACATCCTTTAGTTGCAACCATAACGTGTACTATATCACTAATGTGACTATAAGGCTAAGTCACATATATATATACCACTATGACGCATATAACCGAATTCGAAAATAATCAAGTTATGTGAATAAATGAAATAAAAAATTCATATAAATTACACCGACATTAGGCTTATGGTTTTACAATAGAGTTGCATACAATATAAAAAATGGTAAAAATAATAACAAGATATTTCATAGCTGATACCAACGGCAAAAAATAATTTTTTACGAGTAGAGAGTTGATGGCAAAAATTAAATGATTTAATTCATTCTTTCTTTGGATAGATTTTTGATTCGAAAACTAAAATTAACTTAGTAAATTTTGCTAATGTGACTATAACGCCATTAATTTGCTTTACTTATCCCTTTGATGACTGTTGATAGATGGCATGCATATATGGCAAATGTGCTTATATCGATAAACGGACTATAAAGATAATATTTTATATTAAATTAACTTATAGCGGCAAAATAAACAGATAAAATGGGCTATATCGCTAATGTGATTATAAGCGTAGTGACTATAAACGAAAAGTACTGTAATGTGCATCCCGTGACATGCCAAACAGTGCGCACTGAAGAAGCTGTAGCCGCTGTACAGGAAAGCATAACAGATGATCCAAATCAAGCAATTCGTCGCCGTTCTCAGCAACTAGGGTTGTGTCCTTCCACTTAATGAAAGATTTTATGAAAGGATATTTCAAGATTCAACTTGTGCAGGAAATTAAGCCAACGACGAATGGGCCGAAGCACAAATTGTTATTGAATTTGAATTTCCATTCAAAATTTTTGTTTGAATGGGCACCTAAATAAGCAGAATTGTCGCATTAGGAGTGAGGAGAATCCAAAATCTTTTGTCGAAACACCATCACATTCACACAAAATTACTGTTTGTTGAGCTTTATGGGCTGGCGAAGCAATTGGTCCTTCTTCAAAATCGTTGAATAATGGTCAGAACGATACTGGCAATGATGAACAGTATAGGAACATAACTCGAAATGTTTTTCGTTTCTCAATTACGTGGCATTAATCTTGCTGATATGTGGTTCCAACAGGACGGAGCCACATGCCACACAGCGGGCGCTATAATTGATTTACTTAAAGAAACTTTTGATAAAAATATAATAATATAATATAATATAAGATCGTGTGATTTAACTCCATTGGATTATTTTCTTTGGGGCTATGTTAAGGCAATTGTCTTCTTGGAAATCAACATTTGCAGAGTTATCGGCGAAATACGGCCGCAAATTCTGCGAAGAGCTATTATTGAAAATTGGTGTTCAAGTTGCATCTTGTTCGTGGGAAGGAGAAAGAGTTGGCGGGGGTTTCTTCAAAGTGGAACTAGTTATAAAAGTAACCTTTCGTCTGCCGGACGGCTGTAGTGTCCTGCAGGTGGAAATCTCCGCTATTAGGCCGGCGGCTATCTAACTTAGGTTTTGTCCAAATCGAGAAATAAATTACAATTGCTTCCCTAGAGGGTGTCGATACAACATCTAGGTCAACTGTAAAATTTCGGAGGCCTTTTAATAAGATTGCGAACAATTCGAAGCTAACGCTGATGTGAACACTAGGGCATGCGTACTGCCTGAGCAAACAGATAGCAGATGAGATTGCCAAACGAGGTCGTCGTATGGATTACACATTCATTTATCAATTCGTTGGCCTTTAAATGGCTCACTGTAAGTCACTTATTTAGCGCGAGTCTTATAGAGTTGTGCAGATGGGATGGATTCGCGAATCCACCTGTTCCATATCAACGGCTCTTTGGCCTGGCTATTATGAACGGGGAGCTAGTTCTCTACTAAGGTTTAAAAGGGTAAAGATAAGGACATTGGTCTCAGCTGTGACTGGGCACAGGCATGTGGAGACTCATGCGAGGAAAATGGGTCTGGATTTCAATGACTACTAAAGAAGTTGTCATGACGAGGAGGAAGAAGAAACAGTGTTTAATTTTCTCTGCCAATATCCTGGCATCTGGGCCATTAGGGAAAAATACCTGGGAAACCGGTGTTTGACTGTTTGGAGGATCCATCTAGGATAGAACTACTGAAGGACCCAAGTGATATGTCTCGATGGCTGTCCGAGGAACCGTACCTAACCGGTATAACCGTTATTTTATTGCTTTTCAAAACATTGAAGTTTTAAACAAATTTTTTTTCATCAGTCACATGGATTTCTATATTCGATTTTTTTTAATAACATTTCTCATATTTTATTTTCCCAGTACAAATTTAATTGATATACCCTGTTTTCCAAGAAATAATCCCACACAAAAATGGCCCTACAATCGCACACACCAAAAAGCCGACCGGTTATTGAAAATTTGTACATGAACAAATAATCTGCTGTCTGCTTCTATTAAATGCGGAAAATATTATAGAAATACATATATACAAACATACATACATACATATAAAAAAAGTTAAAAACAAATAATTTTTCCCATTAAAATGAAAACTATAACTATATTAAAAACTATAGTTTTTATAATATCAATCATAATACAATAACATGATGTAAGCATTGAGTCAGCTGATTGTAGTGTTTTTCGTCAAAAAAATGTTAAATTTTGGTTTGTTTACATTTTTGTAAATGTAAATTAACTATTTTGACAGATGAAATTACTTTTCTAATAAGAAAATGTTCTATTGTTTCATTTATATGGTTGTAGTTGCTGTAGAACTGAGGTCATTTTGTTTGTATGTACATGCTGATATAAATAAAACAAAATATTGCTCTTAATGCCATTCTAAATATAAATTATTAAAACTGATCATAATGAGAGCAATCGCTCTTTCAATCGAGAGAAAACTACAGGGAAATCCTTAATTTTTAATCTAAACGATAGACTAGCAACAAAATCATCACTGAGATTTTGGCTGAAAAGAAAATAAATATCGCTTTAATTGCTAACCTAATCGAAAACTTAATGGAATTTTTCTCTCTTTCCATTATTTTTCATGAATCAAGAACAATTATTAGAGTTTCTTTTGCATAAATAAAGTGAATATAGTTTTTCTAGCATAGTAAGAGTGTTTCACTAAGCAGTAAGAGTATGTATATGAGAGAAAGAGAGTAGTGGGATATTTTTGGATTTTCCCGTAATAAACAAAATATCAATGAGTTTTATTTAGTAGAGCTAAGGAAAACTGAAATAAAAGAAATGAAAACAAGTGATGCTAACAAAATAGTTTATAGGTTTCTAAAAAAAAAAAAAATCCGACATAATTTGCTGTTCTCAATCAACATAGATACAACATCGATGTTTTAAGAACTTAAGAAGTAAAAAAAAAGGATTGAACAAAATCTCTAAGAAAACTTCAACTAGAAAATCTAATATTGGCACGGTGACCATCGGTTCTGCATTATACAGATCAGTATAGTATTTAAGAGCTTGGTTCTGTGTTAACTATTTTTTAGTAAAACAGCTTAAATTGTCTGTATTTAATTGTATGTTCTGTATTTGTACTCTATTTAATAAAATAGTTTAAGCCAATTAATTTCCAATTTATCTAACTTTTCTTATTACTTACAACTTAATAAATTTTGCTTGATTTATTTAATATAAGAACCCGTTCTGGCTCGAGCTCACATTTGCGACACTAACAAAATGAATACAACTTATTTTAAAATTGTTGATTTCTAAGAAAGTTCTAAACAGAAGTTCGAAATAATAACCGTTGATCATTTTGCAAATTTAGTTATTAGCTCGCTCTAATAACGTTCAAATTCTCTTCGATTTTTATCGAATCTCATTGGTTTGAAATTTTTGAATACAAGTAATAAGATACTCAACGATAGTACTCAACAATAATCATAATAAGCACCATGTTTCCGAGACAATCGGTTGTACGCACCGGAACGACTCGGAGTTTAACCTCGAATAACTTAGTTATTAATTCACAACATCTGAAAAAATGGGCGGTATTAGAGAAGTGGGCGTGTCACAAAATAAATTTCCTTATACAGGAGAGCGGTAAGAGTAAAATCGCCTGATTTGGTACAAACAGTACACCCACAGAAAAAACATTTTAAATATGGTCACCTCCAACAAAACAATTTTTAAAGAAAATTTTTAACATATGTATTATGTATAATATAAGAATATTATGGTCACTGACAACCATATAATGGTTAAATTAGTCTTCCATCGAGAAGCAACAACCACATTATGGTTGCCTCCAATCATGTTATGGTTGATAATAACTAAAATATGTTTAACACTTATAATACCATGGTTGTTTTCCAACCATAGCATGTTGCTCTTAGTAGAGAGGAAAACACTATTGTTGATTTGAAACCAAATTATTGTCATATTAGACCTTAACATGTTTAGAGGCAACCATAATATGGATGTGGTTTCATAATGGTTGTGCATATGGTTGTCGGTGACAATAATATAGTTATATTAAACATATTATGTTTAAAATTTTCTTTAAAAATAGTTTTGTTGGAGTTGACCATATAAACATAAACACGTTTTTTCTCAGCGTGAACAGAGGACAGTACAGAGGCCTGCTATTAGGTATCTATACCCTTCTTTTTCCCGCTGGGAAAATGTCTTTTTGAATTTGACTATCCCTTTTTTTCATGTCCACAGTATTGCCAGATCTAACACATCCAAGACAGTTAAATACCAGCCAAAAAATTAAACCCTAAAAACTCTTGAATCAAGACTTTGTGATTAGAAGTTTGTTAGACTCGTTAAAAATTTAAATGCATGACACTACGTTGAATGTGTTAAATTAAGAGGGTTTTTGGAAACCTCTTAATTGTCATCACTGGCTTAAATAATAATAATACTTTAGGCTGTTGCTATTTTAAATATGATTTCAACATCCAACATGATCTTTACAAATTCAGTATTTTCCCAAAGAGAATTTTCATCTTAAACTCATTTAGTTTGACGTTTAGCGTTTAGTATAAAAGTTTATGTATGAGAGTGCGTGTGTGGTAGTATTTAAAAAATTTATTTAATTATTTTCTGGATGTATGAGTTGCGTAAAGGGTGCGGTGTGTGTGAGTGTGTGTGCGTTTTTGTTTAAATGTGCGTTTAGAAAATAAAACACTTTGTACAAATTACTTGAACATTTCAATCGTTTTGTACAACGCGACGTCGGTATCGCTTTAAAATTAGAAAATTTATTTCGCTTAAATCTTCAACTCATTTGTAAAAAACAGAAAAATTAACATTTTCATAAACGTCATAAAACACAAAATATTTAAGATTAAAAGAAGAAACAAAAGAAAATTTTGAATTAAAAGGAAAATAGAAAAAATTTCCGAAATGTATTTAAAAAAAATTGATGTTTTTTAATTTTGCATTTTAAAAATCTTTGTAACACTTTTTCTTTTCCATCTGCCATTTGCTGACCAAATGAAAATTTGTTTGCGATTTTTTTTTTTTTTTTTTTTTTTGACAAGAAAATACGACGGCGACAAAACGTTTTTTGCAATTTTTTTTATTTATTTCTGTCATAAATCGGGTCTCTATATGTGCTCAACAATAACAAATTGTACATGAGAACAGCAAAGTGTGTGACAATATTATAAAGAAATCGTGGTGAAAAAAAGAAACAATTTTTAAAAACTTTTGAACGTTTCTCCTATAGGCGATATATTTTTCTTAAGATTTCTTGTTGTTATAAAAAAATTTCGCATTCAAAAGAGTGTTGAAGAAAAATAAGTTTTATTAATTTTTATTGTTTGTTTGGTTGTTGTTAATTTTCAACATCGATCCTCAACACCACCATAATTTTTTAGCAGCAGCAGAAAAACAAAAAATCGTTTTTGTCGTAAAACTCGCTGATCTACCAATTAACTCTGGCGCGTTTCTGAATTGAAAATTTTGTTTCAAAACATTAACACCCAAAAATCAAAAAAAAAGTTCTGATTTATAAATGTGAAATTAATAAATTACAATATTTACTGAAATTGCTAGTGAAAAACAAAAAAAAAAAAAAAGTGTAAAAGAAAAAAATTTTAATCAAAACAAATTTTGAAAATATTTGAAAAAAATATATAAATTAAAGTTAAATATAAATCAAAATTTTAAAATAAAATTCTATAAAAAATTCTAAGTGTTTATATAACCTTAAAACAAAATTAAAAAGTATCATATAATCTTTCTTTTTTGTTTTTAGGAATAATAAAAAAAAAAAAAAACACAAAATCATTTTTTGTTTTAGGAAATTTTTTTTTCAAAATTTTAAATTTATTTCTTTAAAGTGCACTAGTGTTAGTGAGTAAGTGTGTATGGGTGCAAGTTATTTATTTATTTAAAATTTTAGAGTAAAACACCCCAAAAGTTAAACAAAAAATCCAAAAGCAAAATAAAGAAAAATAATACAAATTAAAAAAAAAAAAAAAAATTAAATTTTTGAAACCTAATCATTTAAACAACTTTCCCAAAAAAAAAAAAAAAAAACATGTCTGAAATGGAAGATGTTATGGCCACTGAGGAGCAAACTCCCTCCGCTGATACCACTGCAACTCCTGCTGACGAAACTACCAAGAAAACCGAGTTGGTAGATGAATCTATGGAAATTATCCCGGGTGAGCAAATCGTTACCGAAGGTATCGACGAGGACGGCGATGAAGTGGAGGAAGTTACTCAAGTAACCCGCAAAGTTGTTAAACGTACTATGAAAATTACCGAGGTATGTTTGTTGTTGTTGTTATTTCCATATATAACGAATGAAAAGGTCTTTGATAAGAATAAAAACCTATTTTAGTTATTTTAACTCCAGGTGTTGCCCTTTTTTTTTTTTTTTTTTTTTGTTACAACATTTTCAAAATAAAAACAAGTTAGAGTGCTATATTCAGCGGTGCCGAATCTTTGATACCCTCCACCGACAGTTCGAATGTTTAAGGAATAATATCTGTATGCTGTTATTATTATCTTAAACTGTGACGATTTGTTATTTATTATGGTTTTGGGCGACTAAACTGTTTTCCGGTAGTAGGGTTTATATGGGGCCTAAGGTAAATTATGGACCGATCGTCACGAAATTTCACAGTATTATTTCTAGTCCTAAAAAACTGTGACGTTCCAAATTTTGTTACGCTAGCGTTTTTTACGTTTTTAGGCGTACTAAACTGTTTTCATGGAGTAGGGTTTATATGGGGCTGAAGGTAAATTATGAACGGATCTTCACGAAATTTAACAGCGTGATTTCCAGTCAAATAAACCAAATTTTTGCCAAATCTTATCTCATTCTTGCCTTGTTCCAGCATTTATGTTATTTTTTTGTAACAAAATTATCAGTTTTTTTAGGTGGTGGTTCCACATTTTGATTCATAGCTCTGGTCCTACTAAGCCGATTTTGCTGGATTTCAATCCCAAAGTGCTTAGGATAACTACAAGCAATTTGGCACCAAGTTTGTTCATTTCTTTTGAGTTGTTCGAAAGTGAGCGTGTTTTCAACAGACGGGCAGACAGAGGGACATGGCTAAATCGACTTAGACTTACTCAAGGATCCAGAATATATATACTTTATGGGATCTGAGATGAATAATAAAAAAGTTTCACACGGAATGACAAACTTAATATACCCACTTCACAACTAATTGTGGTGGAGGGTATAACAAGTAAGAATGCTGAATTCGGCTGTGTCGCATCTTTCACCGCAGGCTAAACAAATTCCGGAGTGCGCTCTATATTGGACTTATAAGTTATCATGAAATGTTTACAAAAACTGACGTCACACAGAAAAATGCTCGCTAATTTTGTTTCAATTAAACCATTAATCAAATATAAAATCAGTTTTAATTAAAAATTTAATCAAGTGAATTACATGTTTACTTAAATCAACAGCATTATTGCCAAAAACGTTGTTGGTATCAAAAAAACGTTTATTGACACTATTAATTTATTTAAAGCTTTGTTCACAATGAGAGGAATAATTTCGTTTTTCTTATATCTTATTTCAAACAAAAATGTACTAAAGTTTTTTTTAAAAAGTTGAGTCAACTTCTACTTCAGCAACAATTGATTTATAAAGTTTATAATAATTTTATTTAGTTTCGAATAAAAATTTTAAACAACATTTTCCAACAAATCGTCCCCTCAATATAACAATAGCGAATAATTTTTTTGTGGTTTTGAGAAAATCGTGTTTAAAGTTTTTGTCAAATAGGATGTCTCTTAAAACCTCAATATCGCGGTAAATAAAAATTCTTCGTATTGGATTTTTCGACGAATGTATAAAACCGTTTCTTGTCTTTGAATTGACCAATTTTTTTTATTCTACGCATCCGTTAAGACCATAATTATGTCATTCAAAGTGCAAGTCCTCCATATAGGCTATTTTATTTTTTAAGGAATTCGTATGATGTATCTGATACACTATTTTATTTTGTATGGTATACGCTGTTTTATTAAATAATTTTACGGTATTTTTATTAAAATATTTGATCTCAAAAATATCAATTTGTAACATTATAAAACAGCGATTAATTCATAGTTTTGTTAATTCAGTGGCACATATTCATTACTTTCCAATTTGGGTTATTATAAACAGAAAATTATGACAAATTAAGATATACATTGCGTAAATCAAAAATAACTAGAAGTTCATTCGTCTTCTTTCTCTTCCTCTGCTACATCTGGCTTATCTAAACAATTCCGCTTTTTTCCACCTTGTAAGTTAAAGAAAAATTACTGGGATGACGAGGAATTACATTCTTCTGGCACAAATTTTGGAGATCATGCAGCTTTCGATGGTCGGAATGAAACTATTTCTCAAACAATAGTGTATATTATTACACCGTCCGACACTCAATATTAGACACGAACCGGATGACATAAGTCTGAAACTAGAGATTAAATGGAGCAAAACTGCGTTCACAGTTTTTTATTTTCTGATCCTGTTTCCATTTAAAAGGTCTTCAAAATTTCAAAGGACTACATTTTTAAAAAAATGTTTTAATATACTTCTGCTCATCCTACTATGCCAAATTTGGTGTCAAATGATCAAGAAGAGTTGTAAAATATGTTGCATTATTTTGTTATTATTCTTTTAGGATTAGAAGATGTCAAAAATGTCCTTTAAAATTTTATCCTTTAATGTCCTTTTAGATTTCCAATAATTTTTTTTAAAACAAATAGTGCGTTGAAGGACCAAATATTGAATACCACATGCCAAAATTTCAACCTTCTAGCTTTACTACTTAAGTGTAAATTAATACTTTAAATTTGCATTATTTTATTTTTTATATTTAATTTTAAAATTTCATTCGAAAAAAAAATATCTAGTACTTAGATTATTTGGTACCTTACATATTTTTTCGTGGGTTCTGAAATAGTTGCCACTTTATAAAAAAAATTCAACTAGAATTGTTTAAATAAATTATAATTTTTCGTCAACGTAATAGTTTTTGCAAACGCGTTTAAATATGAAGTGCCCAAATTAATTTGAACTTTATATATATGAAGGCTAGTACTCTGTTCGTATTTGCCAAGTATGTTGAGTTACATTTATTTTTCGGGTGAAAAATTTGACATGAGAAAATTGTTGTTTTGATTTTCGTGCGAAAGAAGTGATGATCATATTATTTCGTACGAAAAAGAAATGTTGCAAGAAACTTGTTGCCGTTGAAAAATAATGTTTACATGTTTTTCGCAAAAAGAACAAAGTGCTGGTTTGGTTTGGCTTTTATTCCACAAAAAAAAAATCACCTGCTTAAAATTTTAAAATATTTATTAAAACTTAAGTAAAAAAGCTAGGAGGATGAAATTTTGGTATGTAGTATAAAATATTTGGGTCTTTAACGCACAATTTTTTTAAAAGGAATTTATTGGCAATCTTAAAGGATATTAAAGGATAAATATTTTAAAGGACATTTTTGACAACTTTTGATCCTGACAGGATAAAATAAAAATAATAAAAAATATTTTACAGCTCTTCTTGTTCTTTTGACATCAAATTTGGCATTGTTGGATCCGCGGAAGTATTTTAAAATATTTTTTGAAAAGTGTTCTTCTTTGAAAGTTTAAAGTCCTTTAAAAAGGACACAGGATCACGAAATGAAAAACTGAAAACGTTGTTTTTCTCCATTTAATGTATAGTTTCACAATTTTATCATCCGGTTCGTGTCTCACAATTTTTTTCTTTTTTTGTCGGACGGTGTTATAAGCTATTTTATGAGTTAAAGTTTTCATAAATTTTATTTATTTTTATACAGGCTAAAATGGAGTATAATGCGTATACAATATTATTCTTTTAACAACTTTGGAGTGACAATTTCAAGTAAAATAGCGCATATGAGCTTACACACTTATTGAAGGAAAATTTTGAACAAGAAATTATACACTATTTTTTCCAACGACATTTTGACCCACTTTTTGGAAGTAGAATTTGACGAAATTTTGACCAGACATAAAATCAATGATGGAGATTCTAAATATGCAATAAATAAAAAAATAGCGTATGAGCACATACGCTATTGTTATATTAAGGGGACGAAATAATAATAAATAGGTTATATTGTTCTGGGCAAAATTTGCAAACGGTTTCTTTATTTAAAATGTGTGTGGTCGCGAAAAATATTGTCGCTCTACTATGAACACCAGTGAAAAGGTTGCTGCATATTGTAAACGAAGCTTAAGGGTGCTAATTTAATAGTTTTTTTTATTTAATATCACAAATTTTTTCATTTTTTCCATTTTTAGTTTTTTCTGTGCATAATTATAATTGGTTGCGGCTAACCTCTTTGTTAAATTGTTGGCCGACCATAAGAAGGTTATATGCTTTAATTTCTTATCATGCAAAACTAAATTGAACTAATTTAACTTTAAGATCACGATTCGTAGACTGATAGACAACGCTTCATAAAGCTGGTTTATGTTGACATCAGTAATATGACAAGTGTTTTCGTTTTTGACCCAATAAATCTTTTCATTTTGTGGTATCAGGCTTAGCATCACTTGGCCAAATTGTCATCAGGGTTGAAATTTAAGTTATGACATCAATGGGCTGGCATATCGACATCACAGAAATGACGAATCAAAGTCAGTTTAAGAAAAAATGTCATCAGTGTGATGACTAAGTAACATCGGAGAAAGGACTTTTAGTCAAAGTTAGATTAAAGTTAATCTCAAACTTAGCTTGATGCAAGTTTTCCTGAATTCGTACTAGAAATAATCCGAAAATGAGATTGATTCTCACCTAAGCACTTAACCCAGAGATAGAGAGAATACAGTGTAGCCTCGTTGAACGCAACCCTAGATATGCGCAAGCCCTCGCTTAACGCAACACCCAATTTCGTAACATTGGCGACTCTGTAAACGCAACTTTTCAAAAAACAGAGCCTCAATTAACGCAACTTTGCAAAAGCAAAACAAATTCTTTGTTTATGAGTGGTTGTTTTATCAAAATAACAAAAATGCCTTTTGTTTGTCTGCAATGGGCAGAGGAGAATAGCTGTTATTTGGAGGATATAATGGTATTGCAAAAGATTCGTGAAATTGCAATTCAAAAAAATATGACAAGCACAAAAACTCGGTCGAAAACTTCAGACCTTTTCCCTTTAAAACATAAATCTTTAACTCGATATAAACCATTAGCACAAATTAACATACATTTGAATGTGTATTTTATTAATTTTTTATTAGATATTTATTTTGTTTTTCTGTTTTTATTCTTTATTTCAATCAAAAAAATTACGATTATTAAAAGCTAACCCTATTTTTTTTTTTAAGTTCTTGATTGGTTTAAAATAAACTTTTAAGTAGAAAAATATGACTAGAAATTTGTGACTTGGTTTGCGCAACAACTCAGTTGTAGCAACAACTAATTATTCTACTTAACTAAATAATTTAAAAAAATAGAATATGGGAATTTTTGCTTCATAATTTACTTTTTAGACATGAAAACAATGTATGTTTTGCTTCCTGGAGTGTTGTTGTTGTTCCTATACAACAAACTTTTACAAACACACCCGTATGCACTAAATCTAGGGTATTCATTTAATCGACCTTTTGCTTTAATCGGTTAATCGCTCGATTAATTAACCGAGGTTTTGGTTTAATCGGTTAATAATCGGTTAATTTTGTTTTTGATCGGTTAACCGATTAATAAAGTTTTTTTTATAAATTAAGTAATTTCAATATATAAAAACGCCTTAATTGTTTATTATTTGGAGTTTATTAGTAAAAAAAACCATAACATACCAAACATAACAATTCTTGAACCAAAACGAGCAAACAAAAAGGTGTGCTTTCAAGTCATATCGTCATAGTATCCTAATTAATATTTTACAATTATTTAAAAAAATATTGCTGTATTTCAAAGAAAATAAAATTTGTAATGCTGTGTTCATTGTTTCGTCATAACTGTACAGTAGAAATCTAATTTATAAGCGGTAGCCCACAACAGTCATATCGCTGGCTTAGTATGCAAACTTGCTAATTCAATTTCAGCATTTAAGAAAAACTTCATGCTGGTCGATGAGGAGTATCTTCCTCTACCACACGGCTTCAAAATCTCAATTTACATAAAAAGTGGATTTAGACTTTAGACTTTATGACTACCTTGTCAATGATTTGGTCGATTTATTCATAAAAAAATAAACTAAGACAATTTTTAGTTATTTCAATAGTTAAAGGAGATCTTATAAAATAATGTTTTAGAAAAGTAAAAAGCGATTATTTTCATTAGTTTTGACAAAACTTATCGAAGATGTTGGAGAAATTGAAAGCAATCCATTATACAGATTATCTTATTTCTCAGTCCTTTTCCAGGATTTCTCTAAACCTTTAAAATACTCCATTATGCCATTAGAGTTTTTTAAAATTTTAACACTTCTAATTGTTTCGGTTAATTCTGTTTAAAGACTGATATGAGAAGATATGAAAAGAAACAAGTAACTAAACACATACATGTAAAAAGTACGTGAAAACAAAAAAAGGTGTTGGCAATCAAACATTTAAACCATTTTTCGCCACATTCCTGTTGATCGATGTTGAAGATAAAAACTCATTAAAAAACATTGTAATTTTATTCGCCGGTCGGCTGAAAATGGGTTAAAATGAAGATCACTTTTCTAAACACATACATTTTGTATAAAAGATAAAACATATAATTAAAAACACAAAAAAAAAGTTATAATACTACAAACTATTGAAAATTTTGTTACATCGGTTACCGGTTTAATCGTTAATCGAAAAAAGCCAATTTGAAATTAACCGATCAGTTAATCGGGTAGTAATTAATCGGTTAACCGATTGACGGTTAACCGAATGAATACCCTAACTAAAGCCCTGCACGAATGCATTTGTTTCTTTTTCACAGTTCTCCACACCAAGTTATTGTTATGTCAAATACTGTGTTTTTTTTTTTTTTTTTGTAAATCAGTTTAAATGATACATTACAAAAAACCAATTCAATGTTAAACCAGTAGTTTGGGTCAAACAACTCGGTGTTAAGCAGTAGTTTGATTTAAACAGATCTACTCAATGTATAATTTGATGTATACAAAAAACAAAACACAACAATTTTCGATAGTTATTGTTAATTTTAATTTTTGAGTACGACACGTACTTAAGTAAGAAGAAAAAACTTAAATTTAGTACGAGTTTTTTCTTTCTGTGTGGTATTAATAGAATAGAATTAACAGTCGGTTAGACGATATTAAGGACCCAGCATATGTCGGCTTGGAGTGTAATCCATGTTTTACATAATATTACAGTTTAACACCATTCGAAAGATAAATGTATGCCGCATCGACTAAGCAGAACATTTACTTCAATTTGGGACTCTAAAGAGCATATGAAAATAAGTCAAATACATGTGGGGTTTGATTCTTAAGCTAAAAATAGAAAACAGAAGGTTTTTGTTGTTTGCTAGACCTTATTAGCAGGTTTACACTCTAAGGGCTAATAAATCAGAGCAAGTTAAACTCTCTTATTGGTTTAAAATGTGTTTAAGCCAGTGTTCGAAAATAAACACTAAATATCGTTTCTTAATGTTCGTTTGGGTAGATTTGTGGAAAACACAAACGCTAATAGTGTTTGTGTAGAAAATCATTAAAAAAAATTACGTTTCCCTGTTAGTCATCTTTCGAACACAAAAATATTACTGTTTTTATCAAACTCAACAAAAGATGTGAACATTTAATTCCGTTCGGTTTTTTTTTGAAAATCCACAAACTTCAATGTGTTCGGTTCGGCTCGTTTATGTTCGTCGCTTTTGGCTGATAAAAAAAAGGCAGCCATTTTTACAAAAACAAAATACACACACGAAAAAAACATTATAGAACATTAAAATATAATGTTTGTCTTCAGTATCACTACAATTGTTCAGTTTTTTAACGAAGAACCGAACATTATATAATATTCGGTTCTTTCTTGAAAATAGTTACGAACGTTATTAAGGGTTGTGTATGTCTACACAATCACTAAAAAAATAGATATCGTGCCTGGGTGTGTGAGCCGAACGTTAAATAATGTACTGTTTATTTTCGAACACTGGTTTAAACCAATAAATCAATAAATCCGTAAACATATAAACCATCTTAAAACGCATAAAATTGGGCATTTAAATACAGACCATATGAATTTGACAACATTTATCGTAGTGCTGCCACATGATATTTTTTAAACTACATATAATTCATGCGATACTGATTTACTGCTGCTGAGTTTAAACTGCATTTAAATTTGATTTTAGTTCAACTAAACCAGCGTTTTAACGTTCACTGATTAATAAGCCATAAGGCGTCGATATACTTTATTGGGTCTTAGCTATTTAAAACATGCATTCGTAAAACCTTTTGTTAACAGAATTTTACTATTTGCATTCAAAAATATCTATGCACAGCAATTTGTAAAAAAACATTAGTTTTTTCAAGTTTCAAGATATAAATCCCCAACTATTTTTAAATATTGAGACATATTTGGCTACTTTAAGTGCCATAGTGCCTCGGATGTTCCTGGTATGTGAAATACAGGGTGTTCTCTTACCATCGAACCGTTTTCAACCGATTACGAAATCTTCGCTGTAATTTGTTTTTAGCTAATGATATGCCATTTGTTGTTCTTGATAGGTAAATTGGCTTGCCGTCTTCAATAAATAAATAAAAAAAATTAGTACACTTAGAAAAAACAAATTATTAAGCGAACAACGTAAGAATCCAAGATTTCTTATCTTGTATTTAAAATGCCACAAAAACGACTTAATATTTTGACGCCAAATTTCATGCACAAGTAAAAGAATTTCATATTTATAATATCAATATTTCGCTTGACGATAGAATGTTTGTTTAGACGACAAGTTGAGAAAAACTAAAAAAAAGAGGGAACAGCCAAAAGGTTTCTTAAATTTTTTTTTTTTATATAACCCGTTTGATCGTAAAGCGGAATGTCAAAATTTTTTACATTTTTGTCATTAAAAAGTAATTTTAGCCATTGTTTTTTGCTCTTCCACGAAATTTATGAAATCATGAAACAATAAAATGATTTTAATATTGTAATAACACATTGTCGACATTGAAAAAGTTGTACACATAATTTTATTTTAAATATGTTGATACTACCACCTTTATCGGATGGGCCTAGCAGAGGATCAGGAATGCAGACTGTGCCTAGACGGGGACGAGACGACGGAGCATATACTGTGTGACTGCCCGGCTCTGGCATGGGCCAAAAGGAGGCACTTGGGGCACGGTATAATGTGTGCGTCCCGAATCGGTAATATAACGGCAAAGGCCCTGGTTGGGTTTCATTGGGAAGCAGAGGGTCTTTTGGCCAACTAAGGGGAGTGGGTACAATAGACCTAACCTGGTCGCGGTACTTGTTACTGTGGGAGGAACCTCCCCGCTTTATCGTTGGAAAAAGAAAAAAAAATGTTTATATTGATGTATATATTACAAATGTACCACGTCACATTAATGAGACAACTCTTAATTTCTGTTATTCGCCGTAAAGTTCTCTTTATCCAGAGGCAAAAGCTGGTTAATTTAAAATAAGTTATATTTCTTCTTTATATCTGAAGTACAAGATATGTTCAGCAACTTTGTAGAAAATCCTACAGCAAAAATTTTTGTGGAACATATTAACCCGATAACTTCCCTTCATAGTTTGTTAGATAAACGTAGAAAACACCCCTTAGAAGGGCGATGACCGGGATGGAATATTCAACAAAATAGTTGGCCATGGAATTTTATTACATATGCCTGAACACATCAAAGCCCTACCCATAGCACAAACTGCAAAAAACAGCCAAACTTTAACCGCTCCTAAAATAAAATTCCAATGTGATAGTTTAAATCGCCGACACCCTATTTTTTTCTTGCCTCCTCTGCCAGAATCCATTGTCAGAATCCCGTTATATTGGAAAAAGTTCTAAATTGTTGTACAGTGTTAGTCGTAGTAGTTTACTTTGGCTCCCTTGAATTTTCCGAGATAAGAGGCCGTGAAAGTGCCCCATAACGGAATACCATAACACCAGATTGCCGTTAAGGTGGAGCTGTAAAGTAGAAGTAAAAAATCTAGCCTAAGAACAGAATTTTTCACAAGCAGCCAAGTAATTTGAATTGCTTTTAGTTTTATTTGAGTTAATTTTGCCTTTATAGGGCATTACCATGTTATTTGATTATTGATTTTAGTAGGGGGGCAAGATTCCCTACGCAAAGTAAATGTTATATTTATAAATTTTAGCTTATTGACTTTTTATACCCACACCAAAATAGTGTAGAGGGTATTAAGCATTTGTGCTGATGTGTGTATCGCCTTAAAATATTGGCCCTAGACCCACCTTAAAGTATACCGATTGACTCAGAATCACTTTTTGAGTCGAATTAACGATGTTCGTCCGGCTGGCTGGCTGTCCATGTAACCTTGTGCTCAAAGTGCAGGTCGCAATTTTGGAGATAATTTGATAAAATTTGGCTCATAGGTTCTTATTGGCACACGGACCAACCCTATTGAAAATGGGCGGAAGTGTAGCACCACGAGGGAAGATAGGGGGAAATTACTTCCTCCCAGAAACTATCAAACTGATTTTAATGAAATTTAAAAGATACACCCAAAGAAAAAACATGTTTAAATATGGTCACCTCCAACCAAACTATTTTTAAGGAAAATTTTAAACATATTATGTTCATTTTAACCATATTGTTGTCAGCGATAACCATAGTTTGGTAATAAGGCCTCCCTCAAGCAGCCCTAATCATATTATTGTTGCCTCCAAACATGTTATGATCAATAATAACTAAAATTTGCTAAACACTTACAACAGCATGGTTTGTTTTCAACCATAGTATGTTGCTCTTGGGAAAGAGGAAAATACTTTTGTAAATTTAAAAACAAATTATTGTCATATTTAACAATAACATTTTAAGAGGTAACCAGAATATGGTTGTGGGTTCTTGATGCAGGACTAATTTAACCATTATATGGTTGTTGCTAACAATTATATGGTTGTTTTAACCATGATATGTTTAAAATTTTCTTTTAAAATAGTTTTGTTGGAGGTGACCATATTTAAACATGTTTTTTCTCTACGTGTAGATAGATCCATATATATATGGACACATAAGCATGATATGTTTTTAAATACTGGGGTGTAGGGTATCATATGATCGGGCTTGTTTTAACCATAATTACAATTGAAATAAATGGTCCTGTAAGTGTTGAGATGTTGCATGACGATTTTCGTGTATGTATAGAGAAGATGTATCATCAGCAAAAGTTGAAGTTTGCTGTGTTTGTTTATTGATATGTCTGACCTAAATACTAAGTACAATGGAGAACCAAGATGCTTTCTTGTCGGACTCCATCGTCAATTGGCTGAGAGGAAATTAAGAAATCAACATCTTTAATAATAAATTTTTTACCGACTATGGAAATCATCAATTAGTACAGATCAATATTTCTTTCTTCAAAAGCTTTTTTATAGCGCTTACTAGTCTATGCGGTTTTAAGACTTAAGTTTCTAAAATAGCTTTTAAATTTTAGATAATAAGCTAAAAGGCCTATATGATTTTGACTTGAGTTTTGTGTGATCTTTTCTTGGCTTAGATATCATGGTAACTCGGCAAACCTTCTATTCTAGAGGGTAGTATTCAATTCGTAAAGTAGCATTTAGTATGAAGGGAGTTATCTTGTAGAACACTACACCTCACTTGCACGCCTATCTACGCAGAGGAAAAATATGTTTAAATATGGTCACCTCCAACAAAACTATTTTTAAAGAAAATCTTTAACATATTATGATTAGTTTAACCACATTATTTTCACCTACAAACATATTATGGTTAAAGTAGTCCTCCATCACGAAGCCACAACCATATTATGGTTGCCTTTAAAAATGTCTTAAAATTTCCTCTTTTCCAAGAGGAACATGCTATGGTTGAAAATCAACCATGCTATTATAAGTGTTAAACATGTTTTTGTTATTTTTTACCGTAACATGTTCGGAGGCAACCATAATATGGTTGTAGATTCTTGAGAGTGGACTTATTCAACCATAATATGGTTGTTTGTTACAAAATATGGTTAAGTTTGGTTGAAGGTGATCATACTTAAACATATTTTTTTACTGGGTGTTGTGAAAAAAAAAATAGTTTTCCCTTTGTTCACTTTCCATAAAAAAAAATTATAGAGAAATGTAAAATTTCGAGCGATATTTTATTCACGATAGAGGGTTAAATGGATAGAGGGTAAAATTACACTGATCCCCAAACCAAAAAAAAAGCATTGGTGTTAAAATATCGTTAGTGATTTTGTATTAAGTGTCTATTGGCACCACTTAATAAATTTTGAATTTTTTTTTTCTTACATCTGCGGTCAGATTTAAATATTGGCTGTCTTATCGGTTGAATTCTATAAACTGATTTTTATACCATCTCATTATCGCAAAGAAGTTGTGCTAATGATCAAAAAAGGTTTTTGTTTTATTATTAATACGATTTCCGTATGACGTGCTAAATTCCCAATTTGTCATATTTGATAAATACACTTAGATTTATTGTTGAAGAATAGCTAGCTTCCATGCGCATTTCACTGGTTGCTTAGGCCAGCTCATCAGGAAACCTTTTCCAAAGATTTAAGAAAAGCCAAAAATATTAAGCAAATAAAACCCTAAAGCGAATAAGAATTATAAACACTCTAAGGCCCGTTTTCACAACTTACCGATAGCTAAAGGTAGGATTTTATCGGCCGTATAAAAAGTGTTCCATTCTTACAACTTTACTTTTACCTACCAGATGGGATGAACCTTAATTTGCTTTATCGCTGACTTTAGGTTAAAGAAAAGTTTTAATAATGAAACGCTTTTTATAAGGCCTATTAGGGTAAACTTTTAGCTATCGGTAAGTTGTGAAAACGGGCCTAAGTCTTACTTGTACAATATGAAAGCTTTTTGCCAATACACAGTTAAAAAGTTCAGAACACTTTCATATATCAGATTTTATAAGAAGTGTTTATTTTGTTCAAATTAAAATGGAAGTATGGGATGATGGCATGCCGTTGCTACCCTCAAATTGATTGCAAAATATGCTATGAACACTTGAGACAGTGTGTCAGTGGACATATAAGCCATATGAACCATGATGTGAGGAACCCGTTAATAAACAAAACTTTAGTGAAGAGTGTTGCGAGAGTGAGAAGAACGCCAACGGAGCCAAACTTGTTTACCCAAGTAGGATCAAATGCCTTAATAAGTAATCTTGAATTACCTTATTAATCTGCTTGTTCTTTTTGTGATGTTTTATCATACAAGATAACAGGACTTGCTATTTTTTGTTTTCATTTGATTTTATTTTTTTTCGGATGTGCAAGACAAAGTGAATGTCTTGGATCTTATAGCGAAGAACAGAGCGTGCGGTTTTACCAGGACCTTAAATCAGTGGAAAAGAAGTATCAACACCAATGGGATTAGCTGTGAGATGCGACGTAACTGTCGCAATACCTCTTATTCACAAAAGTCGTAAAAATAAAGTTTTTATGTACACAGAACAAAAATAAACAAGTTAGAGTGCTATATTCGGCTGTGCCGAATCTTTGATACCCTCCACCGACAGTTCGAATGTTTAAGGAGTAATATCTGTATGATGTATTATTATCTTAAACTGTGACGATTTGTTATTAATTATGGTTTTAGGCGACTAAACTGTTTTCCGGTAGTAAAGTTTATATGGGGCCTAGGGTAAATTATGGACCGATCATCACGAAATTTCACAGCGTCATTTCTAGTCCTTTAAAACTGTGACGAGGAAAAATTTGTTATGATTGCATTATTTTTTACGGTTTTAGGCGTACTAAACTGTTTTCCGGGAGTAGGGTTTCTATGGGCCCTAGGGTAAATTATGTACCGATCTTCACGAAATTTCCCAGTATCATTTGTAGTCCTACAAAAGTGTGACGAGCCAAAATTTGTTATGATTACATTATTTTTTACGGTTTTAGGCGTACTAAACAGTTTTCCGGTAGTAGGGTTTATATGGGCCCTATGGTAAATTATGTACCGATCTTCACGAAATTTCCCAGTATTATTTTTAGTCATACAAAACTGTGACGAGCCAAATTTTGTTACGCTAGCGTTATATTTTACGGTTTTAGGCGTACTTAACTGTTTTCCGGGAGTATTGTTTATATGGGGCTTAGGGTAAATTATGGCGGGATCATCACGATATTTAACTGCGTGATTTCCAGTCAAATAAAACAAATTTTTGCAAAATCTTATCTCATTCCGTGCCTTGTTCCAGCGTTTATGTTATTTTTTGTAACAAAATTATCAATTTTTTTAGGTGGTGGTTCCACATTTTGATTCATAGCTCTGGTCCTACCGAACCGATTTTGCTGGATTTCAATCCCAAACTGCTTAGGATAACTACAAGCAATTTGGCACCAAGTTTGTTCATTTCTTTTGAGTTGTTCGAAAGTGAGCGTGTTTTCAACAGACGGACAGACAGACGGACATGGCTAAATCGACTTTGAATTACTCAAGGACCCAGAATATATGTACTTTATGGGGTCTGAGATGAATAATAAAAAAGTTTCACACGGAATGGCAAACTTATTATACCCTCTTCACAACTAATTGTGGTGGAGGGTATAAAAATGATTTCAATTAAGATATTCACGATATTAATTAAAAGATTAATCAAATTTCGACCAGTCAACAAATTAATAGTATTAATTAATTATTTTTTGATATTATCAACATTTTCTTCAGTAATTTTAATTTAAAGAAGAAATTAAATTTGTAAATCTAAATTCTCAGATTTCTGTGTTTCGTTGTTTCATAATAAAATTTTTGGTTTTAATTAATGTTTCATTATAATTTATTCTGTCCCAAAATAAATTTGTCATGCGTTTTATTATGCATTTATCAAAATATCAGAAAACTACGAAAAAAAACAAAAACTGACAAATAAAATTAAGCAATTAAATATTTTAAGCCTCAACATTTGAAATGTCTACGCAAATTTTTTTTTTTTATTTCTTTAACATTAAAAGAAAGAAGAACACTTGTGGTATTTTAATCTCTTTTAGATATAAAAAATTTAAATGCATTTTTAAATTTTAACAAATCTAAAAATTGTACTCTTTTTTATGAGTGCTTTGTTTTAACAGAGACAAATGAAATTTGTTTCAATTTCAATTAAATTTAATTGCGGAACAGAAATTGTCATGATACATCATCATAATTGTACTTTATACTCTTTCTGTCTCTGTCACAGCAGCCCCAATAGAATAAAATAATCCGTTTGAAAAGAAAAAGAACTGCCTCAAATTCATTAAATTTTATTTTATAGTTTTAGCTTTTTCATTCGGAATGATTTTTTGTTTTCGGTTTTTATTTGTGTTTATCAAAAATTAATTGTAATACAGAAAACCCGAAAAGAAACCATTTTATTTTTTTGCTAAATGTTGCAAAAACAGCCAGAGAGATTTAGATTTTAATACAAATAAATTCAATTAGGATCATAATAAATGAATGATTTTTATATGTTTATGGCTGGGAATTATTTGTGTGTATATGTCACTAAACTGAATGACTGAATGAATCTATGGCAGAGAAAAACTTGAACATTTTATAGGAGCCAAGTGCTGTTAACAAATTGAACTTAAGATGCGATACACAGTAATCGGAGCTGAAAACTACACTGAAAAAAGTTTCTTCACAGATCCAATGAAATTTACATTAAAATTCAACCTATGTAACATTTCATTGGATTAATGAAACGTTTCATAAAATCAATAAAAAATTTTTATTAGTTTAATGACAAAGGTTTATTTTATTCATTTTTTCAATGAGGATTCATAAAATCAATGAAAATTTTGTCATTGATTTTATTAATCCTTCATTAATCCAATGAAAGGTTACATAGGTTGAATTTTAATGTAAATTTCATTGGATCTGTGAAGAAAATTTTTTCAGTGTAAATTGTATACAATTGCACCGAAAAAAAATTCGTTATAGAAATCTGGGATAAAAAGTAGGAACATAACGGCCGATCTGGAACGAAAAACTAGCATTTTGGGGACGAATCGCAAGCAACATCGGGTAGCTAGTTTTCGGTGCTGTAGCAACTAAATATCATATGTAATTTAATATCTTTTTTGGATGCACAATATTCCACTTCACAATGACAAATAAAACAAGTAAGAAAGTATAGTCGGTCAAGCTCGACCATTTGTTACCCTACACCACGTTATTTAAAACCACATCATGCTGTTGTGTTCATATAAATATGGATTTATCTATGTTTATAAACTTCATTAAAATCGGTTTGAAAGTTTGTGAGAGGCAGAAATTGGTCCCGTCCTCCCCTTGTGGTCCTATTTTTTAAAAACTGTATAGCTTATGTGTTAAATTTCCTTAAAATCGGTTTGTTATTCTCTGAGAGGAAGAAATTTCCCCCTATCTTTCCTTGTGGTCCTACGATTCGTCCCAAATTTTATCTACTATTGTGGTGTGGGTATAAAAATTGCGCACAATAATTATGGTACAGTTTCTGTTTTAGGCTGCAACGCTGCCAACTAAAACGAAAAAGAAGTAGAAACGAGACGATGCACTGTGGCTGAAAATTGAATTTCATCGGCCAAAAGTCCAATTTTTTGTCATCGCCGATTGCAAAAATTTTAATGCCATTCGATAGCAAACATATTAGAACTAAGGTATCCAAAAAACTATATTAAAATATGGATAATTGTGGCTGTGGCATGCTGCTGGAAACAAATATTTTATGTTGTTTTAGAAAAAAATTAATTTTTGTAAATTTGATCAGAACTATATTATGATTTCTCGCAAACCGTTATCAATAATTGGTCGACATTTTTTTGTTATATTAGTAGGATAGTAGTCTTTAAGAAGTGGTTCATTACATCACTGTATCATTTATACCTGATGTGTTATTAAATGTTTCCCCAGGTTCTATATTTTAGTTAAATCCGAATTTTAGAGGAGTAGAACTTGTTAGGGTCAAAATGGGTTAAAGAGATTTTAGTACCATCAGAAAGCTTAAAGTGTCCTCTTTAACCCCATATATACTTGTTGAACTGTTTGGAACTGTCTGTTGAACACTTTTTTCATTTTAATGAAATTACTCGCAACATTTTTTTTTGCTATTTTTATTTAAGCTGCTCATATGACTGAAATATAACACAAGGGTTTACGAACGTTTTGTTTTGAAAAATTATTTTGCTTCTTATGAACGGCTGAACATATTTGAATGAAATTTTAAACTGTCATAGCCGGATAGCTTTTGAGTTGAATTGAAAGAATGGAGGGTCGGGAGTATGACTTGCGGACCTCTAAAATTGGTAACCTCGGAAATTCAAAGTTTTAAAAAATTCACCAAAAATATTTTATGGATTTCCAAAAAAATTAAATTTAAGGTGTGCTACAAAAAATATGCTTAAATTTTTAGGTTATCTCCTTTGCCTTTGGAGATATTCGGATAAAACGGATTTTTTGGCTTGATTTTATAACGGTTTTTCTAGTTTTTTAATCGGATGGATTATGTTTTATGTCAAACTCTTATCAATAGTGGGTTCAACATTTTTTATATTGGTAGTAAAGCAGTCTTCAAACAATGTTATGTTGTATTACTGTACCGATTATACCTGCTGTGTTATTAAATATTTTTTCAGGTTCTATATTGTAGTCAAATCGAAATTCAGAAGTATAGAATTTATGAGGGTCAAAAGGGGTTAGAGAGATTTTATTAGCTGAAGAAAGGTGAAAGTATCTACTTTAAACCCAAATGCACTTTTGTACCTGTTTGGACCAGCCTATAGAACACTTTTTTAGTTTGTGTAAAATTATTCGCAACATTTACTTTGCTCTTTTTATTTTACCTATTCATATGACTGGAATATAAATGTACCAACCCAAGTTGTGCTAGGTATTTTATATTATATAATTACCAATACCTGTGGGATTTTAAGCGTATCCTACTTTAGCCCAATTTAGTTTTTTATTCTACCTTATTATGCTACCAAGGAACACAGTATAACGCAAGCTATGTATAAAAGCCAGTGGTATTCGACTAAAATCTCAGTTGTTAAAATATATCTAAGCAATAACAATCTAATTTTTAAATATCTATACAGATGGAGAGCTTCAGCTATAAAGAATTATCCGAAGAGTATTTTAAAAATAAAAAGGAGGAAGATGTTTTAAGTTACATTGAAGGAAAACTCAATTTATATTCCTGCAGCACTGAAATACGATCGGAACTGCAAAATAAAATAATCGATTTAGTCAAAAACTTAAAAAAGCGGTTCAAGCAAGTTGGATGGAGTAAACCTAGATTTTACAACGGTTTTGCAAACTGGTTAGATGGCGAACTCAGTGTCCAGATATCTTCAGAAGGTACAAATGAAAAGAACCTTGGGAGGCCAAAGAAATCACTTGAGAACTGTTGCGATAGATCTAAAAGGCGGAAGCTTAAGGATATCAACGAAGAAATCGGAGATACAAGTATTCAAGAAGCTTTGCTATATCAACTGCGATCACAAAAAAGAACTCACAAAAGTCGATATTATTGAAAAAGTTTTTATCGCTAGTCCCAAGAGAACAAAACGGATTCTTAAGAGTATTCCAACGCCAAGCGATGAAAAACAGTTTTCAAATGAAGAGGCATTAGCATTATTTTTAGATTTGAAGTTAACAAAAGAGCAATATATTCAGCTCAGAGTGCGTGCAATTGAAAAAGGTTCAAATCTGTATCCTGCTTATCATCACATAACTGCTGCTAAGAAGGAATGTTTGCCACCAAGGGACACTATTAAAATCACACCAATTTCGGCAGAGGTAAAACTTCAAGGTCTACTTAATCATACAGCTCAGCGTTTACTACAATCACTTAAAGGAGATGATTTGAAAAAATATGGGAACTGCAAGTTAACTCTCTTTTGCAAATGGGGATGTGATGGTTCTTCTGGACAGAAACAATACAAGCAATCTATATGTGAAAATACTTTAGATACAGATATGTTCATGGTATCATTTGTTCCATTGCGATTGGTAAAGAATTTGGAACACTCGGAGCCTTCGACCAGTACGATGCAAACAAAGGATATTTGGAAAAATATCAAAACTTACACTTATTTATTTTTTTAATCTAAAAAGTTTTCTAGTGGAACTGGTTCCAGTTGAACCTGTTGTAGAGTTGATAATGTAGAAACCTATTCACAAAATGATCATAGGTATTATTACATGCCTATACATTTTTTTAAAGGTATAGTAGCATATACGAGGCGAATGTATATGCATATAAAGCTAATATGAATACGAATTTCTCCAGAAATATATAAAAATGTTTATATTTTTCAAAAGAAAACATTAAGTGTATGCTTGTAGAAGCAATTTATAGTCAGTTTGACATTTTTACTCCCATATGCCCTATTCCAAATCAAATTTTTCAAACAAAAAAAAAAAAATTATTTGAGTAAAAAATTCTAATAATTCAGCACACCGATTTTTATACATTTAGAACAGTAATGTTTTCTAATATGTCCATTATTTTCTAGAAAATTCTGAGCAATATCGAATGGTAAATTATATTGCCTTTATTGAACAAAAAAAAAATTTAAAGCAGTTTTCCGGGATTGGGAATTTGGGTATTTGTTTATCAAAAATGGGGATGTTTTTCAGTGCACTGTTTTAAGAACTTTTTAATCTACATAACTGCCAAAATTCATTATAATACCTTTATTCATGTTAGATTTATAGAATGTCAAACATTAAAATTATTAAAATATAGTGTAAATGAGTAAAAGGGCTTTCAATATGAGTAAAAAATTATATTTTTAAGGTTTGACATTCTATAAATCTGACACGAACAAAGATATGCTAACAAAATTCGGCAGTTATGTAGATTAAAAAGTTCTTAAGACAGTGGGCTGAAAAAAATACCACTTTTTTAATAAAAAAATACCAAAGTTCTCAATCTCAATCATTAGCATTTTCATACTAAATGCTAAAAAACATCAAAAGTTCAACTTTGACCTTAAATTTCTCAACAACTACTGAACGGATTTTAACAACTGTAAAAAGATTCAAGAAGTCTTCTCTCCTGCAAAGAAAAAATTGCAAAATTATCTCTATCGGTTCAAAAGTTACAGATTTTTGGCCGATGAAAAACGATTTTCAGCCACTGTGCGATGACGAAGGGCAAAGTTTTAAGTTTTCGTATTCGTTTTCGACGCCGATTACGATGTTTGCGGAAACCCAGCTTTGCACACCAAACACTCGTAGCTTGTTAGGTTTTGGAACATATTATTGCTAGTTGTTACGAGAGCAGTTTCAAAAGTACTAGATTTGTACGTGTTAATAAAGCACAACAACTAGAAAGTTGATGAGATATCGAGCTTTATACGTAAAGACGTTAGTTGTACAAACAACAAAAACTTCACTTTTACGAAACGATTTACTAGTTTGTCCCAGAACCAACATAACAAAACTACAGATAAAATAAATAAAATTTTTGTTGGTTTCAGAGTTGACATATAAGGTTTTGATTAATTTTTTTTTCGAAAGTTTTTAATGTAAAACAAAAAGTAAAATGTTTAGGATTATTCTAAAAATCTATGTCTGATGCTAGTAGAACTAGTTTTTAACAAATATACACCAGCTTACTAAACGGGCTCATTTGCCAACCCTTTTTTAAAATCGATAGTTTGATATATCGTCGTGCCGAAGTTATCTTGCCGTATATCACAAAAATTTTTTTTTGGGAAATCGAATTTTAAGGTTCAAATTTTTATACACAAAAATGTACGTGAAAAAAGTCTTCCAATATTTTTGTCAGATATTGTGTTTGAAGTTCTTTATCGATTTATGTAAAAATATCCAAAGTCATGGAAAAAAATTTTCAAGTTATAGCCATTGTCACGTCCGAAAAAAATTTTCAATTTTGCCGTATACGCCACTTTTTGCGATATATTTTTTAGTTTGTGTGATATAAGTCAAAATAAGGTATTAAAAACCTACATTCACGTGTTTGACCAATATTGAAAATTACGTTATAATAATTTTCAGAACGAAAATTTATGCAAGTGACAAATATATTTACGTATAGTTATAAATTTTATATTATCGAATTTCCTTATGTATGAATAATTTTAAGTTTATTATTACTTAAGGGTGGTCCAACCATAATGCACGATGTAACTGTGAGTCACACCGTAACGTCAAATTTTTGTCCAACTTATTTTGACATTTCTTGGTATGAGTGCCAAATTCAACCATGAAGAGGTTCAGCATTGAGCAGCGCGTTAAGATTGCTGAAGCCTTTTACGAAAATTGGCGGTCAAATAAAAAATACATTTTGTGCACATCTTGATTTTTTTGGTCAGCATAATCGATCAACTGTGTCCACAATCGGGATAATTGTGCGCCAAATTTAGCAAACCAGCTCTGTAGGAAATGTGAAAACCCCTGTGCTTGCATGCTTGGCGCGGTTTATAGCCAGGCAGCATCATCGGGCCTTACTTCTTCGAAAATGAGGTATGGTGTTCGCAATCGTGAGCTGATAATGGATTTATTTTTGCCATGGAAATGGAGGATATGGACCTAAATGATAAGTAGTTCCAAAAGAATGGCCATGTTAATTGGCCGTCACGATCATATGATTTGAAACCGTTGGCCTTCTTTCTTTAGTAATATTAAAAATAAAAAGTGTACGTCAATAAGCCAAGAAGAAGAAAGAAGAAATTCAAGAGCTAAAGACAGATAATTTGACACATTAAGTACATTGAACCTCAATAATGTCTCAGAGCCATTGAAAATATGGACCATAGGACAAGGTATGCAACCGAAGCCGCGACGAGCATTTGGCCGATAATTTGTTTCACACATAGTTGGCACAGATCCTTCTATAATAATAAAAAATATTCAGATAATTCGCTAAAAACTTTTTGTTTTAATAACTTTTTAATTATTTAAGCTTGAGGTCTTTTTTTGAAAAACGGTTCTGTTCGTTACTAACAATTATGAATTTTCAATAAAGTTTGTTAAGTTGAATAAGTGTGTTTTTTTATTCGGTTTTGCAATTAAAAAGAACTCAAACGCGTTTATTATTTTCATTATTTTGTTATCGTTTTTTGTTTTTATTAAACTTTGTTAATTTCCTGAAGATGCTAACCAAAGGTTAGCGAAATATTGAAAATAATAAATATAATATTTTATAAAAAAAGACCTCAAGCTTAAGTAATTAAAAAGTTATTATAAAAATAAAGGTCAAATAAGAATAAATAACTTTTTGTTTTATTTACAATTTACATTGTGCATTATGGTTGGGCCACCCTGTATGTTCAACCTTTAATTGCTTAGCAATAAAATGAATTTAGGCAATATAGCAATAATTCCATCAATATAAATAGCCGTTGTGTACTACGTCCGAAAATATCTTTACATATAAAACGAAAAATGTTAAAAACCCGGAAATATTTATAAGATAGTCTATTTTTTGTAACATGCCTAATATACTTTGTTCACATACAACAAGATAACGCAAGATTTTTTTAATTAAAAGTTTTCATACGTTTTTTGTCGTATATCCACAATTATGCTACATACGGTATTATAACGCATTAACTTTTTCGTAAAAGTGGATATACAACAAAATGGCTTCGTAATATCTCATTAACCATAAGAGATAGAGACGTGAGGATTGCGCAGATCGATAGATCTGTTAAATTTACCACAGGAAACGGTCTTATCTCATTTTTTTCGATTTTGTGATATACGACAAGATAACTCCGGAACGACGATATGAAAAATAAAAAACAGATCTGAAACAAGTCTGCAGGCAATATCAACTAGTATAATTCTAGCCACATATTAGTTACTTTGTCTGCAGGGAAATTTTCAAGCGCGAGTTAGAAGTAGCTTGTCTTATTTTTATAAAATTGGTTACAGTTGTATAGTTGTAGCAAAATCTTTAAATTCATAATTAAATCGATTCTCTCTTTATGCCTTTTCCTGATCTGAAGACAACTTCAAATTTAAATATAAACGTTAATGGCTATAGTTTACACACATACATACATTTACGAAACAATTAAAAGTATGTATGTACTCATTTTAGTACACATATACTCAAACTGCTTTATATACACACACATACATACAAATACATTTTGCTAACCGGAAATGAATGTTCAACTGTTTGAAAACTCTGTTCATTTCACTTGTCAGAGTGTATGTGTTTCGACTCATATGGAAGCGTTAAGCTGTGTTTTAATTTTATTTCATGAACATTTAACACTGTGAAGCATATAAAACTATTGTAAAGTTACCCAGCGGTAACTAGAGTGAGTAAAGAGGCCTTATTTAGCAGTCACAAGCAGCCAGAAGCCCTTCTCGCCGCATTCCAAACTTATTTATTTTTTACACAGGTTGTCATTGGGCGCAAGGCCTTCCACACTTCCTTTAATTACAACTTCGATCCCTTCCCAAAGAAGGGAGTAAGGAAGGTCACTAAAAATAAAAAGTAAATAAAACTGAACACCTTCCTTTCTCCCTTCTCAAAGAAGGGAGTAGCGAATGTGTACTGAATATTTCAGAAGGTCTTTTAAAAAAAAAGTTTATACCTTCTAGAAAGCATACTTCAGAAGGCAGGATATCATGCGAAGCGAATCTTTTAGAAAGGAGTATAGAGGCCTTCAAAAAGGCCTGCCATTTGCGGTCCTTTCAATATTTACCGCTGGGTAATTATGCAAAATGGGTTTAATTTGTATTAAAAATTAATACCTTTTCCTTAAGGTTTCATTGAAACCGAGTTTTGTATAATTTATAGATCTATTAAGATCGCAGCTGGACAGAGATCATAAATAGTACTACGGAAGTCAGGAGCCCCTGAAACTTTAGCTCTTGTCTGACTATTGGTGAGGATAATTCGGGGATCATGTGGTGGTTGTAGTTTAAACAAAATCGTGGGAAAGTTTCACAGGATCATTTTCCACCTTGAGGGGATCTTCCTGCATACCGTTGCTGTTTCAACAGATGCTACTTGCCTTAAAAGCGCTGAGAAGTTTAGATAGCTCCAGCTCTAAGGTAAAGGGGCGAGCGTTATACAATCAATTTGCTACCGGTGTGATGGCAGTGATCGCACACGCGGACAGTTGATGGAAGCATTATTTGTCACTCGGTCGTATGACCACCGTGAGGTAGGCCACTATGTCAGGTACTTACGTAAATTTTTTGCACCATTCCCCTAAAAGCTTAATAAACATTAATGGATTATTTGTTATACAGTGTAATTTTATTTCATTTATCTGTAACTTTTTGAGTATGATTTAATTAATTGTTGCTATATTTTTTTATTTGAAATTTCTTTTATGTACAATGTATATTGAAAATTTAATATTTTATATAATTTAAGATTTATTTTATTTTAAATCCATTATTTTTTGTTTTATTAAATAATACATAGATTTAATGTAATTCATTTATATTTATTTTGACATACATTTCAAAAATGTATTGATATAAAAGGCATTTTCTAGCGATAAGTAAAATTTTAGTAGTATTTAAAAATATTCTAATACAAAAATTTACAATTTAATTGTTTATATAACCAATAAAATTTTTCCTATTTCTATTAATGTTAATCTAATAATTTTTTAAATTGATTAAATTAAATAATTAAGCTTTTAATGTTAAAGAAAATATTTTTACTAGAGTCTACAATAAAATACTGTTTTTAAGACTTATTAATTTTATCTTGAAATTTTATATTCAGATTCCTTTAAAAAAAATTTAACCAGATCGGCCCATAAATGACTAAAATATGAGCAAAAACACTCGATTGCGTCTAATTTAGTACATAAATCCCTTGTTGGCCTTCTCTTTATGTCCTTCAGCAAAGGTAAAAGGGTATATATAAGCTTGTCATTCCGTTTGTAGTTTCTACAATATAAGACATTATAAGTATATATGTATATTCTAGGAACTTATAAGCAGCAAAGTTGATCTAACGATGTCCGCCTGTCCGCGTGTGGGCCTTTATTTTGATGCTTTTTAAAAACACCTGTCGTCTTTTGATGACAATACAAATAACAAAATCCAAATCTTTTTTTATTTATTTTTTTTATTTTATCACTTTTATGAAATAAAAACAAACAATATGACGCCTTAAAAAAAAAAATAAAAAAAATTTACAAGTATGACCGCAAAAATTATGCCAACATAAATATTTGTATGCCTTCTACCGCAATAAGTTGTGAACAGGGTAGACAAAGTTTGTCATTCCGTGTGAAACTTTTTTATTATTCATCTCATAACCCATATAGTACATATGTATATTCTGGCTCCTTGAGTAATTCTATGTCGATTTAGCCATGTCCGTCTGTCTGTCCGTCTGTTGAAAACACGCTCACTTTCGAAAAACTCAAAAGAAATGAACAAACTTGTTGTCAAATTGCTTGTAGTTATTCTAAGCAGTTTGGGCTTGAAATCCAGCAAAATCGGTTCAGTAGGATCAGAGCTATGAATCAAAATGTGGAACCACAACCTTAAAAAATTGATAATATTGTTACAAAAACTAACATAAATGGTGGAACATTGCACGGAATTACATAAGATTTTACAAAAGTTCGTTTTCTTTGACTGAAAATCATACTGTGAAATTTCGTGAAGATCGGTCCATAATTTACCATAGGCCCCATGTAAAACCTTCTCTCGAAAGACAGTTTTGTACGCCTAAAACCGTACTATATAATGGTATCAGAATAAAATGTAATACTTCACAGTTTTAGAGGACTTGAAATCACACTATTAAATTTCGTGATGATCGGTCTACAATGTGCTAGAGGCCCCATAAAAATCCCACTCTGGTAAATTAATTCAATACGCCTAAAACCGTTGCAGATATATTTATTGTGGTAAAATTTCCTCCAACTAAGTTTCATATGGCCAGAAAAAATGTTATGAATTTTGTGATATACGGTTCATAATTAACCTTAGATCCCATATTTAGCAGCCTTCTGAAATTCACAGTAACCGCTAAAACTAATTTCATTGCTGTTTTGAAATTTATGTTTTTTAAAACCATAAATCACTCTGCAGAATTTTGGGATGGTTGGTTCATAGCTTACCATGGCTCCAATATAAATTCCCCTCATGAAAATCATTTAAGTTCGGCTTAAACTGTTACGAATCATGATATTTTACTCAAGCAAGTAAAAATTGCTAAAAAAAACGCATATATCTTTCTGATTGTCGGTCAATAATTTAATATATAAACTTAAATTAATAATTACAGTTATTCCGCTTAATTGAGTTTCTAAAAATGCTTTCTAAAATTAGGCGGAGCTCAATTAACCTACTATATGATTTCGTTCCATGATTTTTAGTGCAATAAAACGGGAAATTCAATTAAGCGGGGCTCAAATAACCGAAAACAACTGAATAGAAATCATGTAAATTTCACACCTGAAATAATTGAGCTGTAGGTGGAGGGTATCAAAGATTCGGCACAGCCGAATATAGCACTCTAACTTATTTTCTATTTCATCTATTATTTTCTCTTTCTTTAATAAATATTGAAAAGATATAAACTCTGCTTTAACAAACTGTCGACAAACGTATTTAATTTTGAAATAAATTAAAAGATAATTATGCGTTCAATAAACTTGACAATTGCATGAAGATCATCAGCACATTCAGCAGAAAGAAGAAATTCGTTCTGTCTAAAGAAAAGTAGTCGAAATTTTAATGAAATTTAGACAAAAACATCAACAAACAAATGAAAGTGAATGGTTTTTCTTTTTTTGGATGCAAATGAATTAAAACTAAAACAAGCATAAAATGCGAAATGACATTGATTTTTTTCAAAATAACAAACTTTGACAAAGAACCTAGAAATTACACGTCTTGTCGAACAGAAAAAAAAGAAAGAATTTTAAAATTACTTACAATTTTTTTTGTTTTTAATTAAATGAAGGCGGGTGGGTAATGGAGAGCATTACACAAGGTATTTGGGAGTAATGACGCATAAGCACATCATAAAACATGTCAGTTCGTCTGTCTGTATGTGTGAGTGTCTACAAAAAAAAAAAAAAAAAACAAACCCTAAATCATTTGCACACAAATGTACAAACATACAGGCACAAACTGCCAGTCATTACCGTCTGCACTTAAAATGTACGTTACATAAGTATATAAGAGCAAAAGGGCAGACAAATTGACACACTGACATTTATACCATGATTCTCGTATAGAACAAGTTTTGGGAAATTTCCTTGTTTGCTTTGCATTTAATAACTTTTTACAACACATACTCCACGCTGGTACTTGGTGTTTTTGACTTGTTTTTTATTTCCGTGAAAAAGGGAAACAATTTTAAATATCTCTAGATCCCGCGATTTTCCGCTTGAAAGAAAAATAACGAAATAGTTTTAAAAGTTTAAATGAATGTTAAAAAATTTGAAAGTATTTTGTAATTAAAATATTGAAAAGAATTGCTGTTTGTGCGTTCATCGACAATCAGGGAGCCTTTGCCCTGACAGTTCCAGTGGTTTTAAAAAACTGGATAGGGAAGATGCTGGCATACAGAATGATCAAGTTGGATCTATGTGGCTCATGAAGGACCATTGATGCGACCAGTTGCGGTCTTAAGGGTGCGTCCTATCGTCTCTTTTGTGGACCCTGGTTATCGATGAGCTACTGGAGACCCTTAATGATCTGGGCTTCCGAACGTATGGGTATGCTGACGATCTAGTTATTGTTGTGACTGGATTTGATGACGCGAAGATTTCGGATGGGATGCAGACCTGAACTTGACACTTGGTTGCTGCATAGAGGAGGGGCTAAATAATAACATCGCGAATACTATTCTGGTACAATTCACCAGACGCACAATCCTAAGACTTAGGGAACCGAATAAAGACGATACGGTTGTCGGATTCTCTAACGAAGTGAAATACTTATGGATAATTCTGGCTAGAACCCTTAATGAAAACGCTCAATTATCCCATGGCACCAATGATATACCGGTCTTTTGTTACGAAAATAAGACTAATCTTGACATATGCTGCTCTAGCATTGTCGACTAAGACTGAACAAGTCAAAGCTAGAGTAACACTGGATAAGTTTTATCGCCTGATCTGCGTGTCGATCACGGGCGCCATGAGAACCTGTCCCACTTTAGCTTTGGGAGTAATCCTGCACATTCCTCCGTTGTAGATGAAATAGGAGAGAGAAGGTCTACAGGAGTGCTAGCAGGATGCCGCGCATTGCTCCACCTATATTGGTTGGTATTGGATAGTAATTGTAATTTCCTCATACCTGGTAGCGACCAATGGGCAGACCAATCGTGGTGGCGCGTGTGCGCGGACCAGGTCTGGTTCATCGATGGTTCGAAACAGACGAATGGTGATACTGGGGCGGGAATCATGCAACCGGGTTTTCAAAGGGGCTTGCCAATATGGGCATACAACCTACTGTTTTTAAGGCGGATGATGGCATAAACCTCCTCATATGCGCTGGGGAATGTCTGAGGAGGAGGGCAAGAGGCCTGGGGATATTTAAAATGTCGGATAGACAGGCCGCTCTTAGAGCACTATCTTCTATGGAGGTGAAGTCCAGGTTGGCAATCAACTGTTTTGAACCTGGCCATGAGGCCAATGTTGGCAACGAAAAGGCCGATTGCTTTGCAAACATTGGCGTTCGGCGCCCTTTTATAGGCCCTGAGCCTTTCTTTGGCGTCCCTACTGTTACATTCGGGGAAGGCTCCGAACTTGGTCCGACCTTAAATTCCTTTGCACTTAGACGCGTTGGTGTATGGGTTTAGACAGTCCAGAAAATGTGTGACACTATCCCGTGGCAGGGCGAGTAGGCTTAAGTTTAAGGGGCACAAATACCATCAGTTTATTATGGTTAATGTTGATAGCAAGCTATGCAGATTTTGTGGGGTTAAGGACGAGACGTCAGAACATCTGCTATGCTGCTGTCCCGCCTTGGGGACTTTTAGGTGGAAATTTTTTGGTGGATCTTCCACCAGGCATACATACATACATACACATACATAGTTCTAACATTTAATATGAAGGGGACTTGTCACTTTAACATGACGATGTCCTAGTAGGGGTTTAATTGGGACCTTTTTGACACTTTGTAACAGGTGACTGAAATAACCTAAATGGACACATTAAATTTCGGTTAAAACAATGCCTGTCGCAGATATTTTCCCGCGTGAACCTCTGGAGTGAATTTTCTTTCTTCTGGAGTAACTACACTTTAAACACTTTATCACCAGTACATTGATATGTCTTGTTATTACCTATCACTATTCGGTCCATTTTATTATCAACAGGGTTTAAAAAACTGCAGTCGAAACCAAAAACTGTCGAACAAGTAAAGGAAAATTCGTGTATAACTTTTCGATTTTTGAGTTGGTTTGACAGCAACTGTTTGCATTTGATGAATTAGAAGTAAAAGCAACTGGGTTTTTTTGGCCAATAACAAACGAAGAAGTAGAAGAAACTGCAGTTTTTCTAGTTTGACTGCAGTTTCTTAAACGCTGATTATAATATTCGGTTCACTGGTGACGGGATTAGTGTTTTAAGAACAATAGACACAAATTTCACGCAGGGTACACTTTAGTTAATTTATAACAATATTGAGTTTTACAATAGAGCAATTCGGAAGAGTGATTTTTGATTCAGGAAAAGTGAGAACCAACAGTTATTTTACAACCAGTTTTTTTTTAGTTTTGCTCAAGTCGGTTATTTGTAAATGTCCGTTATTCGAATTTCGAATAAACCGGTTATTTGCGTATAATTAACCGGTTAATTTAAAAACGTTTTTCTTACTTTTGTTGTAAAAACAGCCGTAATTTAAGTACGTATTTGTCTAGCATTGGGCTTCTTTTAATGAAACATCTGACAACCTTAAACTTTCGTCAAAGCAAAGAATTGCCCTAACTTGTGAATAAAGGGCTAAATAAACGAACAAGTGAATATGAACATTTTTTAATAAAATGGTTTCAAACCAAAATTTTTGGTGTTCAAACTGAATTGAGTCATTAACTTCAGACGAAAATCTTAAAGCCCATAATTAAAACGTCGGCTGTGACTTGAAATTCTCTCTCATTAAATTGTATAATATTTTTTTATATTCTTTTTACAAAATGCATGAAAATTAATTAAAGATTGGTAGCATTGTTGGGATAATAAGCAACAGTCTATAAGTGAGAGCATTAAAAAAAAACATTCTCAAAATAAAATAGATATTATTTCACGACGTCTTATACGACAAATTTTAATGTCAACTTCTATGGAAAATCTGTGGTTTTCATGGCCAACCGCGTATGTCTTAAAATAAAAATTTAAGACATACGCTAGATCAAACTATGGATTAGGTATTGCACCTTTTGAACTTTGTAATTGAGTTAAAACATCGGAATGGGTCTATCTATTATCAAAATTTTTTTAAAAAAAATGTAAAGAGCGCTTAAAATTAAGCAATATGGCATCAAAATTTCAAAATCGAAAAAATAGACCTACGCGGTTGCCAATGAAAACCACAGAAATGTAGTCTCGATGCAGTTCTATTTGTACACTAACTCTCGCGGACCCATACTGTATACTTTATTCAAAAAAAATTAATTAGCTGACACAAAGCGCGGGTTTATCCAGCTCTTCGTTTCATATGCTGCATTTCTTGTTAGTCTTTCCTTGAAAAATAAAAAAAAAAAAATTATTATATTCCAAAATTAAAAATTCTGTCCCACTGTGCTCGATATACCAATACATTGTTCTCATATGAATGTTTGTCACACGTGACTCATCACTGAAGTCTCGGCAATGGTAACACATTAATCATCATTACTTTCATTTGAATGTGTGTAAATATTCGTCTGAGTAGGTGTTTTTCTCCCTGTCTATTTGCTAAGAAAATGTTTGTTATTTGGCATTGAATTTCAATAAATCCAAGACAGATTTTTTTTATTGATTCTTAATATGGATGTTTAGGATGTCAAGGGATTTATGTTTTTTTTTTGTTTCCAGGTTGGGGGTAATTGTTTACAAACAATTTAATACAAATGGTCTGAAACTAAATACAATAATTGTATACATGTGTGTGTGTGTGTGTGTGTATTTTGCTCCGTTTACACATTTAACATAATTGGAGAATATAACTACTTACTCGTTCATATCTTTTGTTATATTGCTTGGAAATAAATTAGTTAACTATTAACCAGTAAAGCCCAACATCTGCTTTTAATAAGAATCATATTTTATGAATAGTTTTTACGAAAATATGTTTGCTGGGCTGCCATTTACTTGGATGGTATTTAAGGGAAGAGTATATAACTAATGCCAGAATTAACAAAATATTACCCAGTTCACATTATGTGATAGTGAAAATACAGGTCATTTTCTTTTATGCCAAATTTCGATTATTCCCTTAAACATTTAAAGTTATTGATCACAATCGACTCTAAATACTTGATTAAGCGTGCAACAGATATAGAATTTCAATTTGAAATCAGTTGCTTATTAAGATTTGTCTTAAGCTTTTAGGTTTTTTTTCAGGGTTTAAAAAACTGTAGTCGAAACCAAAAACTGTCGAACAAAAAACGAAAATTTGTATACAACTTTAAGACGTTTGAGTTGGTTTGAAAGCGACTGTTTATATTTAATGAATCAGAAGTAAAAGCAAGAGTTTTTCTTTGGCTAATGAAAAATTAAGAGGTGGAAAAATGCCAGATTTTCTACTTTGACTGCAGTTTTTTAATTTATGGTTTTTTCATATTGACGTAAATTTTTCTTAATTGAGTCAAATTAGGATTTTCGAGAGATGCTTGGGTGTTGCCATTTACCATTCCATTACCAATTGCATAATTACATGTAAATGATGAAACAAAACTGAGTCTTCAACTTCAGGCAAAAATTGTTAAGCCCATAATTAAAACGTCGGCAGTAACTTCAAATTCGCTCTCATTTCTTTCGTTTTCTTTTGTTCATATTTTTCTTTGTTTACAAAACGTATGAAATTGAATGAAAGTATGGTAGCATTGTTAAGAGAATAATTGTATTTATGTGAGAGCATTAGAAAAAACGTCCTCAAAATAAAATTGATTTTATTTCTCGACCGCATTCTCTGGTATAATTTTATGTCAAACTGTATGAAAAACATCGTTCAGCCCCAGTTCTGTTTCATCAATAATTGGGACTTTTGTCTCTGCGTCAAAATAAATGGAAATTGCTGTAGCCGTACACATAATTGCTTTAATATTAAAAAGAAGCAAAAATTAAAACCTAAAAAAACACATCATTTGAGTTAGAGATTTATTAGAAAAAAGAAGTGCTCACGATGCATATGAGAATAAGACTACTTTACGCGAATTTCGTGGAGTAGACAACCAACATGTACGAAAATCCTTCAAACGCTTGAATTAGTTCCTTCGTTTACTAATGTTTCCAAGAGGAAATCATATGAGGCTTCTTTCAGTTCTTGCTGGATGTAGGGGTGTTTACACTAACAGCAGTTTACACAAGTTCACAAAATTCCTCGTCTAAATGCATCTTTAAAATATTTGCTCACTTTTAACAAAAAAAAAACAACAGATCGTCGCTCATACCGGCGCTGATTGTCCATTTTGATCGGCGCACAAGTGGCCAATAAAAACCAATGCATTTGTGAAATTTTAATTGTTTAAAATTGTGCTAAAGAGTGTTTCCATTATCGGTACATTTTGATTGATTTTAATTTTCTAAACTTAGAACGATTTCGTCGACGATTAAATTTTTTTTGTCGCTTAAGCTTTTTTTGCGATGATTCGTATTTCGAAAGAAAACGACAAATTTTTAAATTTTTGCATATATTTTTTGAACTCATGGAGCATTTTTGTCAGAAAAGAAAACACCATTAATATCTAGAAAAAAAATTTTGTTGTTGTTTAAGTCAACTGGATCCTATCAGTTGTTTCCTGGGTAACCTTACAAATTATCCTCCGTTTAAGTCTTGTGGTATTGTAATCCTTGTTGTTTGTAAGTCCCTTATTATGCTTAACTAATATTTGTGTTCTATCAGCATTTACTTTTGTTTATGATTAAATATGTGTTTGTATTATTGTGTTTACATGTTTGTATGTATGTGAATATACATGTATGTATAATAATGAATAAACTCACATCATTTAATTAATTATGGTTTAATGGGTAGCTGGGTCTAATAATCATTTAATATTATTAACAGATTTCACATGTAGTTTTAGGACAAATCAAGCAAAGGGATTAGATTATAATAAATGCATTTGAATTAATTTCAATAAAAATTTCATTTATTGTAATTCAAAGAAAAATACTGTGTGATTTTGTGGAAAAAATGTGTATTTGTGTACGAATGTATGTACATTTGTACTAGAAAATATAAATGTATGTTACCCTGTAGGAAATGTCAATAACGAATCTGTACTACTTTGCTATTGCCAAAGGCACTAATACTAGTGGCTTATAATACCAAAGACAATGTTATTTACAAAACCCATTTAACATGTGCCTGTTATTGGAAATCTTCCACTGAAGTTTTGGGACCATATTTATTGGAACCAGAGAATCACTAGTACATTTTTGTAAATCTAGTCTACACTCTTGGTACTTTTTTTTAAAAAGATGTCGAATGGAAAATTGCAGTTATTTGTTATATTGAAAAAACAAAATATTTTTTCGTATTTTTTTATTCTTTATTTGTTAGCACAGATCGGGGCGTGGTTCTCTAGGGAAAAAGCTTTTTGCGATAATTTTAATGGCTTTCCGTTCTTTGATTTTCTCCCCGATGCGTCCGTGATTTACGGTGAAGAGTGTATAATTCGTAGTTTTAATGCAGACTTCAGTTTTGTTTTTCCAACTTGGCTGATTTTGATATGATTCCTTCTCTGTGCACAGGCGACGCGTGTACTGTTGTGCAACTGAAGTTTCCTGCAGCCGGTGCACATATAACTTCTTCCTGGCCGATGATTTTTATAGTTTTGCCATATGTCTTAGTCTTAATATACCGACAAGTATCGGGTGATTTTTTAAGAGCTATAGGAAAGTTTTTCAAAAAAAAAACACATAAAATTCAGAAAAATGCATGAAATCTTTATTTGAATCGATAGTACGGTCCATATAATTTAATGTTTGAAGATTATTTCATGCAAATGTTGAACGCGACTGCGCCTCAAATGGTCCATCCGCTTAGTCCAATTTTGGCATACTCTTTCCGGTATCTCATGAATAAATGCTTCAATGTTGTCTTCCGTCAATTGAAGCGGGCTTGTGTGTATAGACATGAGCTTTAATATAGCCCCACAAAAAATAGTCTTAAGGCGTTAGATCGCACGATCTAGGCGGCCAATTGACCGGTCCCGAACGTGAAATAAAATGTTCACGGAACTAGCCTCTCAATAAGTCCATTGTTAAGCGTGCTGTGTGGCATGTGCCATCGTCTTGTTGAAACCACATGTCATGCAAGTCAAGCTCTTGCATTTTGGGCAAAAAAAAGTTGGATATCATCTCACGGCAGCGCTCACCATTCACAGTTACGTTACGATTCGCATCATCTTTGAAGAAGTACGGTCCAAGGATGCCACCAGCCCATAAACCGCACCAAACTGTGACATTTTCTGGATGCATTGGTAGCTCTTGCAATGCTTCCGGCTGATCTTCACTCCAAAATCGACAATTCTGCTTATTAACGTACCTATTGAGCCAAAAATAAGCTTCATCGCTGAACACAAGATGCGCACGATGAACTTTGTTAACAGAGCACGCATTTTGATAATAAAATTCAATAATTTGCAAGCGTTGTTCGTTTGTAAGACGATTCATGGTTAAATTATAGACCAAACAGAAGATGTTTGACAGTGAAGCAAAACACGATACGTGCGTCAGCTGTTTAAACCAGTGTTGCCAAAAAGATAATAGCTAAAAAATCACCCGATAGCTGGTGATCGCTGTATATGTCCGCTCATCTTATTATTTTCGCGCCCATCAGGCATCCCAGAAACTTCCTGCTGATAGTGAAGCGTTAGATCTGATTACGGGTGATACCATCCCGAGATTGCCCTAAATATTTATGAATATCACTGCGTGGGAATGAATAAAGTACCGCCAAAGAATAACTGGTTGCCCATGCAGATAGCTATAAGACGCTTTGCTTTACCAAAATTGAGGTTAGATTTGCGTTGTTGGAGCCAACTTTTGCGTTCATATCCTCCATGCAAATGTTTATGTCGTTTTAGACGGTGATTGTTTTGCTCGATTGTTCAAAGAAAAAGTTGTTCGTGTCGTTGGCAGCTGATTCTATTGGTGTGCAGTATCACTGTGATGTTTCGGTATATAGTACGAATGCGGGCTGTGAGTATCCTTTTGGATATCGGGTAGTACTCGATTAGAGTTTTCTTTATATTTTCTGTTAGAAGTAAATCAACTCCGTTTGTGAGTTTAGGTTGCAGCTAAAGATAAAATGGTGGCCAGAGGTAGTGCGCAACTCTCCACTACCTTTACATCTGTTTGGTTGGTTGGTTAACGTAGAAGCACGCCCAGAACTAGGCGTGCTGCAAGTAGAGTCGACAGTGACTCCGATTTGACACCGCACAACACGGAAGGAATAGGAACCCCCGATCAACCGTGATCCAGGGCAATATTGAAGGTGGCTCAAGCCAGCCGTTTGCGTTGTTATATTTCACCAAGTTGCCGAATGTCACCCGCGATATCTCAGAGAGTCCTTGAAGAAGGTAATTCCCAAATAATCCATGTCGTGTAGAATTAAACGCTGGGCAATCACATAGGAGTTTAAATATTGACTCCTTAGTTCCAGGTTCCCTGCAGCTGCGACAGCATTCATTAAAAGGAAGACCTAGTGTAATAGCGTGCTTAACGTTCCTCCAGTGACCAGTGAGTACGTATAACAGTCTCGACATGTATCTACGACTGAAGTTGAGAAGTCGTTCTGAGCGACATATGTATGTCGTATATTGGCCAATTAAATTCGGTAGCTCTGCAGCCATCCAGTTTCTTTCATTTATCGCCAGCCATATCCTTTCCATCTAATTTCAAGAAGTCCTAAAAAGTTGAGCCAATATCTGTCCACTTCGTTGCAAAATGTTTCTAATAGCGCTCTTCTGTTCTGTGATCCAAATATTGTTCGGCTGCGAATGTGTTAAGCCGTATTATTCAGTTAATTTCTTCGTATCGTTTTGTGGTATATAACGCTTTTTTTAGGCTTTGACTTATCAGGCCTTCAAGCAAACTCCGGTGATGCCGAAGGAACATTTTTATTTAACGTTTTTCGTATTAGACGCAAACAATTTGTTAACAAAAAGTCAACAACATAGTCGACAAAACTGGTGACTTGGGTACACTTGTACCCGGATTTCCTTCAGGGTACGTATACATTTATTTTGGTTCAAATCCAAATTACTGTTCAAATATTGTGCTTTTAAAAATTGTTTTTAATATTTCAAAATATTGCGAAGCAAGTTTTATAAACAAAATTTTTATTTTGTAACACAAAAAAAAACACACACATAAAAATTTTATAAACAAATCAGTTTGCTGTCAAAAAAGTTTTTAGGTGCCAGATGAAGAAAAAAAGAAAGAAATTAATTTAGTAAAACAGAAGCCAATAAATATTATTTATGGCTGATAGAAATATGTACATACATACATATGTATGTATGTATGTATGTGATAAAATCAAATTAAAAAACAAGAAATATACACAATTGAAAGGGCATTTATTACAAAAAAAGAGTTGAAACTTTGGTTGAATTTTTTTTAATTCCCTAAGATCATCCCGCTTGTCTGCAGGAAAGAAACCAGAGTCTCTGGCGGGAATCAAACCTGCAACCCCGGCGCTGATAGCCTAACTCACTACTAGCTAGCCTACCGGGGTATCCACTATGTTTGGCTGTACGGAATATCGTATGCCCTTTGCCATAGTATTGAAAATCCAATAGTTTCTAATTTGGAATGAGCGCTAAAAAGCCATAATCCTAATTCACAGTACATATTTATATCGGCAATGCAATATTTTGTGTATAATTAACATTTTTGTCTATTCCTTCTATTTGCTTAAATTATTGAGTTAAATACAACAAGTTTTGCAAAGAAGAATTCTTGCGAAAACCATATCCAGCTGCTAGTTTCTTATAAATAAGAGTTCTTCTGTAAAGAAAGGGCGGAATACAGCAAAAGTGAAAGAAACATGTGTAACAGGTGAGTAAATAATAATATTCTCTGACTTTGACTTAAGTCAATCCTAATGACTCAAATAAATGACAGTTTGTTGTTACTCAATTGAGCCCAAGGCGAATTCATACAGGTGACATTTTCCAGTCATCTGTTTATTGTTTATTTTTTTGTGTGTATACTGAATGTCAAGCTTTGTTTACATTTTGTGAAAAAATTAATTCAAATTTAAAATTCAATAAAAATTTAAATAGTTGAAAAAAAAAACTTATTTAAATTATATAAAACAAAAAAAGTGAAAAAATATAAACTCAAGAAATTAAAGATGCGTAAGGAATAAGTGGAGCCACAATTAATTTGCAATTGAGGAGTTTCTTAAGTAATTGTGTATATTTTATTAACATAAAAATTTCCTTTTTTATATTTTCAACAAACATTTTTGACAATCACTCTAACTTTTTACAAAAACAAAATGCATAGTATTTTTCAATAAAAAGGGATAGCTAGCATAACTCTATCTCATGATGCGGCCACCTTTATAAATTCGCCTTGATTGAGCCTAATGAGTCTTTTTCTCCGATGTTACTGAGTCATCGCACTGATGACATTTTTTATTAAACCGACTTCGATTCGTTATATCTGCGATGCCGACGTGTCAATACATTGATGACATAATTTCACCTGTTGACATTTTAGCATACTGCACAGTGGTTCAGTAGTAGGACATAGTGGTCAAATGACGATGTTCGATTTTTTCACCGTTAGCTCGCTCTAATACTCACTATTAGTGGTACTACTAAAACATGCAAAAAGATTTGCAATCTGTTGTTTTTACATTTACTTTTGTGCATTGGAAGTGAAGAAATCTAAACAACTTTCCTTATCTCAGCGGTGCTAATAAAGTTAATTTCTAGTGAGTGTTTTTCAAAGAAAAAAACATTTTTGACTTTTGTTGTACAATGGATATTTAAGTTGAAGTTGTTTACCGTTATTATTATGTATCTAATAACTTTTTAAGCAAAACGTATTTTGCGGAAAGCGGTTCCACGACAAATCAATTTTCACGTATATTTTTTACGACATTTTTTTTTCCTTAAGGCATTAACTATGTTGCCGTCTTATGACACTTTCAAGTTACATAACAATATTTTACTATATATCTGTACTTTTAATTTAAAAAGAATTTATCAGTGTTTGTTTGCGAATGTGCATGGCACGGAGGGTCTTCGTCTAGATTCGTAGCACATAAATATTATCTTGTGTGAAATTTAGTACAAACGAAATATTATCACTTACATGCCCGTTATTTCTACAAACATATATCTGGTCGTGTTCGTACCTTACAGTTATCTTTAACTATTCAGTAAAACTATTGGGATAATTTAAGCGTTAATTTCGCCTACGTGAATTAACTATCGATAATCGAATTGAGGCTAAATTAACAAAACACCAGTATTAAAGTGGTGGATGCCAAGAAACAGTGTTATCCACCAGAGGAACATATCACGGAATCATCTGCCGAAATAGTGTTACAATCTTCGCTAGATCATACAACTTCCCGTATACTAGAAAATCAACACGATGTCCTCAGTAATGATGACATTAGTAAAGAGTTTGTTTTGATTGGTAAATGGGGCTTTGACGAAAGTACGGGGCACAGTGAATATAAACAGGCATTTTCAGATTCATGTATACAAGATAATACCTTATTTGTGACTTCATAATGTCCACTTCGTTTAATATATAAATCAAATTCTTCCGATCCGGACCAAATTATATGGAAAAACCCACGCCCTTCTTCCACTAGGTTTTGAAAACCTATTCGATTTCAGTTTACTAAAGAAACAAAAGATCTTTCTGTGCAAGCAGAAGCCTATTTGAAAACTTAAATGAGCAATATAAAACCATCCATTTTTAACATCAACAACCACGAAATTAAAGTTGTACATTCATTACAATTACCATGGTTGATGGTAAAGTCTGTAGTGCTTTAAGTAACACAGCGTGTAGTAGAAGCTATATTTGTGGTGCAACACCGAAAGAAATGAATGAATGATATTGACATGTGATACTACTAGATATCAGTTTGGGTTATCCCCTCTGCATTCATGGATAAGATTTTTCGAATATTTTATTCATTTATCTTACCGATTAGATTTTAAAAAGTGGCAGGCTCGTTCAACAGATGAAAAGGAGTTTCTTGCACAGAAAATACTACATGCTCAGCAGCACTATAGGACACGATTCGGTTTAATTGTCGACAAAGCTCAAAGTGGCGGAAGTGGCACATCCAATGGCGGAAACACTGCAAGAACTGTTTTTGAATTCAGCTATATCAGCTGAAATAACTGGCTTCGATCAAGCAGGTATTGATCGGTGTCATCATTTTTTGCAATGTCTTTCATCGGGATACAAATTAATAGTGTAGAATTTAGAAATTTCTCGCTAGTACGTATCCATGGTATAATTTGCCTGCTTTAGTTCATAAAGTGTTAATTCATGGATCGGAAGTAGTTGATCGCAGGCGAGATCTCTGAAGAATTCGTTGAATCTTGTAATAAATTATTTAAGCAATTCAGACGTGACAACACGCAAACACAGAAAAAATTTTGCACCAGTAAACTCATTAATCAAAAATAAAATCAGTTTTAATTAAAAAATTAATCAAGTGAATTAAACGTTTAATCAAGTGAAATAAAAGTTTAATTGATATTATTAATTTGTATACTGGTGGAAATTAATGTTTTCAATTAAACGTTTAATACACTTGATTAAACGTTTAATTCTCTTCATTAAACGATTAATTCACTTGATTAAATTTTTAATTTAAACTGATTTTATTTTTGATTAATGCGTTTACTGGTGCAACATTTTTTTCTGTGTAGACTTCTTCTAAATTCCGACTTGTTGATTTCTTCTTTACGTAAATTACCGCAAAAGAAGAAGTCTATGCTATCACCAGAGGCTTTGCGTCTGTTAAGTTTTTGAAAATAATATGCAAATGTTGTATTAAATTGCCGTTATAAAATTGATTGTTTTTTTCTTTAATAAATAACCAACATTTTTGGTAAATAAATTATTATAATATTATATTTAAAGAAATTTTTTTCTTATTTTACCCTAATTGGCCCATAAATACCGTAAACATAAATATTCATATTAATTTTGATGACTATAGCTGAGTAAACTACGTATGACCGCCTTCCTTAGAAACTTGAACTTATGATGTTAAAACTGACATCACAATGATGAAAAGTGTCATAGGGTTAAAAATAGCATTCGGCTGTTTTTTGAGACCACCTTGTTTATTTAAATGCTAATTTGGCTGAATTTATATAGTAATTTCATTTCAACCAACACATAAATTGACGTATTTCGATAAATCAACTTTAGTCTATGACCAGTATGGTAGAAATAACAAGCGGAATGCCAAAATTATATTTATCTCCTTTCCACATGAAAAAGAGTTAAATTTTCGCAATTATGTATTTTTAAAAAAGTTGGAATTGAAAATATTAAAATTTTCTTTTAAATTATGAAGTGTACTGTCAGCACTGCACTCTTATTAGTTTTTATTAACATTTAAGTATATTTTTCAACAATGTACTTTATTTAAAAATTTAAGTTGCCAATTTATATTCGCACTCGTAATAAAGCAAATGTGGGAGACTTTGGACAACATTTGTTTTGACAAATTTTTTAATTTGTCAACACATTTCTTTATTTCTTTCTATTCTACATTTCTAATATAAATGAATAAAAATATTGCACTAAATTGTTGTTCAACAAACTGTTTTTTGTTTTCACAAATGTATCTTTGGCAACAAGTTTTACTTTCTGAGTGCAAACAGACGCACACACACGACCACGAACTAAATATTACAGTTAAGCAAGTAATTTGAGTGACAAGAAACATTTAAAATCAATAAAAGTTTATGCAAAAGTTTCAAAACTCAAGTACATAAAATTTTTAAATTTTACTTACATTGGGGGAAATAATCAAACTAATCAACTAATCAAAGTGGAAAATAATTCAGCAGGCACAAAACGAAAAATCCAATTTCAAAAACTTTTATTCGTCTATATAAGAGGTTAATTGGATTAAAAGCTTGAACTGGGAATATGGAGGGATTTATGGCACTCCAAAGTACATATTTCTCATTTGTTATAAGCAAAACTCAAAACGATGATGTCACACGTTTAGACGTCACGATTTGGAAATTATTATTTACAGTGGCTCACAGATTATTTCGTGCAGCTTTAAAACAAATCTTTGAATGAAAACAACAAGACAACAGTCTATGAAATCAGAACCGTTTTAACGGTACTTTTTTGTTTTTTTGACAGGTACTTTTTGATTTTTTGTTAATTTGGACCTAGAAACATAAATTTAAACGTGCATGGTTCTGAGCAGTGTTTGAAAATAAACAGTACATTATTTAGCGTTCTGCTCACACACCGAAGAACGATATCTATTTTTTTAGTGTTTGTGTAAACGTACACAAACCTTAATACCGTTCGTAACTATTTTCAAGAAAGAACCGAACATTATATAATGTTCGGTTCTTCGTTAAAAAACAGAACAATTGTAGTGATACTGTAGAAAAACATTATATTTTAATGTTCTATAATGTTTTTTTCGTGTGTGTATTTTGTTTTTGTAAAAAATGTTTGGTTTTTTTTTTATCAGCAAAAAGCGACGAACATTAACGAGCCGAACCGAACACATTGAAGTTCGTGGATTTTCAAAAAAAAACCGAACGGAATTTAATGTTCTCGTCATTTGTTGAGTATGATGAAAACAGCATTATTTTTGTGTTCGAATGATGACAAACAGGGAAACGTTATTTTTTTTAATGAGTTTCTACACAAACACTATTAGCGTTTGTGTTTTCCACAAATCTACCGAACCGAACATTAAAGAACGATATTTAGTGTTTATTTTCGAACACTGGTTCTGAGTGAACAAGAGTCTGTAAGGGAGAGCTACTTTATCATTCTACAACTAGTACTCTTTTTAATTTTCGTTAATATTGGATAATTTAACGTACAATGTCCTAAGAGGATAAGCTTTGGTACTTTTTTGTTCTCTTACAGAGTAATTGAGAAACTAAAGAAGGTGACTTTTTTTGTTTTTCAGTTGGTACTTTCTGATTTTTTTTATATTATTAAACTGACAAAATTTAATTAAACATTAACGGACTTGAGTGGATGATAAGATATGGGCCGGAGATTGGTCCCTCGCCAAATCAAGCCACTAAGGCGAAACAAAAACAAATTCACTAAACATGCAAAGTTATTTACACTTAAATGTATGTTTTCTTCATACTTGCTACAATAATTATGGTCGAATTTCGACCACTGGGCAAACACTTGTATCTTGAAATCTTCTAAAGATTTTTGGAAATTCCTGGATTTCTGTTACAAAACATTAAAAATTTTTGCAGTTCTACATTTATGGCCAATTTTTTAGGATTAATACTATTCAGTAAAAAGTACTGATTACTGAAAAAAAAATCAGTATTCAGTAAATTTTCCTGATTTGTGTAAAAAAAATGCAGTAATCAGTAAATGACTGATAGTAGATACTGTATGTTTTCAAAATGATATGTACAGAATGCGCACTTGCATGAATACTCGCATAACACAAAAACTGCATTTCGAGAAAAATAGCTTTTTGTGTGTTTCGCCTTTTAAACTATTTAAAAACGAAATGTGTTACCCAATAAAAGCTGATTTTTATATTATATATTTGATTTATATATTATATAATTGAAATTTTATAAAAACGAAATACTATGTTTTATAAATTTTTTAATAAGATGTTTTTGATATTTCTGCGGCCGTATGGAAAAACTAGTTAACTCCACTTTTTACGAATTGAGATAACACCAAAAATAGAAATAGTGTTTCATTTACTATCTCTCTGTCGTTCATAATGACAGCAAAATTTTTACTTGGTGTTTGCAATAACAAAGCTACCTTTTTCACAACCACACACAAATTTTTAACAATAGCAGACAAATTTTAAACCTAACACCCTGTCAAAATCGGAGTTAGCAGTTGTAAATCGTTGACGCCGCGATATTTGTGTTTGCTTTATACATTTTTTTGAAACTTTACGCCAACAAGAACCCATTCTCTTCGGCTTGCTTGCCAAAAAGCTGTCAGCTTACGCTAGCACAATTATTTTGTGTGTGATAACTCAATCTTTTAACATACGAAAATAACTTATTTTTCAAGAAAAAACCTTAAAAAAAACTTACCCTGGTAATTCTAACAACACCACAATGTTGTAGAGGGTATTGTGCGTTAATACTGATGTGTGAACTTTCTAAGTCAATCAAACGATGTCCATCCGACCGGTTGGCTGGGTGTCTGTTTTTGTAGCCTAGTGCGTAAACTGCAGGTCGCAATTTTAATGCTAATTTGATGAAATTTTGTGCATACGTTTAATAGCCTTTTTACACTGATCAACATCTAACATCTACCATCAATTTCCCACCATTTGCGAAGATGTTAACATCTTTCCATAAGAAATACATAGGGCTAAAAAACAACATCTTTCAACATCTTTAAAAGATGTTCCTATCTCATTTTATTCCACTCTACATCTTTCGATTATTTTAGTGTCATCACTATAAAAGTGTCAATAAGTTCTATTATTATTGTGGCATCACTGACAAAATGGAAGTTGCTTTGAAAGCAGTGTTACCATTTGTCAAGTTTTATATCTTTAATGCAATGTTTTTTTGTTAAGTATTTTTTATATTTTTGAACAAATTGAACTTCAAATACATTTTTGAGTTTTCTTTTTAAATGTTGGCACTTTTGTGAGAAAAAAACATTTTTAATTTAATAAATTTTTTTTTTCAAATATGGTGACATTTTTGTTTGATGGCAGATGTTAGATGTGAGCAATGTAAACGAGTGTTTCACATTTTCTACATCTTTGATGGCAGATGTTAGATGTTGATCAGTGTAAAAACCCTATAAGAACGAAACCTATTGGAAATGGTGAAAGTCGGTCCATAAATTTTCCGGTAATTAAATTTGATCCACAAATATTTTATTGCAACATAAATCGTGTTACTAACTTGTTTTAAATCGGTTCTTATTTGCCTCTAATAGCTTTAAATATAATAACTTCCGTACAAATCTTGGTTTTATTATTAAATTAAGTGACGATAACTTTCATAACACCTAAAGGGTGTCCATAAATTGAGGTATCAGTTTAATTTTATTAAAAAAAAAAATGTTTTTTGTCGAGATATTAAAAATATTTTTATTTCAGTTTACAAAAACTAGTTTCCGGCTATAAATAAAAAATTATGAAGGTCAAGTAAGCCCCCTACTGGCTTCACAGGCTCCCAATTTTTTACCAAAATTCTGAATTACGTTTTTCAATTAACTGTTGTCAATGGTTGATATCTGCTCGATAATTTTGGTTTTAAGCTCTTGAGCTCTTGTGGGATTAACGCTGTACACTTTCGATTTCAAAAATCCCCCACAAAAAATAGTCTAAAGGTTTCAAATCGTACGATCTTGGTGGCCAATTCACTTCTCCTCTACGAGGCCTTAGCGATTTTCGAACTTTTCTTTCAACAGATCCATTGTTTCTCTTACTGTATGTCAAGTGGCAACATCCTGTTGAGACCAGATATTCTCTTCATCTAAATCATCGTTTTCCATCACAGAAAACTTCTGATCATTCCTCTGTAGCGATATCCATTAAACGATGATACTTCAAATTTAGACACCCCACACTAGTCTTCGAATTTTGTAGTGCTATGCCCACAATCAACTATTGGTCCCATATGAACCCCCCCCCCCCCCCCCCCCACTAAAATCGCTTTGAGACGAACAAATTTCATATGGATGTTAATATTTAGATAATATTCGGCACAGAGAATTCTTAAATGTATCTTAATCCCATAACATAATTTTGTGTTGCTGGGTTCATGAATAGCAATATGTCGCGAATGGGTTGCACTCTCGAACATTTGTGTGGTGCAGGGTATCAAATGGCCGCGTTTTGCCCGAGTGTTACTTTATTCTTTTGTCACACTGTTTCGCAAATTAAATATATTTTGTTCTCCACCAAAAAATATAATGTTATGGGATAAGAAAATGTATTTTAATAAAATATGACATTTCTAATACGTTTTTTTTTGTCATCTTTTAACACATCTAAACTAAATAAAAATACAAAGAAAAATAACAAAAAAAAAAAAGAAAACAAAAGATAACAGCAATTGAAAGAAACCAAAGAAAAAATTAGGAAAAATTAAACAAAATAACGAATAAGCAAATAATAATAATAATAAACCAAAAACTAATAAATAAGATAAAATCTGCACAATAAACAATACAAAATTAAATATACTACATACACCTACACTTAACAACAAACACACATACGCACATACACACATGAACAAAGAAAATTCTTTATAAACAAACTACAAGATAACTCAACTAAAATCTACTTCATAGATGAAATTCGACCATAAAAAGAATATGCAAAAAAGAAAATTAAGGGAAAATGTAGGAATGAATGAAATGAAATGAAAACATATTAAAAGATTTTATAGTACATTTATTACCATTCACATAGATAAACAAAAGATACATTTACAAATACAAATTTATAGAAAACTTGTGCCAATTTTTTGTTTCTCTTCTTAACAAAAAAAAAAATAAAAAATTATAATAATAATGAATTAAAGTCAAAATACAATAAATGAGTTTAAAAATTCTCCCTGAATTATTCTCATTGACTTATGAGAGTTTTACGAAAAGTAATTTATTTCTGAAAATAAATAAATTTTATTTAAATTTATATTAAATTCATTTATAATTTATAATTTTAATTTATTTCAATAAAGATTTAACTCTGCCTTAAACGAAATACGACATGAAAATTCTCTCATAAAAAATTATTTAATTGCAAAATTATAAAATTGGCGAAAAAGAAAAATAATCATAAATAAATTTTAATTGCTTACGAAATTATGGCATAATAAAATTATAATAAACTGAACAAATTTTTTATAAACAAAATGTAATTTATAATCGACGAGTTGAAAAGCAAATAAAACCGAGGCAGATTTATAGGCATTTTACAGTTGTGAAATGGAAAATTTTTACAATTAAAACGCACAATATTTTATAATCTTTTTTTAATATTTAGTGATCTAATTCAAATAGATAATTTATTAAAGAAATGCTTCTGCACAGTGTACAGCTGTCAACAAGAAATGCTGAAAAAATAATTTGAAAAGGGAAAACATAAGGCCAAAGTCTTTGTGCCTTTGAACTTGCCTGAGGAAACCAATTAAACCAATACCAGTGATGCCAACTTTTTGAGAGCAAAAAGCACTTTAAAATTTAAAAAAAAGCACTAAAAAGCACTATTTCGAACAAAAAAAAGCGTTAAAAAGCACTAAGCCATTTTTACAATTTAATTAAACACAAAACAAGTTTTACTCGGCTGTGCAAAATAATACATACCTCCAAAATTTAAAAAAAGGAGACGGCTTTGATGGGGGATTTTCATTTGAAATTTAATAAAAAAAAATATTTTTAATATTTTTAATTAGGCTTAAGTTCATGAAATTTAATTCTTATTAAATTATTTTTATGAAGAAAGGAATTTTACAACATGAAAATTAATTAAAATTGTTATTGATAATCTTTCATTCTTGACGTGGCTCGGGCTCGAACCCTGGCCGGCAGGTTACCATGACATGTTTCGATCGCAACCACTCGATCTCCTCAGATGGATTTGCCGTCTTACACTCGCAGCCATCGACGACTGCTGAAGTCACTAGTAAAACATCAATCCTTAAACCAAATTGTATTTTAACATTTGGTAGATCGAAATTTGCTTTCCTGAATGATTATCCACTTTAATTGATTTTACATGTTTTTTCCTTTACTTCTGTTTTTTCGTACTTTCGTCAAGAATTTTTCTTGAAGTCCAAGTACATTTTTGGTTTTTTCACTTTGTCTTTCTCTTTTCTGTTGACCTTTTTCAGCACAACTTGAAGGACAAATGTACACATAGAGCTCGTGCCTTAGCTTTAACAATAATTAGTATTGTGGTTATTTTGTTGAACTATTTATGGTTTTTAATCCAAATTTTTAATATTTTTAATTAGGCTTAAGTTCATGAAATTTAATTTTTATTATTAGTATTGTGGTTATTTTATTGAACTATTTATGGTTTTTAATCCAAATTTTTAATATTTTTAATTAGGCTTAAGTTCATTAAATTTTATTTTCATTAAATTATTTTTATGAAGAAAGGAATTTTACAACATGAAAATCAATTAAAATTTACTGATAATTTTTCATTCTTGACTCAATCTGGGCTCGAACCCAGGTGTTTACGGACAGGTTACCCTGACATGTTTCGATTGCAACCACTCAATCTCCTCAGAGGGCTTGCCGTTTAACACTCGCAGCCATCGACGACTGCTGACGTCATTAGTCAAACATCAATCCTTAAACCAAATTGTATTCAACCTTTGGTAGATCGAAATTTGCTTTGAATGATTATCTATTTTAATTTTTATTTTAACATGTTGTTCCTTTACTTCTGTTTTTTCGTACTTTTGTCAAGAATTCGTCTTGAAGTTGGTTTAAGGATTGATGTTTGACTAGTGACGTCAGCAGTCGTCGATGGCTGCGAGTGTAAGACGGCAAATCCATCTGAGGAGATCGAGTGGTTGCGATCGAAACATGTCATGGTAACCTGCCGGCCAGGGTTCGAGCCCGAGCCACGTCAAGAATGAAAGATTATCAATAACAATTTTAATTGATTTTCATGTTGTAAAATTCCTTTCTTCATAAAAATAATTTAATAAGAATTAAATTTCATGAACTTAAGCCTAATTAAAAATATTAAAAATTTGGATTGAAAAACCATAAATAGTTCAACAAAATAACCACAATACTAATTATTGTTAAAGCTAAGGCACGAGCTCTATGTGTACATTTGACCTTCAGGTTGTGCTGAAAAAGGTCAACAGAAAAGAGAAAGACAAAGTGAAAAAACAAAAAAATGTACTTGGACTTCAAGAAAAATTCTTGACGAAAGTACGAAAAAACAGAAGTAAAGGAAAAAACATGTAAAATCAATTAGGATGGATAATCATTCAGGAAAGCAAATTTCGATCTACCAAATGTTAAAATACAATTTGGTTTAAGGATTGATGTTTGACTAGTGACGTCAGCAGTCGTCGATGGCTGCGAGTGTAAGACGGCAAATCCATCTGAGGAGATCGAGTGGTTGCGATCGAAACATGTCAGGGTAACCTGTCCGTAAACACCTGGGTTCGAGCCCAGATTGAGTCAAGAATGAAAAATTATCAGTAAATTTTAATTGATTTTCATGTTGTAAAATTCCTTTCTTCATAAAAATAATTTAATGAAAATAAAATTTAATGAACTTAAGCCTAATTAAAAATATTAAAAATTTGGATTAAAAACCATAAATAGTTCAACAAAATAACCACAATACTAATTATTGTTAAAGCTAAGGCACGAGCTCTATGTGTACATTTGACCTTCAGGTTGTGCTGAAAAAGGTCAACAGAAAAGAGAAAGACAAAGTGAAAAAACAAAAAAATGTACTTGGACTTCAAGAAAAATTCTTGACGAAAGTACGAAAAAACAGAAGTAAAGGAAAAAACATGTAAAATCAATTAGGATGGATAATCATTCAGGAAAGCAAATTTCGATCTACCAAATGTTGAAATACAATTTGGTTTAAGGATTGATGTTTGACTAGTGACGTCAGCAGTCGTCGATGGCTGCGAGTGTAAGACGGCAAATCCATCTGAGGAGATCGAGTGGTTGCGATCGAAACATGTCATGGTAACCTGCCGGCCAGGGTTCGAGTCCGAGCCACGTCAAGAATGAAAGATTATCAATAACAATTTTAATTGATTTTCATGTTGTAAAATTCCTTTCTTCATAAAAATAATTTAATAAGAATTAAATTTCATGAACTTAAGCCTAATTAAAAATATTAAAAATTTGGATTGAAAAACCATAAATAGTTCAACAAAATAACCACAATACTAATTAAAAAAAAATATATTTACATTCGTATATAAACATTTTTAATTGTATTATTATTATCTTCAATAAAAATATCATCCAAATCACTTGTATCACTATCAGCTGAGTTTGAATTAGCCATAAAACAGAAAAAATCGTACCTGTTGCAATTACCGAAAATTTACAATGACCGACCATTCTTTTTTTTTAATACAAAACCTTATATTTTATCGTTTAAATAATTCTGTATTAAAATCGTCCAAAATTTAATAAAACAATTGGCGTATGATATTGTCCAATTAGTTTAACCTATGTACTAGGGTATTCATTCGGTTAACCGTCAATCGGTTAACCGATTAATTACTACCCGATTAACTGATCGGTTAATATCAGATTGGCTTTTTTCGATTAACGATTAAACCGGTTAATTTCAGTCGATTAACCGATTAACCGATGTAACTAAAATTTCAAAATTTTGTAGTATTATAACATTTTTTTTTTGTGTTTTTTGATTATGTAAATATACCTATGTGTAAAGAAAATATTTTTTTTATTCAAACAAGACAGGTGTTCAGTGCCAATTACAATGTTTTCCCATTTTTTTTATCTTCATCATCGATCAGCAGGAATGTGCCGAAAAATGGATTACATATTTGATTGTCAACACCTTTTTATACCCTTCACCTCAGGTGGAAAAGGGTATATATAAGTTTGTCATTCCGTTTGTAATTTCTGCAATATTGATCTAAGACCCTTTTAAAGTATATATATTCTGGGTCCTTATGTCTGTCCGTCCGTCCATCTTACATTTGATATGTGTTTTCCGGAGGCTCCAGACATAATAGCGGCTAGGTTGTTTTACATTTATGTCATGTATAGTCCACCATTTCGTGCTATTAAAATTCAGCAAGATCGGTCCACAAATGGCTGAGATATGATCAAAAAACCACGACTGCCTCTAATTTTTCCCAAAAATCCATTGTTGTTGTTGTATTTTTATTGCTTTTTTCTGTATATCTGGAGAACGGCAAAAGCCAAAGTTTCCAAATTAGGTACACACATTTAGGTTGTCAATACACACCACCCTACAAAATGTGGGCGGGATTGGAGAAGTGGGCGTGGTACCTTCCGTACAAAAAAGTTAAAACCTAAATTTTAGGGCTGCCATATGTCCAATGGATATGACTTATATACCAATATCGGAAATTTTTAGTAGAACATATTTTATAAAAAACTCGGGAAAATCGGTTCAGATACAAAAAAATTATGACCAAAATTAAATTTTTTTTTTTAATACCCACTTTCGGGAACCTTAGGTCTCCTCGAGTCCAAGCTTTATAACTCAAGTAAATGGTAAATTTCTTCTTAAACACGTCGGTATATAAATCTGTCAAATCGGTTAAAAAATGGCTGAGTTATAATCAAAATACTGAAATCCCAAACATTACTCTTTTTATACCCTTCACCTCAGGTGGAAAAGGGTATATATAAGTTTGTCATTCCGTTTGTAATTTCTGCAATATTGATCTAAGACCCTATAAAGTATATATATTCTGGGTCCTTATGAGGAGAGAACTTGATTTAACCATATGATGTCCCTTGGAACGAATCATTAGTTTTTATATGAATCTAGAGTATCGTTTTATGCGAATTCAATTTATGCGATTTATTTTGGAACGCATCTATCGCATAAAACGAGACCTGAGTGTATTTAAGACTTGAAGTGTGTAAAACTAACAGTATTTTTAATTTTCTATCAAGCTGGTCTGCTAATAGGGAAAATAAAAAGTTTTTTGTCTCTCCTGTAAAATGTGCTGAAAGTGAGTTAGCAGCTTTGCATAATAAGCCGGCGATATGACTGTTGTTGGCTACCGCTTATAATTTAGATATCTACTGTACAGTTATGACGAATCAATGAACACAGCATTAAAAGTTTTATTTTTCTTAATTTTAAGCAATTGTAAAGTATTATTAAGGATATTATGAAGATATGACTTGATAGCACAACTTGTGTATTAATTGAAAAAATTTATATAACATATTTATGAATTGTTATTTTGTTCGCTCGTTTTAGTTCAAGAATTTTTATGTTTGGTATGTTATTGTTTTTTTTTTATTAATAAACTCCAAATAATAAACAATGAATGCATTTTTATATATTGAAGTTACTTAACTTAAAACATGTATGTTTGTATTCTGATACTTAGTCAACCTTTTTGCAATAGCACTAGAGGTAGAAGTGTACAACACTCGGTTAATCGGAGACGAGTGTCGTGTGTTTGAAAACTAAAGCGCATGAAAAATGGCAGGTTACACAACGCTCGTTATAAAAGCATTTTCTGTCAGCTGTTGTTAATTTATTATTTTTTGTTTTTAAAGTCTGCGTCTTTTTTCTATGTTAGAAACAGTGTCTACATCTTTAAAAAAAATGTTTACTGAAAACAAATACATAATTTTTATTACGATTGCTTAATATGTTGTCAACGCTAAAAAGTGTGACGTTTTGTAAAAATTCCAAATTGCTAGGAAGCCTTGCTCTAACCTCGTAAATAACCTATCTTTTATCAATTTTTATCATTTGAAATCTTAAAATCTTTGCAGGCCTTCTTAAAATTGTACCCCAAATAGCAAATCTCATCTAAGTCATCCTCTTTATAATCAAAGTTTTAAAAAATTATAGAAAAAAATAAAAATTGTAAAAAGCACTAAAGGCACTAACGAAAAATTGAAAAAGCACCAAGTTAGTGCTTTTTCTTAGTTTGGCACTAAGGATTAAATTTTGGCGTTTTGAGGCATCAAAAAGCACCATAAATAGTGCCAAAAGCACTAAGTTGGCATCGCTGACCAATACATCCTTGACTTAAGTTAAAAAAAAGCATTTGAAGTTTTTCATTGGATTTTACTCAAATTGCTTATTCTCTTATATCTTAAGTCTATCACAAGTGCTTCCAACGGTAATCATTTGCTCTTAAGAAACTACACAGAAAAATATAAAAATTGATTTCAATTAAAAATTTTTGATATTAATTTAAAAAAAAAAAATAGCTAAATTTGCACCAGTTAACAAACAGTAGTATCAATTAAACTTTGAATTCACTTGATTAAACGTTTAATTCACTTGATCAACATTTAATTCAATTAATTAAATTTTTAATTAAAACTAATTTTATTTTTGAATAATTGTTTAACTGAAAAAAAAAAACAATAATCAAAAATGAAATTAGTTGTAATTACAAAGAGAATTAAACGTTTACTTATAATATCAAAAAATATATCGGGTGATTTTTTAAGAGCTATAGGAAAGTTTAAGAAAAAAACACATAAAATTCTGAAAAATTCATGAATTCTTTATTTGAATCGATAGTACGGTCCATATAATTTAATGTTTGAAGATTATTTCATGCAAATGTTGACCGTGACTGCGCCTCAAATGGTCCATCCGCTTAGTCCAATTTTGGCATACTCTTTCCAACATTTCGGCTGGTTTCTCATGAATAAATGCTTCAATGTTGTCTTCCAATGCGTCAATTGAAGCGTGCATGTGTGTATAGACATGAGCTTTAACATAGCCTCACAAATAATAGTCTAAAGGCGTTAAATCGCACGATCTAGGCGGCCAATTGACCGGTCCCGAACGTGAAATAAAATGTTCACCAACTCGCCTCTCAATAAGTCTATTGTTAAGCGTGCTGTGTGGCATGTGGCACCGTCTTGTTGAAACCACATGTCATGCAAGTCAAGCTCTTGCATTTTGTGCAAAAAAAAAGTTGGATATCATCTCACGGTAGCGCTCACCATTCACAGTTACGTTACGATTCGCATCATCTTTCAAGAAGTACGGTCCAATGATGCCACCAGCCCATAAGCTGCACCAAACTGTGCCTTTTTCGGGATGCATTGGTAGCTCTTGCAATGCTTCTGGCTGATCTTCACTCCAAAATCGACAATTCTGCTTATTAACGTACCCATTGAGCCAAAAATGAGCTTCGTCGCTGAACACAAAAAGCGCGCGATGAACTTTCTTAACAGAGCACGCATTTTGATAATAAAATTCAATAATTTGCAAGCGTTGTTCGTTTGTAAGACGATTCATGGTTAAATTATAGACCAAACTGAAGATGTTTGACAGTGAAACAAAACACGAAACGTGCGTCAGCTGTTTAAACCAGTGTTGCCAAAAAGATAATAGCTAAAAATCACCCGATATAAATGATACTATTAATTTGCTCACTGGTGCAAATATAGTCAATTTTTTAATAAATATCACAAATTTTTTAAAAGAAATGTTCTTCTGTGTAAGTCAATTAAAAAGGACAATTAAATAATTTATAATTTAACATTACGATAAACTATAGTTTCTGCCTAAAGACATTTTTGCCGAACTTTAACAAATTTATATAAGAGTTATTGCTGTCAAGCTTGCATTGCCAAATTTAACAATGCACGTTACTGACTTACATTTGTAGCCAAAAATTGCTAAATCAACTTTATAGATTTTTAGCGATAGAGATTTAGCTTTAGCGAATTACGGAATACGGCTGCTGGTCGACTTAGAACCGGATGTTTTTCTAGCTGGCTGTCAAGTTGGCAATTAAAATTATCATACAATTTTTTTCGAAAGTCTAAAAAAGTTATATCCTTTAAACAATTTTCTTAATTTTCCATCAATCTCTGGCATAAGTTTCTGTCATCCACTGGATTGTAACCTTTGTGTGTTGGTTGTGTGGCAAAATTATATTGCACTCGCCTCCTGCTTATGAGCTGGAGCTATCTTACCTCCGCTGTAATTAGGAACAGCCCTAAAAGGCTAGCCGGTAGCGAGCTAGTCTATCAGCGCCGGATTTGCGTGTTTTATTCCCGCCCGAGACTCTGGTTTCTTTCCTGCAGACAAGCATAGAGCTTCGCGGGATTAGCTTAGGAAACTAAAAATAAAAAATAAAGCCAGCAGCCTCTGGCAAATAGCAACAGCATCGTTCTGTGAAAAATACATTCTATGCTTCTTCTTCAACTTAAGCCCTTCATCCTTGGACTCCCGTTCTAAACCTTTATCTAACCGAGATTGCACCAATTCATCCTCTTCATCCTTTCACTATCGGTCGTTCAACCTTTCGGCCTTTACAAAATCAAGGTCCTTACCGTATTCGGGATAAACCGATCCCACCTTTCGTTTATTTATTACTGCAGAGTCTTTACTATTTCACTTCACTCCACACCACTAAACTTCACTTCACTTCACTCCACTCTCATCTCCGGTACCTCAACCTCTCATCCGCTAACAATTTCAAGTGTTCACTGTCTTTTTCACTCTTTTTTTGACTCTACACTTTACCTATTAACTAGCATCACCATATCATCCTCTATCCTCCAACCTTTTGTTCGTCATAAAATCCAAGAACCTCGCCGTATTCGGGAAGCACAAGTAGGACTAATTCTTAATGTAATCTTAACTAATAACTCAATTCAACTCACATCACAACTCACCGATTCCAGCGTTTCGCTCACTCTCCGTAATCCTAGTTTTCCGACGCTTTTCGGCTTCCCCGACTCTTCATTCGCTTGCTCGCTACTTAATCTTCACCAGCATCATCACCCATTCGAATATCATAGAGAATTTGGTAATCACAGAATTTATCTTAAAGCCACGATCTCAAAAAAGTTTAAATTTTGAAACACTGCCGCATTCCAGGAATAGACTGCACTTGTTTTCCCAAGAGAATAACACATCAAAAGATTGAGAATCCTTTTGGTGATGCGCTAAATCCCCTGGGGGTTTTCCTAATGACAATTAAAATATGAACACAGAACAAATTAAAAATTGTCTCTAATCAATAAATTCATAGAATCAAGCAACTCATTGGTTGATTTTTCTCCCATTAACAAAATTATTAATTATATTGATTACTAAAAATTTTATGTATTGAATATTTTTTTTTTTTTTCAATAAATGATATTTTTAATTTAAGTTAAACAAATGATCAAAAAACTTTGCTGTTTCACAAAATTTGTTGATTGATCTAATTAAATATATAACTCAGGTTTTGACAATTTCCAAAAACAATTCTACAAGTTTAAATTATTTGATTTTACACGAAAAAAGCAATTCATTTTTTTATTTTTTAACTAATATTTTAATTAAATTTTTTTTTTTTTAACAACTAAAATGTTAACTAAATCAAAATTATATTTTGAATAATAATAATTGACTCAATTATCAATTTTGTCTTTAAGCAATTTGCATCAAAATTGCCTGTACTTTGCGAACAAGATTAACCAGATTAACTTTGCTGGACGGACGTACGGAAATTGTTTGATCGACTCAGAAAGTGATTCTGAGTTTATCGGTATACTAAAACGTGGTTCTTGATTAACCATTTTCATTATCACACAAAAAAAATTAATTTCAATTAACAAAAAAATAAATTTTTCATCAAAACTGCTTTCATTTTTTGATTAACAATTAATTGAAAAAATAATTGGCGATAATTTTTCTGCGCAACACAAGCGCATAATACCCTCTCCGTTATTGTGGGGACAATGAATGACTTTGGTGAAATTGAGAATTATCGTAATTTTTCACTTGAAGCAGCATTTTCGATTTGCAAAATCTACGTTTTATGTTATTCTCTTGCGATATTTTCATTGTTTTTATGAAGTGTGTTTTAAAATTATCCAGTGATTTTTCTTCCATTTTTGCCTTATTTGAGTTTGATTTCTGTCTGAAACCCCCTTTATGACGAACTAGCATTTAACCCGCTACTTCGTTAGCGTATCCTTTTTCTTCGTGGGCATATCTGTATGTGTTTTTCTGGTTTAAACTTGTTTAAATTGCGGAAATTCAAAAAGTACCAGTTAATATACAAAAAAGTACCAAAAAGTTCCCTCATAGATTCGTGTCCACTCAGGACATTGCATGTTAAATTTTATGTTTTAAGGTCTAATATTAACGATAATCAAAAACAAACCAGTTGAAGAACCAAAAATCTGTAGAAAGATATTAAGTTTCCCGTATTTCCCATTTTCGTACTATTTTTCCCCCCTATAAAGGATCAAAAATTGCAGTATTGTAGTGGGGGCCTATAATTTAGTACGAATCTCTCAATGAATGGAGAAAAATGTTTTTAAAAAAAAGTATCAAAAATAATTACGATTTTCACCCCTTAAACGTTCGAATTTCGAAAAAGTACCAAATTCATATTCGTTTTTTTTTTTTGATAAGTTTCGAATGTGGTATAAAGTTTATTTCTAGGTTTATGGGGTGACAGACAAGTACCAAAATTTAGGGTTTACCCGTTTTCTCCCTGAAAGAGCCGAATTTAAAAAAAGTACCAGACACCTGTGCGCTTATTTATCTAAAGAACAGCGGTAAGTTTTTGTTTTAGTTTTGGAGATATAAGGTTATCGAATTTACCTGTTTTTACCCATTGTTACCCCCTACACATTCGAATTTCCAAAAGTCCCGTCATAGTGGACCGATTTGGGGGAGAGACCCACCTTCGGTCCGAATTTCAAGTTTTTAGCTTCAGGCGTTTAGGCTGTACGATGATGAATCAGTCAGTAACGTTACAATTTTATATATATAGACAAGTAAGAAAGTATAGTCGGTCAAGCCCGACCATATCGCACCTGTTCATCAAAAGTAACACAACTCAAAATTTACAAGTTTTCAGTAGAGGCAAAAAACAAATTCCGCCAATATGATGGAATTATTGTTATAAACAAATATAATGTTATAAAGGAAACTCACTAATATTTCAATAAAATCACAAAATTTATTTCTCTTCTTCCTTTTTCCGAAATTATTACGGATTTTTGATTTAATACAGTTTTCATGAAATTTTTTGATCTACATGTCAATATTATTTCAAGTTATGCTTATCACAACCCAAAATCAACAGCTATTGATAAACAGATTTTTAACATGAAAACAATCACAACTTGAATTAATACAGTTTCGCTGATTCATTTGAGCACCATAACCCTTGAACACTTCAACGCAACTAAAATTACAACTCTTTAATTGAATCAAAACAAACAATATGAGTACGCAAAGAAAGACATAAAGGCATTTCTCTCATGAAATATTACAAATAGAATACCAAAAATTTTACAGTCGTTAGATATGGTAATCATACACTGTTTCCTTCAAAAAAGTGGAAAATAGAATTTTTTGAGTTGTGTTACTTTTGATGAACAGGTGCGATATAATACCCTACACAACATTATTTAAAAACACATCATGCTTATGTGTCCATATAAATATAGATTTATCTATGTTTATAAACTTCATGAAAATCGGTTTGAAAGTTTGTGAGAGGCAGAAATTGCCCTCTGCCTCCCCTTGTGGTCCTATTTTTTAAAAACTGTATAGCTAATGTGTCCCTATGGATATGGATCTATCTATGTTTTAAGTTTCATTAAAATCGGTTTGAGAGGCAGAAATTGTCCCTATCTCCCCTCGTGGTCCTATTTTTTTAAAAAAATGCATACATTTTTTGTCTATATAGATAAGGTTCTTTCTATGTTTTAAATTTCATTGAAATCGGTTTGATTGTTTCTGAGAGGAAGAAATTTCCCCCTATCTTCCCTGGTGGTCCTACGATTCGGCCTATTCTCAATAGGCTTGGTCCTTGTGTCAATAAGAACCATGACCCAAATTTCATCAAATTATCTCCAAAATTGCGACCTGTACTTTGCGCACAAGGTTACATGGACAGCCAGCCAGCCGGCGGACATCGTAAGTTCGACTCAGAAAGTGATTCTTAGACGATCGGTATACTTTAAGGTGGGTCTAGGACCAATATTTTAAGGCGTTACACACATCAGCACAAATGCATAATACCCTCTTCACTATTGTGGTGTGGGTATAATAAGTCTTAGATAGACGTCAATATTTCGATAAAATGCAACACAAATTACTCTTGTATAAATCTTAAGAACATGGTGCTGGTATAGTTGTCCACTGCATAGAAAAAAAAATTTCCAAAATTTTTCACCAATTAAAATCTTTTCATCTACATTTTTTAATAGATTTTGATCTTATTCGCGTTGTTCGATAAAAAAACAAATGCTTTCTTTAGTATTCGTGCTAACGATAAGATTTTGTTGTGTCAACTTGGCTTAAGTCTTTCTTAAAGTCAGAAATTCGAATTTATTTTTTTTTTTTTTTTGCCATTTAAGTTTGCTTATATCTCGGGCCCTAATTATTACTGTTGGATACACTTTTAGTAGTATATGCACTTATGCATTATGAAAATTTATTGATTAACGCATTTGAAATTGGTTCTATAGTTTTCATCCTGGATCTAAAAGTATGATGGGACATATGTGTCCCACTCGTCGTCAAAGGTGAAAATAAAGGCGAATATGTATTCTTTTTTTAACCATTAAAAAACAAAGAAATCATATACAATTTAGTAACAACATAAAAAAAGAAAAATTTGTTTTGAATTATGAGATCCCGTAAATATTATCAAAGTAATTTTTGGGAAAACAGAATTTTAAATTAACAAGATTTTGTTTGTCGTGCTTTATATCTCATATAAACTAAATCAAAGTCGAATTTATTTATAGTAGTTTTTAAATAATAATTATTGTTCCCAGTAAAGCACATTGTTTTTTCGCATGCGTAACAAATTGGGTTTGTTTGACTTTCGATGCCGTTTTTTGTGCAAACAAGACATCGCTGACTGACTCTCCTTTCATTATACCCACACCACAATAGTGGAGAGGGTATTATGCATTTGTGCTGATGTGTGTAACGCCTTAAAATATTGGTTCTAGACCCACCTTAAAGTATACCGATCGACTCAGAATCACTTTCTGAGTCGAACTAACGATGTCCGTCCGGCTGGCAGGCTGGCTGGCTGGCTGTCTGGATGTCCATGTAACATTGTGCGCAAAGTACAGGTCGCAATTTTGGAGATAATTTGATGAAATTTGGGACATAGGTCTTATTGACACAAGGACCAAGCCTATTGAAAATGGGCCAAGTCGTAGGACCACGAGGGAGGTAGGGGGAAATTTCTTCCTCTCAGAAACTATCAAACCGATTTTAATGAAATTTAAAACTTACATAGAACCATATCTTTATGGACGCAAAAGGGATTTATTTTTTAAAAAAATAGGACCACGAGGGGAGATAGGGCCAATTTCTGCCTCTCAAACCGATTTTAATGAAATTCAAAACATAGATAGATCCATATCTATATGGACACATAAGCTACACAGTTGTTCAAAAATAGGACCACAAGGGGAGGTAGGGGGCAATTTCTGCCCCTCACAAACTTTTAGCCCGATTTTAATGAGTTTTATAAACATAGATAAATCCATATTTATATAGACATATAAGCATGATGAGTTTTTTAATACTGTGGTGTAGGGTATCATATGGTCGGGCTTGACCGACTATACTTTCTTACTTGTTTTTGCTTGGTAATGTCCATTTTAATTTGATACCGCCCCGTTTAACGGATTCTCGTGGAATTTTTACAAAACGGTCTCGAGTCATAACCTTGGAAATATAATGTAGTGAATATATTTATATCGTAGACCAGTACAATCTTAGTTCTGGAAATCTTTGGATACTCATTACTATAATCATCCCAAAGAAAATATAGAAAATGTAATACCTTTTTGCAAACAATAAAAAAGTTCCGTTTGGTAAATTATGAACTCTGTAAGTGCGACGAACTCAAAAACTTTATTGAACACTTCTACAACAGATGTGATCTCCTCCCTATCGCTAACCTTTGGGTTTAAAACCTGCTCGTAATTTCTATTGGGGTTTTTTTTGGCTTTATTAGGTGACGCAAGAAATAAACCCTCATAAATTGTTACCAATAATTAAATGATATATTTACAAAGCGCAACTATAAACACGAATTTACGCAGAAATCGGGGTATGCAAGCCGACAGTTGAATCGTTTTTGTGTGTTTCGCAATGTTAATAAATAAAAATCATGGTCATGCAAACTATTGTGCAAACTATTAGCAACTGTAACGCATAATTAATTTGTTTCCAAATTTGTATCTTTGACGACGAATGGGACACATATGTACCATAATTTTTATCGATGAAGGAGTAACAATTTTAAAAATTTGACAGAACTTTAGTCTTGAAATGTTGCCATTCCGCGTAAGAATCCGCAATAAAATTTTAAAAATTGTCAGCGGAAAATTCTTCGTCGTCAAAGGGTTAATCAAAAATAAAATCAGTTTTAATTAAAATTTTAATCAAGTGAATTAAACGTTTAATTAAGTTATTTTTTAAGGTTATATTGATACTTTACTGGTGCAAATAAAATTAACTTTTAAATTAATATCACAAATTTTTTAATTGAAATCAATTTTTATGTTTTTCTGTGTGGTCGGTCTATTATGGAAAACTGTTCTGTTTGAATGTACTCACATGTGATGTAGGGTTCGGCCGACTATACTTTTTTGCTCAATACCAATCATCTTTAATATCTCCCTTGATAAATGATCTTGTCGTGTTCAACAATTTTATTAATACATTTTACAATTGTATTTTATTAATATTTTTATGCAATTTTGTCACAATTCAAATGGTTTTTAATTAAATAAAATAATTTAAATTTTATATACCAAAACAAAAAAGAAACAAAAAAATCGTACAATCAACTGTTTGTATAATTTTCTTTCATACAATCGGAAATGGCTGTCAGGCAAATGTTATGGCCTCAATAAAATTAAAAAATATTCAAAACAACAGCAACTAAAAAAATTTACAACAAAATATTTCCTAAATAAATTTCACTGAAATAACAGAAACAACCAACAACAACTGCACATTTTAATAAATAAAGGAAAAAAAAATTGAAATGAAAAATAAATAAAAAAAAAAATTTACAAAATCAAATCATGTTATTCGTACAAATCTATAAAATACTCATACACGCTGCCACTACAATCATGATAAATACCAAAAGATTAGATTGTTTCGTTTTAATTTGAAAATTTAAATCGAATCAAATGAAAGAGTGTGTTTTTTTTATTCAAAAAATCTACACAAAAAAAACAAAAAAAAAATATTATTTTTTAGATAAATAAATGAATATGACAACTAGAGATTGTCTGTCGAATATTTTGGGATATCAAAATTTATTTTAAATATATTATTGTTGTAAAGAATTGGGGGGAATTTCATATTTGTTTGTGTTTACACAGAATTAGCAAAAAGGGATTAAAAAAAACTACTGTGACATTGAAATCATCATTTTGTTAACAAATATTTAAATATAATTTCCTCTAATTGGCATTCTGTGAGACATATAAATCAGCACAGTGGGGATTTGTCAAAAAATCATTATCAATCTGCAGTTTTTTTTAAGCAAGTGCCCAAATTAAATAAATATTAGAAAAATATGGAACTAGCCGAAGAGTATTTGAATTAGGTTTTTAAATATCGAACTTGTAAGTGGTTGTAAAAAGGCGGTGTCAAAGAGCCCTACAATAGACTTCAAAAAATCTATTTTATCTTAAACACTCTAGTCAAGTTTTTATTATATAAAACCCTTTTCCAACTAAACATAAAAATCCCATTTTTGGAGTTTTCAAAAAATGTTTGGGAGTTTAAGAATTTGCCGTGAAACATTTTAAACATTTTTATTTATATTGTATTTTTTAAAGAATTTTGTTAGGAAAAATTAAAAAAAGATGCACAAACCGGTCTTATCTTTCAGTTACTTCAGACTGCCGAGACGTCACCAATTCCCAGCACGCCACTAAACTACACTCCACTCTTCTCTCATCATCGGTACCTCAACCTTTCATCCGCTGTAAATTTTAAGTGTTTACTGCCTACTTCACCAGTCCTTTTACTCTACACTTTACTTACAAGACTACTTGACCTTCACCAAAACCAGCATCAACATTTTATCATCTAGAACATTAAAAAACAATGTTTGTCTACAGTATCACTACAATTGTTCTGTTTTCTAACGAAGAACAGAACACTATATAATGTTCGGATCTTTCTTCTTGAAAATAGTTACGAACGGTACTAAGGGTTGTGTTTGGTTACACAAACACAAAATGTTCCGTTTATTTTCAAACAGATAAGAACTATGATAGTTAAAGAATAAACTGTTTGATTATTTTGGACTCATTTAGTTTTTACTTGAACATAAGCGGTGGGCGTGCCTGATATGCCTGAAACTGCACATGCATATTTTGTTTATTCTTAAAAGTCCATGTACCCAATTTTAAGACTTTTTCTTTAATAAGAAAAACTTTATGCGAAAATATTTATTTGGATTTTTTCTTCATTAAGTCAATCAATTGTTCGGTGTCAACTCCGAATGATCTGAAATCACTCCTTATATATCCTGAAGCCATCCCTCTGTGCGCCCACTTGTTGCAAAATATTTTTTTTTGGTAAATATTTCTTTTATTTAGATCCATAAGCAATTTAAAATTATTGCTCTATGTTGGCTTTTTTGAGAGATAAAAAATTATTGCCATAAAGTTCACCAACAAATGGTAAACATTTTTTAAAATTTATTAATTTTATTTATATTTATTACCCCATTGGTATTTATTTAATTTTTTTTTTTTTTTTTGTTTAAAATAACGGTGGCATGTCATAACGTCCAGTGTCATAGTGTCCAAAAAGTGTCACAGTGTCCATGGACTTTATGACACTTTTAAAAGTGTCATAATGTCCACAACTTAGCTTATAGCCAAAAATATTAAAATGTGTAAAATTTGTTTTAAAATACCGTTAAAATTTTTTACAATTCGAATCTTTGGCTTTTCATACAGACTATGAAGCAGCTTTAAGGCAGACTTTAGAAAATGTGTTTCCTTATGCGTCATTTAAAGGTTGCTGGTTCCATAACTGCCAAAGTCTGAGACGCAGAGGTCAAAGGCTAAATAGGTTTGGAAATTAAATAAAAAGAAATAAAGACTGTGGTAATTGGTACCGAGAAATCCTAAGTCTGCCATTGGTTGGCTTCGCTAACTAAAGCTTCTCTGCACAGCTTTAGTTAGCGGAGCCTGTGTTTGTTATACCATAGAGGAGAGAATACTTGCGCCCAAAATTGTTTTTGTTATATATTTAATATATACACCCAGAGAAAAAGCAGCAAAACCATTTTTAAACAAATTTTAACCATATTATGTTTAATTTAACCAAATCATTGTCACCAACAACCATATTATGGCTAAATAAGTTTCATTAAATTTTCTCTGCGTGTTTGTAGATCTTTTTTTTTGTATTCAACTTCTTTAGTAATTAGGGACCAAATTACACTTTTTGGAGTGTCATAGTGCCCATGTCCATGGACACTATTACACTGGACGTTATGGCATGCCACCAAAATAACCCACTAATTTTTATATTCTGTATTAAATAAAATTTAAAAAAATCTTAGATATATAAATATATTTATATATTTATTTTTTTTTTCTTAAATAAAAACATAAAATTTTGCTTAACCTACAACACATGTAAAATCCTAAAGTGTATTTTTTTGTGGTTACGCACCAGAAATCGCCAGAAAGTACAATAAACGAACCAAAAATAAACGACAACGCAAATAAATCAAAATGTTTTCATTTTGGCAAATCAATCCGGAAATCAGATTACAATTTGAAAAACACACTTAACTAAACTTTTCATTTCATTCTTTTCAAATACAATTAAATATTTACACACTTTTAATTCAAAAAGTAAAAAGAGAAACATTAAGAAAAAACCACTAGTGGTGAATGAGGGTAAACTTAGTTTGTCATTCAGTGTGAAACTTTTTTTAATATTCACCTAAAATAAACTTGTATACTATACATTCTGGATCCTTGAGTAATTCTAAGTCAATTTTGCCATGTCCGTCTGTCTGCCAGTCTGTTGAAAACAACCCTACAAGAAATTAATGATCGAATATTCAAAATTTTCACGTTGGTGTTAAGAAAATGATAGAAAGAAATGACCGAAATCAAGTTATCTGCCATTTATTTCTATCATTTTCTCCAATGTGAAAAATGTGACTATTCGCTCATTAATTTCTTGTAGGAAAGAGATCACTTGCAAACAATTCTAGAGAAAATACCAATATTGATGTGAAATTCCTTCTAGTTATAACCCAGCAAAATCGGTGCGGTATCATAAGAGTTATGAATCCAAATGTGGAACCACCACGCAAAAAAATTGATAATTTTGTAAAAAAAAACTAACTTAAATGATTAATATAAGAGTTTGTACAAATTTGTTCTAAAGGGTGGTCCAATATTAATATAAGATATTAATTGTGAGTCACAACTGAATGTCAAGTTTGTTGTCCAAGTCTGAGTTCATACGGCTCATTTTTCTTCTTTGAACATGAATTGGCGTTCAAATGACTCATGTCATGTTGACGACATGTTTCTTATTTTGTTTTATTTGACATTGAAAACAAAAACAAAATTAAACAACGAATTAGAAAGCAAAACGTTAAGACAGTACATTCATCTGTGTACTCGTTTCTTTTCCCCTCGTCCCTCTCGCCTATAAAGTAGCAATCTTGTCAATAAGACATGAGCCGTATGAACACAAACCAACTTACTTTGACATTTCTTTATTTCAGGATTTGACAAATTCAACCATGGAGAGGTACACAATTGAGCAGTGCGTTAAGATTGTTGAAGCCTTTTACGAAAATGAAAAAAAAACATCTTCAGCGACGAGCCCTCTTTCACCTCAGTGGATTCGTTAACAAGCAGAATTGTCGCATTTGGGCAAATGAGAGTCCACAAGTGACTGTTGAAAAGCCGATGCATCCACAAAGAGTGACTGTCTGGTGCGGTTTAAAGGCTGGCGGCGTCATCAGGACGCACTTCTGCCAAAATAAGCCCGGCGAAGCAGTTACCGTGAATAGGGTTCGCTATCGCGAGATGATAACGGACATTTAGTGGCCAGAAATTGAGGATACTGACCTGAAAGACATGTGGTTCAAACAGGATGGTGTCATTTGTCACACAGCCAACAAAACAATGGCTCTTTTGCGCGAGGAATTCAATGGCCGTGTTATCTCACATCGTGGCGATGTTAATTGGCTTCCACGATCATGTGTTTTGACACCGTTGTACTTCTTTCTTGTGGGATATTTAAAAGGAAAAGCCAAAAACAATTTCAAGCCTTTTACGAAAATGGGCGTTCAAATTAAAATGCATTTTGTGCACTTTGTGATTTTTTTTTGGTCAGCATATTCGACCAAATGTGTCCACAATCGGGAGAATTTCAGCCAACTGGGTCTGTAGGAAATGGGAAAAGACCTGCGCGTACTCGTCCAGTTCATCTATGGGCTGGCGTCTTCATCAGACCGTACTTCTTCGAAAATGAGGTCGGTTATAGTGAATGGTGATCGCTATCGCGAGATAATAACGGACTTCTTTAAGCCAGAAATTGAGGTATGGATCTGGGCGATATGTGGCTTCAACAGGTTGGTGCCAATTGCCACAATGGCCGTGTTATCTCAGGTCGTGACGTTGTTAAATGGCCGTCATTATCATGTGATTTTATACCGTTGAACTTTTTTCTTTGGGGATATTTAATAAGATGAGATAATTCTGCACATGAACAAGATTGAATCTCAATTAATTCTCAGAGTCAATGAAAATATGGACCATCGGATAGAGGTATGCCACCAAAGCCGTGGCGGTCGTTTGCTTAATATTTTTGATTCAAACACAATTGTCATAGATTATTCTATTTTTAAAAATATTTAGATAATTCTCTGAAAACTTTTTGTTTTATTTTGAACTTACATCGCGCATTTTGGTTGGACAATTATTTATATGGTCACCTCGAAAAACACTCCTTCATTAAGGAACCTCAACCAAATAATGGTGGCCTCCAAACATCGTATGGGGAATCTTTAACAATCTTTTCGAAATTAAATCACAAAAATAGCGAACACTTTATTTCAGGGTTTAAAAAACCGCAGTCGGAACAAAAACGTCGAACAAAAAGCGAAAATTTTGAGTTGGTAAAAGCAACAGTTTTTTTTTTTTTTTTGCCAATGAGAAATGAAGAAGTGAAAGAAATGGCAGTTTTTCTTCTTTGACTGCAGTTTTTTAAACGCTGCTTTGTTAACAGGCCTGTCACTTTCTAATCAAAATAATTAAAATTCCGAAAATGCAAAACCAATCGAATTTGCATTAGTTTCTTTAAATTTAATTTTCCTTTTTTTAAAGAAACAAAATTCAAAATTACATCCAATTTAGATCGAAATTTATTTCTAGAACTGGCCTGAATATTTTATATTTTTTTTGTATATTTGCTTAATGCATCAATATGTTTATTTATTTAAAAATAAAAAAAAAAAATATTAAAATAAATAAATAAAACAACTACATATCCCCCAATGTGTTGTATAAATTAATATTAAACCGATATTTCGATAGCAATATTTCAAATCGAAATACATTAAAGGCAACAGCCAGCCTTAGATTTTGGTGCATAAATCATATTTCTGATCCCATACAACAAATGCCACAGTATTTTTATTATTCTTTCTTTATTCTGATGTTGTATACAACATTTTAAACAAAAGATATTGGTTTTGTTAACATTTTTTTGTTTTTTGCTGTTGTGTGAACTACAATTTAACCTAAATTTTTAAGGACAGCTAAAGCCGTCACAACATTTTTACATTTGTATGCATTAATATGACAGCATACATTGAGGAAGCACATTTTCACTGACAGTCTGATTTGTGAAATGTGTTTTTAAATGAAATGTTTGATTTAACTTTTTTTAAAAAGATGAACTCATACGATTGTTAAAAGCTTTTAAATGTTAAATAGCATAAATATCGCACTGAAGGAGGTCCACTCAAAACTTATAAATTTTCACTTTTTGCAAGAAAACAATAAACAGAGGTCATATCTAACCAGTGTAGAAATCTAGTATCATTTTCTCTACTCTTTGCAAAAAAATTCAGTTTATACTCATTGAAATAAATTTATTTGCTTCTACTGAAAATTATTAAATTTTGAGTTAACCCTCTTTAGAGAAACCGCACACAGAAAAAATCAAGTTAAAAACGTAGAAAACAAGGTTGATTTCAAATTTTTCGGTGGTGATTTTGCTTCATACGTTTTTCATGTTAATTCAACCTGATTTTACAATAACTGCGAACAACATTTTTTTCTTTTAAAACAACTATAGTTCATGTTAATTTAACATTGCAGTAAAGTTAGAGCAAAATGTAATTTATATTGAAATAACAATCGGAATCACGTTGAATGAAAGTTATTTCAAGTTGAAACAACGTGAATTTCATGTAGAATGAAATTGGTTTGAGTGTGTTTTAACAGTGTGAAGAAGCTACAGAGACAACATATGCATTTATTTAAGAATAATTCAAAACACTTACCCCAGTAACATATGTTTCACTTATTTTGTATTCTCCTTTGTTAACAGAAGCATCAGCAGAATCGCCCGATATGGTTTTCGTCATCATTCTACTTTGAAAACTTGATGTACTATTTAACTAAATAATTTTAATTAAAAGAATACGGGAATTGTCACCTTTTTATAACAAATATTAAAAATGAAAATAAAAAATGCACATACTTAAGTATGTATGCATGTTAATTTAACAAGATAAACTTTTGATTTTAATATAAAACAGGTTTTTATGGATTCAATATTGAATCAATATTGAATCTATATTTATTTATATTTTAATATTTTTTTTTATTTTTTTAACAGTGAATAATATTAAATATTAAATTAATATGAAATAATGATAAATTTAAGTAAGGGCATACTTTTGCTGAAATTTACTATGACTAGATGACCCGTGCGAATACTTCGCACCGTAATTTTTATCAATGAAAATATTAATTTTTCAATTTCTAATTATTTTTCGTCTTTAGTGTTAGAAATAAGCTTTAAAATGGGATATCATTCATTAAATTTGATGCGGTGGTATGGGAGATATTTGCAACCGACAAAAAAAGTGCTTTAGAAATAATATATATGATTCTCAATCAACATTTGTCCATGTTAATTTTACATTGGTATTTTTTTCTGTGTGCGGTGTTATATGTTATACCAACAACACATACGAGTATCTCAATTCTATTCAAATTAATAAAATAACTCGCCAATTATAATAGACAAGCCGGGCACATGGCGTTTTAACATAATTCGGGTACGCTGTATCTAATGGTGTTAACCGTTTTTTTTAGGTTAGCTCTTGTTTTCGAGATATACCGTTATTTCGAAAATAGAGGAGGTTGCACAACATTTATTCGCGCAACTCAAAAACGGTTTAGTTGATTAAAATTACTAAAAAAACCGAAATTCCACAATAATATTTGCGTAGTAGGTTTAGAAACATAGATTTTTTTTATGGAAAAAAAAATATTTTTTTCAAAATTTCAAAATTTTTGTTTTTTTAAAAATTCATAAAAAATTGATAAATGCAGCTAGGCTTCTAATTTTCCCCAGACGAAATTGCAAATAGAACAAGCCATAAATCATTAAAATCTGTTAGCAACTATTGATTTTATTCACAAAAGTCGAAAAATTTTAATTAATTTAAGAATTTCATAAAACACAATATTTGTATGGGAGCTCCATTAAGAAGTAGAGATAAAGGGCAAGTATGTCTCGAGAAAATGTTAAGGACAAAAAAACTAATTGAGGTCAGTCATACATATTATCCCACTAGGGGCAACTACTGGGCTTTTATGGGACTTTTCTAGTCTTTTTGTATGGGAGCCCCCTTAATGAATGGAGATAGCGGGAAGGTATGTTAGACATAAATAATTGAGATGAAAAAAAGTAAGAAAGTATTGTCGGTCAAGCCCGACCATATGATACCCTACACCACTGTATTTAAAAACACATCATGCTTATGTGTCCATGTAAATATGGATTTATCTATGTTTATAAACTTCATGAAAATCGGTTTAAAAGTTTGTGAGAGGCAGAAATTGCCCCCTGCCTCCCCTTGTGGTCCTATTTTTTAAAAACTGTATAGCTAATGTGTCCCTATAGATATGGATCTATCTATGTTTTAAATTTTATTAAAATCGGTTTGAGAGGCAGAAATTGACCCTATCTCCCCTCGTGGTCTTATTTTTTAAAAAATTAATACATTTTTTGTCTATATAGATAAGGTTCTTTCTATGTTTTAAATTTCATTGAAATCGGTTTGGTTGTTTCTGAGAGGAACAAATTCCCCCTATCTTCCCTCGTGGTCCTACTATGCGGCCCATTTGCAATAGGCTTGGTCCTTGTGCCAATAAGAACCTATGACCCAAATTTTATCGAATTATCTCCAAAATTGCGACCTGTACTTTGCGCACAAGGTTACATGGACAGCCAGCCAGCCAGCCGCACGGACATCGTTAGTTCGACTCAGAAAGTGATTCTGAGTAGATCGATATACTTTAAAGTGGGTCTAGGACCACTTTTTTAAGGCGTTACACACATCAGCACAAATGCATTATACCCTCTCCACTATTGTGGTGTGGGTATAATAACGTGGGGTTGGTCATACATTTGATCCATCTAGGAGCATCATATGCGCTGTACCGGCTAAATTTAAGAATTTCCACCGTACAAATATGGCGGTTTTATAAAATTCTTAACTTTGGCGCCTGCAGTGCCTAGAATGCCCCTAGATAGGTCAAATGTATGATTAACCCTACTTTATTTTTCATCCCAATCATTTATTTCTAACAAACCATCCCGCTATCTCCATTCCTTAAGGGGGCTCCTACGTCTGGAAAAAATTAGAAGACTAGCCACATTTATGAATTTTTAAAAAACAAAAATTTTGAAATTTGGATAAAAAAAATTATGTTTCTAAAACGACTGCGCATATTAGAAAAGTTTTACATTTCTTAAAGGAAATTTTATTACGGAATTTTGGTTATTTTTATTTTTTTTTTTTTTTTTTCAATAAGCTAAAGCGTTTTTGAGTTACGCGAATATATGTTGTGCAATCTCCTCCATTTTCGAAATAATGGTATATCTCGAAAACCAGAGCTAACATAAAAAACCCACTGGATTCGGAATTAGGTTAAAATGGCATGTGCCTAGCTTGTCTAAAAAAAGTGTCAATTTCTATCGCAGTGTAAAATGTAACCCTTAACTTTATCTGAGGTCATATTTTTTTATGCGTACACCACAAAAGTGGAGGGTACCATTTCTTTGTGCTGATGTGTGAAAGCCACAAAAGTATTGGTCTAAGTCTGCCTTTAAAGTAAAGCGATCGACTCAAAATCACTTTCTGAGGCAAATTAACGATGTACGCCCGACTGGCTGGTTGTCTGTCATTATAACCTTGTGCGCAAAGTACAGGTCACAATTTTGAAGATAATTTGATGAACTTGGTACATACTAGAGGTCTGCTTTGAATAATTCACTTGTTTGCCTTTATTCAAAGTGCACAACATTTACTCAAATATTAAACATTCAAAAATGTAAGAAAAGAGTAAACCATATACAAAAATAAGAGAGAATGAATTGAATAAAATACTTGTTTACTGTAAATGAATTTGAGAATCATTCATAAATAACAAAACAGTGGAATGACCCACAAATATTCGAATAATTTTTGAATTATTGAATGTCCATTAGGGTGGGTCAATTTTTTCCCCCACCAAGCGTATAGCAAAACCGTAATCTACGCAAAATTCTAAGAACTTTTCCTAAAGAAACCATGGTTCTCAAATCAAAATCGAGCTTCCGGTTTTTGACTTGAAAGTTTGGTGCTCAGGAAATCTGAAAAAAATAATACTTTTTTGGAAATATTTATTGAAATTGGTGAATAGTAGGCATGTATCGCTGAAAGAGGGCTTGTTTAAAAGAAAATTCTCTCAGCTTTCTATATCTGTGCTCATTTTTAGAAAAATCTGTACATCAATAATTGGTTAAGAGGTTTTTGTCAAAATAATTATAGTCAAGCTGATAAGAAACCTAAAACTGTTACAATTTTGATACACATATAAAAGCATATAAAAATTGTTAGCATATAAAAATTGTTAGAGGTACGATCAGTTTTACACACTGATACAGTTATTTTTTAGTATTCTCCCTTACAAGCCTGCTTCGTTGTAAGGGAATGCCGTAGCACTTGAAATGTTATTTTTTTTTAAGTTGTTGAGAGTTCTTTCACTTACATACTTTACTGCTTTTTTGTATGTCTTATGCTAGAAAAACAACGACGACGGGACGAACGGCGAACTTCGCATAGTACGACGAATTCGGCGGCAAGAATTCGTTGCGTAAATTCGTCAAATGAGACATAATAAGTGCGTGAACCTAACATTTGTTTTAATTTATAAAAAACTGTTAATCGGGTGTGTCCTAAAATCCGAATACACTCGAAATGGAATTCTTCAGCATTTGTGATGTTTTGCATTTCGATTTTGCGATCTCAAATTAGTTTTTGGGGTTGTTTAAAATTTTGCAATTTTTCGCGAATTTCAGCCATGTTCGCGATTTGTTCCTGTAAGTTTTCTAATTCTTTACAGCTTTCACGATTTATAATAAATAGTAGACTTTGCTATCATGACGCTGTTAGCATATTTTTGCGACTTTCCGCTAATTTAGCAATTTTTACCGAATTTTAGCCATTCCTTATAGTTTTAGGGACTTTTAATCATTTTTATTGCTTGTTTGAAATATTAAAAATTTTCGCGATTTTTCGCCATTTTCCGATGTTTTGTTTTTTTCACCCATTTAGCGGTTTCAAATAAATTTTAGTGTTTCTATAAAAGTTTGCATTTTTTTAGCGAATTTTAGGCAGGTTCGCAATAGAAGCAATTTGTTCCTGGGATTCTTTACAGCTATCACGATTTATAATAAATAGTAGACTTTGCAATCATGCTGCTGTTGGCAAATTTTTGCGATTATCTGCTAATTTTGCAATTTTTACCGAATTTTAGCCATTCCTTATAGTTTTAGGGAGTTTTTTTTTATCAATTTTATGGCTTTTTTGAAATATTGAAATTGTTTGCGAATGTTTGCCATTTTTTTTTTTTTTTTTTTTTTGTTATTTTCCGACATTTTGTTTTTTTTTCCACTAATTTAGCGATTTCTAATAAATCTAAATTTAAAATTAAACTACATGTAGTTAAAAAAGCGGAGAAAAAAGTTGTCATTAAGGTAGTTAATCAAACAGTTTTCAAGCAAAAGCTTATAGAAAATCCACAAGATACATCTGGCTCAGTTAACGATTACTGGATTCGGTTAAGAGATTGGATAGCAGATGCTGCAAAAAGCAGTGGAAAACCAATTGCAGAAAGAACAAAATACTGGATATCCGATGAAACTCTTAAGATGGTAGACGAAAGAAGAAATCTTAAGCAACGTTCGAATTCTGATTCTATGAGCGAAATACGCCAGTTAGATAAGAAAATTAAACATGCCTGTACCAAAGATAAGAATAATTTTATACAACAAACATGTGTTGAACTTGAACAACATGCTGAAAAATGCGAATCTCGAAAGCTGTTCCAGACGGTTAAATTATCTAGAGAATTTAAGACACATACCCAAGTGATTCAAAATGAATCCCAAGAAATAATAAGGGATGCATATGGAATAGCAGAAGTATGGAGGTTATACTGCATGAATTTGTTTGACGACAACACATATCAATTACATGAAATAGAATTGGAACCATCCATTTTAAAGTCCGAAGTAGAATTGGCAATTTCAAAACTTAATAACAACAAAGCACCTGGATCAGATGGAATCACAGCCGAAACCATAAAAGCGATGGAAGAAATAGCAGTCGATCCCATATATAAATTGTGCACCATGATATGGAATACTATGGTATGGCCTGAAGGCTGGGTACATTCTGTTTTCGTTCCGATATATAAAAAAGGTTCACCCACAGAGTGTGGAAATTATAGAACAGTCGCGCTAATTCCTCATGCCAGTAAAGTTATGCTCCATATTATACACAACCGTCTGAGACGATTTGTTTTGCCTGAAATAGCAGAAGAACAGTGTGGTTTTGTACCAGGTAAAGGAACCAGGGAACAAATATTAAACGTCAGACAAATAATTGAGAAGGTCAGAGAGTTTAATGTACCTGCATTATTTTGCTTTGGGGGCTACACAAAGGCGTTTGACTCCGTTAAATGGCATCTGTTATGGGATGTTCTTCAAAAGCTTGGAGTTCCAAATCATCTCATCCAACTAATTAAATCTCTATATGACCAAAATACAGCAACAGTTAGAGTAAATAACGTAATGTCGGATACATTATCCACCAAATCTGGTACCAGACAAGGTTGCATATTATCCCCAACACGGTTTAATGCCTACACCGAGCTTATTATGAGGGAAGTTTTGAGCGATTGGGACGGAGGTATTTCAGTAGGAGGCAGAAAGGTTAACAACTTGAGGTATGCAGATGATATGCTTATAATTGCATCTACCTCAGCAGAATTAGAAGATATCATGACTAGACTTTCAACATACAGCAACGCCTATGGACTTCAAATCAATATGTCAAAAACTAAAGTTATGATAATAGACCGACTTAACAATAACCAACAAAATGTAACAACAGTAGCCGGGTTTGATGTTGTAAGCCACTTCAACTATCTTGGCTCAATTATATGCAATAATGGTGAATGTGCTAATGAAATAAAGAGAAGACTATCGATGGCCAGAGCGGCAACATCAAAGCTTACCAAAATATGGAAAGATAGGAGAATTACAAAAAGAACAAAACTCCGACTAGTCGAAGCGCTTATTTTCCCGATTGCCACTTATGCGTCAGAAACATGGACAATAAAACAGGCTGAAAGAAAAAAATTGAAAGTTTTGAAATGTGGGTCTATCGTTGAATTTTGAGAATATCATGGACACAATTCCGTACAAACGTGTCAATACTTCAAGAATTGAATATTAAAGATAGATTGTTGAAGAAAGTAAACAGATCATATTTAAAATATTTCGGCCATATTGCTAGAAGGGAGGGAACAATGGAAAGACTGATGGTTGATGGCAAAGTAGAGGGAAGCAGAGGGAGGGGAAGATCACCAACACGGTGGTGCGACCAACTTAAGCCTTTAATAGGAACCACTTTAAGTGAAGCCCTGCACTTGGCTGAAGACAGAGAAGTCTGGAGAGACAACATATTACTTTCAAATTAATAATTATATGTGGTTGAATCTTTATTTTTGTATTTTTACATTATCTATTTTTATATGAATGTACATATTATGTTTACTTTGTCACTATGCTCTGACAAGAGCGATGGAATAAAGAGAGAGAATAAATTTAAGTGTTTGTTTAACATTTTGCAATTTTTTCGCGAATTTTAGCCAACTTCGCAATAGAAGCGAATTGTCCCTGTAATTCTTTACAGATTTCGCGATTTTTAATAAATATTGAACTTTGCTATCATGCTGCGCTGTCCCTTTCCCAATTTATTCGTCGTTCGTCTGCGTAAGAAATAGAAGTAAACCTATCGCAGAGTTCGTTACGCACAACGAATTTCGGTCTACGCAATGATTGTGTGTACTTTTATATACCCCAATGTGTTCTATTTCTGGTGACGAATATTCGTTGCGAATAATTCGTCGTTCGTTCCAGTTGTGTTTCTAGCATTATTGCGTAGAGTACAACATTGCGCTTATTTTTTTAAATGTACCTACTACCATTAGTGCTTCGCAAAATGAGAAAAATTTTTATTGGGTAGTTTTATTAATTTTTTTCATTTGGTTTCTTTTTTAAAAAGGTAGTGAATTTAAAATAGAAAATTGGGTTAAAAAAAAAAAATAAAATCCTTTTTTTTTATTTTACCAGCTTGACTATGAACATTTTGACAAAAATCTCCTAGCCAATTATTGATGTACACATTTTTCTAAAAATTAGCACAGATATATAAAGATGAGAAAATTTCCTTTTAAACAAGTCCTCTTTCAGCGATACAGGCCAACTATTTCCCAAAAAGTATTATTTTTTTCAGATTTTCTGAGCACCAAACTTTCAAGTCAAAAACCGGAAGCTCGATTTTGACTTTAGAGCCATGGTTTCTTTAGGAAAAGTTCTTAGAATTTTCCGTAGATTACGATCTTGCTATACGCTTTGTCACTTTTTTTGGGCCCGAACAAATTGACCCACTCTAATGTCCATACATTTATGTGAATACATTGACATAATATGTGTGTAAGCTTGTGGCTTCTTTTATTTGTAAGAGTTATGCTTACACATACATACGTAATGTGAAGGTACAGAAATTTTACATTCAAATTATATATGATTATTTCACTCATTTGACTTTGTCTTTGGTTATTCTTTCATTTGTTTCTTTATTATTGGGTGCTCGACACATTGTAGTTAAAAAACAAATGAGTGTGTTGCAATTGGTTTTATTTATTCTTGCAGACCTCTAGTACATACGTTTCAATTGCCATAAGGAAAATGGTGAAAATCGGTCAATATATTCTTACGGCTCCTTATGCAAACTTCTTAAGTAAATATTTTTATAAAATGTTATAGAGCCTTCCCTTTTTTTTGGTATTGAGTTTGCTTTGGTGGAATTCACCTACGGACGAAAATATTTCTGTTCACATATGTTGGTGCTTAGCGCTCTTCAATTCGTATGAGTCCTGCGGTGCAGCTTCTCCTTAAGCGGGTGTAGCGACCAGCATTTAAAATATTTCAAACAAGAGGATTTGGATGGAACCCTTTTAAAATATTTTACCGAATATTTGTTGATCATAGTTTTTACTAATGTCACATTGAGATCCTTGTGAATATTTGAGCTTTAAACTTACCAGGGGGCGCCTTTTCGAAGAAGTTTATTTTAATTATTGGAAGAAGTTTTATTTGGTGCCAATGAATTTTTTTTTTTTTTTTGAAAATAGAGGCCGCATAACAGAATACCGTTGGTCCAGATTGGCTTTTAGATTGAGTTGAGAAGTCAAAGTTTACTCTTCAGATTGATGACAGAATTTCTGTCAATAAGGCAATTAATTTGAATTGCTTCTACAGTTTTATTTGAGTTACACATTATTTTAAGATAATATTTTAGAAACAGATCGGCCTTGGACGATGCCATTCATAATAATTTTCTTTAAGATCACGAAATCGATCTTGTTGATGTGATCGTTAGAATGAAAAAGTATCGAGCCGTAATGGCAAAAATGATGTAACCAACAACATTTTAGATTTTTGTTTTTTGATGAAAATCGATCATTTTTGATCATTTGCATCTTCTCTAAAAATCTCATATCTCTGGGAAGTACCGTTACGAAATAAGAGCAAAAGCAATTTCAAACGAAACCCTAGACTTTAAGCAAAAATATTTAAAAAAAGCCTTCTTCTGTAAAATTTTATTTTTGTTGGTTGCATCATTTTTGCTATAAGGGCTCGATATAATTTCGAACTGTCTTGATAAGAAATTGTTTAAAATAATGATTGACTTTTAAGCAACGACAACATACGAATGAATAAAATCATCACTTCTTTTTGGTTATGGTTTTTTTTAGGTTTTTTTCCTAAATGCTCCTAACGTCACAAATCGGAAGTAAACTTAAGTTTTAATTAAAAATGTAATTGCACATTGGAAAAAAAAATTAATTTAAGCTTTGTTTATGGGTACTTTAAAACAAATTTAGCTTAAGTCGACTTAAGAAATTGTTCCTTTTTGCCACTTAAAGATTCCACAACGAACTATTTTTAATTAACATGATTTTTATTTCATTACATTAGAGCGACTCAAGTTTTATGGAAGCAAAATTCGTGATCGATGAACCCTCCTAAAATTGAACCTTGGGCTTTTTTAAAATGACATTTTAAATATTTCGCCTCCAGCTTTGACCTCTCGTGAGCTGGACCATTTTGAAAAAGGGTATATTTTTGCATGTTTTGTTAATTTGAGAATCTGTTTCCTTACTAACATATACAAAGTGGATATCGTAAGAACGGGTTTTTTAAGGCGAGTCAAACCGTATATACAATTTGTCCGAGGACGATCATCCGTGTCCTTTTTAAAGAATTTTCTGTAAAAAAAAGGTTTTTTGAATTTTTTGTTCGGGGTTTTTTGTAATAAAAATGCCAAATTAACATATTTTAAACTTTAGTCGATTTAATTAAATACGTGTCTCAGCTTTTTTTGAAATTCGTGCTGGTTCGCGTTTTGGCAAAAATGCAATGGGGTGGTAACCCTTCGTTTTAAATAGGGCAATATGGGTATCAAATTTTATCTTTTGACAAGTATATCATCTTTGTATGTAAATAGTTTAGATTTTTGCAAATTATATGCATTTTACACGATGTTCTGGAATATACATATATAAATGCAATTTTGTAGTCCCTCTAATATGATAGCGGATTTAGTTTCTAGATCATGTATGGATGAAAATAGGACTTAAGAAGGAAAAAAAGAAATGATCCACGACTTGAATTTGTTTTTAATTTGCGAAAAAAAAAATATGCCGCTAAAAGTCGTGGATCATTTCTTTTTTTCTTTCTTTAGTCCTATTTTCATCCATACATGATCTAGAAACTAAATCCGCTATCATATTAGAGTTACTACAAAATTGCATTTTTATATATTCCAGAGCACCGTGTAAAATGCATCTAATTTGCACAAATCTAAACTATTTACATACAAAGATGATATGCTTGTCAAAAGATAAAATTTGAAACCCATTTTGTCCTATTTAAAATGAAGGGTTACCACCCCATTGCATTTTTGTCAAAACGCGAACCAGCACGAGTTTCAAAAAAAAAGCTGAGACACGTATTTAATTAAATCGACTAAAGATTAAAATATGTTAATTTGGCACTTTTATTACAAACAACCCCGAACAAAAAATTCAATTCATTTACATAAAATCCTTAAAAAAAGGACATGGATGATCGTCCTTAGACAAAATGTATATACAGTTGGACGCGCCTTAAAAAACCCTTTCTTACGATACCCAATTTGTATATGTTGGTTAGGAAGCAGATTCTCAAATTAACAAAACATGCAAAAATATACCCTTTTTCAAAATGGTCCAGCTCACGAGAGATCAAAGCTGAAGGCGAAATATTTAAAATATCATCTTAAAAAAGTCCAAGGTTAAATTTTTGGGAGGGTATATCGATCACTTTTTTGGTGAGTCGCTCTAAAATACATACATATAAACTTATCGTAATTACTTTTCTTTCTCTTCTTCTTTCAGGTAAGTGAAAAAATCTTCTTTATGACGTAAGTAAACAAAAACTTATAATTTAGCTAAAAAAAACGAGGGGAAATTTTTCCTTTTTGACACATTGAAAAATTAAACCATCAATCGGTGTGATGAAAGCAAGAAATAAAGCAAATTTATGGAAACCATTAAAATATTGCACATTATATGCATTTGGCCAATACTTTTTTTAAATGGCAAAAGTTGTTTTTTTTAATATTTTTGTCAAAATGAAAAATGTCTTGTTTTTGCAACCAAATCCTATGAAAATTAATCAATTAACAATGAAAAGTGTTTTTTGTTTTTGGTTTTCAGAAATTTTGCATAAGAAAAGTTAAAAAACGTCACTAAATTTTAAAAATAATTTTGTAATTTTTTTTCGAATTTGCTTTATTTTATTGTTAACAAAAGACAAAGAAAATTGAGATAAAAATTTCGATTAACAAAAAAGATTTAGTTTATAACAGATAAACGTTTTACGTACGATTTGATTAACTAATTGCCAATTTGCTTCAATTGAAGGCAACTAAATGCAACTGCAAAAATGCATTTAATTTTTTTTTAGTTTGAAATTTTAGTAGTTTTATAAAATTCTTAAGGATACGCTGCACGAGCTCGTAAAAATCCCATTACGCGGCGGGCAAAAAAAAAAAATTCCCTCTGGTCCTTCTTTTTCTAACAAAAAAAAAAAAAAATTCGATTTTATTAAGGGCAAGTTATTTCATTTATTTCTTAAAATTGAAAATTATTTAAATTAATATAAATATTTATTTAAAAAAATATTGAGTGCATATTTACTTTTTGTTGGAATTTAATTGCAATAAGAAAATCTGTTTGGCGTCGCTTTAAAAATTTGAACAAAGAAAATTTTTGTTAAAACGCATGTTAGAGGAAATTTTAGAAAATTGTTTAATTTTTGAAAAAAAAATAATTATTTTAAATATAAAGCTTAAATTGTTTATTACAAAAAAAAATTTTGCGCATTTAGTGAAATAAATTAGCAAAAGTTTTGCGCAGTAAATAAAAAAATAAATCATTATTTTTTAAAATAAAAGTGTTAAATTAATAAATCATAAATTGCAATTCTTTACAAAATTAAAAAAAAAAAAATATTTTAAAGTGCAAAAATTACAGAAGAAATTTTAAAAGTTTTCCATTAATATAAAATATAAAATTTAAAAATTCAACATATTTTTACAATAAAACAACTAAAAAAGGATATAGATATAATTCTTCAATATGGCCATTATGGATGATGAGGTAAGAATTTGCAGCAAAGTGGAAGAGAACATGCTTTTGTTCGCTCCCTTCTCATCAATTAACTCAGACTTTATTTAAGAAAACTTTCATAGTGTGAACCCAGACATAGTTATTATACCCTTCACCACAGGTGGAAAAGGGTATATATAAGTTTGTCATTCCGTGTGTAATTTCTACAATATTGATCTTAGACCCTATAAATATATATATTCTGGGTCCTTATGGGGAGAGAAGTTGATTAAACGATGTCCGTCCGTCTGTCCGTCTTACGTTTGATATGTGTTTTCCGGAGACTCCAGACATGATAGCGGCTAGGTTGTTTTACATTTATGTCACATATAGTCCACCATTTCTTGCTATTGAGATTCAGCAAGATGGGACCAACAATGGCTGATATATGACCAAAAAACCACGCCTTTCTCTAATTTTTTCCAAAAATCCCTTGTGGTTGTTGTATTTTTATTACTTTTTTCTGTATATCTGGAAAACGGCAAGAGCCAAAGTTTTCAAATTAGGTCCAAACATTAAGGTTATAAATACACACCATCCCACAAAATGTGGGCGAGATTGGAGAAGTGGGCGTGGTACCTCCCTTACAAAAAGTTTTAAGAATTGTATATTTTGACTGTTATATGACCTATGCTTACGCCTTGTATATCAAAAGATCGGAAATTTTTAATAGAACATATTTTTTGAAAAAATCGGTTTAGATACGAAAAAGTTATGACCAAAATATTAATTTTTTTTTGAAAAATACTCATTTTCGGGAACCATAGATCTTCCCGAGTCCGAGTTTTATAACCAAAATAACTGGCAAATTTCTTCTTTAACACGTGGGTATATAAATCTGTCAAATCGGTTAAGAAATAGCAGAGTTATGACCAAAATACTGAAATCCCAAAAATTACTCTTTTTTTATAATTGAGTTGGTTTATTATACCCTTCACCGAAGGTCCTACACCCTATAAAGTATATATATTCTGGGTCGTTATGAAAATCCGGTTGTCGTGTCTTCTCCCCCCCCCCCCCCCCCCTGCGCATTTGTTTACATATACTCTGTATGATTTGCGTTATCACCCTTCTTTATTATTTCATATATTAAATAATTTTTAGGAATTTTTGTGTTTTTTTGCTACTTAAAAACTCGCCAAAAGAGATAAATCTACGGTATGACAACAGTGCCTTTACAAAAAGAAAACAAACAAAAAACTGTGTTGAGTTGTAAACAGTAAACGGTCCATATTTCATTTTAATGATATTTAAACAGCGTTCCTTCATGCTTCAGTTGTCTAGCGGGTGTGTTAAGTTAGAAACTGTGAGTTCCCTGGTTCGAATCTTGGTTTAAAAAAAAAATTTTTTTTTTAAATTTTTTGTTTTAAAAACGATTTTAAAAAATATTTACCAGCTTTCGCTTTTTAAATTTCATTTATAATGAAGTTTTAAGTATTGTAAATATGTATGTATATGTAAAAATTATTTAGTTGCTCTGAATTCTGCTCGCACAATGGTGAAGGGTATATAAGTTTCGGCACTTTTACTTGCTTTAAATTAGATTTTGTATTCCAGCATGTTTGCAAAATTAACAGTTACCAATTGGATTGAAAATATCTTAAGGGATCTCTAACAAATATACTGGATATTTATCGAAATCCTCACACTATATGAGATTATCTATTAGGGTATTCATTCGGTTAACCGATTAACCGATGTAACAAAATTTTCAATATTTTGTAGATTATAACATTTTTTTTTGTGTTTTTAATTATTTGTTTCGTCTCATATACAAAATGTATGTGTTTAGAAAATATTTTTTTATACAAACAAAGAAGGTGTTCAGTAACCTTCATTTAAACCCATTTTCCGCCGACCGGTGACTAAAATTACAACGTTTTTAAATTTTGTTTTTATCTTCATCATCGATCAGGATGAATGTGGCGTTTCTCAAACATTTCTTCTTATATCAGTCTTTAAACAGAATTAACCGAAACAAATAGATGTGTTAAAAATTTTAAAAAACTCTAATGGCATAATGGAGTGTTTTATATGCTTAGAGAAATCATGGAATAGGACTGAGAAATTAGATCTTCGCTAAGTAAAAGAATTTTTTTCAAGTCAAATTTTGTCAAAACTAAAGAAAAGAATCGCTTTAATCCTAACCATTAAAACCAAATTACATATTTGGGTGATTCACAAGGTAGTCATAAAGTCTTATGTCTTAATATAATTACAAGGAATATATATCGTCGGCTATATATTCAAACCGGCTAAATTCAATTGTGATGTAGTTTTTCTTCTATTTAAGTCTTGAAGTGTGTAAAACTTGATGTATTTTTAATTTTATATCAAGCTGCAAAATAAAAAGTTTTTTGTCTCTCCTGTTAAATGTGCTGAAAGTGAGTTAGCAGGTTTGTATAAAAAGCCGACGATTTGGCTCTTGTGGGGTACCGCTTATAATTTAGATTTCTACTGTACAGTTATGACGAAACAATGAACTCAGCATTAAAATTTTTATTTATTTTAAACAATTGAAGAATATTATAAGGATATTATGACGATATGACTTGATAGCACAAGTCCCTGCAGATAACGAGACTAGTCCATACATGCATGTAAAGAGTAGTCCATAAAGGAGTAGGAGTACTCCAAAACTACTCCAAAATAATGGGTAAAAGGTTTTCCATATAACATTACGATGTCCTAGGAGGGGACCATTTAACCCACCGAAGTAGTCCCTAAACTACTCCATGGAGTACTAAAGTGGGTTAGTTTTTGTTTGCTCATTTTAGTTCAGGAATTGTAATGCTTGGTATGTTATTGTTTTATTTTACTAATAAACTCCAAATAATAAACAATTAATGCATTTTTATAAATTGAAATTACTTAGTTTATAAAAAAACTTGATTAATCGGTTAACCGATAAAAAACAAAATTAACCGATTATTAACCGATTAAACTAAAACCTCAGTTAATTAATCGTTCGATTAACCGATTAAAGCAAAATGTCCATTAAATGAATACCCTATTATCTATATAAAGAGTGATTTTTTTTTTGTGTCCCTTTAGCTTATCTTTTTTTTTTTTGATTTTGCTTAAAACTAAATATTTTTGGCGAACTATTTAAGTTATAATGCCAGGGTTTCACACAATTTTTGGAGCTTCAACCACAAAATCTCGTTCGACCTAAACCTTCGTATATGAAGGCGAGATCTTCCAAAATCCTCTCCAGAGTATTTTGGTCTCCACCAGTAAACGTCTGAGTTATTTCCTTGGTTCTCCACCAGTCACGTTGAGTTATTTTTGGTTCTCCACCAGACAACACATTAAAACATTGAGGTTAAAAACGACTGCATATAGTTGATGTAGAAGCCGCAAAAACTGTAACTCTTTGGCTTTTCAGTGTAAATATTTTTAGTGTAGAAAAAAGATTCGTGACATGTGGCAACACCACAAATGCTCAGTAAGGTTTGCCATTTCACCATGAATAGACCTACAAACGTACTGTGCAAAGTATGCAAATCATTGAATTTTGTTATCAAAACTCGTGCTTTGTGAGAAATTTGTTTCGTAAATTACTTCCATTTTATGGCCGTCATAATCGACGACTCCCCAAACAGGCTACTTAAGCTGTTGTGATCAAATTTCGCACCAGCTTCACTTTATTGGACGGGGGAGATTATTATAGCGGTATCGACCATTTTCAATGGAGATCATGATTTATCAATTCATCACAAAAGTTAATGAAGCAAGGTGCCTTGTGATGATTTCCGACGTAATTTTTTGCCCAAAATTAAAGAATTGGACTTGGTTGATATCCCAATAAAAATTTTTACCATTTTGCGAAGCACTAAAGGTACATTTAAAGAAATAAGAGCACAATTATGCGCTACGCAATAAGACATACAGAAATGCAGTAAAGCAAGTGAAAGAACTCTCAACAAATTTTATAAAAAAAAAAATAACATTTCAAGTGCTACGGCATTCCATTACTACGAAGCAGGTTTGTAAGGGAGAATACTAAAAAATAACTGTATCAAAACATTCAGTGCGTAAAGATGATCGTTACATCTAACAATATTTATGTGAGCTGAATAATGCGCTTTATGTGTCAAAAATGTATTGCTTCAAAGTGGGAACTCGCCATATAAAATTCATGTCTTCCGTAAGCGCAATGGTAAGCGAAACCCTTATGTTTCTCCCTTACAAACCTGCTTTGTTGGAAGCTCCATTTTTTATTGGGATGTGCTTTCTGTAGTTGCCACATGAACCTTTTGAGAGACAAGTTTGCTGAGCAATTAATCTCTCGTTTTGAAGCTGTCCACTACCTTCTAAGATCATACAATTAAACCCTACTTAAGCAATTTAATATCTAATTATTTCAGTCAATACTGAACGAATTGGAATTATTTTTTCAGTATTGTTAAGCATTAATTTGAGTTTCGCAATACTGAAAAAATAATTTCGATTCGTTCGGTATCGGCTAAAAGAATTAGAAATAAAATTGCTTTCAAATCGAGGAAGTACTCAATCACGACTGCCGGAATTAGGCCCCTGGTATATTTTTTCTATGGTACGTTAAGTCTCTCCTGTATAGGAAGTAGCCAGTATCAATTCCCGAACGGGAAGATAACATTACGGCTGCCATTGCGCCCGATATGTTGGAAAAAGTATACCAAAATTGGAGATCACAGATGGAAGGCCTACGGCGTAGCCGCGGCCAATATTTACATGAAATAATCTTTAGAAAGTAAATGACAGGCACTTATTAATCGCCCCAAATAAATATTTCATTCAGTTTGGCAAATTTTTATTTTTTTGTTTTGCAGAAGAAGCAAAAAAGAACACTTTACAAAATCAATAACAACAAGGTGGTTTTGTTTTTTCTTTAAAAAAGTCGCTATATTTGATTTCAGGGATTTAAAATTTTTCGTGAACTTGTAGTTTAATAAAACGAACAAAAATCAATCAAAACTAAGTTTTGTGTAGTTACGACCGATTGCATTTAAGGTGACGAAATGAATTCGTTTATTTGTTTGCTTCTTTGATTGTTGGTTCCTTATAAACTTCTTTACTTCTGAACGGATTTGCTTTAAATATGCACAGTAATTTCCTGAGCTGGAGAACAGTTCGTTTTTCGATTATATAAATTTTTTTTGGATATTATAAAATATACAAAATGGAATATTTAAAATATGGAAAATAATGCCACTTTAACGACGCCCGTTTTCAACTTCACAATTATGGGCTCGTTTTAGAGCATTTTCAATAATATCTTTCAACATTTTTTCCTGTTTCGATCGAATATCTACAACATGTTCATTATTACTCATTTAACATTTTCCGCTGGGCGAATTAAGCATGGTCTACCGGTTCAAGGCAAATCCCTTACGGTGCCATGTTGGTGGTGATGATAAACTAAGAAACGTATCATTGCTTCAGTCGTCGAAATTCTGACGATAAAATAATTAATCGGTGATTTAAAAAATAAAATTCCATTATTCTGGTTCTTTTTGCAATTGTAAATCTTTTCATTATTTATTTTCCTGTTGTTATTTATATCGGGTGATTTTTTAGCTATTATCTTTTTGGCAACACTGGTTTAAACAGCTGATGCACGTTTCGTGTTTTGTTTCACTGTCAAACATCTTCAGTTTGGTCTATAATTTAAAGCTTTGTACAGACAATGGTCAGATCTTACAAAGTTTTCATTAAAATTGCCTAATAATTAATTGCAGTTGTGTGAACATTGTATGCTCATTTTCAATTGAAAGATGGGTAAAATTAATGCATCTGACAATGGCACCATTGTCAGAAAAATGACAACATCGTCTTACAAATGAACAACGCTTGCAAATTATTGAATTTTGTTATCAAAATGCGTGCTCTGTTAAGAAAGTTCATCGCACGCTTCTTCCATCTTATGGTGAGCTCCTTTTGGCTGAATGGGTACGTTAATAAGCAGAATTGTCGATTTTGGAGTGAAGATCAGCCAGAAGCATTGCAAGAGCTACCAATGCATCTCGAAAAAGTCACAGTTTGGTGCGGTTTATGGGCTGGTGGCATCATTGGACCGTACTTCTTCAAAGATGATGCGAATCGTTACGTAACTGTGAATGGTGAGATGATATCCAACTTTTTTTGCCCAAAATGCAAGAGTTTGACTTGCATGGTTGAAGCCACAACAAGATGGTGCCACATGTCACACAGCACGCTTAACAATGGAATTATTGAGAGGCGAGTTCGGTGAACATTTTATTTCACGCTCGGGACCGGTCAATTGGCCGCCTAAGTCGTGCGATTTAACGCCGTTAGACTATGTTTTGTAAGGCTATCTTGAAGCTCAAGTGTATACACACATGCATGCTTCAATTGACGCATTGGAAGACAACATTAGAATCGTATGGCGATTATTTTCTTAGGATTTATTAACTCTCATTTTAAGGGGTAATTTTTGTCTTTTTTCCAACTCTTACACAAAAGTTTACTAAAACGGCAATTTTAAGGGCTTAAATGTTCTATGAATATCTTCTGCATCAAATTTCACTAGGAGTCTTTTAAGACCACAAATTCATGTGATGTATTTAAAACGGATTTTCAATATTTCGAGCAATGAAATTTTTTGAATTTCTTGAAAAGGCGTTTGCCACAATGTAAAAAAAATATACAAAATGCACTTCTGAGCTAAAAGACTATTTCAGATGTCTTCAGTAGAATTGTATGGAGAATTTTTTCTTAGAATATACTGGTGAAGTATGCTCTGGATTTCTAATACACAATATTTCGTTTAATGTTCCTCAACGCACATCACGTCATTTTATCCCATTATCAGTTCGATGTTTTAGAGCTAATTATGCTAATGCTGATCCTCTTATTAGAATGTGCAATGAAATTCTATAGTTTTATTGATTTTTCTTCAAGTTCAAATGTCATTAAGAATAAAAGTATTATTTCATTAAATTCATAGTTTTTATTTTTTATTGTTTTAAATAATCATTTTATATATTTTGTATTGTATTTTATGTTTAATGTACACTAAATTAAGAATATTAAATTTAAAATGTCTGTAAGGATAATCTTCCATAGACAAATAAATAAATAAATAAATATATTATCCCTCTAACACTCAATTTAGGATGTCATTTTTTAACTTCCACACAAAAAAAAAATTTGCTGAAACGGCACTTAAGAGGGTTAAAAAGTTCTACGAATATTTTGTGCATCAAATTTCACTAGGGTGTTTTAAGACCAAAACATCGTGCCATGTATGTAAAACGGGTTTTCGAAAAATTCTAAAATTTCAATGTCCGGAATTTCGAAAATCCGTTTTACATACATGGCATGATTTTTTGGTCTTTGAAGACCCCTAGTGAAATTTGATGCAGAAAATATTCTTAGAACATTTTAACCCTCTAAAGTGTCGTTTTAGTATATTTTTGTGTAGGAGTTAGAGGGTTAATAAATTCTAAGAAAAGAATCGCCATACGATTCTACTGAAGACATCTGACTTTTACCGAACGCCTTTTAAAAAAAATTCAAAAACTTAAGGGGTCCATATTTCGGGAACCCGAGCTAACTTTTAAAAACCAATTGGCAGATTTGCTGTACTAGTAGTCAACTTTCATTTCGCGTTGCAAGTGTTGCGGCTGGCGGCGATGACCCGGATTTTGTTGCACTGTGTTATCAATACAAGGCATCTGTTAAAAAGCGAGCTGATCTGCAAAAGTAAAAGCGGTAATATAAATTACTGTTTATCTAGAGAAAGATAGTCGTGAAAGTATCTACTAGAGGTCTGCAAGAATAAATAAAAACCAATTTCAACACACTCATTTGTTTTTTAACTACAATGTGTCGAGCACTTAATAATAAAGAAACAAATGAAAGAATAACCAAAGACAAAACGAATAAAAACTCATTCAATTCAGTCAACTCAAGTCAAATGAATGAAATATTCAAATATAATTTGAATGTAAAATTTCTGTACCTACACATTACGTATGTATGTGTAAGCTTAACTCTTACAAATAAAAGAAGCCATAAGCTTACACACATATTATGTCAATGTATTCAAATAAATGTATGGACATTCAATAATTCAAAAATTATTCGAATATTTTTTTTAAACTTGCTCTCTCTAACGGGTCATTCTACTGTTTTGTTATTTATGAATGACTCTCAAATTCATTTACAGTAAACAAGTATTTTATTCAATTCATTCTCTCTTATTTTTGTATATGGTTTACTCTTTTCTTACATTTTTGATTGTTTAATATTTGAGTAAATGTTGTGCACTTTGAATAAAGGCAAACAAGTGAATTATTCAAAGCAGACCTCTAGTATCTACGTATCTTTTCTTTTCTTACAAAAGTGTTTCATGTTTGCTTCCATTAGCTAGAGTTTATGATTCATTCTAAAAATCTTATGCAAAAATGTAAAAAGATGCCGTTTTCCGTATGTTCCAAATCTATCCCCAGTTGTATTTTAGTCCGCATTTAGTACTTTTTTATTGCAACGAGTGTTTTGCTTATTAATTGTACTTTTGTGTTTGCCTACACTTGGTTTTATATTGGGAATGTGCTATTATTTTCAAGCTTCTGGAATTAAATAAAATAATGCTAAACATCAACAGCTTTTAAATAACTGTCTTAGCATAATTGGCAAAAAGAATTATGTTGAGCAACCACAATTATATTATTCTAAGAAGACCTTTCGAAAGCATTCGAAAAAGTTGCGAGAAAGCTACCCCTTTGTTTTCAATGACACGCCGTATAAATTAGAAAAGAAGTTGGCATGCGGCTGGGAGGCCTGTTGTCTGCAAACAATACCTTTAAATAGGCCTCTTTACTATATATGTTTGTAAAACGTTTTTGGCTTATTTTTGGCACATCTTTCAAAAGAAAACACAATTTTCTATACATTGAAAATTGTCTAAATTGCCAAGAAATAACATTATCTCAATTGTCGGCTTGATGATTGTTTTCGTTCCACTTCATCCATAATCTAGAAATGTATGTTATTAGTTGCCACTTCCAGGATTGAGCTGGTCTCCTGACTCATCTGCTTTTCTTCGGACTCTAATCTATGTATTTCTTGGCAATGTCATCGTCTGGTGTATCTAATTCCACTTCGGCTTACTTATTTCTGTCTTAAAAAACTGCTGGTTTGCTTCCACCTAAAAATGGTCTTTTTATATTGTTGTTGATGGCCATAAAATCCTAAAGATCTTGCGGAGGTAGTTGTTGAGAAACTCTTGGAGATTCAATTCTGTAAATACACCCCATGCCTTAATTATGCGACTGTATATATCTGCTGCTGAGCCAACAGTTGTACCACACAGGTAGCAGATGGACTTTTTTTCCTCAATACCCTGATCACATGCTCATATGTCACATAAGCGTGAATTTGTTATGGAGAAATATCGCATATTTTTACTAGCTTTAACGGTTTACAGGTAACGCAATCTCTTTTGCTTAGTACTTTTTTGAAACTACTGTGTTTCGGCATGAAACATTATGAATGTATTGGCTCGCTGGGTTAATTAAAACTTGTTGCTATTTAAAGCCATTACAATTTATTGCTATTAATACAACAACACTTTTAAAAACATTTTATAGCCATAATTAATAGCACCTTTACATAAATATTTGCTTTAATCCACTACACAAACTCTCAGTCATCAATTTTTAATAACAGAGTAAATGAATAACAAATTTGTATTTATGCGCATATTGGCATTTTATTAATGGCTTTATTATAATTAATGTTGCATTGTAAATTATGAAAAATATAAAAATATTTAAAGAAACAAAAAAACTACCCAAACAAACGTCAGTCACGGTGTATTAAATTTATGGCTCATTATGATTTATGCTTAATTATATTATCCTCGCTACTTGTACGTATACGCATTGTTAATTGGACGTGCCGTCGGTGCTCATACGCCTTCTGTTCTTTCTGGCTGTAGAATTAATTTTAATGACTTTTTAAGAAAATATTTGTTTTCTCTGCAATTTTTCTCATTAAAAATTGTAAATTATTTTCACTTCCTGTTGCTTAAGGAGAAATACGGTTGTGAAAATTTTAATGTTGGATAATTAATATAGTATACTTAAAGGGGCAGAAAATATTTAAGGTTTTAATAGTAACGGGTGATTTTTTAAGAGCTATAGGAAAGTTTGAAAAAAAAAACTTATAAAATTCAGGAAAATGCATGAAATCTTTATTTGAATCGATAGTACGGTCCATTATATTTATTGTTTGAAGATTATTTCATGCAAATGTTGACCGTGACTGCGCCTCAAATGTTCCATCCGCTTAGTCCAATTTTGGCATACTCTTTCCAACATTTCGGCCGGTATCTCATGAATAAATGCTTCAATGTTGTCTTGCAGTGCGTCAATTGAAGCGGGCATGTGTGTAAAGACATGAGCTTTAAAATAGCCCCACAAAAAATAGTCTAAAGGCGTTAAATCGCACGATCTAGGCGGCCAATTGACCGGCCCCGAATGTGAAATAAAATGTTCACCAAACTCGCCTCTCAATAAGTCCATTGTTAAGCGTTCTGTGTGGCATTTGGCACCGTCTTGTTGAAACCACATGTCATGCAAGTCAAGCTCTTGCATTTTGGGCAAAAAAAAGTTGGATATCATCTCACGGTAGCGCTCACCATTCACAGTTACGTTACGATTCGCATTATCTTTGAAGAAGTACGGTCCAATGATGCCACCAGCCCATAAACCGCACCAAACTGTGACTTTTTCTGGATGCATTGGCAGCTCTTGCAATGCTTCTGGCTTATCTTCACTCCAAAATCGACAATTGTGCTTATTAACGTACCCATTCAGCCAAAAATGAGCTGACCATAAAATGGAAGAAGCGTGCGATGAACTTTCTTAACAGAGCACGCATTTTGATAATAAAATTCAATAATTTGCAGTTTTAGACCAAACTGAAGATGTTTGACAGTGAAACAAAACACGAAACGTGCGTTAGCCGTTTATACCAGTGTTGCCAAAAAGATAATAACTAAAAAATCACCCGATATGATTGATAATGGATTTAAAGTGGTACAGAGCTTGTTTTTATCATTTCGGAAAACATAAATTAAATTAAATTTTTATTTAAAAGAAAACTCTCTAAAATAATTTATCTATGATATCAGATGTTTTTAATGCATATTACAGCGTGCATAAAATTGACTTTACAGTCAAAGCAGTTTAAAGTCTTCTAGAAAAAATCATACTTGTAATTTTCTTAAAGATTTTGTTTGAAATTTTAGGGATTTTTATTGTAAAATTCTAAGAATGTTCGCTTTTTGATATTTTTGAAATAAAATCCTTAATAAGAATTTTCACGTTCATTTTTGATCATATTCATAAATAAAATTAATTGAGTTTTATTATTTTCTAAGAATTATTCATTTTTGCAAAATTACATTTTTAAATCTTCAACTAATAATTTTTACTTAATTTTTTTTAAAAAAGGTGTCTTTCAAGCCCATCAAAATTTTAGAATATTTAAAACAGCACAAATAATACTTATATTTTTAAAAATATTTCATCTATAATTTAAAAAAAAAGAAAAATTTTAAGAAAACAAAAAAATTTTAAAACTAATAAAGCCTTCGTTGTGAATTATTATTAAAAAGTGACGTGGCTGACAGTAACTTTTGTCGTCTTTTTCCTTTTTATTTTGTTAATATATATTTTTGGCATTTTTAAATTCTTTTAAGCAGAATACCAATAAATCAAATTGACCTTTTGTAGAGTGTTTTGTGTTCATTTACGAATATCAAGGTCTATCTGCTACATATTTCTTAGTTATTGTTTGTTTTTTTCTTACACCCACTACAAAAAAGATGGGCAGTATATTGGCTTTGTCGTTTTCCCTGTAACACAGCAAAATCATCGTCGGAGACCCTCAACAAATTTTACAGATGCTACACTAGTTGTCTGCCAAATTTTAAGAAAATTTGTTGATAAGTTAAGAAGATATAGGAAGAGGGAGCTTTTAATTTACTTGCCCTTTTCCACGCCCTGTTCCCTATTTCCTTTTAGATGTTACAGTAAACTCGGTCAAGCAATCGGTTGATAAGTTAAGAAGATATAGGAACGGGAAGCTTTTACCCCTTTTGCCCTATTTCATGCTCTTAATAATAATAATTAAAGTTTATAGTTCCTTCCAGATGTTACACTATATGCCTGCCAAATTTAAAGAAAATCGGTTGATTATTTAAGAAGATATATGGAGAGGGAGCTTTTACCCTTCTTGCCCTATATCACGCCCAATTACCTGTCAGATGTTACAGTGAGTGCATGCCAAATTTTAAGAAAATCGGTTGATTAGTTAAGAAGATATAAGAAGGGGGAGCTTGTACTCCTCTTGCCCTATTTCACTCCCTATGCCCTATTTCCTGTGGAATGTTACAGTGTTTACATGCCAGACTTAATGAAAACCGGTTGATTAGTTAAGATATATGGAGGGGAAGCTTTTACCCCTTTTGCCCTATTTCACGCCCTTAATAATAAAAATTAAAGGTAATAGTTCCTTCCGGATTTTACACTATTTGCCTGTCAAATTTTAAAAAAATCGGTTGATTAGCTAAGAAGGTATAGGGAGAGACAGCTTTTACCTTACTTGCTATTTTTCCACGCCCTGTTCCCTATTTCCTTTCAGATGTTACAGTAAACTCGGTCAAGCCATTTCGGAGGAGTACAATTATACCGTGATATATATATTTTATATAAAATAAGATAAAATCTGAGCAATAGACATGTCACAGTTTTAGAGATAATTTAATGAATTTTGTACATATAATTGAATTGGCACAAGGACGAATTCTTTTTAAAATGGTGGATGTCGTTGTAAATATCACACCACTTCCATACATACTTCTTTCCGAAATAGAGTCTTTGTGGCCATAAACGATATTATGACAATATCATTGAGATTAAGTTATACCAAACATATTTTAATGCTACGTTATTCTTGTTACCAAAGCATACCATATTACCAATACAAATACCCCGAAAACAGCTTTTACTGCTAAATATTCGTTACAATATTGGTATTCATATACAACTTGCTGATAACTTTCTATTACAGCCTCTGTCGTGTTAATCATAGGTCGCATATAAATCCCACACAAAACTCACTTAAAGACGAAAAAACCATAAGAGTCTACTAGAAATCTCATGAAGAGCGTTTTTGACCGTCGACGAGCGAATCGGTTGAGATATGTGTGAAAACTATCTAGCAAGTATTTCAGAAAGCATTTCAAAAATCGTAAGAGACTCATGAAGAAATAATCTAACAACTTGTGAAATGCCCAGCCGTATAACTGAGCTAACGAAACAAGAGCGTCAAACGTCTTTTTCATGTCAAAACTTCTCATCGTAAACTTTCCAAGATAAAAATGCGAGCGTGTCAGAAAATTTATTAAAAAAAGTAACAATTAAAAAAATGAAGATGTTTTTGTTATTGTTACTCGACAGATAAACATCAGAAGATTCTTTTATGAGTTGTTTATTGAACCAAATCGCCTGACAAACAGCCTTTCCTAGCTGGGTTTATATGGATCTTAACCTTAACCCTTAAATAGTACTGTGGTGGAGGGTATCATATTCGTGAACAAGTTACAAAGTATACCGGGTATATTCGGTAATCTTTCGTTGTTGTTTCTTGGTTGTGTTACTTCTTTTGTGTAAATAAGGGTTTCCCTTCGCCTACAATTTTTGGGAGTTTCCGAGAAAACTTTGTTTTTTAATTCCCGGCAATTTTAGGCCAAAAGTTCGGGAATTTCTTCCTTATATTTTCCATTTATATTAAGGACTTTATAACCATCAATGGTACAAAGTGCTAGTTTGTTATGGAGGAAAACCCCGAACAACGTTTTTCAAAAAGATAAAATCAAAAGAAAGTGCTTTACCTTGTATTTATTTGTTAAGACAGGGTTTAGTTTTCAATATCATTTGAAAAATTCTCAAAATTAAATCATATTGTAGTTAATTGAAGTATGAAATAAGGAAAGGAAAATAATATAAAAAAAAACTAAAAACTATATCAATGATTTTAGAGTGAGGACAAACTTCAAGCACATTATATTTGGTATGAGCTTAATCTCTCTTAAAAAAAATTTCAGTAATTTTTTTTCGTTATCGAGCCCTAATAGCAAAAAAAATATGTAACCAACAACATTTTAGATTTTTGTTTTTTGGTGAAAATGGATGAGCGGTAATCGATAATCGATTTTTGATCATTTGCATAATCTCTAAAAATCTCATATCTCTAAGAAGTACCGTTACGAAATAAGAGCATGCTAACCTTTCGAAGCGAACGAAAGCTAAGCGACGTATTCTTTACGCTAATGACTGAAATGTAATCCAAACTATAAAAACGATTCAGCTTTGACTTATTATAATGTATTCTCTGCGATAGAAATATGGAAAACACAAATGTTTAGTAAATACCTTTAAAAAACGTTTCTCTGTTTGTGATCTTCGTAAACAATAAGAATACTGTACTTAACCAACTCAACATAACGTTGCGTTCTATTTTTTATAAAAAAACACAAACTTCGTTGTGTTCGATTCACCGCACTAGTGTTCGTTTGTTTAAGTTGTGGTCAGCGTCCTTTTGGCTGGTAAAGATAACAACATTTTTTTACAAAAACCAAACACATACCTTTATGTGTGTTTTTAAGGAAAAAAGACCCATAACATATTTTAACAAAAAGAGAATATGTATGCAATACACACACAGGCTTTTCGTGCTGTGGTCGCTGAAATTGCCAAAGAACATCAACAACAATACTAGTGAGAATCGTTGCTAGAAACATTTGTTTGCTCGTTCTTTCAAAGTGTTCGAACATAAAAAGAACATTATTAATTTTTTAGTGTTTGTGTAGACGAACACAACCCTTAGTACCGTTCGTTACTATTTTCAAGAAAGAGCAGAACATTAAATAGTCTTCGTTTAAAAACATAACAGTTGTAATGATACTGTAGACAAACATTATTTTTTAATGTTCTATAGTGTTTCTTTGTTTTACATTGATAAATAAATGAACAAACAAAAATTTTTAGCAACGATCGCACCACGAACAGCTTGTGTGTGCATTGTGTATATGTTTGGTTTGTGTAACATTATTTTGCTGGCTTTTTGTTTTTTTTTTTTGGTATATGTATTCTGTTTCTGTAAAAAATTTTTGTTTTTTTTTACCAGCCAAAAGGGTGCTTGGTACAACGGAAAAGAACGAACGCTAATGAGCTAAACCGAACGCAATGAATTTTGTGGTTTTTTTTTTAAAACCAAACAGAAGTAAGTGTTCTCATCTTATTGTTGAGTTGGATAAGAACAGTATTATTTTTGGGTTCGAAAGATGACAAACTGGGAAACGTTATTTTTTTAATGATTTACTTCACAAACACTATTGGCGTTTGTGTTTTCCACAAATCTACCAAACCGAACACTAAGGAGCAATATTTAGTGTTTATTTTCGAACAATGTTCCTTCATAAATGTGGAAAAAACATTACAGAACCTAAAAAATTGTACTGTTTTATAACGAAAAACAGAACACTATATTAAACAAGTTTACTTGTTTATACCGAAAAACAGAACACTGAATAATGTTATGTAACATTTGTAAAAATAGTTATGAACGGTATTAAGGGTTGTGTACAAAAACACAAACACAAAAAACCTAAATTTTTTTGCTGGATGTGTGTACCGTTAGCTAAATAATGTTCGGTTCATTTTCGAACACTGACTTGAACATATTTTTTATATCATTGTTTATAAAATATTTCCCGAGTTTTTGCGGACTTGAAAGCAAAATCTTTCGCTCCCCGGGAATGAAAAAATCCGGGAAATTGGAAACCCTAGAAACAAACTTGACAGAAAACAATCGCAAAATATATTTGTATGGCCAAAATAAAAATAAAAAACAAAAAAAAAATAAAATAAAATAACTTAATAAATAATTCTTTGCAAATATTTGCTCTATTTTCAAATATAAATTGCCAAAAGAAACTATAAAGAGAAATCGATTTGATAAATATAACAACAGCTGATGTGTTGATGAAGTAGAAGAAGAGGATTTAAAACAAATGTCACAGAAAATTGTTAACAGTTCTATTGAATTTTACATTTTATTTCATTCTTTCATGTTTCCTCGAAAATAAATTCTATTTATTTCTCTTTGCAAACAACCGTCACTTAATAATAAGAGGGTGCGATATTTTATTTTCCACTTGTTTTTATTTTTTTAAACCACATTTTTATTAAGTCTACAACACAATGTGGTTAGTTTATTTACAGTGGGATTTTAGAACAAAAAAAAAAAAAAGGAATATTCTGAAGTGTTGTTAGTAAATGGGTGAAATTTGGGAAGACATCGGAGAGATACAGGGAAGTTGATTGTTTCTTCTAGAATATTGTCAAATTTTTTCTTTATAGAAAAAAATTTATTAGCTACTTAGGTCAGGTTTTTGAGATGTGGATTAAGTTTAAACTTAGTTTAACGTAGTCTTAAACTCGGATTTTTCTTAACCTAAAAGATTCGCATCCGAGCGGGATATGAACAAGCTATACCCCGTGATCTTTAGTCCAACTACCCGGTTTTTGTTAATCCAGGGCTCTTGAATTAAAGCCACGTCCACGTTGTTTTCAATGAGGTGGGTTACTAATTCGGTTGAGGCCGCTTCACAGTGGTGCAAGTTAATCTGCACCACTTTCAGCCGCTTAGGGTTTATCATTTTTAGGAAACCTAAACCTGATAGACCCCAACCCGAATATAGCAACCCCTTCCAATTGACTTTAGTTTCCTCAGAGACTCCCGGTCTACTGCGAACCTGAAATCTCTACCTTGGTTCTCCTTATAACCCAGTGAAGCTATCATCTTCCACTGGCCTGTAATGAGCCCATTGTTCTGATTGGCCAGTAACCCCAGTATGACCTCCACCGGTTTTAAAGGTGGAGGAATCAATACAGTGACTACCGGCCTTAATGACCTGTCGATTGCAGCCTTTAAAAACTCAAAGGTTTTTAGATTGCCGCAACTGACTGTTTTGACACCTCTTATCCAGTCAGCACCTTTGAACGATACTTCGTCCAGCCTTCCTTTGACGCTAAAGATTTCGTCGAGTAGTTTGTTTTCTAACACCTGCCATTTCTCGACACTGATCCTTCCATCGGGATCCATACGATCAATGACAGCTGCTAGAATACCGTCCTTACCTGACGACACCTTTAGCTTTCTTAAAGTGGAGGGTTGGTCCTCTCTGTAGCCAGCCCTGTTAGTGATCTCCTTTCGGGGATCCTTCCTTTTAGCCGCTGGGGATTTGTAGTCATTAACAGACCTAACTCTCTTAAATACCCCCTTACGGCTGTTTTACACAATCACGCAAGTCTTACGTATTTTGACCAAAATACATATCTGATCTAATTATTTTTTGAAAATTTTCAAAAAACAATAACAATTTATCATGACAGGGTTGTATTTTTTGTCTAAATACGTAAGACTTGTGTGATAGGGTAAAGCAGCTATTACGGAACCTTTAAATTATATATGGCCAGTTATCACCTTGAAGCAAAACATTTTTGACAAAAAAGCGTTTCAATCAATGAAAATAAGAATTTGTGAGTGCAATTACCAGCTCACTGTTTGTTACAGTTATTCTTTTATATGTGAATAATAATCCATAAGGGACGCTTTCCGAACGCTTTTTGTTCTACAACTGGTACTTTTTGAGTTTTTATTAATACTGGATCTAGAAACATAAAATAAAACCTGCAATGTCTTGAGTGGATATAAATCTAAAAGAGAGAAGTTGTTAGTGCTTTTTGAATTTTCGTTAATATTGGACACTGAAATATTAAAGTAAACATAATAATGCTTATCCTTGTGCACTAGCAAAATAAGTGCACAAGTATGTGGTAATTTTTGGAAAGGGGGAAATTAAGCCTCTTTCTTTTACTTTTTGTACTGAATTTAGTAATTTTTTAATTTTACATAATATTTACCTGAGAAGCATAAAATTATAGGTGCAGGGTCCTGAGTGAATAAGAACTTATAAACTGAAAAATGTTGGTACTTTTTTGTTCTTCAACTGGTCCTTTTTGAATTTTCGTTAATATTGGACTTTGAAATAATGAAGTAAACATGCATGGTCTTGAGTGAACAAGCATCTGTAAGGGGCAGCTTTCCGGTACTTTTTCGTTCTACGAGTGGTACTTTTTTTAATTTTAATTTATATTGGAATGCATTGACCTAAGTGAATGATGATCTATAAGAAGGAACTCTTTCGTAATTTTTCGCTCTACAACTGGTAATTTTTGAATTTTCGTTAATATTGGACTAAGTGAACGATAATCTACAACAATGGTTTTCAACCGGTGGGTCGCGACCCCCTGGTGGGTCACGGCCATCTTTCTCGGGGGTCGCGAGCTGATCTAAATAAAATACATCGATATTTTTTTAATTTAATTTTTTTTTTTATTCAAAAACATAAAAACAATTTAATTCAAAAACATAAAAGTACTGATATTAATGCGAACGATGGGCTTGCTTATTTTTAAATTAAATGCGAAAACGTGGTTGCAATTGTGACTCCTAAACAAACAAATCATTTCCTAAATTTAATTTATTTCTTTTTTTTTTGTTTTAATGTTCACCATTTGTAAAAAAAGTCATTTCGCACAGATAATATTTTTAATTTAATATTTTAATATTTTAAGTGCTTTTTTAGTTAGCTCAGGGTATTTTTCCTTACGCTTTAGCAAAAATGAAGAATTATTTTGAGATAAATATTCCATGTTGAGCATACTGTCCGCTGCCAGCTCAAATAAATTTTCTTTCAAATTATTGGCAAGATCGGCGAACTCAACGCAGTTAGTTATGAATGGATTTAATATCCAACAATCACCATTATCAGCACCTATAGCGGTATAGGTAGTTCCTTTTTTAAATTTTGCATGGTAGGAATAAAATCGCTCACCAATTCATCGGAGGAAATTTCTGTTGCAACACTTTCAAAGCTGGTGAAAAAAATTCAAATTGTAGTTGTTACAAAGATGTTGACCGCATTTAAATTTTTAATTTATATGCGAATTTCAAACGCCACTTAGGATTATAAAACAAATTTTTATATACATAATCTCGTCTAAATTACCTTAATTAATAGCAAACAAGCAGTGTCATGTTTTTGCTTTGTTTTCGTTGAATTTTCTTTTTTTTATAATAATATTTTTAAACCTTTGAGAGCAAAAACGTTAAGGGGTCGCCAGATTTTATGAAAATAATTTTGGGGCCACGGCTTCAAAAAGGTTGAAAACCACTGATCTACAAGATCTACAAGCTTTTTTGATTTCAGCTGATACTTTTTTAATTTCCGTAAGTATTGGACCAATAAACATCAATTTTAACCCACAGTGTCCTGAGTGAATGAGAATCTGTAAAAGGGATCATTTTGGTACTTTTTCGTTCTTTAACAGGTACTTTTTTTAGTTTTGATTAATACTGAACCTAGAAACATGAAATAAAACATGCAATGTCCTGAGTGGATAAAAATTTATAATAGGGAACTTTTTGGTACTTTTTTTTCCTTTCAGCTGATACTTTTTGAATTTCCATAAGTTTTGTACCCAAAAACATAAAAGCTAACATATGGACCGGAGGTGCGCCCCTCGCCAAATTGATCCATTTCTTCTAAACCACATAAGCTCTTTTGTCAGAATAATGAAAAAATGTTTTTAAAATCGAACAGTATTTATGAGTGTGTTAAGTTTTGTTGAACCATTTATGTGAGAATGTCTGTTCGAATATCTATAAATTTATATACGTATGGGGTTTATTTTTTTAGAATTTGATTTAAAATGCTATCGACACTAACGCATATTTCAATCAGTGTTGAAGAAAGAAAAAAAAAAAATTACAAAAAAAACCCAGAGACAAAAAATAAAAAAAGTTTAACCAACAAATTTTCAACACAAAATAACAACAAATGATGATATTTTTTTTCTTTGTTCTCCGTCCCATTTATGGTAAGACTCACACACTCCTACAAATATCAAACACATACTTACTTATGTGCATATGTTCCTAAACCAAGCATCCCTCGAAGCATTTGGTAGAAAGTTTCGCAGTTGTCTACCCACCCAAATGTCACAACCCTGTCGAACTTGGTAGTTAAGCAAAAGATTTTGCAGAATTATACAGCAGTAAGAGAATTAAGAAGCGAATTATAGTCATTTAAATTACACTTTTTCGTCAAAAGTATTGCTTAGACGCAGGACTTGTGCTGATGAATTTGGCCTACGGAGAATTTAAAAACAGGTCATCAGCGACAGTTACACCCACTTTATTAGACTATTTGTTATAGTGTATTGTCCGAAAGTATAAATGGCATATATTGTTTTGAAAATGATATTGGTGTATCAAAATCTCTATCAACGGTAGTGCATATCACAGGATGTTGGAAAATTTTCTTAGCCCAGCTGTGGAAAACCATTCTAGCTAGTGGTTTCAATAAGATAAGGCCACAGCACATACTGTTGTTGCCTCAATGGCTTTGGTAAAAGGCGTTACTTATTAGTTCCATCATCGTTACTATTGAGCTAAGTTGATGTAAAACACCTTATTTCGCCATAAAATTTCGACACTAAAAAGACTCTCCCTGTAAATATTATCTTGCACACTTTTTCCCGAATGATCCATCCACATCGATATGGATTAATTTTGACTAAATGAAGTTAAAACTGAGCTGGATTAGCTTTCGATAAAAAAATGTTTGCAGGGTACGGTTATATACAATTACAACAGTGTTGCCACTTTGTGGGTAATTACCCGAATTTGGAATAATTTTTACTGTCGTGGGTAGAAATTTTTTTGAAATTCTTACTTCAGATACCCAAATAAAATCAAGATTCGATTTTAGTGATGACACTTATTTCTTATTGAATATTGTTACTAAAACATGCACCGTCTTCTGAACCAAAGTCACGGTTTATTTTTAAGAAAAGACTGCAATCATTAGATACATATTTTCATAAGTTGTAAGATGGACCTTTAGATTTGGATAAAGATGTAAAAAGTTATTCGAACTAAAAACTAGAATGTGGAAGATATGTTTCCAATAAATAATAAATTTTATTTTTATCTTGCAACTTTTTAATGCTTTAGTTTGAAGAATATTTAACGCACTTTACAGTCGTAAAACTGAATTACAAAAGGGACAGTTGTATAGGCATTTTGTTTACTAAATATACCTTATTTAGTAGTAAAAAGGGTATTTTTTAAGACCATGAAACTTAAAATGGTAGACAACACAAAAAAATTATTTTAAGCGCAGATTGATGCATGAAGCTTGAAATGGTAGACAACACAAAAATAAATAAACTGAACAATGTTGACCTCCAAGACGTCAATTGTTGCTGGTTTATCAGCATAAAGCTGTGACATCACAGCACTACACTAATAGAAAAGGCGTCATAACGCTGAGGCATTTTGACATCAGTACTATGACAAGTGTCTTTGTTTTTGACCCCATGACACATTTCATCCTGGTGATGTCAACCTAAACATCACTTGGCCAAAGTGTCATCGGGGTCAAAATGAAAAAATGTCATCAATGGGATGACACATCGGCATCACAGAAATGACGAACATGTCCTCAGTGCGATGACGCATTAACTTCGGAGAAAGGACACATTAGCATCAATTTAATGACAGTTTGTCATTAACTCAAAGTCATTAGAATTGACTTAAGTCAAAGTGAGAGAATATTATTATTTACATTTGTTTACAGCAGAACTCTCAATAATAACACAACAGCACCATGCTCCATATGATTTTCGTAATCGTTCTACTTTAAAAATTATGTATTTAATTAAATAATAATTTAAAAAAATAGAATAAAGGAATTTTTGCATCTTATAATACATTGTAATCATAAAAATAATGTTAATAATATACAAAATCTGGCATCGAATTGTTGTCACTACAGTCATAAAATCGATGACACGTAAAAAATGGCAAAATTGTACGAAGACGTTAGTAAATGATTGATGCTACTTTTTGCATCATTGATGCCATTTGTAGTAACATTGATGTCACAATTCTGATGTTAGGGCATCAGCAATATGAAGATGTATTTTTCTATCAGTGTACGGAGCATTTTGAACCTTCCCTAGATATATACAACCAAATGTGGAAGGTAAACTCATTATTTTATGACTTTTACTTTAAGTTCTATTAATTGTTTTCAAGTCTTTAATGTTATTTTTTTTTATTAAGATTTTTGAATGACGTGCTAAATTCCCAATTTTTCATATTTGATAAATACACTGAAAATTATTGTTGAGGGAAAGCTAGCCTCTATGCGCATTTCACCGGTTGCTTAGGCCAGATCATCAGGAAACCTTTTCCAAAGATTTTAGAAAAGCTAAAAATATTATACAAATAAAACCCTAAAGCGAATAGGAATTTCAAACACTCAAAGTCCTACTTGTAACAATATCAAAGCTTAAACAAAACCCCAACAATAAACAGTGAGTTTATCTTTATTTTTTTTAATTTATTTAAAATTACAATACGAATCTCAACAGTTTGACCAATATTGATCTTCTTTCAATGAGTTTGTTGTGTTTTAGCGCCTTTGTAAATGTCCTTTTATTAAATTTTATATCGGGTGTAATTTCATTTAAATCGGGTAATTTTGCTTCATCTCAAGTGTAATTTTGAATTTTGCTGGTGGTAACACTAAATTACAATAACAAATATACAAATAGATATTTTTTTTATTTTTTATTTAGTCATTCACCTAAACTGTTGAGTGCTTACCCAAGTGATTGTTTCTTTCCGATAATAAGTATTGTAGTGATGAGGCTGAGAATGTTTACTGTAACAAAAAAAATATATTTTTTTGTTTTATTTTTGGTTCTTTGTTTTCCCCCTCTTCATTGCATCTCTAGATCATTGCCAAGGATTATTTTTTTTTATTTTGTTGATTTTCTTCTTATATTGATTATTTTAAATTGATTAAGTATTTTTGTTTGTATTTAAATTACAATATAAATTTAATTTTGTACTTCCTGCAGTACATTTAATTTAAATTAGAAAATACCCTCTTAGTAAGATACACGATTTTTTAATGACTTTACTGTAATAGGGTTTTAATTTAGCGGGAAAACAGAGACACTTTTAGGGTTTTTAAAAAAAAAGTAAGAAAAAAGTACATTAAAATACTTCCAATAATATGAAAAATTTATTTTTATAGATTCCAAAAATTTTATTCTCGCAAACATCTAACTTTAACATTTAGCTCGTGCGGACCCAAGCAGGGGAAGCATCAATATTGTTACCAAAGTAACTTTCGTTAAGAATTGGTTGTTATTATTGGTTAAGAATTAGATTAGTTTATGTGTTATCTTGTTTTGATTAGTTATTAAGTATTTGTTAGTTATTTTATTAGTCAAAATTGTTATTGTATAAGTTATGCACACTTCTAGTGTAAAAATCAATGTACAGATGCAATGTTAAAATTGTTGTGCATAATTGTACTTCAACCCCACTGTAAATACTCGAATGTTCGATATTAAGTTATCTCAATTTATGGTTACGCCTAAAAGTATGCCTTAGTTTATGATGCCTAATAACTAAATTAATTCAGCCATATAGAAAGTAACTATAGATGAGTAAGTTGCCGTTATGCGGCGAATTTTTTAGAGCTGTCTAGGCGTCTGGGCTAGAGTATAAATACTTGCGGCGGCTAGCATAATGAGATCATTCTAAGTTCAGAAATTTGTCAAAAACGTATCACGCCAAGAAAATTATAGTTGGTGAATAAAAGTTATAAATTACGGTTGTTAAAGTGACTAATACTATGTTCACACTTGAGTTCTTAAACGCGTTTAAGCAGCTCGAACGTGATTAAGCTCTAATCACTTCAAAATCGAGATGATTACTTATACATTGATGTGATTTGTTAATCACTTCAAATCGACATGATTACAACTAAATCACTTCATAAACCACATAGAATCCGCTGAACATACCTAATAATGTAGAATCGCCAACATGTCGTGTACAACCGGCCAAGATTTCTGCTTAATGTTTTTATTTTTTTTCCTTAAATAATTCATAAATTTTCACAATTTCATCATTAAAATGATTAAAATAATCTTCTGATAACTTTATAAAAGTGTTTTTATCCATTTTTAATACTTTAAAGAAATATAAATTTGTTTGATTTTTTTTTTGTGTGTTTTTTTTTCTTAATCATCTGTCATCTTAATCATCTCAAATGTAATGTGAACGGCTTTGATTAGCTAAATCAACATTTTGCTTAAACGCGTTTAAAAACCCAAGTGTGAACTTAGCATAAGTACTAAATAAAGGTGTGTAAATTGTAAACAGTCTTTAAAGAATTGTGATTATTTAGTTTTATTTAAAGTGCAATAAATAACTCGAAACATTTTATTACAGTATTTATCGGATATAAGAACATCTCATATAAGAACAAAACGCTTTTAAGAAACATTTTCAAAAACATCATGTCGTTTTAGTGATTTTTCTAACAAAAAAGGTTTCATATAAGAAAAACGCTTATAAGAAAAAAACTGATTAAAGTACATTTTTCTTAAACACCAAAACCACAAAATGTTTAGAGAAGAATTTATATAAGAAACTTCCAACGGCAACACAGAATTTATGTAGTTTGCATGGACAACGCTGTTTTTTGACAGTTTTACAACAAGAACAAAGTTTTTTTACTTTTAGTTTTAGATGAGCGAGCTGGTACTCATAGAAGCTTTGTGTTTTTTGCCAATAAAAACAAAAGTTAAAATTTTTAAAGAAATACAAAACGGTATAAAAACATCTTAAATAGTGAAAAACTCAAAAGACATAGAAAATAATTATTTAAAAGTTAGAAATGTTAACAAAAAAAGAGACAGACCAAAATATGAAAGTCTTATGGCCATAGCTACTTATATAAGAAATAAGTTTCTTATATAAAATAATTGTATATAAGAAAGAAACGCTTATAAGAAACTTTTTTCGTGGATTTTTTAAGTTTCTTATATCCGATAAATACTGTATAAAGGAAATAAACCAAAACGTTATTGAAAGGCAGTAACGTAGCAATATGTATCGAAAAACAATTTGTGATGTATACAAAGAAAAGACGATTTACAATAAAAGGCTTGTTTAAGTTCTATAAGGACCCTTCTTGATCGAGCTAAGGGTTTTCAAATAACAGAGACATTTTAAATTTTAAGTTGCTGTTACATCAAGTCGACGACTACATCACTTCGACGATGTCGACTATTTATCGAAAATCTAGATGGGTCAAATGTATGACTGACCCCACTTTATATTTCATCCCCATCATTTGCTTTTAACATACCTACCTGCTATCTCCTAGGGGATAAAATGTATGATTGACCTCCATTAGTTTTTTGTTTTCAACATTTTCTTAAAATATACCTGCCCTTTATCTCCACTTTTTAGGGAGACTCCCATACAAATATTGCGTTTTAAGAAATTCTTAAATATTATTGAAATTGTTCGTCTTTTGCGAATAAAATCAAAAGTTGTAAGCAGATTTTAGCCAAATATAAAAAATTATGTTTCTAAAACGACTGCGCATACAAGAAAAACCTTTAACATTTCTAAAAGGTAATTTTATTGCGGAGTTTCGGTTTTTTTAGTTTATTTAATTAAGTAAACCGTTTTTGGTTACGCGAATAAATGTGGTGCAACCTTCTCCATTTTCGAAATAACAAAAAAAGCCTTACTTAAAAAAGAGTAAGCACCACTGGATTCAGCGTACCCGAATTAGGTAAAAAGGCCAAGTGCCCGGCTTGGCGGTTTTTTTTAAAATAAATAATAAAAATGTTTTTCAATATAATTTGATTTTTTTTAGTGGCTTATTCGATATTTTTCAGTTTATTTTGTTTAACAAGAGATTAAGGAAAAACTTGTTAACAACTTTTCTACAAAATTAATATTTTCAAGTTATGAAACATAAAAGTAAATATTATGGTCCCTGCAATGGCAACAAACAAACTTTTGTTGTCTTTAATAAAACTTTTTTTGCGATTGATAATATTTTGTTTCTATTTAACAATAAAGTGTTTACCTCCCTTGAAACTTCAAATATGGTTGAATTTAACAATATAATTTTTTAATTAAATAAAGCTACAACTAAACACTTAAACATATTATGGTTACCTTAACCATATTATTATCACGGCAACTATATTATGGTCAAATTCAACTATACAAAAGCTAAAAAACAATATGGTTATTGGTTGCCTCCAAACATGTTTTGCTTAATATTTAATAACATTAATATGTTTGAAACAATAATATTTGAAAACATTATATTTTTATTTTTAAATTAAAAATAATATGATTAGAAAGCAACAACATTCTGGTCATTTGCATTTTACTTGGCTTGCTTAAAATTCTCATTCATTTTATTTTAATTATTGATTAAAGTCATTGCGGAAAAACATAATAACATGTTAGGTTAGGTTAGGTTCCATGGGCAGCCATCAAAAGACAGCTCACTTGGGTCCTTCAGTGGTCCCTTTGTGATACCCGGCGCCAATGCCCATCCCCTAGATCAGTCACTCAGATGGCGTCACTGCAGGTTCCAACCACTTCGTCTTTCTAATAAAGAGAAGGAGCGTTCTTAGTTCTGTCATGGACAGATCCCCCAGACAGGAAAACACCGGTTCCCCAAGGTATTTTTCCCTGATGCCCCGCAATCCAGGGCAATGACAAAGGAAGTGAAGAACAGTCTCCTCTTCCTCCTCGTTCTGACAACTCCTACAGTAGTCATTAAATTCCAGACCCATCCTCGCAGCATGAGTCCCCACCGGCCAGTGTCCAGTTAAAACCGATATCACCGTCCTAATCTGGTTCCTGTTGAAACCAAGTAGAGAGCTAGTTCTCCGTTCATTATATCCAGGCCAAAGGATCCTGGATATCAAGCAGGTGGACTCACAGGTCCACCACATCTGCGCAACTCTGTACGACTCGCGCCTGATGAGTAATTTACAGTGAGCCATTGGAAGACCAACAAATTGATCGATGAATGCGTCATCCTTGCGACCACCTTGTCTGGCCAGCCCATCTGCCATTAGATTATAATAACATGTTGGCGCAGAATGAACTATATGGTTTGAATTCTTTATAACTTTTTTTAATTATTATTTTTTCTTGGTTTTTGTGGCAACATTTTGTGAAGAAGACTTGGAGAATTGATCACTTACAAAGATTAATTTTTCAAAGCTAATTAAAAAATCCCCAATAATATATTGTTTAAAAAAAATAATAATCACATAAATAAAAAAGAAAAGATTATCTCACTGTTTATTGTTGGTGTTTTGTTTAAGCTTTGATATTATAGAACTATATATATATATATATATATATAGATATATAGAACTTTGAGTGTTTATAATTCCCATTCGTTTTACAGTTTATTTGTATTATATTTTAAGCTTTTCTAAAATCTTTCCAGATGATCTGGCCTAAGCAACCAGTGAAATGCTTTCCATCTACAATAAATTTCAGTGTATTTATCAAATATGAAAAATTGGGATCTTAGGACTTCATACAGAAATCTTATTTATAACACTATGCTAGTTGAAAAAACCGACAAGCCAGGCACATGGCGTTTTAACATAATTCAAGTACGCTGAATCCAGTAATGCCCGCCGTTTTATAGGTTGGCTCTAGTTTTCGAGACATACCGTTATTTCGAGAATGGGGAGGTTGCTCAACATATCTTCGCTTAGCTCAAAAACGCTTTAACTTATTGAAAAAACTATTAAAACCGAAGTTCTGCAATAAAATTTCCTTTATGAAACAAGCCATAAATGATTATAATCTGTTAGCAACTTTTGATTTTATTCACAATAAAAATATTTAATTTAATAAAATTCTTAAATTTGGCCCCTGCAGCGCCTAGGATGCCCCTAGCAGGGTAAAATGTATGACCAACCCTACTTTATTTTTCATCTTCATCATTTATTTCACACATACCCACCCGCTAGCTCCATTCCTTAAGGTGGCTTCCATACATAATGTTCAATGCAGACTAGAAAAAGTCCCATAAATGCCCAGGAGTCGCCCCGAGGTGGATAAAATTATTGACCGACCTCCATTAGTTTTTTCTTTTTAACATTCTCCTTAAACATACTTGCCCCTTATCCCCACTTTTACGGGGGGATTCCATACAAAGGTTGCGTTGTATGAAATTCTTAAATTAATTAAAATTTTTCGACTTTTGTAAATAAACACTGAACCAAAAATCCGATGAAAATGTACGTTAAGCAAACGAATTACGTTTATAAAAATATTTTCGTTGGCTCAACGAATTATTCGTTAATATAATGAAAATTTTATTTTTATTAGGTATTATTTTCATTATATTAACGAATAATTCGTTGAGCCAACGAAAATATTTTTATAAAACGTAATTCGTTTGCTTAGCGTACATTTTCATTGGATTTTTGGTTCAGTAAATTAAAAGTTTCTAACAGATGTTATGGCTTGTTTTGTTAGCAGCTTCGGTTTTTTATATGTCTGCAAAAAATTTGAAGCATAGCTTATGTTTCTAAAACGACTGCGCATATTAGAAAGAAGTTTTACTTTTCTTAAAGGATATTTTAATGCGGAATTTTGGTTCTTTTTTTAGTTTTTTCAATAAGTTGAAGCGTTTTTAAGTTAAGCGGAAATATGTTGTGCAAACTCATCCATTTTCGAAAAAACGGTATATCTCGAAAACCAGAGCCAACCTAAAAAACGGCGGGCACCACTGGATTCAGCGTATCCGAATTATGTTAAAACGCCAAGTGCTTAGGTTGTCTTAAAAAAAGTGTCAATTTCGAGAACAGTGTAATAAAATTTGATAAAAAAAAAATTATAAGCCATTTAAACCATATCGCTTAATTTACGCACACTGTATTATAAAAAAATACTGTACGCAAGTGATATTGAAACCTCAAGTAGCATTTGTTGTCAAATAAAATATTCAAAAACCCGACTGCTATTTTAAATGTTATTTTAAACGAAATTAGCTTTTAAAAAGATTTAATTTGAATACTTTAATATCCTTTAAACATTTAAAATGTCCTTTTTTCAAAGTTCAAACTCCACATCTGGTTTCCAACAGTTTTATTGTTTCATGTTCGTTTCCTATTGTAGCATGTTTGCTGATAATGCCCCTGTTAAAGTGATAAATTTTATTAGATTTTATTAGACATCTTTTTGTATCAATGTTTGTGTTTGTGTGTGTATAAAAATCGGCCAAAATGGGCTCAGAGACAGGGTGGTCATATCAGCAGTAGATATTAGTACATATATTTTTATGAGTACATGAGAGTATGTTTACGAGCATCATTGTGTTGGTATAAATGTAAGGGAATCTGTAAACTTAAAGCTTATGTTTAAATGTACCCTGCAGAAAGAGTAACCAGTATTTAGCTAGAAATATACTGGTATATTTTTACTTTCAACTAGTTGCAAATTTGATTTTTACTTTAAGCTAGTAGCACAGCACATTAATTTTTTCATATATCAACCATAACGGTGGGTTGTCTAGGAGATCAACTTGTTTACTTTCATGCATTTTTAAAAAGTTCAAATCTAGTTGCTGTATTTGCAATCACGCGAATCTCTTGGTCTGTCTGCAGGAGACCAAGGTCTTCGGACTGATAGACAAGCTTACTACCAACTAGCCTGCCAGGGCATTCCCAAAAATAAAAGCAAAGCTAAATTTAACAACTCCCCTCAATATTTTGTTTCATACTTAATTATTGTTTAATAGTTAGTGCGTGCATTTATCATACCAGAGAGAGAGAGAGAGAATATTATAATTTATTTACTTTTGTTAAATTCATTTTTGTTTACAGAAATTTAAGAAACTAGCAGAATGCACCGCTATGTTTTACCGTCATCATTCTACATAGTAAATTTGATGTACGCTGAGTTCTATCGGGTGATTTTTTAGCTATTATCTTTTTGGCAACATTGGTTTAAACAGCTGACGCACGTCTCGTGTTTTGTTTCACTGTCAAACATCTTCAGCTTGGTCTATAATTTAACCATGAATCGTCTTACAAACGAACAACGCTTGCAAATTATTAAATTTTATTATCAAAATGCGTGCTCTGTTAAGAAAGTTCGTCGCGCGCTTCTTCCATTTTCTGGTCAGTTTAATCGACCCACTGAAGCGGCTATTCGGGCTATTGAGACTAAATTTCGCACCAAATTTACAATGTTGGACATTAAACCACCAACACGCTTACGTAGAGTGCGTAGGTGCGGTTTATGGGCTGGTGGCATCATTGGACCGTACTTCTTCAAAGATGATGCGAATCGTAACGTAACTGTGAATGGTGAGCGCTACCGTGAGATGATATCCAACTTTTTTTTGCCCAAAATGCAAGAGCTTGACTTGCATAACATGTGGTTTCAACAAGACGGTGCCACATGCCACAGCACACTAAACAATGGACTTATTGAGAGGCGAGTTCGGTGAACATTTTATTTCACGTGCGGGACCGGTCAATTTTTTTATTTATTTATTTCAGTCTATAGATTAAAAATCCTTACAGACATAAGTGCTAAAATAAAAGTACAATAAATAAAGAATTATTTTATTAATTAATTTAAATAAACAATAATTTTTCTCTTTAAAACATCGTTACTATCAGAAAAGTCAATTAGATGATATAGACTATTAAATTTAACGCAAATTTGACGAAAGGAGTCGTTGTTAGCATAAACAGAACGATAGTACCTTATACTTAACAGTTGAAAGTTTCGTGTAGGTCTAGCTGGAACATTTAAGCTTATTTTACTCAACAAGAAATCGGAATCGACATCACCGCGTATAAGACCCATTAAAAACAAAATACTAAGCATTGTCCTTCGACTTTTTAACTTCGGTAACTTAATAAGACCAAGTCTGCTTTCATATGAAGGTAATACAAGCGAATTCCATCCAAGACTTCTTAAACAAAATAAAAGGAACTGTTTCTGTACAGATTCAATGCTGTTGATATATGTATTAAAGTAAGGATCCCATACAATTGATCCATATTCCAGAATAGGGCGAACCAGAGACGTATATAGATGTTTAGTGATATAAGGGTCAGAAAATTCTTTCGACCAACGTTTCATAAAGCCAAGTACTCCATTAGCTTTATTAACCATCATTGAAATGTGATCACAGAATTTTAGTTTATGATCTAATAGAATACCGAGATCATTAATATTGTAAACTTTATCCAGTAATGTTCCATTTAGATAATAACTGGTATCAAGTTTTAATAAGCGGAAAAATGACATGTGTTTACATTTTTTCAAGTTTAGATCCAATAAGTTGTAATTACACCACTGAGAGAAAAGTTCAATGTCAGCCCTCAAAGAGGATTGCTCAATAATATTGTTAAACGAGTTAAAAATTTTTACATCATCAGCATACATGAGTATGTTGGAGTGCTGAACAACGGATGGCAGATCATTAATAAATAATGTGAATAAAACGGGACCAAGATGACTTCCTTGTGGCACACCAGAGGAAACATTGATACATTTTGAGGTAGCATTCTTAAATTTTACTTGTTGGGTTCTATCTAAAAGATAAGATTTAAGCCAGCGTATTGCGTTGTTGCTAAATCCCATACATGATAACTTAAAATATCGTGGTTTACTTTATCAAAAGCTTTACTAAAATCCGTGTAAATAACGTCGGTTTGTTTATTATTAATAAAACCTTCATTTACAATAGTTGTTAATTGTAAAATATTAGTAACAGTGGAACGTGATTTCCTGAAACCATGTTGACAAGGTGATAAAAGGGAATATTTGATGATATAAACTATCAGTCAATATCTTTTCTAAAAGTTTGGGAATCGCATTCAGCTTTGCAATTCCTCTATAATTCGATATTTCCAGTTTACTTCCGCTTTTAAACAACGGAGTAATATATGATTTTTTCCATTCAGGCGGTAAGTGGCCGAGTTCAATAGATTTATTAAAGATAGTCGTAAGAGGAATACATAAGTATTCTGCACAATTTTTTAAAATACAGTTTGGTATACCATCCGGACCGGGACTAATAGAGTACTGCAGAGACTTCAAATTGGATAGTACCGTTTCAGTGTCAATAAATGTAAAGTTGATACCTGAAGAATGAGATATATTATAGGGATAACAAGTTTGATTATCGAATGACTTCTTTGAATACGTGGTTGCAAAAAAATCAGCAAATAAGTTGCTAATAGAAACATCATCATCAGCACTCCGAGATCCCAGTTTCAAATAATTAGGATAAGCACTTGCACGACGCTTACTGTTGATAAAATTGTAGAACGATCTAGGGTTGGTTTTCATTTTAATTCTCATATGACTTAAATAACTTTTATATGCTAGTTTACTAGCCATATTGTAATTAGATCGTATAATACAATAATTCGTAAAATCAATAGATAAGCCGGATATTTTGTATTTTTTAAAAAGCTTGTTTTTTCTATTTTTCAATTTAGACAAATAACGATTATTCCATGGAGGGCCATTATTATTGCGAAAAATTTGTTTAGGAACAGTTTCCAACATGCAGTGATGTAACGCAGCATAAAAATTTGATACGACGTTATCCAGATTATCTCCTGAAATAATAGTATCCCAATCAACGTTCGATAATAAAGAGTTCAATTTTGTGTAGTCCGTACGGGAAAAACAGAAGGCCTTATTATTTAAATTTACTTTTGGTTCCTGGGAAGAGACTTTTGCAGCAAGGAAAATATCAAGCTGTATCGTAGGATGGTAACAATCTTCAGGTTGAGAAATAGGTAGCGAGCTTCTAACATGTATGTCTGATGGCTGGTTAACAAAAGCAAGATCAAGGAGTTTCCCAAATGCATTCGAGACGTAGTTTATCTGAGAAAGTCCACAAGACAGCATAGACTGAATAAATTCATTCAGTTGTAAGGGAATTAGATGGTTTGTTTCCACAGGATAACTCCAAACTATATTTGGAAGGTTGAAGTCACCAAGGGCTATAAACAAATCAGAAGGTTTAGACTGACCAAGAACAAGTTTAATTGCAGAAATGTGGTTATTGTAAATTTCAGCTGGCGAGCTTGGAGGTATATAGGAACAGGTAATGTAAAGATATGAAGAACACAGCTTAATTTTAACGGCAACAAATTCTGTATCATCACTGGATATAAGGTTTATATAATCACAAGGAAAATAATCAAGCACTGCAATAAGAACTCCGCCACCAGATTTATGTATCCTATCGAATCTATATCTCGGGCATAAAATTTCAGAATTATATATATTTTTTCTATTATTTAACCAGGTTTCCGTACAGACAATGATATGAAAGGGAAATCCAAAGCTATTGGCATAAAGGGTTGATAATTTTGTGTTAAGGCCACGTACATTTTGGTACCCAATATTTATTACGTTATCAGTCTGCAAATTATTTAGTTTTTTTGAATATTGTCATGAGAAGGTAAATAAGCTATATCAGAACGAAAAGTATTTCTGTATTCATATTCGTGTATAATAGCGTTAGGAGGCCAAAAATTTGGATTGACAATTGCATTAAAATTTTCTTCTGGAACAATGATTTTAAAAGATGATTTACTTCTTCTTTCAGAATACTTGAATTTGAAAACACTAACATCAATTTCATTACCAAGTTTAAAGTTTACATATTGTTTTATTGCATCCGATGTTGTATCTGAAGCAAAACGCGCAGCAAATATTGTCTTTTTTGGACCAATGACTTTAAGTTGAACAGGGTTACCCGTGAAATTATTAGGAAGAGTATTATTAATAGAAGGAAGATTTAAAGTAGATTGATGTTGCTGTTGGGTTACTTCAATGACCCGCTGTTCTGATGTTGTGTTTGTATTTGAATTTGAAACCTTTGTTTGGACAGAAAACATTGATGAAATCGAAGTAGGTAGCTTTTCCTTAGAATGAGATGGTATTAGAGATGGAATATTGTTAGAAGGTGAAATGGTAGATTCTTTATTGGTTACAGGAGGTGTTAAATTTAATGAAAGGTGTGATGGCGTGATCGAGTTTATAGGAATGAGAGCTGGAGTTAAATCGCACGCCTAGATCGTGCGATTTAACGCCTTTAGACTATTTTTTGTGGGGCTATTTTAAAGCTCATGTCTTTACACACATGCCCGCTTCAATTGACGCACTGGAAGACAACGCATTAAAACGTCGGTTGCAACTCAACTCTCTTTTTAAGTGCATACTACAGTGCAACTGTGTAGATTAATTATTACAGTGTTATTTGTGCCAAAGAGCACCAAAAAAGTATTTGTTGCGTACATAAAAAAAACTGTGCATCGTTAAACTTATGGTGTTTTCTTTTTACAAAAAAATGTGACATTTTATGTAGAAAATGCAATTTGGTGTCTGTTTCTTAAAAATTTTGGTCGCGAAAAGGGTGAGTTTTTTAGAATAAAACAAGACACCCTTTTCGGGAGCAAAATTTTAGAGAAACAGATACCAAATTGCATTTTTTTAAATAAAATGTCACATTTTTTTGTAGAAAAGAAAACACCATTAATAAAACCTTTTTAAATACTTGTATTTTAATAAATAATTTTAACAAAAAGAATACGGGAATTGTCTTACTTCTTGCTTATTTTTTTAACATGAAAATAATTTGTAAACTCTAAAACCCACAAAAAGTGTACGTTTATTTTCTCTTGTAGTGTTGTTTTTGATTCTACAACATACAAGCATATTGTGTTTTCTTGTTGTTCCTACAACGAACAAGTATTAAATCGTTTTTTCAACTTTTTTAGTGCTATTGTTGTTTTATACAACAAACTGCGTCACGTATAAAGCTGTGCAGTCGAAATTTTATCACGCTTTTCAACTAGTAATAAACTAGTTCAAAACCTTACTCGTAAATATTTTAGCTGCAGGGTATTTGTATATTTTGGTAGTATTGTTATTACTTGTCTGGTTTTATAAGTAGAATTAGAAATTGAAATTTTCATTGATAAACATTACAAACATTGATTTTTTTTTTTTTTTTGCTTCGTTTTTTACTCATCATGTTTGTGCGTGTCTGTGTGGATGGAGATTCGTTTGCAATTTGTAAAGTTATTTGTTGATTTGTTTGTAAAAATATATTTTATAGATATTTTTAATGGTCTCATGTTGTGTTGTGGGTTGACTTCTTTTTTTTAGATTTACTTATGCAACAATTTAAATCTTGTATTTAGTCTTTTACTTACGTATGTACATAAAAAATGATATTGATTTGATTGAAGATTGTTTTTCAAAATTTTCAGTTTATTATTTTTTTTATACACTCTTGCAATAATAATTTATATTTATTTGGATTTCGGTTAGACATTTGTTAAGTTGTGTGTGTGTGTGTGAGTGGTTTGTGTTTTAAGGACTAAAATTTATGATCTATAAATAAATTGTTTTTGGTAGATTACCTACATAAATTTTATAGAATTAATGGGTTTTAAAGTTGAAGTTAAAATTGTAAAAATTTGCTTAAAACTTGTTGTAAATTTAATAAATTTGTTTTTAATATTAATTTTTTAATCTTCAAATATTGAATATGAACAAACAATAATTAATGAAGTCTTAGGCCGTGGCCATGCAAAGAGGGGCAAAGCGGTGAGCGGCAAAAAATTAAAACATCAAATACTACATTCATTCTGAGCTGCTAAGTGGCGCCTCTTAGGAATAAAACTTTTTCTAATTTTTAGTTGTTTTCTGAGCGGCGAAGAATAAACATGGCAAAAGTCAATGTGGACCTTATAAATTTATCTGTATAAAGCCGACCGCTATTATGACAAGACAGATAACCAAATTTTCCGTAACCTTTTAACCAAATCTGGTGTTAACTTTTTGCAGCAGCAAATCAAAGGATTTTACAGGCATACGGCAGTATTGCCAAAATCTTTCTGGAATTCTGCTTGATGTATAGGATGAACATCAAATATTATGTTTTTTTTTCTTAAACGCATTAAATTCTTATAAATATGAATACCTTTAATTAACATTAAACACACCTCTCTTGACAATAACATTTTAACGCTCAGTAATAAGCAACTTGCCGCTCAAACTCGCCGCTCACAGCTCTGCGGTTCGCCGCTTTGCCGCTCATTGCGTGTCCTCGGCCTTGTTCTTATTACGATTAAGAATTCATACTCTAGGATTACACAAAAACAAATTATTCAAAATTTTTCAGCAATTAAAGCATAAATCAGAAATAAAATCAGTTTTAATTGTTTTTGTTTTTGCTGTTAATCAAAATCAAGTAAATTAAATGTGTAATTAATTGAATTAAACTTTTAATCAAGTGAATTAAATGTTTAATTGATACTATTAATTTGTGTACTAGCGCAAATTTATTTAATTTGTTAAATATGTAATATCACAAATTTTTTACCAAAGTTATTTTCGGGATACAAAGTTTATTATTAATACGATTTCCGTATGACGTGCTTAATTCCCAATTTTTTATATTTGATAAATACACTGAAATTCATTGTTGAGGGAAAGCTAGCTTCTATGCGCATTTCACTGGTTGCTAAGGCCAGCTCATCAGGAAACCTTTTCCAAAGATTTTAGAAAAGCCAAAAATATTAAACAAATAAAGCCCTAAAGCGATTAAGAGTTATAAACACTCTAAGTCTTACTTGTAACAAGATCAAATCTTAAACAAAACACCAGCAATAAACAGTGAGTTTATCTTTTCTTACATCCCCCTACAATTGGTTGGGTTCTTTCCGAATTGTAGTTGTAGTTTAATTGAAATCAATTTTTTTTTTTGTACCTTTTTGCTCTTTACTCTTAATTTAACCCCAGGTTGTCATTTCATTAGTTTTCTTCAGTTTCCCTGTTGCACTTAAACACATACATATATTTTAAACAACGCATTGCATTTTTTGAAGGCCAACATTTATGCTGACTTTGCAAATTTTAGTTCATAACATAAACTTACAAATTTTTGATTGTCAGAGATGATATTTTTCTATTTGTAAATGTGTCCTTCATATTTTTTTTAGTTCAATTGTTCGCCATTGTTTACAAAAGGAACGATACATTCCGATTATATACTCTATTGTTTTATAAAACAATGATTTTAAGCCGCATTATGAACTTCTACATTAAAAAAAAACTCATCAAGTCGATAAAAAAATTTATTTTACATTATTTTGATTAAAATTTTCATTAGGGAAAAGCAAATGATTTGGAAGCAGTATGATGCAATATATATTATGCTTGATAAAAAAAGTTTTAAAACTCAAGATACATAATAAAAAAAAAAAAAAATACTGAAAACATAAAAATAAAACAAAACAAAATTTGATACAACTTTCTTGATAGTATTTGTCTATTTTCGTAAATGCGTAATCAATCATGTTGAAATCATTAAAATGTTTTCGTTAGAAACAACTACAACATGAAATAAAATCTTAACAAATAGATGATTTACAATGCAATCATTTAGAAATTTAAAACTATTTTTTTATAGTTGATTCTGTTTAAATTTTACACATGCAAATGCCCTACAAACTGACAACATTTTTGTTTTATTTTTTTTTTTTTTTTTCTTTTTTGTATTTGTCGAACGGGGATTTTATTTCTACGAACAAGCAAAGAACGCCGAATAAACATCAAAACTATATTTTTTCGATTAAAGCAAAAAAACATACACAAAAAATCGTGAAAAACTAAACAAATTTCAAAATATTTTCATTAAACTTTTTGATGTTATAGTTAAATAAACATAAATGCCTCTAGAAATTCATGCAAACATGCGTTTAAGAAAAATTCGTATTAAGAATTTCTATGAATCATCAGAAGACTATCTGGTCTATGGAAGAAGAATTCATTAGGCCAGAAAGACAAGCCCTCTTTAGCCATTCAAATAACAAGCACCACCAGCCAGTCAACCAACCAGCCAGCCAGCCAGCCAGCCAGCCAGCCAACGCATTAAATTCATAGGAAATTGATGCCAGCCACATCTTAGAAATATAAAGACTGACAAACAGACGGACGGACAGATACAAAAAAACAAATGTCCCAACATATCACAAATTTAAAACAAGAAAGCAAACTGCAAGCATAAATTTATAAAAAAAAATGCATTTTGTTTAACTAATTAGTTGTAAGTTTAGAATAAAACACAAGCATTTAACAAAACTGACACTAGCCAGCATCTGCATTATCCCAATCAGAGACCCCTTTTTCTTTGCCCCCATAAAGTAGTTTGAGTACCCTCCAACATCCCAAATCATCGGTCGGTCGTAGCATCATCATCCTCATGTACTCGTACCACACACATGTGTTCACGAAACATCACTTTTAGACATGACGTTTTTTTTCTTTTCGTTTTTATTTTTGTCTTCATTTATTTCTTTAAATTTTTTTCTTCTTATGTCGGCTGTCCAAAAAACACATTCTCTTGAAATACACACACCCTGCACTTCACCATTATCTGTTCTGAATTTTAAAAACACATTTACAAAACAAATATTTATAAAAAAAAAAAAAAAATTAACAAAGGATTTAAAAAATCGTTTGTCGTTGAAATCATGATCCCGGAAACATTGCCAACAGCTACTTGTTGGTGTTGTTGTAGATATTCTCACTCAGTAAGTCACCCAGTAGTAGAACCAGTAAATGATTCAGAAAAAGTTTCGATCAACTAGCAAAAAGAACACCAAAACAGCAAAACTCTCGACAGAACTAAATCCACTTAAACAACATTTTTCTGGCCCAGACATTTACTTTAATCGTAGAATTGATAGTGCTTCTTGTGCAGGCAGGCACCTTACGGATGAATTGAATAGGGTAGGTATTTTCCATTGATTTTGAGTCATAGATAAATAACCTGTAAAAACAAGTAAGAAAGTATAGTCGATCCAGCCTGACATATTGATATCATACATCATAGTATATACAGGCCAATTTTTAAGATTGTATCCTTCTTGGGACCCATGGGCAATCATGGATCCACCAAGAACAAAAGTTATCCATATAACTACATCCATAGGAAATTTTTTTGTTCTTAAGTGATTTTAGGGAGAGGGTTTGTAAGGCAGCTAGGGTCAACTCTAGATAAACCTGCAGAAGCTTTTAACATAAAAAATCAACAATTATGGAAGTAATCTTCGCCAAATTTTATATCAGAACCAAAATTTTCAAAGAAGCTTATGGCTTTAAAAGCTATTTTCGGGCGTGGTATTTGTATGGGAGCTATGGTCCCAATTCCAATAAATTTGGGAAGGATAATTAAGATTACAATACATATTTGCGCACAAAGAATTTTTTCGGAAGGAAGTTTGTATGGGGGCTATGTGAAATTATCAAGCGATTTACTATCTTTCAATAGGCTTCGTCCTTAGGAAAATTAAAACATATGCACCAACTTTTATCAAATTAGCTTAAAAAATTGCAACCTGTAATTTGCACAAGGTATAGATGGACAGACAACTAAAAATCCAGCCAGTCAGAAAGGTATTCTGAGTCGATCGGGTTTTCTTAAAGATGGGTCGAAGACCAAAATCACTAATAACACATTTGAGAATAATAAAGAGCTTAAAACATACAATAAATTGTGGACGCCAACTGTAACGAACCTTCTTGGCTGGGGTATAACTCGCCGGATTCCCAGGGTTCACTCACAGTGAATTTATAAATTGTTCGTGACCTCTTAAAGAAAACACACTTTATTTACTTATAAAAAAAAAACTAATACAAAGGATTATACGTCCTGACACGATCACCCCGGCGACACGAACATAGGATTGGCCATACGGGCGGCCTGCTCGACTCTGCAGACAGTGGTAGGTACATATTGCACGCGCTCAACTAATGCCCAGTGAAGCCACCAAACGACAGTGAATCTGCGGGATAACCACGGACACGTTGCGTTGTGTTGCGCGTATGCCTGCGGGATAACCACGAGTACACTACTACACTCGGCCTTTGACGCTGGGGTTGGCCTAAATTGGAAAACATGCGGGATAGCCACGGGAGCGCCAATTCATTCCACACAAACGTCACACACAAACTGAGGCCCAGTGAAGTCACCAAACACTCACGGCTCTGCGGGATAACCACGGAAACTCTGTGTCGTGTAACTCGTAGCCATGCAACTGCGGGATGACCACGGGCACACTACTACGCTCGGCTAATAATGTTGGTGTAGCACCAGATTCAAGCCTGCGGGATAACCACGGAACTTCAATATGGTCTACACAAACACCACCTAACTACCAAAATCTACAGCGAGATAACCACTGTAATGTACCACTTACCTACCACTAAGTTCAACACCGACTGAGGTTTTTTCACTTAACTTTTTATGTCAGATTGCAATGCTTTTAAGGGGATCTGTGCACTAAGCAGTAGGCTTTCTAATATCTTGATCAGAAGTATACGCTCATCATACGACCTTTTTTACGCTTTGTTCTTTTGTCTCACAGCAAACAACAATGTAGTTAATAAAATTTATCTTAAAGATTAAACTTCGCCCTAAAGGCGACACACGTGTAAATCAGCAACAAAACGATGCAAAACAAGCCCTTTCACTCTCCACTTAAAATCAATTAGTAAATAACACATAAAAATAAATAAATACATCAAAGAAGTTGCCAATTTCTTTGTTTTATCTAAAAACCTGCAGTTTTGTTTTACATTTGTTTATATTGTTAAACGTTTAATTCACTTGATTAATTTTTTTAATTAAAACTGTTTTTTTTTCTTATTAATGGTTTAGTTGAAAAAAAAACATTTTTCTTATGTAAAGTGTTGTTGTGTAAGGTGTTGTTGCGTAGAAGAACCTCAGCTTTGAAGGGACGGAGGCTCATCCTCCTCGGATTCTTTTATAATTTGCTCACAAGCACTCCAAAGGCCAGTTCTAGTCGATTAATCAGAATTTTTTGCTAGATGTGTGGGTGGCCGTGTCTTGAACAATTTCAGAATACACAGTAGAGACCTGCGCCGTGGGATTTCATCGGCGGCGACGGCTGACGCAAAAAATTCTCGGCGGCGGCTCGCTGCGGCTGTTAGCCGATGTGGCTGTCAGCCGATGGGATATGTATATTAAAATTATATGTATGTACATTTGTGAAACATATTTGTATGTGCAAATATTATAACAATATCGAGGCCTATATTTTATTTTTATAATTAAATTGGAAAAATCGAAGAAAAAACAACTTTAATATAACAAAAAATTTAAGCCATTTTTCATACTATAATTCACTACTCATGGCATAAAAATACGTTTTAGTTTAAACAAGAATCACGTTTTGAATGAAACAGTAAATCAAACATTAATTGAATAATAAGCTATTCCAGAGGTACAAAATTTAACATTTTTACATATAAAACAATTATAATAAAACACGCCATCTTTTTTAGAACTTCTATTTATCTTTGTTCGGCTCGAAAATGGTCTCTTAAAAAAGGTCAAAATGTGATACAGTGACACACTAAATTTTCGACCACGTTAAAGGGTAGTATTGGTGTGTTGACTGCGTACACGAATACCTCAGCAGTGAAGCAAACAAACATATTTGCGTTTTACTCTTAAATTTACTTTTCTTATTAAGCATATTTTCGTAATGCACGGAATCTGAATTGAACTCGCTGATCTCGGCAACCGTATCGCTGGAATCAGTTTCATCCTCCATTACTTTTGATGTTTTAAACAATCTGTAATTTTGTTATTCTCACACATATTTATTTAATTTTGAATTGCAGCCAAATATATAGTTTTTAAAACAATCAACACTTAAGGCTGTTTAACAAAAGTGATTTGGTCAAATTTTTACAGAGTTAAAACTTTTCGGCGGGAAAATTCACGGAATAGTTATCACAAAAAATAATCAACGATTGCACCAGTGTTCACCTTTTTTTCCTATATGTCGTTATTTTGAAAATTTTAATGAATTTTGGTGCTTTATAAACAAGAAACTAAGAGTTGCACTTTTTCACCCATTAAGGCCCTGCGTTGCGTTTTCGCAACGTTCACTTAAACCTCCCCTCAGGCATTTTGTTGTTACGTGATATTGTTATAAAGCACAGTGAAATAAAATTTAACTTAACTAATCTAATCGACCTGTTCTTGGATTTGTATCATACATAAGTTTTTTTTATACAAATTTTTAATTTAAATTTTGAATTTTTCCTGTTTTTTGGGTACTTTTGGAAAAAGTTAAAAAAAATAAAGTAATATATAATATACCTATCTGAAACTTCTGAAGGAGATAGCTAACATACGAACATTATTATTTCTACTGAAAAATGATTGTATATATCCGTGATGCGAAAACGCAACACTGGGCCTAAACGATATACAAATTACATACACTTTTTAAATACAAACATATTTATACAATCACTTGCTATTTAAAACAGCATAATAAAAACATGTATGTATGTTAATTATAAGTTGTTGTTATTTATGTGTTTTAAAATTTTCGATAATTTTTTCACCTTTTTCAAACTAATTTCCAATTTTTAAAATGCAGGATATTTCGCAGAAGGTAAATTCTCTATGACTATTCCTTTTTTTTCTTATGCCCAAAGTGTGTTATTTTCCTAAAGGAAAGCGAACTTACACCAAAGTAGTCCCGTGATAGGTTTTTGGTGATAAGATAAGAAGTATAACTTTAACATGGGGTTGTCATTGGTCAAATGACACTATTTGACCAGTCTAACATCTATTCTCAATGAACGTGTTTAGTGTTAGTTATAACAATGTTAGATTATTTCGATACAATGTAGTTTATGTCAATAAAACAAGTCCCCAGAACTAGATTTAAGAATCAAATTTGAGAAAGTCCCAAAAAAAAGTGGCACACCATCGGTGAAGAATGTACTGTAATTCATTAGTTTTTAACCTTTTTGTTCTTATATACCAGTTAGATGATAAGTTCTCCTTGTTCTATTTTCACAAATCCCAGGACCATTCTGTTGGAACAATTTCCCCCAGGGTTATTCAATAGGTACAATAAGAGAAAATCAAACAATTAAAGTGAAGTTATCCTCTCCCAGGATATTAAAGAAAAACCAGTAAGAGTGCTATATTCGGCTATGCCAAATATTTGATACCATCCACTGACAGCTAGGATATTTCAGGAGTGGGCATTATATTGGACCTGTGGTAAATTATGAACCGATCTTTACGAAAGTTGACAGTGTGATTTCTAGTCATTATTAAACTGTGACAGAACAAAATTTATTTATTATTTGTTATGGTGTTATACTACTAAAGTGTTTTTCGAGAATGGACTTTATATGGGCCTATGGTAAATAATGGACCAATCAATTACAAACGTGATAAATGCACCCAAAGTGCTTTGGAACATATCATAATTGAATTATAAATAAAATGTATATGAATATCTTGTTTAATGTTTTTTTCCTAAAGACGTGAATAAAAAATTTTAATTTAAAATGTTTGCAAATGCGCTTAATTTTTATATCGTTAAGGCCCAACGTTGCGTTTTCGCAACGGGGGTTATCTGGGCTCCAACGTATCCGATTTGCCCAAAATTTGTTTTCTTTCTTATTTAGGTATAAACAATAAAATTTTAAAAGTTTCATCATTATAATTCAACGGGATCATGGCTCGGGCCTTAATGGGTTAAGGATAGACAAACAAAAAAGAATGTGGCAAGGTGTTTAAAACAGAGAATAAAAATTATTTACAAAGTAATCGGTGGCTAAGCTGTAGCCGATTCTTAGCCGAAGAATTTTCGGCGGCGGAGGCTACAACTATTTTCATCGGCGGCTGGCTAACAGCCGGCTAAGCCGCTTCGGCGTAGGTCTCTGATACAGAGTTATGTTTAGTAGCTTAATAAGATGTTTTTTGATACGATTCAAGTCGATTGTCTTTGAAATATTCGAGCTTTTTGTCGAGTGTCCAGAACTTTAAATAAACAATTAGTCTAAATTTTCTCTAAAACCTCGAATCGGTTATGCCGAGAAATTCTAAATTAGTCCGAAACTTTTGGGACTTTAAAATATTCTCTGTTCGAAGGCTGATAACTAGCGGAATGTAGTAGTGGGTTTGCTTAGTCTGTGTTCATACGGCTCATGTCTTATTGACAAGATTGCTACTTTATAGGCGAGAGGGACGAGGGGAAAAGAAACGAGTACACAGATGCATGTACTGTCTTTACGTTTTGCTTTCTTATTCGTTGTTTAATTTTGTTTTTGTTTTCAATATCAAATAAAACAATATGTCGGCAACATGACATGAATCATTTGAACGCCAATTCATGTTCAAAGAAGAAAAAGGAAGAATCTTGCCAATAAGACATGAGCCGTATGAACTCAGACTAATGGATTATGTTGCCTCTTCGAAGAAGCGTAAAATTTTCATCAAAATGTTTATTTTCACAAACATTTATTAATGAAAATAAGCAGGAAAACCTTAAAACGCACTAATAGATACAAGATTTAGCAACGAGAGACAATTTCACTACTATGATGCAAAGCAAAACGGCTTAAGCTGAAGTTCCATAACATGCGTTGATGCGTTTATGGACAAAAAAGTAACAACAGTATCAAATTGAATTGACAACTTACACAGCAAACGCGTAGGATGCATGTATTTATTGAACGTATGAAGTAGGATTATTTTACACATTTCCATGCGCCGCATGTGTCCTTAAAATAGTTAAAATGCATAGAGCGCATTGTGGACCTTCAGCGAGATGCTTAAACGCGTTTTAAATCCCATAAAATTAGTTAAGGAGGCTGGCAGCTCGCATAAAAAGTGGCAGGACATTAAAATCTGTTGAGCAAAAAAGCAATTTTTATTGCACTACGATATCGATACAAGATTCAGAAAATAAAACTTATATAAACTAAAAACATATTAAACACTACTTCGGTTTAACGGACTACATTACAAAATTTAATTTTAATACTTTCATTAGGTTAAGCAGTCGAGATACAATCCCAAACTATTAACCGAAAAAAAATTTATTGTTACGTTTGCTATAAAATTAATTGGGGTATTTAACTAAAGGTATAGTAACACTTAACAAATACGTCTTACACGTAACCACTCTTTTTATAAAACATTTGTTTGAATTAACATAAAGTTTACTTGATCAAGAACATTAAGGCTCGTTTTTACGACTTACCTTTAACCCCGGGTCTCCACGTAGCAATATTTATTGCGGCAAACGTCAAATTTGATTGCTCCATAAGATTTGCGACGTATAGACCGCATATTGCTATGAGTCCATTGCGCAATGATTGCTCTTCTTATTGCTTGAGCAATTATTGCTTAGCAATCTGCTGTCAAATCAGTTGTAATTTATCTGACATTTCATTTCTCTGTACAGTTGGTTATTTATTAGTGTGTTTATTTATTAAAAAAAGCAAGTGAAAAAATACTTCAACAAAATAAAGAAAAAGTGTTTATATATTATATTTTTAAATAAACGTCAATATCAACAAAAGCAAACGACGAATTTGTTTTTTTTTTTTTTTTGTATATTTTTATTTTTTCAATAGAACAATACAAGTTTTAGGTTTTTTTCATACGCAAATAAACAAAAAAGCAATAAAAAACACAGCTACGACAATTACAATTAATTATTTTATTAATTTAATTAATTAATTTAAAAAAGAAAATTTAACAATCACTTCAAAACACAACATATAACATTTGTTATAAATACAGCCACAAAACTTTAAACAACTACTCGAGGTGAAAATTACAAAATTTATGGCAAAGCAATAACAAGTGTTCTCCAGCAATATAATCAGCAATTATTGCTCCATTGTTCTGTCATTGCTACGTGGAGACCCAGCGTAAAGTTCGCTAGTGTTAATGGTGCCTTTAGCACTAGTGAGAAATAAAGTTACCTTCAACTATTTTTCTTTCGGACTTGTTATTAATTTACAAAATATACGTATACTTGGAGTTGCCATATATAAAAAATATGTGCATATAATATGGCAATCTCAAATCTAAACCTTACGACAAAAGTTAAAGGTAGAACGCTCCTCTATTTACCTTATCCTTCACTTCTAGACTAAAGTGGACTTGTGATAATTAAAAATGCATTATTTGTTCGATAACTTCCTACACTTAGCTATTGTTAAGTCGTGAAAACGGGCCTCAAACTTAATTATTTGCAATTTACTTTGATTTTTTTCAGTTCATAAAAACTGTGGAAGAGAATGTAAATGAATGGCTAATGAAATAAGTGGTCACACTTTTTTCGGATTTTTTTCGTCAAATATTTGGAAAAAGGGGAACATGTTTTTGACTTTCATTTTCACGGAATGGGCGATTTAAGGATTTTTCGGAGAGCTACCTTGCGATTTGAACCTACTGACAATTCAGTCCATATTCAACCGTTTTGAAATGTATTTTTTAGTTTCGTAAAGCAAAAATGAAGTGATTTTAAATTTGATTTTTAGCGTATGTTTGCTTTCCATTTTCACTAAAAAACACTTGAAAAAAATACTTACAAACACATCCCATCACATACGCACACTCACACACACACACACACACACACATAAGTGTATTGATTTAAAACAAAATGGCAAAATAGAGGAAGGAAAAAAAGTAGTAAAAATTGTGCGTCATTAAAACTGATGATGCCAGAAAGTTGTTGTTTTTGATGCTGTGAGACAAATAGACGGGTAGTTTTTAAGTTAATGACCAGCAAATGCATTTTGGTCATTCTGGGTATGTCTTTTTTGTTAATCGGCTATTTGAATTTTCGATTTATAGAGAAAATACACTGGGAGGATTAAAGCTTAAAAATTAGAAAAAAAAGTTAACTTTTAAATCACTTACGGCCAATTTCACCAAGTTCAGTTATAATTAACTATCAGTTATAAATGCAAAAAACATATTGTTAACTGGCATTTGTTTTAAAATTTCTTCAAGTGTAATTTTGTTTGTCCTCGATACATTTGTTAATACTTGTGTATGATGTATTTTTGTAACATAATTTTTTTATTTATTTTTATTTTTTTGTTTATCGTAAAATACAGTTATTTATTTGAGTGTTTGTAGTTGTCAAAATTAATTACTCCACTATGTGCAACATGAGATGTTGTTTATTTTTTTGTTGCTGCTGCTGCTGGTGTTTTTCTTTGCTGCTGTTGCTACAGTTGTTGTTTTTTATCCATCCACCCAAAAAAGGGGAACAAGTTGTCGATTACAGTTGCCAATTTTATTTAAATGTTTTCTCTGTTTTTCATTATTTTTGCGCGTTTTTTGAATGTATTACATTTGTTATAATTAATGGAAAGTTTTGCAAATGTTCTGAATACTTTTTTCGTTTAATTTTTGCATTTGGTGGCATTTTGAATTATTAATGTTTATGAATTGCATACAAATTATTTTTAATTATAATTTATATTCATTTTTCTTCTATTTTGCCCCAAAATCAACATTGATGATGGTTTCATTTTTGTTGTTTAATATTTTTTGTTTCTTGCGTCCAAAATTTGTATTCATTTGTTACTAGATAAATGGACACAGTTGGGATTTATGGACAGGGTTGAATGTGAAAAAGTTGAGTTCATTTTTTTTAATATATTTTTTTTCCTTTTTTCCCAGAAGAAATATTTTCAAACTTTAATTACAAAATTAATGAAAACATTTAAGTTTTGTTGTGTACTTATCAGATTAACAAATACTTGATGAATAAAATATACGCAAGAATCTTATTTAACGGCAGTTTAAGTTTTTAGGTAGAGCTTTAACGCAGTATGGCCGCAGAGTAGGATTTTTTTAACGTTTGCACATTTTGTGGTTTTGTGTTTTTTTTTTTAATTATCATATCATCATAAATATTATATAACTTTTCAGACGAGACTTCTTTATAGCTCGAAGAAAAATTATTCAACTTAACACATTGTTTGCCGATTTTTAAGAACGATTTTATCGACTTTAGGAAGTTAACAGAAAACCAAATCACTTCAAGTTTTGAGATTAATAAATCATGGCAGACCTTGTCAAAAGCCTTACTAAAATTGGTACATCTATATGACAATTCCATTAAATTTGTTGAGGTTGATCTTCTTGGCAAAAGCATTAAAATATAATGTTTGTGTACAGAACCACTACAATTATACTGTTTTATAAGGAAAAACATCCCTGCAGGAAATGTCACTAGTGAATCCGTACTGATTCACTATTGACACAGTCACCAGTACTAGTGACTTCCCTAGAGGAAAGGGAACTAACACTTAACTTGTCACGTGACAGTTCTATAGTAATAGGGACCGGTTCGAGTTCTAACACTTTATATGAAGGGGACTTGTCACTTTAACATGGCGATGTCCTACGAGGGGGTTAATTGGCACCTTTTTGACGCTTTGTAACAGTTCACAGCAACAACCTAAATGGACACATTCAATTTCAGTTAAAATAATGCCTGTCGCAAATATTGTCCCAAATGAACCATGTTATTAGGGCGGATCCCCTTCATTTAAAGTAATAGAACCAGGCAAAATCAATCAGTCATTACCCATGCAAAATCCAGTTACATGACAAGTTGTTTGTCAATTACCTTCTGGAGTAACTACTCTTTTAGCACATTATCGCCAGTTAAGTGATATGTTCTGTTTTAACCTTTCACAATTCGTTACTTTTTATTCTAAAACTGCTTTCACTTGTCACGGGATAAGTGACTTAAAACCAATTGACACAAATTTCCCGCAGGGTTATTATACCGCAGACAAAGTTATTTACAATAGACATTTAACATGTGCGTGTCATTGGAAATCTACTACTGACGTTGGTATTACTGACCAGAGAACGGCTTTGTGCGATTGCGAAAATTCGCATTAAATCAACAACATCAGATACACTCATTTGTGTTCATGCAATCAAACTTTCTCAGCCACACATATCGGTGTTGTTTTAAAATGCATTCAAGTCATGCACAGCGTATTGGCTTTGCCATTCATACCATGTTTAGCTTCGTTCGAAAATTATTGCTTTGATAAGAAACATATACAAAGAAAAATACACAAAAATCATTGCCCTGATGACTATTCAGCAGCTGAAACAATTTCCATAGAAACAGAAGACGTTTTTATTTTTTATAATTTCTTAAAAAGTACAGTAGCTCTGTATGAACCATGTACAATGTATTGTTGGTTGTTAATGTTCTTTGTTACGCTTTTAAAAAAAATACCATGCAAATAATAGGACTAGTCCAAACACGCGTGTAAAATGTAGTCCACAAGGGACTAGGACTAGTCCAAAAGTAACCCAAACGTATGGAAAACACATGGTCTATTTAACATTACGATGTCCTAGGGCAGGACCATATAACCCAGCTTTGGATTACAAAGGAGTAGTATTAAAACTGCTCCATGGTATACTCAATAGGATTTGTTTTGAAGTCGTTTAAAAACGAACACATTTCGTTCAAAAACGAAGACTTGTAGTCTCACTACAAACACTTTTTAACAATGACATGGTCCATGCTTGCATAACATCGGACTTCCATTTGATCAAAATCAGGTGGTCCAATATTATTTGTAGGGTAAACAGAAAAACAAATTGGACAATACAACTACTAGTTTATTTGAACTTATGCCTACAACAATCATACCAACAAAGCGACTCATACTCATACCAATTTATATTCGTCGTTGTGTCATCGAGTAGACAATGACTACATAAATGCAAAAGCAAAAGAATAAATGCCGTTTGACTTTAAGCAGTTGTGTAATTGCGTGCGCAACAATAAATGCAAACAAAGCACTTTCAATAAAAAACTTACACATGCACAAACCAAATGTGGACAAAACGATGTCAAAATTACCAACGTTTAACTTTGTTTTGCAGGCATAGAGTTAATGAAATTATAGCGTATGAGCTAATCAACAAAAATAGTGGATTTTAAAGTTCTCTGTTACTGACATTGGAGCCAGAGAATCACTACTACAATTTAGTAAATGTAGTCTACACTTTTGGTACGAATACAAGAAACCATAACAATCTGGTTTTATTATTTCTTCAACTTTTATAGGAATTGTACTTCTCAGTTGTTATTGATAAAAAATTTTTCGAATTAAGGCCAAATAAAGTGGCAAATGTAGTGTAGTGTAGATACTTCGTTGACAATGTCACCAAAATAGTCGACAAAGCTGGTGGCTTGGAGACACTTGAACCCAGGTTTCCTTCAGGGATAACACTAAATAATGGTACACAAAACAAAACAAAAGGTATCGTTTCTGGGTATGTGTACCGTACGCTTAATAATGTTCGGCTTATTTTCGACAACTGCTTTTTTGCTTTCAATCGAGGTCAATAAAATGCCAGGTCAGGATGGCGTGTGTATGCGTATGTGTACAGAACTACTACAATTATACTGTTTTATAACGAAAAACAGAGCACTACATAATGGTTGTGCTCTAATACACAAACACAAAAAAATAGAAATCGTTTCTGGGTGTGTGAACCGTACGCTAAATAATGTTCGGCTTATTTTCGACAACTGCTTTTTTGCTTTCAATTGAGGTCAATAAAATGCCAGGTCAGGATGGCGTGAGTAAAAAAACACTACAGAGCATTAAAATATAATATATGTGTACAGAACCACTACAATTATACGGTTTTATAGCGAAAAACAGATCACTACATAATGGTTGTGCACTAATACACAAACACAAAAAATAGATATCGTTACTGGGTGTGTGTACCGTACGCTAAATAATGTTTGGCTTATTTTCGACAACTGCTTTCTTGCTTTCAATTGAGGTCAATAAAATGACAGGTCAGGATGGCATTAGTTAAAAAAAACACTACAGAGCATTAAAATATAATGTATATGTACAGAACCACTTCAATTATACTGTTTTATAACGAAAAACGCTAAATAATGTTTGGCTTATTTTCGACAACTGCTTTTTTGCTTTCAATTGAGGTCAATAAAATGACTGGTCAGGATAGCGTCAGTTAAAGAAACACTACATAGCATTAAAATAGAATGTTTGTGCACAGAACCACTTCAATTATACTGTTTTATAACGAAAAACAGATCACTACATAATGATTGTGCACTAATACACAAACGCAAAAAAATAGATTTCGTTACTGGGTGTGTGTACCGTACGCCAAATAATGTTCGGCTTATTTTCGACAACTGCTTTTTTGCCTTCAATTGAGGTCAATAGCATTAAAATATAATGTATGTATACAGAACCACTACAATTATACTGTTTTATAACGAAAAACAGAACACTTCATAGTGGTTGTGCACTAATACACAAAAAATAGATATCGTTTCTAGGTAAGTGTACCGTAAGCTAAAAAATGTTCGGCTTATTTTCGACAACTGCTTTTTTGCTTTCAATTGAGGTCAATAAAATGACTGGTCAGGATGGCGTATGAGTATTAAAAATTAAATTTTATGTTTCAAGAGTAGAGTATCCAACTATTTGACTTTAGGGTTCGTTTTAGGAGGAAACAGTTGGATTTTACAATTTAAAATTTTAAAAATTTAAAAGTCTCAAAATATCTTTAAGATATTTTGAGATCGCGGCTGACCAGAGTAAGCAGCCCTCGGTGAGCAGCCTATTGGTTGAGGTATCCGTTAGTATTCTTCCTGCGGGATAATAAAGCATATCCTTCTCTCTTTCAAGAAGATTGTATTTGCGAAATTTTTGCTTTTTCGTTAAAAAAAAAATACTTTTGAGAGTCACGTGGTGATTGTGGTTTGCTACCCAAAGTCGTGAAAAGCAACATCCTAAAAATCTTACTAACGGGCGGATTTTTCAGCACTTGTGGAAGAGTTTGACATGAGGGACGGACCATCCGTAGGTGCTTTTGATACACAACTGACGCTGAAAGCATAGTTTAGATAGCTCCAGATCCTAAACAAGGGCCAAGTTGATATGCAATTTTAACTAAGTATAAAAAATAAATTGCAATGAATCAAACATATCGACACCCAAAACACAAAGTGCCCCATCTTACCTTTTGAAAATTTTACATGAGAAGAAAAAAACTATTTAATATGATAAATTGATAAATTGTATTAAACTGGTTATAATTTGTTTTTCTTCTATTTTTCTTGTTGTTATCATATAATCTTTTGTAGATAGAGGGATTTTTGTCAATAAAATTGCTAATGTTGATCGAAAGATTTCAAAATAGACATTTGTGCAATACATACATCAGGTTTAATGAAAAAGTCGATTTAAAAAATGTTTGTTAATTAGGGCCTTTTGCATTTGTGGTAACGATAGATTAATTATTCAGAAAAAATACCTTTGTGGTGGCAGTTATCGCATTCTAAAACGATTTCTACAAATTCACCAAACAAATCAAAAATTTGGGGGTGGCATAAATATAAAATTTTTTAAAAAACATAAAAATCAATCGTATGATAAGACAACACATTTTGTATGAAAATAAATAACATTAAAATATGTGTAATAAGACGATTATACAACGGATACGACGATACAACGATTTTGTGAATTGAACAAATGTTTAATGTCATAGACATAAAATGCCTTCAAATTGTTTCCAATTCTTTTAAAGAAGTTTTAATATTTGCTCCCAAATTCATAAATAGTTTTAAAGTTCTTAGTTCCACACCACACAAAAGAATTTTTATATAAGTTTTTACGACTTTTTAAAAATTTCCTTAGAAATCTTTGTTTTAAATAAAAATTGCAAAATTAAAAATTCCCATTGTTCCAACTTTTTGATTTAAAATCACGATGCACTTGAGTCTGTTGCAAGAAACCATAAAACAACAATAAAAACCTTGAATTGTCATTAGACCACTTAAAGAAACAATAAATTTTCATATAATTAAACTTTTTTTATTTTTATTTTATTCTTAAGATTTTGCTTCTTTCTTTTGTTTTCTGTTGTCAACTTGCACCCGCAGTTAATTAAGCAGAACTACAAAATGTGTCAAAAACATTTAGAATAGAAATACAAGAACGCTCATTTAAAAATATTATAAATTTTTTATTTTTTTTTTTTTTTTTTTGTCTAATACATAAATATTGAATAGTAGACAGACAAAAATGCATCAAGACATCATAATAAAAAGTTTTAAACAAAAGACGGCAGTAATAAAATTAAAGTTTATAACAATAAAATTTTTTAGAAATATAAAAATTTTATAACATTTGGAGATTTTCAATTTACATTTAGACATTTTGTATAGATCATTTGGGAGACTCTGAACTAAAGGCAAATTAAACACTTAATGCCCAACCATAAAATGCATAGCCTTGCTTAACCTACTGTCAAAAATTAACAAAAAGTCTCTCAAGTGTATTTTAAAATACAAAAAACCGTATTCAAAACACATTTGATTCCGTGCGATCAGTTAAGCACTTTGCTTAAGCAAATAATGTTAGATACAATGGCAACATAGGTAGAAATTAATCGATGTACATATGTATCGACAGCACTAATTGTTGTCATGAAAAGAATGGAATTATCTAGAACACTAACATATGAATTGTCAAGTTTTTTTTTAACATTATAAATAAAAAAGAAGAAAAAAACGGTTAAAAGCTGAAAAAGACGTGTGTTTTTATTACATAGAAAATATAAAATCATAAGGCATCCAGATTGGATTGGGCAATTGTTCGGTTCTTTGTACTACAAATAATCAATAGATTATAACAGGTTATGGGCCCAGTATTATTATCACGCTGAATATCAATTTATTTGTACAAAAATACTGAAAATGCCAGACACAATAAAATTGCAAATTGTGAAGCTAAATGATGACAACTACCAAATATGGAAATATAAAATGGAGTTATTATTAATAAAAGAAGATTTATGGCAGGTGGTGAGTGAGAATGCACCCGTAGATGCAGCACAATTAGCCAACTGGAACAAAAAGGACGGAAAAGCACGTGCTCATATTGGTCTCTTCATTGAGGATAATCAAATCATCCATGTGAAAAATAAGGTAACGGCAAAAGCGATGTGGGAATCTCTAAAGGAATATCACCAAAAATCAACATTATCAAATAAAGTAAGGCTCTTAAGAAGATTATGCCGAATGATTTTACCAGAAGGTGGAAACATGATATCACATTTAAATGCCATGGATGAATGTATGGACGAATTAGCCACATTAGGAGAACCATTAGCTGACGCTCTTGCAGTAGCCTTATATTTATCAAGTTTATCAGAAAGCTATAGTGTATTAATCACTGCACTAGAATCACGTGCTGAAGAAGACTTAACAAAAAGTATGGTTAAGAATAAGCTTTTGGAAGAGTATAAACGACGCCAAGACATGAATGGTGTTCATGAAAATATCGAAAGGGTTTTTAAAACAGATAAGGAATCCATTAATTACAATAGAAACAAATTTAAATGCTTTTTCTGTAAAAAAGGTGGACATATAAAAAGCGACTGTAGAAAATATGCAGCGTGGAAAAAGAAAAACGAAAGTAACAATAAGGTACAAAATAAAGTGAATTTGGTGAGTAATAACGATAATAGTGATAGTGAAGATGCACATATTTGTTTATTAACTCTCAACAAAAACCACCGGAGTGAAATCCCAGAATGGTGTGTGGATTCTGGTGCATCATCACATATGTGTAATGACAAATCACTATTCAAAATCTTAAATAAATCAAGTAAAAGTTCTGTGAAAGTTGCCGATGGTGGAAATTTAACCATAAAGGGTACAGGCAAAATTGAATTTGAAACGGAATCTAATAAATTTATATTAAATGATGTACAATTTATACCAGACCTCACATGCAATTTATTATCGGTTAACAAACTAACCAAAAATGGTTGCGAAATAACCTTCAAAAACGAAAAATGTTTTATTAATAAAAATGGTAAAAACTTACTCGTGGTAAATGCAACCAATAATATATATAAGGCAAAACATCAAGCATTCAACACAACTCAAAAAGAAAATTTAAGATGCATACATGAATGGCACAAAATACTTGGTCACCGTAACTTAGCTGATGTCAATAGAATGCAGGAGTTGGCAGCTGATTTAAATATTACAAAGTGTAATCATAATGAAATTTGTGAAGTTTGTATACGAAATAAAAAAACCAGAGATCCTTTTCCTCAAGAATCATTTACAAAAACATACGAAAAGTTGGACTTAATACATACAGATGTTTGTGGTCCATTACAAATTCCAACACCAAGTGGGAATAAATATATTTTAACATTAATCGACGATTATTCCAGGTATTGTTATATATATTTAATTAAACATAAATCTGATGTCAAAGAAAAAATTATTGAATTTATTGAAATGATGAAAACACAACAAAATAAAGTACCTAAAATTATTAGATCAGATAGAGGTGGTGAGTACATGAAAAATGAACTACACAGATATTTTAAAGATAATGGAATTCTAACACAATTCACAGTACCAAAAACTCCACAGCAAAATGGAGTTGCTGAGCGCAAAAATAGAACATTAATAGAAATGGTACGTTGCATGCTTAATAGTTCGGAAATTCATAAGCAATACTGGGGTGAAGCGGTGAATACGGCAAATCATATACTTAATCGCCTACCAACTAAGGGTATAAAGGCAACACCATATGAAATGTGGCACAATAAAAAGCCAAATTTAAATTATTTTCAAATATTCGGAACACCAGCATATGTGCACATACCAAAAGATGAGCGTAAAAAGTTGGATGTCACATCAAGAAAATTAATATTTGTAGGTTACGAAAATGGCACAAAAGGTTATCGTCTCTTGGATGTAAGTACACATAAAATCAAAGTTAGTCGTGACGTTACGTTCGTGGAAAACAAAACAAATCAACAACAACCAATTGTACAACAATCGAAAGATCAACAACAAACTGCAGAATGGAACACAAATCTAGAAGATGAAGAAGAGATTGAAAATACGGAAGTAGCAGAAAATTTAACACAACAAGAGAATTTATATCAAAATGAAAATTGTATTCAACAAGAAAACGTAATTCAGCAGGAGAATTCGATAATAGGTTCAGAAGGGGAATTAACTAGTAAAAGAGAAGCTGTAAGACGGTCCAACAGAGAAAACAAAGGTAAACCTGCAAAACGTTTAATAATGGAAATTAATAAAGTGACCGAAGAAAATATCAAAGATCCGCAAACGTATGAGGAAGCTCTTCAAGGATCAAATTCAGAAAATTGGCAAAAAGCCATGGAAGAAGAAATAAATTCACTTCGCAGTTACGGAACCTGGCAAATAACTAAATTTCCGCCAGATACAAGCGCAATCGGATGCAAATGGATATATAAAACCAAAACAGACCAAAATGGCAATATAGTCAAATTTAAAGCGCGTTTAGTAGCACAAGGATTTGCTCAAAAATTCGGCCGAGATTACGATGAAATCTTTGCACCCGTAGCAAATCCAACAACATTGAGAATATTACTTACAGTAGCAGGCCAAAGAAAGATGAAAGTTAAACATTTTGATATTCAAACAGCATACCTGAATGGTGATTTATCGCATGAAGTTTTTATGAAACAACCGAAGGGGTTTGTTGAAGGCAATAATAATGAGGTATGTAAACTTGTGAAAAATTTGTATGGTTTGAAACAAGGTGCAAAAGAATGGAATACGAAATTTAATTCTATAATGAAAATCAACGGGTATATTCAGAGCACAAATGATTTATGCTTATTTAAAAAGAAAATTAAAAATGATTATATTTATATTTCTAATCATGTTGATGATATAGTAGTAGCTTCAACGAATTCGGAATTCATTGATGTATTTGAACAAATAATGAACAAGGAACTAAAAATTAAAAACTTAGGTAATCTTCAATATTACCTTGGAATACAATTTACAAGAGATGAAAATGATATATTTTATCTTAATCAGGAAAAATATATATTGAATAAATTAAAGGAATATAATCTGGAAAATGCTAATGACTCATCAACGCCAATGAACGTTGGTTATTTAAGTCAAACTATGAATCAGGAGCCGTTTGAATCACATGAAATATATCGTAGCGCAATTGGTTCACTGCTTTATTTATCCACCAACACTAGGCCAGACATTTCCGTGGCAACATCAATATTGGCAAGAAGAGTGAGTGACCCGAGAAAATGTGATTGGAATGAAGTAAAAAGAGTTTTTAGATATTTAAAATTTACAAAGTCAAAGAAACTGAAAATGGGAAGCCATGAAAACCAAGATAATCTCTATGGGTACGTCGATGCTGATTGGGCTGGAGATCATACTGACCGAAAATCAAATACCGGATATTGTCTCATATTTAACGGAGCACTAATTTGCTGGGCAAGTAGAAAACAAGCCTCAGTTTCATTATCGTCAACAGAGGCAGAGTTTATTGCATTTGCCGAAGCAGTTCGTGATCTTATTTGGATAATACGTATATTAGAAGATTTTGACAAACATATAGAAACTCCGGTTAAATTATTCGAAGATAACCAAGGTTGTATCAAGTTGCTGAATGATCGAGTTTGTCACCAACGTGTAAAACATATAGATATTAAATATAAGTTTGTACATGAACACATAAGTTCGAAAGTCGTATCAGCAGTTTATTGTCCTACTAAGGATATGGTCGCAGATATGTTGACTAAACCATTGAATGGAACGAAGTTAGCTAAACACGTGGGAGAAATTAATCTAATCTGAATTCAATTAAAATTTGTATTAAATTTTTTTTTAACTGAAAAAATTAAAAACGAAAATATATATGAAAAAAAAAAAGGGGAAGAGACTGAGAAAGAAAAAATTAATTTAACCCTATGTTGAGAAGGGGTGTTAGATACAATGGCAACATAGGTAGAAATTAATCGATGTACATATGTATCGACAGCACTAATTGTTGTCATGAAAAGAATGGAATTATCTAGAACACTAACATATGAATTGTCAAGTTTTTTTTTAACATTATAAATAAAAAAGAAGAAAAAAACGGTTAAAAGCTGAAAAAGACGTGTGTTTTTATTACATAGAAAATATAAAATCATAAGGCATCCAGATTGGATTGGGCAATTGTTCGGTTCTTTGTACTACAAATAATCAATAGATTATAACAAATAACAGTTTCATACAACTTAACAAATAGTTTCCTTAAGCTCAATTTGGTTTGCTTCACATGATTAACATCTTCTCGCACATTTGCTTAAGCCAATTTAAGTACATTACGGTTGGGTCTTTATACATTTTATTTTTATATAAAAAAAAAAAACTCATTTAAAATTTTACAAATTTTTACTCAAGAGTTGCTTATTGGTAGCTTTAAGAGCATTGCAATTAAGCTCTTAATTAAAGTACACACCATCTCTTTTTTAGGTTTCCTTGATCTTAAGAAAAACACCTTAGAAAATAATCAGATTTTGTTTTCAAATAAAATTTATTTTCTTAATTTTATTCTTTAACACCTTTCGCTTCACAATGTCACGAGCTTTTTATATGTCTTTTAATTTTTTTGCTTAAGAAAATGACGCGTGGGCGCCTGATAATTTACAATTCGGATTAAAAAACAATTTTGGCAAAAAAACTCTAAATGTTTGTTTTGCGCTAAAATTGTTTGTCATATTTGTTTCAATTGGGTGCCCTCGTGGTAGTTGGTCTTTCAGTGCGAGGTTAGTGGGTTCGATTCCCACTAGAAAAGGTTTGCATTACTAGTTATTGTTATCGTAAGTTAGAATATGATATGTTAATGTTTTTGAAACAGTTAATACATAAATAAAGAATATTTATTTTATTGTTATTATAGTCGTTTTAAATTTAACAACTTTTTCGAAACAAGAAACAAAAAAATGTATTAAAAAAAAATACAATTGTTTAAACGAAATTAGCAAATAATGGCAAAAATAATAAAAAAAAACGCATATACAAAAAATGAATAAATAAATACTTTTAAACACACATAAAAGTCATTCACACCTTTAGACAGTAACAAAAGGTGGATACGAAAGTGATCTGAAAAGTTCCAACAAATTATTTTTTATTAAAAAATACCCCATAATTTATCTACAAATAGCTAATGTGTGGTTTATAGAACACGAGCGCAAAACTGCTCCGTTTAACTTACATTTAAAACAAAAACAAAATATTGTGGTGTCCAAATTGTTGGACAACTTACGTATTCCATTGTAAAACTCTTCATTTCCTCATTTTAAACCAAAATGGTGTTCAAACATTTGTTTGATACCCTGTTCCAAAGTAAACGCAACAATAATGGCCTGTTCATCGATTTCACAAAAACGACATTTTATAATTTTTTTTTTTTTTTTTAAATATAAGTTAAGCGAACGAAGTTTTCGTTCGGAAACGGATGAAAAAGCAGTAAGTTATTAGAGCGGTAAAATTTTCGATGCACTATTTTCTCAAATTGTTTTCAACTCGTCGAGTAACGTGACCACAAGCATTGTCCTGAATGCAATTGTGAACTTGCAACCAGTGAAATGCGCATACAAATAGCTGATCCAATCAAAAATAAATTTTATAGTTTTTATCAAGAATAAATATTGGGAATTAAGCACGACGAACATTGTTAATTAAAATTTTGTACTCCCAAAAATTACTTTGACAAGAGTAGTAGTAGTAGCAGTAATTCTTTATTATTTTTTTTAATAATTCATTACAAACATTTTTATTTTTATATGTATAATAAAAAATAAATAGGTAAATAAAATAAAATAAAAGAAATTTACGTACGGCTTTGACATTGTCGTTAGCCGGAAAAGTAGGCTTAATAAGAAGATATAAAGTGTTTTGTATAAATTATTTCAATGATTAAATTCATTTATTAAAAAATTTCGATAAATTAAAGCGTTGGTAATATATCTTGCTAATGTTTCTCAATTATAAAGTTCGCCATTTAGTAATTTAAAAAAATTTTCTTCTGGTATTGCTATGGTATGAAACTGTTGCAATCTGATGGAATTTAGAACAGGGCATCGGCATATAAAATGCTGAACTGATTCAATTTCTCTTGTATTGCACAAGGAGCATTCTTTATTGCTGCTTCTGGAGAACTTAGCGCCATTTAAATTTATTAAGTCACTGCGAGCTTTAAGAATCAATGTTACATAACTTTGGTCATGCAAAATCCTAAAATAATACTGGCCAGCTGTGGATCTTAGGTTTTTATAAAATGTTTGGCTTTGAGAGGCTCTCATGAGGCGTCCGTTATGGTATTTAATTTCCAAGGCAGTCAGGAAGTAGTAGTTTTGATTTTCGACCCATTGGTGTGATGTTGTGCTCATTTGCCAATATATGTTGAACTCGTTTCCTAGTTCATTAATTCTCTTTGCCCAAAAGATGTTTTTTTCTAGAATTTAAAGGCTTAATTGGCGAGTTAATCGCGATGAATTTAATTTAAAAAGTGTTACATATAAGTATTGTAAGTGTAATTTAAGGGTGTAGAAATGACCGTCTTGCAAACAGTCTCCAGCATTAAAACATAGTTTGGTGTAAAATTGGGTAGTTTTAATATCCGTTTTATAAAATATCTCTGCAGCTTGTCCACATCTTCAAAGGGATTATTTCCCCACATTTGGGCACCATATGATTGTACAGAGCGGCTCACAGCTTCAAATAATTTGTATTTTGTTTTAAAGGATATATTTCTTTTGTTCAGAAACGAGTTCCAAGTTGAATTTATACTATTTTTTGCTGCCGAATTTCTACTTTGTACATGTTTCGAAAATGCCATTTTTGGTGTTAAGATCATACCTAAGTAGTTATATTCGTTAACTATTTCTACAACTTCGCCTTTAAATAGCCATTTTTCACGACAAGATAATCTACCTTCATTTCAAAACACCATTATTTTAGACTTTGTTAGATTTACTTCAAGGTCCCATAAGTCACAATATTCTTCTAATCTTTCCATCATTTTCTGCGACACTTCTATTTCATCTGCCACTATTACAATGTCATCCGCATACAAAAGCAACCTAATATTCAATTCATCTATTACGATGCCTCCGACTAAATGTTCGTGAAGGTCATTTATGTAAAGAGAAAATAATAGGGGAGATAACAAGCACCCTTGCTTGACGCCTGAATATGTTTCAAATGGTTCAGAAAGTTCGGTTCCATTCCAAACAGTTGAGTATGTTCTAGAGTAGACACTGCATAAAAAATTTACCATTTTTGTTGATACACCAAGACTATGTAGCTTAAACATAAGAGAGTGTCGAGAGATTTTGGCAAAAGCTGCTTTAAAATCTACAAAAAAGGCATACACTTTTTTCTTTTCTTCCATTTTCAAATTTACAACAGCTGCCAAGTTATAAATATTATCCATTGTAGAATAACCTTTTCGAAATCCAGCTTGATATTCCGTGATGATATTATTCTGTTCTGACAAGATAGAAAATCGGACTAAACAAGATATAACAACCCTTTTAAGCAGAGCAGATACCCTACATGTACGAAGTACCCAGTCTTCTATTGTGCAACCAGGTCATTGTCATTACGAATCCCGTAAGATTCTCGAGCCCAAAACACGAGACATCATCCAATTTGCCTAATAATCTACCACCTAGCCACCTCAACCTCAACCTGGTCTTCTGCAGCCTGGGACAGTGGCACAGAATGTGCTCAAGTGTCTACAACTCGTTCGGAGCCTTACATATTCGACAAGCCAGATCATATCTTCACCGCTATTCTAATCATATTTTTGGCAGTATTACCTCGCAAATTTTACCGTTCCATGAGATTTACTTCACCTTTTTGAGGGTTATTGATTTCCTTTGCTTTCTATCATATCGCGGAGCCTTTGATTGGTGTTCATCAGGATTGGTTCTTTCGATGCGATCAATTCAACCGAATCCATTTTTATCGATACATCGATAAAATTTTGGAATTGAGTTGTAAATTCGAATCGATATCGAATGCCGCAATTTACTACGATCTATTCATCCTGTCTGTTGGATCTAACAACTGAAAGTGGATCGCACCTTTTGATCCCATTAAAGTACAGAGCATTATTTTAGCGTTATTGATCTTCAGCATTGGTTCCGATGTTTTTTCTTGGTTGGGCTTCAGATGCAGTTGCTCTGCCTTTTGTAGTAAATTAAGCCGGGCTTATACCTATCAAAAACTTTAACTTGTCACAGTGCTGAGCAAATTCCTGAGAAAGAAGAGAACATCCTCTTCTTATTTCCCCAAACACCATAAAACTTGGACTTTCTGAAAGAAAACTTTCATAGTGTGAACCCGGACTTAAAAAACTTGTTATTAATTTGTAAATTGTTCATTAAAATATTAGCTGTTAAGTAAAATATAAAGGGTGCTTTTTAGTCCAATGGAACTTTAAATTATGGTTTAAAAACTGCAATAACTTTCATATTTTTTGATTTGACTTGTGCTTCTTATATCAAAAACAGTTTCAGTTGCAGCAAAATCAAAAAACGAAAAACAAACAGTTAAACGAAACTTTTGCCAGCAGTTGTTTTAAAAATTGGGATTTTGATTTTCTTTTCTTTTGAACAGTTTCGCAAGTAAAAGTACATTCTGTCTCTTTGCTTTTGTAAGTCGCAAACAGTCGCAGAAAAAAAACTTTCTGTATTTGCAAGTGCCGGTTCACACACATCAAGTTTGACTCGTCAGGTCTTGAGTTTCTAGGAGAGAGGGGAAAAGAAATGGCATTCTCTTTTCCCTGCTATCCTAAAAGCTCACGACTTGACAAGTCAAACTTGACGTGTGTGAACCGGCACCAAGTTATAACTTAAAAACAACTGCAATCAGTTGATTTTACTCCTCGTGTTTTACACGAAAGTCCCCAGGGGCCGAGCACATTTCGTGATTTTCACAAACATACACGAATGTTAACGAAACTTACTTCAAATATTGCAAAAAACAACAATAATATTAAGCATGTGCATGATTATGTTTAAATGTAAAAAAAGTACAGAAGAGAAAAGAGAAAATTTCTCTGCTTATAATGTACAAAACTAAAAGAACGCCTGGGGTCTAATCACCGCATACGATATCGAGCAAAATTGATCGAAAGTATTTATTTTGGTATCATGAAACTCGATATCGAATGAAATGTATTGAAGTTGAAATAATAGCATTCGATATCGAGTAACTCGACATTACATTTATCGAGTTTTTATTCGCTACGTCAGTGTCTATCGTATGCAAAAATATTCTATAGTTTATTTATGCGGGGATTAGACAGACCCCTGGTCTTACGACTGTGACAACTGTCAAAAGCAAAGACACTGCTTGTGATTTTTTTAACTTATCAAAGCAGAAAAAACTTAGCACACGACTGCCTACTGTTTTCATAAGTTTAAACAGAATTAATGTTTGATTTTAAAAAGCAGAGAATAGTAAAAGCATTGAAAAGCTAAAATTTTGCCACTTTTCAACTTTTGACTTGAGTTTTTTAAACACTTGCTTGGAATTGTCAAAAAAAAACTACACAAAAAATTTAATTTTAAGCAAAATACTTTAATTTTAAAAATCAATACTCACATTATTAACATTTAAAAATGATTTCGGGCAAAACGGCAATCTGGACGTCCAACTTTGAGCCACTCCTTTGAGCATTGCTGGCGTGTGTTGCATATAACACCAACAATGTTTTTCTCCAAGGCGTCAATTGTTATTGGTTTATCAACTTAAACCAGTGACTTTACGTATCCCCATAATAAACAACTTGAAGACCATAGGCAGGTCCATTTCTCAAAATCAAATTATCGCTTAATTTTTATGTAAAAAAGTCGATGGGTGCAACTCCCTTATGACATGCAGCACCATCCTGCTGAAACCACATCAAGCCGGCTTTTATATTTTCAAATAATAAATCATCGCTGAACACAATTTTGATGTTTATAAGGGGTTATATTCCTGCCGAAGATCTAGTTGCTCTACAACTGGATGAAGGTCTACGTTACTATAGCTCGGTCTATTTAGTTACAATATAATTTTAAATTTTATTTGTAACATTTTATAGATAAATAAAAAAAAACAATTAATTAAATTTTAGATCGATTTCTTACTAATTTTATTTAAATTTTAACTCTATATCTGTCACTTTTTTTGGTTCCTCAATAGAAATTGTAACTCATTGTGGATTAACCGTTAAATAATTCTTTGTTCCACTAATTGTTCCAAGATATGGTTGAATATGTACTAAAATGTTTTACTGATTTTAATATTAATGTAGGTCAGATATTTTGGATGAAGTAAAATGAAACAATCTGTCAATTTTCATTCAATGTTTCTTTAGAAAATACTTCATTCATACCAACAAAATTTAATGAAATAAAAATCGTATATCATTAATAAATAAAAATTTTTAAGAACCTGTTTACACTACACTCGTGTGTGTGTCTGTTTGAAACTACATCCATACAAACTTATTCTAAATTCATTTGTTAAAAACACCTGGTATTTTTATCTCCTCTCGCATTTAATTCATTTATTCTAAATAAGTAAGTGAGTTTGTGTGTCAGGTTTTATAATAAAAGTTTAATACATTAAATATCATGTATGTACAGTAAACATACACACTCATATCCATGCAGACATAAGTACACACTTTAGTGTTTATTTGCCGTTAAGCTCATACATCGAAATTAAAACCTGCAAAAAACACAGTCAAGCTCGATAACCCTGTTAGCATTTTTATAGCAAATGTTTGGTTTAAATTATTGCTAAACATTTCATCAAATTATTATAAATTAAATTTATTGTCGGAAGAACTATTTTATTTATTAAGCGTATGGATTCCTTAAATACAAAGCAAAGATGTCAGTTCTTAAGCAATTAATTCTACAAGTTTAATGAGGTGTCGGGATTCGTATTTCCTCGATATTTCCTGGAAAAGATAAAGCAGGACAGTTGTTAATGATGTGGTCGATTGATTGTGATGGCTCAGTTACACACAAAACATTTAGTTTCATTAGCAAGTCCTCATATGGTTAGGGTTTCCAATGTTTTGCCTGTGGAAGTGCCAAGGTGATTCAAGCTCAAAATTCAGTTGTCCTGTTTTGTAAGTTGAATTAGGGGCGACTACGTTCACTAGAACCCGTAAAAAATCCATGGGTGTTGCCTTTAGTGTCTTCTTTATCCATCTCATGGTGGTTTTTAATTGGTTATCAATTCGTTTTGCGTGGTAACACTAAACAGGAAAAAACGTATTAGAAGTATCGAAAATGTATCTTCTAGGAGATGAATTTGTACCCACACTACTTTTCTAAAAGCGATAAAAACTTAAAACTATGATGTATATATAATGGTGCCTTGTATTTCTGTGAGAAGAAGGGCCGCAATTGCGGTTTCGGTAATCGGCTTGTTTTTAAAACGCATGCCGATTAGGCCGGAACGTTAGATCCTGGTGTTGGGGCTGCCAACTTTGCCTCCAGGCGTATTGAAGTGCTACAGGTGTTAAGCTCGAGCTGCCTGTAGGGTCATACAGATCCCAATGGGTGTCATCAGAGCCTGGTTAGAGTGGAAAAGGCCACCAAGTTTTGAATGGACAATGGTTCAGATTATCATTTGTATACGCTTCACTTTCTCATTAGTCCACCTTAAAATTATGATGTATTTTAGATTTATTTTGTTTCATGCAAAGAAACATAAACTGTCGTTCTTACACGGAAGATCAGGTTTATTAACTTTTTTAAGGTTCATTAAAGACTCCATAAAGTACATAAATTCTGGGTTCTTAAGTAATTCTTAGTCGATTTAGTCACGTCCGTCAGCTGAAAACAATCTGACTTTCGCAAAACTCAAAAGAAAAGAACAATATTGGTGTCTTTAACTGCTGCTGGTTATCCTGAGCAGTTTGTGATTAAAATCCAGCATGTTTGTTTTAGTAGGAAAAGAGTCTTGAATAAAAATGTGGAACAATATTCTAAAAAACTGATCATTTTGTTACAAAAACTTACATAAATAGTAGCGGAATGCACATATTACTAGAAGATTTTGCACAATTTTTTCTTCATTCCCACAATCTATACCGCAAAGTTTCGTGAATTGTGCCCCTTATAAAGCCCACTCTCGAAAACGAATAATGACTATAAATAACAATTTCAGGATTTAGAACAAATTCGTTCTATATGACTAAAATCTATACCACAAAATTTTGTAAAGATCGGTCCAGTTTTTTACCAGAGGTCCCATATAAGACCCACTCCTGAAAAACTCTAACTGTTAGTGTGGGAAATCAGAGATTTGGCATAGATAACTTGTTTGTTTTTTTTTTTTTAGTTTGAGCAATGTTCTATGTTTTTGTAATATGAACGCTTGTTCTCTTTCTCTATCTCTCTGATGCTTTATCTTCTTCTCATCGCCAGAAGTAACGAAGGGTACTCAGTCAGTTGACCATCACATGGTTTTTTTGTTTTATTTTTCAAAAATCTTCTAAACGCTTGCTGGGAATTCATGCATGTGAAAGTACTCACATCACCCACTTTTATCTAAGTACCGAGTACTTTTGTATCGTTTTCACTGTGTCTGTGAAATAATTGTATGAGTTTTGTTTTTTGTGAATGTGAGGTTAAAGTACTTTAATTTTCCTTTTTCTCCCTCTGCTTCTATTTACAAAAATTTGTTTACATTTTTTGTTAAAAAAAAACTTATACATACACACACACACATAGTCAGTCAACAAAAAAAAAAAACCATTGTTAGATTGTTTAGAGTTTACAACCTGTGCGTCAGAGTCAGTTTTTGTTGTTTAAACACATGGAAATTGCACTGTACAAAGAGAACAGGAAGTGTAATAAAAATTTAAAAAAATTAGCAAAATTAGGAGTTACAGTTTCAGCAACACCAACAACAAGAGAAACAGCAATAAAACAACACAAATAAATTCAAAACAGCAATAAAAAAGTGAAATAACTTTATTTTTACATTAGATTTTTTTTCGTGCTATTTATTTATACAGATATAATGAAACATTTAATTTGGGAGTTATTTTGAATAAAACAAAAAGTTTTTTTTTATGTAATGAATATTCGGAAGGACTTTAAATTTGGTTTTTTTATTTTTGGGGGATTGTTTTTTTGTTAAGAATACGAAAATTAATTATCAAAGTTTTTCTTAGGATTCAAAAAATTAATTAACAAGGTTTCGTTTAAATGTGCTTAATTCCCATTTTATACTATTGATAAACAGAAATTTCCTCTTGATGGGATAAGCTATTCCTATTAGTGGTGGGATACTATCGATATTTTCTACTATCGATTCTTATCGATAGTTCAGATTTCACTATCGATATTACTATCGACTGAATGTTTGTACTTGTGCAGGAAAACTTTAATTAATTTTTTATAAGGCTACAGTCCGTTGTTTTTATCACTTTATTGAATGTATGAGACGTTTGTATAAACGCACGTTATTTTAGATGGGTGTTTTTTAAAAATTGTTAAGTACCTTTCTGAAGGAACCGAAGTAACTGGGACTATAAGATATTCCATTGCAACTTTAAAAAATTTTCTAAATTCTAAACCCAAAAAGGTAATCAATCTAGCGGACTTATCCTCTAATGGTCGTTCATTGTTTTGTCCTACGCTTGCAATTGCATTTGGATTTGCAATTTTTTTACAACATTACAAAAATATTTGCTATTTCAGTCCCTAATAAACATGTACAAATTTCGACTTAAAGGCCTTTAATTAGCAATAAAAAGCACTGCTAAGCAATCCATACCACCTGCCATTCTTGTTGTTTGTATTCATTGCTGTAATTCAGCGCGAATTAATAATAGCAATTCGAAAACTGTGTGTGTATAGCTGCTGTTAGATGTCTTCATAGCTGTATTTTAAATAATAAAAATATCGATATTTATAATTTTCCTATCGATATTTTCGATATTTTAAGAATATCGATAATATCGATAGTCTATCGATAGTTTCCCAGCTCTAATTCCTATGCGCATTTCACTGGTTGTTTAGGCCAGATCATAATGAAACTTCATTCAAAGATTTAAGAAAGACTAAAGATAGTAAACAAATAAAACTGTTATGCGAATAAGAATAATAAACACCAGTTTTACATGCAACAATATCAAAGCCTTACCAAAACAACAATAAAGAGTGATTAAATTCTAATTTAAAATTAATTGTTTTATATTTCGCATTTAGTATCTTGTCTAGTTAAATAAAACACCGCTTTAAAGATGCACAGTGGGGTTTTAAAAAAACGAACAATCTGTTGTTTTAAAACAAGCTGTACAAATTTCATAAAACAAATTTAGATATCGATACCCATATTTCTCAAAGTGATTTCACAATTATTAAAGAATTCACTTAGGCCGAGTTTTTGAGATGTGGAGTAGTTTAAAGTTTAAACTTAGTTTAACGTAGTCTTTAACTCGGATTGTTCCAACGAAATTTGATTTTTTTTTTCTTAGTTCATTAAACCCCTACATTTTAAGCAAAACTAAGCTGTTTCATCAAAATGTTGTATACAAACTTGGAAATGGCGGCACAAATCTGTTTTTAATTGCCCATATACTGTAACTCTCGCGCCGAGAAACTTTTCGATTGAAATGTGTGAAAAAAACAAAACTGATATGTATTGAAACAAACAGCTGTTTTTCTCACTAAATTGTATCTGCAATTTTTTTTTTTGGCGAGCATTAGCTGTCACGTTAGGCAGTTACTCGCCAATTTACAGAAAAATTGTGTCTGTAACATTGTTGAACTATCAAAAAAACTCACAAATAAAAATGGGGCGAGAAAATTTTTTAACAATAATAGACAATTAAAAATGCAAAATAGAAAGAATAATAATAATAATATTTTGTTTTTGGCAAATTTTTTTATTGTATAATTATTTTGCTTTTCACATTTTTATAAAATAATACGAATGTTTTCAAAGCTCGTTTGCAAACCTCAAACATTAAGGTCGCAATTTACATTATTTGGTATAGCCGATCGTTGAAAATTTTTCAATTTTAGTAAATTTTGGTCGCCGTCAACGATATTTGTAACTGACGTTCTCAACGTCTGCAATTTTATATCGGCTTCGAGTGCAATGTTAAGACATTTATAACGTAACGGCGTAATCTCTTTTGATAGTTTTCGACATGAGTTGCAGGTACACTTTTTTCTCACCTTCCGAGAAACGATGGAATATTTTGTTTCACATCTTCTCGATGCGAAATGTTCTCACTATAGTTATAGACCATGGGTACAGATTAACTAAACCTAGCTTAACTGAGATCTCAAAAACCCCGCCTTAGTAAGTCAGTTCCCAGAAAATTGTTTTCAAATATTTTCCTAAATTTTCAATTTAAAAAAAAAAGATTAAAGTCTAACCCCCGTATTCATAAAAAACATTTCAGGTTTATTAAGGGTTTATGAAATGAATTTTCTATGAAAATTAGTTCAATAAACCTTTCATAAATCAAAATTTTTTTTATGAATATGGGGGTTAGAATACATCTTCTAAAACTTCTGGATTCCAATATATAATAATTTTTTTTATTTCTGGTCTGCTGTTTAAAAAATTTACTGCCGTATTCACGAAAATGCCTTTAATTTAATAAAGATTTACAAAAAAAATTTTCTATGAAAATTTTACTTTATAAACGTTTGTTAAACTTAATAATCGTTTATGAATACGGGGTTGAAATTTATAATTCAAAAGATTTGAAAAAAAAAACAGGAAATAATTGACTTTCTTAATGAACGAGGTAAATCCTATAAAGTGTAATCTTCAAAGCGAATTGACTAAAAATAGTATCGTTTAAGATGGTTTTCTGTAGATCCTGATAAGAGTACCCAAAAAATACTATAATTTTCCTTGAACTTTTCCTTAAAACTCCTCCTGATGATGGTTGGTATCAATCAACGCAACTGCAGATATTTACTCTGATATCCACGCCACTTTTCTTTTTTCTTGGATTTTTGCTGCCTTAGAACGAGAACAGCACTTAACTTTTGCTGACCTCTAAATCAAACGGCAAAGCAGTTTGACAACAGGATGATAAGGGTACCAGGGCACAGGGATATACTGGAGAGCAGTATGGCGGTTTTAGTTAAATTTTTCTCCTCCAAACTCAAACTTCGCCTATTGACTATCGATATTGCTAATGATAGATGGGCTGCGAACTCTGACTATAGGATGACCAGGCAGTATCGTCCGCGCATGGATGCCAAGTCGTATAATTTCTATACTATCGATGACTTAAAGGGATGTGTCACTTTTGATATTTGTGATCACTGGATATTGTCTTAAGGCCCAACCACAATGTGCATAAGTTGGTTAAAGCAAATGTGCGAATACATGTAAAACTTAACTTTTCGTTAAGTTTTACGAAATTGTCATTTGCTAAAGCAAAGTGCGAAACAGATCGCACATTCCGTACGGAAACAAATGTTTTTTGATTTTGTTTTGGTTTTTTTAATACATTTGGGGAAGTTTTTGTTGGTTTTTGACAGTAGCTTAAGCACGGCTATGCATATTATGGTTGGGCCTTTAAAGTATGACATGCACAGCGTCTAGCACCAAACATTATGATAACTGCCGCAGCTGCAATTACGAAAATGTAAAAGAAAACATGGAACACTTTTACTTTGCGAGAAAGCGAATGGTTGAAATGGTTTGCGCTGCTTTTGATGAATTCTACAATATCTCTGTACTTGAATTCATTTTGAACTTCGTTAGAATTTTAAGTAGGTTTCACGGTGGGAGTTCCTTTTTAGCAGAATTCCATGGTATTTTAATGGTTCATTGGATCTAATGGCCGATTTCACCAATTTATTAAAATATAAATTTATGTTTCATATTCGATTTTAATATCAAATAAAAATAAAATTATATGAAAAACTATATTTAAATATGAATCGATATTTAAATAGAATTGGTGAAATCGGCCATAAATGTGTCAGTTGAGTTCTGGCAACGGTTTCTTCCAAACCTTATATATCTCTTAGATAATTCTGTGCAGATCGGTTTCATTTATTTAGATACTAATTGATAACCCTCGTTGGATAAAAAATTGTTAAACCACATTGTTTATCATATATCGTTTAAAAATCATCGACCTTTACAATAAAAATTACAGCCAATAAAATTGTTTCATAACGAACTTTCAGGTTTTTTACTTAAACCATTATAGTGGAGATACCAATCCAACTCCCGGAATAATGAAATAACTTTCATTTACATCATGGAGAAATTTGGTACTTTTAGGTCCAGAACCGGCCATATGTCCCATATAAACTCCCTCTCTCATATCGCTTTAAAGCAAACAAATCTAATATAAGTGTTCTTATCTAGCTAGATCTTATTCACTGAATCAAAAATCCAATGAAAATGTACGTTAAGCAAACGAACTACGTTTATTAAAATGTTTTCATTTTTATTAGGTATTATTTTCGTATATTAACGAATAATTCGTTGAGCCAACGAAAATATTTTAATAAACGTAATTCGTTTGCTTAACGTACATTTTCATTGGATTTTTGGTTCAGTGCACAAAGAACTCTTATATGAATTTTAACCTCATAATATAATTTTATTCTAGCGGGTTCACGATTGCCCTCGTTACTATCGTAAAATTTTCTATAAATATCGGGTGATTTTGTAGCTATTATCTTTTTGGCAACACTGGTTGAAACAGCTGACGCACGTTTCGTGTTTTGTTTCACTGTCAAACATCTTCAGTTTGGTCTATAATATAACCATGAACCGTCTTACAAACGAACAACGCTTGCAAATTATTGAATTTTATTATCAAAACGCATGTTCTGTTAAGGAAGTTCATGGCGCGCATCTTGTGTTCAGCGACGAAGCTCATTTTTGGCTCAATGGGTACGTTAATAAGCAGAATTGTCGATTTTGGAGTGAAGATCAGCCAGAAGCATTGCAAGAGCTACCAATGCATCCAGAAAAAGTTACAGTTTTGTGCGGTTTATTGGCTGGTGGCATCATTGGACCATACTTCTTCAAAGATGATGCGAATCGTAACGTAACTGTGAATGGTGAGCGCTACCGTGAGATGATATCCAACTTTTTTTTCCCAAAATGCAGGAGCTTGACATGTGGTTTCAACAAGACGGTGTCACATGCTACACAGCACGCTTAACAATGGACTTATTGAGCGGCGAGTTCGGTGAACATTTTATTTCACGTTCGGGACCGGTCAATTGGCCGCCTAGATCGTGCGATTTAACGCCTTTAGACTATTTTTTGTGGGGCTATCTTAAAGCTCATGTCTATACACACATGCCCGCTTCAATTCACGCATTGGAAGACAACATTGAAGCATTTATTCATGAGATACCGGCCGAAATGTTGGAAAGAGTATGCCACAATTGGACTAAGCGGATGGACCATTTGAGGCGCCGTCACGGTCAACTTTTGCATGAAATAATCTTGAAGCATTAAATTATGTGGACCGTACTATCGATTCAAATAAGGATTTCATGCATTTTTCTGAATTTTATGTTTTTTTTTTAACTTTCCTATAGCTCTGAAAAAATCACCCATTATATACTGTTGTGCTAGGTATTATATGGTCGTAATTATCCGACTATAATTTTTTGTTTGGTTTTAAGTCTAGAATTTATTGACTGAAAAACTTGTTACTTTTTTGAAAATTTAAATTAAAAAGAAATACTACTTTCAGCTGGTGGTGTCTTATTCTAATGTGACTTTTGAAAGATTTTACGGTATAAAGATTCTATACTTATTTTCTTTATTTTGGCGATTACAAATAAAAAAACAAGTTTCAAAGAGAAAATGTTGTGTATATTCCATTGCGGATATTCCTAGCTGTTATGGATCCCAAAGGGCCGGCGGTCCTCAATTTAAAAGCCATTGCTTAAGCAATAAGCCCTTTAGCTTTAAGGTTAGTAGAATGAATGGGGGATGATTATAACTAAAACATTTTAACAGATAATAGTTAAGAAAATGTAGGCTGATTTCTTAGAAAAAAGGTCTTCTTTAGTTTATTTGATTATTGGAAATATCATCGCAACTTCTTCATTAACATTATTCTTTTGAATACCCTGTATGTTGTTTTACTTTAACATATTACAACCAACAACACCAACAAAACACTAATAAAATTAGAACATATGCCTAGTACATATTTAAGAAAATACTTTTTAAATCCAATAAATTTTAACTTGTAAATATTTGAAAAAAAAAATTGATCACAATTTTATGGTATTTATTAGCAATCACTGCACATTTCCAAACACACGCAGCAGAAATTTCCCATAGAAATAAACACTTGACCACCCACCAACAAAAAGCCATTATACAGCAAAAGTCCAATCAGAGGCTGCGTTATAATCAACGTCAGTACCAACTTCACCAGCAAACGCACAATAAATATTATTTAGTATTTAAACAATTTAAATTTAAACAAATAGCACTCGAAATATTTATTCCCAAACCGGCTGGAAACTCTGTGTGTGTGTGTGTTTATGAGAAGGCTGCTATTATGTTTAGATAAAAATATATATTTTTAGAAGAAAACGAGTATTGTTTAAAACAAATATATTAAGGGAGTTCAGTGTTTGTTGCAAATGGTCTTGTATGAAGCTCTGTATCAGAGTTTAGTGTTTGATTCAAATGGCCTTGCGAAAGTGCAAATGCAAATTATTGTAGCTTTTGTTTGCAATCAAATAAAAAAAATCACAAGTAATATTCAAATATAATTGCAAATGGTCTTGCGATATAGCAAATTCAGAATGTGTTGCATTTTTATTCTATAACAAAAAAAACCATCGATTTGCGCTTGCTACACTATTGCGGCTTTTCTAGACTTAACATGAAAATCTTTTTGATTTTAAGTAATAGGTGGTAGTTATTTCATACGTTACCTGGTGAGTAGTTGTTAATACAATTGTCATTATTCTTAAAACTGCAATAAATACTCACTAGTAATGACCTCAGCAACTACGTATTTCTTCTATTATTTTCACTACTGAATATTTGTTTACTAATTTAAAAAAAAACATTAAATTCTTAAATTTATAACCAGACTTTAAAAAGTTAAGATTTATGTGTAGAAATAAGAGGCATTCATAATTTATTGCAGATATCTCATTTAATTGTGTATCGATCTGGCCAAATTTCAATTCCGGACTACGCGCGACATAAATATCTTCTTTAGAAAATCCAATTTAACATACACACGGACAGACAAACCAACGGACGAATAGACGGACATCGTTAAATCAGCTCCGCTACGTATAATAATATCAGTATTTAAAAAATAACACACTAAACAACAATATAAATTTGTTTGTTCATTTCACCGAATTTTCTATTGGCAAGAAAAATCAAGCTTTTTCTTTTAAGTGTCAAGCTTTTTGCCAATTTCGATCTGGCAAGCCTAATGTGTATGAATATGCTATAATAAATATTTGTTTATTGTAAATCTGTAATATTAATATTGGGCCATGTCACAGAGTACAATTCCTTTCGGAATTGAAGAAAACATATTTGTTTGTTGATGGAAAGTGTATTTTGATAGTTTTATGGCCTTTCAGATACAGACAACTCCCATACCGTTCATGAAAACAAAAATGGTTTCACTCCGAAACATTTTTTCGTCATTTTCTGAAGCACCAAAATACGGAATGAATTCCGTTTCCGAACGAAATTGTACTCTGTGACATGGCTAATGAAATATTAAATTATTTATTTATTGATACATACAAGAAATATAAAGGGTAATCACGATGTTCATTGTGCAAATTTGCAGTGCACATTATGATTTATCGTGATTTTTTTGTGCAAATCTGATATTTTTCCAAAACAACACTAAAGGTGGAAGTACATAACACGCGTTAGTTCGTCGACGAGTATCGTGCTTCTACCTTAAAAACTTCTGGCAGCACTGTAAAAAATCTGCATTTGTTTACAATTATACACAAGCATATTAATATAATTTTTTTCTTTTTAATTAATTTAAATTTCATTCTCTATTTTATATAAAAACCCACGAAAATGTTCAATTTATAAGTTTCCTCCAAAACAATATGGCGCTTAATATGTCAAATGTTATTGTTTACATTTGTTTGTTACGGATCAAATATGCACTACTAATCTTGCTCATGGTTTTTTTAGTGCAAAAGAAGTAAAATAGAACAAATTGCAAATACGTACATTTCGTTGTTGTATTGTGCAAATGTGTATATTTTTGCACGCATTTGCATCGTTTGCATTACCCATCGTGATTTCCCTTAGAGTCTTAATACTATTTAAATCACTTAGTACTTTTTCTGCAAAGCGGTCACCACTTGAACATATTTAATTCTCATCAATGTGTGTGTTGTTTTATGTCCCTGCAAATAATAGGACTAGTCCAAACACGCGTGTTAAGAATAGCCCACAAGGGACTAGGAGTAGTCCAAAAGTAACCCAAACGTATGGAAAAAACCTGCTCTATTTAACATTACGATGTCCTAGGGCAGGACCATATAACCCACCTTTGGACTACAAAGGAGTTGTTTTAAAACTACTCCATGGTATACCAGAGAGGACTAGTTTTGAAGTCGTTTAAAAACGAAAGCATGTCGTTAAAAAACGAAGACATGTCGTCTCACTACAAAAACTTTTTAACAATGACATGGTCCATGCTTGCATTACATCGGACCAGTCCATGGAGTAGTCCATTTTATCCAAATGGATCAGGTGGTCCAATATTATTTGCGGGGGTTCTTACTTGTTCTTTAACAAGTAAGAACAGTACGTTACTGTATGTTACATTACATTTCATTACATTTACGGTTGGCTAAAGCTGCCTTAACAGCTGACATTTGTAAACAATCATTTAGAATCGTCAAACATATCTTAAGGTAGAAGTACATAACACGCGTTAATTCGTCGAGGTTTATCGTGCGTTTACAAAAGCCATTCCTGTCAGCTGTTTTTTTTTTTTTTTTTTTTTTTTTTTTGTTTACCTATTTGTGCATTTAAAACGGATTCGAAAGTATATCAAGATTTTATTATTTTATTTAATTTATTCTTTTTATATATAAATATATAAAAAGCTCTTCAATAAGTTTTTCTTTCATGATTCACAAATTTGTTTAATGATTTATTTTTATTGTCAGTTGATTACTTGTCAAAAAATGCAACGCGTTAAAAAGTTCAAAGTTAACCAATTCTCTGGCGCGAACGCCGCAAAATATTTTGCATGTAGCTTGTTCTATGAAAATACATTAGTTTAACTTTTTTTGACAGAAGTCTACAGAGCGCTCGCGCACTAACGCGTGTTTTGTACTTCTACTTTTAATGCTTCGATAAAATTTTATTTACAATGGCTCATGGCATTTAAAAAATTTCACAAAATAACCGAATATCATTTAGTATATTTTCACCACCAACAATTCACTATACCAGCTGTTACAACATGCGTTTATGAGTCGTTCCTTTTTATGCATCTGTCAAAAGAGTTGAGTTCGAGTAATTGTATGTGTTATGGTACACAGCAAAATGCAAAGATTGCATAACACATATGAACGCATAAAAGTAAGTTTATTTTCTACTTTTGTATCCGTCGCATATGTCGTGAAAAAATCTGCTGTTTTTGATAGCAATGGATGACAAATCATGTTTTATTTTCAATGTTATCGATAAATATGTGATAGATTCTTTTTTACTACTTTTTGCTATTAAAAAAAGTTTTTCATAAAAGAAAAAGCTTTCGTAATAAAGCTTGCAATAACTTTCAAGGAAAAAAAGTACATTAAAATTAATTTTTACCAATATTTGTTATTTTAGTTATTGATTTCTTTAATGTTTTAAGTGCCATCTTCGTTGCGTTTATTATGCTGTGTTTGTACCCAATGCAATCTACATACAATCTGTTTCAACGCAACCTCACAATATCAAAGCGTTTTGATGTTGATGCAATCTGGAATGAATGAAAATGAATTTAATTCACTAGATTGCGTAAATGCGTTGCATAGTGTGTACCCAGCATTATTATTATTTTTTTTCTGAAGAAATGCCATGAAGAAGAAACTTGTTAATATTGTGAAAAATCTCGAGATTTTGTAGAATAAAAAAAACGTTACTTCTCAATTAATTCTATTTAAACTTCAATTTTACTTTCCAACTTTGCCAAAATTGTTTTTATTTATTTGATAAAAATATTAACATAACAGCTGATCAAAACAAAAAAGTGGGCTCATAAGACGCTTTGCAAGTAATTTGAAGTAAGAAAAGTATAAAATGCAAAAAAGTATAAAACACATCAATGCATAAACGCATGGTGTGGACATTCAGCTTAAGAGTACCGCTCACTGGTAATGAAAATATTATTGCAATAAAAAAAATTGCAACCAAAAACGCACCAAACACTGAATACCGCTTGTGTATTTTGTTGTTATTTTTTTTTAATAAAAAAAAACTGCGCAATTTTGCTTTTGCTCTCTCTCAAGACCATGTATTTGCACCAAACACTGAACTCTGCTAATATTTTCTTCCATTCCTCTTTTTGTGGCTAAACATTGGTTTTTCTAATGGCTGCTGCTGCTATTGCTTTTATCGAAAATAATTTTTTTTTTTAAGTTTTCTTTCTACAATATTTTGCGTATGAATTTTCCATAATCTCATAATGTTTTTGTTCGAGTGTCGGTTTGTGTTTGCTAGTTTTGCACATAAATTAGGAAATTGTTTATAGTTAAATTTGCAAAAATTTTAAAAAAAAGTAAAATTTATTAAAAATTTTCATGCCAGCATTTATAAATATTTTTTTTTTTATTTTCACATTGTGTGGATGCTGTTGCACGGTTCAACAAATTTTTATTTGTGCCAGTCGTGTTCGTTGTTCTATCGCATCATCTACTATACATTGTTGTAGTGATTATGTAAATAAAATTATTATTAACAACTTTTTAAATTTGTTAACGCAATAATACAGCCAAATGTATTTTTGGATTTTTTTTTCAATTTTGCGGTTTTAAATGAGATTTGGCATTATTGTTTTGGTTGAAAACTTAAATGTTTTTGTAAATTTTTTTTTTTTTCTCTTTCAGAAATTTGTAAATATTTTGAAAATATTCATTTATGCATTTGGAGCAAATCTATAAAAATAAACAAAACTTTAAATAAAAAATCCACTAAAATTAACATGTAGAATGTTTAAATGATTTAATGAGATCACTGGGAAGATTGATCTAGTCCAAACGTGAGAAATTACAAAATTTTTACGATAGTGCTGATGCAGCTCAGTGGGTGGTTTTCAATAAAGGAATAATATATCAAAAGTTTTCAAAATAAGCTATTTTTAATTTTTCTTTAAAAACACACACGTATGTACAAATACTTAACAAAATGTAAGGCTACATTCGGCCGTACCGAATCTGTGATATCACAAAAGGAAGCAGTCAGTTAGGTGAACTAATGAACCGATTTGATCCATTTTTAATATTAAATGCTTCATGTGTAACTGAAGTTCTTATAGATAATTTTGTCGCTTTTTTAATACGGCCGTCATCCTGGCGAAAGCTTTTATTCAGGGGGACATTTTTGTGGGGCAAGGTGGTATAATTAGCCGATATCAGTACCAAATATTTTAGGTATATAAACAGCCCAGTCACGATATCTCCTAAGGAATTTTTTATTCCACCGGTGTATTTTTTTTGCTTTTGCTCAGCTTTTTGCGGTATTTACTCTTTTGGGTTGATCTTTTACTTTTAAGAAAAGTTACAACAAACCTTTTTCCACTCAGTAACACAATTTTATGGAGGCCCCATGTGTTTAAGCTTCAAAAACCCTACTTACAGTTTTGTATAAGCTATCTTCTCCTTTGCAAGTGAAAAAGAAAAAGAAAAAAGTATTCCTACCAAATGTTGTTGCTAACTGGCGCTATTTTGCCAAGGTCGTATTTTTGGGAGACATTTGTGTAGGTTAGAATAGGTAGAAATGGCAGTCAGTGTCCATCAGACAGACAAATCTATGTGCGCCATAAACATCACGAAGTCGTCGTTAACAACCCTGTAAATAAAATTTGACCACCTGATCCATTTTGATGAAATGGACAACTCCATGGACTGGTCCGATGTAATGCAAGCTTGGACAATGTCATTGTTAAAAAGTGTTTGTAGTGAGACGAGATGTCTTCGTTTTTTAACGACATGCTTTCGTTTTTAAACGACTTCAAAACTAATCCTTTTGAGTATACCATGGAATAGTTTTAAAACTTCTCCTTAGTAGTCCAAAGTTGGGTTACATGGTCCTCCCCTAGGACATCGTAATGTTAAATAGACCATGTTTTTTCCATACGTTTGGGTTACTTTTGGACTAGTCCTGGTCCCTTGTGGGCTACTCTTTACACGCGTGTTTAGACTGGTCCTATTATTTGCAGGGCAGTTTCGCGAATTGATGTCTGATTTTAGAAAGTTTGCGATCTGTACACGGTCAAAATGCTTGATGTCACGGAGAATTCGCTCGTGTACTTGTGCTGGAAGTAATATTTGCCGTTTTTTTTTTTTGATTTTTCATCAAGCATCGTCCGTGTCATACATGCAAACACATTTTCACTAATACTACCATAGCGCTTAACGGGAAATGCTGGACCGTGTAAAGATACCTTTAAGGCTCAACCATAATATGCATAGCCTTGCTTAACCTATTGTCAAAAACTTACAAAAAGTCTCCCAAATGTACTTAAAAAAACAAAATAAAAAAACATTTGATTCCGTACGGAATCTGCGATTAGATTCGCACCTTGCTTTAGCAAATGACAGTTTCATTAAACTTAGCAAAAAGTTTCCTTAAGTTCAATATGGTTTGCCTCATATAATTTACATTCATTGGCACATTTGCTTGAGCCAACTTAATCACATTATGGTTGGGCCTTTAGAGCTTGTTGTGAATTGATTAATGAAGATTTGCTATTGTTTGCTTACTGTAAATAAAAAAAGCAGTGTTCGAAAATAAACAGTACATTATTTAACGTTCGGCTCACACACCCAGGAACGATATATATTTTTAAGTGGTTGTGTAGACATAAACAACCCTTAATACCGTTCGTAACTATTTTCAAGAAAGAACCGAACATTATATAATGTTCGGTTCTTCGTTAAAAAACAGAATAATTGTAGTGATACTGTAGACAAACATTATATTTTAATGTTCTATAATGTTTTTTCGTGTGTGTATTTTGTTTTTGTAAAAATGTTTTTTTACCAGCCAAAAGGGACGAACATTAACGAGCCGAACCGAACACATTGAAGTTTGTGGATTTTCAAAAAAAAAAAAACCGAACGGAATTAAATGTTCACATCTTTTGTTGAGCTTGATAAAAACAGTAATATTTTTGTGTTCGAAAGATGACTAACAGGGAAACGTTATTTTTTTATGATTTTCTACACAAACACTATAAGCGTTTGTGTTTTCCATAAATCTACCGAACCGAACATTAAAAAACAATATTTAGTGTTTATTTTCTCTTTCGTAAGCACATGAGGCTTAAAAAGTACCAATTTGCCAATTTGTGTAAGTTTGTAGAAGCAAAAAACTATTGCTTTACTATATTGAAAGTGTAGTCTTAAAACACCCCTTCACAAACATACATATACATTTGTATATTTGATTTCGCTTACAATGAATTATGTTCTTTTCCCATCTAGTTTTTATCTTTTTTTTTTTTTAATTTGTGATGAACGAACCGGCAAATAACAAAATGATTTTTTCGTAACCTGCTTAGATCTTATTTTGCATTTTGATCTTTTAGTTACTAATTTCGTCAATATGTTTCTTGTTGTGGTGTTGTAAACTAGTAAACATCAAGAAAATGGATAACAGAAAACGATTAACGTTAAAAGAAAAATTAAAAAATTTTGATCAATATACAAATGGAGATTGTGTTAGTGGATTAACAATTTAATATGGTTTTGTACATATCGACCCCTAACCGCGAAAATAACGTAAGCGCCAAAAATCAAATTTTACGGGAGAGAGCTTTTTTATTTTATTTCATATACATTTTGTATGAAATTTTTAGCTTACATTAAAATTGTTTTTGCTATAAAATCGTAACGGTACCTTATGTGACCATGACATTTTATGCTAAGTACACACAGTGCAATCTGTTTCAATGCAACCTCAAAATATCAAAGCGTTTTGATGTTGATGCAATCTGGAATGAATGAAAATGAATTAAGATTGCGTAAATGCGTTGCATAGTGTGTACCCAGCATTAGGAGATGATGAAGTGTTGCCAATAAAGTCATACGTTATTTTCGCGGTTAGGGCTCGATATGTACTATCCCAACAAACACGACGTCAAACCTTTGATATGAAATGAATTTTGAAAGCATGTTGAAAATAAATGCATTTCTTAAATTGAAAATAATTCTCCCTTTTTATTAAATCAAACGTTTGTCGTTCATATTACATTAAATTTGAAATTTGAATTGTAGAAATTAAACACAGAAATGTAATCAAAAGCTTTGATATGCATATGATATGCAGTGGCAGGGCTTTCAGATATTGCGATTTCTCGCCAAACGTGGCGATTTTGAAACGTGTTTGGCGGTGGGATTCTCTGGTGATTTACTTGGCTATTTTTACATTTCAGCGATTTTTTTTACAGTTTGTCATTTTGTGTTATCATTACTAATTAAAAAAACCGGCAACATTTGTTCACATGATTTTTGTTTTGCTATCATTTTAAGTGTATTTTTTATTCAGTTACTATTTAATTCTAACAGTTATATGCAGGTCAAAACACCAGTAAAGAAACCGATGAGGCTGAAGTGTATGATCTTATAGACTTGTGAACTTAATTTTAGTGTTTTTAACTGAATATATCGTCGCAGGAATTAAAAAACGCTGTAATTGACAAAAAATCGAAAATAGGCTTTTTTGCATAATTTTATCAGAAAAAAGTACTGGTCCCGGTCCCATATTTGTATGATGAAAAAAATTCACTTACGCAAAAAAAAATTGAAGCTGTAAGTCGCAGAATCACCGGGCATAATAGACTTGAGAGGAAATGTTTAGATCCAATATACAAAGCGAGAAAAATACGTTTTTAAAATCATGTTAATAAGTTGTATAGTTTTTGTGATATGAACTTTTTTCTACTTTATTTCATACAGGCTCTGGTGAATATTTTATGTTTTGTCAGTTACAGCGTTCTTGAATTCCTGCGACGATATGATCTCCATTTTAAAAATTACTGAAACAAGTTTTACTTTCGGCGATATTTTTGTATGTTTTCCCCAGTTTTAGGCAATTTTTGACTGAAATATTATACTAGCTTTTTTTTGTACGCAAAATTTAATTTAAAAAAAAATTGACGTTTGACAATTTCTGACATCCAGTTTGGCGGTGGAGCTCAAAAAAATCTGGCAACGCTGTTCAGAGGAGATCGGAAAATAATATCGATATCTGCAAGACATTAATTTTACGAGAGCTTCAAGAGAAAGAAATTGAAAAAATTTAATTCTTTTTGATTTTATAAAGTCCATTTACTAGTATGTAATATGATATGATATGAATTGTCCTTTTACTGTACTAGGAGTAAAGGCTACTTACTACACTAGGGTGCTTTTTGAAAATCGATTCTCGATTTTTTGTGGTGCTAATATCCAGGATTGTGCCATTTAGTGAAAAAATACCATTTTAAAAATTTTAGCTCAATGGGACTTTGCCTTCCCGTGCCGAAAGTGCTCTGAAGGTTTAAAATATTAAACTACACCCAGAGAAAAAACATGTTTAAATATGGTCACCTCCAACAACACTATTTTTGAAGAAAATATTAAGCATATTATGATTCATTTAACAGTATTATTGTCACCGACAACCATATTATGGTTGAACTAGTCCTCCATTAAGAAGCCACAACCATATTATGGTTGCCCCCAAACATGTTATGGTCAAAAATAACTAAAACATGTTCAACACTTATAATAGCATGCTTGGTTTTCAACCATAGCATTTCGCTCTTGAAGAAGAGGAAAATACTATTGTTAATTTTAAAACATGTTATTGTCATATTTCACCATCACATGTTTAGAGGCAACCATAATATAGTTGTGACTTCTTGATGGAGGACAGATTCCACCATAATATGGTTGTAGTTGACAATAATATGGTTATATTAACCATAATATGTTTAAAATTTTCTTTAAAAATAGTTTTGTTGGAGGTTACCATATTTAAACATTTTTTTTCTTTGCGTGTACTTTTTACATTTAAAAGTCGCTTAATTTTCTCGAAAACACTAAAATAACTTGCTATTTCGCGGCTTCTGGCATCTTCTAGCTAATATTTTATTCCTATTTATACATTATGTAAAAATCGGGGAATACCCGATTTGGTTTTAACGTGTCTATTTTATGTTATAGTTTGTTATGTCAAGTAAACAGTTCGATATTAAAACGATTAAGGTATTCGACCAGTCATTTAAAAACACTGAAATAGGTAGTATCTCGTCTCATGTTCGTGTTCGAGCTAAAAGCTAGATTTATTTAATTGGACATTCATCCCAACGAAAAACCAGACACAAGCTGCCATCTAACCACCAAGCAAAGCTAGCTATCTAAAGTTAAAATCGAAAAATATATAACGAATTGAATTGAAAGTTCAGTATTGAAGGCAAAAGTTCAAAACTAAGAAATTATAAAAACATCCAAATTACCAGGTTTGTTCGACCATTCGAACACAAAAAAAAAATATTGAAATAAGTTATGAAGGTAGGTAACGTCACGGCTGAAAGAAGAGTTCAAAAAACAGCAAAAAACGATCCTACTTTAGGCAGTATCGGAATGTCCTCGTTGGTATTCTGATACTTCCAAAAGTACCCTTGATCAAACTTTGTCTGTTAGTGATGCTGAGCCAACTACGAATATGCACCTAAACGATTTTTGTGTATTTTCTTTTCTTAACACAGTTTATTTTGAAATTTTAGTTCGGTCATTTGTCAAATATTTTCTTTAATATTGGTTTGTTTGAGCTTAAACTTTTGCAATTTGATTTTTACACTAAATGGCACATTTCTAGACTTGAGCACATAGTAATTTTTAGAAAAAATAATCAGTCATATTCAAAAATAACACCCTAGGCTACACATTTCGATATTCAAATCGTTACAAATTTTGAGAAACATTTACCCAAAGTGGTGGGGATATCGAGCCCTAACAACGAAAATAAAGTAAGCGCCAAAAATGAAATTTTACAGGAGGGAGTTTTTTTTTATTCTATTTCATATAAATTTTGTATAAAGTTTGTAGCTTGCGATAAAATTGTTCTTGCTATAAAATCGTAGTGGTACCTAACTCCCCGTCTACAACTGTCATGATTTGCTTAACATTAACACTAAAATGATGTTAGTGTTAAGTATAGACTCATCATCTTAGAGGTTTTCTCATGTTACAACACGGTTGTTAATGCAAATGTTTAAACAACGGTTTTCTAACATCATCATTTAAGGAGATAAAACAAGTGCTGCCAATAAAGCCATTTATTAAAAAAACAAAAATTGAAAATTATATCGCTTACTCTATTTTCGCGGTTAGAGCTCGATTTAATAAAGTTTTCGAATAAGACATGGTTCTTTGAATCGCTACGTGCAGGAAGGTGTTCTTAGCTCATAGAGAGGAGAACTGATATTAATTTGAAGTTGTCTAAGATGACACTTTTTACACTGGTTTCTTATCAATACTATTATAAAGTATATGAAGTAAATTTTAGTAGTTTCCTTTCTGCGCTAAGTGATTTTATTATTGTTAGTTTATATTTAATATTTGAAGATTCAAGAAAAAAAATTGAGATAAAAAAAATAACCCAAAGCCCACAAAACCCTAATCCGGAAAAAAACTCGAAAAATTCTTTTGAAGTTTGGTATAAATGAGTTGCACATGACGAAAAAATAATATAAAAGCTTTAAGAACCGGTTTGTTATTAAAAAAAAACTCCTTAATTTAACGTAGCGATAATTAAAAGTATTCAAAGATTCAATTAAATCGATTATAGCATTCCTGTTTGTTTCTCTAAAATATCTTGGTAACAAGTGTTATTTGTTTTCTTCTTGTTTTAAAATTTTGATAATAAATGTTTGATTAAAAAATTTGATAATAAATTTTTTCTCTTTGTCTTTTTTTAGGTAAGTTGTGGAAAATGTTTGAATTAAGACTGTAAGTACAGCTAAAATAAGGCTAAAAAATATTAATTGTACTTTTAATGCAAGCCCTTTATGCACTTGTTTTTTATCTTGTTATACATTTTTGGCCGCCTTAATCTATGCCTTGCCTAATCTATGATACCCATCACCACCACTTAACATTAAGAGCCGTACCTAAACAAGAGCGGAAAGGGTTTTCTAGCTGTTAAAAGTTCTCATGCACATAAAGTTAAAGCGCGGAATCAATGATTTGCAATTGGAAAATTCGATTTTGACACCGCGTTTAACAGTAAAGTTGGCCGCTATTGTTTATAAATAGGGATGCGATTGCCATTTAAATGCATATTTTTTTATCGATAGTCTAAGAACGATGGCGACCAATTATCTTTAAGAATTATTAAATTTGCGTTAAACTGGCACCGATTTGTTTTTGCATATTGGTGAATACTTTGGTGAAAATGCATATTTTGGTTTTTTAGGTTTTAAATGCATATTTTGGCATATTTTGACTTGTTGGGAGTGTACAACAATCCATTTTTCATTACAGAAAGAAAATTTTTAGAAGAACTCATTTTGGATATTTAGTTTCTAGATATAAGAAGGTCATACAGGCTTCCTGGTGACTGCAGTGTGTTTTAGAAGGAGGTTGTAGGAATTTTGTAGGCCGTAGAATTGATTGCGCAGATTTGAATTGTTGGACAGACTTGTGGGGTTGTTTTGTGAATTCCTAACTAGTAGATGATGGTACAAGAGCTCTAAGAGTAATCTTAGGGGGTATGGGTTCTGGGTAACTGCAATATTATCGGTACTGAAATTACGAAAGAGCTGGCTAGACTAGGCTTGGAAGTATAGAGTCCTGACTGTGTGGAGACAGTGAGACCTCCATTAAGCTTTTATTCGGACTAATCGGGCCTGTTGAAATTGACGTTATTGGCCGTACTTAAAAACTATATAGATCAAGGTCTGCGTTAGAAAAATGAACGGTGTTATCACAAGCCACCGCATGATCGGCAGGATAGAGGTTTTTATAGGATCTGTCTCAGCGGATTTATGTAGGTGCTGCGAGAACACAGAGGAGATACAGACAGTTGAGTACATTCTCTGTCACTGTCCTGAACCACAGAACAGACGGGATTCGTAATAGTAATGACCTGGCTGTTAAACAGGCAGCTGAGGACTGGGCGTATGTAGGACTTTTGTGTGGAGAAGGATTGTTTTCTTTTTCTTTCGATATTAACTTCCGCGGACCATACTGGTATCTGAGTGAGGGAGTGAAGATTGACTTCACACCGGCCTTTCAATCTAACCTACATCAATTTTGCTTTTCACTTAAGTTTTAAGGCGGGTAGTGGCAAAATCTGATGAAATCTAAATACTTGTACCAGTAATTTTCATTAAAATTTCATTAAAATCTCAAATTCCTTAAAAATTATTTCAATACAGATTTACAAAATTTATACAAAATTTTTAATATTTTTAATTAGGCTTAAGTTCATGAAATTTAATTTTTATTAAATTATTTTTATGAAGAAAGGAATTTTACAACATGAAAATCAATTTAAATTGTTATTGATAATCTTTCATTCTTGACGTGGCTCGGGCTCGAACCCTGGCCGGCAGGTTACCATGACATGTTTCGATCGCAACCACTCGATCTCCTCAGATGGATTTGCCGTCTTACACTCGCAGCCATCGACGACTGCTGACGTCACCAGTCAACTGGTGACTGGTCAACTGGTGACTGGTGACGTCAGCAGTCGTCGATGGCTGCGAGTGTAAGACGGCAAATCCATCTGAGGAGATCGAGTGGTTGCGATCGAAACATGTCATGGTAACCTGCCGGCCAGGGTTCGAGCCCGAGCCACGTCAAGAATGAAAGATTATCAATAACAATTTAAATTGATTTTCATGTTGTAAAATTCCTTTCTTCATAAAAATAATTTAATAAAAATTAAATTTCATGAACTTAAGCCTAATTAAAAATATTAAAAATTTGGATTAAAAACCATAAATAGTTCAACAAAATAACCACAATACTAATTATTTATACAAAATAATAAAATTTTTTTTTACTAAATCCAAAATATTATTAAAGTTTTATTCGTTCTTATACTTTTAAAATGTGTCTTAATCTTTTGAAATTAATTTGATTTTGTCATATTTTTCCGAGGAAGGACAGTTCATTGTTTGATGATGACAAGTGTAAATTTTTTTTCTACTTCTATTATTTATTGCTTAATTTAGTCACAAAGTTTTTAAATCTTTTCCTTGTTTTATTTAAAACAAAGACATTAAAATCAAATGTCAATTTTATAAATCTTCCTACAATTTGTAGTGTTTGTTTTTTTTCTTACTTTCATGTTCTCGTGCATTTTTAAAAATAATTTTTTACCGTCACGAAGAAAATTGTGTTTAAAATACAGGAACAATAAATATTGCAAAAAAAAGAGGAAAATACACCAGACTCTCGTAAAACAAATAAAGTATTTTGCATTTGGAGCAGTGATTTTCAAATACAAAAATGCCAAACTGGGCACACTTTTGATCAGGTCCTTAGTAGCGAATGGCTTTGTGCAATTGCAAACAAATCGCATTAAATGAACAGCAACAAATACACTCGCTTGCGGTCATACAATCAAACTTGCGAAACGGCAAACATTCGCTGCGGGTTTGCAGTTATTTATACCATCGTTAGCTTCGTTTTTTAATAAAGAAGTTTGTGTGTTCGGTGCGACAATGATTGTTTTGGTAAAAAAAAAAGAATACAAACAAAAAAGCAAGAAATCAAGCAATCATTACTCATGTATTCATTCAGCATTAACTATGTAGTACAAGAGAAAAAAAATTGAAATGAAACTAAACGCACATATGTAGGTACATACAAACAATTTCCATAGAAACAGACCTTTTTTCATCTTAAAAAGTACAGTAGTTCTGTATGTGGGCACAATGTATTCTTGTTATTGTTGTTTTTATTGTTGTTAATTTTAACAAAGCGTCTCATCGAGTGGTTTATTGTTGTTACTGTTGTTAATGTTAACAAAGCGTCTCATCGAGTGGACAATGACTACTTGAATGCAAAAGTATAAGTATGTGTTCTTTTGAATGTACATAGTTGTGTTATATTGCGTGCGCAACAAAAATGCAAATAAAGCACTTTCAATAAAAAACGAATACATGCAAAAATCAAATGTGTACGAAACGATGTAAAAATTACCAACGTTGAACTTTGTTTTGCAAGCAAAGAGTGAATGAGCGTATGAATAAATCAAGAAAAATTGTGATTTTGCAGTTCTCTGGTCCTTAGTGAATCTTATTAAAAATGTTGGCCGCCTAACATGTCTCAAGTGTAATTAATATATTATGTATTCAAAATCACATTTAATTGAAATTCAACAACTACTTGGTAGCAGAAATTATAAATCGAAATTTAAATAAATTTAAACGCATACAAGAGAGAAAGCTATATCCGGCCGTGCCGAATCTATGTTACCCACCACCGCCATAGAAAATTTACTAGAGTAGCAAATCTTGCAAAACAAAATAAAAAAGTATCTCTTAAAGAGCTGTACTTGTGAAGTTTATTTGTGAAGTTACTTTGTGCTGGTAAGATGATGAAACAGAATTGAGTATTCAACTTCAGGCGAAAATTCAAAAGCCCATAACTTTAAAGTCGGCAGTAACTTCAAAAGTATGGTAGCACAGTTAGGAGGAAAAGAGCCTATATTTCAGAGTATTAGAAAAAACGCTCTCAAAGTAAAGTGTTCAAACCGAATTAAGGGTTCATCTTCAGGCAATCCTTAAGCCCATAATTTTTATACCCTCCACCACAATTAATTGTGAAGAGGGTATATTAAGTTTGTCATTCCGCGTGAAACTTTTTTATTATTCATCTCAGACCCGATAAAGTATATATATTCTGGGTTTTTGAGTAATTCTAAGTCGATTTAGCCATGCCCGTCTGCCTGTTCGTCTATTGAAAACACGCTCACTTTCGAAAAACTCAAAAGAAATAACCAAACTTTATGTCAAATTGCTTGTAGTTATCCTAAGCAGTTTGGGATTGAAATCCAGCAAAATCGGTTCAGTAGGATCAGAGCTATGAATCAAAATGTGGAACAACCACCTAAAAAAAAATTATAATTTTGTTACAAAAACTAACATAAATGGTGGAACAATGCACAGAATGATATAAGATTTTGCAAAAATTCGTTTTTTTCGACTGGAAAACACGCTGTAAGATTTCGTGAAGATCCGTCCAAAATTAACCCCAGGCCCCATATAAGCCCTACTCCTGGAATACAGTACGCCTAAAACACTATATACCAATGCTATAATAACAAATTTTGGCACGTCCTAGTTTAATAGGACTAGAAATGACACTGTAAAGTTTCATGACGATCGGTCCCTACCTAACCCTAGGCCGGAAAAGAGTTTAGTACGCCTAAACCCATTATTAATAATGCTATCATAACAAATTTTGGCTCGTAACAGTTTAATAGGGCTTGAAATAACGCTGTGAAATTTCGTGAAGACCGCTAATTAGCAATGCTATCATAACAGAAATTGGTTGTCACAGTTTTTTAGGACTAGTAATGCACCGTGAAATTTCGTCAAGATCGGTTCATAATTTACTCTAGGCCCCATATAAAGCCCACTCTGGTAAAATAACTAAATACGCCTAAAACCGTAGCAGATATAGACTTTGCAGTAAGCTTTCTTCCAGCTTAGCTTCATATGGCCAGAAAAAATGTAATGCAATTTTGTGATATGTGGTCCATAATTAACCTTAGATCCCATTTTAGCAGCCTTCTGAAATTCTCTGCAAACGCTAAAACTAATTGCACCACTGTTACGAATCATGATATTTTACGAATCATGATATTTTACGAATCATGATATTTTACTCAAGCTATTTAAAATTGCTAAAAAAAAAAAGCCTTCAACTTTCTGATTGTATATATAGGTCTTAACCGCAACCAATTTTAATGCAGATGTCTGTTTTTGTAAAGATAATACTAATAAATAGACATCATACAGATATTATTCCTAAAACATTCGAAGTGTCGGTGGAGGGTGTCAAAGATTCGGCACAGCCGAATATTGCACTCTAACTTTTTTTTTTTTTTTTGTTTTTTATTTTCTTTTTACAAATTATATGAAATTTGATTAAAGTATGGCAGCATTGTTTGGAGAGTAACTAACTGTTTATATCGGAGAGCATAAGAAAAACAGGTCTCAAAATAAAATAGATTTTATTTCACGGCGGTTTTCTACGACAAATTTTTATGTAAAATGTGGTATCGACGCAGTTCTGTTTGAACACAAAATATAAAGGCTCAGTTAGCCGGGAGTAATAGTAACAGTAACCTTACCGTAAAAAAGTAAGACCAATCTATTTCTTACAGATTGACACGTAACCTCTTACTGCTAACTGTAATCGTTCTAATTGCTTTACATACAACAAAATGAATTATCTGATTTTCAACGTTACTGTTACTCCCGGCTAACTGAGCCTTTATTTTGCTTCACGACCGCATTATCTGGCAAAATTTTATGTCAAACTGTATGGAAAACAAAGTACAGCACCAGTTCTGTTTCATCATTTACACACACATCAAGTTTGACTTGTCAAGCTTTGAGTTTTTAGGAGTGAGGGGAAAAGAGAATGGAAAGGGGCACAGGCTTTTTCATATTCGTAATATGTTAGCTGAGTGTAAGGCAAAGAAAATGGACGAGACAAGGTGATTGAATAAAAATAGGTTTTAAAGAGAAATAAAGATAACTTGTTCAGCTGAAAGTTTAGGGCACGTCACCATTGCTTTTCGTTCTATTCAATCTTCTTTGCCGCCCGCTATTAGCTACAATAGATCTAAATAAAATTATACAACCGAAAGGAAATATTAAACAACAGTGGGCCACGATTATCCGTGATTCGATTAACCAGAAAAAGATTTTTTTGCATTGATTTAAATTTTTTTTACAGCCATTACCTTTATTATTCGGCATTACCACTGTAAACGGTCTCCTCAGTTATGAATAATCGAGGTCTCACTGTAGACAAAATAGTGAACCGAATCGACCAATTTTTGCTATTAAGCATTTCTTGTATAAACTAAATATTTGTGCTAAATTTTGTTGCTTAAGCTCATCACGTATGTCCGTTAAAGCACAAAACTTATTTTCCCTGGGCTACGAAAAAAAAGAGATCGAATCGGCACGCCTTCAATACCAAACTAATCTATTGTCCAAAAACCATTTCTACTTAATTTCACAATGATCCATAATAAACTTTATATACTTTATTGGACCTCCGATGACTATTAAGATGTGTTACAAACGTCATGACAAAATCAAAAAAACTCCCATCTTTTTGGTGGTGTGTGCGAACATAAAACGAACAATAAACAAATAATAAAATGTACGCACACAAATCTGTTAAACTGCGAAAACCAATAACAACAATAGCATTCACATTTTGAATATAAAATTATATTAATTTTAATTAATTTTTTTTTCCTTTTTGTTTATTGCGGCTTGGTTGCACTCAGACTCAGACAACAATTATAATTATACAAATATGTACAGCAATACAAAAAAAAACACAATGCTGCATCATCATACACTTTGTTGAATGAAGTGGCAATAAAGTCAATTCGAATTAAAAGCCAACGAAAACGTTTTCCAAAAAAGAAAAAATAAAAAAAAAATTTAAATTTAATTTTGAAAATTTTTAAATTGCGAAAATTGTTGGCTTCGCACAAAAACAGTATAAAATTGTATTCAAAGAAGTTCGGTGGAAACAGTGACTCTTGTAAAAATTTTTACTAATTTTAAATAAAAATACTTATAAAAAAAATAAATACATAAAAAGTTAAACTAAATAATTACTATTTAAAACTTAAAAGTTAAAAAGAGCTAAAAAAAAATAAATATTCAAAACGTGTTTTAGAATTTAAAGAAAAAAAAAAATTAAATTAAAGTTAAATAAAATGCTTTAAATTTATTCAGCATAAAGCAGTTCTAAGGTTAAGTTTCGCAAAAAATAAACACAATAAAGCCATAAAATCAAAAGAAATTACATGTGCAGCAATAAAAAAAAACAAAATCAAAAAGACCATTAAAATGCAAAATAAGTCTACAAAGAACAAAAAGCCCTACCACCCCTCTTGTGGTCTCTCTCGTTCTGAAAGACTTATTTCGGGAGTTCCCTTGGGAGGACCCCTTTTAAATACTTTAAGAATTTTGCGTTGGAAAAGTGTCTACGCTAAATTTTTTGCCATCAACTTTTAAGATAGGACCTTTATCCGACCCATAATCTATTTTCAACCCATTTTGCTGAGATTGGACACAAATGGTGCTAAGTTCATAACTTAAGATAATGAAAGGGAAAGTTGTTTTGCCAATAGAGTCAGTCTATTGCCTTTAAGTCCGAAAATTTGTTCTTATAAATCTGCTATATTTAATTTTCCATAAACAAACAAATCTGGTGTATACAAAATATTTGTACCGAATTTCATGGTTTTTACATGCCTACTGACACTCCTTTTTTTTTTTTTTTTTTTTTTTGTTTGACGAACTGATAGCTATCATCTAGTGGCCCCACGATAACTCCACTAACACCACCCCAGGAATAACGCAGCTTTTCATTAGGGAGGCCAGTTTTTATAAGTCTCATTTCTCCACCCTTCCAACTTTCCTTCTCTAGGGAAGGTTGGGAACTGCTAAACAGCCAACGTTCTCAGGTGCCCAGATTAAGCACAACATGTTATTTGAAGGTCTTCTTTGTTCTGCCAACTTTTTACATTAAAAAACTTTATGCTTTGCATGTTTTTTCTGGTGACTCGCATGACTCACAGCTGCTTATCTTCTTTAGCTCTTGAATTGTTCTTGGCTTATTGTTCACTTTTTCTTTTAAATATCCCATAAGAAAGAAGTCAAACGGTGTCAAATCACATGATCGTGGAAGCCAATTAACATCGCCACGACGTGAGATAACAGCACCATTGTTTTGTTGGCTGTGTGACAAGTGATAACATCCTGTTGGAACCACATGTCTTCCAGGTCGACATCCTCAATTTCTGGCCACAAAATGTCCGTTATCATCTCGCGAAAGTGAACGCTATTCACGGTAACTGCTTGCCCGGCCTTATTTTCGAAGAAGTACAGCCTGATGACGCCTCCAGCCCATAAACAGCACCAAACAGTCAGTTTTTGTGGATGCATCGGCTTTTCAACAGTCAGTCGTAGACTCTCATTTGCCCAAATGCGGCAATTCTGCTTGGTAGCGAATCTACTGCGGTGAAAGTGTGCCGCGTCGCTGAAGTTTTTTTTTTCATTTTCGTAAAAGGCTACAACAATCTTAATGCGCTTAATGGCTTCCCTGAATTAATCCTCGTTTTGCATATGTTTCACCCCACTGTGCCATGGTTGTATTTGTCAAACACTGAAACAAAGAATTGTGAAATTAAATTTTGCAAACAAATTTGACGTTAAGATGTGATTCACAATCAACATCGTGCATAACGGTTGCACCACCCTCGAAAATGTTGGGGCAGCAAAGAGACGCTGGGAGTATTTGTACTAGACTGTTTATCGGTTTTCTTATTTGTGGGTATATGCCATTACTAGATCAATGCAAAAGTGCTAATTTGACATGTAGCCGCGAGTTTCCACAATTTTACATTTTTAATATTTCAAAGCTTTTCCATCGTCCATGATCCTCCCACCGGGACTAACGTATGACGAATAAAATATGGACTGACACATTGGCAGTAATAAAAAACTGATATCAGTTATTAAAAAATCAATGTTAATATGCAATTGTTAAAATACACATTTTAAACTTATTTTACAAAAAGATATCTAGCCACATCGATGGGCATTTTCATATTTTGAGGCACCCTACGGATAGCCTCTTGAATCAGCTTTGTGTGCATATCTATAACATCCATTTAATTGGAGTGTTAACAAAGTCAAGGTTTCTAGGTTCCTATCCCTATTTAAAGAAATTTATTTTCAAATTCGTCTAAAAGTTTGAATTGTTGTCTATCCATGAGCGTCCATTGTAAAGAGGCTCCCATCATCCATGATACGATTCATTGCCAGCCTACAGCAAAACAATTTTGTTACGTTACATATCAGATGTTTGATGATAATTGAATCTTTTCTGAGACGCTAGAATGGTTTTCTTTGCATATTTGACTTCTCTGATATGTGCTACGTACTTTTTGTTTTTAACTCTTCATTTATTTGCCAACGCATGGTAAGATTTTGAAGTATATGCGGCAATTTCTACCTTCAACATAGCTCGAGTTTGGTTGCATTGTATCAACAATTTTTACCGGATCGTCGTTTTCTATTTTAACGGCTTTTTACTTTCGAAAGCTTTTACTGTCTTATAAACAAAAGATTTTTCAATTTGGAATTCAGAAAAGTGACAAAAAATTCAAATTTTCTTTAATAAGGATTATTTTCACAAAATTTACAAATCAACTTTCGACCTTCGAATTCATTTTATGATATTTTTTCTACTTATGATCAATTTATTGTACTGGCCTCTAGCCAAATAGTTATAGGGAAAGTGCCGTTACTTTTTCCATATTTGATTTTTATATTACATTTTGTTCTATTTATGCTCTGATGGTTGAAAATCAGTCCATATTTCGTTCCACATACGTTATCCTAACGTATTATGTCGTAGGGCAGGTAAGCGTTTTCGCTTCAACGCTCTGTTTTCTTTATTACTTAACTTATAGTCACAATACGAGATAAGGATTACATCTATGATATTAACAGAAGTTATAGTGTCTGTTAATATCATAGACGTTATCCTTATCTCGTATTGCGATCTTCAGCACCGCCCGCGGCCTGTCTATGGTACTGCAATTTAGAGCATTTGATGACAACATGTGCTGTATCTTCCGTATCCAAACAATTTTCACAGTTTTGATTGATAACTAATATAACCTTCTTAGCCCATCACAAATTGATTTATGGAGTATCTCTCCATGCTGACGTTCGATCCATTTCTATACCCAAACCACAACAGTGGAGATGGTATTATGCTTTTGTGCCGAACTTTGTAGCACCTTTAAATATTGTTCCTAGACCCACATTCCAAAATTCGGTAGAGCGAGATTCTGGAGATTTCGATATTATTAAACAGAGACCAATAAAATGTGTGAATTATGGAAATTCCCTCTTAAATTAACTTATTACTTTGCCTTAGAACTCTGCCATAATACGGAAGAGTGTCCGATGAAAGGGAATATCTGCTTAAGGTAGATTACACCGTTAAGGTAGATTACACTGAATATGTTTGCTTATATGTTTTTGTTTAGAAATTATTTTCTTCTCTGTACTTACAAAAATTTTCAGTTAAACTATTTTTGGCCAAAATATTTTGACATTTAACATTAAAGCAACAATTTACACCTCTTAGATCTTAAACATTTTTTTGGGATTAAGCATTTGTCAAAAATAATTAGCAATCGAAATAATCGCCTCCTTTTTTAAATGTGTGTACACCCAAATAATTATTTTCACATCATTTTCAATAAAGTCCACAAAAATTTTATTAAGAAATAAATGAGTTTTTATATAAAATAAGCCAAAAATATTGCTAAATGTTAAAAGTAAATAAAAAAAAAATTAAGCAACAAATAAAATGTCTAAAATATTGAAATTTGTTTAATAATTTTATTTAAATCGAGTGTGTGAGTGAATGAGTAGGGAAGGACAATTTTTCTACTTTTTATCTTTTTTTTTTTTTGCTCATCAGCAAAAAGTGATCGACAAAGATCAACAAAGAGCTCTTTTTAGAAATCAAATCAAATCAAATTTAAAGAAAAAGATCTCTTAATTTTAATATTTTTTTTCATTTCATTTGCCTTTTTTTCGTTTAGGCAAAATTTTCCCGTCAGCCAGGGAGGTGATGTGGTTTGATCTGTTTTTGCTTTTAAACAGCTCATCCAAATGAAAATTATTTATTTTTTTTTATTTTTATATATATTTATTATTGTTGTTGCTTGTTCCAAGCGCAAAAAATATATTGAAATGAAATGAAACAGCTCTCAAAAAGTGTTGCTACTTTTTCGCCAACAAGAAACAACTTTAACATACGTTCGCAGTTCTTAGTGAGTGAGCGTTACGAAAAATTTATTTCGCGTGGCCAAAATAGAAATGGCATTATAAAAAATACGAATAATTTGTCTGCTTTTTCGTTCTGTGCCTAAAAATACTTCATGTATCGAAAAAATGGAAAATTTCCAATTTAAGAATAAGAATAATTATTTTCCAAAATAACCAAAAAAAAACACAGTTTATAAACATAAATCAACAACATACAAGCAACACTAAATAAACAAAATTTATAAAGTAAATTATTCAACAAAAAAAAAAAAAAAATATGCATAAAAATAAATTTTACACAAAAAAAAATTATTTTTTTTTTTTTGTATATTTACACTGTTTTACACTAGTTTACAACAAAGAATACTTGAAACACACACATAAAAAAATCTATTAAAATTATTTAATAAATGTCACTTTTAAATTTTATTTATCTAAATGACATCTAAGTGACACATAACCATCAAACCAAAAGAATGCAATTAAAAAAAAAATATAATAATAAAAAAAGAAATAAAATAAATTTCACAAAAAAAAATTGAAATTAAACCATTTAACTACACAATTTGCACCAACTTAAACAACAAACAGCACAAAAAAATTTAAACAAAAAATTTAAAAAAAAAAAATTAAAACAAAAAAAAATGTTCTAGAAAACACCACAACAAAACACCATCATAAACAATTTAATAGAATTATTTACACAAATCTACACAAAAAAAAAGAAATATTTAAACTCATCATCAAATGTTTTTTCTCTAAATGAACAAACAAAAACTATATAGAGTGTAATCTTCCTTAATGGATGCCTTCCTAAAATGCAAAGCCCTTGTCGACAGACACAATGTTCCCTAGTCTGGCAGGGTTCTATAGGAAAGCCTTGAGTCCTTTTAAGAAGACATTCCATTTGCACAACACACATTTTCATTGTCCCTCACGGTGTCTGGTCATGAAAGATTCCACAGGACAGTGTAATCACCCTAAATACTTTTCTTAAGCAGGTACCCCTTTTCGACTAACACTGCTCCCTAGCTCGGCAGCTTTCTAAAGGGAAGCATTAAATTCTTCTTAGAAGACATTCCCCTTATCCCTCGTGGTATGCGGTCATGAGAGCTTTCACTGTGTTAAGAAAAAGTCTCGTTAAACCTTTTAAAGCCATTTCAAAACGTTTTATAATACTTTAAAAAAAAAACACAAAACTATGTATTATTATTCATGGCATTTGCTGACATCAGGTTTGATTTTTTTTAACAGAAATCGAACTAAAAACCATATAAAAATGATTTATGTTTCAAATAAAATGGAAACTTTTATAATGACATAACTACAATACCAATAATATTTGTCTTTAGCAGTTAAAACATATATTTTGACCACAAAAAAATTATTAAAAATATTCAATAAATTTTCATGATTAAAACTTGAATGAGTCACTTTTGGCGTATGATTATTATTAATATGAAACAACTACACTCAGGTCTAGTTTTATGCGGATTCAAATTTATGCGATTCTTAAATGAACGATTTTTTTTAATTTTTACAGTTTTTGAAATTTTGGATGTTTTTTAAGCTTTTTTACCGTTTTAAAATTAAACCAAGCTTGCATCACTGATATAATCGTTATAGTTTGTTTTATTTTGTGTGTTTTATATGCATAGCCGATATGTATATATGAGTGTTTTAAAACTAATGAAGAGCACATAATATGAGGGCGGCATGAAATAACCCCCTAAAATATAACCCCCCAAAAAATAATGAAATACCCCCCAAAGCGTGGGGCCTTATTTCATATGAAATAAAACCCCAATTTCTGAAATGAAATAAAGGCCCAATATATGTAATACAATTAATTATACAGTTTTGTTTTAAAGAATCACGCGATATATATAATGGTATGATATAACAAACACAAGCTTCGCCAACCAAGGCTTTTCCGCATAGCCGGCCTTCCGCCGGGCGCAATGTCTTTTTCCGCTATGGTATAAAAAACACCGGCTTCGCTAGCTAAAGCTTCTCTGCAAAGCGCCAGGATTTTCTCCTCTATAGTATACAAATACCGACTCGACGCGGCTACGCAGAGAAGCTTTAGTTAGCGAAGCCGGTGTTTGGTATACCATATAGAAGAAAACCATTGCGCCCGGCCGAAGGCCGTCTATACAGGGCAGCTTTTTTTATCGAAACCGGTGTTCTGTATACCAAAGTGGATAAATCCTTGCTCCCAAAAACGCTTTCATTATAAAATTGAAAATGACCCCAAAAAATATATTGGGGCTTTATTTCATAATGACTTTTTGGGGTATAATTTCATATGAAATAATACCCCAATTAAAAAAATGAAATAACACCCCAAACAAAATGAAATAACCCCCCAAAAATCGTTTTTGTTGTTCTCTGTACAAATTTTTGGGGGGTTATTTCATTATTTTTTTGGGGGGTTATATTTTGGGGGGTTATTTCATGCCGCCTAATATTAGTTTTACAACGAAGGCTAATTTCGCTAAAAATAGATTTAAAAATTAGGTGGAAGCTAGAAAAATTTCAATCTAAACTCTTGCTTTCCTGTCTTTTACGGTACAACCAGGGCTGCCAGATTTGACTATTTTTTGTTCCGCAACTAGCAATGTGACGATTTGCTGATAAACGTTATTTATCTTTAGTCAAACCATCATCGAATGAACCTTTTACGGCTTTCTGTGCAAATGATATTTTCAACCATTGTACGGCAAACATTTCACGAGTTGTAAGAGAATATCTACATGAGTCTCATACCATTCTTGACATGAAAGTCTCGTTAGATTATCTTTACTCACGTCATTAACGATACCCACAACGATTAAAGAAGCGTCTTTCGCTGTGTTATGGAAGAATCTCACTCGTGAAACAGTTTTTCCAGTGTAAGGAATCATCTACGATTAAAAAATGCGGTCATCGACGATCAGAGATACTCTTCATTAGACTCCCAGTAGCTCTGACACTACTGAAATGGGTATGAAGTAATTATGTTTTTGTTTGAATGTTTTTTTTTTTTATTTAAAAATCGAACAAAAATTGTTTAAAAAAACAAAATTTTAAGTTGTCCGATTTTTTGACGATTTTTCGAAACGATAAAGACGATTTTTTCATAGGAAACTGACGATTTTCTCACAAAAATATCTGGCACCCCTGGGTACAACATTGTAATCAGCGTTACCGTTGTGATACTAAAGTATCAATTTGACCCTTTTTCGATGGTAAATTATACTTTTGTATCATTTCCACCTATTTTGTGCCATTTATTGACCCTTTTGGGAAATAGCACTCATTTTTTTTTTTTTTGTCAACACAGCTGAACTTTAGTGCTAAACAAATGTTTTGGAAATAAGCGGAGATGGAGGAATGAACTTCAAGTGAAGATTTAATACCAAAATATAGAACGCAAATTCCTAAAAAGTAGTTAGTATTCGTAAAAAGTTTGTGTTAATAAATTTGTTATGACTTCTAAATTAGATTTTCGATAGTAAAGTACAAATTAAAGTAAAATTTCCCTAATAGCAAACATAACTCATAACGAATTTAGTATTATTTTATTTATTTATTCATTTATTTATTAACTTATGGTGGTTTCTTTTCAAAAAAGAAAAAAAAATGACATTTTATTAAAAAAAAAAATGCAATTAGGTGTTTGTTTCTTAAAAATGTGTTGGTATCTTAAAGAGAAGCAAGTTTAATGATAAAAAATTCACCCGTAATAATGGCATAAAGCATTGAAATTTTCGCCTTCTTTTAAATAGACAATGTAAAGAGTGCCCTGTAAAAAAAGTGACTTCGGTTTGTTATTGGGGCTATTTTTATAACTCAAAAAAGTTTGCATAGATAGCGCCATAAAATTGATTAAAAGTCCCTTTAGCAAACAGAAATGAAAAAGAAATTGGTAAAATTTACTGAAATTTTCAAATATTTGGTAACAGAGGTATGATAGCTAAGTCGAGTAGTTATTAAAAATTGTAAAAACTTTATTAAAGAATCAGAAAACTTACAGGAAAAAATCACTGCAATCCTGAACAGCACTAAAATTCGCGAAATGATTGCACAATTGGAAACAATCCCTAAAATTTATTTGAAATCGGTAAAAAAAGAATATGTCGGAACATAACATAAAAGGTATTAAAAAAATGAGTTATAATGATAAAGAACAAACTTTTTGTCAGGTGTTAAAAACAGGGATGGGCATTCCATAAAAAAACTTACTTTTTTAAGCACTACCTACCTGAAATAAATATTATATGTTTGTTTATAAAAAATTTGGTCTTATTTTATTTATTCGAATGGAAAATACTGCTTTTAAAAAACTTGACCCCTTTTTTATTGAAATACCCTTTTTTGACCCCTTTTTTGAAAAATACACTTTTTGTGACCCTTTTCGAAAATTTCCAACGGTAACCCTGATTGTAATACGAGTGTAAAGAAATTTGCATATCTTTTAAACTAATAGAGCTCGCATAATAAAACCTTTACAATTTAGGCAAATTTTGATTAAAAAAAAAAAAATCGGAATTGAGTTAGAAAATTTTTGATTTATATTGGTCATTTCCGGTTTCGCAGATGAATTTTTTTTTTTTTTTTTTTTTTTAAAGATCAATTGATTTTCTATAAGAATCACATTAAATAAAACATTTTTTTGAAAACGGCAACATTTTACCACCCCGTAATTCGACAAATAAACATCATAGAAAAAAAATACTTCTCACACTGATTCATATCTACTAGAATATAAAGGAATTCCAACAAATATTATTGTTGGGTTGTCGGCTTCACATATATATACATATTTGTTGATTTTACTTATGCGATTTTGTTTTGATTTTTTAATTCAAATTTGAATTTGTGCGGTTTTTCAGAATTTTGGAACGAATCACTAGTTTTTATATGAAGCTAGAGTATCGTTTTATGCGAATTCCATTTATGCGATTTTTTTTTTTTTTTTGGAACGCATCTATCGCATAAAACGAGACCTGAGTGTAAAACAAAAACCAGTATGTAGAACAAGCATTTTGTTTGACGTGTATTCAATGTTAAAATTTAAACAAACATTGATTTAATAGAAATTTTTTTTTTCATACTCTTGGTACATCATGTATGTCTATTATTCCTTATGATTCCAACTAACCTTACAAAAATTACAGTTAAAAATTTTCATTTCCAATTTAGAAATACAAGTTTTTTATTAACTTCGTTTTAATCAAAAAATTCTATCAAACTTGAAACTAATTTGATTTCAATTCGAAGTTTTAAAGCAACATAATTTTCTGCACTCCCATCGAAAAACTGAATCCAATTCTTTCCATTACACAGTGGAATAGAATCAAGGTTCTTGGGAAAAAAAACCCTACACATTTGATTTAGAATTTAACATACGGATAGGAGAGAAGTATTCAAGCTTAAAGCTAGCGGCCCATATCATGCGTTCTATGCGTTTATGCATTTGTCAAAAAGAACAGTTTAAGAACTGTATTGAGTAGTAGAAACACAGCACACGCGTATAATGCTTATACGAATTGAAAGCATGAAGTAAGATAACATACTTTCTACTTTTGCATACGTCGCTTGTGTCCTTAAAAAGGTCAAGATAGTATCAAACGCATTGAACGTGTAATGTGTAAATCCGGCTTAAGGCTCAAATTATACGTGGCATAAACAAAGCCATACAAAACAGCTGTTTGAATTAATCTTATGGGCTTCACTGTATCTGATTATAGGTGACTCACTATAACGATATAACCGTGACCATACAAGCCAATTGAATAAATCTACCTTATTGTAGTTGTCGTTGTCTTATACGACTGTGTCGTTTTTTGTAATAGATTAAAGTAACACACAACCTTTGTTCTTTATTCTACTACAAAAAACGACACGCTATGGTTTCTATGGCCATCGTTACGGCTATGACATTATGTTTAAGTCACGTCTAATTGGACCTTAAGGCTTCAAACGCGACTCACTATTATCAAACTTGTGTGTGTTAAAATATCCCACATACCATTTTCAGTCGTCCAGGAGTCTACTGGGAATCTCACAAAGAGTGTTTTTGATCGTCGACGAGCTCATTTTTTAATTGTAGACGATTCCTCGCACGGTAGAAACTGTTACACGTGCTGATTTGTATGAGAGACTCTTCCATAACGCAACGAAAGACGCTTATATTGATCATAAAGGGAATCGTGTATGATGCATGTAGAGATTATCTAACAAGTCTTTCAAAAAGCATGCCAAGAGTCATATGATACTCATGCTGGGATTATTTTACAACACGTGAAATGCTCAGCCGTATAACTGAGCTACCTAAAAAGGGGCATCAAGCATATTTTTCATGTAAAAACTTATAATTTTCATACAAACAAACCTTAAGGCTTCGAAATCAACACCATCCTGTCGGTAAATCCTTTTTTACAAATCCTTGGGCCGGTTTGCTTTATTGAAATTGTATTGGCAATAGAATTTTCACATTTCAAAAACGCTTCTATTTAGGAAGCTCAGTAATTGTTAAACGACTCTTACAGAGAATCGCAAAAGGTTCATTCCAAGATTAAAAGATGAGCGTGTCAAAAAATTTATAAAAAAAAGTAATAAAAAAAAAGAAATTTAGATGTTGTAGTTGTTTCTTTGGCCAGAGTGATGAATTTATGAATGTTATTTTTGTCGAGCTAATAAGAAGTTTTGGTTTTTGTTACTCGTCAGATAATCATCAGAAGATTCTTTTGGGAGTTGTATATTGAACATAATATTTCAACAAACAGGCTATGCTAGCTATTAAAGAGCTTAGGGTATGTTCGTTTATGCAATTACTACACGTAGAGTAAAAATATGTTTAAATATGGTCACCGCCAACCAAACTATTATAAAAAAAAATTTTAAACATAATGGTTAATATAACCATATAATTGTCAGCGACAACCATATTATGGTTAAATTAGTCCTCCATAAAAAACCCACAACCATATTATGGTTGCCTCTAAAAATGTTATGGTTAAAAATGACAATAATTTGTTTTTTAATTTACAATAGTATTTTCCTCTTTTCCAAGAGCAACATGCTATGGTTAAAAACTAACCATGCTATTACAACTGCTAAAGATATTACAGTTATTATTAACAATATCATGTTCGGAGGCAACAATGATATGATTGGGGCTTCTTGATGGAGGCCTAATTTAACCATAATATGGTTACCGCTGACAATTATATGGTTGTAATAAACATAATATGTTCAAAATTATCTTTAAAAATAGTTTGGTTGGAGGTGACCATATTTAAACATGTTTTTTCTCTGGGTGTAGACATCTCTTGCGCATTAGTATAGTTTAATGTTCGTAAAAGCTTTACATGTAAGAAACTTGGCTTCACTCTCATATATCAAATGTTTTTTTATGCAGTAATGCCGCAACTCTGCATAAAATTTTGGCGATTATTGCATCAGTCAATTTGTCATCGCTATTGTTGATGAAAATGTTTAAATTTCATTTTTAAAAATCAGTCAATTTTCAGTCAATTTGTCATCGCTATTGTTGATGAAAATTTTTAAATTTCGTTCGTATTCAAAAATTCAAACTTTGCACAGCTGTTGTGCAGTAAAAAAGCATCAGCATCACAACTGCAACTGGTGATCATGCATCAGCAAGAAAATTTTGCATCACTAAGGATTTAAAAAACAGCAGTCAAATGCAAAAACTTTCGAACAAAGACGGAAATTTGGGTAAAACTTTTAGCTTTTTGAGTTGGTTTGACAGCGACTATTAAAAATTACTGTATGGCCCACGATTTCGACAAGAACATGTCTTTCGTATATTTATATTAAAAAAAAAAAACAAATTTTAGTTTTTTATTATTGTTTTGAATATAAATATGCAAAAGAAATTTTCTTTTCGAAATTGTGGGCCTGGCAGTTAATTTATCAGAAGTAAAAGCAACAGTTTTTTTCCAATTACAAATGAAGAAGTGGAAGGAATAGCAGTTGCTTAAACGCTGGCATCACTGCAGCGGTAATGCACAGTTTTAATGAATTTACGAACGTACCCGTAATTCTTAACCGGGTTTCTTTACGACTATTCCCTGCAGATAACGAGACTAGTCCATACATGCATGTAAAGACTAGTCCATAAAGGAGTAGGTGGTCCATTTAACATTACGATGTCCTAGGAGGGGACCATGTAACCCACCGAAGTAGTCCCTAAACTACTTCATGAAGTACTAAAGTGGGTTAGTTTAAAAAGTACTCCATGTTACTACGGTATGGAGAACACTTAAGGGGTAGTTTAAACTTTTTTCTTTTTAATTTTTTACTAATAGCCTTTTATGGTGTGTACTGTAGTCTATTAGTATTGCTATTGTTAAATATATTTACTTGGTATTTTTAATTTTTTTACCTTTTTTCTACAAATTTCACAAACTTTCACTTTTAAATAAACAATTAATAATGGACACCATCAGGGCTACCAATGTGTACTACTGTAAACTATAGAAAAGTATACATCATGCAGCTGTTGGCAGCACTGCATGTTAATTTCTTATAACATGGTCCATACTACAGTACATTGGACCATGTTGTAAATAGTCCTTTTAAGCAACAATGGACCACGTAATCCAATATTATCTGTAGGGTTTATACCCACAGCATAATAACAGAATGCATTTGTGTTGATGCGTATAACACATGAAAAAATTGGTTCTTACTCATCTTTTAGTATAGAAAGTGAAGTGGAAAGTAGTAGTAGATGGTGATTCTGAGTAGTGCTGGCATACTGTCGATATTTTCTACTATCGATATGTATCGATAGTTCAGATTTCACTATCCATACTATCGATATTACTAGCGACTAAATATTTGTACTTGTGCAGGAAAACTTCAATTTTTTTTTTTATCAGCCTACAGTTCTTTGTTTTTATCTCTTTATTAAACGTATGAGACGTATGTATGTAGGCACGTTTTTTTCGATGACAGTTTTTGAAAAATTATGCTGCTGATAAGCACCTTTCTGAAGGAACCGAAGTAGCAGGGACTATAAGTTATTTACCTGCAACTTAAGCTAATTTTCTAAACTGGTTTCGATTCTCAACCCAAAAGGTTATCAATCTAGAGGACTTATCCTCTTATGGTCGTTCATTGTTTTATTCTATGCTCGCAATTGCAATTGCATTTTCATTTTTTTACAACAACACAAAAATATTTGACATTTCAGTCCATATGTAAACATATACAAATTTCGACAAAAAGGCGTTTTATAAGCAGTAAAAAATTACAGCTAAGCAATCCATACCACCTACCATTCTTGTTGTTTTTTATTCATTCTGTGCGAATTAATAATATGAAGTAAAAACTTGCGGCAAAAAACTGTGTGTGTTAGCTGCTGTTACATATTTTTATAGATGCATTTTAAATAATAATATCGATATTGATATTTTTCCTATCGATATTTAAGACTATCGATAATATCTATAGTACTATCATCGATAGTTTCCCAGCTCTAGTGCTGAGTCTACCTAACGATTTCCGTCCGTCCGACTGGCTGGCTGGTTATCTGTCCATGTGAAACTTATGCGCAAAGTTCAGATCGCAATTTTAAAGATAATTTAATTTAATGAAACTGGGTGCATTTGTTTCAATTGTGAAAAGAAAGAAACCTACTGAAAATGGTAAAGATTGGTCCATAATGTCACATAGCACCCATACAACTTTCTTTCCTGAAGCCCTTATGACACTACATTTTTTATTCATTAATTGATATAGAATTGATAGAAAGAAACAGTAAATGCTAGAACGAGCAAACTATAAAAAATGTTAACAAAGTTTTATAGTTTTTTTCTCTTGTTATGGTTTTGTTTCAGGGATGGCGTTGAGAATTTTTAACATTGTACTAACAACCTTTAAAAATTTTAGTTTTTTACCCTAATTGATTTTTTTAGTTGAAATTAATTTTATTTGTGTTCTTAAAAAACACCACAAAAAGCTATTATAAATCTTAGTTTAAAAAGTATCAACAAAAAAGTACTTTTGAAACAACTTAGCCATCCCTGTTCTGTTAATTTTATTAAATATTGCCAACTTTTTGTTTATGAGAAACCTTAAAACAAACAGCGGTAAATCGCTAAATTTGCCCATAAACCGCTGATTCAGCAACACTTTTAATATATCAAACTTGAAATGTCAATTATAAGTTGAACAATTTAAAATTTTTTTGACATAATTTCATTTTTTATCGATAACTTTAGTAAAATGTTTGACAGCTTGCCATTTATCTTAATACATCTGAACCCTTCGCACTTGGTAAATTTTTCTATTACTTTATATTTGCACTGTTCACCTAAACTTGAACAATGCATTAAAAATGTAGTATCATAAGGGCTTTAATAGCAGTGATGATCATTCAAGCAAACAATTGTTTAGAAGCCTCATTCCTTTGCTTTTTACGCTCATTAATTTACTTGCACATGAATGGAAGCTGTGTTGATCTTGTTTCAAATACAGTATGTAAGATTATTAATAAAATTAGAAAATATTTGAATGGTCGCAGTTCACACTGGAGTTTTTTTAATGGTAAAATTTGAAAATTTCCAATACTTATTGTTTTTTAAAAATTCTTAAAAGTCCAAATTTAAAAAGTCAATTAAAAAAATAGAATATTTTATATGGATTGTATTATTATAAATGTTTTACAATTTAAACAATTACTTGCTATTAAATTTTCATTAAAATTGTGCGCTTAGTTTTGCGTGTCTCTGTACTTTAAAACTTTCTCACAATACAAATACAAAACATTATTGAACGAGAGGGGTGCTTTAATACCATGGTAGATAAGGCCCTGATGGCTTTATCTCTCATTCAATAGGGAGATAAAGCCTTTTTTGCTTTTTTTCATTTGAATGGGAGATTAAGCCATCATGGCCTTAGCCCACATCAGCAATATTAGGCTTTATCTCTCATTTCAGTTCCGGAGACACTAAAGTTAAGTATTGAAATCTGGCTCGCATACTAAAGTTTGTTTGCGTGACGGCCTGCGGCCGTAGGACGCGGCAGGTGGGTCGCTGAATAAAGTTTTCCTGCGTGCGTCACAAGAATAAAAAAAAGTTTTTCAATGATAACCAAGGATTTTCCCTTTTACAGAATGTTAACACCATGCATAACAATTTTCTGAAAAAAATATGGCTTTATCTCTCATTTGCGAAAAAAAATATGGCTATATCCCTCATTTCGCAAAATTTTAAATATGATCTTACCTCTCCATGATTGGGCAATAAAGCCATTATGGCTTTATCTCCCATTCAATTGAGCAATAATGTCATCATGACCTTATCTACCATGGTTTTAAAGCACCCCCTCCCCCCCACCAATGCTATAAAGCCAAAAATTCTCTATAAATGTTTTAATTGATATACAATTTTAATGCGATACCTTCTATATTAGTTACTACGTCACGGCATTTTTAAGTAGTAGGCCTACAATTTACCGTAGGTCCCAACCATAAAAAAGCCCCCTCCGTTAAACCCCATTTAGATTAAAAAAAAAGTCTTATAATATTCGGCAAAAAGAATTCTTACAAGTCTTAAACTTATACAATAATTGTACATGAGTCCCAAATAGTGAAAACACTCTGAAAATTGTCTTTTAATACTGTGGTGTTTGGTATCATATGGTGGGGCTTGCTTTGTTACTTGTTTTTGTTTCATCATTTTCATCGAGAGTCTGCAAACTAGTTTGCAAGCACTTGATCTTTGAAGAGTAAGAGGTTTGCAAGAAATGACCAAAATTAATATTAAGGCAATTCACAAATTCAAAATTCACTATTTATAAAATATTATTTTCAAATCAAATATGTACATAAGGTGTGTTCCTACACTTTTATGGCAAAGTTTGATAAAATGAGATTAGAATATTTTTCAACATGAAAGAGAGAAACGAAATTTTAGACTTTATTTATTTTCTTTTGTTTCTGTTTATTTTTTCGACAGCAGATTGTTTTGAATTTCTTTAATCCACCCGAAGAAAAATGTTAGCTATTTCTTTTTTTAAGAAGAAAAATAAAGAAAAGTGTTTATTCAAAACCGCTCTCATTCGATTAATTTTTGGGTACGATAATGCTTTTCAGTAACATTGGCATCCCTAGGGATTCCACATTTTTTTTAGTACGGCAACAAGCTTTTTTGTTAATATTTTCATTAAAAACAAAAAAATTTTCTTACCGTCATTTACAATTTTCGACAGACACTCAATTTACATGATGAATTTTATGACGTCCAATTTTAGACGTCATTTTTTGTTTGGCAGCAAGCGATGTAGAGAATAAAGAGGAAGAGAAAACAGAAATCATGTCTATTTTTCTACCCCTCTTTCTTCTCTACACCACCGCTTGCTACCAAACAAAAGAATGACGTCCAAAATTGGACAACATAAAATTCATCATGTAAATTGAGTGAAATTGTTGCTTTAGTTATATTCTTTTGTGCTAAAAATGCCAAAAATAACTGGGAACACAGAATAAAGAAAAACAAAATTATGTCAATTAAAAAATTTGTGATATTAACTAAAAAAATTAATTAAATTTGCGCCAGTAAACAAATTAATAGTATCAATTAAATAATTTTTGTTATTAACAAGATTTTCTGCAGTTGTAAATATAAGTAAACGTTTATTTCACTTGATTAAATTTTTAATTTAACTGATTTTATTTTTGATTAATTGGCGAGAATTTTTTCTGTGAGCAAGAGAAGAAAAACCAAATTGTTGCTTCATAGTTTTTCATATTTTTGATGAAACTATTTTAAGAATAAAATTGGCGATCTAATTTCCATTTAGTTTTTTTTTTCGTTAACCAAAATATATAGACACATTATTGTGTTAGGGAAATATACAAAAAATAAACACAATTTGTAGAAGATTTAAAATAAAATATTTAAAAATAAAAAAATTTTTAATTTATAAATAAAAACTAAAAAACTGGAAATTGTCAATTTTCAAGTTCAAAAGCAAACAAACAAAAACAATAATAAAATTTTATTAAATACTAAATAATATTTTCTTAATCCCTTAACTTTGCATTGAAAAAAAATTTTCGTATAAAACTTTTTAAATTTCAAAATATTTTTCCTCAAATATTTTTAAAAATTTAAAAAAAAAGTGAGTTTTGTAAAGATATTTTATTGAACTTATAAGGTTTATTCCAAGGCGAATTCATGCAAAAGGTGGTGGCAATAACAACACAATATCGAATTTTATTTGTTGCTTTTTCACATTCCTCTCCAAGGCGAATTTAACTACAGGTGGTGTCGGAACTACAACAATCTAAAAACCACAGAAACAAGACAGGGTGTTTTGCATTGCATTGTTAGTGCCATTAGCTCGAAATGTCAACCATTATTAGCAAAACACATAACAAATAAGCTCGAACTGTCAAAATCAGATGCCGTTTCGACACCACCTGTAGTTAATTCGCCTTGTTCCTCTCTCTAAGCAAGAAAACAAAGTAGCACAGCTGTGCTTTCAACGCCACCTGAAAAACAAATTCTCCTTGGTATCTTTGTTCATATTATTTTTTATTTATTTGTATAATTTTTGTTTTTTTTTTTTTTTTTGTGAAGTTAAAACATCAAATTCTTATGTCCGCACAAACATGTGTCAGCACATGAAACATAAAATTTTGTACTCATTCGCCATCGTGAGCAGACATTTTTATACTTCAGTTGAAAGTAATAAAATCGTTTTAGACTTGTTTGCAATCTTTTAAAATTTTGCGATTATAGCCCGTTTACATAGCAAAGAAGTCTAGTAGATTTGAATTAAAATCTTCTACCTCAAAATCTAGTGCGTTTACATTGTATTTTTTGACAGTAGCCAAATTTTGCTTTCATAACAAAAACAGCTGACTAAAAGGCATTTGCATCACCTTTTATCTATAATCAACTTCATTTATTTTATCAATATTTTTTGACTTTTCCATTTTTTTTTCTAATTTCTGAAAATTTTTGAATTTTTGTTTTTTATTTTCTTGTACAGCAAAGTAATTTTTAGTCCTTTAAGCCTAGTACTCTGTTCAAATTTGTGAAAAATGTTGAGCAACATTAATTATTTCGCACGAAAACTTTTTCATGTATCAATGTTATCTATCATGCGAGTTTGCACAATTTTACGTTTTTATTCCTGCAAAGTATGCGACTTTGTTTTGCATGTGTAAACAAAACCCCACATGTATTTTAATAAAAATTTAACAAAAAAGAAAGTAAATATGGATACAAAACTGTTACCGGTTGTGTAATTTTATTTTTTTATTATTTCGTATTTAATTATCAGTTTGCTTTTGCTTAAAATTCCACGTGAAATAAGTGCAGCTTACATTATTTCGCAGTTGCAAAAAAATGTTGCCAGAAACATTTCGGAACGTTTTCACAAAATGAACAGAATACAATTCTATCAACATTATTTCATAGATATTCCGCATATGCGTTTTGACATAAGCGTTTTGACAGCATTTCACGTGAAAAGTTGAACAGAGTACCATGCTTTATGGAAAAAACCATAGTTACTTCACTAAGGGCCATTATTATAACTTGGCGTTAGCTGTTATCTGACAGTTAACAGACGCTTTTTGACAGATAACACATTATTATCTGTCAATTTAATCTTAACTTTAAGTGACTTCAAGTTGTAATAATGGCCCTAAGTCCTACTAGATTTAAAGTAATTTTTCTCAAAATCTGGTCACGAAGTTGATTTTGCTTTGTATGGATGGAAAATCTAGTCAAAAACAACAACTACATTTTGCTCGAAATCTCGCAAGCACTAGATTTTGTTGCAGTGTAAACGGGCTATTAGTTAAAATTTGTTGTACCCCCAGTACTAAAGGGGCGGGGGAGGTATTGCAGCCAGACTTTATTGCTTACAAAAATGTCTAACATAATTTACTTGTAGTGTAGGGTATCAGATTTTTGTCAAATGCTTTCTTTAAACGCAAAGCAACAGGGTTTTGCTTCCAAGTTCTCAATAAATAATCTGATCAGCGAGCAGTTTTTTAAAAAGCTTTTTTGTGATTGTCTTTACGGTTGTGTTACAACAACAACATTTTGTTTTTTTTTTTAAGAGCAACATGTTTAAGTAGACAAGCAATCATAACACTACATGTGGAAAACATAATAACGGATGTATGAACCAAAACATGATCAAAAACATACATAATATGGTTGAAGCTTTTTTATCGAGATTTGATTAACATGTAACAAATTTTCCTGCGGCAAAAACATTGTCACAGTAACCGTAATATGTTTGTTAATATTTTTGGCTTCCTTGGGGAAGTCTTATTTAATGATTATATGCTTTTGCGGGTAATGCCATGGTTGAAGTAACAAAAATATTATTGATAATATTTGTGGCTTCCTTATGAAAGATCAATTTAATCATAACATGGTTTTCTGTGACAAAACCATGGTTAAAGCAATATTTTTGAAGAAGTCGCTTCTTGATAAAAGACTTATTTAATCATAATATGGTTGGCTGCGGCAATAAGATGGTTGAACAAATCTTAGTTTGTTTGAAAATGTTTAAGGCTTCTTTTTGGAAGACTTGTTTAATCATAATATGGTTGCCTGTGAGAATAACATGGTTAAAGTAATCAAAATATGTTAAAGATATTTGTGACTTCTTTATAGAAGATCAATTAAATCATAATATGATTGCTTGTGATAGTAGAATGGCTGAAGTGACCATAATATGTTTAAAAATGTTTGTGGATTCCTTTTGGTATGATAATTTTATCATAAAATAGTTACCCGTGGCAATAACATGATAACAGAAACCAAAAGATGTTTGTGACTTCCTTACGAAAGACCAATTTAAACATGATATGGTTGCCTGTGACAATAACATGGTTAAAGAATTCAAAATATGTTTAAAGATATTTGTGGCTTCCATTTGGAAATTTATGGTAAACGTTATCTTAATATTAGACTAAAGTTCATCAAATTTAATTATTTTTATGAAGAAAGGAATTTTACAACATGAAATAAAATAAAATTTATTGATAATTTTCATTCTTGACGGCCGCGAGGCTCGAACCCAGGCTTTCACGAACAGGTTACACTTACATGTTTCAATTGTAACCACTCAATCTCTTCAGAGGGTTTTGCCGTTATTGAGAATATCAAAATTTGGATTAAAACCATAAGCAGTTTAACAAAAACGAACACAATACTAATTATTACCTTAATATATTTGAAACTGTTTGTGGCTTCTTATTGTAGACTAATTTAAACATAACATGATTTGCTGCTACAATAACGTGGTTGAAAAAACCAAAATATGTTTAAAGGTATTTGTGTGTTCTTTATAGAAGATTAATTTAATCATAATATGGTTGCTTGTGACGATAACATGGTTTTACCATAATAACTTTGAAAATTGTTTGTTAACAATTATTTTGCCAGAGATGACCATTAAGGAAAATGTGTTTGTTACAAGTTTAAATTTAGTGCAAAATAGATCAATTTGAGCTCAAGATCTTACTTAGTTAGGAAAAAACCAACAAAACGACTTAAACAAAATATTATTGACAGAAATCTAAAGTCTCCGATGAATTTACAAGTCGAGGTATTTGCTAAGCTCTTTGTCTTCGAACAGCAAGAACTAATGTGTATCTCTTTTTTTTTTTTTTGAAAAATTGTTAATGGTTTTAGAAAAACATCTTCAGCTTTAATTTTGAATTTACCAAAATTTTTAATTCTGCTTTTTTGAAATTTTTTTTTTATAATTTCCAAATGATACAGACAAAACGTGGATACATCTTTTTTTTAATGACCCCAATTTATCAAATTGTTTATATCAGCAATAAAATATTTAAGATTTTATGGTTTATTTGTGCGTTATGAAATGTTCAAAAAAAAAAAATAAAAAACACAACTAAAATTAAAAAAAAGAAACTAAACAAAAAAAAGTTAAACAAATTAAAAGTGACCATAAGAAATGTTTAAACAAAATTGTTCATAATTTTTGGTTTTTCTTCAACACAGCAACAATTATAAATAAAAAAAAAGCTGAAAAATATTTATTTCATTAAAAAAATGTTAAGAAAAATACGGGAAAAATCTGTGCAAAGTTTAATTAATTAAGTTTTTTTTTATAAAAAAATAATGAATGTTAACAAATTTGATTTAAAAAAAGTTATTAAACTACAAAATCAACAGAAAAATTAAAAAAAGTTCTTAAATTTTATAAAAGAAAAAACGCTTGAAAAAATTAATTTAAAACAAAAAAAAATTATCTTAAACAAGTTTAATGTAATAAACTTATTGTGTAATTTTTCAACCAAAGTTTGTGTTCATTTTTTTGCAAGTCCCATGAAAAAAGTTTTATGTGCGAAAAAAAGTCAAATAAAAATTATAAACCCCCCTCGTTTATCGGTTAAACAAATCATTTACAAAGAAAAAAATAAAAGAATTACATCTGCTATAAAAAGAAAATAATAAAAAGGGGTTATTCTTGTTTCACATACGCATTAACGGAAGAAGCTTTCATAAATAAAATTATCTCATACACTTACAAAAGTACATAGTTGCACTAAACACTTGATCGTTTAAAGGATACAAAATTGCACGCAGCATTTAAACACTCACACACACACACACATATTTAAACATGGCGGATACTGAAGTTATAGAAGAAGAAACTACTACAACAACAACTTCATCGAAATGGAAGAAGAAAAGAACTACAACAACGGTGGGTTTTAATAATAAAAAAAAAGGACTATTGTAACTGTTAAAAATTTAAGAACAGTTATATTTTAATTTTCGCTGTTTAAACCAGGGTTTAAAAAACTGCAGTCGAAACCAAAATCTGTCGAACAAAAAACGAAAATTTGAGTTCAACTTGTCGCTTTTTGAGTTGGTTTGACAGCGACTGTTTACATTTAATGAATTAGAAGTAAAAGCAATAGTTTTTTTTTTGTGTCCGATGACTAATTAAGAAGTGGAAGAAATGGCAGTTTTTCTACGTTGACTGCAGTTTTTTAAGCGCTGGATTAAGCAAAGACAGATTGCAGAAAAAAACAGTAAAAGTGAAAAAGACGGTGTCAATTAAATCAACCCTTCACTATATTAAAATTCAAACCAAAACCTATAATTCGGGAGCACACTTGTGTAGCGGGCAGGTGAAATAACAGGCCGATTTTTTGAATTTTAATATTTAATACTTCTTATGTATATGAAATATCTAAGCCAATTCTGTTTTCCTAGTTTCCATATTGTGCCCAAGCCATTATTTAGGGAACAATAAAGTAGTTATTTGTCTATAACTTCGTTGTTTGGTAAACAATTTTGTTATGTTTTACTTCTTGTTTTCCACTAAGTTTTTTAAGATGAAAAAATATGGTTCATAGATTTAGGGAAAACGTAAAGAAGTAAATCCGAGTGAGTAAAATTAGAGGCCGTTGGGGTATTTTGCTCATATCTCTAAAAACGTCGATTACGTTTGATTCTGGACCAAATGAAACTTCAATGCGTTTCACCGAGTTATGGACTGTATGTAAGGGGATGCGGGACATAGCTCCAAATACGTACCAAGTATCGAAACAACATGGAGGTATTTCCAGAGAGAGCGTCGATTACATTCTCCCAGGTATGTAAGTTGGTGAAATGAGCACAAAAATATCAGCCAAGTATCCAAATAACTTGGTGATATTATAAAGGCTACAAAAAGAAATAAAATGGCAGCAGAAGAAAGCACTTTTAACAATTGTCAAAAATTGTATTTCAAAACAATTTAATTATTAAATACATAAAATTTAATTTAAAAACTATTTAACCAATGTTAAGTGATTACAAAAAAAACGACCATCCAATATGGCTTTCAAACAATGGCTTGACTTAGAAAAAATACATAAAATTAAAAATTATCAAAAAGTAATTTCAATTTTTGGGAATACAAAATTTTAATTTCAAAAGATTTTGTTATTCGTGCTTAATTCCCAGTTTTTATTCTTGACAAAAACACTTGAAATTTATTGTTGATGGGATAAGCTATTCCTATGCGCATTTCACTGGTTGCTTAGGCCAGATCAGTGAAATGCATAGGAATAGCTTATCCCATCAACAATAAATTTCAAGTGTTTTTGTCAAGAATAATAACTGGGAATTCAGCACGAATAACAAAATCTTTTGAAATTAAAATTTTGTATTCCCAAAAATTGAAATTACTTTTTGATAAACAGGCAAGTGCACGGCCTAAAAAACACTTAATTGACAACATCTTTTGTAAGTTGTTGTGTTGTTTTTTATTTTGTTTTTCTTAACCTACTTACAACTACAATTAATGTTGAGAGAATTTCAACTAATTGTAGTGGGGAATGTAAGATGAGATAAACCCTCTGTTGTTTATTGTTGATGTGTTTTGTTTAAGCTTTGATATTGTTACAAGTAGAACTGTTGCTATAATTCTTATACGTTTAACAGTTTTATTTGGTTTAATATCTTTAGTTTTTCTAAAATCTTTATGGATGAAGTTTCCTGATGATCTGGCCTAAGCAACCAGTGAAATGCATAGGAATAGCTTATCCCATCAACAATAAATTTCAAGTGTTTTTGTCAAGAATAAAAACTGGGAATTTAGCACGAATAACAAAATCTTTTGAAATTAAAAATTATCTTTAAAATCGACTAGGTGATGATCGTGACACCACAAGTTGTCAACTCCTCCCACTCACACTACACCTTTTAAAGTTGAAATTGAGACAATCCAAATTAATATTGAGAAAATACAAAGTGATATTAAGAATTCCAATTTGATAATGAGAAAAAACAAATTGATATTAAGAAATCCAAATTAATATTGAGAAAATACAAATTGATATTTAGAATTCCAATTTGATAATGAGAAAATACAAATTGATATTAAGAAATCTTAATTGATATTGAGAAAAAAAAAATTGAAATCGAGATAAAACAAATTAATATTGAGATTTTCATTATTATATTTTGAATATGTATTGCATAAAAAAATACATTGTCCTTTATTTATGTATAATAAACATTACAAATCGCAATACATATTGCGTTGCATCAATAACCACCATTACTCTGCAGGAGCTAAAAGAAAACGTTTAAAGAGAGTTCAGAAATGTGTCTCAACGACAACAATTTCAAATGAACAGCATGAAAAACAAACAAAAACGAGCGAAAAATGTTGAGGATTTAAATAATTTTATTCAAAGTGGAAAACAAATAATTTGGATTGATGAAACTAATTTCAATTTGTTCTGCAGAAGAACTCGTGGATGGTCCAGAAAAGGCTTAAGAGCTACAATACACGTACCATCTTTCCGAGGTCCAAATGTCCTCCTAATCGGAGGAATAGCATAGGTTAGGTTAGGTTCCATGGGCAGCCATCAAAAGACAGCTCACTTGGGTCCTTCAGTGGTCCCTTTGTGATACCCGGCGCCAATGCCCATCCCCCAGATCAGTCATCCAGATGGCGTCACTGCAGGTTCCAACCACTTCGTCTTCCTAATGAAGAGAAGGAGCGATTTCAGTTCTGTCATGGACAGATCCCCCAAACAGGAAAACATCGGTTCCCCAAGGTATTTTTCCCTGATGCCCCGTAGTCCAGGGCAATGACAAAGGAAGTGAAGAACAGTCTCCTCTTCCTCCTCGTTCTGACAACTCCTACAGTAGTCATTAAATTCCAGACCCATCCTCGCAGCATGAGTCCCCACCGGCCAGTGTCCAGTTAAAACCGATATCACCGTCCTAATCTGGTTCCTATTGAAACCAAGTAGAGCTCTAGTTCTCCGTTCATCATATCCAGGCCAAAGGATCCTGGATATCAAACAGGTGGATTCACAGGTCCACCGCATCTGCGCAACTCTATACGACTCGCGCCTGATGAGTAATTTACAGTGAGCCATTGGAAGACCGACAAATTGATCGATGAATACGTCATCCATGCGACCACCTTGTCTGGCCAGCCCATCTGCCATTAGATTACCCGGGCACTCCGAGTGACCCGGTATCCATATAAGCGTTACCCTTGAATGTTTCGCAATCTCATCCAAAGACATCCGACATTCTACAGTTAACCTAGATGTCGTGTAGACACCCGCTAGGGAAGCAAGGGCAGCCTTGCTGTCAGTAAATATACGTATATCTCCCGATATGCGATGATACCTCAGCCAGTTTGCCGCCCGCCTTATAGCCGAGATTTCCGCCTGCAGGACACTGCATCCGTCCGGCAGACGAAAGTAAACCTTCACATCCAGTTCCTCTATGAAGAAACCTCCGCCAACTCTCTCGCCCTTCCTCGAACCATCAGTATAAACCCCTAGGGTAGGTTCTCGGAAGGAATCCGACAGCACGTTGCCGTGCGCCACTTGTGTCACGAACCCCGCACCAAAGAACGGCACCGGGGTGCAGTAATCCACACCGTCAGGGACAATCGTACTTCCGATAATCCTGGCGTGTCCATAGTCACGGGTCGACCAGCCGTTCGTTGCGTGCAGCCGTGTCGCCGAGCAAAGAGCCAACTGTTTGGCCGTTATGTCCACCGGGAGCCAGTTCAATAACGTAAACAGCGCCTTCGTAGGAGTAGATCGCATTGATCCCGTGATCATCAACGCGACAAGTCTGTATACTTTCTCAAGCATTGCGCGGTGTGTGCTCCTATCCAATGCAGTCCACCATACAACGACTCCATAGTACAGGGTCGGCTTTACTGCAGCTTCAAAGATCCAGTTGACACACTTTGGGTTCATACCCCAGTTTCTGCCAATTGCACCCCTACACGCATAAATGGCAACTATTGCCTTTTCCACTCTCATCCGGACATTAAGTCCCCATGACAGCCTGCTATCCAAAACCACGCCCAGATACTTGGCACTTTGAGATATCTGAAGCTCAGTTCCATTTAACCTTGGAAGTCTAAAGTCCTCGGTCTTATACTTCCTCGTAAAGAGTACCAGTTCCGTCTTAGACGGATTTACACCCAGTCCACACGATGCACTCCAGGTGCTGAGTACCTTCAAGGCAGCCTCCATACACTGGGACATAACTCCCAAATGCATCCCTGTGATGGCCACTGAGACATCATCAGCATACGCCACTACTTTGATCCTCATGTTGTCCATCTTTGTCAACATGGTGTTCATAGTCAGGTTCCACAATAGTGGGGATAGAACTCCCCCTTGGGGAGTACCCCTATTCACTAGCCTCTGAACACTGGTTTCACCTATCGTAGAGCAAATGACCCTGTTCCTCAATAGATTGTCCACAAATCTACATATGCCAACATCGATCCCCAGACTCATCATGGACGTCACGATAGAGTCCGGGTTGACATTGTTGAAGGCTCCCTCAATATCGAGAAAGGCCACTAGTGTGTACTCCTTGAATTCGAGCGATCTCTCAATAGTTCCTACTAGAGAGTGAAGAGCCGTCTCAACAGACTTGCCCTTTGTGTAGGCATGTTGAGAGGCAGAGAGCAGACCTCTTGGGATAGTCATCCTCAAGTGCACATCGATAACCCTCTCAAGAGTCTTTAGAAGAAAGGATGCAAGACTGATCGGTCTGTAGTCCTTCGGCTCGGTGTGAGAAGCCTTACCCCCTTTGGGTATAAAGACCACTCTACACAGGGACCATTTCACAGGAAGATACGAAAATCTAGCGCATCCCCTGTATATGGCCAGCAACCAGGGTATTATCAGGGCCGAGTTCCTCTGCAGGTCCGCCGGAATTATACCATCCATACCCGGAGATTTATATGGGCTAAAGCTATCGATAGCCCATTTAATCCTGTCATAGTCCAATTGAATGGACATAGGAATGGGAGTCGCCTCCCACGCTTGATCCCGCATACCCCATTGGGAGTTACCAGGAAAGTGAGTATCAATTAACACCTCTAGTGTTTCTTGACTATTTGTAGTCCAACTACCATCCGATTTCCGGACGTAGGTCGGAACCATCGGGCTCGAGGCCATTATCTTACGTAAACGGTTCGTCTCAGAGGATCCTTCCACGCCGCTACAGAAGTTCCTCCAAGCAGTCCTTTTCGCTGATCTTACCAAGTTTCTAAACTTATTCAATGATGACTTGTAGTCCGCCCAGTTGCCTTGGCGCTTCGCCACATTGAACAGCCTACGACAATCAGTTCTCGCCTGCGCAATGTCAGGATCCCACCATGGTGGCCGGTTCCTACCCCTACGCACCCTTGGCTTACACGCCAAGGACGTCGCCAACTGCAGTGAGTTCGAAAGCAGATCCACTGCCGCATTGATCCCCCCGATATCATAAACCCTAGGAGGGTCAGATAGAGACCGGATCAGAGAGGAGTGTTGAATCCCCCAGTTCGTCCGTCTCCTGTTCAATATAGCCATCGATCCCGAAGACCTAAGCCCTAAACTAAATTCCACATATCTGTGATCAGAGAGTGAACAGTCATTCGATACCATCCAACCCTCGATCAAATTGATGTGGTTTATACTAACTAGCGTGACATCAAGAACCTCACACCTATTTGCAACCACAAACGTAGGCTCACAGCCCCTATTTACTACTCCTAAATTATAATTAATAATAAAGGAGAAAAGCGACTCACCTCTTACATTTGTGTCCGTACTACCCCATATAGTGTGGTGCGCATTAGCATCGGCACAGATTACAATCGGCGTTCCAGTGCCCGCAGCCTTTATTACGGCATCACGGATAAGCCCGTTGGGAGGGTCCTGCCCGTGGTCATGCGCCATATACGCCGAGACCATCCAGACTATACCGTCCGGTGTCTCAAGAGCAACAGTAGAAGTATCTTCATCACTGTAATCAGAAAGAATGAAGATATTCAAAGAGTTTTTAGCTAAGACACAAGATCTTATGTTACCTGTACCTTTCGCAAACAATAGCTTGTAGCCTTTTAGGTTTAGTCCGCAAACCCGATTCTTATGAATCCAGGGTTCTTGGACCATCACGAGCTCCTCCCCTCTTTCCACCACACGGAGGAGCAGTGCAGCAGATGCTGCTTTAGAGTGGTGGAGGTTTATCTGTAGCACCTTCACCATGATCCATTTTGGCGACCACTGTGATGTTGACGTCCTCCTGGTCAGATTCCAGCAGCACGTCCTCATCAACCATGTCACCCAAGTGATCAAAGAAGTCACCCACCAATCCTGAGACAGACTGGGTATCCTCTTTGTCACTTGAGCCCACGGCATCGTCGCAAGCCATGCTTTCCTCAGGTTGCTTGGCCTCACTTACCGACGGAGCCGGATTGCCCTTGTTGTCACTTCGGTAGACACGGAGCAAGATCGTACTAAAACCATAGTAGAGCTTGCCCTGCCTCTCCCTCAGTGGCTCCAAGGATTGCTGGTTAATAACCACAATCGCCGTCCTTGAGGACCCCTCAGCAGCTGAAACCTTCACTACTTTCCAGTCCTGTGTGGGCAGTTGAGGGTTGCAGCACTGAATGATCCTCAAGATCTCCTCAGGTTCAGATGGTTCGGCGGGGATGGTGGCGATCGATCTCGGCCTCCGTGGTATCTCTCCAACTAACACCACGTCAAGCCTGGCACCTTCCCAAACCTCTCCTAGTAGTTCAATGGCCCGCTTTAGAAGCAGCGCTGAGCGCTCATCTGCGCAAGCCATCAGCTTCACGTGACCCTGGTACCAGCCAGCGTCATCGCATTGAGGGGGTGGCCCTGGATTTTCCCTGAGGATCGTCCAGAACACACCCATAAGTTTTTGTTTTACCAGATCCCACTTAGTATGAGAAATGGCACCATTATCAACGCTTCTGTCGATGATAGCTCGTACAAGGTGACCTTTGGCCACCTCGCTAAAAGATTTGTTCATCGGTTTCGATGAAATTTTGGGACGTTTCGTCCCTGGTTGCTGTTTAACGGCTGCAGCTTCCTCCTCCGAACGTTGCCGTTTAGGCATTGTCACCTTTCCAGGGACTGGAGGAGTAGCACTTGGCAGCTCAGCTATGTGGGCTTTTGCCCATGCCAATGAAGCTTTCTGCTCATTGGTGAGGTCTTCGGCTTTCTTGGAGCCGAGAATGTCGATGAAACGCAAGGCAGCACGCCTTGTGTTCGAAGCCCTCTTTGTAGGGTTTTTGTGCCAAGGGGACTTTCTGCGGTCGCCGAGTTTGGCGGGGGGTGGTGCAACTTTGGGATAGGATGTTGTCATCGCCATCCCTCCTTGCACAATAGACACATGGGAAGCTGCTTTGTTAGGCGACTTAGTCATACCCAACTTTGCAGCACCCGAAGCAGGGGTTTTATCCGTTCCAATGACGGAAAGGGCTTGAGCGGTTTTTGAGTTACTTGGAGCGAAGTTCAGGGGTACCTCGCCGCAGTTTTTGGAACAGCCGCCTTCTGGTCGAGCTGCCTTACCACTTCCGATCAGCTTGGGCCGATCTTCACTGGTTGCCTGGGCTGTTACAGCTCCTGGCTTTTTCGTCTCGCTGTCAATCGTTGTCCTTTTTCTCGCCTGTCCGTCATCAGTTATCGTTAATTGTTTTTTTTGTGTTTGTTTTTGTTGTTTTTGTTTTTGTTGTGCTTGTTCTGGTTGTGTTTGTTTTTCGAAATTGTTGTTCATTTTTGGTCCCACGAGTGTAGGGGAATTGAAAGGTCCACCACGTCATAGCACCCATTAACGTGGTAAGGGCGTGGTCTATTTGCTGAGGTGCCCAGGTATCAGCAAAGCTCCGTACTAATACAGTCGGTAACCCCTGACTGCAAACCAACCGATAGGCACGGGTCGCATAACACCTCGGTTTAGGGGATGGATAACTTTTCGTCGCCAAAGCCTTTAAGTTCCTTGCCTTCGCCTCGGGAATCACCAGTTGCTGGCAAAATGCCCGGGCCAAGACACAAACCACAGCCAAGACTTAAGCCACCACATCGCTTCAAGATTGTTATCCATAATAGTGGTGGAGGAATAGCATCCTTTGGAGTAATTCTTATGACGAGAAAACGAGGATCATTCAGAATGCAAGACGCAGGAGAGTGGGTAAACAGCTTGATGAATCGATTTACAAGATTTAGATGTGTGTGATAAGGCACCATGTCATAGCCAAATGGAAATAATTTTTGAAAATTCACCAGCGGCTCTTCTTCGATTGGCTCCTTATAGCCCAATGTTGAATTCAATTGAGTTAATATGGTCCAAAATGGATTTGGATGGTGTTATTGACGAAGCTAAGGCTACTATAACCACAGTTGACTGTGCAGAGGAGTACAACATTTCACCAAAGAGCAATAGAACTGGAGAATATGCCTGTTGGTGAATAATTTTTTATACACATGTTTTTATAAAACTTGATTTTCAAATATTTTCAGTTACTTGTTGTTCCTAATATCAATAAAACTATGAATTTATATCTCAATATTAATTTGGTTTTTCTTAATATTAAATTGGGTTTTCTCAATTCCAATTTGTATTTTCTCAATATCAATTTGGATTTCTAAATATCAATTTGTATTTTCTCAACATCAATTTGGAATTCTCAATATCAATTTGCATTTTCTCAACATCAATTTGTATTTCTTATTATCAAATTTTATTTTCTCAAATTGTTTTTCAAAAACTAGTAGATTTCATTATAGGCATATCTTCTTGGAAATTTAGTTTCCCTTCGCGCTCTCTGCAACCAACAATAACATTGGCCGATTGTATCTCCGATGGCCGATTGTATCTCCGGGATTTACAACTTAGTCGTTCCCAAGATAATGACTCTTAACTTCAAAAAAGTTATGTTTTATGCAACGCACCGTGACAATTTCCGTTACTAAAAAATTTCAAAAAAAACTCAAATTCGGCAAATTTCATGTTTTTCCACACATTTGAAGGTTTGTTTGGGGGCTACTATAAGCAGCAGAGTCTTTGCTTTTGCTTTGAAACTTTTGAAATCTTGGTTATGTAAAAATGCTCAAATTGGCCTGAATCTTTCCACGTTTTTTTCATCCTACATCTGTCGAATTTTCTTTCGTTTATTTTTTTCCTAAAGCTAATCCGGTGAAGCTCCACGCTTGTCTGCAGGAGACCAGAGGCTACCTTCTTACTAACAGACTAGCTCACTACCAGCTAACCTATTGGTGCACCCTGTCTCTTTTGCTGAATCACCATCAACGCACAAGGCGTTTAAAGGATATATGCGTTGTCGACGTACCTGTTTTCAGCACTTTTCTGGAAAAAAAATTACTTTAAGAAACAAAATTTTTGAATTCAAAAAAAGAGCACAGTATTTTTTTCTTGAGAACAACTTCAGCCAGGCGCCATTACCGTCAACAAAGAGCTCTATGATAACTAACTTTTTTGGCCTGAATTGGATATTGAATGTGGCCAATAAGAATGGCAAATATCGTATCCAGTATTCAAATTTAAATTTTAATTTTATCTATCTTACAATAATTTTTTTTTTCTCTCACAGTTTCATTCAACCACATTAATTTTATTGCGAGCAAGTGTCAACACGTTAAAAAGATGAATAATGATGATTCATTTCTCTCCTTTCCTTTCCATTTGATTTGATTGATTTTCATTTCATACTCTTCTCCTGCTAGTTCACAATTTTAGTCTATTTTTAGCTACAAAAAGAAAGACACTTTTACATTTTACCACAAAGAAAGAAAAAGAAAAATAAAAAAACACTCAAAGTTTGTTGAACGCTTAAGCGAATGGACACAATTGACCTAGAATTTTACAGCGGTATTCAATAAATTTTGTATTAATCGCTAAATGTATCGCATTAAATGTCAAGCGTATAGAAGAGCTAATAAAACTTTGAAATTTATATGATATTTTTTGCTTTAAATGTTCAAATTTAAAGGGGAGTTTTTGATTTAAAAAAAAATAACTCCATACCGATTCTTTTTTTAAGAGGGAAATTATTTTTTGTTTATTGAAATCTCTTTTACATTTTTTTTTTTTTTTTATATAAATTTATACTATTTTAAAATCTTAAATTTTTTTGTTTTGCCTAAAATCAAACACCGACTGTTCCATTTTTGAATTTTAAATTTTTTTAAGATTTATATTAAGATTTATGTATATACATTGATTGGCAAAAGTACAACATTATTTTAAAAGTTATAAACATTTTCTGAAATCAAAAGATTGTAAATAGTTAAATTGAGTTGTGTATTGCACTATCTGAACGTTTTGGCTAAAGTGCCAAGAACGTTTGCCCTTGTGTCAGGTTTAAAAAAAAAAATTGTGAGTTATATAATTATAGAATACTTCGCTTTACCCATTCCCTGGTAATGTACACTGTAGATATTATTAAACTTCATTGATGTTCAGAAATACAACTAAGGGAATAGTCGTTCTAAGGTGGCATTACTTTGAAAATTTTAATAATATATTATTTGAAGGTCACCTTTATGTCATTGGTAAAAGGTTCAATTTCGACTAATTCTAAGTCAGTTCATGGTTTATGGATTAAACTGTGCAGAGCTGCCAGATAAATAAATGGTATGGCAGCTTAATTGTCGGTGGTAATTGTTATTTTTAAAATTTTCCAATTAAAAATTGTATAAAAATTTTTCCGATTTATACTTTTTTACTTATGTTGGTATACTTAATTATTTACTGCCCAAACACTTAAAAAGGGTTATCCTCAAAAACCCCACTTAAGGGCTGATTTTGCAACACAAGTGGGTGAGTTCGGCCTGAGGGAGGACTATTCCTAAGTGCTGTTGCTACTCACCAGATGTTGCGAGCATATTTCCAACAGTAATAGAGGTATGATAGCTCCAGCTCCTAAACAAGGGGCAGGTGTATAAACTTCCCGGCAAGTTTATACGTTTGGTAAAAGCATTTTTTCACCCAGTGACTTAGATCCACCATTAAGTAAGCCCTAGGACAGGTACCCCTATAAATCTTTTCCACAGCTGATGTTAGTATAACAAGAGACAAAGAATCACTTTCCTTTTCCCGAAAATCACCTTAACCCGTTTAATTGTTTTCAAATTAATCTAAATACAGGGTGGGGCAAAAGTCACGAAGGGGTTTAAAACAGTCATAACTTTTTTAATTTTTAATTTTATTTTTTTTTTTACAAAATAATAAAATATGATATTGGGAGATTTTTTAAATTTAGGTGTGAAAGATTACGTCACGTAAGTGAGCACCATTTTCAGCCTCGCAAAGTTGAGCTCTTTTAATAGCATTTTCCATGACACGAGTCAGAGTATCTGGCTGCAACGCTCTTATTTCGGCTCGAATATTCTCTTTGAGCTGTGCAAGTGTTCTGGGTTTATTGATATACACCTTCTCTTTCAAATATCCCCAAAGGAAATAATCTGGTGCTGTTAAATCCGGCGAACGGGCAGGCCAATTGAAAGCTGAATTTTTGGAAATTAAACGTTCGCCAAAAATCTGCCTTAGAAGCTGCATAGTGGCTCGAGCCTGGCTTTAGTTCTTGCACTAACTGCACCTTGTATGGGAAAAGATGTAAATTTCCCTTTAATATTCTGCGTAAAGACCGCCGAGACGTTTGCAGCTCAGCAGAGCGCCTTCAAATTGTTGTTTTAGGATTCTCCTCAACACTCTCCAGAACGCGTTGAATATTTGCTTCACTAATTACAGAATGTGGTCTTCCGCTTCGTGGAAGATCCCTCACTGAGCCTTGTTCCTGAAAACGTGTCACTAAGCGTCGAATCATTGATTCGGATGGTGAATTCCGCACATTAAAATGACGACGATAGGCTCGTTGAGTTTGAATTATTGATCGATGATGTTCAAAATAAAGTTCTATGATTTTGGTTCGCTGGATAACGTTGTAACCTTCCATAATTAATCTCCCAGATTTATTTTACAAGTCCTAAAAAGAAAAATAAAAAAAAAATAAATTAGAAAAGTTATTAATTTTTCAAATCCCTTCGCGACTTTTGCCCCACCCTGTATATAACTTCAATCAATTTCATTCCGATTGGTCACTATCTGGCCATAAATCCCTTATATGACACTCTTTCGAAAATCTTTAAAAACTTTAAGAACAAATAATGTTAGAATATATATTCAATAAAAGTCCTCTTTATAAGCCAAAGTGGTGTTAGGCTTGACTCCATGTCTAAAATAAAGCTGTGCGCAGTAACACACAATGTCAGGTCTGACTAATAAGTCTCCTCCATAAACTATCAAACGATCTATAGCTTTATGTAGAAAGCTGTAACTACCAAAGTCCGTCCCTTGAAAATAATAAATTGAATTTTTGTTGGAACTCCACTAGCACGATATTGTTGAGCCTCTTAAAACTATAACGTGGTAGAGTTAGCCGACTCGAAACTATAAACAAATGCAAATGAAACTTAAGACAAGGGCGGCCTGCGCGGGCTGCTTCTCTCCCTAGATCAGTTTCCCGCATGATTTGTACAACTCCCAAACAAAATTACTTCCTTTAATAAGAGCAGTCAGATTTATGAAACTTGTTGACGTTTTTTAGTTGTTTTAATTGTATGTAAAATTGTTTGTATGCAATCGTACACTGCTTTGTTGTTAGCTCACTCTATTCGGAAAGGAAGTAACACTCTGCCTAATGATTGAAATTACAGAAAACGACTAAAGAGGGAATGACGCAAACTCCTAAGGGGTTAAGAACAAATCTATCTTCATAATTGATTTAGTAAGAAATGTTTTTTTTCTTGTGATTGGTTCGATGTGTTAGTGGACTTGTACACAAACATTTAAAATTTGTTTGTTTAGTGTACAACAAAACGTCAAATTGTATCTATTGCGGAGATGCAGTTTCCATAGTTTTTAATAAAATAAGATGTAAACACCTATTTATTCTTAAAAGTCAGTCATTCGTCCATTTGATTATTTCTTTTTTTGTTGAGTACACAAACAAATTATCAAAAGTGCAATTGCCTTCAACAGCTTCACAATTCACTCGTGTGTGGGCAGCTATAGCGGTGTTGGCAAGTGGAATACTAAATTTTTAATATCGTTGATTGTTTTCTTTTTTTTCAAATGCAGTTAGTTTCTGCTCTTGTGGTTTTTCTATAAACATAATTAAATGAGTTTCTAGGTAAAATAAAATCAGCAAGATGTAAATTTGCTGCATACAATTGAGCTAAAAAAATACCAGCGGCAAAAATTGCAAGCGCTACCACTTCTCAGGCCTCATTTCACTCTACCTTCTTTGAAAGTTTCTTTAAGAATGTCTTTAAAAAAAAGCGGTCTTTAAGTAGTTGTATGGGAATGTTAAGGACAAACTATTTAACGTGAACCGTTTTCAATTTACTCAATCCGCATTATTTGCAACAACATTAATGCTGAGGTAAAGCTTAATTCTAACTTTTTTCTGAAGGCCTTCTAGAAGCCTTTATGGTAGATGCGAGAAGGCGAGGCCGTAATCTCCAATGAAAAACCGTGTAAACATAAAATTTTTTTTAGGTTAAATCTCAGAAAATTATTGGTGCTCATGCCTTGGCCGCAGTTATAGATACAGACCAGAAGAAGGTATAGTGTAAAACAAACTAACCCGAAAAACTGCATCTTGTACCTCAAAATGGCTAAAATGTCGAAAAATTTTAATTTTTTTTGATCTGCTTAAACAATGTTTGGATCATTGCTTTCAAACTTTCAAACAAATTCAGTAAATTGATCTTCAGAAAAAATATTCCTTATACAATAAAATTTCTTATTCTTTGGAGAATTAAAATATCTTTTTTCCATTTTCCAGTTGAATTTCGAGAAATATCTGAAAAATTTAGGAAAAGGCTAAAAACTATTATCTGTAACGAATGATCATTGATTCGGTGATGTGTTTTTTAATTGTCTATAACTATGGCTTGAACACAATGTACTTTCTCATTAAATGTTATAAACAGGGAAACCAGAAATACTCTCCAAAAAACACGTTTTATGCGCTTGAAATATGCAGTAAAAACTGGAAAATTTGTCCCTAAAAATGTTAAAAAAATATGCAGGAAAAATTCAAAAATTGCTAATTTGAAAAAAAAAATTGTGGTCCTATTTTTGAAAAACTGTATAGCTAATGTGTTCCTATAGATATGGATCTATCTATGTTTTAAATTTCATTAAAATCGGTTTGAGAGGCAGAAATCGCCCCTATCTCCCTTCGTGGTCCTATTTTTAAAAAAATGCATACATTCTGTGTCCATATAGATATGGTTCTATCTATGTTTTAAATTTCGTTGAAATGGGTTTGATAGTTTCTGAGAGGAAGAAATTTCCCGCTATCTTCCCTCGTGGTCCTACGATTCGGCCCATTTTCAATAGGCTTGGTAACTGTGCCAATAAGAACCTATGACCCAAATGTAATCAAATTACATGGTTACATGGACAGCAAGCCAGCCAGCCAACCTGCCAGCCTGCCTGCCAGCCAGCCGGACGGACATCGTTAATTCGACTCAGAAAGTGATTCTAAGACGATCGGTATACTTTAAGGTGGGTCTAGGACCAATATTTTAAGGCGTTACATACATCAGCACAAATGCATAATACCCTCTCCACTATTGTGGTGTGGGTATAAAAACTATCCTAAACTGGCAATCGGTAATGCCCAAGCTCCATAGTATTTACTGACGAATTTATGAGATTATACACCATTTGGGCGGTCATCGGCTCACAGAAACAGAGTTATGTAAAGAGGTTAAAATTCATAAAGAAGTTATTTGTGCCGAATATTATCTAGATATTAACAACCATATAAGATTTTTTTCTAAGAGTGATTTAAGGGACGGTCGCTAAATTGTTTACTAATGTTAACATTTAAACGGAAGTTATAGCTATTTATAGATGGAAGCTTTGGACAAATGTGAACTGATTCTAAAAGAATTTAATTTGCAGTCAAATATTTTTGGGGTGAATTTAATCTAAATACCAACACAATTAGATAGTTTACCGACACAAAGACTTTAATTTGGAAAGAAGTTTTTATGGAGAATATGTAGAATTATATACCGATTCTCACCATTTACATTGAATTTGTTCTTATAAAATTAAAATGTATTTACCATATTTGATCAAATTATCTACAAGATTGCAATATGTACTTTTCATACAAGGTTCCCATTGACAGACAGCCAGCCAGACGGACGGATAAATATCGTATGATGACTTTGATTCTGAGTCATTCGGTATATTAAAAGATTGGTCCAGATTTCTTTATATTACACACATCACCAAAAACGTATATAATTGCTTTTTCCTTAAGATTAAGAAATTGAAGAAACAACTTGGTATACAGTTAGATATTTAAACAGAAAAGCCAAAATTTTGATGCGAAAGCACTTGTAGGCAACTCAAAACATTTAACATGTATCAAAATATGCCTCAAAAAGGCAAAATATGCGCTTATAATTTTAAAAAATTATGGAAAAAATCTTCTTTGAACGAAACTATGCAAAAAAAAAAAATGCCGCAAACGGTAAAATATGCAAAAATATGCACTAACAAATCGATGTCAAAATTCATAAAAAGCTCTTAAACGGATAAAGGTATTGTTTCTGCCTTTATTAGTAGCACAAGGAAAAACATGCTATTGCATATTTATGGTTTAAGTCATTCTGGCACCTTATAAGTCAATAAAACAAATTAGTCTAATTTTTATTAATATTGATAAGCAAAATTCGAAAGTATTAGGGCAACCCATTTAAAAGGAAATTAGCTAAAATCCCAGCTAGCATTTTCAATCGCGTAAGAGTCTACTGGAAATCTTATGAAGAGCGTGTTTGATTGTTGACGAGCTCATTTTTTAATCTTAAAAGATTCCTCGCACATGCCAATTCCTCTGTGGGATACTTCTACAATACAACGAATGACACTTATATCAATCGTAGAGAGATGCATTATTATTATTTTAAACCTCCTGAAATGTTCGGCCGTACAATTGAACCTCCTTAATTAGAGCGTCAAGCGTATTTTTTTTCCTGTTAAAACTTTTTATGTTCATACAATTAATAAGAACAAACCCTTAGATCGCAAATCCAATACCACCTGGTTAGAATCTTATTTGAGATTGAAAGATCCATAGGTCGGTTTGTTTTATTCAAATTGTATTGGCAATCGAATTTTAAGCACGCTCTTATTTAGGAAGCTCAGTAATTGTTAAATGACTCATTAGGATGGTCGTTAACTGTATGGATCAATTCGGTGGTATTGATAAAAAAACAACTCAAACAAATGTAGGACGATCGGCGAAGGCTAAGCCGTCCCTAAAGCCCACCAAAGTTTGAGAAAAATTATAATTTTACATGAAATCTGACTTTAAGTTTAATAACTTAGAAAATATTAATTTTGTAGAAAATTTGGTAACAAGTTTTTCTTTATCTCTTATTAAACAAAATAAACTTAAAATATCGAAAAAGCCACTAAAAAATCTAATTTTTATTAATGAATTAGTTTTGTTGAAAAACATTTTTATTATTTATTTAAAAAAAAAACGACCAGCCGGGCACCTGCCGTTTTACCCTAATTCGGGTACGCTGAATTCAGTGGTGCTAACCGTTTTTTAGTTTAGCTCTTGTTTTGAACATTTCGAAAACGGAGGAGGTTGCACAGCGTAACTCAAAACCGGTTTAGTTTATAAAATAAACTAAAAAAACGAAATTCCACAATAATATTACCTTTAACAATTGTTATAGGTTTTTCTAATATGCGTAGTCGTTTTAGAAACCAAATTTTTTTTTGGCAATGGGGATAAAACAAATTATGTGAGGTTGGTCATACTTTTGACCCAACTGAGGGCAATCTTGACGCTGTAGTGGCCAAATTTAAGAATTATATTAAACCGGCATATTTGTATGGGAGCCCCCCTAAAGGGTGGAGATGCAAGGCAATTATGTTTTAAGAAAATGTTAAGCACAAAAAACTAATGAAGGTCCGTCATATATTTAATCCCCCTAGGGGCGATTCCTTGGCAGTTCTGGGGCTTTTTCTTCAATATATTTCTTGTCTGTGTTGACAATTTTATATGAGAGCACCCTTAAAGAATAAAGAAAGCGTACAGGTATGTTACAGGGATGATAAATGAAAGACCCAATGTCGTACTTACAAACTTCTAAAATCGTACTTTTTCGACCCCAATAGTAATAAATCATTTTTTTTTATAAAAGAAAAAGACTTTTGTTTCGGTTACACTTGAAACCATTGGTACATACGGTCTATTTCGTTCCTTTGTTTTTATAATATTTTGGCATGAAGGCTTGATTTAGAATGCGGCATATGCATTCGTCCAATTATCAAGTGCAAAAATCTATTCACAATAGCGAAGTTTAGTGTTTGGTGCAAATGGTCTTGCAAAGAGCAAATGCAAAATATCATAGCGGTTTTGTTAAATCCAACAACAAAATACACAGAGTTTCCTTAAGATTTCATAAAAACGCTACGAAATTTTGCATTTGCACTTTGGCATAACCATTTGCACCAAACACTGAAATCCGTTTATATTCATTGCACAGTAAATACGAGTTGCCATTTTATATAAATTATAAATATGTATTTAGGTTTGAAAAATTTGGAAATAGTACCAAATGAGTCACGGGAATACCACCGTAGTTTTTGGCTTTGAATTGTATCAAAAAAATACAATTGCACCAACTTTATCAACCGTGGTACGTTAGAAACAAATGATATGCGTTTGACTATTTTTTTTTAAAGCAAACGCACACAAACACAAATATTAAAGCTGAATTGACGTGTATAAGAAAAAACAGTTCTAAAGAAAAAATTCGCATCAATGCTGCTGTTTACTTTTTATTTTAATTAGGTTTTGTTCAATATGAGTTTAGAGAAAACTTGTGAAGGCAAAAGTTGTTGGAAACTTTACTAACAACAACTTCTTAGAAAACGATTTTTATGTAAAACTAATATTTTCCTAAATATAAGTCATACAAGTCGGACTTTAAGGTTTTTTCTCAAACTTTGGCGGGCTTGAGGGGTTTTTTTAACAATACCCACCAAATTGGCGGGTGAGATCTAGATAAATCCAACTTTTGATTTTAACGGTCACCCTAATGACTCATACAGGGAGTCGCAAAAGATTCATTAGATGATGGTTTGGCGAAAGATACACAAGGCGTAGGATTGTGGTTTTTGTACTCTTGAAATAATCATTAAATTATTGCTTTCGGACTTGCGTGGTAAACATTCCAAGATTAAAGGACGAGCGTATCAGAAAATCTATAAAAATGTAGAACAATTTTGATGATTTTGTTGTCATTACTCGACAGGTAATCACCAGAAGATTGTTTTAGGAAGATTGTAGACTCATCGATCATTTGTAATCAAGGGTTAAGAAATTCTACACTAGAAGAAGTTTGTATTTTTTGTGTTGCACTGTGTTAACACAACAAACAATTGTTTATAAATTTTAGTTATTGAACTCCTTTTCTTGTACTGTTTATTATAGAGCACAGTTTTTTTCGCTTAGAAAATATTTTTTTTCCAGATATCATTTGTGAAGCTACTTTTCTCACGTACTGTATATTTGATAAACACAAAACAATTCTTTAAACGCGTTTATAATAAATTCATATCCAAATATTTCACCAGATTATCAGCCACTAAAATGTAATTTTTATTTTAAGTTCAACACATCATTTATACCAAAGGAATAATATAAAATTTTTGTTTTGAAATTTATTTTTGGTACTTATTTGTCTCTTTTAGTATACACTTTCCTTTTCGGTGTCTCTTATAGCTGTTTTCCCATTAAATTTTTCTGATGCTCTATTGTTTTCATCAATGTTTATATTTTTTAAAAAAATTCAAGAATAAAAAAGTCATTTGTTTTATTTTCAGCTAAACAAAATTCAAATATTGTTTTCATAAATAAAAAACGCATTTTTCAGTTTTTTTTTTGGTAAACTTTTGTTCTCTTTCCCTTTAAATGTCAAGGATAAAAATGAATGTTTATAAATTTTTTACTTAATTTTTCAAAAAACAAAACAATTTTATTTTCATAGAGCAACCATTAGAAGACAAAGTACGAAGAAAGTCTTTTTTTCTTTTTTTTTTTCTTCAGGAATTTGGTAAACAAATTATGCAAAAATAAAAGAGATGATAATAATAAATGCAAATCTGTATTTGCATAAAATATCTTAAATGAAGAGTTTATTAAACTAAATTAACTTAAATATAAGAATCAAGAAAAGCATTTTAAAATTGCTTAAGTGTTAAGGAATATATAAAATAAATTTTTTTTTATTTCAAAATTAACAATCTGTTAACTTACATATATGTATGTACTAAAAAAAATTAAAAAACTAATGGCCGATTTCACCAATTTATTTATATATCAATTTATGTTAAAAATTAGTTTTTCATGTCAAATAAACTAAAAACTCCAAAATATTCATTAAAAAAACAAAAAATATGCACTTAAAACTTGACAATTTTCAATAAAAAATCGTTTTTCTTTATTTTATTAAAAACAAAACAAAATACTGGTTAAAGCAGTGTTGCCACTTTGTGGGTAATTACCCGAATTTTGTATAATTTTTACTGTCGTGGGTAGGGCGTGGGTAATTTCTCTTACGTGTAATTCAGGTGTTATTTGAAATTCTTACTTCAGATACCCAAATAAAATCAAGATTCGATTTCAATGATGACATTTATTTCTTTATAAATATTGTTGCTAAAAAATGCGCAGTCTTCTTAACCAAAGTCTCGGTTTTTTTTAAGAAAAGACTTAATTCATTAAATATATATTTCAAAAGTTTGGTAATTTATGGCGCAAGAGGGATCCTTAGACTGGATGAAGATGCTTATCATAGTGATTTAGAACCAGAAGTTTATTGCAAAAATTATTCAAACTAAAAACTTGCCTGAGGGAAGATATGTTTCCAATATTCCAACATATAATTAATTTTATCTTTATCTTGCAACTTTTTAATGCTTTAGTTGGAAAAATATTTAAAGCCATTTACAGTTGTAAAACTGAATTACGAAGGGACAGTTGTATAAAACCCTGCAGGCATTTTGCTTACTGAATAAGGCATAACACAAAAAAAAATTATTTAAATCGGCATTGCCATTTGAAACTTATTTCAAACAAATGGGCATATAGGCAATAGGTCGTTACGAAACGCATTCCAGCCGTCCAATTTTGTTTCTCTTTTTCGAGCATTGCTGGCTGCGTGTCACGAATAAAATAAGCAATGTTGACCTCCAAGACGTCAATTATTGCTGGTTTATCAGCATAAACCAGTAAATATACAGCCCTACGGAAAACAATCAAGAGGTGCCACATCGCACGGCCTTGAAGTCTAATTGACAGTTTATTTTCTCTAAATTAACACATCGCCTTCATTGCTTAAAAAATAAGTTGCGTCAGTTTAATCATGAAGTCGCCTTTAAGTTGTGAAATCGATGGCTGATTTTCAAAGTAAATTTGAATGATTTGCTTCAAGCATGAATCTATTCATGATGATGTGCCTGAGCAAAAAGTGAAAGCAGTATGACAGTTCGTTTGACCGCTAGCCTTTCGTAAGCTCTATGGGGCTTAAAAAACACCCATTATAAATGAATGGCAATGAGCATTTTAAACCTTCCCTAGATATATGCAACCAAATGTGAAAGTTAAACTTTTTATTTGAGGAGTTTTATTTTATGTTTTATTAATTGTTTTAAGTCTTTAATGTTATTTTGGTTAATTTATTTAAAATTACAATAAGAATCTTAACAGTTTAACTAATATTGATCTTTAATTAGTTGGTTGTGTTTTTGCTTCTTTGTAAATGTCCTTTTATTAAATAAAACTTCAATTTTATATCAGGTGTCATTTCATTTAAATCGGGTAATTTTGCTTCATGTCAAGTGTAATTTTGAATTTTTCTGGTGGTAACACTGGGTTAAAGATTGATGTTTGACTGTTGGCTTAACGGGCACCGCAGTGGTGCAGTGGGTAGGACTCAAAGATCTTCTGAGGATAGAATGTGGTGATTCTTGAAACATGTAAAGATCAACCCGGGTTCGAATCCCAGCTCAGTCAGGAAAAATTATCAATAAATTTTAATTAAAATTCTAGGTTGTAAAAATTCCTTCCCTCAGTGAAAATAATTTAATGAAAATTATCAAAAAGTAATTTCAATTTTTGGGAATAAAAAATTTTAATTTCAAAAGATTTTGTTATTCGTGCTTAATTCCATGTTTTTATTCTTGATAAAAACACTTGAAATTTATTGTTGATGGGATAAGCTATTCCTATGCGCATTTCACTGGTTGCTTAGGCCAGATCAGCAGGAAACTTCATCCATAAAGATTTTAGAAAAACTAAAGATATTAAACCAAATAAAACTGTTAAACGTATAAGACTTATAAGCAACAGTTCTACTTGTAACAATATCAAAGTTTAAACAAAACACATCAACAATAAACAGTGGGTTCTGCAAAACAGTACCCGTAATTCATGGGTACTTTATTTTTCCCCCATTAAAGTATCAAAAATTTCAGTATTGTAGTGGCAGCCCATAATTTAGTACGAATATGTCAATGAATGGAGGAAAATGTTTTGTAAAAAAGTACCAAAAATAGTTACGATATTTACCCCTTAAATGTTCGAATTTCGAAAAAGTACCAAATTTGTATACGTATTTATTGATAAGTTTCGAATGTGGTATTAACTTTGTTTCTATGTTTATTGGTTCAAAAGGTAGATGGGGTGGCAAAGAGTACTAAAATTCAGATTTTACCCGTTTACCCCCTAATAGGGCCGATTTAAAAAAAGTACCAGACATCTGTCCGCTTATTTTTCTAAAAAACAACGATAAGTATTACATTTACTTTGCATCTTTTTTAGTTTTGGAGATATAAGGCTACCGAATTTTCCCGCTTTTACCATTTTTTACCTCCTAAACATTCGAATTTCGAAAAATTAGGTCTTAGTGGATCGATTTGGAGAGTGAATAACCGCTAGTCCAAACTTCTCATTCCCATGTAATCCATCTTAAGATTAATTACAAGTCCTCTATGCCACGATAAATAAGCATCAAATATGTATATGAATTTTTATAAAACATGCATACAACACCCTCTTTCAAATATTAATACATTTTAATAACTCCAAGACCAACAAAAGATAATCTGGGTAAAATCAATATTTGATCTCGTACAGCTTAACTAGATTTCCAAAAGGCAACCATTAAGAATTCAAAAGAGTTGTAACGGAAAATCATTAACAACAACAGAAACAACAACATACATTCGATTTAATTTACATGAAAATACAAACTATCACAAAAACGTCAATTTATTTCCGTGTAAGAATGTGATTGTATGCATCATGTGTATGTGTTTTCGGATATAACATCCATATCCTGTTCAAAATGTGTTTCCTCATTTATTAGTCTATTTTTGTGTCAGTTCGTTTATATACGTATGTAAGTATTTGTATGTTTAAGGATATTTTTGTGTTGGATGTTGACTGTCTATTAATCAATTAATATTGGCATGACTAACACAACATGTTTGTTAGTTTTTGGCTTGGTTTGGCTGCTTGTGTAGGTCGTAGTTAGAATTTAGTTGATTTTGAGTATGTTAATTAATTCAAATTACAATGTAAAAAAAAAATCATGTCAACTACCATAAACATGTTAATGTGCAAAAAAAGGTCTATTAGGATGGTACTTGATTGGGATACAGAAAAGAATTTAGATTTAAATTTAAGTGAAGACTGCACTGTTTGTATAACCTTTAGAATAATTATATATATAAGTTTGTCATTCCTTTCGCAAATTCTGCAAATTTTGGATCTTTAGCCCAATAAATTATAATTACTCAGGGTCCGCATGTTAACTGTTTTTCATTCACACAACCCTTTTGGAAAACACGCTTGTTTCCGATATTACATACACTATAACCCTAAGTCTAGACGAACGATTTGTATGGCAATTATTGCCGTAGCAACTATCAAATTCTATTGCCAACACTAGATATTAACGTATAGACTGCATAAATATGTATTTGAACACATGTTCAGCAACAAATGTTATAATATATTGCTGAGCAATTATCTTTAACACAAGCTGTCAAAATCAATTATCAGTTACAAAAAAGGAAAAATTTTAAACTTAAAACATAAAATTTAAATACAAAGTTTACAAATAAATAATAAAAAAAAAATTAAAAATAAATTGGTTGCCAAAGAAAATGTAAGTATTTATTTACATACAAATTCATGTTTTGTGTTAAGACATACGTTTACTCCACTTTGAAAAAAATTTTAAACATAGAACATTTCTATGACGTCATTCTGTCGACGTTATTGCTTATGTTTACAAATACAAATTGCGCATATAGACGTATAAACGAAAACGCAATGGGCTTTAAAACTTAAAAGTCGATTAACTTTGCATACTGGGCAACAGCAACTTCCAGAACTCAAATAGCGCCAATGCACCCCTAATAATCTTCCTAAGAAACGGTCAACAAACATTTTCAAAGTCTCCTAAGTTAATCCATATTTAAGTAATAAAAAAAAAATCAAATTATGTCCTTCCTGACTTGACTATGGTAATTAAAATCCTGTACGGACATAAAAACACACATACAGAAGTATTTTTATGTGTATGTGTATGGATTTTTTCAGCATTTAAGTGTAAAAAAGTATTAACACTCCTTGTGACCACATTTAGTTTATGTTCAGCTTTATTTTTTTTGTTCGTTGTAGTTGCAAATATCTACATAAGCATATGAACTTTGTAGATTGTAGAATAAAGTTTACAACCGCACAATGAAACACATAGACGTACATAGCCCAGTGGTTCGTGAGATTGTGATTAAATTAGTTCTGAGGTTAAAACTAGTGAATAAAAATATTGGTAGTTGCTGTTACTTAGGCTAAACTTACACCAACAAGAGACAAAACATTTTTTTTTTTTTTACTTATAAATAGCGTCTTCACCTGACAATTTTTTGTCATACCGAACGTCAAACGTCATATTAAAAAAACGCTGACAAACATTTTCGAATTTTTTTTATATAGACTTTGACGTTTGGTATGACAAAAAATTGTCAGGTTAAGACCCCATGATATAACAACAGAACATAAGTTCTTATGAGACAACTCACACATAACAAAACAACCGCAAAACAGACTGAATGACTAACTGCGACAAAGCATTGGTTGCAGAAAATAAATTTGGCTTGAATATAATTTACCCGCACAGAGTGGTGGGCCAAATACACTAGTGGTATGGCGTACTAGCTCTGAACGTGTATATTCGCTAGCTCATTAAAAACTACCGCTAGTCCCACTACAATCTACCTCACATGCTTTTGAGTGGCGAATTCAACACGGGGATGTCCTACGAGGTGGCGATGGATCCCTCTCCGCATAATCTGTACCAACCATAAGGGTTAGCTACTTATATCTTCAAAGCGTGCTAGCAAAAAGCAAGCGATTTTGTTGTTGTTCTAATAACGGGATCTATTTCGGATACACATTTTTTGGGTTGTCGTTGAAAAAAAATTGTTTTCTGCATTACTTGGAGCTATAGAATTAGCTAGCGAAAAGTGCGCACCTATTTTTAAATGTTAACACTAGATATTGGTGTCTAGGAAAAGATTTAGGTATGATTTGAATGCAACATCAGTAGACCCTGGTACAAATTAAGTGAAAGTGCTAACTACTTCGCCTGCCATTGGTGTCGATTACTACTTTTTATACCACTGGGACACTTGTCAAATGCTTGTCCGGTAGACGAATTGATTCGTGTACGTGTGCTGGACATAGGGGTGCCATACGGGCCTGATTTTCAAGTTTTTTAATGCGTGTCAAGTGTCAAGTGAATAAGTGATTTGTCAATTTTTTTTTTAAGATAACTATTTTAATCTCAAATTTGTTATCTAAAAAAAATCTTAAGTCCATATTTATATTATTAATACAACTAAGGAGAAATATGATGCATAGTTTTCTTTCTGTGCAATTTTAGTTAGGTTTAATATCAAAACCCATTACTCAATACTAGTTAATTTGCAACATTGAACAGCTGATTTGCAATACGTTCATTTCAGTTAAATTTTATTGTTATATTTTTTGTTGTTTCTTTTATATTTTTTCTGTTATTTTTACTTTTTATGATATTCTTGCTTTTATTCTAATAATTTGTATGAAAAAAATTATAAGAATTAAAAAAACAAATAGTGTCAAGTTTTTTTTCAAAATCAGGTTTTTTTGGCAATTTCAAGCTTTTTAGCAAATTGGATCTGGAAAGCCTAGCTGGACGTTATATTCGCCGTTATTCGCCGTCATATCTAAAGTTTTTGATTTTTCATCCAGCATTGTCGGTGTGACACACACAAACACATTTTCACTAATACTACCACAATGTTCGATCAGTATTTTGATCGGTGTATTTGGGCCATTCCAACAATCACGAAGTCAAACCTTTGATATGAAATGACTTTACCATTTGAAATCAAACACAATTCTCAAACGTTTTTCAATTGTTTGATTTAACTTTTAAATTCAAATTGATAATCAGGTATGTGATGAAAATCGATCGATTTCAAAACGACCGTTTTTAAAAGCTGTGATGAACTTCGAACGATTTTAAAATCTATTTCTGAATTAAAGTCTTAAGTTTTCGTTCAGAATACACTTCAGTTAATGTATATAATATAAAATTTTAAAGAATAAACACTGAAAATAAAAGGAATATGCATTTAAAATCCATTTTAAAAGATACTGAAAACGATATTTTCGGTTTCAAATCGTATAATTTTTAAAATCGATTTCCATCACATACCTGAATGATTTCAAAATAAACATTTGATACCACTGATGGGATTTGTGGTACAATTGTACCAAATTTGGTACAATTTAAACTTAATTGGTACACTGGTACAATTCATCTTTTTTGGTACAATTAAAACAATACCCATGTAGTTTTGTCATTTTTCTTAGGTGGATTAACTCACTTTTCTTTTCAATAATAAAATTTTTATTAACATACCTCCAGCCCGGACCAAAACTACCAAATATTGCATTATTGTAAACTTGTGCTTATGATGTTATACTAGTATATCCCTGTAGGAAGCCTGGGATCAAGTGTCTCCAAATTCCACTTTTGGTTTTGTGACACTGTCCACACTTTTGTGTGTCTTTGACAAGAAAAGAAATATTCTTTTTTCCTTTTGTATTCCCCCACCACAATAGTGGAGGGTATTTAGCTTTTGTATTGATGGGTGAACACTAAAAAAATCTAAATAATATTCAAAAAAAGAACTTTCACATGAATCTTAGACTCCTAACTTAATTTTGTTCTGGCTGGTCCATGATTGTCCATGGGACCGAAATAGAGTCTTTAAATACTGTGCTGTCGGGTATCAAATGGTCGGACTTGACCGATTATAGTTTTTTACTTGTTTTGTTTTTAATTTTATTGAATAAAAGTGTTATGTTTGCTATTTTATTTTACAGCGAAGTCTTGGTACAATTTATGTCAATTTAGTACAATTTTGTCATTGAGACGGTACAATTTAAAGATTGTCAGATCCCAACAGTGTTTGATACCAATTGTTTTATCAATGTGATGTCAAATGTTAAATTAAAATCAAAAATAAACTTGGCAACACTAAAGCGAAAAATAAATGTAATCATTAAAAATGGCGATTAAAGTTACATTTTTTACTTTATGTACATGGCTACACTATTAAAAATAAATTTTAATATAAAGTGAACAGCTTATTTCTTGTGAAAAATAAAAATTATTTGTGAGTTATGACAATGATTAAGAATACGAAAAAAAAGAAAATAAAACGTGAAAGTGAAGAAAGTTTCTTGAACGATCCTCAAAATATTTCGTCTTTGCAAGAATTAGAGGACGGAAAGAACATTATTTCATCTGTTCGCTATGTTGCCGAATGTTTATCGCACAGTTTATTTAAATAAATAATTTATTTAAATTACAAAATAAAATATTTGTATTTATGTTCCACATTGTATTATAATCCAGATTTAAAAAAAACATTTGAGAATTACGTTTGAAAGCAAGTTGAAAATAAAAGCATTTTTCAACTTGATAATAATATCGCCTTTTTGTTGAGAATGCTATGATTTTCAAATGATTTTCAAATCATTATCAAACGTTTGTCGTTTGATAAAACGTTTGATTTCACATCATTACCAATTTGAAATCAAAGCTCCGTTTTTCAATTGTTTGATTTTAACATTTAAACTCAAATTGATAATGATTTTAAAATAAACATTTGACATAAAATTTGTTATCAATGTCAAATTGGTATCAAATGTTAAATTCAAATCAAAAATAAACTTGGCAATGAATAAAGTAAAATTTTTAGTTCGTGGTTAAATGTGTTTTACAAGTGGACGATTTACTTCTTGTGAAAAATAAAAATATTTTGTGAGGTATTACAAAGATTAAGAATGCGAATTAAAAAAATAACATGGGAAAGTAAAGAATTCATAAGTTTGTTGTATCATCGCTGTGCTTCAGCCCTCAAAACAAAAAGGAGCCAATTTTTTCGTCTTTGCAAGAATTAGAGGACGGAAAGAAGATTATTTTATCTTTTAGCTATGTTACCGAATGTTTATCTCACAGTTTATAATTAATTTAAAATAAAAAAAAAAAATACTTGTATTTAGGTTCCACATGGTATTATAATCCACAAGTGAAAATGATTGGAGAATTACGTTTGAAAGTTAAAATCAATTTCAATTGAATTTCGATTTGAAAATAATGTCCCTTTTTGTTGAGAATGCTATGATTTTCAAATGATTTATAAATCATTATCAAACGTTTGACGTTTGAGAAAACGTTTGATATCAAATCATTTTTAATTTGAAATCAAACCTCCGTTTCTGTTGGGTTAAGACGAAACAGACTGAAACAAACCTCGTTGCACATAATTACATGCTTTCTTATGAGGTAACCCACACCAATCAAGACAAGACAAAAAAAAAGAAAAAATTGTCACATTGGTGTGTGATTACTAAAGCGCTGCACGAATGCATTTGAATGCCGTTTCAAGGCATTCGTTTGTTTTTTAAATGCTGATTGTCGATTGCTCTTTGCTTACGAATCAAATACTATGTTGTGAAAAACACATAAAGCACAAAAAAAATATAAACACACAAATGCAAATGAATTTTAAATGGTGTGTTATAAACGACCAAATACGAAGTGCAAAGAGCACGGAATATACTTTACACAACAACGAACAAACAAATCACACTTACTATACCAAATGACACCAATCGCACCAAACAACAGTAACTGCTTACTGCTACAACAATACAACAAGACCAAAAAAAACAACAGGCATTTTGTTTGTGTAAAATTCCTCGCCGTTGTCACCCTGCAAATTGATTCATTTTGATAAAATGGACTGGTCCGATGTGAGACGACATGTCTTCGTTTTTTAACGACATGTTTTCGTTTTTAAACGACTTCAAAACTAATCCTCTTGAGTATACCATGGAGTAGTTTTAGTGATCCAAAGGTGGGTTATATGGTCCTGCCCTAGGACATCGTAATGTTAAATAGACCATGTTTTTCCATACGTTTGGGTTACTTTTGGACTAGTCCTGGTCCCTTGTGGGCTACTCTTTACACGCGTGTTTGGACTGGTGCTATTATTTGCAGGGCAATATCTTACTACTACATAGGCGAAACAAAAGGAAAAATGTGTTTTGTGTGCATGTAGGTGTGGCAGATCACAAGGTGTGTATTGAAAAGTTGACCGTACATAACTGTGTTATAGACTTACAATTGTTGTGTTTTGTGTTTTCGTATACATCAAATTAGAAATTGAGTTGATTTGTTTAAATCAAACTACTGCTTCACACCGAGTTGTTTGAAACCAACTACTGTTTTAACATTAATTTGGTTTTTCGTAATGTATCATTCGAACTGATTAAAAAAAAAACACAGTATTTGACGGAACAATAACTTGGTGTGGAGAACTGTGAAAAAGAAACAAATGCATTCGTGCAGGGCTTTAGTGATTAGCAGTTGTCTTTTAAGACAAAAACTTGAGAAGATGTTTTTTTTTTGTGTGGGTTAGCATTAAACCAGTGTCTTTGATTTTAAAGACAAAAACGTTTTGACTTTTGTTGGTGTGGGTTCAGCTTAAATTCCTGTTCAATTTTTTCTACTTAAGCCTTTCCCAAGTAAACGATGTATCGATTGCTTCGATGACATCGCAATTGTCAAAAAAGGTTTGCACTTTACACTTCTGGGTTTTAGTTTTTACATAAGAATATTAAATGTACATAACTGATTATACATATGTTTGGTTTAGTAACTAGATAAAACTTAGTTCTTTTTGCTCTGTTAACCACAAAATTTCCATATATTTGATGTCAGATGTTATTTGAAATTAAAACCGAGTAAAAATTAAATATGAATAAATTTTGATTAGATATTGTGGAAAAGAGAATATTAGTTTTTTGTTACTTCTTTTTTTGGTTAACCAAAAATTGGTTAAGAATTAAACCAATATTAGAGAGTGAAAAAAATATAAAACAAGAAAAAATGCTTTATTGGCCTAGACCATTTATTTGAATTTACACCCACCACCATTTATTGAAATAAACTAACGAAAAATTATTAGTTCAAAAAATTTTTAGAAAATTTTTCATTAAAGGGGGCGAACCAGAATTGTAATAAAAAAAAATACTAAAAAAATTAATTAAAAAAAAAAAAACAATGTATTCGACAGATTAATATAAATGTTTTTAACAAAGCGCCAGTATTAGACAACTTTTTCGATCATTGCTGGCCGTATGTTACGAATAGCACGATCAATTTTGACCGTCGAGTGTTGCTGGTTAAGCAGCATAAGCCAGGGAATTCACGTAGCCCCATATGCCGTGATGCCAGAAGATAGGAGTTGCATGTTCAGAAGGACGGCCCTAGTGGTATACCTTCAATATGCAACAAAAGCCGATGTATTACCTCCAAGTGGTATCTTCTGGAAACATCTCTCGAGATGGCTAACAATACAAGGCTCTAGCCGAGGCTGGCTAGGAATGGCGGAGCGAATTTCCAAAAGTCTAGCGTCCTTGAATTTATTCAATGACGTGAAGTATTGACCATAGTACTTACGGTAATATGGTTTCCTCGGGGATCAGTGGCCCGCAGGTGTTTAGCACCACCTGTGCTGATCATTGGTGAGGAATCATTTTTACCTACCATTTGCAATGGAGACTCTTGTAATGTCAAGGGATCTGTGACAGAAAGCCGAAATTTTTGCCAAGTAACACTATTTGTGGAGGAAGAGGATGTGAAGGATGTTGATGGATGTTGATGGATGTTTGGACCGACTAGGAATTACTGGGTCGGATGTTACAAGAAGTGTGAGATGATTTGCAGTGCACGACCATAGTGAGTTGATAAGTAAGCCTTCTCAGGCCAGCGATCGAGGGTCTGCTTGTCTTCTAGCTTTGGAAGTGCACTGCACATGTGGAGTGCATCATATGTATGGACCAGTAGCAGGTCTCTTGAAAGAGTTCGTTCACTTTTGTGTTCAGGTAGAGGGTGTGAAAATTCATACAATTGGTTGTACTCTGCATGGGTATAAACCTGTTAAGATCTTGGTTTGTAGCGAGCTTCCCCACAAATAATTAGTGTTACCGAACAAAGACTAGGCTTTCTGGTTCAGAATGCTTTTCTTACAACGACGTCGGTAAATCTGATTACACGAGGTGGCTGATGGTGGTACCCAAACTAACGCGGGTAGATGTTTTCCAAATTGCAACTGGAGCAAGTGGAGTGGCTCGGTTGCTATGAAGGAGACATCTGTGTCCTGTTACTATTTAACAGGAGCTGTTGACAGAAAACACGCAGCAAGAGATTAGATAACTCGAACTTCCTAGCAAGGAGTTTGAATGTTTTCAGTTCCGCCAATTGTTAACATATTGCAAGATATGCGAGACTATGTCAAATCTCTGTACTATCGACATTTAGAGTAAAATGTAAAAAACTATGTGGCTAAAACCCACCATGCAATTAAGTCATAGTGCAGATATGCATGTAAAACATGGACATATGCCGTGATGCCATCTCTTGGAGAACTAAGCGTGTGAAGACATTTTAAAAACGGGCTAAAAAGGGCTAAATAGAAAAAACTACGATTTTTGTACTTTATTATACAATTTTTTTTTTTTTTTTTTCAAAAAAAGTAAAAAATAGGTTCAAAAAATATTTTTTAAAGTAAAACACCACAAATTTGAAACAAAAACGTTAGGATGCACCTAAAGCTATAAGCAGGTTTCACATCCTCTTAAAATTGGTTATTGTTTTATAAAATATGCAGTACCTACTTGTTCATCCTCTTCTTCAATTCGTAAATCAGAATTACTTTTAGGCATAACTGGTCAAGTGTTTCGTAGCTGGAGCAATAACAATTAATTTGTCTAAGAATATATTTAATATGAAGTAAATGTCTTCAATTTTAAAATAAATCATGAAACCAAAATTCCTCTCCAGTTCAGCGTCTTACTACGGATATATCAATATATTTTTAGCAAAACTAGAAAGGAAATACTATTTAAAAACTAAATTATCTACCAGGTTATTTAAAAGAAATCATTCCAACGATATTGTCTTGTATTTCTATATAATATATTTGCAATATTTTAGAAATGGAAACTTAAAATATCACTTAGGCCTTAATTATATAAAACGCAACGCCAATGACTTACATTGAAAGCAAAAACAAACAAACTCATACAGATATTCATCTACCGTTTTAAAATTTTCAACGCCACAAGCTATTATAATTTTAAATCGCAATGTGAATTTCTGTAGAAAGCATCAACAAAATTCCAAAATAATTATGACTTTTTTTGTTGCTTTCAAAGTAATTCTTTGGCGTTGCTTTGCGTTTTACATAATTAGGGCCTCAATGTCCAAAGCTTATTGAAAGATAGTGTTAATTTCTTATTAAGATTTTAGTAACGATTAAGATAAGTCCGTTTGACGTTTTTATCCTTTAAACTTGACGATTTTCAACCAGTTTTTTTGCCTCTCAGCTTTTCATAGTAATGTGCTCATAATGGTTTCTTTGAGGGATTATTTCTAGGTAACAATTAAGGACATGTATTCGCGATTTGGATTTAAGGGAAATGAAAATACTTTTTGTAAATAACAATTGTAAAAAACGGCAACATTTTAACATTAAATGAATATAACTTTTTAATAGAATCTGGGAATTTATTTCTCATGGTGAGAAACATTTATTTTATAAATCATATTAATTCGAATGTGTATTCTTAGTCAATTACAATTTTAATAGCTTTTTTTATACTTTAATAGTCTTAAGCTTCGTACAGACGGTGATCAGATCTTACAATGTTGTCATTTTTCTGACAATGGTGCCATTGTCAGATGCATTAATTTTACACATCTGCCAAATGAAAATGAGCTTACAATGTTCAAACAGTTGCAAGACATTTTTAGGTAATTTTAATGATAACATTGTAAGATCTGACCATCGTCTGTACGAAGCTTTATTCCTTCAATATTTTTTTAAAGATTTGCTGGCAACTCATACAAAAATCGGTACAAGTTTGAATCTTATATGTGTAAAACACTAGACCAAGGTTGGTCAAAAAAGAAAATTAAAATTTTCAAATTCGAACATTTCGTAAACTAAAGGAGATAAACTATGGATAACTCGACTAACACTAATAATTAAGAACTCTGGATTGTTTTTAACTTTTCTTATACGCGAATTGCCCTTATTTGGGAACCAGTGGAGGCTCTCCAGATATGTCTATGTACCCCAAATCCTGAACTTATACTCAAGTCCTTAGGTAGCACATGTAATTTTATTAACTTTCATTACCATATCAATTGATATAACAAAAAATATGTAAACATGACTTACGATCAAATCGAAAGGGTGTTTAAATTTTAAGGGCCGATGTTAATTTTGAATAAAACACAAACTATTTAGGAAACTATTGCCATTTCTTTTTATTATGAGAATACTGGTATGGTTCAATTATGAATGGAACAGATGGTCTAAATTTTCGATGACGCTGAGGCATAATTGAGGTTCTATGCCGTTAATGTGCCGAATTATCTCATTTTTTAGCTCTTGAATTGTGGCTGGCTTATCGACGTTCGCCTTTTCTTTCAAATAACCCCAAAGAAAGAAGTCCAACGGTGTCAAATCACATGATCTTGACGGCCAATTGACATCGCCACCACGTGAGATAACACGGCCATTGAATTTGTCGCGCAAAAGAGCCATTGTTTCTTTAGCTTTGTGGCAAGTGGCACCGTCCTGTTTAAACCACATATAGTCCACATCCATATCTTCCAATTTGGGCCATAAAAGGTTCGTTATCATCTCACGATAGCGAACCCCATTCACAGTTACTGCCTGACCGGCATCTTTTTGGAAAAAATTCGGCCCGATGATGCCGTCAGCCCATAAACAGCACCAAACTGTCACTGTTTGTGGGTGCATTGGTTTTTAACAATCACTCTTGGATTATCATTCGCCAAAATGCGGCAATCCTGCTTATTGACGAATCCACTGAGGTGAAAATGTTCCTCATCACTGAATATGATTTTCTTCGAAAATTGATCATCTACTGTTCTATTTGTTGCAACCATTCTGACCATTGACGACGTTTGGAATGGTCAAGAGGCTTTAGTTCTTGAGTCAATTGCACTTTTTTAGCGTGTTAATGCGAGACTTAATGCATAATGCCCATCAACGACGAGCGTGAGAGGTGCAATTGGTGGGCACGACAACGAGTTGAGGTGGACGGCTCTACAGCCACACTATCGCTAACAGCAGCAATATTTTCTGCAGTACGAGCACTGGTGTTTTCACATCTCCTACAAACCCGGTTTGCTCAAAATTTTGCATGATTTTTCCGATAGTACGCACATTTGGAAGATTAAATTAACCGAAAAAAATCACGAAGTGCACGATATGAATTTTGATTAGAACGCCCATTTTCATAATAAGCCTGAATAACTTTAACGCGTTGCTCGATTGTGTATCTTCCCACCCTTTAAATTGACTCTCTATTAACAGTTTTGACATTTTGTTAATTAGAAAAATTTTAAATTCAGTCATGAGTTTTTTTATTAAAGGGGCTTGATAATTTCTAGCAAAAAATCATTGATCATAGTGCGATTACGAGCTTCATTGTCCGTAACGGGAGGTCCGGCTTCTTTTTTGAAGAAATATGGTCCAATGATGCCACCCATCAGCGTGACAACCGCACCTAACGGTGAACTCTTGTGGATGTAAGTCCCCAATTACATTATACGATTTTTGTCGTTTCGATTCTTACCTAAGAGGGTAAGAAAGAAAGGGTAGAGAGGAATTAAAAGGTGGCACAGAAAAAGTAGTAACGACGAACAATGTAAATATCAGACCGAGTTCAAAGAAGAAACGACAATAATCGCAACGACAAAAATCCTATAATGTCAATTAGGACTAATGGAGTTTATGGGGTCAGTTGTGAATTAATTTTATTCCGTATGCCGCATTTCCGTTTGTTTACATACTCGTTAAGTCAAAAATTAACCCCAATTAATTTGAAATTTGATGGCGTTGTTGAAGCAAAAGTCTATCTATGATGATTTGCCAGAGTACCCTGATCATAAATGTCAAAAAAAAAGTGAGAGCAGTAAACAGTTCGTTTGACAGCTTACCCTTTTGTAAATTCTGTAGGGCTGAAAACAACACCCTACAAATTGAAAATATTTAAAACTTGACGCTTATTTAGTTTATCTGTGCGTTTGAGTAAAATTGACATACATATTGTAATGTCAGGGACATGTGAAAAATGTATCGAAAAATTTTTATGAGCACATATGAAAGTATTTTGGCCGAATTAATTGCTAAAACCCGTTCTTATGTACAGAAGAATGGAAGTTACATGTAAATTAATTGAAAATGATAATTACAGCAAATTTCGAACCACCAGTATCACTGGTTAAAGATTGATGTTTGACTGTTGGCTGGCAGGCACCGCAGTGATGCAGAGGTTAAAACGTCAAAGAATTCTGATGAAAGAATGTGGTGATTTTTGAAACATATAAATTCAACCCGAGTTCGATCCCCAGCTCAGCCAAGAATAAAAAATTATCAAAAAATTTTAATAAATTTCATGTTGTAACATTCCTTCCTTCAGTCAAAATGCATAATTTAATGAAAATTAAATTTGATGAACTCAAGCCTAACTAAAAATATCAAAAAAATTTAACTGCCTGGCCCACGATGTCGTCAAAAACAATTCTTTCTTTTATTTATATTGAAAACAATAATAAAAAACAAAAATTTGTTTTTGTTTTCAATGTAAATATGCGAAAGAAACTTTCGTTTAGATATTGTGGGCCTGGCTGTAAAATTAACAGTTCATCTTAAAATCACAAGTGTTCGTAATTATTAAGTTCACTAATCTAATCATTAAAAAATCCAAAAAAAATTTTATCCACATTTGTGACTAAATAGTACAATAGATCTCTAATTTTATTTGCAAACGCATATTTTCCTTCAACTCCGCACATTGGGGTATATCGCAAAAAAAAAGGGTAATAAATCTAAATCCTCTAAACTACTGGCCGGATAATAAAATGATGTATGCACAAGTCGTAGATCAGGACACAGGCTCTAAGAAAATCCCATTTGTGATCACCCTGTAAGAAGAGAGAAATTCAGGCTGTCAAAGTTGATCCCCTCTGGTTATGAAATCTTTGTAAAGCTTATAACTTGTGCAAATACTGACAAATTTCAATGCGGTTTATAGTTAGGAGATTCAGATTTATGACCCCTTTTTTGCGATTGCCCCACAGTGCGACGTCTCCTTGAAAAAATAACATTCAAAACAGATGTATTTATTGTTTTTAAACTGTGTCTTTTAAATCACTAGCTATTTATTAATAATTTGTTTTTTATCACGTTTTTTTTTTTTTTCTTCTTTCAGGTAAGTTTATGGAATTCTTTTTCTTACATATTCACAGAATATGTGCCAAGTAAGTCGAATATGTCTTTTTTAAATGAAAATGGTGTTTGTATTTTTCACATACGCACATCGTAATATTAATTTGTATAAATGTAGAATAAAAATGTTATTAATCATCAATCTCGGCATAATAAACCCACAATTTCATGATAATTTAATGACAGAAGAACAAGCATAAATTTATAATCAAATCGGTAGATTAAAGAACATAACAAAGCAATCAAATAAACAAATTAATGATTTAAAAATAGATGTTAAATATTTTCTTTGTTTTTGTTTTTTTTTTTTTTTCTTTTGTGAGTGTAAACAGTTGAAATTCTTAAAATAAATATTCTGCATTTAAAAGTGTTACAGCATTAAACAGACAAAAAGTCTGACAGCCTGACATAAGAAAATTGTCTGTGTGCATTAAGATTCCCAAAGGTAAACTTCCATTATCGAAAATAAATCTCCACATAAACGAGTCTGCAATTAAAGTCTGTAATTTTGTGTCGTTGGGCTTGACACAGAAGTGCTAAATAATCTTCCTTTTTTTGCCTCGAACTGCTGGGCACTACGTTTATTTATTAGCTAGAGAAGATTATAATTACAATCACTCATAAGAGTGATTATAATTGTAGAGTAAATAAAAAAAAAGTATAGGAATGTAAATTAGATGTAGATCTCTTACATGCAGCGTTATGCGAGCATTGGTATGTACATATATTTACTTTAAAGTACCTGATATTTCCGATTAAAGTTAGAGAAAGCGCTTTGAAATTTGTAACATCCACGTTGATAAATGTTGCTTTTCTTACAGGGTTGAAGTAAGTATTTAAAATTAAAAAAAATGTGTTTATGTAGGTAAGGAATTTAAATTTCAGTTTTATTTAGGGCAATTTTAGGTTATTTTTTTTTTTTATTATTAATTTGATGTAAATTTGGTAGAGTAATTTAAAAAGAATCAACTTATTAGCGCTGTTGCTAAGGGATAAGTGAAATATACATATTTTAATTTTTAAATCCCAACCTGCCTTCGGTCGTAGATAGCCGAAGCGGTTTGGAATAGCTCCGTAAGTACTAAATAAAGATACTATTACAGTGGCTTTCAAACTACAATGTTACTAATATTCGAGATTACAATTAATACAATAAAATTCAGTTAAATTCAAATGTTAAATTCAAGATATTTATATTATACTATACTTTCGTTTTAAATTCCGTATTTTCAATTCATTAAATTATTAGACTTTTACTTAATTTTACATATTTCACTTTCAAGATTTTAAAATTCATTTTCCATATTTATCATATTTTTACTTTTCAAATTTCATACATATTTATAATTTCCATATCTAATATTAATGTTCAAATGTGATTTGAACAAGTCAAATGAAAGTGTTTAGTTTTTTTTCATAATGAAATATACCATTTGTTACGACAAAGTAGGCTATGCCGATTCTTAAAATACCCTTCATGCTTTAGAAAAAACATAAAGTATTTAACTCTGCGTTGCGAAATATGCAAAGGGGTAAAATTTTGGCCACTATTACGGTTTACAACTCAACTCAGTTGAGTTCTAATAAAGAAAACTGGTTGTGATCAGTTGTAATTTTTCTAATTTTTTTGTTCACCGCAATTCAGCAAAGTTGTAAACCATAATACAAAAATTAAAAAACTCAACTCCATTGAGTTGTAAACCCCAATAGGGGCCTATAGCTCAACCAATTAAACTTAATATGTATTCTAATATCTAGCTAGTATCTATCATTCTTCTATCTTTCTATCTATCTACTAGGGTGTTCAATTAATCGGGTTCTATTTTTGTTCGATTAAACGATTAATCGATATTTGGCATTTTTACTTATTCGATTAAACGAATAAAATTAATCGATTAATCGAATAAATCTAATTCCAGAAATTTTATAAATTACGAGATATTTTGCGATAATTTTAGAAAAAAAAAGTACTTGAGTAAATAAACATTTTTTTTTAAATAAAACTTGTACTCACTAAACATGACTGTTTTTTAACTCCAACGGACACATACATACATTTGGTTTGTTTATTCGACTTAAAACTTTAAAAAATTATACATTTAACAGAAATACTGTATATTATTATCATTCGATTAATCGGTATAAATTCTTAAACCCCTTAATCGACATTAGCAATTTCAATTATTCGAACAATTAATCGTCTATAATTTTTCGATTAATCGAACAAGAATTAATCGACTAAACACCCTCCTATCTACTGTATAAAAAATATATGAAATTCTCGTGTTACGGAGTTTGTGATTGAACTCCTCCGCAACGTCATGACCGATATTTATGAAATTTTTTGTGTGTATTTGTTAGGTATGAGAAAAGGTCTTAAAGTATATTTCATATCGGTGGAGGGAGTAAAATAGGGCAAAAGAGGTAAAAGCTCCCCCTCCCTATACCTTCTTAACTAATCAACCGGGCTTCTTAAAATTTGGCATGCAGATACTGTAACACCTGAAAGAAAATGGGAAACAGGGCGTAAAATTGGGCAAAAGGGTAAAAGTTCCCCCTCCCTATTTCTTCTTAACTAATCAACCGATTTGCTTGAAATTTGGAATGCAGTCACTGGAACATCTGAAAGAAATAAGTTTTATGGCAAAACAGCGTTTCCCGGGTCAGCTATTTAGACTACTGTATAAAAATTGTTTAATTTATTTTTTGTTTCCTATAGACTGCTAAACCAGAGTACGAAAATAAACAAAACGAAACGTTTGCTTTCGTTTTGTTTTGTTCTTTGCAGTTAGTAAAACAAAAACAAAACCAAAACAATGATAATGATTGTGACATTTTGTTTTGTATTATTTTTGCTTGTGAGCGCAAATTGTACATTAACATAAACGTACACAGGTGGAAAAGAAAAGAGTAAGAACAATATTGAAACATTCAGAGAAAAAACGTTTGACAAACGTTTGGTAATTGATTTACGCACTACAAAACGTTTCTCTATCTGTTTTGTACTCAGATGTACGATTGTAACGGTAAATTAAATAATGCAGATGAGTGGAAAGCCAATTGTTTCGTTTTCTCTCTTTGACACTTGAAAAGTTTTTGTTTTGCTCATGTACAATACAATTTAAAAATTTTGAATAGTTTTGTACATTTTGCAAACGTTTGCGAAATGTTTTGTTTGTTTTCATACTCTGTTCTAAACTGCTAGTCCGATTTTACTAAAATTTTCAAAAAATTGCGCCAATATAACACAATAGAACACCTTATGAGTTGCCTAATTTTTTACGGCGAAATTGTGACTATATGAAACATGTTTTTGGAAATGTACGACGTTACGTTTTATGCTCTTACGACGAACGACCCCACTGCGTTACCAACAAAATATTTGTATACCTTTTGTTTTTTTTTTTTTTTTCATAAATGTAAATTCGCGAAAATTAAAGAAATTTTAAGCTCTCTCGAAAATTTCAAAAGTTTGGTAAATTAGAAATTTTTTTTTTACCCCCACCGCAATAGTGAAGAGGGTATTATGCGTTTATATTGATGTTTGTAACACTTTTGGTCCTAGACCCACCTTCTAGTATACCGATTGACTAAAAAAAACTTTTTGAATCGATCTAACGATGTCCGTCCATTTGGCTTGCAGGCCGGTAGGCAAACCTACAGGTCGCTATTTTTGTAACAATTTGATGATGTTTGGTACATGGGTTCTAACTGTGAAATCGAAAATAGTGAGATTGTGCCCATGAACCAGTTACTTAGATTACACAGGTCTTAACTTATTCTTTTGCATTCTTAATCATTGAACCAATGTTTATTGAAATCGGTCCACACTTGACCATAGCGCCCATCTCGAACAAAGCTTTAATATTGACATACAATTTGGTGACAAAAGCTTTAACGATATCTACTATGTCAAGGCCTATCCAATAGGTCTGCTTACTTCTACAACAATACAACTATACAAAAAACAACAGGCATTTTGTTTGTGTAAAATTCCTCGCCGTTGTCAAAATCGTACTACTACACAGGGAAAACACAAGGAAAAATGTGCTTTGTGTATATGTATGTGTGCAAAAAACCGAAAACGTAAACAAAATACACATGTGGAAGGAAAATGTAAACAACTTTTGACATCGTTGAGGAATAAACAAAGTAAACATCTGACTTCTTGCGCAGACCTATTGGATAGACCGTGGTCATGGCAAAATATTGTGGTAGTAGGTCCAAAATCAACCAAACTCCCATATAAACCCCTTTCTAAAATCAGTTGGGGCAAACAAATATCATAACTGCCCATGAGTTCCAAGCAGGGTAGGGTATCAAATGGAGTTGACCGACTTTCTTCGAAAATTCGGGGAAACGAGAAAAAGTTTTTTGAGAAACAGTTTTTTTTTTTTTTTTTTGGTTAACTGTTTGTTACCAGCACAATTACAAATAATATTCGAAGAGCAATAGTCACGTAAACTTTTAGCTTTTTGTAATAAAACAGACCAGAGTCTCTGAAGGGAGTCGAACCCGTAACCCTCGCACTGATGGACTAGCTCACTTCGAACTAGCCTATAGAATCAGAAACTCTAGTTTGTATTAAATAGCGCTTAAAAGACAATAAAAATACAATGCTTTAATAACTAAAATCTACGCAGATCCTCTTTATTTTAGCGTACTATAAACTTAAATTGAAGTATACTTTTAGGATTCTGCAAGGATTTCAAAAATTCCCTCATTTCAAACTTATTTGTCTATGCAGACATTCAAAGTAAATAATTTAGCAAAAAATTGTTTATATTAAGTTTGAAGTTCGATAAAATTTAATGTACGTACCGAATGACAAACCTAATAGACCTCCAATTCACTACTTCTGGTGATGAAGGGTATAAAAACTATTCGCAGTAATTATTTCTTAATATGAAATTATGTATTATAGTTTTTTTTTTATAAATTTCAATAAGTTGGAAAAAGCCAAATATATAATCCAGCCTCTCTAAAATACTTGTAGTATCTTTGTTTTCTAAAGGGTGACTAAATTTGAGGTATCATCGGTAGAAATCGCTACAGGATGATGATCCGAAGCTTTTCTGGTGGAAAATGGATGATTTAGACGTAGAGAATATGGGGTTTCATTAGGATGATGCCAGTTGCAACTTGCAACACATCAAGAGAAACAGTGGATCTTTTGAAAGAAAAGTTTGAAAACCGCATTATTTCTCGTAGAGGAGGAGTGAATTGGCCACCAAGATCTTACGATTTTACATCTTAAGACTATTTTTGTGGGGTTTTTTGAAATTGAAAGTGTACAGTGTATGGTCTCACAACAGTTCCAGAGCTTAAAAACAACATTTTCGAGCAGATGTCAACCATTGACAACAACGGCTGTAGGAAAAATCGCCCAAAGAAAAATGGCCCAAAAAAAATAAATGAAAAATCTCCCAAAAAAATTCCATGTAAAATTGGGCCTGAATTCATATGAAAAGTGACCCAAAATTGTTGGGCTATTTTTCGTTACTATTGGGTGATTTTTCGTTTTTTAAATTTGGTGATTTTTCATTATGAAAAATCGCCCAAAAATATTATATGAAAAATAGCCCATTTTTTCGGGCATACTATTTGTCTAAATCATTCATTATTACTATACGACGAATTCCTAAATGTTATTTATAAAAATAACGGGACATATTGCAAAAAGGTGGCATGTCATAACGTCCAGTGTCATAGTGTCCGTGGACAAACTCGAAAGCATAGCTTACAAGCTTGAAAGCATAGCCGGCCTATGGCCGGGCGCAAGGATTTTCTCCTCTTTGATAAAAACAAGTACCGGCTTCGCTAACTAAAGCTTCTCTGCACAGCCGGCCGAAACCGGTACTTGTTATACCATAAAGGAAAAAATCCTTGCGCCCGCCCAAAGGCCGTCTGCGCAGAGAAACTTAAGTTAGCGAAGCCGGTCTTTGTTATATCATACAGGAGAAATTCCTTGCGCCCGGCCGAAGGCCGGCTATCCAGAGAAGCTTTAGTTAGCGAAGCCGGTTTTTGTTATACCATAGAGTAGAAAATCCTTGCGCCCAGTCGAAGGCCGGCTATGCCGAGACGCTTTAGTAAACGCTGCCGGTATTTGTTACAACATAGGGGAGAAAATCCTTTCGTTATATGTTTAATATGTGCACCCAGAGAAAAAACAACAAAACCATTTTTAAGAAAATGTTGACCATATTATGTTTAATTTAACCAAATCATTGTCATCGACAACCACATTATGGTAAAATAAGTTTCTTTAAAAATAGTTTTGTTGGTTGGGACCATAATAAAACATGTTTTTCTCTTACATTTGTAAGTTACTAAATTTATATGAATAATAAACACTGTTTTGCAAATTGGGTAATTTTTAATTTTTTTTTTTTTTTTTTGGAAAAAATTCGTTTTTTCTTTTTGGGTCATTTTTCATTTTTATTTTGGGCCCTTTTTCGTTTCTTTAGGGCAAAATTTCATATAGAACTTTTTGGGTCATTTTTCATGTTCTTTTGGGCGATTCTTCATTTGGGCGATTTTTCATTTTTTTTTTTTTTTTTTGCCATTTTTCTTTGGGCGATATTTCCTACAGCCATTGACAACAGTTTGTTAAAGAACGTGATTGAGAATTTTGGTTAATGATTGCGAACCTGCCGAGCCAGCAGGGGGGATCACATAATATTTAATTTTTCCTAACAAAATATTTATATTTCTTTTCATTTTTCTGATTCGCTCGATACGCCCCATTTTCAATAGGCTTGGTCCTTGTGCGAATCTTAACCTTTGCCCAAATTTCATCAAACCTGTACTTTGCGCAAGAGGTTACATAGACAGCCAGCCAGCCAGGCGGACGGACATCATTAGATAGTCTCAGAAAAAGATTCTTAGTCGATCGGTATACTTTAAGGATAAGAATTTAAAGTGTTACACACATCAGCACAAAGACATAATACCATCTCCACTATTGTGGCGTGGGTATATTATATTCAAAAAAGCAATAGTCACGTACTGCGGGTGGTTTTTAGACCTCGTTTTTTATTAAAATTGAAATGATACCTCAATTTTGTGACACCCTTTACATATGAATATTTGGAAATGTGAACAATAAAAGTGTAAAAGAGTTAGCTGGTGTGTATTGTGATTTGTTGTCGTTCTTGTTGTTGCTTTTGTTGCTATTGTTTCTCTGTCTGTTGTTGTCTTTTTGTTCTGTTTGTATTCGAAAAAAAAATACAATTTTTTTTTTTGTTGGTTATAAATAATTCTGGCAAAAAATCAGCAATTTTTTGTCCGATGATCTCCAAGTATAGAGCTTTGGCTCCGGGCCAATATAAAATGTGTATATTCTTTATGATCGTATTGTTTCTATTTTTGTTGTTATTTTGTTTTTTTTTTTTATTATGGTCTTTTGCTAAAAATTTTTGTATGTAGATGGTTCGGTCCGTCTGTATTTGTTGTAGATTGTTTTGAACGCAATGTCGCACTTTTGCGCAGTAATGGCAGCCATTGGAACACAAAGAGCATTTTATCATGGAGAGTGTAATTTCCTTTTTTAATTTTTAATTTTTCATTTCTGTTTATGTTTCTTTAGTTGTATGTTTGTATATCAATTTTATAAGAAAATTTAAATTTCGTTCTCGTTTGTGGTAAAATTCTGTTTACATTTTCATTTTGACGTTAAAAAAAAAGAAAAATATTGGAACTTTTTAAACATGGACACACATTAATTTCTCTTGATCTCAAAATTGTTATATCGGGTGTTTTTTTAGAGCTACTGAAATTGAAATTATAAAAAAACTTTATTGGACAGAAAATTTCATGACATTGAACTTCCAAAAACTTTTCGCAGCATTTGCGGCCGTATTTCGCCAATAACTCTTCAAATGTTCACTTCCAGCTGTTCAATTGTCGCACTTAACAGAAATTTTGTAATGTAATGGTGTAATGGTGTTTCGACAAAAGCTGGTGCACTTTTCTAATCTCAAATCAGTCCATTATTTTGATAAAAAATTTCAACAATTTAAAAGCGTTGCTATCCAAAATAAAATGTCAAAACAAACTAAACCAGCTATCAGCTGTTAAATGGGTTGTTAAGTAAAGCAGTGTTGCCAACTCAAAGTTGTAAACCATTAAAAAAAATCTAATGTTTAAATTCAGGGAAAACTGACTTGCTGATTAGCAAAACTTCAATTGGAACTAGTTATTTCGGCGATGTACGAAGAATTATCAAATACTTATGACGACTAATTTTCAGAGAAAAATATGTTACACTATAAACATGTTACACTTTCTAATTTAATCTACAAGCACTCAAAGTGTTACATGTTGTGCAACTTTAATAGAACAAAATAAGCTGCTTTTATTAACAACTATTACACTTTTATCATTAATGTACTTCATTAGCAGTTTTTAAAGGTATTTGAGCGGTTTCTGCACACTATTACGGCTTGGAAACAAATATTGACATCACTAGTGGCTCGGAAAAAATTAAAACGATAATAATATCTGTGGCCGTATGGAAAAACTAGATAACTCCATTTTTTGAAAACATGAGAAAAACACATTTAAAGTTTTAAACATATTTCGCTAATTATTTCATATGAATTTATGTTATTATGCATGGGCATTTAACAAAACATAATTTAAAAGTATGTTAAAGATTTCTGGTTGCATTGAACTAATTTTTGGACATTAGAACCGAAAATCAATGTCAGTTATCATGTTTTTTTGGAAAAATGCAGTTATCTAGTTTTTCCGAAAAAAAAACTTTATTTTTTTTAATTTGCTTAAAAAATTTAGGGAATTAAGGCAACTTAAGTAATGATTTGTTGAAAAACATCAACTATTTGACTCATCACGTTAATTAATCCGTTTTTTTTTTACGAAAAAATGGAGTTACCCAGTTTTTTCAAAAAAATATTTTTCCTTTTATGAAAAATTAGCCGAGCTTTTGTCTGTTTTTATGCATAAACTTAATTAAAAGAGTTTGCAATTTATGGTTTTCTCTTCTTGATTTTATAAAATTCATATGCCAGTTTATGGGACGTGGATTAAAGTTAAGCGGCCCATGCACTTGCAATATTATTCTATATGATATTCGCCGTATTATTTCCACTTTGTCCTATATTATGCAATAAGTCGCACAATGCTTTCATTCATTCAATAAAAAGGTGAACATAACCTATAGGAATAACATAACAGCATTGTACAATGTTGCCAACATATAACACTTTCTTTTCGTTGTGCAATAAAAATTAAAAGTCTTTTGATTGTTGCCAATATATTGTTCAACCTTCGAATATCACATACACATTAGCGATATAATTGTACAACACCCAAAATTGAATAATTTTATTGCAAGTGTATGAACCGCTTTATACTCAGTTAACATAGGTTGAAACTGAAAAACAGCTATTGGCTCTGTGGTTTATTTTATTTCAATAAATATCAAAATTTTAAGCAAAAGGTGTTCCGTTAAATTCTTATACTAAACTTGGTAATAAAATTGTTTTTAGTTTAGCTGACCAAAAACACTGTCTTATCGGTGGCATGTTATAACGTCCAGTGTCATAGTGTCCATGGACGTTATGACACTTTTGAAAGTGTCATAACGTCCATCAAAGAAATGTCATAATGCCCACAACTTAACTTATAATGGTAAATATGAAAATGTAAACAAATTTGGGATCATAGCCGGCCTTCGGCCGGGCGCAAGGATTTTCTCCTCTATGGCTTCTAAAATCTACCTTGTTTCCGAACGAAAGCCGACTATGCAGAGAAGCTTTAGTTGGCGAAGCCGATGTTTGTTATACCATAGAGGAGAAATCCTTGCGCCCGGCCGAAGGCCGGCTGTACAGAGAAGCTTTAGTTAGCGAAGCCGGTGTTTGTTATACCATAGAGGAGAAAATCCTTGCCCCCAAAAGTGTTTTCGTTATATTTTTAATACATACACCCAGAGAAAAAGCAGCAAAACCATTTTTAAAAAATGTTTACCATATTATGCTTCATTTATCTAAATCTTTGTCACCGACAACCATATTATGGTTAAATTAGTTTCTTTAAAAATAGTTTTGTTGGTTGAGCCCATAATGAAACATGTTTTTCTCTGCGTGTATGCAGATCATTTTTTTGTATTTAACTTATTTAGTAATTATGGACCTAACGACACTTTTGAAAGTGTCATAATGTCCATTTGCGTTATGATATGCCACCGTCTTATCTCTGCAACAGAAACAAAAAAAAAATATTATTGTTAATTTGGCATTATTATTACAAACAACCCCGAAAATAAACTCAAAAACAGTCCTTTTTTATAGAATATCCTTAAAAAAAGGACATGGGTGATCTTCATTGGACAAATTGTATATATAGCTTGAAGCGTCCTTTCTTATGATACCCATATTGTATATGTTGGTAAGGAAACAGATCCTCAAATTAAGAAAACATGCAAAAATATACCCTTTTTTAAAATGGTCCAGCCCACGAGAGGTCAGAGCTGTAGCCGAAATATTTAAGTCGAAGGTTCATCTTTAGGAGGGTACATCGAGCACTTTTTTTGGTGAGTCGCTCTAATATGCATATAAAGAATTCATATAATCATATATATTATTTCTAAAGCACTTTTTTTTGTCGGTTGCAAATATCTCCCATACCACCGCATAAAATTTAATGAATGATATCTCATTTTAAAGCTTATTTCTAACACTAATGACGAAAAATAATTAGAAATTGAAAAATTAATATTTTTATTGATAAAAATTACGGTGCGAAATAGTCGCACGGGTCATCTAGTATTCTTTGAATTCTCTGGAGTTGCAATTTTTATGTTCAACATTTTGACCCAAAGAACTTGCGACCCGATTAACTGATTAAATGAGAAATTATATCAAAATTTCGATCTGACATAGTGATAGTAAATGAAACATGCTTTCTATTTTTGGTATTATCTCAGTTTACGAAACAAGTGGAGTTCATTAGTTTTTCCATACGGCCACAGATATACATATCGCTCCTTTATTGCAACATAGTCATATCCCAAAAAAAATCATACTTGGCAAAATGCGATTAAAGTTTTCAAAATGAACTTTTATACACAGGTTTAATGAAATGTATTTTGCTATAACTTCGTTACAGTTTAAGATATAATGCTGATTTTTTTTACATATAAAGATGGTATGAAGGAACACTTTTGCTTAAGCAAATTGTAAACCAAAGTTGTAAAACAAGACAAAAAAAAACATAAATACGTTTCATTCAGTTTTAAAAACTTAAAACATAGTTTAAAAAGTAGTAGTTGATAAAGAAGATAAAGATAAAGATACATATATAAATAAATAAGTTTTTTTTTAAGTTTTCAAATGTAAAACTCATTCTATTTGGTCTTAAAACAGTTTTAAGCATTGAAAGTGTTGTGCGACATCAACGGATGTAATAGGTGGATATTTAAAAGTGGTCAACTCCTTTGTAGAATATTCATTGTCTACAATTTTTTTTTTTTACTGGAAGGAAAATTGAAAATATTACCAATTTCTTTAACTTATTTTGGCTTTTATTTTTTCGCCGATTTGACCTTCTACTTTTTTATTTAATGACAGCGTCATCAACGAGTTTAACCGAGGTGTTCAATGATGTAAACCCCTGAAGTTCGGTTATTGTCTCGACTAGAAACCCATTATTTGAGTGTATAAATTCTAATTGAGCCTTTACTTTTTTATCGCGACTGCATTATTTTCGTTAAAATTATTTACCACATTTTTACATGTGTTACATGTGACATGTAACATTTTTGAGTAAGATATCTTAAAAAAAGGTCAAGTAGAGCAAAATTTTATTTTTATTAAAGGATTCTAAAAGAGAAATTGAATCTTTGAAAGTTCGAGCTATTGAAGCATGATCCACCTTTTCCAACTTTACAATATTTAACAAAAATTTGTGTTTACTCTGTTCTTCTTCTGCATTCAAGATCTTCTTCTGCATTCAAGATCCCAATTACGTAGACAACGAAACGTTCTTCAGTGTCCATTGCTTCGTCAATAGACAGCCACAAATTATGTCACTTAATTCGTTCAACAATGTCACATAGTTGTATAGTGTACAACTTGGCGATATAAGTTTTTATAAGGGTTGCTTCCGTAGGAATGGTTTCATTGTTATATTTGTTTAAAAAAATTCTATAATTTTGGTTGATTAGCTAATATAGAGGTATGTATATCTGCAGACACCAGAGCATTACACAATTCAAAACTAAATTTTCTTTTCTTGAAATTAAAGTTTGCGAAACGTTTTCATAAATCATATATGATTTATAAATCTTTGTACCTTAATTTAAAGTGAGTGTAAAATATGCAACATGTTTTGCAAAGTTTTTAGTCAACATATCAACATACATATAAACCGTGTAATATTTATGCAACATATTTCACAAAAAAGAAATTGCCATTACCCAGTAAAAATGTGCTCTAAAAGGAGCAGGTTTTTTTATGAATTCACACCTCAAATGATTTTTGTATGGGGTGTTCCCGGTTTGGAGGACTATTTTCTGCTGACAATAAGCGCTTCTTTTAACATGCAAACAAAGCGCTCCTAAAGTGCTTTTTTAAGGGCTATATTAACATATTAACATATTCATTAATGTTTTACTTTTACTTGTTTAAATGCCTTTTTTCAATCATTTTCGTAAATTATAATAATTTTATTTTTTTCGCTTTAAAACCATCTTCGTTGTCAGCACTAAAATAGCAGCTTTTTTGTATGTTTTATTCGTTATCATTTACTGCTTTATAAGAGCTCTCTAATTGAAGCGCTTGATTATGTGCTTTTTCTCTGTAGTGCTTCAAAAAAGCCAAATTTTTTTTACTGGGTAGCTTATTATTTTGCATACCCTTTAACACTCGTGAAAAGAGAAAACAGTAAATAATATATAAATGATTCTTTGAGAAACAACTTAAAACCCCTGGTGGCGTAAAGTGGCAAAAGGTAACATTATTCTGTGAAAATGCCCATATACAAATATATAAAACTTTGTCACTTTCTTTGCATTTTGTACAATATTGATCTAAGGCACCAAATTTCCGTTTCTAGGGAGGAAAGTGTTGCTTAAAATTATAGTTCTTAAATCTCACATTAATTGTGCACTAGTTTGTTTTTTATTCTTATTAGCGATAACAATAGCCTGCATTAAAATCGTTCCTGAGATCGTTTAAAGCTTATCCTTATGTAAAATGACTTCCTTAATCCGAATATAACCTCCTTTTTCCTCGTATCCAATTTTTTCCAAGGGAATCCCCCACTATTTTATTCATTTTTAACTATTTTATGGCCGTGAGTTCAATCTAAGAGGGTATAAAGAATTATTTAAGCCTGTAAATTTCTCAATAGCTCCATATCGCCCTTCAGTACATTTCTCATGATTTAAAAATTAACATACGGCTGTTTGGAGCGAGGATTTTATTTAAAATTTTTAGCTCCACGATTGCCAAGGTGAATTGCAGTGAATGGCTGTGAGTTGTGATTAAGTTCGAGCATTGATTTGCCATTTAACTATTCATCAAGAAAACACTTATGGTGCTTTTTTCTACACAATAAATATCACCCTCTGAAAAGGTGCTTGTATAGAATGTCTTACCAACCCTGTAATAATGCAATTTCTTATTTGACGAGAACAAAACACAAGTTATGAGAAAGTGGAATTTCCTGTTTTTAACACCTGACAAAAAGTTTGTTCTTTATAATTCTAGATCATTTTTTTAACCGATTTAGCTTTTTCATTCATTAGAAGAGATTTTGTTTCTGTTAGTTTTCTGATGCTTTACAGCTTTAAGGATTTTTAAGTAATATGTATAAGACTTTGCTGTCAACTTTGCTTATATACCAATTTTTACCGAATTTTTGCCACAATATTTTTATCTTCTAAAGAATTTAAGCTATAAAGGGTGGTTCAATTGTAAGGGCCGATATTGAATGTGAACCACACCTAAACGCCAAGTTTTTTTCCGAATTTTATTTGACATTTCTCTATTTCAGACTTACTCAATTTGAACCATGGAGAGATACACAATCCAACAACGTGTTAAAGTTATCCAGACTTATTATGAAAATGGGCGTTCAAATCAAAATGCATATCGTGCACTTCGTGATTCAGTGATGAGGCACATTTTCACCTCAGTGGATTCGTCAATAAACAGAATTGCCGCACTTGGGCGAATGATAATCCAAGAGTGATTGTCGAAAAACCAATGCACCCACAAAGAGTGACTGTTTGGTGCGGTTTATGGGCTGGCGGCATCATCGGGCCGTATTTTTTCCAAAATGAGGCCGGTCAGGCAGTTACTGTGAATGGTGTTCGCTATCGTAAGATGATAACGAACTTTTTATGGCCCGAATTGGAAGATATGGATGTGGACGATATGTGGTTTCAGCAGGACGGTGCCACTTGCCACACAGCTAACGAAACATGGCTCTTTTGCGCAACAAATTCAATGGCCGTGTTATCTCACGTAATGGCGATGTCAATTGGCCGCCAAGATCATGTGATTTGACACCGTTGGACTTTTTTCTTTGGGGTTATTTGAAAGAAAAGGTGTACGTCGATAAGCCAGCAACAATTCAAGAGCTAAAGGATGAGATAATTCGGCCCATTAACGGCATAGAACCTCCATTATGCCTCAGGGTCATCGAAAATTTGGACCATCGGTTGGAGGTGTGCCGCCGTGGTCGCGGCGCCCATTTGGCCGATATTTTGTTTCATACATAATTGAGTTATACCAATATATCATATTAAAATAAAATTACAATAATTTCCTAAATAGTTTGTGTTTTATTCAAAATCAACATCGGCCCTTGAAATTTAACCCTTTATAATAAAAAAATATTTTTTCAGAACAATACATTACTAAATTTTTCACAGTTTCACCAAAACCAAAAATGGTAAAAAAAAAATATTTAAAAAAAAATCAAATATTTCGATATTTTAGCAATTTTGGGGCTTTAGATGAAGTTTGCTCTATACTTTTTTCTCGTGGTCTGTATCTGCAATTCTAACAAAGACAGTGAAACAAAATTCCAATTGGTTTCCGAGGCATAGCCATGAGCATATTGCATGTTATTCGGAAAAATCAAGTTTAAGTCAAATATACATGGGGCCATAAAATTCGAACCAACTAACCAAAAGCCCATATGGGATCTTGTAAGTTTATTTCAGTACTTTGAATAATAACACACGAGAAGGTGTTTGCATTGGAATTGCATGGAATTTATAGATCAAGTTCAAATGCCAAACCGACACTAATGAAAAAAAGTACCATGTGGAAAAAACTTTTTTTAAAAATTGTAATTTCTACTAAAACATAAAAAAAAAAAAATATAAAAACAGAACTGTTTTAAGAAGTGCCTTATTAAGACAGTACATTTAGGGATGAAACGATACCCCTAAGGTATCGATACTTTTACTTGATATGGTATCGCTCGCAAAGTATCGATACCTACTCAGTATCGAAAAAAAAAGTATCGAAACTTACTTGTATCGGTACTTGTATCGGTTTATATGATAAAATAATAGAAAGAAGCACTTATAAACTCTTATAAGTGTTTTAGTACTATACAATACAATAAGAACTACGAACCATAAGAATTTTTGTGCAAAACGAAAAGTGTAAAAATTGAGACCACTTTGAGTTACCACCTTTTCATCAAAAACTCTTTTATCTTGGAAACAAAATTTTATAGAACGTTCAGGATAACAACCTTCATTCACCTTTTATTCCAGATATCAACAATGTCACTATGTATTTATTTTATATGTAAATATGTATTTTTTTTTTAAGTTGATAAATATAAAATAAAGGGTGGTAAAACGATAATCCACGTCAAGTTTTTTGCGCCACTTAATTTGGCCTTTCTTTGTTTCAGTATTTGACAAATTCTACCATTGAGAGGTACACAATTGAGCAGCGCGTTAAGATTGTTAAAGCCTTTTTCGAAAATGGACGTTTAATCGAGATGCATTTCGTGCACATCTTGATTTTTTTGGTCAGCATAATCAACCAAATTTTTTTATTTTTCCTAAGCTAATCCCGCGAAGCTCTATGCGTGTCTGTAGGAAAGAAACCAGAGCCTCTGGCGGGAATCGAACCCGCAACCCAGGCGCTTATAGACTAGCTCGCTACCAGCTAGACTACCGGGGCACAAATGTTTTCACAATCGGGAGAATTGTGCGTAATTTCAGCAAACCGGGTCTGTAAGAAATGGGAAAAATTTGTGCATGCTCGCCCAGTTAGTTCTGCGGCTGGCGCCGTTATTGGGTCGTACTTCTTCGAAAATGAGGTCCAATTACGGTGACTTGTGTTCGATATCGCGAGATGGTAACGAACTTCCTATAGCCAGAAATTGAGGAAATGGACCTGGACAATATGTGCTTTATAGGTGTTTACTGCTCATACCGTTACTGCTGCTCCAGCTTTGGAATATAATCAAAAATTTAAGATTAATTTCAATACAAAAGTGAAACGATTACTTTTGGCCGATACCGAGTATTTTTTTTATCGATACTACTTGGTACTCGGTTGCTAAGTATCGATTACAAAAATAGTTGGTACTTATATAAAAGTATCGAATATGTACTTGTATTTACACGTATCGTTTCATCCCTAAGTACATTTGAAAAAAAGCCTTTAAAAGAAAGACGTTTTTTTTGTTTTGATTAAAGTGCCTTTTGAAACAGAAAAATTCTTTGATAACTTTCCAAAAAACATTTTTTAAACTAAATTTTATTAAAATAATAAAAACATGTAAAATCAATTAAAATGGATAATCATTCAGGAAAAGCAAATTTCGATCTACCAAATGTTAAAATACAATTTGGTTTAAGGATTGATGTTTGACTAGTGACGTCAGCAGTCGTCGATGGCTGCGAGTGTAAGACGGCAAATCCATCTGAGGAGATCGAGTGGTTGCGATCGAAACATGTCATGGTAACCTGCCGGCCTGGGTTCGAGCCCGAGCCACGTCAAGAATGAAAGATTATCAATAACAATTTTAATTAATTTTCATGTTGTAAAATTCCTTTCTTCATAAAAATAATTTAATAAAAATTAAATTTCATGAACTTAAGCCTAATTAAAAATATTGAAAATTTGGATTAAAAGCCATAAATAGTTCAACAAAATAACCACAATACTTTTAAAAACTTTAAAAAAAAATTAAGTTTGAAGTATAAAACTTTAAAGAAAGTACTTTTTAAAAAGCTATCTTTAAAAAAAGTACATTTAAATAAAGGTCCGTTTGAAGACAGAACCTTTCATAGAAAGTACATTTTAAAGGAAGAGACTTTTGCAGATCGTGTCTTTTAAAAAAAAATTCCTTGGAACAATAGATTGTGAAAAAGTACCTTAAGAAAAGCACATTTAAAGAAATCACCCTTTAAAAACTGTGTAAAGAAATATGCTTTCAAAGAACATGGCTAGTTTTAAAAGAAAGTACCTTTAAAAAAAACGTACTTTTCAAGAATAAAAATATTAAAAAAAAATTATTTCTTAAAAAATTTCCCAATGAACTCAAGAAGCTAGTACTTTTTTAAGTTACTTTCTTCTTTTTTAGAGTTTCAAAAAGGCATCTTATTAAAAAAAGCATATATTTACATATCGTTACTTTAATATAGAAAAGCCCTAACTAACGTTTTCCTTACTTTACAGGAGAAGGAAAAAACTTAATAAAAATTATAGTCTTGTAGTCGCGATTTTTTTTAACGCATTTTTTTTATTAAATTCTCTAAGCAATTTAATAAAAAACTGCCTTTAAAAAAATATAACTATAATTTTTATTAAGTTTTTTCCTTCTCTGTAAATTTAGAACAACATGAGTTAGGGCTTTTCTATATTAAAGTAACGATATACTTTCCTTAAAAGAGGAAATTTTAAGTGAAAGACAAGTAAATCTAAAAAATACTTTTTTCAAAAACTTGCATAAATAAAAAGTATCTATAAAAACTTAACCTTCTTGATCCCTCTTTTAAAAATTTTAAAAAATTCCAAAAATTAAACATCGTCGATCACATGAAAATAGGGAGAAACTTAACATAGAAAGAAAACGAATTTTTCCTTAACCCAATTATAATTTTCTTTAACCAATGACAGAATTGTGTGGGGAAATTTCCAATTTAGCAAGCAGCTACAAAATCTTTATATAAAAAGATTTCTAAGAGATTTAAAGATCTTTTTTGTATAAGAGTTTATTAAAAAATTAAAACAAATTACTAAAAAAATCAGCGTTGCCGATTTTTGTGTACTTTTTCAAAAATGGGACAGAAAACTTTTCATGGACGATTATTGGATCATAAAATATTTCTTTAATTTCGACTCAAAATATATGAAAAATATAATCATGAAAGAGGTTTTTTAAAGGCATACAATTTTTTTTTTTTTTTTTTTAAATAACAAACACTACTAGTACAATAGAATCACCAACATTTTGGTTTTTTTAGCCCACAAATTTTATGCTTAAAAAAGTTAAAGTTCACATTAGTTAAGCGTATGGGCTTAATGTGTTGGTGAACTTATGTGAACTTTAACTTTTTTAAGCACAAGAGGGTAAATGTTTAAAAATAATTGTTGACATATGGATTTCGCGACTGCGTCTTATGAACACCATCCTTTTGTTCTAATTTTGCACCAATCGAGCATACCCGGTTTAACTTATAAATAACCAATCGTTTCTGGCTTATCAGCATAGACCAGAAATTTGACGTAGCCCAACAAAAAGTAGTCCGATGGTGTCGAATCAAACAAACGAAGTGGCCAATTCCAAGGTACAATTCTTAAGATAATACGGTCACCAAACATTTGGCTCTACAAGGTGATGATTCAAGCGCTATATGGCATGTTGCCCCGTCTTGTTGGAACCATTTATTGTCCAAATGATTTTCAATGACATGCGGAATAAAAAATCACGAATAATTTGCCTGCAGCATTCGCCATTCATGCAAAGTTGGCGCCATGGTGGAATTAGTAGGTGGCATCGTTACTGCAACAAATATAACATTACAACAAAAATGGAAATAATCAGCCATGTCACAGAGTACAATTCCGTTCGGAAACGGAATTCATTCCGTATTTTGGTGCTTCAGAAAATGACGAAAAAATGTTTCGGAATGAAACCATTTTTGTTTTCATGAACGGTATGGGAGTTGTCTGTATCTGAAAGGCCATAAAACTATCAAAAAAACTTTCCATCAACAAACTCTGTGACATGGCCCTATATCACCGTTTACATCAAAAAATACTTTAAACAAAAATCAAAGCGTGCCGCTGAACGTGATGAAATAAATAAATTTTAAGACAATTTTTATTTAATTACGGTCAATATCTTATTTATTATTTTAATTTAAAATTATCAAAAACTAAAATAAAATACAATATTATCACAGCACAAAACGTGGACTTTATGTAAACATAAACAAAACTTTGACATAAACCTAGACAAACAATGCAAGAGCAAAAAAATCGTCATCTGGCCTAGTGCTGCCACCTGTTTATTTCACTATGGTTGGCACTATTTTCGAATTTAAAGACAAATGGGCCGATGACGCCTTTGGCATGTAGACCGCACCAAACAGTGATTTCTTCGGGATGTAAAAGAATCTCAAGAGTATCATGAGGATCGTGTTCCCCTTTAAAAATGAAAATTCTGTTTGTTTACATATCCGTTAAGCAAAAATGACGATACAAATCGGGTTCAACGTCTAGTTGATTCCCAGCGTATTTACCGAACACACGATGCAATTGATAATCCTCTGGTATTAATTCTTACACCAGTTGGATCTTATATAAATGTAGGCCAGTTTCTTCTCTCAAAATTTTCCAAATAGTGGACTGGCGAAAACAGAGTTGCTGGGAACGGTCCGAATCGATCCGATAAATTTGAAAACTGAATTTGTTAGGCCAGCCCCAGCACATATTAAAGGTGCCTCGACTGCTTTGGTAGAGGACATATTCGGCGAACGCATCGTTTTTCGCACAAGCGATTTTAACTAGCCTCTATGCTTATCGCATTTAACCGACCCTAAAAGTTTTCTTTGGCGATAACCATCCCCCAACTCAAACCAACATTCTAAATGATATCATGGTCATAATACCCGAAATTTTACGAAAATATTTGCAAAATATGTTGAAAAGAGAACATAGAATTGAAGAACAAACTGGCCACCAATTGCAGGACATCACTTTCGAAGACTTATCAAAAACAAAAAAGGTCGCAACGGTATTTAAAAAAAATTATGAATAATTGCCTAAATAACAAGCAAGAGTGCACAATTTGGCTGTATCTTTAATACCCTTCACCACATGTAATGCAGCATCTAAGACCACTCACCCACTAATGCAAATTATCAATCAGAATTCACTTGCACATTTTTTCATTTGAAACACATTTCTTTGGCAAATTATGTATTATTTATGTATTTGTTATGTGTAATAACCTTGGATAACAAATGTGCAAGTGGCAGTGCAAAAACTGAACTGGCAACAATGAATGTTTTTGTTTTTGTTTTCCCCTTCCAACTACAATTAGAGTTGACAAAAAATCAACCAATTGTAGTCGAGATTGTAGGAAAAGATAAACTCACTGTTTGTTGTTGGTGTTTAGTTTAAGCTTTGATATTATTACGGGTAAGACTTTTGAGTGTTTATAATTTCTATTCACTTAACAGTTTTATTTGAATGATATCTTTAGATTTTCTAAAATCTTTGGCTGAAGTTTCCTGATGATCTGGCTTAAGCAACCAGTGAAATGCGCATAGGAATAGCGCTTATCCCACAAACAATAAATTGCAGTTTATCAATGGTAATAATTGGGAATTTAGCACATTAAAATAAAGGCCCAACCATAATATACATAGCCGTGCTTAGCCTACTGTCTAAAATTACCAAAAAGTCTCTCAAATGTACTTAAGAAAACAAAAACCAAATAAAAAGACATTTGATTCCGTACGGATTGTGCGATCAGTAAGTTCAATATGGTTTGCTTCATACAATTTACATGTATTCGCACATTTGCTTAATCCAACTTAGGCACATTATGGTTAGGCCTTAAATCTTATTAACACTATTGAATCGATCTGGCTGAATTTCAATAGCAGACTTTACGGGAGTTTATGTGACATAAATATACAGGTAAGCCTCGATTTGCGCGGGACTTCATTTACACGATTTCGATATAAAACGGATCAATAATAGTAGCAATTCTTTTAACCATTCGTTCTTTTTAACGCAAATGTAATAAAACATGTTTCAAAAATACGGATCAACTAATATTTTTAAAGACTGGCTTAAATTTTTTTTAAGAAGCAGAAAAAATGTTCACCAGTTTAGAAAAAATGTTGGTGTTTAAATACTCCCTGTCACCTTAAAAACTTTATGAAAAAAAAAAGCAATCGTGTTTTTCTGCTTAAAGACCAATTTTGCTGAACTTCAAAAGTTGAGTTTACCAGAGTATATGTGGCATAAAAATATAACAAACTAATCCCCATCATTTCTGGGGTCTTCGGAAGGCCCAACTCAACAGACAGGAGGTCAGATGGACAAACGGACATCGTTAAATTAACTTCGCTGCTTATTTAGACCCAGAGTATATACACTTTATAGGGCATAAGATCAATATTGTAGGAATTACAAAAGAAATGATTAACTTCTACATACCCTTTCCACCTTTGGTGAAGGGTATAAAAAATATTCAACAATTAAAACTACTTAACATTCTGCGCCACCCTGTATAAATTCGGATTTATAAATGATTATTAAATTTAACAAACGTTTTTAGGGAAAATTTTCATACAAAATTTGTTTTGTAAACCTTTTTTTTTAAATTTTTTTATAAATACAGGCGCTAGTTTTTTACAAACACAAAATTTGTTTTGTGTAATTTATAAAATTTTGAATTCCGGCAACACCGTTTAAAATTCTCTTACAAAATTTTCAGTGTTGCCACTTTGTGGGTAGTTACCAGCTGCCGTATTCTGTAATTCGCTTAGCTAAAGCTAAATCTCGATCGCTAAAATTCTTTAGAGAAAACAAAATTTAAAATTTTTAGCGATGACACTAAAAGCTAAAATTGCGGCAAATTAAATTTGTATTGCATTGCCAAATTTAGCAAATGCACGTTATTGAATAACATTTGTAGCCAAAAATTGCTAAATCAACTTTATAGATTTTTAGCGATAGAGATTTAGCTTTACCGAATTACGGAATACGGCTGCAGAATTTGGTATAATTTTCACTGTCGAGCGTGGGTAATTTCTTTTAGGAGTAATTTAGGTGTTATTTGAAATTTTTATCAGATACCCAAATAAAATCAAGATTCGATTTTAGTGATGACATTTATGGCCTTGTTCGTCGATAACGAATGAAGACTTCGTTCGCTTAACTTACATGTAAAACAAAAACAATATTTTATAATTTATTTTTGTTTTAAATGTTATTTAAGCGAACGAAGTCTTCTTTCGTTATCGAAGAACAGGCCCTTATTATTTCTTTTTAAATATTGTTGCTAAAAAATGCACAGCCTTCTGCACCAAAGTCTCGGTTTATTTTTAAGAAAAGACTTCAATCATTATATATGTACATATTTTCACAGGTTTAATAATGATTGTCGCAAGATGAACTTATAGATTTGGATAAATATGCCTATCGTAGTGATTTAGAACCTGAAGTTCATTAAAAAAAAGTTATTCACACTAAAAACAAGCCTAGGGGAAGATATGTTTCCAATATCCCAACATACAATTCATTTTATTTTTATCTCGCAACTTTTTAATGCTTTATTTTGAAGAATATTTAACGCCCTTTACACTTGTAAACCTGAATTACGTAAGGGACAGTTGCATGCCTTTTGTTTACTAAATAAGGTATAAAGGGTATTTATTAAGACCATGAAACTTATAATGGTAGACAACACAAAAGAAATGAATTTAAAGCGCAGATTGATGTATGAAGCTTAAAATGGTAGACAACACAAAAAAAAAATAAACTGAACAATGTTGACCTCCAAGACGTCAATTGTTGCTGGTTTATCAGCATAAACTAGTGACTTCACAGCCCTACGGAGCATTTTGAACCTTCCCTAGATTTATGCAACCAAATGTGGAAGTTAAACTCATTAATTTAGGAGTTTTACTTTTAGTTCTATTAATTCTTTTTAAATCCTTAATGTTATTTTGGTTAATTTATTTAAAATAACAATAAGAATCTTAACAGGTTGACTAATATTGAACTTCTTTCAATAAGTTTGTTATGTTTTTGCTTCTTTGTTAATGTCCTTTTATTAAATAAAACTTCAATATTATATCAGGTGTAATATAATTTAAATCGTGCTTCATCTCAAGTGTAATTTTGAATTTTGCTAGTGGAAACACTGAAAATTTAACTTATTCATATTTTACTCATTTCATAAGAGATTTTCTGCTTGTTTTTAAAAGTAAAATAAAAATGTTCATTTGGGAATTTATATTGAAAGCACAAACAAAATTTAGTTTTTTTAATGTTCTTTCAATGTAAATTCGCGAACGTAAGTTTTTTATTTTACTTTCAAAAAACAGGCAGTAAATCTCTTATGAAATGAGTAAAATTTTGTAAGAGAATTTTGAACAGTGTTGCAGTTAAACTCGTTTCTCTTTTCTCCTAAAAGAATTTAAAAATAAATATATTTTTTTTTTGAATTTTCTAAAAATACATTCTATTTTCTATTTCATGTAAAATTCTCACTCGAACATTAATTTTTCCACAAAAAGGTGAAGGATGAATTTTGTTTTTTTTTTTTTATTCAAACTTTTTACTTTGTTTTTAATTTTGTTGTTATTTTGCTTGTTTTTGAAACAAAAATAATAAAAAAAGTAGAAAACACTTTAATACAAATATATTACAAACACTCATACACACACACACAAACACATCATTAACTCGTTGAAATTTTTTGTTTAAATAGAAGAACAAAAAATATTTTAGTTTTCTGTCATTGTTGCTTTTTTTATTTTTTTTTTTTTTTTTTTTTTTTGCTACAAAATTTAAATAAAAGCAAAGTTGAATACCTGTATTTTGCACTTGAAAATTATTTTGTTGACATTTATGTATTTGTTGACTTTCTGTTTAATATTTATTTAAATACAAATGTCTATTAATATTTACAAACCCATGCATGTTTAAGCATGTGTGAATATGCATATATGTATGCATGCATGTGTACTTACGTTATTATTTTCTTATGAATGTTTATATTTGAAAACCATTTCGATCAATGGACCTTAAAGCAATATTTAGTATTTATTTAGTTTTCTTGTTAGAACTGCTTTAAAAATAAATTTCCATTTATTTATTCATAAAATTAGTTTTTCTTTTTTTATGTTAAAATTTAATTTTTTTTTTTTTTTTTTGAGTTTTTTATTAAATTTGATTTGCTTTGAAACACACATTTATGTGCTGTTTCCAGGTGACAGGCAATTGATTGTGTAGAAAAATTTATATGAAAATCACTCAGTTTTTTGAGTGCTTTTCATATAAATTTTACTACACAATCAATTGTTTGTCACCTGGAAACTACACATTAATTTGATTCAATCAATCATAAAATGCCTAAATTTTTTTTAGCCAAAAATGAATCATTTTATTTGTTTGTAATTTTTTTTTTAATAATGAAACGAATTATTGGGTGATGGTTTTAAAGGTACGACCTTAAAATTTTTTTGTAAATATGGCCCGATGAAGAGTATTGATGCAATGGCAGCTCTCATATCTTTTCGAATTGCTTTTTACTCCAAATATTATTATTTAACTTGACCCGGCGTGAATGAGGTGAACAATTGTTAAACTCAATTCACATGAGGGCTTTTACGACGTCGTTTTATCTTGATTCCCTTTTAAAGCAACTTCCAAAATTTCTTTGCGTTCATACGATGATTTTTGATTGCATGTCTTTTTTACAGTACGGCCTTGATTATTCATCATTCGATTAACCGGCTGCTTCAATTAACTGGAAAATAAAAAATTTCTTTGCATTGATTAAAATTACCTCTATTATCCCATATTATAAACAAATTATCTTTTTTTCCTTTACTTTTGAACAATCAAAACAAATTTCAATAAACAAAGAAAGAAAATTTCCCAACGTACTGGAAGCATGTTCTGCCGAAATTACTTTTTACTCATGTTTACATAATAATACATTATCTGCCTGTTTAACGATTTCGAACGTATATATTTACAAAAAATAAGCAACACACCAAAAAAATAAATAATCATGAATGCTGCGATAATCGAGGTCTCACTGTTTTTTTAACCACACACATCAAAGTAAGAAAAAGAATAAAACGTAAAAAGAAAAAGTTAAAAGAGTAATATAAAAAACGACAGGCAAAACACAAAACGTGTCGTTTTGTTAACCCCTCTTTCTTCTCTACACCGCTCACCATCAAACCAAAAGAGACGTCGACAAAGCGACGTCGTATAAGCCTCCATGTGAATTGGGTGTTACCCTAGCTATGAGAAAATAGCTTGAAGTTCGATGCAATATTTTAGTTTTTATAGTTATATGTTAAACTTTATTTTCTTAACATATGAGTACTTCAACAGAAGTGTTACGTTTCGCCACAAGCAATTAATCTTGTATTCTAGACCCTTGTTATTCAAATTGTCCTTCTCTTTTACTTAATTGCTCTTTACACCAAAATACAAACAAATTCAATGATATATAAATTATTCTTTCAGAAACAGTGTTAAATGTTTGGTGGCGTAACGTGACAAAAAGTAGACTTTCCTATGAAAATGCCCATATATCAATATTAGCATCGGTGAATCAAATACCATAATTATATTAAATAATAGGCCATTTTAAATAACAAAATGCTAAAATATTTGTTTAAAAAAACTACTGTGTTAGGTATCTTAAAAAATTAACTGTGAGTTAGGGTGTGCCATACCCCAGTTTGCAATTTTGTATATTCCGTTGACGCTAGTACTCTCTACGCTTACCTTTAGCTACAGTAACGATGGAAATGCCACCAAAACAATATCATTTAAAAGTCAAGCTTTAAAATCACTTGGGGTATGACATACCCCACCTCATTCACGCCGGGTTAAAAAAAAAAGCTAAACATGTTCTAATGTTAGTTATACACATGGTTTAGTAGTATTTCAAACACTTGTATTTAAATTTTATATACATTCTCAATATGTAATTTGTATTTTAAATACCTGTCTCTCAAGTATTTTGTATTTTAAATGTACACGTCTGAACCGAAGGCAGCGGGTTCCCATCCCTGGTGTCTATTTTTGTTTTTGGCTTGTTGCTTAAAATTTATTTATGGATGTAACTTAAGTCGAATCGTTGTTTAAAAGAAATATTGGACGGCAGTTGTTTTATACTCGCGCTTTAACTTAAATTATTTAAATTGTTTAGAAGTTAAATATTTTGTAATAAATTTTGTATTTTTGCAATAAATAAATGGAAATTTATAATGTTTTTGGAAAAAAACCGGAAAGTGTTTTTATACGGTTAAAAGTGCTTTTCTTTCGTTTAAATATATCTGCCTTTTTCTAGTTCTCTTTCCAGCCTTTTTAATATCACCAAGTTGCTTGGATACTTGGTGGATATTTTAGCGCTGAATTCCGAAGACACCCTACACACTCCACGAAACGTATCGGCGTTTCGTCCGGACCACGCAATCCTTGGCTGGTATTCTGGAGCTGTAGCCCAAATCCACCCCTATATACAGTCCACACTCCACGAAACGTATTGGCGTTTCGCCCGGACCATTACAAGACGTAATCGGCGTTTTAATAAATAAGTAAATAAGTTGCCCCAAACATTCACGGACATAAATAATTTCATACAGAAAATCGTTCTATTACAAATATACCTTTTTAACCCTAGACACATAATTTTCGTCGAAACGACGAACACGAAACTTTGAAGGTGGTGTTGTTTTCTTTTTTAGCTCTTGTTTTCAAAATATACCGTTATTTCGAAAATGTAGGAGGTTGCACGGCATATATTCGCGTAACTCAACCCCGATTCCGTTTATTGAAATAACTAAAAAGAACCGAAATTCCGAAATAAATAAAAAGTGGGGTTGGTCATTTATTTGACGCATCTAGGAGCATCCTACGCGCTGTGCCATACAAATATTGCGTAGGATGCTGCTAGATGGGTCAAATGTATGACCCCAACCCAAAAAAAAGACGCAGTTAAGTGAGAAAAATAGTTGTCTGTTTCAATTTAATGGATTTTTATTTAAGCTTTGATATTGTTTAGTTTTTCTAAAATCTTAAGATGAACTTTCCTGACGATCTGGCCTGGGCAACCAGTGAAATGCGCATAGGAAGAGCTTATCCCATCAACAATAATCTTCAGTTTGTCAAAAGTATGAAATGGGAATTTAGCACATTATAACGAAACCTTGATAATTAATAGATTTTCTCACATTTCAATCGAAAAGTTTCTCGACGCGAGAGTTACAGGACAAAGGCACTAAGTAGATAGAGATTTTTATTGGCACAATGGGTTGATAATGCTGTTTTTTGTGATGAAATATACCCAGTAAAAACTTCGCTCTTTCACTCATTATTTAGTAGCTTTCTTCTATATCACTCCTATAACTACTTCTATAACTGCTTATTTTGCATGTGTATGTAGGTCAAAAATAATGACTTAAGGGGCATGTAGACGACATGTTTTTTACATCTGACTTGTCAACTTTTCAAGTCACATGTAATTGTGCATGTCTGTCAAAATGGCTGTTTTACAGAAGATTTATAATATTCGTTCACAAACGTACATGTAATTTGGTTCTGACATTGTCTCAGCTTTTTCCCCATTGTTGTTACAAAAACCAAAATAAAAATGCTGCCACGAAAATTTGTATTTACGCCGTTAAATAATTTAGCCATCTTAACATATTTTTCTTTTAATTCAAAGATACCAATCTAGGATATTATAATGAAGCGGTTTTTATATATATATTTACATAAATTCTATTCAATAGTGGGATGATCATGCATATCTTGGTATAATAGTAGACGCCGCTGGCGGTTTCTTCTCGGCATAGATTTCTGATGTCAGATGGTTTGTCAGAAGAAAATATATATTATGTCCTGTGGTTCCTAGTAGGAACAAAGGGCCGCTTATTTGTTGCGGTTTCAGTAATCATTTCAGTTTAAGATTGAGGGACTGATTAGGCCTCCCATCCGATCGTAGTGTTGGGGCTGCCAACAACCTCTAGGCAGATCGAACAGTTGCGTTTCAGTGCCTGTTCATTTCGGTGGCCACCTAGTTACCTGAGACGCATCGGTTGTAGCATGCCATTAAGGTTACTCAACTGTGTGCCTTCTCACTCTAGCTGTCGACAGACGGGTGTCTGAGAGACATTGCCAGGGGATACTTGGTATAAGACCGGAAGTAGTGAGCTGCTTGGGAATTTCGAACAGAGGAATCGCTTCTTGTCATCCCCAAGTGGATGACAGGCAGATAGCTTTCCGCACAAGTGCACCTCTGCGAAATACCCCATCCCCCTAGAAGAAAATAGAGAACGCTCTAATTGAAAATTTGTCAGATGACTTTGCATCTGACTTTTACAGAAGCAAAGCTTAAAAGGTAACACACGACATGTATGTATGTAATTTGCAGTGGGAAATTTGAAATGTCAGATGACAAAAACATGTCGTGTACGGTCGCCTTTACATTTAAATGCGTTCATTTTGGGACTCCCTTGTAAAATTCATTGGTTCTTTCAGTAGAACTGGAAGTAGTATTTTAATTTTTCCTGATTACTTAATACATTATTGTGTAGGCGAAGTTTTTAATGGGCTTGTATTATTTTTGTATTATAAATATTAATTTTTTCTAATTTTTATGAAAATTATGGTACATAAGTTTCTGTATAACTGTTGGAGTTAAGTATTTATTGAATGTTAACTTAATTGTGTTAATAAATAAGATGAAAGATTCTTAAGAAAACTATTTTTTCTTAATGTTCTAGAAATCTTCTCCTTATTATTCCTTTTTTTTAAAACTTTTAAATGTGTTAATTATAACCTTTTTTGGATGATCTTAAAAATAATAAATTAATCTACCGATGTTGGATTTCGATACCAAACAATTAATAAACTCTTTTTTTCTTATTATCAAAGTGTCTTAGCAAGGTAATTTTCGATTTAAGCTCATATTCCATTGTATATTTAATATGGGGTGGTTTTTTAGCTATTATCTTTTTGGCAGCACTGGTTTAAACAGCTGTTTTGTTTCACTGCAAACATCTTCAGTTTGGTCTATAATTGACACATGAATTGTCTTACAAACGAACAAAGCTTGCAAATTTTTGAATTTTATTATCAAAATGCGTGCTCTGTTAAGAAAGTTCATCGCGCGCATCTTCCATTTTATGGTCAGTTTAATCGACCCACTGAAGGGGCTACTCGGTACGTTAATAAGCAGAATTGTCGATTTTGGAGTGAAGATCAGCCAGAAGCATTGCAAGAGCTACCAATGCATCCAGAAAAAGTCACAGTTGGTTGCGGTTTATGGGTTGGTGGCATCATTGGACCGTACTTCTTCAAAGATGATGCGAATTGTAAAGTAACTGTGAATGGTGAGCGCTACCGTGAGATTATATCCATCTTTTTTTTACCCAAAATGCAAGAGCTTTACTTGCATGGCCTGTGGTTTCCACAAGACGGTGCCACGTGCCATACAGCACGCTTAACAATGGACTTATTGAGAGGCGAGTTCGGTGAACGTTTTATTTCACGTTCGGGACCGGTCAATTGGCCGCCTAGATCGTGCGATTTAACGCCTTTAGACTATTTTTGTAGGACTATGCTAAAGCTCATGTCTATACAAAAATGTCCGCTTCAATTGACGAATTGGAAGACAACATTGAAGCATTTATTCATGAGATACCGACCGAAATGTTGGAAAGAGTATGCCAAAATTGGACTAAGCGGATGGACCATTGCATGAAATAATCTTCAAACATTAAATTATATGGACCGTACTATCGATTCAAATAAAGATTTCATGCATTTTCTCTGAATTGTGTGTGTTTTTTTTTAAACTTTCCTATAGCTCTTAAAAAATCATGAAAAGAATTAAATATATTTAAAAAAATTAATATAATTTTGCAAGGGTTGAATAAAAGAGACATCTCTTTAGTTTTCCTAATTTTTAAATTCTCATTTTTAACCCGTTTTAAATAAAGCCAATTTTGTTAAGCTGTTATTAACTTTTGCACTCGCCATGTTGTCTTAAACAATAAATATTTTGATTTGATTTCCACAATTTTTGTTGTGCTCATTCATTCTCTGGCATATTGCCAATTAAAATTCGTTGATGCTCAGCTGAAATGATGTTTCCTAAATATACCACAACAGTGTTGCACAGTTTGTAGTATTTTTTTGATAAATAAAAAAAAAACAACTAAAAAAATCCTTGGTTGTTTTCACTCTTGTGTTTTAATTTTCTTTTGTTCCCAACTATAAAACAAAATCACATACAAACTAACATATGTATGTATATAAAGGCGTTTTTGTTTAAATTGCTTGTTCTTTGTTAATAACATTTTCTGGTTCTTTTGTTTACAAGAAAGGTCAACTTATTTTATAAATTGTTTTTATGTCATTCAAAGAAAAATTAATTATTTCAATGAACAATTATGAAAAAAAAACTCTTCATAATGACCATAATTGGTCATACAATCGGTAAAATGTGCCCCAGAGAGCAGTGTGATTATTAGTTGTAATAATATAATGAATAACAACAAATATAGGTAATAAACATTTGTTAATGCTAAAGCAACTAATTTTGAGCACTTAATAAATTTTGTTTTTTTTTTTTTTATTAACAACCTAATATTGTTTAATATTAACTGCATAAATGTCAAAAAAAAACCTCCTCTTTCAATAGATACATAATTTTGTTCAGTTTTGTGTTTTATCTAACACTCAGTTTAGATGAGGGCTTTTGGTTTGTGGGTGAGCGGTGTAGAAAAGAAAGAGGGGTTAACAAAATGACTCTTTTTGTATTTTGCATGTCGTTTTTTACATTTCTCTTTTAACTTTTTCTGTTTACGTTTTATTCTTTTTCTTACTTTGAAGTGTGTGGTTGAAAATACAGTGAGACCTCGATTATCGATAATTGACGGGATCGGCAGAATTCTTGATTATTTATTTTTTTGGTGTGTTTCTTATTTTATGTAAATATATAACGTTTTATTATGCAAACATGAGGAAAAAAGTAAATTTGGCAGAACGTGCTTCCACACCGTTAAGATATTCTCATTCTTCGTTTATTTAAATTTCTTTTGATTGTTCAAAATTTAACGAAAAAAAGATAATTTGTTTATAATTTCGGATAATAGAGGCAATTTAAATCAGTGCAAAAAAATGTTTGTTTTCCATTTTATTGAAGCTGCCGGTTAATCGAATGACGGGTAATCAAGGCCATACTGTAAATAAAAAAAAAGACATGCAACCAAAAATCATCGTATGAACGCAAAGAGATTTTGGAAGTTGCTTTAAAAGGGAATCAAGATAAAACGACGTCGTAAAAGCCCTCATGTGAATTGAGTGTAACATCCAGTTTTTTAGGGAGTTTGGACTTAACAACTTAAGACTAAGCAATAAAGACCTGCATAAATGTATTTATAAATCAAAAACATAACAAAAATCAAATGTGTGGACAAAATATTTGTGTACAACTACAATGATAAATGCTATGTGGTACTGTCAGTGTCACTATTTAAATAGTGTTTCGAGGTTACAAGAAGTCACAGATAAATACACTCCAGACAGCTCTTTTTTATTTTAAAACCTTTGATTACAGTAACAACTTTTGCCTGTAATGAAAATTACCTCGAGCAGTCTGCGAAAATTTATTATGTCTTCTTGTGTGTCGTATATAGCGAACCAAAGCTACCGTTACACTCAAAAGAAAAATCAATCCATCCGTACATAAATCAATCCGAAGCGGTATTAATAGTACGGTGAGTACGGATTTTCTTGAATCAAGTACAGAAAGATTGATTCAAAAATACTTAAATTATCCATATTCAATCGTTCTTCTAAAAGAGATTGATTTAAGTAAAACTATGATTGAAAAAGCGCTTAATTCAAGAATTATAAAATTGTTTAATTCCGAATTCGTACTTAAAATAATCCGAAAATGAGACTGATTTATGTAAAACTAAGTTGGAATCAATCTCAAAATGCGCTTAATTCAAGTATTATAAAGTTGATTTTATCCCAAATTGAAAAAAACCAAAAAATAAATTAGCACGAAATGGTTATTATGATTGATTTACTTACCCGTTTTACACCTTACAGAATGATAAAACACCAACATCATGTACGATATAGTTTTTAATTTAAAAATCTTGTGTACATATCAGTGATGGAAAATTCAGTACTTTTGTACTTTTTCAGTACTTTATCATTTCAAATATACCACGGTACCCCCACTTCAGTTTTAGTACTCTTTCCTTGTTATGTTATGGTATTACAGACAAAATTGTAGACATTTTGAGGAAAAACAATATTCCTCTGAAAAAAATTATTGGGCTTACGGCTGATAATTGCAATGTAATGATGGGGTTATTTAGTGGTGTTCAGGCCAGATTAAAAGAATTGTTACCAAATTTGTTCATAAATGGCTGTGCATGCTAAGACTATTTTGAAACAGTATTCACGTTATTTTAAGGTACGCCCAAACTAGATGGCTTTCGAGACAGGCTGTGGTTGAAAGATTTTTGGAGCAATGAGAAGCGCTAACGTATTTTTTTATTTTACATAACTCTGAAAGCGGACATACAAATGAACGCCTTAAATTTATTGGAACTTAAATTTTTAACGTTGAAACAAAGATGTATTTTTTAATTTTGTCATACATTTTAAGAATCTATTCCCAATTTCGTACGTTAGCGGATTTCCCAGAAATAAAACATTTAAAAAATTAAGATATTTCGATTTTTTGGAAAAATGTAAGCCAAATTAAGAACGACTGGACGAACTTATGTTTCCTGATATATCATGTATTGCTATCGAAATATTGTCAATATCCCATTCATCAGCAGCAGTTAAGCGCACGTTTTTAATTCAAAATGATACAAAAACGAATGAAAGAAATCGTTTGCAAGTACAGACTCTTTTAATTTAATTAAAACTAAAGATTTAATAAAATCAGCTGAATCTTGTTATTACAATTATAAATTATAATTATAATATATATAATACTAGATGACCCGTGCGAATATTTCGCACCGTAATTTTTATCAATGAAAATATTAATTTTTCAATTTCTAATTATTTTTCGTCATTAGTGTTAGAAATAAGCTTTAAAATGAGATATCATTCATTAAATTTGATGCGGTGGTATGGGAGATATTTGCAACCGACAAAAAAAAGTGCTTTAGAAATAATATATATATTGTATATAATTTATAATGTTACTAATGATCTCATTAAGTAAATTAAACAAAATGGCTAATAGTCTTAGTCATCGAAATATGTGTACCTTCCCAGCTAACATTTTCAATCCTCTAGGAGTCTACTGGGAATCTCATGCAAAGTGTTTTTGTGGGAATTGTGTATGATGTATGTAGAGATTATCAAACGAGTCTTTCAAAAAACATTGCAAGAGTCGTATGAGATTCATGTAGGGATTATTTTACAACTCGTGAAATGCTTAGCCGTATAACTGAGCTACCTAAAGAAGGACCTCAAGCATATTTTACATGCCAAAAATTCTTATTTTTATACAATTTATATAAAACAAAATCAACACCATTCTGTCGGAAAATCCTTTTCACAGATCCTTAAGCCGGTTTGTTTTATTGAAATTGTATTGACAATAGAATTTTCATATCTCAAAAACGCTCTTATTTAGGTAGCTCAGTAATTGTTACACGACTCTTACAGAGAGTCGCAAAAGGTTCATTCCAAGATAAAAAGACTAGCGTGTCAAGAAATGAATAAAAAAGTAATAAATAAAAAATATTTTGATGTTTTTGTTCTTGTTACTAGTCAGATAATCATTAGAAGATTCTTTTAGAACAGCCTATGCTAACTGGGTTATATTAAATCATAAGCAAATACATAGTTGGGGGATTCACAAGGTGTCATAAAGTCAAATGTCTTAAAATAATAACATGAAAAAATACGACAGTTGTGAACAACCCCTCATAATTTAGTGTGCTATTTTGAATTTAAATCGGCTGATTGAAAACAAATATAAAAAAATAACTATTTACCTAAAATCAAAATATTTTTTAATTCTAAGCCATGAATTAATAAATTAAATTAGATCTTTTCGGACTATTTTCAATTTTTCAGACGCAAACCACAAACAAATTTTTTTTGTTTGCTTACCAAACATCGAGTCCTGAGCCGATCTAATTTGACGCCGCAAGTCTTTTGTTGCAAAAATTGCTAGCCGCAGGTTAAATTCGGATTTTAGCCGGATAATATAAACGGCGACGGCTTCAAAATTATAGCCGCTCGGCTCAGCCGGCCAGCGCAGGTCTTTTCTGATTAATTACGACAGCACAATAAACATAGCAAGCAAAGTTTTATTAACTTATGACACTTTTTGTTCACAAAGCAACAACAATGTTTTTAAACCAATGTAAAATGTTAGAACATTATGACAATACAACAAGATAGCACACCTTGTGAATACCCCAAGTATGTATATACATTAGAGCGACTCACCAAAAAAAGTGCTCGATGTACCCTCCTAAAAATGAACCTTGGACTTTTTTAAGATACCATTTTAAATATTTCGGCTCCAGCTTTGACCTCTCGTGAGCTGGACCATTTTGAAAAAGGGTCTATTTTTGCATGTTTTGTTAATTTGAGAATCTGTTTCTTTACCAACATATACAAATAGGGTATCATAAGAAAGGTTTTTTTAAGGCGCGTCCAACTGTATATACAATTTGTCCAAGGACGATCATCCATATCCTTTTTTTTAAGGATTTTCTGTAAAAAAAAACGGTTTTTGAATTTTTTGTTCGGGGTTGTTTGTAATAAAAATGCCAAATTAACATATTTTAATCTTTAGTCGATTTAATTAAATACGTGTTTCAGCTTTTTTGGAAATTCGCGCTAGTTCGCGTTTTGACAAAAATGCAAAGGGGTGGCAACCCTTCGATTTAAATAGGGCACTATGGGTATCAAATTTTTTCTTTTGCCAAGTACATCATCTTTGTATGTAAATAATTTATATTTTTGCAAAAATATAAAATCAAAGTATGCGGTATGAAAAATTTCATGTATAAAAACCAAATTGTAAATTTAAGTTTATCAGTTGCGAATATCGTTAAATTTAAATAATTGTTTATTGTGTCGTGATTAAAATGCCTTTCGCGTTAGTTGAATTAAACCGAAATAGATTACCGACAAACCGCGATGTGATACAACATTTATTATTTTTGCGCGCTCGAAACAACAATCGCAGATTCGGGTTTTCCAAATTTTTCAGCTGTGCAATTAATGACATTGCAAAAGTATGGCAAAGTGCACATATTCCTATAATAAACAGACCGTCAATTCGTAAAAAAGTCGTATGTTTGACTAAACGATATCGCGATAACGTAAAAAATCGATTGCATTTTAAGGAAGATGAGTGGAACGGTCTTTTTTTAATCTCTTCGTGCAAATGCTCTCGAAAAGTAAAAGTACCGTGTGAATGTCCTGTCGAAAAAAGAATGTCAGTGAGTGCTTGGAAATTTTATGTGGATCAGTCAGGAGAAAGATTGTTATTGTTAGATAATGAACCGTATGCAGACTCTAGTTCAGGTGGTACTGAATGTTTAATGGAAACTGACAGTACATGCAGTGAAGGAGAATTGAGAAGGCAAGATGACCTTGAGTCATTATCGTGTGAAGAAAATCAAATACCAAAAGAACATCGTACAGTAACAAAAATAGCTCTGCCGACATTTAGTGCTGCGTTGGATCGTGCTGGGGTATCAAATCGCTTTGGAGCATTGCTAGCAACAACCCTTCTTAAGGATTTAAACATTCAAGACATTATACTTGACCAGCATAAAATTCGTCGTGAACGTGGTAAAGCTAGACTCAAAGCTTTAAATTCAATCAAATGCAATGATTTCCTTAAATGCATTTCTTTTGATGGCAAAAGAGAAAGAACATTAAAGCAAAAATTTGTTAATGGGGAACCCCGAAATATCAAAGTGATAGAAGAGCACATTACCATTGTAAAATAACCAAATTCTTCTTATATTGGATACTTCACACCTGAAGATGGAAGAGGAATTGGAATTGCAATGGGTATTATAAATTTTTTGAAAGCTGAGGGGATGTCGTTAGAATATCTTGTCGCTATTAATTGCGATGGAACGAGATGCAATACTGGCAAATTTAATGGCGCAATTTGTTCATTAGAACGTCAATTGAAACGACCATTGCAGTGGTTAGTGTGTTTGTTTCATTTTAATGAACTGCCCTTCACAGCGCTGTTAAAAAATCTGTTGGGAAACGCATCTGGGCCTCAAAACTGGCCAGGAGTAATTGGAAAAACACTGGTGAATTGCGAAGACATTCCGGTAAACTATTTTCGTTCTTTTGTTATATTAGAATGTATTATTCGAAAATCGGTTTTATATTACTGTCTTTTTTAGATCGCTGACAACTTCCAACCGATTGAGATGGGCGAAATGCCCGAAAATATTGATGTATGGAGTTTACGAGGGGATCAAAAGTATCTGTATGATATGGTCTGGTATGATATTAACTGAACGTAATAGAGGAGTGTGCGATGACACGTTGGCTAGTCTGAATCCTGGCCCACTCAATTTATCACGCTGGTTGACAACAGCTTCAAGAGTTTTACGACTCTATGTTACGGAAACAGTGCCTTCGGAAAATTTGAAAAATCTTGCCGTTTTCGTTATGAAGGTATACGCTCCTTTTTGGTTTCTGGTAAAAAGTCAGCCTCAAGCTATCAATGGTAGCCGACATTTATTAAAGTATATTAAATGGATACGCCAATTACCAGAACATATGCAAGTCATAGTCCAAAGATCAGTACAGATTAATGGATTTTTCGCCCATCCGGAAAATATAATTTTGTCAATGATTACAGATGAGCGCAAGGACATAAGACGGGAAGCCTACTACATAATTCTTCAATCACGTGAACGTACCATCCAACAAATTCGACAATTTACTGTGCCTAAAATAAATTTTAATTCTGAGTCGCTTAAAAACATGATAAATTGGAATGAAGTTGAAACTGGTATAGAACCACCTTGTATAAAGTTTTATTCACAAGAATACTTGCTGGAACTTCAAAATTCTGATGAAATTATTAATATTCCAGGTAAAAAAATAAAATACAAAAAATATTAATATTATTAACGAACTTATTTCAGAATTTCCTTGCCATTCACAAAGCACTGAGCGTTTTGTACACGTTGTCAGTCAATCTAGAGTATCGGTAATCGATAAAAATCGTCCGGCTTATATTGCGAGCCAGATCGTGTCGCGCAAGCAATATACTCAAATAGAATCACGAAAGGATTTCCTGTAACGCTTTTTAAAATCGCTATAAATGATCTGTATAAAAGTTTTGTAAATATAAACAATAAAACTTAAATTTTTTTTTAATTTGCAAAAAAAAATATGCCGCCAAAAAGTCGTGGATCATTTCTTTTTTTCTTTCTTTAGTTCTATTTTTATCCATACATGATCTAGAAAAACATATTACAGTTACTACAAAATTGCATTTATGTATATTCCAGAGCACCGTGTAAAATGCATCTAATTTGCAAAAAATAATATTATTTACATACAAAGATGATGTACTTGGTAAAAGAAAAAATTTGATACCCATAATGCCCTATTTAAATCGAAGGGTTGCCACCCCTTTGCATTTTTGTCAAAACGCGAACTAGCGCGAATTTCCAAAAAAGCTGAAACACGTATTTAATTAAATCGACTAAAGATTAAAATATGTTAATTTGGCATTTTTATTACAAACAACCCCGAACAAAAAATTCAAAAACCGTTTTTTTTACAGAAAATCCTTAAAAAAAAGGATATGGATGATCGTCCTTGGACAAATTGTATATACAGTTGGACGCGCCTTAAAAAAACTTTCTTATGATACCCCATTTGTATATGTTGGTAAAGAAACAGATTCTCAAATTAACAAAACATGCAAAAATAGACCCTTTTTCAAAATGGTCCAGCTCACGAGAGGTCAAAGCTGGAGCCGAAATATTTAAAATGGTATCTTAAAAAAGTCCAAGGTTCATTTTTAGGAGGGTACATCGAGCACGAATTTTGCTTCCATACATTTTGAGTCGCTCTAATATACATACATATGCATTTACATAAATGTTTATTTCATAAATTAAATTATTTTTAGTTTCTTAACCAAAATATTTTATATTTTTTTTATTAAAATTAATTAGTTTTTTAATTAGATGTATTTTTGTTTATTATTTTCAAGTCTGTTTTTCAATAAAAATATGTTTGAAAAAAGTACCAAAATATTGACAAAAGTACTCCTTTGCTTGGTGTTCAATACCATCTCGATTTTTCAAGTTTACATCACTGGTACATATATACCCAAAAATATAAACTAAATGAGAAGCAAGAGTTGAAATTTACTTTTTAACCCTGCGTGGTACACATGAGTCTGACCTTTTTTCAATGTGTGTAGAAAATCAAAATATGCGTAAGCCGGAGGGTTATAAAAACGAACAGTTTAATCTTTTTTTACTTGAGTTAAGAATTTTATACTTATTTCAAGAAATTGCGGGATTGATTTTCGAAAGTAATCCAATTTAGGATTGTTTTGAGTCTGTTTTAGTGTTATTCGTACTTGAATTTTTGAGCACGACTCGTACTTAAAGTAATCATAAAATACTTGATTTATCCTGAGTAAATAAGTGGCCCAATAGCTCGTTTTATAAAAATAAAGTCGTACCAAAAAGACGTTTAAGAAAATCAAAGTCGCAAACATTTTTTACCAAATTTTTATTTACAAAAAACATAACAAACATAAAACGAATCAAACAAAACAAAAAATATGTACTGTTGTTGACATTGTCCAACTCAATCAAATGATTAGTTGTTAAAGTTTTCATGCTTTTCAATTACTTTTTGCAAAAAATATTTGGGGTATTCACAAGGTGTGCTGTCAAGTCAAGTATTTTACAATGGTTTAAAAATATTGTTGTTGCTTTGTAAAGAAGAAGTGACTTAAATTAATAAAACTTTGCTTGCTATGTTTCTTGTGCTGTCGTAATTAATCAGCGCTGATCGGCTGAGTCGAGCGAATATGATTTTGTAGCCGTCGCCGTTGATGGTATAGCTTTATCGGGCTAGCAATTTTTGCAACAAAACACTTGCGGCGTCAAATAAGATCGGCTGAGGACTCCGATGTTTGGTAAACAAACAAAATAAAATTTATTTGTGGTTTGCGTCTGAAAAATGACAAAAGTCAGGAAAGATCTAATTTAATTAATTAATTCATGGATTAAAATTAAAATATATTTTGATGTTAGATAAATATTTATTTTTTTATATTTGTTTTAAGTCAGCTGATTTTAATTCAAAATAGACACTAAATTATGAGGGGTTGTTCACAACAGTCGTATTTTTCATGTTATTATTTTAAGGCCCGTTTTCACAACTTACCGATAGCTTAAAGTAGACTTTAAATGGCCCGTTAAAAAGTATTCCATTATTAAAACTTTACTTTAACCTAAAGTGAGCGATAAAGTAGATTAAGGTTAATGCTACCTAGTTGGTTAAAGTAAAGTTGTTATAATGGAACACTTTTTATACGGCCTATAAAATCTTACCTTTAGCTATCGGTAAGTTGTGAAAACGGGCCTAAGACACTTTGTGACACCTTGTGAATCCCCCAATTGTATTTTTATATTTTATCCATGTCAATACATAAAACAATGTTGCCACGCGAAGAATAATTAGCTTAGTGCTTTTAATATAATGATGATTATACCAGGCTAGATTTCTGTTCGTCATTCTTGCGATTTTTTTGCTTTGTTAGTCGCAATATTATATGAGTTTAAAATGTCTTACAAAAAGTCGAAGACTGTCAAAAAAGGCTCAAATTGCGAATTTAGTCGACGAGCGGTAACCCTCTAGCGGAATTCGTGATGTTTACTTTTGTATCGTATAATTCTAACCCATACAAAGAATTGTTTTTCCATGCTCGCATTAAATTTCAAAAAAGAATATATGTATGTATTTCTTGCTTTACATAAAAACTTGCTCAATTTAATTAAAAGCATAAACAAAACTTACTTTATTACTAACATCAAAAGTTGTAAAAAAAATTTAGTTTTGATATAATAATATTTGTGTAGTGTTCATAGTTATCGGCTCAAACTTAAAACGATGCTTATATGTACATTAGCGTGGCCGTTAGTTGTATGGAGAACTTTTTTTTTTGATTTCTTATATTCTCCCCCCCCAAATCGGTTCAGTTTTATGTAAAAAAAAATACAAAAAAATTTCGTAGCGATAAGTTGTGTTTTAGGGGGGGCGTCGGCCCCTCAAAGTTTGCCATCAAGCCATTTATTCAAATGTAATTTGTTTGCATATGACTATCTCTTAAAAACAACATTTTACAAGAACATGGTATATGGCAATATTTTAGCTCTTCTAGTCAACAACATTAGCCTCGAAGAAAGTTTTTTGCTAAAATTAATATTTAAGAAAATAATTAAGAAAATAACAACAAAATTCCAAGCATTTTATATACGTTTTATATATATAAAAGAGGGATTTAATGTCAAGTGAACTAATTTTGAAATCGAAATCTTTCGATTTGGATGAAATTTGCACCACCGTTAGTCCCATTGAATAGTAGTTCAGACACAAATTTTCAACAAGATCGGTCAAAAAGTTTCTGAGTTTGGGAGGGTCAAAGTTTGAAATTTTGGCCATACAGGTGTTCTTTCACATCCATGTAACTTATTACCAATTGGGGTAAGCAAAATTTGTCTCAAGCAGCTTAGATAGCTATTTAATCAATCTTTTTAAAAAAATTTTTTTGGTTTTTTTAAAAAATTTTTTAACATATTTTTTTATATTTAAAACTTTATTTTTTTTTTTTTTTTGCCAAGTTGTAAATTTAAAAAAAAAATTCAAAAAAAAACAAAAAAATTTTTTTTTTAAAGATTGATCAAATAGCTATCTAAGCTGCTTGGGACAAATTTTGCTAACCCCAATTGGTAATAAGTTACATGGATGTGAAAAAACACCTATATGGCCAAAATTTCAAACTTTGACCCCCCCAAACTCAGAAACTTTTTGACCGATCTTGTTGAAAATTTGTGTCTAAACTACTATTCAATAGGACTAACGTTGGTGCAAATTTCATCCAAATCGAAAGACATCGATTTCAAAATTAGTTCACTTGACATTAAATCCCTCTTTTATATATATAAAACGTATATAAAATGTTTGGAATTTTGTTGTTATTTTCTTAATTATTTTCTTAAATATTAATTTTAGCAAAAAACTTTCTTCAAGACTAATGTTGTTGACTAGAAGAGCTAAAATATTGCCATATATCATGTTCTTGTAAAATGTTGTTTTTAAGAGATAGTCATATGCAAACAAATTACATTTGAATAAATGGCTTGATGGCAAACTTTGAGGGTCGGACGCCCCCCCTAAAACACAACTTATCGCTACGAAATTTTTTTGTATTTTTTTTTACATAAAACTGAACCGATTTGGGGGGGGGGGAGAATATAAGAAATCAAAAAAAAGAAAATAACGGCCACCCTAATGTACATATAAGAATTTTTAAAGAGCATTTTATTAAAATTATTTTATATTAAATTAAAAATTACCGGTTTGCTTGTAAGCGCATTTAATATGTGGTAACAACTTGAAAAATGCCCTGAAAATGGTTAAAAATATGCCAAAAAAAAATACAAAAATTGACAATCCCTTGAAAAAGTCGACAAACCATCGACGAAACGTCGGGAATAAAATATTGTTATTAAAAATTTAATTTTATTTACATTGAAGAAATTTAGGCCCAATTAGCTTGACAAAAATAACATTCATAAACACGTTTTTATTAATTTTTTTTTTTTTTTTGTTATTAAACTTTAATGTGTTTGGGTGTGTGTGAAACGGTAGCAAAGTACTCATGGAAGTAAAGTTTTGACACTATTGAGGTGAATAAAATTTCACTAGCCCTTAGGGCTAGTATAAATTTTGACATTAGTGTAGAAATTTTTGACAACCACAAAATTATTTTTTTTCATCAAATTTGTTTAAATAAAATAAAAAATAATATGGAAGCAGGACCAGTGGCAAAAAAAATTAAAAATAATTATACAAGATGTAAATATTTAATATGTATAAGCTTTTTTGCCCACACCTTTTGTAAAATTTGTTAATATCTCAGAACGAATTCATCAAATAGTTGTGACGATCTCATTTCCAACATAATTGAAATGGTTATTGGTAAACGTTTGTTTAATTTATTGATTTTTACAAAACTATTAGTAATTGTTTTTTTCTTTATGTCAAAATTTTACGTTGTCAAAAATGTTACAATTTCACACAGCACAAATATGAAAATTTTCTACCACAAACAAATTTCATTTCACCATAGAACTTTGCTACCGTTTCACACACACCCTTTGTATTTAAAAAAGTCTTAGCTAATTTTTAGCCATTTTTTCCGTAATTTTGCCATTTTTGGTCATAAAGTTTTGGCAACACTGGTTTACGAATACAAAAATTATAATTTGGAAAGAAGTTTTTATGGGAAATATGTAAAATTACAGACCGATTCTCACCATTTACATGGACTTTTTCTTTAGTGCAATTAAAATGTATACCAAATTTAAAAAATTATCTACATGATTGCCATATGTACTTTACACACAGGGATTACATGGACAGACAACCAAGACAGATCCAGACGTACGGATGGATATCGATTGATCACTAAAAAAAGTGATTCTGGGTCAATCGGTATATTAAAAGATTGCTTTTTCCTTATATCGTGTGACTTTTTAAGAGCTATAGGAAAGTTTAAAAAAAACACATAAAATTCAGAAAAATTTATGAAATCTTTATTTGAATCGATAGTACGGTCCATATAATTTAATGTTTAAAGATTATTTCATGCAAATGTTGACCGTGATGGTCAAACCGCCTCAAATGGTCCATCCGTTTAGTCCAATTTTGGCATACTCTTTCCAACATTTCGGCCGGTATCTCATGAATAAACGCTTCAATGTTGTCTTCCAATGCTTCAATTGAAGCGGGCATGTGTGAAATAAAATGTTCACCGAACTCGCCTCTCGATAAGTCCATTTTTAAAAGTACTTTGTGGCATGTGGCACCATCTTGTTGAAACCACATATCATGCAAGTCAAGCTCTTGCATTTTGGGCAAAAAAAAGTTGGATATCATCTCACCTTGTTGAGTAACAGAGGCCCAATTGCTGTGAACGGAGACGAATCGATAATCGATGACCAACAAGGTCATCATTAATACTGGCCGATACAGCTGCAATATTTTCTTCACTTCGCACTCTACGTAAGCGTGTTGGTGGTTTAATGCTTAACAATGTTAATTTGGTGCGAAAGTTAGTCACAATAGCCCGAATAGCCGCTTCAGTGGGTCGATTAAATTGAGCATAAAATGGAAGAAGCGGACGATGAACTTTCTTAACAGAGCACGCATTTTGATAATAAAATTTAAAAATTTGCAAGCGTTGTTCGTTTGTAAGACAATTCATGGTTAAATTATAGACCAAATTGAAGATGTTTGACAGTGAAACAAAAAAACACGAATGTGGGTCAGCTCTTTAAACCAGTGTTGCCAAAAAGATAATAGCTAAAATCACCCGTTATTTTAAAGTTAATTGAAAACCTGCTTACAATTTTCAAATAAAAATTAAATGTTGATAGCGAAATTGAGGCGACATATTGGGTAAACAGATAGATACCCTAGAGGGAAGCGAACTGACACCAAAGTAGTCCCGTGATAGGTCTTCGGAGGTAGAGACCGGTTCTAGTTTTAACACTTTCTATGACTAAGACCTATCACTTTTACATGGGGTTGTCATTGGAGGGGGTCAATTGACACCATTTGACCAGTCACAAATCTATTCTCAATGGACGTGTTTAGTGACAGTTACTAAAATGTAGTATTATTTCAATACGATGTAGTATTATTCCAATGAAACAAGTCCTAGAATTCAATTCAAAAGCCAAATTTTAGAAAGTCTCAAAAAAATGTATCACACCACCGGTGAAGACTGTACTGTAATTTATTACTTTTTCTACCTTTTTGTTCTCCATAAACCAGTTACATGATTGGTTCTCCTTTCACTGGTCATGAGTTCTTTCTTTTTTGTACCTGTTCTATTTTCACAACTCCCAGGAACAGTCTGTGGGACCAATTGACACAAATTTCCCGCAGGGTATTTTAAACAGAAAAGCCAGAATTTTGCAAACAATTTTTTTTTTAATATTTATTTATTTGCAGTTTAATCTTTGTATCTCTTAATGCAGCTTCACAATTTTATTTTCTTGTGTTGAAACTTAAACTAGAGAGTGTAGTGAAAAATATTTTTCATTAAAAAAATAATTTTGTTAACAACTTTCTTAAAAATTTACAAAACAAATTTAGGCCCGTTTTCACAACTTACCGATAGCTTAAATGAGACTTTAACCAGCCTTATAAAAAGTGTTTCAGTATTAAAACGTTACTTTTACCTAAAGTGAGCGATAAAGTAAATTAAGGTTCATCCTACCTGGTAGTTTAAAGTAAAGTTGTAATAATGGAACACTTTTTATACGGCCGATAAAATCCTACCTTTAGCTATCGGTAAGTTGTGAAAACGGGCCTTAATGTTTTAATTAAAACACCACAAATCATTTCGTGAAATCTCATCCTATACCCACTCCACTATAGTGAAAAGGGTATAATGCGTGCGTGGTGATGTGCGTAACACACAAAATTATTAGTTCTAGACCAACTTTTTAGTATACCAATCGACTCAGAATCACTTTCTTAATCTGATCTAAGGATATCCATCCATCCGGCTTACTGGCACCCAAACAAACTTCTTTCCGGAAAAGAGTTTTTTTTGCCCATTAACCATCTTAATATCTTGGTGTTTGGATGAAAGTTCGTCCAATGTAAATCACATTATTGGAAGCGGTCTATATTTGAATAAGGCTCCTATACCAATACCACTCCCGAAAACAGCTTGAAATGCCATAACATCATTTGAAATTTTGGTATTGTTTAACAGCTATTTTGTCATGGCAAGATTTTGTCCTGGTAGGTTCAGAATTTACCCATGTGTCCCATATAAACTCCCTCCCTCAAATCGCTTTAAGACGAACAAAAGCTCATACAGTTGTTTCTCTCCTGATAATATTGCGCACAGAGAATTCTTATATGAATCATTACTTCATAACATAATTTGTACTACCAGGACCATGATTGCCCATAGATCCTAAATACATACACTCTCAGAAATTTGTCTGCTAATAATGTCTTGTAGGGTATCATTAGGTGGGCTTGAGCGATTATACTTTCTTACTCGTTTCAATACTAATTTTATTATCGTAAAATCCTACACCTTTTTTGCTATTATTATCCCTTTTCCTGTCTCAAGTAGTTCTTTATTAATTTGAAACGAAGAAAAAATAATAGAAATTAAAGGGTTCTCAAGGACAATAATAGAAAGCGTAAGATAGAAAACTTAAAAGAAATCCCATGTAAACAAAGAAAAGATTTCTATTGGTTTAATTTTTTCAAAGCGGTTCATTTCCATTATTTGTTTGTTTGTGATTCTTTATTTTTTTTGAATTTTACATTTTGCATATAAAAAAATTAATGAAATGCTAAAAAAAAGAAAAAAACATTGAAAGAAATCTAAAAAAAAGAAAAAGTTTTATTTTTAAATGATTAATTAGATTCTAGGGAAAACTTAGTTTTAAAATAAAGAAAAGCGAATGCTATGAAAAACAAAGGATTTGTTAGAAAAAATTTCAAAATATGCCAACCAGGATACAGAAGTGCGCAAGGAAGGACAAATGGTTATTATCTTAATTGAAGCCAGAAAATTTTTCAGAAAACAAAGACACAAATCTTATTATTAATAAGTTATGTATGTATTCCAGTGAAGGGCAATTCAAATACTATCACATTTATGCTTGTGTGGGAAGCAGCAGAAAACCCTGCAAATAATAGGACCAGTCCAAACACGCGTGTAAAGTGTAGCCCACAAGGTACTAGGACCAGTCCAAAAGTTACCCAAACGTATGGAAAAAACATGGTCTATTTAACATTACGATTTCCTAGGAGAGGACCATATAACCCACCTTTGGACTATTAACCCTTTCGCGGACACTGACGTCTATAGACGTCAAAACAAAGACTTCTGGTGAGACATGACGTGTATAGACGTCAAAAAATGTTTCGGCAACAAAATCTTTGTAAATGAATTTTTCTATGAGAAACGTAGCTGTTATGATGTGTGCAACTATTATGCTTATAACAACATGTTAGGCAACAATGTTGCATGTTTATAACAAAATAAAAATAAAGCAACACTAAAAGCCGTTACAAAATCGCAATATTTTTTTTTTTGGGTTTCCCATAGACACATGACGTGTATAGACATCTTGTTTCTATGAGATTTTCTTTAATAGTAAAAAGTGTGTGTTTACGAGTAGCCGCATGAAAAAGCAAAGGCTCGTAATTGTTTAGCTTGTAAGTATATATTTTTTTGTAACTTTTTTGCTGGCGAAATCTACTGATAAATTTTATTTTTCATGTGTAACGCATTAAAAATGGCTTATGAAAATCAAAAGAAAAAATTAGAGAAGTTGTTTGCTGAAGCAGACTCTAGTGAAAGCTTCTCTGAAATAGACTCAGATTCATCTGATCCATTTGCAGATGACGGAGAATATTCTGGGAAAGATCCAAATTATATACCAGAAAGACAAAGCTCAGACACCTTTTCTATTAGTTCAAAAGAAGAGGAATTTGTTAAACCATCTGAATGGTGGGGAAGTAAATGTAGATAAATCCGTTCTAACGTCTATCTACGTCATGACGCAGCACATCAATTCCAGAATACAAGCAGAGTCATGACGTTTATGAACGTCAAAAATTAAACTCTGTTTTTATTCTATAGATCGATTTATTTTTCAATTTCCAGTAATTTGGTGTTTTCAGAATTTTTCTATCCTACCAAATAAGGATGATACTGCAAGTTTCCCACGGGAAGTCCTCTTAAAAATAAGGTGTCCGCAAAAGGGCTAAGGAGTAGTTTTAAAACTACTCCATGGTATACACAAGGGGATTAGTTTTGAAGTCGTTTAAAACCGAAAGCACGTCGTTAAAAAACAAAAACATGCCGTCTCACTACAAACACTTTTTAATAATGGCATGGTCCATGCTTGCATAACATCGGACCAGTCCATGGAGTAGTCCAGTTTATCAAAATGGATCAGGTAGTCCAATATTATTTGCAGGAAACGAATGACGCTCATCAACAAGTGCTGATCTGCTCTTTGTCTGCAACTGAGTTAAATAACTTAAACGAGAAGACAACAAAGCAATAGCCGAACGTACACTGTTAGAGACCACACGCAGAAGCTTGTAGTGTACATGTGTCAACGTACATAGGATTTGCAAAAGTGACTTCACTGATGTATTCCCAAGAATAACTTCGATAATAAATTTGCAAGTGCACGTGCATAAAATACTGAACTGACGATTTGCTATAGTTGGATTTTCTTGCGGAAACAATAAAGAAATTTGTTTTTTTTTTTTTTTTTTTTTGTTTAACCCATTTACAACTACAATTAATGTTGGGAGAATTCCAACCAATTGTAGTGGGGAATTTAAGAAAAGATAAACTCACTGTTTATTGTTGGTATTTTGTTTAAGCTTTGATATCGTTGCAAGTAAGACTTTTGTAATTCTCATTCACTCTGCAGTTTTATTAGCTAAAATCTTTGGCTTTTCTTAAAATTTTTGGGAGAATGATTCCTGACAATCTGGCCTAAGCAACAAGTGCTTAGAAACTAGTTTATCTTCCTGCAATAAATTTCAGTGTATTTTTCAAGAATAAAAATTGGCACAACAAACGAATTCTTGTTAATGAAGCATAATTTTATCTTAAATATTCAAAATGAAAAACGTTAATAGTCGCTGTTGTTTAAATTTATTTAATAACTATTAAAATTTTACATATTTATATTAATTATTTATAAAATTTAAATACTTTTTACGTAGCTTTTTTTTAGACGATACTGATAATACATCATTTAGTTTTGTTGATGTCTCTCATTAATACTATTGTCATTTTTTAAATATTCAATATCCCATAAATTATGTTTAAATTAATTAAAATATAAACATTAATTATGTAAGTATGTGTCATAGTGTAAGTACAACGAATTTTTTATGGCTTTAGGCAGCAAATAATTATGTGTAGAGTGAACATTGACAGCAATTAGAAGATAAGTAGGTAGTTCAGGCAGGGTATTGCAATATCAAATTTTCTTGGAAATCATAAGATCTATTTCGAAATCTTTAACTAAATGACTGATTATTAAAGAATAAATCAAGAAGAAGTTCAATTAGTCCCTTGATTGATTGTCCATCATCCAGATACTTTTTATAACAAACTCAATCATATCCTCCAGCTTTCTGGCAGACATTTTTTCTACTTCACTGAGAAATCCTCTGCCAAGCATTTCTAACCTTTGCCTCTGTAACCTTGGACAGCTTTGGAAAATATTTATATGAACGCTTGCCGGGTAGGCTAATGGTGGTCTTAATCACTGCGTGACAAAAAATGCATTTACCAACCGCCACTGTGTGTGAACTCAACCAGCACAGTAGCAATATAAAATGAGCAATCTGGCAGAATTATACACTCGCTTCTTGCTGAGCAGCTAGAGCTTTATAATCTCTGCTGCTTTTGAAAGAAACTAACATTATCTGTTGATTAAGCTCTTCTATCTATCTATCTATCTATCTATCTATCTATATATATATAATAGGATGAGTGTATGTATGTATGTATGTATGTATGTATGTATGTATGTATGTGTGTATGTCTGTATGTAACTTATGGACTCCAAAACGGCTGGGCATTGTGAAGTCTGATTTTTGATTTTCGGTCTGCGGGCGGAGGGGCGTGGCAAAATCCAATTTTCATATTGCACCACTAATGACTTCTAAATGGTCCAACTTAGATTTATACGAAAATAAAATTTTGCTCCGCCCACTTTTTTCGAATTACCTAAAATCAGAAAACGGCTCCATCGATTTGACAAACTGTTCTTTCAAATGCTCGTATTAATGAATTTTACGTTGTCATCGAAAGAAAAATGTACAACGCCTTCTTTTCGCTCACATTTTCTATTAAGCTCATAACTTGAGAACGGCTTGACCGATTTGGACGATTTTTTCTTTAAAATCATCGCCATGGTCCAACTTAGGTTTTTACGGAAAGTAAATTTTGCCCCGCTCACTTTAACGCCCACTTTTTTCGAATTACCTAAAATCAGAAAACGGCTCCATCGATTTGACTAATTTTTCTTTCAAATGTTCGTATCTTTTTAACGGATTTTAAAAATCGAACGCAAACAATTTGGACAGGACAACGTCTGTCGGGTCAGCTAGTTGTACTTATAGATGCGCCAACAGATCGAACTTTCCAACGAGTGGTGGAAAATCAGCTATTGAAGCCGACTTTTTGAGATCCCGCGTAGGCAAGTATAAACCACATCTACCATGTGATCTCTTAGGCGGCCTTAACCGTGTCTTTCGTAGTAACAGTTAGGATCTCAGGTCAGCTGCGATCTCTAAAGATATGTAAATTTAGAACTCTGCCAAATTCCGGGTATTGCTTGCACCAGATTTCTTCAGATGATGTAACACCAAAAGTTGGAATGTCCTATACATTTGTAATCAATTGAGCAGTAAATTGTACTACAATGCATTAAAGGGATAACTCGTTCTTTGGCTGGGCTGTTCATAAGTGGAATGACTTTCCTGCGGAAGTTATCTCGCTCACTTTCAACATGAGTAAGTTCAAATCGAGTGTCCACAAGCACTACCCCCTCTATCCTCCATCCCATAACCTATTTTCCTAAAAAAAAAAAACTAATGGAGGTACAATATACATTTAATTCTTCTAGGGGCGACTCCTTGGCAGCTATCGGGTTTTTTTCTTTAATATATGTTTAGTCAGTACTGATAATTTTGTATGTTAACCCCCTTAAAGAATGGAAATAATGGATAAATATTTTAGAATTAAATGTTGGAGATGAAAAACAAAGAAGGGTTGGTCATACATATGATCTATCTAGGGGCTTCATAGGGTCTGCGGAGGCCCAATTAAAGAATTTCAACCATACAAATATGGTGGTTTAATGAAATTCTTAAATTTGGCCCCAGTGGATTCAGCGTACCCGTATTAGGTTAAAACGCCTGGCGCCCACTTTGTCTGTTTTTCCAACTAGCACAGTTATTTTGTACATTCCGAACTCTTCTTTTAATTTCCACGCTGCTTTTATATCCTTCTTTATCATGTCTGCCTATGTATGATTTACAGTTACATAGTTATTTTTACTTTATCTTTTATATCGCTCATTTACTTGCATAGTGACATAACTCAAAAAATTAGATTTTGGAGTTAGTGATGCAGAGTTGTTCGCGATATTTTTCTTTATATTGTGTATAAAATTTAAATTTCTATGTTTTATACTCACCCCGTTTGAAAAGAATGTGTCGTAAATTTTTTCTAAGTAGGTAGTTAAAGCATATCAAAAACATTTTTTTTGTTATGCCACTTTTGAAGTTAATGAACGATATTGTTTTTCTACCTTCATTAAATTCTCTCACACATGAATTTTCATATTCAAAATAATTCCGTTTCTTATTCACTTGAAACGTATCTGTTTCTGAAGTGTGTCATTTCCCAGAACAGGGCTGCCGCACATGGTCTTTTCCGACCAAATTTGGTCGGATTTTTTTGGTTTGGTCGGTGGTAGGCCAAACCTAATTTTGGTCGGTTTTAGAAAATTAGACGGATAGCAGACAATAACAAATCTCATAGCTTTTTTTACCAAACAAAAACATTTTTTTTATTTTTGATGAAACTATGGATACGGCATTGATATTACGTTATTTTGCAGCCACACGATCAAGTTGTTCTTGATAGTCTTTTACATATACATATTTCTTGACAAAATTTACTTAAATTGAAAGCTGTGCCGTAGGCTGCACTCAATTTGTAATCAATTTACTTCCAAGATGTCAACAACAACACAATTTATAAAGACAAACTTGTACTCAGATGTTAAATTAAAAGTAAAATTGCCAAACAAATGGAAAGGTGAAATTGAAAGCCGTGGTCAATTTAAAAAGTGTGAGTGTGTAAGTAAAAAAGTGAGAGTGTATTGCAAATTGAAAGGCAAAACTTGATCGTGTGGCTGCCCTGAAGGAAACCTGGGTGCAAGTGTCTCCAAGTCACCAGTTTTGTCGGCTGTATTGGTGACATTGTATACACTACATTACATTTGCCACTATATTTGACTTTAATACGAAAAAGAATTTTATCAATAACAACAAGTACAATTCCTATAAAAGTTGAAGAAATAATAAAAACAGATTGTTTTGATTTCGTATTCTTACAAAAAGTGTAGACTATTTTTACTAAAATGTACTAGCGATTCTCTGGTTCCAATGTCTACATATGTTCCCAAAGGAACTACCTAGTCAGTACATAATCAGTAGTGCCAACGTTAGCAGAAGATTTCCAATGACACGCACTTGTTAAATGTCTATTGTAAATAACATGCCTGGGGTATAATAAGTCACTAGTACTGGTGACTGTGTCAATAGTGAATCAGTACAGATTCTCTATTGACATTTCCTGCAGGGTGCTATGTTAGAAGCAAGTAACTTTGACGGTGTTAGTTTTATAAAGGATAGTTTGGTCATCTTATTCGAGCTTAAGAAGTTTCTTATAAAAAACTTTTTATCAACAAACAATATTCCTATAGAAAATTTGATCGAATTGGCAACAAACGGCGCTCACGCCATGACTGGAACTGTTGGTATGCTTATAGCCTACTCATCGATGTCGAACGTAGACTTCGTTCGCTTAAATTGCATGTAAAACAAAGACAATATTGTATTATTTAGAACGAAGTCTTCGTTTAGAAATAGATGAACAGGCAGTTAATCTTATTTAGCAATGCAAAAAATATTAAAGTTCTTTGTGGTAATATTTAAAGTTTTTCACATAGTCCTAAAAGAATAACATAAATAAAAGAATTTCAGGAATTATGTTTTGTATAACGTGTTTCTTATACAAGATGGACTTCCTCAAGGAAGATGTTGTAAGAATCGTAGAACAGTGGGATGCTTTGATCCTGTATTATGAAACATAAGCCCAATTCACAATCTTGTGCAAATGGTCTTGCATCGTAGCATTTGCAAAATGGAATAGTAAATACCATAGCATACTTTTGGGATTATGGTTAAAACCATAACTATATATGTATCGTAGCATTTGCAAAATGGTATAGTATATTTTTACTCTACACCAACAAAATATACAGCAATGCACTTGCTACTCTTTTGCAAATATGCAACGCCTAAAACCAATAGTTTATATTTACTCGAGTTGATTGCAAAACGACAGCTAACACTCAGTGAACCAAGCCGATCTGAAAAATGTTATAGTATTTACTATAATCCCAAAAGTATACTACAGTATTCACTATACCATTTTGCAAATGCTACGATGCAAGACCATTTGCACAAGATTGTGAATTGGGCTATAGTTTTATAAAGGCAATGGTATAAGAGCCGCAGAACTTGCAGAAGAAATGGATGAGTTCCAAAACAGAGCAAGTTTTCAACGCGTATACAATAAGCCAACTATGCATTGTTGAACTCTTTAATACATTTTTTACGTTGTCTGCAAGGTATTAGGATGTATTGGAGCTCAGACTATGTCTTATAAAGTTTAATACTTTTTTTTAAATTGTACAAACTTAAGTAAATAAAATTTGATTCATATATTATTAGCGGTCTATATGTGTTATTGCATACGATCAATGAATTATTCTAGTTTATAAGCGTTTAACGTACGTTCGTGAGACCAGGAAAAGCCTATATATATTTTGTTAAAGTTAAACGTTACCAGCAAACAAACTTTTAATAAAACTAGGGTTTACGTGTAGGACGTTATATATTTAAAAGGTGTGAACATAAGCTTACTTTTTGGTTTTTACTATAATTGCATATTACAAAAAAAAAATAATATGTAGATTTATAGCTTTGTCAAATAAAAATTATACTTTTTATCAAAAATACATATACATACATATCGTCATATAAAATGCAAAAGGGCCTATGTTCATTTAAAGAAAAAGAGAGATAAAAACTTAATAAAAAGGCAGCTATTGTGATTATAACAACGGGGTTTTCTGGTTAATATCGTTAACACATTACGCCTGATTGACACTATCCTGAAAAACTGTTTTTGTAATCTCAGTCGTATCGCTACTGAAAATGTTTTAAAAATTATGATAGGTCCTTTTATATTTTCATGACGATAAATAAATATTTAAAAAATTTGGTCGGTTTTAAAGGATTTTGGTAGGTTTTGCAGACAATTTTGGTCGGATGAAAATTTTTCAAACGGCAACCCTGTCCCAGAATTACTCCCCGACAGAAAAAAAGTACACACACGCACACTCACAGTAGGCTTTGAATTTTATATTTTATTAAATTTTATTTTTACTTGAAGTCTTTGTTTTTTGTTTAATTTAATTTTTTTATTTTTTTTAATAAACATTATTTTTTTTATATTGTACCTATTTCTAGTTTATTCTTTCGTATGTATTTTTATAATTTGCAAATAATTCCATTTTTGTCTTTTCCTTTGCTTTTTGTTTTGCTCTTTTTCATGTTTATTTTTATATGTTTTTATAGGATTATTATTAGATAATTATGATGCTATTGATTGATGATGATTATAATGTGGTATTAAAATTTTTTTTTGGAAATTTTTTATATAATTGATATTAAATATTTTATTGTTTACATGGTTATTGTTTAAGATTTTAGATATAATATTTTAAATAAAAGCTATACAAAAAATTAATTAAGTGAAATATTAACTTAAATTTAAGTTATAAAATCAATCTAAAATAAGATTTCCTAATCAAATTCAAATTTTAACAAGACTTAAATTTTTAACAATTAAAATTCTTTTACAATTTATTAAAATAAAACAAAAAACATTAATATATTAGAAATTTTTTTTTAAATTTCAATTTATAAGTTAAAATTTTCTAACTACTTAAATTTGTTGTTTTAATATTTTTTTTTATAAATTTTATTTACATGACAATTATTTTGTTTTTTTTTATTGATTATTATTGATTTTTTATTGTATATATAATTTTTGACTTTTTTTTCTATAAATCTCTGATCTTCTCTAAATATAATTATTGTTTCGATAGTGGTGTATTTTAATTTTTAAAATCTAAAAAAATTTTATTTTAATCGTAAATTTTTTTTATATATTTTGTTTTTTAACTGAATAAAAGAGCTTAAGTTTAGAAATAGTCTCAAAATTTATAACAAAAAAAAATATTTTTTTAGTATCAGCAAAAAATTCAAATCCTCATTAAATTTGTCAATCGTGCCGTTTTCCAGATATACAGAAAAACATGGAATAAAAAAACAACAACAAGGGATTTATGGATAAAATTAGAGGCAGTTGTCTTTAAGAAGAAATTTACCATTTATTTTGGTGATAAAACTTGGACTCGAAAAGTAATATGGCCCCCGAAAATGGGTACATTTTTGTTCATAACGCTTTTGTATCTGAACCGCTTTTTTCGAGTTTTTAAGAAGATATGTTGTACCAAAGATTTCTGATTTTTTTTGATATATAGAGCATATCCATAGGTTATAAGGCAGCCCTAAAATTTAAGATTTAATAAAAGTTTAATTTAAAAGATTTTGTTATTCGTGCTTAATTCCCAATTTTATTATTGATTATATATAAAAACACTGAAATTTATTGTTGATGGGATAACAGGGAACGAAACCCTGTTCCCGGGAAGCGTCGGAAAAAAATACCCGGGAAATAAAGCAATTTTTCACTTCCCGATTCCCGGAAATTTCTGTCGGGAATCCCGGGAATTAAAAAGTACTAAAAAATGCAACCATGTTGGCAAGAACTCATTTATGCAACTGTTATGAAATATGAAAAGAAGAGTGAAAATTTAAATAATAGTAATAAAATAGTTAACGTACCTTAAGCTTATATTTTTAAATATCGTCAAAACTTTTGATTGGTTATACAAAATGTAAGTATGTTCATGATTACAATTACTTAAGAAATCCTTAAGTTATAACATTTATAAAAAATGTATATAGACAATGGAGAAATCTTTTGTGTAGAGCTATTTCACAACAGGATTGAAATCCAAAGCACAGTGCAGCTTGTGTAGCTAGTAGCAATATTGTAAAAGTTAAATACACGCAGAGAAAAAATATGGTTTAATGTAACAATATATTGTTGTCGTACACAAATAATTGTTATTTTTATTTAATATCAACAATATTAAAGTTACTGTAAACATATCAATGTTTATCGCAATTATGAATTTGAGAATTGTTGACCGAAAAATAATTATTTTTCTAACTTAATTATGATAACTTTCTAAACATATTATATTTCTCACAACGATATCATGATATTTAATAGCCATAACATGATAACTCTCTATACATTTATCATATTATGTTAAAGATGCAATCAAGCTATTTTTACTCTAATCATATTATGTTAGCGCCATTTGTAAAATAATTTTGAAGCAGTTGTGTCGTTTTTTTTATTTGTGAGCGGTTAAACAATTTAAAGATAAAATTCCATAAAAAAAATAAGTTTAAAGAAATTAAAATATTAGCAGAGTTCATTCAAGTATTAGTGATGTAATAGTGCAAATGCAAAATATCTTAGTTTTTTTGTAAAATCCCACAACAACAAAAAACACAGAGATTTCGTTATATTTCATAAAAGTGCTACGATATTTCATCAACATCTTAAAATCGAAAAAATGGACACACGCAGTTGCCCATGAAAACCACAGATTTTTCATTTGCTCTTTTGCAAGCCTTATCTTGAACTCCGCTATTTGATTAACATTAAGAAAAATTGTAAAAAGCCACAAAATAAAAAATCGATGCCAAAATATTTTAATTTATTTTGTATTTTTATGACAGCTATGAAAGGTGCTGTATCATAATATGATTGCTTCTAAATTTATTATGATTAACATGATGATAATATGATTAATTTCTTAGCTTATTATGATTAACATGACAATAATTTGATTACTTTTTAACTAAGTATGATTAACAGAATAATAATATGATTAAGGGAAAAATATTATGATGACATATTACGAGTATATTTAGTCATAATATGACTCAATAATAATCTTAATATGGTGACTACAATCATAATTCTTATCATAATATGTTACTCTTAGAATATGTTTACCACAACCATGTTTTTTCTTTGCGTGTACCTTCGGTTATGTCTTAAAAAAATTATGACGGTTTCCACTCTCATTGCTACATGTATTTTTGAACTTGTTGCTTTTTAATAGTATTTTTTATACCCGCACTTTTATTATAGCAAAGCATTTGTTTTTTGCTTCTACACCTTCACACTTTTACGTTTATTTATCGTCTAGCCTTCTCTCAAGATTTTTTTTTTGTTTGTGATACCGACACTACAGTTTTGTTTTAAAATTTTTCAATTATTTGAATGTATGTTCGAATGGACTTGTTCAGGCCTCTAGTGTGTACGTAAATTTTAAGTTCATTCGTTGCTTTAAATGTATTAAAAAAGTTAAAATCTTGGCTTTATATGGTCTTAATGTTCTAATTAAAAATACAATTCGTCGTGCGAAGTTATCTAGAAGTCTGTATATTTTGTTGGGAAATTAAATTATTCAAATATAAAAATATCGGATTTTAGAAAACATGCCCGGAAGGGAGTTCCTGAAGCAATGAAGACCTTGGGATTGCTCAGATCGATAGATTTGTTACAGTTACCAAAGGAAACAGTTTTTGTGATATACGTCAATTCGTCGTGCCGAGGTCGCACTTTTTGTGCATCACTTTACACAGAAGGAAAAACACTCGGGATATATTAAGTTTTTTTTACTTACTTTAAGAACGAGTCGTACTCTAAGATTTAAGTACGAATAATATTAAAACGTCCTTAAAACAGTCCTAAATGGGATAACTATCGAAAATCAATCCCGAAATTTCTTAAAATAAGTACAAAATTCTTAAACCAAGTAAAAAAAAGATTAATGGCCATTTTCTCAGTGTATCGACAAACTGTCTGTTACTTAATGTCAAAATGAGTTTATTGGACCGATAAACTGTCCGTTAACGATTTTGGGTTTCTCAATATACCGACAAAAAACAAAGTTTTCAGCTGACAAAGCCACTAAAAATACATTTAAAAGTTGGGAGTCAGCTGATTGAATTTATCTGTACGGCAAATAAAAGGAAAATAAATAATTGGCAGATGAGTGCCGGTTAGCTTTGCGATAAAATCGAAGCAAATGAGACATTGAGAAAACCAAATTTCTTTAATGTGCAGTTTTTTGTGGCCATAAGCCTTTCGTTGGTAGTGCCACTCTGAGGGTAAAATTACAAAGTCAGCGTATTAATCTTATTTATTTTATCAAACTTTGTTGTAAACGCTACAACAACACCACTCAAGTAGTTAGAAACGATTGGCTTGTTGTGTGTAGAAACAACAAAAACAACATAACAAGACGAAAACACATTATTTTCACGTTTAAAAAGTAAAATTGAGAACTCTTCCTTCGATCGAAATTACAGTACAATTAAAATGGGAATTTTGCTCGATATCGAATGTCATCATTAAGCGCCAGTTTTTTTAAGGATAACGCAGCAACTTTTCCTACTACGATCATTTTTAAACCTTTTAAAATATTACAAAATTTTCTTATTCGGCTTGAAAAAATTTTTCAAAATATTGTCAATTAATATTTTAAATTATATTTTTAAGTTTAAGTTTATTTTAATTAATTTTCTCTATTATTTCACTAAAATATTTATACAAGTCTTAATTTAAATAAAAGTTATGAATATGCATTTATGTGTCGTATTTTAATTTAATATTCATTTTGTTTTAACTACAATATTTTGCAATTAAATTGTATTTATTTATATGAAATATAAATAATCCAGAGATTTTTCATATTTTTTTTTCTTATAAATGAGTTGTTGTATTTAATGCATTATAAATAAATATGTTTTGATTATGACATTAAATGATATTAAGTATTTTTGATATTCATAAAAGTATTTTTTATGTTTCTTTTTTTCAAATAAAATGGAAGACTCAAACTACGTTGAAATATCAAAATGCTTTTTGGGTTGCTGATATTTACAAATGAAGGAGACAATTTATCAGGAATGATTTTAATTAAATTGTTATTATTATTTTAATAAAATAGATAAAGAGTATGTAGTAATGATTATGAAATTGTTTGTGTTTTTAATTATTTCAAAGCATTTTAATTAGTATGTATGTTTTTAAAGCTCTGAAGACCTTCTTACTTCAGGCCTGTTTAAAGGCCCGTCTTAACATTTTTTCAATTCAATTACTATTCTTGTCTAACTGTTAAAGAAGGCCTCATAGAAGTTCTCGGAACTTTCAAATAAAAGATAAAATACATGAGAAGGGAGAAGAGAAGGAGTTACATTATTTTTTTTTTTTTTTTTTTTGTTTGTTTTGTTTTGCACAAGCAAATGCAAAATATTTTGTTTTTGATCCCGTTACCATTCTTATGTAACGGCTAAAGAAGCAAGAGCGGATGGCCTACTTCGCAATGGGCAGTTACGAGCAAACACACATACTTTGTTATTTGCATTTGCGGTAAACAGCTTTGAAAGCTCCTAAAATTTGTTGTTGTTTCTTTGCAAAGTAAGCAGCAAGCATTGTTGTTACCACGATCTGTTTGGCTGTTTTGCTCTCGTTGGTTTGAAGGCACAAAAGCTCTTTTGTAGCCAATAAATACATGCAAGACATAATAAGAATTTCAGATCTATTTCGTAATAAAAAAAAAATTGTAAAAAATTTTATAACAATAAACATATTTATCTCAAATTTACGTTTGAATTTAACTCACACAAATTTGCCAAATTTTTTTGTTACAAAGTTCGTTTAAACTTTGGTTAGGCCTTAATTGTCGACGACGACGAGGATAACTTTTATCAAAAATCATTATGAACGACTCGGCCCCATTCCATCTCTGTGGATGCGTGAATAATCGCTTCTGGGGTACCAAAAATTCACGTGTAATTCACGAAGAGCCAATACACCCGCTCAAAACTACTGCATGGTATAGTGTCCACCCTGAAGGTCAAGCTTAATTTTTGCTTTGAAAACGACGCAAGCCAAACGAATACTGTGAGCTGCGAGCGCTTCAGAGCTATGCTCAACGACTTTCTCCTACTTTAACTGGAAGAATTGGCACTCTAGAACATGTGCAAGGTACATTTAACAAGGTAGGCACATTTGGGAGAGCATTTCAAAATTACCCGGATTATCAAAATTGTCTTCATATAAAAAAAAAACAATTTAACGCACTCCTCCACATATTTTGGCTCATACATAAGCAAATTTGACAACTGGGGTATTATGTCTATCCCTAATGTGTCTACCTTGCTAATTGGAGCCTTGGAACATGTGTTTCCAACAGGATGGAGCAACGGCGCATACTGCGCGACTTATAACCGCAACTCTTAGGGCTGCATTTTCGGGTAGCCTAATCTTTCGTTTTTGATATTCTTGATGTTCATTCTAGACTTCTCTTGATAAGCCTCAGACTCTTAAAGTCCTCAAAGAGAACATCTGTCTTGAATGCGGAAGCCTACCGCCGGAAGCTCTAAAAAAGCTATAAGTGGGGCCGTATGGTCATCAATTCTGGCGGCTACCACTTGGCCGATATTATTTTTTCTACTTAATGCAAATAACATTTACACCTTAAATAAGCTCAATCTAGATTTGAAAAGCGTTTGAAAAACTCACTGAACATTTTTCGAAAACCAATTTAGCTTCTTTCAGTTGGAAAAAATGTTAATGAGAATACTGTTCAGCTTAAAATATTTTCAAATAGTTTTCATATGTATGTAGATTAAAATTCCTTTTTAAACACTAACAAAAGCTAATAATTAGGTTTGAAATAAGTTCACACACATAATTAGAAGCAAAGGAAAGAAAAGGAAAGACAAAATTAATTGAAACATAAAGTTTTTTCTGACCATAAAATTTTTCTGATATTTTTTTTTTTTCAATTTTATAACTAATTTGTTGCTTTTCTTCATAATTTTATAACAAACAGTCTGCAATTTTGAAAAAGGTTGACTCTTAATTAATAAATTAAAAACCTTTGTCAAAATCACTTGTTAAGACAATGATTAATTATAATTAAATGTTTTACAAGTTTTGCACTCTAAGCCCAGTAGCAAGCCTAATTCTAAATTTATTTTAAACAAAATTTTAATAAGAAATATTGTCCTATTTAAATTTTCCAATAATATTAACATGGGTTAAATATTCTATCCTCAATATTTACACTTTAAAAGTTTTAAGGGAAAACATAAAACAAGAAAACGAAACTCTAAAATGTGCCAAATAAAACTTAAAAAGAACCCAACAGGACGTATAAGTGTTGGGTAAATTATAACGAACAAAATAACACTTATACGTAACATAATAAAACCAAGAGCAACAACAAATATAAGACCTCAACTGGAACAAAAATTATTTCATATTAACGTAACAGTTTGCTCATATTTGCGTGTGTTAGTGTAAGTGTTTATTTAACAACAGGCAAACACAACTTTTTTCTTTCACCCATTTTAATATTTTTTGTATGAAAGTGAAACAAAAAAGTTTTCTAGTGAAATTTTTGAAAATATGTATTAAATAAAAAAAACAAGTGTTTTAATATTTTCATTTTTTTTTTCTTTTTTTTTTTTTTGCTCAGCTGTTTTTCCTTTTCCTTTTAACGACATGTTGAAAACAAAATTACAAAGTTTGTTTTTCAAAATAAAAAAAAAGAAATAAAAACTGAGAAGGGAAGAGTATATGAAAAAAAAATGTTTATGGCTGGGATGAAAAAAGCCGTAATTTAATCTTTAATAATGAGAAGATTGGTGTTTATATAGCAAAAATTTAAAAAAAAAAAATGTTAAATATGTTTCCATTAAATACCAGCAAAAAGTAACACGTTTTTTCTATGCAAATATTAAAACACAAATTTCATGACATTTTATTAATAAAAAAATGTGATTAAATTAAAAAATTTTATGTATGCTCATCTGATATTTTTATTTATTTTTTATTTTTTAGGAAACTGTTAAATAATGTACTCTTTAACTTTTTTATTAAAATTTAATTTTAATAAGAATTTCATAATTTTTACGGCAAAGTGCAACATATTTGTCAAAAAGTGCAACACTTTTACTAAAAACATTTTTTTTGGATTAAAGTTACACATTTCAGTGTAATTAATAAAAAGTGTAACTGATTTTATTTAATTTAAGTTGTAGCTTTTTAAAAGAAACTCTTAAGTTTATTCTAGAAATTGTACATTTTACCAAAAAGTGTTACTTTCTTTATTAATTTTAACGTTAAAAAGTTATGATATCCAAAAAAGTGCAACATTTTAAAAAAAATTTCTGACAACAAAAAGAAACTTTTTACAAAAACAAAAACTCTTTGACAAAAAAAACAATCTTTACAAAAATTTAAAATTTTTACTAAATTTAAAAGTGCAGTTTTTACCAAAAAGTGAAAAAGTGCATTTTTTTCTAAAAATTTCATTTTTTTAAAAGTTTTTAACAAAAAGGTATACTTTTTAACAAGAAAAAGATGGATAGATTTTTACTAAAAAATTGCAACTATTTACTAAAAAGTGCAGATTTTTGCTGACAAAAAATGCAACTTTATACTAAAAAGTGTAACTTTATACTTAAAAATCGCAACTTTTACTAAAGAAGTGCACCTTTTTATTAAAAAAGATACACTTTTTAATTAAAAAGTTGCACTTCTTAAGCAAAAAGTTGCACTTCTTAAGCAAAAAGATTATTATATTAATTATACTATTTACAAAACAGTGCAGATTTTTGCTAACAAAAAATGCAACTTTATACTAAAAAGTGCAACTTTATACTAAAAAGTGCAACTTTATACTAAAATATTGCAACTTTTTATTAAAGAAGTGCGCCTTTTTATTGAAAAAGTGCAACTTTTTAATTCAAATATTAATTATACTATTTACAAAAAAGTGCAGATTTTCGCTAACAAAATATGCAACTTTATACTAAAAAGTGTAACTTTATACTTAAAAATCGCAACTTTTACTAAAGAAGTGCACCTTTTTATTAAAAAAGTTGCACTTTTTAATTAAACAGTTGCACTTCTTAAGCCAAAAGATTATTATATTAATTATACTATTTACAAAAAAGTGCAGATTTTTGCTAACAAAAAATGCAACTTTATACTAAAAAGTGCAACTTTATACTTAAAAATCGCAACTTTTACTAAAGAAGTGCACCTTTTTATTAAAAAAGTTGCACTTTTTTATTAAACAGTTGCACTTCTTAAGCCAAAAGATTATTATATTAATTATACTATTTACAAAAAAGTGCAGATTTTTGCTAACAAAAAATGCAACTTTATACTAAAAAGTGTAACTTTATGCTAAAAATTGCAACTTTTTACTAAAGAAGTGCACCTTTTTTTTAAAAAAGTTGCACTTTTTAATTAAACAGTTGCACTTCTTAAGCCAAAAGATTATTATATTAATTATACTATTTACAAAAAAGTGCAGATTTTTGCTAACAAAAAATGCAACTTTATACTAAAAAGTGCAACTTTATACTTAAAAATCGCAACTTTTACTAAAGAAGTGCACCTTTTTATTAAAAAAGTTGCACTTTTTAATTAAACAGTTGCACTTCTTAAGCCAAAAGATTATTATATTAATTATACTATTTACAAAAAAGTGCAGATTTTCGCTAACAAAATATGCAACTTTATACTAAAAAGTGTAACTTTATGCTAAAAAATTGCAACTTTTTACTAAAGAAGTGCACCTTTTTATTAAAACAGCGCATAATTTTGCTAAAAAAGTACAACTTTTTTATTAAAATAGTAATTATACAATTTACTAGAAAGTGCAGATTTTTGCTAACAAAAAATGCAACTTTATACTAAAAAGTGTAACTTTATACTAAAAAGTGCAACTTTATACTAAAAAATTGCAACTTTTTATTAAAGAAGTGCGCCTTTTTATTGAAAAAGTGCAACTTTTTAATTCAAATATTAATTATACTATTTACAAAAAAGTGCAGATTTTTGCTAACAAAAAATGCAACTTTATACTAAAAAGTGCAACTTTATACTAAAAAGTGCAACTTTATACTAAAAAATTGCAACTTTTTATTAAAGAAGTGCGCCTTTTTATTGAAAAAGTGCAACTTTTTAATTCAAATATTAATTATACTATTTACAAAAAAGTGCAGATTTTCGCTAACAAAATATGCAACTTTATACTAAAAAGTGTAACTTTATGCTAAAAAATTGCAACTTTTTACTAAAGAAGTGCACCTTTTTATTAAAACAGCGCATAATTTTGCTAAAAAAGTACAACTTTTTTATTTAAATATTAATTATACAATTTACTAGAAAGTGCAGATTTTTGCTAACAAAAAATGCAACTTTATACTAAAAAAATTGCAACTTTTACTAAAGTAGTGCACATTTTTATTAAAACAGTGTATCTTTTTGCTAAAAAAAGTACAACTTTTGAATTAAAATAAGTGCAGCTTTTTACTAAAACAAACTGCAAGTTTTTACTAAAGAAAACTAAAACTTTTTATTAAGAAAAAAAAACTGCAACTAAAAAAAATGCAGCATTTTTCTAAAAAAAAAATGCCACTTTTAACTAAAAAAATTCCACATTGTTACAAAAAATGCAACATTTTGCAAAAATATTTTATTAAAAAAAGTGCAACTGTTTACTAAAAAAAGTTGAATTTTTTACTAAAATAAAATGAAAATTTTTACTTAATAAAGTGCAACATCTTGCCAAAAAAAAGTGCGAGATTTTACTAAAAAATTGCAACTTTTTACTTACAAATCCAACTTTTTACTTAAAAAGTGAGACTTTTTAGTAACAAAAGTATAAGCTTTTACTAAAAAGAAAGTTTTTACTAAAGAGATCAAGTTTTTACTAAACAAATGCACATTTTTAACAAACAAATGCAAATTTTTACTAAACAATGCAAGGTTTTACGAAAAAGGTGATACGTTTTACAAAAAAGTGCAACTTTTTATCAATAAAGTGCAACTTTTCGATAAAAAGTACGAATTTGTACTAAACAAGCACAACTTCTTAATAAAAAAGCGTATTTTCTTGATACAAAAGTGCAACTTTTTACTTATAAGCTACAATCTTTAATAAAGAAAGTTAATGTTTTTGCTAAAAAAAAACTTTTTTTAAATGAAAGCAAAGTTTTTCTAAACAGTGCGACTTTTACAAAAAAGAACAACTTTCTACTAAATACAAACTGAAACTTTTACAAAAAAAAAAGAATTTTTTAGTAAAAATCGTCCAACTTTTTACTAATGCCTAGATTACACTATCTCACAAGTCTTACATATTCAGGCGCGGATCCAGCTCGAGCCTTACGGGGGAGAAATTTTGTATGATACAAAAAAGTAAAAAACTAGTATTAAAAGTTTATTAAAAACAATGTGTATATATTATATAAAAAACAAAACAATAAGGTTAAATACACAGAAAAAATTATTTTTCCAATTCAAACAAAAAATTTGTAGAATCAAACAATTTTTTGTCTGAAGTCGGTCCTATAAAGATATTTGCATATTCAAACAATTTATTTTCATTTTGGTTATTGAAAAAAAAACACTGATTTTTTCAAACAAATAATTTAACTGAATCAAACAAAAAGTTTACTGAATTTAGTGCACACAAGTGAGCACTGTATGAGAAGATGACGCCAGAGCAGAGCAGCCGGCTGGCTTTGAGACACATTTTTTTTTTTTTTTGTTGGAATAATTTTTGAACGAAGTCTTATTTATACACACAACACAATGTTTTTCTTTATCACTCTCTGTTACTGTATCCTTTCCTTTGCTAAAGAAGAAATGTAACCAAAAACCGCAGCAGACCGACTCGATATGTTTTTCGTCATCATTCTATTATTGTATTTGATGTATTTAAGTAAACAGTTTGAAAAAATTGAATACGGGATTTTGTTTCTTATAATGTTGTTTCTGCTATTGTTTTTCTTATAGTTGCACTTTTTTAAAGCGTCCAAAAATAGACTGTGTGTGTTTTTTGTTGTTGTTCTTATATTTCACATAATGAAGTGTTGCTTACGATCAAATAAAAAAATGCAAAAAGACGACAACATTAAAGAGCGTTAAATATTTTATATAAAATTATGAAAACTTGACACCAATAACGCGTTTATTATATTTTTGAAGAGTTGTCCACATTTTTGTTGGTTAAATAAAAATCAAACAAATATATTGTTTGAATCAGTAAAAAAATTTATAGAAATTAAAAAAATTTTCAAACAAGCGTTTGTTTGAAAATAATTCGGCAATAATTTTTTCTGTGTAAAATATAAAATTAATCTTTTTAAATAAATAAATTGTGATTTCCTTGTGAGGCAAATAGATAGTACAGTCTATCTTCGCTCATTGTTGATCTGAGCCATGTTTTTATTCGACGATGGGTAGGAAATAATCTCTCGCTCGCAGCATTACGGACGAGCATTGACACGAAAATTTGAAATATTTTTCTTAGATTTGGGTAGATATCTTCATCACAGTTTATTAAAACATTTACAACGTTATCTGATAGATTTTCAGATATTTTCCATGTTTGTTGCCAATGCAACAGTTCAGGCTCAAGTTAAGATGTGTTAATCTCGTTTATCAAACATAATCAGCTCATCAGCTAGTTGTGGTTTTAAAATAAATGGTATAATATTTAATGGAATATAAGACTCGATGTATAATTTAATTTTTATTTAAAAAAATATGTATTTCGACGATCGTTAATACAATAATTGTTACCAAATACTACCCCACCCCTGATCTCTTAATGTTATACATGAATTTAACATTATTTTAGGTGCTTTTTGAGCTTAAAATAGCACTTACAGCCAGCAGACTCATCACAATATAAATTTCGTTAAAAAAAAGATTGATATTGATTCATACATTCATTAATAATCACAAAATTAGTTGTATATCATTTGTTTTGTTAAAATAAATAAAATTGGGTTTATTATAGGTATAGTACTGAAAAACTGTAGCGTGCGTTGTAAGGCGTGCGTCACAAAGGGTTCACGGCTTTTATCAAAAAATTACAACATTTTTAGGCTGCGAATAAGTGATTTTAGAGTTCTCTCATATTCACCTTTCTTTTAGGAATTAGACTTTGTATACCTTATGATGCAAAATTCGCTAAAAATTAGGAAAACACACTTCAACTTTTAAAGTTGCTTCTAATTTTTGTGGCGTGCGTCACAAAACTTTGTGATCAATTATTTCGCAACAAAAGCCTGCTAAGAAATTATGATATATGCCATTCGTAAGTACATATTAATGTCACTAAGTACTATATATAACTTGAAGTTATCTCTTTTGAAATGCCAAAAAAAGTTTAAATATCAATCAGAAAACACGTGTGAATGTAGCGTTCGTTACGCAGGATTTGCCCATATGACTTGATTTCACTTTGAGGTAGAAGTTTAAGTATGTGCAAAACATTTAAGATATCTATTGGGAAAGGTGTTTCGAAATCTTCCAAAAAAAAAAAATTCAATGAGAGGAATGTAACCTACAACTCGGTAGTAATCTTCAACATTTTGGAAGTGATTATTTCGTTCAAATCTTGTCTTTTCGATTGGAACCTCGATCTGAACGCAAATAACTTTAACTTTTTCAAAAATCGCTTTAAATTGTTCTTCGGCTTTATATCATTTCTCTTCAAGGCACATGATCAGACATTTTTTCCAAAGCTTCTACTATATGATGTACACTTGTTGCAAAGTGTAAAGCTGAGTCGTGACGGTCCACCCATCTTGTCTCGCATAATGTAGAGAGTTTGGCTCCCAAATACTTTACTAAAACTGTGTTTTGCCTGGGAGTATTATATTTAAAAAATTTTGTCGTTTCTTAAACAAATGATACAACTTTTTGTATTAGTGGCACTTTATTGCTTTTAGAAATTGAGTTGTTTGATTTATGGGAATAGCATGGCGTTTGTTTCGCATTTGTCGCGGTTTCCAGGATTTTTTAACACCCATTTGTTCCAACTCCTACACAATTTTTTAGGTCAAGACCAAAATTTGTCAAAGCTTTAAGAACTATTGATGATAGTGCCTTCGGATCACTTGACACAACAACGTCATCCATATACTTTGAAGCCTCTTCAAATGCTTTTACAACAAAGCCAATAAATTCATCCCTAACAACTTTTTTGTTGTATGTTGAAATATCTTAAAGATAAGGCTCTTCCCCGACAAATCCGGCATTCGTCAAAAATTATCTAATAGAATTTTGATTCATATAACAAATAAATATATATGTACATACATAAATATCGCAAATACTAAGGCCTTTAAATAATTCAATCGCACGCATTATAAAGTCAGACGTTTAGACTTTCGATATAGATGGCACCTGCTGGGATTGAATGCAGAATAATAAGTATTTGAATACGGTAAACTAGATATTTCATTGGAAATATCTAATAAATATCTATAAGGAGTAAGATTTGGATACTTATTGAAAGTTTCGTTAGAGATTCAATAAAAAAAACAAAAAATCTTGCTGGGATTTCCAAAAATTTTTTACTTTAAAAAAAGTATTATTATTAGGAATTCTTTTATTATCGAAATTAACAAAACATGTTTTTATAATTTACGGGGGGGGAAATTTCCTTATTTCGCCCCCCCCCCCCCCCTGAATCCGCGCCTGTACATATTCCATAATACTTTGTGAGATAAAAATCTAATGAGTTTTGTTGTGACTGTCAAAAAAATCTAATGTAACATGACAGTTTGTGTTCACATCATCACACAAAGTATAAACACTCACACATGAAAAAAAAATGCAACCCTGATTCAATGAAAAGTATTATTGTTTAGAAATTTTTCAAAAAACGATGAAGTCGTATGGGATGTCAAACTTTTTGCATAATACTTGTCATTTTCGTGACACATTGCATTCACACTAACACACTTTTTCATATTACCTGAGATTTTGACATGTATTATAATAGTGTAATCTAGCCTTAAACAAAACATACAAATTAATCTCTAAAAAACAACAATTTTTTTACCATAAAATTCAAGTTTTTTATTAAAAAACTACAACTTTTTTAAAAATCAACTATTTATTAATAGAAGTAGAATTTTTACTAAAGAATTGCAACTTTTGACTAAAAAAAAGGAAATTGTCTTTCAATACTTTGCTTAAAAAAAATGTGGCTTTTCACCAGAAAAAAATGCAACTGTTTACTCAAATCATTGCCACCAGCTTTTTTTAAATAGTAAAATTTGACCATTCTTAACTGGGAAATTCAAATTTTTACTTAAAAAAAGTGTACTTTTCTACTTAAACAATTGAAATTTTTTAATAAAAATTATTAAATTTTTCAAAAAATTTTTAATTTTAAAAAGATGTGAATATTTAAACTAAAAATTTCAACTTTTTACTTAAAAAAAATTTTCTTTTGAAGGGCAAAACTTTTTACTTAAAAAAAGTCACATTTTTACTCAAACAAAAATGCAACATTTTACTGAATGTAACCTTTTACTAAAACGTGCAACTTTGTACTAAAAAATTTCACATTTGCTAAGAACTACTGATTTTTTAATAAACCGGTAAAATTTTTGTTGAAGTTAAATCACTTTCTTGTTAAAGATATCAACGAAAATTGCACTTTAAATGGGCAAAATATTAATAATATGCATGCGGTCATGCCACCCTTGTTATCTTTATAAAACAATTTAATTCTTATTTCAAATACAACGTTTTATTAAGAATGTTATTTTAAATGTTAATTTTAGAATAAAATTGTTAATTAAATACAATTTCCTTTAATAAATTCAATAGTATTTAATTTGAAATTGCATTATTTAATTGACAATTTCGAAAAGTACAACATGTCTGAATTTAATATTTACTGCTTTAATTCAATAGATTTTTATTCCTGGTAACTGGCCTTCAGATACGTTTCTTATTTCATTTGTTTAAGCTTAAGCTAATTATCTCTTGTTCTTGTTTTATAAGCTTTTATTTAATTTTCTATTTATTTTTTTGAACTTTCTTTAACGTTTTAGTTCTAGTTAAATGCAAAAGTGACTGAATTCATTTTTGTATTTTTATGAAGGAAAAAGAGAGAGAGAGAGAAAGAGAGGTCAGAAATAAACATTTAGATTTATTTAATGTTTTCATGTAGTCGTTCTCTAATTAGCTTCATTGTTTTTTTTTTTTTTTTGTTGTTGCAAATGGAAATGTTTTTAAGTTGTTTGTTGCTACGGATATGCAAAAGATTAAAAGGGAACATCAGGATAAAAAGCTTCTGAATTGTCATAAAAATTATTTACATTTTATGTCTTTTGATGTATGTAAATGCTTTTGTCTAGCAGAAAAAAAAACAACTCCTTTTTAATGGAAACTTAAACAAAACAACTTTCCTGACTGTCATTTATTTTGAAACATGTCTGTTTTTTTTAACCATCTGTGTCATACTACATCCTTCCTCACTTCCTTCCATCTGTCAAACCTTCTCATACTCTAGAAATTTTAATTTGTTTCGTGCATTCAATTGTTATTTTTTTTTTTCTTTTTTGCAACACTTTGTTATTTTCTTTGTTCTGTTATTTACGGATTCCAAAATCGAAGGAGTAAAGAATTTTACAGGGCCTTTTTATAAGTAGAAACACGAGCTAGAAAAATGCTTATATTTACACGAAATTTTAACTGCCTATTTCACGATGTCACTCGAACGTATACGTTCGCACATATAACATGTAAACCCAAAACTAACTGCCTATTTCACGATGTCACTCGAACGCTTTCGTTCATACAAATAACATGTTAAACAAAACCAACTTTTAGAATTTGTTTTTGTTTCAAATGTAATTTGTGCGAACGAAAACGTTCGAGTGACATCGTGAAATAGGCAGTAAGTATTAAAAACTCATTTAATACTTTATCAGTCATTTAATTTTATAACTTATGAATTTTGAATAAATTTGCTTTGAAGGAAAAATTTTCACTAATGAACTGCATCCAAATTCTTTCAACTCAGAGAATCAAATCGTTTGGAAGTCTTAGCCAATGGACAAGGCTACCTTAGCCTTTAAGCCATATATCCAATTCGAATTTGTGAACATTTTAATTAGAGTGTCACTTGTCCAAATTCTTATGTCTGAAGGAATCAAACCTATCAAGGCTTGAACAGAATTCATTGATGAGAATTTCTTTCGAAGTCAAATTTTCTGCGAAATTTATAAATGTCAGACTATTTAATAAGTTCTTAATATATAATAATTATATCTTAAAAACCGGTCAATTTATTCTTCATTTATTTTTATTGAAAAGTTCATTGTCAAAAATTCAACTCCATGTTCCGTAAGCACAAATGAATTTTCAGTTATTTTATGTAATTCAGTACCCAGTAAAAACTTCGCTTACTTTTTCAAAACGAATAGCTTCTTTAACTCATTATTTAGTAGCTTTCTTCTATAACTACATGTATAACAACTTCTATACCTACTTTTTTCTGGATGTATTTAAGTAAAAAAATAATGACTTACTTTTAAATGCGTTCATTTTGGAACATGCCTTGTAAAATTCATTGGTTCTTTCAGTAAAATTGTAAGTAGTGCCTTCATGTTTTTCTGATTACTCAACACATTATTTTGTAGGCGAAGTTTTTACTGGGTAATATTATATAATACAGGTTTTACTCGTTTACTCAACAAAAGAATTTCTAAACATTCACCTGCCCCCTTGTTTTTCTAATGAGAGAGAGAATATTATAATTTATGGTAATTATAAACCAGTTACCTCCAAACACACATACTTTGATGTATGCATTTTCGATAAAAAGCCCAGCCAGCAAAATTATCCGACGTCGTTCAGATATCTGGGGAAACGTCGGCAAAAAAGTCGGAATCGTATATAAATTCTGTGAGATTTCTGACCCAAAAACGTATGGAGTAGTTGACACGAACTCTGACAGACATGTCGTGGGAAATTTTGGTTTTTTGTCGGCATTTCTGATAGACATCTAACAGAAACCTTATGAAAAAGTCATGGGAAGTTCTGATGTGTTAGCCGAGAATTTTTTGCAAAATATGTAAAAGTGCATACATAATTAAAAATGTTACACGTACGTACCTTTTTTATGCTTTTTATCTTGAACAAATAAAATAAAATTAAAACTGTTTTCAATTGAATGACAATTGTCATTATTTTAAAAAAATAATAAGTCTCGTTAGACAAATCTGAAGGAATTCTGTCGGAATTCTGTTGGACATATCTGAACATAATTTCCCCTTGATATATCCATGCGAAATCGATCAGAAAGCGGCCAGACAGTAGGAAAATTCAATGTCTGACAGAAATCTGAACGAAGTCTCTAAGAATGAAGTCAGACAATTGCACGAAATGTCTGATTCAGACAATGTCGGAGTATTTTGCTGGCTGGGAAGCGTTCAAAGCTCTTACAATTTGTTATAGTTTCTTTGCAAAGTACTTACTATTTGTTGTTCTTTCTTTGCAAAGTAAGCAGCAAGCATTGTTGTCACCACGATCTGATTGGCTGTTGTGCTTTCGTCGGTGTGAAAGCACAAAAGCTCTTTTGTAAAAGCTTGCCTATTGGGCATATGAGCTAGACGTAACTTTTATAAACACAACTGGGACGAACAAAGAACTTCGCATAGTACGACGAATTCGTCGGCAAGAATTCGTTGCGTAAGTTCGTCAAATGAGACACAATAAGTGCGTGAATTCCAGGTATTAATGTGACTTAACATTTTTATTTTAAAAAATGAATACCTCAGATGCTAGATTCTTTAATTATTTTACTGCATCCATTTTCAAATGATAGGTTAACCCCATTGTAACAAAACATAAAAAACTATTAATCGGGTGTGTTCTAGAATCCGAATCCACTCGAATGTGGACTACTTCAGCATTTTTTGCGTTATTTTTTAAATTTTAGTGTTTGTTTAAAAGTTTGCAATTTGTTCGCAAATTTTAGCCAAGTTCGCAAAAGATGCGATTTTTCCCTGTGATTCTTTACAGATTTCACGATTTTTAATAAATATTAGACTTAGCTTTCTTGCTGCGCTGTCCCTTTCCCAATTTATTCGTCGTTCGTTTGCGTAAGAAATAGAAATAAACCTATCGCAGAGTACGTTACGCACGACGAATTTTGGTCTACGCAATTATCGTGTGTACTTTAATAAACACCACTTCTGGTGACGAATATTCGTTGCGAATAACTCGTCGTTCGTCCAAGTTGTGTTCCCAGCATTACCTGCCCCGTTACACATGTTTGTTTTACTTTTGTTGTACTGACCAATTTTTTTACAGAAGAACTCTCGATTATAAGAGGGAGTTTACACGGAGTCTTTTCAGACATGTCTGTTTTTGACATTCTCGTTTGAACATGCTTCCAAATATCTATTGCCTTTTCACGATGTCTTTCCAAACATGTCTGTTTTCATGTATAATAGTCTAATATACATATACATACAAATTGAAAACAGGAAAATTCTTATAAACAAACATGAAATGAGTTTTCAACCCCTCTTTCTTCTCTACCCCGATCGCCTACAAACGAAACAAACGTGTTTGTTAGACATGTCTGAATAGACACCGTGTAAACTACCTCTAAGATACCAGCAGCATGACCAAAATGGTTTCGCAACAAATAGAAAATGGGAATTTTTTACACAAAACAAGCAAATCATTTTTTATAGAAAACCAAAAATTTATTTCTGGTGGTAAAATTATATAAAATAACTGAAAATTCATGTGTTTTTACGAAATTCGCCGTCGAATTTTTGACAGTAAAATTAAATTAACTTTTCGTTATTTTAAATTACATTTTCATTTCATTTCAAAAAAGTTAAGTTGACTCAAAATAGTGCATAGTGGGTTGTTTTGAGCCAAAACATTTCATATTAGGAAGTGTTGACCCTTTGGAAATAACTAGATTTCAGACATTTTTCTAAACTAGAAAAAAAAAATTTAAATATGTGTGATCAGTATACTGATCTGAAAATTAATTTTAAATTACTTTGAAAATCAGTCACCGATTCTCGCAGCTTATAAGTGACTTAATGATGTTTATGGCGTTAGGCTAATTTTTGCCTTAATGGGTTTGTTTACAAACAAAATTGCTAAATACGGAGTGAAAACAATTTCAAATAGAACCTACAGGATCCATTACATCTAGAAAAACTCACCGTTTGGTGTGGTTTCACGATGCTGAGCCATCATCGCACTTTATTTCTTCAAAAATTAGACATCCTTTCGAACTCTCGAATAAAAAAGTTTGTTTCGATTAAAATTGATTGGAGTTCTATTATGCTTAAAAAGAGCTATAAAAGGCCCAACTATAATTTGTTTAATTTGGCTTAAACAACTGTGCGAACACATGCAAATCATATGTTTAAAACCATAATGTACTTAAGGAAACATTTTGTTAAGGTATATCAATCTGTAATTTGCTTAAGCAAAATGCGAATCTGATCGCACATATTGAACGGAATCAAATGTTTTTTGAATTTGATTTTTAAATGCATTTGAGAGATTTTTGTTAATTTTTGATCGAAGCTTAAGCAGGCTTATGCATAGTATAGTTGGGCCTATAGTTTTCTTTTATTCTATTACTAGCTGACCCGACAGACGTTGTCCTGTCGAAATAGGAAAAAACTGGGCGTAAAAGTGGGCGGGGCAAAATTTTCTTTCCGTAAAAACCTAAGTTGGACCATGGCGATTATTTTAAAGAAAAAATCGTCCAAATCGGTCAAGCCGTTCTCAAGTTATGCGCTTAATAGGAAAAGGGGGCGTAAAAGTAGGCGTGGTACATTTTCCTTCGATGACAACGTAAAATGGATTAATACGAACATTTAATAGAAAAATTAGTCAAATCGATAGAGCCGGTTTTTGATTTTAGGTAAATCAAAAAAAGTGGGCGTGAAAGTAAGGCGGGGCAAAATTTTCTTTCTTTGAAAACTTAAGATGGATTAATACGAACATTTGAAAGAAAAATTTGTCAAATCGATGGAGCCATTTTCTGATTTTAGGTAATTCGAAAAAAGTTGGCGTAAAAGTGGGCGGGGCAAAATTTTCTTTTCGTATAAATCTAAGTTGGAGCATGGCGATCATTTTAAAGAAAAAATGGTCCAAATTATATAGATGTCATTGGTGGTGCAGTGTCACCCGCCTGAATATTCTGAAGATTTACTGAAAATGTCATCAAAATCGGCCCAGCTGTTTTAGAGTCCATACGTTACATACATACACACATCCTATTTTATATATATAGATAGATAGACAAGGGATTTTTAATTAACGCTCTTGTTTAAAAAATCGTTTTATTGAACAAATAACCAACAAAAACTCGTATATAAACCTCTAAAAAGCCCTTAATAAATTCCATTAAAAAATTTTGAAAAAATTAAAAAAAATCCGGTTATTAAAGAAAATACTGAACAGAAAGAATCCTTAAAAAAAAATAAGCAGAGGCCTGCTATAAAAAGGCCTCTTTATTTCTTCCACTCTACACATTCCCTCAAACACATACATACGTACATATTCATTTCTATGCTCTATTTTAATTACAGTTATTTTTATACAAAGATTATATCATTCCGATCGGCATTTGGTTTGGGTATGGGAGGTTGACGTTGAAATGCATAAACATTGACAATTAATTGTGCCAAGAAAATAAAGAAAAATAAAACGATTAGCGTTAAATATAAAAATATATCGCGCCACATCTCAGTACAACTGCTACACGTACGCACACACAAACACACGAAAGCACTTTTTATAGCGGAATGGAGACCCTCGCTCTTGCTGCTATTTCGTATAGAGTTTGTACTCTCTCTCTATCACTTTACTGCTGCTGCCTTGAAATGTAGGTGACGTGTTGCAAAATTCTATCTTGTTGTTTGTTATTTTATTTTGCTATTTGTTTTAATTTTTATTTATGTAAAATTCCCGTGTTTAATCAAAATGTCGTGTGATGAGCTTGAAAAACAAAGAAGATGTTAAAACATTTTCTAATATTCCCTGTACAGTTTCGGGTTAAGAGAGAGGGTAGAGAGATATTAAGAATATTTCTCTAGCTGCAGCTGATGTAATGAAAATTAACGTAACCACGTCATTTTCATTTTATTACTGCCAGTATGGTTTACCAACACCTGCTGCTACAGCTACTGCCACTTTAACTCTTGCTGTTATTCGCTTTTTAAATGTTTGTTATTAAATGAAAAGTTAGCTGGATGTCTTAATGTTAATTTACACTCGCTGGTTCTTTTGTTATGTGGATTTGGCTTATTCTCCTTTTTACTGCTGTTCTTCCATCATTTGCCAACTTCCACAAAAGCAAAAAAAAAAAAAGTTGGATGGTTGGTTTAGTTTGTTAAATAAGCACCTGTATTAGATTAGTTGCTCTGGCTGCTATTTATTTTTACCCCCTCAAGGCATTAGGAAAGAAATGCACTTCCATTGTCTAACGTTGCACTTTTAACATGTTCTTTTTCGTTGCCTGTTGTAACTCTGGGTTCGTTCGGTGTTCTGCTGAGGTTGGTTTTATTGTTTGACGTTGTTGTTGCTCTTATTATTTCAGCTTAAAGTTCACTTGTTTAAATTTAGACTCTGGTTGTAGTGGGATGGTGTTTTATTTAAATCATGTTGGGGCTGTTCCCTTTTTGTTATTTTAAGAGTTGTTGCAATTTTGTTTGTTTCCGTTTTTTCTATGACACGTTGGGAGTTGCTGTTAAAATAGTGTTCATACTTTGTAAGTTTTTTGTTATGCTTGTTATTTTCCACAATATTTGTCATTTTTTTTTACAAGTCTTTATTTTTTGCTATTTTTTTCTTACTTCCGTTTCCGTTTTGAGTTTTGTCTAGTGTTATTGCTGCCTTTAGCCATTATGTGCTATTTATTTTTTTTTTTGGTATTGGTGGGAGCTTTAAAACCTGTAAGACAGTAAACAAAGATAAAATTGTCAGTTTAAAGATTTTTACGAGAAAATATTATAGAACATGTACAAACAAAGTAAGTTTACAAAAAAAAAAAGTTATAAAATCTAATTAGTCTTTAGGTATTTCTACTTATGAACAATTTTATTAACATATCTAGGAGAAAAAAATAAGACTCGCTATTATATTTCCTAAGTAGCGACATCAAATCGAAATGGTTTGAAATTTCCAGGAATGCCAAAAAGGTCGACATGGTGGGAAAAGACATTAAAGATCTCGCTCCTCATACAAACAAATGTTACGTTTGTAGTTCCAAAAAATCCATAAACGTAATAATTCTTAAAATTATATATTATAAATTTCGGCTTCCTGGTTTTTTGTCACGCCCACTTCTCTAATCACACCCACATTTTGTCGGATGTTGTGTATTGATAACCAAGATGCTTGTACCTCATTTGGAAATTTTGGCTCTTGCAGTTCTCCAGATATATGTATAGAAATCTATAACGTCTTTGTAAGGAAGGTGCCACGCCCACTTCTTTAAACCAACCAATATTTATCCAGACGTTGTGTGTTAACAACCCAGCTATCTGAACCAAATTTCTAGTGCATAGTTGCCAAGTTTTGTTGGGTCTATTTCCAAACCAGATGACAAGTCGACAACAGTAGATTCCTGATTAAACGAACAATTGATTGTCAGCCCTGTTCGTTAAAATAAAAAGTTTATTTAATCCAGTACTAAACAAAAAATATTTATTCGTGTAATGACAAATTCAAATGACAATTCATATCATATCTTATTACTTAATAATGGATTTTCGCCTCCGTGTAATAACTCCCAGGTGCAATAAGTCCCAAGAAAAAAATTAAATTAGATCAAATAATTTTTTCATACAAATGTGGGAGTAATTTCATTATGAAATAGCTCCCAGCCCTCTCGGTTTTATTTTTTTTTTTTTTTTTGGAAGTTATTTCATTTTTTGCCTGGGAGTTATTTCATAATTTTTGATATTCTTTAATTAGGCTTGAGTTCATCAAATTTAATTTTCATTAAATTATTTTCACTGAGGGAAGGAATTTTACAACTTGGAACTTTTATTAAAATTTATTGATAATTTTTCTTGGCTGAGCTGGGATTTGAACCCGGGTTGATCTTTACATGTTTCAAGAAACACCACTTTCTATCGTCAGAAGATCTTTGTGTTCTACCCACTGCACCACTGCGGTGCCCGTTAGCCAACAGTCAAACATCAATCTTTAACCAGTTGTACTGGTGGTTCGAAATTTGCTGTTATTATCACTTAAATTTCAAATTACATGTTGCCTCCTTTTTCCTCTGTTTTTTCGTATTCTTTCTGTCAAGACTTTGTCTTGAAAACCTGAATACATTTGTTTATTATATTTTTTTGTCCACTTTCGTCGACATCTTATTTGTACAAATTTAAGTACAAATGTCAACATTAGAGCTAGTGCGATAGCTATTTCTAAGAACAATTTTTGATTTTTAGTTGAACTGTTAATTTTTATTTTTGATATTCTTTAATTAGGCTTGAGTTCATCAAATTTAATTTTAAAATTGAAATAAAATCCAAATGTAATAAGTCCCCGAAAAGATAAACGTGGGAGTAATTTCATTTTATTTTGGTTTTCGGTGTTTTTTCATTTGCTGTGGGAGTTAATTCATTTTCAATTATTTGCAATTTCTTAAAATTGTTTAACATTTTAAACGGTATTTATAACGGGATAGTTTAAACAGTCGCTACTCATACATTAGGAATATTTTGAAAACCGGCTGAAGAATGGATATACAAAGAAGCTTTTGTCAGCGAAGCCGGTGTTTGTTATACTATAGAGGAGATAATCCTTGTACAACCGATTGTGCCATATGTATGGGTAGTGAATAAAATACTTTCTTTTTGCCATGCAAGCACCTAAAAACTTGCAATAGTTGCGTGCTTAAACTGCAAGCAGCTGCCATTGCAGGAGGTCAATACATAAAATGCCCCATTTGTTGCCAAAATGTCGAGGACTCAATGTTAGTTTTTTGGTAACCTGGTATGTAAATATTCAAGTAAACCGAATCTATATACACAGAAAAAAATATCTCAAAAAATTTTTAACAACACAGTTTGTTGAAAATAAAATTTTATGTCAATAAACTTTTTGTTTGATTCAATGAAAAAATTTATCAAATTTACACTTTGCAAAATAGCATTCAATAAAACATATTTAATAATTAAATATTTCTACATATTCAATAAAAAAAATATTTGAATCAAAGTAAAGACAGTATTTTTGCAACTCTTTTCCATTTGTAAAGTCTCATTCGCTTTACAGTTTTATTTGCATAATATATTTAGTTTTGCCAATGTCTTTGGAAAAAGGTTTCCTGATGATCTGGCATAAGCAACCGGAGAAATGCACATAGGAACTAGCTTATCCCCCCATAATAAATTTTAGTGTATTTATTTAAAAGAAAAAAAAATTGGGAATCAAGCACATCATCATTAATAAATAAATAAATAAAGATTCAATAAACATTTTGTTTGATTTATTCAACATTTTCAACAATTTATTTTAACAAATCACGTAAACATTTTGTTGAAAAAATTATTTTGGGCAACAACTTTTTTTATTGAATCAATAAACTTGGTTGTTTACTAAAAATTCAATAACTATACCTACAAACTTTTTTATCAATACCGCAAAAATCGTCATCGCAGAAAATTTAAAAATTTTTTTTATCAAATATGCGATTTTCGTTTTCAAATATGAAAATTATTTTTTTCTGTGTAATTACAAGTAAGAGTGCTATATTTGGCTGTGCCGAATCTTATATACCCTTCACCATTGTGGGAGCAGAATACAGAGCAACTAGACAAAAACTAAATAATTTTTACATATCGCTCATTTGCTGCAAGACCGGCATAACTCAAAAAATGAAATTTTGGAGTTAGAGATGCAGAATTTTTCGCTTTGTTTTTCTTTATATTGTGTATTAAATTCATCTTTATATCTTTTATACTTTCCCAGTTTGAAAAGAATGTGTCTTCTTTTTTTTTAAGTAGTTAGTGCAAATCAAAAATGCGTTTATCTCGAAATGGATTTTTTGAGTTATGCCGGTCTTGCAGCAAATGAGCGATATGTATACATACATATTTACAATACTTAAAACTTCATTATATATAAAATTTAAAAAGCGAAAACTGGTAAATATTTTTTTAAATCGTTTTTAGAACATAAAAAAAAAAAAATTTTTAAAAAAAAATTTTTAAAAAAAAATTCTTTTAAAAAAACAAGATTCGAACCAGAGAACTCACAGTTTCTAACTTAACACACCCCCTAGACAACTAAGCCATGAAGGAACGTTGTTTGAATATCATTAAAATGAAATATGGCCCGTTTAATGTTCACTGTGTTGAGTTGTAATTACTTTTGATGTTTTTGTTCACCACAATAGCAAAGTTGTAAACCATAAAACTTATTTCAGTTGTGAACCGAAATATGGAAATATATTCACCAAAATAGTTTGTGGCATGTAAGTATGCGTGTTTGTTTCCTTTTATCTTTTTGGGGAGTTTTTAAGTGGCAAAAAAACACAAAAATTCCTAGTTTCGATTTGTTAAAATAATTTCGTTAAATTGATGAAATAATAAAGAAGGATGATAACGAAAATCATATTGGGCATTATGCTAGTATATGTAAACAAATGTGAAGGGGGGGGGGGGAGAGACGGACAACCGGATTTGAACTTCGCTTTTCATAAGGACCCAGAATATATGTACTTTATAGCGTGTAGGATCAATATTGTAGAAATTACAAACGGAATGACAAAGTTATATATACCCTTTTATGTACCTTCGGTGAAGGGTATAAAAATGAAATGTTGTCTGTTGCTGATCGCATAACTTGAGAACGGCTTGACCGATTTGGACGATTTTTTCTTTAAAATAATCACTATGGTCCAACTTAGGCTTTTACGGAAAGAAAATTTTGCCCGCCTACTTTTACGCCCACTTTTTGCGATTAACCTAAAACCAGAAAACGGCTACATCGATTTGATTAATTTTATTTTCAAATGTTCGTATTAATCTATTTTAAGATTTCGTCTAAAGAAAAATTTACCACGCCTATTTTTACGCGCACTTTTTCTATTTATTTCACCGATTTGGACGTTTTTTTTCTTTAAAACGATCGCCATGGTCCAACTTAGTTTTTTACGGAATGCAAATATTGCCCCGCCTACTTTTTTCGATTTACCTAAAATCAGAAAACGGCTCCATCGATCATTAGTAATCAGCTACCGAGCGAAGCCGGGGCGACCAGCTAGTATATAATAAATTTCTTTGGGAGTTCTTTCATATTGTTTTTTTTTTTTTTTTTTTTTTGTTTTGGCCTTATTTCATTTCTTTTCGATGGACTGTTTTTGAAAGTTATTTCATTAATGCCTTTAGGAGTTATTTCATAATGAAACAACTCCCAAAAGTTGGGGTTTGTTTCATTTTAGACTTGGAAATTATTTAAGTTTTTTGGGATTTATTTCTTTTTTCAAGTTTGGGACTTATTTCATTTATATTGGGATTTATTTCCTTGGGAGTTGTTGCACTGGGACTTATTGCACCTGGGGCTTATTTCACTGAGCTGGATTTTCATTTCGAATTTGTATAAATATCTAAACATATAAAAAGAAAAAAATATAGCTATATTTATTTGGTATTAATTTCTCGCACAAGTCTTGGGCTCTTGCACTCTTTTGTATGTAGAATTTGTTTAGGCATAAAAATGCAGCTAATTTTTATACGCTACTATAGCAATAAATCAGGCTTTAATAATATGTATATAAAAACTCCTCCTTATGGGAATCACCAAGGGATTAAAAATCATACACAGAATCCCCATAAATATAGTACTGTGCGTGTAGCTAAGTGTTGCTCAGATTTAAAATCCTAACCAAAGTTAAGACATACTGATTAAAACCATCATATGTTTCAGATGAATGCAACTCAAAAATTAGAAAGAGAATAAGAAGCTGCATAAAATTTCCTATTCAAAAAGGTATAAAACACTTCAATGTATATTATAAAGTAAAACATATCAAATATATTCCTTTGAGTATGTTGTATTTTCATTTCCATAAATCATTGTAGTCAAAAGAAGTGAATAAGATCGTTGTTTTCGATTATTTTTATTAACAAAATATCAAAAATGTCATTTTATATTTTGGGATCTTCGCTTTAAACTAATACAAGTCTTTTGTCAAAATTCAAACGTTTGTAAAAATAATTATGAAGCGATCTTTCACTACGATAGACCATAGTGCAACGGGCTGAAGGTCCGCGTTACTTAGTTTTGCAAATTAAGTTAGAATATAATTTATTATTGTATTTGTAGCATAAAATAAATAATAAAAAAAATATTTAATCCCTGATGGTAGAAATTTAAAATAAGAACATTTAAAAAAAGTTTTGCCCCCCCCCCCCCCCCCCTTAGATTTTATCCTGGCTACGCCAATGTATTCGTGTATTGTCAGCGGTAATATGTATTCCTGCAAAGTTTCATCTATTTGCATTGAGTATAAGGCGGTTAAATTAACGTTACAAGATTTGATTTTCCGAAGTGAAGCTAAAGAAAAGGTTTTAAACTTTGTTCACACCTATTAAATATTTGACGTCCTACACGTAACCACTAGTTTTCTTAAGAAATTGCAAAACGTTTTGCTAGAGCAAACATTATTTAACAGTTTCTAAATTACAATATACAATTATCATCTTAGAAAGAAAGTTTAGTAAATAAATAGAAATTGTTAAAAATAAAGCTTAAGTTTGATCAATTTATTGGTCACGATTTTTTTTTCTTTTTTGTGGATTTTATCGTTAAATATTTGTTAGGTCTGCACATACCTTAAGATCTTAATTGAATCTCCATAAAACTAATCAAAATATAATTTCTCTTTTACTTTCAGGTGAGTTTTTTAAACGATAGTAATCATATCGAATTGATATAGAAGTAAGTTGTATTAAAATTGCTTTTAAACATTTTAATCTTGATCACATAAAATGATTACACAGGTCTCCAGCAAAAATATTATATAAAGATTTTAAAGCACTAAATTTTCAAGTTTCTTTTTTTATCACTTCTAGTATTTTATTTAAGGGCTGACCTAATATTTCATCCGAAATAAGGCGGTTATGCTAATAAATTTCATCATACAGTACTTTTCGTTTATAGTCACTACGCTTATAGTCACATTAGCGATATAGTCCACTTTATCTGTTTATTTTGCCGCTATAAGTTAATTTAATATAAAGTATTAACGTTATAGCAATATAAGCACATTTACCATATATGCCATTCATCAACACTAGTCAAAGGGAAAAGTAAAGGAAATTAATGGCTTTATAGTCACATTAGCAAAATTTACTAAGTTCTTTTTAGTTTTCGAATCAAAAATCCATCCAAAGAAAGAATGAATTAAATCATTTCATTTTTGTCATCAACTCTCTACTCGTAAAAAATAAGTTTTTGCCGTTGGTATCAGTTATAAAATATCTTGTTATTATTTTAACTATTTTTAATACAGTATGCAACACTGTTGTAAAATCATAAGCCTGATGTCGGTGTAATTTATATGAATTTTTTATTTACTTTATTCACATAACTTGATTATATTCGAATTCGGTTATATGCTTCATAGTGCCATATATGTGAATAAGCCTTATTATCACATTAGCGATTTAGTCCACGCTATGGTTGCAACTAAAGGGTGTGACTATAAGCGAAAAGTACTGTACCTGAAAACAATTTGAACATTACTGTAAAACGATTTTTCCGATTTTAATCACAACACTTATAAATACTTAGTAATGCATTAATTTTTGTACACTTCCCTAGTCAATACATTAACAATGCACTATTAATAATAAGTTTTAATAATAATGCAAAAGTAGTGCATTTATTGGCACTACATTTTGCATTAAATGCACAACTTTGATAAGAAAATAATGTAGTGCAAAAGATAGCGCATTTAAATGGCTTAAGTTAATGGTAATGCAATAATTTTGCACTTAAATATTTTATGATCAATTTAAGGGTAATGCAAAGGATGTGCCAATCGCCAAAGTCAGGTTAAAATCACATAACAAAGTTCTTGCTCCCGTTTTTTTTTTTTTTTTTTTTTTTTGCAATGTGGAATTAACTTTATAATGTGATATTTGTGTTAAATATTTTTAATTGCTACCATTACCATTGCCAATTTTATATTTTATAGTAGTTATTTTCGATAAGGGGTGTCAAAGAAACCAATCTTATCGGTATTGAATTTGAATTTGATTATGAAACCGACAAAAACATACCTGAACGTTGATGTCTTATCGGTATTGAATTTGAATTTGAATATGAAACCGACAAAAACATACCTGTACGTTGGTGTCATGAAATCCAATGTTATCGGTTTTTTGTTCGAACTAAAATTAGTGCCGGTTTTAGGTGTCACGGAAACCAATGTTATCAGTTTTTTATTGAAAATAAACCAAGCAGCTTACAGCTCTTGTTTTTTATTTGGAATTGTTGGAAATAAATATAGTTATTAAAAGCTTAATTTTTTTTTTCAATAGTTAGATTTTTTTACATTTAGAAGTAAATAAAATTGATAAATTGATAAAATAGTGTTTTTGCATGTTTCCGGCGGTCTGCATTGGCCTGCTGCAAATTCGCAAAAGTCTTCTTCTCACTTTTTCTGCAAATAGCAAATATGCAACAACAGTAATTGTCATTTCATTTACTTATAACGTTAAACAAACAATTTTTTATATTTTTAATAAATTCGCTTTATGCCTTCATATTTTTACAAAACAATAAAATTACACAAATGTAAACAACAAATGCAATGCAAGTAATACAACGATGGCATTTATTTCATATGTTTACTCTATAACCACTTCTTATTTTCTTTTCTATAATTTTACTTTAATTAAAAACACAGGTTTAAACAATATTTTAGCACAAAAATCATAATTTACAAAGTTGTCAAACGAAAATTGCATTTAAAGCTGTAAACACATGAGCCAAAACATTAAACAGCTGATTCGAATATCGGTTTTATTTGTATTCGAAAATAACAAATCCTACTTGTTGTCATGACACCAAATGAAACCAAAATTGGTTTGCAAAACCGACAATTAGCAAAACCGACTTGGATTCTACACAGAAAAAATTATTGGCAGTTTTTTTTCAATTAATAGTGATTTCTGAATTTTAAAATAAATTTGATTACGTTCTTAATTGATTGAATTAAAAAAAATATTTTTTTTTTCAATTAAAATTTTACTTGATTTTAAGCTTAATTTTAATTATAAGTTTAATGGAATCAATCAACTCGGTTGTTTGAATTGAACACTTTGTTGCTTTCTCCTTGTTGCTTTCCTCCCTCATCAACAGTTTGCGAAAAATGTAACAAGTGCAACCAACATCTTTATAAATTTATTGTCTTTGCCCTTACATGTACCTACAAACACGCATGTTTTTGTCATCAAAAAGAACAGTAAGCGTCGCGTGCAAAAAAACTATCAACAAGTAAAAAATAATTTGAAATTTGTTATAGACGACTTACAATTATGGCCACCAACAATGTCAATAATGAGCCTACATACATATGTATATTATGCGTAAAATAAAAAATCGCCTTGTGGCTGACCACATTGTTGACGGTGATTATGGTCGCAATCGAAATTTGGTGTTTATGTTTATTCTTGAATTATTTTTGGCGTCATTTCATGTTGTGCGTTTAAAGTGAATAGGTGAAAAAAAGTACAGCCAAATTACACAACAAAAACAGTTTTTTGTTTTCAAGCTTGAGTACCCTGAAGAATCAGACTTATTCTACAATTTTATACAAAGTTGTATGTATGAAATTCCTTTGTCAAAAAAGTCTTCCAAAATTTGTACAATTAAGCATGAGTTATAACAATTAAACAAATAAAACAAGTTATTTTTAAACCATATTTAAATAAAACCTATATTTTAAGTATTATTATTTTGCTTCATTTAACTAGCAACTGAATTGATTTAACAAACTTATTCAATTAACAATTTGTTTGATTCAATAATTTGCGTAATTGAATTTGGAGTGTATTTCAAATACACTGTTTAATTTATTCAATTAAAAATTTAATCGATTTAATGCAAAAATTCAATCACTGTTTTAATCAATACAATTATTTAAATTATTAATTTTTGTATTGTAATCAATTACGTTGGTAATTCATTCAATTAAAATATTGATATTTTTTTAATTAATTGGTTAATTCATTCAATTAAAATATTGCTTAATATTAATAATTTTTTCAATTATTTTTGTAATTAAAATGTAAAAACTTTTTAATTGGGAAAAAAATCCTTGTTTTGCAATTTTTGCAAATTTGAGTAATTGGTATAATCATTTCGGTGATAGGTGCAAAATTAAACAATTTTTTGCTTGTTTCAATTATTTTGGTGATCAAAACCGTTTTTTACTTTTTTCTGTGTATGCATTATACTCTCATATACAGAGTTTGTTAATATCAACTTCCGAGTCCGTGGCGGATTCACTGTAATTTATTCAATCTGTTTTGGCAAATCATAATGAACGGATAAAACTTTCAATAGCACGTGCAAAGAAAAAATAATGAAAATTTTAAACTGTCCCTAATTTTGATCAAAAAATAATTTTTAGCGACGAACACCACATCGAGATGAATAAGTACGACAACAAACAAAACTGTCGAATTTGAACACAGTATGGTTAAAATCGACAAAAATGTTCCCGAAATTAACCATATTTTGATCAATATTAACCATAACAATGGTCAAAAGTAACCATATTATGTTCAAAATTACCGAAAATTTGGACAAAAGTAACCATAATATGGTCAGAATTAACAATAATATGGTAATTTTATTTAATCCATTTTTTTCAATTTGTTTGTTAAGTGTCAAATTATAATTTTATTTTATTTTTTATTCCTGATATTTGTTATGTTTCACTTTTATAACAAATCCCCTTTTATTCATATTTCAGCCTGTGACGACGTTTATTACAATTTTTCCACTAGTTTATTCTACATAGATTTATGTATTTTAAGCAAACTAAGCAACTATTGTAAAATGCAAACGACCAGAATATTTTAAAACATATTATTTTAATTTAACAGACGTGTCGCCTATATTTATAAAAAATTTTTAAATTTAATAAAGGTTTACAAAACAAATTTTATATGGAAATTCTCCTTAATAAACGTTTGTTAAATTTAATAATCGCTTATAAATACGGGGGGACAATGTTTTAATATATTATAATTTCAAACATATTATTGTTTTAAAATATTAACATGGAGACAACCATAAAATGGTTGCCGTGATAATAATATGGTTAAGGTAACCATAATATGTTTAAGTGTATAAATTTAGCTATATTTTTTTAAAACATTATATTGTTAAATTCAACCATAATTGAAGTTTCAAGGGAGGTAAACACTTTATTGTTTTATAGAAACAAAATATTATTAATCGTGAAAAAGGTTTTCTTAAAAACAACAAAAGTTTGTTTGTTGCCATTGCAGTGACCATAATATATTTTTTTACCATACTTCAACCATGTTTTTTCCTGCGTGTTCCGCACAGCTCAAGGCACATTTTTTAAAAAGTTTTCAGACAATTATCTTGAAATTTTTTGTTATGATAGAAAGATCTATGAGAGTTCTGTGTTAAACAAAATATTGGCCAAATGCTCGCCACTGCTTTGGTGGCATACCTCTATCCGATGGTCCATATATTCAATGACTCTGAGACATAATGGAGGTTCAATTTCGTTAATGTGCCGCATTATCTTATCCTTTAGCTCTTAAATTGTTGTCAGGTTATTGACGTACACTTTTCTTTAAATTTTCCCAAAGAAAGTAGTCCAACGGTTCCAAATCACAGGTGGCTGCCAATTAACATCGCCACGACGTAAGATAACACGGCCATTGAATTTCTAGCGCAAAAGAACCATTGTTTTGTTGGCTGTATGGCAAGTGGCACCATCCTGTTGGTACCACCTATCTTTCGTTCAGGTCAATACACCAATACCCCGGTTTGCGTCGTTTTCGAAGTTGCGTCTTTTTAAAATTTCAGTGATTTCGAAGTTGCGTCATTTTTGTTTCACTTTGCGTCGCATGGCTTCGAAGTTGTGTCACTAGTGATTCGATTTGCGTCGTTAATACATATAAAAATGTTTGTACAAAGCTACAGAAAAAGGGGATTTCCAGTTTAAGTCTAATGGTGTTTTCCTTTCTACAAAAAAATGTGACATTTTATTTAAAAAAATGCAATTTGGTGTCTGTTTCTTAATAATTTTGCTCCCGAAAAGAGTGACTTTTTTAGAATAAAACGAGCCACCCTTTTCAGGAGCAAAATTATTAAGAAACAGACACCAAATTGCATTTTTTAAATAAAATTTCACTTTTTTTTGTAGAAAAGAAAACACCATAATTCAAATATGTATGTATGTATGTTTCAAATTACATTTGCTGAAGTAAAGTTAAATTTAAATATTTTGCAGCAACGAGTCAAAAAAAGCAAATAAGCTTAGAACAAAAGTCAGGGGAAAAGGCTGTTGATATTGAAAGAAAGCTTGAACTAGCCGCTTCTACAATAAAATCCATTTGCTGTTCCAGTTACGCTGATAAAACTAAGAAATTTGTTTAAACAAGAAAATAAAGAGGTTACAAAAATGAGAAGTCTCTTAATGAAAAAAATGGAGTCACTTCTTACTATTTGGATTAAAGATAAAAATTTACGATGAATGCCCTTACAACAAATGGTTATTCAAAAGGAAGCTTTAACTTTATTTGAAGATGTAAAATAAAATTATCCTTTATAAAGTCTATCAAATCAAAATTTATTTTTTCAGCTAAAATTTTGAAACTCGGAATCAATTAAATGAAAATCAACACAAATGTATGAAAAATCGTGCTTCGGTTTGCGTCGAGTTTTTCCGGTCCCAATTAGCGACGCAAACCAGGGTATTGGTGTACCCTCAATTTCTGTCCGTTATCATTTCGCGATATCGAAAACTATTCACGGTAACTGATTGGCCGGCACTAAACAGTCACTCTGTGTGGAAGCACCAATTTATTGGTTTCAAGTTTTTCCAAGGACCTCAGGTCTTTAAAGATATTGAGCTGGTGTTTTAATTAAAATTTTCCCACAGACCACATCGCAGACTTAAGAACCTTAAAGATGTGTTTTCTTTTAAAAACAGAACAAAATGTTTAACCATTTTAAAAGTTAAAATTTTAATTTTCAAAAGTTTTCTTTATATTTAGTCCCAAAAGTTTTCTGCTATTTTTCCGTTTCAAATATGTATTAAGTTTTCTCATAATTTTTTATAGCTCTACTCCAACTTCTACGTTACTTAACTTCTTATCCCTTCATTTTCTTTAAAATGACTTATAAAAGTTCAAACTTTTCAACCTCTGAAACACTTACATAAAAATGTAATTTATTACGATGTTCAGATGTGTGTTTATAAAGTGCGTAATTAATCAAAATATTTTATTCTAAGCCTTTTTAATTGCAATGTTCTAAATGTAATACAACGAGAGCAAAAGGAAGGGAAACACGCACACATTTCCTGCGAAATAAAAGTGACTTGAAAACAAAAACTAACAAATTTCTCTATGGCAACACAAGTTCTAAATTGCTAAGTAATGCCTGGCAAGAAACTTAACAAGCTGAAAAATAAAATATATGATTTTCTTTAACACATACAGACAGTCATGCCACACAGTGGGGTTATAAGAAACAAAAGAGAGAATATAAAGCATGTTTGTCGTCGATTAATTTAGAACATAGACACAACATTGTAAAGCAACTAGACATTTTGAAGTAATTTGTAAGATTAGCTTATGTTATTTGGCAGCCATACAAAAGACAGCTGACTTGGTTCCTTTATTGGAGGCTTTGTGATATCCAGCACCAATGCCTATCAATCAGAGAAATTATTCAATAGGCTTCACTGCAGAATTCAATCAACTCGTCTTACTTATGAAGAGAATAAGCAACCTTAGTTCTATCTTAAATAGATCATCCAAACAGGCAAATACTGGTTCGCCCAAGTACCTCCCCCTAATGCTCTGAATTCCCGGAATTAAGACAACCCTCTTACCGATATTTTAGCTGACTTATGAACAAAAATTTTTTTAATTACAAAAAACTTTTAAAATCTTAAAAACTCTTAGAGTGGGAATCCCCTGGAAAATTTGTATGATCCCCCACTGTACACCAGCTAAGAATAATATAAAAACATATTTAGAAAAATAAAAAAAAGGAAAAGGAAAAATCCTTCCTCCTTTAGATTTTTTAATGCACTCATGCAGTAATACTTACAAATCCCCTTTTAACTTGAAGTTAAATTATCCAAATCAACTGACTGACTAAATGTCTGCTCAATAGGAAAAGGAAATTGTGAAAAAATGAAACTATAAAACTACACACACACAAACAAGTTGACACTACAAAACACACTAGTCTTAACACTTTTCATTTGGTAACTAAAAAAAGCACATTTAAGGCTTAAGAAGAGTTAAGAGGAGTTAAGAGAAGAAGGAGCAGGAGCAGGAGCAGGGAATGGCGACAAAATCTGTTAAAAGGAGCAAAAAGTTTTTGGCACAAATGCTTGTCGTCATGTCTTGTATGCATTTGTCGTTGCATTTAGTTTTGTTACACATGAATTCAGTTCAGATTGCTTAGACGCACTAACGCTTTTAGTGTCTGTTTTTGTTTTTTTTTTTTTTTTTTAATTTGTAAAACAATGTTGCAACAATTGTCATACATGTTTTCAATACATAGAAAGAAATAAAGAAAGGTTTAAAAGTGGGAGTGTTTGGGTGAATTTCACTGCCGGCAGAGGATTTGCGATATTCTGCTTCTTTTCTTATTTATTAACTATATTTAGCACTTTAAGAAGATTTAGGAAAACTATTTTCCTGTTGCCGTTATCTATGCCTTTTGTCTACTTAAAATACTAAATGCCAAATATCACTTACACTTACAATTTTTGTTTAAGAAGTTATATTTTTCTTTTAGTCCTGTCTCTTAGGAATGTGTCCTATTTTTCGTTCAAGTTTCTTTTTAAATTTTTGTCTAATACAAGACACCAAATAGGAAGGAATACTAAATATGTTGTTGTTGTTTGGCTTATAACACTGAAGTCTTTTTCTTTAAAAGGATTAAACCAAAGTTTTGCTGACATTGATTCCCACTGTGATTTCTTCCGAAATAAAAGACTTTGTTGTGCTAAGAATCTTTTAATTTAATAAAATAAAAAAATAAAGAAAACATTTAATATAGTAAGTGTAAGCATTCACGATATATATTTAAATGCAATTATTTGATCCTCTAGATGTAGCATGAACTTCTAATAGCGAGAGTTTTCCGGACTACTTGTGTAAGTCCGGATTCCGAGGGCAACCTGTGTAAAACCCACATATAAATATTATAAAAATAAAAAAAACTTATACTTTGCTTTTAACAAATCAATCTGTTTCCTTCACGACTTTCATTAATCCGTTAAGACGGATTCACTTATTTGTTTGGAACAAATTTTTTCTCCGAAGATACATTAATCTGTGAAAGAGATGGCAATCTGCACAAAAATAATAAAATTTGGTCTTAACAAAAATTTTGTTGGAAAACATAGTTGAATTGATCTTCACTGGAACTATCTTTCAAAGGCTGAAATGATGTTTCTATCTACCATATTCGACAGCCTGAAAGAAATCTGAAATCTGAAAAGCTGATGATCTGGCCTAAGAAACCAGTAAAAGGAATAGCTTATCCCACCAGCAATAAATTTCAGTTTTAATTGGGAATTTAGCACATTTAAACGAAACAATGCAAGCTGAAATCCATTTTAAAATTGAAGCCGTTTTTATTTTATCTTTTATTTATTTATTTTTTATAAACTGATTTAACTGCTGCCAACTTTTTTTGAACATTTCCCGCCAAATTAGCGGGATTTTATACCTAAATACAAAAAAGGGACAGCTAACATAACTCAATCTATCTCTCTCTTATGCGGTCACCTATATGAATTCGCCTTTGCCAAGGCGTATTCGTAAAATATGTGCATTCGAGGGAGCAAAGGGGTATTTACACTCATAAGTTCCGCATCAGCTCCGTATTAGTGCCATGTCCGATCGGTATCAGTGATCATCTGATGCTCATTTACACTCATCCCCTGCACGTCCGTTGTTTTCAGTGAATGAATATGATACATTTCACGTAAGATAGACTGGCGATTAATGACGTAGGTCTAGCGAAAAAAGAAAATCAGTTAATACAATGAAAACGGGTTAACAAGGCTTAAACAAAACATCTGTTTCCAATTCAATAAAGCAAACACGTGTTGGAAAACAGGGGCGTCAATTTTAGCAAAATTGTATATTTAGTACTATTTGATGTACAAATGTACCACCGAAATCAAGGCATATATGAATAACCGAATAGAAACCAGAAATAAAACCAGCAACAAATAAAGTATTTTTTTCAAAATAACTATAAGTATATATGAATATATGAACAAATGACAAAAACGGACGTGTCTGAACTGCTCCATTTAAAACTTAGGCAACAATATTTTAATTTCGACTGATACTAAACGGAACTGATACAGCAATGACACGAACAGGATGAGTGTAAGTTGACCATTATACTGACTCACAATTGTTATACCCACACTATCACATTAGGGGCTGTATTATGCTTTTGAGCTGATGTGTGTAAAATTTAAAAACATTGCAGATGACAGCAACCTTTGCCAGCGTATTCGATGTTGGTGCTATGAGGCAAAACATGAATTATCAAGACCTTGATATAATCTCGGAATGGGGTGGTTTGAATAGGGTCGAAAGGCCTTATGTTGCATGCTGATGCATAAACGTGCGACGGATCCTCATCTTTATATGGGTGGTATAAATATTGCGAAATCTAAACCTCTCGATGCTCTGGTCATGAAAATACAATGTGAGATAATCGATGGACAAAACATATATTCACGGTGTCGAATAAATGATGATGCCTCGGTTCCATCTGATATCCTTACTATTTATTCTCCTATATCCGACCGCTTATCAAATGCAACTCTCATATGTAGGATGGAGCTTTAAAGTCTATTTTGGAGTTTCTCGTTGGTTCTAGTTGGTTACAGAAGCGTATTCAATCCTATTGACTCCCTTGAGTACCGTCGCAATGTGGATTGTATTTGCCTGGTTTATCGTTACTACAAGGGGATGTGTTCTAATGACGTAAGGGACTCGTACGTTTGTTCGTAATACACGTTTTTCCTCAAGAGTCCATCCTTTTGTGGTCGATTGACCGGTGCATTGCACAATGCGTATGTTGAATAACCTTCCTGCAGAAGCCTTCCCTCTTGCTTTTAACTTTAGCACTACTCCCTCGATTCTTTTTCCGATTACCTTTTTTCTAGTTCCACTACAATGCAGTGCAATAATAGTGGTCAACCCCTGAGTGGTGGTACTAACAAAAAAAATCACTTTCATAAACAAAAAAACCTAAATTGTTCAGTTACCGTTTATTTTAGAAAAACTTAACCCACTAGAATTTCTTTTAGTTTTTTCGTACAAATTTCGATATAAGAAAATGCGTATGAAAGAAAAGAACCGCTGCAACAGATTGACGCAAAGAAATATGCAAATTTATGCCCAGCATATATTTTTGGGAAAAACTAGAAAAATATGTATTTACATATTTTTCACGCGAAAGAGCATTAAAAACTTGCCCTGTTAATCTTGAACTATTATTCCTATATCATTATAAATTTTAAATTTTCTGTGGCTAAGTATTGCCGAAAAAAAACCTAAAGCATCCGCTGCATAAGAACTCGTCGTTTTCTCGCCCTTAAAAAATTTAGTAGTTAATAACTTGTTCTTCTTCGCGTGTAAATAAAATAAGCCCACAGTTCAATTTCTATGTTGACACGATTGATCCTACTATTTTATTTGTAAATAGTTTATAAAATTTCGCCTTCTTTCCTTTTATTATTTACCATAGAAACTGATTGCAATATACAAGTTTGTTTGTTTGTTTGTTTCAAATTCACTATTTCCTTAAGAGGATTTTTTATTTGTTTTTCTGTTTTTTTTTTTTTTTTTTTTGTTAATCTTTTTATTTCTACTCTTTTTTCGGATTATATAAAAGAGATTGCAACTTATTGCAATATATTAAAGCATATTTAAATACTTTATGATTTCCTAACTAAAATGTTTTCGGCAAAAAAATTCGCTAGGAATGCCAAGAGATAATATTTTTTATAAGTTCCCTATTATGAACAAAAAATAACAAGAATATATAAACGTTTACAATTTAGCTTGTAGCAATTTTCTATTGATATTATCAGCGTTTAAATAACTGCAGTCAAAGTATAAAAACTGCATTTCTTCCACTTCTTCATTTGTCATTGGCAACAAAACAACAAGTAAAAGTGCTTTATTCGGCTATGCAGAATCTTATAGACCCTTCCCCATGGAAAGATAAGAACCAAAAGTTATATAAATAATGTTCTTTAGATATAAATAAATATTAATTGAGCACGCCAACTTTTCGTCATGCCGAAGAATATGACAAAATCAAAAAATTTATAAACCTAAGTCCGTTTCCTCTTTTGCCAAAGTTGATGTTTGAAATTCGTTTTAAAATTTTATAATCTCAAAATCGTTTTTAGAACATAAAAAAATTAAATAAAAATAAAAAAAAATTTATTTTTTAAAACTCGAACTGGCACCCTCATGAATCTCAGGCGAGAACTTAGACAACTCGGCTACGAACGCTTTTACTGAAGAAGCGTTAAATTAAAATACATTGAGTCAACGAGTTTGTTACTTTATTTGAGCGGCATATAATGTACATTAGGGCCATAACCAAATTTTTGGCATAGTACCATGGAGTGGTCAAGAATGTTTTAGTAATGAAAACACCTGTCTTCCGTCGTTTTGAGAAAAAAACCTCACGCAGGGAAGCATATTTCTAAAACCTTCCAAGAAATTTTGAACCGCGATGAATTGTAAACCGTAGGAAAACTTTTAAATTTAAAGCAGTGGATACATTCCAAAATAGCATTAAAGTGATACGTATAGGAATGTATACAATTATCACGTGTATATTTTTAAAATTTCCGTGAGATAAAAATGGTTGTTCTCAAACATCAACCCGATCCCTGCGTGAAATTTTTTAGCAATCCGAAAAAATTATCATATTTTTTATTAATAACTTTTAATGTTCTACACGATTATACTCTGCCGTTTTTGATATTAGCAAAAAGTGTGAAAAAGTTATAGCCCAAATGTACATACAAAAATGTGTATGTCTATGTCTATGGTGAAGGGTATAAAAAGACAACAAAAAACAAAACCAAAACAAATGCAAGAAGAGATCAAACGAAGCAACAGCTTCTTTAACGAAACACAACAACAACAATTACGACATTGTCATTATGACATTTTCATTGATGCATAATCGCACAAAAGTCAGTAACAAGTTGATATTTAAAGAGATATGCATGACAACCGCTTTGCAATATCACTGTTCCCTTAAAAGGAAAAACTTAGCGGCTTTGTCTGTTATGAATAGATCACGAAGTGAGCGCTGCAGGACTTTGTCTGCTACATGTCTCCGTCAATGAATAAATCAGAAAATAACGGCCCATTTCTTTTTTCTGTTCGTTCTGTTTCGTTTATTACTTGAGTTTATTCTGAGTTTTCCTTGTCACTCTACCTGAAAAAATTTACTTATGAAAGTTGATGATATTGTTTGTTAGGACTCACAAACAAATGGACGCCTACAAGACAAAATCAACATTGGTCATTTATGACAGTTTGGCCAAATACTTTAAAAGTTCATATATGACACCAAAGTCAAATCAACACTTGTCATCGATGATTTAATATTGTCAGCGTTTGTCACGCTGAATCACTATGACGTTCGCCACCGGGAATGTGTATGGGCTTGTATGTATGCGTAAAATTAAACACATTAAAATAAATTAACAAAAAAACAACAATCACAACGGATTTTTTTGGAAAAATTAGAGGCAGCCGTGGTTTTTTGGTCATATCTCAGCCATTTCTGGACCGATCATGCTGAATTTCAATAGCAAGAAATGGTGGACTACACGTGACATAAATGTAAATCAACCTAGCCGCTATCATGTCTTGAGTATCCGGAAAACACATATCAAACGTAAGACGGAAAGACGGTCAGATGGACGGCCAGACGGACGGACATTGTTAAATCAACTTCTCTCCTCATAAGGACCCAGAATATATATACTTTATAGGGCCTCAGATCAATATTGTAGAAATTACAAACGGAATGACAAACTTATAAGTATATACCCTTTTCCACCTGTGGTGAAGGGTGTAAAAAGTTGTACACAAATGTTCATCTTTTCTTCGAAACTTTTTGGTTTCGACTGCAGTTTTTTTTTACCCTATTATTATATTTCATTAACGTCGAATCATTCGATTTTTTTCAAAATCAAGCCATGTAACAAGGCCCATGTTAAGCTTAACATGAAATAAAATGTAATTTATAAGGACGCAATTTCCATGCAAATGAATGTTTTCTGTCTAAGGACGATGTCAACCAATTATCTTTCAATTTGTGTTTAAATGGCATCAATTTGTTTTTGCATATTTTGATGAAAATGCATATTTTAAGTGATTTTTCTTATCTATATAAAAGAAAGTCGTGTTAGTAACACCACTTATAACTCAAGAACGGCAGAACAGATTTGGCTGAAAATTGGTAGGGAGGTAGCTTAGAGCCAGGAGACGGACATAGGATACTTTTGCCCCGCCCACTTTTACGCCCACTTTTTTTCGATTTACCTAAAATCAGAAAACGGCTCCATCGAGTTGACTAATTTTTCTTTCAAATCTTCGTATTAATCCATTTTAAGTTTTCATCGATAGAAAATTTTGCCCCGCCCACTTTTACGCCCACTTTTTTCGATTTACCTAAAATCAAAAAACTGCTCCATCGATTTGACTAATTTATCTTTCAAATGTTCGTATTAATCCATTTTAAGTTTTCATCGATAGAAAAATTTACCACGCCTACTTTTACGCCCACTTTTTCTATTAATCGCATAACTGGAGAACGACTTGACCGATTTGGACGATTTTGATTTGACTAATTTATCTTTCAAATGTCCGTGTTGATCCATTTTAAGTTTTCATCGATAGAAAAATTTACCACGCCTACTTTTACGCCCACTTTTTCTATTAAGCGCATAACTGGAGAACGACTTGACCGATTTGGACGATTTTTTTCTTCAAAATTATCGCCATGGTTTAACTTAGGTTTTTACGGAAAATAAATTTTGCCCCGCCCACTTTTACGACCACTTTTTTCGATTTACCTAAAATCAAAAAACTGCTCCATCGATTTGACTAATTTATCTTTTAACTGTTCGTATTAATTTATTTTACGTTTTCATCGAAAGAAAAAATTACCACGCCTACTTTTACGCCCACTTTTTCTATTAAGAGCATGATTTGAGAACGGCTTGACCGATTTGGACGATTTTTTCTTTAAAATTATCGCCATGGTCCAACTTATTCTTTTTTGATTGAGCCCATATCCACACCATATGTAAGTTATTTTTTAAAAAAAATTTATGATAGGTATTCCATGGATTTTTATTTTAAAGGCCGTAAATTTCGTTAAATGCTCAATTTAAATCGTGTGGTAATACAAAACTAATGTTTACTTAGGGCCAGCAACGTAGACCGGGTCAGCTAGTTATCTATATTATAAAAAAAGTTCTTAATAAAATCAATAAATAAATTCTTTTAGAGCTTTGTTTCATGATTTCGACAAAACATCCTGCTATTAAGGCTTCTAATGAGCTTCAAATATTTTATCCCAAACTGTAACAAGTTTACAAATTACTTGCTTGGCACATTGTTTATACCGCGTTGCAGAGGATATTAGAAGCCAATTTGATAATATTGCAATTTTTAATGAAATGTATCCCGTGATTCCCCTTTCACTGCAGCCAATAGTAGCAATATGGGCGCTAGATGTTTCAGAACTCTCAAAAATACTTGAGTTATTAAGAATGTTAGAAGAGCTTGTTGATGCCCATGATAATGCATTTAAAAAGGAAAAGATATATTGAATTTAAATTACATCAGAAGTCAATTAGCATTTGGATATTCCAATTACGGATATATTGGTGAAACAATAACAAATTAGGAGGGATTTAGTTCAATTAATATTCAAGTCAAATAAATTTATATTGCAGAAAGTAAAATTAACAATGTGGAAGGAACAATAGCCCGACAAATTAAATAAATCAACAACGTTTTGCAAAAAAAATTAAGGACTTCAAAAAATTTAATTAATTTAAATATTTTTGATCTGATCTGGAATCAAAGTGGGATTTGAAAATTATTTTTGCAAAATGCATTAGCATTCTTCAAGTACGAGATAGATAAGGTTTTAGTTATAATAAAACAGTTATTATTTATTTTTAAAGATATTTGAATAACAAATGACTGAATTTTTTAGTAACATTAAACAACGATTTTTTATGGTAACTTTTAGGCCCATTTTCACAACTTACCGATAGCTAAAAGTAGACTTTAACCGGCCTTATAAAAAGTGTTCCATTATTAAAACTTTACTTTAACCTAAAGTGAGCGATAAAGTAAATTAAGGTTCATCCTACCTGGTAGGTTAAAGTAAAGTTGTAATAATGGAACACTTTTTATAAGGCCGATGAAACCCTACCTTTAGCTATCGGTAAGTTGTGAAAACGGGCCTTATAGTTTTTTGTTGCATATTTTTAATTTTTTTAGTGCATATGTTGAATTTTTACTGCATATTTTAAGCCTTTAGTTTCGATTTTTTAGTGCATGAAAATCCCATCCCTTGTAATACTTATTTCTTACGACCAGGACCCGTTTGTACTCTTTTTTAAATTTTCTGTTAAACTTTCTTTGACTTCTGCACACGCAAAGTTTACGTTGAAAAATTTTGAGTTCTTTTGCTGTTTGTCAACTTGAACAAACAACCAAATACAACTTAATTTAAATGACTAACGAAGAACTTTCCAAGTACATCAAAATCTGTTCTAGCCCCCCTGTTTTTTGTTTTTTTTTTTTTTTTTTTGAAAAACAAAACACTCTCGTATGATTGTTACTTTCTTGAAAATAGTAATGAACGTTATAAGGGTTATGTACTAATACACAAACACTAAAAAAAAGAATATCATTTCTAGGTGTGTCTACCGTACACTTAGTAATGTTCGATTTATTTTTGAACACTGGCTTAAACCATAAAAAACGACTAATGCAGAAAAAAAAACTTAAGTCCCAACCAGAATGTCAAAAATAAACGAAAAGCCTCTGAAATGCATGTTAAAAAACATAATCAACCCCTATCGTGAATAATTTTTCCCTCGTAATTTTTCATCTTTTCACATATTTCCGATCATGAAAAACTACCATTAAAAAAAGGTAATTCAAACGAGAATAATAAGGTGAAAAATGTTCACGGGAAAAAATTCCCCTTATCGTGAAAAGTTTTTTTCCTCGTAATTTGTTCACGTTTGTCTTAGATTTTCTCACTTTATTTTTGCTATAATTTTTGGGAATACAAAATTTTAATTTAAATTGATAATAAGCTGGCAGTGCACGGCCTGAAAAACCTTAACTGGCAACATGCTTTTGCCAGTTATTTTTGGTTATATTTGGTTATATTTTGGTAATATCTCGTTGTTTGATTATTTAATTGTCGTATGTGGATACAAATTACATACGACATACGACCATTAAATAATCAAACGACGATCTTTAGTTTTTCTAAAATCTTTATGGATGAAGTTTCCTGCCGATCTGGCCTAAGCAACCAATGAAATGCGCATAGGAATAGCTTATCTCATCAACAATAAATTTCAGTGTTTTTATCAATAATAAAAATTGGGAATTAAGCACGAACAACAAAACAAAATCTTTTTAAATTTTAACTTTTCTTTAAAATATATACGTGTATATTTTTGAATAAAAATTTCATTGATTTTTAATTTTTTTTCTTTTTTGCATTCACTGGAACTGTTAGATAGCTTTTTTATAGCGATTTTTCACATGAGATTCACGATTGCTTTTTCCCCTTCGAGGGGAATGAAAATTTCATGGGAACAAAAATTCCACTTGTTATTCACGATAGGGGTAAATAAAAAACCATTTGATTCAATGCGGAATGTGCGGTCAGTTTCGTACTTTTCTTAAGCAAATTACAGTTTCAAAAAACTTAACAAAAAGTTTTCTTAAGTTCACTGTGGCTTGACACATATGATTTACATGTATTCGCTCAATCGCTTAACAAATGTTATTCCATTCTGTTTGGGCCTTTAATTCTTTAATTGTGTTATACCGTTTTCAGATATGCACCTTAATTGAGTTTTACGCAATAAATGCCATTATTGAGCTCAATTATCTATACAAAATTGCAGTTATTGTTTAATTAATACGAAATTGTTATAAATATTGAGTAAAATTAACATGCAACACTGCAGTGCACTGTCACAAGTGTGTTTAGTGAATAAACCCCAACTCACTAAACAAAGTGTTTTTACATTTTCGCCAACAACAAAAACAAAGGTTCTTTAAAGATGTCAAAAGTTGTTTACATTTTGCTAAGTTAATTGCCAATTGCTAGTTGAGTAAGCTAAATTGTGTATGTGTGAACAGAAAGATAATTATGTCAATAAACCGAATATTGACTCAATAAAAAAGGTATATCTGAACACGGTATTAGTAAGAAAAGTGTTTTTAATTTCTTGTTTTAAAGCTTAGAGTACAAGAAATGTAGAAAGCAATATACGCATGTGTTTTAATAGTTAATTTTAAAGTAATTTTAATGCTCCAATGGCCATTGTGTGTTGGTGATGACGTCAAAATTACGTCAGAACTACATGTGTAAAGGCTCAGTTAGCCGGGAGTAACAGTAACGTTGAAAAACAGCTGATTCGTTTTGTTGTATGTAAAGCAATTAGAACGATTACAGTTAGCAGTAAGATGTTACGTCTCAATCTATAAGAAATAGATTGGTCTTACTTTTTTACGGTAAGGTTACTGTTACTGTTACTCCCGGCTAACTGAGCCTTTAGTGTCTGTTCACATTCTAAGTACGCTAGGCCTAACTTAACAAGTACAAAATTATGGGAAAAAATTAAATTTTATTACAGTTTCTACTCTGAAGTTAGAAAAACAATGTTAAAACTTTTCATGTCAAAACACAATCATAGTGTTAGGTTTTCTTTAAGCTGGAGGTCCATAACACGCGTTTTCGCCTCCACGCTGCGCATGCTTTTATAACTTTACTTGCGTTCTACGTTTCAAGTTACATGCAACGCTTTTTATGCAGCAGCAGCACAAGTAAAAATAAAATTTAATTTGTCAAAATCAGCTGATTTGTTCGAACGCTGCTTGTGACGCTTACAAAAGTAGAAAGTAAACCTACTTTTCGCCTCAAGGCATCTACGCTTTTGTGCATGTAACTTACTACGTATAACTACACAGATTCTACTTTTTTGACAGCTGCGTATGCTGCGAAAAAGCGAGTAACGCGTGGTGTTGACCTTCAGCTTTAAAGTTGAGGCTGGTGCTATTCTCTCTCCTCTCTCTCTCTCTCTCTTCTAGTCTATCTCTGGCTTAAACATTTCTCGACAGAATATCTGTATTGGCTCTATTAAAATGTTATTTGCAGACGTTTTATTAAATAGCTTTTAAAAATAATAGAACTGTTGCGTAATTAATTAACGTCAATATTTAAATTCCTTTTTTTTTTTGTCACAACGTTTTTCAATAGTTTTTAACTCCATTTCCATTTAATTGATTAATTTATAAATACTTACAAATATTTACGTAAAAATCATTGAACCTTAATCCCCTTGCAGCTCAAATATACAAACAAATTATCATTAACAATATCATCATATTTTAACTTGACTAATTAAAATAATGAATTTAATTGAAAATTTAACAACACAAAACAACTTACATTTTCCTATGAATATTATTTTATAATAATAATAATTTAAGTTGTGTATAATAAAAATGTGTTATTAATATGCAATTATACTAATATTTTTTAACACATTTAAGTAATATCGCACACAAACAATACAAACATGCAGCACAAGTTTGTCTTAATTAGTTGGGCACATAAATCTGCAAAAGTATTAATACGAACGCAACATTATTAAATAAAGTACAATTTATGATAATATGGATGTACAATGTACATTCATGTACATATGTATGTATGTATGTATGTATTTATAATAGAATGTTAAGATGGCAGTACTACAAGAATATTGTATTGTATTAATATTACGTAGTTAAGAATATAATAATATTTATATATTAACTTCTAATAAATCATACATCAAGTTTGCAATTTCATTTCGTTGGCATTAAATTTGGATTTCAAATAGTTCTCTGCATTAAAGAAAATTTGACAGGGCAGCATCAAATCAGTCTTAATAGCGGTGGCCATATATTTAAAACTAAAAATACAGAACACAAAAATTTTATGTTTTACAAAGGATCTGATCTCAAAATTTCAAAAGTGACTCAACTCAAAAAACTTAATTTTTCAGATATTGAAAAAAACTATTTTTAATCTAAAAAAAAAAAAATCTTTGGATCATTAAGTAGAAAATCCATGCAGATTATGATCTAAAAAGTTTTTTAAATTCTTATTCACTAGATAATGAAGAAGTTTTTGTTGTTTCTTTTTTGATGATTATTATTATATGCACAAGTTACCGAATTATTTTAAGTTATGTTACTTTAGCTGAATTCCTTTCAAGTTTTGACACGTTTTTCAAGTTCTAAACTAACACAAGTCTATCAAAAGTCTTTTATCAAACGTTACACAATTCGAATTAAGACTATTTAGCACTTAGCAGTAGGGATTTTCTACCATTATATTTTCTGGCACAACTTAAAATCAACAACTTACCATACAAACTTATATAAGCACTCACTTTATAAAACATACTTTGCATGCAGTTCGCAACATTTACCAAAAAAATACACACTTGCAAACAGAAAATTGTGTATCAAGTGCAAAAAATGTAGAAACTGCATACGTGTGGAAAACTACACACGAGGGTAACTTGTGTAAGTTTTGAAATATTTTGTTACTTAAGGCTGTTTTACACTATCACACAAGTCTTAAGACTTTTGGTCTTACAAAATGAAATGATTTTTGGTCTGATTGTCAAAAAATCAAAGAGAAATTTTTTTTCATTACATTTTGCTTCTACACTATCACACTTCAAATAAAAAGTAAAATCTTTGTGATTTATGAGATCCACTTTAGATTACAAAATAAATACGAAAAAACATTTTATTAAGCATTGGAACATTGTTAGCTGGCGCATTATTCACTAACTTGCACATTTAAACTTGCACCTTGGTCCTCAGATATATTTTTGCTTTATTTTTAATATTTCTTTAATATTTAATAATTTTTATTTTGATGTGGCCGGCAAATTATTCAACAGCTGTTTTTTTATTTTCTTCTAGGGTGGAAAAGTTGATACAATCATATTTTTTTATTTTTTTTTCGTCTGTGTACCGTATTTAACGATTTTTTACAACAAATATTTGTGATTAATTTAAATTTTAAAAGAATTCACTTGAAATTTTATATTTTTTTTATCGTTCTGCAATTTTTGATTAGAAAAAATAATAGTGAATATTTGTGCACAAAATTTTAATTTTCCATCCCTGATTTTCTTCTTGTGCTTTTGTAAAAACACAATTCTGATAAAATGAAAAATCTAATCGTTTAGAAAAATTTCAAAAAATAGAGAGAACCATACGACTGCCAAATTTCTTTACGTATTTTTTGACATTTCATTACAAAATGTTTTTACACTATTATACATTATGAATGATTTGTTAGTTTTTGACATGTCTTAACACAAAGTATTATAGTCTAAAATGGCCTTTAAAAATATTTTTTAGTAACAAAATGTGTTTTCAGTGCTTAATTATTATTGCTAACAAAGACAAGAATTTTCTTTAGTGTAACTCAACAATTTTTTTGTTTATCTTGTAAAAATTATTAATTTTGTGTGGTTTTTCACACAAGGGTAATTTAAGGGTAAATATCCTTCTTTTACCAAAAATACCACTTTTACTTACATTCACCTTTATTCTCCTGCAGCCAAACGAAAATGTATGATTTGTCTTTTACAACTTTTTTAACGCAAACGATCTGTGTCTGTGATAACACTGCATTAGTCCAAAAGTCTCCACGATCTATTAAGCTTAAGCTTAGTAGGGCCTTAGGCCCGTTTTCACAACTTACCGATAGCTAAAGATGGGATTTTGTCGGTCGTATAAAAAGTATTCCATTATTACAACTTTACTTTAACCTACCAGGTAAGATGAACCTTAATTTACTTCTTGTCTCACTTTAGGTTAAAGTAAAGTTTTAATAATGGAACACATTTTATAAGGCCGGTTAAAGTCTACTTTCAGCTATCGGTAAGTTGTGAAAACGGGCCTTAGGCCCTATTAAGCTTAAGCTTTAGGCCGTCTTCTGAATGAAATATCGTTTGAATCAAGGCAGTGTTTTCTAACCTTGATTCGCGACTGCAATATACACAGTTTATCCTTCCGAGTCTTTTTTTTGCAATTTTTTGTACTTATTAAGTCCAAGGCTGGTAACTTTGGAGAAATGTCTAATGCGTCAGCTAAAAACAAAGTTTTTATAGGTGGGTATTCTTCTCTAGAACTTGATATCAATTCATTTTGCCGTGTAGAAGAATTAAACGAACTACAGCAGGGTAAATCCCATTAAAGACTTTCCAAGTTAACTCGCTGTGTTGACAGAAGCAAAGACTATCTGCCGCTAGTTTCTCTCGGCTAATGGCAATATATTTAAAGTGCAGCATATTATCCAGAATAACTTATTAAACCAACAATATTTTTGAGTTGGAATCAATGAGGAATAAGATTAATTTTCAAATTTCAAATACAACCATTAGCTATACTCTTGCTGTTAGTATTATTTAAGCAAGCCCACTGTTCTGTAATAGACATGAATGAATTTACGTGCCTTTATCTAAATGCATTAAAGCATTTATGGTTAAACATTTTTCTCACACAATTACGGGCATATTTATTCATTGATAATAAACATAAAAACACACACTAACATACTTATTAACAATATTCTCCTCTTTCTGGTTTGTATGGAAATTTCATTTACAAGTACTTTAACACAATTTTGTAGAGAATATATTGGTATATTAAATATGAATATTTTTTTTAGCATTAATTCAATACAATTCTAATGCATATAAAAACATTTAGACACTCTCTAATGCATACACACTGCTTTAAGTGCACAAAAACATATCCCAGTTGGCCATTGAAGACATCGTTGTCAATGATGTATGCATGACTTTTCCGCTATCGTTTAGTTTTTCTAGAAGACAATTTAGAGGAAATCGTAGTGTACGTCAGTATGAGCGACATTGTCTTATATGTAGTCTTTTATCAAAACTTATTAGTTTGCTTAAAATTCTCACATTGTTTTTTATTAATATTGATTTAAATACCGACATACAATTTCGAATTACCACAAACCAGTCATACCGAAAACATGCTGATGAAGATAGTCGCGGGCTGGAAAATGAATTATGTGCAATTTATACTTCACTGTTAATTTAGGAATTGAATCTAAAAGTCGAATATATACAATCTAAAGGAAAAAAACAAGCTAACTAAACTTGCAACTACACTTAAAAAGCATATGGAAAATTGACGGAATTATAAAGGGTGGTCCAACCAAAATGAACGATGTTAATTGTAAATAACATAAAAAGTTTTCAGAGCAGTATCTTAGTAGTTTTTTTATTATAAAGGGTGTTTTTTCTTAGAGTGTCACAACTTTGAATTGGCATCACTGCTTTATTAACGCACCCATTTAACAGCTGATAGTTGCTTTTTGTTTAGTTTGCTTTGAAATTTAATTATGAATCCGCTTACAACAGAGCAACGCATGCAAATTGTTGAAATTTTTAATCAAAATAATTCGGCGAATGGGCTGAAGCACAAATTGATTTGAATTGTATTTTCCGATGAAGCCCATTTCTTGTTGAATGGGTACGTAAATAAATAGAATTGTCGCATTTGGAGTAAGTAAATTTCACAAGCTTTTGTCGAAACACCATTACAGCCACATAAAATTACTGTTTGGTGGGCTTTATGGGCTGGAGGAGTCATTGGTCAATATGTCTTCAACAACGATTATGGTCAGAATGCAAAAAGTTGTTGAAAATTGATGTTCCAGATTGCGCCTTTTACACGCCAGCCGTGGCGGCCACATGGCAGAAAACATATTTAAACATTAATTTCATAAAATTTTCTTTCCAATAAGGCCCGTTTCATTGTTATTAAAAATATATATCTGTGTTTTTTTATGATTTTAAACATCCTTTAGAAGGATCTATGACAATTATGTGTGAAACAAAACATCAGCCAAATGCTAGTTACGGCTTCGGGGGCATATCTCTATGCGATGGTCCATATTTTCAATGAGTCTGAGACATAATTGAGGTTCAATGTCGTTAATGTGCCGAATTATCTCATCCTTCAGCTCTTAAATTGTTTTGGCTTATTAACGAACACTTTTTCTTTTAAATGTCCCCAAAGAAAGAAGTCCAACGGTGCAAAATCACGTGATCGTGGCGGCCAATTAACATCGCCACACTGAGAAAATTAAATCGTAAAATCAAAGAAAATACACTTTGTTTCAAAGACTTTTATTGGTCATATTGTGCCCAAAGACAAAACATCTTTACCGGAAAGGCGCAAAGATCTTTAGATTCCCATGAAATATATACTTAAAATCAAAGACTTAAAATCTTGTGGCAAGGATGTACGTCTTTGGAAACACATGAGAAAAGTCCTTAAACTAAGGAAAAAGTATTTTGGCACAAAGGCTTTCATTCGTTAGTCTTTAGACTTGAATTTTTGATTTTAAGTACAATTTTCATTGTAACAAAGACGTAAATTTAACATTATTACAAAGAAACGCAATTAAACTAAACGAAAAAGAAAAAAAAGACAAAGACAAGGCGCACATGCACAATTGAGCGTTCCTACCCTGCAAATAAAATTGGACCACCTGATCTATTTTGATAAAATGGACTACTCCATGGACTGGTCCGATGTAATGCAAGCATGGACCATGTCACTGCTAAAAAGTGTTTGTAGTGAGACGACATATCTTCGTTTTTTAACGACATACTTTCGTTTTTAAACGACTTCAAAACTAATCCTCTTGTGTACACCATGGAGTAGTTTAAAAACTACTCCTTAGTGGTCCAAAGGTGGGTTATATGGTCCTCTCCTAGGGCATCGTAATGTTAAATAGACCAGGTTTTTTCCATACGTTTGGGTTAGTTTTGGACTAGTCCTGGTTCCTTGTGGACTACTCTTTACACGCGTGTTTGGACTGGTCCTATTATTTCCAGGGTATCGACTGACTTACAATTAATGACAACCACGAAAACAATTCTCTTTATTTTTTACATATATTGTAATCAATCGGCTACACTTGTTTCGTTATGCATTCGTATACAAATTTAACTTTGAAGACTAAATTTTTTAAAGATACAGACTTTATCTTTATTTTTTTTAACCGCTCTTGTTTACCGTTGCAAGCAAACATGTGTGAACAAGCAAACATGTTCACTTATGCATTAAAGACAAAATTCTTTAACCCTTTCACGTCAATGGGAAATATTTTTCCCAAAACTTAAATTGATTATTTTGGTAAAGAATTTTTTTTAAATATTTATTTTGACATTAAGAGGTCGTACAACAGCTATGATTTATTGTAAATAAAAGTAAAAAGGTGGCGATACTTAAAGGGGTATAGAATAATAAAGGAAGGAAAATCCCATTTTTCTCCATCGTAAGTACGTTTCGATTTGGCTCGTTTTTATTATGTTTTTAAGTTGTGTAATTGATAAATATTATGTGATTAGTAAGGAGAAATGATAAATAATAATAAAAAATTTATAACTGATCAATAGTTGTTCAATTTTGTATATTTACTCTATGGGAAACATTTTTCCCTATGGACCAGAAGAAAAAATTTACTCTTACTACTGCTAAAATTTTAGCAATGACAAGCAGAATGTAGGGAGTTCCTTTTACGCCAAAATTAGATATTATAGCTGCTAATGGCGGATTTTAGTGATAGGGAAGATAAAGTTCACCTAGATGAACAATATCAAGACTTTTTAGAAGAAATTAATATTGTGAAATAAGTAAATTTTCACTCTGGTCTATAGGAAAAAATGTTTCAAATAGAGTAAATATACATAATTGAACAACCAGTTTTAATTTTTTATTATTATTTTTCATGTACTTCACCTTGATGAAGAAGACCAAGACTTTTTAGGAGAAGACTTGAAGCGGCTGTGGATGTGGATGTGGTTGAAATCGAAAGTGCAGTACCAGAAACTGGCCAAAACAAACTGTGGATGCCAGCACATCTCTTCATAATGAAGATGAACCTGGTTTTAGATGGACAAGTGGCTCTTATAAACCCCATACAGCAAAACTGAAGATCCTTTACTGTTGAAAAGGACAAAATGAAAGCATATTGAGGAATGCATTTTGTAATAAGTAACAAAGTGTTACCAAATCATTGAAGTTACTGATCTACTGATGAAGTGTCCCTTACATCGCTAACATTATGACTAGAACAATATTTGAGCAAATACGTCAATTGCTCCAATAATTATAAAACCTTTTTTAAATTGAATTGTTTAAGTTGTAAAATCATTCATAAAAAATCAATTAGCTGAAGTATTTTTTTGCCCCCTTTATCGTCCACTGGGAAAAATATTTCCCAAAAAATTCCACAAAATCTAACCACGAGATTTTTATTTCTTTGCAATTTTAGTTTATTTTATATAATAATCGAATAAAAAAATCCATTGGATATTAAAAAATAACCAGGGTTTCCTTATGGACGTGAAAGGGTTAAAGTTACAGACTTTGTCTTTGTAGCAAGGATGCTTAGCTTTAAAAAAACAAAGAAAAGTTTTTAATTTTAAATACGTTTTTCAATCCCTTATTAGCAAAGAAATTAATCGTTGTAGCAAATATTTTATCTTTACGGAAAAGATAATTTCTTTGATTGAGCTTCAAAGAATTTTAGTCGTTTGTGTTGAAGGCGCACCATTTGCCTGTTTAAAGAATAAATCATTGATGCAAGGATTTTTTCCTTCTAACAAAGATATTTTCGTTACAATTTTACAAAGAAGTTTTTTCTTTGATTTTAAAGCTTTTAATTTTCTCAGTGCACTATGTGAAATAACACGTCCATTAAAATTACGCACAACCCTCCCGATTGTGGACACAGTTGGTCGATTATGCTGAGCAAAAAAATCAAGAAGTTCACGAAATGCATTTTGATTTGAACGCCCATTCTCGTAAAGGCTTCAACAATCTTAACGTGCTGCTCAATTGTGTACATCCCCATGGTTGAATTTGTCGAACACTGCAACAAATAAATGTCATTTTAAGTTGGGCAAAAAACTTGACGTTAAGGTGTGACCCACAATTAACATCGTGCATTATCGTTGGACCACCCTTTATAACCATAAAATAATTTTTGTCGTCGGTGACAAAATAGATGACATTGTCATGCATGGAGTCGTTGACGGCAAAATATGAGATATTCAGGAGAGATATTCGTCGACAAGAATATTAAATACATTGTTGCTCATCTCTTTTTGTGGGCCCACCCGTCTTGTGTGACCTTGCCATTTGTATGAAAATTTCGTCAACAATTTGTATTAAGCTGTTCTCAGTATATCTTTTACGGCTCACCTCTGTCTTGTATCCGTCAACTAGCCAACTGGGTTACGCACACAGCCATACACACACAATAGCAATCATGTTTTGTAAAAAAAAAAAAATTTGTTGTGGCACACATTTTCGAATGCATTAAAAACACGCACAGGATTCTTTTTATCAAATTTGATCTATTTTCAAATCCATTCAATATTTTATTTTAAAAATAGTGCAGAAAAAGTATAAAGCAAATGTGTAGTGGAAGTAAATATTTGTTTAAGTGGGGTAAAACTAAAATTTTGTTTTCAGTATGCAACTTTTTAATGCAAAAAAAATACATTTTTCATTTGCGTTAAGTCCTTTCATTGAAAGCGAATCAGTGTTATTTGTGAGTTGACAATAGCTCCTCTTATATGGTTGCCTTATTTAATAAATATCCTTTATTAAATTATTCTTTTTAAATAACTATAACAACATAATTTTCATTTAGAAACCAAGTCGATCTTATAAAGGATTTACGGTGTAATCCCAACGATTTTTTTAAGTTAGGCATACAATTTTATAAATGTTTTATGTAAGAATATGTATGAGACAGGTTCATTTAAGATTAATGTGAGTACCTGCCTTTACGGCCTGATCTCCACAGTGCTCCGGTGAAAATAATAATGGTCAGGATAATTCTCGTATACCTTTATAGCATAAATGAAAAGTTACTTATGCCAACAGAACATTGAAAACATAATAAAAACAAAAAGTACCATATTACACAAACAATTAAAACAGTCAAATCCTGTTGTATTGCACTCGACTGCTGCTGTGTTTTTTTTAGCAATTCAATGTTCAGTCTAACTGCCACATCGTCCACTTTACCAATCATGCAATGTAAGCAATTTATAATAAATAAAAATAAAGAAAAAAACGAAATATTTTGATGTTTTTTTTATTATATGATGATCCTGGCAGGCTTCACCCGAATAAATAAAACATCTTTTAAATACCGCCTGGTCACGAGGCATAATGGAAGGTACTCCACCTTAAACGGTAGAAAAGGAAGGCAGTAAAAGCCTATAGGATGGTCCTCCCAAGAACAACTAAAACAAAGTTATTATCAAATTATGATACTTGTTTGCTTCAATTATATTTTCAATGTTTGTTGGCATAAGTGAGTTCTTATTTATGATGTCTGCACCAGTCTATTAACTAACTTAATCCTAAGCGACTAATAGTTACCGTGGAACCAGATCACAGATCTCTGGTTTGAAACCCCTAATAACTATTGGTTGCACCTTCTTCCTAAGAAATACAACATCAAAAGATAGTGGAGGGACTTTGGCTTCTCTAATATGGTAATTATACGAATCTTAGAAATTTGCGTAAAGGGGGGAAACCCAATTGGCATCTTTGAACTTGTAACCACAATATCGTATAGTAATACTTAAAGTAATTGGTATTGTGGTTATTTTGTTGGACTATTTATGGTTTTTAATCCAAAGTTTAATATTTTAATTAGGCTAAAGTTCATCAAATTAAATTTTCATTAAATTATTTTAATGAAGAAAGCAATTTTACAACATGAAAATTAATTAAAATTGTTATTGATACTTTTTCATAATTGACTGCAGCTGGGGCTCGAACCCAGGCTTTTACGGACAGATTACCCTTACACGTTTCGATTGCAACCACTCAATCTCCTCAGAGGGGTCAAATATTTGATAAGTGAGTAATTTTTCTTGCAATAGTATAGGTTGCTGATCGCAGCTTTAAAGATTAAAATTGCTCACCTTCACAGCTGAAATAAAAAGACTTGAGCACTTTTTCCTTCCTTGAAGAGGAGCTTTCTCTAACTCACACAAAAAGACTTCTGCGTACAAAAAATTTCAATGATATTCGTAAGCAAAAAGAATTTGAAAACACATCAAATAAATATAAAGTTAAAAAATTTTCCAAACCAAACAAACTTAAAGTTCACAAATACACACTTTCAGCCACAGAGACTCACAGAAATGCTTTCATGCCTCGGTTCAAATTAAAAGAGAAAATAAAAGCAAAGAAACAGACAAACAAACAAAAAGATTCATAAATGAATCTCCATGGGTCTATATAAAAACACAATTTCCCAACACACTTGACTATTCACTCGATTAATTGTTGTTCGATTAATCGAGGAGTTTTTCGCCATTATTTGATCGAATAAATTGACTTAAAAAGATTTTCTATAACAGAATGGCACCTCAAAAATAAATAATTTAAAAGAAATATATGAGCTGAAAGGCTTTGTTAAATACCCTCATTAAGACACAATTGAAAATTATAAGCCGAAATAAAATTTATGGGCACCGCTTGCTACTAATCTTTGGCTTTCAGATCATTTAATAATCTGTTAAACCGAACTAGTTGTGTAAAAGATTTACTTGAGCACCTACCATATGGCCTCATCTCATGGTAGATCTCAACAACTAGATAACAAACGTGAAAAAGGCCATCATCAGCGTTAAAAAAAATGCAGTCAAAGCAGAAAAATTGTCATTTCTTCCACTGTTTCTTTGGCCAAAAAAAATGTTGCCTTTACTTCTAATTCATTGAATGCAAACAGTCGCTGTCAAACCAACTCAGAAAGCGAAAAGTTTTACACAAATTATCGTTTTTTATTTGACCGTTTTTGGTATTTTAAACCCTGGCCAGCACACCTAGGTAGCAGCTTGAGTGCATAATTCGGCAAAATTCTATTGAGTAACATACAAAAGATTCTCCCTTAGGACGAACTTTCCCATAAGTCGTCAAAAATCGGCCCTTTATTTTCATTTTCAGGATACCTCTTGCCTCGACGTTGGGTAGTAAGTCCCAACCACCACGTGATCCCCGAAAGTATCTTTAAAAAAAAAAAAAACTTCTGCCAAGACAATCAACCTAAAAGACTTAAAGAATTTTCTGCAATCAGCATACTTACGGAGGCCTCAACCAATAGTCAGTCCGCTGCCTGCTTAATCGCTGGTCAGCCGCGATTACGAGAGATCTTATAGATCTTCTGAGACCTGTCAGTCTTGGATTTTAGCGAATCCCAGTTTTTGAGCGAACCTGTTTGCCCCAGTAGATACAACATCACAACACAGAAAAAAAATTTGCACCAGTAAACGCATTAATCAAAAATAAAATCAGTTTTAATTAAAAATTTAATCACGTGAATTAAACGTTTAATCAAGAGAATTCAACGTTTAATCAAGTGTATTAAACGTTTAATTGACAGCATTAATTTGCACCAGTATACAAATTAATAATATCAATTAAACTTTTAATTCACTTGATTAAAAGTTAAATTCACTCGATTAAACGTTTAATTCACTTGATTAAATTTTTAATTAAAACAGATTTTATTTTTGATTAATGCGTGCAAAACTGGTGCAAAATTTTTTCTGTGAATATATTAAAAGTGTCATATCAAACAGACATCTATGTTTTCCCATCAAAAAAAATATTCAAGAAATTCGAGTAATCGATTAATCGACTGATTCCTTACTCGAACAATACCAAAAGTCAAATAACTGGATATCATTCTATACACCCACAGAAACACACACAAACTAATACAAATTAATAATACATATTTCATAATTTTACTAGTGTATAGATTTAGGGATTCCTGTACTCGTTATGGGAATTGTAAGTGATGGTATGCATGTATGCGAGTGGGTGCAAATGTTTGTCAGTATGGGTGTTGATAGACATGTTTTTGTTGTTATTGCTGCTGCTGTTGTAAACTACGCAAACCGCCCATTAAATATGTTTGTATATGGGTATGTGTTTTTGTGGGAATATGTAGCTTTACAAATGACTGAGTGACTTGTACTAAGAATTGCATTAAAATGGGTTTGAAAAGAATTTTATAGCTGTAGCTTTTCATTTGTATGAAATGAATGTGTCTATGGATGTATTATAAACATGCAATTTTACTTTTTTTTAGTTGTTGCTTTAATTTTTACTGCTGAGTATTTTTATTCTGCTTATCGTATAACTTGCATACATTTTCACATAAAAGTAAAAATTGTTTTTTTTTTCTCTTTATGTTTTCAATATGAAAATTTCGTTAAGAATGCATAAAAGATATGAGAATTCTACACATTCCTACAATACTATATAACTGTGTTTTGTAGCGAAGGATAAATTAATAGCAAAGTTATAAAACAATTAAAAGTTGTTAAAAAAAGTAGCTTTTCATAAATTTAAGGTAAATATATTGAATGTGGGAATATATATAATTAAAACAACGATGATCGCGCTATGCCCTAAGCACTTTTCGTGATTTTCACACACATACAGAACACAAATGTAAACGAAACTTATTTCAAAGATTGTAAAAAACTATAATTACATGCAGTTTAATGCAGTGTTGCTAACGACGAATTCGGAAACTATACATGACTGTTTACCAAACTAAACATTTGAAGCAAAATTATACATACAAATCGAAAAGGTAGCTTTGATAAAATGAACTCAACCTGCAAAACCTTATTGCTGTAGCAAGAAAGAACTAGATAAACATATATAAAGGCACGTATCCACCCGAAGTACTTATTTCCGAACATTAGTGGTATCTTCAGCAGAAAAACATCACAAAAATGTTTTTGTACAAGTCTAAGTAAAATTCGCTATGACTGGTTCTGTTTGATGCAAACAAACTTATTAAATAGCGCAAAAAGCAAAGGCCAATGAAATTCAAATCATGTTTGACAATTTACGTTAAATATTATTTCTTTAAGCAATTATTTCGCGATATATTTATTTATGTGCGATATATCTATTTTTGTGCGGTCTACACATAGACATATGGTGTTATTCTGGGTTCACACTATGAAAGTCTTCTTGCAGATAGTTTATTTTTATTGTTGAGAGGAAAAGGGAACATGCTTTGGAAAGTGAAAAAAAGTCAAGGTGAAAAAAGCAAGTTTGACTGCCTGCAGGAAATGTCACTAGTGAATCTGTACTGATTCGCTATTGACACAGTCACCAGTACTAGTGACTTATTATAACCCAGACAAGGTTGTTTACTATAGACATTAAACATGTATGTGTCATTGAAAATCTATTACTGACGTTGGTACTATTGACAAGGTAGTTAGTTCTTTTGGGAACATATGTTGGCATTGGAACCAGAGAATCACTAGTACATTTAAGTAAACCTAGTCTATACCATAGAAAGGGAATGGGTATAAAAAAAATTAAAGTACTCTAGCACATATGGACAATTTTTAATACGTTTGCGTAATATGTGTATATCCATGCGCATTTGATTTCATTCATGTATGTTATCATACTTATTGTGTTTCATACTCGCACATATCCAGATACACCCATAGTTTTTGTTAATTTTTTTCATAAATGTTGCCAGAATTTTTTTTTCAAATTGCTGAATCACAAATAAATAGGTTTTTTCAAAATCGGTTGAGTACAATTCAATAAAATTTTATTGAAACATTTCTGGAATATAAAGCTTTGCGTTCTTATTTAAGAAAATCTAAAAAATGACTAAATAGATGCAAATTAAAATACGTCGTGTTATTTTAATCGTTCTTAATAAAAACAGAACAAGTTACCGTAATCCAAAAAAGAAATCGAATATTCATATTCGAAGTTAAGAAATGAGATATCACAGGTAAATACATTCAAACATATTATGAGTTTGAGAAGTTTGTCTGTTGCCAGTTGCATTTTGAAGACGTTTAAAATGGTTTAAAATTGAATTGCTGAAGTCAATCAGTATGCCAACGAACATTTTAGCCTTTAAGAAGACTTCGACGTCATGCTATGATGGAAAAACAACTTCACAAGGTATCCACGGTTATCTCGCTAAGAATCAAGAATTTTATTAAATTTCCTGCCTGCAGCTCAGCGCAGCATCAGATTAAGATTTCTCTTTAGCTGGAAACATAAAAAAGAAACAGAAAAGATCCCAAAATAGTTGATAACCTCCTTTTTTAATTATTTTTATAAAAAACCTCTTTCGTAAAATAGATTATAATTTATTATAGCTTTAGAAGCATTATTTTAATTTGATAGAAAATATTTATTTTTAATATAACTTTAACATAAATTAATAAAAATCTAATTTAATCAGTGCTATACTTGTTTTGCTTGTTTTGGAAGATACTTAAAATATAATTACATACATATGTTTTCTGCATCAAAAATTTTTAGGTCGTGGCAACACTGCTTGCTTTTAAATAACCATACAAATTGTTGAAGTTACTTGTCGATACTCATCGATACATGCCTATACTCATACGCATTCAAAGGATTATCCATAAACATGCCTGTTTATTCATACTCATACCGGTCGATATACAAACTTATTCATGTTCATACTTATTGGTAGTCATACATGCCTGTACTCGTGCTTGGTGGCGTATGAATATGTTATAATGTATTAAAAACATAACATTTTGGCTTTCTCTGGTCTATACTTTTAATACGGATACAAATACATAACAATCTTTTTTTATTATTTCTTCAACTTTTATAGGAATTATACTTCACAGTTGTTATTGATAACATTTTTTCGTATTAAAGGTTTAAAATAGTAAAGCTATGTTCACATTATGTGTATTTGTCATGTAGAATGTCACTTTTCTACCCACATGTGATTTCATGTGTTTGTCAAAATTTGAGTTTTACATAAGGGCACTTCCACAGAAAAGCTCTCGTTTTGTCACGTCACGTCACCAAGCAATTATTCTTGTATTTTAGAACCACGTTGTTCAAATTTTTCCTCTCTTTCACTCACTTATTGAAAATCTAGTTGCGCTCTACACCCAAATGCAAAAAGTAAATAATATTTTCGTTATTCTTTGAGAAACAATTAAAAATGGTTGGTGACGTTACGTGACAAAAAGTAGACATTTCTGTGGAAATACCAATAAGGTTTATAATTTACATGTTGACATGTTGATACATTTGACATAACCTAACAAAAATAAAAAAATACATTTTCAATAATGAATTTGTGTTCCTTTATCTTTTGTATTATTTATTTTCTATTTTAATATATATTTATTAAAATTAAATTAAATGAATTTTTGCCGCCACAGGCAATGTTGTTAATAAAAAACAGCTGGTGTCAGATGCTTTGTCACTTGAAAATAATAAAGTGACAATCCACATGACAAATACACATAATGTGTACATAGTTTTAATAAATCGAGCCCTTACAGCAAAAATAGCTTAAGCGACATCATTTTCAATTTCTGTTTTTTTATAAATAAATTAATTTATTGTCAACACTTGCATCATCTCCTAAAATGTCATGGTCACATAGGGTACCGTTACGATTTCATAGCAAAAACAATTCTAGCTTAAGAGCCAACTTTCATACAAAATGAATTTATGAATTATAAAAACCCCTTCTCCTGGAAAATTGTGTTTTTGTCGCTAAAGCTTTTTGCGGTTAGTGCTCGTTATCAACTGAGAAGTTTAATTTCTCTCCCTTTTTTAGAATTTCTAATATTTTCAGTACACTTTGAATATTTATCTATTATTGTATGTGTTTATTTAGAAAAGAAGAAAACAAAATAGAAAAAATCCACAAAAATACACATTAGGAGTATCCAACTTATAACTTCAGCGTTGCTGATTTGGTTACTCTTAACAAAAAGGCAACGCTGATAACACTGTGCAACAAAAAAACAGCCTCAATACTGGCAACGCGAAATTTAACTAGACTATTGGTAGAGCAAATCCGCCAAAGGGTTTTGAAAAGTTAGCTAGGGTTCCTGAAATATCAGCCCTTAAAGTTTTTGAATTTTTTGAAAAAGCGTTTGGTATAAGTAAAAAAAATAAATACTAACAGCCGTATTCATAACAAAAAGTTAGCCATAGTTTGTACACCACGTACAACGAGCTGCTAACTAGAATGGCGATTAAGCTTAGCAGCTTGTTGGCACTGAGTTAATTCATAACGAATTTTTCTCCATCTGCCAACTTTTAATAAATCAGCTCTGAATTTTTATGATGCCACATTGTATTAATCAAAAATGCAACACGTTTTGCATTAATCATCGCTGAATTTGTCATTTTTTCTTTTTCCCTTCACATATAAATTTGAAAAAGTTTTTAAAATAAAAATAAATTAAAGAAAAGACAGTAAATTAAAAAACAACAGTTATTTAAAAAAAAACCAACAAAATTGTTTGACATTAAACGGCTGTTTTTCACAAGTTGGCAGCTCGTTAACAAGAGTTAAGCAAATCGTTAGCCAGAGTTTGGTTAGTGTATTATGAATAAACTTTTTGCTAACCTTATGCCAAATTTTCATTATGAATACGGCTGTAAATGTACTTCTGAGCTAAGATACTATTTCAGATATCTTCAGTTGAATTGTATGGCGATTCTTTTCTTAGAATATATTAACCATCTAACACTCATTTTAAGGGGTCATTTTTGTTCTTTTTTTTACTTCCAACCAAAAGTATACTAAAACTGCACTTTAGAGGGTTAAAATGTTCGACGAATATTTTATGCATCAAATTTCACTAAAAAAAATCGAGCAATGTATGTTAAACGGGTTTTCGAAAAATTCATTTTCAAGGCCCGGAATTTCGAAAATCTGTTTACATGCATTGCACGAATTTTTGGTCTTAGAAGACCCCTAGTGAAATTTGATGCAGTAAATATTCGTGGAACATTTTAACCCTCGTAACCAAAAGTATACTAACTTTTGTGGGGAAGTTTAAAATAAGGACAAAAAATACCCCTTAAAATGAGTTTTAGAGGGTTAATATATTCTAAGAAAAGAATCGCCATACAATTCTACTCCAGACATCTGATATAGTATTTAAGCTCAGAAGTACATTTAGTATATATTATTTGACTTATACCAAACGCCTTTTCAAGAAATTCAAAAACTTTAGGAGCCGATATTTCGAGAACTCGAGCTAACTTTTCAAAACCCTTTGGCAGATTTGCTCTACCAAAAGTCTAGTTTCATTTCACGTTGCAAGTATTGAGGCTGTTTTTTTTTTTTTTGTTGCACAGTGTTGTCAGCGTTGCCTTTTTGTTAAGAGTAACCAAAACAGCAACGCTGAAGTTAGCAAGTTGGATACTTTTCTTAATGTGTATTTTTGTGGGTTTTTTCTATTTTGTTGCACTGTGTAATGACACTTCTTAAAGCTCTCATTAAACAGCTTCTATTGATAAAATCTCATTTGAGCTAAGAATTGCTGCTAATTTCATCTTGAATTCTAAAAGTATTTTAATGCTACTTTAATCACCATATTTGTACACATTCTTAAAATGTTTTAACGGAGTTTATTCTTTCAATCTGATGCACAGCTAAGAAGGTATTTTTCATTCTATTTTTATATTTTCATCTTTGTCAACAACAATTGTGACAACAGGAGTTTCTGATTTTTCTATATTTTCCTCTTAAACTGGTAAGAGCGTCATTAAAAATCAACAATTTTTGCTAAAGAAAAGAAAATAGTAAAAAGTGGCATTCACTCAAACACTTACTCTTTAGAAAGTATCTTTTATCTTGCTTTTTGCAACGCCTACAAAGAAATTCATATTTATGTATGTTTGTATGAACGATTCATTTATTTATTCCTTCATTCATCTTGTCTGTCACTAAGTCATTTATTCTCTACAATCTTTTAGTTTGTTACTTTTTTTTGTTAAAGATTTATTTAATTTTTTTTTTTTTTTTTTTTTGCAAAAATTAGAATAATAGATTTTTTTTCTAAAAAAAAAAAGAACCAAATATTTGTATATTAAAAAATAAGCGATAGAAAAAAATTTATTTGCTTTTTTTTAAGTGAAATTTTGTATTCTTCTTTTTGTTTAATTTTACCCTTTTCTAAAGAGATTTTCTGCTCCATTCTTTGCAGTTTCCAGAACTCATTAAAAACAAGTTTCTTTCTTTTAGTTGCTTGTGTTGTTGTGAGTCTGTCTCAGTCCCTTTTTGTTTTAAGTTTATGTGCTTAATAAATACGGGCTTTGTTGCTATATCTGAGTCTGAAACTAAACGAAAAGTTACAGAGAGAAAACAGTATTCATTTATATTGAAATCTAAGCATAATAAATTGTCAAAGTTCATAATTGTCTTGCAAATGCAAATAAGATAAATATATAAGCAAATATTTAGTCAGAATAACTTTTATTTAATTCCTGAAAATGTTTGTTTAAGCAGAAAATTAAGATATATTTTGAGAGATTTAGGAATATGAGAATTTTCTTTAAGGTAGAGCAAAACCATCTTGATGTTTACAAAAAAAAGACTATCTAAAAGTAGCTGAAGAGTATTAATAACAAATTAAATAGCTTAAGCTCATTTAAGCAAATAATCTTAAGAGTTTGTATAAAAAAAACTTAATATTAAAACACAATAATGTGATACAATTATATTTTATCAAATTTTTTTACTGTCGAGGTAATCAATTTTAAAACAAAGATTATAAATGTTATATTTTCGACCAAAATATAGCAAAGAATTTAGGTGGAAATAAGTTACATTTTTATTCTATTACAAAAAGTTAAGTTTTCCAACTATCGGTTGATTTTTTAGCTATTATCTTTTTGGCAACACTGGTTTAAACAGTTGACGCACGTTTCGTGTTTTGTTTCACTGTCAAACATCTTCAGTTTGGTCTATAATTTAACCATGAATCGTCTTACAAACGAACAACGCTTGCAAATTATTGAATTTTATTATCAAAATGCGTGCTCTGTTAAGAAAGTTCATCGAGCTCTTCTTCCATTTTATGGTCAGTTTTATCGACCCACTGAAGCGGCTATTCGGTACGTTAATAAGCAGAATTGTCGATTTTGGAGTGGAGATCAGCCAGAAGCATTGCAAGAGCTACCAATGCATCCAGAAAAAGTCATAGCTTGTTGCGGTTTATGAGCTGGTGGAATCATTGGACCGTACTTCTTCAAAGATGATGCGAATCGTAACGTAACTGTGAATGGTGAGCGCTACCGTGAGATGATATACAACTTTTTTTGCCCAAAATGCAAGAGCTTGACTTGCATGACATGTGGTTTCAACAAGACGGTGCCACATGCCACACATCACGCTTAACAATGGACTTATTGAGAGGCGAGTTCAGTAAACATTTTATTTCACGTTCGGGACCGGTCAATTGGCAGCCCAGATCGTGCGATTTAACGGCTTAAGACTATATTTTTTGGGGCTATGTTAAAGCTCATGTCTATACACACATGCTCGCTTCAACTGACGCATTGGAAGATAACATTGACGCATTTATTCATGAGATACCGGCCGAAATGTTGGAAAGAGTATGCCAAAATTGAACTAAGCGGATGGACCATTTGAGGCGGAGTCACGGTCAACATTTGCATAATCTTCAAACATTACATTATATGGACCGTACTATCGATTCAAATAAAGATTTTATGAATTTTTCTGAATTTTATGTGTTTTTTTTTTAACTTTCCTATCACCCGATATAAATTAAAAACAGGTAGGAAAAAATAGTCAGTCAAGCCCGACACCTTATACCTCGGGTTGCCAGAAATCAAAGTTCAAGTTACTGGACAACGTTAAATTTCACCTGGATTTTTTAAAAATAACTGGATAATTTATAATACACGTAATAATTGAAATTCAGTCTTAAGTTATATTAGATATCGTCAGCTACGACCTAAAGCGTCATAAATAACAAAAAGATCCAAAATCAAGTTTTTATTGATTATGATGAATTTTGGTAAAATTTTAATTTGACTTTTTTTAATTTTAAAAGACGTTTCTTAATAAGATTTCTGTATAAAGACAAAAACAAAATCTATTAAAATTAGATTAAAAGTGTATTGAAAACAACTTCCAAATTCTTGCGTTTTACGTTTTCGATATTCAGCACACCCCTGAATATATTTATCTGTTTTAGAGCTTTTTATGAATTTAAGCATCGATTATTTAGAGCATTTTTTAGCTTATGCATTTTGCTAGACAAAACTGGACAAACTGGACAAAACAGCCCATTCCAGATCGTCTGGCAACCCTACATATACCACAGTATTTACAGAAAAATTTTCAAGATCGTTTTATTTGTTGGGACCATTGGAAAATAATGAGTTTTAGATTGTAGAGGCCTGTACAATTCCATTTAAACACACATTTAAATCTGCGTTAAAATAAAACTTCATTTATCATTGGGCAAAAAAACTGTTGCTCTTACTTTTAATTCATTAAATGTAAACAGTCGCTGTAAAAAAAATCAAAAAGTAAAAAGTGTACACAAATCTGAATTTTTTGTTCGAAAGTTTTTGGTTTCGACTGCAGTTTTTTAAACCCTGATTTGAATCCTTAAAAAATTTCAAACTCTACACTGAAGTGTCACTGTCACAAGCAAAAAGTGGAGAGATGTGTAGACGACAAATTTACGAAGATGTGTGAACATGTAGAAGCCAAATAGAAATAATATGCTATACTCTCAAAAATTAATAAGGGAAATACACACAACAATGAGTGTGGTAACAAAAAATGCAAACACTATTTTGTTTTATGTGGGGTTGGGATATTTGGTTTTGATATATGCACTTACCAAATGCCCCTGTGCAAACAGGTAGCAATTTTGAGTAAATACTCCCGCTAAAGCAGCTATCTTACCATCGCTTCCTTTTATGCATGAATTCTGGCAGCATCTGTCGAATAGCAGAAGCATCTAGGGAGCCCTCCATGGACCGAACTACAGCCGTAAAGTAAAAGATCAATCCTTACCAAGATGTCACCCTACCCGCGATTTCGGGTTCAAACCACAGCCACTAGTTGCCCTCCTGAATATTATCCCTTTCAACAGAAAGGCACGGCTTCCGCAAAGGCAATCAACCTGAAAGGCAGGAAGCAGTTCTCACAAGAATCTTACTAGACGGAGACCTCACCAGTAGTCAGACAGGCTTTCGCCAGGGGCCACTGACTCCCGTAGCACCATCAATGTATACTACTAAGGTATAACTTAGAGTTCAATGAAGTTTAAGCAAGGACCCAAAAGAACTCTTCCTTTTGATAGTTTCACAGGCGCTATCAAGTAGCATTCACTTATTTACAGTATAAGAGATTCCCAAAAACGGCAGTACACCTCTAGACGGGGTTAAATAAATATCCAAGGCATCAAAGGTCAATTTTCCGCTATCGGTTCCAGGAATGACTCCAACCTGATTTGTGCCAGGGGATTTAACCACAAAAGTTGTAATATAATCCCCACAACACCCCTAGGATAGTTCAGGATATGTGTCTACGAATTATTTTGCATATAAATTTCTTTGATAATATTGCAACAACAATTCTTTGTAAAAGAAAATATCGTGGTATACTTACGCCATATACGATACACAAGTAAACGGCACAAATTCAAAGTATGCGGCTGGTTTATACAACACAGAAGTAGACTAATCAAATTTTTGTAGACTGCCCGAGGTAATTTTCAAATACTAGGAGTATAGGCAAACATTTTTTACTGTATTCAAAAATTTTAAAAGAAACGAATTGGTGTTTTCGTTTGAATTCTTGTACCCTTTCAACACTTTTCAAATCGAGCAATGAACAATAATGCATAGCATTTGACATTGTGTTGTACACGTATTTAATGTTTGTTATGCAAAAATTAAGCTTTATATGTTTGTTCAAAAAAAATTATCGTCGTATTGCCGATACCGATATATCGGTATCGGTATTCGTTACATCCTTATTATAAATGAATATAGAATTAATTAATTCACTTATTAATGATACCCTTTATGGAGATGAACGGTATCCTAACCATCCAAAGGACTGACTTGGATCTGATAGTGGATTAAGATTGGAAATTTTACTGACTAATCGAATCTCTAAAGAGGGGATGCCAAGACAACTGATCGAAAGCACAGCAAAATAAAGAAATATGGATGTAACATCGGATACTGAAGAAAAAATGGACAAAGCAAATCTTGTCCAGCAGTTTCCATATATAAAGGGTGGTTAAATTTCAAGGGCCGATGTTGATTTTGAATAAAAAACAAACTATTTAGGAAATTATTGTAATTTTATTTTATTATGATATATTGGTATTACTCAATTATGTATGGAACAAAATATCGGCCAAATGGGCGCCGCGACCACGGCGGCACACCTCCATCCGATGGTCCAAATTTTCGATGACCCTGAGGCATAATGGAGGTTCTATGCCGTTAATGTGCAATTATCTCATCCTTTAGCTCTTGAATTGTTGCTGGCTTATCGACGTACACCTTTTCTTTCAAATAACCCCAAAGAAAAAAGTCCAACGGTGTCAAATCACATGATCTTGGCGGCCAATTGACATCGCCATTACGTGAGATAACACGGCCATTGAATTTGTTGCGCAAAAGAGCCATTGTTTCGTTAGCTGTGTGGCAAGTGGCACCGTCCTGCTGAAACCACATATCGTCCACATCCATATCTTCCAATTCGGGCCATAAAAAGTTCGTTATCATCTCACGATAGCGAACACAATTCACAGTAACTGCCTGACCGGCCTCATTTTGGAAAAAATACGGCCCGATGATGCCGCCAGCCCATAAACCGCACCAAACAGTCACTCTTTGTGGGTGCATTGGTTTTTCAACAATCGCTCTTGGATTATTATTCACCCAAATGTGGCAATTCTGCTTATTGACGAATCCACTGAGGTGAAAATGTGCCTCATCACAGAATCACGAAGTGCACGATAGGCATTTTGATTTAAAATAATAAGCCTGAATAACTTTAACGCGTTGCTGGATTGTGCATCTTTCCATGGCTCAAATTGAGTAAGTCTGAAATAGAGAAATGTCAAATAAAATTCGGAAAAAAACTTGGCGTTTAGGTGTGGTTCACATTCAACATCGGCCCTTACAATTTAACCACCCTTTAATAAGATCTTTTAAATCGAAACATAAAAAAACGGCATTGGGATGATTTTGAAATTTTTGCAAATATCTTGGGTTATCTTATTGGTCCCAAAACCTTCTATAAGTGGAAAATTAAAAACTTATTCTCGATTACTCGGTCAAATTGTTCAGTAACTGCTTGTTATATCCCTTTGTATAGTTTTTAAACGTAAGGGTCAGTTAAACTTTGTACTTTTACATATTTTTTGCAACTCAGTGTAATTTGTTTTATATTTTGTATTAATTTCCTTAACATTAACAATCACCTCTTTAAAACACAACAGATTTCAAATATCACAGTTTATACGCTTTCTGAATATTCTTTTTATGTACTTTAGCTCCCAGTGGTGCACAGGACCTCAACGTAACTTCGCCAATCTACTCCATCTAGAGCTGTGATTTTTGCCCGGTCAAAGTTGTACACACACTGTGTTGTGTTTTAATTATAACGAATAAAATAAAATTAAATTAAAATAACTGGAAAATGGATATCAGTTTTTCTTCTTATATTTTTTGTGCAGACATACCAGCATAAAGTTATTTGGTAGTTTTTTGTTTTTGTGAAAATGTTTAATTATGTGTTTAAACATTTTTTACATTTATTTTACAACAAAACTAAACTGATTAGCCACAAATAAATGCTTGTTAATTTATGAACAAAACAAAATTCTTTTATTATTAGAATGAAAGTATTTCTAATTTTATGCATGAATAAACAAAATATTTGTTACACTGGCGCGTGTTAGTAATATTTAATTAAATGTTACTCATACTTATAGGGGACACTAAAGAAAGGGTGTCTTAAAATTAACGCAAGAATTTTATTTGAACAATTTGTGCAGTTAAGTGTTCACAAACGTAAACAAACAATTTGACTGTCTGATTGTCATTCATGTGGAGATTGATTTTGTTTTTATTAATCATAATCTGAAAAATAATAAAACTTTGGATGATAATTTTTCCGGCAAAATCATTTTAATGAAACGCAGTTTGGCCTTAATGGTTTTTATTAAAGGCCCAACTATATTATGCATAAGCTGGCTTAAGCTACTGTCAAGAATTAACAAAAAGCTACTTAAAAGCATTAAAAAAAACAAAAATAAAATCAAAAAATATTTCATTCCGTAGGGAAAGTCTGTTGCCCTGTTGCACACCTTGCTTAAGCAAATGCCAGTTTCATAAAATTAACCAAAAAGTTTTCTTAAGTTCAATATGGTTTGACACATATGAATCACATGTATTCACACAATTGATTAAGCCAACTTAAGCATATTATGGTTGGGCTTTTATTCCTATTTAAGGTTTGGAGAACTAATTGCACTGACAGCGTATCACTGTTCGTATTTTGGACTAGAGGCGCAATTTTACCATAATTTTTTTAAAAAGAACTCAGGTGCTTGATATCGCGTACATACGAAAATGGTCTGACTATTCAGATGCCTTTCCTTTAACCTTATCGTAAAGGTCTTTACTGACGGTTCGAGGATGGAGCTGGCGGGGGATTTTACATAGAGAAACTGGATATAAAGATTCCCTTTCATCTGGCGAATGACAGTAGCGTTCTTCTGGAGGAAATCTCTAATGTTAGACGGGAAGCTAACTGGCTAAAGTTTTATCGCATATCAATGGATATGTGTATATTAACTGACAGCAAGGCTGCCATTGCATCCCTAGCGGGTGTCAATACGACATCAAGATTAACTGCAGAATGTCGAATGTCTATAAATGAGATTGCGAAGCATTAGAAAGTAATGCTAATGAGAATACCAGAGCATGCGACTAACGGTGTAACCAAGTTGCAGATGAGCCTGCCAAACGAGTTGGTCGCCTGTTGCTTTTCTAATGGCTCACTGTAGGTCACTCATTAAGCACAAGTCGTATAGATTTCAACAGTTTAGGTGAAATGTCACCAGCTCTGTATTCAGGGCATTATGACCTGGGTATAATAAACGGAGGATATGCTTTTTACTTAGGTTCAATTGGGAACATAGTTATTAGAACAGTGATCTTAGTGATAACTTCTCATTGGCCGGTAGGGAGTCATACGAGGAGAATGGGTCTATTATTCGATGAGTAGGAGAAAGAGAAAACTGTGTTTAATTTGTTGTGCTAGTGTCCGGGGATTCAGGATATTTGGGAGCGATACCTGAACAAAACGGTGTTTGCCTGTTTAGGTGATCTCTTTAGGATAGAACTAAGGTAGCTTCTTCTCTTCATTGGCCTGTCACACACGGGCAAAATTGTGCTGGCTCAAAATGACAGCTTGTTGGCAAGACAGGCGAGAAGAATGGTTTTGCTGGCATAATTGTTCAACCAGCTTCAACCCCGCATTAGCAGCATAAAACCAATTTATAAAAACTTTTTCAATAGTTTTAATAACTCCATTCATTAACTGAGACACATTGGTCTGCAATCCACCTGTTTCAATTTCACAACAAACACAAAACCAACGTGTACGTGTACATTTATAAAACAGCAGGTTTAGAATTTTTTTTTACAGAGCATATCGAATCATTACCGCAAAAAAAAAGCTTAGCGACAAAAACAAAATTTTAAGTTTTTTTTATTTCACTTAAATTTTGTATGAAGGTTGGCGCTTAAGCTAAAATTGTTTTTGCTATAAAATCGTAACGGTACGTTTAGTGCCTTGACATTTAAGAAGATGATGCGTGTCGCTTAAGCTTTTTTTGCGGTAATGTCTCGTTATTTAGTCTTTCATTGTTCGTTGAATAGTAAAGAAAAAAAATAAAACACAGAAAGCAGAGTACAGCTGTACACAATTTTGTGCCAGATGAAATAACCCCGTGCGTGACGAAAAGAACAAAAAATGTGTGGCTTAAAAAAAGTCTCGTATGTGATCGACCATTAGGAAGATGAATTGGTTTAATTCTGCAGTGATTCCTTTTGATGAATGAGTGTTAGAGGTTGTTATCTCGATGGAAACACTGAAGGACCCAAGAGAGCTGTCTTCTTGGTCGCTGCCAAAGGAATCTAATCTAACCCTAATATCGCGTCATGAAAATACAGTACAGTAGCCGATTAATAGTGGTAACTAAATGGTTCTTCATTCCAAGCAGCCAGTAAAACAACAAAATTACTGTAAGAGACAATTCCTGTTCATGTACTCTATTTATCAAATAGCGCACAATCGCCAGTGTATTAAAGCCCAAAATTTAACGCTGCACCAACGAAATTCTGCATTTATTCAAAATGTTCATGCCATTGACCATTTACCCCATTATATCGTTAACTAAAACGTAAAACGGGCTTAATAACAAAAAATTCACAACCGACTTTTTTATAAATTCCTATGTATCTCATCAAAGAACATCACCACCCAATAAATCAGTGTCGTTGAATTTCTTGCTAGTTAGGGCGTTTTACGTTTTAGGTAACCATATACTATTCCCATATTCTTTATAAAGGATGTTATTTAAGCCTGCTACAGTTTGAAATTGTAAAAAATTTCACCAAAAATTTTAAATTAATTTAAAAAAAAAATTATTTTAAAAAAATGGCATTAACATTTGAACAGGATACGATCACCATTGACGGTAACGCGAGCTTCGGATTAATTTTTTGAAAGGTTTTCTCGATGTAATGGAGTCTGTAGGGTCTGTTGTGGAATGGTCTTACTCTATATACGGCAATTTTGTTTATTAAAAAAAACCGTCAAAAACCCGCCATAGAAACCACGCAGACGTTCGTAATAAGTTGCGCTAATTTTAAAACTAAATTTGGATAATTTGTTAGCATTTTTAAGCGTGAATATTCATACTGACTCGCCAAACCGATCATAAATGTTAAAACGTGAGTGCAATATGACAGTTCGTTTAACAGCCAACCCTTTGGTAAATTCTATTGCACTCAAAATAAATCGCCCTTTACTTTATGATTCAATAAAAACTGACAATCTCAATTCCAAAAAGACGTTCATTATTTAATTCAAATCAAGGCGATTTCACTGGAAGGCGGGGTCAAGTAAACAAATGGTTTTTTTCGGTGGTCGAGTTGTCAAAGTTTGTAAAAAACTAAAGTTTTTTATGTAAACAAACCTTTTTCACTAGCAATACAATCAAACCACAAATGCAGTGTTGTTGTAGAGTTAACTTCGCCTTAATTCGCCTTGATTCAAATCTTGCGTTAATTTTGTGGCACCCTTTTTTAATAATTTAGTTGTGTCAAAATGTTTGTACTGATTCATCTATAATGTAATTGTTGCTTCTTTTTGTTTTTAACAAAACTATAAAATATTGAACCCTTGAACCCTTTAGAAACAAACAGCTGGTAAATATTTTCAATGGAAATGATTTGGGAGTAATAATTTAATGAAGTTGGAAGTGTAACAAATTTTAAATTTAAATTATTGTGTTAACTCTTACTAAGAGTTATATTTAATTTGTAAATATTACTTTTGTAAGGTAATAAATGTAATTTTTTTTTTTAATAAAAATTTATACTCAAATTTTAACTCAAAATTTAAAAATTTTCAATCTAAGGAAAACAATTTTTATTTTAATGCATATGAAAAAATATCTTTAAGCCAACTATTTCATTACCAAAAAGGAGACAAAATAGCTCGAGATTAATACAGCGGGTAGGTTAGGTTAAATGGGTAGCCGTCACGACGACGACTCACTTGGGTCCTTATAGCGGTCCCTCTGTGATACCCCTAGCCAGTGACAAAAGTCAGCCAGTATCCACCAGACTATTTCCCAGAGGTCTCTACAGTCTCGAACCACCCCGATTCCCTGCAGAACAAGGAGATCGATTTCAGTCCCACATTGGACAAATCGTCCAGACATGGCAATTCTGGTCTCCCAAAATGCCTAAACCTAATGCCCCCAAGACCGGGGCGGGGCATTGGCAGAGAAAGTGAAACACCGTCTCCTCCTCCTCTTCATCATGACAACTCCTACAGTAATCATTATACGCAAGACCCATTCTCCCTATCACCCAGTGACCCGTGATGACCGATATCACTGTTATCATCCGGTCCCAGCCGAGACCGAGTAGTACGCGCGTTCTCGCCGCGTCATAGCCAGACCATAGAGTCCTGGCCATCAAGCAGGTATGCTCCCCATGCCATCTCCCATTGAGCCCTTCTGAACGACTCCCGTCTGATGAGAGTCTTGCAGCTTGCTATTGAAGTGCCAATCAGGCCATCGACGAACATGTCGTTCAAGAGACAGCACCGTTTGGCCAGACCGTCCGAAGTATGGTTACCCAGGCACCCACTGTGCCCTGGTACCCATGTCAGCATTCCACTGAAATGTTTCGCGATCTCATTCAGAGACATCCGGCATTCCACTGTTAATATAGATGTCGTTAAGACACCAGCCAGAGCTGTAATGGCAGCTTTGCTGTCCGTAAATATACATATATCCCTCAATATACGATAGTACTTCAGCCAGTTTGCCACCCGCTTTATGGCAGAGATTTCCGCCTGCAGCACACTACTGCCATCTGGCAGCCTAAAAGAGACCCTGATGTCCAATTCCTCGATGAAGAAACCTCCCCCCACTCTATTGCCCATCCTGGAACCATCTGTGTTGACCCGTAGGACTGGTTCCACAGATCACATATTATCGAGCAGCTCATCATAATTACCATGATGAACCGCGAACAAAGCACCGAAAAAGGGTTCTGGAGTGCAAAAGTCAAGCTCCGCCAGGTCATATGATGCGTGAAGTGAATACAGCGGGTAGATATGAAAATAACGTATCGGTTTATTCCAAAAAGGGAAAAAATAAAAATTTTGAGTGAATATCCTCTTTATAATCAAGTGCGATGATATATCTTTGCAAAAATTTACGCAGTTTTAAGTTTTGTGTTAATATTTTCAAAATAATTTTTTAAAATTTCAAAAGCTTAAGTTTGATTAAAATTAACCCTTTTAAGATTTTTTTTTTTGCTTTTTAATCTTTCTTCATACCGTTTTTTTAATGAATATCATAAAGGCTGACATTTTTTGCAAACAGTGCTACCAAACTTTACCAAAGATGAAAGCTTTTATCTTAAATAAATCATAATTGTAAATAAAACTTTTTTCAGCGCAAATTTAAAAACATTTTTTAAGCCAAAATAAACGATACGGTTTGTTAATTTAAATATTTATTTTTTCAACTTTTCCTTCTTCCTGCAGTGGAGTGGCAGAAGTGATTGATTGTTCGAAACTTATTTTAATATATATTTAGAATTTAAAGCAAAAGTTGCTTAAGCGAACTTTTTAGTAAGCTTTTAATAATGGTGGTTATATTTACAAATCTCTTATATAATTAAAGAAAAGTACATGTTAAAAAAAATTATTATAATAAATAAAAATTATATTAACATATAGATAACATTGTAGACAATAAAGCTAAACAGGGATGTCATTTAGATGTTATGTTGTAAGCAGTGTTGCTAGTATATTTCTCGAAAAATACCTACACATGCCAAAAAAAAATCCGATTTTTCCCTACATGTTGAAAAAATTTCCCCTACAAAGAAACAACATTAGTGATAACAAATAAATTTTTTTCGAATATGAATGTATGTATGTATGTAAAAGCTTTAACATATAATAAATACAAAACTAAAATAATAATGCATAGTTGGGTTGTTCACTGAATGCTGGTTATTAAGTTATAAATATTAACAAGAACAAAATACATTTATTTATGTTTTTAAATACATGTTGTTGCTGTTAATATAACTATATAACCATATAGTAATATAGCCTGATAATTCGTCTTCCGTGAACAATCCTAGTATGTATGTACTTTTAATTAAATGCAATTAAATCTTTCAACATTGAATGATATCTTGGCAAAAATATATACATACATATTAGTGTCGCCAATATTTTAAGCCATGATTTCTGCATGTATCAGGGGTGTGCTGGAAATCGAAAACGTAAAACGCAAGAATTTGGAAGTTGTTTTTAATACACTTTGAATCTAATTTTCATACTTTTTGTTATAAAATTCTGTTAAATAGAGAAATATTTGTATAATTTTGGTCATAAAATTCTTTTATTACAGAAATCTTATTAAAAAACGACTGTTAAAATACGTACATGTAGAGATTTTCCCCTAGTTGGCATTTTAATAGCTCGCTGCAAAACTCTTATGCAACGTAAGACATACAGGAAGCCTTAATGGAAATGGCTAGGGGAAAATACCTGCTCTTTGACCAGAACTCAATGGCGGAGAGGACAAACGTCCTACTTAGGTTTGACAGGCACCAAATTAGAGCGGTTACATCGGCCATTGTAGCTAACTGGTTGATAGAAACTCATGCAATGAGACTGGTCTAAAATAAAATTAGTAAATGTATGAATGAACTAAAGGAGTTACCAGAAAGAATAGGAGGAAGTATCGCCTTTTCTCTTTTTTTGCTAATGCCATGATATGAGCAATATTAGGCTAATGTATTTTTGAGATCAGAACTTCCCTATTTAAATGTTCTATACGAGGTGGGTCGAGTGTCAATCTTTCTTTTCAAAAAGCCATAAAAATGGTTGAATACTACAGTGATGCATATGGAGTGATTTAGCTCTAACACTTGTCACTTGCTCCGGGTATCACAAAGGGACCATGCTAAACTCCAAGTAAACATTCCTCGTATTGGCCGCCCATTGATTTTAAACTAAGCTATTTTGATTACCAGAGATCCACCCAAGATCCCAATATATTGACAATATATTAGTGGCAAAGAAAAGGCAGTTTAATAATTTTTGTCATTCCGTTTGTAATACACATCGGAATAATCATTGCAAACTCTATAAAGTGCACGAGTATATATTTGTGAAGTTCTAACATGACTTAACCATATCTGACCACACTGGGTAAATTAAGTACTATGGAGCAGAGAATAGTTTGACTGCTCACCTTATGTTGACTATACAAATCAATTTAGTAAAGCAACGCATATCACTATTCACAAAACGGTGTGTAAAATGATGCATGCATTGCATGTTTTATACTACAAATGTAAGCCTATACTCTTAAGCTGGAGGTCCATACCATGCGTTTTCGCCTCCACGCAGATCATGCTTTTTTAACCTAACTTGCGTTTTTTGTTTCAAGTTACATGCAACGCTTTTTATGCAGCAGCAGCACAAGTAAAAATAAAATTTAATTTGTCAAAATCAGCTGATTTGTTCGAACGCTGCTTGTGACGCTTACAAAAGTAGAAAGTAAGCCTACTTTTCGCCTCAAGGCATCGCTTTTGTGCATGTAACTTGCTACGTATAACTACACAGATCCTACTTTTTTTGACAGCTTCGTATGCTGCGAAAAAGCGAGTAACGCGTGGTGTGGACCTCCAGCTTTATACTTATAATAATACAACATAATTTTGGTATTTCTTTGGAATAAAATTACGAATGTCGTTAACTTTCTTCCGACATTTACAGAAATATTTATTTTTTCTAAAATTTCTTCGCAATTCATTTTTTTTTTTTAATATTAAACCTTCACACAGATAGCAACGAATACTGAACGAATGGTGTAAGAGTGCTTTGATGTGGCATCAAGTTATTTCATTGCTTGATATATAATGGCATCACAAAAAGAGATAAAAAACTAATTAATCTTACAGATAAGAATGCATAGTTTTATTGTTGCCGATTAAAGACAATGCAAAAGCAATAAAGGTGTGAATAGACAGCAAATTTAAATGTTTTCAATATGCTCTCTGGTAGGGAGTATTATTACACATTGCTCTCTTTCAGTGCAAAGTATGTCTTTTTAGCAGCACGAGAACTTAAAATGATAATGCGAGACAGAAATATCGTTGGAATAATTTTATTTTATTATACCTGTTAGATAATTTCATGGCATTTATTTTTTAAATATGATTTCCAACATGTGTCCGCCACGGCTACGAGTTTCATGGTTAATTTGATTAATCCAATTTTCGACAAATTTTTCCAATAAATCTGACCGAATGGCGTCAGTGGTGGTTTGAATATTGGCTTCCAATGCTTCAAGACTTGGTGGTTTGTCGGCATAAGCCGATGAATTAATATAGCTCCATTAAAAGTAGTTCAGAGGCGTTAAATCGCACAAACCAGGGCGGCAGTGAAAAAAATCACTTCTGGAAATAAAGTTGTCCCCAAATTGATTTTGGTATACTGCGTGCTTGACAATTGCCGTCTTGTTGGAACTAGTGCTGGGATACTCTCGATATTTTCTACTATCGATATATATCGATAGTTCAGATTTTACTATCGATATATCGATATTACTATCGACTGAATGTTTGACCTTAAGTAGGAAAACTGTAACTAGTTTTTTATCAGGCTACAGTTCGTTGTTTTTATCACTTTATTGAACGTAAGGGACGTATGTATGTACGCAAGTTATTTTAGATGACAGCTTTTAAAAATTGTGATGCTGATAAGCAACTTTCTGAAGTAACTGAAGTTGCAGGGACTATAAGTTACTTACCTGCAACTTAAGATAATTTTCTAAATTCGTTTCGATTCTCAACCCAAGAGGTTATCAATTTAGAGGACTTATCCTCTTATGGTCGTTTATTGTTTTATCCTATGCTCGCAATTGCAATTGCTATTTTATCTGATTTTTGACATTATAAAAATATCTGATATATCAATCCCTATGTAAACATATACAAATTTCGGCATAAAGGCCAGCTAAGCAATCCATACCACCTGCTATTCTTGTTGTTGGTATTCATTGCTGTAATTCTGCGAGAATTAATAATAGCAAGTAAAAACTTGCGGCAAAAAACTGTGTGTGTATAGCTGCTGTAACATGTCTTTATAGCTGTATTTTAAATAACAATAATACCGATATTGATATTTTTCCTATCGATATTTTCTTTAGTTTAAGACTTTCGATAGTATCGATAGTACTATCGATAGTTTCCCAGCACTAGTTGAAACCAAAAGTCGTTTAGGTTAAGCTGATTAAAATTCAGTCAGCCTGGCTCGATAGCACTCGCTATTCACCGTAATGGCAGCTCCTTGCTTATTTCGAAAGAGCTTGTAAGCTGTGCCAAACAGTCAATTTTGATGGATGTAATGTTGATTCGTTTGTTTTGTCTTTTTTCTTCGCTCCATTTAACCAAAAATAAGCTTCGTAAAATAGACGAAGCTCTCTATGAACTTCGCGAACAGATTAATGTTTTCAAAGAGAAAGAGGGCATTCAAAAAGCTTAAAACAAAACGGTGACACATCATGGAATGAAAACGAAGTTTTTTATTAGATATAATAGTACTTTTTGACACTCAGAATACTAAAACTAACTTTGTATTCTAAGATAAAATAAATAACCGAACACAAATATTTAACGAGTTTTTTTGTATTAAAAACTATTAAATACAAAATACTCTTTCGCTGGAAGTTCGCTTGAAACCCTCCAAAAAGTATTAACCTAACCCCTTACATAAGTTTTTCTATTTTTAGTCATAGGGAAACGTTTAGAGTTGAAATTTTATCAAACAAAATTAAGAAAAGTCCTCAAAATAACGTACGTGCTAAAGGCTAGATTACACTATTATACTTTGTATTAATACATGTCAAAAACTCAAGTAATATGACAAAGTGTGATAGTGTGAATGCATGCATTGCAATGAGTCACGAAAATGACAAATATTATGAAAAAAGTTTGACATCCCATACGACTTCATAGTTTTTTGAAAAATTTCTAAACAATAATACTTTTCATTGGATCCGGGTTGCATGTTTTTTCATGTGTGAGTGTTTACACCAGTCATAACCACTCCATAGACTCGCGAGCAGTCAATAATTGTAATTTTTACACAGACACGGGCGGCAATTCACATGGATACAACAACTTTGTTCGGGCCACTCCATAGTCTCGCGAGGCAGTCAATAATCGTATTTTTTACACAGACACGGTCGGCAATTCATATGTATACAAAAACTTTGTTTGTTGCTTGGTTATCACTGGTTTATACTTTGTGTGATGGTGTGAACACAAACTGTCATGTTTAATTAGATTTTTTGACAGTCGCAACAAAACTCAATAGATTTCTGTCTCACAAAGTATTTTGGAATACGTAAGACTTGTGAGATAGTGTAAACTAGCTTTAAGTAACAGAAGCCAAATATACATATATTTTGTGAGCTAAGTTTTTTTTAGAAAACTCTATTCTTTAATGTATCAGGCTTTTACCCAAAATATCAAAACACCCTCATTAACAAAAGTACCTATAAATAAAGTACTTATTGATAAAGTACATGATTTTAATATGTTATTTTTTATATTCAGATATTATTTTTCTCATTGAAAAAAATGTATACAAAATTGTATTTTAAAATTATTATTGTTAATAAATTTTTTTATTTTTTTCTTTTTAGGTAAGTCCCCCTAAAATTCACCAGAATTATTGTAAGTAGATATTTATTTTATGTCATAAAACTCTTATGTGAAATGACCGGTCGTGATTTTTTCTAAAAGCAGAAATCTGTAGATTCCTTCAAAAACTCTGATTTAAGTACTCAAACAATTTAAGTACTTAAAATTCACTTATGCCACAAATATAAAAGAAAACTATTAAAATATAAAATTGTTATACAAAAAAATCGAATAAATAAAAAATTTCACTCATATTCTGCATTTCGATTACGTTTCATTGTTACGCATCATTGAAAAAAAAAGTATTCCAACAAAAACACTGAATGGAAAGAAAAGGAAGGAGAAGATATTTGCAGTTTTTCTATAAAACGTATGAAATTGGAACAGAAAAAATAATCAATTTATAAACTACTAGCTGAAAAGATACATTTGAACATACAACATTTTAAAGAAACATTTGTCAATTCGATGAAGCCGTTTTCTGAATTTAGGTAAATCGAAAGAAGTGGGCGGGGCCAAATTTTCTTTCCGTAAAACCCTAAGTTGGACCATGGCAATCATTTTAAAAATAAAATCGTCCAAATCGGTCAAGCCGTTCTCAAGTTATGCGCTTAATAGAAAAAGTGGGCGTGGTAAAGTTTTCTTTCGATGAAAACTTAAAATGGATTAATACGAACATTTGAAACCAAAATTTGTCAAATTAATGGAGCCGTTTTCTGATTATAGGTAATTCGAAAAAAAGTGGACCATGGCGATCATTTTAAAGAAAAAATCGTCCAAATTATATAGATGTCATTAATGGTCCAATATGAAAATTGGATTTTGCCACGCCCCTCCGCCCGCAGTGTCACCCGCCTGAATATTCTGAAGATTCCCTGAAAATTTCATCAAAATCGACCCAGCCGTTTTGGAGTCCATACGTTGCATACATACATACATACACACATCCAGTTTTGTATATCGAGGGTTATTTTTCAAATAGTGCTATCTGAAATTTTTCAAAAAATTTTTTTTTATAGAAACGTGTTCTCTGACGGAAGGGTCATCTGTCATTTCAATTTGAAAAAAAAAAAAATTCCAAAACGTTTTTTTTTTTTTCATAAATGTTGGTTTGTGCTATCTAACACAGACTTTTTTTTTTTTTTTGGTAAAAAAGTGCTATCTACATAAAAAATATTACTTCATATAATAAAATGATAAAAAGTGTTATTACAAAGTAGACATGTTAGACATCAAAGGGTTGGGAATTGTGTCTAGATTTCATAAACTAATACAGTTTTTAAATTCGTTGTAGAAATTTTGCAAAAAACTGCAAATAATTGTTTTATGAGTGTTTGTAAACAATATAAATTTTAATTTATCTAATAAAATCTTTGTTAGCTATTATTTTTTAATGAAATTTTACAAGTAAATACATGTTTTAATGCCTAAGACAAACCAGCTCAAAACTTACAAAACGAATCCCACAATTCCCAAAAAAACAGCCGAAAATTCCCTAAAATTAGTGTTTTTTAGAAATATAATGGCTACCAAGCACGGGTCTTAAGAGGCCCATACACTTGTAATATTATTGTATATGATATTCGCCAGATTATTTAAATTTTGTCCTATATTATGCAATAAGTCGCACAATGGTTTCATTCATTCAATAAAAAGTTGAACATAAACTATGGGAATAACATAAACAGCATTGTACAATGTTGCCAACACATTTCACTTTCTTTTCGTTGTACAATAAAAATCAAAAGTCTTTTGATTGTTGCCAATATATTGTGCTACTATCGAATATCACACACATATTGTCGATATAATTGTACAATACGTAAAATTGAACAATTTTATTGCAAGTGTATAAGCCGCAGGGCTGTGGAGTCGTCAAGAAATAGTTATAACTCCGACTCCGACTCCTTTTGCTGTAATTTTTTAAGTACGACTCCGACTCCAACTCCGACTCCAACGCCGACTCCAACTCCGACTCCGACTCCGACTCCTACTCTAACCTATCATTATTTATGAGACTAGTTCTTATTTGACTTTAAACTCTTTTAATTTGTTTTTTAATTCAGTACCTTTTAAATGGTTAAATATAGCAAGAAAATTATTCTGTAAAACTTTCAAATCGATATTTTAATTCTAACGTGCCGCATTGAGCTTTAACATATGAGGAGGAAAGCTCGAAAAACATATAGCGCCCGATTAAATAGACCAACTGAGCTCTACTTTTTTGATTCTACAGTGTTATGTCATTATTGACTAATAACTCAACAGTTGAACATTTTAAGCCAACAGTAATATAGAAAAATAATGGATTTAATTTTGGAACCACCGAATTTTGTTACGAACTTTCGAAAGATATGAGTTTTGATTCAAACCGTATGGGATCATTAAACTTTAGTATATTTTAAAAGTTATATTTATTTATTAAATATATGCAAACAGTGCTAAAAAATGTAACAATAGTTGTGTAGGGAAGAGATAAACTACACCAATTCACATCTGTTGGAATTTATAGATGTGTGAATTTCCATAAGTTCTATCTAATGCAGCTTTCGAGATAGAAAAGTTGAAAATAATGCCAAGTCCAATTTGCTAAGACGTTAAGGGCACCAAGTGTACTAAGTATTGTTTACCACAGAATTTGTAGAGACAAAGAACATCATAAGTTCTTTTTTTGTAAATTGTGAAGTGAGGTCTTTTGTTTTTAATATACATAAATTCAAACACTGCCGTTTTGGTCTTGTTTTATTTATTAAGTCAAATATTTAGACCAACTTTTTTAATCATTCTCAGGAAAATTAAATATATTTTTATTAAAACATGCAGATGCGCCTTCAGTTGTTACTTCTACAATTTTTATAACACATTTTGAAGAGAAACGTACCGTAAAAAGTTCTATTATTTCTGGGAAATAGCACACCTTTTGTTGTTGGACTTGGTGCTGTTTGTCTCAAGGTAACGAACCTTTTATGATATAATTTTTTAGGGTTATCATTGACATAAAAAAAAAATGTAAGGATCATTAAAATATTCGGACAAAGGCAAATTTTTAATACAGAAATAGCATCATTTGCGATTTTCAACGTGTTTCAAAATGTGGCTTGCAGAGTTAAAAAAATATGAATTTAAACAACTAAATTGAAATCGTTTTCTTCAGTACACCATTGCTTTTTTTGAAATTGCAAGTCTTTATTATCTCTCCAATTTTTCCTAAATTGAGTAGATAAAAGAATTCTCAAATCATTTTTCGGGTTAACCCCCAGATTGATGGGAATTATATTTAGAACAATGTCATGTATTTTTCCGAGCTCCTTTTCCTTTTTTTCTATTATAATTCACCTTGAAGGTTAGAAATTAAAATTTAGTTTACTTAATGCTTTCACCACAGGAGCTACAGCAGATTTCAAGTCATATATCGGAACATGGCTACAAAAATATTTGTTAATATACGATAACTAAAAAACAAAAAAATTTTTAACTTCCTTAATTCGGCTCTATTTCATTAGGGATATCTTGGCGAAATTCAAACAGTGAACCAGCGAGTTTTGTTACAGAAATTTTAGGTCACATAAAAACATAGAAAAGGACATGCTTCGATACAATCTATATATTTCTCATAAATTGCTAAAAGAACTGTCAAAATAAGATGTTATCTCAATTTTTCTAACTCCCCTACTCAAATTCAAAAAGTAGACCCTCTTATTGCCAATTCCACCAATTTATTTAAATATCAATTTATGTTTAAAAATGGTTTTTTTTTTATGTGGAATAAAAATAAAATTATATGAAAAATTATATTTAAATATGAATTGATATTTTAAAAGAATTGCTGAAATTGGTCATTAAAATTTTTTTATTTTGAAAAATATTACAAAAAATTTTAATGCCAAAAAGTCGGAGTCGGAGTCGGAGTCATCAGTGTTTGTGGGTACTTCGACTCCGACTCCGGTACAAAAACCTCAACTCCGACTCTTCAACTCCGACTCCGACTCCACAGCCCTGATAAGCCGCTTTAGTATTCATATTGCACAATTATTATACACATATCGGGTCATACAAAGTCAAACGTTTCGCCCAAAATTGGACCGTCCGAATAGACCACCTCAGACAAAGTCATGGCCAAAATTTACTTGTACATGATATTATACAAACAAAACTGTTAAGCGAATTTATTTGTATAATATCTTTAAATTTTCTAAAATCTTTCGATGAAGTTTCCTGATGATCTGGCCTATGCAACCAGTGAAATGCGTCTGTTAATAGCTTATCCCATCAGCAGTAAAAATAAAAATTAGGAATTAATCACGACAAACAAAATCTTGTTGATAATTTACAAAAACATATTTCAAACAAATTATGATAAATTTGAGTCTTATATTTCCAAAATACTGTACCAAATATGGAGTACTCGGCAAGCGCATTTCTCTAAAAAATTATTTTTAGCATCCAGCTCAAATTAAGAATTAAGGATCGTTTTTAGTTTTTGCTATACCTAAGATGTCCTAATTTGGGAACCTATACTCCTCTCCTGCTAAGTCTATAGACCTCAAATCCAAGACCTAAACTCGACTACAACTTTTTAATTTTCACCTTAAACTGCATTCCAGTCGGACCAACCGTTTATAAAATATAGAATTATTTCCATTTGTTCCAATTTTTCCACACTGTGCAGCGATCATATAAATAGAAGCGAAACCCTTATAATCTGGCCCACGTTCTTTTCAACTAATGGTGTTTTCTTTTCTGACAATAATGTTCCATATATGCTACCATTCGTGCGGGTTTTTGTTCCATTCTAAAAATATATGCAAAAATGTGAGAACTTGTCGTTTTTCTTTCTAAACATGTTGCAACAATAACTCGCAAATTTGTTCCATTTCTTACCCGCAGTTATAACTGAGTGTGAGATAATACCCTTTTTTTCATCTGCGTAAAGTACTTTTTTATGCAAGCAAGTATTTTTTTTTTTCTTGTGTTTGCGGACAATTTGCGTTATATTGTGATTTTTAGTTATATTGTGATGGATATAAAAACTTTGATTTTCGTTTGTTTTACTTTTATTTAATAATTAAGTATATTTTTTTTTTGTCGCAAAATTTTTAACAACAGCTGATATTGATTATGGAAAATTAGTGCTGTTAACGCTTATTGGAATTGTAAGAAAATTTAATGTTGAAAATTGCTACAAGCGTGTTGAATATCGCTTTTAGTACAAACTTTGCATTCAATATTTAACACGCTAAATACACATTAGTGTTGAGTGTAAAACGTAGCTATTATTTTGTTCCATTGTAATTTAGGAAAATGTATCACTTTGTAAGGGTTCGTGTAACCTATTAAATATATTACACAACTATAATGCATCATTATTTTTTAAAAAAGAAACACCATAAGCAAGAATATCATTATTTTTATGATAATTTAAAATATGTGGATAAAGTAAAATTATTTATTGTTTTTCATTAAACGTTAGTGTAAAATTTTAACTTGATTTCGAGTTCTGTTAACATGATTACGTGTAACTTAATTAAAGTTTAAAAATGTATTCATTACAGCTCATTTTATTTTTGTTCAAATAGTGCTATCTGCTTATTTCAATGTTCAAGTCGAAATTTTAATTTGTAAATAGTGCTATCAGACATATAAGCGCGAATACCTGGAATTAAAAAAATATAAACGTATGTATGATTTAGACGTTCATTGTTAATAACATTGTAAAATAAAGTTTAGATATTACTCCTAGAGTTATCGAAAAAATCAGTTTTTTCGCTCTCCTGTTAAATTGTGATTTTGTTGATAGCACTATTTGAAAAACAACCCTCGATATATAGACTAGCTTAACCCGGTGCGCTTTACATAAAATAAGTAAAAAATTTTTTAATACAGATCTCGTGTATTGAAAACAAAGCATATTGTACTTAAATGCTTTTTAAGTAACCTTTTTACAGGTATACAGAAATTTCAAGAGTATTTGAATGGGAGGCGACATGCCTACTTTTCCCATTGAACCTACTTTTTGAAAAATGTTGTGAATTATTATCTAAGCTATTTGTACAAATTAATACTTTTACTGTTACAGTACTCCAAATATGTAGAAATCTTTATTGTCATTGTATACACGCAGAAGAAAAATATGGTTGGGCATGGTTACGGCAACAACACTATGTTTAATGTAACAATATATTGTTGTCGTACACAAATAATTGTTATTTTTACTTAATATCAACAATATTATAATTACTGTAAACATATCAATGTTTATCGCAATTATGAATTTGAGTATTGTTGACCGAAAAATAATTATTTTTCTAACAACTTAATTATGATAACTTTCTAAACATATTATATTTCTCACAACCATATCATGATATTTAATAGCCATAACATGATAACTTTCTATACATTTATCATACTATGTTAAAGATGCAATCAAACTATTTTTACTCTAATCATATTATGTTAGCGCCATTTGTAAAATAATTTTGAATCAGTTGTGTCGTTTTTTTTATTTGTGAGCGGTTAAACAATTAAAAGATAAAATTCCATAAAACAAATAAGTTTAAAGAGATTAAAAAATTAAAATATTAGCGGAGTTCATTCAAGTATAAGTGATTTAATAGTGCAAATGCAAAATATCATAGTTTTTTTGTAAAATCCAACAACAAAACACACAGAGATTTCGTTATATTTTATAAAAGTGCTACGATATTTCTGTGGTTTTCATGGGCAACCGCGTATGTCTTAAAACAAATTTTTCGGGCAAGCCGAAACCCCATTCTAGATCAAACTATGGGCCAGGTATTGCACTTTTAAACATTGTCATTACGTAAAAAAATCGAAATTGATAAATCTTTTTTCAAAAAAATGTAAAGAGCGTTCAAAATTAGGCAACATGGCATCAACATCTTAAAATCGAAAAAATGGACATACGCGGTTGCGCATGAAAACCACAGATTTTTCATTTGCTCTTTTGCAAGCCTTATATTGAACTCCGCTATTTGATTAACATTAAGAAAAATTGTAAAAAGCCACAAAATAAAAAATCGATGCAAAAATATTTTAATTTATTATGTATTTTTATGACAGCTATGAAAGGTGCTGTATCATAATATGATTGCTTCTAAATTTATTATGATTAACATGATGATAATATGATTACTTCTTAGCTTATTATGATTAACATGACAATAATATGATTAATTTCTTAGCTTATTATGATTAACATGACAATAATTTGATTATTTCTTAGCTTAGTATGATTAACAGAATAATAATATGATTAAGGGAAAAATATTATGATGCAATAGTACGAGTATATTTAGTCATAATATGATTCAATAATAATCTTAATATGGTGACTACAATCATAATTCTTATCATAATATGTTACTCTTAGAATATGTTTACCACAACCATGTTTTTTCTTTGCGTGTAGGAAATGGCACGCCCACTTGAAAATTAAAAAATTATAAAAAGGCTATTGACCTGTTCGTCGATTTCGAAAGAAGACTTCTTTCGCTTAACTAACATGTAAAATAAAAACAATATTTTATAATTTTGTTTTTTTTTTTGTTTTAAATGTAAGTTAAGCGAACAAAGTCTTCGTCCGAAATCGACAAACAGGCCATAATTTAAGCACCGAATAATCAGAAAATTACTTTGAAAATTTCAGTAAAATCATTTCAGTAGTTTAGAAGTCTATAGGGAGCAAACAAACATGCGCTTTCATATTTATATATTTATTGTTCTCCCTGCACTTTCCTTCCCCTTTCATTTTTATTTTAAAAGGTATAGTTAACCATAATTCAGATATTCGGTATTTAATATTTTCGTTATATCCGTCTATCCCGCCCATTTTTATTTTGAAATTAATAGTTTAACATAATATAGGCTTTAAACACATTTGAAGCTAAAATCGTTCTTTAGTTACGCAAAATTTAATATATGCATCCTATGGAGGCATTACTGCACCTGCGCCTACCCCTTAATTTTTATATTCAAAGGGGTAGTTTTGTATAAAAGCGTCTCCTACCAAGTTTGAAAATTCTAACTATAAAAGTTCTAAAGATATGCGATATTTAACATTGGCGTCCTATGGGGGGTACCACTTCCCCTGCCCCTATCGAAAAATTAGTAGTATAGGAGCTCACGTGATGTTTGTTGTTCGGTTGTTTAGTAGTCTATAAGCCAACAAACAAACATTTTTCATTATTCTATATCGTCAACTCATCATTGGTTTGGCGCATATGCCAAAAAGTCGTAGTGAAGAAAAACAACAACAAAGGTTTACTGCTTCTGGCATATATTTTGAAGAAAAATTTAAAAATTTTTGAAAGTTCATTAACGAACAAAGAAGTTAATAGCATTTTATTGAACGTGAGAATTTACGGCAATGAAGCGAAGCATGAGTCAAATTTTTTTTCTGGCTTTCAGTTTGCTTTGATTTCGCTTAAACTACTTTTTTTTCTTAAGGAAATGAAGCCAAGCCAGAATAAAATATATTTTGTTCGTTTTTGTATGAGGAATTTTCTGCATTCGCCAAACAGTGGCGTGTAGAGCAAAACAATACTTAAAAATCTATTAAATAGTTGATATAGGGAAAATTAATGCTTATTATTTCGGACACTTTGGTGAAACCGGTTTTGGACTCAGAAAGGGTGTACATATTTAAAATATATATACCCCATACCAATCGCAAGTTTTTCCAAAATGTTCGTTAGGTCAAACCAATAATGAGCAGACGATATGTTTATAGATAGATTAAGCAATTTAAATAGCCTGCTAAAAATTAACGAAAATATTTGGTTGCCAAATTTTAACTGCCTTATTTATAAAAAATAATACATGTTAATAAGGGGTTTATTAAACGGATTTCGTATGAAAATCCGTTTCATAAAGCCTTTATTAACCGGTTTTATTTTTTATAAATTAGGCCGTAAAACTTTAAACTTAATTAATTTTTAGCAGTCTCTTTTACCCATCATAACGTCTCATTTTATTTAGTGACAACTTCGTTAAAATCGTCCTTATTAGTTTTGTGCAAAAGTCATCCATTAACAAAGACTTTTTTTAATAAAAATGTAAAAAAAAAAATAAAAATCCCTAAAAAAAATAATAAAACTAATTTTGAGCAAAAAAATAACTAACAGCTTTAATTTTACCACTAAAGAGAAAAGTTGCCTTAAGTAAAAAGGAAAATCTAAAAAAATTTACCCACAATAATACAAAAAAATAGAAGGAATAGAAAACATATCAGGGCTGCATATAAAATAGCCAACGTACGAGAAATTTGGCAAAAGTTGGGGTACAAATTCCATATTCATAAATTAAAGGACTGAAAATCCTTATTTGGCTTTCTGTATACATTAAGATAAAAATGGATGGCCCCATGTTAAGTGACAACTACAAAAAAAAAAAGAAAAAAACTAAGCAAATTACAAAAGAATGTGTGGAGGAAAAAGGCTCATCAACACAAAAAATCAAATGAAGTAAAACATATGGAAAATTTTTTTATTAAAAATATATCTTTATACCTTTTTTTGTATGACCAGAAAATATAGCAACAGAATTGAGGGCTTTTAAAAAAACACTAAAGGTTGACTGAACATTTAAGCAACAACAATAACAACAAAAAATACATAGGAAACAATTCAATGAAGTGTTAAATATCCTGCGGCGACAACAGAAGTTAAATGAAATCTAAGTTTGAAAGTTATATTTTTATACGAGGGTGAGTTGAAAAGTACAAAAACCAAATTTGATTTTTAACCTTCGCTTTACCAATACCCACCCGGGTGACTTTTTCGGTTTTATTTCTTCAATAACTTTTTTAATATTTTGATTTGAATGAAACTTATACTCACTTAATAAATTTTAAAGTTCTGTAGAATTTAATAAAAACATGTTAAAATTTTTAATTTTTTATGAGCTTTTTTTGGATTTTTTTAAATTTTCTTCAAAGTTTACCAAAGTTTAGCTCTATACATTTTTTAGATTTTTATTTATTTCAATTATGACTTATTATTCCATAAAAGAGCAATTTAACAAATTATTTTGATTATATTTAATTATTATAATTAATTGTAATGCAATTACGATGATGAAGCATGGTGGCAGTTGTCACATTTAGTTAGACATATGCTATGTTCTACACAAATGGGCTTTTTGCATTTTAAGCAAACTTGTCGTGTCTTTCTCTTTTGTTTATGTGAGAAGCAAATATGACATTTACCTTTTATTTTTATATTCCTACATATGACACTTATGTTACATCTTCGGAAAAACCAAACACACTACATGCAACTTCGCGGCTTCGGGACAGTTAAAATTCTTCCGGAATATATCTTTTGTTTTCTTTAATGTGCCTACGACGGATAACTTCCAAGCGGCCAGCTGTTTGGCTAATAAAAGTGTTGTAAAAAAATTTTCCATAGTGACACTTCTTCCGAAGTTTTTATTATTACCGACCAAATCTTTACCTATACACTCGCCTTGATTCATATCTCTTACATTGTGTATTTCCCCAGTATATATTGGTCCTTGAAGTGAATAAAAAGTTTTGGAATCACATGCCCACCAGATTTTGATTCCATATTTTGCTTGCTTGGAAGGCATATATTGCGTAAAACGTATTCGACACTGAAAACCAAAATGTTGCTCGTCTACGGCTATAGACTCTTATGGTCGATAATAACCTCTTAAGTTAGAATTCACCGTCTCGAAGACATCCCTTATAGGAGCAGCTCTGTCTTTTTCCTATCGGTCCCCTCTTACCAAGTATTTGTCTATAACAATTAGTTTTTCCAAGGCCTTTCCAATTCAAAGCCTTCTTAACTAAAATATATAGTGTACGATTAATCGGTAAATCATTGTTTATATGTTAATGGAAATAAAATTTCAAAAGAACGCAAAAATACTACTTTCTTTCGATCGCTTAATAATTGCCAAAAAAGGTCTATTCCCGAAAAGCTCTTTGGGCCATATCAATTATAGATAGGACGATTTTATGGATCTAGTTCATTAATTTGTTATGATCTTTCCGCTTAAACAGCAGTACATATTGCATTCGTAGCCAAAAATCGCTAGATAATTTTTCATTTATTCTAGCTATTAGGATCTTAAGAATTTAATTCTTTTATAGTCCACTTGAACGTAAAAAAAACACAAATTATAATTTCAATTGCACAATATGAAACAAAATTATAACAAAGATTTTTGTGAAGATCGGAAGACAATTGACGTTAAGTCTCATATATGGTATACTGTCGAAAAATTCTTTAACTCATATTAAATAAAACAAGTAAAAGTGCTATAGTCGGCTATGCCAAATCTTTTATACCATTCACCATGATGCGATAAGAACAGAAAGTTATTTAAATAAATACAAATATCGCACTAGTTCCTGTCAAGCGAGTCAACTCAAAATTTTTATATTTTCACTTTTTACAACACACAGGGAAAAAATACCAATGTTAAAATATTGATTGAGAAACATGGTAAATTTCTGCAAAAGTATGCCATTTATTTAAATTTATAATTATTTCATATTAATTTTAAATGAAAAATATTAAAACAACCTTAAATCACCTTTATTTAATATTATTCACTGTTAAAATAACATTGTTCAATATGGAATCCATAAAAACCAGTTTTATATTAAAATCAAAAGTTTATCTTGTTAAACTAACATGCATACATACTTAAGTATGTACATTTATTTATTTTCATGTTTAAAATATGTTATAAAAAGAAGACAATTCCCGTATTCTTTTAATTAAAATTATTAAGTTAAATAGTACATCAAGTTTTCAAAGTAGAATGATGACGACAACCATATCGGGCCATTCTGCTGATGCTTCTGTTAACAAAGTGAAACATGTGTTACCGGGGTAAGTGTTTTGAATTATTCTTAAATAAAGGCATATGTTGTCTGCACACTGTTATACCATACTCTAACCAATTTGATTCTACATGAAATTCACGTTGTTTCAACTTGAAATAACTTTCATTCAACGTGATTCGGATTGTTATTTCAATATAAATGAAATTTTGCTCTAACTTTACTGCAATGTTAAATTAACATGAATTATAGTTATTTTAAAAGAAAAAAACGTTGTTCGCAAGTTATTGTAAAATCATGTTAAATTAACATGAAACGACAATGAAGCAAAATCACTAATGAAAAATATAAAATCAACCTTGTTTTGATCGAATTAACATTGATTTTTTTTCTGTGTGAAGAAATCGATGTACATTCATATCTACGCACTGCTAAAATCTTAGATTATTTTCTCTAGTATTTTGCCAAAAAAGAACACACAGTTTTTGGTCCCTTTAGAGCAACCAGATCGATATGTATATAGATGTCTTGTACTGAAAGCGAAGCTAGACGTACTAAATTTGGTCTTACTGATCTGTTTTGTAGTTGTATGGGACATGCTACTTTTACTTATCCAATCGTACCCACTTTTTGACAGATTTTGTGTATTGGCAACCCAGCTATGAGTACCAAATTTGGAAAATTTTACTCCTACCGTTATCTAGAATTAAAGAAATGTATTTGATGCCGCGGCCATTTCTCCAATCCTGCCCACTTTTTGCCAGATGTCATGCATTGATATCGAACCTATTCGTACCAGATTTGGAAACTTTTACTGCTCGCATTCTCCAAATATACAAAAATCTATTTTTTATTTGTATGGGAGTTGCCCCACATCTCCAATCGTGCCCACTTTCTCAGAACAGTTGTGTATTGAAAACCCCGCTATGTGAACCGAATTTGGACATATTTTCTCTTACCCACTTCTCAAATCCCGCTCTAATCATGGATGTTGCGTATTGATAACTAAGATGCCTGTTCCTAATTTGGAAACTTTGGCTCTTGCCGTTCTCCATTTGAGTATAGAGTATATAGGTAAAATTAGCGGCATTCGTGGGTTTTTGCTCATATCTCAGTCATTTATAGACCGATCTGTCATTTTTAACTGAGTATATGTGACATAATTTTTTTCTCGTACCGACTTCTAAAAGCGTAAATAGGTTGTATTTTTGTCTGCAGGGGTCTACCCTGTAAAATATAATTTATTTTTAGTGTAAAGCCCGTGCTTTGATCTTCAATTTTATTAAATTTTCAATATAACAACAATAGCATTGTATTACAGAGAAGCATATTACTATATTAAAACGACTTTTAAGTTCGTGAAAATAGTGTCATAAAAAAAATCAAGAGAAGGCTAAATATAGACGCAACTGAAATTAAGACGAGAGATGCCCAGATTTGACAGTAAACAAGATTTTGTGACGAAAAAATACATTAAATAATTTCGTGATTTTATTGTTTTATGTTGTATAAGAATTTTTTTAAAATCTGGGAATGAATCTGGGAATTTATTTCTCATGGTGGGTAACATTTATTTTATAAATTTTCATATTAATTCGAATGTGTATTCTAAGTCAAATTACAATTTAAAAAGCTTTTATACTTTAATAGTCTAAGAGTCTGAACACAATGCAACGATAATTTATTGCGGTGCGGTTTTTCACATGATTTTGAAGTAAAAAATCGCGGTGCGGAACGGCATAAATTTAAAATCTATATTATTTTCATTGCGGACTTTCTTTCTCTCTCAATTTTTGATACTCGTCCTCTTTCTGATGTTGACATAGTTTTTAAATAATTGGCGATGTTCCCAACATTATTGTAAACAAAAAACATGATAAAAATGTATGCACAAATAAATTAATAAAAATGTAAACAAAAAAAGACAACTATTGCCGTTGCCGTCTTCCGTTGTATTATGTTTATTTTTCTCTCCCGCAACGAGAAATCGCACCGCACCGCAAGCATTGTGTTTAGAGTCTTATTCCTTCAATATTTTCCAGGAATATTTTCTATGCACTATCAGAATTTTCGTTCGCATAAAATTGTAATTTGATTAATAAAACAATTAAATTTAATTAAAAATATTTTCAGCTTTAATTAATAACAATGATGGTAAAAAAAATATAAAATTTGAAAAATGGCTTTTTATCGAAAATATCATCGTTCGCATAGAAAATTACATTAAAAACAAAAACAAAATTCGAACGATGACGTGCGAAATCCATGAACAGGCTGTTAATTCTTAAGAGTTCCGGCGCGGGCTCAAGATGACAAAAAATATTGCTAACAGAATATGAGTCAAGACTTTAATTTTTTCTCAAACATCAGTGACTCACTCTCACTTACATCCCATCATTTCTGCGGTCCTCGGAAAACCCATTTCAATATACACATGTACACGTTAAATCTTATAAGGAAAAGGATATATATATATCTACGATTGAGATTTGTAGAAGAAGATAGCTAGAGACAGTGTCAGGCTCGCTTTTATTCTCTTCGTCAAATAATCTACCCATTTTTTTTTTTATTTTTTTTTTTTTTTTTTTTTTGTATTTTTTGCCATGGTGAATTTAATTTTTTATTAACAATGTAAACTTTTCATTTTCAGTTCTTAAATACAAACTAAATTGAAATTATCAGAGTGCTATATTTGGCATTGGCGAATCTTCAATACCCTTACGCAATATACACTTGAATTAAGAAACTGATTTAAAAAATATTCTTTATGCAAAGAACGATAACAATTAATATTAAATAAACTCCGCTACTCTAAAAGATACATATCGTCAGTTGAAATACAATAAAGCGTTACTAACATAAAATTTTACCAAATCAAAGCAACGAATTCTAAGTACAAAAATATCTATGTAAAGGTCTAATTTTTAATACCAGTAAAAATATTGGGACTCAATTCGCGAATATTTGTTATTTTGATATGCTACTTTATTGCCTTGGAAAAAAGGCATCTTGGACGGAAATTGTAAAAAATTTCAAACGGAATGACAAACTTATTGTACCCTTGTACATAAAATGAATTTTATTTTCTGACTGTAAAAATAAAACTCCTCAAATGAGTTTTATTTTCTGACGGAAAAAATAAAAAATAAAATGAGTTTTATTTTCTGACGCAAAAAATAAAATTCCTCAAATGAGTTTTATTTTCTGACGGCTAAATAAAACTTTTTTTAAGAGTTTCATCCGACCTTTTGTTTTTACGTCCAAACGGAAGGACAAACTCTTTGCCTTAAACATGAGTTTAAGATTAAAGTGCGGTGAAAATTACTCAAAAAACTGAATGCTTCTAACGATTAGCTTGAATTGTCTTAGGCCGGGTTTTTGAGATGTGGATTAAGCTTAAGCTTAGTTTAACATAGTCTGAAACTCGCATTTTTCCGGCGAAATGTGATTTTTGTTTTATTATTTTATGAAAGACCAACATTTAAAGCAAAACTAAGCTGTTCTGTTAAAATGTTGTATACAAACTTGGCAATGGCGGCACAAATCTGTTTTCAGATTAACTAATTTTTAATAATTTAAAAATTAAATTTTTATAACCAGGGCAAGTTTTCAAACTTTTTTGCTTTACAATAACACTGTGTAACAAAAAAAAAACACCCTCAATACTTGCCACACGAAATGAAATTGGACTACTGGTTGAGCAAATCTGCCTAAGGGTTTTGAAAATTTGGCTCGAGTTCTTGAAATTTTGGCCCTTGAAATTTTTGAATTTTTTAAAAAGGCTTTTAGGATAAATTAAGAAAAATATACTATATGTACCTCTCAGCTAAGAAAATATTTCAATTGTCATTGTAGAATTGTATGGCGATTCTTTTCTAAGAATTTCTTTAAGGGGTAATTTTGTCCTCTTTTCCAACAAGAGATAAAATGTTCAAACAAGATTTTTGCATCGAATTTCACTAGGGGTCTTCGAAGACTAACAGCTCGTGCAATGTATGTTAAATGCTTAATAAAGGAAAATTTAAAAGTTTTTTTTCACAAAAGCACTGGTAATTTAGTAAAAACAACGTAAAGTATTCCGGAGTAAATGTTATTTTTTATATTTCTATTTTATGGGGTAATATTTGTCCTGTTTGAAAAAAAATACTCAAAAATTTTACAACAATATTCTATGAATCTTTTGCAAAACAATTTGAACTAAGAATCCGTGAAAAATATTAAAATCGAAAAAATATAAAATAAAATAAATTAAAAGTAAATAACCTTTTTAAAAAACAAGCTTTTATTTGAATGCGCTAAAAAGAAAAAAAAAATAATAATATTTTGCTGTAAAACTTTTACTTTCAACTTATAACGTCATTACACAATTTATATGATATAAAAGCTTGTCGTAAGATTAAAGTACTTGTATTTACTTAGTTTAAAAATTTTAATAGTTAAAATCAAGTTATTAATTAACTTATTTTTCTTCACTAGTAAATCTCGCGACGTCACTTTATTTTTCTGGTTATTCTTAGCAAGCCCTTTCAGTTGATACGCATATTGTAGAGGTGCATTATTAAATAACTAGTCCGTTATCTTGTGTGTGCTGCCATATTGGATTTAGACTCACTAATTTATTTTTCGAGATATTCTTAGCAAGCCCTTTAATTTGATACCCATATTGTTAAAGTGCATTTAAAATAGCTAGTCCTTCATCTTGCTTGTGCCGCCATATTGGATTAAGAGTGACCACTTTATTTTTCGAGATATTCTTATGAAGCCCTTTCATTTAATACCCATTTTGTAGAAGTGCATTAAAAATAACTAGTCCGCCATGTTGTGTGTGCCCGCCAAATTTGATTTAGAGTGACCACTTCATTTTTCGAGATATTCTTATCAACCATTTTCATTTGATACCCATATTGTAGAACTGCATTAAAAATAACTAGTCCGCCACGTTATGAGTGGCCGCCATCTTAGATTTAGAAAGACGTCTCACAGTTTGCGATGCGGTTGAAGATAACTGCTTAAAAATTGAGTTGCAAGACTCCACCCTAACAAACATACAAACATTGTACGTTAAATAAAAGCTTTTAAAAATATAGAGTTAATTAAAAATGCCCTAAGACTTTTTTTGTATACATCCTTATATGTATATCAATTACTTCGGAATATATACTTTACACTGTTTTGACTAACTGCTTTTGTAAAGTCTGACAAAAATTTCAGAAAAAAAAAAATTAATATAAGTTCTTTTTTTTAATATTTGTGATACCGCTATCAACCGCACGATTTTTTTTAATGCAATACCCGCCATACGCCACACATTGGTTGAAGTTCATAGAACGAGCGGCAAAAAATGGAAGAAGTTGTTGAAGGATAATGAAACTTGGCACATACATAGGTATTTGTTTGAATCAAGAAAAAAATGGAAAAATCAAAATTAATCGCCCACTTTTACGCCAACCTCCCATACAAAGTGAAAACTAAATTTTGACCTATGGCATTGTTTTTTGGCACATAGCATTTTGAAACACTCATAATCATTTGTGTGAAATTTGATTTCTGCCTTTATTTCTAATACATCAACTCAATTTTCACAAAAAAATAAATATTATAATTGTAAAATGGGCTCCTGAAAATATATACCTGATCACGCCCACCTCCCATAGAAATAACAAATAGAAAAAACATGAATACGTAATTCAAGCATAGTCTTTTAATAATTTTTTAACATCATTATCGGGTTGCAGAACAGTTAAATTAACAGTTAAATTATATGCATTTGCATACTGCTCAGTTACCAATCCAGCCTAGTAAATGGAAACATCTTCAAGCCGGTTATACCACTAGAATATCATTACTTTTATGATAATTTAGTTCAGATGGAGTCAAAGTAATAAGGAGCAATGTGACAATGTCCAATTTGAATTACCTTTTTTAATTATGTTTATTTTTTTGTTATTGAATTCTTTTATGTTAGAAAAACGTTAAACAAATGCTTAATTTATTAGAGCAAAAAAAACATATTTTTATAACTGCGCAATTACCGCTATACTCCATAAAAATATTTGAAGATTTCAGTTGCAATACCCGACATCAACCATATCGCTACGAATAGAGTTAAAAGTTGTACTTTTTTTATAAGGGTGACTTAGTAGTCGTATTTAAAAAATATTATAGAAGAAAGATTAATTCATACCTTAAGAATTTTCGAAGGAAACAGTTTTTTCTCTCTCCTGAAAAATTGTATTTTGGCGGATGGCGGGTATTGAATATAAGCCGTCGATATGCTACCTTTCAATTTTCCTTTATTAAGCATTTTACGTATATTGTACGAACTTCTAGTCTTCAAAGTGAAATTTGATGCAAAGAATAATCGTGGCACATTTTCACCCGTTTTAGTATACTTTTGTGTGAAAGTTGGAAAAAAGGACAAAAATTACCCCTTTAAATGAGAGCTAGAGGGTTTATATATTCGAAGAAATGAATCGCCATACAATTTTACTAAAGACATCTAAATAATTATTTACCGGAAAAGAACATTTAGTATATTTCTTTTTTTTTACTTATTCCAAACGCCTTTTCAAAAAATCCTAAATTCGAAATCCCGAGCTAACTTTTCAAAACCCTTTGACAGATTTTCTCTACCAGTAGTCTAGTTTCATTTCGCGTTGCAAGTATTGAGGCTGGCGGCGATGACCCGAATTTTGTTGTACTGTGTAATTTATGATTATAATTTTAAAAATTAACAAGTTTTTTACCAAGGATTCTGGTAAAGGTTTTTAAGATACAGTGTAATCTCCTTTAACGAAAATCTCTCTTATGCGGGCATAATTTTTCAAAGGACACTGTCACCTGTTACCACCGTAGCGCTTTCGGTCTTGACATAATTCACCATATTTTTTTTCAACTTTTTTGCTTGCATAGTTTTAAACTTCTTATGCTAAAAAAAAACAATATTTTCGTTTTTAAAATGTTCTTGCCTTTATTATTATTATTTTTCACTAGTTGCGTTCGTATGTGCTAACAAATATAAAAACCTCTAGAAATGTTCCTTTCCTGAGATTAAGATTTAAAAAAGGTTAAATTGGCAAACAAAAAAATCTTTGCAAAAATACAATTAACAATATTAATTGTTGTAAACACAACCAGCAAAAAAAATCACACATTCCCAAATTACACAAAACATTTCAATACGCACACAACCAAATACACATTCCTTTTGAACGGGGGAAACAAATCCGAAAATTACATTTTTGTCTTTCCCATTTTCCTTAAAAATATTAACTAACAAAATTAATTTTATTTATACGCACCGTGGCACCGAACAAGCACAAAAAACAATGGCAACAACTGTGTGAAGAAGAAAACAACCAAAAAACGTTTGCCTTTAAACAGCTGTTGTCTGATGATGAATGCCGACAATGATGATTGTCGCTAATGATAATGGAGATAAAGAAGACGGCAGAAACCACATTGTCTATTAGACAAAAATTCTTGCTTTTAATTTAAAATGAATTTGAAATCGCGCACATAAACAAAGACTTATCTTGAAAATCTTATTTTCATGTTAAGAAAGCAGGTTATTCAATCATTTTTAATTCCTGGATTCCAAGAAATTAAAAAAAACCTATTATTTTTTTAATTGTTTTTAAATTGGAACTTAAGTTTTAGCTGATAATTCCTTTTAAATTATTTTTGTTGTTGAATATATTTTGTTTTAATTTCACTTGTTTTTTCTTTTCTTAATTAAAATATTTTTTAAAATTTTTAATTTTTATTTTCTTTTTTGCAACTAATAATTATTTCGTTTAATTTTTTTGAATATTTTTTTTTAATTAATTTTATTATTTTTTTTATTTTTTTCGCGTATTTTTTCTCTTTTTTTAAACTTTATATTATTTTAGCAATAATTTTTCCCGCAATGTTGCCAGTTTGCTAGTATTAGCATAACTCTGTGTGATTTCAAGCAAAACATTGCTTCTTATAGTCTCAACATAAAAATAAAATGTCCTTAACAGACAAAATGACGAAGTCATAAACGAAAGGAGCAAACAAAGCCAGCGTAAAATGTATTTGAGTTAACAGATTGCCATCAGTAACATTATGCAATTGATTTCGTCATCGTTTTATTACGTATTTTTACATAAGCACACACAAACACACTCATGTACAGAAACACGAACGCACATGTAATCATATGTAATGTTAAGTAAAAAGTCTGTAGTTATTAACAGTACAGGATAAAAAGTTATTTACAGACATTTAGTTAACAGTTACTTGTTTTGTATATATTTTAACCCTTAAGAGGTAAGCAAAATTTAAAAAGATACATTGATATTTGAAGGAAGTTCCGGTTCAATTTTACCAGATTTTGTATTTAAAAGCCCCGGTATGCTAGCTGGTAGTGAGCTAGCCTATCAGCGCCGGGGTTGCGGGTTCGATTCCCGCCAGAGACTCTGGCTTCTTTCCTGCAGACAAGCGTAGAGCTTCGCGGGATTAGCTTAGGGAATTAAATATAAAAAAAAAAAAATAATAGTATTGTGGTAATTTTGTTGAACTTTTTATGGTTTTTAATCCAAATTTTTCAATATTTTTTATCATAAATTATTTTTATGAAGAAAAGAGTTTTACAACATGAAAATTAATTAAAATTGTTATTGATAATCATTCATTCTTGACTGACCTGAGATTCGAACCCAGGCGGCTGTAACTGGAAAACAGAGGCAAAGGAAAAACATGTAAAATGAATTGAAAATGGATGATCATTAAAAAAAAGGCAAAGTTCGATCACCAAAGGCTAAAATACAATTTGGTTTAAGGATTGATGTTTGACTATTGACGTCAGCAGTCGTCGATGGCCGCGAGTGTAAGACGGCAAATCCCTCTAAGGAGATCGGGTGGCAGCGATCGAAACATGCCAGGGTAACCAGCCGCCTGGGTTCGAATCTCAGGTCAGTCAAGCATGATTAAAAATATTGAAAAATTTGGATTTTGTCGAGATTTTTAATAGTTTATTAATAATAATTATTTTATTTTTATTGAACTGTTTATGATTTTGAATCCAAATTTTTTGATATTTTTAATCAGGCTAAAATAATTTAAAGAGAATTTAATTTGATGAACTTTAGCCTGATTTAAAATATTAAAAACTTTATTAATAATTTATAATAACTTTATAATGGTTCGATTTGGCTCATTTTCAACATTAAATACTCTTTGTATGTAAAAAAAAATCTAAGCAAAATTTGGTCCTCCTCGCTCATATGGTATGCGCACTGTTGAAACAAAAGAATTATGTATTTAAGGAAAAAACTTGGTTATTTATACCCCGATTTTTTAAAAACAGTATTGCTTAAAGACACAATTAGTCTTTACTTTCTGTTCTGTTACGAATCAGCTGATTGGTTTTTGTTATTAAAAAACCTGTGAAATTTATTTCTGTTCTGTTGCGGTCCAATTTGTTAAAATCAAAAAGTTGTGAAGTAATTAATTGTAAGTGACAGCAAAATAAATAAATAAAAAAATACATATTTATATTGAAATTAAATGTTTTTTGATTTTAAGAATACATAAAATTTATGTGCATTAAAGTTATTGACATAAAACAATGGACGGTGCAAAACTAATAAATTTGTCATAAATGGCTGGTAAGTTACTACAGAAAAAGTAACTATTACAATTTCGTAACAGAACGGCACGGCACAGAAACAGAAGCAGAAAGTTAAGAGTTATGTGCTGTTTTCACAACACAAGTGATTAGCACCGATCGACTCAGAAAGTTATTCTGTGTTTTTCAAATAGAATGTGGGAATTAAATGCTGTTTCCTCAAAAAACTGAGTGCTTTTCATATACATTTTACTAAACAATCACTCGCCTGTTATTTAGAAACAGCGCATTAGTAGTTCTTTTTTATATGTAAATTATTTCTGTACAGATTTTTCGAATGTGCTTCTTTGACTAAATTTCAATTTATAAAGCTTTTTCGTAATAGTCGTATTCCCTCAATATTTCACATAATCTTTTTTTAAGCCAATCGTTGGTTAACATTAAAGCTTTAGACTTGTTTTAGAACTTACCCCCCGTTTCCCCATGCAAGTGCAAGTTCGAAAAACTCAGTACAGTTACACTTTTTCACTAACATTCACACAATTTTTGTACTTGCAGCAAATCTGCTGTTTCCTTGATTTTTCGTTAATTATACGTATACGTATACTTGCAAGGAAACGTAGGGTTAGTGATAATTCGAAAAAATATTTACACAGAAAAAATAAAAATTAATTTCAATTAAAAATTTTGTGATATAAATTAAAAACTTTATTAAATATGCACCAGTAGGCAAATTTATAGTATCAATAAACCCTTTGATTCACTTAATTAAACGTGTCAATTACTTGATTAAACGTTTAATTCACTTGATTAAATGTTTAATTAAGATGCTTTAACTGGTAAACATTTTTGGAGAATTGTTTTGTGTAATTAATACGTAATTTGTTTTAGAAATATTTCAATTACGTTCCCTGATTACTTTTAAATACATTTACAGGCAGTTAAGTAAATGTTATCAAAACAAAATGTTAAACTTTCATTTATCTGTGTTAGTATAACATTACCATAAGTGTGACCCGGCATATTTATTTCCTTTTTATAGAAAAATCATACAAACACTCGAAAGAACTGATAACAGAAAAAAAATTGCCTGTAAAAAGAAACACATTTTCTTGAGTTTCGTACAGCAGTTCGCGCATACAAAAACACCCATCTCACACTGAAAGAAAAATGCTTCATATATTTAATGAATCATTTTCATAAAAAAGTTTTCCTTGGGTAAATGAAAATTTTCATTGTCTAAATGGAATTTCATAGGTTTGATGAAGTATTTTCGTTAAAATCGCTTCATTAGATTTCGTAATTACGTTAAAAATTTTCATTGGATATATGAAAACTTAAGTTTGTCCAAGTTAAACAAAAAATTTTAATTGGGAACTTAAAAAAACAATACACAAACATAACTATATTCATAAATTAATACAAAATTATAGTTTCCTTAAAAAAATGTTTAATTGTTAATTAAAAAATGTAAGATTTAATAATTTCATGCATCGAATGTTACATGTATGCCATTAAATTTATGAAATCAAAAAAATTTTTATAAAAGCAACATATTTCAATAATTGCCTTCATAAATTTAAATTTTCATTATGACAATAAAAATGTCATTATAGTAATGAAACAAAAACTTCCAACCCACTTTCAATCAACGTTGTTATTGTTATTATGGACAATTTAATCTCATATTTACGCTCTTAATTGAGAAAAAAACATAGTTTTTTTATACAAAAACTACACTGCCCCGGTAGACTAGCTGGTAGTGAGCTAGTCTATCAGCACCGAGGTTACATGTTCGAATCCCACCAGAGACAGAAAAAAAATAAAAAATAAAATAAAGTAAAATAAAATAAGAAAAAAAAAAAAAAATAAAAAAAAAAAAAATTTTACTTTATTGAAAGTATTCATCCAATGAATAATATCCATGGATCTAATGTAATGTTTCATTAAGTCCTTTTAATGAAACAGGTTTCATTGATCCAACGAAGCGCTGCATAGGTTCCTTTATAATGCAATTTTTCATGGGATTAATGTCAAAATTCGTTAGTATTGCGAAGAAAATTCTTTCAGTGCACACACACAACAATCGCCTGAATATTAACACATCCTTTTCAACATCATGTTTCGCATAATATTAAAATATTTTTTGGATTTTTCTTTATTGTTGTGTTGCCATTAAGTCTATAGTTCTTAAGCAACATAAACCTTAATGTTCGAAACAATAGATGTCGGTGGTGTTATGCTTTTTGTTGTTGTTGTTGTTGTTCATTGGTGTTGCTTTTGCTCTAACAAAACATTTGTTGTTAGCTTCTGTTGCTGTGTTGTTCCTGCTAATGCTACTACAACTGTTCATGTGGCTCATGTTACTCAGAATGATGGTGTGTTTTTAAGTTAAAATATTATTTTCGGTCTACTACTTTTCATTTCAGCATTTTGTTTTCCCAGCATTTGTTTATCTACAAACAATGTTTTTATATAAATAAATGAGTGTGGAAAATGGATGTGTGTAAGTGTGTCTGTAAGGGAGTGTTTGTATTGTTGATGTCTTAACATTAAAAGGATTTTCTATACAATCTCTTGCCACTTTCGTTTCTAGTTTTTTTTTCTTGTTGTTAATTCAACATTGTTTTCCCAAAAATAAATAAATATGTTTTTGTTTTAAATGAAATATTGTTACGCTGGCTGTTGCTGTTGCTACTGATGTTATGTACAGTGTTGCCACGTTGTGGGTAATTACCTGAATTTGGTATAATTTTTAATGACGTGGGTAGAGCGTGGGTAATTTCTCTTAGGTGTAATTCAGGTGTTATTTGAAATTTTAATTTCAGATATCCAAATAAAATCATGATTCGATTTCAGTGATGACATTTATTTCTTTTTATATATTGTTGCGAAAAAATGCACAGTCTTCTGAACCAAATTCTCGGTTTCTTTTTACGAAAAGACTTCAATCATTAAAAATATTTGGATTAAGATGCCTATCATAGTGATTGAGAACCTGAAGTTAATTGAAACAAGTTATTCAAACTAAAAACGGGCCTAGGGAAGATAGGTTTCCAATATTTCAACATATAATTAATTTTATTTTTATCCTGCAACTTTTTAATGCTTTTAGTTTGAAGAATATTTAACGCTCTTAACAGTTGTAAAACCAAATTACGAAAGGGATAGATGTATGTATTAAACTCTGCAGGCTTTTTGTTTACTAAATAAGGTATAAAGGGTATTTTAAAGACCATGAAATTTAAAATGGTAGACAACAAAAAAAAAAAAAAATAATTTTAATCACAGATTGATACAAGGCATTACAATTTTAAACTGATTTCAGGCAAATAGGCACCGCGCCTGTCCTTGACAAAACGCATTGCAGACGTCGCATTTTGTTTCTCTTTTTCGAGCATTGATGGCTGCATGTCACGAATAAAATTAACAAAGTTTAGCTCCAAGACGTCAATTGTTGTGGCTTATCAGCATAAACCAGTGACTTCACAGCGCTACGAAAAACAATCAAGAGGTGTCACATCGCACAGCCTGGGAGTCAAATTGATTATTTATTTTCCCTAAATCAATCGATGGTTGATTTTCAAAGTAAATTGGATTATTAGTAGCGTTGTTCAAGCATGAATCTATTCATCATGATGTGCCCGAGCCCAAATTAAGAGCAATATGACAGATCGTTTGACAGCTAATCTTTCGTAAGCTCTATGGGGCTTAAAAAACACCCATTATAAATGAATGGCAATGAGCATTTTGAACCTTTCCTAGATATATGCAACCAAATGTGGAAGTCAAACTCATTATTTTAGGAGTTTTATTTTATGTTTTATTAATGTTATTTTAATTTACAATTAGAATCTTAACATTTTGACTAATATTGATCTTTTTTTAATGAGTTTTTTGTGTTTTTGCTTCTTTGTTAATGTCTTTTTATAAAAAAATATTTAAATTTTATATCAGGTGTAATTTCATTTAAATCGGGTAATTTTGCTTCATCTAAAGTGTAAGTTTTAATTTTGTTGGTGGTAACACTGGTTGTGTAGCTACTGTTGCTGTTGTTTCCTTTAGCATTATTGTTCAAACTTTGTTATGAGTGTGTGTGCATATGTGTGTTTTTTTAAATATATCCCAGCGGGAAAAAGAAGGAGTACGAAGGCCTTCTAGAAGGCCTCTGTACCTCTTCTTTTGGATAAACAAGGCCTTCTCGCTCCATTCCATACTCATATCTTTTTTACACGCGTTGTCATCGCGGAGAAGGCCTTCCGCTTTCCTTTCTTTCGCCAGAGCTTCTTAAAGGCATTCAAATAAATGGCTTTTAGAAGGCTTTCCAGAGAATGACTGTCAAAAGGCCTTAGAAAAAAGGTTATCTTGAAGGGTTTTAAGAAAGGTATATTAAAATGGCTCATAAAAGGCTTTCAATTAATGGCTCATAAAAGGCCTTTTAGGCCATCCTTCTACAAATGCCTTTGATTAAAGGTCATATTGAAGGGCTATCAGTCGAAAACATTAAGGAATATTTCCTTACAAATGAAATTAGAAGACTGAATAGGTTTCATGTACATATTAGTTCTCCAATATAGAAAATGAAACAACACTTAACTTTTTATATATACCTATTTTACAAACGTATGTTTATATATGTATTTTATTAAACTTATTGTAGTTTAATAACACATGTAATATTTTTTTATTGAAATAATCAAATTTGCTAAATATTGTAAAATAGATTGTAAATAAAAGTATATAATAAAAAAATAAAACTTTTAAGCTCAACTTAAATGATTTACATTATTGTTTTTATTTTGTATTTTAATATCTACCTACTTTGTTACTTTGTTTTTAAAACGGGATCTGAATTCTTTCGCTTTGGCGAAAAAAAACAAAACAAAAAATTTTACTCTTTCTCTTTTCAACTTCAACTAAAATGATTTACAACATATGAGGGGTATAGATTCAAAGACTGCAAAGTCCACATTTATAGTTTTCGTAATAAATAGTAAAAACCTCTAGCTCAAAGTATATTTATATTTATGTATTGTATATCTGCTATTCAGTAAATAAGAATATGATGCAGATATGACGCAAGTTTCAACCAAATCGATATAGCGGTTTGCTGGCAATTAAAATAATAAAATTGGACATTGCTGTGTTTGATCTAATCAAATGGAAATTGCTGCTGCTTTTTTAGCATGGGTAAGTACTTAAAAAAAATCAGTAGTTATAAAATTCTTAAACTTAACAAAGGCTTAGTTTTTTCTTGATTGATTTGGAGGAACTTCATAACAACTTAGCTCCATAATTACGACTAAAGATAAAGTTATAAAATGAACAATAAAACAAACTGCTTCATATAAAAAGAACAAATTTGTTATATTTTTAATTTCTTTTTAGTTTTGTTTTGCAAAAAGGAAAAAAAATAAAAAAAATAGCCTGCATTTTCGAAAATAGTTGAGAGAAAAAGAGCTTAACAAACTGTGATCATTGCAAAAACGACAATGTCCAATGGACATTACCGTTTTTGCATCAATTCTTAATTTTTAAACATACTTTTTTATGGGATAAAAGTGTTTCTGGTAATGTAATATTCACTAATTGGAAGCATTCAATAAATACAACTAAGAGTTATTATTAGTTTCGTTTGTGAAAAAAGTGGACTTTGCAGTCTTTGCATCTATACCCCTCATATGTCACTTTGTTTTTATAAAGGGATCTGAATTATTTTGCTTATGCTTGTGCAAAAAAAAACAAAACAAAAAATGTTACTCCTTCCTACCAAAGAGCCGAGGCCTTCTATAAGGCATTCTTTAGCAGTTACGTAAGAATTGTAATTAAATAAAAAAAATTTTTAAGAAGGCCTTTTAAAAGGCCTGAAGTAAGAAGGTCTTCTGAGTTTTCCCGCTGGGATGTTGAATGTGCTATTTGGTGTGTGTGCGTTCATGTTCATCTTGTAAAAAGTACCACTTCATAATATTATGAATAATATTTTTTGCAAAAATGTTTTTTTTTTTTTGTTTTTAAGGGTAAATAGGATTTGAAGGAATTTGTTAGTGAGTTTTTTATGTTTCTGTTCTACTTAAAAGAAATAGAAGCAAAAAAAAGGTCAGCAAAAAAAGCTAATTTTTTAAAAAATTGCTTTTAAAGAATTGTTACATAACATTACCAAAAATTTGGAATGTTAACAAAAAAAATATGAGGCTCGTTGGTTAATTGGTTAACGTGGCAGCACACAAAAAAAAAGACTAAACGTGCCATCAAGACGATAATCAAGACCACACTACTCTTGAAGAATAAAGATCTTAGATCAGACTGCGTTAAGGTATTTTAACATATGTATTGCCGTGTTTAGCCCGGTATACCTTGGAAAGATCCAGTCAGTGATTTCCAAATAACTTATGTGTGGTTGAATTGAAGGCTGGGCAATCACTTAAGAGATGAAATACTGTTCCCTTAGTTTTCAGTTCTTTCCATATGCTTCAGGGAGACTTAGTCTGCTATCGTAACTACCGATCGTTAAGTGTAACCCTTAAACGCATAAAGGACTAATCTCAAGATGACACACACACACACGTATTGGACTCAGTGTTTGCAGAAAATTTATTCAAAACGTTTTCCCTATACAAGATCTTATCAAAAAGTTTAATTATAACATAGAATTTTAAGAATAACAATTGTTGCAAATGCTTAGACCACACTCAAAAGAAAAATCAATCCATCCGTACTCAAATCAATCCGAATATTAATAGTACGGTGAGTACGGATTTTCTTGAATCAAGTACAGAAAGATTGATTCAAGCAAATTATCCATATTCAATCCCTATTTCGTACTTGAAATAATCCGAAAATAAGATTGATTTTAGTAAAACTAAGATTGAATCAATCTTAAAATGCGCTTGATTCAAGAATTATAAAATTGTTTCAGTCCGAATTCGTACTTAAAATGAGATTGATTTAAGTAAAACTAAGATTGAATCAATCTCAAAATACGCTTGATTCAAGTATTATAAAGTTGATTTTATCCCGAATTCGTGCTTTAAAAAAACCAAACATAAATTAGAAAGAAAATACTATTATGAATGATTTACTTGCCCGTATTACACCTTTCATAACGATAAAACTCCAACATCATTCCCGACATGGTTTTTACTTTAAAAATCTTGTGTACATATTTAACCAAAAATATAAACTAAATGAGAAGCAAGAGTTCAAGTTTACTTTTTAACACTTCGTGGTACACATGAGTCCGGCCAGACCTACTTCAATATGTATAGAAAATCAAAACAAGCGTAAACCGGAGGGCTAAACAAAACTAAAAGTTTAATCCTTTTTTTACTTGATTTAGGAATTGTATACTTATTTCAAGAAATTCCGGGATTAATTTTCCAAAGTAATCCCTTTAAGGATTGTTTTGAATACGTTTAAGTGTTATTCGTACTTGAATTTTTGAGAACGATTCGAACTTAAAGAATCATAAAAAAATTGATTTATCCCGAGTGTTTTTCTGTCTGTGCAGCGCTTAAAAATGCTTGACTATTTTGAATGCTTTTGTAATTGCTTAACCAAACTTAAGGAAAAGAACATAACAAAAGCAGAAAAATAGAGGGTAAATGCTATGCTTAAATTGACTATGTGTATGTTCTCTGCTTAGGCAGTCAGCAAAGTATCCACTTTAAAAAAAATTGAAGTTTCTCTAAGTAATTAATTTTTATTTTCTTTTTTGCTTAAGCTGCGCTTAAAATCAGCAAGTTTTAACTTTATTGCTGTTGAAAAAAATAAGCTAAATTAATATTAATGAATTATTTTCTAATATAAAACGGTCATACTTGGTATGTTGAGAGAGAGTACTTTGCTATCATACCAAGCATGTACGTCATACATCATTACAAAACAAACATTGAAAATGAAAGGCTGTTTATGTGATGGCGTGTAAATTATTTGCTGCTTTGGTAATTGATGAGTTATTGGCGTAAGACAACGCAATGTATTTATTATTTTCTTTTCAACTTCAATTCTTGCTTCCGGTTTAATTGTTTTTAATTTTTCTAAAAGTTGTTCATAAACTTTTTTCATTAAATTTCTATTATCGTATTTATAAAAATACTTTGAAAAAAAACTTCTATTAGAATTTTGGAATAACAAGGACAGTGATATCGATCATAGCGGGTCACTGGATGAAAGGGACCCATGCGGGCAGAATGGGTCTTGATTATAATAACTACTGCAGAAGTTGTCACGATGAAGAGGAGACGGTGTTTCATTTTCTCTGCCAATGCCCCGGTCTCGGGCTTATTAAGTTTAGGTATTTTGGGAGACTGGGCTTGCCATGTTTAAACGACATATCTAGTGTGGGATTAAAATCGATCTCTCTGTTTTGCAGGGAGTCGGGGTGGTTCGAGTCTGCAGTAATTTTTCGGGAATAATCTGGTGGATACTGGCTGACTCTTGTCACTGGCTACACACAGAAAAAAATCAATGTAAATTCGTTCAAAACAAGGTAGATTTTACATTTTTCAGTTGTGATTTTGCTTCATGGTTGTTTGATTTTAATTTAACATGATTTTACAATAACTTGCGAACAACGTTTTTTTCTTTTAAAATAACTATAATTCATGTTAATTTAACATTGCAGTAAAGTTAGAGCAAAATGTCATTTTATTGAAATAACAATCCGAATCACGTTGACTGAAAGTTATTTCAAGTTAAAACAACCTGAATTTCATGTAGAATCAAATTGGTTGGAGTATGATATAACAGTATGGAGACAACATATGCATTTATGTAAGAATAATTCAAAACACTTACCCCTGTAACACATGTTTCACTTATTTTGTATCTTCTTTGTTAACAGAAGCATCAGCAGAATGGCCCGATATGGTTTTCGTCATCATTCTACTTTGAAAACTTGATGTACTATTTAACTAAAAAATTTTAATTAAAAGAATACGGGACTTGTCTTCTTTTTATAACATATTTTAAGCAGGAAAATAAAAAAATGTACATACTTAAGTATGTGTGCATGTAAATTTAACACGATAAACTTTTGATTTTAATATAAAACAGGTTTTTATGGATTCAATATCGAACAATGTTATTTTAACAGTGAATAATATTAAATAAACGTGATTTAAGGTTATTTTAATAGTTTTTCATTTAAAATTTATATGAAATAATGATAAATTTAAATAAAAGGCATATTTTTGCAGAAATTTACCATGATTCTCAATCAACATTTCGCCATGTTATTTTAACATTGGTATTTTTTTCTGTGTGTAGGAATGGCTATAAGGACCCAAGTTAGCAGGCCTCGTGTCGGTAGCCCATTTAACCTAACCTTACCTAAGAATAAGAAATTGTTTTTGAGATAAACTTGAAATCGAACAACAATTATTAATGGTGTTTCTTTATTAATTAACACAATACTAGTGTTCGCCTAATGGTCGAAATTCAGACCATAAATTTTTATGTACATATGAAGAAAACGTAGTTCATCTAAGTATATATGAATTAACATGTTTCTAGAATTTATTTTATCCGTCTTTGTGGATCGATTTGGCAAGAGACCAACCACCTGTTCATATTTTATCTTCCACGTGAGTTAATTTAATTTGCTAGTTCAATATAAAAAAAATATCAATTTAAAAACAAAAAAGTATCAAAAAATCTCCTTAATAGATTGTCATCCACTCAGGACATTCCATGTTTAATATTTCTATGTCTAATATTAACGAAAATTAATCAAAGTACCAAAGAACGAAAAAGTACCAAAAAGCTCCCCTTACATGTTCTTATTCACCCAGTTTAATGTATAATTTTGACTTCATGTAGGTCGAATATTAACAAAAATTCAAAAAGTACCAGATGAAAAACAAAAAGTACCAACATTTTCCACCCTTTATGTTTTCATTCACTCAGTAACCATCACCTATAATATTATGTTTCTTAATTCAATATTATAGAACATTTAAAAACTATCACATGCAGCACGGAAAAGTAAAAAAAATGTAATTTCCCGTATTTATATAGTCGAAGTATTATGTGTTCTGTATATGTGTAAGTAGCAAATTTAATCGCTTATTACTCCGAAAATCTTAAAGAGATTGTAATTAAATATATGTATATTGTGCACAGTGTTACCACCAACAAAATTAAAACTTACACTTTAGATGAAGCAAAATTACCCGATTTAAATGCAATTACACCTGATATAAAATTTAAATATTTTTTAATAAAAAGACATTAACAAAGAAGCAAAAACACAAAAAACTCATTAAAAAAAATCAATATTAGTCAAAATGTTAAGATTCTAATTGTAAATTAAAATAACATTAATAAAACATAAAATAAAACTCCTAAAATAATGAGTTTGACTTCCACATTTGGTTGCATATATCTAGGAAAGGTTCAAAATGCTCATTGCCATTCATTTATAATGGGTGTTTTTTTAGCCCCATAGAGCTTACGAAAGATTAGCTGTCAAACGATCTGTCATATTGCTCTTAATTTGGGCTCGGGCACATCATCATGAATATATTCATGCTTGAACAACGCTACTAAATAATCCAATTTACTTTGAAAATCATCCATCGATTGATTTAGAGAAAATAAATGATCAGGCCGTGCGATATGACACCTCTTGATTGTTTTTCGTAGCGCTGTGAAGTCACTGGTTTATGCTGATAAACCACAACAATTGACGTCTTGGAGCTAAACTTTGTTAATTTTATTCGTGACATGCAGTCATCAATGTTCGAAAAAGAGAAACAAAATGGGACGTCTGCAATGCGTTTTGTCAAGGACAGGCGCGGTGCCTATTTGCCTGAAATCAGTTTCAAATGGTAATGCCGTGTATCAATCTGTGATTAAAATTAATTTTTTTTTTTTTGTTGTCTACCATTTTAAATTTCATGGTCTTAAAAATACCCTTTATACCTTATTTAGTAAACAAAATGCCTGCAGAGTTTAATACATACATCTATCCCTTTCGTAATTTAGTTTTACAACTGTTAAGAGCGTTAAATATTCTTCAAACTGAAAGCATTAAAAAGTTGCAGGATAAAAATAAAATTAATTATATGTTGAAATATTGGAAACATATCTTCCCTAGGCCAGTTTTTAGTTTGAATAACTTGTTTCAATAAACTTCAGGTTCTTAATCACTATGATAGGCATCTTAATCGAAATATTTTTAATGATTAAAGTCTTTTCGTAAAAAGAAACCGAGACTTTGGTTCAGAAGACTGTGCATTTATTCGCAACAATTTTTAAAAAGAAATAAATGTCATCACTGAAATCGAATCATGATTTTATTTGGATATCTGAAGTAAGAATTTCAAATAACACCTGAATTACACCTAAGAGAAATTACCCACGCTCTACCCACGACATTAAAAATTATACCAAATTCGGGTAATTACCCACAAAGTGGCAACACTGATTGTGCACTTCTGTAAGTAAATATCTTTCAAATGTTGTATATTTTGTTCAAATCGATTGACCTGCAGAGGAGGATAGTATTCTTAACTGTTGTACCTTTGCCGATTTATATACAGTAGTTTTCCGGTTTAACGAACCAGTTCTTTGTCAGGCATGTTCGTTAAACTGAAAAGTTCGTTATATGCCATACTTATGTCTAGTACCCATGTGATGAATAAATAAATAACTAGAACTGAATTATTTGTCCTTTATTTTGAAATATGTTTTGAGATCTGTATAATATGTTAAAAAAAAAGGTACAATTCATTACACTGGAAACATAATACCTAAAATAATTTAAATAAAAAATAGGTTCAAATTCATTTTCAATTTTCTTGAAAAATTTTTCGAATAATGTTTATTTTTTGGAACAAAAAAATTTTGTTTTGTGGCATCTTCCTTATTTTCTCTTAAAAGCAATAAAGTTGGCAAACTAACCTTATTTTGTTGAGCCCTTTGAATACAAATTTCGAAGCTTTTGACAGCATCTATGGCCCATATTCATAGTCAAAATAAAGTCGGCTTTATGTTAAAAATATACTTTAGAAAAAGTCGACTTTATTTTTGACTATGAATATGGGCCTATGTGTTTTATTTATTGCGTACAATGTTTTTCATGATCGAAAGAATATGCGTAACTGATCAATGCAGCATAATCAAGCAAAAATGGTACATAAACAAAACCTAAAATAGCGGTAATTTTTTGCAATTCACTTTGTTTTTACTTAGAAATTACTTCACATTATGCTTTTGTAAAGTAGAATTATGAATCTTATTTGTTCGCTAAATTGAGCACTGGAGCAAACTTGCGTGTTCGTTAAATGCGATGTTCGCAGAATCGAAGGTTCGTTAAACAGGAAAACTACTGTATAAATACTTCAAGAAACTCTTTACTTTTACAGCACTAAGCATTTTTCTGGAACCTTAGAAGTCAACTCCCTTAATATTATGATATTTTCAAGAACTCAAAAGAATTTAGAAGATTAAATTTCAAAAAAAAAATTAAAAATATTTGGAAAACCTTAAAAAATGTTGCTTTTCAAAATCAATGGTTTTTCTCGATTGAGAAAAAAAATGCACCTTAAGTTTCTGTGTTAAAAATATGAACAAATTTATGTTATCAAAAGTTGTTTTCAACCTTAGAAAATCTTTATTTTACTTCTTTTCTTAACAAAAGAAAACTAATTTGTAATTTTCTCTTATTGTTCCACAGTTTTCAAGGTTCGAAACCAAAAATTTAAGGGAAAAAGCAATAAATATCAATTTGTTCAATTTATTTGAAATTAGTATCAAGAACTAAATTGTTTTAAAGGGTGTTCGAAAATTCGAACATAATTTCGAAAATTTAATTTTTGCCTAATAACCACTTACAACTACAATTCGAGTCGGAAAGAACCCAACCAATTGTAGGGGGATGTAAGAAAAGATAAACTCACTGATTATTGTTGGTGTTTTGTTTAAGCTTTGATATTGTTACAAGTAAGACTTTGAGTGTTTAAAATTCTTTGTATAATATTTTTAGCTTTTCTAAAATCTTTGGAAAAGGTTTCCTGATGATCTGGCCTAAGCAACCAGCGAAATGCGCATAGAGGCTAGCTTTCCCTCAACAATAAATTTCGGTGTATTTATCAAATATGGAAAATTGGGAATTTAGCACGTCACACAAAAATCGTAATAGTAAATTTTGTATTCCCGTAAATAACTTTGACACTTATTTTTATTTGTTAATTGTAAGAACTTATATATTTTATTGTTATCTTTATGTTTAACTGAATTAAAAATACACAAATTATCTAAGTTCCGGAAAAATTTTTAATTTTTTCTTAGACTTTACGAATTCTTTTAAAAACATATTTACAATCAAACCCTTTATACAAAAAATATTTCTAAATCCCTTTTTAAATAATTTTACCTAAAATATAAATCTTTAATCGAGCTTATAATGCTAAAAACTAAATTGCTTTTCACTTTATTATTCTACATACAAAATGTACAATAATTTCAATACAAAAGAAAACACCGGCAACAAGATTTGAAAAGACTTTTAAAGTTTCTCTTCTCTTAAACCACAATAAGTAATTTTTGTCTTGCCATTCCATAAATTCTTTTGCAACTACTTTTGAGTTTTTGAAACACAAGCACACCAAATACAGACGGGAGAGTACAAAAATATATGAGAAAAACAACAGCAAAATTTAAAAGAAAAAAATAAAATTTAACATAATCGACATGATGATGGTATTACATTACAGCCCCTCTTGGTATTATCATTGTAATTTACAACGATAAATACGTTCATATGTTGGCACAAAACTAAAAGAACACGAACTTGTTCGTACTTGAGGTAAAAATAGAATTACCAATGATATACCAACTTTTTCATACAAGTTCAGATGTTGTTTTTCTTTTCTTTATATGAGTATGTGTAGAGGTTTTCAAGTATCATAAGGATAAATGTACAATCTATTGTCCTTTCAATATAAACTGTTTGTCTGCTAAAACATGTTAAGCCTTACACATTCTTATTATACTTCTCTATTTTTCTCCCTTTTTTATGGCATTTCATGGTCTAAATAATATTTTACTGTCGATGAGAAAAGGAAGAGAAGCAAAAAAAGGACTTAACACTGTCAAAAACATAAAAATGCTGAAATATAAACTTATTTGCCACCTCACTATTCCGTAAAAAAGAGGGTAAAAGAATACGACTTAATAGTTTTTCAAAAATGCTTTCAAACTCTTACAAACCAAATACACACACATACATTTTCATTTTCACGTAAGATTGAAAACTTGACAAAAGAAATAAGGATAACTCAAACACATTAAATTTTACTACTAATTCAACAGAAATTTATATTTTAAAAATTTCTCTTGCTAATTCTCTCTAGCAAATTTTCATTTTATTGCATTTATTACGTTAAATCAGGAAGTTAAACAAATTTCCTTTTTCACCATCGACAACGTCACTGAAGCACAGCCTCTCCTAAAATAGACAAATATTGGAAAAGTTTTTTCTTAGGAATTGAATCTTTTTTGATGACTAGACGTCAGTATCTTTGGGCTTTTTTTTTTTTTTTGTATGTTTGAATGTGTGCGATTGTAGTCAGTCAACCTGTTACATTTATCTGTTTGAAATAACAGGCCAGATGAAAAATTTGACTTATAACGAAGTAAAAGAAATGCTATTTAGCAAATTAAGCTCAATCGTAAAATGAAGAAAGACAATTGGATTAACTTTTTAAAAAGGAAATCATACACAGATTTGATCAAAAGACAGGCAAAATGCTGGCAAGACTGTTTTAAGGAATAGATGCGCTTGATTATTCAACATGTTTTTTAGATACAAATGCTATTAATTTACAGTTGTTCTCTGTTAAGGACCACAAATAATTAAAAATAGAAAAAGTAACAAAATGTGTTGGCTTCTCGTTAAACTATTTGCTATATATCAAGCACGTCTGGATGAGCCATTGTTTACTATTCACAAGAAGTAAACGTTGGCAAATTTTGTTTAATATGGAAGAACACGTTTGGCACGACAACAATCAAGAGGGCGTATGTTTGTATAGCAAGACAACAAAACCAGTATATACGATCGAAATTCATGCGTTTACACGAAATTGTTTGTTTTTCGAACATAAATAGAAATATCTAGTGAAGACACCTATGGGATCTGTCCGGCTAAAAGAGCTGTCCGTGATTATTAAAATATAATCAAAGTTATTTACGGGAATACAAAATTTATTATCAAGATTTTTGTATGACGTGCTAAATTCCCAATTTTTTATATTTGATAAATACACTGAATCATCAGGAAACCTATTCCAAAGATTTTAGAAAAGCCAAAAATATTAAACAAATAAAACCCTTAAGCGAATAAGAATTATAAACACTCTAAGTTTTACTTGTAACAATATCAAAGCTTAAACAAAACACCAACAATAAAAAGTGAGTTTATCTTTTCTTAAAGTGAGTTTATCTATTTCTTCAGCATCACTACAATTGTTCTGTTTGAACAATATACATACATATAATGTTCGGCTCTCTCTTGAAAATAGTTACGAACGGTATTAAGAGTTGTGTTCGTCTACACAATAACTAAAAAATAGATATCGTTCATGGGTGTGTGAGCCGAAAGCTAAATAAAGTACTGTTTACTTTCGAACACTGGTTGTTTTATCATAGTAACTGTCAAATGATGTTTTCACACACACATACTATAAAATAACATAAACAAAATTTGACAGTTCCTTTTACAAAACGACAAAAAAAAACTCTGATGTACATTTGTTGTAGCTTCGAGCGTGCCTGGTAAGTAATTATACCCTGGGTGAATCCGTCTTAAAACACATTTTTCTCTTTTTGCTCATGGGCATGCAACAACCAATTTTTGGTTTCTCGTATGTACATTTGTAGAAGGTTAAGGGAATATAAATGAACTGCGAGCGCCCCTGTTTGCCAAGCAATCAGCGCTTTCGTTGGCCACATGGCCCTCATCTCCGGGCACCCAACACAAATTCAAGTCATTTTGTTTCCCAAGATCGTTCAGAGACTTAAAACAGTTCATGACCAACCTGGACTTCCCTTCCAAAAAGGAAGTGCTCTAAGAGCGACTTGGTTATCCAAAATTATAAATAATCTCAAGCGCTTTGCCCTTCTCCTCAGCGCAAATGAGGATGATGCAGATCTCTGCCTGAAAGATCGCAGCCTGTTTGCCCATTGGCAAGCCCCTTTGGAAGCCCCAGTATCACCATTCGTCTGTTTCGAACTGTCGGTGAACCAGAACTGGTCCGCTCTCATTGGTCCCTATCAGGTAGAAGGACATTAAAATTCCTATCCAATACCAAACTAAGCAGCATATGGATCATTCTTAAGAATTCCAAGGATCCGCATGTGACCAACAAATTCACCTGCCTTGTATTCAGCAATGCGCGGCATCCTCTTATTAGCACTTTTGCAGGCCTCCTCCTTTAAAGATATGTGTAACGGAGGAATGTGCAGGATAGCTGCTATCTTTATCTTACGAAGTCGGCCTTTGTTATACCATAGAGAAGAAAATCCTTGCTCCGGGCCGAATGCTACTTATCGCGCGATTTTTAAAATCAAAACTGTACAATTATGTTTCATTTAAGGAATTTGGGTTTTATTTTATATAAAATGATGCCATAAAAATTAGGGTATTGTTTCTTTTTTGGATCGATATTTCACTTCGTTGGAGGCTTATTTCATTTTTAAAATTTGGGATTTATTTCATATGAAATAAGATATGGACATATTTTATTTTGTTTTTGCGGACTTTTATTTCGGGGGGACTTCATTGATTATTAAAAAATTTTTTATTTAAGAAGCTTACATAACATTTATTTCAATATTTTCATATATTTATTATTTCCAATACTCCAACAAAGGACTCTTTTGGTACCATTTTAAAACCTGAATTTTCCATCTCTGTTACAAACTTATGCTAAAATGAGCATAAAAATAGTAAGTGAACTTCGAATTGTTTAAGCATTTAAAAAAGTTGAAGTAGTTGACTTATTTTGCCTTTTAACTTTTGAGACCACTTAGGCCAGTTTCTAGTACAGTTGTGGGACAATGCCAGAAGTATCATCTTAAAGGTAACCTCAAAGTTTAAGGTCCTTAATATTTCACAATAGTTACATAACTATCATCTTCCCAAAGACATTCAAGTATTGTAGGAACTTAAAATACCTTAAGTGAGGGCGTATTTGACATGGGATGTGATTAATGGTAACTAAAGGACTAAATAAATTGAGTAGAGTTCAATCAATTGAATTTTAATTTATTAAGTTTTTTTTAATCAATTCATCAAGGCCATATGAGGGACGTTTTTTGTAAAGTGTTCTTCCTTTAGTTGTCCTTTGGAATTTCATCAGCAAAATTAAAAAAGTAAATTCGAAAGAAAGACTTACATTAAATTCAAAAAAGAAATGTCTGCCTGTTTAATCAATAGCAGGCATTTTTTACTGGCGTAGGATACAACGAGTAGTTATTCATGTACACTACATTAGGGTCAACCCTACAAGAATTTAATGAGCGAATTATCATATTTTTCACGTTGGTGTTAAGAAAATGGTGGGAGAAATGATAGAAAACTTGATTTTCTTAACTTAAAACTTGGTTTTCTATCATTTCTCCCATCATTTTCCTAACACCAACTTGAGAAATATGATGATTCGCTCATTCATTTCTTGTAGGGAAGCAACATTCGATTCGGATACAATGTGCTCTTTAGAGATTATGTACCATTTTTAAAATTGGTGCCTAGTGAATGTCCTAAATTATCTTTATTTATATAAATATATTTATGTTTACATTTAAGCGATGTTCAAACAATTGTTGGCTCAACAAAAGTGAACCAACACTGAAGAGAATGAACAATTTTATAAAGATTAATCCGCCCAAAAAGTTGGGTTCGAATATAGAGAAAGTGAATGAGACTGTTCCCATCATATTACCTCTAATTAATAATAAAAACCAATTTCCCTTTAAATAAGTTTTCCTTTTTTTTATGAAACTTTAAACTTTCGTTAAAATCGTGCTTGATCAGTCAGCAAAACATTCCTAAATCAATCAAAAACCTTATAGAAACGTCCCTTTAAATATCTTTTTACATAAGCGCAAAAAGAGTAAAAGCAACTTCAATAAGATAAGAAATTTGAAATCGAAATTTTTAATTTTTTCGACTGAGAAAAATGAAAAAAAAATGCCATAAATTAAAAAACAACTGTTTTTCTCACTTAACTGCATCTGTAACTTTTTGGCGAGAATTTGCTGTCACGTAAGGAAATGTCTCAACCATTTACAGTGTTTCTGCGAGTTCACATCGGCTTCGAATGGATATTATGACATTAATAACGTAACGACGTAATCTCTTTTGATATCTTTCGACATGAGTTAAAGACACACTTTTTTCTCTGTTTTCGTGAAACGATGGAATATTTTGTTGCACATCTATTCGATGCGAGTCAATCATTCATCAATTATACTTTTAGATCTCTTCAATATAACAAATGATAGATTTCTAAGCGAGAGAGTGAAGCTAAGATTACGATTTCAAATTTATTAATATCTGATCCGATCCAAAGAGTTTTAGTTTTAAGTGTGTATCACCAAGGCTGCCAGATGATTTTGATAAGAAATCGGAATATTTAAAAAAAAATCGGCAATTACATCATCCTTAATTGCTTTATAACACTACATTGCAGTTTTTTGACCTAATCTTTATGTAAAATTGTCCGCTGAATCCGAATATGAAGTCAGAATTGGCAAAGGTAAAAAAACCGTTTTTGAGATATTCCCAAATAACCGTTATTTGTGTTTTTAAAAAAGATGATGTGGCTGAAATGCAAATATCTTCAAAAATTTTGAGCGGATTATGTATTTCTTTCTTTTTAGTGAAAGATAATAAAACTATAGCGGACAATTTTACATAAAGATTAGGTGTCATATTGATTTGGTCACGACTTTGTTGGAAATTTGTCACGTAGTGTAATCTTAAAAGAAGATTTTTTAATTTAAATTATTTTCTCAAAGTTATTTTCGGGAATACAAAGTTTATCATTAATACGATTTCCGTATGACGTGCTTTATTCCCAATTTTTCATATTTGATAAATACACTGAAATTCATTGTTGAGGGAAAGCTAGCTTCTATGCGCATTTCATTGATAGTAAATATAAATCAAACTTTTCTTTACGCTATTGTAAGTGTCAATCCATTTTCAAATACATATCACCTTAACGTCAAGTAAGGGAGGGGTTTATATAGAACCTATGTATGTACGTTCAAATCTGGTCCAACCAACACAATATTTTGACACGACATAGTAGTTCTCGTCAAATTTATTGTCTCTATTTTTCATTTTTTATTTTTTATCACTTGCTACAGTTTTAAAGAAGTTATGGCATTAAGAGCTTTTTCCGATTAAATCTGGGCAGACGATTTTATTGCAATAAGTTCGAACCAAAGTTTATCTAAGAAGAGAAGCTTATATGGAGAATATATGAAATTATGGACCGATTATCACCATTCTCAGTACATACAAAATTGCGTTAATTCATCTCAAAATTTGTGATGTGTGAAGTGTATTGAAAGTTGAAGCAAAACTTGATCGTGTGTCCTCCAAGTAAGTGCTGGTTCACACTCTTCAAGTTTAAGCCGTCAAGTATTAAGTTATAAGGAGAGAGAGAGGAAAAGAAATGGCATTCTCTTTTCCTTTCTCGCCTAAAAACAATTATGTCGGAAATGAGATCGTCACAACTATTTGATGAATTCGTTCTGAGATATTAACAAATTTTACAAAAGGTGTGGGCAAAAAAGCTTATACATATTATATATTTACATCTTGTATAATTCTTTTTAATTTTTTTTTGCCACTGGTCCTGCTTCCATATTATTTTTTATTTTGTTTAAACAAATTTGATGAAAAAAAATAATTTTGTGGTTGTCAAAAATGTATACACTAATGTCAAAATTTAAACTAGCACCTAGGGCTAGTGAAATTTTATTCGCCTCAATAGTGTCAAAATTTTACTTCCATGAGTACTTTGCTACCGTTTCACACACACCCTGAATGTCAAAAATATTTGTTGAAAATATGAAAAAGGAAATTAGTTTTTAATAAAATATACACAATTTCTTTAGAAACTCCTCAATTGCAAATAAATTGTGGCTCCACTTATTCCTTACGCATTTTTAATTTCTTGTGTTTATATTTTATATTCACTTTTTTTATTTTATATAATTAAAATAAGTTTTTTCTTCAACAATTTAAATTTTTATTGAATTTTAAATTTGAATTAATTTGTTCACAAAATGTAAACAAAGCTTGACATTCAGTTTACACACAAAAAAAAATAAACAATAAACAGATGACTCGAAAATGTCACCTTTATGAATTCGCCGTACCAGAATGTACTAATAAAGTGACCTCACAAGCGCAGCTGTTTGAAGGGATTTTCTTCGTTTATGACGTTTGTCGTCATTTATTTTTTGTTTATTTACATTTTTTTTTAAGGCATTTTAACACTTGCCGTCTCAATTCTAGCAACAAAATGCCTGTTGTTTTTTTTATTGTTTCATTGTTGTAGTACTGAGGTCATTTTGTTAATACATTTTACGCCTTACTGTCCGTCTACAACTGACATGATTTGCTGTTATAACTTGATGTTATAAAAGCGTTGTTAAAAAATTTGCATTAACAACCGTGTTATAACATGAGAAAACTTCTAACATGATGAGTCTATACCTAACAATAACATCATATTAGTGTTAAAGTAAAGCATTTTATGTCAGTTGAAGACTGCATTTTAAGTGTGATCGTGTAGACGCAAAATGTAATGAAAAAATATTTTTTTTGATTTTTGATCTGATTGTCAATAACACTGGTCTACAAGTTTGGAAAAAAATTTATTGCAGAAACGAAGCATGTTTTTTAACTAAACTGGGTGGTCTGTATTCGAATCTGGCAAAAAAATTGGGTTATTGCTTTTTGTGTGGTGAATATTTGGTTGGAAAAAAAGGATGTGCAATGTCAGAATCATTAAAATATGCATATTTACATTATTTTGGTTTTGCAGTCAGAAACTTGGACAAACCGTGGACACCGACAATGTTTGCATATTCTTCATTCGCATTTAGATTTTTTTCCAAAAAAAAAACTAGGTGCAGTGAGCGACGAACAAGGAGAGCGTGCTCACCAAGATTTAATGAAATTTTAAAAAAGTTATCAAGGATTTTGATCCAAAAGCATGCTGGGAGACTATTGCTAGACTCTAAAACGTGAAACCGAAACAACAAAATACAAACAACATTAAAATAACGCCATTCACTTTTGAAAATTCATGACTTTTAAATAAACCATTGAGTTTTTTATGTAAGTCTGCTTTTACATTAAACGATTTTTGTCGTTGCGATTCTTACACAAGCGAGTGTACTCAAGGCGAATTCAACTACAGGTGGTGTCGGAACTACAACAATCCAAAAACAACAGAAACAACATACGGTTTTTTGCATTGCATTGTTAGTGTCATTAGCTCGAAATGTCAACCATTATTAGCAAAACACTAACAAATCAAAACAAATAAGTCCGAAATGACAAAATCAGATGCCGTTTCGACACCACCTCTAGTTAATTCGCCTTGAGTGTACTCTTCGATTCATTTTGTTCGCTCATTCGTTCTCTCATTGTGCTCTAATTTGACGAAAAATGTATTGAAGTTCGGTAAAACCAGGGTTGTCAGATTTTTTTGAGCTCCATCGCCAAGCCGGATGTCAGAAATCGCCAAAAATCGCCAAACGTCGATTCTGTTCAGTTTTTGTAAATTTTTTTTTTTTTATTGAATTAAACTGAGAAAAAATACAAAAAAGTCGCCGAAGTAAATTTTGTTTTGTTTCTGTAATTTTTTTTAAATAGTAACATAAAATGGAGATCATATGGGCATTTCCGTCAAAAGTTTTAAAAAGTTTTTAAAAACTGATTATTTTACGATATTGTTATAGATAAATAGTTAAATTTTACTAATTTTATAAATTTATCCATAAATTTGTTCACTTAGATTAACAATCAAATCAGACTGCAAAGTTGTGCAAACGTAATTTCTTATTTGTGAGAATGTTTTATTGTGTTTTCTTTAATATTTATCTTTCTTAAAAGAGGTGATAGTATTTGATAAAAATTATTCCAAAAAAATGTTCATACATGGTCTGTAATCTAAGGAAGAGTTCAAAGAGACATATGTTATTCGGATTAACGGTAAATTTTTATTTTATTTTAATAATTATTCTGTTAAATTATTATGGAAAAAATTGCACGTTCGAAAAGTCGCATATCGACCCAGATTTTGGCTTAAAAAAAGAAAATACAAAAGACTTTGGAATCAAACTAAAGACATTTTAATGTTACATTGCTACGTAAAATTCTGAATGTAGTTTGACTAAAAAATTGTATTCGCTGAATTACGCCTTTTTATACATGGCCACAAAAACTACCTCTGTTTTTTTCACGTTCGAACCGCTTCTTCTTTTGTCATTATCTTTGACCTAGAATCGCGCCCTCCATACACTTAAGCATTGATAACAGTACTTTCTTAGCGCTTTAATTTAAGGGTTAAGGGAACGTATAGATATTTGTTGTTTAAAATTGTATTGCATTTTGGATGCGTACGACTGTCACGTTCATCACTTTGGATTTACCCATATATGTATTCAGTTAAAAAACTTAAATTAAGAACACAAGTCTATAAGATCGTACACTTCAACCTCACCGATTTCATTACTGGAGTTTTGACCGGCATATATACTGTAAGAATTAAATAGTGACTGAATATAAAATTCACTTAATATGTTTTTTATATTAGTAATGATAACAAAAACTGACAAGCTGTTAAACAAAATCATCGAAATAATATAAATGGTAACAATAGCCAAGTTAATCGCCAGTTATATCAGAAATCGCCATAAAAGTCGCCAGTCGCCAAATGGGAAATCCCATCGCCAAACACGTTTCAAAATTGCCACGTTTGGCGAGAAATCGCCATATCTGACAGCCCTGGGTAACACAGAAAAAGTTTTAACGACAAAAATCTTACAATGTAAATATCAGACCGAAATCAAAGAAGAAACGACAATAATCGCAACGACAAAAATCGTATAATGTAAATTGGGACTAAGAAACGAAAAAAAAATCTTTTTTGTATCTCGAAAACCTGACGTGATAGAGAAAAGCTGATTATAGATTCGAATTCTGCCCACAATTACCCTAGGAAAGATATATAGTTGCTCCAGTCCAAAACCTTGTTGGCTAGTGTAATTGCAAGACGTGTAGAATAGTGTAAAAGGGGCTTAAGGAATATCTACATTGCTTAGTTGGCACTTATTGTTTTAATTTCCCACACTAGTCAAATTTCATGAATGCAATCTGTAACCAGATTTTTTAAAATTTCTTCCATATTACCATCTAACAAAGCTTCTTATCCTAATTTGTATTTGATAATTTGGAAAAGTTAAATCTATCGTACAACCGCATACTCATACAATGTAAGCCTGTGTGTATTTGGTTAACAGGAAATTATGTCTAACTTCCGTTTGTGATAATTTAAGTGACATTAGTTAGACAAGATGTTTATCTTGTACTCGTGAAATTGTTAATTTCTCATTTTGCTTATACAAATTCCCAAAATGGAATTACCATTCAAACATTTGCGAAATCGATTTTTCAATTATTTTCAAAAAGTTAAAAATAAATTTCATTTAAACCCAAACAGGTGCTGGCCATTTTTTATGTTTCAATCATCATTTAGAGATTTTAATGTCTTTTTAGTTGTACCTTTTTTGGTTTTACAGGCCATAAAAAAGAGATTTTAAACGTTTATTTTTTATACAAACTTAATGGGCCTTTCTGTCCCTTGTGCTGTTTATTCTGTCCAGGTTTCTAATACAACTACTCATAAAGTATCCCTTTATTGATTTTACAATTAGCAAAAAGATATTGAAGTCTGTGTAGATGGAATACAAGTAAAGAATACTACGTAAAACTTATTGCGTGAATGCTAACAGTAACATTTGGAAATTTTTTTTCCTTTTTTTTTATTGTAAATAAATGGCCAGATAACAGTTTCTGTGGCCGAACTGATGCCTTATCCTTCAGTGGTTTATTGGCAATTTATGTGGTAATTGTGGAACACAAAATTTATCTTTGCGAAGACAATGCTTGCAAAACTACTTGTAGTCTTATGAATAAATGAGCTTCACGTCCTGAGGTCATATACATTTACATACACATATACATATATATTTTTTTCATACATAAGACATTTTTAAATGGCCTTCGTTATGTAAAATATTGTATGTTTAATTTAATTAATAATAACTTTTATGTTGGTTTTGTGATGCACTGTATTTTTTTGACCTTCAAAATAAATAGCCACTGCTTACAATTTAATTCCCATTTGGAAAGTTTTCTACAAAAAATATGCTTTGTAATCTTTTATGAATAAATAAGTAAAAGTGCTCAATCTGGTAGAGGAGACCAAAAACCAAAAACAAATAAACGTGTGTCGGCGTTTTTAAAGATGACATCGGAATTTTTTGTGGTCATTTGCGATGTTGCAATGCATTAGAATCAATAAAAAAGTTGATTTTAATTTTTGGTTAGCTAGGGCCTTTTGCATTTCAAGTAACGATATATACATATATATCGGGTGATTTTTTAGCTATTATCTTTTTGGCAACACTGGTTTAAACAGCTGACACACGTTTCTTGTTTTGTTTCACTGTCAATCATCTTCAGTTTGGTCTATAATTTAACCATGAATCGTCTTACAAACGAACAACGCTTGTAAATTATTGAATTTTATTATCAAAATGCGTGCTCTGTTAAGAAAGTTCATCGCGCGCTTCTTCCATTTTATGGTCAGTTTAATCGACCCACTGAAGCGGCTATTCGGTACGTTAATAAGCAGAATTGTCGATTTTGGAGTGAAGATCAGCCAGAAGCATTGCAAGAGCTGCCAATGCATCCAGAAAAAGTCACAGTTTGGTGCGGTTTATGGGCTGGTGGCATCATTGGACCGTACTTCTTCAAAGATGATGCGAATCGAAACGTAACTGTGAATGGTGAGCGCTACCGTGACATGTGACTTGCATGACATGTGGTTTCAACAAGACGGTGCCACATGCCACACAGCCCGCTTAACAATGGACTTATTGAGAGGCGAGTTCGGTGAACATTTTATTTCACGTTCGGGACCGGTCAATTGGCCGCCTAGATCGTGCGATTTAACGCCTTTATATTATTTTTTCTGGGGCTATGTTTAAGCTCATGTCTATGCACACATGCCCGCTTCAATTGACGCATTAGAAGACAACATTGAAGGATTTATTCATGAGATACCGGCCGAAATGTTGGAAAGAGTATGCCAAAATTGGACTAAGCGGACTAAGCGGATTTGAGGCGCAGTCACGTTTTTTCTTAAAAAGTTGCCTATAAAAAAGTTTTTTATAAAAAAACTTTGTATAAAATACTTTTTTACAGACAACTTTTTTAAGAAAACATTCCATAGTAAAACTTCTATAGAAAACTTTCTATGAAAAACTTTTAGGAAAACAGTTTGTTATAAAAAACTTTGTATAAATACTTTTTTGTAGACTATTTTTAAAAGAAAACTTTTTATAGAAAATTTTCTATAGAAAGTTTCATTATATGTATGATGACTGTGGAAAGATTAGAAATCTACTACGTTTTTAACGAAAGTTTTCTGTAGGTAGTATTCTATGATAACTTTTCTGTAAAAGGTTTGCTACAGAAACTTTTCTATAAAAAGTTTTCTATAGAAAGTTTTGTATAGAAAGTTTAATAAAAAGGATTTTCTAATGAAAGTGTTCTATAAAAAGTTTTCTTTAAAAAATGTTATAATGAAAAGTTTCTATAGAAAGGAGTCTTACCCTACGTTTCCACATGCAAGTAATTACTTGCAAGTAGTGTATACGTATTATCAACGAAAAATCGAGGAAACAGCCGATTGGCTGAGAGTACAAAAATTGTGTGAATGTTAGTGAAATAGTGTGAGTGTACTGAGTTTTTCGAAATTGCACTTGCATGTAGAAACGGGGGGTTATAAAGTTTTTCATACACAGAAAAAATTTTTCTCTAGTCAACAAATTCATAGAATCAAGCAAACAATTTGTTCATTTTGCACCTGTTACCAAAATAACTAAAACTTGCGCAAGAAGCCTGATGATCATTGTTTTCGTTCTTTTGAGCTTTCAAAAGTTGTTTACATACACGTTTTTTCCTTTTGCTTTGTAAATGTGGTAGTAATTTTTTGACAGCTTAAAAGAAAAATTTTTTTGTTTTCGTACAAGTAAGCAGACCTGATAGATGGGCCTTGAAGTTCCCCAAGTACTTTTTAACAAAATTCTTTTTGAACACGTAATTTAAAATAATTATTAAAATAATTTTTAGAAGTTTTATTTAAATAAAAATTTTTTTAAAGATTTTAGAAGGGGTCCCTTATAAGGGACATTATGCACCATCGTCACTTTAAATGTGAAATTTTTTGAAACATTCTTTTGGGTGAAGGCCCTTGATGCATTTCATACATATAAAATTAGACTTCTTACCGCAGTTTGCACATCTTTTATTCGTTTTGGAGTAGTGTATTATGTGATTTCTACCGTCATACCAAGTGTCAGCACTGAAAATCGATGGTCTGTTACCTCCTACAGAGGGAACATCGTACGTTTCTAGGTAAGAAGTGGCTATATATCTACGAAATTGCAACAAATTTGAGCAATCTGGATCATTTGAATGCAGCTTTCTCATTAGTAGCCAACCATTAACAACGGAAGCATCCAACAGTAATGCGAAGATTGGCCACCACCACTTACGTTGTCTTATACGTGACCTATAAACAGCACATAACTGGTCCATTTTGTCTACTCCACCCATGTCTTGATTGTAAAGTTGAAATACTTTTGGTTGGGGTATCTGCATGGCGCCTTGTCCTCTTGCATAACGCTAACACGTTCTTATTTCATTGTTGTCAAAATAAGTTCCTAAGGTGACTACGTTATTGCCTTTCCATCGTACGACGAGTAAACGAGAAAAACGATATTCCGTAGATCCTCTTTGATCTTTTTCATTTCCGAAACGGGACGGAGTCGACATTTTTTGGTTCGACTATCTCTTATTGTACCAGATGAGCATATTCCAGAAGCTCACAAATGCCGAAGAAGCTTCATGGATGTGAAATTATTATCATTAAAAACCTTTATGTAAGAAAAATTAAAATTTTCAATTGAAAAAATGTTTGTAAATAATATGATAATCTTTCCATCCAAAGGAGGTATTGCAAATATGTTGGTATTTTGCAAGTTGTCGTCTATATATTCTAACTGCTCCAATATTTCAGCAGCTGTAAGTCTATTTAACAATAGCAATGAATATTACCATCGAGCATAATGTCCCTTAAAAGGGACATGAATAAAACACGCCAATTGCTAATATTTTTAAAATCATTTATATTTTAAAACTTTAACAAACCAATATTTCGGCACTCCGAAAAAATCAATTAAGATATTTTGTTATTTAATTAATATTTTTATTAAAAATTTATTTCAAAACAGCTTAAATGTTAATTGCATACTGTGCAGTTTCCAGGTGACAAGCAATTGATTGTGTAGAAAAATGTTCATGAAAATCACTCAGTTTTTTTAATGCTTTTCATATAAATTTAACTACACAATCAATTGCTCGTCACCTGGAAACAACACATAAGTCAAAATAATTTTTATTTTAACTAAAAAAAATGATTGATTCAATTATCACTTTAATTAAACTGAAATAATTTTCAAACCATTTTTTTAATTGATAAGAAACTACTAGAAATTGTTTCTGCGTAAAAATTTTCTATAGAAATTTTAAAAAAGTTTTCTAAGTCCTCTTCCATGTTATGAAACATTTGCTGCAGAAACTTTGTTTAATTCTCTGTTGAAGCTGCATTCGTACCCATACAATAAAACTTTTGCTTTGTAGCATTTAATCATTTTCAATGCCTTTCCCCTTTCTTCAACAAACTTGTAAAAATTGCTTGACCACTAAACCAACTACACTTTTCCATTTGGCTTTCCCCTTTTCATAATGAAATTCAAATATTTCGCATTTCGCTAATTTTTTAGAAGAAGGATATTTCAGTTTGTGCCCTGTTTTCTGCAAATTTTCTGTAGATTTATCTTTATAGGAAAACTTTTCCAACTGGCATGTTTTACCCACTGATTAATTTAAAAATGGTTTTTGTAATTTATCCCTTACAATTATTTTCAAATAATATGCAATCATTTTTGGTTTATTACCTAAAATACTAAAATTATATCATCTTATTTTAGAGCACTATAAAAAGCTATAATTTGTGCCCAACAAACCAACGTCAGACGTCCATCTTAACACTCCCCCCCTGTTGATGTGATGACAAGCATCATCAACATAATTTTGTTGTTCTAAATTTAACATTTTGGTAATAAACGTTTCGTTCGCCAGGTATTTTAATAACGTTGTTTTCCGTTTCCTTTTAAAAATTCTTATTCTTATGCCTATTTTGGTTAATAGTCCTCTCCCGCATTGTGCTTCTTATTTGTTTGAAAGTAATTGTTTTGGTATGTGGCATAGCAGTTGTAACATTAGCAAGTGAATTGTTTTATTTCTTGTGCACTAAAAGGTCCAAATTTGTCTTGAGCATTTTTGGATAAATCGCAGTTCTTAAGGGATGTGTGGGAAGTTGTTGCGTATTTCTGTAATACCTGTGTACATTCAAATTGCTCAAATTTTTTGTAAATTTTATTTTTTAAGTGTGTGTGTGTGTGTGTGTGTGTGTGTAAGTATTTTTATTACTGTACTAGCTTAACCCGGTGCGCTTCGCTTCACTGCTTTAACCACTTCTTCAGTTAGAGATATTTAATGTATGCATTAGACTGGTCGCATCTTGTATGGGATTTTTTTTTTTTTTTTAAATTTAATTGTTTGCGCTGCTTAAAATATGAGGTTTGGTGTAAGAAATCATGGTTGGGGCCCAAAGTTCCCCGTATTATAAAAGAAAACATATTTTCTATCAGATCTTTATAGTTATACTAGTTGAAAAGCCGAAAATCAAAAATATGGCTTCGTTACGATCTTCCGCAGAGAAAGTACTTCAAGTGTGCCAAATTTCAGCTTCCTATGTCATCAGATGGCTTCAGAAAGTTGCGGAAAGAATAGGACATACATGCAAACATCCTGACATACTAAGAAATTATATATTGTATAGATAGATTAACATATGTTCGCGCAACTCAAAAACGCTTTAGCTTATTGAAAAACATTGCAAACCAAACAAGCTATAAATGATTAAAAACTGTTAACAACTTATGATTTTATGTATTCACAAAAGATGTGGCGGTTTAATAAAATTCTTAAATTAATTAAAATTTTTCGTCTTTTGTGAATACATAAAATCAAAAGTTGTTAACAGATTTAATTCATTTATAGCTTGTTTTGTTTGCAATGTTGTTTTTTATATGTCTGCACAAAATTAGAAGCATAGCTGCATTTTTTTTTTTTTTTTTTTATGAATTTTTAAAAACAAAAATTCCGAAATTTTAATAAAAAAATTATTTTTTTTCCACAAAAAAATTATGTTTCTAAAACGACTGCGCATATAAGAAAAACGTTTTACCTTTCTTAAAGCAAATTTTATTGCGGAATTTCGGTTTTTTTTTTAGTTTTTCAATAGACTAAAGCGTTTTTGAGTTACGCGAACATATGTTGTGCAACCTCCTTAATTTTCGAAATAACGGTATATCTCGAAAACCAAAGCCAACATAAAGAAAAAAGTTTTAACTTTCTTAAAGTTAACTTTATTGCGGAATTTCGGTTTTATTTAGTTTTTCAATAAACTAAAGCGTTTTTGAGTTACGCGAACATATGTTGTGCAACCTCCTTAATTTTCGAAATAACGGTATGTCTCGAAAACCAAAGCCAACATAAAGAAAAATATTTTACCTTTCTTAAAGCAAATTTTATTGCGGAATTTCGGTTTTTTTAGTTTTTCAATAAGCTAAAGCGTTTTTGAGTTGCGCGAACATATCGCACCTGTTCATCAAAAGTAACACAACTCAAAGTTTTCAGTAGAGGCAAAAAACTAATTCCGCCAATATGATGGAATTATTGTTATAAACAAATATAATGTTATAAAGGAAACTCACTAATATTTCAATAAAATCACAAAATTTATTTCTCTTCTTCCTTTTTCCGAAATTATTACGGATTTTTGATTTAATACAGTTTTCATGAAATTTTTTGATCTACATGTCAATATTATTTCAAGTTATGCTTATCACAACCCAAAATCAACAGCTATTGATAAACAGATTTTTAACATGAAAACAATCACAACTCGAATTAATACAGTTTCGCTGATTCATTTGAGCACCATAACCCTTAAACACTTCAACGCAACTAAAATTACAACTCTTTAATTGAATCAAAACAAACAATATGAGTACGCAAAGAAAGACATAAAGGCATTTCTCTCATGAAATATTACAAATAGAATACCAAACATTTTACAGTCGTTAGATATGGTAATCATACACTGTTTCCTTCAAAAAAGTGGAAAATAGAATTTTTTGAGTTGTGTTACTTTTGATGAACAGGTGCGATATGTTAATCTATCTATACAATATATAATTTCTTAGTATGTCATAATGTTTGCATGTATGTCCTATTCTTTCCCCAACTTTCTGAAGCCATCTGATGACATAGGAAGCTGAAATTTGGCACACTTGAAGTACTTTCTTCGCGGTCACACAGGCGAACATGTTGCCGGAAACATTCTGTTAATATTGCTGTTTTTTCTCAAAAAGCAAAGTTAATATCAACAAAGAAAATGAGAACAAAGCGTGCCGCCGAGTACCGAACACAAAAACCATTCTCTCTTCCCCACCCGTAATTTGCTCACAAACAAAATGTTACCCTTCCAAATGTTTCCCTGTCTAAATGGGCACTAGGCGATATTTAATATTGGCATCCAATGGGGGTACCAATTCCCCCGCTCCTATCGAAAAAATAAGTATCCTATTTTATTTTTAGGGCTCACGTGATGCTACTGTAAAGGAAAATCGGTTCAGTAGTTTAGGAGTCTATAAGCCAACATACAAACAAACAAACAAACATACAAACATTTTTAATTTTTATATATAAAGATGTCTGCTTTAGTTTTCGTAGTCTTCGTTTGGCAATAAACGTTTTATTCTTGCACATGTTCAGGTATTTTGAACTCGTAGGAGTTTTTTTTTTATACTCTTGCTGGTAATGGCCTAGTATTCAGTAATGTTTTTTAATTAATTTTTATAAATTTTACAAACGGCTCATAATTTATACGTTAGAAAGAACAAGAAGGTATTTTTATTTTATTTTAACAGATTTACCCCGAATTTCACCAGGTTCAGTTAAAATTAAAGCTGTCAAAACATATTGGTAACTGGAAGTTTAAGTAATAGTTAGTTTTAACTGAACTTGGTGAAATTGGGGGTAAAAGTTAAATAACTGTTAAAGCCTAGATTACACTATCTCACAAGTCTTACGTATTCCATAATTTTTTGTGAGATAGAAATCTAATGAGTTTTGTTGCGACTGTTAAAAAATCTAACGTAACATGACAGTTTGTGTTCAGACCATCACACAAAGTATAAACACTCACACATGAAATAAAATGCAGCCCTGATCCAATAAAAAGTATTATTGTCTAGAAATTTTTAAACAAACGATGAAGTCGTATGGGATGTCAAACTTTTTTCATAATAAATTGTCATTTTCGTGACACATTGCATTCACACTATCACACGTTGTCATATTACTTGAGATTTTGACATGTATTAATACAAAGTATAATAGTGTAATCTAGCCTTAAGGATTTAAAATTCTTCTTTAAGTAACATTTTTTTGATATTTTCTATTACATATCAGAGTTAAATAAATATTTAAAAAGTTAGAGCAATATTTAAAAAGAAATTCGGTTTAATTATAATAATTTTATTAAAATTTATAAATACATTATCCTGAAGAAGATTTCCAAAGGAAATCGAAATATCGATACTAGTAATAAAAGAAATATTTAAAATAAAAGTGACCTTAAGCTCAAGCATTAATAAATTAGAAAACTGTTTAATTATAATTTTAAATTATCTACAAACTAATAATTTTTCAACTTCTAAGTTCTTATAGCTACGTTAATAATCAAAAAAACAATTTCATTTTTTCTTCTATCTTTTTTCTTCCCAAAGTATTTTTTCCTTTCATGTTTAGAACAAAAATGTAACTAAAACTTTTTTTTAAAATGTAACTAAAGTTGAGTCAACTAGAACTTCAGCCACAATTTGTATGAAATTGTTTCTGACGTTTTAAATAATTTTATTTAGTTTTGAATGAAAATTTTAACAAAATGTTGTAAAAAGTAATAATAAATGCATATTGTTGTGGCTAAAATTTGCAAACGGTTTCTTGATGCAAAATGTGTGTAGTTACAAAAGAAATTGTTGCCCTATTATGAACACCAAGTGAAAATGTTTTTTTGATTGTGAACGCAGCTTAATACATAATTTTTTTATTTTAAATTTTAACAAATTTTTTATTTAACAGTATGAGGAGTTAACATACTACCTGATATGTTAACTTTTAGTTCTGTTATGATCACTGTATTTAATTTCAAGTATGTAATATAGCTGCTATTTGAGACTTGGCAGCACTGTTTTGTTAATGCGAATCAACGTTGCCAGAAGCATTGGAAAAAAATCATATTTTGAAGAGAAAAATCATCAAATTCTTTTTAATTTAAACATTTTATTAGAAAGCCAAAATACATGTATACATACATAACTACCGTATTTATACAAAATAAAATATGTTTAAAATTGTGGCTAAAGTTATATTTTCAACACAAATTTCGCTTAAAATACATTTTAAATCCATTTTGAACCTTCAACAGCATAAAAGTCTACCTACATAAAAAAGTTTCATTGAAGGTAATAGGGCTGAAACTTACAATAGGTGTAACTGTTCAACCCTATACCATTTTTAGAACTTTCTATTCTAAGATTAGTATAAATTATAAATTAGTATAATATGTATACATTTTGGGCAAGAAGATTTTGGTTCCTGAGCTATAAACATTTAACGAAAGCTTAAAGGTTATTTATTTATTTTCGACACCGCTATGTATATTGTATTATGAGAAAATGGATTTTTTTTAAGAACAACTAATTGATTAAAATAATTTTTGAACCCCATTTTAAATATCATTTTAAGCACTTAAACATGTCACATAATGAATTTCTAAAGTTCTTACCTTGCAAATCGAAAGCTTCCTAAATACTTGAACTTTTCTGTTTTTTATATATAAAATGTTATAAAAGTATATTTTTTCTTTATACAAATACATTTTTATTTCATTAGATTCTTAAAAATGAGCAACCACTATTCTATGATGCTTTTCAATAATATTTGTATGCCCAGAAACAATAATTTTTGTGTATGCTAGACGCAGGGCACAGAAGTGTAAGGCATATAAAATCAATAAGCAACCAGCTGATTCAAAACTTTATTGTTTTTAAAATAGACCGTTTTAAGACGAATTAACTACAGGTGGTGTCGAAACGCCTTCTGATTTTGACAGTTCGAGCATATTTGTTTTGATTTGTTAGTGTTTTGCTTAGAATGGCTGACATTTCGAGGCGTAAACACTAACAACGCAATGCAAAACGCCATATGTTGTTTTTGGATTGTTGTAGTTCCGACAGCACCTGTATTTCAATTCGCCTTGGACCGTTTATAAAAACAATAGCTAAATTGTGTATTTTGTACAAACATACATAAAGTAAACAATCATAGTTTTTTAAAATAAAAGTACATACTCTGATCAAATTGTATTTTGCTCACAAAATCATCAAAAATATGATAAACTCATCATTCTGGCACTTAAAATAATGCATATGCTATTTCGGACGAAAACAAATGCCGTCTAGGGAACAAAATAATAACAATGTATTGTTCTTTTAATAATAAACTTTACTTGAGCACTTAGATGCAGGGCTGTGGAGTCGTCAAAAAATAGTTCTTACTCCAACTCCAACCGCTGAATTATGTGCCTATAGTCCGACTCGAATTCCAACTCTTACATTGATGCTAAATGTATATGAGACGGGTGCTTATTTGACTTAAAACTCTTTTAATGCAGTAGCTTTTAGATGGTTAAATTTAACAAGAAAATTATTTTGTAAAAGTCTTAAATTGATATTTTAAATATTGCATCGCCAATTTCAAAAATTATACATTTTTTTTTTAAATTGCTTATACTGAAAAACTCTGATTAGGAGATTACTTCAACTCCGACTATGGCACAATAACCTCAACTCCCACTCTTCAACTTCGACTCCACAGCCCTAAGATTAATATCATTTGATCGGACTAGAAAATGATTAAAATTCTTTTGTGATGGCTTTATTGGCAGAAAAATTATTAATTTTTTTAACTAACGTATAAGTGTAAATGCAGGGTATAACAACTTCTCTTCGCTTAGATACGTTTTAAGTCAAATAGCACAAAAAGTTTTGTTTAATACATACTTATTGTGTAATTTTATATGATTTGGACTAAGCTACATTAAGACAAAGTATATGCTTAAGAGAAGCCTATGCTGGCCTTCCCTTTATTGTATGTAGTTTTACATGTCTTCTAAATGTCAAATTGAGTTTACGAAGTTGTAAATATGTATAAGCTACCTAAAAAAGAGGGACAGTGCAAATTCCTCCTCTTCTTGCACATAGACCTTTGACTAACAACTGAGTCACCATTTAGACAGGCAAACATTTAAAAGGGATACATTTAGTTTGGTGGCATATTACAGTTGGGAAAGAGAGTATGGTTTTTGCGTTCGGTACTCGGCGACACGCCTTGTTCACGTTGTTGACATTTGCTTTGCTTTTTGACAAAAAAGCAACAATAGTAACAAAATTCAAGATGTTTTCCTTGCAAATGTTCGCTGGTCTTAAGTCACCTTTCAGACAGGGAAATATATGAAAGGGATACATGTAGTTTGTTAGCATATTATGGGTGGGCAAGAGAGTATGGTTTTTGTGTTCGGTACTCGGCGACACGTTTTGTTCTAATTTTTGTTGTAGACATTTTCTTTGCTTTTTTGTTAAAAAGCAAAGTTCATGTGGTGCCTAATTTTCATACTTTATTTATAAAATTTTTCGTTGTGTTTCTCCAATAATTCTGGACCATAATCAAGTAATGTTTCCATTTCTAAATTCTCAAACATATTGCTGGCTTAATTTAAACATTGACCTCTAGCAAAAGTTTTATTTTTGCAGATGCGTTACCTTTCACATAAATAAATATCTGCAATATACGCCCCGAGCTATTATTTGAATAATATATAATTTTAGATGTGTTATTATTAACATTTTCAATGAAAATTTAAAAAATTCCTCCTTTTTGAACAAACCCGTATTTATATTTTTGTACTAAAAGAAGAAAGAAATTAATATGAAACAGTATAAAAATTTAATTGTTACTTCCATTGTGAATGAGGCTTAAATATCAATCTACCAGTTTTAGAAAATTTCCAAATTTTTTATTTACATAAATTTAAGTTGCCTTAATTATTTCAAAGAATTGTTAAATATAATAAACCAATGCACCCTAAGATAACATATGTATAAGCTATTTTGCAAAATTCCAAAAAGGACATGCTTTTTAATAAAGGATTGTTTGCTACCTACACACTTTAAATAAAATATGTAGGAAAAATCATTTTTGTATGTATCAGCACACCATTTCATTATGCTGCAAACAGGTATAAAATATTCAATAACATTTTCATTATAGTATTTCCAATAACTGAAAGGCAGTTTGCTATAACATTTAAAAAAATATATATATTAAGCGCGCCATCCATTTACAATATTATTGTTTATGTTATACGCCGCATTATTTCTTTATTTTTCTATTTTATTCCATTAATGGCACAATGGTTTTAATTAAAATATGGTGCAACTCTTATTAAAAAAACATAAACTTTAAAGCATGCCAACAACGTACATTGTTTGCCAACACATTTCACAGTATATTGCACTTCTTTTCGTTGTGCAATAAATATTAAAAGAATTTTGATTCTTGCCAATATATTATGCCATCTTCGAATATCACATACACATTGGCGATATAATTACCCAATACGAAATATTGAACAATTATATAGGAAGTGTATGAGTCGCTTTATAGATAAGTTTCCTTTCAGGAAAGTTAACCTATATAATTTCTGTGGGATTTTGACAAAACATCAAGTTAAATTTAAGAAGTTGAAAAAAATGTTTTCAATCATACGAATTTTTATTTGAAAAGCATTTTTGTTTACGTTTTTCAAATTTTGTATTATAAACAAAAACATTCTTTAATTTTGTTTTATTTTATTATTTGATAAAAATTATTTTTTCACCGAGACTTTTTGAAAAACTTTTTTGCTATCTTATCTCGACTTAAGATGTTTTGTCAAAATGCCATAGATTTTATTTGTTAAGTTGTTAAAAAAAATAATTAAATAACTAATTTAGTACATCCATTGAATTGCAACACTGTGCTTGTGATATCTCTAAAAAATAAAAACAGCAACCCTGATGTACGCAAACTCTACATTTTTTGACAGTTTGTTATTGAGCTCGGTTTGGGAAGGTTGTTTTTGTAGTGTCGCCAATTTATTTTCGCGTTGTTACTCATAATATAAAACGAGTGCATTTATATTACAAAAATATATTTAGGAATTAATGAATTAAAAATCTTACAAATAATAGTGTAAATAAAAGCAAATAACTGTTTTTGTAGTGAACCGTAAAAGCCAACTGAAAAACAAAACTGTGGTGAAGAAAAGTTGTCAAAAAGAGTGAGTAAATAAAAACAAAACATCGACGACGCCCAAAAAGAACAAAACTTGTTAAAATTTTCCAAAAATAATAGTGCAATATATTTGTTATTAATAAATTATTAAATTTAGAAAGATTATTTATTCAAATAATATCCATCAAACGATTAATCAACAAGAAATCTTAAACTTTGGCCAAATCTCAGAGAAAAGAAACCAAAAACCAGAGTAATGGAGGTAAGTTGTCATACATTTTTAACAACTTCCCTTTTGTTTAACGAATCATATTGAGCAAAAAAATATAGTATATTTTTGATATCAATTATTGATTTTCCATTGAAGTTTGTGTTATTATAAAATTAAAGTTTCTTGTGTCATCTTTTTGTTTGACGGCGACACAGTGTCCCATTAAATTAAAAAAAAAATTTTGTAAAAAAATTAGAATGTTTTTGTTGGGATTACGTCAGTTTTTCTTCATGTTTTGGCTAGTTCTTGGTGTTATATCTATCTCTCTCTTACTCGAGGCGTGTTATCATTAATTTTGTGGTGTAGAAAAACAAACAAAATAGGGTTGTTGTTGCACGCTTTATTTGTTGTTGTTTCAATACCGGGTGAAAAAATTACTGATTGTGAAAAAAAGTTGTGGCGAAACAAGTTAAAAGAGAATAAATATTATTATGTATTTCTTTAATAAATATCTTTAACCATTTGTTTTCTGTAAGTAACAATTGCATAAATAAATCTAAATTACACTTGTTAAGAATAAAGACGAAGAAATTAAATTCGACGTATTCCAGGTGAACGTTAAAACATGCAGAATGTAAAGGAGTTTATTAAGAAATAAAAATTTTTTACATGAAGAAGTTAAAATACTTACAACTTTCTTACTTTAATGATTTTTAATATTACATAAATTTTTGCTGTATAAACTTTAACTGTTAAACATAAATATATACATTTACATTTGCCTACTTTTTGAAAAGGTTTTATATCAAACCATAAAAGCCAAAAATAACTAAAAATATTTAGAAACACACACAATTTCTGACTTACGATCATGTACTGGAAATCGGATTCGAGTGAAAATAAATTCTAACAAATTTTGAAAACGAACCTATTTAAAAGGTCATAAAAACATCCACTTTAATATTTTTCATACACTTAGTATTAAATAAATAAACTCGAACAACTTTTAAAACCAAGAAAATCAAATGCCATTCTTAAAATAATTGCACAAAAATCCGCGTTCGACTTCTATTTCTAGATTTAATTTTAAGTGGTTGTTAAAATAATGCTTGCGTCAATAAATAAAATGTTATATATCTCCTTCAAAGGGTATTTAGTAACCCAGTTAAAACTTCGCTGACTTTTTCAAAATGAATACATTCCTTCACTCATTATTTAGTAGCTTTGTTCTATTACTACTTCTATTACTATTTCTTTCTGGATGTATGAAGGTAACAAAATAATGCGTTCATTTTGGGACATCCCATGTAACTTTCATCGGTTATTTCAGTAAATTTGTAAGTAGTGCTTTTAATTTTTCCTGAGTACTAAACACATTATTTTGTTGGTAAAGTTTTTACTGGAAAGATAAAAATGGTATAAAAAATTTTTGATACTTACAAGTTCACTTAATGCTATATAATGCTTAAACTTTATGATCTTATAGCTAGAGAGTCTTATAACTTTCTAAGGTCCCTTTTACAAATTTAACAATAGCTAAAGATAGGACTTAATCGGCCTTAAAAAAAGTATTTTATTATTAAAACTTTACTTTAATCTACCAGGTGGGTTGAACCTTCCTTAAGCTATCGGCAAGTTTTTTTTTTCAACATCGCAAGATGTACTGCAGCATATTTGAACGTTAATAGTTCAGATGGAGAGAGTTTGTCAATAAATTCATGCGCCTCACTTTCATTTATATATGAGTAGTCCACTTGCAAACACCGATAAGTTAAAAAAAACAAAATTTTGAGAAAATCGATAAAAACAGTTTTTAAATTGAAACGCTAAGCCATGTAGAGTTTTGTGGGATTATTGAACAATTAACCCGAAATTGCGCGTAGCTTACGGAGTTTTGTACGAGATTGATAATAACTTAGGGAGGAATTTGAAAAAACAAATAAAATGACGGCCTTACAAAATTTTTATTTGTTTAACTTTGCGCTGTTTGTAAGTAGACTACTAACATATACTATTTCTTATTTTGATAAATCTTGTAATCCAACAAAATATTTTTTACTGACATCTTTATTATTTTCCTTAGCATAGTCAATTAATTCTAAGCTTTCATTTATAGAAAGCTCTTTTGTTTGTAACTACAAGGGACTTGATCAGATGCATTCAAAGTTCTCTTTTATGTACACTTAGTCACTTTTTACGTCAGAGTTTTGCAATATTTATTTCGAATAGATCTTGCCTCATATTCGCAGAGCTAATTTAAAATTTCAAAAAGGTATTTTTTGGCAAGCTGGACCAAAAATGGCTTTTAACGAAATAATTGAAGAATTGGCAAAAATAGCAAATGCCATAAAAAAAATTGCCCTGATTATAAAGTATTTTGGTTTATAACATTATAATCATTCAACAAGTGGATTTTAAATTTTTTGCCACTTAAGGCCTTTGATTTGATGTGACGATATATACATACATATCGTTGGTCTCATGTAGAAAGGCCCTTACTCACATAAACGCAACTTTACAGGAGAAGGCAAAAACATAATAGAAACAGTATTTATCATAATGTAAAATGGCTTCTTCAATTGCTTGTTGAACTGATATTTTTTATGCTATTGTATACAATTTTTGTGACGAGGTGTATTTGTCGGAAATGTATTGGAATCACTAAAAAACTCAATTTCGAAAAAAATCGAGTTAGGGCCTTTCATGTGGGTGAAGATAAATATGTCGAACTAAATATGTTTTGACGTAACATCTTACGTCTTCACATATTTAAAATTCGTTTTTCGTATTTGGGACAATTTTCCAAATATGTTTTAATATTTATGACAAACTATTAAATATGTTTTCGTATTTGTGACATATTTAAAATATCAAATTACTAAATATCTTCGTATTTGTGACATATTTAATGTAATTCAAAAGAAATTAATAAGTTTATTAAAAATGCAGATTCTCTGAGGGATTTTTGGAAATTGTGGACAAACTGGAAGACCTTACAGGACATGACATACCTCATTTTAAAGATAATTAAGCCCACTTTTGTAATCCATTTCGGTTTTTGAGAAAAAAACCTCTGGGCTATTTTTAAAAAATTTTTTAAACTCTCAGATGTACTAGTACTGATTCCTGAGGGATTTTTAGAAATCGTGGACAAACTGGAAGACCTTACAGGACATGACATACCTCATTTTAAAGATAATTAAGCCCACTTTTGTAATCCATTTCGGTTTTTGAGAAAAAAACCTCTGGGCTATTTTTAAAAAATTTTTTAAACTCTCAGATGTACTAGTACTGATTCCTGAGGGATTTTTAGAAATCGTGGACAAACTGGAAGACCTTACAGGACATGACATACCTCATTTTAAAGATAATTAAGCCCACTTTTGTAATCCATTTCGGTTTTTGAGAAAAAAACCTCTGGGCTATTTTTAAAAAATTTTTTAAACTCTCAGATGTACTAGTACTGATTCCTGAGGGATTTTTAGAAATTGTGGACAAACTGGAAGACCTTACAGGACATGACATACCTCATTTTAAAGATAATTAAGCCCACTTTTGTAATCCATTTCGGTTTTTGAGAAAAAAACCTCTGGGCTATTTTTAAAAAATTTTTTAAACTCTCAGATGTACTAGTACTGATTCCTGAGGGATTTTTAGAAATCGTGGACAAACTGGAAGACCTTACAGGACATGACATACCTCATTTTAAAGATAATTAAGCCCACTTTTGTAATCCATTTCGGTTTTTGAGAAAAAAACCTCTGGGCTATTTTTAAAAAATTTTTTAAACTCTCAGATGTACTAGTACTGATTCCTGAGGGATTTTTAGAAATTGTGGACAAACTGGAAGACCTTACAGGACATGACATACCTCATTTTAAAGATAATTAAGCCCACTTTTGTAATCCATTTCGGTTTTTGAGAAAAAAACCTCTGGGCTATTTTTTAAAAATTTTTAAATTCTCAGATGTACTAGTACTGATTCCTGAGGGATTTTTGGAAATTGTGGACAAACTGGAAGACCTTACAGGACATGACATACCTCATTTTAAAGATAATTAAGCCGACTTTTGTAATCCATTTCGGTTTTTGAGAAAAAACCCTCTGGGCTATTTTTAAAAAATTTTTTAAACTCTCAGATGTACTAGTACTGATTCCTGAGGGATTTTTAGAAATTGTGGACAAACTGGAAGACCTTACAGGACACGACATACCTCATTTTAAAGATAATTAAGCCCACTTTTGTAATCCATTTCGGTTTTTGAGAAAAAAACCTCTGGGCTATTTTTAAAAAATTTTTTAAACTCTCAGATGTACTAGTACTGATTCCTGAGGGATTTTTGGAAATTGTGGACAAACTGGAAGACCTTACAGGACATGACAAACCTCATTTTAAAGATAATTAAGCCCACTTTTGTAATCCATTTCGGTTTTTGAGAAAAAAACCTCTGGGCTATTTTTTAAAAATTTTTTAAACTCTCAGATGTACTAGTACTGATTCCTGAGGGATTTTTGGAAATTGTGGACAAACTGGAAGACCTTACAGGACATGACAAACCTCATTTTAAAGATAATTAAGCCCACTTTTGTAATCCATTTCGGTTTTTGAGAAAAAAACCTCTGGGCTATTTTTTAAAAATTTTTTAAACTGATTCCTGAGGGATTTTTGGAAATTGTGGACAAACTGGAAGACCTTACAGGACATGACATACCTCATTTTAAAGATAATTAAGCCCACTTTTGTAATCCATTTCGGTTTTTGAGAAAAAAACCTCTGGGCTATTTTTTAAAAATTTTTTAAACTCTCAGATGTGCTAATACTGATTCCTGAGGGATTTTTGGAAATTGTGGACAAACTGGAAGACCTTACAGGACATGACATACCTCATTTTAAAGATAATTAAGCCCACTTTTGTAATCCATTTCGGTTTTTGAGAAAAAAACCTCTGGGCTATTTTTTAAAAATTTTTTAAACTCTCAGATGTACTAGTACTGATTCCTGATTCCATGTTGAAACACAACATATCAAACGGAAAATGTTTCCCATGTGAAGTTGCAATGGAAATTTTTAACCCTAATGCTTGCGACAAACAATATGATATATTAAATTTTCAATTAGATATAGAACATATTTTTATGCCACTTTATAAAAATTCCCATTATATATTAATTTATTTGAACACCAAAAAAGAAATATTTATGTACATTGATCCACAAAAAGCTTCAAAAGAAAATGTTCAACTTCAATTTCAAAAGTTCAAGAACCGTATAAAAATTAAAAGTTCAGTAAATTGGACTTACCGCATTACTGATCAATATCAACAAGCAGATGGATACAACTGCGGAGTGATTTGCTGCCAATTTCCAAAAATCCCTCAGGAATCAGTACTAGTACATCTGAGAGTTTAAAAAATTTTTAAAAAATAGCCCAGAGGTTTTTTTCTCAAAAACCGAAATGGATTACAAAAGTGGGCTTAATTATCTTTAAAATGAGGTTTGTCATGTCCTGTAAGGTCTTCCAGTTTGTCCACAATTTCCAAAAATCCCTCAGGAATCAGTACTAGTACATCTGAGAGTTTAAAAAATTTTTTAAAAATAGCCCAGAGGTTTTTTTCTCAAAAACCGAAATGGATTACAAAAGTGGGCTTAATTATCTTTAAAATGAGGTATGTCATGTCCTGTAAGGTCTTCCAGTTTGTCCACAATTTCCAAAAATCCCTCAGGAATCAGTACTAGTACATCTGAGAGTTTAAAAAATTTTTAAAAAATAGCCCAGAGGTTTTTTTCTCAAAAACCGAAATGGATTTCAAAAGTGGGCTTAATTATCTTTAAAATGAGGTATGTCGTGTCCTGTAAGGTCTTCCAGTTTGTCCACAATTTCTAAAAATCCCTCAGGAATCAGTACTAGTACATCTGAGAATTTAAAAATTTTTAAAAAATAGCCCAGAGGTTTTTTTCTCAAAAACCGAAATGGATTACAAAAGTGGGCTTAATTATCTTTAAAATGAGGTTTGTCATGTCCTGTAAGGTCTTCCAGTTTGTCCACAATTTCCAAAAATCCCTCAGGAATCAGTACTAGCACATCTGAGAGTTTAAAAAATTTTTAAAAAATAGACCAGAGGTTTTTTTCTCAAAAACCGAAATGGATTACAAAAGTGGGCTTAATTATCTTTAAAATGAGGTATGTCATGTCCTGTAAGGTCTTCCAGTTTGTCCACAATTTCGAAAAATCCCTCAGGAATCAGTACTAGCACATCTGAGAGTTTAAAAAATTTTTAAAAAATAGACCAGAGGTTTTTTTCTCAAAAACCGAAATGGATTACAAAAGTGGGCTTAATTATCTTTAAAATGGGGTGTGTCATGTCCTGTAAGGTCTTCCAGTTTGTCCACAATTTCTAAAAATCCCTCAGGAATCAGTACTAGTACATCTGAGTTTAAAAAATTGTTAAAAAATAGCCCAGAGGGTTTTTTCTCAAAAACCGAAATGGATTACAAAAGTGGGCTTAATTATCTTTAAAATGAGGTATGTCATGTCCTGTAAGGTCTTCCAGTTTGTCCACAATTTCCAAAAATCCCTCAGGAATCAGTACTAGCACATCTGAGAGTTTAAAAAATTTTTAAAAAATAGCCCAGAGGTTTTTTTCTCAAAAACCGAAATGGATTACAAAAGTGGGCTTAATTTTCTTTAAAATGAGGTATGTCATGTCCTGTAAGGTCTTCCAGTTTGTCCACAATTTCCAAAAATCCCTCAGGAATCAGTACTAGTACATCTGAGAATTTAAAAATGTTTAAAAAATAGTCCAGAGGTTTTTTTCTCAAAAACCGAAATGGATTACAAAAGTGGGCTTAATTATCTTTAAAATGAGGTTTGTCATGTCCTGTAAGGTCTGCCAGTTTGTCCACAATTTCCAAAAATCCCTCAGGAATAAGTACTAGTACATCTGAGAGTTTAAAAAATTTTTTAAAAATAGCCCAGAGGTTTTTTTCTCAAAAACCGAAATGGATTACAAAAGTGGGCTTAATTATCTTTAAAATGAGGTATGTCGTGTCCTGTAAGGTCTTCCAGTTTGTCCACAATTTCTAAAAATCCCTCAGGAATCAGTACTAGTACATCTGAGAGTTTAAAAAATTTTTTAAAAATAGCCCAGAGGTTTTTTTCTCAAAAACCGAAATGGATTACAAAAGTCGGCTTAATTATCTTTAAAATGAGGTATGTCATGTCCTGTAAGGTCTTCCAGTTTGTCCACAATTTCCAAAAATCCCTCAGAGAATCTGCATTTTTAATAAACTTATTAATTTCTTTTGAATTACATTAAATATGTCACAAATACGAAGATATTTAGTAATTTGATATTTTAAATATGTCACAAATACGAAAACATATTTAATAGTTTGTCATAAATATTAAAACATATTTGGAAAATTGTCCCAAATACGAAAAACGAATTTTAAATATGTGAAGACGTAAGATGTTACGTCAAAACATATTTAGTTTGACATATTTATCTTCACCCACATATCTATTTTTAATAATTTGACGTGATGTTTTTATTATATGTATTTTGTTAAGTTCTTGCCTTAAAAAATAGTAAAATTAATAATTTTTAATGTATAATTTTCTAAAACTAATGAATTCAATAAAATTTTGGCTCAAAATTTGTGTACTGGTTTTTTTTCGAATGTACTGGTATTTTTCTTACGATGTACTGATTTTTCTAATTTCAAAAATGGCAACCCTACTTATACGTATCGCAATCGAATAGTAATTGGATTTCCAATTTTCAATCCTTTTTTTCTCGTCTTCGTTTTGCAAGATATGATATAATTGGAAAAGCAAGTTTTTCTCTTTGGTTCACGTAGGAAGAGTTATCCATACTTTAACATCACACAGCTCAAGAAAGATAATTTCCCTTTTAGACCTCTTTGGGTTAAGGAATACGAAATAAAGCTAAAATGTCCGTTCCCTTATTGCAATATTTCTCGGCTTCTGCTTATGGAGGCCCAATCTTAATTTTTTGTTTTAATAATTTATAATGATGTACAATGATTAATAGCTTTCTAAGTCCCTTCTCTTTTAAATGCGAATTAGTTATGAATATTGTTTAAACTCTCTAAACTGTGTTTTTTCTGCATTTCTTGCTAACAAATTGTCATAGTTTTGTTAAAATTGCCTTTTACATAAAATAGATGGATTAACTTTCCTGAACGATTCCGTGACAAATTAAGATTTCATCGAATGTGAACATTAGCGTGGCCGTTAGTTGTATGAAGAATTTTTTTTTTTTATTTCTTATATTCTCTCCCCCCAAATCGGTTCAGTTTTATTTATAAAAATACAAAAAACATTCATAGCGATAAGTTAAGTTTTAGGTAGGCCCGTCCGCCCCTCAAAATTTTCCTTCAAGCCCATCATGCCCAAAAAACATTTTACCAGAATATGATATATATAAAAGAGTTGCGTGAGTGACTGACTCATTCATCTTCGCCCAGCCCAAACCGCTGACCCTATAAACTTGACTTGGCTAGCTATTGGTCACTCCCCAAATCGATGCACTAAGACGGGATTTTTTGAAATTCGAATGTTTAGTGGGTAAAAACGGGAAAATTCGGTAAACTTATTTCTCCAAAACTAAACGAGATGCAAAATAAAGGTAATACTAATCGTTGTTCTTTAGAAAAATAAGCGGACAGGTGTCTGGTACTTTTTTGAAGTGAGGACCTATTAAATAGTAACGGGTAAAATCTGAATTTTAGTACTTTTTTGCCATCTTTTGAACCAATAAACATAGAAACAAAGTTAATACCACATTCGAAACTTATCAAAAAAAAAATACGTATATTAATTTGGTATTTTTTCGAAATTCGAACATTTAAGGCGTGAAAATCGTAACTATTTTTGGTATTTTTTTTACAAAACATTGTCCTCTATTCATTGACATATTCGTACTTAATTATGGGCTTCCACTTCAATACTGAAACTTTTGATACTTAAATGGAAAAATATAGTACCCAAAAATGAAATACGGAAAATTTGACATTTTTATTTAGCTTTTTGGTTCTACTTAAGTAGCGGGTTAAATGCTAGAATTTAAACAAGTTGAAACCTAGAAAAATAAACTTTGGCATAAAAATATGTCCACGAAGAAAAAGGAGACACAAACGAAGTAGCGGGTGTATGCTAGTATGATATATTTTACTTTAACAAAATCTTTATATTATTATTTTCTAGAATTTATTCCTTTACAGATATTTAATTATTTATCTGTATTTTTCATATTTGCATTCACTGTTGCCAGAAATTGTTTCTAAAAATCTGAAAAATTGGACTTAAATATCAAAATATTAATTTCTTGTAATTATTTTAATACATATGGCTTTACAACTTTACGACTACCTTGTGATATCATCGTAGATATTTTAAATAAATTTATGCATTTATTTATTGTATTATAAATTTCTGAAGTCATTAGAGTATCTATATATAAATCTGCTAAGGCAAAACAGTTAAGAACACTTTCCTCCTCTGTATGTCAACCGATTTGAACAAAATTTACACCATTTAAGAGGTATTTACCCAAAGAAGTGCACAATGTATATTTTATTAAAATCTGTTCAATAATTTCAGATTTATAAGCGTTAAAAATTGTTACTAACACAAATGCAAAATAAATAAATAAAAATTTATTTTCAATTATCAATTTATAAAAAATTAGGGTGACCGATTATTCGACACTTTTCAGAAACCGGTTTTCGAATATTTCGACTATATAAATCAGACCAGGCAAAACCGTCAAGAACGCTTTCTTCATTTGTCAACCGAACCTGTATGGGGAGAAAAAAGGGGAAATATGGGAAACTAAATTTTTTTTTTTTTTTACTTTTCTGTGCTTCATATGATCATTTTTAAATTTTCTATAATATAGAACTTAAAAACATAATTTTAAAGGTGTAGGATCCTGAGTGAGTGATAACCTATAAGGTACAAAGAAGAACATGTAAGGGGACCTTTTTGGTACTTTTTTGTGCTACATCTGGTACTTTGATTAATTTTCATTAATATTAGACATAGAAACATGATGAGTGGATGATAATATATAAAGGAGACTTTTTGATACTTTTTTGTTTTTCAATTGGTATTTTTTATACAGGACTTACAAAATTAAATTAACTCACGTAGAAGATGAAATATGAACCGGAGGTTGCTCCCTCGCCAAATCGATACACTTTGAAGGAAAAAATAAATGCTCGAAACAAATTAATTCATATATAGGGTGAGTTCCAAAACATCAGTTGCAAAGCAACTCGCTTTTTTAAGTGCTTTCTACCAAGCAACCGTGAAAAATTTTGCAATGTTATCTGTACCAAAGTTCACTAAAAACAATATCGATGCGTACACAATAATCAAACTAGATATAGTTAAACTCTATGATACTTTTTTGACTTTGACTGCAAAGTATTATGATGTTTAGGTACTCAGCCATACTTAGATGATTTATGTTTTCTTCATTCTTCACTATAAGGCGAACACTAGTTAAAATAATTTGATTTATTTAATTTAAGGAACTCTTTTTGTGTATACAATTCTTCAAGCCATTCTATATCTAAATGATTTCTGTGCTTTGGTTTTTGTATGTATATTTAATTAAAATTCGTTCCGCATTAGCTGATGAATGTGGCAAAAAATGTTTTTTTCAATAAAAAGGCACAACTTTCGCAATAATATTCTTCGGAAAGTGTAATAAATTGTTTTTTTTTTTTTTATTTATAAAATATTGGAAATCAAGAGTCAATTGTTTGCATTGGCATAATAAATTTGGAAACTGTTTTTAAAACTTCAAATATGGAGTTTTACTCACCAATCCAATCCAATCTTTTAAAAAGTTTAATAAAAAGTCTTTACAATTTCTTCAATTTTAAAAAATCTGCAATTTGGCAGCATTTTTTCAATGAAAAATCAGCAAAATGCAGAGAAATCTGCACTTCTGGCAACAGTGTTTGCATTACATGTTATGTAAAGTTAGGGCATTCTCTTTTCCTGCTAATTTCTTAATTAACATATAAAATATTTACAATATAAATTTAACATCCTTCAATGTTGCAATGTTTTAATAACAAATATGCAATCAATGTTAAGTAAAATGTTGCTAAATCCACTTAACATTATCGATTATTGCTTGTTATTATGTCACTTATGTACATAAATGCGGTTTTTTAATTAATTCCATTTTTTTCCTCATTCCCATTACACGCTGCGCTTTCTTTGTTCAAAAATTATTATAGTTATTTTGCGGTTTTTTGTTACAACAACCAGATTTATGTTACTGATGTTCGAATTAAAACTATTAAATTAATATGAGTTTTTAATTTTGAAATATGTGCTACATATTAGGGTTTGCAAAATCCCGGACTTGTTTATTTTACCGGAAATAAAAGAAATACTTCCCGAGATTCGTATGATTTCAGGTTGTCGTCATATATCGAGAAAAAAACAAGTAAGAAAGTATAGTCGGTCAAGCCCGACCATATGATACCCTACACCACAGTATTAAAAAACACATCATGCTTATATGTCCATATAAATATGGATTTATCTAAGTATGTTTATAAAAGTCATTAAAATCGGTTTAAAAGTTTGTGAGAGGCAGAAATTGCCCCCTACCTCCCCTTGTGGTCCTATTTCTGAAAAACTATATAGCTTATGTGTACATATAGATATGGATCTATCTATGTTTTGAATTTCATTAAAATCGGTTTGAGAGGCAGAAATTGGCCCAATCTCCCCTCGTGGTCCTATTTTTTAAAAAATGCATCTCTTTTGTGTCCATAAAAATATTGTTCTATGTATGTTTTAAATTTCATTAAAATCGGTTTGATAGTTTCAGAGAGGAAGAAATTTCCCCCTATCTTCCCTCGTGGTCCTACGATTTGGCCCATTTTCAATAGGCTTGGTTCTTGTGCCAATAAGAACCTATGTTCCAAATTTTATCAAATTATCTCCAAATTGCGACCTGTACTTTGCGCACAAGGTTACATGGTCAGCCAGCCAGCCGGACGGCCATCGTTAGTTCGACTCAGAAAGTGATTCTGAGACGATCGGTATACTTTAAGGTGGTTACACACATCAGCACAAAAGCATAATACCCTCTCCACTATTGTGGTGTGGGTATAAAAAAATTAAAATTTTAAATAGTCGTTGTTCCAACAAAAAAAAAAAAAAAAACAAAAACTAAAAAATTTAAATTACAAATATTTTTTTATTTTTTTTTTTTTTTTTTTACATAAAAGGTGATAAATTAAAAATCTCGGGACTAATAAAAACAGATCCTGGGATGCGAGACTTGTCGATCCCGAAAATTCCCGGAATTCGGAATGTACGGCTTGGCATCTCTATAAGATACATATAATCAGCTCATTATTGGTTTGACCTATATATGTATATGTATGTATAACTCTATTATAAATCCAAAACCTGTGTCACAAAATATTGTATGGTTTCTGAGATATTAAGCATTAATTTTGCTCCATATCAACTATTTTAAGGTTGATTAAGTATTCTTTTGCTCTACACGCCACTGTTTGCCGAATGCTACAAAAACTTACAAAATTAATTTTACTCTTGCTTTGCTTCATTGCCGAAAGAAAAAAGTAGTTTTACGCCTATCGTGAATAAAACAAAGGCTGTTCTTTCAATTGAAATTTTGTTTTTCAACATACCTTTTTTTGGAAAAGGAACATATTTCGAGGGAAATTTTATTCACGATAAGAGTGCTTAATTCAGTTTAAGCAATTATTTAAAACAACCGTAAAAACTACTGTTAGAATTTAATATTTTTTATAGATTTCTCTATATTAAAAAAAAAATTTACATTATTCTTAGTTTTTTTTTTAAATTTCCGGACCATTTTTTTGGAAAAACGGGAAAAGCAAAACAGTTGATCTCCCGGGAATTCCCAAACACATTCCCTAGATATTTAACAAAATGTTACGCAATTTTAACAAATCAGTTTATCAATAAGATTTAGATAATTATTTAGTTAATTTTTATTTGCTGGTTTTTTGTTATTGAAATTTTACTTTTTATCTCTATCAATGATTCGTTAAGTCATTCACGGACTTTCTATTATTAGTTTTATGTATTTCTTTTTTTCGTCAACTATTTGTTGTAAATATTTATTTTTTTTTTTTTTAATTATCTCCCATATATTGTATGTTTAATGACTAATGATGATGATATTTTTTTACTACAATTTATTGATTAATATTATCATTTTTTTTTTATTTATTTACAAAATAACTAAATTTTGTGGTTTAGATATTCTTTTAACTAGCAATTGTATTACTGCAAAATGTATGATGATATTGCTAAAAAAAATATGCATATATAAAGATAAAACCTTAATTGGTTGTTTAAGATAAATGGTGTTTTTTAAGCCCGATAGAACTTGAAATTTAAAAAAAATACAAAAAAAATTTATTTAAATAAAAATTTTTTTTAAGATTTCGGACAAGATGTTCTTGAATCGTATTATGTACGTCCAATTTTGAAGAAATATACCCTTATTATGTAAAACGCAACGCAAAGCCAAAGAATTACATTGAAAGCAAAAAAAAGTCATACATTTTTGTAATTTTGTTGTTGCTTTCTGCTGAAATTCTTATTGCATTTTAAAATTTCAAGCGCCTCATAGCTTGTACAGTGAAAATTTTAAAACGGTACATTCTGTAGAAGCAATAACAAAATTACAAAATATTTATGACTTTGTTTTTGCTTTCAATGTAATTCTTTGGCGTTGCGTTGCGATTTACATAATTAGAGCCATAAAGTCTAATGCCCAATTTTCAGGATAGTATTTAAATCAATATTAAGTTAATTTTCATAACAAACTTAAATCGTATTTAAAACAGATTGGTTTTTTGAGTTTTATTTGAAAAGTCTTATTAAATTAAGATAAAAGTATGTTAGCACTACTAAATACAAAAAAAAAAAAAAATATAAAAAAGTGTATTTATTTACAAGGTGGTCTAAAAAAACAGCTGACTGTTAATGCTTTGCCTGTTGTTGTTGTATTGTTGTGATATTGAGGTAGGGTAGCCAGATTTTAAATTCGGAAAAACAGTACATTGAATACATAAAAACAGTAAAATCAAGAAAAAAACAGTACATTTTTTTGACGACAACATTACCATTTGTTTTAATAAGTAACCCCCAATTTCACCAAGTTCAGCTATAATTAACTATCAGTTCAAGCTGTCAAAACATATTGTAAGCTGGAAGTTAAAGTAATAGTTAGTTTTAACTTAACTTGGTGAAATTGGGGCAAATATTTTAAACTTTTGATTCATATGCAACAACAATTATATAAAGAAAGAAATACACTTAAAATGTGTAACGTCAAAGGAATTATTTCCAGTTTATGGCATTTCATAAATATATATATGAAATTACTCCATTTGCGTTTAAAAAGCAAACACTACAAACGAAGCATTTGGCCAAGAAAACCATAACATTGCTGTAAGCCATATAAGAAAGGCCTTACTTAGCTCAAAACAATCAACTCATTGATTTTGAAAGTACATATTCGTATTTAAAGCAACTTTCACTACACACATAGTTGCATAAATCATATAGAATTTGAGAAAATGTTTGTTTCCTAAATTAATTTACCAATTTTAACTAATTTTTAAATTATTTACGGCTAATTTTACCAAGTTCAGCTATAATTAACTATTACTAAAACAATAGGTTTTTTGACTTTTATAATGAAAGTTAATTAAACCTGAACTTGGTGAAATTGGCCATTAATCTATAAAATCCAAAAAAAAATAGTTTGGTTTATTTTTATTTCACAAAATCTGAAAATTTTTAAAATCAAGTGCAATTGAAAACGATGAATATTTTAAAAAAAATTTTTGTAAAAATTTACTTATCTTTTTCTTATTTCAGTAGTTTAGGTAAAGAAAAGTTGTCCTCAAAGGTATTAGGTATTTTTAAAAATTTTGAACACGGATAATTCCAAATTTGTTTGTTTTAAATTTTACGTGATTTCGATTTCCAGAACATGCCCGAAAATTAAAAAAGTTCTAAAAATTAACGATAACTGTGTTGCAATAAGTATTTTTTTAGTACTTAAAAAAAATTTAGATTTTATTTTTGTCTTTCTCAGGTGTGGAAAAGGAAAGACTATTGAAAGAGGTAGCCATAAAATCATAACAACTCGAAAATATACCACTGCTACGAGCCACCCATTATAATTTAGATTTCTACTGTGTATTTATGAGAAAACAATGAACACAGCGTAAAAACTCTTATTATTTTAGAACTTTTTTTTTTAACACAACATAATTTTTTGTAAGCCAGTTCTGTTAAATATAGACTGAGCAAAAAAAAAACAGTACAAAAAACAGTACAAAGTGAAAAAAACAGTACATTTGCGTACTGTTTTAGGAGTTGTGCATAAAACAGTACAACTGCAAAAAATCAGTACATGTACTGCTTAAAACAGTACGTATGGCAACCCTATATTGAGGCCACCTTACTAAAATATTACAATGGAAACTTAAGTTGAAATTAAGTGTACCACATCGGTAACTTAAGTTTCACTTAAGTTTTTAGTGAAGAAGAGAATTTTGTATTTAAAACGATTTAAAAAATAAATGTGTTTTAAAATCAATCCTGAAAATTGGCCATAATAATGCCATTAGCATTGAAACCGCACTAAACACGGTGCTTTTTAAGCAAAGCTAAGTGCGAAACTGATTGTACGGAATCAGATGTTTTGGATTTTGTTTGTTTTTTATTACAGATGGGCCTCAAGTCAGACAGAACCTTAATTCCACAAATTACAGATAAATCTGGCACATCCTGTGTAAAAGTTTGCTTTAAATATCATAAGGGCACTGCGATTTTTTCTATCTGAAAAAAGTACAAAAGTACTTAAACGTAACAACCTGCTTTTAAGAAAAAAAAAACACAAACTTATACATATGTGGTAAAAAATTGCCACATTTTATAATGAAAAAAATATTCGTAAGTTTTTATATATATTTATTAGTGCTGGGATACTATCGATATTTTATACTATCGATTTTTATCGATAGTTCAGATTTCACTATCGATATTACTATCGACTGAACGTTTGTACTTAAGTAGGAAAACTTTAACTAGTTTTTTTGTCAGGCTACAGTTCGTTATTTTTATCACTTTATTGAACGTATGAGACGTATGTATGTACGCACGTTATTTTAGATGACAGTTTTTAAAAATTGTGATTCTGATAACCACCTTTCTGAAGGAACCAAAGTAACAGGGACTATAAGATATTTTATTGGAACTTTTGATAATTTTCTCAATTGGATTTTATTCTCAATCCAAAATGGTCGTTCATTGTTTTATTCTATACTCGCAATTGCAATTGCATTTTTATTTGATTTTTTACAACTTCATAAAACTATCTGATATTTCAGTCCCTATGTCAACATATAAAAATTCGGCATAGAGGCCTTTAGTTAGTATGTAGTTAAAAAAGCACAGCTAAGCAATCCATACCACCTGCCATTCTTTTTGTTTGTATTCATTGCTGTAATTCTGCGCGAATAAATAATGGCAAGTAAAAACTTGCAGCAAAAAGCTGTGTGTGTATAGCTGCTGTTACATGTCTTCATAGCTGTATTTTTAATAATAATAATATCGATATTGATATTTTTCCTATCGATATTTTCGATAGTTTAAGGCTATCGATAGTACTATCGATAGTTTCCCAGCACTAATATTTATATGTATTTGAAGGAATTCTTTCTATTGATTCTTTCAAGAGCACTTTTTAATATAAAAAACAATTTTCTCGAAGATTTTCATTATCTTCATCAGCCATTTGTACCTAATTTGGAAACCTTGGCTCGTGTTGGTCGCTAGATACATACATATAAAGAAATCTAAAATTTCTGTACGGGAGATGCCATGCCCATTTATCTAATTCCTCTCCTATTTTTAGAGCAGTTGTGTATTTCTAAAACAGCTATGTGTACCAAATTCAGACAATTTTGTTTCTTACAGACGTGCTCTTTATATTTTCCATAACTTCTCGCAAATATTTTTGTTTAATTGTATAGTTATTCATAATTAATACTCCAAAAAATGTTGAAAAAATAACAATAACAAAAGTTATAAAGAATTCTAATCATATAGCTCATTCTGCGCCACCCTGTATAAAGCGACAATATTGGGTAAACATAGATAACACCTATCTTAAACATAAAAAATTCAATCCGATTATATTTTGTTAAATTTTCACTTTTTTAATTTTATTTTCTTCTGCCTGCAAAACTTCAAATTACTGTCAGCAAATGTCAAATCGCTTTCCAAGTTTACTGTCTTCGAAATTTACGAGACAGTAAACAAGACAGTTGATAAAGAGTTCATGTATTAGCCAAAAAGTTTGCATGTAATGCTACTCTCATGACATTGACGTCAAGTGTAAACGCTAGGAAGTACCAAGTCATTGTACGATATTTAGACCAGTCAAGACAACCACGTAGGTTTTTGTTGTAAATTTCTTTTCACTTTTTTTATGTAAATAAATTAACCCCTGCGCATTTTTAAATAAAAAGCAAAAGCAACACAAAATACCAAAAATTCATTATAAAACACTTGATGTTTTTCTTACTTCCATTTAAATTTTCCTAACAATTTAAATCGTAACATGTTTGTGATTTTTAACAGTTTGTAAAATGTCACTGAAACTTTTACTACACTATACTTTTAGTTTAGTGACGCCCAAGTAAGAAAGAAAAATAAAAAAATAAAATAGAAACTATTTAAAAATTCAACAAGTCTATGTAATTTCTGCTGGCACTTGTTTGCCCATTTTTTCTCTCTTGACAATTACGTTTCTGGACGAACTAGTTCCATTTAATTACTTTTAATACAACAACTGGGTGGTGTTTTTTTTATTTATTTTTTTCACTCGTACTTTTTTTGTTGTATAATTTTTTGCTTTTTCGGTCTTTTATTCCTTTAGTATTTTCCTTAGTTGTCATTAAGTGGATAAAAATTTTCCATTGACTTAAACACAACTAAAAAAAGTATATATTTAATGTTCATTTAAGAGTGGGATGGTGGCTTTAAGAAAATGATTTCCATAGTTAAAGTTAATTGTGTGTTAAGTGGCAACGGAGGGATTTCTAATGCTTTAACGGAAGTTTCATTGAAATTCTTAGGGTAGGTACCAGGGCAAAAGTTATTTGCACTTTAACTCCTGTAACATTTTTATTCTTCTCGCAAAGATTTTACATTGATCTATGAAGATGTATTTTTAAGATTTAATTTTCCTTTCTTAAATGGTGAGGTCAGATAGAATTAAGGGAATAACGCTTAATGTTGGAAAACTAATTGAAAGGAGTTGAACATTTTGTGCTATTATCGTCAAGGATGTTTTAATAGGACGTGAGTTACAAAACTTAAATTAAATATATATACAAAATAAAAATTTGGAATGAATAAGGGGCTAAGGGGTTTTGTAAAAGTAAAACATTTATTTACCCATTTCACACACAATAAAGTTTTATTGCCAATATTTTTTAGTTAAAAAAAAGTAGAATAAAAAAATGATTTCCATTTTTTTATTATTTTTTTTTTTTTTTAATTAACTTTTATGGATTTGCTCAAGGAAACTTGCTGTATAAAAATTGGATTTGAAACCTGTAGCTCGTTTCTGTATTTCCCGCATCGTAAAATTTCTTACATGAAGTGTGAAACAAAAAATTCCATCATTTCTCGATTTATGAGATAAAAGTGTTTCTGTATTTGAATGTCCGAGTTTAGACGAGCGAACATTTGGAAGGAAAACATCTGGAACTCTCTTTTGTTTTTTCATTCGCGGTCACACAGACGAACATGTTGCCGGAAACATTCTGCGAAAACTGTTTATACTGGAAAATTTCCAGTAATTAACTTGGTGGCCACACGATCAAGTTTTGCCTTTCAATTTGCAGTACACTCTCAGTTTTTTACTAACACACTCAATAAAGGGTTTATTAAACTATATTTCGTATGAAAATCCGTTTTATAAAGCCTTTATTAACCGGTTTTATTATTTATAAATTAGGCCGTTACACTTTTTGAATTGACCACGAGATGGCTTTCAATTTCACCTTTCCATTTGTTTGGCAATTTAACAGCTGAGTACAAGTTTGTCTCTGTTGTTTTTGACATCTTGGAAGTAAATTGCTTACAAATTGAGTGCAGCCTACGTCACAGCTTTCAATTTATGTAAATTTTGACAAGCAGTATATGTAAAAGACTATCCAAGGCGAATTCATAAAGGTGATATTTTCGAGTCATCTGTTTATTGTTTATATCCTTGTGTGTATACTAAATGTCAAGCGTTATTTACATTTTGTGAAAAAATTTAAAATCTAAATCAAGAAAAAAAAAATTTATTTAAATGTAATAAAACAAAAAAAAGTGAGCAAAAATATTAACAAGAGGATTTTTAAAGGCGTAAGGAATACGTGGAGCCACAATAAATTTGCAATACAGGAAAAAGATTTACCTTTTAAAGCAATTTTGTATAAGTATTTCATAAACAAAGAAATTCCTTTTATATTATCAACCAATAATTTTGACATTCACTCTAATTTTTTCCAAAAACAAAATACATAGTATTTTTTAAAAGAAAGGGATAGCTAGCGTAATGCTATCTCCTGATGCGGTCACCTTTATGAATTCGCCTTGAGACTATCAAGAACAACTTGAACGTGTGGCCGCAGGGTAAGTGTTAAATAAAAGCGAAACGTCAACAAAAGAAATAAATATAATAAAAACAGGGCTGCCAGATTCGACGATTTATCGTCATTTTGACGATTTTCATGTTCCGAAATAAACAAAGTGACGTGTTAATGATTTTTTCTAAAAAAGTGACGAAAGCAAAAACAAAATCAAAAATATTTTATAATTTTGTTGTTACGTTTTATAGAAATTCATCTTTAATTTTTAAATTTCAAACTCTTCTATTTTGTGGCGTTGAAAATTGAAAAAAAAAAACAAGTTAGAGTGCTATATTCGGCTGTGCCGAATCTTTGATACCCTCCACCGACAGTTCAAATGTTTAAGGAGTAATATCTGTATGACGTATATTTATTTTATGTTTTTGGCGACTAAACTGTTTTCTGGTAGTGGGGTTTATATGGGGCCTAGGGTAAATTGTGGACCAATCATCACGAAATTTCACAGCGTCATTTCTAGTCCTAAAAAACTGTGACGTACCAAATTTTGTTACGATTGCATTATTTTTTACGGTTTTAAGCGTGTTAAACTGTTTTCCGGTAGTAAGGTTTATATGGGGCCTAAGAAAAATTATGGACCGATCGTCACGAAATTTCACAGTGTTATTTCTAGTCCCAAAAAATTGTGACGTGCCAAATTTTGTTACGATAGCGTTATTTTTTACGGTTTTAGGCGTACTAAACTGTTTTCCGGGAGTAGTGTTTATATGGGGCTTAGGGTAAATTATGGACGGATCTTCACGAAATTTGGCAGTGTGATTTTTAGCCGAATAAAATTAATTTTTGCCAAATCTTATCTTATTCCGTGCATTATTCCACCATTTATGTTAGTTTTTGTAACAAAATTATCAATTTTTTTAGGTGGTGGTTCCACATTTTGATTCATAGCTCTGGTCCTAATGAACCGATTTTGCTGGATTTCAATCCCAAACTGCTTAGGATAACTACAAGTAATTTGGCACCAAGTTTGTTCATTTCTTTTGAGTTGTTCGAAAGTGAGCGTGTTTTCAACAGACGGACAGACGGACAGACAGACGGACATGGCTAAATCAACTTAGAAACACTCAAGGACCCAGAATATATATACTTTATAGGGTCTGAGATGAATAATAAAAAAGTTTCACACGGAATGACAAACTGAATATACCCTCATCACAACTTGTTGTAGTGGAGGGTATAACAATATGAATGTCTGTAAAGCAACAACAAATTTAAAAAATATTTTTGATTTTGTTTTTGCTTTTAATGAAATTGTTGGCGTTGCGTTGCGTTTTACACTTTAAGCCCCTTAGTCTTCGAAATAAGATAATTGTAAATATTTTTATATGTTTGTCTATTAGAAAAAAAGATATCTTTAGAAACAAGGGTTAAATTTTTATATTTATCCCTATTGTGAAAATTGTCCCCGAAATTGTTTGTCTCTTCCCTGAAAAATGTATCGGCAAAAGCAAAATTTCGAGGTGAAGTAATGGACCGACTGGGCTTATTTTTAACAGTTAATACTTCTTATATACATATACAATATATGACTGAAATTAACCGGTTTAATCGTTAATCGAAAAAATCCAATTTGAAATTAACCGATCAGTTAATCGGTTGACGGTTAACCGAATAAATACCCTAGTATTTAGATAAAAAAAATGACTTACTTTTGAATTCGTTCATTTTGGTACAACCTTGTAAAATTCATTATTTTTTTCAGTAGAATTGTATGTAGTGCTTTTATGTGTTTCTGATTACTTAACATTTTATTTTGTAGGCGAAGTTTTTACTGGGTCGTTAACCCGTTTATTTATGAATCGATTTTTTTAATTTTAACTACCAGGTATTCTACTAAGTCTATGTCAGGTAAAAAAGAAAAAGATTATAGGAATAGGTAAATTAAAGGTTTATATCTCAGCCATTTGTAAACCGATATAGTTAAATTTCAATAACATACTATTTCGGACTACATACGATATAAATATAAAACAACGTTGTCAGTATCAATTCCATAAAAACCCAGAATGTGTATAATACTGTTATCAAAGCTGATTTAATTTAAAAATTTTCCATTATGATCTCGGTTTTTGTAAATATACATATACATATCTATTTTAAAAAAGGATGTATGTTTATTTTATTAAGCTTGGTTTCTTTTTTTCTTTTGTAAAAATATTTATTTTATTTTTTGTTTAATATGATATTTTATCATGCCTTTGTGTGACTTCTCCAGGGAAAAACAACAATTTTTAATTGTTATCGGATTAAAGAAAATAAATAATTTTATAAAAAATAACCCTTCAGCTTAACAAAAGAAATATAAATTTAAAGAAATTATTAAATACCCATGAACTTTAACTTTGTTTTTGTTTGATTATGTTTTAATAAAAGTCGAAACAAATTTGTTTAAAATTTATTTTAAATTGCACGATTTTTAAAACAAAAAAGACGATCTTTTTTATATTTTTCTCTGGAAATTGACGATTTTGACACAAATTTATCTGGCAGCTCTGAATAAAACCAAAACAAGGAAAGGCTAAACAAAAATTTAAAATAACAAAATATAAAAATTGTGTTATGTTTATTTTCATCATATAAATTATGCATTTATCATTTAAATTCCTTACATTTTTTATTTATTTTAAAAAAATAGGATGTAAACATATTTTTAATTTAAAATATCCACATTTTGTTTTTCTCGCACCAATTTCATGCGACTAATTTTGACAGTTCTTCTAAGAAACTTTTCGCAAAATATTGTTATAGAAACACTTTTTCTCATATCCTTCCAATAAATGCTGGAAAATTATTTAAATGACAGATAATTCTCGCAAAGAAGAGAAACAGAAACACTTGTGTGAGAAAAACCATTTTTTGTTTCATTTCACACTAGTGGGATGAGGGGAAAAGAAACGAGTACACAGATGCGTGTACTGTCTTTACGTTTTGCTTTTTCATTTGTTGTTTAATTTTGTTATTGTTTTCAATATCAAAAAAGCACATAACGTCAACATGACATGAATCATTTGAACGCCAATTCATGTTCAAAGAAGAAAAAGGAAGAATATTGTCAATAAGACATGAGTCATATGAACTCAGACCTATAAAGTAGCAATCATGTCAATAAGACATGAGCCGTATGAACACAGACTAATCTAATAGTGTCTATTTCTACAGACACTTAAAGAATTTTTACCAAAACTTACGTTTATATAAGCCAAATAAGGGACAAAAAGTGAAAAGTAATATATGTATATGTAGATATTATAAACAAAAATTATAAAAAAGAAATAAACCAAATAAAAAAATATTTAAAACAGCTTTGCGAATCTTTTATACATCTACACCATGGTATAAACAACACCTTTTTAAGTCCATTTTTAATACTTAAAAACACTTTGGGTATGGAAAACATAAAAATCTAATTTGTTTGCCTTAATTCTTCTTTATTCTTTTTTATTTCTATCGAACTATCACTTTTAATCTAGGAGCTTCTTTGTATGGACCAGGGTTACCGTTAGAAATTTTTAAAAAGTGACACAAAAGGTCGTTTTATAAAAATAGAATCACAAAAAAAGCCGATGACATGTAGCGTTGTTGACATTTTTCAACACACTTTAAAGATTTGTTGCTAAAATCGCTTTTTTAAATAAATATAATCCACCTATCGTGAATAATTTTTCCCTCGTAATTTTTCCCCTTTTCACATATTTGCGATCATGAACAACTCCCATGAAAAATTGTAATTCAAAGGAGAATAATAACGTGAAAAATTGTTCACGGGAAAAATTTCCCCTTATCGTGAAAATTTTTTTCCCTCGTAATTTGTTCACGGAAAAATTTCCCCTTATCGTGAAAATTTTTTTCCCTCGTAATTTGTTCACATATCCCTAAGATTTTCTCACTTTATTTTTGCTAGGGAACAGAATATGTATTTTAGTAGTTCCTCCTATAAATCAAATATTAAGGGTTAATAAGTTAATTAGACATAAACCGATATATTGCTCAACAAAATGCAAAACAACAGGTCGATTGCCTGCGGATTTGTGAAGCTTTCAATTGACTTGGTGGCAGAATTTTGGAAAATATTTTACTACATTAAATTTAAAAAGTGCAAAAAACTAACATTGTAATCAAACTATCCCTCCAATACTAAATATTTTGCTTTATTATTTTAACTTTTCTTTAAAATATATACTTGTATATTTTTGAACAAAAATTTCATGGATTTTTAATATTTTTTAATCTTTCTTCCTTTTTTACATTCACTGGAACTGATAGCGTGGAAAATTTTTCACATGAGATTCACGATTGCTTTTTTCCCTTCGAGGGGAATGAAAATTTCATGGGAACAAAAATTCCACTTGTTATTCACGATAGGGGTGAATATTTGTAGACATTCTTATAAAAACTGTCTAACTCTTTTTCATGTCAATTGGGGTACTCACAAGATGTGCTATCATGTTATATTATCATAATGTGCTAACAAATTATAATGGTTTAAAAACATTGTGGTTGCTTTGTCAACAAAAAGTGTCTTTAATTAATAGAACTTTGCTTGCTATGTTTATTGTGCTGTCGTAATTAATCGGAAGAGGCCTGCGCTGAACGGCTGAACCGAGCCGCATTCGTTTTTGAAAGCCGTTGCTAGTTTTATCCGGCTAATATTCGAATTTAACCTGCAGCTAGTTTTTTTTTGGTACAAATCACTTGCGGCGTCAAATTAAATCGGCTTCTGACTATGATGTTTGGTAAACAAACAAAATAAAATTTATTTCTGATTTGCGTCTAAAAAATTTAAAATAGATTTGATAGATTAGAATTAAAACATATTTTGATGTTAGGTAAAAATTTATTTTTTTTATTTGTTTGAAATCAGCTTACTTAATTTTTTGTTCACAACAGTCTTATTTTTTTATGTTATTTTCATATGTGTATGACTTTATGACACCTTTTGAATCCCCCACATGTGACAAACAATGTATAACACAATGTTGTCAAACGAAGAATAATTTTTTGATTTCTTTTAATATTATGACGACGATGTAAAATAGATCGCTGCTCGTTTTTGATAAATTTTTGTTAAAAAAGATCAGAAGGTGGCTCTAAAATTAAATAATCCATAAACTTAAAAGAATTTAAAAAGTATTACAAACACTGGCATACCGTCAAAAATGAGTTCAAATTGCGATTTAAGTCGACAAGCGGTAATCCTGGTTTGGGCGCTAACTAACAAAAAATATTATTAAAAAAAATATTTAACCTAGATGTCATCAAACTTGTTTGTTATTGGCGTTATAGTATAAAAACCCTAATTTTTAGAGCACCCTAGTAAAGGGCCCGGTTTGACATTTATGGACCGATTTCGACAAATTTCACTACTTCTCTTATTTAAGGTGGATATAAAAAAGATATAAAAAAGAATTCAAAAAGTGAAGACTAATGAGTAACATTAAAAAATGTATGGTTACAAACTTTAAGGGAAAAGTTGATGTCTCAGCCATTTGTAAACCAATCTGGCCAAATTTCAATAGCAAACTTTTCCGGACTCTATGACATACAAACATAGTTATAATCCCCATCACGTCTGGAGTCTTCATCGTACAAACGGACAGATAGACATCGTTAAATCAACACCGCAACTTATTAAGATCGAGCATCTAAGATAAATATTGTGAACAAACGGAATAACAACCTTATCAAACACTTTTAAAATATGCGTGCAAATATTTCCATAAAAGCCTTAAATATGCCCACAAACTCATAATTTTCTATTATGTAGTTTTATTTAAAGAAATGCTTATTACAAAATATAATCATATAATTTTCCTGTGTCATGTCATAAGGCCAATGTCATAATGTCCATGGACGTTGTAACAGACCAAAAAGTGTCATAAGATCCATGGGCATGGTATAACAAACACCGGCCTCGCTTACTAAAGCTTCTAAATTTGAGATTTGATATCGGGATTTTGAGAATCAGAATTCTGATATTCGGGATTCTGGCATTTTGTGACTTTGATAGTTACTTACTATTCCCAATTTTTAATATGTTATTTTGTAAAATCTTTGTCGCAAAGCTTGACAATAATGGAACCAAGAATTTTAATTGATTATAACACACGAAAAAGAGTCATAGTGTATCCATGGACCATATGACATTCAGTATATGGACTTTATGAAACTTTTAAAATTGACACTTCACTCATTAAATTATTACAGTAACTGATTGTGGGTTAATAAATTCGTTTTCCGTACTGTTAAAATTAAATAAAAATGCAGGCCCCTGGACGGAACAAAAAACTCTTCAAATTTCTGGGCTATGCCTCCATACGACCGTGGAAGTTTATTTTTGTTTCTTTTGTCATATTTGAATAAATCCCTATCAAAAAAAAAAAAAAAACTCTAAAATTGTTCAGTAATTGGTCATTTTAGAAAACTTTAACCCGATGTAATTTCTTTTTGTTCTTGTTAAAACTTGGATTTAAAAAATGCATATGAAAGAAAAGGACCAGTATATATTTATTTGTAATTGCAACAGATTGACTCAATGCCAATTCGTTTTGTTAAAAACGACTGTTAACCTACGTAATATGCAACTTTATGCAAAATATATCAGAAATTATTATGTTAGGAAAAATTTGTGAAATATGCAATGCATATTTTTCATGAAAATAGCATGAAAAACTTACCCTGTTTATTACTTGTGAAGGTAAAAAAATGAACCAAATAGGTTTAGTGCGGAATTAAAAAAGAATTCTATAAATATTATTTATCGGTCATTTGTTGTATAATTATGCTTATTTTTAAATTCGGTTTTAATTGCTTTTAAGTTCAATTGTATAAAAAATATGTTAGTTATTTTTTACAAACCCTACACAGCTGTTTTTGTTCTTTTAAAATCAGATGTAACAGAGCATGTAATAAAAAATGTGCAAATTAATGAAAACACGTAAATTGAACGTGTAAATTATAAATATATATACTTTATACTGAAGTATAAGGTGGTGCAAAAGTTGTCACCCGATGATCTTTGACTATAATTTTTTGAATAAATGAAAAACTTTAGTTTTGCTTCTGAATTGGGTTTGTTTGATTTCTAAATATTTTTTCAGCATGCGGGCCCAATTTATGGAATTTTCCATCACTATTGCTAGATCACTATCCGGCGATAGGTTCTTGCGTTTCTGATGACTATCATTCTGTTTTAGGACTTCATCATTCCGGGGCTTGTTAATCTAGACTCGTGACTTCAAGAAACCCCACAGAAGTCATCTAGAACTGTTGAATCTAGCGATCTTGCCGACCTGTGTAAACCACCAAATGAAGAGAGATTAGGCGAACCGGAAATGCAGCCCTCCGAATTTTGGTTGTGCCACCTTTTATAACAGGGGTGGGCAAACTTAGCACTGATATGATCGACATTATTTTTGAAAACAAAAGACTAAAAAAGGCTGCCCTGTTTTTATTTATATTCTTAAATTTGGTTTAGGCCCGTTTTCACAACTTACCGTTAGCTAATGGTAGGATTTTATCGGCCGTATAAAAAGTGTTCCATTATTACAACTTTACATTAACCTAACAGGTAGGATGAACCTTAATTTACTTTATCGCTCACTTTAGGTTAACGTTAAGTTTTAGTAATGGAACACTTTTTGAAAGGCCGTTTAAAGTCCACTTTAAGCTATTGGTAAGTTGTGAAAACGGGCCTTAATCTATTAAAATATTTAAACATTTTTAAAACAAATTTTTAAAAACATCTTCCTTTCCTTCACTTCGTTTTAAATTTGTTAATGGTTTTTTTTTCTTGCTGTTATTGTAATAAATAAATTTTAACGTATGATGATGGTGTTAATTAACTGCCTGTTTAACGATGTCGAACGTCAACGTTCGCATAGAAAACTACATTTGAAACAAAAACAAATTTTCGAATATTGTTTTTGTTTTACATATAATTTTCTATGCGAACGTTAACGTTCGAAATCGATGAACTGGATGTAAGTGTTCTCAGCAGGTTTATTTTGTTTGTTTGTTCTTGTGATGAAATTTTTAATTTAAATCAATTTAAAGCATTTGTTGGCACATTTATTTATGTATCTAATCGCCTTGGTCGTCGTTGCCATTCAAACACAAGTTGAATGTTGTTGCGATCATTAACAAAAATTTCATAATGTTAATTAAGCAAATGATTTTGAACTTGACAGTGGTCCAATGAAACCATTCGTTTAAGTTCTTTTTGTAAAAATTTTCTTTTCTGAATAGGAAACAAATTAAAATATAATAATGTAATAAACAGACATATATTACAAATATATTCGTTTGAATAAACACACACACAGCCTTTCCTTTAGTTTTTTTTTCTATATTACCTATTTTTTTTTTTGTCAATGGCAAAAATTGTTTATTTGCCTTTAAGCAAAAGTGGAAAAAGCAAAAGAATATTTTTACACGTTTTTGTTATGTATGACAAAACTGTCATAATGACTTAATGAAATATAATTTTTTTAAATTTTTTCCAATTACCAATTTTCTTCTTTTTTTGTTGTATGTGTAAAATTAAAATCCTCTTAACTTGTCTAAAATGTGTGGCTGTTGAAAAGTCTTTTAAATGAAAGTGGTTGTCATGTTATTTCAACTTTTTATTATTTTTTTTTAAATATTACTTTTTAGTTTCGCCCTACTTTATTTGTTTTAAAAATTCCCATACAATTTTTATATTATGTGTATTTTTATTCACTTCATTTAAATATTGTTGGTACAAGTAAATTGTTTGCTAAGTTTGTAACAAATAGGAATTTGTTTTGCAGAAGTGCATAACACTGTAGGCTTAAACGGTTGGAAACGAACTGAGATAGAATTGAATTTACGTCCAGAAATAATTAAAGTAGTTTTAATCTAGAACTGAACAAGGACTGAACAAAAACTGAATTGGAACTGAACTAGAAGCGTAAGTGCTGGTTTACATTCTTCAAGATTTAGCCGTCCAGTCTTGAGAATTTAGGAAAGAAGGAAAGAGAGAATGTTATTTCTTTTCCTCTCTCTCCTAAAAACTCAATACTTGACGGCTAAAACGTGAAGAGTGTGAACCAGCACTAAGAGAACTGAACTACAACCGAACAAGAACTGAACTTCAACCGACCGAGAATTGAACTGGAATCGAACAAAACAGAACAACAACTGAAGTAGAACTGAACTTAATTAGAACCGATCTAGAATTAAACGATACCTGAACTAGAACTGATGTAAAACCAAACTAAAACCGAACTAGAACTGAAATAGAATTTATCTAGTACTTAGCAGAAACTAAACTATAGGGTGTCCCAGTATTAACGCAAGATTTGAATTTGTCGCCATTTGTGCAGTAAATCGTTGGCAACCCTATTAAAAAATTTGACAGCTGACATGTTAGGTTTATAGCCTTTTTACACTGATCAACATCTAACATCTACCATCAATTTGCCACCATTTGCGAAGATGTTAACATCTTTCCATAAAAACCAACATCTTTTAAAGATGTTCCTATCTCATTTTATTCCATTCTTCATCTTTCGATTATTTTAGTGTCATCACTAGAGAAGTGGCAACAATTTCTATTATTATTGTGGCATCACTGACAAAAAGAAGTTTGTTTTGAAAGCAGCGTTACCATTTGTCAAGTTTTATCTTTATTGCAATGTTTTTTTGTTAAGAATTTTTTATATTTTTAAACAAATTCAACTTCAAACATATTTTTAAGTTTTGTTTTTAAATTTTGGCACTTTTGTGAGAAAAAACATTTTTAATTTAAAACAAGTAAGAAAGTATAGTCGGTTAAGCCCAACCATACGATACCCTACACCACAGTATTAAAAACACATCATGCTTATATGTCCATATAAATATGGATTTATCTATGTTTATAAAAGTCATTAAAACCGTTTTAAAAGTTTGTGAGATGGAGAAATATCCCCCTACCTCCCCTTGTGGTCCTATTTTTAAAAAATGCACCCCTTTTGGGTCCATAAAGATATGGTACTATCTATGTCTTAAATTTCATTATAATCGGTTTGATAGTTTCTGAGAGGAAGAAATTTCCCCCTATCTTCCCTTGTGGTCCTACGATTTGGCCCATTTTCAATAGGCTTGGTCCTTGTGGCAATAAGAACCTTTGTCTCAAATTTGATCAAATTATCTCCAAAATTGCGACCTGTACTTTAGGTTACATGGACAGCCAGCCAGCCGGACGGACATCGTTAGTTCGAATCAGTGATTCTGAGTCGATCTGTATACTTTAAGATGGGTCTAGGACCAATATTTTAAGGCGTTACACACATCAGCAAATCAAATGCATAATACCCTCTCCACTATTGTGGTGTGGGTATAAACTTTTTTTTTCAAAAATGGTGACATTTTTGTTTGATGGTAGATATTAGATGTGAGCAATGTAAGCGAATGTTTCACATTTTCTACATCTTTGATGGTAGATGTTAGATGTTGATCAGTGTAAAAAGCCTATTAGTCAACATGAAGCGTTACACGGTAGAAAAACGTGTCTTCATTATTGAACAATTGAAAAAATTATTTAAAAAATTAACTTTGTCAACCATGAAGAGATTAATTGAAAAATTCAGAGAGTCTGGATCTGCTTGGATAATTCTGGGACACCATATACCGACCTAGTACTGGACTAGTATTGAAATATAACTAAGCTAGACCTAAATTAGAAATTGATCTAAAACTAAAGTAGAACCGATTTTGGACGTAACACGAACTTAACTAACACTGAACTTGAACTTAAACTAAACTTGAGCTTGACTAGAACTGAACTTGAACTTAAGCTGAAAATGAACTGAAGAGGAACTAAATTGCAATTGAACCTGAACTAAACTAGTATTCAAATAGAAAAACCTAGAACTGTAACAAGATCTGGATTTGAACTGAACTTGAAATTAATTTTGAAACTGTTTTAGAAGTAGACTAGAACTGACTAGAATTAAACATAAACTGAATTAAAAGTAATCTAGAATTTAACTATAACCGATCTAGAATTGAAAGGAAACAACAATAGAAGAGAACTTGAACTGAAATAGAGCTGAACTAGAACTAAAGAAGAGTTTAACTTAACTAAACGTCAACAAAACTAAATAGAAATAAACTAGAATTTAAAATTTGAAAACAGAAAATTAAAACTAAACTAAAAATTAAAAGAAGGGCAAACTGAATTAGAACTTTAATGAACATAACCTTAAAATACCTGGAACTTAACTAAAATAGAATAGAAAGTTAATTGCACATTTTTTTTAAGTACAAAATTAAAACTTGTTCATTATCACTTTCATTCGTATTCGCTTTCCAGAACAATACGTGCTTATTTTCAATAATTGTTACTAGTAAGTGTTCACGTGCTCGAAAAACTTGCAACGAGAGAGTGAACAAAGAGCATAAAAACTTTTGAGACAAAAAATTTATTGAATATTTCTAATAGTAAAATTTTTACTAAGTCTGGGTTCACACTATGAAAGTTTTCTTTCAGAAAGTCTGAACTTATACGTGAGAGAGGAGAAAAGAAAAGCATGTTCTCTCTCACCAATAAACTCAGATTTTCTGAAAGAAAACTTTCATAGTGTGATCCCAGACTAACAAGAATTATTCAATCTCCTTGTTTCATGTTCTACTTTCATAATTTTCAAATTAACTGCCTGTTTTTCAAACTGAAATAAAAATTTTCGTTTAGAAATTTATATTGAAAACAAAAGTAAAGTAAAAGAAGCCAGTAAAGCAAATGAACACAGCTATTATTGTTAAAAAGTATTCATAGAAATATTTCACATTAACTTCATGCTCTGCTACCTACCTTATTTAAATAAATTTAACAAAATCTAAATTAAAAATGTTTCACAACCATGCCCGGTCATTATCTGCTAACTTTTTTCCCATTTGTTTTTTTTTCTCTCTCTCTTTAAACAAATTTTCATTAAATTTAATTTTGACAACAGACATTCTATTGTATATTTAAAAAAAAATTATAATCTAGTCATTTTACCTCGGAAAAAAATAATGTTTATCTTTTTATTACAATCTTTATTTCTTAACTATTTCAGGTATTTAATTTCCCACAAATTGTTAACAAATCTTGTATTTTATTTACACAATAGTACTTATTTAACTTTTTGGGGCTAAAATAAATCTCATTTGTGAGTAGGGGGTGGACAGGCTTTTTTTTTTAGCGTTTATTGTAGCGTTGTTTTTAACAGTTTTTTTTTAATTTCGTTTGGTCGGTGGTAACCTTCTGAGATGGAATGATGGGGCTGCAAGTCTTTTTACATTGGAACTGTTTGGTTTCATTATTTTTTTCTATTGACATTAAGTTAATTTTTATCACTGTTTTTTAATTATGTTTAAGGTTTTTTTCTCGTTTCATTTTTTCTTTTAAAAATATATTTTCTTGTTTAAATATAATATTTTCTTTTACTATTTCTTTTCAGGTAAGTTCTAACTACAACCAACTTGTGGCTTGTTGGAGGCTATAATAAGCTTTTCTTTTTCTCTTACAAAATTGTCCAAATCAGTGGTAGGTATTTGTTGTATTTATTTATTTTTTTTTTATTTTTTTTTTGAACTTAGTGTCATTAGTGGTTTTATGAAATTTTAAAGGAGATCCTTTGTTTAATGGGACTTTATTAACAAAATGTCTTAATGAAAAAATAAAGATATCTGCGATTTTTGTTGTTTCGTCTACTTTAATGCCTTGTAGATTAAAAAAGTTAACAATATAAATTGGTTTATTATTTTTAATCTACGACGAAAAATAAAAAAAGAAAAGCTGTTAAAATATTTGTTTTAATTATTTTTATATGAAAACCTATGAAATATGTACCTAAAGTCTCAAGATAACTTCGTGTTTCATATTATGATATAGGGTGACTCATAATTAACATTATGATTTATTAAATAGGGAACTTCTTTCTTGCTGATTTAATTTTAAGGTTTACATTTCTGAAAATTAAGGTTTCGAACAATTTTGAACAGTAAATTGGTATATTTTTTGAGTTCTACCTGTTAACACCAAAGGTGGAGTGAGTGGGCTCTTCATAGACTTAGATCTTAGAAGACCCTGTAAAGTATGTATATTCTGGGTTCTTATGGGTGGCTTGATTTAACGATGTCCGTATGTCTGTTGAAATGGGTTTTCCGAAGACCCACATATAATGGGCACTTGGTTGTTATATCTTTACATCTGCTCCTTTTCATTTTGCTTTTCAAGCAGATCGGTACATAAATGACTGTGATATAAGCAAATAACCACTACTGCCTCTAACTTTTTTCACAAAATTCCATGTTGCTGTTGTGTTTTCATACCCATCACCTTTTTGTAAAAGTTGGCTTTTTATTATTTTAAAGCCTTTTATCACATTTTACACGTAACAAATACATACATATATTTGTTGGTTTAACGATGTCCGTCTGTTTTTCTGTATATCTGGAGAACAGAAAGAATAAACGATTTCTAGTTAGGAACTGGCATCTTTGTTATCTATAGACAAAATCCTACAAAATTTGGGCGGGTTCGAAGAAGTGGGCGTGGCACAAAATATATTTATTTATATCTTAAGAACGGTAAGAAAAAAATTGTCGAAATTTGGTACACATACACAACCTCTCTAAATAAAAAATGTGGGTGGGACTGAAGAAGTGGGCGTGGCACCTCCCGTACAAAGACATACTAGATATCTTAAGTTTTCAAATTAAGTACAAGCATCTTGGTTAGCAATATACAATATCCGACAAAATGTGGGTGAGATTGGTTAAGTGGGCGTGGCACATTCCGTACAAAGACATTATGAATTTGGGTTGATCTAGAGAACAGCAACAGCCAAAGTTTCCAAATTACGTACAGGCATCTTGGTTATCAATACATAACATCCTAAAAAATGTCGGATTTTAATAACTTTCTGTCAGGGACCGAAAATAACAGTTATATTGGAATTTTAAAACAAAAAAAGCATATAGAAGTATATGGGCATTTCCATGTCATCGTACGTCACATTTGTACGCCTTCAGAGGGATAGAAATTATGCAAAAATAGTATTAACTGGAAAATTTTTTTATCATTATTTTTCATTTAGAGGGTACTATACATATATGAAAAAAAGAATTGTTAAGTTCGGAACCTCGTTGTCCAAAATATCGAGCAAAATAAGTGCATATCGTACGTGACATAAAACGGAAGCGAGTTTGAGGTGAATGTAAAACAATACGAAAATCTGCGAATTGTGGGAGGTTTTTCTTCTTTTTAATTTTTTACATTAAACCGCATATAATCCGTAATTGGAAAAAGAAAATTTTTTTTGGATGGTTTTACAATGAACAAAATGTAATATCGTTCGTGACATACCGTACGTGACAGATTTTTCTCTTATAGTATTTACATGGCATGAAATATATTTTTTGTAAATATATGTATATAAAAACTTAAAACAAACAAGTAAGAAAGTATAGTTGGTCAAGCCCGACCATATGATACCCTACACTATAATATATAAAAAAAATTTTTTTGACAGTGTACCCTTCTTTGGGCCCGCGGCTAATCAAGATCGCCAGAACAGAATTATGCTATAAGGTTAAGAATAATATAAAAGTTATTTGTGCCGATTATTATTTAGTTATCTCCATCAATATGAGATTTGTGTGCCCCTAGCCGATTTAAGGATGGGGGTTTATATGGGACCTATGGTTAGTTTTGGACCTAGCCTAGTCATGACATAGTACCTATCGTAAAAGTCATTGCCGGAAATTTTTATGTAAATACAAACATTTATAAGGAAGTTATGGCACTTTAAGCTATTTTCGCGATTAGCACTTGTATGGGAGCTATGGTCAAATATGGACCGATTCCAAAAAAGTTTTGTAAGATGATTTTGATTGTAATAAAATAAGGTTTGACCTAATTTAAACTTAATACCAACATAATAAGATGATGCATTTAGTTGCATTTTAGTACTTACAATATCGTACGTGACGAGCTTTAAAAGCTTATAAAATTTTTATTATACCAATTTAATAAAAAGTTCCGATCAATATTTTGTTGAAGCAAATATCTTGCTTTGAATTTTTATTTTTAAATACCTTAGACTGACCAATTTCAAATGACAAAGATAAATTATGTTTTCGCACCACGTACGTGACATTAGAATAGCATCCAAAACAAACACAAAAATATACCGCTAATCGAACTATAAATTTGTTCTTTCGTCATGGATCTTGTTCATTGTTGTTGTAACAATAATTTCTGTATTTAATCGTCAGAATATTAAAAATTGTCAATTGCTGTAACTAAAAATGAATAAATGAGAAAGTGAGTTAAAAATATTATGTTTTGCTTTTTAAAAATTGTAATAAGCTATAAGTACCTCGGCATAGTAAAATTTGGGTGTTTTTTCCTTTTTACCATATTTAAAAAAAAGTTTCAAGCGTTTTTATTTTTTGAGTCGTGGTTGACATTCTCATGGAAATGCCCATATGTCAAAAACGCAATGCAAATTTATGTAGAAAGCAACAAAATTACATAATATTTTTGACTTTGTTGTTGCTTGCAATGTAATTTTTGGCGTTGCATTTTACAAAGTTAGGGCCTATACATATGTATTTTGTGTTTCTTTTCATTAAATTCCCTGCAAATAATAGGACCAGTCCAAACACGCGTGTAAAGAGTAGCCCACAAGGGACTAGGACTAGTTCAAAAGTAACCCAAACGTATGAAAAAACATGGTCTATTTAACTGTATGATGTCCTATGGCAGGACCATATAACTAAGCTTTGGACTACAAAGGAGTAGTTTTATAACTAACCTAATGTATACTCAAGAGGATTAGTTTTGAAGTCGTTTAAAAACGAAAGCATGTCGCTAAAAAACGAAGACATGTCGTATCACTACAAACTCTTTTTAACAATGGCATGGTCCATGCTTGCATTACATCGGACCAGTCCATGGAGTAGTCCATTTTATCAATATGGATCAGGTGGTCCAATTTTATTTGCAGGGTTTTCCTCCAAATCATTAATAATAGCAAAATATCGACCAATATCTTGTAAAATTAACATTTTTAACTTTTTGCAACAACTTTTTTATTCGGCGAAAAACAGCTATAGCCGTTGTTAAATGAGTTAAAAAAATCTATTGTAGATCAAAAGCATATTTTTAATAAAAGTTTACTTTAAAACTCTTAGGCCCGTTTTCACGACTGACCTTTAAAGATCGAAATAGTTAATGGCACCTTTAGCACAAGTGAGAAATAAAGTTACCTTCAACTATTTTTCGTTTTCACAACTTCTGTATAATATAAACTTAACATTTTTAAAAATGTGGCAACACTAAAGTAAATACCGATTATTTTTGCTAAAATAAAAATACGAACAGGCAACTACGTACTTTCTTTTACTTTTCTCATTTTAAATTTTTGGGTGCACAAATATTTTTTAATAATGGCAAATATTAATAAAATACCGCGTACACGTGAATTTAACATTTTGTAAATTTTATTTGTCAAAATACGAGTTTGTTATTAATTTACAAAATATACGTATACTTGGAGTTGCCATATATAAAAAATATGTGAATATAATATGGCAATCTCAAATCTAAACCTTACGACCAATGTTACCACCAGCAAAATTCAAAATAACACTTGAGATGAAGCAAAATAACCCGATTTAGTTCAAATTACACCTGATAAACAATTGAAGTTTTATTTAATAAAAAGACATTTACAAAGTAGCAAAATAAAACAAACTCATTGAAAGAAGATCAATATAAGTCAAACTGATAAAATTCTTATTGTAATTTTAAATAAATTCACAAAATTAACATTTAAGACTTAAAACAATTAATAAAACATAAAATAAAACTCCTAAAATAATGAGTTTAACTTCCACATTTGGTTGCATATATCTATGAATATGCTCATTGCAAGTCCTTTATAATGGGTGTTTTTTAGCCCCATAGACCTTACGAAAGGTTAGCTGTCAAACGAACTGTCATACTGCTTTCACTTTTTGCTCAGGCACACATCATGAATAGATTCATGCTTGAACAACGACACCAAATTATCCAAATTTTTTTTGAAATTCAGTCATCGATTTTCCGAACTTTTAAGCGAGTTCGTGATTAAACTGGCGCAACTTATTTTTTCACAAATGATAGCAATGTGTTGACTTAGAGAAAATAAACTGTCAACAAGACTTCAGGGCATTCGTCATTTTATTCGTGACATGCAGCCAGCAATGCTCGAAGACAAGCGCGGTGGTGCCTAATTGTTTGAAATCAGTTTCAAATGGTAATGTCGTGTATCAATCTGCGATCAAAATTAATTTTTTTTTTTTGTGTTGTCTACCATTTTAAGTTTCATGGTCTTACAAAATACCCTTTATCCCTAATTTAGTAAACAAAATGCCTGCAGGGTTTACAAACTAAAGCATTAAAAAGTTGCAATAAAATTAAAAATAAAATTAATTATGGGTTGCAATATTGTAAACATATCTTTCCCCATGGTTGTTTTTAGTTTGAATAACTTTTTTCTATAAACTTGAGGTTCTTAATCACTATGATAGGCATCTTTATCCAAATCTAAGGGTTCATCTTGCGACATTAATTACCAAACTTTTGAAAATATATTTTTAATTATTGAAGTCTTTTCTTAAAAAGCAACCGCGACTTTGGTTCAGAAGACTGTGCATTTTTAAGCAACAGTATTTAAAAAGAAATAAATGTCATCACTGAAATCGAACCTGGATTTTATTTGGGTATCTTAAGTAAGAATTTAAAATTACACCTGAATTACACCTAAGAGAAATTACCCACGCTCTACCCACAACAGTAAAAATTATACCAAATTCGGGTATTTACCCACAAAGTGGCAACACTGCTTACGACAAAAGTTAAAGGTAGAACGTTCCTCTCTTTACCTTATCCTTCACTTTTAGGTTAAAGGGAACTTGTGATAATTAAAAACTCATTATCCGTTCGATAAATTCCTACATTTAGCTATCGTTAAGTCGTGAAAACGGGCCTTAAAATATGCTTTGTTTATGACTATTTTGATTATGATTTTTTCGACCAAAATTAACAGTTATATTTTTATTTTTTTGAACAAAAAAACGAGTTATTTTTTGATATTTATTTTTTCGAGCAAAAATAAAACTTATTCTCTAAAGAAATGTACGTGTAAAAATAATTTAGTTGACTTTAAATGTTTATTTTAATGTGTAATCATCATTGAGATTTCTTATTAAAAAACACGTACATTTCTTTAGAGAAAAACTTTTATTTTTGTTCAAAAAAAATAAAAATAAAAAAATAACTGTTTTCATCTAACTTTTATGAAAAAGAGGAATAACTGTTACGGTCCCTGCTTTCTGTACCTACTTCACTATAATGAAGGGTATATAAGATTCGGCTTGTCCGAGTTTAAAACTTTTAATTGTTTAATTTCCCACATAAATCAAACTAATTTTCTTTATTTTTGTTTTTACAATTTTAACTTAAATGAGTAAGTTTTATATTAAAACGTATGAAAAACAGTTTAATTAAGTCATAACATGAAAATGTAATTTAAATCTTTTTCTTTAAAAATTTTCCTTTGTTTTTTTTTGTTACGTTTCTAAGAAGATTTTGCTGTTGTTACAAATTTAACACCCATTACAAATTGCTTTTAATGCAGTTATATGAGCGTTTTCAGTTTTTTCCTGATCTACTTTGTTTTTTCAGGCAAGACTTGGGGGTAATTTAATTTATGGAAACAAAAAGTTTGTTTTTTTGTGTTTATTAAAAGATGAAAAACTTGGGTATGTCTGTCTGTCTGCCTGGTTCCAGAGCACACTTTTCTTAGAACAATTTTTATTTTATTTAATTTAATTTTTTTCTCTTAGTTTTTGTTTTATATGTAGATTTTTGCCGTAATATAAGTGAAAGAATACCTCGTAGTAATGAAATAGTTTAAACAGAAGTTTTTATTTTATTTATCTTTCTTTATGCTGAATTATTTTTTGCTTCTTCGTCATCATTTTGAGGTTGATAAAATGTATTCCATGTTAAATTCTAGGGGCGTGCCAACGATTACTGGGCACAAAATCCCAACAACGACAGCAACAACAACTTAAACAAAACCAACAATAATAACACCAGCAATAAAACTCTTTACTTTATTTAAATTTTATGCAGCAAAAAAAAAACCAGGCGGCAGTTAAGACAGAAAAAATTTTAATACGAGTTTGTGCACAGCAAGTCATAGTTTTAATAGAATGTAAAATTGTTAAGAAAAGAAAAAAAAAATAGGAATAAATAACTAAAAAAAGTGACTTAAAGTTTACCACATTGAGTTTACGTACTAACAATTTACTTTAAACTAACAGATACAACTTCATACTAGCAGCAACTGACAGCACCAGCAGCAGCAGCCACAACAAGCAATTGTTTATAATTTTGTAACTAAAAGGTTTTTAAAGAAAAATTTATGTACCATGAAATGTTTTCTTGCTGTTGTTTTTACTTTTTTTTTTTTTTTTTTAATTTTTGCAGCTTAAAGTTGTTTATGAAGAATGAAATTGTTACAAATATTTTTACAGTTTAATGTTGTTGTTTTTTTAATGAGTTTAAATGTATCTTTTTAAAATATATTGCTATTATTCCTTTGAGTTATTAGTTGCAAAAATAGGGTTTCTAATTTTCCGGGAAAGCATAAAATTATCTATTTACCGGGAATTTTCTCTTTAAAATAATATATGCAATACAATTTTTTATGTTATACAATAATATTCTGGAAATCAAATTACAGTAAAATTTAAATCAATCCCATTTTAAAAACGACCTTCTTTTCAAAGTTTATAAGAGTATTCCCTTATTTATACTTTATACTTAAGGGAGCACTTATCTCTACCAAAACTAATCTTAAAATCAAAAAATAAATTTAAACGGAAAATCTCAATCGATTTAAATTTCACTCGGCTTGAAATATGGGACAAGGACCAGCTAAACTACACAAGATGTTTGACAACAACATGTTTATATGAATATTAAAAAATTTTACTGTCTTATGTAAAAAATATATCTCGCACTAGGTAAACGATATGTTAAGTCCATACACTTTTGCTAGGCTTAGGTCCGTTTTCTCAACTAACCGATAGTTAAAGGTAGGATTTTATCGACCGTGTAAAGAGTGTACCATTGTTACAACTTTACTTTAACCAGAAATAAGCGATAAGTAAAATAAAGCTTCATTATACCCAGTAGTTTCAAATAAAGTTGTAATAATGAGACAGTTTTTATACGGCCGATTAAATTCCATCTTAAGCTATCGGTACGTTGTGAAAACTTGTCTTAGGTCCATTATTACAACTTTAAATTAGTTAAAAGTATGATTTTGTCGAACGTTTAACAAGTTATTTATTATTTCACCTTAACTTTAATTTACCTGGAAGGTAAAATAACCTATTGTGGTCTAATTATAGCAAAGTTGTAATACTTAGTGAAAAACTTTTTATTGGGGCTAATAAATCAGTGCAAGTTAAACTCTCTTTTTGGCTTCAAATGTGCTTAGACCAGCAAATCTATAATTCAGTAAACATTTAAGCCATCTCTAAACGCATAAACTTGGGCGTTTAAACTACCAATACAAACCATATGAATTTGGCAAAATTTATCGAAGTGCTGCCACATTATTATTTTTTGCACTTCATATAATATATGGGGCACTGATTTACAGCTGTTAAAATTAAACTACATATAAATTTTAGTTTAGTTCAACTAACAAACGTTTAAACATTCATTGATTTATTAGGAAACATTACTTAGCATACGGTACACACATCCAGAAACGATACATATTATTTAAGTGTTTGTGTATTTGTTAGTATACAACCCTTAGTACCGTTCATAACTTTGTTCACTAAAGTAACAAACATTAGGTAGTGTTCTGTTTTTTAACGGAACAAATTGTAGTGATTCTACAGACATTCATTATATTTTTTTAATGTTCTTTAGTGTTTTGTTTTCTTACATTAACATGACACTTTTTATCATTGTGATGTCAGCCTTAACATCACATGTCCAAATTGTCATCAGGTGAAATTTTTTTCAATGGGATGCCACATCGCCTTCAATGAAATGAATCAGAGTCAGTTCAATAAAAATTGTAATCAGTGCGTTCTTAAATTCCCGGGAATTTCAAAATAAAAAAATTTCCCGGGAATTGCCGAAAATTTTGTTTACAAACAGAAACCCTTTACTTGAGTTTAAAAAAAAAAACTTTCAACAAATTTTTGCATATAATAAACATTTATATTTCAAAGGAATTTCTATTACTTTACAAATTTTGATACCATTGTACAGGTTTGTAAGGTTATGTTTATTTTATTCCTCGGCAATTCTTCTTATATGACATTAAAAAAGTTTTAAAGTTTACAAAGCAACAATTCAAGCTTGTGCTGTATGTTTAATAAAAAACATTGAGATATTTTGCCAGATTATTTCTTGCAAATATTTCAAATAATTTTATCAAATAGTTATTTATTGTGACTTTAAATCGAGTGCAAACAAAAATTCCCAAAAAAAAAAAAAATATGTACAGTCACACAGATAATAGTACGTACCCCTTAAAAATTCTTTAATTTTCCAAAAATTGGTGATATTTAAAAAAAGTAAATAAACCAGAAGTTTTTAAATGAAAGCAAATATTTATTTCGTTATTTAAATTTAAGACTTTTGATTTGTCCGCATACTTTTTTTCTTCTTTTAGTTGTTTATTTAATTCTAAATTTAAGTGGTTAGTTTCTTTTGAAATTATAATTATATAGCCAAAATAAGTCCCTATGTCGTCGGTCGTCTTAAACCTTCGTATAGGAAGCAGAAAACTTCAAGAATTAATATTATGGTCTCACTGTGCTTATTGCCTCCTATTACTATACATATCGCACTTAATCAACACGATTTGATTTAATTAAAAGAAGATGAAAAACCATAACATAACATAATCTTTCTAAATAACAAACGGAAAATTTGTTGACGATTTTCAAAACAAATTCTTGGCTTTTCAAAAATAGCCAATAAAATCGCCATAAATTTTATAAATCGCCATTTCGCCAAATCAAAAATTCGGACGCAAAACAAGTTTTAAAATCGCCACATCAGACCACCCTACTTCTAAACCGCACAAACTGTCTCGCACGTTGAAATCTTTTGAACATATTCAGTAAAAGCTGCGATAAGTAATCGATTTACTACAGGTGCATTTTTTTTTTGCAAATTTCAAAAGTAAAGCAACAAAATATTTGCTGTTTACACTATTTAGTTTAAATGACAATAAAGGCCAATTTTACCAATTCTATTAAAATATGAATTCATATTTAACAAGTAAGAAAGTATAGTCGGTCAAGCCCGACCATATGATACCCTATACCACAGTATTAAAAAACACATCATGCTTATATGTCCATATAAATATGGATTTATCTATGTTTATAAAACTCATTAAAATCGTGTTAAAAGTTTGTGAGGGGCAGAAATTTCCCCCTACTTCCCCTTGTGGTCCTATTTTTGAAAAACTGTATAGCTTATGTGTCCATATAGATATGGATCTATCTATGTTTTGAATTTCATTAAAATCGGTTTGAGAGGCAGAAATTGGCCCTATCTCCCCTCGTGGTCCTATTTTTTAAAAAATACATTCCTTTTGTGTCCATGAAGATATGGTTCTATGTAAGTTTTAAATTTCATTAAAATCGGTTTGATAGTTTCTGAGAGGAAGAAATTTCCCCCTATCTTCCCTCGTGGTCCTACGGTTTGGCCCACTTTCAAACGGCTTGTGTGTCAATAAGAACCTATGTCCCAAATTTTATTGAATTATCTCCAAAATTGCGACTGGTACTTTGCGCACAAGGTTACATGGACATCCAGCCAGCCAGCCGGACGGAAATCGTTAGTTCAACTCAGAAAGTGATTCTGAGTCGATCGGTATACTTTAAGGTGGGGGTAGGACCAATATCTTAAGGCATTACACACATCAGCACAAATGCATAATACCCTCTCCACTATTGTGGTGTGGGTACAAATATAGTTTTTATTTTTATATGACATGAAAAATGGCAGATGTTAATTTAACCTTCAATAAAAGTTATTAAAGACACACACCATTTGTAAAATACTTTATCTATTGTTAATTTTAAGGTTATACAACCCATAATACAATTTCAACGTCATATAAAACTTCAAAATATAGCGTGTTTATACTTAAGTTACCTTTGTAACTCTTTTCTTTAGCACAAGTAAAACGACTTCATCAAAAACCTTAAATATACTCTTTAATTTTCTTAATAACACTACAAACTAACTTAAATTGTCTGTTACGGATGTAAAACATAAAATGAATGAAAAATAAAACAAAAAAAAAAGATTTTATAATTGAAGCGTTTAAAGTTGTACCAGGTTTTATAATAACGATGTCTTTAGAAACGCAACACCTGATGTCTGCTGTCAAATTGTAAAAGACTCGAAAGACATGACTGCCACTAAACGATGCAATCAGAAAAAAGTGAAAAATTTATATTTATAAATTAAATAAAGAGAAGCAGGAATTTAAAGAAATAATTAAAAAGGTGATGCACAAATAAACAATATCAAAACTTGGAAAAAAGAAAATAAAACCATAAATGAAGTGTTTATTAAAATATAATTAAAAACAATACACAAACACTTGTTTAAATGCCGTTTCAAAAGGAATATTGCGGATAAATATATGCTGTCAAATACAGTGACTAACAGCACAAAATCAATAATTTAAAAATGTCTTTAATTAAATGTATGTATATTAGGGGTACAACCAAAACAAGGCCCTATCACCACGCTGTAGCCGATGTTGTGCTGAAATCGAAAAATGTTTCCTCAGGTCATTTCGGAACAAAAACGTTCCGCGTCGAAGCCGATTTCTGAAAGCCCTTTAAATTTTTTATTTTTTCAAAATTTTTTATTTTATAATTATTTAACTATTTACATTTCTTAATGTAATTATATGATTATAATCAAAATTACAATCTAAAAACTATCTTTGTAAAGTGAAATTAACTTTAGATAAAGAGTTCGTGTTGATTTGCATTGGGGTAATATATCTTGTACGACTTTGATGGCGCGTTCCGCACAAATGTTGCTGCGTTGTGTTTTTGGAATTCTTGATTCATCTTTCACCCAATGTCTTAGAAAGCATATCTGAGCATTAGTAAAGCCCGATAATGATTTGTTTCAGGCTTCGAAGTCATTTTTATTGTGACAAAGATCTGAAAACCAAATGTTGTACCAAGGGCCACATATAAAATTTTGAAAAAACAGAGTTGCATTAGCAAAAATCGGTTGTTTGTAACTAGTTTATCTCAAAAGCTAGTAACAAACCTGTTTATGGTTTGTATGGATAAATAAGTTTCGCAAACTAGTTTATTACCATAAACAACTTATAAACTGTTTATGGCGTAGGTGTAAATGCATTATTACTGATCCCAAACTTAATTGCATTTGACGCGGAACCTTTTTATTGTTTTTTTATGCACTACATGGTATGGGTAGGGCTATTTTGATATTTTAAAAAATTTAAAAAAAGTTGTATCCCTAATGTATATGTATGTTCATATGCATAAACACTTAAGTTTAGTAATGCTATTGCAATAAATTTCGGTCTGCAACAGTTTTATAAAACTAGAGATCACACTGCCAACTTATTAAGCCCATTCCTGAAATATTCTAACTGTTGGTGAAGCGATATCGCCCTTTTGAATTGGCATTTAAACAGCTACTGATTAAAGTTATTCACTATCATATCGCATCGATTTCTCTAAAGGGAGTCTACTTTAGATTTTCGGTACAGGGTAGTAGTGGGTTTTTATTTTTTGTAAAAAGTATCGGAAAGCTAAACAAAATGCCAATAATTAACCTCAAATAAAAACTACTTTTTTAAGATTCGGGCACGTTATAGAAATCAAAATGAAGTGGAATTGAAATCGAACGAGATTTCGGTCTTAATTATTAACAAAATCAATGTAGTTTTTCTTATTTTTAACAGTGGTTCTTGTAAAAATAAATGGTGCTTAAAGTCTGAAGTAAAGAAAAAGGAATATTTTGAAAACTTTCTTTTCAGGCTTGTTTTCAAAATTTGTGCGATTTTAAATCCACTTAATTTCGATTTATAGAACATGCCCGATTATCTTTAATAGCGTATTTCCGATGTGCGAAAGAATTCTTGCTTTCGTACAACTACATTAAAAACAAAGTTTTTAGAATTTGTTTTAAATGTAATTATTCGAAAGTAAGAATTCTTTCGCACATCGAAAATAGGCTTTTGTATTTGTTTATATTTACTCCAAATTAAATATCACTGTGGTAGCTGATATGACACATACCTCTGGTACGTAGTAGACCAATTTACCCCTTTAACTTAAATCAAGGACCTTGCAAAAAAATTTAAAAAAATTCTTGTTATAAAGTTCACGGATTTTTTTCGTGTGTTACCAAATATCTAATTTAATTTGTTTTTTAATAAAAATTTGTCTTATTTAAAAAAAGGTCATAAATCTTGTAATCTAAAAATAAATTTTTGTTTCTTTAAAAAAAAAAAAAAAAAAATTTACAAAAATGTTTTCTTATTTTAAAAATATCAATGTCTTGAATTTTTCTTAATTTATGTATATTTTTGTTGGTTGCTTTCTTCATGTGCATGTTTAAAAATCAACTTTTAAAAATTTTTGTTGTTTTAACTAAATCAAAATAATTTTTAGTAACATTAACAAAATAATTTAAAATTACAAAAATTATGTTTGAAATAACAAACAAATATAAACTATACCAAAAATTTATAACATGTTAAGAAACATCTTGTAAATGCAATAGAGTGTGACCTTTTCGCGAACAGCAAACAATTTGCAAATTAAAAAAAAAAAAAATTCTCACGAAATGACTTTGACCAAGTTTTTTTTTTTGGAAAATTATACACGTTTTCTTTTCAAAAAAATGACAAATGGAAAATAGTAACAGAAATTTTAATTGCTACACAACACAGATCCACTTAAATGCAAGCGGATAGCGTTGCCGTCGGAAATTTTCCAGAAGGGTCACAAGAAGGAAATTTTAGACCGAAAAATTTTTAGTACTTCAAACGACGCTGTTTGAATTTTCTGGGAATTTTATCACTCTATCTAGTAAAAATATTTCGTTTTAAACCACATTTTCTTATTCATTTTTAAGGAAAGCCTTAAAGGTCCTTTAAGAAATCATAAAACATGAGTTTTAATCAGCAAATCCTTTTTAGCACTTTTCTTAGAACATTTATATTTTCTTTTGTTAAATTCTTGCCAGAACTTAAAATTTCTAACTTTAATTTTTTTTTTTTTTTTAATTTATTGTTCCTCAGAAATTTGATGACCTTTTTTTCTCTGACGTTATTAAATAATTGATTGACCATTCGCCTAAAAACACTTTATCTTTATGAACTAAACATATATGAGCGTACTAATATATTTGGGTTTCTTCAAGACTTTATAAATAGCAGCTACGTGACAACGTTTTATCAAGTAAAATTAAACATAAAACGCCTACATAAAATATTTACTTAAATATGCACAGAGAGAAATTATTTGAGAAGAATTTCATCAATCAATCAATTTTTTTTTCTATTTATTTACAATACTATATGTATGTATGTACATCCAATTAAAGGTGACTTTCTAAACCTCTGTGATAAAATACGACATAGGAAATTTTGAAAATATGTATTAGAATGCTTTAAATGTATGTATATGTGCAAAATAATAGACAAATAAATTCTATAGATGAATAAATCGTTTTTTAATCTCAAAAAATCAAAAACCTAAAATTCTTTAATTTTTTACGTAACAATACGGAAGTTCCAATTCCAAAAAAAAGAAAGTGTCGACTAATTGGTTGATGTTTTTAACGTTTAGAAGAATGAAAACGAACACAACTGTCAAAAAAAAGCTAACTCTATAATTGTGTTAGTAAGAAATGTGGTAATATTGTTGATGTAGACTCTACATTGTAGAGTTACGTGTACGAAATTTAAGGGAAATTTGTTTTTATTTTTTGAGAGAATTTCTTTGTTCTCTACTCGGTTTCCTATGGTTTCGGTTTTGATCCGAGAAAACCCTATGCACACTCATAAAATTATTACAGTAACTGATTGTAGGTTATTAAATTCGTTTTCGGTACTGTTAAAATTGAATAAAAATGTAGTTATTTTACGAATAAATTTATTTTTCAACATTTATGTTTGTTATTAAAAAAACAAACTACCAAAAAATAATGTTTTCCGTATTTTTTTTTGTTAATTTGTTAGATTTTTATCGGTTAAAATATATTTTTTAAAAGTAAAAACTATTAAATTTTAACGAATATGATGTTCAATAAATAAAAAACTTAGAAATTACTGAAAAAATCATTTGTTTTAAATGAAATGTAAATGATCCGTTTTTTAAATGAATTTTAATTTGTTTCAAATGAATTTTCGTTTGAATTTAACTACATAATATTTTGAGTGCACCTAAAGAAGTTATCAAACTATGTAAAATGGTTAAGGTGTTTGGTTACTGTTATTTTTTAAGCTATGCATCTCTTTAGTCTGAGGGTTCTGCTTGGAGGTCTGGGCTTAAAACCTGAGCAACTTAAACATAATGCGTCTAGAAATCCATTGAACACAGTAAGGTGGGATTAGGCAGACCGTTTAATACATGTCAGGGTCATAATTAAGAGACAGTAGAGTCTATGCCAAAACATTAGGTGCTTAATTACTACCTTAGTTGTGCCAGAACAATTTTTTCCGTATCATCTTTTTTTAATTGTTTGCAATAAGCAGTGGTCATCCTCCAAGTACGACAAACATGCGGTAATTTAAAATTGTGAAATTGGTGGCCTCTCTATGGATATCATTTGAAGCTGATATACTATGAACACGAAGTAGGTTTTTCTAACATGATTCGGGTAACTGTTTGATCTGAATGTGTTAAATTTTAAACTTTTTCCCGCTTTCCCGGGAATCAGAAAATCATTATCCTTAAAAAATCCTTCAAGGGTGGTCCAATTAAAACGCACGATGTTAATTGTAAATAAAACAAAAAGTTTTGAAAGAATTATGTATTTTATTAAGATAGAGAATTTATGACAATTATGTGAGAAACAAAATATAAGCCATATGCTTGGCTTTAATGGCATACCTCTATCAGATGGTCGATGTTTTCAATGACCCTGGCACATAATTCAGGTTCAAATTCTTTAATGTGCCGAATTCTATCATCCTTTAGCTCTTGAATTGTTCTTAGCTTATTGTAGACCTTTTCTTTAAATAGCCCCAAAGAAAGAAGTCCAACAGTGTCAAATCGCATGATCGTGACGGCTAGTTAACATCGGCACGACGGCCACTGAATTTCTCGAGCAAAAGAACCATTTTTCGTTGGCTGTGTGGCAAGTGGCACCAACCTGTTGCAACCACATACCGTCCAGGTCCATATCCTCAGTTTCTGGTTTCATCTCGCAATAGCGAACATCATACACTGTAACTGCTTGACCGACCTTATTTTAGAAGAAGTACGGACCGATGACGCCGCCAGCCTGAAGCGAGCATGCACAGATGTTTCCTACATACCCGGTTTGCTGAAATTTGAGCACAATTCTTCCGATTTTTTTTCTTCATTATTTATTTATTGAATCTTCATATATTAAATATGAACTAACAATAATTAATCAAATCTTAACCTAATACGTTATTTTTTGTTTTGCCAGTGCCAGACAAAAATTTTCTTTATCGCGGGTTCTGTTCACTTTTATAGGTGTTTATCGCTCATCTAATTGGATAAGTGCTGCAGTGTCTCTTCTTCTTAAGCGAGTGTGGCCGCTATCATTTAAAATATTTCGTGCTAGTGGGTTCGGGTGCAATTCGAGCCTTTTTAAGTATTTTACTGCATATTTCGTAATCATAGTTTTAACTAATGGAACATTAACATACCAAGCGGCAGCTGTGATTGTTCGAAGTAGTTTATTTTGGAGCCTTTGAATTTTTTCGATATTAGAGGCCGAGGCAGTGCCCCATAACTGAATACCATAGCACCAGATTGGCTTTAAGATGGAGTTGTAAAGAAGAAGTTTGCAGTCGAGACTAAGGACAGAGTTTCTTCCAATAAGCCAATGAATTTGGATGACTTTTAGTTTCATTTGAGTTAAGTTTGCCTCTATATGGCTTTTCCACATTAAACGGCGATCTAGATGAATACCGAGGTATTTTACATGCGAATTTTGAGGTATTATTTGATTATTGATTTTAATAGGGGGGCATGATTCCCGACGCAAGGTGAATGTTATATGTACGCATTTTTGTTCATTGACCTCTATCCTCCATTGCTTTAACCATAGTTCGAGTTGAAATATATGATCCTGTAGGTATCGAGATGCTTCTTGACGGTTTTCTCGTGCACGCTCAAAAAAGCTGTATCATCAGCAAATGTTGAAGTTTGTATGTAGTTGTTTGTTGGCATACCCGAGGTATATATTAAGTATAAAAGTGGGCCCAGGATGCTTCCCTGAGGGACTCCAACGTCAATTTGCTGAGGAGAGCTTAAATAATCACCTACTTTAATAATAAATTTTCGACCGACTAAGTAGCTTTCTAACAGCTTGTGTGTGTTTACTGGTAAGTTGAGCTTCAATTTATGTAATAAGCCTTCATGCCAGACTTTATCAAAAGCTTGAGAAACATCAATGAAGAGAGCGGAACAATATTTTTTTTCTTCAAAGTCTTTTCTTATTGCGTTTACTATACGATGGGTTTGCTCAATTGTGCTGAGTTCTCTTCTAAAGCCGAATTGGTGGTTAGGAATACATCTATTTTCATTTAAAATTGGGGTTAATTTTTACGCTAACAGCTTCTCAAACAGCTTTGATATATAAGAAAGTAAGCTTATAGGCCTATATGACTCAACTTTTGTGTGATCCTTTCCAGGTTTAGGTTTCATGGTGACTAAGGAGACCTTCCACTTTTGAGGATAGTATTCAAGGCGTAAAATAGCATTAACAATTAAAAGAATAATTTTCTTTGCTATGCTGGGTAGCTCCAAAAGCATTTTGTTGCTGATCTTATCAAAACCAGGAGCCTTCTTGAGGTTTAAATCACAAATAGCCTTTTCGATTTCTCTTATCTCAAATCTTAGCGGAACAGCTGCTCTAGCAGCAACAGGTGGTAACTCGACCGCAATATCGTGAGATATATTTGGGGTAAATACGTTTTTCAAATGATTGACAAACAGATTTCCTTTTTCAACATCATTTCTTGCCCAACTTCCATTCAAGTTTCTTAATGGTGGTTTAGAGACAACTGGCCTTTTGAGATTTCTAGCTGCACGCCATAATGAGTAGTTTGATTGTGGGGTTGCATCAAGTTCCTCAAGATATTTTTCCAGAGAAGCCGTTTTCTTAGTCTGCAGTAACTTTCTTAGTCTTTTTGTACACTCTTTAAGTAAGTTCTTAAGTTGAGGGGATCTGTGCAATTGCCACTCTCTTCGAGCCCTCCTTTTTTCAGACAAAAGATGCTCGACATCTGTGGAATATATTTTAATAGTTTTTGTTTTTTTGCGGGCAATATTGGAATGTTGAACAGCTAGTTTCAGAAAACTGTCAAAATTGTTAATAGAGCGATCTACATAATCTGGTGTACTGAGCGCAATATTTTCTGTGCAATGGGTACTGAGATATTTTTTATATTTTAACCAATTTATTTGCGTAGCTGTCGTCGGAGGTACAATTCTATTGGGGTTTATTATAGTAACAATTGTAGGTGTGTGGTCGGAAGATAAATCTATGGTGGCTTCAACATGAATCGTTTCTATGGGAATGTTTTTAACCACGCCGAAATCGATGACATCTGGAATTTTTTGATGATCAGTGGGCCAATATGTTGGTTGTCCGCTCGCTACCACATTTAAATCCATTTTAGAAATTGTGTTAAATAAAACACGACCCTTTGGCGTTATAAGTCGCGACCCCCAGAAGGTAATGCGATAATGCTGACTAAAAAAAGCACGAAGTGCAAGATGTTCATTTTAATTTGAAAGCCCATTTTCTCAGTTGTGTATCTCTCTATGGTTGAATTTGTCAAACACAGAAACAAAGAGATGTCAAAATATGTTGGGCAAAAAACTTGACGTTAAGGTGTGACTCACAATTAACATAGTGCACTATGGTTGAACCACCCTTTATATACCTTATATTTATACCCATGTTAATTTCTTTCCTATATTGTAGTACATACAGCTATACATATACTTTTTTTTACTGTGTATTGCCTAACGAATGATATTTGTAACAGTTCATTGAAGCCATATTGAATGAGAAATAAATTAAGCTTGTTGCTTTCCATGTCCCATCAAACATCATGAGAGAGGGTATTTTAGAATTATGCAAATGTTGGAGACATAATTTAAATGCGTATCATGGCTAAGCCTTAAAATAATCCAATTAGTTTGAACTTTAATTTCCTGGAACTGTAAGTAACGCAATTGTGGCGATTAAGTTTATTGAGAAAATTGTAATAAGAAGTGGTAGATATAACGGCGGATTAAAGAGGGGGGGTGGTAAATAATAGGGTTCGTGACTTCTCCACCTGTTTGTTTTTATTGAAAACGATTATTGTAATCTATTTGCGTTTGGTGGCTGTCCAGACTGAATATACACATTTTTCCCCCCCTGAACTAAACGCTTGGTCGGGCTACACCTTTGTGTAGTTATCTGTTTATTAATTGTTGATTGGTTAAACCTTGGTTAGGAATGTTAATTTAAAAGTTGCTCAACATATTAGGAAAAGCAGTAGACGATTTTTATAAATTTTAAATAGAGGACCCAAACTAATGATGGTTCACTAATTAGAATTTTCAATAACTAAACCAAAATTTGTTCCCTTTTCCCTATTAAATGTATGGAGAAAAGAAAATTTCGAGGGAAAAATGGTTCACTTATTGGCGTGTTTATTTTGACGGCTTGTTGAAATTAAAATATCGCTAACCATCTTGTTTAGAATTCGCTTAATCATATTGAAGAGTTCAATCTATAAGTTTTTCTTACATAATGTGAACTTAATAATTAGGTTACATTTTTTACTCTGTAGGGCATTCTAAATTCATCGTTTATATATATATTTTTTTTTTTTATTAAACTGTCTTTTTGCAAACAAAACTTTTCTTTAAGCTTTCTAACAAATATCCATAAAATATTTAAGCAAATTGTCGTAGACTTTATTATAAAATATATCGCTTACAAAATTCCAAGCACGTAAAGCAATTTAAACCAATAATTTAAATTGTCTCAATGCGACGTAAAAAATTACAACAATTATAGTAAAGCTAGCAAAAACAACAACAACTTAAAGAAAATAACATCATCAAAGAAAAAGGTTTATTTTGAAAGTACTTTTTCTTTTCTTTTTTTTTATTTATTTTTTCCCCATCAGGGTCGTTTTGCAAATGAAAATGTTGGCACTGAATAAAAATTATTTTGCATAATTGGCCATTTTATTGTGTATAATTCCTTAATAGAAAGTTGTACGTACAAAAAAATAATGTTTATATGTAAATTTTCCTCCAAGTGTTGCTATTTCAATTTTATTAATTGAACAAAACAAATCAAGAAAATTGGAATTGAGAAATTTATTCATTTGTTCGTCCTTTTTTTTAAATTTTTTTGTAATTTGTAAACTCAATGCAAATGGAATATTTTTTTGTTGCTAGAATTGATTTTTAACTGTTGGATTTTATTCTTGTGTATTCTTTTTATATCTAATTTTTTTTCTATTTTTAATAGATTCGTATGTATGTATGTATTTTTCCACCTACATTTTAAACCATTCATGTGTAACTTTTGAAATTCAATCAACTTTATTTGTATGTATTCAGCGAAATGATATTTTATTTTTAGAATGTTGCATTCTGGGATTATTGCATTATTTGCGTAAAATATTTTAGGAAAATTGTTTTTCATAAAAATACGAAAAAACCTATATGGCAGTTTAATAAAGATTTAAGATTTATTAAAAAAAAAAAGGAATTTGTAAAGAGTTTTCTTGACCAACAAGTTGAATAGATATAAAATTCAGCAGCGCTCTTAGCTTTGGGACAATGCAATTCAGTTCGTCCACCAAAGCCTTAATAATTAAAATATTTTTAATATTGTCTGCACTGAGCACAACCTTTTTGCATTCTATTGGATAGGATCAGCGCAATTGAGCCCCCCTCACTGGCAAGGTTAGCAAAACTTATGCTTTAACCCCATTTGTTAGAAATCTCACACTCTAACAACGTCTGTATAAATATTTATAAGATTTACAATGTCTTCTAACACGTGCACAAATTAAACAGTGCACCGCAAATATACAATGAAAAGAAAAATCAATACATCCATACTTAAAGCAAGAAGAAGCGGTGTCAATAGCACGGTTTATAACTGATATTGCAAGAGCTGCCATAGACTGGAAACCTTAAGGTATCCCTTAAGCTAAAATAACCTTACCTATTCTTTTAACAAAATTTTATACATATACGCAGAAAAAATCATGTTTAAATATGGTCACCTCCAACAAATTTTTCTTTCAAGAAAATGTTAAACATATTATGGTTAATATAACCATATTATTGTCACCTACAACCATATTATGGTTGAATCAGTCCTCCATCAAGAAGCCACAACCATATTATGGTTGCCTCTAAACATGTTATGGTTAAATATGACAATAATTTGTTTTCCAAGAGCAACATGCTATGGTTGTAAACCAACCATGATGTTATAAGTCTTAAACATGTTTTAGTTATTTTTACCATAACATGTTTGGAGGCAACCATAATATGGTTGTGGCTTCTGGATGGAGGACTAATTCAACCATAATATGGTTGAAGGTGACAATAATATTGTTAAATGAATCATAATATGTTTACAATTTTCTTTAAAAATAGTTTTGTTGGACATATACATAGATTTCAATTACAAAATTATTTAACGAAAAATTGAGTTGATTTAACAATTTTTTTAGTTGAGGGCTTACTTAATTTTTTAAGTCAATATAACCGATGATAATTTAGTTCAATTATGTTAAAATCTAAAAGATCCATTGATGGATCTGTTTGGCACTTTCACGGCTAACTGTTGTCTCTATATATGTATTTAGTCTGAAATTTCTTTGTGAGAGGAACGGACCTCTAAAGATTTGGACGCTAGGCTTCCTTTTTGCCCTATTTCAGTGTAAACGAACATTAAGGGCAGGTTTTTATTCAAAGAAAGAAAAATTAAAATAGTAAATTTTTAAGGTTTCCATTTGCATCTTAACGTTCTTTTTTACATACATTTCCAAGTTCTCATTTGCATTTGACTTGTCTGCTTCGAAGTCATCTTCTTTTTTTACCTATTATGATTTCAAAGAAATTTAATCATTTTCTAACAAACTTTTTAAAAGGTGTTATTTGAACTTTAATTATACTGTCGGTACTATACTTTTTTCCTCTGTTTTCTTTACATATTATTTTATGAGGTCATCTAATCGTTATATAACATTAAACTTTTTTTAAGATTAAATTGATCACACATTTACTGTGAATCTCTTAATATGAACATACAAATATGGTTGTATTTAAATGGTCCCCTTTGTGCTTTTTTTTGCTTTTTCAATATTTTCATGTACTCACACACTCTCTCGTCCATACGAACTGTAAATTTTGTACGTGTTTTTGCATAAACGAAAAATTAAAACATTCGTAAACTTAAAATAGAAATAGATATGTATAAAAAAATATTAGTAATTTAACCATGAACTCAATTGTTATTCATATTCAACATACATGATCACAATTACATTCGATAAGATATTTTTTCAATTGTTAAAATTTTTTGTTTCATATTTTGTTTAATTTCCACAGCATTCAAAACAAACATTTGAATCAATATCTTGTTAGTTCGTTTTCGAGGTGTGTTTGTTTTTAGATACTGAGAAAAAAAAAACAAACGAAACGTGATCATTTTAAATAATCAAGGACAAAGTGGGCAATTGTTGTTAGTTGTAAAAGTTGTCTAATTGATGGTTACTTTATATAAGTGTTTTTTTTTTTATTGGTAAATGATACTTTTGTTTTCGAATTATACATTCTTTTTTATATGACTGTAGCGGTATTAGGAAAAAAAAATCGATGAAAAATCTAATTAAAAAAAAAGGTTTTTTTTTTGTTATATCAGAAATACAACATTTATTTATGATTATTATCTAGGAAAGAACCGACAATGATTTTATCAAACTTAAGCACAAGCTTGCAGACAGGGTATGACTTTAGATCATTAGAATTCTAAAATTAGTTTTTAAATTTCAAGTTAAAATTTTGCTGGCATTTTACGAAGACACGAACAAATTAACTTCTCTATTGTCAGCTTTTAGAAAACTCTAAAATTCAGACAATCCAAACAATTGTCCGATGATATTTCTAAGTACCTATTCAAGGAAAAGCTAAGTTTAGAGGCAACCATAATATGGTTGTGGCTTCTTGATGTAGCTCTCCAGAATATATCAATAATATTGTTTTAAACATATGCTTAAAATTTTCTTTAAAAATAGTTTTGTTGGAGGTGACCATATTGGGATCAGTTGTTCTAACATTTTAAGCAAAATGTGCAAAAATAAATTTTACAATAATGCCTAATATTAAATTTTCTTTGTACAAAACAAAAAACGTGATTTTATGGCTTTAATATAAAATATCTTTATCTCTCTCATCTGCTACCAGTTACATATCAAAACGTTTGTGTTTTTGTTTTATAAAATTTTATGGTTCGTTACTCATGTGTAACCTTTTGAGAATGATGGGAAAGGGCTTTTAGAAAAAAAAACATGTTTAATTGACTGCCACAAGTATTAATGGCAAGGCATTTTAAAGTTAAACGTGATTTTTAAATAACATTATGAGTTTTAAGATACAAAATATATTACAACTCTGAACTTAAATTACAACACACCATACATATAATTATTTTCACTTCCTTTGAAGAGTTGTGTTACTTGAACAACATAAACAAACCCCATTAAGAAACATCTAGACGTGGTTTTTATGTAATTTTTCTTCTTCTTTAAATGACCGACTGCTGTGGCTTAGTGACTTATCTTTAATATGGACAACATACACCTTGGGAAGGTAGAGAAGTAAACAAATTTCACCAACCGTAAAACGTATAATTTATGTTGGTTTCTTCTTCTTTTTGTGGATGTGGAACTTCTATGTTTTTGTGTTGATCACAGTCGGTCGTGGTCATTGTATTCAATCATGTTAACACATCTTTAACCACCACCAAAATACATAAATACGGACAATGTGAAAAAAATCTTAACTGGTTTTTGGTTTCTAGCCATGTTTTGGGTTAAAAAAATTGTGTTTTAAGGCTTGATTTTTATTTATTTCAATTCTGGTTTTTAACGTTAATAATTGTTCATTGAAGAAAGAGTTATTTTTGCAAAAATTATTTTAAATTTCAAGACTTGCTTTCTTTTTTTAGTAACTTATTAATAGATATTTTAATTTATTGAATTAAAAATACAAATTGTTCATCAGTGTGCAAATCCTGTGCAAATAAATATTAGAACAGATCAAATGATTAACAATATCATAGGAAAAAGATTTGTGATTATTTAAAGCGCTTATGACAATAAGCGCATAATAATAATGCGCTCCAATAAAATGGCTATTATGGTGCAGAGAATACTTATGAGTAAAATTATGCAAAAAAGCTGCTTTTTAGTGCCGATAATAAAGAAGGTTTTAAACCGAAAAATTTATAAATATCCAAGCGTATGCCAACGAAGGTCAATAACAAGACTAATATCAATGAGCAATTTTCGGTAATTATGGTATTATAGCAAGCACACAAATTCTAAAAGTCCTCCAAAACGGGAACTTCCCACACAAAAATCATGTATCCCATCAGCAGGTTTTTAAGCACTTGCTTTGCATTGTCATAGTCAAAATCTACTCTTTTTAGAGCACATTTTTTGCTGGGATGCTACAAACTTTTAAATTCTAACTTTATCTTCTCATACTCTAGAAGTGTTTTAGAAAAACCAAGCTACATGGTTTCACATCTATTACTTTGGTGCTTGTATCATTCATACCAATTAGGGGTTAAAACCACCATCTTTAAAATTGAAAAAAATATGGTCCTGCAAGCATATCCGTAGCTTTCTACAAAAGTCGTAGTCGGTTAAAATTGTTGTCGTTATTATTTAAATTTTGATATAAATATCATCATATATATTATTTAAACTTCACGACGACTACAATATAAAATATATAGAAAATTTGTCGTATTTTTGTCGTGTACGACAATAATAATGTAATCGAACCTTTCTATAGCAAACTTTAATACAATTAACCTCTCCCTTTTATGAATTTATTTCAAAAACACAGCTCTTATCAAATAACTAACAAAATAAGGCAGTTCTATTAATGAAGAAGAGATTTGAAACGACTGCACTAAACGCAAAAGGCTTCCGATTAGGCCAGATCATCAGGTCACCTTTTTTCCAAAGACTTTGGAAAAACTAAAGATATTAAACAAATAAAACTGTTAAGCGAATGAGAATAACAAGCAATCAAGTCATACTTGCAACGATATCAAAGCTATTAAAAAATGGACAAGAGTTTAAAAAATACAGTTTTTACTTTGATTCAGATATTATTTCTTATTGAATATGAAGAAATATTTAATTATTTCATTATTAAATAAATTTTAATGTGTGCTTTTTTGCATAGCACAATTTTGATAAATTTTTTCATTGAATCAAATAAAAAGTTTTTTGACCTAAAATTTTGTTTTTTACAAACTGTGTTGTTAAAAATTTTCTTGAGATATTTTTTCTGTGTTTCGAAAACGACTGGTTTTTGATTACGACAACGACACTCATAATATCGCTTAAGGTAGAAGTACATAACACGCGTTAGTGCGCGCGCGCTCTGTCGTCTTCTGTCAAAAAAAGTTAAACTAGTGTATTTTCATAGAACAAGCTACATGCAAAATATTTTGACGCTTTTGCGCCGGAAAGTTGGTTAACTTTTAACTTTTTAACGCGTTGTGTATTTTTGACAAGTAATCAGCTGACAATAAAAAGAATAATTTAACAAATTTGTGATTCATGAAAGAAAAACTTATTGAAGAGCTTAAAAAACATACAATATTTATATAAAAAGAATAAATTCAATAAAATAACAAAATCTTGATATACTTTCGAACCCGTTTTTAAAGCACAAATAAGTAAACAAATAAAAAACAGCTGACAGGAATGGCTTTTGTAACGCGTGTTGTGTAACTTGCAATTTTTTACGCGCTAAAGTTTTAAAACGCACGATACTCGTCGACGAACTAACACGTGTTATGTACTTTCACCTTTATTGTTTTTCATTATTTATGGATACCCCTCCCAATTTAACAAACATCCGATGATTTCGTGATAAAATTAAATATATATTTGCTTCATTCACAGAAAAAATTCTCGCCATTTTTATACCCTTCACCGAAGGTAAAAGGGTATATATATTTTTTTTCAATTAAACCATTAATAAAAATTAAATCATTTTAAATTAAAAATTTAATGAAGTGAATTAAACGTTTACTTATATCAACAAAATTGTTGCAGAAAATGTTGTTAATATTAAAAAATTGTTTATTTGATACTAATAATATGTTTACTGGTAAAATTTAATTAATTTTTTGATTAATATCACAAATTTTTAATTAAAATCAATTTTTATTTTTTTTGTGTTGGCAACACTGAATACAGTAAACTGAATACATATATATTTGTTTTTAATGTGTTAATTTTTTGACCATATTTTAAAATCTTTAAAGCAATTTTTTTGTAATAAATGCATGATATTTCTCGCCTAGTATGAACATATATTTTAAATTAAATATGCCTGGAAATGACAACAAAGTAATGCTAATTTCTTACAAGAATGTTGGTTTTAAACAACCAAAAGTTATAACGACAAAACTCATTTTACATAAATAAACACATTAAACATTAGCGGTTTTCACTCTTGGTAGTTAAGTAATCTTGTAGACCTTGTCAATCTTATTAATGTAGTTGAGGTACTAACATATACAACTTTGCAACAACAAAATATATAAGACTAAAATTTACTACGCTGTGGTTGAAAAATCACATAAAAAGCTGTAGTAAACACGTGTGTTGAATTTACCAGAATAAAACAGTTGACGAAACTATATCTCTCTCTTTCTCTCACTAAGCAGTTTCATTAATTTACAATACATACGAAAAAGACACTTACTCACGCTTTGTAGTATAAAATCATATTAAATAAAACAGTACGGTTTCAACCAGTGTTGCAAAATTGAAATTTTGAAATGGTACTGAACTTCAATTAAAAGAGTATTTTTCCCACCAAATGGTACTTTTTGTTAAAAAAAAACAATAATGTATGAAAATAAAATGAACAAAAAATATTTTATTAGAATTCATTTATCTAAGTATTTAATAACAAACAGTATTTAAATTTGAGGTACACATTTAAATCAGGATTTAAAAAACTGCAGTCAAAACCAAAAACTGTCGAAAAAAAACGAAAATTTGTGTACAACTTTTCACTTTTCGAGTTGATTTGACAGCGACTGTTTACATTTAATAAATTATAAGTAAAAGCAACAGTTTTTCTTTGACCAATGACAAATTAAGAAGTGGAAGAAATTGCAGTTTTTCTACTTTGACTGCAGTTTTTTAGCGCCATCCATTTACAATATTATTGTATATGTTATTCGCCATATTATTTCTATATGGCCCCATATTATTCAATAAGTGGCACAATGGTTTCAATTAAAATATGGCGCAATTCTTATTAAAAAAAAAACAAAACCTTTAATGCAAAACAACATAGTACATTGTTGCAAACTCATTTCACAGTATATTGTACTTTTTTCTGATTTCGATTCTTGCCAATTATTGTGTCATCTTCGAATATCACAAGCCCATTGGCGATAAAATTGAACAGTTATATTTGAAGTGTATGAGCCGCTTAAGGTACGTTTTTTCAGTATGTATTTTCTAAAATAAAATATTTGAAATAGTTGATATATTTATGAATAATTAAATAAATTAAAAATTTAATTTTTTCAACATAAACTAATACTGGTATGTTTTTATATTTATATCTTAACTTTTGCAAAGTAACATAATTCAGACTTTTACATACATATATTACATACTTAGAACTTAGTTCTAAAAAAAGCTTAAAACATTAATGTTTAAAAATAAATATTGTAATTCAGTGTTATAATATAAAGCAAATTTACTTTAAGAGATCATAAGAAATATTATAACTTGAACCAGTTTCTACATGTAAACGATTTCTTCCTTTGCTTTTTAATAAAAGTTTTTATATCATTTTACATTTGCAAATGTGCGTTCAATTGATGCTCAGAAATGTGGTATCGATAAAATACCAAAAGAAATATATGAAATGACAGCAAACATTATTTTCGTTGTTAATATTGGCTATATTTTTCGAAGAAATTTAAATATATTCAGTTCTAAATGGTTTATTTCTGAAAGATCCGCTAAAACACGGAATTGAGAATTGATATTATTATAATTTTCTTTATCGTTTGTAAATAACATTAATAACATCAGTATTATGTTAATGATTTTCCGGAAACAATATTTTTTCATTGAAGCTGATTATCACTTTTAAGGTTTTATGTTCAAAAGAAAATTTCATTCTTAATGTTTCGCAAATTGTCGAAAACGATTTCGCAGTTTCTTTTATTTCTTAACCCATTTCCTTTACATTGCATGTTTCTATAAAAATAGTTTTCATTTAAATTTAAGTTTTCCACTAACATATTAACCAATGCATACTTTTTTATACATTTTCTTGCCACTTGTAAGAACAAATATCCCATTCTGGAAAGCAAAATATGAATCCTGGCGTCCACGCTTTGCATTTCAATATTAGCGTCGTTAATTATTTTTAAACAACAATAACATAAATTTTGCAAAGGATAAAAAAGTACTGAAAACAACACGGGGGTACTGCGGTATTTTTAATATGAAAAAGTACCAAAGTACTGAATTTTTCAACACTGGTTTCAACACAAAGGGTGAAAAGCGCTATTAAAATAATATGGTTTAGTTTCATATGTAACGGTGATAAGTATTTGCCATATGATTTTAATCTAAATTACACAAACAACTAACACTTTAGCAAATGTGACAAAAAGCACAGTGAATGAAAATGCTCAAAGCCATTGGAGCGAGTGAACATACAAACAACAACCTAATACCCAACTTAATTATCACCAACGGTAACTATCATTATCACAAAAATCATAAATAAAACATAAAGCAGACATAAATAGTTCTACTAGATTTTATGAACTGATTTTAAATTATATTTTTGTTATTATGTCGTGTTTGTTCCCAAAGTAATTAAACTGAATGAAAACGTGATTTTATGCAATTATACATACATACAAACGCTTCCAGTTGGAGTTTATATAGATCTCGTACTACAAATATTTATTTTTATTTCCACCAAACAATAATACCCATCTTATCTTAACATAACTGGAATTGGAATTATTACTATTTTTTATTTTTTGTTTGCCACTAAAATGGGATGATGATGACGTTGTAAGCTAAGATTTCTATAAAAAATAAAAGAAAATATAATTCGGGGGAAAAACTCTTATGACAAAAACTGTGGTTTGACATATTTTTTTTGTTTCTGGGTTTTTTTTTAGTTTTAGCATTTCTATGTCATGCTACTTACTTGTTTGTTATTTTTTCCTTTTTTTTTTATAAATATTCAGTATGAATGTATGTATCTACATATATACATACATACATTAAAGAACATACTATGTACTTTAATCTAGTAGCAATTGGTTAGTCGTAGTTACTTACAATTTAGCAAAAAAAATCGAAAAGAAGAAAAAAAAATTTTAACTCAACTGCTTTTTGCCAAAAATGTTATCAAATAAAATTTAGCAAATTATTCAGTTAGTTATTACAAATGTATTATATGATTTTTGGTAAATAATAAAATTAAATTGAAAATATCGTTTTAGGCGAATGTGGGTGCACTTTAGATGTATGTTTTATTGATAATTATAAAAATAATAATATTAGTAATGCAATTAGCTCCTCGTTACAATAGCAATTTAATACGTGCCATTTAATATCATATAATATAGCAAATTTAGAAAGCTCTTTAAAGTTCGGTAATTTCATATCATATATTAATAATTGTGATATTTTCTTTTTGTTTGAAACGCATGTAATTTCTAATAAACAATCTTATTTCTCGTCGTTTTTTCAAAATTATTGTATACATTGGGTTGATGCTTCTAAAACTCATAAAGCTGGTCGTGCAAGTGGTGGGTGTTTATATGGATTTAAAAAGGAAATCCAGAAAAAATATGCACTAAAATTTACTAACGTACATAACTATACAGTATTATCTGCCAAACTTGACGGCAATATTTTCTATTTTATTCCTAAATACTTAAACTGCTCAAACTGGAAGAAGGATCTAAATAACTTTGAACAATTTTTAGACGAACTCAGCCCTACTGAATTTTGCATAATGGGAGATTTAAATGCGCGTATTGGTGAGGAACAAGTTTTGGAAGAAAATTTATAACATGGTTTGTCAAATATAAATGATTTTAGACGGTCCAAAGATAAAACTATTAATGCTCAAGGAAAACAACTAATGAATGTGATTGAAAATGTTGGTGGGATAGTGGTGAATGGTAGGACAAGAAGTGATGCCGAAGGGGAATACAGCTTTTGTGGAGTTATGGGAAATTCTGTTATCGATTATTGTATTTGTTCATATAATTTTCTACAATATGTTGATGATTTCAAAGTGGCATCTAAACCCTTTTCTGATCACATGCCTTTATGTCTCAAAATAGCAATTCCAATTCACATGAGTAGTAATAACATGGAGTCTTCGTTACAAAAAATATACTGGAATAATAAGTATGCTGTTCAATATAACAGAAACCTCAATGTATTGTCAAATACCCAGCTTATTCAAAATAATATGACCGTTGATGAAATGGTTACAACAATAACTGATAGTATAAAGCGAGCTAATGTTAAAAAAGTCAATAAAACATTATATGAGCCTAAACAAAAATGGTTCGACTGGAAATGCTTCCGTTTTCGATCCGTTATGCTTAAAAATCTAAAAAAATATAGGAAAAATCATACAACTTCCAACAAATCATGTTATTATTCAGCAAGATCTAAATACCTACAGTTGTGTGCGAATAAGAAGTTGGAGTTTTATAATAATAACCTTAAACAACTTGATAAAGTAAAATGCAGCAAAGAATGGTGGAAATTATCAAATTCTTTAAAAACACGTACTCGTGCGTCAAAAGGAAATTTAGACGCTGATGATTTCCTTTTGCACTTCGGCTCTGTTTTTCAGAACCGAGAGGAATCCCAAACTATAAACTGGTGTATGCCTTATTTTGTGGACGCTTTTTTAGATTCTCCCTGTGAATTCTGTGAACTATATGCAGTTGTAAATAAACTGAAGCTTAACAAATCTCCAGGACAGGATGGTATTCCGTATGAATTTTATAAATATGCTCCACATGGCTTTCTAAAAAACATATTGCTGGTATTTAATAATATCTTTCTTTGGGAGAAAATTCCATCTTCTTTTAAGCAATCTATCTTGATACCATTATTTAAAAAGGGCGACCAAAACGTAGCAACAAATTATAGAGGGCTATCGTTAATAGATACAATCTGCAAAATTTTTAATAACATTTTACTAAATCGCATATCGGATTGGCTTACAAAAAATAGTATTTTAAACGAGTTTCAAGCTGGGTTCTGAAAAGATTACTCTACGGTTGACAATATATTTAACCTTGTTAACATTGTTGGTTTAAACAAATTAAAAAGTAAATATACATATGGATTTTTTGTAGACTTCTCGTGTGCTTTCGACATGATCCCTAGAAATAGTCTGTTTTATAAATTATCATGCATTGGCATATCATCCAAAATTATAAGAATACTTCAATCTTTATATGATAATACTGAGAGCAGAGTTTGGGATGGATCTACTTTTTCTGAATATTTTGAAGTGGAATCTGGTGTAAAGCAAGGTTGCATTCTAAGTCCAGTATTGTTTTCATTATACATTAATGATCTTCCTGATGTTCTACCTGGTGGTTTAAATGTGGCGAGCGTAAATGTTAAAGTTTTACTATATGCAGACGATATTGTCATCCTATCAGATACACCTAGTGGTCTACAAGAAATGATTGATGCTCTTCATAGATATTGCTTAATGTGGAGCTTAAAAGTTAATTTATCTAAGTCAAAAATTGTTGTATTTCGTAACAGCCCAAGAATTTCTGCTGACCTATTGTGGCAATATGGAAATAATAATATAGAAATCGTCAACAGCTATACCTACCTAGGGGTTGATATAACATATAATCTTTCTTTTAAAAAGCATCTACAAAACAAACTATCTGCTTCTAAAATTGCCATAGCATCTACCTGGTCTAAGTATATCAATCATCCAAATATATCAAAAAAGAACAAGTTAAAAATATTTGAGGCTGGTTCTAAATCCATTATGTTTTATGCTGCTCAAGTTTGGGGCTATGAGAAATACGATGATGTCGAAAAGCTTTTCCGATTTTTTATTAAAAAAATGTTGTACCTTCCTGCCACTACTCTTAACTACATGTTGTACTTAGAAACCGATTTTAACTCCTTATTTATTTCAACCATAAAAATGTATTTTTGTTATATAAAGAAAGTACTTTCTTTAAGTTCGGAAAGATTACCACGAATATTGGCCGAGAAAGTTATAGAACTGAACCTGCTCTGGGCAAAAGAGTGGTCTAATCTGCGTAACGTGCTGCAATACTCATCTCCAAACAACAGTAATCCCTTATGCTTTTATTGGAAAGATATAATTTGCCTATTGAAATTAAAAGACAAAAATGACTTTATCTCCGCTGCTTCAAATTCACAATTTCACGATCTGTATTCACAACTTAAGTATGACATAACTCCTGTACTTACTGCAGGATTTTCTTCAAGAGCTACAAGTTTAATTATAAGGGCTAGAGGCGGTCTTTTAGATCTTAATGCTAGATGCTTCAAAAATAATACTGATGGTATATGTACAGTTTGTAACATGCATGAATCAGAAAATACGTTCCATTTTATAGGCATTTGTCCAGTATACAGAGAATTTAGAAATATATATTTTAGTCAAAACTCTCTAAGTTATAATGAAGTATTAAATATATTAAATGGCACCAATTTTAACTCACTCTATAAATATCTTGAAACATGTATTAAATATAGATATCTTATATTAAATGAATTTGATGTTTAATCTTCTTTTTATAATAAATAAACATTATGAACTTTTTCTTTGCCAATCTGGCTTACAGCAATATTGCTACGCCAAATATAGATTGTAATTTATAAATATTTGTAAAAAACATTTTATATTTAAATTATACAAATCTATTAATAAATAATAAAATAAAAAAATAAATAATATCGTTTTAAGAAAATGAATGGAAAATCTTTGGATATAAAACAATAATTCATAGCCAAAAAAACATTCTTAAACATTAACAAAAGTTTTGAAGATTTACAATAACCGAAAATTAAGATGAATTCCTACGGTACATTTAATACCGAGTGGACGGAAATATAAAGCACACAATTTTTGTACATTATAACCTTATATGTGCACTTAAACCCTCACAACTGTTCCCAAAAAAATTTGTCATCAGTCCCAATTATTGCTAAAGTTATAATCTCCCTTCCTGCGTTGTCTTCACATTAGACGGGTTTATGTGATACCAAGTACACCAAGCAGATATGTACCTCAAGGTACTTAAAATACCTAGTAAACATGTCCTTGCGACCTACAAAGAACGCTCACTAGCAACAGCTTTAGGTCCTATTCATTTGACTCCCCTGACACCATATAGGATTCAGCTCAGCTGCGTTTGTGATATGCCAAAATAAAGATGCTCCTTTAGGCGCTTCGCCGTCATTAAGACGCATACGCTTAACCCCCAGAAGATAGTCGAAAAAAGTATTAAAAATTATAATTCCTCAATAAGTACGAAAACAATCGCTAGCAGAACCTTATTAAAAAATCGCACAAACAGAACACACTACATAACTTTATAATAGAAATCACATTAAACGTCAAAAAAATTCCAGAAATCTAAAGAAATACAAGTCAGAGAAATAACTTTTGAAACTACAAAAAATGAAACATACAGATTTAATGTGTGTATGAGTTATAAATACTACTAACTCTGTGTTTATCTTCTTCCCAACGAAGACTTCGTTCGCTTAATATGCATTTAAAACCAAAACCAATTATAAAATACTGATTTTGTTTAGATGAACAGGCCAATAAACTTATTTTGTTAAAAATATCGCATGCGCTAAAATATATGTTTGGATACATCGTTTAAAGATAATAGTAGCCTTGTCCATTATCTTTATTTTCCAATAGGTTTGATTACCTGAAATAAAAGGATTTGTACACAGTGGTCATATCCTTCATTTAACTCCATACATGATAATTAAAATTTTTTTCGAAATTCATAAATTTAAACAATAAAATTCGAATTTTCTTTAAAATATTTTTTTATCGCATGCGATATATTTTTAAATATAAATTTAACTAGTCGTAATGAAAATTATCATACTTATTTTTCTGATTATGGAGGAAAAAATAAAAAATTGATTATAAAGACATTTATTGAAGTGTAATAAATTTACATTCATGAATCTCCAAATTTAATAAGTAGTGCATAAAGTACATAATACGAATTTTGCTAGAAGATCCAATAGGAGTGATGTTTTGTATTTATACATTTAAATTTTATTAAAATGAAAACTTTCCTTTACAATTTTAAATCACTTTTATTTTATACATATACAATTAATTTTAAGAAAAAAATTTACTCTATATGTTCATGATTTTTCCAATAACCCACTTTTAATTGATATAAATATTCCCAGCGGTAAATATTGAAAGGACCGCAAGTGGCAGGCCTTTTTGAAGGCATCTATACTCCTTTCTAAAAGATTCGCTTCGCATGATATCCTGCCTTCAGAAGTATGCCTTCTAGAAGGTATAAACTTCTTTTTAAAAGACCTGAAATATTCAGTACACATTCGCTACTCCCTTCTTTGAGAAGGGAGATAGGATGGTGTTCAGTTTTGTTTACTTTTTATTTTTAGTGACCTTCCTTACTCCCTTCTTTGGGAAGGGATCGAAGTTGTTTTTAAAGGAAGTGTGGAAGGCCTTGCGCCCAATGACAACCTGTGTAAAAAATAAATAAGTATGGAATGCGGCGAGAAGGGTTTCTGACTGCTTGTGACTGCTAAATAAGGCCTTCTATTAGGCCTCTTTACTCATTCTAGCTGGGTTGCAATTTGAAATATACAAATTAGTTTTGTTGTAATTACTTGCTATGCAAGTCTTGAGTGTCACTTAGTTTTGTTGTCAATATAATTAAAACACAAATTAATCTCTGTTCATTTTCCGTTTATTTAAACAAATCAAAAATAATTAAATAACTTTATTTAAACAAATCCAAATATAACTATAATTACAATTACTTGCTATGCAAGTCTTGAGTGTCAGTGCTGAACTAACTTTTAATCTGAAACTATAAACTAAAGAACTCTACAACTTCTAGAGGAAGAAGAAGAAGCCACGGCAAAAATGCTTATCAGCATAAACGGACTCACATTTCATGTGAACGGAATTTGCAGGTAAGAAATGCAACGTAGCGTCTGCTATGAAAAAAAAGGTATTTTATTCAGTTATTTTGGGACGCGCGTGCAGCGCTAATTTTGAAGAAGTGTTTATTGTTGCAATTTTTTTATTTTGCACAATAGCTTTTGTTGCTGTACTTTCGTACCTTAACTGTTCCCCCCTTTAAGCATCGGACGTCCTCGTCTGATCATATCTGCTAAGAATATTGTTGATTTCAACCTTACGTTGCCTTTTGGCGAGAACGTATGCAACGCATATTATTACAATAAGAACAAAAAGAGAGGCTGAGGTGTAAAAAGTTCCTCTTACTTTCAAATGAAGGTGCGATATATGGTCTAGGTTTTCAATATTTAAATCATGAAGGTATTGAAGTGATAAGATAGCGGTATGATCAGTTAAGTTAACAGTGTGAGCTATAGGAATTTCGGGGCTTTTAAAAGCAATTTTTCGGCAATTTTTGAATTCCGTTGAATTAACTTTTAAGGTATTGTCAAAAGTTATGAGGTATGTACCCGTTTGTAGGGTTTTTGTTACATTCTCGTAAATCACTTTGGAGGGTTGATTATTTATAATAACAATGCCATCGTCAATCTCTTTCAGAGGTGGCATATTATGCGCGGAATTTGTGTTACAAGTTGCCGTGTTATTATTTAATAAAGTGTCTAGGCATGAAGTATTTTCAAGGTTAAATGTTTTACAAAATGAAGTTGTAGATTTCTTTTTACAATCTTTTAACATGATATATTTGTAGCCACATTTTGCTACATCACTTACTTTAAATGACAAAATTTTATTATTATGAACGACTGGAAAAATTAATTTTTTATTACAAAATTTCATAATTTTTGGAAATTTTATCAAAAACGTAATAACATTTTCGGTCTGCAAAATCTTTAGTTTTGAATTTACAATTATCTCAGTAATGCTTACATTTAAATCTATTTCGGATTTTAAAACAAAACTTACTTCCGAGCTATCTAACAGAATGGGATTGATCATTTGGAGTTTCCCCAAGGTTATGGACAAAGCTAGGTTATCTAGTTCCCTAAGTACTGCTCTATTTCTTTCGCCTAACAAACTATAAAGGTATCCTGAATCGATTTCAGTAGCCTTAGTTTTACTTACAAGTGTGTTCACAGTCGTAGTTAATTTGTTTATTTGCGATTGCATATCGGTGTTTATGATTATCTGGGCATTACTTGCAGTAACTAATTCATCTTGTTTGCTACGCACTTCGGTAAAGTCATCGTAATCTGGCGTACCAGCTATGTATTTCAGCGCGGTTCCAAGAACGTTAATGCTACGTGCGTGCCTGTGGTGTATGCGCAGGGATTCTATTGTCTTCTCTATTTGGTCCACATCTGATTCTAGCAGTTTTCTCATGTGTGATTTTGGTAGTAGGTCCGTTAGATTTCTGGTTTCTTCTGCTATGGTAGTAAAGTTTGTCAAGTCCGTTACATGGGCCAACATTCCATAATTTTCATAGATTGCAACATTTCCGTCTGCTACAGGAATATAGTGTGAAGAAGTATAGTCCAGGATGGTGGCATAGCTAGCGAGTACAAAGACTGCAAATATTAGGATGCTGTAATGAGGAAACGAATGTTATCTTTATGCACTATTTTGTCATCAATTTTAAGAGTTGTGCCTAGATCTTGTTGGACAGTCTTTTCGACAAAAAGTTTGCTAATTTTATTCCCCAATCTCTTATTAACTTTCACAAAACTTTATCTCCAGGATTATATGTTTTAGTTACTGTCTTTTTGTTATGATAATCAAGGTCTGATTTTTGTTTGGCAAGAATTTTCGCACGAATATTTTCTTTCAAGTTTTCTGGAATTGATTGAATTATATCTATGGGCTTATGGTTAGTAGTAGAATGGATTGTTCTATTGTATTTTGCAGTTGCCATTAAGACAAGCTCTGTAGAGTCATCTATTGCGTACTCTAGTTTTAGGCATCTTGCAATTTCCGCAAGTGTTCCGTGGAAACGCTCGACTTGGCCATTAGAGGTACTATGCATGGGTGGAGTTGCGTAAATGTTTGCTCCGAAGTTATTCTTTATTAACGATCTTATGGTTTGTGAAGTTAGTGACTTTTCGTTGTCGCAAACTATTGTTTCCGTGCCTTTGTAAAAGTTAAGTATCTCCAGAAGGGCTGGTTTAACGTCTACTATCGCTCGAGAGGGTATAGGTTTTACAATAGCGAACTTAGAAAATTTATCGAGACATGTTAAATAGAATTTCTTATCAGTATTGTAAATATCGACATGGAGGATCTCGCCTGGGAAGGAGGGTATGGGGGTCTCAGCGATCTCATGTTTTTTTGGATGTCTTTGATATTTCGCTAGCCGACAGATTTTGCAGTTTGCTGTAATTTCTTTTAACTTTTTAGCTATATCTGGGAAAAAATAATCCTGAAGAACTTGTTTCGTATTTTCTGAAACAGAACGGTGTGCCCTATTGTGTTCATTTGTTAAAATTTCAATTTGATCACTTGCATTAAAGATATCTGTAACAAATTTATTAGCGTACCTGAATTTTACAGAAGGGAAATTCGATATAAGAAGGTGTTGGATTTGAGCAAGGGTATGTAAATCACAATTAATCGCGTTCACTACTTCTGGGTTTATGCAGTCCTTAATAGTATTTAAAAGATCGTCAATTTCTTGATATGAAATGCGATGTCGAATGCGATTTTTAAAAAGAATTTTTGTTTCTTTATTTTGTTCTGAACCATGATTGATTAAAATCTGGTTTTTGAAACAGTTAATTGGGTTTTCGACCGCGGGAATAATTTCGGTGAGTGACATCTCACTTCCACAAGCTTGTAGTGAGCATGTAGATGTGGTATCCATTGTAATGTTAACAAATTGTCTGGAAAGGGCGTCTGCAACAATATTGTCTTTGCCGGGCTTGTAGAAAAATGTTGGCGAGTACTCTTCAATGAAAGCTCTCCAGCGCTTTAATTTAGAGTTTGGGTTTTTATCAGATATCGAAAAGGTTAGGGGTTGGTGGTCGGTGAAGATGTTTAAATTATTTACCCCGTAAAGATAGTGTCTAAGATTTTTTAAGGCCCATACGATAGCTAAAAGTTCGCGTTCGTTGGTTGCGTAGGTTTCTTCGGCGGGTGACAAGGTCCTTGAAATCATGGTAATTGGACGACCATTTTGAGAAAGAACGGCGCCAATAGCATGGGATGACGCATCAGTCGTAAGGTCAAAAGGTCTATCGAAATTTGGATAAAGGAGAAGTACATCTTCGGAAGAAAGGATATTCTTAATTTTTTTGAATGAGTGAATAGCATCAGCATCAAGGTCAATTTTAACTTGCTTCGAATGTTTTGTCCCCACATGACCATTTTCTCCACGTAAATATTTAGTCAGAGGTTTCGCTATAGCCGCATAGTCTTTAACGAATTTTCTATAATAACCGGCCAACCCTAGAAATGACCTTAAGCTCCTTAAGGTTGTTGGCGTTTCGTAGTTGACTATGGTTTCAATTTTCTTTGGACACGTTCTGATACCGTCGGTTGAAACGACAAAGCCCAAATACTCGACAGAGGTTTTAAAGAATTTGGACTTTTCTAAAGAAACTCTCATGTTAGCATGGTAAAGTTTTAGTAAGATGTTTTGGATGTCATCTATATGCTTCTGCTCAGAGTCAGAAAATATGATGATATCATCGATATAGACGTGACATGACTTTCCGATTTCATCACGTAAAACATCATCGATGGCACGCTGAAAAATGCTCGGGGCGTTTTTTAATCCAAATGGTAAACGACAGAACTCGTATTTACCATTATTCACGCTGAAAGCAGTTTTTTTCCGGTCGTGTTCGGCCAAGTTAATCTGGTGGAAGCCACTTTTTAAGTCCAAGGTTGTAAAGAACTTAGATTTGCCAAGATTTGAAAGTATAACAGACGGATCAGGTATAGGATATTTATCAGGGATAGTTTTTGAATTAAGTTTAGTGTAGTCGAACACGAGGCGTTTATTGGGCTTGCCCAATTCGTCTGTGCCTTTCTTGTCGACAACCCAAACAGGGCTGTTATAGGGAGATCGGGATGGCTTTATAATGCCATTTTTTAAAAGTTCCTTAACCTCTTTATTGACAAATTCTATCATCGAAATGGGGTAGGATTGGTATTTAGAATATATGGGCTCCTGATCTTTTGTTTTAATTGTTGCGGAAATTTTCGTGTTAAAGGGTAAGGCTTCATTCGGGTTAGCGAAAACACCAGCATTTTCGTTTATTATTTGAAAAAATTTCTTTTCTACATTTTTTGGGATAGAGACATTTTCTATTAAAGAATTCACTGCATCTAGCTTAAGATATTTCAATTTTTCTTCGCCGCCGTTATAATAAATCATGTCTTTTTCTGTGTTAATCACGCCCTTTATGCTTTTTATGAAGCTAAAACCTATGATACCGTCAAATAGAGACAGGTTCGGTAAAATAAAAAATGTTTCAGTATGATTTAGGACATTTACTAGTGTTTTGTTGTTGATTGTATCAGCACCATGAATGGATTTGACTAAAAATGGTTTTTCGACTTGTTTAATGTTTTTTAATCCGTTAATATTGGTGATATAACTTTTAGAGGCACCAGTGTCGATTAAAAGTTTAATGTTTTTGCCACCTATCATTCGCTCAATGTAGGGGAGAACTGACCCTCCCTTAAAAAATTAATCTCATCTTCGAAAGGTGGATCAGAAAAAGTAGGGTTTTCATACGGCTCTTGGTTACCAGAGAAGTTTGGCTCATCGCCGTAGTCATGTGTTTCCAAGGTTTCGAGACCTTCGTTTTGCAACATCTCTTGGCCAAGGTGGTTAATCCTTTGGACCTTCTGAGGGACCTGTCTTTCGGATGTTAAACCTCGCTTTTGTGTTTGAAAACCCTGAAAGTTGTTTGTTCGCACCGTACGCATGCTTACATCAGTGTCCAGGGATTGGGATACTGGTTGAGAGTCACTAGCTTGTTGGCCTACAGGCTGAAAAGGATTTTGGGCGAAATTTCGGAAATTCGAATTTGCAACATTATGGCGTTGTGATTGGTTAGATGCCTGTTGAGGGCGATTTTGATAAAATGGAGTAGTTTGTTGACCGACAAAGTTTTGCGGAGGCTGAGAATAGTTATTTTGCTGACCGAAGGAGTTCTGTTTAACACGCTGTATGTTTTGTCCTAAGGCTGTGTGTGTTGAGGGACTCATTAAAGCCTTGTTTAAACCATTACTGTAAATGGCAGCAAAATGATAGCGGTTTTGATTTGCTTCTAGCTCTTGTGCTAGTGCCAGAGCTGATGGCAAGTCTGCAGGCTTGCACGAAAACAAGGTGTCACATAAGGGCTTCCTAACTCCCGAAACAAAGACACGCAAAGCCTGTTCACGGTATTTTTGGTTCAGTGACTGAATCAAATTGGCATCTCCTTCATTCGACATTATAATTTTGTTCACAATCGCGGTTAACTTACGCTCTACTTCGTCGTAAAATTGGATAATAGTTTTCTGTCCCTGCCTTAAAGTGGAGAGCTCTTGCTCTAACGTAAAGATGGATTTTTTATCCATGTAAGTAAAATCAAGCCGTGCTATAATAGCCTTAAAGTTAAGGACTGTGTTATAAGTGCTTAACGCAGCGTCTGCGTTACCCACGACTTTGTTTCTCAGAATAGCTACCGCCTGGTAGTACTTTGAGCTTCCTACATAAGGTTCAAATAATTTATGGGCTGTTGTGGCGGCCTGACGCCAAGAGACATATCTGGTGGGGTCGCCTTTAAATTCTGGGACAGATTTAATTATATCTAGAGTTTCCTCACACGTCCTATTGGGTACTATTTCTATTTCCTTATATGCTTCTACGGCAGAAGGTGGCTCTAAGGATTGGAGTCGCCTAGTAAGGTCGGCAATAGTTGCTTCAAAGCTTTCTTTTGTTCTTTGGACTGCTTGTTGGATAGCAGTGTCCAAGAGAACTTGCAAATTTTCAGAATTCATTTCCTCTTTGTTCTCAATTCTTTTTTCAGAAATTAATAGTGATTGTAGCCTAGCTAAAATAACGTCAAACTCTTCAGGATCTTCCTGTGGTCTTGACATGAACTCTAGGGAAAAACCAAAGATCAACTCAGAATTCTTTTCACGTAAATTTCACTTTAAATTGCAAAGGTAATAACTGTTACAATAATAAAAAAATAAAAAATTTTACGAAATTTCAAAAATTTAGATCCGATTTGTTTTTTTTTTAAAAAAAAAAAATTTTATAAAAAATAATAGATAGCAATCAATAGTAATAATAAAAAATAGAATTCTTACAAATAAATCATCACGGCTTTGGCTCCTTCTGGTTCTAAATGCAACTTTTCTGGCTGGAATGTAACTGCTCAAGACTCGGCTTCACTAAGGGTCCTTTGCAACTGCTCACGGCTTGGCTTTTCTAAGTTGTTGATTGATGGATTAGTTTTTGTTATATTTTTTGCTTTTTGGTGATGAATGCTTTTTATATTTTTAAGAATTGTATTAGGTTTTTAGCACCAGTATGGTAGTAATTTTTTAAATTTTCAATAAGCAATGTAATTTTTATTCACAAGTATGGTGAATGTCTTTGTTGTTTAAATTTTAATTTTTTCTTAAACACTGTTTTTTATTATAAAAAAGTTATTTTTCTTTTCACTTCAATGATGACTTAGTTTTTATCTGCTCACTGTATGGTGATTGTCTTTGTTGTTTAAATTTTAATTTTTTTTTAAACACTGTTTTTTATTATAAAAGGTTATTTTTCTTTTCACTTCAATGGTGACTTAGTTTTTATCTGCTCACTGTATGGTGATTGTCTTTGTTGTTTAAATTTTAATTTTTTTAAACACTGTTTTTTTATTATAAAAGGTTATTTTTCTTTTCACTTCAATGGTGACTGTTTTTTTCCGTTGGGCGCCAATTAGTTTTGTTGTAATTACTTGCTATGCAAGTCTTGAGTGTCACTTAGTTTTGTTGTCAATATAATTAAAACACAAATTAATCTCTGTTCATTTTCCGTTTATTTAAACAAATCAAAAATAATTAAATAACTTTATTTAAACAAATCCAAATATAACTATAATTACAATTACTTGCTATGCAAGTCTTGAGTGTCAGTGCTGAACTAACTTTTAATCTGAAACTATAAACTAAAGAACTCTACAACTTCTAGAGGAAGAAGAAGAAGCCACGGCAAAAATGCTTATCAGCATAAACGGACTCACATTTCATGTGAACGGAATTTGCAGGTAAGAAATGCAACGTAGCGTCTGCTATGAAAAAAAAGGTATTTTATTCAGTTATTTTGGGACGCGCGTGCAGCGCTAATTTTGAAGAAGTGTTTATTGTTGCAATTTTTTTATTTTGCACAATAGCTTTTGTTGCTGTACTTTCGTACCTTAACTTACATACAAACATTTATTTTAAATTTAAAAATTTTACATGTTTGAGATAGCCGCTTAACCCATTCATTTATTATCCCCTGACATGTGACATTTTTACATGACACCAAATTTTTTTTTGAGAAAAAACCTTTCCCTCTGTCTCTCTCTCTAGTTTTAAATTTTACCACAATCACGCTCTTTAAAGCACACATACAACCAGTGTTGAAAAATTCAGTACTTTGGTACTTTTTTCATATTAAAAATACCGCAGTACCCCCGTGTTGTTTTCAGTACTTTTTTTATCCTTTGAGCTTTTTTAAGGTGATTTGATCATTTCGATAGCAGGCTTAGGTTATCATGTGCTTGTTGCAAAATTTAAGTTGTTGTATTTTAAAAATATTAAGCGACGTAAATATTGAAATGCAAAGCGTGTACGGCAGGATTCATATTTTGCTTTCCAGAATGGGATATTTGTTCTTACAACAACATTTGGTTTTGAACATAAAACCTTAAAAGTGATAATCAGCTTCAATCCAGAAAATATTGTTTCCGGAAAAACCAATAGCATAATACTGTTGGTATTAATGTTATTTACAAACGATAAAGAAAACTATGATAATATCAATTCTCAATTCCGTGTTCTAGCGGATCTTTCAGAAATAAAGCATTTCAGAACTGAATATATTTAAATTTCTTGAAAAAAATGTAGCCAATATTAAGAACGAAAGTAATATTTGCTGATATTTCATATATTTCTTTTGGTATTTTTTCGATACCACATTTCTGAGCATCAATTGAACGCACATTTTCAAATGCAAAATGATGTAAAAAGCAAAGGAAGAAATCGTATACATACATATAGAAACGGTTTCAAGTTTGATAAAAACTAAAGATCTGTTAAAATTAACTGGTAGTTGCTGTTGTAGTTATAATATTTCTTATGATTTCTTAAAGTAAATTAGCTTTTTCTTAAAACACTGAATTAAAATCTTTTTTTTAAACATTATTGTTTTAAACTTTTTTTAGAACTAAGTTCTAAGTATGTAAAAGTCTGAATTATGTAACTTTGCAAAAGTTAAAATATAAACATAAAAACCAGTATTAATTTATATTGACAAAAATAAAATTTTTAATTTATTTTCTTATTCATAAATATATGAACTATTTCAAATAATATTTTTTTAATACTGAAAAAACGTACCTTAAACGGCTCTTACACTTTCAATATAACTGTTCAATTATATCGCCAATGGGTTTGTAATATTCGAAGGTGACACAATATATTGGTAAGAATCGAAATCAGAAAAGCTATATATTGTGAAATGTGTTTGCAACACTGTACTATGTTGTTTTCTTTTAAATGTTGGGGTTTTTTTTTAGATAAGAGTTGCGCCATATTTTAATTGAAACCATTGTGCCACTTATTGAATAATATGGGGCCATATAGAAATAATATGGCGAATAACATATTTAATAATATTGTAAATGGATGGGGAGCTTGACGCTTATGTATAAAAGAAATATTATTTACATGTGTGCCTTAAATATAAATACTGTTCGCCATTAAATACTTAATTCCAATAAAATATTTTCGTTCCATTTATTTTCATAAATTATTGTTTTTTTTTTAACAAAAAGTACCATGTGGTGGGAAAAATACTCTTTTAGTTGAAGTTCAGTACCATTTCAAAATTTCAATTTTGCAACACTGCATACAACTTAATAATTGTATAAATTAATGTAAATAAAATACGATTATTTTTTATTTATTATGATTGACAGCTAGTGATGGGTATTAAAATGACAGATTATATATTGAATATGTATGTAAAGCTTTCTATTTCTGCTTCTTGTTTTTATTTTTAGTTTTTAATTGTTATTTTGCGTAATTTAAATTTGAATTGTTTGAACATTTGACTAGAACATGGAATTGTTTATTGTGGTGAAAATCAAATGAAAGGCATGTCTGCTTTTTTTGTTATTTCACTCGTTATTAATTTAGATATCGAAAAACATGCATTAATTAAGAACATTTGAAATAAAGTTTTACAAAAATCATTATTGAAGTTGAAAATAGTAGAAAAAAATATAACAAGCAAGAAAGCACAGTTACCCTATACCAAGATTTATGTAAATGTTTGTTGTTCCTAATATTATTTAAATATCTTCCTCGATGTTAGATTTTTTTACCCTTTACCAAAACTAAAAGGATATATATAGAACTTTAAAAAGTTTGTGGTCATTTTGGCCCAAGTGTATTTAAGGGCTAATCTCCATCTTGGCACTGTTTTGTCTTTGTATGACTAGGGTATACTTTTCTTCTGTTTAATAAAAATCGGCACAGAAATATAAAATATTTCGCTGTCTTTCCTTTAGAAATTCCAAAAATATCAACATTTAACCTTTGACCTTCATGATTTTAGTGTTAATGTTTTCCGACAGTTCGAACTGTTTTCATAACAGTTCGGAAATTGGGCTCATTTTAAAAACTTGTCCAATCACATATATTAGCTGCTGCTTTTAATTATGCCAATCATTCTGTTGTTACTGGCTCTTTAATTTGTGTCATTTGTCGCATCATACTAAGCAATTGGATGGTAGTTGCTCGTTTGGCTCAAGTTAATTATTTTGATGGTGAATAAAATTCAAAAAGGCAAAAGTGAGCGCGTATGAACGCGTATGCAAGTACGTGATGGTGATAAATAGTGATACGATTTCCACGCGAATGCATGTTTTTTTGTCGATAGTTTAAGAACGATGTCGACCAATTATCTTTCCCAATCATTAAATTTGCGTTAAAATGGCATCGATGTGTTTTTGCATATTTAGGTGAAAATGCATATTTTTGCATTTTTGCAGGTCTTAAATGCACATTTTAAAATTCTTGAGTAATTTCTTTCTTAATATCCATATTATAAAAAATTTTCTTGAAAAAATTTTTATATACACAAAAAAACCATCCAAAAAAATCTTAAAATCAATCACCCTTATCGTATTTGGCGTATTTAAAATACCCCTACGACTGTGTATTAATAGATCAAAGGAAATAAGTTCACGTTCTCTTTAATCTATTCCCAAACAGTCGTAAGCGTATTTTAAATACGCCAAACACGAAAAGGGTGAATAAATTAATTCTTTTGAAGCTTTGCTTTAAATACAAGATTTCGACAAAAGATCCTTCTATTTTTAAACCGACGCAGCACCTTACATGGTTAAGGCCTCCAATGGGTTTTAAACATTATATCCAAAACTGTTACCAGTTACTTGCTTGGCATATGGGTTATGCCGCGTTGCAGAGAAATTATGAAGCTAATTCGATATTAGTCGACCGCAGTCAAGTAGGTAGATGGGGACATGGCTAGCTGCTTCAGAATTCTATTTAGAAAACTTTGAGTAATTTAAGAATTTTGGAAGAGCTTGTTGATACCGATGATTATGCAATTTAAGTAAAAGAAGTATTAAATTTTAATAACCCCAGAAGTAAATTAGCATTTGAATTTTCCAATTACTGATTTAAATTGGTGAAATAATAACTAATTAGGAGGGGTTTAGGTCACTTAATACTCAAGCCATATTATGTAATTGATATTGCAGAAAGTTAAATAAACTATGCGGAAGGAAGAATAGCCTTAAAAATTAAAAAAAATCCAATACGTTTTCAAAAAAAAAATAAGGATTTCAAAAAATAAAATAAATTTCAAATATTTTTGATTTTATCTGGAACCAGCGTGGGATATTAAAATAAATTTTTTCAAAATGCACTGGCATTCTGGAAATACAAGACAAAGTTTATTTATTTAAGCAAACAAAAACTTTAATTAGTTATTTAAATTTGAATAACGATAGACTTAATTTTTTTATATATTTTTGTTTTTAGTAAAATTAAAAAACGATTTTTAATGGAAATTTTTTAAGTTTTTAGTGGTCAATTATTTAATACAACATATTTCGTAATTGTTTGACAACTATATAATTAATTTTTAATAAAGTTAATGACTCTTGCAATTTATTCCATTTTTACATTTGTCTATTTTATTATTATCGGGTATGTTCTGTAAATCGAAATGAAGTGGATTTAGAGTTTCTACGCGGGAAAGAATTCCCGGGAATCCCGGGACACTTTTTTTAAATGAATCCCGGGAAATTGTTTTCCGGGAATTTTCGGGAATTTTAGATTAAATTTTTTGAAATTTTAATTTCTTAGCATCGTTAAAACCAAAAACGAGCAATAAAATTATGTATAATATTTACTAAAATTGCTAAAAACTACCTTCAAATCGAACTATTTTTACTACGCCAGTAAATCGACCGTCTTTTAAATTGCTGATGAAATGTCTAAAGAGCTTCTTGAAGTAGAAAATGAAAATGTACACGATACATCATCACCAACACCAGATGATGAACCATCTACAAATTCTAAAAAAATAAATGTAAAGAAAATACAAAAGCCTGAAAATATCTTTAAAAAAGAATTTGACGTCTTTCAAGTCACGGGTAACAGGCCAACAAATTTAAAATCTTTGTATGATGCGCTTCTTACTATAAAACCAACGTCTGTAGAAAGCGAGACCATTAGAAATGCTTTAATAATACTTAAAAATTTTTTCTTAAAAGAAAATTAATTTTACCAAGTTGCTATTAATAAAACCTACTATACTTTAATAAGTTTTAATAATGCGTAATCTCCAAAAAAAAAAAAAAAAATATATATATATATATATACATACATATATAATATGCACAATGTGTGCATTGCACATGTACGTGTGAATTTAACAATTTATTTGGTTTTGTTGTGGTTTTCTGTGAAATTAATAAAGCTAATTTTTTTGGACTGTTGTATATGTGTATATTCTTTTAAAAAAGTAAAAACTTTCGTCTCAAACTCATTTAATGAAATCATTGTTGTATGCAAAGAATCCCGGGATTCCCGGGAATAAGATTTTTTTCGTTTCGTTTCCCGGGAATAGAAACAGTCCGGGAAATTAGAAACCCTAAGTGGATTTAAAACCGAACAAATTTTGAAAACGAGCCTGTAAAGAGAGTTCACAAAAATATTCCTTTTTATATAATTCATACTTTGAGTACCAATTTTATTTACAAGAGCAGCTCTTAATAACAGGAAAAAATACAGTAATTTTGTCAATAATTGAAATCAAAATCTAGTTCGATTTCAGTTCCACTTCATTTCGATTTGTAGAACATGCCCGTATGTATATTAAAATAAAAATAATTTAACTAACTCATCTGCTTTGATTTTATTCAACTTGAACACTTTGTTGTATAAAAATTTGATTAAACATGTTCGCCAATTTTTTTTTAACAGGCTAAGTCGCACTTACACTATGGCATCGCTGATGGGTACCTAAAGCCGATTGTCTCTTAGCCATTTTCAAACCAATCATTCCGAATTTCAACCGTAAAAATCTTGGAATTTTTTTGATATAAATATGTATACGTACAACTTCCTAGTCTTCTGGCTATCTGGGGACATTGCAAAACCCAGTTCAACAACCACACAAACAGACGTACACCGTTAAATTAACACAATATCGATACCTTCCCATAATAATGTATTAAGCGACATTTCTAAAATTGTGTAGGAAACGAAAAAAAAAAACGTCTCATTTAGTTATTTATTTGTGTATTTTATTGAAAGGAACATATTTGGAAAGCGATTTTCAGAATGCAAAACATATATAAAAATGTGGCTTAGCATAATTTCTTTGGCGGATATTACAAATTACAGGGTGCAACATTATTCCAGTGAGAAAACTTGACGGTTGATACAATTTTATTTTCTCTCTAGTTTCCTTTGCATCCATGATAGGGTAGCGAAATGTGGCGCTTAACTTCTAGTATAGTTCCACATCAAAAAGTCACTTTCGAAAAAAGTGTCGCTTAATACATTCTTTTGGGAAAGTATCGATATATGTATGTGTGTACTTTTTCGGGTGTTAAATCAATATTGTAGAAATAACAAACGTCATGCAAAACTTATGTATATAATATGTACATATGTATGTATATGTAGGTGCCCTTTCCTCCTTTAGTGAAGGGTATAATAAACATCTATAACTCTTTCTTCAAAATTGTACCAAATTAATTATTATTAACTTTTTAATATAGTTTAAATGGTTTTTTTTTTTTGTCATAACCCCTTTTCAAATAATAACACTTTGTTTAACTCCCACCAAGAACGTCATTGTTTAATTTATTTTTTCGGTTAAACAAAAAACAATTAATTATATGACTCACGATTGTTTCGGACGTGATCCCTTATAAACCAAAAACACAAAATTAAAAAAAAACTTAAACAAAAACAACGGAAAACAATATTAAATCACTTAAACAAAAGAGCAATAAGAAAGAAAAAAATAAAACCGGTATAAACCTTCCCCAACCACAAATTTTACACTTTTTTTTTTAGAAATCTTTCAAGTGTTCGAAACAATATATAAAAAATTGTATGGAAAAGAAGCCATCATGAGGTAGAGTAGTAGGGGGGACTTAACAAAGAAAAAATATTTAGTTTACAAATACAACAGCAATAGCATCAAAAAAGTTAACTTTACCTTTTTTCACAAAAAAAAAAAAAAAAAAATGCCAAAGGTTCTTCGTTTATATGCATTTGTTTAATTATGTTTAGTTTTTGTTGGCCCTACCTTTTTTGTACTAGTTGTTTACTGCTTTTGTTTTGACTCTTATTTTCTCAATTTTTTTTTTTTTAACATACAACCAGGGCTGTCATATATGGCGATTTTGAAACGTGTTTGGCGGTGGGATTTTCCATTTGGCGACTGGCGACTTTTTTTTTTGACGATTTTTGATATAACTGGAGATTTTTTTTTAACAGTTTGTCATTTTTTGTTATCATTACTAATTAAAAAAAAATTTGGCAACTTTTTTTCACATGATTTTTGTTTTGTTATCATGTTAAGTGAATTTTATATTAAGTTACTATTTAATTCTAATTGTAAATAAGTATGCAGGTCAGAACGCAAGTAATGAAATCTATGAGGCTGAAGTGTACGATCTTAAAGACTTGTGTGATCCATTTTATGTTATTAAAAAAAAAAAAAAATAACAGAAACTAAACAAAATTTACTTTCGGCGACTTTTTGTATTTTTCTCAGTTTTTTGCGATTTTTGACTGATTTTTTTGACAAGATTTTTGTATGCTATATTTAATTTCTTTTTTTTTTTTAAAAAGAAAAAAATTTTATGCAAACTGAACAAAATTGACGTTTGGCGATTTCTGACATCCGGTTTGGCGATGGAGCTCAAAAAAATCTGTCAACCCTGCATACAACTGCTTTGCTACCAATGTTGTTTTGAGCTGCTTACCTACTAAATGTTAAGAGAGTTTTTTGGTCGTTAAAAAACAAATGAAAAAAAAAACTGATTTCCTACATTTGACAAAGTCAAGCAGAAGGAAAAGACGTTGAACCACTTCATGGAAAAAAGTACTATACTGTTAACCAAACACATCTGTGTTGTTTTGTTACCCTACATTATAAAAAAAAGGAATTTGTTAATCAAATAGAAAATATTTTGAATATTGGTATTTCCACAGAAATGTCTACTTTTTGTCACGTAACGTCACCAACCATTTTTAATTGTTTCTCAAAGAATAATGAAAATATTATTTACTTTTTTGCATTTTGGTGTAGAGCGCAACTAGGTTTTCATTTAGTAAAAGAGAGGAAAAATTTGAACAACGTGGTTCTAAAATACAAGAATAATTGCTAGGTGACGTTACGTGACAAAAAGAGAGCTTTTCTGTGGAAGTGCCCATATATAATCTTCCCTATCTATACTAATATTATAAAGCTGAAAAGATTGTATGTTTCTATGTTTGAATTGCCGGTCCGATTTTAAAAATTTTCAAACCTCATAGCGGACATAGGCTATATAAGGTTTCACGAAAGTGCTTAGGATAGGGTCCGGGGGAACTTAACCTCCTATACTCAGAAAATATTAATTTTTGTTTTAAAAGAAATTTATTAAAGCAATACAAGCCATTTTAACGTGAGTACGCTATTCACCCTCCATTCCCGCCTTCAGTCTAGCTGTCCACTCAACCGTCTCCTGACCGAATGCGAAAGTGACTTTTGCGTCTGCTAGCTTTATCAGCTAAAAAGCTAAACCAATTTTAATAAATTTGGAAACATAGGCTTTTTAATTTTTTAAAACTACCATCTAAAGGGGGGACTCTATATAAGCAAATTTGATGAAATTTCAATCGTATATAGATTTTTTTTCAAAGCTAGGAATATTAAGGGACAGATGGGCAAGATCCTTCCTAAAAATATGTGTACTGATCTTCAATTTTACTTTTATAGTTAGTCAAAAATTTGACTGGGCGGGCAGCGAAGCGGTCACGGCTTGTCGTGAATAAAGCGTTTTTTTAAAGCTGCCGAGAGAGAAAAACAACGTGTTTGTAAAATTCATAACAGTGTAGTGATTTAAGCAGTCTTGTCAAATTACACTGTATCACAACTTTTCAAATAAGTCGTGACCAAATGAATCTGACACTTAATCTTTATCTAAAATTGTCCGCTGAATCCGAATGGTCAAAAGAAGAACAGTTTTCGAGGTATTGAAATAAATATCTACCCCGGTAGATACTATTAGAGCGAAGGTTAAGTTGAGAAATGATGCTCGAGTTATTTTAAATCTGGATTGATTTTTAAAATACACACACAACTCACAAGTTTACCAATTGCCTTACCGATTTTATATTAAGCAGCAGTGAAGAGCAATCTAATTAATTAAGTTATAAATGATTGGTTTTACTTTCCATTAATTTCACAAAAGGGAATGTTTTATTTACATATATTTTTCTTAAATCACTAAGTTGCTACTTTCAAAAAACGAGAATTAAAGTTTCGACTTTACCTTACAAACATTAATTACTAATACCTGGTTTTGTTACACAGTTTATTCTTTGTTGACCAACTGACATGGGCAATGAAATGAAAAATAAAAATTAAAAAAAAAAATTAAAAACCTTTTTCTCTTATTTTATGGTTTTATTTCTTTCTATATAAAAAAAAAACTTCTATTTGATTTTATTATGTATTTATGCATTTGAGGCTTTGCCCAACTGTGTCCGTCTGTGTTTCTTTCTTTCAGTCTTTGAAGCTGATTTTTTTGTTGTTGTTGTTGTGTTTTGTGTGTAAGTTAAGACCTCAACTAGGTTTGAGTATGATTTAGGCAATCAGTTGCAGTTGTAAAGCTTAAACAGATACTTGAAGCGAAAACAACAAACGTCTAATAAATTCAACAACTCTTTTTAAAGTTCAACCATAAAAAAAAATTCAATTTGTTTTAAAATATTTTGGGCCCCTATAAATTGTAGTAAATATGGTAAAGCTTAAAGCAAAATTCGTGTTTACACGCTAAAATTAGTGTTTAAGTTATTTTTAAACAATTTTGCATAATTGGATTTTGTGTAAATTTTTTTATTGATTTTTTTTTTTATCATTTCGTATTTCAACATTTTAAATTTTGCAGCAGAATATTTAGTTTTGAGTAATAAGACGGAACTAACAATATTTATTGTTTAAGGTTTTACGCTTGACCTTTGTTAGAAATGTTTAGTTCAATTTGCTTAGTGAACTAAAGAAGTGGCCAAATATTGAAATATTATTGTTAAATAAATTGAATATGGAAAATCGTAAGAAGTCAACATCCTCTTCCCAACCCTCTAAAGATATACCAGAATTTCAAAGAATTAAATTACGTCCTGTTCCCCAAGTTAAAAGAAGAGCTCCTCAGCCACCTATTAATATAGCCTTAAGAAAAGTACTGACATTTTAAATATATTTTATACAACTGTTTTCAAGATTTTTTTAATTTATTGAAATTTTTTTATTTTCAGACTTCGTCTACAACAAAAACTACAACATTAACTACTCCAGCCAAGTTGTATGGCAAAGATTTAAGTGAATATGATGAAGTGGATGTTGAAGCCCTATTGGCACAATTATCACCCGAAGAAATTAACATCTTAGCCAAAGAAGTTGATCCGGATGTAAGTACCATAACTATCCAAAATCAAATAAATAAAATGATTTTTATTTACTCAGTTATTAGAAATTAAAACAAATGACGCACAGCCGCGAATAACGTTGTAAACGCCACATTTTGCAAAAAATGTTTTTTGCAGATAACCGTTGACCTTACTCTCTTACACAATTTAAACATCAAATCAACCAAAACTATGCACCTTAACGCCTTCAAAATGGCGTACAAAGTGTCAGCCAGTGGAAGAATATTGCAAGTTACTAACAAAATGAAACCGAAATGGCTTTGCAGTTTGGAATAATGTTTTAAAAGCCTTTTGCATTAAAGTTTTTATTAAGGGTATTCATTTCAGTTTTTTTATTTGTTGGAAAAATGGAAAAGTGGAAAAATGTAATTTTTGTTACAACAAACACAAGGAAAAACTTTTCCACCGAAAGTTGCAATTTAAACAAGCTTTAACCAAGTGTAAAAAAATCAGATTGGAAAATTACAATTTTACAATTTTTAAATAGTTGGCAATTCACAAACTTCCAATTGAGTGTGGTTGCCACCATATTAAAAATGTTGTTATTTTTCACAAAAAGCACTAAAATTTACATCTCTTTTTAAGATAATCAACTATGATTCCTTAAACTCCATTTTTATTAAATCTAATTTTACTTTTTTAAAACGTCGTTTTTCAAAACTAAATTAAAAATGAATTCTATACAAAAAAATATAAAAAAAGAACTTAAAAATGACGTGACAATTAAATAATCATTTAATTTAATTTTAACTCTTTTATTTGGCATCTTGAAAAATATCAATTACTTCCAAGAATTATATGACAGATTTTTGTTTTTGACAGTTTTGTACCTTTGACTAAAAAAATACCGTTCACGTCAATAAGGTGTAATTTTCCTTTTTTCCATTTTTCCAACCAAAAAAATTTTGAAATGAATACCCTTATTATCATTATTTTTAATAATAGAAACAAATTTTTATAACAAATAATGCTGCCTGTCAAAAAACGTTTTTTTGCTCTCCTGAAAAATTAATATTTTGTAACTTAAAACGTTATTCGCGGCTGTTCTTCAAATGTCAAATAAAAATATGTAGCTCTATATTTGTCTAAAAAACTTTTTAAATTTTTTTATTCATCAGGATTCGTTTTTGCCACCCGATCAACGTTGCAGTTATGAATGCACTAAGGAATCAACTGGTCCATTAAATCGCAAAAAGCTTATTGAACACATTAATAAACAGGCCATCGAAGCACCTGATGAGCCCGAATTTGAACCTTTTGTTAAAGGTACAGTACGTGGCAAAAAATGGGTGCCACCACCACGCGATGTACGCGAGCTAGAAGCAGAAGAAAAAATTGCTATTGATATGGGTGAAGAGTATGAGCAAGCTTTAAGTGATGCTACACAAGAAGAAATTATTGATTTGGCTGCCATTTTGGGTTTCCATTCGATGATGAATCAAGATCAATATCATGCCTCTTTGTTGAACAAAGGCCAACCTGTTGGTTTAGGTTGGGATGGTATAACAAAGTCTACACAACAAAAAGTGTACCCAATGGATCCACCCAACAATACAGATGTTGAAGAATCTATTAAACGTGTTAAAGAAGATGATTCAAAATTAATTGAACTGAATTTTAATAATATTAAGGTAAACTAAAATGCAACTGAACAATTAATAATTTTAAGAAATTTCATTTTAATTTTAGAATATATCTGATGAAAAATTGGAACAATTATTTGAAGCACTGCCTCAAAATGAACATTTGGAAGTCTTGTCTTTGACAAATGTGGGTCTAACGGATAAGACTGCTTTATTATTGGCCGAGGCCATTGAGAAAAGCAAAACCTTGAGAGTATTAAATGTCGAAACAAATTTCATTAGTCCACCTGTTATAGTTAAATTAGTTAAAGCCCTGCTAAATTGTCGCACTATTGAAGAATTCAGAGCCTCTAATCAGGTTTGTATTTTAATAAATTTTAAAAATTTGTTTAAAATGTAAAGTTTTCTTTTTAATTATAAAGCGATCACAAGTTTTGGGCAATAAAATTGAAATGGAAATTACCGATTTAGTGGAAAAGAACACATCACTGCTTAGACTGGGTCTTCATCTTGAATTCAACGATGCCCGTCATAGAGTTGCTGCACATTTGCAACGTAATATTGACAGAAGTAAGTACTTTTCATTCTTTTATCGTTTCCATCTTAAAAAAACTTATGATTTTGTTAAGATATTTAACAGAAAACAACGTTGGTTTTTGTGGGTTTCTCCTAAAATCGATTCTTTAGGTGTAATTTCAGTGTTTAGGTCTAGCGTTAGTTCCCTTTCCTCGTTTAATAAGATATTTTTCCATTTTTTTTACATTCTACAACTATTTATTTAAAAATTTAGGTGAAATTGAAACAGATTTAGTAACGACTTCATCATCACCACCACAATCGCCATTAGCTCAACAACAATCAACTGCATTTGAAAACGAAAAAACTATAATTGATACTTTAACATCATCTTATGCAAATTTATTACACAACGAAAATCATCATAATGTAAATAGTGACATTATTGATAATAAAAATGATAAAACAATTTTTGAAACAAATGTAAATGATAATAATCATGCATCATCACCTCAACCATCATTATCTGCTGCTGCAAACGATGTAAAGGAGAAATATTATGCTAAATGTACTGATATTGCTACAGCAAATATCGATAACAATTTATCTTCGAATCATAATAATCATAATAGCGACAATGCTAACATTGGCAATAGCATTTATACAAATCATATATATATAACCGATTCAAATGCAAATAATAACGACAATAATTTGTCGTTGTCGTTGCCATTGTCATCAACATCATCATGTCTCAATGCACTACCACTCACTGTTGCGGATGCTTTAGCTATAACAAAGAGTTCTAAGGATACAGAAGAAAAAGAAATTTAAAATTCATTTATAAATTTACATTTGACTACATCGCGATTTGATTATAATTTTTTTTAATATATTCGATTTTTTATAAGTTTTTTTTAGTTTTGCAATTTTACTTTCGTTTTTTTTAATGCAGTTTATTTTAAGTCAAGTTTTTTTTTTTTTTGTTTAATGCATCTTATTTTAGTCTAAATTTTGTTTAAAAAGGATGATCCATTTAGACCTTTTATAATTTAACATAAAACATTTAAAATAGAAAAGGATCTCGGAATCATTCTTATTGCCAGAAAGAATTACTTTTGAAGTTTACTTTTTAAAAATAATTTAACTGTAAGCCGCAAATTCGTTATATGAGTTCCATTTGGGAAGTCCTTTTTTCGATTAATAATTCCAGCTTGCCACCGGTATCTCACGAATTACGCAATTAATGCAAGCTTCCAAGTTTTGAACAGAAGCTGGCTTATGAACACAAACTTTTGACTGCAAATAACCTTAAAAAAAAATTCACGATTTACGCGCCAGTTGACATGTCCGAAATGAAAATTAAGCATCTCACCAAAACTATTTCTCAATTAAACCACTGCTTCGCGTAACATGTGTGCCGGAGCACCTTCTTGCTAAAACCAAGTGATTGCCGGCATCACGGGCTTTAATTTCGGGCCATGGTGTAGTTGCGTTCGCCATTGATGGTTATGTTCTTCCACGGTCTTCACCCACACTCTCCGCTACACCTGCAATAGTTCTCTTACTACTATGAACTGGATTTGATCTATACGGTTGCTGGTCATCCAAAAACGTACAGAGATACAAAGATTTCTGGATAATGGCCTCGGAATGTTAATCGAAGTGTACGATGTTTTATTTTAAACCGCCGATTTTCTTAATAAAGATGAATAATTTGTAGACGTCGTTGCACTGTAAGTAAAAATAAGATGATAGAATGAGCCCAGTCACGCGAGATCTGTGGAAAAAAACAAAACAAATGAAAAATAGGTCTAAACAGATTATCTTTTAAAATACTTAAAATATTTTGTTTTCACTTTAATTTTTTTAATAAGAATTCAAAAAAAGATAATAAATATGTAGTATTAATAACACTGAGCTAGTTGAAATATAGACAAGCCGGGCACATGGCGTTTAAACATTATTCGGGTACGCTGAATCCAATGGTGCTAACCGTTTTTTTGGTTAACTCTTGCTTTCGAGATATACCGTTTAAACATTATTCGGGTACGCTGAATCCAATGGTGCTAACCGTTTTTTTGGTTAACTCTTACTTTCGAGATATACCGTTATTTCGAAAATGGAGCGAATAGGTTACAGAACATATATTCGCGTAACTCAAAAACGGTTTAGTTTATTAAAATTACTAAAAAAAAACGAAATTCCGCAATAAAATTTTCTTTAAGAAAGGAAAAACTTTTCTAATATGCGCAGTCGTTTTAGAAATATATATACATATATATTTTTTTTTTTTTTTTTTTTTTTTTTTTTGAAAAAATTATTTTTTTTAATAAAAATTTCGAAATTTTTGTTTTTTAAAAATTCATAAAAAATTGGAAAACGCAGCTAGGTTTCTTATTCTTTCCAGACGTATAAAAAACGAAATTGCAGCAAAACAAGCCATAAATGATTAAAATCTGCATTGAACATTTTGTATGGGAGCCCCCTTAAGGAATGGAGATAGCTGGTGGGTATGTTAGAAATAAATGATTGAGATGAAAATAATGTGGGGTTGGTCATACATTTGACCCACTAAGGGGTATCCGACGCGCGGCAGGGGCCATATTTAAGAATTTTATAAAAACGCTATATTTGTATGGTTGAAATTCTTTTATTTAGCCGGTACAGCGCGTAGGATGCTCCTAGATGGGTCAAATGTATGACCAACCCCTCATTATTTTTCATCTCAATCATTTATTTCTAACATACCCACCAGCTATCTCCATTCCTTAAGGGGGCTCCCATACAAAATATTCAATGCAGACTAGAAATATATTGAAGAAAAAGTCCCATAAATGCCCAGGAGTCGCCCCTAGTGGGATAAAATGTATGACTGACCTCAATTAGTTTTTTGTCCTTAACATTTTCTCGAGATATACTTGCCCCCTTATCACCACTTCTTAGGGGGGCTCCCATACAAATATTGCGTTTTATGAAATTCTTAAATTAATTAAAATTTTTCGACTTTTGTAAATAAAATCAAAAGTTTTTAACAGATTTAAATCATTTTATGGCTTTTTTATTTGCAATTTCGTTTTTTAAATGCTAAAGAGTTTTTGTAATTGTTGTGCAATCTTCACCATTTTCGAAACAACGGTATACCTCGAAAACCATAGCTAACCCAAAAGAAAAACGGCTAGCACCACTAGATTCTGCGTACCAGAATGAGGTTAAAATGACAAGTGCACAGCTTGTCTAAAAAAAGTGTCCATTTCTATCACAGTGTAATTAGAATACTACAAGAAATGGAAACGCCATAGCTACTGCTATAGAAAATTTCACGAAGAAGTTAATTTTAAATGCCTGGGGGCTAATTCTGGCAGTCGTGATCGAATTCTTTTACGATTCGAAAGCAATTTTGTTTCTAATTTTTTCAGTCGTACTGTACGAATCGAAATTATGTTTTCGTGCTGTGAAAACTCAAATAAACACTGAATAAATAATTTCAATTTGTTCAGTATCGACTACGTATTCGATCACGACTGCCAGAATAATACCCCTGATTTAAAAATATTTATTTTTTTATTTTCCTGCCTGCTTAACGATTTCGAACGTCAACGTTCGCATTGAAAATTATATTTAATACAAAATTCTAAATATAGTTTTTGTTTTAAATTTAATTTTCTATACGAACGTTAACGTTTGAAATCGATGCTCTGTTAATTAATTTTTTTTTTCTTCAAATAAACTGCTATTTTCTGACTAACAAACCGTTACTTCGCATATACTCGTAAAATTTTTTCGGTAATTTCGAAATTTCGAAATAAAAATGGTAATACATATTTTCATAAAATAATTTTAAATTTCTTTCATCTGTAAAATAAAACAAATCCTAAACAAACAACTCTTTGGTAGTTACCAGGTAATAAATAATTATGTTAAATATTCCCGTTTATGGATTACTAAGTCTTAATTTTCGTGAGCGTCTAACGATGAATAAAATCTTGTTTCCAAATCGTGGTGAAAGTCATGTCTACGTCAGAATTAAACATAAATATTTATTGTGTTCTTGTTGCGTGTTAATTATAAAATTTTGTTATATTGTTACACATTTAAATATGAAAAAAAAGTTCTTAATTATTTTAATATTTTAAAATTAAACTTTAAATAGTTTTAAATAAATTAACATAAAAAGGGACTTTTCCTGTTGAAAAAATTAAAAGAAAAAACGAGCTTCATAATCGAAAAAAATTACATAAATAAACATTTAAACACTTCCATTGTTAACTGCTTTTAACTCTTACAATCTTTTTCATTAATTTCATATCGTTGTGTATATTTTTTATGATCCTTTCATCTCCATGATAATTATTTGTAGTTGAGATAGTTGATCCTGTTGTTTTAATTTGGGTTTTCTCTTAATACTCTTTTTTTTTTTTGGTTATTAAATAAAATTAATAATGTTGGTCATTTTGTTTTTCGTTTTCTCTTAAACAATCTTAAATCACTTTCACACCAGTAATATTTATTTTAATTGTTTTGTTGTTATGTTTCGTTTTTCCATCTACATACATATATTTTTATTTTTTTTAAATTAATATTTAAATAATAAGGTTTTAAATAATAATCGTTAATCAATTTTCTTTATTTATTGTATTTTTTGTAATATAAATATTAAATCAACATAAATATTTGTAACACGTGTAAATTAACCAAATATTTTTAAACTTCCAATTAAAAAAAAAACGTATCAATTTTTGTATAATTCATCATACGTCAAACTAAATTCCGAACAAATTAGTTGTACGTGTACAAAAGTTGAAACCAAATTTGCCTAAACTTATTTTACCACCGGCTAACATTGGTATGGAGTATATAGCTCCGCCTTCGGTAACACCATCGCCATCACCTTCACCCATACCACGTATTGATTATGATGTTGAGGTTGATCCGGATAATGTGGTAATAAGAGGCGGTGGCATTACACCTTCACCCTCACCATCGCCCCAACCTCCTCAGCAAGACTATGAGGTTGAGGTCGATCCTGATAACGTGATTATCAGAGGTGGCGGTAATAATGTATTTGATTATGATTTTGAATACGATGACGATACATCCCAACGTATTTCTTCTTCATCGTCGCCAACATCTATGAGGTCCAATAGCAATGCTCTTGCTGCCAATTCATACGATATGCCAGCTTATAATGAAGATTTGACCAGCTATAAATCCCATACGTGAGTTAGATAAACAGCCATAAGACAAAAACAATCATCTCAACAAGAAACCCGATTACAAAATACACAGTCAAGTAAAAGACAAACAAATTACACCTCCAGCAAATAGAAAAAACAGCGTACTACTTACACCACACTTGTATAAAAGCTTAAATGCTTTTGTTATTCTTACCCAGAAATATTCCAGCTGTTGTACACTTTTCTACTTTTTTGTGTATCCTTTTATCCAGCATAATATATTCAATGTTTTCTTTCGTTAGTTGTTCACTCTTCTTTGCCGACCAATATCTTGTACATATCTTTATAAAATTTGTATTATATTTTTTGTTATTGGCTTTTATTGTGTTTTGTTTTCATTTTCTCTTAACATTAGTTTTTTCCCATGATGTTGATTTATTTTTTGTGCTGCTATTAAAGTTAAACATCATTTGGAAATAATCATTGTCATCTTCATTTATTTATATATGGGGCTTTTGTTGTCATCAATCATTTTTCTTTAAGTCATATAAGACGTCCTTCATTTATTGTGTTCATTATGAATTCTTGTAAATAACTTTGACACACTTTTCACATTCATTTTTGACAGGGATGTTGTTAAGTTTATTTTTTTAAAAACGATAATCTTATAATATTTGTTCACCTTATCTATAAAACATTTGAATTTTTCCAAAACATTTTTAAATGAAAACTAAATAAGCAAAATCTTAAAAAGTTTTTTATAAAAAATTTGTTTGATAAATCTTAAAAAAAACTTAAATATTTTTATAAGGGCCTTAATTACATTCATTTTTTGCGCTAAGTATATCTGTTGTCTTTAATATGAATAGACATCGTTACAGTGATGTCTCTAAGCCGTAAAAAAACTTAAATTTCAATTTATTTTCATCTCACGCTGTTTTTACGTATTTGACACAACCAGAGCTGTAAAAGATTAGAATCGATTTGATAACATTCACATGATTTCTCGGTAATGATAGCCAATTTTTTGATTGCTTTCAAGTCGAATTGATTGCATTTAAATTAATTAAAATTCAACAAATTTTTAAAAGAATTATTTTAAAATAATTGCAATCACAAAATACATATTGCAGTTTTGACAAGACTTCATTTCAAAATCTGAAATCAAAGAACTAAATCAGTTTTGTTAAAATCAGTAAGATTTCACTTCCAATTGATTGCAGTTTTTTACATCTCTAGACTCAACCCGGTGAACATTTAATCGACCAAAACATAGATTTTTTTCTTTACTAACTTTGTAGCGTTAACGAAGACTTATTTTATAATTTTAATAAAATCAATAAAAGGTAAATGCCGTTTATTTTAAACACTTCTGAATATAACAAAAGATTGCAAAATTATTAACTTGGTACTTATTAAAAATAATCCCCAAAGAAAAAAAGTCTTAATTAGTTTTTTTTTACTCTGGAATGAAACTTAAAAAATGATTTTCGCAAGAGATAACAATTTCAACTCACTTTTGAAAAAGATCTTTAAACGTTCGTAAAAAATCATCCCACCAAAAAAGTTCAAACGGAGTCAAATTAAATTATCTTTATGCCAATTTATGTCACCTTCGCGAGGGATAATACTATACCTTCAAGTCCTTCATGATAAATGCTTGTTATGGGGTTTACTATAGTTAAATTGGGTAAACAACGATTTTTTGTATTCAGGGTCATACTTCTAAAATCAGCGTAGAGGTTATTTCATTTGACATTTCTTAGACGTTCGACCAGAATAGAGGTTAACCGAACCGTTCTCTCGAAATTGTCCAAAGCAAGTTCGAAAGTATACTTTGAAGGGCCACTCACAACTTCTACTACAAATCGTGACCATTTTTGGTCAGCCTGATTACGGTTGGCGTTGGCGTATACGCCTGACTCGTTTTTGTAGTAGATTATTGATAAAAGGTTGTGTGTTACTTTAATCTATTACAAAAAACGACTCAGGCTGAGTCGTCAACCATAATCAGGCTGAGTATTTACTATACCAATAACGAACAATATCTTTGATTGCACATTTTATTATTCGGGCGGTCTGCGGAATCTTGTTACATTATATGTAAATTTAACATAAGTAATCTAACAAGATTTGACAGATTTTGCTAAAAGTGCATTGCCGCCGCTTGTTGGAAACCCCATTTGAAGAATTGGAATAGTTTGTTTTATAAATATTCGAAAACGAAATTATTAAGAAAACATTTTCTACATACTAATTTTTTTTAGTTCAGGTGTTCCTTTGCCTTCGTTTTGAGGACGTATTTTGGTTCAAATAACTGCGAGAGTGGTTTCAAAATTAGCCGACCTAACTAAGAAAACACAAGAAGTATTGAAAAAATTTGCTTTATTTCTTAATATTCGATCTTTTATTCATTGATTATAGCCATCACAATTGAAATTTTCTTAGCCGTTTTTAGTGTGGACACCTCAATTGGCCGACCGCTAGACCTTTTTAATGAAGGTAATTGAGTTAGATAATGGTGACCGGATTGTTTCATGTCAAGGCGAATTCAATTACAGGTGGTGTTAAAACGACTTCTGATTTTGTTAGTTCGACCTAGTCTGTTGTGATTTATTATGGCGCTTTGTTTTCTAAAAAAAAGTGTTGCATAAGTGTTACATGTGACTTGGCAACATTTTTAAATGCTACCCTAATTTTTAAGAAGTGCTTCATATTTTACGTTTACAAAAGAACACAAATTTTGGCATTAAGCAAAAAAGTACAATTAGCGCAAGTTAAATTCAATTACTGGTGGTGGCAAGACTACACAATCCAAAGCCAACAGAAACAACAGATGTTTTTTACGGCTCGAAATTGCCACCACTTTGTAATGAATTCAACTTGATCTAGTGCTGCACTCATACCCTTTATTTAAAATGAGTGCTGAACATGTAGCATATTTTTTATTTTAAAGGGAACATTATCAGAAAAGAACGCTTTACACTTTTAAAATAACACATTTTTTTCATGTAAAAGGCAGAATAAATGCAAAATTTTACTCAGAAAAGAAAACGCCATTAATGTTTTGTTAGGAATGGTTGACATTTCGAACCGTAAACACTAACAATGCGATGCAAAAAACCCTATGTTGTGTTCTTGGATTGTTGTAGTTCCGACACCACCTATAGTTGAATTCGCCTTGTTCCATGTTAACAAATTCAGTAAGATCGTTTTTTTTTTTGATGACTTTAAACCAGTGTTCGAAAATAAACAGTACATTATTTAACGTTCGGCTCACACACCCATGAACGATATTTATTTTTTTTTGTGATTGTGTAGACATACACAACCCTTAATACCGTTCGTAACTATTTTCAATATATAATGTTCGGTTTTTCGTTAAAAAACGGAACAATTGAAGTGATACTGTAGACAAACATTCAACCCTATTATGAAAGTCGACATCGACACAAGTCGACGGCACCTGAACATTAATGGTTTTTTTCTGAGTCGTTGTTGACAATAATCGATTACTTTTGACAGTCAAGTGATATTTTCTAAGGCGCTTTTAAGTCGACGTCGAGTAGTATTGTCTTCGTTTTAGTCGACAGGAAATTTTGCGACGACTCAAATGAAAATTAAAGAAATTTTAAATGAAATGTTAACATATTTATTGAATACGTTTGAAATAAAAAATGCAAATTTAAAAGAAGTTATGGGCACAAATTTTATTAGTCAATGTAACGCGAAAATTCGGAAACATTTGCAAAAATAGCGAAAATTCGCGAACATTTTTAATATATAACGAAAGCCCTAAAACTATAAGAAATGGCAAAAATTTTGCAAATATTGCAAAATTAGCGGAAATTCGCAAAAAATTGCTAACAGCTACATGATAGCAGAGTCTAATATTTATTAAAAATCGTTAAAGTTGTAAAGAATCAGAAAACTTTTAGAAAAAAATCGCTGCTATCGCGAGCATGGCTAAAATAAGCAAAAATCGCAAACTTTGAAACAAACCCTTAAATTTGTTTGAAATCGCTAAATCGGCTAAAAAACAAAACGTCGGGAAGTTCCAAAAAAATTATGCAAAAACAGCGAAAATTTTTAATATATCAAACAAGCCATAAAATTGATTAAAAGTCCCTTAAACTGAAAGGAATGACAAAAATTCAGTGAAAATTGCGCAAACCGAGACATCCCCTAATTCGCCCAGGAATCTACTGCCCAGCCACCTTAACCTGCTACCCTGCAACCTGGGACAGTGGCACAGAAAGTGCTCAACTGACTCCAACTCCTCAGGGTCCTCGCACAACCTGCATATATCCGACAAGTCGGATCCCATCCTCACCGCCATCCTGCCTATCATACAGTGGCCCGTGATAATTCCTATCATGGTCCTAACGCAGACCCTGCTCCTGCCCAACAGCGACACCGAATCGGACTTCCTAAGCACCGGCCACAGTGTCCGTGATACCCGACAGTCCGTTCGGCTCCCCCAGGCCCGATTGGTCACGCTCAGTATCCATTCCCTAATTCTACCAAAATAGAAGCCCAATGGAGGCCTAACCGCCTCCACACAGTCAGGATCCTCCATCTCTGAGCCCTGTCTTGCCAACTCATCAGCAATCTCATTGCCGCCTATGTCGCAATGACCCGGCACCCAGCATAACCTTAGCAGATACTCCCCTAAGGCTCCCCTCAGAGCCCTCCTACACTCATCAACCTGCCTGGAGTTCACATAACAGCGCCTTACGGCCATAAGAGCCGCCTGGCTGTCCACATATATAGTGACCTCCGAGCCCCTATCAATGTTGTCCCTCATTAGTTCCACGGCCCTCCAGACCCCCAGAACCTCCGCTTGAAAAACACTGCAGTCGTCAGGAAGCCTATATGACCTTCTTATGTTCAGATCCTCAATGTAGACCCCTGCACCCGTGCCCCTCATCTTTGAGCCATCAGTGAAAATAGCAAATCCACCAAATAATCTGCCCCTGCCCGACCAGCTCTCCCTAGAGGGCATTATTACCTCTGGCAACCGACCAAAATCCAAACTGGTGCTAACATAATCAGTGGATCCCGGCGGTCCCAGGCAATAGCCACCAGCCTCAGTCTCACCCAGGATCCGTGAGTGACCCTGAGTGTCATTCCTCGTAAGTCCTAACTCCCTCAGTCTAAGAATGCTCCTGGCCGCCATTCCCATCACATACTGCTCAATGGGCAGAAGATGTAGAATGACATCCAGGGCAGCCTGAGGAGTACTTCTCAAGGCACCTGTCATGCCAATTGAAGCATACCTCTGAGCCTTAGAAAGAAGGTTCCTACGACTTGCCAATCTCAATGACTCCCACCAAACACAGCATCCATACGTAAGAATGGGTCTAACCACCGAAGTGTACAGCCATCCCACCACTGACGGCCGGAGTCCCCAGCTCCTACCTATCGATGATCTGCAAGCATAGTAAACATTGAGACCCCTTTTGAGTCTCTCCTGAGTATTCCTACCCCATGACAGCTTGCTGTCCAGAAAAACCCCCAGATACTTAGCACTATCAGATAGTCCAAGCTCCACTCCTCCCAGTACCGGCAGTCTAAACTCCTCCACCTTGTACCTCCTAGTGAAAAGAACCAACTCCGTCTTCTCCGGATTTACTCCCAGTCCCTTGTCACTTGCCCATGCCGCCAGTTCGCCCAGCGCCCCTTGCATGATGTCGCTAATTGTCGGCAGAAACTTGCCCGACACCAATATCACCACATCATCCGCGTAGGCTACGACCTTCTGACCCATTCTGTCAAAACGTCTCAGAACGACATTGACGGCCAAGAGCCACAATAAGGGAGAGAGAACTCCTCCCTGTGGGGTCCCTCTAGTCACCGATTTCCTTAAGCGTTCGTTTCCCCAGTCCGAGTGAATAACTCTGCTGCTAAGCATCATAGTTATCCATTCGACCAAGAACAACGGAACCCTTAGGTCAATCAGTGCCTGCCTTATGGCCTCTATCCTCAAATTGTTAAAGGCGCCCTCTATGTCAAGGAATGCCGCCAGGGTGTATTCCCTGGTTCGCAAACCCCGCTCCACATAACCAACCACATCATGCAACGCACTCTCAACAGATCTACCTTTAGGGTAGGCGTGTTGAGCGCCGCTGACGATGCCGGCGTCAATCTTCGTCCTCAGATGTAGATCAAGCAGTCTTTCCAACGTCTTCAAGAGAAAAGACGACAAGCTGATTGGTCTAAAATCCTTGGGTTTAGAGTGACCGGTTCTACCCGCCTTGGGAATAAAAACTACCCTAACCTGCCTCCACCTCCTAGGAATGTACCCGTTCAGCACACATACCCTAAACAGTTCCACCAACAACAGGAGTGATGATTTCCCAATATTCTGTAACATCGCCGGAAATATACCATCTGGCCCCGCCGATTTGTAGGACCCAAAGGTATTTACCGCCCATGTTACCTTATCCAAGGTAATCATATCCCCCACCGTCTCCCTTTCCTCACCGCCTGAGCCCGAACCAGAGAAGGGGTCACCACATACAGCCTGTTCCCCCGACCCAGGATCCACACACCCCGGAAAGTGAGTCTCCATAAACAGACAGAGAGATTCAGAGCCAGATTCCGTCCATGAGCCGTCCGATCTCTGAATAAATCCAGGGACTACAGGGTCCTTAGATAAAATTCTTCTGAACCTAGACATCTCATTCACGGATTCAACTGACTCGCTAAACTTAATCCACGAGTCCCTTTTCGCCCTTCTAATTCTAATAGCTACTGGTCAATACCCCCGTGAAGGTGTTTACCAGTTGCTCCACACCGGCCGGAGTCGACCCCCAGTTCCGTGTAACCCTAAGGTTTCGTTGCACTAGTCCCGAAAACGAATCCCAATCCGTCCTTCTCGGATTCCTATATGGAAACCTTTTCGACCTCTCAAACATTAGACTAAAGGACAGACGACTATGATCAGAGAAGGAAAAATCCAAAGCCACCCTCCAGTCCTCTACTAATTCCCTACAGTTCGTCAATGTTATATCTATCACTGCCTCTCTATCCCTAGTTCTGAACGTTGGCGTATTCCCCCTGTTACAGATAAAAAGATTGCTGGCAACAATAAAATCAAACATAGACTCACCTCTTTTGTTGATGTCGGCACTACCCCATTGGGAATGGTGTGCATTTGGCTCACATCCTAGTACCAGCCTCGAGCCGCTTCTGCCCGAGTGCTCCACCAACTCTCGCACTTTTTCACCAGGTGGATCGGCAGCTTCATATGGCAAGTATGCCGATGCCAGTGCCAGGACCGTTTTGTCCTTGGCTTCCCCTGTCACAACCGTGAGGTCTCCATTACTGAAAGAATGAGAAATCATAAATTTATGTTCAGTTCTCGCCAGTATACAAGTCCGTACCTTCTCATCAGAGCGGGATACGAACAAGGTATACCCCGTGATCTTTAATCCAACTACCCGGTTTTTGTTAATCCAGGGCTCTTGGATTAAAGCCACGTCCACATTGTTGTCAATGAGGTGGGTTACTAATTCGGTTGAGGCCGCTTCACAGTGGTGCAAGTTTATCTGCACCACTCTCAGCCTCTTAGGGTTTATCATTTTTAGGAAACCTAAATCTGATAGACCCTAACCCGAATACAGCAACCCCTCCCATTGACTTCAGTTTTTTCAGAGATTCCCGGTCTACTGCGAACCTGAAATCTCTTCCTTGGTTCTCCTTACAACCCAGTGAAGCTATCATCTTCCACTGGCCTGTAAAGAGCCCATTGTTCTGATTGGCCAGTAACCCCAGTATGACCTCCACCGGTTTTATAGGTGGAGGAATCCATACAGTGACTACCGGCCTTAATGGCAACTCAGACGCGATTATGACGTCCAATCTGGCTTTAGGATAAGCGCTGCCACACCTGCCGATTGCAGCCTTTAAAAACTCAAAGGTTTTTTGATTGCCGCAACTGACAGTTTTGACACCTCTTATCCAGTCAGCCCCTTTGAACGATACTTCGTCCGGCCTTCCTTTGACGCTAAAGATTTCGTCGAGTAGTTTGTTTTCTAGCACCTGCCATTTCTCGACACTGATCCTTCCATCGGGATCCATACGATCAATGACAGCTGCTAGAATACCGTCCTTACCTGACGACTCCCTTAGCTTCTTTGACGTAGAGGGTTGTTCCTCTCTGGAACCAGCCGTCTTAGTGATCTCCTTTCGGGGATCCTTCCTTTTGGCCGCTGGGGATTTCTGGTCATCACCAGACCTAACTCTCTTAAATACCCCCTTTTTGGGGGCCTTAGCAGAGCTCTGTCGGTGATCACCCGATTTTCCTGCAGATGTTGGCTGGTATTTCTCAGTAATCCCCTTTGTGACCTCCCTTAGGGGGGGACTGTCGGAGATTATCAAGACTTTACCAGTCCTCATCGCGCAGCTAGTAGAGGGTGGTACATCATCAGGCTTGGTTCCCTTATCCGTGACCGTACTGTCTCGGTTTAGAGAACCAGGTGTTGATTCTGTACCCCCTTTCTTACTTCCCGTTCCATTATTGGAGGATGCATCAGCAGGGGTTACTGAGGGTTCGTTGTCCATACTGACATTTGAGCCCTCAGCAGCCCTTGCTGTGTATCCCGCAGGATAGGGAATGCCTAGGATATCACCGACAGATCCGTGGATTCGTTCGAATCTGGCAACGTTCTTTCGGTGCTTCCTCAGCAAGTGCCTATCCCGCCCATCGTGTAGTGAGGAGTCTTTCTTAGCTATCTTTTCTAGAAAGGCTAAGGAGGCCCTTACACCACTCTTGGCTTTTTCAAGACTCGTTCGGCCTTCTGATGCGACCTGTTCTGTCGCATCCTGCCGAACAATGGGTTTTGATCCACCCACTACTCCGCTCCCTATCTCGAGTGTGACCTCAGGAGCCGATGGCCCGGCCCTATGGTCCTGATCATGAGCTGAAATCATTGTAATTTCATGCTCATCATCAGATCCCAGAGCTAGACCATCGAGTCTTTCCGAGACCCCTGTTCGAGACGGGGAACCGACTGGGGGGTCGTTCGTCCCGCTTGTCTCTGTCAGTTCTGTCAATAGCTGACCTTCTTGCTCAAGAATATCTCTGTAGATACTCAGCCAATCGGCGTCTGGATCTGACACCGAAACTGCCGAGTTGTCAGAGATATTCCCTGCATCGACTCTTAGAGTCGCGTCCTTGGTTTTTTCTGTAAATTTGTCCAGTTTTTCGGTCCCACGAGTAAGCCGTAAAGAAAAGGACCGTCTCGCGCAGTGACGGCTTGCACGGACTAGGCCAAAGTACAACTTACCCTTGCCATCGGCGCCAGAGGGAAGCTGTTCGCGACCAGTTTCTTTAACCACTAACCAGCCATTCAGGTCCTCGGCACTGCTATCAACCACCCTGACCTTAAAAGTGGGGGAAATGGGAAATAAAGGGGGATTGATAGGATCATAGGTAATGGGATGGGGGATGGGAGGATGGATAACCCCTAGTCGTGCTGGCCTTAAAGCAAATACCTTCCAACTTGTCCCGGCTAGAATTTGCCGACTCAAGTTACAAGACATTCACTACAGCCAGCATTTAAGCCACCACATCGCGGCAAGATAGTTATCCAGGTGGTAAAGAAAAGAAAAGTCTTATATTTATGAATAAACGTTAAAGCTATAAAGAATCAGAAAACTTACAGTAAAAATATCTTTTATCAAAAACATGCCAAAAATTCTCGAACAAAATTCAAAATTGGAAACAAACTCTACACTTTATTTTAAAAAGCCAAATCAGTTAAAAAAATATGTCGGAAAATACCATAAATAGCGTTAAAAAGTGAGTGAACAAAAAATAAAAAAAAAATAATTGGAGATGGGATTTTTTTTGTCAAATTTTCGATAACTAGTCGACGTAGACACAACATTCTTATAAAATACCAAATTAACGTCGAAGTGATGTAGTCGTCGCCTTGATGTGACAACAAATAAAAATTAATGTTGACGTCGACAACGCCTTACATAATAGGGGTGATTATATTTTAATGTTCTATAATGTTTTTTTCGTGTGTGTATTTTGTTTTTGTAAAAAATGTTTGGTTTTTTTTACCAGCCAAAAGGGACAAACATTAATGAGCCGAACCGAACACATTGAAGTTTGTGGATTTAAAAAAAAAAACCGAACGAAATTAAATGTTCACATCTTTTGTTGAGTTTGATAAAAACAGTAATATTTTTGTGTTCGAAAGATGACTAACAGGGAAACGTTATTTATTTTAATGATTTTCTATACAAACACTATTAGCGTTTGTGTTTTCCACAAATCTACCGAACCGAACATTAAGAAACGATATTTAGTGCTTATTTTCGAACACTGCTTCAAACACAAATGCTAAACAACGTGAAATTTTATGTATGTAAATCAGTGATAACCACTCCCATAGACTCGCGAGCCAGTCAATAATCGTATTTTTCACACAGACACGGTCGGTAATTCACATGTATATTACAACTTTGTTCGTTTCAAAACATCAGGCTATCATCAGTCTCTGCGACCGCACACAAGCACATATTATCTTTGTGTGCGTGCGTTCGGGGCTTGGTTATCACTGATGTAAATATAAGTATGTGTTAATGGGGTGCCACTTTCTTTCAAACAACTGACGCAATCTATACATCAAGTCGGCCAATTTTAGTACCGCCCTCGTACATATTGTCAAAAAATGTATCCCCTAATATATTACAAAGGTTATTTGACTTTTTGAAAGTTAAGCTATTTCTAAGATATTCAAAATGCATTTTAAGATTTTGCTTATGTTATCAAGATTTCATACATTGAAATTGGTGCCATTTTTATAGTTTCCTCAGCCTTTGAAGCACTTTGTCTTTCAAGGCACTTTCAAATTCCCTGTTATTTTTTTTAAGAATCAAAAAATTTAATATTATGTTCTTTATTACACTTCATATATTCTTTTTGTTCTCCTCATACTTTGTTTAAGCCTTTAAAGCACTTTGACTTTTCAGTCACTTTTTCCATGATATTAAAAAAAAAAAATCTTCAAATTTACATTTTTATTGATTTTTTTATGTGGTTTTTGTAGCTCTCTACCCACTATTATTGTTGTTTTGTACCCGTACCACCACCAACTATTTCTCTTACTGTTCTATCCTGATTCATATAATACTTGTTATTATTATTTTTTAATTTACCATCCAAAATATTTGTTTCATTATTTTTTGTTATTAATGTTTTATGTTTACTTTTGTTCTTTTTCTCATTTATTTCTTAATTACAGTAAGAAAAGATCTTGAGTTACGTCTGCAGTTCAGATTTTTCAATAATCTTCACAGAAATCCTACAAGAGTTCAGTAAACATTTAAAAAAAAAGTTTTTGAAAAACGAAAAAAATAAAAATATATATTTAATCAAAGAAAAAACAACAAAAAAAATTATAAAAAACTAAAAAACACACTCAAATGTCGCATATTTAATTAAAATCAACTTAAAAAAAGAAAATTTTAAACAAAATTAATAATTAAAAAGAAATGTGTATAATTTTTAAGAAAAAAAAACTTAATAAAGCAAAACTAAACAAAAAGCGGTCAGTGTTGATGAGAGAGATTTACAATAAAATCTTTTGAACCCAACAACTATCGTCGTCAACAATTCAACGTGTAAAAAGGGATTTTTAGCAAACAAAGATTTAGAAAAAATGCTTTTTGTTTAAATCTTCAAGAAAACAATTTTTGTAATTATAAGTTAAAAAAAACAATCAGGTTTTATATATATTTAAAAAAAAGAAACAAAAAAATCAACGCTTTATTTCTAACTATAATTTTATATAAATTTTAATCTAAAAGAAAAACTCGTAACTAATCTTTTGTTGACAAAAAAAAAAAAAAAACATAATAAAAACAATTTAATTTAAAATGTAGTCATCTTCATCGTACTCCCGTTTTAAAACAACAACGTATCTCATCATTTAATTTTACTCGACTCATTATCAATTCTGAAAAATCGGAAAAAACACGAAAAACTAAAAAACGGAAAAAACACATAAGAAAACATTAGAAGTCTTAAGGATTGATTAACTCTTATAACCAGCAGTAACGAATAACGATAATTAAAACAAAAAATTTTGTAAAAAATTTGTTTTGTAGAAGTAACAAAGAAGAAACAAGGTATCTATTTATAATCCTGGCAAGGATTTCTTTTTCGAGAATGTTAAAAAAAAAGTTGTTTGGTTTTGAAAATTAATTTGATTGATATTATTGTTTGAACACTATCTTCTATCATATTATACCTGTTTCAGACTATGCAACATAATCCAGCAACAGTATTCGTATTTTCTTTTGGTGTTACGTTTTTCGTTGCAAGCGGCAAAGTTAACGTTTATAAATCCAGTAGTGTTTTTACTAATTAGATTACCCATAGACTAGATTTTGACAAAATCTTGTAGTCCTTAGGCTGGGTTTTTGAGATCTCAGTGAAACTAGGTTTAGTTAATCTGCAAACAAATTTGTGCTGTCATTACCAAGTTTGTATGAGTGCCCCTGTAGGCTAGCTAGTAGTGAGCTAGTCTATCAGCCCCGGGGTTGCGGGTTCGATTCCCGCCAGAGACTCTGGTTTCTTTCCTGCAGACAAGCGTAGAGCTTCGCTGGGATTAGCATAGGGAATTTAAAAAAAAAAAAAAAAGTATACAAAAAATTGACGGAACAGCTTAGTTTTGCTTAAAATGTTGGTATTTAATTTAATAATAAAAAAATCGCATTTAGCGGGAAACATCCGAGTCTGAGACAACGTTAAACCAAGTTTAAACTTAGTCCACATCTCAAAAACCAGTCCTTAGTTATGCAACTGCGGTTTTTCGTATTATAAAAAAAAATCCCTGTACAAGAAAAAATTCCTTTTAATATAAAAAACTAAATTCAAAAATTCCAAGAAAATAATAGTAAAATGGTGAGAAAAATAGTTAATAAAATAAACAAAGTTTATTTTAAATTAAAGGTAATGCAAATTTTTAAATGCTTATTTCTTTACATGTATGTATTAGATTCCTGCACAATTTAATTAGAAACACACATTCAAAACATTGAATATCCCTGCAAATAATAGGACCAGTCCAAACACGCGTGTAAAGAGTAGTCCACAAGGGACCAGGACTAGTCCAAAACTAACCCAAACGTATGGAAAAAACCTGGTCCATTTAACATTACGATTTCCTAGGAGAGGACCATATAACCCACCTTTGGACCACTAAGGAGTAGTTTTAAAACTACTCCGTGGTATACTCAAGAGGATTAGTTTTGAAGTCGTTTAAAAACGAAAGCATGTCGTTAAAAAACGAAGACATTTCGTCTCACTACAAACACTTTTTAACAATGACATGGTCCATGCTTGCATTACATCGGACCAGTCCATGGAGTAGTCCATTTTATAAAAATGGATCAGGTGGTCCAATTTTATTTGCAGGGATTGTTCAACTCTATACTGTAGTGTCGCTGTCACAAACAAACTCTGTGTGAACGTGCTGAAGCAAAAACCAAATGCTTCACTTTAGTGGTACATAGTAAAATGAGAAGATGATATAAAAAATACTCTCAAAAATTGACAAGTGAATGAAAAGAAGGGTGCGTTCGTAAATGCATCACTGCGCTGCATCAGTGATTTCAAGTGGTTATATATTTATCAGTGAAATAAATGCGGACCAAAAAATTGTGAAATACTCCACAATAATAAAAGTTATAACTATTCTTTTATCGCCATTAAAAAAAGTTTGCTTTTCTGATGCAGCGCAGTGATGCATTTACGAACGTACCCGAAATGACTGCGGAAATAAAAAATACATACATTATTTTTTTTTTTTAATGTGAGTTTGGGATATGTGTGTACGAAACATCTTGTATTTTAATTTATTTGTCCGTAAGCCACATAAAACACACATGTAAACATCATTAATACTCGCAGACTGTCCGTGGAAAACATTTTACCGTATTGAAAGGCTTTGAAAGAAGCAAGTACTGGCTGGACGAACAGTCAAGCAAAGCATTCGTCTTTGGGGTGTACACAAACGTTCCGTATACACTTTTTTGTTGTTTTTTTTAACTTTCAAATACATTTATGCAGGCCTTAAGTATGTATGTTTTGGTTCTGAAAACCACTCTCTACATGATGTAATTGCAATATAAACGGCCTATTATAACTTAAATTTAATTAAATTCAAATTTAAATTTAAAATTTATGCGAAACATATTGAAGAGAAACGTGAAATTGTTGCTTGATTTTACATTTCGTGTTACATTTTTTACCCCGACATGTCGCATATTGTGAAACAGGTCTAATTCTCTATTTCTTTTCTATCTAAAGCTACTAATTTTATAAAATAAAAAAGGTTCTCCTTTTAGAAATAAATGCGTCGAATATCCGTTTTTGCCTAAGGCTTCAAAAAAATAATATCGATAATAATATAACTATAATAATTGTGAACTCTAGAAAAAATTTTCGAACTGACTGCATTGTTTTCGTATTAAGCCAGCTTTGCTTTAACAATTTTAGGAATTTTAAAATATTTAAGCTTAAGCGTATTCGAATCTCCTTTAATTTACTGCTTATTTCACTTAATGCGAAAGAAACCAATCTTTCGTACAACTACATTTATACAAAAACAAATTTAGAAAATTTTGTTTTTGTTTCAAATATTTTAGTGCGAAAGAAAGCGTACTTTCGACATCGTGAAATTGGCAGTTAAAATTCATCATTACTAATTGGAAGCAATCACTGTTTTAAATTTTGCATGATTTTTTTATTATTATTTTTGCACAATTAAATTTTTTTTGTTTTCATCTGTGTTTTTATGCATGTTTTTGTTTTTAACATCTACACGAACTTACACAAAATATTTATTTCATATGTATAACTATAATAAACTTGTTTTTAGCTAAAAACTGTGTTTAAAATATTCATACAGTTAAATTGTTTATTTTGATTTATTTTTTAAATGTTGCAAATTCAATTACAAATTTTTATTTGAACTTAAATTATCGGGCAATAGTAAAGTTGGCATTTAGCCAGTTAAAGAGAGACAGACAAGAGTCTCTGGCCGGAATCGAATCCGTAACCTTCCACTAATAAGACTAGTTTACTACCAACTAGCCTACCAAGGCATCCAGTTAGATTATAAGTACAAAAAAACGGACATGTACGATGCAGAATAATCTTTTAACCTCGCCTCCTTACGAGACATAAATTTACAAACATTAACACTAACTAAAATCGTGTGTAATTTGTGGAATGTAGAAGTTGGTATTTAACAGCGTTGTTAAGCAATCTGCCTTGAAAGCTCTTTTATAACGTACATAATTTCTTAATTGGTTTGAAATAGACTAATAAAAGAAAAAAGTTGCAAATTGCTGCAATTCCAAAAACTGGTTCGCAGTTATGGTTTAATTCCAGCGACTGATTTGTTCGGTTTTCAACTTGTATGCTTTAAATAAACGGTTCTGGGGTCCGCCTTTGATTGTCAGGCGGTCGGCGAAGAAAAATACAACAAGTAAAGTGCTTTTATTCGAATCTGCCGAATTTTTGATAATCCCCACTCAGAGCAAGAAAATTACCCTAGTGGGCTTTATGTCGTTACGTTACGCAAAAGGAACTTACTAACTAAAAATTTAAAATCGACTTTTTCATTGATTCTGACGTATTTAATTAGCAAAAAACAAAAGGCCCTATCTATCGGGTGATTTTTTAAGAGCTTTAGGAAAGTTAAAAAAAAACACATAAAATTCAGAAAAATGCATGACTGCGCCTCAAATGGTCCATCCGCTAAGTCCAATTTAAGCATACTCATTCCAACGTTTCGGCCGGTATCTCATAAATAAATGCTTCAATGTTGTCTTCCAATGCGTCAATTGAAGCGGGCATGTGTGTACAGACATGAGCTTTAACATAGCCCAACAAAAAATAGTCTAAAGGCATTAAATCGCACGATCTAGGCGGCCAATTGACCGGTCCCGAACGTGAATTAAAATGTTCACCAAACTCGGCTCTCAATAAGTCCATTGTTAAGCGTGCTGTGTGGCATGTGGCACCGTCTTGTTAAAACCACATGTCATGCAAGTCAAGCCCTTGCATTTTGGGCAAAAAAAAGTTGGATATCATCTCACGGTAGAAGTATGGTCCAATGATGCCACCAGCCCATAAACCTCACCAAAATGTGACATTTTCTGGATGCATTGGTAGCTCTTGCAATGCTTCTGGCTGAACACAATTTTTCGATAAAAAAAGTGGATGAACTTTCTTAACAGAGCACGCATTTTGATAATAAAATTCAATAATTTGAAAGCGTTCGTTTTTAAGACGATTCATGGTTAAATTATAGACCAAACTGAAGATGTTTGACAGTGAAACAAAACACGAAACGTGCGTCAGCTGTTTAAACCAGTGTTGCCAAAAAGATAATAGCTAAAAAATCACCCATTACAATAGATTATTATATTGTAATCGATAAGACCCCATAACAACAGTTTGCATACGATATGCAGCATTGTCAAATCAACTGGTAGAATTTACAAGAAAAATAAATTACACTACGTGACAAAATTTCAACAAAGTCGTGACCAAATGAATCTGACAGCTAATCATTATGTAAAATTTGCCACTGAATGCGAATATGAAGTCAGAATTGTCAAAAGTAGAACAGTTTTTGAGATATTCCAAAATAACCGTTATTTGTGTTTTTAAAAAAGATGATGTGTCTGAAATGCAAATATTTTCAAAAATTTTAAACGGAGTATGTAATTCTTTCTTTCTAGTGAAATGTTATAAAATTTCTAAAATTACCATGGATTGCTTGTGAAGATTGGTCAAGAAATGACAGAGTTACAGGGGACAAAAGTTCAAACATCATTGAAAATTTTATGATTTTGTTCAATTTTGCTCTATTCAAGTTATTTTTTTTAAACCAATGATTTAAAAATCCTAATAATTTATTGCATGCGACATTAGATTATTTTAATATGAACATTTTGCGCCCAACAAGACATAGATTGGTACAAAAATGACAAAGCTACAGAAGATTCAGTAAATTAACCCACAAAGAAATTCAATACTTTTAAGCAATTTTTAATGTTTATTGTGACTAAAAATGTAGCTTTGCATATTAATTTGTTGTGGGTTAGTTCAAGTAATCTTCTGAAATTTTGTCATTTTTGCACCGATCCGGATCCTATTGGGCACAAAATGTTCGTATTGAAATAGGCTAAAACTTTAGTTTTTGGATATTTGCATTTCAGTCACAGCATCTTTTTTAAAAACACAAATAACGGTTATTTCAGAATATCTCAAAACTGTTCTACTTTTGACAATTCTGACTTCAGATTCAGATTAAGCGGACAATTTTACATAAGGATTAGGTGCCAAATTCATTTGGTCAAAAAATTGGCACGTAGTGTTATAAACAGTTTAAGACGATTTATCAATTTATCATTTAAAATAATTTTTGCTTCTCCTATAACATTTTCAAAATGTAAGATAGGGCCTTTTGCCTTTTAATGACGATCTATTAAATTATGCATAAGCCTATAATGACTTTTTATGTTTTTTTTTCAGGTATACAAAACTTAATTGGTTTTAGGCGCATTAAAGAGATTTTTATGAGTCGGTTTTATATTGGACTTATGGCAAGTTATGGTCCGGATCATCACAAAATTCAGTAAAGGGATTTCGTAACTTATGTAACTGTCAAAGACCAGATTTTTCTGATATAGCTTTATTCATTAAGTTTTAAGGCGAATTTTCCGCGAGTGGGCTTTATATGGAGCCTATAGTAAATTATGGACCGTTTTTTACAAAATGTATTAGTATAATTTCTAGTCATATAGAACGAATTGGTACAATTGGTCGATAGTCAGGCCGTGCACAGGGCATTGGCAAATTATACGGTGCGATCGTGCCTGGTCGCACAGTGTAGAAATGCTCTGAGAGAGCTCATGGGGGCATTCACGGTAAGGCTGTGCTGGGTACCCGGTCCCTGCAGGGTGGATGGTAATGAGGTGGCGGAAGAACTCGCGAGAGAATCTTGGCATAGTTGTAAAGTACGGGGGGGGGGGGCGGTAAGCCCCCTTATGTCATTACTATGAGGCAATACGGAATAGATTCCGCGTTGCCGTTAAGCCGTTCTCGATTATGGCCCGGTTTGGAAGCAGGGGCAACCAGGGTTCTATTATGATTGGATAGTAGTGGTCTCAGGACGCTTATAACGGGTCATTGTTCTGTTATGGCTTTTACGAGCAAATGGGACAACATCACACCGGACTTCTGCAGGTTATGCGAGGATTCTGAGGGGCTAGAAACTCTGGGAACAATACACACCCAATAAAAAGTTGCTTCTATAAAACATTATAATAAAAGGTTTAAAATTCAGTGATTTAACCTCGCATGCAACAATTGAAGCTTTGTTTCAGTTCCCAACTCAACAAAATTGTCGCATAAAGAGTGAGCAAAATTCACGGTGAGATCATCGTATCAATAGTCATTACTTAATTAAACATAAGGCCTACAAGAGCGTTACTACAAACGGCAAGCCGTATATAGTTGGGATATTCACCCTTATTGTGTTTGGCGTTTGGGGTTTGGGGTGATTAACTGAAAACCTGTTTAACCAAACGATGGCTTAACATGAGATTACGCCTTGTGGTTTTAATCATGGTAACGAATTTTTGAGTTTGAAAGACGATAACATGTGCCATTGGCATCTACTCTATGTACAATCATAAAAGGTTAAAATTAGCAGTCGGAAAGGTTTTCTAGGCTCAAAAAAGCGAGCTAAGGAAAAAATTCAGGACCAAAAGAAATTAAGCAACAAAGTATTATATAGCAGAACGTGTTTTATATGGAGTAAGTTTGTTAACTGCTATTAAAGTGTCTAAATTAGGACTAATTATATTTTTTTTAACTATCTAACTACATATCCTTAAAAAAATTCTTCAACTTTCTCTAAGATGTATGATTTTTTAAACACAGATTTTTTACCTCAAAATACAAAAGTATTTTAAAGAGATTTTAATTGTTTGATATTGTTTTTTTTTTCTAAACAAATGACAATAAAATGTTTTTTAAATACTTTTTTGGTTTGTTAACAGAAACACAATAAAATTTCCATTAAAATTATTTGTATTTTGTCTTTTTTTTATTTATTTATTCAACAAACTCCAGAAATTAAACTGCGATTTACATTTTTAAGTAAATTTTTAATTAAAAAAAAAACACATAAAAACTACGATTTTATTATAAAAAAATAAAGCAATATAAAAACATCTACGTATTTATAAAGTGTAAAATTACAAATTTTGGTTTGTTAACAACCAAGATCTTTTATTAACTCGATAAATCTGAACATCTGAACTCGCCTTGAATCTACAAATCTACCTACGTGGATATAAAATGTTTAAAACCCGGATTGAATGAACTCTACAAAACCTACAAAAAGTTTGTAAATCTTTACAGAAATTTTGTTTAAATGTTGTTCAATGGAAATTAACAAAAAAAAAAAAAAAGGGCTTGTTAAATAAAAAGCAATTACTGTACAAATTCTAAAGGAAAACTGGCTTTAGAATAACAGCTTTCTTAATAAACTAACCTTTGATAAATGTATATTTAAGTATTTTGCAAGGAATATGAATTTATTGTTATTTTCAGCCTATGAATAATGCGTATACATATTTGTATTCCCTTTGAAATGGAATACTTGTGTGTACCTAATGTTTGTTTTTGAACTAAAGTGCTCTACTAAAACTGAATGTGCAAAGATTTCATTAAAATCTTTTACCAGGGTTATTGCATCCCTTTTTTTTATTAAAGAAACCAACTTTTACAGTTGAATGTATAACGCATACAAATGTAAAGGATTTTCTTTTCGAATTGAAATATACAATTACTCCTCTGTACTTTAAGTCTTGGTTCACACTATGAAAGTTTTTGTTTTAGAAAGTCTGATTTTATTGGTGAGAGGGGATGAAGGAATAGCATGTTTGTTCTCCACCCTTCTGAACAATCATCTCAGACTTTTTGCAAAAAAAAAACTTTCATAGTGTGAAGCGAAGCTTAAAGTGCCGAGGAGTTATTGTATATTTCAATTTAAGTCTCGGTTCACACTACGAAAGTTTTCTTTTAGAAAGTTTGGTTTAATTGTTGAGAGAGGAGGGAAGAAAAGCATGTTTGTTCACGTCCCCTCTGACCAATCAACTTTAATAGTGTGAACCGAGACTTAAAGTGCCGGGGAGTTATTGTATATTTCAATTCGAAAAGCAAATCCTTTACATTTGTATGCGTTATACATTGCATTGCAAAATGGTTTCCTTTAATAAAAAATGTCTCTCGATTTTTTTTTTTTTTTTTTATTATTATTTTTTGAACAAATTCTTGGAAGAAACTAAGTTTCATATAAGTGAGTGACACTGTTCCTTCTTTCCAGGTTAAAAAGTGCATATGCAACTTTGCATTTTTTTTTTTTTTAATAAGTCTAATTTGAATGTTGATCTTTTACCCCCAGCTAACCTTTAAAAATGTTTAATTTGTTGTTTTCCAAAGTTATGTGTTTTGTTAATCCCCCTTTAATTGTTAAAAAAAAATTAACTAATTTGTGTTGTTTTTCTTTCTCTTTCCTTATGTTTTTGTGTCTATTTACAGTACGTGTTCAACGCCTAAATCAACGTAAATAAACGTCTAATTATTGTCCTGAGAATGTCTTAAATAAAATGCATCCAACAAACCAATCAATCCAGCAACCAACACAACCATTTACTCTTAAAATATTAAAAATCTAGATGAACCAACCACCTTTGAAATCATTTTTATTAACAAAAACCAAATCAATTATTAATTACAAACAAAATTTTACAATTACACACAACATTTAAAATATTAAGTAATTAACAGAAAACTAAAAATATGTTTCATCAACAAGAAACCAACAACTACACTCAACAAGTAAAAAAAACGAATGTGGCCATAATGGAATTAGCAAATTGAAATTTAGTACCAAGAAAAGTCCCTCTAATACGATTTTTGTAAAATCTGTACGTATAATAATTTAATTTAATTTTTACTATTTAACAGCTAATTTTACCAAGTTCAGTTATAATTAACTGTCAGTTATAACTGTCAAAACTACTGTTAATTGAAAGTTAAAGGAATGGTTTTTTAAGCTGAACTTGGTGAAATCGGCCATAAATTTATTTATTTTAAGTACATAATAAGTTCCCAATAAGCACAAATTTTTTATGAATTCCAATGTTGGAATTCCAGTGTGAATCCAAGCTTGAATTACATTTGAAATCCATCCTCTTTCCAGTCTGTTTGAAGTTTGTTAAAAAACAACAACAAATTTGTTTGAAGCATATGTTATATATGGTACAGAGTTGTTGCAAAATTATTGTTCAAATAATGTTATAACACTATTTAAATACTGTTGTAACATTGCTTGAATAACACTGAAATTCCGTGCTTGAATTCAACGGTAAAAACAGGTTCGGTTCAACTTGAATCACACTGTTATTTAAGGCTGGAATTACACTGTAAAGGTACTGTTTTGTTCGACTGTAATTCAATGGTTAATTTTGCTGGATTCGCTATTGAATTCAACTGTGTTTCAACTGTAATTCAACACTGGAAATTGGAAATTGTGACTGGATTTCAAATGTAATTCCACTTGAATTTTAGCCTAAATGCTTATTGAATTAACTAAATATTCATATTTTTGTAGTGGTAGTTTTTAATTTTTTTTGTTTTAAATTTTCTTGTTTATAATTTTAGTTAATTTTTACTTTGTTATTAAAGGTTAAAGGTGTTAAGGTACTATTTAATATACTTCATACAGGCTGAGTTTCAAAACAACATGATACTTTGCAGTCAGGGCTGCCAGATAAATTTTTGAATAAAACGTCCATTTCCTGAGAAAAATAAAAAAATTGTCTTTCACGTTTCGAAAAATCGTCTTAAAATATAGTGTTTTTTTAACAATGTTTTGTAACACGACTGAGATTCTTCCAAAGCACATCGAAAGGCGCTACTTCAATCGTTGTGGGAATCGTTTAAAGGCCTAACCATAATATGCTTAAGTTGGATTAAGCAAATGAGCGAATACATGTCAATCATATGAAGCAAACCATATTGAACTTATGGAAACTTTTTTTTGGTAATTTTTGACAGTAGGTTAAGCACGGCTATGCATATTATGGTTGGGCCTTAAGACGTGGGTAAAGCTTATCTATCGAGTCTTTTATGTCAAGAATCGTATGAGACTCATGTAGCTACAACTCGTGAAATGTTCGCCGTATAATAGTTGAAAAATAATTTATACAGAGTGTCGTAAAAGATTTATTCGATGATGGTTTGACGAAAGATAAACAAAGTGTTGCATTGTTGTTTTTGTACTCTGAAAATAATCATTTCAAGATTTTCTTAAAACTTTCATATTACAGCCGTACCTAAACAAAAGCAGCAAGCGTTTTCTAGTTTTTGAATAGAGCGGCCTATTTAATAGTTTTAATAATGAAGTTTGCCGCTATCGCTATGGCAATATAGTTTTTTTTTTTGGTCAATCTAATGTTTATATCTCTATTCTTATTTACAATTTGTTGGTTTTATTAAACAAGAAAGCTATCACTTCTGTTCGTGACACAACGTTGACGCTCTTGCTTAGGTATGGAATATCATCGTAAAAGCTAAGCGAAAGAAAACGTTCCACGTTCCGCTATTGTTAAGGGACGGCTGTTAAACATTCCAATATTAAAAAACGAACGTGTCAGAAAATTAAATGGTTTATTCAGACTTTGGAGACTAATAAAAATCGTCACTTTTTAGAAAAAAAAAAAAAAATCAGCAAATCGTCACTTTGCTAATTTCGGGACAAAAAATCGTCAAATCTGGCAGCCCTGTTTGCAGTCAAAGTCGTAAATGTATCATCAAGTTAAACGACCATAGTTGGGGGTACTGCACTAAATACGTTTTAATTTAAATCAGCATTGCACTATCACTAAATAAAACTGCAAAAAAATTAGTTTGCACTTTTATTTTGTTTAGTATTTTTTTCACTAGCACTAAAAAAAACAAGTAAGAAAGTATAGTCGGTCAAGCCTGACCGTAAGATACCCTACACCACAGTATTTAAAAACGGCGGCATGAAATAACACCCCAAAATATAACCCCCCAAAAAAATAATGAAATAACCCCCCAAAGCGTGGGGCCTTATTTCATATGCAAGAAAGCCCCAATTTTGAAAATGAAATTAGCGGCTCCGTGCAATAACTCCCAGGTGCAATAAGTCCCAGTGCAATAACTCCCAATGAATTAAATCCCAAAATAAATGAAATAAGTCCCAAACTGGAAAAAAGAAATAAATCCCAAAAAAAAAATGAAATAATTTCCAAGTCTTAAATGAAACAAACCCCAACTTTTGGGAGTTATTTCATAATGAAATAACTCCTTAAGACATTAATGAAATAACTTCCAAAAACAGTCCATCGAAAAGAAATGAAATAAGACCCACAAAAATGAAACAACTTCCAAAGAAATTTATTATATATGTATTCGTTTTACTTGAATATTTACATATAACAAACACCGGCTTCGCTAACTTAAGCTTTTCTGCATAGCCGGCCTTCGGCCGTGCGCAAGGATTTTATACTCTATGGTTTAACAAACACCGGCTTCGCTAACTAAGACTTCACAGCATAGCCGGTAACCATAAGACACTGCAATTGCAATTAGCAAAATTTTCTTCTTTGATAAACTTAAGTCATTGTATTCAAATAGTTTGAAATATCCCATTATAAATACCGTTTAAAATTTTAAGAAATTGCAAATAATTAAAAATGAAAAAAACTCCCACAAAAAATGAAATAACTCCCACAGCAAATGAAATAACACCGAAAACCAAAATAAAATGAAATAACTTCCACGTTAATTTTTTCGGGGACTTATTTCATTTGGATTTTATTTCATTATGAAATAACTCTTAGGCAAAAAATGAAATAACTTCCAAAAAAATGAAATAAAACCGAGAGGGCTGGGAGCTATTTCATAATGAAATTACTCCCACATTTGTATGAAAAATTTTTGGGTCTAATTTCATTTTTTTCTTGGGACTTATTGCACCTGGGAGTTATTGCACGGAGCCGAAATCAGCCCCCAACGAAAAGAAATAATGCCCCAAACATAAATGAAATAATTCCCTAATTTTTGGGGGCTTATTTCATATGAAATAAAACCCCAATTTCTGAAATATGTAATACAAATAGTTATACAGTTTTGCTTTAAAGAATCACGCGATTGATAGCATGGTATGATATGCCAAACACAAGCTTCGCCAACTAAGGCTTTTCTGCATGGCCGGCCTTCGGCCGGCCGCAATGACTTTTTCATCTATGGTATAACAAACACCGGCTTCGCTAACTAAAGCTTCTCTGCATAGCGCCAGGATTTTCTCCTCTATAGTATAAAAATACCGACTCGACCCGGCTACGCAGAGAAGCTTTAGTTAGCGAAGCCGATGTTTGGTATACCATATAGAAGAAAACCATTGGGCCGAAGGCCGGTTATGCAGGGCAGCTTTATTTATCGAAACCGGTGTTCTGTATACCAAAGTGGATAAATCCTTGCGCCCAAAAACTTTTTCATTATAAATTTGAAAATGAAATAATCCCCCAAAAACTATATTGGGGCTTTATTTCATAATGATTTTTTTGGGGGATAATTTCATATGAAATAACACCCCAATTAAAAAATTGAAATAACACCCCAAACATAATGAAATAACCCCCCAAAAATCGTTTTTGTTGTTCTCTGTACAAACTTTTGGGGGGTTATTTCATTATTTTTTGGGGGGGTTATATTTTGGGGGGTTATTTCATGCCGCCTTTAAAAACACATCATACTTATGTGTCCATATTAATATAGATTTATCTATGTTTATAAACTTCATTAAAATCGGTTTGAAAATTTGTGAGAGGCAGAAATTGCCTCCTACCTCCCCTTCTGGTCCTATTTTTGAAAAACTACATAGCTTATGTGTCCATATAAATATGTTTCTATCTATGATTTAAAATTCATTAAAACCGGTTTAAAAGTTTCTGAGAGGCAGAAATTGCCCCCTATCTTCCCTCGTGTTCCTACGATTCGGCCCATTTTCAATAGGCTTGGTCCTTGTGCCAATAAGAACCTATGTCCCAAATTTTATCAAATTAGCCAGCCTGTCAGCCAGCCGGACGGAGGTGTAACACACATCAGCACAAATGCATAATACCCTCTTCACGATTGTGGTGTTGGTATAATTAGTGGAATTGAACATTTTTTACTATCACTTAACACAGATTGTAGCATAAAATCTACACTCAATTCAAGTATTGCAAAATTTGAAATTGCAATCAATAAAAAATGCTGGTTCACACTCTTTCAAGTTTTAGCCGACTTCAAGACTTGAGCTTTTAGGCAAGAAAGGCAAAGAGAATGCCATTTCTTTTCTCTTCTCTCCTAAAAACTCAAGACATGACCAGAGACCTGCGCCGTGGGATTTCATCGGCGGCGGCGGCTGACGCAAAAAAATGCTCGGCGGCGGATCGCTCCGGCTGTTAGCCGATGTGGCTGTCAGCCGATGGGATATGTATATTAAAATTATATGTATGTACATTTGTGTAAACATGTTTGTATATGTTTATATTAAAACAAACAATTTAAGCCATTTTTCATTCTATAATTCATTACCCATTGAAAAAAAATATGTTTTTGTTTAAACAAGAATCACATGTTTTCAATGACACAGGAAATCAAACATTAATTGAATAATTAGCTATTCCAGAGGTACAAAATTTAACATTTTTACATATAAAACAGTTATAATAAAACATACCATCTGTTTTTATAACTTCTATTTATCTTTGTTCGGCTTGAAAACGGTCTCTTAAAAAAGGACAAAATGTGGAACAGTACACACCAAAATTTCGACCACGTTGAAGGCTAGTCTTGGTGTGTTGACCGCGTACATGAATACCTCAAACAAACATATTTGCGTTTTACTCTTAAATTCACTTTTCTTGTTAAGCATATTTTCGTAATGCACGAAATCTGAATTGAACTCTCTGATCTCGGCAACCGTATCGCTGGTGTCAATTTCATCCTCCATTACTTTTGATGCTTTAAAAAATCTGTAATTTTGTTATTCTCCCACATATTGAGTTTTAAAAACAATCAACACTTAAGGCTGTTTAACAAAAGTGATTTGGTCTAATTTTTACAGAGCTAAAACTTTTCGGCGGGAAAATACACTGAATAGTTATCACAAAAAATAATCAACAATTGCACCAGTGTTCACCCATTTTCCTATATGTCGTTATTTTGAAAATTCTGATGAAATTTTGGTGCTTTATAAACAAGAAACTAAGAGTTGCACTTTTTAAGAATAGACAAACAAAAAAGAATGTGGCAAGGTGTTAAAAAAAGAGAATAAAAATTATTTATAAAGTAATCGGTGGCTAAGCTGCAGCCGATTTTTAGCCGAAGAATTTTCGGCGGCGGTGGCTACAAATATTTTCATCGGCGGCTAGCTAATAGCCGGCTAAGCCGCTTCGGCGCAGGTCTCTGGACATGACTGCTAAAACTTGAAGAGTGTGAACCAGCACTTCATTAAAAAAATACTGTCACAAAAGTTTAAAAAATTTAATTTTGTCTGTACACTAGAAAAACAATGTTTTTCACTAGCTCACACATTTTTAATCAAGAAAATGTTTGCGAATTTCGGCCAAGACTCACTCATGTTTAGTGATGCTGCTACATCAAAACATCACTCAACATCAATATAATGATTGCAATCATTTTTCACTATCACTAAGTGTGAGTTGAAACTGCGAAATTAGTACACTACCCCCCTCTATGTTAACGAGGCACAGTTTGTTTATTGTGTACCCTTCGATTAGTTTTTTTGGTGCATTTGGGATAACATTTATAAAATTCTACACGGTCGCAATGTAGAATGCATTTAAAAAAGCTAGTTGTTTTGCAACTCACGTTTTGGAACTCACCCACAGTTTTATCATTTATCACATCAATCATGAGTCACAAATCATTTTCAAATAGTACTGCACAGAAACAATTATTGCCGAATTATTTTCAAACAAACGCTTGTTTGAAAATTTTTTTTATTTCTATAAATTTTTTTACTGATTCAGACAATATTTTTGTTTGATTTTTATTTAACCAACAAATGTAAGAATAACAACAAAAAACACACACAGTCTGTTTTTGGACGCTTTAAAAAAGGGCAACTTTAAGAAAAACAATAGCAGAAAGAACATTACAAGAAACAAAATCCCGTATTCAATTTTTTAAAACTGTTTGGTTAAATACATCAAATACAAAAATAGAATGATGGCGAAAAACATATCGAGTCGGTCTACATTTCAAAGGAAAGGATACAGCAACAGAGAGTGATAAGGAAAAACATTGTGTTGTGTGTATAAATAAGACTTCGTGCAAAAATTATTCCAACAAAAAAAATGTGTCTCAAAGCCAGCCGGCGGCTCTGCTCTGCCGTCATCTTCTCATACAGTGCTTACTTGTGTGCGCTTCATTGCTTGTGCAAAAACTTTTTTTATTTTGAAATTTAGTATATGAATTTCAGTAAACTTTTTGTTTGATTCAGTTAAATTATTTGTTTGAAAAAATCAGTGTTTTTTTTCAATAAACAAAATGCAAATAAATTGTTTGAATATGCAAATTTGTTTATAGGACCGATTTCAGACAAAAAATTGTTTGATTCTACAAATTTTTTGTTTGAATTGGAAAAATAATTTTTTCTGTGTGGTAGTATAAACAAGTTCTTGCTGTTTGGCAATAAAATGTATTATCAAAGGCTAGTTTATACGGTAATACAATGTATTACGACATTGCAAAAAATTATGAAGAATGAAAAAAATCTTATCATGGTCTTGAAGCAGCGCTCTTCGACGCTAGCTCGTCCCTTAGCAAATCTTTTCAGCTGAATTTCCAGTCTGCTGGATAGTTGCTTACGTAACGCCAATTCCTAAAAAAGGAATGGCTAATAACACTGAAAATTACCGCCCAATTGCAATTTGTTCGGCACGTTCCAAAGTTATGGAGAGTATGGTAAATTACCATCTTGTCAAATATTTAGAGTCAAACTACCTACTAAGCGACCGCCAGTATGGCTTTCGTAGAAGGCGCTCAACTGGAGTCTTACTAGCTCTGTTATCGGAAAAATGGTGCCGTTCCATTCACCATTTTGGCAAAAGTGAGGTAATTGCTTTAGATATTTCCAAGACGTTTGACAGAGTCTGGCATGTTGCACTCTTGTCAAAACTTGCTGCATTTGGTGTCGGTGATAATATCTCTCAATTTATATCGAATTTTCTCAAAGATCGCACTATACGAGTTTTTATAGATGGGGTTTCGTCAAACGAGTTCAAGATTCAATAAGGGGTGCCGCAAAGCTCCGTTCTTTCTCCTACTCTATTTCTTATCTTTCTAAATGACCTCCTTTGTCAAACTTCCAACCCTATACACTCTTTTGCAGATGACAGCAACCTTTGCCATTCGTACTCATTCGAATGCAGACCAAGCGTATCCGATGTCGGTGCTATGAGGCAGAATATAAATGATACGCTTGGTCTAGACCCTGACATAGTCTCGGAATGGGGTCGTGCGAATAGGGTCGATTTTAATGCCCGAAAAACCCAATGTTGCGTGCTGACGCATAAACGCGCGACAAACCGGGGTGCCTCATCTGTATATATGGGTGGTATAATTATTGAGGAATCAGAATCTCTTGATGTTCTGGACATGAGGATACAATGTGATGTCCGATGAACAGAACATATATTCAAGGTGTCGAAAGAAGCATTCAAGTGCCTCGGTTTTCTAAGTTGGTGGTGTAAGATAAACTTCACTCCATCTGATCTCCTTACTATTAATACCACCTATATCCGACCGCGTATGGAATACAACTCTCATGTGTGGGCCGGTGCTTCAAAGTCTATTTTGGAGCTTCTCGACCGCGTGCAGGAGAGGGCGAAGGTTCTCATTGATGACAGTAGGGCATCCAATTCTATTGACTCTCTTGAGCACTGTCGCAATGTGGGTTGTATTTGCCTGTTTTATCGTTACTACAATGGGATGTGTTCTGACGAAATTTGGGATCTGGTTCCCGAAACCCGTACGTTTGTTCGTTATACACGTTTTTCCTCAAGAGCCCATCCTTATGTGGTCGATTGGCAGGTGAATCGTACAACGCTGTTCTGTTCTGTTCGTATGTGGAATAACCTTCCTGCAGAAGTCTTCCCTCTCACTTACAACATGATTAAGTTCAAATCAAATGTTCACAAACACTATTCCCTCTATCCTCCTTCCCACAACATATTTTCCTAGTTCCAACACAATGCAATGCATTAGTAGGGGTCATCCCCTGAGTGCTGGTCCTAACAGAAAAAATTAGTGTGCTGAAATTTTTTTTATTTATCAGCCCAATAATTAATTCCCATTTGTACAATTAAAAAAGGGAAAAAACTCCCGGGGAACTTTTATTCATAATTGGGTTGTATATGGGCATTTCCATTTTGACGTGTCGTGATATTTGTAACACAAAATGTAAAAAAATTAAATGAAGAAGTCAAATTTGTAAAAAGGGTTTTAATATATACAAAGTAATGAAGTAGCACTGTATTAAGCATAAAAATTACAGTAATCGACTCCTTAGCGTTGCAGTGACGTTAAAAAAACGGAAGTGGATTTTGACTTGCATTACAAAACTGAATAAGACTGCGAATTGAGCAAGATGTTTTGTATAAAACCTTTTTTAGTAAACTTTGGACTAATACAGATTTATTTTTCAAGCTATAAAATTTAAAAATCTTTGCTTGTTTTAAGGTAAATATGGGCATTTTCAGCGAAAAGTCTACTTTTTTCAATGTAACGCCAGATTACAAATAAGGTTGTATTTTCGGACCATGTTGTTCGTTCAATCGTTATCCAATTTGTTACTAAATGTAGAGCTAGTTGCACTTTACACCAAGATATAAAAAAGTAAACTATACATATAAAATTTTTTGAGAAACAATTCAAAATACTTCTGGCGTTACGTTACAAAAAGTAGACTTTTCGCTGGAAATGCCCATATCGCACCTTATCAAGAAGAGGGTATTAACTCAAAAATCATTACAGGCATATGAAAAAGAATTTTTAAACCAAACTTTTCATTACCAAAAAGTAGACAAAATAGCACGATATTTAAACAGCGGGTAGATATGAGTGTTACCTGTCGATTTTTTCCAAAAAAAGAAAAAATAATAATTTTGAGTTGATACCCTCTTGTTGATAAGGTGCGATATTATTTGCACGTGTTGTTGAATGGTACATCTGTCCCGGGAGATTTGTCAAAATAGATTGAATAAATGACAGCCTATTATACGTATGTATGTAGCTTCGACAATATGCCCGCTATAAATTTTCAAAGTCCCTACTGAAATACGTTTATATGAATACTTAAACTAATTTCCCTAAAGTTTTAAATATGTATAAGAAATGTAAAGTTTATAATTAAAATTTGAATTAAATTCGACATTATTAATTTTAAGTTATTTCTAAATTATTTAATTTTGTTCTTTTACCCTTTTTGTATTTTAAAATAAAAATTTACTGCCAAATATTATTTTATAAAAAAATTTCTAATACATACAAATTTTTTCACACTTACTTTTTTCCTTTAGTTGGACGTCAGCGACGCGTGGGACACTTTGGTAGAAATTTTACAGTCGGCCTTTGGCAGTAAACGCTAAAGAAATAACAACAAAATATAATGATTATTTTAAATGTTAACAAACTGTTTCAATGTATTTTGTTTTATGTTTTTTTTTTCTTTCTTTTTACTTTCAAACTAAAATTGTTGTTGTCATTTTGTATATTAAAACTTGAAATTTAAAAGAATTATTGTTAATATTTTATTTAGGAAAATGTTTACAAACTATAAATAATTTCGTAATTATTTATTAAGCCTTTTAGACATTTTTGTATTAAAATAAAAAAATAATCAATAATTCTTAAATTTTAATTTCAAATTTCGTTTGGTTTATTAAAAAAAAATAATAATAATTACAAATCATTTTCTAAAGCAATGAGAAATTTTAATTATATATTTGTATTCTATTTAAAATGTTAAATAATTTGTTTAAAAACAATAATTATACTGAACTGTAAAAACAGCTAAATTTTAATTTTATTTAGTCCCATAAAATGTGTATGTTGTTGCAATTTCAATTAGAAATTTTTGTTAAATTAAATCAATATAAAAAGACATTTATTAAAAAAAAAAAAACAAAAGTAAAACCTTTATTAAGTAAATTTTAAAATCTTAAATACTTTTTCCTTAATTGTTGTAAAGCTTTGAAAATTTTCTTTAAAAATGAATGGCAAGCTTTTTGAAGGCGTTTAAAATCCCAAGCAGGCTTAATATTAAATAAAAACAGATTTTATTAAGTAAATTAAATATAAATGCTCTCACACGTACAGATTAAAAAAAAAAAACAATTTTTATAAACGGAAATTCACGTAGTTCAAAATAACAACAACAACAAATACAATGTTCAATTTAAAAAACTATTTAATTAAACGCATTATTTGTAATATGTTTTATCTTTAGTTTTTTTTTTTTTTTTGCTAATTTAAGTTGATTTATTATTTTTCTTTTTTATATTTTTAAAGTTTTACCAGATATTTACACAATATTTATTTTTTTTTTGTTGTATTTTTTAAAATACTTCTTGTTTATATATTTTTTATTATTTTAGTTTTGAACTTTTTTTTTTTTTTTTTTTTGTTATTAGCAAAAACCAAAATTCAAAAAATTATTAAAATTTTATTTCAAAAACAATTGTATGTATAATTTAAACACCACAAAAAATATCTAATATATTACACTTTATATATATTATTAAAATTATAATAAAATTGCTTATAAATTATGTAAAATGTAAACAAATAAAAAAACATAAAAAATTAAAAAAATACATGTTTTTATTTCAACTTTCAGACCAAACCCCAGCTTCGGTAGACTTTTGAGACCAACACTAAAGCCAAGCTTTTTTTTATTGAAGAGAAACAATTTAAACTTTTGTAATTTGTTTAATTAATAAAAACAAAATGAACAAATTAATTGAAATTAAAAAGTAAATGTTATTAAACGAGTTATTAAAAACGATTAAGAATGTATAGGCGGTCAAGCCCGACCATATGATAACAAGCATTTAAAAACAAATTTGCGATAGTGTATGGCTATATGAACAGAGATCTATCTATGTTTTAAATTTCATTAAAATCTGTTGGATAGTTTCTGAGAGGCAGAAATTGCCCCATATCTCCCTCGTGTTCCATATAAATATGGATCGATCTATGTTTCTAATTACATAAAAATTGGTTTGATGGTAGGCACAAATACCCTATTTCGGAAAGCAGCTTGTATTAGGGATATATGAAATTATGAACCGATTTGCCACCTTTTCAATAGGCTTGGTCCTTGTGTCAATTAGAACCTACATATGTACCAAATTGCATCACATTACCTTCTAAGATCGACCCAGAATGTAATTCTGAGTATGCCGAATCTTGTATACCCTTTACTAGGGTATTCAATTAATCGATGTTTTGCAAAAATCGATTAATCGCGAAAATAAAATCAAACAATTTAATATTATTCGGTTAATCGAATAGTTTAAAAATAATACCAAAAATAATGATATTTTTTAACATAAAAATTAAATTAAAAAAGTAACAACAATTCAACAAAAGGGTTTTATTTATGTAATAAAAGAGGAAAACTTTTTAAATTAAAAATTGCATCAGAATTTAAGCTAATCTACTAAAATAATCTTTTAAAAAGAGTATACAGTTGAAATGTTAATGGTTCAAAAGATTTCTTTCCTTTGTTTTGATAAAATTTGATTTGGAAAAGATTCTTTCACTTATTCACGTTGGAGAGATTGAAAGTAAAGCGTTATAAACAGTATTGCGACTTTGTGGGTAATTACCCGAATTTGGTATAATTTTTACTGGCGTGGGTAATTTCTCTTAGGTGTAATTCAGGTGTATTTTCAAATTCTTACTTCAGATACCCAAATAAAATCAATATTACATATCAGTGATGACATTTATTTCTTTTTAAATATTCACCCCTATTATGAAAGTCGACGGCACCTGAACAGTAATGGTATTTTCTGAGTCTTTGTTGACAATTATCGATGACTATTGGCAGTCAATTGATATTTTCTAAGGCGCTTTTAAGTCGACGTCGAGTAGTATTATCCCCGTTTTAGTGGACAGGAAATTTTGCGACGACTCAAATGAAAGTTAAAGAAGTTTTAAATGAAATGTAAACATATTTATTGAAAACGCTTAAAATAAAAAATGCAAATTTAAAAGAAGTTATGGGCACAAATTTTATTAGTTAATTTAACGCAAAAATTGCGAAAGTTCGGAAAAGTTTCCTAAAATAGCGAAAATGTCCAATTTAAGGCGAAAATTGCGAAAATTCGGAAACATTTGCAAAAATAGCGAAAATTCTCGAACATGTTTAATATATAAAAAAACCCATAACATTGATTAAAGTCCCTTAAACTGTAACGAATGGCAAAAATTCGGTGAAAATTGCTCAATTAACGGAAATTCGCAAAAATTTGCTAACAGCGGCATGAAAGAAAAGTCTTATATTTATTAATAAATGTTTAAGCTATAAAGAATCAGAGAACTTACAGTAAAAATATCTTTTATCAAAAACATGCCAAAAATTCGCGAAAAAATACAAAATTGGAAACAAACTCTACACTTTATTTTAAAAAGCTAAATCGGTTAAAAAACCGTGTCGGAAAATAGCATAAATCTGTGGTTTTCATGGGCAACCGCGTATGTCTTAAACTAAAATTTCTCAGGAGAGTCGAAAAAACCTTTCGAGATCAAACTATGGGTTAGGAATTGCACCTTTTGAACTTTGTAATTTAGTTAAAACATCGGCATGGGTCTAGCTATTATCAAAACCTTTTAAAAAAATGTAAAGAGCGCTTAAAATTAAGCAACATTTCAAAATCGAAAAAATAGACATACGCGGTTGCCCATGGAAACCACAGAAATAGCGTTAAAAAGAAAGTGAAGAACAAAAAAAAAATAATTGGAGATGGGATTTTTTTTTTTTGTCAAATTTTCGATAACTAGTCGACGTCGACACAACATTCTTATAAAATACCAAACTAACGTCGAAGTGATGTAGTCGTCGCCTTGATGTGACAACAATTAAAAATTAATGTCGACGTCGACAACGCCTTACATAATAGGGGTGATTGTTGATAAAAAATGCACAGTCTTCTGAACCAAAGTCTCGGTTTTTTTTTAAGAAAAGTCATAAATCATTTAATATATATTTTCAAAAGTTCGATAATGAATGTCGCAAGATGGACTCTTTGATTTGAATAAAGATGGCTATCATAGTGATTTAGAACTTAAGGTCTTTTGAAAAAGTTATTAAAATTAAAAACTAGCTTGGGGGACCTTATGTTTCCAATATTCCAACATATACAGCCCAATGTGAATAAAAGTTACCTTTTCCTATTTTATTCAATTGTAAAAATGGGAGAAGGGAATAAACACCCGGGGAAATTTTATTAATAATTGGGCTGTATGTTGGAATATTGGAAACATCTTCCCTCAAGCTAGTTTGATGAATATTTAACGCCCTTAATAGTTGTAAAACTGAATAAGGAAAGGGACAGTTGTATAAAATCCTGCAGGCATTTTGTTTATTAAATAAGGTATAAAGGGTATTTTTTAACCCATTAAGGACGGATGGGTATTTAAATACCCAAAAACAGAGCCTTCGTAGAAAAATTCTGGCTAACTTCAGGTAAGAGGTATCGGAAATTGGTTTTTACAGATAGATAAAGAAAGGATAAGACTACTTAAACAAATTTTTGAAATTAAATGTTGCCCCTTTTAATTGGGTAAGTTAGCGGCTTACAAGTTAGCAATTTTTAATATTTGGAAAAAGTGAACGACAACGGCTCTGGAAAATTGGGAGAGTGGAAAATCGGAAAACCCTCTTGGTGACTTATAGCCTTAGGTGTGCTCTGCTTTAGAAAAAAATATTAGCTAAATTGGGCCAATAACGTTGACCACAGGTTTGATTCAATGACATGGGTATTTAAATACCCTCTTCGCTGTCAGAGGGTTCAAAACACGTAGTTTTTTTTTAATTTTTGGCAAGTAAAAATGCGATTTTTTATGTAAAATGAACTATTTATTAGTAAAAAATGAAGAAATAAATATCACAACTGTGGTCGATTATTGAGATAATTTTATATTTTTAATGTTTCTTGGGACACCAGCATGAAAATGTGCAAAACAAGCCTTTGGGTGTAACTAAAATTTGCATTTTGAACAACCAAACTCAGTTTTGCTTCACATTGTCCGAAACGGCCAAGCTGAATAATATGGCATATCATATGGTCAAAGCTCTCCATGCGCTTTGCCATTTCTTGTGCATTTGTGACAACTTTTTCTCTTACACCAATACTTCAACAACGCTTACATGAAATAACATCGACTCATGATTGGAGATCCTTCAGGTTTTCTTAGCATGCAGTGTACATTCCTGGCATACACCATAGCAGCATCCAAAGCATTAGTAAGAAGGCCTCGGCTCTTTCGTATAAAATATAAAACATTCCACATTCCCTTCTATGACAACAGAGAAGAGAAGGAGTAACATTTTTTTGTTATGTTTTTTCGCACAAGCAAAAGCAAAAGAACTTTTTTTTGATCCCGTTACCATTCTTATGTAACTGCAAAAGAAGCGAGAGCAATGACAAAGTGTGTAAAAAGATATGAGAGTGGAATAAAGCGACCAAATCTTGTAAAGGGCCAATGTTGAACGTGAACCTCACCTTATTATGGCTTATTATTAATATGGGCGTTCAAATCAAAATGCACTTCGTGATTCAGTGATGAGTCACATTTTCACCTCAGTGGATTCGGCAATAAGCAGAGTTGCCGCATTTGGGCGAATGATAATCCAAGAGTGATTGTCGAAAAACCAATGCGCTCACAAGAGTGACTGTTTGGTGTGGCTTATGGGCTGGCGGCATCATCGGGCCGTATTTTTTCCAAAATGAGGCCGGTCCGGCAGTTACTGTGAATGGTGTTCGCTATCGTGAGATGATAACGAACTTTTTATGGCCCGAATTGGAAGATATGGATGTGGACGATATGTGCTTTCAACAGGACGGTGCCACACAGCTAACGAAACAATCGCTCTTGTGCGCAACGAATTCAATGGCCGTGTTATCTCACGTGGTGGCGATGTCAATTGGCCGCCAAGATCATTTGATTTGACACTGTTGGTCTTCTTTCTTTGGGGTTATTTGACAGAAAAGGTGTACGTCGATAAGCAAGCAACAATAGGATGAGATAATTCGGCCCATTAACGGCTTAGAACCTCAATTATGCCTCAGCCATTTGGCCGATATTTTGTTCCATACATGATTGAACCATACCAATATTTTCATAATAAAAATAAATGACAATAACTTCCTAAATAATTGGTATTTTATTCAAAACCAACATCGGCCCTTAAAATTTCACCATCCTTTTCATCCAAAAGAAGGAATACAAAGGCCCTCTAGAAGGCATCCCTACTTCTTCCTTTTCCCGCTGGGACAGATTCAACGTACATAGTGAAATAAGCACACAACACACACATCAATGCATGCAATAAATGAATTTTTAAATTTTTGGTTTTCAAAAAATCTTGTGTTTTAGAACTCTTTAAGAGCGAAGTGGGTAGAAAAATACCCATGGTCTAGGGGCCAAGGTTTGACAGGTAAAAATAAAAAAAAAACGCAATGTCAATATAAATGCCCATAATATCAAATGTGTGAAATTTCATCAAAATCGTACCACGAAATCGGGGTTCAGTCTTTAATGGGTTAAGACCATCAACCTTAAAATGGTAGACAACACAAAAAAAAAATATTAATATTAATAAAATAATACACATAATGAAACGATTAACTCAAAACAGCAAAATATTTACATTTGCCCTTTTAGCACCAAGCCACAAAATTGGTGCTGGCTTATCAGCATAAACCAGTGACTTCACAGCCCTATGGAAAACAATCAAGATGTTTCACATAACATGGCCTTGAAGTCTAATTGACAGTATATTTTCTCTAAATCAACACATTGCTTTAAATTTTAAAAAAATAAGTTGTGTCCTTTAAATCATGAAGTCGCCTATATATTGGGAAAATCGATGGCTGATTTTCAAAGTAAATTTGGATGATTTGATGGCGTTGTTCAAGCATGATATTTCGTTTGACAGCTAAACTTTCGTAAGCTGTATCGGGCTTAAAAATACCCATTATAAAGGGATGGCAATGATCATTTTGAACCTTCTCTAGATATATGCAACCAAATGTGGAATTTAAACTCGTTATTTTAGGAGTTATTCGACCATGTTCTAGAAATTGAAATGAAGTGAAAAGTTCATACAAATATTCCATTTTATCAATTAAATTTTCTGAGTACCAATAAGCTTTACAAGAACAACTCTTAAATCTAAGAAGAACGGTCATTTTGTAAATAATTGAACTTAACATTTTGTTCGATTTCAATTTCACTTCATTTCGATTTCTAGAACATGCCCGTTATTTTATGTTTTATTAATAGTTTTTAAATCTTTAATATTTTAATTTATTTTATATCAGGTGTAATTTCATTTAAATCGGGTAATTTTGCTTCATCTCAAGTGTAATTTTGAATTTTGCTGGTGGTAACACTGGTTATAAAGCAATTTCTCTGTTCTTTTTCTTGCCTTTTCTAAAAATAGTAGTCTTCCTTTATACCACTTGAATCTCTCATTGATTTTTTAACAATTTTAAAACTTCTAATAATCTTGTTAAGGTCTGGTAGAATGTTGTTTTCATTCGTCTCAAAAAAATCTTTTTCTTCATCTGAATCATTGTGGCAAAAGTCTGTACTAAACATTCTTAAAATTAATTTAATCCCAACTCGCTTAAAAAATTGTGACTCGATGGAAATGTTTATGAGTTAAGAATCATTAAAAGCATTTATTGTGAAAAAACGAATTTTTGATTAATCGACTTAAATTATTCGAATTATTCGTTAATCGAAAATAAGCAATTTCAAATTATTTGAACAATTAATCGCCCAAAATGAATCGATTAACCGAACAACGGTTTATCGTTTGAATACCCTACCCTTTACAATTGTGGGACAAGAATACAAAGTTATATAAATACCGTTCTTTATATATAAATAAATCTATTTTTAGTCACGCCCACTTTTTGTCGGATGTTTATATTTATCTTTGGTGTAGACTTGGGATTAGAAGTAAAAACAAATATATTTTGTGCTACTTTTTAATCCAAATTTTTAATATTTTTAATTGGGCTTAAGTTCATCAAATTTAATTTTCATTAAATTATTTTTATGAAGAAAGGAATTTTACAACATGAAAATTATTTAAAATTTACTGATAATTTTTCATTCTTGACTCAATCTGGGCTCGAACCCAGGCGTTTTTACGGACAGGTTACCCTGACATGTTTCGATTGCAACCACTCAATCTCCTCAGAGGGCTTGCCGTTTAACACTCGCAGCCATCGACGACTGCTGACGTCATTAGTCAAACATCAATCCTTAAACCAAATTGTATTTAACCTTTGGTAGATCGAAATTTGCTTTGAATGATTATCTATTTTAATTTATTTTACATGTTCTTCCTTTACTTCTGTTTTTTCGTACTTTTGTCAAGAATTCTTCTTGAAGTTCCAAGTACATATTTTGTTTTGTTTTTTCATTTTTTTGTCTTTCTTTTTCTTGCTGAACTTTTCAGCACAACTTGAAGGACAAATGCAAACATAGAGTTCGTGCCTTAGCTTTAACAATAATTAGTATTGTGGTTATGTTGTTGAACTATTTATGGCTTTTAATCCAAATTTTTAATATTTTTAATTGGGCTTCAGTGCTACGCTAACTTTCTCAACCCCGCTGCATATGTGGGATGTTGAGTATTGACGACGGAGATGTTTGTACCTAATTTGGAAACTTTGGCTCTTATTGTTCTCCAAATAAACAGAAAAAAGAAATAAAAAATAACAAAAACGGGAGTTATGGGTTAAATTAAAGTCGTGGTTTTTTGCTAATATCTCAGTCATTTCAATAGCAAACTTTGGCGGATTATATGTTACATAAATATATACCAACGTAGTCCGCATAATTTCTGCGGTCTTCGGAAGCTCATACAGGCAGATAGACGAACATCGTTAAAACAAATTCGCTAATCATTAAGCTGGCTTGGCTGACTATGTAAACCTTGTGCGCAAATTACAGGTCGCAAGTTTTGGTACTTAGGTTCAAGGACCAAGCCCATTGAAAATGGGGCGAAGCGGTCCATAATTTCACATAGCCCCCATACAAGCCTCTTTCCGGAATAGTATATTTGTGCCCGTATACCATCTTTTTATATTGGTATTTAGATTAAATTTTGGTCCGAACTCATTTTATTGCAATGGAAATCAACTTACCACATTTTATTGAAATCGGTCCATATTTGACCGTTGTTCTCAAACAAATACTACTCCCGAAAATAGCTTTTAATGCCATTAATAATGTTTAATTTTTAATTTAAAATAACATGTTTAAAAGCATCTAAATTATGGTTGTTTTACTCTCTACAATAATTGAACGCTTTTCAATTACATACTTGCTTGGATTGTATAAAATTCTCAATAATTTTATTTTAATTATTGATAAAAATTCATAAGCTGTTGGTTAACTTTTGTTAAACATTTGGTTAACTACTTATTTTTTTTATCTTATTACCAGGGCAAGTTAAAAATGCCACTAAAAATGGTTAAAAATGGCTGGCAAAATGGCGCGAAAAAGTATAAAAAATGGCACGAAAAATAGCAAAAATAAACATGTTGTTCAGGGATGATAAATGAAAAACCAATATCGTACCAACGAACTTTTAAAATCGTACTTTTTCGGCCCCAATAGTACTAAATCGATTTTTTTTATTTTTAAAAACCGAAATTTAAACCAACAAAAACAAAAGGTACTTAAAATCCATTTGTTCATGTAAAGTATAGATAGCAAAAAATACATGATCATTAATTATACATAATACATAAATAGGGTGGGTAAAATTTTTTCGCGTCTAAAGCACATCGCGATTCTTGTTCTATAAGTCATTCCAAGAAACTTTTCCAAAGAAACCATAGGTCAAAAATGAATTTCGGGCCCCAGATTTTGCAAAATAATTAGTTTTCCAAAATATTCAAGAATAGAGGCAAACAAATTGAATATCAAAGTTTTCTTTTTTTTTTTTAATTTGGTCTAGCCAGGGGTCTTATCACCGCATTCGATACTATCGTATCGAATAAACTATCGAATTGTTTTGCATACGATAGACAGTGTCGTATCGAATGAAAAATCGATAAATGTAATTTCGAGTTACTCGATATCATATGCTATTGTTTAAAATTCAATATATTTCAATCGATATCGAGTTTAATGATACCAAAATAAATAATTTCGATCAATTTTGCTCGATATCGTATGCGGTGATTAGACCCCAGACCTGTATCATGTGGTTTTTAGGGTCGAGAAATCCATTTTCATACACTTTTTAGAATTTTCAAATTTATTGTGTTTACAATTTTCAATATGTACTGCAGAAACAGGAAAGGAGAAGAAAGTTCGAATATTATAAAAAAATTTTATTCAGCACTTGTAAAATCTCCTTCAAACTAAATCGGAGTAAAATAATAATGGAGTGGGTTTCCACTGTTCCAAAATTCTGTTAATGACTTTTTGACAACCATCATGTTGATGAATATTTGAAACTATTATGAATTCGTTCCAAAATAATCTTGAATTGAGAGGAAGTCGTCTTTTCAACTATGTAGAACGTTTGCAGAGGTGGTTTCCTATATCTTTTTAAAACTTGTCAATATCATCAGAAAATGCACGCTTTTATGCTGCCGCTGATACTAAATTTAGAATGTGGCATAAGCAATCTTTCAATGAACAAGTGCGAAAATCTATTCGCAATAGCGGAGATCAGTGTTTGGTGCAATTGGTCTTGCAAAAGAGCAAATGCAAAATATCGTAACTGTTTTGTTAAATCCAACAACAAAAAATAGAGTTTCCCTTAGATTTCATAAAAAAGCTACGCCATTTTGCATTTTCGCAAGACTTTTTGCACCAAACACTAAACTCCGCTTCTATTCGTTGGACAGTAAATACGAGTTGCCATTTTATAACAATTATAAATATGTAGGTTTGAAAAATTTGGAAATAGTACCAAATGAGTCGCGGAAGTACCAGCGTACTTTTTAGTTTTAAATTGTACCAAAAAAAGTACAGTTGTACCAACTTTATCAACCCTGATGTTGTTATTTAAGAAATTGTCAAAAATAAGTAATCTCCGTCCAATTAATGGAAAACACTCTTTCAACATCGCAAGATGTAACTGGAGCATATTTGAACCCTAATATTTCAGATGGAGAAAGGTTGGCAATAAATTCATCCGTCTCACTTTTATTGAAATGTGAGTAGTTCAATTGCAAACACCGCTAAGTTCAAAATACGATAATCGACAAATCGATTAAAACAGTTTTTTATACTTGAAATGTCAAGCCGTATGTGACCTTCGCCGAGAAAAGGGACCTAGTGTGTCAAAAAAACGGGTTATTGAGAAAATCGATTAAATGAGAAAAACATTAAAATTTAAGGTACTTTTTTACGTTTTTCTCAAAACTTCGTTTTCACACACTAGGAGTTTTGAATGAGTATTGAATTATTAACCAGAAATTGCGTGTAACTTATGTAGTTTTTATTAACGAGATTGATAATTGCTAAAGGCCGGGATTCACTATCCTAGACAATCGTACGATTCATTCACACGAAAATCTGATCGAATTCTATCCGACACAAAAAAATGTCTTCAAAATCTGTTGTCAATGCCACACTATCCCACAAAAATGAAGCCATCTAAACTCTCATCCCATAGAAACTATCATTTTATGAAAATTTTAATAAACATTTAGAAGTCGGACAGACTTGTCAAAAAAATCCGTCACTTAATTCATTTTTAAGCCACACACCAACCTACTTTATAAGCACACCGATTTTTTTTTTTACAAAAATAAAATAAACTTTTCAACAAAATCTTTTTTACTGACATCTTTATTATTTTCCTTAGCACTGTCAATTAAGTCTAAGCTTTCATTTATATAACGCTCTGTTGTTTGTAATTTCAAGAGACTTGAGCAGATGCAATGAAAGTGCTCTTTTATGTACACTTAGTCCCTTTTCACGTCCGATTTTTGCAACAATTATTTGGCATTTCGAATAGATTCTGTCTCACATTCGCTAAGCTTATTTTAAAAATTGTATTTTTTGGCAAGCTGGACCTTAAATGGCTTTTTAACGAAATAATTGAAGAATGGCAAAAAATGGCATGTGTCATAAAAAAAACTTGGCCTGCATATAAAACTAACATTCAATTTACATGATGATTTTTATGACGTAATTTTTTGTATGGCAGCAGGCGGTGTAGAGAAGAAAGAGGAAGAGAAAACAGAAATCATGTCTATTTTTCTACCTTTTTTTCTTCTCTACACCGCTTGCTCCCAAACAAAAAAATTACGTCTAAAATTGGAAGTCATAAAATGCATCATGTAAATTGAGTGTAAGAGAGGTTTTTTAATAAATTTGCACCATTTTATAGAGATTTATTTGATCTTTTAGAACATTTTAATTTATGGTCTGCCCTTGACACTTCTTATTTGTTTAATTTTAACACTCTTTCAGAATTCATGGAAAAATTCGCTTTTTTTATTAACGATATGAGTGAGTAACTACGTATGCATGCATACATACATACATATTATGTATGCAACGGGTTATCCATTTTTCGGTTTCAAAAGTAAAGATAAATAAAACAAACATTAAGGCCCCTATTATGAGTTAAATTCGATAAACGATTTTCGCTGGCTAACGAACATCGACTATCGAATCTTAATTTGGTATTATGAGTTTGAAAATGTAACTATTTGTAAATTTTTTGGTGTTCGTATACCAAATGCAATATTCTTGATCTGTTTTGTTCATTTTATGCAAGTCCAATGTCGTTAACAGCAATTGGAACCGCTCATATTCCTTATGGAACAAAATTCTTTTTTCACCAAATGATTTGCTGCAAAGTTCAGCATGTAAAAAAATGGGATGAAACCCCACTGAAGCTAAATTATTTGCAAACAACCATAATTCGCCGTAATCACGTTTAACTTTAATTTTATTTTTTAAATTTGTAAACAAAAATTTTTTATTTTAAGTGACACCTGATCGAAAATGTACTACTGTGAATTAACAAAATCACAATAGTAAAATTTTATCGAATGCGCGCCATAATACCAAATGAAAATTCGTTCGATCAACTAATTCGACTGCACCTAAGCTATGAATACGATGAAATTTTTATTTCATTATAATGCTTGGAATTTGCCATAACGTACAAAATACAATGTCATTTAAATGAGCGCCTCTAGATTGATTGCAGCAGTCGAATCGTAAGAGGTAGTTCTCGACCACTTTTTGTTCTCAAATGCTTCAACGTTAGGGAATTGTGCGTTTAGATCCACAAAAAAAGTTAAACGGCGTCAAATCGCATGATCTTGTTGGCCAAATTGACGTCACAAAAACTTAAAATTACGCGTTCAAGGCACTTTTCTTGTAATATTTACAACCAATATCGGTCGTGTTGTATGCCATCGTCTTGTTGAAATCGCATATCGTCTAGTTCAAAATCTTCAATAGTGCACACATTGCGATGATGCACAGGCCTAAAGACATCTATAGTGCTTTTATTCCCTTCAAATTTCTTACCAATTCCTTGCAGAGTAGGTCGATAATGGCGGCCATAATCACATCATAATGTGCAAAAAGTGGTCACGTTTAAACCACGTAGTAAGTTTTAACAATTTTACGAGTTTTTCGGTTGTTTTTTTTTCTAAACTTTTACTAAATAAATGCACTTCAGATGACAGATATTTAACAGCTGATGATAGCCTTGCCAGACCGGCGGTTTTAACCTCTTCAGACCATGGGTACACATATGTGCACCTTAAAATATTACAAGTTTTAAAGACTAGCGACATCGTGTGACCAATAGAAACAGTTAAATTACTTGCTTTAAGCTACTGCCCTTCAAAACAATATCAAAAGATGGCAGGGTTTAGAAGTTTTAGCCATTATTTTTACATCTGAATTTAACTGTTTGAAAAAACCATACTGTTGGGATATTTTTCCTCAATAACTAATCGCTAAGACCTGAAGTACACATATGTGCACCTCTTTTTCTACCAGTTTAAATAAAAAAATTAAAAAAATAAAAAAAACCGAAATTTAAATTACACCTCATAAGATAAAACAAATAGTTAATTAATAAGCCCTTTACTTAATAGGTTCAGTTCTGATCTTAAGAAATTAAGAATTTACGTTGAAATTTTTCATATTTTAATACCTGAGGTACACATATGTTCCCCCTTAATTTCTAAGAATTCAAATAAAATTTAAAAAAAAAAAATATATAGTTTTCTTATTTCCTCCCCAAAAGGTGTAAACAATATATAAGAAATGTAAAAATTCAATGGGTTAATGCTCGGGTCTTAAGAGATATATATATATGTATATATCTATATATATAAAAATCAAAAGCTGTGTCTTAGTCACGCTAAAACTCGAGAACTACTTGACTTCACGAGGAAGGTTTAGAAAAAAATAAAGTTCAGAAAAGCCCAAAAAAAGGTTAAGAAATCGAAAAAAGCGAAAATTGTGTTTTGTATGAAAATTTTACATTGCGCCATTAATTGCTGTGGATTAGTCTGCTTAAACTCGATAATTGCTTGACCGATTTCAATGATTCTTTTGTTTTGTTTTTTGCGACTTATCACGGCGATGGTTGCGAAAATAGGAAGAAGAAGAAAAGCCAAAAATAAAAGTCAAAAATCAAAAAAAAAATCTAAAATGTACGTTTTGTATGCAAATTTGACTTAATACCACCAAAAGGAATTGTATTTCTTCAGTTGGTGGCGGACCCACTGTTTGACAGCTGAAAAAAATAGTTTGGTATTGTATACAGTGTGTCAAAAAGTGAGCTGAATTTAAGAAGTATCCATGACATCTTCAACATAAATACAATATAGATTTATACATATTTACTTGAAAGGTGAACAAAAAAATTATCTACTTTTTGTACAAATTGCTACGTTATTAGCGCACGAGATTTGTTTTAAAAAAATATTTTACCAATTTTATTTGAACTGGGGTAGCGAAGCGCACCGGGTTAAACCAGTGTACATACAAATATGCGCTTGCAGTAATTTCATTTTCATCACATTTTATTTAATTTATTTATCTCTTCTAAAAATATACCCAATCATATTTTCATCTAAATACATTTAATTAATTCTGTACATAGTGATCGGTATGTACAATTAATTACATGTACTAATAAAACACTGCGAACCATTTAAATAAGGAATTGAATTTTATCAGTTTTAAACAGTGTTCCAAAATTAACACTAAATATCGCTCCTTAGTGTTCGGTTCGGTAGATTTGTGGAAAACACAAGCGCTAATAGTGTCTTTTAAAACATTATTAGTAAGAACATGATCTTTTTAAGTCCAGATTAAATTTATTGAGGTGATTCGCAGTGTTGATACTTGATATAAAGATATGTCTTTCCAAATAAAATGGAACATTTTAATTGACAAACAATTTAGTACTTTTATACCCTACACCACGGATGGAATAGGTTTAATATACTAAGCAGCGTTGCCATGACCAAAAAAATTTTGTAACCAAAATATAAAAAATAAAGTAACCAAAAGCGAAAAATGTAACCAAAATTAGTTTGTATCAAAAGTACTATTTAATTCTAAAATTTAGATGCACAAATACCACACACAATTTTTAAGGGTCAAAAAAGCGGAGCGGGTAGTTTTTGTTCCAAAACAAAAAATTAGTTATTTTTGTGTTGAAAAAAGTAACGAAAATGGAAAAAAGTACACATTAAGAAAAAAAGTAACCAATGTTGGTTAAAAGTAACCAAAACGTCAACGCTGATATTAAGTAGTAAAAATTAGATAATATGTTCAAATGAATTAACGGACATGAAATAGTTCAGAGTTCGTAAAATGTGGAACTTACTTAGCATTTGCCCTGCATGAAAGATTTGAGGGTTTAGAAAATAGTGATCTACAATTTTTGAACTTGGATACAAAGCTCGAATATTTAAAAGACAATCGACTTCAATCGTATTGAAAAAAAAATTACATATTTATGTACATAGCACGGTCACACCTACACCTACATATTAAAATTCTGATAAGTCAACGAGGGCTGGCCTTAGAAGCGTTTGTGAAAAAAATATATGTAAAGGGTTAATTGTAAATAAAACAAAAAGTTTGTCTTAATATTACTTATTATCAGGGAAACTATAAATATGCAATTGAATGGTTTTCCTTGTGCGACCAATGAAGGCACAAACAATCACCCCTATCGTGAATATTTTTTCCCTCGAATTATTTCCCTTTTCCCTAAAATTGCAATCATGAATTATTTCCACGTGAAAAAAATCGCATGTTCGAAAAAAATATGGCATCGCCAATTGTTATTCGCGTGGGATTTCTCCCAAAAATTGTGTGACTTTTTTCACAAACATTTAGATTGGGAATAAAAAAGGAAGCACAATGTAAGTAGTTGTCTTGTTATTTTGTAAAATAGTAAAATAGTGTTTTGGACCAAAATGTCTAAAAGGTGTTTAAAAGCAACTTTGTTAACTCGGAAATGTCGTTGAAACCTGCAAAGAATTTATTTATATGCATACTGCCAACAATTCATGTTTTCACTTACATTATTTCTGGTAAACAAAGTGGATTTGCTGCATCTCTCAAATTTCGTCTTTTTATTTTCTCCAATAAATTTGTTTCTTCTTCTAATAAAATAAATCTTAGCGAAATACTATGCATTTTACTGAATAATAACTATTTATTAAGAAAATTACAAAAGTTCGCATAAAAAATTAAATTACATCAATTCACAATAGAATGTTCGACTTGCAACATATGTTTATTTTATTCCCTTACAATTGGCGATGCCAATTTGTTGTTCATGGGAATAAAAAAATTATTCCCTAAAATTTATTCCCTTGAGATTCGCGATAAGGGTGAATATATTTATCCGTTTAGAACCTTTTATGAATTTTGGCATCGATTTGTAAGTGCATATTTTTGCATATTTTACCGTTTGCAGTTTATAGCGCATATTTTAACTTTTTAAGGAATATTTTGATACATGTTCAATTTTTTTGGATGCTTATAGGAGCTTTCGCAAAAAATAAATTTTTTTTCGAAATTCCGTTACTCCAATTTCGCCATCTACATTTAATTTTTACTCTCAAATTGTAAGACAAAGCAGGATGTCCTTAAGGATAAATGTTATGCGATGTGTATAATACATAGAAATGTAGACCAATCTTTTAGTATACCGATCGACTCAAAATCACTTTTTAAAGTGATATGACGATGTCCATCCGTCCGTCTGGCTGGTTGTCTGCCCGTTTTAACCTTGTGCGCAAAGTACAAGTTCCAATTTTGTAGATAATTTAATCAAATATGTACGAGGTCTGTGTAAATGGTGGAAATCGGTCTATAATTTCACATATTCCCCATAAAAACTTTTTTCCAAATAAGACTCCTTGTGTCAGTAAGCCATCTAATTACGATGGTATTTAAATTAAATTCGCCCCAAAAATATTTTACTGCGAATTAAATTATTTTCGAATCGTTTCACATTTGCCTAAACCTCCCTTCCTTAAATAGCTTTAACTTCCTTTAAATGTTAACATTTGTTAACAATTAAGCGACCGTACCTAAAATCCCTTTAAGACAAAAACCCATATGGATGTTAATATCTAGATTATATTTGGCGCAAACATCTCTTTTATAGTGCATTTACACTTGTAATTTTCAAACTAGTTTACGATCGTAAACTACTTTCATAAACTATACCGTTTACATCAGCATTTTTGACAGTTAAGTTGTTTATCTTTGACAAGTTCTTAGCCCCAATAATAAAAAAAAAACGTTGATGCACATTCATACGAACATAAAAACAAACCTTTTATTTCCGTTGTCCATCTAAAAGAAAATATGTAAAAAAACTAACATTTCTTATAAATTTAGAATTGTTTTAAACATTTTCTTTGTTTATTTTATTTTTCTTACTATTGTTTTGGCTTTTTTTTACAGATAAAAGTAAATTCTTTTTACTTTATTTTTTTTATTTTTTAAGGAAATGTCAAATATCACCAGCATTGCCAGAACAAAATTTGAAAAACAGAGTTGCATTAACAAAAACTGGTTGTTTGTAACTAGTTTATCTCAAAAGCTAGTTACAAACGTGTTTATAATTTGTATGGATAAACAAGTTTCTCAAACTAGTTTATCATCATAAACAACTTATAACCTGTTTATGGCGTAGGTGTAAATGCACTATTATATGAATTTTAACCTAATATGGGCTTAAGCGATAACATTTTATGAACTTTTTTTCTTCAAATTCTGTTATTAAATTGTTGATTATTTTGTCTTCATATTAGCAATTTTTGATTTTTAGCATATTTTTAAGATATTCAAGGCATATTTTCCAGTTTTTAGTGCATATTTAATGCGCATTAAACGTGTTTTAAAGCATATTTTTGGTTTCCCTGCTTATTATTGAAGAAGGATCTAGACAATTATTTGTGAAACATAATATCAGTCAAATGCTCTGCTTCGGTGGCATATCTTAATGCGATGATCCATATTTTCAATGACTCTGAGATATAATATCGTTAATGTGCTAAACTATCTCATCCTTTAGCCCTTGAATTGTTCTTGACTAATTGACGTACATTTTTCTTTTTAATATCCCCAAAGAAAGAAGCCCAACGGTGTCAAAACACATGATCGTAACCAATTAACATCGACATGACGTAAGACAACATGGCCATTTCTCGCGCAAAAGGACCATTGTTTCGTTGGCTGTGTGGAACCATCCTGTTGGAATCACATATCGTTCAGGTCCATATCCTCAATTTCTGGCCCCAAGAAGTCCTTTATCATCTAATGAAAGCGAACACCATTCACGGAACTGCTTGGCCGGCCTCATTTTCGAAGAAGTACTCCATCAGCCTGGGCAAACATGCGCAGTTGTTTTTACATTTCCTAAAGACTCGGTTTGGTGAAATTCACGCGCAATCCTCACGATTGTGGACACATTTGGTCGATAATGTTATCTAAAAAATCACAAGGCCAGAAAAGCATTTTGTTGTGAATGCTTTTTATCGTTAAAGGCTTCAAAAATCTTAATGCGCTGCTGAATTGTGTACTCTCCTTAGTAGAATTTGTCAAACATTGAAACAAAGAAGCGTCAAAATAAGCTGGGATAAAAACTTGACGTTAAGGCGTCACTCACAATTAACATCGTGCATTATGGTTGGAATGCTCTTTAAACGAATCCGAGGAGGTTGAGCCTTTGTACATCCTAAGCTGTGGTTCAGCTTAAGAAGCAGTCGAGAGATACTTTAGACCTCCTTATATTTCTAGAGACGCAAATGGCGCAGAAATTGCTGAGTTTTCAAATGATTTTTGTCGGATCTAAGAGAATATTTTTCACTGCAGGATTTGCAAAACCGTCTGTATCCGCAAATGTTGCGAATTCTTTGAATTTTATAAACTCATAACTTATTTTTGTATAAAAAAAAATTATTTTACCCTCTACCACAGGTGAAAAGTTTGTCATATTTTTGGGAATTTCTAATTTGTATATTTTTAATACATTTAAGAATTTTTTACTATTTATTAACGCGTGTTATTATTTTTTAAAACTATTTGTTTTTCTGGTTGTCATTTTATTTTGCTTTTGCTCATGGTCGAATTATAAGGTCTATGCAGAAATACAACAATTAAAAAAAAACAACACGCACTTTGTGTATAACATGATAAAGACCCTACAGATAATATTGGACCACATGGTCCATTGTGGCTTAAATGGACTACTTACAACATGGTCCAATGTACTGTAGTATGGACCATGTTATAAGAAATTAACATGCAGTGCTGCCAACAACTGCATGATGTATACTTTTCTATAGTTTACAGTATTACAGATTGGTAGCCCTGATGGTGTGCATTATTAATTGTTTATTTAAAAGTGAAAGTTTGTGGAATTTTTGAAAAAAAAGGTAAAAAAAATTTAAAATACCAAGTAAATATATATATATAAATATATACACACCATAAAAGGTGATTAGTAAAAAATTAAAAAGAAAAATGCTTAAACTACCCCTTAAGTGTACTCCATACTGTAGTAACATGGAGTACTTTTGAAACTAGCCCAGTTTAGTACTCCATGGACTAGTTTAGGGACTACTTCGGTGGGTATTATGGTCCCCTCCTAGGACATCGTAATGTTAAATTGACCACCTTTTACCCATATATTTGGAGTAGTTTTGGAGTACTCCTACTCCTTTATGGACTACTCTTTACATGCATGTATGGACTAGTCTCGTTATCTGCAGGGGATATAAAAAACAATTGTATGAAAAAAAACACAACTCTACAAAAAATCAGCATTCAAGTCACCTTTTACTTAAGCTATTTTTTTTTCTTACGGCAATAAAGCAAAGCAAGAGTGAAATTTGCGTTGTACGTTTGTACGTTTTTTTTTATGAAGAATTTGGGGCAATCGCGGGTAGAGCAAAACAATACTTAAAAAACTATAAAATATTTTAAATGGAGCAAAATTAATGCTTATTATCTCAGAAACCATAAAAAATTTCGCGAAACAGGATTTGAATTTAGGAATGGGGTATTAAAAAATATATTCCTCATACCAAACTAATTTTTTTTTTAAATGGTTGGTAGGGCTGTAGGAAATATCGCCCAAAGAAAAATCACCAAAAAAAAAAAAAATGAAAAATCGCCCAAAAAAATTTCATGTACAATTGGGCCTGATTTCATATGAAAAATGGCCCAAAATTTTTGGGCTATTTTTCGTTATTGTTGGGTGATTTTTCGTTTTTTAAATTTGGGTGATTTTTCATATGAAAAATAGCCCATTTTTTTGGGCCATTTTTCATTTTTAAAATTCTACCATAATCTTACATAGCAGAGAAAACCATGTTTTATTATGGTTGCAAACAACAAAACTATTTTTCAAGAAACTAATTTAACCATAATATGGTTGTCGGCGACAATGATTTGGTTAAATTAAACATAATATGGGTAGAATTTTTTTAAAAATGGTTTTGTAGCTTTTTCTCTGGGTGTATATATTAAATATATATATATATCGAAAATAAGGATTTTCTCTTCTATGGTATAACAAATACTGGCTTCGCTAACTAAAGCTTCTCTGTATAGCCGGCCTTAGGCCGGGCGCAAGGATTTTCGCCTCTATGGTATAACAAAGACCGGCTTCGCTAATTAAAGCTTCTCTGTATAGCCGGCCTTCGGCCGGGCGCAAGGATTTTCTCCTCTATGGTATAACAAAGACCGGCTTCGCTAACTAAAGCTTCTCTGCGTAGTCGGCCTTGTTCGTAAACAAGGCAGTTTTTCGAAGCTTTACTTAGCGAAACCGGTTTTTGTTAGACCATAAAGGAGAAAATCCTTGCGCCCGGCCGAAGGCCGGCTATACATAGAAGCTTTAGTTAGCGAAGCCATTCTTTGTTATACCATAGAGGAGAAGATCCTTGCGCCCGGCTGAAGGCCGGCTATACCGAGAAGCTTTAGTTAGCTTTAGTGTCATAAAGTCCAAGGACACTACGACACTGTACGTTATGACATGTCACCTAAATTTATATGAATAATAAACACTTTTTTGCAAATTGAGTTTTTTTTTTTTTTTTTTTTTGGGAAAAAATTCGTTTTTGCTTTTTGGGTCATTTTTCATTTTCTTTTTGGGCCCTTTTTCGTTTTTTTTTTGGGCTAAATTTCATATTTACCTTTTTGGGTAATTTTTCATGTTCGCTTGGGCGATTCTTCATTTGGGCGATTTTTCATTTTTTTTTTTTGGGTCATTTTTCTTTGGGCGATATTTCCTACAGCCGGTTGGTAGGTCAAACCAATAATGAGCTGACGAAATGTAGTCCCAAATTGGTACGATTTTTAATATTATTGTTAGCACTTTTACTTATTTATTGTTAGTTTTACCATTAATTCAAATTCGTTGTTTTTTAAATACAATTAACAACGCCCGGAGTTTTAGGCAAATGCATATTTGTTCTCGTCGGTTGGAGATTACCATATACAAAATATCTTTGCGAATCAAGAAATTTGCGGAATAGTGCATATTTTTGCATATATTGCTGATATTGCATACTTTTGTTACATATTTTGAAAAAACTTGTTTTAACTGTACCCGTGTTCTGTAACTTTAGTGAGAACTTCTTGCATCGAAAAGATGTGAAACAAAATATTCCATCGTTTCTCGAAAAGTGAGAAAAATGTGTGTCTGTAACTCATGTCGAAAACTATCAAAAGAGATTACGTCGTTACGTTATAAATGTCATAATATTGTACTCCAAGCTGATGTGACATTGCAGAATTTCAGAAAGCCAGTAACACATATCGTTGACGGCGACAAATATTTACTAAAATTGAAAATTTTTCAACGACGGCGGCGAAAATACAACCCTCGGCTATACCAAATTGTGTAAAGAGCGACTTTAATGTTTGTTGTTTGCAAACGAGCTTTGAAGACATTCGTATGTTTTATAAAAATGTAAAAAGCAAAATAATAAAACAATGAAAATTGTGCCAAGAATAAAGTATTATTATTATTCTTTGCATTTTGCATTTTTAATTGTTTTTTAGTATTACAATTTTTTCTCGCCCCATTTTTATTCGTGAGTTTATATGACAGTTCAAAGCGCGAACTTTTCTCACCAAAATGTTACAGACACACTTTATCTGTAAATTAGCTAGCAATTTCCTTACGTGACAGCTTGTACTCGCCAAAAAAAGTTACAGACACAGTTAAGTGAGAAAAACAGATGTTTGTTTCAATTAATGGCATTTTTGTTTCATTTCACACATTTCAATCGAAAACTTTCTCGACGCGACAGTTACAGAACATGGGCACTGCTTTATTTTGCCATGCATCCTTTCCGCCGAAGAGATAACAGACAACTTCGATGATTTTTATTTATTAATTTCTAATGGGAAAAATATTTTGTAAAGAATTATGTATTATGCTGAAAACTTTGGCCAATTCAAAGATGTGGTAAAAAGATTCAACAATGGTGAATTTAAGTTAATTGATGTCGCCATCAATAAGATGTATTTTGTGAACGGTAACTAAAGTTAACAAATTCGTAGCAAGCTTGATAAAGTTTAAACAAAAATTAAGGATTTAAATTTGTTTTTTTTTAATATTTAACTGCTTGCATATATAATATAAATTGTTTTCGAAAACAGCGTAGTGAAAATGAATATACTACAGAGGAACTTTCAGCATTAAATCATGCACCTATCACTTCCGTTTTATTTTCGTTTTGAAAAAACAGGCGGTAAACTTCTATTTTGAAAAGACATATATCTCTAAAGGCATTTTAAAAAACAAAATCAATAAACATTTGATTCGTATATAATTGCTTCGCACTTTGCTTAAGAAAATGACAGTTTAAAAAAATGAACATGAAGTTTTCTTAAGTTCAATATGGTTTGACACTTATGATTAACATGTATTCGCACAGTTGCTCAAGCCAGCTTATGCATAATATAGTTGGGCCTTACTGTTTCTTTATATATTTGTGTTTTACTTTATTTTTACTTCTACTTGGTTATTGTGCTTTACTTACGTTTATGAAACTGAATTTTAACGTTCTTCAGGCAATTTTTGTTTTTTCTTGTTATTTTTATGTTTTTTTTTTTTTTTTATCAGGAATAAAAAATTCAATATAATTTCATTTGCATATTTTTAAAATTTTTAAGCGCATATATTTCTATTTTGAGTGCATTTTTTATGCGCATGAAACGCAATTTTAATTGCATAAAAGTCCGGGCCCTGGTAATAATTATCTATTTTAAATATTGTTAATCTCTCACACTGTCATTATATTCAATAAAAAAATTACTCCACTTGAGCCTTGTTAATTTTAACTTGAATTCAAATGCAATATGCGTATCGGTGTCGATATTTTATATATATTTAAAAATTAAAAAAATTTGCGGTAATCTTACTATAGTGAAGGGTATAAAAAATTCGACAAAGCCGAATATAGCACTTTTATTTGTTTTAAATAAATTTCGCACCTTGAAAAAATTTCCAAAATATTTAAAATTTGCGACTTAAAACTTATAAAAATGTCAATAGTGCCAATAAAATGTCTTAAACGCAATCTCTAGATAAATACATATGTTCTAAAACTAATAAAGAAATACAAATAATCAAGAATACTCGTTCAAAGTTGTTGTCATCTAAAGAATAATAAATTTTATATAAGTTCTTTTTTTTATTTTTTCGAACCATAATAAATAGTTAAATAAAATAGTGATACATCATGAAATAAAAGTTAATAATATAAAACATCTCTATTTGTTTATTAAGTAGACTATACGAATTTTGTGTTAAAGAAGTTTTTAGCATATTTAAGTAGATTAATAAAGCAATTTGGAAATCGAGGTGTATTTTAAATAATCTAAATAAAAATTGAATGAAAAATAAGGCATTCTGACAATGAATTAAATAAATAGTAAAGGTTTTGTATGTAGGTATGTACTTTTGAAAACACATAAACGTGGAACTTTGAAGGTTTTGAATAATTTTTGAGGTTTTGATTTTTCTTTGCCTTAAATAAGCTACTGAAATTTTATAATATGTACTATCGCATAAAAACAAAAGTAAAAGTTTTTAAGTCCTTTAAAACATGTTGCTGTCGTAGAAAATAGAATCGTTATTGTACCTGTTATTACACAGTAGCACATTTTTTAACTTCATAATCTTGAACCAATTGAGACCACCAAAATCTGAAAGCTTATGATGGTAGTAGAAAAACCCTAGGTGGGTTTTACATTATTAGCTAAGGTTTTTTTTTTTAATTCATGTTTGAAGTTTTCGACTGGGGGTGTATTTAAGTACAATTTTCAAAAACATGTACTGATTCTTAAGTCTATATCTCGTGAACTATTCGAGTTATCGCTTGTCTCTCTTCGGCAAATTTTAAACTCTTCATCAGATCTAACAATTTTACGTTAAGATAAAATCGAAAAAAAACAACAACATCTTACTCAAAACAGCAAAACTGTTAAAAAACTTGCTCAGGCTTGCTGATTGTTTCTTCGGGCTCGAACGGTGGATCAGCCAGCACATTGACAAACGTTTTAGCAGTCCATACAGTTGCTCTATCTGGACTCGATAGTCTTCGTGGTGGGTTGGCTTCAGAATGTTCTTGAGGGAGAGATGCATGAGGACCAGGAATGTACACTACATTTGACATTTTTTTCTATTCATTTTATTTTTAAAATTTATACATCCGTAGCATGTGTTTTCATCGTGTCCTTTTGGTTCCGTCCATATTACTGGTGTTCCATAAGGCAGTGGGATTGGTTTTCTGTTTATCTAGTTGAATATGTAGCAAAAGCAACGTCTGCATACTACATCTGGTGTCCACGAACAATCGAATAAGTCCAACTGGTCAGAATAATATAAGAGGTACACATTTCTAAATTCAGCAGTAAAATTAGTTTTTTGTGTTTTCATTGAACGTTTGGGAACATAAATACCACAAACTAAGCAAAACAAGTTCAGCTTCCAACACTTTTCCATATCAACTTTTTTTCTACAATGTATGCCGCAATATTTAAATTCCCCAAAATTTATTTAATTCGAACGTACAATCAAAACAATGCAAATTTTTTCACATTTGATATACATAGTTTGATAAGACTCAATGATCAAAAAATTAAAGCCGATAACGTACTTGTTAACTATTCTCTTAAAATTTTTATTCTCTTAATTTTTTGTGCATTTTTTTTTTTTTTTTTGCTTAAAACAGGTGTGCAAGCGAAACGGTCGGGAACATGTTTTCAGATAATGAGACTAGCTCCGAAAGCGACGACTAAAGTTAAATATATATTTAAAAAGATTTGAAATGTCCTTATTTTTCATTCTTTACGTTCAAAATCATCAATTTTTCGAAGTTTTTGACAGTTTTGCTGTTTTGAGTAAGATGTTGTTGTTTTTTTTCGATTTTATCTAAAGGTAAAATTTTTAGATCTGATGAAGCTTAAAATTTGCCGAAGAGATACAAGCGATAACTCGAATAGTTCACGAGATATAGACTTAAGAATCAGTACATGTTTTTGAAAATTGTACTTAAATACACCCCTAGTCGAAAACTTCAAACATGAATTAAAAGAAAACCTTAGCTAATAATGCAAAACCCAGGTAGGGGTTTTCTTCTTCCATCATAAGCTTTCAGATTTTGGGGGTCTCAATTGGTTCAAGATTTTAGTGCTGCACTGTGTTATTTATAAGCTTAAAGTTCAGAAATTGTGGATAACATCGAAAAATTTAATTGCATTGCGTTATTTTGTGAAAGAACTCACATGTAAGTTCGCATTCAATGCGTTGCAAGGTTTTTTGTCAAAAACATATTTTTCTTACCATTAATTATCAGGGAAACCAGAAATATGCTCTAAAAAACACGTTTTATGCGCATTAAATATACAGTAAAAACTGGAAAATATGCCCTGAAAAATTTTAAAAATATGACCTAAAAATTAAAATTGCTCATTTAAAGACACACGTCTGTATTTATAAAAAAATTTAATAAAGGTTTACAAAACAAATTTTGTATGAAAATTCTCCTTAATAAACGTTTGTTAAATTTAATAATCGTTTATAAATACGGGGGACAATGTTCAACAATTTATTAACAAAATCTAAAAAAAAACCTTAAAAAGGTTAAAATTCATATAAGAGATGTTTGCGCCGAATATTATCTAGATATTAACATCCATATGGGTTTTTGTCTTAAAGGGATTTTAGGTACGGTCGCTCAATTGTTAACAAATGTTAACATTTAAAAGGAGTTTAAAGCTAGTTAAGGACCGATATTCTCACCATTTGCAAAGACTTCGTCCATATTTGATCAAATTATCTACAAAATTGGAACTTGTACTCTGCGCACAAGGCTAACCTGGACAGACAACCAGCCAGGCGGATGGATGGACACGTTAGATCACTTTAAAAAGTGCTTCTGAGTCAATCGCAATACTAAAAGGTTGGTCTAGATACAAATCGCATAACATTTATTCTTAATGACAACCTGCTTTGTCTTACAATTTAAGAGTAAAAATTAAATGTAGATGTCGAAATTAAAGTAACAGATTTTCGAAAAAAAAAAAATTTTTTTATTTGCTGCGAAAGTTATTGTAGGCATCTAAAAAAATTGAAGATGTATCAAAATATGCATTAAAAAGGCAAAATATGCGCTAAAACCTAAAAAATGCTGCAAAAAGGCTCTTTTAACTAAAATATGCTGCAAATGGTAAAATATGCAAAAATATGCACTAACAAATCGATGCCAAAATTCTTAAAAAGCTCTAAACCGGATAAATATATTGTTTCTGACTTCATTAGTCGCACAAGTAAAAACATGCAATTGCATATTTCTGGTTTCCCTGTTAATTATAAATAAATATTAATCATATAAAAAAAGAAATAATATTCAATTGGAAAATATGATATAAATTTATATATACATTGTACTCGAGAGCCCGAATATGAGACTATGTATAATAAGCACCATTATGACTATTTGTTTAGTTATAGTTTATAAGCATAAATAATTGGTTTAAATAAACTTAAAAAAAAAAAAAATCCGTTGCATCTGTCAAAAAATTAAAGTCGGTGTAAAATTGTATTGGCAAGCTACATAGAACATGCGTAGAAAGCATATGTGACAGCGCATAGAGAAAGGGACCAATAAGGTAAAGGGAACAGTAAAAACCAACTACACAAAACAAGAGGTAGGGACGATCTACGCATGTTTTCAAGGTTGAGATGTGTCGCTTTCAAATGAGACCAATACCAACACGCTCAGTGATGGTACAACAAAAAGATACACGTATATAAATCTTTAAAATGGCAAAACCCTTAGGTCCCTTTCTATTTTTCGCGTCACATATACGCATCAAACGCATGAAGTAGAATTACTTTTCACTTAGCATGCATCTTGAAAAGAGGTCAACAAAGTATCAAACGCATAGAACGCGTGGTGTGGGGCTCGAGCCTAAAGTAGAAGTACATAGCACGCGTTATAACTTTAGCACATGAAAAGTGGCAAGTTATAAAAGCCTATTCTGCGTATAGAATTCCAAGGTATTCGTCTCTTTTTTGTTTGTTTTTATAGTCCTGTGCCATGTTCTGTAACGTCCGCTTCGAGAAACTTTTCGATTGAAATGGGTGAATTGAGACAAAAATGCCATAAGTCGAAACAAACAACTGTTTTTCTCACTTAACTGCGCCTGTAACATTTTTGGCGAGTAATAGCTGTCACTTAAGGAAATTACTCGCCAATTTAAAGAAAACGTGTGTCTGTAAAATTTTTGTGTGAGAGTTCCCGCTTTGAACTGCCAAAAAAACTTACGAATAACAAGTAAGAGTGCTATATTCGGTTGTGCCGAATCTTTGATAACCTCCACCGACAGTTAAATTATTTCAGGAGTGATATCTACATGAGTAGAGCAATTTCTGGTATTAAAAAACATAAATTTCAATTAATTTTAAAACAGCGGTGAAATTAGTGTTAGCGTTTACAGTGAATTTCAGAAGGCTGCTATGGACCGTATATCATAAAATTAAATAAAATTTTTTCTGGCTATATGAAGCTAAGTTAAAAGAAATTTTACAGCCATATCTATTTCTGCTACGGTTTAAGGCGTATTTAATTAATTTACCAGAGCGGGCTTTATATGGGGCCTATAGTTAATTATGGACCGATAATCTAGTCCTATAAAACTATGAAGTATTCAATTTTATTCTGGTAGCATTATTAATTACGGTTTTAGGCGTACTAAACTGTTTTCCGGTAGTAGGGTTTACATGGGGCCTAGGGTAAATTATGGACCGATCTTCACGAAATTTTACAGTGTGATTTCTAGTCGAATAGAAAAAAATTTTGCGCATTGTTCCACCATTTATGTTAGTTTTTGTAACAAAATTTTTAACTTTTTAAGGTGATGGTTTCACATTTTGATTCATAGCTCTGACCCTATTGAACAGATTTTGCTGAATTTCAATCCCAAACTGCTTAGGATAACTACAAGCAATTTTTTCATTACTGTTGAGTTATTCAAAAGTGAGCGTGTTTTCAACAGACGGACATGACTAAATCGACTTAGAATTACTCAAGGAGCCGGAATATACATTGAGTGCCACGTCGTACGTTTTCGCACGACGCTTTAGTCTTCGTGGGGTGCCACGTCATACGTTTCCGTACGACAGTTATTTTTTTACTTAGTTTATTTAGAGCCGGTCGTTCATTTATAGACGACATTGAGTGAAATTTGTTGTGATTTTTAAATAAAGAACTCTTTACTGAACATTTTTGCAAAAGCATTCATGGGTCTAGGATGATTTTTTGATGTTTTACAAAGTAAAAAATGTATAAAATGTAAATAACACAAAAATTGCTTTGCCACCTCGGAAGGTTTTCGTCAAAATCGCTTGTCACTCAATGTGTTATGGGGTCTGAAATGAATAGTAAAACAGTTACTCACGGAATGGCAAACTTAGTATACCCTCTTCACAACTAATTGTGGTGGAGGGTATAAAAACGGGGTGAGAAACAACAACATATGTATATTAAAAATGCAAAATGCAAATAATAATAACATGGAAGAGGTAAGTATTTTGCTCTTGACAGATTTTTTCATTGTTTTATTATTTTGCTTTTAACGTTTTTGAAAAATATACGAATGTTTCCAAAGCTATTTTGTAAGCAACAAACATTAAAGTTGCAATTTACATTATTTGGAATAGCGGACGGTTTTTTTAATATTAGTAAATTTTGGTCGCCGATAACGATATGTCTGAGTACCGTATTCAACATCTGCAATTTCACATCATAAAAAATCGCCTTTAAATTGTTCCTTCAAGTTTCACAAATTTGTTTTAATTATTCTTTTTTGTTTTGTCAGCAGATTAATTGTCAAAAATACAACACAACAATTTAAAAACACAACACTTTAAAATGGTATACCATTTTGTTGGTTCCAGGGGAACTTTTCATAAATTCTGTAATTTCACTTAGAACTACGAAATTTAAAATGTTTTTAATTTATTGCATATCAAAACACATAATTTAAAATAAAAAACTAAATGATTTGTTTACTACAATGTTGTATTATTTTGACACAGAGTTTAAGTATTTTACAGGGTTGTATCCGTTTTTAAAATTAGACCACCTTGTATGAATTCGCCTTAGTTCACAGTTTACTAATGGCGTTTTCTTTTCTAAAAAAAAGTGTTGCATAAGTGTTACATGTGACTTGGCATCATTTTTAAATGTTCCCCTAATTTTTAAGAAGTGCTTCATATTTTACGTTTACAAAAGAACACAAATTTCGGAATTTGTTTTTTGTATTGCATTGTTAGGGTTAACGGCACGAAACTTGCCACCAACTTGTACTGAATTCGCCTTGATCTAGTGCTGCACTCATGCCCCTTTATTTAAAATGAGTGTTAAACATGTAGCATTTTTTTTAATTTTAAAGGGAACATCATCAGAAAAGAACGCTTTACACTTTTAAAATAACACATGTTTTTTCAGAAAAGAACATAAAAAGAAGTAAAAGGCAGAATAAATGCAGAATTTAACTCAGAAAAGAAAACGCCATAAGTGCCCGCTTTCATTATGCAAATTTTGTCGCACCGATTATTGGCGAGAGGGGAATTAAAAGGAGTACACAAGCGAGTGTACTCTTCGATTTTTTTTTTTGTCCACTCATTTGATGAAAAATGTATTTAAGTTCGGTGGCACAGAAAAAGTTGCTGCGATAAAAATAGCTCAGTGTTAACACAAAAGCATTTCAAAGAAGAACCAAAAAAAGTTTGAAGGGCACATACTTTCTGCAACGTAAACGCGTCGCAATGTTTTTTTATGTATCTTGATTTAAAAAAAAACTCTTTTTTAACAGAAGTCTGAAGCGCGCCTCGCGCACTAACGCTTGTTATGTTCTACTACCTTCTCTTCTATTATTTCTCTTAATTAATACGCACCTGTTTCTCTATAATTTGTGTATACATATTTTGTTATTATGTTATCTAAAGTAAATACGCAAAAAAGGGGGATAAAAACAGTAGCTGATGACAGTTGATCTTATTTAAAAGTCAACTGATCCGTACTAACTTAATTGTGTCATTTCAGAAAATTGAAAAAAAACTTTTTAAATTTTTCTCATATAAAATAGACTATAACGAATGTTTTTAAAGTAAAGACGTTGAGCGGGAAATTAAAATTACAAACTAAACAAAAACTACGGATTAAAAAAAAGCGAATAATAATAAAAATTAAACTAAAAAATAATGTCTACCTTAGAAAATGAAACGAATTTTCAAAAAACAAACAAATTATATACAAATTTTGATTCACACTTTAACGGTTCCACCGATTTTATATTAATAACTGATCATAAAACCCTTAAATCTCGCAGTCGTGAACAATTGGATGCGTCAACGCACGATAGTAAAAGTTTTTGCCAGACATGTATAAAAAAAGTTTTTCGCAAGAAAATTCTCTACAAACGTTTGCCCATTTTGACATGGCTACCCAAATACAGCACCGCGGATGCAATCGGCGATTTAATAGCTGGCATAACGGTCGGTCTTACCGTAATACCACAGGGTTTAGCTTATTCGAGTGTAGCGGGTCTGCCCACGCAGGTTGGTTGAAAAATTCTGTAATATTTCTGCGGTCTTATTAAAATATTTATAATTGTGCGTGCCAGGAATCGCAAATAATAATTATTTATTTAAAATTAAAAAAAAAACTTATAGTGGAAAAAATGCTGCAAGCATCATAAATACAGCAATATACTTATTTTTTTATTAAATGGACAAACTTAAGCAATAGATATTTTTTATTTCTTAAGTTCTATTGAAAAACTTTACTTTGAAAACATTTTAAACTTGTGTCATTTATATGTATATGGAAAATCCAAGAAAAGATCAATCGGTCTGTGTTACTTTTGGGTATGAGTTACAATAAAAAAAAAATAATGCAATGTTATGATAAGAAATTGTAATCATTGGATAAGATAATAGAAAATGCGCAAATAAATGCAATTAATAGCATTTCGTAATTTAATAAAACTAAATCTAGGAAATGGAAAACTAGAGATACATTTCAAAAGATAACGGCAGTGTTATTAAATTGTTTCGCAAGTGTTTTACAAATATTATGAAAATTAGACTGTGTGTAATTTTTTAAGTCATGGAAAAATAACCATTTACGGACACCACTATGTGATTAAAGACCAAAAAAAAAGACCCGTGTCTCCCAGTTTTGCCCAAAGTCATTCACTTTTTTTATGGGCCCCCAAAGATTTGGGGCCTTGGGGTTATTTTTGCAAAAAAGTAATTATTTTGTCAGGCTCATATCTTGCAAACCGTTCTGAATTTTGATTTACCCTCTGCGACAAAGTTGTAGCTCTTGCTATAAATAACATACATTGTATACATATAAAATCAAAACAACTTTATCTTCAAGATCAAAATCGCAAAAAGCTTTAAAAAATTTTATTTTTTTACCTTTTTCCCCGTGTTCAGGTCCATAGGTAGCAAACCGGTCAAAATTCAAGGAAACAATCCACTACAAAAATGTACCTAAGATTTCAATAAGCAACTTTCTAGAACATATGAACTTTCTAGGAGTGATCCTTAGCACCGTTTGGGTAGCCGCAAAAGTGAAAAATTTCCCAAAAATTCGATTCGAGAGAAAAAAAGAAATTAAAAAATTTTCGGGAAATTTTTCACTTTTGCGGCTACCCAAGCGCTACCCAAACGGTGTTAAGAATCATTCCCAGGAAGTTCATAATGAAAATATCAAAGTTAAACTTCATACATAAACATTAGGGTGTCCCAAAATTTTTTTTTGTGATTTTCATAGGTGCTCAGCTAAAATTTAAAAGCTTATAGGGTGAAGTATTTTTGATTTTTTTTTTTTTTTAGAATTTTCGGAATAGGTTTAGAGGTCGCGCAAATGGAGTTTTCATAAAAAAACGGAGTTTTCGGCCATTTATTTAACTTCACTCATAACTTGGTTAATACCACGAGTTTCTTCACTTTTGAGGAAGCAGTTTTAAAGAAAAGTATGCAAGCTTTATTCCTGTGTGAAAAAATGATAAGTTTTGGTGATGAGTGTACTCATTTAGATACCCTTAATTACAATTTTTCGTAATTTTTTAACAAATTTCAAATTTATATGAAAGGTATTAAAACTAATGATGCAGTTTGAAAGACAAATTAATTCTAATTATTACGAATAAACAATTTGTAAATTTGTTCCTACCATTCCTGAGTTATACTCGTTTTTATCTTTATACCCAGTATATGTTATTATAAGCTGTTTGCCAGCTCTGTGAAAAATCATTTATTGAGGTTCTTGCGATGTAGTTTTATACCTTGCAACAAGTTGTGGTAATCAGTTTCAGAAGTTGTGACATTAATATAAGAATTAGCCAAAGCCACACCTCGTTCTACCACATCATTTACCACTTGTAATTGTTGAACTTTTTTCTTTGCCTCTTGAAATTACTTGTTAGCTTTCCAATTCTCTGGATCTATTTTTAAAAAATCGATTGAAATATTGCAAACTTCAAAAAAAGTTAGACTGGCTTTTGAAATAAATTGTTGAGTTTCTTTATTTCTAGATTTTTCTTCTGTTAAAGTTACATTTGCTACTTCGTAATCGCTCCATTGAGTATCTGCAAGTTTTTTTTGTCATTAAGTGCAAAGTTTTGGTGTCGATACGTTCATCAAAAAACGCTTAGGCAGCCAATTTCGGAGTTAAGTACCACTGATGACCTAGAATAGTTTTAAGCGAGGCTTTTTCAACGGCTTTATTAATAATTTTATAACTATCCAATTCCTTTAATAGGCTCAGATCATTGAGAGGAGCGTATCAAGGGCACTGGCCCTTGATACGGTACCAATATTTGATACATATTCTTAAAATAAATGAACTTAATTCAAGCAAGGCATCAACTGTTGATTTGTCTATATAAGATTGCAACTGGTTTCGGAAAATGCATATTTTCAAAGAATAGATAATTTTCATCATTCAGCGAGCCCGATTGATAGCCCCTGGAGCACACATAAAATAGAAAGTGAAAATGACAGCTTGTAACGATTTAGATCAATTAATGTCAGAAGTTAATGACAGTTAAAACCTTACTTTAAAAATTTATGGAAATATACAATAATTATAACGAAAAAAGTATCACCATTTTTAAGGTACAAACTATAAAAATAGTGTAACTCGGAAACTGTAGGACAAAATTCCATTTTTGTTTTTCTTAATTGTTTAGAACTTATCGGTTTTCAAAATCGCGTCCCTAGTTTTAATACCTTTCATATAAATTTGAAAAGTAATAAACCGTTTACAGAATTTGTTAAAAAATTACGAAAAATTGTAATTAAGGGTATCTAAATGAGTACACTCATCGCCAAAACTTATAATTTTTTCACACAGGAATAAAGCTTGGATACTTTTCTTTAAAACTGTTTCCTCAAAAGTGAAGAAACTCGTGGTATTAACCAAGTTATGAGTAAAGTTAAATAAATAGCCGAAAACTCCGTTTTTTTATGAAAACTCCATTTGCGCGACCACTAAACCTATTCCGAAAATTCTAAAAAAAAATCAAAAATACTTTACCCTATAAGCTTTCAAATTATGCTTGAGCCTCTTACAAAAAAAAATTTTAGGACACCCTAATAAACATTCATATATTTTTTATTTGTTTCAATACAGGTACTTTTATTAACCCTTGTATACCTGGACCTGGTTTACCTGGGCCTAGCCAGGCATTTTTTTTAAACTTTTTTTCAGTTTTTTTATATAATTATAAAGTGTATGAGAACGAAACTTTATGTATTCCTCAATCAAAGTGTTTCTTACATGAAAATAAGAAAAAAAGTGTAACCACCGTGGGCGTCGCAATTGGCCAAATGAAAATTTTGTGCATATTGTATCCACATGGGCCTGGCTAGGCACTGCCCTATTATATATGTACTGCAGTAAATAAAATCAAAATGAAACGTATCAAAAAGCATACGCAACACATGAGAATTCTTTCTTTACTGTTTTTTCGAAGAATTATTCCACTTTCCGACAAAATGTTCCTACTATTGCCTATTGGGAGTTTTTTCAAAAACTGCATACAAAATACTAGTGGTTCAAGCCAGGCCTAGGTGGTAGTTTGTGCAACACAAATTAGGTATCTAATTACGAGTTAAAAAGGTGACATTTGTTCTTCTGAGTTTGAATTTTAAGAATTTTGAAATACCTTACAAGCTGTTATGTATAAAGTTTTTGTATATGAAGTTCCAGTATTATCTATTATTTGCAATTTCTTTAAGCAATATATTGTTAAAGTAAATCCTAAAACCGAGGTTTTTTAGTCGGTTTTCGGTTTCGGTTATTAAGCATTTAAAACCGAGGTTTTGATTTCGGTTAAAACCGAACAGCAATCCCTACTCTAGAAAGTTTTTTATTGACATCATAGGTACATTTTCGTTGTTAATTGTTTCCTTGAATTTTGAACGGTTTGTGTCCTATGGACCTAAACTGCGGAAAAAAGGTAAAAAATCGATTTTTTAAAGTGTTTGTCTTTATGGCAAGAGCTACCTACAACTTGTCTTAGAGGGTAAATCAAAATTCCGAATGGTTTGCAAGATATGAGCCTGAGAAAATGATAATTTTTTGCAAAAATGACACCGAGGCCCCAAATCCATGGGGGCCCATAAAAAGAAAGTGAAAATTTTACATGAGTCACAACAACACGCAATTTTGGGGTAATTTTTTTGTTTTTTGGTGTTATTTTTAATTTTTTCGTTAGGGTGTTTTTGCACTTTAAGTGGAATGAAAAATGAGCCCAATATCAAGGAATGAAAAATGGTCCCAAATAAAATCACAATTTTTACTTTGAGGCTATTTTTCGTTTACTAATAAAAGATGCAAATTTTAAGAAATGAAAAATCTTCCCAACCATTTTTACACAAATTACATAAAATTGTATGTAAAAGTTTGGCGCTGCGAAATATGGCCCCAGGAAATATGGCCCCAAAAAATAAATGAAAATTGACCCCATATTTGGGGCTATTATTCATAATGCAATATGGCCCCATTTTTTTAATGAAAAATTACCCCAAAAAAATGAAAAATAACCCTAAAAATAAAATGAAATATGACCCTAAATTTGGGGTTATTCTTCATTATGAAAAATCACCTCAAAATTTATAATGAATTTTAACCCCAAAAAAGACCACAAAGAAAGTGACATTAAACATTTTCGGTGGAGTTCATATGCCCAAAACTAAAAATCCCAAATTTAGAATCCCGATTTCAAAATCCGGATAATTATACAGTTTTGGTTTTAAAAATCGTACGATTGATAGCACGGTTGGGCTTTCGGCCATGCATAAGGATTTTTTTCTCTATGGTATAACGAACACTGGCTTTGCTTACTAAAGCTATACGTTATAGCCGGCCTTCGGCCGGGCGCAAGGATTTTTTTCTCTATGGTATAACGAACACTGGCTTCGCTAACTAAAACTTCTCTGTATAGCCGGCCTTCGGCTGGGTGAAAGGATTTTCTTCTCTTTGGTATAACGAACACTGGCTTCGCTCACTAAAGCTTCACTACATAGCCTGCCTTCGGCCGGGCGCAAGGATTTTCTTTTCTTTAGAAGCTTTAGTTAGCGAGGCCAGTGTTCGCTATATCATAGAAAAAAATTTAGTAAGCAAAGCCCGTGTTCGTTATGCCATAGAGGAAAAATCCTTGCGCAAGGCCGAAAGCCCAACCATGCTATCAATCGTACGATTTTTAAAACCAAAACTGTATAATTATTATTATTTTGAAATCGGGATTCTAAATTTGGGATTTTTAGTTTCGGGCATATGAACTCCACCCAAAATGTTTAATATAACTTTCTTTGTGTTCTTTTTTGGAGTTAAAATTCATTATAAATTTTGAGGTGATTTTTCATAATGAAGAATTACCCCAAATTTAGGGTCATATTTCATTTTATTTTTGGGGTTATTTTTCATTTTTTTTTTTTGGGGTAATTTTTCATTAAAAAAATGGGGTCATATTGCATTATGAAAAATAGCCAAAAATTTGGGGTCAATTTTCATTTATTTTTTGGCGCCATATTTCGCAGCGCCGTTACAAGAATTGCATCAGTTGCAGAATTATTTTTCAAAACAAAGCGTTGGTAAACCAAAAAATGTTGCGAGTAATTTCATTAAAATGAAAAGTGTTCTACAGGCAGTCTGAAACTGTTGTAAAAGTATATATGGGGTTGAAGAGGATACTTTCAGTTTTCTGATGGTACTAAAATCTCCTTAACCCTTTTTGACATTGACAAGCCCTAAAATAGCTCGTTGCTTAATCCACTCTTAACTTCAAATTCTTTATCTTTTTTAATATTTATCCTCCGTTTTGAAATAAATAGCGAGCAAAATTGTCGAAGCACTAAAGGCGTCTGCATTCATTGAAAACAAAACAATAATGAACAGGTAAGAAAGTATAGTCGGTCAAGACGGACAATATGATACCCTACACCACAGTATTTAAAAACACATCGGTTTGAATGTTTGTGAGAGGCATAAATTGCCCCCTACCTCCCCTTGTGGTCCTATTTTTGAAAAACTGTATGGCTTATATGGATAGAAATTCCCCTTACCCCCCTTTGTGGTCCTATTTTTTACAAAATGCATACTTTTGTGTCCATATAGATGTGGTTCTATCTAAGTATGTTTTAAATTTCATTAAAATCGATTTGATAGTTTCTGAGAGGAATAAACTTCCCCCTATCTTCCCTCGTGGTCCTACGATTCGGCCCATTTTCAATAGGCTTGGTCCTTGTACCAATAAGAACCTATGTCCCAAATTTTATCAAATTATCTCCAAAATTGCGACCTGTTCTTTGCCCACAAGGTAACATGGACAGCCTGCCAGCCAGCCGGACGGACATCGTTAGTTTGACTCAGAAAGTGATTCTGAGTCGATCGGTATACTTTATGGTGGGTCTAGGACCAATATTTTAAGGCGTTACACACATCAGCACAAATGAATAATACCCTCTCCATAATTGTGGTGTGGGCCTAAAAATGGGGAATAATACGAATATGATTTTATTTTTTAATTTTCCTTTGTGCAAGCATTTATTTTACAACTGGAAAAGTTCGGAAGTTTCTATTGGAAGATGCTTTGATTTAACTCCTGGGTATTTGAATATGGAGTATTTACTGAGAAGCCCATATTTTACACAGACTAACTAACTAATTTGAGCACGGTGTAATTAAACAAACCTATTTATGCTAAATATTCGGGCATGTTCTAGAAATCGAAATGAAGTGGAATTGAAATCGAACAAAATTTTGATCTCAATTATTTACGAAATGACAGAAGTTTTTACTGTTTTCAACATTGGTTTTCGTAAAGATGGAATATGTTTATAAACATTCTTTACAGGCTTGCTTTCAAAATTTGTGCGATTTCAAATCCACTTAATTTCGATTTATAGAACATGCCTGATTATCTTTCTATTTTAACTCACTTTATTTTCAGTTCGGTCTTTATGGCGCATTTATGGGTTGTTTTGTCTACGTGCTATTCGGTACTTGTAAAGATAGTACTGTGGGTTCTACTGCCATTGCGTCCCTACTAACGTATCAAGTGGCTCGTGGTGTCTGGCAAAGAGCTGTATTGTTGACATTTCTTACCGGTGTTCTGGAAATATTAATGGCAATATTTCGTCTAGGATTTTTAGTGGACTTTGTATCTGGACCGGTAAGTGCTGGCTTTACAAGTGCTGTCGCTTTAATTGTCTCAACATCACAAGTGAAAAATATTTTGGGTGTAAAAAGCGAAGGGGGTTCTTTCCTACAGAGATGGATTAGCATGATAAATGATATAGATAACATACGTGTGAACGATGCCATATTGGGATGTTGTTGTGTTATAGTTCTTATAATTCTTAGAACAATAGGTCGCACAAAAATCGGACCCAAGGAAGCCGATGAACAGAAATGGCATCATAAAGTGATTAACAAATGTTTTTGGTTTTTGGGTGTTATGCGCAATGCTACTCTTGTAATAGCTTGTGCACTTGGCAGCATGTATTTGGAGTCACAGGGCAAACATTATTTCCGTTTAACTGGTATCGTACCAGAAGGATTACCCACACCATCGCTACCACCATTTTCTATAGAAGCTCGTCCGGGTAATGCTACATTGGGCATAGAGCCCGTGCAAGGAGAAAGTTTCTTGGATATGATTAATAATTTGGGTTATGGTTTGATAATAGTGCCCATGATAGCCCTGTTGGAAAATATTTCGGTGTGCAAGGCATTTGGTAAGTCTTAAAATGATTTATTTAATAAAATTGAATAATAATAAAATGGACACTTTAAATTATTTAAAGCTAAGGGGAAATCTATTGATGCGACTCAAGAATTGTTTGCTATTGGTGCAGCAAATGTGGCAAATTCATTTTTCCAAGGTTACCGCAGCAATAGTGGCTTGGCCCGTTCTGCTGTCAATAACGCTAGTGGAGTTCGAACTCCTTTGGCTAATTTGTATATTGGTCTCGTCGTGATGTTGGCTTTAATGTATTTAACGAAATATTTCTATTTCATACCGTTAACAGTTTTGGGCGCCATTATTATATCAGCAGTTATATTCCAACTGCAATATCATGTCATCAAACCAATGTGGCGTAGTAAAAGTAAATTAAATTTTCTTATAATATTTCTTTAACATTTTCAATTTAATTGTAATACTTGAATTCGTTTAGAGTCGGATTTGGTACCTGGTGCAGTTGCTTTTATAACTTGTCTAGTAATGCCTTTGGAAATTGGTATACTCATTGCAATTGGAGTTAATTTACTTTTTATACTTTACCACTCAGCTAGACCCAAAGTTTCACTAGAAACTATCGAGGTAAGTTTTATTTAAAATATACTATTTTTAAAAAATTACTAAATAAACTTTAAACTTTTCCAAGCAGACTTCTGAAGGAGTAAATTTCCTCAAACTAACACCCGATAGATGCTTGATATTTCCCTCTGTAGAGTTTGTGCGCAATTTGGTTTTAAAATCGGGTACCAAAACATCTCTACCCGTAGTCATCGATTGTACTTATATCTATGGCGCGGACTATACAGCTGCCAAAGTTATTAGTTCTATGATTCAAGACTTTAAACTGCGTAATCAGAGAATTATTTTCTTTAATTTAAAACCGACTGTTGTACAAATTTTTGAGGGCTTAGATTGTAAATTAAGCTTGTGCTACAATGTCGATTGTCTGATGCAAGAATTGAGAAAAGCAACTGGCGCAGAACCACCAGCTATAACAACAATGCAGTTGGGCAGTGATAATAATAGTAGGGCTAGTACTATAACTTTAACAAAATTTCAAACAAATAACTCTTAGATAAATCGTATAAGATAAGCTCTAGAAAGATGTTAATATTATGAAGACAGTTAAGTACTTAATAAATAAAAAATATACATATATATGGGTGTTTCTACGTTAATAGGTACTATCGACGGCTACATTAAAAAATCATATATAATTTTTAAATTTGCGGAAATATCAAACGCGTTTAATAATAAATACAGTATACTTTTTTACCAATAAATTGCAATACCTAAATTACCTTAGTTTAGTCATAACTTCATGTTTACCTAGAAAAAAGTATCTACCCTGGCCTGTCCCTTTCGTATTCTGTAACAAAATATTTGAAATTTACCACATTACTAATTCATAAAATATTTAATCGTTAGTTATTACATAAAGTAGTTTAAATAACAATGGTAATCATTTAAAAAAACTTTCAAAATACTTTCAAATTTTATTGAAAAAAATTACATATTTTTTGTCCCTCGTATTTTAAGTCTCTTCCCCTGCACATTTTTCGATCGTTTAAAAATGCCGCTAAAATGCGTTGACGCTGCAAATTTAAATAGCAGAATATTTGTTTTGAAGTGAATTTAACAATAAAAGTCGCGCGAGCCACTAGCGTGTTCCTATTGGGCCAATAATTCGACCAAAACACTCGGGTTACTCGCACGTGTCAGTGATTAATGTATCTCCACTGGAGAGTTTTATTCACTTGTTATTTGTGGTTAAAGTTTGTTTATAATATTGATTTATTTTAATTTCAGTATAATTTACTGTGTTAGTTTGATTTTTCGTTACAATACATATTTTTCCGATTATGCTAGTTTTTTAAGGAAAACATCTCTCCCCTGCCGTATTTCCCCTACTTCATCAGATGCCAGGGTAAAGATTTTGCGTCCAGGGTAGATAAGGAATTGAGAAATTAATTCTTTCTTCGTATTTTACGTTAAACCAACACATTTCCACTATATACGTTATACGTGTTTTAACGCTTCAAAAATGTATGTATGCCTTATTTAATGTGAATTTTGGTTTAAGTTAGTTTTATACTACTAACATACATATGTTGCATTATACAATAATAGAAGGTAGTCAAGTTCTTTCTTTAGTTGCCATATTAACGTTCTGACATTCAAGATTTATACAAAATCGTGCTAACCAACTTTTTAATCAAATCCAATATTCGTTTTTTATGTTTTATGCACTGGCAACCAAATTGAAAGAACTTTACCTAAATTAAGTAAAATTCACGTGGAATTACCACGAAGCCGGCCACGGCAAGGGCGCGCCTGATGGAGTAGGTGCGACGTGCAAAAGGACTACTGATAGACTTGTTGGAGCTGGGAATGACAATTCATCGCTGTCCAAATGTAATTGATGGCGAAGACATTTTAAAGAAAGAAGAGGGACTTAATAAAAAAAGTTCTAAAAGCTTATCAGCCACTATGAAGGTCCAACAAATTACTGGGTGCCCCAATAAATTGACAATGAAGAGCTTAAGCTGTTTCTGTGATCTTGAAGTATACAATCATTTTGTGGTCTGCACCTTGGATTTTGCTTTCATGAAAACCAAACCGCGCCTTAATGTTGATTATGTATATGGGCCTGAAAGAGAATCTTAAGACGAACCACTAATAAAGTATCTTCTCAGTATTGTTCTCAAGCAGTTACCGAGAAGGCATGCCAGCTTGTAAACGAAGGAAATGAAATAATTAGCTTTTTTTCGACTACGTTTATGTAAGCAGATGTTAAGAATTTTTGTTTTTAAGTAACATAAAAACATACTCTATGGAGTTATCCAAAATTTTTTTTGTTTTAAACTATCATCAAATATTGAATAATTAAAGTTGATTCTTACGAAAATAAGGTTTGTTTTCAATTTATCCTTCCGCTTAAAGAAAGGTTTCTTATCCTGGTGGTCATGTCTTTACCCTGTGTAGAGTATCTCCCCTGGTTATTTAAAATACCGGAAAAAGTAGATAACTTGACTGGCCATTATTAAACATGCATTCAAACTTCCTGATTAATTACGATTATATTGAAAAAAATCATAATTTTAAATATTTTTATTACGCCGCCATTCATAATATCAGGTAACCTCTTATCGTAGAATGACCCATATAAAGTAAAAATAGTCCAATTCACTAGCTCTGTCTTACCGCTAATGGTTAAAAAAAATACGATTTTTGTTTATGCACTTGTGAATAAATTAATTTGTTGTACCGTTATTTCTTCGTATTGCATAAACTCCCCAATAAAAAATGGAGCTTCCAACGAAGCAGGTTTGTAAGGGAGAAACATCAACGTTTCGCTTACCATTGCGCTTACGGAAGACATGAATTTTATATGGCGAGTTCCCACTTTGAAGCAATACATTTTTGACACATAAAGCGCATTAATCAGCGCATATAAAAATTGCTGAATGTAACGAATAGCCTTACACACTGAATGTTTTGATACAGTTATTTTTTAGTACTCTCCCTTACAAACCTGCTTCGTAGTAAGGGAATGCCGTAGCACTTGAAATTTTATTTATTTTTTTATAAAAGTTGTTGAGAGTTCTTTCACTTACTTTACTGCATTTTTGAATGTCTTATTGCGTAGCGCATAATTGTGCGCTTATTTTTTTAAATGTACCATAAGTGCTTCGCAAAATGATAAAAATTTTTATTGGGTCAAAAATGGAATATATCAATTCAATGTACATTGTCAATTCACTTTAAGTAAAGTATTAAAGAATAGTGCATTTTGCATTTTGCCGTTCTCTTAACCCATTAGCGCCCAATTTTTATTTTATAGATTGTTAGCTATTTTCGAAAAAATAAAATTTTATTTATTCCATTTTTTTTTCAATTATTATTTATTTAATTATTTGTGTATGTTCCCAAATGGGGTCATTTGGCCCTAATGAGCTAAAATTTGTACGTTTTATTTGTATAACGAACAGGTTCTCTCGAAAGTAAACACTTACAAGTCTTACCCGTAATAATATCAAAGCTTAAACAAAGCACCAACAACAAACAATCCCAACTACAATTGGTTGATTTTTTGTCAACTCTAATTGTAGTAATAAGAGGAAAACAAAACAAAAAACAAATTACATACTTTATTTAAATTTTTCCAATTCAGTTTATTGCACTGCCACTTGCATATTTGTTATCTTTCTTATTTGGTTATATTTTTTTACATTTGGTAACTTTTTCAAAAATTTTGGTTGTAAGAATTTTATGAGTCGTGGCAGCACAACAAAAATACAACAGTGTATAATTAGACGATTAGACAACGATAATGCGAGCTTGTGGCAGTTATTAAATTAAATTTTGTGATTCAAAAAACATTTAGAAATATTACTAATGTGTGGAAGCTTTACGCTTTAATTATTTTGCGTGATCAGTGTTGTTGAAATGTAAGCAAATTAAAAGGAACGTAAAATGACGTAAAAGGTTCTATTAGAATTAAATTATACCCTACTTAATTTCCATAAATTTTTTAACAAAAAGGAAACAATTTAAGAATTGAATTAATGGAGAGCGAAAAACCAGCAATAGCACTTTTACTGGTTTTTCGCTCAGTACCAAATATTTGTTACCCTCTACCAGTGTTGCCAAAACTTGGTGACCAAAAATGGCTAAATTTACGGAAAAAAATGGCTAAAAAATGGCTAAAAATTGGCTAAAAAATGGCTAAAAGCTTTTTTAAATAAAAACACATTAAAATTCAATAACAAAACAGAAGTAATTAATTTAAAGTTGTTTTCGATGAAATTGTGAGTTAAGATCAATTTGTTAAATAAGAATAAACGTAAATTAATATTAAAAAATTAAATCATCGAAATATTCGATGTCGTTATTGTTCATCTCATAGGAATCACTCAATCATGAGTTTCAAATAATTATAAGTTTTAAATCATAATCACGACAACATTTACCCAGCCTTTTGAGTTCAGATCTACAATAAAAAACAAATAAGAAAGAATAGTCTATTAAACCCGACTTTATGACACCCTACACCACATTAGAACCTTTGTACCAAATTTGATCAAATAATCTCTAAATTGCGACCTGTACTTTGCGCACAAGGTTTACATGGACAGCCAGCCAGCCAGCCGGACAAACATCGGTAATTCGACTCAGAAAGTGATTCTGAGTCAATCGGTATACGTAAAGGTGGGCTTAGGACAAATATTTTAAGGTGTTACAGACATCAGCACAAACGCATAGTACCTTCTCCACTATTGTGGTGGTGGCATAAATATTGTATTTTTATGGTAAAAATATTTACCTAATTGAAAAAATCGAATTAACGGTTGCTTAATGTAACCTTTTTCTCAAATTACTTTTACCGATGTTTACTTGGCTAAACACCCTCTCTACTTCAGCATTAGACCATGGAAGTGAGAGCAACTTTATAGGCAATTCTGAAATTTCTAAAACAATTTTGTTACCGCCTAATTGCCTTTATTGAAATACTTGCAACCAGAAAGAAACAGTGATGTTTTTGTTGATCGATTTTATAAATTTAATAGTGGAATACTGTTCCTTTATTGTGAAAGATGTTTCAGCGTCATAGTTTATAGCGATTTTCAACATTTGTAAAAGTTGTGATTTAAATTAAAGGCGTTTTAATTGTACAAAATGTTTATTTTACTTTTATAATTTTTATAATTAAATAAAAATTATTCTTTTAAAAGAAAAACGGCAAAAAAATTTTATGGCTAAACAAGTTTAAAAATGGCTAAAAATATGGCTAATGGCTAAACTCAATTTTTAATGGCTAAACCGGATGAAAAATGGCTAAATCTAGCCACTAAATGGCTAAATTGGCAACACTGCCCTCTACCGAGAATAATTATATTGCAAAAGTGGGGTTTGGAAGTATTACAAAAACACGTTTCCGAGAATTTGTATTTGCAAAATACAGGACAGGAGTTTTAATTTTATGTTAAACATTTGTATCTATAAAGATTTTCCTACTGAACCGATTGGGATGGAATTAAATATCAAACGGCTTGTAATAACTAGAAACAATTTGCCACCAAAATTAAGCTTGTTTTTAACAGACGGGCAGACAGACGGACACGGGATAATCGACTTAAAATTATTCAAGGAACCAGAATATTCATATTTGTATGTATACTTTATGCGATCTATGACTATAAAAAAATTGTACACGGAATGACAAACTTAGTACACCCTCATTCACCACTAATGGTGGAGGGGATAAAAATAACATTTTTCTAAATACATAATGCAATTAGAGCAACGGGAGTACAAAATGCAAGCTAACAAAAAATTGCCACTGACTAATTGCCAATAATCAATTATTTTTATCATTCTATAAACAATTTCTGGTGAATTATAACAAGCAACCGGCGAAATGCGCATAGAGGCTTGCTTTCCCTCAACAATAAATTTCAGTGTATTTATCAAATATGAAAAACTGGGAATTTAGCACGTCATACGAAGATCGTATTAATAATAAACTTTGTATTCCCGAAAATAACTTTGATATAACATGAAGAATTACATAAAAATTAACACTTTCAAACTTTATCTAAATATTAGAGTGGCTCTATTTTAAAAAATTTACAGCAAGACTTAAATTTAATCCCCAAGTCAACGCGTTTACACTGAAATAAATTTCAGGATGGGTCCTGTACACGGAGAGAATTGCGTGCACATATTGTTCACGAAAAATGAATAAGAACAGTTTTTCATAATCTATGCACACTTGCTCATAACTTAAGTTCAGCACTATGAGCATGTTTTATAAAGAACTGTGGATAGATAATGAACAGCATTTTCATAGATTGTGAACAAATAGGAAAAAAATTTACACCTCCTGCTGATATTAAAGAAACAAAATTTAATTTTATTTTTAAATGTCTTTGTTTCAAAGTACAAGTGCTTAATAAACTTCAGCTACTGTCGCTTCTAAACACATCCGGCACTCTTGACACAAAGAACATAAGTGAAACTAACTTGCAACTAATGCATACTCATTATCCATATGTGTGCGCATTGTTCATAATCTATGCATAAATGGGCACAACTTAATAGATTGTGCAGAATTTATGATTATTAGACACAATTTATGCGCAAAGTTGTACATTCAAAATTGTTAATGGGTAAGAGGGGAGAGAAAAAAGCATGTTTTCTTCTTCTCTCACCAATAAACTCCGACTTTCTGAAAGAAAACTTTCATAGTGTGAACCCAGACTAAACATTTTATAGCTATGCACAGCTTGTGCATAAATAATGCATACCAGTTTTCTTCGTGTACCAAATTTTAGTTCAACATCAACATTTATTCTATATATTGTAATCCAATGCTTTTCGCTACCCTTATTAAAATAAAATATTTTTTATATTTTTTCAATACAGATCTCGTGCGTTGTTTATGAAGTTATTTGTATCAAGCATAAATATTCTTACTGTTACCATTCACCAGTTGCACAGAATTCTATATGGTATTTGCATTGAAGTTGTCCCACCTATCGGCCATGTTCTGACAATCGCACGATTTGAAATCGCAAAACGCCAAATTTATTTAATGGTGTTCCTTCACTCGTGCGTTTAGCTTGCGAACTGCTATAGTTTCTTACAAATATTATAGTTCCTTTTTGTAATTTTAAGTCGCCAAACTTCTTGCTACTGCGATTTACAGAACACCTGATTTGCGATTTTAAGTCAGAATCGCCAATGTTAAGCGTTTTGCGATTGTCAGAACATGCCCGTATATACGTCTACAATAAGGAAGTTCGCCTTTTTCAAATATTGTTAATTTATAACTAAGCCATTTGTTCCAAATTTGTTAATTGTAGCTGCGGCCGTTCTCTAGATATACAGAAATCTGGTTTGCTGCACGCTAGAGTTTTTCTTTTCCCGTACTTTTTCAAAGCAAAGCGGAATTTATTTTTCAATTTCCCGGGATTCCGGGAATACCCGCTCAATACAAATCGATGCAAAATATTATTTTATTTATTTTATTTGAACAATAAACATTTTCTGAGGTCAATTAAATAAGTTTATAAATGCATTCAACTTCTGTGGCAAAAAGGAAAAAGCGCTTAATGGCACATTAAGATCTTCATGTTCAAAAGTACACATGGGCAATTAATTCAATTATTTTGTAGGATATTTGAGGAAGTTATAGCAAAATTACTGTTTGGTTATATTTTTATTTCCGATATGTGACATTAGGAGGAGAACCGCAGAGAACTGATGATTAGGTATATAAAACTCGGAGTAAATTTACAAAATCCCCCTTAAAAGCTTTAAATTGTTCTCCTATAAAAATAAACAAATAAACTTAAGCACTTATTGCCACAGAATTAATTCAAAGCCAACAGCATTTATATAAAACCAAAAGTTAAATTAATTCAACAAATTATTACAAAATATTTCTTTTAAATTAGGATTTTAGTTCAGAGTAAGCATTTACAGAATCGTTTAAAAGGCTATTTATAATTTTTATTATATTTCAGCATTTAACATTAAACATTGCCTTACACTCAATTTACATGATGAATTTTATGACGTCCAATTTTAGACGTCATTTTTTGTTTGGTAGCAAGCGGTGTAGAGAAGAAAGAGGAAGAGAAAACAGAAATCGGGTCTATTTTTCTACCCCTCTTTCTTCTCTACACCGCTTGCTACCAAACAAAAAAGTGACGTCCAAAATTGGACGTCATAAAATTCATCATGTAAATTGAGTGACACTTATCGGATATGGATTGACATCTCTTTGGCGTTTGACAAAAATGTTTTGAGTCTGAAACTGTAGTTCGTTATGTTAAATTCAAATATATTTATTTGAAGTATTTCATAGACTTTTTTTCTAAGAGCAGATGATAAGGATTTGAAGCAATTGTGCTAGACTAAAGTGATTTAAACCAAACAAAACAGACAAAATTGAATTAAAGCCAATCATAAACTCAAATGAGTTTTTTTGACTTAAGACTATTTGCCTAAGGGCTTATTTCAGGATACAACTTATTTACAATTAAACATGTCAGCAGTAAAGTTGCCATAATTAAATGAAAAAAATTCCGGGAACAAGTTTCCCGGGAGTTTTTTCCCGAAAAATGTGCGGGATCCCGGGATTTTTGTCCTGGGAAATCCCGTATGTATGAAAAACACTACTCCAATTCCCGCACATTTCTTACAGACTCCGTTTGTATATTGATAACCATTCTAAATTTACCAAATTTGGACAATTTTACACTAACCGTTCTTCAAATATACGTGATTATATTTTGTGCCACGCCCACTTATCTTATCGCACTTTTTGATTGATGTTGCGTATTGATCACCAAGCTTTTTTTATCAACTTTGGAAACTTTAGCTATTACCGTTCTCTAGATAACAAACATCTCTTTTTTCTTTGTATGTAAGGTACCTCTCCCACTTATCCACTCCTTCCACCTTTTTGAGAGATATTGCGTATCGATAACCCAGCTATGTTTACCAAATTTGGAAAATTTTTCTTTTACCGTTCTTTAGATTTACAAAAATTTATGTTATGCCACGACCACATCCCAAACCCCCCCAAATCTTGTCGGATGTTGTGTATTGATAATTAAGATGATTGTACCTATTTATTAAGTTAAATTTTTTAGATGACTTTTCATTAAATTATTTTTATGAAGAAAGGAATTTTACAACATGAAAATTAATTAAAATTGTTGTTGCTAATCTTTCATTCTTGACGTGGCCGGCAGGTTACCATGACATGTTTCGATCGCAACCACTCGATCTCCTCAGATGGATTTGCCGTCTTACACTCGCAGCCATCGACGACTGCTGACGTCAATAGTCAAATACAATCCTTAAACCAAATTGTATTTTAACCTTTGGTAGATCGAAATTTGCTTTTCTGAATGATTATCCATTTTTAATTGATTTTACGTGTTTTTTCCTACTTCTGTTTTCTCGTACTTTTGTCAAGAATTCTTCTTGAAGTCGAAAGTACATTTTTTTTTTGTTTTTTCATTTTTGTCGTTCTTTTTTCTGTTGAACTTTTTCAGCACAACTTGAAGGACAAATGTACACATAGAGCTTGACCCTTAGATTTTACAACAATCAGTATTGTGGTTATTTTGTTGAACTATTTATGGTTTATAATCCAAATTTTTTATTTTTATAATCAAATTTAATTTTCATTAAATTATTTTTATGAAGAAAGGAATTTTACAACATGAAAATTAATTAAAATTGTTATTGCTAATCTTTCATTCTTGACGTGGCTGGGGCTCGAACCCTGGCCGGCAGGTTACCATGACATGTTTCGATCGCAACCACTAATTATAAAAATAAAAAAATTTGGATTAAAACCATAAATAGTTCAACAGAATAACCACTATACTGATTATTTTTTAAATGACTTTAACAGAAGCATTGTTATAAATGTAACACATGTGCACTTTGTATTATGCTGTGGAAAATTTGACATGGCAGATGTAAAAAACATGTCATGTGCGGCAGGCTTTATCAATGCACGAGATCTGAGTTAAGCAAATTTTACTCATTGTAATTCAATAGGGGAAAGCGAAGCGCACTGGGTTAAGGTAAGTATTAAAAAAACTTGAACACACTTATAAAATTCACACTTTTTTTTTTGGTTACTATGCATTTAAATCAGTCAAGGGCACATTTGCAAATCCTATGTGCACAGGAATAAATTTGCTGCTTGTGTGACGTCGACACATGTACATTATAAACTTCTGTGTGTGGTCTGTGACAATGTCCCAGTTGGCCACGTCTTAAAGACATCCTCGGAGACGGATGCACGACAATGTTAATTTCTGCACGACATGTGAGGGACAGCGGGAACAAATCGTCAACGACATTTTCGAACAAGTGTCGCGAAAATCGTGCACGACACAAATAAAGAAAATGTCGCCTACTTTATCATTAACGACTACCTGCATGACAATGTCGTCTATTTTGACGTCCACTACAAAAATTATTATATGGTTATCTAATTCAGACAGTTTTTTAGTATAGTTTAAATTTTAATTTCTGTTATATGTTTTATATTCAACTCATATACGCAACTCCATGTAATGCTAATAATTTCATCATCATTTTTGGTTTTATTGTTTAGAACTAATTTGTAAATTTTTTGTAGGTATTTAAATCAACAATTAAAAAAAAAGAATGTGAGAATTTGAAGAAAACCAAGCGAGTGATTGAATAGCATTCAAGAAAACTTTGTCGTCAGAAGCGTTTATACAAGACAACTTATAAGACAGTGTCGCTCATACTGTCCCACATAAATCTAAATAGAAGACAACTTACAAGACAGCGTCGCCCAAACTGTCGTGCACGACGATTTCCTGTAAATTGTCTTCTAGAAAACCTAAACAACAGCGGACAAGTCGTGCATACATCATTGACGACGATGTCGTCAACGGCAATCTGGCCAACTGGGTTGCTTTGTTGTTATTTCGTCAACACAAGCATAAATGTGTGTGCCCTTCACTGATTTTAATTAACTAGTGTTCGCCTAATGAAGGAAAAATAGTTCATCTAAGTGTATATGAATTTATATGTTTCGAGCATTTATTTTTTCCGTCTAAGTGGATCGATTAGGCAAGGGGCCAACCTCCGCTTTAAATTTTATTTTCTACGTGAGTTAATTAAATTTTATAAGTTAAATATAAAAAATATCAATTAAAAAACAAAAAAGTATCAAAACGTCTCCTTTATAGATTGTCATTCATTCAGGTCATTGCATGTTTAATTTTATGTTTCTATGTCTAAAATTAACGAAAATTAATCAAAATAACCAGATGCAGAACGAAAAAGTTCCAAAAAGCTCCCTCTTATACTTTGTTATTCACTCAAGACCAAGGCGAATTCATGTAAATGGTGGTGTCGACACTACAACAAGTAACAACACCAAAACCATAATATTGTAGTTTATTTGTTGCTTTCGTTGGTCGATATGTGAAAAACATAAGTAACTTTTGACATTCCTCTCTCTAATTTATAAAAAAAATTAGTACAGCTGTGCTTTCAACGCCACCTGAAAAATGAATTCGTCTTGCTGTGGACCATGCATGTTTATTTTTATCTTTTTAGGTTGAATATTAACAACAATTCAAAGCGAAAAGTACCAACATTTTTTATCCTTAAGATTCTTATTCACTCAGTAACCTGCTCCTATAATAGTATGTTTCTAAGTTTAATTTTTAAGAAATATAAAAATTATTACATGATGAATTTTCCGAATCTCCCCTTTTTGATACTTTTTTCTCCCCATGTAGGTTCGGTTGTCAAACAAATGCATAAAGCGTTCTTAACTGTTTTGCCTGTGCCGATTTATACATAAGATTTATACAGTCGAAACAGGTTTCTGAAAAATTTCGAATAATCGACCACCCTATTTTTTTATTATTTGATAATTGAAAAAACAAATTTTTTTTGTTCTGCAAATGTGTAACAATTTAAACGCTCATAACTCTGAACAGATTGAACAGATTTTAATAAAATATATTTTGTGCACTTCTGTGATTAAATATCTTTAAAATGGTGTATATTTTGTTCAAATCCGAGGTGGAAAGTATTCCTAACTGTTTTGGCTTTGCCGATTTATACATAGATTTTGCAACATTTTCAGTCAAAATTTCTCTTTTTAAAATACTACACTGTTACTCTTATGTGGTATGCAAGCTAAACAGCATATATACTCAGGGGTCCTCAGGCTATTTTTTGTCGGTTGCCTAGAGGGAAGCGAACTGACACCAATGAGTCCCGTGATAGGTCTTTGGTGGTAAAGACCGTTCTAGTTCTAACACTTTACATGAATAAGACCTATCACTTTTACATGGGGTTGTCATTAGAGGGGGTCAATTGACGCCATTTGACCAGTCGTACATATATTCTCAATGAACATGTTTAGTGAAAGTTACAACAATGTAGTATTATCCTAGGACTAAATTTAAGAACCAAATTTAAGAAAGTCCCAAAAAATGTGTCACACCACCAGTGAAGACTGTACTGTAATTCATTACTTTTTCTACCGTTTTGTTCTTCATATACCAGTTAAATGATTGGTTCCTCTTTTACTCTTTCTTTTGGTTCTTGTTCTATTTTCACAGGACCAGTCTGTTGGAACAATTGACACAATTTTCCCGCAGTGTTATAAAAAAATTTATTTCCATTAGAGGTGTTAATTAAATTTAGATTAAAACAAAAAAGAGTTTTAAGTTGCGACCGCCGAATAAAAGTTAAAGGCAGCGCTCGACAAAACGTTACAAACAACACGTACGAAATTAATAGTAAATAAACATTGATTTTAAGCAAATTACGAAAAAAAACATTAAAAAAAAATACAAAAAAATAATAACCAAAACAATAATTTGAATATTTAACAAAAGTTTAAGCACGAACCTGTTTTAATAAAGCTACTCCATATGATTGCGAGTAAATTGAATAATTTCTCTTTTTTTTTTTAAATATTAAATGAATAATTAAGATTGTGGTTGAATTGGAAAAAAGCATCCGATTAAAATGTTCTCAGTCGATTTTGTAGTACGCTCGAGTAATGTTATAGATTTAGTAAACGGTTGTGAGTGAATGCGTGGCGTAAACGTTGTCGGGATTTTAACAAGAACAAAATGTCTTTAAATTATGCACCAGCGAATTCAATGGATTGTATAATGATAACGGATCATCAAACGGTGTCTCGGAGTCGTCTGGCGTTAAAGGCAAATGAATCATCAATGCCAGACTTAACAGCAGAGAATGAAAATAAAACCAGATATCGTGTGTTTTTTAATAAAGTCTGCAATAGAAAGATTTTAAGACGACATTTACCGGTGCTTAAGTGGTTACCGAATTACAATAAAGACGACTTTGTAGGAGACCTAATAGCGGGTATAACTGATTCCCTAGCGGCTATACCTTTAGCCCTAGCATTTGCCAGCATTGCGGGTTTGCCGACAGAGGTACTCAATAACGAATGCAATGCCTTTGCTTAGTTATAAACACAAATCATTTTTAGTTTGCTCTTTACAGTTCTTTTATGGGCAATATAATCTATACAATATTCGGTTCGTGCAAAGATAACATTTTTGGTTCCACTGCCATTGCATCTCTTTTAACGTTTCAAGTTGCCCATGGTAATTGGCAGAAGTCTTTACTTTTTACTTTGTTATCGGGCTTAGTTGAGCTGGGTATGGGTGTTACACGTTTAGGCTTTGTGATAGATTTTGTTTCAGGTCCCGTAAGTTCCGGTTTCACCAGTGCTGTGGCTTTAATTATATTTACTTCACAAATAAAAAATATTTTAGTGGTTAAGAGTACTGGGAAATCCTTTTTGGAGAATTGGATTTCCATGATGAAGGACATACACAATTATCGTATTACGGATACATTTTTGGGTTTAAGTAGTATTTTCATATTGGTCATACTCAGATATGTGGGGAATTTAAGAGTTAATCCCAAAGAAAATCAGAAAAACAAAACATTTCATATATTCCTTAATAAAACTTTGTGGTTTTTAGGCGTTTCACGTAATGCTCTTTTAGCATTCGTAACAGCCACTTTAGTGGCTTATTTTGAGCATAAAAGCTTAAGTTATTTTAAATTAACGGGATATATACCATCGGGTTTTCCGCCAGTTGAAGTGCCGGCTTTTTCTATTGCAAGTAATGTTACCGTTGGGGCAGGGCTTCAAGCAAGTCAAGACTTTTTGGATTTGGTACAAGAATTTGGCTCTTCTCTTATTATCATACCGCTTATATCACTTTTGGAGACTATTGCGGTGTGTAAAAATTTTGGTAAGTCCATAAGAAAAATTTTTAATTTATTTCAGATTGATGCTAGCACATGAGATAAGAAAATATATATAATAACTGTGCGAAATTTTTGCAAGACCCAAAACATCTGGCGTTTCTTTTAGCTGCATAAGATCTTTTGTTATAGATATCTATGGTTTGACAGCTGAGAATGTCAAGCTGTGTTGACATTTCATAAATTGTTTACTGCTAGAACAAAGCTTTCAAATTGTGGAAATTTTTTTTGAAAAAAATATATCAGTTCGCGAAGTTCATGGAGCACTTCGCCGATTTTACGAAACTCATTTGGTCTGGTTGACACGATCATTCAAAATGAGCAAGGTGTTCAATAACTTAAAAAAAAAACAATTTTTCAAAAACGGCGACACTTTGGCACCCCATAATTCTACAAATAATATCATAATAAAAATATTTCGCACACACATTCATATCTACTAGGTGTATAGTTATGCCAAATATAAAGAAATTTCGGCAAAATATTTTTTGAGTTGTTCGCTTCTCGAATAATGCCTCATTTGCTAAATCTATCAGTTTCATTTTTTAATTTGACGTTTTAATACAAATAATAAATAAAAACTTAGAAGATGCTAAATTAATGCTACAAAATAAAATCTTCATTAACTGATGGGCGAATCGAATCATGCTTTTGCGAATAGTATGAATAAACAGAATTTGTATAAATTAAATACATTAACTACATATTTATTCAACTAATATTTCAATACGGAACTTTTGACGAAAAAACTTTACTTTTTTGAAAGAAAATCGTAACTTTGTTTATTATTTCCCTAGCAACACTGGTACATACATAATTTGAGTGCTTCAAGTTAATATTTTACTGCATATCCGATGAAAATATTGTTCCTTTTATTATACCCTCCACCACAATAAGTTGTGAACAACAAGCTCACTTTCGAATAACTCAAAAGAAATGAACAAACTTGGTGTCAAATTGCTTCTAGTTATCCTAAGCAGTTTGGGATGAAGTCCAGGAAATTTCAGGTCAGTAGGATCAGAGATATGAATCAAAATGTGAAACCACCAGCCTAAAAAATTGATAATTTCGTTACAAAAACTAACATAAATGGTGGAACGATGCACGCGATGATATAAGATTTTGCAAAAATTTCTTTTATTCGAATTTCGTGAAGATCGGTCCATAATTTACCCAAGGCCCCTTTAAACCGTACTTCCGGAAAACAGTTTAGTACGCCTAAAACCGTAATTAATATGCTATCAGACTAAAATTTAATACTTCACATTTCTTTAGGACTAGAAATAACAATAATTCCGTGATGATCGGTCCATAATTTACTATAGGGCCCATGTAAAGCCAACTCTAGTCAATTTATTAAATACGCCTGAAGCCATAGCAGATATGGCCAGAAAAAATTTCATGCAATTTTGTGATATACGGTCCGTAATTTACCTTAGATTTAGCAGCCTTCTGAAATTTACTGTAAACGCTAAAACTAATTGAACCGCTCTATTGAAATTTATGTTTTTTAATAACAGAAATCACTGCAGAATTTTAGGATGATTGGTTCAGAACTTACCATGGCTCCAATATAAAATCCCCTCCTTAAAATCATAGTTCGTTAAAGTTTAACCTAATAAAAATTGCTAAAAAAAAAGCATAAAACTTTCTGATTGTCGGTCAATAATTAATAAATTTGTCTTACAATAATCCGCTTTATTGCAAAAAAAAAAAAGTCAACACTGCTTAATTGTCGTGTACATATTAAAGAATCAATTTCCTTTCATTTAAGAACGTTTTCACTTTTAATCTGGAAACTGCCATAAATCCGCGAATAGCACGTTGATCTTAAAACAAAATATGTCCGTTGAGAAATCGATGAAAGTTCCTAAATGATAATCTAAAAAATAATTCATTTAAGTGAACACAATTCACTTTTTTAGTTCTATGGAATTACAGTGCATAACATAACATAAATTTATTAAAATCAAAATTGGGAAGTAAGCACGTCATAGAGAAATCTTATAAATAATAAATTTTGTATTCCCAAAAATAATTTTGATAGTAAATTTACATGTGCCCGTGCAAAAAAAACTGAACTGACAAATTGATTTAGTTTGAATTTTCACGAAAACAAAAAAAGCAGCAATGAATATTATTTTTATCAAGCTAATAGGGCCTTAATTTCTTCAATGTAGCAATTTGTTTTTTTATGTTGTTTGCTCTTTTTACCCACCTGCAACTACATTTCAAGTCGGGAAAAAAGCCAACCAATTGTAGGGGAATGTAAGAAAAGAAACTCACTGTTTATTGTTGGTGTTTTGTCTACATTTTGATATTGTTTGCAAGTAAGATTTTAATGTTTGTAAGTCTCATTCGTATTACAGTTTTATTTGTATAATAATATCTTTAGCTTTTTCAAAGTCTTTGGAAAAAGGTATCCTGATGATCAGGCCTAAGCAACCAGTGAAATGCACATTAGAACTAGCTTTCCCTCAACAATAAATTCCAGTGTATTTATCATAAATAAAAAATTTGAAATTTAGCACGTCAAAGAGAAATTTCACGGTAGCGAAATTGTTCCAGTTAGTGAATAAGAAAATTTTGCCTGGATCAGTCTTTTCTGAAGCTAAAACCTACGTTTTCTTCCGCAAAAGCTTTCACTATAATCCTCGCTCTTCGGTCTTTGTTAATTTTTTTAATTCTACTAATTCAATGGGGCCACTTCTCTATTGCGATGAGAAAAAATGGTAGCAAATCGATCATCATTATTTATACTATTTAAATTTACTAACTTAGACTTAAACTAATTTAAAACCACGTTAAGCGGCTTAATTTTCCTATTTTTTACATATTTTTACATTCCATTACTGTCAACCTACGCCATGTTTTTTAATTGAGACAAGGAGACAATAGCGGAGTTCAGTCTTTGATGCGAATGGTCTTGCGAAAGTCCAAATGCTCAATATTGTAGCTTTTGTTTGCAATCCAACAACAAAATATACAGAATTGCAATTGTCACATCATTGCTTTTGCGCAACACTAAAACTGTTAAGCTATTTTTGCTACATGTATTGCGTTTACAGTTCGGTTTGTGCTTTGTTGTGATACAGACGTGTATTTTTAAACCCGCAAACGATTTGAACTATCAATTAATCACATTTGACTTTTTAATATAAGCAGCGAATGGACGCTTAAAAATAAATAATATATTTTGTTATTTAACATTATAGTGTACAATTTAAACGATAAAATTAAATAAAACAAAATAGTAAAAATATATATACGTATGAATGTTCATACATGTGTATACATATTTTGAACAAAAACATTTAAGTTTAAATTTCTTGTTTTTTTTTTGTTGTTGTAAAATGCAATAAATAATAAAAATATTAAGAGCAAAGCAAAACGGTGAAAAACAAAAACAACTCTTTGCATGAGTACGAACAGTGAAACAACACTAAGACAAAATGAAAGAAACGTTTACGTTTACGTTTTAGTTAATGCAAATGAAAATAATGCAGAAATAAATAAAACAAAACAAAACAATATAAACTATTTAACGGCTAAGCCAATTATTCGAACACGTTCCCTCTCACCCTCGGTATTTACACAAACGGTGGATAGTGACTCATTAAAAAAACTACAACTAGATTTGGTGACAAGTGTTTCCAGCCCAGCAAGTATTGCCGTGACGTCAAAAACAAATTTAGTGGGAAATGATACCATGAACTTAAATACAAATGCAATGGAAAACCCCCCTGTAAAAAGTTGTCAAAAGCCTACAGTACAAGTTGGTATGGACAGGTACATAACAGTGCTTAAACGGGGACGCAGCACTACCTCTGCAGCAGTTGCTTCGGCCTCAAAAGTACCATATTTTGATCAAATAAATACTCAAAATCGTTTTGCAATTCTGGAGGATGAATCCTCTGAAGCACCAAACGTCATTAAACCATCCAAGCCTCCCCCGATATATCTAAGGGAGCAAAATTCAAATGAGCTCATAAAGAGTTTGATATCGGTGATATGTGAAAATTCGTTTTACGTAGCGGCTATAAAGCGTGGAAGTATAAACGAGACAAAAATACAAGTCAATAATGAGAATGATTTTCGCAAAATAGTAAACAACTTTGAAACGCTTAAAAAAACTTTTATGCCTACCAACTGAAAAGCAGTAAAGGTCTACAGGTAGTGATTAAGGGTATTGACTCATGTGTGGACCCAGAAGAGGTTAAAACATTCCTAGAAGAAAAATGCTTCAAGGTAAAACATATAGTAGATATTAAAAATAGAGAAAAAATTCCCCAACCACTTTTTCGAGTGGAGTTTGAACCCGGCGACGTAAAATTTAAAAAAAAACGAAACACATCCTATTTACAATTTAAAATATATTCTCTACAGAAGAATAACTATAGAAGAGCCGCACAAAAAAAATGGACCTGTTCAGTGCTTAAACTGCCAAGAATTTGGCCATACCAAGGCATACTGCTACTTACCCCCTGTCTGCGTAGTATGTGGTGAACTACACGGTACCGTTTCTTGCGATAAGTCTAAAACCGACCCCAACGTAAAAAAATGTAGCAACTGTGGCGGTAATCACACTGCGAATTATAGAGGATGCCCAGTATATAATATTGTCAAGCAGACGGTTGGACCGAAAACAAATACCCCTCAAATGCAGGTTGCAAATCAGGTAAACACAAATGCAATTCAAGCTCCCAGCCTAGTAATAACAGAACCTCTTACGCTAACGTCCTAAAATCAAACCATCAGCCAATGCAAGGTGCCTCGCCAAGTAATGATGAAACTCCGGTTTCTAATTTAAGTCGTTTAGAAAAAACCATGGAAACATTAGTGCAAACAGTAAATAATTTTACGAACACAATGGGTAATATGATGCAGGAAATGCTTAGAATGCAATCGATGTTATTGCAAGCTGTACTTAACAAACCATGAACTGTTTAAAAATTTGTTTTTGGAACGCAAACGGCATCCGCCAACATAAAAATGAATTAGAATACTTTCTTAACAATAAACAAATTGATGTCATGATGATTTCTGAAACTCATTTGACCTCAAGAAATACGTTTAAAATAAATGGTTATATACTATATGATACCAAGGACCCACGAGATAGAGCTTGTGGAGGTTCTGCCATTTTAATAAAAACCCGAGTCAAACACTACCTAATATGTGATCATCGTGAAGATTATCTCCAAGCAACGAACGTTTGCGTTGAGGAATTAAATAGAAACCTAGTAATTTCATCGTTATACTCTCCGCCTAGGTTTTCAATATCGGAGGACCAATATTATAAATATTTTAAATCATTAGGACCGTGTTTCCTAGCCGCTGGCGATTATAACGCTAAACATACCTTCTGGGGGTCGCGACTTATAACGCCAAAGGGTCGTGTTTTATTTAGCACAATTTCTAAAATGGATTTAAATGTGGTAGCGAGCGGACAACCAACATATTGGCCCACTGATCATCAAAATATACCAGATGTCATCGATTTCGGCGTGGTTAAAAACATTCCCATAGAAACGATTCATGTTGAAGCCTCCCTAGAATTATCTTCCGACCACACACCTACAATTGTTACTATAATGAACCCCAATAGAATTGTACCTCCGACTGGCTACATAGCGACGACAGCTACGCAAATTAATTGGTTAAAATATAAAAAATACCTCAGTACCCATTGCACAGAAAATATTCCGCTCAGTACACCGGATTATGTAGATCGCTCTATTGACAATTTTGACAGTTTTCTGAAACTAGCTGTTCAACATTCCAGCGATACCCCCAAAAAAATTACAAATACTAAAATATATTCTTCAGATGTCGAGCGGCTCTTGACTGAAAAAAGGTGAGTTCGAAGAGAGTGGCAACTTTACAGATCCCCGCAACTTATTATTTTATTAAAAGAGTGCACAAAAAAGCTAAGAAAGTTACTGCAGAATCAGAAAACGGCTTCTCTAGAAAAATATCTTAAGGAACTTGATGCAACTCCACAATCTGACTACTCATTATGGCGTGCAGCTAGAAATCTAAAAAGGCCAGTTATATCTAAGCCACCATTAAGAAACTTGAATGGTAATTGGGCAAGAAACGATATTGAAAAAGGAAATCTGTTTGTTAGTCACTTGAAAAACGTATTTACACCAAATATATTTCACAATATTGCGGTCGAGTTACCACCTGTTGCTGCTAGAGCAGCTATTCCCTTCAGATTTGAGTTAAGAGAAATCGAAAAGGCTATTTGTGACTTAAACACTAAGAAGGCACCTGGTATTGATAAAATCAGTAATAAAATGCTTTTGGAGCTACCTCGCATAGCAAAGAAAATTATTCTTTTTTATTTTTAATGCTATTTTACGCCTTGAATACTTTCCTCAAAAATGGAAGGTTTTCTTAGTTACCATGATACCAAAGCCAGGTAAAGATCATACAAAAGTTGAGTCTTATAGGCCTATTAGCTTATTATCAAATATGTCAAAGTTGGTTAAGAAATTATTAGTTTCAAAATTAACACCGATTTTAAGTGTAAATAGATGTTTTCCAAACCATCAGTTCGGATTTAGAAGAAAACACAGCACAATCGAACAGACTCATCGAATAGTAAATGTCATAAGAAAAGCATTTGAAGAAAAAAAATATTGCTCAGCACTCTTCATCGATGTTTCGCAAGCTTTTGATAAAGTCTGGCATGAAGGCTTATTACATAAATTGAAGCAAAATTTACCAGCAAACACACACAAGCTGCTAGAAAGCTACTTAGTCGGTCGTCAATTTATTATTAAAGAAGGAAATTTCTTAAGTTGACCTCAGCCCATTGCCGCTGGAGTCCCACAAGGCAGCATCCTGGGCCCCCTATTATACTTAATTTATACTTCGGACATGCCAACAAGCAACTATACACAAACTTCAACATTTGCAGACGATACAGCTTTTCTAAGCGTCCACGAAAATCGTTATGAAGCATGGCGTTACTTACAGCATCATATATTTCAACTAGAAATATGGTTACGACAATGGAGGATAATGGTCAATGAGCAAAAATGCGTACATATAACATTCACTTTGCGTCGGGAATCTTGCCCCCCTATTACAATCAATAATCAAATAATTCCTCAACATTCGCATGTAAAATATCTCGGTATACATCTGGATCGGCGATTAACGTGGAAATGCCATATAGAGGCAAAATTAACTCAAATGAAACTAAAAGCCATTCAAATTCATTGGCTTATTGGAAGAAATTCTGTCCTTAGTCTCGATTGCAAGCTTCTACTTTACAACTTTATCTTAAAGCCTATCTGGTGCTACGGTATTCAACTATGGGGCACTGCCTCGGCCTCTAATATCGACAAAATTCAAAGGCACCAAAATAAACTTCTTCGAATAATCACAGCAGCTCCCTGGTATGTTAAAAACTCAAACATTCATAAGGATCTCAATGTGCCATTAGTTAAAACTATGATTACAAAATATGCAATAAAATATTTAAAAAGGCTTGAACAACACCCAAATCCACTAGCTCGAAATATTTTAAATCATGGCGGCCACACTCGCTTAAGAAGAAGAGACATACCCAATTAGATGAGCGTTAAACACCTATATAGGTGAACAGAACCCGTGATGAAGAAAATTTTGTCTGGCACTGGCAGGACATAAAATAACGTATTAGGTTAAGATTTGATTAATTATTGTTAGTTCATATTTAATATATGAAGATTCAATAAAAAATAATGACAAAAAAAAAAAAAAAAAAAAAAAAACATAACTGATACTCGAACAGCTGACATTTGTAAACAATAATTTAGAATCGTAAAACAAAATTTAAGATATGGAGCCGACAACTCTAAGCAAAAAATTGAAACGAGAAAACCCCAACAAAAAGTGGACGGCAGGTGAAATAAAAACTGTTTTGGATTATTTAGACACCAACAACTCAAATGTTTTATAACAAATTCATTGAAAAAAGCGGTATCGATGCAACCTGGGGTATTAGTATTGGGCAAAATCTTTCATTTATGTGAATCTTTCATTCTCTTTCAGAAAGGTTAAGTGAATTAATTCATTCTTGTCTTTCACCTTTCTAAATCACAAACAGTTTTTAGAATGAAGTGTTAAGTTCGTTTGAGGAATGATTAAATTGATATTTTTAAAACAAAAACGTATTTTTATAGTTAATGGAAATTAGATTTAGAGTTAAAGTTAAAGAGTTGTTTTAGAAAAAATAAGCACACATTTAGTATGTTTATGTATGTATGTAAAAGTGCAGAGGGCTCTTATTGTCATTCGCTAAAAAAAGTAAAAAAAAACTTAATTTCAATATATTGTATAATATAATATAATTATATTTTTGAATGGTTGTCAACATTTTTGTTGGTTAAATAAAAATCAAACAAAAATTTTAATTGAATCAGTAAAAAAATTTGTAGAAATTAAAAAAATTTTCAAACAAGCGTTTGTTTGAAAATAATTTGGCAATAATTTTTCCTGTGTAGAAGGGAAGAAGCATAACAAACAAGATGGAAAGAAAATACGGAAATATTTCATTCTTTCACTTAAGTGAATCATTGAAGTAATTCATTCAAGAACGACACAAGCCTATGGGATATTATAAGGTGGAAGGTACGACACTTAAGGCATCTTAGAAAAAGGCCAACGATTGGCGTAGTTCTACTAATGCTGCGACATTTGCACTGCTTCGTGGCATTTTAAAACAATTTCACAAAATAATCAAACACCTTTTTGTAAATTTTCACGACCAATAATTCCATAAAACAACTGTTATCTAATTTGCATCTAGCATTGCAAAGTTGCTTAAAATACCGCTCACTTTCAATCATAAAATTATTGCACTACCAAATACCGAATAAAAAAAAACAAAAGAGAATTCAAGATGTTTTCCTTCCAAAATGCACTAGTATGCTTGTTGGTAATGAGCTAGTCTATCAACGCCGGAGTTGCGTGTTCAATCCCCGCCAGAGATTCTGTTTTTTTTCCTGCAGACAAGCGTAGAGCTTCGGGAGATTAGGAAGTTAAAAAAAAAAAAGTTTTTCCTGGCCCAAGAAAGTGTTTGAACTATTCTCAAATTCACTTTTTTTTCTTTTTTTTAACCGATATTGTATGGTTTTACCATGAAATTGTATTGTTTTAAAAATAAAGTAACACAAACTACCTAATTTATGCGCTCAAAAATATCCGTAATTTGCCGCAAAGTTAAAATATTCATTTTTTTCGAGGTGATTTTTACAGGACTATGTTGCGCAAAAGAAATACAACAATATAATTTAACTACATGTCTGTCAAAATCTGCTATTCGTACAAGAGAGTTGACAAGAAACAGTCATTTACAGAACAACGTGATTTTTTTTTTTTTTTTGTTCCCAAAATCGGTAAATGACACACACAATTTCATTAAATGAAAATATTATAGATAGATCTAAATAATTTGTGATAATTTTTTGCATTGCACGTTACCGTGACGGTACTGTATTCAATTAATGCACATAGAAGGTATTGGAAATAAGCCCTTGATATGTATTATAATAAACAACCACTTTATTTTCTTTCAGCAAATGGTAAACCGGTGGATACAAATCAGGAATTGATTGCCTTGGGATTAGGTAACATTTGCAATTCATTTTTCCATGGCTATCGGATTAATGGAGGTTTAGCGAGGGGTTCTGTAAATACAGCCAGTGGTGGCAGGACACAATTTGTAAATATTTACATCAGCATAATAGTTATATTAGCCATGTTATTTTTGGCAGAGTATTTTTATTATATACCAAAGGCAACTTTGGCCGCCATAATTATAGCAGCTGTACTCTTTCAACTGCAATATCAAGTGATATTACCCATGTGGCATAGTAAAAGTAAGTTATGTATAGGAATCTTAGCTTGAACATTAAAATTTTTTATAAAGAGAAGAAATAATATTTTTATATCACTTACATTAAAGGATCTGATGTTTATGTTGGTTTGTTGGCATTCATAACTTGCTTAATATTGCCCTTAAGTGTTGGTATTGCCATTGCAATTGGTATTAATGTTTTGTACATTCTTTATCACTCAGCAAGGCCCAAAATAGCTGTGGATCAAGTAAAGGTAAAACAATTTAATTTAATGAATTATTAAAAAAAGACATATTTTCTAAACATTGCATTACCTTTAGACTCCTAGCGGCAAACAATTTATAAGGCTTACACCCGATCGCTGCTTGATATTCCCCTCAATGGAGTTTGTGCGCAATAAAGTTTTAAAATCGGGTTTAAAGTATTCACTGCCCGTTGTCATAGACTGCACATATATTTATGCCAGTGATTTCACTACTGCAAAAGTTATAGAATCAATCATTAACGATTTTAATTCTAGAAAACAAAAATTAATATTTTTTAATTTACGTCCGAATGTTGCCAAAGTATTTAGTACATTAGAGTCGAAATTTATTTTATGTTATTCTTTAGAATGTATAGAGAAATTATTAGACGATACCAGTTCAACCACCGGAAGTCTCAATTTAAATAACAGTATTAGTGTAGAATTTAATGAACTTTAAATGAAGCCTTAAAGTATTCTATAAAATTTAAATAAAAATTTGGATATAAATAACTTTTTTTATTTAGAAATGAGCTTTTAGTAGATTACACTTATAAAAATTTTGAACTGTAATCTTAAAAAAAATTCTTAACATGTTGAATATTATCGCCTAAGGACGAATTAAACAAATCGAAGAACGAAAAAAGATGATGTTTTAAAAAAACAGTTGTAACAAGAGACCGATTTTTATCGATTTTAATGAATAACAGTTTAAATGCTACATCTACTATATACATAAGAGCGACTCCAAAAAAAGTGCTCGATGTGTCCTCCTAGAACCTTGGACTTTTTTAAGATGACATTTAAAATATTTCGGTTACAGCTTTGACCTCTCGTGAGCTGGACCATTTTACATGTTTTGTTAATTGGAGAATCTGTTTACTTGCCGACATATACAATATGGGTATTAGGGTGGCCCAAAATACAAAAGTATCGAATATTCGCGCTCCACAACGCTGATCCTATTCGAATAGTGCTTAAAAATGTTCAATCCAAATTTGAGCACAATCGGTCAATATTTAGAGGTTGCGATAGTTAAATGATTTTTCGGGGTTAGATGGACTAAGGCCCGTTTTCACAACTTACCGATAGCTAAAGGTAGGATTTTATCGGCCGTGTAAAAGGTGTTTCATTGTTACAACTTTATTTTAACCTACCAGGTAGGATGAACCTTAACCTACATTATCGTAAACTTTAGGTTAAAGTTAAGTTTTAATAATGTACTTTTAGCTATCGGCAAGTTGTGAAAACGGGCCTTACACGGTCAATAGATCCAATAAAGTCGTTTTAAAAACAGTTTTCATTTTTATTGGTTAAGTTGTATTTTGTTTTTTGCGAAACTTAACTTCGTAGTGCGATGAAAATATTTCAAAATATAGTAAGCAGTCTAATATAAAAAACAACTGTTTATGCTTACATTGATTCAATGTCAGAAGTTTCAACATTATCCTTCTAAACTCGTTTCTTGTAATTCTGCATTCAAAATATGTAAGTTAAATAATTATGTAGAGGGATGAATATACTTGAATTTTAACAAATGTAAATCTAGTAAAGATAAAAGAAAAGTGTGAAAAAGTATCTCCAATACATAAACAAGTACAATAATAATAAGCCAAAAAAAAAAGTAAATGCTTGTAATAGGTATAAGCTGTGAAACATAAAAGTCGCCATTCATCGCGACCTCTAAATATTGTCGTATTGATCCAATTTTTGGTATATACATATATTTTAGTAAAAGAAACAAAATCAAGCTTGTGGAGAAAGTATTGGACTATACTTTTACTTTTCCATACAAGCGTGGGCCAGTCTAATGGGTATCAAAGGAAAGGGTTTTTTAAGCGCTGTATATACAATTTGTCCAAGGACGATCATCCATGTCCTTTTCTTAAGGATATTCTGTAAAAAAGAACAGTTTTTGAGCACCGTGTAAAATGCATCTAATTTGCAAAAACCTAAATTATTTACATACAAAGATGGATGTACTTGGCAAAAGAAAAAATTTGATACCCATATTGCCCTTTTTAAACGAAGGGTTACCACCCCATTTTTGTCAAAGCGCAAACTAGCACGAATTTCAGAAAAAGCTGAGACCTGTTTTTAATTAAATCGACTAAAGATTAAAATATGTTAATTTGGCATTTTTATTACAAAAAACCCCGAACAAAAAATTCAAAAAGCGTTCTTTTTTACAGAATATCCTTAAAATACTTTTTATGTCATCAATATCATCATTAATAACAAAATGGCTACGAAGAAAAGACTTTGTACTAATATTCAAGACAGTCTTGTGTCGATATATGCTTGACTTGCAGAAAGCTTTATATTTCAAATATTTTAAAATTAATATTTCCAATTAAGATAAACAATATGTTTGTATTGTTTGACAAAACTTCGCAGTTTTTTAACAGCGATTGTAAATTGGGAAATGACCCACTTTTAAATTTGGGACACCAATGAACTGGTGGAAGACTCGTAGTCATTCTGAAGCTTGTTATTTTTGGTACTAAATATTTAAAACATGTAGATAAATAGATAAAATGTGAAGAGGTTTTTTAAAAATTTTAGGACCTTTTTAATGGGGTTAAAATTTTTTTACTAAAATAAGTTCGTTGGAATGTCTAGTCTGAATTTATATGAAAGGGATTTTTGGAAATATTAAAAGCTGATAGAAAAAACTAATGATGCCATTGTAATCAAAAACTGCAAGTAGACGATTTTGCTTCTTTAGTTAATTTCTTTATTTATTCTTCTACAATTTCACTTTAAGGTAGTGAAAAAGTAGATGTTAAGGTGTTACTAAAAGTAGATTTTGAATATTATTGCAGTAACAATAAAATAGGCTGACTTCCAAAACGTCAAATGCTTTGTATATGAACAAAGTATAATGTTTCATTACGCCGCAGTACAATATATATGCAATGCAAACCCTTCCAAAACATCAATGCTAAGTATTAGTAACGCAGCAAAAAAGCAATCAGAGCATCGGTTTTAAAGTTGATGCTTTGTGATATTTGACATATAATTTGCAAGCAACACAGATTTATATTAATATTATGCATTGCATCACTTACATTTCAAAACGTTTAAATAAATAGAACACATAGTTTCATTGTTTCGGTACTTTGTTCATGTGCATGGTTAAAGTTCAGTAGTAAAACTGTATACAAACTTTGTATTAGTACGTTTTGGAAGTCAGCCATAGTCAAACCAAAATCGTCATTAATTGACTCAAAAAATTGTTGTCTGTATCAAACGTTCGTAAAATAATGGCGATTTCTTTTATGATTGCAATAAAAATTACTTTATTTTTATTTTTTTATTTCTTTATATGCTACTTCATTACTAGATCTTATCTAACGGCATTGCTACATCTTATGCTACTTTATTGCTACATCACATATGTATGTCACATCTAATGTTTCCTCAAATGCTACTTAATTACTGTATCTTTTGCTATCCATACTGCTGTTTCTCTTTTTTTTTATGCTTTACATTTCAGAGTATTGCTATAACTACTGCTACTTAATTGTAAATACATAAAGCAATAGCAAAAATATCTACAAATTTTATTTTTCTGTAACGACTACAACTATTGCTAAGAATATGTGAAGGTAATGGCTAATTTCACCAATTCTATTTAAATATCAATTCATCTATATATGTATAAAACAGTTGCGTGAGTGACTGACTCATTCACCATCGCCCATCCCAAATCGCTGACCCTAGAAACTTGAAATTTGGACTAGCGATCGGTCACTCCCCAATGTTTAGGGGGTAAAAAAAGGTAAAAACGGGGAAATTCGATAACCTTATATCTCCAAAACTAAAAGAGATGCAAAATAAATGTAATACTTATCGTTGTTCTTTAGAAAAACAAGCGGACAGGTGTCTGGTACTTTTTTGAAATTCGTCCCTATTAGAGAGTAAACGGGTAAAATCGGAATTTTAGTACTTTTTTGCCACCCCATCTATCTTTTGAACCAATAAACATAGAAACAAAGTTAATACCACATCCGAAACTTATCAAAAAAATACGTATACGAATTTGGTACTTTTTCGAAATTCGAACATTTAAGGGGTGAAAATCGTAACTATTTTTGGTACTTTTTTACAAAACATTTTACCTAGAAAAATAAACTTTGGCATTAAAATATGTCCAAGAAAAAGGACACGTTAACGAAGTAGCGGGTATATGCTAGTATTTAAATAAAATTGTAATTTATAATTTTAATCCAAATTTTCAATATTTTTAATCAGGCTTAAGTTCATCAAATTATTTTTTATGAAGAAAGGAATTTTACAACATAAAAATTAATTAAAATTGTTATTGATAATCATTCATTCTTGACTGACCTGAGATTCGAACCCAGGCGGCTGGTTACCCTGACATGTTTCGATCGCCACCACTCGATCTTCTCAGAGGGATTTGCCGTTTAACACTCGCAGCCATCGACGACTGCTGACGTCAATAGTCAAACATCAATCCTTAAACCAAATTGTATTTAAACTTTTGGTAGATCGAAATTTGCTTTTTTTTTTTTTGAATGATTATCCATTTTTTAATTGATTTTACATGTTTTTCCTTTACCTCTGTTTTTCGTACTTTTTGCCGAGAATTCTTCTTGAAGTCCAAAGTACCTTTTTTTTTTTTTGTCAAGAATGAATGATTATCAATTACAATTTTAATTAATTTTCGTGTTGTAAAATTCCTTTCTTCATAAAAAATAATTTAATGAAAATTAAATTTGATGAACTTAAGCCTGATTAAAAATATTGAAAATTTGGATTAAAAACCATAAATAGTTCAACAAAATTACCACAATACTAATTTTCCTATAATATTATTTGTATTTGACACGAAAAACGAATTTTAAACATAAATTGATATTTAAATAAATTGGTGAAATTGTCCTTAATAGTATTAGTTTATTCAGTTTTATTATAAGCGAAAATCTGGCACCAAGTTCTTCACATTTTTTAAATTGACTAATTAATAAATTTTTTTGTTACAACTACTGCATGTAGTCTAGTTTTTTTTAAAAATTGCTTGTAGATAATTATTAAACATATTTTTTTAATCAGGGGCCAAATTACGGCATTCGATATCGATCGAAACTACAAATTAAAATGGGAATTACGATCGAAAATTTGCTCTCAGACTTCGCTTTAAATATAAATACATAATTACCCACATACTTTAATGTTTTTTAAATAAACTACAAACAACATTTATTTTCGCTTAATTTATTAACAGCTAAAATAAGTAAGATATTGATTTTACACAAACAAAAAACAAAGCTTATAATAAATCAATTAATACGAATGTATATAAAACTATACAAAATAATCGGGTATGTGATCAAAATCGATAGATTTCAAAACGTTCTTTTGTCATTTCTTAATTTTGAATGTTTTGCCGCCCACGGCCTTTTTAGTTTCAGGTGGCGCTATATAATATTAAATAAGGAAGAGTAAATAAAAGGAAAATTTATTGGAACTTAGTTTTAAAAATCCTGAAAAAAAATTTTGGTTTTAATAGTTTCGTTTTCAAAATCGATTTCCATCACATACCAGAATAATACTTCTTATTTTTTTTTTTTTTTTTATCAAATTTGGACTTAACTTAGTAGAGTTTAAAAAGTAAGTACAATAAAAATTAATTCAAACAATTACAGACTACAATACATTCGCTATATACAAATTGCAAAAAGGTTATTAATAAATACTACAAAATACAAATACATTTACTTTCAAAAATACATCAAATTTCTACTAAACTAAACACTACAATACTAATTACAGTAGGAATTGTAATACTATTTTTCATTAATGTGGCACTATATTTTCTAAAGAATTTTACATCAAAGCTGAAGGTTTTTTTACCTGGATTTCTATAACTTTGAGTTTTCCCCTTCTTTTCCCGATATTCTCATTTCTAAGACGTGCATATCATAAATGACAACTAGATTATTATTAATACCCTCAAATACTTCAGCAACTCTGGGTTGTAAGTTGTAGAAATAAAGTTTCTGTTGGCGTGTTTCAAAATCATCGATCATGGTGGAGACAACTTTGGCAGCAGTAAAATCAGCACCATAAATATGAGTACAATCGATAACAACGGGTAGGGTGGATTTGCGTCCTTGCTTGGTAATAACGTTGCGTACGAATTCCACAGAGGGGAATATGAGACAACGATCAGGAGTTAGCATGAGGTATTTATGACCATTAGATGACTAGACAGAAAAGAGGAAAGTAAAATAATTGTGCTAATTCTTAAATAATGGTATACTTACACATAAAGTTTCCACACGCAATTTAGGACGAGCAGCATGATACAAAATGAAGACAATATTGATGCCGATTCCTACTAAAATACCCAATTGTAAAGGTAATACCAAACAAGCAATAAAAGTGGCCAATCCGGGAATTAGATCCGATTCTATTGAGAAAAAAGTTACAGATATTGATTATAAACATGCTAATATTTGTAATATTATGGATAAAACAGGTCGACATTGAAATGGTTTTTTTAATCATTCCAACTGATTCTTATGTTTTTGGCATGCTAAAGTTCAGTTTTCTTCCATCATGGCACATTTATCAGAAAATGGTACATTTGGTCTTTTCGCTGTAAACTTCTCTTTCAGTCGCCATCCAGAGTCAAAGTCTGCTTTAATTTAATTTAGTTAGAAAGTGGATAATTGGATAAAAAAAAATCAGTTTTTCCACAAATTTTTGACATTTCGGATAATGTTTTGTACCACAAAAAGGCTTTCAAAAAAGATATAATTTATTTTAATTGAACCAGACTTTAAACCCTGGATGGTGCCTGAAAGAGAAGTATACAGCGAAAAGCACAAATGTACCGTTATCTGATAAATGTGACGTGATGAAAGAATCCTGATATTCGGTTTAGCTTGGCAACAAACAGAAGATCAGGTGAAATGGTTAAAAAAAAGATTTTAAAATGTCTACCTGTGTAATCTTTTTAAATTTAATTTAATCCAACTTACTTTTGCTTCTCCACATGGGTTTAACGACACGATATTGAATCATGAATATAACAGCAGCCATAATAATAGCTGCCAAGGCAGCTTTAGGAATATAATAAAAGGCTGGTGTAGCATACAATAGAGCAACAATGACAATGATACCCGTATAAACGTTGGAAAGTTGAGTACGTACACCGCTCGAATTTAAAACTGCACCACGGGCAATGCCACCATTACCACGGAAACCTTGAGCAAAAGAATTGGCAACATTACAAATACCCACAGCAATGAGTTCTTGAGTGGCATCACAGGGCTTGCCATTAGCTTTAAAATAAAAACAATACGTTATAATATTTTTTTTATTTTTTTTTCCAATTTATAAATTTCTACATACCAAAAGCTTGCACTACCGCCATGTTCTCCAATAAAGCAATTAAAGGCACCACGATTAGACCTGAGCCCAAACTACTAACCATTTGGGCAAAACTTTCATGTACTTCTATAGTTTCACCAGTAGTGGTATTCAGTACGGTGGTCATGGTGAAAGGTGGCAATTTGAACTCTGGCATACCAGAAGGTACAAAACCCACCATACGGAATATATCAATTTCTGAACTGATCAAGTAATAACCAATAGCTGAGGTAACAATTACTAAAACTGCATTACGTGAGGTGCCAATAACCCAAAAGAGGCCAGACCAAAATTTCTGACAACACGTTTTATGACCGTCTTTAGGACCAAAACTTATACTGGCCATAGCTCTCATGCTGAGTAAGACTATAATACAGGCTACTCCCAATCCCGCATCATTCCAGCTTATATTATGTATATCGTTTATAATAGAAATCCACATACCAACAAACGTATCTCCCTTAGTGTTAACACCCAAAAGATCTTTAAACTGTGAGGTGAAAATAATAAGGGAAACGGCACTGGTGAAACCAGCACTAACAGGGCCGGAGACGAAATCTATAAGAAACCCAAGCCGGAATACTCCCATACCAATTTCTATTAGGCCTGTCAAAAATGTAAGTAAAACGGCTTTTTGCCAAACACCATGAGCTGTTTGGAATGTAAGTAAAGCGGAAATGGCGGTGGGTCCAACAGGAACATCTTTGCTGTTGTTTGAAAAACAAACGAAAAGAATTGTGAAATTTCGGAAGATTAATGCAAATATTAACTCAGTAACTTACCTTGAGCCAAGGAATATGTAAATGAAGCAGCCCAAAAAGCAACCGTATAAACCGTACTGTAAAGAGAAAAAAGTTTTTTTAGATTGGAAATATAAAATTTATTATTTTATTGTTTTTTTAGCGTCATTATTTCGCATTAGGAAGGTTAGGTTAGGTTAGGTTAAGAAGGGTTGTGCGCCCACAGGCACACCTCCACTCGGAGACCGAATACGATCCATTGTGATTCCCTTCAATGAAAATATGAAGTAAGAGAGAGAGATAAGACGAAGTGAAGAAATAGAGAAAAGGAAGTAAGATAAAGACAGAAAATTAGAAAGTAGGACCAATACCCCCCTTACAGTCCCCTCAACAGAAACAGCCGCGTTATTTCCCTGACAAACCCCAGTATATTGGCCGGATTACATCCAGCTATGCACCCCAGTTCGTCGTGAAACCTATCTCCTAGCCACTTCAGTCTGAGACCCTGCATCCTAGGACAATGGCACAGTACATGCTCGATCGTCTCTAGCTCCTCCGAATCCTCGCATAGCCTGCAGAAGTCCGGTATGGCGTTGTCCCATCTGCTCGCAAAAGCCCTGACAGGACAATGACCCGTCAAGAACCCTATAAGTGTTCTGAGACTACCCCTATCCAATCCCAGTAGAACCCTGGTTGCCCCCGCGTCCAATTTGGGCCATAGTGCCCTAGACACCCTGCAATCCATTCTGCCTCTCCAGGATCGGTCAACGTCATCACGGAATTTCTCCCGTATCACCCCATAGTAGTAGCATAGGGGGGGTTTTACCCCCCTGTCCCCCACCACTAAGTCGAGACCCGAACCCTCTCTCGCATTAGGAAACTTTAGTTAAAAAATTATTTTTCGAAAATGCTGAATATAAGTTCATTAGACTTTTCTTATTTAAATTGTATATGTAACTAGATATGACAGAAAGATTTCCCGCTGGGAATATTGACATACATTATATATCATATTGACCTTAAGAAAACTTTTTGTTAAGTTTTATTAAAATGTCTTTTGCTTAAGCAAAGTGATCGCACATCCCGTATGGAATCAGATGTTTCTGCTGGAATTATCGAATTACTTCTTAAGCAAAAGAATAATAATTTTGCGAACTTTAATTTTTTAGCATTAGGGTAGTACGTTAGAGTAGTACAAACAGAGATCTGGTGGATAAATACTAGAACGGGATACTTGAGGTCAATGGCTTTTAGAGCAAAGTAACGGTCTTCTTGATATAAAAACTTTGATATATCATACTTTAATTGTGTTTTCTTTTCTACAAAAAAATGTGACATTTTATTTAAAAAAATGCAATTTGGTGTCTGTTTCTTAAAAATTTTTCTCCCGATGAGGGTGGCTTGTTTAATTCTTAAAAACTCATCCTTTCGGGAGCAAAATTTTTAAGAAATAGACACCAAATTGCATTTTTTTAAATAAAATGTCACATTTTTTTTTTTTTGTAGAAAAGAAACCACCATAAGATGTAACGAAAATTGTAAAAAGAAAATTGTAAATTCGGCAAAACAAAATTTTTTTTTCGAAAACGCATTGAAAAAATACTTTATATTAGGCGGTGTACGAGGAATTTTTTTTTTGTAATTTTAATTATTGTCGATTGCTCATGCATATTACAGTTGTACCTTTAGGTGTGTTCTCGCTCTTTTTCCATTCTAGTTCTATACAATAAACACTGAAAAATTAAATTATGTTACATTTCTGTAAGAATTTTTTATAGTTTAAAGTTAAAATTTCCTTTAAGCAAGTTTTAGCATGTATACTTTTAATAACTTTTGGCAACACTGCTAAAAGCGTGGGATGCTCCTTTGCGAAGTGAAAAGATTTAAAAACGAATTATTATTTTAAGAACACATTAAATACTTTGCAAAAATATGTCAGTTAAAAATAAAAGAACTGACAGCAATAATTTGTGTTTGTTTGTTGCATTTAAAAACTTACATCGAAAAAGTGTGGGAAAAATTTAAATGCAATGTGGCCTTCAAGAAAGTAAAACATTTTGCAGCTCATTAAAAACAAAGAAAATTTGAATTAATAAATCTTAACTGCCGTATTCATTAAAAAAGTTAAAATCGATATGAATTGCATTTTAAGAATAAATTTTGCCTTAAAACACATTTCAAACTTATTTTGTTTTTTTATTTATACGGCAGTAAGTATTTCCTATCTTTAAGTATTTCCATTTGAAATTGAAGTTATTCCTTTTTGTTTAGTTTCAGAATCCAGAAATTAAACGAAATTTTTTAAAAAGTTCTCTAGTTTTTACTGATTTTAAGATGAAAGAGAAAAAGCAATGTTTTTATGAACTTCCAAAGCAGCACCGTTTCTAAAATTTGTTAGACTTTAATTTTACTCGAATTTGGTTTTCAGAACCAATAAACTTCAGACAAAATATTTTTTTATTAATAAGATTTCTGTATGACGTGTTCTGACGTAATTTTGTGGTCATCACACAACTAGTGCTGGGATAATATCGATATTTTCTACTATCGATATTTATCGATAGTTCAGATTTCACTATCGATATTACTATCGACTGAATATTTGTACTTGTGCAGGAAAACTTTAACTATTTTTTTATAAGGATACAGTCCGTTGTTTTTATCACTTTATTGCAGTGTTCGAAAATAAACACTAAATATCGTTTTTTAATGTTCGGTTCGGTAGATTTGTGGAAAACACAAACGCTAATAGTGTTTGTGTAGAAAATCATTAAAAAAAACGTTTCCCTGTTAGTCATCTTTCAAACACAAAAATATTACTGTTTTTATCAAACTCAACAAAAGATGTGAACATTTAATTCCGTTCGGTTTTTTTTGAAAATCCACAAACTTCAATGTGTTCGGTTTGGCCCGTTAATGTTCGTCCCTTTTGGCTGGTAAAAAAAACATTTTTACAAAAACAAAATACACACACGAAAAAAACATTATAGAACATTAAAATATAATGTTTGTCTACAGTATCACTACAATTGTTCTGTTTTTTTAACGAAGAACCGAACATTATATAATGTTCTTGAAAATAGTTACGAACGGTATTAAGGGTTGTGAATGTCTACACAATCACTAAAAAATAGATATCGTTCCTGGGTGTGTGAGCCGAACGTTAAATAATGTACTGTTTATTTTCGAACACTGCTTTATTGAATGTATGATACGTACATACGTATGTATATACGCACGTTACTTAAGATGGCAGTTTTTTAAAAATTTATAAGTACCTTTCTGAAGGAACCGAAGTAACACGGACTATAAGAAATTCCATTGCAACTTTAAAAAATTTTCTAAATTCTAAACCCAAAAAAGGAATCAATCTAGCGGACTTATCCTCTAATGGTCGCTCGTTCATTGTTTTGTCCTATGCTTGCAATTGCATTTTTTTTACAACATTACAAAAATATTTGACATTTCAGTCCCTATATAAACATGTACAAATTTCGACTTAAGAACTTTAATTAGCAGTAAAATGCACTGCTAAGCAATCCATACCACTTGCCATTCTTGTTGTTTGTATTCATTGCTGTTATTCAGCGCGAATTAATAATAGCATGTAAAAATTTGCGGCAAAAAAATGTGTGTGAAAGTGTTTAGTGTTATTTACTACAATGTTGTATTATTCCATATAAAGTAGTATTTTGTAATAAGTCCTAGAACTTAATTTAGAAACCAAATTCTAGAAAATCCCAAAAAAAATGTGGCATTACTGTACTGCATTACTTTTTCTACCTTTTTGTTCTGTATATACCAGTTAAATGATTGGTTCTCCGTTTACTGGTCGTGAGTTTTTTCTTTTCGTACCTGTTTTATTTTCACCACCAATTGACACAAATTAACCGCAGCGTAACTACAGTTGGAAAGAGTTAATAAAAGTTTGTCATTTTGTTTGCAATTTCTACATTATTGATCTTAGACCCTATAAATTATATATATTCTGGGTCCTTATGAGTAGCGAAGTTGATTAAACGATGTCCGTCTGTCCATCCCTTTATCTGTCTGTTGAAATAAAGTTTCCCCAGAAATATTGGGAACTAGGTTGTTATACGTTTCTGTAACATATTTTCCATTAAATTTTGTTATTGAATTTCAGCCAGATCGGTTCATAAAGGACTGACTGATATCTGGGCAAATTGTCAAATTTGTACCCATAAATTTTAACTTTTCGCAGTCGTCTTATAATTTATGAACTTAAATTTTTTACTTTCCTCTTAAGAAAAAACTAAATAGCATTCCAGTAATGAAAATTTACAAAATCGGTCCACAAATGGACTAGTTATATACAAATAACTGCCTTTTTCCCCCAGGAAATAAAGGTTTTAGCGCAGTAGTGCCCATACCGTATGAGCTAGGAAGACCGATTTGTCTAAAATATTATTTAAATGTAAGAGAAATGATTTCGAGCCTTAACCGCGAAAATTACGTCAGCGACATCATTTTTAATTTTCGTTTTTTTTTTAAATAAATGTCTTTATTGGCAACACTTGCCTCATCATGTTCACATAAGTTACCGTTACGATTTTAGAGCAAAAACAATTTTATCGTAAGTCTGAGTTCATACGGCTCATGTCTTATTGACAAGATTCTTCCTTTTTCTTCTTTGAACATGAATTGGCGTTCAAATAATTCATGTCATGTTGACGACATGTTTTTTATTTTGTTTTATTTGATATTGAAAACAAAAACAAAATTAAACAACGAATAAGAAAGCAAAACGTAAAGACAGTACATGCATCTATGTACTCGTTTCTTTTCCCCTCGTCCCTCTCGCCTATAAAGTAGCAATCTTGTCAATAATACATGAGCCGCATGAACACAGACTAAGCGACAAATTTCATAAAAAATTTTTATGAAATAAAATAAAAAAAACACTCTACTGTTAAATTTGATTTTGGCGCTTACGTTATTTTCAGCTGGCTTTCATCTAAGTGTGATCTACCAAGTTAAGTGTTTTAGTGCTAGCTGAACGAATCGAAATTATTTTTTCAGTATTGTGAAACTCAAACTAATGCTTAACAACACTAAAAAAATAATTCCGATTCGTTTAGTATTGACTAAAATAATTAGATATTAAATTGCTTTCGAGTCGAGAAAGTACTCGATGACGACTGCCATAAACAGGCCCCTGGTCTACAAATTTGGAAATAAAATTGACTGCAGAAACGAAGCATGTTTTTTAACTACTCTGGGTGCGCTGAATTCCAATCTGGCAAAATTGGGATATCACGTATTGTTCATTTTTTTATCGCTTGCTGGCAATACTGTAAAACAGTCAATACTTTACTTCCACGACAATTTCACAATTATTTTTTTGACAGAAGCCCAAAATCATTCTCAATCTTCATAATAGAAACGTTTAAGCATGTCAGGGAGATCGTTTGTAACTGATTCAAGCTATTTTTGCTTTGCGTGTGTGGTGAATATTTGGTTGGACAAAAAGGAAATTCAATCTCAGAATCATTAAAATATGCATATTAACATTATTTTGGTTTTGCAGTCATAAACTTGGACAAACCGTGGACACCGACAATGTTTTGCATATTCTTCATTCGTATTTAGATTTTTCCCAAAAAAAAAAACTAGGTGCAGGGGAGCGTGCTCACTCACCAAGATTAAATGAAAATTGAAAGAATTTATCAAGGATTTGGAGACAAAATCATGCTGGGAGACTATTGCTGGACTCTAATACGTGAAACCGAACCAACAAAATACAAACGACGTTCAAATAACGCCATTCACTTTTGATAATTCATTGATTTTGAAATAAACTAGTGATTTTTTATGTAAGAAACGAAACCTGACGTGATAGAGAAAAACCAATTACAGATGCGAATTCAGCCCACCACCGTATGGGAAGTCAAATATTTAATAGGTGTGAATATAGCTTTACTAATTTATTTTTTTTATTTTAAATAAATACGTACTGTTTCGTTAGTAAAACTTTGTCTTGTACATGAAGAACGCCAAGTCATTTTTAAAAAATTTATTTTCAGATCCCACTTTGATTCCAGATCAGATCAAAAATATTTGAAATTTGTTTTTTCCTTAAACGTTTTGGATTTTTTTTTTTAATTTGTCGGGCTGTTGTTTCTTCAGCATTGTTAATTTTTCTTTCTGCAATCATCATATATATTATTTCTAAAGCACTTTTTTTTGTCGGTTGCAAATATCACCCATACCACCGCATCAAATTTAATGAATGATATCTTATTTCTGACACTAATGACGAAAAATAATTAGAAATATATTTTTGTTTGTACTAAGGATTCGTACGGGCAAAAAGTTAACGATGATCATGTCATTACCTCTAACATTGTATTCAAAGAAGTATTATAAAAGTATTTAAACATATGTATGTATGTATGTAAATATGTACGATATATATAATGATTTCTAATATTTTTATACTTTTAACAAAATGTATTGAAGTTACTAAAATTTCTATTAATTATTTTCATTTTATGTTACAAAAATGACAACTAACGGTGCGAAATATTCGCACGGGTCAACTAGTATAATTTAATTTGACTTGAACATTAATCCCTCCTACTTAGTTATTGTTTCAACAATAATATTTAAATTTAATATTGCTTTTACTTTTTTAATTGCATAATAATCGGTATCAACAAGCTCTTCTAACATTCTTAAATAACTCCAAGTTTTTTGAATAGAATTCTGTAGCTTCTAGCCAGACCCCATCCAGTTACTATTGGCTTCGGTGGATGCGAAACCAAAGGGATAAATTTTATTAAAAATTGCAATATTATCGAATAAGCTTCTAATTTCCTCTGTAACGCGGTATATTCCATGTACCAAGCAAGTAACTTGTAACAGTTTTGGATAAAATATTTTAAAACCATATAAGGTGCTGCATCGTTTTTAAATCGAAGGATCTTTTGCCGAAATCTTTAAAATCTTGTATTTAAAGCAAAGATCCAAAAGAATTTATTTATTTATTTTAAAATTTTTTTTTAAGGTTTTTTTGAGTATTTTAAAATTTTTTAAGAACTTTTTATACCCACACCACAATAGTGGAGAGGGTATTATGCATTTGTGCTGATGTGTGTAACGCCTTAAAATCTTGGTCCTAGACCCACCTTAAAGTATACCGATCGTCTTAGAATCACTTTCTGAGTCGAACTAACGATGTCCGTCCGGCTGGCTGGCTGGCTGGCTGGCTGTCCATGCAACCTTGGTCGCACTTTTGGAGATAATTTGATGAAACTTGGGTCGTAGGTTCTTATTAACACAACGACCAAGCCTATGCAAAATGGGCCGAATCGTATGACCACGAGGGAAGATAGGGGGAAATTTCTTCCTCTCAGAAACTATCGAACCGATTTCAATGAAATTTAAAACATAGATAGAACCATATCTATATGGACACAAAATGTATGCATTTTTTCAAAAATAGGACCACGAGGGGAGATAGGGGTCATTTCTGCCTCTCAAACCGATTTTAATGAAATTTAAAACATAGATATTTCCATATCTATATGGACACATTAGCTATACAGTTTTTCAAAAATAGGACCACAAGGGGAGGTAGGGGGCAATTTCTGCGTATCACAAACTTTCAAACCGATTTTCATGAAGTTTATAAGCATAGATAAATCTATATTTATATGGACACATAAGCATGATGTGTTTTTAAATACTGTGGTGTAGGATATCATATGGTCGGGCTTGACCGACTATACTTTCTTACTTGTTTTATAATATGCAAATTAAAAAAAAAATCCCTTGAAAATGCCACAATATGCAAAATATGCATTAACAACATAAAATGTGCAAAAATATGAATTTTCACTAAAATATGCAACAATATGCAAAGACAAATCAATGGCAATATATCGCAAATTTAATGACTCGGAAAGATAATTGGTCGACATCGTTCTTAGACTATCGACAGAAAACATACATTTGCAAGGAAATCGCATCCCTAATAAAGAGTATTTAATATTAAAAACCAGCCAAATCGGTTATTTATTTCACCTGAGCAACATAAAAGTGTCCTCACGAGTTAAGAATTTTGGTACGATAGGATCCATACAAAACAAGCTAGGAGGACAAAATTGAGCTCAACTATTACTTTCGGTTTGTTATTTTACCATGGTAAAAGGTATATAAGAATCGACATAACCGAATGTAGCACTTTAAGTTGTTCATTATTAACATTTCTATTTCTTAATTGTAAAAAGTTTCATTCCTTCCATTAATTAATAAAAAAAAATTAATAATTTTTTTTTTTTAATAAATTTAATATCGCAATTTTTATTTCTTCACAAATGTTATGTCGTTGCCATATGAATCTATCCATTCGTTACTTTACAGGCGGAAGAAACTAGAATATTTCTTAATTCTAATAAGTATATAAAACAAAACAAAAAAAAAATAGTTTTTTTTTATTTGCTTTAAACTAGCGAAATTTGGAGAAAAATCTTTTCTACGTTTAGCCATCAAATAAAATTTCAAAATATAACTGTTTTATTTTTGGAATTCGTATCCTTTTTCAGTTTTTCACTCACCTGTAAGTCTAATCCAGCTATTCCAGCATAAGCTAGACCTTGTGGTATAACAGTTAAGCCCACTGTCACACCAGCCATTAAGTCGCCAATAAAATCCTGCCGATTATATTTCGGTAGCCAAGTTAATATCGGCAAACGTTTATACAGGGTCTTTTTGCGAAAAATATTAGCCGACGTTTGTTTTAACCAATCCATGGTGCTGTTGCAACATCCAGGTTTGTCACTATTATCATCTTGGACTATGCAATCACTCGATGTATTAAAAATTGCATTCGGCGGTATGTCCAAGGATACTTCGGAATCCGAACTATTATTGCGCTGTGAGGGTTGATCGCTGCACATTTTCATTTGAATTTATTTATCTTTTTTTTTTTATAAACACTGAAAATATTTTCAAAAAATTTGTTTAACTTTTTTTATTGTTTAATTTAAGTATCTGTATTGTGTTCTTTCTCGTGGAGTATTTAAATGGCAATACATTTAATTATTTAATTTATTATATTATCTAATTATAAGAAATAATTATTTTATTTATTTTTTATTATTATTATAGGTATTAAATATCCGCGTTTTCTTTACTTGTGAACTTGTCTTTTAAGAGTCAATAACACGAATGCCACTTAAAATTTTCAACTTACGAACTGTGCTCGTCGTAGCCCAATCTCGATTTTAAATTGATCTGTGAATGAAGACAATCGTGCTTAAAACACAAGTTAAATGAATTTAATTGCCGGCATCAATTTAACAAATATTTCTCTTATAAAATGTTGTTTATTTATTATTTATTTATTTGGAATTTCTACTGCTGCGACTCTGCTTTGCAAAGAGTTCAACGGTACGGCATGAGAATACAATTAAAACTACAGACGGCAGGTAAATTATTTTAAAATTAAAATTGAATAATAAACGTATCAATAATGCTAAATAAAAATTTTATGGTTGTACTTCTTATTGAACTTTGGAAAGCTACAGCTTATGATTGAGAGTATTAAAATAAGTCTCGCAGTCTATTACAGTCTGAAACTTGTTAATCTATGTACATACAGTATGTCAAGAATATATTTTGACATGGTGAAAATAGTTTATTTTTTTACTTTAATCATAAAAAAGACTAGTTTTTTGTTGTTAAATTAAACAGCAGCAAGAATCAAGAGTAAAAAAATTTAGTAAAAACAAAATAAATACCAAAATTGAGTTGTTTTTGGTAGTGTTTGTTCCATCCAGGGTTGTGGAGTCAAAGTTAAGGTTTTTTTTTAAACGGAGTTGAAGTCAAAAACTCGCGACACCAACATTTTTCGGCGTAAAAATTTAAATTTTCTAATATTTTCCAATAAAAAAATTTCTTCGAAATTGGCGGTGAAATATTTATCGATTTGAAATTTTTACTGAATAATTTTCTAGCTTAATTTAACTACGTATTTAAAAGGTACTGAATTAAAAAAAAAGATTCAAATAATGTCTCATACACATTTAGCATCAATGTAAAGCTGGAGGTCCAAACCACGCTTTTTCGCCTCCAGGCAGCGCATGCTTTTATAACATTACTTGCGTTCTACGTTTCAAGACACATGCAACGCTTTTTATGCAGCAGCAGCCCAAGTAAAAATAAAATTTAATTTGTCAAAATCAGCTGATTTGTTCGAACGCTGCTTGTGACGCATACAAAAGTAAGCTTTAGTGCATGTAACTTACTACGTATAACTACACAGATTCTACTTTTTTGACAGCTGCGTATGCTGCGAAAAAGCGAGTAACGCGTGGTGTGGACCTCCAACTTAAGAGTTGTAGTTGAAGTCGGACTTAAGAAATTTAAGCGTTTGGAGTCAGAGTCAGATTTTTTGATGACTCTACAGCCCTGTTTCCAACTTTAATTTTTTCCTTAGTCAAGTAACCATATAGAGGCAAAATTAACTCAAATGAAACTAAAAGCCATTCAAATTCATTGGCTTATTGGAAGAAATTCTGTCCTTAAGCTGGAGGTCCACACCACGCGTTACTCGCTTTTTCGCAGCATACGCAGCTGTCAAAAAAGTAGAATCTGTGTAGTTATACGTAGTAAGTTACATTCAGAAAAGCGTAGATGCCTTCAGGCGAAAAGTTGGTTTACTTTCTACTTTTGTAAGCGTCACAAGCAGCGTTCGAACAAATCAGCTGATTTTGACAAATTAAATTTTATTTTTACTTGTGCTGCTGCTGCATAAAAAGCGTTACATGTAACTTGAAACGTAGAACGCAAGTAAGGTTATAAAAGCATGCGCTGCGTGGAGGCGAAAACGCGTGGTATGGACCTCCAGCTTTAGTCTCGATTGCAAGCTTCTACTTTACAACTCTATCTTAAAGCCAATCTGGTGCTACGGTATGGGGCACTGCCTCGGCCTCTAATATCGGAAAAATTCAAAGGCGCCAAAATAAACTTCTACGAATAATCACAGCCGCTCCCTGGTATGTTAAAAACTCAAACATTCATAAGGATCTCTCTGTGCAATTAGTAAAAACTATGATTACAAGATATGCAGTAAAATATTTAATAAATATGTATTTAGCTCGAAGTATGTATTTTAAATCATGGCGGCCACACTCGCTTAAGAAGAAGAGACACTGCAGCACTTACTTAGATGAGCTATAAACACCTATATATGTGAACAGAACCCGTGATGAAGAAAATTTTTGTCTGGCGCTGGCAGGACATACATAAATAAAGTATTAGGATAAGATTTGTTTAATTATTGTTAGTTCATATTTAATATACGAAGATTCAATAAAAAATAATGAGGAAAAAAAAAAGTCAAGTAACTATTGATAATGACTTGATCAATTTAGTTTTTTTTTTTACTAACAGACGATAAATTTACGAGAATTTCAAATGCCTGGCAACAGAACATCTATAGATGTGATTCTGTTAGATTTCTATAGCCACCAGATCGGAAAAACGGCCCAAGAATTATCTTAAATGTTCTCAATATGAAGGGAATAAAATATCGCGATGAAAGCGTAAATAGACTAATTTTAAAGCTTCCAACTTGGTTTCCAGTAAGATATCGGACAGAAGATGTGTAGTTTTAAGAAGAAAGGTAGACGAAAAACCAACTAAGAGAAGAATGTAGCGTGAAAGTCTCTAACGAAAAGTTAAGGCAAGTTTTCCAAAGGAACAAATATTCATCCAGAGAAGAACAAAAAAACCCTCCTTTACTGCAACTCATAGTTCCAAACCTGACGACTACTGGGATGACGTTAGTCTGAGTTCATACGGCTCATGTCTTATTGACAAGATTCTTCCTTTTTCTTCTTTGAACATGAGTTGTCGTTCAAATGATTCATGTCATGTTGACGACGTGCGTATGCATGTGTGCCTTTTGATATTGAAAACAAAAACAAAATTAAACAACGAATAAGAAAGCAAAACCTAAAGACAATACATGCATCTGTGTACTCGTTTCTTTTCCCCTCGTCCCTCTCGCCTATAAAGTAGCAATCATGTCAACAAGACATGAGCCGTATGAACACAGACTTAGAGTAGAGACGAGGCTAAAATAATGTTATTCCTTAATGATGCATCTAAAAGCATTGCAAAGTCGACCAAACTTTTAACTATAAAATTTCGAAAACTTTCGGCAATAATTTGGGGGTACATATCTAGTAAGGGAGTTGGATAAATTTGCAAAGTTTAAGAAACTGCAGTCGAAACCAAAAATTGTATACTTGTGTACAACTTTTTGCTTTTTGAGTTGGTTTGACAGCGTTTTACATTTAATGAATCAGAAGTAAAAGCGACAGTTTTTTTTTTTGCCAATGACAAATGAAGATGTGGAAGGAATGGCAGATTTTCTACTTTGACTGCAGTTTTTTAAGAGCTGGAAATTTGTTTTATTGAGAACCTAGATATATAAGATATGGAACGACCATGTGCAACAAAACCTTACAGCACTTGGTGTCTCCAACTTGCTCCAGAAATCGCTGGCGTTTTATTTTACTTTAGGCTAAAACCGACTCCCGGTTATGGTATATATAGTATAGTTGACCTGTTGTTTATGTTTTTTTTATTATTTTGGCTTGAGGTCTTATATTTATTATTTGCATAAGACCTCAAGCCAAAATAATACCCTAGATATATTTTTTTCTTTTAGTTAACAGTAACAATAGGTTCTAATACAATGCCGAATTTAAAATTTTATCAGGATAATGATCTTACAACATAAGGCTCCTTTGGTAAATACCTGGTTGCCGTGATTGATGTCAATTATCCTTAAATTGAGATCCATCTAATCTGTTATTATTAGTATGTACAAATTATTTCTTGACAGCAAAATTCTAGAGTTTATTTCGTTTTTTTGATCTTATAAAGCAGAGTTCAGAAAAATTCATATATTATCGTTCATATTTACCAACTCATGAATAAAAAATCAATTATTTCTAACCTTTTTTCACAGTCATGAATAAATTGGTAATTTTTTGCGCATTCACTCATGAACGTGAGAAATAAAAAAAATTTTGCATTTCTCACACATGAGGAATGAGCAAACTTAAAATTTCTCCTCACTAGTGTTGTTGTTGTTACTCGGCAATTTACACAGCCACAAATAGCCCGTGTGTGCATTCCGTGGAAGTTTGTTTTTTCCTTATGAAGAATTTTAATATAAATAAATCAAACTTTTCATATCTGAAAAATTAACATATAATTTTGTTTGATTGTTCGCTATCTTGATTAAGGAAATATAATTTTTTCCTCACCCTCATGAGGATGAATAGCGCAACCCTTTTAAACGTTCATGGTCGCTCATGACTGAATATTGAGTGAATGTTTCGGTACTCTGTTAAATAGTTAAACATTAAACAAATGTTGTTTTTTTTAATGATGAAAAGCCTAACAATACTATGTATTATTACGACGTAAAAACATTTTCTTGACAAACAGTTTAACATGTCAAAATTAAAATGCGTTTCATCCCTATAAACTCCTAAACTACTTAACCGATTTTGCTGAAATTTTCATAGTAATTTCCTGATTATCACGCGCAAAAATATATTTGTAAATTTTCAAGTTGGTGTGGAACCTCCCATATAAAGACAATATAAATTACAAAATTAGAGAACAATTTCAGTAAAAGTGTCCAAATTTGGAGCAAATAGTTTAATTAACCATACAAAACATCTGTCAAACGGTGAGCTGAACTGGAAAAGTGAGCGTGAAACTTCCCACAAAAGGACAATATAAATGTCTTAAAAGGATAATATTAGAAGTATCTAAATTTGGTCAAAATTGCTTTGTTATCAAGTTCGAGATCGGTTTAAAAAAAAAATTGACTAATTTTATTTTAATTGGGTTGGCGAAGTGCACCGGGTTAAGCTAGTAAAATAAAGATATGTTTTTATACCCTCCACCACAATTAGTTGTGAAGAGGGTATATCAAGTTTGTCATTCCGTGTGAAACTTTTTTATTATTCATCTCAGACCCCATAAAGTATATATATTATGGGCCCTTGAGTAATTTTAAGTCGATTTAGCAATGTCCGTCTGTCTGTTGAAAACACGCTCACTTTCGAACAACTCAAAAGAAATGAACAAACAGAGGTATGAATCAAAATGTGGAACCACCACCTAAAAAAATTGATAAATCACGCTGTTAAATTTCGTGAAGATCCGTCCATAATTTACCCTATGCCCCATATAAACACTACTCCCGGAAAACAGTTTAGTATACCTAAAACCGTTAAAAATAACGCTAGCGTAACAAAATTTGGTACGTCACAATTTTTTTAGGACTGGAAATAACACTGTGAAATTTCGTGACGATCGGTCCATAATTTGCCTTAGGCCCCATATAAACCCTACTACTGGAAAACAGTTTAGTCGCCTAAAACCATAATTAATAACAAATCGTCACAGTTTAAGATAATAAAAATAAATAGACATCATACAGATATTACTTCTTAAACATTCGAACTATCGGTGGAGGGTATCAAAGATTCGGCACAGCCGAATATAGCACTCGAACTTGTTTTTATTTTTTGCATTTTAAAAATTTCTGAATTTATTTTAAAACTTTCAAATTGTGTTTTAATTGATATTATTTTCTATTTTTATTATAATTGTCTGAACTTTAATTGGAAAAAAATAGAAACTTTTAAAATAGAAAATTCTAAAATTTAATAAGAAATTTGTTAAAGATTTCAGAGAATTTTAAGTAGAAGTTTTTACATTCGTAAAACTGCACGGGGCAGAAAAGCATATTTCTCATTATCTTTAAGGACAATCTAACCGCTTTTTTTTTGTCTGTCTTTCGTGCGTTTTGCCTTTTTTTTTTTTTTTGCTTTGGTTTGGCGACGTATAACTGTACTGAGTTAAAGTTTTTCGGTTTGCAACAATAATTATACGCCATAGTTTTTAACTTAAAATTTTAACCTATTATCTGGCGGAGGGCCGAAGAAAACTCGGATTTGACTTGGTGGAGTACCAAATATAACTGAGATAAAATACTAGTACAGTACTATACAAAACTCAAATTAATGATTGGTGGTGACTGGTGGAGCATTTTCTACAAATATGTTGCTTCTTAGACGAAGCTTCTATTTTGTGTAATACCTGGCAACTATTTAAGTTTTCCAAAAATTTTGCTTTATAGAATTCCAAAAAAACGAAAATATTAGAATTTGTCTGTTATGTTCAAATAAAAGCCCAAAAGGTGTTGTGCGGAAATTTTTCCTCATTATTTTCAGGGAAATAAAGGGCTGCAGTGAGTTGTTGTTTTTGTTAAACCACTTTTAGCTACTTGTTTAGTGGCTTTAAAGATACAGATTATAACGTTTAAATCAAAGAACGTTTAGAAAGGCCATATTAGTTAAGGGATGTAAAATGAAACCCATTGTTTGACAAAGATTTATGTTAAATGCAAGAAGAACTTGAAGAGTTATTAGGAGTACCACAGCCACATATTTTCTTTAATTTAAAAGGATTAAGAATTATTTGAAAGCTATCCCAATAGGGGTTCCACGTGAACCCAAATGACAAATGTTAGACTTGTTTTTTACATTGTGACTGGGAGGATATAAATCGAAGTGCAAACTAGGATCAAACGAAATAGTCACTGTGCTAAATTAGTACTTTGTATTAGATGAAATCAGAAAAGTATTAGGTTTTGTGCATTGCTGAAAAGTAGTAAGACTTTCACGAAAGATCTGTCCCGACAATAAGTGAACCGTTTAAAGAAAGTATTCAGCGCCCAGAGTATGCTACCATTATACACAGAGCTATAATTTTTCTCATATTGATATTGAAATTTTAAAAAAACAACCGAGTTCTTTTCTTTTTTGGTCGTGTGTAATTTCTTGCTGGGCCCTTCATATTCCACAATTTACTCCTTTTGTCTAGCTATTGACTGTTGCAAAATAATTCATTCGAAAGTGTCAAGATGTGATGGTTAATTCATTCTACTTGTATTATACGTTACTTAAATTTATTTTCTTTAAATTTCATATTAAAAATGCATAATACTAATTTTTTAGTAATTTAAGAGTCAGATTTAATTGGAATCTAATTGTTCAGTCGAATTTTATTTAAAAGTTTGTTTAATTTTCAAACAGTTTGATTTAAGTGATAAAATGTATTGTTCAATTTATAAGTTTATTTAAAAATTGTCTATTGTAGCCGTATATTAAGCATTTTTGTAGTTAACTACTCGTAAATAATTCTCATCAATATAAATTAATTTTTTTTTTATAAGCGCAGAATTATGCGCTACGCTCTAATAAGAAATATAATAAACACGGAGATGCAGCCAAAGTAAGTGAACAAACTCTTAACAAGTTTTATAAAAAAAACCATTTTAAGTTTCACGGCATTTTCTTGCTACGGAGCATATTTGTAAGGGAGAATACTAAAAAATAGCTAACAAAAACATTCAGTGTGTGAAACTGGTAGCTACACTCACCAATTTTTATAATTGTCGACTAAAGCGCTTTTTGTGTCAAACATTTATTGCTTCAAAGTGGGAACTCACCATATAAAATTTATGGTTTCCGTAAGCGAGATGGTAAGCGAAACTCTTACATTTCTCCCTTAAAAAACCTGCTTAGTTTGAAGCTCAATTTATTGGGATGTTTCATCTTAAAAAGTATATTAAACACCCAATACCCTGCAAATAATAGGACCAGTCCAAACACGCTTGTAAAGAGTAGCCCACAAGGGACCAGGACTAGTCCAAAAGTAACCCAAACGTATGGAAAAAACAAGAAGGGTATTCACGTCACAAGTTGCACCGTTGCAAAAGTACAAAAATATAACAACAACCACACAGACAATTAGTTGTGCGTAAATAATTGTCCTTGTGGTTGTTGTTATTTTTTTGCACTTTTGCTTTTTTGCAAGGGTGCAACTTGTGACGTGAATGCCCTTAAGGTCTATTTAACATTACGATGTCCTAGGAGAGGACCATTTGGACCACTAAGGAGTAGTTTTAAAAGTACTCCATGGTATACTCAAGAGAATTAGTTTTGAAGTCGTTTAAAAACGAAAGCATGTCGTTAAAAAACGAAGTCGTCTCACTACAAAAACTTTTTCACAATGACATGGTCCATGCTTGCATTACATCGGACCATTCCATGGAGTAGTCCATTTTATCAAAATGGATCAGGTGGTCCAATTTTATTTGCTGGGTAGAAACAAAAATATCTTCCCTAAGCCAGACGACTCTACGTTTCTCATAGTTTTGATAAAAACATATCCGTACTCTTGTCAAAACGAGAAAGATTTGGCAAAGACGTCTCTCTAAGAAGAAGTCATAAAGGAGTTGCATTTATATGTGTCTCAGTCTGTGCCGCCTTCCCTTTTTCGTCTAAGCAACTCTTATGAGAGTAACCTACACAGTAAGAATACCTTTATGAGTCCTGATCGAATTCCAGTCATGGGACAATATTCCGTAAAAAAAAACTCTTCATTTAGCTTGAACTTACGTCTACATGTATTTAAAAATATATATGATTATAGTTATTTTGTTTTTTTTTTTAAATTTTAAGTTTAGGAAATAACAAGTTAGAGTGCTATATTCGGCTGTGCCGAATCTTTGATACCCTCCACCGACAGTTCGAATGTTTAAGGACTAATATCTGTATGATGTCTATTTGTTATTATCAGGGCAAGGAAGTTCATGCACTTAAAATCGCAAAATATGCGCATAAAACATGAACTAAAAATCGTAAAATATGCAAAAATAAATGTAAAAATATGCATTAAAAATATATTTATTTAACCATATTTAACAAAAAAAAAAAAAAAAAACATAAATACATTTCATTCAGTTTTAAAAACTTAAAACATAGTTTAAAAAGTAGTAGTAGATAAAGATATATTTACATATTTTTTTTAAGTTATCAAATGTAAAACTCATTCTATTTTGTCTTAAAACAGTTTTAAGCATTGAAAATGTTCGTTCGACATCAACGGATGTAATAGGTGGATATTTAAAAGTGGTCAACTCCTTTGTAGAATATTAATTGTCTACAATTTTATTCTTTACTGCAGCCGTATTCCGTAATTCGCTAAAGCTAAATCTCTATCGCTAAAAATCTATAAAGTTGATTAAGCAATTTTTGGCTACAAATGTAATTCAGTAACGTGCATTGCTAAATTTGGCAATGTAATACAAATTTAATTTGCCGCAATTTTAGCTTTTAATGTCATCGCAAAAATTTTTTAATTTTGTTTTCTCTAAGGAATTTTAGCAATCGAGATTTAGCTTTAGCTAAGCGAATTACAGAATACGGCAGCAGGAAGGTAAATTAAAAATATCACCAATTTCTTTAACTTTTTAAATCCGGCATTCTTTTTTAAAACTGCATAAATGTTGGCTTTTATTTTTTGCCGATTTGACCTTCTACTTTTCTTATTTTAATGACAGCAACGAGTTTAACCGAGGTGTTCAATGATTTAAACCCCTGAAGTTCGGTTATTGTCGCGACTATTGTTTAAGTGTATAAATTCTAATTGAGCCTTTATATTAGCTACATTTAAAATATTGTTTACTTTTTTATCGCGACTGAATCATTTTCGTTAAAATTATTTACCACATCTTTAAATTCTTCAAAATTTTTGGCATAATACTCAACTGCCTGCAACCAGGTACCCCATCTTGTTATACATGGTTAAAACGCAAAGGTGACTTCAAAAACTTTCATGCATGGCATGAGCTTAGCATGTGACATGTTACATTTTTGAGTAAGATATCTTAAAAAAAAGGTCAAGTAGAGCAAAATTTTATTTTTATTAAAGGATTTTAAAAGAGGAATTGAATCTTTGAAAGTTCGAGCTATTGGAGCATGATCCACCTTTTCCAACTTTACAATATTTAACAAAAATTTGTGTTTACTCTGTTCTTCTTCTGCATTCAAGATCCCAATTACGTAGACAACGAAACGTCCTTCAGTGTCCATTGCTTCGTCAATAGACAGCCACAAATTATGTCACTTAGTTCTTTCAATAATGTCACATAGTTGTATAGTGTTCAACTTGGCGATATAAGTTTTTATAAGGGTTGTTTCCGTAGGAATGGTTTCATTGTTATATTTGTTTAAAAAAATTCTATAATTTTGGTTGATTAGCTAATAAAGAGGTATATCTGCAGACACCAGAGCATTATACAATTCAAAACTAAATTTGCTAGTCTTATTCCCAAAAGTTGATTTTCTTGAAATTAAAGTTTGCGAAACGTTTTCATAAATCATAAATCTTTGTGTTTCTGGCTTTGAAGGTGCTGATTTACTTGAAATTTTTAAATGAAACACCTTTTTGTAAACTTTGCAAAAAAGTACTTTTCCCTCTATTTTGAAGACTCAAAAACACACTTATTTAAAAGATTATTTTTTGAAATTTTTTCTTTTGGCATTTTTTTCCTTAAAAACAATTTATTTTATTAATACTTTTAGGATTTTAGGTCATACTTCTTACACCGTAAATCAAAAATATTATGTTGAGTTCTATTTTTTCTTCGCCGAACATTATTTTTATTTGCTGTTTCTTCAAGTAAAAAAAAAACGCGAACAAAATGAAATGTCAAAAACTGTTTTATTGTTACTTCTACAATTATGTGCACAATTATACAAATTGTATAATTTTTGTATGTGCTACTTTTTAAAACTAAAAGAAACAAGGTGAATTTATAATAAAATGTAGCTAATTCAGTACCAAACACCAACATGTTGTTTTTGCTCCTTGAAAATGTCGAAGTTAGCAGATTTTCTCATACTATTTTGACTGTTTGACAGCTTCAGAGCTGAAACAACGTTAACCAGCTGATTCACTGACTGCACCTTATAATGAATTCGCCTTGAACAGAAAGATATTTCTAAGCAAAAAACTAAGAAAAGAGCAATTTTTTTTTATAAATATTACAAAATATGACGAAAAATGTCAATTTATAACAAAATATGACGAAAAATATGCATTTATATCAAAATATGCAAAAACATGCATTTAAAGCAAAATATGCAAAAATATGCACTAACAAATTGATGCCATTTTACTGGAAATATTGTAATTCGCAAAGATATTAACTTTAGGTGGGTCTCAGAGTGCCGACAACAAACATGCATTTGCATGAAGTCCCTTGCCCTGGTTATTATTATCTTATACTGTGACGAGTTGTTATTAATTATGGTTTTAGGTGTACTAAACTGTTTTCCGATAGTTGGGTTTCTAGGCCTAGTGTAAATTATGTACCGATCTTCACGAAATTTCACAGTGTTATTTCTAGTCCTTTAAAACTGTGACGTACCAATTTCTGTTATGATAGCATTATTAATTATGGTTTTAGGCGTACTAAACTGTTTTCCTGTAATAGGGTTTATATGGGGCCTAAAGTAAATTATGAACCGATCATCACGAAATTTCACAGTGTTATTTCTAGTCCTTTAAAACTGTGACGTACCAATTTCTGTTATGATAGCATTATTAATTATGGTTTTAGGTGTACTAAACCGGTTTCAGGGAGTAGGGTTTCTATGGGGCCTAGGGTAAATTATGTACCGATCTTTACGAAATTTCACAGTATCATTTATAGTCCTTTTAAACTGTGACGAACCAAAATTTGTCATAATTGCATTATTTTTTACGGTTTTAGGCGTACTAAACTGTTTTCCGGTAGAAGAGTTTATATGGGCCCTAAGGTAAATTATGGACCGATCGCCACGAAATTTCACAGTGTTATTTCTAGTCCTAAATAAATGTGACGTACCAAATTTTGTTACGCTAGCGTTACTTTTTACGTTTTTAGGCGTACTAAGTTGTTTTCCGGGAGTAAAGTTTATATGGGGCCTATGGTAAATTATGAACCGATCTTCACGAAATTTCAAAGATTTATTTTTAGTTCTATAAAACTTTGATGTACGAAATTTTGTAATGATAGCATTATTTTTTACGTTTTTAGGCGTACTAAGTTGTTTTCCGGAAGTAGGTTTTATATGGGGCCTATGGTAAATTATGGACCGATCTTCACGAAACTTAACAGTTTAATTTCTAGTTCTATGTAACTGAGACTTGCCAAAATTTGTAATGATGGCATTGTTAGTTAGGGTTTTAGGCTTAATATACTGTTTTCCGGGAGTAGGGCTTATATGGGGCCTAGGGTAAATTATTGACGGATCTTCACGAAATTTCACAGCGTGATTTCCAGTTGAATAAAACGAATTGTTGCGAAATTTTATATCATTCCGTGCATTTTTCCACCATTTATGTTAGTTTTTGTAACAAAATTATAAATTTTTTTTAGGTGGTGGTTCCACATTTTGATTCATAGCTCAGATCCTATTGAACCGATTTTGCTGAATTTCAACCCCAAACTGCTTAGGATAACTACAAGCAATTTGACACCAAGTTTGTTGATTTCTTTTTAGTTTTTCGAAAGTGAGCGTGTTTTTAACAGACGGACAGACAGACGGACATGGCTAAATCGACTTAAAATTACTCAAGGACCCAGAATATATATACTTTATAGGGTCTGAGATGAATAGTAAAAAAGTTTCACACGGAATGACAAACTGAATATACCCTCTTCACAACTAATTGTGGTGGAGGGTATAAAAACATTTAACTTTAGAATAATTAAGGGAATGCTGCATTTTTGTACGAAGCTTTCTTTTGTGGTTTCACAAATCGTCCCAAAAATCAACGTCGATCAATGTGGCGCTAAAAAAAAGCGAAAAGTCGGGTTTCTCGTCCTCTTAGAAACCCGACTTTTCGGTAAAATCTCGCTAACGGTAACATTAATCTTAAAAATAATAATAATCAAATGTGAAGCTTAGGAAATTGCCTACAAACAGCATATTTGTAATTTTTTCGGGTGTTAAGAAGATTCGTTTAAAAACATTGTAAAGTCTTCACACAGCGGAAGATTTTGGAAAAAATGGAAATAATTATGGATTTTCTAAACGGTTAGTGCGATTGAATAAAATTTTAGATTAATGCCCAATTTTCAGGATAGTATTTAAATCGTATTTAAATACAGTGCCCATGTTCTGTAACTCTCGCGTTGAGAAAGTTTTCGATTGAAATGTGTGAAATGAAACAAAAATGCCATAAATTGAAACAAACAGTTGTTTTTCTCACTTAACTGTGTCTGTAACTTTTTTTTGGCGAGTACAAGCTGTCACGTAAGGAAATTACTCGCCAATTTACAGAAAAGGTGTGTCTGTAACATTTTGTTGAGAAAAGTTCCCGCTTTGAACTGTCAAAAGAACCCACGAATAAAAATGGGGCGAGAAAAAATTTTAACACTAAAAATCAATTAAAAATGCAAAATGCAACGAATAATAATAATAATAATTTGTTCTTGGCACATTTTTCATTGTTTTATTATTTTGCTTTTAACATTTTTATACAATTACCAATGTCTTTAAAGCTCGTTTGCAAACAACAAAAATGAAAGTGTCTCTTTACACAATTTGGTATAGCCGACGCACAGTGGCGCCATTTGAGTTTTTTCGTTGCAAAAATCATATCTTTTGAACCGAATAAGGTAATTGAACAGTTTAAACAGCATATGATAGATAACTGTTCAGCCTATGAAATGTGCATTTGAAAAGGGTGCTACGCTGTGTAGGGGCCTACTTATGGGTTATCAAAGTTAAAATTAGTAGAAAAATCAATTTTATGGTACCTAAAAAAAAATTATTTTTACATTTTTAGATTGTTTTTATTTTTTTTTTCTTTAGGGTTCTAAATTATTACCCAACAAATTAAAAAAAAAAATTTTTTTTTTTTAAATTTATTTTTTCAATTTTCTGTATTTTCGGTATATGGGTAATTCCATGTCAAAACGACCAAGAGTGGGACACGACCCCTTCCGATTTTAATGAAATTTGGTGAGAATGTTCCTTTTATCTTATAAGGAACATATATGAACGAAAAAAAATTTTAAAATTTTTTTTTCAAAAGTTATGTCATACTCAAAATGTCATAATTTCGCCGAATTAGCCGAATGTGTTGAGCTTATTTCTTCAATAACTCGAATAACTCGAATACTCGATAACTCGAATGCCGCGCACCTGGCATTTCACCCTAATTGGGGACGCTGAATTCAGTGGTGCTAACCGTTTTTTTAAATTAGCTCTTGTTTTCAAGATATACCGTTATTTCGAAAATGTAAGGCGCTGCACAGCATATATTCGCGTAACTCAAAAATGGTTTAGTTTATTGAAATAACTAAAAAAACCGAAATTCGGCAATAAATAATAAAGTGGGGTTGGTCATACATTTGACCCATCTAGGAGCATCCTACGCGCTGTAGGGGCCAAATTAAAGAATTTTATTAAACCGCAATATTAGTATGGCAACCATGTCTTTTTAACCTTTTTTACCTCTAGAAGCCAAACGGGCACGTACGGGCAGATAAAATTTTTGAATTATGTAAAGAAATAATCAAAGAACAGATTTTGCAAATATGGCAAATATAGAAAAATATAGATTTTTGTTATTTTCCGTCAAAGTTGAAAAATAGTGAAAAAACGGATAGTTTTTAAATAGTGATTTACCAGGAGAAACACAAAGCAAACAGTTCATTTTTTTTTTATCATTACACATTTAATAAATGCATCAATCAATACAAACAAAAAATAAGGCGATTCGTTACCTATTTTTCGTGATATTACACCTGAAATCGCAACAAATTTACTAAAAATTGTGTGTTTTTTTGAAAACCGAAAGTCGGTCAACTTTGAACGGCTATATCTTCTAAACTAAAAATGTGATATTATTAAGAGTGGCAGATTTGAAATCGTTGAAAAGTTTCCTATAACATGAGTTTATTCAAAACTTCGTCGGTGCTCATGAAAATTTTGATTTTTGCAACCTCGTTTGCTCTACGGGCGCTACTGTGCGACGGTTGTATTTTCGCCGTCGTCGTTGAAAAATTTTCAATTTTAGTAAATTTTGGTCGCCGTCAACGATATGTGTTACTGGCGTTCTGAACGTCTGCAATGTCACATCGGCTTCGAGTGCAATATTATGACATTTATAACGTAACGACGTTATCTCTTTTGATAGTTTTCGACATGAGTTGCAGACACACATTTTCCTCGCTATTCGAGAAACGATGGAATATTTTGTTTCACATCTTTTCGATGCAAGAAGTTCTCACTTAAGTTACAGAACATTGGTACAGATTGATTTTTTGAGTTTTCTTTGTAAATCTTATTTAATTAAGATAAAAGTATGGTAGCACTACTAAATTTAAAAAAAACATAGAAAAGTGTATTTTTTACAAGGTGGTCTGAAAAAAACAGCTAACTTTTAATGCTTTGCCTATTGTTGTTGTATTGTTCTAATATTAGGGCTACCTTGTTAACTTATTACAATGGAAACTTAAGTTGAATTTAAATGTACCAAATCGTTGAATTAAGTTTCATTTAAGTGTTAAGTGAAGAAGAGAATATTGTATTTAAAATATCGAGGGCCTATATTCAAAATCCTCTATCTTAAAAAACACAACTTTTCAGGAGAGCTAAAAAACTGTTTTTTCGCGTATTTCTTGAGTTATTAAAATTCGGTATTCTACAATAGTTTTGAAATCTACTACTGAAGCTCACAGGTAATTGGTTCATAAAATTTTGCATTATTGGGGACTTTATGCGAGATAGAGGGGTTTGCTTCTCAAAAATATTCGATATGTATGTATGAAAATGAAAAGATAGAAGGTTTTACATTTTAATAAAAATTAATTATTTTGAATTTATTTATGCCATCTGTCAGTGTTTAACGTGGCTTATTTAAGATAATGGCTAATAATACAACATAAGATGAAAAAAAAACTTTACAATTAACAATATTAAACAAAAAGTTATAGCAAAAATTTTTTTTCTGCTTTTTTAAATATGTTTCGAGTTTGACGCTCTTCAAATCTCGCAAATTCTTCCACTTATTTGGTTGAATTGAAAGTGGAGCAGAATATAGAGGTTTCGGTTCAATATTGTCTGCACGCAGAGAAAAAACATGGTTACTGAGTGGTCACTACGACCATTTTTATTCATATTTGCCTTATATGTTTACCCTAATAATTTTATTATAGTCCTAATATAACTTGAAAAAAAATTTTTTGTCCTTAACATTTTTAAAATCACTATAATAATATTATATGGTGTTTTACACCTAAAAAGTTACTCTGATCTTGCTTAACATATTAAATTATGTGAAATGTTTGTTACTATAATAAATATATTTTCAACTATACAAATAAAATCATAATATAAGTTGCACACAAAAGGTATGTTTAGTACCATAATTTTTGTTTGCTTTAAAATACATTTTCTAAATGAGCATTTATTGTTAAAACCAACAGTGTGTGTTTATAAAGAAAAAAATTTCTTCCGTCCGCGAGCAGTTAATCGGCAAACATGAATGATTACAAAATAATTAAGAAGTTTTACAAAATAAATTAGTTTATTAAAACAGGTATGTTTTTTATTTAAAATTATAATCAAGTATAAATATGCAATAACGTTGCCTTTCTAACACCCAAGAAACCCTACAACATTGAAGCCGTCCTGGAAATTATTTCAATTGCTGTTCCAGAGTGTATTAAAATAGTGGATTTTATAATAAAAAAAAAGTAAGTCTTTATTTAATGTTATTTTTTTAATATATGTATATACATTATATGTATTTGAATTATCTATGTGTTTTTAATAAAAAATATATTCTTGATATTAAAAATTTTATTGGTTTTATTGTGACAACCATATAACATGTTAAAATAGACATGATGCATGGTGTTAGGAAATATAGAAACATGGTTTGAATAATCGTTTGCGTTTTTCTTCTGAACATAATAATATGTTTGAGACAATAATTAGCTATAACATTATGTCTGAACATATATTGTTACTTAAGACGTGTTTGACACAATCATAACCACAAACATTAATGATAGTTTGCGATTCTGATTGTATCAACCATGTTTTTTCTTTGCGTGTGTATAAGGTTTAATACGAACAGGAAGATCAACGTGATCTGTATCAAAATTTATTTTATATTTTACGCTACCATCTGGAAGATATAAATAAGGAACGGAATCGATTGGCAAGTGTTTAGATTGATTTTTCAACTTAATCTCTATCCTAGCATGGGCATTTGCGTATGGCCTTTCTCTAAGAACTTCTGTTCAATAACTTTATTATTTTAAGCAACAAAATTGGATAGAGCATTAGATAAATAACGGTTACGGTTTTGGTAGCCACATCCATCCGAGTTTGTAATTGGCAATAAATCTGATAAGCAATACCTTTTTAAATGATTTATAATAAAGGAAACAAATACCGACGCGGACAAATCACCATTGATTTTGCTCCACCAATAGTTTGTTCACTGATGAGTACCTATATTATAAATAGTAAAACTGTGTACCTGAAGGCGTTGCTTAAAGTTAATTACTGATGCATTAATATTTTGACAAAGTTTTACTGGTTAAGCGTCCATTGTAAAAACGTGACGTACACCAGTCTCAGCTGCAATTTTATCAATACTTTTTTCATACTGTACACGATGTTTTTTTATTAAACGTGTTGATTATATTCATCAGCTGATACTATTATGTAAGTTTATCACACGATAATAATATTTTAATTACATACGATTCCAACTTTTACCATTTATTTTTATGACATGGACATTATATTTTAATATTTTAATTATAATTCAGTTCAGAATCGGCTTTCGCTATTTTAATAAACCATTAAAAATGTCAAATTCATGTTCAGCTTGCAGAAAATAGTAAAACCCATGCATTGCAGGAACAAGTTATTCAAAAAAGTATTTAAAAATTTATTATTAGAAAAGATAGAGGGTTTTGCATTCGGAAAAATTAATTGTATAAGATAGAGAAAATACAAAAAAATAGCAAAAAAGAATATGTTTGTTATGAAAATCACACCATAGATGAGGGTTGCTTTACTGAACATTTTACCATTAAAAAGTAATTTTCGTGAAAATCAAAGATAGGCCCTCGATATTAAGGACTTGCATTCGAATTTAAGTTTTGGATTTGGGGTTTAATAAAAAGAATCTTATTTTATATTCAAAATTTCTCAACGCAAGGTGAATGGTTTTAAAAAAATAACCCCCTAAAATTCAAAAATTTAATATTTTTTTCTTTTTAGAATTTTTAGAATATAAGAAACTTTGTATAGCAAGGAGACTAGGTGATCGTAAGTAAGACTATCAAAACGATGGCTGCGGGTTTGATTCCCGACAGAGACTCTGTTATGTTTCACTACAACGGACTAAAGGTATACGTTGCTATTGCTCGGTAAATTTAAGCCTGTTTCACACTATGCAACATGTCGCACAGAAGTGTTTCAAGAAACAAAAGACTGGTGACAAAATGTTAAATCATCTTTCGAAAATTTTATTTTTTTTTTAGTGGAAAATTGCCGTTGCAGGGTGTTATCTCTTGATGATTCAACAGTTAAAATTTAAGCCAAAATAAAAGTACACATAATTATCATTAGATGCTGTTTGGTGATTTTTTTATTCTTGCAAAGCATTCATTCAATAACCTCTTCTCAAAACATGTTTCATGTTCGTAAATTTAAATCGGTACAAAATGTAAAACTTGCAAACGAGTTAAAATTGGGTTGTTATTGTAATGAAATCAATTTGTTTTTGTGAAACGGGGGTTTTCTTAAAATTAAATCAAATTCAGTATCATATTCGAAATTTTTTATAAGAGTAGCTGTAGATATCACGTGAAGTAGTCCATGTAAAATACATAAATTTAAAAAGAAGCATTAATTCGCTCATTAATGTATAATTAAAATGTGTGTTTTTTTTTTTTTTTTTTGTTTGTTTGATTTAATGTTATTAACAAAAAAAATCACAAACAAAATATAGTATTATCAAAAATATTATTTTTATGGCAACATACATACATTCAACGAAATTCATAGTTATTTTTTGAAACAAATTATGTACATATTAAACTTAAATATGTGTCATATACTTAAAAAACGAAAGTAAATCGAATATTAAAGTCGTAAAACAAAATAACTCAGTGGGGTTTTTACTTATTTACTCGACTTATAGAAGGTGTAGTAAACTTCTAGCGTAAGACATAACTAAATGAAATGACGTCATTAAAAATGTTTATTTTTCTAAAATCATATTTTTTATTTTTGACAAATACCAATACCAAAGAATCGCCTTTTCAAAATAATTTTCCCAACTAGCATTTTTGTAAAATTGTCTTAATGAATTTTTTCAGATCCCTTTCGATGATTAAAAACTTCTTTATCCCTTTGCGAATGATAAATTATTCAAATATATTTCAATCATATGTCATATCACCAGAGCGATTGAAAAAGGATTCACATATGATTCGTTCATATGCTCAAAAAGAAATCAGAAAATTGTATTAGAAATTATTCTTTAAGGTGATTCATTGGTAGGGTACCATTTTCTCACGACGGGAGTATAATTTATGATCGAAAAATGTGGTCATATGATTCCTAAAAGATTCAGTTATGATATAAAATGCTAAAATGCTGGGTGGCTACTCTCTTTTGTGATGCGAAAGAAAATAGTAGCAAATCTAGTGATTGATAATCCTAAATTCGTTTGTGCATTTGTCTTTCGCATCTTTTTATTTTTTTTTTTCGCAAATCATCATCATTTATTTTATTTAAATTTCGAATTTATATGACATATTTTGACATTTCATTACTGGTAATCTGCACCATCTTTAATTGGTATTGCCAATGTTGCTTCATTTTAAAAAAATTTTGCAAAAACGAAAAAGAATACCAAATTGACATTTAGCTTTTGTATCGTATCAAAATTGCATTCGCATTGCAATAGAGCGTAGCCCCCTGGGTTTTATTAGATATAAATAAATTATGAAAGAAAACAATATACATATGTGCCGGGTTTTCCAATAGGTACTTGACAACTTTGAATTTAGTTTAACATCTAACTGTTACTTTTCTTTTATTTCAGTAAACTCAACATTTTCATCATTGTAAAGAACACGAACAACAACGTATGCAAATTATAGAAATGTACTACAGAAATTTGGAGTCGGTAACCGCAACTTTAAGAGCGTTAACCCCAACTTTCGGTCGTTATTTTGCCCTAGTAGACAAGCAATAACAAGTTTTGTGCAAAAATTTGAGTCTTCATATTCATTGTGTGATTCTGCCGTGCCGTTCAGGCGCCTGTAGCAAACGATCTACATTCCGCGCCGTTCTCAAGAACTGGGCATCGCTAAGACCACTTTATGGCGAATTTTGCGTAAAGAAGCCGATGGACCATTTGACGCGACGTTCGTTCTCCGATTGGGCTCTGGAAAAGATGTGTCAAGATGATGAATTTCATCGCAAAATCATCTTCAGTGACGAAGCTCATTTTTGGCTCAATGGGTTGGTCAATAAGCAAAATATGCATTATTGGTTTGGTGAAAATCCGCATGTGCTTCATGAATCACCACTTCATCTACAAAAAATAACTGTTTGGTGCGGTTTGCATGCCAGCGGTGTCATTGGGCCATATTTTTTCGTCGACAATAACGATCGTCACGGCGTGAATGGCGATCGTTATCGCGCCATGATTACCGACTATTTTTGGCCTGCATTGAAAAACATGGATTTAGACGACATGTGGTTTCGACAGAACGTTGCCGCAAGCCACACAGCACACGTTACAATCGATTTATTGAAGAATAAGATTTGTGAGCGTGTTATCTCAAGAAATGGACCAGTCAATTGGCCGCCGTGTTCGTGCGATTTTACGCCTCTTGACTTTTTTGGGACTACGTCAAATCATTGTGGTATGCCAACAAGCCGACAGCGTTGGAAGAACTCAGAGCCAACATTGAAACAACATTGGCCATATGAACGAAGTCGAGTTCCATTCATAAATGTTTTGATTGTATTTCAAGTCGATCATAAAGTTTTGGCAATATCTCAAATGGTTTGCGTTTAAATTAGAAAAAAGCTGTCAAGTACTTATTTGAAAACCGGTTATTTCTACACGGAGAAAAAAGTTTTTTTTAACACGTTCCCCTCCAGCAAAACCGTTTTAAACGAAAAATGTTTAACATATTATGATCCATTTAACAATATTATTGTCGTCGACAACCATTAACAAATTTAAACAAATTAGGCCCCTACACGAAGCCACAACCATATAATGGTTGCCTCTAAACATGTTATGGCTAAATATGACAATTAGATGAGTTATAATTCGCTGGTCGAAAAATGTTTTTTAATTTTTGAGATTGATTAACTGGCAGTAAGTTTTATTTAAAAATACAAAAACTTGAATTTTTATCGAAAACTATAGAAGGAAATTCCGAAGATTTCCCATATAAAAATTATCCGGAATAGAATGTGGGAATTATTACTTTTTCATAAATTATTTTCAATTACATTTCAATTTAAATTCAACTCAAATATAATATAAATAATTCTCCGGAATTATAAAATTAATTTTCCAAAATAAATATCCCAGATGAAAATTCCAGCAAATTTTTTTCGAATAAAAAAACCAAGATCTATACTTTCATATAGTCCAGACTATGCTATTTTTAAGCATATGTTTTTTTTTTTTAATTTAACGTATTCTTGTTACACCAAATTTGTTACGTGTTAGGCGGTGGACAGACAACTCTACAACCTTTGCCGCCGATTGTTTTAAATCTTGCTTCAATCTTCATCGCATCAGCATAATTTTTTCCAACAGCAAAAATATTGATTTTCTTAGTAATTTATTTTTTTTTAATTTTCCAAGTGTTTACTAACATTTGACTATGGCTGTATGAACATAGTTTACATTATTTGAATGCATTATGAATGTCAGCTTAAAACATACAACTTTCTAGAAATTCTAAACACAACTTTCTAGATTAAATTTACAACCCTTTTAAAAAGATTTATAGGAATTCTTTAAATATTTTAAAAATAACAGGTTTTTTTTATAAATAAGAAGATAATCTAGTAAAAGTAATAAATTAATATACCAGAGTCAGATTATGTCATAAATATTTATTACTGTAATATATACACGTTGAATTACTTAAACACAATCGGTTAATGATCTTTATACTCTTAATCTATTGTAGAAAATTTAATGATTAGAAGAAATTAACTGCTAGGAAGTGATTTATTCGACAGTGCCGAAAATCGTACATCATCGTTGTACTATAATATATTTTATGTGATTTATGGCAAACAAGCTCATGACTACAACAACAATATGGCACTAGGACTCTTGTGAATGGTTGTTTCAATCGTATTGCGGTTATTATAGGAATGGTTTAAATGATAATTTTATTTTAAAAGATTTTGTTATTCGTGCTTAATTCCTAATTTGTATTCTTGATAAAAACACTGCAATTTATTGTTGATGGGATAAGCTATTCCTATGCGCATTTCACTGGTTGCTTAGGCCAGATCGTCAGGAAACTTCATCCATAAAGATTTTAGAAAAACTAAAGATATTAAACCAAATAAAACTGTAAAGCGAATAAGAATTATAAGTAACAGTTCTACTTGTAACAATATCAAAGTTTAAACAAAAACATCAACAATAAACAGTGAGTTTATCTCTTCTTACTTTCCCCACTACAATTGATTGGAAGTCTTCCCACATTAATAGTTTTTATCAAGAATAATAATTGGGAATTAAGCACGAATAACAAAATCTTTTAAATTAAAATTTTGTGTTCCCAAAAATGTCTTTGATAATTTTATTGTCAATTTTTTTGCATAATTCACTGCAACACATGACAACTGTATTCATGGTGAAACGTTTCTATGTCATTCCTGGCAAAAAAAAAGCTCATGAAAAAAAACTACACAGGCTGACTTGACAAACATGTACACAATTTACGCTTGTGCAAACCTTTTGCGTCGGAAATAAGAGTGTTTGGTTGTTTGACAAACACTCACACATGTTTGAAGAAAAATTACACATTTTTGAAAAAGATTTAAAGAAAATAATTATTTGACAATTTTTAATTTGTGATATTTATTCTTAAGGATTTTTATTTTTTCATCATGATGGATATTTATATTTGAAAATAAATATCAATGTTTGATTTTTTTTTTCAATAAATGAAAATAAATTTTAATCAACAAAGATATTTATATGATAAGGAAATGAAAAATAAAAAGTGTTCGGGTTTCTGGATAAATGTCTACTTAAGAACAGTTTTATCTTCTTAGTGCCGTTTTCACAACTTACCGATAGCTAAAGGTAGGAATTTATCGGCCATATAAAAAGTGTTCCATTATTACAACTTTAATTTTACCTACCAGATAGGATGAACCTTAATTTATTTTATCGCTCACTTTAGGTGAAAGTAAAGTTTTAATAATGGAAAACTTTTTATAAGGCCGGTTAAAGTCTTCTTTTAGCTATCGGTCTGGCAAGACTGTCAGCAGTTAAATATCTGTCATCTGAAGTGTCAATGTTTGGTAAAGGGTTTGCCATTTACGAATATAGATTGTTTAAGGAGCGTATAGACGACATGTTTTTGTCATCTGACATGTCAAATTTCCCACTGCAAAACACATACATGTCGTGTGTTACCTTTTTAACTTTGCTTCTGTAAAAGTCAGACGCAAAGTCATTTGACAAAATTTCAATTAGAGCGTGCTCTATTTTCTTCTGACAAACCATCTGACATCAGAAATCTATGCCAGGAAGAAACTGGCAGCGGCGTCAACTATTGACGGAATCATTAGCCGGCTGAAGTTAATATTTTACAATACCAAGATATGTATGCTCATCTTACCATTGAATAGAATTTATGTAAATATATACATAAAAACCGTTTCATTATAAAATTCTAAATTGGCATCTCTAAAATAAAAGAAAAAAATGTTAAGATGGCTAAATTATTTTACGGCGCAAATAAATATTTTCGTGGCGGCAGCAAGCTATTTTGAAACCGAGAACTACTTTGGTTTTTGCAATAACAATGCGAAAAAAAACAGAGACAATGTCAGAAGCAAATTACATGTACGTTTGTGACCGAATATTATAAACCTTATGTAAAACAGCAATTTTGACAGACATGAACAATTACATGTGAATTGAAAATTTGACATGTCAGATGACAAATACATGTCGTGTACGGGCGCCTTTAAGAAGCAAATTACATGTACGTTTGTGACCGAATATTATAAACCTTCTGTAAAACAGCAATTTTGACAGACATGCACAACTACATGTGACTTAAAAAGTTGACAAGCCTGATGTAAAAAACATGTCGTCTACATGCACCATTGACAACCGAAGAAAAAATACTTAAAATTACTACAAAAGTGGTGGTTCAAACGTGTCCACTTTTCGAGTATTACTTGTGTGTTCACGTGTGTAAGTCCTTTCAATGTGCGCACTTCCGATTATACCGCTTCTGTTAGTGAAAGAGTAACGGATAATCCAAATTTGTCGATTCCATGGCCGTATTATAATATAATATATTTGGTTTCAACAAGACGGTGTCACGAACCACACAACACTAAAGGCCTAACCATAATATACATAGCCTTGCTTAACCTACTGTCAATACTTAACAAAAAGTCTCTCAAAAGTATTTCAAATACAAATTAAAAAACATTTGATTCCGTACGGAATGTGCGATCAGTTTCGCACTTTGCTTAAGCAAATGACAGTTTCGTAAAACTTAACAAAAAGTTTCCTTAAGTTCGATATGGTTTGCCTCATATGATTTATGGCCTAACCATAATGTGCTTAAGTTGGATTAAGCAAATGTGCGAATACATGTAAATCATATGAAGCAAACCATATTGAACTTACGGAAACTTTTTGTTAAGTTTTATGAAACTGTCATTTGCTTAAACAAAGTGCGAAACTAATCGCACATTCCGTACGGAATCAAATGTTTTTTGATTTTGTTATAGTTTTTTTAAATACATTTGAGAGACTTTTTGGTAATTTTTGACAGTAGGTTAAGCACGGCTATGCATATTATGGTTGGGCCTTTACATGTATTCGCATATTTGCTTAAGCCAGCTTAAGCACATTATGGTTGGGCCTTAACTATTTTGGCTTTGTTGCATGGAAAGTTTTCAGAACGCGTAATTGTCCACCAAGACGTCAATTGTCCACCAAGATCATGCGATTTAACGCCGTTTTACTTTTTTTGTAGGGCTGTGTCCAAGAAAGTGTCTACGCGTATAATCCCCTATCGTTACAAACCAAACTTTGTCAAGTTATCTCCGTGATACGGCCCGAAATGTGCGAAAAAGGTCGAAAATCCAAAAGCGGTCATTAATGCGTTCGTAATGGCAAAGTCCAAGCATTATAATTAAATTAAAGTTTCATCGCTTTATTTAAATTTACTTTTAAAACCGAAAAATGGATAATCCTATATTATATTATTTAAGTTATTATTTTACAAATTACGGCGAACAAAAACTGTCGGACAACGGTGTTCTACTGTATTCTACTGGCTTCAGTGATAAGTTATAACTGCCAAAAACTTGAAAAAAATCATTGCCATTCAATCATTCAATTAAAAATTTTCTTAAAAAAAATAAATAATTTTTAAAACTTTTTGCTTGCCTGTCCCAGTAATTAGGACGCAATATTAATATGTTACAAGTTAATGGGTTGGTTCGAAGGGTTAAATAAAAGTATTTTTTATTAATAAATAATGCAAATTTAGAATGTATCTAAAGTATGTACATTGTAATTAATTGGTGGCAAATGATGCAATCACTTCTAAAAGAGATTTTTAAATTTCTTTAAACAAATTAATAAATAATTATACAGTATGTCTTGTAGTTTTGTTCAATTATTTATTTACATATTTCATACCTGTTGATAAAGATTTTGCATTTGGAAATTCTACTAGCGGATATTCTATAACTTTTTTGACAATAAATATCAATCAATAAACTATAATTTCAAAATTTATCCCCGCAAATAAATTAAAAACCACAAATTGTCAATTTAACAAATTCATAAGCAAAAGACGGGAACTTAAAAAGAATATAAAGGGTCTTTCAATAGGGACTTCCGAACATTGGAAACTAATAGCAGCCATATTATAAAAGCTACATCTGACGAATTGGTTGTATGTAATTTCTTCAGTTTGTTTTGCCAGGTCAACGTGCAAATAATAAAATTTTAAAAACTTGAAAATTTTTTAAACGGACTCCTATTGTCATCGAAATCACTGTTTGGTGTGGACTTTGGTCTGACGACGTCATTCGTCCATATTTGTTTGAGAACGACCAGGCCACCAACGTCAATGACGAGCGATACAGGTGAATGATTTCCAACTTGTTTTGTAGCAATAAAAAATTTTCTTGTTTTGCGAAGCACTAACAGTAAATTTTATAAAATAAGCGCATGTTTATGGGCTACGCAATAAGACATACAGAGATACAGTAAGGTAAGTGAATGAATTCTTAAAAAATTATAATTCACAAGCATACACCCGCTACTTCGTTAGCGTCTCCTTCTCTTCGTGGACATATTTTTATGCCAAAGTTTATTTTTCTAGTATAAAAATTATTTTCGGGAACAAAAAGTTTATTATAATACGATTTCCGTATGACGTGCTAAATTCCCAATTTTTCATATTTGATTAATGCACTGAAATTTATTGTTGAGGGAAAGCTAGCTTCTATTTTTCTAGGTTTAAACTTGTTTAAATTCTAGCATTTTACCCGCTACTTTAGTGGAACCAAAAAGCTAAAGAAAAATTTAAAATTTCCCGTATTTCCTTTTTTGGGTACTATATTTTTCCCCCATTAAAGTATCAAAAATTTCAGTATTGTAGTGGTAGCCCATAATTTAGTACGAATATGTCAATGAATGGAGGAAAATGTTTTGTAAAAAAAAGTACCAAAAATAGTTACAATTTTCACCCTTAAATGTTCGAATTTCGAAAAAGTACCAAATTATTATACGTATTTTTTTGATAAGTTTCGAATGTGGTATTAACTTTGTTTCTATGTTTATTGGCAAAAAAGTACTAAAATTCAGATTTTACATGTTACTCCCTAATAAGGCCGAATTTCAAAAAAGTACCAGACACCTGTTCGCATATTTTTCTAAAGAATAACGATAAGTATTACCTTTATTTTGCATCTCTTTTAGTTTTGGTGATATAAGGTTACCGAATTTTCCCGTTTTTACCCCCTAAACATTCGAATTTCGAAATATCCCGTCTTAGTGGATTTGGGGAGTGCCCAATCGCTAGTCCAAATTTGGGCTAGGCGATGATGAATGACTCAGTCAATCACGCAACTCTTTTATATATACAGGTAACCCTCGGTTTACGCGGTCTGTTGGGACCGAAGAAAGCACGTGTAAATCAAATTCGTGTAAAACAAGGTTCAGGACTGGTACAAATTCCGTTTATGGGACCAGAAATTTAATATATCGTGTAAATCAAGACATGCGATGCATACAAAATTAAATTTTTGGGCCCAAAAACCGCGCTAATAAAAAACATATAGAATTAAAATTTTATTTTAAATTAAATGATATTTCTTTATAATGATATGTATAAAGCTTTGTTATTATATTTTATAAAACATTTGAATTAAAAGAGAACAAAAAAAAAATGATTGAACACATTTGAATATTTAAAATCAAAAATATATGTAAGAAAATTATGTCAATTGTAAAATAGTCAAAAACAAACTAAGCCTAAATTGACTAAAACCCAATAAAATTTTACTGGTTTCTGAAAAAAATTAAAAAATGTTCAGGTTACTGAAAAAAATTGCAGTAGCCTGTAAAAATTTCCATTAATGCAAAAAATTTTAGGTACATTGAAAAAAAATCTTTTAATTTTTGTAAAATATGTCAGTATGAGCGTGTTTTATTAAAACCGCGCAAAAAAAAGCGCGTAATTCCAAAAAAAAGGTTACTATTACTGATCCGTGTTATATCTAAATCGCGTAAATGAAGTACCGTGTAAATCAAGGGATACCTGTATATAGATTATAAGGATAATATTACAGAAAAACGGTAACCAAAAAAATCAGTGTGTAAAGCTGATCGTTGTATACACCAATTTTTATATTCGTTAAATAAAACGCTTCCTGAGTCAAAAATGTATTGCTTCAATGTGAGAACTCGCCATATAAAACGCAAGGCTTCCGTAAGCGGTATGGTAAGCAAAACTTTTTCATTTGAAGCTCCATTTTTTATTGGGCAACGACTTGCATGGTCATATCACGTGTAGATGATGTGAACTGAGCACCGAGATCGCAGAAACCATAGCGGCCCTAAACATAACCCATGCCATCGGGCAAATTTAGCCTGATTTATGCGCAGAGTCATAGAAAATAAGGCATATTGGTTGCGTGTCACCCAGCAAAGACGTGTAGGACATTTGCAAAATATAATATTGCATATATAATGGCATCGATAGACATTTCCAACCAATTAAAAATTACCTATAATATCTAACACATACATATAATGTTATTACCCACACCACAACATTTGGAGGAGAATTATGAGCTTGCGCTAATGTGTGTAACAACATTAGTCATAGAATCAAGTATACCGATCGAGGCAGAATCACTTTCTGAATCGAACTATTGATGTCCGTCTGTCTGGCTGGCGGGTTGCCTGTCATGTAAACCTTGTGCTTTTTTAAGATAGTTTAATTGTACGTTTTTATTGTCATCATGACCAAGCATTTAAGAACTGGTTAAAATGGGTGAGAAATTTCGTAGAGCCCCCATATAAAATGAATTCCGGAATAGACTCTTTGTGCTTAGGAGCCATCTTATCACGATGGTATTTAGATTAAATTTGGTCCAAAAATGTTTCACATTACCAAATTAAATTTGAATCGGTTCTTATTTGACTTTAGCTTTCATACAAATACCACCTGCGAAAATATCATTTCAATTTAAATGCTGGGTATTGTGCCTGTAAAAATACTGTGGTGTAGGGTATCATATTTTCATGCCAGACGGACTAGAATTTCTTACTTGTTTTATATAAATTTAAAGATAGCAAGCTCCTAACGAAATACCCTTTATATAAACGAAAACTTATCACACAACATCTATCCATCCACTTTGGAACCTATCGATCATGAGAGAGCGCAATTGTTATTTTCTTAAGGGCATTAATTAATTTTTAAATATTTTGATTAAAAATCATTTTGCTTTTCAAATATGGATCGTTCGTTTGTGTGTGACACAATTAAGCGCGCAATAAACTTTTTTTAATTATTGTTATTGTTAAAAGTCCAGTTCAATTGATTTTTAATTCATTCATTTGATTTGTCATTAAATACGTCATTTATTTAAATAAATTGAATACTGAAATTCTTAATTCATAATGTCTTAAGTAAGTTGGAGATTCCGTAGAAATGTTTGTGATTGTTGCTGCTGTTATTTTCAAGCCTGATTTACTAGATATTTTTCGTACAAAAATGTAAATAAATACTTTATCAACTGATAAACTGTACACTTACTGATCGCATGTGTTTAAATTAGATGCGGACATGAAAAAAAAAATATTTAAAATAATGAAATCATTAGAAATGCTAATATTTGAAAACCACAATTGTTAACATGCATTATAACTTAAATATTCATCCAACCAACTTTAACTAAACAACGTTGGGGGTAACAAAAGGAATTGTGCCAATTCAAATTTCATATTTTGTAATTTGTCTGGGTTCACACTATGAAAGTTTTCTTTCAGAAAGTCTGAGTTTATTGGTAAGAGGGGAAGAGAACATGCTGTTGCTTTTTCCCTCTCACCCATAAATTCAGACTTTCTAAAATAAAACTTACATAGTTTGATTTGGAATTGAGAAAATTCCAAAAAAATTTTTTTTTTTCTTTACATAATAAAAATTATCTACAATAGCAAGACCGTTTTACTTAAAGCTAGCTTACACTCAGTTCACGTTCTCTTTAATATATTACCAAACAGTCGTAGGCGTATTTTAAATACGCCAAACATAATAAGGGTGACTATCTCACAAGTCTTACGTATTCCATAATACTTTGTAAGATAGAAATCTAATGAGTTTTGTTGCGACTATCAAAAAATCTAATTTAACAGACAGTATGTGTTCACACCATCACACAAAGTATAAACACTCACACATAAAATAACATGCAGCCCTGATCCAATGAAAAGTATTATTGTTTATTAATTTTTAAAAAAAACAATGAAGTCGTATGGGATGTCAAACTTTTTTCAAAATACTTGTCATTTTCGTAACACATTGCATTCACACTATCACACTTTGTCATATTACTTGAGTTTTTGACATGTATTAATACAAAGTATATAAGTGTAATCTAGCCTTTAGTGCATATGATTTGGCACGTCTTAAACATCATACTTTTTGTTCTTATTGTGGCCTGTAAAACTGCTCGTAAAAATTATGCACTGTTGAATTAAACAGGTGTATTTTCGATTTTCACATACTGAAACAAAAAGTTGTGTTAAATTTGCTTTGGTGCCACCAAAAAATAAAAAACGCACCAAAATTAAAAAAAAGCGCGCCACGCACCAACAAAAGAAAAAAATTTAATAACGCACCCAAAATGGTGCTAAACGCACCGAGTTTACGACGCTGGTCAGAACAAAAATAAAACAACAGGGCCAACTATAATATGCTTAAGTTGGCTTAAGCAATTGTGCGAATACATGTGACTCATATGTCTCGAGCCATATCGAACTAAAGAAAACTTTTTGTTAAGTTTTATGAATCTGTCATTTGCTTAAGCAAAGTGCGAAACTGATCGCATTTTCCGTACGTAATCAAATATTTTTTTAGTTTGGTTTTTGTTCTTTTAAATGCATTTGAGGGGCTTTTTGTTAATTTTTGATAGTAGCTTAAGCAAGCCTATGCATCTTATAGTTGGGACTAAACATGTGTAAACACTCCGTGATAACGGAGTAAGTACATAATAATATTCTCTCTCCCTCTCATTAGAAAAACAAGCGGACAGGTGTTTGTCTAGTATTTTTTAACAACTCGGTTCTGAACTTTTCGTTAAAAATTAATGGAAAATAAGTAGACCGGTTTTTTACTGAATTTTCATTTATTTTATATAACAATTTCAGTAAATTTTACGTACAGAATATTGTGAGTGTATGTGCAAAAATCTGCCTTTAACCTAGAATTTTCTAAAGTTCCTTTCCTGCCATTTAATAAGGGAGATCTGAAACCCAAGGTGAACCGTACCTTCTACAAGATCCCCTCTTACCACCGTGCTATAAAATCCTGGTGATCTCCAAAGCCGCTGTGAAGAAATATGAAGAAACCAATACTAGGTTTTCACTATGAGTAAAACAACTTGTTTTGGGCAAAACATGACAAACCGTTTCCACTGTTGTTGTAGAGGTTATTGTTTTCGAAATCAATTTGTAAACGAACATCAAACCAAAACAAAATTTGCGCTGAAAGATAAATTATTTATTTCGAGCAGGAAATTTGCTCGTGTGTTTTTTAATAAACAACAATACCTTTATGTATGTATGTATAAAAAAACCGCATGAATAACTTTATTTTGATTATATTATTTTTATAATTTTAGCTGCAAAAAAAAACAAGCGGAAGAGTTGCATAGACCTATTTGATAGGCCTTGTTAAATTGGTAAATGACAATCGATTATGTCATGTTTTTCGAATTTCCAAATTACCATTAATGGATAACCAAGAGATGTATTCATAATTATAGAAGCAATTTTATACCTTATACCCAATTTGCGATTTTTCATCCTTCAGAATCCCCAAAATAACATCTTATCCCCACAGATCCTTAAAAATAAAATTATTTTATGTCAAACGAAAAATATGCATACATTTATTTATTATATTAAATACATTTGTGTAAAATTATTTCAAATAATTGTATTTGTGCTTTGAGTGCTAAGCACATATCATATGTAAAAAGAGTGACGTAAATAACGCCCAAGAAAATTAATTATGCATCAACGTTTATCATTTCAAAAATTCCAGAATTAAAATCTTCTGATTCATCAGCCAATGCAATTTTGTTTTACTTGTTGTTTCTTTTAAAAAAATTTTGCATTTGAGAAGATGGATGACATTTCTCACAGCAAACTAAATTATTTTTAAAGTGTGTATTTGTTCTAAGAAGAGCTTCTAACTAATGGTGTTTTCTTTTCTAAAAAATAATGATGCATCATAGTTGTGTAATATTTTTATTAGGTTACACAAACCCGTACAAAGTGATACATTTTTCTAAATTACAATGGAACAAAATAATAGCTACGTTTTACATTCAACACTAATGTGTATTTTGCGTGTTAAATATTGAATGCAAAGTTTGTACTAGAAGCGATATTCACCACGCTTGTAGCAATTTTCAACATTAAACTTTCTTACAATTCCAATAAGCGTTAACAGCACTGATTTTCAATAATTAATGTCAGCTGTTGTTAAAAATTTTGCGACAAAAAAATGTAATAAAAGTAAAACAAACGAAAAACAAAAAGTTTTTATATCCATCACAATATAACTAAAAATCACAGTATAACGCAAATTGTCCGCAAACACAAGAAAAAAAATACTTGCTTGCATAAAAAAGTACTTTACGCAGATGCAAAAAAGGGTATTATCTCACACTCAGTTATAACTGCGGGTAAGAAATGGAACAAATTTGCCATTTATTGTTGCAACATGTTAAGAAAGGAAAACGACAACTTCTCACATTTTTGCATATATTTTTAGAATGGAACAAAAACCCGCACGAATGGTAGCATATATGGAACATTATTGTCAGAAAAGAAAACACCATAATATTATACTCAAAAGCGTTACTTTAGGCCGATATACATTATCCCACAAAGTATTAAGTATTTTACGAAAATGCAACCCTTTTATGTTAAGTTGTTTTTGTTTATTGAAAAATTTCAAACAATAATAAGATCAGGGAAGCATTTTCGCTAAATACTTAAGACTTTGTGGGATAGTGTATTACAGCCTTTATGGGTACAAAAAGCATATTTGAAACTATTTTAGCAAATACTTGAAAAGGTTTCGAACCACCAGCGTCTTGGTATGAAAAAAATTTTACCGACATCTTAGCCAATTCGGCTTAGTCATACCCTGCAAATAATAGGACCAGTCCAAACACGCGTGTAAAGAGAAGCCCACAAGGGACTAGGACTAGTCCAAAAGTAACCCAAACGTATGAAGAAAACATAATCTATTTAACATTACGATGTCCTAGGGCAGGACCATATAACCCAGCTTTGAACTTCAAAGGAGTAGTTTTAAAACTACTCCATGGTATACTCAAGAAGATTGGTTTTGAAGTCGTTTAAAAACGAAAGCATATCGTTAAAAAACGAAGACATGTCGTCTCACTACAAACACTTTTTAACCATGACATGGTCTATGCTTGCATTACATCGGACCAGTACATGGAGTAGTCGATTATATCAAAATATTATTTGTAGGGTAGCACAAATTACATTTTTAAAAATATATTATCCCCAAAAAGCCTCAGCGGAAAAACAGTTTTCCCCCAAAAAAAAATCCCCTGGGGATTTTTAAGAAATTTATATCCCAAATTACAAAAAATTCCCATATTTGGGGATAAATCCCCAAAACTGAGAAACCTGGAAGCAATGCAGTTTTACACAGACAATTTTCGGCATGTTTCGAAGCAAAACTAATTTTTTTTTGAGTAAACAAGTAGCAAAGCACTTGTTTTGCCGCCACACTAGTTTTGAGGCTTACTTGAAGGATTGTAGTCTATATTTGGTACTAAGAATTCTTCGGCGCAAGTGATTCATTCGGACTGACCGGGTATAGTTAAAAGTTAATCTGCGGATATAACTGTTTATGAGTTTCAAAGATCAGATGAAATTCTTAACTATATACACTATTAAAATCATTGTTTAAATCAAAAGATAGATTTCTTTGGGTCTCATAACTTAGAAATCTTTATTTTGTAGAAAAGTTGTTAACAAGTGTTTCCTTAATCTCTTATGCCCAATTTTCAGGATAGTATTTAAATCAACATTAAGTTAATTTTCATAACAAACTTAATCATATTTTAAACAGATTGGTTTTTTGAGTTTTATCCCTGCGGGAAATTTGTGTCAATTGGTCCTGGGAGTTGTGAAGAAAGAACAGGTACAAAAAGAAATAACTCATGACCAGTGAAAGGAGAACCAATCATGTAACTGGTTTATGGAGAACAAAAAGGTAGAAAAAGTAATGAATTACAGTACAGTCTTCACCGGTGGTGACACATTTTTTTTGGGTATTTCTAAAATTTGGCTCTTGAATTTAATTCTAGGACTTTGAAAATATAAAATTGAAATAATACTACATTTTAGTAACTGCCACTAAACATGTCCATTGAGAATAGATTTGTGACTGGTCCAATCGTGGCAATTGACCCCCTCCAATGACAACCCCATGTAAAAGTGATAGGTCTTATTCATAGAAAGTGTTAAAACTAGAACCGGTCTCTCCCACCAAAGACCTATCACAGAACTACTTTGGTGTCAGTTCGCTTCCCTCTAGGGATTTGAAAAGTCTTATTTAATTAAGATAAAAGTATGGTAGCACTACTAAATACAAAAAAAAATATATATAAAAAAGTGTATTTATTTACAAGGTGGTCTGAAAAAAAACAGCTGACTGTTAATGCTTTGCCTGTTGTTGTTGTATTGTTGTGATATATAGGTCACCTTGCTAAAATATTACAATGGAAACTTAAGTTGAAATTAAGTGTACCATATCGGTGAATTAAGTTTCACTTAAGTTTTTAGTGAAGAAAAGAATTTTGTATTTAAAACGATTTTAAAAATAAATGTATTTTAATATAAATCCTGAAAATTGGCCATTAATCTCAAAATAATTTGAAAAATATCGAATAAGCAACTTAAAAATCAAATTTTTAATTATTTTAAGAAACGCATTTTCTATGAATCACGTTTCTTTAATTTTGTTGGAAAACATTTTTATTATTTATTAAAAAAAAAACCGATTGGCCGGGCACCTGGCGTTTTAAACTTATTCGGGTGCGCTGAATCTAGTGGTGCTAACCAAAACAAATTATTTTTTAGCAAAATTTCAAACTTTTTGTTTTCTAAAAAATTGGAAATTGTAGCTATGCGAAGTTGCAAACAAAAAAAGCCATAAATGATTAAAATCTGTTGACAACTTTTGATTTTATTCACAAAAGACGAAAAATTTCCATAAAATTAAAGAATTTCATAAAACGCAATATTTGTATGGGAGCCCGCCTAAAAAGTGGAGACAAAAGGCAAGTATGTTTTAAGAAAGTGTTAAAAACAAAAAACTAATGGAGGTCGTTCATACATATTATCCCCCTAGGGGCCGACTTCTTGGCAGTTATGGTGCTTTTTCTTCATTGTATTCCTAGCCTGTATTGAAAATTTTGTATGGAACCCCCTTAAGGAATGGAAATAGCGGGTAGGTATGTTAAAAACATATGATGGGGGGAAAATAAAGTGGGCTCGGTTATACATTTGACCCATCTAGGGGCATCTCAGGCGCTGCAGGGGCAAAATTTAATAATTTCATTTAAAAAAAATAGTTAAGCACAAGAAACTAATGAAGGCCCGTCATAGGTTTAATGCCCCTAGGGGCGATTCCTTGGTATTATGAGGCTTATTTCTCTAATAAACAAAAACTAATGGAGGTCGGTCATACATTTTATCCCCTAGCGGCGACTCCTTGGCAGTATGGTGCTTTTTCTTCATTGTATTCCTAGTCTGTATTGAAAATTTTGTACGGAAGCCCCCTTAAGGAATGGAGATAGTGGGTAGGTATGTTAAAAACATATAATGGGGATACAACATAAAGGGGGGTCGGTTATACTTTTGACCCTTCGGGGGGCGCTTTAAAACCATGTGAAATAAGGCCATGATGGCTTAATTGCTCAATTGAATGGGAGATAAAGCCATAATGGATATATTGCCCAATCATTGAGAGGTAAGGTCATATTTAAATTTTGCGAAATGAGAGATATAGCCATATTTGTTTCCGCAAATGAGAAGTAAAGCCATATTTTATCAGAATATTGTTATGCATGGTGTAAACATTCTGTAAAAGGGAAAATCGTTAGTTATCATTGAAAAACATTTTTTTATTCTTGTAACGCACGCAGGAAAACTTTATTTAGCGAAGCCACCTGCCGCGTCCTACTGGAGGAAAAAACCCCTAAGCAAGGCTGCAGGCCGCCACGCAGAAAAACTTTAGTATGCGAAGCCAGATTTCAATACTTAGCTTTAGTGTATCCGCAACTGAAATGAGAGATAAAGCCATTTTCTAATATTGCTAAAGTGAGCTAAGGCCATGATGGCTTCATCTCCCATTCAAATGAAAAAAAAGACTTTATCTCACATGGTATTAAAGCACCCCCCCCCCCCCCCCCCCCCGACCCATCTGGGGGCATACTAGGCGCCAAATTTAAGAATATTTTATTAAACCGCCATATTTGTATGGAAGCCCCCCTAAGGGGTGGAGATATATGGCAAGTATGTTTAAAAAAATGTTAAGAACAAAAAACTAGTGAAGGGTCGTCATAGAGTTTATGCCCCTAGGGCCGATTCCTTGACAGTTATGAGGCTTTTGCCTTAATAAATTTCTAGTCTGTATTGACAATTTTGTAAGGGAGCCCCTTAAAAAGAGAGATAGCGGGTAGGTATGTTAGAAACAAATGATATGCGTTTGACAATTTTTTTTTTTTTTTTTGTAAGAAAACGCACTCAAACACAAATATTGAAGCTGAATTAACGTGTGTAATAAAAAATAGTGCTAAAGTAAAAATTCGCATCAATGCTGCTGTTTGCATTTGGTTTTAGTTAGGTTTTGTTAAATATGAGATTTAGAGAAAACATGTTAAGACAGCAATTGTTGGAAACTTCACACATAACTTTTTAGTAAAAGATTTTTATATAGAATTAATATTTTCCAAGTTAGGAGGCATAAAAGTCGAACTTTACGATTTTTCTGAAACTTTGGCGGCGTGAGGGACGACTAAGCCTTTGCCGATTGCTCTAAAAATTGTCTTGGCTTCGTTTTTTATCAATACCCAACGAATTGGGGGGAGGGGGGGGGGGGGGGGGGTTGATAGCATGGAAAAATAGAAAACAAATATTCACAGAAAAAATTCTAGCCATTTTATTATTTTAATTAAACCATTAATCAAAAATAAAATCAGTTTTAATTATAAGTGTAATGAAGTGAATTGAACTTTTACTTATATCAACAACATTAATGCAGAAATAATATTGAGCTTTTGGTGCAATACCGTAGTAATTCAAAAAATCGTGAACTGAGAAAAATGCATTTGAAGTTTTCAGCCATCTTTTTAATAGTAGTTCCGTTTACTTAAGTTATTTTTTTACAAGTTTTTAATAAAGAGGAATGTTTTGTAATTAAAAAAAGGTGAAAAATTATTAATAATATTAAATATTTTTTTTATATTAATATAAATATGGTTGAAAATAGCTAGAGGCAATAAAAACATTTTTAGCTGTAAAATCTGAACAGTTAGAGAAAGAACCATAATCTTTTTTTCTTTAGATAGATATTTTCCCAAAGATCATTTCTCCATACCCAGCTCAAAAAATTCAAATTTTCAGTTACTACGATCTTGCACCAAAGGCTCGATATTGTCAATATCAAAAAATGCTTAATTTATACTATTAATTTGTTTACTGGTGCAAATTTAATTAATTTTTTAATTAATATCACAAACTTTTTAATTGGAATATTATTAATTTTTCTGTGTATAGTGTTGGATGGTGTAAAAAAATGTCACTCCTTTTCAGAACTGACTTAATACCGGTTGTTTAACCCGAGTGTATCAGCACGTGCTGCATTTATAATTATTAGACAACAAAATTGTTTAGATTAGTTGCTGTGAATGGAGAGATTGACGTTATAAAAAGCTTATTTGTGGAGGAGCATAATACAGCATGTGAGAAAAACCAATTAACTGCATTGTAAACGCTACAACACACGCTATGGTGTTAAGTGCTTAGAAATTATTTTGTACAAAAGAGGTGAGTTTAGATACTTATTTAGTTTTTTTATGTGTGAGAATACAAGTATGTACACTTTTAAGCAGACCTGGAAATACCTTAATAACAATGCAAATTTCTATGTACAAATTCATAAAAGGTAATTCATATCCAGTTCTAAGAGTAATTACAATTACTTGTAATTAATCTATTGTAAAAAATTGGACGCAAACGTTTTACGCGTTAAATTAAATAAGATAAAAACAAATGAATTTTATTATTTTGGAAACTTTTTTAAAATAAATGTTTTTTTATTTAAATTGTTATTTAATTTTTGCAATTAATTAAATGGACTTGGATGTTTTCAAAAGGCAACCCTGCTGATAGGACTGCTGGAACAACATAGTTTCATGTACAGGGATTGAAATCATGCATCGTACTGTTAAATTACAGGCTGTGATTAATTTATAATGACTTAAATTTTTGTAAAGCTTCACAGTTTTAGTGCTTTATTTGATTTCTTTATTTAAACGTGCCACATTTTGAAAATAAGGTGTGTGCATTTAATTAAATATTTGCAAGCGAAATAAAAATATGTTCAATAATAAGAAATGATAATTTTTAGCAAAAAAATATTTAAGCAAATAAACGTAACTATGTGTACTAAATTTAATTTAAAATAAGATTTTTAATTTTAGTCTAAAGAGTAGCAAAAAAAACTGCCTAAATGGTTAGATTATATGTGACATAACCATAACCATATAAAACAGATGTTTGAACCAACCTTATAGGCAACACTTTATTAGATTATAGCTGACAGTATTTGATTATGATTACTTCAAAAAAAACCCCATAGAAATAATTTAAATTTAGTTTTTTCTTTATTTTGCCATAATCATAAACAGCTGTTACCGCTATGGCATTATAATATGGCGCGTGTAATTTAAACTCAGGGCAGTTTAAGATTTGGACATTTATCGACTTATTGCAGTAAAAACATTAATCATTCCATTTTAATTGACTTAATTAGCGTCGCGAAATTTTGTTTTTAGGCTAGTTGAGACTTACATATAAGTTATATGTTGCGAATTTTATCTCGGTAAAACCGTTTGTGACTATGTAGGTCTTGGAATGTCATGAATTTATTATTTCAAAAAAAAAAATCAAAATAAACCTTAAAAATTTCAAAGTTTTTAATGGGTGGTTAAACGTCAAGTTTTCTTTTGCATTTCATTTGACATTTCTCAATTCCAGACTATCTTAATTTGAACCATGGAAAGATACACAATCGAGCAACGCGTTAAAGTTATTCAGGCTTGTTATGAAAATGGGCGTTCAAATCAAAATGCATATCGTGCACTTTGTGATTCACATTTTCACCTCAGTGGATTCGTCAATAAGCAGAATTGCCACATTTGGGCGAATGATAATCCAAGAGTGATTGTTGAAAAACCAATGCACCCACAAAGAGCGGCTGTTTGGTGCGCTTTATGGGCTGGCGGCATCATCGGGCCGTATTTTTTCCAAAATGAGGCCGGTCAGGCAGTTACTGTGAATGGTGTTCGCTATCGTGAGATGATAACGAACTTTTTATGGCCCGAATTGGAAGATATGGATGTGGACGATATGTGGTTTCATCGGGACGGTGCCACTTACCACACACCTAACGAAACAATGGCTCTTTTGCGCGACAAATTCAATGGCCGTGTTATCTCACGCGGTGGCGATGTCAATTGGCCGCCAAGATCATGTGATTTGACACCGTTTGACTTCTTTCTTTGGGGTTACTAGAAAGAAGAGGTGTACGTCTATAAGCCAGCAACAATTCAAGAAATAAAGGAAGAGATAATTCAAAAATTTGGACCACCGGATGGAGGTGTGCCGCCCAAGTCGCGGCGGCCATTTGCGGGTTTTAATCAAGTGTATTAAATGTTTAATTGACAATATTTCAATTAAACGCTTAATTCACTTGATTAAATGTTGAATTAACCTGATTAAATATTTAATTAAAACTTATGTTATTTTTGATTAATTCTTTTACTGGCGCAAAATTTTTTTTCTGTGAAGAGGGGTAAGAAAAAAAGACATGAATTCTATTGTTCGTGTTTTTTTTCTAATTTTCTTTTATACGCAATTCAGGCGGTGATTTAAAAATCATGTTTCATTTTAATTCCTTTAAATTGCTTCTAAAAACACAACAAATACAAACGATGATATTTTTCCATGCTTTTAGGGTTGATTTTTCCCGTAAACGGTTATTCTTCTTTAAATTGCTTATTTGTAAAAACAAACAATTTGAATGAGCTCCGAGTTTTTTATTGTAAAGAAATTTTTCCACATTGCAATAAAAAATTAAATGAAACACAACAAAGAAAAAATACGAATGTGTGCAAAGAAATATATAAAAAAGGACGCAGAGAACACAAAATGCAATTGCTTTTCTACACCGTTTGCCTACAAACAACAAAAATAATATCTTAAAAAGCATGGAAAAATCACTGTCTGAAATGCATGTTACTGCTATTTCGATTTTTTAAAACAAAAATTTAAAAAAGACATGTCTTAAAATTATGTCTTTTAAATGTCAACCGATTTTGGTAGCAGTTTTGAAAGAAAAGATAATTAAACAAAAAAAACATGTTTTAAAAGTCATCGTATATATGCCGCCTTTATTATTAAAAGAAAAACAGCCAAACCAAATCCATATATCGATGGTTTTCTTCCGCAACCTCGTAACTCAAAAACAAGTACTTTTCAGGAGAGACAAAATACTTTATTTTAACCAAATATTTGAAACTTTTTGCTTCATATTCTTTTATAATCCAAGAATTAGGAAAAATTCCGGTATTCCGCCAAACAAAAAAATTGCAAAATTGTAAAGCGGTATTTACTGATTACTTTCCCAGTTAAAACAAAAAATCGGAAAAAATCGAGTTACGTTGTTGCGGAAGAAAACCATCGATATGTATGTACAGTAGGGGTACAACCAAAATAAAGCCCTATCACCACGCTGTAGCCGATGTTGTGCTGAAACCGAAAAATTTTTCCTCAGGTCATTTAGGAACAAAAACGTTCCGCGTCGAAGCCGATTTCTGAAAGCCCTTTAAGTTTTTTTTTTTTAATTTTTTCAAAAGTTTTTTATTTTATAATTATTTAACTATTTACATTTCTTACGCCCGTTTTCACAACTTACCGATAGCTAAAGGTAGGATTTTATCGACCGTATATAAAGTGTTCCATTATTACCACTTTACTTTTACCTACCAGGCACGATAAACCTTAATTTACTTTATCGCTCACTTTAGGTTAAAGTAAAGTTTTAATAATGAAACACTTTTTATAAGGGCGGTTAAAGTCTTCTTTAAGCTATCGGTAAGATGTGAAAACGGGCCTTAATGTTTTTATATGATTATAATCAAAATCACAATCTAAAAACTATCTTTGTTAAGTGAAATTAACTTAAGATTAAGAGTTCGTGTTGATTTGCATTGGGGAAAAATATCTTGTACGAACTTGATGGCATGTTCCGCACAAATGTTGCTGCGTTGTGTTTTTGGAATTCTTGATTCATCTTTCACGCAATGTCTTAAAAAGCATTTCTGAGCATTAGTAAAGCCCGGTAATGATTTGTTTAAGGCTTCGAAGTCATTTTTATTGTAACAATGGGCTGAAAACCAAATGTTGTACCAAAAAATTTTGAAAAAACAGAGTTGCATTAGCAAAAATCGGTTGTTTGTAGCTAGTTTATCTCAAAAGCTAGTTACAAACATGTTTATGATTTGTATGGATAAATAAGTTTCACAAACTAGTTTATCACCATAAACAACTTATAAACTGTTATGGTGTAGGTGTAAATGCATTATTACTGATCCCAAACTTAATTTCATTTGACGCGGAACCGATATCGAAAATCTAAAGATGCAGTTCTTATTGTTTTTTTATGCACTACATGGTATGGATAGGGCCATTTTGATATTTTCAAAAATTGTAAAAAAGTTGTATCCCTAATGTACAGTACAATTTTGAAATGAATTTAAAAAAATAAATGATACTTCTCGCTATTTCAAAACAATGTACAGCTTACTGATTTTTTTAACGACATTTATATTCTATTTATTTCTTTGAAAATGGAAAAACTAAATCGAAATACTACTAAGTGTTTCTTAAATTTTTCTTAATAAAAAAATTAACTACACAGAGAAAACAGATTCGTGATCACAACCGAATTTGGCGCCAATCGAATTTCGTCGGTTGCATGTACTATCACACAATTCGGTTCCAATAACTGAAAATTTCGTTGCTTAGCATAATAGGTTTGATAGCAGCATTTGAATTTTAGTACACTATCAGTCATTACAACAGATAATGTTAGTTGTTAGTATGATTATTAGAAACAAAATTGTGCTTATACCCGAATAAATGATATTTGCAACTAAATTAACACATAATTGGTGTTCATAACAAGAGATTTGATTGTCGTTATCAATATATTTTTTTAACCGGTCAAATGTAGCCCATAAGGGGCAAGGACTTGTCCAAAGGTAATCTCAATGAATGAAAAAAATGGATTATTTTACAGTACGATGTCCTAGGGCAGGACCATATAACTCAGCTTGCATTACAAAGAGGAAGTCTTAAAACTAGTCCATGGTATAGGATTAGCTTTGAAATCGTTTCAAAACGAAAACATGTCGTTAAAAAACGAAGACATGTTGTTTCACTGCAAACTCTTTTTAATAATGACATGGTCCATACTTGCACTACATTGGACCAGCCCAGGATCAAAATGGATCAAGAAGTCCAATAAAATTTGCAGGGTATAAAAATAATACATACATTCATACATACATATGTATGTACGTGTATATGTTCATACCTATAAGAATACGTAAATTACTTACCCCTATTTATTAAGTTTTGCACATTTTCCATTTTTGACCGCAAATATATTTTTTAAATATAATATAAAAAATTAATTTAATCTATCAAATGTTTTGACAGAAAATTTAGTAAGCAATTGGGGCTTTTAACTATTTTTTGGTTGTGAATAATTATATTTTCATTTGTTGTACTCGAATTGAATCTATTCCAACTGCTGCAATAAATGAATAATCATTTATATTACAAAATTTATTGACGAAAGCAAATTATTGATTGCAATGACCAATATTCAGTATTGCCCTATATTAAATTCGGTTGTGATTCTAAACATTTGTACTAATTTTTAGAACTTAATTAAATTAGTTATCATAACTAATAAAATAATTGAAGGTATCATATTTCAGTTGGAACATCATTTTTATAATCAAGAGAATTAAAAATCAGTTAGAACTATACATTTTTAATAGTTGCAATAAAAAATCATGTCACTTGATCAATATTTTATTACTGCAACCGTTTCCCAACCAATTTGTTTTCTGTGTGTACAGAAAGTTGATCTCATTCTCAAGGACGTATGTGACGAGCACTTGTAGATATCGTCTTTGAAGCTTCAAAGATAAATTTATTGTTTCTAAAATTTAAAGATTTTGTGTAAGCTCTGCTTTCAATTAAAAAAAAGTCTCTAAAAACACTAAAAATATGCAAAACGGTTTTAAGCAAAAATTAGCATATTATGCATATTTGAAGACAAATGTATTTCAAAAAATGCACAATGATAAAATAAGCAAATAATCGATAAAATTTCTCTGAAAAACGGGTGATTGGAAAAAATAACTAAGCAATTAAGTGTAACGTTAAGACGTTTGAGGAAAAATATGCATATAAGTCCATCTTCTTATTTTTTACAAAAAAAAAGATTAATTTAAGTGGAACGAATATTATTGTTTCGAACAGTACACGCTTATGCAGATTAACTTTGTGGAAAAATAATTTTGCAAATATGTATTATTTTATTTTTCTAGCTAAATAATTCAATAATCTTCTCAAAGACAAAAGATTTTTTTCGATTGATTAATAATTCTGGGAATTATAACTCTAAACATCCAATTCAAATAAATTATAAAAATATAACAACACGAAATTAAATTTACATTTAATTAAACAATTTAAATAAATTCACTAAAAAATGTCTTTACACAAAAAACTATCTGAATATATTTTTAAACATCACGAAAGAAATCAACAATTTTAATTAAAATAATTACTATGTAAAAAGATTTAAATTAGATTTTAATTTAAAAGTTTCGAATAATTACTATTTAACCTAAAAACTTAATTGTGAATAAAAGTACTAAGTTTTATATTGTATTTAAAATTTGGTTTATATTGGCAGAAGGGTTCCTACTCGCGAATTTCTGGAATATTTTTCTCTTATTTTTGGGAATTCTCTGCATCGTTTTTGGATTAAATATTAATGTCTTGAGACTTATGTGTTGTTTCCAGGGGACAGGCAATTGATTGTGTAGAAAAATTTATATGAAAATCACTCAGTTTTTTGAGTACTTTTCATATAAATTTTTCTACACAATCAATTGCTTGTCACCTGGAAACAACACATTAAAGAAGGTTGACGGCCAGATTATCGATTAATTAAAAAAGATTATTGGACCTAAGCAAATAATTATTACACTGATAGAAAAATGCATCTTTAGTTTTATGATGCCCTAACATCAGTATTGTGACATCAATGTTACTACAAATGGCATCAATGATGCAAAAAATAACATCAATCCAATGACTAACGTCTTCTTACAATTTTGCCATTTTTTACGTGTCATCTATTTTATGACTATAGTGACATCAATTCGATGCCACATTTTGTATATTATTAACATTATTTTCATGATTACAAAGTATTAAAGGAAGCAAAAATTCCTATTTTCTTTTTTTTTAATTATTTCGTTAAATACATCAAATGTTTAAAGTAGAATGATTACGAAAACCATATGGCGCATGATGCTAATGTCTTATTATTGAGAGTTCTGCTGTAAACAAAGGTCGTAATTCAACAAACGTGAAACAAACATATGTAACGGGTAAGTAAATAATAATAATATTCTCTCACTTTGACTTACGTCAATTCCAATGGCTTTGACTTGATGACAAACTGTCATTAAATTGATGCAAATGTTACTGCATCATCGCACCGAGGACATGTTCGCATTTCTGTGATTCCGATGTGTCATCCCATTGATGACATAATTTCATTTTGACCCTGATGACACTTTGGCCAAGTGATGCTAAGGTTGACACCACCATGATAAAAAGAGTCTTGGGGTCAAAAACGAAAACACTTTTCATAGTACTGATGTCAAAATACATCAGCGTTATGACGTCTTTAGAAAGTTTAAGAACTAAATGTAAATCACGTATTTGTTTTAAATATCTTAAGGCAAGAAAAGCTGCCAAATTTGGTGCGAGTTTTAAAATTAACTATATATGTAATTGATTTTTGAAGTCATTGCCGAAGTCGACGTTAGTTTTAAGTTGTTGTCACATTTATTCGAAGACTGCACCACTTCGGCGTCAATTTGCTATTTCCTTAGAATGTTGTGTCGATGTCTACTTTTTATCGAAAATCAGACTAAAAATTACCAAACACAATCCAAACAATTTCGTTATTCGAACAGAAATGTAACTAAAGGTTTTTTATTTTTAAAGTTGAGTTGAGACTGGTACTTCAGCAACAATTTGTATGAAATTATACGGGCTTGTTCTGAAAATCACGCGATTTCAAATCACGTGCTTTTGAAATCACACGTGTGACTTTGTGGAGTTCTGAAAGTTACACCGTTCTTGTGTTTCTCGGTGTGCTTTCTGCAATTGAAGATCACACCAAAACACACAAAAACGTGTCGCTAAAATATCATACGTGTGATTTTAGTAGGAACATGTGATTTGAAATCACGAGATTTGAGTTAAATTGATTTTCAGAACAGGCCTGTAAAATGATGTTTACAAATAATTTTATTTAGTTTTGAATGAAAATTTTATCAAAATGTTTTAAAATATCATAAAAAATACGTAATATTGTTGTGGGCAAAATTTCAAATTTATTTTAATTAAAAATGTGTGTTGTTGCAAAAAAATGATTGCTTTATGTGAATGCCCGGTGACGACGATACTATTTTTTTTTTTAATTCTGTTTAATAATGTGTGTTAGGTGAGTGGCCTTAAGCTGAGATCACACGATTGCCGCAAATGCACCAATATGGCACAATTTTGATTGTGCTTTATTGACGCACAATAAAGAAACGGCACCAATCAAATATTCTGAAATCACACGATTGCCCTGTTTTATAAAAATTTAATTGCCGCTAGTTGGTACAAAGTGAAATGGGTACAATAATTGCCGCAGCACATTCACACGATACTTGACAACTGCGAAAACAGCTGTTGTGGTAGCTTTTTTATTTGTTTGGAAGTTCTTGTTGGTATGTTCATTAAAAACAAAAAATTTGTTCATAGGTACTCTACAATTTTTTGTTGAATAGTTTTGTTTAAAATATTTTAAGAAAAATTTATGAAATTCCAAAAATTAGTTCAACAATTTCGAATGTTAACGTTTTTCTAGAAAATTTTTATGAAATGAAATATCAGTAACTTAACTCTGTAACTTTATTAATTGAACTACCGATATCGTTTAGTAAAGAGAAATCTCGGCTACTTTAACAAATTTTTTATTCGCGCTTTCAAGGTAACAAACATTTTCTTTCTGTAAAAGAAATAATACTTAGTTTTATTAAATATCTTTGATAAAAATATTCGCACTTAGCAGCTACATACATAGTATGCTTGTGAACATATCGCTCATTTGATGCAAGACCGGCATAACTCAAAAAAATCCATTTCGAGATAAACGCATTTAAAGTTTTTGATTTGCTCTAACTACTTAGAAAAAAAGAAGGCAAATTCTCTTCAAACTGAAAAAGTACAAAAGATATAAAGATGAATTTAATACACAATATAAAGAAAAACAAAGCGAACCATTCTGCATCTCTAACTCCAAAATTTTATTTTTTGAGTTATGCCGGTATTGCAGCAAATGAGCGATATGTACATACATATTTGTTTATAACAAAAATTTAAATGCATAATAAATAAATACATATTTATCTTCATTACTTGCTAAAGGAAACACAAAAACGTAAAATTTATTAAAAAAAAAGGCAAAGATTGGCGCGTATTGGGTTGTTTGATTGCCGCACAAGAACGCAATAAATATTGGTGCATTTTTGTTATTTTTATTGACGCGCGGTTGCATAGCAAACAGTCGCACGATTGCCACACCAGGGTTACATTTGATTGGTAAAAGTAAGCACAATATTGTCCTCGATTGGTTCATGAGCCAATTGGTTGTGCAGTCACACGATTGGTGTATTAAAAAGTGTGAAAATTGGTACATTGCGGCAATCGTGTGATCCCAGCTTTAGACGATGCATTGCGTTAGGTGAATGTTTTAAAGATTGGGCACAGCCGAATATAGCACTCTTTCTTATTTTTTATTGCACTCCTCTCTCAATGTTCAATTTTTATCTTTTGGACTTGCTTCAACTGTTCAGAAATGCGCTACAAAAAATCCAATGCAGAAAGCTTTTTTAGTAACGTTAATACATATTTTTTCTGATGTTGCAATATCGGGTTTACACGTCTGTCGGCTCTTGTTTATGTGACACCCAATTTATTAGCATTTTAATTAACTCCATTATTTTCAAATGAAAGATAACAAAGAGTTGTGTTATTTCTAAAGATTCCGCAGGGGTTCTCGTGTCGTTAATGGGTCTTTAGCGAATAATTGCCTTAATTATTTATCTTCACCTTCCTAAACGTTCTACAGTTTAAACATATAAATCACCGTCTTTGAAGTGTCAAAACAAATCTTTAAAAACAGTTTCAGAAAGAGCATTTTAACAGTAGAGTTCCAAAATGCATTTAGATAATAAAACGAGAGCACTTTTTTGCAAAAAGGAAAAAAAACCATTAGGGGTTCTTAATGACCCAGAGAACAACTTATTTATACTAACAATCTATATATGTATATAAAACAGGATGTGTGTATGTATGTATGTATGTATGTATGTATGTATGTATGTATGTATGCATGTATGTATGTATGTATGTATGCATGTATGTATGTATGTAACTTATGGACTCCAAAACAGCTGGGCCGATTTTGATGAAGTTTTCAGGGAATCTTCAGAATATTCAGGCAGGTGACACTGTGAATTCTGATTTTCATATTTCACCACCAATGACATCTATATTATAGTGACGATTTTTTCTTTAAAATGATCACCATGATCCAACTTAGATTTATACGAAAATAAAATTTTGCCCCGCCCATTTTTTCGAATTACCTAAAATCAGAAAACGGCTCCATCGATTTGACAAATTTTTCTTTCAAATGTTCGTATTAATCCATTTTAAGTAATTTTCCTATTTTTAAGCTTGTTAGGCCTGGAGCTTCAATGTAAATAAAACATCAATTTTATTACAGTTTTTCCCTCCATTTGAAGTTTTTATCGAAAGAAAAATTTACCACACCTACTTTTACGCCCAATTTTTCTATTAAGCGCATAACTTGAGAACGGCTTGACCGATTTGGACGATTTTTTCTTTAAAATTATTGCCATGGTCCAAATTAGATTTTTACGGAAAGAAAATTTTGCCCCGCCCACTTTTTTCGATTTACCTAAAATCAAAAAACGGCTCCATTGATTTGACTAATTTTTCTTTTAAATGTTCGTATTAATCCATTTTACGTTTAAATCGAAAAAAAAAATGTGCCACGCCTACTTTTACGCCCACTTTTTCTATTAAGCGCATAAGTCGAGAACGGCTTGACCGATTTGGACGATTTATTCTTTAAAATCATCGCCATGGTCCAAATTAGGTTTTTAAGGAAAGAAAATTTTGGCCCGCCCACTTTAACGCTCACTTTTTTTGATTTACCTAAAATCAGAAAACGGCTCCATCGATTTGACTAATTTTTCTTTCTAATGTTCGTATCTTTTTAACGGATTTAAAAATCGAACGCAAACATTTTTCCTAATTTGGACAGGACAACGTCTGTCGGGTCAGCTAGTAATTAATATTTACGGTTTAATAGACCGACTCACCTTGTATGGAGCTGATTTTGTGACCCCTCTGAAAATAAAGCTTGATATGTTTTATGATGATTTCCAAAATATTTTGGTTCTAGCTTTAACCATCCGTGAGCTGGACCATTTTAAAAAATTCCTTTTTTTTAGTTTTTCGAATTTTTCGTACTTTGCTCCAAACGACATAAATAAAATTTGGTATCATCGAAAAGAGTTTTTGAAGCATATTTTCGTTTCTGGTTTTCATATAAATTCTACGTTTGTGGAAACAGTGTTCTGCTTTTTAAATTGAATCAGTTTTCAAAAAATGTTAATTTATTTTTTTGTAATTATTCACATAAAAGTCGAAAATCGCGATATATTTTATCTTTTTTCAAATATAGGCCATATGGGTATCAAATTTTTTATATTAATTTTTATGCCATTGGTAACTCTTTTCGATGATACCAAATTTTATTTATGTCGTTTGGAGCAAAGTACAAAAAATTCGAAAAACTAAAAAAAAAATAAATTTTTTTAAATGGTCCAGCTCACAGATGGTCAACGCTAGAACCAAAATATTTTGGGAATCATCATTAAACATATCAAGCTTTATTATCAGAGGGGTAACAAAATCACTCTTTTTTGAGTCGCTCTACTGTTTAAGTATGGAATTTCAATTAGAAAAAGGCAATTTCCATTTTAAATGACATTACAAAATTGACCCAGGTGACGTATGAGCAACGCTATGAAATTCAATAAAAAATATATTCCAACAACGATCGTTACGTTTTTTATTTAAAAGTTTTATTTTAATTTTAAATCTGTAACTAATGAACAAACCTGTTGACTACAAAAAACCTAATTAATGCTTTAAAAAAACAAACAAAGTAAAATTATTTAAAACATTAAATAAAATTAAAAAATTGCATTTGCCCATCCTATACACTAAAATGCAATTAATCAATTCTCCACCATTCAAGTTAATCTGTTCCAGACACGTGCACTACACATGTCAGTTATGTAAATGAATTTAAATAAAGATCGTTACAATATAAACTGTTTATTTGAAGAAAAAATTTAATTTTTTTTTTTATATAAAAGCAACCACATAAATACCAGTTGAATCCGCTTCTTTTGACGCTGTCGGTCAACAGTAAACATTGTAAACAAAGAATACTTAAACAAAAAAAATTATACAAAAAAATATTTCAAAAATACCCATCTGACTAATTCAAAATCTCAAATCAATTGAATTGTTTTCAGAAATATTCATTTATTTCTTTTATATTGTTATCAAAACCACAGAGTGAAAAATATTAAAACAAATTAAAGCACAAAGAACTTGGTTGGTGATAAAATTAAAATTTCTATAAAATAAAGGATAAAGTGGAAATGATATTTTAACTAATTTAAATATTATTTTGTTTATTATTTTTTTTTTTTTTTTTGTTTTGCCATCTGATCACATGACCAAGCATCATTGAAATTTTCGAAAACATATTAAACTTTATTATTTTATTTTTGTTATCTTAATTTTTGAAATTTTTATAAACGTGATTTTTGTAGTGGTTTAAATGCATTTAAGTACATATATTGAAACCCAGATATTGGCAACGACTAGGGTTTCTTGTCGGCAATTCAGGCAATTCACGGGGAAATTGCTTTTTAAATTCTAAGAAATTTTAACGTGAAGTGGGTATTAATGTGATTTTTTGAAGGTAAACAAATTAAGAAAGCACGTTAATTGATTAGAGAAAATAGCAACGCAACTTACCGCAATTAAGAAGTGTTAAAATACGGTCTGGTTCTATACAACATTTAAAAAATCTCAGAGTTTAAAATTGTTTCATTAATAAATTGAATTTTAGCAACCATAAAAGATTGACTAGAACGGAAACGCGCTTCATATAAAACAGAAAAAAGTGAGAAAGTAAGGTTGACCAAGCTCGACCTATGATATCCCATACCATAAGGGTTTTTTTTATACCATTTGGAAATTTTTTGAAGAACTGTTTTTTTTTAAATTTAAAAAATATATCACTCAAAAATGTTAAAATATGCATTTTCACCAAAATATGCAACAATATGCAAAAACAAATCGATGCTATTTAACGCAAATTTAATGGAAAGGAAAGGTAATTGGTCGACATCGATTTAAGACTATCGCCAAAAAACATGCATTTGCATGGAAATCGCATCCGTAGTTATGAGGTTAAGATTCATGTAAAAGTTATTTGTGCTAGTGCTGGGAGACATTTTACAGCAGCTATACAAACACAGATTTTTGCCACAAGGTTTTACTTGCAAGAACAATTTTTGATTTTCAGTTGAACTGTTAATTTTTAATTTTTGATATTCCTTAATTAGGCTTGAGTTCATCAAATTAAATTTTCATTAAATTATTTTCACTGAGGGAAGGAATTTTACAGCTTGGAATTTTTATTAAAATTTATTGATAATTTTTCTTGGCTGAGCTGGGATTTTTACTTGCTATTATTTATTCGCGCAGAACTACAGCAATGAATACAAACAACAATAATGGCAGGTGGGTTGGATTGCTTAGCTGTGCTTTTTTTACTAGTAACTAAAGGACTTTATGCCGAAATATTTATATGTTTACAAAGGGACTGACATGTCAGATAGTTTTATGTTGTTGTAAAAAAAATCAAAACAAAATGCGATTGCAATTGCAATTAGAGGAAAAGTCCGCTAGATTGATTGCCTTTTGGGTTGAGAATCATATCCAATTTAGAACATTATCTTAAGTTGCAATAAAATATCCTATAGTCCCTCTTGCTTTGGTTTCTTCAGAAAGGTGCTTATCAGCATCACAATTTTTAAAAACTGTCATCTAAAATAACGTGCGTACATACATACGTCTCATACGTTCAATAAATTGATAAAAATGACAAACTGTAGCCTGACAAAAAACTAGTTAAAGTTTTCCTACTTGAGTACAAACATTCAGTCGATAGTAATATCGATATATCGATAGTGAAATCTGAACTATCGATAAATATCGATAGTAGAAAATATCGATAGTATCCCAGCACTACTTTGTGACGAATATTATTAGATATCTTCATCTATATTAGAGTTTTTTTTTGCCATTAACATCCAATTTTTAGGACAGTATCTTAATCTATATTCTATTAATTTTCATATAAACTTAAATCGTATTTAAAACCATTTTGATTTTTTTAATGTTATTAAACAGATCTTATTTAATTAAGATACAAATATGGTAACACTCTAAATAATAAAAAAAATATCATAAAAAAGTGTATGTATTTATTTACAATACAAGATAGTCTCAAAAAACCGTTGACTGTTATTGATTTGCGTGTTGTTGTTGTTGTATTGTTGTGTTATTTAGACCACCTTGATAAGTTTTACACAAGGAAACTTAAATTGAATTAAAATGTAGTTTCAAAAAATTTTCCTATCTCATTTTATTCCATTTTACATCTTTCGATTATTTTAGTGTTATAGTGTTTTAGTGCATCACTGACAAAAAGAAGTTTGTTTTGAAAGCAGCGTTACCATTTGTCAAGTTTTATCTTTTATTGCAATGTTTTTTTTGTTAAGAATTTGTAATATTTTTAAACAAATTGAACTTCAAATACATTTTTGAGTTTTCTTTTTATATTTTGGCACTTTTGTGAGAAAAAAAATTTTTAATTTAAATTTTATTTTTTTTTTCAAAAATGGTGACATTTTTGTTTATGTTGATGTTAGATGTGAGCAATGTAAACGAGTGTTTCACATTTTCTACATCTTTGATGGTAGATGTTAGATGTTGATCAGTGTAAAAAGCCTATTAGCCAATTAAGGTTGCAATAAATTAAGTTTGGACCAAATCTAATCTAAATACTAACATAATAAGATTCCATTCCGGAAAGAAGCTTATATGGGGGCAATGTGAAATTATGGACCGGACGGACGGTCATTGCTAGATCGACTTAAAAAGTGATTCTGACCATTATTATAGTAGCTATTGACAAAAATATGGTTAATTTTGAAAAAAATTTCTTTAATTTTGGCTATATTATGGTTACTTTCGGGAAATTTAACAATATCATGGTCATATTTTATCAGAATATGGTAACCTGCAAACATAAACATTGTTAAAATCCAACCTCCAAATATATATTTTTTTGTGTGTAGACTTCCATATGATTTAGACGACTTAGAATTACCTGGCTTAAATAAAATAAATAAAAATATTGTTACTTAAGTTACCGAGCAATAGTAGCGACAACCTTTGGGTGTCACATTTGAAAGCCTCTTTAACTCGTCAGCACACGTATGGATCAAGAAACGTTGCTTCCTACTTGGGAATGGTAAATGGATTCCAAAATCGATATTCGATTTTTCGATCGCCTTTTTATTTCTGTTTTTGAAATCGATAAAATCAATTTTAAAATCGATTTCAGTTATTAAAGATTCATTTGCAAACTTATTCCTTATATGAATTACAAAGGGGCAAAACTCTGAAGAAATTGAACTAAGATTTTTACAGTGGGTAGACATGGCTACTGTTTATAATTTTCCTGCAAAACGTGAAAATGAGTAAAGTTTTAGATGTCCTTAAGAGGAACAAGTGCGATATGTATGTACATTTTAAATATAAAAATTGTGTTCTTGTGTAGTCAATCAGGCCTGTCACATAAACCAATTCCAATCGAAAATGGTTTCGTTTCTTGCTTCACATAAAACGAAATCACTTTTGATCGGAATTGATTTCTGTGACAAGCCTGAATGTATGGACAGAAGGATTATGACAATAGTTCCTGATCGGTGGCGATTGTTTCTTTGCTAAATAACTATTAAGTTAGTTTTAGAAAACAAACGTTAGCATGTCATTGATGTCGGAAATATGCAGAGTTATTTTCTTGTAATTTCGTATTTGTTTTTCACTCTGTTTTATCACTAGATTTAAATATCGCTCACACACTGGTCTGTTTGAATATAAGCGTATTTCCATGGTTTAATTCACCTGTTGTGTTTCTATAATACATATGTTCATTTTCAAAAATCTGACTTTCGGTGTTCAGTGACTTTAATTTCTGAGGAACAAGAGCTCCTTTAATAAAGTTGAATGTATACCATGGGTACTAATAGGTAAATACGTAAAACTACAACTTATAACTTGGAAAACTGCATAAACATACCACTTACACCCGTGTGTACGCACAAAAAATCGCAAGTTATATTGTGCATGCCCATAATTTATCGATTTAATTAAGATTAAAATTAAAAATTGCTAAAATTTTGATAAAAATAAAAATCTCGATTTTAAAAGCCCAATAATCGATTTCAGAATAAAATCGCATACGTAAATTCGATTGCAAAAAGTCGATTTTTTACCACAAAATCGATTTTCGATTGAAATCGAAATCGAAATCGAAATCGAAATCAATTTACCATTCCCTATTTCTTACCTACAACACGATTTGTCGGTCTGCGCTTAACTCCCTGTGGTCGCATTAGTTGAGTGTTACCTAGTAAAGTAATATTCAAAGTTGTCAAAACGGAGCTTTAAGGACCGTCACAGGCTGAACAAAATCTTCATGTGGAGACAAAGGCTCTACCGCTTAAAGGACTCCCCCGAGACATGTCAGACAGAACCAAAGTACAACCGAGGAGGTATGTGCAGGATTAATTCATAGCAGCTCGGGGGCTTCTTTAAAACCATAAAGGCCCATCCATAATGTGCTTAAGTTGGCTTAAGCAAATGTGCGAATACATGTAAATAATATGAGGCAAACCATATTTAACTTAAGGGAACTTTTTGTTAACTTTTGTGAAACTGTCATTAGCTAAAGTAAAGTGCGAAACTGATCTCACATTCCGTACAGAATCAAATGTTTATTTTATTTTTGTTTTTTAAATACATCTGAGAAACTTTTTGTTAATTTTTAACAGTAGGTTAAGCAAGGCTATGCATATTATGGTTAGGCCTTAACACAGCGACACAAATTAACCATATTTGGCAGATATTTAAGCAAAACAGAATTTCAATACAACATCTTTTGTAAACAATCTCATCTAAAATAAACATTGTATTTAATAAGATTTCTCTTAAATTTAGCGGAAAAGGCAACGAACCGCCACAAAACTTTAAAATTTATTTATTGTAATAAGCGAAAACGAATTAAGTATTACATATTACATATTACTTTTTCATGTTGCACAGTGTATTTATAATCAAAAAAAATAAATTCATTTGTAAGTGTTGGCATTCCCTATCAACTTTAACGGACAAACAGATCTTCGAAGTACTCAACACTATCTTAATTGGAAATTTATTCAAGTTTATGTAAAATAAATATTCAATTTGGCCGGGTTAATCCCAAGTCTAGCAATTTTTGTCTTTTACTGTTTGTTAAAAATAAATACGCTTTTCACTTTGACCTACATATAAAGTTAATTTTAAATAATTTTTCCATTAAAAAAATTACTGTCAACATGATCATTAAACTTTATGGCAATTAAATTAAAACGAATCTCGTTTCAGACATCTGAATTAATGTTTTTATTTAATTCTGAAACAATCATCTAAAACGGTGATTTTATTGTATTAAAACGAAGTTTATAAATAAATCTCAAATGGGAATTTTCTTTATAAAGTGGAGAGTTAAAAAAAAAGACAAAGAAACTTTTTTAATTCGTATGTCGTATATTACGAGGGTAGGTTTAATAAGTCCGTACTCCTTTATAAAAGAAAACCAACAAAAAAAAATAATTTGTTTGTTAACGTAGTCTTCTTTGAACTTTTTACACTTTGTCCAACGTTTCTCCAATTTTTTTTAAACCTTTCGAAAAAAAAGATTTGTCAGTTAAATTGTAAGGGCCGATGTCGAATGTGAACCACACCTAAACGCCAAGTTTTTTTCCGAATTTTATTTGACATTTCTCTATTTCAGACTTACTCAATTTGAACCATGGAGAGATACACAATCCAACAACGTGTTAAAGTTATCCAGACTTATTATGAAAATGGGCGTTCAAATCAAAATGCATATCGTGCACTTCGTGATTTTTTTGGTCAATTTGATCGTCCAAATGTGCGTACAATCGCAAAAATCGTGGAAAAATTCGAGCAAACCGGGTCTGTAGAAGATGTGAGAACACCAGTGCATGCTCGTACAGCTCGTACTGCAGGAAATATTGCTGCTGTTCGCGATAGTGTGGCTGAAGAGCCGTCCACCTCAACTCGTCGTCGTGCCCAACAATTGCACCTCTCACGCTCGTCGTTGATGAACATTATGCATAAAGACTTGCATTTACACGCTTACAAGGTGCAATTGGCTCAAGAACTAAAGCCTCTTGACCATTCCAAACGTCGTGAATGGGCAGAATGGTGGCAAGAAATGGCAACAGTGGATGATCAATTTTCGAAGAAAATCATCTTCAGTGATGAGGCACATTTTCACCTCAGTGGATTCGTCAATAAACAGAATTGCCGCATTTGGGCGAATGAGAATCCAAGAGTGATTGTCGAAAAACCAATGCACCCACAAAGAGTGACTGTTTGGTGCGGTTTATGGGCTGGCGGCATCATCGGGCCGTATTTTTTCCAAAATGAGGCCGGTCAGGCAGTTTCTGTGAATGGTGTTCGCTATCGTGAGATGATAACGAACTTTTTATGGCCCGAATTGGAAGATATGGATGTGGATGATATGTGGTTTCAGCAGGACGGTGCCACTTGCCACACAGCTAACGAAACAATGGCTCTTTTGCGCAACAAATTCAATGGCCGTGTTATCTCACGTAATGGCGATGTCAATTGGCCGCCAAGATCATGTGATTTGACACCGTTGGACTTTTTTCTTTGGGGTTATTTGAAAGAAAAGGTGTACGTCGATAAGCCAGCAACAATTCAAGAGCTAAAGGATGAGATAATTCGGCACATTAACGGCATAGAACCTCCATTATGCCTCAGGGTCATCGAAAATTTGGACCATCGGATGGAGGTGTGCCGCTGTGGTCGCGGCGCCCATTTGGCCGATATTTTGTTCCATACATAATTGAGTAATACCAATATATCATAATAAAATAAAATTACAATAATTTCCTAAATAGTTTGTGTTTTATTCAAAATCAACATCGGCCCTTGAAATTTAGTTATTTGCTTGTGATATGATTTTAAAGTTAAAGTCAAATCTCTTTCTGCCGAAACATCTCTTCAGGTTTGGAAACAAGAACAAAACAAGAGTGCCCGGTAGGCAAGCAGGTTGCAGGTTCGATTTCCGCCAGAGAATTTGGTGTTCTGCAGACAAGCGTAGAGCTTCGCGGGATAAGACTAAGAAAGGAAAAAAGAAGTCATCCTGGGCTAAGTCCGGAGCATAGAGTGGATGAGGGTGCAATTGGTAGTCTAATTCAAGGATTTTTGCCATTTTTTTCTATTTTCTCCTTAAGACACGAGGCTATCAATGGCTATAAGCCACAAACTAATAAACGCAGCTTATTAAAAATTTTATAGATGCCTGTTGGCGGGAGCAGTGTTGCCCTTTCAGTTAAGAGGCGGGAGATTGAAAAAACCACGGGCTTATTGACTTGCCCTCGTACAAGCATAATAAGTGGGTTCAATGGATTAAAAAAACATATTGGATGTGAAAATAAATTTTCGCTGTTTGACTGAAGAGTGTTGCGGTTGTGAAATTTGTTAATTTCGGCAACAAATTTAAGAATCGGAATGTTTAGACACCGAATGGTTGTGAAGAACTTGGGCCATAACTCAACAAAGGTCCATGTCAAATACAAAAAGATCTAAGAATTTTCAAATCTCTTTTTATCAGGAAAAGTTTACTTTGAAAAAGCTTTTTTCTTGTTCAGACAGTAACTGCCTTCCCCACGACAATGTCGAAAAGAATACTTCTTTCGTATATTTATATTGAAAATAAAAACAAAATTGTGTTTTATTATTGTTTTCAATATAAATGAAATGTTTTTATCGACATTGTGGACTGGGTATTAAAATTCTACTATAAATTTATCAATTTATGGGCGCCACTTATGGCACCTCGGATCTTTCCCCCAAACGTCTAATTTTTTCACGTGCCAGGAAAGTCCTTCTTGAACTTAGTATGTTACATTACATTAGAACCCAAATACAAAACAAACAAAATTTCCTCAGTCGATTTAGCCATATCCATCTGTCAGTCTGTTGAAAACACGCTCACTTTCAAAAACAACTGAAAAGAAGACCGAACTAACTTGGTGTCAAATTGAAATCCAGCAAAATCGGTTCAGTACACACAGAAAAAAATACCAATGTTAAATTAACAGAGCGAAATTTTGATTTAGAATCATAGTAAATTTCTGCAAAAGTATGTATTTTATTTAAATTTATCGGTATTTCATATTATTCATATTAATTTTAGATGAAATATATTAAAATAACCTTAAATCACGTTTATTTAATATTATTCACTGTAAAAATAATATTGTTCAATGTCCATAGAAACCTGTTTTATATTAAAATCAAAAGTTTATCTTGTTAAATTAACATGCATACATACTTAAGTATGTATGTAGGTGCACATGTATGCATGTGTGATGCATGTACACACAGAAAGAATATCAATGTTAAATTAACATTGCGTAATGTTGATTAAATTTCATAGTTAATTTCTGCAAAAGTTTGAACTCTATTTAAAATTACCATTGTTTAAAATAAATTCAAAATGAAAGTTGTTAAAATCACATTGTTCAATATTGAAACCATAAAAAACCTGTTTTACTTGTTTTTCATAGTAAAAAAAAAACACACCATAAAAAGAAAAACATACCTTTTTTATTTTCAAATTCCCGTATTCTTTTAGTTAAAACTATTTAGTTATGTACTATTACATCAAGCTTTTAAAGTAGAATGATGACGAAAACCATACCGGGCCATTATGCTGATGCTTTTGTTAACAAAGGGCAATACAAAATAAGTGAAACATGTGCTGCAGGGATAAGTGTTTTGAATTATTCTTAAATAAATGCATATGTTGTCTCTGAAGCTTCTTCTCGCTGTAATATCACACTCAAACCAATATGATTCTACATTAAATTCACAATGTTTCAACCTGAAATAACTTTCATTCAACGTGATTCGTATTATTTCGATATAAATGACATTTTGCTCTAACTTTACTGCAATGTTAAATTAACATGAAATATAGTTATTTAAAACAAAAAGGTTGTTCGCAAGTTACTGTAAAATCATGTCAAATTAACAAGAAGTAACAATGAAGCAAAATCACTACCGAAAACGGTAAAATCAGCCTTGTTTTCGACGATTTTTCATTGATTTTTTTTTTCTGTGTGCATGTTTTGTATGGCACTTAAACCCTCCACTTCGTAGGACACTTGTATGGCGGCCAGGTTTGGCTGATTTTTAATATATAATACCTCTTATTAGTGATGTACATTGAAAAAAATACATCTATGTTTTCTATGCGTCGATTGGGTTTTGTAACATAATACACTGAAAGAAAAATGCTTCATATATTTAATAAATCATTTTCATAAAAAAATTTTCCTTGGGTAAATGAAAATTTTCATTGTTTAAATGGAATTTCATAGTTATAATGAAGTATTTTCGTTAAAATCGCTTCATTAGATTTCGTAATTACGTTAAACATTTTCATTGGATACATGAAAACTTAAGTTTGTCCAAGTTAAACAAAAAATTTTAATTGGGAACATAAAAAAACCATATACAAACATAACTATATTCAAAAATTAATACAAAATTATAGTTTCCTTAAAAAAATGTTTAATTGTTAATTAAAAAATTTAAGATTTAATAATTTCATACATCTAATGTTACATGTATGCCATTAACTTTATGAAATCAAAAAATTTTTTTATAAAAGCAACATATTTCAATAATTGCCTTCATAAATTTAAATTTTCATTATGACAATAAAAATGTCATTATAGTAATGAAACAAAAACTTTTAATCCACTTTTAATCAACGTTGTTATTGTTATTACGGACAATTTAATCTCATATTTACGCTCTTAATTGAGTAAAAAACATAGTTTTTTTATCCAAAAACTACAATGCCCCGGTAGACTAACTGGTAGTGAGCTAGTCTATCAGCACCGAGGTTGCGCGATCGAATCCGCCAGAGACAGAAAAAAAATAAAAAAATAAAATAAAGTAAAATAAAATAAAATTAAAAAAAATAAATAATAAAAAAAAATAATTAAAAAAATAATAAAAAAAAATTTTTTTACTTTATTGAAAGTATTCATCCAATGAATAATATTCATAGATCTAATGTAATGTTTCATTAAATCCTTTTAATGAAACGGGTTTCATTGATCCCACGAAGCGCTGCATAGGTTCCTTTTTAATGTAATTTTTCATGGGATTAATGTCAAAATTCGTTGGTATTGCGAAGAAAATTCTTTCAGTGTAGATATGACTGAGGTCTATGGAAAAAACAGGGATTTTTTACCAAAAAGCTTTATTACGTTTTATAAAAATACTTGATTCTGTTGACTTCTTTTTAGTTTTGTACATGTACCTAATTATAATCTGCCTTGAGGACAAAGTATTAAAACTTAAAACTTAAAAATAATATTGTTCAATGTCCATAGAAACCTGTTTTATATTAAAATCAAAAGTTTATCTTGTTAAATTAACATGCATACATACTTAAGTATGTATGTAGGTGCACATGTATGCATGTGTGATGCATGTACACACAGAAAGAATATCAATGTTAAATTAACATTGCGTAATGTTGATTAAATTTCATAGTTAATTTCTGCAAAAGTTTGAACTCTATTTAAAATTACCATTGTTTAAAATAAATTCAAAATGAAAGTTGTTAAAATAACATTGTTCAATATTGAAACCATAAAAAACCTGTTTTACTTGTTTTTCATAGTAAAAAAAAAACACACCATAAAAAGAAAAACATACCTTTTTTATTTTCAAATTCCCGTATTCTTTTAGTTAAAACTATTTAGTTATGTACTATTACATCAAGCTTTTAAAGTAGAATGATGACGAAAACCATACCGGGCCATTATGCTGATGCTTTTGTTAACAAAGGGCAATACAAAATAAGTGAAACATGTGCTGCAGGGATAAGTGTTTTGAATTATTCTTAAATAAATGCATATGTTGTCTCTGAAGCTTCTTCTCGCTGTAATATCACACTCAAACCAATATGATTCTACATTAAATTCACAATGTTTCAACCTGAAATAACTTTCATTCAACGTGATTCGTATTATTTCGATATAAATGACATTTTGCTCTAACTTTACTGCAATGTTAAATTAACATGAAATATAGTTATTTAAAACAAAAAGGTTGTTCGCAAGTTACTGTAAAATCATGTCAAATTAACAAGAAGTAACAATGAAGCAAAATCACTACCGAAAACGGTAAAATCAGCCTTGTTTTCGACGATTTTTCATTGATTTTTTTTTTCTGTGTGCATGTTTTGTATGGCACTTAAACCCTCCACTTCGTAGGACACTTGTATGGCGGCCAGGTTTGGCTGATTTTTAATATATAATACCTCTTATTAGTGATGTACATTGAAAAAAATACATCTATGTTTTCTATGCGTCGATTGGGTTTTGTAACATAATACACTGAAAGAAAAATGCTTCATATATTTAATAAATCATTTTCATAAAAAAATTTTCCTTGGGTAAATGAAAATTTTCATTGTTTAAATGGAATTTCATAGTTATAATGAAGTATTTTCGTTAAAATCGCTTCATTAGATTTCGTAATTACGTTAAAAATTTTCATTGGATACATGAAAACTTAAGTTTGTCCAAGTTAAACAAAAAATTTTAATTGGGAACATAAAAAAACCATATACAAACATAACTATATTCAAAAATTAATACAAAATTATAGTTTCCTTAAAAAAATGTTTAATTGTTAATTAAAAAATTTAAGATTTAATAATTTCATACATCTAATGTTACATGTATGCCATTAACTTTATGAAATCAAAAAATTTTTTTATAAAAGCAACATATTTCAATAATTGCCTTCATAAATTTAAATTTTCATTATGACAATAAAAATGTCATTATAGTAATGAAACAAAAACTTTTAATCCACTTTTAATCAACGTTGTTATTGTTATTACGGACAATTTAATCTCATATTTACGCTCTTAATTGAGTAAAAAACATAGTTTTTTTATCCAAAAACTACAATGCCCCGGTAGACTAACTGGTAGTGAGCTAGTCTATCAGCACCGAGGTTGCGCGATCGAATCCGCCAGAGACAGAAAAAAAAATAAAAAAATAAAATAAAGTAAAATAAAATAAAATTAAAAAAATAAATAATAAAAAAAAATAATTAAAAAAATAATAAAAAAAAATTTTTTTACTTTATTGAAAGTATTCATCCAATGAATAATATTCATAGATCTAATGTAATGTTTCATTAAATCCTTTTAATGAAACGGGTTTCATTGATCCCACGAAGCGCTGCATAGGTTCCTTTTTAATGTAATTTTTCATGGGATTAATGTCAAAATTCGTTGGTATTGCGAAGAAAATTCTTTCAGTGTAGATATGACTGAGGTCTATGGAAAAAACAGGGATTTTTTACCAAAAAGCTTTATTACGTTTTATAAAAATACTTGATTCTGTTGACTTCTTTTTAGTTTTGTACATGTACCTAATTATAATCTGCCTTGAGGACAAAGTATTAAAACTTAAAAAAAAAAATTTTTTGTATTTTGGTAAAAAATTGTTAACAACAATTTTTAACTTTAGTTCTGACATCCATTTATAATTTAATAATTTCAAAATACATAATTTTGATTAATTAAAAATATGTATGGCAAATGTGCACTGTGTGTGTGTTTTAACCCTTATGTCAGCACCTAGGTCCCCGGAGTTTTCAACCAAAATCTTTTAATTATAATGGATACTCCTTGTCTGAAACGTCATCAAAACTGCAAACTTAAAAAACTTTTGGCCATTTTCTCAATGTATCGACAAACTGTCTGTTACTTTATGTCAACATAAATTTATAAGACCGATAAACTTCCCGTTAACGAAGTTGTGTTTCTCAATATACCGACAAAAAACATTGTTTTCAGTTGGCAACACCTCTCAAAATACATGTAAAAGTTAGGAGTCAGCTAATTAAATTTATCTGTACGGCAAATAAAAGGAAAATAAATAATTGGCAGATGAGTGCTGGTTAGCTTTGCGACAGAATAGAAGCAATTGAGACATTGAAAAAACCAAATTTCATTTATGTGCAGATTTTCGTTGGGAAAAAGGTAATCGCGTAATGAGAAAACGGCCGTTAGTATTTTTTATTTTTTTAACATAAACTTATTTTTACTGCTAACAAAAGCCTTTTTGAAACAAAAAACATTTATTTAATTGCTTAAAATCTGATTAATGATGAAAGTTTTAAGTTGTGTGCCTCCCCCAGGCGGTTTCTGTTATTCTTAATAAAAACTTTAATTAATGGGAAATTTAAGTTTTAAATAAAAAAAAAAAGTTTAGATAATGACGTGTTCGGTTTTTTACTTTTGGTTTATATTACCAAGAATTTTTAAGTGTAAAACTGAAATCAAAAACTAGTTTTCAAGTTTCTTGAATTAAATTATGAAATCTGTATAAAACTTTGTATCACGTGCCCGTGCAACAACAAAATTAAGTAAACAAAACGCATAATATTAATTAATACATGTTAAACAAGTAAGAGTGCTATATTCGGCTATGCCGAATCTTTTATGCCCTTCACCATGGTGCAATAAGAACACAAAGTTTTATTAAAAAAATACACATATGTATATGTATATGTACTAGTGAAACCTGGTGCCCGCCAGATAAGCAAAAATTAATTATTGGTGCCGCACCTACGTCTTCAAGCCCGTCCTTTCTTGTTTGCAGATGTATTGTAGTGGTATTGAAGCTATTTGTACTCACTTTTTAAACTTTTACTGTTACTGATCTATTTTGTATTTTAATGGAAGTCGCCATGCCCACTAACTATTGACAACCCAAATATGTGTACCCAATTTAGGCAATTTTTCTCCTACCATTCTTTAAATAATAATAAATATATTTTGTGCCACGCCCAATACTCCAATCCCGCCCACTTTATGCCAGATGTCATGCATTGACATGGAAACTATTTATACCAAATTTGATACTGCTAAGATTTTTGAGGTGAACAGAAATGTAATTTGTATTTGTTTCTCCAATCCCGCCTATTTTGCTAAAGAGGTGGGGTATTGATAGCCCAGCTATGTGTACCAAAATTGGGAAATTTTTTTCTTACCATTATTTTAATATAAATTTAAGCAATATGCTTGTATCTTATTTAGAAACTTAAGCTCTTGCCTTCTCCAGATTTACAGAAAAAAAACATAAAAACAAGGGATTTGTGGTTAAAACAAGAGGCAGTCGTGGTTTTTTGTTCATATCTAATCATTTGTAGACCGATTTGGCTGAATCCAATACCGAACTTTTCGGCACTATATGTGATGTAAACATAAAACAATCTTGTCCCTATCATATTTGGGGTCTTCGGAAAATGCATTTCAACGGACACAAGAACAGATGGTCATCGTTCAATCAACTTCGATACACATAAGGACCCAGAATACACTTTAAAGGGTCTAACATCAATATTGTAGAAGTTACTAGTTCCTTTTTGAAACCTATAGACAATTATGAAGCTATTAACACAAAATTTTTTTATTTATGGTTAATTCTAGATCTGCCACCAAACAACTTTCTTTGACATAGGCCTATTTTAAGAATTCACCCCTATCCTGAATAACAAGTGGAATTTTTGTTCCCATGAAATTTTCATTCCCCTCGAAGGGAAAAAAACAATCGTGAATCTCATGTGAAAAATTTTCCACGCTATCAGTTCCAGTGAATGTAAAAAAAAGAAGAAAGATTAAAAAATATTAAAAATCCATGAAATTTTTGTTCAAAAATATACAAGTATATATTTTAAAGAAAAGTTAAAATAATAAAGCAAAATATTTAGTATTGGAGGGATAGTTTGATTACAATGTTAGTTTTCTGCACTTTTTAAATTTAATGTAGTAAAAAATTTTTAAAATTCTGCCACCAAGTCAATTGAAAGCTTCACAAATCCGCAGGCAATCGAACTGTTGTTTTGCATTTTGTTGAGCAATATATCGGTTTATGTCTAATTAACTTATTAACCCTTAATATTCGATTTATAGGAGGAGCTACTTACATACATGTTCTGTTCCCTAGCAAAAATAAAGTGAGAAAATCTAAGGCAAATGTGAACAAATTACGAGGGAAAAAATTTTTCACGATAAGGGGAATTTTTTCCCGTGAACAATTTTTCACGTTATTATTCTCCTTTGAATTACAATTTTTCATGGGAGTTGTTCATGATCGCAAATATGTGAAAAGGTGGAAAATTACGAGGGAAAAATTATTCACGATAGGGGTGATTATGTTTTCCAATTTAAATTTAATAATAAAGCAATTTTCACTATTTTCAATAGGCATCGCTCTTATGACAATAAAAGCGTATGTAGCCACTTTCATCAAATTGTCTTAAAAATATGTACTTTGTTTACGAGGTTTTGATTCGATCGGTATATGTACGTACATACATATTTTTGATTACAAAAACGTTCTCATTAGGGAGGTGTCTGAGAAATGAAGCTGTATTTAAATCATTAACAACGATTTGCGAAACGTTTCGATTGGCCTTAAAAGGACAGGGTTTTGTTAAAAAAAAAACAAACCAAAAAAGCTTTATTTTAAGGCGTGGCAAAAATTTATTTTTGAAAACGTCTTTTATTGAGGTATGCAATGACTAGAAAAGATTTATATGAGCACCTGCCAAGTTGGCCTTATCTCAACTAAATCATTGTAATAAAAAACTGTAATTGCACACACAGGTAGCAATTCTAGTGTATGATCCAGAAAAATTATACATTCGCCTATTGTTAAGGGACTGGAGCTATTGTACCGCTCCTGCTTTAGAAATAGCCGACAGAATCTGTTAAATAGCAACAGCATCTAGGGGGATCCGTCAGCAGGCCAAACTTTCAATAAATGATCCCGCAAAACCGACTTTTTAAGATTTTCCTTTCCGCACCTTTAGGCATAAACCACAACCACCACGTGATCGCCGAGAGGGCCGAAACTAATAGAAGAGATCTGTTAATTTTGAACCAAATGGTAAAATATCCTTTTAATATTCCCTGTAGATGTGAATTTTTCGTGGCACCCGGGAATTAAAAATAATTCACTCGTAATTGTGAATTCCTTATATGTATTATTACGTGTGAGAGTCTGACGACAATGTAACGATAATTTATTGCGGTGCTGTTTTCCATACGATTTTGAAGTAAAAAACCACAGTGCGGAACGGCATAAAATTAAAATCTATTTTATTTTCATTGCGGACTTTCTTTCTCTCTCAATTTTTGATACTCGTTCTCTTTCTGATGTTGCCATAGGTTTTGAATAATTGGAGATGTTCACAACATTATTGTGAACAAAAAACATGATAAAAATGTATGCACAAATAAATTAATCAAAATGTAAACAAAGAATGACAACTATTGCCGTTGAAGTCTTCCGTTGTATTATGTTTATTTTTCTTTTCCGCAACGAAAAATCGCACCGCACCGCAAACATTGTGTTTAGTTAGACTCTTATAGAGTGAACGTCACTGCAGTATAAAATCTGAGTGAGTGATCGTGTCGAAAACGTTAAAATTAAAAAAAAATTTTTTAAATTGTCTTATATTTAAAAAATTTTAAGATTTCTTTTTTTAATACATTGAGTATGATTCGTTAGTGAGCGTTTGTGATCGTGGGACTTTAAAACTCTTCGTGCTTGAGCGTAAGTGTTAACATTGTCATCTCTTGTGAGCGAGCGTGAGTCAAAAACTAATCACGCACACAATTCTAGTCTTTTAACTATCTTTCATTCATAAGTTTAGTCAGTGAACCCAACTTTTTTTTTTGTATTAGGGCTAGGGTTTCTAATTTCCCGAACTTTTTCTATTCCCGGGAAACGAAACAAAAAAATATTATTTCCGGGAATCCCGGGATTCTTTGAATAAAACAATGATTTCATTAAATGAGTTCAAGAGAAAAGTTTTTACTTTTTTAAAAGAATATACACATATGGCAAATCCCAGAAACAGTCCACCAACCAGAAATTTTTCAAATTAATTTTTTTTTTATGGAATATAAGACTAGATGTATAATTTCATTTTTATATTTAAAAAATTTGTTTTTCAATGATCATTAATGCAATAATTTTTATCAAATCCTACCCCACTGCTGATTTCTTAATGTTATACGTGAATTTAGCATTATTTTAGGTAATTTTTGTGCTTAAAATAGCACTCACAGCAGACTTATCAAAATATAAACTTCGTTAAAAAAAAGTTGATATTCATTAGTTAAGAAATTAGTGTAAGAAATGCAATTCATAAAAATATAATTTGTTTTGTTAAATAAAAAATAAAATATAATAATAAAATACTACTGGAAAAACTGTAGCGTGCAATATGTAGCGTGCGTCACAAAGGGTCCACAGCTTTTGTCAAAAAATCACAAAATTTTTTGGCTGCGAATAAGTGCGTTTAGAATTCTCTTATAGTCATCTTTCTTTTAGGAATAAGATTTTGTATACCTTATCATGCCAAATTCGCTAAAAATTAGGAAAACGCACTTCAACCTTTGAAGTTACTTCCACTTTTTGTAGCGTGCGTCACAAAACTTTTAGATCAATTATTTCGCAACAAATACTTGCTAAGAAATTATGATATATACCATTCGTAAGTACATATTAATGTCACTAAATACTATATATAAGTTGAAGCTGTCTCTTTTGAAAGACCAAAAAATTTTTATATTTCAATCAAGAAACGCGTGCGAATGTAGCGTTCGTCACCCAGGATTTGCCCAAATACAACAGTCTAAAAAAATTAGCACAGAAAACCAAAACAACACCAAATAAATTGTTACATTCATATGTACATTAGGGGTGGATTTGTGTTATATGGAAATCCTTAGCAGCAAGATTTCGATACGCTAGAACCCCCAATTTTGTGAAGTTTGTAAAAAAACGCATGATCCAAAAAATTAGGGGGGTAGGATGGGTGTAAATGGCTCCTCATCGGGGACAAAGTTAGGGGAAAACGATACAAAAGCCAAAAAAAGCTTCACAAATGTCCCTGAGTCGCTCCTAGAGGGGTAAAGTGTAAGACTGACTCCCAATAATATTTCTCCCCCTACATTTTTTATTAACAAGCTAACCCCCTATTTGTGCTCCCATACTAAATATTGTTTTTTATAAAATTGCCCGCCACCGCCCTAACTAGCCCCAGAGTGGACCTAGAGGAGTCAAATATATGACGGACCTCCAATATTTTTGCTACCCGAGCATTTTTTCAGAACATACCTAGTCTGCATCTTTAATCATTAGGGTGGTCCCCATACAAAAATTTCGAAAATGGCGGAGTTACATAACATATGTTCGCAAAACTCAAAAACGCTTTAGCTCATTGAAAAAACTAAAAAACCCCGAAATTCCGCAATAAAATTTTCTTTAATAAAACTAATTTTTTTTCAAATATGCGCAGTCGTTTTTGAAACAAAACAATATTTTTTTTGGAAAACAAAATTATTTTTTTATTAAAATTTCGAAATTTTTGGTTTTTTAAAATTTCATGAAAAATATTTTCCAGACGTATAAAAAACGAAATTACTAACAAAACAAGCCATAAATGATTAAAACCTGTTAGCAACTTTTGATTTTATTCACAAAAGTCGAAAAGACAAATATTTCCATGTGTTACACACGTTAGCCGCATCGCACAATACAATATAAAATTTACGATATGAAATGTAGGGTATACAAATGACAAAGATCTTTTAATTAAAAAAAAAACAATAAAAATAATAATAAGAAACTAATAGAACAATTTGTCAATATTACAAGCTAACAGAATAATTATAATAAATTTTATTAAACCACATACATAGGTATACATGGTTGTTAAAAACAATTAAAAAGTAAATAACTTTTATTATTTTAATTAATAGAAGTTAACAAATATACCCACACAATTAAATAAACAGCTCTGATGACAACTAAAAAGGAAACATCTCAATGAGTCCAGATGATTTGGTAAGCATTTAATAAAGTTTGTAATATTTTTATTAATAGTGCGCAAAACTTACATTTTAGGAAAATTTCTTTTATACTGGCTTAACCAGGGGCGCTTCGGTTCCATTGGGGGGGTGGGGGGTTTGTAGTTTATTGATAAGAAAACAATTAGTACCAAATTTTGATACTTCTACCGATACCCTTCTCCAGCTATTTAGACATTTCTGTTTTTCTTGTACGGGAGATTCCACGCTCTCTTTTCCAGTTCAGCTCGCTTTTTGATAGATTTTTTGTATTGATAACCAAATTTTGAAACCTTTACTGTAATTGTTCTTCAGGTATTGTGATTTATACTGTCTTTGTTTGGGAGGTGGCACTCCCACTTGAAAATTTAAAAATAAATCAGGAAATTACTGTTAAAATCGGGAATTACAGGAAAACGATTCAGTAGCTTAATCTTAATTAGTCTTAAAGGAACAAACTACCCCATCAATGTTTTTATAACACAATGCAAAATAGAAAATTTAATCATATTCAAAAAATTGCTGTTTTCCTAAACGCCTGTTGCATTGTAGTAATACATGGCAACATGTTCCTTAATGCAACCATAAAAATTTTGACAATGCATTTAGTTCCGAAATGCAACTTTGTAGTTGTCACTGCGCAGAGAAAAGCAAATAAAGCAGTTAAAATAATGTAGATGCAAACCATATTCATTTACAACACAACGTTGGTAAAATTTTAAGTAGACAATGCATCAACACGGTATTGATACATTGTGAACACACGTTTAGGAAAACAGCCAATATGTGCATGTGTTGTATTGTAGTGAACGACTATCGATGTTGCTAAGAACAGAAGGGCCGCGAACTCTGGATGTAGAATTGCCATATAATTGTGGTCCCGCCAGGATGACGGGCGTACCATGTCTCTACTTACGACGAATAAAAGAAACGTATTACTTTTAGCATCTGTTATCACGAGACACTGCGTCTGGGAAACAGAGGCCTTGATTACTGTCGTAGTTGCGATGGTTAAAATAAGTAGGAGGACGCAGAACACCTCCTCTGTCACTGTCCCGCACTGCCGAAGGGACGACTGGCAGAGATAGGATCTGCCACCTTTAATAGATTGTGTGATTGATCTGGCGTGGAACTGGAGTGTATTTTAAAAATCGTTAGAAGTTCGGGTTAGTTCTAAGGTAGGAGTTCTGTTTAGTGGAACTCCATTATATCTCAATGGATCATTGAGTCCTAGGGTGTCGGAAGACCTAACCTACCAAATAGTTGTAATTATCATGTAAATTTTTTTACCATACAAATCTTGTGCCGCTCAGTGTTATCATTAAGTTAGTTATAATTTTATTTTTATAGAATTGAAAACTTGTGGTTTAAGAATTATTCTGTTCAATTTTTTTTTTTTTTTTTTTTTTTTTTTTTTGTAAAAAAAACTATTATTACTTTTAACATTTACTTCCTCAATAAATAATTGCACACTTAACCATTTGCGATTATAAAAAAAATGAAGGGAAAACTAATGTAACTTCTTGATATTTATTAGCATTTTTAATATTAAAAATATCCCCTTTATTTGCTTTTCTGTGGTTTTTTTTCGATTTAGCTAATTTAGCGTTAAATCTCATTATTGAAATATTAAAAATTCTTTAGTAAAATCCCATTGCTTTTTACACCATACAAATGGGATTTATTCATACTTACATATAAATAATTAAAATCAGACGAATAGTTTTAATTATTGAAATTGTTTATTTATCAGAAACTAAAAATAGCTTCTTCTCTTATAGTTAATTCAAACATCTGGGGGTTTTAATACACGCAGAAAACAAATGTATTTCTATGGAGTCAAGGATAGCTTAACAATCTTTAATTGAGTATTTTCAAACATATCACTGTTAACCATGTTATGGTTAAATCAGTGTTCCATAAGTCAATAACAACCATATTATTGCTAAGCTTATGTTCACGTTATGTTAGTTAACATCTTTTAACTGTCTAATGCAAAAAAAGTTAAAGTTTACATTAGTTAACCAATACATTTAGGCCCGTTTTAACAAAGTAGGCTTTAATCGGCCGTATAATAAGTGTTCCGTTATTACAACTTTACAATATATTTTTTTAAAGATAGTTAATTATTACACAAAGTTCATATTAAAATTTCTTAATGTTCAAAATCCCAGGACAGAGCAGGTGCAAATGATCTAGCCAAACAGGGATGTATTTAAGCCGATATGTTCCAAGACAACGTAATAGGCATTTCAATCGCTCACTGCATCTTATTCAACTCTTATTCAACGTAAGTGATAAGATGGCTTTTTGGTCAGAACTCTACACTCCTAGAAAAATGCATCTTTATATTGATGATGCTCTAACATCAGAGCTTTGACATCAACGTTATAACAAATGGCATCAAGGAGGAAAAAGTGACATTAATCCGAACGTCATCCTAAAATGTTGTCATATTTTATGCTACTTCTATGCTATGACTATCAATTAGATGCCACATTTTGTGCATTATCTTCATGTTTAAAATCAAATAAGATGAATAAAAAATTCCCATATTCAATTTGTTTAAATTATTAAGTAAAATATATCAATTTTTCAAAGTAGAAAACTTTCGAAAACCATATCGGGCATGCTGTAAAGTGTTTTATAATTGAGAGTCCTTCTGTAAAGAAAGGGCGGAATACAAAACAAAAGTGAAACAAACATGTGTAACGGGTAAGTAAATATTACAATTCTCTCACTTTGGCTTAAGACCATTCCAATGACATTATTTAGGGACAGCTTGTCATTAAATTGAACCTAAAGGGTCCTTTCTCCGATATTACTGAGTCATCGCAATGATGACATTTATTGTTAAACTGACTCCAATTCGTAATTAATGTGATCCCAATAAGAACAAAGTATAATGTTTCATTACGCCGCAGTACAATATATATGCAATGCAAACCCTTCCAAAACATCAATGGTAAGTATTAGTAACGCAGCAAAAAAGTAATCAGAGCATCTGTTTTATAGTTGATGCTTTATGATTTTTGACATTTAATTTGCAAGCAAAACAGATTTATTTTAATATTATGCATTGCATCACTTACCTTTCAAAACGTTTAAATAAACAGAACACATAGTTGCATTGTTTCGGTACGTTGTACATGTGCATCGTTTAAATATAGTAGTAAAACTGTATACAAACTTTGTATTAGTACGTTTTGGAAGTCAGCCATAATTTCATTTGATGACAATTTGGCCAAGTGATGTAAAGACTGACATCACAATGATGATAGCACATTATCACGTATCCTTGTTAATTAATTTTTGAATCCCAAGAAAAACTTTGATAACTTATATGCATGTGGCAGTGTAAATAAAACTGAACTGGCAAAATAAAATAAAGAAATTTATCAACCAATTGTGGTCGGGATTGTAAGAAAAGATAAACTCACTGTTTATTGTTGTTGTTTTTGTTTAAGCTTTCATATTGTTACAAGTAAAACTGGGGCTTATAATTCTTATTCGCTTAACAGTTTTATTTGTATAATATCTTTAGTTTTTCTAAAATCTTTGGCTAAAGTTTCCTGACGATCTGGCCTAAGCAACCAGTGAAATGCGCATAGGAATAGCTTATCCCATCAACAATAAACTTCAGTTTGTCAGTATGAAATGGGAATTTAGCACATTATAACGTACCCTTGTTAATTAATTTTTGAATTCCAAGAAACAATTTGATAACTAATATGCATGTAGCAGTGTAAATAAAACTGAACTGGCAAAATAAAATAAAGAAATTTGTTTTATTTTTGTTTTTTCTCTACCCACTTACAACTACATTTAGAGTTGACAAAAAATCAACCAATTGTGGTCGGGATTGTAAGAAAAGATAAAATCACTGTTTATTGTTGTTGTTTTTGTTTAAGCTTTGATATTGTTACAAGTAAAACTGGGGCTTATAATTCTTATTCGCTTTACAGTTTTATTTGCATAATATCTTTAGTTTTTCTAAAATCTTAGGATGAAGTTTCCTGACGATCTGGCCTAAGCAACCAGTGAAATGCGCATTGGAATAGCTTATCCCATCAACAATCAACTTCAATTTGTCAGTAGTATGAAATGGGAATTTAGCACATTATTACGTATCCTGGATGAAAAGTGTCATTGGGTCAAAAACGATGACACTTTTCATCAAGGATACATCAGCTCTATGATGCCCTTTCTGTCAGTGTAACATACTACTTTGGCTTGCCAGGAACCAAATTAGCTCACTAACATTGCTCATTACGGGTCACTGGTTAATAGGGACTTATGCAATAAGACTGGGCCTAGAATATAATGACTATTGTAGAAGTTGTCAAATGAAGTAGGTTAAAATACGACTTTTCACTTTATCCATCAATGGACTGGTCTGAGGGATATAAGGAAGACATTTTGAAAGACCAAAACTGCCCTCTTTGGATGTTCTAGCCGAGATATGACTATGGTTAATTAGGAAATCGAAATGGTTAAAGACGGCAGTGATGCCGTGTGATTTAGCGAAGTGATTTAGCTGTAAAACTGTTAACTGGCTAAGAGTATCATAAATGCACCGATGTAGCCCCTAAGTGAGTCGTCCTCATTTCGGATTCCCATTGAGCCTAACCTAATGCGGCTAGTGCTTCAACAATTTACCCATTGTTGGTTCAGCGTTTTCGACAACAAAGGGCTGTCTGTGATCATTCGCGTGTTGGAAGCGCAATCATGTGAAACCAATTATTTAAAAAACGCAATTGGTAATGTTTAGGCGGTCTTTGCAAAGATGTTTAAATAACTTACACCTATTCCAATATTAAAATTAATTGGTTCACAAAGTTAAAGAAAAAAAGTAAAAAGTAAAGTAACAGGTATTCCATAAAGTCAGCTCTTTTCAAGAACTATGCCTAGAAAACAATTAGTTTATTCACAAAACTCATTATGAACGATATTAGCTTCCAATTAAATCACATAGGCTGACTTCATAAACACAGTGTTGCAAAACATGACTTATAAAAGGTTATCGTGGTTCGCGCATTTGTTGCAAAAACTGTCGTTAAGTTTTTTTATCACGACAGCAGATACATATCGTCGGTTGATTATTTATTTGTCGTATGTAGTATGTAATTGGTATCCACATACGCCAAACATGACAAATTACACAGTGCAATAAAATTCGGACTATCGTCGCCAGCTTCAATACTTGCAACGCGAAATGAAACTAGACTATTGGTAGAGCAAATCTGCCAAAGGGTTTTGAAAAGTTAGCTAGGGTTCCTGAAAAATCGGCCCCTAAAGTTTTTAAATTTTTTTGAGCTAAAATACTATTTCAGATGTCTTCAGTAGAACTGTATGGCGATTCTTTGCTTAGAGTATATTAACCCTCTAACACTCATTTTAAATGGTCATTTTTGACCTTTTTCACTTTCACACAAAAGTATACTACAACGGCACTTTAGAGAGTCAAAATGTTTTACGAATATTTTCTGCATCAAATTTTTCTAGGGGTCATGTAAGACCAAAAGTTCGTGCAATTTATGTAAAACGGATTTTCGAAATTTCGGGCATTGAAATTTTTGAATTTCTTGAAAAGGCATTTGGTACAAGTCAAAAAAATATACTAAATGTACTTCTGATTTCAGATGTCTTTAGTAGAATTGTATAGCGATTCTTTTCTTAAAATATATTAAGCCTTTAACACTCAATTTAAGGGGTGGTTTTTGTCCATTTTTTAACTTTCACACAAAAGTATACTAAAACGGCACTTAAGAGGGTTAAAATGTTCCCAGAATATTTTCTGCATCAAATTTTCCTAGGGGTCTTGTAAGACCAAAAAATCGTGCAATGCATGCAAAACGAATTTTATTAATTCCGGGCCTTAAAATTTTTGAATTTTTCGCCTTTTCAAAAAATTCAAAAACTTTAGCGGTCGATATTTCGATAACCCAAACTAACTTTTCAAAACCCTTTCACAGATTTGCTCTACCAATAGTCTAGTTTCATTTCGCGTTGCAAGTATTGAGGCTGGTTTTTTTTTTTTTTTTTTGTTGCACGGTGTTATAAGATATTGTTTTTTTTACATTTAAGTCAAGCGAACGAACTCTTCGTTCGAAATCGATAAACAGGCTATTAGGTCTTAAAAATTTCTTGAAGGCTCAATGACTTAAAAGTATGTCACATATATTTACAAAAAAATTAACCTCAATACAAAAGTCTAAAGTTAATAATTTTTTAACGAAAGTCATTTTATTCCTTTTATCCTCTTAAAAATAAAAACTGCAAAATTGCACTTTCATTGACAATTTAAATTATTTTGTTTACTTTGTATGTTTTTATTTTAGAAATATTTGTTTTATTTTGCATAACATTTACAAAACAAAAACTTAAATAATATCGAAACAAGAGTAAATGTATGTACTTTGATAATAACAATTACTTTATCTTTATATTATTTTGTTTTTTGTTTTTATTTTTAATAGTGTCTATCTAGCAGCTTAATCTTGAGTGTAGTAACTTACAAAAAAAAAAGAAAGGAAACCTTGTAAAACTATGATGAGTTAAGTAAAACTTTATAGAATAAGGTTTAAACAAACAAATTACATAATGCGCAATACAGACAATTTTTTGTTTGGATTTTAAAATAAATTTTATGGCTAATTACACTAGCCAACAAGGTTTTTGACTGGAGCAACCAAATATCTTTCCTAACATAATTTGGTGGGCTGAATTCGAATCTGAAATTGGTTTTTCTCTATCACTTCAGGTTTTCGAGATACAAAAAAATGTTTTTATTCGTTTCTTCCATAAAAAATCACTAGTTTATTTAAAAATCAATGAACTTTTAAAAGTGAATGGCGTTATTTGAACGTCGTTTGTATTTTGTTGGTTCGGTTTCACGTATAAGAGTTCAGCTATGGTCTCCCAGCATTCTTTTGTCTCAAAATCCTTGATAAATTCTTTCAATTTTCATTAAATCTTGGGGAGCACGCTCCTCTTGTTCGCGCTCTAAATCTAAATGCGAATGAAGAATGCGCAAAACATTGTAATAACCAAAATAATGTTAATATGCATATTTTAATGATTTTGAGATTGCATATCCTTTTTTTCAACAAAATATTCACCACACACAAAGTAAAAATAGCTTGAATCAGTATCACACGATCTCCCTGACATGCTTAAACGCAACTTTTATGAAGATTTAGTATGAATGTGGGCTTCTTTCAAATAAATAATTGTGAAATTGAAGTGTCAGTACCCTGAAGGAAACCTGGGTGCAAGTGTCTCCAAGTCACCAGGTTTGTCTACTATATTGGTGACATTGTCAACGGAGTGTCTACACTACATTACATTTGCCACTATATTTGGCTTTAATACGAAAAAGATTTTATCAATAACAACTGAGAAGTACAATTCCTATAAAAGTTGAAGAAATAATAAAAAAGGACTGTGATGATTTCTCATTCTTACAAAAAGTGAAGACTACTTTTACTAAAATGTACTAGCGATTCTCTGGTTCCAATGTCTACATATGTTCCCAAAGGAACTACCTAGTCAGTAGAAGCAACGTCAGTAGTAGATTTCCAATGGCACGCACATGTTAAATGTCTATTGTAAATAACGCTGCCTCGGGTATAATAAGTCACTAGTACTGGTGACTGTGTCAATAGTGAATCAGTACAGATTTACTAGTGACATTTCCTGCAGGGTATTGACTGTTTCACAGTATTGCCAGCATGCTATGAACAAGACGTGATAGCCCCATTTTGATGCCAGATTATTTAAAAAAGATATTTTGTTTCTGCAGTCAATTTTTTTCCAAATTTGTAGGCCAGTGTTATTATAGTTAAATTGCCAGGGTATCAAGCAAATTAGGATCCTCATTCTACATAAACCTTCGCATAGAAATACGCTCCTGAGAGTAATGGTCTCCACCAGTTGCCCGTCTGAATTTTAAATGGTATTCCACCAGTAATCGGTCTGAGTTTTAAATGGTACTCCACAAAGTAAAATTGGCTTATTAATGGTTCCCTACCAAACGAACAGTTTAAAAACGAGTTCATAAACCTAGTTAATGCTAAAATCTGTAAAACTATAACTGGGCACAGTTATGCGATACCATGCCAAAGCGAAATGAAAAACTAAACAAACGGAAGCCAGACAAACAAGGACGGCCTAAATGCCCTTAAAAGATAATATGTATAAGATAATATGAATGAAGCGTGTGCTACTTCTCCCAGCACAGAGCAGTTTTACGAATGTTAATCAGATAAAACAAACTTTTTTGTATAAGCTTGTAGAAATTTTATGTAACATGTTTTGAAAAGATAACAAAATTCTTGCCCATCATAAATTTAAATGAACATTTTTTACTTGACTACAATTGGAACGTAATTTTAAAATAAAGTTCCGTCTAAAAAAATTCAAAGAATTTCATCTTGCAGACTCGCCCCATACAAGAAAGAATAGAAAACAACAATAATCAATTATTATTAATTTTTAGTAAATAACTTAACAAGAATAATAAACAATTCAATAACATGCATTTTGTTATGTCAATTTAACAAATAAAGGGAAGAAATTTTCTACAGTCAAAAACAAAATTTTGCAGCTAGATAATTTAAAAGTTTACTAGCTAATAACCTGCGCGTTGCTGCCGCAGGCAATAACCTACAAATAATCAACATTTAAACCAAAACATTTATATTCAATTTAATTGATTCAGGGTTGACATGGATTTTCTTAATTCAATCCGTACACCTGTAGTCACTGTCCCTGCGACTTGTTGATTTTTGTTGAAAAGGCAACGCTTATCGGCAATGGCAAGCTGCTGGGAGTGAAGGAAATGCGTGAAATGCGTGAAATGAGCACAAATTCTCCTTTCGAATTCCCATTGGCAATAGTTTCTTCACAGCAAGTGTATCACGTATGTCTCCTTCTAAATGAAGGGACAGTGATTGTACCCTAACTTCCTCCTGTGCCCATGTTCTGTAAGTGCTGGTTCACACTGTTCAAGTTTTAGCCATCAAGTCTTTATCTTTTGGGAAAGAAGGGAAGAGAGAATGTCATTTCTTTTCCTCTCTCTCCTAAAAACTCAAGACTTGATGGCTTAAACTTGAAGAGTGTGAACCAGCACTAACTCTCACGTCAAGAAACTTTTCGATTGAATTGTAAGAGAAGAAAAACAAATATGCCATAAATTTAGACAAACAACTGTTTTTCTTACTTAAATGCGGCTGTAACATTTTTGGCGAGTATAAGTGACAGTAAGGAAATTACTCGTCAATTTATAGAAGAAGTGTGTCTGTTAGAAAGTTTCCGCTTTGAAATGTCAAATAAACTCACGAATAACAATGGGGTGGGAAAAAATGTTAATACTAAAAAACATGTTAAAAATGCAAAGAATAATAATAATAGATACAATATTTTGTTCCTGACACATTTTTTCATTGTTTAAATTAAATATCGTCGGCGTTAACGCTATGTGTGACTGGCGTTTTCAACGTCTGCAATGTCACATCGGCTTTGAGTGCAATGTTATCACATGTATAACGTAACGACGAAATCTCTTTTGATAGTATTCGATTGAGTTACAGACACACTTTTTTCTTACTTTTCGAGAAACGATGGAATATTTTGTTTCATATCTTTTCGATATCTGAAGTTCTCACTGAAGTAACAGAACATGCCTATGTGACTTTCTACACCTTTTTAAGTTGAAATTCAGAAAATACAAATTAATATTCAGAAAAACGAATTTATTTTCATAAATACAAATTGATATTAAGAAATCCAAATTGATGTTGAGAAAATACAAATTTATATTAAGAATTTCAATTTCATATTGAGAAAATTCAAATTGATATTAAGACATCCGAATTGATATTGAGAAATTACAATTTGATAATAAGAAATACAAATTAATGTTGAGAAAATACAAATTGATATTAAGAATTCCAAATTGATATTGAGAAAATACAAATTGGAATTGAGAAAACCCAATTTAATATTAAGAAAAACCAAATTAATATTGAGATATAAATTCATAGTTTTATTGATATTAGGAACAAAAAAATTATGAGTTTATGTAAAAACAAGTAACTGAAAATATTTGAAAATCAAGTTTTATAAAAACATGTGTATAAAAAATTATTCACCAACAGGCATATTCTCCAGTTCTATTGCTCTTTGGTAAAATGTTGTACTCCTCTGCACAGTCAACTGTGGTTATAGTAGCCTTAGCTTCGTCGATAACATCATCCAAATCCATTTTGAACCATATTAACTCAATTGGACTCAACATTGGGCTATAAGGAGCCAATCGAAGAAGAGTCGCTAGTGAATTTTCAAAAACTATTTCCATTTGGCTGTGACAATGTGCATTATCACACACAACTAAATCTTGTAAGAGGTTTCCTAATTGCTCCCATCGATTCATCAAGCTGTTTACCCACTCTCTTGCGTCTTGCATTCTGAATGATCCTCGTTTTCTCGTCATAAGAATTACTCCAGAGGATGCTATTCCCCCGATTAGGTGGACATTTGGAACGTTTCCTTTTAGCTCCTGCAGCGTAATGGTGGGTATTGATGCAACGCAATATGTATTGCGATTTGTAATGTTTATTATACATAAATAAAGGACAATGTATTTTTTATGTATACAATACATATTAAAAACATAATAATGAAAATCTCAATATTAATTTGTTTTATCTCAATTTCAATTTGTATTTTCTCAATATCAATTTGGATTTCTTAATATGAATTTGTATTTTCTCATTATCAAATTGGAATTCTTAATATCAATTTGTATTTTCTCAATATCAATTTGGATTTCTTAATATCAATTTGTTTTTTCTCATTATCAAATTGGAATTCTTAATATCAATTTGTATCTTCTCAATATCAATTTGGATTTCTTAATATCAATTTGTATTTTCTCATTATCAAATTGGAATTCTTAACATCACTTTGTATTTTCTCAATATTAATTTGGATTGTCTCAATTTCAACTTAAAAAGGTGTAGTAACGGACCTACCGGTTTGAAAGTTTCTTAACACTTATGTACCCTTTCGCATTTCTGTTGCTAGTTCTGAAAAGGTACATGCTTGACGCAGACCTATCAATGGTTAAAATTTCATTCAAATCGGTTTGAACTTTTCGGAGGCAGAAATTTTACCCCTATCGCCGTCCTGTTTGAAGTTCTGAAAAGGTACATAACAAATGCGACATTCTAGACACGGATCTATCGATGAGTTAAATTTCATCAAAATCGGTTATAACTTTTCGCAGAGGCAGAAACTTCCTCCCTTTTGCCCTCCTGGTCCTAGTTGTGAAAAGAAACATGTGACTTTCTTATTGCGGACCTTTCTATGATTTAAATTTCATCAAAATCGGCTTTAAAATAAAGGAGAGACAGAAATTTCCCCCCTATTGCCCACCTATTCCTAGTTGTGAAAAGGAACACGCTAGACCAGAACCTATGTATGAACATATGATTTAAATTTCATCAAAATTGGTTTGAACTTTTCGGAGAGGCACACATTTTCCGCCATATCGCCCTGCGGGTCTTAGTTTTGAAAAGTTAAACGTGAATTTATTGGCGCGGACCTTTCTATGGCTTAAATTTTATCAAAATTAGTTTGAACTTTTCAGAGAGGCAGAAATTTCCCACCTCCTGGTCCTAGTTTTGAAAAGTTAAATGTGACTTTACGCAGACTTAATATATACTTTGGACATGGTTAAAAAACAACTTCACCCAAACTTCGACATTTGCGGATGATACAGCTTTTTTCTAAGCCTACACGAAAACCGTCATGAAGGATCTCATTATAAATGATCATATATTTGAATTGGAGAAGTGTTTAAAAAAATGGAGGATAAAGGCCAATCAGCAAAAATGCGTACATATTCATTTGCGGCGGGAATCATGCCTCCTAATAAAGTCAATAATCAAATAATACCATAACACTCGCATGTAAAATATCTCGCTATACATCTAGATTGGCACCTAACGTGGAAATGTCATATAGATGCAAATTAAACTCAAATGAAACTAAAAGCAATTCAAAAAATTGGCTGAATGGAAGGAAGTTCAAATTTAATATACATATGTATGAAGATTCAATTAATTAATATTGAAAAAAGTATCGTGTCAAAAACGAATTTAAATAGTTCTTTATGATTTTTTTTTTTTTATAACAGCACGTGCCAAGTATGTTTGAAAATTATCATATTTTTACATTTTACAACAAAAAAAACTTTTCGTGCATAAACGAAATTAATGCCGTTTTTGGTTTTTTATTTTAATTATTTATTATACAGTGCGACAAGTGGTAGGGGTCAGTGATTGGCGGGGGTTCTGCATACCGAAAAAAAAATGTATCGGTCAAATAAAGTTATACGTGTCACGGGCTTTTTGCTGGGTCAAGTCTAAGAATTGAGATATATCGATTTGAAGCTTGTAAGTTTCTTATAGGGGAAATTGTAATTTTTGTGCATTTTTCAAGAATTTAGACCACCATCTAAATGTGTCAAGCTCAACGTTGGCTACAAAATTAGATTTTTAATCGTATTTTTATTATCTGCAAGCCACAAAACGTTTGTTAAACTAATACTTTTGTTTAACGTGGTTTGTTTGTCCTGTTTTTACAAATTTCCACTTCAACGCCAAAAAAAAAACGTTTAAAAATTTGGATTAAAAACCATAAATAGTTCAACAAAATAACCACAATACTAATTATTGTTAAAGCTAAGGCACGAGCTCTATGTTTGAATTTGTCCTTCAAGTTGTGCTGAAAAGGTCAGCAAGAAAAAGAAAGACAAAAAAATTAAAAATTAAAACGAAATATGTACTTTGAAATTCAAGAAGAATTCTTGACAAAAGTACGAAAAAACAGAAGTAAAGGAAGAACATGTAAAATAAGTTAAAATAGATAATCATTCAAAGCAAATTTCGATCTACCAAAGGTTAAATACAATTTGGTTTAAGGATTGATGTTTGACTAATGACGTCAGCAGTCGTCGATGGCTGCGAGTGTTAAACGGCAAGCCCTCTGAGGAGATTGAGTGGTTGCAATCGAAACATGTCAGGGTAACCTGTCCGTAAAAACGCCTGGGTTCGAGCCCAGATTGAGTCAAGAATGAAAAATTATCAGTAAATTTTAATTAATTTTCATGTTGTAAAATTCCTTTCTTCATAAAAATAATTTAATGAAAATTAAATTTGATGAACTTAAGCCTAATTAAAAATATTAAAAATTTGGATTAAAAACCATAAATAGTTCAACAAAATAACCACAATACTAATTATTGTTTTCTGTTTATTTCTTTGAAAGCTGCCCTCGTAACTGGTTTGGGTATTTTTCATACGTCACTTTTTATACCTCTTTGTGCTCTTTGGTAGGGACTAAGATGGGCTGGTCATGTATCACGTCTCGATACAAACTCCACTATTTAGCGAATCTTTCCTTTTTTTTAGCCGGAAGGCAAAAGAGCAGTTGGACGACCAAAAGCCCAATGTCTTGATGGAGTAAATACTGACTTCAAAAAACTTATTGTTAAAGACTGGAAAAATGTTGCAAATGATATTAATAAATGGAAAAGTATTGTTTGAAAGGCCCATGGCTGAACTTTATATGCAGCGTCAAGAAAGTAAGTTTTTGAATAAAATATTTCCTAAGTGTGCGTGATAATAAAAGTTTTGTTAGTGAATGATCGCGGGAACTAAAAAATTGCTGGTTCGTGAGCGTGCGTGATTGTGAGTCAAAAAACACTCACGCGCACAGATCTAATTAAGGAGTACGCTTAGTCGCGATTACGATTATAATCGGCTAGTCAATTATCATATTGTTAACTGACAATTATAGTAATACATGATTAATTATAACTGATCGTGGTAAAATTGGCCGTAAGATGAAAATAATTATATGTTATTTTCGTTGTTAGCTTGTGAATTTAGTTAAGCAAAAAAAACTGAGAAAAAACTTAAAACCCCTTTTAAATTTAACAGATTTTGATCACTCACACCTCTAAAAAATTATTAAATCAATATGTGTTAAATCTTTCTGTTAATGTTTCAAAATTGCTTTAGAAATTATAATCAACTGTCACTCAAAGTTTAAATTTTCCGCTTTTAAATAAATTCACACTTTCAAAAAAGTGTTATAAATCTGTTAACAAAAAGTTTATAAATCAAAACCAATAATTATAAGCAATTTATTAATTTATTAAAGTAATTGGCCACACACACACGTTTCTGATTTTATAAAACATCTAATTGATTTTAATTTTTTTTTTTAATTGAATTATATAAAAAACAAATAAACAAAAAAAAATAACAATATGACGCTATTTTCTTTTGGCAATAATAAATGTCCAAAGTCCACTACTTGATATTTATTTACTATAAGCAATTTTTTTCACATACTTTTAAAGCAATTGAAAAGAGATATTTTTTAATGAATATTTTTTGCATTTTAATAAACCTAATTGATCGATCGGTATTTAAAAAAATGTTTAAAAATTTAAAAAAAAAACAACTGGAATAAAATAATATATATTTTTTTTTTGCTTTTTGATAAGATTAAATTTCTGTGGCCGTATGGAAAAACTAGATAACTCCCCTACAAGAATAGTGACGGTCATTTGACCTATCATATGACCGACATTGCTGATACAGATATCGGTCATCGCGTAGAACAAAGTTTCTATCATTTTCTTAAGGCCAACGTGAAAAAAATTACCTAAACTTTTGTGTACGTGTGATTTTGCATCCTTCTTTAACCTATGAATTTTGTGGTAGATAAAACATATATCTGAGCTGTTTACTCTTATACTCTTTACATATCAGTACTGATGTATAAACCGGACACAGCTGACTAGTCAGTACTGATGCATATACCGGCCACAGCTGACTAGTCAGTACTGATGCATATATTCGTCACTGTTGCCGTAGTTTTTAGCTTAAATAAAACACGATTCATTTTATTCAATTCTCATACATATTTTTGTTTTTTATTTAAAATAAAATTCAATATTTGTTCGTTTTACAAAATAAATTAAATAAATAAATAATTATTGTTTGTCCTATGACGTAATTTAATTAAGATATTATATAGCATCAATGTTAACCAAAGGTTGGCTTAAGCAAAAACCAAGTGAAATATTTAAAGAATGGGAATATTGCAAAAAGGCTTAATAAAACAGGGACCGTGACAGTTATTCCTCCTTTCATAAACGTCAGATGATAATAGTTTTTTTTATTAAATATTAGACGTTGCTCGTTACCAATAGTTTTATTAAAAAGTTATTGGTTTTTGCAAAACGTTTGGCTAGATCAAACACCATTTAACTGTTTTTAAATATCATTGTACAATTCTGCTACATATTGTATATATTCGAAACGTTTGCCGTGTTTAGTTTTTACTAAAAACTTTTTAGACAATTTGTTAAACCATAAAGAGTGTCTGATTCCCCACAATTGTAAAGAGCACGCACTAAAGAGGTCACTGTGCGATCAAGAAGTGCTAGATTTGTGTGTTTTCGCTACAATTTGCAATATATTGTAAAATACAAAAAAAAGGACTTAATTTTATTTAAAAACTAATTTTTATGATAACATACCTCTGAATATCGTATAACCAACTCTGGCTCCTTACAATGCAACCAAATCAAGTTGACTGCTGTACATATGCGTTTACACCATTCACTGCAGGTGGAAGAATTAACATGGAAAAATGTTTTCGCCTCTAATCATAACATGACGATTATCCAACTGAACATCGGGATGAGCCTCTTCATTGAGAATACTTTCAGCACCGCCAGCAGGAGCCAAACCAATTAATTCCCAGTAATCTACATGCAATTCGTGTCCACCTGGTGCATAAAACAAATAAATGAGTTTCTACAATATTGTTCACGAAACGAAACTTATCGATTTGCCTTCTGGCACAGGTTTTAGTGTACCAAACATTGTAAAAATCCGTAATTTAAATAAAAAATTAAACCTTTGTCTTGACGTCTTAAACGATGTGCCCATCCATAGATTTTAACGTTTCTGTTAATTTTCGACACATTCAAATATGCAGCTGGCCAACTGAGATCTTCGGATATGAGTCTTTTTGGCTTCATCCAAATTCTGTTTAGGCTTTTCCGCATCTTCAGCTTCGCGTTTTTCATTTTTATAACTTACTTACCCAAATCCTTTGGATTTTCTTTATTTATTTTAATAATTTTAAAATTATTTAAATATTTTGCAGTATTTAATTTAAACAATTCACAAATTTTCACAAATATTAGCCAGTTAAGCGTATGTATAACAAAAATTAAAAAAAATTGGCATTTTTGTGGTGTTTTCAGTTGTTCTACTCTAACATATATGTAAGAGTGGTACAACTAATTTAAAATTTTTGCAATTGTGTAAGTAAAAAATTTTTTTTTTTTTAGTTTCGGTCATCCATTTCTTGTAGGGTCCACTTTTTGAAAACACGAGAAAAACACACTTATGGCCATTTTCTCAATGTATCGACAAACTGTCTGTTACTTAATGTCAACATAAATTTATTGGACCGATAAACTGTCCGTTAACGATTTTGGGTTTCTCAATATACCGACAAAAAACAAAGTTTTCAGCTGGCAACGCCACTTAAAATACATGTAAAAGATGGGAGTCAGCTGATTGAATTTATCTGTACGGCAAATATGAATTCAAATCTGTAATCAGTTTGTCTCTATCAGCTCTAGTTTTCATGATATAGCTTATTTGTGTTTTTAAAAAAGATGATGTGACTGAAATGCAAATATCTTCAAAAATTGTAAACATATTATGCATTTCTTTCTTTTTAGTAAAAGGTTATAAAATTTCTAAAATAACCATGGATTGCTTGTGAAGATTGGTTAAGAAATGACAGAATTACAGGGGACAAAAGTTCAAGCTTCATTGAAAATTTTATGATTTTGTTCAATTTTGTTCAATTTTGTTCTTTTCAATTTATTTTTTTTTAACCAATGATTTAAAAATCCTAATGTTTTATCGCATACGACATTAGATTATTTTAATATGAACATTTTGAGCCCAACAAGACATAGATTGGTACAAAAATGACAAAGCTACAGAAGATTTAGTAAGTTAACCCACAGAGAAATTCAATAATTTCAAGCAATTTTTAATATTTATTGTTACTAAAAATTTAGCTTTGTATATTTATTTGTTGAGGGTTAATTCAATTAATCTTCTGTAGCTTTGTCATTTTTGCACAGAAATTAGTCTCGTTGGGCGCAAAATGTTCGTAGCAAAATAAACTAATGTCCCATGTAATAAAACAATAAACTTTTCAGTTGTTTTATTTTAAAAAAAATAACTTCAAAAGAACAAAATTGCAAAAAATCATAAAATTTTTCATACATTTTCAGATTTTGTCCACTGTAACTCTGTCATTTCTTGACCAATGTTTACAAGCGACCCATGGTTATCTTAAAAATTTTATAACCTTTCACTAGAAAAAAAGAATTACATAATCCCTTTAAAATTCTTGAAGATATTTGCATTTCAGTCACATCATCTTTTTTAAAAACACAAATAAGCTATATCATGAAAACTAGATAGAGAAAACTGATAGAGACAAACTGATTACAGATTTGAATTCAGCGCACCAAAATTAACTAGAATCAGTTGATAAATTCAAAGAAGCAAATTGAGTGTTGGCCTTATATTATAATTATAATCGCCTAATGAGAAAATGGCCATTAAAGTTTTAAGCATATTTCGCTAATTATTTAATTTGAATTTATGTTACAATGCATGCGCATTTAACAAAACATAATTTAATATAATGTTTAACATTTCTGGTCCCATTAAACTAATTTTTGGACATTAAAACCGAAAATCAATGTCACTTATCTTGTTTTTTCGAAAAATGGAGTTATCTAGTTTTTCCGAAAAAATTTTTATGCTAAACTTGCTAATAAGATCGTTTTTAGCTTTTTAGTTTAGCTGAACAAAAACAATGACTTAGGCTTCTACTTTGTTTATGTTTTTGATAAAAAATAAACGTAATAGTTACACGTGCGTGCAAAAAATATAAAAATCAACTCAAGAAAATCAAAAATGCGACCGACTAACATAAACGTAGATCCACCCCTTGACCTCATGCAAATACAGACTAATGGCCAATTTTCAGGATTGATATTAAAACACATTGATTTTTAAAATCGTTTTAAATACAAAATTCTCTTCTTCACTAAAAACGTAAGTGAAACTTAAGTCACCGATGTGGTACACTTAATTTCAACTTAAGTTTCCATTGTAAAATTTTAGCAAGGTGGCCTCAATATCACAACAATACAACAACAACAGGCGAAGCATTAACAGTCAGCTGCTTTTTTTTCGGACCACCTTGTAAATAAATACACTTTTTTATATATTTTTTTTTGTATTTAGTAGTGCTACCATACTTTTATCTTAATTAAATAAGACTTTTCAAACAAAACTCAAAAAACCAATCTGTTTTAAATACGATTTAAGTTTGTTATGAAAATTAACTTAATATTGATTTAAATACTATCCTGAAAATTGGGCATAAGTTGGGGGAAATTATTCCAGAAGGCAGCACGGAAGAAAATAAAAGAAAACAAAACGTGATCGAGCAATCGGACAAACAACTCGTAAATTTAGAAATAAATACTTCAGAAAACAAACTGAAATCAAGCCCGAAAAAGCTCAAGAGAAGTTTTATTGATGAACATTTAACATTGAGATTGTTCGTCAAGTTTGCAAAAAAAAATAGTTTTATAATATTAAAATTTTATTAGTATTAAATATCGTAAAGTGTAAAAAAATATGAATATGTTCTTAGATTAATTTAAAAATAAAGACATTTACAATCAGTAGTGGGATTCTGTAACTTTTAACAATAACAACAGTTGTTACAATTGTCAACCTGTTTTGTTGTTTGCACTAACGATTATGTGATTCTGTAAATTGTTGTTAACAACATAGATAAAAATTAACGTCAAGTGGCATCACTATCAAAAAAATGGCAAAATAACGAAAAACACAAAGAGGAATAAAAAAAAAACAAATAAAATTATTAAAACTAAACATAATTTTTTTTTATTTTTTTGTTTTTTTAAGAAGATAAGCCAAACATTTTACTATCATCATATATATTATTTCTAAAGCACTTTTTTTTGTCGGTTGCAAATATCTCCCATACCACTGCATCAAATTTAATGAATGATATCTCATTTTAAAGCTTATTTCTAACACTAATGACGAAAAATAATTAGAAATTGAAAAATTAATATTTTCATTGATAAAAATTACATTTTAAAATGTATTGAAGTGACTAAAATTTCTATTAATTATTTTCATTTTATGTTACAAAAATGACAACTAACGGTGCGAAATATTCGCACGGGTCATCTAGTATATATTATTTCTAAAGCACTTTTTTTGTCGGTTGCAAATATCTCCCATACCACCGCATCAAATTTAATGAATAATATCTCATTTTAAAGCTTATTTCTAACACTAATGACGAAAAATAATTAGAAATTGAAAAATTAATATTTTCATTGATAAAGGATTCGTACGGGCAAAAAGTTAACGATGATCATGTCATTACCTCTAACATTGTATTCAAAGAAGTATTATAAAAGCATTTAAACATATGTATGTATGTAAATATGTATGATATATATTATGATTTCTAATATTTTTATACTTTTAATAAAATGTATTGAAGTTACTAAAATTTCTATTAATTATTTTCATTTTATGTTACAAAAATTACAACTAACGGTGCGAAATATTCGCACGGGATATCTAGTTAAATTAAATGCAAATTATTTAATTGCCGTTTTCAAGTTATATTATTTCGTTTAACTAAATATTTTTTATTTTTTCGACATTTAACAATAAATAAACAACACTAAAAAAGTTGTCGTTTACTTAACACAAACAGCTGACTTAACTATAACAAGTGCTGTTTAAAATGTTACAGAATAGCAAAATCGTTAATTTGCTTGTTAATTTTTTTAACAATGACAACTATTGTTAAAATTAATTACAGAATCGCACTACAGGCTCACAATGTCGACAAGAACATTTCTTTCGCATATTTATATTGAAAACAATAATAAAAAACTAAAATTCTTTTTGTTTTCTATATAAATATACGAAAGAAATGTTCTTGTCGACATCATGGGCCAGGCAATTAATTTATTCTTATTTTAAGAAATCTGTGGCCGTATATAAAAACTAGGTAACTCCATTTTTTAATAAAGTTTGCTTGTCTTCCAGATTCAAAAAATTTATTCTTAGAAAAAAAACTGGATAAAAATAGTTTGCATTATTTTTGTACGCAAAAACACCTTACTATTTATTATCTTTGCAACAGAAACAAATAAAAACAAGTAAGTGTGCTATATTCGGCTGTGCCGAATCTTATATACCCCTCACCACTGTGCGAGCAGAATACAAGCAACTAGACAAAAACTAAATAAATTTTACATACCTATACATACATATTTACAATACTTAAAACTGCATTATAAATAAAATTTAAAAAGCGAAAACTGGTAAATATTTTTTTAAATCGTTTTTAGAACATAAAAAAAATAAAATTATTAAAAAAAAAAATTTTTCTTTTTAAAAAACCAAGATTCGAACCAGGGAACTCTCAGTTTCTAACACACCCTCTAGACAACTGAACCATGAAGGAACGTTAATCGAATATCATTAAAATGAAATATGGCACGTTATGGTTAAATCAAGTTCTCTCCTCATAAGGATCCAGAATATATATGTATATTTTATAGGCTCTTAGATCAATATTGCAGAAATTACAAACGGAATGACAAACTTATATATACCCTTTTCCACCTGAGGTGAAGGGTATAAAAAGAGTAATTTTGGGATTTCAGTATTTTGATTATAACTCAGCCATTTTTTAACCGATTTGACAGATTTATATACCGACGTGTTAAAGAAGAAATTTACCATTTACTTGAGTTATAAAGCTTGAACTCGAGTAGACCTATGGTTCCCGAAAGTGGGAATTAAAAAAAAAAAAATAATTTTGGTCATAATTTTTTTGTATCTGAACCGATTTTCCCGAGTTTTTTATGAAATATGTTCTACTAATATGTTCCGATATTTTGGTATATAAGTCATATCCATAGGACATATGACAGCCCTAAAATTTAGGTTTTTGTACAATTTTTAATTTTTTTTTGTACGGGAGGTACCACGCCCACTTCTCCAATCCCGCCCACATTTTGTAGGGTGGTGTGTATTGACAACCTTAATGTGTGTACCTAATTTGGAAACTTTGGCTCTTGCTTTTCTCCAGATATACAGAAAAAAGCAATCAAAATACAACAACAAGGGATTTTTGGAAAAAATTAGAGGCAGTCGTTGTTTTTTGATCATATCTCAGCCATTTGTAGATCGATCTTGCTGAATTTCAATAGCAAGAAATGGTGGACTGTATGTAACATAAATGTAAAACAACCTAGCCGCTATCATGTCTGGATTATCCGGAAAACACATATCAAACGTAAGACGGACAGACGGACATCGTTAAATCAACTTCTCTTCTCATATGGACCCAGAATATATATACTTTATGGGGTCTAAAATCAATATTGTGGAAATTACAAACGTTATGACAAACTTATATATACCCTTTTACACCTGTGGTGAAGGCTTTAATAAGTAAGTTAAAACTTTTTTCAAAGTTGCTGTACCACATAGGGTACGGTAGATCTATATGGGCTAAAAACTATTACTCGGAAAGATTTCTGGTAGAAAAGATATAATATGCCTATAAATAATGCATAAATATATTCTTTGAATTCTCTAGAGTCGCAATTTTTAGGCGCAACATTTTGACCCGAATTTGTTCTATATCGCTCTTTGTCTCTTAGTTTTCGAGACAACACAGTTTAAAACTTCAAATTTGTCTGTTTTCTAAGAGACTATGGAGTTAACTTGTTTTTTCAAAAAATGCATGGAGTTATCTAGTTTTTACATAAAAATTGATATTTTTCTGATTTTTGTTTTTGAAATAACTATTGAATGAGAAACTATATCGAAATATCGATCTATTTTTTCTATTTTTGGTGTTAACTCAATTTTTGCAAAAAGTGGAGTTAACTAGTTTTTCCATACGGCCACAGAAATCTTAATAATGCAAAGTTTGTATTGGTTTTGGATTTAAAAACTAAATGTCTGAGCATTAACAGAAGCAAAATCAAATTTTGTGATTTATGTCCGTAATTTTACAAACCGATATTGAAATAACTGGACAATGTTAAAAATTTACCTGGGGTCTAATCACCGCATTTGATACTATCGTATCGAATAAACTATCGAATTTTTTTGCATACGATAGACACTGACGTATCGAATGAAAACTCAATAAATGTAATGTCGAGTTACTCGATATCGAATGCTATTATTTCAAATTCAATACATTTCATTCGATATAGAGTTTCATGATACTAAATAAATAATTTCGATAAATTTTGCTCGATATCGGATGCGGTGATTAGACCGCTGGATTTTGCTAAAATAACTGGACAATCTAAAAATTTAAAAAAAAAAATAAAATTTCATATAATTTTTATACCATGACGTAAAAAAACACCTAAAAGCAAAAAGGGCATAAGCTACAAAAAAGTTCAAAATCTACTTTGTTGCGAAATAATCGTTAGAACGAAAACACAAATTTTACATCAATTTGGCATTTTTATTACAAACAAACCCGAACAAAAAATTCAAAAACCGTTTTTTTACACAAAATCCTTAAAAAGGATCCATCGTCCTTGTATATACAGTTAGACGCACCTTAAAGGCTCTGTAAGCCGTTAGTAACAGTAACAGTAACCTTACCGTTAAAAAGTACATAGTCCAATCTATTTCTTACAGATTGAGAAGTAACATCTTACTGCTAACTCTAATCGTTCTAATTGCTTTACATACAACAAAATAAAGCAGCTGATTTGCAACGTTGCTGTTACTTTCGGCTAACTGAGCCTTAAACCTTTCTTACGATACCCAATTTGTATATGTTGATAAGGAAACAGATTCTCAAAATAACAAAACATGCAAAAATATACCCTTTTTCAAAATGGTCCAGCTCACGAGAGGTCAAAGCTGAAGCCGAAATATTTAAAATGTCATCTTAAAAAGTCTAAGGTTCAGTTTTAAGAGGGTACATCGAACACTAATTTTGCTTCCATACAACTTGAGTCGCTCTAATATATATATATATATATATAAAAAGTTGCATTGTGTTAGTAATTGATGTTCTCTGTTACCCGTGAACCGATTTCACGTGGAAGGTGACGTCAATATCAAGGTTTTTATGTATGAACGGTCTTCAAATGTGTATTGGTTCATGAGTTATAGCCATTTTAGTGAACACTGCATTTATTCCGAAACATGTATTTACATATATTCCCATACAAATATCAACAAAATGCCCTCCATTTTGAACTCCACCGAAACGGCTTGACCGATTTTTATGAAATTTTGTATGTGTATTTGTTAGGTATGAGAATAGGTCGTAGAGTATATTTTATATCGCTAAAGGGCGCAAAATATTGTAATAGGGGTAAAAGCTCTCACTTCCCAATATTGTACACTAATCAACCGGTTTTCTTAAAATTTGGCATGCAGACAATGTAACATCTGAAAGAGAATAGGGCATTAAATAGGGCAAGAGGGGTAAAAGCTCTGCCTCCCTATGTCTTCTTAACTAATCAATTAATTTTCTTAATATTTGGCAGGCAAATAGTGTAACATCTGGAAAGAACTATAGCCTATAATTTTATCTTAAAATTTGGCTAGCGGACACTGTTACATCTAAAAGAAATAAGTTATGTGGCAAAACAACGTTTGCCGGGCCAGCTAGTATATGGGTCGATATCATGAATTGACTACAATCGAGGATTGAAAACGGCCAAGTGCGAAAATGGGTTTAAATAATTATTTTTCAGTTGATACTGTTTTATAAGACCTTTTTATATATTAATAAGCAATGGGCCATGTATATTTAAGGATTTTAATGATTTTTGCACCCCACGGGAATGACAATAGTCCAACAGAAATGATATTTGTGCGGCACGGTAATGCTGAGCAGCATGGTTATGAAGTTTTATCATGTATTGCAGCTAAATAAAACACATACAGCAATTTATGGAAACACATTTAATAAAATGCATACGTTATGTCCATTCTTTGGATTATAATTCCAGGTGTACTTTTTAAGTTTGGGGAACATCAAATTTCTTAAATAATTACCATAGATTGAATAATCTCAAATATACATTGAAAAGGTATTTCCCGTGTTCCTTTTGTCATTACCGAGGTTTAGATTATTCCCATGGTAATGACTGCACGGTAATGATGGAAACGTGAGTATTCTTTGATTTAAATGTGAAAATCTTAAAAAATTTTTATAAAACCTATTAGAATCTAATAAAGACTTAAAAAATGAACAAACCAATACAACGAATTTGGAAATTATAATATTAATAACGGAAAAATATACTTACCACGGGAATGACAAAATTTCAGGAACATGCGCAAAAAACACTAAACATTTCAAAAGCCCTCAAACAACTGACTACATTTTTCACTTCTGTCAATACACTTTAAAACTAACGGGAATTGTCGTTACATTGACAGTTAACACCTAACCAAAAAACCGGGTTAAAGCATTGTTTTTTAATAAACAAATTGGCCCACGGGGAATGACGAAAAAAATTAGCCACGGACTAAAATGTCTCAAAATCATAAGTTTTAAAATAAAATTATATTTATGAAATTAAAATTGAGTTGGTTTATTCTTCTCGAATAACTTGACGTACTTCATTTATAATATATATTTTGAGATACTAATGAAAATCTGTGTTTTTTGAACACAAAACGTTTGGACGCACACCATGGTAATGACGATTTGCACCGTGCCACCAAATTTTTTCATAAAAATATCTAAAATATTTTATTTTGATTTCCGCGCCTAGTTGAAGTACATTTTGTTTTATTTAATCCTGTTCTCAGAATTTTAATTTTGTAATATTTTTAATACAAAATGCGTCGGGCCACAGAATATAGTCATTTCGTGATATCGACCCATATATATATGTAATTAAAGTCCCTTTATAAAAATATTTTCAAATAAACATTCAGTCCAATCACGAATATTCCCAAAGAATTTTTTTCTCACGGAAAATACTTTTCTCGAGAAAAAAATCTTTAATAGTGGCATCCCCGAAGTGTTGCCAGGTTATATTATTTTAGAACCCACCAAATTTTACGTATTGTAGATAATAACTTAAGTTTTACTAATTTTACTTGACTCGATAAAATAAAGCAATAATCGCCAAATTCTTAGCATTTTACTGAAATTTCCACAAAAATATTATTTTATTAAAATATGATAATTCAGCTATTTTCCCGTAAAATCTAGCTATTTTTATGCACGTATAGCGAGAATCTAGCAAAAACAAGCTGTACAATGTAGTATGTATTAGATAAAATAAAAGCCGGTAATCTGGGGAAACCCCTAAACAGGCAACTCTGATTAACATTAAATTTTTAATTTTAGATGTGCAAGTTAAAGTAAAACTTATTTCATTCAAAATAAAATATGAATTACATAATAAAACTAATTAAAAATTAAAGAACATTATTGCCTTGCAAAATTTATATTAAATTTTTTTTTTGTGAACGGTTTATCGGCAACACCAACGGGCTTTAAAATCACAACTTAAACGAATGCTTTTATTCCTGCTGTATACTTTTTTTCTGCTGCAGCCTTTTTCCGTCCTTTGTGTTTTTTTTCTTTTTGATTGTTAATTACTAGGGAAACCAGAAATATGCTCTAAAAAACGTGTTTTATGCGCATTAAATATGCAGTAAAAACTGGAAAATATGCCCTGAATAATGTTAAAAATATGCGCACACACAAAATTCGACAATTTAATAACAAAATTTAAAAAAAAAACCTAAAAATATTATCGCTTAAGCCTATATTAGGTTAAAATTCATATAAGATGTCTAGATATTAACATCCATATGGGGTTTTGTCTTAAAGGAATTTAAGGTACGGTTACTAAACTGTTAACAAATGTTAACATTCAAAAGGAAGTTAAAGCTATTTAAGGATGAAAGCTTTGAGCAAATGTGAACCGATTCGAAAATAATTTAATTTGCTGTAAAATAGTTTTGGGACGAATTTAATTTAAGTACTATCATTATTAGATTGCTTGCGGACATAAAGAGTCTAATTTGGATGTGAAATTATAGATCGATTCTCACCGTTTGCAGAGAATTCGTCCATATTCGATCAAATTATCTACAAAATTGAAACTTGAACTATGCGCACAAGGCTAACATGGACAGACAACCACCCAGACGGACGGATGGACATCGTTAGATCACGTTAAAAAGTGATTCTGAGTCAATCGGAATACTAAAGCATAACATTTATCCTAAATGTCAACCTACTTTGTCTTAAAATTTTAGAGTAAAAATTAAATGTAGATGTCAAAATTGAAGTTACAGATTTTCGAAAAAAAAAATTTTTTATTTGCTGCGAAAACTATTGCAGGCATCTAAAAAAATGTTAAATGTATCAAAATATGCCTTAAAAAGGCAAAATATGCGCTATAAACCTAAAAAATGCTGCAAAAAGGCTCTTTTAACTAAATAATGTAAAAAAATGCTGCAAACTGTAAAATATGCACTAACAAATCGATGCCAAAATTCATAAAACGCTCTTAAACGAATAAATATATTTGCTTGGTCGCACAAGGAAAAACATGCAATTGCATATTAACGGTTTCCCTGTTAATTACTTTTAAGAATATTAAAAGCAAAAATTGTTCCACTCAGTAACACAATTATTTGGTGGTCCCATGAAGTTAAGCCCGTTTTCAGCATCCCTCCAAAAACCCTACTTACGGTTATTAATAAACTGCATTCTGTTTTGCAAGGGAATTTTTTTCGGAAAAAAGTGAGAAATTGCTTGCGAAATTTTCATTTGTAACTTGGTCGCCACACGATCAAGTTTTGCCTTTCAATTCCTTTCAATTTGCAATACACTCTCAGTTTTTTACTAACACACTCACACTTTTTAAATTGACCACGAGATGGCTTTCAATTTCACCTTTCCATTTCTTTGGCAATTTACTTTCAATTTAACAGCTGAGTACAAGTTTGTCTCTGTTGTTGTTGACATCTTGGAAGTAAATTGCTTACAAATTGAGTGCAGCCTACGTCACAGCTTTCAATTTATGTAAATTTTGACAAGCAGTATATGTAAAAGACTATCAAGAACAACTTGTTCGTGTGGCCGCAGGGTAAGGGGAAATTATTGGGGATTATTGCCATTTTCCGAGAAAGAAAAAAACTCCAAATGTTATCTTTGCGTCTTAAAGTTTTTTTGTTTGAATTTTTTGTAGAAAAATCGGATATTTCCTTAACTGTGTTGGATTTTTAAAAAATGTTGGCAGCACTGCACAGAATACAAATTAAATCAGGTATAATTTTCAATGGGCTTTTTGCTAAAGTCGCTTTATAAAAACCAAATCTTCGTAATATAATCTACAAATGGACTGCTGATCGTATAAAGTAATAGTCAGAGACAAAGATTGTTAGCGACGAAATCAGAGCCGGTTAGATCAGGAAATTATTCCAGTTATGAGCATAGACGTCTTTTAGTAGCTACAATTTTAAATAAGCCTTAATGATTTACGACCCTTCCATAGCAAGTGAGTTGCCTAGACAACTGCCGAAAATGCACTAACGAACCGACTTATTAACAAAAAGTTGTGGCCTAAAATACACTACACTTACATACCCGTACCAGATGTGTTTTAGATTACCCTGGGTACCTGTCTTAACGTTCTACTCCCATGGTACATTTAATACCGGTTAGATGAAATGCGCCATTGATTTCGTAAATAAACACATGTGGCAAACTAAGTAAGTGATTATTTGGACCATACACTTACCCCTTGTTTGGGAGCCGGGAATACTTATATATACTGCCCTGCAAAAGTCCCTTCTGTTAAATAGCAACAGCACACAGAGAAGCCAGAAGGCTGAATACCTTTATAATTAAGAAGCAAAAATTTGCTCTTATTCCGGCATATTTAAGATCGCCCTTACCACGAAAACTGTTACCGGGTTAATATTAAACCCCAGAGCAATGATAGAAATAATGTTACTACTGTACTTTTTTGATACGTGTAAGACTTCGGTGGTAGCTTGGTTTATGTTTGTAAATTCTTTTGGTTTTTGTTGATACAAAACGGGAGAAATAAGTGTCCTTCTCTGTCCTGAAGGCTGCTGCTGCATACGGTACCAGATTTCTGTGCAAAGCTTAGGTTACAGTTTTAAAGAATTCATTGGAGTGCACCGAAGGCTAGCTAGTAGTGAGCTATTCTATCCGTGCCGGTGTTGCGGGTTCGATTCCCGCCAGATACTCAGGCCTCTTTCCTGCAGACAAACGTAGAGATTCGCGGGATTAGCTTAGGGGATTAAAAAAAACGGTAGTCTATTCAGGGAATTACACGACTCAAGTCGAATATGTTCTTAATCCAAAAAGGAGTATGCACAAAATTCTTTAAAATTTGCAAAAACGTATAGAGACTTTGTAAGATCGATTTCGAAAATTCTTTCTCCAATTGGCGTACAAAAAAAGTCAACCTTTTAAACGTTCCTATTTTTTCCTAAATTATTGTTGAATTTTCGATACAAAAAAACATCAAAATGTCATTAAATAATGTAGCAAAAGCAAATGGCATTTATTATTATCTTAATAATAATTTTAAGGTGTGCTCATGTTTTATCAATGCCCAAACACCAGAATAGAACATAAAATACCTTGTTATTTTTTAATCAATTTTAAAATAAAAATTACAATTAAAGCTGATACACAAATAAAATTACTTTTGCAAAATTCTGAGTTCATGTTATCCAGAAGTTTTATTAAAAATGTTTTTTGTTTATTAAAAACTTTTAAACATGCAATAAATATTAAAGTCTGATGATAAATTACTTTAGAAAAATAAAAAAATGTTTTATGCAATTCTTTGTTCCATGAAAACGTCCTTATGTTTTTTTTATAAGAGACGGGGTTATTTTAACTTCGATCGAATAATTTCGTATATCGTTGTTAAGTGTTTGAATAAAGCTTCATTTGGAATTTTTTGGCTCTGCGAAAAATACATCCCATTTATCTTACGACATTTCCATACACTTTATTATAAGGCAAGACTTTTGATGTCTCCACTTAAGTTTCAATTACTGAACTTACCAGTAAGTCAGGAATTTTACGATCGGCATAGCGTTTCGTTCTATACAATTTATGGCTCGGTTCCACACGTTATCTGATTGAATTAAACTGCCAATTTCTTTAAATTAAAAGAGTACAGAAAACTTTTACAATTTCTCACCGAAACAATTATGGGAACGAAATTTAAAATAGCCCCCATGAGCACCCACTTCTGCACTCTCGATATATAACGGGTTTTCCAATAAGGACTTGACAGCTTTTTTTTTTAATAAAACGGAAACCATTTGAAAAATGAGCTTCGTCACTGAAGATGATTTTGCGATGAAATTCATAAGCTTGGCGCATCTTCTCCAGAGCCCAATCTGAGACCGTACGTCGCGTTAAATGTTCCATCAGCTTCAATTCTTGAGTCAGCTTGATCTTGTATGGGTGTTAACCAAGATCTTTACACAAATTTTGCTATAAAGTGGTCTTGGCGATCACGCCGCGAAATCGACTGATTTAAATCTTTTGCTACGGACGCCTGAACGACAGCGATATTTTCGTCACTTCGAATATGTAGACTCACATTTTTGCACTAAACTTGTTATTGCGTGTCTGCTAGGGCGAGAATAACTATCGAAAATTGAAGCTAACGCTTTTGAAGTCACGGTCACCGACTCCGAACTTCGGTATTACATTTTTATTATTTGCATACGTTGTTCGTTCGTGTACTTTAGAAATGATGAGTTTATTGAAAAAAGGAAAGAAACAGTTAGATGATCAGCGAAATATGTAGTGCGTTCACAAATTAAATTCAAAGTTGTCAAGTGCCTATTAGAAAACCCATTACATACTAATGTGCATCCAATTCTTTAAGCTTCCTAGGGCTTTCAATTGACGAATCTTTGATAAATCGCATTGGTTTGTAACCAATGGAACCAGTAGCTCCCGGTAAAGATACGACAAAAACCGCTATATCCCAGGGATTAATGTAATTAATTAATGCTCTACTTGTTATTAGTAGTGTGTAGCCAAACAGCTGGGAAGTAGACTTTTAAATGCCGGGTTAGGTTCTGTTTTTTTTTATCTATAATCTAGTGTGGAGTTCAACTTGTCACTGAGTTACCTGTGTGCGATTGCTATTCAACAAAACTTCTTTTGCAGTAAATATAATATAGCTCCGGCTATAAGCAAGTTGTAAGCACACGGACCAAACATGCATGTTCCTTCATTACTGCCTGTGGGTTATTGTCCACACACTGGAGCGTTGGTAGGCTTATTGTTTTCACATGAAGGGATTTAACCGTAACACCACAAACAATTTCTTGTGCACACATGAATTTGTTCATGAGACTACAATTACAAAGTGAGCGTTTTAATCTTATTAAAATTATCAAGTTTGTTGCAGACACTACAACAACACCACACAAATAGTTAAAAATCGATTTGCTTGTTGTGTGTAGAAACAACAAAAACAACAGCACAAGACGAAAACACATTATTTTCATGTTTAAAAAGTAAAATTGAGAACTCTTACGTGTCATTTAGTTTATATTTTCAGTTTTATGTTCCCATATCGGGAATGATGCTGTAAGGCGTAAAACGGGCAAGTAAATCAATCAAAATTAAGTTCTCCTTCTAATTTCACTTTTGGTTTATTTCAAGTTCGAATTCGGGATAGAATTAACTTTATAATTCTTAAATCAAGCGTATTTAAAGATTGTTTCAAGCTCAGTTTTACTTAAATCAAGCTCATTTTCTGATTATTTTAAGTACGAAATCGGGATTGAATATGGATAAGTAAAGTATTTTGCGATAGAAAATCTTTCTTGGTTCAAGAAAATCCGTACTCACCGTAGTATTAATACTATTGAGTGAAGGGGTTGTCCTGCTCCCTACATCCAAGAAAATTAATACATTATTTTTCCAACGTTTCGTTCTTGCACACGTAAAACAACAAAACGCCTACGACTGTTTTTCAATAGATTAAAGGAAAAAAGTTCATTTTTTCTTTAATCTATTACCAAACACAATAAGGGTGAATGGCTTATTAATAGCCATAAGTTTCTTTAAGAAATATATTTTTTCTTGGTTATTTCTTTCTCCTTCTTTTCTTATTAGTGGTATCTTGCAACGAACTTGAGCTGGAGGTATACACCATGCAATTCTACGCTTTCGCGCTGTCAACAAAAATAAAATCTGTGTTGTTTTACGTAGCAAGTTACATGCACAAACGTGTAGGATGCCCTGAGGCATTTAATGCGAAAAGTAGGTTTACTTTCTATTTTTGCAAGTGCCACAAGCAGCATTCGAGCAAATCAGCTGATTTTGACAAATCAAACTTAAATTTTACTTGTGGTGATGCCGCATAAAAAGCGCTGCATGTAGTTTGAAACGTAGAACGCATTTAAAGCATGAAAAACATGCAATGCAGCTTTAACTTTTAAATGTGCTGTCCAAATCGGATTTTTCAGTTGCAATACGTTGCAGTTGCATCGGCGCCGCGTTATTTCAGTATTCTACAAAGAAATTTTTGGGCACTATAATTTTGGGCAGCTAGACAACGCTTTCCACTCTTGTTCAGGGATGGCTGTAAGTGTAGCGACTGGCACCCTAAACAATCTTGAGCACGTCTAGGAGAGAAAATATCTGACATTTAAGAAGGTGGTGCTGTCTAGTTTTTATATTTTCTAACACAATGTTTTATTCAATTATAACTATTATAAAACCTTTTTTTAACTTTTATAACCTTATTTTATTTTTTATGAATACGGCAGTAAAAATTTTATGAATTTTTTTGTAGTACATATTAAGAAAATGGTAAGTTTCAATAAAAGGGGTTATCGAACTCAAAAACGTAAACGATCGTAGTCTAAATCGATTTAAAATTATCTTAAGATTCATTTTACATTCCAAATCGATCAAGTCTAAAATTTAAAGGAAAAGTGAGGCGTTCAAAGTATTTGAATTAAGAATGTAACGTGTTTTTTTTTCAGAAAGAAAATAAAGTATTTTAATACTTAATAATAATTTTAAACAGTTTGATCCATATTTTTTTTTTAATCCGAAAATAAAGAGTAATAATATTTTAAGTTCACATCAGAAGAAACGCAGAAAATTGTTAACAAATATTCATCAAGCATTGTTTACGTACCACTTATTTATTACGATATCCTTCTATGATTTATATAATTTTCTTGATTTATTATTTTGTTGTACTTTTTGCACAATTCTGAATTTATCACTTGATTTTCAGTTCTACACTTTACAACTTGACGTGCTTATACGAAATTTTTAACTAAAAATTATCTCGATTAGCCGGTCGTCTTTATAAATCACGGCAAATTTATTTACGCTTTGCATCCGCAACGAAATACCAACAACCGTCAAAACTGTCATCAAGCAACTCGTCGAGACTACAGAAAACAAATCTAAAGGCCAAATGTTGCCGTTTAAACTTTAAATGGGAAGAGTTATAGTTAGGCACGAGATAATAATTGTGATGATAAGGAATTAAAAAAAAAAAAGAAAAAACCAAATTAAATATAAAATCTGCAAATATTTTTTACAAGAATGTATGACTTAAATCTAAAATATTATCATATAGAAAAAGTTTTATGATTCAGCCAATAAAAAAGATAGTAGAGGCAGAAAAAATTTCAAGGAAATATTCTAACGCTAGTTAGTCTAGGTTAACACGCTTCAACTTTTGCTGCTTAATTTCCTTTTAACTATCTTTTAAAGTTGACACGCAGTAATGTGGTTCAACTTTTTTCTGCTATAAATGCTTTAAAACAACAAAGATTGTATTCACATTCAAACAAAGAGAATATAATTATACCTACGAATAAAAGCACAAAGCGTGCTGAGGAGTACAAGCATCTCCGAACCATTCCTTTTTTTTCTTCACTCTACTAAATACTCAAAAGTATGTGCCAGTTCACATACGTCAAGTCTGGCTCGTCATGTCTTGAGCTTTACTGCCTGTTTTTAGAAAACGTAAACAAGTGAGTGAGTGAGAAATTATATTGAAAACAAAAACAAATTTTCGTTTTTTATTGTTGTTTTCAATATAATTTCTCACTCACTCACTTGCTTACGTTTTCTAAAAACAGGCAGTTAAGGAGAGAAGCTCAAGACTTGGCGAGTTAAAATTGACGTGTGTGAACCGGCATTTTAGCATCAAAAGTTGAAACGTGTTAAAAAAGGTGTTACTTAAAATTTATTGTTTCAAAACTTTTTTTTTTTTTTTTTTTTTTGGGTTAAGCAATCAAATTTTAATTGCTCTATATTATTCTATATTTTTTTATTTATTAACATATACATATTCATTGTATGTCAAACCTTTTCTGTGCGCTACTATATAGACAATAATTATGATATAAAACAAAATAATCAGCCTTAATCTGGTTGTCGTTGTCGTCATCGATAGTGTCGTTTTTTGTAGAAGATTAAAGAACACAGGCTGTCTGACACTTTAATCTATTACAAAAAACGACACAGTCGTTGACGACAACGGCAATCGTTATAAGGCTGTATGTTTTTTGGCTTACCTACGCAACTTTGATAAGGATTTTAACTGTTTTCTAAAAGATATATCAACAAAACTAGCTGCCTTTTCGTGCCGTTAAACAAATTGCATGCATAAATCAAGCCGAAGCGGGGTCAATAGTACGGTAATTACGGATTTCCTTAAATCAATTACAGCATGCTTGATTCAAGCACAGATATTCAAGTGCGAAATACTTAACATATCCATATTTAATACCGAATTCGTACTTCAAATTATCCGCAAATGAGATCGATTTAAGTAAAACTAAGATTGAATCAATCTCAAAATCAGGTATCTCTTGGATCAGGTATTATTATAATTCAAAAATTTCTCAGATGGTTTAATCTCAATTTCTGCTTTAAATATTCAAAAAGTGCGAATAGATTGTTTCAAACCTAAACATTTGTCCTAAAGAACCAAAGAGAGTGTTATAATTTTACTTACCCGCTACACATCTTAATTTCACTTTTGTTGTATTCCGCCCTTTGCTTACAGAATAATTCTCAATATGGTTTTTGTAGTTATTTTGCATTTAAAATTTGATGTATTTTACTAAACAATTTTAACAAATAGAATATGGGAATTATTGCTTCCTATTTTACTTTTTAAACATGAAAATCACGATTTGAATTCTTGTAGTGTTGTTGTTGTTTCTATACAACAAACGTTTACAAAATCACGCGCATGCACGCATATTGGTTTTCGAAAGTTATCCCATTTTGGATGGTTTTAGGTACTTTTAAGTGTTATTGAGTACGACCCGTACTAAAGTGAGTAGAAAAAATTTAAATTTAGAACGAGTTTTTCTTTCTGTGTATGGTTAATTATGTCAATACTAACATTTATTAAGAAGTTATGGCGTTAAAAGCTATTTTTGGTAGTAGTATTTTTATAGGAGCTGTGGTCATATATGGGCCGATTCTAATCAAATTTTGTAAGATGATTAAGATTGCAATAAAATAAGACTTTCTAGTTAGCATGATTAAGAACGAGGAATTAATTAGATTCATCAATAAAATAAGACGGCTGAATTGCGACCTGTATTTTGCGCACAAGGTTTGCATTGACAGCCAACCAGTCGGACGAACGGACATTGTTAAATCGATTAAAAAGATATTCTTAAGGCACGTATACTTTTGCAATAGTATTGTTCAATAATAGATACTATACAGTTAAATTGGATGTGTGTGTAGGTGGCACAATATATTGGATAAAATCAAGTCTTTCGATTTACATATATTTCGTTTAATGTATTGAGCACATTATACAATACGCACATGTATGCGTTTTTTTTTTTTTTTACTTTTACGTGTATTCAATAAAAAATTACGCAATATATTTGTTTTTAATACTTCCCAACTTATTGAGTAATGTGGAGCAAATCTACAATACCAATAGCAATAAACTACTCAATAATATTGGACTTGTATACACATGTATACAGGTATACTTACAGTTGGGTCAAGGACAAATACAAATAGGTGTTACAAACATCATCAAAAACGCATAATACACTCCCCACTATTAGTGGTGTGGCTATAAAAATTTCGAATACATACTCGTGTCTTATATATGCTTAACTCATTCCCTTGCAATTGCTATGTCAAAATTAATATTACGGATGAATGCTCCAAAACCAATCTTACACAGTGCGCCAAGTAGGCAAAGCCTGGCACCGAGCCCAACCCTTCAAATTGTTATTCATAAAAATCTTTTGACTCTAGAGTATTCTCTAAGTCGATCCATATCATCTGAATGTTAAATTGTCTTGCTTTAAACGTAAAATTTTTGTTTTAAATGAATAAAAGAATAAATGAATTTTGTTTAACTGCTGGCAGCACATGACGTACTTTTATACAATTAAAACAATTATTTAAATAACGACAAAATAACAATATGAAATATAAACAAACATGTATTTGTTTTTATGACACGAGTCCAAATAATTTCTAATTTTATAAATATTTAATCTAAATACATACAAACTGAAAAAAGTATGAATTGTTTTTTAATTATTTAAGACAAAAAATTTGAAGCCCAAAATTTATTGGCTTTTTAGTAGAAAAAGTTTTCATATTAAAAGATTAAAACAATTTTCCTTCAAAAATGATGGGCAGTATGAAGTGAAAATATGTGTTTTTGTTTAGCTACACAGAAAAAAAATAAAAATGGATTTTAATTAAAAAATTTGTGATATTAATTAAAAAATTAATTAAATTTTCACCAGTAAACAAATTAATAGTATCAACCAAATGTTTAATTCACTTGATTAGACGTTTAAGTCGCTTGATTAAACATTTAATTGACTTGATTAAACATTTAAATCACTTGATTTCATTTTTAATTAAAAATTTATTAATGCTTTAATTGGTAAACAATAAATCTTTGTAAAGATTAAAGTATTAAAATTCGTCACCGTTTAGACCTTCATATGGTAAATTATTGACCGACAATAAGAAAGCTTTATGCGTTTATTTCTAGTCATATAAAACTTAATTTTAACAAATTTGAGTAAAATATCATGATTCGTACAATTGTCTTCGAGAGAGGAATTTATGTTGGACTCATGGTAAATTATAACTAAATTAGAAAAAATTTTGATAAAGAAGTGAAAATAAAAAATAAATTGGACCAAATTCTATATCTGCTACGGTTTTAGGCGTGTGTGAGTGGGCATTATGTAGGGAATAAGGTTAACTATGGACCGATCTTCACGACATTTACTACTATGATTTAAAGCACTATGAAACTACGAAAGACCAAATTGTGCTACAAAAAAATTATTCGTTACGGTTTAAGGCTTGCTAAACTGTTTTCCGAGAGTGGACTTTATATTGGACGTATGGTAAATAATGATCCGATCGTCACGAAATTCAATTTCTAGTCACATACATAGAACGAATTTGTGCAAAATCTTATATTAATCCGTGCATTATTCTATGATTTGTTTTATTGAGCCGGAGGTAGTAGTTCCTTCTAGGGAGAGCCTTTCAGGTAGGGGCAGATTATTAAGTGGATTTGCTATTTTCACTGATGGCTCGAAGATGAGGGGCACGGGTGCGGGGGTCCACATTGAGGATCTGAACATCAGAAGGTCATATAGGCTTCTTGACGACTGCAGTGATTTTTAGGCGGAGGTTCTGGGTGTCTTGAGGGCTGTGGAACTGATGAGGGACAACATTGATAGGGGCTCGGAGGTCACCATTTATGTGGACAGCCAGGCGGCTCTTATGGCTGTAAGGGGCCGTTATGTGAACTCCAAGCTAGTTGATGATTGTAGGAGGGCTCTGGAGGGAGTCTTATGGGAGTATTTGCTTAGGTTGTGCTGGGTGCCGGGTCACTGCGTCATAGGCGGCAATGAGGTTGCTGATGAGTTAGCTAGACAGGGCTCAGAGATGGAGGATCCTAACTGTATGGAGGCGGTTAGGCCTCCAATAGGCTTCTAATTTGGAAGAATCAGGGAGTGGATTCTGAACGTGACCAATCGGGCCTGGGAGAACCGAACGGATTGCCGAGTATCGCGGACGCTGTGGCCGGTGCTTAGAAAGACCGATTCGGGCTCGCTGCTGGGCAGGAGTAGGGTCTGCGTTAGGACCATGATAGGAATGATCACGGGCCACTGTATGATAGGCAGGATGGCGGTGAGGATGGGATCCGACTTGTCGGATATGTGCAGTTTGTGTGAGGACCCTGAGGAGTTGGAGACGGTTGAGCACATTCTGTGCCACTGTCCCAAGTTACAGGGCAGTAGGCTGAGGTTGCTGGGCAGTAGATTCCTGGGCAAATTAGGTGATGTCTCGGGGGGTGGATTCGAGAATCTGATAGGATTCGTAATGGGGATGGCCTAGCTGCGCGGGAGGAGACTGGGTGCTGGCCGCACGTAGGGCTAATTTGGTTGAGTAGGTTCTCTGGGTCTGGTCCGAAACCTTCTTTTCTATCTATCTTTTCTGACTTGTGCTTTAGCTGTTTACTTCACCTAATTTCTATCCTTTTCTAAATAAGGCGTCACAATGGACCATATTGGTCTCTGGGTGAAGGTGTGAAGGATACTTCACACCAGCCTTTCTACCTACCTACCTACCTATGTGCTATATATTGTAACAAAATTCTCAATTGTTCTCTCTTAATCTACTGAACCGATTTTACTGGATTTCAATTCCAAACTCATTAGCATAACAGGAAGCAATTCGACACCAATATTATTCTTTTCTTTTGAGTTGTTCAAAACTGAGCGTGTTTTCAACAAACGGTCGGACAGACGGACATGGCTAAATCGACGTAGAACTCAAGGAGCCAGAATATATATTTTTTATGGGGTCTGAGATGAATTATAAAAAAGTTTTACACGGAATGACAAACTTAGTACACCCTCATTCACCACTAGTGGAAGAGGGTATTAAAATTAGTTGAAAATCTCTGTCGATTTCAATTTCATGTGATTTCGATTCCCAAAACACGGCTGTATTCTAACAAATACTTAAAAAACTTTCCTTAATTTCGCAGAAGGGCATTTACAAAATAACATAATAATTTTTATCTTAATTTGGGTGCCCCGGTAGGCTAGTTGTTAGTGAGCTAATCTATCAGTGCGGGGGTTGCGGGTTCGATTCCCGCCAGAGACTCTGGTCTGTTTCACTACAACGGGGTAAATGTCTACGTTACTACTGCACGGTTAATTTGTATTTGTAACTCTTATTTAATAAAAATAAATAAAATAATCTTAATTTAAAATAAACTTAAATTATTTTAAAGGGTGGTCAAACCATAACGCACGATGTTAATTGTGAGTCGCATCTTAACTTCAAGTTGTTTGCCCAACTTAATTTGACATCTCTTTGTTTCAGTGTTTGACAAGTTCAACCATGGAGAGGTACACAATTGAGCAGCGCGTTAAGATTATTGATGCCTTTTACAGAAATGGGCATTCAAATCAAAATGCATTTCGTGAAGTTCGTGATTTTGTTTGGTCCGCATAATCGACCAAATGTGTCCTCAATTCCTGCAAACCGGGTCTGTAGGAAATGTGAAAAAATCTGGGGGATACTTTCTATTGCTATGCGAAAGAAAATGGTAGCAAATCTAGTTATTGGTACTCTTTACTGCGTTTACGCATTTGTCTTTCGCTTTTTTTTATTTTTTCCTTTCGCAAGTAATCACTATTTATGGTGAATGGTGTTCGCTACCGCGAGATAATAGCGGACTTCTTTTGACCAGAAATTGAGAAAATGGACCTGCACATTAACGACATTGAACCTCAATTATGTCTCACATTCATTAAAAATATGAGCCATCGGATGCCACCGAAGCCATGACGAGCATTTGGCCGACATTTTATTTCACACATAATTGTCATAGGTCTTTCTATTATTATAAATCCTATTAAGATAATTCTCTTGATATGTTCTCTTTTTGTTTTATTAATTACTAGCTGACCCGACAGAGGTTGTCCTGTCCAAATTAGGAAAAATTTTTGCGTTCGATCCGTTAAAAAGATACGAACATTTGAAAGAAAAACTAGTCAAATCGATGGAGCCGTTTTCTGATTTTAGGTTAATCGAAAAAAGTGGGCGTTAAAGTGGGCGGGGCAAAATTATCTTTCCGTAAAAACCTAAGTTTGACCATGGCGATGATTTTAAAGAAAAAATCTTCCAAATCGGTCAAACCGTTCTCAAGTTATGCGCTTAATAGAAAAAGTGGGCTTAAAAGTAGGCGTGGTACATTTTTCTTTCGATGAAAACGTAAAATGGACTAATACGAACATTTAAAAGAAAAATTAGTCAAATCGATGGAGCCGTTATTTGATTTTAGGTAAATCGAAAAAAGTGGGCGGGGCAAAATTTCCTTTCCGTAAAAACCTAAGTTGGACCATGGCAATAATTTTAAAGAAAAAATCGTCCAAATTGGTCACACCGTTCTCAAGTTAGGCGCTTAATAGAAAAAGTGGGCGTAAAAGTAGGCGTGGTAAATTTTTCTTTCGATGAATTTAAAATGGATAAATACGAACATTTGAAAGAAAAATTTGTCAAATCGATGGAGTCGTTTTCTGATTTTAGGTAATTCGAAAAAAGTGGACGTAAAAGTGGGCGGGGAAAATTTTCTTTTCGTATAAATCTAAGTTGGACCATGGCGATCATTTTAAAGAAAAAATCGTCACAATTTTATGTCATTGGTGGTGCAATATGAAAATTGGATTTTTCCACGTCCCTCCGCCCGCAGACCGAAAATCAAAAATCAGAATTTACAGTGACACCCGCCTGAATATTCTGAAGATTCCCTGAAAATTTCATTAAAATCGGCTCAGCCGTTATGGAGTCCATACGTTACATACATACACACATCCTGTTTTAAATATATAGAAGATAGATATAAAAATGGGTTTAGCTTAAAAAGAATATATAAAATTGTTCAGTTTCCAGCGCAATTTCAAGGTAAACAGCTGAAATATGCTATGAAACCATTCTAATATAAAAACATTGACTTTTTTATAATAATAATCAATAAAAGACGAGAATTATCAACATTTTATTTTTTCATCCTGGTAGAAAATCCTAGGGAAACGCCCATATGTCAAACTTTTTTGAAATATTCATTGACTTTATTTGTTAAATGTAAATTTTGTCATCACCTTAAGCAAATAAAATGTTTAAATTAAACATAGATTAAATTTTGAATACACCATTAAATGAACCGAATAAAATTTTTTCTTAATGATGAGTCGCTTTTAAATGACAACACTGAAATATTAAGCAACTTTAGATCACCTGTGTTTACACTGTACAGAAGAATTTTTCAACACTTGTACAACTGTAACTTCAAAAATGAACACATCAGCCTTAAAATATTATTTAAATTTATTGCCAAGAAATATTTTATTAATGTTAATAAATTATACAGTATGACAGTAAAAATATACATTCGAAATGATCTAACGTACGCCTTGTTTGATAAATAAGATCATTTGGTAATTTTCAGAACTTTGCTAACACCTTCGAAATTTAAAGTTATCGATAAAAAAAAAACTATATTTTAAGAATTCGTGGAAGAAAATATTTTTAACTTCACTTTATGTTCGATTTTAATTTCGGGGTGTTTTAAGTAGAACAGTGCGCGTGAGTGATTTTTTGAATCACGATCACACAAGCTTACAAGAAAGGGAAATGTATTCACGCACATTCGTGCACGCTCACTAACAAAATTTTTGCTGTCACGTAGTTTACTTACGATCTTTTTTTTTTTGCAAAGTCTCACAATCACGCGCACTTACGAAATATTTTATATAATAAAGGACCTTTTAATTCAATACTCAGTTTAAATTCAATACAATTTTTATAAATATTATCAACAAAAAATTCCTAAAAATTTGTACAACTAGGTGACATGGGTAATTCCTATGTTCACATTATGTGTATTTGTCATGTGGATTCTTACTTTTTCACATGTTAAATTTATACATATCGTCTGAACCCCTCCAAGCAATATCATGTGTTATTTCTCCGTGTACAGTACATATGACATTTTTGATTTAGTACGAGTCCTATTTTCAAGTGACAAAGCATCGGACATCAGGGGCCTAATTCTGGCAGTCGTGATCGATTAATTTCTCGATTCGAAAGCAATTTCATTTCAGTCGATACTGAACGAATCGAAATCATTTTTTCAGTATTGAGAAACACAAACTAATGCTTTATAACACTGAAAAAATAATTCCGATTCGTTTAGTATTGACTGAAATAATTAGATATTAAATTGCTATCGAATCCAAAAAGTACTCGATCACGACTGCCAGAATCAGGCCTCAGCTGTTTTTTGTTAACAAAATTTTAATAAATTTAAATCATAATAGTTAATAAATAATACAAAATATAAAAAATACACAAATCCATTAATGCAAATGTATTTTTTTTTTTTTTTTATAGGTTATGTCAAATGTACAACATGTGAACATGTAAATTATAAACCTTATGTAAAACTCAAATTTTGACATACACATGAAATCACATGTGTGTAGAAAAGTGACATTCCACATGACAAATACACATAATGTGAACATAACTTTAGTTAGTTATTTAGAAATCGCACCATTATACAGGCAAACTTAACATCGTGATTAATATTAAGAGTAATCACAGATTCTAGTGACTTACGCGAGACCAGCGTTGCCATTTACGAAGTTTTCCCTTTTTTTGCAAAGTTTTTGAGATGCATAAAGGTTTTAAATTTAAATAAAGTTTTTTCAAGTTTTTTATAATGACATAATTTATTTGGCTGTATATTGCATGAACATATTAAGTGATGTTTTTATGTTATCAAACGATCCTTTATTTTCTCTGTCCTTTATTATTTCAGTAGTGTTAACTGAGTTTACTTCTTTCTTTTATTTTAATTTTTTTATATTTTTATATAAAATGATTTCCAAATTAATTTTTTTTTTTTTAGTTTTTTTTCAGAAAAAAGAAGGGGGGTTACCGCGTATTTCGATTCGAAAGAAATCATTTACGGATTCGAACAATTTGTACTGTGTATTACGATTTTCGTAATCGTTCGAAACGATGAAAGAGGTTGTATTTTTTAAAAAATGGGAAATTTGATGAACAATTTTTGCTCGTAATAGAGAATGGCTTTTAAGAAAGGGATTTTTTTATTTTCAATAAAGTGTGAAAAACGTCCGTTTATTCGAAATAAATATTACGAAAATCGTAATACACAGTACAAATTGTTCGGATTCGTAAATGATTTGTTTCGAATCGAAATACGCGGTATCCCCCAAGGTTTATTAAACAAATATATGGCAACGCTGCGCGAGACACACAAAATTTACGTCACGTGCGCAACTCTAGCGTTAAAGCTCAGTTAGGCGAACGTTGTTGTACCGTATCTGTACTGTATCCATCAGCTGTTCGCTTTTTGTTATATGAAAACCAATACAAAAGCTTATCGAAATGCAATGTACAGTGATGGGCGGCTTGTATGTAACATTGAATGCGGGTAATTTTGCTCTTTTTTTTGTACTTTTTTCAGTATTGCTATGGAATTGCGATAAAACAACTTACGATACAACATTTTTCCAAATATACATATGTTTAGATGTTTCAAATAAACAAATGCATATACACATACAATTGAAATGTGAAACATCCCAGCCAGCAAAATACTCCGACATTGTCTGAATCAGACATTTCGTGCAATTGGCTGACTTCATTCTTAGAGACTTCGTTCAGATTTATTACATTGAATTTACCTACTGTCTGGCCGATTTCTAATCGATTTCGCATGAATATATCAAGGGGAAATTATGTTCAGATATGTCCAACAGAATTCCGACAGAATTCCTTCAGATTTGTCTAACGAGACTTATTATTTTTTTAAAATAATGACAATTGTCATTCAATTGAAAACAATTTTAATTTTATTTTATTTGTTCAAGATAAAAAGCATAAAAAAGGTACGTACGTGTAACATTTTTAATTATGTATGCACTTTTACATATTTTGCAAAAAATTCTCGTCTAACACATCAGAACTTCCCATGACTTTTTCATTAGGTTTCTGTTAGATATCTATCAGAAATGCCGACAAAAAACCAAAATTTCCCACGACATGTCTGTCAGAATTCGTGTCAACCACTCCATACGTTTTTGGGTCAGAAATCTGACAGAATTCGTATACGATTCCGTCTTTTTTGCCGACGTTTCCCTCAGATATCTGAACGACGTCGGATAATTTTGCTGGCTGGGATATAAAAGACTTTAAATGGTATCAAAACATTGTTTTGTGTGTGCACATTTACAATATATGTATGCTAAAAATTTATATATGCTAAAATACAAATTTATTTATTGTAAATTTATACCCAATATAAATATTAAATTATAAACATTTTTTACATACACAAAATACTGTTTTAATATCATTTAAATCACGTGGTACCTTTTCTGCACAACGGTCACCATATTAACATTTTTGATTCCCATCACTGTGTGTTTTGTTTTATGTATACTATTGCTTTTTGTTTATGCGTGGGAAAACACATGACACGTTTTTAAACGTTCTATAAGTGCACCAACGTGCTTACAGTACCGTGCGGTACAGTACGGGTACAGCAACGTTCGCCTAACTGAGCCTTTAGACTTTTCAAATACACTCAGCAGCAACAAAAATATATAAAAAAAAAACCAATTCTCACAAAAATTTTTTTTTACATTCGAAAGCAAGTTTTGTATATTTGGTAAAAGGGGTAAGTGACAAAGTAAAACATATTTACCAAGCTTAACCAATTTGCTTCTGACGATTAACTGGTGACACCAGAGGCTTTCTACGTGCCAGGGAGTCGGAAATTTGGGGTTACTTCCTTATAAAATGGATACTAAAGTATATCTTGATATATTAAAAAAAAATCTGCAGCCAAGCGCAGACAAATTGAACCAGGGTAACTATTATGTATATGTTTCAACAAGTTAACAACCCAAAGCATATGGCTCATAATACGAAGCTTTGGCTACTCTTCAATGTACTTCAACAGCTCTAAGCTCCATTGTAGTCTCCAGACTTTAATCCCATAGAAAATTTATGGGATTTATTGGATCACCGTATTCGATTGCACAAAATTTCTTCCAAACAAACATTAAAAGATGTGATGATTGAAGAATGGAACTTGCGCTTACCCGACTGCGATACAATTTTGTCAATTTTTTCTTCTCACCTCCGGAAAGTTTATAGGCGTCTTTTTTTTTAAGTGGGCGCGGCATCTCTAATAGAAAGAAAATATAGATTTCTGTATATCTGGAAAACTCCGAGAGTTAAAGTTTCCAAATTTGTTACAAATACCTCGGTTATCAACACCAAACATGATTTTATACATTTATTTATTTATATCTAGAGAACTGTAAAATAAAGCATTTTCAAATTTGGAATATACATATATCAGGGTTATCAATACACAACCTTTCGGAATTGGTGAAGTCGGAGTGGCACCTATCATAAAAATAAAAACCTGATTTCTGTATAGCAGCTCATGTGTCCAATTTTTGTAAAAATGCATGACATCTGGTAAAAAAGTAGGCAGGATTGGAGAAAAGGGGCGGGGCACAAAATAGATTTCTTTATATCTATAGAACGTTAGGAGAAAAATTACATAAATTTAGTACGCATAGCTGGGTTGTCAATACACTTAATCCATCAAAAAGTGCGTGTAGTTGTAAAAGTGGACGTGGCACTTCTCATACAAATACAGTATGGTTTCCACATATATCGAGAGCGGGAACAGCTTCAGTTCCACATATCTCGAGAGCTTCAGTTAACAAATTGGGTATAAACTCCTTGAATTTCAATGTACATCATCTGTCAAAAAGTGGGTGGAATTGTAAAAGTGGCCGTAGCACAAAATATAATTCTTAATTTTTGGAGAACGCCAATGGCCAAAAGTTTGAAATTCGGTACAAATAGTTTGGTTAGCAAAACGCAACATCATCATTTGTATACCTCTTTAAAATGGTGACATTTGCTACAAATAACTTCGTTATCAAACGATATCTGTTTTAAAAACATTTTACTAATTTTATTTAAATGGGAGTGCCCTGGGTAAAGTTAGTAGATTATAAAAAGACTTACAAAACTAAAGTTTTTGATTAAAATTTGAGGATTTACAATTTACAATTAGAGGCAGTTCTGGTTTTCTGCTCATATGAATGCCATTTTTAAAGCAATCTGGCTTAAGTTTAATAGCAAACTACAATTTCGGATTATATCGAGCCCTAACGCCGAAAAAAAATCTTAAGCGACATCTACAAGACTTTGTTTGTCGTGCTTAGTTCCCCATTTTTATTCTTGATAAAAAAAACACTGAAATTTATTGTCGATGGGATAAGCTATTCCTATGCGCATTTCACTGGTTGCTTAGGCCAGATCGCTAGGAAACTACATTCAACGATTTTAGAAAAACTAAAGATATTAAACCAAATAAAACTGTTAAGCGTATGAGAATTATAAGCAACAGTTCTACTTGTAACAATATCAAAGTACATATAAGCAAAAACATTAACAATAACATCATTTATAATTTTCGTTTGTTTTTAATCGCTCCTATCGTGAATAACAAGTGAAATTTTTGTTCCCATAAAAAAGGTTATTCCCCTCGAAGGGAAATATTTTCACGCTTTCAGGTCCAGTGAATGTAAAAAAAATAAGAAAAGAAATAGAATTAAAAATCACTGAAATTTTTCTTCAAAAATATACAAGAATATATTTTTTAAAGAAAAGTTAAAATAATAAGCAAAATATTTAGTATTGGAGGGATAGTTTGATTACAACGTTATTATACCCTTCACCACAGGTGGAAAAGGGTTTATATAAGTTTGTCACCCTATAAAGTATATATATTCTGGGTCCTTATGAGTAGAGAAGTTGATTTAACGATATCCGTTCGTCTGTCCGTTTTACGTTTGATATGTGTTTTCCGGAAACTCCAGATATGATAGCGGCTAGGTTGTTTTACATTTATGTCACATATAGACCACCATTTCTTGCTATTTAAATTCAGCCAGATCGGTCCAACAATGGCTGAGATATGACCAAAAAACCACGACTGCATCCTATTTTTCCAAAAAATCCCTAGTGGTTGTTGTATTTTTATTACTTTTTTCTGTATATCTGGAGAACGGCAAGAGCCAAAGTTTTCAAATTAGGTACAAACATTTAGGTTATAAATACACACCATCCCACAAAATGTTGGCGGGATTGGAGAAGTGGGCGTGGTACCTCCCATACAAAAAGTATTAAAAATTGTATAAAAACCTGAATTTGTTGACTGTTATTTGACCTATGGTTACGCCTTATATATCAAAAGATCGGAAATTTTTAATAGAAAATATTTTCTGAAAAACTCGGGAAAATCGGTTCGGATACGAAAAAGTTATGACCAAAATACTAATTTTTTTTTTGAAAAACACCCATTTTCGGGAACCATGGATCTTCCCGAGTCCAAGTTTTATAACCAAAATAACTGGCAAATTTCTTCTTTAACACATCGCTATATAAATCTGTCAAATCGGTTAAGAAATAGCAGAGTTATGACCAAAATACTGAAATCCCTAAAATTACTCTTTTTTATAATTAAGTTTGTTTTTTATACCCTTCACCGAAGGTCCTACACCCTATAAAGTATATATATTCTGGGTCCTTATGAAAAGCAAAGTGAAATTAAAATCCGGTTGTCGTGTCTTCTTCCCTTCTTCGCATTTGTTTACATATACTAGCATAATGCCCAATATGATTTTCGTTATCACCCTTCTTTATTATTTCATATATTTAACGAAATAATTTTAACGAATAGAAACTAGGAATTTTTGTGTTTTTTTTGCTACCTAAAAACTCGCCAAAAGAGATAAATCTACGGTATGACAACAGTGCCTTTACAAAAAGAAAACAAAAAACTGTGTGGAGTTGTAAACAGTAAACGATCCATATTTCATTTTAATGATATTTAAACAGCGTTCCTTGATGGTTCAGTTGTCTAGAGGGTGTGTTAAGTTAGAAACTGTGAGTTCCCTGGTTCGAATCTTGGTTTTTTAAATAGAAATTTTTTTTTTTTAATTTAGAATACAGTTTTAAGTGTTGTAAATATGTATGTATATGTAAAAATTATTTAGTTGCTCTGTATTCTGCTCGCACAATGGTGAAGGGTATATAATATTCGGCACAGCCGAATATAGCACTCTTACTTGTTTTTAACATTTTAAATTTTATGTATTAAAATGTTTTCTAAAATTCTGCCACCACGTTTTTCGAAAGCTTCATAAATCCGCAGGCAATCGATCTGTTGTTTTGCATTTTGTTGACCAGTATATCGGTTTGTGCCTTATTAACGGGTCTAGCCCTTAATATTTGATTTATAGCAAGAAGTACCTACATACATGTTTTGTTCCCTAGCAAAAGTAAAGTGAGAAAATTTAAGAAAAATGTGAACAAATAACCTTCATACAAAATTTGTATGAAATAAAATAAAAAAAAAAACTTCTCCTGTAAAATTTTGTTTTTGTCGCTTAAGCTTTTTTTTTTGCGGTAATGACTCGATATGTGATATATGATAAAAGTTATATCAACCTAGTCTCCATCACATTTGGGGTTCTGTTGCAAGTTATTCGAAATTCGAAATTTATTGGATATCCTTGTTTTCATAAACCGACGCTGCACTCTAATGGACATTGTGACATTCGATGTTATCACATGTTACCTTAATTACTGTATTATTTATCTTCAGATTTTAATTATTTATTTATTAAAAAAGTGATTAGTTCTTGACTATTTCTTGTCACATACGGGCATGTTCTACAAATCGAAATGAAGTGGATTTAAAATCACTCAAATTTTGAAAACGAGCCTGTAAAGAAAGTTCATAAAAATATTCCCTTTTATATACTTCATACTTAGAGTACCAATTATCTTTAAAAGAACCACTGTTAAAAAGAGGAAAAACTACAGTCATTTTGCAAATAATTGAGTTCAAAATTTCGTTCGATTTTAATTCCACTTCATTTCGATTTCTAGAACATGCCCGATAGTGTTATTAGTAAAGGGAAGCAATTGTTTGAGTAAAGTTCTCAAAAAGTAAACTATTTAATATAAATTAGCAAATATTTACATATATTAATTTATGTATAACAGTCACTTTTATTTTCTTGCTTAAAACAATAAAGTTTAATAAACTTTTTATTAGTATTTTTTGTTAATTAACTTGTAGACATTGAAGCAAAGTTTCTCATTCACAACAACTTTTGAATCTCTGTTTTGCTGGGTTGCACAATTGAATGAGAAGCACGAGAAAACAATAGTTTTGACATTGACACATCCATAAATATTCTTTAAAATAGTTTGATTGCTATTATTGTTATCAATTTGAATTAACAGATATAAAACAAAATATTGTAGATACTAAATAAAATTCTATAACAATTTTAAAGCACCTTACCCAAAATAATACCTATTTTATTGGTCTTGAGCGCAAATTGTAACATTTTAAGGTCTATTGGGGAAAATATTACTGACCTCAAATACTAAAATTAATTATGAGCAACTTAATATTTCGTAATAATTTCAAACAACAACAAGAAGATTGGAGGCAAAACCCTTTGCAAAATTAGTTCATTTTCACTGAACTTTTGTGATTATTTTGAAAATTATCTCATTATGGAACTCAGCCAATTAAAAAATAAAAAAAAACATGCCAGAATAACACGAGTTTTAGAAAAATAAAACAATAAAATATTTTATAAGACTCGTAATAAAACAAATTTGTTTATTTACATAATTAATAACATCTTTTGTTAAGACAATGAAAAAAATAAATACAATTGTGTCCACAATTTTAACAGAAAAACAGAAGAGTTGTAAATGTTTCAGGGAAAAGAATGAAAAATGTCTGAGCAATTATAAAACGAAAGAATTTTTAATTGATTTCAAAAGAATAAAAAAAAACAATTCCATTGAAACTTTTTTTCATCAGACAGAAAAAACTGTTTCCTTAATGGAATGAATATTTTAATTTATAGTAAAAATAACATTTCTAAGAAAAATTGTTTCAAATAAAATTATTTTCAAGTATGTAGTACATAATAAATTCATGTAGAAATAAGTATTGACAATGTAACTCAATTGAACTAGAAGGAAACGATTTAGAGTAAAGCCCAATGAGAACTTATTTATCATCAAGTTTTATAATTTGGAATATCTCTATTAGGCTGCATTACCAAGGAACTTTTCAATTTAATCTTTTGAGCAACTCACTACAATGATGAAGCGTGAAAGCAAAAAGCTTCCTTTACAAATGGGGTGCATTTTATGAACTAAATTCGATATTCGACTACAATCAAATTCGCTGATCGAACGAAATTCGATAAAAAAAAAAAGCTTTATCGTGATTTGATTTATCCACAGTAGCACATTTCTTTAAGAGCGGTGCGTAAATGACCCCAGAAAATATGGCCTCAAAAAGAAAATAAAGAATGTCCCCAAAATTTTACATGACACACAACAACACGCAGTTTTGGGTAAATTTTTTTTTTTTTTTTTTTTTTTTTGAGGTTGTTTTTCATTTTTTAGTTGAGGTTAGAGTTGTCAAAACCGATTTCCGAAGTATTCGAAAAATCGATTTTTTCTATTTTTCCGGTTTTTCAAAACCGGTTTTTTAAAAAGACCAGTTTTCGAAGTACATATTGGGGAAACCGGTTTTTTGGTCTCGAATAATCGACTTTTTCTTATATTTAATTTCATTTCATTTGATGACATTTTTTAGTAACCACTTTCGTTAGTCTGTGTTCATACGGCTCATGTCTTATTGACAAGATTGCTACTTTATAGGCCAGAGGGACGAGGGGAAAATAAACGAGTACACATATGCATGTACTGTCTTTACGTTTTGCTTTCTTATTCGTTGTTTAATGTTGTTTTTGTTTTCAATATCAAATAAAACAAAATAAAAAACATGTCGTCAACATGACATGAATCATTTAAACGCCAATTCATGTTCAAAGAATAAAAAGGAAGAATCTTGTCAATAAGACATGAGCCGTATGAACTCAGACTTATACACGGTGGCATGTCATAGTGTCCACGGACATAATGTCCATGGACATTATGACGCCCTTCGATGCGACATAAAGCCCATGGACATTATGTCGTTTTGGAAAACGTCATAATGCCCGCGGACATTAAGTCGTTTTTAATATGGACATTATGTCAAATATGAAGGCGTCATAATGTCTACATATAACAAAAAGAAAAATGTAAGTGCATATATTCTTTCTTATGCATAGCCGGCCTTCGGCCGTGCGCAAGGTATTTCTCCTCCATCGTATAACAAAAACCGGCTTCGCTAGCTAAAGCTTCTATGCGTAGTCGGCCTTCGTTCGAAAACAAGGCAGATTTTAGAAGCTTTACTTAGCGAAATCGGTACTTGTTATACCATAAAGGAGAAAATCCTTTCGCACGGCCGAAGGCTATACAGAGAAGATTTAGTTAGCGAAGCCGGCTTTTGTTATACCATAGAGGAGAAAATCCTTGCGCCCGGCCGAAGGCCGGCTATGCAGAGAAGCTTTAGTTAGCGAAGCCGGTTTTTGTTATACCATAGCTTTAGCTAGCGAAGCCGGTATTTGTTATACCATAGAGGAGAAAATCCTTGCGCCCGGCCGAACTTTACACAATTAAATCAAAAAATGTATAACGGTTATCTAAAATACCTTTAGGAAACATTCGCTTTACAATTTTTATGGACATTATGTCGCACCATAAAAGGACATAATGTCCATGCACATTATTACACTATATTGATGGACATTTTGTCGCATCGCTGAGCGACATAGCGTCCATGGACTTAATGTCGTTCTTTGGTGCGACATAATGTCCATGGACATTATGTCCGTGGACACTACGACATGGCACCCGTATACACAATAGTATTTTCATTGTTGTCATCCAGTGATTGAAAATTGAAAAATGTAGTTGGTACTGACCACCAAGCAATAGAGTACTTTTTCAACATAACGGTACTTTTTTCAAACAAATTTTTTTGGAAAATAAATTTTAAAATAAAAAAATTAAATACATACATATTGTTGGTATATTTAATTAAAATACACCAACAAGCATATAAGTATACTTTTGATAAGAATACATTTTGTCTAGGCAATTTGGTCAAAAAGGCTGTGGAGTCGGTGTTTTAGAGTCGGAGTTGAGGTTTATGTACCGGAGTTGGAGTCGAAGAACCCACAAAAAATTCGTGAATCCGACTCCAAAATTTTTCGGCATAAAAAATTTAGACAAAAATTCTAATAATTTCCAAAATGAAAATACTTCGAAATTGACGATGCAATATTTAAAATATTGGTTCGAAATTTTTACTGAATCCTTTTCTTGCTATATTTAACCATTTAAAAGGTACTGCATTAAAAAAAGAGCTTTAAGTCAAATTAGGACCAGTCTCATATACTTTCTTATGCAAATGGCTGGCTTTTAATTTAAAAAACGATTTTTTGTGAAGCTAGGAACCCACCATATCTATATGGGCATTTCCCCAGAATGGTCTACCAGGATGAAAAAATAAAATGTTGATTATCAACGTCTTTTATTGTTTATTATTATAAAAAAGTCTTTGTTCTTTTAAAAGAATGGTTTCATAGCATATCTCAGCTATTTTACTTGAGAAAATTGGGCTGGAAAGTGGAACATTTTATATTTTTCTGTATCTTCTACTTCTAAGGACATTTTTATATACTTATTTTACATGCAAGAAATATGTTATGTTTACACTCTTTCTTTATAATCTCTTCATTACAATCAGTTGTAAAAATAGCATTAAGTTTTTTTGTTAAGGAAATTTATGGAAAAATGCGTGGTGATAATAATAGAAAAACATATGGAAAAATCGAACGTTCGCGATCCGTACGTTCGCGACCGGTAAATACGCCAATTTCACAAAAACCAAGAGAGATATTTTATTTTGTAAATACTAGATGGAGACCTACATTAATACACTTTAAAAATAAATTAATCACTTTTGTATATTCCGTTCCATTGCGCAGATTTTTACATTTCACTACTGTCAGCCAAAGTTGACTTCTATTTTGCGTACGTTCGTGACCACACGTTTATAACTCTTATTATGAAAACTTAAACTCGATGAAATCCATCTTTTGCAATAAACATAGAGCTACCCAAATGCTATCGAATCGAAAAAAAATGCTAGGAAAAGTTTTGTTTTCTATATTATTTGTACATCAAAAGCTTACGAACGTACGTTCGTGACCCCAGGAAATGCCCATATATAAATCGGCAAAGGCAAAACAGTTAAGAACACTTTTCTCCTCTGTATGTAACCGATTTGAACACCATTTGAAAGATATTTACTTACAGAAGTAAGCGGAGAAATAAGCGTTCAAATTTGCTACTAACACATATATATACATATAAATACAAATTTGTTTTTTTCAATTATTTACGGCCATTTTCACGAAGTTCGGTTATAATTAACTATCGGTTATAGCTGTCAAAACATATTGGTAACCGGAACTTGAAACTTCATACAATAATACTCTTTCTGTAACGTCTTTTTAACATCATAGTTTGTAACGTCTTATTCACAAGGTGTGCTATCAAGTCATAATGTCCTAAATAATATTTTACAATTGTTTTAAAAAAAATATTGTTTCAAACAAAATAAAAACTTTAATGCTGAGTTCATTGATTCGTCATAACTGTACATTAGAAATCTAAATTATATGCGGTTGCCCACAGTAGTCATATATATTTCTTGTATGTAATTATTTTAAGACATATGACTTTACAACTTTGTAAATAAAAATCATTCATTCATTCCGTAAGAAAAATGTGCGCTCTTCCAGGAGATATAGGATTCAAAGTTAATACAAAATTAAAATCAGTTTTATTAAAAAATTAGGATTTTCGGTACCAAAAGATATTGTGGATATTATGGGAGGCAATCGGAATAGTGAGTCCAATCGTATAAAATATACTTCAAAGCAAACCCAATTTTAAATATGATACCTTAACATTTGTAGACTTAGAATAACTTTTTTTACGTACAAGAACGTGCTGACCCCAAATAGACAGAGTTTTCTTTTCGAAAGTTCATCGCATCAATTTATAATTTACTGTGACAACGTATTGAACGAATAAAGTGGAAAAAACAATTAATTTAAATTGCTTTTTTTAAATTTTAACAGCTTATTTTCATGTTTTTAAACGCTTTTTTTAAGAGCTTAGAACTGTTTTTTAGTTTTTTTTATTTTTTTTTTTTTATTTTTAGGAGTCGGAGTTGGAATTCCAGCGGTTGGAGTCGGAGTTAGTATTTTTTTCATTTCGACTCCACAGCCCTGTTTGTCAATGTTAAAAAAATATCAACGCTAAATGTCTAAACAAAAAAGCATAACAAGAAAGAGTCCTAAAACGGACGTGCGGGTACCGTGGTATTTTTGAAAGGAAAAACTACTGAAAATAGTACCATAGTACTGAATTTTCCATCACTGTTGTCATCAGATATAACATATTCATCACAGTACCATGCTATTGAACTTGCAGAAGCATTCTACAGCACAGACTTTTTTTAATTCCCAGCAGTATGAGTTACGCGACAGCTCTGACTTTGGCTCTGGTTAACAACTCAACTCAGTGGATTCAATTCAAATCACACCTAAAAGATCATAAACAGTTAATTACAGTGACTTAAAAGAGGATTTTGACTACAGAGATAAATTTTCTATAACATATTCCAAATTAGATCTGCTTTACGTGGCATTACTGACAACGGTTTTTAGTTACAAAACCGAGACGCCGATTTTATTAGAAGTCGGTTTTTCGAGGAATTCGAAAACCGGTTATTAAAGTATACGAATTTTTGAAAACACTTGTTGAGTGGTTTTTGCATTTTAAATGGAATGAAAAACTAACCTAATATTAAGGAATGAAAAATGGCCCCAAAAAAATCACAAATTTTACTTTGGGGGTATTTTTCACTTAAAAACATAAAACGCAAATTTAAAGAAATGAAAAATAACTCCAAAAAATGTTACACAAATATTATAAAATTGTATGTAAAAACTAGCTGACCCGGTCCGCGTTACTGGCCCTTAGCAAACATTAGTGTTGTATTACCACACGATTTAAGTTGAGCTTTTAACAAAATTTACGGCCTTTAAATAAAAATTCATGGAATATGTACCTATAATTTTTTTACAGAATAACTTACATATGGTGTAGATATGGGCTCAATAAAAAAAGAAACGCATGTATTTAAGGCAAACTGGAAATTATCAGCCTGTTCCACGATATCGAACGTGAACGTTCGCATAGAAAATTACATTTAAAACAAAAACAAAAGTCTTAAATTTATTTTTGTTTTAAATGTAATTTTCTATGCGAACGTTAACGTTCGAAATCGATGAACTGGCTGTATATTTATTTATTACTTCATCTTAAGGCCAGCCGATAGACAATGTTTTTTGGTTTTTTATTTGGTGTACAAACGTATAAATTTATTGGCATGCCAACTCGGGAGCAAGCCACATACAACTGGCCGTTTAAGCCAGCAATAGTCAATGATAGGCGTTGTGCTTTACTGATGGTAATAGCAAAGGCAAGACGCAAAGGGAATTGGAGCCGCTTGAATTGGAATGGTAAATCGTTGGAAATCTTTGGAATTCGTGGATTTCGAAAGTTTTAAAATTTTGATATTGGATCATTATTAACATAGGTTTTTTTAAATACCTTCGGAACTACATAACCGATTTAAGAGTTTGATATCTCGTTTTGAAAAACATGACTATGGCCCCTATTATTAGTCTTAATTTGGTATTATGAGTTGGCAGCACTGTCGAAAGTTTCGTTGTGCATCGAATTTTTCAACGAAAACAAATTTGCTTTCGACTGTGCAAATAAATGTAAAAAACTTGTTGAAAATTTAACTATTTGTAAATTTTTTGGTGTTCGTATACCAAATGCAATATTCTTAATCTGTTTTGTTCATTTTATGCAAGTCCAACGTCGTTAACAGCAATTGGAAGCGCTCATATTCCTTATGGAACAAAATTCTTTTTTCACCAAATGATTTGCAGCAAAGTTCAGCATGTAAAAAAATGGGATGAAACCCCACTGAAGCTAAATTATTTGAAAACAACCATAATTCGCCGTAATCACGTTTAACTTTAATTTTATTTTTTAAATTTGTAAACAAAAATTTCTTATTTTAAGTGACAGCTGGTCGAAAATGTACTACTGTGAATTAACAAAATAACAATAGTAAATTTTTATCGAATGCGCGCCATAATACCAAATGAAAATTCGTTCGATCAGCTAATTCGACTGCTGTCGAAAATCGAATTTAGTTCATAATAGGCACCTATGACTTTCAAAAACAATATCAGTGTCACCCGCCTGAATATTCTGAAGGTTCCCTGAAAATGTCATTAAAATCGGCCCAGCCGTTTTGGAGTCCATGAGTTACATACATACACACATCCTGTTTTATATATTTTATGTAAAAATTTCTAGGGACAGTATCAAAAACCTGAATTCTTAAACCAAAGTGAAGCAAATCCTTGCCGGCTATGCAGAGATGCTTAAGTTAGCGAGGCTGTGGTCGTTATACCATAGAGAGGAAACCCAACCAAAAATGTTTAATGTAACTGTCTTTGTGTTTTTCTTTTGGGGGGGGGGGGGTCGGTTACAATTCATTTAAAAATTTTTAGGTGATTTTTCATAATGAAGAATTACCCCAAATTTAGAGTCATATTTCATTTAAAAAATGGGGTTATGTTGCATTATGAATATAAGCACCAAATTTGGGGTTAATTTTCGGCTGTAGGAAATATCGCCCAAAGAAAAATGGCCCAAATCGCCCAAAATAACATGAAAAATGACCCAAAAAGTTATATATGAAATTTTGCCCAAAAGAAACGAAAAAGAGCCCAAAATAAAAATGAAAAATGACCCAAAAAAAACGAATTTTTTCCCAAAAAAAAAAATTAAAAATTATCCAATTTGCAAAACAGTGTTTATTATTCATATAAATTTAGTAACTTACAAATGTAAGAGAAAAACATGTTTTATTATGGTCACAACCAACAAAACTATTTTTAAAGAAACTTATTTTACCAAAATGATGTTGTCGATGACAATGATTTGGTTAAATTAAACATAATATGGTCAACATTTTTTCAAAAATGGTTTTTTTTGTTTTTTCTCTGGGTGCATATATTAAACATATAACGAAAACACTTTTGGGCGCAATGATTTTCTCCCCTATGTTGTAACAAATACCGGCAGCGCTTACTTAAGCGTCTCGGCATAGCCGGCCTTCGGCCGTGTGCAAGGATTTTCTACTCTATGGTATAACAAAAACCGGCTTCGCTAACTAAAGCTTCTCTGCATAGCAGGCCTTCGGCCGCGCTCAAGGATTTTCTCCTCTATGATATAACAAAGACCGGCTTCGCTAACTAAAGCTTCTAAAATCTGCCTTGTTTCCGAACGAAGGCCGACTTCGCAGGCAAGCTTTAGTTTTCGAAGCCAGTATTTGTTATACCATAGAGGAGAAAATCCTTGCCCCCGGCCGAAGGCCGGCTGTGCAGAGAAGCTTTAGTAAGCGAAGCCGGTACTTGTTTTTATCAAAGAGGAGAAAATCCTTGCGCCCGGCCTTAGGCCGGCTATGCTTTCAAGTTTGTAAGCTATGCTTTCGAGTTTGTCCACGGACACTATGACACTGGACGTTATGACATGCCACCTTTTTGCAATTTGTCCCGATATTTTTATAAATAACATTTAGGAATTCGTCGTATAGTAATAATGAATGATTTAGACAAACAGTATGCCCGAAAAAATGGGCTATTTTTCATATAATATTTTTATAATAATATTTTTCATAATGAAAAATCACCAAATTTAAAAAACGAAAAATCACCCAATAGTAACGAAAAATAGCCCAACAATTTTGGGTCACTTTTCATATGAATTTAAGCCCAATTTTACATGGAATTTTTTTGGGCGATTTTTCATTTATTTTTTTGGGCCATTTTTCTTTGGGCGATTTTTCCTACAGCCTTAATTTTCATTTATTTTTGGGACCATATTTCGCAGCGCCTTCTTTAAGCTAGCACTTCAAACTAAATATTTTTGTATACAAATTTAAAAAAAAAAATTTAAGTTAACCATTGACCATGACGGAAATATTGTTCGAAAACTCGTCCGATAAAGAATTACACTTAGTGGATGGAACTGGCCAGAAGTAGAAAAATATTGAAGGATGCTTCAACATATTAGAAAGCGACACCACTACGTAAGTTTTTTTAATACGCTTATCTGCAGGAGACCGGAGTCTCTGGCGGGAATCGATCCCGCAACCCCGGCACTAAAAGACTAGCTCACTTACAGCTAGCGAGGTTTCTTCCCATTTTTTAAAGCCTGAACTTTTATGCAAAATCCTTATGCCAATACAGTATTTAAGGAAAATGAGCATTATAACAGCTGCTTACTACTAACGACCTTTGACCTGAATAAAAGTAACAAAAATAATTATGAAAATGGTATTTGTTTAAAAAAAAATTAAAAAATCCTTAAGTTTTTAGAAAGATTTTTTAATTTAATTGCAGCGTCGAAATAAAAATTGATTTCGTTAAAAATATACCGCACAACGAAATTTTCGACAGTACTCTCAACTCATAATAACCCATTTTACATTCGATAGTCGATGTGCGATGTACGAACGCCAGCGAATGAAAACACTCACTTTTACTGCATGTTCACACCTCTCGTTACTATTGTCCTGCATGGAAGAGAATTGAATTTCGTAAGTTCTAAAGTTTTAATGTGTGGTCAAATGCATAACACTGTATTAATGGGAATGAGAAAGTTTTAAGATATCAGTGACAACAGATTCAGCATATACATGAACATTCTCTTAATTAAGCTATCGAATGTCTAGGTTTCTTATTTTAAAGAAAAGTGGCATTATAGGACACTGTACTATTTTCAAAAGTACGTATACATTTGTATCCCCTTTAATATTGTAACCCCACGTCTCCATGCGCTTTCGATTAGAACATGACATGACCATAACGCCGGCAGAGCAACGGTATTAATTTGTTCATGTTCTTGTATGTGGCTAATACGTGTTGATGTTCATGTTCTGATTGACCACAATTTTTGTTGTTGTGCGTTTGGTTGTATACAGAAAATACATTGTATGGCCAACATCATGGCGCAAATGGATGCTAAGACGAATGTTTAGGCAACTATGGCAGCACATGGACGAAACATGTACATGAACAGTCTACACGAGTTGAATTCATGTGCGACATGATGTTCTTACCAAGTTGATGGATAGTGGAGACGGGTAGTAAGGGCTATTAGGATGATAAGGAGGAGTATTTTTTTTGCAAAAACTTTAGGAGCGTACTTTTTCCAGGATCTCAGCTGACGCAAGAATGTCTTGAAAAAAATTATCGATTTGTCTCAAAATTAGGAGTTTTTTACGAGTTTCACAAAATATACTGCCTTAATACGATGTTAAAAAAGTACCTTCTTGTCTTTTTTTCCTTCCTATCACCATCAAAACAAGTTATGGATTGATAAAGAGATAACAATATATCCCTATTTGCTATTAAGATTTATGCACTTAACTTAATTGCCCTCAATTAAGAACAATTTAAAACATATATTTAAATTTTATAAAAAAAAAAAAACAACTCTTTAAAAGTAAACAAAAAGATTAAAGTCACAAACAAATCAAAAGAAGATAAATTGTGTTGTAAAAAAACCTTTCATTTGATATAAAATTAAATTAGGTAGGCTAAAAAACTGTACAACGTTAACTTGCTTGCGTCATATTATTTCATTCGCAAACATTGCGGAATCACGTTTTTTATAAATTTTTCTTATACGAGTAAATAACTGTGTTTTTTCGAATATATGGACTTCAAATACAAAACTGAAATTCTTTTGTTTCTTAATTTGCTCCACCTAAGCAAATATTGAGAAAGCTTGATTAACTCAAAAGATGTTGAAACTGAATTAAAAACAAATATTTAGATCTTTTAAGAAAGAAATATTAATAATATAAGTACAAAAATTAAAATTTATTGTAAGAATGTTTGGTCGATCAAGCTCGACATATGACATGCTACACCCACCACAGTATTAAGGAATAATTTAATAATGGAGTTTTGTTTGAGACCTATGGGCAATCAAACAAACAAAATTATGTAATGAGGCTAAGCAGTTTACAAGGAAATTTATTTTTTAAAGCCAAAACATGCTGGAAATTATTTCAAAACAATACATATTGGTACGAATCCCGAATTTAGCTGTACAAAAGTCTTAAATGTTAGCGTTTCAAAGGAAAAAAAGTGGATTACTGGAGCTTAGAGACTGCTCTAAAAGCATTGATAATTTTTTTTTTTTTTTATTTTCGATCTCAGGTTTTATTTTAGTCATAGTTGGGGGTAGAGCCCTAAATATTGATTTAAATCTGCTGTGCACTATCACTAAATAAAACTGCAAAAAAAATTTGTTTGCACTCTCTTTTACTAGCTTTAGTGATAATTGTTATTTTTTTTTTAACTACCAATTAAAAAAATGTAGTGAAACTGCAAATTTTTTCACTATCACTTAACGCAGATTGAATGCAAAAATCTGCACTCAATTCAAAAAGTGCAAAATTTTAACTTGCAATCAAAAAAGCTACAAACATACAAATATTGTCTCACTAAAATTTAAAAAAAAAATCTTTGTATGTGCATTGATTTGATTTTTTTGAGGATATTCATAAGCCAAGAACATCAAACAAAATGAAAATCAACAACGGTATAACTACACGGTGCTACAGTGAAAATATACTTGGAAAGTGACCTAGTGTAAGTTGTAGGCCTTGCTGAGTAGATCTCAAATCTGTTTTAAAAAGTTCGGAAACACCCTCAAACTTCGGAGTTATTCCGAAAAAATCTTTTCGGGTAGGTGCGAGTACTTATGAACAGGTAACTCATTTGATTTTAATCCGATTTTTAATTGCTTTATGAAAGACAAGCAATATTCTTTCCAACCGTATACTTTTCATTCTATATTAATTAAATATTGGTAGTAATTTTTGTAATAACATCTGAAATTTTTTTATTTTTTTATATTTCTTAACTTTGAGTTCTCATTTTCATAATTTTTACTTTAAAAGCACTTCATATATTTGTATTAAAACCACTACGTGACAAAATTTCAACAAAATCATGACCAAATGAATCTGACTGCTAATCATTATGTAAAATTTTCCGCTGAATCCGAATATAAAGAATTGTCAAAAGTAGAACAGTTTTTGAGATATTCCAAAATAACCGTTATTTGTGTTTTTAAAAAAGATGATGTGACTGAAATGCAAATATCTTCAAAAATTTCTAACGGTTTATGTAATTCTTTCTTTCTAGTGAAAGGTTTTAAAATTTCTAAAATAACCATGGATTGCTTGTGAGGATTGGTCAATAAATGACAGAGATACAGGGGACAAAAGTTCAAGCTTCATTGAAAATTTTATGATTTTTTAAATTTTTCTCTATTCAAGTTATTTTTTTTTAAACCAATGATTTAAAAATCCTAATGTTTTATTGCATGCGACATTAGATTATTTTAATATAAACATTTTGCGCCCAACAAGACATAGATTGGTACAAAAAGGACAAAGCTACAGAAGATTTAGTAAATTAACCCACATAGAAATTCAATACTTTGAAGCAATTTTTAATATTTATTGTTACTAAAAATGTAGCTTTTTATATTTATTTGTTGTGGGTTAATTCAATAATTCTTCTGTAACTTTGTCATTTTTGCACCGATCAGGATCCTTTTGGGCACAAAATGTTCGTATTGAAATAGGCTAAAATTTTATTTTTTGGATATTTGCATTTCGGTCACAGCATCTTTTTTAGAAACACAAATAACGTTTATTTTGGAATATCTCAAAAACTGTTCTACTTTTGACAATTCTGACTTCCTATTCAGATTCAGCGGAAAATTTTACATAAAGATAAGGTGTCAAATTCATTTGGCCAAAAAATTGTCACGTAGTGTAATTTGAAATAGAATTTTATAACAAATAAAATGAGCTTTAGTTTTTTTAAATCGGATAATATTTGTAAAACTTATTAAGCTTTACTTGAAGACCTTTGAATAGCACTTAAAACCTCGAAGCGGAAAAAATTAAAGTGAGAATAATTATTTTTTTTATACTGAGATAACAAAAGAGATTTGACGATTTTGGGGTCCAAAAATGGATCATTGACGATTTGACGATTTTTAACCCTTAATTTGGTTTGTATTGGCTTCTACCTGGTTTAATTTAATATGGAGGTGTGTCATTAAAGTAAGCATATTAAAAGCTATAAATACTAAATTTTGGAAGGAGTATTTGACCCGTGAAAAAAAATGTACATTTGGGGGAAGGATCCGTGATGGCATAAGTGGCGCCCAGAATATAAAATCTTATTAACCCTAGAAAGAGAAAGTTATTTGTTTGTACTGAAAAGATAACGACACGTCTGAAAGACGTTTGCTTGCTTATATCCTTTAAAGGATATCACCGAAAATAATATTGATGAATTTTATTGTTGAAATTATTTATTTATTCTATTTCTTTAAAAAAAAAAATATATAATTTTTAAACAGAAAATTATTATAAAAATAAAATTCAAATAGCATTATCAAATATTAAAGAGTTTTTATAAAGGACTTCAGTTCGGCTCTAAAAACTTAAATAAAGATTTTCTTTGCACTTCATGTAGATCATGTTATCTGTATTAACTTATACAAACAAAAAAAATAATTTGAATAACATTATTATTAACATTATTCAACCTCAATCATTACTTACTGCATCTGCTAAAATTTGTTCCATGTTGTCGGTTAAAGTTTTCGATAAAATAGGAATTTCTAGCCTTAAAATTTAAAAATTTATGGAAATTTCGGCACTGATCCAGTAAACAATTTCCGAAATTATTTCGGTAGTAAAAAATATCGAAGCATGAAATTGGTTCGTACAGTGATTTGCATTCCCTAGTTGGTCCTCTTGCCGTACGAACTATATTCATTGAAGAAACTCGGCCATCACTTTGACCCTTCGATGTAGCTCACTATCTTTTATTTCTCAACGCAACTTTCGGAAGAAGTAGTAAAATGTTCAGGTTCTTGAGGATTTTCCTGAATCGGTGGTATATTCTCGTCAGGCTCAAGGATGTCAAAAACTCATCTTCTACATCACTTTGAAGACTATCCTCCAATAATTCATCTTCCGATTCGCTCACATTTTCTAGTGAAACAGAGTTCTCCAACACGCTTTGCAAAATAGCGATAATTTCTGCGTCGTCCAAGCCGCGCTTACAACTCATTTTTAGAACAAAACCTTAAAATTCAACCAAAACACAAAGTTATCTTCGCTACAAAAGTAACACTTAAGATAACGATACGTCTCTCAGACATATGTTGTTATTTTTTTTTTTTTTTTCAAAAAAACTTACAACATAAAAACTGCCACCACCAACTAGGTGCTGCTAACAACGGAGATAATTGAACGTGAGAAAGTTTTATGTTAACAAATGTGAAAGTAAGAGCACAAAATTGAAAAAGCGTACGTCTCGCAGACGTACCTTATCTTTCTAGGGTTAAAAAGTCACATAACAAAATGGAGCCACTGTCAAGCCATGAACAACGATATGGGATTTGATGATGTCGGACTTTAAATGGCAACGCTACATATAAAAAACCAAAAGGGCAGTATTTGGTGGCGTGGCAGAAAAAATGTTTATTGTTGTTGTTTAAGCTTTGATATTGTTACAAGTAAAACTGGGGCTTATAATTCTTATTCGCTTAACAGTTTTATTTGTATAATAGCTTTAGTTTTTCTAAAATCTTTGGATGAAGTTTCCTGACGATCTGGCCTAAGCAATCAGTGAAATGCGTATAGGAATAGCTTATCCCATCAACAATAAACTTCAGTTTGTCAATTGTATGAAATGGGAATTTAGCACATTATCACGAAACCTTGATAATTAATTTTTGAATCCCAAGAAAAACTTTGATAAAAATGTTTTCTGTTTTAGAAATTCATTGACTGGCACAATTTTTTTTTTTTTTTTTGTATTAAGGTTGACCCGGTCTATTGATAAATATTTGTAAAAGCTAAATTTTTCACTTTTGAGAACCTTAATAACTTTTTTAGGTGTACTCAAATGAGTGAATAAAAAAGTAGCTATAAACTGATGATCGCTTTTTTTATATCACACTATTTTTTTTTTTTTTAGTGCAAAATTTTTTAACATCACTAATGCAATATTTTTGCACTATCACTAAGTGTGAGTTGAAATTTCAAAATGAGTGTACTAACCCCATCTATGATTTTAGTGTGCAAAAAGAACAAATTGTATGTACAGTAAACTCGCGATAATGTGAACTAATAAAAACCAAGGTAGTTCACGTTATCGAGTTTGTTCACATTTTCGATGGCAAAAATTTGAAGCGCCATACTGTGTTTTTTTTTTGCTTAAACCTGCTGTTAGATTATAAAAAACTAACGAATGTTAGGTTAATGGACCATTTAGTTCATATAAACAGCTAATGTAAAAAACAAGTATGGGATATCCCTTTTTAGTTTTTTTTTATCCCCATAGATTAAATATGTAAAAGACTTCATTATGTCGGAAGATAAATTTCATATGATTAATAGTGCCATAAGCTTCAATGATGTTTTGAGTCGACGACAAATGCGTAGTTGAGAAAAACTTGCTTCTATTCGTGAACTGTGGGAACTAGAGTTTTTTTTTCCCCGGAGTTTTTCGATTCCCGGGAAAGCGGGAAAAATTTTTAAATTTCCCGGGATCCCGCTCCATACAAATAATACAAAGTAAACTTGGTTTTATTAATGAAAAAAACTTTTATAAACAAACGTGAGGGAACTTGTTTACAAAGTAAGTAAAATAAATGCTTAAATACTACAAAAATTAATTGAAGATTGAAAGCGGAACTTGAATTATTATTACCTTTGGCTATTATAAGTAAATTCCGTATTATGATGATCTAGTTCAAGGTAAAATAAACATATCAATTGAGGTACTCAAGATATGAGATCAAAAAGTAAAATCATAAAATATTTTAATAAATATATTAACATTTTTTAACGGCGTAGGAAATTTCTTTCTGACACACTCAAAGCGTTTAGTGAGTCGCCAAAGAGTATATTTCTGATTTTGTTTACTGATTACCATGTTTCCGAAAAATTTCGTTTACTTTTTTACCGAGGTTGGACAAATAATTAAAAGTGCACCGTTGTTGCATGCTTCTAATGTCAAGGTTGATGCAAAAAATAGCATCATCCGGACTACTTCTTACAAACTATTTCTTTTCATTAGGTCCATCTGTAATCTTTAGGACAATGTGTTTTTCAAATTGTATGTTTTAGTAACTTACACGAGTTTCATTATTTTTTTATTTCGGTTTCCCCGCACTTCCCAGATATATTACCAAGCTCGATTTTTTTTTGTAGATACTATGTTGCAATAACGGAGCGATATGTTTATGTATATCCTATTTTTAAGACTTGTCCATGGTCAATGAGAATTTACTGCCTGCATCTTATTTTGAATTTATGTTCTTTATCAATTCATCACTTCACTAAATTTATTAATTATCAACTGTTGCACTGCCCATTCTGCTTTTAATAGATTTATTGCCGCAGGAGACATTGATTTACGTTTGTACACATTTCTTATAACTGATCAAATCGACAACCCATCCACAGATGCTAATTTTTAGAGAAAAGAAAACTAAATTTCAGAGTAAAAATAGCTGTTTTCTGAAACTATGAAGAACTTTTTATTTCCCGGGATCCCGCAACAAAAATCCCGGGAAAACGGGAAATATAATAAGTGAAATTCCCGGGAATTTCCGGGACGGGAAATTCCCGGGAATTAAGCATTTGCTACAACACAAAAACGAAATTGATGATAACATAGAAAAACAATTAAGAGTCAATTGTGTAAATTTTGTTATTCATTTAATAATTCAGCTACAGAAAAGGTATGTATTAACATTAAACATAAATGTTGTTTTTTAATTGCCCACATTTTTAATTTTCAAGACTACCTGATAATTTTAAAATGTTAAAAATGGTCAACATTTTATCAATGATAATATTTTAAGACAAAACAAAGAATGTATAATTCCACTAATTTCAATGTTTTTTTAACAAGAAAGATACAATAGATACAATCAATTCGCAATATAGTAGTAAAGAATCCCGATAATTCGTAATAGCAAGGGACCGGCCATTTCTTACGAATTATAGGGGTTTTCGATTTAGCGGGGTTTCGATTTAACGGGGTTAAAATAAAATAAATACGAATAAGCGACGTTTTTGAATTTATTTACCAAAACAATAAAAATAAAATAAAAAAAATTGTTAAAAAAAAAAATATAAAAATTATACATAAAAATTATTCAAGTAACAAACTGGGGGGCTACTCTCTATTGCGATGCGAAAGAAAATTGTAGCAAATCTAGCGATTGGTACTCTTCAATACGTTTGCGCATGTGTATTTCGCATCTTTTAACTTTTTTTTTCTTTTCGTAAATCACCACTTTATTTTATTTAAATTTTCCAATTTTAAATATTTGTACACACTTTGGCATTTCTTTACTGTAAATCCGCACCATCTTTAATTTTGATTGCCACTATCGCTTCATTTTCAGAAAATTTTGCGAAAGTGATAGAGAGTACCAAGTTGGCATATAGCTTTCGCATCGAAATTGTTTTTGCATCGCAATAAAGAGTAAACCCCCTGATATTAAGAAAATAAACCCACACACAAGCAAAAAAAACCACGCAAAAATAGAATAGTGGTAAACAAAAAATCATTCTTTTCATGTTTCTGTTGTTTTTATTACGAATTATAAGTGGTAGTAAGCAAACAATTACGATTTATAAGAGATAAAAAAGATTTTATTTGACAAAAAAATTACGAATTAGCGAGGGGACCAAAATGTATGGAAATTTTACGAATTAACGAGATTTTTTCAGGGGACCGACAGTTTATTACGAATTATCGGGAATTACGATTTATCGGGGTACGAATTACCGGGATTTGACTGTATTTCTTTTACAAAATGGAAAGAAGTTACATCAACAATATTATTTTGGTTGGAAGTTTTGAATTATAAAGACTCCGCTGGAAATAACCTTTACAAAGATTTAGCAGATTTTGAATTAGAAATTTTGTCACTACCATGGTCTAATGCAGACGTCGAACGAGTTTTTAGCCAGTTAAATTTGGTTAAAACTAAACTAAGAAACATACTGATAACTAGCACCGTAAATGCTGTACTTCGAGAAAGGTAAAATATTTTGTAATTTGTAGTTTATTTACATTTTAATTAATTAATATTCGCCAAATACGAACATCGTAAAATAGGCGAATATTCGGAATTTCGAATACGAATATTCGTAACATCACTAATATGGGCATTTCCCCAGAAAGGTCTACCAGGATGAAAAAATAAAATGTTGATTATCATTGTCTTTTATTGTTTATTATTACAAAAAGTCTTTGTTCTTGTAAAAGAATGGTTTCATAGCATATCTCAGCTGTTTTACTTGAGGAAATTGGGATGGAAACTGGAAAATTTTATATTTTTCTGTATTTTCTACTTCTAAGGACATTTTTATATACTTATTTTACATGCAAAAAATATGTTATGTTTACACTCTTTCTTCGCAATCTCTCCATTACAATCAATTGTAATAGGAGTATTAAGTTTTTTTTGCTAAGGAAATTTGAAGACATTTATGGGAAAATGCGTGGTGATAAAAACAAAAAAACATATGGAAAAATCGTACGTTCGCGACCAGTAAATAAGCCAATTAAACAAAAACCAAGAGAGATATTTTATTTTGTAAATACTGGATGGAGACCTACATTAATACACTTTTAAAATAAATTAATAACTTTTGAATATTCCGTTCCATTGCGAAGATTTTTACATTTCACTATTGTCAGCCAAAGTTGACTTCTATTTTGCATACGTTCGTGATCACACGTTTATAACTCTTATAATGAAAACTTAAACTCGATGAAATCTATCTTTTGCACTAAACATAGAGCTACCCAAATGCTGTCGAATCGAGAAAAAAAATGCGAGGAAAAGTTTTGTTTTCTATATTATTTGTACTTCAAAAGCGTACGAACGTACGTTCGTGACGCCAGGAAATGCCCATATACAAAACTTTAATTTTACAGATATGGGCTCAAATTAAGCGCCAAATGCTGTTTTGAATATGAAGTACCAGCATCTCTTCTAAAAGAAATTGGAACCGTGCATACATATTGCCATAGAAGACTGGATAAGCATTTTCAATGACTTATAAACAAACAAACAAAAAAAAAATTTGATTAAAAATTACCTTTTTTGTCGTATTTATCAAAACCTTATTCTTTTTGTTTATCTGAAATTTTGAAAAATTTGCGCATTTTTTATTTTGTTTGTAAAATGTAAATATAAGTATGTATTGTTTAAAAGTAAAAATCCGAAAATGTTATTTCCGATTAAAAAAATAACTTATTTGAAATAATAAAATTTAAAAATAACTTTTATTTTTGATTAAAAAAAAACTGTTATAACTTTAATAAAAAGTGTTATTTCATTTGAAATAAAAAAAAACTGATGCAATACATCAGAATCAATAAAAGTCGATTTTTAATTTTTGGTTAGTTAGGGCCTTTTGCGTTTCAGGTAACGATATTTAAATATATATCAATGTTAATATCGATACCTTCCCATAAGAATGTATTAAGCGACACTTTTTTCGAAAATGACTTTTTGATGTGGAACTATACTAAAAGTTAAGCGCCACATTTTGGCCTGGGTTTCGCTGCCCTATCATGGATGCAAAGGAAACTAGAGTGAAAATAAAATCGTATCAACCGTCAAGTTTTCTCACTGGAATAATGTTGCACCCTGTAATTGTATTATCCGCCAAAGAAATTATGCTAAGCCACATTTTTAAATATGTTTTGTATTCTGAAAATCGCTTTCCAAATATGTTCCTTTCAATATAATCCGAAAAATAAATAACTAAATAAGACGTTTTGTTCGTTTCCTACACAATTTTAGAAATGTCGCTTAATACATTCTTATGGGAAGGTACCGATATGTTTGTATGTAAAATTTGTTTAGATTGAAATAAAATAACTTGCAATTGTATCACACACACATATTTATGATAGAAATTACTACTAATATTAGCTTTTTGTTATTAATTTAAAGATTTTTTAAATTTTAGCGATTATTTCAAATTTTTTTCCCGCTAAATGAAAATTTTAGCGGTTTCTAGCGATTTTTATGGTACGATTTAGCGGGAAGTCATGCAAAAAAGTTGGCAACATTGTTTTTGGCAGTCACAATCAACACAAATTGCGTGATCAAAACAAACATGCAAAAAGGGCAGCTTTTGAAGAAAAAGACAGAAAAACGCAATATTTTCTGTCTCTTGACGCCTCTGTGTGCTCTGTAACAGAGCTAGAAGCAAGGTATATTTATAACAGGTAGTCTCGGAAAGCCAGCTGGTTATTTTTTATTTGCTTGTTTCACAAAGCATACAGAGATGAAAAAAGTGACGTATGAAAAATGCCTTATTAATCATTTGCGAGGGCAGCTTTCGAAGAAAGAGAAAGAAAACGTCTTTTGGAACTGAAGTGGCAATGTGTTAAAACAGGCCGCGAGGGCAGCTTTCGAAGAAAGAGAAAGAAAACGTCTTTTGGAACTGAAGTGGCAATGTGTTAAAACAGGCCGCTTCTATCAACACAAATTGCGGAATCAAAACAAAAACTGCAAAAAGGGCAGCTTTCGAAGAAAAAGACATAAAAAAATACAATATTTTCTGTCTCGTGACGCCTCTGTATGCTCTGTGGCTTGTTTTGTGATACAAACTGTCAAATGTTCCATAGTTAACAAGTAAACAAGTTTTTTGTCTTTGTCTTTTGTCTCTTTTCAACCCCTTTGCTGATTGACAGTTCGTATCACATAACAACAATAAAAAGCCCTGTTGTTTGTTTTATTGTACAATTGTTGTAATCTCGCGGCTACCTGCTATAAATATACCTTGGCTAGAAGGAAATAGTTTTTAGTCATTTGACCGAAAATAAAATATTAAACGATTTTTTTTTTTTTTTTTTTTTTGTGAAAAAAGTAAAATATGGACTTGAAAGTTAAAGCAAATCTTGTAAAATAGCTTTGAGCCATCAACAGTTGTTGATCCAAAGAAAACAATACAAAATAACGAAAAACTCTTTAATCGCAATAAATCTGAAAGAGAATAAATAAGGGATTTTTAACTTTGTATTGAGAATAAATATCGATTGCATTAAATTTAATTTGTAAAAAAAAGCATTTAATAGTCCGAGTAAAAAAATATTTTGGATAAATTTTTGTTCAAAACATTTTTATTCAAATTAAATTTTTTATTAATAAAAATAATTCTGGATTTCAAAATAAACAGTTTTAAAAATAAATACATAATAATAAAAAAATTAAATAGCAAAAAATGTTATTTTTTGCAAAAAAAAAAAATAAACTACTTAAACAAACTTTAAAACTACTCGTAACATAACGAAGAGTGTATTTATAAAAAAAAATAAAGAATAATAAATGTATTTATTGGATTTAAATAGATTTAGCGACGTATATAATTCAATACATCCATAAAATTTTAAAGAGCATTTTTATTTTTTGTAAAATTTGACATATGGGCGTGAAAGTTTAAATAAATCTTGTAAAATGGAATGGGGCCATTAACATCGATTTATAAAAACACAAAAAATCAAGCTAAATTTAAAACTTTCTCTTAATCTTCTAAGGTAACATTACGGAACAAATAAGACATGGATTCCTTATTATGAATCCGACGTATAGCCTCGGCAATAAGAATGGAAATGTCAACTGTTTTAATTTTATGACATTGTAGTTTTTGGATCTCATGTGGAATGGTATTGGTAACAACGACCTGTTGACGAAAAATTTAGCTAATAACAATTTTACTTAAAGGATTAATTAAAAAAAAAGTAATACCTCATCAATGGGAGATTCCTCTATCAAACGAGGTGCATCAGAGCTTAACAAACCATGAGTAGCCAAAACGTAAATTTTACAAGCACCATTTTCTTTTAAAACTTCAGCAGCAGCCACAAATGATTGAACGTCATCGATTAAATCATCCTACAAGAAATTTCAAATACCAAACTGTTGCGCCAACAGTAGTACGACAGAGCAAAATACTTACCACCATAATAGCAATACGTCCAGACACTTCACCTACAACATTAATGGGTGGTTTTACTTTGGGTGGATGATCGGGCACACCTACCGAAACACTAACTGTACGAGTACGGCTGTTAAAGTGAATTTTTCTTTATTAATTTTTTGCTTTATTTTCAAAGTTAATGATTGAATATGCGTTTAAAATGCTTGTTTTGGTAAGTGCTTTATGATTTTTTTTTTCGAGTTATGATTTTGTTTTAAAAATTATTTGATTTATTTTTGAAAAATTTTATAATTTTTTACTAATTTGTATATGATTTTTTTTATTTTACAAAACAAAAAAAATACCAACCTATGTATTGCTGGTAAGCACATTTCAACTGTATTTCCTATGTCATAGGTACTGGATTGATTTAGTTTTGAACACAATTGTAATAAAATAGAAAAAATATTTTGTGTTTTCTTTCGAATTTCGTTTTTTGTTTCTTTAGTTTTAGTTTTAATTTTTTTTTTTTTTTTTAATTATAAATTATAACAAATATACACATACTCGGCAAAGAATAATACTTTAAAAAAATTAAAAGAGCAAAGTACACAAAAGCAATTTAAGGAAAAAGTTACAACACTATTTTAATGAAATGATAAATTAAATATTCAGCCCTATTCTACTATTCAAATCTGGGGCCTGATTCTGGCAGTCGTGATCGAGTATTTTCTCGATTCGAAAGCAATTTGATATCTAAATATTTCAGTCAATACTGAACAAATCGGAATTATTTTTTCAGTATTGTAAAGCATTCATTTGAGTTTCACAATACTGAAAAAAATAATATCCATTCGTTCAGTATCGACTGAAATAAAATTGCTTTCGAATCGAGAAGGTACTCGATTACGACTGCCAGAATTAGGCCCCTGATTTCAAGTTTGGCACAACAAACTACTTTTTTTAATAAAAAAAAAATATTACAAATACTATTCTTGGGATTACAATAATATTTATAAAGCGAAGTTAAACGGAGTAGATGTTATCCTTTACACAACTTTAAACATAAACATTTTTTTTGGCAAAGAAATCAAAAAAAAACCCCTTTAAAGAAATAATTGTATACAGCCGTATTCGTAATGTAAATTTGGCAGGAAGTTAGCACAAAGTTTATTCATAATATTCTACCAAACTCTGGCTGACAATTTGCTTAACTCTTGTTAACGAGATGCCAAACGTTTGCCATAAATTTATCGTTTCAATGGCTGTGTGTATTGTAACTCAAATAGAACCAACATTTTCATAGTGGAATTTAATTCTTTTAATGCGATTTTCGAGCGAAATTGAATTTATTGTAACAATTGTCAATACATCTACTACGAATACGTCGAACAACTAAATGTCAAAACTATCATGTTGTTAGTGTTTCCACAAATAAAAACAAAGTTCTTGTTGAAAAGCCCGATGTTTGCAAAGCCTAATTCCAAGTATTTTCTTTTAAAAACTAAACTTCATACGAGAAGATACTTTTGGCCCTATTACGGTTGTTTAGTTTCTACTTAACAACTCAACTTTACAACCGCTAGCGATGAATATATTTACGCTTGAAAAACGCTACCAAATAATTCAAATTTACTTTGAAAATCAATCATCGATGTTTTAGTAGAAAAAAAAATGTTGGGTGATGATGCTAATTTTTGGCTTAACAGGACTGTTAATAAAAAATTGACGCATATGGAGTGTGATAACTCTTCGAAAGACTTTTAAGTGTTATTGAATCCAGAACCATGCACTGTTTGATGCGGTTTTGCACGCTGGTGACATCATCGGACCTTTTTTTTCTTAAAAACGAAGCCGGAGTTCGCGTAACGGTTAATGGAGATCGTTACCGCACCATGATCAATAATTTTTTGTTTGAAAATATGAATGAAATTGATCCGGTCGAGATGTGGTTTCCATACGGCGACCGTTATGATCGATATAAAAATTTGATATAAAAATTTGTCGACAAGTTGATTTCTTGATATGAACTTGTTAGGTTCCATGGGCAGCTATCAACAGACAGCTCATATATGAACATGTTAGTTGTCCATCAAGGTCACGCGATTTGACACATCTCGACTATTCCTTGTGAGGTTTCTTCGTGTTATTTGCAACGTACTTCTGGCCGTACGTCCGAAAAAGTGGCATTTTGTCAAAAACAGCAGAGGTGCTCATATGCCCGAAATTCTTATAAACTGTTAACGCCAATTATAATCAATAATTATTGATCTTTTGAATAAAAAACATTTTTAAATTAAAATTTTATTATTTTTGTTTTTTACAATTTCTAGTTCTACCGGGTATACTAGGTTTGTCACACCGTGTGAAACTTTTAATATATATATTCTGGGTTGATTGATTGATTGATTTAGCAATATCAGCCTGTTGAAATCACGCTGACTTTCGAAGAACTCAAAAAAGAACAACTTTGATATCAAATTGTTTCTAGTTCTCCTAAGCAATTTGGGATAGAAATCCAGTACAATCGGTTCATAGAACCAATTCACCCTAAAAAATGTATGTTACTGTTACAAAAACTAAAATAAATTAGTGGTGGAATGCACCGATTGCTTTTTTGCACAAACTAGTGTTATATGACTAGAAATCATACTACTAAATTTCGTGAAGATCGGTCCATAACTAAGCCTAGGCCCCATATAAAATCCACTCTTGGAAATAACTTTAGTTCGCCTAAAACCGTAACAAATAACCTTCTCTGCGAATGCCTGACCCTTGAGTCCAGGAGAATTAGATTTCTTGGCAACTACAATCTTTCCAACCTTGGTAAGTTATCTAGGTCTAAATTTAATGAACTAAAGAGATGTCTCAGGGCTACTAGCTGGATTACGATGTAAATGGCAATACATTTGACGAGTGGTGTGGTCTTCTCACAACGTAATTTTTTCGACTCTTCTTGACTGTTTGCGCGAAGTAAACTACCACGATAACCAACCAACTCACCACATTTTAAAATTATGTTTTTTCTTTTAAACGGAAAAATACATCTATTAATAACACGTACTTTAAATTATAATTAAAAAACTATTTTTAAAAAGGAAAAAATCTAGCAATTATTTGAAAACCTTTACCTGTAATAGGGCTGAATTTAATAAACACAACATTAACTACAAGTCCACGTAAATAATAAAACAAGTTTCAAATAATAATAAAAAAAAATGCACAAACAATTTTTCAATACTGAAAAGATGCAACAACATATTATTAAAATATTTTAGCATACTAAATTTATAAGACAATTTTATTGTAAATTAAAAAAAATGTAATATTTTAAAAAAGGGAAAAGAGAATGTGGTTTGCACAGGTGCTGCTACAGTTGTCTCTTTAAACTGTAGTTAAGTTAATTGTTATTTAATGGTTATTGATTGTGATTATTTTGTATTTTAATATGCAAATAGAAATTTGTTTACAATATTGTGTTGGTTGTGACATGTGCCATAAAATAGTTGACAAATTCTACTTCATTTAGCCCCTTCTCATGATGTATAAAATTGGGATTTTAATTAGAATAAGTGAAATAGGGAAATACGTAAATAAATGTTATAGAAAAATATGTTATTTATTTATTCTGTTAAGACATTTGTGGTAAAATACTTTCATAATTATTCTTACACGTGTGTTTGGCCTATGCACTTATACATATTTACAATTTTTATATTTATGTATGTATATTAAGCAATTGAATATCGTGTATATCGTGAATATATTATACCAATTTAATTTATAATAATAAATAGCAACAAGCACTCGTGATATTGTTGTATGAGTTTAGAAACGTTTTAGCAGTTTAATGTTTTCAACATTTTAACACACATTTAAATATTACTCAATATTTTTTTGAATGAAATAACAATGTTAAATGTTTTAGAAAAGTCTCCGTGTTTTCGAATTGTATGCCCCTATTACTATTTAAAACTCAACTTAGTTGAGTTGAAACTTAACAACTTAACATAACAACTGCTAGTCATGACTCATGACACAACTTTAACATTTCAACTGAACTAGAGTTGAGTTGGTAACCGTAATAGGGGCATAGTAAATAAATGAAAATGTATGATATGTTGGCAAAGTACATAATTGTATTGAAAATTTCGCATAGAATTATTTATTATTTAATGTTAAAAAATCCAGATTTATCAAAGTTCTATCGGGGGTTTTTAGTAGGATGCATTTTGTTTTTAAAATTTTGCGAATAGAAGTACATAAAGCTCACTTCTCGCTTATTTATTTTTTGTACGAGCACAATTACCCGAAGTAATGTACGAGGCACTTCATTAATCGAAAAAATCAACTGTTTGGTAGGGTTTTCATGCAGGCGGTTTCATTGACTCAACCCTTAACGGGCGATGCTCATTGGGCCTTGATATTGGAGTACTTTAGGGACCAGCTCGATACTTTGAACTTGGGCAGTATATGTACCTAACGGGATGGTGCAACGTGCCATACAGCGTACAACACAATCAAACTGTCTAAGACTATGTTCTGCGAGCGAGTTATATTATACAACAGACTATGTTCTGCGAGCGAGTTATATTATGCAACAGTGCTCGCGAATGGTTTGTTTGTTTGTGTGACTAAACCCATGTATGGGCATTTTCTCAATGTATCGACAAACTGTTTGTTACTTAATGTCAACATAAATTTATTAGACCGATAAAATGTCCGTTAACGATTTTGGGTTTCTAAATATACCGATAAAAACATTGGGGGTATTCACTTCACAAGTTGCACCCTTGCAAAAACGGAAAAGTGCAAAAATATAACAACAACCACAAAGACAATTATTTACGCTAATTATTTACTAATTGTCTGTGTGGTTGTTGTTTTATTTTTGCACTTTTGCTTTTTTGCAAGGATGCAACTTGTGACGTGAATACCCTTATTATTTTGAGTTGGCAACATCCTCCAACTACATGTAAAAGTTGGGAGTCAGCTGATTGAATTATCTGTACGGCAAATAAAAGGAAAATATATAATTGGCAGATGAGTACTGGTTAGCTTTGCGATAGAGAAAACCAAATTTCTTTAATGTGCAGTTTTTCGTTGGGGAAAAAGATAATCGCGTAATGAGAAAACGGCCATTAGTCTATTACTTTAGGGTTACTTCACATCGCTGGTCTCTGCCATCAGAATTGCCAAAACTTATTGAGGATTTTGCTAGATTTTGTTAAAAAAAAAATGCTAAATATATGCCAGAATTTATGCTAAAAAAATTTATATAAAAAATAAAGAAAAATCTTTATTGAAGTAAGGGCCAGCTAAGATCCAAACACCTCGGGAGCGGCGGCATGCTGGACTTAGGATCCCTGAGAACCGTCGTCTGGAAAACCTTAAGGAGTTACGTCCGAGAAACGGAGTTTCTTAACGCCAGGCGTTAACTCCGCCCAAATTGGTGGTGGTATTACTACCCGCCTAAATCTCCATGTTCTTAGGGAGCGCACAATAGGCCCAGTGGAAGTCTAGTTGTATATCACTCGTGATATGAGGTTGCATCCCTTATGCTTCATCCTCCTTTCGACCTAACCTAACCTAAGGGCCAAGCACATTTTCTATAATATGCTGCATTTCGTACTTCAGATTTCGCGATGAGGTGTCGAATTGCCTTTTATAAAGGTTTGTCAGATGATCGACAGGTGCAATTGAACTGTGCACAGCCTCTGCTGAAAGTTGTTACATATTCTTTTAAAAGGGAATGGATGGTTTTTAGTAATGCCCGTAAGATTTTTGTGCTTTCTTGTTTCTGCATGTTGCTCTAGGCCGCTAAATTTAGTAACAATATCGCATTTACAGTATTTTCAAAGGGTTTTTTCATCTGTTTCTTTCACCCATTATTTTAAATTTAGGTGCTTTAGCCAATCCTTGTAAAACTTTGTTAAATAGGTTTTACTAATTTTTTATTTTTGTATCCTTTTTTTGATTTTTATTTTAGTTTGTTTATATCTACATTTATATAGATGGGATATTTGAATTTGAAATACGTTTTGTCAATTGTTCCCACCAAAGTAACCACTTTTAATTAATAAAACTTGGTTTTTTGTTAAAGATTTTAGGGTCATTATTACAACTTGGTGATAGTAAAAGGTAGGTAGTAAAAGGTGACGGAGGTATAAAAACTTTTTCATTATTTAAGTGGTTCAGTGAAAAAATTGTTTTATCAAACCGCTTTAACGAAGCGGGTCATTTCTGGATAAATAAGAACGTCAACATACAAAATTGTAAAATTTATGACAACTTGCAATGCATTCCAAAACAGGGCAGCACTACGTGCCACATTGGACATTCTACATAAACAATTTGAGGGCATCGTCACCGTTAGACTTTTCCTTAAGTCGTAAGTCTATTCAAATAAGCTTAAGCCTTCAAAGCCAACATTACCCATGCTATCGATCGAATTCGGCCTTTATTTATGACCAAGAACTCAGGGAAAATTTAATATTCCGGGTTGAAATTTTCGGAGCCAACAAAGCCGCGGCTGACAATTGCACGATGTTATATTTTTTTAATAATGCCATTCATAGGCCTTTCAAACGAATAAAAAAATGTGGATGATATCTGACTCTGTTCTGATACGTTGTTTTATTTAAATAAAAACATTCGAAGCGCTTAGCAAAAGACTTCCAATTTAATTGGAATTCGAAATTGTAAGATATTAACTGATAAATATATAAAATGGTTAATAAAGGTTTTGCAACAAATCCGAGTTTATTTTTATTTTAAATGATTCCGAAATTGTCGAAGTAAACTTCAAAATTGATTAATAGCCTAACCCCCCAATTTTACCACGTTCAGTTATAATTAACTATCAGTTATAGCTGGGTAGTTCCATAGTGTTGAAAGTGACAGTCGTACGCATCAAATATGCAATAACATTTTAAACAACAAATACTTTCACGTTCTTTTAACCCTTAAATTAAAGCACTAAGAAAGCTCTTTTATCTATGCTTAAGTTTATGAGGGCGCGATTTCAGGTCAAAGATAATGGCAAAAAAGTAGCGGTTCGAACGTGAAGAAAATAGAAGTGGTTTTTGTGGCCATGTATAAAAAGGCGTAATTCAGCGAAACTTGGCACAATTTTTTAGTCAAACTACTTTCAGAATTTTACGTAGCAATGTAACATTAAAATGTTTTTGGTTTGATTCCAAAATCTTCTATTTTTATTTTAAGCCAAAATATGTGTCGGTACGTGACATTCGAAATTTAAGCAATATTAGGTTGTAAAACTCCTCTTGTGTTTGTTGTACGAGAATTAATCTTTTATAGATAATGCCAACGAGATCAATGATGATCACCAGTGAGGGGGCAATCTATATTAAAGATTTTAATTATAATTACTCAGACGAGTTATTATAATTTTAAGGGTTAAAAAACAACAAAAGAGAAGGATTAGCTTTGTATAGTGAGGTGCTGATTCGTTTCATTATAATTCACTTTATTTCACAATAGGGTTATTGGTAAGAAGATGTATGTAGGTATAATTAAATTATAAATAATTAAGGTTAAGGTAGGAACTTAAAAAGGGTAATTGTTTCACTTGAAGGTTAAATAGCAAGTAAGTTCTTTAAAAGCTTAAACGCGAGTCATGACCTTATGAAGCGACATTAGTTAGTAACGAAATTTAGCGAAAATAAACCGATTGGAAATGGCTCGATTCTTTTACAACGATTACTAATATAATTTCTCAATGTGTAAATTCAGTTGAATTCAAATTGCTTAAATTCTATAAAATGTTAGTTAGTAAAATAACCTTATATTATCCATCACATACCTGATAGATCAAGAAGATAAATAAATAATTATAATTTGAGTGTCCACATTAGATTGGACACCGAATTACATATTTCACTTTGAACTCTTTCTTAGATTACAGACCATGTAAGAAAATCTTTTTGGAATAATTTCTATCAAATATCACCTCTTTTAAGGAAGATAATATTAATGAAAACATACAATAAAACATTCTCAGAAATAAGAAATTACGTTTGTACAACTTTGCAGTCTGAATTTAGGGGGGAATTTATAAAATTTGTAAAATCTGAATATTTCTCTATAACAAAATCATAAAAGAATATGCTTTTAATAACTTTTAAATTTTTGGTCACGGTGAACTTTAAAAAAGAAATGCCCAGCTATCAAAACATATTGTTATAAAGTTAAAGTAATAGTTAGTTTTAACTGAACTTGGTGAAATTGGGGGTAAAATTGGATTTGGTAACAAAAGTTTTTTCTAAAAGTTTTATTGACCTCTTCAATCACTTCTACTTCCTAATGTCTTTAATTCTAAATGTTGTTGTCTCATTTATAAATGAAAATAGTTTATTATAATTTTAAATCGAAATGCAATTAAAGTGTAAAATCACAATGGCCACAATGGACCATATTGGTCACTGGGTGAGTGTGTGAAGTTGACTTCGCACAAGCCTGTCCTATGTATGTAAAATCACAATATTTTCCATGTTTTTAACAGGTCATTTTAAAAATTGCAAATAAATGGTGGTCCAACCATAATGCAGGATGTTAATTCTGAGTCACACCTTAACGTCAAGTTTTTTGCACAACTTGATTTGACATTTCTATGTAGGAAATGTGAAAACACCTGTGCATGCTCGCCCAGTTCGTCTGGCGCGGTTCTTGAGCTGGCGGCGTCATCCGAAAATGGTGTTCGTTATCGCGAGATAACGGACTTGTTTTGGACAGATATTTAGGATATGGACCTAAACGATATGTGGTTCCAACAAGATGGTACCACTTGCCACACAGCAATGGCTCTTTTGGCTCTCACGTCGAGGCGATGTAAATTGGCCGCCACGATCATGTGATTTGGATCCGTTGGACTTCTTTCTTTGGGGATATTTAAACGAAAAAGTGTACGTCAATAAGCCAAGAACAGCTCAAGAGGCAAAGAATGAGATAATTCGGCACATTAACGACATTGAACCTCAGTTATGTTTCAGAATCATTGAAAATATGGACTATCGGATAGAGGTATGCCACCGAAGCCGTGGCGAGCAGTTGGCCGATATTTTGTTTCACACATAATAGTCATATTATAATAAAAAAACATTAAGATAATTCTCTGAAAACTTTTTGTTTTACATATTTAAAATTAACATCGTGCGTTTTGGTATAAACCACTCCAAAATGGGTAGCCAAATGTTTTAAATTTAAATAATAAGAAAGTGCGCTTATCGCTTTCTAAATTGCTTAATTCCTAGTTTGAGATTTAAACAAAACTTTGAAAGGTTTTCTAAACTAAAAACATGCAAAAGAAAATTGCAACACTTATTAAATGCAGTCATTCATTAATTTAAAAAAATAAATTAATATTAAGGTAAAAACTAAAAGTATACCCAGCTTAAAAAGTTTAAACAGAATTTTGAAAGTTGAAATGTACTTTTTTTTAATCTCACTTAAATTAGGAAAACTTATAGAATTTAAAGAATCTGTGAAGTTGTTGAGAAAATAACGATTTTAGTAACAATGAAATATGAAAACAAAAGTGAACATTAAAAAAGGTTTACAGGAAAAAAAAGCAAATGATGACAACAGATTTTAGGGAAATGCTTACGAAAGATTAAGACTTAAATAAAATAATGATAACGTAATTGGGAAGTGAATAGTAATTACACACACATACACATATAAAGAGATATACGTACAAAACCAGTGATATATTAATAATGTCATATGGTGCAATTACACGCACATACACACATTTACGTTTACGAATATTAGATTTTGAAAGGAATTCAAATGTGATATAAATTTGTTTGATTTTAAATAGACATGAATAGCAAACTAAGAACATACTTAATAAGAGATAATATAATGATTCTCGTTTCAAGAAAATAAAAAAAAATTTACAATAAAAATGGAGCTACTGTTAACATACCTGTTTGGTGGTGGTGAATATCGACCATCGACTTGGTCACTTTCAGCTTCTTTTTGTTCGCCATGAATAACAGCAATTCCCAAGCGTAAACGTTCAGCATAGGAAGTAGCCTTTTGTGTAGAACCCGGATTACGGGCTACAATAACAGAATTGCGATAATCTGGTATCTGAAAAACAAAAAACAAAAAAAAATAAATTTTTGAAAGAGCAAAAATAAACTTAAATAAACAACATACACTTTCTTGAATGTATTGTAAGAGGAAAGGAGAAGCTCTTAAATTATCCACAGGTATATCAAAGAATCCTTGAATTTCTTTTTGATGCAAGTCCATGGTAATGATATGTGTCAAACCCGAAGTACACATCATTTTGGCCAATAATTTTGAAACGATACAACCACGTTTTCGCATTTTACATTGCTTGGAATAAGGCAAGTATGGGATAACACCCACAATCGAGCGAGCTGAGGATGTTTTGCAGGCATATGCCATTATTAACAATTCCATAATATTGTTATTAGCATCCCTGTAATAAATAAGCGTAATTAGTTAAAAAATGTTATTAATTTAAAAAAAAGTAAATAATTTTTAATTACTTGGTGCCTGTTTGTATAATATAAATATCTTTGCCTCTCACAGAATCTCCAATTTCCACCATTGTCTCACGATTTGTTTTATGAAATACCGAACAGCCACCACTTTTAATACCCATACGTTCGGATACTAAATTGGCCAAATCGGGATGTGAATTGCCATGTATTATGACAATATCTGATGCTGATGTTGTATCCATTTCGCTACGACAACGTTTTGGAGGTCGCACACTGCCCAATCTAAAGAAATAGAATTAAAACAATAAAATTTTGTCAAAATTGAGAGAAAAAATCAATAAAAATTTAAACAAACAACAGCGTTAAAAATGCTTGGGGATAATTTTTGATGACATAAATAGCAAATACTTAGCATGGAAGCATTTGAATCTACTGATAACAGGGAAAGTTTAAGTTAATGGATTAAAGGTGGGGAAAAAAAAAAACTATAAAAGCAAACTTTTTAAATGAACTTTTAAATTTCTAAATTTAAAAAAAGAAGAACGCAGGAATTCTCATATAGAAATTCTGCCTAGTTGGAATGCATAGATTACGAAAGTATATAAAACTTTTCTATTTCATTTTAATTTTGGGAAAATACGTTTATCTTATAATTTGAGACTACAAAAATCATTTTGTATATGCATAATATAAAATTCGCCTTGCAATGCAATCTTATGACGTTTGCTTTTCTGACACAAAATGGCAACATATTTTTACCACTTTTTACGGTTTACTCACACCCCTATAATGTGTTACATTTTTAGAGATCACAAAATAACAAAACTCATTGCAATTTATAAGATTTCCTTTTATGTAGATCTGAAACAATTCCACTTTAACATTTTTAACCAAAAATACACAAGGTGAATTCATCGTAGGTAATCTCGGTATGTACTACACAGAGCTGTGTATGAATTATTAATTTTTGAATTAATTCGTGAATCATTCATGCACTGAATTAGCAAATTTTAAATTAATTATTTTCACACAAAAAAATGAATTGAATGAAATTTGAGTCAATTCAAATGAATTGGACAGAAATGAATTTGAATTCGTTTTCCAATTCAAATGAATATGTTAAATGAATTGCAATTCGTTTCCAATTCAAATGAAGTTGTTAAAGTCAATTGCAATTCATTTTACGGATTGATTTGAATTGAATTGATTTTGAATTAATTCAAAATGAATAAGAAAAAAGAATTAGCAATTCAATTCAAACTCATTTCACGTAGTCCAATATTATCTGCAGGGATATGCGTTGTATGAATTTTACATATGTTGTTTTTAATGTTGTTAAATTCTCTTTAATGTGTGTGCACATGTACGTAATTAAAGAGTATAAAAGAGAAAACGCAGCGCCCTCATTTTGCCGATTGCAGTTTTAAATATTGATGTTTGACTATTGACTGCCAGTCGCCATCAATGGAGGTGAGTGTTAAACGGCAAATATTTCTGAAGAGATAGTGTGGTGATTATCGAAACATGTCAAAGCAACCTGTCCGTGAACGTGGGTTCAATTTTTCAGTCAAGAATGAAAAATTATCAATATCCATATTTTAATTCATTTCGTGTTGTAAAATTCCTTTATTCATAAAAATAATTTAATGAACTTTAGCCTGATTAAAATATGAAAATTTGGAATAAAAACTAATTATTAAAGCATTTTGAATTGTGCATTTATTTTATAAAACTCCTGTGTGTTTTTGAAAGGAAGGTTCTACTTCAAAATATTTCAAAATTAAATGGCGTCTGTTTGTATGTTCCCTACAGACTCCTTAACTACAGATCTAATTTTCCTAAATTTTCACTGTATTTTTATGACTATCCGGCTCTTTACATAGACCATAAATAATTGTAAAACTTCAAGTAGGCGTGGCACCTACTGTAAAAAATAATATAGATTTCTGTATATCTGGAGACAAGTAAAAGTATCCAAGCACCTGTTATAAGTGGTCGTGGAACCTCATATAAATACAAAGACATTATAACAAATAGTTTCGTTATCAGCACATGAGTATGAAACATATTAAACATTTTATATTCCAATTCCTAAAGAATTTCTAAATATATATTTTGTACGAATACTTTTTTGAACTTAAGCAAAAGGGGTTTGGATTTCAAGATTCTGGAAGTAGCTTTATCCCAGATACTAAGAGCGAAGAGACTAAGGAAGGCAATTTTTTTGGAAAATAATAATTCTTTAGAGGGTGATTGTGGTTGAAACGTTACAAAAGAAGATGACTGAATTGATGTGAAGCTCCAACAATGTAAATATAGTTTCTGGGAGTCTTTTCCACATACGGCTAGTTGGATCAAAAAACTAATTTTTTCTGTAATGCGTTGTGGGATACATTCGACAGTCGACAACGAAGGGATGTGATCTGCTGGAAATGTGAGTACTACGGGCATGCTCCCGCGTCTCAGGAATAAAACATTAATACAAAATTAATGTAATTTTGGCGTAAGTGAGGTCGGCATGAAGCAGAGGAATAATTGTCCCTTAATACAGTTTAACATCCGTAACTAATGCACATTGTGTTGTTTGGCATTAAATTAAACATAAAAAACAAATAATAAAGTAAAACAAGTTAACACTTCGAATGTTTAAGGAGTAATATCTGTATGATGTTATTATTATCTTAAACTGTGACGATTTGTTATTAATTATGGTTTTAGGCGACTAAACTGTTTTCCGGGAGTAGGGTTTCTATGGGGCCTAGGGTATATTATGTACCGATCTTCACGAAATTTCACAGTATCATTTATAGTCCTATAAAACTGTGACGAGCCAAAATTTGTTATGATTGCATTATTTTTTACGGTTTTAGGCGTACTAAACTGTTTTCCGGTAGTAGGGTTTATATGGGGCCTAAGGTAAATTATGGACCGATCGTCACGAAATTTCACAGCGTTATTTCTAGTCCTAAAAAACTGTGACGTTCCAAATTTTGTTACGCTTGTGTTATTTTTTACGGTTTTAGGCGTACTAAACTGTTTTCCGGGAGTATTGTTTATATGGGGCTTAGTGTAAATTATGGACGGATCTTCACGAAATTTAAATCACGTTCCAGTCAAATAAAACAAAGTTTTGCAAAATCTTATCTCAATCCGTGCCTTGCTCCAGCATTTATGTTATTTTTTGTAACAAAATTATCAATTTTTTAAGGTGGTGGTTCCACATTTTGATTCATAGCTCTGGTCCTACTGAACCGATTTTGCTGGATTTCAATCCCAAACTGCTTAGGATAACTACAAGCAATTTGGCACCAAGTTTGTTCATTTCTTTTGAGTTGTTCGAAAGTGAGCGTGTTTTCAACAGACGGACAGACAGACGGACATGGCTAAATCGACTTAGAATTACTCAAGGACACAGAATATATATACTTTATGGGGTCTGAGATGAATAATAAAAAAGTTTCACACGGAATGACAAACTTAATATACCCTCTTCACAACTAATTGTGGTGGAGGGTATAAAAACGACTAAGGCCGTGTTTTTGAGATGTGGATTTAGTTTAAACTTAGTTTAACGTAGTCTGAAACTCGGATTTTGCGGCCAAATGTGATTTATTTATTCACTAAAGCCTAATATTTTAAGCAAAACTAAACTGTTCCGTCAGATTTTTGTATACAAACTTGGTAATGGCGGCACAAATATATTTTCAGATTAACTAAACCAAGTTTAACTGAGATCTCAAAAACCCAGACTTATGTTTTTTAGGAATATAATTACCTACGTTTCAGCATAATTCAATACACAAATGCATTAAATGTACAGCAGTTCAATTTAAGCAATTCATAAGCAAAACACTGCAAAATTTTTTTTTTTTGCATAAATATTTCCCAACAGTACAAAATTGATTATAAACTTTACTATTAATTTAGTATACCGACCAACTAGAAGGAAAAGCTCATTACGTAACCTACTAAACTATATAAATGCAAACGTGGCGATAATAATAAAAATTCGGCACACATGTATAAATTCCGGGACACAAAGAAAAATAAATTGAAAAATATAATACAAAATAACTCAAAAAATTATATATTGAGCAGCAACGATTAAAATTAACACGAACTGATACACCACAACTAACATTTCTTACTTTATATCACATGCGAAAATTCAGTTGCAATAATAACAGAAAATGAAAACCATAGACACAAAAGTTTTCCAAACTTTATTGTTCACTTTTTTTTACAAAAACAAAATACCACAAAAATGTATAATGAATGTTTGCGAAAGAAAAACTTTAATCCAAGTTAAAGGAATTAAAAAAAGTCATAAAAATATTGATCAAACATAAAAAGAAAATGTCAGCAGAGTAAGTGAAAAAAAAAATTGAAAAACATCTAGTTGACTTCGGTAGGGAAAATGTAAGAAAGTTAAACGTCAAAAATAAATGCAGCAGTAATCAGAGTGATTTCCTAAAAGTTAAATGTTTAACTGAAGACAATTGAATATCGACTAAAGTAAAAATCGAAAAAGTGAAACGTAAATTAATTTTTGTAACTGTTGCAAAACGCAGTTGAATAGTGTTAGATACTCAATTTGAGATTATGTTATGAAAATATAATAAAGTAAAAACACCCAAGAAATAAAACTTATAAAAATATGCAAGCTTCTATTTGTAAATTGTTTACGCCTCTTTAAGTATGTTAAAATAAAAAGAAAATTATTTAATGGATATTTTAGTCTAACATTTATACTAACATAAACGAAAACTTGGCTAAAGTACAGGAAAAAATAAAAAACTAATAAAAAGTGTAAAATTCACACGCAAACAATTTCAAGTGTTATTTTCCTTTAAAGAATATTTCACTAAACACTAAAACCTAAAATATTTGTAGAATAAGTACCTTAAATTATACTACCTTTCACAAGTGCCTTAAAGTATGCAGTTTATTTGTTGCTTTTGAAACGTTAGAATTGTGTATAAACATGTTGATTTATGCATTTCTTTATTATTTTTAGTGTTTATAGTCTGATGAACAGTCCGATGAATGCATGTGTAAACAATAAAATATTGAAATAATGGGTGACTCAGGTAAGTTAAGAAATCATACAAATGAAGTTTTCTGAAACCATTAAAATATATTTGAAGCATATCATTAAGGTTTTTGATAGATCTTATAAAATATTTAAAATAAATGTGGCAGTTGATAGAAATTGTAATATTCTTCCAAAAAGCTAAAGAACTCTGCATTGATTACGTTCAATACAATTTACTAGCTACCAACCAATTCAATCTTATCTATCTTCCCTTAAACCATCCCCGAACACTATTAAAATGTTTTGTAGTACACCTTAGTCAAGAAAAGGTTAAAGGCCTAACCATAATGTGCTTAAGTTGGATTAAGCAAATGTGCGAAAACATGTTTATCGTATGAAGCAAACCATATTGAACTTACGGACAATTTTTGTTAAGTTTTATGAAACTGTTATTTGCTTAAGCAAAGTGCGAAACTGATCGCTCATTCCGTACAGAATCAAATGTTTTTTGATGTTGTTATTGTTTTTATACACACACCACAATAGTCTGCTTCTGCTTCTCACAAACTTTCAAACCGATTTGAATAAAGTTTATAAACATAGATAAATCCATAATAATATGGACATAAAAACATAACGTGTTTTTAAATACCGTGGTGTAGGGTATCATATGGTCGGGCTTGACCGACTATACTTTCTTACTTATTTATAAATACATTAGAGAGACTTTTTGATAATTTTTGATAGTAGGTTAAGCACGGCTTTGCATATAATGGTTGGGCGCTAAGACGTACAAAAAAAATCTGCTGGGCTCACAAAGAGAATCAAAGTGTCAACAGACAAAAAATATTTCTATTTTTTCAAAGCTCATTTCCGTTTGAAATTTGCTGCATGCAATTTACAGTTGGTTATTTTTTTTCTTCTACTTAAGACCTCTTGCTCCTGGTGAAGCATAGGGCCTCAACAAAACTTCGCCATTTATTTTGATCCCTTGAAATATTTTTGACTTTGTTGAAATAATATCCAAGTTGTTGTTTATATTTTTCTATTGTGCGCCTCCACGTGTGTTTTGGACTGGAGGGCTTGTATGCAGATTTCAGTTGGATGTTTTCTTAGAGGTTGCCCAATCCATTTCCTGTATTAATTACTTTAATATATGTAATAATTTTGTTGGAAAAGTTAATACATACAAATATCTTTATTTTTCTAAGACAACTGCCTTCAAAACGTTATTTAGGCAAAATTTAAACATCAAAATTCGCATCTCTTGTCGCTTTGTGATGCTAATATTGGATCCGGTTGTAGAAACAATAAGTAAAAGTGCTATATTCGGCTATGCAGAGTCCTATATACCCTAATTGAAAAGCTAATTGTTTCCTAGTGCATATGGTATGGGCGCTATCGTGCCAAAATCCTTATTCCGGGAGCATATTTGTATGGGCACTAGCGCGCTAATGGGGCAATTTAGCTGATTTTTAAAACTATAAATATTTAATACTATTTTGATATTTTTAGTTAGGCTTGAGTTCATCAAATATAATTTTCATTAAATTATTTTTACTGAAGGAAGGAATTTTACAACATGAAATTTATTACAATGTATTGATAATTTTTGTTCTTGGCTGAGCTGGGAATCGAACTCGGGTTGAATTTACATGTTTCAATAATCACTCTTTAATCAGAATTCTTTGACGTTCCTACCTCTGCACTACTGCGGTGTCTGCCAGCCAACAGTCAAACATAAATCTTTAACCAGTAATACTGGTGGTTCGAAATTTGCTGTAATTATAATTTTCAATTTATTTACATAAATAAAGTTTTCGGTCATATTCGGTCATTTCTTTCCATCATTTTCTTAACACCAAAATGAAAAATGTGACTACTCGCTTATTCATTTCTTGTAGGGTTGTAAACATTAGAGCCTATGCCATAGCTATTTTAACAACAATTGTGATTTTTAGTTACGGCAACAAATACAACATTACAACAAAAATGGAAATTATATCACCGTTTACGTCAAAAAAATACTTTAAACAAAAATCAAAGCGTGCCGCTGAACGTGATGAAATAAATACATTTTTAGTCAATTTTTATTTAATTATGGTCAATATCTTCTTTATTTTTATTTGAAATTATCAAAAACTTTAATAAAATACAAAAATCACAGCACAAAACTGCTGCCACCTGTTTATTTCACCATGGTTGAACTGTACATTTTGAATTTTTATGATATCTTTACTAAAGATTCTTTAGTTAGTTAGGCTTGAGTTCAAATTTCCTTCCTTCAGTAAAAACTAAAAATATCAAAAAAATTTAAAATTAACAGTTCAACTAAAAATCACAATTGTTCATATTTAATACAGATTATGGCTGAGTTCCTAAACATCATAATACTTTGCAGTCAAAGTCAAAAAAGTATCATAGAGTTTAACTATATCTAGTTTGATTATTGTGTACGCATCGATATTGTTTTTAGTGAACTTTGGTACAGATAACATTGTAAAATTGTTCACGGTTGCTTGGTAGAAAGCACTTAAAAAAGCGAGTTGCATTGCAACTGATGTTTTGGAACTCACCCTATATTTGAGCTTAATTTTATTAAACTAGCTAGAGCCATCGTACCAAAACCCTAAAGTAAGAGGCAGCCGCGGAGTTTTCCTGGTATTTTAGGCAATTGTGCACCGACCTAGCTGAATTTCAAGAGCAATCTATTCATAACAAGCTAGTTCCCATTATATCTGGGGTCTTTGGAAAACTTATTCAACCAACCCACAGACAGACGGACATTGTTAAATTAACTTCACTACTTAAAAGTACCCAGAATATACATATGTATATACTTAATATGGTCTAAAATCAATACTGTAGAAATAACAAACGGAATGATAAACCTATAAATAACCTTTCCAGCTGTGGTGAGAAGTATAAAAAGACATTAAGTCCAATCTTTCATTTCCTACAGGAGTTGTACTTTTAAAACTGTTCTACTTAAACCCAAGTGGATTGTAATGTAGACTGGTTTGGATGCGCAAATGTCATTCGGAAAGACCTTAAACACACTCAACACGTGTTAACATTTATTTAGGAAAAGAAGATATTTAGTCTGTTTCTAGAATTATTTAAAGGGATTTACAAGGGACCCTAAGAAATCCCGAATTATAAGAAATATTGTTTACATTACTTACTTGAAACTAAAACCCATTAAAAAGGCCCTCCTTAAATAACTGACATACATAAGTAAAAAAAAATTAAGTAAGAAATTTCTAAAAAGTTACTAGGTTAAAAGTATCAATTTTAACTTCAAGCAATTTAACACTAAACACTCACTCATTCTCCAACACGCATCTATAGTTTCAATAGCGCCGTCAAAACAATTGAACACTTAACCCTTAAATACTCTTAACATAAAACGAAATAATAACAACGACAAATAATGCTTAAAAGCTTAATGGCACGACACGTAAATGCACAGCAATTAAAATGCAAATCCATTCATTCAGCCATCCAAAACTTTAGGATGCGCGAAAAATGGCACGCACTAAGAAAGTTATTTCAATGAAAGTTTTAGTTTCAACATTTGATTTTGCACGCTCACATCAAAAAAAAAATAATCATCAGAAAAATATACTGACACCAATTGAAGGTGAAAGTAAAGAGAGTAAAGAGCAGCAGATGGAGTAGTAAAGAAAGCACTTATATTCGTACTCAAGAATGTATGAAATGTCTTAGGTTAGATAATATTACCATTGTTTAGCTATGTAAAAAGGTTAAAAGAAAATTATATAGTGATGAAAACTCTGTATAAAGGATATGTGTCATAATGTCTGTTTGTGTCTTTTAAGGAATAGGCGTAAATGTATGCAAATAAGTGTAGTTATAGGCAGAGATTCAAAAGAGTTTTCTGTTACTTGACATTAAAATTAAATTTGTATTTTAGAAATCAAAAAATAAATAATTGTAACAGATGTAAGACCATATAAAGTATGTATTTATAATCTGGGTCCTTATGAGTAGCGGAGCTTATTTAACGATATCCGTCTGTCCGTTGATATGGGTTTTCCGAAGACCTCAAATTTTATGGAGACTATGTTGTTATATCTGTGGCAATAAGGAAAAAGTTCTTAAATCATTGGGCCATTTCACAGGGTACAATTCCGTTCGGAATGATTCCGTTCGGAACCAAAGAAAACTATTTGTTTATTGATAGAAAGTGTATTTTGATAGTTTTTTGGACTTTCCGATACAGAAAACTCCCATTCCGTTCATGAAAACAAAAATGGGTTCATTCCGAAAAATGTTTTCGTTATTTTCTGAAGCATCAAATTACGGAATGAATTCCGAACGGAATTGTACTCTGTGACATGGATAATTATTTTAGTTTTGTAGGAAAGAACTTTTTTTTTAAACTTTAAAGGTTATATTCTTAGGCCGGGTTTTTGAGATGTAGATTAAGTTAAAACTTAGTTTAATGTAGTCTGAAACTCAGATTTGTCCGGCGAAATGTGATTTTTTTTATCATTATTTCATTAAATACCAACATTTTTAGTAAACCTAAGCTGTTACATCAATATTGTGTATACAAACTTGGCAATTGCGACAAAAATCTGTTTTCAGATTAACTAAAACTGGCTTAACTGAGATCTCAAAAACCCAGCCTTATTCGTATACAATCATCAGTTATATTTTTGTTAGGTGTAAACCTAAATAATACTCCTAATGTCACAGTTTGAAAGTAAACTAAAGTATTTATTCCAAATGGTATTCCCCATTGAAAAAACTAAGCAAAAAGTAATTTTACTTTAAAAAAAAAGAGTACAAAATATTGAAAATTTGTCAATGGGTACTAAATATTAGACATGGTGCCATAAACTCAAATTTTGCTTAAGTCGAGTTAAGCACTTAGACAAAAACCAAAGTTTCCAAATACAGTACAAGTTTAGAGAACATCCGACATTACGTGTGCTGGAGTGGAAAAGTGGGTGTTGCGCAAAAAAGATTTATTTATATCTTAAGAACGGTAAGAGGAAAATTGTCAAAAGTTGGTAAACATAGCTGGGTTATCAATACATCTCTTTAAAAATATGGGCGGAATTGGAGAAGTAGGCGTGTCCCATACAAAGACATTATAGATTAATGTGTGTATATCTAGAGAACGGCAAGAGCCAAAGATTCCAAACTAGGTACAAGCATCTTGTTTCTCAATGCACAAAATACGACAAAATGCGCGCAGGATTGGGCATCGCACCATAGTGAAGGGCAAGTAAGTTTCGGCATAGCCAAATAAAGCACTCTGAGATCTTCTTATATAACATTTTTTTCAATCGTTATGATCATCACCGAATACCGTCATTAAAACAAGAATGTGTACAATATATTAGAAGCTTTTAATTTGATAACTATTGTGAGTACTGAGTTTTAAGGTTAATAAGGTAAGAATCAGAATAAGTTGATGATCATACACCGCCTTTGCGGTTGATCTTTATAATTCCAATTATTAAATGCTGTAGAATCCACATTAAAGTGCAGACTTAGTCACCCCTATCGCGAATGTTATGGGAATATGATACATGGTGATACATATTGTGAATTATTTTTCCATGCTTTGTAAACAAAAGTCTCTATTGTGAGTAACTTGTCAGTGCCTGTATTGTGAAAGAAAAATATACAAAATGAAATACTAATAAAAATATGATAAAATAAATAATGAATAGTGTTTATCTTCATTTTCTTTATGTACACTCCTTCAATAATAGGAAAAAGTAATTTAATTTAGTCCTACTTTAGAATACAAATTAAAATTTACATGTTCCCTTCTCGTTCACATCAACACTTGTTGGGAATTTATTAATAAAAAAAAATTCGCGGGAGTAAACATTGGCGATGCCAAATTTTTTAAGTTTGGGAATTCATTCCCAAAAAATTTGTTATGGGAATCATTCACAATACGAAATAAAAAAATATGGGAATATTTTCATGGGAGTAGTTGTTTGCGATAGGGGTGAGTGTTTTAATACCCTAAGCCCCCTAACGATGTAAAGAAGCCTTTTTATATCACAAATTGTAAACGGGAAGACTATTGAAGAGCCTCTGGACAATTACCCTATTTCTTCATCCCAATCTCGATCGTCTAACGCTTAAAGAAGTTTTTTTATGTGTTATCCAGATTTAAAAAGCTTTCAGTAGCAACTCCATTTTTTATGTTGTTAACAGTCGGGATTCGCGTTACATAAATTACTACAATGTAATTGAGCTTTACCCCGTTTTCCACGTTACGCTCTTTGAAATTGTAACGCATTGGTCCGTCCTATGAACTCTATTAAGTCGTTAGCACGTGTCTTTAAATATTTTAATAACTAGCATTATAAATATATAAAAGCGGTTGATGGTATAAAAAGATATATGTATGTGACTGATCAGATCAATAGAGTAAAAGGCAAGTTTTCGATTTTAGTGGATAGCCGTATCCTCTAATTGAAAGTATGAATATTCATTTGTAATATCTAAAACAATGATGAGGTTTTAAAAGGGATAACTTCAAAAAATATATATAAAATTGACTCGGATACCAATAAAGCCTATCGTACATCGATTTTCAAGAAATAAGAAAGACGCGATGCAAAAGTATTTTAGCAGAGGACGGTTTGATGTAGGTTCCAAGAAGAGTGATGATAAGGAGTGCCTCATTAACTCTTTCCAATACAAATCGCTTGTCGTTAAGATATCTTATACCCATGATAAAGGTGAAGATCTCTTAAAGTAAACACCAACTACCAGAAATAACTCCCTAAACATTAAGCCGTTTGTACCCTTAAACTTGAACAATGGCATACAATACATATGCTCAAATGTTTTAAGATCTCCCACTTCGTTGTACAATTTACAGAAACCTGGGATAAGCCAATGTTGTCCTATAATAATGCTAATAATGATTTTCAGGCTGCGCCTACTCATACCCAGAAGTAAGTTAGTAATACTCCAGATATCTGATAGTCATTTGCGCTACTCTAGGGCTGATCAGTAGTAATTGCAAACATGAATAAATTTTAACTTTATTCATATATTTTTTTCTTATATATTTGTTAAACACATTCCTTTAAATTCTGTTGTGCATACACTTCAAAAGTGTTAAATGTTATTTTAGTTTATGATACAGGAAATTTGAAAAAGTCTTTATATAAAAAGTACTGTATACCAATAAGTAAAAATTGCTTTTCAATAAAAACCTAAACACAGACACCGTAAGTAAAAAAAACCCCTTAATATAAAAGTGTTTGCGCTAAAAATATGTTAGAATTGAATAAGTAATAGAAAAGATCACAAGCATTTTCTGAACTCATAAGAAATTTAAAGAAAAATGTTTGGTATAGCCAAAGATCCTTTGCAACATACTAGTATGTATGAAAGGATGGAAGAAGGTATACAATAAACAATAGTTTTCCAAACCCACAATAATTTTTTCAGATATTAAATTTATAATTTAATTAATTCTAAAATTTTTTTGCAGACAGTGAAGATAGTGAAGGTGAGGGAGGTCTGGGTAATGTCTCCCGTGTTATTATACGACCTCCTGGTGTAAGTGGAAAAGCCAAACGTGGACATTTGTGTTTTGATGCCGCTTTTGAAACGGGAAACTTGGGCAAAGCAGAGTTAATCGGAGAATTTGAATACGATTTGTTCTTAAGACCTGATACTTGCAATCCTCGTTATCGGTTTTGGTTTAATTTTACGGTGGATAATGTCAAACAAGACCAAAAAGTTATATTCAACATAGTAAATATGGTTAAATCCCGAAATTTATTTAACGCAGGCCTAACACCTTTGGTTAAGTCCTCTTCGAGACCAAAGTGGCAAAGGTTGCCAAAGAAAAATGTTTTCTACTACAGATCACCTTTGCATCAGAATCATCATGTTTTAAGTTTCGGCTTTTGCTTTGAAAAGGAAGATGATGTTTATCAGTTTGCCTTAGCACCGCCCTACAGTTATTCACGTATGCAAGCGTACCTGAGTGTTATAGAAAATCGCCAGCAACAAGGTGAAAAGAAATTCACTAAAACTTTGTTAACAAAAACTTTGGTGAGTTTTAATTTTTGTATTTCAAAAATCCTCTGTTAAACTTTCTTATTTCTAGCAAAATCGCAATGTTGACTTGGTAACAATTGATCATGTTAGTGGCAAAACAAAAACCAATCGTATTGATCGCAGTTTTATACGTGTAATTGTTATTCTATGCCGTTCACATCCAAATGCCAGTCCTGCTTCATTTATGTGCCAAGGTTTTATGGAATTTTTGTTAAGTAATCATAATATCGCTAAAGTATTAAGGGAAAATTTTGTTTTTAAAATTGTGCCAATGGTTAATCCGGATGGTGTATTTTTGGGAAATAATCGTTGTAATCTCATTGGCCAAGATATGAATCGAGTGTGGCATGTTGCTACGGAATTTTCTCATCCTGAAATTTACGCCATTAAAAATATGTTAAAGGAAATAGATAATTCAGATGTGAGTATCAAATATTTATGATTTATGTGTATCATTCTTTTAAAGATTTTAGAAATAACCTTGAAATCTTTGAATCAAATAAACAATTAATTTTATTTATTTGATTTAAAAACTAGAAGAAAACGTATAAAGATCTTTATGATTGGAAAAGTTAATTGATCAAGCGGCAATTTACGGCATCCATTATCGATCAAAATATTCTTTTTTTTTGTAATTTCGATCGATACGAATGTACAAAAAAACAAGTCTAACCAATATTATCACAAAAACCGAGAGAAGCTTTGGGATATGCCGTTGCATTTTTAGTACAACTAAAATAAAAATACAAAAAACACATAACTTCGATCTTGAAGCTTTAAGCAATTACTTTATGGATCAGAGGTCGTGTACTCTGGTTAAATATGTTACTTTGAATTTTGCGCAAAGCCCCAGCTCTACAACTTTGTTTGATATAGTTTAGGTTAGGTTAGGTTTTGGCAGCCGCAATTAAGCACAGCTCACGTGTGAACAGTAATTAGTTCCCGTTGTGTTACCATGTTACACCGTCTTCCAAAGGTCCAATCTTAACTGGCTGTTGACATTCTCACACTGCCATCCGGTTGATTCAATAAAGGAATGGATCCTTTCCAAATCAATGTCAGAGAGACAGGTTTTGTCCCTAAGGGTTCTTCGACCAAACAGTTTCGAGTCTTAGGTCTCAAAATTTCGGACAATGACAGAGATGTTCCGTTGACTACTCCTCCTTGTCGCCGCAACTTCTACATAGCTCATTGTAAGGGAGCCCCAGCCTTTGGACGTGTCTCCCAATTGGCCTGTGGCCAGTTATTACCGCAGTTAGGTTTCTGACGTGAAGTCTGGACAGCCTTAATGCCCGCCGTCCCCGGATTTTTCTGGTTTTCCCACATGTAGTTTCACCAAACCACCTCGAACTAACAATAAGATGAAATTTGTGTGCAATAAGTTGCTTACTCCTTAGGAGCGAAACACCTATATCAAATATCGAACCCCTACGATTCAAGGTGGCTGCTGCATCCGCCAACAAGTCAGCCTGTCATACAGTTTCCTTTATGCCCCTGTGTCCAGGGACCCAATTAAGGGTAACAACTAGGCTTGCCAGCCGTACTTTATAATAAAGTATTGTACGTTATTTCGAGTAATTGTACTCTATACTTTATGAGAATAATAAAGTACGCGAAAATACTTTATTTCGCATGATTAGATTTATCTAGTATTCAAAATAGATTCAGGTTATATTAGTCAGGGTTTTATTAGTCATAAAATTTTAATACTTATTGTACAAGTTTTTTTTTAGAAAAACTAAAGAACTACTAATTAATATTAGTTAGGGCCATTTGTTGATGTTTTTTTATATTGGCAGGACGATTTTTCAAAAAAAAAAATAATCTGACAGCACTATACTTGTTTGTTTTGTTTGAGTACAATAACTGCCTGTTTTTAAAACACGAGTGCAAAACTGTTTCAAATTACTGCCTGCTTTTAGATCGCGAGCAGAAAAGTGACTCGTTTAACTAACATTTAAAACAAAATTTCAAAATTTCAATTCCTTACTTAAGGGGGCTTAATACAGACTAGAAATATATTGTTTAATACAGACTAGAAATATATTGTAGAAAACGTACCATAGCAGCCGAGGAGTCGGCTTAACAATTTCTCGAGACGTACTTGTCCCTTATCACCACTTCTTGCGTTTTATGAAATTTTTAAATTTATTAAAATTTTTCGACTTTTGTGAATAAAATCAAAAGTTGTTAACAGATTTAATTCATTTATTGTTTGTTTTGTTTAAAGCTTTGTTTTTTATATAATATAATTAGAAGCATAGCTACAACTTTTTATAGATTTTTAACAAACAAAAATTTCGAAATGTTGTTAAAAAATTATTTTTGTTGTCAAAAAAAAAAAAATATGTTTCTTAAACGACTGCGCATGTTAGAAAAAAAGGAAATTCTTTTGCGGATTTTCGTTTTTTTTAGTAATTTCAATAAACTGAAACGTTTTTGAACAGATATTGATTCAGCGTACCCGAATTAGGTTAAAGCGCCAGTTGTCCGGCTTGTCTAAAAAAAGTGTCAAATTCTAGCACAGTGTAATTGTTTGATAAAACTTGCGAAAAGCAATAAAAAACGTTTTTAATTATAACAATAAAAAGAAATTAATTGTACTTTATATTTATACTGTGTACTTTTTTTCTTAACCTTTAATAATCAATGTACTTTAACTGCAACAAAAAAAAATTGGGAACCCTAGTAACAACTGAATGTCTCGCTATCTTCTCCTGAGACATCCGGCATTCTCGGACAATTTTCGTTGTGATAAACACACTCTCCAGGGATCTTATGGCCACTTTACTATCAGTAATAATGTGAATATCCCTGCCAGATATCTGACCATACTGAATGCACCCCGCAGCTGTGTAGATGGCCATTATCTCTGCCTGAATGACACTGCAGTAATCTGGCAGCATTAGAGGAATGCTCCAGTTTAACTGCTCGGAGTAAATGCCAGAACCGACACCATGCAGTGTTTTATTTTTTGCTTTATATAATTTACTGAAAAAGAAAATACTTTTTCAATTTCAATTTATTTTTAAATCATGAGAAATTTCATTATTTTACACAAAAAAATATTATTATTACATGTTACTATCAATCTATCATCATAGTGGATGCAAATTAATTTGATAATGCCTTTTTCACTTTGTGTTATTCAATTTATTTTCAGTCATATCAAATAGATTTTGTCATAGATTTACATGCTCACACAAGTTTACATGGTTGTTTTATTTATGGCAACACGTACGAAGATGTCTACAGATATGAAAGACATTTAGTGTTTCCTCGACTCTTTGGCGCAAATGCTCCCGACTATGCGGCCAATAATATGATGTTCAATACGGATGAAAAGAAATCAGGTTGTGCTAGACGTTTCTGTTGTGAACGATTAAGTGATACAGTGAATGCTTATACATTGGAAATATCAATGGGTGGTCATTATTTAAAGGATGGCAAGACAGTGGCCTTGTATAACGAGGAGGGTTGTTAGTTAAAACTAAACAACATAAATCAACTTAATTTATACTTATAAATAATACGCTTTATTAATTTCAGATTATAGATGTGGCCGTAATTTAGCTAGAACTTTTTTACAATATTATCGCTTTATAAATGTTTTACCCGTGGCTTTGCCCACTGATGTGCGTGAAAAGAAAAGACGTCCCCGTACCCATCAGTCAAGATCGCGATCTAAGAGCCGCTATGAAGTTAAACCAAGACCGAAAACTACCAGATGCTATGCTCCAATTTCATATACAAATCTTTCAATTTGCTATGATTCTGGTGGTTCATCTGATGAAGGAGGATTCTCACCTACACGCCCTTTAGCTCCAGGCAGTAGTCATTTTAGCGGTTATCGCAACTATCGTCGTGTGGCTAGTAGTACTCTACCTTCTATACAAACACCTCATGATCAATTTTCTATGTTGCGTTTAAAGTCGGGTAAATTCGATTTAAATCAAGATTCCTTATTACCGGAATATAGCAGAAAGGGACATTCAGCCGAAAAACAAATTAAATTCGAATTACCAGTTAATGTTCCGCCAAAACCTTATCTATCAATAATTGATTTGAATCAATTAACCAGAGGGAGTTTGAAAGTGAAGGCGACCAGTTTTGATGGTTAAATTGAAAAAAATATATATGTTTTTGAATTTATTACTTCTTGTCTAAAAAGCTTTTTTTAATTTTTAATATTTAAATATATTTAAATTTATTACTTCTTGTCTAAAAAGCTTTTTTTAAATTTTTAATATGAAATTTAATTTCAAAATGCATATTAAATAAATTCTTTACTCGCAATGGGTGTGTTTTATATGGCTTAGAATTGAACATACACGGAAAGAAGTTTATTTTCTAAAGCAGAGATGTAAATGAATCATTCATTTTTGAATTAATTCGTGAATCATTCATGCACTGAATTAGCAAATGTTGAATTAATTCTTTTCACACAAAAAAATGAATTGAATGAAATTTCAGTCAAGTCATTTGAATTGGGCAAAATTAATTGCAATTCATTTTTAATTCAAATGAATTGCAATTCATTTCCAATTCATTTGAATTGAATTGACTTTGAATTAATTCAAATGAGTTAGAAAAAATGAATTGCAATTGCGGAGAATTTTAAAAGCAAGTTCGTATCAATTTTTAAAAGTATGAGTGTATTGGTAAAAAAGTGTGAGTGTATTAAAACTTGATAGGCAAAACTTGATCGTGTAACCCTCAAGTAAAAGACTACCAAGAAAAACTTGAGCGTGAAACTGCAGTGTTAGATACAATTTTCGTTGAGCACCGAACTTTGTTAAAAAAAAATTGTGCACGTCATGGGTGGTTACTAATTGGTAGAATGGCAAATGTTTGTTTAAATTAAAAAACAATTTCTTAATGATAACTTCATTGTTTTGAAAACACCTAAAGATATAGAAATTTGTAGGTTTATCTTCATGGAAAGAACATGGCTTAGCACCATAATTAGAAGATTCAAAAGAGAACATTGCTGGAATACTTAATTTTTATTAAAATATTTAACCCTTTTGTTATTAAATTTTTTATATACACATACATATCGTCGGCTTATCGCTTTTTATCACATCATAAATAAAGGAAAGGAAAAATATTGTTATTATTATACCTATTTTTAAGTTATTTTTTATATTCATATTGTTTGTTTGATTTTCATGCCGTTTGCTCGTCGACCAGCAATAAGTTTTTTTTTCAATATGAATCTTGTGTTGTGTAAAATTTACTATATCTTTGGTTTTCCTCTCAAGCTACAAATATGAAATAAAAGAAGTTTTTAGTTTTTCATGTAAAATGTGATGATAGGGAGTTAGCAGGCTTGCATATAAGGCCGACGATATGTATATTAATTTGTTTTACAATTGTTACCGACAATAACTTCAAGTTAATGTTAATTTTAGACCACTTTTAAAGCATAAATTGACGTTTAAGTTTCACATACCGCTTTTTGTACCTGCTAATATTGTTCTGGGCAAAATTTGAAAAGGATTTTTAATTGAAAAAGTATGTGGCTGTGAAAAAATGTTTTGCTTACTTGCGAACACCAAGTGAAAATATTGCTGCCATTGTGAACAAAGCTTTAAACACAAAAACTATAATACAAACTTTTGAGATACAACTGTAGCTTTATATAGCTTTTACAACCTTTTATAATTGGCCATTGTTTTATAAAATTTACAAAACTTGGACATCCTCGTCTTCATTCCATAAATCACAGTCTATGTCATATTATTTTAGTACATTTTTTCAAAATTAATATTTAAACCAGAGTACGAAAACAAACAAAACGAAACGTTTGCTTTCGTTTTGTTTTGTTCTTTGCAGAGAGTAAAACAAAAACAAAACCAAAACAATGAGAATGATTGTGCCATTTTGTTTTGTATTATTTTTGCTCGTGATCGCAAATTGTACATTAATATAAACGTACACAGCTGTAGAAGAAAAAAGTAAGAACAATATTGAAACATTCAGTGAAAAAACGTTTGACAAACGTTTGGTAATTGATTTACTCACTATTATTGTTTCTAAGTGAAATAAAAGGAGAGGTTTTTTTGTTTTTATTAATACTTATTTTGACCACCATAGTAATTAAAAAAAAACAAATTAAAATAAAAAGTAATTTAAAGAAAATAGAATAAAAAATAACGTAACAAATCGTTTTTTGGACGAGGCATTGTGGATTTTACTATTGTTATGCCACTACAAAAACCAAACAAGAACTAAATCAATTACTCAAAACAAAACGTTTCTCTATCTGTTTTGTACTCAGATGTACGATTGTAACGGTAAATTAAAAAATGCAGATGAGTGGAAAGCCAATTGTTTCGTTTTCTCTCTTTGACAGTTGAAAAGTTTTTGTTTTGGTTTTGCTCATGTACAATACAATTTAAATATTTTGAATAGTTTTGCACATTTTGCAAACGTTTGCGAAATGTTTTGTTTGTTTTCATACTCTGATTTAAACATCATTCGTTAGGTATTTCATAACTTGAACAACAACTATTAACTAGTTTGAGACTATATTTATTATAAATTAAATATCTACAAGAACATTTTATTTTTAAATAAATTCATGACACTCATAAATGTATGAAGTCCTCTCAAGTTCAGCGTTTTGGTACCGATAAATCAATATATTTATAGTTAAACTAGCAATTAAACTGCCAATTTCGCGATGTCGAAATGAAATAAATTATGTTCTTTAAAATATACCATTGTTTTCACCCTTTTCGGAATTAATTAAATGTTCGGGTTCGGTCTTAAAAATCTAATCTGTTAAATACAAAATTTTTATTCGTCACAAAATATACATAAATTCAAAATGAACAGCAACAATTTTGAAATAAAATATTTCCAAAAACAACTATCATATAGAAAAGATTAAACTTTGTCTGCGTAAAATTTTGAATATTATTAAACAAAAAAAAAAAATACATTGAGCTTATCACATAAAAAAGAACGATCATGTTGTTCATCTAACGAAGAATAACCAAATATTAAATAATTCTTTATGTATACAGAAAATTGGATGAATGCCAATAACTGATAAACAAAATACAAGCCAAGTGAACTGCTGGAGAATAAACTTGCACAAAGTCAAAAAGAGATCAAAACTATAAGTATTGCAATAAAATAAATTAACAATTTTTTTATAATTGTTTTTTGTTTAATTAAAATACTCTGCTCCCTTATCATTTATATTCATTTGTAAATGTCTTCGTAATTGACATTTAATCATATAAAATGTGTAAATAAAAAGAAAATTAATTTTTATCTTATCGAAATAAGTTAATGAAGAGAATACCTTATGCCTTATAAACACTTACATATAGTGTATATATATATTCCAGATAAGTGTTGAAAATGTAGACTTTTTTTATATGATCATGAAAAACTTTGAGAGATATAATTTGTTTATTAAAGATCTTTGCATCGGAATTAGGAGTGCCAGACGAACTGTTTCTAGTAGTACATGTATTTTTTTTAATGTTCTGTTTTTTCACTTTGTACTGTTTTTTTGTTTATGTTTTTGAAAAGCTACATAAAATTTCTCTATTTCAATATTTGAAAGAAAAATTTTATTAAGTGCACGAAAACAAACGAAGTTAATAAAAAAAACCCCTGTTAAAGTAACAAACATTGCTTGATTACAACACAGAAAACGACTACAATTTAAAGTTTAATTTAAATAAATTAAAAATTGTGAAAAATTGTTAGAAAAATTAATTTAACTAGTGTTCGCCTTATGGTCAAAATTCGACCATGATTTTTTTTTTTTTTTTTTTGTAAATATGAAGAAAACATAATTAATCTAAGTATATATGAATTTATTTGTTTCGAGCATTTATTTTTTCCTTCAAAGTGGAACGATTTGGCGGGGGACCAACCTCCGGTTCATTTTTAATCTTCTACGTGAGTAATTTAATTTTGTAAGTTCAGTATAAAAAATACCAATTGAAAAACAAAAAAATATCAAAAAGTCTCATTTATATATTGTCATCCACTCAGGACGTTGCACGTTTAATTTTATGTTTCTATGTCTAATACTAACGAAAATTAATCAAAGTACCAGATGTAGAACGAAAAAGTACCAAAAAGCTCCCCTTACATGTTCTAATTCACCCAGTTTAATGTACAAGTTTATCTTTATAGGTCGAATATTAACGAAAATTCAAAAAATTCCAGAATACCAGCATTTTTTATCGTATAGGTTATCACTCACTCAGGATCCTACAGCTATAATATTCACCCCTATCGCAAACAACTACTCCCATTAAAATATTCCCATATTTTTTATTTCGTATTGTGAATGATTCCCATAGCAAATTTTTTGGGAATAAATTCCCAAACTTAAAAAATTTGGCATCGCCAATGTTTACTCCCGCGAATTTTTTTACTAAATAAATTCCCAACAAGTGTTGATGTGAATGAGAAGGGAACATGTATATTTTAATTTGTATTCTAAAGTAGGACTAAATTAAATTACTTTTTCCTTTTATTGAAGGAGTGTACTTAAACAAAATTAAGATAAACACTATTCATTAGTTATTTTATTATATTTTTATTAGTATTTTATTTTGTATATTTTTCTTTCACAATACAAGCTCTGACAAGTTACTCACAATAGAGACTTTTGTTTAAAAACCACTGACAAATAATTCACAATAGAAATTTTTACTCCCAAAATATTTGCGATACCGATTTGTTGGGGATGGGAATTTTGGTTTGATCCCATGTATCATATTCCCATAACATTCGCGATAGGGGTGATTATGTTTCTAAGTTCTATATTATAGAAAATTTAAAAATTATCACATGAAGCACAGAAAAGTAAAAAAAAAAGAAATAAAGTTTCCCTTATTTCTCCTCTTTTTCTCCCCACAGAGCTTCGGTTGACAAACAAAGGAAGAAAGCGTTCTTAACAGTTTTGCCTGGTCTGATTTATATAGTCGAAATATTGAAAACCGGTTTCTGAAAAATGTCGAATAATCGATCACCCTAACTTTTTATTATTTGATAATTGAAAATACATTTGTATTTATTTATTTTGCATTTGTGTTAGTAACAATTTTGAACGCTTATAACTCTGAAATTATTGAACAGATTTTAATAAAATATACATTGTGTACTTCTTTGAGTAAATACCTCTTAAATGGTGTATATTTTGTTCAAATCGGTTGACATACAGAGGAGGAAAGTGTTCTTAACTGTTTTGCCTTAGCCGATTTATATATAGAAGATATGCCCAACTATGTGTGTGATAAAATTGTTTTAAATAACAAAACATACAACTCAATTATAGATAAAAATTCGCCTGGAGTTTTTTCCCCTCGCGAATACCATTAATGATTAGAATATAATATACTTATGAATTCGATATTATCGTTATGTTTTCGTTTAAAAAAAGTAGTGGTTTTTCCTTCATTGTGCTGTTTTTTGTACTCGGTGTGCTGGGTTTCCGAATTTTAAATCTGGGGCCTGATTCTGGCAGTCGTGATCGAGTACTTTCTCTATTCGAAAGCAATTTAATATCTAATTATGTATTTCAATCAATACTGAACGAATCGGAATTACTTTTTTAGTGTTGTAAACCATTAATTTGAGTTTCACTAGAGTTCGACTAGGGTGTTCAATTAATCGGGTTTTATTTTTGTTCGATTAAACGATTAATCGATATTTGGCATTTTTACTTATTCGATTAAACGAATAAAATTTTAAAATTAATCGAATAATTCTTAATTTGAAATTTTATAAATTAGTTATTGAGTAAATAAACATTCTTGTTCAAATAAAACTTGTCAATGTAGCTCCAAATTTTTGCTTCACTTCAGGCACTTAAATTTTAAGAGAGTCTTTGGATTTTTTGCTACTTTTCACGGACATTCCATCCTCTATGCCTCTTTCCCCTATGATTCTTCAAATAATTTCCTCTAGAGAAACACATGAACTATTTTGTTAAAATATACGGGCGTGTTCTAGAAATCGAAATGAAGTGGATTTAAAATAAAGCTAATTTTAAAAACGACCCTGTACTGAAAGTTCCGAAAAATATTCCATTTTATCTACTTCATTCTTTAAGTATCTCTTATTTTGCAAGAACAACACTTAAAACCACGAAAAACTACGGTCAGTTCGTAGATAATTGAATTTAAATTCAAGTTTGATTTCAATCTCACTTCATTTCGTTTTCTAGAATATACCCGATAAATTTATATAAATCTTTGAGTTAACATACCTTTGTCGATTTTCTTTTGTGAAATGAATTATTAATTGTGTTGAAAAAATGTAACAAAAGCTAAGGCCCTAATTTTGTTAATCGCAACGCAACGCCAATAAATTAACGCCTCATAACTTGTGGCGTTGGAAATTTTAAAATTGTACATGAATTTCTGTAGAAAGCAACTTTCAATGTAATTCTTTGGCGTTGCGTTTTTTATAATTAGGGCCTAAATTACTCACTAAACGTAACTGTTTTTTTTTTTTAATTCCAAGGGACACATACATTTTGTTGGTTTATTCGACTTAAAACTTTATAAAAATAATACATTTAACAGAAATATTATATATTGTTATCATTCGATTAATCGGTGTAAGTTCTTCGATTAATCCTTTAATCGAAATTAGCAATTTTAAATTATTCGAACAATTAATCGTCTAAAATTGTTCGATTAATCGAACAATAATTAGTCGATTGAACACCCTAGTATCGACTGAAATAAAATGGATTTCGAATCGTGAAAGTACTCGATTACGACTGTCAGAATTAGGCCCAAAGAAGCTTTAGTTAGCGAAGTTGGTGTTTGTTATTTAATAAAACCTTTTTACGGAGGTTACAGCATCCCCGGTGAAGAGGTTGTTCACAACCCTTGATTGTGAAACTTTCAAAATGAATCTAGTGAATTGCTCGCTCTTAATCATGCTAACTAGAAAGTCTCTTTAATTTGTGCCCACAAAAATAAAATAAAAAAAAAACCTTTTTACACTTCTTTTTAAATAAACAAGGTAGGCACATACATGTTTACCTAGTGCACTACCGAGACATTTTTATGTAAAATTAACAATTTTTGGATAAATTTCGTATATCCAGAAACATTTATTCAAAAGCGTTAACTTTATATGAGCCAATATTGGTCATATACTTAGGTACTTTGAGAAAACCGTATAGGTACATTTATGTATGAGAACTTTTCCATAATATTTTCTTGTTTTTTTTCAATTTTCTATTACCCTATGCAATTTTTTTTTTTTTTTTATCTGCGTTTGTAACTAGGTTTGTTCCCAAAATAATAAGCTATAAACAATAAATATGTACTAGAATATTATGCGTATTAAAAAATAGAAGCTTAGAATAAATAGGCAAAAGTGCACTTTACGGGGCGTACGAAAAAAAAATAAAAAAAATATGCTACCCGATTCAGAATAAAAAAAAGAAAAAAACCATAATTAAAATTTAAGGGGGCTGACGCCCGTGGGGCGCTCTGAACCCAAAAAACCACCCCGCCCACTTAGTGGAATGTGTGGGTACTCAAATTAAAGGTAATTGTACAAGAAGAACGAAAATAATAAAATTTAGGGCGGGCGGGAGTTTTGGGGCCCTCTGGGTAAAAAAAAGTGCCCCCATCCACTCATATCTATGTGTAGGTACTCAAATTAAAGGTAGTATGCTCACGATTGTAAATATTTTGTTTTATTTTGTATTTTTTAATGTTTTATGTTCGATTTTTAAAAAAAAAAATTTTTTTTTTTTTTTGTAACTAATAGCCTACTTCCGATGTGCTAAAGAATTCTTTTCTGCGTAGACGGCCTTCGGCCGGGCGCATGGATTTTCTCCTCTATGGAATAAAAAAAACGGCTTTGCTAACTAAAGCTTCTCTGCATAACCGGCCTTCCGTCGGGCGCAAGGACCGGCTTCGCTAACTAAAGCTTCTCTGCATAGCCGGCCTTCGGCCGGGCGCAAGGATTTTATCCTCTATGGTATAACAAATACCGGCTTCGCTAACTAAAGCTTCTCTGCACCTAAAAGATAATTAAATTAACCTAGAGAGGAAAGTAATATGCGAACACAAAAACAAAATACATATTTGCAATCGTGAGCAAATGACCCTTGAGTACCCACTAGGTTATTCATTTAACCGGGCTTTTGATTTAATCGGTTAATCGCTCGATTAATTAACCGAGGATTTTTTAATCGGTTAATTTTTTTATTGATCGGTTAACCGATTAATAAAGTATTTTTGTTAATTTCAATGAAAAAAAAAAATTATTTATTATCTGCAGTTTAGTAGTAAAAAAAACAATAACATAAGCAAAAAAAAATAATTCATAGCTCTGTAATACATATTTTTTAATTAATACATATATTTGGCCACGTTCTGTAAATCGAAGTCACGTGAAATTGAAATCGATGGAGATTTTAAGTTTAATTCTTTTCCTGATTTCCAAAGTAGTTTTGGTAAAGATATGTGGTCCTCAAAGTATGAGGTAATGAAAAAGAAATATTTTTATCCATTTTAAACACAGGATAGAATTAAAAACTTGTTCGATTTCAATTTTACGTGATTTCGTTTTCCAGAACAAGGCCGATTAAGTATTTATTAAACAATAAAACGTGAGATAATTTTATTTGTAATTTAAATAGTTTAAGAAGATCTTATAAAATAATCTTTTAGATAAATAATTTGGTTAAAATATATTGGATTTAAGCGACTCCTTTCTTTAGTTTTGAAAATTTTGACTTGGAAAAATTTCTTTCTCTTATCGTAGATGTTGGAGAAATCGAAAGCAACCCATAACTCAGAATATCTAATCAGTCTTTTTTCTTCTTATTGTTTGGGTTAATTCCGTTGTTGCGTTGCTATCATAAGTTTCTTCTTTTGTCAGGTCATCATCTAACTTATCCTGGCAAAGCTCTACACCGAACATTCTGCAAAAAAAAGTTTATTTCCGAATTCCCTAATTTTTCTTTTCTGTTTTTGTGCTGTATTTTTAAAATGTATTTATAGAAGGAAATATTTTGTATAAAAAAATAATTCTAGACACAATTTTTTGGTGAATTTTTTGGTACGGATAACGTTGTAAAATTGTCCATGGTTGCACTGTAGAATGTTTTTAAAAATGCGAGTTGATTTGCAACCGACGTTTTGGAACGCACTCATTATTTAAAACACAAAAAATATGGTTTAATACTACAAAAAAATTTTAATTTTTGTAACAACGGTTAATCGGTTTATCGACTGAAATTAATCGGTTTAATCGTTAATCGAAAAAAGCCAATTTTAAATTAACCGATAAGTAAATCGGGTAGTAATTAATCGGTTAACGGTTAACCGAATGAATACCCTAGTACCCACACATATCACAAAGTGGGCGGGCAGTTTTTTGGGTCCAGAGGGCACCACGGGCCTCAGCCCCCTTAAATTTTAATTATATTTTTTTTTATTTTTTTTCGTACGCCCCGTAAAGTGCACTTCAGTCGAATAAATGCAAACACTTGATCATAAAAAGGGTATAAATTCAAAATTTTGATTTTTGTTATTGATAATTTTAATAAAATTTAAACATAAAAAACTTACAATTTTTTTTAATAAATAATAACCAGGTAAAATAAATATGCAAAACGAAAACGCAAAAGCCACCATCACAAGAACTTTTCAAAAACAAATAAAAGCAATAACAAAATTAAAGAAAACCACGAAAGTTATTGTTTAAATTACACATTTTTCAAAAAGCAAAATCTGGAATACACAAACGGCACTGGGGGAAGAATACAATGAAAAATGGAAAAAGAAAAAAAGATAAAAATTAGATAAAGACTTACGGGGGGAAATTTCCGAATAATTTAAAGAAAATAAATTAACACTTATATGTAAAATTAATTATGAATTGAAAAAATAAACGCAGACAGTTTATACAGTTTTTTGCTTCAAAAAAAGCAATAAAAGCTTAAATAATAAATTAAACATTAGTTATACAAGAGGGAACAGAGGCTACCAAGTTTTTAAAATTTAGTTGGGGTGTTTCACAACTAGCAAAGTAAAATATTTTTTTTTAAGATAACAAATATGGAGAAAATTTACTTATTTCGTTGCAGCAACATTTTTCTTTCAATTAAAATACTCCACCAATTAAATCTCCAATAACTTTTCTGTATTTTAATCACGGGCTATGTGTGATTTTACTGTTTATATAGAATATTTAAAAAAAATCACTTTTAAATACATAAAATAAATCTACTTTTTTTTAATAAATTTTTGGCGATGCACACACACTACCAATGAAAATGCACTTTAATTTCCTTCGAGAGTTTTTGCCAAACTGCGGTATTTTTTAGCATAGAAATCTAAAATTTTTTCTAGTTCTCTTTTATTTTTTTGCTTAATTTTTCCGTGCCTTTTGTGTTTTTTATGCAAATATTTGCAAGTTGAGCACAAAAATCACCCACAAAAGAAATGCAATAGCAGGCACAAATAATGGATAAAATGTAAACTTTGTTGGATGTGTATTTATATAGAGAAATACGAATAAAAAACGTAAATAAAGGAAAATAACAACGATATTAAAACAAAAATGTAAAAAAATTTGTAAATTATTTGTTGCTGGTTGTTGTAAAATGTTGTTTTATTTTGGACCCCCACTCCAATTGTATGTAGTTTTGTTGTTTTTAAAGTTTTGTTTTCTTAATTCTATGGTTTTTTTCTGTTAATAATTACTTTTCTTTTAAGTTTTCAATTGTATGGCCTTCACGCTTAATTTTTTGTAATATTTTTTTTAAAGATTTTAATTTTATTACAATTCCAGTACACTTTACGGAAACACCAAAAGAAATATTTTTTTCTGTCCGTCAATTCATTAATTGGCACGAGTTTTTCTACACGCTTTTTTACCGAAGAGGGGTAAAATAATTTGTTATCATATGCTTCTTTATCACACTTCTTCGTATTAAAATATATGCTGCCACACGTCTGATATTTTTCTTTACTTTATATAAGTAGGGGAAATTTGTTCAAAAAATACAGTCACTCACTGAATTAAAGCGTTAAACTTGTTTTATAAAAATTAAATAAAAAATTGGGCTTAAATCGACTTAACCGGCGCAGCTCCACAAAAAAACTCAATAGGAAGAAAAGAAGAAGAAAATATTAAACTTTTCATATATACGTATATCGTCAGCTCATTATTGGCTTGGCGCATATGCCAAAAAGTCGTTGTGGAGAAAAACAACAATGCATGTTTACATGAAGTTTTCTGAAAATATACCCGATGGAATTTTATGTACTTTCACCACTGCTTCCGGCATATGTTTAAAGACATATTTAAGTTTTTGTGAACGTTCCTGAACGAGCTTAAAAGTTAAAAGCATTTTTATGAAAGTAAAAATGTTTGTTTTGTGCCACTTTTCTAAATGTATTCTAAAAAAGTAGCTCTTTGTGCAGCATACGTAACTTACTGCTGTGTATTGAGTTGGTTTAATTTTATTTTGCTTTGGCTTTTACTACTTTTCATACGGCAATGAAGCGAAGCAAGAGTGAAATTTATTTTGTACGAGAAATTTTCTGCATTCGCCAAACAGTGGCTTGAAGAGCAAAACAATACTTAATAAACTTTAAAATAGTTAATATGTCGTCAGGTGATTATTGTTTTAGCCTATAAGCCATCAAGTCGGTTTTGAGAAAAACGATAGATTTTTTTAAACGCTCCTAATTGATTGCTACGTATGTTTTTAACAAAACTTTAAATTTTCATGAATTTACATGCAATAAATCCAAAGTTTTAATGGTTTTTCTAAAATAACATTTTGTCGTTTTGTGCTCCATATCAAATTTTATTTCGTATTATGACCTTTTCTTTGACGTGGAGCAAAGTAAGTTAATGGCAAAAATAATGAATTTGATAGTTAATAGAGATTTACAAGGAAAGGCTGGTATGTTTTAGAATGGTGATATTTGCTTAACTCATTCCTATAAGCCCCGAACTACAGATCCAACATAATATGGAAAGAAAATATATGTTAGATAGCGCAAATCAATATTCAACAATTAGTTTTGTTGTGGATTTCATATTCACCTCAAGTTTCACATTGTGTCCAATAAATTTTAACTATTGTGACGTTTTATTTTGACCTACGTTGTTCATTATTCGAATGGCGCAAAGCAATAGTAAAGTATAATTTTGTTATGTTTATATGCAAAATTTGCTTCATATGCAAAAAATTGTAATATGTAGCAATATAATATTCAATAAACCTAAAAAATGTGGATGTAGACCAAAGTCGATAATTAATATCTCAGATTCTATACGAGATATCAAAAAATTGATTTTGGAATATGAAAGAGAACATTGAAGCCATATATAATCCATTCCTAACTAATTTTTTCCAAAAATGGCGTGTAGGCTAAAACAATTATCACCTGACGATGTACCAAACTTAATGCTTAATATCTCATACCATAAAAAATTTCGTGAAACCGGTTTTGGATTCTAACACCCAATTTGCATGATGATTTTTCCCCATATTTTCAAATCATGTCTTTTTTAGTTTGATAGCGAGCGGGGTAGAGAAGTCAGCAGGGTAGAAAAAAGACATGAAATGTATTTTCTGTGTTTCTTTTTTTGACATTCCTCTTAATTTAATTTTATCATTTATGTTTTGTTTTATTTCAAAGTGACATTATTCGATGCCTGACTCTTCTCAAGTTCAAGTTTCCCTATCATTATTTGGCTGTAAAGGGTATTACATTAACCCTGCCAATTTCAAAAACTCCACAAATTAGTTTTTATTTTTTGATTTACACCATCGTATAAAAATAAATTTTTGAATATAACCATTAAAAAATTGTTTCCTACGATAATATTCTCGCACTGACCGTTTTAAGAGCCGCCACAGGCCTTCAATGGTTTTGATGTGCTGTCCACTTTCTCTATCCACAAAGGAAACAGAGTGGTTTACTTTATGGTGTTTATAGCCAATATTTCTTTAAGCATCATATGACTGAAAAGATATATGTATGTATGAATGTTACTAAAATTCATTAAAATAGTGTTTATTATTACCTACCTTCAAAAAATCGAAAGCAAAAATTGATCCCATAGAAATGTATGTATGTTTGTACTTCGGAATTAGCGATATTAATGTTTCGCAGCTCCTGTTTTCTACGGGAACCATAAAACACTTACCGCTTATTCTTTCCACTCCTCCGAATATACTTTGTCCTTCTAAGTGGTGACCCCTGGGGAATTTGCGTTTTCCAATTATATTCTTATCAGTTTCTACGACAACATCAGAGCCTCCTATTTTTAAATTGGTTTGAAATTAACCAAATACAATAACTTCTCGACAAACAACAGCAGTCTGCAGACCCATAATGCCAGTTTTGTTCATTATAAAATCGAGGGATACATTATCTGTCCTCAGGTATACAAATACAAAAAATTGGTGCACAGTAAGGTGTGATTTGTCTTTTCTAAAGGACACATTTACGTTGCATCGCGGTATTTTTTTTTTAGAGCTCCAAGATCTATATATAACATTTTGTGACGGTTTTTTGACCAAATGTATTTGACACCTAATCTTTATGTTAAATCTGAATCCTAATATGAAGTCAGAATGCTAAAAAGTATAACAGTGTTCGAGATATTCCAAAATAACCGATATTTGCATTTTTGAAAAAGATAATGTCTCTTAAATGCAAATATCTTCAAAAATATTAAGCGGATTATATATTTTTTTTACTGAAAGATAATAAAATTACTAAAATAACAATGGATTGTTAGTGAAGATTGGCGAAGAAATGACAGAGTTACAGGGGACAAAAGCTCAAACTTCATTGAAAAAATATGATATTTTGCAATTTTGATCTTTTGAAGTTATTTTTTTATACCAATCAAAAAATTGTAATGTTTTATTGCATGGGGCATTAGTTAGATTCTATACGAACATTTTACGTCCAACAAGACCTAGAATGGTGCAAAAATGATAAAGCTACAGAAGATTTAGTGAATTAACCCACATAGTAATTTAAAAGTTTTAGGCTTTATTTTAATATTTTTGTTACTAAACATTTTGCTATGTGTATTTACTAGGTGTGTTTTTTGTTATTTGGTAATAATCGAAAAGTGGGATATTCCAAATAATCTTCTGTAACTTTGTCATAAAATGTGCGTATTGAAATCGTAGCTGTTCATTGTAAATTTTTTTTTTCTAAATATTGGCTCAAAATGAATTATTTACAATTTGTAACTGTTAAAATATGATAAATTTATTTAATACTTCTTTAAATTAAATATAAATCAGTTTCAAATAATTTACGATAATGTCTTTCAAATTTAATTTCTTCTCTTGGAAGTTAAATTCAATATTATTTAAATTTTTATTATTCAAATTAATATTATAAAAATATATTCAAATCAATAGAAAAGCACACAAATTTGTTTGGAAAAAATCTAGTTTAAAAGAAACAAATAAAATAAATTTGTATAAAACTTTTTGAATAAAAAAATGTCAGACTTTGTATGAAAAAAATTTATTATTTAAAAAAAAATGCCTAAATATTTTAATTCAACAAAAAATTTTGGAATTACTCATATGTGCTGTTTTCACAACACAAGTGACTGAACGTGTAGTAAAATTTGTATGAAAAGCACTCAGGTTTTTGAGTGTTTTCAATATAAATTTTACTACACGTTAATTCACTTGTGTTGTGAAAACAGCACGATAATCTGTTCTTCGATCCTAGAACTATTGTGTATTTTTTTTTTAATTCTAAAATTGAAAAACATTTATAAACGTTATTACCTTTTATGTAATTAGATATTCGGCTATGCCATTTAAATTTCAGTTGAGTTTAACTCTAGCACATAACTGCACGTTTCTATTTGGAAAACAATGGCAAGGAAGTTTTATTACAAAGTGTTTAGAGCTCAGACCATGGTCTTACATAAATTTGCTTTGAGCAATTCAAGCTCAAAACAACCTCACAAATTGCATTTTACCAAAATTCCAGGAATATAATATTGGTTTTATTGTGGTAGTTATGTAACCAGTAACTGTACCATATCGTAAATTTTTTTTTTAAATTTTCAGTTATGAAATCGTCTTACTTTTAATGCTTGTTTTTTAAAATGAAGCTGAACTTTTTTTATCCTAGTATTTTATTACTTTGTCTTCCTCATTTTTCAAGGGAAAATTTAAAAAAAATAATTGAAATTTTTGTATTTAAAATTTTTTTGTTTGAATATTTTTATTTTTTACCAATTTTGTTGAATAATAGCAAGCAAGAATACTATAGACATTTAAATTTAAAATTTGTTTGTTTGTTTATGTATTGTTCTGATGAAACATTAATACATATGTTTTCATTGCTGAAGCACAACTTCGAAAATAGAAAAATGCAAGGAAATTGCAAGATTTGCAGAACTAGGGCGATAAACAGCTTTTTTATGCAGCCAAAAATATTAAAAAAATTGTTTAATACTCTAACCGCTATTATTTAAACGTTTTACACTAAAAATACTTTGAAGTACATAAAAATTTTTTAATTTTTTCTTATTTGTTTTTTTTAATACTGTATTTCTTAAATTGTTCGAATAATAAAACTGGCAACCTACTAAAAACTTCATGTAAAAATAAAAAAAATATTATAATTGCAGTCTCTGAAACTTTTAAGATGCGTCAATTACAGAAACAATAAGGTACTTACTATATACTGGCTACCTTAAAAAATCAGCCTAATTACGAGAGTCGTTGTCGTGGTCGTAATCGTTTGAAATTTTAATCAATACTACTTAAACTTAGCGATGACGACAGTGTAATACATATAGAAAGATTGTCGTATTTATGTCGCATAAACAGTGCTACCTATATAGTTTTAACTCTTTTTTTAAGTATGTATATATAAAAAATGTCTTGTTTTTTTGCAAATATAAAAAAGTAGGCAATTGATTTAAATTTTAAAACATCAACCTCATTAGAAAAAGTAATTATAATTATAAATGCCAACTGCTTGTTTAAAAATTAAGCTCTGTTTCGCACTTTATAACTCTCCGTGTACAACTGACATGATTTGCTGTTATAACATGATGTTATAAAAGCGTTGTTAAAATTGCATTAACAACCGTGTTATAACATGAGAAAACTCTGATGAGTCTTTACTTAACACTAACATCATTTTATTGCTAATGCTAAACATTTCATATTAATTGTAGACTTTATGTAAGAAATTTCCACTTGACTTCGTAAAAATGCATGCAACTTGTATGACATTCGCATGTGTAGAGTAAAATAAAAAGAAATTTCTTTTATTTCCGCACCCTGGCAATTATTATGAAATCTAACAGTGTTATATCCGTTTAAATGTGTGGCGTAAAGCTGCCAGATGCCTGTGTATATGAGTGGAAGAACACTGCTGCCAGAATTTTATCGCTGCTTAAAAGATTTTTGGTTCAAAATCGTAAAATTTTTTTATTCGTTCCATATTATAAATATTCTCTTTTGTTTGTAAAAATGTTTGTTTAAAAAAAAATAGCCAGTTTCCTTAACGCAAAAAATAAACAGTTTTGCTAAACCAGGTGGGTGTTTGTATTTTTTTGGTCATATATCTTGTTTTTTTTGGATTGGTAGAAAGGGTTATTGTTTAAAAAATATTTTGATTTCAAGATTTATTTTCTCATATGAAGATTTTTTATTTTTAGAAATTAAGGGTTTTAACTTTAAGTTTGTTTGTACAAAATACATAGTTGTTTTTACAGTTTTTTAAGCAGTAAATTTGTTGTTTGGTTTGGGGCACATTTTTACCCAGTGTCTAGCATACGTAGGGTTGCCATACGTACTGTTTTAAGCAGTACATGTACTGATTTTTTGCAATTGTACTGTTTTATGCACAACTCTTAAAACAGTACGCAAATTTACTGTTTTTTACACTTTGTACAGTTTTTATTACTGTTTTTTTTTGCTCAGTCTATATTTAACATTGTGGCTTACAAAAATTATGTTGTGTTAAAAATAAAGTTCTTAAAAAGTTAGAGTTCTTACGCTGTGGTCATTGTTTTCTCATAAATACACAGTAGAAATCCAAATTATAATGGGTGGCTCGTAGCAGTGGTATATTTTCATGTTGTTATGATTTTATGGCTACATTTTCCAATAGTCTTTCCCTTTCCACAACTGAGAAAGGCAAAAATAAAATCTAAATTTTTTTTAAGTATGTACTACAAAAATACTTTTTCCCACACAATTATCGTTAATTTTTAGAACTTTTTTAATTTTCGGGCAAGTTCTGGAAATCGAAATCACGTGAAATTGAAAACAAACAAATTTGAAAAATTCTCCTAATACCTTTGAGGACCACTTTTCTTTTCCTTAACTACTGAAATAAGAACAAGTTAGAGTGCTATATTCGGCTGTGCCGAATCTTTGATACCCTCCACCGACAGTTCGAATGTTTAAGGAGTAATATATGTATGATGTTATTATTATCTTAAACTGTGATGGTTTGTTATTAATTATGGTTTTAGCTGTACTAAACTGTTTTCCGGGAGTAGGGTTTCTATGGGGCCTAGGGTAAATTATGTACCGATCTTCACGAAATTTCACAGTATCATTTATATTCCTATAAAACTGTGACGAGCCAAAACTTGTTATTATTGCATTATTTTAACGGTTTTAGGCGTACTAAACTGTTTTCCGGGAGTAGGGTTTATATGGGACCTAAGGTAAATTATGGACCGATCGTCACGAAATTTCACAGTGTTATTTCTAGTCCTAAAAAACTGTGAGGTTCAAAATTTTGTTACGCTAGCGTTATTTTTTTGCGGTTTTAGGCGTACTAAACTGTTTTCCGGGAGTATTGTTTACATGGGGCTTAGGTAGGGTAGCCAGATTTTAAATTCGGAAAAACAGTACATTGAATACATAAAAACAGTACAATCAAGAAAAAAACAGTACATTTTTTTTGACGACAACATTACCATTTGTTTTAATAAGTAACCCCCAATTTCACCAAGTTCAGCTATAATAAACTATCAGTTCAAGCTGTCAAAACATATTGTAAGCTGGAAGTTAAAGTAATAGTTAGTTTTAACTGAACTTGGTGAAATTGGGGGTTACTTATTAAAACAAATGGTAATGTTGTCGTCAAAAACTTTTGATTGAATATGCAACAACAATTATATAAAGAAAGAAATACACTTAAAATGTGTAACGTCAAAGGAATTATTTCCAGTTTATGGCATTTCATAAATATACATATGAAATTACTCCATTTGCGTTTAAAAAGCAAACACTAGAAATGAAGCATTTGGCCAGGAAAACCATAACATTGCTGTAAGCCATATAAGAAAGGAGAAAAGCCTTACTTAGCTCAAAACAATCAACTCATTGATTTTGTAAGTACGATTTTCTTTAAACATATTCGTATTTAAAGCAATTTTCACTACACACATAGTTGCACAAATCATATGGAATTTGAGAAAATGTTTGTTTCCTAAATTAATTTTCCAATATTAAATAATTTTTAAATTATTTACGGCTAATTTTACCAAGTTCAGCTATAATAAACTATTACTAAAACAATAGGTTTTTTGACTTTTATAATGAAAGTTAATTAAACCTGAACTTGGTGAAATTGGCCATTAATCTATAAAATCCAAAAAAAAATAGTTTGGTTTATTTTTATTTCACAAAATCTGAAAATATTTAAAATCAAATGCAATTGAAAAAGATGAATATTTTCAAAAAAATTTTTGTAAAAATTTACTTATCTTTTTCTTATTTCAGTAGTTTAGGTAAAGAAAAGTGGTCCTCAAAGGTATTAGGTATTTTTATAAATTTTGAACACGGATAATTTTCCAAATTTGTTTGTTTTCAATTTTACGTGATTTCGATTTCCAGAACATGCCCGAAAATTGAAAAAGTTCTAAAAATTAACGATAACTGTTTTGGAATAAGTATTTCTTAGTACTTAAAAAAATTTAGATTTTTTTTTTTTGTCTTTCTCAGGTGTGGAAAGGGAAATACTATTGGAAGAGGTAGCCATAAAATCACAACAACACGAAAATATACCACTGCTACGAGCCACCCATTATAATTTAGATTTCTACTGTGTATTTATGAGAAAACAATGACCACAGCGTAAAAAGTCTTATTATTTTAGAACTTTTTTTTTTAACACAACATAATTTTTTGTAAGCCAGTTCTGTTAAATATAGACTGAGCAAAAAAAAAAACAGTACAAAAAACAGTACAAAGTGTAAAAAACAGTACATTTGCGTACTGTTTTAGGAGTTGTGCATAAAACAGTACAACTGCAAAAAATCAGTACATGTACTGCTTAAAACAGTACGTATGGCAACCCTAGGCTTAGGGTAAATTATGGACGGATCATTTACATCACGAAATTTAACAGCGTGATTTCCAGCCAAATAAAACAAATTTTTGCAAAATCTTATCTCATTCCGTGCCTTTTTCCAGGATTTATGTTATTTTTTGTAACAAAATTATCAATTTTTTAGGTGGTGGTTCCACATTTTGATTCATAGCTCTGGTCCTACTACACCGATTTTGCTGGATTTTAATCCCAAACTGCTTAGGATAACTACAAGCAATTTGGCACCAAGTTTGTTAATTTCTTTTGAGTTGTTCAAAAGTGAGCGTGTTTTCAACCGACGGACATGGCTAAATCGACTTAGAATTACTCAAGGACCCAGAATATGTATACTTTATGGGGTCTGAGATGAATAATAAAAAAAGTTTCACACGGAATGACAAACTTAATATACCCTCTTCACAACTAATTGTGGTGGAGGGTATAAAAAGATAAGTTAATTTTTACAAAAATTTTATTGAAAATATTCATCGTTTTCAATTGCACTTGATTTTAAATATTTTCAGATTTTGTGAAATAAAAATAAACCAAACTATTTTTTTTTTTTTGATTTTATAGATCAATGGCCGATTTCACCAAGTTCAGGTTTAATTAACTTTCATTATAAAAGTCAAAAAACCTATTGTTTTAGTAATAATTAATTATAGCTGAACTTGTAAAATTAGCCGTAAATAATTTAAAAATTTTTTAAAATTGGAAAATTAATTTAGGAAACAAACATTTTCTCAAATTCTATATGATTTGTGCAACTGTGTGTGTAGTGAAAATTGCTTTAAATACGAATATGTTTAAAGAAAATCGTACTTACACAATCAATGAGTTAATTGTTTTGAGCTATGTAAGGCTTTTCTCCTTTCTTATATGGCTTACAGCAATGTTATGGTTTCCTGGCCAAATGCTTCGTTTGTGGTGTTTGCTTTTTAAACGCAAATGGAGTAATTTCATATATTTATGAAATGCCATAAAATGGAAATAATTTCGGTGACGTTACACATTTTATGTGTATTTCTTTATATAATTGTTGTTGCATATTCAATCAAAAGTTTAAAATATTTACCGCAATTTCACCAAGTTCAGTTAAAACTAACTTTTACTTTAACTTCCAGCTTACAATATGTTTTGACAGCTTAAACTGATAGTCAATTATAGCTGAACTTGGTGAAATTGGGGGTTACTAATTAAAACAAATGGTTATGTTTTCGTCAAAAAAAATGTACTGTTTTTTTCTTGATTTTACTGTTTTTTTGTATTCAATGTACTGTTTTTCCGAATTTAAAATCTGGCTAAACTAAGCATACGCAAAAAAACATTATTATTTTTGGGCATAAGAAATATTCAAAAAGCATCTTAGATTAGCAGTTGTTCATTTTGAGAATACTGAAAAAAAAGTTATTTGTGAAAAGAAGAAACTCTATTTTTATAAAGTGTCATATATTTAAGAACAAAACAGTTAAAGTATTAAGTTCCAAAAGGCAAAACTAAGAACTCAAGAAGCTTTAAGTTTTTAAATCCCACCTTCCATGTTTATTATCATTTTAAAGAAAATTATGATTATATGAGTGCTTAAGGCCGTTACACAATATCCCACAAAGTCTTAAGTATTTTTCAAAAATGCTTCCTGAACTAATTATTCTTTGAACATTTTCAAAAAGCAATAAGAACTTATCATGACAGGGTTGCATTTTCGTAAATTACTAAAAACTTTGTGGGATAGTGTATAACGGCCTTTAAGAATATATTCTAAATGGTGGACAAACATTATTTCAATAACTTTCCCATTAGGAATTTATTTAGGAAAATCCATATTTTTCAATAAGTGTTTATTTATACATATTTCAATTTTCTCAAAATGCATGTGACAACGAAATCAATTATAGTATAATATTTAATTGAATTGTTTACTTCAGATACCCATTAACTGATATTTTAAAGAGGCGCACTTGACGGTTTTCTGAAATAAATTTAGAACCCATAATTTTTCATATGATGTATGCATGTATTTCAATTGAAAAAGTTTATATAATTGAAAAAAAATATTTGATGATTTTTCTCTTCAAAATATGATTTTTTTTCGCTAAATGATGATTTTTTTCGCTAAATAATGATTTTCTTTCCAAAGCATCTGGCAACGCTGCACACAGTCGTGTAATTTGCGACTTCACCACACATGTGGTGAGTTTTCGATAAACTCTAAATGTCATGGTGAATAAAATTTTATTCATCACAAAAACCATTATGCCAACTGATATACGGCATTACCGATACCCTGCACTACCACACACCTATATTATTACACCGTTTTAACGACAACTTACAGCCATCTTTTGTCAATATCACCAACTAATTTTTAATATGATATGCATTCATATTTAAGCGTTACCAAATGTAATGGTTGGAAAAACGGATGAAACGTATTTATTAGTGATGACTAAATTTTCTACAGGTGACGCGGGGTATAAGAAACCCATGATTGACGGTACTGTTCGATGGAGGAAACAGAAAGCGTTCTTTAATTGAGTACTCTATAGAGGAAACTTTCGGTCTGTGCCAATGTTCTGTAACACTCGCGTCGAGAAACTTTGCGATTGAAATGTGTGATATTAAACAAAAATGCCATAGATTGGCACAAGCAGCTGTTTTTCTTACTTAACTGTGTTTGTAACTTTTTTTTGGCGAGTACAAGCTGTCACGTAAGGAAATTACTTGCCAATTTACAGAAAAAGTGTATCTGTAATTTTGGGAGAAAAGTTCCCGCTTTGAACTGTCAAATAAAATAAGCCAACGAACAAAAACGGGGTGAGAAAAAATGTTAACACAACAGAACAATTAAAAATGCAATATGCAAAGAATAATAATATTTTGTTCTTGGCACATTTTTTCATTGTTTAATTATTTTGCTTTTAATATTTTTATAAAATGTACGAATATTTTCAAAGCTCGTTTGCAAACAACAAACATTAAAGTCGCACTTTGCATTTGGTATAGCCGACGGTGTATTTTCGCCGCCGTCATTAAAAATTTTTAAATTTTGGTCGACGTTAACGATATGTGTGACTGGCGTTCTCAACGTCGCACACTGGGGATTTTTGTATGGAGGTGAGGAAAAAAATATATCTGTCAAAAAATATAATGATTTCATCACAAATTTTATGATTTTTTTAATTTTTAATTTATTATTTATTTTAAATCTACTTTTTAATTTATTATTCTAAAAGAGCCTTAACTTCGTCGCTTATATCACTATGCTTTTTCTGGATAAATGAAGGAGTCAAGTGTGAGATCATGGGATCTGATGTTACCATCATTCGGTGCATAATATCCTCGCTCGTGCCAATTCGACTGCATTTTCTGGAGTGTCTAAGGCAATATTTTTTATAGTCTTTGTTACGACTTTCCTGAGCCTCTTCGGATAATAAGCCTACAGGAAAAATACACTTTTCAATTATATATTTTCCATGAATCAGAATTTTGTGGAGTGTTGAGTTGTTTTTATGGTACGAGTATGTTATATCCTTCATTTTGTAACCAATGCATTAGATACTCGTATTTTTCTTTTGTAAGTTCAAGCTTTGTAAACATCCCCAAAATTTTAATGTACACATTTTGTGGTTGGGTTTTGAAATACTAGAAGAAAAATCAATTACTTCTTGAGAGAACATAGAACGAACTTCATCCATTTTGAATCGTTTGGCGCGATCACAGCACTCCTCAAACGATTTGCGTAGCCGACCAATTGGAGAACTGGTAGAACATTCAGCCTTAGTAAACTTAATTGTAAATCTGCCTTCAAGCCAATTTGCATTCTTTTTTTCAAATCACGACTTCGTACGGTTAGAATCCTGCCATCTTTGTTTGTAGTTATAGTAAAAGCTTTTATATATTTTATCCAAAATTTCACATGCTCTAGTATCGGTTAAGCCAACGTGCAATTGTTGCAAAAACTGTTTTAATTTTGTTCTGTCTTTGTCCACCTTCAGAAACTTCGAGCATTAAACCCCATGAGAAATAGAAAAACTTTCCATTGCCGTAAAACTCTTGGGCCTTAGTTTCAGTTATAATTAAAAAACCGGAGAAAAATTGGTTGTACTTTTCGCGTTTGTCAGCACTTGTTGAATGACAAAAATCGATCAATATTTTTGCTGACAGGTACGTTCCAAATATGAGCACTAATAGATGTGGGTGGAAGTTCTGTAAAAAAATCATACAGGTAGCCAACGGAAAACCCCAAATAATTAAAAAAGTGCACTTTCTTTTTTTCCTTTCAATTGTCCACGCACATTTATTACCGCTTATTACTTTGCTACCGCAATCATAAAAATCAAATAACCTTTTGTTTATTACTTTTTTTTTAATTCTGAGAATCATAAAAAAAAGTCATAAATGTTTTTGCAAAGAATTTTGTGCATATCTCGAGCAAATTTTTGAAATGCATACCTTCACTTAATTGTGAATAAAAGCGAAACGCGTTGATCGATTTTCATGATTTATGTCTCATTTTTTTCATAGGTTATGCGACTTTACGTGAAAGTAATAAGACTTGAAACTTTTTTTTCTTGTTTTGGATTTTTTATGAATTAAAAATAAAAAATTTAAATTTTTTGGGCCAAAAATATTTTTTTTCTTCATACATTTATTTATAACTGCGAAACTGTTGCTTATGTAGCAAAATGTGATATAAACAGATGAAAGTAATTGTAATTCTTGCTTTTTCTAAATTTTTTTTCAGCACAATCCGACTAGTGGTTCTCGAGTTATGTTAAACAAAAGAGCCTTATCAGAATTGAGTCCCGAATCAATCAGCTGAAAAATGTTGTACTTTTACGCCCACTTTTTTCGATTTACCTAAAATCAGAAAACGGCTCCATCGATTTGACTAATTTTTCTCTCAAATGTTCGTATCAATGCATTTTAAGTTTCCATCGAAAGAAAAATTTACCACGCCTACTTTTACGCCCACTTTTTCTATTAAGCACATAACTTGAGGATGGCTTGACCGATTTGGACGATTTCTTCTTTAAAGTGATCGCCAACTTAGGTTTATACGGAAAGAAAATTGTTACCCGCCCACTTTTACGCCCACTTTTTTCGATTTACCTTAAATCAGAAAACGGCTCCATCGATTTGACTAATTTTTCTTTCAAATGTTCGTATCAATGCATTTTAAGTTTCCATCGAAAGAAAAATTTACCACGCCTACTTTTACGCCCACTTTTTCTATTCAGCACATAACTTTAGGATGGCTTGACCGATTTCTTCTTTAAAGTGATCGCCATGGTCCAACTTAGGTTTATACGGAAAGAAAATTGTTCCCTGCCCACTTTTACGCCCACTTTTTTCGATTTACCTTAAATCAGAAAACGGCTCCATCGATTTGACTAATTTTTCTTTCAAATGTTCGTATTATTCCATTTTAAGTTTTCATCGAAAGAAAAATTTACCACGCCTACTTTTACGCCTACTATGAAACAATCAAAGCCGATTTGGAGGTACGATGATTTGTTGGCGGGTGATTTTTGGCAAACTACATATATTAGCTACGTTGATGTCGACGTACTAAATTTTAAGATTCAAAGTGAAATCGCTGGCAAATTGGAGATGTACAAATCGGTAGATTCCATTACTTCTCAGAACGATGTCGTCAACTATACAATCGAACTCCCTGGGATTACCCGGATTACCTCCTCATAAATTCAAACTAAAAGTTGGATCGGTAATCATAATGTTACGAAATATAAACCAACCACGTCTTTGTTATGGCACCCGACTTACGATAAAAAAACTGATGAATAACGTCATCGAAGAAACAATGCTTAAATGAAAGTACAAGGGAGAAAATGTTTTGATACCTCGGATCCCAATGATTCCAACCGACATGGCATTCAATTTTAACGCCATTTACTTAGAGAAGTTCAACTAAATAATACTTCATTTTTGTAATCGAAATGAATTCATTACTGTTGTGAATTAAGATAAAATTTTTCCTTTTCAAATACAAAACAAAATAAAAATTTTCTTCATCTTTTAATCACCAAACGAAATGTTACATAAAACGAAGCCATCTGGTGGCGAAACGGAGTTCGCCGGGTTTGCTAGTATGTTCATAAAAATACACAAAAAAAAAACTTAAGTCTCTGCAGATTTTTTTTTCAATTTTAGTATACTGAAATATACTACTTTAAATAGAAAAAAAAAAGAAAAACGTTAGCTCACATAGTAAAATAATATTCGTATTTAAATTCTTATGCTGGGTACACACAGTGCAACCTACATGCAATCTGTTTCAATGCAACCTCAAAATATCAAAGCGTTTTGATGTTGATGCAATTAGGAATGAATGAAAATGAATTTAATTCACTAGATTGCGTAAATGCGTTGCATAGTGTGTACCCAGCATTAGGTTTAAATTAAGTTGGTTCGGTAAAACACACAAGTTCTGAGTTTGAGACGGATATAAAAAAAAACTGTCAGTCAGATCGGAGTAATTCTTGATTTGATTGTACCATTTAGTCTAAAATTGCAACATATCACTGCATATTGCATGAAGACTACACAGAAAAAATTATTTTTTCAATTCAAACAAAAAATTTGTAGAATCAAAAAATTTTTTGTCTGAAATCGGTCCTACAAACAAATTCGCATATTCAAACAATTTATTTGCATTTTGTTTATTGAAAAAACGACGATTTTTTCAAACAAATAATTTTACAGAATCAAACAAAATGTTTACTGAAATTCATATAAATTTTAAACAAATAATTTTGCTGAATCAAACAAAAAAGTTTTGGCACAAGCAATGACGCGCACAAGCAAGCACTGTTGGTAAAGATGAAGCAGAGCCGAGCGGCATTTTTTTGTTGGAATAATTTTTGAACGAAGTCTTAGTGATATACACGCAATGTTTTTCTTCGTCACTCACTCAATAAATAAAATATAATACATAAACACATGTAATATATATGAATAATAAAATACATACAATAACATTTTTTTTTAATACCGATACCGAAATTCGTGTCGGTATCCAAACTTGTTTAAAACCTTTGTTGATCGATCTACACACAATAAAGCACACGTGCTTTATATTTCTTTATACAGTGAAAGATAATGTGAACTAATAAAAACCAAGGTAGTTCACATTTAGTTTATCTATCTTTGCTCTTATGCTGGGTACACACAGTGCAATCTACATGCAATCTACATCAATGCAATCCCAAATAACAAAGCATTTTGTTGTTGATGCAATCTGGAATGAATGAAAATGAACTTAATTCTCTAGATTGCGTAAATGCGTTGCATAGTGTGTACCCAGCATTAGCTTCAATTTAAACGGATCTAACAGATGAGGTTGCGCTGAAAGTCGGAATCCGTATATCTGTTTTAATTTTTAAAGCCACTCGTCGCTGGCATTGAAGTCTTGTCCTGTTTCATTTGAATTGGAATGAAGCTGTTTCGCTTGTATGTACTTTCAGCATCAATCGACTTCTGAAATGACCTTCATTAACAAATCTCAAAGTATGTATGCATGTTTCCCAAAATTCCCAAAATTAGAAACAAACAAAAGTCGCCAAAATATTTGTTCACTATTTAGAGCTCTTAAACTTTGTTCACTATTTAGAGCGCTAATATAAAAAAAATAGGTCTTCACATTACTGGATAATTCACTATATTGTAAGTTCACATTACCAAGAGTTTGCTGTAGTTACATAGTTCATTCTCATTCTCATTTTGGAGGGCAGCTCCATGGTGTAATAATTTCATCATGGGCAACTCCGCGGGACCGGCTAGTGTATTTGTAATTTTTTTTTTCTTATTTCTGGTGTTTTTCTTGAATCAAATTTGAATAGTTATTAAATTTATCTACCAGTCAAATTAGCCATTGACATATAGATGTCGCCACTGTTGACACTAACTAGTCAAACATTTATCTTAACTTCTATAAATTGTTGCTCTTCTCATGAATTCAGTTCGCGGTTTTATTTAGTGCAATCAAAATGTCGTTTCCGTGTTTTATTAAAAACTGATTTTTTAATTGCAATTTTAATAAGGTTTTTGTCACTTAATATAAATAAAATTATTACAAGCGTAAAATTAAAAATGTAAGAATCAAAAGTGTAAAGTTTATTTTGCAAAAAGTATAAAAATTCATGTGAAATTAGTGTTTTAAAAATAAAAAATATCTTAAAATTCCTTCCAATTGTATTAAACTAAAGAAGAATAAAAAAAGTGTGAGCCATTTTCATTTTTTAGCTGTTGTTGTTGTTTCGAAAAAAAAAAAAATATTTGTGCTTTTGGAAAAGAAGTAGGAGTTAATAGGAATAAGTGTATATGTGTGTGAGTTTGTTTGCTGCATTAAAAGTTTATTGTGTTGTTGTTGTATGCTAGAGTCAGTCTAGTACAAGGCGAATTAACTGCAAGTGGTGTCGAAACGGCATCTGATTTTGACAGTTCGAGCTTATTTGTTTTGATTTGTTAGTGTTTTGCTAATAATGGTTGACATTTCGAGCTAATGGCACTAACAATGCAATGCAAAAAACTCTTTGTTGTTTCTGTTGTTTTTGGATTGTTGTAGTTCCGCCACCACCTGTAGTTATTTGGTTTTATTAATAAACTTTATTTAATACTTTGCAGATACAAATAAGTTTGCATATTAAACTTATTCATTGCACATTTTCTTTGGGATTTGACTAGAATTTTATTATTTAATAAGATATTTTAAATTAAAACAACAATCATTGCTAATTATTTATAATCACTAAAATTAAATCTATACTTAATCCCAATTTTAAGTATATGTTTTATTTCGGTAGTAGTATTTTTATATGATGTGTAACTTTAAACGATGTGAGCCTGATTAAGCCCCAGCATCCTTTGCTTTAGCAGGGGCTGCCGCCTCCGGGCATGCATTACTGTAGTGAATTTAGAAACTTAATTTAAGTCACTACTTTCTTAGGTTGGTCAACACAGGACCTATCGTGTTTTCTTGTTACTAACTTTTTTTTAAATTTATTCGGGAAATAGATCCGTATCGACTGGTAAAATTTGGATTTTTCCCTTAAACGATTTTGGGGAATGGATTTATGTAAGAGCTATACACAATTTTAGAACCACCTACACGATATTTTGCTTATATGTATTAAAGTTGGTTGTGCAAACATTGGTTAGGATTGTAAGATTTTCAAGAACAAGATCATATATTTAAAATATAGATAAAGTTTTTAACCAATTTTCATGAAAATTGACCCAAACCTCTTTAACTAGAACTATTAGGGTAATTCCATGTCAAAACGACCAAGAGTGTTATATCATATTCAAAATGTCATATTTTCGCCGAATTAGCCGAATGTGTTGAGCTTATTTCTTCAATATCTCAAAAACTACTTGACATACGAAGATGATTTTAATGTCATTTTAAAGAGAATACTTGGGGCTACAAACCATATATTGAAAAGAAATAATTTTTTTTGAAATATGTAATATCTGCAAAATATTAAATTTAAAAAACGGACTAAGTCAAAAACTTATTTTTTTATTTGGCTGACTTTTTTTTAATATGATACCTCAAACTATTCTTTAAAAATCCTGAAACTTTAATGGAGGTGTTTTTTCTTTCTTTTTTAAGTAATGATTTTTTTTCCTTCAATAGAATTTAAATATTGTAATTTTGAGCAATAAGTACACTATGGTAGTGTACCAGCCGAATCCAGTGATGCTAACCGTTTTTTTAGGTTAGCTCTTGTTTTCAAGATATACCGTTATTTCGAAAATTTAAGAGGTTGCACAGTTTATATTCGCGTAAGTCAAAAACGGTTTAGTTTATTGAAATAACCAAAAAAATAATAAAGCAAATAATAATAATGTGGGGTGGATCATACATTTGACCCATCTAGGAGCATTTTTTTCAATATAAGGTTTGTAGCCCCAAGTATTTGCTTTAAAATGACATAAAATCATCTTCGTATGTCAATTAGTTTTTGAGATATTGAAGAAATAAGCTCAACACATTCGGCTAATTCGGCGAAAATATGACATTTTATTTTGAATATGACATAACTTTTCATATATGTATGTTCGTTATAAGATAAGAAAAACTTTCTCACCAAATTTCATTAAAATCGGAAGGGGTCGTGTCCCACTCTTGGTCGTTTTGAAATGGAATTACCCATTTAACAAAATAAAAAAATTTTAACGAAAATTCAAATTAAAAAAACAAACAAAAATAAATCATGTGCAAAATCTTTCAAATAAAAAAACATTGAAATAAAAAAAAGAAATTAATATATTTATATTTTCTCTCTGGATTGTCCATCAGACTTGACGGTAGGTTAAGCAAGTTTTGCCTGGCTATGTATATGGGCAGTGGCGTGCTTAAGGTGTTACTTTCACTGCCTTTGTGTCCGATCAGGGTTTGTCTTTTACACTCAATTTACATGATGAATTTTATGACGTCCAATTTTAGACGTAATTTTTTGATTGGTAGCAAGCGGTGTAGAGAAAGAGGAAGAGAAAACAGAAATCATATTTATTTTTCTACTTCTCTTTATTCTCTACACCGCTTGCTACCAAACAAAAAAATAACGTCCAAAATTGGACGTCATAAAATTCATCATGTAAATTGAGTGTTATATATTTTTATATATTTTTCTTTTTTGTTTATTAAGTTTTCCTTCATTTTGGGTCCCACGAGAAGGCAAGTAAGGGAATGGAGTATCAACGAATTTACGGCGTACATGGACTAGGTGCAGTGGTGACAAGTTCCTAGCGCTTGTAGCTTTTGATAAAAACGGGCTTAAAGTCCTTCATGCATAATCAGTCCAAATTTTCATTGTTTTTGCTCTAGCGCTTCTAGTTTTCGAGAAAATCAGCCTTAATGTTTTTCATACAAGCTTAGACCAAATCCCAGATTTAGCTTAATTAAGCTCTAACTCTTATGGCCAGTTTTCAGGATTGATATTAAAACACATTTATTTTTAAAATCGTTTTATATACAAAATTCTCTTCTTCACTAAAAACTTAAGTGAAACTTAAGTCACCGATGTGGTACACTTAATTTCAACTTAAGTTTCCATTGTAATATTTTAGCAAGGTGGTCTAAATATCACAACAATACAACAACAGGCAAAGCATTAACAGTCAGTTGTTTTTTCAGACCACCTTGTAAATAAATACACTTTTTTATAATTTTTTTTTTGTATTTAGTAGTGCTACCATACTTTTTTCTTAATTAAATAAAACTTTTCAAATAAAATTCAAAAAACCAAACCTGTATTTAAATACGATTTAAGTTTGTTATGACAATTAACTTAATATTAATGGCATACCAAACATCCAAAAAACATCTTAGATTAGCGGTTGTTCATTTTGAGAATATGTATTGAAAAAAAAAAATTATTTGTGAAGAGAAGAAACTCTATTTTTATAAAGTGTCATATATTTAAGAACAAAAAAGTTTAAGTATTTAGTTCCAAAATGCAAAACTAATGTAACTCAAGAAGCTTCTAATTTTCAAATCCCACCTTCCATGTTTATTATTATTTTTAAGAAAAGTATGATTATATGAGTGCTTAAGAATATCTCTAAACGGTGAACAAACATTAATTAAATTATGTACTTTCCCATTAGGAACTTATTTAGGAAAATTCAGATTTTTCAATAAGTTTTATTTATATGTCAATTTTCTCAAAATGCATGTGACAACGAAATCAAATATAGTATACAGTCCTTTCCGCTTAATTGATTTTCTAAAAATCCACGACTTTTGGCGCAATTAAACGGGAACTCAATTAAGCAGTACTCGGTTAATTGCATCACCGACGCAATAAAAACGAAAAGCGATTAATTGAGCAAGATTTGCAATAAAGCGAAACACCCATATGTAGATAAAAAATAAAACTCATATATATTATATAACAGAAAAATTACTTTCTTGCCGCAAAATAATAATTTTACGTTTGTGGAGCAAAAACACATTAAGAAGACGGAAACAATTAACCGAAACATTTGCTCTTGTTTTTCACAAGGTGGTCTTATTTTGCGAAATCATTAAGCGGGTGTTGCAATTAAACGGAACTCTACTAAACGGGTATTTTTACATAGTCAGTTATACTGAATGATTTCGTTCCATGATTTTAAGTGCAATAATACGGGAAACTCAATTAAGCGGGGCTCAATTAACCGAAAGCAACTGTAATATTGAATTGAATCGTTTATTTCAGAAACCCGTTAACTGACATTTTAAAAAGGCGCACTTGACGGGTTTCTAAAATAAACGATTCAATTAAGAACCCATAATTTTTCATACGATGTATGCATGTATTTTAATTGAAAAAGTTTATATAATAGCAAAAAAATATTTGATGATTTTTCTCCTCAAAATATGATATTTTTTTTCGCTAAATGATGATTTTCTTTAAAAAGCTTCTGGCAGCGCTGTCAACAGTCATGTAATTTTCGAATTCGGTACTGGCAGCACTGCTCACATCACAAGTGGTGACTTTTCGCGACTTAACCACACATGTGATATCTTTTCAAGAAACTCTAAATGTCATGGTGAATAAAATTTTATTCATCACAAAAACCATTATGTCAACTGGAGCACGGCATTACCGATACCCTGCATTACCGTATTATCGCACCGTATTAACGACAACATGCAGCCATCCAACTAGTTTTTAATATGATATGCATTATATTTAAGCGTTACCAAATTTAATGGTTGGCAAGACGAATAAAACGATTTATTAGTGATGAAAAAAAGCAAAAACCAAAGTAAGAACAAAAAACATGCATATTCTTGATACAGTTATTCTGCAAAAAATATGTACGTACTATGTAAATCCGTTAGCTTTGCTTTGTTTTTCTTTATTCTTAAAAAAGAAAATAAAAGTACACTATGAAAATTAAATTTAACTTTTAGAATTAAAAAATTTTCAACACTTAAAACGAAATGCGGATTTATACAAAAGCCTGTCAAAGGCTTTGGCATTTAAATCATTGGCAGATCAATATGGCGTGACCATATCACGAATTAAAAATGATGAATAAAAACTTTCGAAAGTTGCTCCAGCGTGTGGTACAAAACGGAAATTTGTTTCGGTTTCCAACCTTGTTTAAAACCTCTGTTGATCAACCTACACACAATAAAGCGCACACATGCTATATTTCTTTATAGTAAGTTCATTCTCATTTTGGTGGGCAGCTCCATGGTGAAATAATTTCATTTATTTCATCATGGGCAACTTCGCGGAACCGGCTAGTGTATTTGTAATTTTTTTTTTGCTTATTTCTGGTATTTTTCTTGAATCAAATTTGAATAGTTATTAAATTTATCTACCAGTCAAATTAGCCATTGACATATAGATGTCGCCACTGTTGACACTAACTAGTCAAACATTTATCTTAACTTCTATAAATTGTTGCTCTTCTCATGAATTCAGTTCGCGGTTTTATTTAGTGCAATCAAAATGTCGTTTCCGTGTTTTATTAAAAACTGATTTTTTAATTGCAATTTTAATAAGGTTTTTGTCACTTAATATAAATAAAATTATTACAAGCGTAAAATTAAAAATGTAAGAATCAAAAGTGTAAAGTTTATTTTGCAAAAAGTATAAAAATTCATGTGAAATTAGTGTTTTAAAAATAAAAAATATCTTAAAATTCCTTCCAATTGTATTAAACTAAAGAAGAATAAAAAAAGTGTGAGCCATTTTCATTTTTTAGCTGTTGTTGTTGTTTCGAAAAAAAAAAAAATATTTGTGCTTTTGGAAAAGAAGTAGGAGTTAATAGGAATAAGTGTATATGTGTGTGAGTTTGTTTGCTGCATTAAAAGTTTATTGTGTTGTTGTTGTATGCTAGAGTCAGTCTAGTACAAGGCGAATTAACTGCAAGTGGTGTCGAAACGGCATCTGATTTTGACAGTTCGAGCTTATTTGTTTTGATTTGTTAGTGTTTTGCTAATAATGGTTGACATTTCGAGCTAATGGCACTAACAATGCAATGCAAAAAACTCTTTGTTGTTTCTGTTGTTTTTGGATTGTTGTAGTTCCGCCACCACCTGTAGTTATTTGGTTTTATTAATAAACTTTATTTAATACTTTGCAGATACAAATAAGTTTGCATATTAAACTTATTCATTGCACATTTTCTTTGGGATTTGACTAGAATTTTATTATTTAATAAGATATTTTAAATTAAAACAACAATCATTGCTAATTATTTATAATCACTAAAACTAAATCTATACTTAATCCCAATTTTAAGTATATGTTTTATTTCGGTAGTAGTATTTTTATATGATGTGTAACTTTAAACGATGTGAGCCTGATTAAGCCCCAGCATCCTTTGCTTTAGCAGGGGCTGCCGCCTCCGGGCATGCATTACTGTAGTGAATTTAGAAACTTAATTTAAGTCACTACTTTCTTAGGTTGGTCAACACAGGACCTATCGTGTTTTCTTGTTACTAACTTTTTTTTAAATTTATTCGGGAAATAGATCCGTATCGACTGGTAAAATTTGGATTTTTCCCTTAAACGATTTTGGGGAATGGATTTATGTAAGAGCTATACACAATTTTAGAACCACCTACACGATATTTTGCTTATATGTATTAAAGTTGGTTGTGCAAACATTGGTTAGGATTGTAAGATTTTCAAGAACAAGATCATATATTTAAAATATAGATAAAGTTTTTAACCAATTTTCATGAAAATTGACCCAAACCTCTTTAACTAGAACTATTAGGGTAATTCCATGTCAAAACGACCAAGAGTGTTATATCATATTCAAAATGTCATATTTTCGCCGAATTAGCCGAATGTGTTGAGCTTATTTCTTCAATATCTCAAAAACTACTTGACATACGAAGATGATTTTAATGTCATTTTAAAGAGAATACTTGGGGCTACAAACCATATATTGAAAAGAAATAATTTTTTTTGAAATATGTAATATCTGCAAAATATTAAATTTAAAAAACGGACTAAGTCAAAAACTTATTTTTTTATTTGGCTGACTTTTTTTTAATATGATACCTCAAACTATTCTTTAAAAATCCTGAAACTTTAATGGAGGTGTTTTTTCTTTCTTTTTTAAGTAATGAATTTTTTTCCTTCAATAGAATTTAAATATTGTAATTTTGAGCAATAAGTACACTATGGTAGTGTACCAGCCGAATCCAGTGATGCTAACCGTTTTTTTAGGTTAGCTCTTGTTTTCAAGATATACCGTTATTTCGAAAATTTAAGAGGTTGCACAGTTTATATTCGCGTAAGTCAAAAACGGTTTAGTTTATTGAAATAACCAAAAAAATAATGAAGCAAATAATAATAATGTGGGGTGGATCATACATTTGACCCATCTAGGAGCATTTTTTTCAATATAAGGTTTGTAGCCCCAAGTATTTGCTTTAAAATGACATAAAATCATCTTCGTATGTCAATAAGTTTTTGAGATATTGAAGAAATAAGCTCAACACATTCGGCTAATTCGGCGAAAATATGACATTTTGAATATGACATAACTTTTCATATATGTATGTTCGTTATAAGATAAGAAAAACTTTCTCACCAAATTTCATTAAAATCGGAAGGGGTCGTGTCCCACTCTTGGTCGTTTTGAAATGGAATTACCCATTTAACAAAATAAAAAAATTTTAACGAAAATTCAAATTAAAAAAACAAACAAAAATAAATCATGTGCAAAATCTTTCAAATAAAAAAACATTGAAATAAAAAAAAGAAATTAATATATTTATATTTTCTCTCTGGATTGTCCATCAGACTTGACGGTAGGTTAAGCAAGTTTTGCCTGGCTATGTATATGGGCAGTGGCGTGCTTAAGGTGTTACTTTCACTGCCTTTGTGTCCGATCAGGGTTTGTCTTTTACACTCAATTTACATGATGAATTTTATGACGTCCAATTTTAGACGTAATTTTTTGATTGGTAGCAAGCGGTGTAGAGAAAGAGGAAGAGAAAACAGAAATCATATTTATTTTTCTACTTCTCTTTATTCTCTACACCGCTTGCTACCAAACAAAAAAATAACGTCCAAAATTGGACGTCATAAAATTCATCATGTAAATTGAGTGTTATATATTTTTATATATTTTTCTTTTTTGTTTATTAAGTTTTCCTTCATTTTGGGTCCCACGAGAAGGCAAGTAAGGGAATGGAGTATCAACGAATTTACGGCGTACATGGACTAGGTGCAGTGGTGACAAGTTCCTAGCGCTTGTAGCTTTTGATAAAAACGGGCTTAAAGTCCTTCATGCATAATCAGTCCAAATTTTCATTGTTTTTGCTCTAGCGCTTCTAGTTTTCGAGAAAATCAGCCTTAATGTTTTTCATACAAGCTTAGACCAAATCCCAGATTTAGCTTAATTAAGCTCTAACTCTTATGGCCAGTTTTCAGGATTGATATTAAAACACATTTATTTTTAAAATCGTTTTATATACAAAATTCTCTTCTTCACTAAAAACTTAAGTGAAACTTAAGTCACCGATGTGGTACACTTAATTTCAACTTAAGTTTCCATTGTAATATTTTAGCAAGGTGGTCTAAATATCACAACAATACAACAACAGGCAAAGCATTAACAGTCAGTTGTTTTTTCAGACCACCTTGTAAATAAATACACTTTTTTATAATTTTTTTTTTGTATTTAGTAGTGCTACCATACTTTTTTCTTAATTAAATAAAACTTTTCAAATAAAATTCAAAAAACCAAACCTGTATTTAAATACGATTTAAGTTTGTTATGACAATTAACTTAATATTAATGGCATACCAAACATCCAAAAAACATCTTAGATTAGCGGTTGTTCATTTTGAGAATATGTATTGAAAAAAAAAAATTATTTGTGAAGAGAAGAAACTCTATTTTTATAAAGTGTCATATATTTAAGAACAAAAAAGTTTAAGTATTTAGTTCCAAAATGCAAAACTAATGTAACTCAAGAAGCTTCTAATTTTCAAATCCCACCTTCCATGTTTATTATTATTTTTAAGAAAAGTATGATTATATGAGTGCTTAAGAATATCTCTAAACGGTGAACAAACATTAATTAAATTATGTACTTTCCCATTAGGAACTTATTTAGGAAAATTCAGATTTTTCAATAAGTTTTATTTATATGTCAATTTTCTCAAAATGCATGTGACAACGAAATCAAATATAGTATACAGTCCTTTCCGCTTAATTGATTTTCTAAAAATCCACGACTTTTGGCGCAATTAAACGGGAACTCAATTAAGCAGTACTCGGTTAATTGCATCACCGACGCAATAAAAACGAAAAGCGATTAATTGAGCAAGATTTGCAATAAAGCGAAACACCCATATGTAGATAAAAAATAAAACTCATATATATTATATAACAGAAAAATTACTTTCTTGCCGCAAAATAATAATTTTACGTTTGTGGAGCAAAAACACATTAAGAAGACGGAAACAATTAACCGAAACATTTGCTCTTGTTTTTCACAAGGTGGTCTTATTTTGCGAAATCATTAAGCGGGTGTTGCAATTAAACGGAACTCTACTAAACGGGTATTTTTACATAGTCAGTTATACTGAATGATTTCGTTCCATGATTTTAAGTGCAATAATACGGGAAACTCAATTAAGCGGGGCTCAATTAACCGAAAGCAACTGTAATATTGAATTGAATCGTTTATTTCAGAAACCCGTTAACTGACATTTTAAAAAGGCGCACTTGACGGGTTTCTAAAATAAACGATTCAATTAAGAACCCATAATTTTTCATACGATGTATGCATGTATTTTAATTGAAAAAGTTTATATAATAGCAAAAAAATATTTGATGATTTTTCTCCTCAAAATATGATATTTTTTTTCGCTAAATGATGATTTTCTTTAAAAAGCTTCTGGCAGCGCTGTCAACAGTCATGTAATTTTCGAATTCGGTACTGGCAGCACTGCTCACATCACAAGTGGTGACTTTTCGCGACTTAACCACACATGTGATATCTTTTCAAGAAACTCTAAATGTCATGGTGAATAAAATTTTATTCATCACAAAAACCATTATGTCAACTGGAGCACGGCATTACCGATACCCTGCATTACCGTATTATCGCACCGTATTAACGACAACATGCAGCCATCCAACTAGTTTTTAATATGATATGCATTATATTTAAGCGTTACCAAATTTAATGGTTGGCAAGACGAATAAAACGATTTATTAGTGATGAAAAAAAGCAAAAACCAAAGTAAGAACAAAAAATATGCATATTCTTGATACAGTTATTCTGCAAAAAATATGTACGTACTATGTAAATCCGTTAGCTTTGCTTTGTTTTTCTTTATTCTTAAAAAAGAAAATAAAAGTACACTATGAAAATTAAATTTAACTTTTAGAATTAAAAAATTTTCAACACTTAAAACGAAATGCGGATTTATACAAAAGCCTGTCAAAGGCTTTGGCATTTAAATCATTGGCAGATCAATATGGCGTGACCATATCACGAATTAAAAATGATGAATAAAAACTTTCGAAAGTTGCTCCAGCGTGTGGTACAAAACGGAAATTTGTTTCGGTTTCCAACCTTGTTTAAAACCTCTGTTGATCAACCTACACACAATAAAGCGCACACATGCTATATTTCTTTATAGTAAGTTCATTCTCATTTTGGTGGGCAGCTCCATGGTGAAATAATTTCATTTATTTCCTCATGGGCAACTTCGCGGAACCGGCTAGTGTATTTGTAATTTTTTTTTTGCTTATTTCTGGTATTTTTCTTGAATCAAATTTGAATAGTTATTAAATTTATCTACCAGTCAAATTAGCCATTGACATATAGATGTCGCCACTGTTGACACTAACTAGTCAAACATTTATCTTAACTTCTATAAATTGTTGCTCTTCTCATGAATTCAGTTCGCGGTTTTATTTAGTGCAATCAAAATGTCGTTTCCGTGTTTTATTAAAAACTGATTTTTTAATTGCAATTTTAATAAGGTTTTTGTCACTTAATATAAATAAAATTATTACAAGCGTAAAATTAAAAATGTAAGAATCAAAAGTGTAAAGTTTATTTTGCAAAAAGTATAAAAATTCATGTGAAATTAGTGTTTTAAAAATAAAAAATATCTTAAAATTCCTTCCAATTGTATCAAGCTAAAGAAGAATAAAAAAAGTGTGAGCCATTTTCAGTTTTTAGCTGTTGTTGTTGTTTTGCAAAAAAAAAAAAAATGTTTGTGCTTTTGGAAAAGTGAAGTAAGTGATTTGCAATTATTGAGAATAGAATACAAAAGTGAGAGTTGATAGTAAAAGTGTATGTGTGTGTGTGTATTTGTTTGCTGCATTAAAAGTTTATTAGGTTTTTGTTGTATGCTAGAGTCAGTCTAGTAGTGATGAAGGTAAGAATATGTTTTTTGGTTTTAATTATAAACTTTATTTAATACTTTGATTTGTATCAACATGTTGCAATATATACTTAGCAACTTTTCCAACTATGTATTTATTAGTAAATATGGGCAAATCCTGCGTGACGAACGCTACATTCGCACGCGTTTTCTAATTGAAATATGTATACACATTTTTTGGTCTTTCAAAAAAGATAGCTTCAACTTATACATATATAGTATTTAGTGACATTAATATGTACTTACGAATGGCATATATCATAATTTCTTAGCAAGTATTTGCTGCGAAATAATTGATCACAAATTTTGTGACGCACGCTACAAAAAGTTGAAGTAACTTCAAATGTTGAAGTGCGTTTTCCTAATTTTTAGCGAATTTGGCATGATAAGGTATACATAATCTAATTGGCGGCATGAAATAGCCCCCCACGAAATAAGTCCCCAACAAAATTATGAAATAATTCCCCAATTTTTGGGGTCTTATTTCATATGAAATAAACCCCCAATTTAAGAATGAAATGAAACCCCAACGAAATGAAATAACTCCCCAAATCAAAATGAAATAAATTCCCAAAAATTGGGAAGTTATTTCATTGGAAATAAGTCCCCATTTCCTGAAATGAAATAAATCCCCAAAAAGTATTAAAAACATCCAATCAATTCAAAATAGGGGGGGGGGGGGGTGCTTTTTAACCATTGGAGGTAAGGCCATGATGGTTTTATTGCTCAATTGAATGGGAGATAAAGCCGTAATGGTCTTATTGCCCAATCATTGAGAGGTAAGGTCATATGTAAAATTTTGCGAAGTGAGAGATATAGTCATATTTTTCTCCCCCAAATGAGAGGCAAAGCCATATTTTTCCAGAATATTGTTACGCATGGTGTAAACATTCTGTAAAAGGGAAAATCTTTAGTTATCATTGAAAACCATTTTTTTATTCTTGTGACGCACGAAGAAAAACTTTATTCAGCGAAGCCACCTGCCGCGTCCTACTGGAGGAAAAAACCCCTAAGCGCGGCAGCAGGAAAACTTTAGTATGCGAAGCCAGATTTCAATACTTAACTTTAGTAAAAGGAAAAATCATTAGCTCTTTATTATAAAAATAAGAAAACTATTAATCAATGTAAAATGGAAAAGTTTTTCAAAACTGAAATGAGAGATAAAGCCATTTCCTAATATTACTAATGTGTCCTAAGGCCATGATGGCTTTGCCACCCATTGGAATGAAAAAAAAAAAATAAAAGGCTTTATCTCTCTTTTGAATGGGAAACCTGGATTCATTGCATCCAGCAAAAAAAAAAAATTAAATGGGCAATAATACCATTATGGCTTTATTTTATTCCTTACCGCAGAATTATTTCTCAAACTAACTACCTAGTAAGTATTATTTTTAATGAATGAGTGGTCTTGACCATTCATTAAAACAAGTTTTGTTTACGTATTATAACGGAACATAATCTGCATTTTTGACGATTTTGGAATAAATTTGAAAATGAAAAAAGTCCCCAAAATATTTTTAGGGACTTATTTCATTTCAGATTTTTGGGGACTTATTTCATATGAAATAACTCCCCAAAAAAATGAAGTAAATCCCCAAAAAAACGTTGTTGTTGCCTCTCATATATTTTTTTGGGGAGTTATTTCATTTCCGTTTTGGGGACTTATTTCGTGGGGGGCTATTTCATGCCGCCAATCTAATTCCTAAAAGAAAGACGATTTTCAGAGAATTGTAAACGCACTTATTCGCAGCCTCAAAAATGTTGTGATTTTTTGACAAAAGCCGTGAACCCTTTATGACGCACGCTACGTAACGCACGCTACAGTTTTTCCAGTAGTATTTTATTATTATTTTTTATATTATATTTTTATGAATTGCATTTCTTAAACTAATTTTTAACTAATGAATATCAACTTTTTTTTAACGAAATTTATATTTTGATAAGTCTGCTGTAAGTACTATTTTAAGCACAAAAATCACCAAAAATAATGCTAAATTCACGTATTTTATTAAGAAATCAGCAGTGTGGTAGGATTTGGTAGAAATTATTGCATTAATGATCATTGAAATACATATTTTTTTTTTAATATAAAAATGAAATTAAACATCTAGTCTTATATTCCGTTAAAAAAAAATTCATTTGAAAAATTTTTGGTTGGTGGACTGCTTCTGGGATTTGCCCATATGTATGTTGATGATACAAATAAGTTTGTATATTAAACTTTTTAATTGCACATTTTGACATTTTTTTGGGATTTGACTAGAATTTTATTATTTAATATGATATTTTAATATAAAAAATTAAAAAAACAGTCACTGCTAATTATTTATAATTACTAAAATTAAATCTATATCTAACCCCAATTTTTAGTACATATGTATGTATTTTATTTCGGTAATGGTTTTTTTTAACGATGTGGAATTTTAAACGATGTGAACCTGATTAAGCCACAGCATTCTGTGCTTTATCCGGGCATGCATTACTGTAGTGAATTTAGAAACTCAAGTTTAGTCACTACTTGTTAAGGTTTAGGTTGGTCGACACAGGCCCTATCATGTTTTCTTGTTACCAAATTTTTAAAATTTATTCGGGAAAGAGATCCATATATGTAAGTAGTCTGTTAAATTTTGAATTTCTCTTTAAAACGATTTTCGGGAATGGATTTTATGTAAGAGTTATGGACAATTTGAACCACTTTAACCATATTTTGTATATATTAAAGTTGCTTGTGCAAACGTTGGTTACGATTGTAAAATTTTCAAGAACAAGATCATATGTTTTAGAGATAGATAATGTTTTTAAAAAGAGTTTGACTCAATCAAATTTTATTGAAAATAGTACATAGTTCTTAACGTTACAAACACCAGCACAAATACCTAGTAAGTTCCCCGGCTTTGATGGTGAAGAGTGTAAATGTAGAAAAATAAACCAGGAAATTATTATTTAATTCGTAATAATTTATTGAAGCAAAAAATAACTATACACTCATAAAATTATTACAGTAACTGATTGTAGGTTATTAAATTCGTTTTCCGTACTGTTAAAATTGAATAAAAATATAGTTATTTTACGAATAAATTTATTATTCAACATTTATGTTTGTTATTAAAAAAACAAACTACCAAAAAATAATGTTTTCCGTATTTTTTTTTGTTAATTTGTTTGATTTTTATCGGTTAAAATATATTTTTTAAATGTAAAAACTATTAAATTTTAACGAATATGATGTTCAATAAATAAAAAACTTAGAAATTACTGAAAAAATCATTTGTTTTAAATGAAATGTAAATGATCCGTTTTTTAAATGAATTTTAATTTGTTTCAAATGAATTTTCGTTTGAATTTAACTACATAATATTTTGAGTGTATACTTCAAGATATAGTTTTATTCATACCTGCTAAATTTCGATTACGATAAGTAATTAATTAGATTACTTTTTAAAAAGAACCTTAATGATTATGTAATGCAATAAGAAAAAATGTATGATTACTATTTGATTACGATTACAAGTAATCAAAAAAATTTCAGAATTACTGGCGATTACTACAAAATAATCAAAAGTCATCAAAAAGTAATCCGCTTACTTTCAACGATTATAACCTGTTTAAATTTTTCATAATCAATAAATTTTCATATTTTATTCAGTGTTTAAAAGCATCCATCAACTAGATGCTTTTTATTTTTGCTTTTGCCACGGCCAGTGAAATTCTTAATTTTTTTTTATCAACAGAACATTGGCTGTTTTTCGTTTGTGCTAAAAAGCAAATCCCTTATTTTGTATATATTTATTTTTTGACAATTGCTTTTTTACCACTAGCGAAAAAAATGGATAAACACCTAAAAAGCAAAAGCTAAAAATTATTATTTCGCCTTTTGCTTTTTTACTTTTTCCTAAAGCCCTAGTACTCTGTTCAAATTTGTGAAAAATGTAGAGCAACATTTTTTTTTCACACGAAAATATTGTCATGTATCAATGTTACCTATCTTGCGAGTTTGTACAATTTTACGTTTTTATTCTTGAAAAGTATGCGACATTGTTTTACGAATGTGAAAAAACCAACATGTACATATTTTACTAAAATTTATTTTTTTTAATAAAAAAGTAAGTAAATATGGATAAAAAACTGTTACCGGTTGTGTTATATTAATTTTTTATTTCTTATTCAATAATTAGTTCATATTTTTTGCTTTTGCTTAAAATTCCACGTGAAATAACCCTGCAAATAAAATTGGACTGGTCCGATGTAATACAAGCATGGACCATGTCATTGTTAAAAAGTGTTTGTAGTCAGATGACATGTCTTCGTTTTTTAACGACATGCTTTCCCTTTTTAAACGACTTCAAAACTAATCCTCTTGAGTATACCATGGAGTAGTTTTAATACTACTCCTTAGTGGTCCAAAGGTGGGTTATATGGTCCTCTCTTAGAACATCGTAATGTTAAATAGACCAGGTTTTTTCCATACGTTTGGGTTACTTTTGGACTAGTCCTGGTCCCTTGTGAACTTATCTTTACACGCGTGTTTGGACTGGTCCTATTATTGGCAGGGAAGTGCAGCTTACTTTATTTCGCAGTTGTAAACAAATTTTGCCAGAAACATTACGGAGCTTTTTCACAAAATAAACAGAGTACAACTCTATCAACATTATTTCATCGATATTCCGCACAAGTTTTTTTCATATGCGTTTTGACAGCATTTCACGTAAAATGTTGAACAGAGTACCAGGCTTAAAAGAAGATCTAGTTAAAAAAGACAAACCAAAAAAAGTCTAAAATTCAAAGAACAAAAATTCTTCTATGGCTGGTTATAACAAAAAGCCGAATCAATAAAATGAAAAGCAGCTGAAGTGTGTGCTAAAAGCAGTCTGAGCGGAGCTATGAGCTCTGCAAAAAGGCAGATACCAACGATAAAATACTGATCAGTGTACAAGCAACATGTTTTTTTTTTTACTTATGTTTGTATTTAATAAGTCATTCATACAAATACCGTTACCGCACACAAATTGTGACGTTGAATTGATTTTTTTATTGTATAGAAAACAAAAACAAATTCTTGTTGTGTTTGTTTTGTATGAAAAATATCACTTGTCGTCGTCGAAAATTTCTTCGCAATTGTGTGCCTTTCAGCAACTTTTTGTGCTGCTATTATCTTCTTTTTTGCGGCTTTTAGCATACATTGGTTTTTGATTAGGCGGCTTTCTGACAGAAGCTGTTTGTATCATTATTTTTCCTACATATTTTTTCCTACAACATAAAAGTGATTGCCGTTGCTTTTTGAGTTCCATCCTATCAGAAATTTTTGCTTTTGTTAAAATAGCAAAAGTTGGAAAAAGCCAGTGCCCATTAAATGTTACTTTTCAAAAACAGTGTGTTTATTTTGCTGCTGCTTTTAAAAAGTGTGGGCTTTTTTTAGCAGTGGAACTTGTCGCCTGCAAAATTTGGCTGCTTTTGCTAATATGGCGATAGCATTTTAAACCCTGATTTTATTATGTTAACATAAACTTAGCAACAGTAACTAAAGCACGTAGTTCAAAATAGCCGAAGAAAAATGGCAAAAGAAATAGTAAGTTATAAACTTATTTATTAAACAAAAAAACAGTTTAAAGTATTTTACATTAAAGGAGTCGCAGAACAAAATGTGCTCTAGTTCATCTCAATTTAACACAATTTAATTACCAAATTATGCTGTATGTACAGTGGCTGTTTAGTTTTTAAAATTTTTTCACAGTCTGTTAAAGCAAGCAAGTTAAGAGTATGGCTGCCACATCTCTGATCTTCTAATAGATTACTTTCCACATCGTTGTCTCTGAACGCTTTTACAAAATTTGAACCGTTATCCGTAATGGTTAAAACAACGTGTGAGCTGTTCGGACCAAAGTCGGTGTTAGATTAGAAGATTCTAGAAAAAATGCTTAATATAACTTCACTCTGGTACAGTGTTGCCAGTGGTATTTTCAAAAAAAAAATAACTACACATGGTTAAAAAAATTTGATTTTTCCCTACACATCGAAAAAATTTCCCCTACAAAAAAAGATATAAATTTGTGAAAATGTTAATTTTTAGCAACATATGTGGATTTATTTGTTTTAATAAAGGAGTTAAAACACGTCAAACCATCACGAAAAAATGGCATTTTCGGCATTATCACCTCCGATTTGAATGAAATTCAACACAAATGTTGTATGTTATTGGACTTTAACAAAACACAAATTTTCCGACCCCAGATTCTTTCGGCTTGTCATAAAAGATATGAAAAATGTTAAAAAAACACAAAAGTCTCCTTACAAAAGGGGATAGAACTTTTGAACAACGCAAGATAATTAAGGCCATATGACAGTCCAAAAATTCGGGGTTTTATACAATTTTTGATATTTTTTGTACGGGAGGTACCACGCCCATTTCTCAAATCCCGGACACATTTTGTGGGATGGTGTGTATTGATAACCTAAATGTGTGTACCTAATTTGAAAACTTTGGCTCTTGCTGTTCTCCAGATACACTGAAAAAAGTAATAAAAATAACACAACAACAAGAAATTTTTAAACACAAAACATACTTAGAATCACGTTCTGATCTATAACGCTGACACCAATCGAGGTTCCACCTTTAAATTTTCTGCAAATGTAGTAGAGGGTCTAATACTTGACATATATTTTTTTAAGAATTTAAAAAAAATATACTTTTCCAGATATGGACCTTTGAACTCAATTCTTAAAAAAAAAACACAATATGCATATCATTTTAAAACGATGACGATGACGTTATATTTCGCAAGCCTAAAGAATCTGGGGTCTGAAAATTTATGTTTTGTTAAAGTCCAATAACATACAACATTTGTGTTGAATTTCATTCAAATCGGAGGTGATGATGCCGAAAGACATAATGGTTTGACATGGATACACTCAAAGAGAACAGTAAACCCATTTTTTTGTAAATTAACCCTCATATCTCCTTTGGGATTACATTTTTTGTTTGGTAATAAATAACTACAGCCAAATGATGGTCAAATTTTATGTGGATAAAAGTATTCGCCAGTACATTTATGAATAATGATAACATTTAACTGTTTCCAAAAAAAAATTGTAGTACGAATAAATACGAAATTGTTGAAAGTAATAAAAAAAAAATTAAAAACAATCGTTGGAAATAATCGGATTACGTTTTGATTCTTTTTGATTGTTTCGTAGTAATCCGCGGTAATCCTGATTATTTTTTGATTACTTGTAATCGAAATCAATTAGTTATCATGCAAAACCCAAAATAATCGTAATTGTTATCATTACTTTACCCTTAAAAAAAAATAATCAAATAAGTAATTATTGCGATTACTAATCATTACTTAACAGGTATGGTTTTATTATAGAAAATCCAGTTACATAATTCAAAATAGCTTAAATTTCCTAATTGAACCAGAACTCTTTAACCAGAACTATCAAACAAATTAAAAAAAAATTATTAATTTCAAAAGATTTTGTTATTCGTGCTTAATTCCCAGTTTTTATTCTTGACAAAAACACTTGAAATTTATTGTTGATGGGATAAGCTATTCCTATGCGCATTTCACTGGTTGCTTAGGCCAGATCATCAGGAAACTTCATCCATAAAGATTTTAGAAAAACTAAAGATATTAAACCAAATAAAGCTGTTAAACGTATAAGAATTATAGCAACAGTTCTACTTGTAATAATATCAAAGTTTAAACAAAACACATCAACAATAAACAACAGTGGGTTTATCTCATCTAACATTCCCTAAAATTATTTGTTTTTATTTTTTTAAAACATTTCTTTAGCTTCACTTCGGATAATCAAATCTTGTAACGTTAATTTAACCGCCTTATACTCAATGCAAATGAATGAAACTTTGCAGGCACACATATTCCCGATGACAATTCACGAATACATGGGCGTAGCCGGGATAAAATCTAGGGAGGGCGGGGGGGATTTTTTTTTTTGGTAAAATGCATTTTTGACCGCCTTCTACTCAATGCTAATGGATGAAACTTTGCAGGCATACATATTCCCGATGACAATACACGAATACATGGGCGTAGCCAGGATAAAATCTAGGGGGAGGGCAAAATTTTTTTTATATGTTCTTTTTTAAGAAAAGCGTTTGTTAAAAAATTTTTTTATATGTTCTTATTTTAACATTTTATTAAAGTTTTCATTCAAAACTAAAAAAAAACATTTTTAACGTCATTTTTATTTTCATACCAAACGTTGCTGAAGTAAAAGTGGACTCAACTTTTTTAAAAAAACTTAAGTTTCATTTTTGAAAAATTAAAGGAAAATATATGAAATACTTTGGGAAGAAATAAAATAGAAAAAAACGAAATTGTTGCTGCCATATTTTCTCTCTGGATTGTCCCTCAGACTTGACGGTCGGTTAAGCAAGTTTTGAATGGTTACGTATATGGGCAGTAGCGTGCTTTGGCTGTTATCCACACTGCCGTTGAGTCGCTTAACTTGTTTTTTTTTATATATTTTTCTTTTTTGTTTTTTAAGTTTTCATTCATTTTTGGTCCCACGAGAAGAAACATAAGGCGATGGTGCATCCATGCAGTGATGGAGTAAATTTCTGCAAAAGTATGGACTTTATTTAAAATTATCATTTTTCCACTAATTTTTTTAAATTAAAAATGTCAAAATAACATTGTTCAACACTATAAAAAGAAAATATAAATTTTCAACTGCCGTTGAGTCCGATCAGGGTCGCTTAACTTTTTTTTTTTTTATATATTTTTCTTTTTTAAGTTTTCATTCATTTTTGGTCCCACGAGTAGAAACATAAGGCGATGGTGCATCCATCCATTTCTGCAAAAGTATGGACTTTATTTAAAATGATCATTTTTTCATACTAATTTTTTTAAATTAAAAATGTCAAAATAACATTGTTCAACACTATAAAAAGAAAAACATAAATTTTCAACTGCCGCACAGAGGAGTATTTGGCCTGAAAAGCTGGCCAAAATTATTAAACGTGTTTTTTGAATTAAAAGTTTTAGTTTTTTGATAGTTTTAGGTGTAGTATGATATAAAAAGTCTAGTGGAAGATTTTGAAAAAACTACACTGCGCAACAAAAATAACACTGCGCAACAAAAAAATTTTTCGCTACCCTAGAAATAAAAGTATGTGGATTATATGGATTTTGATGCCCTTAATTCAAATCTGTTTTCCGTTTTTCTCTAGTACGTAAGGATTTTCTTTTAAAGGCGTGGCATACTTCACCCCCTAAATCGTTGGGTTGCCTTATATATTTTTCCATAACTTGAAAACGTATTCTCCGATTTTAATAGTAGGAGGATCAGAAGATACACCGGAAAATTCTGCTTAAACTAACCATACACATTTATTTTATATCTATTACTATTTTGGAGTTATTAAAAATTTAATGGCGAAAAAAAAAATTTACATGCAAAATGCGTCAAATTTTTTGTTTTCAACATGCAATAAAAAAATTTAAATTTTTAAGATTTTTCTAAAAGCCACATTCCTAAAGCTTCGTACAGACGATGGTCTGATCTTACAATATTGTAAGCAGGCGTTGCCAACACCAAAATTTTTCTGACAATGGTCCATTGTCAGATGCATTAATTTTGCACATCTGCAAATACAAATGAGCTTTCAATGTTCACACAGTTGTAACACATTTTAGCTAATTTTAATGCAATTTAAGCAACGCTGCTTACCAATATTGTAAGATCTGACCATCGTCTGTACGAAGCTTAAGGAATAAAAAATGGTATAAATCGCAAAACTCAATTAACAAATGTTGATTTTAAAGGTTTAAACTCATTCTTGACAGACTGTATGTACATTAGGGCGGGTCGATTTGTATGGATGAAAAAAAAAAAATTAAAAATCGTATAGCAAAAACGTAATCTACATAAAATTCTAAGAAAATTCTCCGAAGAAACCATGGGTCTAAAATAAAATCCTAATCCGCGCCTCTCGACTTGAAAATTTTTTACTTGGGTGAAAATTTTTTTTAATGTAAAAAAAATTTTGAGTTGTAAAAAAATATAAAGTCCAAAAGAACTACCTTACTAAACAATTTTATTCAAAAAATTCGATTTCTTTTTGGAAACTTTTACGGATAATTAAGAATTTTTGCAATTTATAATTACTTATAGGCAGGTATTAATATTGTAAAGTGTTAAAAGTGATGTGAATAACAGTTGAAATCAATCAAAACAGTTGAAAACTCAAATTACATAAAAGTTTATGACGATATAAAGGTATAAGAAAAAGTTCCCGATGAGCAAAAATAGACGAAATGTGAAAATTTAAAAAAATCGTCAAAAATAATGGCGCAAACTTGCGCACACTCTTTTTTTTGGTTTCTAAAATTAGAGATTCCAAATTTTATTGTGGTATCAAACATAATTCGTAGACATGCTAACCTCACTTTTAAAAACCTCTTCTTTTCCTTTTTTTTGCAAAAAAAAAAGTGTATAATTTGTTTTTTTTTTAGCTTTTGAACGAATTGTTTCAACATGAATATTCAACATATTTTAAATTTTTTTCTGTTTTAAATAACTTTTGATCAAACCTTTCAGCGAAAAAAAAATCTTTGTTAAACCTTTATTCATATAAACATCCAGAAACCGAAAAAAAAACAATTAAATCTCATATAATTTTCTTCACTTTCCTGACTTTAGCAGGGTCTCAGAGCTGCAAATCGCAACTAAAAGTCTTCAAAATTTACAATATAATGTAAAATATTGTTGTCTGTCGAGCTGCGTACTTAGTTCTTAAGATTTCTTAAAATTCAGTTTTGCCTTTTTGGCCAGCTTTTCAGGCCAAATACTCCTCTGTGTATCGTTGAGTCCGATCAGGGTCGCTTAACTTGTTTTTTTTTTTTTTATATATATTTTTCTTTTTTAAGTTTTCATTCATTTTTGGTCCCACGAGTAGAAACATAAGGCGATGGTGCATCCATGCAGTGAAGGAGTAAATTTATGCAAAAGTATGGACTTTATTTAAAATGATCATTTTTTCATACTATTTTTTTTAAATTAAAAATGTCAAAATAACATTGTTCAACACTATAAAAAGAAAAACATAAATTTTTTCAAAGTTTTTCTTGGGATTCATAAAAGTAATTATGTTACAAGGTTTCGTTTAAATGTGCTAAATTCCCATTTCAAACTTAGGCCAGATCGTCAGGAAACTTCATCCAAAGATTTGAGAAAAACTTATATATATATTATAAAACTGTCTAAATGTAGTTGTAAGTGTTTAAAGAAAAAACAAAAACAAATTACTTTATTGTATTTTGCCAGTTCAGTTATTTTTATCCCATCAACAATAAATTTCAGTTTATTAATAGTATGAAATGGGAATTTAGTACATTTATTTTCATGTTTAAAATAACTTATACAAAAAGAAAAAATCCCGTATTCTTTTTGTTTAAATTATTTAGTTAAATAGAACATCACATTATCAAAGTAAAATGATGACGAAAACCAAATCGGCCCATTCTGGTAGTATTTTTTGATCGCGAGTGCTTCTGTAAACAAAGGGGAAAACAAGAATGTGAAACATGTGTTACAGGAAAATTAATAATTATATTCTCTCTGGTTCCGCGGGTATGTGTTCAGAAATATTCTTAAATAAATCCATATGTTGTCTTTGAAGCTTCTTCTCACTGTTTTTTCAAACTCAAATCAATCCGATTCTACATGAAATTCACGCTGTTTCAACTGGAAATAACTTTCATTCAACGTGACACTGAAAGTTATTTCAATATGAATGTCATTTTGCTAAATTAACATGAATTACAGTTATTTTAAAAGAAAATAATGTTGTTCGCAAATTATTGTAAAATCATGTTAACAACCGGCCCGTGTCCTAATAACGGAGGGGAGCTGTTAGCGACTAGTCTTCTTTAACTACAAACTAGTCTTTCAGGCCCTCGGCACTGCTGCCAATCACCTTAAGCTTACAAGTGGTGAGAAATTAACGGGATGCAGGGGGATTTGAAGGGAAAAAGGATTCGAGAGGAGATGGGATAACCGTTAGTTTCGAAGGCCTTTGAGTTTTCTTGTTTGTGACTAGATGCAGTGGTGACAAGTTCCTCACTGTTTGTAATATATTTTTGTAATGTAAAATATAATTGATCACAGAATTTCATTGTTTTTACTTTAGCATTTCTAGTTTTTGAGAAAATCGGGTTAAAAGATTTTCATGCAAAATCAGAAAAAATACAAAGAAATTGAATTTTAGTAAAAAAATGTGAGTGATCCCAGGTTTAGCTTAATTAAGCTCTAAATCTTATAGTTTCTGAGACAATGGCACGGTTTAATTTTAGTTTTTCATACAAAAAAGTTGAATTTTAGCAAAACATGTGAGTGATCCCAGATTTAGCTTAATGAAGCTCTAACTCTTATAGTTTCCGAGAAAATTACAATTTTTCTTTTTCATACAAAAAAGTTGAATTTTAGCAAAAATGTGAGTGATCCCAGATTTAGCTTAATTAAGCTCTAACTCTTATAGTTTCTGAGAAAAAGGCAATTTAAGTTTTTCATACAAAAAAGTTGAATTTGAGTAAAAAATGTGAGTGATCCCAGAACTCTTATAGTTTCCGGGAAAATGTCCATTGTAGTTTTTCATACAAAACAGATTTAAGTAAAAATTATAAGTGATCACAGATTTTCATTGTTTGCTATAGCGCTTCTAATAGAAAATTTGGTTTAAAGTTTTTCGTACAAAATCAGTTCAAAACTCGATTTTGTTTAAGAAATACGAGTGATCATAGATTTTCGTTGTTAAAGTATCTTGTAATATAATCTTTAACATAAAATATTTCAACAAAAGTTCTTTTGATTCATTTTGATAAGAAGTCGGAAGCTACTTGAATACAAACGGCCACTTAATGGCTCAATGATCATGGTCAAATCATTTTTGTTCGCTATCTCATGCTTGCATATCTGTATAAATTTATGATTTAATCATATTTGTAAATGAATGTTGAAACTGGGTGGGGGAAATTGCATTTTTTCTTCCATTTTATACGAATAAAGAAAACTATTATTGAAGTTTTTTTTTCACTTTATAGTAATTTAAAAAGTTTTTAAGTGTCGCATTTTTTTCTTTGTTTTTTGTGATGCTCGTGTATTCTGTTCGTAATAAAACTATTTTAGATGCCACGAAAGGAAGAAAAGGGAACACAAGTGTATGGCGAATTAAATCAATTGCAATTTGCAGGAGTTTTCATTTTAGTTTTTTTTTTTTGGTACCGTAGTACGAGAAATATTTTTAAAAATATTTTTAAAAGGGTTGCCAAATTTCGTATTTTTTTAGTTTTAAAACCAAAAAAAGTTAAATATTGTATTATTATAATAAGGTGTTAGATTGTTTATCTGTTTCGCAATTACGCCCAAACGGGTGAACCGATTTTGGTGAAATTTTGTTCCAATGCACTAATATTTATGTCTTAATTTACTATAAATATATGTACATTAATTTTAAGGCTTTCATGCTGCAAAGTTCATGATGATTTTACCCCGGGCAACATAGCAACATAGCTCCGTCCCATAACGTCAAATAACTTTAAGAAAAATCAAATAACAAATTTAAAACCGGTAAAAAGGAGGGTATAAAAGCTGACCCGCTAGCTCACGAGAGAAAATGTGGTTCCCAACCCGAGTTTTGACGCGTAAGCATATATACATACTTTACACCCTGGAAGTACGTAGAAAATTTCAAATATCAAAAAAAAAAAACTAAAATGCATAAAAACTAAAATGAGTTCTTTTCGCAGAACGACAAAATTAATTGTACTTTTGTTATACAATGCAATTTATAAAAAGAAGTGTACACTTTGATGTCACCACTAACTGCTGAAACGGTTCGACCGATGTCAACCAAAATTTCAGGGTACTTTGGGGTTAGTCTGTAGATGGTTTAAGTTAAGTTTGCACGAAATCGGCTTAGGGGCTACGCAGATATGGCATTTAGATTTTCCTATATATTCCCATACAAATATCAACAAAATGCCCTCCATTTTGAACTACTCCGAAACGGCTTGACTGATTTTTATGAAATTTTGTATGTGTATTTGTAAGGTATGAGAACAGGTCGTAGAGTATATTTTATACCGCTAGAGGGCGAAAAATAGAGCATTAGCTCCCCCTCCCTATATCTTTTTAGTTAATCAACCTATTTTCTTAAAATTTGCACTGCAGACACTGTTACATCTGAGAAGAAATAGGAAATAGGATGTGAAATAGGTTAAGAAGGGTAAAAACACCCCCTCCCAATATCTTCTTAACTAATTGACCGAATTTCTTGAAATTCCGCAGGCAAATAGTGTTAATGCCGGAAAGTACTTACGCCTATACTTTTTATTATTTATGGCGTTAAGCAAGAGGAGTAAAATATCCCCCTCCCTATATCTTCTTAACTAATCAACCGGTTTTCTTAAAATTTTGCATGCAGACACTGTAACATCTGAAAGAGAACAGGGCTTGAAATAGGGAATAGGATGCGAAATAGGTTAAGAAGGGTAAAAGCTCTCCCTCCCAATATCTGCTTAACTAATTGGCCGAATTTCTTGAAATTCCGCAGGCATATAGTGTTAATGCTGGAAAGTACTTTCTTATAGTTTTTATTATTTATGGCGTGAAGCAAGAGGAGTAAAAGCTCCCCCTCCCTATATCTTCTTAACTAATCAACTGATTTTCTTGAAATTTGGCGGGCAAATAGTGTAACATCTGGAAAGAACTAAAGCCTATAATTTTTATTATCTTCTTTACTAATCAACCGGTTTTCCTAAAATTTGGCATGCAGACACTATAACATCTGAAAGAAATAAGCTATATGGCAAAACAACGTTTGCCGAGTCAGCTAGTAAGTCTATAAAAGTAATTTAAAATCACCTCCATTATAAATTCATCTAAACTAACTATGTCTAAGAATATCGCCGCCCTTGACGGATCCGGGAATATATTAACCAACACAAGGAATTGTCTCCAACCTATGGATTGCTCGATTGACTTATCCATTCTCCGTTTTAACATCAGCCACTGTACTGTACCTTAGGGGTCAATTATCATCGGTAACTAAAATCAAATCACCTTCATTTAAGTTTCTCAGCTTTTAAGTCTACTAAGCCTTTTGCTGTAACTCGTGCAGATATTCTATTGACCATATCTTCCAGCTTTATCATTTGAATCACTGGACATGGAATTAAAGATACCTTCCACTTCAGTCACCACTGTTTTCAATCGACCTAAAATTCTAGCTTAATGGTTTTTTTATTGACTTTACAGCCGTCTCACGTAATCCGAAAAGTGGTGGGATCGTGGTGGAATGTTGTAAAATTTAATATTGTTTGCAGCACAATATTTTGATATTTCACTTTTTACCTGTTGAGCAAAAAATATCTTCTTCATTTCTTCTAGTTCTCTACGGGTGCATACGAAGTTTGTCTCATTATCACAGAACAGCTGCGTGCATAGACCTTGATGAACCACAAAACTTTTCAACGATGCCAAAAAGGCATTTGCAGTCAAATAAGGGACCATGTCCATATTTATAGTCTTTGTGCTAAAATATATAAAAAAAGCAATGATGCTTTTCGTTGGACTACAAATTCTTTTTTTTTTCATATGAAATCGTAGTAGGACCACAGAAACCCACACCAGTAATAGTAAACGGTTTCCCAACGGCTACTCTTGAATACAGCAAGTCACCCTTTACTTCATTGTTAAGTCTCGTACGGATCGCATCTAAAACATTGAAGACAGCTGACAGTAACAGAACGTATGACACTTCTACAGCGAAAGACCCAAAACCGCTGTCTGAAGATAGCCATTAAGGCTGGAGTACCAGCAAGCAAATATGTCATATGAAGAAATATTACATAACTTTTAACTCTTTCTGAATTTTTTAGCTGGAAAATTGAAGTTTTGCATCAAAGGGCAAATCCGAATTCGCCAGTCGACCACCAACATGAAGCAATGTTACACCATGTTGACTTTCTATAAAATGAATGAGACTTTTGTATTTCCTTGTTGCTGGCAATTCACGACTTTTTTTAGAGCAAAGCACATTCTTCACGAAAATAAAATTGCTTGAACAATATACTATTCTTATCAGCTCTTTATTTAATTTGTTTTGCTCATATCTCTATAAATCTCCATCCACACTATTGTTTCTTATCTTCCTCTCAAAAATTCTCAGTGTTAGAATTTTTCATCTACATCAGCTTGTTTCTTCCTTGATTCATTTGCTGGCCACTCATCACTTGCTTTCTTCAAGGAACTAGGCCCTTCAAACCAAAACGAATCCAGCAATTCGTTTCTTCGTTTCTTCTTGAATTGACGACACCCTGTTGTCAACAAAAGTATTTGAAGGGAATTGGTTGCACCTAATTACTTTTAACAGTAAAATTTCAAGATGCAGTTATTCCTTACTGCCTTATCGTACACAAACCAGCAGATAATATCTGAACTTGTTTGGCGAGCTAGAGGCCAGTGTTCGAAAATAAACAGTACATTATTTAGCGTTCGGCTCACACACCCAAGAACGATATATATATTTTTAGTGTTTGTGTAGACGAGCACAACCCTTAATACCGTTCGTAACTATATTTAAGAAAAAGCCGTTCATGTTATAGTGTTCTGTTCTTCGTTAATAAACAGAACAATTGTAGTGATACTGTAGACAAACATTACATTTTAATGTTTCTCTTTTTACATTGATAAAGAAATGAGCAAACAAACAATTTTAGCAACGACCGCAGCACGAACAGCTTGTGAAAGATCACAAATATGCAGTGCTACAGGTTAAGCCGGTGGATTTTGTCTCTAGTAGACACTGTCAGCCTTGTAAATTACATCTACCGCTTTTTGGGGACTAACTTTTCCAGATCTTTTTTCCAGTCCTGTGTTGCAACTACCTTTTGAAAATTACATAAAAAATGCCATTTTATGAAATTATTTTTTCCATAACTGAGACTGGAGTTGGGCCAAATGACAAGTTTCCATGATCATATTAAACACATCTGCATGCAGATACCTTCGTCTTTAAAGGTAAGAAGTTCAATGTTTAAAAATTGCAGTTGAAATAGTAAAAGTCATAAGATTGTTCTGTAACTTGACTTTTTAAATTTTCATTGGACAAAAATCAACGGTTGCTTTTAGTTCTGATGGTCAATGCAAAAGCAAAAAACGAAAAGTTATACACAACAAAAAACTTCGGCAGTCGACATGTTCGGAAGTTTTTGGTTTGACTGATTGAAACATTTAATAAATTCCGAAGTTTACGCAGATGGGATGTTGTGTGTGTGTTTTTGTTTCGTTTTCGATTTTGCCGTTTGAGCTGCGTTTTCCTTGCTGGAAGAAATAACGAAACGGTTGTTTGACTTATGTATGTTTGTATGTACAGTTTTTCATAATATGGTGATGCAAATTTAATTAAATTAACCATAATATGTTTATGTCTGTGGTTGTAGCTTTGTAATGTTTTAATATTGTAAAATTCAACCATATTTGAAGTTTTAAGGGAGGTAAACACTTTATTGTTAATAAAAACCAAATATTATCAATGTGAAAAACAGCAATAGTTTGTTTGCTGCCATTTCAGGAACCGTAATTTGTCTTTAAACCATACTTCAACTATGTTTTTCTTTGCTTTCATGTTATCTTATGGTCGTTTTGGATGAAGCTCTCTTCTAGCTCTATAGTTTTGTAAAAAGGATGGATTTACCCTTTGCATATCTTCTTTCAGAAACTCTGAGTTTATTGTTTAGTGGGGACAGAATAATAGCCCCCCCCCCCCTCATCCACAAACTCAAACTTTCTGCAAGAAAACTTTCATAGGGTGAACCTAGACAAAGCAAAATTGTCGTATTTGGACTAGTGAACAGTATGATGTTTTTTATTTTTGATAAAACGGCTATCACAGCTGAGCCTTGATATCAGAGTATTTTTGCTTGACACTATCAACTTTGACGATATGTTGTTTTAACAGGATGGTACAATGTGCTAAAAAGTTTCGACCCAACTGCATTATTTAAGACAGAAGCTCGACGAGCCAGTTCTGTCAAGCAACTGCGCTCCCGATTTAATCCTTTCAGACTTTTTTCTTTGAAATTTCATTAAACGCTAGAAACGATGTCGGCATCCATTGAATTTCTGGTATTTTGGCCGATTTGCGCGCTTCGAAGATTTAACATTTTACAGATGGAAAATATTTACAGAAAATCGTTTATAAAAGATCAATTTGATAGCCCAAAATTTTTTCCGATTAGGACGTTACTTCAAAAAAAAATTTCTTTTTTCACGTGGACAAGTTATTTTGGGTCTATTTGTAGTTTGTACTTTACTAACATAGAAAAAATTCTCTAAAAATTTTCAATAATTAAAACATTAATCAAAAATAATATCAGTTTGAATTAAAAATTTAATCAAGTAAATTAAAAGATTTTTCAAGTTGAATCAAGCGATATAATGTTTAATTGATGCTGTTAATTTGTTTGCTGGTGCAAATTAAATTAAACTTTAATAAACTTGCTTCTTAGCCCTTTCTGACCGCGAAACTACAAAACTTGGCAATCCTTTTTCAGTATCCAAAATTTGAACGTGTTATTATTGTAAAAACGGCTTTAGGAAAAAATAAGTATTTTTGCAGTTCTTAATGTTCAAAGTTTTTCCATTGATGCCGCTATTAAACGGCAATGAAAATAAAATTGCAAACATTTTTTACAAACGCACGGTATATAATGTGACACCTTCTTTCCAAAGAATTTTTAAAAAGAAATAGAAGAAATTCTCAAGATTCCCTTCCTCATTAGCGAGGTGTGAGTTTTAGGAAAAATTTTCCTGTCTGTCAACCTCCCACACATGAGTTACGATGTGTGGAAATTTATGTGTTTCGAAAACTTTTTCAAATAAAAACCAATGAAAATTAGTTTGAAGGTATTGAGTAAGAGCTTGGTAAATACTTGGGTAACTTTTGTGCAAGCAAGTACTCGTAACTAAAAGAATGAAGAAAAAAATATAGTGGAAAGGGCAAATCATATTTATAAGGAGAATAATGAAAATTTATGATGAAATAAATGATGTTTGATTGGGTGAAATAAACAAATAAAAACAAGCCAAAAAGAGCAAAACAACAAAGACATCAATAAATGAAATAAATATTATAACAATAAACTATTAAATATGGCAACGAAATGAAATACGGTTGATTAACTGTCTAATATAAATCGATTCCCCCTTAAGTAAAAGAAATTCCTTTGGCAAACAGGTATTGTGTATATGTGTTTGTATCCTTTATAAGCTCGAAGAAATATATTGTCATTTATGTATGAGTATTCCTTTATTTCGATTTTAATATTTATACCATTTTCATTTCTTCCTTGTCAATAACTTTTATTACACTTCTTATTTTTGTCGTTCATTCATTCATCCTCCGCAAGTTTCTTTATTTGTCTATTGTTTATTATACACACTTATTACGTTACGTTTATATTTTTTTTTTGGAATTATATTATTGAATATATTTTTTCAATTGCAGATAAAAACATTAATTTATTAATGTACAGTATCCCACAAAAGTTTGGCAAGTTTAGAAATTGTGAGAATTTCTTTAACATATATTTAGTGTACTGAAGGAGTCTTAAGGCCCAACCACAATGTGCTTAAGTTGACTTAAGAGAATGAGCGAATACATGTAAATTATAAGAGGCAAACTATATTAAACTTAAGGAAACTTTTTGCTAAGTTTAAAGAAACTGTAATTTCTTTAAGCAGGGTGCGAATCTAATCGCACATTCCGTATGGAATCAAATGTTTTTTTATTTTGTTTTTGTTTTTTTAAATACATTTGAGAGACTTTTTGTTAATTTTTGACAGTAGGTTAAGCAAGGCAATGCATACTATGGTTGAGCCCTTACCACAAAGTATACAGAGATGAAAAAAGTGACGTATGAAAAATGCCTAAATCATTTGCGAGGACAGCTTTCGAAGAAAGAGAAAGAAAACGATTTTTGTTAGTGAAGTGGCAATGTGTAAAAACAGGCCGCTACTATCAACACAAATTGCATAATCAAAACAAAAAACGCAAAAAGGGCAGCTTTCAAAGAAAAAGACAGAAACAAACACAATATTTTCTGTCTCGTGACGCCTCTCTGTGCTCTGTGCCCTTACTGTGGTATTTGTTAACTACAATTACACAGTGCAACACGAAAAAAATAACCACATACGGACACCACTAAGTGATAAAAGACCCGTGTCTCCAGGGCTTCCAGATAAATTTTTGAGTAAATCGTAAATTTCCTGAGAAAAAATCAAAAAATCGTCTTTCAAGTTTCGAAAAATCGTCAAAAAATCGGAAAACTTAAAATTTAGTGTTTTTTAACAATGTTTTGTAACACGACTGAGATTCGTCCAAAGCACAGCGAAAGACGCTATTTCAATCGTTGTGGGAATCGTTTAAAGGCCTAACCATAATGTGCTTAAGTTGGATTAAGCAAATGTGCGAAAACATGTAAATCATATAAAGCAAACCATATTGAACTTACGGAAACTTTTTGTTAAGTTTTATGAAACTGTCATTTGCATAAGCAAAGTGCTTAACTAATCGCACATTCCGTACGGAATCAAATGTTTTTTGATTTTGTTATAGTTTTTTTAAATACATTTGAGAGACTTTTTGGTAATTTTTGACAGTAGGTTAAGCAAAGCTATGCATATTATGGTTGGGCCTTAAGAAGGGTAAAGATTATCTATCGAGTCTTTCATGTCAAGAATCGTATGAGGCTCATGTAGCTACAACTCGTGAAATGTTCGCCGTATAATTGTTGAAAAATTATTTATACAAAGAGTCGTAAAAGATTCATTCGATGATGGTTTGACGAAAGATAAACAAAGTGTTACATTGTTGTTTTTGTGCTCTGAAAATAATAATTTCAAGATTTTCTTAAAACTTGCATATTACAGCCGTACCTAAACAAAAGCAGCACGCGTTTTCCAGTTTTTGAAAAGAGCGGCCTCAACGATTTGCAATTTGAAAAACCGATTTTGACAGCTGGTTTAATAGTGAAGTTTGCCACTATCGTTAATTAATAATGGCAATTTAGCTATTTTTTGGTCAATCTAACGTTTTTATCTCTATTTTTATTTACAATTTGTTGGTTTTATTCTGTTCGTAACACAACGTTGACGCTCTTGCTTAGGTATGGCATATAAGCGTAAAAGCTAAGCGAAAGAAAACGTTCCACCTTCCGCTATTGTTAATGTGCGGCTGTTAAACATTCCAATATTAAACAAGTAAGAAAGTATATTCGGTCAAGCCCGACCATATGATACCCTACACCACAGTATTTAAAAACACATCATGCTTATGTGTCCATATTAATATAGATTTATCTATGTTTATAAACTTCATGAAAATCGGTTTGAAAGTTTGTGAGAGGCAGAAATTGCCCCCTACCTCCCCTTGTGGTCCTATTTTTGAAAAACTGTATAGCTAATGTGTCCATATAGATATGGATCTATCTATGGTTTAAATTTCATTAAAATCGTTTTGAGAGGCAGAAATTGCCCCTATCTCCCCTCGTGGTCCTATTTTTTAAAAAATGCATACATTTTGTGTCTATATAAATTTGGTTCTATCTATGTTTTAAATTTCATTGAAATCGGTTTGATAGTTTCTGAGAGGAAGAAATTTCCTCCTATCTTCCCTCGTGGTCCTAGGATGCCTATTTTCAATGGGCTTGGTCCTTGTGCCAATAAGAACCTATGCCCAAATTTCATCAAATTATCTCCAAAATTGCGACCTGTACTTTGCGCACAAGGTTACATGGACAGCCAGCCAGCCAGCCGGACGGACATCGTTAGTTCGACTCAGAAAGTGATTCTAAGACGATCGGTATACTTTAAGGTGGGTCTAGGACCAATATTTTAAGGCGTTACACACATCAGCACAAATGAATAATACCCTCTCCACTATTGTGGTGCAAACCGTTCGGAATTTTGATTTACCCTCTGAGACAAAGTTGTAGCTTTTGCCATTAAGAAAAAAAATTGTAAACATATAAAATCAAAAAACTTCATCTTCACCTAAACGGTGCTAAGAATCATTCTAAGGAAGTTCATATGCTCTAGAAAGTTGTTCATTGAGATCTTAGGTATATTTTTGTAGATGATTATTACCTTGAATTTTGAACGGTTTGCTACTTCAGGGGGGGTAAACAAATTAAATTTTGTAAAGTTTTTTGCGATTTTGATCTTTAAGATGTAGTTTTTTTGGTTTGATATGTTCACATGGCAAGAGCTAAACTTTGTCTCAGAGGGTAAATCAAAATTCCGAACGGTTTGCAAGATATGAGCCTGAGAAAATGATCACTTCTTTGCAAAAATGACACCGAGGCCCCAAATCTTTGGGGCCCCATAAAAAAGTGCATGACTTTGGGTAAAACTGGGAGACACGGGGCTGTTTTTTTTGGTCTTTTATCACATAGTGGTGTCCGTATATGGTTATTTTTCCATGACTCAAAAAATTACACACAGTTTTATATTAAAATTTACCTAGAAAGTTTGGTTAGTAAACCATTATTAAATTAAAAATATTCTTATGAATAACTACGGCAATCTTTTTACTTATCAATAGTATATTTTAATCAGGTATGACATAAACCAGAGTTAAGCTGTATCAAAGTTTAAAAGAGAAGTGGTCAAAAAGTTTTCAAAGCTTTTTCGGTTCAATAAAATTTATATTTAACCAAAATTATTGAATTTTTTTTCAAATTTTTTGTATTTTTTTTTCTTTATGTTTTGTGGAATATAACGTTTAGATTGAATATTTTCTCCGATATTTGATATCGGATATTAAGTTTATGCGCTAGGAAAATATATGTATGTTAATAAAAAGGGTCACCTTTTAAACCAACCAGATGCCGTGTTTAGGGACGATATCGTTTTTAAATCAAACTAAATAATTCCCAATTTTTTTTTATTTGTTTATTTAATAAGAGTTCGAATACAAATAAAAACTATATTCTAGCTAAATTAACCGAGAAATAGTAACCTTCTGCCCGTTGTAGTGAAACAGTCTCTGGCGGGAATCGAACCCGCAACCCTCGCACTGATAGACTAGCTCACTACCAACTAGCGTACCGGGGCACTCAATTCCTAATTTAATGGTGTTTTTTTCTCTACAAAAAGAAAAGAGAAATTTTATTTAAAATTGCTAAAATTCGCAAAATTGAAATGTAAAAGCTTAAATAAATGCTTAACAATTCTGAAAAAATAATTGCGATTCGATCAGTATCGACTGAAAGAATTAGTAAAAAATTGCTTTCGATTCGAAAATGTATTCGATCATTAATCCAAATTTTTATAATTAGGCTTAAGTTCATCAAATTTAATTTTCATTAAATTATTTTTATGAAGAAAGGAATTTTACAAACATGAAAATTAATTAAAATTGTTATTGATAATCTTTCATTCTTGACGTGGCTGGGGCTCGAACCCCGGCCGGCAGGTTACCATGACATGTTTCGATCGCATAATTGATTTTACGTGTTTTTTTTCCTTTACTTCTGTTTTCTCGTACTTTTGTCAAGAATTCTTCTTGAAGTCGAAGGTACATTTGTTTTGTTTTTTCATTTTTGTCGTTCTTTTTTCTGTTGACCTTTTTTCAGCACAACTTGAAGGACAAATGAATACATAGAGCTCGTGCCCTAGCTTTAAAAATACTGAATATTCGATCATGACTGCCAGAATAAGCCCTCTGTTTGTCTGAACCAGCACTTATGAGACACACTGTATCTAAGTAATTACGTCTGTGTAGTATACGTATGTATCTTAATCACTGTGTGAGAATATTTGTATGTGAAATGTATCGTAATAATAATAATAAACGTTTTTAATGAATAACAATTGCCTGTTGTGTCACGACTAGACATATTGATAATAATGTTGGAATATTAAAAAGCGCCAACAAAGTAATTTCTATTTATGATTATATTTATAATACTCTCTTTGTGTTTAATATGAAGGTGTCTTAAAATATGGATTAGGTGTACGGAAATTTTTCCAGGAATACTTAAAAAAATATATTTTTGTGATTTTCGAAAATTACCCTAAAAATAAAATTAAATATGACCCTAAATTTGGGGTTATTCTTCATTATGAAAAATCACCTCAAAATTTATAATGAATTTGAACCCCCAAAAAGAACACAAAGAAAGTTACATTAAACATTTTCGGTGGAGTTCATATGCCCGAAACTAAAAATCACAAATTTAGAATCCCGATTTCAAAATCCGGATAATTATACAGTTTTGGTTTTAAAAATCGTACGATTGGTTGGGCTTTCGGCCATGCGCAAGGATTTTTTCTCTATGGTATAACGAAAACTAGCTTTGATTACTAAAGCTTCACGTTATAGACGGCCTGCGGCCTGGCGCAAGGATTTTCTCTTCTATGGTATAACGAATACTGGTTTCGCTAACTAAAGCTTCACTATATAGCCGGCCGTTGGCCGGGTGAAAGGATTTTCTTCTCTTTGGTATAACGAACACTGGCTTCGCTCACTAAAGCTTCACTATATAGCCGGCCTTCGGCCGAGCGCAAGGATTTTCTTTTCTATGGTATAACGAACTCTGGTTTCGCTCAGTAAAGCTTTTCTTAATAGCCAGCCTTTGGCCGGGCTCAATGATTTTTTCCTTTATGGTATAACAAACACCGGCTTCGCTAACTGAAGCATCTCTGCATTACCGGCAAGGATTTTCTCTACTTTAGTATAAGAATTCGGGTTTATTATACTATCCCTAGAAACTTTTACATACAATTTTATAAAATTTGTGTAAAAATGTTTGGGGTGATTTTTCATTTCTTAAAATTTGCATTTTTTGTTAGTAGACGAAAAATAGCCCCAAAGTAAAAATTGTGATTTTATTTGGGACCATTTTTCATTCCTTGATATTGGGCTCATTTTTCATTCCACTTAAAGTGCAAAAACACCCTAACGAAAAAATTAAAAATAACCCCAAAAAACAAAAAAATTGCCCCAAAGTTGCGTGTTGTTGTGACTCATGTAAAATTTTGGGGCCGTTTTTCATTTTACTTTTGGGGCCATATTTCCTGGGGTCATTTTTCACACCGCCGAAAATTTCATTTAAAACAAAAACAAATTTTGGAATTTTGTTTTTGTTATTAATTCTTGTTCGATTTTACACGAATAATTGTTCGAAAAATTTAAAATTGCTAATTTCGATTAAAGGATTAATCGAAGAATTTATACCGATTAATCGAATAATAATAGAATATAGTATTTCTGTTGAATTTATAATTTTTTCAAAGGTTTAAGCCGAATAAAGAAACAAAATGTATGTGTCCTTTCGAATTAAAAAAAAAAAATTTGTCGTGTTTAGTGAGTAAAAGGTATGTTAACTCAAAGACTTATATTAATTAATCGGGTATGCTCGAAATCAAAATGAAGTGAAATTGAAATCGAACGATTATTTAAATTCAATTGCTATTGACCGTAGTTTTTCGTGGTTTCAAGTGTTGTTCTTTCAAAAATATTAGGTACTTAGAGAATGAAGTAAATAAAATGGAATATTTCTATGAACTTTCGATTTTAAATCCACTTCATTTCGATTTCAAGGACACGCCCGTATTTTTTACTAAATAGTTCATGCGTTTCTCACTTTAAAATGAGTTTGGATTAAAAATATTGTACGAAGGATAAATCTAATAATGCTAAATGTAACAGGTGTCCAAAAATGTATTAACGTAAATGTTCTTCAACAACTTCACTAATTTACCACTTAAGCCTGGTACTCTGTTCAACATTTCACGTGAAATGCTGTCAAAACGCATATGAAAAAAATTTGTGCGAAATATCTATAAAATAATGTTGATAGAGTTGTACTCTGTTCATTTTGTGAAAAAGTTCCGAAATGTTTCTGGCAACATTTTTTTTACAACTGCGAAATAATGTAAGCTGCATTTATTTCACGTGGAATTTTAAGCAAAAACAAAAAAATATGAACTGATTATTTAAAAAGAAATAAAAAACTAATATAAAACAACCGGTAACAGTTTTTTATCCATATTTACTTTCTTTTTTATTAAAAAAATAAATTTTAGTAAAATAAATGTGGGGTTTGTTTACATACTCAAAACAATGTCGCGTACTTTACATGAATAAAAACGTCAAATTGTTCAAACTCGGAAGATAGGTAACACTGATACATGTCAAAATTTTCGTGTGAAATAAAATATGTTGCTCAACATTTTTCACAAATTTGAACAGAGTACTAGGCTTAACACAGTATTTATAACATAGCACTTGAAGAAGATGCTCCACCAACAAAATCAAAGGGGGCTACATTCAACAAATATTTTGAGCAAGATACTTCGATTGATTCTTTAGAGGAAATAATTTGCAGAAGCATAGCAGAGGATGGACTATCCGAGAAAAGTTTCAAAAAATCCAAAGTGATATTGATTCTTTTAAAATCTAAGTGCCCGAAAGTGAAGCAACAATTTGGGGCTACTTACGTTGACAAGTTTTATTTAAAAATTTATATTTATTTGCTCAGGTACTAGTTTTTCTAAAAATATTGAAAAATTTCTGGATTTATAATTATTCGATCAATAATTTTAGTATTTCATTATTTTAATCGAATAAGCTAAAAATGCCAAATATCGATTAATCGTTTAATCGTACAAAAATAAAACCCGTTTAATTGAACACCCTACAACTGACACATTTGAGGAAACTTAATTTTATGAATTCTTAAAATCAAAAAAAAGTTTATTTTAATATAAAGGCAGAAATAGTCTTTACTTTATGTTCTGTTACGAATCAGCTGATTTGTTTTTGTTATTACAAAACCAAATCAGTTTGTTAAAATCAAAAACTTGTTAAGTAATTGTAAGTGACAGCAAAATAAATAATAATAAAATTAAATTTTATGAATTCTTAAAATCAAAAAACAGTTTATTTCAATATAAATATGTATTTTTTATTATTTATTTTGCTGTCACTTACAATTATTTAACATGATTTTGATTTTAACAAACTGAACCGCAATAGAACAGAAAAACTAATCAATTTCATAGGTTTTGCAATAACAAAAACAAATCAGCTGCTTCGTAACAGAACAGAAAGTAAATACTAATTCTGCCTTTATATTAAAATAAACTTTTTTTTGATTTTAAGAATTCATAAAATTAAGTTTCCTCAAATTTATGTGCATTAAAGTTATTGAAGAAATCATTGGACGGTGCAAAACTAATAAATTTGTCGTAAATGGCTGATAAGTTACTGCAGAAAACGTAACTATTACAATTTTGCACGGAACAGAACAGAAACAGAAAGTAAAGACTAACTGAGCCTATATTCAGTTTACCTGTACGTATGAGTAACATTTGCACATTGTATGTATGAGTACGTTCAATGTACCCAGCAGGAAAGCTCAGAAGACCTTCTCACTTCAGGACTTTTTGAAGGCCTGCTTAAAAATTTTTTTGGTTCAATTACTATACTTATCTAACAGCTAAGGAATGCCTTATAGAAGGCCTCGACTCTTTGGTATAAAAGATAAGATACACCTTCCACACTCGCTTCTATGAGAAGGAAGTAGAGAAGGAGTAACATTCTTTGTATTGATTTTTTCGACAATCAAAAGCAAAATAATAATTTTTTTTGATCCCGTTACGATTCTTATGTACCTGCTAAAGAAGCGTTGTCATTGGGCGTTACCCCCGTGACAACGTGAGTAAAAAAGATATGAGTATGTAATGGAGGGAGCAGATGTTGTTTATCCAAAAGAAAGAGTGTAGAGGCCTTTTAGAAGGCATCCGTACTCCCTTTTTTCCCGCTGGGTATTTATAAATGGAACCTTTGTATGCAGGTTGCTCTCGCATGTTTGCCGCGACTGTGGAAATGATCTTTCATGAGAATAGGCCGACATGGCAGCAGCTTATGTAAATCTTTTCCATGACTTTCAAGTGATACCCTCGGGGGATTGTGGGCATCATCGCAGGGATATTTAACGCTCTGGTGTTACATCCTTAGGAGAAATCAGTTGCAGTAAATATTTGTAAATTTTTCAGTGAGCACGGGGGCCTGTGACCGGTGACCAGGTACCGAAATGACTATTGGTTGATGACTCCGAAAGTATTTGTACGTCTTGCGGGAAATGCTTTTTGTCTTTTAGAAATATTGTATCTGCGTGGAGTTTTACTTTTCTGTTGAAAAGATACTTTCAAGGATAACATGGTTTAAAGCCAAAGTTGGGGGAAGGTAGATTCTAAAACCCACTCAAGCACAGATCGGCCTGAGAGACGGATCATATCTAGGTCAACCAATTCTTCTTAAAGCTGAAGAAAAAAAAAATCATTTTGTTTTTAGATCCTTTAAAGAATACAAAAAAATGTCAGAGAAGGTGGAAATGTTAAGGTTAAGATAAATACACTTTAGAATAATTCAAACTCACTTAAGGTTCTATAACATTTTTTCTACGTTTAACAATAACTCTAGAAGACGAATTAGTTTTCGACGCGGTATTATATACAATAGAGCGAATCAAAAAAAAGTGATTTTATTACCCCTCTGAAAATAAAGCTTGATATGTTTTATGATGATTCCCAAAATATTTTGGTTTTAGCGTTGACCATCCGTGAGCTGGACCATTTTTAAAAAAGGTATTTTTTTGTACTTTGCTCCAAGACAACATCAATAAAATTTGGTATCATCGAGAGAGTTTTTGAAGCAGCTTCCAATGGTATATAAAACTTGACCACTACTTGCGTCCTACTAATTGAGGTATTTAACTAAATACATATTTTTGTTTCGGGTTTTCATACAAATTCTACGTATGTGAAAATAATGTTCTGCTTTTCAACTAGATTTGCTTAAATAACATCAACTTAATTCATTTCAATGCACCTCTTTTTTTATTTACAACCGAAACAAAATTTTTAGGATGAGTCAACATTTATCATGATTTATCTAAGCCAAATACAAAAATTCCCATATGTACACGTTGACGTTTCTCATTGTTTTTTCTTCGTCTTTGTTGTGTCGTCATGTAAAGGTATAATAACAATTTACTGGCAAAACAGACGACGCACATGCAATCTGACAAAAGGTAATAAAAACAATTTATCAAAATTTCCTGGCAACACAAAAAAACCTCCGAATAAAACCAAGTCAACAACCATTCGCACGCAAACACAACAAAAAAAAAAAAATCAACAACTAAAGACAAATTACAAATTGCGTAGGCAAACAAAGATGCGTTCTACGGTAATAACTCCAGCTCCCGCTACAAACAAGCACCGTAACAGATTGTCAGGCATGAATGCATATTGTTACTGTTTTATTTTTGCTTTCGCAGTAGTGGAGAACAAAGGATGTAAATTATAGTAGTAGAACGCAGTTTGTGGGTGAAGAACGAATGGGAAATAGTGAGAGATATAGAAAGAGGCATAGAAATCACTCGGCAATACTTATATGAAAAGTTATATTTGCAGGCTTGAGCCGGAAAGAGAAAGAGAGTTATTGCAAGAGAGCTAGTTATTAACCTTTTTCAATGCCAAACCAAATGTTACTTATTACCGTTATGAAGCATACATACACATTATCATTATTTGTAATCGCATTTGTGCGTTTGTTTGTGTGAACGTATACAATGATGTCATGTAGAGCCAAAAGTCATTTTACGAAATTCCCTTAAGTCATACTCATCATGGGGAATCCAAAAAGAAATACATATTATACTCATACCAATACACAGACACAATTATGTTCATCATGTTGAAATAGAAAAGAAAGTCAAAAAGATTTCTAATAATGGTTGAATCTTCGTAAAATTTTTGGAAATCATTTAACTTGGACAGTCATGAAAAAATTAAATTTCATATTGTAAATTTTGGTTAGTAAAAAAGCAAGGCATTTCCTCAATCTTAGTATTTAATCCAAAAGAGATACTTATTTAGCTGCTTAAGAATCATTACTACTTGGATTATATAACCTTTGCCACACAGGGTGGCTCAAATAACACCTACCAATATTAACGTTGGTAGTCTTGCTGAAGATGGTTGGTTGGTTAGCGAGGTAGCACGCACAGAACTAGGCGTGCTGCAAGTAGAGTCGGCAGTGACTCCGTTTTGACAACACACAACTCCTTACGAGTAGAAACCCCGGATCAAGCGTGACACAAGGGCAATACTGAGTTAGCAAGAGCCAGCCCGTTGCGTAGAGATATTTCAGCAAGTTACTGAGTTTCACCGGCGATTTCTCCTTGTAGGAGGTAATTCCCAAATAATCCATGTCGTGTTGAATTAAGCGCTGGGCAATCGTATAGAAGATGAAATACTGTCTCCTCAGTTGCAGGTCCCCTGCAGCTGCGTCAGGTTCAATGACCAGTATGTACGTCCAATCACCAGTATGTTCGTATATCAGTCTCAACACGTCCTTCCGACGGAAGTTGAGAAGTCGCTCAGAGCGACATATGTCATATGGGGGCCACGTTACTTTGGTAGCCTTGCTGCCATCTAGTTTCTTCTATTTATCGTCAGCCATATCCAGATAGTGTCTGACGATTTCGCTCCTGATAGTTCCCAGGGGTGTTGAGACTAGCACACCCTGTGAAATATCAAGAGCGGCTCCAGTCTTGGCCAGCCCATCCGCTTGTTCATAAATGTAATGGTTTCGAGGCGCAGGGACCCACATTAAGGTAACTTAATGTAAGGCTGGCCAGTCTGGATAGTTCCTCCTTGCACTAATTGAAGAGAATGGACGTTGTTTTATGTAACTTAAGTGACATCAGAGCCGCCTGGCTATTGACGAAAATGCCAATTCTGCCGCTGATGTTCCTACTGTACATGGTTCTACATGTCTCTCTTATCGCCACTATTTCAGCATGAAATACGCTGGCCCAATCAGGCACGCGGAAAGAGAGATTCACTTGCAGTTCCTCCGAGAAAACTCCAGAACCAACACCACAGGACATCTTTGACCCATACCATACCTTGAGTATATAGTTGGTTGGTCGTTTCAGAGATATGAGTTGCTTCTGTAAGATCCCTGCATGAGCGTACGTCCTCGCCTTCCAACAACCCATGCAGAGAACCTAACCGCGCTGCTGACGGATATAGCCATAATGTGTAATTATATTGGAATAAGGTGTAGTATATTTTTCAGAGCCTCTGAAGGACTGCGCGTAGAGCGCCTGTTATTCCAATACAGGCTGATCTTTGTACTTTGCCCAACTGGAACACGACTTATTTCCTGCCCGTTGCTGTCCACCATACCAGAGATCCATATGTAAGAATGGGCCGTACTTTTGCCGTGTGTAGCCATTTGACGAGTCAAGGACTAAGGCCCCACCTGGCACCAAACATTCTACGGCAGGCATAGTAAGCCACCGTAGCCTTCCTGACCCTGAGTATTAAATTTCCATGATAATTTTGAGTCCAGGATAACTCTCAGATATTTTGCGTGATCCGACAGGGCACTTGCGGTGGAAGTTCTTGCACAATTTAAATTTTGTTTGGATCAAAACTGGAAATTCTCTGCAATGTACATAGTTCGGGAAATGCACAATTGGCCAAAATGACAAAGAGTGAAGAGGGATGGATAAATTTTAAACGATTTACCGCATAGGTTTCACGTTGCCTTCAGTACGAATATTTCCATGAGCACTAGGGATATAACTTTTTAACAATTTTTTAAAATATCAAAATTAGCATAGCACAGTCCGATAGAGCATAAACAACTATAACAAGATGGTAAGAGATTTTTCCGCAAACCAAAAGGTATCTTTAACCTTTTTTAACGAAAAAAAAAAATAAAAATTAATAAAAAACACCGTATAAAATTATGAATATTCAATATTGCATTGGTTTAGAAAAAGCAATTAGTGCGTGAACTTTTTTGAGAAAAATTACAAAAGATTATAATTTTCGTGGTAACTAGGACATGGTTAACATCATGGTACTATGCAAAAAATTGGTTATACCCCTAATGAGCAACTCTTACAAAAAAAAAAAAAAAAAAAAAATGGAAATAATTCTAGATATTTTAACCTGTAAGTCCGAAATGAAGGTATTACGAATGAATTCGGACCTAATTATAATTACCAAACAAGCCTTGGGAGCACTGTAATAAGTATGGAGAGCACCTCAAATTTAAATCCATACAAAACTTCTCCTTTTTCTTCAAATTTTTAATCAACAATAATTAGTATTGTGGTTATTTTGTTGAACTATTTATGGGTTTTAATCCAAATTTTTAATATTTTTAAGTAGGCTTAAGTTCATGAAATTTAATTTTTATTAAATTATTTTTATGAAGAAAGGAATTTTACAACACGAAAATTAAATAAAATTGTTATTGATAATCTTTCATTCTTGACGTGGCTCGGGCTCGAACCCTGGCCGGCAGGTTACCATGACATGTTTCGATCGCAACCACTCGATCTCCTCAGATGGATTTGCCGTCTTACACTCGCAGCCATCAACGACTGCTGACGTCACTAGTCAAACATCTATCCTTAAACCAAATTGTATTTTAACATTTGGTAGATCAAAATTTGCTTTCCTGAATGATTATCCATTTTAATTGATTTTACATGTTTTTTCCTTTACTTCTGTTTTTTCGTACTTTCGTCAAAAATTATTAATAAATAGTTCAACAAAATAACCACAATACTAATTATTGTTAAAGCTAAGGCACGAGCTCTATGTGTACATTTGTCCTTCAAGTTGTGCTGAAAAAGGTCAACAGAAAAGAGAAAGACAAAGTGAAAAAACAAAAAATGTACTTGGACTTCAAGAAAAATTCTTGACGAAAGTACGAAAAAACAGAAGTAAAGGAAAAAACATGTAAAATCAATTAAAATGGATAATCATTCAGGAAAGCAAATTTCGATCTACCAAATGTTAAAATACAATTTGGTTTAAGGATTGATGTTTGACTAGTGACGTCAGCAGTCGTCGATGGCTGCGAGTGTAAGACGGCAAATCCATCTGAGGAGATCGAGTGGTTGCGATCGAAACATGTCATGGTAACCTGCCGGCCAGGGTTCGAGCCCGAGCCACGTCAAGAATGAAAGATTATCAATAACAATTTTAATTAATTTTCGTGTTGTAAAATTCCTTTCTTCATAAAAATAATTTAATAAAAATTAAATTTCATGAACTTAAGCCTAATTAAAAATATTAAAAATTTGGATTAAAAACCATAAATAGTTCAACAAAATAACCACAATACTAATTATTGTTAAAGCTAAGGCACGAGCTCTATGTGTACATTTGTCCTTCAAGTTGTGCTGAAAAAGGTCAACAGAAAAGAGAAAGACAAAGTGAAAAAACAAAAAATGTACTTGGACTTCAAGAAAAATTCTTGACGAAAGTACGAAAAAACAGAAGTAAAGGAAAAAACATGTAAAATCAATTAAAATGGATAATCATTCAGGAAAGCAAATTTCGATCTACCAAATGTTAAAATACAATTTGGTTTAAGGATTGATGTTTGACTAGTGACGTCAGCAGTCGTCGATGGCTGCGAGTGTAAGACGGCAAATCCATCTGAGGAGATCGAGTGGTTGCGATCGAAACATGTCATGGTAACCTGCCGGCCAGGGTTCGAGCCCGAGCCACGCCAAGAATGAAAGATTATCAATAACAATTTTAATTAATTTTCGTGTTGTAAAATTCCTTTCTTCATAAAAATAATTTAATAAAAATTAAATTTCATGAACTTAAGCCTAATTAAAAATATTAAAAATTTGGATTAAAAACCATAAATAGTTCAACAAAATAACCACAATACTAATTATTGTTAAAGCTAAGGCACGAGCTCTATGTGTACATTTGTCCTTCAAGTTGTGCTGAAAAAGGTCAACAGAAAAGAGAAAGACAAAGTGAAAAAAACAAAAAATGTACTTGGACTTCAAGAAAAATTCTTGACGAAAGTACGAAAAAACAGAAGTAAAGGAAAAAACATGTAAAATCAATTAAAATGGATAATCATTCAGGAAAGCAAATTTCGATCTACCAAATGTTAAAATACAATTTGGTTTAAGGATTGATGTTTGACTAGTGACGTCAGCAGTCGTCGATCGCTGCGAGTGTAAGACGGCAAATCCATCTGAGGAGATCGAGTGGTTGCGATCGAAACATGTCATGGTAACCTGCCGGCCAGGGTTCGAGCCCGAGCCACGTCAAGAATGAAAGATTATCAATAACAATTTTAATTAATTTTCGTGTTGTAAAATTCCTTTCTTCATAAAAATAATTTAATAAAAATTAAATTTCATTTTTAATCAACTTTACTATACGGGTGCAAATCTTGGAACTCTTTCACGCCCGAAATACGGTCTCTTTAAGTTTCATTTACCGTTCTTTTAGCAACTGAGAATCTTCTGGCCAAACGTTATCTCCAATGAAGATATGTGGCGACAAGTTGGTGAAACCTCAATCGGGCCATAAATTGCCCGCCGAAAATTGAACTGAATTGGACATGTTCTAAGAAGTTCAAACGTTGATGGGAAAATCTTGGTCTGAAATTAAAACGCTGGCGCTGAACAGACCTGAATGGAAGAATTTAAGCCTGGAACCATAAGAATCAATATAGTATATCGTCACCCAAAACGCAAAAGACCCTATCTAAAATTTTGAAAATTTTACAGAAGTAACAAAAACTGATAAGTTCATAAATTGCCTTAAACTGTTTATAATTTATTTTTCTTCTTCTATTTTTCTTGTAAAACCTATGAGTTGTTTCGACAATTGATAATGTTGCATATTATGCTAGCTGTTAGTTAGGCCATTAACCGTTTACAATATAATCTTTTGTAAATAGGGCCTCTTGTTTTTACTAATAAAATCGGAAATTTTTATCGACAGATTCCAAAGTTTTTTTGTTCTCATTGTGTTGATGCAACACATCAAAATCAATGAAAAAAGTCGATTTTTTATGGCAGTCTTGATCGAATACTTTTTCGATTCAAAAGCAATTTTATTTCAGTCGATACTCAACAAATCACACTTATTTGTTGAGTGTTGTGAATACAAAATAAATGCTTTACGACATTAAAAAAATAATTTCGATCCGTTCAGTACGGAAAGAAAGAATTAGAATTAAAAATTCTTTCAAATCGAAAAAGTATTCGATCACGGCTGCCATAATTTGTCTTCTGAAATCTTAGTTTTAGTCAGATTTTAGTTTAAATTGTATAAATTAAAAATCTTTATTATTGGCAAAAACTCAAAAATCCATTTTTTCGCACCTTTTGTAAAATGTCTTTACGGAATTTTGCAATAATTGAAAGCTTGTCTGAGGCTTTAAATAAGCAAATCTCCAACTAGATTACAGCTGGCAAGATTTGGTTATCCAGGTCACGTAGTTTTTATGGTTTATTCAAAAGACAGTGCGCAGAAATTGGTGGTGTAGAAATTTACTTATGTACTAAAGTTATTAACAGCTGGAGTGAAGGTCGATGTTAGACTACTCATTTTGTTACCCGATATTTAAAACATTATGCCGCTTGGATGTAGTGGTCGTTACCCACGATAATCTTTCTTTTAAAACTAGTCAACTGACCATGTTTAAAATTAAAAGTGCTTATATGTTAATGGAGTTTAAACGGTATTAAGGTAACTATCCTAAAGCTACGGTCACTCTTATGAAAGATTTGATGAAAAAACGGAACCAACAAGCACACTTAATAATCATTTCCTTTAATTTTAATATAAATTTTGATTATAATACCACAAAAAGTTTTTTGCTTTGTGTAGTACTATAATTAGTTTTATTTTGTGATATTAAGCCCATGTTAAATCACACTAACTATTTACAAAAGAAGTGGTTCCGTTTATTTGAACGAATATTTAATTAGTGTGACCGTAGCTTAAGTAATATGCACTGTGCTGAAATTCCAGAAGATTTCTTTTACATACGTAAATTATCAATTGCATTTTTTATTTAACATTTTTCCATGAGTGTATAAAGTTGTATGTCTAAATTGCATTTGGGAGCATGATACTTTATCCTCCGCCACATGCATACACTAAATAAAACACAATTGCATCCAACCAACTGTACCGGTTATATTTTGAATTGTATTATTTGAAATTAGGTATACGACTACAAGTACACTTTTTGATGTATAAAACAAGCAGAACTTCACATCAATTTTAATATTTTTTAATACATACATACATACATATGTGTGTATAAAAGAAACGAAAAATTGTCTATTTCAAATGCAGAATATTTATATAATTCTTAAGTTTCCTTATGGTTTTATGCATACAAACATGTGTGATATTATTTACTGTATAATATTTTAGACATCCATAGATATACACACTTATACATTTTAGTACTTATACGTATTCTTACTACTACCACTGAGGTGAAGGTTACATTTTTCATATCTTTCCCCTTTCCACCTTTACCACGAACGACATCGCCTTTCTCTCTTGTAACAGAGTGCAGAAGATGTATGCATTCGTTTCAGTGAGTACACTTGTGACTTAAAGTCAGCCTTTTTTTTGCTTTTCATTTAAAGTACTTTTCTTTGCAAGTGACATATAAAAGTAGTTTTAGATGCAGCAGCATGTTTTCAAATCCACACACTTTTATGTATTTTTCATAAAGGTACAATTGTCATAAAATGTTTGTACGTACATATGTGTTTAAATATCTCAAAGTTGTCTTATGCATATGATCATTAATTTTCATTAAAAGAACGTCTTTTTCCATTTTCCCTGATGCCGTGAGATTAGGAATTCTATGAAGTAAGAAAAAAAAAAAAAAAAATAAAAAATATGCCTCCTGGCATTTACTTGTGATTGTGACATTTATTGAATATTTTGTTTTTTTATTTTTATTTGGAAATTTTGTTTAATAATTTAAAAACAAAAATATTAAGAAATATCTAAATAACTATAGGAACACAATTGCACCATATTAACGCAGTAGCGTACGACTAGAGTTTTTCTTTTCCCGGACTTTTTCATTTCCCGGGAAAGCGTGATTTATTTATATATTTTCTAATTTTTATCAAGAAGTTTTCAATGAGAAAACACGTTTCATTTCATTACGGATGTTTGCCTTTATAGTCGAAACAACATTTTATAACCTCTAGACTCTTTCAGTTTTCTTAGCACTTCGTTCAAAACTTGTAATTCTTTTTTTTAAAAAATTGTTTTCTTCGAATCCAATAAGCGTTTTCTTTATTAATAACTTTTGTCATAATTTTTTACAGAATCTAATCCGAAAAATATTTTATGCAGATGCAAGAGGGTACAACAATTTTTCGTTTTTATAAAATAAATCTGAGTCTTTAAACAAATTAAAAGTATTCTTTCGAAATTTCAGAGCATTAAACATCAAACATTGCCTTACTTATCGGTTAGGAGTTCACATCTCTTTGCCGTTTGGCAAAACTGCCTTAAGTCCAAAACTGTAGTTTTTCGTTATGTTATATTGAAAAATATTTATTTGGTGTATTTCATTGACTTTTTCCTAAGAGCAGATGATAGCGATTAGAAGGAGTTGTGATGGACTAAAGTGATTTAAACCAAACAAAGGGGAATTAAAAATATTGAGTTAAAGCCAATCAAAAACTCAAAATGTGTTTTTTTGACCTAAGACCTTTTTGCCTATAGTCTAAAATTTGCTATAATTATATTAAAAATCCCAGGAATTCCCACACAAATTTCTCGGGATTTATTTCCCAAAAAATGTGCGGGATCCCGGGATTTTCTTCCCGGAAATTTCCGTATGAAAAACACTACGTACGATTTTAAACATTTAAATTTTTTCGATAGCAAACATATCTTAGGTATCCAAAAAACTGGGTTTTAATATTGGTAATTGTGGTACGTTGTTTTAGGAAAATTTAATTTTTGTAAATTTGATAATAATTTCTCGCAAACTGTTATCAATAATGTGTCGAATTTTTACACAGAAAAAAAAACACTCGGGATAAATCAAGTTTTTTATGATTACTTTAAGTACGAGTCGTACTTAAAAATTCAAGTATGAAAAACACTAAAACGTACTCAAACAATCCTAAATGGGATTACTTTCGAAAATCAATCCCGCAATTTCTAGAAAAAAGTATAAAATTCTTAAATCAAGCAAAAAAAAGATTCAACTTTTCATTGTGTTGAACCCTCCAGCTTCCGCATGGTCTGGCCAGACTCATGTGTACCACGAAGGGTTAAAAGTAAACTCTTGCTTCTCATTTAGTTCATATTTGTGGTTAAATATGTACATAAGATTTCTAAAGTAAAAACCATTTCGGGCATGATGTTGGTGTCTTATAACTCTGTAAGTTGTAATACGAGAAAGTAAATCAATCATAATAATATTTTCTTTCTATTGATTTTTCTTTTGAGTGTATACCCTCCACCATAAATAGTTGTGAAGAGGTATGCTTAGTTTGCCATTCCGTGTGAAAATTTTTTAGTATTCATCTCAGACCCCATAAAGTATATATTTTCTGGCTCCTTGAGCATTTCTTAGTCGATTAAGCCATGTTCGTCTGTGTGTCCGTTTGTTCCAAACACGCTCACTTTTGAAAAACTCAAAAGAAATGAACAAACTTGGTAAGACTTTGCAAAAAATCGTTTTATTCGACTGGAAATCACACTGTAAAATTTCGTGAAGATCCGTCCATAATTTACCCTAGGCCGCATATAAACCCTACCACCGAAAATCAGTTTAGTACGCCTAAACACGTAATTAATAATGCTATCAGAATAAAATTTAATACTTCACAGTTTTGTAGGACTAGAAATCACAGTAATAAATTTCGTGATCATCGATCCATAATTTACTATAGACCCGAAAAAAAGCTTACTTTGTTAAATTAATTAAATACACCTAAAATCGTAGCAAATATACAAATATTGCGGTAAAATTTCCTCCAACTAAGCTTCATATTGCATTAAAAAATGTTATGCAATTTTGTGATTTACGGTACATAATTTACCTTATATCCCATTTTTAGCAGGCTTCTGAAATTCGCTGTAATAAACGCTAAAACTTATTTCACTGCTGTATTGAAATTTATTGAAATCGATTGAAACTTATGTTTTTTAATTCCAGATCTCACTCTGCAGAATTTTGGGATGATTGGTTCATAGCTTACCATGGCTCCAATATAAATTGCCCTCCTGAAAATCATTTAAGTTCGGCTTAAAATGTTACGAATCATGATATTTTACTCAGCACTGTCGGTCGAGGGTATCAAAGATTCAGCATATCCGAATATAGCACTCTAACTAGTTTTTGTTATATTAGTGGGATAGAAGTCTTTAATAAGTGGTTCGTTACGTCACTGTAACATTTATACCTAATGTGTAATTAAATGTCTCTCCAGGTTCTATATTTTAGTTAAGTCCGAAATTTAGGGGAATAGAACTTGTTGGGGTCAAAAGGGGTTAAGAGATTTTAGTACCATCAGAAAGCTGAAAGTATTCTTTTTAACCCCATATAAACTTTTGCAACTGTTTGGAACTGTCTGTTGAATACTTTTTTTCTTTTTAACATTTTTTTTGCTTTTTCTATTTCACTGAAATATAACACATTGCTTTACGAACGTTTTCTTTTGAAAAATAATTCCATAGAGGGTCGGGAGAGTGACATGTGGACCTCTAAGAATGTAAAAAGTGACAGTATGGCCATTTTTGTAAAACAAAAATAATTTTTTTTAAAAGCGTTTTTCCGGAATTGGGAATTTAAAGTATTTCTTAATAAAAATGGGGATGCTTTTTAGTCCTTTATTTTAATATCTTTCGGTCTACATAACTTCAAAATACCATTTTGATATCTCTATAAATGTCTGGTTCGTCGAATGCCAAACATTAAAACTATTATTTCTATAGTGTAAATTAATGAAAGGGCTTTCAACATGACTGAAAATAGTGATTTTAAGGTTTGACATTCTATAAAGCTGACATGAATAAAGATAACATAATGAAATTTGGCAGTTATGTAGATCAAGAAGTTCTTAAAACAGTGCACTTAAAAACATCACCCTTCCTGAATAAAATAATACCATAATTCTAAATCTCAAATAAAAGCATTTTCCTACTGAATTAAAATAAAACATCAAAAGTTTAACTTTGAACTTAAATTTCTCAATAACTGCTAAACCGATTTTAAAAATATTAAAACTGTAGGAAAGTTCAAGAAGTCTTCTCTAGCAAAATTATTTTAATCAGTTCAAAAGTTGCAGATTTTTGGTCGATGAAAAACGATTTTAAGCCAATGTGCGACGTAGATACGTTGTCAAATTTGAAGATATAATATTTAATACAAAGGCACACAGTACCTAACGTAAAACCTAAGTCCTAAAGCAACTTTGGAGAGTTGGTTTACATGGAACCTATGGTTAATTTAAGCCTACCATTACAAAATTTTGGCATAACACATTAGCTATGATAAAAGTTATCGTTGCACATAAAGCTACTTTTGACATAATCTCCTAAAATATCATGGTCACATAAGGTACCGTTACGATTTTATAGCAACAACAATTTTATCTCAAGCGACAACCTTCATACAAAATTTTTATGAAATAAAAAAAAAACCTTCTCATGTAAAATTTTGTTTTTGTCGCCTAAGATAGCTACGTTCTTTCGCTGGCTCGATATGATACCTTACACCACGGTATTATAAAACACATTTACGAGAGTGCAACACTATTCTGGACGCATGGAGAATCATGCTAATGTGTCCATATAAATATAGATCTGTCTATGTTTTTAATTTCGCTTAAATCGGTTTGATAGTTTCCGAGAGGCAGAAATTGCCCCCTATCTCCCCTCGTGGTCCAACGATTCAGCTCATTTTTAATAGGCCTGGTCCTTGCGCACAAGGTTACATGGTGCCAGCCAGCCGGACTCAGAAAGCGATTCTGAGTCGATCCGTATGCTTCAGGGTGGGTCCACGACCCATATTTTAATGTGTTACCCACATCAGCACGAACATGTAGAACCTAATAAAATCAGCCGCCTCGCACAAAATACACTCAGTCTTGTGTGAATTGCCTTTCCTCTGGAGCAACTCTACGTTAAACACATTATAACCAGTCACCTATCACATTTCGTTCCTTTTTATTATAGTATTGTGTTGACTGGTCAGGAGATATGTGGTTTAATAACAATTGGCCCAAAATTCCCCCAGTAAAACAACTTTAGGCACTGAAAACTAATGGATCAATTTTGGAATATTACCGAGCGCAACATTAAGAAACCATTTAACGAATTCGAATTTTGTATATTCTAAATGCGCATAGATATATTACTAAAGAAGACACAAAGGAGGACCTTATATGATTCAACTGTTAAACTTTAATTTTTCAGTTGATAGTGGTTGGGTTAAAGTTTTACAGTTGAATCATATAAGGTTCTCCTTTGTGTCTTCTTTAGTAATATATCTATGCGCATTTAGAATATACAAAATTCGAATTCGTTAAATGGTTTCTAAATGTTGCGCTTGGTAATATTCCAAAATTGATCCATTAGTTTTAAGTGCCTAAAGTTGTTTTACTGGGGGGAAATTTGGGCCAATTGTTCTTAAACCACATATCTCCTGACCAGTCAACACAATACTATAATAAAAAGGAACGAAATGTGATAGGTGACTGGTTATAATGTGTTTAACGTAGAGTTGCTCCAGAGGAAAGGCAATTCACACAAGACTGAGTGTATTTTGTGCGAGGCGGCTGATTTTATTAGGTTCTACCACTTTTTTGAAGCGGATTTATCATATAAATATGGTTCACTCGGGACAATATCTGCGATAGGCACTATTTTAACTGGAATGTGTCCATTTAGGTAACTTCAGTACTTGTTACAAAATGTCAAAAAGGTGCAAATTAACCACCTCCTAGGACATCGCCATGTTAAAGTGGCAAGTCCCCTTCATATAAAGGGTTAGAACTAAAACCGATCTATATCACTTTAGAGTTGCCACGTTAACATTTTGTGTAAGTTCAATTTCCCCTTGGCTTTTCCTTAAATTTTACATTTATATTCAAACATATAATCAATTGGTGATTTTTAATATAACTTCTTTATTTTACATGATATAAAAATAATTTATTAATAACTTCTGTGTTCTTCAAGTTTATTGTAAATTTTATAAAAACGATTTGTAAAGATTTCAATTTCCCCCATGAATTTAAATATATAGACATAGTTTTTCTTCCTCCACCTTCATAATACGCTTAAGTATGCAAACAATAAAAAGTATCTTTTACCTTATTCGACATAATTCTTAGCAAACAATCTGAAAAGTAAATCGTTTAAATTTGTGTACTTTTTTTTATTTATAAAACGCAAACATAATGCTCTTGTTAAAACAAACAATCATGAGGTATTTTAACAATTTGTAAAAGTAGCAAATATTTTTTACTTCATTCAATTTTAAACATGTTCTTCTTCTTGAGAAATTGCGAATTATTTAAACTTCTTGTGCTCATATGCAAATTTCCTTCCCTGAAAGTCTTTATTTTCCTTATTTTGAGATGTATTAAATTACTTACTTTCAGCAAGTGACAGGAGTTTAAAATGTTCTGGTAAAAAATGACAAATAGTACATTTTTGTGGTTTGAAAGTATGTGGCATAAGTATTTACGTAAAAAAGAACTGTGTGCTTTTGTTGTAGTGACGTAAAGCTTAAGGTAACTGGATTATATTTTGAAGGAAAAGAAATTGTGGTGGTTTCATCTTAAGGTTTCATCTAAGGATGTCGACAATATTGCTGTTGCAGTTGTTCTGAGTTGCCTTATTGTTTGTTCGACTTAATTTAAATGAAACTGAACACAATCAGTTGGTACTCGTAATTTAAGAGAAAATAAAATAAATTGCAAAAGTTGTTGAAAAAATTAACAAGCATTTTTAAAATATGTATAGCAATTGTAAAGAAATATCTAAAGATTAAATGTAGTTTAAAAAAGTAAATTTTGTAGATTCTTTATTTGGAATTTTGTAATGTAAAAGAAGTTTTAAATTTTATTTAAGCAAATTTTTAAAAAAGCATTATACACTAATGGACCTTTTACACTATAATACTGAGAATTACGCCATCGCACTATAGGAAATTTTTGTCTTTTTTTTTGACAAAAGTGAAAAATTTTTCTTTAAAATTTTGAAATTTTTTTTTTAATTTATTACACTTTAAACATACTAAAATAAGCATCTGTGTCATAGTGATTCAGCGTGACAAACGCTGACAATATTAAATCATCGATGACAAGTGTTGATTTTACTTTGGTGTCATATATGAATTTTTAAAGTATTTGTCCAAACTGTCATAGATGACCAATGTTGATTTTGTTTTGTAGGCGTCCATTTCTTTGTGAGTCCTAACAGAATTATCAAGCATCTTCCATAAGTAACAAACTTGAGCTGCAAATACTAGCCAATCTCTTTAAAGGTGCTATGATGCTTGCTATTTTTTGTATTGGATTTTTTAGGATTGACTGAATGAAACAACAAATGCGAGAAAGAACAAGAAATACAATTTGATAAATAAACCCTTTTTTCTGATTGACATTTCTCATGTTTATTTTTTTCTTTGACTAAAACAAAAAAAAAAAAAATGGTAAAAGCTTGGGCAGATGAAACTATTTTGTTTTTGATAAGTGAAATGAAGCAGGTGCCCTTCATATGGGATTTCAAATCATAAATATTCAATTAAAGAATAAACCCCGATGTAATTCGTAATATTTTACATTATTTGCATTAAATTTTTTTGTTTATAAAAAAAAAAAAAATTGTTTGTGATTCCAAAATAAAATGTAAACAAAACAAACAATACTGCCCACGTTTTTTTCCCACAAAACCCGTCAAAAAAGCTAAAAATCGCAAAAACAAATGTTAAAAACCGCTACTTTCGAACAAAAACTAAAAAAATTGGCAACAGTGCTAACAATTAATCTGGAAATGTCAATTTTAAGTCAAAAATTATTCTATTTTTTTGACAGTCTTAGATTATTTATCGATAACACATGTATATTTGTTTGACATTTCAAGATTTTTTATGATATAATCATACTCTTTACACTTAGTCAGTTTTCCTATGCAAATATATATGCACTGTTCTCCAATATAGAAAAAATACAAAAAATTGCAAGTATCATAACAGCTTAAAGAACGTATTTTGCAAGGTAACTTAAGTGCGCCAAATTCAGAGTTATTCAGACAATTTCAAGCAATATTTAAAAAAGCAGTCGCGATTGTTTTGTTTAAATCTCAGTAATATATGGCGTAAAGGTGGAGGTCCACACCGCGCGTTTTCGCCTCTACGCATTGCATAATTTTTATACCTTCCATGCGTTCTATAATTCAAGTTACATGCAACGATTTTTATGCGGCATCACCACAAGTAAAAATTAAATTTCATTTGTCAAAACCAGCTGATTTGTTCGAACGCTGCTTGTGATGCTTATAAAAGTAGAAAGTAAACCTACTGTTCGCATTCAACGCATCAATACATCCTACGCTTTTGTGCATGTAACTTGCTACATATAACTACATAGATTCTACTTTTTTGACAGCTGCAAAGACAGCGAAAATGCGTGTAACGCGTGGTGTGAACTCCAGCTTAAGAGTCATCGAAAACTGTGAACTGGAAGATGAACAATATTCTGAGAGCGAAGATGAAGAAATTGAGAGTCATGTTTTCTTAAATTAATTTGTATACCCTTCACCACTGCCTCAAATTTTTTCCTTTAAAGGTCCAATTAGACGTGACATTACCATACCAACACTGTATTACCAAAACGACATAAACATACCAAACAAACCAATTCAATTTTGGTTTCTACGGTCATACAGTGGCTATGGTAATACAGTGTTGGTAATGTGTTTTTTTTTGTTGTTTTTTTATACCCTTCACTACAAGTGGTGGATTTTATTTGTAATGTGCTTAATTTTACGCATACACATACACATTAATGCATGTATATGATATGGCGCTCAAATAAAGAAACAAACTCATAGACTCAATATATTTTAATTTAATGCTTCTTTAGTAAAAGCATTCATAACCGAGTTGAAAAGTTCTCTCCTGAGACTGATGATATTGCCAGTTTGAATCCCAAAAAGAATTTTTTTTCATTTTTTTTATTTAACTTTTTTATGTTTAAAAAAAACGATTTTAAGATTATAAAACGAATTTCAAACATCAACTTTGGCTAAAGAGGAAACGGGCTTAGGTACATATATAAATTTTTGGTTTTTTTATATTCTTCGGCATGACGAAATGAAAAGTTGGCGTGGCTCAATTAATATTTATTTATACCTATCTAAAGAACGTTTTTTATGTATATAACTTTTTGTTCTTACCTCATCATGGTGAAGGGTATATAAGATTCGACATTGCCGAATATAGCACTCTTACTTGTTTTTTAATTTAATTGATAATTTAAACATAGAAAGCCAAATTTTGCAATAAACATTTGTTTAAAACAAAAGTTTTTTTTGTGGTAACAAAAAAAGTAATGGTTTTAATAGAAGTGCTTTGAAATTTTTGCACGTGAGCGTGTGTGACCAAAAATTTTATTTTTTTGGAAAGAGGGAGACCCTATCGAATCAAAGAAATCGTTTAATTTGGCCCAGTCGTTTGGCCAAAAATTAGTTTTGGCCAGAAAGAATTAAAAATTTGCTATAGTGTATCGCAAGAAGTTAAATAAATTAAAAATGTATAAAAGTGTGAAAACAAATTTTTTATGAAGTCCCAAAAAATGGCAAAAGAAATTCGATAGTCGTATGGATCTCAACAATTTTTTAAAATTTTTCTAAAAGTTTTTTTTTTATATTAGAGTTGTATTTTTAAAGAGGCGCAAGTGAAAATCTGGGATGGAAATTTAAATTTTGTTCACAAATTCTTACTTTTATATTTTTCTAAAAAAAAAAATTATAAAAATAGATATAAAATTTATTCTAAAAACTAATTAAATACGACACAAAAAATGGAAAAAGTATGATAAACTAAATGCGTATCAACTTATCCACCCTTAAAGAAAATTACAAAAAGAAAAATAAAAATTATTAAATATTAAAGAAATATTACTATGTATTTATATTGGAGTTAGTGAGAGCAAATATCTAATGACTTGGAGAAAAGTGTAAAAGGGGCCTAAGTGAGTGTTTTCACCAAAAATTCTCTTTACTGTATTTTCTGGCAAATGTTATTGCTTCCAACTCTCGCTTTAAGAAAATGAGGGGGAAAAATAATTTTCTTAATTTTTAATTGAGGCAAATGCTATTCAGTCGATATTTTACGATAATTGACAGCTTATAAATAGCAATCCAAGTAGAGTAATGAGTTTTAATTGTAGCCAGACAAAGACCCAGTCTGTTAATTCTTATGAAAGTTGATCTATTTTTGAATACAAACTGATTTCTAGAATTTTAAAGATTCTTGATTTTGCAACACAATTATGCAAATTACAGGCAGTTCGTGAAATGTAAGCTTTATTTTGGGATGATGTAAACCTTACACTAATAATAATTTTCACCAATTACAAATCAATCAATTTGAAATAAATTTGCCTGAAAAAAGTTTCATATGTAATATAGATATTATCAATGTCACTGCTCAAATTTGGTCGATACTTAGTCTTAGTAGCACTTAAGTCCTCCGCACATCATACCAAGGCCATAAAGTTCGAGCCGAATAGCAAATTTTTGCACCCATCCATTGATTGGCTTCGAGGCTACAAACATATCTCCCAAAAGATACCCATATCTGTCTGGCTCATCTGTAGTACGGCTTCTTTGACACATGTCTTGTTTTAGAATCCGTGTTAGCGTTATCTTAAATTATTTCGTAATCTTATTTAAAGACAAAAACATTATCCGCAGAGGTGTATAGTACACTACAGTACTCTATAGAGTGGTCGTTAACTGTATGGAGCATATTTTGTTTTCTATTTTTCCATGCTCTCACACCCGAATTCGATGGGTATGTATAAAAAACCAAGCCGAAATAAATTTTAGAACAATCGGCAAAGGCTTAGCCGTCCCTCACATTCGCCAAAGTTTAATAAAAATCGTAAAGTCCGATTTTTATGCCTCATAACTTGAAAAACATTAACTTTACATAAACATCGTTTGCTAAGAAGTTGTTAATAGTGAAATTTCCAACAACTTTTGTTTTAACAAGTTTTCTCTAAATCTCATATTTAACAAAACGTAACCAAAATAAAAGCAAAAAGCAGAACTATTTCTTCTTACAAACGTCAATTCAGCTTCAATATTTGTGTTCGTGTGCGTTTTTTTACAAAAACAAAAAAAAAAAAAAAATCAAACTCCTATAATTTGATTCTTACATACCTACCCGCTATCTCTTTTCTTTAAGTGGGCTCCCTTACAAAATTTTCAATACTGACTAGGAATTTATTGAAGAAAAAGCCCCATATCTGCCAAGGAGTAGGGGGATAAACATACTTGCCCTTTATCACCACTCTTTAGGAAGTCTCCCGTACAGGCGCGGATTCAGGGGGGGGGGGGAAATAAGGAAATTTCCCCCCCGTAAATTATAAAAATATGTTTTGTTAATTTCGATAATACAAGAATTCCCATAATAATATTTTTTTAATGTACAAAATTTTTGTTTTTATTGTTTTATTTGTTTTTTTTATGGAATCTCTAACGAAATTTTCAATAAGTATTTTTTTTATTTTTTTTATTGAATCTCTAACGATTTTCAATAGGTATCCACATCCTAATCCTAATAGTTATTCATAAGATATTTCCAAAGAAACATTTAGGTTACCATATTAAATTACTTATTATTCTACATTCAATCCCAGCAGGTGCCACCTATATTCAAGGACTAAACGTTTGACTTGATAAAGCGTGAGGCTTAATTATTAAAAAGCCTTAGTATTTGCAATATTTATGTGTTATATGAATCAAAATTCTATTCGATAATTTTTGACGAAAGCACTAATTTGTCGGGGAAAAGCCAGATTTCCTTATCTTTTTCATATATGAACATACAACAAAAAGTTTTTAGGGAAGAATTTATTTGCTTTGTTGTTAACGCATTTGAAGAGGCTTCAAAAGATATTGATGACGTTGATGTGTCAATTGATGCGAAGGCACTATCATCAATAGTTCTTAAAATTTTGACAAATTTTGGTCTTGACCTAAAAAATTGTGTAGGTGATGGAACAGATGGGTGTCCTCTGATATCAGCAGAAAATGGAGCTGTTAAAAAACTCTGGAAACCGCAACAAATGCGAAACAAACGCCTTGATATTCCCATAAATCAAACAACTTTATTTCTAAAAGCAATAAAGTGCCTTTAATACAAAAAGTTGTATCATTTGTTAAAGAAACGACAAAATTTTTTAAATATAATCATCCCAGTTTTAGCAAAGTATTTGGGAGCCAAACTCTCTTCATTATGCGTCTTTGCAACAAGTGTACATCATATAGTAGAACCTTTGGAAAAAATATCTGAGTGGAAAGGAAGTAGTATCTCTATCTTTATATTAAGGAGCTCACTTAGTACTTTTAAATTTATTTGCGGAATATACATATTAAGTGTGATACCTTTTGTTACACAGCCACTTAGTATCATTTTACAAAAGCAAGATATAGATCTTCAAAAAGGATCAAGCCTTATCAAAATTTTTATCATGTGCCTTGAAGAAAAAAGAAATAAAGCCGAAGAACAACTTAAAGCGATTTTTGAAAAAGTTAAAGTTATTTGCGTTCAAATCGAGGTTCCAATCGAAAAGACAAAATTTGAATGAAATAATCACTTCCAAAATGTTGAAGATTACTACCGCGTTGTAGGTTACATTCCTCTTATTGAATTTATTTTAGAAGATCTCAAAACATCTTTCCCAATAGATATCCTAAATGTATTGAACATACCTAAACTTCAACCTCAAAATGTAATCAAGTCATATCGACAAATCCTGCGTAACGAACGCTACACTCGCTCGTGTTTTCTGATTAATATATAACCATTTTTTGGCCTTTCAAAAGAGATAGCTTCAACTTTTATATAGTATTTAGTGACATTTATATGTACTTACGAATGGCATATATCATAATTTCTTAGCAAGCATTTGTTGCGAAATAATTAATCACAAAGTTTTGATACGCACGCCACAAAACTTAGAAGCAACTTTAAAAGTTGAAGGGTGTTTTCCTAGTTTTTAGCGAATTTCGCATCATAAGGTATACAACGTCTTATTCCTAAAAGAAAGATGAATATAAGAGAACTCTAAAATCACTTATTCGCAGCTTAAAAATGTTGTAATTTTTTGATAAAATCCGTGAACCCTTTGTGACGCATGCCTTACAACGCATGCTACAGTTTTTTTAGTACTATATAATAAACACAATTTTATTTATTTTAACAAAACAAATTATATATATAAACTAATTTTGTGATCATTAATGAATGTATGAATGAATATTAGAGTTGTCAGTTATTCGCATTTCAACTTTGTTCGAATAATTCAAATAAATGTTTTTATTCGTTTGATCAAACGATTAAATCTATTAAATTATTCGATTAATCGATAAGAATAACGAATAAAGAGAATTATTTTAAAGAAGTATTTTTAATAAGTTACATTCGTCCATTCATCTACAACTATGGAACATCTTCATTTTTATATTTTCGCAAATCTGCTATGGATTCTTCTTGTTTTAAAGTTAATCTATTCATCTTAACTCCATAAGTGACAGCGCATAGAAAAAGGTAAAGGGAACAGTAAAAACCAAATACACAAAACAAGGGATAGGGACGACCTACGCGCGTTTTCAAGGTTGACCAACAAGGTTGAGATGTGTCGCTTTCAAATGAGACCAATACCAACACGCTCAGTGATGGTACACCAAAGATACACGTATTTAAATCTTTAAAATGGCAAAACCCTTAGGTCCCTTTCTATTTTTCGCGTCACATATCGTTGTATTACTTAAAGGCATTGTAAAACCCTTAAATCCTTAATAGTCAGATATTTATTACTTTAGCGTTGGCAGGCCTACCATCTTCAGCTAAACTTCTGTATACAATTTCTTCTATAGAGCAAACGCTGTCTCTCTTTATGTATTTTTCCTTGGACCAAGTTCGACATTTTTTGATGTCGTTGGATTACCTGTCACAACATCGTTTTCAATGGTAACATTGTGACAGTTAGGCAAGTGGTAAAAATATATATAATTTAAAAAAGGATAATACAATAAAAACATTTTCTACTTTCATGATATGATTTATATGGGCCGTTCCAGCGTTGTAACGTAACGCCAGAAGTTATTTAAATTATTTCTCAAAAAATTTTATATGCATAGTTTACTTTTTTTATAAAGCTCTACATTTAGTAACAGAGTAATAGAACGGTTGTACAACATGGTCCTAAAATACAACCTTATTTGCATTCTGGCGTAACATTAAAAAAAGTAGACTTTTCGCTGAAATGCCTATATGTACCTTTAAACGAGCAAAGTTTTTTAAATCTGATAGCTTGAAAAATAAATCTTTATAAGTCAAAAGCTTACTAAAAAAAGGTTTTATACAAAACGTTTTGCTTAATTCGTAGTCTTTTTCAGTTTTGTAATGCAAGTCAAAATCCACTTCTGTTTTTTTAACGTCACGCCAGCGCATATTTTTGCTTATATCTGCAATTCCTTAGCGTCGATTGTTGTAATTTCTTTTTCTGACTATAGTGCTACTTCATTACTTTGCATTTATAAAAACCCGTTTTACAAATTTGTCCTCACGTCACATCAAAATGGAAATGCCCATGTATGTAAATAAATTCTTTAATTTTTTAGCGTTTTGTTTATTTCTATTCTATTTCACACGTTTGAGTTAAAAAGAAAACAGTTGTTACAATTGTTTGCAAAGATTTGCTTTTTAAGAACATAAAATACATTTTTGGAATACTATGAGTACTCAACAGGGGTTTTGCGTAATAAACATTGAAATTAATTACAGTCAGGGCTATGGCTACAATATTTTTTAACTTTCCTACATTTTGTATAAAATCACTAAAAACGTCTGAGAATAAATCAAATTCTAAGCTTTTATATAATTTATTGTTTAATAAAAAAAATTGTTCGACTAATCGACATTAATAAATCGATTTATTCGTTATTCGAAAATCGCCATTTTGAAATTATTCGAACAAGAGTTTGGGTTTGTTTGATCGATTAATCGAATTATTCTTAATCGGTTGACAACTCTAATGAATATCAATCTTTTTTTTTTAACGAAATTTATATTGCGATGAGTCTGCTGGCTGTAAGTGCTATTTTAAGCTCAAAAAGCACCTTAAATAATGTTAAATTCATGTGTAACATCAAGAGATCAGGGAAGGGGTTATATTTGTTAAAAATTATTATATTAATGATCGTCGAAATACATATTTTTAAATATAAAAATTAAATTATACATCTAAAAAAACTTAATATGAACAATTTTTGGTTTGTGGACTGTTTTTGAGATTTGCCCATTTACCATTTATTTTAAAACCACAACTAGCTGATAAGCTGATTATATTTGATAAACTTTTAAAAACCAATTTTTTACTTTTTTTGTATCATACAAAATTTCCCCCCCGTAAGCCTCGAGCTGGAACCGCGCCTGCTCCCGTACAAATTTATTTTTATGATATGCTTAAATTAAATGGAAATTTTTCGTCTTTTGTTAATAAAATCAAAAGTTGTAAACAGATTTTTATCACTTATGGCTTTTTTGGTTTGCAACTTCGTATTTTATATATCCAGAAAAAATTATAAGCATTTTTTAAAAAACAAAAATTTTAAAATTTTGCTAAAATTTTTTTTTTTTTTTGTTGGCAAAAAAGGTAATTTTAAAGGAATTTCAGTTAATTTCTAGTTTATTCAATAAAATACCCAACAAAAGGGTTTTTTTTTAATAAATAATAAAAATGTTTTTTAACAAAATTAAATTTACGTGATTCATAGAAAATGCGTTTCTTTGATAAATTACAAATTAGATTTTTTAGTGGCTTATTCGATATTTTTCAGTTATTTTGTTTGATAAGAGATTAAGGAAAAACTTGTTAACAACTTTTGTACGAAATTAACATTTCCAAGTTATGAAACTTAAACTTTGGTTGGCGTTAGGGACGGATTATCCTTCGCCGATCGACCTAAACTTTTTTTGGCGTTGTTTTTTGTGAATACCCTCGAAATTGGCGGGTGAGACCTAAAGAAATCCAACTTTTGATTTTAACGGCCACCCTAATAGTACACACATATAATTAAAGTGTATATATACATATATGAGATATCCACCCACTTTAGGGCGGGGACGATTAAAATACAATTAAATGTATAACAAAAAAGTTATCCTTTAACGTCAAAGTTTCTACGGAAATGTTACGCTTATAGCTCACCCAAGAATTATACGACATAAATGGTAAGAAAAATAATAAAACAAAGACCTTTCATGCGTCTGAAGTCGATCTGAAGAGCACAAAGGAAGCACTTCATCCAGAGACTACTTAGTTATTGCTTCATAACAAACTTAAAAAGCAGCAATTGCATACACCTTGGTGGTTACTACGGCAGAGAATGCGGATTTATCCAATGCCGAAAGTTAAAAACACTCATAGTTAAAAGATTTTTTTCAAAGGGTTTGCCATCTATTGGAATGTCATGAATAGTTTGAAAGTAAAAATGTCTACTACAATCGTAATATTTAAGTATATCTGCCCCGGTAGGCTAGTTGGTAGTGAGCTAGTCTATCAGCGCCGGGGTTGCGAGTTCAATTCCCGCCAGAGACTCTGGTTTCTTTCCTGCAGACAAGCGTATAGCTTCGCGGGATTAGCTTAGGAAATTAAAAAAAAGAAAAAAAAGGATTTCATTACAGAACAAAGGCCACTTTAAAGTAATTTCAATTTTCAATAATTTAATTGGAAGCCAGCTTATTCCTCTCTCTCCACTCTTACTTATCCATACCTTTAACCACAGTTCTTAAGGTATTTGCATTACTGCAATGCAATCCTTCGTTTACTTTTTTACAAAACCTTTCACTTAATACTGCATTTTCTGTTTAAAAACTCTAATTGCTTTCAAATAAATTCCATTTAAACATGATAATGCCTGTCGTATGACAGCCCTTAACCGTATGCTTCACATGAGAGAATCCTTTAAGCCACAAAGTTAACACAAAAGATCAACATTGTTTTAGACAAACCAGAGGTGAGTTGTAACAGTCATCAAAATGTATATAATTGCACACAAGGGTGTGACAGATGTCAACGTTAAAGAAACATTTACAAAAATCTACCAACAGCAAAAAACCAGAGGAAAAAAGTGGTAACAACAACAAAAATTGCTAAATACACATATGCTAAATATTAGGCCTACTAAATACCAGGAGTGTGTTCTAAACCTCCAATCTTCCTCTCCCCAAACTAACAATGCATTGCAATTTGCAACACAAGATACATTTGTCTCCTGCAAGTACTCGTTCGCAAGTTACACAATAAAGGCTGTTTGCAAATATTTATCTATAAATGTACGCACTCCCAACTGCAAACACACGTTGGCCACCTCTACGAAACCATTTAAGGTTGGAAACGATGATGATAACACTTACTTGCTTGTTCTTCTTCATTTGGGTTTCTTTTTTTTTTATTGTTTGTTATTATTGCTGTTGCTTTTTTTGTTGTGTTGCAAGTGTAGGCTGTTGCGTGTTTACGCAACGTCACCGAAGTCAAACCTCGATTAGGATTCAACAGACACAAATAGATAGAAATTCAACACCGTAACAATGATTTTAAGGATATTCAAATTAGGCGATATAGCAGAAACAAAAATTGCATAAATTGAAATCTGTTTAAAAAGGATATACGAAAAGTGTTGTCTATTTAAGTGATTTTTAATAGCATTTTACATTTTTAACATGATTTTATTTTAAAATAAGATGGTTTTTCTGTCTGCTTTTTTCTATTTATAAATTTTTATCTAATTTTTTTATCTCTACCCTGTTTCGTTTTTCTTGAATCAAATTTAAATTGTTATGTCCTCACTGTTGACATTAACTAGTCAAACATTTATCTTAACTCACATTAAATCTATTGTTGTTGCTCTTTACATATTCAGTGTTACCGTTGCAACACTTTACGCTTTGTGACCGTTAAGTGGCAATTTGACAGAGGCTCTTGACACTTTTTTATTGTACCCTTTTGTATCATGTGAAATCAATTCATTCTTTTTGGAAATTATGTCACGAAATTGTTTATTTAGACCCTAAATTTATTAAATCTACAAAAGAAATATGTACATTATTATACCCTCCAAAACTATAGATAGTTGTGAAGAGGGTATAATAGGTTGTCATTCCGTGTGAAACTTTTTTTAATGTTCTTCTAAGACCCCAAAAAGTATATATAATCTGGGTCCTTTAATAATTCTAAGTCGATTTAGCCATACCCTTAGCAGTAAGGAAGTTAAATCTAGCACAATCTCCTAAAAAAAATGTACAATTTGGTAAAATAAACTTACATAAATGCTGGAAGAATGCACGGATTGCCATAAGATTTAGCATTATTTTAATCATACAACTAAGTTTTGGTGATGGACACTAACTTATCATAGGCCCCATATAAAGCCGTACCTAAACCAGAGCGGAAGGTAGAACATTTTTTCCTCTTAGCTTTTACGCTGATACGCCATACCTAAACAAGAGCATTAACGTTGGGTAACGAACAGTAGTGTTAATTTTTAAGCAAAAAATAGCTCATTTGCTATTATTTATTAACACTAGTGACTAATTTCTCTATTAAGAGGGCTGTCAAAATTGAATTTTCCAATTGCAAAGCCTTGACGCCGCGCTATTTAGGGATGCTTCATATAAATTTTTGACAACTAGAAAACACGTGCCGCTTTTGTTCAGGGACGGCTGTAATGAATAATACTTTTGTAGTAAAACTTGCTCTGTTTTAGTTTTATAAGACTAGAAATAAATCTTCTTTTGGAAAACACTTTAGTTCGCCTAAAATTGTAACGAATAATGCTATCTTAGTAAAATTCTTCGTTGTGGAGGTATCAAAGATTCGGCATAGCCGAATACAGCTCTCTTATTAGTTTTTAAATTTAATGATAAATGACAAAACGTATAATTTGTTGCATATTTATTTACTCTGTCTTAACTAAGCGAGTTTTTCAAAATTATTCCTGTATACAAATATGCTTCTGAACATTATTCTTTTTATTTGTTCAAAACGGAGCTGAAAGAATGGACTCGAAGTAAAGATTTAATTACACGGAAAATGTTTGTTAAATAATTGTGTTAATAGTTTTTAAATTTATTTTGCGATTAGTATTGAAATATCTTAAGGTCTGTATACATAACAAATATTTGACGAAAATGTCCAAAAAAGCGTGACCAGTAAATTGATCAAACTTAAGGTTTATTTTTAACAATTTCTTTTTAATAACAAAACTTTGTTTGTAAGAAGATAGTTATATAATGTAATTTAGAAACTGGTTAATGATGTTTGATCTAGCATACAGACACATGTAGCTTATTAATGAATAAAAATGCAAAGTTCTATTTCTCGGAAAATATTTATAATTTATTTCGATTTGTTGAATAAGTTTAATATTAATATATTATAAATAAGTTAAATTTATTTATCATTAGCTGCAATGGCAATTAGCTTAATAAGTTACATATATAAGTGTGAACTTTTTTCATACTACTTTAAATTTGCAATAAAAAAATTCGCTAAGAAATTTATATTAAAAATAAAAAAAGAGTTTTCTTATTTTTGTTTTTATGTACATTCCCAAACGAACATTTTTATTTTTATTTGAAAAATAGGCTGTTAATTTTTAATTCATTATTTAAAATAACTTTTATTTTTTCTTATGTACAATAGAGCGACTCACCAAAAAAAGTGCTCTATGTACCCTCCTAAAAATAAACCTTGGACTTTTTTAAGATGACATTTTAAATATTTCGGCTCCAGCTTTGACCTCTCGTGAGCTGGACCAGTTTGAAAAAGGGTATATTTTTGTATGTTTTGTTAATTTGTGAATCGTTCCCTTACCAACATATACAAATTGGGTATCGTAAGAAAGGGTTTTTTAAGGCGCGCCCAAATGTATATACAATTTGTCCAAGGACGATCATCCATGTCCTTTTTTTTAAGGATTTTCTGTAAAAATAACGGTTTTTGAATTTTTAGTTCGGGGTTGTTTGTAATAAAAGTGCCAAATTAACATATTTTATTCTTTAGTCGATTTAATTAAATACGTGTCTCAGCTCTTTTTGAAATTCATGCTAGTTCGCGTTTTGACAAAAATGCAATGGGGTGGTAACCATTCGTTTTATATAGGGCAATATGGGTATCAAATTTTTTCTTTTGCCAAGTACATCATCTTTGTATGTAAATAATTAAGATTTTTGCAAATTAGATGCATTTTACAAGGTGCTCTGGAATAAATATAAATGCAATTTTGTAGTAACTCTAATATGATAGCGAATTTAGTTTCTAGATCATGTATGGATGAAAATAGGACTAAAGACAAATTGTATATACAGTTGGGCGCGCCTTAAAAAAACCTTTCTTACGATACCCAATTTGTAGATGTTGGTAAGGGAACAGATTCACAAATTAACAAAACATACAAAAATAGACCCTTTTTCAAACTGGTTCAGCTCACGAGAGGTCAAAGCTGGAGCCGAAATATTTAAAATGTCATCTTAAAAAAGTCCAAGGTTCATTTTTAGGAGGGTACATCGAGCACGAATTTTGCTTCCATACAACTTGAGTCGCTCTAATGTACATATTTAATAATTTGTTAAAATTCTTTACTTAAACTGAAAGAAATCCTCATTTGTTTGTTTTTAAAAAACTCTAGTCGTTTTATTTTAAAATTCCCTTTTTGTGACCCTTTTTTTGGAAGATCCCCTTTTTTGCATCTTTTGAAAATTTTCAACGGTAACGCTGATCATATTCATCAATTCAGTTCGTGGTTTTATTTAGTGCAATCAACATGTCATTGTCGTGTTTTATTAAAATTTAACCTCTTAATCGCAATTTTAATAAGTTTTCTTCATGTAACATAAATAAAACTGTTATAAGTTAAAAATTTAAAGTATTAGAATAAAAAGTGTTAAGTTTATTTTGCAAAAAGTATAAAAATTCATGCGAAAATAGTGTTATTAATTAAAATGATCATAAAATTCCTTTCAATTGTATCAAATAAAAAGTGTGAGCCATTTTTGTTTTTAAACTTTTGTTGTTGTTTTGCCAAAAAACAAAAGAGTTAATGTTTTTGGAAAAGGGAAGTAAGAGTGTTGCGATTTAGTAAGAAGAGAATACAAAAGTGAGACTAAATTGGAGCATGTGTGTGTTTGATTGCTGCATTAATAGTTGACTTTGCTGTTGTACGGTAGAATATGCAGTCGACTAGTGATAAAGGTAAAAATATGTTGTTGCTTTATTGTTTGTTTATTACTTTAATTTATATCAACATGTTGTTTTATACTTAGCAACATTGATAACTCTTTATTAGTAAATATGTTGCTGATACAATGAAGTAAGTAAATGTACTGCACTAAATTTTGTTGCATACATTTTTTAAGTGCACAATTTCACAGTTGGCTTGGAATTTTATAAATATTTTATTATTTAAAAAGACATTTAAAAATACATAATTATGTATTGCTTATCAAATATAATTGCTAAAACTATATTAAAAAAAAATAAACCGAGTGTTTCTTAAGGCTAGTTTACACATTTATACTTAGTATAAATACATGTCAAAAACTCAACTCAAACGTCCACATTTTGTCAGCGGGATTGATGAAGATGATAGTACCTAATTTTGAAACTTTTGCTCTTTCCGTTCTCTAGATATACAGATATCTATAATTCCTTTCTACACAGAAAAAAGTAAAAAACGGTTTTGATCACCAAAATAATTGAAACAAGCAAAAAATTGTTTAATTTTGCACCTATCACCGAAATGATTATACCAATTACTCAAATTTGCAAAAATTGGAAAACAAGGATTTTTTTCCAATTAAAAAGTTTTTACATATTAATTACAAAAATAATTGAAAAAATTATTAATATTAAACAATATTTTAATTGAATGAATTAACAAATTAATTAAAAAAATATCAATATTTTAATTGAATGAATTACTAACGTAATTGATTACAATACAGAAAATTAATTATTTTAATAATTGTATTGATTAAAACAGTGATTGAATTTTTGCATTAAATCGATTAAATTTTTAATTGAATAAATTAAACAGTGAATTTGAAATACAATCCAAATTCAATTATGTACGCAAATTATTCAATCAAACAAATAGTTAATTGCATAAGTTTGTTAAATCAATTCAGTTGATGGTTAAATGAAGCAAAACAATAATAGGTATTTAAAATATACCTAAGTTATATTTAAATATGGTTTAAAAATAACTTGTTTTATTTGTTAAATTGTAATAGCTCATGCTTAATTGTACAAATTTTGGAAGATTTTTTTGACAGAGGAATTTCATACATACAACTTTGTATAAAATTGTAGAATAACTCTGATTCTTCAGGGTATTCAAGATTGAAAACAAAAAACTGTTTTTGTTGTGTAATTTGGCTGTACTTTTTTTCACCTAATCACCTATTCACTTTAAACGCACAACATGAAATGACGCCAAAAATGTAAATTAACAAACAAAGAAAATAAACACCAAATTTCAATTGCGGCCAAAAATAAATTAAAAATAACTTGTTTTATTTGTTAAATTGTAATAGCTCATGCTTAATTGTACAAATTTTGGAAGATTTTTTTGACAGAGGAATTTCATACATACAACTTTGTATAAAATTGTAGAATAACTCTGATTCTTCAGGGTATTCAAGATTGAAAACAAAAAACTGTTTTTGTTGTGTAATTTGGCTGTACTTTTTTTCACCTAATCACCTATTCACTTTAAACGCACAACATGAAATGACGCCAAAAATGTAAATTAACAAACAAAGAAAATAAACACCAAATTTCAATTGCGGCCATGTGGTCAGCCACAAGGCGATTTTTTATTTTACGCATAATATACATATGTATGTAGGCTCATTATTGACATAACAAATTTCAGTTTATTTTTTACTTGTTGATAGTTTTTTTTTTGCACGCGACGCTAACTGTTCTTTTTGATGACAAAAACATGTGTGTATGTACAATGTAAGGGCAAAGACAATAAATTTATAAAGATGTTGGTTGCACTTGTAACATTTTTCGCAAACTGTTGATGAGGGAGGAAAGCAACAAGGAGAAGGCAACAAAGTGTTCAATTCAAACAACCGAGTTGATTGATTCAATTAAACTTATAATTAAAATTAAGCTTAAAATCAAGTAAAATTTTAATTGAAAAAAAATATTTTTTTTTTAATTCAATCAATTAAGAACGTAATCAAATTTATTTTAAAATTCAAAAATCACTATTAATTGAAAAAAAAACTGCCAATAATTTTTTCTGTGTATGGGAAGTTCCACACCTACTTCTCCAACCCAGCCCACATTTGGTAGGATATTGTGTATTGATAACCAAGCTGCAGATATAAAAAATGCAGAGTACAATTTTTAGTTTTCCAAAAATACACTTTTATTTATTTTGTGCAAATCTTCGAATAAATGGTACAATTTTAAATCGTAATCGCGTTTATGAAATTTACTTCAAATAGTTAGACACCAAAACGATTGCAAGCTCCGACCCAGATACTGCTTCTGTTTTTAATTATAGTTTGTTTTAAGATAATCTTTGAGATTCAATAACATAATTTGTGAATTTAGGCCTTTCCGTAAAGCTTAGAAATTTCCTTGAATTTCCCTTATTTTATGCTGTATAAAAACCGCTACATTAACTACATCTTTTCTCCATATTAATATGAAACACATGCACACGATACCGGTATCCGTATGTACATGAGACACCGATTGCACTGTTGAAATTTTAAACAAAACAGGAAGTTACACTTAAAATGTTTTTGCTATCCAGAGGTATTCTTCAAGGGGCAATTAACTTGATGCACCAGCATCAAATACACTCAAACTATCTATACACATACTACCTCAATTTTATAGAGATGTATGTACGTACGGTGGCAAAATATAAAACGAAAGTAACGTCGTAACGCAACGTATGTGACCTGTAAGCAATTTGGGGAGTTGTAGAGTTTAAAAGGTTAGAGATTTTATAGACCAGACTTTTTTTTGTGTGTTGCAAGTGTGTGAGCAAACATGGTCGGTCAATGGTGATGGTAAAATGAAAGTTATCACATGTGTTTAGATGTGAATGTTAGTGTTTTTGTGTATATTAGGGTTCTTATGTGGTGAAAAAATACCGGGAAAAATCTTTTGAGAATTATCGGGAATTTTTAAACGAAAAATTTTGAAATTTTCTTCTTAAAGTTTTCGACCTTAACTTAAATTTTTTAGTTTTTTGCTCTCACAAAATCCAATGATTATTGGTGTGATTGTCAAAAAATCAAACAAAACACTGTTTTCTTTAAATTTTGCGTCTACACTTTCTCACTTCAAATCAAATGGAAAAGTCTTTGTAGCACAAAAATATTCATATTTTATAGTAACTTTAGAAGTTTTTTGAACAAATACATATTTTAACAAGAGAAAAAGTGTAGTAGCCAAGATCGAATATATGATACCGTACACTACGGTATATAAATAATATTTTTGGTAGTGTACCTTATTTGGGAGCCATAAGAATTTATGGATCCACCTAAACAAAATTATGTTATGAGGTTAAGATTCATGTCAAAGTTCTTTCCGCCGAATATTATATAGATATCTTTATCTAAATGAAATTTTAGGATGGGAGTTTATATGGGACCTATGTGTAATTTTGGACCTACCAGGACAACATTTTGTCATGACATAGTTGCTATTGTTAAAGTTATTGTCGCCATTTTTTAAGGTAATAAACATTTATAAGCTATTTACGGGAGAAGTATTTTTATGGGCGCTTTGTTTAAATATGTACCGATTCCAATAAAATTTGGCAAGATGATTTTGATTGCAATAAAATAAGTTTGAACCAAAATGAATCTAAGTACCGACATAATAAGATGGGCACAAATACCCTATACCGATTCGACCAAAGTTTCTCCAAAATTGCGACCCGTACTTTGCGCACAAAGTTTAAATGGTCAGCCAGCCAGCCAACCGGCTGAGAAAGTGATTCTGAGCCGGTCGGTATTCTTATAGCTCAGCACAAATGCATAATATCTTCATTACTATTGTTGTGTGGGTATAAATATTTCGAATACTACCAGATGATTCCTATATAAATTTAGATGGGAATGTGGTTATTCTCGTAACGTATGTAAATTAAACTCAAGTTGGAACCCCAGCTCAGCCAAGAATAAAAATAATCAATAAGTTTTAATTCTTTTAATTATGCAAAATTCCTTACTTCAGTAAAAAAATTTAATGAAAATTAAATTTGATGAAATCACTTCTAACTAAATATCAACATTCCAAATTAAAAATCTACAGTTCAACAAAAAAAAAAAAGTCACAATTGTTCTAAAATTTTTATATCATTCTATGCAAGAAAATTTCTCTGTTCTTCTGGCAATTAAAAACGGCCCGAGAAATTGGTAACCCTAGTTTCTACGTATACAAAGTGTTTAATACTTTAGAGCTTAGTGGATTGAAGTTTATTTTTTTTTTAATATCAATTTTTTCGTTGTTGCTGCTGCTCTGTAAGAGATCTAAAGTAATCTAGAGGGCATGTTGCCGCTATAAAATTCCCATTAACAAGGTTGTAAGGCAAAAAGAGTTTTTATGATTGCAAGAAAATTGTTACAAAAAAATTTAGCAAATAAAGTAAAAAGTCAAACTAGATTAAATTTTCTACTTTAATTCTTTAAGTCAATTTTAAAGCACAAGAGTTTTTGCAGAAAAATGTCTAGTATACCTTTAGGGAAAACTTTTAAATGTAGTTGGATTTTTTTTTTGGTTTCCTATTTGCTTGGCTAGTTTCAAAAGTGAGTGTGTGTCTAGTAATTTATCTTGTTTTTTTTCTGTACTCCACTTTTAAGACAACCACAAAATTTAGAACTAAGAAGAACAACAAAACAAAACAACTGCCAGCTATAGCAGAAGAAGTAAGAAAAACAACTGTTTACCGGAAACTCCCAACAATTTCCTGCTTGAAAATGTCAACAGCACTCAGGCAATTATCTTAGGTGCAAAAACGAATTAAAAAAAGGACTTTCTAAAAAAAAAACCCACACACATACACACAGAGAAAAACAATCGTACTTAAATGATTTAAAATGAAATGAAAAAAAGTCTAAGTCTGCCTGAAATTATAATGTTTTAAAAAGTAATAAACGAAAGAAAAAATCTCAGGAAACTCCCAAATGTTCTTCTTGTCTTAATAACAAAAAACCCAAAAGACAAAAAAAGAAACTAAATTAATTTTTAACATTCCTAGACTGAAGCTGTTACACATACATATGAACATACGTATGTTTGCAAACATATGAAATATAATTGTGTTGCTGGAATATGTGCACTATGCTATCAGACGTGTTTGTATGTTGTTTGTTGTCTTGCAAAGAAATAGACATTGTCGCCAGATTTCAAATATTTGTCCTTGAGTATTGTATCCTGCGCTTATAGACTTTGGTGGCATTTGTTTGTCTTTCGAAACAGGGAGAAAGTAAAAGTCATTTTAGTTTCTGTGTTTATATAGTAAAATAGCTTCATTTATGTAAGCTGTTCCTTAAGTAAGGTGGTATGATTACTTAAGTTGTTGCTAACAGTGCACAGTGATTCATTTATATTTCTGTTAGATTTTTTAATTTAATAAGTGATGCCTGGCAATAGCCTATAAATTTAGATTCTTTGCTAAAGCTATTGATAACTTCTTGGCATTATTGGGTCTCCATCTTGCTTATTTCGAGCTGCATGTTGTTTTTGTGTACTGTTCACCACATGTAAAAAGGTATCGGGTTTTTCAACAAGAACTTTTTTTTAATTGTGGTAACACCAACAACATCATAGTTTTGACATTTAATGATGAAACAGAACTGAGTCTTCAACTTCAGGCAAAAATTTTAAAGCCCATAATTAAAACGTCGGCAGTAACTTCAAATTCTCTCTCATTTCTTTCGTTTTCTTTTGTTCTTGTTTTTCTTTGTTTACAAAATGTATGAAATTGAATGAAAGTATGGTAGCATTGTTAAGAGAATAATTGTATTTATGTGAGAGCATTGGAAAAAACGTCCTCAAAATAAAATTGATTTTATTTCTCGACCGCATTCGCTGGCATAATTTTATGTCAAACTGTATGAAAAACATCGTTCAGCCCCAGTTCTGTTTCATCATTTATGTGTGGTTTATAGAACACGAGCGCCTTACTCGTCCGTTCAACTTACATTTAAAACAAAAACAAAGTTCGAAATTTTGTTTTTGTTTTAAATGTTTTTCATAGTATTAGCTTGTTTTTGACGGTTGGTTAAATTTCCCAGTTATTTTGTTAAAAAAGAAAGCCGTAAAGTTTTCCATTAAGCTTTGATAAAAAAAAATTCAACTCTCAAAGTAATAAATAAATGCTTTTAAGCATTGAGTACCCAACAAAAGTAAAACTACTCGACACTCGGTACCCACTACTCAATACTTCGCCGGTTTATATGAATAATTTCGATCTTATGTTATATGTCATACTGTTTGTTATTTATAAAAAGTTTAGAGGCCAAAGCGTATGTATATCTTATGGATCCTTGTACGAAGCCCAGTTGTAATTATTTAATAATTGAAAGTATGTTGCAAATTTTTGTCTCATGCAGATGATTTACACTGGTTTTCATAAGAAACAGTCTGCGATAGTACATTTTATAAGGTATATTATTTCGACAGAATATACAATATCCATTTGAGAGGAGTTATAGATTATTTCAAAATGTTTAACTGCCTTTCTTATTTTATTATTCAGCTTAAGAGAGATTTTAATGAACGATTGGTTCTTAAAATTGGTTCTTAAATTTGAACATAGTTCACTAAAAAATCTTGGTTTTCTAAAAGCTCTATTTTAAGCACAGAACGTTTGACTTATGTGATTTAATTTGTCAGATATCAATTTGCTACCTTAAAGTTTGAGAGAAAAGCGTTTTATCTGATTAAATTAACATTAATATGAAATGATTTCCATTTTTACGTTAAGCTTTTTCATAACTGTTTTACTTTGGCTTTCCCTTGTTGCTCGTTGTTGCCTGTAGGAAACAACATAGAAAATTTTTAAATTTTAACATAAACATTGAAAATTTGTAATTTGAAGATGTTGAGTAGTGTGTCCCAAAAAAAATTTTTTTTACGATTTTTATAGGTACCCCAGCATTTTTTGAATGCTTATAGAGTAAAGTATTTTTGTGATTTTTTTCAGATTTTTAGGAAGAGGTTTAGAGGTCGCTAAAATCGAATTTAACCCAAAAATCGAGTTTTCTCGAATTTTTTTTGAATTTTTGTTATTACTCGGCCCATTAGCACGATTTTCTTTGTTATTAAGTCAATTTTTTTAAAGAAAACTTCTCAATCTTTACTTCTCTGTGCAGATATTATAAGGTTCGTATATTTTTTTGATCATTTGGGTCCGCTTAGTGACATTTTTTTGTAAATTTAGCATACATTTGAAAAATAATGCTTTTTAACTTTTTAAAGTTATATTGAAGTTAAAAAACTAATGATTCAGTTGAAAAGATAGATAAATTTTGATTCATTTAAAAAAAAAAAAATAATTAAATTTGCTCTTACTGTTCCAAAGTTATACCCTTTTTAAGTTTTGTACCCATTTTGTGAAAATAAAAATACCAAAAAAAAAAAAAATTAAAAAACTATTGTTTTTAGCTTTCAATTATTTATTAGAGCTTTTACGATGAAGCTCTATGCTCTGCAATAAATTCTGAAAGTCTGTTTCAGAGGTTGTTAGATTAATGTAAGTATTAGCCAAGGCTACGCGTTCTGCGATTTACGACGTGCAATTGCTTAACTTTGTTCTTTGCTTCATTAAATGGTTTGTTTGTATGCCATTTTTCTGGATCTGTTTGTAAAAAATCAAGAGAAATGTTGCTGGCTTGAAAAAAGGTAGGCTGGCTTCGGATATAAAATCTTGAATTTGTTTGTTTTGAAGGATGTTTTCTGATAATTCAGCTTTTACTAATTCTTTGCCGTTACTTGGTGCGTGTAGATTTTGGACCATGAAACGCAAAGTTTTGGTGTCGATACGTTCATCAAAAAACGCTAAGGCAGCCAACTTACCGGATAGGTACCACTGATGCCGCAGAAAAGTTTTCAATTGCTTCAATAAACTTAAATCATTGAGAGGAGCGTGTCTAGGGCATTGGCATATTCTCAAAATAAATGAATTAAATTCAAGCAAGGCGTCAATTTTTGAAGCGTTTATGAAGGATTGGAGCTGGTTTTGAAAAATGCATATTTTTAAAGAATATAGTATTTTCAACATCCAGCGTGCCCGATTGATGGCTCCAGGAGCTTTTATTGTCGGAAGGGGCTCAGATGTATCACCCAAAAATATAAGGCTCAGTTGAAGCAGTTCTTTGTAATCTTCTCTCGGGTGCATTTCCCGAAGTTGCGATTTATAAAAAATTTTAAATCTTCGCGTATATATTTCGGGATAATTTTCTAACAATTTTGTGGTTTATGCAATCGGAAATTTTGTCCTTGTCAATGGACTCCCAAGTTTGCTGAAGAGTGGAGAAAACTTTGACTCGTGGTGATGTAGTGTGTTCTTCAATACCAATGACGGCATGCTAAAAATATGAGGTCTTTCTTTAGCTGTTGCCATAGTAAAACACATGCCCCAATTCGACATCCTTTATTGGAACTTGCTGTGTCTGCACACATAAATTTAATATTTTCAGTTAAGTTCCAGGTTTTTACCATTTGAAACACTGCCTCGGCTTGGTCTTCTCCCCTTCCGGATGGAAGTGGTACTACTCCCAGAAGCTTGGTGTCGAAATTTCCGGTTGCACTAATATAAAGACTTTCAACTTTTTTCTTTTTTTTTCTTTAATTCGGGCATTATCTTTCCATCCCAATGCACTGTTATGAAATTTGACGCCTTAAACGATTTCTTAAGTAACAAAGAAAATCGTGCTAATGGGGCGAGTAATGACAAAACTTCAAAGAAAGTCGAGAAAACTCGATTTTTGGGTTAAATTCGATTTTAGCGACCTCTAAACCTCATCCGAAAAATCTGAAAAAATCACAAAAATACTTTACCCTATAAGCTTTCAAAAAACGGTGGGGCATTGCATAATATTTTTTTTTGGGACACACTAATGTTGAGTGTTAGAGGGTTAACTGTCAGATAGCAATTTGCTACCTTAAAGTAACTACCCTAGAGGAAAGCGAACTGACACCAAAGTAGTCCCGTGATAGGTCTTTGGTGGAAGAGACCGGTTCTAGTTTTAACACTTTTTATGAATAAGACCTATAACATTTACCATTTGACCAGTCACAGATCTATTCTCAATGAATGTGCTTAGTGTCAGTTACTAGAATGTAGCAGAATTTCAATACAATGTAGTACTATTTCAATAAAACAAGTCCTAAGATTAAATTCAAGAACCAAATTTTAGAAAGTACCAAAAAACGTGTCATAGCACCGGTGAAGACTGTACTGTAATTCATTACTTTTTCTACCCTTTTGTTCTTCATAAACCAGTTAAGGGATTGGTTCTTCTTTTACTGGTCATGAGTCCTTTCTTTTTGTACTTGTTCTATTTCACATTTCACATATCACAGGACCAGTCTGAGTTTAATTTTCAACTTTTAACAATTCCTAGACCACTGTTAACTGTATGGTTTTTGTTTCATGTATTTGTAAAGAAAAAACACAAAACATTTATTGTAATTAAAACCACAATCAAAAGTATACACTTCAGCAATCAAGATTCTCTATGTTTTATGTATTTTTTTTCCTGTTTTGAGAATTGTTAGTGTTTTTGTCAATAGAAGTGACTTTGTGTGTTTTTTTGTTTTGTGCATTTGAAAGAAGTCACTAAACTTGGAGAAATCATTTTCAGACAGTATCGTACAGAAGTAAAAAAAATACCTAGAATTGATAAATGGTAGTGTTAATTTAATAATTACATATTAAATTTATAAAAACCATAACAAATGTAAATTATTTAAAATATCCGCGCCAAACTCGAATACTTCTATTTTTCTTTCATTAAATATTCTCTATCTTGTATATTTGTCAATGTCATATTGCCATTAACATTAATATTATTACCGCCAAAAAATTTTTAAATTAAATACAAAATTCGTAGAATCAAGCATACAATTTGTTGATTTTGCGTATAACATTTTACATATTGATTGCTTAAAATTTTAAAAATTATGAATTTTTATTTTAATAAATGATATTTTCAACTTTGAATAGAAATATCGACCCTTTTGCGTGAAACTATCGTATATGCCAATTTTTTTGAAATTGAGTTTTTTATGCAATCTTGTTCTACATTTAAAGAGACGTCACCCGAAAAAATATTGTAGGCGAATTCCACTTCGTTGCTCCAAAAATTGAATGTATATTTTCATTTCAAGTGATAGCAGAGAAAAGAAGAAAAATGGCTCTCCTGTAAAATTTGGTTTTTGTCACATACGATTATTTCGCGCAAAGGGGTCGATATGCTCAAAAATCTGTGCGATTTCAAGCCATGTGCTTATTGATTCAATTAAAAAAAATAAATAACATAAAATCTATATATTATCCAATTACTTTTAATATATTCATCTAGAACCCAATAAATATATATTCTGTGTCCTTGAGTAACTCCAGGTCGATTTATTCATGTCCATCTGTTTTTCTGTTGAAATTACGCTCACTTTCGTAAAGAACAATTTTTGTATTAAGTTCTACTAGGCAGTAGAATCCCAGCACATTTCGTGTAATAAGAAAATAGTTATTGACCTAAATGTGGCCTAGCCCTCTAAGAGGTGGATATTTCTGTATCAGACACTAACAAAAGTAGGTGGCGGAAAGCAGCGTTTGTCATTAAACTTTGCACAAATTGTTTTTAAATAAATACACGTAGAGAAAAACATGGTTGTAGTATGGTTAGAAAAAACATATTATGATCCCCGCAACGGCAACAAACAAAATATTGTTACTTTTTACAATATATTTTTCACGATTAATAATATTTCAAATATGGTTAAATTTAATAATATATACAATATATACAATCAGAATCGCAAGCTATCATTAATGTTTGTGGTTATGATTGTGTCAAACACGTCTTAGTCTGTGTTGATACGGCTCTTGTCTTATTGACATGATTGCTACATTATAGGCGATAAGGACGAGGGGAAAAGAAACGAGTACACAGATGCATGTGCTGTCTTTACGTTTTGCTTTTTCATTCGTTGTTTAATTTTGTTTTTGTTTTCAATATCAAAAAAGCACATGTCGTCAACATGACATGAATCATTTGAACGCCAATTCATGTTCGAAGAATAAAAAGGAAGAATCTTATCAATAAGACATGAGCCGTATGAACTCAGACTTAAGTAACGATATATGTTCAGACATAATGTTATAGCTAATTATTATCTTAAACATATTATTATGTTCAGAAGAAAAACTCAAACGATTATTCAAACCATGTTTCTATTTTTCCTAACACCATGCAACATGTATATTTTAACATGTTATATACATGTTATATGGTTGTCACAATAAAACCAATAAAATATTTAATATCAAGAATATTTCGTCGCAGGAATTAAAGAACGCTCTAACTGACAAAACATAAAATGTTCACCAGAGCCAAAAAACCTGTATAAAAAAAGTAGAATAAAAGGTCATATCACAAAAACTATACAACTTAGGAACATGATTTTAAAAATTTATTTTTATTTTTTCTCGCTTTATATATTGGCTTTAAACATTTCCTCTCAAGTCTATTATTCGCGGTGATTCTGCGGATTACAGCAAACGATTTTTTTGCGTTAGTGATTTTTTTTTAATCATACAAATACGGGACTGGGACCAATCGACGCAGTATTATTTTCTGATAAAAATGTTGCAAAAAACGTATTTTCGTTTTTTTTTGTCAGTTACAGCGTTCTCTAATTCCTGCGGCGATATAATTCAAATACATCTAAAGAATATACATATATTAAAAAATAACATTAAATACATAAATTTAACACTTGTAAAAATAAAGTAAAGACAAGCGTACTTTTTTTCTATTATAAAATCCACTATTTTAATACACTCTGGAACTGCAATTGAAATAATTTCCAAGACGGCTTCAATGTTGTAGGTTTTCTTGGCTGTTAGAAAGGCAACGTTATTGCATATTTATACTTGATTATAATTTTATATAAATAACATACCTTGTTCAATAAACTAATTTATTTTGTAAGTTTTGCATCGCAGCATGGCCTTTTTCTCCCCGAAAAACTTCTTAATTATTTTGTAATCATTCATGTTTGCCGATTAACTGATGCTCGCGGACGGAAGAAATTTTTTTTCTCTATAAACACACACTGTTGGTTTTAAAAATAAATGTTTGCTCATTTAGATAATGTATTTTAAAGCAAACAAAAATTATGGTATTAAACATACCTTTTGCGTGAAACTAATGTTATGATTTAAATTGTGTGTTTGAAAATATATATATTATAGTGGCAAACATTTCACATAATTTAATATGCTTTGCTAGATCAGAGTAACTTTTTACGTGTAAAACACCATATAACAGTGTTGAAAAATTCAGTACTTTGGTACTTTTTTTCAGTACTTTTTCATATTAAAAATACCGCAGTACCCCCGCATTGTTTTCAGTACTTTTTTATCCTTCGAGCTTTTTAACTCTTAACTTCGTAACTGTGATATGATAATTTCGATAGCAGGCCTTGGTCATCATGTGTTTGTTGCAAAATTTATGTTGTTGTATTTTAAAAACAACTAACGATGTTAATATTAAAATGCAAAGCGTGGACGCCAGGATTCATATTTTGCTTTCCAGAATGGTATATTTGCTCTTACAAGTGGCAAGAAAATTTATTTTAAGGGATGCATTGGATACGTTTAGTCAAGTGAATTAAAAGTTTAATTGATATTATTAATTTGTATACTGTTGCAAATTAATGTTGTCAATTAAACGTTTAATACACTTGATTAAACGTTTAATTCTCTTGATTAAACGTTTAATTCACTTGATTAAAGTTTTAATTAAACTGATTTTATTTTTGATTAATGCTTTTACTGGTGCAACATTTTTTTCTGTGTAAAAGCCATTACCATATTATGGTTGTCTCCAAACATGTTATGGTTAATATGTAATAACAATAATATGTTTTAAATATTAATATTGGTATTTCCACAGAAATTTCTACTTTTTGTCACGTAACGTCACCAACCATTTTTAATTGTTTCTCAAAGAATAATGAAAATATGATTTACTTTTTTGCATTTGGGTGTAGAGCGCAACTAGGTTTTCATTTAGTGAAAGAGAGGAAAAATTTGAACAACGTGGTTCTTAAATACAAGAATAATTGCTAGGTGACGTGACAAAAAGAGAGCTTTTCTGTGGAAGTGCCCATATCTTAAAACATTGTATGTTTAAAACAATATAATGGTCGTTTTGCTCTCAATAGTAAAATTCATACTTGCTTGGTGTGCTTAAAATTCTCATTCATTTCATTTTAATTAATTAATAAAATACAAAAACTTTGTACTATGAACCAGTTAAACAAAAAATTGGTAATGAAGGTTGTCAAAGGCCGGAAAATGATTTTAATGGGCTTATTATAGAAGTAGAACCTAACACGTAACAGGAAAAAAACGAAACTTGACACTTAATAAACAAATTGAAAAAATGGATGAAATAAATAATCATTACATGGTTAACTTTGACCAAAGTATTATTAATTTTGACCATAATATGGTAACTTTTGTCAAATTTCTGGAAATTATTGACCAAAATATGGTTAATTTTGACCATATTATGGTTGATATCGGGAAAATTTTTGTTACCTTTAACTTTATTATCAAAGTTATTTTTGGGCACAAAACTTATTATTAATAAGATTTCTGTATGACGTGCTAAGTTCCCAATTTTTCATATTTGATAAATACACCGAGATTTATTGTTGAGGGAAAGCTAGCTTCTATGCGAATTTCACTGGTTGCTTAGGCCAGCTCCTCAGGAAACCTTTTCCAAAGATTTTAGAAAAGCCAAAAATATTATACAAATAAAACCCTAAAAGCGAATTAGTCTTACTTGTACCAACAATAAACAGTAACTATATTATTAATGGTCATATTTAACCATAAATTGGTAACTTGCAAACCTAAACAATGTTAAAATCCAACCATAGTATGTTGCTCTTGGAATATGGTTACCTCCAACCATATTTTTTTTCTGCGTGTAGAGCGTTATGTATGGGGCGATTATGATTATAATAATTTTAGTTATTTTTTGTAGAAAGCGTTTAATTAACATATTGTTATACTGTCAGTTTATGCTATTTGATAAGGGTAGTTTTTTGTTTGATTTTTATTTAGCTTTTCAATTTTATTATCTTACCGCTGAACCGATCTTTATGTATATTATTGATGTTATGTGAGGTGCTGTAGACTATATATTTTTGAAAATTTTAGGTGTGTGGGGCACACTCAATACAAAGACAATATAGATTTATGCATACATATGTGGAAAACGGCAAAAGCCAAAGTTTCCAAATTTGGTAAAAATATCTTGGTTATCGATACACAAATTTTCACAAAATGCGGGCGGGATTGGAGACGTAGGCGTGGCACAAAATATAATTCCTTTAATTTGGATGACAGCAATATCTAAAGATTCTTTTGAATGATATGCATCCAAAACGAGTCCGTATCGTGCGTACAGAAGAAGACATCGCCGCTGTAGAAGTGAGTGGAACAGGAGGCTCGATTTTATCGATCAAACACCGTTTTCAGCAACTCGACTTTTTTCCTTTCACTACTTGGAAAACTTTAAGATCTTGGCCTGGTTGAAGAATTTAAGTCATCGGAGCGTCAAATCTCTGGTAAATCCTGATAAGCCAGCCACGATTGATTATTTAGTAGCCAACATTCGGTCCACTCTGTATGCTTATTAAGGTGGTGCAAAATAAGACCAACAGGATGGCGTTCATAAGGCGCAATCGCAGTGGTCATATGTCAGATATTATTTCCAAACATTTTCATGAAATTCTTAATTCAAATTTTTGGTCATTCCATTGATTTTGTTGAGTTTAATAATAAGTATTGTGGTTATTTTATTCAACAGTTTATGGTTTTTAATCCAAATTTTGATATTATAATCATTAAGTATGATTTTCATTAAATTATTTTTATGAAGAAAGGAATTTTAATTAAAATTAATTCATAATTTTTATTAATTATTTTTAAAAAATGTTCTTTCTTATGCTTCTAAAACACGCCAGTGATATGTATTTAGGTGTTTTTTTTTACAAATGTAGCTTTTAATAATGAACCACTATCCCCAAAACCACTTTCTTTTACCTCCTTGAAGTCTTCATGTTTCTAAACTCTTAATTTTTTTTTTTTAAGAGATCATATTATAAAACAGAGTAAAAACAGCCTAATCATAAAAAATGTCATAAAATTTAAATACACAAAAAGTCCTTAATTTGTCAACAACAAATCAAATTAAAATTTTAATAGGGACTAACAAAGAACTTGACAAGAATATACAAATTAGAAAATTTTACATAAAAAGCGAAGGACAAATAAGGAAGAAAACATCAAAAAACCTTCATATTAATGTTTTTTTAAATACCTTTCTAAGCTTTTCTAACAACAACAAATCAACCCTTTTATAACTTGTTAGAAAATTACAAAAATAAAAAAAAAATCCAATGAAAAATGATGAATTTCCAGCGGTGGGTGAAAAAATAAAACAGCAATTAGAGAAGCAATTTTTGACGGACAAACACTCAATCATCATGTTAAAATGAATACGAAGCAACGAACGAACGAGTACAGACTACATGAATGAATAGCTGAAAGAATGAATGAAACGTAATGAATTGTAATACAAGATGGATACTTTACAAAATTTTTAACACTTTTTTTCATGTAAAACGTTCAACGTTGAACATTTAAGGTTTTAATGGCGAAATAACACACAAAAAAGGTATAAATATGTTTAGAAGGACGAAGGACGCGTAAAAAATAGCGTTTAGAAAATTTATGATAAAAGACTTTGATGCAGACTCCCACTAAAACAACAAAAAAGTGTTAAAACGGGTCATCAATAATGTTTGAAAAGCAGTTTTTTTGGTCCACACGAAACGGTAATTTCATCCTGCCAAGACATGAAATATTAGTTGTTCAAGTTGATGATTTCAACACATTTTAAAATTAAGTATTTTGTATTGTAATATTTAATTCATGATTTTTTTCTGTTTAACTTTTTCTTTCTTTTTGCAAATGAAAATTTAAGTTTTCATTTATTATAAGAATTCAACTTTCAACAACTTTTTTTTTACTGAAGTGACAATGTCTGACCTTTTGTGTTACTTTTCTTTTATATATTTTTCTTTTATGGAACATCATACTTTTTATTGGAAAATTGTGAAGGAAAAAAAGCAGAAAACCGAGCATAATTTTTTTTTGGAGAATATGGAAACACTTGCATACAAGCAAATAAGAGAAAAAAAAATAACTAAGAAGGTACCATACACTAAGAATTAGTGACACTCTATTTGTAGTATTAAAAAGTTTTCGCTGTTAGACAACAAACTGCTTCACTTTTTATTACAATAACTGCCATGATGTTTTTTTTTGGTTGAAAGTTATAGACATCTAGAAACAACATTAATGAAGTTTTTTTAACACAGTGATTTTGCATGTTATCATTTGTATGGCCTTGGCAACACTGAGTGCTTACAAGTGCGATCTGTCGTTTCAAGTTCAAAATTATGAACTTCGAAAACTTTGTTGTTTACAGGTGTCATAACGCTGATGTATTTTGACATCAGTACGAAGACACTTGTCATACGTTTTTGACCCCATGACACTTTTCATCATGGTGATGTCAACCTTAACATCACTTGGCCAAATTGTCACCTGGGTCAAAATTAAATTATGTAATCAATTAGATGCAGGCGCGGATCCAGCTTGAGCCTTAGGGGGGGGAAATTTTTTATGATTCAAAAAAATTTGTTTTTAAAAGTTTATTAAAAGCAATATGTGTATATTATATTAAAAAAAAAAACTCAACAATAAGGTTTAATCAAATATTCAATATAAAAAAGTAATTTAAATTTTTGGGAATACAAAATTTTAATTTCAAAAGATTTTGCTATTCGTTAACAGTTTTATTTGCTTTAATATCTTAAGTTTTTCTAAAACCTTTATGGATGAAGTTTCCTGATGATCTGGCCTAAGCAACCAGTGAAATGCGCATAGGAATAGCTTATCCCATCAACAATAAATTCAAGTGTTTTTATCAATAATAAAAACTGGGAATTAAGCACGAATAGCAAAATCTTTTGAAAATATTGAATATAAATTAAAATAAACTAATCTTTTTAAATAAGCAATTTATGATGTCCTTGTGAGGCTAATTTAGATAGTACAGTCTATATTCAGTTTGTCATTGTTGATCTGAGCCATGTTTTTATTTGACGAAGGGTAGAAAATAACCTCTCGCTCGTAGCGTTACTAGCGAGCATTGAAACGAAAATTTGAAATATTTTTCTTAGATTTGGGTAGATATCTTCATCACAGTTTATTAAAGCATCTACAACGTTATCTGATAGATTTTCAGATATTTTCCATGTTTATTGCCATTGCAACAGTTTAGGCTCAAGTTTAGATGTTAGGAGGTGTTTATTTCGAGTTGTGGTTTTAAAAGTTTAGTATCTGTATATGACTTGATTAAACTTTGAGAAGAAGTTTTGGTATGTTCAATACATTAAGGATATCTATTGGAAAGATGTTTTGAGATCTTCTAAAATAAATTCAATAAGAGGAATGTAACCTTCAACTCAGTAGAAATATTCAACATTTTTGATGTGATTATTTCGTTCAAATCTTGTCTTTTAGATTGGAACCTCGATTTGAACGCAAATAACTTTAACTTTTTCAAAAATCACTTTAAATTGTTCTTCGGCTTTATTTCTTTTTTCTTCAAGGCACATGATTAAAGTTTTGATAAGGCTTGAACCTTTTTGAAGATCTATATCGTGCTTTTGTAAAATGATACTAAGCGGCTGTGTTACAATAAGTATCATACTTAACCTTTTTGTATAAATGGCACTTTATTGCTTTTAGAAATTAAGTGGTTTGATTTATGGGAATAGCAAGGCGTTTGTTTCGCATTTGTCGCGGTTTCCAGAATTTTTTAACAGCTCCATTTTCTGCTGACATCAAAGGACACCCATCAGTTCCAACTCCTACACAATTTTTTAGGTCAAGACCAAAATTTGTCAAAGTTTTAAGAACTATTGATGATAGTGCCTTCGCATCAATTGACACATCGGCGTCATTATAAATATCCAGTGAAGGCTCTTCAAATGCGTTTACAACAAAGCCAAAAAATTCTTACCTAACAACTTTTTGTTGTATGTTGAAAAATTTTAAAGATAAGGAATTCTGGCTTTCCCGGGAAAATCCGTGCGCTCGTCAAAAATGATCGAATGGAATTTTGATTCATATAACACATATATACATAAATATTGCATATGCTAATGCTTATTAATAATTCAACCGCACGCATTTTCAAGTCAAACGTTTACTCTTTGGTTATACATAGATGGCATCTGCTGGGCTTGAATGTAGAATAATAAGTATTTGAATAGAGTAAACAAGATGTTTCATTGAAAATATTTAATAGGATTAAGATTTGGATACTTATTGAAAATTTGGTTAGAGATTCAATAAAAAAAACCTTGCTGGGATTTCCAAAAATTTTGTAAATTTAAAAAAAATAATATTAATAGGTATTCTTGTATTATCGAAATAAACAAAACATATTTTTAAAATTTACGGGGGGGGAAATTTCCTTATTCCCCCCCCCCCCCCCTGAATCCGCGCCTGATTAGATGACACATCGGCATCACAGAAATGACGAACATGTCCTCAGTGCGATGACGCAGTAACATCGGAGAAAGGACATATTAGCATCAATTTAATGACAGTTTGTCATTAAGTCAAAGTCATTAGAATTGACTTAAGTCAAAGTGAGGGAATATAATTATTTACTTACCCATTACATATGTTTGTTTCACGTTTGTTGAATAACGACCTTTGTTTACTCTCAATAATAAGACACCAGCACCATGCCCGATGCCCCATATGATTTTCGTAATCATTATACTTTAGAAATTTTATGTAAAGGGTGATTTTTTGAGAGCTATAGGAAAGTTAAAAAAAAAAACACATAAAATTCAGATAAATGCATGAAATCTTTATTTGAATCGATAGTACCGTCCATATAATTTAATATTTGAAGATTATTTCATGCAAATGTTGACCGTCCAGTTATGGCATACTATTTCTAAAATTTCGGCCGGTATCTCATGAATAAATGCTTCAATGTTGTCTTCCAATGCGTCAATTGAAGTGGGCATGTGTGTATAGATATAAGCTTTAACATAGCCCACAAAAAAAGTCTAAAGTCGTTAAATCGCACGATCTAGGCGGCCAATTGTCCGGTCCCGAACGATAAATAAAATGTTCACCGAACTCGCCTCTCAATAAGTCCATTGTTAAGCGCGCTGTGTGGAATTGGGCGCCGTCTTGTTGAAACCACATGTCAGGCAAGACGAGCTCTTGCATTTTGGGCAAAAAAAAATGGATATCATCTCACGGTAGCTCTCGCCATTCGCAGTCACGTTACGATCATCATCTCTGAAGAAGTACGGTCCAATGATGCCACCAGCCCATAAACCGCACCAAACTGTGACGCATTGGTAGCTCTTGCAATGCTTCTGGCTGATCTTCACTCCAAAATCGACAATTCTAATTATTAACGTACCCATTGAGCCAAAAATAAGCTTCGTCGCTGAGCACAAGCGCGCGATGAACTTTTTTAACAGAGCACACATTTGGATAATAAAATTCAATAATTTGCAAGCGTTGTTCGTTTGTAAGACGATTTATGGTTAAATTATAGACCAAACTGAAGATGTTTGACAGTGAAACAGCTGTTTTAACCAGTGTTGCCTGAAAGATAATAGCTAAAAAATCACCCGATATTTAACCAAATAATTTAAAAAAATAGAATATAGGAATTTTTGCTTCTTATAATACATTGTAATCATGAAAACAATGTTAATAATAAACAAAATGTGGCATAAAATTGATGATTGATAGTCATAAAATAGATGACACGTAAAAAATGACAAAATTGTACGAAGACGTTAGTCATTGGATTGATGTTACTTTTTACATCATTGATGCCATTTGTAGTAAAATTGATGTCACAATTTTGATGGTAGGGCATCATCAATATGAAGATGCATTTTTCTATCAGTGTACCGAAAAAAATTAATGCGACTTATACAAATTTTAGTGCGATGGTTTTTACGACTGTTGACGTGGATAATCATACAGTGCATCGATCAATATTCGGCAATAAAGCCCCATCCTTCACTGATAGGAAAAGCGTCATAACCCTGATACATTTTAACATTAGTAATACCCAAGTGTCATCGTTTTTTGTGATGTCAGCCTTAAAATTTTTTGGCCAAATTGCATTCAGATGAAATTATGCCATCAATGGGATGACACATCGGCATCACATAAATAACGAATCGGAGGAGTAAGCTTAATAAAATATGTAATTTTTTTTCTTTTTTTATGCCCTAAGCTAATGCCGCGAAACTCTACGGTTGTCTGCAGGAATCGAACCCGCAACACCAGAACTAATAGACAAGTTTACTACTAGCTAGCAGAGAGAATATTATTATTAACGTACTCTCTAGCAAGACACTAGCAGCATGCTCAGAAACGTTGATGCATAGAAGATTGATAAGAACCGACACTATTTTAAAACAAAAAATCTCTCTAGGTTGCAAAACAGGTCTAAGTCCTCTATGGCATTGTTAGCGATTTTGAAGGTCCTGGATATATCGCTGTTTATTCTCCGTACTTTCGTTTTTGCTACATTTATTCTTAATCCTGCACTGGCGGTGGCTTGTACAACTCTGTCTAGTTTCTTTTTGGAGGATTCGACAGTTTGCTTCCCTATATAGAGCTGTGATAAGGTTAATTAGCTTCTCAATAACAAATTTACATGCCAGTGCGGCCAAAATAACTTCGTGCAAGAGTTTATGGAACGCTGTTTCGAAGTAACTATATAAATATTAGATACAATGTGGATCACTATTCAGCCGATTGCTCTAATATTATTCTTAGATTGTTCTCGTGGTCTGTGCATGATTTCCATGGTCGAAGTTCTGCTTGCTTTGCTCTCAATACTAGTGGCAATTTGTCCGATATTTGGTTTGAGATGTTATGGACGATAACCTAATTAATTAATACTGATCAGTGTTATACCCACCAGTTTCCTTTATCCGTTAAATCTCCAGATATCCAATAACAAAGAAATAATGATGATCCCACTTAAAAGTGCGTTGGCATTTGGCAGCTCCGCCGGTATTCCTCACAGGCCGCTGATTTGGCTTTTTTTACGCACTTGATCCATTCAACAATATCTGCAGTGTCAGGCTAATCTTTGGCAATGATCGTTCTGCATGTGTGTGATACACAGCTACATTTTGAGTTTGCTCTGGTTACATTTTCAGAGACATGTTGTGTAATAGTCAGCCCATAGTTTTAGTTGAGCTTCTCTAGATGTAACAAGCTTACCACTATCGTTCCTTATGGGCCTTCGTATAGTTGCCGCTGTATAGTTGACCAGTTGACACGATGTCTTTTCAGACATGTCTAAAAAACACGTTTGTTTTGTTTGTTGGCGGACGGGTTAGAGAAGTAAGATGGGTTGCCAAAAAGACACGAAATTAGTTTTCATGTTTGTTAGGCATTCGATCAGTTTCGATTAAATTAAAATTGATAATCATTCAGGAAAACAAATTTCGATCTACCAAATGTTTAAATACAATTTGGTTTAAGGATTGATATTTGACTATTGACGTCAGCAGTCGTCGATGGCTGCGAGTGTAAGACGGCAAATCCATCTGAGGAGATCGAGTGGTTGCGATCGAAACATGTCATGGTAACCTGCCGGCCAGGGTTCGAGCCCGGGCCACGTCAAGAATGAAAGATTATCAATAACAATTTTAATTAATTTTCATGTTGTAAAATTCCTTTCTTCATAAAAATAATTTAATGAAAATTAAATTTCATGAACTTAAGCCTAATTAAAAATATTACAAATTTGGATTAAAAACCATAAATAGTTCAACAAAATAACCACAATACTAATTATTGTTAAAGCTAAGGCACGAGCTCTATGTGTACATTTGTCCTTCAAGTTGTGCTGAAAAAGGTCAACAGAAAAGAGAAAGACAAAATGAAAAAACAAAAAATGTACTTGGACTTCAAGAAAAATTCTTGACAAAAGTACGAAAAAACAGAAGTAAGGAAAAAACATGTAAAATCAATTAAAATTGATAATCATTCAGGAAAACAAATTTCGATCTACCAAATGTTTAAATACAATTTGGTTTAAGGATTGATATTTGACTATTGACGTCAGCAGTCGTCGATGGCTGCGAGTGTAAGACGGCAAATCCATCTGAGGAGATCGAGTGGTTGCGATCGAAACATGTCATGGTAACCTGCCGGCCAGGGTTCGAGCCCGGGCCACGTCAAGAATGAAAGATTATCAATAACAATTTAAATTAATTTTCATGTTGTAAAATTCCTTTCTTCATAAAAATAATTTAATGAAAATTAAATTTCATGAACTTAAGCCTAATTAAAAATATTACAAATTTGGATTAAAAACCATAAATAGTTCAACAAAATAACCACAATACTAATTATTGTTAAAGCTAAGGCACGAGCTCTATGTGTACATTTGTCCTTCAAGTTGTGCTGAAAAAGGTCAACAGAAAAGAGAAAGACAAAATGAAAAAACAAAAAATGTACTTGGACTTCAAGAAAAATTCTTGACAAAAGTACGAAAAAACAGAAGTAAGGAAAAAACATGTAAAATCAATTAAAATTGATAATCATTCAGGAAAACAAATTTCGATCTACCAAATGTTTAAATACAATTTGGTTTAAGGATTGATATTTGACTATTGACGTCAGCAGTCGTCGATGGCTGCGAGTGTAAGACGGCAAATCCATCTGAGGAGATCGAGTGGTTGCGATCGAAACATGTCATGGTAACCTGCCGGCCAGGGTTCGAGCCCGGGCCACGTCAAGAATGAAAGATTATCAATAACAATTTTAATTAATTTTCATGTTGTAAAATTCCTTTCTTCATAAAAATAATTTAATGAAAATTAAATTTCATGAACTTAAGCCTAATTAAAAATATTACAAATTTGGATTAAAAACCATAAATAGTTCAACAAAATAACCACAATACTAATTATTGTTAAAGCTAAGGCACGAGCTCTATGTGTACATTTGTCCTTCAAGTTGTGCTGAAAAAGGTCACAAGAAAAGAGAAAGACAAAATGAAAAAACAAAAAATGTACTTGGACTTCAAGAAAAATTCTTGACAAAAGTACGAAAAAACAGAAGTAAGGAAAAAACATGTAAAATCAATTAAAATTGATAATCATTCAGGAAAACAAATTTCGATCTACCAAATGTTTAAATACAATTTGGTTTAAGGATTGATATTTGACTATTGACGTCAGCAGTCGTCGATGGCTGCGAGTGTAAGACGGCAAATCCATCTGAGGAGATCGAGTGGTTGCGATCGAAACATGTCATGGTAACCTGCCGGCCAGGGTTCGAGCCCGGGCCACGTCAAGAATGAAAGATTATCAATAACAATTTAAATTAATTTTCATGTTGTAAAATTCCTTTCTTCATAAAAATAATTTAATGAAAATTAAATTTCATGAACTTAAGCCTAATTAAAAATATTACAAATTTGGATTAAAAACCATAAATAGTTCAACAAAATAACCACAATACTAATTATTGTTAAAGCTAAGGCACGAGCTCTATGTGTACATTTGTCCTTCAAGTTGTGCTGAAAAAGGTCAACAGAAAAGAGAAAGACAAAATGAAAAAACAAAAAATGTACTTGGACTTCAAGAAAAATTCTTGACAAAAGTACGAAAAAACAGAAGTAAGGAAAAAACATGTAAAATCAATTAAAATTGATAATCATTCAGGAAAACAAATTTCGATCTACCAAATGTTTAAATACAATTTGGTTTAAGGATTGATATTTGACTATTGACGTCAGCAGTCGTCGATGGCTGCGAGTGTAAGACGGCAAATCCATCTGAGGAGATCGAGTGGTTGCGATCGAAACATGTCATGGTAACCTGCCGGCCAGGGTTCGAGCCCGGGCCACGTCAAGAATGAAAGATTATCAATAACAATTTAAATTAATTTTCATGTTGTAAAATTCCTTTCTTCATAAAAATAATTTAATGAAAATTAAATTTCATGAACTTAAGCCTAATTAAAAATATTACAAATTTGGATTAAAAACCATAAATAGTTCAACAAAATAACCACAATACTAATTATTGTTAAAGCTAAGGCACGAGCTCTATGTGTACATTTGTCCTTCAAGTTGTGCTGAAAAAGGTCAACAGAAAAGAGAAAGACAAAATGAAAAAACAAAAAATGTACTTGGACTTCAAGAAAAATTCTTGACAAAAGTACGAAAAAACAGAAGTAAGGAAAAAACATGTAAAATCAATTAAAATTGATAATCATTCAGGAAAACAAATTTCGATCTACCAAATGTTTAAATACAATTTGGTTTAAGGATTGATATTTGACTATTGACGTCAGCAGTCGTCGATGGCTGCGAGTGTAAGACGGCAAATCCATCTGAGGAGATCGAGTGGTTGCGATCGAAACATGTCATGGTAACCTGCCGGCCAGGGTTCGAGCCCGGGCCACGTCAAGAATGAAAGATTATCAATAACAATTTTAATTAATTTTCATGTTGTAAAATTCCTTTCTTCATAAAAATAATTTAATGAAAATTAAATTTCATGAACTTAAGCCTAATTAAAAATATTACAAATTTGGATTAAAAACCATAAATAGTTCAACAAAATAACCACAATACTAATTATTGTTAAAGCTAAGGCACGAGCTCTATGTGTACATTTGTCCTTCAAGTTGTGCTGAAAAAGGTCACAAGAAAAGAGAAAGACAAAATGAAAAAACAAAAAATGTACTTGGACTTCAAGAAAAATTCTTGACAAAAGTACGAAAAAACAGAAGTAAGGAAAAAACATGTAAAATCAATTAAAATTGATAATCATTCAGGAAAACAAATTTCGATCTACCAAATGTTTAAATACAATTTGGTTTAAGGATTGATATTTGACTATTGACGTCAGCAGTCGTCGATGGCTGCGAGTGTAAGACGGCAAATCCATCTGAGGAGATCGAGTGGTTGCGATCGAAACATGTCATGGTAACCTGCCGGCCAGGGTTCGAGCCCGGGCCACGTCAAGAATGAAAGATTATCAATAACAATTTAAATTAATTTTCATGTTGTAAAATTCCTTTCTTCATAAAAATAATTTAATGAAAATTAAATTTCATGAACTTAAGCCTAATTAAAAATATTACAAATTTGGATTAAAAACCATAAATAGTTCAACAAAATAACCACAATACTAATTATTGTTAAAGCTAAGGCACGAGCTCTATGTGTACATTTGTCCTTCAAGTTGTGCTGAAAAAGGTCAACAGAAAAGAGAAAGACAAAATGAAAAAACAAAAAATGTACTTGGACTTCAAGAAAAATTCTTGACAAAAGTACGAAAAAACAGAAGTAAGGAAAAAACATGTAAAATCAATTAAAATTGATAATCATTCAGGAAAACAAATTTCGATCTACCAAATGTTTAAATACAATTTGGTTTAAGGATTGATATTTGACTATTGACGTCAGCAGTCGTCGATGGCTGCGAGTGTAAGACGGCAAATCCATCTGGGGAGATCGAGTGGTTGCGATCGAAACATGTCATGGTAACCTGCCGTCCAGGGTTCGAGCCCGGGCCACGTCAAGAATGAAAGATTATCAATAACAATTTTAATTAATTTTCATGTTGTAAAATTCCTTTCTTCATAAAAATAATTTAATGAAAATTAAATTTCATGAACTTAAGCCTAATTAAAAATATTACAAATTTGGATTAAAAACCATAAATAGTTCAACAAAATAACCACAATACTAATTATTGTTAAAGCTAAGGCACGAGCTCTATGTGTACATTTGTCCTTCAAGTTGTGCTGAAAAAGGTCACAAGAAAAGAGAAAGACAAAATGAAAAAACAAAAAATGTACTTGGACTTCAAGAAAAATTCTTGACAAAAGTACGAAAAAACAGAAGTAAGGAAAAAACATGTAAAATCAATTAAAATTGATAATCATTCAGGAAAACAAATTTCGATCTACCAAATGTTTAAATACAATTTGGTTTAAGGATTGATATTTGACTATTGACGTCAGCAGTCGTCGATGGCTGCGAGTGTAAGACGGCAAATCCATCTGAGGAGATCGAGTGGTTGCGATCGAAACATGTCATGGTAACCTGCCGGCCAGGGTTCGAGCCCGGGCCACGTCAAGAATGAAAGATTATCAATAACAATTTAAATTAATTTTCATGTTGTAAAATTCCTTTCTTCATAAAAATAATTTAATGAAAATTAAATTTCATGAACTTAAGCCTAATTAAAAATATTACAAATTTGGATTAAAAACCATAAATAGTTCAACAAAATAACCACAATACTAATTATTGTTAAAGCTAAGGCACGAGCTCTATGTGTACATTTGTCCTTCAAGTTTTGCTGAAAAAGGTCAACAGAAAAGAGAAAGACAAAATGAAAAAACAAAAAATGTACTTGGACTTCAAGAAAAATTCTTGACAAAAGTACGAAAAAACAGAAGTAAGGAAAAAACATGTAAAATCAATTAAAATTGATAATCATTCAGGAAAACAAATTTCGATCTACCAAATGTTTAAATACAATTTGGTTTAAGGATTGATATTTGACTATTGACGTCAGCAGTCGTCGATGGCTGCGAGTGTAAGACGGCAAATCCATCTGAGGAGATCGAGTGGTTGCGATCGAAACATGTCATGGTAACCTGCCGGCCAGGGTTCGAGCCCGGGCCACGTCAAGAATGAAAGATTATCAATAACAATTTTAATTAATTTTCATGTTGTAAAATTCCTTTCTTCATAAAAATAATTTAATGAAAATTAAATTTCATGAACTTAAGCCTAATTAAAAATATTACAAATTTGGATTAAAAACCATAAATAGTTCAACAAAATAACCACAATACTAATTATTGTTAAAGCTAAGGCACGAGCTCTATGTGTACATTTGTCCTTCAAGTTGTGCTGAAAAAGGTCACAAGAAAAGAGAAAGACAAAATGAAAAAACAAAAAATGTACTTGGACTTCAAGAAAAATTCTTGACAAAAGTACGAAAAAACAGAAGTAAGGAAAAAACATGTAAAATCAATTAAAATTGATAATCATTCAGGAAAACAAATTTCGATCTACCAAATGTTTAAATACAATTTGGTTTAAGGATTGATATTTGACTATTGACGTCAGCAGTCGTCGATGGCTGCGAGTGTAAGACGGCAAATCCATCTGAGGAGATCGAGTGGTTGCGATCGAAACATGTCATGGTAACCTGCCGGCCAGGGTTCGAGCCCGGGCCACGTCAAGAATGAAAGATTATCAATAACAATTTAAATTAATTTTCATGTTGTAAAATTCCTTTCTTCATAAAAATAATTTAATGAAAATTAAATTTCATGAACTTAAGCCTAATTAAAAATATTACAAATTTGGATTAAAAACCATAAATAGTTCAACAAAATAACCACAATACTAATTATTGTTAAAGCTAAGGCACGAGCTCTATGTGTACATTTGTCCTTCAAGTTGTGCTGAAAAAGGTCAACAGAAAAGAGAAAGACAAAATGAAAAAACAAAAAATGTACTTGGACTTCAAGAAAAATTCTTGACAAAAGTACGAAAAAACAGAAGTAAGGAAAAAACATGTAAAATCAATTAAAATTGATAATCATTCAGGAAAACAAATTTCGATCTACCAAATGTTTAAATACAATTTGGTTTAAGGATTGATATTTGACTATTGACGTCAGCAGTCGTCGATGGCTGCGAGTGTAAGACGGCAAATCCATCTGAGGAGATCGAGTGGTTGCGATCGAAACATGTCATGGTAACCTGCCGGCCAGGGTTCGAGCCCGGGCCACGTCAAGAATGAAAGATTATCAATAACAATTTTAATTAATTTTCATGTTGTAAAATTCCTTTCTTCATAAAAATAATTTAATGAAAATTAAATTTCATGAACTTAAGCCTAATTAAAAATATTACAAATTTGGATTAAAAACCATAAATAGTTCAACAAAATAACCACAATACTAATTATTGAACAAAAATTTAAAAGAATTTAGAACGCGAGTGCAAAAGTGACTCGTTCAACTAACATTTGAAACATAAACAAATTAAAAACAAAATATATTAAAATAATATAAAAGCCATGTTTGGCTTTGAAACGCTGCTTGAAAATTACAACAAAAACGTAGTTTTAGTATTGAGTACCAAAATTAAATAGATTTTTTTTATTGAGCAATGAAAAGTAGTAGAATTTGTTAAAACTAGTGTGAATCACCCAAGGACCATGGCCCATCCATACGGTGAAGTGATCCGCTTAGCAGAAGTTATCCGACGCCTTTTGTTTTTATAAAGCTGTATGAGTCTTAACGGTCAGTTAAACTCGTGTTTATATGTCTTTTCTACAATATTTTGCAATTGGTAGCTAAGTACTAGGTTTCTCAGGCAAGTTCGGACTAATGAGAGAAAAATGAAAATTACTCTCTAAATTTGCCAAAGTTAACCAAAATTGCTGGAACGCATAGCAATATTTTTGGACTTCTTAAAATAATAATGTTGCTTACTTTATAAATTAAGATCTGTTTAAGTGATTTTAGGCGCTTAAAAGTCATAACATTATAAAAAACAAAACATTTGCATCATTGTCATTTTTTATATTAAAGAACAAGGGAAACATATGTTTGCACTAGTGTATTTACCACTTTAACTTTTTCATTAAAACTTTCGATTTTGCTTTTTAATAAAAACCACTTTTTCTTTTGTTTGCAAATATTCTGATTAATTTATCAGTTTCATATGTAAACAAAAACCAGCTGATTGTTAATTTATTTTCAAAACTTACCCAAAGAAACAGTTCGAGCAAATTTGTACAGGAAATGAGAAAAATTACTCTCTTAATTAGACACAAATTGTTATTTAATTAGAACCAGTGTTCGAAAATAAAAACTAAATATCGCTCCATAGTGTTTGGTTGGGTAGAATTGTGGAAAACACAAATGCTAAAAACACTTTTAGATAATGTAGATAATCATAAAAAAATAACGTTTCGTCATCGTTTTGTCATCTTTCCAAAACAAAAATAAAACTGTTCTTATCCAACTCAACCAAAGATGAGAACATTTCATTTAGTTCGGAGGTTTTTTTAACCACAAACTTCATTGTGTTCATTTCAGCTCATTAATGTAAAAAAAACCAACAATTTTGTACAAAATATATATAATTTTACATTTTTTTCAAACGACACACACAAGCTGTTTTGCTTGTTGATTTCTTTATCAATGTACAAAAAAACCAATATACATTAAGATATAGTGTTTGTCTACAGTATCATTACAATTGTTCTGTTTTTTAATGAAGAACAGAACACCATATAATGTTCGGCTCTTTCTTGAAAACAGTTACGAACGGTATTAAGGGTGGTGTTCGTCTACACAAACACTAAAAAAATTGATATCGTACCTGGGTGTGTGAGCCGAACTCTAAATAATGTTCTGTTTATTTTTGAATACTGTCTGGAATGCCTTAAGGTAACTTTATGCAAATTCGGACTGTTTCGTTATGTTTGTGGAACAGAGCTAATTATTTATGATTATTGAAATTTGTTATACTGTCTTAACTTATAAAGAGCCAATACAAATGAATCTCCGAAATAAAGACATTTTTGAGCAGAAGCGACCTCATTAGATGAGGCTAAAACTTGGTTTTAACTTTCTTTATACTCAATGTTTGTGTGGTATTGAAAAATAACCCAATCAATTTGTTGAAAGTAGAAAAAGGGATATTAATTGGATTAAATATTCCCTATGCACAAGACTTTTCAGTATTAGAAATGGACTTAACCGGTAATTTTTCAAAATGGCGGCAAGAAATTAGGGTTTTTTTTAACAATAGCTTCCTGTAGAGATAACCCAGATAGGGGATAAATAAGATAAAATATTCTTTTGATATTCAAAATTTATTATTATAAGCAGGTATGGGCACTACTACATTGAAAGCTTTGCATGTGTGGCATTGTATTGGTTCCCAGCGGGAAAATGAGGAATTGATTACATAAATAATTAAAAAAATAATGCATTATTTTCGAAAGAATAATAATGCATTCATTGGAATCGAGAAGGTAATTTCATCAGACACAAAATTTAAGCACTGATTACCACGTATATTCCCACATTTGCAGAACAAGGAATGTATTGTTTCCGTTAGTAACAATTATTCGTGTTTTTGCTTTACATACATATTTCCTTAATAAAAATTCGTTATTTTTTTGCTGCCTTTATGTCGCCTACTTATAATTTTTATTTTAGTCGCAGTTTGTGTTTGAAAGCGTACGGTCAAAGCACAAATTATATGTCTGTGGGTCAAAGTTATTTAAAGTAAACAGGTATTAAAAAATGTATTCCAAACGGCATTGGAGAAGACTTTTATTATAAGACTTTTGAATAATATAATTTATTCCAAAGAATGAATTATTTAATTCATTCGCAGGATACATTAAAATAATTTATTACAATCCTAGGACATGGTCTGTGTTAAGAATAATGAATTCTGGAATCAAATATCATACAAGATATGTATTACTTTCTCGATTCCTATTAATTCCATTTTCCCGCTGGGTTTATTTACGTTTGCATTTGTTGGTTTTATGCTCTTCTGCTCTTTGTTTTTTGTGTATGTATACCATTGATGTTCAAAAATGTTTTGCATATGTATTATGAGAGTTTCAAAATACAGAGATACGCAAAACTAATCGCACAAATTTTATTTAAATTAAATAAAAATAAATTGTTTTTATTGTAAAATATTCATAATAATACCGTCCAACTAAATTTTCTATTTTTTAAATTGACTTTTAAAATTTTAACTTTTAAAAATTTTTAACAAACAGTAAGAATTATAAATTTTTAAATATTACCATTAAAAAAAATTCAATGTGAAGTGCGAGCATGTTTAGAAATTAAAATTAAGAATTATATCTAAAAAAAACTCCACTAAATTCTTCTACATTTATGCTTTTATGACAATTTCGTAAAAACATTCAAATATTTTTTTAATTTTATTACTTATCTTACACAGTGTATTTGAAATAAGATCAACTCATCTTCCGTACGTGTGCAACTAAATAAATGAGCGTAAAAAACAAAGGGGTGGGGCTTACAAACAATTGTTTGCTTGAATGGACATCAATGATGTATACACATCGTTCGCTCTTTTTTAATCTTCATTTTGAATTTGCCCATAGCCAGTTATAAGCAGGGTTGTGAACTATTTCTAATCAAAAAGCGCCGTGTTCATAATCAAAAAGCGCTAAAAAGCGCTAAATAAAATTTAAATAAAAAACTTAATGAAATGTTTAATAACCAAGTTTTATTAATTACACTGGCCGTCAAAAAAATCGTTTTAAATAAAAATATATGAAAAACAAAGATACTACTGCGCTAAATTCAAATCCGTTTTCAGTTTTTTCTATCATGTTTTATGGGCTAGACTTATATTTTGACCGAAATAAGGCATTTATGCTACATACATTTTATCATAACTTGCGAACGATATTGATCTTTTACAAATATTTATTTTCAAAATTATTTCTTAATTAATTTTTCCATGCTAATAAGGCCAAAGGCGCTTAATTGGCAACTCTGTGCATACGACAAAAATCAGCGAATAGTTTGCAAATGCGAATGCGAAACCAAATATTCGCCTCACTCATATTGTGTGATGTTCGAGAACGCAACAATTGTATAAATTAAATTTTAGTTGATTTATCACTAATCAAATGTTGGGTACCAATAAAAGCGCTAATTTAGCGCTCTTTTTAAAAAAAGCGCTAAGGAAAAATAATGCGCCTTTTCGACAGGTAAAAAGCGCTAAATCTAGCGCCAAAGGCGCTAAATTGGCAACTCTGGTTATAAGTCACCTATAAAGTCTCTTTATAAATGTTCTCTTAAAAAAGGATTAATTCTCTCAAAACATTCTCGGCATCAAACATGGGCTCGCCATAGCGATCACTAGACACAAAATATAAGACAGTGACGTCCAAAATTTAAATTGTGGTTGCATTGCTTTTTATTAGTATTGGTGAATAAAGAGAAAAATATTCTTAACAAAAATACAAAAAATATATAAGCATCCGCCCAGCGGGAAAATGAGGAATTGATTACATAAATAATTAAAAAAATAATCCATTATTTTCGAAAGAATAATAATGCATTCATTGGAATCGAGAAGGTAATTTCATCAGACACAAAATTTAAGCACTGATTACCACGTATATTCCCACATTTGCAGAACAAGGAATGTATTGTTTCTGTTAGTAACAATTATTCGTGTTTTTGCTTTACATACATATTTCCTTAATAAAAATCCGTTATTTTTTGTTGCCTTTATGTCGCCTACTTATAATTTTTATTTTAGTCGCAGTTTGTGTTTGAAAGCGTACGGTCAAAGCACAAATTATATGTCTGTGGGTCAAAGTTATTTAAAGTAAACAGGTATTAAAAAATGTATTCCAAACGGCATTGGAGAAGACTTTTATTATAAGACTTTTGAATAATATAATTTATTCCAAAGAATGAATTATTTAATTCATTCGCAGGATACATTAAAATAATTTATTACAATCCTAGGACATGGTCTGTGTTAAGAATAATGAATTCTGGAATCAAATATCATACAAGATATGTATTACTTTCTCGATTCCTATTAATTCCATTTTCCCGCTGGGCGCCGCATGTGCACTCGTCGCTTGGTAATCGACGACTGAATTGTGTACTCTCGAGGACTAAATGAAAGAGCGTAAGAATGCGTGTGAAGAATGTGTGTGAATTTATTTTCACAATTGTGGTATGGGCTGGACACCAATGATATAAGATCACCGATTTGCTCATATATCAGCCCAATTATGAATAACAATTCCCCGGGAGTTTTTTCCCTTTTCCCATTTTTACAATTGAATTAACATATGAAAAATGGGAAAAGGGAGAAAACTCCCGGGGAATTTGTATTCATAATTGGGCTGTATATATTTTAATCCGTTCCGCCCTAGCATTCCTAACTTCCCAATCTTTTATCATTTCAGGGAACAGATTTCTTCTCTCTCTCTCTAATTCCATTAATTTTGGCCGGTATTAAATACTTTTTAAAGAGATTTTTAGACTAATACTTGACGTTATTTAAATATTATGTTGCATATGCAACAAATTTTAACATATGCCGACTTGTATTTCAATAGAAACTATTCAAAACTTACACGTTCTTACGTGCTTTTCAAATATTTTTCTATATCTTTCCTGTTCGTAGTTCCATTTGGTTTTCTATTTCAATGCAAAAGGACTTCTATGAATTCTACGTAAACATTTACTCACCGAAAAAATATTAAACTTTGTAATAAAATAGAAAGAATATGTTTCCAGAAAAAAGATGTGTGCCTTCAACACTTTAAGAAAAGTGTATTGTCAAAAAAAAAAAAATTAAAATAAAAAACTTGTCATACAAATGCTTGACAAAAAAAAAAAACAAAAAAAATAAATTAAAAAAGAAAAAGTTTTAACTCCAAGATGACAGAGTTTAACATTTTTGAAGAGTATGTAAGTCAGTTTACAATATATTTTTTTTGATATTTTTTTGAAAAAAAAAAGTAGAAGATTGTACGTTGAAAAGTCAAACATAAATGTCAACATTTACAACATGTTAAGTGTGTATGTGAAATGTTAAATATCTTATCAACTTGCATCAGAAAAGAATGGAATTTCAAACTCAAGTTTTTTTTATTGGTCTCCAAAATTTAACTTTTACATACAATTTTCCTTTATGTTCAACGGGAACTAGTCTTATAGACGGTTTTAAAATATGTACATATTTTCCCCTTTGCGTTTGTCTTTTTTGTGATGTTGCAAAGGTGTTTAGTGCATTCTGGGGAATTACAACACAATAAAGACTCCAATTTGGTTTGTTACGTGTTTTGTTTAATTTGTGATTGAAAAAGAATTACTAACAAAACATTTTCTAAATTTCTGGCGCATACTAAACTACCAGACATACACACAAGGGGCAATTTTTCAGATAAAAAAAAGTAAAAAAAATATTTAGGCTGGTATGCCAGGCACGTTTATTGCAAGTTTAACAAAGTGACAGGCATAAAAATCGACTACAAATTTGTTTTTGGTTTTTTTTATTCAAAGGAACTAAATTTTTGTTTAAAAGGTTTAAATCTTATGTAGTAAACAAAATTTCTGTAAATTTTACAAATGAAAATAATAGAGCACTAATAATTTGTGTGTCGTTTAAATTGCACGATAGACATGGAAAAAATGTCCAAAATATTTTGAAGTTTGGTAAAATGGTTGGACACTACACTGTAAAGAAAGGTCAATCCATCCCTTCTTAAATCAGTCCGAAGCGGGTTCAATAGTACGCACGCAAAGAAAAAACATGGTTGTGGAAAACATATTCTAAGAGCAACATATTATGATAAGATTCATGATTGTAGTCACCATATTATTGTTATTGTTGAATCATATTATGGGTAAATATATTCGTAATATTACATCATAATATTTTTCCCTTAATCATATTATTATTCTGTTAATCAGAGTATGTTAAGAAGGAATCATATTATTGTCATGTTAATCATAATAAGTTAAGAAGCAATCATATTATCATCGTGTTAATCATAATAAATTTAGAAGCAATCATATTATGATACAGCTCCTTTAATAACTGTCATAACAATACAAAATAAATTAAAATTTTTATGTATCGATTTTTTATTTTGTGACTTTTTAAAATTTTTCTTGATATAAATAAAATAGCGGAGTTCAAAAGAGTAAATGCAAAATATCGTAATACTTTGATAAAATAAAACGAAATCTCTGCATGTTTTGTTGTTGGATTTTACTCCGATATTTTAAAAATAAAACGAAATCTCTGTGTGTTTTGGTGTTGGATTTTACTACGATATTTTGCACTATTACATCACTAATATTGAACTCCGCTAATATTTTCATTATTTCAGTTTCTTTAAATTTATTATTTTTTATGGTAATTTATCTTGTTTAACCGCTCACATATAAAACAAGCGACACAACTGATTCAAAATTATTTTACAAATGGCGCTAGCATTATATTATTAGAGTAAAAATAGTTTGATTGCATCTTAAACATAATAGGATAAATAATTAGTATTGTTAAAGCTAAGGCACGAGCTCTATGTTTGCATTTGTCCTTCAAGTTGTGCTTAAAAGGTCAGCAAGAAAAAGAAAGACAAAAAAATGAAAAAACAAAACAAAATATGTACTTTGAACTTCAAGAAGAATTCTTGACAAAAGTACGAAAAAACAGAAGTAAAGGAAGAACATGTAAAATAAATTAAAATAGATAATCATTCAAAGCAAATTTCGATCTACCAAAGGTTAAATACAATTTGGTTTAAGGATTGATGTTTGACTAATGACGTCAGCAGTCGTCGATGGCTGCGAGTGTTAAACGGCAAGCCCTCTGAGGAGATTGAGTGGTTGCAATCGAAACATGTCAGGGTAACCTGTCCGTAAAAAACGCCTGGGTTCGAGCCCAGATTGAGTCAAGAATGAAAAATTATCAGTAAATTTTAATTAATTTTCATGTTGTAAAATTCCTTTCTTCATAAAAATAATTTAATGAAAATTAAATTTGATGAACTTAAGCCTAATTAAAAATATTAAAAATTTGGATTAAAAAACATAATAGGATAAATGTATAGCAAGTTATCATGTCATGGCTATTAAATATCATGATATCGTTGTGAGAAATATAATATGTTTAGAAAGTTATCATAATTAAGTTGTTAGAAAAATAATTATTTTTCGGTCAACAATACTCAAATTTATAATTGTGATAAACATTGATATGTTTACAGTAACTATAATATTGTTGATATGGCTATTTCCAAAAAAACGTCAACCACAAAAAATGGAAAAAAAAAATTTTTCTTTTCAAGATTTATTTAGAGAATTGCTTATATTTTTTTAATATATGCGTATAAATTAATTGATTCGAAAAAAAAAGATAAATGGTAAACGAAGTACTACAACTTTTAGCACATACTTGTGCATATTAGAAAATATGCATTTGGAACAACTATACTCTAATCTAAGGCATATTTATGATCTCAAAAACATTTTTTATTAAGTTTCTTATATAAAGGATTATAAATAGCAACATAAAAAAATTTTAAATCATGGTGGAAAAATTGTCCCGTTTACAATGTCCCGTTTACAATTTCTTTAACAATTTATTTAAAAAAATGTAATTCATATTTTATTTTGAAATCGAAACCATTTTTATTGCACATTTGTACGCAACATTTTAAAATTAATCCCAATAAAATATTGTGTCAGGTTTCGCAGAAATCACTGTTTAAACGGTTACCCCGTAAAACCCACTTCCGTTTTTTGTCCCGTTTACAATCACTGATTTTTTGCAATTATCTCGGAAACCACGACAGTAAGCGAAAAATTTCATTTGCGGAAATTAAAGAGCTAATTGAGAGTTAAAAGAATCATTAATTTAAAAAATGAAAATCAGGTTGTTTTTTACAGTTTTGTCAATATAAACGTGTGCGAATGTCCCGTTTACAATCTTGGAAGTGCCCATATTAAATAAAAATAAAAATTTTTTAACAATAAATAAAGTGTTGTTGCCGTTACCATGCCCAACAATATTTTTTCTCTGCGTGCGGTTAGTACGGATTTCCTTGAATTAAGTTCAGAAAGATTGATTTAAGTACGGATTTTCAATCGCGAAATAATCAACTTATAAATATTCAATCCCGAATTCGTACTTGAAATAATCCGAAAATGAGATTGATTATTTTTCTTTCTGTGTAGAAATAATTGTTAGTTTTATATTGCAAATTAGTAAAACCGGTTCATTATTTGATCACGCCTACGTACAAATGTTCTCTGGGATAGAGGGCTTGGATGCGACACCTGTCACAAGAATTAGTCTAGGCCGAATTTCTCGCAATGTCTCCAATTGAAACACAATAGACCGTTGTGCTACTCCTGATAATTCTGTCAGTAAAAAGTGTTTTTAAAACGTAAAGAACTTCCGAAAAGGATTTGACACTTATCCCCAGTGGAAGGAAGTGCTATACATCAAAAACACTAGCTTTCATACTAACAAAGTGTATTTAACTTTTTTTCAGTACACTTTGGCAAATTACCATAAAAAGCCTAACACCAAAATAAGGTTTACAAATCATGGAAATTAAATTCTGAAATTCACGCTCTGATCGCTTAATTTACAGAACATATTGTCGAGCTTATGGTGCGCATAATCGTCCATCTAAGCAGCTAATACGCAATACTATGGATCAATTTATAGCCACATTTACTCTTTTGGACAATACTTACTTACTTACTTATTCCGGACCTCTTTCTACCTTGCAGTGTAGAGGTTTTTGCAAAGACTTCTCCACTTCGTTCTATCCTGTGCCGCTGTTTTGGCAGTTCTAGGCTCAATTCCTTGTTCTGTCAGAATGCTGTTAATAGTGTCCTGCCACGTTATTCTTCTTCTTCCTCAGCTTCTCGTACCACTCGGTCTTGCTTCTGACACTCGTTTCGGCAGGCGATTCTCTGGCATTCTGGTTACATGTCCGAACCACCTTAGCTTATTGCGTTCGATTTTGTTGTTTAGCGGTTCTGTATTTAAGCTGGCTCGTATAGTGTCGTTTCGTATTCTGTCTCGTCTTGTTTTACCGGCTACACGTCTTAAGTACTTCATTTCTGACGCCTGAATTCTGCTCTGATTTTTTGTGGTTAGCGCCCATGATTCGCAGCCATATGTAAGGGTTGGTATATACGTGGAGTTGTATACGGAAAGTTTTGTACCCGTTGAAACTTCCCTCTTACTGATAAAATTTTTGTTTAAAGCAAAGTATAAATTAGCAGTTGTAGCTATCCTGCGGTTTAAATCCCTGTCCGCTTTTCCGTCTTCGCTAATTGTGACTCCCAAGTAGCGGAAGTGTTCAACTTGCTTTAATGCTTCGGATCCTATGTGGATTTGATGATGATTCCTATCGCGACTTATTATCATGGTTTCCGTTTTCCGGGTATTTATGCGGAGGCCTCTCCTTGTCATTTCGTTCACAAAGATATCAAGGTTTCGTTTTAGAGATTCCGCGGATTTTGCAACTATGGTCACGTCATCTGCATATGCCAGCATGGAAACTTTCACTAGTTGCATGTTCCAATATCCTACCGTCATTGAAATAAGTGAGTCCCTGCAAGACTTGATTACGTCATCCATCAGTATTATAAACAGATATGGACTTAGTATGTCGCCTTTTCGCACTCCCTGTGTTGTTATAAATTCTTCGGATGTTATGTTCCCGGTTCTTACATAATTTCGGCATGTTTCGTAAAAGCTTTTGATTCGTCTGATCAATATGTTGTCAATATTCCGTTTCTGAAGCACCTCCATATTTGTTGCCATTTTACTGTATCGAAAGCTTTCTCCAGGTCTATAAAGCAGCAGTGAGTTTTCCTATTAAATTTAATGGTTTTTTCCGAAATTTGTCTCATCGTGAATATTAAATCTTGGGTTCCATGATTTTGTCTAAATCCACATTGTTCCTCTTCAAGTTGATGTTCTATCTTGCTCTTCAGTCTTTCAGTGAGTATTCTCGAGTATATTTTTCCCGCTACAGTAAGAAGTGCTATGCCGCGGTGATTTTGGCATAGCTGGTTATCTCCCTTCTTAAAAATAGGGTTGATTATGGCTACTTGCCAGTCGCTGGGAATTGTTGCCTGCCTCCATACTGCATTGATCACGTTGTGTAGCAAAATCTGTCCATCATCACCCATATATTTCAAAAGTTCAGGAGCTATGCCATCATGTCCAGCAGCTTTACCTTACTTCATTTTGCGAAGTGCATTGAGGAGTTCGTCCATTGTGATTTGGCCAGGATCTTCTTCGTCCTCCGGAAGTATAAAGTTATCTGCTGAAACTGAGGTGCCTTCGCCATTCAATAGATGTATAAAATACTCACGCCATCGCTCCATTATCTTATTGTCATCTCTCAAGAGTTCTCCTTCTTTACTTCGGATAAATTTAATTGGACAATCTTTGGTTCTCCTAAGGTTTTTAAGGGTTCTGTAGAAAAGTTTCTGGTTTTCACTATGATTTTCTTCCAAAAAACGTCCAAATTCTTCCCATGCTTCTGCCTTTGACAACCGGACTAATTCTTTAACTTTTATACGTTGTTCTTTGTAGTAATTGTATTTCTCAGTGGTTTTGTCGCTTAAATAGTCCTTCCATCTCGTTTTCTTTTCATTTACTTCCTCTTTAAGAGCATCGTTCCACCATCTTGTGGCTTTTACATGTCGTCCACCACATTTTGTTTCACCGCAAACTTCTTTCGCAGAATCCAATATAATGTTTTTAAATTCGTTCCATATGGTGTCTACGTTATCGGTTGTGATATGTGGTCTTGCCCTACTCTTTTCAGACACTGTCTTATGGTACTGCTCTTGAACTGCACTGGATTTTAGTTTTGCTATCTTAATCTTTGTTTTCATGTTCCGTTGTCGACTTTTCCTATTTGACGTCTTTTAAACTACTTTACGTAGTACCAGTAGGTAATGATCGCTCCCTATCTCTGGTCCGCGTTTTACTCTAGCATCTCGGCATCTCGATAGTTGGTTCCTGCTTACGACAATATAGTCTATTATAGACTTTTCGTTTCTCGAGGGTTCCTCTCTTGTATATCTATGGATATTTTTATGTGGGAACATTGTATTAACTACAACAAGGTTGTTAGCAATGCAAAGTTGCAGCAGACGAGTACCGTTGTTATTTAATTCATTTTATCCATATCTGCCAATAACGTTTTCAAATTTTTCGGGATTGTTGCCGACTCTTACGTTGAGATCTCCTAGCAGTATTATGTCTGTTGTTATTTCACCAATTACGTTATGAAGTGTGTCAAAGAATCTATCCTTTTCTTCCGCGTTCTCATCTTCCGTTGGTGCATAGGCCACAACCATGGTCAGAAACCTATTTCCCTCCTTGATTCTAAGAGACATAATCCGTTCATTTATGAATTTCCATTCGCAGATGGATTCTTCCATTTCCTTATGGATTAAGAATCCAACCCCAGCCCTAGCTCTGTCATTCATTGCCACTCCTGAGTACAGTAGAACGAAACCATCTTTAATGATCTCACATCCTTGTCCCTTTTTCTTTGTCTCGGTTATGGCAAGGTATTTAAGATTTGTTTTCTTAACTTCGTCGACGAGTTCAGCTTCCTTTCCATTAATACTTCTTACGTTCCATGTTCCGTAATCAATAGTCCTATTTCGTCGCCAGGTCGGTGATCTGTTTTTCGGGCAATTTTCATTTATTTTTCTTTGCGTGTTTTGTTTAATTGTTGTTTGAATTCGGAGAAGTGAGGGATTGGCACACTGTCTCCTATCCTGGTTGAGAGGGCTGCTCCCCTCTTTTGGACAATATTCATCCAAATCGAACATTATTGTACTTTTTTTTGTTTTATAATTTTTGAATAGACAATCCCTTGAAAAAGTCGACAAACAATCGACGAAACGTCGGAAACAAAATATTGTAATTTAAAAATTTAATTTAATTTATATTGAAGAAATTTAGGCCCTATTAGCCTAAAAAAATTGAATGAAAAAACCGCACTATATTAACGTCGAAATAAATCTTATATATTTCATGGTTATTTCATTGCCTATACTTTCCATCAACGCATATGACCCATACATTTTACGAGGTTTTTCCCTCTCGAAAATTACTTACACATGCCCATCTGTTTATGAAAGTACCGCATAATGCTATGTTCACACTTGGGTTTTTAAGCGCGTTTAAGTAAAACGTTGTTGTTTTAGTTAATCAAAGCCATTCACATTACATTTGAGATGATTAAGATGACAGTTGATTAAGCCCTTATGACACTACATTTTTAATGCTTTGTTCAAGTTTTGGTGAACAGTGCAAATATAAAGTAATAGAAAAATTAACCAAGTGCGAAGGGTTCAGCTGTATTAAGATAAATGGCAAGCTGTCAAACATTTTACTAAAGTTATCGATCAAAAATGAAGTTATGTCAAAAAAAATGTAAAATTGTTTAACTTAAAATTGACATTTCAAGCTTGAAATATCAAAAGTGTTGCTAAATCAGCGGTTTATGGGCAAATTCATCGATTTACCGCTTTTTGTTTCTAGGTTTCTCCTAAACAAAAAGTTGGCAACATTTAATAAAATTAACAGAACAGGGATGGCTTAGTTGTTTCAATTGTACTTTTTTGTTGATACTTTTTAAACTAAGATTTATAATACTTTTTTGTGGTGTTTTTAAGAACATAAATAAAATTAATTTCAACTAAAAAAATCTTTTAGTACAATAAGGGTAAAAAAGTACAATTTTAAAAGGTTGTTGGTACAATTTTAAAAATGCTCAACGCCATCCCTGAAACAAAACCATAAGGCTGTGTTCATACGGCTCATGTCTTATTGACAAGATTGCTAATTTATAGGCGAGAGGGACGAGGGGAAAAGAAACGAGTACACAGATGCATGTACTGCCTTTACGTTTTGCTTTTTCATTCGTTGTTTAATTTTGTTATTGTTTTCAATATCAAAAAAGCACACATGCATATTCACGACTATACAAAATAAAAAACATGTCGTCAACATGACATGAATCATTTGAACGCCAATTCATGTTCAATGAAGAAAAAGGAAGAATCTTGTCAATAAGACATGAGCCGTATGAACTCAGACTAACAATAGAAAAAAGACCAAAAACCTTTGTTTACATTTTTTAAAGGTTGCTCTTTCTAGCATTTACTGTTTCTTTCTATCAATTATGCATCAATTAATGAATAAAAAAATGTTGTGTCATAAGGGCTTTAAGAAAAAAAAAAAAAAAACACAACAAACAAATTTATATTTTTTAAAGTATTGAAATGAATAAAAATACTTTAATAGCCGAATTAAAATAATCGAAATTTGGCTTAAAAACCATAAACAGTTCAACAAAATAACCACAATACTAATTATTGTTAGAGCACGGGATCTTTGTTTGCTTACATTTGCCCTTCAAGTTGTGCTGAAAAAGGTCAACGGGGAAGGGAAAGACGACAAAGAAAAAAAAAAATTTTAAACACAAAGAATTCTTGACAGGAAGAATTCTTGGCAAATAGTACGACAGAACGCAAGTAAGGAAGAACATGTGAATGAATTAAAATGGATAACCATTCAAGGCAAATTTCGATCTACCAAAGGTTAAAAACAATTTGGTTTAAAGATTGATGTTTGACTATCGACTGCCAGCAGTCGTCAATGGCTGTAAGAGTAAAACGGCAAACCGCTCTGAAGAGATTGCGTGGTTGCAATTGAAACATGTAAGGGTAACCTGGCCGAGAAAGCCTGGGTTCGATTCCCGCGGCAGTCAAGAATTAAAAATTATCAAAATATTTGAATATCATGTTGTAAAATTTCTTTCTTCATAAATATAATTTAATGAAAATTTAATTTGATGAGCTTTAGCCTAATTAAAATATCGAAATTTGGATTAAAAACCACGGTTCAACAAAATAACCACAATATGTACTTATTAATACTTTAATAAAGTTATCAGAGAATTGTTTTAAACATAATAATGATAAAATTTAATAAATTTATTTAAAAATGGAATAAAAATATCAAGAGGAAATCGTGGTCGGTTGTACACGTTAGAGGTACGTTCATTGTGGCCGATGTTACATTATACTCAGTTTGAGGTATGTTAAGAGGATTCTATGTGATTAATAAAATGATTTAGTTGTTATCATGTCAATTTGAAGTGATAAGCAAATCACTTAAATGTATGGTTAATCATCTCGATTTTGATGTGATTAGAGCTTAATCACGAGCTTAATCACACTTAGACGCGTTTAAAAACCCAAGTGTGAACATAGTATAACAGCACGAGAATCATAAGTGAGTTAAAGACTGTGGTTTTCTTTTTTTTTTGTGGAGATGTCTTTACTTTTGAAACGCTTCCTTATACCCTTTATACACTTGCATACATTTCGGAGGAACGCATGGAAGATGTTGGAAATGTGAAATAATCGTTCACACTTGAAACATCTTACATTTACTATCAATAAAAAATGTCACCATTTGTTGAAAAAAAAAACTTTTATTTTTTTTAAATACTTTTTTTTTACAAAAGTGCCAACATTTCAAAATATAACACCAAAATGGACTTCTTATTCATTTCGTTTAATATTTTTAGAAAAATTAAGCAAAATAAGGCTTGCAAAAAAGGAAAAACTTGAGAAATGGTAACGCTGCTTTCAAAGCAACTTCATTTTGTCATTGATGCCACAATAATAACAGAATTTATTGCCACTTTTCTAGTGATGACACTGAAAGAATCGAAAAATGTAAATGTGAACAAAATGAGATAGTAACAATCTGTAAAGCTTTTGAAAAATTTTGATTTTTAGCCCCATGTATTTCTTATGGGAAAATTCCAACATCTTCGCAAATTGATGTTAAATGTTGACAAGTGTGAAAAGGCTATTAGTCTTTAATAATTAGCTCGTGTTTGCAAGTATGTACTTTACTTTGTTTTATTTCAAGGCTGATGTTAGTATCCTTATTTACAGCGGATCCAAGTTGGAAAAACTTTTCTACCACCTCGAAATTTCAATTGCCCGATTGAACTACACTATGCTGTGCACTATGTAAAGTTTTCAGACCGTTAAGCTTTTCGATAAAAAATAGTGTGTACAAAAAAAAAAATAAATAAAATTCACATGTTTTTCTCTAGCCAATACTTACTGCTTGTTTTTAGGAAATTAAAACTTAATTTCACGTGAGAATTTATTTTGAAAACAAAAACAAATTTTCGTATTTTATTGTTGTTTTAAATAAACTTAATTTCTCACATGAAAATTTGCTTTCATTTTCTAAAACCAGCCATTTAAGCTTTAACTTGGAACCTAACCAACCTGAAACTAAGACATAAAACTTTTGATACACAACTTAACAGCATTAGTATTTTTAAAAACTTTCATCTCTTTCTATATAGTCTTTCTTATTAAAATCCCTTTAAAAAACAGCATATGTCCAATTACCCTTGAGAGCTTTACAAAAGATGCTCCGCATATTGCCACACATCAGTATCTTCATCAGCATCAGACAGTATGCTCACGGTTATAAGATTCTCTACGTGCCACAGATCCGTCTCGTGTTCAATTTTTTTTTCTCGAATTTCCAATTTTTGCCACGATTCACTAAAAGCTACTTTGAGTATTTTCCAATTTTTTGCGTATTATTTTTTTCATCAGTTTAACAAATATTTTTTCCGTTTCAATATGCCAATAGTATTTTGTGTGTATGAAAGTGTTTATGTTGGTGTTAGTGTATGTTTGTGTGATATTTTAGTTTTTTGGTATGTTTGCCTTGTTGCATTTTACCGCAACGCATATGTCCTGAAGGCAAAACAGTTGCTTCCTGTTGTTATTATACAGTTGTTGTTCTCCTTTTTTAGAGTTGGTGTGCGTTTCATTTCGTTTTGTTCAGTTTTATTATTTTTTTTTTGTGTGAAGGATTGTATGAGTGTGTGTGTTTGTTTTTTGCTGAGGTTGATTTAACGAAAATAAATCATGTGTGAAGGTGTTGCTTTTATGCAGCATTTTGACATGTCGTAACACGTCTGACATTTTTAATACCCCCACGAAATTGAACAAGTAAATGCAACTTACTTTTCATTTCCTCTGTTGGTTTTTTCTATTTTTTTTTCGTCGGTGAGTTTTTTTTTTAACAGAAGCACCATCTTCGAAGTATCAAGGAAAAAACTTTTATGATTTTGGTATGTTAGTTGTTATTTTAATTTTTTTTTTGTATTAGACTTTTATATGAAATTACAGTGGTATAAAGAGAAAAGTCCTACAAATTATGGAACGCTTTTGTATTGTGAGGAATCTTGTTTCAAGTTAAAGCACATTTAGAATAGAACAAAATTATATTTCATCACTTTAAGAATACAACCAAACTTAAATCATCTCAATTAAGTATAAACATTCAGCTACCAAACACGAAGTTAATACTGCGCGATAAAAAAAAAAATAAAAATTTTTGGGGTTTTTATCATGAGTTTGGAAGGTGAGCTTTTTTGAAAAGTTAATGCTAATATGCTCTAAAAGTTTTACTTGTTATTTATCTGATGCAAAGCCGGTATATCTGGCAATCATATTTAGTGCATAAGAGATGTCCTTTTTATACCGCCCACCACAATTCGTTGGGAAGAGGGTATAATAAGTTTGTCATTCCGTTTGAAACTTTTTTATTATTATCTCAGACCCCATAAAGTGTATCTATTCTGGCTTCTTGAGTAATTCTTAGTCGATTTAGCCATGTCCGTCTGTCTATCCGTCTGTTGGAAACACTTTCGAAAACTCAAAAGAAATGCACAAACTTGGTGTCAAATGGCTTGTTGTTACTCTAAGCACTTTGAAATTGAAATCCAGCAAAATGCGTTAAGCTGGATCTTAGCTATGAATCAAAATGTAGAACCACCACCCTATAAAATTGATAATTCTGTAACAAAAACTAACATAAAAGATTCGTTTTATTCGTGAAGATCGGTCCATAATTTACTGTAGGCCCCATATAAATAATACTCCCGGAAAACAGTTTAGTACGGCTTAAACCATAATTAATAATGTTATAATAATAAAATTAAGTACGTCACAGTTGTATAGGACAAGAAATCTCACTGTAAAATTTCGTTAAGATCGGTCCATAATTTACTATAGGCCGGCCCCATATAAAGCCCTCTCTGGTAAATTTATTAAGTACGCCTAAAACCGTAGCAGATATAGATATAGCGGTAAAATTTGCCTCAATTTGGCCAGAAAAAATATCAAGCAATTTTATGATACACGGTCCATAATTTACCTTAGATCCCATATTTATAAAAAATAGTATTGAGTATGAGATCATTTAACATTCAATTCAATCTATGATACGAGTAACTACAACTGAAACTTTAAGTAGGATTTAAAATCTTTTAAAATTTACAGGTCTTGGTCATCCTAATTTTCATTCTGTAAATTATTGTCTATATGATGTTTAGACCTTTTTAATAATTCGTGAGAGCTAATTTTTAAGCATAATTCGGCAAGTACGTTGTAGTTTTAACAACAATGATTATCTTCAACATTTTTTATTTTTCGAATTGTTAAAATTGTTGAGTTAAATACATTCAATTTATAAAGTATCACTATCCAGTGTGACACAAAGAATGCTGACGAAGGCCGTAGCAGGCCAGAAAATGCATTACATTCTGCTGGTGTCTAATAATTGTAAATTTTTCTGTACATACAATATACCTTATTGCTTTCCAAAGGAAAGCTAAGGTAAATAACAAGAAAATACAATAGTGGTATTCACACCGAACTTGTTAATTTGTTACTCGGTAGTTTGTTAATTTGTTAAAGTTACCAACTGTGAACGACCCCCTTTTTAAAACTTTGTTAGTCTGGTAACTTTCGTAGTAAAACAACTGATTTATTGTTCTGACACAATTTATTATTCTGGAAAAAATAAAACATGCCATGAGAAAGTGTAAAAAAACAATTGTCAACCATTTAATTACTCATGCTTTGACACAAATAACGTTTACTGACGGTAAGTAGTGAGTTACCAACTAACAACTATTTTATTAGGGGTGCCGTGTCGTTAATTTGTTAAATGTTAATACGGTAGCGCGTTAAATATACAAAAACAAAATGCGTGTAAAAAAGTAACGATTAACGACTAACAAACTAACAAGCTCGGTGTGAATTCAGCTAATATAATAGTCTGGTAGTGTATAAAGTCATTTCTGAAAAATTTAAGGAATAAGACTATTACAAAAAAGCTTTATAAAATACATAACTGAAATTTAGCTCATAGAATAAATTCGAAAAATAAAAAATGTTCAATGATTATCTTATTTTAAACACTAGTGGCCATTTTTTCATTAAGCGATTATCTTTTTTCCCAACGAAAAACTGCACATTAAAGAAATTTGGTTTTCTCAATGTCTCATTTTCCGGCACTCATCCGCCAATTATTTATTTTCCTTTTATTTGCCGTACAGATAAATTCAGTCAGCTGACTCCCAACTTTTGCATGTATTTTGAGTGGTTTTGCCAACTGAAAACAATGTTTTTTGTCAGTATATTGAGAAACCCAAAATTGCTAACGGACGGTTTATCGGTCCAATAAATTTATGTTGACATTAAGTAACAGACAGTTTGTCGATAATGGCCATAAAAGTCCAGTAAACTTTAGATTTTAATTTGGGATTTGAGCTGATGGCCTATGCTGCCAACGCTCACTCCCATATCAAGTCTCAGAATTTATTCTGTTGATTAACTAAATAAATAAGTAAATAATTTGGTATTTATTATTATTATTTATTTGCTTAATCTTAACGAATATAATTCTAAGTTTAAATCTAATTTGTGAGCACTAGCAACGTTGGCCATCAGCTCATATATAAATATATCCCATACGAATTGCAAACTTATCCGTTCTCAAGATTTTTTTCTATTCGAACAGTTTTTAGTTTCATAACTCGATATAGCAAGAAATTTTAACCATAAGGGGCTAAATCAAAAACAGGCTTAAAGCGCTTAATAAAAATAAAAAAGTTCAAAAAATGCGAGTTTTAAGTTTAGGGCTAACAATATTTAATCGCGTTTCAAGTAATGGACAAAGGGCAAAATCTAGCCCGAAAAGGGCTAAGTTGGCATCACTGTTTCATCACAGTTTCAATCCATTGAGTCATTACATTTTCCATTTAAATGAACTCCTACAAATTTGTACTTTTTGCAAGGGGTTTCATTTAATCGGGCTTTTACTTTAATCGGTTAAACGCTCGATTAATAAATCGAGGTTTTGGTTTAATCGGTTAATTTTGTTATTGATCGGTTAAACGATTAATAAAGTTTTTTTTTTTATAAATTAAGTAATTTCAATAAATACAAATGAAAAATTATTTACTATTTTGAGTTTATTAGTAAAAAAAAAAAAACAACAACATAACAAACATAACAATTCACGAACTAAAACGAGCAAACAAAAAAATAATTCATAACTATTCAAAACATATTTTTAATTTAAAACATACAGTAGTTTTCGCTAATAGTCACATCCTTGCAATCCTTATATGCGTCATAGTGGCATATATGTAAATTTGTCTTATAGTCACATTAGCGATATAGTCCACGTTATGGTTGCAACTAAAGGATGTGACTATAAGCGAAAAGTACTGTATAATCAAGTTATGTTGAATAAGGGAAATAAAAAATTCATATAAATTACACCGACATCAGGCTTATGGTTTTACAACATAGTTGCATACTGTATAAAAAATAGTTAAAATAATAACAAGATATTTCATAACTGATACCAACGGCAAAAACGGATTTTTTACGAGTAGAGAGTTTATGACAAAAATTAAATGATTTAATTCATTCTTTCTTTGAATGGATTTTTGATTCGAAAACTAAAAAGAACTTAGTAAATTTTGCTAATGTGACTATAACGCCATCAATTTGCTTTACTTTTCCCTCTGACTACTGTTGATAAATGGCATATACTCTGATAGAAAAGGCGTCATAACGCTGATGTATTTTGACATCAGTACCATGACAAGTGTCTTTGTTTTTGACCCCATGACACTTTTCATCAAGGTGATGTCAACCTTAACATCACTTGGGCAAAGTATCATCAGGGTCAAAATGAAATTATGTCATCAATGGGATGACACATCGGCATAACAGAAATGACGAACATGTCCTTAGTGCGATGACGCAGTTACATCGAAGAAAGGACACATTAGCATCAATTTAATGACAGTTTGTCATTAAGTCAAAGTCATTGGAATTGACCCAAGTCAAAGTCAGAGACTTACATATGTTTTTTGAATTACGACCTTTGTTTACAGCAGAACTCTCAATAATAAGACACCAGCACCATGCCCCATATGGTTTTCGTAATCATTCTACTTTAAAAATTTGATGTATTTAACTAAATAATTTAAAAAAATAGAATATATGAATTTTTGCTTCTTATAATACATTGTAATCATGAAAATAATGTTAATAATAAACAAAATGTGGCATCGAATGAATGTCACTATAGTCATAAAAAAGATGACATGTAAAAAATTACCAAATTGTACGAAGACGTTAGTCATTGCATTGATGTTACTTTTTGCATAATTGATGCCATTTGTAGTAACATTGATGTCACAATCCTGATGTTAGGCCATCATCAATATGAAGATGCATTTTTCTATCAGTGTATGGCAAATGTGCTTATATCGCTAAATGGACTATAACGTTAATACTTTATATTAAAATAACTTATAGCGGCAAAATAAACAGATAAAATGGACTATATCGCTAATTTGACTATAAGCGTAGTGACTATAAACGAAATGTACTGTATTATGTATTTATTAAAATATAAACTGAGGTTATTTTGTTAGAAATTTAAATAGTTTGAGGAGATCTTATAAAATAATCAGTTTAGAAAAATAATTTGGTTAAAATGTTTGGGATTTAAGCGACTCTTTTCTTTAGTTTTGATAAATTTTGAATTTGAAAAAATTCTTTCACTTTCACTGTTGGCAGGTTACCATCTAACTCATCCTGGCAAAGCTCAGTCTGCAGAAAAGTTCCGTCTTTCCGTCTTTCCGACTTCCTTAATTTCTGTTTTTGTCCTGTATTTCTAGAAGGAAATATATTGTATGAAAAACTTTTTCTAAACATAACTTTTTTGGTGCACTTTGGTAACTTTTTTGGTGCACTTAGGTACAGATAACGTTGTATTGTAAAATGCATTTCAAAAGCGAGTAGCTTTACAACTGACTTTTTGGAACTCACCCATATTTAAAAACAGAATACATATGGTTTAATACTACAAAAAATTACAAATTTTGTTATATTGGTTAATCGGTTAACCGGTTTAATCGTTAATTAAAAATAAACCAATTTTAAATTAACGATCAGTTAATCGTGTAGTAATTAATGATACCTTAGTTTTCGCCCTTTAAATTTTTAGGGTGAAATCTTCTTGTATAGGTTTCTTGCTTTTGATCATATATTTTGTTTTCATTATATTTATTCGTTAATCATACGATTATTAAAAGTTTTTGCTTGATATTTTGTTTAAATATTTTCACTGTGTAACACCAACCACGTCCATACTCACATGTGCATTTTTCCTTGTACATACATACATTTTCTATATGACTTTCAGCCTGTTTGTGTGCTTAAACATCTGTGTTATATTTCAATATCCTGTTGCGTGATTTCGTTATTTACGTTTGTCTCTTTTTATGATTTCCAAAAAAAAAAAAAAAAAAAAAAAAAATAAAACAAAATTTGTTTTTGCCCACCATTTCTATTGTGAGTTTATTTTTCTAGTTTGGTTTGTTACGTGGCAAAGTCATAAGTCACAAATCATATATTGTTTGTTATTTTTTTACTTTTTTTTTTGCTCTTCATGTTGGTATTTTTTTAGACACGGTAATACTTTCTTTTTTTTATTTAGGTAATACTTGTGCTAACAGGCCATACACAGTCTTTTTCTTCTTCTTTTTTGTTGTTGTTTGTTTGCATTCATATTTTGGCCATAAATCATGTGAGGATTTTCACCAATAACTTAATATATTATCTTAAATTTGTTCATGTTAGTTGTGGCGTTATGTTGTAATTTATATTACGAATGAAATTTTTTGATTTCTAATAAAAACGAGAGAGAGTGGGCGATTTTTGGAAGAATTTGTTAAAAAAAAATAAGAACATTTCAAATTGCTAACATAATTCTTTGTAAATTAAGGAAATATAATGGCGTAAATTAGACTTAAGTGTTAAAGCTGAAATGAGACGTGACATAACCATAATGCCACAGCTGTAACGACGAATTTAAAAACCAAAATTGAATTGGTTTGTATGGTATGTTTATGTCGTTTTGGTAATACATTGGCTATGGTAATACAGTTTTGGTATGGTTATGTCACGACATAAACATACCATACAAACCAATGCAATTTTTGTTTCTACGGTCATCGTTACGGCTGTGGCATTATGTTTATGTCACGTCTAATTGGACTTTTAAGTATACACAGGAATTTAAAAGCTGGAATGGTTAAGGTAGGAAATTCTCTTTTTTGAATGCAAGAAGCCAATATTAGTTTGACTTTTTTAAGCCGATAGCCATTGCTGCTAGTGCTTTTAGCTTTAAGTTTTTTTTTTGTAATTTGAATTTTATAAAATATAAAACCAAAAAAAGGAAAAAAATTTGACTTTCACACGAAAAATTCTTTCGCCGAGTGAAACCAAATTCTGCTGCAATTAAGATATTTTATTAAACACTGATATTAAAAATCTTAAACAAATTATTTTGTTAAAAGTGATTCTGAGTCGAACGGTATACTAACACAACAGCACAAACGCTAAACACTCTTCATTATTGTGGTATGGCCGCTGATATTATCCCTTTTAGCTCTTTGCTAACATTTATTATCACGGTGCACTGCATATGATATACAAATTGTCATTGTTATTTCTAAAAACCATCGATTACAATCAATAGTTTTCGATAGTCTTTTAAACTTAGAAAATTTCCTACATAAAAAAAACATATATAACAAATTCGAGAAGAGATTTTTAACATACACAGCAGATAACGGATAAAAGAACTTCTCATATACTTAAGTGAAAAGCGCTTTTAAGATAGTAAAGCGTGTTTTTTAGAGTGTCAGAACTTTAAGTTGGCATCACTGCTTTATTTGAGTATCCACTTTATACCTGATAGCTGCTTTTTGTTTAGTTTGCTTTCAAATTTCATTATGAATCTACGTACACCAGAGCAACGCGTGAAAATTGTTGAAATTTTTAATCAAAATAATTGTTTTATTGGTCAAACTCATCGTGCACTTCTTCCAATTTTTGGCGTACATAATCGTCCTTCAGAGCGGCTAATTCGAAGAACAATAGATCGTTTTCGGAACACATTTACTGTTACTGATAATGTGCATACCGTGAGACGCCGAACAGTGCGCGCTGAAGAAGCTGTAGCCGCTGTTCAGAAAGGAATTAAAACTTATCCTAATCAATCAATTCGTCGCCGTTCTCAGCTACTGGGGTTTTGTCCTTCCCGCTTTATTGAAGATTTTACGAAAGGATCTTGGATTAATAAAATGGCAATAACCTTGCTGATATGCGGATCCAACAGGACGGAGCCACATGCCACACAGCGGGCGCCACAATTGATTTACTCAAAGAAACTTTTAAAGAAAAAATAATTCACGTAATGGCCACCAATAAACCCCATTGGATTACACGCAAAGAAAAAACATAGTTGTGGTAAACATATTCTAAGAGCAACTTATTATGATAAGATTCATGATTGTAGTCACCATATTTAAATTATTATTGAATCATATTATGACTAAATATTAGGGTATTCATTTAATCGGCCTTTTGCTTTAATCGGTTAATCGCCCGATTAATTAACCGAGGTTTTGGTTTAATCGGTTACTAATCGGTTAATTTTGTTTTTGATCGGTTAACCGGTTAATAATGTTTTTTTTGTAAATTAAGTAATTTCAATATATAAAAACGCATTAATTGTTTATTATTTGGAGTTTATTAGTAAAAAAACAATATCATACCAAATTCTTGAACTAAAACGAGCAAAAAAAAAAACAATTCATAAATATTTAATATGCATTTTTCAATTAATACACAAGGTGTGCTATCTAGTCATATCGCCATATTATCCCAAATAATATTTTACAATTGTTTAAAATAAATATTGTTGTATTTCAAACAAAATAATGCTGTGTTCATTGATTCTTCATAACTGCCCACAACAGTTATATCGTCGGCTTAATATCCTTTCAGCACATTTAACAGGAGAGACGAAAAACTTCTTAATTTTCCTATTTGCAGCTTGATAGAAAATTAAAAATACAGTTAGTTTAACACCCTTCAAGACTTAAATAGAATAAAAACCACATGCTGGTCGACGAGGTGTACCTTTCTCTGCCACACGGCATCAAAATCTCAATTTACATAAAAAGTGGATTTAGCCGGTTTGCATATTAAGCCGACGATATATATTTCTTGTAATTTTTTAAAAACATAAGACTTTATGACTTTCTTGTATATCCCCCAAATATGTATTTATAAAAAAAATAAACTGAGATAATTTCAGTAGTTATAGGAAGGATTTCTTTTAAAATAATTTTGTAAAAAAAAAATTTTTTTTTTGCCAATTTTGACTTTTCTTTCACTTATCGTAGATGAATATCTAATTTCTCAGTCCTTTTCCAGGATTTCTCTTAACATATAAAATACTCCATTATGCCTTTAGAGTTTTTTTTTTTAATTTTTAACACTTCGTATTGTTTCGGTTAATTCTGTTAAAAGACTAATATGAGAAGATATAAGAAGAAACAAATACATAACTAACACGTACATAGAACAGAAAAAACGTGTTGGTAATCAAAACTTTAACCCATTTTTCGCCACATTCCTGTTGATCGATGATAAAGATAAAAAACATTGTAATTTTAGTCACCAGTCGGCGGAAAATGTGTTAAAATGAAGATCACTGAACACCTTATTTGTTTTAATGAAAAAATATATTCTAAAATCACAAACAAATGTGTTATAATACTACAAAATATTGAAAATTTTATCACATCGGTTAATCGGTTAATCGACTGAAATTAATCGGTTTAATCGTTAATCGTAAAAAGCCAATTTGAAATTAACCGATCAGTTAATCGGGTAGTAATTAATCGGTTAACCGATTGACGATTAACCGAATGAATACCCTACTAAATATACTCTTAATATAACAACATAATATTTTTCCCTTAATCATATTATTATTCTGTTAATCATACTAAGTTAAGAAGTAATCAAATTATTATCATGCTAATCATAATAAGTTAAGAACTAATCATATTATTGTCATGTTAATCATAATAAGCTAAGAAGTTATCATGTTGATCATAATAAATTTAGAAGCAATCATATTATGATGCAGCCCCTTTCATAACTGTCATAAAAATACAAAATAAATTGAAATTTTTTTGCATCGATTTTTTATTTTGTGGCTTTTTACCATTTTTCTTAACGTAAATCAAATAGCGGAGTTCAATATAAGGATTGCAAGAGATCAAATGCAAAATCTGTGGTTTTCATGGGCAACCGCGTCTGTGCATTTTGCCGATTTTGAGATGTTGATGCCATATTGCCTAATTTTAAACACTCTTTACATGTTTCATAAAATTTTTGAAAAAAGATGGATCAATTCCGATTTTTTAACGTAATGTCAAAGTTTAAAAAGTGCAATACCTAGCCATGGTTTGATCCAGAATGGTTTTTCGGCTTTCCTGAAACATTTGTTTTAAGGCATACGCCGATGCCCATGAAAACCACAGAAATGTCGTAACACTTTTATAAAATATAAAGAAATCTTTGTATGTTTTGTTGTTTGATTTTACAAAAAAACTACGATATTTTGCATTTGCACTATTACACCACTAATACCGAATGATCTCCGCTAATATATTAATTTCTTTAAACTTATTTTTTTATGGGAATTTTTCTTTAAATAGTTAAACCGCTCACATATAAAATAAACGACACAACTGATTCAAAATTATTTTACAAATGGCGCTTACATAATATTATTAGAGTAAAAATAGTTTGATTTCATCTTAAACATAATATGATTAATGTATAGAAAGTTTTCATGTTATGGCTATTTAATATCATGATATGGTTGTGAGTAATATAATTTGTTTTGAAAGTTATCATAATTTAGTTGTTAGAAAAATAATTATTTTTCGGTCAACAATACTCAACTTTATAATTGCGATCAAAATTGATATGTTTACAGTATTTTTTGTGAACGACAACAATATATTGTTACATTAAACATAGTGTTGTTGCCGTAACAATGCCCAACCATATTTTTTCTCTGCGTGTATTTTCTTTGGAGTTATGTTAAGTCACTTCGATAAAAAACAAACAATTGAACAGCTGGAAATCAACATTCGAAGAGTTATCTGCGAAATACGGCCGCAAATGCTGTGAAAAGTTCTTTAAAAGTGGTGTTCCAGATTGCGGCTTCTGCTCGCCAGCAGAAATTATATTTAAGCATTAATTTCTTTTCAATTAAGCCCGTTGCTTTGATATTAAAAATATATATCTTTGTTTTTTTATGATTTAAACTTGTGCCACTCTATAAAAACACCCTTTATGTCACAAGCACCGTGTCTTTTTTTCATATGTAGTCTGTATTCTGTATAAGAAAACTTTTTATATAAAAACTGATACAAGAAATTATTTGCCATATACCAACAATTAAAATGCTTAAAAAAATATTTAGTATAAGAAATTTTTCTTTTCACGGCAATAAACATAATATTATAGGTGCAGGTAACTGAGTGAGTGCGAACTTATAAGACAAAAATATTGGTACTTTTTGTTTTCCTTCTGGTACTTTTTGATTTTTGCTAATATTTTACCCACAAAGATAAAAATAAACATGCACGGTCCTAAGTGAATAAGAATGTCTAAGAGAGAGCTTTTTGGTACTTTTCGTTCTACATCTGGTACTTTAAATAGTTTCCGTTAATGATAAACATAGAAACATAAATTAAGCATGCAGTGTCCTGAGTGGATGCCAATCTATAAAGAAGACTTTTTTTGACACTTTTTTGTTTTTGAATTGATATTTTCTAATACATATTTTTAATATTTAACTAACAAAATTAAATTTACTCACGTAGAAGATAATATTTGAACCGGATGTTGGTCCCTCGCCAAAGCGCTCCACTAAGACGAAAGAAATATATGCTAGTGACATGTAAGTTCAAGTATATATGAACTTTGAACCTGAACTACGTTGTCTTTATATTTTAATAAAAATTTATGGTCGAATTTTGACCATTAGGCGAACACTTGTCTTATGAAAATATAAATATAGTAAGATGGTTGATGGGCACAAAAACTTTATGCCGGTTAACAGTTTGTATGCAGGGTATGCGAAATTAATGACTGATTCATTTAATTTTAAATAAGCTTCGTTTTTGTGAAAATTAAAACGTATGCACAAAATTTTATCAGATTTTCTTAAAACTTGCGACGTGCTTACGTGAACAGTCAACCAGCCAGCCGGACGTACGGACGTCCATCGTTAGATCGATTCAGATAGTGATTCTGAGTCAATCGATGTACTTAAAGGCGAGTCTAATATTTGCATGTGTTTCATCCATCAGCACATAAGTATGTATACGAGTCTAAGTTCATAAACATTATAATTCTTTGCAGATAAGGTCGAAAATGTTTCATCACTTTTAACGATGCAAAGTCGGCTTATTGCTTACGTTTCGATAACTTTTTGAGTGGTCTATGGGACAGACAACATTGTTAAATTTTACATTTGCCATACTCTTTCCACTATGCTGGAGGTCGGTGCACTTTTTCTACGAAACTAAATAGACTCTAACAATCTTCCATCAAAAATCAAATGTCTTTTAAACAATTAAACCAATTATAAAGCACTTTGTTATTTGCTATTTAAGATAATTCAACATTTTCCCTGATTTGATGCCTTAAATTATCTTTTAAATCCTACAATTTTAAACTTTCCTTGGTGAAAAAATTTTCAAGATGAATTTCTAGGTAAATCGTGGAGAAAACATATTGAGCGTAAGAAAAAACACATTTTAAATTGGTTGTAAAATATTGATAAATCGGCAATATTTCATTTTATGTTCAATTGCGTTTCTCTTTAACACATTTTTATGTAGCATTAAACAATTTTTAAAGATAAGTCTTCCATATTTTCAACATAATCAAAATATATCAGTTCCCTAGTCGAGCGATGGCAACCTTGTAGAAAGAAATCTTACTGTGTTATTGAAGGTGTTATGTTATATTTGATTTTCTTTACGTAAATCTAATACATTACAAATTTTGTTAACGTTAGTAAAATAAAACAAGGGGAAAATAAGGAAAGAACGAGAACATTGTTAAAATTTTGCTTAAAAGCTGCCAAATGAAGTAAACAATAAGAAAACTTCCAAGTAGACGAGAAAGAATGTCTATTAGTAGTGATACTCATTCCCCCACACTTCTTTACTTATGTATGTGCTCAGTATGTGTACTGTAATACTTATATAGTTATATGTAATGGTTAAAGGTAATAGAAGTAAAAAATAACAACAATAACAACATAATGAAGAAAATTGCTTATCATAAGAAAATTTTCCCACAGCTAAACACAAAAACATACAACACAAAGTTATTGAGTGGAAAATATAATGATTCAACTAACACACTTTCACATACATATTACACACATTTATAGCTCCATGTATGAGCTTGTGTGTGCGTTTGTGTAGTCGAGAGTATGTGGAATATCTTAAGTAACTGATAGCGCTACACGTTTACGTGCCTGTTTGTGTGCCTGTGTTTGTTAGGTTAACTAGCATTTAAAAGGTTGCTTTAGGAAATCTCTTCGCTGGCCTATATTTGAGAAGAATGAGTTCATATTACGTTATTTGTTTGGGGTGGAAGTAATTTCGTTTAGCTCGAAAGTGTAATTCAAATTGATTTGTTTAGGTGTTATAAAGGGTTCCTATTCGAGAATTCCTTTAAATATTTTTAAAATTTCCAGCAAATTTTGTTTAAGAAAAACTTCGGAAAATTTTAAACAAAATTTACGTTTGTATGACATTTATATTTGAGATAAGATAAATCGAAAAAACCGTTGCCATTTAAGCCCCAAGAATGCACCTGGTATTAATAAGATTTGTAAAAAAATGCTTTTGGAAATCAAGAATGGAAGGTTTCTTAAATTACCATAATACCTAAGTCAGGAAAAGATCACACAAATAATGAGTCTTAAAAATCTTTTGGCTTATTATCTAATATATCAAAACTATTTAAGAAACTATAAGTGTCAAAATTAAATCCGATTTGATTTTAAATGAAAATAGATGCATTCCAAACCATCAATTTGGACTTAGAAGAAAACATCACAAAATAAAACGAATAACACTAGCAAATGTCATCTTGAAAGCATTTGAAGAAAGAAAATATTGCTCTGCAATCTTTATTAATGTTTCTTAAGTTCTTGAAAAATTCTGGCATGTAGGCTGAACAGATCAATTGAAGCTAAAAGTACCCGTAAACACACAAAAGTTAATAAAGGGCTGGATCGTTGATAATTTTATAAAGTGAAACGGATGCTACTGTCGCATAAACCCATTTGGCACTCTGTCCAAAACTAGTGGATTTGCTCAAGCAAAAGTAACAATCAACCGAATGGCAGAGCGGCTCTCTCCATATCATCGCCACACCGAATTTCATGTATCGTCTAATGTGGAATAAAACTACACTTTTTAATTAATTCAATTGTATATATAAATTTAATCTTACTGTGAACAAACATTATTTGTTGACCATTGCTAATGAAAAGTTGCAGGTGCTATTCCAAACTACTGCAGAGAATTCTGTTGTAATGAATCGATGAACCTACGTCTATTTGGTTGGGGGACAAAATTTCCACACACGTAATGGAAATTCTTTGGATTGTTAACGCACTCAAATTCTCGTTTTCTTTTAGGCTTTTTGGTGAACACAATGAAATATAATTTCAATCAAATTTGTGAGTTCCTATAAAATGCAAACAACCCAAACTACGTTTTATAGAAGCTGTCAGACAAACTGTATACATGTGATGCAAACCGCCGGTCGTCAGCCGGTTAGCCGACAGGTGTTTTTTCTAGCAAAAGCCGACGGATACCAAAAGCAACCCAAAACAATGACAGAGCCACAACTATTTCTTACACACAAAAATAAATTGTCGAAAAAATAAAACATTCGGAAAATTTTGGATTTATTCACTCAATTGCTTATAACTTTTACGAACATGCAGAGAAACCAAAAGTTTTTCCAACGATTTTTACTTTTACGTCGGCACAGAATCACTTTAAAATTAGATTTTTTTGAAAATGTGTCCTATTTTCATCGGTATATTTTGAACCGCGTTACCAATCAAAGATCCGATTATACATATTTGTTCATTATCTCAATACCTTGTATTTGGGAACGAAGAACGACGGACATTTCTAGCCTTGATTTTCGAATTCAGCGGGAGAAAATACATAAGGAGAATCACCTCTCATCAAATGTAAATTTTTGGTGTAAGCTAGTATATTCAAATAATGATTAAAGAAAGATATTTTTTAAATACACCTCAGAAAAACTTTGCGTTCCTTGGTCAAGACAAGATATAGTTTTTAATATAATTTAAAAAATTCCTCAGAGTTCATGGAATTAATAAATAATATAAGGATGAAGTAACCCTTATCAATATAAGATAAAAAAGATTATATGATAGAATAGGTTTTCAATTAGAAGTCTAGATAATGCATTAACGGGTCACATGGAACTACGGACTTATTTACCTAAGAAAGGATGATCTGGTGATACAATACGTAGAGCATGTGGCAAAGAGGACAAGACACTGGAACTTAAGACACTCACTTAAGCAAGTGTCCTGAATTTAATTGTTTTAGGAGCGAAAAATTGCTTATAGACGAAGGAACTCTTTATTTAGAGAGCACAACATGCCAAATTGTCATAGGTGTATATTTAAATAAGTATGGCTGATACATCACCGCCCTCTTTTCCAGGATATCAAAAAGAAAACGGAAAATTTTTGTAAAATTAATTCTAAAAAAAAAAAAAAAATATATAGACGCATCTTGGGCAAGGACATGGTGCTTAATTAGTTGTCCAACAAAATTTTGATTTCAATCAAATGTAGGATGATTACAGCATGAATGTTTCTAAATCAGTTCCTCTTGTTTTCTGAAAATATTATGATATCTCCCCTCCTCTTGTTTTCTGAAAATATTATGATTTCTCCCCTTAGATGTCAGGTCATTCCAAATAAAATCGGCTCTACTACACAAACAAAAATAAAGACTAATTTCAATTAAGCAATTTGTGATATTAATTAAACGTTTAAATCACTTGATTGAGTTTTTAATTAAAACTGATTTTATTTTTAATAAATGGTTTAATAAAAAAAAGGCGAGAATATTTTCTGTGTAGAAACCAGTGATGAACACACCACTGTTCAGACATGAGTTGCCTTGAAATTTTACACTAAAATATCGTCGGCTTAATATGCAAACCTGCCAACTCCCTTTCAGTACATTTTACAGGAGAAACAAAAAATTTTTTATATATGAAAAATATAGTGGGTTTTACACACTTCAATACTCAAATTAAAGGAAAACTACATGCTGGCCGACGAGGCGTATCTTCTCTACCACACGGCATTAAAATCTCAATTAAATGGAAAAGTGGATATAGCAGGTTTAGCAGGTTAATAAACCGACTATATGTCGAATTTTGCTTGCTGACAAAGTAATTAAAGCCATATCGATTGTGACATTAGCAAAAAGACGAAAAGAAATTACTTTTACCCTTCACTTCTCCGTTCACTAATTTAAAAGAAAGAATTTGATGTAGGTGGTATACCCTGCAAATAAAATTGGACCACTTGATCCATTTTGATAAAATGGACTACTACATGGACTGGTCCGATGTATTGCAAGCATGGACCATGTCATTGTTAAAAAGTGTTTGTAGTGAGACGACATGTCTTCGTTTTTAACGACATGATTTCGTTTTTAACGACTTCAAAACTAATCCTCTTGAGTATACCATGGAGTAGTTTTAAAAATACTCCTTTGTAGTCCAAAGCTGGGTTATATGGTCCTGCCCTAGCGAATCGTTATGTTAAATAGACCATGTTTTTTCATACGTTTGGGTTACTTTTGGTCTAGTCTTCGTCCCTTGTGGGCCACACTTTACACGCGTGTTTGGACTGGTTCTATTATTTGCAGGGTAGTTCAAGCCGAGTATATTTTAAATGTATGTGTGCTTGTGTTAAAAGATATATTTATATGGGAATGTGTTTTTGTCTTACACTTCATGTCAATTCCATTAACCTGATGTTTGTTTACTTTTCTTTAGTGAAATTGTTTCTCTTTTACATACATCTTTAAACAAATTACAATTTATGTTTAATTTTTTTTTAAGGGGGAAATACGATACTTTTAGTTTTTCTTTTTGCTTTTTTTTTTGGCATATTTACGATTTAGTTGTTAAGAGAAGAAAAAATAATAAAATAGAATTGAATTGAGTCAATGTTTCTACAGCTTAACAAACATAAAAAACAGGTTATCCATTTTTCGGTTTCAAAAGTAAAGTTCAGTAAAGCACACATAAAGCTATGAATTTGATGAAAGTTTTATTTCATTATAATGCTTCGACCTTGCCATAACGAACACAGAAAAAATTCTAAAAATTGTTCACGTATTAAAGCACTAATCAAAGTAAATTCAGTTTTAATTTAAAATTTAATCAATTAAATTAAACATTTAATCAAGTGAAATAAACGTTAAATTGAAACTATTAATTTGTTAACTTTTGGAAATTTAATTAATTTTTTAATCCTTATCAAAAATTTTTAAATTGAAATCCATATTTATTTTTTCTGTCAATGTCATTTAAATGAACGCCTCTAGTTTGGTTGCAACAGTCGATCCTTTTTAAGATAGCTTACGACCACGTTTTCGCATATATCGGGCCGTATCTTGATGAATTTTGGCTTAAAATGCTCTAACGTTAGAGGATTATTCCCGTAGACACACGCAGAGAAAAAACATGTTTAAATATGGTCACCTCCAACAAAAGTGTTTTTAAAGAAAATTTTAAACATATTATGTTTAATTTAACTATATTATTGTCACCGACAACCATATTATGGTAAATTTAGTGCTCCATCAAGAGTCTACAACCATATAATGGTTGCATCAAAACATGTTATGATTAAATATGACAATAATTTGTTTTCAAATTAACAATAGTATTTTGCTCTTTTCCAAGAGCAACATGGTATGGTTAAAACCAAACCATGCTATTATAAGTGCTAAACATATTTTAGATGTTATTAACTATAACATGTTCGGAGACAACCATTATATGATTGTGGCCTGTTGAGTGAGCACTAAGTTTACCATAATATGGTTGCCGGTGACAATGATATGGTTAAATTAAACATAATGTGTTTAAAATTTTCCTTAAAAATAGTTTTGTTGGAGTTGAACATATTTAAACATGATTTTTCTCTGCGTGCACGGTATTTAAAGTAGCCGCACAAAAAAATATAATGACGTTAAATCGGATAATATTGGTGGCCAATTGACGTCGCCAATGGAAGAAATTACACGATCTGGAGCCAAAATCGTTCGTGTTGTGTTACCATCTTGTTGGAACCACATATCGTTTAGTTCAACTTGATTTGCAGGACAAAAAGTTATTAATCATACGGCCATATCGCCGTGGAAACGACAAATTAGAATTATCCGCTGAAAGAAGTGATATTTTCGGTAGTGATGATATAATGGCCACATCTGTAACGCTGCCAGTCTGTTAAAATTTTCATCATATGCTCGAAAAGTGGCCCCGTTTAAACCACCACTTTTCTGTTGCAAGTTTAAACTTGTTTTACTTAATCTTCGGTTGCTAAACGTTCCATATTTGTAAATTGCAAACTTTTTGCTAAATAAATGACACTTTAGATGACAGATATTTAACAGCTGACAGCCTTTGCCAGATCGTCAGTTTTGAAACCACTAAATGGATAACCCAGTACAATCACTTGGACATGAACATGTAAACTTGTAAACATTGCCTAAAAGTATGCTATTCGTTTATTTGTGTTACATTAAAGTTTACCTCTTCTATTTCATGTTACACATGCAAACATACATAAATTACTTGCTCTTAGATGTTTGTACGTATATGTTAACGTTTTCGTGAAACGGTAAAAATTGTCTGTACTTTTTGGGGGAAAAATGGTTAACATTTTTTTCTTAGACATTCCATGGGTATATTTTTCGATTTCCCATAGATTTTGTTAAGTTGACGTAAATTACTTCCATTACATTAACACGCTTTAATTTCGTTTGTGTGTGTATATGTATTAAAATTTAGATTGCAAGTGTATGAAAGTTTCTGTTATCAGCAATTCAAAGCATTTACTTAGTTTGTAGGTATTTGCTCAACAAGCTCTAACGAGGGGAAGACATGGTTTTTGTTTTATTTTTTCCTTAAAGAAAAGCGAAAGAAAAAAGTTGCATGAAACACAGCTGTTAATAGGTTTATAAATTTATGAGATTTATTCGTTATTGAAGCGTAAAGTTATCAATAAATAAATGTTGTGCTAGCAATTTTTACGTAAAGTTTTCATGCGAGTTTACGTTGTATGAATGAGGAATATGTGTAATGCTTAAGCTATGAATATAAATATAGTTTAATATTAATTCTGCTAGAAGTTTCGGTAATAACCAGTTAAAGTTTGTCGATAGGAAAAACAAAAAAAAGTTACTACTTAAGAAGGGGTAAAAAATATTTTCAATAGGACTGTTCTTAATTAAGTCAAGGCCAATAATATAATTTATTAGCTTTTGTTTAATATGTCATTATTAGTCTATGTCAGGCTTTCTTTTAATACGATTTTCAAGAATGTTGTCTTCATTAACACAATTTTATTTTTTTAAGGGGACAAAGCAAGCAAAAAATTTTGATGATTTCGTTGCAATAAATACGTATACTGCATACTAGCCGCTTCTTTTATTGCTTCACTGCGTTATTCTACCTGCAACATAAGGCATACAATGTCACAATTTTTAAATGCGGTGCTAAATACTAGCCCTTTGATGACGAATGCGACACATATGTCCCATATGATTTTTTCCATGCTCCCACATTTTCCAATGAATTTTCCCTTAACCGATGTGGTTCAATAAAGAAATATACCTTTATTCTTTGGCATATTAATGAAAAATTTAAGTTTTGTGTTTCAATTGGGCTTAAAGGCCTCTCAAAGGCAGAAATTCGCATATTTTCTTTTTGCAATAATAGTTTCTTATACTTCGGGTTCCAATTATTACTGTTGGATAAATATTAAGGCTGGTTTTTCTGAGTTTAACTAGGTTTAGTTAATTTGAAGACAGCTCTGTGCCGCCATTACCAAGTTTTTATACAAAATTTTGACGGCACAGCTTAGTTTTGCTTAAAATGTTGTGTAATGCAATAATAAAAAAAATCAAATTTCGTCGAAAAACCCGAGTTTCAGACTACGCTTAACTAAGTTTAAACTAAATCCACATCTCAAAAACCCGGCCTAAGTATTGGATGTATCAACCTTTAAGTGAAGTTTTAAGCCAACGCATTTTAAGTACGTGTTAAGCAGGGCTACAAATTTGATGGAACTTATTGTCGCATTCGTCGTCAATGGTAAACATTAAGAGGGGGTGAAAAAGGGTATACATAAGTTTGTCATTTCTGCAATATTAATCTTAGACCCTATAAAGTATAGATATTCTGGGTCCCTATGAAGAGCAAAGTTGATTTAACAATGTGCGCCTGTCCGTTTGTCTGTCTGTCCGTTGAAATGGGGTTTCCGAAGCTCCCAGATATGATGGGGACTAGATTGTTTTATATATATGTCAGGTATGCTTCGTATTTTTTGCTATTGAGATTCAGCCAGATCGGTCCATAAATGGCGGAGATATGAGCAAAAAACCACGACAACCTCTAATTTTTTTATAAAGTCCCATGTTGTTTATGTACTATTTTTTATTTAGATTTTTTGTTATTTTTTTTACATGCCTTCTTGGACACATTAGCTATGCATTTTTTTTAAATATGAACACGAGCAGAGGTAGAAGGCAATTTCTGCCTCTCACAAATTATAAAACCGATTTAAATGAAATTTAAAACATAGATAGATCCATACTTATATGGACACATAAACTATGCATTTTGTTAAAAATAGGACCACGAGGGTCGATAGCGAAACTATCTAACAGATTTTAATGAAATTTAAAACATATTTATATGGACCTATTAGCATAACTTTCTGTCCTTATTGCATCATGGTGAAGGGTATATAAAATTGGGCATATAGCCGAATTTAGCACTCTTACTCGTTTCTTAATATTTTTATTTTATTTAATATTTTTATATTGAAAATAAAGAAAACATGAACAATTCAGTAGAAAACATGAAAAAAATAAAAACAAATTCATTTCAAATTATGAGGTCTAATAAATAGTTCATACACTAGTTCAAAATCAAACTAAGTTGTGATAAATTTCACAACAATTTTTATTCCCGGTAAACCACATTGCTCATTACCTTGAAAATAAACTTTGAATAATGAATAATTAAGTTTCATCGTAGACAAGTTCTATCTAATTTCTAGCAATCTGTGGATACTCATTGCTATAACACTATGCAAGATTTCTGAAGTCAACGAGTGCAAACCCTATTTGGGGCTTGCTAGCTAAGCTGCCATTCGGATTTTATGGTCTAATTTTGGCTAAAACCTAATTTTTCCGTATATAAGTTTGAAGAAAATTGCATTTTCGATTCAAGCCAGAAACTCTAGTCGGTTTTACTATAACGGACTGAAGATCTATGTTAAAAATGCTCGGTTATACTTAATAAAGGGTTGTCATACCATAATGCACGATGTTGATTGTGAGTCACGCCATAACGTCAAGTTTCGCAACATAATTGAACATTTCTTTGATTCAGTGTTTGACAAATTCAATAATGGAAAGGCACACAATTAAGGAGCGGGTTAAGATTGTTAAAGCCTTTTACGGAAATGGGCGTTCAGATCAAAATGCCTTTCGTGCACTTCGTGATTTTTTTGGTCAACATAATCGACCAAGTGGGTTCACATTTGGAAGAATTGTTCGCAAATTTCAGCAAACCGAGTCTGTAGGAAATGTGAAAACACCTGTGCATTCATGATTGGTCCGGTTTATGGGTTGGCGGCGTCATCGAAAACGAGGTTTTCCAAGCAATTACCGTGAATGGTAACAGACTTTCAACAGGATGGTACCACACAGCCAACGAAACAATGGCTCTTTTGCGCGAGAAATACAATGGCCGTGTTATCTCACGTCGTCGGGATATTTAAAAGAAAAAGTGTACGTCAGTAAGCCAAGAACAATTCAAGAGCTTAAGGATGAGATATTATGGCACATTAACGAGATTGAACCTCAATTATGTCTCAGAGTCATTGAAAACATGGCGAGCATTTGGCCGATATTTTGTTTCACACATAATTGTCACAGATTCTTCTCTTATAATGAAAAATGATAAGGTAATTCTCGGAATTATTTTTGTTTTATTTACAATTAACATCGTGTATTGTGGTTGGTATACCCTTTATAATTCTAACACATCTATCTATCTATATATATAAAATAGGATGTGTGTATGTAACGTATGGACACCAAAACGGCTGGTCCGATTTTGATGAAATTTTCAGGGAATCATCAGAATATTCAGGCGGGTGACACTGTGAAGTCTGCGGGCGGAGGGACGTGGCAAAATCCAATTTTCATATTTCACCACCAATGACTTCTAAATAATTTGGACGATTTTTTCTTTAAAATGATCGCCATGGTCCAACTTAGATTTATACGAAAAGAAAATTTTGCCCCGCCCACTTTTACGCCCACTTTTTTCGAATTACCTAAAATCAGAAAACGGCTCCATCGATTTGACAAATTTTTCTTTCAAATGTTCGTATTAATCCATTTGAAGTTTTCATCGAAAGAAAAATTTACCACGCCTGCTTTTACGCCCACTTTTTCTATTAAGCGCATAAGTTGAGAACGGCTTGACCGATTCAAACGATTTTATCTTTAAAATGATTGCCATGGTTGAACTTAGGTTTTTACGGAAAGGAAATTTTTCCCCGCCCACTTTTTTCGATTTACCTAAAATCAAAAAACGGCTCCATTGATTTGACTAATTTTTCTTTTAAATGTTCGCATTTTACGTTTTCGTCGGAAGAAAAATGTATCACGCCTACTTTTACGCCCACTTTTTCTATTAAGCGCATAACTTGAGAACGGCTTGACCGATTTGGACGATTTTTTCTTTAAAATCATCGCCATGGTCCAACTTAGGTTTTTAAGGAAGGAAAATTTTAAAGGCCGTAAATTTCGTTTAAAGCTCAATTTAAATCGTCTGGTAATACAACACTAATGTTTGCTTAGGGCCAGCAATGCGGACCGGGTCAGCTAGTCTTCTATAAATATAAAAGAAAATCGTGTTAGTAACACGTCTGATAACTCAAGAACGTCTGTACTGGATTTAATGACCTGTGATTTGTTGAAAAAAAATTGGGCACGGAACGAAATATATTTTCTTTCAACTGGAGACAGTAAGAGTTTAATTGTCCTAATTTGGTACAAATAGCTTGGAAATTAAAACATAATATCTGTCGGATCAGATAAGTGGCCGTGCGTTACACCTCACGTATGAAAGCTTCCAAATTGGCTTAAAATATCTTCGGTATAAATACACGACATCTGTGGACAGGGTATTTCTATATGAAGACAAAAAAGATGGGAATAAGCAGGGAAAATATTTACGTCAACTGCCTTTTCTATCCTACTTTCGTTTAAATCGATTCAGTTAAATTTGACGAAGTACGCCCCACCTCTTTCGAAAGTATCAAAATTTTACTTTATTCGTTTGTAATCCTAAAAAAATAACAGTTCTTATGGAGCGAAATCGAGCTGTTGGAATAAATTAACTGCTGTCGCTTGGAGACAGTTGTTTTTATTAAGTCTTCTTAAAGGCTAGATTACACTATTATACTTTGTATTAATACATGTCAAAAACTCAAGTAATATGACAAAGTGTGATAGTGTGAATGCAATGTGTCACGAAAATGACAAGTATTATGAAAATGTTTGACATCCCATACGACTGCATTGTTTTTTGAAAAATTTCTAAACAATAATACTTTTCATTGGATCAGGGTTGCATTTTCTTTCACGTGTGAGTTTTATACTTTGTGTGATGGTGTGAACACAAACTATCATTTTAAATAAGATTTTTTTAAAGTGGCAACAAAACTCATTAGATTTCTATCTCACAACGTATTATGGAATACGTAAGACTTGTGAAATAGTGAACTTTTGTTTATTTATATTTTCAAAGGTCCAACTACATACATATATTATGCATAAGCTCCCGTCAAATATTAACAAAATTTCTCTCAAATGCTTTTAAAACACACACAAAAAAAAAGTGCGATCTGTTTCGTACATTGCTTATGCAAATGACAGATCCAAAAAACTAAACAAAAGCTTAATATGGTTTGATACAATGCTTTACAAGTATTCGCTCATTTGTTTAAGCTAACTTAAGCATATTACAGTTGGACCTTAACATTATTCAGCTTTTATCAAATTTTTAATCGTTGAAATTCAAATTTAAAGTCATTTAAATTTCCATTAAAGTTTTAGTATTTTTTTTTTTTTAAATTTAAAACTTCCAAAAATATTTTTATTTTGTCATAAAACTAAATGACCACTCACATAAAAACTGTTCACCTACAACCCAAAACTCGACAGAGAGCAAAAACTAATAATCATAAATTAAACAACAATCGATGTGGAAAAACTTTTCGACCTTTGCTGTTCCGGTCTGCTCTGCCAACAAACAGTCTGACTAATTTTACTTTTACAGCTGCAGCAGCAACACCCTGGAGTAGAGTAGAACAGTGTTTACTTAATACCATCAGCAAACTAAAAGTAATTCCTTAATTGAATTTTAATTACAGTTTTTCACTTTTTTTCTTCTCCTTTTCATATTTTTGCCAACACGGCTGTTGCCGTTTCTTCTTTGGTCCGTGTTACAAGGAAGTTACACTTGAAGAAGTAGTAGAAGATGAAGAAGAAGCAGGGAGTGAAAATAACAACAAATAACAATTTTACAGATGTTGCTTAAGGAAACTCTTTCCTGCAGCCAACAGAATGAGAACTAAAAGGTGAAGAAGGTGGTGGAGGTGGAAGAAATTGTATTTGGTCGAAAGTTCAACATTTTGTAGTAGTAAATTTTTGGTGTAAAAAGGGCAGATATTGTTGTTGTTTTTGTTGTTACTTTGATAACAAACAATTTGTTTATTTGTATAAATATGCAAAACAGCAAAATACAAAGCAAAAACAAAAATGTTTAAACTAAACATTTAAAGTTTCTTTTAAGACCTGCCCAGTCAAACAAACAATCATCAGAATAATTTCTAAACAAAAGGAATTAAAATTTGTCTAAAAAGTACAACAACAATTTGTTGCAAGCGACCTTTTTGCTTGAATACCTTAAACTTAAGTTTCTTCATTCCACTTCCTGTTACACTCTACTCCCGTACATTTTTGACTTGAACTTGACTACTCCATTTTGAGTTTAGTTGTTGTCTTTTGCTTGAGTTGCTGTTAAAAATTTGCATTATTTCCGTTAACAACGGTACATTTGCTTCGTTTCACTTCCGTTGTATCATCATGATGGCTGAGCTAACTATTTAACGGTAATCAAGAGTTCGTTGATGAAAATCACGATGGCAAATATGTTCTTGATGAGATGCTGGTGTAAATTGAAAACAAAAATTATTTTGTCTTAAGGCCAGACTTGTTAGTGAGTCAGTTGTTGTATTATTCAAAATAATATTTGCGTGAAGCTTAAAAAAAAACACTTGTTACGGGAAGTCTTAACGTTAAATACATGAGCTAACGCAGTTTTTTGTTGTGTTTTATACAACTTTTAACGCTATTTTCACACTTAATTCCTGGCTATCAGAAAGTTTGAAAATAAAATGAAGAGTCTGTAATTATAACAATATTAATTGTATATATATTTTTTTTAATTTCATATCACCGGAATTAGAAACTTTAATCAGATACTTAATTAAAATACTTGAAATATTAAAGCAAAACGCTTCGAAAACCAACAATTATTTTGAAAAATATGCCAAGCAAGCAATAATATGCCATATGGTCGCAATTTTTTTTTTAAATTTAATTGTTTGCGCTGCTTAAAATATGAGGTTTGGTGTAAGAAATCATGATCTAATTTTTCAGGTCAATCCGACGGTGCCTAGCCGTGCCGGGTGGGGCACAAATTTGCCCATATTATAAAAAAAAACATCTTTTCTATCAGATCTTTATAGTTATACTAGTTGAAAAGCCGAAAATCAAAAATATGGCTTCGTTTCGATCTTCTGCAGAGAAAGTACTTCAAGTGTGCCAAATTTCAGCTTCCTATGTCATCAGACGGATTCAGAAAGTTACGGAAAGAATAGGACATACATGCAAACATCCTGACATACTAAGAAATTATATATTGTATAGATAGATTAACATATGTTCGCGCAATAAAATTTACTTTAAGAAAGTTAAAACTTTTTTCTTTATGTTGGCTTTGGTTTTCGAGATATACCGTTATTTCGAAAATTAAGGAGGTTGCACAACATATGTGCGCGTAACTCAAAAACGCTTTAGTTTATTGAAAAACTAAAAAAAACCGAAATTCCGCAATAAAATTTACTTTAAGAAAGGTAAAACGTTTTTTTTTTTTTATATGCGCTGTCGTTTTAGAAACATAATTTTTTTTCTGGAAAAAAAATAATGTTTTTTATTAAAATTTCGGAATTTTTGTTTTTAAGAATACACCAAACCTCATATTTTAAGCAGCGCAAACAATTAAATTTAAAAAAAAATCCCATACAAGATGCGACCAGTCTAATATGCATACCAAAAATTTAATTAAAAGCATAATACTTTACTGGTTGGTAAACTCATCAAGCATAAGACTACTGGTTGCCAAGCAAGCAAGAATATTCATACAAAACTGGTTGGTCCAGAACTGACCATAGATTCCATATAAATCTCTTCTCTAAAATCGCTTTAAGATGAAGATATCTCATTTCTCGGCACAAAGAGCTTTTATATGAATAATTCATTAATAAGATTTTTTTTTTTGTTAATACACTGAAATTTATTGTTGAGGGATAAGCTAGTTCCTATGCCCATTCCACTGGTTGCTTATGCCAGATCATCAAGAAACCTTTTTCCAAAGACTTTGGATAAGTTTTATACAAATAAAACTGTAAAGCGATTGAGAATTACAATTACTCCAGTCTTATTTGGAACGATAAACAAACACCACCAATAAACAATAAGTAAGAAAACCTTAAATTTTAAAAGTTGAATTGATATTTTTAATTCAAGAAACATGTTAATAGAACTAAGGCAAAACAAGTAAGAGTGCTATACTTGGCCATGCCGAATCTTATATACCCTTCAAATAAATATATTTTGTGCCACACCGACTTCTCCAATTCAGCGCACAACAACAAGGGATTTTTGGGTAAAACTAGAGGCAGTCGTGATTTTTTGCTCATATCTTAACTGTTAGGTATTCCATGTAAAATATCTTTAGATATGTGGCAACACTCTAACATGTCAAATGAATAAATAAAAGGACAAAATAGATGTTAAGATAAGTAAATAATAAGAATTGATAATAACTGAATAAAGACACACTTTTGAATTGAAGCTTAAACGAAACGCGTGTTTTATATCTGATATTGTGTAATACACAACATTAACCATTTGCTGAGTTTCAATAGCAAACAATTCCGGACTATATGTGATATAAATATATAAACTACCAAGTCCTCATCATATCTGGGATCTTCGGAAAAGCCATTTCAACGGACCGCAGGCAGACGAACATCGTGAGATCAATTTCGCTCCTTATAAGGATCCAGGATATATAACGTGTGTGAAGATAAATATGAAAAGTTAAGTTAATTTTTTTTAAATATCGCATGCGATAAAAAATATTATAAAGAAAATACGACTATTTACACGAAATTTTAAAGTTTCTATATAAATAACATCAATCATTTTAATTTAACATTAAAAACTAATTTGATATTTTTTTTTGATTTTTTTATATTAAAATTTATTATTTTACCATAACAAACTGTATTACCATCACCTCTGAATTACCAAAACATCATAAACATACCATACAAACAAATTAAAATTTGGTTTCTAAATTCGCCGTTACGGCTGTGGCATTATGGTTATGTCGCGTCTAATTTGAGCTTTAGAGTAAAATTCTCATGAAAGTGCTCTGTGAGGGATATGGCCACTATGTCAATCCTTCGACTTCAGGGTATCAGCCGAATGGAAAATGAAGACTATGGACAAGGCTACAATAATCTATAAGCACTATATCCAAATTGTATTTTTAAAAATTTTTATACATTTTTAAAAATTTTACTTAGAGTGATATTCTCATGAAAGTGCTCTGAGTCAAATTTTTAAAAATGAATTATGAATTTCCTATCTGGCCCGGCAAACGTTGCTTTTTCATGTAACGTATTTCTTTCAGATGCTCAAGAACATCGGTTGCTAAGTCAAGAAGATGTAGAGAGGGGAAGCTTTTAACCCTCTTGCCCTATTTCACGCCCTATTACCTATTTTCTTTCAGATAAAACAGTGTCTGCATGCCAAATTTTAGCAAAACCGGTTGATTAGTTAAGAATATATAGGGAGGGGGAACTTTAACCCCTCTTGACCTATTTCACGCCCAATTCCCTATTTTCTTTCAGATGTTACAGTGTCTGCATGTCAAATTTTAATAACATCGGTTGAAAAGTTTAGAATATATAGGGAGGGGGAACTTTTATCCCTCTTGTCCAATTTCACACCCTAAATAATAAAAATTACAGGCTGAAATTCCTTCCAGATGTTACACTATTTGCCTGCCAAATATTAAAAAACCCGGCTGATAAGTAAAAGGGAGATCAATAAATTAAAACACAAAAACCAAATTAGTTTTTGAAATAAAAAGTTAATTTGTATAAAAACAAAACTAATCTCAAAGATCAGGAACCACCAGAATACATAGATATGACTTAAGGTGGGATCACACGATTGCCTCAATTCACCAATTTTCACACTTTTTAATACTCCAATCGTGTGACTGCACAACCAAATGGCTCATGTACCAATCGTGGACAATACAGTGCTTACTTTTACCAATCAACTGGTGCGGCAGTCGTTTGACTGCTTGCTATGCAACTGCGCGTCAATAAAAATAACAAAAATGCACCAATATTTATTGTGTTCTTGTGTGGCAATCATAAATAAATAAATAAATAAATTTACTTTTTTCTGTTTCTTTTAGTATACGCAAAGAAAAAACATGGTTGTGGTAAACATATTCTAAGAGCAACATATTATGATAAGAGTTATGATTGTAGTCACCATATTAAGATTATTAGTGTTTTATATCTGATATTGTGTAATACACAACATTAACCATTTGCTGAGTTTCAATAGCAAACAATTCCGGACTATATGTGATATAAATATATAAACTACCAAGTCCTCATCATATCTGGGATCTTCGGAAAAGCCATTTCAACGGACCGCAGGCAGACGAACATCGTGAGATCAATTTCGCTCCTTATAAGGATCCAGGATATATAACGTGTGTGAAGATAAATATGAAAAGTTAAGTTAATTTTTTTTAAATATCGCATGCGATAAAAAATATTATAAAGAAAATACGACTATTTACACGAAATTTTAAAGTTTCTATATAAATAACATCAATCATTTTAATTTAACATTAAAAACTAATTTGATATTTTTTTTTGATTTTTTTATATTAAAATTTATTATTTTACCATAACAAACTGTATTACCATCACCTCTGAATTACCAAAACATCATAAACATACCATACAAACAAATTAAAATTTGGTTTCTAAATTCGCCGTTACGGCTGTGGCATTATGGTTATGTCGCGTCTAATTTGAGCTTTAGAGTAAAATTCTCATGAAAGTGCTCTGTGAGGGATATGGCCACTATGTCAATCCTTCGACTTCAGGGTATCAGCCGAATGGAAAATGAAGACTATGGACAAGGCTACAATAATCTATAAGCACTATATCCAAATTGTATTTTTAAAAATTTTTATACATTTTTAAAAATTTTACTTAGAGTGATATTCTCATGAAAGTGCTCTGAGTCAAATTTTTAAAAATGAATTATGAATTTCCTATCTGGCCCGGCAAACGTTGCTTTTTCATGTAACGTATTTCTTTCAGATGCTCAAGAACATCGGTTGCTAAGTCAAGAAGATGTAGAGAGGGGAAGCTTTTAACCCTCTTGCCCTATTTCACGCCCTATTACCTATTTTCTTTCAGATAAAACAGTGTCTGCATGCCAAATTTTAGCAAAACCGGTTGATTAGTTAAGAATATATAGGGAGGGGGAACTTTAACCCCTCTTGACCTATTTCACGCCCAATTCCCTATTTTCTTTCAGATGTTACAGTGTCTGCATGTCAAATTTTAATAACATCGGTTGAAAAGTTTAGAATATATAGGGAGGGGGAACTTTTATCCCTCTTGTCCAATTTCACACCCTAAATAATAAAAATTACAGGCTGAAATTCCTTCCAGATGTTACACTATTTGCCTGCCAAATATTAAGAAACCCGGCTGATAAGTAAAAGGGAGATCAATAAATTAAAACACAAAAACCAAATTAGTTTTTGAAATAAAAAGTTAATTTGTATAAAAACAAAACTAATCTCAAAGATCAGGAACCACCAGAATACATAGATATGACTTAAGGTGGGATCACACGATTGCCTCAATTCACCAATTTTCACACTTTTTAATACTCCAATCGTGTGACTGCACAACCAAATGGCTCATGTACCAATCGTGGACAATACAGTGCTTACTTTTACCAATCAACTGGTGCGGCAGTCGTTTGACTGCTTGCTATGCAACTGCGCGTCAATAAAAATAACAAAAATGCACCAATATTTATTGTGTTCTTGTGTGGCAATCATAAATAAATAAATAAATAAATTTACTTTTTTCTGTTTCTTTTAGTATACGCAAAGAAAAAACATGGTTGTGGTAAACATATTCTAAGAGCAACATATTATGATAAGAGTTATGATTGTAGTCACCATATTAAGATTATTATTGAATCATATTATGACTAAATATACTCGTAATATGTCATCATAATATTTTTCCCTTAATCATATTATTATTCTGTTAATCACACGCAAAGAAAAAACATGGTTGTGGTAAACATATTCTAAGAGCAACATATTATGATAAGAATTATGATTGTAGTCACCATAGTAAGATTATTATTGAATCATATTATGACTTAATATACTCGTACTATTACATCATTATATTTTTCTCTAAATCATATTATTATTCTGTTAATCATACTAAGTTAAGAAGTAATCAAATTGTTGTCATGTTAATCATAATAAGCTAAGAAATTAATCATATTATTGTCATGTTAATCATAATAAGCTAAGAAGTAATCATATTATCATCATGTTAATCATAATAAATTTAGAAGTAATCATATTATGATTCATAGCTGTCATAAAAATACAAAATAAATTAAAATATTTTTGCATCGATTTTTTATTTTGTGGCTTTTTACAATTTTTCTTAATGTTAATCAAATAGCGGAGTTCAATATAAGGCTTGCAAAAGAACAAATGAAAAATCTGTGGTTTTCATGGGCGTATGCCCATTTTTTCGATTTTAAGATGTTGATGCCATATTGCCTAATTTTGAACGCTCTTTACATTTTTTTGAAAAGATGGATCAATTCCGATTTTTTAACGTAATGACAAAGTTTAAAAAGTGCAATACCTATCCCATAGTTTGATCTAGAATGGTTTTTCGGCTTGCCTGAAAAATTAGTTTTAAGACATACGCGGTTGCCCATGAAAACCACAGAAATATCGTAGCACTTTTATAAAATATAACGAAATCTCTGTTCGTTTTGTTGTTGGATTTTACAAAAAAACTATGATATTTTGCATTTGCACGATTAAACAGTTGCGAACTAGCTCTTGACGAGTACGGACGTGTATCAGTGAGTAACAAAAATACAAAAAAAAAAAAAAATAATATAATAAAAAAAAAAAAAAAAAAGTGAAAAAATATTTACCGTAGGTGAAAAAAAAAATATTTGTAATAGGTGAAAAAAAAAGAACAATAACTAGTGTGCCCGAAGAGATTTGTGAATGAGCCTCACAAATACTCCCAATAAGGAGAGTAGGCCCAGCACAAATAGCAGAAATGCGTATATTGTGGTAAGCTCCCCGAGCGTGAGCAATGAAAACATTCGATACCCTGAATTAAACAAACATCTTTTAAGTGCAAAAATTGCCAGCGCAACTGGTTTTCCATACAGAAATTTAAGTTCAAGTGTGCCCAACCTGAGCAAGTGTGTTGATCCGACCGTAAATGTGGTTCAAAGTGTGAAGCCGTCTGACCAGAGGAATAATAACGAAAAACCTGGAACATCACGATTTGCATTAACAAATACAGGAGCTGTACCAAAAAGTACTAAAGTGCAAACAGGCATGGACAGATATATAACAATAACTAAGAGAAAGGCTAGCCCTAGGTCCACCCAACAGGAACGCGTGGCCAAACAATACAAAGGCTCTAACGTAGTCTCTTTGCCAACAAATGGTAACAGATTCTCTGTACTATCCATACCTGACGATGAAGAAGCAGAATTAGCTAATGGGACAGCCACTAAAGAAGTTAAACCGCCACCTATCTATCTGCGGGAGCAAACATCAAATAGCATAGTCAACATGTTGACTCAACTTGTAGGTAAGAACAATTTCTACGTCGTTTCTATACGACGCGGACAAATTCAAGAGACCAAAATTCAAGCCAGTACAGAAACGAACTTTCGTATTATATCAAGACACCTGGACGCAGAAAATAAAAGCTACTATACATACCAATTAAAAAGTGCTAAGGGATTGATTATTGTCATAAAAGGCATAGATAGTTCCGTTCCTACAGATGAAATAAAATCTGCCGTAGAGCAAGAGGGGTACGAGGTAAAATCGGTTCATAACATTTTGAACAGGAACAAAGTTCCCCAACCACTGCACCGCATTGAGATATCGTTTGATTCATCGGTTCTCAAAACCAAAAATTCAGTTCATCCCATATACAACTTGCGCTACCTACTCAACAGAAGAATAACTGTTGAGGAGCCAATAAAACGAAAGGGTCCCTCCCAATGCACAAACTGTCAGGAATATGGGCATACAAAATCATATTGTAAATTGCCTCACGTATGTGTGGTTTGTGGCGACGCTCATAAAACCGCCGAATGTAATCGTTCTAAAGTTGACCCAAATGTCAAGAAATGCAGCAACTGTGGCGAAAATCACACGGCAAACTATAGGGGTTGTAAAGTCTTCTTGCATTTAAAAAAACCAGCTTTAGTTCAAAAATATACTCACTCCCAATATGGTCCATCACATGCGCCCAGCCAAGCCGCTGGCTCTATTGCTAGTACTACACAAACAAACAAACAAAACCAATCATATGCCCAAGTCCTAAAAGGAAACCCTAATGCGAAAAATCCCCCGAGTACTTCCAACGCAAAGCAACCTCCATACGCTAATGTTCCTAGGGAAGGTCTACAAATGCCTACCTCAATTGAAAATTTAATTCAAACTATGAATAACTTCATGGCCACTATGCAGAGCATGTTTCAGGAAATGATGCGAAACCAGAACATGCTCCTGCAAGTTCTACTCAACAAAAAATGAACCAGTTAAAAATATGTTTCTGGAATGCAAACGGGTTATCCCAACATAAACACGAAGTTGCAAACTTTCTTCATAGGCATGAAATCGACGTACTTCTTGTCTCTGAAACACACTTTACTCATAAAAACTGCTTTAGGGTAAATGGTTACCTTACGTATGACACAAAACATCCCAGCGGACGAGCTTGTGGTGGCACAGCCATAATTGTGCACAAACACATCAGACACTTACCATTGCCAGAGTTCGAAGAAGATTGTATCCAGGCCACATCTATAAATCTGACTGATTTCAAACTAACGTTAACATCCGTTTATTGTCCCCCGAGGCACAAAATTCTACACGATAAATTTCTCAACTTCTTCTCCACATTGGGCCAGAAATTCATTGCTGCTGGCGACTACAACGCTAAACATACATATTGGGGCTCCAGACTTATTAGTCCTAGAGGTAATCAGCTATATAATACCGTAACTGCAAATAACTTTGATGTGGTATCGAGTGGTGAGCCTACCTATTGGCCAACCGACTTCAACAAGCTACCAGACCTTATTGACTTTGCTGTAATCAAAAACATCAAGCGCGATCAGGTACTAGTTAGTTCCTCCTATGATCTTTCGTCTGATCATTCACCTTCAATCCTCATTTTAAAATGTAACTCTGACGCCGCAGCTGCAAACTGGTTTTCCTATCCAAACAGAAACACAAATTGGTTAAAGTATAAAATGTATGTGAGCTCTCACCTATCACAGTGCATTCCCCTAAAAAATTCATCTGACATCCAAATAGCTGTCGACCGATTTACAGAAGTCTTGGATGCTGCAGCAAGAAATGCAACCCCAATCAAGCGGACAATTAAACGTGCTCCTTACAATACATCGACGGATATAGAGACCCTTATCAGAGAAAAAAGGAAGTTAAGAAGACAATGGCAAAACAGTCGTTCCCCAACCACTAAGGCCCAACTACAATTATGCCTGACAACTCTTCGCAACAAATTGAGACAGAACCACGAGTCTGCAATAGAAGGCTATCTAAACAGCCTAGATGCCACAAAAAACTCCAATTATAGCTTATGGAAGGCTGTACGGCATATGAAATGCCCTATAACCCAAGAATCTCCATTAAGACTGGAAAACCGCACTTGGGCGAAAAACACAGATGAAAAATTAAACGCTTTCGCGGGCCATCTTGAGAAAGTTTTCACGCCACATGATACACATACTTGTTCCTGTCGTCCAACCATTCCTGATAAGGTAAACCATCCATTAAAATTTAACATTACTCAAGTAAAATCTGCAATAGAAAAAGTGAATATTAGAAAATCTCCCGGACTTGACCGTATCACAGGGTCAATGATAAGAAACTTACCTTCGTCTGCTTCCAGAATCTTGCTGTTAATTTTTAACGCTATATTAAGAGTCGGATACTTCCCATCCTCATGGAAGAAGTCTATAATTGTTATGATTCCCAAGCCAGGAAAAGATGCTAGCCAGGTTGCGTCGTACAGACCGATAAGCTTATTATCAATCCTATCAAAGCTTTTCGAAAAAATATTCATTTTAAGTATAACTCCTCATCTAAATGAACACGACATCATCCCGGATCACCAGTTCGGATTCAGAGCGAAACATGGTACAATAGAGCAAGTGCATAGAATTGTCACCCTTATTAGATCGGCGTTTGAGAAAAAGCAATACTGCTCAGCCCTGTTTATAGACATTTCCCAAGCATTTGACAAAGTTTGGCATGATGGGCTACTCATCAAAATAACACGAATGCTTCCTCAAAACACTCACAAGCTTCTGGAGAGCTATCTAACAGGCAGAACATTCATAGTAAGGTCGCAAGATAAATACTCCCCCCTCAAGAAAATTACTGCTGGTGTTCCCCAAGGCAGCATATTAGGACCGCTTCTATATATAATATACACAGCGGATATGCCAACAAACCTGAGCACGCATACCTCTACATTTGCAGACGACACAGCATTTATTAGCGTTAACCATGACCCAAAAGTCGCATCGCAAAATCTGCAGTCCCACACCAATGAACTAGAGGCATGGCTAGAAAAATGGAGAATAAAGGTTAACCCGGCTAAATGTGCTCACTTAACTTTCACGCTCAGAAGACAAACGTGCCCAGCAGTAAAAATAAATAACATCACTGTTCCGGTAGAAAACCATGTAAAGTACTTGGGAGTTCATATAGATAGACGTTTGACCTGGTCTCGTCATATCGAAGCGAAAATAACGGCTATGAAACTTAAAGCAGCTCAACTACATTGGCTTCTCGGTAGAAACTCAAACTTGTCTTTAGACAACAAAGTTCTTCTATACAAGTCCATCATAAAACCAATATGGACATATGGCATCCAATTATGGGGTACTGCATGCGCATCTAACATCCAAAAGCTTCAAAGAAGACAGTCTAGAATATTACGACAAATTGTCTGCGCCCCATGGTATATACGTAATGATATTATCCACAGAGATCTCAACGTCCCCACTATCCAGGAGGAAATTAAAAAATATTCAATAAGCTACATCGATAAACTAATGGTTCACCCTAACTACCTCGCTCGGGGTTTGCTTCAGTTCGAAGGTCACCAGAGGCTAAAAAGAACCGATACTTTGAGCCTTACTAGAAGACAGTCTTAAAAATTTGAATACAGCAGTTAGTGGTTACACAGGTAACAACTAATAAACAACAAGTAGAATTAAGATTTGAATACATATTGTAAATTTCGATAAGAAAGATTCAATAATAAAAATAAATTATTAAAAAAAAAAAAAAAAAAAAAAACGATTAAATCACTAATACTTGAATGAACTCCGCTAATATTTTAATTTTTTAATTTCTTTAAACTTATTTTTTTATGGAATTTTATCTTTTAATTAATTAACCGCTCACAAATAAAAAAAACGACACAACTGCTTTAAAATTATTTTACAAATGGCGCTAACATAATATGATTAGAGTAAAAATAGTTTGATTGCAACTTTAACATAATATGATAAATGTATAGAAAGTTATCATGTTATGGCTATTAAATATCATGATATGGTTGTGAGAAATATAATATGTTTAGAAAGTTATCATAATTAAGTTGTTAGAAAAATAATTATTTTTCAGTCAACAATACTCAAATTTATAATTGCGGTAAACATTGATATGTTTACAGTAACTATAATATTGTTGATATTAAATAAAAAGAACAATTATTTGTGTACGAAAACAATATATTGTTACATTAAACATAGTGTTGTTGCCGTAACCATGCCCAACCATATTTTTTCTCTGCGTGCATACTAAGTTAAGAAGTAATCAAATTATTATCATGTTAATCATAATAAATTTAGAAGCAATCATATTATGATGCATCACCTTTCATAGCTGTCATAAAAATACAAAATAAATTAAAATATTTTTGCATCGATTTTTTATTTTGTGGCTTTTTACAATTTTTCTTAATGTTAATCAAATAGCGGAGTTCAATATAAGGCTTGCAAAAGAGCAAATGAAAAATCTGTGGTTTTCATGGGCAACCGCATATGTCCATTTTTTCGATTTTAAGATGTTGATGAAATATCGTAGCACTTTTATAAAATATAACGAAATCTCTGTGTGTTTTGTTGTTGGATTTTATAAAAAAACAATGATATTTTGCATTTGCACTATTACATCACTTATACTTGAATGAACTCCGCTAATATTTTAATTTCTTTAAACTTATTTTTTTTTTATGGAATTTTATCTTTCAATTGTTTAACCGCTCACAAATAAAAAAAACGACACAACTGCATCAAAATTATTTTACAAATGGCGCTAACATAATATGATTAGAGTTAAAATAGCTTGATTGCATCTTTAACATAATATGATAAATGTATAGAGAGTTATCATGTTATGGCTATTAAATATCATGATATCGTTGTGAGAAATATAATATGTTTAGAAAGTTATCATAATTAAGTTGTTAGAAAAATAATTATTTTTCGGTCAACAATACTCAAATTCATAATTGCGATAAACATTGATATGTTTACAGTAACTATAATATTGATGATATTAAATAAAAATAACAATTATTTGTGTACGACAACAATATGTTGTTACATTAAACATAGTGTTGTTGCCGTAACCATGCCCAACCATATTTTTTCTTTGCGTGTAGGTAATGAAAATAAAGTTGATTCTGATGTTTTTATTTGTTAGGCTTATAAATGGCTCCATTCATGCAAATCCTTCCGTAAAAATCGTATTAATGTAATGTATTGCGAATAGTGTTGAGGCACCAATCTTTTCCAGTCCGAGTTTTTACAGTTATTTAAGGTTTCTCAGCCGCTTTAAAAGGATCTTGCTTGATTTCTTTTAAAATCGAGCGCTTTTTTCTCTCATCAAATAACCTAAACTCATGGCGAAATCTTTTGATAATGTCGTGGACTGTAGACTTACATTTTCCAACCAACTCTGGAATTTCTGTCACTGTTTTCCCTGTAAATTCAATATTACTATTAGCAGCCTAATTTCAACAGATGATTGCTTTCCATTTGGGGCCATTTTCAATATTTTTCTTTTCTAATAATGCAAATTGACACGAAAAGAGTTGTTTTAATAAATAAGACGAAGAAAAACCAAGATTTTAAGTAAACGGCATTTTTATTACTGATACTTTGATCTCTCCGATTTTGCGTTTGACACAAAAAGTTGGTTTATTTTTGTGCTTCATTCGGATTTCACGGCTAATATTGCAAAAGTTCGTTGTTTTTTTTATTGTTTGCGGAGATGAGAATAAAAAGTGTAGAAAAAGTGAAAAACAATTAGTTGATAAATTTTTTTTTTTTAAGTTTAGCGCACATTTTGGTCTTGGAAACACTTGTTCGATTTTGCGTTTGAGTCACTGTATGTATGTTCACAAGCATATTTTGCTGTTCAGTGCGAATATTTTTATTAAAGATATTTATATGCGAACCTTAACATACGAATTTGTTGAACAGACTGTTAATTTTTGAAATTTCTTAAAAAATTTATATAAAACTATTCAACAAAAATTTGTATAAGTACTAGCTGGCCCGGCAAACGTTGTTTTGCCTTATAACTTATTTCTTTCAGATGTTACAGTGTCTGCATGCCAAATTTTAAGAAAACCGGTTGTTAGTTAAAAAGATAATACAAATTATAGGTTTTAGTTCTTTCCAGATGTTACACTATTTGCCCGCCAAATTTTAAGAAAATCAGTTGATTAATTAAGAAGCTTTTACTCCTCTTGCCCTATTTCATGCCCTTTCTCTTTCAGATGTTATAGTGCTGCATGCCAAATTTTAAGAAAACCGGTTGATTAGTTGAGAAGATATGGGGAAGGGAGCTTTTACCCCTCCTGCTTCACGCCCTAAGTAATAAAAACTATAGGATATAGTACTTTTCAGCTGTAACACTATTTGGCTGCGAAATTTCAAGAAGATATTGGGAGGGGGAGCTTTTACCCTTCTTGCCCTATTTCACATTCCATTCCCTGTTTCCTTTCAGATGTCAAATTTTAAGAAACCCCGCTCATTAGTTTAAAAGATATAGGGAAGGGGAACTTTTTTCGCTATTGCCCTATCTCACGCCCTATTCCCTATTTCCTTTCAGATGTTACTGTGTCTGCATGCCAAATTTTAAGAAACCCGGTTGATCGGTTTAAAAGATTGGGAAGGGGAGCTTTTACCTCATTTGCCCTATTTCACGCCCTAAATAGTAAAAATTTGAGGCTATAGTTCTTTCCAGATGTTACACTATTTTCAAGAAAATCGGTCGATTTGTTAAGCAGATATAGAGAGAGGGAGCTTTTACTCCTCTTGCCCTATTTCAAGCCCTATTCCCTATTTTTTTTCAGATGTTACAGTGCCTGCATGCCAAATTGTAAGAAAAAATGTTGATTAACTAAGAAGATATAGGGAGGAGGAGCTTATGCCCTAAACACATACAAAATTTCATAAAAACCAGTCAAGCCGTTTCGAAGGAGTTCAAAATGGAGAGCATTTTGTTGATATTTGTATGGGAATATATAGGAAAATCTAAATGTCATATCTCCGGAACCACTGCGCCGATTTCATGCAAACTTAACATAAACCATCCACAGACTATCCCCAACGTATCCCAACGTTTTTGTTGAAATCGGTCTACCCGTTTTCGCAGTTAGTGGTGACATCAAAGTGTACACTTCTTTTTATATATATAGATATGATACAAATTTAATTTTTTTTAATAAACAAACCAACAAGAACTTTTAAACAAATAAAAAAGTTACCACAACAGCTGTTTTCGCAGTTAACACAAGTAAGCACAATCGTGTGACTGTGCTGCGGCAATTGTTGTAACCATTTCGCTTTGTACCAACTAGCGGCAATTAAATTTGTTTAAAACAGGGCAATCGTGGGATTTCAGAATATTTGATTGGTGCATTTTAATTATTGTGTGTCAATAAAGCACAATAAAAATTGTGTAATATTGGTGCATTTGCGGCAATCGTGTGATCCCAGCTTTAGAATTAGAGTTTTATCCCGGAGTTTTTCGATTCCCTGGAAATTAAAAAAAATTTCCCCCGTTCCCGTTCGAAATGTCTCCAGAGAAGACATCTGTATATAACACAGATTGCGATTTACCCTTTTAACTGAACATTTGTTTGTAGTATTTTGGCCGGTTTAATCCATATTCGAAAAATGGACATTTAAAAAAACCTGGCTTGGGCAAAACTAAAATATCCGGTTAAAACCGGTCGAATATGAAACCGTTCGATCTTCCTAATAAGTAAAGAAGTTATAGGAATGGAGAGATTTTACCCGTTTTGCCCTTACGACTTTTTCTCATACCTGGTAAATACACATAGAAAATTTCATAAAAATCAAGTCAAGCCGTTTTGGAGGAGTTCAATTACAAACACCGTGACACGAGAATTTTATAGTTATACAGCCATGTCACAGAGTAGAATTCCGTTCGGAAACGGAATTCATTCCGTATTTTGGTACTTCAGAAAATGACGAAAATTTTGTTCGGAATGAAACCATTTTGAGGTTCATTAACGGAATGGGAGTTTTCTGTATTTGAAAGGCCAAAAAACCAATATGTTTTCTTCGATTTTGAGCGGAATTGTACTCTCTGACATGGCTGTTAGATTTCCATTTAATAAATTCAGAATAAACATCATAGATTTACATGTTCATGGTAATATATTTTTAAATTGTAGATATTAAATAACATTTCGTCATAGAATTGATATTTTAAGGATGTATAAAATGAAAGTCGTTATTGCAAAAGTACAAATGTGTGCAAAGATGCCAACAATTTGCTTAAGCATTTGACAGGCCTTTCGTTGATATTTAAAAGTCGCTTAAGCATAAGCTTATGCTTATGCAATTAGGCCTTAAATTTGTAAAAATAAAATTATTTAAAATTTCATTTTAGTTTTAAAATGCATTCCAGTTTATTAAAGAAAAAAGTGCAAATTATGTGTAAATGATTAACCATAAAAGTCCTGTGTTTTTCTTTACTCCTCTTTGAATTAATTCATTCTTGTATTCCTGTTTTCTCATTTTATATCTTAACATCATATTTTAATCATTAAAAAAGTTTTTAGTTTTTTTTTTGTTTCCTTAAAACATCTTTTGTTCTCCCTTCATTTTTCCATTTTTTTTTCCTTTTAGTTTAGTCATATTTTGATGTATGATTCATGTTTAAATTTTATCCCTGTTGTTCTTTTGCTTCTCATTCTGTAGCTGGACTTGCATTTTTTTTTACAACTTTTTAAACATTAAAAAGTTTTTTAATTCTTTAATTTTTTCTTGCTACCTTTTGTCCACTTTTTTGTTGTTTTGATTTAATCTTTAATAATATTTTTACACTTTTTTTTAAATTTCTCACTTAGCGGAAGTGGTTGAATTTATTCGTTTGGAAATTTTGTTGTTGTTTTCTGATTTTTTTTATTCGCCGTCCATGTTGAAATATTTCAATTTGTTGTAAAAGTGTAATTTTTCATAAACATCTTATGACAGCCATGTCGCGTTTGTTGTGAAAAGGGGGAAGAATCTGGAAAAAACAAAAGAAAAAATTCAAGGTATAATAAAGTATTTATGCTTTATAACAACCAGTGTTGCCAGTCTGAGTGTTGTTACACATATATTGTGCAATTTCTACTTGCATGAATAGATCTTAGTTATTGAGTTCCATGTGTGATCTGTGTGTAATTTTACATTGAGTTCAATGTTTTCATTCATTTATGGCAGCCAAATTGTTCTGTTCGAATAATAATTTATTGCCATGTTTCAGTTTTTGTCACAGACAGTGTATGAAATACTCAAACATAGTTTGTTTTTTACTTCAGCAATCGATAAACTTTTGCTTTCTTGTAAACATAACCATACATTTTATTACATAACAAGGAATAACAAAACCGTTATGCAAAGCGAACTTATTCTATCAAAGCTACTTTTTCGTTTCGTGTTGTTAATTTTTCTTCAAATATTTTGAAACATTCATGTGTAATTTCCGAATTCTTAGTTGGCAACACTGATTACAACTGCATGGTTGAGTGAAGATTTACATTAATTAATGAATTATATTAAAGGAAAACATCAAAAATTAAGAAGAATAAAAAAAACAACAGAATTTATAAATAAATGAATTAAGAAGTTAAAGAGTTGCAAAAGTACGGGGTTTGGTAGAAAAGTGGGATTTAAGAAGCTTTAATACTCTTACTTTAGTATACTTTTTTTTAATTATTTAACTTAATAGAGCCCAATGATCTATTTGAGAACATGCACAAATAATTGAATAAATAAAATTATATTTTTCGAAAATCCTTAGAATAAAAATTGGGCACTAATGGGTTAATTCTTATTCCTAACAAAACAGTTAAGTTCCTTAAAAATTTCTGTTAAGCAGTTATTTTTCAATCATTCTTGTACAAATACTCTTTACAATGAGATAGAGTTATAATCGGGTGCATCACAGAAACCAAATTCTTAAGACAGTGAATATGAACACGTTTTTACCTTGTCTAAAAAGCATAAAACACGAAAGTTTTTCGCCTTTAGTTCGTTCCAAAATATTAAGGCGAAGTTGAAAACGCTAGGAATTAAAAAAAAATTATAAATTTTATGCGTGTGAAGATAAATACGAATTTTTTTAAAAATATCGCATGCGATAAAAATATGTTAAAAATATCGCATGCAATAAAAATATTTTAAAAAATATCGCATGCGATAAAAAAATATTATGAAGAAAATAAGATTATTAACACGAAATTTTAAAGTATTTTATGTAATATCAATAATTTTTATCGATTTTTTTTTATTATATTAAGAACTTATTTAATATTATTTTAGTCTTTTAATATTAAACTAGCGTTTAAAAAACTGCAGTCAAAGTAGAATAACTGACATTTCTTCCACTTCTTCATTTGTTATTGGCCAAATAAAAACTGTTGCTTTTACTTCTGATTCATTAAATGTAAACAGTCGCTGTCATTCTTACTCAAAAAGCGGATAGTTGTTTTTGTTTTCGACTGCAGCTTTTTAAACCCTGTATCAAACTCTATAAATTTTAAAAAATTATGACTTACACCCAATTTCACCAAGTTCAGTTAAAACTAACTATTACTTTAACTTCCAGTTAACAATATGCTATAACTGATAGTTAGTTATAACTGAACTTGGTGAAATTGGGGGTTAGAGGGTTCTGTGAGGGATATAGCCATTGTGCCCAAATCGTTCCATCTCAATGAATCCAACCTATTAAAAAATGAAGACTATAGACAAGGCTACCATAATAAATAAGCAATATATTCGCATTGTACTTATATGTGAAAATTTTACACATTTTTCAAAATTGAATTGGAAAGAGAGGAATTGGGCACAAAAAATGAAGACTATAGACAAGACTACCATAATAAATAAGCAATATATTCGCATAGTATATGTAAAAATTTTACACATTTTTCAAAATTGAATTGAATATCCCTAACGGAACTCATTCATAAGAATTTCAGTCCTTGTAATATTTTTTCATTAATCTAAAATTTCAACATTAACCCCCAATTTCACCAAGTTCAGTTATAGCTGTCAACACATATTGTTAACTGGAAGTTAAAGAAATAGTGAGTTTTAACTGAACTTGGTGAAATTGGGGGTAGAACTAATAAAATATCAAATAAGTTTTTGATATTAAAAAAAATTATTAATATTTCATAAGAACTAGAAACTGGGAATTATTTCCTTTCGAGGGTTACTTTATATTATACTAGCTTAACCCGGTGCCCTTCGCTACATTGCTTTAACCACGTATGAAGGCTCTCCCTTTAATAGTTCTTCAGTTAAGAGATATTTAATGTATGCATCCTATGGGAGGCATTCCCCCCTGCGGCTACACGCTTTATTTTTATTTTCAAAAGTGTAGTATACCATAAGAGTGATTCTACTAAGTTTGAACAATCTTACTATAACAGTTCTTAAGATATGCGATATTAAACATAGGCGCTTTATGGGGGTACCACTTTCGCCGCTGCTATATTATTTCAGTTTTTGGGCTCACAAGATCCCCAAAATGCGTGCAGCGGCTCTTGTTAATATTTGTATCTATGAGGGGTACTGCTCCGCCTCTATTTACCTCGCCCATTTTTATATTGAAATCCATAGTTAACCATAATAGTAGCTTTAACCACGTTTGAAGACTTTCCCTTTAATAGTTCTACAATTGCGCTTCCCCCCTGCGCCTACCCGCTTTATTTTTTATTTTCAAAAGTGTAGTATACCATAACAGTGACTTCTGAAAAGTTTGAACATTCTCACTATAACAGCTCTAAAGATATGCGATATTAAACATGGGCGTCCTATGGGGGTATCACTTCTCCCGCTGCTATTTTATTTAAATTTTGGGCCTCAGAAGATGCTACTACCAAAAGTTCAACAAAGTGCGTGCAGCGCTCTTAAGATATTTAATATTGGCATCCAATGGGGGTACCAATTCCCCTGCCCCTATCGAAAAAATAATAGTCTATTTTATTTTTAGGGCTCACGTGATCAAACAAACATACAAAAATTTTTCATTTTTATATATATAGAAGATAGAAGATTCAACATTTTTTTATTTTTCGAATTAATTCTATGAGCTAAATTTCAGTTATTTATTTTATTTTTTTGTAATAGTTCTATTCCTTAAATTTTTTTAGAAATGACTTTATACTGAAATTTAGCTCATAGAATAAATTCGAAAAATAAATTTTTTTTGAATATTTCATAAGAACTTTAAAATTGTGTAAATAATCGTATTATTTTTATTATATTTTTTATTGCATGCGATATTAAAAAAAAATTTGTTAACTTTTCGTATTTATTTAAAATGCATCAGCAGTGCGAATAAACAAACTTAACAAATATTTGAAGAAAAAAATTAAAAATGTATGACCACATAATTGATTTACTTTAACTTTCTTTTTAACAACTTTCATTGATATTTTTAACTTTATTTCTGATTAAAGTCGTAGTGTTGCGATCTAGAAGACGTTTTGCAATTTCACACAAGTGCTAATAGAACAAATCAGAAAGCATAGTTAGCCAAGCCTGATTATTGGATACCCTACACCACACTATATACAGAAACATTTTTGAAAGTGTACCCTATTCGGGGTCAATGGAAAATTTTAGACCCGTCTAAACAAAATTAAAGTTTGAGGTTAGGATTAAAAAAAGAGTTCTTTGTGCCAAAAATTATCTAGACATCTACTAGAGGACTGCAGAAATATATTTGTATTCGAGAAGTACACGTGTAGTGGCAAGGCAGGAACACACTGTCAAAACAAAGATAAGAACACTTTTTTGAGAATAACAAATTTGTCGAATAAAACTAGCTGTGATTTTTCTATTCTTTGTGCTGTTTAAAACATTTAAATCTTTTTATGTATAAATATGTATCGCTAACGATCGTATTATTGTCATTTCTCAAATGCAAGTCGTATTTAGGCACTCGCCTGCTTTTTTCTCAAGTACAAAACTGGAAGATAAAATCATTTATTATTGTGTTTATTTGTTCCAAAACATGAACCCAATATTCAAAGTTCAATAAAAAAAGAAACAATTATTTTTGTTAATTTAATTGTCCACATTGGCCTTCTTCGCCCCATACGAAGTTCGTATGTTGTGAGGAAAGCCGTATTACGAATAAAAACAAAGTTGTTTTATCTTCTACGAATACCTTCTTACTTCAGGCACTTTTAAAGGCCTGCTTAAATTTTTTTTTGATTCAATTACTATTCTTATGTAACTGTTAAAGAATGCCTCATAGAAGGCCTCGGATCTTTCGTATAAAAGATAACATTCGCTTCTATGAGAAACGAAAATTCTGATAGTGCATAATAAACATAACTGGAAAATATTGAAGGAATAGGACTATTAAAGCACATATTAAAGATTTAAAAATTGTAATTTGATTAGAATACACATTCGAATAATATGAAAAATTTATATAATAAATGCTACTCACATAGATTCTACTTTTTATTTTGTTTTTTTTTTTTGCCAAAGCAAAAGCTAAAAAAATAATTATTTTCTTTGATCCCCTTACCATTCTTATGTTGCTGCTAAAGAAGTGAGAGCGAAAGGCCTTCTCCGCAATGACAACGTTAAAAAAACTGTGTGGAATGGAGCGAGAAGGCCTTGTATATCCAAAAAAAGGAGTACAGAAACCTTCTAGAAGGCATCCGTTCTTCACGTGTAAAACAAAAACTTATTCAGTGCAAACATCTAATATCTACATCTCTTATAGATTTTTTTGTCATAAAGCGAAATGAGTATTCAAGTGCCTCGGTTTTTTTTAAAAGGTTTAAGATATACATTAGGGCGGGTTGATTTTTTTTTAAATCGTATAGCAAAAACGTAATCTAGATAAAATTCTAAGAAAATTCTGCGAAGAAACCATGGGTCTAAAATAAAATCCTAATCCGCGCCTCTCGACTTGAAAATTTATATGCCCGCCTTTGCAAAAAAATTTTTTTTTTTTAAAAATAGCTGTTTCCAAAAAGGAATCGAATTTTTTGAATAAAATTGTTTAGTAAGGTAGTTCTTTTGCACTTTATATTTTTTTACACTCAGAACTAACGATGTCTGTCCGGCTGGCAGGCTGGCTGTCCATGTAAACTTGTGCGCAAAGTACAGGCCGCAAATGGTAGATAATTTGATAAAATTTGGAACATAGGTTCTTATTGGCACAAGGACCAAGCCTATTGAAAATGGGCCGAATCGTAGGACCATGAGGGAAGATAGTGGGAAATTTCTTCCTCTCAAAAACTTTTAAACCGATTTTAATAAAATTTAAAACATAGATAGAACCATCTCTATATGGACCAGTGTTGCCAAAACTTGGTGACCAAAAATGGCTAAATTTACGGAAAAAATGGCTATAAAATGGCTAAAAATGGGCTAAAAAAATGGCTAAAAGCTTTTTTAAATAAAAACACATTAAAATTCAATAACAAAACAGAAATAATTCATTTAAAGTTGTTTACGACGAAATTGTGAGTTAAGATCAATTTGTTAAATAAGAATAAACGTAAATTAATATTTAAATAAATTAATATTAAAAAATTAAATCATCGAAAAATTCGATGTCGTTATTGTTCATCTCATAGGAATCACTCATTAGTTTGAAATAATCATAAGCTTTAAATAATTTGAAGGTAAATCATTTTCACGACAACATTTACACAACCTTTTGAGTCCAGATCTAGAATAAAAAACAAGTAAGAAAGTATAGCCGGTTAAACCCGACTTTATGATACTCTACACCACATTAGAATTTTGTACCAAATTTTATCAAATAATCTCTAAATTGCAACCTGTACTTTGCGCACAAGGTTTACACGGACAGCCAGCCAGCCGGACAAACATCGTTAATTCGACTTAGAAAGTGATTCTGAGTTAATCGGTATACGTAAAGGTGGGCTAAAGACCAAAAGGTGTTACAGACATCAGCACAAACGCATAGTACCCTCTCCACTATTGTGGTGGTGGTATAAATTTTGTATTGTTATGGTAAACATATTTACCTAATTGATAAAATCGAATTAACGGTTGCTTAATGTAACCTATTTCTCAAATTACTTTTAACGATATTTACCCTCTTTAAATACCCTCTCTACTTCAGCATTAGACTATGGAAGTGAGAGCAACTTTATAGTCAATTCTGAAATTTCTAAAACAATTTTGTTACCGCCTGCATCACTTTATTGAAAACCTTGCAACCAGAAAGAAACAGCGATGTTTGTGTTGATCCATTTTATAAATTGAATAGTGTGATACTGTTCCTTGATATTGAAAGATGTTTCAGCGTCATAGTTTACAGCGATTTTCAACATTTGTAAAGGTTGCGATTTAAATTAAAGGCGTTTTAATTGTTCAATGTGTTTATTTTACTTTTATAAATTTGTATAATAGACTAAAAAGTATTCTTTTAAAAGAAAAACAAACAAATTTTTATGGCTAAACAAGTTTAAAAAAGGCTAAAAAAAATGGCTAATCTCAATTTTTAATGGTTAAACAGGGTGAAAAATGGGTAAATCTAGCCACTAAATGGCTAAATTGGCAACACTGATATGGACACAAAAGGTATGCATTTTTTAAAAAATAGGACCACGAGGGGAGATAGCGTCAATGTCTGCCTCTCAAACCGATTTTAATGAAATTTAAACCACAGATAGAACCATATCTATATGGCCACATAAGCTATACAGTTTTTTAATAATAGGACCACAAGGGGAAGTTGGGGACGATTTCTGCCTCTCACAAACTTTCAAACCAATTTTAACGAAGTTTATAAACATAGATAAATCCATATTTATATGGACACGTAAGCATGATGTGTTTTTAAATACTGTGGTGTAGGATATCATATGGTCGGGCTTGGCCGACTTAACATTCTTACTTGTTTTTATTGTATTTGTATGAGAGGTACCATTTCAACTTTAAAATTTACGAATATTTAAAGATATGTTAAGCGCCAGCAATCAGGAAACTACTTTGGTATTTTCAGGTTCATTAGTTCAGGAGTCTATAGAAAACAAATCGATTATTCGGTTTTCGAATATTCCAAATAGTTGCTATTTTAAAAACCCGGTTTTCAGTTAAGCTTTTTAAGAATAACCGGTTAAACGGTTTCTATTCGAATACATAAAAATACAAAAATTTAATTTGTACTAAAAAATAAAAAAAAGTTAGTTTGAATTAAAACAAAACAATTCACAAAAGTAAGGAACCTATAAAATACATAGATATGTTAAGGTATGTTTAGATCTAGCAAACATTTGACGATTAAATCCAAAAAAAGCATGGCCAGAAATTTTATCAAGCATAAGCTTTATTTTTAATAAAGTTTACTTAAATTTATTTCTGAGGTGATAATTGTATAATGCAATTAAGAAACTGTTAAATTATGTTTGTTCTAGCCAAACGTTTTGCAAAAGCAAAAAATTCATTCAGAAAACTAGTGGTTACGTGTAGGACGTCAAATGTTTAAACTTTGATTTTAAAAAATTATAGGAATTTAATTAATTTATTATTTAAGATAATCTCAAAAATTTATTTTAAATCAGTTTTAATTTGTTGGTGGTTAAGCATGTTTATATGAATCAGTAAACTTCAACCAAATTTTTTAAAAGTTGCAAACAAAACCTCTTAGCCAGGATTATTTATTTCAAATTATTTTGTTTCAGCATTATAGAAACGAATAGTAATATGAACATGCTTTTTGTGTAACATTTCTGTCAAGTCGTCGATTACAATTTGAAACCTTTCATGACATTGTTTGATTACTTAAATTTTGTTCTTGGTGTTTTAATAAATAAAACTGATAAATTTTCCCATATCGTGGATTCAGCCGGTATGTTGTAGTTTTAAGCAAGAATATAAGAACTACTTAAGAGTTTTTAGTACCTTAACGGACATGTCGTCCTCGGTAACACAACATACTAATATTTCACCCAATGATTAAGTATTGGCAGCATATTTAAGTAAAGTATTATTTGCAGTCTCTTAAGAACTACTTGGAATAGAGTAAAATTTTACTCGGCGTTGACTAATTAAAGGTGATTAATAAGTCGTGACCCCAATAAAAAATGGAGCTTCGAACGAAGCAGGTTTGTAAGGGAGAAGCATAAAAGTTTCGCTTACCATTGCGCATACAGAAGACATGAATTTTAAATGGCGAGTTCTCACTTTGAAGCAATACAATTTTGACAAATAAAGCGCATTATTCAGTGCATATAAAAATTGTTGGATGTAACGATCAGCTGAATAATTTGATACAATTATTTTTTAGTATTCTCCCTTATAAACCTGCTTCGTAGTAAGGGAATGCCGTAGCACTTGAAATGTTATTTTTTTTTATAAAAGTTGTTGAGAGTTTTTTCACTTACTTTACTGCATTTTTGTATGTCTTATTGCGGAGCGCATAATTGTGCGCTATTTTTTAAATGTATCATAATTAATTAATTATTGAGGAATCAGAATCTCTTGATGTTCTGGGCATGAGGATACAATGTGATGTCCGATGAACAGAACATATATTCAAGGTGTCGAAAGAAGCATTCAAGTGCCTCGGTTTTCTAAGACGGTGTAAGATATACTTCACTCCATCTGATCTCCTTACTATTAATACCACCTATATCCGACCGCGTATGGAATACAACTCTCATGTGTGGGCCGGTGCTTCAAAGTCTATTTTGGAGCTTCTCGACCGCGTGCAGGAGAGGGCGAAGGTTCTCATTGGTGACGGTAGGGTATCCAATTCTATTGACTCCCTCGAGCACCGTCGCAATGTGGGTTGTATCTGTCTGTTTTATCGTTACTACAATGGGATGTGTTCTGACGAAATTAGGGATCTGGTTCCCGAAACCCGTACGTTTGTTCGTAATACACGTTTTTCCTCAAGAGCCCATCCTTATGTGGTCGATTGGCAGGTGAATCGTACAACGCATTACAGAGAGAATTCATTTTTTTCCCGCACAGTTCGTATGTGGAATAACTTTCCTGCAGAAGTCTTCCCTCTCACTTACAACATGATTAAGTTCAAATCGAATGTTCACAAACACTACTCCCTCTATCCTCCTTCCCACAACCTATTTTCCTAGTTTCAACACAATGCAATGCATTAGTAGGGGTCATCCCCTGAGTGCTGGTCCTAACAGTAAAAAAAAAAAAAAAAAAAAAAAAAAAAATAAGTGCTTCGCAAAGTGATAAAAATTTTTATTGGGACTTTAAAGAACCATTGCAGCATATCATTTAAGGGATTTTTAAACACCATTGTCTTTTAAATCTGTTCTACTAAACCCCAGAGATGAGATCTTAATAAAACTAAATATAATATTTAGAATACTGTCAAATTGCTCATTACTTTATTACTTTAACTACTTTGGTTTTTGTTGCAAGAACACACGCTTATATAAGCGATTTGCATTTACATTAGGTTAGGTTAGAGTGGCCGGTCACAAAGACCCCGCGTAGACCAAAAAGGTCCCTAGCATTACCACATTGTACGATAACCCGCAGAAGAAAGTATAAAGGTCAGTCAGATGTGATGGTACCCAGAGTACTCCACACTCTCATGACGAATGCCAGGAGTCTCATTAACCCAATTCCAGAAATTTCCCCGAGATCTTGGAGATAATGATTTCCCAGACAGTTCGCCCTGGAGCGCACGAGTGCCGGACAGTATCATAGCAAGTGCTCTACCGTCTCCTTTTCCCCTGGTACCCCACAAAATCTGCAATTGTCACTATTCAACCTCCACGCCCTACGGGCGTATACCGCAGTCCAACACTGACCCATCATAAAAGTTATCAGAAGTCTTCAGTCCCTTCTCGATAGCGACAGAAGAATTCTCGTCGACTCCGGATCGTAGGCTCCCCACATTACCTTGGAACCACTGCACGTTCTTGTGTTTTCCCAAAACGCCTCAGATCTCCTCCGTATAGCAGAGTCCGTATCTCTCTTAATATTCTGAATTGGAGCCGGGATGACATTACATTAACCAAAATAACCGGTTTCGAAAAATGAACAATGAAACTAAAATAACCGGTTAAAACCAGTCGAATACTTACATATCGATCTCCCTAATATATACATAGATATTACACCAGGCGCGAATCCTACTTGAGCCTTACGGGGGGGAAATTTTGTATGATACAAAAAGTAAAGAATTTGTTTTAAAAAGTTTATTAAAAACAATATGTGTATATTATATTAAAAAAAAAAAACAAAATGGATAAATAAAATATAAGGTCAGTTCAATATACATTAATATTTTTAAATAAGCAATTTATGATTTCCTTGTGAGGCAAATTTAAAGAGTACAGTCTATCTTCTGTCATTCTTGATCTGAGCCATGTTTTTGTTCGACGAAGGGTAGGAAATGACCTCTCGCTGGTAGCATTACTGACGAGCATTGACACGAAAATTTGAAATATTTTTCTTAGATTTGTGTAGATATCATCATAACAGTTTATGAAAGCATATACAACGTTATCTGATAGACCAGGCTCAAGTTTAGATCTTAGTAGGTGTTTATCTCTTTTATCAAATATAATCAGCTCATCCGCTAATTGTGGTTTTAACAGTTTTGCATCTGTATATGACTTGATTACACTTTGACGTAGAAGTTTAAGTATGTTCAATTCATTAAGGATATCTATTGGAAAAGTTGTTATGAGATCTTCTAAAATAAATTTAAAAAGAGGAATGTAACCTACAACTCGGTAGTAATCTTCAACATTTTGGATGTGATTATTTCGTTAAAATCTTGTCTTTTCGATTGGAACCTCGATTTGAACGCAAATAACTTTAACTTTTTCAAAAATCACTTTGAATTATTCTTTGGCCTTATTTCTGTTCTCTTCAAGGCACATGACTAAAGTTTTGATAAGGCTTGATCCTTTTTAAACATCTATATCTTGCTTTTGTAAAATGATACTAAGATGCTGTGTTACAATAAGTATCACACTTAATATGTATATTCCGCAAACAAATTCAAAAGTACTAAGTGAGCTCCTCAAAATAAAGGTAGAGATAATACCTTTCCACTCAGATATTTTTTTCCAAAGTTTCTACTATATGATGTACACTTATAAGGTTTTTGATCAAGTATCTCTACCTTTCCTTCTTCTTCTACTTCTGCTATATGATTTACACTTATTGCAAAGCGTAAAATCGTTCGTGATGCTCCACCCATCTTGTCTCGCATAATGAAGAGAGTTTGGCTCCCAAATACTTCGCTTAAACTGTGTTTCGCTTGGGATGATTATATTTAAAAAATATTGTCGTTTCTTTAACAAATGATACAACTTTTTGTATTAAAGGCACTTTATTGCTTTTAGAAAATGAGGGATATGATGATGGGAATATCAAGGCGTTTGTTTCGCATTTGTTGCGGTTTCCAGAGTTTTTTAACAGCTCCATTTTCTGCTGATATCAGAGGACACCCATCTGTTCCATCACCTACACAATTTTTTAAGGTCAAGACCAACATTTGTCAAGGCTTTAAGAACTATTGATGATAGTGCCTTAGCATCAATTGACACATCAACGTCATCAATATCCTTTGAAGCCTCTTCAAATGCGTTTACAATAAAGCCAATAAATTCTTCCCTTAAAACTTTTTGTTGCATGTTAATGATGCTTTCGTCAAAAATTATCGAATAGAATTTTGATTCATATAACACATACATACATAAATATTGCATTTGCTAAGGCTTATTAAAAATTCAACCGCACGCATTATCAAGTCAAACGTTTAGACTTTGGATATAGATGGCACCTGCTGGGATTGAATGTAGAATAACAAGTATTTGAATACGGTAAACTAGATGTTTCATTGGAAATATCTAATAAATAACTATTAGATTAAGATTTGGATACTTATTGAAAATTTTGTAAGAGATTCAATAAAAAAAAAAAAACAAAAAAACCTTGCTGGGATTTCCAAAAATTTTGTACATTTAAAAAAAATATAATTATTATTGGGAATTCTTGTTTTATCGAAATAAACAAAGCATATTTTTATTATTTAGGGGGGGGGGAACGGGAATTTCCATATTCCCCCTTCCCCCTGAAGCCTGTATTACACTGACCTCTATAGCGAAAATTTCAAGTGAATAATTTTGTTTATAAAAAACATACACATTATGCAAATACTTGTCGACAGTAAAAACATTTGTCTCTAATTTAAATTGCAAATTAAACTTAACTTTATTCATAGATTTTCTTTTACGTTTTTTTGTTACAGGTCACTTACCGCACAAAATGAAAAACAACACAAGTGGTAAGTAAAAGTAATTTATTGAACAAAAAAAAAAAAACATAAACAAAATATATGTTATAGGCCAAAAATATCCTTAACAGTGGAAAACTGTTGCTTGCTTTATAATTTAATAAATTAACATGACATTCCCCTTTCAATAACATCATTCGGAATTTCTGTTAAAAACAATTGGTAATAAAATTTACGATATTTGGCTAACAGCATCTCTTCTGCATGGCACTCTTTTGGTGTTGAGCAAAAAAAAAAAAAAAAAAACAAACATCATTATGAAGTTATGTTGCTCTCAATATATTATTACAAGTTACTACAAAACATCTTTGACTAAAGAATCTCTTTTACTTAATCTTTCAAAAACTTGAGAGTAAATTTAGTGACACAAAAGTAAAAATACATTTTGTAGATTCTTGTTTTCAATGAATTCTCCTTTTTATGCGCATGTCTTCTTTCTGCTGCCTCTTCTTTTGTCGTGTGCTGTTGTTGTTGTTTCTGTCCTCTTGAACATGATATAGAATTTGATGAAAGCCCACTGGCGCTAATGGCAATCAAAGCAGTTTATTGTGGCACGTGTATACATAATGTACAATATACATACCTTACGCATCCATCCAAGCATCCATCCACCAATCTACCTGCAAAACAAGAAAAGTGAAATACTGTGGCCCCACATAAAACACATTCAATCGTACATCTCTACAGCCATCCAAAATTCGTAGCCCCACACAACCCAACCCCCAAACAGAAAACTCGTTTGTGCTACAACTACACTCTCAGTTTAGTTGTGTTCAGTGCTTTATTTTTTTTTATCGCTGTCGAGGAATTCTTAGACTGTGGGTATGTTATTGGTGGTGTTGTTGTTGGATCGGTGTGATTGTGTTTGTATACTATATACTACATACCTGCTCTAAGGTGTATATACGTGAGCATATACTACGTTTACTACTACAACTACTACATTAAACAAATTGCCATTGTAGTGGTATTGAGTTGGAGCTTTAAGTTGTAACAAATTATTTTGTTTGACGAAGCATCTGTTGTGAATAGAATAAAGAAAAGAGTGTTTGAGTGTGTTCTTGCTTAGGTGAGATTGTGTGTGAGTAACTTAAAGTATCTGTGTATGTGTTTAGCAGTGTTTATATACTACTTCTATTAGAAGGGAACCTATATATATTTTTTTTTTTGGCGAATTTTAGGGTAATAAGATGTATGTTTGTAAGTTTAGATGGATAGCTAAAGGTTTTTCGTGTCAAAAAGGAATACATTTAAAGCGAATTCAACGAATTTAAAAAGCACTACATAACATTTGGAATTCATAAAAAAAAAAAAAAAAAAAAAGTTATATTTTAAATTAAACAAAGTACGACAAGCTAAATCTTATTAAAATTTTATTAATTATCTTGTATTCCAAAATTACTTTGATAGCAAAAGATTTTTTTTATAAAAAAAGTGCGGATTTAAAAAAAAAAAATTGTTCAGAAACGGAAAATCAATTTCAATAAAATAGTTTTCCTTTAAGAAAAAAAGCATTTTTTTTAAGACTGTTTGTAAAAATTTGGTCACTAACCACATTCTAACAGAATAACGATTTAAAAATTTGCTTCTCGAATAAAGAATATCTAAGTTTTGTGATGATGCGAACACTGTTGTTTTTGTCTAAGTGAACTATAGAAATTATTTCCTGCGGTACCACAATGTTGTATTGAAACCAATAGCAGAAAAACTAATATTTGTTTTTGTTTTTAATATATATATAATATACTAGCATATACCCGCTACTTCGCTAGCGTCTCCTTTTTCTTCGTAGACATATTTTTATGCCAAAAGTTTATTTTTCTAGGTTTAAACTTGTTTAAATTCTTGCATTTAACCTGCAACTTAAGTAGAACCAAAAAGCTTAAGAAAAATATCAAATTTCCCGTATTTCCTTTTTTGGGTACTTTTTTTTCCCCCCATCAAAGTATCAAAAATGTCCGTATTGTAGTGGCAGCCCATACTTTAGTACGAATAAGTCAATGAGTGGAGGAAAATGTTTTGTAAAAAAAGTACCAAAAATAGTTACGATTTTCACCCCCTAATTGTTCGAATTTTGAAAAAGTACCAAATTCGTATACGTGTTTTTTTTTGACAAGTTTCGAATGTGGTATTAACTTGGTTTCTATGTTTATTGGTTCAAAAGATAAATGGGGTGGCAAAAAAGTACTAAAATTCAGATTTTACCCGTTTACTCCCTAATAGGGCCGAATTTCAAAAAAATACCAGACACCTGTCCGCTTATTTTTCTAAGAACAACGATAAGTATTACATTTATTTTGGAGATATAAGGTTACCAAATTTTCCCGTTTTTACCCCCTAAACATTCGAATTTCGAAAAATCCCGTCTTAGTAGACTGATTTGGGGAGTGACCAATCGCTAGTCCAAATTTCAAGTTTCTAGGGTCAGCGGCTTGGGCTGGGCAATGATGAATAAGTCAATCACTCACGCAACTCTTATATATATATATATAGATTATACGAAAGAAATGTTGTTGTCGGCATTGTGGGCCAGGCAGTTAATAATTACTTTGTTTTAAATGCTAAATAAGCTTAAATGACTTCTGTTTCCCCAAGTTAAATCGTATAGAACTTACGGTCATTACTACGTTTTTTTTTATCTAAACTAATTACTTTAGTTCTATGTAGTTAAAAACGTTCTCCCTGTGCAAATATATTAAAAAATTTTACTGAAAGATGACTTCTAGAAAATTAGAGACATTCAAGGACAACAAGTAAAAAAATATGCATATTTTCCTGATAGAAGAGTTTTTTGAACAAATTTATCTGACATCTAATTATGTAAAATTATCCGCTGAGTTCGAATATGAAGTTAGAGTTGTCAAAAGTTTAAAAAAATAACATGAACCGAGCAAAATTCCAAAAAAATCATCAAATTTTCCATAAAGTTTGAAATTTTGTTCACTTAAACTCTGTCATTTCTTTACTTATCTTCACAAACGACCCATGGTTTTTTTTTAGTAATTTGAATACATTTTACTTAAAATCCGGTTAATATTTTTGAAGATATTTGCATTTAAGTCACATGATCTTTTTTAAAAACACAAATAACGGTTATTTTCGAATATCTCGAAAACTGTTCTAGCTTAGACAATTCTGGGGGCTAATTCTTTCAACAATTTTTCGATTCGAAAGCTATTTTATTTCTTAAGCGGCACATACTCTTGCAATAAAATTGTTCAATTTAACGTATTGTACAATTATATCGCCAATGTGTATGTGATATACGAAGGTGCAACAATATATTGGCAACAATCAAAACACTTTTGATTTTTATTGCACAACGAAAAGAAAATGAAGTATGTTGACAACATTGTACAATGCTGTTTATTCATTCCTATAGGTTATGTTCACCTTTTATTTTATTTATTCGCCAGTCTATTGCTCACACATAATGTAGGAATTAGTGTGAATAGACTTTTATATTTTTTTTAACACGAAAAAGTTCGTGTTAGAAAAAGAAAATGTTGTTCTAACATAAATAATTTACTTTGTTATATACGATTTTATGAACACTAAGACGAAGCCTATTGAAAATGGTGGCAATTGTTGCATTTTATCTTTATAGAAATCTCCTTCAGAAATGAAAATTGTGAGTCTATAAACTTTAAAATTATCTTCATAGGAAACATATGTACATTTATCCCAAAAAATGTTTTTGCGAATATATCAAAAATTCCTAAAAATATTGGTGTTTGGATAAAATTTGGCAAATATATTTTTTTTTACTAGATAAGCCTCCTCTTAGAAATAACTTTGAAACATATTTTTCTCATAACGATGCTGATATTTAGATACAAGTCTGTATTAAAGAATTAATTAAGAAGAATTAAAAAATATATGTTAAGTTGATAACAAATTTTTTTCCTGGTAACTTCCTGGTCCTCTCTCGAAAATTAATTTGTTTGTGCTGACAAGTAGGGTAGGTATTTTAAGACCGAAGTTGATCGGGTATATATATTTTTTTGATTCGATCGTGACAACAATTGTAATTCAAAATTTTAAATACGCCCCTAAAATGTAGACAGAAAAAATGTTGCACCAGTAAAAGCATTAATCAAAAATAAAATCAGTTTTAATTTAAATTTTTATCAAGTTAAATAAACGTTTAATCAAGTGAATTAAGCTTTTAATCAAGTTAATTAAACGTTTAATTTTTTTTTCCAAATTTATTTACAAATTAATTCATTTACAATTGTTGGTCTCAGCGCCTTAAAGGCATTATTGGGACAAGTTGGCATAATAATATTTTCCATAAAAATTATATGTTAAAACAGAAGTACAGAAGCCACCATTAAGAAACTTGAATGGTAGTTGGGCAAGAAACGATATTGAAAAAGGAAATCTTTTTGTTAGTCATTTGAAAAACGTATTTACACCAAATATATCTCACAATATTGCGGTCGAGTTACCGCCTGTTGCTGCTAGAGCAGCTATTCCGCTCAGATTTGAGATAAGAGAAATCGAAAAGGCTATTTGTGACTTAAACACTAAGAAGGCACCTGGTATTGATAAAATCAGTAATAAAATGCTTTTGGAGCTACCTCGCATAGCAAAGAAAATTATTCTTTTTATTTTTAATGCTATTTTACGCCTTGAATACTATCCTGAAAAATGGAAGGTTTCCTTAGTTACCATGATACCAAAGCCAGGTAAAGATCATACAAAAGTTGAGTCTTATAGGCCTATTAGCTTATTATCAAATATGTCAAAGCTGTTTGAGAAATTATTAGTTTCAAAATAAACACCGATTTTAAGTGAAAATAGATGTATTCCAAACCATCAGTTCGGATTTAGAAGAAAACACGGCACAATCGAACAGACTCATCGAAGAAAAGAAATATTGCTCAGCACTCTTCATCAATGTTTCGCAAGCTTTTGACAAAGTCTGGCATGAAGGCTTATTACACAAATTGAAGCAAAATTTACCAGCAAACACACACAAGCTGCTAGAAAGCTACTTAGTCGGTCGTCAATTTATTATTAAAGAAGGAAATTTCTTAAGTTGACCTCAGCCCATTGCCGCTGGAGTCCCACAAGGCAGCATCCGGGGCCCCCTATTATACTTAATTTATACTTCGGACATGCCAACAAGCAACTATACACAAACTTCAACATTTGCAGACGATACAGCTTTTCTAAGCGTCCACGAAAATCGTTATGAAGCATGGCGTTACTTACAGCATCATATATTTCAACTAGAAATATGGTTACGACAATGGAGGATAATGGTCAATGAGCAAAAATGTGTACATATAACATTCACTTTGCGCCGGGAATCTTGCCCCCCTATTACAATCAATAATCAAATAATTCCTCAACATTCGCACGTAAAATATCTCGGTATACATCTGGATCGGCGATTAACGTGGAAATGCCATATAGAGGCAAAATTAACTCAAATGAAACTAAAAGCCATTCAAATTCATTGGCTTATTGGAAGAAATTCTGTCCTTAGTCTCGATTGCAAGCTTCTACTTTACAACTCTATCTTAAAGCCTATCTGGTGCTACGGTATTCAACTATGGGGCACTGCCTCGGTCTCTAATATCGACAAAATTCAAAGGCGCCAAAATAAACTTCTTCGAATAATCACAGCCGCTCCCTGGTATGTTAAAAACTCAAAAATTCATAAGGATCTCAATGTGCCATTAGTGAAATCTATGATTACAAAATATGCAATAAAATATTTAAAAAGGCGGCCACACTCGCTTAAGAAGAAGAGACACTGCAGCACTTACCCAATTAGATGAGCGATAAACACCTATAAAAGTGAACATAACCCGTGATGAAGAAAATTTTGTCTGGCACTGGCAGGAGATAAAATAACGTATTAGGTTAAGATTTGATTAATTATTGTTAGTTCATATTTAATATATGAAGATTCAATAAAAAATAATGACAAAAAAAAAAAAAAAAAAAAAAAAAAAAATACAGAAAAAAAGAAAAACAAAAGAAAAAAAAATATGTATATCAAAAAGTTAATCAAATTAATTTGAGATCATTTAAATCGATAACATTATATAAAAAGTTCATTTATATATTGCCGAATGTGTTGTTTAAGAAGTGTTTTAAAGACGGAAATTCTATTTTAATTTTTTAAAATTAGGGGTAAGTTATTAAATTCACGACTACCCATGAATTCCACGCGCTGTTTAGTAGTTTCCAACCTACACCAGGCGATTCTGAAGTCTTCATTATTTCTTGTATTTATCACATGATTGTTCCTTATGAAATGTATAGTGTCATGTCCAATATTGTGCAGACACTTGAATACGTATGTGAGAAGTTGCAACCTGTAAATACCACAAATGGGCAAAACTGTTTGACATTTATCAATATATAATGATGTAGTTGGGTATGTTATTGGCAGATTGTAGACAGTCTTTAGAGCTTTATTTTGCATACGTTGAAGGGCTTTAAATTTATTACTCTTTTTATAACCAAAACAAATGGTTAAATAATTCAAATGGCTTTGAATTAGGGCATTATAAACTGAAAGTTTAGTATCTTTATCAAACTTATTTTTGAATTTATACAAAATACCAACCGCTTGAGCTTTTTTTTTCCTTAAAAATTGTAGGTGTTCATTCCAAACGAGATTGCTTTGTAAAATTAAACCCAAATATTTTATGCTACTTGTTTCAAAAATTTCTCTACCATCAACAAACACTGAAAAGGTGTTAGTTTGACGGGTGGGCCTAAATCTTAGTAACTGAGTTTTATCTGCGTTTAATACAAGTTTGTTTATCCGTGCAAACTCAGAGTTCAAAGCTGCATCCGTTCCATGTAAGCTCTTACTACCATGTCGTGCTTATATGGATAAAATAAGCAAATATCATCCGCATACATACATTTATTACCAGTAAGGTCAAGGTTATGTAAGTCATTGAGAAAAATGGTAAACAACAAGGGCCCGATTGCACTACCCTGAGGCACGCCATATGAAACTGCACGTAATGAGCTTTTAACTTCACCAATTTGTACAAACTGCTGCCGTTTAGTTAAATAACTCTGCAATAAGAGCAAGTCCTTCCCGAAAATACCGTAAAATTTTAGTTTTTGAAGCAAAATACCATGATCAATGAGGTCAAAAGCCTTGCTTAAAAATGCCAGCTACGCCGCTTTTATATTTTTATTTTGTTTACTGGTGCAAATAAATATTGTCAATTAAACGTTTAATACACTAGATTAAACTTTTAATTCTCTTGATTAAACGTTTAATTCACTTGATTAAATTTTTAATTAAAACTGATTTTATTTCTGATTAATGCTTTAACTGGTGCAAAATATTTTCTGTGTACTCTTCAGAATAGACTCTTCATAAGTATATATCTGTGGCATTTTGACAAAAGTTCTTAAGTCGAGATAAAGTTTAAAAAAAAACTCAGCGACAAAATCATCATCAAATAATAGCATAAACCAAAATAAAAGAAAAATTTCGTTTATAGTACAAAATGTAAAAACCGTAAACAAAAATATTCTCTGAATGAAAACTCGTATGATTAACAGCGTTGTTTTTAACTTTTTAACTTTGACTTAAGATGTTATGTCAAAATGCCACAGATATAAATATTGGTTCCTTTAGTTCCTTTAAGGAGCATAAGGCCTCAATACAATTCTTCCAATCTCTTCTTTTTGATGCAAGGTTCTTGATTTCGTTCCAGCTTATGCCCGGTTACTAATTCTAGTTGTCTTTGCCAAGAGTAAGCCGGCCCGGTAATCTCTTAGTTCTGCTGTCTCGCAGGTTCCAGTCTTTGCAATGAATGACCGCCCATCGTTCTTTCCCATTTTAGGAATTTGTTGTTTAAAACTTGCAAGTTGTTTAGCTCTTTTGCAGCCATGTTCACGTTTCGCGCCCATAGAGTATCACAGATTTTACACAAGGATTGAAAATTACAATTTTTGTGCTGGTGGAGATTGATGAGTTGTCCAAATACTCCCCGAGCTTTCATTGTACGGTTGAAGGCATCATCAGAAGATCCACCTTTCGATGAAATGATGCTACCAGGTCGTAATATTTTTTCTGAGACCTGCCTTTGCATATTTATTTATTATCATCTTAAAGCTTTCTATCATATACGAACGGTTAAGAGTGAGAAAGCTAAGATATTATGCGGAAGGCATATCCGCATAATATCGATCAGCTTGACGTCCACCTAGGCCCCCTTGTTATTTAAAACAGATGCACGGTGCATATAATGTGCCCATGTCTGCTGACGAGCGATATTTTTATGAAGAATGTAGGGAATTTAATTCTTAAAAAAAAAAAAATGGTATTTTGTATAATTGTGTGCGCATCAACCGAAGAGGGACACAGCTGTTTATGTGCAAAAACAAAAAATACCCCATAAAATCAGCATACAGCACCTGCTGCCAACGTAAAGCAACTGGGCACCGATGGCTTGTGTTTTTTTTTATCTGTTTAACAAGGTTTTCTTCTTTGCCAATACCTTCTTTGCACTCATACGTACTCTGGCACTAACACTTCTTCGAAGTGTATATATGTATATATAGACACCTCCTAAGTTACCTCAACATCGTTATAAGCATGACAATGGTAATAATGATGATTTGGCTATATAGGTGTATGTATGTATGTATGTATGTATATACATTTATATATGTATGTACATAAATTCATATAGGTATGTGCTAAAACCGCAAGTAGCAATGCACGTTGTTGTTGTATACATATTAAACTTTGTTAACTCATGCTCTCTCTTACTCTCAATTTAAATGGGTTAGTGTTGTTGTGTTTGTTGTTGCTGCCGTTAGTAGAAATAATAAAAGCAACAATGAAATACACAGCTACATTTGCACACTTTGACGTGTATATTTTTGAACGTGTTTTGTTGTTTGTATGTATGTACATACATATTTTATTTTCTTACCTATGTAAAATGCAAAACGTACATACATATTTACATGTAGAATATGTATGTATGTATGTATTAATATTTGTAGATGAAATATGTATGTAAATGTGTTTGTTAAGCATTCATTCATGTACTCGTTCTCTCGTTCTTGTTAACTTGGCTTTTTTTAGTTGTCTGTATGTATGTGTGTTTAAGTGAGTGAATGTATGTGTATGTGTGTGCAAGTAAAATTGTTAAGGTGTGCTGTAAGGAAAACTTGGCAGCCAACCAAAAGTAACGAGATTTTTTTTAAATTTTATTCGTTCATTTTGTTTATTTTCTGCTTCTATTTTATTTTTACTTTTCTTTTTTTTTGGCTTAAGGAAAGAGAACCTTTTTTACTTTATAGAATATAAAGTAGATTTCCCGTCGGTACCTTGAAATATAAGTTTAGCTATATTTTCGTCTTTATTTGTGTTTGGTGTTGATTTGTATTTCATATAAGTAGACATTTTTATTTAATGTCGTTACTTAAATCGAAGAAATTAAAAAAGACTATGCGCTGTTTTAATGTCTTGAGGTTTTTTCCTTCTTTTTTTTTTGTTCTTTTTAAGTTTGTTTTATTCATTTTATTTTAATTGAGTTATTTTTTTTTTGATAGTTGGTATTGAAATAAAACTTGCATTTCCTTTATTTTATCTGCTGGTATGAGTGGGTAATTAAGCGTTTAAATGTGTAAGTTTTTTAAACATAAAATTTATTGTCAATTGAACTACACTGCGTATTCTTATAGATAAAAAATATTAATCATACGTATTGTAATTAACAAGAAAATATTATTATTTTTATTAAGAATCAAATTATTAATTGCAAATTAAAATAGGATTATTTTACCTTTTATAAATGATATTTAAATTTTTAGCTAGTATATGAAAAGTCGTGCCAATAAAGATCTAAAGTGACTTGAAATTACCTGCAAGCTTATACAAATATTGAGCAAATATGTTATTAGTTTGGACACTTTGATATTTTATTAACCACTTGTTGTTTAGAAGAAATTATCGATTATTATTATTTTTTTTTATTAAATTAACATTTTTGCACGACAGTCTTGTCTAGGCGTTATAAATCACTGCCAACAAAAAATTTACATTTACATACACAGAAAAAATGATCAGTAGTTTTTTATCAATAAAAAAAATTTTTTAAAAAGTATTGAAACTAAACACGCAAAAATTCCCTGAATAACCACTATATTTTTTTGATCCACAAAATGATCTACAGTGCAACATCGACAATCCGGACACATATAGTTTAAGGCTCGGTCGGATTCTCGAGCTTTCCGGACTGTAGTAGTGAAAATTATTGAAATAATTTAGTAAGTCAAATAAAACAAGCGTGCATTAACTTAAATGTATCTAACCAGCTCGCTAAAACTCGTCCTAACCGGTCATTTTTACATAAAAAATACGGCCTGTGCATTAAAAATTTCTGATGAAACCCGGATATGATAATTTTTTTCCTGCAATAACAATGTGTAAAGCGCTTTCTCTCATTCTGGATTTTCTTCTTTTAGTATATGTAACTTAACTGCTCTTTTCCCTAAAAAAAATTTGTATGTTATGATAATGGTTTAATACATTATTTTGGTTCAAATGTTACCAGGTCCATTATAGGTATTAGAAATAAATTGTTTTATATTCTCCTTATTTTGGTTAATATCGTAGATCGTTGATGAAGGATCATTTTCGGTAGCCTGTCTAATAGTTTTCCCCTCATTAAAACATTTTTAAATATCTGAATTGAGGCCGTCAGCGCAAAAGTGGTGCAAACCAAATTACTCTTACTTAATATTTGTACAACTTAGGGCTACATTTGTATTATAAGCAGAGCAAAAATAAAAAAGGGCAAGGCAAGCTTTTGCAACGCTCTCTGTTAATGGTTAGTGAAACAAGAGATAAACTAGTCCTGGATTAAATTTTAGCAAGTTCTAATTAATTTGGAGTAGAAAAGTTAGGATATGAAAAATTAAAGCTTACATCACATTTACGCTGACCGCCTCAATTTTCCTTTAATGTTAGAATTTTATGTTTTCGGTTATTATTTAAAAATATGGTACTTGGAACCGAAACTGAAGTAATGAAAGTGCAAAATGTTAATCAACTTATGAATAACAAAACATGCGTTGTAAAAATGGCACAACAGCGGCATTTAATTTTTGTTCCTGCATAAAAAAAATTTGTCCGGATTGAAGAGGTCAAAATTTCAAATTGTCCGAAATGTAGAAGCGTCCGAATTATTGGAGTGACCGGACTGGCGCATGTCCGGACTATCGATGTTGCACTGTAATTGCAAACATCATCATTATTTCAAAGTCTATGTTAAGGTTTTTTTTTGAATTTTTTATCTAAAAATTGAGATTTTTGAAAAAGCTTCTCCTTTCATCTTAACGTAACTTTGGAACGTCGTACTCGATATTGTTATGCAATCGGTTTAAACATTTTAAATTCGCCAGATTTAAGTTTCTCAAACATCATTTTTTAACTTAGCCATTACTTTTGACGTTATTGAAGCCGAAGTGGCAAAAAAAATATTTTTTTATAAAATTTTTGAATTGAAAAAATTCATAAAAAATTGAAAGCAACAAATACTAACGAGTTTTAGTACTAAAGCTCAAAGCTGCATCTATTAGAAGTAAAATAAATATATATATATAAGGGTGGGTCAAATTGTATGGAACGAGTTTTTTTGATGAAGCGTATAGCAAAAACGAAATCTATAGGTGATTCTGAGAAATTTTGCTCAAGAGACCGTAGCTCTAAGTCGGGTTTGGAGCCCCCCAAAATTTCAAAATAGATATTTTTCCATATATATGTACATAGAATAATTTAATTAAATTCGTCATATAATCGGATAGAATTATAGCAGATTTCTCAATCTGGGCCTGCTTGAAAGGTATTTTTATCACCTTTCAGAATCTGTATTGATACCAATAATTTTTTATTTTTAGAAGAGATATTAGGAATATTTTGTCGAAAAATTAACTTTTAACTAATAATTTCTGAGTTTTCTTCGATATTTTTTTTTTGCAGATTATGAAAGTTCAAATAATTTCCAACAACTTCTATTTTTGTTTTCGAGCTTTGAGCATAATGACCTCGTCTCATTTGAACAGTTGCTTCTGGAACTTCTGTTGTTGTTTCATTTTGATCTTCATCCATGTGTAAATCAGGTGGTTCGTATCTTGGATCATCGGTACCAGTTGTAAGTGTTGGTATTGTTGTAGCTACTTCTTCAACGTCTTCCGTATATTCAGGTATTGTGAATTTTCTATCATTATGCTGTCCATCATAAATTCTTTTAGATGTTCCGGAATCAATCCACACGAGCATTCTGTTGTTTTTAATTTGCAATTCATTTGCCAATATAAAATATAAAATAATTCGTTTATTGAATCAACAAATGCTTTGAATTCATCTCTTTTGTTTCTATGTTGTACATGTGTCTGCTATTTTTCAAGCAAACCAGTTAATTTTATTAAAACACTCTTTCTATTAATGATTTCAATATTTAATTTACACCAAATTCGGATCAATTTATCTGTTAGTCTGTGTTCATACGGCTCATGTCTTATTGACAAGATTGCTACTTTATAGGGGAGAGGGAAGAGGAGAAAAGAAACAAGTACACAGATGCATGTACTGTCTTTACGTTTTGCTTTCTTATTCGTTGTTTAATTTTGTTTTTGTTTTCAATATCAAATAAAACAAATTAAAAAACATGTAGTCAACATGACATGATTCATTTGAACGCCAATTCATGTTTAAAGAAGAAAAAGGAAGAATCTTGTCAGTAAGACATGAGCCGTATGAACTCAGACTTATGAGTAAAAGTTTTATACGAGAATATTTTGTTTTCAAATTAAGCACGATCACTTAAAAAAAAATAAAACTAATATCATTTAAATCACTTGATAAGCCAAAAACAACAATATCTTGATGAGGCATGTTAGTCAATCAAGAGTCAAAACTTGTTGATGTTGTTGCTTCCATTTGCGAAGACACCGCACACAATGTTGATGGTTCTTGATTATCTATTATAACTTTGATATTATCCCTGCACTCTTTGATTGTGTCACACTAAATTCAAAATTGAAAAAAAAATATTGGTATTGTGATAACCGAGCTTTTATTTAAGTATTTTGGCAAATTGTGTGCGCATTGCACGATGACCGATTAAGGAAAATCAAGCTTGGCAACGTTTAGTGTTGGTAAACGTCATTATTCATTCAAATCATTCATTATTCATAATCTACAAAAAAAATCTCGAAAAAAATCGAAGAAAATTCAGAATTTATTAGTTTCAAGTTCATTTTAGACTACTTTTCGACAAAACATTCCTAATATCTCTTCTAAAAATAAAAAAATATTGGTATCAATACAGATTCTGAAAGATGATAAAATACCTTTCAAACAAGCACAGATTGAGAAATCTACAATAATTCTATCCGATCTTATGACAAATTTAATTAAATTGTTCTATGTATGTATATATGGAAAAATATTTTTTTTTAAATTTTGTGGGGCTCCAAACCCGACTTAGACTTGTGGTCTCTTGAGCAAAATTTCTCAGAATCACCTATAGATTACGTTTTTGCTATACGCTTCATCGAATAGTTAACCCATACCTGGGTTAATTAATATTATATTATATTATTATATATTATATTTTATGATTTGGTTCAGTTTTTACTTCAGATTCATTGTCAACAGTCGCTGTCAAACCAACTTTAAAAGCGAAAAGTTGTACACACATTTTCATTTTTTGTTCGACAGTTGTTCGATTCGGCTGCAATTTTTTAAAGCCTGCTTAAAACTATAACTATGCCACTCATTAAAAAAAGTCAATTCTTTCGAACAGCCATATGCCTGAATTGTTTAGGGCAAATCAGCGTGATATGCCATTAACTGTGTTAATCTATAACAACCTTTAATTACTATTTCTATATGTCTGAGGAGCACCCGATCGAAAAAGCGTTTGAATCTGTGTTTCTTAATTTTGCCCAACAATCGAAGCACAGCCGCGAATAACGTTTTAAGTTACAAAATAATAACTTTTCAGGAGAGCAAAAAAAAATATTTTTTTCTATTATTAAAAATAGTGATAATAAAAACTTTTATGCAAAAGGCTTTTAAAACATTATTCCGCTCTGCAAAAGCATTTCGGTTTCATCAGTTTGTTAGTAACTTGCAATGTTCTTCCACTGGCTGACACTTTGTATACCATTTTGAAGGCGTTAAGGTGCATAGTTTTGGTTGATTTGATGTTTAAACTGTGAAAACAGTTTTTGCAAAATGTGGCGTTTACAACGTTATTCGCGGCTGTGCTTCAATTATAGTTAAAGATAAGCAATTGTGGTGATATTAAATCGATCTAAAGCATCGCTTCCCAAATGCGGGTCTAGTGGCGGTGAATGTTAAATGGCGAGTGTTAAACGGTCACTCTGAAGAGATTGAGTAATTTCAATCAAAACATGTCAGGGCAACCAGTCCGCGAAAGCCTGGGTTCGATTCCCAGTTCAGGCAAGAATGAACAACTATCAATAAATTTTAATTAGATTCATGGTGCAAAATCTTTTGGCCCTATGCTCCTTGTAGGAGTTTAAAGGAACTAATATATGGTGCAAAATCTCTTTCTTCATAAAAATAATTTAATGAATGATGAACCTTAGCCTGATTTTCACGACTCAAGCTAAAGTTTATTATCATATTTTTCAAAAATATTTTTTAATCGAAATAAAATTGTTTGTTTTTCTAATTCCTTATTTTGTTTTTAAGCTTCTTTTTTCTAATAATGCTATTTTTAAATATATTTTTATAAAACTCATATGTGATAAATCTACTAAAATTAATTTTTGTGCTTGCATTGCTAGTGAAAAAATTTATTTTAAACTATGGTTTTACAATCTGTAGTTAATAGGAGAGTTAGTTCTAGAGAAAACCTTTACACTATGATCAGAATACTTTGTAAAAGAACTTCTGGTTTAAACATCTGCCATATAAATGCCCAGAGCCTAAACAACAAAATGGATGAATTTCGACTGATCTTTGAGGGGTCAGGTATGGACATAATATGTATTTCGGAAACGTGGTTTCACTTTGAAATTCACGGAAACTACTACAAACTGAGAGGATATATGCTTTTTCGATCTGACAGATATTCAAACGCTGGTGGTGTGGCAATATATGTTAAATCATCAATTTCATGCAAAATTAAATGCCAAACGTCTGATGAAGACAAAGTCAATGACGATGAAGTCGTTATTGATGAAGATGTTAATGCCTATAATGTCGAAATAAATGAAAATAATGGAGCATCTGCCTTAAATACTCAGAAACCAGAATATTTATTTCTTGAAATTTTCAATAACAACCAAAAACTTTTACTGGGAACAATTTATCGGCCTAATAAACAAATACAAATTAAGCCTTTGTTAGATAAACTATCCATGCTTACTCTTGGTTACACAGATGTTGTTATTACTGGTGATTTAACACGAACATACTTATAGATAAACGGTTAATAGAGGATATGAGTGCCATTGGTATGATTTTGATAAATAGTTTAACACCGACACATTTTACATCCACCGCCAGTACTCTTCTTGACCTTTGTTTTGTAGATAATCTTAATCGAATGCTCTTATTTGACCAACTTTCTGCCTCTGTTTTTTCAAAACATAATTTAATTTTTGTGTCTTATAATTTTGAAGCAATAGCGCAAGAACAAACAATAACATTTCGAGATTTTAAAAACATAGATCTCCAATCCCTGGAAACGGAACTTACAACAATACCATGGAACCAAACATTCTTAATGCCTACTGTAGATGAACAGGTAACTTTTTTGCATTGCAATATACAATATTTATATGAAAAGTATGTGACAGTTAAAGTAAAAAAAATAAAAAATGAGAAACCCTGGTTTTCAAGCGAAATTAAAGCCTTAATAAATGAAAGAAATGATGCGTATGCACGATGGAAAAGATTTAAAACCCCGGAACTCCATAATTTTTTCAAGATATGCAGAAGAAACGTTAATTTAAAAATTAGAACTGAAAAATCCAAATTTTATGAGAGAAAGTTCCAATCAGCTGTTTGCTCAAAAAAGAAATGGAGGGAAATTCGTACGATGGGTATCGTTAACAATTGCATGAAAACGGAAAACAAAATTGATGTTAATCAACTTAACTTTGAATTTGCCAATATACCAATGCCAGAAGCAAATCTCAGATATTACAACTCTACAAATGCCTTTAACAACGCTAACAATACTAATCAACAACTTTCATTATGTTTTGATTTCATACATGTTACCCAGGACGATGTTCTTAAATCCATGCTTAGTATTAAATCTGACTCTTTGGGAAATGATGAGGTTCATCCGAAATTTATTAAATTGATAGTTACATATATACTACAACATATAACACATTTGATTAACACAATAATTACAACATCTACTTTCCCATCAATGTGGAAACAAGCAAAGATTATACCTGTTCCTAAACCTGATAAAAATTACCGGCCAATTGCGATTTTGCCCTATTTGTCTAAAGTATTTGAAAGGTTTATACATACGCAGATGACTCGATTTTTGTATGAAAATGCTCTGCTCTCTGAGAGACAATCTGGTTTTAGACCTAGACACAGCTGTATTTCTACTCTCATCGATGTTTCAGAGGAAATACGGTCAAAACTTGATAACAATATGATATCTTTTTTGGTTTTGCTTGACCATTCTAAGGCGTTTGATACCGTCGAACACACAATACTTTGCCAAAAACTGAAATACATGTGCCATTTTTCAAACACAGCTGTAAAGTTACTTGCTTCATATCTATGTGGTAGAAGTCAATTCGTTTCTTTTGGTTCTAATAAATCAAACAGCTGCTTAATGACAAGAGGTGTTCCACAGGGCTCGATACTTGGCCCACTATTATATTCAATATACTCCAATGACTTGCCGTCTAGACTCAACTACTGTGGTATACAGATGTATGCAGATGATGTTCAGCTTTACATCAGCTGTTCCCCATCAGGTATTATTGATTGTATCAGCAAATTAAATCACGATCTTGATAACGTATTAAGATGGGCGTCAGTGAATGGCCTTTGCCTCAATGCGAAAAAATCGAAGGCAATGCTTATAGGCAAAACAAAATTTTTACCGTCTAGCTTGCCGCCAATCCAAATTGGACATTCTACTATTGAAATCGTGAAAAGTGCCAAAAACCTTGGCGTTATTTTTAACAACGATCTCACCTGGTCAAATCATATAAATGCCATATGTGGAAAAACCTATGTTATGTTAAGAAATCTTTGGATGACACAGTATTTTACGCCAATTAATATCCGCATGCTACTCGCTAAGACATATCTACTACCCACTTTAATGTATGGATGTGAATTATTTTCCAGTTGCGATTCAATAAGCAAGAATAAGCTCAAAGTGACCTACAACAACATTGCCAGATATATATATGGACGTACAAGATATAGTAGTATAACTCAGTTTTCAAACCAAATCTATAATATATCTTTTGAAAATCTATTGAAATGCCGAACACTCATATTTTTACATAAACTTATATTTAATAGACAACCTACTTATCTCTACAAAAGAATGACATTTTCAAGATCGAATCGGGGCAATAGAATAAACTCCATAAGATACCGTAAGCAAATATCTGAAAGACACTTTCTCGTTAATGCCATCCGCCTCTGGAATGAACTTCCTCCTAATATACAGATAATAAGCAATGCAAAGCACTTTAGATGCGAAATATTTACCCTCTTGGGTTAACGAAAAATCACATACATAACTAAAAATTTTATTGTTATAATTATTACTTTTCTTTTATATAAAAATCTGCAATTCATAACTACTTAATTTGTTTTTATATTGTTTTTAGTTTTAAGATAAACCTTTGTAAATTTTATAATCTAATGTGCCTTTATCTCCCCAGTACTATTAAATAAGATTAAGTCTTGTTGTACTGCTTATTTTTCAAATAAATAAATAAATAAAAAAAAAAAAAATAAAAACCATGAACAGTTCAATAAAATAACCTCACTGATAACTTTTATTAATTTTAAAATTTCCAAAAATTTTGATCTTAAATCTTTTGAAAGTCATATAAAACCATTAGCTGAATGTACTGTATACGTTAATTTTGACTTTTAATTATTCGTGCCTTTCAAAAGAGACTTAAGGGGGCCGCAAAATAATCATCAAGTGGCCCGTAAAGCAGAAATTTATGCTAATTTAAGTACCGAAGGGCAAATCTTTTGATATCAACGAAAATAAAGTTCTTAACAACTCAGAAAGCTTATTTTCTATACAATAAGAGGCAAATTCTTAAGATTGGACAAAACTCTATCCTAAATCAGATGCATTTTGATTTAGAAATTAGGACCACTAAAGCAAACTTTGGAGATTTCAACCGGCACTGAGCGAGGGGGAACGTTTAAAAATGTTGCTGCTTATAGATTCCCACGAGAGTGAGGAAAAAAACAAATCGAGTTTCCTTGATCATGAAAAGTGAGCAAACAAACAAATTCATTCATATTTGAATTTTTTAGAAATGAAAAATTTGTTTCATTCCTATCAAAATTCTTCACAAGGAAAAAAACAAATTGCACGAGCAACAACAAAAATACTAGTTAGCAGCGTTGCTAAAATGTTTTGTTTACTCATTCCTTATGAGTGAGTAAATGCAAAATTTCCTTAAATCCTCACGTTCATGAGTGAAAGCGCTCAAAATTACCAATTCATTAATGGCTGTGGAAAACGCTTATTTATTTTCAATTTCTCACTCATGAGGAAATTCGTGAGTGCGTAAATTTGAACGATTATACAGTGTTTGGTGGAAAATTTATATTTTTAAATACGATTATTTCAAAAAGTAATAAACGGTGCGAAGGGAGGGTGGCGCCGTTGGAATTATCGATTGTGCTGATTTGTCAGTCACGATGTCGCAGTGGTCGAGTGAGCATTGCGCGTTCGCTGTTTAGAAATTTTTTAAGAGTAAAGGCTTATGGTGTTTTCTTTTCTAAAAAATAATGATGCATTATAGTTGTGTAATATATTTATCAGGTTACACGAACCCTTACAAACTGATACATTTTTCTATTGATTTAAATATTTAAATATTGAATGCAAAGTTTGTACCAAAAGCGATATTCACCACGCTTGTAGCAATTTTCAACATTAAATTTTCCTACAATTCCAATAAGCGTTAACAGCACTGATTTTCAATAATTAATGTCAGCTGTTGTTAAAAATTTTGCGACAAAAAAAAAAAATTTTATTATTAAATAAAAGTAAATCAAACGAAAAACAAAAGTTTTTATATCCATCACAATATAACTAAAAATCACAATATAACGCAAATTGTACGAAAACACAAGAAAAGCCCTAATAAAAAAATACTTGCTTGCATAAAAAAGTACTTTACGCAGATGCAAAAAGGGTATTATCTCACACTCAGTTATAACTGCGGGTAAGAAATGGAACAAATTTGCCATTTATTGTTGCAACATTTTTAGAAAGGAAAACGACAACTTCTCACATTTTTGCATATATTTTTAGAATGGAATAAAAACCCGCACGAATGGTAGCATATATGGAACATTATTGTCAGAAAAGAAAACCCCATTAGTTAGCCGGGAGTAACAGTAACTTAACCTTACCGTAAAAAAGTAAGTCCAATCTATTTCTTACAGATTGAGACGTAACATCTTACTGCTGACTATAATCTTCCTAATTGATTTACATACAACTAAATGAAACAGCTGATTTGCAACGTTACTGTTATACCCGGCTAACTGAGCCTTAATGTTTCTTACGTAATTGTTCGTCTACAATTTTCTTCATAGTTCGGTATTTGGCGAATACGTGACGGACCGAGTGTCAATTTAATTCGTTCGTGGGTGCAGAGATTACGTGCATCTGCTTCGGCTATGAATGGCTTATGGCCAGGGCCAAGTCGATCTTCAAGCACTCCCGAAAACATTGAACTGGTTGAAAGCATTTTATTTGCAAATCAGCGACTTTCAATACGGAAAAGAGCAGCCTCACTGGGACTTCTAAGAGTGATTATTTATGAAATTAATTAGTATTGTGGTTATTTTGTTGAACTATTTATGGTTTTTAATCCAAATTTTTAATATTTTTAATTAGGCTTAAGTTCATGAAATTTAATTTTTATTAAATTATTTTTATGAAGAAAGGAATTTTACAACATGAAAATCAATTAAAATTGTTATTGATAATCTTTCATTCTTGACGTGGCTCGGGCTCGAACCCTGGCCGGCAGGTTACCATGACATGTTTCGATCGCAACCACTCGATCTCCTCAGATGGATTTGCCGTCTTACACTCGCAGCCATCGACGACTGCTGACGTCACTAGTCAAACATCAATCCTTAAACCAAATTGTATTTTAACATTTGGTAGATCGAAATTTGCTTTCCTGAATGATTATCCATTTTAATTGACTTTACATGTTTTTTCCTTTACTTCTGTTTTTTCGTACTTTCGTCAAGAATTTTTCTTGAAGTCCAAGTACATTTTTTGTTTTTTCACTTTGTCTTTCTCTTTTCTGTTGACCTTTTTCAGCACAACTTGAAGGACAAATGTACACATAGAGCTCGTGCCTTAGCTTTAACAATAATTAGTATTGTGGTTATTATTTTAAAAGGGATCTAAATTTCCATCCTTTTAAAACTCAAATCGTCCAAGAACTGAATGAAAAAGTGACTTTGATTTACGCAAAAATTTTTGTGAAACGATGTTGGAGCGTTTTCGCACTTTTTTTTGGAGCGACGAGGCTCATTTTCACTTAAAAGGTTACGCCAAAAATGCCGTTACTTGTCCCCAAGAACCCGCAAGCCTCGATTGAAACATTAAAAATCATTGCATTGCCCCAGGGCAACTGTTTGGTGTGCCTTATCGCACATGTGATAATGAAACCATTTTTTTTTTTCGAAAATTCTCGAACAACAAGGCTCCGTTTTGAACAGTGTATTCAACTCGACGGAAGACATCTGGATGACCTACTCTTACAAAAATAAAATTCGCATTTCCATTCTATCGTTCAATGCTCTTAATAAGATTTTATGTTTAAGTTTGAAAATATAAACCTACTACCAGACACCCTGTACATGAATTTCTTCTGAACTTTGCCATTAACATTATATGCTCTGTAGAGATGCTCCGGTAAGCTACTTCGTAGTGAGCTAGTCTATCTCCGTGTGGTTCGCACGACAACGTGCTGAAGGTTTAAGTTGCTACCCAGTAAAAAAAATGTGGGGTTTTTGAAGCACTAAATGATATAGAATAAAATATACAAAAAAGCTGCTATTTTAGTGCGGACAACGAAGAAGGTTGCAAACCGGAAAAAAATAAAAATATGCGAAAATGATTGGAAAAAGGCATTTAAACAAAAGTAAAAGCAAAACATTAATGAATATGTTAATATAGTTAGCCCCTAAAAAAGCACTTCAGGAGTGCTTTGTTTGCATGTCAAAAGAAGTGCTTATTGTCAGCAAAAAATAGTCCTCCAAACCGGAAACACCCCATACAAAAATCAGGCATCCCATCATCAGGTTTGAAGCGATTTGTGGTATGAATTCATACACCAAACCTGCTCCTTTTGGAACACATTTTTTTACTGGATATTGCTCAGTTAAATATGTTGGAAAATAAAAATTTGTTGTTGTTAAAGAAGGTGTATAAGTAATATTCTACAAAAAATAATACTTGCGTTACTTATACGTAAAGTGATTTTATTAATCCATAAAAATTCGCTTAATGAATTTTAAAGTTATCTTAATTTAAAACTATAAATAAATATATTTTTTATTATTTTAATATAAAATGTTAAAAGTTTCACCAAACCTTGACTCTCCTTTAAATTACGAACTTAAATTTAAATCTAGTATTTAGAATTGTTCCACCTATTCACAGTATAATAATCAATAATAATAAAATCTTAAAGTTGCCTACAAAATACAACAAAATAGTAATAAAAATTAATAAAGCATATTTAATAACCAACAAAAAAAAATGTACAAGAAAATTTTTTCTTAAAGAGTGAAATTCAACAACGAATTTTACTATAACTTTCAAGACGGAACAAAAATGCTCAACAAGCAAAGTTTTGATTGTGTTTTTTATTTTGCTTTCATAACTCTCTGACAACAATGCTGAGCGAGAGAGAGAGATCAATAACGAAAGATGACGAGGACACTTAAGATGAAGGCGAGACGAGAATGAAGGCAACGACAGCAATGAATGACAACTGGCATGTTCTGCTCAGAACCTGAGAACCTAGATTGTGTGCACAGAAAGAAATAACTACTTGAATAACACACAGACACACTTAAACACACATATTTTGCGCACTAACTTAATAATGTTAAAACTTTAAATGCTAATAATGATGTTACACAGACGTTAATAAAGAGCACCAGCTAGAGAAGAAAGAAAACTAGGGAATATGCTGTTGTAAGGATAACAAAGGTACCTATTACTAACACATTTATCCAAACACATCAATTGTAAAGGTAGTATGTTTCAGTGTGTCTGTGTTTTATTGTTGTTGTCATGGAAAACTCGTTATGCGCATATGTTGAATTTTTTTTTGGAGAAATTATGCTCTTATGCTCCTAAAATTAAAATGCAAGTGTGTGTGGGTATGTGTTCGGTTATATTATTGTAGATTTGTTTTTGTAACTAGCTTTATATACTTTGTGGAATATACACAAACGTACGTACACCTATATAAACTCTATTCTAGTTTTGTTTTTACTAATACATTCACTTACTTCACCTTTCTTTCGTCTACCGACTACCAGCGTGTAAATGTTAAAGGTTTCTTCTTGTTGAACATTTGTTCGTTATATTTTTGTTGTTGCAAGTGGCAGCAGTTGTTTTTTTCTATCATTATTATTGTTGTTGTGCCCTAATAAAGAGTAAGAATATAGTTGGGGCAATATTCCTACTGTTGAGTAGTTGTAAATGTAAAAGTTATAAAATAGTATAAAGGCAGGCAGTAGGAAAAGTTATTTGAAGTTTGTGGACAAGGCTAAAGATAAAGAAGAGGTACAAAATAGCAATAAAGTTTTAACACAAGCCAGCTGTAACTAGAATGAGTAAATATACTTTATTTAAGGCCTTATTTAGCAGCCACAAGCCCTCCTCGTAGCATTCCATACTTATTTATTTTTTACACAGACTGTCATTGGGCGTAAGGCCTTCCACACTCCTTTTAATAACAACTTTGATTCCTTCCCAAAGAAGGGAGTAAGGAAGGTCACTAAAAATAAAAATAATTAAAAAGTTACAACTTCCTTTCTCCCTTCTTAAAGAACCAGTCCCCAAATTCCTTTATTTAAATTAAAACAAGTTTTGCTTAATGAAAGTATCACACATATGTATATTAAAAGCCTTTTCCTACGTCTCCTCGTAACACTCGATACAACAACTTCTAGCATTCACCAGTCTCTTTTGGTTAAGGAAAAACAAAAAAACTCCAACAAAAACAATAATAAAAGCAACACTAAAAGAAGAATAAGCATTATAAGAGCAAGGTAATATCGTTTTGAAAAATATTCGAGAAAAAGCGGGAGTAGGAGGATGAATGGAAATGGTTTAGTGATTGTGTAAGGTAGACGACTGACTGACTCGATTCGTTAGGTAGTGGATCGGAGTAAACGATGATGTTCTTATTGTGTATGTGTGTGTTAGTTGCTGATGAGAAGGTAAATACAAATGAGCTTTTTAGACTCCACCTTTATGTATCCAACTGTTCACATTCTTAAAAACACACACACACACTAAAACAAATATAAAGGAAGGTAGTTTTCAAGGTAGAAAGAAAGGTAGGTAGGTGGGCAGGTGTATCCCTATTTGTAGCTACTTAGTACTCCTTCCGTTTTTGCTGAAGTATGGGACCACCTTTTTTATTCCTTTTTTTTGGGTTTTATTTACCGTAACGAGCTTATTTTGTATAATTTTCTTATTTCTTTACTCTTCATTATCTTTTTCGTACAGCTTTTAACATTTTCTAGCTGTATATTTCAGAGGGGTTTTGTGGTTTTTATAGCTGTTCTTTTTTTTGTTTTTATTCGTTTTTGATTTATGCCAGCCAATGGTTGTGTATTCACCAAGAGGTGTGACATTGGGTAACTTGCTTCAGTTTGCTTGTAAGTGTGTGTGTGTGTACGGTTTCCTGTGTGTAAATGTATTGAGGTGCACGTCCTAGTATATATTCAAATATATATAATTTTTTTTTTGATTAGGAACCACATAGAAATTAGAATTCTCTCAAGTAGTTTTAATTGAGTTTTTTTTCGTTTTGGTTTTAAATAATTTTTTTTTTGCAGAACCAACTACGTGCAGAGAAAGTTGTTTTTTTTTTTAGTTATTAAACAATTGCAATTTAAAATAAAATGTCATTTAATATAAATTTTAAAAAATTTAGCTGTGAATAAGATCTGTTATGATTGAGACTAATTAACTCCAAATATTTAATTAAGTTCCAATACTGTTCAAAGCTGCCGGTTAAGAACTGTGATCAAATTGATTTTGAATAAGCCACTTTGGGGTACTTTTGTCAATCAACTGTGAACATATTAAATCTGTTTCAAAAATCAGTGCCGGAAGTATTTTTGAAGCAACGCCTTAACTATTCTAGAGAAGGTTATCGTGATAATCAAACTCAATTAAGGCAATGCCACCTACTAGGTCATGAATAGATTTGTGTTTTGGGATATTCACTACGATTTTTGCTTATAAAGGGTGGCTAAATTTTAAGGGCCGATGCTGATTTTGAATAAAACACAAATTATTTAGGAAATTATTGTCATTTATTTTTATTATGATAATATTTGAATGGTTCAATTATGTATGGAACAAAATATCGGCCAAATGGCCGCCGTTAGAATATCATCTAACGATAACGAACACCACAGTAACTGCCTGACCGGCCTCATTTTGGAAAAAATACGGCCCGATGATGCCACCAACCCATAAGCCGCACGAAACAGTCACTCTTTGTGTTTGGTGCATTGGTTTTTGACAATCACTCTTGGATTATCATTCGCCCAAACGGGCAATTCTGAATCCACTGAGATGAAAATGTGCCTCATCACTGAATCACGAAGTGCAAGAAATGCATTTTGATTTGAACGCCCATTTTCATAATAAGCCTGAATAACTTTAACGCGTTGCTCGATTGTGTATCTTTTCATGGTTCAAATTGAGTTAGTCTGAAATTGAGAAATGTCAAATGAAATGCAGAAAAAAAACTTGACGTTTAGGTGTGGTTCACATTCAACATCGGCCCTTAAAATTTAACCAGCATTTATAAGAAGAAAACTTAAAAAAGCAGTAGTTCCTTTAAAAACACTCAAGTCGTGAAAGAAAGCTAAATTTTCAGCATTCATTCTTTTACGAAGGGGCAACTTTAATAATACTTTGCTGTAAAACAGCTTTTTAAATATTCATCAAAAAAGATTATTGGAAGACAAGCAGTTAGTCCCGAGTTATTTACAGTTTGAAATTCAATGTTCGGAAAACTTGCAGTACTCTTATATTTTTTTTGGATTGTTAGGTTATTTATAAATTTATTTCAATATTTAGAAACAAAATAACCCTTACAGTCAAGATATGAAAATTAAATTTGAATTACTTAAATAAGATTTTAATATTTTCCTTAAGTTTAATATGAGACACTAATATCTGTTTGCTTATATAAATTACTAGCTGACCTGACATACTGTCCAAATTGGGAAAAATGTTTGCCTTCGATTTTTAAAATCCGTTAAAAAGATACGAACATTTGAAAGAAAAATTAGTCAAATCGATTGAGCCGTTTTCTGATTTTAGGTAAATCGAAAAAGTGGGCGTCAAAGTAGCCGGGCCAAAAGTTTCTTTCCGTAAAAACCTAAGTTGGACCATGGCGATGATTTTAAAGAAAAAATCGTCCAAATCGGTCAAGCCGTTCTCAAGTTATGCGCTTAATAGAAAAAGTGGGCGTAAAAGTAGGCGTGGTAAATTTTTCTTTCGATTAAAACTTAAAATGGATTAATACGAACATTTGAAAGAAAAATTTGTCAAATCGATGGAGTCGTTTTCTGATTTTAGGTAATTCGAAAAAAGTGGGCGGGGCAAAATTTTCTTTTCGTATAAATCTAAGTTGGACCATGGCGATCATTTTGAAGAAAAAATCGTCCAAATTATATAGATGTCATTGGTGGTGCAATATGAAAATTGGATTTTGCCACGCCCCTACGCCCGCAGACCGAAAATCAAAAATCAGACTTCAAAGTGTCACCCGCCTGAATATTCTTAAGATTCCCTGAAAATTTCATCAAACTCGGCCCAGCCGCTTTGGAGTCCATACGTTACATACATACATACACGCATCCTATTATATATATTTAAAAGATCAGGCGCGGATCCAGCTTGAGCCTTAGGGGGGGGGGAGGAATTTTGTATGATACAAAAAAGTAAAAAATTTGTTTTAAAAAGTTTATTAAAAACAATATATGTATTACGGTAAGCACTTTTTGCAATTTTTGCGAATATCAAATTCTTCATCGCATAGCCGTATAGACCGTGAAAAAATATTAAGAAATGATGTATTACTTTTTCGCGATCGTGAAGAAAGTTTCCGCAACAAACGCGATAAAGTTTTGAATTTCAATTTTTCTCCTTACTATACAAAATTAACATTTAATTACAAAATTTTAAGTATTTTCTAATAATTTCATGAATAAACCAAGATCTTACCATTTGTACGGAAGAAGGGCGCAAAAAAATAGCGACTCTATTTCGCGGTTTTTTTAATAAACTAAATTTTAATGGCAAATGATAGATGTTGTGATAGATGAGTTGTATGGCGGATATATGAAACAGCGTAGTAATAAATGCGCGGAACGAGCTATTAAAGTTGCACAAGATATTTTTCCATTATGTCAATCAACTCGCACTTTAAACTTAAAATGTATTTCATTAAACCCAAAAATTAGCTTTACATTTTTGTTATACAGTTGCTTATTTTATGTTTTTATGCCTGTATTCATAAAAAAATATTTTAAATTTAATAAAGGCTTGAAAACCAAATTATCTATGAAAATTTTCCTCAAAAAACGTTTATTAAATTTTATAATCATTTATGAATATGGGGGCTAAAATATATGGCATATATAAACAATAAATGTACCATATATAATGTGTATGGAAATTAAAAAAGAAAAATTTTTATGAGGAGCTTTAGAAATTGCTCATCGCGTGGTGGGATGAAGAAATTTTGTCCAAAAAAAGTTATTACCCTAATTAAAAAAACTCAACAAAAAGGCTAAATAAAATATAAGATCAGTTCAATATACATGCAATAATCTTTTTAAATAAGCAATTGATGATTTCCTTGTGAGACAAATTTAGACGGTACAGTCTATCTTCTGTCATTGTTGATCCGGGCCATGTGTTCATTCGACGAAGGGTAGAAAATGACCTCCCGCTCGTAGCTTTACGGACGAGCATTGAAACGAAAGTTTGAAATATTTTTCTTAGATTTGGATAGATATCTTCATCGCAGTTTATTAAAGCATCTACAACGCTATCTGATAGATCAGGCTCAAGTTTAGATCTTTATATTTTTTCAAATATAATCAGCTCATCCGCTAATTGTGGTTTTAACAGTTGTTTGCATCTGTATATGACTTGATTACACTTTGAGGTAGAAGTTTAAGTATGTTCAATTTATTTAGGATATCTATTGGAAAAGTCGTTATGAGATCTTCTAAAATAAATTTAAAAAAAGGAATGTAACCTACAACTCGGTAGTAATCTTCAACATTTTGGATGTGATTATTTCGTTCAAATCTTGTCTTTTCGATAAGAACCTCGATTTGAACGCAAATAACTTAAACTTTTTCAAATACCTTTTTAAATTGTTCTTTGGCATTATTTCTTTTTTCTTCAAGGCACATGATTAAAATTTTGAAAAGGCTTGATCCTTTTTGAAGATATATATCCTGATTTTGTGAAATGATACTAAGTGGCTGTGTTGCAATAGGTATCAAACTTAATATGTATATTCCGCAAATAAATTTAAAAGCACTAAGTGAGTTCCTTAATATAAAGGTAGAGATACTACGTTTCCACTCAGATATTTTTTTCCAAAGCTTCTACTATATGATGTACACTTGTTGCAAAGACGCATAATGAAGAGAGTTTGGCTCCCAAATACTTTGCTAAAACTGTTTTTCGCTTGGGATGATTATATTTAAAAAATTTTGTCGTTTCTTTAACAAATGATACAACTTTTTGTATTAATGGCACTTTATTGCTTTTAGAAATTGAGTTGTTCAATTTATGGGAATAGCAAGGCGTTTGTTTCGCATTTGTCGCTTTTCCAGAAATTTTGAACGGCTCCATTTTCTGCTGGCATCAGAGGACACCCACCTGTTCCATCCCCTACACAATTTTTAAGGCCATGACCAAAATTAGTCAAAGCTTTAAGAAGTATTGATGATAATGCCTTCGCTTCAATTTCTTTGGAAATATCTAATAAATATCTATTAGGATTAAGATATGGATACTTATTGAAAATCGTTAGAGATTCAATAAAAAAAAGAACAAAAAAACCTTGCTGGGATTGCTTAGCACTAAGCAAAGGCTCGTTTAAGGCACAACCAGTTATGTTTAATTCAATAAGTAATAATCTATTTAATAAGAATCTTTTGTGACTGGCTTCCTTATCTATATATTAAGCCAAGGAAATGTAAGCCAAGAAAATATTCGCCTTATTTAAGCCATTCTGATTTCAAAGTTTTTAAAAGCTTAGGAAAAAAAAAATTTCATTAATATTATTATGAAAAAAAAATTTAATTCTATTAATGATATCGTCGGCTTAGTATGCAAATGAAGTGTGTGAAATTCAAGTGTGTGAAATGAAACAATAATGCCATATATTGAAACAAACAGCTGTTTAAATCACTCAACTGTGTCTGTAACTTTTTTGGTGAGTACTGGCTGCCACGTGAGGAAATTACTCGCAAATTTAGATAAAAAGTGTGTCTGTAACATTTTTGTAGAGAAAAGTGTCACATCGGCTTCGAGTGCAATGTTATGACCAGGGAAACCAGGAATATGCTTTAAAAAACGCGTTTTATGCGCATTAAATATGCAGTAAAAACTGGAAAATCTGCCCTGGAAAATGTTAAAAATATGGCCTTAAAATTAGAAATTGCTTATTTGAAGACACAATATTCAATAATAAAAAAACAAAGTTTAAAAAAAACCTATTAATATTATCGCTTAAGCCCATATTAGGTTAAAATTCGTATAGGAGATGTTTGCGCCGAATATTATCTAGATATTAACATCCATATGGGTTTTCGTCTTAAGGGGCTAACAGTTACGGTAGCTTAATTGTTAACAAATCTTAACATTTAAAAGGAAGTTAAAGCTTTTTAAGGATGGGAGCTTTGGGAAATGTGAACCGATTCGTAAATAGTTTAATTTGCAGTAAAAAATTTTTGTGACGAATTTAATTTAAATACATTCCATCATAATTAGATAGTTTGCGGACACAAAGAGTCTAATTTGGTTGTGAGATTATAGACCGATTCTTACCATTTGCATAGACTACTCCATATTTGATCAAATTATCTACAAAACTGGAACATGTACTTTGCGAACCAGGCTAACATGAACAGACAACTAGCCAGACGGAAGGATGGACATCGTTAGATTGCTTTAAAAAGTGATTCTGAGTCGATCGGAATACTCAAAGATTGGTCTAGATACAAATCACATAGCGTATATCCTTAATGACAACCTACTTTGTCTCACATTTTAATAGTAAAAATTCAAAGTAGATGTAGATGTCGAAACTGAAAATAAAGATTTAAAAAAAAAAAAAAAAAAAAAATTTATTTGCTGCGAAAGCTATTGAGTCAAAATATGCCAAAAGGCAAAATATGCGCTATAAACCTAAAAATGCTGCAAAAAGACTCTTTTAACTAAATTATGCACAAAAATGCTTCAAACGGTAAAATATGCTAAAATATGCACTAAAAAATCTATGCCAAAATTCATAAAAATCGCTCAAAGGGATAAAAATATAGTTTCTGCCTTCGTTGGTCGCACAAGAAAAAACATGCAATTGCATATTTATGGTATACCTGGTTATAACATTTATCCCTTTATCCCTTTCTCCCTTTTGATAGTTTTCGACACGAGTTACAGACACAATTTTTTCTCACTTTTCGAGAAACGATAGAATATTTTGTTTCACATCTTTTCGATGCCACTTTGGTTACAGAACATGGGCACTGCTATATCCACCTTTTAAGTAAATAGAGATTTTGATGCCGTCCGGTAGAGACGCTAGATGCGTTGATTTAGGTTGGCTTAAAGTTTTATCAAAGCTTTTTTTAACAATTGCTTAAGCGATTTATTCCCTACATAATGGCATTCTTATCATGCACTAAAAAATCGAAAATATGCACTAAAAACTCCAAAATATGCATTAAAAAAATTAAAAAAATATCGAAGTTGAAGCATACTTGAAGGATGCCTTTTCATTTGGAGAATATTAATTTTCTAATTCCCCCACTTTGGATTCCAGATCTAGAATAGTTGAAATTTGTTTTCTTTTTAAAATGCTATATTTTTTGCAAAACCTCCTCTACAACACGGTGTAACCCATGTGCCAAGAATGACCCTAGAGGGAAGCGAACTGTCACCAAAGTAGTCTTTGGTGGTAGAGACCGGTTCTAGTTTAAACACATTCTATGAATAAGACCTATCACTTTTACATGAGGTTGTCATTGGAGGGGGTCAATTGACACCATTTGCCCAGTCACACATCTAGTCTCAATGGACGTGTTTAGTGACAGTAACTACTGTGTATCATTATTTCAAAACAATGTAGTATTATTTTGAAAAAAACAAGTCCTAGAATTAAATTCAAGAACCAAATTTTAGAAAGTCCCAATAAATGTGACACCACCGGTGAAGACTTTACTGTAATTCATTACTTTTTCTACCTTTTTGTTCTTCATAAACCAGTTACATGATTTTTTCTTCTTTCACTGGTCATGAGTTCTTTCTTTTTGTACCTGTTCAATTTTCACAACTCCCAGGACCAGTCTGTCAGACCAATTGACACAAATTTCCCGCAGGGGAATTATGTAACAGTTTTGGATAAATTGTTCAAGGCAAATTGGCAGCCTTAATCATGTAAGCTGCTGTATTGGTTAAAATGTTTCTTTTGTCAAAAACTTGTATTTTAAGCAGAGCTCCAAAATAATTAATTTATTGATTTAAAAAAAACATTTTTTGACGATTTTTTTTTTGTATACATTTTTGAAATTTTTTAAATTTTTTTTTAAGAACTTTTTTTTATAACATGGAAATTTAAAAAAAATATATCACTCAAAAATGTTAAAATATGCATTTAAAATCAATATTTGTAAAAATATGCTTTTTTTTACAAAATATGCAGTAACAAATCGATACAATTTTATCGCAAATTGAATGTTTCGGAAAGATAATTTGCCGACATCGATCTTGGACTATCGACAAAAAACATGCATTTGCATGGAAATCGCTTCCCTACTTATCAGATATGCATCCTATAAACGAGGAAAAATCAGGAAACAATTTTTTTGTACGTAAATTTGCGCTTTAACTAACTACTTTTAAAATCTCTTTAAATATAAGTGAAAAATTCTAATTTTGTTCACTCTGATATAAATAATATTTTTCCCAATTTTTTATTTTTTTTGTTTAGTATCTCCTAGTTTTTAAGGGGGAAAATATTAGACAATCGTTAATAAATACCAGTATACCATACACACCATGATTAAAATTGAAGTTGGAAAAAACTTTTCTAATTAGCCACTGGCTTTGTGCTGAAGTTCATTTGCCAGAGAAAGTTGCTAGAATTTTTTCATATTTGTTTATTTGCCAGTATGTGTATGTGTGTGTGTGTCTGTTTACTTTTGCATTCAAGTTAAAGCCAAAATACATACTTATATCCTCATAAAAAAGCTAATATTCGTATTTTTTAAAATTAAAGTTTATAGCCCTTTTATAAAGCCATTTACATATTTCTGTTAATTTCATTATATTGTCCCTTTGCTTCGAACGCTCTCTTTCTTCTTTAGTTGTTTTTATCTTTTAAGATTTAATTTAACGTTTGTTTTTTTTTTTTTTAACTATTAAAAGTAGAAAATTTCTTTTAAATCTCTTTTTTGTCGATAAGAATTCTTTAAAATCTTCTATTTTAGAAGTTAAAAACCCTACTTTAGTATTTATTTTCTCATTTTCTCTTACTCTCTTTGTTTGGTAAGTTGTTGTTGCTTTGTTTAGGTTCCTTTCTTATAGAAGCTGAGTTGCCAGACTTGTAATATTTTTAATATTTAAAGGACGAGGTTTATTTTGAAGTTTTTCATTATGCTTCTTTGTTATATTCGCGAATTTATTACAGGTAATCTTGGTACTGCAGCAAGTAAAACTCGTACAAAAAGCGCAAGCAATTTGTTTTTGTAAAAAATTGTACAATGTCAACACCAGAAACAAAACAAAACAGAAACAAAGTTAAACAAGTTATCAGATGGGCTTTTAAGATGACCTGTAATGAATTCGCCTTGCATCATACTTATGAAAAACTTGTTTTTTATTAGGAGTGGATTTTCATGCATTCATGCAAAATACGTTTCTTTCAACAGACTTGCTTAATTTATATTTTTTTTTTCAACAAATAGAAATAAAATTAAAAATGTACAAAAAATTCAATCATTTGGTAGCATTCGCGATATAAATATTAACCCCCTGATGCACAAAAAAAGTTAAAGTTTAAATTTGTTAACCAACACTTTAAGCTTAGCAAAATTGTATGCAACTTTACTGTTTAGCGTACATCCTTAAGCTAACGTCTCGATGTTTAGAAACTTGGCCCGTATTGTTCTTTCCTCTTATGCCGTTTTGTCTGAATCATCATATGAGGAGCCACAGTACAAAACGTATTTTTCTTTCGCACTTTTTTGACAAATTGGTATTTTGGTATTTTTAAAATACGTTGTTTTCGGTTAATTAAGCCCCGCTTAATTGAGCTTCCCGCTTTATTGCACTAAAAATCATGGAACGAAATCATTCAGTATAGCTGTCTATGTAAAAATACCCGTTTAATTGAGTTGCGTTTAATTGCGCTTAATTATTTCGCAAAATAAGACCCCATTGCGAAAAACAAGAGCAAATGCTTCGGTTAATTGTTTCCGTCTACTTAATAAGTTTTTGCTCCACAAACGTTAAAAAAAATCATTTTGCGGCAAGAAAGTCGTGTTTCACGTTTCTGTTATATACATAAATGTTATATAAAATAAATATAGAAATGAGTTTTATTTTCTATCTTCACTTGGATGTTTCGCTTTATTGCACATCTTGTAAAATTAAGCTATTTTCGTTTTAATTGCGTTAGCGATTCATTGAGTTCCCGTTTAATTGCGTCAAAAGTCGTGCATTTTTAGAAACGCAATTAAGCGGATATAACTGAAATAAATAAAATTCAGTCTTTTTATCAAGAAAAAAAATTGGGAATTAAGCACGACAAACTTTGTATTTCAAAAAAAAATAAAAAAAAAAATACACAAAAAAAATTATTCGTGTCATTTTTTAAGAGCTATAGGAAAGTTTTTATAAAAAACACATAAAATTCAGAAAACTGCATGAAATCTTTATATGAATCGATAGTACGGTCCATACAATTTAATGTTTGAAGATTATTTCATGCAAATTTTGACCGTGACTGCGCCTTAAATGGTCCATCCGTTTAGTCCAATGTTGGCATACTGTTTCCAACATTTCGGCCGGTATCTCATGAATAAATGCCTCAATGTTGTCTTCCAATGCGCCAATTGAAGCGGGCATGTGTGTATAGACATGAGCTTTAACATAGCCCCACAAAAAAATCTAAAGGCGTTAAATCACACGATCTAGGCGGCCAATTTACCGGTCCCGAACGTGAAATAAAATGTTCATCGAACTCGCCTCTCAATAAGTCCATTGTAAAGCGTGCTGTGTGGAATGTGGCACCATCTTGTTGAAACCACATGTCATGCAAGTCAAGCTCTTGCATTTTGGGCAAAAAAGTTGGATATCATCTCACGGTAGCGCTCATCATTCACAGTTACGTTACGATTCGCATCATATTTGAAGAAGTACGGTCCAATGATGCCACCAGCCCATAAACCGCACCAAACTGTGACTTTTTCTGGATGCATTGAAAGCTCTTGCAATGCTTCTGGCTGATCTTCACTCCAAAATCGACAATTCTGCTTATTAACGTACCGACCGAATGGAAGAAGCGCACGATGTACTTTCTTAACAGAGCACGCATTTTGATAATGAAATTCAATAATTTGCAAGCGTTGTTCGTTTGTAAGACCGTTCATGGAAAAATTATAGACCAAACTGAAGATGTTTGACAGTGAAACAAAACACGAAACGTGCGTCAGCTGTTTAAACCAGTGTTGCCAAAAAGATAACAGCTAAAAAATCACCCATACTTTGATAATTATGAAGTACATAATTATATTTGGTTAAACTACGAAAATGGGTTCTAAATAAATTGGTGCATAACAAAATGTTCTTGTTCAATTTTATATATCGAAACATAATTTGTTTTATAGTCTTACCATTTTTTTGTGTAGTTGCATTTTTTTGCTTTAAAAAAAGATAAAATCCATGTATCAACATAACTACAATTAAAGTAAGCTTAGGCAGATTTGAAACTTACAAGAACTCTATTTTTTGTTTCCTTTTTTAAACTCCTTTCCTGCTACTGAGAGACATTACAATCGATCTCAAGCTTAACGTATATTCACAAATAGTTAAATAGCAGCCTTAAAGCCAAACCATAATATGCATAGACTTGCTTAACCTACTGTCAAAAATGAACCACGTTTTGTTTCGTGGCTGCTCGTATAATATCTATCGTTCAACTGGAAATGTGGGCTCGACCTCCAATTAGAAATTGTACTACATATTTATAAATTTGAAATGCTTGCAGGTATTTCTACTTCACTTTAAAATATATTTGGGGCAAGTTGCTGTACTTGCTGTCATCTTTTTATCTTCCGATTCCAAAGGTGGTAAATTTACAATAATATCTTGCACATCGGATGTTGTGGTACGAAGATATTTGTGGCCCATTTTAATGCCTTTTATTTCATTTCAAAGATATTCATTTTTTTATTAGAACCAAAAATATGTAGAAAAAAATTTAAGCTTTTTTTGTGACTCATCGGAAATGTTTTTTTTTATTTTATGAAAACCTAAATCTGATTTTGTTCGTTTTTTTTACGAAATATTTAATAATACTGGCGGAAAATTACGACATTCGTTATCGATCGAATTTTAATGGAAATTTAGATCGATATCGAAGGCCGTGATTTGTACCCCGTTGGTTTCTTTAAAGTCGTTCGAAAGTGAGCGTCATTTCTACAATCGTACATGGCTAAATATATATAATATATCAACCGATTTCATTGCTGCCATTGTTATTACCCAGTAAAAAATGTGATCCAACAGGAGCAGGTTTTATGTATGAATTCATACCTCAAATCGCTTCAAATCTGCTGATGGGATGCCTGATTTTTGTATGGGATGTTCCCGGTTTGGAGGACTATTTTCTGCTGATAATAAGCGCTTTTTAAACATGCAAACAAAGCACTCCTAAAGTGCTTTTTAATGGCTAACAATATCAACATATTCATTAATATTTTGCTTTTACTTGTTTAAATGCCTTTTTCAATAATTTTCGCAAACCATAATATATTTTTATTGTTTTGCTTTAAAACCTTCTACTTTTTCAACACTAAAATAGCAGATTTTTCTATATTTTATTCTTTGTCATTTACTGCTGCATAAGAGCTCTCTTATTGAAGCGCTTTTTTTCTTAAGTGCTTTCTTCAAATAACAAAGTTTTTTCACTTATTCTACAATATATAATACGAAATTCTGCTTTTACCAAATTTCGCTGTTTAAATCGTTATCCGAGAATATCAGACTGCACACAGATTACCTGTACGAAAAAACGGCCTGGCAACAGTCCCTTGTGATATTTTATTAAAGTCGTTTAAAGGAGCAGAATACGAATACAAATTAGTAGATACTGTGGTGCATACCAATGAGGCCGTTCATTATCCTATGAAGTTCCTTAATATGCTTAACGTAGCTGGTCTACCGTCTCACACACTTTAAGTAGAAGCACCCGGTTTCCGATTGCGTGTGAAAGTGATACATAAAAGCGTAGTAGAGGCTATGATATTTACCGGCTGTACTCGCGGTGAATCTGTGTATATACCATGGATATCAATTGCAACGAATGTAGTTCCACCTTGGGGTCTATTTCGCAGTGGCCTGATAAATCTCAGGATAAGTCTTTGGCGGAAATTGATCTTAGAGGGGCTTGCTTCTCACTCGGGCAGTTGGACGTGACCATGACCTAGCAGCAGAAAGAAATGAAATTTTTTATACAAAAATTGTTCTCCTAAATACTTTTGAAAAAGTTTAATCAACAAACTGATAAATTGGTTTAACCGTTAGGTATTTCCTTTGGAGGGTTTTCCGCGCAAACGAAGCCGCGGGCTAAAGCTAGTTACTTGTAAATAAGTATGTACGTAAATGCTTTTGTGTTTCAAAAATTCGATTTATTTTGGCAAGGGAAGTGTTTAATTTTGTATTGCCTCAACTCGATACTTTCCGTGAACCAACCCTAGGGGTTTATACTGATGGTTCGAGGAAAGGTGAGAGGGTTGGCGGAGGTTTCTTCATAGAGGAACTGGATGTGAAGGTTGCCTTTCGTCTGCCGGATGGATGTAGTGTCCTGAAGGCGGAAGTCTCGGCTATAGGGCGGGCGGAAAACTGGCTGAGGAATCATCGCATATCATGAGATATACGTATATTTACTGACAGCAAGGCTGCTCTTGCTTCCCTAGCGGGTGTCTACACGACATCTAGGTTAACTGTAGAATGTCGGATGTCTTTGGATGAGATTGCGAAACATTCAAGGGTTACGCTTATATGGATACCGGGTCACTCGGAGTGCTGGGCTGGCCAGACAAGGTGGTCGCATGGATGACGTATTCATCGATCAATTTGTTGGTCTTCCAATGGCTCACTGTAAATTACTTATCAGGCGCGAGTCTTATAGAGTTGCGCAGATGCGGTGGACCTGTGAGTCCACCTGCTTAATGTCCAGGATCCTTTGGCCTGGATATGATGAGTGGAGAACTAGCTCTCTACTTGGGTTCAGCAGGAACCAGATTAGGACGGTGATATCGGTTTTGACTGGACACTGGCCGGTGGGGACTCGTGCTGGAAGAATGGGTCTAGAATTTAACGACTACTGTAGGAGTTGTCAGAACGAGGAGGAAGAGGAGACTGTTCTTCACTTTCTTTGTCATTGCCCTGGATTGCGGGGCATTAGGGAAGAATACCTGGAGGAACCGGTGTTTTCCTGCTTGGGGGATCTGTCCAGGATGGAACTAAAATCGCTCCTTCTCTTCACTAGGAAGACGAAGTGGTTGGAACTTGCAGTGACGCCATCTGAATAACTGCTCTAAGGGATGGGCATTGGTGCCGGGCATCACAAAGGGACTAATGAAGGACCCAAGTGAGCTGTCTTTTGATGGCTGCCCATGGAACCTTACCTAACCTAACTCGACTTATCAAGCACTTTTGGCCGATGAAAGTTTTCAGCACATTGTTGGAAATTCATATTTGGTGAGTACTATGTGCAAGTATGTTAAGTAATGCACTAATGATTTAAGGCAAAACTATGCCCAGATTTCATAAAATTAGAACCGGAAAACTTATATACATTTTTCAATTTATTCATGGACAAATATTGGTTTCTTTTTAATCACTAGAATGCAAAATTTTGATTTTGTTTATAAAAAAACTTTGAGTATGTTTACGACATCTCTTAAGCTCTGTATTCAAACAGAACTGCGTCGAGACCACATTTTCCATACAATTTGACATACAAATTTGTCATACAAATTTGTCGTAGAAAGAAGTTACTGTTGACAATTGAACTATGGGCTTTAGGATTTTTTTCCTGAAGTTGAAGACTCAATTCTGTTTGAACACCATCGAATAACATTTCGAGAGAAGATATGGCACGAATTTCGATCGTTATAAAATGCCATGATGATTCGATGTCGACTACGGCGATCAGAAGTAAGATTCCGAAATAAGTTAGTCGATCAAGAATGCATGCCGTTTCTAACAAATAAATAGAGTGCCCCGGTAGGCTAGCTGGTAGCGAGCAAGTCTATAAGCGCCGAGGTTGCGGGTTCGATTCCCGCCAGAGACTCTGGTTTGTTTCCTGCAGACAAGCATAGACCTTCGCGGGATTAGCTTAGGAAATTAAAAAAAAATAAAAAATATGTGGCATCACCATTTTAAAAATTTTACATATACTTCTATACATTAGTGTAAATGAATTTTTTAATAGAAATGTATATCTGTGTGTGAGCGTACATTCTTTTTTTTGTATTTGTCTATTTGTTTCATTCATGTGGTGTCAGTGTCCTCATTGTTGTGTATTTAAGGCTCATTTCTTTTTGTTGTTTTATATACATCTTGTGTATACATATGTATAATAATATGTGTGTATATATATCCATTTTTATTATATACATTCTTTTATATACTTATATTTTTACCAACATTTTCTGTGTTGCCGACTTTTGTTGCAAGAATATAAAAATACGAGATGTTGAAAAAAGCGAAAGAAAAATAACAATAAAGTTCTTTATAAAATCGATAATTTTTTTATGGCAATTTAATTTGACCTTCGTGGTTTATTTTTTTAATTTTTTTTGGCTTTGTACACACACACATACACATACGTGCATACAATTTATTTTATTATTTATATAGACTTGTCTCTGTATATGTTTAACATTATTTCTTATCTTCTATCATTTACTTTTTCGTTTTGTTCATTATTTTATTAAAAAGAAAAAAGAATGTATGCACTTATTTTATTGATTTTTAGCTCTAGTATGTTTGTATGTATGATTGTTCATGCTTATTTGTTAAAGTATATGCGTGTCTTTGTATGTATGTTTATAAAATATCGGTGTAAAATTGTAGTTTAAAGATGTTTTTTAAAGCAACTTGGCATCAATTTGTTGTATATGCAAGGAATTTCTTATTTTTTTCTTTTATTTTTATGTTTTTACTTTTTCAGTTGCTTAAAAGTACATCAAAATTAAATATTTGATATTTTTCGTTGTTGTTTATTTGGGCGGCTCTTGAAAGTTTTCAGCAACAAGTTGATTTTTATTTTTGTTTTGAGTAGTTAATTATTCAGCTGTTTTCATATTTGCAGTACATTTACTCGGATATTTATTGAATTTATATTGCTCATACGACATGTAGGTCAATGTTTTTGTGTTAACCCATTAGGGCATGAAGTTTCCCAAGTACTTTTTAACAAAATTCTTTTTGAACACGTAATTTAAAACAACTGTTTAAATAATTTTAAGCAGTTTTATTTGAATACAATTTTTTTTAAAGATTTTAGAAGGAGTTCTTATAAGGGACATTATACAATATCTTTATCCGTTTTGGAGTAGTCTATTATATGATTTCTACCGTCATATCGATTGACAGCACTGGAAATCGATAGTCTGTAACCTCTAACAGAGGGCACACCGTACTTTCAAGGTAAGAAGTGCCTATAAGTCTACGGAGTTGCAACAAGTTTGAGCAATCTAGATCATTTGGATGCAGCTTTCTCATTAGTAGCCAACCATTAACAACGGAAGCATCCAACAGATATTCGAAAATTGGTCACCACCATTTACGTTGTCTTATACGTGACCGATAAACAGCAATTAACTGGTCCATTTTGTCTACACCGTCAATGCCTTGATTGTAATGTTGAAATTCTTTTGGTTGAGTATCTGCATGGCGCCTTCTCCTCTTGCATAACGCTTTACGTTCCAATTTCATTTTTGTCAACGTTATTGTCTTTCCATCGTACGACGAGTATATTGCCATTATCAGAAAAACGATAGCCCGTAGATCCCCTTCGATCTTTTTTCATTTCCAAAAACGGGACGGAGTGGGCATTTTTCGGTTCGACTATCGCTTATTGTACCAAATGACCATATTCCAGAAGAAGCTTCACGGATATGAAATAATTATCAATAAAAACCTTTATGTAAGAAAAATTAAAATTTTCAATTGAAAATAATTTATGAATCTCTTCCATCCAAAGGAGTTGTAGTCTATATATTCTAACTGCTCCAATATTACAGCAACTGTAAGTCTGTATAAGAATAGCAATGAATATAATCATAGAGCAAAATGTCCCTCAAAAGGGGCATTAATAAAAAACGCCAATTGCTAATATTTTTAAAATCATTTATATTTTTAAACTTTAACAATTCAGTTACTTAATCTCATTTCAATAAACACACATTAAAAAAATATAAATAAAGCAACAAACTGTTAATTTTTTTTCATTCTTACATACCCTTCACGTGTGGTGCGAATTTTGAATAAAAACACTTGTTGTTTTGACGAAGACACACAAGATAGTGAGATGCTAAATGAAAGTTTTATTTTTAATTCTTCGTGTTGCTGTTAAGTGGAAAAAAGAGCGTCCCTTAAAAGGCACCTTATGCACTAATGGGTTAATTTAAGTCGCACCGCCAAAGCATAAAAGAAATTTGAAAAATTTAGGAGAATATGAAAAATTTTGGATATGGGTGTAGAAATTTTGCGAAAAATTTTAATTTGTTAAGATAAGTATTGCATAACACTACTACGCGCTATTAGGGAATGGTAAATCGATTTCGATTCCAATCGAAAATGCGATTTTATACTGAAATCGATTATTGGGCTTTTAAAATCGATTTTTTTATTTTTATCAAAATTTTGGCAATTTTTAATTTTAATCTTAATTAAATCGATAAATTATGGGCATGCACAATATAACTTATTTTTTTTTGTGCGTCGTACGTCTGTAGGTATGCTTATGCAGTTTTCCCAGTTTAAAGTTGTATTTACGTATTAGTATCCTTGATATACTTCCAAGTTTAATATAAGGACTCTGTGAGCGATATTTAAATCTAGTTATAAAAGCAGAGTGAACAACCAAAAAGTATGTAATTTTTCCTAACAAATACGAAATTACAAGGAAATGTCTCTGCATCTTTATGGCATCAATGACATGCAAACGTGTTTTTTTTAAACTAACTTAATAGTAACTTAGCAAAGAAACAGTCACCACCGATCAGCAACTACTGTAATAATCCTTTGAAATACTATCCATATATTCAGGCTTGTCACAGAATTAAATCCGATCAAAAGTGATTTCGTTTAATGTAAAGCAAGATACGAAATCACTTCCACTTTCGATCGGAATTAATGTATGAAACAGGCCTGATTGATTACAGAATAACACAATTTTAATATGTAAAATGTACATGCACTTGTTCCTCTAAAGGCGATCTCAAAATTTACACATTTTCACTTTTTGCAGGAAAATTATAAAAAGTAGTCATATCTACACACTGTACAAATCTCAGTTAAATTTATCTAGTAGTTTTCCAAAAAAAATGCTGGTGTATACCCCTTTGTGATATAAGGTATGAGTTTGCAAATTGATCTTAAACGATTTTGAAATCGATTTTAAAATCGATTTTGAGGTTCGATTAATCGATTTCAAAAACCGTAATAAAAAAAGTCGATCGAAAAATCGAAAATCGATTTTGGTATCCATTTACCATTCCCTACGCGCTATCTCTTTAGCACCATATGAGAATCCGAAATGTTAGAAAAGGTTATCCAGGTTTCAAGGACAAAGAAGTTTAGGAGATTATGAAGTTAAAAATGTAAAGGAAAAAAGACATTGCGAAAACGCTTAAATAAATAAAATTAGTTTTATTCCTCGCTTTAAATGAAATGAAAAACTATTTAGAAAGTAATGCTAGAAACACAATTGTGTCATACGTCGCAAGAAAGTAGGACGTAATGCCGGAAATTTTTAAAAATACGAAAGACGAATCCATTGATCTTAAAATGTTGGATTTAAAATTTTTGTTTATTATCTTTGTTTCTGTGTTGCTTGGTTTCAGTTTTTGACACTGTACAATGATTTAACATGAAACAATTGCTTATGGTTTGTGTACGAGTTGCACTTGTTGTAGAACCTCACTTCAACCGCTTTGTTTTGTGTGTTTTTATGAGAGTGTCCGAATTTAAAACAAAAGAAAAATATACAAATAATTTAAATAAATTTTTTATTCTGTTAAGCGAGAAAGTTTAGGGCATTTATGTTTAAAAAATAACACTGGTCTACAAATTTGGGGGAAAAAATTGACTACAGAAACGAAGCATGTTTTTTAACTAATCTAAACGCCTTGAATTCGATTCTGGCATCAAAATTGGGCTATCACGTCTTGTTCTTTTTTTATCGCATGCTGGCAATACTGACACTTAAATTTCACAATTATTTATTTAACAGAAGCCCACATTCATTTTAAATTTTCATAATAATGGGTGATTTTTTAAGAGCTATAGGAAAGTTAAAAAAAAATACATAAACTTCAGAAAAATGCATGAAATCTTTATTTGAATCGATAGTACGGTCCATATAATTTAATGTTTGAAGATTATTTTATGCAAATGTTGACCGTGACTGCGGTTAAAAAAAAGGATATGCAATATCAGAAACATTAAAATATGCATATTTACAATATTTTGGTTTTGCAGTCAGAAACTTGGACAAACCGGACAAATTCTCATTTAGATTTTTTTCCAAAAAAACTAGGTGAAGTGAGCGCGAACAAGGGGAGCGTGCTTACCAAGATTTAATGAAAATTTAAGGGATTTATCAGGGATTTTGAGAAAAAAGCATGATGGGAGACTATTGCTGGACTCTAATACATGAAACCGAACCAACCAAAAACAAACGTTGCGACGTTCAAAAACCGCCATTCACTTTTGAAAATTCATTGGTTTTTAAATAAACCAGTGATTTTTTTTAATGTAAGAAACGAATAAAACATTTTTTTTGTATCTCGAAAGCCTGCCGTGATAGAGAAAACCCCAATTACAGATTCGAATTCAGCCCACCAAATTACCCAAGGAAAGATATTTGGTTGCTCCAGTCCAAAACCTTGTTGGCTAGTGTAATGTTTGATTAATTCATACCGCTACTGCTGCTATTTCAATAATGACATGTGGAAGGTTTTCTTTCAATATCTCAAGATTTGTTGGATTTTCAGCCTTACAAATATACAAATGGCCATACCACTTCAATTCTTTAACCAGCTGAATTTTGCATGAATATAAAATCAAATCTCTATAAATATATTTTCATGTGATGAACGGATAAGGCCTGTGTTGAAGTGAAGGCGGTGAGCGTATGACAAAGCAGAATTATTGTTTAAAATGCGTAGAGAATAAGTTGGGCAAGAAATTTCCATAGGACAAAAAATTAACGAATTGCTCTAAGTTTTTCGAAAATAGTGCTGGTGCTGAAAAAAAGTATGCCAAATTTTTCTTTCTGCGTGCAATTTTCTTAATACTCATTTTAGACTCCATCAAGCATTTCTGTGTTACTTAGGTCCTTGAGTAAAACTAAGTCGATTTGAGCAGGTCCGCCTCTCTGCCTGCTGGAATTACCCTATAAGATGTAATCAATTACACTATGCAACAAGCAAAAATTCCCTGAATAACCGCTATATTTTTTTGATCCGCTAATTGCAAAAATCATCATTATTTAAAATTCTATGGTAAAGTTTTTTTTTTAAACATTTTTTTCTAAAATTTTAGGTTTTTAAAGAGGCTGCTCCGTACATCTTGTCGTAACTTTGGAACGACGCCCTCGATTTTGTTATGCAATATGTCAACAAAAATTTTAAATTACACCAGATTTAAGTCTTTTTAATATAATTTTTGAATTTAGTAATCAGTTTTGGAGTTATTGAGGTACAAGTGGAAAAAATTTTTATTTTTTAATGATAAAATTTTTGAACTAAAAAAATTCAATAAAAATTTAAATCAACAAATACTTCCCAGGTTTGGTACTAAATAGTAAAGTTGCATCTTTAAGAAATAAAATAAATATTATTTCATGAAATTCCATTGACAAATTCCTGTTTCATTCCCGATGAACTGAATGTACCTAGTTTTGACCTTTTTTTTTATCGCAAATTAGTGTAGAGCTAAAAATCACAAAGTTTTACCTTTTATTTTTTTGAATACTTTACTTTAATTATTTTTTCATAAATCTGCGTATAATAGAAATAAAATAAATTTTCTTTCATGAAAATCCATGTATAAATTCATTTTTTATTCCCGATTAAAGCCTGGTACTCTGTTCAACATTTCACGTGAAATGCTGTCAAAATGCATATGAAAAAAACTTTTGCGGAATATCTATGAAATAATGTTGATAGAGTTGTACTCTGTTTATTTTGTGAAAAAGTTCCGAAATGTTTCTAGCAACATTTTTTTTACAACTGCGAAATAATGTAAGCTGCCTTTATTTCACGTGGAATTTTAAGCAAAAGCAAAAAAGTATGAACTAAAAATTAAAAAGGAAATAAAAAATTAAAAAAACACAACCGGTAACAGTTTTTTATCCTTATTTATTTTTTTTTTTATTAAAACAAAATAATTTTAGTAAAATACATGTGGCGTTTGTTTACATACACGAAACAATGTAGCATACTTTCAAGGAATAAAAACGTCAAATTGTACAAACTCGCAAGATTGGTAACATTGATAAATGCCAAAATTTTCGTGTGGAATAATCAATGTTGCTCAACATTTTTCACAAATTTGAACAGAGTACTAGGCTTAAGTGAAAGCTAGCTTTGACATTTTTTTATTGCAAATTTATGTCGAGCAACATGTTGCAAACATAAAATAAATAATAAACAAGCTGAGCTGTTTTTGTTTCAAAGTGCTTGGCATCGTCTTTAAGCCTTCTCATCGCAATTTAATTTGAGAGCTATTCATACCTTAACACAGCGGTCACCAACTATTTTCATTTACGGTCCGTTTTTTTTTAAAATAGCGACCGTCGCGGTCCGGAAGGTAATAAACTGAACTATTTAAATAATATGTTTAGATACTGTATCAATGGACAAATAAAACGAATGGGTTCCGATGCATTATTTTGTTAAATAATAAACAAATGCTTTGAATAATAATATTAATAAGAAAAATTACATTTTTTCTCTTGGACTATCCGTGTGAAGTTTAAAGTAAAGCTTGTACAGGCTATTTTCATTAAATATTGGAGATGTTCATCGGCAAGTCTGTTCCGGAATTTATTTTTAATGAAGTTCATCTTAGAAATTTTTTTTTTTTTTTTTTTTTTAAATTTATTTTTTATTATTGAATCTTTCTTATCGAAATTTACAATATGTATTCAAATCTTAATTCTACTTGTTGTTTATTAGTTGTTACCAGTGTAACCACTAACTTCTGTATTCAAATTTTAAGATTGTCTTCTAGTTAGGCTTAAAGTATCGGTTCATTTTAGCCTCTGGTGACCTTCGAACTGAAGCAAACCCCGAGCGAGGTAGTTAGGGTGGACTATTAGTTTATCGATGTAACTTATTGAATATTTTTTAATTTCCTCCTGGATAGTGGGGACGTTGAGATCTCTGTGGATAATATCATTACGTATATACCATGGGGCGCAGACAATTTGTCGTAATATTCTAGACTGTCTTCTTTGAAGCTTTTGGATGTTAGATGCGCATGCAGTACCCCATAATTGGATGCCATATGTCCATATTGGTTTTATGATGGACTTGTATAGAAGAATTTTGTTGTCTAAAGACAAGTTTGAGTTTCCACCGAGAAGCCAATGTAGTTGAGCTGCTTTAAGTTTCATAGCCATTATTTTCGCTTCGATATGACGAGACCAGGTCAAGCGTCTATCTATATGAATTCCCAAGTACTTTACATGGTTTTCTACCGGAACAGTGATGTTATTTATTTTTACTGCTGGGCACGTTTGTCTTCTGAGCGTGAAAGTTAAGTGAGCACATTTAGCCGGGTTAACTTTTATTCTCCATTTTTCTAGCCATGCCTCTAGTTCATTGATGTGGGACTGCAGATTTTGCGATGCGACTTTTGGGTCATGGTTAACGCTAATAAATGCTGTGTCGTCTGCAAATGTAGAGGTATGCGTGCTCAGGTTTGTTGGCATATCCGCTGTGTATATTATATATAGAAGCGGTCCTAATATGCTACCTTGGGGAACACCAGCAGTAATTTTCTTGAGGGGGGAGTATTTATCTTGCGACCTTACTATGAATGTTCTGCCTGTTAGATAGCTCTCCAGAAGCTTGTGAGTGTTTTGAGGAAGCATTCGTGTTATTTTGATGAGTAGCCCATCATGCCAAACTTTGTCAAATGCTTGGGAAATGTCTATAAACAGGGCTGAGCAGTATTGCTTTTTCTCAAACGCCGATCTAATAAGGGTGACAATTCTATGCACTTGTTCTATTGTACCATGTTGCGCTCTGAATCCGAACTGGTGATCCGGGATAATGTCGTGTTCATTTAGATGAGGAGTTATACTTAAAATGAATATTTTTTCGAAAAGCTTCGATAGGATTGATAATAAGCTTATCGGTCTGTACGACGCAACCTGGCTAGAATCGTTTCCTGGCTTGGGAATCATAACAATTATAGACCTCTTCCATGAGGATGGGAAGTATCCGACTCTTAATATAGCGTTAAAAATGAGTAGCAAGATTCTGGAAGCAGACGATGGTAAGTTTCTTATCATTGACCCTGTGATACGGTCAAGTCCGGGAGATTTTCTAATATTCACTTTTTCTATTGCAGATTTTACTTGAGTTATGTTAAATTTTAATGGATGGTTTACCTTATCAGGAATGATTGGACGACAGGAACAAGTATGTGTATCATGTGGCGTGAAAACTTATCTTATCTTAGAAAATGCTGGTTATTTATTAGCACAAACAAATTTTATCCAAAACTCTTTACAATAAACTTCCTGTTTTTGGTGTTATAAAACTGTATTTTCTTGGAAATCTATCATTTCCATCTGGAGAGAAGCTTTATTACTCCCGAAAATATTTGCAGCTTTATTACTCCATTAATCCCCAGGATTCAGAGAGTAAATGTTACCGAGGATAACGACGACATTCCTAAATTTCTTAAAATCTGCGAATCTGTTTTCAATTCCGATTTTAGATTCTCAATGAACGTCTTGTATTGGCCGACGTTAAGCTCGTTGTCATTGCAGAGTTTTTTTTTAATTAGGGAAGTGCAGTCGTTCATTATCCAGATCAATGTTTTCCTTTGCCTTGAAGTTTACAGTTCAGATCATTGATGTGTTTAAAAATTTCTAATAAGAAAGCAATGGAAGTTACGTTTTCTTTATCGCTACGAAAACTTAAGTAAGATATTTCTCATGAATTTGTTGTTACATAATGTAAAATATTTTGTATTGTTAACCCAAGATCCGGACCGCGGTCCGCCAGTTGGTGACCCCTGCCCTAACATATTGCTAAAGTATTGCTTAACGGTAAATAACTTTTCAAACGATGCTGACAAATAAACTAACTGTCCTAACGAACAAATATCAAGACAAGTGTAATCCTATCTTTCCTAATTTTTAACAACTGTACAAAATATTTGGTCCCATACGAACAAAGCAAATTTTGTTTGTACTTCCGTGTTCCGGGCAGTTCATTATATTAAGGTTCAAGCGAGTGTTGAAGTAGTACCTAAATTTTTAAAAAAGGACATGTGGGTGTATATAAAATTTTGTTATTAAAAAATATACCAAGATATAACTCAAAATCAATAATGATGCCCCAGTAGTTAAGTCTATCATTTTGAGAGTAACGGGCCCGCCAGAGACAGGGTTGTCAGATTGATTTTAACCTTTTTCGCCAAATTCAAAGTCAAAAATCGCCAAAGCCTTTATTTACAAGTTTTTGACTATAAACTACATATTTTTTATATTACTTAAAATATTTTGTATAAACCCAAAAAAATAAATTAGTTCCGTATCGTTAAAATACGCCAAAAACTCCAAAAAGTAGTCTACTTAAAGCAGCAAAAAAAAAAATAATTTTTTGTGCTAGTATTAAGCAAATATTAGAAATGCACTATATACAATAGTCGCAGTTTCTTTATATATCTAAAACGCTTCACCGGCATTTGTCTTCTTTTTTGGAATACATTGTGAGGGTATTACATTAATTCAACGAAAGAAGTGCAACATTCCCATTGATATAACTTATAACTCCTAATAACGCATCGAAGGCAAGTTTTAGTGGAGTTCATATCTTAAACACAGGCATTACTACTTGTAATTACCGCATATAAAGGACAGCCAATGTAAAGTCCTTAAAATTGTACGTACCTGCCGTATCCTTGTAGCCATACAATTTTGGCCTAAACTCATTTATCTTTCCAAATAACCAACGCTAAATTTTTCCATTTTGTTTCATAAACGTCCAAAGGAAGTATGTTAAGATTCATACAAATTTTAAAAATATCACTAAGAAGAACGTATTTTATCTGTGATAATAAATTGCCACATATTTATATACATATAAAATGTAAAAATGTTTATAGACTATAGACATATTAATGTTTAAAGAAATGTTATTTATTGATTTTTTCAAGATTTCAAGATTTAAGTTTACTTCATCAGCTGTTTAAACATACCTATCATACATATGAATTCCTGAAATTTCATTTAAAAAAATACAAGAATTAAAATAATATTATTTCTTAGTGGAGTTATATAATTGCCGTACAGGCGCAGGCAGTGGCAGCTACCAATCATAGTAGAGATCTGTTCAACTCTGTGCGTAGGCTAAACAGGGTGAAATTCGCAAAATCTAAACCTCTTGAGGACAAAAAACGGGGAATTAATAACATCAAAAGAGGAACAGATCCGTATATGGGAAGGCTACTACGCAGAGCTGCTGTCAAAGACACTAACAGGACAGCATATAATATGTGATTGCACACACCACCAAGAACGGCAAGACATCAGTACAGCTTGTCCTGTCATACCAGAAATTGTATCCGCTATTAGGGCGCTTATGCCCAACAAAGCCCCGGGCCTGGCAACATAGCCCCGGAATTACTTAAGGCAGAGCCCATGTTTAGCGCACATATTCTCCTCCCACTTATACGCGAATTTTGGACAGCTGAAACTCCGCCAAATGAGTTGAAAGAAGGTACCATTACTCTACTTCCTAAAAAGCGTTACCTATCGCAGTGCAAGAACTGGAGGGGAATAACTCTACTCAACATGGTCAACAAAATATTAGCCCAATTATCAACAATAGGCTGTCAGAATCGCTCGCACCTGACAAGCAGGATTCAGAGCTAGAAGCTCATGCATCGACCTTGAGCAGTCAGTGAAGTGGCGCACTCCTTATACATGTGCTTCATTGATTTTGAAAAGGCCTTCGATACATTAATCCATGAAGCGATCTGGAGTGCACTAGAATGTAAAGGAGTGCCAACAAAAGTGATCAATCTGGTCAAAGAGCTGTACAATGGAGCTAGCTGTAGGATCACTCACGAGAACCAATTAAGTGCCAATATAAATATCCGGACTGGTGTCCGTCAGGGCTGTACTCTCTCGCCTTTGCTGTTTAACCTAACGCTTGACATAATAATGAACCGTGTGACGAACAACAACAACGGTATTGCATGGGGCCTCCAAGGTACACTTGGATACCTAGATTATGCATATGATATATGTATTCTGGCACACAAACACTCCCATATCGCGACAAAACTTCAGCACTTGAGCGAGTGTGCAGCTAAATCAGGCCTTAGAGTTAATATTGCGACAACCAAGCTAATGTGCATTAATACCGAGTACACTCAACCTCTATTTTTAGACGGGAAAACGATCGAAGTTGTCGATTCTTTCTGCTACCTGGTTTGTATTATTTCCAGTAATGGTGGAGCATGTGATCCCGCATCACAAAGGGTAAAACTTCGTTGGGAATGCTGAATAAAGTCTGGCGATCAGCAGTAATCTCTAAGCGCACCAAACTCAGAATATTTGACGCATGTGTAAAATCCGTTGTTTTATACGGGTGCGAAACATGGCACGCTGCCACTAGGGAAATAAATGCTCTCCAAGTATTTATAAACCGGTGCCTACGGCAAATCTTACGCGTATTCTGAACCAACATCATATCAAACGCCACATTGTGAGCAGCAACAGACCAACTACCAATAAACATCGTTTGGAAATTCGACGACGTAAATGGAATTGGATCGGGCATACTTTGAGAAATCCCCCAGACAAAATCACTCGAACTGAGCTTGACTGGAATCCACAAGGTAGCCGAAGAAAGGGAAGACCTGCTTATACATGGAGAAGACTGGTTGAATCTGAGGGACTAGCAGCAGGGCGTACATGGCGTGAAATGAAGGCTATACCATTGGACAAACCGAATTTTAACTTGTTCGTTGAGGCCCTATGTTCCACCTAAGAACTACGGGAATTTAATTATATAATAATTGAATTTAACGAATTTCAAAACAAATTTTAGAAATCGCCATCTCGCCAAATCAAAAATTTGTTCGCCAAACAAGTTGGAAAATCGCCACGTTTGGCGAGAAATCGCCACATCTGACAACCCTGGCCAGAGACACTGAGCTGCTTCATAAAAACAGGCAAAAATCTACGTTTATTTTGCTCGGTAATTTGTTATTGTATTTGTTGCAAACTTTAAAAACTAAATTGGATTTGAAAGATAATTTTAATTAGAATCAGCATTAAAATTTAAATTATTTTTTATTATTTAATACGGCAGAAAGTCTTCATAGTTAAGCAAATATATTCCTTTATTCTCTAGGTGGCCAAATAAAATAACTTTTTACATTTTTTTTTGAGATGTTCTTTTTTACATATTATTAAAATATTTTTTGATTTCTTTATATTTGAATTGCTTGGAATAAGTGAAACAAATCTTCACTGATGTTCATTTTTTTTTTTTATTTTATGCTCATGTTATACTTGACTTTTGTCTTATTTGTTTTTATTGTAAATGTTAGAATAAATATACAATTACTTTAGAACTGTAGCTGAAGGAATCCCCTACCATTAGTTGAGGTCAAATACCTAAAGTTTTGATGAGTGTAATGGCTGCAATAACAATAATATTTATAGAAACAAAGAAATCTGTGTTTTATTATTTACACATCCTTTTGTTTTGTTTATTTGTTGAGACCAAGAGATGTGATGAATGATTCTTAAATGGAAATGAATCAAAAAAATAAAATGTTGTTGCGAATGAAGTGTAGTTGGAAAAACAAACAGTTGAATAAAGACAGACAAATAGTGTACGTCTACGTGTGCATTAACATGTCACATGCAACACAGCGATACCTTGTACCTATTAAGAGGCGAGTTTGGTAAGCAATTAACCTCACGTTTTTAAGCAGTCATTTGGCGGCCAAGATCATGCGATCTAACCCCACTATACTTTTTGTTGTGGGGATGCGTGAAGTGATTCGTGTAATGGGATAAGCAAGTTTTTGAGTACTTTTCATATAAATTATACTACGCTATTAGAAGACCGAAAGCGAAAATTGATAACAACAGGAAAAGTGAATGAAATCTGTAAGACCTAAATGTCTAAACAGATCCCTAAAAATCAAACGACTTATTTTACTTTCAGTCTTCTAAAAAAAAGATCTCGGGAATTAAAATTAAAATTTTACTTTTCTAGGAAATTAGAAATCTTTTAATACTAGAACACAAAAATATTGTTTCTCTCTTGTCGAATATTCGTCAGTTCAAAAGGAATCACTTAAAGTTAAAATTATTTCACCAGACACCTCAGCTGCCTCTCCAGACATATTATTTTACCGCAACTTATGAATTCTGTATGAGTATGTACGTGTGTGTGCATACGTGTTCCATTTATGAAAATGTTGGTCTGTCTGCGTGTGTGCTCATGATTATGAGTGATGTGAGAAGTTAAATAGTCTCTAAAGAGGACCTGGTCAACTTGAGAGGATGCATATTTATGTATGTGTGTAAGTATGTAAAACGTGTTCTAGAGCCAAAGTAAACCATTTTCATTTTTCTCTTTTCCATTTTTACTTCTATAAAAATTTATTGTTTACTTTTGTGCTTATAATGAAAATATAAGATGTAGAAAAAAAAAATAAATAGAAAAAAACCACACGCATACGGATTTCTAATGGCCTTCTTGATCATTTCACTGTTTGAATGAGAATGTTCTCATTCATATGAAATGACTACAACAATGATATGGACAATCATGATGATGATGATGGGATGGATGTTGATGATGGAATTGGCAATGGTGATGAAAAAATCCCTGCATTTACTTAAAGAGAACATTTTTTTATTTAGTCATGTCCGGTCTGGTCGTTCAACAACAAAAATAATAGAAGTGTTTTAATACGAGGGTAATTTGAAAAAGAAAAATTTAGAGAAATCATAAAACTTTTGAAAACTATTGTAAATCGAGAATTGAGATTATACTTCTTTCTTAATCTTTATATATATAAAAAGAAGTGTACACTTTGATGTCACCGCTAACTGCGAAAACGGGTAGACCGATTTCAACAAAAACGTTGGGGTACGTTGATGATAGTTTGTAGATGGTTTATGTAAAGTTTGCATGAAATCGGCCCAGTGGTTCCGGAGCTATGGCATTTAGATTTTCCTATATATTCCCATACAAATATCAACAAAATGCCCTCCATTTTGGACTCCTTCGAAACGGCTGGTTTTGTTAGGTATGAGAATAGGTCGTAGAGTCGCGCAACATATGACATAAGCTCCCCCTCCCTATATCTTATTAGCTAATCAACCAGTTTTCTTAAAATTTGGAATGCAGGTACTGTAACATCTGAAAGAAAATAGGGCGTGAAATAGGGCATGAAGAGTAAAAGCTTTCCCTCCCTTTATCTGCTCAACAAATCGACCGAATTTCTTGAAATTTTTCATGAAAATAGTGTTACATCTGGAAAGAACTATAGCCTAAATTTGTTATTATTTATGGCGTGAAAAAGGACAATGGAGGTAAAAGCTCCCCCTCCCCAATCTTTTAAACTTATGAACGGGTTTTCTTAAAATTTGGCATGCAGACACTGTAACATCTGAAAGAAAATAGAGAATAGGATGTGAAATAGGGTAAGAAGGGTAAAAGCTCCCCCTCCCAATATCTTCTGGAAATTTCGCATGCAAATAGTGTTACAGCTAGAATGTACTATAGCCTATAGTTTTTATTATTTAGGGCGCAGGAAGGGTAAAAGCTCCCTTCTTCTTAATCAACCGGTTTTCTTAAAATTTGGCATGCAGACACTGTAACATCTGAAAGAGAAAGGGTATGAAATATGGCAGTAGGAGTAAATGCTCCCCCTTCCTATATCTTCATAGCTAATCAACTGATTTTCTTGAAATTTGGCGGGCAAATAGTGTAACATCTGGAAAGAACTAAAGCCTATAATTTTTATTATATTCTTAACTAATTAACCGCTTTTCTTAAAATTTGGCATGCAAAAAGAAATAAGTTATATGGCAAAACAACGTTTGCCGGGCCAGCTAGTTTAAAATAATATGAGGCATTTAGGTCTGCGCTTTCAATCTTTCCTGATACACTCTAGTACTTGGAAAACGTTTTAAACATTTTTTAAATTTCCGTTTTATTTATCGTCAACTTTTGGATCGCTTTACTTGCTGGATATTTTTTTAAATTTAGAGTTGCTGCTCAATGAAGATCATTAAAAAATGCAAGAAGAATTTTTATATGCCACATTAACTCAAGGCGACAGATAAAAATACCGATTTTACATATCGGCTTTGCTTCTATAAAAAAGTATCTCTAACGAACAGATCCCCGAACATCACAACGCAGACTGCCCAATTCTTCATGATGGCTGTATTAGTGACTCATTCCCAATTAAAACTGGAGTGAGACAAGGTTGTGTTCTGTCGCCCCTACTTTTTAATATCATTATAAAAGATAAAAGATCCACATGTGAACAGAGGGGAATAACTTGGGGACTCAACAGAAGGCTAGAAGATCTCGACTATGCCGACGACATATGTCTACTTTCCCACAACTTCAATGATATGCAGGCTAAGATCAATGCAGTACAAACAGAAGCAGCTAAGGCTGGTATGAAAATAAATATTGCCAAAACTAAGGCAATGAGAATTAATGCTTCTAACAACAGAGCATTCCCAATAGACGGAAAGAATCTTGAAGATGTATCAACGTTCTGCTATCTCGGAAGTCTTCTGACTATAAGAGGTGGCTCTGCAGACGACGTAAGAAACCGAATAAGAACTGGTAAGCACTCCGTTGGCATTATAAACCCCATATGGAGATCAGCACATATCTCGAAAAGGACCAAGATAAACATATTTAACTCCTGCATAAAATCATCTCTTCTCTATGGATGTGAATCGTGGAATGCAGCGCAGAAGGATGTCATCTCGCTACAGGTTTTCATAAATCGCTGCCTGCGCAGAATTTTAAAAATATTCTGGCCAGTTACGATATCCAATGAAAGGCTATGGGTCCAAACCTTGTAAATCCCCGTAAATGTCGAGATCCGGAAAAGAAAATGGCGCTGGCTAGGGCATACATTATGAAAACCCGTTGACGATAACACAAGACAAGCTGTTGAATGGAATCCGCAAGGAAGCCGCAGAAAAGGAAGACCATCACACACCTGTCGCCGTCAAATCGAAATTGAAGCGGCTAAACAAGACAAGAGCTGGAACGAAAAAAAAAACACTTGCATCGGACAAACCAGAATGGAATCATTTTGTTATGGCCCTATGCTCCTTATAGGAACTACGGGAACTTATATATATATATATATATATATATCTAACAAACAGATCAGAGGATTGTTTTGTATTTTGAGCTGCTGAATCTTGTTCCGACTATCGGTGAAACGACATTAAGCAAATCAGCCTTTATACTTTTATATGATTCACTTTAGTCAAGTTTGATACATTTTCGGTCTCAAAAGATAAAAAGTTTTTTTGCCAAGGACTCTTTTTCATAACCAGAAAGATAGGAAAACATTTATCTAAAAATAGTCTGAAATTTTAATAATATGTATTTAATACAAAAGGCATTCCTCGTATAATTTAGTTTAGCTTGTTTGCTCAGACGACCCCAAGTCGTCTTAAACCGTATGAAGTCTTATTCCCATAATTTTTCTTTTAACTCCTCTACGTTCTCGCATCATAAGCACTGCTTTATCATCAACGCCATACAACATATTACTTAAAATTGTGTTTTTGTTGCTTCTGCATCTTTTGGTTTTTGGCTACTAGGGTTTTTGGTTTATTTAAAGGGTGACCGAAATGAAAGTACATTTTAATTATAAAAAGTTATTGGTCATGACTTACTTTTTTTTTAACCATGTCTGTCCGTCTAGGTAAACGACTGCTAGTTGTGTGGGTGCTTGCCAATTTTATGTTTAAATTTGGTCGCAATGGAAAAGTTGACCCCACCCCCATAACTGTCCAAATTATTTTCTTCTTGGCATAGAAATTTAACTGCAATAGGATATATTAACCTTAAATTCGGTAATAAATTGTACTGTGGTTTTGATTTACGGGAATGTTAATATTAAGTACTTACGAAATACCCCTGTTTGAGTGAAGTACCGTTTGCAAACACAGGTAGAAAATCGAGTGTTTAATGTACCAAAAATTATACACTAACCCCTTGTTTAGTTCTCCAACTGAACGTCACCTTATCCGCGACTTTGTGTTTAAAACAAAACCACAATGTACTTCCCGAAAGTATATTTTAAAGAAAAGCAAGGCTTTGGAAAGACAGTCAGCGTTAGACCGGGTCGACCTCCATACAAAAAAAAAAAGTTGTGCCAGTCACCCCCTAGAATGATATGTCAATGAAGTTTCTAAAACAGGAAAAAATTTGTTTTTGCCAAGCCCCAAAATACAGCACTTTTGGTTTTTTATATGTAGCGCTGCCATTTAAAGTCCGATCTCATCATATCTGACTGATGAAAATTTTTTTGGTTTGTATTGGCTTCTACTTGGTTTAATGTAGTATGTATGTGAAAAAGGGGCTTCATTTGGAGGCGTGTCATAAAAGTGAGCATATTAAAATCTATACATACGTAGTTTTATAAGGACTTTCTTGGAACGTCAAGAAATTAGACATTTGGGGGAAGGATCCGAGATGGCATAAGTGGCGCCCAGAATTTCAGGTCGGATTGAAAAGTCACCAAAGACAAAAATGAAGCCACTATCAAGCCATGAACAACGATATGCGATATAGTGAGATCGGACTTTAAATGGCAGCGCTACATATAAAAAACCAAAAGCGCTGTATTTTGGGGCGTGGCAAAAAAAATTTTTTTCCTGTTTTAGAAACTTCATTGACATATCTTTCATTCTAGGGGGTGACTGGCACAACTTTTTTTTCGACCCACCCTAGTCAGCATTTATTGCAAGAAGCATACTAACGGAGACCTCATCAATAGTCAGACCGGTGTCGTGTCAATGGGGGCCCCTTACACCCGCAGTGTATCAGTTAAGCACTATGGTACAACTTCCAACCTTATGAAGTCCATTGTACCCAAAGGAGCACTGTCGTTTGAATGTTGAGTGCATTCCAAGTTGCATTCATCTGCTTTTATTTTTATGTAACAAAGTAACCAAAGTTACTAAAAGGAAGCAATCCTTAAGTTGCTTTAACTACACCCCTTAAGAACCCGGACTAAGTTATACTATTTGGTAACAGGATTTATACTGATCCTGTAACCAGAATTTGCTTAAACTGCTTTATATTTGACTATAGCTTTATGCCCCTATTGCGGCTCTCCACTCAACTCAGTTTGGTCGTGTTGGAGTCAACCCAACTTATGCACAACCAAACTCATTTAAGGTATTGTGATACCCAACTGTTTTTAGCTTTGCTATAAAGTTGCCAACTTAAAAAATCGATTTGCCAACTTTAAATATAACGTTTGACAAGTGAAAATTTTATAAAATTAAATAATTTTTTAACTTAAAAGTATTTTTAATTGTTGAGTTGAATAAAAAGTATTTATAATTGATATTAGTGAAAAGGAAAACTCTTGTTTAGACGCGCTACGTACAAGAAGACAAATTCGTGATGATTCCAACCCCCTTGAACTTCCCGGTGCCAAGTAAGAATTTCTAATAAGTAACGAAACTTTCATGTGCCTGATGAGTTCTTCTTCTGGTTAGGGTAGCTGTTGACCAATCTGCTGGTTGTATTATTGGTTAAACTGACTCATTAAAATTGTCACTTGATGGTGGAATATTTTCAACACCAAATACTTGGCCGGACTTGCAATACAAGAGCTGCGAAACAGTATCCTCAAGGCTATTTAATGGAACTTCTTGTGATAGCCCTCCTCCTGTCGCTTGAGTGTTTCTTTTATTGTTGGCAAGTTTTTCCTTTATTCTTGCCTTGAAGTGTGTCCAAACCTGTGTCAATAATATTATAATTGGATTTAGAAGATTATAAGTGTTTAAAAGAAGTTCTTGTCGTGGTCCCAAACTATTTTACTCCACTATAAACTCTTCCCATAACTGCTTACATGAATTTTTCATCATATCAAACTTTGGTGTTTTCCGCGAACAATTTCTAAGTTTCTCTTGACGAGCCGCTTAAATTGTGCTTTCGTTTTTATTTTCCAACTAATAAAAGTTTAAAAAAAAACCCGAAAAAGTTATTACAAACATTTAAACGATTTCTCCATTTTGTTTTAGATTTTTTACCGAATTAAAAAAAATTAACTTTAACTGCCAATAACTCAACTACTTTTTAGCAGTTGTGTGTATTTAACATTTTTGTCGACCAAACTTTTACAAAGTTGAAAACAGCAATACCACGAAACAATCAGATACACAACAAAATAGCCAACTGCCAGTTGAATTGAGAATGACAATGTGAATTTATCAAAGACAACCAAACTTTTACAAAAGTGGAGAACCGCAATAGGGGCATTAATCACCTCCCTAGATTTCCTTTCAATATTTTATATGCATTTATAAATTTGTTACTTAAAACGACCACAACCATATAATGGAGATATAAAAGCATCACAAGGCAACTATAACTTTCCAATGGTTATGCTATGGTTATTAGTATCAGTTATATGTTTATAGGCGGATTCTTACTCGGCAGCGCGACACTTCACGATTTAGGAGTGGTCAAAATTTGGTTCTCAAATTTGTATCTAGGAAGACGAATGATACATAAAGTACCATCATATTTTTAGCCTTCCTTAAGCTGTTATGATACTTGCTATTTTTTGTATTTTTTCTATATTGGAGAACAGTGCAAATATATTTGCATAGGAAAACTGACTAAGTGTAAAGAGTATGATTATATCATAAAAAATCTTGAAATGTCAAACAAATATACATGTGTTATCGATAAATAATCTAAGACTGTCAAAAAAAATATAAAATTTTTTAACTTAAAATTGACATTTCCAGATTAATTGTTAGCACTGTTGCCAATTTTTTTAGTTTTTGATCGAAAGAAACGGTTAACTTTTTTTTTTGCGATTTTTATCTTTTATGACGGTTTTTTGTGGGGGAAAAACGTGGGCAGTATTGTTTGTTTTGTTTACATTTTATCAAATTGTATTTCTTGTTCTTTCTCGCATTTGTTGTTTCATTCAATCAATCCTAAAAAATCCAATACAAAAAATAGCAAGTATCATAACACCTTTAGAAAGGTGTTGCAGTTATTTGGCCAATAACCTAACAAAAAGCATGAATACATGCAATACTTAAAGTTTTTTCCAACAGTTTTATTAGTTTCCGAGGTATAAGCCAAAAAAATTGCCAAAATAAACATTTGCGAATTGTTTGAAATAGAATTGGTCACAAATATCTCTTATCTAAACTAACACCTCACTAAAAAAAATTATGATAAGCCCAGAATTTATTTTTAATTCTCGAAAAACTCTGTCCATACTTGCAGTTGCTGTAAGGTCGGACTGACCTGGCTGCATTTTCTTAAATGTTATTTTGTTCTTCTATTCTCGGTGTCCTTGAAGATGAAGTACATCATATAAACACATTGAACATCTTCCTCATGCCGTACAAGATTCATTGTCCAAATCTAGTGTCTAAGAAGTCTCAGAGTCTAAAAGTGACGTGGCAAAAATAAATTTAAATATCATTATAAAGCTTGTTTAGCTAAAATAAATTTGTTACTGAAAATGCTAATTTTTGTTTCATTTAAAATTTATATTGGAATAATAGCAATAGCAATAAAAAGATAATTAAAGAAATAAAGTTAATACAATTGACGACTAAAGATTTTTATTGTCAAAGAGTTCTTAACTAACAACGCATAGCACCCATTGTGTCAAAAATATCTGCCTAATTTTTAACGGACTTCAATCGCCAAAATGAAACCATGCATTTTTTTGTGGATCCGACCAATAGTTAATAAGGAAGATATGAGTTCTCCGCCGACATAAGAATTTAAACGAAAAAAATTGTCTTATATAACAACATATCGAGCCCTAATAGAGAAAATGATGTAACCAGCCAAAACAAAAAAAAAATTTTACAGGAGAGTGTTTTTTTTTATTTTATTTCATATAAATTTTGTATGAAATTTGTCGGTTACCTCAAAATTGTTCTTGCTATAAAATTGTAACGGTGCCTTATGTGACCACGACATTTTAGGAGATGATGCAAGTGTTGCCAATAAAGTCATTTATTAAAAAAAAACTAAAATTGAAAATGATGTCGGTTACATAATTTTTGCTATTACCCAGGAAAAACTTTTTGATTTTTAGTAATAGGTGGTAGTTATTTCATACATTACCTGGTAAGTTGTTGTCATTACAATTGTCATTATTCTGAAAACTTCAATAAGTACTTACTAGTAATGACCTCAGCAACTACTTATTACTTCTGTTATTTTCACTACTGAATATTTGCTTACAGGTAACGTACTCAACAACTACTTATTAGGTCTATTAACTAGTGATTTTTTGGCTTCTGGTAAGTTTATTATATAAAAATACATATTATATATGAAAAAAAACTGTGCGTATTTGAAAAAAAAAATACTTTTCTTAAAGGAAATTTTATTGAGGAACTTCGGTTTTAGATTTTTCAATAAGCTAAAGCGTTTTTCAGTTTTGCGAACATATGTTGTGCAACTCCGCCATTTTCGAAATTTTTGTATGGGGACCACCCTAATTATTAAAGATGCTGACTAGGTATGTTCTGAAAAAATGCTCGGGTAGCAAAAATATTGGAGGTCCGTCATATATTTGACTCCTCTAGGGCCACTCTGGGGCTAGTTAGGGCGGTGGCGGGTAATTTTATAAAAAACAATATTAAGAATGGGAGCCCCCTTAAGAAGCACAAATAGGGGGTAAGTATCGTTTTCCCCTAACTTTGACCCCGATGAGTAGCCATTTACCCCCGTCCTACTCCCCTAACTTTTTGGCTCATGCGTTTTTTACAAACTTCACAAAATTGGGGTTCTAGCATATCGAAATCTTGCTGCTAAGGATTTCCATATAACACTAATCCACCCCTAATATACATATCGTCGTGCCGAAGTTATCTTGCCGTATATCACAAACGTTTTTTTTTGGGAAATCGAATCTTAAGGTTCAAATTATTATTCACAAAAATGTACGTGAAAAAAGTCGTCCAATATTTTTGTCAGATATAGTATTTGAAGTTCTTTATCGATTTATGTAAAAAATATTTAAAGTCATGGAAAAAAATTTTTAAGTTATAGCCATTATCACGTTCGAAAAAATTTTTCAATTTTGTCGTATACGCCACTTTTTGCGATATATTTTTTTAGTTTGTGGGATATAAGCCAAAATAAGGTATTAAAAACCTACATTCACGTGTTCTTGCAATATTGAAAATTAAATTATAATAATTTTCGAAACGAAAATTTATGCAAGTGGCAAATATATTTACGTATAGTTATAGTTTTTACATTATCGAATATCCTTATGTATGAATAATTTTAAGGTTTGTTATTACTTAAGGGTGGTCTAACCATAATGCACGATGTTAACTGTGAGTCACACCGTAACGACAAATTTTTGCCTAACTTAATTTGTCATTTCTTGGTATCAGTGCCAAATTCAACCATGGAGAGGTGCAGCATTCAGCAGCGCGTTAAGATTGCTGAAGCCTTTTACGAAAATGGGCGTTCAAATCAAAAATACATTTTGTGCACCTCTTGATTTTTTTGGTCAGCAAAATCGATCAAATGTGTCCACAATCGGGATATTTGTGTGCAAATTTTAGCAAACCGGCTCTGTAGGAAATGTGAAAACGCCTGTGCATGCATGCTTGGTGCGGTTTATGGCCAGGCGGCATCATCGCCAAGCAGTTACTGTGAATGGTGTTTTCTATCGCGAGCTGATAACGGATTTCTTTTTGCCAGAAATTGAGGATATGGACCTGGACGATAAGTAGTTCCAAAAGAATGTGTCACACGGCCAACGCAACAATGGCTCTTCTGCACGAGAAATTCAATGTCCATGTTAACTCGCCGTCACGATCATATGATTTGACACCGTTGGCCTTCTTGCTTTGGTAATATTTAAAATAAAAAGTGTACGTCAATAAGCCAAGAACAATTAAGAGCTAAAGGATTAGATATTTTGACACTTTAAGGACATTGAATCTCAATTATGTCTCAGAGGCATTGAAAATATGGACCATAGGACAAAGGTATGCTATCGAAGCCGCGACGAGCATTTGGCCTATATTTTGTCTCACGCCTAGTTGTCATAGATCCTTCTATATAATAATAAAAAAAATCAGATTATTCTCTAAAAACTTTTTGTTTTATTCACAATTAACATTGTAAATTATGGTTGGACCACCCTGAATATTTAACCTTTAATTGCTTAACAATAAAGTGAATTAAGGCAATATATCAATAATTCCATCAATATAAAAAGCCGTTGTGTACTTCGTCCGAAAAATATATTTACATATAAAACGAAAAATGTTAAAATAACAGAAATAATAAGATAGTCTCTTTTTTGTAACATCCCAATAAAAATTTTTACCATTTTGCGAAGCACTAAAGGTACATTTAAAAAAATAAGCGCACAATTATGCGCTACGCAATAAGACATTCAGAAATGCAGTAAAGTAAGTGAAAGAACTCTCAACAACTTTTATAAAAAATAAATAACATTTCAAGTGCTACGGCATTCCCTTACTACGAAGCAGGTTTGTAAGGGAGAATACTAAAAAATAACTGTATCGAAACATTCAGTGTGTAAATATGATCGTTACATTCAACAATATTTATGTGCGCTGAATAATGCGCTTTATGTGTCAAAAATGTATTGCTTCAAAGTGGGAACTCGCCATATAAAATTCATGTCTTCCGTAAGCGCAATGGTAAGCGAAACCCTTATGTTTCTCCCTTACAAACCTGCTTCGTTGGAAGCTCCATTTTTTATTGGGATGCCTAATATACTTTGTTCACATACAACAAGATAACGCAAGATTTTTTTAATTGAAAGTTTTCATACGTTTTTTGTCGTATATCCACAATTATGCTACATACGATATTATAACGTATTAAATTTTTCGCAAAAGTGGATATACAACAAAACGGCTTCGTAATATCTCATTAACTATAAGAGATAGAGACGTGAGTATCGCGCAGATCGATAGATCTGTTAAATTTACCAGAGGAAACGGTCCTATCTCATTTTTTTCGATTTTGTGATATACGACAAGATAACTCCGGCACGACGATATGTATATTTATACATATGTATATGAGGAGCTGGCGAACAAAACTAGACATGTCCTCAGTAAATGATGTTTTAAAATTTTTTCAGGCTCTCTAGGTACACATCTATGAAGTCACGAAATATTTTCATTCAAAATATAATTTACTTAGGATCGAACTTGTTTTGAAGGAACATATTTGGTGACTTCATAGATGTGTACCTAGAGAGCCTGAAAAAATTTAAAAAACGTCATTGACTGAGGACATGGCTAATCCCGAGAAGCTCTACGGTTGTCCTTAATTTATCTAAAAAAAATATAAATAGAAAAATGCAAAAAATTTTAATTTGTTGACTTTTTTGTTGTTGTTTGAATTTAAGAAGATTAACTGATTACGTCAAAGGATACTCAGTACTGTACGCCTTCTTTCTTGGCTGCCATCAGACGGGAGCCTGAATGTCATTACCACACAGAAAAAATTATTGCCGAATTATTTTCACACAAACGCTTGTTTGAAAATCTTTTTGATTTCAAAAATTTTTTTTACTGATTCGATTAATATTTTTTTTTTTGATTTTTATTTAACCAACAAAATGTTAACAACTATTCAAAAATATAATATACGCGTTATTGGTTTCAAGTTTTCATTATTTTGTATGAAATATTTAACGCTCCTTAATGTTGTCGGCCGCTCTGCTCTGCTTCATCTTCTCCAACAGTGCTTGCTTGTGTACGCGTCACACAGAAAAAATTATTGCCGAATTATTTTCCAACAAACGCTTGTTTGAAAATTTTTTTAATTTCTATAAATTTTTTTACTGATTCAAACAATATTTTTGTTTGATTTTTATTTAACCAACAAAAATGTGGACAATTCTTCAAAAATATAATAAACGCGTTATTGGTGTCAAGTTTTCATAATTTTTTATGAAATATTTAACGCTCTTTAATGTTGTCGTCTTTTTGCATTTTTTTTATTTGATCGTAAGCAACACTTCTTTATGTGAAATATAAGAACAACAACAAAAAACACACACAGAATAGCAGAAACAACATTACAAGAAACAAAATCCCGTATTCAATTTTTTAAAACTGTTTGGTTAAATACATCAAATACAAAAATAGAATGATGACGAAAAACATATCGAGTCGGTCTGCTGCCGTTTTTGGTTACATTTCTTCTGTAGCAAAGGAAAGAATACAGCAACAGAGAGTGATAAAGAAAAACATTGTGAGCCCAGCGGCTCTGCTCTTGCCGTCATCTTCTCATACAGTGCTTACTTGTGTGCACGTCATTGCTTGTGCAAAAACTTTTTTTTTTTATTTTGAAATTTAGTATATGAATTTCAGTCAACTTTTTGTTTGATTCAGTTAAATTATTTGCTTGAAAATATCAGTGTTTTTTTCAGTAAACAAAATGCAAATAAATTGTTTGAATATGCAAATTTGATTATAGGACCGATTTCAGGCAAAAAATTGTTTGATTCTACAAATTTTTTGTTTGAATTGGAAAAATAATTTTTTCTGTGTCATAGCTTGTGCAAAAACTTTTTTGTTTGCTTCAGCAAAATTATTTGTTTAAAATTTATATGAATTTCAGTAAACTGTTTGTTTGATTAAGTTTAATTATTTTTTAAAAAAAATCGGTGTTTTTTTTCCATGAACAAAATGCAAATAAAGTGTTTGAATATGCGAATTTGTTTATAGGACCGATTTCAGACAAAAAATTGTTTGATTCTACAAATTTTTTGTTTGAATTTGAAAAATCATTTTTTCTGTGCAGGGCGCACTTCCTGTAAGACCGCAAATTATAAGATGCATGTTAATTTCGCACAAAAGAATCGCTTCTTGCTACCCTTAAGTGAATAGCAGACAGAGGGCTTTCAGCCTCTGTGAAAAACTGAGCGCCCTATATTATGCAGGTGCTAGAATTTCCATAAGTTACGTGCTCTGTGGGTCAAATCCGCAACGTCAAATAGCCCAATTAATCTTCAACATCATTTTGAGATGTACAATATGTTTACTAAATGCTTATTACAAAGATCTTCCCAAAAAATGCATATTCCTAAAAACTAAAGATTTGTTCCCAAAAGGGTCCGAAATATGGGTGCAGTTATTGATAATTAATTTTTATAAAAAAAAGTATGAAACGATGTTTCCATTCTTTCTTCTTCTTCTTCTTGTTTTGGTTGGTTTATATTGCAGTAAATTTGTTGTTTTATAAAAAAAGCCTTTAATACTAAACAAAGTAGTGCGAAAGTTTTGTTAATTTACGATTCAGTTCTTAAAAAAAAATATATTTTTAAAAGAGAGTACCTCACAATGAATCACTCTATTTTATTGTTGTTGTAATATAAGTATTTAGTTGTCTAAATTTGTATCCAAAAAATAAATATAATTTTTCAACATTTTAAATGGGTTTCCATCATCAGTTGCGCTTGGCTCGTTCGTCGTGGTTTGTGTGTTGCTTCCTTTGGGTCATAGCCTCCGGTATCTCAGTGTTTGTTGTTCTTGTCGAGTTCCTGTAGTAGTCTACACCGTACTAGCAAACTCTCAAAGGTCATTTAAACACCGGATGGTTACTTACGTTTTCTAAAGTAATTTTCTACAAAAGGTTTGTTTGCTTTTATATTTTCCTTTTATTTGAGAGTATGTGTGCTTTTTCAAGTATTTCTTTTCTTTTTTTTTGCCTTTCTATTATTTATCTTTAAGATTTTCCTTGTAACTTTGGCTTTTGGTGATGTTAGAAACAGTATTTGCAAGAACAACCGAAGAGCAAAAGAAAAATTATAACAATGCGTCAGTCTGGCGTTTACATTGCGGTTTTTCACGATTTTTTGTCATTGTCCACTCAGTCATTTTAACTTGTTAATATATGTTACAGAAATACACAGATACACAAGCACATACACACACACACACACACACACATACACACACACACTTATAAATATTACGTGAGTGTTAACAGTAGTTCTGCTATTTGTGTATTTTGTGGTTAGTATGGGTTTTGCCACCACTTGACATTGCTAACAATGTCAACAATATCTTGTTTAAGTGGTCAAATGTTTCAATGGGTCTGTATAAATTTATATAGTTAAAATGCATGAACGTTCGTGTGTGTGTGTGTGTTTTAAAGGGGTTTTGTTACATTTACAACCACTTATTAATTGTATTCTTTTTTATTTCCTTTTTCTACTACTTTAACCATTCAAGGTATTGAACCTTTTATCAGGCTTTAATTTGTAATTTGAGATTTTTTAACACATTAACTTAATAGAGGTACAGTTTTAATTTTATTGGGGGGAAAATAACAAAATCTTTAATTTTTTTTTTATTTTTCGAAAAATAACCTTTAGTTCAAATAGTTTTATATTAAGGTGAAGGAAGCTATTAAAGAAATTTTGGTTTATTAAATAGAATAAGCAGGGCATGGTTTTGTATGTGTACAAAAACTTTAAATACAGCAACAAAAAAACAAAGAAGTATACGATAAAATATGCAAATATGCATTGTTGTTCATGTAGAAAATCTACAACTATATTTATTTTGTTAATGGCGAATTTCGTCCTATATGCCGTTTCATGTAAGCGCTTAAGTGCCATACTCTTTTTTAACATTAGCATGGTAGCCTGTGTCAATACTGAACCGATTTGGTCCATTTTTCGATACCAATTAAACTTGCATCTGTAAAGTGCATACCCCAAATAACGAATTATAGCTTGTTCAGATGAAAACTGTAACATTTAAACACTTTTTTAATTTCACACAATTAGAGTAGAAAAGTTTTACTTTGCTATCTTCTCATAATTTCTAGCAGGCTCTCCCAAAAGGTCATCTCCATATTTTAATTCTACGCGATGCCTAAAAACTTTCGTTTATATATAAATTAAATGTTTTTTGCAAAAAAAAAAAAAAAAAAAATGGGCAGTTTCTTGTAGAAAATTAAAATTTACACAAAAAAAATGCCTGCATGATCTTTTCATAAACTAAGGGGTTAAATAGTTATCAAACTTTGAATACTAGAACAATTAAGGAATAAAAATAATGTTTCGCTAGGGAATATTTCAAAAGGGGCTTGCGTATGGGCAAACAGCCTACGATCTTTCAGGTGGAGATCTACGCTTTCCCCATATTCGCTGAAGAATGTCTGAGGAGGTGGGCAAAGGGCATGAGATTATTTTTAATGGCGGATAGCCAGGCCGCTCTTAGAGCACTATCTTCTTTGGAGGTTAAGTCCAGAAAAGTTATGGACTAGCTTACGTCTCTGAAAAGAATAACTTGAATTTGTGTTGGGTGCCCGGCCTTATGGGCCATGTGGGCAACGTAGGGCTGACTACTAGAGAAACCAACAGTTGCACAGAGATTTGAATGTATTCCGACTAAAATTTTAATATTTTTAATCAGGCTTAAGTTCATTAAATTTAATTTTCATTAAATTATTTTATGAAGAAAGGAGTTTTTACAACATGAAACAAATACAAAAACTCTTGATAATTTTTCATTCCTAGCTTACGCTGGGCTCAATCCCACGTTCACGGACAGGTTGATCCGACATGTTTCGATAGTCACCACACTCTCTCCTTAGAGATCTTTGCAACTTTACACTTAGAAATAGTGAAAATATTAAGAAAGATTCGAATCTTACCCGCGAACCTTCTGGCACGATACTTACTTAACGATCCCATACTACGCCTACGAATAAGGGAGATTTTAGATCTCGTTACATGGAAATTAAGGAAGGCATTCAGTGCACACTTAAGTATAAATTTATGTATTAACAATACATTTATGCCTGGCACTGGCTGCACTAAATGCTTAAGCATAAGCTTCATAGTTAATGAATGACCCAGCAAGCTTAAGCTGCTTTTAAGACGTTTAATATACAACTCCTTAAAGAATATGATGATGATCTGACGAGTAAAAATGTCAAAAACATCTTCACTTTTTTATTCATTATTTTATTATACATTCTGAATTGCTCGTCTTTTAATATTGAAATGCTTACAATGCAAGTCCTAAAACATATCTTAAGCTTGTATTGAACAGCAAACTGAACTGGAAGATGACCACTATTTCCAGGTCTTCTAAGGCGGCAACTGCATTATATTGCTGTAAAAATGCCATTGGCTTGAACTGGAAAATCAACCCGAGGAATGTACACTGGCTATACGAATGTATCATTAAACCATTCTTTTCTACAGTGTGGCTCAAGGAGAGGAGTCACCAAACTAGGTTTGAACGTTTGGTGAGAATGGTAGAAATAACGGTAAACAACCCCCTATAAGGCTTTGTTAACGATCTTGAACTGCTTGTTACCAGACATTTTGGTAAGACAGTTGCCTGCGAATGCGGCGGTAAGACTTAGGGCCACTAGAGCATGGAGGGATTACAATATCGGACATGCTAGAATCCGGTTTGTAACAAACGTTGATTATGTCACACCTAAGCCAATCTTTGATCCTGGCTTCACCACATGCGTTTAGGACAGTGAAGGGCACACACATACTATCACATTTATGCTTGTGTTGACGAAATAACAACAAAGCAACAGCCGAACGTACATTGTCACAGCCACACAAAGAAGTTTATAGTGTACATGTGTCGACGTCGCACAAGCAGCATTTTTATTCCTATGCACGCGTACATAGGATTTGCAAATGTGCCCGTCACTGGTTTAGGATAACGTTGTTCACTATGATGACCTACAAATTCCTGTGGATGCGATTCGGATATTCACTGAAGGGTCTAAAACATTGCATGGCGTCGGTTCTGGCATGTACTCCGAGCAGCTAAACTGGAGCATTTCTATAAGGCTATCGCGCAACTGCAGTGCCATTTAGGCCGAGATAATGGCCATCTAAACAGCCGCGAGACATATACGGTATGATGAAATATCTAGCGGAGATATTCATATTATTACCGATGGCAAGGCGGTCATTGGATCCTTGGAAAATGCGATCATTACATCGAAAATTGTAAAATAATGCCGGATGTCTCTGGAGGAGTGAGACATTCCGTGGTAACCTATAAGTGGTTACCCGGATATGGTGACATACATGAAAACTGTATGGCAGATCCACTGGTGTATGCAGGTACCACCTTAAATCGAGATAGTTTAAACATATAACATACTCCAAGTAAGTAACTTATTGCGCACAATGATGAAAATCTTATTGCCAGCCAGTGAAAGTTTGGTGCAACTACCTGTGGGGAAATCAGGAAAATCTGGCCCATCATAGTTGAAAAAAGGACTCGGCGGGCTTTACAGCTGTGCAGACATCTTCTCAGAAACCTAATTGTGGTTATAACCGGCCACTGGCCTATTGGAAGGCATGCCCAAAGGCTGTGGCTCCCTTACCTCACGTCTCCATGCGCTTTCGATTAGAACATGACATGACCATAACGCCGGAAGAGCAACGGTATTAATTTGTTCATGTTCTTGTATGTGGCGAATACGTGTTGATGTTCATGTTCTGATTGACCACAATTTTTGTTGTTGTGCGTTTGATTGTATACAGAAAATACATTGTATGGCCAACATCATGGCGCACATGGACGAATGTTTAGGCAACGATGACAGCACATGGACGAAACATGAACATGAACAGTCTACACGAGTAGAATTCATGTGCGACATGCTGTTCTTACCAAGTTGATGGATGGTGGAGACGGGTAGTTATAATTACTTATGTAGAAGTTGCGGCGACGAGGAGAACGTCAACCCATCATCGAACCTTTTGCAACTCTCTTTATGAATCATATATTAACTACTGAGCTTCCTTAATAAGAACGTTTTTGAAACGTGAAAATTCCATTGCCAATACAATTTTAATAAAACAAATCGACATAAGAATTCTGTAAAATAAGATTTTCCAACTTGCTGGTATTTAATTCGCCTTCTAAAGGCTTGTTTCGGTTAAATTGTATGAAAACGGTTGAGCATTTCATGAAAATCAAGATATTCCCTACATGAGCCGCATTCCATTCCTGACATGCTTTTTGAAAGACTCGTTAGATTCTCTTTACGCCCATCTCAAACAATTCCCTATAGGATTAATATAAGATATTTTCGTTGTGTACTTCCACATCTTACAGAGGAATCCGATTGTGTTACAGTTTCTTAGTAACACACCGTTCTCTGTAACACAATCTGCGAGGAATCATCTACGATAAAAAATGCGCTCATTCACGTTCAAAAACGCCATTCATGAGATTCCCAGTAGACTCTTACACGACTGAAAATGCAAGCCGGGTTATTGTTAGTTCACAAATATCAAGTGAAGATTCAATAAAGAAATATTTGAAAAACAATTTATCTCTAATTGTGAATAACACAGTTTATAAATTTTTATAACATTATTATGCTACAAGGTTATTCCTATTTGAAATATACTACAATAAAATACATTTAAAACCTAAAGAAAATTGTGTAACCACACATTTCTGCCCAAGTGTTATTTGAGCAGTGTCTTCTCACCGTCAGTTAATGCATTAAGAATCTGGTCTCTTAAAGGATACATTTTTACAAACCCTAAAATATAAGAGTATTTTATATTTTTATCAACAAACAGGTACTTCAAAAATCCTTAAATTGACAAAATTTAATTTTTTGTTAATTTTTACTTACGCCTCTCGCTCTCTCAAGTAAATACTATAAAATAATTTAAATACAAACAAAATTTAAAAAATAACAACAGCAAAATAGTCAACCACATATGGTAACATTTCCGATGACAGAAACAATTTCGAATTTAGGTAAATAACATACGGGTTAAGAAATGTATCCTTTCAATTGAAACACACACACACATACAAATATTAAATACTCACCTCTTAGAAAAATATCGTATATAAAAAATAATATAAATTAAAACAAAAACTGGAGAAACAGACAGGACGAAGAGAAATTATCGAGAAAGATGCCACTTTAATCTACAGAACAACCACATGGGACATTTAAAAGCTCTCTATGAAAACTAATACGAAATGATGGACTTCAGGGACTTGTGATTGTGTGTGGGAGAGTGTCTGCAGTAAATGAAGGAAAGTTGTATGTGTTTTAAGTTAGACTGTATTATTTGACATAAAAACAACAGCAGGTAACTTCCGTTTAAAACAATAAAATTGCAAATTAAAAGACAAGGGAACTGCTGAAAATTAACAGATAGTACAATATTTAAAAGAGAAACAAAAACAAAAAAAAAAAAACTTTTCAATTGTGGTTGAAGTGTAAAGTTGAGATAGTCCAACATTTGTTGTGATATATTTTTTTTGTTTTAATTTAATTTTTGTTTTGTTTTAAGGATCCTTTTTTGTGAACATTGGTAACAACTGGAGAGAGAGTGTGTGTGTGTGTGTGCATTTTGTAAAACAGATGTGTGTATGTGTTTATTTTGTTCCGACTATGAAACGTAAGGAAAGTCCTCATAAAGTGTGACAAATTAAATTAATGCTTTGTTTAAAAGTTGTTTAGAAGGCAAAAAAAAAAAAAAAAAATGTATTAGAAAAAAGGCCAAAACTAAATAGAAATTGAAATTGGGTTTATTTTTAGTTGCAGCCCAGCATAATTGTTTAATACCCATAAGAGTGTTTTTTGCTTTTACTATGCAGGAATATAGTAGTAAAAACAAAATCCTTAATTAAGGACTCTATTAAGGAGGTAAATAAAATTTAAGTAAATAATAGAATTAGAAAAAACTTTTCTGTCTTGAAAATGAAAACCACCTTAAAAACAATCAAAATAAATAAATATGGGGTTTTCACAAGGTGTGCTATCTTGTTGTATTGTCATAATGTTCTAACATTTTACAATGGTTTAAAAATATTGTTGTTGCTTTGTGAACAAAAAGTGTCTTAAATTAATAAAACTTTGCTTGCTATGTTTATTGGGCTGTCGTAATTAACCAGAAAAGACCTGCGCTGAGCGGCTGAGCCGAGCTGCTATAATTTTGAAGCCGTCGCTGTTTATGTTAAAGCTTTATCCGGGTAAAATGTGAATTTAACCTGCGGCTATCAATTTTTGCAACAAAACACTTGCGGCGTCAAATTAGATCGGCTCAGGACTCGATGTTTGGTAAGCAAACAAACAAAATTTGTTTGTGGTTTGCGTCTGAAAAATTGAAAATAGTCAGAAAAGATCTAATTTAATTTAATAATTCATGGATTAGAATTAAAAAACATTTTGATTTTAGGTAAATATTTATTTTTTTATATTTGTTTTCAATCAGCCGATTTAAATTCAAAATAGCACACTAAATTATGAGGGGTTGTTCACAACTGTCGTATTTTTTCATGTTATTTTTTTAAGACATTTGACTTTATGACACCTTGTGAATCCCCCAATAGACTCAAAAAAATTTCTCAAGATCTGTTTCATTCTGAATTTTAAAAGAGGATCTATCTGTTCTAACGTATTTTTCCAGTATCGGATTGAAATTTAAAAAACCGTCATTTAGAAGTTTTCTTTACTTAATTTAATTTTCTGTTCTTGTTTCTTAGTAAAAATGTATTTTAAATTTTAATTCAGGCGGCAAATTACGACTTTCGATCGTAATATCGAAATTTCTATTTAAACTGTATTGTTATTTCGATGGATATCGAATGCCGTAATTTGCCCAGTCCTAAGACAGTTTTTGTGTTCTACACTGTTAGAAAAATGCATCTTCATATTGATGATGCCTTTACATCAGAATTGTGACACCAATGTTACTACAAATGGCATCAATGATGCGTACAATTTTGCCATATTTTACGTGTCATCTAATTTATGACTATAGTGACATCAATTCGATGACACATTTTGTATATTATTAACATTATTTATTTAAGAATTATTAGAAGTAAACATTTTTAAAGTAGAATGATTTCGAAAACCATATGGGGCATGGTGCTGGTGTCTTATTATTGAGAGTTCTGCTGTAAACAAAGGTCGTATTTCAACAAACGTGAAACAAACATATGTAACGGGTAAGTTAATAATAATATTCTCTCATTTTGACTTAAGTCAATTCCAATGACTTTGACTTAATGACAAACTGTCATTAAATTAATGTTAATGTGTCCTTTCTTCGATGTAACTGCGTCATCGCACTAAGGACATGTTCGTCATTTCTGTGATGCCGATGTGTCATCCCATTGATGACAAAATTTCATTTTTACCCTGATGACACTTTGGCCAAGTGATGTTAAGGTTGACATCACCATGATGAAAAGTGTCGTGGGCTTAAAAACGAAGACACTTGTCATAGTACTGATGTCAAAATACATCAGCGTTATGACGCCTTTTCTATCAGTGTACTGAAATCAATTTATAATATATCGTACAAGTTATCTTATAAATAGTTTCGAAATAAACTTTTATTACGAATGTTTTTTAAAGTTCTATGACAAGTGCCTTCGATTTTGATTCCATTAATCTTTCCGTCATTCTGATGTCAGCATAACGCCACTTGGCCAAATTGTAATCAATTGGATGACACATCGGCTTCAGAGAAATAAAGAAACGGAGTCAGTTTAATATAAAAAGGTCATCAGTGCGATGACTCAGTAACGTCGGAGAAAGGACTAATAAGGCTCAATTCAATGACAAATCAACAGTTATTTCTTTAAACAACAAGATTCAGTTGTTTAACACCTGTTGTGAAATCAGTGCTCCTATATGCCAGCGAAACGTGGAATGCATTGCTACGTGATATAAATGCTGTGCAGGTGCTTGTCAATCGCTGCTTACGAAGAATTCTTCGAATATTCTGGCCTGCAACAATATCAAACGTACAGCTATGGAGTAGAGCTAATCAACAGCCAATCCAGATTGAAATCTTTAATCGCAAATGGCGTTGGATTGGCAATACGTTGCGCAGGCCCACAGAAGACATAGCAAAAGCCGCCATCGACTGGACACCTCAGGGTAGTACAAGAAGAAGAGGCCGTCCATTGCACACATGGAGGCGCCAACTGGAATGCGAGATTACTCAAAGTGAAATTTCGAATAAAGCATCGCATAGCACTGAATGGAATCAGTTTGTGGTGGCCCTTTGTGCCTTATTGAAACCACAGGACATAATAATAATAAATGACAAACAGTCGTTAAGTTGAGTCATTGAATTACATTGAATCCATTACACATATTTGTTGTATTCCGCCCTTTGTTAATGAAGAACTCTCAATTGTAAAACACAAGCAGTATGCCCGATATGGAGTTCGTAATCATTCTACTTTGAAAAATTTATGTATTTTACTAAATAATTTAAACAAATAGTATATGGGAATTTTCGCTTCTTATTTTAGTTTATAAACAATCAAATAAAATAAAAACAATTTTAATAATACACAAAATGTGGCATCGAATTGACGTCACTGTAGTCAAAGCATAAATGACACATTAATTATGATGACTTTCGTTATTGGACTGATGTCACAATTCTGATTTTAAGGCATCAACAATATGAAGTTGCATTTTTCTAAGAGTTCATGCTTTCTATTCATAAAAAATTAAGTTGTGCCAAATCTAATGAGAATTTGCGTTAGTTTTGTAACAAACATATTCATATTTTAGTGAGATCGTTCTATATTTGGGATCTTAACTTTCCGATTGAACTGGATTTCCATCCCAAGCTGCTTAGAGAAACTGGAAACAGTTTGACGCCAACATTTTTATTTTCTGTTGATTCTTTCAAAAGTGAACATGTTTTCAACAGACGGGTATGGCTAAATCGACTTGGAATTACTTAAGGAACCAGAATATACACTGTGCGACATCAGGTTAGCGCCCCTTCTCTATGGACTTACTATATTTGCTCTTGTTGTTGTTATTAATACATTAATACTTTTAAGCATTCCATTCTACTCGTCACTGTATGCAATAAATTTGGTAACGAAATTATGTGTAGGAAATTTACCGTTACATTGTTTTTTTCTATTTTATTTCATTTTTGATGAAAATGATATCATAGTTCTTGCGTCTTTAGAAAGCGTATCGACACCAATTTTTTTTTATCTGATACTGTGGTCTATTATTATCAATATGGCTAAAGAATAATCAATCACTTTCGGTGAAAGGGAAAGCGTAAATTGAAGCTAATGACGATCCCTGCAAATAAAATTGGACCACCTGATCCATTTTGATAAATTGGACTACTCCATGGCCTGGTCCGATGTAATGAAAATGGACCATGTCATTGTTAAAAAGTGTTTGTAGTGAGACGACATGTCTTCGTTTTTTAACGACGTGCTTTCGTTTTTAAACGACTTCAAAACTAATCCTCTTGTGTATACCATGGAGTAGTTTTAAAACTGCTCCTTAGTAGTCCAAAGGTGGGTTATATGGTCCTCTCCTAGGACATCGTAATGTTAAATAGACCATGTTTTTTCCATACGTTTGGGTTACTTTTGAACTAGTCTTGGTCCCTTGTGGGCTACTCTTTACACGCGTGTTTGGACTGGTCCTATTATTTGCAGGGATTAAAAGTTGTCAATAAGCTAAATATCGTAAAAGTCGTAAAGCTTGTGGGTTTTTTGAAATCGAAAGTGTTCAGCAATAATCCCACAACAATTCAAGAGCTTAAGAACAACAATATTGAGCAGATTTAAAACAGATTAGTGAAAATCATAATTGAGATTTCTGGTAAATTATTGGAAGCAAGCCGAGCCAGTAGAGAGGGTCACTTGACCGACATTATTTTAATTTTCAACCGGAACGGAAAAAAAATATTTTTAAATTAAAATGGTACCATTTTGGACATCCTTTAGTTGGGAATGTTTTTAAGATAATATCTTTCAAATGATGCACATTGCTTGCTTCGACTTGCTCGTTTCAGAGCATTTCCTATAAATTTTCTTAGAATTTCAGGTCCCTTCTTGGATATTCGCCTTGAGGTGTTGGATAGTTCCTGGCCTATTGGCATACACCTTATCCTTTAGGTACCCCAGAGAAAAAAAAACGGGAGCCGTTAAATCAGGCGAACGCGTTGGCCAGTTAAAATCAGAAAAACGCAAGAGAGCCGTAGTTGGGCTAGTCATGTGAGCTGTGGTTTCATCTTGTTGGAACCACAATTGAGGTTTGTTCTCGGGCCTTAACAAATTTTCAATCATTGTCCGGTATTGAATGCCAGTCACATTAACCGCAACTTGCTCGTCGTTTTCCAAAAAAAGAAGGTTAAAACAAATCTGTTTACCTAAGTGGGTGCATTTGTTTTTTAGCAGTTATTCTTGGATGTTGGGTGCCGCATGTTTTTCAGTTTTTTTTATTCGCGTAACCATTGAGATGAAAATAGGCCCCATCGCCCATTGTTCGATATGATCTTTGTGTCCGAATAATCGAATGCTAACTTTCAGAATAAAATTGATCAACTACTCATGATGATTTGCCAGGGTATACTAATCATAAATTCCTGAAAGCAAGCGCCATTTTTACTTCTCTCAGGCGTAAAAAACTCCCTTTAGTTAATTTTTTTTTATTGCTAAAATTAAATTACCATTTTTGCCTTGTAATTTTTTTTTCTTTAAAAACCCACAATATAAAATTCCTTTAAAACTTCTTGTTACACGAAAAAATTCCTCCTGAAACCATGATAACTTAATCCATTTAAAAAAAATACGATAAAAGTGCTACTTCCGTAGAACTCCTTAAAGAAAGTACATGAGAGAAAAATAAAAAACAAACAAGAACTTACATTCCACTAAATCAACAAACATTTAAAAATGCACAAAAGCACAAAATTAAATAAGAGAAATTAAAAAAAAGAATTAAAAAAAAAGAAAAGGAAAACTGTTTAAGGACCAAACAAACGAAACGTTAGAATGAATAAATGTGCTCGAAAAGAGTATAGAATTTTAAATGAATGAGCATTACTGATGAATAAACGTGAAACGTAACGTCTTAAAAATATTTTTACACGCTTCTTTTGGCTTCATTTTCAATGCATTTAACTTAAGTGACTCTTTAATCCAGGGGTACTAAGCATCTTAACAGAGCGACTACGGCACTAAGTAGAATGGCACACAGTACACACGCACGCAATAGTCAAGACAATTTAGCGTAACAGTAAGAAAGCAGAGTCGTAGTACAGTGGGCTCAGTTAATAAGTTAAATATTGCTAATAATTATTTTGTTAGGTACTTGAGAAAATTGTTTTGTGTTAAGAAAAGAATACAAAATCCCATTAGCTTTTTACAAGTCGTGTTTCATTTATTTGAAACGCCTCTGTCTTATTTCAAAAGCTGTTGATAAAATAACGAAAATTCTATATTGTACACATATTTTTTTACCTTAACAAATCTACAGATACTGACAACGGCACAACTTTTTGTACATTGTATAATAAATAGTGAAGGTATGTAAGTGTTTGTCTTAGGGTTTCTTATTTACTGGACTTTTTCCGTTCCCGGGAACTTCCCTCTGGGGATGGGCTAAGTGCCTTGAAGACCTGAATACTGGATGCAACCCATACCTTAAAAGAGGAAGGATTCAAAATTAAAAGATCTTCTGAAATCTCGACTGACAAAAGATCCTCGTCTGGTACCGCGGGAGTGAGAAAGTCCTGTATTCTCTTTCCAGTCTAACTATTGGTAGATAGAAGGAAGTACAAAGGTAGATCCTAAAAGTCGGTTTCATGGGAGGATTTTCCACCCACTTTGGGGTGTTCCGATGGCTAGCACACATTTCTAGGTCCAGTTGCTACTCAACAGAGCCTTTCGCAAATGTGGGTCTTTCAGTGCGGGGATTGCGGATTCGATTCCCGCCAGACTCTAGTCATCTGCAGACAAGCGTAGAGCGTTGCGGGATAAGCATCTACACAGAAAGAGAAACATACGGGATAATTCAAGTTTTTTATGAATACTTTAAGTACGAGTCGTACTCAAAAATTCAAGTACGAATAACACTAAAACGTACTCAAAACAATCCTAAATGGTACTACTCTCGAAAATCAATCCCGGAATTTCTTGAAATAAGTATAAAATTCTTAAATCAAGCAAAAAAAATGTTTAAACTTTTTTTAAACAACAAAAACAACAGAACAAGAAGAAAAATATATATTATTTTCATGTTCAATCCACCGGCTTACGCATGTTTTGATTTTCTATTCACATTGAAATAATGTCTGCCCAGACTCATGTGTACCACAAAGGGTTAAAAAGTAAATTTGAGCTCACGCTTCTCATTTAGTTTATAATTTTAGTTAAATATGTACATAAGATTTTTAAAGTTAAAACCATATCGGGTATGATGTTGGTGTTTTATGGTTCTGTAAGGTTTAAATAGGATAAGTAAATCAATCATAATAATATCTTCTTTCTAAAATCAACTTTATAATACTTGAATCAAGCGCATTTTGTTATTGATTCAATTTTATTACTTAAATCGATCTCATTTTCGGATTATTTCAAGTACGAAATCGGGATTGAATATGGACTATTTAAGTATTTTGCCATTGAAAATCCTTACTTGAATCAATCCTTCTGTACTTGATTGAAGAATGTCCGTACTCAGTATTAATACCGCTTCGGATTGATTTGAGTACGGATGGGTTGATTGATTTTTATTTTGAGTGTAAGCAAGGGGCGAGTGTTTCTTCTGGTTTATACATTCCAACTGCCCTCGGTTCACTCGGAGCTTAAACCACCCTGGGGTTAGACCAACACGACAGGTACCCACCTAAAATGTTTCGCTGCCCTGTTCCTAAAAACTTTTATAATATTAGGAAATTGTTTTAGGAGGAGGTTATAGGTTATTAAAAATTATTTGTTCAAAAACTATTCTCATAATTTTCAGATATTAACCTCAGATATCACGCGTCAAACTCGAGAATTCAAGGAAATATCTCAACACAACGGGTTGCCTCTAGATACCTCAGTATTGTCACAGAGCATACAGAGGCGTCACGAGACAGAAAATGTTGTGTTTTTTTCTGTCTTTGTCTTCGAAAGCTGCCCTTTTTGCATTTTTTGTTTTGATTACGCAGTTCGTGTTGATAGTAGCGGCCTTTTTTTACACATTGCCACTTCACTACCAAAAAAACATTTTCTTTCTCTTTCTTCGAAGCTGCCTTCGCAAATAATTTGGACATTTTTCATACGTCACTTTTTTCATCTCTGTATGCTTTGTGGTATTGTCTTGGTCTGAGGTTTTATAATTGACGAGTTGTGTGGCGTCAAAAAGGAGTCACTGTCGACTCTACTTGCAGCACACCAGAGAACGGATTTGTGCGATTGCAAAAAAATCCCAGTAAATGAACACCAACAAAAACACTCGCTTGCGTTCAAACATTGAAACTTGCGCAACCGCAAACATTCGCTGCTGGTTTGCAGTCATTCAAATAATGCACATCGTGCTTTGTTATTTATTCCATCGTTTAGCTTCGTTTGTCAATTAAGATGTTTGTGTGTTTGGTCCGACAATGATTGTTTTGCCAAAGAAAAAAGAAAAATACAAACAAAAAAAGCCAGAAATCAAGCAATTATTACTCATGTAGGCATTCAGCAGTTAATATGTAGTACAAGAAAAAAAAAATTGAAATGAAACTAAACGCACATACTTATGTAGGTACAAACAATGTCCATAGAAACAGAAGACTTTTTTATCATCTTAAAAAATACAGTAGTTCTGTATGTACAATGTATTCTTGTTGTTTTTATTGTTGTTAATTTTAACAAAGCGTCTCATCGAGTTGTTTATTGTTGTTAATGTTAACAAAGCGTCTCATCGAGTGGACAATGACTACTTGAATGCAAAAGTATAAGAATGTGTGCCTTTTGAATTTACACAATTGTGTTATATTGCGTGCGCAACAAAAAATGCAAACAAATCACTTTCAATAAAAAACGAACACATGCAAAAATCAAATGTGTACGAAACGATGTAAAAATTGCCAAAGTTGAACTTTGTTTTACAGGCAAAGAGTGAATGTTAATTTGAGCGTATGAATAAATCAAGAAAAATAGTGATTTTGCAGTTCTCTGCAGCACACCTAGTTATTGGGCGTGCTATCACGTTAACCAACCAACCAATTTTGAAATCTTGATGTAAGTGCACTTTCATATTGCACATGCATATTAAGATTAAGATAAAAATCAGAATATTTAGTTAAAAAATTGTTTTAAAATTCCTGAGGAAACTAAGTCCATAAAGTTTTACACAATATTTCTAAATTTAAAACATCAAGACAAAACATTTTCTTTGTATTTTCTATACCCTGCTTTAATCCGATGATTTAGAAAGAATACTTATATCATTTTAATAAATACATGATACACACTTAATTCCTACAACTTAAAATTTTTGCCTGAATATTTACAAACCTTCCCGTTATAAAATTCCCAAATACTAAAAAAATATTTTTCCCTAGAATTTCCGGTAAATGTTTGCCAAATGGAAACCCTAATTTGTATCTAAAATAAGGGGTTTATAAGTATAAATATATTTGGCAGTTCTTTTTTGTTGCTTTAAACACGTACAAGAATCATGCTACATAGGACTTTTTTATGTTATATCGTTCAAAACAGAAGACCGGTTTCTATTATTTCGACACGACAGATTTAACCTCACAAAAATGTCGTTTTTAAAATAAAATTCTTTACAAATAACGCTTGTACAATAATTTTTTGTTCACAAAGTTTTAAGAGAGGGTCTTATATATCTGTATGATGATCAAGTTAAGATCATATTGATTTACATCAGCTTTACCTTAATGACTCGACCACATGTTTATTTTTCAAAATAAGCCCTCCTTAAAGTCTAATCTAATTTCAAGCAAAAATAAAACAACCATATGGGCATTTCCGTCAACATTTTCCGTGACCGAAAATTTAAAAGTTATTAAAATCTGATTATTTTACGATATTGTTAATAGAGAAATATTTAGATTTTGCTAATTTTATAATTTTACCCATAAATTTGTTCACTTAGATGAACAATCAGACCGCAAAGTTGTGCAAACGTAATTTTTTATATGTGAGAATGTTTTCTTGTATGTTTTCTTTAATATTATCTTCCATAAAAGAGGTGATATTTGATAAAAATTATTCCAAAAAAATGGTCTTACATGGTCTGTAATCTAAGGAAGAGTTCAAAGAGAAATATGTTATTTGGATTAACGGTATATTTTTATTTTGTTTTAATCGTTATTCAGTTAAATTATTATGGAAAAAATTTCACGTTCGAAATGTCGCGGTATCGACCCAGATTTTGGCTTAAAAAAAAAGAAAATACAGAAGATTTTTGAATCAAACCAGAGACATTTTTATGTTACATTGCTACGTAAAATTCTGAAAGTAGTTTGACTAAAAAATTGTGCCAGGTTTCGCTGAATTACGCCTTTTTATACATGGCCACAAAAACTACTTCTGTTTTTTTCACGTTCGAACCGCTATTTCTTTTGCCATTATCTTTGACCTAGAATCGCGCCCTCCATAAACTTTAGCATAGATAACAGTGCTTTCTTAGTGCTATAATTTAACGGTTAAGAGAACGTTAAAATATTTTTTGTTTAAAATGTTATTGCATTTTTGATGCGTTCGACTGTCACGTTCAACACTTTGGAATAACCCATATGGACTTAGTTAGAAAAGTCACAAGGATAGCTTTTTCGACAATTGAAAAGGAGCCTTAACGATCTTAGAAAGAAATAGGTACTTAAAAATTAATATTCAGGAATAAATTTACACAATTGTGAGATTCACAAGGTGTCATAAAGTCATAAGTCTTAAAATAATAACATGAAAAAATACGACTGTTGTCAACAACCCCTCATAATTAAGTGTGCTATTTTGAATTTAAATCAGTTGATTTAAAACAAATATAAAAAATAAATAATTACCTAAAATCAAAACATTATTTAATTCTTATCCATTAATTAGCAAATTAAATTAGATCTTACCTGACTATTTTCCATTTTTTAGACGCAAATCACAAATTAATTATTTTGTTTGTTTACCAAACATCAGAGTCCTAAGCCTATATAATTTGGCGCCGTAAGTGTTTTGTTGCAAAAATTGCTGGTAAAACTATACCATCAATGGCGACGGCTACAAATACGGATCGGCTCAGCCGCTCAGCACAGGTCTCTTCTGATTAATTACGACGGCACAATAAGCATATCAAGCAAAGTTCTATCAATTCAAGACACTTTTTGTTCACAAAGCCACAGTTATATTTTTAAACTTTTATAAAATGTTAGAACATTGTGACAATATAACATGATAGCACACCTTGTTATTACCCGAAATGTTCAAATGGGTTTTATTTCGAAATTGTGTTAAAAACTTTCCTGGAAACAAAAAATTCTAGTTCATATTTTTTTTCGTTGAAGTCGATAAGAGTGTTTATGAGCCTGAGGAGCCCCTTTAAATAAATAACGCCAATAAAGTGAGACTTTTTACAATTTACAATTTTATTACAGCTTAAAATTTCAAAATAAAAAATAAAAAAATTAATTAATTGTAAAAGATTTTAGTAATGACAAAAGTCGGATAAATTTGGAAAGTTTTTCTTTAAGTTGTCTTGTTAGATTCAGTACAAATACACAACATTCACACATAACAAAGCTCTACTGTACTGTATAATACAGAACGGATGGTCACCGTTTTTATATGGAAACCTTAAAGAGAACAAAAATGTTTCCTTACACAGAAAAATTATTGCCGAATTATTTCCAAACAAACGCTTGTTTGAAAATTTTTTTAATTTCTATAAATTTTTTTACTGATTCAATCAATATTTTTGTTTGATTTTTATTTAACGAACAAAAATGTGGACAACTCTTCAAAAATATAATAAACGCGTTATTGGTGTCAAGTTTTCATAATTTTGTATGAAATATTTAACGCTCTTTAATGTTGTCGTCTTTTTGCATTTTTTTTTATTTGATCGTAAGCAACACTTCTTTATGTGAAATATAAGAACAACAACAAAAAACACATACAGTCTATTTTTGGACGCTTTAAAAAAGGGCAACTATAAGAAAAACAATAACAGGTAAAAAACGTTTCACTCTTTTTAAAAAAACAAAAACAATATTATAAGAAACAAAATCCCGTATTCAATTTTTTAAAACTGTTTAGTTAAATACATGAAATACAAAAATAGAATGATGACGAAAAGCATATCGAGTCGGTCTAGCAACGGTGAGTGATGAAGAAAAACATTGTGTTGGGTATATATATAAGACTTCGTTCAAAAATTATTCCAACAAAAAAAATGTGTCTCAAAGCCAGTCGGCGGCTCTGCTCTACCTTCATCTTCTCATACAGTGCTTACTTGTGTGCGCGTCATTGCTTTCCTGCAAATAAAATTGGACCACCTGATCCATTTTGATAAAATGGACTACTCCATGGACTGGTCCGATGAAATGCAAGCATGGACCATGTCATTGTTAAAAAGTGTTTGTAGTGAGCCGACATGTCTTCGTTTTTTAACGACGTGCTTTCGTTTTTAAACGATTTCAAAACTAATCCTCTTGAGTATACCATGGAGTAGTTTTAATACTACTCCTTAGTGGTCCAAAGGTGGGTTATATGGTCCTCTCCTAGGACATCGTAATGTTAAATAGACCAGGTTTTTTCCATACGTTTGGGCTAGTTTTGGACTAGTACTGGTCCCTTGTGGACTACTTTTTACACGCGTGTTTGGACTGGTCCTATTATTTGCAGGGTTGTGCAAAAAAATTTTTTTTTATTTTGAAATTTAGTATATGAATTTCAGTAAACTTTTTGTTTGATTCAGTTAAATTATTTGTTTGAAAAAATCAGTGTTTTTTTCAGTAAACAAAATGCAAATAAATTGTTTGAATATGCAAATTTGTTTATAGGACCGATTTCAGACAAAAAATTGTTTGATTCTACAAATTTTTGTTTGAATTAGAAAAATAAGTTTTTCTGTGTATTGCCACAGATTGTGAAATATTTGTATAGAAAAATGTTCCTTATAGTTTCTGTAATTATATTATTGTTGCCTCAACTATCGAACAACACAAAGATTTTTACTCCAGCGCTTAAACTATACTACTCTACAAGGTACCAAATCTAAGAATGTTTTTCCTTAAGACTCCATTCAATCCTACATATATTTTGGCCTAGAAGAATAGGGAACGTCGATCTTTAGCGTGCTACCTAACCCATTCAGACCGAGATTCGTAGGGGAAAAGGGCGATGAATTGGGGCACAAACTTAGGACATTTTCAAATGACATAAGCACAATGGCTTTCAATTGGAACCACCAGGGCCAAAGACATGTCGGTAGACCCTCCCATACATGAAAAAGGCAGAACCGAAGGACAAAGTTGTAGTGATGTTAGGCGTGCGGTGAATGCAAGAAACGATTTAAATTCCTAAGCGTCAGTTTTTGACATAAAGATCAGCGATAAAATTAGAGCTAATCTTTGAAATTCGTTTTTGGGCAGTCGATTATTTCATTTTGTTTCCAAGTCTAAACGCCCAAAGTTGGCGGTTTAAACTTGTGACAGAATTTTTAAAAGTACAACAGCTTATAAAAGGAAACATTTTTTTTTTTTTTTTATTTAAAGGTTTATTAAATATTCCACCTCGTAAGATAAAGTATTGCTTGATTATTTTGCTTCTTTTTCGATTTCATTTATTTATAAATATATAATATTATATAACACAGTACAAAATTCTTGCCTTTTCTTCTTCTTTTTCAAGTTAAGAACAGTAATTTGATGACAATTTTTGGCATTTGTTTTAAGCTGCCATACTTATAAATAAAAGTATTGTCAATTCATATGGCAATGCTAAAAGCTTTAATCTTTCACTCAAAAACGCCAAAGAGGATAAAGGCTAGATTAATTTTATTATAAGATTAACAAATCTTACTATTGATCCTGGTTTAAACTCTAAGTAAAAAATCCGCTCTAACAGGAGCTACAGGAAACGGTATAGTTAACAAGGGGTTGATTGAATCTTAATACAGTTGCGGTAGTAATTAGCATGATTAACGTGACCAAAATGTGTAAAACTTATGTGCAACAACACTAAACAAGTTGTCTGCGGCCTTATTTTGCTCCGATTTTAGCTGCCATAAAGGCCACATTCCGATAATTTTTTTTTTGTTGGTAAGAAACTGAAGTTAAAAAGTTGAAAGTTATTTACTTTTTTCATCGCAACAAGTTCCAAGTTGCAGTTATCAGGTACCCAACAAAGCCCCACCACATACTCCCCTAAGAGTTATTTGTCAGTTATAAACAGTGAGTGCTGGTTATTATAATCACCGGTCGGCAAAAAATGGTTTAAAATCTGAGGACTTAAATAAGGGTTAATGCAGTTACCTCATATCTACAAAACTAAAAGAGATGAAAAATGTAAAGCTTAAGTATTGGAAAAATGAGCGGACAGGTTTCTGCTACTTTTTTGAAATTAGGCCCTTTTAGGGAGTAAACGGGTATAATCTGTATTTTGGAACATCTTTGTCACTCCATCTTTATTTTTAACCAATAAACATAGAAATAAAGTTTATACCAAATTCGTAACTTATCTAAAAAATACAAATATAAATTTGGTACTTTTTCGAAATTCGAACGTTTAAAATGCAAATTGTACCTTTTTATGGTACTTTTTTACAAATCTTTTTTCTCCATGTACTGACATATACATACGTATTTATTTATGGGATCCCAATACAAAATGAAAATTGGTTTATTCTTCAATGGCGAGAAAAAAGGTATCAAAAAGGGGAAATATGGGAAACTAAAAATTTTTCTTTAACTTTTCCGTGCTTAATGTGCTAATTTTTGAATTTTTTCTTTATTATTGAACTTTGAAACATAAAATTATAGGTGCAGGGTCCTGAGTGAATGAGAACCTATAAGAAGGTAAATGTTGGTACTTTTTGTTAATCAACTGGAACTTTTTGTTATTTTCGCTATATTGGGGCAAGAAACATAAAATTAAATATGCATTGGCCTGAATGAATAAGAACCTGTAAGGGGGAGCTTTTTCGTTCTACAACCAGGGTTCGAAAATAAACACTAAATATCGTTTCTTAAGATATTTGTGGAAACACAAACACTAATAGTGTTTTTGTAGAAAATCATTAAAAAAATAACGTTTCCCTGTTAGTCATCTTTCGAACACAAAAATATTACTGTTTTTATCAAACTCAACAAAAGATGTGAACATTTAATTCCGTTCGGTTTTTTTTTTAAATCCACAAACTTCAATGTGTTCGGTTCGGCTCGTTAATGTTCGTCCCTTTTGGCTGGTAAAAAAAACCAAACATTTTTACAAAAACAAAATACACACACGAAAAAAACATTATAGAACATTAAAATATAATGTTTGTCTACAGTATCACTACAATTGTTCTGTTTTTTAACGAAGAACCGAACATTAACATTATATATCTTTCTTGAAAATAGTTACGAACGGTATTAATGGTTGTGTATGTCTACACAATCACTAAAAAAATAGATATCGTTCCTGGGTGTGTGAGCCGAACGTTAAATAATGTACTGTTTATTTTCGAACACTGTCTACAACTGGTACTGTTTTAGTTTTCGCAAATATTGTCCCTAAAAACATAAAATTAAACATGGAATGTCCTGATTGAATGAGACTCTATAAGAGGGTAGGTTTTTTTCATATTTGCATAAATAATTATGGTCGAATTTCGCCCATTAGACAAACACTAGTTTAGAGAAAACTTCGTTATTCTCATATGAATTACGGTTTCGCTATAACATTTTACAAAGCCCCACTCAAAACGCTTTAAAATGCTACTTTTTCAGACAGCTTTTAACCTTATTTCTTTCGTGGTTATATAAAGTCTGTTAAAGAGATAAATATAATTCGTTTTAACTGACGAAATTTTATTACCTTTTCTTACCTATTGGCTGACTGCTGCTACTACTGTACTTTTCTTCACCGTAATTTTCAACTCGATAGACTTCTTCAAATATTCTTACCTCATCACATCCTTCCTGTTCAACATAACTTCAGTTACTTTAAGCAATAAACAATCTTCTCTTCTTCTACTCAATGCTAGTGAATATCTATTGGTCCTTCTGTCTTTGCGAATACATGAAGTAATTTTTTGTAGTCAGAATTTCTTACTTTTAAATACATTTCATCCTGCTACTGTTGAAAGATGTTCATTGCTTTTTCTGTAGCACTTGCAGTTGTTGTTGCTGTATGCCTAAGTCCTTAAGGATATTTACTACTTGAGTAAGAAAATTTCGTGTTTACTCGTGTTGTGCATATTTTAATTGTTACGTTTTCTTGTTTGGTTAAGTTTGTTTGTTGTTCTTTAAGAAGAAAATCTTCAACTTTTACAGTTTTCTTTTAGTCTTCTTTTAAATTTTGTGTAATATAAACTGCTACTCTATCATACATATGTACATTAACACACATAATTGTACCGATTTATAGTTACTTTTACACAAACACTTTTTATTTATTTATACATTTTGAAGTTTTGCAAAAGTATTTTCATTTAACTTTTATATACTTTTGAGCTATTTTTACTTGTATGTGCAGGCAACTCTCGATTTACGCGATACTTTGTTAAGGAATAGTGGTAAAAACGATTTAATTAAAGTTGGAATTTTTTAAAGTTCACGTTTTTTTTAGCGCTCATGTTAGCAATCCGCTTTCAGGCAAACATGTGTTACGTGAAAAAGGTGTGAATCGCTTTCTCTGCCAAAATTGATTTATAATTTCGACTTTTTATTCTATTTTTTCTTTGCATTTGATATATATGTAAAGAGTGATCCACTTAGACCCTTATTGATTGATTGGATTTTTTTTTCGTATTATCTTATTTTCTTCAGTTTGCCTAGGCTCACACCTTAACAACCTCTCAAAACAACAGATACGCTCGTAAAATTTTGTTTCTGATACGTGATCACCGGTTGCAGTTGTGATTTTCATGCTTTTCTACAGCACAAAGCTGTGCAAATTTTACATTTTTGAACACGATCTAAATTGCAAAAGATTCACAAGCGAATATAAAATAATAACTGTAGTGGGGAATGTAAGAAAACGTAAACGCACTGTTTATTGTTGTTGTTTTTGCTTAATCTTTAATATTATTGCAAGTAAAACTGTTGCTTATAATTCTCATTTGCTTAACAGTTTTATTTGTTTAATATCTTCAGTTTTTCTAAAATCTTTGGATGAAGCTTCCTTTCCTGACGGTCTGGTCTAAGCAACCAGGAATAGCTTATACCTTCAACAAAAAATTTTAGTGTTTTTATCAAGAATAAAAATTGGTAATTAAGCACGACAAAATCTTTTAAATTATAATAATAAAAATGCTTTACAAAAGCAATAAAAATTTTTATTAAAAAAAAATATTGAATCAAGAAGTGACAGTTTTCTTATAAATTATTAGAAAAAGCATAAAAAAAGGAAACAATTCTTTGATGTCAATAATTGTCTACATTTCGTCGGTTGATAATTTTATTGTCGTATGTGGATTCTGATAGTTTCGAGTAAATTGAGTTTGAAGTTTGAAAATTGTTTCAGCAAATACCACATACGACGAACTCAACACTTCATATCTCGAAAACCGTATGAGTTATCGAAAAACTGATACCGCCAAATAAAAGAGCAGGTCGGAAAACCTAAGGAATCTTTCTTAACTCAAAACCGCAAAAAATCCCCATACGACGTTTAAATTATAAACCGACGATTTGCTACAGAGCTGCTGCATCAATGCATAAGAAAAGTATTGACGCATAAGAGTGAAGCCAAGTTTTTTGCTGGTGCTGCTCTTACGAACATTTAATTTAATTTAACGTACCAAATTTTTCATTCAATTGAAACAATATAGTAATTTTGTGGATTATCAACCTTCCTAGAACACTATCGCCAACACAACCCACAAGCTTTGGCTACAGTGTACGTTTTTGGAAGATACGCGACCGAATAGAATACTTTTAGCCTGTAATGAGTAGAACTTTGCAGCTGAACTATTGCAAACTGTGTGCACAGAAAAAATTCTCCAAAATTTTTCACCAATTAAAGCATTAATCAAAAACAAAATCAGTTTTAATTAAAAATTTAATCAAGTGAATTAAACGTTTAATCAAGTAAATAAGCGTTTAATTAATACTATTAACTGGTTTAATTGATACTATTAATTTGCTTACTGGTGCAAATTTAATAAATTTTTTAATAAATCGGCCTGTTCTGAAAATCACGTGAATTCAAATCACGTGCTTTTGAAATCACACTTGTGATTTGGTAGTGTTTTGAAAGTCATACCGTTGTTGTGATTCTCGGTGTGCTTACTGCAATTGAAGATCACACCAAAATACACACAAACGGGACGCTAACATATCACACGTGTGATTTTAGTAGGCACATGTGATTTGAAATCACGTGATTTGAGTTAAAGTGATTTTCAGAACAGGCCTGAATATCACAAATTTTTTAATTGAAATCAATTTTTATTTTTTTCTGTGTGGGAGAAGACCGTAGCAGATTATGTAGTGCGCTACTGAAAAACTATTATCGATTTTTTATTGCCTTAAATTGATGCCCGTGATGCCGGCAACATTTGATAAATAATTTTGCTGAGAAACTTATTTTTGCGTATCTAGATCGTTTGATATTACAGCTCAGACTTTCTGAAAGAAAACTTTCATAGTGTGATCCAGAAACTTTCATAGTGTGATCCAGAGACTAATGTGATCCAGACTTTATAAAAATCCGTGCAATAGATATAATTTTGGCTCCCAAAACAGGATTTTATTCCTTAAGCAAACATTATTTCATACGATTTCGACTTACATCTATTTTCTTCGATTCCAACAATCCGAGCAAACCGAGGGTTATATGTATTTTTGTTCCAAGCAGTACTTACTGGCATTGTGCTTAGGTGTACAAAAAGTATTTCAACGTCATCATTCTTTCCCTTCTTTCATCCATATTCTTTGTTACTTTTTTTTTAGCTCAATGTAATGGCACAAAGATTTTTAATTAAATTTATAATAAAACATGTGTAATACAGAGTTTAGTATATTGCTGCCTTTTAATTTTTTTCTTGTAAATTAAATGAAGTCATATGTACCTTTTTTTTATAACTAAAGAAATCCTTTTTTTCTTGCTTTTTTTATATAAATGGATGAAATCTTAAATAAGTCGAAAATTATTTATATTTTTGGAGTTGTTCCTTTGACTGAATTTGGGCGTGCATGTGGAAGAAGATCAAGAGACATCTATATATATAAAAATGAAAAATGTTTGTATGTTTGTGTGTTTGTGTGTTTGTTTGTTTGTTGGCTTATAGACTCCGAAACTACTGAACCGATTTTCCTGAAATTTTTACAGTAACATCACGTGAGCCCTAAAAATAAAATAGGCTACCTATTTTTTCGATAGGGGCAGGGGAATTGGTACCCCCCATAGGATGCCAATATTTATTATCGCATATCTTAAGAGCCGCTGGACGCATTTTGCTGAACTTTTTGTAGTAGGATCTTCTGAGCCCCGAAATTGAAATAGAATAGCAGCGGGGGTATTTGAATCCCCCATAGGACGCCAATGTTTAACATCGCATATCTTAAGAACTGTTATAGTGAGAATGTTCAAACTTTGTAGAAGTCACTCATATGGTATACTACACTATTGAAAATAAAAATAAAGCGGATAGGCGCAGGGGGGAAATACCTCCCATAGGATCCATACATTAAATATCGCTCAACTGAAGATTTATTAAAGGGAGGGTCTTCAAACGTAGTTAAAACTACTATTATGGCAAACTTTAAATTTCAATATAGTAATGGGCGGGGTAAACAGAGGAGGAGCAGTTCCCCTCATAGATAGAAATGTAATGAAGAGCCGCTGCAAGCAATTTGTTGAACTTTTGGTAGTAGGATCTTCTGAGCCCAAAAATTGAAGCAAAATAGCAGCTGGGGAAGTGTTAACCCCCATAGGACGCCAATGTTTAATATCGGATATCTTAAAAACTGTTATAGTGAGAATGTTCAAACTTTGTAGAAGTCACAGTTATGGTATACTACACTTTTGAAAACAGAAATAAAGCGGGTATGCGCAGGGGGAAATATCTTCCATAGGATGCATATATTCAATATCGCTCAACTTAAGAACTATTGAAGGCAGAGTCTTCAAACGTGGTTAAAGCTTCTATTATGGTAAACTATAAATGTCAATATAGAAATGGGCGGGGTAGCCAGAGGAGGAGCAGTACCACTCATAGATAGCATTATTAATAAGAGCCGCTGCAAGCAATTTGTTGAACTTTTGGTAGTAGGATCATCTGAGCCCCAAAATTGAAACCCCCATAGGACGCCAATGTTAAATATCGCATATCTTAAGAACTGTTAAAGTAAGAATGTTCAAACTTAGTAGAAGTCACTCCTATGGTATACTACACTTTTGAAAATAAAAATAAAGCGGGAATGCGCAGGGGAAAAAACATTCCATAGGATGCATATATTAAATATCTCTCAACTGAAGAAGTGGTTAAAGCAGTGTAGTGAAGCGCACCGGGTTAAGCTAGTTCATATATATAAATTAAATATTGATAACCGGCCTCTTTACAAGAGTCGTTGTCGAAGTCGGAGTCCTTTGAAATTTTTGTCGATATAAGTTAAAATTGACGACAAAGGCAATGTAAACCAAATAGATTGTCATATGTGTATCGTTACCGCGTCTATCAACTTTAAAAACGACTGCTTTTCTACTAACACAACGATACTCATTATAAGCCGGAATATTTAGAAAAAATACGAAGTCTTAAGATTGAAGCTTATTAGAATAAAGTTAGAATATTCCAACGACTAAAACCTAATTAAAAACAAAACAAGGATCTGCAAATGAATCTAAGCAACCACTGTGCAATTTTTTACACTGGTCGACATCAAAATATGAGCAAAAAAATTAATATGTGAAATAAATAATATCGACGGTGGGGTGTCATAAGGCCATGGGTCATAAAGCCATATGGCGTCAAGTCCCAATCCATTGAGACATAAGGGCATATGTCATTAAGTCCCATTATATTTTTTTCCGAAGAATGAGACATAAAGCCATATTTTTGATAATGATTGCATGTCACCCTATTTCATGTAAAAAATGCATTGTTGTTTCATGCCGCCCTGTTTTATGTAAAAAATGGCGGTATGAACTAACCCTGCCTTTACACATGCAAGTAGTGGCATGCCACTGTTGTATACATATTATCAAAGAAAATTTGTTCGAAATAGTCGAAAACGAAGAAGAGTTACCGAGTTAATCATAGTGGCACATTTTTAGGGAAATTTTTTCATTTTTTTATATTAGCATTATTTTAACGATATTAATGCTCTATTATTAACAAACTTGCTTTTATTTATGCGCGTTTTTAAAAAATTAATCATAATAATTCTTTATTAAGTTAAAACTTCAATAACAATTTGACAACAATCCAGTAAATGTGAATTAAATTTTTAACAGGGTAACATTGCTTATCGTTTTGACATTTAGTGGCATGCAAGTGCCAAATTTCCACTCGCATGCAATTTTTATTGCCACTGTAGCTGCCATTGCGAAAAATGTGAGTGTATTAGTAAAAAAGTGTGAGTGCATTGAGTTTTTCGAACTGGCAGTGGCATGTGTAAATGCTAGGTAAGTCCCCAATGAACTTTTCTCCTCTATGGTATAATAAACACCGGCTTCGCTAACTAAAGCTTCTCTGCGTTTTTGGGCTTGTTATACCATAAAGGAGAAAATTCTTGCGCCCGCCCAAAGGCCGGCTATACAGAGAAGCTTTAGTTAGCGAAGCCGGTCTTTGTTATACCGTATAAGCATTTGTAACGCAAAACATCAAATGGGACATAAAACCATAATGGCTTTATGACCCATTCTACTAAAATTGATATGAGACTTAAGGCCATATCAAAATTATGGCTTTATGTCCGTTTGAATCCTATGACCTTGTGACACCGCATAATCTAAATATGTAAACAGAATTTATCTAGCACTTCCAGTTTTGATCCTGAAAGCATAATTGTTTTTAAGGCTTAAAAGAAGCCGCACATCTGTTTAACAGAAGAACCACATCTATTCAGCAAGTCTGAACTTAATGGTCTCGTCCGTGATTTGGACTTTTCGAAATCTAAGAGGAATCTGTTAAAAAAGGATCAAATATTTAGTTTTTCAGAAAAAGATATTTTCAGTTCTCCTCACTGTTTTCCAAGGATCAAGATTTAGTTTTTTAAACTGGCTCTCTTAAATTTCCTTAAGAACTACAGCTGCCTGAGGATCCAATGACTTGGACTCTTTGTTGACTCATCCAAGCTGAGTCAGAGAGCAGTGATGCTGCCTATATAATTAAAATCTGCGTGCGCATGCAGTCAATATGAAAGAGACCTACGAAATAAAGAAGTTATTGCTCAAAAGAATTCAGTACGATTGCTGTTTGTGGAATGTGTGTGTGTCGACTTAAAAGAAGTGGCTATGCTAGCGGTATCCTCCTTGTAGGATACCATTTTATTTTTAGCTTTTTATGTGTTGATGACAGCGGAGCAAAACCGTGTTATTTCATTCGAAGATCACATTTATTTCCGGTATGAAAAAGTATCGAAAAATATTTAGTTAGTAAACGAGCAAAAACTTTTTCCGCCACTACATGTTAAATAAGGCTTAATGAAAAAATTTGTTAAAAGCTATGAAGAATAGAGATGGAGAGGCGTTTAAACAGCTGTAAGGTATGTTTCCACGCGTAAGTGAGGCTTAATTGAACAAATCCATATTAATTTGTCTCCAAATAAGTCAAATATTTAAGGACCAATTGCTTAAACCTAATTAGATAAAACTGGAACAAGAACATCTTTTTTTATGTCAACAACTCGAATGCACCATATCGATACTTTCCCGTAAGAATGTATTAAGCGACACTTTTTTCGAAAATGACTTTTTGATGTGGAATTATACTAGAAGTTAAGCGCCACATTTTGGCCTGGGTTTCGCTGCCCTATCATGGATGCAAAGGAAACTAGAGTGAAAATAAAATTGTACCAACCGTCAAGTTTCCCCACTGGAATAATGTTGTACCCTGTAATTTGTATTATCCGCCAAAGAAATTATGCTAAGCCACATTTTTAAATATGTTTTGTATTCTGAAAATCGCTTTCCAAATATGTTTCTTTCAATAAAATCTGAAAAATAAATAACTAAATGAGACGTTTTTTTTCGTTTCCTACACAATTTTAGAAATGTCGCTTAATACATTCTTACGGGAAGGTATCGATATTATTAAAAATATATTTCTTGCATTTGGAATTTTGTTCCCATAAAATCTTAGCGCCGTGTCTGATGAGCGTGGTAATAGGTATCATGAAGATATAAAAGTAAAGAACAAATCTTTATAGTTCTTCTAAGCTGTTTGGGATTGATACAGTGTTGCCACTTTGTTGGTGATTATCCGAATAGGTTGTATTTTTTACTGTCGTGGGTAGAGCGTAGGTAATTTCATATATGTGTAGATCAGGTGTAATTTGAAATTCTTTTGTTTTAAAAAAATAATCTAAAGATTTGATTTCAGAGAACACATTTATACCATTAAGAATATTATTGATCCAAAAAATGAACAGTCTTCTCAATCAAAGTCACGGTTTGATAAATATTTTCAAAAGTTGGATAATGAATTACGCCAGATGGACTTTTAGATTTCGATATATATGAGCTTCAAAGTAATTTATTTTGGGCTATTCTTCGAGCATTTCTGGCCGTATGTCACTTCATGCGACTTCACCTAGCCCCACAGTAAATAATCGAGAGGTGTCCATTCGCACAATCTAACGGACTGGAAATCAATAGTTTGGCCTAATTTTTGAAAAGTAAGGTCGATGATGCCCCAGAGTTTAAAAAGCAGCTATCCGTGAATTTTTTCTGGATGTATTGAAGTCTGTTGTGAATTGATCTCACTCCATTTTCGGAAGGTATGTTCATTAACAAGCCTGGGGTTAATTCTGGCAGTCGTGATCGAATACTTTTTCGATTCGAAAGCAATTTTATTTCTTATTCTTTCAGTCGAAACTGAACGAATCGCAATTTTTGTTTCAGTGTTGTAAAGCATTTATTTGAGTTTTCACAACGCTGAAAAAATTCTTTCGATTCGTTTTGTATCAACTGAAAGAATTAGAAATAAAATTGCTTTCGAATCGAAAAAGTATTCGACCACTACTTCCAGTATTAGCCCTCTGTTCAAATAGACGATTATAAAGTCGCCTTTAAGTTGCGCGAATCGATGGCTAATTTTTTCGAAATAATTTGCATAATTTGTTAGCGTTTTTATAAAATAAAACGTTAAGATTATATCAGGTGTAATTTTTTTTTAAATCTTGTAATTATTCTTCATCTGAAGTGTAGTTTTGAATTTTCCGGTGGTAACACTGGATTGAAATCAAGCACAATCGGTTTAGTAGAAAAAGAGTCATGAACCCAACTGTGGAACAACCTCCCTAAAAAATTTATATTTTTTTGTTACAAAAGCTAGCATTAATTAATGATCGATGGCACCGATTCTTATTTATTTTGGCAAAAATTCGGTTTTATACTAATTAAACTCTGCATAAAATTCTAAAAAAATTTGATTCTGCACAGAAAAAAGAATTTTCACCAATTAAAGCATTAAGTAAATGTAAAATTAGTTTTAATTAAAAATTTAATCAAGTGAATTAAACGTTTAATTGACCAATTTTATCCATATGAAATTCACTTTTGAAAATAACTTTAATACTCCTAATAACATTTCTGAAATAAACAATGGTATTTAATGACAACTGTCAAGTCGGATTTTATAACGATCGGCTTAAATTTTATAGATACCATATTAAAGCCCTTAAAAAAAAACTTGAGCATAAACATTATCTTTGCATTCCTTTATATTTCTGTAAACTTAAAACTGTTGCTACTTTTTACACTTAAAAATATTCCAACAATTGCTTTGCACTTCAAGTAACAAACATGTGTTAGTTTTTACCAAGATTATGGAATTAAATTTATATGATTTTTCCCATGTATGTACGTATGATTTGGATTAAATGTCAGTATTTACTTTAACATTTGTTTTCTTATAATTTTGAGGTAGACATTTGAGTTCTATGAATTGTGAATAATACATCGTAACGTGTAAGTGATATCTTCTGAAGAGTTTATTTTCAGTTTAATTTGAAATTTAATTTGAAAATGTTTAATTAAAGGAAACATAAACGAGTAAAATTAAGGCACAAATTCGTAAGAAAAATAAACCAAAAAAAAAAAAAAAAAAAAAAGTTAAAAACAGACTTAGGGTATGTTCAGACTAGGGTTTTTTCCCGGGAATTCCCGGGAAAACGGGAAATATAATAATATTCCCGTCCGTTGTTGCGGGATCCCGGGAAATAAAAAGTTCTTCATAGTTTCAGAAAACAGCTATTTTTACTCTGAAATTTAGTTTTCTTTTCTCTAAAAATTAGCATCTGTGGATGGGTTGTCGATTTGATCAATTATAAGAAATGTGTACAAACGTAAATCAATGTCTCCTTCGGCAATAAATCTATTAAAAGCAGTTGATAATTAATAACTTTAGTGAAGTGATGAATTGATAAAGAACATAAATTCAAAATAAGATGCAGGCAGTAAATTCTCATTGACCATGGACAAGTCTTAAAAATAGGATATACATAAACATATCGCTCCGTTATTGCAACATAGTCGTATCTACAAAAAAAAAATCGAGCTTGGTAATATATCCGGGAAGTGCGGGGAAACCGAAATAAAACAAGTTAGAGTGCTATATTCGGCTGTGCCGAATCTTTGATACCCTCCACCGACAGTTCGAATGTTTAAGGAGTAATATCTGTATGATGTTATTATTATCTTAAACAGTGACGATTTCTTATTAATTATGGATTTAGGCGACTAAACTGTTTTCCGGTAGTAGGGTTTATATGGGGCCTAGGGTAAATTATGGACCGATCTTCACGAAATTTCACAGTCTTTTTCCCAGTTCTATAAAACTTTGATGTACCAAATTTAGTTATGATAGCATTATTTTTTACGGATTTAGGCGTACTAAACTGTTTTCCGGGAGTAGGGTTTATATGGGGCCCAGGGTAAATTATTGACGGATCTTCACGAAATTTTACAGCGTGATTTCCAGTTACATAAAACGAATTGTTGCGAAATCTTATATCATTCTGTGCATTTTTCCACCATTTATGTTAGTTTTTGTAACAAAATTATCAATTTTTTTTAGGTGGTGGTTCCACATTTTGATTCATAGCTCAGATCCTATTGAACCGATTTTGCTGAATTTCAATCCCAAACTGCTTAGGATAACTACAAGCAATTTGACACCAAGTTTGTTGATTTCTTTTGAGTTTTTCGAAAGTGAGCGTGTTTTCAACAGACGGACAGACGGACAGACAGACGGACATGGCTAAATCGACTTAAAATTACTCAAGGACCCAGAATATATATACTTTATAGGGTCTGAGATGAATAGTAAAAAGTTTCACACGGAATAACAAACTGAATATACCCTCTTCACAACTAATTGTGGTGGAGGGTATAAAAATAATGAAACTCGTGTAAGTTACTAAAACATACAATTTGAAAAACACATTGTCCTAAAGATTACAGATGGACCTAATGAAAAGAAATAGTTTGTAAGAAGTAGTCCGGATGATGCTATTTTTTGCATCAACCTTGACATTAGAAGCATGCAACAACGGTGCACTTTTAATTATTTGTCCAACCTCGGTAAAAAAGTAAACGAAATTTTTCGGAAACATGGTAATCAGTAAACAAAATCAGAAATATATATATTTATTAAAATATTTTATATATTTTATGATTTTACTTTTTGATCTCATATCTTGAGTACCTCAATTGTTATGTTTATTTTATCTTGAACTAGATCATCATAATACGGAATTTACTTATAATAGCTAAAGGTAATAATAATTCAAGTTCCGCTTTCAATCTTCAATTAATTTTTGTAGTATTTAAGCATTTATTTTACTTACTTTGTAAACAAGTTCCCTCACGTTTGTTTATAAAAGTTTTTTTCATTAATAAAACCAAGTTTACTTTGTATTATTTGTATGGAGCGGGATCCCGGGATCCCGGGAAATTTAAAAATTTTTCCCGCTTTCCCGGGAATCGAAAAACTCCGGGAAAAAAAACTCTAGTTCAGACCTAACAAATATTTAATGAAAGAATCTAAAAAAGCGTGACCAGAAAATTTATCAAACTTTAGCTTTATTTTTAACAATTTTTATTGATTAACTAAACTTTATTTAAAAAAGATAATTGTGTAATGTTATTTAGAAACTATTATTAGTATTGTGGTTATTTTATTGAACTATTTATGGTTTTTAATCCAAATTTTTAATATTTTTAATTAGGCTTAAGTTCATTAAATTTAATTTTCATTAAATTATTTTTATGAAGAAAGGAATTTTACAACATGAAAATTAATTAAAATTTATTGATAATTTTTCATTCTTGACTCAATCTGGGCTCGAACCCAGGTGTTTACGGACAGGTTACCCTGACATGTTTCGATTGCAACCACTCAATCTCCTCAGAGGGATTGCCGTTTAACACTCGCAGCCATCGACGACTGCTGACGTCATTAGTCAAACATCAATCCTTAAACCAAATTGTATTCAACCTTTGGTAGATCGAAATTTGCTTTGAATGATTATCTATTTTAATTTATTTTAACATGTTATTCCTTTACTTCTGTTTTTTCGTACTTTTGTCAAGAATTTTTCTTGAAGTTCAAAGTACATATTTTTTGTTTTTTTTTTCATTTTTTGTCTTTCTTATTCTTGTTGACCTTTTCAGCACAACTTGAAGGACAAATGCAAACATAGAGCTCGTGCCTTAGCTTTAACAATTATTAGTATTGTGGTTATTTTATTGAACTATTTATGGTTTTTAATCCAAATTTTTAATATTTTTAATTAGGCTTAAGTTCATTAAATTTAATTTTCATTAAATTATTTTTATGAAGAAAGGAATTTTACAACATGAAAATTAATTAAAATTTATTGATAATTTTTCATTCTTGACTCAATCTGGGCTCGAACCCAGGTGTTTACGGACAGGTTACCCTGACATGTTTCGATTGCAACCACTCAATCTCCTCAGAGGGATTGCCGTTTAACACTCGCAGCCATCGACGACTGCTGACGTCATTAGTCAAACATCAATCCTTAAGCCAAATTGTATTCAACCTTTGGTAGATCGAAATTTGCTTTGAATGATTATCTATTTTAATTTATTTTAACATGTTATTCCTTTACTTCTGTTTTTTCGTACTTTTGTCAAGAATTTTTCTTGAAGTTCAAAGTACATATTTTTTGTTTTTTTTTTCATTTTTTGTCTTTCTTATTCTTGTTGACCTTTTCAGCACAACTTGAAGGACAAATGCAAACATAGAGCTCGTGCCTTAGCTTTAACAATTATTAGTATTGTGGTTATTTTATTGAACTATTTATGGTTTTTAATCCAAATTTTTAATATTTTTAATTAGGCTTAAGTTCATTAAATTTAATTTTCATTAAATTATTTTTATGAAGAAAGGAATTTTACAACATGAAAATTAATTAAAATTTATTGATAATTTTTCATTCTTGACTCAATCTGGGCTCGAACCCAGGTGTTTACGGACAGGTTACCCTGACATGTTTCGATTGCAACCACTCAATCTCCTCAGAGGGATTGCCGTTTAACACTCGCAGCCATCGACGACTGCTGACGTCATTAGTCAAACATCAATCCTTAAACCAAATTGTATTCAACCTTTGGTAGATCGAAATTTGCTTTGAATGATTATCTATTTTAATTTATTTTAACATGTTATTCCTTTACTTCTGTTTTTTCGTACTTTTGTCAAGAATTCTTCTTGAAGTTCAAAGTACATATTTTTTGTTTTTTTTTTTCATTTTTTGTCTTTCTTATTCTTGTTGACCTTTTCAGCACAACTTGAAGGACAAATGCAAACATAGAGCTCGTGCCTTAGCTTTAACAATTATTAGTATTGTGGTTATTTTATTGAACTATTTATGGTTTTTAATCCAAATTTTTAATATTTCGAGCCCAGATTGAGTCAAGAATGAAAAATTATCAATAAATTTTAATTAATTTTCATGTTGTAAAATTCCTTTCTTCATAAAAATAATTTAATGAAAATTAAATTTAATGAACTTAAGCCTAATTAAAAATGTTATTTAGAAACTGTTAAATGATGTTTGATCTAGACAAATGTTTTGCAAAAGCAAATAATTCTTTTTTTATCAAAACTAGGGGTTAAACTAAGGAATTAAGCTAAAAGCTTAAAGCTATATTCACATCTCTCAAATATTTGACGTCCTACACGTAGCCACTGGTTTTATTAAACAATTGTTTGCTTTTGCAAAATGTTTACTAGATTAAGCATCATTTTACAGTTTTCAATTATATTATATAATTATAATATCACAAATAAAGTTAAGTAATTAAAAAAAAAAAATTATTAAAAATAAAGTTAAAGTTTGATCAATTAACTGCTCACGCTTTCTTTGAATTTTTTACCTTCAAGGTACGTTCAGACCTCTCAAATATTTGACGAAAAGATAAAAAACAAGTAAGAGTGCTTTATTCGGCTATGGCGAATCTTATATACCCTTCACCATGATGAGATAAGAACAAAAAGTTATATACAAAAATAACGTTTTTTAGATAGGTATAAATAAATATAAATTGAGCCACGCCAACTTTTCATTTCGTCATGCCGAAGAATATAAAAAAAAAAAAATGTATACATGTACCTAAGCCTGTTTCCTTTTTTGACAAAGTTGATGTTTGAAATTCGTTTTATAATCTTAAAATCGTTCTTTAGAACATACAAAAATTAAATAAAAAAAATGAAGCAAAATTCTTTTTGGGATTTGAACTTAACAACTCGGCTACGAATGCTTTTACTGAAGAAGCGTTAAATTAAAATATATTGAGTCTATGAGTTTGTTTCTTTATTTGAGCGGCATATCACATACATGCATTAGTGTGTATATGTATGCGTAAAATTAAACACATTACAAATAAAATCCACCACTTGTAGTGAAGGGTATAAAAAAACAACAAAAAAACCCACATTACCAACATTGTATTACCATAGCCACTGTATGACCGTAGCAACCAAAATTGAATTGGTTTGTATGGTATGTTTATGTCGTTTTGGTAATACAGTGTCGGTATGGTAATGTCACTTCTAATTAGACCTTTAAAGGAAAAAATTTGAATCAGTCGTGGTTTTTTACTCATATCTCAGCCATTTGTGAACAAATCTTGCTGAATTTCAATAGCAAACAATTCCGGACCATATGTGACATAAATGTATAATAACCTGGCTCCCATCATATATGGGGTCCTCGGAAAATCCATTTCAACGGACAGACGCACATCGTTAAATCAACTTCGCTCCTCATAAAGACCCAGAATATATATACTTTATAGGGTCTAACATCAATATTATAGAAATTACAAACCTGTGGTGAAGGGTGTAAAAACGTGACCAGTAGCAAAAAAATAGCACATATTAATGTGGTACCTGTGAGCACCTGTGGAAACCAGTTATTGGATAGGTCGACGCTTTGGAAAGAAATCTCAGACATAGAGTATGGAATCCACAAGATTAGACGCCAATGAACAGCATAGAGAAGATCGGTGGAAGAGGAGCACTGACAACGAGGGCGACAAATACTTTACATGACACAAGGCAGGACCAGAAGGACAGCTAAGAGGCTTCTGCTCTGGAGCAGAACTCCAAAGTTCTGTGCTAACTTTATTAAAAAGAAGTAAGAGTGCTATATTAGGCTATGCCGAAATCTTCTATACCCTTCATGATGGTGCGATAAGAATAGAAAGTTATATAAATAGCTTTCTTAAGATATAGAAAAATCTATTTTGTGCAACGCCTTCATCTCCATAACCGCCCAGGTTTTGTCGGATGTTGTGTGTGGATAATCAACATGCTTCTTTCAAGTTTGGAAACTTTGGCATGTGATGCTCTCCAGATAAAAAAAAGAAACAAAAAAAACAACAACAACGGATTTATGGGAGAAATTAAGGCCAGTCGTGATTTTGCGCTCATAGCTCCGTCATTTATAGACCGATCTAGATGAATTTCAATAGCAATCATTAACGTGTCATATGTGACATAAATATATAAGAACCTTTTTCCCATCATTGCTGGGGTCTTCGAAAAATCCATTTCAACATACACACGGACAGACTGGCATCAACTTCGCACATCAAAAGAATCAAGAATATTTATACTTTACAGTGCCTAAGAACAGTAGTGTAGAAACTGCAAAGGGATTGACAAACTTAAATATACCCTTTCCATGTGGTGAAAAAGAAAAAAAAAATTAATATGAAAAATGTTTTACACGAAATGACAAACTGTAATATAATTGGCAGAAGGTATACAAATTTTCTTTTTATGATGAAAATAATGAAAAATTAACAGTTACATATTTAAGCCAACCAATTTTTTAATAATTAAAATGACCATTTATAAGAATCTACTGTTAAGAAAAGTAAATTATTAGCCGAAATCAATTCTAACTCTGTTGCCATATTTGTCTTAATTCACTTCGCAAGTTTTGGGGTGCAAAAAATTCTTTCTCCCATCAGCAGGATTATTTTTTTATTTCTCAAATTCTAACATATATTTATTATTTAAATACAATAAATTTGCAATTTGCATCTACGAGGTAATAAAATAGAATATTCTCTATATATTTATACTACTCAACACCGTCTCAAGAATATAAAAAAAATCTAAAATCCCACTAAAAATAAACAAATTCTCACGCCACCCACAAAGCAGAAAATAAATTGTTAAAAGCATTAAAAGTTTTCTTTTTTAAGCAAAATGCACAAATAGAATAAATAAAAGTTCTAAAAAAAACCTTTAAACGTTCGTGTGAACCCCTTTTACGGCGAGAGTACTATTTTAGCATTTGCACAGGATTATCTATAACAATTGATAAATTGTATATGTGAGTTTGAATGTGAGTAAGTAAATAAGTAAACACACTAGCAAATACACATAAATACACATGAAAATCTAAAGTGACAACATTTTTCTATTATTGGCCATTAAAGAGACTTAAGAGTTGAGGCAAAATAAAAAATAAAACGAAGAACAGCAAAACAGCAAAAGGATTTTAGCCTTAATATCGCTGCTGCTAAACATCGACGAACGGTAAGTTTTCCATTCCATATAAAATTATGGATAACAATCGTTAGACTCTGGAACAACTCACAGGCAAATGCATTTTGAAAAGTGTTGAATGTACTGGTGGGTACGTTTGTTGTACTGGCACCGTTTGTATTTGGATCTAAGAAAAATAAATACTCGTTCTAGTTTATTTTCATTTTTAAAAACCCTACACCACAGGAGAAAGGGTATATAAAGTTTGTCATTCCGTTTGTAATTTTTGCAATTTTGATCTTAGGTCTATAAAGTATATATATTCTGGGTCCTTATGAGTAGCGAAGTCGATTTAACGATATTGTTCTGACCGTCTTTCTACGTGTATGTTGAACTGGGGTTTCAGAAAACTCCGGAAATTATGGGGATTAGGCTGTTTATATATTAATATCACATATAATCCTTTAAAGTTTGCTATTAAAATTTAGCCAGATCGGTCAAAAAATGATTGAGATATCTGCAAAAAACCACAACCGCCTCTAATTTCACCCATAATCCCTTGTTGTGGTTCTTTTTTGCTCAGTAAACGGAAAGAGCCTAACTTCCAAATTACGTACAACCATCTTGGTTATCTAAACACAACATTTCTAAAGAAATGGGCAAGATTGGAGAAGTGGGCGTGGCACTTTCCTAACAAAGACCTTATAGATTTCTGTTCATCTTGAGAACGGCATGAACAAAATATTCTAGATTAGATGGTTTTCAATACACAATGAACGACAAAATGTGGGCACAATTAGAGAAGTGGGCGTGGCACTTTCCCTACAAAGAAATAAAAGATTACAATATATCTAAAGATCCAAAGTTTCGAAATTAGATACAACCATCGTGATTATCAATCCACAACATTTGACATAATGTGGCCGGGATTAAAGAAGTGGGCGTGGCACAAAATAAATTTATTTATAGCTACAGATCTGTTCAAAAAAAATCGTCCAAATTTGGTACGCATAGCTGTGTTAGCGATACACAACCTCTTTAAAAAAGGGGGAAATTGGAAAAGTGGGAGTGGCACCTCCCATACAAAAAAAAAAATAGATTTCAGTATATCTTGAGAATCGAAGCAGTAAAAGTTTCCAAATGTGGTGCCAATGGCTTCGGTGTCAATGCATGACATCTGGCAAAAAGAGAAGGGATTAGAGAAGTGGATGTGGCACAAAACACATTTCCTTATATGTATCTGGAAAACAGTAGCTTTGGTATACACAGCCGTTCTTCCAATACACCAAATCCTTCGAGGAGTGGTTGTTATTGGATAAGTGGGCGTGGCACCTCCCATTCAAATACAAAATAGATGAGTTACAGTTAAAGCTGCAAAATTCAGTACAACTAGTTTCGATATTGTTAAAAGATATCCCTAAAAGTGGGCGGTATTTATTCAAATAACTTTCTGTTCTTATCGCACCATGGTGGAGGGTATATATAAGATTCGGCATAGTCGATTATAGCACTTTTACTGGTTTTCTATTGATATTGAATCAACGACGATATTGTTATTATTGCTATTTTTGTTTCGTTCATGGGTTCATAGTCATCTCAAGGATTTCATGTAGCTGGCGAAAGGATACTAAAGTAAAACTGGCGAATGTAAGAAAACTACATCATCGTTGTAAAGTTGTGTATATTTTATTTAGTTTAAATCCCTTAACAAATAAGTTGTAAAAAAAACTGTGTACAATAATAATTTGTTTTTTCGATTTAAAAAAGCATTTAAAAATAATATTTAATGGTTTTAAATACAAATTTATGTGATCTTCTTAGGGAAATACAAAAAAAAGGGGGGAATGGCATAAAAAAAAGTTTTTTTTCTGGTTTGAAAATCACAAAATGATTTAAATCAATTTTTTAGTACATTGTTTTCTTTTTATTAAAGTTTTTATGTTTGCTATTTTTTGTTGTTGTTGTTATTGTTGTTAAATTTATAACTGTTTAATGTATTTATAAACCTATTAAAACAAATTAATGTAAAATTAATTGCTTGTGAGTATTTTTATGCCAAAATAACCGCAAATGAAAATCCATTTTTATTTTACTTTTTTTTTTTTTTTGCTTTTTCTCTTTCCACCGTCTGATTACTTATGGGCAGTAGGGTGAAACTTTTTTTTTATTTTCTTCGTATAAACAAAAAGTAATCAAATCTTAGTCTAATTCTTAAGTTTGGGTCCTGCCCATTCCGGATAAAATTTCTCCTAATCACGGTTTTTCGTTCCCAGAGGTGTTTACCGTGTGTGGGCTTCTGTTCTTAGTCTCGATTGCAAACTTCTGCTTTACAGCTCTATCTTAAAGCAAATAAGGTGGTACGGTATTTAGTTTTGGGGTTATGGGGACTGCCTCGAAATAAGCTCAACACATTGGGCTAAATTGGCGAAATTATGACATTTTGAATATGACGTAACTTTTGAAAAAAAAAAAATATAAATTTTTTTCGTTCACATATGTTCCTTAGAGGTTGAAAGGAACCTTCTCACCGAATTTCCTTAAAATCGAAAGGGGTCGGCTCCCACTCTTGGTCGATTTGACATGGAATTACCCATATATAGTTTCAATAAATAAATTATTAAAAAAAAATTTAATCAATAGCAAGTGCTTTTTTGGGTTTATAATGGGTGATTTTTTAAGAGCTTAGGAAAGTTAAAAAAAAAAAACACATAAAATTCAGAAAAATGCATGAAATCTTTATTTGAATCGATAGTACGGTCCATATCATTTTTGATGTTTGAAGATTATTTCATGCAAATGTTAACCGTGACTGCGCCCAAAATGGTCCATCCGCTTAGTCCAATTTTGGCATACTGTTTCCAACATTTCGGCCGGTATCTCATGAATAGATGCCTCAATGTTGTCTTCCAATGCGCCAATTGAAGCGGGCATGTGTGTATAGACATGAGCTTTAACATAGCCCCACAAAAAATAGTCTAAAGGCGTTAAATCGCACGATCTAGGCGGCCAATTGACCGGTTCCGAACGTGAAATAATATGTTCACCGAACTCGCCTCTCAATAAGTCCATTGTTAAGCGTGCTGTGTGGAATGTGGCACCGTCTTGTTGAAACCACATGTCATGCAAGTCAAGCTCTTGCATTTTGTACAAAAAAAGTTGGATATCATCTCACGGTTGCGCTCACCATTCACAGTTACGTTACGATTCGCATCAAACCGCACCAAACTGTGACTTTTTCTGGATGCATTGAAAGCTCTTGCAATGCTTCTGGCTGATCTTCACTCTAAAATAGACAATTCTGCTAATTAACGTACCGACTAGCCGCTTCAGTGGGTCGATTAAACTGACCATAAAATGGAAGAAGCGCACGATGAACTTTCTTAACAGAGCACGCATTTTGATAATAAAATTCAATAACTTGCAAGCGTTGTTCGTTTGTAAGACGATTCATAGTTAAATTATAGACCAAACTGAAGTTGTTTGACAGCGAAACAAAACACGAAACGTCCGTCAACTGTTTAAACCAGTGTTGCCGAAAAGATAATAGCTAAAAAATCACCCGATATAACAAATATCCCATATCTCAAATATTAGAGGTATAGTTATTCCGAAAAGTACAACTGGCAACTCTACTTATATATCGTTTGGTATATTAGGGGTCAATACATTTTTTAAATGTCAAATAAACAGATTTCCTTAGTCTGAGTTCATACGGCTCATGTCTTATTGACAAGATTCTTCCTTTTTCTTCTTTTAACATGAATTGGCGTTTAAATGAATCATGTCGTGTTGACGACATGTTTTTTATTTTGTTTTATTTGATATTGAAAACAATAACAAAATTAAACAACGAATGAAAAAGCAAAACGTAAAGACAGTTCATTCATCTGTGTACTCGTTTCTTTTCCCCTCGTCCCACTCGCCTATAAAGTAGCAATATTGTCAATAAGAAATGAGCCGTATGAACACAGACTTATTAACATCATTTATTTTCCAACTTCTGCGAGCATTTCAAGGGGGTTTAAAAATTATCGGCCTTTTATGATTGTTAGTTGCACGCTATAATTAGTAATCGAATTGTGAAATTGTACCAAGTTCCTTAAGATACTCTTCCAACGATATCATTTTTTGGACCAGGAGTAATTTTCTAAGCTTTTTAGTGAATTATGTCTGTAAATTTTTTAGCTGAGGGGATTTGCGAATCGCCCATTCTCTACGAACTCTTCTTTTTTCAACTAATAGTCGTTCCAGATCTGCAAAATATATTGTATTAAATCTAGTTTCTTTGGCGGCTATTGAAGAATGCTAGTTTGATATTTCTTTCAATATTGGCAATAGGGAGGTGTGAATCTTCTGGCGTGCAAGAGGTACGTAAGTGAGAAAAGACAACATGAACAATAAAAGTTTAAAAGGTAAATTTGGCTTTGTCGGATCTTGTGCTGTGCTTTGCTGTTAAAAAACTACCCGGGCGATATACACTCAGCGAAGATCAACGTGTTCCTACTGTCACGAATAATTAAACAAAATTTTTTTCGAAAAATTCTTACACACTTTAACCAAATTATTATTACCGCAACCATATTATGGTTATATCAGGCCTTAAAGAGGCAACCACAACTATGTTATAATTGCCAACGATCATTTACACATTTATCCATTAAAATATTGTTACGAAAGTAACTTTAGTTAGTTGTTATTATTATTTATCTTGTATGGCTTAGTTATTAAGTATTTGTTAGCTATTTTATTAGTTTACATTGTTATTAAAAATTGTTATAATTTAGTACACTTCAATCCCAATGTGCAGAAGGAACTAGAAATGACCGTTAAAAAAAGCTTTAGTATAAGTGGTGAAATTATGTAAACATAAGTGCCGCCACCAATCATAATTGACTATAGAGTGGTGAATAAGTAAAGCCTCGAACCTTCGAGAAACATTTCGAATGTTCTAGATGGCTGAATTACAGTATAAATACTTGCGGCGGCTAGCATCAAAAACAGTATTAGTTCAGACTTTGTCAAGTTAAGAGCGCATCACGCGGAGAAAACTAAAAACGTTTGAAGTGTGTTGATTACAATAGTGAGTTGTAAATAAAAGCTATAAATTACGGTTGTTAAAGTGACTAAGTTCTTAATAAATAAGTGTTATACATTAAAGTGTTGTGTTTATTTGTTTTATTTAAATTGCAAGCAACGAACTCGAAACGGTTTATTATAAAGAAAATAAACCAAAACGTTATTGAAAGGCAGTTACGTAACAATATGTTGCTCTTAAAACATGATAAAATAAACAAAAACAAAAAACATATGAGTAGTCAGAAGAATATAAACATGGCTGTGGTCAGCCATATTTTGATTGTGAAAACACGGAAGGGGAGATTCGATCACAGTATGATTAAATCAACTATAATATTATGACTGACCACTATCCTATCAGAATATCCGAGCACTAGTATTCCCAAGGGACTGTGTTGATTTTTGCCCGAAACTCAGCCTGTTGGCTTTTCTCTCTATGTGCTGTTGCTATTTGACAGAGCATTGGCAGACACGTTGTATTTTCCATTGTAAGGACCTTCGTGGGAAAGGGACACGTTGTTTTTCCCATTGTGAAGACCTTCGTGGAAAAGGGGCATAAAGGCAGTTATTAGACAATGTTGGGAAAATGGAACTATTTGTACACTTTTTTTCTTTACATTTTGGATATTTTTTGTGGAGTGCTTAACAAAACAACTTTGCCCCATAAATGTAATGGACTCGAAAGAAAATGAGTACAACCCTAATAGTGTATAACATTTTAACTTCACTCGTTCAGTCATAAACAAGGCCAGTTAATGTTATTTTTTGACCACCTAGAAATATTTGTTGTACTTTTGCAACATACAATTATTTGCATCTTCCTTCGCGTAAAAAAAAATAAATTGGTAAAAAATTTAAACATGCCAACAGAAGTGAAGCGAATACACTCATTTTCAACACTTCTTTCGGTGTTTGCTTGCAACAAATGCGTTTGTTAAAGTGCCAGACTTAAAAGTTCTTTAGGATTTTCCTTTTCCAAAAAATTAACATTTTAGAGATGTCTTCAGCATTGAACGCAAACTCAATAAGCGTTGTTTTAAATTTAAAATAAGAAGTATTCGAAAAAGGATTATGTACTCTGATTAAGGGCAGGAATTTAAAACATATTAATTGCTTTCAATTCCGCGTTTCCTTACGCTAGACCATTTTCAGTGTTCCGACTGGGGTTCCTATTTAGGACAAAGTCGCAGTGAATGTCTTTAAATAACCTTTAAATTTCGGTGAAATTCCGGGAAAGTGTATTTTAAATAACTGTGAAATTTAGCGAATTTTTTCCAAATTGCTTGACCTAAATTTAAGGTTTTGAGATATTAAATAGTAAAAAAAGACACAGGCGTTTATGCTTACGTTAACCGTAATCAGGCCGATTACTTACAGCGAACTTAATAACATAAAAAAAAAAAATCCAAGAAGAAAATATATTTCATCCCAAGGCGAATTCATTTTTCAGGTGGCGTTGAAAGCACAGCTGTGCTACTTTTTTTTTAAATTAGAGAGAGGAATGTCAAAAGTGACTTGTGTTTTTGACATATCGGCCAACGAAAGCAGCAACAAAATACATTGTTGTGTTTTTGGTGTTGTTACTTGTTGTAGTATCGACGCCAGCGTTTACATGAATTCGCCTTGTTTCATCCGAAGCAAAAATAAACTTACATAAAACACCTATGAAGTTTTGATATCGATGAAACTTTTATTTCATTTAAATGCTTGGCCTTTGCCATAACGTAGGAAATACAATGTCACGTCATCATTAAATGACATCCTCTACCGCAGTCAATTCTTTTGAGGTAGTTTTCGAAAACTTTTTCGCAAATTTCGGGCGGTATTTCGTTGGATTACTTAACGAGTAATGGTTTACCAACGTTAGGGGACTATCCACGTAGACACATGCTGTAGCCCTACAAAAAAGTCTAAAGGCGTCAAATCGCATGCTGGCCACCAACAGTTAACGTCGCCAAAAAATTAAATTATGTGTTCTTGAAATTTCTCTTGCAATGAAGCCAAAATTGCTCGTGTTGTGCTGCTCGTGACATCGTGTTGTTGCTACCACATATCATCCAGTTCATGATCATTAATTGCAAGCCAAAAAAGTTGGGTTTCCAACGGCAATAGCGCATAGATTCAACATTCATTAGCGCTCGGATTCAACAAATTCGGATTATTAGCCAAACTTTGGCTAACTTTGCGATAATGTACAGGCTTGATCACATCTGTAACGCTTCCAATCTTTTCAAATTTCTTTATAATCTTGCCAATTTTTTGCACAGTAGGCTGATTAGGAGAGTTATAATCATCTTGTAATGCTCGAAAAGTGACCACGTTTCAACTATCATTATTTTGTAGTAAATTTAAACAATTTTACGAGTTTTTCGGTTGTTAAAGGATCCATTTTCGCAAACCTTCACTAAATAAATGACATTTCAGATGACAGATATTTAACAGCTGACAGGCTTGCCAGACCGGCTTAATTTATAACCCTGCAATAACGCATCTTTGGAAGTTTAGGAATATGAATTTTGTATATGTTAAGACCGGATTTTGTTTTAAACAGCTTTTTTAGTAAAAATGTGATGGGAAAGAAATCCTCAAAGCATCATATGCCTTAAAAAATATTTTTTATCAGTCAATATTTAGCTATAAACTGCACATAAGTTGTTTAATTTGTTTACATCTTCGAAATTTTGTGTAGAGTTTTTTAACTGCTTTGGAGTTGATTGTTCGCATATGGATCCACAATCGCAAAACTATTGCCTCTACTTGTGGCGAAATTTGCAAGAGTTAATTCGTTTTTATAGAGTTACATTTCGGTAATTTGTATTGGTGTTTTTGCAAATTAATGAGGACCTGTTTTCACAAAATGCCAATAGTTGCTTTTTCAACAAATAAAGAAATCTGTATATCGAATTGTAAAAAATTTTATGTAAAAGCCAAACTCAAATTGTCTTTGCCAAACATGTTTAAAACTTGTTATGTTTCTCGAGAAATCCACACATCTGAAATAAACTTGTACTTACTCACATGATCTTTTCGCTTTATCGTAAAATGGCCATGAATTGAAAAAATCAGGCCTGTTCTGAAAGTGTGCTTTTAAAATCACACGTTTGATATTGTGGCATTCCGTTTTTGTGTTCTTCGGTGTGATTTTCAATTGGCGAATGCACAACGCAAAACACAAAAACGGTGTGATTTTCAGAACCCCATAAAAGCACACGTGTGATTTTCATAACTGTTATACATACATATTATACATTTGTGCATTTCTTTACCAAAAAAAAAAAAACAAAAAACTCGCTAATCCAACTTTAAAGAACAATTTATAAATTCCCACAAACTAAAAATTATTTGAAAATTAGGAACCATAAGTAGTTAGTTAGCTTTTGACATGTTTGAATACAAGTTCATTTTGAATTGCCCTCGTTAATTAAATACCCTTTAAAATCTGTGTACACACTCAATGAACGGTAAAAGCAGGAGAATAAAAGTATGGAATTGTTCATGCAAAATTACATGCCATAATGTTAATGTAATTGCAACTCATTATATGTAACGGTATTATCAATACAGAAACACACACACACACACATGCAGAGCCTGATTACGCACACCTACATGCAGTGCAATACGCCGTTTATTCGCAAAAACTCACTCACCCATTGACTTACTCGCGAATAGTGGTAAACTGAACAGATCGATAAGGTAGCCGAAAACATCAAAAGGCCTTGCAGGATTTCATAAAAACCTCGTATATAAACAAATTCAATACATTCTCAGAAAAATATTGAAAACGCAAATGATGCTTTTACTAATATTAAAATATAAAGCAAAAAAAAAAATGTTGTACTTTTTCGCATCGGCAAAGATCTGTATCGCTTATGGAATTCCCTTCCTGGCTTGATTTCTAAAAGAAGATGTTTCGAATTCGTTTTCCCTTGCAGACTTATCATATTGTGAAGATTCATTTTTCCAAAAAAAAAAAAAAAAATTTGTGATATACGTCGAGATTACATCTTGCGATGATATGTTTTTCCCTTTTACATATCTTACAAACTTAACACCTTTTTTAAGTAAAATTTGAGTGTGTGAAAGTGCTCTAAAGCATGGCGAATATTTTTCCTCCTTTTTTAATTCCAGTTGGTAAAGTAGGGCTTCTAAACTGATAGAAAAGACGTCATAATGCTGATATATTTTGACCCCATTAAATATTTCAAGGTGAAATTTTCACCATTGTGATTTTAGCCTTAACATCACTTGGCCCATTTGTCATCAGAGTAAAAAATTGATAATGTGTCATCAATGGGATGACACACCGGCATCGCAGAAATGACGAATCGCCGTCAATTTAATAAACCATGTCATCAGTGCGATGACTCAGTAACATCGGAGAAAGGACTAATTAGGCTCAATTTAATGACATACTGTCATCAATTTTAGTTATTGGGATGTATCATTCTATAGAAAGTATACTTTACTAAAGATAGTATACTTTAAAAAGTATACTTTAAAAATTTCATAAAATAGAATATGGGAATTTTTTCTTCTTATTTAACTTTTTAAACATCAAAATAATGTAAAAAATACATCAAATGTGGTATCGAATTGATGTCACTGCAGGCATAGCAAAGATGACGCATAAAATATGACAAAATTTTATAATGACGTTCGTTATTGGTTTGATGTCACTTTTTTCATCATTGATGCCATTTGTAATAATATTAATGTCACAATTCTGATGAAGGGCATTATCAATATGAAAATTAATTTTTCTATCAGTGTACAAGTTTATTCCAATTTAATACTTGACTCATCCATCAATTTATTTACCCTCTTAAGTTATTGTAAGATTGTACTGCGCCATGTATTTTTCGATCGACCGGGGTGATGATTGCCTTGGGGGGTTCCATTTTATTACAGTGCGATTAATAATTCCTTGATATCTACGTAATGTGTGAGCTATCGATTTCCACTTGCTTTGTGTAATTTGTCGTGCTACCTTTTCTTCATTCGCAACCTTCTAGAGTTCTGTGTTGTTAGCTGAGTTTGGCCAGAAAATGTGACACATAGTTCGCAGACACTTATTAACAAAGACTTGTAGGCTATTTGTTAGGGCTCTTGTAATTAGTCATTTCTCTCTTCCATAAAGCAGTCTAGACTTCACATATGCCTTGCAGATTCGTAGTTTTGTCTTTCTCGACATTTGCGAAGATCACCATGTTTTATTTAAACTACCGAAATCCGAACTTGCTTGTTTTTAACCTATGGGCACGTCCCCTTCAACACCTCCGTCAATCGTCATCATGTTGCTCAAATAGCAAAAAGACTTGACATACCGCTCATTTGCGGGAACATCGCTATAACTCAAAATTTATTTTTAATTTTACAAAAAATTAAAGCAGGGTTTAACAAACTGCTGTCAAAACCGAAAACTGTCGAACTATACGAAAATTTGTGTACAACTTTTCGCTTTTTGAATGAGTTTGAAAGGTACTGTTTACATTTAATGAATCAGAAGAAAAAGCAAACCTTTTTTTTGGCCAATGACTAATAAGAAGTGAAAGAAATTTCAGTTTTTCTACTTTGACTGCAATTTTGTAAACGCTGCTTTAACGTTTAAAATTTACTTTTGTGTGTAATGGAAAAAGAAAATTTTATTCTTCTTTTAAGAGTTGAGTTTAAAATATCTTAAAAAGAAATATTTGCAATATCTTCATAAGAATGATTTGCAATATCTTCATAAGAATGATTTACTATGCATTAGTGATATTAAGTCAAAATTTTAAGTTTGACTTATGACATTGTTGCAGCAAATAAGCGATATCTGATACGCTTGTTTTGCACCTGGATGTCATTGTCAAAAGTGTCGTTTATACGCATGGCGTGGGTCTTTTCGATATTAATTTCAAGGCCTACTGTATTGGCCACTTCCACCAGGCCGATTGTCTTGGACTGCGTGTCTCCGAATTTGTGTGACATGAGGCAAATGTCATTGGAAAACTCCAAATCTTCTTGTTGGCTATGCAGAACCCAGACCATATCACTTCTGCTGGATACTTGCCAAAGAGTAGTGGGGCAAAGGATATCCTTGTGGTTACGCAGAAAAAAAATTCAATAAAAAAATTTGTGATATTAATTAAAAATTTAATTAAATGTTTACCAGTAAACAAATTAATAGTATCAGGTAAACGTTTACTTTACTTGATTAAACGTTTAATGCACTTGATAAAATTTTTAATTAAAACTGATTTTATCTTTGATTAATGCTTTAATTTGGAGTTTGGTGTTGGCATACATGGCTTTGATGATGGTGATTATTTTGAAAGCTACGCCTATGAATCTCCTCCTGTTTTATTGAGTAAAAAGCTTTTTTTAAATCTATTGAGAACTAAATACAGTGGCGTGCACCATTCGACCAATTGTTCCTTAATCACCCAGGAAATATATGCATATGTGGGTTGCAAAAAGGCCTTTATGACTTTGTTCTTCTCATTTGTAAAATACGTCTTTGTTCGTATGTGTGTGTATCCATTTGGTTTATATTTTATTGTGTTGATAAGACAAATGCACTTGCAATGTTGTTCGGTTATTATTATTATTTTAATGCATATGCTTATTTTATACTCTGCTGCTTATGTCGTTTTTGTTGTTACTCCATTATTGTTGTAATCACTACACCAAAAAATTGCATTTTTTTTTTAATTCTCACAGATTTTAATGTAAAAATGTGATTTTTTTTTGTTTGTTTGTTCATTTTCGTAAGTAGATTTAATTTTTATTGTTTGTTTGTTTGGATTGTGCGTTTGTATTCATAATATTTTGACTGTTAATATTTTTTTTGTATAAAATTGTTAAATTCATAAAGTTATGGCATTGAAAATGGGTGTGAAATTTATTTATATGTCTGAATATGAATGCAATAAAAATATTGATGGACGAAAAAAGAAGCTAACAAATTTTTAATACATTCATTTAGGTTAGGAGGTTTAGGTTTTTCGGGATTCGGGGTTTTTGAAAATAAGGATATAAATATTTTTTCTAGATTTTTATAAAAAAAACAAACGTCGTTAAAAGAGGCTTACAAACCAAAGTTTAGTAATAAATTTATTATTTTAAAGTCATTATTTTTAACTTTGACTACAAAAATTTTCTTAAAATTTAAAATTGTGATTTTTTTTTCGTATTTAATGATAAATTTAATTAAAAATATTACAATTTAAAAAATGTGGTAATTTATTCAATTAAAAAATAATTACTATAAAATATTTATTTTACTCAATTACCTCAGTTGATTTAGAGTCTAAACACAATGTTTGCGGTACGGTGCGATTTCTCGTTACGGGAGAGAAAAATAAACCTAATACAACGGAAGACGGCGACGGAAATAGTTGGAATTTTTTGTTTAATTTTTTTTAAATTTATTTTTGCACACATTTTTATCATGTTGTTTATTTTCAATAATGTTGTGAACATAGCCAATTATTCTTAAACTATGGCAACATCACAAAGAGAACGATTATCAAAAATTGAGAGACAAGGCGAATTAAATTCGCTTTGTTGAGAGAGAAAGAAAGTCCGCAATGAAAATAAAATAGATTTTAATTTTATGCCGTTCCGCACTGCGGTTTTTTTTACTTCAAAATCGTATGAAAAACCGCACCGCAATAAATTATCGTTACATTGTGTTCAGACTCTCAAACTCAATAAAAAAATAATTAATATTTTGTTTTTTCTCTTTACCAACTTACAACTACAATTCGATTCGGAAAAAAGCCAACCAATTGTAGGGAAATGCATGAAAAGATAATAGCCTTTTTACACTGATCAACATCTAACATCTACCATCAGTTTGCCACAATTTGCGAAGATGTTAACATCTTACCATAAGAAATACATTAGGGCTAAAAACCAACATCTTTATATCATTTATTCCATTCAACATTTTTTGATTATTTTAGTGTCATCACTAGAAAAGTGGCAATAAGTTGTATTATTACTGTTGCATCACCGCTACCATTTGTCAAGTTTTCTTTTTTATTTTTTTAGTTTTCTAAACAAATTGAACTTCAAATACATTTTTTTGATATTTTTGTTTGATGATAGATGTGACCAATGTAAACGCGTGTTTCACATTTTCTACATCTTTGATGGTAGATGTTGATCAGTGTAAAAAGCCTTTAAACTCGTTTTTTAATGTTGGTTTTTTCTTTAAGCTTTGATGTTGTTACAAGTTAGACTTTTAATGTGTTTATAATTCTTTTTTGCTTTAAGGTTTTATTTCTATAATATTTTTAGCTAAATTCTAAAATCTTTGGAAAAGCAACCAGTGCAATGCGCATACACACAGAATAAAATCAAATTAAGAACGTAGAAAACACGATTGATTTGATATGTTTCGGTAGTGATTTTGCTTGATGGCTATTTCATGTTAATTTAACATGGCTTAACAATAACTTGCTTACAGCATTTTTTTGCTTTTAAAATAACTATAATTAATGTTAATTTTACATTCCAGTAAATTTAGAGCAAAATGACATTTAAATATATTGAAATAACAATCCGAATCACGTTGAATGAAAGTTATTTCAAGTTGAAACTACGTGAATTTCATGTAGAATCAAATTGGTTTCTGAGACAACATATTCATTTATTTAAGAATAATTCATAACACTTACCCCTGTAACACATATTTTACTTATTTTCTATATCCTTTGTTAACAAAAGCATCAGCAGAATGTCCCGATATGGTTTTCGTCATCATTCTACTTTGAAAACTTGATGTACTATTAAACTAAATAATTTTAATTAAAAGAATACGGGAATTGTCTTCTTTTTATCGGGTAATTTTTTAAGAAATTAAGGAAATTTAAAAAAAAACACATAAAATTCAGAAAAATGCATGAAATCTTTATTTCAATCGATAGTACAGTCCATATAATTTAATGTTTGAAGATTATTTCATGCAAATGTTGACCGTGACTGCGCCTCAAATGGTCCATCCGCTTAGTCCAACTTTGGCATACTTTTTCCAACATTTCGGCCGGTATCTCATGAATAAATGCTTCAATGTGTGTATAGACATAGGCCAATTGACCGGTCCCGAACGTGAAATAAAATGTTCACCAAACTCTCCTCTCAATAAGTTCGTTGTTAAGCGTGCTGTGTGGCATGTGGCACCGTCCTGTTGCAACCACATGCCATGCAAGTCAAGCTCTTGCATTTTGGGCAAAAAAAAGTTGGATATCATCTCACGGTAGATTCGCATCACCTTTGAAGAAGTACGGTCCAACGATGCCACCAGCCCATAAACCGCACCAATCTGTGACTTTTTCTGGATGCATTGGTAGCTCTTGCAATTCTTCTGGCTGATCTTCACTCCAAAATCGACAATTCTGCTTATTAACGTAACGAATAGCCGCTTCAGTGGGTCGATTAAACTGACCATAAAATGGAAGAAGCGCGCGATGAACTTTCTTAACAGAGCACGCATTTTGATAATAAAATTCAATAATTTGCAAGCGTTGTTCGTTTGTAAGACGATTCATGGTAAAATCATAGACCAAACTGCAGATGTTTGACAGTGAAACAAAGCACGAAACGTGCGTCAGCTGTTTAAACCAGTGCTGCCAAAAAGATAATAGCTAAAAAATCACCCGATATGTGTATAAAATACTTAACCTAATTTCATGAAATCGCTCCATAAATTACCGTAGGTCCTATGCCCATTCCCGAAAAAACACTTTAATAAACCTAACGCTGTAAAGAGTTATGTTTAAAATTTGAATTTGGTGAACATGTGAAATATTTTGTGCATTTGAAAAGAAATTTTTTCTTTAACGAATGTTCTTTTTTAATTATTTTCAGCACTTCTCACGTTAAAATTTCTTAATAATTGTTGGAAAAGTTAAAAAAGAATAAGAAAGTTTAATTTTTTTCTTTCGTTGTCAATTACAGTATTAATAGAGTATATCAAAGATCAATATTGTGTTCCGTATCCTCTCAATGATCAAGATTTTGGGATTGGCCTCCCTTTCTTCCACTCAGTCCGTTAAAATTTAATTTTGTTTCTTATTTTTTTTTTTTTTTCATTATTTATTTATTGAATCTTCATATATTAAATATGAACTAACAATAATTAATCAAATCTTAACCTAATACGTTATTTTATATCCTGCCAGCCAGTGCCAGACAATAATTTTCTTCATCACGGGTTCTGTTCTCATTTATATATGTGTTTATCGCTCATCTTATTGGATAAGTGCTGCAGTGTCTCTTCTTCTTAAGCGAGTGTGGCCGCTATCATTTAAAATATTTCGTGCTAGTGGGTTCGGGTGCAATTCGAGCCTTTTTACGTATTTTACCGCATATTTCGTAATCATAGTTTTAACTACTGGAACATTGAGATCCTTGTGAATATTTAAGTTTTTAACATACCAAGGGGCAGCTGTGATTATTCGAAGTAGTTTATTTTGGCACCTGTGAATTTTTTCGATATTAGAGGCCGAGGCCATAACTGAATACCATAGCACCAGATTGGCTTTAAGATGAAGTTGTAAAGAAAAAGTTTGCAGTCGAGACTAAGGACAGAGTTTCTTCCAATAAGCCAATGAATTTGGATGGCTTTTAGTTTCATTTGAGTTAATTTTGCCTCTATATGGCTTTTCCACGTTAAACGGCGATCTAGATGAATACCGAGGTATTTTACATATTTTTGAGGTAGTATTTGATTATTGATTTTAATAGGGGGGCATGGTTCCCGACGCAAGGTGAATGTTATATGTACGCATTTTTGCTCATTGACCTTTATCCTTCATTGCTTTAACCATAGTTCGAGTTGAAATATATGATCCTGTAGGTATCGAGATGCTTCTTGACTGTTTTCGTGCACGCTTAGAAAAGCTGTATCATCAGCAAATGTTGAAGTTTGTGTGTAGTTGTTTGTTGGCATATCCGAGGTATATATTAAGTATAAAAGTGGGCCCAGGATGCTTCCCTGAGGGACTCCAGCGTAAATTTGCTGAGGAGAGCTTAAATAATATCCTTCTTTAATAATAAACTTTCGACCGACTAAGTAGCTTTCTAGCAGCTTGTTTGTGTTTACTGGTAAGTTCCCAGTAAAAAATGGTGCTTACTGGTAAGCAGGTTTGTAAGGGAGAGAAGCACAATTCCCCCTTACAAACCTGCTTACAAGAGGCATGATTTTTATATGGCGAATTCCCACTTGGAAGCACTACTTTTTTGTAAAATCACTGCGTTTTTCATGGCTTACATTATTCCGTGAAGGAATAGCTTCCAAAAACCGCAGCTTTCACACCTTTGATTAATTGCTTCTATGCTGTATACAAGAAGCGCAACACAAAAACTTATGCAAAAGAACAAAAAGCAAAACAAACACACAACACAGTTTATATGTAATTTTTAAAAAAGAACGAAACTGTACGCAAATTTAAAAGAAAACAACAACAAATCTAGTAATTGACCACACAAAAATTTGCTTGCGTCCTCTCTGCTCAAAAACAATTTGCTGACTGATTGCGTAATAAAAAAGAAGTAATTTTAAGCATCTCTTGTTCTCGATTACATGTCGGGAATAATCGTAAACACATTTTGAAATCATTGCAATACAACGTGCTTTCATGTAAGGGATTAACAGAAGCACTTTGAACTTTGGTCGTAAATTTTTTCTTTTAAATAGTCATTTCAACTACTCCCTTACAACCTGCTTACTTATAAGGGATTATGCGAAGCTATTAAATAATTTTCATTTACTTATTAAATTTTATTAAAAATTGACTTCAATGGTTTTCGCTTCCCTGTTGCTTCTAAGTAGTATGTAATAGCCAGCGCATATATCAGCGCTCTTGTACTTTTCTTGCTTCCCAAAACCTTAAAATTTTTTACTGGGTTTAGCTTCAATTTATGTATTAAGCCTTCATGCCAGACTTTATCAAAAGCTTGAGAAGTATCGATGAAGAGAGCAGAACAATATTTTCTTTCTTCAAAGGCTTTTCTTATTGCGTTTACTATTCGGTGAATTTGCTCAATTGTGCTGTGTTCTCTTCTAAAGCCGAATTGGTGGTTAGGAATACATCTATTTTCATTTAAAATTGAGGTTAATTTTGACGCTAACAGCTTCTCAAACAGTTTTGATATATAAGAAAGTAAGCTTATAGGCCTATATGACTCAACTTTTGTGTGATCCTTTCCGAGTTAAGGTATCATGGTGACTAAGGAAACCTTTCACTTTTGAGGATAGTATTCAAGGCGTAAAATAGCATTAAAAATTAAAAGAATAATTTTCTTTGCTGGGTAGCTCCAAAAGCAATTTGTTGCTGATCTTATCAAAGTTTAATAATAAGATAATTTTTCTAAAGTTAAATAATAAAATAAAAATCAGGAAGTACAAAAAAGAACCAGTTAAAGAACAACAAAAGTACCAAAAATATCCCTCTTTCAGATTCTCGTTCACTCAGGACCATACATGTTTAATTTTAAATTTCTAGAGCAATACTTGTGGAAATTCAAAAAGGACCACTTGAAGATAGATTTTCTCCCACACAGGATATGGTGTGTCTAATTTTTATGCTTTTAGTTCCAATATTAACGAAATTTAAGCAAAAGTACCAGTTGTAGAACGCAAAGGTACCAAAAAGCTCTCCCTTATTTGTTATTCACTCAGAACCCTGCATGTTTAGTTTTATGTTTCTAGGTGCAATATTAACGACAATTGAAAAAGTACCAATTGTAGAGGAAAAAAGTACCAACATTTTTCATCTTATAATTTCTCATTCACTTAGGACCCTGCACCTTTAATTTTATGTTTCTTAGTTCAATATTAAAGAAAAATTCAAAAATTAAAGTAAAAGAAAAATATTTCCCGTATTTCCCCTTTTTTGATACCTTCTTTTCTCGCGGCTGTAGTATCAAAAAATTTCAATTTTTTAGTGATATCCCATAAATACGTATTAATATGTCAATACATGGAGTAAAACGATTTGTAAAAAAAGTACCATAAACAGGTACGATTTCCACCTCTTAAACATTCGAATTTCGAAAAAGTAGCAAAATAATATTTGTATATTTTTTATTTATGTTACCAATTTGGTATTATCTTTATTGGTTTAAAAGGTAAATGGGATGACAAAGAGGTTCCAAAATACAGGTTATACCCATTAATATCTCACTAAAAGGGCCGAATTTAAAAAATCAATCAACAGCGATAAGTATTAATTTTTTTTGTATATACTTTAGTTAAGGAGACATGAGGTTAGCGAATTTAACCGTTTTAACCCTTTTCCTACCCCCTTAGACTTTAAATTAATTTTTGTTCAAATCGGTCAACAAACACAGAAGGAAAGTGTTAATAATTGTTTTGCCTTTGCCGATTTATGTATAGATAAATGATTCAAAACGAAGATACATTTGTAAGGTACATGTGGAAAATAAAGAACAACGTACTTAGCAAAATCCTTTTAAGTTCTAATCTCACAATTTTTTTTGGCGTCACATGAAATTTTTTTTCCTCATAAAATATTATAAGGACCAATCTAGTGAACAGGTTGAAAAGCAGCTGGGGCCTACTTACGGCATTTGATATCGATCAAAACACCCATTAAAATTGTATTGTTATTCCGATCGGTATATTATGCCATTATTATTTGGCCCCTGGTTAAAATTTCTCTCATAATAAATTTCAGCAAAATGAATTGCAGATGTTTTTCCATGAGGATCACTAGAATAACCGCTCCAATATCTTATTTCAGCACAACATTCTGGTTAAAAATTCCAAGTGATATTTTAAATTTATGGCAGCAAAAATGGTACACAATACAAAATCATTTGCACTCTGCTTGATATCGAAAACCCCTAAAAAATGCCATTAAGTATTAAATATTCCCTTCCATTTATCCCGCTTAGTTCACTAAAGAAAAAAAACCAAAGAAACGTTATTAATATCACTCATACGCCATATTAAACTTTAAATTCATTTAAACATTTATCATGTCAGTAGAATTCCCTGAGTTCGTAATTCAACCAACCGAAAACCAAATCAAGTGAAAATGTGTTACACTCTTATAATAAATTTTATCTTATTTGTTAAAACGTATAAACTAAAAAAAAAAAAAAAATTCTAAAATTTACATTTACATTCTACAACATTTCATTTTCAATTTATATCACCTTCAACAATGTTACGCAAAAATAAAAGGAATAAAATGAAAACCTTTTTCCCATCTTATATTCCTGGTTAACCAATGCAACAATAAATCTCTTAGAAAAACGTTTATAAATTTTGTGGAAATCTTGTGATGTTACTCGTTCTTGTATTTTTTGTTTTTGTTTTTTTTTTGTATTTTTTGTATTTGAGACTGATTTAGTTTCTAGCAAATACTGCCACTGCTACTATTTCCTGGCATGTTGTCTTTGTCACTTTTTTAGGTGTACGAATGCAAAAGATTCTTTACAAGAATGTTTGTATCTGAAGGTAGACACACTCACACACACACACATACGTTGTTGGTGTTTGTAAGTTGAAACCACAAACTATGCCTGATATTTCGCCAAAAAATAAAAAGATAATTTATCATTTTGTTAGAATGAAGAAAATATTTTAACACTTTTGGGAAATTTTTAGAGGTTTTAGGTAGATTTTGCTTTTAAAGCAAGTCTGGCATATGTGAATGATATATTTAAATCGACTTTGAGAATTTGCTTGACAAATGTTTAAGTTTTGGTTTTCAATACAAAAATTTAAATTGAGATAGTTTAAGGCAATTAATTGATTGAATACGGCCCTATGCTCGTTGTGGGAGTTAAAAGGAATAAAATATATATAATTGCCTGAATCCTTAGCAGAAGATTTTAAATATGACCAAAGTAGTAGTTCCATAAATATTCTCTCAAGTGAAACACCTAAGCAAATTAAAGTTTTGCAAAAGACTCCTTTGGTAATACATACGTACAATCTTTTTCAAAGTTATTTTTCAAGCTTTTGACCGCAAATCGTCCAAAATTACGAATTTCCTCTTACCTTCTTGACAATTGACACCTTTTGAGCATTTCATACAATTTCTGGGAATGAATCTAAGCCAACTAGCTCGTCTGACAGGTACCAAAGATGCGATTTTATGGTAAGAGAATCTTAAAATGTTTCAATCTTGCGATTTTATGGCAAGAGAATCTTGCAATGCTTAAATCTTGGAAGAGCTTTACCACTGCCTTACGCTGAACATACAACCAGGGCTGTGGAGTCGTCAAAAAATAGCTCTTACTCCGATTCCAACCAATAAAATTAGTTAAGGCCGACTCCTACTCCGACACCTACTCGTTCATTGATGCTTAATGTATATGCGACTGGTCCTTACACTCTTTTTTTTACTGCAGTATCTAAAATTTTTGGCATCAAAAATTTTTTAATATTCCAAAATAAAAATTCATCGAAATTGGCGGTGCAATAATTAAAAAAATTGGAAAATATAAGAACATTCCTTGTGTCAAAAATTTAAGGAGTCGGAGTCGCAACTCTTGAACTCCGACACCACAGCCCTGCTTTCGACATTGAAATTTTTTCACTTTACTAATGTCAACTATGATTAAAAAAATAGTGGGTGCCCAGGGCAGTTGGACGAGTTTAAAATAATTACTATAACAAATCGGCTCCTTTTTTGTTATTCATACTGATTGGAATGATTTTCCAACATCAGTTTGGGCTGTAGTACGTAGGAAAGGATAACTTTGAAGTCTATTGTATGATCTTTTTGTTTCATACATATCTAACTGATTTCTGAGTCCAACCGAACGTCCTGAAAAACTACTTTATCATCCTGGTCTTACAGTCCTATAAGTTTGCCAAAATCAGGAGCAGGAGTAGAATTCGGATGATAGTCAAGGGAGCTCAATCTCAACTTATCCCGGAAATTTCCAGATAAAGCTGTGGACTTGCTCAATTTATTTGCTGTGCCAACAACTGCAGCATTTCACTGCCGCTCATCTCTAAACGAGATGGATGAGCAGTTTGACATCAGGATCATATGGGTCCCTGGACACAGTGATACACTGCGGAACATTAGGGCGGATAAGCTTACCGGACTTGGCACTACCCTCGGGGTTCAACTTGACCTGTAAGGCGTTGGGGTACCTTTGCTCTACTTCAAATTCCAACTTCTGCAATTGACTATCGATAATGCAAACGACAAAGAGACGGCAATCACCGGATGTAGGATTTTTACAGTCGCTTAGTGCTCCTTTCTTAGTAATAGTTACTATGATCCCTTATAGCCAGTCGGTAAGAAATGTGTCAGTTTCCCAGATTTCCTGGAAAAGCTCGTGTAAAATTACTGCAGATAGCTAAGAGTCCGATTTAAAAAGTTCCACATGCACATTGTCAATTCCAGCCGCTTTGCCCTTTTTCATGCTCTGAATAGCTGCTTCAATCTCGGGGATGCTGGGACAATTGGGTGCTGCTAAGCGTTACTTGGGGAACCGACAGTCGTGGCTTAAATTCAGTCCAGTTGACGGAAGTCTCACTGGGGACATTGAAAAGCTCAAACAAAGTGTTCATACCAGCTTGAATGTTGTTCCGCCTCTGCAGTGAGGAGTTTACCTTCTTTTGTTTTAATGGGAACTTTGCCGTTCTTTCGCCATGCCGACGGATGTTTGGTGCATTTATACAGTAATTATGGGTTGCCACAAGAAGCAGCAGTTTATGCTTCTGCTGCGATAGAGTTAACAAGAATCGCTTGTCGAGTCTGCACATTCGTTTAACTGACCTATTTAGAACTTCCTATTCGGTTTGTGCTAGTTCTTTTGAGTGACGTGTTTTTGCTCTATTAATATGAGCTTTTTTACTTCGATGCTTTTCGTGGCTATTGTGACTTCTCATGGATGACGGACGTAAGATTTATCGGTGATTTAAAGGGACGTGTCACTTTTGGTATCTGTTATCAAGGATCGCTGTTTTATTGGTTCGCATACATAGCATCTGGCAACCAGACGCTATGAGTACAAAAACAGTTGCGATAACGAAATTGAGGATAAGGACGTAGAGTTCCTACTCTGTTACACACCTACACTGATGAAAAGGCGACTGGGTTTAATGGGATCTGCCGCCTTTAACGGATTGTATGATATCTCCGGCGTTGAACTGAAGCGGATTTTAAACTTTGTTAGAAGTTCGGGTTGCTTTAATAGCGGAAGATGTGTTAAGCGTAAGTCCATGGCATTATTGGGTCGAAGTACGTCAGATGAGTACTGCATGCGATTTCTACCTAAGCTATCCTTACCTTAGTCCAGTTAATCGAATAATTGGCCAGCTAGTGCAGTCTCCAACTGTCCTATAATTTCATCAGTCTATTGCAAAACTGACATTCGAGGAGAGCAGCTAATTTATTACTTCTATAACTTCTACAGATATTACAAGGGAAATGTAACCAATAAGAGGAGCCAATGTTCAAAGAGCTATACCCCTAGATTACATAGACGATATCAAGCAGTTCCAGGATAACCATTTTTATACCCTCAATTACAACTATTTGTGATGAGGTCGACTTAGCCATGTCCGTCTGTCTGTCCGTTTGTTAAAATCGCGCTCACTTCCAATCGCCTCATAAAAAAGAACATTATTGATGGCAAATTGTTTCTAGTTCTCCTAAACAGTTTAGGATTGAAATCCAGAAAAATCGGCGGCGGAATGCACATATTGATATAACATTTAGCAAAAATTCACTCTATATGACTAGAAATCATACCACATTCACAACGGCGTGCAGATCGATCCATAATTTACCATAGGCCCATATAAAGTCCACTCTCAAAAAATACTTTAATACGCCTAAGACCGTAACGAATAATGCTATTATAATAAATTTTAGACTGTTTCGGTTTTATATGACTAGGAATCACTTTGTCAAATTTCGTGAAGATCGGCCCATAATTATCCATATAAAGCCCACTCCAGAAACATTTTACCTGTCGGTGGAGGGCATCAAAGATTCGGCACAGCCAAGTATAGCACTTTTTCATCGTAAAGATGTCTTTGGAACACAGAAGAAGCCATTTGATTTGTTCTTAATGAAGTTTTTCAGGGTTACCTCTCTAGATTTTCAGAGAAATTCAATTATTATTTTGCTATTAGGAAGTTCCTTAAAACCTTTCGTTTTATATACACCGAGTACCATATACAGGTAGTGACGGCTAATAGCGTTTCTACCATTTACAGATTTACTTCAATATCTTTATTACAAAGCATTTCATTTTTATTAAAAATAAAAGGAAAAACAAAAATTAAAATATTTATTACATTTGAAAACCTCTAACAAATTCACAACTTAATTTTTTTCCTTTCCTCACCACTTTTTTCAACACATTATTAAAAATACAAATAAAAGCACATTAAATCCGCTTACGGATGACATAATTAAATCCTGGCACTAATTAAATTCTCAATTCACATTAAAATAAAAATGGACCCAACTATTTACAGCAGCAACCAAACGAACGAACCAACAAGAAAAAAATAATAAAATAAAAAGTTCTACAACACATTTAAAAAACCAACCAGGAAAACCTCATGGAGTTGCACGAAACAAAAATATTAAAATGGTCACTTTTCACATTTAATTTTTCAAAACTACCTTAATTGCTGGGTACACAAACCAAACCAAAACAAAAAAAAAGGCGAAATATGCAAAAAAAAAACTTTTGGCTTAACATTTAATTGTATGAAAGTTCATTTGATAATCCGAAAGGATACTGGCAACATCAATAGAAGCAGGAGTAGCAAAAGCCAGGAAGCATTCATTAACGGACAATATAAAAACGCATGAATGTGTAGAGATGTCTACAAGAATGTATAAAGAGATTTGTGTGGGTATTTTAATGTACTCCTTGTTGAGTCTAAGAGACCCATTTCAGCACATGTGTCCTTTTGACAAAAAAAAAAAAAGACTACGGTCTGAATTTTCACAGGAGAGCAGAGTTGATTGTAGTTCTTTTCAGCATAATGTACACTGAGAGAAAATTAAATTTTGGTTCGAAAAATCTTATTTAGTTAACAAAATTATTAATATTTTTTTTAATCGCTGTTCTGAAAGTAAAATTTTCGTTTTGTTTTTGTTGGGACTATATTACTTCCAAAAAGTTGTATAAACCTTATAAACAAAGTGGGGGTTTTTAGGGTGAAATGTTAAAGTTTGCTAACTATCCCGCTTACGGAAGGCGTGCATTTTATATGGCGAGTCTCAACTTTAAAGCGCTTTATTCAGCTTTTCACACTGATTTGGTTGTTGTTACAGTTGATAATGACGCTGCTCTTGTCTCATTCTCTAGATTGAGAGCAAACTGCCTAAATTAGAGATTTTCATCGGGTTCGGTCGGGAGCTTTTTGTACAGTTTCATTCTATGAAATTGTGATGATGTTAGTTGGTTTAACTTTAAAGTACGTAAGGTTGTCTTTGAGCATCCTCGTCGACGGGGATCTTGTTGTTTAACGCCAAAGCATTCTGCGATTGTGTTTGTTTTTTTGAACAGTCCTTCTTTAATATTCTCCTTTACAAACATGCTTCGTAGTAAGGAAATTTTATGACGTTTACTTATCCTACTGCATCTCTGTATATTCTATTGTATAGCGTATAAATGTGCGCTTACTTTTTAAAATGTATCATAATTGCTTCACAAAATAATAAAATTTTTTTGGGCTAGTTACTTGTGCCAAGTTTTGTAAGGTTTTAAACATGTGTAAGCAGTTTATGCAGGTTAAGGGCTATTCCGTTACTGATTGTTGCCAATTGAAATAAGTTTTGTGTTGAGGCCAAGGAAGGATTACGTATCAAATTTCATCTGTTTGTCTTTCCTGATAAGCTTCCGATCAAGGTAATACAGGCATATCGCGTCAAATAATCTACAAATCAAGTTATTTGCTAATCAGTTCGTGCACCAGCATTGCATACCTGTATTGCATGGTAAGACTACGGAACCTTATAAAGCTCTTCCTGGAAAAATTTCATTAAATTATCTTTAAGATAGATATGTAGAAGGCCATATGCACCGCGACCCAGAGGATCTTTTGTGCAGCCTTCGTTTCTCACCATGCCAGGTTCAAGCTGCGCATTAAGCCCACCACCCTGCCCAGTGGGAGATTATAGATTTCAGTTGAGCAGACGTAGCCTACCTGCCCTGCTACGCGATAGAAACTCACGAAACTCTTGGACTGTCTTAATCCAGAAATGGACGTCCACGTGTGAAGGAATTCCCATTTGGACGGGCGAAGGGCGGCTCGTCTACTCTCAGTTGAAATTGTTGGACACGCTTCATTGATTGTGGCAAAAAATACTTTGATAAAAATATCATTATATATTATCTTTCACATACAGACGGACTATAAGATCCCTGAAGGAAATGTCAATACTGAAACTGTTATGATGTAATAGACATTGTAAAGTTCTTGACAACATCACGTCTCTCATAAAGGAGTTATACTCTAACTTTACATGCAAAGTACGTTTCAAAGGCCAATAAAGTAAGACTCTTGAATTGACACGGGCGCGAAACAAGGCTGTACTTGATCAACTGTTCTCTTTCTCCCAGTTCTGAACACACCTCTTCTATAAAATAGACAGAGAGGCGATAAGCGGAATACAATGGCATATTAACCAGCAACTGCATGATATTGAAAATGCAGATGACATATGCCAATTGTCATCTACGCTGGTAGGACTTCGACAAAAGCTGGAAAGACTGCATGAACATGGCATACTTGTCGGACTTAAGATTAACATATTAAAAAGTAAGTCGATGCAAATCGGCACCCTAAACACAGACCCGATCCTTTTAAGCGGCACACAAGCAGAAGAGGTGGATAAATTCCTAATAAACAAGGTCGACGGTGCAGATGAAGACGTTTCCAACAGAATAAACCGCGTACGAAGTGCACTTGCAACTTTAGGTAAAGTATGTAACTCTTCGCAAATATCGAAATCATTCCTGCTTTATGGCTTCAAAGCATGGAAAGTAACTCAATCATATATCCTGCAAACGTCAGTGTTTGTAAATAAATGTCTGCTCAATATCAACAGAATATTTCGGCCCAACCACTTCTCAAACACCGCCGTGTTGTCATGCAGCAATCAAACTCCCATTGCATGATGTTCGCCGTCGTTAATGGATATGGTTAGGTCACATGGATATGGATAGATGATAGGTTATATCATAGGTCATATTTTTGAAGTCGACTTAACAACAAAGAAATGGAACAAAATTTGTTGTCATCTTTATTATTACACATTTTATGCATTCCGAGTAACATGAATTACATCCATATTTACTCATCAATGCTCCGCACTGTATATTTGTGTGGGGTGCTTGAAGAGGCTTCGCGTCTTAATTATGGCTTTATCCCATATCTTCCCAAGGTATTAAAATCGCAAAAATCCAAAATTTTTTTTTAGCAATTTTAGATAATTATCTGTCAAAACAAGCAAAAATATTTTTACTTTTTTAAAATCATGAGCGTCGTTAGCCTGTCCTACTGGTGAAAGACGGTATAACTGATAGTGGGAACATCATCATTTGCCAATACCATCTCTTCAGCCTTAAAGCAATTCTATATTAACCAACATTTTGATCGAGTCTATCTACGCCACCCATGAATTTGTTTACAATTGATAGAAGTGTGGTTGATCGACGTCCACCCGTTTCTTATTACACCACCTTTTTACTTTTCCAAGTGGCTGAACAGCGCTTAAAGTTGTGTTGGAATTTACGCCGGTGACTTGATGGTAAGAGCCCCTTGCAGTTTTTTTTCATCTCCTTTACGTGCTCTATTGGTGAACCTTCAAGTCTATTAGCTCGAAGAGTTCCGGTGGCGTCATAACCCATTTTCTTTACTTCATCAAACAGACGGAAAGACGTAAAAAAGTTATCCATAAAAAAATGTAATGTTCTCCATCAGGTAGCTTGGAAATCAAATTAGTTACTACGGAGCCACCTTCGCCTAAGTTTGGGTTTGTGTTACCTGTTTTAGCTGCTTGATATGGTTCTCCATTAATCAGATAACCCAACCGAGTACAGAGGGACCAAATTTTATAGCCGAACCGGATTTGTTTTTCATTGATATGTTGTTTAGTCCCATGCCTCCCGAAATATGGTACCATCGACTCGTCTATGGACAAATACTTATCCCCGGGAAAATACTTTAACCACCTTTCGTTCATCATGTCCCATAGAGGTCTTACTTTGGAAAATTTGTCTTCAGACGACAGTTGGTTATTGTCAGATGCATGAAAATACCGAAAAATCTCTTCGAAACGATTACGAGACATGCATGATGCTACTCCTGGATGAGGAGTATCAATACTTTCGTCCCAATACAATCTATAGCGCGAAGCGCTGTTGTAGCCAGACAAAAGTAAAATGCCTACAAAATTCTGCAATTCTTCACTTGTTAATCGGAAGTTAACTTGTCCTTTTGCTATAGCATTATTTGCTGTGCTAGAGCGCAACAATTCATAAACTTCATTGTCGAAAAACATCTCAAAAAATACCAGAGGATTATCCTTATCTAATACAAAATTTGGAACACTTGACTCTTTTTCAGGTTCTGAAGATATGTCCTTTTGTCTCCACTTTCTATTGACGACAATCTTAGCCTTCTTACCGGGTGGTTCCTCTGTTGAACAGGACGACTGCTGGTTCCCTTGTTTAACCGTCATGAACGGAATCACTTCTATTGTTTCCAAAGCTCCTTCAGTTGATGGTAACTGGCATCGCACTTCAGCCTCAGCTTTCAATTGCCCACGAGCAAGGTTGCTGATGTCCCCGGACTCTTCGCCTCCGCTGTCATCATCACTAATGTCGTTATTATCCGGTGGTTTGATAAATATATCCGCCGATATAATGGGGCTTTCATCTTCCAGAGCCGATATAATTTGGTGTACGTTCAATCTTCAAAAAATATCGTTAAAACCCGTTAAAATCTAATACAAAATTATTTGTAATTAACAACTTGAAAGCAATCTTCACGGTGCCTCGTATTCCCAACGCACCTTAAATGGGGCGTTATGTTAAAACTACATTTTTCGCATATAAACAATAAAACTTTTTTATTTTAAAATGCAAAACTACAGTTTAGATACTTGGTAAAATGAAAATAATAAAAATCTAATTTTAAATAAAACTTAATTTTTGTAATTACTTTCCCCTTTCTGGAACTCACTTTGGTGAAATTTCACAAAACTACACAAAATTAAAAAAAAACCACAGCGCGTAAAACAAAACTAGACGTTGTAAGGAATGTAAAAATATGTCTTCTTAACTGTGGGTTTTTTTTTTTTTTTACTGTTAGGACCAGCACTCAGGGGATGGCCCCTACTAATGCATTGCATTGTGTTGGAACTAGGAAAATAGGTTATGGGAAGGAGGATAGAGGGAGTAGTGTTTGTGAACATTCGATTTGAACTTAATCATGTCGTAAGTGAGAGGGAAGACTTCTGCAGGAAGGTTATTCCACATACGAACAGTCCGGGAAAAAAACTAATTCTCTCTGTAATGCGTTGTACGATTCACCTGCCAATCGACCACATAAGGATGGGCTCTTGAGGAAAAACGTGTATTTCGAACAAATGTACGGGTTTCGGGAACCAGATCCCTGATTTCGTCGGAACACATCCCATTGTAGTAACGATAAAACAGGCAAATACAACCCACATTGCGACGGTGCTCAAGGGAGTCAATAGAATTGGTTACCCTACTGTCACCAATGAGTACCCTCGCCCTCTCCTGCACGCGGTCGAGAAGCTCCAAAATAGACTTTGAAGCACCGGCCCACACATGAGAGTTGTATTCCATACGCGGTCGGATATAGGTGGTATAAATAGTAAGGAGATCAGATGGAGTGAAGTATATCCTACACCGTCTTAGAAAACCGAGGCACTTGAATGCTTCTTTCGACACCTTGAATATATGTTCAGTCCATCGGACGTCACATTGTATCCTCATGCCCAGAACATCAAGAGATTCTGATTCCTCAATAACTATACCACCCATATATACAGATGAGGCACCTTGGTTTGTCGCGCGTTTATGCGTAAGCACGCAACATTGGGTTTTTCGGGCATTAAAATCGACCCTATTTGCACGACCCCATTCCGAGACTATGTCAAGGTCTCGGCCAAGCGTATCATTCATATTCTGCCTCATAGCAACGACATCGGATACGCTTGGTCTGCACTCGAATGAGTACGAATGGCAAAGGTTGCTGTCATCTGCAAAAGAGTAGATAGGGTTGGAAGTTTGACAAAGGAGGTCATTTAGAAAGATAAGAAATAGAGTAGGAGAAAGAACGGAGCCTTGCGGTACACCTGAATGAATCTTGAACTCGTTTGACGAAACCCCATCTATAACAACTCGTAGTTTGGATTAACGAACAAAATTAAAAAAAGGGCACTTTTAAACTAAAAGCAACTGCACCTTAAATGGGGCGCGGGGATAATATGGGTTAATAATAAACGATAAATAATAAAAATAAATTTTTAAAGTCTTAATTAAAGAGAAACACAAGATTATTTTTCTGTTACCAAAACTATTTACTATAAAATTTCTTTCTCTGTACTTCCTACACAAAAACATGGAAAGACATACGAGTACATTGAAAATGATAATAATAATTTTTAAGGTACCAATGTGCTTGCAACAAATTAAAAACCAAGCTAAAATTTCAACAAACAGCATTAAAAAAGTTTTATTTAAAAATATTTTTCAAAAGGCCATTTTACAAGGAATGACAAACTAAAACACAGAAAATGAATTCAAAGTAGAGATACATAAATATTTTTACATTTTGAAAGGTATAAAATGAATGTAAAAGCTGATTTTCCATACCCAGTTTGTTAATTCACATAGAAAACATTGAAAGGGAGGATTGTATTCGGAAGTTTTTCAGTTCATTTTTACATAACGCCAACGTACTTATGTGAGTGTTTTGAAAAAAAAAAACAAACTTTTGCTCATTGTCAACCACAAAATTGTTGCATGAGGTGTTAAATGGTTTCGCTATAAACTTTTATAGCGTTTGTATGTTTAACTAGAAATATCTTTTAGTGTCAGTGTGTGTCAGAATATGAATATAAATTTATTCATTTTACATATGTATTGTATGTGAAAATTGTATTATATTGCCACCAGCAATAACAACATATGAAAAAAATTCAAAAACCCTTTTTCACATTTCATTATTTTCATCTTAGATTAATTGCAAAAAATTTTCCACAAAATTAATTTAGAGTATTACAACACAAATGAAATTGGTCAAGGATTATAATCTGAGTATTTAATAATCTTAAAAAAGGATGAATATTTGAAATGTTAAAGCAACATATTTTTGTTGAAATATTTGAAAAAGTAAAGGGCAGCAGATTAAATCTACAAAATTAAAATTTATATAAAATAAAAGGTGAAGAAATATTTTAGGTTAATAAATTTGCTTTAAAAGTTTTAATGACTTTGGGTTATGTTAGGTTAAGGTAGTAGCACTGTTACAAAAGGTTGCCAGATAACTTTGTGAAAAATCGTAAATTTCCTGAGAAAAATTAAAAAAAAACGTCGTTCTCGTTTAAAAAAATCAGACAACATAAAATTAAGTTTTTTTAAACAATTTTTCTTCGATTTTTATAAAAAAAAAACATTCAAACAAAAACATAACATCATACCCAACCAGCATTTTCAATCGTGTAAGAGGTACTGGGAGTCTCATGAAGAGAGTTTTATATGTCAATGAGCGCATTTTTTAATCGTAGAAGATTCCTCACTCGGGAGAAGCACGAGTGATATTCTTCAATAATACAGCAAAAGGCGCTTACTTTAATCGTCGTGGGAATCGTTCGAGATCTGGGTAAAGATTATTTGAGGAGTCTTTCAACAAGCATGAATCTTATGAGACTCATGTAGGTACTATTATCATACAACTCGTGAAATGCACGCCATATAATTGTTAAAAATACGATTTATACAGAAGGTCGCATAAGGTTAATTCGATGATAGTTCTATGCTGGAAATAATCATTTAAAGATTTGTTTAAGATGTTCCAGCCGTACCTTAATAAAAGCGGCACACGTTTTTCAATTTGTCAGAAATTGTCATCCCTATACAATGCGTATGAAGCATCCCTAACTAGCGCGGTGTCAATGCCTTGAAATTGGAGCATCCGATCAATTTTATTTAAATTGACTAGACTCAAAATTCCCTCTAAATTGGAAGAATAAAAAAAAAAAAAAAAATACATTGAAAAATCACACGTCAGTAAACAGTTTTTTCCTATAAAATTTTAAGGGAAAAAACCTAAAAAAGGTTTCTTTTTATAAAATTTTTTTTTGTGCTGCTTTTTCTGGAGACTGAATAAAATCGTTACTTTTTTGAAAAAATTCAACAAATCGGCACTTTGCTAATTTCGGAGCAAAAAACCGTCAAAATGACGATAAATCGTCAAATCTGGCAACCCTGTTGGTACATAATGTTCACCAGTACATCATGATGTACTGGGTGGACTAAATAAAACATACACTCAAAAGAAAAATCAATCAGTCTGAGTGCGAAATACTTAACTTATCCATATTTAATCCCGAATTCGTACTTGATATAAGTCAAAAAATTGAAATTAGATTAATCCTTATCTAAAGCCCTTGCCCCAGAGAACCAGAGACAGAAGGAGAATATCATTATTACTGATTTACTTACCCGTTTAAAACACCAGCACAGCACCATGCCCGACATTTCCTACTTCAAAAATTTGATGTATTTAACTAAATACAAACTAAATGAGAACTTTTGCTTTTTATTTTAATTTTCTTGTTGTTCTGTTGTTTTACACAAAACATGCAAATCGTTTTCTACAACCTTGTGCTCACTTTGTAATTTTACTCTCAGAGTGGCACTACCAACGAAAAGTTCAATCTTTTTTTTACTTGCCTTAAGAATTTTCTAAATATTTTATGAAATTCCGGGATTGGTTTTCGAAAGTAATCCCATTTAGCATTGTTTTAAGTACGTTTTAGTGTTATTCGTACTTTAATTTGTAAGTACGACTCGTACTTAAAGTAAGCATACATTAATTTATCCGGAGTATTTTTCTCTCTGTGTAACAATATTATCGTTTGATCTATTTCAACACTTTGCCGGATAGCTTCTACTTTGTCTTCCAAAGCGGTAGATCTCAGAACGCCCTTCCACAAAACTGCCGAATAAACTCCCAATCATGATGTGGATGTCGAAGCTGATCTTGAATTCAAATATTGACGATATTTTCGCTACTTCATAACAATTGATCGTTGAGAAGAATAGAAAAAGTTCGATCATTTTAACGAGCTGTTGCGTACTGTATGCATTCATTATGGATATCCAAGAATTCAGTTAAAACCTGCAAACATAATTGAACAACTACATTCGAAACTAAAAAGGCTATACCTGTTCAACGTTGGTTGGTCCTTTTTGGGCCACTCTGTACATATTCTATATGGTAGTATTCAGCAACTCCCATTGAAACAAAGTAAAGCTCTAAACCAGCTACTAAATGGCAGCTTATTTAATATTGTTATGGAAAGCAGAGAAGTGCTGCTGATAATTGCGGAAAGGACGCTCTTCTTTAATTTCATTGCAAAAGTCTTTACTGCAGGAAATCTTATGTTTTTATACATTTTGACTTGATCAACTTGAAAACTTTTACAATCCCCGGAGTATACCCAAAAGCCTAGATGTCCCAGCAAATTTTAACTATCTGTGCAGAAACTAAAATTTTCCCATTTGTCTGAAGGAATTATGCCATGTAATCACCGTTCCGAGGAGGTGTGAACGGCTACATGCTTTAAAATTAATTAAATTTATTAATTAAAATTAAATGCTTAAAAAAGTTACACGAATCTAAAAAACCAATTTCCAATGAATTCGCCGCATAAAGGCCCAACCATAATATGCATTGCCGTGCTTAACCTATTGTCAAACACCAACAAAAGCTCCCTCAAATGTATTAATAAATAAACAAAAACAAAATCAAAAAACATTTGTTTCCATATGGAATGTGCGATCTCTTTCGCACTTGGCTTAATCAAATGACAATTTCATAAAACTTAACAAAAAGTTTCCTTAAGTTCAATATGGTTTGCCTCATATGATTTACATGTATTCGCCCATTTGCTTAAGCCAACTTAAGCACATTATGGTTGGACCCTAAATGGGGGTGGATGTTGCTGATAAGCACCTTTATGAAGGAAGCAAAGCAACAGGGACTACAAGATATTTTATTGCAACTTTAGTTAATGTTCTAAATTGGATTTGATTCTGAACCCAAAAGGTAATCAATCTTGCGGACTTTTCCTCTAAAGGTGGAAGTACATAACACGCCATAGTTCGTCGACGAGTATCGTGCGTTTAAAAACTTTAGCGCGTAAAAAATTGCAAGTTACACAACACGCGTTACAAAAGCCATTCCTGTCAGCTGTTTTTTATTTGTTTACTTATTTGTGCATTAAAAACGGGTTCGAAAGTATATCAAGATTTTGTTATTTTATTGAATTTATTCTTTTTATATAAATATTGTATGGTTTTGAAGCTCTTCAATAAGTTTTTCTTTCATGATTCACAAATTTGTTAAACTATTCCTTTTATTGTCAGCTGATTACTTGTCAAAAATACACAAAGCGTTAAAAAGTTTAAAGTTAACCAACTTTCTGGCGCAAACGCGTTAAAATATTTTGCATGTAGCTTGTTCTATGAAAATACACTAGTTTAACTTTTTTTTGACAGAAGACGACAGAGCGCGCGCGCACTAACGCGTGTTATGTACTTCAACCTTAATGGTCGTTCATTGTTTTACCGTATGCTCGCAATTGCAATTGCATTTTTATTTGATTTTTTTACAACATCATAAAACTCTCATTTGACATTTCATTGCTGTAATTCTGTGCGAATTAATAACAGCAAGTTAAAACTTGCGGCAAAAACTGTGTGTGTATACCTTCTGTCACATGTCTTCATAGCTGTGTTTCAAACAATAATAATATGGACATTGAAAAATTCCCATCAATATTTTCGATAGTTTAAGACTATCGATAGTTTCCCAGCACTACTTCACGCGGCTTAAAACAACTAATACTAAAGTTTTAATTTTTGCGATGTGTGTGTGTTTTTTTTTTTTTTTTATGAACATTTTTGTTAACAATGCTAACATTTTTTACGCTAGAGGAGTCATAGGGCCTTTTTGCGAAAACCCCTGAGGCCAAACGACTTTTATGAACGACGCGAGCGCCACAGAGCCAAGCTAACCGACTTTCTTCCACTTCAGCTGGATAAATTTCGACTGGAGAACATGTGAAATTCTGAGAGTTGCTTCTCTAGGTCGCCTAATCTCTTTTTTTATGGTTTGCACTGGACAGCAATATCGATCAATTTTAGTTATTTTAGACTTAATTTCGTAGAGTGCCTTGAAGTCACGAATCTATATCAACAACCCCGAGTCGATCCGACCGCCGCAAGTTCTGGCAGCAGTGATGGAAAATGCCAAACTAAAATATTTAATTCACTAAAAAAGTCAAAGAACATCGGGTGACAATATCTGCGCCATCTTGTATGTTTGTTTAACCGTGTATGTGGTTTAGTTGGCCCTTAAATAAAATTTAATCTATTTTAAGTTTGACCTTAAAACTATCAAAGAAATTCATGAAATTATCTAAAATCTACAAATTTAATAACTATCCACATTATAGTTACATAAATTCATCCTTTTGTTAGTTTATTAATGCAGCAGGAGAACAAAAAAAAAATATAAAAATAAATATGAGACAACCTGTCTCTAAAGAATTTATAACAATAATATATTGTTAAAATATACATTTTATTTCTTTTATCATATTTTGACGATCATCAAGCCAAAATAAGAAAAACTCACAACTCTTTTACATACACATTTTTAACAATAAAGTCTCGCTCTTATACAGAAAGAACAGCAGCAAAAGCATTGATTTATATGTCTATACAGGCAATTGTGGCAGTAGCAAACTGGAGTTTCAAAGGCAAATAGTAATTTTGGTAGTTGCAGCTGGAATACAGGCAGTAGCGGCTGGGGCACTATAATGCACTCACTAACTGACTTTTCTGACTTCTTCGCTCACTCATTCATACCACTTACCAAAGAACACATTTTTAATACAATGAACTTGGGCGTCAATAAAATTGCAGTTTTCATTTGATCAACATATAAAAAGAGTGAACAAGAAATTTTAACACCAACATAATTCATTTCCGCTCATTGTCAACAGAAAATATTCATTCTCACTCATTCATATTTTAATAGACACACAGATTTATCCAAAGTAAATGTTTTATTTATGTGTGTGTGTGTGTGGAAATATATTAAGATCCATTCAATGCATTGCACAGGATAAAGGACCCCATTTTGAACAATGAAAGGTTTTCTATTGTGTAAATTTAAAAAAAAATATTAAAACCGATATGAAAATAAAATATATAAATATAATAAAAAGACAAAAACAAAAATAAACTTTATAACAATGCAGGTAAACTGCTGAAATGCAGTTTAAAGAAATATTTTAACAAAAGTGGTGAATTCGAATTATTAGGTGCTCTACTTGATGAGAAAGAGTTATTTCTTAGTATGAGATTGTGAAGCAAAAGCTCCATGCAGAATAAATACACCGAGCAGACTTCTATATTCTTCTTGTTTTTCAGTAGACTGCTAATTTTAAAAATTTTTCTAATATTTCCGATAAATAATAGGAAAAGCGCAGCAATCGATACAGCTTAAAGTTTAAAGAAACCAACAAGCAATTTAGTACTTTTTCAACGTTTTAGTACTTTTTATAAAACATATTTTTTATTGAAAAATAAACTTAAAAAACAATATACATATATGGGTAATTCCATGTCCAAACGACCAAGAGTGGGACACGACCCCATCCGATTTTAATGAAATTTGGTGAGAAGGTTCCTTTTATCTTATTAGGAACATATATGAACGAAAAAAATTTTTAAAATTTGTTTTTCGAAAGTTATGCCATATTCAAAATGTCATAATTTCGGGACTAAGTCAAAAAATAGGTTTTTGACTTAGTCCGTTTTTAAAATTTAACATTTTGCAGATATTACATTTATAAAAAAAAAATTTTTTTTTCAATTTATGGTTTGTAGCCCCAAGTATTCTCTTTAAAATGACATCAAAATCATCTTCGTATGTCAATTAGTTTTCGAGATATTGAAGAAATAAGCTCAACACATTCGGCTAATTCTGCGAAATTATGACATTTTGAATATGACATAACTTTCGAAAAACAAATTTTAAAAATTTTCTTCGTTCATATATGTTCCTTCTCACCAAATTTCATTAAAATCGGAAGGGGTCGTGTCCCACTCTTGGTCGTTTTGACATGGAATTACCCATATAAAACTTAAAAAAAATTAATTAATTTTAGTATAAAAAATATAAAATTTTCGCTTAAAAAACTAGAAATAAATTCACTTTGATATAGAAATATATGTAATCGCATATATACTTTCTAGAAATGTATTAATTTTTGCGGCTTTCCCTACCTTTTACAACTTCTTAATGTGATATTCTCGGCTAGCAAGCCGTTGTGTATGGCTCAATACATTGAGCATACATTAACAATACAAATGGCGCCTTTTTTGTAGTTCGAATTATCCTTTTTTTTTATCTATTGAAACTTTTTCCTCCAACCGTCCTGAAAACCAGCAAGATAGACTCTTGTTTTTTTTTTGAAATTGTAAAATTTTGAATTGATTAAAAATACACAAGCTTTAATATTAAAATTACCCAGCAGCCTCTATTTTTGCAAAGTCTTAAGCCTTTTTTATTTTCGTTTTTAATTCCCGAAAAAAAGTTTATTATATATTTTCTAGTGGTGTTCAAAATCTGTTTTTCAACTAGTGGTGAGTAAAAATAGTACATACATAGTAAATACATTAGGGTGACCTTTAAAATCAAAAGTTGGATTTATTTAGGTCTCACTCACCAACTTGGTGGGTATTGATAAAAAAAACAACTCCAAAAAATTTTTAGGACGATCGGCGAAGGCTAAGCCGTCCCTCAAGCCCGCCAAAGTTTGAGAAAAATCGTAAAGTCCGATTTTTATGACTTATATTTAGGAAAATATTATTTTTACATAAAAATCGTTTTCTAAGAAGTTGTTGTTAGTAAAGTTTCCAACAACATTTGCCTTAACAAGTTTTCTCTAAAACTCATATTGAACAAAACCTAATTAAAATAAAAAGTAAACAGCAGCATTGATGCGAATTTTTTCTTTAGAACTGTTTTTTCTTACACACGTTTGCTTAAAAAAAATAGTCAAACGGATATCCTTTTTTTTTTACGTACCACGGTCGATAAAGTTGGTGCAATTGTACTTTTTTGATACAATTCAAACCCAAAAAGTATGGTGGTACCCCCGTGACTCATTTGGTACTATTTCCAAATTGTTCAAACCTAAATATTTATAATTGATATTAAATGGCAACTCGTATTTACTGTCCAATGAATATAAACGGATTCCAGTGTTTAATGCAAATTGTTTTGCCAAAGTGCAAATGCAAAATTACGTAGCGTTTTTATGAAATCTTAAGGAAACTCTGTGTATTTTGTTGTTGGATTTAACAAAACCGCTATGATATTTTGCAAGACCATTTGCACCAAACACTAAACTTCGCTATGGTGAATAGATTTTTGCACTTGATCATTGGACGATTGCATATGCCACATTCTAAATCAAGTATCAGCGGCAGCATATAAGCCTTCATGCCAAAATATTATAAAAACAAAGGAACGAAAAAGACCGTATGTACCAATGGTTTCAAGTGTAACCGAAACAAAAGTAGTTTTCTTTTATAAAAAAAAAAATCATTTATTACTATTGGGGTCGAATAAGTACGATTTTAGAAGTTCGTAAGTACGATATTGGTTTTCTCGTTTATCATCCCTGTAACATACCTGTACGCTTTCTTTATTCTTTAAGGGGGCTCTCATATAAAATTGTCAACACAGACTAGAAATATATTGAAGAAAAAGCCCCAGAACTGCCAAGGAATCGCCCCATGGGGGATAAAATATATCACGGACCTTCATTAGTTGTTTGTGCTTAACATTTTCTTAAAACATACTTGCCTTATATCTTCACCCTTTAGGCGGGCTCCCATACAAATATGCTGGTTTAATATGGTCATACATTTGACCCTTAGTTGGGTCAAATGTATGGCCAACCTCACATAATTTGTTTTATCCCCATTGCCAAAAAAAATTTGGTTTCTAAAACGACTACGCATATTAGAAAAACCTATAACAATTGTTAAAGGTAATATTATTGTGGAATTTCGTTTTTGAGTTACGCTGTGCAACCGTTTTCGAATTTTTGAAAACAAGAGCTAACCTGAAAAACGGTTAACACCACTGAATTCAGCGTACCTAAATTAGGGTAAAACGCCAGGTGCCCGGCTGGTCGGTTTTTTTTTAAATAAATAATAAAAATGTTTTTCAACAAAACTAATTCATAGAAAATGCGTTTCTTTAATGAATTAAAAATTAGATTTTTTAGTGGCTTATTCGATATTTTCAGTTTATTTTGTTTAATAAGAGATAAATGAAAACAAGTTAAAAAATTTTCTACAAAATTAATATTTTCTAAGTTATTAAACATAAAAGTCAGATTTCATGTAAAATTATAATTTTTCTCAAGCTTTGGTGGGCTTTAGGGACGGCCTAGCCTTCGCCGATCGTCATAAAAAAAAATTTTTAAGTTGTTTTTTTATCAATACCCACCAAATTGGCGATGGATACCTAAATAAATCCAACTTTTTGGCTTTGAATTTTATCAAAAAAGTACATTTGCACCAACTTTATCAACCGTGGTACGTTAGAAACAAATGATATGCGTTTGACTATTTTTTTTAAGCAAACGCACAAAAACAAAAATATTAAAGCTGAATTAACGTGTGTAAGAAGAAACAGTTTTAAAGAAAAAATTCGCATCAATGCTGCTGTTTACTTTTTATTTTAATTAGGTTTTGTTCAATATGAGTTTTAGAGAAAACTTGTTAAGGCAAAAGTTGTTGGAAACTTTACTAACAACAACTTCTTAGAGAACGATTTTTATGTAAAAATAATATTTTCCTAAATATAAGTCATACAAGTCGGACTTTACGATTTTTCTCAAACTTTGGCGGGCTTGAGTTGTTTTTTTTATCAATACCCACCGAATTGGGGGGTTAGAGCATGGAAAAATAGAAAAAAAATTGATCCATACAGTTAACGACCACCCTGAGATACATACATAATTGGGGGATTCACAAGGTTGTCATAAAGTTGTAAAGTCATATGTTTTAAAATAATTAAAAGAACTAGATATATATGACTGCTGTGGGCAACCGTTTATTATTTAGATTTCTACTGTATAGCTATGACTAGGGATGGGATTTTCATACACTAAAAAATCGAAAATATGGCTTAAAATATGCACTAAAAAATCAAAAATATGCACTTAAAACTTGAAAAATAAGCAAAAAAATTCGGGTACGCTGAATCCAGTGGTGACCGCCGGAGGAGGTTGCACAACAATAAAATTTTCTTTAAAAAAAGTAAAGCCTCTTTCTAATAAGCGCAGTCGTTTTAAAAACATAATTTTTTTTTTATCAAAATTTTTGTTTTTTAAAAATTCATAAGAAATTGAAAAATGCTGCATTGCAGACATATAAAATACGAAGCTGCTAACAAAACAAGCCATAAGTGATTAAAATCTGTTAGGAACTTTTCACAAAAGTCGATTAATTTTATTTGTTTTAATTAATTTAAGAATTTCATACAACGCTATATTTGTATGGGATAGGGGGCTCCCAAAAGTGGAGATAAGGGACAAGTATGTATTAAGAGCATGTTAAGCACAAAAAAAAAAAAAAAATAATGAAGGTCGGCCATACATTTTATCCACCTAGGGGCGACTCCTGGGCATTTATGGGACTTTTTCTTCAATATATTTCTAGTCTGCATTGAACATATTGTATGGGAGCCCCTTAAGGAATGGAGCTAGCGGGTGGATATGTTAGAAATAAATGATTGAGATGAAAAATAAAGTGGGGTTGGTCATACATTTGACTCATCTAAGGTCATCCTAAGCGCAGCAGGCGCTAAATTCAAGAATTTCATTAAACGGCCATATTTGTTTGGGAGCACCCCTTAGGATTGGAGATACATGGCAAGTATGTTTTAAGAAAATGTTAAGAACAAAAAAATAATGGAGGACGGTCATACATTTTATCCCCCTAGCGGCGCCTCCTGGGCATCTATGGGACTTTTTCTTCAATATATTTCTAGTCTGCATTGAACATATTGTATGGGAGCCCCCCTTAAGGAATGGAGCTTGCGGGTGGATATGTTAGAAATAAATGATTGTGATGAAGAATAAAGTTGGGGTTGGTGATATCTAGGGGAATTATTGGCACTGCAGGAGTCAAATTTAAGAATTGTTGTGCAACCTCCTCAATTTTCGAAATAACAGTATATCTCGAAAACCAGAGCCAACTGGATTCAGCGTACCCGAATTATGTTTAAACACCATGTGCCCGGCTTGTCTGTTTTTTCAACTAGCATAACTAATTTAAATTTTTGTAAAAGTAAAACTTTGTCTTGTACTTGAAGAAAATTTTTTTTTCAGACCCCACTTTGATTCAAGATCAGCTGCCGTATTCTATAATTCGCTTAGCTAAAGCTAAATCTCGATCGCTAAAATTCCTTAAAGAAAACAAAATTTAAAATTTTTAGCGATGACACTAAAAGCTAAAATTGCGGCAAATTAAATTTGTATTGCATTGCCAAATTTAGCAATGCTCAGGTAACTGAATTACATGTGTAGCCAAAAATTGCTAAATCAACTTTATAGATTTTTAGCGATAGAGATTTAGCTTTAGCGAATTACGGCTGCAGATCAAAAATATTTATTATATTTTTTAGAATCTCTAATTTTTTTTGTAAAATGTTTTGGATTTTTTTTTTATTTGTCGGGCTATTCCTCTTCCACATTGTAAATGTTACTTTTTGCAATATCAATTAATTTGACTTGAGTATTAAATGAACTAAATTATTATTATTGTTATTGTTTCACCAATATTACCGTAATTGGAAAATACAAATGCTTATTGACTTCTGATGTTATTTGAATTTAATATTTCTTTGACTTTTTTAATTGCATAACCATCGGTATCAACAAGCCCTTCTGACACTCTTAAATAACTCAAAGTTTTTTGAATAGAATTCTGAAGCATGCCTGGCCTGGCTACCACCATCTTGCTACTACTGGCTACGGTCCAAGTGAATCAAGGGATACATTTAATGTAAAATTGCAATATCATTAAATTGGCTCTGCAATGCGGTATACCCATGTGTCAAACAAGTAATTTGTAAGAGTTCTGGAAAAAATATTTAAAACCCATTGCAAGCCCTAAAAATGTAAGGTGCTACATCAGTTTAAAAAAGTTTTAAGAACTTTTTTTATAATAAAAAAATTATTCAAAAATTTCAAAATATGCATTTAAAATCTAAATATGCAAAAACATGAATTTTCACCAAAATATGCAACAATATGCAAAATCAAAGCAATGCCATTTAAACTCAAACTTAATGATTCGGAAAGATAATTGTTCGATATCGATCTTAGACTATCGACGAAAAAGATGCACTTACATGGAAATCGCATCCCTAGTTATGACAAATTAATGAACACAGCATTACAATTTTTATTTTGTTTATAAACAATTGTAAGATATTATTTTGGACATTATGACGATATTACTCGAAATTTAAGTTCGCCTTAAAATTTTACGAATCATGATATCTTACTCAAGCTAGTAAAAGTTGCTAAGAAAAAGCATAAAACTTTCTGATTTTTGGTTAATAATTTAATATATGTCTTGACCGCAACAAATGTTAATGCTGATGTCTGTTTTTATAAATATAAATTAATAATAAATAGATATCATGTAGATATCACTTCTGAAATAATTGAACTGTCGGTGGTGGATATCAAAGATTCGGCACAGCCGAATATAGCACCCTTTACTTAATTCAACATATTTAAATTAAAGAAAGTGCAATTTCTTCCACTTCTTCATTTGTCAATGGCCAACAAAAAACTGTGGCCTTTACTTCTGATTCATTCATTAAACGCAAACAGTCGCTGTTAAACCAACTCAAAAAGCGAAAAGTTGTACACAAATTTTCGTTTTTTTCGACGGTTTTTGGTTTCGACTGCAGTTTTTTAAACCCTGGTAATAATTCAAAGCCTTTTGATACAAAACAGTTTTCGTTAAGAAGACGGCGGTTTTCTTCACCACAACATTTGGAGAGAACAAACTGGGTTCAGACCTGGAAGATCATGTGTTGACCATATTAACACAACACGCACTATCATCGAGCAATCCATCGAGTACAACAGCAGCCTCAACTTTCTATTTGTAGATTTTGAACGTGCTTTCGATACGGTATCCAGACCGGCACACTGGAACTCTCTGAGTAGCAACGGACTCCCGCCTAAAATAATCCACTTTATTCGTGAGATTTATATAAATGTTAAATGTAAAGTTCGATACAAAGGCGAAGAAAGCCAACAATTCGAGCCCAACACAGGAGTAAAATAAGGCTGTGTTCTGTCACCCAAACTATTTCTACTGCTGTTGGATTGCGTGCTTCAGCAAACAAACTCCGAAACCCACTATGGCATCCGCTGGAACATGAGTGAGTTCATCGCCTATCCATCAATGCAAATAAAGTTGGCCTCAAAATAAACGTAATGAAAACTAAACTAATGCGGATTGGCACTAGCAACACAACCCCATAGATCGAAGATATATACTCCTTTTCATATCTCGGCGGCACAATTTGCAAAGACGTAGGCTCCAGTACCGATATATCTGATAGAGTAAACAAAGCCCGGACCGCATTCCATTCCCTGCATAGAATATGGAGGGCGAACAATATAACCACCATCACAAAGCTGAGAATCTTTAACTATAGTGTCAAATCGGTACTGCTGTACTGGTGCACGACGCAAGCTACACGCAGGAAATTGCAATCTTTTTGCAAAAAATGCCTGAAAGAAGTTTTGCGAATTTTCTGGCAGAACTGGGTAACCAATGAACAACAGCTCTTAATGGCGAACTGCAAACCAATGGAGTACGAAATCTGAAACGCAAATGGACTTGGATTGAAAACACCCTAAGAAGGCCACCTGACGAAATCGCAAGGCATGCACTGGACTGGACACCACAGGGCCATAGACATCCTGGAAGGCCCAGAAACACATGGATAAGAATGGTAAAAAGCGAATGCAAATCTCATAAGGTGACTTGGAACCAAGCAAAGATCGTAACTAATGACCGAGTAAAGTGGAGAGAATTTGTTGATGCCCTATGTTTTTCGTGAACTTTTATTTAATTTACAATTACCACGTTGTAAATTTTATAAAAAAGAAAATATATGTATCTAGACTTAATATGAGCCCCACACAAAATTTAGCGGAGTGGTTTTAAATTTATTTAACTATGGGTTTTGAAAACAGTTTTTGTTTAAATTTTGTCAGAAAGTCTCTAGACAACTGCGAGCATATAAAAAACCATCAAGATTAAAATTTTAGTTTGCCAAGAATCAATATTTTGAAATGTTTTCTTTCTTTTTTGTAGTATTTTTCAAAACCTAAAAAAATTTTATTTAACTGATACGCGTTAAACATTTAATAAAAAAAATAGTAACACGCGTTTTTGTTCAGTTCTATAAATAAAAAACAAATAAAAAAAAAAAACAAATTTATCCTATAAACCAGAGCTGTAAGTTGTGAATTATAAAAACAATCATAAAATGTGAATGTTCGGCATTGTCAAATCTTATACACTTTCCCCAAAGTGTAATAATAATAAGCATTTTTTTTTTGCTTTTAAAGATCTGTGTTTTATAAAATGAATAAAAGTTGTTAGGTTTATGTCTGTCTCAGCTCTTTTAAAATCGGACTGTAAAATGTTAAGGCACTGTGACCTTAAAATGGGAGCTAAATGAAAAGAATTTCAATAAGCACATTTATATTAAGACTAGTTGAAATAAAAACCCGAATTGGCTTATTTTTAATGCAAAATATCGAATTAGACGACTATCGATAAATTGCAGCCTTAAAAAATGTTTGAATGCTACAAAATAAGTTCACAAATATAGTACGGAGCTGATGGTAGTGATAGCAATATGCCAAAAAATTTTACTTTTTCGTTTTCAAGCTAATAATGCCGAATGCTTTTTAATACTTCGGGGGTAGAGTCAAGTACCCCACTTGCTTATTATTACTTGTCCTAAAACGGATATTTAGGGTGGCCCTTAAAACTTGGATTTTTTTAATTTTTATGAATTTAACGCATTATTTATGTTGTTAGCTACAAAATCAATGTTTTTATGTATTAAATAGTTAGTTTGGGTAGCAGTCTTTCATTTTTGGGTTTTGTTGGAATAATACACTGAAAAAAACAAAGTGGCAAAAACAAAACTTGAAAGTAAGAAAATACGACTTCTTACATTTAGCACGGCACAAATTGGGCTGAAAATTATGGCTTGCCATGCAACACAGTTGTTAATGACATCAAAATCTAAAATTCTGCGGGGGTGCGTGGCGATCGCATTTTTCGTTTACAAGAAAATTAGGAAAATGTCATTTGCCCATATGTCTTCAAGATCAATGATGATCAGAATGCGAAAAGTTGTTGAAAATTGGTGTCCCAGATTGCGCCTTCTAAGCGCCAGCCGTGACGGTCACGTGGCAGAAATCATATTTAGAATTAGTTTCACAAAATGTTCATTGATCATTGATATTAAAAACAAATATGTTCTTGAGGTAGGTTATGACGGACAGAAAATACTGGGATGTCTGAAGAGACAGAACTCCCGTATCCCGATGTATGAGTGGAGTGTTATTCGGGCCGAATATCGCGGAAATAACAGCACATTCCCGTCGTGGTCACCAACAACATTCTCATCGGTATGCAACTCACCGAGTCGGAGAAGAAGCCACCTGATGGAAGTGAAGCTAGTGCAGATTTATCTGCAGCACTCGAGATGTTCTTCCGACACATCTAAGAAGAACCTCGACTTAGGGCTGGTTCAGATACCTTGAACAGTAAATGGTGAAATGAAAGGGTTCTCGGCTAAATCCTATACTCTTCGCAAAAGATTAAGGTAAGCCAAGAACATGTCTTGTAGCGATAAAACACATTAACATTTTCTTGGCTACTGCACATTATAATGATGCATAATCCTGGGATGTGATGTCAACGCTAGGCACATCATCTAGAGCAGTATTGAAATCAACAATAGAGGTTTTAGATTTCATTAATATTAACAAACTTTCGATTTGCAATTCTGGTTCCAAACATTTAGGTTTCCTAGTTCGGGATATTGTAATGGCTGGGAAGAACTACTGAACATCACACTAATGAACGATCAGTTGATAGGTGGAGGGTATAGAACAGTAGGTCTTTCTCGGACTACAACTGATAACTTAAATTATTCTACCCATAGGTCATACGGAGAAATTGTGCTTCAAAAATCCGAGACGGACGGACGGGGTAAAGTTTAACGGAATTTTGAGGCACGGACTTAAAAGGGTGCTAGTCATTCAGTATTTGATTTCTGCACTTAATAAGGTGGAGCAGACCTTAAATAGCTCAATGATTAAGGCGTTTAAAATCTCCTGCGCCATTACAAAAGTCAAGTGCAGTTTCCCTCGCTAGTGGAACTCAAAACCCTCAGCTCTAAGCAAAGAAGCCCATAGCTCTTTTAGAATTAGCTATGTAAGTAAGTAGTGGCTGGAGTTCCAAGACCAAGACGTCGTTTTTTTCATCATTTGATAAAAAAAAAAAAAATAAAACAAAACAAAACAAAACAAAAATACAGGGGTCTAATCACCGCATACGATATCAAGCAAAATTGATCGAAATTACTTATTTTGGTATTATGAAACTCGATATCGAATGAAATGTATTGAATTTGAAATAATAGCATTCGTTATCGAGTAACTCAACATTACATTTATCGAGTTTTCATTCGATACGTCAGTGTCTATCGTATGCAAATACATTCGATTGTTTATTCGATACGATAGTATCGAATGCGGTGATTAGACCCCTGGCCAAATTGCAAAACAGTATAAAAATTGTTTTTTGAATTTATTGCTTTTCAGAAGGCCGCTTTATTTGGGACCTATGGGGATTAATGGATCGACAATCACAAAATTACATCACAAAATTACATTATTAATAGTCGTATAATGCTAAATTGGACCAAATTTTACCACAATATTTATATTTTCTATGGATTTTGTCGTATTTAAATGATTTGCCAGAGTATGAGGCATAATATGAGGCCTATACGAAATTATTTTCCAATATTCTCGAAATTTGGCGGAGTGGTTTCTTATTTAATAGAACTAAGGGGTTTGAAAAAAGTTTTTGCTAAAATATTGTCAGAAAGTCCCTTGAAAACCGCGTATAAAAAGCAATCAAGGTTAAAATGTAAGTTTGCCAAGAAACAATATTTCTAAATTTTTACTTTCTTATTTGTAGTAATTTTAAAAACCTAAAAAATATTTACTCAGTAAAAACTTCGCCTCCTTTTTCAAAATGAATACTCAACACATTATTTTGTAGGCGAAGTTTTTACTGGGCATTTAACATTTAATTAAAAAATGTTAACAGGTGTCAGTTCTAAAATAATTAGAAAAAAAAAATGTTCTATAAACCAGAGCGAATTTAATTAAATTTTGGACGTATGTCCGTCCATCAGATTGTCTGTTCGCGAGTGTTTTGAAATAGGGTTTCCGAAGACCACAGAAACGGGAGCGAGGCTGGTGTTGATGATTATTTTTCTCGATTTACATCGAGTTTTCTCAGAGATCGAACTAAACGAGTTGTTATAGATTAAAGATAGGCAAAAACATTCATGTGTATTTCATAATAATGTTAGTGCTATATGACTCTCCCGCTCTCATTGTTCCGCAGCGTTGCCATAATTCTTTTTTTTTTAAATATGATCGAACTTCATAATAATCCGTTACTGGGTAACATTGTAATACATAATGGTGACATAAAAGAAGAAGTTAAAAAAATGCAAGTTGATTTATCTTTACCTCTAGAAAGTGGAATTAACTTCAGGGAAAAAATATCAACAAAAACATACATCCAAAAAGAAAAAATTAAATTCTAAAGATGCATTCGATGTTTGGATCAACCTTAATATGTGAATCTCCATTTTGTTTTTTTAAAGTTTATAAAAAATAAACACAGAAATCGTCTCACAGATGAACATCTCGAGGCCCCCATGCTTATAAAATGTTGCCCCTACAAGTTTGACACAGATGAATTAATCAAAAGTTTTTAAAAATTTAAGTTCGTCTTTTCTGTCACCATTATGTGTTTCAATGTTAGATAATAATGGATTATAATGAAGTTTGATCAAGCCTTTAAAAGGCAAAACTGTCGTAAGAAATATAATACCAAAATTGAATGAAAAAAATTGTAATCTAAAACTGCACAATTTCAAAAAAGCTTATTTTTAAACAAAGAATTATAAAAACGAACTTAAAAAAAAAAACCATTTTCAAAAAAACTTAATTTTTAAACAAAGAATTATAAAATAAGACTTTTTTTATTATTCTTTTAACAAAAAAAAAAAAAAAAGAAAAAAATCATATTTGGCAACGCTGCTCAAGCAACAAGCGTAACACAACATACCCGTGCGACTCCTCAAGTGAGACTGAATTGTTTTAATTTTTTTCTTCTGTACGTGTGCTTAAGTACGTGTAAATAAAAGAATAACAAAGCGCCCATGGGAGGCATTTTGCCTATCTCTGTTATAGATGGGGTTTAAGATGCATTCAGGCTCCGTTCTTTCTCCTACTCTATTTCTTGTTTTTCTAACAGAGCTACCTAAACAAGAGCGGTAAGCGTTTTTTTAAACATGCAAATTCTATTGCCAATACATTTTCAATAAAATAAAACTACCAAGCGAACTTTCAAATAAGATTTTCCAGCCAGGTGGTGTTAAATTCGCGTTCTAAAGGTTTGTTTCGTATAAACTTTATGAAAATGATAAGTTTTGACATAAAACAGACGCTTGCCGCTCTTATTTAGGTAGCTCAGTAAATGACCCTATCTACTCTTTTGCAGATGACAGCAGCCTATGCCATTCGTACTCATTTGAATGTAGACCAAGCGTATCCGATGTCGATGCTATGAGGCAGAATATGAATGATACGCCTGGCCGAGACCTTGACATAGTCTCGGAATGGGGTCGTGCAAATAGGGTCAATTTTAATGCCCGAAAAACCAAATGTTGCGTGCTGACGCATAAAGGCGCGACATATCAAGGTGCCTCATCTGTATATATGGATGGTTTAAATATTGAGGAATCAGAGTCTCTTGATGTTCTGGGCATGAGGATACAATGTGATGTCCGATGGACAGAACATATACTCAAGGTGTCGAAAGAAGCTTCAAGTGCCTAAGTTTTTTAAGACGGTGTACGATATACTTCACTCCATCTGATCTCCTTACTATTTTTTACACCTATATCCGACTCTCATGTGCTTCAAAGCCTATTTTGGAGCTTCTCGACCGCGTGCAGGAGAGGGCGAAGGTTCTCATTGGTGACAGTAGGGCATTTAATTCTATTGACTCCCTTGAGCACCGTCGCAATGTGGGTTGTTTTTGGGATGTGTTCCGACGAAATTAGGGATCTGGTTCCCGAAACCCGTACGTTTATTCGTTTACACGTTTTTCCTCAAGAGCACACCCTTTCGTGGACGATTGGCAGGTGAATCGTACAACGTGTTACAAGGAGAATTCGTTTTTTGGCCGGACTTTTCGTATGTGGAATAATCTTCCTGCTGAAGTCTTCCCTCTCACTTACAACATTAATAAGTTCAAGGCGAATGTCCACAAACACTACTTCCTTTATCCTCCTTCCCTTGACCTATTTTCCTAGTTCCAACACAATGCAATGCATTTGTAGGGGTCATCCCCTGAGTGCTGGTCCTAACAGAAAAAAAAAGAGCTGAAGTGGTTCAATATTTCAAGAAAAGGGTGGTCGAACCATAGTTAACAATGTTAATTGTGAGTCACAGCTTAACATCAAGTTGTTTGCCCAACTTAATTTGACATTTCCTTTTTTCAGTGTTTGACAAATTCAATCATGGAGAGGTTAACAAATGAGCAGCGCGTTAAGATTATTGAAATCTTTTACAAATTTGGGCGTTCAAATCAAAATGCATTTCGTGCACTTCGTGATTTTTTTTCAGCATAATCGACCAAATGTGTGCACAATCGGGAAAATCATGCACAAATTTCAGCAAATTTCAGTCTGTAGGAAATGTGAGAACACCTGTACATGCACCCCCACTTCCTTCTGCGGCTGGCGGCATCATCGGGCCGTACTTCCTCGAAAATGAGGTCGGTCAAGCAGTAACCGTGAATGGTGTCCCCTATCGCGAGATGATAACGGACTTCTTGTGGCTAGAAATTAATGACGTGGACCTGGACGATATGTGGTTTCAACAGGATGGCACTACTTGCCACACAGCCATCGAAACAATTGCACTTTTGCGAGAGAAGTTGAAGGGCCGTGTTATCTCATGTGATTTGACAACGTTGAACTTCTATCTTTGGAGATATTTAAAAGAAAAAGTGTACGTCAATATGCCAAGAGCACTTCAGGACCCAAAATATGAGATAATTTGTCACATTAACGACATTGAACCTCAATTATGTCTCAGAGTCATTGAACCAACGGATAGAGGTATGCCACCGAAGCCGTGGCGATCATTTGGCCGATATTTTGTTTCACACATAATTGCTAGAGATCCTTCTTTCATAATAAAAAATATTAAGATAATTCTCTGAAAACTTTTTGTTTTATTTAAAATGAACATCGTGCGGTTTGGTTGGACCACTCTTTGCAAAAAAGCGTACTCCGTAGTTGAAGTTTTAGTACGATTTTTAGATTAGGCACAGCCAAACATAGACCTCCCAATTGTTTTAACTATCTGTTGCTTTTTCTAATCATTCGATATTATTCCCATATTAATAACTTATCAATTAACTGTTTTAATTTCAGTTCTTTTACATAGACCTACAAAACATTTTGACCCATTGAAATCTATTTCTGTGTTCAATAATGTTTATCATTGCTATAGGGTGCAAAAAGTGGAAAGAATTTAAGCAAAAAAATAAAAAATCAAAAAAATATGCAAAAAAAACACAACAAATGACGTCAATTGAAAATAAAATTTACAATTCATTGAACATTGATGGCTGGAAACAAACCACTTTATAGGCTGGCTTACACAACACAGATTCCTCTACTTTGTTTGCTTCTCACTTTCCAGTTTTTACAAGTAACCTTTGGGGAATTTATTCCTCCAAAAAAAGGCTCAAACAAATTCATAAATTTTTATATAGAAATCAAGAATTTTTTTTGGTTTTTTGTGTTGCATTCTGTTTGAATTCAAACGTTTGTCTTTTTTTTTTTTTTTTTGATTGGTGTCTCACGCTTGTGATATAAAAATATTTTTCGAGTCTTCATTGAATTGTATGGGATTTGCTTATGCGGTAAATAAAACAAATATATAAAGTAAAAAAAGAGCTTCAGATTTGCCTTTGCTATTGTTAAAACCCATCATTTGATTTATCAACAAAAACAAAAATCTTTTGATTGCAATGTTTACCCATACTCATAGATACTTTTACTGTTTACCGGAAACTTTTGAAGTAGTTGCGCTATTTTTTTTCAGTATTCCATTTTTTGTCGTTAAAATTCCCCAGTGTTTTACACGTTTTTATAAAATATTTTATTGGCTTTTGTTTTATACATACGCTTCTAGTGTGTTGGTAGTTGAGGATTTTTATTTGTTGTAAAATCACAAAATATTTGAAAAAAAAAGTTTTAATTTTTGAATTGAAAAAAACGCGCTGTGTATAGAAATGTGCACACTTATGCTCTTACAGATAATCGTGTGCATTTCCGTTTTTTGTAAAAATTGCATTGGGCAACCATTGATTACCGTTTTCGATTGGACGGAATAGAGTTTATGAAAAGTGCATTTGATTTAAAGGAAGGTTTTCGTTGAATAGAAAGAGGAAATTATTATGATGGATTTACTTACCCGTTTAACACCTTACAGAATGATAAAGCACCAGCATCATGCCCGCTATGGTTTTTACTTTAAAAATCTGATGTACAGACAGAAAAAAAAACCAATGTAAATTCCTGGAAAACAAGGTTGATTTGACATGTTTCGGTAGTGCCTTTGCTTGATGGTTATTTCATGTTAATTAAACATGGCTTAACAATAACTTGCTTACAGCATTTTTTTCTTTTAAAATAACTATAATTAACGTTAATTTTACACTCCAGTAAATTTAGAGCAAAATTACATTTAAATATATTGAAATAACAATCCGAATCACGTTGAATGAAAGTTATTTCAAGTTGAAACAACGTGAATTTCATGAAGAATCAATTCGGTTTGAATATGAAATAACAGTGAGAAGAAGAGAAACTGCATTTATTTAAGAATAATTCTAAATGCATACCCGTTGGACCAGAGAGAGAGAGAGAATATAATTATTTATTTTTCCGGTAACAACTGGTTCACAATCACAATTAATCACAATTAAGATACACCAGTAGAATGACTCAATATGGGTTTCGTCATCATTATACTTTAAAAGTTTGATGTATTTACTATTCAACTTAATAATTTTAACAAAAAGAAAACGGGAATTTTATGGATTCAATATTGAAGAATGTTGTTTTAACATTTTTCATTTATATGAAGCAATAATAATTTTAAATAATGTCCATAATTTAGCAGAAATTTACTATGATTCTCAGTCAACATTGTGCCATGTTACTTTAGCATTTATATTTTTTCTGTGTGTATATATTTAATTGAAAATATACACTACATGAGAAACAAGACTTAAGTTTTACTTTTTAAACATGAAAATATTATATGTTTTTCTTCTTTTTCCGTTATTTTTGTTATTTCAAAACAAACAAGCAAATTTGAAAAACACACGCGTATGCACGCATAAAGAATGCAATGCTGAGAGATGAGACAAATGAGTTAAATGAGATTATAACGCTCACTTTGTAATTTTACTCTCAGAGTGGCACTACCAACGAAAAGTTCAATCTTTTTTCACTTGATTTAAGAGTTTTGTACTTCCCATTTAGGATAGTTTTAAGTTCGTTTTAGTGTTATTCCTACTTGAATTTTTGAGTACGACTCGTACTTAAAGTAGGTACAAAAAAACCTAATTTACCCCGAGTGTTTTTCTTTTTGTGCATAGATCCGTCCTCATGGTGTTTTAATTTCGGGGAATATATGAGATATAACCTGCTGCTTGTCTAAGACATAAAAAGGCCATTGAAACTAGTAGCCCTTAAGTCCTTTACCACCACAAATGTGTTTAATATTAACATGATTACCTACCATAGTCGGCCTGCCCCGCTGCTTCAAGATCAGACTCCGCACACATCTCTTTCTTAGAAACTATCGTACATTCGCTTCAAGGCAGTTTAGATGAATAGATACATAACCCACGGATATCCGCTAACAGGCCAAACTTCACCTTTGTAAAGTCAACCCCTAATCCTCCATTTTAAGATCTCCCTTCTCCCAAATAGTACAGGCCCTATTTAGACCAAAGTGATTCTAGCATCTTTGGTTTAAGATAGCCGTTATTTGGGAGATCTGGCAATTTTAAGACCCAGACAAGCAACAACAGGAAGGTACGATAACAAAGACGATAACAAAATACCCAGGGGAATCATGACACAATGATGGACAGATCGCAGGTGACCATATTCTATTGTTATATCGCGAAAACTTGTAGCGTTAAGGATCTAACAATTTTGGACTGATTATTGGTGATAACGCGTGAACTGGACTACAAATGTCCGCGAGGTTCTGAGCTGGTCTTTATTGGGTCCTATAGAAAATCACGTAGTAGCTGTAATTATATGTCAAGATTTCAGGTACTTCGCGGCAGACTAAGGAATAAAGTTGGAGGTCCACACCACGCGTTTCACGCCTTTTCGTTGCCTACGCACCTGTCAAAAAAAGCAGAATCTGTGAAGTTATACGTAACAAGATACATGGTATGCATTGAGGCGTTGAATGCAAAAAGTAGGTTTACTTTCTACTTTTGTAAGTATCACTTGTGAAATTGCAGCATAAAAAGCGTTGCATGTAACTTGAAACGTAGAACGCAGGTAAGGATAGGAAGCAAGATAGCTCAGGTCCCTAGACATGGAGTATGTATATCTTATTAAAAAAAAAAAGTTATATACTACAATTTTTTTAAGCTAAATGCATAAGGGACCAATACCGAAGCATTACATTAACCCGGGATTAGCTTAACGGAAAAAAACGTTTCTATTTTGTCAATTGTTAAATTCCTTTAAACCTCTGCCAATGTTTCCCTTTGCGTTTTTGATTACACAACTCACATGCGCTTTTACTGCGTGCAAATATGTTGCACATATGTATGTATCTGTATGTGTTTTGTAGTGCCTGTGTATAAGTATTGACGTTATATAATTTATGTTTGTGTAATAATCCATTTTAGTTTCCATCATTCCAATATACATTATTGGTCTTATTGTTTCCGTACTAATTGTTTGGCTTTTGACCAATTTTTCAAAAAAGCTCGCCCAAAAAAAAAAAGTACAGATTGAAATCTTTGTTGAAAAATGCATGCAACTCAAACGGAAGTGCACTTAGTAAGTACGTGTGTGTTTGTGTCAATGCTACACTAGAGTATTTATTGTATTTTACATGATTTATGACTAAAGTAATAATGAAAAGAAAAAATATGCCAGGAAATATTTATATAAACGTCAAAATAATGGTTTGTTTTAAGCAGAAAAAAGGTGCATTAAAATCGTAAATTAACTGGATTATTTAGTTGTATTCATAAATTTACTAATGAAAAGATTAAGTTTATAGTTTTTCAGTTAACTTAAGTCATATTTTTTCGAATAGAAGTAATAAACTACTCACTTTAAAGTATTTATACCTACAAATCAGTTTACAGAAAAATGGTCGCAATTTGGCTTGTCTTACTTTTCCTTCAGCCTATAAAATGTAGAGATTAGAAAAGTTTAAAAGGCTGAAAATGACAGTTAAACTCTTGCGTAAAATTCAATATTTTTTAAGTTGTGTGTATCTGTTTTGTTATATGTCATTTTATATTTTTGTATGTGCAGGACTAAACTAAACAGATATCCAATGACACTTGACATATCTGTAGGTGTAAAGGTACTTGTGCCATCGTCATTCATTCTCTTCATCGTCTGTTTTAGAAATGTCCTTTTAGATAAAAGTTTGAAAATTTGTTTTATTCTTCTAAAATTGTTACGTTTATTTGATGCTGGTTGTAGTTGTGTGCAACACACCGTAATGTTAAATTTAACACTTGAATACATTTTCGTCACCCAAGGAATGAGCAACAATTTAAACTTGGAAAAACTTAAATAAATTCAAGTTCTAGTCATGATTCTAGCAAGTTTGTGTGTGTTTAAAGTTATGTGCTTTTTAATGTTGTTAAAAATGACAAAAACAGTTGAAAGAAATTAAAAAATATTATTAGTAGTAAAATATTATAAGTATTGTGGTTATTTTGTTGAATTGTTTATGTTTTTTAATCCAAATTTTGATATTCTTATCAGGCTAAAGTTCATTAAATTTAATTTTTACTAAATTATTTTTATAAAGAAAGTAATTTTACAACATGAAATTTATTAATAGTTTTTCATTCTTGACTGAGCTGGGAACCGAACCCAGGTTTTCACGGACAGGTTGCCCTTATATGCTTCGGTTGTAACCACTCAATCTAAACAACAATACCAATTATTGTTATAAGCTAAGGCACAAGCTCTATGTTTACATTTATCCTTCAAGTTGTGCTGAAAAAGATCAACAAGAAAAAGCAAAACAAAACATGGAAAAGCAGAAAAATATACTTTGGACTTTAGGAAGAATTGTTGACCAAAACTACAAAAAAAAAAAAAAAAACAGAAGCAAGGAAGAACATTTAATCAATTAAAGTAGATTTTAACACTATGCATGTTGAAAAAACAGACAAGCCGGGCTCATGGTGATTTTACATAATTCGGGTACCGCGAATCCAGTGGTGCTCGGAGATATACCGTTATTTCGAAAATGGGGGGCTCCCATACAAATATGGCCGTTTAATGAAATTCTTAAATTTGGCCCCTGCAGCGCCTAGGATGTCCCTAGATGAGTCAAATGTATGACCGACCCCAGTTTTTTTTTTTTATCTTAATCATTTATTTCTAACATAACTACCCGCTGTCTCTATTCTTTAAGGGGGCTCCCATACAAAATGTTCAATGCAGACTAAAAATATATTTAAAAAAAAGTCTCATAAATGCCCAGGAGTCGCCCCTAGTAAGATAATATGTATGACCGACCTCAATTAGTTTTTTGTTCTTAACATTTTCTCGAGACATACTTGCCGCTTATCACCACTTCTTAGGGGAGGCTCCCATACAAATATTGCGTTTTATGAAATTCTTAAATTAATTAAAATTTTTCGACTTTTGTGAACAAAATCAAAAGTTGGTACACACAGAAAAAAATACCAATGTTAAAATAACATTGCGAAATGTTGATTGAGAATCATAGTAAATTTCTGCAAAAGTATGCCCTTTATTTAAATTTATCATTATTTCATATTAATTTTAAATGAAAAATATTAAAATAATCTTAAATCACGTTTATTTAATATTATTCACTGTTAAAATAACATTCTTCAATATTGAATCCATAAAAACCTGTTTTATATTAAAATCAAAAGTTTATATTGTTAAATTAACATGCATACACACTTAAGTATGTACATCTTTTTATTTTCATGTTTAAAATATGTTATAAAAAGAAGACAATTCCCGTATTCTTTTAATTAAAATTATTTAGTTAAATAGTACATCAAGTTTTCAAAGTAGAATGATGACGAAAACGATATCGGGCCATTCTGCTGATGCTTCTGTTAACAAAGGGGATACAAAATAAGTGAAACATGTGTTACAGGGGTAAGTGTTTTAAATTATTCTTAAATAAATGCATATGTTGTCTTCACACTGTTATATCCCACTCCAACCAATTTGATTCTACATGAAATTCACGTTGTTTCAACTTGAAATAACTTTCATTCAACGTGATTCGGATTGTTATTTCAATATTAATTACATTTTGCTCTAACTTTACTGCAATGTTAAATTAACATGAATTATAGTTATTTTAAAAGAAAAAATGTTGTTCGCAAGTTATTGTAAAATCTTGTTAAATTAACATGAAACAACAATGAAGCAAAATCACTACTGAAAAATGTAAAATCAACCTTGTTTTGAACGAATTTACATTGATTTTTTTCTGTGTGTAACGGATTTTAATCATTTATGGCTTGTTTTGTTTGCAGCTTCGTTGTTTGAGTTACGCGAATATACGTTGTGCAACGTCATCTATTTTCGAAATAACGGTATATCTCGAAAACCAGAGCCCATCTAAAAAACCGTGAGCACCACTGGATTCAACGTACCCAAATTATGTAGAATCGCCATGTGCCCGGCTTGTCTAAAAAAAAAGTGTCAAATTCTTGCACAGTGTAATTCAAAACAAATTTCGATCTACCAAAGTTAAAATGCCATTTGGTTTAAAGTTTGTTTGTTTGACTATTGACTGCCAGTCGTCGTCAATGGCGGTGAGTGTTAAACGGCAAACCCCTCTGAAGAGATTGTGTGATTACAACCGAAAAGTCAGGGAAACCTGTCCGTGAAAACCTGGGTTCGATTCCTAGCTCAGTCAAGAATTAAAAATTATCAATAAATTTTAATTAATTTCATGTTGTAAAATTGCTTTTTTTATAAAAATAATTTAATTGAATGAACTTTAGCCTGATTAGAATATCGAAATTAGTAGTTTAATTTTAAAAATCGTGTTATCGAAGTAATTTTTTAAAACGAATTCGGTAACAGCGTGTATAATTTCAATAAGGATGAAAACTATTTTAAAATATCGGTAATCGGAAGTTCTACTTAAGCCAAGTTAAGATTTATATATTCTTAGGCTTTAAGAGGCAATTTAACAGTAACAGCCTGGCCCACGATGTAGATCGACAAATAAGCGAGAGACAATAACCAATATATTTTTTTGATCCGCTATAGTCACCTAACTTCTAATACATGCAACTTTGAGCTTTAGTACTAAGAGCTAAGTAAGTATTAATTGATTTCAAGTTTTTATAAATTTTTTGAATTCAAAAATTAGCCCCGAATTTTTTTAAATCCCCCAAAAAATCCCTAGTCCCCAAATGACTTTCTTTGTCCTTTTTGCTCGCATGAAATCCCGACCTTTGGTAATAAATTCCCAAGTCTGGTAGCCCTGCGTGGTCACAGTACCGTCTCTGTGGGAAGAAATATTCTCGATATAAAAAAATAAAAATAAAGTATATTGTTATTACTGAATTCTGTGGACAACATTACATTACTTGTTATCTTACCAGCTAAGTTAAGTTTTTGCTGGATGTTCACTTGTAGCGCTTTATGTACAGAACCAAAATTCAAATATAAGCAAAGCAGTTTTACACTTTTTAAGAAATAGTCCCCATATATTCGAAATTACTATGTATATGTCATCCCTTAATTCCCTGTGGAACATAGGGCCGCAACAAATTTTTTCCATTGTATTCTATCAGTGGACATCGTTTTCATCTCATTCCAGGACACGCCATGCTCATGCAACTCGTTCTCAATTTGTCGTCTCCAAGTATTCGCAGGTCTACCAGGTCTTCTGGATCCATGGGGTTATATTCTACAGACTGTCGAGTTAAATCATGTGCTGGTTTTCTCATTGTGTGTCCTAGCCAACTAAATTTATGCAATCGGATATTTAGACTTAAAGAAATTTAATGGGTTAAATTCCACAACTCCAGATTTGATATCGTGGCAGGCCAGAATATCCTTTCAATACGCCTGAGGCAGAAGCACAGATTTTACATTGCTATTTAAAACCTTGATTTTGGTGTGAGTTGAGATATTTTGAGATCTCCAGAATTTATTAAGCGTGCCATACACACAGTCTATTCTGTATATCTTCTTTGCTGCCCCCTGTTTTTGATTATGATGAATTATACTCCCCAGGTAACAAAAGATTTCAACATCGTCAATGGGTTGACCCGAAAGCTGAAAGTTCTCGTTGCATGAATATTTTTTGCACATTGATTTGGTTTTGTTGATATTAATTTGTAATCCCGCTTTGGCTGCACCTGTAGCAAAGGTTTGAATCTTAGATTGCATGCTAGAGAAGCGGTGGGATAAAAGACATACGTCATCTGCATAATCAATATCTTCTAACCTATGATGAAGGCCCCACAAAATTCCATGATGCATATTCATGCAGTGGTTCATAACTACGTCAAGTACTATGTTAAACAGTAGTGGAGACAAAACACAGCCTTTACGAACACCTACGTTAACTTTGATGGGGTAGCTTGCTGTACCCTCATGAAGTATCGAGCAAAATGCGTTGTTGTATAGCTCCTTAATAAGATTAATTATCTTCTTGGGACCTCCTTTGCATCTCAGAGCTTCCCATATCGCCTTGTGTTTTATTGTATCAAATGCACGTTTAAAGTCAACGTACACTAAGTAAGGGGGTGAGCGCCATTCAACCGACTGTTCCACAATTACCCTCAAGCTGTTGATGTGATCAATACATGGCTTGTTTGGTCTAAAGCCCGCTTGTTCTGGTCTTAGCTGTGGTTCAAGAATGGATGCAATACGATTGTGGAGGATGTGGGCTATGATTTTGTTTACAATATTCAAAAGAGTAATACCCCTCCAGTTGGAGCAATCTTGCAAGTTTCCTTTTTTTGGGAGTTTTGTTACAAGGCCTTCTCTAATATCATACGATATTTTCTCGTTTAACCAAAAATTTGAAATCAAGGGTTCTAGTAACGTCGCTGTTAGAGTTATGTCTATTTTTAGAATCTCAGGAGGTATTCCATCAGGGCCTGCTGAAATTACTATGAAATGTTCCAATCCAGGAAGGACAATCCTGTATACAACACTGAAAAAAATTTCTTCACAGATCCAATGAAATTTACATTAAAATTCAACCTATGTAACCTTTCATTGGATTAATGAAATATTTCATAAAATCAATGAAAATTTTGCATTAGTTTAATGACAAAGGTTTATTTTAGCCATTTTTTCAATGAGGATTCATAAAATCAATGAAAATTTTGTCATTGATTTTATTAATCCTTCATTAATCCAATGAAAGGTTACATAGGTTGAATTTTAATGTAAATTTCATTGGATCTGTGAAGAAAATTTTTTCAGTGAAGAGTAAGAGAGTGCTAAAAGTGCTATTGAAAATGCTATGGCATCAACTGAGAACTCAGGTGCTGGACTTATAAGGCTATTAAAAGTATTAAATACCAAACTCCCTTTTAGGGTTATTCAAATGCTCTAAAGCGATTTTAAAGTTTATACTGCTGTCTCAAAGTAACTGAACTTAAAAGATGTTCATTTTACTAATGTATGTTGCGTGAGATTCATACTAGTAAAAAAAGAGTCTTAATAATATTCTTTCTTATACTACTACTATGTTCTCACTTGGGTTCTTAAACGCGTTTAAGCAACGCGAATGTGATTAAGCTGCAATCACATCAAAATTGAGATGATTACCCACCCATACATTGAAGTGATTTGTTAATCACTTCGAATTGACATGATTACAACTAAATCACTTCAATAATTACATAGAATCCTCTGAACATACCTCAAACTGAGAATAATGTAAAATGTAACAGCAAGAACGTGTACAACCGGCCACGATTTCTGCTTAATGTTTTATTTTTTTCCCTAAATAATTCACAAATTTTCACAATTTTATCATTAATATGTTTAAAATAATCTTTTGACTACCTTATAAAAGTATTTGTATCCATGTTTAATATTTTAAAGAAATATAAATTGGTTTGTTGTGTTTTGTTGTTAATCATCTGTCATCTTAATCATCTTAAATGTAATGTGTACGGCTTTGATTAACTTAATCAACATATTGCTTTATCGCGTGTTTGTATTTATTTTATTTATTTATTGTAGCATTAGCATGTAAATACAAATGATGAACTAATGGAATAATAGGAGGCCGTAGTTACAGGACACATCACTTGTAATTTTTCAAATTACTAACAAAACGCAAATCTTACATGAAATTTACACTAAGACTAATGCCCGTTACTTCTACAAAAAGATATCCAGCTGTGTATAGATATATATGGTTTTCATAATTTTAAAACGTATTTCTTACCTGGGTAAAATTATAATGTATTTTCCATCATCGATTTTCGATAGTTTATTCGCGTAGGGAAAATTTACATTGAAATAATCCAAATAGTGTTACAGGATAGGTAAACAAAACTGTTAGGTACGAACACGACTAGGTTTCTGTTTGTTGAAATGACGGGCATTATAGCAAAAGTATATTGCACAACATATAAAAGAAAAAATATTCAGGGTGAAAATATGACACAACTTTTGCGATTCAAAACTGTGATCACGTTTTACTCGATACTCATAAAAAGTTACAAGGAATCTTTTTGTTGTAAGAGCTCGAATTGTCATGTTCCAGCATTTGTTATCCTGGTCATCTAGAATCTGTTCACAGAAAAATTGTCACTGTTTTTTTTTTTCAATTAAATCAACAATCAAAAATAAACTCAGTTTTAATTAAAAATTTCATCAAGTGAATTAAAAATTTACTTATATTAACAATATAACATACTGCAGAAAATGTTGTTAATATCAAAAAATATTTCATTTATACATAAAATTTGTTTACACAAATTTTTTTAATTCCAATAAATTTTTTTTAATTTTTTTCTGCGTTCTTTTTGTTTCTAATTCTAATTCGTTTATAACACTGGTTTACAGCCAAAAAATACCAAGAACACCACATGCCTAGATACGTTAATTGGGACCTCCTGAACACGAAAATTGCTGTAATTTTTTTTCCTAAGTACCGTTTTTTAGATAACGGTACTTTTGCGTTTTTCGGTGTAGGGTCCCACTCAAACCCTTGTGGACCCCAACCAAAAAGTCCGGTCGAAATAAATGGCATATCGTTAGAAAGGTAATCGAATGCCTTTTCCATCGATATTCTACAATTTTCTATCTGATAAAAAAATGGCTGAGTAATGGCACCTCAAAGTTCAAAAAATGTCTATTTTTTACGTTTTTTTTAAATTTTTCATTTTTATTTCGTTTTTTTACTACGTTATATTAAATATCTGGAATGTTTTATTTCTTAACCAAATATTATATATAATTTCCAACATTTTAAGCGTAATTTGAAAAAAATCGGATGAAAAATAAAGTTTTTATTAAGGATTTTGTGGAACGACAATATTTTCATCTCATATAAAATTCCGTGTTTTTTAAATCCATCAGTTTTAACGTATGTGGTGTTCTTGATATTTTTTCATATTAAAAATTTGTAAAGCAGTGTAATTGATCAAAATCTTATCAATTATTTTTTATTTTAAAATTCAATCCTCAAAAGAACTTTACAACTGAAATTAAAAAATGTTACATTTTTTCGCTTTAAATTCCATAAAAGAAAAATTTTAATAAAACTTTTAAACTTTCAAAAAACAAATTCCCAAAAGAAAGCAAGAAAAAAAGATGTCATCACATCTTTAGATTGTTGTTTGTCACCTTTTACAAACTCTGTCGATTATTTAAACGCAACGGAAAAGGAAGTCAATACAACACTAACACGTTTGTAATAAAACACATCCATACTCTCTGCATACACACTTGCATACGTAAACACATTAAAAGCACACAAATGTGTCTCCTTATAACTTCCTGCATACAAAATATGTCTGTCTTTCCTTCTCCACAGCTTGCGTTCCCAAAAAAAAAAAAAAAAAAAAAAAAAACAACAGAAAATGTTGTTATTCTTGTTGTCTAAGGTTTGTTCTTTTTTATGTTGTTTGGTTGTCTTTGCCCTCGAAATATCAGCAGTTCCACAAAAGAAAAAAAAAAAAAAAAATATTGAACTCTATTGAATTGCGATAAAAATCGCAACAGTTTTACAACACTTTGGTGTTGCTGTCGTTGTTTGAATGCTGTCGCTGTCGTTGTTGTTGTTCTTTGTATCGTGATTGTTTTGTTTTCACATTCATACACGTTTTTATACTCCACGTACACAGTTTTGTGGCTTTGGATACAAGAAGATGCTAAAAGATTTAAAGATTTTCTTGTTGTTGTTTTCGTTTGTATGACTCCTCTTACTTTGGTTTTCTTCTATTTTGTGTAGCAGCAACAGCAGCATCTGTTAACAGCTGCCGTGTGCGTGTGTGTGTGAGGGTTTTAGATCCTTTAAAGCCCCTCATATGTATATTGATTGAACTTTTTAATAGATTGTTTCCGATGCAAGTTAGACTACGCAAAACAAAAAAAAAAACTTTTCCGTTGCTTGGTTTTTTCTTTAGAAGTCTATTTGTTTATATAGCAAGTGAATGAATGCATTTAGGTGACAAAAATATTTTATCATTAAAAAGTTAAAGGCCAGCAGAGGAAGGGGCTTAAAATGTAAAATAAAGAATTTTTAAATTGATATTATTATCAAAGTATAAATAGATTAGCTTCTAACCAGAAATGTGAAAGACATTTGATTATGAAATTATAAAATATCTGTCAATATTTGAAATAATTTCTTTTGCAGATTTTTACACCTCAAAGAGATATTTAATAACAATCGGATTATGACGTGGAGAGTGAAACGAGGTTTTAGAAATTTGTACTGAGTTGACTGGTAGTCTTGGGAACAATCTGAATCACAAAAACTTTGCGATAATGACTTAAAATCTAAGCTTTTAAAATAAAGGGTGGTCAAATATTAAGGACCGATGTTGAATGTGGACCACACCTAAATGTCAAGTTTTTTTCTGCATTTTATTTGACATTTCTCAATTTCAGACTAACTAAATTTGAACCATTAAAAGATGCACAATCGTGCAACGCGTTAAAGTTATTCAGGCAACAGTGAATGATAAATTTTCGAAGAAAATCAATGATGAGCCACATTTTCACCTCAGTGGATTCGTCAATAAGCAGAATTGCCGCATTTGGGGAAATGATATTTCAAGAGTGACTGTCGAAAAAACAATGCATCCACAAAGAGTGACTGTTTGGTGCGGTTTATGGGCTGGCGGCATCATCTGGCCGTATTTTTTCCAAAATGAGGCCGGTCAGGCAGTTACTGTGAATGTGAGATGATAACGAAGTTTTTATGGCCCGAATTGGAAGATATGGATGTGGACGATATGTGGTTTCAACAGGATGGTGCCACTTGTCACACAGCTAACGAAACAATGGTTCTTTTGCGCGACAAATTCAATGGCCGTGTTATCTCACGTGGTGGCGATATCAATTGGCCGCCAAGATCATGTGATTTGACACCGTGGGACTTGGACTTCTTTCTTTGGGGTTATTTGAGAGAAAAGGTGTACGTCGATAAGCCAGCAACAATTCAAGAGCTAAAGGATGAGATAGTTCGGCACGTTAACGGCATAGAGCCTCAATTATGCCTCAGCGTCATTGAAAATTGGGACCATCGGATGGAGGTGTGCCGCTGAGGTCGCAGTGGCCGTTGGCCGATATTTTGTCCCATACATAACTGAACCATACCAACATTATCATAATAAAATGAAATGACAATAATTTCCTAAATAATTTGTGTTTTATTCAAAATCAACATCGGCCCTTAAAATGTATATATAATATGCTTTAAATAGGAAAAAAAAATTCGTTGTAAACTTCATTTGCCTTCATTTGATGCACAAGGATAAACATGCAATTAAATATTTATTCTTTTCCTGAGGATAACCATCCTAATCGCTGTATTTTTTTCAAATTTTAGGGAAACGTAAAGCTTCACTATTTCACTTTGTCTTCTAGGTAATGGCCAAGCATCACACATTGTTAACCAAATCAATTAAAGTTTCTTTGAAAATTTAAACAACATTTCTAATCTGCTTGTCAAATTTTATCTCCATGGATATGGAGCACGACCAGGCAAAAATTTCACAAGAACTTAGACATTCGGACTAGCCGTCTTAGAATTTTTTTTTGTTCTCTTTATTTTTTTATTGAATCTTCATATATTAAATATGAACTAACAATAATTAATCAAATCTTAACTTAATACGTTATTTTATGTCCTGCCAGTGCCAGACAAAAATTTTCTTCATTACGGGTTCTGTTCACTTTTATAGGTATTTATCGCTCATCTAATTGGGTAAGTGCTGCAGTGTCTCTTCTTCTTAAGCGAGTGTGGCCGCCATGATTTAAAATATTTCGAGCTAGTGGATTTGGGTGTTGTTCAAGCCTTTTTAAATATTTTATTGCATATTTTGTAATCATAGATTTCACTAATGGCACATTGAGATCCTTATGAATGTTTGAGTTTTTAACATACCAGGGAGCGGCTGTGATTATTCGAAGAAGTTTATTTTGGCGTCTTTGAATTTTGTCGATATTAGAGGCCGAGGCAGTGCCCCATAGTTGAATACCGTAGCACCAGATAGGCTTTAAGATAGAGTTGTAAAGTAGAAGCTTGCAATCGAGACTAAGGACAGAATTTCTTCCAATAAGCCAATGAATTTGAATGGCTTTTAGTTTCATTTGAGTTAATTTTGCCTCTATATGGCATTTCCAAGTTAATCGCCGATCCAGATGTATACCGAGATATTTTACATGCGAATGTTGAGGAATTATTTTATTATTGATTGTAATAGGGGGGCAAGATTCCCGGCGCAAGGTGAATGTTATATGTACGCGTTTTTGCTCATTGACCATTATCCTCCATTGTCTTAGCCATATTTCTAGTTGAAATATATGATGCTGTAAGTAACAAGATGCTTCATAACGGTTTTCGTGTACGCTTAGAAAAGCTGTTTCATCAGCAAAAGTTGAGGTTAGGGTGTAATTGTTTGTTGGCATGTCCGAGGTATATATAAGGTAAAAAAGTGGGCCCAGAATGCTTCCCTGAGAGACTCCAGCTTCAACTGGCTGAGGAGAACTGAAAAACTCCAAATGCTTTTCTTATGACATTTACTATTCGATGAGTATGTTCAATTGTGCTGTGTTATCTTCTAAATCCGAACTGATGGTTTTTACTTAAAATCGGTGTTAATTTTGAAACTAATAATCATAAATCATAGGGGAATAGCTGCTCTAGCAGCAACAGGTGGTAACTCGACCGCAGCATCGTGAGATATATTTGGTGTAAATACGTTTTTCAAGTGACTAACAAACAGATTTACTTTTTCAATATCCTTTCTTGACCAACTACCATTCAAGTTTCTCAATGGTGGCTTAGATATAACTGGTCTTTTTAGATTTCTAGCTGCACGCCATATTGAGTAGTCAGATTTTGGAGTTGCATCAAGTTCCTTAAGATATTTTTCTAGAGAAACCGTTTTCTAAGTCTGCAGTAACGTTCTTAGCCTTTTTGTGCACTCTTTTAATAAATTCTTAAGTTGCGGGAATCTGTACAGTTGCCACTCTCTTCGAACTGTCCCTTTTTCAATCAAGACCCGCTCGACATCTGAAGAATATATTTTAATATTTAAAATTTTTTTGGGGGTAACGCTGGAATGTTGAACAGCTAGTTTCAGAAAACTGTCAAAGTTAACAATAGAGAGATCCACATTCTCCGGTGTACTAAGCGGAATATTTTCTGTGCAATGGGCACTGAGAAATTTTTTATATTCTAACCAATTTCTTTGTGTGGCTAACGTCGCACAGTGTGGTAGATCGCAAATCCAGCTGAACAAAATTTATTAATCGCGTTAGGTTCACTTCTCACTCCTGAATTAAATATTGAAGGGCATATCTAACCATTATTAACGTCAATAATACGTCTTTCCGATGTATTTTGGGAGTTTTTACCCATTCTTCAAAAATTTCCTTTCGCCAAAGAGTGGAGGTCATACTGGAAAAGTGAAAAAAAATGTATGGCGGTCGCAAAAACGCGCAAGATGTTTTTGATTTATCTTGAAGTGAACACTTAAAAGATTAACCCAAATATAGTTTTACGCCGGAATTAACTCTACTTGAAAAAAGGAAATATTTTATTTTTTGCACTTTCTGAACTTCTTCCAAAAAATAAAATTTTTTTAATACTTACAATGGAAATAATTGAATGAAAATTGTAATATATTTCCTTGAAATAGAGCTTTATCATAATGAAAAAAATTTATGACAATAAAATCACTGTAGCCTTTTTAATCATAAACCGAAGTCACACAAAAAATACGCTTCCCTTTGAAATCTGAATGTACGTGCTGACAACAACTGACTTTAAAGCTTATTTATCCTAATCAGAGCTAAAAACCAAACATGAATTACAGTTACCTATTGTATTGAGAAGCTCACTAAACGATCAGAAGAAATGTTGCCAGACATTATTTTTTTTTGTATTTTGTCCACCTAGATATGTGATTTACCACAGTGTGCGTCGCTAAGTAACCTGACGCAGATATTTGGGTTCGATATAGTAACAATTGTAGGTGTGTGGTCGGATGATAATTCTAAGGAAGCTTCAACATGAATCGTTTCTGTTGGGATGTTTTAAACCACGCCAAAGTCGATAACATCTGGAATTTTTTGCTGATCAGTAGGCCAATATGTTGGTTGTCCGCTCGCGACCACATTTAAAACCATTTTCGAGATTGTGTTAAACAAAACACGACCTTTTGGTGTTATAAGTCGTGACCCCCAGAAGGTATGTTAAGCGTTATAATCGCCAGCGGTCAGGAAACAGGGTCCTTATGATTTATAATATTTATAATATTGGCTTTCTGATATGGAAAATCTAGGTGGACAGTATAAAGAAGAAATTACTATGTTTCGATTTAGCTCTTCAATACAAATAGTCGTTGCTTGCAAATAATCTTCACAATGAGTAAACTTTAAGTATTGTAGCTCTATCTCGAGGGTCCTTAGTATCATATAGTATATAACCATTGATTTTAAGCGTATTTCTTGAGATCAAGTGAGTTTCAGAAACCAACATGACATCAATTTGTTTATTTTTTAGAAAGTATTCTAATTAATTTGTACGTTGGCGGATGCCGTTTGCGTTCCAAAAACAGATTTTAAACAGTTCATGGCTTGTAACGTTCAGCTTGCAATAACATCGATAGCATTCTTAGAATTTCCTGCATCATATTAACAATTGTGTTCGTAAAATGAATGGAGGCGGGTTTTTTACTTCTTTTTTAAAGCTTGCGTATTTTTCATATGCAACTTTAAATTGTAACATATCTAAACGATGATCAAGGTTTCCTAATTTTATTTTTATTTTTAAAAACTGTCTAAAGGAAAAACAAGGATTTAAAATTGTAAATTTTACTCTAAGATATTTTTCTTATTATTGAATAACTTGCTTTACATAACAAATATTAAGCTACCATACCTAAATAATACAATCTTCATTATTTATCTACAAACGACTTCTTTACAGGTATTTAAAAATTATTTACATTTTAAAATCCCTTTATGAATGATAAATTCGTTTGAGCTTTTAATGAATGCTAATTCAATTTGTAAGACTTAAGGTTTGTTTATGTTTATTTATGTTTTTTTCGTCTTCTACTTTAGCTTTCTTAAGAATTAAATACTGCAAGCATCATGCTGCTATTTTCCATGCAAATAAACTCGGAAGTAACTTAATTTTTTTTGAAGAATATGAATAATACCAACCCCTTCTTAAAAAAGAAAGAAAAACAACAAAAGTCCTTAAAGGATAAAATAAAAAACCTGTTTGTTTTACATTCGTTGTTTTTTTTTTTTGTTTTGTTGTTGTGTGGTTGCCATTTACAATTTTATAATTAACTTAAGAACTTTATCGAGCAAGTTGTTCTACTCAACAGGAACACAAACACACTAACGCACTTCCATTTACACAGACACACACCCACACACATTTCTACATCCGTTTAGAAATCATTTGAATGCGTTTTTTTCTATTTGTGATTCTGCTGGAAAGTCACTTGTTTGTTTTTCGCGTTGAAAAGCCTGTTAAAAGTTTGAATTTATTTCTTTTTCGTTCTTAGAGTTTTTATCGTTCTTGTTTTTGATTTTTCTTTTGTTTTAATTTTTTTGTGTCTTCATTTCTGTATGCAAAAATATAAAATTTCCTAAAGAGTTTTATCTCCTGTAAGAAGTTTTTCATTTCATTTGGTTTTTTTTTGTTAACTTTTTGTTTGCGTCACTGTTTGATTTGTCTTTTAAGAAGGTTAATTTATGCATTAATTTTTCTTAGTGTATGGCAAGAAATGTTGTTGATTTTGTGTGTCTGTAATGTCGGAAGACAAATGTTTGTCTTGTGTAATTAAAAATTTTTGGGTGGTGTACAATTAAAACACAAATATTTTTTAGAAATTAAAGTAAAGTTTTCTTTTAAGACGAGTTTTGTTATAATGAGATTTGATTAAATATTAAGAAATATAAGGATTTTTTTTTAATTGTTTTAATTGGAATTTAAAGGAAACCTTTCAATTATCTCTGGATACAATTTGATTGTTGCAATCAGAATTAAAGCAACTTTAAATCGAATTCGTATTAAAGGTTACAAATTAAAGCTAAAGGTGCGATATAAACACCCTGAGAGATAAAGACTGTTCTGGAAATTTTTATTCCATATATTTTTTATATTCAAAAACAAAACTTATATTAACTTTAAGTCACTTAAATTAACGGGATTGTTTACTAAATCCCTACAACTTGCGGTGAATATTTTTCATATATTTTTTTTAATTTTGAAAAACTTGAATGAAAAAATCTTTTAAAAGCGGTCAAGTCCCAGGCTGGATTATGAATCAAAGGGGATTTGTTTATAAAATTGGAACATAACTACGGTGACCACATTTTTTTTTTAACAAAAAAAGGACATTTACAAATTTAATAAAAATTATATGGAGTATTAAGTTTATTATATGTACATTAGGGCGGGTTGATTTTTTTTTATAAATCGTATAGCAAAAACGTAATCTACATAAAATTCTAAGAAAATTCTCCGAAGAAACTATGATTTTAAAATAAAATCCTAATCCGCGCCTCTCGACTTGATAATTTATATTCCCGCCTTTGCAAAAAAAATAATAAAAGCAGATAAGGGTAACAAAACGGTAGCCATGTATAAACAAGAATATGAGCAAAAGATGGAAAATATTTTAGAAGATAGAAACACTTATAGAACAATACGAACTGATCCGACCCATAAGCTTCAAAAACAAAACAACAACATCATTTCAGAGTTAGAAAAGAATGGATTCATTGATATGTGGCAAAAGCGTAAACTTATTTGTCATGCGGCTACTGCACCCAGAATTTACGGGCTACCAAAAATCCATAAACCAGGCGTTCCTCTTAGGCCAATTGTGTCATCAGTACAAGTGCCATGTTATAGTCTGTCCAATTATTTGGGAACAATTCTCAACAACATAACTTCTAGGGAATACAATATTAAAAATTCGATTGAATTAAAGAATCAATTGGTTAATATAAAACTTGAGACACAGGACATATTAGTTTCTTTTGATGTTATCTCACTATTTACAAATATACCTGTACACACAGCTATCAAGAACATTATGGAGAAATGGTCGACAATCAAACAGTTCACTAATATCCCAAGACCAAAGTTTTTAGAAATTTTGAAATTCTGTTTGACAGACAATAATTACTTTGTTTATGGTAGAAAGGTAATAAATCAAATATTTGGAATGCCAATGGGCAACCCGCTCTCGCCAACAATAGCTGATATTGTTCTTGAAAATTTGTTGGACGATGCAATATTATAATTAAAAAACAAAAATATTAATATTAAATACATAGCAAAATATGTAGACGACATTTTTGCTATAATTAATAAGGACGATAAAGATGAAATTCTTAAAACTTTTAATTCACATCATGAAAAAATCAAATTCACCATTGAAATTGAAGAAAACAATGAAATAGCATATCTTGACGCAAAACTACGCAGAATTAAGGACAAAATTGTTTTCAATTGGTACTCTAAGAAAACAGCTTCAGGTAGACTCATGAATTTCAACGCTACACAACCCAGGAGTCAAATCATGAATACAGCAAAAAACTTTATAGAGAGGGTATTGAAAATCAGCGACGAACTATTTCATCATAAAAACATAAACAAAATTTATGAAATATTAACACAAAACAGTTTCCCAAAAAGATTAATTAAATCTTTAATTGACGACGTAAATAGGCGGTTAATAAATAATAAAAAAAATATTAATATAACTGACAACACTGATGAAAAAGAAAACCGGAAATTTTACAGTGTACAATACATCCCTGGCCTTACTGACAACAGAAACATGAGAGAAATACTAAAACAAAATAACATATGTTTTGCGTACAAACCAAACAAAACAACAAGTGCAATATTTAAGAAAATAAAAGCGCCAGTGGAAAAACAACAACAAAGTAATGTTGTTTATGAAATTAGGTGTAAGGGAAATGACAAAGAACAATGTAATCAAATATACATTGGAACAACAAAGAGGGCGTTATCTACAAGGATCGGAGAACATAAAATGGACATTACAAAACAGAAGGAGACCACAGCATTAGCTATGCATATGATAGAATCACAACATGTACCAGATTTCGAACAAATAAGGATATTAGACAAAGAAGACTCTATAAGAAAACGATTTACTAAAGAAAGCTTAAGGATCCAACAAAACATAAAAAATACAATGAATCTAAAAGAAGAAACGAACAACATTTGTGCAAGTTATCGAGTCGCTATAAAATAAGTTGTGTTGCGGAAATATGTTGTTTAAAAATAACTTAATATTTTATGTTGTTACGTTATATATGTTAAATGTAAATTTTGTCATTTTGATGTAAAAATATAAAAAATGTAAGTTTTCAATGTTATTTGTTTAAAATTTTGTTAATAAATGTTATGTTTTTATTAAATAGACGTATCCCCAGAAGAAGTCGACAAAAAATCGACGAAACGTCGGGAAAAAATGTATTAAAAATTGTGTTTTAATTACATTAAAGATTTTAGGCCGTATTAGCTTGATAATGAAATACAAAAAAAAAAAATTTTTTTAAAAAATTGCTTTTTCCAAAAATAAATCGAATTTTCTGAATAAAATTGTTGTGCAAAGCCTGGTACTCTGTTCAGTACTTCGTGCGAAATTTTTTCATACTCAATATCAAAAAAATTTCTGTGAAATACAAACGAAAAAATGTTGATAGAGTTGTACTGTCTTTATATATGAAAAACATGCGAAAGGTTTTAGCAACATTTTTATTTTTCGTGCGAAACAAGTGCAGCTCCTTTTATTTCGCACGGAATTTTAAGCAACAGCTCACTAATCATTTTTTGTAATTTTTATACCCTCCACCACAATTAGTTGTGAAGAGGGTATATTAAGTTTGTCATTCCGTGTGAAACTTTTTTATTATTCATCTCAGACCCTATAAAGTATATATATTCCGGGTCCTTGAGTAATTTTAAGTCGATTTAGCCATGTCCGTCTGTCCGTCTGTCCGTCTGTTGAAAACATGCTCACTTTCGAAAAACTCAAAAGAAATAAACAAACTTGGAGTCAAATTGCTTGTAGTTATCCTAAGCAGTTTGGGATTGAAATCCAGCAAAATCGGTTCAATAGGATCTGAGCTATGAATCAAAATGTGGAACCACCACCTAAAAAAATTGATATTTTGTTACAAAAACTAACATAAATGGTGGAAAAATGCACAGAATGATATAAGATTTCGCAACAATTCGTTTTATGTAACTGGAAATCACGCTGTAAAATTTCTTGAAGATCCGTCCATGATTTACCCTAGGCCACTTATAAGCCATACTTCCGGAAAACAGTTTAGTCCTAAATCCGAAAAAAATAATGCTATCATAACCAAATTTGGTGCATCATAGGTTTATTGAACGAGAAATAAGACTTTAAAATTTTGTGAAGAACGGTCCATCATTTACCATAGGCCCCATATAAAACCTACTTCCGGAAAACAGTTTAGTACGCCTTAATCCGTAAAAAATAATGCTATCATAACAAAATTTGGTACATCACAGTTTTATTGAACGAGAAATAAGACTTTAAAATTTTGTGCAGAACGGTCCATCATTTACCATAGGCCCCATATAAACCTTACTCCCGGAAAATAGCTTAGTACGCCTAAATCCGTAACAAATAATGCTATCATAACAAAATTGGGAACATAAAAGTTTTACAGGACTAGAAATAAGACTGTGAAATTTCGTGAAGATCAGTTCATAATTTACCCTAGGCCCCATATAAACCTTACTCCCGAAAAACAGCTTAGTACGCCTAAAAACGTAAAAAATAACGCTATCATAACAAAATTTGATACATCACAGTTTTATAGAACTAGAAATGACACTGTGAAATTTGGTGAAGATCGGTGCAAAACTTACCATAGACCTCATATAAAGCCCACTCTGGTAAAATAATTAAATACGCGGTAAACTTTCTTCCAGTTTAGCTTCATATGGCCAGAAAAAATGTTATGCAATTTTGTGATATACGGTCCATAATTTTCCTTAGATTCCATTTTAGCAGCCTTCTGAAATTCACTGCAAACGCTTAAACTAATTGCACCGCTGTATTGAAATTTATGTTTTTTTTTAAAACCAGAAATCGTTCTGCAGAATTTGGGATGATTGGTTCATAGCTTACCATGGCTTTTATATAATTTGTTCCCTTGAAACTGATATTCTACTCAAACTTTTTAAAATTGATTCTGATTGTCGATCAATAATTGTTATAGGTCTAAGCCGCAACAAATTTTAATGCAGATGTCTGTTTTTACAAAGATTATAATAATAAATATACATCATACAGTTATTACTCCTAAAACATTCGAAGTGTCGGTGGAGGGTATCAAAGATTCGGCACAGCCGAATATAGCACTCTAACTTGTTTATTTTGTTTTTGTAAAGTGGAGTTTATAACAAGCGTTTCAAAAATAAAAATGTAGAAAAGTGCAAAAATTAATAATCAAATGATATTTTTTTGTTTTTTACCATAGAAAATAATTAAAATAAAATTGTTTTACTTTTTTTAATGACATTTTTCAAAACACATGGTTTTGTCATAGATGGGGGTAGTGCACTTGTTTAAAATTATTGTAATAATTTTGTTAATGTTAAGTGATGAACTGCACATTTTCAATCTTACTACACAAAAGTGACTATAATATTAAAACATTTTGTGCTAAAAAAATAGTTTGATTTATAATCAAGCAATCATCACTTCATTGCAATTTTTTTTTCTTCACTTATTTGACTAAAAATTTTGCACACAATTTAAAATACAAAACTTGTGTTTGCATGATTAAATCCAAGAATTATTCCGTTATTGACAGAATTTCATTTAGTTTAATTTTCTATGATTAGGCATATCATCGGAAAACCAAAAACCATGCAAGTACAAAATTAAATTTTTTTAAATTTTAGTGATATTATGTTTTCGTACAGCTTTTTGATTGAAAGTTCAAATTTTGAACTACAAATTTGGATTGAGTGCAGATTTTATGCAGACAATCACAGTTAGGCCGAGGCCACGCAATGAGCGGCTGAGCGATGAGCGTCAAAAAATTAAAACATATGAAATTCTATTGAAGTGGTCACGAAATGAGCGGCATGCGAGCGAAAGTTTTGAGCGGCTAAGCGGCGTCGCTCAGGAATAAAACTTGTTCTAATTTTTAGTTGTTTTCTGAGCGTCAAAAAATAAACATGGCAAAAGTAAATACGGAGCTTATGATTTCATCCGTACAAAGCCGACCGAATTATAGCAAGACAGATTATCAAATTTTAAAAATAAAAATATAACCGAGAAATTATTTTTTTGTTTTGTCAATTTGGTGTTAACTTTTAGCAACAGCAAATCAAAGCATTTCACAGACATACGGCAGTATTGTATTGGGTAGATTTATATATAAATGGCTTAATTCCCCTTGCTTGATAAATAGGGACACATTAGCATGATGTGTATATTAATACTGTGTTGTAGGGTGCCATATGGTCGGGCTTGACCGACTATACTTTCTTACTTGTTCATAATTTGTTTTAAATGTAAGTTAAGCGAACGAAGTCTTCGATCGAAATCGACGAACAGTATGCAATTTTTTTTTCTTAAAAAACGCATAACATTTTTATGAATACAATTTTCGCGTAATAACATTGAACAAGCCACTCTTTACAATGGCATTTTAACAACTAACCACTCAGAAGTGACGCTCAGTAATAAGCCACTTGCCGCTCAAACTTGACGCTTTGACGCTCATCGCTCAGCCGCTCATTGCGTGGCCTCGGCCTTAGGGATAGTGAACAAATTTTCAATACCAATTAATTTTTTTAGTGCAATTAAAAAAAAAATACCAATCATCACTAAAGCTGGTACAAAGTTGTAAAAAATAATTTATTGCAGTTTTATTTAGTGAGAGTGCAATGTTGATTTAAGTCAACATTTATTGTACTACCCCCATCTATGGTTTTTGCTTACCTTCATATATAATACATAACGTTGCATACTTGTAACTTATAAAAACGGTAAGTTTTTAAAAACCGCAGGATAGATAATATTGATACATGACAAAATTTTCGTGTGAAATAATCATTGTTGCTCAACATTTTTCGCAGGTTCAAACAGAGTACTAGGCTTAAGGTACTTCTATTGCACTTTATATTTTTTCTACACTAAAAATTTTTTTACATTAAAAAATATATTCACCCAGGTAAAAAAGTTTGTATATAATTTTATATTTAATATTTTTATAAGGATTATTATTTAATAAAAAAGATTGAAAATACAAAAAAAAAAAAAAATATATACTGAGTTGATCTAACGATGTCCGTCCGGCTGGCTGGCAGGCTGTCCATGTAACCTTGTGCGCAAAGTACAGGTCGCAATTTTGGAGAAAATTTAATAAAATTTGGCACATAGGATCGTATTGGCACAAGGACCAAGCCTATTATTGAAAATTGGCTGAATCGTTGGATGAAGAGGGGAGGTAGGGGGCAATTTCTGACTCTCTGAAACTATCACACCGATTTTAATGAAATTTAAATCATAGATAGATCCCTATTCATATAGCCATACACTCTCGAAAATTTGTTTTTAAATACTGTGGTGTAGCTTATCATATGGTCGGGCTTGACCGACTATATATTCTTACTTGTTTTCTATGATTTATGATTTGTTATTATTTGTGTTGATAAGATTTAAAACGATGGCAAACAAAAAGCAGCCGTATTCTGTAACTTAAATTCTGTAAAGCTAAATCTCTATCGCTAAAAATCTTTAAAGTTGATTTAGCGATTTTTGGCTACGAATGCAGTTTTGTAACGTGCACTCCTAAGTTTGGTAATGGCATACAAATTTAGTTTCACGTGACCTACCTCCAGAATGAGTAGGAGATGGCGACAAGTCTGCAAAAACTTTTTAATAAGCCTAGAAATATTTGAAATGTTGATCGAATATTTTGCACTCAATTGATGTCTTGGTAAATTCACTTGATCTTAACCCATTCGAGAACTTGTGGGAGATCATTAACTTAAAAATCAACCGAGAAAACGAGAATCTGGGAAGCAATATCACCTGAAATAATTAATAATTTAATATCCTCTATGCCTAAAAGATGTGCGTGTGTCATCCAGAATAAAGAATTCGCAACGAAATATTGATTTCAATAGTTTTTTTTTTGTACCTTAAGTTGGGGGTGTTTTAGTTTAGTCCGCTTATATTTGCGACATAAATTTTTTTTTAATTTAAACTTTTCTTTTATTAAATTCTGAATTTCTTAAGTTTGTGTTTTTCAATAACAAAGACATAAATAAATAAAAAATAAAAAAAAAATTTTTAATAATTTTGTTTTCTTAAAAAAATTATTATTTAAAAAAAAATACAGTGAGGGGGTGCTTAGGCTTTGTCCGATACTGTATATATTCAATATAAAAAGTAAATATTTATTAATGCTTCTTAGATATTTAAAGTTGTTAAAATCATTTCTTTTTCTAGACACTAAAAAATATGTATTAAATACAATCGAGAACAATTGTAAAAATCGTACAAACAGACGACCTTGTGTCTGCAAAACTTGAACTTCTGAATATATTTGTTTATATTTTTATTTGCAAAAAATATATAAAAACAAATAAAATCAACAAAAAGCATACTCATGACAACAACAACAACAGCATAATCAAATACTTACATTTGGAATTTGCAACATAAGGCGTCTGCCACCAGCCTTTTTTATATCTGCCACAAAACAACAAAGTTGCATTTTTATATTTAACGCGGCAGACATTTGTTGCTGTTACTACGACAGAGAGCGAACAACAAAAACTGTCGCTGTTATACAAAAGGATAAAAAAGAAAATCAACCACAAAAAAAAAATTAAATTAAAATGCAAATTAAGTAGAAGACTGTTTGTACGATTTTCCTGCAAAAAAACCATATGAAAATATTTTTTTTTTTCAAGAAAAGAAAGTCATCTTCTAGAAGAGACAACAGTTTTGAAAAGTCTATAAGTAAAATCCTGCTTAAGAATGTGTGTGTGTTGTTTTTTTTTTGTCCTTAATACAAAACTCCTTTAATAGGTGCTTAAAAAGTGACAAATTCTTATTTTACCAGGCGTTATTTATGGAATTTACTCTTGTAGTTTGTTTAGCATTTTTTCGCTATTTTTTTTTGAATGGGAAGTAAACAAACTGTCACTGTCATTCTTTGGGGATTTTCATATTTGACTGTTTTTTCAAGAGAATCTTTTATATAAATGTGTGTATGTACATATGTATGGGTGATTCTCATTTTAAGTGAACACCCAATAACCATTTTTTTTATTTTGCGAAGCACAAATAGTACATTTTAAAAAGTACTAAGTACAGTTTGTGTTCCTTTTTCGAACTTTACTAATTCACTTTTAAAAAATAAGAGAAGTTAGGATTCATATTGTAGTTTTCGCATTATTCAATGGATCCTGAAATAAAATCGCTTTTTTTTTGAATTTTTGCAGTTTTGTGTATTGAACGTTACATTTACTATCACGGTTGTTCTATGCATGAATCCTACGAAAATAATAGTCCACAAAACCTGAGTAAAGGGTTTAAAGGGTCTACTCTCTAAAAAAATTTTTTTAACAATCGTGGAAAGTGAAAATTTGGACAATTTTATAATATGGACATGGAATCCTACGGGAAAGTTCAAAACTTGCATTTAAACAAATAATTCTTTTTGAAAATTTATACATGATTAAATAGCAGGCCATATCTTCTTTCAAATAAAACTAATGTTATCAAAATCGACCGATGATTTTTATGTCAATTCCAACATTTATTAGAAAGGCTTGGCATTTAATGCTATTTTCATTAGTAGTATTTGTATGAGAGCTACGGCCAAATATGAACTGATTCGAATCAAATTTGGTAGTTTGATTAAATATTGCAATAAATTAAGTTTGGACCAAATTTAATCGAAATACGAAATACGAGATGTTTTACCGGCACAAAAACTCTATTCTTACCATTTTCAACAGGCTTAATTAATCCTTGTGATATGCAAAACTACGTACTAAATTTCATCAATTTATCTACAAAGATGCGACCTGTACTTTGCTCAAAATGTTACACAGACAGCCAATCGGACGGATAGACATCGTTAAATCGACTCAGAAAGAGATTTTAAGGCCAAGGCCACGCAATGAGCGGCTCAGTGGTGAGCGAAAAAAAAATGAAAACATATGAAATCTACTGAACTGGCCACGCTATGAGCGGCATTTCTGAGCGGCTAAACGGTGCCGCTCAGTAATAAAACTTGTTCTAATTTTTAGTTGTTTTCTGAGCGGCAAAAAATAAACATGGCAAAAGTGAATTTGGAGCTTATAATTTCATCTGTACAAAGCCGACCGCTATTATGGCAAGACAGTTTAGATTAGCTTTTTGCAACAGCAAATTAAAGGATTTCACAGACATACTGCAGTATTGTCAAAATCTGTCTGCCCTGATTGATTTATAGGATGAACACCAAATCTATTTTTTTCTTAAACGCATCAAATTCTTATAAATATGAAAACGACTTTCGCGGAATAACCTCTCTTGACAATGGCATTTTAACAACTAACCGCTCAGAAATGACGCTCAGTAATAAGCCACTTGCCGCTTACACTCGGCTCTCTGTTGGAATTTGCAACATAAGGTTCTGCCGGTTGCCGCTTTGCCGATTATTACGTGGTCTGGACCTAAGTCGATAGGTATACCCTCTCAAGTATTAAGGTATGTTTATAATTACGTTTAATCGTTCGAGCAAAGAAATTATTTTTAATAAAAAATTTTAAAATAAAAATGTTAAACCTTAAAACAAACATAAAAGTAGCAATTAAAATAAATATATCATTAATGCATTTCTGCTTTTTGCTTCTTTTTTGCCATCCTAAAATTTACAAATGAATTTTATATAAACATTTTTCCAATGTAACACTCAATACATTTTTATACGAATTTCATATTTTTTCACAATTTTTTGATTTCACAATTAAATTGATTCGATGCGTTTTACCATAAAATCCTGAATAAGACACTAAAAATTTTTAATTAATTTAAAAAAATTTCGATAACACTCAATACATTTCTTAGAATGCAAACCATGATGGAACGATGAAACCTTTTGCAATAACGCAATATTCTACGAATTCACAAAACTTTTAAGAATTTTGAAGTGTATGTTGTTAATGCGACTTCAACAATAACTTAATTTAATTGAAGTATACTAAAAAATGATAACGCTCAATACACATAACTGCGGACAAAAATAAATGATATAAATTTGATGTGTAAAATAACAAAAACAAATGCAAATATTTTATTCTCTTACTTTGTGAAATTCATAGTTTCTTAATGTCGAACTGTGAAAGCAAGCAAAATGGTCACGTCAAGAGTATTAAAAGAGAGTGTGAAAAACGAGAGTAAAACGGAAATGCATCCCTACGCTGCATCTGACGCGCATCTCTGATTAATTGGTGGTGCTCATGCAATTTAGCTGATGCTTAATTTTTGCGCAGTTTCGTTAGATTGTTTACACAATTGGGGGATTCACAAGGTAGTCATAAAGTTGTTATGTCATATGTCTTAAAATAATTGCAAGAAATATATATGACTGCTATGGGCAACCGCTTATATTTCTACTATACAGCTATGACGAATCAGTGAACACAGCATTAAAATTTTTATTTTGTTTGAAACACAACAATATTTTTTTTTAAACAATTGTTAAATATAGATAGATGGGGTTTCGTCAAACGAGTTCAAGATTCATTCAGGTGTACTGCAAGGCTCCGTTCTTTCTCCTACTCTATTTCTTATCTTTCTAAATGACCTCCTTTGTCAAACTTCCAACCCCATCTACTCTTTTGCAGATGACAGCAACCTTTGCCATTCGTACTCATTCGAGTGCAGACCAAGCGTATCCGATGTCGTTGCTATGAGGCAGAATATGAATTATACGCTTGGCCGAGACCTTGACATAGTCTCGCAATGGGGTCGTGCAAATAGGGTCGATTTTAATGCCCGAAAAACCCAATGTTGCGTGCTGACGCATAAACGCGCGACAAACCAAGGTGCCTCATCTGTATATATGGGTGGTATAATTATTGAGGAATCAGAATCTCTTGATGTTCTGGGCATGAGGATACAATGTGACGTCCGATGGACTGAACATATATTCAAGGTGTCGAAAGAAGCATTCAAGTGCCTCGGTTTTCTAAGACGGTGTAGGATATACTTCACTCCATCTGATCTCCTTACTATTTATACCACCTATATCCGACCGCGTATGGAATACAACTCTCATGTGTGGGCCGGTGCTTCAAAGTCTATTTTGGAGCTTCTCGACCGCGTGCATTGGTGACAGTAGGGTAACCAATTCTATTGACTCCCTTGAGCACCGTCGCAATGTGGGTTGTATTTGCCTGTTTTATCGTTACTACAATGGGATGTGTTCCGACGAAATCAGGGATCTGGTTCCCGAAACCCGTACATTTGTTCGTAATACACGTTTTTCCTCAAGAGCCCATCCTTATGTGGTCGATGGCAGGTGAATCGTACAACGCATTACAGAGAGAATTCGTTTTTTTCCCGGACTGTTCGTATGTGGAATAACCTTCCTGCAGAAGTCTTCCCTCTCACTTACAACATGATTAAGTTCATATCGAATGTTCACAAACACTTCTCCCTCTATCCTCCTTCCCATAACCTATTTTCCTAGTTCCAACACAATGCAATGCATTAGTAGGGGTCATCCCCTGAGTGCTGGTCCTAACAGTAAAAAATAAAAAAAAAAAAAAAATATGATTAAGAACATTATGACGATATGACTTAATAACACACCTTGTGAATCCCCCAAAAAAATCCATTTTTGAGATACGTGTTTTAGTCTAGTTTTGGCGTCATCTGTTTTTGCTATGTATCATGAACAGCTGATATTTGCAGTGATGCCAAATAATGCTTTTACGAACGCAGCTCTGCATTCTCGAACAGGTCAAATCATTTTTGATCTTTTTTTTTAGAAAATAAGGAACAGTCAGGTTTACACTATAACAAACTGATGTACATTTATTTATAACATTTTAAATCACTTTCAAGCAGTTTTAATTTTCCAAGTTATGCGTTTATTTTATTTAAATATTTTACCATTATTTCAATGGACACGAAAAAAAGCATTTAAAATAAGAATCACCCATATACGAACTAGGCGACTTACCTATTCTTTTTCGTTTTTATTATTATTGCATAAGTTCGTTCTTGTAAAAAATGTAATTTCTTTAGAGGCTTTTGAATTTTCTTATTATACCGACTCCTTTTCACCTCTTGACAACAATTTGTAGTTGTTTCTTGTTTCTTTCGGAGAAGTCAGTATTTTCACTACTCGTAAATTATGCAAAGTAGTTACTACTTAATTCTGTTGTAACCTTAATTTAATCTTGTAATCTGTTTTATTTTTTGCTTTCTTTCTCTTAAGCGGTTAAAGTTATAAATTATTTACAAGTACTTTTGTTAAAAAATATTTTTATAAACATCTTGATTGAAGTTGGTGGAGAATTTTTTTTTAGGAGTGCTTTAACTTGCTGTGTGGCATTAATAGAATTATAAATTATGTTAATCAAAAAAATAAAATTTCATACAATATTGTGAGTTTAATGTTAAATTTTGTATACCATGAAGTCATTAATAGGAGGCGGCTATTTGTTTTTAACTTACGTTAAAACACGATTGAAATATTTGCACAAAATTTATGTAAAAAGAGCGGACATAGAAGGTACATAGATTAACACAAATCATACCTACCCAAAATAGTTTGCAGCTCTTATGCGTGTTTGTGTGTGTGTGTTTGTGTATTCATACCCTGCAAATAAAATTGGACCACCTGATCCATTTTGATAAAATGGACTACTCCATGGACTGGTCCGATGTACTGAAAGCATGGACCATGTAATTGTTTAAAAGTGTTTGTAGTGAGACGACATGTCTTCGTTTTTTAACGACATGCTTTCGTTTTTAAACGACTTCAAAACTAATCCTCTTGAGTATACCATGGAGTAGTTTTAAAACTACTCCTTAGAAGTCCAAAGGTGGGTTATATGGACCTCCCCTAGGACATCCTAATGTTAAATAGACCATGTTTTTCCATACGTTTGGGTTACTTTTGGACTTGTCCTGGTTTCTTGTGGGCTACTCTTTACACGCGTGTTTGGACTGGTCCTTTTATTTGCAGGGTACTCCAAAGTCTATTTTCCCAGCTAGCATTTGGACGATTATTTGTTTTTGTAAAAATTCCTTGAATGACCCTTTTTAGATCAGTTTTTATTAGGGGGTTCAATTAATCGGGTTTTATTTTTGTTCGATTAAACGATTAATCGATTAAACAAATAAAATTTTTAAATTAATCGATTCACCGAATAATGCTAAATCCAGAAATTTTATAAATCACGAGATTTTTTTCGACAATTTTAGAAAAAATTAGTACTTGTGTAAATAAACATTAATTTTTAAATAAAACTTAAAGATTTTAACAAAGTCAATATAACTTTGGACTTTTTGCAACTTTTCACGGTCATTCCATGCAAATAATTTCCTCTAGAGAATCGATCGAAGTTTCTTTTTTAAAATATTTATTCATTAAACCATTTGTAGTCACCTTTGACTTTGTTGGTGGAGCATCTTCTCCATGTACTACGTTTAAGTCACTGTGTAAATGGTAAATAAATGAGGTTGTTGAATAACATTTACGTGGACACTTGTTACATTTAGCATTATTAGATTTATCCTTCGTATAATATTTTTAAACAAAAGTCATTCCAAAGAGCGAAACGCATGAACTATTTTGTTAGAAATCGAAATGACGTGGATTTAAAATCGAGCCAATTTTAAAAACTACCCTGTACTGAAAGTTCATAAAAATATTCCATTTTATCTGCTTCATTCTTTAAGTATCTTCGTTTATTCTTAAAACTTTAAAAAAATTATACATTTAACAGAAATACCCAGCCAAAAATTTACTTACGTGGTAAGTTAGCAAGTAATGCTGGAGAAAATAAACACTACTTATTTTTCGGCTGAATAACTACTTATATTTGTTCGAGGTGTCCACAGGAATCAGTACTTACAATGCACTTAACAGAAGTCAAAAAATATCTAGTTATTATTTAACTACGAGTAAGCTGAATTGTAAGTACTTACAATATACTTACTAGATGTCAAAAAATCACTATTGAGTCCGTTACCAGTAAGTAAATATTCAGTACTGAAAACAACACAACTAATAAGTAGTTATTGAGCTGATTGAGTTCTTTTTGAAGTTTTCAGAATAATGAAAATTGTAATGACAACTACTTACGAGGTAACCTATGAAATAATTATAAATTATTATTATTCGATTAATCGGTATAAATTCTTGGATTAATCCTTTAATCGAAGCTTGCAATTTTAAATTATTCGAATAATTAATCGAACAAGAATTAATCAACTGAACAACGTACATAGTTTTTATTGATAAAAAACTGATTAATCACTTAAGCGATAGAAAAAGGATTCATATATGCTTCATTAATATGTTAAAATAATGATTTTAAATATTTTGAATTTTTGGTTTTTGCCAAATGAAAAAAATAAAAATAGGAGCTTTCATGTCAGCTAAGCAAATAATAAAAAAATACAGAAATTATTCGGAGAAAAAATAAAAAAACATGACAAGTAAAAAATGATGTGAAGTATAATTTTAAAACTAGCTTTGTGATTATTTTGTTGAACTGTTTTTGGGTTTTAATCCGAATTATGATATTTTAATAAGGCTAAAGTTCATCAAAAATTAATTTTCATTAAATTATTTTTATGAAGAAAGGAATTTTACGACATGAACCTCGAACCCAGGCTTTCACGGACAGGTTAACCTTACTTGTTTCGATTGCTACCACTCAGTTTCTTCAGAGAGTTTTGCCGTTTAACACGCACAGCCATTGACGACTGCTGGTAGTCAATAGTCAAAGATCAATCTTTAAACCAAATTGGGTTTAAACCTTTGTTAGATCGAAATTTGTTTTGAATTATTGGACCCTATTACGGTTTACAACTCAACTCGGTTGAGTTCCGTTAATTTTATATAAAACAGGTTTTACTTGTTTACTCCAAAAAATAATTTCTAAAAAATACCAGACAGACACCTGGCCGGTTGTTTTTTTTAATGAGAGAGAGAGAGAGAGCGAGAGAGAGAATATTATTATTTCCTTTCCCCGTTACACATGTTTATTTTGCTTAAGGCCCAACCACAATGTGCTTAAGTTGGCTTAAGCGTATGAGCGAATACATCTAAATTATATGAGGCAAACCATATTGAACTTAAGGAAACTTTTTGCTAAGTTTAATGAAACTGTCATTTGCTTAAGCAAGGTGCGAATCTTACCGCATATTCCGTACGGAATTAAATGTTTTTTTTATTTTGTTTTTGTTTTCCTTAATACATTTTAGAGACTTTTTGTTAATTTTTGACAGTACGTTAAGCAAGACTATGCATATTATGGTTGAGCCTTTATGTTGCACTGACCCCGTTGTTTACAGAAGAACTCTCAATTACACTGACAGAAAAACGCATCTTCATATTGATGATGCCCTAACATCAGAATTGTGACATAAATTTTACTACAAATGGCATCAATGATGCAAAAAGTAACATCAATCCAATGACTAACGTCTTCGTACAATTTTGTAATTTTTTACGTGTCATCTATTTTATGACTATAGTGACATCAATTCGATGACACATTTTGTATATTATTAACATTATTTATTTAAGAATTATTAGAAGCAAACATTTTTAAAGTAGAATGATTACCATGATCATATGGGGCATGGTGCTAGTGTCTTATTATTGAGAGTTCTGCTGTAAACAACGGGGTCAGTGCAACATAAAGGCTCAACAAACGTGAAACAAACATATGTAACGGGTAAGTAAATATTAATATTCTCTCACTTTGACTTAAGTCAATTCCAATGACTGACTTAATGACAAATTGTCATTAAATTAATGCTAATGTGTCCTTTCTCCGATGTTACTGCGTCATCGCACTGAGGACAGGTTCGTTATTTCTGTGATGCCGATGTGTCATCCCATTGATGACATAATTTCATTTCGACCCTGATGACACTTTGGCCAAGTGATGTTAAGGTTAACATGATGAAATATGTCATGGGATCAAAAACGAAGAAACTTGTCATAGTACTGATGTCAAAATACATCAGTATTAGGACGCCTTTTCTATCAGTGTATAAGACACCAGCAGCATGACCGATATGCTTTCGCAATTATTTTAAAACTCAAAATTCATTTGTTTTTACGGAATTCGCGGTTAAATTTTTGACAGTAAAAATTTAATGAACTTTTCGTTATTTTAAATTTAATTTTTGTTTTATTTTACATACACAAGATTTTAACTAAATCAACGGACAATATTAACTGCAACTGAAAATCTGTGTTTATATGCACTTAGGTTTTTAAATAAATGTTGTAATCAGTTAAGAATAACTTTGCTTGGAATTTTAAATGTTTATTTATTTAAAAATGACTGAAAAGAATACTTCTTATATAAACTACACTCCGTTATTATAATAATATTGTGAGTGTACGTCCAAAAAATTTGACATTTGGCGGAAAGATCCGAGATGGCATAAGTGGCGTCCAGAATTCGATGTCGGATTTAACCGTCAACAAAGGCAAAAATTAAGCCACTCTAAAGTCTATTAAGATCGGACATTAAGTGGCAGCGCTAAATATAAAAAACAAAAAATGCTGTAATTGAGCGCGGAGCAAAACTATTTTGTCCTATTTTAGAAACTTCAAAGACTTATCTTTCATTCTAGGCTGTGATTGGCACAACTTTTTTTCGACCCACCTTAATGTATATTTTATTTATTATTTGACTTGACTCTTAAAAAAAATGTATAAATTTTGTAAAATTTACCTTTTTTTCTGGTACAGCGAAAAACTGCTTAACGAAAAAAGTCCAGATATTAAAATAAAATAACACGGAATCAGGTTAAATAAAATAACCATAAGTTCTTTTAATTAAAAAAACATACTCATTAAAGCTGGAGGTACACACCAATTGTTCAATGCGTTGATATAAACGCATCTGTCAAGAAAGCAAAATCACTGTAAATTTGTATTGGCCAGTTTCACAGCACACGCATAGAATGAATATACGAATCGAACGCATGATGTAGGAAAAGTTCCAATTTACACTTACTTCGGACATTTCTTGCTGGATAGACGAGGAAAAAAGTAAAGTAGGTCACGCATACAGCATCGCCTCCTAACCAACAAACTTCGTCTCTCCGGCAAGAAATATCTATAGTGCGAATTGGGGCTTATGCTAGAAACACAACTGGGACGAACGACGAATTATTCGCAACGAATATTCGTCATTAGAAATAGAGCACATTGAAAGTACACACAATCATTGCGTAGACCGAAATTCTTCGTGCGTAACGAACTCTGCGAAGGGCTTATTTCTATTTCTTACGCAGACGAACGACTAACAAATTGGGAAAGGGACAATGCAGCATGATATAAAAGTCTAATATTTGTTAACAATCGTGAAAGCTTTAAAGAATCACAGGGACAAATCGCTTCTATTGCGAACTTAACTAAAATTCGCGAAAAAATGCAAACTTTTAAGCAAACACAAAAATTTATTTGAAATCGCAAATTGGTGAAAAAAAACAAAATGTCGAAAAATAACAAAAAAAAAAAAAAAAAAAAATTTGCAAAAATTCGCGAAAATTCGCGTTAATTAATAGTGTTTCAAACAAGACATAAAATTGATTAAAACTCTCTAAAACCATAAGGAATGGCAAAAATACGGTAAAAATTGCTTAATTAGCGGAAATTCGCAAAAATTTGCTAACAGCGGCATGATAGCAAAGTCTACTATTTATTATAAATCGTGAAAGCTGTAAACAATCACCGAGACAAATTACTTCTATTGCAAACTTGGCTAAAATCCCAAATTTAGAATCCCGATTCAAAAATCCGGATAATTATACAGTTTTGGTTTTAAAAATCGAACGATTGATAGCATGGTTGGGCTTTCGGCCATGCGCAAGAATTTTTTTCTCTATGGTATAACGAACACGGGCTTTGCTTACTAAAGCTTCACGTTATAGCGAAAATTTGCAAACTTTAAAACAAACACTAAAATTTATTTGAAATCGCTAAATGGGTAAAAAAAAACAAAAGGTCGAAAAATAACAAAAAAAATTGTAAAAATTCGCGAAAATTTTTAACATTTTAAACAAGCCATAAAATTAATTAAAAGTCTCTAAAGCTATAAGGAACGGCAAAAATTCACATTAATTCCTGGAGTTTACGCACTTATTGTATCTCATATGACGAACTTACGCAACGAATTCTTGACGACGAATTCGTCGTACTATGCGAAGTTCTTCCCAGTTGTGTTTATACCATCACCCTCTACTTTTTTTTGTTTCGCATGCGCTTTAGAAAAATGTCAACTTTTTTTTGATAGCCAAAGAGGACAAATTAGTTTTTCTTCTAAATGTTATCGACAAATATGTTTATGTTGTCAATGGATTTCTTATGGTTTTTTTTTTTTTGATAAACATATCTACACAACACATGATCCAAATAAAAATCTTGGCTCATAAAACTTGCTGCATCAAACCTGATTTAAGAAACGTAAAAAATGCAGAAAAAGTAACGAACGCATAGAATGAAATAAGGCATAGACTGCGTGGCGTGGACCTCTAGCTTTCATAAATTGGAATTTGGAATGTAATTTCTGATACTTAGGTAGCATGATAACACCAAATGGTGGCAACAATGAGGATATTCTGTCCCGCATAAACAAGGCCAAACGGTCCTTCTTCCAACTCCAAAAAAATATGAACATCAAGCTCAATATCGCTTAAAACAAAACTGAAAATTTTGAACTCAAATGTAAAGTCGAGTCCTGGGTTCTAACGGCAGTGTTAATAAAATGACTTCAAACCTTCACAAACCGCTGTTTGAGGAAAATTATGAAAATTTGGTGGCCCCAAATAAAACCCAGCCAACTACTACTGACCGCAACAAATGAAATCCCGATTAACCTTGAAATCAAACGGCGTAAATGGCGATGGATAGGTCATACCCTCAGGAAAGATGTGAACGAATCCTGCCGCATATCATTATGGTGGAACCCACAAGGGACTAGAAGTCAGGGAAGACCAAGAACAAAATGGCGATGCAATACCAACTATGAAATCACCCAGATGAATAAATCCTGGAATGAACTAAAACAATTATCAAGAAATACAAGAAACAACTATCGATCTTTCGTTATGGCCCTATGCCCTACCCGGAGTTAAAGGAAATTATATATTTGCAAGCAGTTACGTACAAAAGCGTTAATGTGATTGTAGTTGTATTGCTTACCACTGACTTTCAGACAAGATCTACATAAACAAATTGTTAAGCGTTTGTATTGCATTTTCGTTTAATAACATTTTGTATCAATCGTTTAAAAATTACATTAAATATTCATAAAAGCTCAATGGCAAATAACCAAAGGCATTATTTGCGAAAATCTATGTACATTGCGGTTTAATTTTATAATATTCGCCGATAAAAAGAAAGAACAAGGTAAATTTCCTGTAAGCGAAACAAAAAGACAATGATGCAGTTTATAACAAAAGAAAAACCAATAAAGGCAGCCAAGAACACGATACAAAAAGTCTGCTGATAATCATAAATAAGGAAGCTATTAGAAAGCTATAAAAATATTTCAAAGCCAAACAAAAAAAGAAAAAAAGATCACAAAATTATGATGAAGACAACGATAAACAAAAAACTGAAAAAGAATCTTTACATCAATAAAGGTTACGTTTTTCAACAGGATATTACAAGGATAAATGGTGGTGGCTACATAACAAAAATTTATTAAAGCCTTGAGGTAAAATTTATTTATATGAAAATTATGCTAAAAGAATGCAAAAATCTTTATTATTCCAAGAAAATTTATGAGTTTAAGATTTGGCCGTAAAAATTTCCAAAGTTTTGTTTTCTATTTTTTTTTTCTTTTTTCTGGTAAAACACGAGTAAAGAATTTAATTTTTTTTTAAGGTATGAGTTTTGAACAGGACTAAACAACAAATATTGTTTAAATTAGAAAATTTATATTGATTGAATCATAAAGTTTAATAATTTTGTTAGGATTTTGTTTCTATCCTTAATTTTTGGAAGGTTTGGGGAGGTTTTAAATATTATTAAGGAATTTTATGTTTTCTGTTATAGCACAGTGGGGTTGCAACGGAATTTATTTAGATTTGCATGAAAATTAATACAAAAGTGTATAAGAGAAGAAGTTTTGAGGAAATACCAGCACATCGTCACATTTTTTAAATGTATGCCATTTGTCTCTTTTTAGACTCATTTTTGACAGTTGGTGAGCTAAATTTCGTTGAAAAATTATATATGAAAATGGGTCTTTTTATGACTGTCGTAAACAACATAAATAAGACAAACTTTCTCTGCGTTTTACATTGTCGAAAAAATTTAAATGATATTGACAAAAAAAATTCAAATGCCAGCGACTTTGTCCGCTATTTTCTGGTAAACAAAAAGGTCATAGAAAGGTTCGTTAAAAATTTTAGCTACTTAACGTATACATAAGAAAGTTGTGTTGCGCCACAATGACGAATATTTAACTACGGCAGCCAGATTTGACGATTTCGGGGTCAAAAAATGGCCTATTGACGATTTATACCCTAAAAATATAAAAAAGCGATTAAACTCATCATTTGCATAACTGTTAAACTTATACAGAGCACATAATACACGTTTTACAATAAATTAAGTACGCCGAAAGCTAATTTCGGGGGAAAAAATTCTATTTAAACTCGTTCTTCCCTTTCTTTTTCGGTACAACATTGTAATAACCAAATTTGATTTTAATTGGTCATTTCCGGTTTTTCAGATGAAAAGAAATATTAAAAATTAGGATTAAAAACCATAAATATTTCAACAAAATAACCACAATACTAATTATTGTTAAAGCTAAAGGCGCCCGTACACGACATGTATTTGTCATCTGACATGTCAAATTTTCAAGTCACATGTAATTGTTCATGTCTGTCAAAATTGCTGTTTTACATAAGGTTTAAAATATTCGGTCACAAACGTACATGTAATTTGCTTCTGACATTGTCTCTGTTTTTTTTCGCATTCTTATTGCAGAAACCAAAGTAGTTCTCGGTTTCAAAATAGCTTGCTGCCGCCACGAAAATATTTATTTGCGCCGTAAAATAATTTAGCCATCTTAACATTTTTTCTTTTATTTTAAAGATACCAATTTAGAATTTTATAATTAAACGGTTTTTATGTATATATTTACATAAATTATATTCAATGGTGAGATGAGCATACATATCTTGGTATTGTAAAATATTAACTTCAGCCGGCTAATGATTCCGTCAATAGTTGACGCCGCTGCCAGTTTCTTCCCGGCATAGATTTCTGATGTCAGATGGTTTGTCAGAAGAAAATAGAGCACGCTCTAATTGAAATTTTGTCAGATGACTTTGCGTCTGACTTTTACAGAAGCAAAGTTAAAAAGGTAACACACGACATGTATGTGTTTTGCAGTGGGAAGTTTGACATGTCAGGGTTCGAGGCCCGGCCACGGTCAAAAATGAAAGATTACACTACGTGAGAATTTTTTGACCAAATGAATTTGACACCTAATCTTTATGTAAAATTGTCCGCTGAATCCGAATATGAAGTCAGAATTGTCAAAAGTAGAACATTTTTCGAGATATTCCAAAATAACCGTTATTTGTGTTTTTAAAAAAGATGCTGTGAAATAACATAATCCGTTTACAATTTTTGAAGATATTTTACATAAAGATTAGCTGCCAGATTCATTTGGTCACGACTTTGTTGAAATTTTGTCACGTAGTGTTATCAATAACAATTTTAATTAATTTTCATGTTGTAAAATTCCTTTCTTCATAAAAATAATTTAATGAAAATTAAATTTGATGAACTTGTAGTGGTGTGTGGTGGTCATCTGTTTGTTAAACAGACATACTTAGACCAAAAAAAAAAACAAAGATTGGCCAGATTGCCAGCGGCGCTGGTATGCCCGCGTTTAGCTCGGCTGAAGCTCGCCGGATGGGGTGGTTCTTGCCGGCAACTGGACCCTGGACACACACACTAGCAAAAAAATCATACCAGCTAATGGTTTAACTCACTAATTATAAGGGGCTTAAAGTAGTCCTGCATCTCCCTACTGGTCATACCTATACACAAATGCATTGCCCTCCCACTAGAGAACTTCGTCTCGCCATGACGTCATCTTCTTCTTCATTTATTCATATTTCCCTCTCTCTTTCTACCTCTAGTTTCGTCCCTTTCTCGGTATAAATGCTGGCGTTGCCAACCTTATTCTCTTCTTATTTTTAACCTTTCTAAACAACTACAGGGTGCACACGACAAACTTAAGCCTAATTAAAAATATTAAGAATTTTTTTTTTTTCAAAAAATAAGTAGTGTGGTCATTTGGTTGAACTGTTTATGGATTTTAATCCAAATTTCGATATTTTTATTAGGCTAAAGTTCATCAAATTCAATTTTCATTAAGTTATTTTTATGAAGAAAGGAATTTTACAAAATGAAATTAAATAAAATTTATTGTTAATTTTTCATTCTTGAACCCAGGCTTTTACGGACAGGTTACCCTTGCATGTTTCGAATGCAACCACTCAATCTCTTCAGAGGTGTTTGCCGTTTAACACTCACAGCCATTGACGACTGCTGGCAGTCAATAGTCAAATATCAATCTTTAAACGAAATTGTAGTTAACCCCTGGTAGATCGATACTTGCTATGAATGATTGTCTATTTTAATTGATTTACATGTTCCTCCTTTCTTCTGGTTTTTTTCGTACTTTTTGTCAAGAATTCTTCTTGAAGGTCAAAGTACATTTTTAATTTTTTTGTCTTTCATTTTCTTGCTGATCTTTTTCAGCACAACTTTAAGGAAAAATGTGAACTGTGTTGTTTAGTTTTTAATTCAAATTTTGATATTTTAATTAGGCTAAAGCTCATTGAATTTATTTTCATCAAATTATTTTTATGAAGAATGGAATTTTACAACATGAAACTAATTAAAATTTGTTGATAATTATTCATTCTTGACTGCCGCGGGAATCGAACCCAGTCTTTCACAAAAACCTTTTCGATCGTAGCATTTTGTTAGTAACCTAAAACGTTGTTTCACTAGCTGACTCTTTATGTGGCATTTACAACGTTATTCACGGCTTTGCTTCAATTGATAAAACATGATTTTAGTAAATAAAAAACTAGAGTTAATTATTCCATATTATTTTAAATATTTTGCCTACAACGGCCATAGTAGAAACGGTCCGAAATCGTTTATATGTAGTTGTAAAAATAAGGCAGAATTTAGTTAGCGGCAAAATAAACTTCACAAGCAGTTTGACAACAGAAAGAGGAATGTGTAATTAATAAAAATTTTTTATATTTACACAAACCTGCTTCATACTTGTTTCATATGTATGTTGCCTAACCGTCTGTGTGGTTTATTTAGGGCCCTTTATAAAACATAAGTTTTTATATACATAAAATTCTTGAAATTTGCGGAAAATCAGTCACCAAATAAGTGTCATCTTCTAACAAGGTTTAAGGCCAGTTTACACGGTAATACAGTGTATTACGACTTTGTAGAATCAAAATATTATGAAATTCTCTCCGTGTTTAAAAGAAAACTCTAACTTGTTTTCTTTTAAACACTGCTATATTCGGCTGTGCTGAATCTTTGATACCCTCCACCGACAGTTCGAATGTTTCAGGAGTTATATTTGTATGATGTAATTATTATCTTAAACTGTGACGATTTGTTATTAATTATGGTTTTAGGCGACTAAACTATTTTCCGGTAGTAGGGTTTATATGGGGCCTAGGGTAAATTATGTACCGATCATCACGAAATTTCACAGCGTCATTTCTAGTCCTTTAAAACTATGACGTACCAATTTCTGTTATGATTGCATTATTTTTTACGGTTTTAGGCGTACTAAACTGTTTTCCGGTAGTAGGGTTTATATGGGGCCTAAGGTAAATTATAGACCGATCGTCACGAAATCTCACAATGTTATTTCTAGTCCTAAAAAACTGTGACGTACCAAATTTTGTTACGCTAGCGTTATTTTTTACGGTTTTAGGCGTACTAAACTGTTTTCCGGGAGTAGCGTTTATATGGGGCTTAGGGTAAATTATGGACGGATCTTCACGAAATTTAACAGCGTGATTTCCAGTCATATAAAACAAATTTTTGCAAAATCTTATCTCATTCCGTGTCTTGTTCCAGCATTTATGTTATTTTTTGTAACAAAATTATCATTTTTTTTAGGTGGTGGTTCCACATTTTGATTCATAGCTCTGGTCCTACTGAACCGATTTTGCTGAATTTCAATCCCAAACTGCTTAGGATAACTACAAGCAATTTGGCACCAAGTTTGTTCATTTCTTTTGAGTTGTTCAAAAGTGATCGTGTTTTCAACAGACGGACAGACAGACGGACATGGCTAAATCGGCTTAGAATTACTCAAGGACCCAGAATATATATAGTTTATGGGGTCTGAGATGAATGATAAAAAAGTTTCACACGGAATGACAAACTTAATATACCCTCTTCACAACTAATTGTGGTGGAGGGTATAAAAATAAAAATCTTTTGTTTGTATAATTCATGTTTACACGGATGGTATAAGTAAAATCAAAATAATAACAATAAGCACATTATAACGAAACCTTGATAATTAATTTTTGAATCCCAAGAGAAACTTTGATAACTAATATGCATGTGGCAGTGTAAATAAAACTGAACTGGCAAAATAAAAAAAATTATTTTATTTTTGTTTTTTCTTTACCCACTTACAACTACATTTAGAGTTGACAAGGTATCAACCAATTGTGGTCGGGATTGTAAGAAAAGATAAATTCACTGTTTATTGTTGTTGTTTTCGTTTAAGCTTTGATATTGTTACACGTAAAACTGGGGCTTATAATTCTTATTCGCTTAACAGTTTTATTTGTATAATATCTTTAGTTTTTCTAAATTCTTTGGATGAAGTTTCCTGATGATCTGACCAGTAGCGCATAGGAATAGCTTATCACATCAACAATAAACTTCAGTTTGTCAATAGTATGAAATGGGAATTTAGCACATTAAAATGATACCTTGTAAATTAATACTTTCAATCCCATGAAAAACTTTGAAAAAGCATATGGTTGCAGTTTTAAATTTTTACAAAAACAACATAAACATTTCCTGAGTTGATTTTAGTTGTTTTTGTAATTGTATAAAAATGCTACCACCTTCAATATACTCTGTTAAAATACACCTTTGGTGTGATGAGAATACATAAGGAAGGCGAATTGACTAGAAGGTGGGGTCAAGTCAACATATGGTGTTTTTTTTTCGGTGATCGACTTGTCAAAGTTTGTTTACAAACTAGTTTTTATGTAAACAAACCAATTGTTTTTACTAGCAATTATTTTGACAACCCGACCACAGAAGCAGTGTTGTTGTTGAGTTGACCTCACCTTCTAGTCAATTCGCCTTGTACATAAGTTTCTAAAATTTTTAAGGAAAAAACATTTACCGACCGCTTGTCAGATTTTGTATTCGTATTCTCTTTTACTCAATACGTTTTGCTTTTACATGATAAGATTTTTCTCATTCTACATCATTTTTTGCAATGTTGTAAAACATTGTATTACCGTGTTAACTGGCCTTTAGCAGTTCCATTTTCCTTATCTGATTTTTAATTGTACACCACTGTGTTTTTTATGAAAAAAGTTTTTAAGAAAATGTGTATGTTGTGTTTGCTAGAATGAAAAGAAAATTTATGCAAACATTGTAAAGGTTTATAAAAATTTGCTGTTTGTTTAAAAAATTTTATATTTTTTTTAAGAGCAAAAGTAAATATTTTTTCGAATTATTAAAAAAAAGTATGTGTATAGCAGAAAACTACATACATACATACATACATACATGCATACATACATACAGGCATACATTTCATATACAAACATGTAAAAATATGCAGTAAAAGGTCCCTCTTATGCTACGTATCAATACATGTCCTTCTTTAAAGTATTCAAATTTTTATGGACTCTTGAAAAGCATATGCTCAAGTAAAACAAGGGTTCTATCATTGTTTCCAAGACACTGGTTGTGCTTTTCTTCGATTTATTCATCACATATGTAAACTTTGCATTTTAAAAGGGAGGGATTTGCTCATTTCCCCCACACACACAAGTAAAAACTTTTTATGCATTTTCTTAGCGGCGATTTTTATGCTAAAACACGTTTTCTATTAAATCGAAAAATGCGATTTCTTTTTACTTTTTAAATTTTAAAAGACAATCTGTGTGCTTAACTAAATGCTATTGTTGTAGATTGGCAGAAGTGGACAAAACGTTTTGCATATATGTATGTTTACATTATTGCGTAAATTAAATCCACCAATAATTTTATCTAGGTAGTTATAAAGTATAAATCACGAGCTCTAAGCCTTTAACACTACAGCGAATGGGAATTTTTTGATCATTTGCTTAAAAAAGATGGCCAAAAGAGTATTCATTAACAGGAATATATACATAAATATGTATGTAAAATGAATTTAAGTGTTCAGCAAAAATATTCGTCATATAATTCTACTCAGGGTTTGCCAAGTTTGAGAATATCACAATCCTTAAAATGCATTAAAATATTTTAAATAAATTGGCGTCCAAAATCTAAAAGGCCGCAAGCGACAAAATTTCGAAATCGATGTTTACTTTTTTGTCACTTACGGCCTTTTGGATTTAAGGTGACGTTATGTAAATAACTATACGTATGTATTTCCGCAAAAAAAAATAAATTGCGCCACCCTGGCAAATAAACAATCTTTATTACCTGCCAAATGGCCCTGATTCCTTTAGTAAGTAAATTAAATAAAAAGAGACAGCAAACTGAGACTAAATAAATTACAAACACCTCAATAGAGAACTTTCATTTCAAGGACCAAAAATTCCAGTGAAACGTTCTCTGCATTATAAGCCACAACATTTGCTGCATCATTGTCATCATCATCAGCACCATCCATTGGTAACCGTACGAGTATCGTCATCATTTTCAGCAGCAACACCAAAAGCACAACAGTGTGCTGTAATATTCCGACAGGTTACGGATAATAATTTTTAAAATTTATGAACTGTGTCCATAAAATGTCGTTGTACTATTACAGGTCTCCTGGCTGTCGTTGGCCATTAATGCTTCTTTTTTTTTTTGCTTTTGTTCTACTCTGCCATGAGTTTTTGGAAAATATTTGTTTCAATCATGAAGCTTTTTGATGGCAGCTTTGTTGTGAAAACCACAAGGTGAAATTTTTGTTTATAGAGCTCCTCTATGGTCACGGGTGTTATGATGTTTGGTATTTTGTTAAATGGTGCTTAGTGTCGTTATAAAATTATTAGATGATGTTTTTTCTTTAAATTTTTTTTAAAAATATCTATCATGGACGGCTAATATAATTAAACTTGAACGCTTTGAAGTTTGTGAAGGAAAATAGAAATTAAGAAACTTTTATATAAATTGTTTTGCCATAGTGAATGAATTTAATGTGTAGGAAGAACTAATTTGCCAAATTAATTTTATAAGCATATTTGTTAAGTGGCTTCCAAAAAAATTATTTATTATATATTTTGTATAAATTTGCATAAGCCGCAGGTTGGCAGCCGGTTTTGAAAAAAGAATTTTTGCTTGTGAGTCAGCCTGTTGCAGTTAATATACTTACAGTGAGTCTCAGAAATATTTTGCATATTTTTTTACTCCATAAAGATTAAAAACATTCCTCAAAATGAAGTACAAATTGTTTAATTTTTGAGAAAATAAGCCATTTATTACGTAGGTGATAAGTGTTACAACGTTAATATGATAACAAAATTACAAAAACTTGTAATTTCATGGCCTGTTTCTGACATTAAAACTATTTTGACCCTAAATTAATACTCACAAAAGTATTTTGCTTTTTAAAAAAAATCATCTTATCCTTGCAAATATTGTTATAAATTTTTACATTTTCGTACGAATAAGATAATATTTTCAAGGTATTTTGCTATTATTTATCTAATTTAAATGCCGAAAGAAAAGGAACTAAGTTCTGCCGAGAGGAAAATCATTTTGCACCTTCATGACCAAGGTAAAAAAGTTTTTTTTATATAGCAAATGTTTAAGAGGTATCGTCAAACAATAGAAAATATAGTTAAGCGTGCAAAAGAACGTGGAAATATTGAAAATTTGGCACGACATGGCCGTCCAAAATTGTTATCAGCCAGAAACGAAAGGAAAATACTTAAAGAAATTCGTGAAAACCGGTATTTATCTGCTCCAAAACTGAATGATAAGCTGAGAGGAACTCTATGAAACAATGTTAGCAACGAAACACTTCGTAGAGTACTACGATCAAACAACTTTAATGCTCGAGTAGCAAGAAATAAAAATTGCTAGTTTCTGAAACAAAGAGAAATAAGCGAATATCCTTCGCTAATCAACATATAACCAAAGGTTTTGACTTTTGGAAGCGTATGCCACGCCTTTAAAAGAAAATCCTTACGTACTAGAGAAAAACGGAAAACAGATTTGAATTAAGGGCATCAAAATCCATATAATCCACATACTTTTATTTCTAGGGTAGAGAAACATTTTTTTGTTGCGCAGTGTACTTTTGTTGCGCAGTGTAATTTTTTCAAAATCTTCCACTAGACTTTTTATATCATACTACACCTAAAACTATCAAAAAACTTAAACTTTTAATTCAAAAAACACGTTTAATAATTTTGGCCAGCTTTTCAGTCCAAATACTCCTCTGTGCGACGCATGGTTTGGAGAAAACCGAATGAGTCCGGTTATATAAAAAATATCAAGCCGACAGTAAAACATGGTTGAGATTTTGTTATGGTTTGGGTCTGTATGTCCGCCTTTGGAGTTGGAAATCTAATCTTTGTGGATGGAATTATGGACAGACATGTGTCATCTGTCAATTCTTAAAGAAAACATTAACGCGAGTGTTGATAAAATGGGACTTCCAGCAAGAGGTTTTTATTTCCAACAGGAAAACGATCCCAAACAAACAGCCAACAGATGTTAAACTGTGGATTCTTTATAACACCAAACATTTTCCAACGACTCCTCAAAGCCCGGGCTTGAACCCAATAGAAAATTTATGGGTGCATTTGAAGAAAAAGGATCGTCAACGCCACATATCTTCGAAAACTACTTTGAAACAAGTTTTGCTACAAGAATGCGGAAAAATATCTCGAGAAAAGTGGCAAAAATTGGTGGAATCTATACCACGACGATTAGCTTCAGTTTCTAAAAACAACGGATATGCCACAAAGTATACACAGAAAAAAAATACCAATGTTAAAATAACATGGCGAAATGTTGATTGAGAATCAAGGTAAATTTCTGCAAAAGTATGCCCTTTATTTAAGCTTATCACTATTTCATATTAATTTTAAATGAAAACTATTAAAAAAAACCTTAAATCACGTTTATTTAATATTATTCACTGTTAAAATAACATTGTTCAATATTGAATCCATAAAAACCTGTTTTATATTAAAATGAAAGGTTAATCTTGTTAAATTAACATGCATACATACTTAAGTATGTACATTTTTTTATTTTCATGTTTAAAATATGTTATAAAAAGAAGACAATTCCCGTATTCTTTTAATTAAAATTATTTAGTTAAATAGTACATCAAGTTTTCAAAGTAGAATGATGGCGAAAACCATATCGGGCCGTTCTGCTGATGCATCTGTTAACAAAGGAGATACAAAATAAGTTAAACATGCATTACAGGGGTAAGTGTTTTGAATCATTCTTAAATAAATGCATATGTTGTCTCCACACTGTTATATCCCACTCCAACCAATTTGATTCTAAAGGGTGGTTAAATTTCAAGGGCCGATGTTGATTTTGAATAAAACACAAACTATTTAGGAAATTATTGTAATTTTATTTTATTATGATATATTGGTATTACTCAATTATGTATGGAACAAAATATCGGCCAAATGGGCGCCGCGACCACGGCGGCACACCTCCATCCGATGGTCCAAATTTTCGATGACCCTGAGGCATAATGGAGGTTCTATGCCGTTAATGTGCCGAATTATCTCATCCTTTAGCTCTTGAATTGTTGCTGGCTTATCGACGTACACCTTTTTTTCAAAAAACCCCAAAGAAAAAAGTCCAACGTCAAATCACATGATCTTGGCGGCCAATTGACATCGCCATTACGTGAGATAACACGGCCATTGAATTTGTTGCGCAAAAGAGCCATTGTTTCGTTAGCTGTGTGGCATAAAAAGTTCGTTATCATCTCACGATAGCGAACACCATTCACAGTAACTGCCTGACCGGCCTCATTTTGGAAAAAATACGGCCCGATGATGCCGCCAGCCCATAAACCGCACCAAACAGTCACTCTTTGTGGGTGCATTGGTTTTTCGACAATCACTCTTGGATTATCATTCGCCCAAATGCGGAAATTCTGTTTATTGACGAATCCACTGAGGTGAAAATGTGCCTCGATATGTGCACGATATGCATTTTGATTTGAACGCCCATTTTCATAATAAGTCTGGATAACTTTAACACGTTGTTGGATTGTGTATCTCTCCATGGTTCAAATTGAGTAAGTCTGAAATAGAGAAATGTCAAATAAAATTCGGAAAAAAACTTGGCGTTTAGGTGTGGTTCACATTCAACATCGGCCCTTACAATTTAACCACCCTTTACATGAAATTCACGTGGTTTCAACTTGAAATAACTTTCATTCAACGTGATTCGCATTGTTATTTCAATATAAATGACATTTTGCTCTAACTTTATTGCAATGTTAAATTAACATGAATTATAGTTATTTTAAAACAAAAAATTTTGTTCGCAAGTTATTGTAAAATCCTTTTAAATTAACATGAAACAACAATGAAGCAAAATCACTACTGAAAAATGTAAAATCAACCTTGTTTTGAACGAATTTACATTGATTTTTTTCTGTGTGTATTAACTGTGACATATCCATTGTTATACGGTAAAAAAAGTGGGATTTTTTGAAAGCAAAATACTTTTGTGACCTTAAAAATTCACTATATTCTTCTAAAATCTCGTATAAATAGTATAATAATTAAAATGTTCAAAATTTTTTTTTCATAATTTAATTATTTGTCTTTCTCCTAACACGTTAATAAAAGGAAATTCCTGTTTAATATAATAAATAAATGGATGTCAACCAAGTTTCTTCTAAAAAGCTTATTTTTCTTATAAGCAAAATAATTATGAGAGTCACTGAATATGTTTTAAAGGACCGATATATTTTTATATCGTATTGTACTGTTAAAAACGGCAGCCAACATATTACTCTCATATGCATTTTTTTAAGAACACTTGATGAAAGGAAATTGTGGCCCCGCATAGATGACGGGTTTCTTCTATCGGTGACTAAAAGGGACTTATCACTGTAGCTGTTGTCACGGGACACAGTCTTATAGGTAGACATGAACCGCGTCTGGTAGCTGGACAATGTGACTATTGTCGTAGCTGCGATGGCGAAAATAAGGAGAAGGATACAGAACACATTCTCTGTTACTTCCCTGCACTGGCGAGAAGGCGACTGGCCGAAATAAGATCCCCCAGCTTTAAGGGGCTATAGGATATCACTGGCGTTACTGGTCGTGTTGGTTCTACGATGGGGGTTCTGCTTCGGAACTCTATGGTATCAAAATTGTTGTCCGATGAGTACTAACTGCCATTCTACCTAACCTAAAATAAATAACATCAAGCTAAGTTTTTCTAACATAAATGGTTTCTTAACCATTTTTGATGTTTAGTTTCTAAAAAAGACTTTAAAGCTCGTATGGTGAGAGATGACCCAGGAACTTCCGGAGTTGATTGTGTTGTTCCGTTTTGTGGTTTTTAATCGAAATGTTGGTCATTTAACGTTGACCGAGTTAAAAAAACAACATACATACATACATACATACATATGTATGTATATTTAATTAAAAGCGAAACCGATGAAAATATTGGCACACTATCTTCATGTGCACTAAAATTATTTAAGTATGAGGCAGTAACATCGATGTTTTACGTACTTACATATGTATGTATGTATGTAAGTATGTACTAAAGAGATGCACAAGCACAAGAAATATTGCTTACAAGCAATTTCATTGAATTTAGATAGTGTGTGTTTATTACTCTCTCATTACAAAACACATACTTCCAAAAACAATTGTTTTGTTTTACGATCAAAATATAGAAGAATAGAACAAAACTGCACTAGAACAATGCTGAACTAAAATAAAGCTGAATTAGAACAAAGATGAAGTAGAACATTAAAACAGAAATAGAACATTCCAAGCATGTTTGAATGTTTTGATTGTAAACATATACCAAAGAGAATTGCAAAGTGAGAAACATTTTCGTTTTGTAATGAATATGAAAAAGCTTAAAAAAGTTTATATGTAGTATTAATTTTTATTTGCAAAAATTTATTGTTTATTATTTACATACATATAAAGGTACTTAGGTCTAATATTTAAATAAAATTAAGAAGAATTCATTAATTTCATAGATATAAAAAATAAAATCTAATGGTGTGTTTCACAATTTTTTGGGAAAATTGATAGCAACAAAATATTAATAATTATTTAACTAGAATTAAAAATATTGGTTACATAAACGTTTAAAGTTTTATATAAAAATAAAACAAGACCTCAAGCTTGATAATTTAGTTATACATAATATAAAAATAAAGGTCGACTTAAATAAAATATATGTACATTTAGGAAATAATTCAAAAATATCAATTTTTTTATTTTTTTTAATGTTCTAGTGCACTCGATGCTTTTACTATAATTTACCGTTTCTTTATTTCATTGTCTGTTTTTGTGTTGATATTCTGTTTGTTTTGATAATACAAGCACTAACAAAGCAGAAGAGAAAAACTTTTCAAGTTATGCTTGTTTTGTTTTGGTGGAAGTAATGTGTTGTTATGTTTGTTTTGCTATGTATGTTTACAGTGAAATAATATAATTGATAGTTGTGTGAAGTAGAACATAGAACATTAAGAATATTTTGCGCAGCCCTTTATTATGTACATTTTCCATATATCCTACAATTTTGTGTGCCAATCGAAGATCGTTTCCATTTGCAAGCTTTTAAAACATATTATTATATTTTGAAATAAAGATTTGTTTTAATAAAACTAACTAAAACTTACTGCCTGTTCAACGATTTCGAACGTTAACGTTCGTATAAAAAATTTAGAAATATTTTCCATATACTATGTAAAATTCTATACGAACGTTTACGTTCGAAATCGTTAAACAGGCAGTTATTAGCTTGTGTTTTTACGTTGATGTTTTATTATAAATATGCAATCAAATATTCCCAAAAAAGTTTTTTTTAAGACTATATTGTAAACATTTTGTGCGTATTTATACTGGCCCTGCTTGTTAAAATAATTTAATGTCTTGATAATTTAAACTTTCAATAAATATGTACATATGTGTGTATGGATGTATGTATTTGCTATTCAAATTTAGAAGTTTCGCAAGCAAATTTAACAATTTATACATACATATGTATGTATGTAGGTATATTGGCATCATTGCTTCCAATTACTTTTTTCCCAAACAGGGATTGCAATAACAAAATGTATCATTTACTTATTGACTCATTTAGTAACTGTATTTTAGTTACTCTTTTTTTCTCCCTCATATTTCTGCTTTAATACTTCCTCTCCTTAAAGTTATCATGCGTTTAATTATTTGTTATAGCAACAACAACAAGTTGCTTATTTTATTTGTTTTCTTTTAAACTTGTAGTTTTCTAGAATTTTTGCAAGTGTTCGGTTGTTTTGTGATTTATTGTCATCAACTCAATATTAATTATTTTAATTCTTTAAAAAAGTTTGAAAACGTTATTAAACTAATCCTAAAAGGTATAAATATATTGGATTTCTTTAGAAATTTGTGATAAAAGTTGGTGGAAAAGTGTTAATACCTATTATGTGTAAAATGCAATTAATAATTATTTTGGTACATACCAAGAGTGTGGGGGGTAATATTTATGTAAGTATACATACACATGTTTGCTTTGTTATTAGCGCTGCCAGATTTCGAAGTCTAACCAATTTGGTAAGTAGGTATTTGTAACTTTTATTTGAGGGTTTCGTGTATTTATAAACATTTTTAACATTTAATAAAGGTTTACAAAACAAATTTCGTATGGAAATTTTCCTAAATAAACGTTTGTTAAATTTAATAAGTGCTTATAAATACGGGGGTTAATGTTTTTGTATCAGAATAAACACTGTTCTCTGAACTATTTTCTAACTTTCATCGAAAAAGTGATTCTTATTTCGATTTTCCAAGGCGAATTGAACTACAGGTGGTGTCAGAACTACAAGATTCCAAAAACAACAGAAACGACATAGGGTTTTTTGCATTGCATTGTTAGTGCTTATAGCTCGAAATGTCAACCATTCTTAGCAAAACACTAACAAATCAAAACAAATAAGCTCGAACTGTCAAAAGCAGATGCCGTTTCGACACCACCTGTAGTTAATTCGCCTTGTGATTTACTTTATCGCCCTGAACTCCAAATTTTATATGAAAACTTGACACTGAACGTTTGTTAAATTTAATAATCGTTTTTGAATGCTGGGGTAAATGTTTTGTGACATTTAAGCAAATGTAGACTTTATAATAAAAATTATTAATGTTGCGGAATTTTGGAGATTTAACTTAATTTTGTGTATTTTTAACTTAACTTTTAATTTTTGTTAATAAAATATTTCAAATATATCTTTTTTACTTTCAGAGTGTGTGAAAATTGGTTCGATAAAATGGTAAGTCAAGTTTTCTTTAATTTAGTTTTGTTTCAAGACCAACATTTTACACAATACTAAGCTGTTTCGGCAAAAGTTTGTACACAAACTTGGTGGTACAAATCTGTTTTCATGTTGACTAACCTAGTTTAAGTGATATCTCAAAAACCCAGCTTTAGGGTGTTTTTTTCGAGAACACTTCACCTCACCTAAAAAAAAATATTTTCATAAAAATTTTAAAATTTCCAAAAATTTTATGCGAAAAACTTCTCAACGCAAGATGAATGGATATTTTTTTTTTAAATTCCCTGAGCTAATCCCGCGAAGCTCTTCGCTTGTCTGCAGAAAAGACACCAAAACCCTCTCGCCAGAGGTTCCCGCAACCCCGGTGCTGATACTCCAGCTCACTACCAGCCAGCCTACCGGGGCACTCATCATCAAAATAACCCCTTAAAATTAATAAATTTACATTAACCGTTGTTATTATACCCATCACCGCAGATGGAAAGGGTATATAAATTTGTCATTCCGTTTGGAAATTCTACAATATTGATCTGAGACGCTATTAAGTCTATCCCCATCATGGAAAACAAGTTCACATTGCTGGGCTTAGGCCCGTTTTCACAACTTACCGATAGCTAAAAGTAGACTTTAAACGGCCTTATAAAAAGTGTTCTACTATTATAACTTTACTTTAACCTAAAGTGAGCGATAAAGTAAATTAAGGTTCATCCAACCTGGTAGGTAAAATTAAAGTTGTAACAATGGAACACTTTTTATACTGCCGATAAAATCCTACCTTTAGCTATCGGTAAGTTGTGAAAACGGGCCTAAGCCCAGCAAAAGTGTATGGGCTTAATGTGTTGGTTAACTATTATATTTGTCATAAAACACCTTGTTTTTGATTTTTTCGTTTTTATTTTTATGTGTCGACTTTTTTTTTTTTGCTTAACACATATCAAATACATACATACATGTATGTACTTGATTTGCCGCTTTAATAGAGATGTGTGTATTAAACGAAACCCCATACTCAATATACTTATTTTATTTGAATGCATCCATTTCTTATTCAAATAATCATATGGACGTAAAAGTTGCTCTTGCTAAATTTGGATTCTCTAATGTCGTTTTCTAGATATACGAATTTTGGTATTTAAATCATGTAGGAGATTCCACGCCTACTTTTTTAGACAAATGTTCGTGTGGATGTCAAAGTTGACCTTACATAATTTGAGGACTCTAGCTGTATTTACTTCCGAAATAAGCAAATTTTAATACTTTTAAGCTTACGCGTCCTTCCAGACAAACAGGAAGACGCTGTGGGAATTGCAAGAAAATCAGTCCAGCCGTTTAGCCGTCATATGTATACATATGAGGGATTTCATCTCAAGTAACCCAATTTTTAAATCGATCTCTTCCGATTTGGACCACCAAGGTTAGTCCTATTGGAGGTGGCATGTCATAACGCCCAGTGTCATAGTGTCCGTGGTCACTATGACACTCCAAAAAGTGTCACAGTGTCCATGGACTTTATGACATTTTTGAAAGTGTCATGATGTCCATCAGAGCAGTGTCATAAAGTCCGTGGACGTTATGACACTTTGTAGAGGGTCATAATGTCCACAACATGCTTACAAACTTGAAAGCATAGCCGGCTTTGGCCGGGCGCATGGGTTTTCTCCTCTTTAATAAAACAAGTACCGGCTTCGCTAATTCAAGCTTCTCTGCACAGCCGGCCTTCGGCCGGGCGCAAGGATTTTATCCTCTTAGAAGCTTTACTTAGCGAAACCGGTACTTGTTATACCATAAAGGAAAAATTACTTCCGCCCGCCCAAAGGCCGTCTGTGCAGAAAAGCTTTAGCTAGCGAAGCCGGTCTGTGTTATACCATAGAGTAAAAAATCCTTGCGCCCGGCCGAAGGTCGGCTATGCAGGCAAGCTTTACTTAGCGAAGCCGGTCTTTTTAATACCATAGAGTAGAAAATCCTTGCGCCTGGCCGAAGGACGGCTATGCCGGTATTTGTTACACCATAGGGGAGAAAATCATTGCGCCCAAAAGTGTTTCTGTTATATATTTAATATATGCACCCAAAGAAAAAACAACAAAACCATTTTTTAAATTTTTATATCCATATTATGTTTAATTTAACCAAATCATTGTCACCGACGACCATATTAAAACCTGTTTTTCTCTGCGTGTATGTAGATCTTTTTTTGTATTTAACGTCTTTAGTAATTATGGACCTTATGAAATTTTTAAAAATGACAAAATGTCCATTTGCAAAGTGTATTAATGCCCACGGACATTATGGCATTTTCAAAAGTGTCACAGTGTCCATGGACACTATAACACTGGACGTTATGACATGCCACCCTATTGGATCTACGTTTAGACACTAATTTTCAACAAGATCGGTCAAAAAGTTTCTGAGCTAGAGGGGGTCATAGTTTGACATTTTGGCCAAACAGGTGTTATTTCTCATCCATGTAACTATTGGTGTAAGCTGAATTTTTCCCAAGTTGCTTAGAAAGCTTTTTTTATCAATCTTTTGAAATTTTTTTTTTTGGTTTTTTAATTTGTTTTTAAATTGAAAACTTTTTTTTTGCGGGAATGTATGTTTTTTCCTTAGATAGTTTTGGTCGCTTTTAGAGCCTGATTGGCTTTTGTATAAAAAAAAATAATTTCTAGCTCAAGACGAGAGTTTCTCAATTTTAAGCATATGATCTGCTTTGAATTTAGTTCCTATTTTTGTTAAAGTGTTTGAAAAACCTCAAAAATAAAACTTATGCTGAGAAACTAGACAAATTAACCTTTCAGAGGGAATGTAAACCCAACTAGCATTTTATACCTTCGATACTGTAATACCCACAATATGTTAGTCCCGGCAATAAAATCACTTTTTTCTATAGAAATGTTGACAAATTAAATTTTTTTATTAATTTGTAATAATAACTATATTAATATAAGCATAATTATACTAACTTTTTCAACTTGAGCCTTCCATCGACAAGCGGTATAAAAAGATGATATTGAGCGGTGCCATCGATTGTTACAGCAGCATCGAATCTGCTCTTCAATGTTTCCTCATGATTGCAACTATAAACTATTTCAGTGTCTTTACAATAATTGTGTGCCCAATAGAATAAAGCATTCGCATCTAAGATGCGATCTTAATGAGAGCACTGGAGGCTATACTTCGCTGCATTTCTGTTGAGGTTTGCTACAACACCACCAAATGCTCCTTTGCCATCACATGCTCCTTTACCATAAAAATATTTTTAATTTTGCGAAGCTACTTTTGTTTTTAAAATGTTGGCGAGCTCCGTCCGAAACGAAGTATACCTTCTCTACTATAAATTTAGATTTTAGACAATTTAGTTTTATCGTCTGGTGCTCATAAACCGCAAAGGTATCATGTTTTAAATCGTCGGATATGATGACCACTGCTCTTTGACTAAAAAGTCATGGGTTCTCAAATATAGCAATCCTACACACATATCTTCCACAAAATCAAGCAATGAGCATCTTTTAGCCTGACTGTTAATTTTTACCTAAAAAACATAATCACCCCTATCATGAATAATTTTTCCCTCGTAATTTTCCCCTTTTCGCATATTTGCGAAGTAGTTCCTCCTATAAATCGAATATTAAGGGCTAGATCCGTTAATAAGGCACAAAAGCGATATAGTGGTCAACAAGAATCGATAGCCTGCGGATTTGTGAAGCTTTTAAAAGCGATATATTGGTCAACAAGAATCGATAGCCTGCGGATTTGTGAAGCTTTTGAAAGACGTGGTGGCAGAATTTTGGAAAATATTTTACTACATTAAATTTAAAAAGTGCAAAAAACTAACGTTGTAATCAAAGTATCCCTCTAATACTCATTGTTACCACCAGCAAAATTCAACATTGCACTGAGATGAAGCAAAATTACCCGATTTAAATGAAATTACACCTGATTAACAATTTAAAAACAATAAATAGAACTCCTAAAATAATGACTTTAACTCCCACATTTGGTTGCATATATCTAGGAAAGGTTTAAAAATGCTTATTGCAATTCCTTAATAATGGGTGTTTTTTAAGTCCGAAAGAACTAACGAAAGGTTAGCTGTCAAACGAACTGTCATACTGCTCTCATTTTTTCCTCAGGCACATCATCATAGGTAGAAACATTCATGCTTGAGCAACGCCACCAAATTATCCAAATTTACTTTGAAAATCAGCCATTTTTTCGTAAATGAAAGCGATGTGCTGATTTAGAGAAAATAAACGGTTAATTAGACTTCAAGGCCGTGCGATGAACACCACTTGATTGTTTTTCGTAGGCCTGTGAAGTCACTGGTTTATGATGATAAACCAGCCACAATTGACGTCTTGGAGGTCGACATTGTTCATTTTATTCGTGACATGCAGCCAGCAATACTCAAAAAGTGGTACGATATTGGACGTCTGCAATGCGTTTCGTCAAGGACAGGCGCGGTGCCTATTTGTTTTAAATCAGTTTCAAATGATAATGCCGTGTATTAATCTGCGATTAAAAATAATTTGCTTTGTTTTTTCTACCGTTTTAAGTTTTATGGTCTTTAAAAATACTCTTTATACCATATTTAGTAAACAAAATGCCTGCAGGGTTGTATACAACTGTCCCTTTCGTATTTTTTTTTTACAACTGTTAAGGGCGTTAAGTGTTCTTCAAACTAAAGATTTTGAAAGTTTCCAGACCCAAACAAAATTAATTTTATGTTGGAAATTGGAATCATTTCTACCTCCAGGCTTGATTGTAGTTTGTATAACTTTTTTCAATAAACTTCAGGCTCTAAATTACTATGACAGCCATATTTATCTAACTCTATGAGTATATCAAGCGACATTTATTACCAAAGTTTTGAAAATATATATTTAATGAAGAAAACAAGACTTTGGTTCCGAAGACTGTGCATTTAATATCAACAATATTTAAAAAGAAATAAATGCCATCACTGAAATCGAACCTTGATTTTATTTGGGTATCTAAAGTAAGAATTTCAAATAACACTTGAATTACACCTAAGAGAAATTACCCACGCTCTACCCATAACAATAAAAATTATACCAAATTCGGGTAATTACCCACAAAGTGGCAACACTGCTTATACTAAGAATGTTGCTAAATTATTTTAACTTTTCTTTAAAACCCAAATTTTAATATTTTTAATTAGGCTTAAGTTCATGAAATTTAGTTTTTCATTAAATTATTTTTATGAAGAAAGGAATTTTACAACATGAAAATTAATTAAAATTGTTATTGATAATCTTTCATTCTTGACGTGGCTGGGGCTCGAACCCCGGCCGGCAGGTTACCATGACATGTTTCGATTGCAGCCACTCAATCTCCTCAGATGGTTTTGCCGTCTTACACTCGCAGCCATCGATGACTGCTGACGTCAATAGTCAAACATCAATCCTTAAACCAAATTGTATTCTAACATTTGGTAGATCGAAATTTGCTTTCCTGAATGATTATCCATTTTAATTGATTTTACAATTTTTTTTCCTTACTTCTGTTTTTTCGTACTTTTGTCAAGAATTTTTCTTGAAGTCCAAGTACATTTTTTGTTTTTTCATTTTGTCTTTTTCTTCTCTGTTGACCTTTTTCAGCACAACTTGAAGGACAAATGTACACATAGAGCTCGTGCATTAGCTTTAACAATAATTAGTATTGTGGTTATTTTATTGAACTATTTATGGTTTTTAATCCAAATTTTAATATTTTTAATTAGGCTTAAGTTCATGAAATTTAATTTTTCATTAAATTATTTTTATGAAAACATATCCGTGTATATTTTTGAACGAAAATTTCATTGATTTTCAATCTTTTTAATCTCTTCTCTTTTTTACATTCACTGGAACTGATAGCGTGAAAAAAATTTTCAGGGGAGATTCAGGATTGCTTTTTACCCTTCGAGGGGAATAAAAATTTCATGGGAACAAAAATTCCACTTGTTATTCACGATAGGGGCGAAAGTTAAAATAGACTCCCTGTTAACTTCTACTTTTCCACCCACTTTTTAAAGTCAAACTGATCACAGATTTTCGTTATTTTTGCTCTAGCTCTTATAGTTTCCAATAAAAATGCCTTTAAAGTTTTTCATATAAATATCCTAAGAAAATAAATTTTCTATGGAAAATGGAAGTGATCAAATTTTCGTTATTTTAGCTCTAGCTCTTATAGTTAACAAGAAAAATGCATTTAAGGTTTTTCATACAAAAATCACTGTTTTCTATCATTCTATTTTTTTATTTTTAAGTTTAAAATTTTATCTTTTTGCTTTTTTTATTTTTGCAAATAAAATGTCCTTTAGAAAACTTTTCCATTTCATTTATAAAAATGAAATTATCATTTCGAATAAAGTTTTGTATTAAAATAAACATTTAAATTAACTGCATTTCGCAGTTTGCTAGTTTAATGTTTACTTTAGAAATTCTTTTAGAACTTTTCGTTAAACTTTGCCATCATATTTATCAACGCCATGCCATGTTTAATGCAAAAACCGTAATGCGATAATTAAAAGCATTAAAAATCTTGTGTGATCACACAGTGTAACCTCAAGTCTGTTAGAAGCTTGGTTACAAGGAAATCATTTTCTTGTCCTTAGACATTCAAAGCAAAGTACTGTGTATCGGTGTAACAAAAACGCGTTAAAACAATTACAAAACCCGAAAGTAAACGAAGGCAAAGAAAAAGTTATTTTCCCTTGTTAAGGGCAACAATTGAGTAAAGTGCTGGGAAGAGACAGACAAAATCTTAATGTTTTAATACCTAAAATGTATCAAGGGAAATTTACCTTAAGATTGTTATTTCTTTTCTTGCCACAACCAAATCATTTCCTCTGAAAGAAAGTGTATGAGTAAATGACTCCTGCTTTATTTTTATGGAGCAGGAATATGGTAAAAGTTTGTTTTACAGCTTCTTTTTTTTTTGTTTTTATTTTAATTTTAACTGAGTTAATTGTAACAGAGATAAAAATACTTTGTGTGGCACTAAGAGGAACGAGAACAACACAAACCACAAAAATTAAGAACGAAAAAAAATCAACCACTTAATGTCTGCCGCCTTGCCTGAGTATCGAATACTTTGCGTGTCTTCAAGTATTTGGTTTTAACAAGAAGCCTGAATAAGTACAAAGATAAAACACTTAACAAGCTTTTTGCTTGTTTCATAAAATTATGTCGTTTTACCTTCTTAAGATACGACATTATGCTCTTTGTATGTGGAAATTTGCATTATTAATACAGCCACTTGAGCCAAAGCCAAAAACTGATGACACAACGATAACTTGTGTGAATATTATTACAAGCAATTTTGTGCTCGTATCTATCAACTACAAAAGTTTGTACTACGCATTTATGGCATCGAATTAAACGAACAAAGAAAAATTTATGTAAAACAAGTATTATTACCTTGATAACTCAACAAAATTCAGTCGCAATGACAGCGATTATGATGAGTATTATTATGGCGATGTTAAAGGATTTGCCTTTATTATTTTCATACCTCATGAAAGGTAATAATTTTTTATGGGTTTTTTGTTTGGGGATTTCAATAGTAAGTAGTAGAATAAAAATTGTTAAATATTACATTGTATGTTGTTAGCATCTCCCTATTATGTATTTTTTAATATCTTTCAAAATATCGCCAAGCTGAAGCAAACATTTAATTTTTTTCAAAACTAAACAGCTGTTTATATTTACAAAAACTTTTGAAACTAGCTGGCCCAACACGTTGTCCTGTCCAAATTAGTGAAAATGTTTGCGTTCGATTTGTAAAATCCGTTAAAAAGATACGGGGAAAAATTTTCTTTCCGTAAAAACCTAAATTGGACCATGGCGATGATTTTAAAGAAAAACTTGTCCAAATCGGGCAAGCCGTTCTCAAGTTATGCGCTTAATAGAAAAAGTGGGCGTAAAAGTAGGCGTGGTACATTTTTCTTTCGATTAAAACTTAAAATGGATTAATACGAACATTTTAAAGAAAAATTTGTCAAATCGATGGAGCCGTTTTCTGATTTTAGGTAGTTCGAAAAAAGGGGGCGTAAAAGTGGGCAGGGCAACAGTTTCTTTTCGTATAAATCTAAGTTGGACCATGGCGATGATTCTTAAGAAAAAATCATCCAAATTATATAGATGTATTTGGTGGTGCAATATGAAAATCGGATTTTGCCACGCCCCTCCGCCCGCATACCGAAAATCAAAAATCAGACTTCACAATGTCACCCGCCTTAATATTTTGAGGATGCCCTGAAAATTTCATCAAAATCGGCCCAGCCGTTTTGGAGTCCATACGTTACATACATACATACACACATCCTGTTTTATTTATATAGAAGATGTGACAGTGTAAACGCAAAAGGTAACGACAAACATTTCCCTGCAAATAATATTACCAGTCCAAACACGCGTGTAAAGAGTAGCCCACAAGAGACTAGGACTAGTCCAAAAGTAACCCAAACGTATAGAAAAAACGTGGTCTATTTAATTACGTTGTCCTTGGGCAGGACCATACAACCCACATTTGGACTACTAATGCCCGTAATTTCAACAAACTGATAACTAGTCGTGTTCGTACCTAACGGTTTTGTTTACCTATCCTGTAATACTATTTTGCTTATCTCAACGTAAATTTTGCCTACGCGAATAAACTATCGAAAATCGATGATGTGAAATACATTACAATTTTACCCGTAGTTAAGAAATACGTTTAAAAATTATGAAAACCATAGATATCTATACACAGCCTGATATATATTAGTAGAAATTACGGGCCTAAGGAGTAGTTTTAAAACTACTCCATGGTTTACTCAAGAGGATTAGTTTTGAAGTCGTTTAAAAACGAAAGCATGTCGCTAAAAAACGAAGACATGTCGTCTCACTACAAACACTTTTTAACAATGACAGGGTCCACGCTTGCATTACATCGGACCAGTCCAAGGAGTAGTCCATTTTATAAAAATGGATCAGGTGGTCCAATTTTATTTGCAGGGTTTCTATTTCATTTTTTGACAATCTTGCCAAATATGAGTGTAAAAATCTAAAGTCTTGAATAGTGTAGAAGGGGTTTGGTCTAAGTATGGGTCGATGCATTGAAGCAGTGGTGCGCAGCCCATGCAACAATTGTATAAAGCTTCTCGGGCAAGTACAACTAGAGGGAGAGACAACATAGCTTATCTTACTCTGATAGTTCCTACACAGAACAAAATAAAGATTGATTTTTATTTAAAAATTCGTGATATTATTATGTAAGTAATTTTTTGGAATACAAAATTTTAAATTAACAAGATTTTGTTTGTCGTGCTTAATATCCAATTTTTATTCTTGTTAAAAGCACTAAAATTTATTGTTGATAGGATAAGATATTCCTATGCGCATTTCACTGGTTGCTTAGGCCAGCTCATCAGGAAACTTTATTCAACGATTTTAGAAAAACTAAATTGTAATACAAATAAAACTTTAAAGCGAATAAGAATTATAAGCAACAGTTTTACTCTTTACTTTGATAATAAACTGGCAAGTGCACGACTTAAAAAAACTGCAAAAGAAATTACGCCAAGCAGCTTTTTCATTATATCACCTCAGCTATTCCGCAACGTACAATGTACTCCGTCAGGCATACTTCGCGCTAGCAGAATCATATTTAAGACATGACATATCAGCTTGGGGTAACTCCTCCCATTGTAAAAAAATACAACAAACCCCAAACCGGATACTCAAAATCCTATGGATAAATCAACATCACTCACAGAACAACAGCAACGAACTTAACAACAATATACAGATAAACTACAACAACATTAGGAACAATACACTATTCGATTTATCAACGGATAACAGTAACAACGGTAACAACAATATTAACAACAACACGATTCCTGAAAACCTCACCAACAACTTCAGCTATGGCATAGTTGATATTCACAACAACTCACCAAGCAACTACAACACCAGAAATTCCCGCAACATGCAATTACCTAGCAACAACATATCAAACACACCCAGCAACATAAATTTAATAAACAATAATCAGTATCGAAGAAGCAACGAAAACACAAACAATAAACATGCAAAGAACCTACCTCGTGAACTAAAGATACTTAACGTCAAAAACATATATCGTCTAACTGTTCTAATAGAACTAAACGAACACAGACTTCTGAAGAAAATAGATCATCAGTACAACACCAGGCTTGCTTAGATGGCAGATTAAATGTCAAAACCACCAAAAACAGTTATGGGGATCGAACTCTAAAAGTTATATTGCCAACAATATACAATGAACTGCCAAACCACTTGAGGGATATCACAAACACGGTTAGAAGAAAGAAAATATATAAGAATTTTTTTTAAACTCGCAATGAATTAAAATAATTTAAACCATTCCTAAATAATATTTTCCTGCAGACAAGCCATAGGGCTTAGCGGGATGTAGCATTAAGAATGAAGTGTACTTTATTAAATAAAAAAAAAAAAAAAAAAAAAAAAAAAAAAAAACTGGCAACATGCTTTATTCTTGTGAAAACAATAAAGCAAATTGTTTTTGTTTTTATTTTATTTTTTCTAAACCTTCTTACAACTACAAATAATGTTGGGAGAATTCCAACCAATTGTAGTGTTGTTGGTTTTTTAAGCTTTGATGTTGTTACTAGTAAAACTGTTGCTTATAATTCGTATTCGCTTAACAGCTTTATTTCTTTAATGTCTTTAGTTTTTCTAAAGTCTTGATGGATGAAGTTTCCTGATGATTTGGCCTTAGCAACCAGTGAAATGCGCATAGGAATAGCTTATCCCATCAACAATAAGTTTCAGTGGTTTTATCAAGAATAAAAATTGTGAATTAAGCACGACAAACAAAATCTGGTTTATGAAAAATTTGTGATATTAATTAAAAACTTAATTGGGTTTTTTTATTCTTTAATTCCCTAAGCTAATCCCCGCGAAGCTTTACGCTTGTCTGCAGAAAAAAACAAGAGTCTCTGGCGGGAATCGAACCCGCAACCCCGGAGCTGATAGACTAGCTCACTACTAGCTGGCAAATTAATAGTATCAATTAAACGTTTAATTCCCTGGATTAAGAATTTAATTCATTTGATTAAACTTTTAAGAACTAATTTTATTTTTGATTAATACTTTAGTTGGTGACACATTTTGGAGAATTTGTTCTGTGTAACAATGACCTTTTCCCTACTCATTCTTTTTCTACAGTTCGTTTATTATAGAGGAACATAAGTTTTTGAGTCACACTTGTGGAAAAACTCACTTCTGAAGCCTTTTCTCATACCTTTCCTTCCAATTCCAAATTTGTATATTTCCAAAACAATGAATTAAGATAAGGGGACGTACTCTATGTTCTCACATAAGACGAGGAAAGACATGTGATACAAAAATATATAATCTTATCTTATAAATATGAATCCTTTGGTGGTTGCCATCCTATCTGATTGAAAAATATTTTTTATTTAAGAAAACTATTTCTTTAAATTTTAACAAAAATCTATTCTAAATTATTCGCATTTTTGATTTGGCTTTTACTCACCTTCGTCTCAGGTTTATTGCCACATTTTACCTCTACTTAAAGGTTTATTCATGACAATGTAACAGGGTCATTTGTTGAAACAACTTCAATAATCGTAAAAATAAAGTCCACTCCATTACTTCTGTTTATATAAAAAAAAAACAAAAAGGAAAAGAACATTTTCTTATTGCTGGCTTCCCGTTGCACAGACACATACTAGGAAAAAGACCTTTAAGACATTTAGTAAAGTATATATGATTTGTCGACAACTTGCTGCATTGTTCGACTGGTGTGGCATAGTCACCAGTCGCCTGTTTATACACACGTTTGTATTAACAAGACTGCGTACATGTGTGACCAACTTACAAATTTTTACAAAAGCAGTATGGAAGTTTATTTTCACTCATGACTGGGTCTTTGAAATGTAAGCAAAGGAAATTTGTCATTTGTAAATTCGTGTGTGTGTGTGTGTGTGTGTGTGGATGAGAGTGTTGGAGTTTAAACATTATTTTTGACCAGTTTTTTCATTTGATTTCCTCGGTAAGGAAGGTAAAAATTGTTTACCATTGTTGCTGTTGTTTTTCAAGTAGCACAGCAAATTTGTCGCAAGTCAAATGCAGTTTTTATTTAGAAAGGACTTAAAAAAAACATCATGCCCAGATGTGAGTTGATTTTTGAAAGTTTCGTGTTTATTCTTTGAGAACATGCACACACACACACACACTTTCACTTAAGACAAATAGAAGTACGGATGTGAACTTTTAAAGGGAAAAGGAAATCAAGTGCTGTTGCTATACAGGAAAGTGTGTGTGTAGTAAAGTATGAGTTAATGTTTATTTTGCAAAGTAAATGTCACGTAAATTTTGCATTACTCTCCTTTATAAATATTATTGTAAATAGACTGCTTCGTTTTAAAAAAGGGTCAACAACAATTTCGTAATTTTCCACTAAATTAACTTGACATAAACTTAAAGAATAAAAAATAAAAATAAAAAGTAACAATATTTTTTGAGCATGCAAGAAAAAAAAAACATAGATTTTGAAGGGAAAAAGTTATACATTTGCAATGAGTTTTACATTTTTAATGTAAAAATACAGTCTGGTCTAATTAAATGTTTTACCGAAAAGGTAAAGCGATGCGAAAATCAATGTGATGCGCAAATGAATACAGAAAAGCAATTGTTCGCATTTATGTCTTCAATTCAGTATAAGCCTCCAGTCTTTTCGATTAAAACTACTAGATGTTTTAGTCAATGATTTAGCTGGCAAAATCAGGTATACTTAATCTATTATGATGCTACTGAATTCTAAACATGGAACTAACTTAATTCTTATAAAGTTTTAAATGGACTCTATTTTAATATCTTCAATATCGCTTTAAAATTGCATTTTTTTAAAGTTCCCTTAAATTTGCAAATTTTTCTATTAGTTTCAAAAATTGCCAATTGTTTTGTATTGATTCCATATCTTTGCAAAATTTAAAAATTTTTCTATAAATTGCGAATGTAAGCGGAGTTCAATGTTTGGCAAAAACGAATAGCTCTTTATAATAGAGCCAAAGGAAACTCTATGTTATTTGCTATTGAAGTTAACAAAAGAGATACAAAACTTAAGATCGCAGAGTTCTCTTGGCCGATGGTTGTATAAAATCATTGCAAGCAATATACAAATGTGAACAAGATTTACATGGCTTCTCATCGTAGATTTTTACCATTGGCTGACAATCAATGCGTTTAACAACCGCCCCCAAGTGTGAGAGCAACCAAAATATCCAGGTAGCAATTATAGTGCAAAATTTGTCACTATTATACACTTGCCACTTGTTTAGGACCTGGAGCTATCTAGGTTAGATTCAGAAGGGTTATGCACCCACGGGCACACCTCCACTTTGAGGCTAAGGTGGTCCATTGTGAATCCCATCAACATTAGGAAGAAGAAATAGAGATAAATAGAAATTGATGGGTAGAGTTAGGATAGATAGTAGAAAGTCCCCTCTTAAAAAAAGCCGGCCTTTTACCCTGACAAGCCTTAGTAGATCGACTGGATAATATCCAAAAATACTCCTTAGTTCGTCGTGAAATCTATCTCCTTGCCATTTCAGCCTGAGACCCTGCATCATAGGACAGTTGCACAGTACATGCTCAATCGTCTCTAGCTCCTCAGTATCCTCGCATAATCTGCCGAAGTTCGGTATGGTATTGCCTATTTACTCGTAAAAGTGCTTACACCCTATAAAGGTCCTAAGACCACTTCTATCCAAGCATAATAAAACCTTTGTTGCCCTTGCATTCAAGCTGGGCCCTAATGCCCTAGACACCCTGCAATCCGTATTACTTCATAGAGTGACATATGGGGGGGGGGGGGGTTACTCCCTCGTCCCTTATCTCTTAGTCCAGATTTGAACCCTGTCTCGCGAGTTTGTCCGCCACCTCATTTCTATCCACCTTGCAATATCTGGTTAACTAATGAAGCCTAGCTGTGAATAGCCCCATAAACTCCCTCAGAGCATTCCTACACCGTGTGACCAGGCAATATCTTATCGTACAATATAAACCGAACTATATAAATTCCACTGCTTTTGGAACTATTCAAGCAGCTTCTGTTGAGTGGCAACGGCACTTAGCGATGAACCTCCCTCAGGCCGAACTCTCCCAGCAGTGGTGGAAACCCAGCCAATGAGTTGGGTTTTCAGGGTCTTCTGTCCTGAGACCTAAGTAAATCACAACCACCACACTGAAAAAATTTTCTTCACAGATCCAATGAAATTTACATTAAAATTCAACCTATGTAACCTTTCATTGGATTAATGAAGGATTAATAAAATCAATGACAAAATTTTCATTGATTTTAAGAATCCTCATTGAAAAAATGGATAAAATAAACGTTTGTCATTAAACTAATGCAAAATTTTAATTGATTTTATGAAACATTTCATTAATCCAATGAAAGGTTACATAGGTTGAATTTTAATGTAAATTTCATTGGATCTGTGAAGAAAATTTTTTCAGTGCAAAAGTATATTTTTAACGGAAAACTGCAACTACCCCAAAGACAATCTTCATGGAAGACAGAATGCGTTTCCCGCAAGAAGCAAATTAAAGCAGGCGGCAACCAAAAATCAGTCCGGTGCTAACTTACCGTGGGCCGCTGACTCCCGTCGAATCAAATAGGATCTCTCGTTAGCTGCGGTTGTAAAGATCGTAAAGATCGCTTGAGATCTGTCAATTTTGGATTTTTGCCTAATCCCAGACATTGACATTACCTGATTTTTCCGGGAGATGTTAACCGAAAGGTGAAATATCCTTAAGTTGATCCCTCACAAACCGCGGGGGCAATCCAAACGCAGTTTCGACAGAAATTTCTTGTCATTAATGCAAAGTTTGGAAAAGTAAGAATAAATAAATCTAATATTTCTACCAAAACTAAGTTAAATATTTTTCATAATTTTTAATCTTTAATATATATTTACTCGTACTAAAATATTAAGAATTATGTTTTACGAAAATGTAAAAACCTTTTGCAAACACTTAAAACAATTCAAGCATTGTTAGTTCTGCTCGAATGCAATTGTCAAATTAAGACAGTATTTAAAATAAACGAAATAAATTTTTGCATAAACCAACAAACGCCAGAGCAGAAAGCTAGTGATAAATTACAATTCGCTATGCGCCATAAACGATTTGCACTTTATTAATTTGTCAGTCTTTACAACCACCCCAGACGGGCAAAAATTAAATCAAAATGTATCAAAAACAGATGTGGACAGACAGATAGACAGACGGACGTAGTAATCAGAAAATGCAGACAGACGATTGAGCTTGACTAGTTCGTGAAAGCAAAGAAATTGAAAAATATTCTTATTAAAATACTTTGTATTGTGTTTAAATGCTTTATTGGCCACTTAAATTGTTAGCAAACCAAATGCAAAAAAATACTTATAGAATTAAAAAGATATTTGCAAACTGGGATTTAAAAGAATTTAGTCATTTAAGAGATGTTGAGTTTATTTGCACGAAAAAACTTGAGAATCTTCAAAATAAAATTTGCATATTCGAAAATTTTTTTTTTGTTCCCCAAAAAGCCTTTTTCTAATTATGGGACATTTCTCCCTAAATAGTTAAGAAAATTTAAATACAATTTAATCATGTATAAGACCAGAAATTCTAGTTTTTATTCATACAAATTCGTTTTTTCCATAAGGATTTTTTTTAAATTAAGGAAAAATCATGCTTTACTCGTATTTAAAGCAATTGAGATTGTTTCGCCATTTGGTTTGTTCACGTGAAAATGTTCTGTAACAAAAACCGAAAGAATAAAATTTTTTGCATGACATGATCTGTCGTGTTATACTGTCTGTTCATCTTTGTGCTCTGTCTACAAAAATAACGCATAAATTATACAAGTCCCGCCGCCGCCAACCAACGAGAGGCAGCGAGTCAAGCGAACAAAATAAGCAGCCACCAAACTGAACCATTCAGCCAGACAAGTGTCCTCTAGTTTGGGAATCATTTCGATAAACACTATTAAAGCTATTTTGTATGCAATTTCTCTGTCTGTCCATGTGTCTTTCAGTCTATTGCTAAAGTAAATGTCTCACACCTCAGACACAAAAACAACATGAACAACAACAATAAACAAATAAATGAGCAAAACAATTGTACTACTACTTACATTTATATTTGTAAAGAGTAAAATATATACTCCGGTGTGTCCATGCATTACATTATCGGGAATAAATAAAAAATTTAATTTGCATCAGGTGCACTATGGGAAGAAGATGATGGAATAGTTGTAATATACCAATAAGACGACATATAACTTCTTTTTATGACCACAAAAGGGGGTTTTCTGAAGCCTAATAAAACTTTACATTGTTGTTATTAAAATTTTTTTTTTATTTGAAAAATTATTATTAACCTTTTAAAAATGATTGCGGGTGTATGGACACCCCAACTGTTCTTGACAAAGAGCATTCTCGACATCCGAGCATTCTGGATGACTAATTTTGGCCTATTTTTCGAGTTTTGCTGGCCGTTTGTCACGAATAAAGCATCCAAGACATCAATTTCTGCTGTTGAGTTCACGTAGCTCCACAATAAAAAAATCGAGAGGTGGCAATACGCACGATGTTGGAAGCCAATTAACATGTCCATTTTTTGAAGTCCACTTATTTTGAATTCAATAAGTCGACTGTGTCGATCCACGATTATCTTAAAAGCACATCTCGCCCGGATCAGGGTTAGTCTTTTTTTATTTTAAACAAAAAATTCAACGATCATGGTTAACGCTCTTCATTGACCGCAAAGAGAGCTTGGGCTTAATTGTTAAAGAAATAAGGTCCGATGATGCCACCAGCGTGTAAAACAGACCAAATGGATATTTTTTGGATGCAATTCGGGCCTTCCCTCCTGTATCAACAAGGCAACCTGGTGACAGATAATGAAAGCGTTCTGCGAACATGGAAGGAACTATTTTCCAGAATGTTGCTATCCGATGAAAGTGACAAAGAATATACCACAATTTTAATCAACAATGACGGCAAAAAGTGCTCTCCTCTCAGCCAAGAAAAGGTAAAAACATCAATATCCCGAATGAAAGACAATAAAGCGGTAGGAGCTGATGGATTATTGGCACAGCTTATTAAGACCGGGTGCGATGAGTAAGTGCGGAGCATGCATCAACTTGTCTGCACAATTTATTTGGTAGAACGCTTGCTATGTCCCGGCACAAAGCATACAGAGATGCAAAAAGTGACGTATGAAAAATGCCTTAATCATTTGCGAGGGCAGCTTTCGAAGAAAGAGAAAGAAAAAGTCTTTTGGAAGTGAAATGGCAATGTGTAAAAACAAGCCGCTTCTTTCAACACAAATTGCGGAATCAAAACAAAAACTGCAAAATAGGCAGCTTTCGAAGAAAAAGACAGGAAAAAATACAATATTTTCTGTCTCGTGACGGCTCTGTGTGCTCTGTGGTCCCAGTCCACAAAAAAGAGATAAAACCATCTGCAACAACTATAGTGGGATAAGTCGCGTATGCTGTTTAAAAAATCGAAAACTAATATTGACATAATATTTGGACCTTATCAGTATGGCTTCCGATCAGATATTTACATTACGTTAAATTTTGGAGAAAACTCATGAGAAACCGATGCAATTTACCCACCTTTGACAGCCAGATACGTGCAAAGCTGTTTGAGCCCATGTCTGATTTTGGCATACATGTAAAGCTGGTCAAATTGTGCTTGATGACTTTAACTGATACAAAATCGAGCGAGCTAGTCTATCATTTCTGCTCCTGCAAAAAAGCGTAGAGATTCGCAGGGTTAGCTAAGGGGAAAAAATGTTCAGGTACAGGTTGATAAAAGTCGTTCATGTGACCTCTTTAATATTTTATTAGAGAAGGTCGTACGTAGCGCATCGGCAAATAGACATAGCCTCATTTTACCGAAAGCAACAGCTTCTCTCATATGCCGATAATATCGACATTATGGGAAGAACATTGCGAGATGTCATTGCTGCTTTTGCTAATGTAGAGAAAGAATAAGCAAAAATAAGTTTGGCAGAAAAAAAAATCCACTTAATAAGGACGTTCGGTGAATGCTGGTAATTTTAACTTTGAGGAGGTAGTGGATGAATTTGTAAACCTCGCTACCGCCATAAGTTAAACGAATGACATCAGTTTGGAAATTAAGCATAGAATTAAACTTGCTAATGGATGTTACTTTTGGTGAAGAAAACATTTTAAGAGCAGGGGCCTCTCTCGGCAGGCGAAACTCACACTATACGAGACACCTTTTCTTCCCTTGCCCCTCTACGGCGCAGATGCATGGGTACTTGCTTAAGCAGATGAAATTGTCTTTTTGGCAAGATATTTGAAGCAATCTGCGTAGGCGGTGAATATCGGTATCGTACAAACTAAGAGCAGTATAAGCTCGGGCATGTTGTGCGAATGAATGACGATGCTCCGAAAAAGAATGCGTTTGAATATAATCCAGAGGAAAGACGCCAAAGAGGACGAACAAAACTTCTTTGAAAAAACACCAAGTCCAGGAAAACCAGGAAAACTCAATCTTAGATATTGTAGAAGAAGCGCAGAAGAGCGAGGCGCCTGGAAATCCATTTTTAGTTCGGCTTATGATCCACATGGGTCGCTATAAACGACAAGCTAAATAGATAACTCCGTCTGTAGGATCTACTGTGAATTGGTCTTACTTTATTTGCTGCCATGTAGTTTATTAACAAACCCAATAAGTCAAAAGTCAGCTTTTTGCTTAACACAATTTTGCGGTATGATATCGCGGACTGAATAACGCTAAAATTATTTCATAGCGTTGCTCAAACGTAAACCAATTCATAATAATTTGATGGGGTAAACTGATCATAAATGTCAAAAAGTGAACGGAGTATGACTTAAAAAAGTTCCCTGTATTTTTTTATCGATTATATAAATTATATTGGATCCATACTCATTACGAAATTTTGTTTCTAGAATTTTTCTACTGCCAAATTTTTTCTATTTTTCGACACTAAACAGTTGTTTAAAAAAATTGTGGATAGTCTATTTATTTTGTATTTTCGCTCTCATAATGCGGCTTTACTAAAAGTTCACAATACTTGCACAAAAATTATTATTTCTGTTTAGAAAAATTTATAAAAACATCTTGGGTACCCGTATAGTAGGCTAGTTAGTAGTGATCTTATCTATCAGTGCGGGGGTTGCGGGTTCAATTCCCGCCAGAGACTTTGCAGGATTAGAATATCTGAGCTACCTAAGCAAGGGCGGCAAGCGTTTTTTTAAGCATGAAAACTCTAATGCCAATAAATTTTCAATAAAATAAAACGACCAAGCGATCTATCAAATAAGATTTTCCTGCCGGGTGGTGTTGAATTCGCAATCTAAAGTTTTGTTTCGTATAAACTGTGTGAAAATAAGTTTTGACATAAAGCCGACGCTTGCCGCTCTTATTTAGGAAGCTCAGTAAGAAAAAAAAAAAAAAAAAAAAAATTCATAAAAATATACTTTTACAATATCGATGCTTGCAAATTACTTTATTCTTTCCCCATAGTGCAAGTTGACTAAAACAATTTCTTTACATTTTGGCAACCTTTGTTGTCGTTGTTATCATTTCTGTTGTGGCAAGAAGAAAATTTTATAATGAATTTCAACTTGCCAAAGGTATTTTTTGTCTCATTAAAGGAGAAAAACACAAAAATTACAATTTTGGTTGGAATTTTGTTCTTTAAAATATTTTGTTTTCATTTTTATCTAATTTAATTTTTTTCCAACATTGTTGCGACATGATGCAACCATGAAATCACATGTAAACATAATTACAGTAATCATTTCGTTAAAAAAACAAAACTTAAAAAAATAATAGAAAAACAAAACAATTTTAATGAATTTATAACTTTTTTCTAAGTATACTCGCAGTTTCATGCGAATATGTTCTTTCTCATAAATAAATTATTTCAATTTTATTTTCTTTAAAATTACCGTAATTTATCTTTTTAATATCTGTGTGTAAGTGAGTAGTTTAATTTTATTTCCTTGAAAGTTTCGAAAAAAAATTAGTAAAATAGAGTTAAACTACAAATTCAAATCACGTTTTACAATAAACAAATTGTCAACATTATGTTGTGTCCTTAAGAAAGGAAATAGAAAAAAAAAGACTAAACAAATTGTTTGTAAGATGTATTGGATTTTTTACTTATGTTCTTGGATTTTTTGTTTGTTTTTTGGTTGCTTAAAAGGGGAATTTTGGTCAAGGTTGCTGGTGTGTGTGTGTGTGAGTTTGCGAGAGGGTCACGTAAGTTTAAATTTTTACAAATGTCCTGTTTGGAAAACACAAAAGTTTTGTATATCCGCTTGTTTTCATGGTATTTTAGTATTTCTAAGTTAAATAATAACCGACCGTTTAAATTTTGTAAAAAAATGGTTTTATTTTTATTAAGAATCTTTTCAGCAAAAAGTATTGAATTCGAATTTCTTAAATGAATCAACTACTAAAGAGGAAAACGTGGATTCTATCGTGCTTAATTCAGAAATATGTATGTTTCTTTCAAAACACTAATTCTTAAAAACTTTTATGTGGATCCTCTGCTAAAAAAATTGGCCCACTCTTCAAGTTTTAGCCGTTAAGTCTAAAGCTGTTAGGAGAGAAGGGAGAAGAGAATGCCATTTGTTTTCCTCCAGATAAAGTATTCCAATCGCTGTATTTAATAGCAACATAGTAGTTATTCACCCTTATTGTGTTTGGCATATTTAAAATACGCCAAACACAATAAGGGTGATTATAGTTTCGTGCTTTGTTGTTAATTGTTATCAGTACAGCTCTTCCGTGATCAGACCTCAAACACGTATCAGATCCTACCAATCAGAATGATTTTGGTATATATTTTGTTTAGTTGTTGGATGAGTTTTAAATATACCAGTTTGCGCTTCAGATTCAAGTTATAAATCATTTTTGTTCCCATTTAGAAAAAAACCTTGTTTTTCTAAACTAAAGCAGATTAGCTTTTCGTTCGGCTTCTGTTCAATGGGTATCCGATTTCCTAGCTTAAGATTTGTTACTAACAATGATTTGCGATTTGCCTCTAATTCTACATTCTCAAACTTCTGTGACTTATCCTTACCCGTTGAAACATTCCTTAATAAAGAAGCAAAAAACCTTCTTTTAATCTAAATTTGATATAATAAATACACTTAAAACTCGGATAATGTAAAATGCAACTCTTATAGTACAAACTATTGTTGCCAGATGTCTAAACTTTTCCAAGAAAACTTATTAATATAACCATCTTTTGAGAAATAGTGAGGTCTTTCTTGTTGCTAATCCAACAAAAAATCGGATAAGATTTGAACGAATAATTTTTAATTTTCAAAGACTTTTAGTTTGTCCAAAAAAAATATTAGACCTTGAAAAAACAGAATTAGTAATGACCCAGCTTGGGTTTTTTCTATTTCAACTTAAATCTTTTCTTATTTCTTGTTGAATTAACAGCACATAAGTCAAATTGTTTTTTTTTTTTGTGGTAAACTGACAACAATAAGAGCCTGGCCAATAATGTCGACCGTTGTCGTTCGTTTGAATTTTAAACGACAAATGGTTAAAATGCGACGCACTAAAAAATTTCTGCCCAACATGTTGATCGACAATGCAAGCGAGGAAATATTATCCGACCACATACATATTTCACTTGTGTTGTAGGTTTCGAAAGAGGCATTTTGCTGGATTAATTAACGGAATTATTTCTTTACACACCAACACTAAATATTTGTTTTAATTATATATTTTTTAAAACAACACCACTAATAAAATTATACAGTTTAATAAAATATTCCACATTTTTAATTTTTTTTCGAATTTATTCTATGAACAAAATTTCAGTTATGTATTTTATAAAGCTTTTTTGTAATAGTCCTATTCCTTCAATTTTTCAATCCCCAAAATTTACATAAATTGAAAGCTGAATTTCTCGCGATGGTTTCGTTGGCTGTGTGGGTAGTGGCACCATCCTGTTGGAACCACAGATCGTGGTTATCATCTCGCGATAGTGAAGATGGCTTGGCCGACCTCATTTTTAAAGAAGTACGACCTGATGACGCCGCCAGCCCTGAACGAAACCTGCGAGCATGCACAGGTGTTTTCAGGTTTCCTACAGACGTGGTTTGCTGAAATTTGCGCACAATTCTCCCGATTGTTAACACATTTGGTCGATTATTAGAGCTGCAAAACAATCGATAGTCGGCCCAAGCGATAGTTTCGATAGTTAGCTTAAAAACTATCAATACTATCGATAGTATCGAAAAGTTTAAGAATGAAAAAGTTTTTAAGACTCATGTACAGAAAACCTTTTTCACGTATAAACCCCAGCATATTCACTTTAAATTTCAGTGTTATCTATAGTTTATAATTAATATAAACTTAATATAGATATAGAGACGGTTAATTGTCATCAGAATTGTCAGTTTTTTTTAAGTCTAGAAATTTAAAAGGTTATTTCGTAACCCTTGCGTTGAAATTTATTCATATAAAATTTTTTGAATTTCCAAAAACTTTTATAAAAATTTTTCAAAGAAGTAGAATAAAGTCCTTAACAAAATAACCCCATTAATTTTTTAAGACTTTTCGTTAAGAAAAAAAATTGACAAACAGGTAATAAAAATAGCCGCCTTAAGCGAGAAAACATCACTTCTAAGAACCCTGGCTGGTATTATTTTTTTTAAACTTAAAATTATTTTAGCTGAATAAACAAGGTAACACTCTTTGAATTAATTTAGTTTATATTAGTGCCCATTCTGTGGCAATAAGAAAAAAAGTGTTATTTCAATTCTATTTTTTAAATTTAAAGGGGATTTTTGAAAATTTACTCCTGTTCGAATATAGTCATCACTTATCTGCGGTTATATTTTTTTAAAGTTTTTGTCCCTAAACATTCCTTATGACACAGATCGGTAGTAAACTTATGTTTTTATTCCAAATATTATTACGCATTGAAAAAAGATATGTACGCTAGAAGTAATTTTTCTTTAACTTCCTGAAAAGTATTACAAAATAATCGAAACTTTACCCGTGTGTAATTTTGATTGCGAAGATCTTAAGGGTGCCATTGTTTCTAGTTATGATTGCATGTGTACTTTTGAATATGAAGATCTAAAAATAAACCCAAAATTTACGTTAAGTCAACTTAAAAAGAACTAAAAAAGTTTATGCACTGCTTAAAACTTGCATCGAATGAGTTGTTAAAGATGTTTCGTTGACTACATCCAATCAACTTTGCAGTTACTTTTAAAATGTTCCTAAAGTATCGATAGTCCGCCAAAAATAAAACTATCGACAGCACTATCGATCGTTTTGCAGCTCAACGATTATGCTGACCAAAAAAATCACAAAGTGCAAGATATGCATTTTGATTTGAACACCCATTTTCGTAAAAGGCTTGAACAATCTTAACGCGCTGCTCAATTGTGTAACTCTCCAAACACTGAAACAAAGAAATGTCAAATTAAGTTGGGCAAAAAACTTGACGTTTAAGTGTGACTCACAGTTATCATCGTGCATTATGGTTTGACCACCTTTTATTATTTTTTGTTTACTACTACTACTTTGAATTGTTAACTGCTTTGTTTGTAGCTCAAAGTTGTATTTATTGCTTAATTTAGATGTTTTGCCGATTTTTATTATCCAACTAGCGTTTACTTTGTGAAATAGTTGATGTGGCAATTCAGTCATTTGACAATAAATAAATAGTTTACGTAAGAAACGTAAAACGACCGCCAAGTAGGGATGCAACATCTTTCTAAAAAACTTCGATATTTAAAAACATCGATGTTTCCACGATAAGCATCGATACTAAAAAACATCGGTAAAAAACACGATACATCGATGCTATAATCTACTTTGCAGTTATACTTACGAAGGCACAACTATAATATGCATAAGCTTGCTTAAGCTTCTGTTTGAAATTAAGCAAATACCTGTAAAATGCATTTAAAAACACAAAATCAATTTCACACTTTGCTTAAGCAAATGACAGGTTCATAAAACGTAACAAAAAGTTTTCTTAAGTACAATATGATTTGACACGTACGATTTACATGTAGATATATTACAGTGACTTAAGCCAACTAAAGAATATTATAGTTGGGCCTTCACACTTGCACAGTTTCCAAAATTGTTTTAACATTTCATCAGATTATAAAAGGGGTTACCCCTTACATATAGTTATGCAATGTATGTACATTAGAGTGTCCCTTAACAATATGGGGTTTTTTTATTAGCATAAAAGTTCAGGGGTACCCGCTTATTTTTTTCCATTGGACTTAAATAAAACTCATTTGCAATTTTACGCCCCTACGACCACGCCTTCCCTAAGCGACGGGGCCTTTAAGAGTGGAATATGCGTTTTTTTTCATTATCGTGATATTTTTGGATTAACAAATTTCTTTGTTGTTAATTTTTGTAATAAATAAGAGAATAAGAAAGAAAGACCTCAACTTCTTTTCAATCAGAGAAAAAATAAAACTATTATTACGATTAATTGAAATGATAAGAAGGTCACCAAACCCAACCAAAGCTACTATTCAATTTTTTGATTTGTGTTTATCTTTTGTTTGCTTCTAATTAGAAATTATTTAAACAGTCAAACACAAAATCAACAAAAACTAAGAAAGGGGTTTCCCCGAAAACCGCAGAAAACAACATTTTAAAATAACCATCACATACAAATCAGTGCGACAGAACAACAGAGAGCAAACAATTGAGTAGAAAGGTTCAGAGTTTTTAAATTTGTATTTTAGGCGCGTAAAAAATTTAATTCTAATTAGTATTGTGGTTATTTTGTTGAACTATTTATGGTTTTTAATCCAAATTTTTAATATTTTAATTAGGCTTAAGTTCATCAAATTTAATTTTCATTAAATTATTTTTATGAAGAAAGGAATTTTACAACATGAAAATTAATTAAAATTTACTGATAATTTTTCATTCTTGACTCAATCTGGGCTCGAACCCAGGCGTTTTTACGGACAGGTTACCCTGACATGTTTCGATTGCAACCACTCAATCTCCTCAGAGGGCTTGCCGTTTAACACTCGCAGCCATCGACGACCGCTGACGTCATTAGTCAAACATCAATCCAAACAAAATCCTTGTGGTTATTTTGTTGAACTATTTATGGTTTTTTATCCAAATTTTTAATATTTTAATTAGGCTTAAGTTCATCAAATTTAATTTTCATTAAATTATTTAAATTTAATTCTGTTAAAAGTTTGTGGTAAAAAATTAAAAAAAAAAAAATTAATAATGTCGCAAGATTTACTTGGCAGTAAAAAATATAAGGTATATTTAATTGGAAATGTTAACCACCGAATACCGGGCATGAAACTTCCTTCAAACCGACATGTTCTGGCTGATTTATTTTATAATATTCGCTAAGGAATATTAACCGTGCAAGAAAGTGCTAATTTAGCTATAAAGGAATGTATGATTTTCTGGGAAAAAGCTCGAATACCCACGAAAATATTAAGAAATAGTGTGGAAAAATTAGTTAAATTACATCGAGTTTGGCAAAATTTGCAAAAAAATTCAAAGAAGACCACCCAAGTGCTCAAAGATAAGGAAAATTTGTTTGTACATACATTGGACGATCTTTTTGCCATAGCGCACGCTGATGCCTTAAATATAATAAAAATCAATGAAGACAAACTTTTTTTGCAAAAACAGCGAGAACCTGGTAGACCAGGCTCTTTGACAGGAGTGGATTACAATTTATGGCGTAGAGAAGAAAGAACGAAATCGCGGTTATTAGCAGAAAGAAACAGGCAGCTAAATGAAACTAAAACACCAGTCATACCACCAAATTCAAGTTTCGCATCAGATTCGTCATCCATCAGTTTCGTTGAAAATCACCAAGATCATAGTCAACAGACTTCGGAAGAAAATGTATTGCATTTGCAAAAAAAAGGACACAAAGATTTTCTTTCTCCAAAACTTGTAGCTGCCCTTGATAGATGCCAGTTGAGCATTCGTGATTCCGTGTATATTCTGGAAGCAGCACGTGAAGCACTGGGGAAGAATGTAGACAAATTTATAATAAATAAATCTACCATGCAAAGAAAAAGAACACAGATGAGAAAAGATCGTGCCGAAAAAATAAAAGCAGATTTTGAAAATAATGTTCCTGAAATGGTCACTATTCATTGGGATGGGAAATTATTGCACCCAACAAATGCAAAAAATTTTAAAGAAGAGAGACTTCCAATTGTAATCGCGTATGAAATAAAGAGAAACTTATTGCAGTACCTAAATTAGATCATGCAAGTGGAAAAGAGCAGGCTGCAGCTATATTGAATGCAATAAATTAATGGCATATCTCCGATAAAGTTCAAATTATGTGCTGTGACACCACACTAGGATCACTAGGAAGAGAACTTATTTTATTTGGGTGCAGACATCATGTGTACGAATTAGTGTTGAAAACTGTATTCGAAACCAAAATCCCTCAAGTCACGGTTAGAGCTGATGTACCGCTCTTTAAAAAGTTGAAAAACAATTGGAACAATATTAATCATAACAATTTTCAAAGTGGTTCCTCTATTTCAAACCATCGCAGATTGAGAAATTGATTAGCTTTTATCTCTCTGAACTCGAAAAACCAATTGTGAGAGGTGATTACCGTGAAGTGATAGAGCTTTCAATATTATTTTTGAATGGAATCTATAATAAAAAATTTAAAATAAAACCCCCTGGGGCTATGCATCAAGCACGGTGGATGGGGAGAGCTATTTATGCGATAAAAAATGTTTTTGTATCGCGATCAGCTTAATTTGACCGCCAAAGAAAACACAGGGTTACAAGAAGTTTCTCTATTCATTGTCACAACTTACGTTAAACCATGGATGCAATGCAACTTAGCCATAAAGGCTCCCCACCAAGATTTGTGTTTTATAAAAGCTGTGAAGAGCTACGAATGTGTTGACTTTTCAATTGCACATGCGGTTTTAAAAAAATTTTGCCAGCATCTTTATTATTTAAGTGAGGAAGTCGTTATTTTGTCTCTTTTTGATGAAACGGTTGATATTGAGACAAAAAAGAATATTGTGGCAAGTTTAACAAAAAAATTAAAATTGAAAGTTCTAAGCGATATGTTCCATCGAAAGAAGAAATACGTTCTTCATTGTATGGTAAGTATTTTATAATTATTATGTTTTTGTCATGATGTTCATTTCCTTTTTCATTTCGTACAGATAAAACACTACCTGACTTTGTTTCAATAAAAAGCAATGACATGTTTTGCCGATTGAAAATAAACGTAGATTTTCTCACCGAAGACCCATCAACTTGGGAAGACATCCTTTTAAGAAGCAAAATCAAAAGTTATTCACTTGAAAGCAGTAAATGACAACGCTGAAAGAGCTGTTCAGCTCACGCAACAATTCCAAGGACTTCTTACAGTACAAGAAGAACAGAAGCAATATTTATTGCAATGTGTACAGGAGCACAGACAAATATTTCCAAATTGTTCAAAAACCACTTTAAAAAAGAAATTTGCTTCAACCTAACACACCGGTTTGCAACAGTTCGATTTGCGACGGCCAAAAATGTGATAAGATTTTGAAATAAGGTTGTCGAAATTTGTTTTTAAACTCACCAATTTTGGATAGAGACTTTTAATTTATACGGTGAATTCCTTATTTTCAGTTTTTATATTAATCTTAAGTTCTTATTATTAATTTTTTTAATATTATTTTAATGTAAACTTGTTTTCCTAAAAAAAAAAAAAATTAAAAACATGTTTATTTAAAAAAAAAATTGTTTATCTAAAAATAAAAATCAATACAATAATCCGGATCCAATCATCGACAAACTCAGTTTTTAAATGCAAAAACAATACGACCATAGAAAAAACGCATATTCCGCTCTTTAAGGCCCCGTCGCTTAGGGAAGGCGTGGTCGTAGGGGCGTAAAATTACACATGAGTTATATTCAAGTCTGTTAGAAAAAAATTAGCGGGTACCGTTTCAACATTTCCAAAATTTAAAAATAAGGGACACTCTAATGTACATAATAACGTACCTACTTTGTACTGCTATGCTTTGAAATACACTTTTTATACCCTCCACCACAATTAGTTGTGAAGAGGGTACATTAAGTTTGTCATTCCGTGTGAAACTTTTTTATTATTCTCAGTTATATATATCGCAGACCCTATAATGTATATATATTCTGGGTCCTTGAGTAATTCTAAGTCGATTTAGCCATGTCCGTCTGTCTGTCCGTCTGTCTGTCCGTCTGTCCGTCTCTTGAAAACACGCTCACTTTCGAACAACTCAAAAGAAATGATCAAACTTGGTGCCAAATTGCTTGTAGTTATCGGTTCAGTAGGACCAGAGCTATGAATCAAAATGTGGAACCACCACCTAAAAAAATTGATAATTTTGTTACAAAAAATAACATAAATGCTGGAACAAGGAACGGAATGATATAAGATTTTGCAAAAATTTTTTTTATTTGACTAAAAATCACGCTGTTAAATTTCGTGAAGATCCGTCCATAATTTACCCTAAGCCCCATATAAACACTACTCCCGGAAAACAGTTTAGTACGCATAAAACCGTAAAAAATAACGCTAGAGTAACAAAATTTAGTACGTCACAGTTTTAGGACTAGAAATAACACTGTGAAATTTCGTGACGATCGGTCCATAATTTACCTTAGGCCCCATATAAACCCTTCTACCGGAAAACAGTTTAGTACGCCTAAAACCGTAAAAAATAATGCAATCATAACAGATTTTGGCTCGTCACAGTTTTATAGGACTATAAATGATACTGTGAAATTTCGTAAAGATCGGGACATAATTTACCCTAGGCCCCATAAAAACCCTAGTCCCGGAAAACAGTTAAGTACACCTAAAACCATAATTAATAATGCTATCATACATAAAGTGGTACGTCACAGCTCTAAAGGACTAGAAATGACGCTTTGAAATTTCGTGAAGATCGGTACATAATTTACCCTAGGCCCCATATAAACCCTACTACCGGAAAACGGTTTAGTCGCCTAAAACCATAATTAATAACAAATCGTCACAGTTTAAGATAATAATAACATCATACAGATATTACTCCTTAAACATTCGAACTGTCGGTGGAAGGTATCAAAGATTCGGCACAGCCGAATATAGCATTCTAACTTGTTATATTTTAAAAATAAGGGTTGAGTTAAAAAAATTAAAAATGGTAAAACTATTATTAAAAAATGTTTAATAAATGAAAATATTAAATGGACAATGTCGATGTTCGTTAGTTTTGACGCCGATGTATCGCCGATGTATCGCCGATATATCGCCCATCAAAACATCGATGTAAATATCGAGGTTAATGAACGATACATCGATCTTTTCTAATCATCGATGTATCGTTTGCATCTCTACCAACAAGTCGATAATGACCCTACAAGAAACGAATGAGCTAGTAGGTCACAATGTTCCTTTTGGTGTTAAGAAAATGATAGAAAGAAATGACCGAAATAAAGTTTTCGATCACATTCGGTCATTTCTTTCCATCATTTTCTTAACACCAAAATGAAAAATTTGACCACTCGCTCATTCATTTCTAGTCTATCTAGACTAGAGTCTAGATTAGGGCTGCCAGAAGTTTGAACCTATCAACCAGGACACATAGAAAAAATGGATAAAAGATTACACCAACAGAAAATTTTTTTTTTAATACATATGTATATAGTATATCGCAGCCTAAATACTAAAGGGTCACAACTCAAAATGACTTTTTTCATAAATTGATTCTTATTTCACTCTAGCTACTTACAAAATTTAAAAAGGCATAGCAAAACTTTCTTCAAATTGGACTTTTTTCATAAAAGAACAAATTTTTTTTTTAAATATTAACTTCATTTTTACATAAACAGTTTTTTTGCTCTCCTGAAAATTTAAGAATTTTTATTTTTAAATCCAACAAATATAAAAAAAATTAACGTGTACTTCATGTACATAAAAATTATAAAAAGAATAAAAAGTTGAGCTTCAAATGTTCTAAACTAAAATAATTTTTAGAAGATTGCACTTTTTCTAGTACTTCATTTCGGTCTTTGATATAGTTATAAAACAGGCAGCATGTCATAATAAAATCAAACTTACATTGAAAAATACTCTCCAGTGCTTCAGTCTTTAATGGGTTTCTTTCTTAAGTCCATTGTGCAGACTAAGTACCCAACTTGAAAAAAATCAAAATCTTTTGAATTTTCTGTTGTCGAGTTGGATAACTGTCAAACTAATCAATTGACAAAGCCATACACGCTTTGATTTGGACAACAACCGACTCAGTTGACAATTGAATTAAAACGTGTATGGACTGCCTTAGAGAAAGCAATTTGTTGTCGGTTTTCGATAACTTATAAAAGTTGTTTACACGGTATAACTTTTTACAGCAACTAGTTGAAACAAAATTTGAAAGAGGATTGACTATCATCTAACTTTATTGAAAGCTTTTACCAGCTTTACACCAGATAACGGTTGAATTTAATTAAAGTTGTTTATACAATTAGCTTATGTTAGCAGTGTTAAAAAGGAAATCTTAACCTTTGTTAACAACTAAAACTAGCAAAAAACTAATTTGTTTGTCTTGACCTGTACAAAAAACCAGGACAATTTAATATTGGACCAGGACACCAGGACAAGAAGTCTAAAACCAGGACAATCCTGGAAAACCAGGACGTATGGCAGGCCTAGTCTAGATAGACAGCGAGATTCTAGGGACTCCACAATATAATAATGCTTTTAATCGTTCCAAACAAAATTTGAAAGGTAAACAAATACAATTTCCGTAAAATAATTTATTATTTTAATTTGACTGAAATTGCTATTTCCTAATCCTTCATCTATTCGTCTACATTTTTTTGTTACATTTAAAAAGTAACGTTTCCTGCATAGAATTATCTAAAAATCAATTTATTTCTGAAAACAATAAACCATTTAAAATTGCCATTTAATATTGAACCTGTAATTTAATAAACTTTATTTTATGGATAATGGCTTGTGTAATCTTATAGAAACTAAAACAAAACTTAAATATTTTGTATGTAAAACAAAATTTTCCAGACAATATGTTTTAAAAATAAATATAATATTGCAAATATTATAAGAATATAATGTTATTAAATAAACAAGACACCTATAAGTAACATTATGCTGTAACACATAGAAAAAATATTTTTGCGTCTCCGTCTTAAACACTTAATATAAAAAGCAAAATCTTGTAAAGACTCTGTTGTTTTAGATTTTTTATTCCTTTTTTTTTCTTACGAGTAAAAAACAACTTAAATGAAATTTTTTAGCATGTACATATGTGTAAGTGTAAAGTTAAGAACATTTTTAGAAAATATTGTAAAATAACACTTTAAAGTTAGTCGAATAAGAGACGAAAGTCTTGCACCCTTCTGTATGACTTTATGTAAAGAGTGGTCCAACCACAATGCACGATATTAAACGTTAGTCGCACCTTAACGTCAAGTTTTTGGCTCAACTTAACTTGACATTTCTTTGTTTCAGTGTTGTGACAAATTTAACCATGGAGAGGAACACAATTGAGCAGCGTGTTAAGACTGTTAAAGCATTTTATGAAAATTGGCGTTAAAATCAAAATGCATTTCTTACACTTTGTGATCAGCGACGAATCACACTTTCACCTCAGCTGATTCGTTAACAAGCAGAATTGCAGCATTTGGGCAAATAAGAATGCACGAGTGATTGTTAAAAAGCCGATGCATCCACAAAGTGTGGCTGTTTGGTGCGGTTAATGGGCTGGTTGCGCTATCGGGTCGTACTTCTTCGAAAAGAAGGTCGGCCAAGCAGTTACCGTGAATAGTGTTCGTTATCGGGAGATGAAAACTGACTTCTTGTGGCTTAAAATTTATGATATAGACCTGGACGATATGTGGCTCCAACAGGATGGTGCCACTTGCCACACTGCCAACGAAGCAATGGCTCCTTTGCGCGAGAAGTTCAATGGCCGTGTTATCTTTGTTCGTGGCGATGTTAATTGGTCACCACGATCATGTAATTTGACACTGTTGGACTTCTTTCGTTGCCAATATTAGATGAAAAGGTGTACGCCAATAAGCCAAGAACAAGATGAGATTATTCGGCACATTAACGGAATTGAACCTTAATTATTTCACAGAGTCATTGAAAATATAGACCATTTTTGAGAGGTATGCCACCGAAGCCGTGGCGAGCATTTTACCGATATTTTGGTTCACACATAGTTGTCATAAGCTGAGATCACACGATTGGTCAAATGTACAGATTTTTGTAAATTTTTATGTACAGATCGTGTGAATTACAGAAAAAATTAGGCAAAAGGCAGATAGGACAATTTTTTTGGCCGATAGACAGATAAAAAACAACTCTGTTGTACCGATCGTGTGAACGCTTCATAGACAGAAAAAAATTCTTAAACGTACCGATAATTTGTTCTGCCACTTACTGCCCGATCATAGTGGCCAATCAACCGATATTTAAATAAAATTAATTGGGGTTTTCTAAAATTATGATTTTTAATAATTAGTTAATAATTATGCACGTTGCTCTTTTTCGCAAAGTGTATATTGTTATAATTTTGAAATATGGCAGCACTAATTTGCTGTAAAGTGTATTTTGGTTTAATTTTGAAATATGGCAGCACTAATTTGCTGTAAACAAATGTAAACACATGTTCTTGAAATGATTGCATTATTCATAACGCAATTGCATAGTTTGGTGAGTAGTTGTATTTATACTATAAATACTATTCTATAAATACAAATTGTTTTTAAACAAACATTTTTGATTGTCCACTTCCCGAAACTCGCACAGAGTTTTTACGTCCGTACTTCTCTTCTGAAGCCAATCCCGCATCCAAACACTTCGCTTTCTTAACTTTTTTCTAGCTTCAATTTTGTTTTTCTTAATTAAATGTGCACAAATGCATATTACAAAATGTTTTTAACATTTATGCACAACTGATCAGCTGTTTCTTTGTTGTGTGAAATAAAGGCAAATCGTATGACAGGGTTGTACCGATATCCGGGACTTGCTTGTAGTGGCCATATCAGCGCAGAAAATATTTGGCTAAAATGGTACAATCGTCTGAACACTGAAAAAGTTATCGGTACACACACACAAAAGTGTACAGATAAAATTTGGCTGAGATCTGTACATTTGACCAATCGTGTGATCTCAGCTATAGATCCTTCTATCATAATAATAAGTAAGTTTTGGTTGGACCATCGTTTACTTATATGTATGTTTTCTTCATATTTGCTTAAATAATTATGGTCGAATTTCGAACACTGGGCAAACACTAGTTTATATAAAAAGACGATAAAATGTCAAACAGTTATTCAAGAGAACCTGTGAGGCTGTGCCAATGAAAGTTGAAAGTCTCGGATCCGTCCCTTCCTTAAAGGCAGTGGTGAAATTTCGAACGATCACACAATTTTTTTTAATTCCATTTTAAAATTAATCGGCTAATACTATTAATCTCTTTTTCGGTTCATAATTTTTTGTAAACTCGTTGATGTTACCAACTAAACGACGAATTTTTTTTTGATATAATTCCTTCTTCCGATGATGGCAGCTACAAGACATATTTTACACAGACTTTTAAAATGTAATAAATTTATAAGAAAACTACACGTTAAAAATGAACCCTGTTTAAAAAAATAAATATATAAAAAGGGAAAAAGAAAGAAAAGAAAAAAGGAAAAACAAAACAAACAAACTCATGTTTGCATAAGAAAAATCTATGGCAATTTAATAAAATAACAATAAATTTAAAGAATTTTTTTATCCGTTGACTTGTTATTAATTGTAAAAGCGTTCATGTTTAACTTTAAATTGGACATCTATGAATAAATTTGTTTATTTGAGGTGTTTGTTCATGGCACAGCACAGTGGCCAAAGTAAAATCTGGCTGCAAGCCAATAAAATACATCGGCGAAAAATCTATGCAATTACCTTTAAAAACAGCAACACGCTGTCACTGCTGGCGATGCTGATGATGATGATGGTGGTAAAATTGGAAATATACAAGGCTAAAACATGAAATGCATCATTAGCAATGAAAAACCCATGGAAAATTATAAATATTTTTCTACAATTATGCATTTGTGTTTTTAAGAGGAGGGATTTCACTATTTTGAATTAGTGCAAATTAGCAAATATAAACGCGCGTTTTCTTATAAAAAAATAGTGAATAAAAATGTTTATTTTGTTGCCTGCATTTAATTCCCGCCGCTTAAAATTTTGATATAATGATTTTGTTTTAGTTGCCACATTTGCTGCTGCTAACGCTTGATGTAGTTATAATAATGTCTTGTAATGTGTGTGGCATAAAACACGATACGCTCGATAATCATAATTATAATGAGTCGGTGAAGATTTGTTTTTAAGATTTATACTTTAAGCATGATTTTTTTTTTTTAGGTTGGAAGGAAGGTTGTGTGTAAAAGTACAATTATTTTCTGTAAAAGCAATTTGCTTGATGCTAATTTTAGCATATATGTTAATTTTTAGCTTGATTCACTATTTAGGATCATAAACGGTCATGTTCTGACAAACGCACGATTTGAAATCGCAACACGCCAAATTTATTTTATGGTGGTGTAAAACTCGTGCGTTTTGCTGGCGATCTGCTCTACTGATTGCGGCTTACAGAACACGTTTTATGCGATTTTAAGTCAGAATCGCAAATGTTACGCGTTTTACGATTGTCAGAACATGCCCCATAGACATTATCTTTAAGGCCTATGAGAAAAAAGACCTTCCTCATGCAACCTAATAGACCTGATTCTCCAGTAGAAAATTTTGGAAAGCATACTTAAATTTAAAATTAGAAATTTGTGTACTTGAGATAAAAGTTTTCTGGCAACACTGGTTGTCCACCACTAACATAGGGTCTTCACCTGACAATTTTTGGTCATAATAAACGTCAAACATCATATAAAAAAAAAGGCTGACAAAAACTTTAAGGTTTTTTTTTAATGGACTTTGACGTTTGGTATAATAAAAAATTGTCAGGTGAAGACACCATGTAATGGGGAGCAATTAAGGCAAATTTCGTTATTTAGATTATAATTTAGTATTAAGATTATAATTATTAATAAAATTACTTTGTGAATTAACTGATAGTTGTAGAGCCTACGCTTCTTTGTGGCTATTTTTTTTTTCAAATTTCATCTATGAACATTTTAATGTCCTGAGTTAAATCCAAAGTCCTCCGTTGTATTGAGGCATTCTTATGTAAGATAACATATTTTTTTTGTGTTAAGGTATGTTCACACTCCGCAAATATTTGACGAAAAAAACCCGACAAATTAATGACTTATTGAACCTTTAACAGTGATTTTAACCAGTGTTCGAAAATAAACACTCCTTAGTAGGGTTGCCAGAAACCAAAACTCATATAACTGGATATTGTAAAAAATTAAACTGGATTTTGAAAAAATAACTGGACAACTTAAAAATACACTTAAATTAAATAAAATTTACATTTTATTTAATTTTTTTACACGTAACAATCAAAAATCCGTCTGACTTCATATAACATATCGTCAGCTAAAAATTAAAATTTCGGTAGGACATTCTATTCCTTTGTTAGTATAGATTATTTTATAAACTTTAAGAACTTAAAAAAAACGTTGCTAATTGGTATGGGAAAAACAAACGAAATCAATTTATTCATTTGGAATTTGTACATTATTTATATTTTTATGTACATTAATTTATATTGTCTTATGTTTAATAAAAAAAAAAATAAAAAAAAAAAATTACGTTTCCCTGTTTGAAATCTTTCGAACACAAAAATAATACTGTTCTTATCCAACTCAACAAAGAGATGAGAACATTTAATTCCGTTCGGCTTTCTTTTAAACCACAAACTTCTTTGTGTTCCGTTCAGCTCATTAGTGTTCGTTCGTTTTTGTTGTGCTTAGCGCTATTTTGGCTAGTAAAAAACCCAAAAATTTTTTACAGGAACAAAAAACACACGAAAAGAAACAAAAAGCCAGCAAAATAATTTTACATAAATAAAACATATACACACAAGTTGTTCTTGCTGCGGTCGTTGCTAAAATTTTATGTTTGTTCATATCTTTATCAGTGTAAAAGAGAAACATTATAGAACATTAAAATATAATGTTTGTCAACAGAACAGAACACTATATAATGCTCTGCTCTTTCTTGAGAATAGTTACGAACGGTATTAAAGATTAAGTTCGCCTACACAAACTCTAAAAAAAAAGATATCGTTCCTTGGTGTGTGAACCGAACGGAAAATAATATTTTGTTTACTTTCGTACACTGATTTTAACTATTTGTATGCATAAACTAAACTTTATTTGGGATAATGTGCTTGGCAAAAGCAAACTTTGTATCCGTTTTTTGTTCGACCATAAACAGCACAAACATATTGTTTTTTAAATTTTTGTTTTGTTTTCAATGAAAGCAGACGGCGATAGCGCTGGGCAATTTTCTCGCTATTTGTTTAAAACGGAGGAGAAATAAAAAAAATGAACAAAAAGAATTGGGAGTAGAGTGGTTTAAACAACGAGCTGTCTTGTGACACACAATGCTGCTTAGAAAATTAGAACTTACGAGTGGAAATCTTTTAAATTATTCTTCTTCAACGTCTTCACTCTGGAAAGTTGTCTCTAAAATTATTACATTTAGCACAAGACAGCACAAAAAGTTTGACAAATATCCAGCATGTCTGCTAAATATTGAAAATTTTCAATATTCAGACAAACATGTTTCGAATGTTTGTGTAAATGCTCAAATGTAAACAACACAAAATATTTGTACAAACGTAAAATTTTAAGATGTTTTCCAAGCAATTTGTGAGATTTATTTTGCCTTTAGCACTCTGTTGAATGTCACTTGAACAAGTAGCTACGTGTGGCAGGTTAAATATTTGTTAAGTGCGACCATATTTTTGCACACATCGTTTCCCTATGACTCCCGTCAAATTATCTGCGGTAGAACAATTCTTGAATAAGAAAATACAGTATTGCAAATCTAACATTGACTTAAATGTCTTTGTATCTAATGCGTCGATTATGAATGGCAACACAACTGAAGCTGACTGAGCTGGGAACCGAACACAGATTTTACGGACAGGTTGCCCTAACATGTCTCGTTTTAACCACTCAATCTCTTCAGAGGGTCTTGCCGTTTAACACTCACAGCCATTGACGATGGCTGGCAGTCAATAGTCAAAAATCAATCTTTAATCCAAATGGTATTTTAACTTTGGTATTTATATCGAAATTTCCTTTGAATGATTATCTACTTTAATTGATTTATATAAATTTTTTTTTTTTGTCTCCTACGTAGTTTTCAGAATTTTACGTCAGTTGCAGTTCCCTCAGAATTCCTTTTCTTTAGCTTTTAATGCAAAACATATCAGCTGTCCGAAAACTTATTGCACTACTCTCGCAACTTTTTTCTTCATGCTTTGGTACCTGTTGTAAACACCAAACAGCTCATAAATATTTTGCATACACTTTTGCTTTATGAAAATGTACGCATCCATAAAATATACAAACGTGCAACAAACAACACGCACACACATTTAGTAATCAGACACATAAAATATCCAACATTTTATTTGTGGCATTTAAGGAAGAAAAGTTTTCTATGAAAAAGAATACAAGTTTTAAGGGCAGACTACACGCCTCGTATGAAAGCGCTACAATAGAACACATCAGTAATCTGTTATTGTAAATTCAGACACTAAAAATGCTGCCAACAAATGCATCTTTTCTCAAGAAGACAAATAGCTCAAAGTTTAGCAAGCCTATGTCAGGAATCCGATTCGCGGACTAGTGAATAATTGTATATCCCCCATTTTCAAAAATCTTTTTCTGCCAATTCGAAATATCATTAAATGAAAAAATTTATATTCAGTAATAATTTGATACCTCTATTGCCTTAACCCTATTTAATTGATATCTGAAAAGATTTTTGCATTATATTAACGTTTTTTTGTTTATCAATTTGACCAATATTTCTAATGTAGCGTCCCCTGTAGTTTGTGCTGGTGTGTGTGTTTTTTTTTTGTTTATTACGTGTGTTTAGCACAAAATATTTCGCAAAAACTGTGTAATTTTACATTTTGTTCACTAAGCCAATTTTAGGGTGGCGACAAATTAATGTTTGAATTATTATGTGGCAAATTGTGAATTAGCCGCTTAGTAATTTATAGATTTGTGCCTATTAAAGTGCTTGAGTTATAATTCTAAATTAACAAAAAATTAGCAATTTAATAAAGATTAGTTATAACTTTAATTAAAATTTAAATTTTTGGTAGAGACTTACAAATTTATTCAAAGCATGTTTTATTTGAAAAAAAAAAAAATAAAAATATTTCGTTACCTAAATCGCAAAAGGCCCTTACAAACCAAAATTACAAATTCGACATTTGCACTGATTCTAATGGAATCTTTCGACCAAAATATGCGATTTTTATTAACAAAAAACAAACTTCCTATCCAGTGTTCGAAACTAAACATAACATTTTTTAGCTTTCGGCTCACACACTCACTGAACCAAAAATCCAATTAAAATGTACGTTTAGCAAACGAATTACGTTTATTAAAATATTTTCGTTGGCTCAACGAATTGTTCGTAAATATAATGAAAATAATACCTAATAAAAATAAAGAATAAAAATAAAGTTTTCATTATATTAACGAATAATTCGTTGAGCCAACGAAAATATTTTAATAAATTAAATATTTTAATAAACTTTTTTTAATATTTTTAATTAGGCTAAAGTTCATCAAATTTAATTTTCATTAAATTATTTTTATGAAGAAAGGAATTTTACAACATGAAATTAATTAAAATTTATTGATAATTTTTCATTCTTGACTGAAGCTGGGCTCGAACCCAGGCGTTTTTACGGACAGGTTACCCTGACATGTTTCGATTGCAACCACTCAATCTCTTCAGAGGGCTTGCCGTTTAACACTCGCAGCCATCGCCGACTGCTGACGTTAATAGCCAAACATCAATCCTTAAACCAAATTGTATATAACCTTTGGTAGATCGAAATTTGCTTTGAATGATTACACTGCTATACAAAAAAAAAAATAAAAAAATCTGCGGCAGGGATTTTGTTAATGGTTTTTGTTAATACTCATATTAGACCTTCACGCTGCATGCTTATTTATTTTTGATTCACTCTGGTTATTGAGATAAACGGAACTAAGAAATAATTGAAATACCCTATAAACATTGTGGTTCCTTGATTTGTTTTCTCTTACGTTTATTTCTTATTTCAAATATTGTCATACATTTTTCATATTTGGATTCATTCCTAAATGATGAAACAGAACACGACCGCAACTTCAAGCAAAAATTACTCTCAGAGAAAACAGGCCCATAATTGAAACGCCGACTGCAACTTCAGGATCTGCCAATTAATTTTTACACTTTTTTTGTGTGTAAAGCTATAAAAAATTGTTTTTGAAAAAATTATATCAATTTTTTTATTGCGAAATTGTTGTTGTACATTGGCCACTGCATATTTTTTTCAATATGAGTCATTTCTTTTAGAAATTTACAAAACAATAAATTCAATTGGAATTTCAAAAGTTTTTTCCTAAATTTTTTTTTTTTTATTTTTCTTTGGTTTTGTTTACAAAATGTATGAAATTAAATAAAAGTATGGTAATACTGTTGAGAGCATTTGTGTTTATCAGTTTTAAATCGGTTGTTTTGTGTTAAAGTGCATTTTTCCTTTCAAAACATGAGTTTTCCACGTAAACCTTGCTTAAACGATCCTAACAGTTTTTGCTTTATTTGTGGCAAGTTTAGTTTACAAAAGCAAAGAAAAGAGATCACAGAGTTTGTAAAAACAGTCTACTGAGAATATTTCGGGATACCACTAGTGAAAAGCAATAAATATTGGGTGCCAAACATCGTGTGCAAGCCGTGCGTAGAATCTTTGCGTTACTGGAGCCAAGGAGGACGTAAAGGGTTACAATTTGGAGTGCCGATGATGTGGAATAAGCCAAGTAATCACTTAAACGACTGTTATTTTTGTGCCGTAAATGTTAACGGTATGAACCGGTACAAAAAACGTACTTGGGTTTACCCGAGTGTGAAATCGGTTACAACTCCAGTATCTCACAGTGATGATTTGCCAATTCCAGTGTTTTCAAGACCATCTACATCAAATGGTGATGATTTTGAAATGTTAGAGGGATCAAGCGGTCAGTCGAGCAGTAGTGGAAGTGAGTTCGAAGAAGATGTTTCTAAGAAACCTGGATTTTCTCAAGACGAACTCAATGATTTGGTTCTTGATTTGAATTTACCGAAAATTTCGGCAGAACTTCTTGCTTCAAGGTTGAAAGAAAAACATTGTCTTCAACCTGGTATTATCATTACATCCTTTAGAACCAGAGAGAGTGAACTTCTTCCTTACTTTTCAGAAGAAGATAACTTTGTTTTTTGTAATGACATTCCTGGGCTCCTAAGATCTATGGGTCTTCCTAAATATGAGGCTAAAGATTGGAGGCTTTTTATAGATAGCTCAAAAAGAAGTCTAAAATGTGTATTGCTGCACAATGGAAATAAGTATGCTTGCGTTCCGATTGGTCATACTACAAAACTAAAAGAAGAATACCAAAATATTAAAATGGTTTTAGAAAAGATTTCGTACGCACAACATCAGTGGCCAGTTTGCGTGGACTTGAAAATGGTAAATTTTTTACTAGGCCAGCAAGGAGGGTATACTAAGTACCCTTGTTTCATATGTTTGTGGGATAGCCGTGCAAGACACCAACACTGGATTACAAAGATCTGGCCTTTGAGAGAAAATATGGAGGTTGGAAAAGCAAATGTGATAAATGAACCTTTGATAAGCCGAGAAAACATCCTTCTTCCACCCCTTCACATTAAGCTTGGGCTAATGAAGCAGTTTATTTAAGCCCTTGATAAAAATGGTGTCTGTTTCAAATATGTGTGCCAAAAATTTCCAGCCCTTAGCATGGAAAAATTAAAAGCAGGCATCTTTGATGGACCGCAAATACGTACACTGATAAAAGACACTGAGTTTGTAGCCCATATGACATATGACATATGATGGCTGACTATTGCTGGACCTTGAAAAGAGATTGTCCTGACAAAGTAAATAAGAGAAAATCCCAAAGAAAAAGTTTTTTATGATCTTCATTTATTTATTCTAGTTAAAGGTACCTCAAACTATTATTTTTGTGTATTTTTGTAAAGATAAACAATAAAAATAAATTTTAAATAAATCTTTTGGCCCATTTATTGAAGCATTTTATGGAAAATGTTAGAAGCGTTTATCTCAAAAACTGGAGTCAATTTGACAATTCTGGTATTTTTCCCGTTATCAGCACACTCGTCTTATACAAAATCGACTTCAAGTATGCCTGCCGCAAAATGACTGTATAGCAGTGTTATCTATTTTTAATTTATTTTACATTTTTTTTTCCTTACTTCTGTTTAAGGATTTGAATGATTATCTATTTTTAATTTACTTCTGTTCAAGGAAAAACATGTAAGACGCACATTTGGCGTTATCATTTTAATATTGTGACAACATTGTAAATTTGGTAAACAGTACGTTGTATTGATGTTGATAGTACCCCCTGCAACGTCGGCACAGCGTCGTGGTGATTGTCTTTTTCTGCCTGGGTATTTTCAAGAAAGAGCCGAACAGAACAATTGTAGTGACTGTAGACGAACATTATATTTTAATGTTCTATAATGTTTCTTTTTTTACATTGATAAAGAAATGAACAAACAAAAAATGTTAGCAGCGACCGCAGCACGAACAGCTTGTGTGCATATGTTTTGTTTGTGTTTTTTTCGTAAGTGTATTTTGTTTTTGTAAAAAATTTTTGTTTTTTTTTTACCAGCCAAAAAGGTGCTACGCACAACAGAAACGAACGAACATTAATGAGTTGAACCAAACACAATGAAGTTTGTGGCTAGAAAAACCGAACGAAATTAAATGTTCTCATCTTTTTGTTAAATTGTATAAGAGCAGTATTATTTTTGTGTTCGAAACAGGGAAATGTTGTTTTTTTTAATGACTTACAAATCTGCCGAGCCGAACACTAAGTGCTGGTTCACACAGGTCAAGTTTGACTCTTCAAGTCTCGAGCTTTTAGGAGAGAGGGGTAAAGAGAATGGAAAGGAGTACATACTTGACCGTACCAGTCAGTTTTGTATTTTTCTTTTCTTTTTTCATCCGTAATATAATAAAAAGCTACAAAGTTGAAGGAAAAGAAAACAAAAATTAATTTTGTGCATGAACGTGAACGCAAGTTCAAAAGAAAATTTAAATAAAACTGTTCAAGTAAACTTGACCTGTGTGAACCAGCACTAAGGAGTGATATTAAGTGTTTATTTTCGAACACTGATCCTATGTGCAAAAGATTTTATGATAAACGCTAAACGACTTAAAATTGGCAATTGCCAAAACCACTGGTAGGATTTACAAGAAAAAAAGAATAAAAAACAGTTAAAGACAATTTATCACTTTAAAAAGATTCTTGCTTCTCCTGTAACATTTATCAAAATGTTAGATAGGGCCTTTTGTGTATTTTACATACAATCTTTTAAGTTTATTTACCGAGCAATGGTACCGTAGACCAGTGTTGCCAAAACTTGGTGACCAAAAATGGCTAAATTTACGGAAAAACATGGCTAACAAATGGCTAAAAATGGGCTAACAAATGGCTTAAAGCTTTTTTAAATAACAACACATTAAAATTGAATAACAAAACAGAAATAATTCATTTAAAATTGTTTACGATGAAATTGTGAGTTAAGATTAATTTGTTAAATAAGAATAAACGTAAATTAATATTAAAATAAATTAATATTAAAAAATTAAATCATCGAAAAATTCGATGTCGTTATTGTTCATCTAATAGGAATCACTCATTAGTTTCAAATAATCATAAGTTTGAAATAATTTGAAGGTAAATCATAATCACGACAACATTTACCCAACCTTTTGAGCCCAGATCTACAATAAAAAACAAGTAAGAAGGTATAGTTGGTTAAACCCGACTTTATGATACCCTACACCACATTAGAATCTTTGTACCAAATTTTATCAAATAATCTCTAAATTGCAACCTGTGTTTTGCGCACAAGGACCAGCCAGCCGGACAAACATCGTTAATTCGACTCAGAAAGTGATTCTGAGTTAATCGGTATACGTAAAGGTGTAATAAGGACCAATATTTTAAGGCGTTACAGACATCATCACAAACGCATAGTACCCTCTCCACTATTGTGGCGGTGGTATAAATATTGTATTGTTATGGTAAAAATATTTACCAAATTAATAAAATCGAATTAACGCTTGCTTAATGTAACCTATTCCTCAAATTACTTTCAACGATGTTTACTTGGCTAAACACCCTCTCTACTTCAGCATTAGACCAATTCTCAATTCTGAAATTTCTAAAACAATTTTGTTACCGCCTGCATCCCTTTATTGAAATACTTGCAACCAGAAAGAAACAGCGATGTTTGTGTTGATCCATTTTATAAATTTAATAGTGGAATACTGTTCCTTTATTTTGAAAGATGTTTCAACGTCATAGTTTATTGCGATTTGCAACATTTGTAAAAGTTGTGATTTAAATTTAAGGCGTTTTAATTGTTCAAAATGTTTATTTTACTTTTATAAATTTTTAAAATAAAATAAAAATTATTCTTTTACGAGAAAAACTGCAAAAAAATTTTATGGCTAAACAAGTTGAAAAATGCCTAAAAAAATGGCTAATGGCTAAACTCCTTTTTTAATGGCTAAACAGGGTGAAAATGGCTAAATTGACAACACTGCCGTAGACCTTCAGCAACTTGTACACTGATACAAAAATACTTCATACTTTCATTGGGTAAATGAAAATTTTCATTGTGTAAATGGAATTTCATAGTTATAATGAAGTATTTTCGTTAAAATCGCTTCATTGGATTTCGTAATTACGTTAAAAATTTTCATTGGATATATGAAAACTTAAGTTTGTCCAAGTTAAACAAAAAATTTTAATTGGGAACATAAAAAAACAATATACAAACCTAACTAAATTCATAAATAAATACAAAATTATTGTTTCCTTAAAAAAATGTTTAATTGTTAATTAAAAAATCTAAGATTTAATTATTTCATACAGCTAATGTAATATGCATTAAATTTATGAAATCAAAATTTTTTTTATAAAAGCAACATATTTCAATAATTGAAAAAAAAAAATATTTTTAACATTCAAATAACTCTATAGTTTCAATAATTAAAATAATAAAAATATTTCAAAAAACTATGCCTGCATAAATTTAAATTTTCATTATGACAATGAAAAATGTCATTATAGTAATGGACAATTTATGTATGGACATATGGTCAATTTAATCTCATATTTACGCTCTTATGCCTGTAATTTCTACAAAAAGAAAGCAGGTCGTGTTCGTACCTAACAGTTATCTTTACCTATTTCAACTTTTATTTTGACTACCTGGTTTTACCTTCAGTTTTCCTTTAAAATATGACAGCTTTTACAACATAGATTTCTATGCACAGCTAGATTTCTTTTTGTAAAAATTACGAGCATAAATTGAGTAATGGCAAAAAACATTGTTTTTTTTATTCAAAATTACACTGCTAGCTAGGCTACCGGGCTAGCTGGTAGTGAGCTAGTCTATCTGCACCGAGGTTGCGGGATTGATTCCCGCCAGAGACAGAAAAAAATAAACTAAAATAAAAAAAAAAATAAATGTTTACTTTATTGAAAGTATTCATCCAGTGAATAATATTCGTAGATCTAATGTAATGTTTCATTTAATACATTTTAATGAAACAGGTTCCATTGATCAAACGAAGCGCTGCATAGGTTCGTTTTTAATGCAATTTTTCATGGGATTAATGTCAAAATTCATTGTTATTGTGAAGGAAATTCTTTCAGTGTAGTAAAACAGACAAAGTCTCTGGCAGGAGTCGAACCCGCATTTCTCGCGCTGGCAGACTAGTCCATTACCTATTTGCCTACCGGGTTATCTAATGTTCTAAAGTAGATGTGTATAAATATTTCAAAATGTATTAATTTATTTCTTAATGTATTAAACCCCTTATTCATAAAAAACATTTCAGGTTTATAAAAGGTTTTTGAAACGAATTTTCAATAAAAAATGTTTAGTTTGTTTAATAATGACACATCGGTATCACAGAAATTATGAATCGGAGTCAGTTTAATAACGAATGTCTCATCAGCGCGATAGCTCAATAACATGGTAGAAAGAACTTATTAGGCTCAATTAAATGAAAGTTTGTCATTGGGATTGACTTTAGTCAAAGTGAGATAATATTATTATTATTAACTTACCCGTCTCACATGTTTGTTTCACTTTTGTTGTATTCCGTCATTTGTTTACAGAAAAACTCTCAGTTATAAGACACCAGCAGCATACCCGATATGGTTTTCGTGCTACTTTGAAAATTTGATGTACTTAACTAAATAATTTAATCTTAAAGATTTAGGGAAATTTTGCTTCTTATTTTATATTTTTAACATGAAAATAATGTTAATACTATAATACACAAAATGTGACATCGAATTGATGTCACCGTAGTTATAGCATGGATGACGCTTAAAATTTGACAAAATGTTACGAAAACGTTTGTCATTGGTTTGATGTCACTTTTTGCCTCATTGATGTCAATTGTTATAACGTTGATTTCACAATTCTGATGTTGGGGCATCATCAATATGAAGATGAATTTTTCTATGAGTGAACACATTAAACGCATGAAATTAGTTGTTTCTGATAACCAAGGATGACAAAATATAAATTATTTTCAATGATATCGATGAATATGTTTATGTGGTGGATTACTTTATGCCAACACTGCTTGTTTTTCTTATTAAAAATATTTACACAACAAACAACTTGGCGCATAAAATGCTTTGCATATAACATGAATTTAGAACCTTATCAATTGCACAGAATTATTGTCTGGATCTGGAGAGCTGTATAGACCTTTTTAATGGGCCTTGTTATTTTGGTAATATGCTATTTTTTTATTTTCATTTTGTCAATCACCATTATTGAATAACCCAGAGCTGTATTAATAATTATAGAAACAATTTTACATGCAGTTACCGACTTGTTTTGCAGTAAAACTAGTTTTTGTTTGAGCTTAGTTGCCCAAAACACGTAAGTGGAAACACTGTAGAAAGGAAGATTTGCCATTTTTTTATAATCAAATTGTGCATACGCAAAAGATTTGTAATTTCAAGGAGTCTGCAAAGCTGACCTCAGTGAAAGGCTCTGGTCTCAATAATATTAACAATATCACATTTTAATTAATTTAATACTCCTCCTCCTTTTCAACGCAAACATATTAATTGGAGTACATTTTTATACGCCAATCTTAGATTTCGTAATCCAAATTGATGACTTTCAAAATTTTCCACTTAAATTCCCATAAATTTTGCCATATTCAAACAAAGTAATTTATCATATGAAAGTTGAGCAAAAGGCCACCTTCTTCCACCCAACTCTCCTGCAAGAAAAACAATCAAAATAAGCGGTTTAACTACACATCTTTTACAACAATCTAAATAAATGTATTAAATATAAAACAATCTACCTCCAAACAAAAAGTAAAACTCTAATGCTGCTTATAACGTCAATATTTTGCTTGTACGCAATCCCTAAAGCAAATTGAAGTATCGAAATAAAATGAGAAACACATTCACGCACATACGAAATAGCGGTGGGCTGGCGAAAGAGCTGTGCAGAACGGTAGGTGGGGTAGATATGTGAGGAACATAAATGTGTATAAAGGCTGTGAAATAAAGTTACGACAACCTCATCATACTTTTAGTAGTATTTATATCAAAATAATAGAATGTAACAATTCATTATAATGATAGACATTTACCGGGGCTTATAAAAATGAACAATTTATGTTGCATTGACTTGAAAAGGTACAACGCACTGACTTACGCTCTTATGTAGGCAATGACTATGAGTATAAGGAAACTTATTTGTTTTTATGGCCTAAAGGTAATAACAGCGACATACAACAACATGTATGTGGGTTCTGTTTTTTTTTTTTTTTTTTTGTAATATCAGGCAGCAGGAGCAGGAAGTTAACAAGCGAAACATGTTACAAACATGAAACAATAAACTTGATTGCCTTAATTCCTGGCATTCAGAGTAAATGGTTATTGAAGAATGAAGGCTTAAATTGTTACAACCTTGCAATATAAATAATTTTATTTAGAAATTACTTTTTTGTTTTTAGGACTAGAATAAGTAATAAATTGAAAACAAATTTACATCATATTTCAAATTATAGAAAATAAGGTTTGAAATTAATCAAAATATTCGTACACAAACAGAGAAAAACAGAAAGTTCTTCATAGCATCTAGTCTCTTACAACAAAACTATTTATAGCGAAAAGTTTTTTAAACATATTATGGTTACACAGAAAAAATTTCAAACAAATAATTTTGCTAAATCAAACAAAAAAGTTTTTGCGCAAGCAATGACGCGCACACGGTGGGGTGTCACAAAGCCATAGGACATAAAGCCATATGGCGTCAAGTCCCATTCCATTGAGTCATAAGGGCATACGCCATTAAGTCTCAATATAATGGGCCTTACGCCATAAATTTTGTCCGTAAAATGAGACATAAAGCCATATTTATGATAATGATTGTATTTCCCCCTATTTCATGTAGAAAATGCTTTGTTGTTTCATGTCGCCCTGTTTTATGTCAAAAATGGCGGTATGAACTAAGTCCCCAATGAATTAACTCCCCAAACCCAAAATAAACTAAGCCCCTAAGTTTGGGGGCTTTAGTAAGCGAAGCCGGTGTTTGTTATACCATGGAGGAGAAAATCCTTGCGCCCGGCCGAAGGCCGGCTATACAGCGAAGCTTTAGTTAGCGAAGCAGGTCTTTGTTATACCATATAAGCATTTGTAACGCAACACATTAAATGGGACATAACACCATAATGGCTTTATGTCCCATTCCACTAAAATTGATATGAGACTTAAGGCCATATCAAAGTTATGGCTTTATGTCCGTTTGGATGGAGACATAAAGCCATTATGGTGTTATATAATGCTATATTTGTGAATAGTTGTCAACATTTTTGTTGGTTAAATAAAAATCAATCAAAAATATTAATTGAATCAGTAAAATAATTTGTAGAAATCAAAAAAAGTTTCAAACTAGCGTTTGTTTGAAAATAATACGGCAATAATTTCTTCTGTGTACTGAAACCATATTATTGCCACGCGCAGCCATATTATGATTAAATTAGTCCTCAATCAAGAAGCCACATCCATATTATGGTTGCCTTTGAACATGTTAGATTGTGCAATAACAAAAACCAGCCGCAATACTTGAAACGCGAAATGAAACTAGACTATGGGTAGAGCAAATCTGCCAAAGGGTTTTGAAAAGCCCTAAAAGTTTTGGATGTCTTGAAAAGACGTTTAGTATAAGTAAAAAAAAAACAAGTAAGAGAGTATAGTCGGTCTAGCCCGACCATATGATACCCTACACCACAGTATATAAAAACACATCATGCTTATGTGTACATATAAATATGAATTTATCTATGTTTCTAAACTTCATGAAAATCGGGTTGAAAGTTTGTGAGAGGCAGAAATTGCCCCCTACCTCCCCTTGTGGTCCTATTTTTTAAAAACTGTATAACTTATGTGTCCATATAGATATGGCTCTATCTATTGAAATTTCATTAAAATCGGTTTGAGAGGCAGAAATTGACGCTATCTCCCCTCGTGATCCTATTTTTAAAAAAAATTCATACCTTTTGTGTCCATAGATATGGATCTATTTATGTTTTAAATTTCATTAAAATCGGTTTGATAGTTTCTGAAAGGAAAAAATTTCCCCCTATCTTCCCTGGTGGTCCTACAATTCGGCCCATTTTCAATAGGCTTAGTCCTTGTGCCAATAAGAACCTATGTTCCAAATTATATTAAATTATCTCCAAAATTTCGACCCACATTACTATTGTGGTGTGGGTATAAATATACTAAATGTTCTTTTGAACTAAAATATTATTTCAGATGTCTGTAGTAGAATTGTATGGCGATTTTTTTCTTAAAATATATTAACCCTCTAACACTAATTTTAAGGGGTAATTTTTGTCCTTTTTTAACTTCCCCACAAAAGTATACTAAAACGGCATTTTAGAGGGTTAAAATGTTCCACGAATATTTTTTGCATCAAACTTTACTAGACCAAAAGTTCGTGTAATGTTTGTAAATGTATGATTGGGGAATTCAACCAATCGTAGTGGGGAATATAAATAAAGATGAACTCACTGTTTATTGTTGGTATTTTGTTTAAGCTTTGTTACCGTTGAATATAAAACGTGAGTGTGTATAATTGTGATTCACTCCCCAGTTTTATTTGCAAAATATCTTTAGCATTTCTCAAGTTTTTGGGGAAAGGTTTGCTGATGATCCGGGCTAAGCAACCAGTGAAAAGCGCATAGAAACTAGCTTTTACTCAACAATAAATTTCAGTGTATTTATCAAGAATAAAAATTGGGAATTTAGCACGTCATACGGAAATCGTTTAAATAATAATCTTTGAATTCCCGAAAATAACTTTGATAATATAATTGCATGTACCCGTGCATAAAACTGAATTGGCAAATTGGAATGAAGCAGTTTGTTTTTTAATTTTGTTTTTTCCTTTAACCCACTTACAACTACAATTCGAGTCGGGAAGAACTCAACCAATTGTAGGGGGATGTAAGAAAAGATAAACTTACTGTTTATTGTTGGTGTTTTGTTAAAGCTTTGATATTTTTACAAGTAACTGAGCTACCTAAATAAGAGCGGAAGCGTTTTTTGTATGTCAAAACTTCTCATTTGCATACAATTTATACGAAACAAACCATTAGAATGCGAATTAGAAACCACCCGGCTTATAAATCTTATTTGACAGATCGCTATGTCGGTTTGTTTTATTGAAATTGCATTTAAACAAAATTTTCATGTTTAAAAAAACGCTTGCCGCTTTTGTTTAGGTTGTTCAGTAAGACTTAGAGTGTTTACAATTCTTATTCGCTTTAGGGTTTTATTTGTTTAATATTTTTGGCTTTTCTAAAATCTTTGAAAAAGGTTTCCTGATGAGCTGGCCTTAGCAACCAGTGAAATGCACATAGAAGATAGCTTTCCCTCGACAATAAATTTCAGTGTATTTATCAAATATGAAAAATTGTGAATTAAGCACGTCATACGGAAATCGAATTAATAATTATCTAATATAGTTCAGCTGAAATTACTGAACTAAAATAAAAAATCTCATGTACGAACGCTTAAGTTTTAAACTAAAATTGTTCCAAATCGCCTCTACTCCTCTTTCAATCATCTCTCTCCTTTAAAGTAATAACAAAAGCTATTTAATAAAATTATATTCATCAATTTCCAATATGTGTGGCAAAAAAGTAATATCAACATATGGTTTTAAACATTTTCAAGATAAACATGTGGTTTTTCTGTTCATTGCCAACAAAAAATTTTTAAATAATAAATTTTAAGCCGATTTTTGGTCAAATAATCATTGTATAAATAATACAGCACTTTTATATTATCGGTAATGTCTGTGTGTGTGTCTGTGCGTGTGTTGGCGTATAATATCCCTGCAAATAATAGGACCAGTCCAAACACGCGTGTAAAGAGTAGTCCACAAGGGACCAGGACTAGTCCACAAGTAACCCAAACGTATGGAAAAAACCTGGTCTATTTAACATTACGATGTCCTAGGAGAGGACCATATAACCCACCTTTGGACCACTAAGGAGTAGTTTTAAAACTACTCCATGGTATATAACCCACCTTTGGACCAGTAAGGAGTAGTTTTAAAACTACTCCATGGTATACTCAAGAGGATTAGTTTTGAAGTCGTTTAAACACGAAAGCATGTCGTTAAAAAACGAAGACATGTCGTCTCACTACAAACACTTTTTAACAATGGCATGGTCCATGCTTGCATTACATCGGACTAGTCCATGGAGTAGTCCATTTTATCAAAATGGGTCAGGTGGTCCAATTTTATTTGCAGGGATGTATAAAAATTGCCAGAACAACGATCTGCAATCCTTTACATGCCAAAAACCTTTTTTATGGTCATACCTTTATTGTTGTTTATTTTAAATGAGTTTAAAATTTGTATTTTTTCCATAAATAAAACAACAATAGAAAATGTCTGGTTTAACAGTTTTCAACAAACAATTTTCAATTGATTTTCTGCTTAAACGAAAGTGTATGGAAGAGAGTGGTTGGTGAGTGGGTGGGTGCAGTAATGTGGAAATAACCAGGACTTTTACTCATTTAAAATTAGATTCAATTTTACAAACAAATTACTAGAGTCGATAAATTTCAACGCATTTAATGCAGATTTGCAACAAAGCTTTCAAATTGTGTGTTGTAATTGTTTAATAAGGAAAAGGGGAAGAGCCATATTTATGTTACATGTACATATTTATGTATGTAGATTTTAAAGTTTAAATTAGGTAAAATGTATTGAAAAGTGTGAACATCTGTTTTATTTTAAAACTTTTTGAAAAATTGGGGCTAGAAAGTTTTATATCAACCGGTTTATAGCCAATGCCCTTTGACCGAATACGTTTTGGGTGAAGTATTGGGTGTATTCGCCGGCCCTCAGCATCATTAAAGTCATATTTACTGATCTCATCTTGACCGCATATAAAGTCAAATACTGATAGAACACTTAGTACCCCTTATATGGAGCCAAGGTTAATCTTGGACCAATCTTTAATATTACACTTGACTATCAAAGTAATTTTCGTGGGAATACAACATTTTAATTTAAAAGATTTTGTTTATCGTGTTAATTCCCAATTTTTATTCTTGATAAAAACACTGAAATTTATTGTTGAAGGGATAAGTAATACCTATGGGCATTACTATGGGCACTGGTTGCTTAGGCCAGGTCGTCAGGAAACTTCATCCAAAGATCTTAGAAAAACTAAAGATATTAAACAAATAAAACCGTTAAGCAAATAAGCATTATAAGCAACCAGGCGCGGATCCAGCTTGAGCCTTACGGGGGGGAAATTTTTTATGATACAAAAAAAAATTTGTTTTTAAAAGTTTATTAAAAGGAGTATGTGTATATTATATTTAAAAATATCAACAAAAGGTTAAATAAAATATTCAATATAAATTAAAATAAACTAATCTTTTTAAATAAGCAATTTATGATTTCTTTGTAAGGCAAATTTAGATAGTACAGTCTATGTTCAGTTTGTCATTGTTGATCTGAGCCATGTTTTTATTCGACGAAGGGTAGGAAATGACCTCTCGCTCGTAGCATTACTGACGAACATTGAAACGAAAATTTGAATTTTTTTTCTTAGATTTGGGTAGAAATCTTCAACATAGTTTATTAAAGCGTCTACAACGTTATCTGATAGATTTTCAGATGTTTTCTATCTTTGTTGCCAATGCTACAGTTCACGCTCAAGTTAAGATGTTAGAAGGCGTTGAACTCGAGTTGTGGTTTTAAAAGTTTTGTATCTGTATATGACTTGATTACACTTTGAGAAGACGTTTTGGTATGTTCAATACATTAAAGATATCTATTGGAAAGGTGTTTTGAGATCATCTAAAATAAATTCAATAAAATGAAATGAAACCTACAACTCGGTAGAAATCTTCAACATTTTGGATGTGATTATTTCGTTCAAATCTTGTCTTTTAGATTGGAACCTCGATTAACTTTCACTTTTTCAAAAATCGCTTTAAATTGTTCTTCGGCTCTATTTCTTTTTTCTTCAAGGCACATGATTAAAGTTTTAATAAGGCTTGATCCTTTTTGCAGATCTATATCATGCTTTTGTAAAATTATACTAAGCGGCTGTGTTACAATAAGTATCATACTTAACATGTTTATTCCGCGAATAAATTCAAAAGTTCTAAATGAGTTCCTTAATATAAGGCTTTTGATGAAGTATCTCTACCTTTCCACTCAGATATTTTTTCCAAAGCTTCCACTATATGATGTACACTTGTTGCAAAGTGTAAAGCTGAGTCGTGACGATCCACCCATCTTGTGTCGCATAATGTAGAAAGTTTGGCTCCCAAATACTTTACTAAAACTATGTTTTGCCTGGGATGATTATATTTAAAAATTTCGTCGTTTCTTTAACAAATGATATATATTTTTTGTATTAGTGGCACTTTATTGCTTTTAGAAATTGAGTTGTTTGATTTATGGGAACAGCAAGGCGTTTGTCGCGGTTTCCAGAATTTTTTAACAGCTCCATTTTCTGCTGACATCAAAGGACACCCATCAGTTCCAATTCCTAAACAATTTTTTAGGTCAAGACCAAAATTTGTCAAAGTTTTAAGAACTATTGATGATAGTTCCTTCGCATCAATTGACACATCAGCGTCATTATCAATATCCTGTGAAGGCTCTTCAAACGCGTTTACAACAAAGCTAACAAATTCTTCCCTAACAACTTTTTGTTGTATGTTGAAATATTTTAAAGATAATGAAATCTGGCTTTTCCGCGACAAATCCGTGCGTTCGTCAAAAATTATCGAATAGAATTTTGATTCATATAACACATATATACAACACATATTGCATATTCAAACTAAGGCTTATTAATAATTCATTTTTTAATTATTAATAATTCAAATAATGCGGGCTATCAAGTCAGACGTTTAGTCTTTGGATATAGATGGCACCTGCTGGGATTTAATGTAGAATAATAAGTATTTGAATACAGTAAACTAGATGTTTCATTGAAAATATCTAATAAATAACTATTAGGATTAAGATTTGGATACTTATTGAAAATTTGGTTAGAGATTCAATAAAAAAACCCTTGCTGGGATTTCCAAAAATTGTGTACACTTAAAAAAAATAATATTAATGGGTATTCTTGTATTATCGAAATAAACAAAACATATTTTTATAATTTACGGGGGGGAAATTTTCTTATTTCCCCCCCCCCCCCCTGAATCCGCGCCTGTAAGCAAGAGTTATGCTTGTAACAAGATCAAAGTTTAAACAAGATCATCCACAATAAGCAGTGAGTTTATCTCATCTTACATTCCCCACTACAATTGATTGGAATTCTCCCAACATTAATTGTAGTTGTAAGTAGGTTAAGAAAAAAACAAAATGAAAAGAAAAACAAACTTGCTTTATTATTGTTCTCGAAAAATACAAAAAGCATGTTGCCAGTTAGGTTTTTTTTTAAAGTCGTGCACTTGCCAGTTTATTATCAAAGTAATTTTGCTGTTAAATATTATTAAGTTTTTGTTACAAAAGCTGGCATAAATTAATAACAGAATCACCAGTTCTCATTAAATTTTACACAAATTCGTTTTTTGGGATAATCGGTTAATAATTTCCGATAGACTCCATATAAACCCACTCTCGGAAAACACATTAGTATGCATAAAACAATATAGTTTGATGATATAGAAGTGAAATTTATTTTATATTCTGTATAAGTATAGAAAAATGTAACCTTACTGACTGAAGGACTGATTCATCATCGCACAACCTACACTGATAGAAAAGGCGTCATAACGCTGATGTATTTTGACATCAGTACTATGACAAGTGTCTTCGTTTTTGACCCCATGACAGTTTTCATCAAGGTGATGTCAACCTTAACATCACTTGGCCAAAGTGTCATCAGAGTCAAAATGAAATTATGTCATCAATGGGATGACACATCGGCATCACAGAAATGACGAACATGTCCTCAGTGCGATGACGCGTAACATCGGAGAAAGGACACATTACCATCAATTTAATGACAGTTTGTCATTAAGTCAAAGTCATTGGAATTTACTTAAGTCAAAGTGAGAGAATATTATTATTTACTTACCCATTACATATGTTTGCTTCACGTTTGTTGAATCACGACCTATGTCTACAGCAGAACGCTCAGCAGTAAGACACCAGCACCATGCCTCATATGGTTTTCGTAATCATTCTACTTTAAAAATTTGATGTATTTAACTAAATAATTTAAAAAAACAGAATATAGGAATTTTTGCTTCTTATAAAACACTGTAATTATGAAAATAATGTTAATAATATACAAAATGTGGCATCGAATTGATGTCACTATAGTCATAGAATAGATGACATGTTAAAAATGATAAAATTGTACAAAGACGGTAGTCATTGGATTGATGTTACTTTTAGCATCATTGATGCCACAATTCTGATATTAGGCCATCATCAATATGAAGGTGCATTTTTCAGTGTAATACCCTTTACAATTTGAGGCATGTATACACACTTAAAAACACTTTTTTTTTCTTAATACTTATTTTCTACAAAAGTGTCAAAATGTAAAAGAAATTTTAATTTTAAATTCCAAATTTAAAAAAAAAAAAAAAAAAAAAAAAAAATAAATAAAAACTCGAAAAAACTTTTTATTTTTTTATAAATAAAAACTTTATAAATGGCAACGCTACTCTTCATACAAATACCAATGATTCCAAAATAATAATAGAAATTATTGCCACTTTTCTAGTGATAACACTAAAATAGTCGGATGATGGAGAAATCTAATGTGAATGGAATACAATGACTTTGGAACATCTTGTAAAGATGTTGATTTTTAGCTTTATATATTTCTTAAATCCTTTATACACTTGCATACATTTCGGAGGAACTTATGGTAGATGTTGAAAATGTGAAAAACACGTTCACACTTGAAACATCTTCTATCAATAAAAAAAAGCTTTTATTTTTTTAAATACTTTTTTTCTACAAAAGTGCTAAATTTTAAAAGATATCACCAAAATATATTTAGAATTCATTTTGTTTAATAATATAAAACAAATTAAGCAAAATAAGGCTTGGAAAAAAGGAAAAACTTGATTTTGTCAGTGATGCCACAATATCAAAGAATTATTTGCCACTTTTCTAGTGATGATAAACAGTTTTTTAATTACATTAAACAATTATCTTCTTAACAATATAGTTAATGTGTGATTTCTATACACCACGAGAGCAAAAGTAGTTCGTTTACCTTACATTTAAAACAAAAACAAAATTTCCAAATTTTAACGGACGAATTTTGGGCTCGTTTTCTATAAACCACACATAAGTAATTTCATAGAATTGTTTAAAAATAAAGCTAAGGTTTGATCAATTTACTGGATTTTTTCGTCAAATGTTTGTTAGGTCTGAACATACCCTTAGCCCCATATATTTCTAATGGGAATAACAACAACTCTACAAAAATAGTTAAAAACGATTTTTTGACATAACAACAGCAGTACAAGAAGAAAAACATACATTATTTTTATGTTTAAAAAGTAAGACAAGAAGCGAAAATTCTCGAATTCTTTTTGGTAAAATTATTTAGTTAAAAAGGTCAATATTTTAAAGTAGAATGATTACGAAAACCATATCGAGTAGTATGCCGCTGGTGTCTTATAATTGTGAGTTATTCTGTAAGCGCAAAGGGGGGAATACAACAGATGTGAAACAAACATATGTGTCAATGGGTAGCTTAGGATAGGTTTCATAGGCAGCCGCAATTAAGTACAGCTCACGTGGGTCCAGCAATTAGTTCCCGTTGTTACTAAATTTCCGCTGTGTTACGTAAACAAGTAAGTTAAAAAAAAATATTTCTCTCTCTCTCTGGTTATCAGGAGTAAGTGTTTAGGTTCAAAATCTCACAATTCCGTTCCTACCGTACTATTGACCCTGCTTGGGCTTGATTTAAGTTCGTATGAATTGAAGTTTCTTTTCAGTGTACAATATTGAAATTTTTGATCCTTCAATGGGGAGAAAAAAAGTTTTAATGCAAGTACACACAGTGCAATCTACATCAATGCAATCTCAAAATAACAAAGCATTTTTATGTTGATGCAATCTGGAATGAATGAAAATGAATTTAATTCACTAGATTCCGTAAATGCGTTGGATAGTGTGTACCCAGCATAAAAAGGGTAAATGCGGGAAATTAAATTTCTTTCTTTAAGTTTTTCGTTAAACGTGTGGTACTTTTTGATTTTTCTATAATATATAACATAGAAACATAAAATTATTGGGGCAGTTTCCCGAGTGAATGCGAACCAACAAGAGGAACAATTTTGATACATAATTATTAAAACCTTGAAACATAAACTTTGACGTATTAATGTGGCCACTAAAAACGGGGATACGCCAACGAATTAGCGGGTTAAGTGCTAGTAATTTCACTCTGCCTTGTGTTTAGGGAATTACACAAATATACGAATCGAAAATTCCCTTAAATTGTTTCCCTTTATAAAACCTGTCTAACCGTTTAGATTTTGGATTTGATCAAACGATTTCTATTCCTTCCTGATACATATTCCAAAAATTCCAAAATTCCCATTTTCTTCGTTAAATACAAATAAATAAATGTTTAATACAAAACCACAATAAAAGAAGCCAAATAATTTTAATGTTTTTTTTTTGCAATGACTCGAAAAGTCACAGCATCCAAATTGCCATCAACCGTCATGTGAAAATAAAATGAATGAACTCTAGAAGAAAACGTGCAAAAATATTTTGTCAGTTTGAATGAGTTCTGTGTCTGATCCAGGCATGAAGAATATACATGTTGTGTCTGCATAAAGAAATTAAGATTCAAGATAAAAATTAAAAATTAAAAGTGAGCACAAACGTATGTATGTATTTAAATAAACAAAAGTCGTCATAAACGACATAATGTAAATAAAGGGTGTTTTTTTTAGACATTTAGAACTTCTGATAGGTAAAACTGGAAAGCAAGCTGTCATACTATTGAACTCTGTTGGACTGTTTTGCAGTATACTTTGCAAAGCACAATGAAAAGACTTACACCAGAACATTGTTTACAAATCGTAGAAACTTGTTTCAAAAATTCGCGCTCTCTTCGCCAAACTTAAAGAGCACTTAGTCTAGTTAACGGTGCCCTTCGTTGGCCCATTTGTCCTTAAATCCGACTCCAGTGCCACCACTACCGTGAATGCTGACACTACAGGCAAATAATTCGTTATTCTTGTTGTTCCTCATGTCATTACAAATCAGCTGGAGCAGAAATTGTTCCAACAAGATGGTACAACATGCCGTAGATCGCGTGAAACCATCCCTATGTTGAGCCAAACATTTGGTGACCGAATTATTTCAAGAAATTTTTGAAAGAAATATTCTTAGTATATATTAATGATGATGTTTATAGCGGAGTATATTTCGCCACAATTAATGGAGCGTAGCCAAACAGTTCAATTGAGAGAAGCCGGACCACCTTATTCGTGTAATTTGACTCATTTGGACTACTTTCTGTGGGTGTGCGTGAAAACTTTAATCTATGCTGATAAACCAGCCACGATTGATCATGTAGAAGCCAAAATTCGTCGCACTATTAACGATTAAAGACCGGGTATGCTCGCAAATGTAATGCAAAATTAGACTGACGGGATGGCGTTCATAAAGAGCAGACACGGTGGCCATATGTCAAAAAATATTTTTAACCATTTAATGCTTAATGAATGAAATTTTCGAGTTAATAAAGCCAAAATTTTGTTCATTCTATTGAATTTGTTGTGTTTTTTTTCTATGCCTTTAAAAATTAAACCATTTTCTGTATATGTGTAAAGAAAAAGTGAATTCCCTGTCTTAAGTATTGTCAACAACAAATTGTAATAATTTCCTGTAATTCAATGAAAATCATTAAATCCGTGCCGCGCCGTAATACAACATGTGCAACCAACACCTTGCTAGAACTTGTTTTCTTCAAACACTACTTTATTTAATTTCTCATTAATATACATTATTTTTTTTTAAATCAGTTTCTATAAAATAATTTGCATTAAAGTGCAACACAAGAATGAAACTTTATGAACAATGGCACAAATAATGAAACAAGTGGCTTTGGTACTTGCAACTTACAAATACAATATGTACTTTCAGATACGAGTACGTAAATGCATTAAGTATTTGTGCAATATTTTAATAATGTTGAAACATTTAAGCGTTTTTTTCGACTACTATTTACTCGAGTATCTGCAAGTATATTTGTCTGTCTGCAAATACGAAAAAGTATGTATATTTTTCAAACAACCAATATATTGTCGAATTTTTGTATTATGACTATAAAACCATAAGTCATTTTAATGGTGTACCCCATTAAAGTATTTCGAATAGTAAATAAAATGCTACTCGTATAACTACCAGAACTTCTTCTACCACTACATAGTGCAGTAAGCGAGTCAAAAAATGAGAAGAGAACTTCTGCTAACGAGGGACGCATACCTAACGATGGCTCTTTGCAAATGACTTAAAATAAATTTATCATCTTTAGTTTTAAAAAATTGACTATCAGAAAGATGCATTGATTCCTATATTTCTATCTTATACTGTCTAGTTCAATTTTTGGGTGTAACGAAAGCCGGCATAGCAGGTCTCGTTGAAAATAATAAAAGTATTTTTTATGTTAAATTCGCTGATCACTAAAAGTGTTTTCCTTTGCTTGAAAGTATTTAAATTAACGGCAAAAATGTAAATGACATCAAACTCCACTCACTTTAAAGGCCTTATATATTATGCATACGCTGCTTAAACAACTTTGCAAGTACATGTAAATCATACATGTCAAACCATATTGAACTTAAGCTAAGTTTTATGAAACTGTCAAGCAAAGTGCGAAACTAATCGCATATTCCGTGCGGAATCAAATGATTTATTTATAACCACCCTTATTGTGTTTGGCGTATTTAAAATACGCCCACATCTGTTTGGTAATAGATTAAAGAGAACGTTAACTTTTTTCCTTTAATCTATTACCAAACTGTCGTTTCGTATTTTAAATACGCCAAACACAATAAGGGTGATTATTTTCTTAGAATTGATCTAAACAGGCTTTCAAGGTCATTTGTATTTAAATAAAAGATTATTTATTTATATTTTCATCCTACGTTTCGTTGGTATTTTCCAACTTCATCTGGGATTTTTATTAAATGATGAAACAGAACTGAGTCTTCAACTTCAGGCAAACATTTTAAAGCCCATAATTAAAACGTCGGCCGCAACTTCAAATTATCTCTCATTTCTTTTGTTCTTGTTTTTCTTTGTTTACAAAATGTATGAAATTTAATGAAAGTATGGCAGCATTGTTAAGAGAATAAGTGTCTTTATGTGAGAGCATTAGAAAAAACGTTCCCAAAATAAAATTGATTTTATTTCTCGACCGCATTCTCTGGCATAATTTTATGTCAAACTGTATGAAAAACATCGTTCAGCCCCAGTTCTGTTTCATCATTAAATCTGGCAACGACACAAAACAAAAATAAAATAATATTTAGAGACAACGATAACAAAGTTCCACATTACAATAACCAAACTTACATTCAATCTTTTTTAAATTTACATTTTACAATAAAAAACACACAAGTTTTACAAGATAAAACACAAATATGCTAAAATTAATTGAAAAATAAAAAAGTAATTAAATATCACAGGTTGTTATTGTTAATGTATCACAGTTGAACTAAAACTAAATTATTGCGATTGTGTAATTTGCATTTGTGCCGTCTTTATCCTTCTTTCTATATATTGCGTTGTTTGATTTTTCCTGTATACGAAGACTTTCAAGAGTGTATCGTTTGTTTGTGATTTTCTCTCATTTTAATATTTGAACTCCTTCAATATCATATAGTGTCCAGTATCAAAACAATGCGTTGACAATGCTGTTGTTAATTTCTGCTTGTTAATATCAGTTTCATGCTCTGCTATTCTCGTGCCTAAGCTTCGTTTAGTTGTCTATGTATATTTTCCCACACGTTTTTTGATTATTTCAGATGCTTTTTTGGGATCAGAAAATAACTTGCTGTATTCCCATCATTCGTATTGCCTGATCTTTGTTTTGGTTGGTCTATAATCAACCAACATTTGCGAAATTCATCCTGAACATGCTTCTTTTTTATACTTCTTAAATTCTTGTTGGTGTCATTGTTTCTTATTGATCCTGTAGGTCCAAAACCCAAATCATAACTAATTTCTAGTATGTGCTCTATAATTTGTATTCTTGTATGTAGCGGCGATAATCCAAATTCATATGCATTAGTATTATCTAATGATTTTTCCGGGACTTGGTTTAATTTTTTTGATGTGGCTTGGCATATAATGCAGCTGGATGAAGCCTTTGTGTCAGTCAAAGCCTGGCCTACTTTTCCACCTATCATCTTAAGCACTAATTGTTAGTTAACTTCAATTATATGGCCATATATTTCTAATTCTAATGGAAGAATAAAAAACTAAAATGGGCTAAAGTAGGATACGCTTAAAATCCCACAGGTATTGGTAATTATATAATATAAAATACCTAGCACAACTTGGCTTGGTACACTTTATTTCAGTCGTATGAATAGCTTAAATAAAAAGAGCAAAAGAAATGTTGCGAATAATTTTACACAAACTAAAAAAGTGTTCTATAGGCTTGTCCAAGCAGGTACAAAAGTGCATTTGTGTTTAAAGTGGATACTTTCACCTTCCTAGAGCTAGTAAAATCTCTCTTACCCCTTTTGACTTTCATAAATTCTATTCTTCTGAACTTCAATTTGACTAAAATATAGAACCTGAAAAAATATTTAATAACACAACAGGTATAATCGGTACAGTAATACAACATAACATTGTTTAAAGACTGCTTTACTACCAATATAAAAAATGTTGAACCCACTATTGATAACAGTTTGACATAAAACATAAGAAAAGAAAAATCGTTATAAAATCAATCCAAAAAATCCGTTTTATCCGAATATCTCCAATTTAAGCATATTTTTTGTAACTCAGCTTAAGTTAAATTTTTTTGCAATCCATAAATATATTTTTGGTGAATTTTTTAAAAGTTTGAATTTCCGAGGTTTCCAGCTTTAGAGGTCCGCAAGTCACTCTCCCGACCCTCCATGGACCCGTGTTCATTCACTTCAACTTAAAAGCAACCCGACCATGACAGTTTAAAATTTCATTCAAATATGTTCAGCCGTTCAGAAGAAGCAAAATAATTTTTCAAAACAAAACGTTCGCAAAACATTGTTTTATATTTCAGTCATATGAGTAGCTTAAATAAAAATAGCAAAAATAAAAAAATTTTGCGAGTAATTTCATTAAAATGAAAAAAGTGTTCAACAGTCAGTTCCAAATAGTTGCACAAGTATATATGGGGTTAAAAAGGACGCTTTCAGCTTTCTGATGGTACTAAAATCTCTTTAACCCCTTTTGACCCTAACAAGTTCTACTCCTCTAAAATTCGGATTTAACTAAAATATAGAACCTGGGGAAACATTTAATAACACATCAGGTATGAATGCTACAGTGATGTAATGAACCATTTCTTAAAGAATACAATCCCACTAACATAACTAAAAAAATTTCGACCAATTATTGATAACGGTTTGCGAGAAATCATAATTTAGTTCTGATCAAATTTTCAAAAATTACTTTTTTTCTAAAACAACACAAAATATTTTTTTCCAGCAGCATGCCACAGCTACAATTACCAATATTTTAATCTAGTTTTTTGGATACCTAAGTTCTAATATGTTTGCTATCGAATGGCATTAACATTTTTGAAATCGGCGATGACAAAAAATTGGACTTTTGGCCGATGAAATTCAATTTTCAGCCACAGTGCGCCGGCCGTACGCAAATATGGACGGCTGTTTCAATAAGAACATAGTCAGATGTGCGTTGTCAAAGAGTGTGACATAAAAAAAAAAAATAAGTTTTTTGTATTTGTATCCTTACACTCAAAAGTCCACTGTGATACAATGGAGTTCCCCTAAATAAAAATCCTACCATAGAACTTACTCAATCGAAGTTCAATATGTACTCCATTTCAACACTAAAAATATCGTACAATCCGTAAAGGGTCATCTTCTCGCCATTGTATGACAGTGGCAAATAAAGTGTTCAGCGTTCTCCTCCCCATTTTCTTCAAAGGAAATCGCCGTAATTCAAGTTTGCAGGAAAGCAAGGATACCCTTATGCATTTTAAACCCAGTAAACCCCTTAAGGTAGTGCCAAGCCTAGCAATCTCAACCGCCCTAACATATCCCAGTATATTTTTATGCCTTGGGACCCGGAAGACAAGCTGATTTCCATCTGGTTTAGAGCTGAGTGGCAGCCAAGTGCTGTCCCCATTCTCAGGGTGGGGGAATCCAATGCCACAACGGCGGCAAGGCTATTAAAGAGTAGGCATTGACACATTAGAAAACCTGAGCCAATCGGCAGCTTCCTTGATTTCAAGTATCTCCGCCAGACAAATGCTAGAGTAAGGGTATAAGCAAAGTCCTTCACACCACCCCTTCAACTAGGAAAACCGTTTCTCCACTCTTATAAGGGGCATAGAGTCTCAACAAACTTGTTCCATTCAGATCTGTCCATCGCAATAGTTTTTACTTTACTCCAGATTTTGTGCATTTTTCTAGCCTCGCTATCAATTTTCCTACGCCATGTATATGCTGGTCGGCCTCTTTTGCGACTTCCCTGCGGGCTCCATTCGATCGCATTCCTGGCAAAGTCGGACAGTGGCTTACGGAGTGTGTGTCCAATCCAGTTCGACTTTCTTCTCTGCATTTCTGCACACAACGGTATTTGACGTATTTCAGCCCAAATATTGTTGTTTAAGATGTTTCGTGGCCAGAAGATAAGATTCGGAGACATTTATGTACACAGATAGCTAAATTGTTTTGTTTACTGTTGTTAAATGTCATCCAAGTGTTTTAAAGACACATATTTGAATTTTACATCAATTGACACCTTGCTGATTTACTTATACACAAATTCTAGCGGTAAAGTGTTGTTCCAAAAACCGTTTCACAAACGAATCAATGACAGATTATTTTGGAGTGACGTCCAGAAGCAATTCACAAACGACAAACCCGTACGGTTTGAATATAAGAATTGAATGCTTGCAATTACTGATGTTAATTGTAAAGTGGTAAATAGCTTGTTGAAAAAAAAGAAAAGTTGCATCGCAAGAGCATATCGTCTGTTACGACAAAACTTTTTACCTATCAGGAATTGCCACGAGTTTCAAAAGAAGCTGGTTATCGTGAGGAAAAACTGAACTAAAAAAAGTTCATTAGTGTCTGTTAACGATATGAACACGAAAAACAAGGCAGAATTTTACAACTGATTCGATGCATCCAATTTAATTTTGTTCGTAGCTTGTGTTGGTAATAGCGTATGTGTCATAGACACAAATTTTGATCTTGCTTAACCTTTAGGCTGACCGACAAGTTGCGGTATGCACAACGAGGTTGTATTTAACTGCATTCTGGACTTTTCTGTGACACACTCCTTGACTGCCGAAGTTAATATGGCCCAGCTTTTATTTCGCCAAAGTATAGTCATAAGTTATTTGCAACATTTCGGCAGTGAATAATCTGATGGAAGACGGCGGAAGGTATCATTAGGGAAGTTGGGTATGAGCATAGCTAATGTTGGATACTTCCCTCAAAACCAGTTAAGCCGATTGCACTGGCATTGCATCAATATGAATAACAATGCTGTTTACAAAAATATCACATAAAAGCTAATTGGCCCCAAGAAGGTAATAACTGATTAAATAAACTAATTACTAAATATTGTAAGCCAAAATGTCTAGTTTATGTGGTATATTACTATTATAAAACTCAGTATGATTTGTAGAATCCGATTGCATTAAATTATTTTTGTTTATACTCCTTTATACAATTCTTTTTTAAACTCTTCTCTGAGGATTCCTTCCCCAGGTTGAATCGAAAAAAGAACACAATCTACAATAAGAATAATGTGTGTAAATATTCGCGAACATTATGCGTAATGATAATAATAATAATTTTAAATATTGCATGAATTATGGTGTATACTTTACATGTATGTGCATGTTTATTTCAACGAACATTTTCACAAACCAAAGTGAAGTAAATGACACAGAAAAAAGGTAAAATATACACGACTACATTAAAACTCAGACACATTAAGTAAATTTATAAATAAGGAAGACGCAAAAACCCCAACTGTTACTCAGTGTAAAAAATACCTGTTTAAATATTTACTTAACTTCAGTTTAACTTTTTATTCAGTTGTATTTTTTTTTAAGAGGGAAGACAGTAAAATGAATGAACAAAAAAAACTTAATATTAAATGAAATCTGGTCTGATCTGCCCTTATTTTAAGTAACCACTTAATAAAAATCTTACAGCACGTACAATCATGTGTTTTATATTGTATTTTATTCTTATTACTTTTTTTTTATACGTCGTTGCTTTCATTCATTCAGAATTTTGCCCCATTCTCTTTTATTTTTGCTTTTAATCACTAACAAATTTTCCTCAAGTCTCTGGAGAAATGGATTTTAATGTTGCACAACTTAATCGTTTAAACACACTCACACAACACAATTTTGCTCTTCTCCAATATTCTGACTACAAGGACTAGTTTGAGTTTCGTTAACAGAAATATGTAATAAGACGTAGAAGATGGAAGGTGTGTAGTCCATATTAAAAGAGTTTTGCAGGAAATTAAGATCTGTAACGTTTTATGAGTACTTGAAAGTATGTATGTGCTTGTTTGTGTGCATGAATGACCATACAAACACATATACTTTAAAGAGAAATCTTGTTTATTCCATCATACTTATGCAACATCATGCCCCGACTATGATATTGTGCCTATAAACTACTTATGTATATGTAATATCCCAGCTAACATTTGATAGATATTTTTTTATTTTTACATAACTTAGCTTAGTCTTCTTCGAGTCATTTTGTCTAAAAAGTCTCAACCCTATCTTCTCTTTTGCAGATGATAGCAACTTGTGCCATTAGAATTCATTTGATTAAAAACCAGATACACCCAAACACACATACTTTCGTATTTTCATTTGCGGTAAACAGCAAGCATTGTTGTCACCAAGATGTGATTGGCTTGTTGTGCTCTCGTCGGTGTGAAAGCACAAAAGGGTTTTTTTTAAATTATGAGCTAAACGCAACTGTTGTAGACCAAGCGTACCGTGTTGATGTTATGAGGCAAAACAAAATTAAGCGCTTGGTCAAGGCCTTGTAAAATTCTCGGAATAGGGTTGTGCTCGGAAGATCCAATGTTGCAGGCTAACGCATAAGTGCGCGAGGGATCAAGTTGCCTCACTGGTATATATTGGTGCTATACTTATTGAGGAATTTGAATATCTTAATATTCTGGGCATAAAAATAAAATGTGATGTCCCATGGACAAAAAAAAACATTTTAAGGTGTCGGAAGAAGCTTTCAAGTGCCTCGGTTTTCAAGATGGGTGTAAAAGATATTTGACTCCATTTGATCTAACTAATACCACCTTTACCTTAACGCGAATGGAATCAATACTCTCATGTGTTGACCGGAGCTTCAAAGCCTATTTTGGAGCTTCTCTTCCGCAGGCAGGGGAGGGCTAAGGTTCTCATTGATGACAGTAGGATATCCAATTCTATTGACATGCTTGAACATCGATACAATGTAGGTTGCATTTCCCTGTTTTATTGTTGCCACCATCACGAAACTAGTGCGTTTGTCCGTAATACACGTTTTTTTTTCTCAAGATCCAATCCTTTTGTGATCGATTGGCGGATGCATCCTACAACGCATTACAGGGAACTGTTCGTTTTTGGAATAACCTTCCTGCTGAAGTCTTCCCTCTTACTTTCAACATGAATAAGTTCAAGTCAAATGTCTACTAGTACTCCTGCCTATCTATCCTCCTTCCCATAGCCACTTTCCTAGTTCCACAATTCATTGTAGGCGTCATTCCCTGAGGGTGATATGCAACGCTTAAAGCGATGTCGTACGTGACATAATATTTTAACTTGGGAGCTTATAAATTAGTACACCTTGGTACATTATCTTTTGTGAGCAGAAGCTGAGCTCGTTTTTGATTTATTGAATCCTTTTAAAAAGTAGAGCAAACCTAATTTATTTATACTTTGTTTTTTCGATAAAATGCTGGCTGGGATAACAGAAAAATCATTTATGTTTAAGATTCTCATTGTCTGAGTATGTATTTTGTGGCACGAATATAATCTGCTTTTGTCTACATTCGTCCTTACAACGTTTAATTCATTCACCTTACAGCGAAATGTTCCATTTTACGACCAATAGGCTTGGTTCCAATCATTAACGCAGTCAGTTTAGCAGCGTTTGCGAGTCTGTGTATGCAGCACGATCTTATAGGTTGAATTTTATATATGTATATGTTTCTAACGCGGGAAAGAATTCCCGGGAAACCGGGAACAATTTTTTTAATTAATCCCGGGATATTTTGACGGAAATTTTCGGGACTTTCAAATTAAATTTTTTGAAATTTTAATTTGTGAGCATCGTTAAAAGCAAAAACTACATACAAATCGAACTATTTTTCCTACGCCAATAAATCAACGGTATTTTTAATAGCTGATGAAATGTCTTAAAAGCTTCTTGAAGTAGAAACTGAAAATATACACGGATAAACACCATCAACAACACCAGATGATGACCCACCTACACATTCTAAAAAAAATAAATGTAAAGAAAATACAAAAGCCTGACAATATCTAAAAAAAATAATTTGACGTCTATGAAGTCACGGGTAACAGGCCAACAAATTTATAATCTTTGTATGATGCGCTTCTTACTATAAAACCAACGTCTGTAGAAAGCGAGAGAAATAATAAAAATAAGGTACAAAACTTTTATAAAAAGATCTCGTTTGTGATAATCTTTCTTCACAAGAATCCATTCATATGACCGAATAAAGGCAACATAGCAAAATGTTTCAAACATTTTTGCTTACAACTAAAGAAATAGAGTTATTAAATTCTTCAAATAACAATACAAACAAAAATAAATATATGAGGCAAAAGAAAAAGTTATCAGCCATGTCCGGGAAGTCGAATTCAAGTGAAATCAAAATCGAACAAACTTTAAGAACGATCCAGTGTTTAAAGTTCATTAAATAATTTTGTTTAATATACTTCATACTAAAATTACATCTTATCTTCATTAGAACTTATCTTCAAAAAAAAAAAACCACGGTAAATTTAACAAAAATTTAACTGGAAATCTCCATTGATTTTAATTTCACTCGATCCATAACATGTTTATGTCCTTTATTATTTGATTTAGTTTAATATATACCAAGTTAAATTTATATATACGGTGGCAGCAATACTACAACAAATCAAAAACCACAGAAACAGCAGATGTTTACGGCTCGAAATATCAACTATTAATAAATAAAATATTATGACACCAAAACAAATTGGTTCAAACTATCAAAGTCAGCAGGCTTTTTGTTGCCACTTGTAGTGAATTCGCCCTGACTATAATTTTGTAATATGAAATAAGACTGAATTTTAAGTGTTACGTTGCTTTGCTTTTTAAAATTTTTTTTATTGAAAAATAAAATCTGAAGTAAAATTTTATTTTTTCAAAATCCAGTTAAATTTTTTCTATTGTCCAGTTATTTCAATTTTGGTATCTGGCAACCTTATGTATATGTGTGCATTCCTTTAAAAAAGTAAAAACTTTTGTCTTTGACTCATTAAATAAAATCATTGTTTTATTTAAAGAATCCCGGGATTCCCGGGAATAGGATTTTCTTTGTTTCGTTTCCCGGGAACCGAAAAAGTCCGGGAAATTAGAAACCCTTATATGAACATATTGGTAGAATACAATAAAACCAATGAGGTGTAACTATAACAGAAATTGTATTGTTTGCATAATTACAAGGTTTTGAGAAGAAATCTTGATAAAAAAATATATGTAAGTACCTTTAGACATTTTTCTTTTATTAGTGTATAAATTTAAGGTACACACATAGATAACAACCGGGCCATTGTCCAATTTTTTTAATATATTTATAAGGACTTTAACACCCGCTTTTAATACTTTTGAATTCAAAACATAATTTGAATGTCAGAAATACCTTAAGCATCGTTAGACTATCAGTTGAATGAAAAACAGAGAGTAACTGAATATGTAATGAGGCCTTAAAATGTACTAACCCAGTGGCGAATTTGTCGATTACAGAAGCGATGATGTGAAAGACACGAGTAAGATAGTAATGCACACCATCTGAATTAGAACCTAGTACACTTTTTCGAATGCATTGCCGCATTTGTAGAGTGAACGCCTACCACTTGCACATAATTCAATTCATTAATATAAATTCAGTACTGCTTCACACACAATCTAAGCAGGCAGTAGACAGTCTATACACAATCTCGCTTACTTCGTTAGCAAGTGGAAGGAGTCTTGCACACTACTTCACACAGATTGTAAGCAGGTAGACTTTTTTGATTTTCGCGTTATTTCAGAATGTTAGATTTTCAGGACATTCAGACCAGACTACTTTTATGAATTGAAAAAATATACTTATGTTTAACTCGCGATTAATTTTTAGATTGTTCCTTATTAAAAATAAACTACTTAACAAAGTAGCACATGAAAAATAACGGGACCCATACAGAATTTATCAGAACATTATACAATATGAATGAAATTCATTTTTGTAAATTCCATACACTTCCGCCATACACTTTGTAAGCTAGAATTCATTGAACACGAAGTGATACACACTTCATTGAAGAGATGTGATCTGGTATGCAAAGTTCGCCGCTGGGAATGTACAAATGTACTGTGCAAACAAACCAGCGCTATCCGATTAAATCCATTCGTTAAAATGTGCGGTAATTTCAAAAAGTGTTTGAATATTGTCTAGTCCCTAGTTTTATTAGATTTTTTTATATAAAGATCCGATATATTCAAGCTGTTAGGCCTATAAACACTTATAATTGTCCTCGGTATGTGCTACCATCAAATCTTTTTATGACGGTAACGCAAATTTAGGTAAAATTTTCTTGTATGGGTATGTATATGTGCATGTGCATGTGGCTCAATAAATATTTGTAAGTCTATACAACATAATGGTGGCAGCAACATAATAAGTGCCGTTCGTTTCTAATAATAAACAGCAGTTTAACAATGGCAAAAAGCAACAAAAAAAAAACCATAAAGGAAAAAACCTTTATAATAATTTTTTGCTTATTCGAGCAATTTTATTTTTACCTATTCATTCTTTCCCATTCACTCACTCATTCATACGTCTGTTATGAGTACGAAGCAAGTATGACTTCTATAGTATACTTTACGGCTTTATTCCACGACACAGTAGGCAATTGTGGGAGTGAAATTGTGTGAATGTATGATGTTTGAGTCTGTATTTTGTTACACGTTTCATACGTTATTGGGTGCTTTTGTTGAGCACTTTATGAAAATACAAAGAATGTGCTTTATTGGCAATATTTGTGCATTGTTTGATAGTTTGTTTCACTTTAATTCTTATAACGAAGAAATACAATGAATAAATAAATCGATAGATCTACGTATGGATGAATGCTTGAGGTAATGGTTTGAGATTGGTGATTATGAAAATGGTTAAGTTGTGGAAAGGTTTCTTTAAACGGTGTCAATAAAGGGTTGCCAAAATGTCCTGAATTAAAAAGATAGAGTTTTTAAAACACTAATGCCCGTAATTTCTACAAACAGATATCAGGTCGTGTTCGTACCTTACAGTTATCTTTTCCTATCCGGTAAAACTATTTTAGTAACTTCAACGTTTATTATGCCTACGTGTTTTTTCCTTTAAAATTTCTTTTAAAATGTGACAACATTTGTAATTTTATTAATTTTTTTAATTAACTGTCAAGAATCGATGGTGTAAAATACACCACAGTTTAACCAGTAGGTTAAACATTAGACTGGTCGCAATTTTTTTTTTTTTAATTTGTTTGCGCTGCTTAAAATATGAGGTTTGGTGTAAGAAATCATGATCTTATTTTTCAGGTCAATCCGACGGTGCCTAGCCGTGCCAGGTGGGGCCCAAAGTTCCCCATATTATAAAAAAAAAATTTTTTTCTATCAGATCTTTATAGTTATACTAGTTGAAAAGCCGAAAATCAAAAATATGGCTTCGTTACGATCTTCCGCAGAGAAAGTACTGCAAGTGTGCCAAATTTCAGCTTCCTATGTCATCAGGCTTCAGAAAGTTGCGGAAAGGATAGGACATACATGCAAACATCCTGACATACTAAGAAATTATATATTGTATAGATAGATTAACATATGTTCGCGCAACTCAAAAACGCTTTAGCTTATTGAAAAACTAAAAAAAAACCGAAATTCCGCAATAAAATTTACTTTAAGAAAGTTAAAACGTTTTTCTTATATGCGCAGTCGTTTTAGAAACATAATTTTTGATTGATTTTCGGCTTTTCAACTAGTATAACTATTAAGATCTGATAGAAAATACGTTTTTTTTTATAATATGGGGAACTTTGGGCCCCACCCGGCACGGCTAGGCACCGTCGGATTGACCTGAAAAATTAGATCATGATTCCTTACACCTAACCTCATATTTTAAACAGCGCAAACAATTAAATTTAAAAAAAAAATCCCATACAAGATGCGACCAGTCTATTAAACATACGTGTTAAAATTAAGAAAAATTCGTTACACCATAGATATCTATACACAGCTAGATATCTATTTGTAGAAATTACAGGCATTTTTGTACGAGGAAAGTCGGAGAGAGAAAAAGACTAACGTAATTTATCGATCTATTTTATTGGAAATATGGCATGGAAAACTCAGTAATGCTTTAATTCTTTCATAAGTACTTTTTAACAGGGAAAGTATCGTAGTACCCTTATGACATAAAAGGTACCAGTTATAAAAGACAACTTTTCAACAAGATTTGTTTTTTTTATTACTGACTTTATTAACCCAATTTTTCCTATTTAGATTCAAGTGTAAAAATGGGAGAAGAGACAAAACTCCTGGGGAATTCGTATTCATAATTGGGTTGTATTACTTTAAAACTATATGACTATATGACCAGTAGAACCAGTATAAAATATACAACATAACCATCATCATTTTTGAATATTGCTTAAATGTTTCCACATTGAGGTTCCTAGAAAATTTCAAACTATATTTAAACCAAAAACTGTAAGGGTAGAAGCTCGTAAGCAACATTTTACATTTATATTACGACTTCTGCTTAATTTTATGTCAAGCGAGGCTTAAGTGCATATTTACTGGTATTAAAAATTGATAACGACTTCTAGTTTACTCTAACATGGTTTTTTCTTTACGCGCATTTATTGCTAGAAACGACAATTGATTGATGTTTTTTTAAAAAAAATTCTTGAGATATTTCCGGAATGCCACAAACGTTCCAGGGAATTGAATTTGTAATTTAAAATTCTAGTTTTATCAAACATTTGTTTCACAACACTTCTGTTTATCCAACTCCCGGTGTTTGTTATCAAATAATGGCGACAAACCTTGCGCCAAGCCGAAGGCCGACTATGTAGAGCAGCTTTAGTGAGCGACTCGGGATTTTAAGTTTTGGGCACATAACCCCAGCAATAAAAAATTAACATACACATATCATGTTTAGTTAAGGGGCATAATCTATATATCGTTACTTTGATATAGAAAAGCCCTAACTAACATTTTCCTTACTTTACAGGAGAAGGAAAAACTTAATAAAAATTATAGTCTTGTAGTCGCGATTTTTTTTAATCGCAGTTTTTTATTATATTCTCTAAACAATTTTTATTAAGTTGTCTCCTTCTCATGTAAAGTAAGGACAATGCTAGTTAGGGCTTTACTATATTAAAGTAACGATATATGTTATTATATATATATATATATATATATATATATATATATATATATAAAAGTTTCGTGAGTGACTGACTGACTCATTCATCATCGATCAGCCCAAACCGCTGACCCTAGAAACTTGAAATTTAGACCAGAGATTGGTCACTCCCCAAATCGATCCACTGAGACTGGATTTTTGGAAATTCAAATGTTTAGGGGGTAAAAAAAAGAAAAACCGGGAAAATTCGGTAATCCATATCTTCAAAACTAAAAGAGATACAAAAAAAATTTACTACTTATTGTTGTTCTTTAGAAAAATAAGCGGCCAGGTGTCTGGTACTTTTTTGAAATTCGGCTCTTTTAGGGATTAAACGGGTAAAACCTGAACCAATAAACAAAGAAACAAAGTTTATACCACATTCGATACTTATCAAAAAAATACGAACACGAATTTGGTACTTTTTCGAAATTCGAACATTTAATAGTTGAAAATCGTAACTATTTTTGGTACTTTTTAACAAAACATTTTCCTCCATTCATTGACATATTGGTACTAAATTATGGGCTGCCACCACAATACTGAAATTTTTGATACTTTAATGGTGGAAAAATATAGTACCCAAAAAAGGAAATACGGGAAACTTTATATTTTTCTTACGCGTTTTACTTCTACTAAAGTATCGGGTTTAATGCTACAATTTTAACAAGTTTAAACCTAGAAAAATAAACTTTGGCATAAAAATATCTCCAAAAAGAAACAGGAGATGCTAACGAAGTAGCGGGTATATATATGCTAGTATATATACATAAAGAATTGTACACTTCGATGTTGGGGGTACATTGGATATAGTCTGTAGATGGTTTATCTGAAATTTGCACGACATCGGCCCAGTGGTTTCGGAGATATAGTATTATGATACTCGTATATATTAATTCCTTACAAATATCAACAAAATGCCCTCTATTTTCCATATTATGATTTTTTATTGTCACTTGAAAACATACCAAACCATGTATCGTTATGTCTTATGTGTACAATGACATTTGGAATAGATCTTTATGTATATAACATGTCGCTATAGGGAGTAAAAGAGGGCAAAACGGGTAAAAGCTCCCCCTCCCAATATATTCTTAACTAATCAACCGATTTTCTTGAAACTTGGCAGGCAAATAGTGTTACATCTGTTAGGAACTATATCCTATAATTTTTATTATTTAGGGCATGAAATAGGGCAAGAGGGGTAAACGCTCCACCACCCTGTATCCTATTAACTAATCAATCGGTTTTTCTTAAATTTGGCATGCAGATACTGTAATATCTAAAGGAATTTTAAGATATTAATTTTTTTGGAAATTGCAACAATTAATACGTGAAATAGGTCAAAAGGGGTAAATCCTCCCTCTACCTACGTCTTCTAAATTTATTTTCCGATAAAAGTTCCAAGTCTTGAAGAAACTAAAGGCTATAAATTTTAACATACCCGGCGTAAAATAAAAGCAATAAGGGTAAAAGCACCCAACTTCATATAACTTCTTAGTAAATTAACCGATTCTTTTGAAAAGCTTATGTATTGTTATTGAAAATTTTTTTTCTCCGGTTGAACCCACCACGGCTATGCAATTGTACACGATTGGTCGTTAAAAAATTGATGAAAAACGTTATCGAGACTACCATTTTGAATGGTAAACTCTGAGACGAAAGTGTTTTGCTGCCACAAACTATGATGATTGCCACAGACGTCCCAATTGAATTCAAACGCGTTTAATTTCTTATTAGATTGACATTTGCAATGGCAATCAATAACTATGTCTGTTTGCTTATAAGACCATATTTTTCACACAAATAATACGTGGCATGTTCTCACATCGGCAAGCCATCGCGCTTATATGTGTTGGCTAAAGATGGACTGTAAATTGATTATCTCTGTAATGTGATTTTCGTACTTTAGAATTAAAAATAAATAAATAAAGAAATAAAAAGCTATTGTTTTTTTTTCTTCGCCGATCATGGTATACAGCGCTTCATTCCTCTTCCTTTCACTAGAAATAAGTTATACGAATTAACACCCCAATTTTTAAATAAATTTTGTCCCTTAAAAAAAAGAATTAATCCCCCAAAAATCGTTGTTGCTCTGTTCTTTATTTAATTTTGGGGACATAGGGCGTGTTCGCAAATGCATCACTGCGCTGCATTAGTGACATCAAATGCTTAAATATATATCAGTAAAGTAGATGTGGACCAAAAAATTGTCAAATACTCCACAAAAATAAAACTCATACACTAAAAAAATTTAAATTATTTTTTTATCGGCATTAAAAAAAGTTTGCTTTTCTGATGCCGCGCAATGATGCATTTACGAATTAGGGACTTAGTTCGTACAGCATGTATTCAGTAACATTTAAAGATCTAAGTTTTCCATAGCTGTTACAAACATTCTTTTGAGAATGAATCAGTTTTGCTGATAAAATTTTCCTATAGAAGTTGTTATTGTGATTAAAATTAGGAATAAATTTAACTCTTACATTAACGTTAAACCAACCAAAGCTTAATGGCGGTTAATTCATACCTGCGCTTATTTACTTTTTGTATACTTTCGTTTTACTGTGGATTTATAATCCATCTCTTATATTTAGAAAAAAAAATACTTATTTTCAAAGTAATCGGTTAGTAATGGAAACCAATTTCCGTCAGACTGCAGATGTAAGCCTGTAGATTATGTTAAGTACTGTCTTCGCCTATGGCGATTTAGACAACCAAAGAGTGTTGTAGGCTATGGACCTGTACGTTAATGCATTACTGTTGTGCATCATAGGGATTAACATTGCTTTAAATTGCAAATGCAAGTTTGCTGTTGATCTATTATAGCGGCACCCATTTTTCTACCCCCTATTTGACAATTGGTTATTGGTTATCTGCTTTAGAAAAGTATTTTAGGAGCTTTAAATTTTTCTTTGCAGTGCAGTGATGCATATTTCAACAGGCGCTTTAGGCTAACACTAATAGCCAAATACAGTAATGACCATATTCCTCAGTCAACATCAGTTGTATCAAAAATTTGCGTTTATTTCTGAGTAGTTCAGATTGCAGTAAAAATTTAGGGTTTATTTAAATTCTCAATACCCCAGAAAGGTATTAATTCTTAAAAATCATTTTTGTTGCACTCTTTATATTTTTTTTTGGAGTTTTTTGCTTTGTTCAATTGGTGAGTTATTTTATGCTGTAGGGTATTGTGTGGCTTTACTTGCTCCTCTAATTTATCTTTCTTGGGGTGTTTATATAAAAATTCATCCAGATTACATTTCCAATAAAATTTCCTATTACTCACCTTTGAAAAAAAAAACAACGAAATCAACCATTATAAATTTTTAGTTGACTGACTTTTTGTCTCTGCTTCAGTTTTTTATTTGTATTATAATTTTATTGTTTTCCTGTTTGCTGTTGACAGACAGACATCAGCTGCAAAAATTTGTGCAATTATTTTGCAAACAATGAAATTGTTTTTTTTTTTGTGTGTCACACTTCTTCCTCTACAGCATCGCTGCCATAAAACCATGATTGAACCAGAGCAACCACATCACAAAGAAACAAAAAAAAAAAAAAAAAAATTCCACATATAAAATTGTACTTTAACTTGTTGCAAAACAAAAGCAACTACGTTGAAGGGTGGCTTTTAACAGCCTGAATGGAAAATTTGCATGCAGCATGTGTGATTTTGATGGGGTGGATCCTTTTGCCACGTTTGCTTTTTTCTTGTTATTGCCATTTAATGTTGTATGGAATAAATGTGGAATCAGGTGTTTTAGTTGTAACTTTGATTTGAAATTCTTTAAAATTTAAATTATTTTATTATTTTTTACCTATAAAATGTTTTATTAAAATAAATTTCATTGTATTGCAGAAATGATTGGGAAAGAGAATGTAAATATAATTTTTGTGTAGATGATAAAAAAAGGAGTGTCTTTGGAAGAGGGTTACTTCACACGAATAAAAATAACTCAGTGATTTTAGGTGTAGTATATGAACGTGTGTGTATACATGTATGTGTTTGCGTTGATGTAAAAGATAAAAAATTCTGTTCAAAACGTACATTTTAGTATCACTATCTGAGCCGATCTAACAGTGTTCGTCTGTGCAGCTGGCAAGTTCTTTGTTCGTAAAAAAAGTATTCACAATTTTGCAGCAAATGCCTTCCGGAATACAGTATCTGGCTTATAATCCATTGCTTTATGCTGGCCTTTAGTTAAAATTTGACACTTGACCTTTTTTTTGATTTTATTTAAATACATTTTTCACATGGACTGAGCTCGTGAATTGCGAGAAGTTCTGAGCTAATATTTGGCGACTTATTGTAGCACTCGTTGTCCAAAAATCTGTTTCTCCTTATCGCACATTGTAATTGATTTAATTTATTTTCGGGCATCAGACAAATGCAGTATGGTAACACTTGGAGAAGGATGACCCTTGGAACCTCTCATACAAAGATGATCTTTTGAATGAGCAAGAAAACTTTGCCAATAAAGTTCGAGAAGTTCAAGAACCTCCAGCATCTTTTTTAATATATACCAACAATTTACCATGAACGGTTGAAACCACTTGCTCACGATAGTATGGTCGAAATTCCGGAAAGAATCGAAAGTGAAGGTGAGGATGAAGATGAGCCTGACGATGTCATGGAGTCGGAATATGACGACTTTAAAATGTAACAAAAACCCATCAAAGATTTTCTTAATTGAATGTACAGGACTTGTTTTTTCCATCTGACTTTCAAATTTTCCACTGCAAAATACATACATGTTGTGTGTTACCGTTATAACATTGCTTCAGTAAAATTCAGAGCGTGCTCTTTTTTCTTCTGACAATTCATCTGACATCAGCTGTGTCAGAAATCTATGCCGGGAAGAAATCAGCAGTGGCGGTAAACTGTTAACGGAATCAGTAGCTGGATTAAGTAAATATTTTACAAAACCGATGTATGCATGCTCATTTCACCATTGAATAGATATTATGTACATACATACATATATATACATATATCGTCGTTGCTCCGACTAAATCAGCTATGTGCAAAATTTTCACAACGTATAGATTTTAACTAGCATTTCAGTTATTTTATGTTAAAAAAGTGGCCCCGGTAGGTTTGTTGTTAGTAAGCTGTTTTATCAGTGCGATGGCTGCGCTGCGGGTTCGATGCCCACCAGATTATCTGCTCTGCTTTACAACAACTGAAGGTCTTCGTTACTATTGCTCGGTTAATTAAGTTTGAACATTATTTGCAATTGTATTAGTAACTCTTAATAAATTATAAATATATCAACAATCTATCGACCAACCCGTTTGTGTATCTGAATATAAATACTACAGTTGTCAACCGCTTAAGAATAATTCGATTAATCGATCAAACAAAAACAAACTCTTGTTCGAATAATTTTAAAATGGCGATTTTCGAATAACGAATAAATTGATTAAAATATGTCGATTAATCGAACATTTTTTTTTATTGAAAAATAAATTTATAAAAGACTAATAAGAAATAAAAGCTTAGAATTTGATTTATTCTCATACGTTTTTAGCGATTTTATACAAAATGTAGAAAAAGTAAAAAATATTGTTGCTATAGCCCACAATGTAATTAATCTCAATGTTTAGTATTTCAAAAATGTATCTTAAGTTCGTATTAAACAAATGTTTGATAAACAATTGTAACAGCTGTTTTCTTTTTAAATCAAACGTTAAACAATGTTCATGAAATGTTGATTAAGTTAATTTGAGATGATTTAGATGACAGATGATAAAGAAAAAAATGCAACATACAAATTTAAATTTCTTTAAATTGTTCAATATTAATTGTTGACCTGTTTCGATTATCTATGTTGTTGTTTTTTTGTTTGGCTTAAGGTCATATAAAAATTATAAATAAAAAATCCACAAATTTTTGTATTTTTAATTTTGCTTTTTATTTTTCATCCGATATTTCGACCATGCATCGATGGTCATCTTCAGGGGATTTAAAACACTGTCAAATTAAAAACTACACTGTCAAATTAAAAACTACAAAAAAGTTGATACGTCCTAACTGCTTGTCATATTTTCATCAATGAATTGATGCAAAGCAAAATTAAAAATACAAAAATTTGTGGATTTTTTATTTATAATTTTTATATGACCTTAAGCCAAACAAAAACACAACAACATTTCTTTAAATTATTAAAAATGGATAAAAATACTTTAATAAAGTGATCAGAACATCATTTTAAACATATTAATAACGGAATAGTGAAAATTTACGAATTATTTAAAGTCAAATAAAAACATTAAAAATAAATTATGGTCGGTTGTACACGCGAAGGGTACTTACATGGTGACCGATTATATATTATACTCAGTTTGTGGTATGTTCAGAGGATTCGATGTGGATAATGAAGTGATTAAGTTGTAATCATGTCAATTTGAAGTGATTAACTAATAACTTCAATATATGGTTAATCACCCCGATTTTGATGTGATTAGAGCTTAATCACGCTCGAGTTGCTTAAACGCGTTTAAAGTGTAAACATAGCATAAGTGCCACAATATTACAATAGAAAATGATGTAGTAGAAGATAATCCAAAGACATCAAAATATGCCGAACTTCTTCCAATGGAAAAATACATACAGAGAGACAACGGTTGTTTTATAGAAGAAGTTGTACGCAGAAGTTTGGCTGAAGATGGAAGGTCTGCAAACACCTTTCGAAAATCCAAAGTTGTATCGGATTATTTAAGAATTAAGGATTTTACGATTCCTTTAACTAATACAACGATATGGAGCTTAGATGAAAAGTTGTACGCATCAAAAAAAAAAAAAAGTCATAGTGGATATGAGAAAAAATAAAGAAGAAAATGGAAGATTTTCCATAGTTATTCTCATCGATTAATCGAATAATTTTTCAGATTTAATCGTTTGATCGAACGAACAAAAACAATTATTTGAATTATTCGAAGAAAGCTGAAAGGCGAATAATTGACAACTCTAATAAATACCCTACTCAGAGCCATGGAAAGGACGTGCTGCAGAACGGTTGCATATGCGGCTGACGTTGCAGTTGTGGCTATGGGTAAAGATCCCAGACTATTGTCTGCACTAATGGAACCCGCATTGGACGTCCTAACAAAATGGTGCCAGGGATGTGGACTGGATGTAAATCCTGCCAAAACAGAACTGGTACTTTTCACAAGGAGATACAAAATTCCCAAATTTAATACCCCGAGCATAAAGGGGGTCACACTGGAACTGTCTGACAGCGCCAAGTATCGTGGGCTAATATTGGACAGCAAACTGAACTGGAGGATGAACACCATTTCCAGGACTAATAAGGCGGCTACTGCATTATATTGCTGCAAAAGGGCCATTGGCCTAAACTAGGGAATTAACTCGAGAAATGTATACTGGCTATACGAATGTGTAATTAAACCCATTCTTTTCTACGGGGCAGCTGTTTGGTGGCCGGCGCTCAAGGTGAAGAGTCATCAAACCAGGTTTGAACGTACAATGAGAATGGTGGCCATTAGAACAACCCCCGTTCTAAGGCATTGTTTACGATTTTAAACTGGTTGCCACCAGACATTCTGGCGAAAAGGCTAGCTGCGAACGCGGCGGTAAGACTAAGGGCCACCGGAGCATGGAGGGATTACAATATCGGACATGCTAACATTCTGAACGAAATTAATTGGCACATGGATGTTGATTATGTCACACCCGAGCCAATTCGTATTGTCACGGATGGGTCTAAAAAACTGTATGGTGTCGGTTCTGGCATATACTCCGCGCAGCTCAACTGGAGCATTTCTGTAAGGCTGCCGGACCACTGCAGTTTCATCCAGGCCGAGATAATGGCCATCCACACAGCCGCGAGACGCATCCGGTACGGTGAAATATCTGGAAGGGATATTCAAATTATTACCGATAGCAAGTACTGAAGTACCCTCCTAAAAATGAACTTTTGACTTTTTTAAGATGACATTTTAAATATTTCGGCTCCAGCTTCGACCTCTCGTGAGCTGCACCAGTTTGAAAAAAGGTCTATTTTTGCATGTTTTATTAATTTGAGAATCTGTTTCCTTACCAACATATACAAATACTGTATATTCAATTTGTCCAAGGACGATTATCCATGTCCTTTTTTTAAGGATTTTCTGTAAAAAAGAAAACGGTTTTTGAATTTTTTGTTCGAGGTTGTTTGTATTAAAAATGCCAAATTAACATATTTTAATCTTTAGTCAATTTAATTTAAAACGTGTCTCAGATTTTTTTGAAATTCGTGCTGGTTCGCATTTTGACAAAAATGCAATGGGGTGGTAATCCTTCGTTTTAAATAGGACAATATGGGTATCACATTTTTTCTTTTGCCAAGTACATCATCTTTGTATGTAAATAATTAAGATTTTTGCAAATTATGTAGATGCAATTTACACGGTGCTCTGGAATATATATAAAAGCAATTTTGTAGTAACTCTACAAATGAAAATAGAACTTAAGAAAGAAAAAAAGAAATGAAAAGATGACAAGTCAGATGTAAAAAACATGCCGTGTACATTAGACTGGTCGCATCTTGTATGGGATATTTTTTTTTTTAAATTTAACTGTTTGCGCGGCTTAAAATATGAGGTTTTGTGTACGAAATCATGTCCTAATATTTCAGCTAAATCCGACGGTGCTTAGTTGTGCCAAGTGGGGTCCAAAGTTCTCCATATTATAAAAAACAACTATTCAATCAGATACTAGTTGAAAAGCCGGTCCCAAAGACCGAAAATCAAAAATCTGGCTTCGTTACGATCTTCTGCGGAGAAAGTACTTTAAGTATGCCAAATTTTAGCTTATGACCTAGGCACTACAGGGGCCAAATTTAAGAATTGGAACCATACAAATAGGGCGGTTTAGTAAAATTCTTAAATTTGGCTTCTGCAGCGCCTAGGATGCCCCTAGATGGGTCAAATTTATTACCAACCCCACTATTTTTTCTATCTCCATCATTTCTTTCTAGCATAACTAGCTGCTATCTCCATTCATTAAGGGCGCTCCCATTTAAAATACAGACTAGAAATATAATGAAGAAAAAGCCCGATAACTGCCAAGGAATTGCCCCTAGGGGAGTCAATTGTATGACCGACCTCAATTAGTTTTTTGTCCTTAACATTTTCTCGAGACATACTTGCCCTTTACCCCTCCTTTTTAGGGGGGCTCTCATACAAATATTTCGTTTTATGAAATTCTTAAAGTAATTAAAATTTTTCGTTTTTTGTGAATACATAAAATCAAAAGTTGGTAACAGATTTTAGTCATTTATAGCTTGTTTTATTTGGAACTTCGTTGTCTGCAAAAAATTAGAAGCAAAGCTGGGGTCGTATCACCGCATTCGATACTATTGTATCGAATAAACTATTGAATTTTTTTGCATACGATAGACACTGGCGTATCGAATGAAAACTCGATAAATGTAATGTCGAGTTACTCGATGTCGAATGCTATTATTTCAAATTCAATACATTTCATTCGATATCGAGTTTCGAGATACCAAAATAAATAATTTCGATGAATTTTGCTCGATATCGTATGCCGTGATTAGACCCCTGCATTTTCCAATTTTTAAAAAACAAAAATTTCGAAATTTTCATAAAAAAACTTATTTTTTTATCCAAAAAAACGGCCAGCACCACTTTATTCAGCGTACCCGAAGTAGGTTAAAAATCTTTCGTTCGTATCATACTAAAATATTAAATAGCAAATACTTTAATCTATCTATTCAATGTATAATTTCTTAGTATGTCCGTATGTTTGTTATATGTCCTATACTTACCGCAACTTTCTGAAGCCATCTGATGACATATGAAGCTGAAATTTGGCATATTTAAAGTACTTTCTCTGCGGAAGACCGTTACGAAGCCAAATTTTTGATTTTTGGTCTTTGGGACCGGCTTTTCAACTAGTATCTGATTGAATAGATGGTTTTTTATAATATGGGGAACTTTGGGCCCCACTTCGCACGACTAGGCACCGTCGGATTGAGCTGAAAAATTAGGACATGATTTCTTACACCAAACCTCATATATCAAGCAGCGCAAACATTTAAATTCAAAAAAAAAAAAAAAAAAACAATTGCGACCAGTCTAGTGTACATGCTCCTTTAAAAAATTGGTCTATGTGATTTTCTTATTAGGTATAGCTAACATTCTTTTGAGTTACAAGTTCATTTATTAAAGAAATTTTAAAATGTGTTTAAGCACAAGGGGTAAAAAAATGCGACTTTCGTTAATTCAAAACAAATTTTTGGGTATTTGTACGTGTAAAAGATGGCATTTTTTTTTCTTGTAAGCTTAAAATTTATCTTAGGATCTGTATTAATTAAAAAGTAATAATCCAGATGGCATCTTAGATTCTTTATTGCAATTTAACTTGAACCGCTTATTTCTCATTATTAAATGAAAGGTGCAACAGCCCACGAAATTTGACTTTGTTTTGTGCCAAGATTAATCTGGAGTTCTCTTTAAAATAACATTAAAATCATTTTCGTATGTAAAGTAGTTTTCGAGATATTGAAGATATAATCTCAACAAATTCGGCTGATTCGGCAAAATTATGAAATTTTTAAAATTTTTTTTCATTCATATATGTTCCTTATTTGATAAAAGGAACCGTCTCACCAAATTACATTAAAATCGAAAGGGGTCGGGTCCCTTTCTTGGTCGATTTGACATGGGATTGCCCATATATTCAGTAGCCTAAAAATAAATTATTTAATGCCGTGTTGCTTCTATCTATGTATTCATGACTGAAACACTAAGAAGGCACCTGGTATTGATAAGATCAGTATTTAAATGCCGTTGGAGCTACCACACAAAGCAAAGAAAATTTTTCGTTTAATCTTTAGTGATATTTTACGCCTTAAATACTATTCTCAAAAGTGGTAAATCAAAAAAATTTTTTTTGGTCATTTTTAGTATAATCATAGCAGCAAACTATAATTAATTAATCTGAGCTTAAATTAAATTGAGTGTTAATTGTGTTTGCCGTTTTTAAGAGGTAGTTTAAACCTCGCAACATTGCCATACTGAATAACAACAAATGGCAACACCATATCTTAAAAGTGCAACTTTTTATCAATGCAATTTGCATTTTTTAAAGAAGAAGAAGAATAAATTTCGAATTTAATTCTTATAAAAAGAAAATAAATTTTTTTTTTATTAAGGTTTTCATATGTTTCAGAATCACTGAGGTCTTCATCTTTACTAGAATGATCCATTTTTCAGTTTTCTTAAAAAAAAAATGTATTCTTTGTAGGTATATTCCGTCTGAGGTTTAAACCACCAACATTGGCCTCTTAAGCCCTTCTGACACCACATTTTTAATGCATTGTTCAAGTTTTGGTGAACAGTGCAAATATAAAGTAATAGAAAAATTTACCAAGTGCGAAGGGTTCAGCTGTATTAAGATAAATGGCAAACTGTCAAATATTTAACTAAAGTTATCGATACAAAATTAATGAAAATGGGCTAGATTAAGCCATTTTTCATCCTGTTCAGCCATAAAAAAATGAGTTTAGCCATTAGTCATTTTTTTTTAACCATTTTTCAACTTATTTAGCCATAATTTTTTTTCGCCGTTTTTCTTTTAAAATAATAATTTTCAATTTCTTATAAAAATGTATTAAATTAAAATAAAATTTTTAACAATTCAAACTCATTTCATTTAAATCACAACTTTTACAAATGTTGGATATCGTTATAAACTATGATTATGAAACATCTTTTGAAATAAAGCAATAGTAGTCCAATATTAAATTTATAAAATGGATCAACACAAACATCGGTGTTTCTTTCTGGTTGCAAGTATTTCAATAAAGAGATGCAGGCGGCAAAAATTTTTTTTTTAGAAATTTCAGAATGGACTTTTAGTTGCTCTCAGTTGCATGGTCTAATGATGAAGTAGAGAGGGTATTTACCAAAGTAAACATCGTTTAAAGTAATTTGAGAAAAAGGAAACATTAAGCAACCGTTAATTCGATTTTATTAATAAAATATTTATTCCAGCATCACAATAGTGGAGAGGGTACGATGCGTTTGTGCTAACGTTTGTAACACCTTAAAATAATTGTCTCAGAATAATTTTCTGAGTCGAATTTACGATGTTTGTCCTGCTGGCTGGATGGCTGGCTGTTTTGGAAATTATTTGATAGAATTTGGTACATAGGTTCTAATGTGGTGTAGGGTACCATATAGTCGGTATTGACCGACTATACTTTCTTACTTGTTTTTTACTGTAGATCTGGACTGAAAAGGTTGGGTAAATGTTGTCGTGATTAATATTTACCTTCAAATTATTAAAAACTTATAGGCCCGAGTGATTCCTCTGGGATGTTCAATAACGACATCGAATTTATCGATGATTTAGTTTTGAAAATAAAAAGAATAAAATAAGGGAAGAGACGGATAACCGGATTTGAACTTCGCTTTTCATAAGGACCCAGAATATATATACTTTATAGGGTGTAGGATTAATATTGTAGAAATTACAAACGGAATGACAAACTTATATATACCCTTTTCCACCTGAGGTGAAGGGTATAAACAAAATAATTTTTGGGATTTCAGTATTTTGATCATCATAACTTTTTTAAACCGATTTGAAAGATTTAAATACCGACGTGCTAAGGAAGAAATTTACCATTTACTTGAGTTATAAAGCTTGGACTCGGGGAGGTCAATGGTTCCCGAAAATGGGTATTTAAAAAAAAAAAAATTTATTTTTGGTCATAATTTTTTGTATCTGAACTGATTTTCCCGAGTTTTTTATAAAATATGCTCTACTAAAAATTTCCGATATTTTGGTATATAAGTTATATCCATAGGACATATTGCAGCCCTAAAATTTAGGTTTTTATACAATTTTTATTTTTTTTTTGTACGGGAGGTACCACGCTTACTTCTTCAATCACGCCTACATTTTGTAGGATGGTGTATATTGGCAACCTAAATGTGTGTACCTAATTTGGAAAATTTGGCTTTTGCCGTTCCTCAGATATACAGCAAAAAGTAATAAAAATACAACAACCACAAGGGATTTTTGGGAAAAATTAGAGGTAGTCGTGGTTTTTTGCTCATATCTCAGCCATTTGTGGACCGTTCTTTCTGAATTGCAATAGCAAACAATTCCGGACCATATGTGACATAAATGTTTAATAACCTGGCCCCCATCATATATGGGGTCTTCGGAAAATCCATTTCAACGGACAGACGGACATGGTTAAATCAACTTCGCTTTTCATAAGGACCAAGAATATATATACTTTATAGGGTGTAGGGTCAATATTGTAGAAATTACAAACGGAATGACAAACTTATATATACCCTTTTCCACCTGAGGTGAAGGGTATAAAAAAACTAAAAAACTTTGTTTACGTTTTTTATAGTTTGCTCTTTCTAGCATTAACTGTTTCTTTTTATCAATTCTATATCAATTAACTTGAGGGTTACACGATCAAGTTTTGCCTATCAAGTTTAAATACACTCACACTTTTTTACCAATACACTCATACTTTTAAAAATTGATACGAACTTGCCTTTAAAATTCTCTTGCCAGTGAGTGTTTCAATTTACGTTCAAGAAAACAGCTGATTTCAAGGTTAGTGAGCAAATTTTTCGTTTATCTTTATAAATTGTTTTCTTGATGTCATCTTGAAAGTAAATTGCTCAATAATTGAATGCAGCCTACGTCACAGCTTTCATTTTGACCGTGTGGCCGCAGGGTAATGAATAAAAAATGTAGTATCATAAGGGCTTTAGACTGGCAAATAAAATTAATTAATTCTCATCTTAAAAACTATTAAAACAGATTAAAGATGACTTTTGCCCAATTTTCAGAATAATAATTAAATCTATATTAAGTAAATTTTCATATAAACTTAAATCGTATATACATAAATGCAGATTGATTTTTTGAGTTTTGTTTAAAAAGTCTTATTTAATTAAGATACAAGTATAGCAGCACTACTAAATACAAAAAAATATCATAAAAAAGTGTATTTATTTACAAGGTGACCTCGAAAAACAGTTGTCTGCTGTTGCTTTGCGTGTTGTTGTTGTATTGGTTTAATATTGAGACCACTTTGATAAGTTTTCCAATGGAAACTTAAAATGAATTTAAAGGTACCACATCGGTGAATTAAGTTACATTTAATTGTTTAGTGAAGAAAAGAATTTTGTATTTAAAACGATTTTAAACATAAATATCGACCCCTTTGCGCGAAATTATCGTATGTCTCAAAGACCAAATTTTACAGGACAGCCATTTTGCTACTTTTCTCTGCTTTCGCTTGCAATATCAAAATGAAAATATACATTAAATTTTTGGAGCAAATAAGTGGAATTCGCCTACAATATTTCTCTTTGAATCTCTTTGAATGTAGAACAAGACTGCGTCAAAAACTCAATTTAAAAAAATTGGCATATACGATCATTTCGCGCAAAGGGGTTGATATGTTTTAATATCAATCCTAAAAATTGGGCATTAATATGTTAAAACGCCACACTAAATCATTTAAATTATGTATAATAATAGTTTTAGTTTTATTCTAAAATCGTATTTAACGAATCTGTTTTACTTTAAGAATACTAAATTTTTTTTTTAGTTTAAGCAATTCAAATAATTATGTCAACAAAACAACATGTAAATGTACAAAAAAAAAATAAAACGGATAAATAAAAATAAAAAGTCATTGTCGCCAACAGATACAAAATCTTTGCAACATTGTATTGAAAAGGTTAAAGTAAGAAAATGGAACTTCAGCCAGATACAAACACCTTCTGTCGAATGTGTTGTTTAAGTCTGCAAGAAAAAATTTAATGACACATGTTTCTGCCTGAGATAGATATACGAGTACTGACAACTCAAATAGTGATTAATGGACAAAAATAAAAAAGTTTAAATATTTAAATAAACAACATATTTTTTTTATTCCTCTGCTTCAATTTAATTTCTATGGAACAGTCGAAAGCAGAACTTAAGATTTTATAGAGATTTCTTAAAATTGCGTAATAATACAGTAAGTTGCAAAATGAATGTTTGGCAAACCTAAAATTTTGGGCTATATTGTGGTAAATATGGAACAAATTATAGTAAAAATGGACTATATTATAGTAAAAATGGACCCATGTTATGGTATGTAGTTACCATTTTATGTTAACTTTTTTTTTTTTTTTTTTTAATTTATTTTTATTATTGAATCTTTCTTATCGAAATTTACAATATGTATTCAAATCTTAATCTACTTGTTGTTTATTAGTTGTTACCAGTGTAACCACTAACTGTTGTATTCAAATTTTAAAAATGTCTTCTAGTAAGGCTCAAAGTATCGGTTCTTTTTAGCCTCTGGTGACCTTCGAACTGAAGCAAACCCCGAGCGAGGTAGTTAGGGTGGACCATTAGTTTATCGATGTAGCTTATTGAATATTTTTTAATTTCCTCCTGGATAGTGGGGACGTTGAGATCTCTGTGGATAATTTCATTACGTATATACCATGGGGCGCAGACAATTTGTCGTAATATTCTAGACTGTCTTCTTTGAAGCTTTTGGATGTTAGATGCGCATGCAGTACCCCATAATTGGATGCCATATGTCCATATTGGTTTTATGATGGACTTGTATAAGAGAATTTTGTTGTCTAAGGACAAGTTTGAGTTTCGACCGAGAAGCCAATGTAGTTGAGCTGCTTTAAGTTTCATAGCCGTTATTTTCGCTTCAATATGACGCGACCAGGTCAAGCGTCTATCTATATGAATTCCCAAGTACTTAACATGGTTTTCTACCGGAACAGTGATGTTATTTATTTTTACAGCTGGGCACGTTTGTCTTCTGAGCGTGAAAGTTAAGTGAGCACATTTAGCCGGGTTAACCTTTATTCTCCATTTTTCTAGCCAGGCCTCTAGTTCATTGATGTGGGACTGCAGATTTTGCGATGCGACTTTTGGGTCATGGTTAACGCTAATAAATGCTGTGTCGTCTGCAAATGTAGAGGTATGCGTTCTCAGGTTTGTTGGCATATCCGCTGTGTATATTATATATAGAAGCGGTCCTAATATGCTGCCTTGGGGAACACCAGCAGAAATTTTCTTGAGGGGGGAGTATTTATCTTGCGACCTAACTATGAATGTTCTGCATGTTAGATAGCTCTCCAGAAGCTTGTGAGTGTTTTGAGGAAGCATTCGTGTTATTTTGATGAGTAGCCCATCATGCCAAACTTTGTCAAAAGCTTGGGAAATGTCTATAAACAGGGCTGAGCAGTATTGCTTTTTCTCAAACGCCGATCTAATAAGGGTGACAATTCTATGCACTTGTTCTATTGTTATGTTAACTACGGAATATATTATGCTAAATGTGGAACATATTATTAAGCATATACATTTGCTTAAATTCCTTATTACGAAGAGGTGTCACATTTAACCAAAACATGGTCACATCTGATCACAATATTATTAATTAAAACAACAATATTATACAAGTTGCTCTTAGACTATGGTTAGCTTAGGTTAGAAGGAGTCATCAAACTAAGTTTGAACGAATGATGGGATTAGTGGCAGTAACGGTAACAGGTTCTATTGAAATTGGTTACAACCAGACATTTTGGCAAGACAGTTGGCTGCGAATGCGGCGGTTAGACTAAGGGCCACTAGAGCATGAAGCGATTACAATATCGGACATGCTAGAATCCTGTATAAAATAAATTGGCATATGGACGTTGATTATGGCACACCTGAGCCAATATTTGCTCCTGGCTTCACCACAAGCATTTCGGATAACGTTGATGACCTACAAATTCCAGCGGATTCGATTCGGATATTAACTGACGGGTCTTAAACACTGTATGGTGTTGGTTCTGGCATCTACTCTGAACAGCTAAACTATAGCATTCCTCTAAGGCCGAGGCCACGCAATGAGCGGCTAAACGTCAAGCGGCTGAGCGATCAGCGTCAAAAAATTAAAACATATGAAATACTATTGAAGTGGCCACGAAATGAGCGGCATGCGAGCGAAATTTTTGACCGGCTAAGCGGCGTCGCTCAGGAATAAAACTTGTTCTAATTTTTAGCTGTTTTCTGAGCGTCAAAAAAAAACATGGCAAAATTGAATATGGAGCTTATGATTTCATCCGTACAAAGCCGACCGAATTATGGCAAGACAGATTATCAAATTTTAAAAATAAAAATATGACCGAGAAATTATTTTTTTGTTTTGTCAATTTGGTGTTAACTTTTAAGGCCAGTTTACACGGCAATACATTGTATTACGACATAATGTAGAATGAGAGAAATCTTAGCATGTAAGAGCAAAATGCATTGAGTAAGAGAGAATACAAATACAAAATCTGACAAGCGGTCGGTAATTGGTTTTTTTCTAAACCATTTTAGAAACTTATGTATTTTCATCACACCAGAGGTGCATTTTAACGCAGTATATTGAAGGTGGTAGCTTTTTTATACAATTACAAAAACAACTCAGGAAATTTTCATGTTGTTTTTGTAGAAATTGTAAAACTGCAACCATCTGCTTTTTTGTTATTATTTTTGATTTTACTTATACCAACCGTGTAAACATAAAGTATACTCTCAACAGACTTTTATTTTTTTCTTTTAAACACGGAGAGAATTTCATATTATTTTGATTCTTTAAAGTCGTAGCATGATGTGTTTATTAATACTGTGTTGTAGGGTGCCATATGGTCGGGTTTGACCGACTATACTTTCTTACTTGCTTATAATTTGTTTTTGTTTTAGATGTAAGTTAAGCGAACGAAGACTTCGCTCGAAATCGACCAACAGGCTGCAATTTTTTTTCTTAAAAAACGCATTACATTTTTATGAATACGATTTTCGCGTAATAACATTGAACAAGCCACTCTTCACAATGGCATTTTAACAACTAACCGCTCTGAAGTGACGCTCAGTAATAAGTCACTTGCCGCTTAAACTTGACGCTTTGACGCTCATCGCACAGCCGCTCATTGCGTGGCCTCAGCCTAAGGCTGCCGGACTACTGCAGTGACACTCAGGGCGAGATAATTGCCATCTAGACAGCTGCGAGACACTTCCGGTATGGTGAATTATCTAGCAGGCATATTCATATTGTTAGCGATAGCAAGGCTGCCATGAGATCCTTGTAAAACGGGTTCATCGCATTGAGAATTTTCCAAGAATGCCGAATATCTCCGGAGGAGATATCGAGACATTCAATGTTTCCCCTTAAGTGGGTCCCCGGATACAGGGACAGATATGGCGTATGCAGGCACCATTTTAAATAGAGACAGTTCAACATATAAGGAGCAAGGAGTAAGCAACTTATTGCGCATATCTAATTAGCAGCCAGAGATTTAATGAAACTACCTGTGGGGAAACCAGGAAAATCTTGCATCATTACAGCGGTCCAGCCAACATCTCAGAAACCTTATTGAGGTTATAGCCGGCCAGTGGCCTATTAGGAGGCACGACCAAAAGGTAGGGCTTCCTTAAAATGACTTATGTTGAAGTTGCGGTAACGAGGAGGAGGAAGTGTCAACGTAACATCTCTGTCATTGTCCGGTATTCGGAAATTGAAGACTTAACTTGTTTGATCGAGAAACCCTTGGGTACAAAAACTGCCTCTCTGATATTGATGAGAACAGGATCCACTTTTTTATTAAACCAAACGAGTGGCAGAGCGAGAGCATTAGGTAACATAGGATCCTTGGAAGACGGTGTAAGATGGTAACACAATGGGAATCAATTAATGGGCCCAAGTGAGCTGTGCTTGATAACGGCTGCCAATGGAACTTTACATAACCTAGACTATGGCTACGCCCAACCATATTTTTATCAACAAGTATCGCTCATTTGCTACAACGTCGTCGTTACTCAAAAAATTAAATTTTGGATTAAGTGATGCTGAATTGTGCATTAAAATCGTCTTTATATTTTTTCTGAGTGGTGGGAGCAAATCAAAAACTTTAAACACGTTTATTTTGAAATGTATGAAATGTTGCAGCAAATGGGCGATATGTAGAAAAATGTTACTTCTTATTTATTTCTAAACTATTTTTTTATATATAAGAATATCCCGTGTGGTCGCAATTACGTAAAGGCCTATTAAGTCTATTTTTGTTTTCCAAGCTCGATTTGTTTGGTTGGCATTGCAGAAAAGCACTTATTCTCATAAGGCTTTATGCTTAGTGAACTAAAATCCGATTTGGTCCAACTTCACTATATAAAAAAAAAAACAGAAAGACGATTTTTCACTGAAATCGCTTTAAAACCCTCATATTCATCTTAAATGCCGTGTCGTTAATTGGCCGTGGGTCCCACATATTGTACACTATCGAAAATTTGTCTTACTACACTGTAGTGTAGGGGATCGTATGGTCGGTCTTGATCGAGTAAACTTTCTTATTTGCTTATTAATTTTGTTTCTGTGTATTCTAATTGAGAAAATCATCTTTTAGCTAGCGACTATAGAATTTTTTTCAATAGGGGTTCACTTTATTCCATCACTGTACATTATTAAAATAATTCATTTAATGCGAACATACAATGTAGACACATTTCAAAATTTCAAATTTACAAAAGATACCAAAATAAAGAAGACACATGAGAAAAAAAAACTTTAACAAAAAAAAAAAAAAAAAAAATAAATAAAAACAAATAAGAATTCAACCTGAAACAGAAAATTTACAATTTCTATGATCTGATTTTCTTGGCAAACATTACAAAAATGCTTTTAAAATGTTAAAATGAATTGTCTGTCTGGCAGAAAACCAATCGCAAAAAAAAAACACAACAAGAAACCGTCTAAAATAAACACTTTCTTAGTGTTTTTCGTTGACACATGCATTTCACTGCACAGCACCTGAAAGGTGTTTTTCACGGCATTTAAAATGTATTTCATGCAAAATGTGCTACAAAAAAATGTTCTGCCATTAGAGCAAATACATTAGAGGCATTTGAAATGCAAATAGTTGTGCAAATGGTGTATTTGATTTTATTTATTTTAATTTATTTTTATACAAGTGACGCGTTAAAGAAGATGGGTACCGCAACCGTGAGCAATATTGAGACACATTCAAAGCAATTGAAATCACTGTAACGTGTAATTTTAATTATTTTAAATTGAATTAGCTTTAAAGGATTCATGGATCATGGAGTAAGGGATATGGAATAATTGTAAAAACCCGTTACATTTAAATCTGATTTTTAAAATAAAATCAGTTATGAAGATAATGCTTTAAACCACTACTAACTATAGGGTGGTCCAAAAGACAAAGTGGCTTAAAGCAGTGTTCTAAAATAAACACTAAATATCGCTCCTTAGTGTTCGGTTCGGTTGACTTGTGGAAAACACAAACGCTAATAGTGTTATGATAGTAACTGTAAATCATTAACAAAATAACATATCCCTGCTTGTCATCATTCGAACACAAAAATAGTACTGCTCTTATCCAACTCAACAAAAAGATGAGAACAATTAAATCCATTCGGTTTTTTTAAACCACAAACTAAATTTCGTTTAGGTTCAGCTCATTAATGTTCGTTTCACAATTCACACACAAACTGTTCGTGCTGCGGTCGTTGCTAAATTTATTTTTTTTTTCATTTCTCAAAAAGAAACATTCAAGAACATTAAAATAAAATGTTTGTCTACAGTGCCACTACAATTGTTCTGTTTTTTTTTTTAACAAATAACAGAACACTGTTCGGCTCTTTCTTGAAAAATGGTATTAAGAGTTGTCTTCGTCTACTTAAAAAAGTAGATATCGTTCCTGGGTGTGTGAGCCTAACGCTAAATAATGTTCTCTTTATTTTCAAACACTGGTTTAGAGGGTTTCTCAGTTTTTAAATCAAATATCACCCGCAAGGCAATAGTTTAGCAATATTCCCAAAGAAAACAATCAAAGTAATTTTTTATTTTCTCTCTTTTAAAGTTTTTTAAAAAATTTGGAAAGAAAAAAAATTTAACTATATATTAATATAAATACGTACATCAATATGTATACCAAAAAATTTATAAAGAAGGGCGTAATCTCCACGGTAATGAATTTTAAAGCTTTTAGGAAGAACGAAGAAAGATTGAGGCTGTAGGAAATATCGCCCAAAGAAAAATGGCCAAAAAAAAAAAAAAAATTGAAAAATCGCCCAAATGAAGAATCGCCCAAGCGAACATGAAAAATGACCCAAAATGGTAAATATGAAATTTTGCCCAAAAAAAACGAAAAAGGGCCCAAAAAGAAAATGAAAAATGACCCAAAAAGCAAAAACGAATTTTTTCCAAAAAAAAAAAAAAAAAAATACTAAATTTGCAAAAAAGTGCTTATTATTCATATAAATTTAGGTGACATGTCATAACGTCCAGTGTCGTAGTGTCCTTGGACACTTTTAAAGTGTCATAATGTCCATCGAAGACGAGGACGAGGACGTTATGACACTTTGCAACGTCCGCAACTTAACTTATAATCAAAAATGTGTAAATTTTTTTTTAAAATCCCGTTAAAATTTCAAGTGATTTTTTTAAAGATTTTCTCCTCTATGGTATAACAAAGACCGGCTTCGCTAACTAAAGCTTCTCTGTATAGCCGGCCTTCGGCCGGGCGCAAGGATTTTCTTCTTTATGGTCTAACAAAAACCGGTTTCGCTAAGTAAAGCTTCGAAAAACTGCCTTGTTTCCGAACAAGAGAAGCTTTAGTTAGCGAAGCCGGTGTTTGTTATACCATAGAGGAGAAAATCCTAGCGAAGCCAGTATTTGTTATACCATAGAAGAGAAAAATCCTTATTTTCGATATATATGTATATATTTAATATATACACCCAGAGAAAAAGCTACAAAACCATTTTTAAAAAAATTCTACCGATATTATGTTTAATTTAACCAAATCATTGTCGCCGACAACCATATAATGGTTAAATTAGTTTCTTGAAAAATAGTTTTGTTGTTTGCAAACATAATAAAACATGGTTTTCTCTGCTATGTAAGATTATGGTAGAATTTTAAAAATAGCCCATTTTTTTGGGCCATTTTTCATACAACATTTTTCATTATGAAAAATCACCCAAATTTAAAAAACGAAAAATCACCCAACAATAACGATAAATAGCCCAAAAATTTTGGGCCATTTTTCATATGAAATAAGGCCCAATTTTACATGCAATTTTTTTGGGCGATTTTTCATTTTTTTTTTTTGGCGATTTTTCTTTGGGCGATATTTCCTACAGCCAAAGATTGAACTCAAGTGTCGTACATGTGGTAAGTAAGATAATGTTTGTTCGTTTCTGTAACAATCAATACTTTCTTATTCTCTATTGTTTCTGAATTTTTTTTATAAACTATATTATTTCAAGGCGAATTAACTACAGGTGGTGTCGAAACGGCATCTGATTTTGACAGTTCGAGCTTATTTGTTTTGATTTGTTTGTGTTTTGATAAAGGCTAGATTACACTATTATACTTTGTATTAATACATGTCAAAAACTCAAGTAATATGACAAAGTGTGATAGTGTGAATGCAATGTGTCACGAAAATGACAAGTATTAAGAAAATAGTTTGACATCCCATACGACTTCATCGTTTTTTTTTTTAAATTTCTAAACAATAATACTTTTCATTGGATCAGGGTTGCATTTTATTTCATGTGTGAGTGTTTATACTTTGTGTGATGATGTGAACACAAACTGTCATGTTACATTAGATTTTTTTACAGTCGCAACAAAACTCAGATTTCTATCTCACAAAGTATTATGGAATACGTAAGACTTGTGAGATAGTGTAATCTAGGCTTAATAAAGGTTGTCATTTCGAGCTAATGGCACTAATGGAAAACACCCTGTGTTGTTTCTGTTGTTTTTGTATTGTTGTAGTTCCGACAACACCTGTATTTATTAAATTCGCCTTGCATTATTTGTAACTAAAAATTAGATAATAAACAATTTAATTTGAGATAAATCTGTTGTTATATGTAAATTAATATTTTTCAAAATGCAAAATCTTCTTTTTGTCATCCTAATGATATTCTGGCGATATCTTCATATTTTCTTATAAGTGGTTATCTGGCAATATTGCAAGCATATCCTCTAGCAGAATCGCTTTCGTATTGCCTAGGAGTATTGCCATCGAGATACGATTCTTCCCGAAGGAAGTATCTTCCGCAATACGAAATAGATTATTTCCGCAATAATATTTTTGTGTTTGCTGGGATTGTTGTAAAAAGAAGCTACAAAATTAAAAATGGAATAACGATGTTTCGAAATTAAATTTTATTTTTAAAGCCCATGATGATCTATCAACGATTTTTTTTTATGTAAAAACAGGACCTCCCTTTCTTGAACTGAAAGACCACAAACGGCTCTTGAGGAAAATTTACTGATGCATAGAAAATAACAAGAGAAGATCAATTGAACGAATTATAAACAAATTGCATTTTTTTCTAAAAAAGCAGATCGCTTAAAATCCAAAACTCAACGATTAGGAAACAAAAATGTTCGGAACGCGTTGTTTTAAAGCCCTTATGCCACTATATTTTTTATTCATTAATTGATATTGAATTGATAGAAAGAAACAGTAAATGCTAGGCAGAGCAAACTATAAAAAATGTAAACAAAGTTTTTTAGTTTTTTTTTTCTCTTGCTATGGTTTTGTTTCAGGGATGGCGTTGAGAATTTTTAAAATTGTACCAACAACCTTTTAAAATTGTACTTTTTTACCCTAATAGTACTAAAAGATTTTTTTAGTTGAAACTAATTTTATTTTTGTTCTTAAAAACACGACAAAAAGGTATTATAAATCTTAGTTTTAAAATGTATCAACAAAAAAGTACAGTTAAGACATCTTGACATCCCTGTTCTGTTAATTTTATTAAATGTTGCCAACTTTTTTTTTATGAGAAACCTAAAAACAAGAAGCGGTAAATCGCTGAATTTGCCCATAAACCGCTGTTTCAGCAACACTTTTAATATTTCAAGCTTGAAATGTCAATTTTAAGTTGAAAAATTTTACATTTTTTTTTTACATAACTTAATTTTTTATCGATAGCTTTAGTAAAATTTTTGACAGTTTGCCATTTATCTTAATACAGCTGAACCCTTCGCACTTGGTAAATTTTTCTATTACTTTATATTTGCGCTGTTCACCAAAACTTGAACAATGCATTAAAAATGTAGTGTCATAAGGTCTTAAGAGGCAGTAATTTTAATTGGCCGTCGGGATCGCTGTATTAAACTGCTCCCGTTAATTTCCGTTAAGGGGTATTTGAATGTACGTTCTTGAATAAGCCTCATCTAAAAAAACTTTTAAGAATGCGATAATCCTGTTTATATAGATTTCCTTAAAACGCTTGCCATTCATAGTTGTCGGTTGGCCCACGGTATTTTCGTGTGTCCCAGAAACGATAAATCTGCCTGTAAACGTATCCACAGAGATGGCAATGGACCTCGTTGCTTTCAAAAAAAAAAAAAAAAAAAAAAATAGAGACAGTTATTTCGAGGAGTATTAATTAGTATGGTGCTCCATTTCTTTTTGACGTGTATTTCGTATCGGTTTACTACTTACCCTGCAGATAACGAGACTAGTCCATACATGCATGTAAAGAGTAGTCCATAAAGGAGTAGGAGTACTCCAAAACTACTCCAAATATATGGGTAAAAGGTGGTCCATTTAACATTACGATGTCCTAGGAGGGGACCATATAACCCACCGAAGTAGTCCCTAAACTACTCCATGGTTAGTTTTAAAAGTACTCCATGTTACTTCAGTATGGAGTACACTAAGGGGTAGTTTAAGCATGTTTAATTTTTTACTAATCGCCTTTTATGGTGTGTATTGTAGTCTATTGTTGCTGTTATTAAATATATTTACTTGGTATTTTGAATTTTTTTACCTTTTTTTCACAAATTTCATAAACTTTTACTTTTTAATAAGCAATTAATAATAATGGTGTCAGGGCTACCAATGTGTAATACTGTAAACTATAGAAAAGTATACATCATGCAGTTGTTGGCAGCACTGCATGTTAATTTCTTATAATAGGTCCATACTACAGTACATTGGACCATGTTGTAAATAGTCCATTTAAGCCACAATGGACCACGTAGTCCAATTTTATCTGTAGGGTAAATGTCAAAGCAGAAATGACATTTATCACCGTTTGCAAAAATTATAGCATCATCCAATAGGGTGATGACTTTTTCTTTACTTTGTTTTATCGATTCTATCGTTATTTTAGGATATTCTATTTATTTAAACACCAGACAAATGATAATACAGGGTGAGCAATATTCATTTTCAACAATTGCAAATACTTTAACTATATCCGACATACATACAAACATGTGTATGTATTTGTGTATTAAATAAATTAAAACTGTTCGATTTTTTAACATTTATAGGCGATGACAGATAGTTTGAGCACTAAAGGTGCTGCTGTTCACAAACCAATTGCTTAGAAAAAGACATTTAGAACAAGGTAAATTTTAATTGAAATTGAACAATTGAACTCATCACGACTAAGCAATTCAATTATCGTATTCGTAGTTTCTACAAAAAAGCCATTTGGTGTCTTTATCATTTCTTTTTGCACATGAATGGCTAAAATTAGTTGAATAAAAGAACAAAAAAAACAAAAAAAAATAAATTATAGTTTCACATAACAAATACAACCAAAACATGTTCGCTCTTCCGTATTTTTTTCCCCCCAAATTCATTTTAAAGTAAGTTAAAAAACCATAAATTTTATTTTATACTTTCTATACAATTTATAAAAGTTTTCTTTCAAAAAAGGGCTTCTCGACCACTTCCTCGCAAGTATGAGTGCAAGTAGTCACTGCAAGTTAAAAGCAAATAATTCTGATATTTAAAGTGTATAGTTTTAAGTTTTTGAAACATAAACTTGAGTGTATATTTATCTATGATGATGAAATTAATATTGTTTTTCTTGTATCTATAAAGCTAAACTACTTGGGTGTTTCCCTGTATGTTAAATGTTGTGCATGTGATTTCTGTGTGAATACTTAGTTAAAAGTTTTTGAAAATTTTATTTTTATTACTCATCTTACCATCATCCGTTGTCTCAAAGAAAAACATACAATTTACAAAATATTTGAATTTACACGTAATTTTGTTTTTTTCCGATTTATATAAATTTACTTGCATACTGGGGAAGGAATCCTAAGAAAGTCAAAATCATTTTTGTGTTAATCTCCGCTTTTGTAAATGCTTATTTATTGCGTATTTACTATTTTAAATTTTTTGATCGTCATGAATCTTCCTTTACAAGTGCATTCTCTACATACAATTTCGGTCTAATGCTGTGAATTTTTATTATCTGACAAACTTATTGCTGTAAAATCTAAACTGAACTTTAAAATATTATCAGCTTGTTAGCGAATACATCACTTCCCGGGCTATGCTGGTATAAATCTTGGGTATATTTCACCTTTCGGTGTCACATCCTCATGAGAAAAAGGTGCAGCCAATATCTTGACCCAGCAGCTTTTAAATTGGCGGGACTCTCTTTCTGGGATAATGATTAAATAGAGATCATTATCTGGCACCAAGGCACGCAGTTGTGGAAAATATAAACATGAGCACCTGCCATATGCTCTTATTTCATGATGGATCTTAACCACAGTGGTGGCAAGCAATGCGCTTACCAACCGTCAACGAGAGCGAGGGTCACCATCAAACACAGGTTGCAGTTTGAGTGCATAGTCCAGCAATATTATGCACTCGACCCTTGTTAAGAAGCTGAATCTATTTAAACTGTGCTGCTTTTTGGAAAAATGGCAGCAGCTATTGTTGGGTAGCAACAGGACCTATAGAAGAAATTTCCTAGAAGTAGTCAGTCCTTTAGAAGGATTTTCAGGATCCCTCTTTCCGCGACTTTTTGTTATAAACCACAACCGTCTTGTGATTCTGTCAGCGGACAGGAGAAAGTTCGCAACCACCAAGCCGTGGTAGCCTGAAAGCCGGAACTTTCGTCCTTCAGGTGAACAGTAGCAGTTTCGTTTTGTTCGGGTTCACTCCCAGCCCGCACTCTGCGGCCCAGCACTGAGCGTCCCCAAAGCACTGGACATAATGTCACTCATCACATCCAGAAACGCACCTGATACTAATAACACCACGTCATCCGTTTAGGCTACCGTCTTGATGCCCTTATTATCCAGGCTGGTAAGCATCGAGTTAGCCTGAATAGAGAAGAGATCACCCCACCTTGGGGTGTACCCCTTCTAACACGCTGTTACCAAGACATGATGTAACGGTCCTTGTCCTCAACATGCTCACTATGTTCTCCAGAGCATCTAGATCTGTAGGAGCTTGTTCGATCGCAGTTGCGCGACTTTGTTAATGGTGCCCTCAATATCGAGGAAGGCGACCATGGTATATTGTTTATATTCCAGTGATCGCTCTATAATACTTACTACTTCGTGTAGCGCTGTTTCTGTAGCGTGACCCATAGGGAAGGCATGTTGACTGCATGAGAGTCGTGATGCACCCTCGAGTCGATGCCTTAGATATGAATCTTCTCAGGGTTTAAAAAACTGCAGTCGAAACCAAAAACTGTTGAACAAAAAACGAAAATATGTGTACAACTTTTCGAATTTTGAGTTGGCATAACAGCGACGGTTTAAATTTTATGAAGCAGAAGTAAAATAAACAGTTATTTTTTTGGAAAATGACAAATGAAGAAGTGGAAGAAATGGCAGTTTTTCTACTTTGACTGCAGTTTTTTAAACGCTGAATCTAGTAGTCTTTTCAGAGTTTAAAGCAGAAAAGATGATAAGCTTATTGGACGAAAGTCATTTGAAAACCACCTTTACTGTCCTCTAATCTGGCAATTTTGGTGCAAAAAAAGTGAAATGTGACCACGGAAAGAACAGATTTTTTGCAACGATTTTAAGTACGAATTGGAACATTAAAAATACGGCCAATGAGGTAAATCGGAGAACAGGGTTTTTCACAGAGGTTCAAAGCTCTCTATCTGCTAACCACGTGGGGCTAGCAAAAAGCAATTCCTCTCTTTGAAATACCCAAGTAACTCACGATTTCCGGTTTCTGACCGACTCACCAAAAAAAGTGCTCGATGCACCCTCCTAAAAATGAACCTTGGACTTTTTTAAGATGACATTTTAAATATTTCGGCTCCAGCTTTGACCTCTCGTGAGCTGGACCAGTTTGAAAAAGGGTCTATTTTTGCATGTTTTGTTAATTTGTGAATCTGTTTCCTTACCAAAATATACAAGTTGGGTATCGTAAGAAAGGTTTTTTTAAGGCGCGTCCAACTGTATATACAATTTGTCCAAGGTCGATCGTCCATGATCCTTTTTTTTAAGGATTTTCTGTAAAAATAACGGTTTTTTAATTTTTTGTTCGAGGTTGTTTGTAATAAAAGTGCCAAATTAACATATTTTATTCTTTAGTCGATTTAATTAAACACGTGTCTCAGGTTTTTTTGAAATTCGTGCTAGTTCGCGTTTTGACAAAAATGCAATGGGGTGGTAACCCTTCGTTTTATATAGGGCAATATGGGTATCAAATTTTTTCTTTTGCCAAGTACATCATCTTTGTATGTAAATAATTTAGATTTTTGCAAATTAGATGCATTTTACACGGTGCTCTGGAATATATATTAATGAAATTTTGTAGTAACGCTAATATGATAGCAAATTTAGTTTCTAGATCATGTATGAAAGAAAATGGGACTAAAGAAAGAAAAAAAGAAAGGATCCACGACTTTTTTGCGGCATATTTTTTCACAAATTAAAAAAAATTCTAGTCGTGGATCCTTTCTTTTTTTCTTTCTTTAGTCCCATTTTCATCCATACATGGTCTAGAAACTAAATCCGCTATCATTTTAGCGTTACTACAAAATTGCATTAATATATATTCCAGAGCACCGTGTAAAATACATCTAATTTGCAAAAATCTAAATTATTTACATACAAAGATGATGTTCTTGGCAAAAGTAAAAATTTGATACCCATATTGCCCTATATAAAACGAAGGGTTACCACCCCATTGCATTTTTGTCAAAACGCGAACTAGCACGAATTTCAAAAAAAGCTGAGACACGTGTTTAATTAAATCGACTAAAGAATAAAATATGTTATTTTGGCACTTTTATTACAAACAACCCCGAACAAAAAATTCAAAAACCGTTATTTTAACAGAAAATCTTTAAGAAAAAGGACATGGATGATCGTCCTTGGACAAATTGTATATACAGTTGAACGCGCCTTAAAAAAACCTTTCTTACGATACCCAATTTGTAAATATTGGTAAGGAAACAGATTCACAAATTAACAAAACATGCAAAAATATACCCTTTTTCAAACTGGTCCAGCTCACGAGAGGTCAAAGCTGGAGCCAAAATATTTAAAATGTCATCTTAAAAAAGTCCAAGGTTCATTTTTAGGAGGGTACATCGAGCACGAATTTCGCTTCCATACAACTTGAGTCGCTCTAATGTACATATTTTAAACAACCGCTTAAATACAGCCAATGTAAGAAGGCCTACATTAATGAGCGACCCGAATGATATGCTAATATCGATGTTCCTCAGGAAGTCTGTAGGTGACAACTCATAACAACTATTCGCTGAAGCTCAGCTGATTTATGCCGTGTAATGACTTACCGGCCTAGAAAAATGCAGAAACATACATTGATATAAATCTAACTCCTTGGCTTTGCGGGCGACTTGCATGGCGATGAATGGATTTTCCATCATGATAATCCACCGATTAACGTGGGGATGTAGACAAAGGCGTTCTTTGACACTCGGTTGATTATTATTAATTAAGAAGTCTTGCTCATATAATTATTTGGCTAACGTATGTACTGGATATTTTGTTTTATTATTGCGATTAAATGTTATAGATAGATGAAATCTTTATTTATTTAGAATTTCTTATAAAATTATGTACAATTTATTTAATATGTACTAATAAGAAAGATGTTTTACGACTTGCTTTAAACCGTCAGCCGGAAGTTTGGATAAATTTATAAACAATTTTTGTACAAATTTTCGCTTTTTGAGTTGGCTTGGCAGCGACTGTTGACATTTAATGACTCAAAAGTAAAAGCAACAGTTTTTTTTGGCCAATGACAAAAGAAGAAGTTTACGAAATGGCAGTTTTTTTACTTTGAATGCAGTTTTTTAATCGCTGGTACAGACAACAACCTAGGCACTGAACTATAATCTGTGCCCATGTTCTGTAATTCTCGCGTCGAGAAACTTATCGATTGAAATGTGTGAAATGAAACAAACATGCCATATATTGAAACAAACTGCTGTTTTTATCACTTAACTGTGTCTTTAACTTTTTTTGGGGGAAAAACTAGCTGTTACGTAATTACTCGCCAATTTACAAAAAAAAGTGTGTCTGTAACATTTTTGCAAAAAAAAGTTAAAAATGAAAAATGCAAATTATAATAATAATAATATTTTGTTCTTGGCACATTTTTTTTATTGTTTAATTATTTTGCTTTTAATATTTTTATAAAATATAAGAATTTTTATAAAGCTCGTTTGCAAACATGAGTAACAGACACAGTTTTTTCTCACTTTTCGAGAAACGATGGAATATTTTGTATCACATCTTTTTCGATGCGAGAAGTTCTCACTAAAGTTACAGAACATGGGTCCTGGAATACATTACACTTTAGTCAAAGGCCAGTATAGTTTATTTGCTTTGTTTCTGGCCTAAAAAGCCTAAGGAATTCTTTTAGGACATCTTTAAGATTTTTATATTAACCACAACAGCCACATGTTGCCCGGGTCTACTAGATTTTATAGTACCAGATTCGAATCTTGTCTGAGGATATTTATTGGAGGCCTGTAAATTTTAAGTCACAGACAAACTTGAGTTACTTGAGCAAAGTCAGGTAAAAGGATCTTCTTCAAAGCACACAAACATCAAATTTTTGTAATATTTTTAAAAATAAATACAGTTGAAATAAAGTTGCCGCATTGCGAATCGATATTAATACATCTCGTTTTTTTTTATCTGTCGCTTAGGACACCTTCCTTGAAAGTAATAATTTTCTATAACTCTGAATATTCATGATTTTGAAAATTTCAAGTCGTTTTTTATCAACATGTATTCGGTTGTGTGTCTGTGTCTATTTTCCTATTTTAGGCTGAAGAATGAGAAGCAAGTTACTCATTCGTATACATTGTGATTTGAATTTACTTACAATTTTCTTAGTTAAACATAATTTTAGAGTAGTTACAATTTACGCTTGTATAGTTCATAGGTTTTCCAGCAAAACAAAAAAGAGAAATGAAAAAAGGTTTGTTTTTCTAAATTGAATATATGAATGGTTATTCATATGTAAAAGGTTTTAGTTTTTGCTGAATACAAGAGGAAGATACAGTGGGAAAGGGAATATGAAAAAATATAATTAATTTGAAAAATAATTTTCATAAGCTCTTAACGCAAGTTGAAATATTTAAAAAAAAAGTACAATGAGCAAAACGACACTGAAAGTTTATCTTAATTTAAGAAAAGTTTAAATTGCTGTTTTAATATTCCAATTACTTATACGGTTTGTGGAAGTAGATTCCTAGTAACTTTTTCATTAACCGTAGAATGCATAACTAAAAGATACCACATAAATGTGTAGCCAGGGTACCCGTATACCCCATTGTAATTTTTAATAATTTTCAGCTTCACAGAACAAAAAAATTATTTTAAATACCGTTTAATAAACATATAAACAAATTAATTAAATAGTTAAACGTATTAAATAAAATAATTTTTTAATTATTATAACAAAAAAAAAAAAAAAATTATACCAAAAACTATAAATGACGAACCCTAATTTCCTCTCCGTACAACACATAACAAAAAATAACACAAAAACGTATAACCAGGGAACCTGTGTACCCCATTATAATTTTTAGGCATTAAGTCTTACAGAAAAAATTATTAAACTTAAATATTTAAATATAAATGATATTATTTAATGTATTTAATTAAAAATTCTTAAAACCGCTCTTTACTCGCACATTTTTTCATATAACTTCTATTGGGTACACGGCACTATGCTTCGTTCCCATATAACGAAGGGACAAAAATAGAAGGAGTTGTCAGATACACTAGCATAAAAAAGCTTAGTTAAGAAAAATTAAAATTTTTGGAAAAATCGGTCCAAGGACACGCCTACCTCCCATGTGTCCTGAAATTGAAAAATGTAATTTTAGCTTCAATAATGCCCACAAAATTACAAAAAGTGGTCATGCTGATACAAATGCAACTTGCAACGTGTGTGTAAATTTTTATTTAAATCGGGCTAAGGACTCAAGGTCCTGCTATATATCCTCTTTCTTAAAAACGCTATCACTCCTACAAAAATTGTCCGATCGTAAATTTTGACATGTAAGTTGATATTTGCAAGATATATATTTATGCCAAATTTGGGTACAATCGGATTATCAATGTGGAAAATACAAGAACATTACTAATTGAAAAAAAGGCTAAAACGGTTAAAATGCTCTTGCAAAAACAAGACTATAAGGATATTTGAAAGATAACATAAATGAAAAAATTAAAGAGGAAAACTAGCAATGTTAACGTCATTAAAAAATGATGAAAAAATCATATCGCACTTGATCCATCAAAATTTTTTATTTTCCAATTTTCGCAAAAAATCGACGCGTAGTATTCATATCCGCTGTAAAAATATCGTGCTGTTTTACTTTTTGGTAATGAAATGGTTGGTTTAAAAATTCTTTTTCATATGCCTTTAATATTAAATTTAAAATTGTTTTGCTTCTACTGAACATTTTGAGTTAATACCCTCCTGTTGATTAAGTGCGATATATTTCCATAAACAAATTAAAATTTTGGATTTTGAAACACTGCCACTGCGACTGGAGCATAGGGCGCCGAAATTTCATCATTTCTTAAAAATTATAATAGCTTAACTTAATAATTATTTTTATCACTCCTAAAATAAAAAAAGTTAAAAAAACATATAAAGACAAACTTATAACAAAGCATCATCGCTACTTGATTCTTCCCAAAACCAATTTTCGCTTAACGAAGAACTCATCTCGTCTTCTATTATCTCATCTTCGATTTCAACATTTTCTCCAAGAATATATTTCCCAATTTCAGCATCTATTATTTTACTTTTAATCCTAATGTTTCTCTTTGATGATAATACGAGATCTGAAGACAACAACAAATATGGCATTAAATTAAAAACACCGAAGGTTTTTAAAAACTTAGCTCTAGTTATTTTTTTTTTTTTTAATTTTTTTAAAGGTGTTTGGAATGTGTAAAAAAAACTATTTAATGTTTGTAGAACATTTTAATCCTTTAAACACACGTTTTAAAGGTTTTCAATAAGAATATTTAAAAAAGAGACATAAATGACTCCTAAAAATAGGAGTCATTTAATCCTAAAAATGGGAGATAGAGGGTTAGATAATATTTTTTTTTTTTTTTTATTTTATTTATTTATTTATTTATTTAAAAACTTCAGTGGGCCATAAAAAAAGAACTCGAGCTAAATTTTGAAAATACTTCAGTGGTTTTGGTCTACTATTGACATAATTAAATTTTTTTATTATTTAACATTCAAAATATTAAACACTCTTAAATGCCTGATATTTGAGTAAAAATCATAAAATTAGGCATTTCAAAAAACGCATTTTTTTTAAGTTGTGGTAAAAAATAGGCACTAATTTTTGAATACCCTGTTAGTTAAGAGTATAAACTTACAAAAAAAAAAAAAAAAAATATCTAATTTTATATAATTTTTTTTATACTCCATCAAACTTAAGTAATTTTTGGATTTTCAACAAAAAAAATGTGTTTTTCAGAGCAATAAAAAAAGTTATTTTGTAAATAAATACTAAATTATAAATTTTAATTTAACTGCAAATATATCAAAATACTTGAAAACCAAATTTCGAGCGACTTTTTAAAAAAATGAATTTTTCAGAATTATTTTTGTGAAACAACTAAAACTCATTTTTCTGTTAAGTAATTTTTGCAAGAAATTATCTGCTTTTAACGCCCTCTCGTGGTGGCAGAAAAATTTTTTTTGTTAACATTTATTTGAGATACCTTATTATCTTTCAAAAAATCTGTATTTAAAAACAATTTGAGACAAAAAATTTTTTTTGATTTTTGTCTATGGGTCGAAGCATAGTGCACGGGTACCCCGGTTATGCGTTTGCGTTGGTGTCATCTTTGGAAGCTAAAAGTTATGGAAGCGCTAAAACGAATTTCATAAATAAAGCAACTCAAAAAGACTTGAATTCCCTGAATCCGAAGTTTCAATACTCTATTAGTATTGGTTTTGCAGCTAGAAACGTTAAAAGTTGCTTGTGGACACTCTGGTACCTGGTTATGCATTTTACGGTTAAAACACCATTTACAATTTTGAATCTTTGCTGTTGTTTATAAGATAACAAATTTTATTTTTTGTCTAATAATTAGCCGCGTAAAAAGCATTTCATGTGTTACTTGAAGCGTAGGAAGTAAGATATGGACCCCCAGCTTTAAAATCACAATTTTTACTGCGTTGGATTTGAGGATTTAAAAAGTTGTTTCGAAACTTTTGTCACGAACTCTTATAAGAACACATTTCCTTGTTATTAATAAGCAAATTGCCCACTGTTTCTTAGTTTAAGAAACTTAAACTTTTTTAATCATATGAATTTTCTAATTCATATAGTTTTTTTTTTTTCATTTCTGGTTGAATATGTAAAATTTTGCAAATTTATCTTATAAAATGCAAAACTAAACCGTTGCCACAGATAGAAAAAGAAGTTGTATTTTTTTTTTTTTTTTAAAGGATAAACTAAATTTTCTACGTGCTTGTGTGGTTACGTAAAACTTAAATAAATGAAATTGAAAATATAATTTCCGTATAATCTCCTTTTTTGTGGCAAGAAAAATAAATAAAAAATAATAAACGGTAAAAATAAACGATTGAATCAACATAAAATTATGAAAATTTTACAAGAACTTCACGAGGAACTTTACGTAAATAAATATAATGAAATATTTTCAGCATCAAAAAAAAAAAAAAAAAAATTTACAAAAATGTCCAGGGGATCACATATTTTATCCAAAATGTTTGGGAAAAACAGCTGCTTTTCTCTAAACGCTTTACGAGTTTTACGAATCCCTTGTGTATTTTAAAAAGAAAAAAAAGCAATTTTCTAGATCAGCCGGAATGTGAAAAAAAATGTTTGGCTCTCAACGGCACATTTGTGATATTTACAAAATATGGGTGTATAGAACTCGATAAAAACAAAACAAAAATACACTTTACATATAAAACCGATTTAATTTGCATGCTCGTAGGTTTTAAGCATGGTCAAGATGTCCTGTTTTTGCACTTCTTAGCCTTTAAACACTAACTTAAATAAAATCTAATGAAAGCTAAATCTGTTTATTTCTTCTAGTATAAAAGGAATTAAGAGATATTTGTGAATTGTTTTTTTTACCACAATAGTGGAGAGGGACATAAAATTTCATCCTGAGTCTATATAACGATGTCCGTTCGGTGTGCATAGTACTGGGCGTAATTTTGGTGTTAATTTTTAGAAATTTGCTAAATACGTTACAACTGTTGTAAAGCCTGAGAATTGGTGCATAAGTTCACATGGCCCCCATACAAACTTCTTTCCGAAAAAGTCTTTGTGCCCATAAACAACATAATAAGAATATGAGAAAAAAACAGAACTTTAAAGCAAATAATTTTTTCAAATCAAATATTTACCTTTTAACTACATTTCCTGTTGAGCCAATGTCTGGTGTATCAGGTAAAATAATATCATCATTTCTAGCGCCAGTATATATTTGGAACCTGTATGAATATCCTTGGCTGTCACTAGGGTGATCGATCGAATAGTATTCGACCGGTTTTAGCCGGTTATTTTAGTTTTGCCCAAGTCAAATATTTTAAAAAGTCCATTTTTCGAATATCGAATAAACCGGTTATTTTAGTAAAATAAACCGGTTATTTTAGTAGTGTATAATTTATATACGTTTTCCTTACTTTTGTTATAAATGTACCAGTAATTGAAGTATTTTTCTAATTGAATATTTGGCAAACTTAAACTTTTAATAAAGAATGTCAATACAAAATGTAACAAAAGTCCAAAAAAACATTATGAGCAATGTAAATACAAATCGCTTATTTAAGCGTGTGTTCTTGTAACAAAAACCAAAAACAATTCAAAACACTGCAAAATGAGTTCAGCTTAAAAAGTAATCAGCAATTTGACATTTGAAAGATGTCATCTCTGGTGATAATATAATATCGAACTGATATAAAAGACGATGGTGCTTAAATGGCCCTAAAATAATAAGTTGCAAAGCTTCTTCAACGTCACGACTTATTAATCACTTTAATGAGTCTACAATCTTGACATAAATATATGCCAAGTAAAACATGACTCTGTTCCAAGTAGTTTTTATGAGGCTGGAAATAATTCTTTACTTAAATATGCTGCCAGTAATTAATGAAAAACTCTTCAGTAGTTCTAGCATATCTTCATGCTTAAAACTACACCATACCGGCGAAATCAACGATATGGAAAAATTCTTCAGTTTTATTTATTAAATTACCAAGAACTTAAAACAAAATTGAAAGAATCAAACAATCTCATGGAAGGGTTTAAAAAGTGACCGACGAATTAACAGATGCCATACAAAAAGCATGTTCATATTACTATTCGTTTCTATAATGCTGAACAACAAAAATTGAAAAATATAATCCTGGATAAAAGGTTTTGTTTGCAACTTTTCAAAAATATGGCTCAAGTTTACTGATTCGTAAAGACATGCTTAACCATCAACAAATTAACTCATTTAAAATAAATTTCTGTGAATATCTCAAATAATAAATTTATTAAATTCCTATAATTTTTTAAAACCAAAGTTTTTCAAAATTTCTACAGCTATGTATGTTCTCACCTATTAAATATTTGATGTCCAACACGTAACCACTAATTTTCTTAAAGAATTGTTTGCTTTTGCAAAACGTTTGGCTAGAGCAAACATTATTTAACGGTTTCTTAACTACATTATACATAAGTACAATTATTATATTAGAAATAAATAGAAATTGTTAAAAATAAAGCCTAAGTTTAATCAATTTACTGGTCACGCTTTTTTTATTTTATAGTTAAATATTTGTTAAGTCTGAACATACCTTAAGTCATATCTATGTATTTTGTATGTTCCTTACCTTCGTGAATTGTTTTGTTTTTATTCAAATTAACTTTTTATTACAAAAACTTAATTTGATTTTTGTATTTTTATGTATTCGAATTAAAACCGGTTAACCGGTTATTTTTAAAATGCTTAACCGAAAACCGGTTTTTTTAAAATAGCGACTATTCGGAATATTCGAAAACCGGTTATTGAAAAAAGTCGAATAATCGATCACCCTAGCTGTCACACAACACGAAGAGTTTTACGGCCCATGGATGCGGCTTGTCTAGTAAATATTGCCGTAAATAATGAGCGATTTTGGTTGAACACATTTGTTCATCAACACATAAGCGAGCATTTTTTGGAATAATATCAAAACGCTCAACCAAATGTGTTGCAACTTTTCTAATTCTGAAAATAGGATCGTAGCCAATATTACCCTTCTGGACTCTGTTAGACTCAAATGACAAATATTTCTTTATTTGTTCAAATCTATATGCCGAAATCCATATTCGCTCCAGTGTGCCTGAATATTGCGGTAACGGAATAATGACATGAATATAAGGTCTCCAATGTATCGCCGAACTCCGGTCGAGTCGATTTGAAACTGTGTATTTACATTTTCTATGAATGCAGCGCGATTTGTTTCTAAGCTTATTAGTTCACTGCAAATGGCAAATCATTTTTTCCCCGAAAGGCTACCTCGTTTACGTGCAACTGCATAAAATGGTTTTAAATTCCGAAGAGTTTTTTGTTATATCTGCCAAAGCTTGCATTTAAATTCTATACATTACTGTTTTACAGATACAAACGTTTTTATATACCTACTACCCCCTGTGAACCCGCCTATGATGGTACTGCGATAGCGCTATTTTGTGGGCTTTAAAAGACGTGGCCACCTGTTGTTTTTTTGATGTCGAAGTAATGTCTTCCGATGTAGGCTTATATTGTGTTGCATTAAGCGATTCACCAATAGTATTCAAACTGCAATTGCTTGCTTTAATAGATAAGCTAACTGCATTTGTAAGCTTTGGAGAATCTAAAACTTTTATACAGTCATCTATCATTTCATCTTCAGGCATTATTTCATCGCACAGATAATCTAGGTCTTCGACGCTATCATCCAAATCTTCAAGTCAACTTTGTGCTGACATCTTAAAATCGACAATTACTTATTTGCTAGTCCAAAAAACAAGAAGTTATATCGGTTACTTCTTATTCCGGTAAAATACGTTACAACGGTATAGCGATCTTATTTGTAAAGTCTAATGATATTGAGCTCCTGGCCATTTGTCATTGCGTCCTAAGAAGTTTGTATCAAATATGGTTTTTTAACCATGATTTTGCTGCGTGTAGGTTTCGATTTAAATATTTAATGCAAGTGTCAATTTGATAATTTACACAAAGATCAGACATTAACTAGTGTTTAATTCGGACTACTATAGAAGAAATCGGTAAATTATTTTAATTAATAAATATTTTTTAAAGTTCTGATTCAAGAAGCAGCAAATAATATAAAGAAATACACTTAACGCCGGGATTCACTTTCATATTCAGTCGTACGATTTTGTCGAAAAAATTCGCCTAAAAGTTAAATTGAGTGACAGATTTTTTGACAAGTCTGTCTTGCAAATGCTTATTGAGTTGAATTTTGTTGTAAAGAAGCTGAGTTATATGATTTTGCATTATAGTGAAACATTTAGAACAGATTTTGCAGACATTTTTTTATGTCGAATAAAATTTCGTCATATTTTCGTGTGAGTGAATAGTATGATTGTGTAGGATAACGAATATTGGCCTTAAAAAGTATAAGATCAAAGAAAAGATTATATTTAAAGCGAACATCACAAACGAAGCATTTAGCTGTAGCTTATATTCTGTCGAAATTTGGCATAAATGGCTACATAAGTTATAACCAACATACTGAAATCCCAAAAAGTATTCTTTTTTATTTATAATTAAGTTTGTCTTTTAATATATTTAATAGCACGCAAACATGTGCAAATAATTAAATGCAATTAATAAAGCGATTAATACTACATATATAAATATTAGTGCTGGGATACTATCGATATTTATCGATAGTTCAGATTTCACTATCGATATATCGATATTACAGGGACTATAAGATATTCTATTGCAACTTTAAATAATTTTCTAAATTGGTTTTGATTCTCAACCCAAAAAAGTAATCAATCTCGCGGACTTATCCTCTAATGGTCGTTCATTGTTTTGTCCTATGCTCGCAATTGCAATTGCATTTGGATTTGCATTTGTTTTTTACAACATTACAAAAATATTTGACATTTCAGTCCCTATATAAACATGTACAAAATTCGACTTAAAGGCGTTTAATTAGCAGTAAAAAGCACAGCTAAGAAAACCATACCACTTGCCATTCTTGTTGTTTGTATTCGTTGCTGTAATTCAGCGCGAATTAATAATAGCAAGTAAAAATTTGCGGCAAAAAACTGTGTGTGAATAGCTGTTGTTAGATGTCTTTATATCTGTATTTTAAATAATAAAAATATCGATATTTATATTTTTCCTATCGATATTTTCGATATTTTAAGACTATCGATAATATCGATAGTCTATCGATAGTTTCCCAGCACTACATGCACTTGGGTCCTTATAGCGGTCCCTTTGTGATACCCATAGCCAGTAACAAGAGTCAGCCAGTATCCACCAGAATATTCCCAGAGGTCACTGCAGCCCCGAACCACCCCGATTCCTTGCAGAACAAGGAGATCGATTTCAGTCCCACATTGGACAAATCGTCCAGACATGGCAATTCTGGTCTCCCAAAATGCCTAAACCTAATGCTCCCCAGACCGGGGCATTAGCAAAGAAAGTGAAACACCGTCTCCTCCTCATCATGACAACTCCTACATGAGTCCCTATCATCCAGTGACCCGTGATGACCGATATCACTGTCCTCATCCGGTTCCTGCCGAGATCGAGTAGTACACGCGCTCTCACCGCGTCATTGCCAGGCCATCAAGCAGGTATGCTACCCCTGCCATCTCCCCTGAGCCCTTCTGTACGACTTTCGTCTGATGAGAGTCTTGCAGCGGGCCATTGAAGTGCCAATCAGGCCGTCGACGAACATGTCGTCCAAGAGACAGCCCCGTTTGGCTAGACCGTCCGTAGTTTGGTTACCCAGGCATCCACTGTGCCCTGGTACCCATGTCAGCGTTACACTGGAATGTTTCGCGATCTCATTTAGAGACATCCTGCATTCCACTGTTAGCACAGATGTCGTAAAGACACCAGCCAGAGCTGCAATGTCAGCCTTGCTGTCAGTACCATAGTACTTCAGCCAGTTTGCCGCCCGCTTTATGGCAGAGATTTCCGCCTGCAGCACACTACTGCCATCTGGCAGTCTAAAAGAGACCCTAATGTCCAATTCCTCAATGAAGAAACCCCAACCCACTCTATTGCCCATCCTGGAACCATCGGTGTAGACCCGTATCAGAGATCGCGTATTATCGAGCAGCTCATCATCATTACCATGATGAACCGTAAACAAAGCACCCGTTACAAATATTAAAATCTTTGGTAAGTTTTCCGTCGAATGTGATTTGTAGAAAAACATTTTGTCCCTTTGGATAAGAGTAAATAATTTACATTTTTATGTATTTTCACACCTTATCTACAATCCACCGAAATTCACGAATTTCCACTAATACAATCAAAAATAAACCTTAACATAGATTTTAACACATGTGTATGCAAATTTTAAGCATGTATTTTATTACAACATACATTTATGTGTGAGTTTTAACACTTTCAATATAAATTCTAACTACCATAAAATCTCATATTAGAGCCATAAAAAGAACAATTTAAATTTCGATTATGGTAAAGAAATCGAATTGCGATTTTACTATTGGAAATTTTTAAATTGAGTCGAACACTTTCAGTTTGCATGGGATCAACCCTTGATGTTTACTTTCTTTAAAAATGTGCGTATTTAGTGGAGCTGATTTTTATGGCCTCGTTGCAAAAGTGTGGGAAAGTGTGTATGTGTTTTTAATGTATTCTTGATATCGGCTAAAAAAAAAATTCAGCTTAGCTGGCTTTAATGTCTTGCCACTGCTTATGTTCGCTTCTATGTATGTCTGCTGCGAAATTTGTAAAGTGAAAAGTTTTGTCAATACTTTTGTATTTATATAAAATTCTAAAATAATATAAAATTCTTTTCAATATACCAGCGTCAACATCATCTCAAACAAAACACTTCTATCGTTGACAAATTTTTATTTTATTTCCTTGCTATGGGTGTAGTTTTTTTTCATCGTTTTGAGCTGTTAAAGGAAGTATTTGTTAAATAAAATTTGTTTATCATTTAAATTTGATTTCTATCCGATTTATCCTTTAAATTTGTTGCAATTGAAAGGATTTTGTTACATTGATACGCTCCGATGATGTTTGTTTTGTGTTTACGTTGATTTCTGAAAGGTTGTTCTGTATAAACACAAACACATCCAAACAAATATGTCGTATTTTTGCCGTTATATTGCGTATTTTGTTAAATATCCTTTCGTGTGAGTTTGTGTGTGTGTTTAGATGTGTTGAGTTTATGGTTTGTTTTGATTTGCATGTGACACGTTTGATTTGATTTTTAAATTACCTCCATGTTAGCAGGAAGTAGTTGTTGATGGTTGGGTGTATTTGTAGGTATTAAAGTTCCTTTATTTTTTTTTTTTTTTTTTGCTTTATTGATACTTTGCCGTTTACATAAATGCGGAACTAATTTGTTGACATTGTCAAGATATTTAAACAATGTTTTTTATTAAATTAAAAAATAAATGTCGTCGTATTAAAAAATGCTAAAATATTCAAATACTGACAATTTTAGTGGTATGCATATTTTCACTTTTCTAAACGGTAAACATTAGATTTAAATTGTGGCAAGGTATTAAATATAAATCACTTTTAAAAAGACGATACTTAGCTTTTCATTGTGTGAAATGAGTTACAATTTCATTAAAGCGGCATGGCCACACATCAAATTGTGTTTTGTTTTGCTAAGTCAGTCCCACATTAAACTCAGGACATCCAGCTTCATTTCAATGTTATTGTTGTAGTAAACAAATTTTAATTTTTTTCAAAAATATTGAATTATTGGTCAGATAATAAATTTTAAAACTAATTATTGCTTACGCTTTTTTGAAGAAAATATAAACGGGATTAAGTCAATCCCGACATTCTTGACTAAATTATTTATTTTGTTTTTACCTTCATCTTGACATTCCCCAGGAGTAGATGCGGAACACAATATTGATATTTTTATTTATTGGATTAACCCTCATAATCCTTGCAAATGAAAGTGCCTCCAACAGTTATAAAGTAATTTTATTGTAAGAATTGTTGAAAATAATAAGAGATAAAAATGTCCTTCGAAATGCACGAAATAAAAAGAAAAACCAAAAGTTCTATTTGATTTTATTTTCTAATTGATTTAACTGATGCACCAACTGCAAAACGCAAACTTTTCAAGGATTTCGTATATTAAATTGTTTTCCGAGAGTGGGCATGGGACCCACCGTATTTTTTTTTTTTTTTTTTTTGTTATCAAAATTTCTCCTAACAAAAAAGGTACTGCGACCAAATCAGGTCTATTCTTCCCACACCCCTTAAGTTGGCCAAAAGACCCTCGGCTTCCCAAAGGAAACTAAGTAGGTCTTTTACCGGTGTTGCACCGACTCGGGCACGCCTATCGCGTCGTGCTCTAAGTGTCTCCTGGCCCATGCAAGTTCCGGGCAGTTACACAGTATATGCCCTGTGGACTCGTCCCTTTAAGACACATTCCTGGTCCTCTGCCAGGCCCATCCGACACAGATGCTAACTGACCGTGTGGTGACCTGTCAGATAAGCCGCCAACAGTCGTAGCTCCCGTCCATTGAAACCCTTCGTCCCTATTGTCCTATCGAGAAAGATGGTGCCTACGGTAAATTATGAACCAATTTCACGAAATTTTCACAGAAAAATAAAAAATTGTCTAATCAACAAATTCATTGAATCAAGCAAACCCACCCATTTGTTGATTTTGCACCTATTACCAAATTGATTATATTGATTACTAAAAATTTTAAAAATTTAATATTTTTTATTTTTTTTTTTCTTTTCAATAAATGATATAAAAAAATAATCAACAAACTTTGCCGTTTCAAACAATGTGTTGATTGATTTTGATAATTTTCCACAACTATTTCACAAGTTTAAATTATTTTATTTTAAACTCAATAATTTTTTGTAATTTAATTAATATAGCAATTCAAAATTTATTTCAAAAAACTAACTAAAATGTCAATTAAATCAAAATTATATTTTTTATTTTCTTAAAAAAAAAAAAAAAAAAATACTTTTAAAATAATTTTTTCAATTGATAAAAATGAATTGATAATTTTTTCTGTGTTGTTATTTAATTTTTTATTAAAACTTTAATTGTTCATCTTGATTCAAATCGGTCCATAAATGAATGAGATATGAGCAAAAAACCACGACTGCTTCTAATTTTACCCATAAATCACTTGTTTTGTTTTTAATTGGCATTTTTTCTGTACGTCTGGTTGTTTTTTTTATCTAAAGAACGGTAAGAACCGTAAGATATTGTTACGAAACTTAAATTATGTAAGAATTATTTATATAGTTTTCTATCATATTAGTAACTTTAAATTGTCATGTATAATTGTAAGGGCCGATGTTGAATGTGAACCACACCTAAACGCCAAGTTTTTTTCCGAATTTTATTTGACATTTCTCTATTTCAGACTTACTCAATTTGAACCAAGGAGAGATACACAATCCAACAATGGGCAGAATGGTGGCAAGAAATGGAAACAGTGGATGATCAATTTTCGAAGAAAATCATCTTCAGTGATGAGGCACATTTTCACCTCAGTGGATTCGTCAATAAACAGAATTGCCGCATTTGGGCGAATGAGAATCCAAGAGTGATTATCGAAAAACCAATGCACCCACAAAGAGTGACTGTTTGGTGCGGTTTATGGGCTGGCGGCATCATCGGGCCGTATTTTTTCCAAAATGAGGCCGGTCAGGCAGTTACTGTGAATGGTGTTCGCTATCGTGAGATGATAACGAACTTTTTATGGCCCGAATTGGAAGATATGGATGTGGACGATATGTGGTTTCAGCAGGACGGTGCCACTTGCCACACAGCTAACGAAACAATGGCTCTTTTGCGCAACAAATTCAATGGCCGTGTTATCTCACGTAATGGCGATGTCAATTGGCCGCCAAGATCATGTGATTTGACACTGTTGGACTTTTTTCTTTGGGGTTATTTGAAAGAAAAGGTGTACGTCGATAAGCCAGCAACAATTCAAGAGCTAAAGGATGAGATAATTCGGCACATTAACGGCATAGAACCTCCATTATGCCTCAGGGTCATCGAAAATTTGGACCATCGGATGGAGGTGTGCCGCCGTGGTCGCGGCGCCCATTTGGCCGATATTTTGTTCCATACATAATTGAGTAATACCAATATATCATAATAAAATAAAATTACAATAATTTCCTAAATAGTTTGTTTTTAAAATCAACATCGGCCCTTGAAATTTAACCAATGGTTTTAGAACATAATAAATTATTATAGTTATGAACAGAGAATACTAAAATGCTTTTTTTGCTTTCTTGCTTTTTTGTTAGCTGTTTTGTATAAAACCTGCTGTTTTTTGCTTCTTTTGCAATGGTGTTTCTTTTTTTTTTTTGGATTTTCTTGTTTTAAATTTCCATATTAGTATTAAAAACTTCGTATGTTACTACCAAGCCGAATTCCTCTATAAAAGTGAATTCGCCTTCGTTACTACTTCTGCAACTCTGTTTTCATTTTAAAAACAATTAACTGAAATCATTGTAGGCTGTTAAAAATAGAAATAAATTAAAAAGTTTAAAAAATGCCGAAAGAGAAAAGTAATAAAAAAAAAAAAAATTTATTATTAACAAGTTAGAGTGCTATATTCGGCTGTGCCGAATCTTTGATACCCTCCACCAACAGTTCGAATGTTTAAGGAGTAATATCTGTATGAAGTCATTATTATCTTAAACTGTGACGGTTTGTTATTAATTATGGTTTAAGGGATACTAAACTGTTTTCCGGGAGTAGGGTTTATATGGGGCCTAGGGTAAATTATGTACCGATCTTCACGAAATTTCACAGTATCATTTATAGTCCTATAAAACTGTGACGAGTTAAAATTTGTTACGCTAGCGTTATTTTTTACGGTTTTAGGCGTACTAAACTGTTTTCCGGGAGTAGTGTTTATATGGGGCTTAGGGTAAATTATGGACGGATCATCACGAAATTTAACAGCGTGATTTCCAGTCAAATAAAACAAATTTTTGCAAAATCTTATCTCATTCCGTGCCTTGTTCCAGCATTTATGTTATTTTTTGTAACAAAATTATCAATTTTTTTAGATGGTGGTTCCACATTTTGATTCATACCCAGTAAAAACTTCGCCTACAAAATAATGTGTTTAGTAATCAGAAAAACATGAAGGCACTACTTACAATTCTACTGAAAGAACCAATGAATTTTACAAGGCATATCCCAAAAATTTAAAAGTAAGTCATTATTTTTTTACTTAAATACATCCAGAAAAAAGTAGTTATAGAAGTTGTTATACATGTAGTTATAGAACAGTGATAGTCCCTCCATAGGCTCGCGAGTCAGTCAATAATCGTATTTTTCACACAGACACGGTCGGCAATTCACATGTATACAACAACTTTGTTCGTTTCAAAACATCAGACTATCTTCAGTCTCTGCGTGCGTTCGGGGCTTGGTTAGTTTGGGGCTTGGTTATCACTGTTATAGAAGAAAGCTACTAAATAATAAGTTAAAGAAGCTATTCGTTTTGAAAAAGTAAGCGAAGTTTTTACTGGGTAGCTCTGGTCCTACTGAACCAATTTTGCTGGATTTAGATCCCAAACTGCTTAGGATAACTACAAGCAATTTGGCACCAAGTTTGTTCATTTCTTTTGAGTTGTTCAAAAGTGACCGTGTTTTCAACAGACGGACAGACGAACAGACAGACAGACAGAGGGACATGGCTAAATCGACTTAGAATTACTCAAGGACCCAGAATATATATACTTTATGGGGTCTGAGATGAATAATAAAAAAGTTTCACACGGAATGACAAACTTAAGGTCCCATTAGCCGACCGTAAATGTAGAAATGTAATGTAAACAGCTGATCGTTTCTGTTATATGGAAAGCAATGCAAATGCTTAACTGACTGTAATGTCATTTAACCGTAACGTGCCAACCTGTAGAAAATAGAATTTCATTACGAGGTTACGTGACAGTTGTAGATAGTGATGGGCTGCCTTTATTTTATATGCAATGCGGATAAAATCACTCTTTTTATTTGGTACTTTTTCAGTTATAATATCTGTGGACTTTTGACAAAATAAGTTACAATTCATACATATTTTCATTTATACAAATATATGTTTAGACGTAAAAAATTAACAAATGAAGACATATCCGCAAACAAACAAAGTCTGGTTTTTAATAATATTAAAACCTTGTTTAGGTGTATGCACATTTTGAAATTAATGTAAGAACATGTGTACGAATATGATATAATAAATATTTGTTTTTTGTAAATTTGTAATATTAATATTAATATCAAATATTAAACTATTTATTTATTTATACATGCAAGAAATACAGTTTTTATACTATTTAAATCACTTGGTACTTTTTCTGCAAAGCGGTCACCATTTCAACATTTTTAATTCTCATCACTGTGTGTGTTGTTTTATGTATACTAATGCTTTTTTGTTTTTGGTTGTGAAAAACAGCTGACACGTTCTTACATGTTCTATAAGTGCACAAACGAGCTTACAGTACGTTACGGTACTTTACATTGCATTTAATTACATTTACGGTCGGCTGAAGCGGCCTTTAATGTACCCTCTTCACAACTAATTGTGGTGGAGGGTATAAAAATGGTAAAAACATATGAAGGAGTCTTTAAAATTGAAGAAAATTGGCTCTTTTGCAATATATGCTGCTGCAAAATAATTTGTTCGAAAACGTCTAATGTGGACCAATAGATAAGATGTGGGAAACAGCAATTGGCGTCTTCTAAGCAAGAAAACCAGCCACAGAAACTTATTACGGAATATCCAGTGACTCCAACTGCCACAACATTTCAAAAGGATCTTTGTAAAGCATTGTTAGAATCCAATATACCAATAAAAAAAAGTTAGTTCTCCCAGTTTCAAAAATTTAATTGAGAAATATTCTCAAATGTCGGTTATGTGAAAACATAAAAGCCCACATGATAGTATATTCAATTAATTAAAATGGATAATCATTCAGAAAAGCAAATTTCGATCTACCAAAGGTTGAAGTACCATTTGGTTCAAGGATTGATGTTTGACATTTGACGTCAGCAGTCGTCGATGGCTGCGAGTGTAAGATGGTAAATCCATCTGAGGAGATCGAGTGGTTGCGATCGAAACATGTCTTGGTAACCTGCCGGCCAGGGTTCGAGCCCCAGCCACGTCAAGAATGAAAGATTATCAATAACAATTTTAATTAATTTTCATGTTGTAAAAATTCCTTTCTTCATAAAAATAATTTAATGAAAATTAAATTTGAAGAACTTAAGCCTGATTATAAAATATAAAAAATTTGGATTAAAAGTATATTGTAATAATTTTGATGATGTGGAAGAATTAAAATAAAACATTTTTAAGTGCTTTTTTTTTGCTGTTTTATCAATTTCTTTTTGCTGTAAAAGTATTCAATATTGCTTTTTTTGTCTTCTCTGGTTATGAAATATAAAAAGGGGTGACTCATGAATAATTAGTTTTAGTTTGTTTGGAGACTTTAAACGGTTCGAGTCGAAACTAACAATATTGGATAAAATTGTGAACGTTATAATTAATATCAATAAAGTTTTTTAAGTTGAATAAGTGTGTTAATTTATTTTGATTTGCAATTAAAGGAACTGAACGGTTTATTTTAAAGGAAGTAAAACGAAACGCGTTTATTAAAGGAAAAACGTAACAATTTTGTCCAAATTTGGTACATATAGCTAGTTTATAAATACACAACATCTGTATAAATGAAATCGGTATTGAAATGTGGGGGTGTCACCACCCGTATAAAGAAATTATAAATTCTCTATATATCTTGAGAACGGCAAGAGCGAAAGTTTCCAAATTAGGTACATCTTGGTTATCAATACACAATATCCGACGAAATTTGGGCGGGATAAAAGAAGTGGGCGTGGCACAAAATGTATATCTAAAGTACGGTGTTTATAAAACTTTCTGTTCTTATCGCACTCTTACTTGTTATATGCATACATAAATTATTTGGCGGGGTGCAATAACGCCTTAAGAAATAAGGCCTTTAAGGCTTTATTTCTCAATGGAAAGTGAAATAAGGCCTTTATTTCCAAAAAGGTTTTATTGCACTTTGAAAGTGAAATAAAGTCGTAAAGGGGTTATTACACTTAAAATTCTTTTTAAATGAAGCAATAAAATTTCTTATTCTTATTATATTTTATTGAACAATTATATAAAATATCATATTAACAAAAAATAAGAGAACATTAATAATTAAAAAAAACAAATGTTAATTTAACTGCAACAATATTGAAAATCTTTGCTTTATAAAGTTTTTCTGCGTGGCGGCCCTCGGCCGCTCTTAGGGGTTTTCTCCTCCATGGGACGCGGCAGGTGGCTTCGCTGAATAAAGTTTCCCTGCGCGCGTCACACTACGGTTGATAATGAGTCGCGCGCAGGAAAACTGTATTCAGCGAAGCCACCTGCCGCGTCTCATGGAGGAGAAAACCCCTAAGAGCGGCCGCAGGCCGCCACGCAGAAAAAGTGTATTAAGTGAAGATTTAGGTGGCTTTTTCCTACGTAGTGCATAAAGTCCATGGACATTATGTCACTATTCGTGTGTCACAATGTTCATGGACATTATGACATGCCACCGGAAATATATACCTACATGTTCATTATGAGCAATATGTATTATTAGGAGTTGTTTAAAGATATTGGAACTACTAATCGGTCGAAATGCTGCTACCAACAACAACAAAAATCGATAAATTGAACAGTGTAACAAAAGAATAAAAAAATATAAAATAAAGGCTTTATTGCACCATTGGCTAAATTCCAATAAAGGCTTTATTTCATTTTCAATTGAGCAGTAAAGCCTTTTTCGCAAAAAAGGTCTTATTTCTCAATTGAAAGTGAAATAAAGCCTTAAAGGCCTTATTTCTTAAGGCTTTATTGCACCCCGCCAAATTATTTTACTCGGAATTACTGCCAAACTAAACATTTTTCTGCTCTGTTGCCTAATTATTTAAGTGACATTGACATTATGACAATTTTAAATAGTGTTCGAAAATAAACAGAACATTATTTAGCGATCGGCTTAGACACTTAGGAACGATATCTATTATTAAAGTGCTTGTGTAGACGAACACAACCCTTAATACCGTTCTAAACTATTTTCAAGAAAGAGCCGAACATTATAAAGTGTTTTGATCTTCCTTAAAAAAACAAAACAATTGAAGTGATACAACATTATATTTTGATGTTCAACTCTAATGTTTTTTTACATCGAAAAAGAAATGAACAAACGAATAATTTTAGCAACGACCGCAGCACGAACAGCTTGTGTGTGTTGTTTATTGGTTGTGTAAAATTATTCTGTTGTCCGTTTTTCGTAATTTTGCAAAAAATTGTTGGTTTTAAAAAAAAAACAGAAACGAACGAACACTAATGAAGTTTGTTAAAATAAAAAAAAAAACGAACGGAATTAAATGTTAACGTCGTTTTTGTTGAGTTGGATAAGAACAGTATTTTTTTTTTATTCGAAAGATGATAAACAGGGAAACGTTATTTTTTAATAATTTACTACACAAACACTATTTGCGCTTGTGTTTGCCACAAATCTACTGAACCGAACACTAAGGAGCGATATTTTGTGTTTATTTTCGAACACTGATTTTAAAACCATAAATAAAGATTCCAGATTTCTTAAAATATTAAACACACAGAAAAAATCAATGTTAAATCGTCGAAAACAAGGTTGATTCAACAGTTTTCGGTAGTGATTTTGCTTCATAGTTATTTCATGTTAATTTAACATGATTTTAAAATAACTTGCTTTAAAATAACTATAAATCATGTTAATTTTACATTGCAAAAAAATTAGAGCAAAATGTCATTTATATTGAAATAACAACCCGAATCATGTTGTATGAAAGTTATTTCAAGTTGAAACAACGTAAATTTCATGTAAGAAGCAAGTTGATTTGAAATAACAGTGAGAAATATCTTCAGAGATAATATATTATTTAAGAATAATTCAAAACACTTACCCACGAAGACAGACAAAGACAGGATATAATTATTTATTTTCCTGTTACAAATGTTTTGTATTCCCTTTTGCAGAATGCAGAATGGCCCGATATAGGTTTCATCATCATTCAACTTTGAAAATTTGATGTACTATTTAACTAAATAATTTTAACAAAAAGGATACGGGAATGTTTCATCTCTTTTTAGATTATTTTAAACATGAAAATAAAAAAAAATTATGTTTTTTCCTAATATTTTTAATAAGGCTTAAGTTCATCAAATTTAATATTCATTAAATTATTTTTATGAAGAAAGAAATTTTACAACATGAAACTTTATTAAATTTGTAATTGATAATCATTCATTCTTGACCGTGGCCGGGGCTCGAACCCTGGCCGGTAGGTTACCATGACATGTTTCGATCGCAACCACTCGATCTCCTCAGATGGATTTGCCGTCTTACACTCGCAGCCATCGACGACCGTTGACGTCAATAGTCAAACATCAATCCTTAAACCAAATTGTATTTTAACCATTGGTAGATCGAAATTTGCTTTCCTGGATGATTATCGATTTTAATTGATTCTACATGTTATTTCTTTACTTCTGTTTTCTCGTACTTTTGTCAGGAATTCTTCTTGAAGTCCTTCTTTTTCTGTTGACCTTTTTCAGCACAACTTGAAGGGCAAATGAACACATAGAGCTCGTGCCTTTTTCTGTTTAAAGTGTTGTTGTTTTTTATAAAAAACAAGTAAAACAGGTTCTTATGGTTTCAATATTGAACAATTTTATTTTTTACATTTTTCATATAAAATAAACATGAAACCAAGATAATTTTAAATAAAGTCCACAGTTTTGAAGAAATTTACGACGATTTTTAATCAACATTGCGCCGTGTTAATTTAACATTGATATTTTTTTCTGTGTGCATGCTAACTAATTATTTTTTTCTATTTGCGGCAGTACAAATATTTAACTGCGGAAAACAATAGAAAATAAATATAACTTTTCATCATGAAAACTTACAACTTTTAGGCCAGGCCTAACAAGTGTAGCCAAAAACTATTACATCAAATTTAAATTTATACCGTCACTAAATTACAGAGTTTGCAATGGTTTTTTTCACACTTTTTTGTTTAACTTCTATTCAACAATAAAATAAATAACCAAAACTTCAACAATAACATATTTCAAATGCAAATAGTCGTTTGCACACATACACATACAAAAAATATAAAGTTTCCCTGAAGGAAACCTGGGTGCAAGTGTCTCCAAGTCACCAGTTTTGTCGACTATGTTGGTGACATGGTCAACGAAGTGTCTACACTACATTACATTTGCCACTATATTTGGCTGTAATACGAAAAAGATTTTATCAATAACAACTGAGAAGTACAATTCATATAAAAGTTAAAGAAATTTTTTCTTTACAAAATGTGTAGACTTCTTTTACTAAAATTAACTAGCGATTCTCTGGTTCCAATGTCTACATATGTTCCCAAAGGAACTTCCTAGTCAGTAGTACCAACGTCAGTAGTAGATTTCCAATTACACGCACATGTTAAATGTCTATTGTAAATAACATTGCCTGGGGTATAAAAAGTCACTAGTACTGGTGTAGTGAATCAGTGTAGATTCACTAGTGACATTTCCTGCAGGGTTTGTATAGGAATTTGTTTTTTTTTTTTTGGAATATAACTTTTTCTTCTATTTTTAATATTTTTGCAGTCGTAGTGGCATTGTTTTGAATTGCACATCAATTACAGTTTATTGCTGCAGTTGTTAACACGTACTAATGTATGGCATAAAAGCTTCACTCAACGAAAAATAAACAAAACCAAACAAATTTCCTTATTTTACGGGATTACACATGCATACATGTGCATCTACACACAAACATACACGTCTATCTATTTTATGTTAAAATATTGAAGCTAAACGTAACATTCTCTCGTTTGTTTTAACCGAATGTTTTGTTAGTGCTTTGGCTGGATATTTGTTTATGTGGATGTGTGCGTGTTTTTTTTAGACAAATTTTAACGGTTTTATGTCACATTTGACACCTTTTTCAAAAAAAAACAAAAAAAAAATTAAGCCAAGATCTTTTATCAAAAAAATTTTTGCGCGTTTACGCTAAACTATAAATTTTATTTGTCAAGGCCATAAAAATATCCGTTAAAGTTGGAAAAAAAGTTTTAAATTGCGTTAAAAATTGATATAAAAAAAACTAAACTATGTAGTTCTTTATAGTTTATGAAGGCTCATAAATTCGTGTAATTTTAAAGGTATTTTATGGCCTAAAATAGAAAATATTTAAGGGGTGGCGTTTAAAAAGTTATTTCAAAATTATGTTTCACAGTGGGGATTTTAATTTTTTTTCAATTCGTTTGCAAACATAATAGTGATGTTTGGTCAACCACGATCTTTAGAGAAAAGTAAATTTTGGATTTTTGCCGAGTCCCAGGTATTGACTGCACCTGATTTGCCCGGGAAAATGCGTCACCCGAAGGTGAAATATCCTTGAAATAATTCCTAAAAAAAACCCCGGGTGATATTATGGTTGTGTCATATTTCCTTCAACAGCAAATTCAAAATACAAATTTAAAAACTTTATTAAATCTCTTTATGTCTTTTCGTAAGCCACTGTGCCACTCTTAAATTTGTTTGTACATCTGCTGTTCAGCTCTGGTCCCATTTAAAACCATTTGCATTTAACAAACAATTGCTTTTATACATATACCTCTGGCTGTGTAACAATTTTCTGGTGCATTGTATTCACTTAAAATTCCACATGAATTCATTTCAATATCAGCCAAGGCACTCACCTGTGAAAAGCCACCAATTTGTTGCCATTGACTTAACGTTATTTGCAGTCGTTTCGACAGATTTTTATATTCTGCATCTCCATTTTTTCTGTGATTTAATACATTTCGATTGTTGGCTGGTATTTTGTCAATGGTTTGGAAATGATTTATTAAACGGAAACAATGTGGTCGGCATATTTAAATTTATGTTATGAATTGTCTATTATTAACTTGCATACGTGTTTTTTAATGTTTACTTGTGTGTGGGGATGGGGAGGGGGTGCATTTTTATTGGTATTTATAAGAGCTTTTGAAAATAATATGAAAATATTTATATATTTCTTAAAGCGTTAGTATGCATTGTTAAATAGGAAATTTTTTTAACAAGTTCTGGGAAATATTTAACTAAAGGGTGGTCCAACAATAAAACAAAAAGTTTTCAAAGAATTTTATTAATATTTTTTATTATGATGGAAGGATCTATGACAATTATGTGTGAAACAAAATATCGGCCAAATACTCTCCACGGCTACGGAGGAATACCTCTATCCGATGTTACATCTTTTCAATGACTCTGAGACATAATTGAGGTTTTAATGTTGAATTGGTCTTGGCTTATTGACGCACACTTTTTCTTTTAAATATCCCCAAAGTAGTCTAACTGTGTAAAGCATATCGAGACGACATGAGCTAGCACGGCAATTTCGTTAGCTGTGTTGCAAGTGACACTATCCTATTGAAACCACATACCTTCCAGGTTCATATCCTCAATTTCTGGCCAGAAAAAGCCCAATATCATCTCGCTTGGCCACCCTCGTTTTCGAAGACGTACGACCCGATGCCGCGGAAAGAACTGGGCGAGCATGCACAGGTATTTTCACCTTTCCTACAGACCCATTCGTTAAAGACCATTTTTGGAAAAGGCTTCAACAATCTTGAGGTGCGACTCACAATTAACATTGTGCAGTATGGTTGGACCACACTTTATAAGATTTCAATTATTTTATCGCCTTAAGATGTTCTTAGTTATATTAGGCTTAAGCTAGGGAATGTTAAATAGATTTTAAAACCAATCGAAAATCAATTTTGTGTTGAAAAAATTGGTTTTTTTGCAATTGAATTTCCTTCTGCGATTTTATCCTGAAATCGATAATTAGGCTTTGGTCATTTTAAATTTATATATTTATTAAACATCAGTTAAAATATGTACTTTAACAATACCACTACACATTTTTATTACAGTGTACATACTACAAGTGTAGTGTTTAAGTAAAATATAATAATTGTTAATCAACAGACAATGAAGAAAGCAGTCCTTAACGTATTCATACCAAATCATTTATTCAAAGTGTTCTTTGGAAAATTCACGATAACAAGGTATGTGATGGAAGACAGTTTTTAATATATTCTCCTCTTTTTACCCATCTAGATCCTTTTAAATTTTATATTTTATATATTAATTAAATTGTATCTTGAGCCAAAAATTACGACTTTAATTAAACAATCAATTGTACAATCGCTCCAAATTTTTGACACCTGCTAAAAATAATCGTTATGAAATCAAATTATTTTAATCATATAAATTTAAGTTATTTATATGAATATTTGAAGATTACGTTTGAAGGAAATTTTACACAGAAAAAATTGTTCACCAATTAAAGCATTAATCAAAAATTAAATAAGTTTTAATTAAAAAAGTTAATCAATTGAAGAAAATTTTACACAAAAAAATTTTTTTCGCCAATTAAAGCATTAATCAACAATAAAATAAGTTTTAATTAAACAAATTAATCAAATGAATTAAACTTTTAATCAAGTGAATTAATTAAACGTTTCATCAAGTGAATTAGTGAATTTGTTTACTGTTTCAATTAATAGTATCAATTAAACTTTTAATTTACTTGAGTAAATTTTTAATTTACAACTGATGTAAATTTTGATTAATGCTTTAATTGGTGAAAAATTTTTTCTGTGTAGCAATTAAAATTTTTACGACTTAAAAATAATAATAATAAAAAATTAAATAATGAGTAAATTTGGAAGTTCTTTGTTAAAATGATACATTTTTTGTAAAAAAGCAAACACTACAATAACAACGGAATTCAAAAAAAAATTGTATAAAACCCATTGCACTATGTAAGTTTATAAATTAAATTAAAAGTACTCATACGTCACAGTTGACTTCTAACCTTTGCATCAATCAAGCACATGAACACTAAAGGCTAGTTTACACGGTAATACAATGTATTACGACATTGTAGAATAAATATAATATGAGATTCTCTGCGTGTTTAAAAGTAACAATAAAAGTCTGTTGTAAGTATATTTAATGTTTACACGGATGGTATAAGTAAAATCAAAAATAATAACAAAAAAAGAGATGGTTACAGTTTAAAAATTTTACAAAAACATCATGAACATTTTCTGAGCTGCTTTAAGTTGTTTTTGTATTGTATAAAAATGCTACCACTTTCAATATACTTTGTTCAAATCCACCTCTGGTGTAGAAAAGAAAGATTTACCGAACGCTTGTCTGATTTTTTATTCGTACTCTCTCTTATTCAATACATTTCGCTTGTACATGATCCGATTTTTCTCATTCTATATCTTTTTTGTTTGCAATGTCGTAATACATTGTATTACCTTGTAAACTAGCCTTAATAAAAAATTAAACCAGTTTTAATTTAAAAAATTAATCAAATGAATTTAACGATTAAACAAGTGAGTTATTGTTTTACAAAAATAAACAATAATAAAGGAATTCAAAATAACAATACAACCCATTGCACTATGTAGTTTATAAACAGCTATGGGCAACTTCAAAATGAAAATTCAAAAAGAGCGAACGATGTGTATACATACACAAAAAACAAAGAGCAAAAGAGCATAAAACCAACAAATGCAAACGTAAACAAACCAATACAATGAAACACATGCAAAGCTTTCAATGTAGTGGTGCCCATCAGCGTTACCGTTGTGATACTAAAGTATCAATTTGTCCCTTTTTCGACGGTGTTGATACCTTTTATGACCCTTCTCTTAAATTATACTTTTGTATCATTATCACCTATTTTGTGACACTTTTTGACCCTTTTTTGTCTACACTGCTGAAGTGCTAAACAAATGTTTTCGAAATAAGCATTGCTTGATATGGAACAGACTCAAAGTATAAACTTACAATTCCATGCTTTCTTCTCCTTGATTTTTGATAGTAAAGTACAATTTCGCTAAAAGCAAACATAACTCATATACATACATATTTGTTATTTTTTACGATTGTTTCTTTTCAAAACAAAAATTTGACATTTTATTAAAAAAATACAATTTGGTGTTTTGCTCTCTTTAAGAGTAGCATGTTTTATTCAGAAAAATTCGCCCTTAATAATGGCAAAAGGTATCGAACTTTTCGCCCCCTTTTGAATCGACAGTGTTGAGAGTGCCCTAACAGTAGTGCGATTCACTATGCTTTTTAAGCCACAATTGTTTCGTTTAGAAATGTTAACTACAAAATGAATCATTTTGCTATTCCCTAACACTTTTATCGACATCTACTGGTGTTTAAATCCAGCTGTTTAAGTCAGCTGTTATTTTTCACAAAACAAAATTTGGTTTATTAACACCAACATTCGTTGTACCTATATACGTATGTACATAGTGATAAATAATATGGCTTTGAGGTATTTAGCCTACAATTTATCCACTTTTTGTCACACACCAATTTTCCGTGGAGTTTTTTATTTATTTATCGTAAACCCAACCATTTGACTCAAATAAAATTAAAAAAATTAATTTAATTAAAATTAAATAAATAAAATAATAAAAATTAATAACGCTTAACGCACTTTGCATAGTATCCTTTAAAATCTATAAATTAAAAGGTTTCTGTTTTGTTTTTTTTATTCTTCTTTGTTATTTTATCCTATTTTGATGTTTATCTTGGCAGAGTTGCCACAATAAATCAATTTGAATAGAGAGAAATATAAAACGGTTTACCGTGGTTATAAATAAGTTAGTGAATCACATAGTGGTTAGTGCAAACATAAAATGTGTGGTTTAAGTTAACACTTTTTAAAGTGTTAAAAGGAATGAAAACAATTGGTAAAAATTGCTAAATTAGCGGTAATCGGAAAATTACATAAAAAGTATTAAAAAATTAGCAATAATGATAAAGAATAAACTTTTTGTCAGGTGAAAATAGGACAGAGCATTCCATAAAAAAATTAAGTTTTTTGAGCTCTTCCTACCTGAAATATTATTTTTTTGTTTGCTTATAAAAAAACTTGGCCTTATTATGTTCATTTAAATGGGAAATACTGCTTATAAAAAACTTGACCCTTTTTTTTTTTTATTGAAATACCCTTTTTTTGATCCCTTTTTTCTGGAAAATCCCCTTTTTGTGACCCTTTTCGAAAATTTCCAACGGTAACCCTGGTGCCCATAGCTGTTTATAAAGGAAATAAAAAGTACTCATACGTCACAGATGATTTCTAACTATTGCATAAATCATACGTCATGTTAAGCATATGAACACTAACGGTCTAATTCATAAAAATTTCTTATTTCAGCTTTAAAGTTTACAATAGTTATCAAACACTTTTTGTTTTATAAACCATTAATAAAAAGTCTGATTTATAAAGGCTTAATAGGAGTGGATTAATAATTAAACGTTTTTAGTACTTTTGTATTTTTATGTTGGCAACAACTTTTTATTTAAATGTCATTTTTGTCATAGTGTTGCATACAACGAACAAATTTTAAGTGAATTTCTGTTTTGTTTTTAATTTACAATGACTTTCCGTTTTTTAAAACGTAATATTTATAATAATTTATGTTTTTTTATTTTGTTTATTTTTTTTATTTTTTTTTTTTTTTGTTAACAAGATACAGCTATTAAAATAGAAGCGAAATGTTTTAATCATTTTTTAGCAATAGCAAATTTCTACTGCTTATACCGTGTTCAGATATACCTTTTTTATTGTGTCACACATACACAATTTAGCTTACTCTATTAGCAATTGGCAATTAACTTAGCAAAATGTAAACAACATTTGACATCTTTAAAGAAAAAACTAAATAAACATCTGGCTTTTGCGCAGACCTAATGGATGGTCCTTTGTTTTTGTTGTTGGCAGAAATGTCAAAACATTTTGTTTAGTGAGTTGGGTTTTACTCACTAAACACACTTGTGACAGTGCACTGCAATGTTGCATTTTAATTTTACTCCATATTTATAAAAATTTCGTATTAATTGAGCAATAATTAAATTGCAATTTTGTATGGATAATTGAGCTCAATAATGGCATTTATTGCGTAAAACTCAATTAAGGTGCATATCTGATCACGGTATTAAGCTCTGTAGGTTCCAAAAGTGATTATACGGCTTTATGTTAAATAAATAATTTAACATTTTTCATTTTTCGAATTTATTCTATGAGCTAAATTTCAGTTATGTATTTTATAAAGCTTTTTTGTAATAGTTCTATTCCTTCAATTTTTCAGAAATGACTTTATACACTACCAGACAATATAATAGTATAATTTAGCTCATAGAATAAATTCGAAAAATGAAAAATGTTGAATATAATATAAAGTAACCTTCGGAAGGAAATAATTCCCAGTTTCTATAAATAACTTAAGCAATTTTTATTTTGCATAACGCAGATGTTTGGAAAATAAAATCTCCAAGGTTTTAACAAAACATTTCTAGCCACATATAACTGCCAAAATATTTTAGGTTAAAATGATATCATCAAACGGAATTGCAGGGATTGCATCTCTTTCTAAAAGTTTTGGGACGTCTTGCACTCGATGTTCCGACGATAGATTCTAAAATCATCGTTTTTATAAAAATTATTTAAATTGCAAAAATTTAATGTACTCATCGAGTCTGGAAATTAAATTTACTATTTTTTTTTTTATTAAATCTTCCTTTTCGAAAATTCCAATATGTATTCAAAGCTTAATCCTAATTCTTATTTGTATTTGTGAGCCGTTACCAATGTTACCGCTAATTAATTGCATTCAAGCGTCAAAAAAGCCTGCTAGGCTCAAAGTGTCGGATCTTTTCAGCCTCCGGTGACCTTCGAACTTTATTAGATCCCGAGCGAGGGAGTTGGGATGGACCATTAGTTTATTTATGTATTTGACTGAATACTTTTTAATTTCTTTCTGGATGGTAGCGATGTTAGGATCTCTGTGGATAATGTCATTACGTATATACCATGGGGCGCAGACAATTTGCCGTAATATCCTAGACTGTCTTCTTTGTAGCTTCTGGATGTTTGATGCGCATGCAGTAGCCCATAATTGGATGCCATATGTCCATATTGGTTTTATGATATACTTGTATAAGAGAACTTTGTTGTCTTAGGATAATTTTGAGTTCGACCGATTAGCCAATGTAGTTGAGCTGCTTTAAGTTTCATAGCCGTTATTTTCGCGTCAATATGACGAGACCAGGTCAAGCGTCTATCTACACAGAAAAAGTAATTACCGAATTATTTTCAAACAAACGCTTGTTTGAAAATTTTTTTGATTTCTACAAATTTTTTTACTTAATCAATTAATATTTTTGTTTGATTTTTATTTAACAAACAAAAATGTTGGCAACTGTTCAAAAATACGCCTTATTGGTTACAAATTTTCATAATTTTGTATGAAATATTTAACGCTATTTAATGTTGTCGTTTTTTGCATTTTTTTATTTGATCGTAAGCAACACTTCTTTATGTAAAATATCAGAACAACAACAACAACACATGCAGTCTATTTTTGGACGCTTTAAAAAAGTACAGCAATAAGAAAAGTTATAAAATAGCGTGACGAGGTTTGTAGTAAAAAAACAACAAAAACAATAGCAGGTAAAAAAAAAACGTTTCACTCTTTTAAACAACAGAAACAACAACAACATTATAAGAAACAAAATAAATTTTTGGTTGGTTTCAAAGTTGGTAAAAAAAAAAACAAAATCCCGTATTCAATTATTTCAAACTGTTTACTTAAATACATCAAATACAAAAATATAATGATGACGAAAAACATATCGAGTCGGTCTACCGCCGTTTTTGGGTTACATATCTTCTTCATTAGCAAAGGAAAGGATACAGCAACAGTGAGTGATGACGAAAAGCATTGTGTGTATAAATAAGACTTCGCTCAAAAATTATGCCAACAAAAAAAAGTGTCTCAAAGCCAGCCAGCCGCTCGGCTCTGCTTCATCTTCTCCAACAGTGCTTGCTTGTGCGCGCGTCAGTTATTGCTTGTGCAAAAACTTTTTTGTTTGATTCAGCAGAATTATTTGTTTGAAATTTACATGAATTTCAGTAAACTTGTTTTTTGATTCAGTTAAATTATTTGCTTAAAAAATCGGTGTTTTTTGCAAATAAATTTTTTTGAATATTCGAATTTGTTTATAGGACCGATTTCAGGCAAAAAATTGTTTAATTCTACAAATTTTTTGTTTGAATTGGAAAAATAATTTTTTCTGTGTATATGAATTCCCAAGTACTTAACATGGTTTTCTACCGGAACAGTGATGTTATTTATTTTTACAGCTGGGCACGTTTGTCTTCTGAGCGGGAAAGTTAAGTGAGCACGTTTAGCCTGGTTAACCTTTATTTTCCATTTTTCTAGCCAGGCCTCTAGTTCATTGATGTGGGACTGTGAATGCTGCGATGCAACTTTTGGGTCCTGATTAACACTAATAAATGCTGTGTCGTCTTGTTGGCATATCAGCTGTATATATTATATACAGAAACGGCCCTAATATGCTGCCTTGACGGACACCAGCAGATATTTTCTTGGTGGGGGAGTATTTGGTTTTTTGATCTAACCATGAATGTTCTGCTAGTTAAATAGCTCTCAAGGAGTTTGTAAGTGTTTTGTGGAAGCATTCGTGTTATTTTAATGAGCAGCCAGCCCATCATGCAAAACTTTGTCGAATGCTTGGGAAATGTCGATAAACAGTGCTGAGCAATATTCCTTTCTCACAAACGCTGATCTAATTTCGGTAACAATGCTATGCACTTATTCGATTGATTGTACCATGCCTTGCTTGGAATCCGAACTGATGATCCGGAATGATTGCGTGTTCATTAAGATACAGAGTTATACTAAAAAGGAATATTTTTTCGAATAGCTTTGATAATATCGATAGTAGGCTGATTGGTTTGTACTAAAGCCCTGCACGAATGCATTTGTTTCTTTTTCACATTTCTCCACACCAAGTTATTGTTGTGTCAAATACTGAGTTAATTTTTTAAAATCAATTCGAATGATACACAATGAAAAAGCGAATCAATTTTAAACAGTAGTTGGTTTCAAACAACTCGTTGTTAAGCAGTAGTTTGATTTAAAAACGCAATGTATAATTTGATAGGAAAGAAAACATAACACACAACAATTGTGAGTTTATTACACGGATTTCCATTTCTTTGCACAATTGTTTGTGCCACTACTAACACATATTTTTATGCTCATCAATTCAGTCGTCGATGTGACTTCGACAAGTGTACATGTCTAGCGGATGCTTTGTTAATTTGTTTCATCTTAACAGAAAAAAACTTTATGTCAAAAAAAAAAAAATTCTTTAAAATATTTAAACTGTACAAATTAATTTTTATTTTAAGCCATTTTGCTAATTATACCTATTATTTTTATCTTTATTTTGCAATTAATTGAATTTAGCTTTTCATTTCTTTTTTACTTTTAATTAAATATTTTAAAATATATTTTTGTAACTTTTGAATAAAATAATTTAAAATTAAAACTTAAACATTGTATGAAAATATCTTGCATCTTCATATGTTTTTTTTGCTCAATACAAATTTACTAGTCATACCTAATAATAAAAAAAATAAGATTATTCATATCACCTATTTTGTTACAGTTGTTTGGTGTGATTCGTTTTATTCGTTTGATTCGTGCGATTCGTGTGAGTTGGTGTAGTTTGTGTTATTCGTATGTTTCGTTGTTGTGTGGAGTATATTCCGAGCTCTTTACACTTCGTATTTGGTCGTTTATAACACATAAATTTAAATTCATTTGCATTTGTGTGTTTATATTCTTTTCGTGCTTTATGTGTTTTTCACAATACAGAATTTGATTCGTTAACAAAATGCAATCGACAATCAGTAGTTGAAAAACAAACGAATGTTTTGAAACGGCATTCAAATGCATTCATGCAGGGCTTTAGTATGTACGACGTAATTTGACTAGCGTCTTTTCCCGGCTTAGGAATCATAGCACTTGTAGAGGTCTTCCAAGAGGATGGGAAGTAGCCAACTCGTAGTATCGCATTAAAGATGAGCAGCAAAATTCTTGAAGCAGACGTAGGTAAGTTTCTTATCATTGAACCTGTGATGCGGTCAGGACCGGGAGATTTTTTAATGTTGACATTTTCTATCGCTGATATTACTTGAGTTAATATAAATTTTATTGGATGGTTAACTGTATCAGGAATAATTGGACGACAGGAACAAGTATGAGCATCATGGGACCTGAACACTTTCTCCAAGTGGATTGCAAAGGCGTTTATTTTTTCATTTGTGTTTTTGGGCCAGGTACGGTTTTCCAGTCTTTGTGGAGATTCGTGGGTTATAGGTAATAGCATATGTCTTACAGCCTTCCATAAGCTGTAATTGGAGTTTGTTGTGGCATCTATTGCAGAGTCGTGTTTCTGGCTCAGTTTGTTGCGTAGAGTTGCCTGGCATAACCGCAGTTAGGCCTTCTCAACTTCCTTTTTTTCCTGACAAGGGTCTCTATATCCACAGTTGTGAATTGCGGACCACGCTTTATTTAGTAAATAAATTGTTATTTTTGCTAGTTTTTTTATATGGTCGAGTGGTTTCTGTTATGCCTCATGTCACATTTTTACAAAAATGTAGTTTTAAATCAATTCTATATAATAAATGTGCACCCCTTTTTTTAACATTTAATCCCTTTTTTGATATCTTGAATGTATTTAGAGATATCGAGTTCTAGCATTGCCTGCTTTCCTCAATTTTACCGTTCTCTAAACATGGTTTTGCTTCATTCGTCACTTTTTGTGCTCTAAAGCTAATTTTCAGTGCAAAAGTTAAATAGTATTGCTTGCAATTGCTATGCTGCATGGTCTATTCAAAGCATGTAGAACAAACAAATGTTGTTCCGTGCGGCAAACCAGTAACCAACAGAATATACACTATGTGGTTTATACTTTGCTTTTCCTTTAACAAATATGTACTGTGACCTATTTGAAAGACATTTTAAAATACAAGTGTAATAAATGGTAAAAAAGGTTTGCATTATTTAAAATAAATATTAATAGGTTTTTATATTTTATGCAAAAAGTTATGGCGACTTTAAGTTTCAATAGAAAACATATCTCGCAACCCACATAATTTTTAACAAAAAATCTATCGAGCAGTTTATATTTAAAATTAATCCGAACATTAGTTATCGTTTTCATTAAATTAAATAAGAAATGTTTAATTTTTCACTCAATTATTAAAAGTTTATTTTAACAAACATTGAAATGTCACTTTATTAAACGCTTAAAGTAGGGTAAAGGCTTCAATAAATATTTCAAATTTATGAAATGTTTATTAAACGTTAAATAGTCTATTAAGCATTTATAAATACTCTTTTTTCAACTTTTGCTTATTAATGACCAGGGAAACCAGAAATATGCAATTGCATGTTTTTCCTTGTGATTTATTTTTATTTATTTATTTATTTAATTTAAGTCTATGGACAAATTCCTTACAGACTAACTTAATGTATTAATGTATTAACATAATAATTTATTTAAGCAAAGAAAGAAAGTTTAGAATAAACATTATTGATTTAAATATAATATGATATTGCTTTTTATGATATTAATGTTCAGAGAATAGTCGATAAAGTTATACATTTCATTGAAACAGTTGCATAATTTTCTTATTGGATCTGACATCGCAAAGTTTGTTCGGCATGTTCTGACATATAGAGGGTTGAAAAAACGAAGTGAACGTTGAGGAATATTAAAAGCTACGTTACTCAATAAAAATTCGGAATGTGTACTACCATTTATAAGATTGACCATAAATGATATATTTAGCATCATTCGCCGGCTTTTTAACGTTGGTAAACTTACTTCAGCTAGTCTAGTTGAATATGAAGGTAATACCAGGCATCCTCTATATTTACTTCTTAAGCAGAAAATAAGAAATTGTTTTTGCACTGACTCAATACGATCACTATGAATATTATAGATCGGTTCCCAAATAATGCTGCCGTATTCCAAAATTGGTCTGACGAGCGAAGTATAAAGACTTTTTGTGGTTAAGGGATCGTTGAATTCCTTTGCCCATCTTTTAATAAAAGCCAGAACTCTGCGGGATTTATTAACAGTCATCGTTATATGTTGGATAAAGTTAAGTTTTTTGTCTAACAATATTCCCAAATCCATTATTTCACTAACATGTTGTAAAGTACGGCCACCAAGAACGTAGGAGTAAGCACACTTTTTTACTCTGGAGAATTGCATATGTTTACATTTATTTAAATTTAGTTCCATCAAGTTAAGTTTACACCAATTGGCAAAACTATCCAGGTCATTTTGTAGATGCTGTTGATCACAAGGATGTTTTACAGTCGAAAATAATTTTACGTCGTCTGCATACATCAATACATTACAATGTTGAACTGCTTCAGGCAAATCATTAATGAAAAGAAGGAACAAAATTGGACCAATGTGGCTTCCCTGAGGTACTCCAGATTTTACATTGATTTTTTCCGAAATTGCCGTATTAAATTTTACAGATTGAGTTCTACATGACAAATATGATTTGATCAAGCTCAGGAAGTTATTATTGAAACCCATTACATCCAGTTTTTTCAACAATAGCGGATGATTAACTTTGTCGAAAGCCTTACTGAAATCAGTTGTTAAATGGATAATGTTAGTCATAGAGAGAATCCTTTTCGAAAGCCATGATGACGTGGTGCAATAAGTCAGAAACTTGATGAGTGAGGCAATCCATTAAACATTTTTCAAAAAGTTTTGGAATATCACTCAGTTTGGCTATACCTCTGTAATTGCATATATCCGATTTATTTCCTGATTTAAACAATGGAATAATATATGAATCTTTCCAAACTTTCGGAAAGTAACCACAATTTAAAGAAGCGTTAAAGATGATAGATAAAGGTGTCGTTAAAGCAGTTGCGCAATTTTTTAAAACACAACTAGGTATGCCATCTGGACCACTAAAAGATGATGACTTAGCGTTTTTTAAACAGTTTAGAATGTGAGAGGTAGTGATAGTAAACGAAGATATATTTTGGTTAAAAATTATCTTGTAAGGGTAGACATTACTAGCATCATACAGTGCATCGGAATATGTAGAAGCAAAGAAGTCGGCAAACATATTGCTGATTTTTAATTCATCACTAGACTCGGAACTTTGGTATTTCATGACTTTTGGAAATCCTGTGGATTTCCTTTTGGTATTAACAAACTTGAAGAATGATTTGGGATCGTGAACAAAGTTTCGCTTAACATTACGGAGATAAATCTTATACAGTTCTGTGTTAAGCAAATTATATTCTGCACACGCAACTGCATATTTTTCATAGTAAAAAATAGATCTTGTAGTTTTATGTTTTTTAAAGTATTTGTTTTTTAAATTCTTAAGAGACGAAAGTTGTTAAGTATTCCAGGGTGGGCCGGATTTGTTACGTGGTAAGTGCTTAGGAATGCATTCCTCCATATATCTTAGCATAGTTTTATAAAAAGTATTGGTCAAATCGTCAACAGAATACGACGAGCTATTCGAAGTAGTCAGCAATTGAAGCCAGTTAGTGTTAAATAGACGATTGTTTAGTTCCATGTAATTTGCTCGATTAAAACAGAAAACTTTTTCGTTTAAAGTAGAATATTCTTTTACTGTGTTATTAGTAAATAAAATGTAGGTTATTTCTATTGTAGGATGATAAAGATCCTCAGGTAAAGTAACAGGGTCAATACGGTTTACAATACATTCATTTGGCTCGTTCACAAATATTAAATCCAGCAGTTTCCCATAAATGTTACATATACCATTTATTTGATGCAGATATAAATCTGATATATTTCTAAAAACTTCATCTCCAATATCATTACTTTGCGTGGGCAAGTAATAACTATGTTCAGCTGAAAATTCCCATGAAATACTAGGCAAATTAAAATCACCAAACACAAAAATTAAATCAACGGGACTGAGTTTTAAAGTTACATTTTTAATTGCTTCTATATGTTGTTTGTAGATAATTGGATCAGAATGAGGTGGGATGTAGGAACAAGTTATAAATATTTTGATGTTATTTATCTTTAAAGACACTGCCACGAACTCGAAAAGGTATGTCTAATTTTATTTCTTCCATTGGAAAAATGTTTGAGATAGCAATTAACACTCCACCACCAGTCGTAGTTGTAATTCTATCTCGACGAAAAATATGAAAATTATTGCAAAGTATTTCCGAGTTCAAAAAACTGTTGTTTAACCAAGTTTCGGTGAATACAACAATATGATGATTTAAATTAAAGCTTTGTAAATATAAGTTTAAATGTTTGGATTTAAGACCACGAACATTCTGGTAAAAATAAAGAGTTGAAAATCTGATATATTATTTAGTTTTTTTGAGAAAGTTGACACACGAGAAGGAAGATGAGCAATATTGCGATTGTTATTATTATATTCATATTCACGGACTAAGACATGAAGAGGCCAGAATGACGGATCAACAACTTGACTGAACAACTTGATGAATGAATGCAGAATATATTTATCCATTTATGAGCTTTTTATGAATTTTGGCATCGATTTGTTAGTGCATATTTTTGCATATTTAACCGTTTGCAGCATTTTTTGGCATATTTTAGTTAAAATAGCCTTTTTGCAGCATTTTTAGGTTTATATCGCATATTTTGCATTTTTAATACATATTTTGATACATATTCAATTTTTTTAGATGCCTACAATAAATAGCTTTCGCAGGAAATACAATTTTTTTTTTTCGAAAATCTGTTACTTCCATTTCGACATCTACATTTAATTTTTACTCTAAAATTGTAAAACAAAGCAGGTTGTCATTAAGAATAAATGCTATGCGATTTGTATCTAGACCAATCTTTTAGTATTTCGATCGACTCAGAATCACGTTTTAAAGTGATCTAACGATGTCCATCCGTCCGTCTGGCTGGTTGTCTGTCCATGTTAGCCTTGTGCGCAAAGTTCAAGTTCCAATTTTGTAGATAATTTGATCAAATGGTGAGAACGGGTCTATAATTTCACATCCAAGTTAGACTCTTTGTGTCCGCAAGCTATCTAATTATGATAGTATTTAAATTAAATTCGTCCTAAAACTATTTTACTGCAAATTAAATTATTTTCGAATCGGTTCACATTTGCTCAAAGCTCCCATCCTTAAATACACACAGAAAAAAATACCAATGTTAAAACAACATGGCGAAATGTTAATTGAGAATCATGGTAAATTTCTGCAAAAGTATGCTCTTTATTTAAATTTATCATTATTTCATATTAATTTAAAATGAAAAATATCAAAATAACCTCACGTTAAATCACGTTTATTTATTATTTATTCACTGTTAAAATAACGTTGTTCAATATTGAATCCATAAAAACCTGTTTTATATTAAAATCATAAGCTTATCTTGTTATAAAAAGAAGACAATTCCCGTATTCTTTTAATTAAAATTATTTAGTTAAATAGTACATCAAGTTTTCAAAGTAGAATGATGACGAAAACCATATCGGGCCATTCTGCTGATGCTTCTGTTAACAAAGGAGATACAAAATAAGTGAAACATGTGTTACAGGGGTAAGTGTTTTAAATTATTCTTAAACAAATACATATGTAGTCTCTGAAGCTTCTTCACACTGTTATTTCATACTCAAACCAATTTGATTATACATGAAATTCACGTTGTTTCAACTTGAAATAACTTTCATTCAACGTGATTCGGATAGTTATTTCAATATAAATGAAATTTTGTTCTAACTTTACTGCAATGTTAAATTAACATGAATTATAGTTATTTTAAAAGGAACAAATGTTGTTTGCAAGTTATTGTAAAATCATGTTAAATTAACATGAAACAACAATGAAGCAAAATCACTACTGAAAAATTTAAAATCAACCTTGATTTGAACGAATTTAAATTGATTTTTTTCGGTGTGTAGCTTTAAATTCCTTTTAAATGTTAACATTTGTTAACAATTTAGCGACCGTACCTAAAATCCCTTTAAGACAAAAACCCATATGGATGTTAATGTCTAGATAATATTCGGCGCAAACATCTCTGAATATATTGTTACGTTTTTCCTTTAATAAACGCGATCGGTTTACTCCCTTTATAATAAACCGTTGAGTTCTTTTAATTGCAAATAAAAATAAATACACACACTTATTCAACTTTACAAACTTTATTATTTTGTTCACATTTATAATTATACATGAGTCACCCCTTTTTATATTTCATAATTATTTCTAGATTTTTCGTGAACCTTCCCGTAAAAACTATTTATTATGTTCTATAACCATTTCTAGAAATGACTGGGAAATTTATATAGGAATTATTTTAAAATAACAGTTGTGTTGAAAATTATACATGACAATTTTAAGTAACATAAAACTATAACTTACAATAAAACTTATAACTATAAATAATTCTTAGATAATTTAACTTTCGTAACAATATTACCCTTGTATGAATATAGTTAACTGGGAATATATTCATGGTCCTTCGCGGACGACCAGCTGGTCACCTTAAAATTATCAGCAAGGGGGAGAAACATATGAATTTTAAACTTTTTAAGTTTTTTTTAGATTTTGTTATTAAATTGTTAAATATTGTGTCTTCAAATGAGCAATTTTAAATTTTTAGGCCATATTTTTAACATTTTTCAGGGTATATTTTCCAGTTTTTACTGCATATTTAATGCGCATAAAACGCGTTTTTAGAGCATATTTCTGGTTTCCCTGTTAATAACTTATAGAGCTGCAATGATGCGTTTGTGAATTAGACTGTAAGAATTTCAAAACACTTTAAATAAATTCCTACATTAAATTTAAATTTAAAAAAAATGGTTTTGTTTTTTTGTCAATCATTTGTAAATCGCATTTCCCCTTATTCCAATTGTCGTATTCACAAAAAAAAAAAGGGAATTTCCCCCACTTTGTGTATTTAAACACTCAGTTAATAAGATTACAATTTATTTTATTTAACATTTATTTGTCTCGATAATTTGCAAAGAATTTCGCGTACTAGATCACGTGTTTAATAATCCAATAATTTAAAAGCAATTTTATATTGAATGTAAGCCATTACATTGGAACAACTTAAATACAATTTACACTTGTCACATAGAATTTAACTGCTAAAGAAAAGTACACAAAATGCAAACAATGCGAAAGAAAGGAATCGAAAATTTATTTGTATATTGACATGATGATTTAAGCAACCTGTTGAATTTTTGGAAAATTTAATTAAGAAGAAAAAATTGAATTAGATAGACTTCTTAAGGATAAAAAGAAACTAAGGATTTACTGCCTGTTCATCTATTTTCGAACAAAGACTTCGTTCGCTTAACTTACATTTAAAAAAAAAAAAACAATTTATAAAATATTGGTTTTATTTTACGTGTAAGTTAAGCGAACGAAGTCTTCGTTCGAAATCGATGAACAGGCTATTAAGTAATATTTTTATTTTAGAACTGCCTTTAATTCAATGACAGCTTTATATTCAACGTTATGCCCCAGCTGTTTGGCCAAACTAATACTTTTCTATAATGTATTAACAAAAAAAAAAAAAAAAAAAAAAAAAACTAAACCAAACTCCAAACTTTTTTTTCGCATGCATCAACAAAAAGTCACCTTTATTTTTCAATATTAGTGTTGCTTCCAGCTACAAAAGTTATTAATCCTCGACATATGAAAACATCATCATTATTAACATCATAGTCATCATAAACATCCACTAAACCATCTGCTTTGAACTAAGTGAAAAATAAAAACTCATATAAAAAGTTTTGTTGAACAAACTCTTTTCACATATTGAATGCAGATAATATTGAACGGTGAACAAAGAAGCAAAGAAAAAAAAATATAACTAAAACTCAAATAAAAGACAGTAGCAGCTTATGCAGAGTAAAATTAAAAAAAAAAAAAAACGAAGAAAAAAAAGTTCACAGTATGAACAACAACAAAAAAGTAAAATCCAGCAATGGTCAGCAAAATGACGCCTGACTTCCGGTCGAAAAGTAGAAAGAAAAACTTTCACATATTAGCACAACATATGTTACTTATATTGAATGAATGTACAAGTATTGATATGTGTGAATATGTACTAGTGTGTATTACACGTAGGTATGTACACAGCGGTAAAACTCAGAAGACCTTCTTACTTAAGGCCTTTTAAAAGGCCTGCTTAAAAATTGTTTTGATTAAATTACTATTCTTATCTAACTGCTAAAGAATGCCTCATAGAAGGCCTCGGCTCTTTGGTGTAAAAGATAAGATACACCTTCCACACTCTCTTCTATGAGAAGGGAGTAGAGAACAGAGAAAAAAATTTGAAATGAAACTAAACGCACATATGTAGGTACAAACAATTTCCATAGAAACAGAACACTTTTTTATCATTTCTTAAAAAGTACAGTAGTTCTGTATGCACAATGTATTCTTGTTATTGTTGTTTTTATTGTTGTTAATAGTAACAAAGCGTCTCATCGAGTGGTTTATTGTTGTTGTTGTTGTTGTTAATGTTAACCAAGCGTCTAATCGAGTGGACAATGATTACTTGAATGCAAAAGTATAAGAATGTGTGCCTTTGACTTTACATGCAAACAAAGCACTTTCAATAAAAAACGAATAAATGCAAAAATCAAATGTGTACGAAACGATGTAAAACTTACCAACGTTCAACTTTGTTTTGCAGGCAAAGAGTGAATGTTAATTTGAGCGTATGAATAAATCAAGAAAAATAGTGATTTTTGCAGTTTTCTGCTAGAGAAGGAGTAACATTTTTTGTATTGTTTTTTTGCACAAACAAAAGCAAAATAATTATTTTTTTTGATCCCGTTACCATTCTTATGTACCTGCTAAAGAAGCGAAAGCGGAAGGCCTTCTCCGGAATGACAACGTGTGTAAAAAAGATAAGAGTATGGAATGGAGCGAGCAAGCCTTGTATATCCAAAAGAAGGAGTACAGAGGCCTTCTAGAAGGCACTCCTTTCTTTTTCCCGCTGGGTATGTTTGATGTAGCATATAGTACGTATTCGACTCCTGCAAATGTTCAAATACTTGTACTTTTACTTTGCATCATATGTAATTTTTTTTTTTTTTATTATTTTGGACTTATACTTAAACTTTTGTTAAGCAAAAAGGACAGTGGGAAAAAAGAAGTGAAGTTATGAAAAAATTAAGCACATGTTTAACCAAATTTTTCTTGCAAGCAATGTATTGCATCCTACTTAAGTAATGCACGGACAAGAGATCTGAAACTCGATCTCGACAATACGTTTAGCCGCTTGGATAAGCTCGTACAGAAGAGTGCTAGATGTGAAAAGTAACGATGTGCACCTGATATTACTAGCCAAGCAGGGTCGATGGCTGCGATCCATATTACGCGACAACTTTACAGTGCCCTAAGAAAACGAACTGGGGAAAAAGCCCACAACCCGAAGCGAAAAACCCTTATTGAACATGACGGTGTATACCACAGCTGTAGTCTAGCCCAGCTTGATAAATGCACGTGACATAACACCACACAGAAAAAATTATTTTTCCAATTCAAACAAAACATTTGTAGAATCAAACAATTTTTTTTCTGAAATCGGTCCTATAAACAAATTTTCATATTCAAACAATTTATTTGCATTTTGTTTATTGAAAAAACACAGATTTTTTCAAACAAATAATTTAACTGAATCAAACAAAAAGTTTCCTGAAATTCATATAAATTTCAAACAAATAATTTTGCTAAATCAAACAAAAAAGTTTTTGCACAAGCAATGGCGCGCAACACAAGCAAGCACTGTAGGAGAAGATGAAGCTGAGCAGAGCGGCGGCTGGCTTTCAGACACATTCTTTTGTTGGAATAAATTTTAAAGAAAGTCCGTCTTTCTTGTTTATACACGCAATGTTTTTCTTCATCGCTCAATGTTGCTGTATCATTTCCTTTGCGTAGGAAGGAGAAATATAACCAAAAACGGCAGCAGACCAAGTCGATATTATTTTCGTCATCATTCTATTTTTGTATTTGATGTATTAAACTAAACAGTTTTAAAAAATTGAATACGGGATTTTGTTTTTCATTCTTTTTTACCAACTTTGAAACCAACCAAAAATTAATTTTGTTTCTTATAATGTTGTTATTGTTTCTGTTGTGTAAAAAGAGTGAAACGTTTTTTTTTTACTACAAACCTCGTCACCAAGGCGAATTTAACGAGGTAAGTGCAACTCTACAACTACAAAAAGCCCCATGTATTTTTTTGCAATTTAATATGCGGCTGTCAAAAATGGTGACAAGGCAAAAATTAATTGAAAAACAAAATAAAAATTTTATTTGGGTTATAAAAAGGGATTATTAAATTCAAGAAATTTTTCGGTTATTTTGGCGCAAAACATAAACAAAATTAGTCTGGGATTACACTATTAAAGTTTTCTTTCAGAAAGTCTGAGTTTATTGGTGAGAGGAGAAGAGAACATGCTTTTCTTTTCTACTCTCACTCAACCGTAAACTAGGACTTTCTGAAAGAAAACTTTCATTGTGTGATCCCAGACTTATATTTTGACGTTTCCCTATTTTTTGTTAATTCACCGTGGAAACAGCTGATGAACGACTGACGAGTTGAGTTTACCTTTTTAAATTCGCCTCGCTTGTCTCGCTATTTTATCATCTTTCTTATTGTTGTACTTTTTTAAAGCGCCAAAAAAAAGACTGTATGTGTTTTTTGGTGTTGTTCTGATATTTTACATAAAGAATTGTTGCTTTCGATCAAACAAAAAAATGCAAAAAGACGACAACATTAAAACGCATTAAATATTTCATACAAAATTATTAAAACTTGAAATCAATAAAGCGTATTTTTGAATAGTTGCCAACATTTTTGTTTGTTAAATTAAAATCAAACAAAAATATTAATTAACTGCCTGTTTAACGATTTCGAACGTCAACGATCGCATAGAAAATTTTACTTAAAAGAAAAACAAAATTCGAAAATTTGTTTTTGTTTTAAATGTAATTTTCTATGCGAACGTTAAAAAAAAGTTCAAACAAGCGTTTGTTTGAAAATAATTCAGCAATAATTTTTTCTATGCAACATATTGGCGACAAACTGATCATACCAAAAGATGTTATTAACAATTTTCCTACCACTCTGACTGAAATCAACAGCGCAATATGCTCTATAAAACCCAACAAATCGCCAGGGGTTGAAGAAATAGACCCAGAAATGATCTGTATACATAATCGATTAGGAGCTTCACTGTCACTACCCAGCATTGAAAACTTCTGAACTCAAAAATTTCAAGTGCTTAAACTTAAACGTTACTTCAGGCGTATTTTTAAATGCTTTTCAAGTTTGAAAATTTTTTACTAATATTCACTGGATTTTAAATTCCCATTTTACTGGAAAATGCTATTTTGTACAAAAGTTTATCTCAACCCTTGAAACTTGAAATTCGAATTTGAATACCAATTGTTTTGCACTTGATTTCCAGAAATTAAAATTACTCAAAGACCCAGAATATATTAACTTTATCTTAGAAGTATATTAAAAAAGTTCTCATGGTGTTTGCCTGAAGTTTCAGACTCAATTCTGTTTGAACACATAATTATTTGAAAATTCTTAGCAATGGCGCCACTGTGCCACATTCATATTTTTTACACTTTTAAGGTACATGATAAGTGAGTGTAAAAAACACATACACGAGAAATAATAAAACTTTGTAGTATTAATTTTTTTTTTTTTTTTTTTGTTAAAGACAATGTCTAACACGGATGTTTTCGATATTCAACTAATGGTTTAGTTGACAAAAAAAAAAAAAAAAACAAAAAAATGGGAAATGAAAAAAGATTTACACTCCAACGATAAAATGAAAATATACTTACGTAAAAACATGTGAAGGTATGTTGGAGGACAATACTCCAGATTTTGACACTATAATCATACTTACATTCACATACTTACATTTTAATCTCTGTACGTTTTGTTTTACTTACAAGCAGAGTACAAACTTTATTGCAATATTCTTTTCTTTTTTATTTATATTAAAAAGATTTTTGTCTATGTATATCTTCTATATATGGTTATATAAAAATGAAAAAGAGTTTGTTTGTTTGCTCCCCATATACTCCTAAGCCGACGAACTGCTTTTTCTAATTACCGAGCGCTAAACATAGACTATAAATATTTGCAAATTTTACAGTAGAAGTGGCACTTTTCATACAAAGACCAAAAACTGCATGCACAAATCAATACGCCAACATAGAAACGTAAATACCACCATAGAAACGTAAATACCACCATAGAAACGTAAATACCACCATATAGAGGGCAACACGGTAAAACACCAAACACACCACGCGGTACCATCAGCTCTGTACAGGAGTCTAATCACCGCATACGATATCGAGCAAAATTGATCGAAATTATTTATTTTGGTATCATGAAACTCGATATCCAATGAAATGTATTGAGTTTGAAATAAAAGCATTCGATATCGAGTAACTCGACATTACATTTTAATTCATTCAATACGTCAGTGTCTATCATATGCCATATTATAGAAAAATTCAAAAAGTACCACACGTCCCGTATTTATCCTTTTTGATATTTGTTTTTCTCCCAATTAATGTATCAAAAATTTCAATGTTGTAGAGGGAGCCCATAATTTAGTACGTATACTATACTTATACTATGTACTACGTATACTATACTTTAATTCATTGGCATATACGACGCCAATGAATTAAAGTACCAAAAATAGAAACGATTTTCACCCTACAAAATTTCTATTTTTCGAAAAGTTACGTTGTATAAACTTAATTCAATGTTTATTGGTTTAAAAGAAAGATGGCGTAACAAAATACAGGTTTTATCCATTTCAGAAAAGTACTAGACACCTGTCCACTTTTTTTTTAATGAACAACAATATGTGTTTAATTTTTTTGTATTTCTTTTAGCTTAGTTAATATGAGGATAGCGCAATTGGTTTGGCTAGAGGCCAAAATTTGGTTCGAGAAAAAACAATGAAATTAAAAAATTTTCAGGAATTTTCGGGAAATTTTTCACTTTTGCGGCTACGTTAACCTTGCTAAGAGTCATTCCTACGAAGTTTATTTGTTCTAGAGAGTTGTTTATTGAGGTCTTGGGTAAATTTTTGTCGTGGATTGTTTCCTTGAATTTTGAATAGTTTGCTACTTATGGACCTGAACAGGGGGAAAAAGGTAAAAAAAATCTAATTTTTTAAAGTTTTTTGCGATTGTTATCTTGAAGATGAAGCTTTTTTGACTTTATATGTTGACAAATTTTGTTTTTTATGGCAAGATCTACAACTTTGTCTCAGATGGTGAATCAAAATTCCGAACGGTTTGCAAGATATGAGCCCGGGAAAATTATCACTTTTTTGCAAAAATGACACCGAGAACACAATTTTGGGGGGGGGGAATAAAAAGAGTGCATGACTTTGGGCAAAACTGGGAAACACGGGTCTTTTTCTTTTGTCTTTTATCACGTAGTGGTGTTTGTATGTGGGTATAGATAGCATAGTATCTCAATGTTGAAGTAAAGAAAAAACAAATAAAATTAAAAAATTTTCGGGAAATTTTTCACTAATGCGGCTACCTAAACGGTGTTAAGAATAATTCCTAGGAAGTTTATATGCACTAGAAAGTTGTTTATTGAGATCTTAGGTACAATTTTGTGGTTGATTGTTTCCTTGAACTTTGAACAGTTTGCTACCTATAGACCTGAACACGGGGAAAAAGGTAAAAAAATCGAATTTTTTAAAGTTTTTTTGCGATTTTGATCTTGAAGATGATGTTTTTCTGATTTTATATGTTCACAATTTTTGCTCTTTATGACAAGAGCTACAACTTTGTCTCAGAGGGTGAATCAAAACTCCGAACGGGTTGCAAGATATGAGCCTGAGAAAATTATGACTTTTTTGCAAAAATGCCACCGAGCCCCCAAATCTTTGGAGGCCCATAAAAAGAACAGTGCATGACTTAGGGCAAAACTGGGAGACACGGGTCTTTTTTTTTTTTGTCATTTATCACGTGGTGGTGTCCGTTTATGGTTTTTTTCGTGTTGCATTGGTTTAAAAGAAAAATGGCGTGAAAGATGGCGTGGTTTTAAACGTTTACTCCCTAAAATGACCAAATTTCAAAAAAGTACCAGGCACCAGTCCGCTTATTTTTTTTTAAGAACAACGTCTAGTATTGATTTTTTTATCTCTTTTAGTTTTGGAGATATAAGGTTACCAAATTTACACGTTTTTACACATTTTAAGTCTAAACATTCGAATTTCGAAAAAAATCCAGTTTAATCGGATCAAGTTGGGGAGAGAACAACCTCCAGCCCAAATTTTAAAGTTTTTAGCTTCAGGTGTTTAGGCTGTGCGATGATGAATCATTAAGTCAGTCAGTCAGAGTCATTCAGAAACGTTACAATTTAATAAATAAGGATAATGACAATGCATTTGTTTGTTTCCTTGGGACTCCCAAAGTACTGAACAGATTTTTCTGAAAATTTTACAGGAATTTTCTGACTATGAAGCGCTTAATATAAATGATTGTAAACACAAAGACAATATAAGTTACATTAAATTTGGAGAACGTTTGCAGTAAAATTTTTAAAATTTGGAACCAATAGTTTGGGCTTTTAATACAAAACATCAAATAGCGAGCTAAACTGAAAATGCCAAGTGTGGAACTTCCCACACAAGGACAATATAATTGTCTAAATTTCTTGAGAGTGATATCAATAAGCGAGATGTGTTTAAAAATTTTTTTAATTTGATTTGAATAGTGGAAGCGAAGCATACCGGGTTATGCCAGTTTTCTCAACAATCATCTTTGTTTGCAAAATATGTAATATGAAAATGTTTGTTTGCATGTGAATATGAGTGTGTGTGTGTGTGCAACATGTGTAGATTTACAGGAAGTATGATTTATGTTTACGAATTGAACTTCCAACTAAACTAAAACGTACTGAATTGCTGTTATAAGAGTAGGTACGTTCTCTCGTTTATTTGACATTTTTTTTACCCATTTATAGCAAAGTTTATAAAAGTGTATGAGTGTATGTATGCACCAGTATCTGTCTTCCAAAGTGTCTAAAAGTTTTATTCTAAAGTAAGTGCAGTTGTTGTGTGGATCTGCTCCTTTATGTTTGTCTATTGTTTTTCTTGCAGGAATAAAAAGTATTTAACTCCTGTTGTTGTAGTTTATCGATTACATTGTATTATTCTATTAGTAGCTATTAGTCTTCCATTATAATTGCTTTATGAAAGCTACCCATCCAGGAAAAGTAGCCAAAGTATGTACGTGAGGTTTTCACTGATTAGTTCATGTGGTGTGGAAAGTTTTTTTTTTCTGAAAGCGATCTTTAGATTTAGTTGAACTTTAAGAATGACTCTTTAAAGGAACTAAAAGTTTTTTTTTTTTATTTATTTGCAGTTGGTAAACTTAACAGCAGAAAAAGGTAAGTGCGCTTTAAATTTTTGAAGTTAATAGATTTTTTTAAATCTGTAGAAAAAAGTCTAGTCTTCCTCCTAAGATGATTATGTTTTGAAATAAAAAGATAAACAAAATATGTTGATACGTCGAAAGGCGATATACAAGCTAGTTGTTTTGATTTAGTAGGAGTCGGTGTGTATCCGTTCTGGTTTATAATGCGTTTAAAATTTCGGATTTTTGTTTTATGTTGATTTTTCTTCTTTGACCATCTTTAAGATTTTCGATACAACTATTTTAATGGTTATCATGAAAAGCTCTGCGCTTGTCTGCTGGAGATAACACATAAAACATAATTTCAATTCATTTTAATAAAGCTAGAAACACAACTGGAATGAAAGACTAATGGCGATTTCTTTTCTGATTAATATGTTGCATAAATGTTACATGCTCTATCTCTTTTGTGTAGAGCATAATCGCCATAATTTTTCGCAACAAATTTTCATCGTTGGAAATAGAATATATTGGTGTATGTATATGAAAATAAACAAAATAATTGCGTAGACTAAAATTCGTCGTGCGTAATGAACTCTGCGATAGCTTTATTTTTATTTCTTATGATACAAACGGAACTGGGACGAACGACGATCATCGTAAATGTCGGCAAGAATTCGATGCATTAATTCGTCAAATATACACAATAAGTGCGTAAAGAACAGGAAATAAGGTCAACATAATGACCAACTTTTTTATCACTTTTTGAATTGATCTAACGATGTCCGGCCGTCCGGCTGGCCAGCTGTCCATGTTAACTTTGTGTGCTAGTCGGAATGTTGGAGATAATTTGATGAAATTTGGTACTTAGGTTCTAATTAGCACAGGGACCAAGCTTATTAAAAATGGCGAGAATCACTTCATAATTTCACAAAGCACAATATAAGCTTCCTTGCGGAATAGAGTCTTTGTGACCATAAACCATCGTGAATTGTTCGTATTTAGATTTGATTAAATACAAACATATTTTATTGCAATCTAAATCAGCCAAACAAATTTGATTGGAATCGGTATACAGTAGAAGCTCGGTTATATAAATACCCAGTTATATGAATATCCAGAATAGTGAACAAAAAAATGTTTACACATGATGTTCTAAAGAGTGAACACAACCTATCTCTATTATGTGAACAACTTGCATCCGTTGATTTTTTTGTAACTATTCGTTGTAAAGGGTGTTTTTTAAAGTATCACAACTATGAGTTGGCATCACTGCTCTATTTGAGCACCCATTTAACATCTGATAGTTGCTTTTTGTTTAGTTTGCTTTGAAATTTCATTATGAATCGACTTATCGAGCAACGCGCAAATACTTGAAATTTTTAATCAAAATAATTCGGCGAATGGGCTGAAGTAGAAATGGATATTGATTTTGAATTTCCATTCAAAATTTTATTTTCCGATGAAGCCCTTTTCTGGTTGAATAAATAAGCAGAATTGTCGCATTTGGAGTGAGTAAAATCCACAAGCTTTTGTCGAAATATCATAACATCCACAAAAATTACTGTTTGGTGCGCTTAATGTGCTGTTGGAGTCTTTGGCCCATATGTCTTCAAAAATTATGATGGTCAGAATGCGAAAAGTTGTTGAAAATTGTCGCCTTCTACACGCCAGCCATGGCGGCCACATGGCAGAAATCATATTTAAATTTCATGAAATTTTCTTTCCAATAAAGCCAGTTTCATTGATATTAAAAATATATTTTCTTGGCAACAGTAACTTTGACGATAGCTTCTACATCGTGTTGGTACGCCCAGAAATCAAAATCGGTCCTTTATAAACCCCCTCCCTAAAATTACTTATAAACAAAAAATTGTGTATATGTAGATGAAGATATTTTGATCATATTTGGAAAAAAGAACTTTTAAACGAATCTTATCCTCATACCATTATTTTTTTCAGTCGCATTAAATATTCCCATGGGACTCAAATAGGATAAACTCTCGATAATTTTTCTTTTAGTTCTGTGGTGTAGAATATCATACCGACCAACTCAACCGAATATACCTTCTAACTTGTTTTATCGGTGACAACTATAGCAATATCGTCGGCACATTGTACCCTCTTTTTAGTGTTTCATTAGATATTTTGAGTAAATTTAATATATAATTGGTCCAAGCTTAGTGCCTTGTGGGCAAAGTCACCCTTGAGTATACAGAGGCCCTCGGGCACTCTAGAATTCGGTGCCCAACTAAAAATTAAATAGTCTTATGAAATGAAAAAAACTTCTTCTTGTTACGGTTTCGTTTGTATTCATTATGGTGAACTAACACAAATCAAATTGATTTTATTTTAATATTAACTCTTTGAAAACACTAAACTAGAAAAAACGTTGCCACGTAAAATGCTGCTGGTTTGAGTTGATTGCAACAACGGTTTCTTTTGGGACTTCCGCTTAGTAAAAGCTTCTATTATGTCCTCAAAGTTTATCTTTGGGAGGACATCACTTTCAATGACCATAATTGATTATCACACACATATTGTCGTGCTATGTATTCATTTTTTTATTATCTTAAGCAGTGAACATTAACGCTCTCCACTACACTCAGATAAGGAATATTCCTGCCGTAACTTCAATATTTGTAAATGTTTCCTCTTGTTTATTGGACTTTATTAGATTATGTTAAGCTCAAATTAGACGCAACATAACCATGACCATGCAAAACAGCTGTTTGTACCAACCTTATGGGCAACATTATATTTGATTAAACATGACATACCATAACGCCATAGCCACGAGTACACAAACCACTTGAATTTTGATTTCTATGGTCACGGTTACGGCTATGACATTATGTCACATCTAATTGGACGTTAAGGTTGAGATATGTTCCTAAGTCCGCTGATTGCTCGCTACTATCTTTGAGTACTAAATCAAATGAAAATATACTGATTTTAACTCATAAACATTAATATCTACGACATACAATGCCGCTAATTCTTTGCAAATTTTTGCTAACTGACCAGAATTAATTGTTGGTTTTTTTTAATTGGCATAGATGTAATTTATCGATTAAAGGATTAAACGTGCCTAAGCGGAATTTATCTCTTCCATTCAATTGTACGTTTTCTGCTGATTCCTCAAAAAAAAAAAAAAAAAATGCGTGCAGTGCGAAATCTTGCTCCTTGTGTTGCATCTTTAAGTAGCCGCTTTATACTGAACGAAATGATGGCGTGCGTTAATAACATAATCGATCAAAGATGCCTTAAGCTTTGTTGCAACTTCCATGAAAATAGTATTGTTCTGTAATCTTATAAAGGGTGGTTAAATTTTATTTGCCGATGTTGAATGTGAACCACACCTAAACGTCAAGTTTTTTTTCTACTTTTCAGTTTACATTTCTCAATTTCAGACTAACTCAAAACCATGGAAAGATACACAATCGAGCAACGCGTTAAAGTTATTCAGGCTTATTATGAAATTTGGCGTTCAAATCAAAATGCATATCGTGCACTTCGTGATTTTTTCGATCAATTTAATCGTCCAAATGTGCGTACAATCGGAAAAATCGTGCAAAAATTTTAACAAACCGGGTCCGTAGGAGATGTGAAAACACCAGTGCATGCTCATACTGCAGAAAATATTGCTGCTGTTCGCGGTAGTGTGGCTGAAGAGCCGTCCACCTCAACTCGTCGTCGTGCCCAACAATTGCACCTCTCACGCTCGTCTTTGATGAACATTAATCATAAAGACTTGCAATTACACGCTTACAAGGTGCAATTGACTCAAGCCTCTTGACCATTCCAAACGTCGTCAATGATCAGAATGGTGGCAAGACTTGGATAATTTTTATAATTGGTGTAACATTAATTTAATGGAACTTAACCTCAAAAAATGCAAGCACATGACTTTTTCGAGAAGGCGTGACGCTCTTGGTCACTATTATATCAGTGGTCATAAACTGGAATCAGTAAACGTAATTATGGATCTTGGTGTTTTGTTGGATGGAAATCGATTTGGCTTCTTTTTAATATTTAATACTCTTTATATAAATATTAGAAATATTTCAGTAAAATTTTTATTGTATTGTGTCCAAACTTTTATTTTGGGAATAAAAAAATAGTAATTTGTCGATAATTTTGTAACCGATTATGGTTATTTGCACCACTGGTACTTTACTTGATTTTATAGGATTAAGGTAGAAAGAAAGTTAACAGATGATAACAAAACTTAAAAAAGCAAACGGTTATAGGTAACAACTGGAGTTAGTCGAGGTTTTTTTATCATATCTCAGCCATTTGTGGACCGAACTCATTTTCTGAATTAACATAACAGCTTATTGCTGGTACTAGAACACAACTAGAACTCAACTAAAACTGAACTGAACCACATAATGATACTACAGTAGAGTCCCGATAATTCGTAATCGCTAGGGACCGGCCATTTCTTACGAATTATAGGGGTTTTCAATTTAGCGGGATTAAAATAAATCAAATACGAATAAACGGGGTTTTGCAATTTATTTACTAAAACGATAAAAAAACATAAAAAACAATTGAAGCACAGCCGCGAAAAACGTTGTAAACGCCACATTTTGCAAAAACTGTTTTTTGCAGATAAACGTTGACTTTACTCTCTTACACAGTTTAAACATCAAATCAACCAAAACTATGCATCTTAACGCCTTCAAAATGGCGTACAAAGTGTCAGCCAGTGGAAGAACATTGCAAGTTACTAACATAATGATGAAACCGAAATGGTTTTCCAGTGCGGAATAATGTTTTAAAAGCCTTTTGCATTAAAGTTTTTATTATCACTATTTTAAATAATAGAAAAAAAAATTTTTAAAACAAATAATGCTGCTTGTCAAAAAACGTTTTTTTGCTCTCCTGAAAAATTATTATTTTGTAACTTAAAACGTTATTCGCGGCTGTGCTTCAATTGTTAAAAATAAAATATGTATACAAAAATTATTCATGTAACAAACTGATCTTAAGAAAATAAACACACATACACAAGCAAAAGCAAAAACCCACGTAAAAAAATAGCGGTAAACAAAAAATCATTCTTTCCATGTTTTTGTTGTTTTTATTACGAATTATAAGTGGTTGTTAGCAAACAACTACGATTTATAAGAGGTAAAGAAGATTTTATTTGAAAAAAATAATTACGAATTAGCGAGGGGAACAAAATGTATGGAAATTTTACGAATTAACGAGATTTTTTCAAGGGACCGACAGCTTATTACGAATTATAGGGAATTACGATTTATCAGGGTACGTATTATCGGAATTTGACTGTACAACTACAAATATAGAAAAAACGTGTTTAAATATGGTAACCTCCAACAAAACTATTTTTAAAAAATTTTTTTTAGCATATTATGTTTAAATTAATTATATTACTGTCAACGACAACCATATTATGGTTAAATTAGGCCTTCATCAAAAAGCCACAACCATATTATGGTTGCCTTTGAACATGTTATGGTTAATAATAACTAAAATGTATTTAACATTTATAAAAGCTTGGTTGGTTCTCAACCATAGCATGTTGCTCTTGGAAAAGAGGAAAATACTATTGTAAATTTGCAAACAAAATAAAATTTTTAAACATAACATGTTTTAAGGCAAACATTATATGGTTATGGCCTCTTGATGGGGGGCTAATTTAACCATAATTTGGTTGTTAATAACAATAATATGGTTAAATTAAACATTATATGGTTAAAATTTTATTTAAAAATAGTTTTGTTGTTGCTGACCATATTTAAACATGTTTTTCTCTGCGTGTAGAACTGAAAAAACTAGCGTTAAACAAGAAGTTATTTGATGTTGAATTCAAATTCGTCTATCAATTTTATCCCAAGTTTCTTAAAAACATATATCTTTTTTAACAATATTTACCGCTAAGCTTCATTTACTATTTCACCCAAATGACTCCATCTGTTTTGTATCAGAACTTTTTTATTATTTTTTTTATATATAAAAAACAATGAACGCAAGCAAAAGCCAGTCAGACGTCTTAACGGCTTTAAAACATCCTGTTCAAGATGTAAATTAACATAATTACGCCTGTTCGTTCGCTCTCATTAACATTATAATTATCATTAAGCATTTAGGCTAAAAGTCTGCTCATTGAAGAGACAGCAGTGTCATTCACTCACACACACACAGTGAGACGTTCTTACAGAAAGGCAGGTGGTTTTTTTTTGTTGTTCGGTAATAATTTTTCGGCCTGCCACTGTTAATGTAAAATTAGAATGTTGCTGATGCTGCTGCCGTTGATGCTTTTAAAAATATGGTGAGAATTATAAAGCAAATAACATTTGCCACGTAATAAATTACCACAAAACATGTTGAAAACATACGCGTTGGCATAATTCGTTTATACACTTAAAATTGTAGGTTGATTTAAAGTGTGGGAAAAAATGGCGGTGTGTGTGAGTGGGAACAAGTATGTGTATTAGTAGGTTTTAGTCATTAATATTTTGGTAACAGAAAAAAAACAACGTTACGAATAGAAGCCCACTTCACTAATTACCGCACAATTTGTGGTGTAAAATACGCTGTTGATTTGTGAGTCAATTAAAGTCAAAACCAAGCTATTTTAAATGTCATTATACCCTTTCTCCATATCATATACATATGCAACCTTTACTAACTATAGTTACTGTTATTGCTGATTATAATACTTGAATTTAATACAAAACTTGTGGGTAAAAATGCGTGTGTGTGTGCTTTCGAATGAGTTGGAAAGGCGTTTCTCAACTGCTACACCGGTTGTTTCACTTACGCTTTGCTTCTGCTGTCGTCACATGGTAATTCAAGTGTTTTAGAAAACGCAAATAGGTGCCAACATTGTTTTTGACAGTGTTCGTAGTAAGACCAACTCAGAAAACTTTAAGTTTTCAGCAATTTCTGAATAAACATTATTCTTTAAAGAGGGCAAAAACATACTCAGTCCAATCACGAATACTCCCAAGGAAAAAACTTTTCGCGAGAAAAAAATCCTTCAATTACGAATTCTGCGGAAACAAAAAAAATAATAAATGGCATCAGAGAAGCTGTTTATTTTGATTGATATTTACATTGAATTTATTTTTTGGTGTGGCTGTGCAAGGTAAAATAAAATTAATTGTACTCAAAATTAAAAGATTAAAAAGAACATCATAGGCTTGCAAGTTCTAAATTAAAAATGTTTTTCGTGACGGGTTTATTGGAAACTCCTTACTCCTACTTACTTTTTTGACTGATCAATAACTTTTAAGAAAAACAATAACAAACATTTTTCCACTCAGTAGTACAATTTTTTGGATGCCCCATGGAGTTAAGGCCGTTTTCATCATCCCTCCAAAAATCCTGCTTACAGTTTTTTTTAAAAAAGTCCCTTCTTTTTTGCCACCAGGGAATTTTTTTCTGGAATTTTTCATGTGGAATTTTTATTTGTAATAACACAGAAAAAACTAAAAATTGATTTCAATTAAAAAATTTGTAATATTAAAATTAAATTTGCACCAGTAAACAAACTAATAGTATCAATTAAACCAGTTAATATTATTAATTAAACGTTTAGTTTACTTGATTAAACGTTTAATTCACTTGATTAAATTTTTAATTAAAACTGATTTTATTTTTGATTAATGCTTTAATTAGTGAAAAATTTTGGAGAATTTTTTCTGTGAAGAGAGAAATGGGGGAAGAGAAAACTTTTCCGCGGAATTTTTCTTCCTGATTGGGCTGACTGTGTTTAAACCAGTGTTCGAAAATAAACAGAGCATTATTTAGCGTTCGGCTCACACAACTAGGAACGATATCTATTTTTAAGTGTTTGCGTTGATGAACACAGCGCTTAATACTGTTCATAACTATTTTCAAGAAGGTGCCGAACATTTTATAGTGTTCAGTTATTCGCTATAAAACCGAAATTGAATGTTCTTTTTTTTAATGAGTTGGATAAGAACAGTATTATTTTTCGAAAGATGACAAACAGGGAAATGTATTTTTTAATGATTTTCTACACAAACACTATTAACACACCAAAGCGGGCACAAAATAAAGGGATACTTGTATTTTTTTAAGAAATGTGGATAAAAGGACTCCAATAGCTAAAAGAGATATCTAATCCGAAAATCAGACATTAAATTCCTGCGAAAGCGGTAATTAAAAAAAGTTTCATTACCTCACAAATTCCACCAACAGCCGAAGTCTATAAGAATATTGCACTTGGCTGCAAACATCTTTATTGCAGGCAATTGATTGTAAAATTAAGCTTAGTGTTACTCCTTAGATTATGTTGGTCACATTATGTTTAAAATCCCTTTTATGACGACCACATAAGGTACGTGAGTGTACGGCTACTGTAATGAGAGCATTTCTTGTGTATTTAAATACTAAACAGCAGTGTGTTGGTTGGCATTTACGTCATCCATCTGTTACATGCAATTTTAGGTTTTCAGCTAATGCAACTAATTAAAGTGGTTGTTGCCAACCACAAAATGGCTTCCAAATACATACACATCTACACCAGTATTCCTCAACATACACAGTTTCGGTTACAAGGACTCATAATTCATGGTTAAACAAGAAGGTTTCTAAGCACACGTACATTTCAACTCCATCACATTTACAGTACACAGTCATACATAAACACATTTACGTGAAATTGAATTCACTTTAAATTGTATCCTTAAAAAAATAGTAAATGAGTCATTGTTTAAGGAATTTAGTTGAGTCATTTGGTGTATTCCAACATACACTCACACATATGAACATATTTAAGCAGGATTTCAATGACTTCATATTACAGAGAAAATAAACCACCAACAGGTTTTTCTTATTTTCTTTGTAAGAAACCTCCCATTCATTTAGATTTACAGGAAATCTTGTCAATTCCTTAACTTTTTAATGACATTGACTTTTAAGTAACAAACTTTATTAAGATAAATGAGCCATAATCATTTAAAGGAAGAAAAAAAGAATATTCACTTTTCAGTTTACTTTTTTTACTTAAATCATGCTAAATCATGATATTTCAATTTAATTTTAAAAAAAATCTCTACTTATATCTCCTTTATTTGCTTGAAAACTCTCGTCAAGGTGACAAAAGTCGTGTTTTTGTTTTGAGTCATGATACGATGACATGATTAATTACAATTTTCTTTCACTTTTCAATTTGATGCAACTTTTCATAGAGCTTAAAACCGACGTAATTGATTTTATTATTATTTTGTAACGTCTTAATATTGTGTCATTAGTTTTCATTTAATTTGATTACGTGACATTTTTGGTTTCTTTTTAAGTTCTAGGGTTAATTTTTTTTACAGACAATTTCCTATTAAATGTTACCTTTAGTTTTCTTGTTTTTTTTAAGTTTTACAGCAGTTTCGTCTATGTGACTTTAAATGTCCTTTTAAATGCATTAGACTGGTTAAACTCGTTGTTATGTTCTTTTAATATGCCAAAAAAATTAACTTTTTCGTTTTCAAGCTATTAATGCCGAATGATTTTTAATACTTCGGGGGTAGAGTCAAGTACCCCACTTGCTTATTAGAGTGCTTGTCCTAAAACGGATATTTAGGGTGACCCTTAAAATTTGGATTTTTTGACTTTTTTTGAATTTAACGCATTATTTATGTTGTTAGCTACAAAATCAATGTTTTTATGTATTGAATAGTTAGTTTGGGTATCAATCTTTCATTTTTGGGTTTTGTTGGAATAATACACTGAAAAAAACAAAGTGGCAAAAACAAAACTTGAAAGTAAGAAAATACGACTTCTAACATTTAGCACGGCACAAATTGGGCTGAATATTATGGCTTGCCATGCAACACAGTTGTTAATGACATCAAAATCTAAAATTCTGCGGTGGTGCGTGGGGATCGCATTTTTCGTTTACAAGAAACTTAGGAAAATGTAAAAAAAAGCCAAAAAAAAAAAATGAAAAAATTGGGATTTTTGACCTCCATTCACTTATAACTTTTGAAGTAGGAGTGTTATCTTCAAGAACCACCGCAGAATTTTAGATATTTTAGTCATCAACAACTCTGTTGTCTCCCAAGGCATAATATTCAGCCGAATTTGTGCCGTAGTACAAACAGTACAGCCTATTTTCGACAAATTTTATTAATTGATAAAAAAAGGGTGAATTTTTAAAAAAACGTAACTTTATGCTACTAAAATTAGTTTTACATTAGTTATTAGAACATAGACACTGTTTTCACTTTGGGAAACAAAATTTCTTTCCATGTGATAAGTAAATATACTTATATTTCATATACTATTGTGATAAAGCGGCAGTAGATATTTTAGCCGTCACCTTTGCGTGCTTATTAATTACACAGCCTCACAAAAATATAAAAAGGTTCTGACCCAGAAACCAGACCCACCAATCCTTATGTATTATGACCTCCTGAATGCAATGCCGCTAAAAGAATTGAATTCTATTGTTGGGTTTTCATGTAATTTACAAGGAAAGTCCGCAAAGTGACCTTACCTAATTTGTAAATTTGACCATGTTAAAAAGTGTTTGTTTAAATGCATGTAACTTTTAAAATTTTTGACAGATTTGATCTTACATAAAGAAAATACAATTTTAAAAAATTTTAACTAACAATAAGTCAAATTTACAAAGAAACCGATTTGCTATTTCAGTTTGTGCAAAAATATCCTGAAGCGTACACGGATGCGAAAATGATTCATGATTATATTACAGACACAAATTTTCTGTAGCAGCTTGCATTGACCCACTAAAACATGTTAGCACTTGTAAATCAATTGTTGCTTGTGATCATCTTACTTTCAAGGACGTGCTGTATCAAATATTTGAATATTTAGAGTTTGAAGAAATAAATAAAAGATCGTACTTGAATTCAATTCCCCACAAATTTCAATTTGCTTTTAACACAGACAAGCTTAATTTGCTTACTACAAATTTGAAAAAGATGTTAATATTTTCGAAACGGTTTTAGCGGATGCGAAAGATTCAATGTTAAAAAGATATATCGATAGACCTGTGGATGATGTTTACTCATACCACAGTAATATCAATGTGGAGAGAGTGTTTGCGATGGCGAAGAGGAACGAGGATATGGAACCTCATAAAGAAATATACACCATGTGTCAGCAAATAAAGGACCGGCAAAACAAATGCATTCACTTCCTTTTCGATATTTTGCAGTTCTATCCAACGAAGCAAGATATGGAAAATGATATGAAAATAATGAAATAGGTTTTTCAGGAAAATAAAAAATGGAATGCTAAGGAACGAATAAAGAGATTGGAAGAGATGGATCAAACAACAAGAAAAAAAAACGACGTACGGAGAGTAAAGTCCTATTTCTAAATTTGCTTTATGTCAGTGAGCCTATGGAATTATTTAATTTATGAAATAAACTATCTACAGAGTAATCGGAGAAAAATTCTTAAAAAGCAAATAAACATGTTGAGAGGTTTAAATTATAAATATCACGGGGAAAAAGTTTGGCAAACAACAAATTTGGATTTAGAGTCCCAACTCAAAGAAAAGCTAAAGAATTTGCACTATTATGTAGATCTCTAAATATTTTAAAAATAAAATAACTTGATGTTTTTAAAAGTATAAGTAATAAAGATTTCTGTTAAATACATTTCTAGTAAAATAACTAAAATTTTTTTCGCAAAACTAAAATTGTAAACTTTAATGATCGATTTAATAAAAGTTGCATACATACATATTTTAATATAAATTTGATACTATTTCATTTTCTTATAGATCTTTTCTTTCCCATTCGGTTATTTTTCATCCGATTTTCAAGTTTCAAATTACTTTTCTAAATGTAGAATATAGTTAATAAACATTCAGTTTTTCAGTAATTTTGTAAATAACGGAATTATATATAAGTCGCGGAACAAAAGTTGCTTCTGATACGCTAAAGAACCATTTTCAACAATAAAAAAGTTATTTTTCGCAAAAAGTCGATTTTGGCATATTGCTAAGTATATTGGAACGAAACTTTATGTATTCCTCAATCAAAGTGTTTTTTACAAGAAACCGAGTTAAAAGTGTAAACACTGTGGGAGTCGCAATTGGCCAAATGAAAATCTGGTGCATATTGTATCCACCTATTATATGTGTACTGTGGTGAATAAAATCAAAATGAAACGTATCAAAAAGCATATGCAACACATAAGAATTTTTTCTTTACTGTTTTTTTTTCGAGGAATTATTCTATTTGCCGACAAAATGTTCCTGCTTTATCCATAAAACTCTATACATATAAAAGTAGTCCCAGCCTTGCCCAGGGGTACGGTAGTGAGTATTTTCTATAGCCACAAAAACTCCCTACAAAATACTAGTGATCCCAGCCAGGCCCACTTAAGAGTTAAAAAGGTAACTTAAGTTCTTCATAAGGATAAATATATTGTTAACCCTAGATACACTTTCTTATTTTTAATACACTACACACTTTCTTCGTCGAATCGACGAAGTCCGTTTATGATATATCCCCAAACCCAGCCAATATAAGGAAACACGAAAATTTTTGTTTAGTTTATAAAATACTTAAGTTTTTATTCATTCTAAATGGTATATTATAGTAAACTTCAAAACTTAATACTAAAAACACAACTAAAGCAAGCCAAGGCTTTTTTCGTCAATACGACGAAGAAAGTGTATCTAGGTTTAAAAAAGGTTAAAAAATATACTAAAAGGCAATATTTCTCACACTTCCATCGTCAGTGCGACGAACACAATCAACGAAAAATCAGACTTACACACAACCTATAAGCACGTTCTTCCACACACTTCAGCAGATCAGTAATATCTCCAGCTACATGAAATTTGGAAGAGTTTCAGTACAAAACTGCGGAGTTAAATAAGTACTTTTTAACGGTATTCGTCAATACGACGAAGAAAGAGTATCTAGGGTTAAAGTAAAAGCTAAAACCGAGGTTTTTTTGTAGGTTTTCGGTTTTGGTTTTTAGGCATTTAAAACCGAAGTTTCGATTTCGGTTAAAACCGAACAGCAATCCCTAATATGGGCATATCCGTCAAATGTCCACCGTGACCGAAAATTTAAAAGTTATTTAAATCTGATTATTTTACGATATTGTTGATAGAGAAATATTTAGATTTTGCTAATTTTATAAATTTACCCATAAATTTGTTCACTTAGACGAACAATCAGACTGCAAAGTTGTGCAAACGTAATTTCTTATATGTGAGAATGTTTTATTGTATGTTTTCTTTAATATTTAACTTCCTGAAAAGAGGTGATATTTGAAAAAACTTATTCCAAACAAATTTTCTTACATGGTCTGGAATCTAAGGAGGAGTTCAAAGAGAAATATTTTATTCGGATTAACGGTAAATTTTCATTTTGTTTTAATCATTATTCAGTTCATTTATTATGGAAAATTTCACGTTCGAAATGTCACGTATCGACCCAGATTTTGGCTTAAAAAGAAAATACAGAAGATTTTGGAATCTAACCAAAGACATTTTAATGTAACATTGCTACGTAAAATTCTCAAAGTAGTTTGACTAAAAACGTTGCTACGTAAAATTCTCAAAGTAGTTTGACTAAAAACATTGCTACGTAAAATTCTCAAAGTAGTTTGACTAAAAAATTATGCCAGGTTTCGGTGAATTACGCCTTTTTATACATGGCCACAAAAACTGCTTCTGTTTTTTTTCACGTTCGAACCGCTACTTCTTTTGCCATTATCTTTGGCCTAGAATCGCGCCCTCCATAAACTTTAGCATAGATAACAGTGCGTTGTTAGTGCTATAACTTAAGGATTAAGAAAACGTAAAAATAATTTTTGCTTAAAATGTTATTGCTTTTTTGATGCGTACGACTGTCACGTTCAACACTTTGATACGCTTTTACGTTTACGCCATCTATTGTGTGCCCTTGTGTAAAATATTATTCGTTTTAATTTGACAACGTCTGTACGCCGTACGCTATTACATTCATACGGTTCAACTGTGTTCCTACGGATCAGTGTTGCCAAAACTTTGTGACCAAAAATGGCTAAATTTACGGAAAAATGGGCTAAAAGTTTTTTTAAATAAAAACTCATTAAAATTTAAAATTCAATAACAAAACAAAAATAATTCATTTAAAGTTGTTTACGATGATATTGTAAGTTAAAATCAATTTGTTTAATAAGAATAAACAAAAATTAATATTTTGATAATGACGTCAGCAGTCGTCGATGGCTGCGAGTGTTAAACGGCAAGCCCTCTGAGGAGATTGAGTGGTTGCAATCGAAACAAGTCAGGGTAACCTGTCCGTAAACACCTGGGTTCGAGCCCAGATTGAGTCAAGAATGAAAAATTATCAATAAATTTTAATTAATTTTCATGTTGTAAAATTCCTTTCTTCATAAAAATAATTTAATGAAAATTAAATTTAATGAACTTAAGCCTAATTAAAAATATTAAAAATTTGGAATAAAACCCATAAAGAGTTCAATAAAATAACCACAATACTAATAATTTTGATAGATATTTAAAAAATTAAATCATCGATAAATTCGATGTCGTTATTGTTCATCTGATAGGAATCACTAGTGCCTATTAGTTTTAAATAGTTTGAAGGTAAAACATAATCAAGACAACATTTACCCAACACCTTTTGAGTCCGGTCCTACAATAAAAAACAAGTAATAAAGTATAGTCGGTCAACCCCGACCACATTAGAACCCATGTACCTCATTTTATTAAATTATCTGCAAATTTGCGACCTGTGCTTTGACACAATGTTTACATGGACAGCCAGCCAACCGGACAAACATCGTTAATTCGACTCAGAAAGTGATTCTGAGTTTATCGGTATACATAAAGGTTAGCCCACCAATATTTTAAGGTGTTACAGACATCAGCACAAATGCATAATACCCTCTCCACTATTGTGGCGTGGGTATAAATATTTTTTTGTTATGGTTAAAATATTTACCTAATTGATAAAATCGAATTTACGGTTGCTAAATGTAACCTTTTTTTCTCAAATTACTTTTAACGGTGTTTACTTGGCTAAACACCTTCTCTACTTCAGCATTAGACCATGGAAGTGAGAGAAACCTTATAGTCAATTCTGAAATTTCTGAAAAAAATTTTGTTGCATCTCTTTATTGAAATACTTGCAATTAGAAAGAAACACCGATGTTTTTGTTAATCCATTTTGCAAGTTCAATATTGGAATACTGTTCCTTTATTTTGAAAGATGTTTCATGATCATAGTTTATAGCGATTTTCAACATTTGTAAAAGTTGGGATTTTATTTAAAGGCGTTTTAATTGTTAAAAAGTTTTATTTTACTTTTTTAAATTTGTATAATAAATTAAAAATTATTATTTTAAAAGAAAAAGGGCAAACAAATTTTTATGGCTAAACAAGTTGAAAAAGGCTAATGGCTAAACTCAATTTCTAATGGCTGAACAGGGTGACTAGTCCTAGTCCCTTATGGGCTATATTTTACACTCGTGTATGGGCTAGTCGTATTATCTGCAGGGTATAATATATGTCCACAAATATTACGATTGTCGTCTCGTTCAAAGTTTGTGAATCGCACCATTGGTTTTCATTTCGGATTAGATATTTCTTATAATTGAATTTAACTATTTTCTTTGCAATTTTCCTAAAACTTCCCTTAAACGGTATAAATAAATATGATTGTATATTTTATGTTTAAAAATTCGTTGCCTTAAATAATCATAAATAAGATTAAAAATGTATTTTGTTATAAAAAAAAACAGAAAAAAAACTAAAAGAAATTATTATTTTACCTAAACAGTACTAAAATAAATCTGGCAATATAAAAAGCTATCAAAGTTTAATGGCTCATAATTAATAAAAATGTCTAAGCAAATCATAAAAATAAACTATATTTTTATAATTTACAACATCAAAAATAAATTCTAAAAATTGAGAGTGACCACAATTTAAGATTTACGACTTTATTACGATTTATGAAAATGACTATGATCATTAACTTAAAAGCACTTGCTGTGTTTTTTTTTTAAACCATTTCTTTAGCTTCACTTCGGAAAATCAAATCTTGTAACGTTAATTTAACCGCCTTATACTCAATGCAAATGGATGAAACTTTGCAGGCATACATATTCCCGGTGACAATACACTAGTACATAGGCATAGCCAGGATAAAATCTAGTGGGGGGGGGGCAAATATTTTTTTTTTGGTAAAATGCTTTTTTGACCGCCTTTTTCTCAATGCAAATGGATGAAACTTTGCAGGCATACATATTCCCGGTGACAATACACTAGTACATAGGCAAAGCCAGGATAAAATCTAGTGGGGGGGGCAAATTTTTTTTTTTTTTTTTTTGGTAAAATGCTTTTTTGACCGCCTTTTTCTCAATGCAAATGGATGAAACTTTGCAGGCATACATATTCCCGGTGACAATACACTAGTACATAGGCATAGCCAGGATAAAATCTAGTGGGGGGGCAAATTTTTTTTTTTGGTAAAATGCTTTTTTGACCGCCTTTTTCTCAATGCAAATGGATGAAACTTTGCAGGCATACATATACCCGATGACAATACACGAATACATGGGCGTAGCCAGGATAAAATCTAGGAGGGGTGGCAAAATTTTTTTTAAATGTTCTTATTTTTATAAGAAAGGGTATGTTTTTAACCTGGTAGAAAAAAAACACAAACAAATTAATTTCAATTCATTTGAAAGATCAATTAATGGCATTTACATTTGAAATCGAGCTCGGGCAATTGGGCACCACGGTTATTTTTTGCGAAGCACATTCTTTGCGTCCAATCTTCTTAAGATTTAAAGAAAACAGGCCACATGAGCCTTAAGCCATAAAAATCACGAAGGCTTTTAAGTGGCACAAGTATATGGCTTATTTTCAAAGTAAATTTAAATAATTTGGTAGCGTTATTCAAGCGTAAATTAATACATGATGATTTTCTAGAGTTAATTGATCAGAATTGTAAAAGATTGACAGCAGTTTAAGAGTTTGTTTGACAAAAAGCCCTTTCGTAAGTTCCATAAGTCTCAAAAAAAGGGTTTTTTTTATCAAATTATTAAAACTAATGTGATCGAAATTCGAAACATACATATAAGTATGTGTGTTTGTAAATATACATGTGTTGACCATTATTTTTTTTTCATCTTAGTGGATCGATTTAACGAGGGACCAAATTTAATTTTTGTAATTTTAATAATATAAAAAGAAAAAATCAGAAAGTACCAATTGAAAACAAAAAAGTACCAACAATTCTCCTCTTATAGTTTCGCAATCACCCTAGACTATGCATGTTGAATTTATGTTTCTAGGTTTAATATTATTAAAAATTTAAAAAGTCAAAGTTGAAGAACAAAAAAGTTCAACAAAAAGATCCATATTACAGATTCTCTTTCAATCAGGACCTTCCATTTTATGTTTCTAGGTCTAATGAACAAACAAGTACCCTCTACAGATACTCATTCTCAAGTTTAATGTTATATTTCTAGGTCCAATATTAACAATAATTCAAAAAGTACCAAAAAGTTTCCTCTTATAGATTCTTATCCACTCAGGACGTTGGATGTTTCATTTTATATTTTAAGGTCAAATATTAACAGAAATTCAAAAAGTACACGGCGAAGAATAAAAATTTACCAAAAAGTTCCCTCTTATTGATTCTCATCCAGGTCGTTCTCAGGACCATACAACTTAAATTGTGCACCTATAAGTTTATAAGTTCAATATTATAGAAAATTAAAAAATCCCACATGCAGCACGGAAAAGTAAAAGAAAGAAATTTAATTTCCCTTGTTTATACTTTTTTCTCCCCATTATAAAGTATTAACAATTTTAATGTTGTAGTGCGAATGAAGAAAAATGTTTTGTTAAAAATAGGAACAAAAATTGTACTATTTTTATCCCTTAAACGTTCGATTATCGCAAAAGTACCAAATTTATTTTATAACTGATCGGTTAATTTAAAATTGGCTATTTTCGATTAACTATTAAACTGGTTAATTTCTGTCGAACAAAATTTTTCATTTTTTATAGAATTATAACAATTTTTTTTTTTTTTTTAATTAATTGTTTCGTCTCGTATACAAAACGTATGTGCTAAGAAAATATTTTTTTGTACAAAATATTTCCTTCTAGCAATAAATTATTAAAATACAGTACAGAACCAGAAACTAAGGAGTTCGGAAATAAATTAGTTAGACGATAACCTGACAACAGAAGAAACTCTCGACAGTAACACAAACAATCTGTTAACAGAATTTGCTGAAACAATTAGAAGTGTAAAAAATTTAAAAAAATTAAAACAGGACAATAGAATGAAACAATTTGTTTTTTAATTTTGTTTTTTCTTTTTACCCACTTACAACTACAATTCGAGTCGGAAAGAACCAAACCAATTGTAAGAAAAAATAAACTCACTGTTTATTGTTGGTGTTTTGTTTAAGCTTTGGGCACTGGCAGTACATAAAATAAAGAATTTGGATAAGATTTGATTAATTATTGTTAGTTCATATTTAATATATGAAGATTCAATAAATAAATAATGAAAAAAAACGATCAATAACTAAGTTAACCGATTATAAACTGATTAAACCAAATCCTCGGTTAATTATTCGAGCGATTAACCGATTAAATGAATACCCTAATAGATACGAATTTGGTCTTATCTTTATTTCTGTCTTCATTGGTTTTAAAGGTAGATGGTGTAACAAAGAAGTCACAAAATGCAGGCAGGTTATACTCGTTTACTCCCCAAAAGGGCCAAATTTCGGAAAAGTACAAGACACTAGAGGTCTGCTTTGAATAATTCACTTGTTTGCCTTTGTTCAAAGGGCACAACATTTACTCAAATAGGTATAAAACATAGGGCTGTCAGACTTGGGGATTCATCCAGAAAGTTGGAGATTTCATGCGAGCAAAAATGACAAAGAAAGTCATTTGGGGATTGGGGATTTTTTTGGGGATATTAAAAAAATATCGGGTATTTCTTGGGGATTTTACACTTTTTTAATATACATGGTACTTTATAAGCTTATGGTTTTTTTCTTGAGGGAGTGTTTCAAAAAAAAATTTAAACATATAATCAATCTTAAACCGGTGACAACACACAAAATTTTTAATTTTTTAAAGACAATTTTCAAGAAAAATATGTATGTCTTCCCCAAAAATAAGGAAATATGAAAGACAATATAATAAAGTTTGGGAAAAAGAGCGCTGGGATATTGGTTAGTACTTATGATGCATCGAAATACTAAATTAATGACGAATATATGTATGTATTTTTATTGTTGATTATAAGGATGTCTAAAACCGATTGAACAAGCTCCAAATTCTTGTAAATTGGCTCATTCGTCTTCAATAACTCCATATTGTTCTGCTTGTAAACAAATATACAAATTTTTATTTGGGGGTTTCTTATTAAAATTTGTCTTACTATTTTTAAAAAAAAATTTAAATTTGGTCAGAAAAAAAACAAAAAAAAAAAAATATTAACTTTTTAAGGTTTTGTTTTTAATTTGGGGATTTTTGGGGATCTTTTTTTAATTTTTTGGGGACAAGGAAAATAAATACCTGGCAGCCCTGATAAAACATTAAAAAATATAAGAAAAGAGTAAACCATATACAAAAATAAGAAATAATGAATTGAATGCAAAACTTGTTTACTGTAAATGAATTTGATATTCATTCATAAATAACAAAACATTGAAATGACCCGTTAGAGGGAGCAAGTTTACAAAAAACATTCGAATAATTTTTGAATAATTGAATGTGCATACATTTATTTGAATTAGTGCTGGGATACTATCGATATTTTCTACTATCGATATTTATCGATAGTTCAGATTTCACTATCGATATATCGATATTACTATCGACTGAATGTTTGTACTTGTGCAGGAAAACTTTAATTATTTTTTTTTATTAGGCTACAGTCCGTTGTTTTTATCACTTTATTGAATGTACGAGACGTATGTATATACGCACTAGAGTTGTCAATTATTCGCCTTTCAACTTTGTTCGAATAATTTAAATAATTGTTTTTATTCGTTCGATCAAACAATTAAATCTAAAAAATTATTCGATTATTCGATGAGAATAACGAATAAAAAAATATTTAAAAAAAAAAATACTATGGAAAATCTTCCATTCCATCCGCTATGACTTCTTCTTTTTTTTGATGCATAACATTTTTCATCTTAACTCCAAATTGTTGTATTACTTAAAGGCATCGTAAAACCCTTAATTCCTTTATAATCCGATATAACTCTGGACGAAAGGCGTGGCAGACCTACCATCTTCAGCCAAACTTCTGTCTACAATTTCTTATATAGAACAGCCGCTGTCTCTCTTAATGTATTTTTCCATTGGACCAAGTTCGGCATTTCTTGATGTCGTTTGGTTATCTTCCACCACATCGTTTTCAATGTTAATATTGTGACACTTACGCAAATGGTTAAGAAATACATACATAATTTTCAAAAAAATATCAAACAATAACAACATTATCTACTTTCAAGAAATAATTTTTATGAATCAATTCTGTATTTGTAAGCTTTTTGTTTATTTCTAAATTTTTCACCCGAAATTGAAAATTCCCCTTTCTTAAAATTTGTTTAACTTTTGATTTAAAAATAAACCAGTTGATACAATTGAGAAGATAAGTTGCAAAATCAATGCATGCCCGTGCAAAAATCATGGAAGAGGAAATGCATTGATACAATTAGTGTATTTCTTCTCATAAAGCGCCAAAAGAACTGTTAGAATCAATTGTCATCTCGCATTTTTAGTTTTGTAACGAACGACTTTTGCAAATAACCTACTCAATTGTTTGTTAAGATTTGTTTAAAAGAATATAGAATAAATTTTTTAAATACAATGAGTACTCAATCCGGTTTTTGCTTACTAAACATTGACATTAATTACAACCAGGGATATGGCAACAATATTTTTAACTCTCCTACGTTATGTATAAAATCACTAAAAACGTATGAGAATAAATCAAAGCTTTTATTTAATTTGTTTTTTAATAAAAAAACTGTTCGATTAATCGACATTAATTAATCGATTTATTCGTTATTCGAAAATCGCCGTTTTAAAATTATTCGAACAATGGTTTGGTTTTGTTTGATCGATTAATCGAATTATTCTTAATCGGTTGACAACTCTAATACGCACGTTATTTTAGATGACAGTTTTTTAAAAATTGATAAGTACCTTTCTGAAGGCAACTTTAAAAAAATTTCTAAATTCTAAACCCAAAAAGGTTATCAATCTAGCGGACTTATCCTCTAATGGTCGTTCATTGTTTTGCATTTGGATTTGCATTTTTTTTTTACAACATTACAAAAATATTTGACATTTCAATCCCTATATAAACATGTAATAATTTCGACATGAAGGCCTTTAATTAGCAGTAAAAAGCACTGCTAAAGCTGTTATGATACTTGCTATTTTTTGTATTTTTTCTATATTGGAGAACAGTGCAAATATATTTGCATAGGAAAACTGACTAAGTGTAAAGAGTATGATTATATCATAAAAAATCTTGAAAAGTCAAACAAATATACTTGTGTTATCGATAAATAATCTAAGACTGTCAAAAAAAATATTAAATTTTTTAACTTAAAATTGACATTTCCAGATTAATTGTTTGCACTGTTGCCAATTTTTTTAGTTTTTGATCGAAAGAAACGATTTTTAACTTTTTTTTTGCGATTTTTAGCTTTTATGACGGTTTTTTGTAGGGAAAAAACGTGGGCAGTATTGTTTGTTTTGTTTACATTTTATCAAATTGTATTTATTGTTCTTTCTCGCATTTGTTGTTTCATTCAGTCAATCCAAAAAAATCCAATACAAAAAATAGCCAGTATCATAACACCTTAAGCAATCCATACCACTTGCCATACTTGTTGTTTGTATTCACTGCTATAATTCAGCGCGAATTAATAATAGCATGTACAAACTTGCGGCAAAAAAAAAACTGTGTGTGTATAGCTGCTGTAAGATGTCTTCATAGCTGTATTTTAAATAATAAAATATCGATATTTATATTTTTTCTATCGATATTTTCGATATTTTAAGACTATCGATAGTCTATCAATAGTTTCCCAGCACTAATTTGAATACATTGACATAATATGTGTGTACGCTTGTGGCTTCTTTTATTTGTATCCAACAAACATGGACCTTTGATTTCAAATTGAAAATGATTTGAAATCAAACGTTTTCTCAAACGACAAACGAATTGAAAATCATTTGAAAGTCATAGCATTCTCAACAAAAAGGGGAAATTATTAAAAAATGCCTTTATTTTCTACCTGCTTTCAAACGTAATTCTCAAATGTTTTTCAAATGTGGATTATAATACAATGTGGAACATAAATACAAATTTTTTAATTTAAATTAATTATTTATTTAAATAAGCTGTGAGATAAACATTCGGAAACATAGCGAAAAGATGAAATAATGTTCTTTCCGTCTACTAATTCTTGCAAAGAGGAAATATTTTGAGGATTGTAGCACCGCGATCGTTCAACAAACTTTCTTCACTTTCACGTTTTCGTATTCTTAATCATTGTTATTACTCACAAATAATTTGTATTTTTCACAAGAAATAAACTTTACACTTTATATTAAAATTTATTTTTAATTGTAAAACACATGCAACCACAAAGTAAAACATGTAACTTTAATCGCCATTTTTAATGATTACATTTATTTTTCGCTTTAGCGCTGACAAGTTTATTTTTGATTTTAATTTAAAATTTGACATCAAATTGATAAAATATTTGATATCAAATGTTTATTTTGAACTCATTATCAATTTGAATTTCAATGTTAAATCAAACAATTGAAACACCTTTGAGAATTGTGTTTGATTTCAAATGGTAAAGTCATTTCATATCAAAGGTTTGACTTCGTGTTTGTTAAGTAAGAGTTAAGCGTACGTAATGTGTAGGTTCAGAAATTTTACATTCAAATTATATTTGAATATTTCACTCATTTGACTTGAGTTGACTGAATTGAATGAGTTTTTTTTGTTTTGTCTTTGGTTATTACTTCATTTGTTTCGTTATTATTGGGTGCTCGACACATTGTAGTTAAAAAACAAATGAGTGTGTTGAAATTGGTTTTTATTTATTATTGAAGATCTCTACAAGACACCCGTCCGCTAATTATTCTAAAAAACAACGATAAGTATTATATTTTTTTGTATCTCTTTTAGCTTTAGAAATATAAGGTTACCGAATTCACGCGTTTTTTTTCGCTTTTACCTAAAATCGTCATATCATGCACTTTTGTAAGTAAATACCTTTAAAATGGTTTATTTTTTATTCCAATCGGTTGACAAACATAGAAGGAAAGGCTTCTTAACTGTTTTGCCTTTGCCGATTTATGTTAAAGATATAAGATATTTTTGATTTTCAAAAAAATTTACCTAAAAATTGCTTAAAGCTTTATTTATTCAAAAGAGAACCTTAAATATATTTAAGTTAAATGTAAAACCTTGAATTTTTACGTGTATTTTAAATACATCTTTCAAAAAAGAAAAGTTCCTGGAGTTTATTAATAAGGATCTACGAGTAACTATATGCCAGACTGGCGCCAAATAGTTTTCAAGATTCCTTAACGTTGGTTTCACAAAGAAAACTTGTTTAATAAATATTACAGTTAATCTTATTTTATACGTGTGTGTTAAAATATTTATGTATGTGTGTGCTCGTGTTCGTGGAAAATGGAATATAAAGCACCTTTTATTATATTTACTATAAAATGTAAACAATAGAAGGAAGTCATTGATACATTTTTATTCTTTTTACAAAACTTTTGTCGCTAATTTATTTGTATTGACATAAAATTGTAAATTTTTAAAAAAAAATTCATGATTAGCGGACTTCCGTTTTTCCTATAATTTTATGTTAATCTGAATTTTATTGCCTCAATATAACTACGGAATTAAGGTCACTCAATACTTTTGATAACAAACTACTTTTGCTTTTTACTTGTTGAGAGTGACTTTTTAGGAGGTATTTATTACACTGTGGTATACACAGTGCACTTCGTAACGAATCACTGAGTATTCTAATAGCAAACTTAATAGGAAATGAAAAATGGAAATGTGTTTCTTGCTTAGTTTAGTTTTGTAATTTATTTCAAATTTAACTTTTCGAAGGACACATATTTCGGTTTATGATTTTTGGTTTCCGAAAGCTACTTAAAATTAAATATACATCAATATGTAGTAAAATATTTACCTAAGATTGTTAATAGTTTTAAGAAAATTTTATATTGAACATTAATGATTAAAATTAAAGAGCAAGATTTACAAATATTATTCATACGATGCAAGTCTTATTGTTCAGCTTGCTGCAATATAGGCGAGAGAGACAAGGGGAAAAGAAACGAGTACTCAGCTTGATGTACTTTGCATAAAGGATTTGTTTTCTGTTTCATATTGTTAAAAATGCACACATGTGTGTGTACTTCATAGATAAAAAAGTAATATTTCAGTAAACGCACTCGCATTGTGTGAACGCTTAAGATACTTCAAAAAAGAAAATGTGATAAGTAAATCAATAAGACTCGCATCGCATGAATTGGGACTTACGGATCAAATAGAACTGCGTTGACACCGCATTTTCTACACAATAGACAAAGAAATTATCCTTGAAAATCTAGGTTTACACGCTTCAACTGGCGCAAGTAGGGGTATTTTGCCAATCTAGCCGGACGTTATTGTTTGTTTTAGCTTATATTGCTTCTTAAAAGTTATTGAGGGCACCAAGATCGATGAAACTTGGCAGAAATATATTTATTTATATGGTCCTAGGCAGATAAAGTTCAAAAATAAATAAAATCGGACCGAGGGGGAAAAATTTCGCCCTAGAAGAACTAATCCAACCTTTTTTTAGGTTGTCCCATGCTTTTGTTTAGCAAATGCAACTTTTAACGTCGGCGAAAGTTAAAAAACCTAAAATTAGACCCAGGAGATCCAAAAATTACACCTTTCGCCCCCGCTCCTTTCTTGTGGGCGGTACCATAAAATAATATTTTATAAAAAAATTTAAGTATTAAAAGAAATATATTACTAACGCCTTAATACCATAAGAATTACATTTTTGAACTTTTAAGGGAAGGGGGAGGTATCCCTCTAAGCCAACCCTCCGTAACGATTCTGTGAAAAAAAATTTTTATTAATTGTTTGCTAGTTTCCACAAAATATTCATATTCTGAAAATAATAAATTTATTCGTAATTATAACTTGTTTATAATAGAAACAATAAATTGTTTTTAAAATAATAACAACTAATTTATTTAAAACAACTTCTCTTTTGCACTAAGATAATGATGAGTGTCATGGTTCTTCTCCTCTGTTTCTTCAAAGTCGTCTTCCGAATCTGAATTCTCTTCAGAGCCAAGTACAGGTGGAAGCATAAAAGAAATTGCTTCTTTCGTAAAGGGTAATGACTTTTTATACCCAAACCACAATAGTGGAGAGCGTATTATGCATTTGTGCTGATGTGTGTAACTTCTTAAAATGTTGTGGATAGACGTTAAAGTATACCGATCGACTCAGAATCTTTCGATTCGACTTTCTGAGTTGATCTAACGATGTCCGTCCGGCTGGCTGGCTGTCCATTTAACCTTATGCGCAAAGTATAGGTCGCAAATTTGGAGATAATTTGGGGCATAGGTTCTTATTGGCACAAGGATCATGCCTATTGAAAATGGGCCGAATCATAGGACCAAAAGGGAAGATAGGGGAAAATTTCTGCCTCTCGGAAACTATCAAACCGATTTTAATGAAATAAATATCATAGATAAAAACATATTTATATGGACACATAAGCTATGCAGTTTTTCAAAAATAGAACCACAAGGGGGAAAAGGAACGCAATTTCTAATTCCCAAACCGATTTTAATGAAGTTTATAAACATAGATAAATCCATATTAATATGGACACATAAGCACGATGTGTTTTTAAATACTGTGGTGTAGAGTATCATATGGTCGGGCTTTCTTACTTGTTTGTTTTTTTTTTTTTTTTGAAGTTGGTCAGTAATCAGTGGAGAACTAAGCAAAAGTCTATTTAAAATACCTTTGTTACACTGAACCCTCGAAAACTTTCTAGCAAAATTCTGCCTGTTAAGCCGAAAATATTTATTTCGTGCCTCAGACGCTTGCCCTGAAAATAGCCCGATAGACAACAATGTTTCGCTTATAACAGTTGCGTCATGTATTTATTCCAAACGCCTCTTCAAAAAATTCAAAAACTATAAGGGCCGAAATTTCAAACACCCGAACTAACTTTTTTTCAAAACTCTTTGGCAGACTTGCTCAGTTAGTAGTCTAGTTTAATTTTGCATTGCAACTATTGAGGCTGCCATTTTTGTTACAAAGTGTAATCGGGGCCAATATAAAAGTGTGCTCGTGTTGACAATTAGCTGCTTAAATTATGCGTTTATTTGCGAAAGTGACGGTACTGTATGAATTTTTGTTAAATTATCTTAGAAAAATATGTATGTTCTTTAAGAGTTTTTTTTATATTTCTTATCAATTTTAAAATTCCAAATAAAAGAATAAGGTCATTACATTAGTCTTTTATAGTGCTTGACATTATAACGTATAAAATAGGTTAAAGACTTTTAGTTTTAAAAATTAACTATAAAAGAAATTCTTGTTAAAAAGTAACATAATCTGTAAAAATTACGTACATAAGTTAACAGCTTTATGTTAAATTAACGGATAAAATTAGACAATTAACAGAAATGTAGCAATTCTGTTATGTTTGACGCATGCTCTCTTTTTTACTAAAAAAAGGACAAACAAATAAAGCTTTTATCCAGTTACAGAAAGAACCTACAAATACACGTGAGTTGTACATATTAAATCATATTGTATAATTCTTTTAGTTCTTGTGACAAATTGTTGTGCTCATAATTCAAGAAAACTCGGTTGACCATTTTCAATTTTTTTTTTTTTGTATGCACAGGTGCATTGTGTATTTGTAACAACTCTTACCTTACCTCCGTTATCACCACAGTTGTGTGCACCTGAAAATGGGAGGTGTTTTACTCTCTTATTCGTAGTATTTATGTTTTGTATTTTTTCTCAACGTTGATGAACATGAAAAATGATGTATTGCGCACACCTGAAATTGTATGAGTGTTTGTTGTTCATTTTGTGTGTGCCGAGGTGTGAGTGCATACCTATTTTTTCTACGTACATATATACGTTCATATATACTTTAACTAACCACAGATGATGTTTTATTAATTGAATTTTTTTTATCTCTTTTACTCTTTATGTAAAATAATATGCAATAGGAGAAATGTTTCGAGTCTTTACATCGGTTTTTGTTTTAGAAATAAAATTGTAAATATTTTAAGTTAATGATGGATATCAGGGGGGTTACCGCGTATTTCGATTCGAAAGAAATCATTTACGGATTCGAACAATTTGTACTGTGTATTACGATTTTCGTAATCGTTCGAAACGATGACAGAGGTTGTATTTTTTAAAAAATAGGAAATTTGATGAACAATTTTTGTTTGTAATAGAGAGTGGCTTCTAAGAAAGTGATTTTTTGTTTTCACACTGAAAGAAAAATGCTTCATATATTTAATGAATCATTTTCATAAAAAAGTTTTCCTTGGGTAAATGAAAATTTTAATTGTCTAAATGGAATTTCATAGGTTTGATGAAGTATTTTCGTTAAAATCGCTTCATTAGATTTCGTAATTACGTTAAAAATTTTCATTGGATATATGAAAACTTAAGTTTGTCCAAGTAAAACAAAAAATTTTAATTGGGAACATAAAAAAACAATATACAAACATAACTATATTCAAAAATTAATGCAAAATTATAGTTTCCTTAAAAAAATGTTTAATTGTTAATTAAAAAATGTAAGATTTAATAATTTCATACATCTAATGTTATATGTATGCCATTAAATTTATGAAATCAAAAAATTTTTTTATAAAAGCAACATATTTCAATAATTGCCTTCATAAATTTAAATTTTCATTATGACAATAAAAATGTCATTATAGTAATGAAACAAAAACTTTCAATCCACTTTCAATCAACGTTGTTATTGTAATTATGGACAATTTAATCTTATATTTACGCCCTTAATTGAGAAAAAAACATAGTTTTTTTATACAAAAACTACACTGCCCCGGTAGACTAGCTGGTAGTGAGCTAGTCTATCAGCACCGAGGTTGCATGTTCGAATCCCGCCAGAGACAGAAAAAAAAAATAAAAAATAAAATAAAGTAAAATAAAATAAGAAAAAAGAAAAAAAAATAATTAAAAAAAATATAAAAAAAAAAAAAAAAAATTTTACTTTATTGAAAGTATTCATCCAATGAATAATATTCATGGACCTAATGTAATGTTTCATTAAGTCCTTTTAATGAAACAGGTTTCATTGATCCAACGAAGCGCCGCATAGGTTCCTTTATAATGCAATTTTTCATGGGATTAATGTCAAAATTCGTTAGTATTGCGAAGAAAATTCTTTCAGTGCAATAAAGTATAAAAAACGTCCGTTTATTCGAAACAAATATTACGAAAATCGTAATACACAGTACAAATTGTTCTAATCCGTAAATGATTTCTTTCGAATCGAAATACGCGGTAACCCCCCAGGTTTTATATCTACAGTTAGACAAATTAAAAAATTGATTCCTATCTTTTCGCATTTGTTCTGGACCCTGGTTCTCAAAACTACAAGTTACAAATCTACAAGTAAAATACATTTGAAACATTATGAAAACAAAAATTGTAAAATCATTGCTTTTTTAACGTATTTTACTTGTAGATTTGTAACTTGTAGTTTTGAGAAACAGGGCCCTGATATTATAAAAAAAATGGTTGTTTTATTACTTTATTTAAATTTAGTTGGAATTTTTTTCACAAAGTTTATATATCTATCAAAAACCATAATATTCTTAATCTTAGAATATCAAAATAATAGTCGAATAAACGTATAAAGGTTCAATAAGTTCTTAACTAACGATTACAAACTTTTTCTGAAAACTTTTTTATGAGTAACATTGTTAAAAAATTGAAAAGAAACTATGACATCGGCCTTTTTCTAAGTCTTGGTTCACACGATGAAGGCTTTTTTCAGATAGTCTGAGTTTATTGATGAAAGGGGAGAGAAGATTCGCATGTATTCTTCTCTCTTACCAATAACCTCAGACATTATAAAAGAAAATTTTCAAAGTGTGAATATAGCTGCCAGATGAAATCTGTCGAAAAGCGGTAAATTTTGCATAAAAAATCGTCAAATTGTAAAATACTACTAACTTTTGTTAGTTTTTGAGATTTTTTGACTACATATTTTCCGTTTGTTTATTCGAAAAAAAAATAAATAAATGCATATTTATGTCTTGCCTAGAAAGGTCTCCAAAAATAAGCCGCTGTTTTCACTGCTATTGACTATAAATAGAATTTTTAACATCTTTTAGAGATCAACTTAAATAAGAGTCGTGACTTAATTAAGATATTAATCATTCATAAAAAAGTACGAAAATTGAGTACTACATAAACTTAGAGATATCGAACAGCGATTTTACTCATCAAAAATTCTGTTTCAGTGCTATTATATTTATGTTTGTATTATGAACGGTTTATGCGGGACAATTACTGCCAACCAAATAAACGAAATTATCCAAGAAGTTTTTAAGCAAGTAAGAGTGCTATATTCGGCTGTGCCGAATCTTATATACCCTTCACCATTGTGCGAGCAGAATACAGAGCAACTAGACAAAAACTAAATAATTTTTACAAACGTATACATACATATTTACAATAATTAAAACTTCATTATAAACTAAATTTAAAAAGCGAAAACTGGCAAATATTTTTTTAAATAAAAGTATAAAAAAAAATTTCTTTTTAAAAAACCAAGATTCGAACCAGGGAACTCACAGTTTCTAATATCATTAAAATGAAAAATAGCCCATTTACTGTTCACAACTCAACACAGGTGAGTTGTTATTACTTTTGATGTTTTTGTTCACCGCAATAGCAAAGTTGGGCGATTCTATTCTGACGGGTGCAACATTTAGACGCTTAAAACGTCTTTTACTAAAAGAAACACATTTGCAATTAAGTTATTTCTAGAAGGGGTAACATTTTTTATATATATTGTTATCTATTTACAAGAATTTATATGAAACGATAAAATAGCCGCGAGTGAGCTTTAAAGTGCATGACGGGTGCAACCAAATTGGCCAACTTTCCTAAGACCATACCACAAAAACACAAAACTCGGTTAATTTTTAAACTTTTATTGTATTATTCTTTTGAATTGTGAAAGGTGAGATATCAGACGATGATTATCAAATCAAACATCGTAGAGAAATATAATCCAATAATAAGAAATTTGCACTTTAAGCGATGACGAGTGCAACATGCAATGAATTTTCTGTTCGCGCCAAATCTATGAATCTTAATGCTTCGAAGTGCACAACAAATTTATATTTAAGCTTACGTCTAAAAAAATTATATTATTATAAAATATAGATATTTTACTTTTAATTGGCATCAAAAAAGTATCAAATAGTGTGATTTGAAAATTGATGTTAAAAGTTGTCTAGAATAGAACCGCCCAGTTGTAATCCATATTAAAAAAATTGCAAATCAATATTGTAGAAATTGCAAACGGAATGACAAACTTATATATACCCTTTTCCACCTGTGGTGAAGGGTATAAAAAGAGTCATTTTTGGGATTTCAGAATTTTGATTATAACTCAGCCATTTTTTATCCGATTTATATACCAAAGTGTTTAAGAATAAATTTGCCCGTTAGTTGGGTTATAAATCTTGGACTCGGAAAGATCTATGGTTCCCGAAAGTGGGTATTTAAAAAAAAAAAATAATTATTTTGGTCATAACTTTTTCGTATCTGAACCGATTTTACCGACTTTTGCAGAAAATATTTTTTACTAAAGATTTTCATATGCAAGGGATAACCATAGGTCATATAACTGTCCAAAAAATCAGGTTTTTATATAATTTTTGATATTTTTTGTACGAGAGATACCACGCCCACTGCTTCGATCTAGCCCACATTTTCCGGGGTGCTGTGTATTGATAACCTAAATGTGTGTACCTAATTTGAAAACTTTGGCGCTTGCGGTTCTCAAGATATGCAGAAGAAAGTAATAAAAATACAACAACAACAAGGGATTTTTGGAAAAAATTAGAGGTAGTCGTGGTTTTTTGCTCATATCTCAGCCATTTGTGGACCGATCTTGCTGAATTTCAATAGCAAACAATTCCGGACCATATGTGACATAAATGTATAATAACCTGGCCCCCATCATATATGAGGTCATCGAAAAATCCACTTCAACGGACAGATGGACATGGTTAAATCAAGTTCTCTCCGCATAAGGACCCAGAATATATATAGTTTATAGGGTCTTAGATCAATATTGTAGAAACTACAAACGGAATGACAAACTTATATATACTCTTTTCTACCTGAAGTGAAGGGTATACAAATACGAAATAATACTACTTTTTTAAACTAGTACAAAATTTATCTTTTGAAAGATCGCCAAATTTAGGGTATAAACCGTCAATGAGCAATTTTTGGACTCCCAAAGTTGTCGAAATGACGATAAATCGTCAAATCTGACAACCGTGATTGTGAACCCAGAGTAACAGAAATTATCCTAACCCAGTAAAAACTTCGCTTACTTTTTCCAAATGAATAACTTCTTTAACTCATTATTTAGTACCTTTCTTCCATAACTACATCTATAACAACTTCTCTATAACTACTTTTTTCTTGATGTATGGAGGTAAAAAAAATTATGACTTACTTTTGAATGCGTTCAATTTGGGGCTTCCCTTGTAAAATTCATTGGTTCTTTCAGTAGAAATGTAAGCACTACTTTAATGTTTTTCTGATTACTCAACACATTATTTTGTAGGCGAAGTTTTTACTGGGAAGCTGTAGTTAGCATTTATTAATTTCGTTTTGTTAATACCTGCAGTTTTTATTAAAACTTGTATTTAAATGAATTGCTCTACACTATTTTTTTTTTTTTATCAAAATAAGATAAAATTGAAAGGGAGACAGAATTGACCGTACTAGTCAAATCTAATTTCTTCTAATATTCTGCACGCTGTTAAAATTGAGGGAAAAAAATTTATGAAACAAACTGTTTGTGTATTACACATCCAAAAGGAAATTACACAAAAAATGATGGAGTCATATCCCGCAGACTTCCTAAAATTCATATGGTAACCGATGACCATTTTAATATCTTCTGAATCAATATTTATTTCTATATTTGTGGGAGTTGCTGTGAATGCCTTACCCAGATTAAAATCATTTATTGGGCTCTTAGATTGAAAGACTGTGGTTAAATGCGCTGCAAAAACTTCAGTATTCTCTGTAGCACTGTGTGTCCAGATACCATCGTTTTATTTTCGGAATTGTTGATGAGACAAAACAGGCATTCGGCAAAAGATAAATGGATTGCATTAGAAACGTATAACCTTTCGACCGACAAGTCGGTAGGTGGGCCGTTTAAGGAGCAATTTCGACTTATGCTTCTTGTTATGGCAAACTAACAAAGTTTTCTGGATTTGTACTAGGAACCATCGGCCAGTAAGTTGTTTGTGAGAACTTTAAACAGCTGTTCTTCTCTAGTGTTTATAAGACAAGGACTCTAATAGGTCTGTTTTGCCGCCAAATGCGAGAAAACTATATCCCAGCATGTTAAAGAATTCATCAAACTTATTTATATTGATTGAAAATCGCAGAAGACAATACAAGGAGCTTCCAAGTTAAACCGCCATCAAAGCATTAAAAACTAATTGATGTTGCTCACATAAAGTCCTTTGAGAATTCAGCTGGGGCGTAGTGTTTTAAACGTTTTCAAATTAGTTTACCCGTACCACTATAAGCTTGCTTCAGGATTATTGGTAAAATTACTGAAGAATGACCCGAAATATAGTGATATAATGTAGTGGTGAGATGAGTCTCCGAAATTAACATAACGTCAATTTCTTTAAACTTTATAATTTTATTCAACATCAACAACAAACTTCAGTTTGTCAATAGTATAAAATGAGAATTAAGCACATTATAACGAAACCATTATAATTAATTTTTGAATCCCAAGAAAAACTTTGATAACTAATATGCATGTGGCAGTGTAAATAAAACTGAACTGGCAAAATAAAATAAAGAAATTTGTTTTATTTTTGTTTTTTCTTTACTTTCCTTTATTGTTGTTGTTTTTGTTTAAGCTTTGATATTGTTACAAGTAAAACTGGGGCTTATAATTCTTATTCGCTTAACAGTTTTATTTGTGTAATATCTTTAGTTTTTCTAAAATCTTTGGATGAAGTTTCCTGAAGATCTGGCCTAAGCAACCAGTGAAATGCGCACAGGAATGGCTTATCCCATCAACAATAAACTTCAGTTTGTCAAAAGTATGAAATGGGAATTTAGCACATAATAACGAAACCTTAATAATTAATTTTTGAATCCCAAGAAAAACTTTGACAACCACTTCAGATTTTTGCTGGTTGGTCCTGCGTCTTTAAAGTTTATGTATTGTGTTTTGCATGGATGACATAAAATTAGTTTTATTTTGATTAAGAGGTGAAATTTTAATATACTTGCATAAGAAAGAGTTCCAATCTTAATTAAAACTGATTTATAGACCCGAGAAGATCTGTGAGTTCAAAAATCGAGCATCGAGGACAATGACTTTTGAACCTCCAACCTAACGTACATCCTCCATTTCAATTCTGACACTTTTTAATGCATTTTGCTTCTCCATAAGTCTTCTTAAAAGTTCTTTATAGACTGGGCATCCATAGGGATGAAACGATACGAGTAAATACAAATACATATTCGATACTTTTATAAAAGCACCAAGTATTTTTGTAATCGATACTTAGCAACCGAGTACCAAGTAGTATCGGTAAAAAAATACTCGGTATCTGTCAAAAGTAATCGTTTAACTTTGTGAAATTAATCTTAAATTTTTGATTATTTTCCAATGCTGGAGCAGCAGTAACGGTATCAAGAAACCGTTTGACCAGTAAACACTAGGAATGGCAATCCCGAATACCGAAAACGCGGGATTATTCTAAAAATTTAAGTCCCGAATACCGGGGTTTGATATAAAAATCCCGAGATTTTGGGCTTAGTAAAAATTCAATATTAAATCATACTGGCCATGAATCTAATTTTTAACAGGTTACGAAAAAGTCACAAGTGAATAAATGTTACATGCAATGCATTATGTACCACGAAAACAAAATCAGATGGTGGGTCTTTTTTCTAAGTTGATGATAGTAGAACTGCGTACGCAAAATGCAAGTTGTGCAAAAAGGTGTTAACAACTTTAGGGGGTTCTACCAAAAGTCTTTTGACACATATAAATTTATTTTAGTTGATTAATAATTGCATATATATTATTGAGATAAAATAAATTAAATATTGTCATATAGCATATATGTAGTTATTTATTTACGATACCATCCAGAAGTGTTGAATGCGAATATTGGTTTCGTCGGCAGCACATGTTTGCGATAAAATAAGGTATCAATTATCTGACTTCATTAATTTGTTTAAGAATCTTTTTCAAATATAAGTTTTAATACATAATTCTTCCATATTACTTTAAAAGAATACATTAAACGGTTTTATTTTGTAATGAGTTTAATTTTCTTCATGAATTAATTTGTTTTAATTCTTATACATAAACATTAAATTATAATTATATGAATTTTAAAATTGGCTTTTATATATGAAATCCCGAAAAATCCCGATCCGTCCCGGGATCCCTTTTTTTAATTAAAAATCCCGAATCCCGGGACCGCACCTATAAACCACATATCGTCTAGGTCCATTTCCTCAATTTCTGGCTATAGGAAGTCCGTCATCATCCCGCGATAGCGAACACCATTCACGGTAATTGCTTGGCCGCCTTCATTTTCGAAGACGCCGCCAGCCGCAGAACTAACTGGGGAGCATGCCCATATATTTTCCCATTTCCTACAGACCAGGTTTGCTGAAATTTACGCGCAATTCTCCCGATTGTGGAAACATTTGGTCGATTATACTGACCAAAAAAATCACGATGTGCATTAAATGCATTTTGATTGAACGCCCATTTTCGTAAAAGGCTTTATTAATCTTAACGCGTTGCTCAATTGTGTGCCTCTCAATAATCGAACTTGTCAAATACTGAAAATACAAAGATAGGTCAATTTAAGTTGCGCAAAAAACTTGACGTTAAGGTGTGACTCACAATTAACATCATGGATTATGGTTCTACCACCCTTTATTATATATTTATCAATTTAAAAATAAAATTCATAAATTATTTAGCTTAATTTCTTCGACCTTCTTATTATTATTTCCTTTTTTTTTAAATTTTTTTTTGAAATACAAAAAACCAAAAAATCCCTGAAAAGGCTATCCATTGAGATAGCGAAATATTGGATAAATTTTAAATAAACATTCTTTATATAAAATGGACATTGAGCTTGAGAAATTATTGAAAGGAAATAAATACATATTTTCATATAAGATAAATTCATAGTCACATTGATGATTTCTGGAATAAAATGAATGAAAGTTGTTATCCTGAACGTTCTATAAAATTTTGTTTCCTAAGATAAAAAAGATTTTTCGAAAGGAAATTGGTAACTAAAAGTGGTCGCAATCTTTACACTTATCGTTGTGTACAAAAATTCTAATAGGTCGAAGTTCTTATTTTATTGTATAGTAATAAAACACTAATAAGAACGTTTTTAAATGCTGCTTTCTATTCTTTTATCATACAAACCGATACAAGTACCCATACAAGTAAATAAGTATCGATACTTTTTTTTCGATTCTAAGTAGGTATCGATACTTTACGAGCGATACCACATCGAGTAAAAGTATCGATACCTTAGAGGTATCGTTTCATCCCTAGGCATCCAAGATAATGGGCTGAATGATCACCACCAAATTTCTCACATTTTAATTTCATATTATTTTTAACAAAAAAGTACGTAAGGTACAATATTTAGTGTGTCCATGCTCTTGGCAGTTCGATCATTGGGCTAGGCTATTTCTTTTAAGAGGTTCCTCTACATGAACTGTACGACTCAACAAATAGCGATGGGAGTATATAGAATGAGTTTCACTTACTTTAATTTTTCTACAATCTGTCTCCAGTTCGTCTCTGAACATTGGCTGTAAAATTTTAGCTCTATTAAATATACATTTGTACGACTTTCTTGTTCTATATCGCATTTGATTTAATTGAGTTTATTAAAAACACTTTATTATCCTAAACTATAAATTTTCCTCTTGAGTATTTCGAAAAGTTCACAGCACACAACAGCAAAAACTTCAAACATTTAACCAACCAATTGAGTGTTTAGTTTGAAACACTTAAATAATTAAATGTAATATTTTAAGTGATGACTTGCATAGAATATTTAATTTTATAGACATTTTAAACTTAATCCACCTGTGGTTTCACATAATCACTTTAAAACCAACTTCAAATACAAAATTTATATTATGCACACTGAATGGAAGGATATTTTGTTGTTGAATTAAAGAGCAACAAGTGTTTTAGTGCGAGTATTTGTAAATAGTTAACACATTAACATACAAACATTCAAACGTACAAGTAAATACCAAACGAACATTAGACTACAACACGTTTGCATTTCATTAACGCATTTTGAAAGCAATTTACTCAAACAAACCAACAAACACGCACATTTGCTTAAATACTCACTCCTTTGGTATGTATGAATGTGTGCTCATATAATGTACAATAGTTTGTAGTGTAATTGATAGTGTACATATTTACTGTAGCGTAAGTTTTGTTTGAGAGAGTATGTGAGCGTATGTATTTAATTGTAAATGGTAATGAAACTAATTTTAGTGTAAATGAATCTAAAGTAAAATGAATGACAAGTACGTAGTTTGCTTGTTGTAGACGCAAGTGTGTACGTTTGTATTTTAGGTAATTAAATTAAACTACAGTGTGTGTTGAGAATCTTTTTACTGATGTAACTAAGAAAGGTTAAGTTGAAAGGTTTTGGATCACACCTTTTTAAACAAATTTTTTGACTTAAATTCTCCTTAAAGTGCTGTCTTAAGCCTAGTACTCTGTTCAAATTTGTGAAAATAGTTGAGCAACATTGATTATTCCACACGAAAATTTTGACATTTATCAATGTTAATAATCTTGCGAGTTTGTACAATTTGACGTTTTTATTCCTTCAAAGAATGCTTCATTGTTTCATATATGTAAACAAACGCCACATGTATTTTACTAAAATTATTTTTTTTAATAAAAAATTTGATTAAAAAAAAAGGAAATATGGATAAAAAACTGTTACCGGTTGTGTTATTTTAATTTTTTATTTCTTATTTAATATTCAGTTCATGCTTTTTTGCTTTTGCTTAAAATTCCACGTGAAATAAAGGCAGCTTACATTATTTCGCAGTTGTAAAAAAATGTTGCCAGAAACATTTCGGAACTTTTTCACAAAATAAACAGAGTACAACTCTATCAACATTTTTTCATAAATATTCCGCACAAGTTTTTTTTCATATGCATTTTGACAGCATTTCACGTGAAATGTTGAACAGAGTATCAGGCTTTATAGAAATATATAAAAAAGAAACACTTTCTTTAACAAATATATTATTAACAAATAATTGAAAAATGTATATACTATTACATCTTTTATTAAAAATGTTTATAAATTTAAAGACAAGATTGATACCGTTATTTATACTGACACCGCATAACCTTTATAAGGTTGTCAAATTTACTGACGTTAACAATCTCCGTGTCAAACTTGACACAAGTAGAAAATTGTATATAAAAAATTTTTACTGTTTCAAATATTTTTTTTTTGGTTACTGTTCCTGTTCAGTTACTATGCACAGTTAATTTCCAATATGACGCAAAAATTGGGCTCTGGAAAATGTTTTTCGCTCTTTTATATTGGGTGTGGAAAGTGGAAAACTTAAATTTTATAAAAAAATGCCGACTTTTGCAAAACAGTTATCATTTTAGACATGGTTAGCTAATTTAAAGTATTGTAAGCAGTGTTTCCATTAGGATACGAAAGATACATTTTTCGTATCTTTTGATGGCTTCACGTACCATGTATAATCCTGACATTTTTCGTATCTTTTGAATCCGTATGCAAAACGTACTAAAACTTATTAAGACTGATCATCGTATAAATTTGTGAGGAAACCGTAAGTAAAAAAATCGTCTATATCGTTTCGAAAAATCGTCAAAAAAATCGGACAATTTAAAATTTAGTTTTTTTTAAACAATTTTTGCTTGATTTTTATTAAAAAAAAAAAACATTCAAACAAAAACATAATAACTTCATATCCAGCTTGCATTTTTAATCGTGTAAGAGCTACTGGGAGTCTCATGAAGAGTGTCTTTGATCGTGGATGACCGCATTTTTTAATCCTAGAAGATTCCTCACACGGGAAAAACTGTAACACGAGTGAGATTCGGCCATAGCACAGCGAAAGACGCTTCTTCAATCGTTGTGGGAATCGTTTAAGACCTGGGTAAAGATTATCTTACGAGACTTTCCTGTCAAGTATCGTATGAGACTCATGTAGATATTCTCTTACAACTCGTGAAATGCTCGCCCTATAATTGTTGAAAATATGATTTACTGCCTGTTTTTAGAAAACGTAAGCAAGTGAGTGAGTGAGAAATTATATTGAAAACAACAATAAAAAGCGAAAATTTGTTTTTGTTTTCAATATAATTTCTCACTCACTCACTTGTTTACGTTTTCTAAAAACATGCAGTTATACAGGAAGTCGTAAAAGGTTCATTCCATGATGGTTTGACGAAAGATAAACAAAGTGTTACTTTGTTGTTTTTTACTCTGAAATTAGTCCAAGATTTTCTAAAGACTTGCATATTACAGCCGTACATTAAAAAAATGTTGACAGCTCGTTTAAAAGTGAAGTTTGCCGCTATTGTTAATTAATAATGGCAATTAGCTTTTTTTTGGTCAATCTAGCGTTTTTATCTCTTTTTTTTTGTTTTGTTTTTTTTTGTGGGTTTTATTAAACAAGAAAGCTATCACTACTACATATCAGCGTTAGGGCTAAGAAAAAGAAAACGTTTCGCTTCCCGCTCTTGTTAAGGTAGGGCTGTTAAACATTCCAATATTAAAAAAACGAAATTGTCAGAAAATTTAAATGTTTTATTCAGACTTTGGAGACTAAAAAAATCGTCACTTTTTTAAAAAAAAATCAGAAAATCGGCACTTTGCTAATTTCGAAACAAAAAATCATCAAAATGACGATAAATCGTCCAATCTGGCAGCCCTGACTTATACAATATCAGCTTTCATAATGGTGAAAGAAAACATTAAGGACGTTTTAACATACGATTCACCTAAATCGAGGATTTCAAATAGTGCGAAGTTGTTCGGAAGAAATATGAACATCTTTTATTTTCTGGTAATTTATATGAACTTTTTGATATAATCGCCTTGGTATAAACGCCTTAACTCGTATATTAATTTTAACAAAACTGAATTTGTTTCGGTAACATCTAAAGATAATTAAATATATATTTTTAATGTTTGCTTATTGTATTTTTCAAAATAACATAGGTACCTAATATTTATTTATGACTTTAATAAATAAGAAAATGAATTTATATGATATAATTTTCTTTACAATATTCATTTAATATGAAATAAAAATGTAATGTTAATAAAATAAGTGGACTTTTTCAAAATGTATCTTTTTGGGGAAAAGTGTATCTTTTTTGAAACTAAAATGCATCTTTCTCGAAATTTCACTGGCAACACTGATTGTAAGCTAATACAACTTGAGGCCATTGATTAGTCTTCCTTTGGAAAAATAACATGATACAACTAACTTTGAGAAGATTCACAAACTTAATCTTTCTTGGATTATATGAAAGGAGGGTAGTATCTTTGGAGGCAATTCTCACTACAGTAATTTGCTTCTTTAGCTCCTTTTATCCTTATTGGTAGGATGTTAAAAACCAACAATCACATCAAGACCTACACGCAGAGATTGGTTTCTTTCAGGCATAAATCCTATTTCTTTGCCTGTATACGCCTGTATATTCCACGCAAAGGTAGTGATCGAATCGCAAGGTTCCCTAACTTCTATTCCATACTAAGCTGGTTTTGCTAGTATGTATTGCAGAAATTACCATCTTTCTCTGAATGCTACTAGCTGCTCATAAATTGTAATGTCTTGAGAAGGATTGTAAAGTTTGGACAATATTTTAACCCAAAGATTCTAAAGCTTGCGTATCGGCCAACACTTCTACAAAATTCGACGTTCACTGCCAGTATCCTTGTTGTCAAAATTTATTACGTTTGAAAGATTTTTGCATTTTTTTACACGGCAGGATTGCTTTATGCAAAATAATGTTCAATAAAGGAGGTAAAAAAATATTTCAAAACGGCAATTCTCTTCCTTTGTAATTCTTGAATAAGAATTACGGGTCAAGCCTGCCGTCATGTTGATGATGGTCACCGTTCGGTCTCTTCCATGTATGCAAGATCTTCCTTGAAATATCTTATTTCAACACTTTTTTATGTAATTGCTGAAGAAGGTGCATAGTGGTGGTGGTTCAGCATATTCCAGATGATCTTTATTATTTGAACAAAAAAACTTGAAAAACATTGTGCGTAACGAAAATTCATGATTTTTGCTCCTGGTCAAATATGACCCAAAGACCTTAGGTGCAAAAAACATTCTAAAAGTTTTTCTTGCCAATATTTTCTTTCTAAAAACCTAAAGTAGGTGTTGACATTTTAAATTAAATAAAAGTCATAAAATATTAACCAGTCACTTTTAGGAAAAAGTTAATTTTTATTCCAAAATGGGTCAAATTTGACCCAAAGACCCTATGACGGTCAAGAACCGTTTTCAATTGAATACCGGTATTGGTACCGATATCGAAAACCAAGTACTTTAAAAAACAAAAATATTTTTTATTATTACAAGTGTTAAAAATTTTAATTTGCTCATGCTCTTCAATAAATGTATATCAAATACAAATTTGGAAAGATAATATCCCTTATTGTCTTTGGCGTTTTTGCGGTGCAAACTAGTCGATTTTTAAAAACGGTATCGTGATTGGCGAAAAACGCCAATGAATACCACACTTTTCAAATCTATTACAAAAACGACGTCAAAACAGTACCGTGTTTGGCGTATTTGTCTGTCAAAAGTGTAAAAAATTGTCGTTTAACATTTTGATCACGACGTTATTAAAATTATTTGAGATATAATTTCAATGGAAGGAAATAAAATGTAAACATGCAAAAAATTTAATATCATTGAAATATAATTTAGTGTTTTTGTGCTTGTGAACCTAACTTTGGTATATATTTTAGGATAAGGGTCACAACTGCCGCACAATTTACGAAGTAAGTAGCAATAATGGAGCAAAAATCTTTTTTGGCAAAGGCCTTTCAAAAAAGTTTAAGCAAAACGAATATTAAAGAGGAGTGGAACACCGTTTCCGAAGATTTAAATTGCGTTGGTCCCCCATCCCATTCCGGATGATTTTAAATTTAAATTGAAGAAAAAACTCACTCATAATTAAGCTGAAGGCTATGCAGCAGGTGGTGGGCGGTTAAAACAAAATACATTTTCAGCTGTCGAAGAAGCAGCAATTGATCTATTAGACGTGCGTGCTATTGCCGAATACAAAGATCCTTTTGGAATTAAGAGAAAGCGAATTATTTCACCAGACCCCGAGCCAAATTTAGACACAATAACTGACATTACCGAACTTGAAAGCCCGTGTACTTCACCCGTGATACCTCCGCTTAGAAAAAATAAAAACCAAGCGAAACTAGGGCTTTTAGAGCAACAAGTAAAACTGCAAAAAGAGTTATGCTTGAATTTGAAAAATAAATTATCGGAATTGGACCGTTACACACGGAGATTGCTAAAAATACGCAAAACCGAACTAGAAATTTAAACAAACTTGAACTTGAAGAGTTAATAAAAAGTAAAATGATGTAATTTTTAATTTGTTTTAATTAATCTAATTATGTTCATGTAAATAGAACTACTTACATATACATATGTTAATGTTGAAATAAATAAAATCGCAAAACTATCCTTTTAAAATTGTAGTTTCAGCTCATTGTGAATAGAGATGAATAAAAACTTAAAGGTAACATTTTCACAAGTAAAATAACACAAAAATTTACCAACAATTTCACAATGCGTATTATTTTTAATTCAAACACTTGTTTGGCAGATCTTTAACAGGGTGTTTCAAAATAATTGAATTAAGTGTATTCTTTTACATTGTGATTCTTTTACAAAGTTTTGCTAGTCGAAAAGTTTAGACGGTAACATAAAATTGTAAATACGACTGCAACTACGACACCTGTCGTTTTTCGATTATGCCAAACACAGTAAGGGCGAATAAAATTTTTACAATATTAAAGAAAAAATTCTTTTTGATATTTCTTTGAAGTAGCAATAAAAATATTAACATGACATACTGTATGAAGGTTTCCCAAACATATTTGCGTATGTGGATTTGTGCAAGTGTTTGTAGTCGTGAGTTATAAATGTTATCCTTCCATTAAATTAAGTGATACAACCACAAACAAGGCAAATACACTTGAATAAATTTACTTACTGTCACATACAAACAAAAACAAACATTCACTTTAGTTGTTGAATTACTGTCACCACATACTTGAAATAATATTTTCAAAGGATTTTCTTCTTTTTCGCTTATTTCTTTAATTTTTGGTTGTTATCGTTTTCGTTTTTTCTTCTTTTTATTTTTAAGCCCCCCGCCGAACTCATTTTTGGCTGCTAATTCAAAAGATTCTTTGTTAAGGATTTTGAAAACTTTTGGTAAATTTGCCCTGAAGGAAGGAGAAGAATATGTTTGTTTGTAAATTAATTCGTGTCGCGCACAATAATTAAGGTAAGAATAATACCAACAATTAAGTGTCTTTATCATCCTCATCAGCTATATCGTGTGTCTGTCTGTCTGTCTGTCGGTTTTTCTTTGTGTGTAAAATGATAAAGGCTTATGTGGCAAAATTGAACACTTTCATTAAAAATTAAACAAAAATCCCACTAACACCCATTCATGTGAGTGTTTTATTGATGGAATATAAATAGAATTTTTCCTTTTTACTTACTCTGATGTCAGGCAAAATGTCTTTGTTGTTTAACACTGTGTTTAATTGTGATCTTCCACAAACACCTACTCACATTCAAAGTGGTATCAAAAAAAAAAACCTTCATATTTCAAGTGCAAAATTGTTAAACGTATAAAAAAGTATGTCTTTACACTTTGTGCAAGTCCTTAGTTTAGCTTCCAGTTCTTTTTTTAATGATTTTTTTTTTGTTGCACCCAAAACATTTTCTGTAAATTTTATTCCATTTTACTTCTTGCTCTCTCTTAGACTTTTATTTAATACTTTTAAAGTGTCAACAGGCATGTTATCTGTCATACCATCTTTCACTTTTGTCAGCAATTTAAACAATGGTCTCTTAATTACATGATGTTGACAGTATGAGTTAAATTTTTATCCTGAATGAACTCCTATGACAAGAAGAACTTGTTATTAAAACTCAAAAAAAAAACCATACACAACTTTTGTGATTGTTCTCACACACAAAGAAAAAATATGGTTAAATACGGTAACGAAAAGTTTAACTATTTTTAACAGAAAGACATCATACATATTATGATTGCCTTAACCACATTATTATCACCACATGTTAAGGCTTAATCCTCCTTAGACCTTCATAAGGGAAACCGTACTATGATTGCCTGCCGTCATGTAATAAGTTTTTAAATAATTTTAATGTTTACCACAAAAAAATTTTGGTTACTTGTTAAAACTAGCAAAGTTTTCTTGTTTAATTTTAAAAATAAAAATCGTTGCAATAAAAATCTTACATGGGCGCTGGGCAACCATAATATAGTTATAATATATATAAAAGAACAGATTTAATCATAATATTATTGCAAAAAACTAGATAAATTAGACTAAATTAAAGTCCATTTTTTCTCTGAGTGCACTTTTAGCAATGGTGTGAAGTGTTCTTATGATTTTATGAACGTGTGTGCTGTTTCGTCAAACACAACATGTGTTTAGAACAACTCAAGAGTTTTTGGTTTAAAATGCGCCTTAAAATTCAAATACAGGTTCATACTTTTCCACGGCTAAATATTAGACTGGTCGCAATTTTTTTTTTTAAATTTACATGTTTGCGCTACTTAAAATATGAGGTTTGGGGTAAGAAATCAAGTCCTAATTTTTCAGCTCAATCCGACGGTGCCTAGTCGTGCCAAGTGGAGCCCAAAGTTCCCCATATGATAAAAAAGAAACATCTATTCAATCAGATACTAGATAAAAAGCCGGTCTTCAAGACCGAAAATAAAATTTATTGCCGAATTTCGATTTTTTTTAGTTTTTCAATAAGCTAAAGCGTTTTTGAGTTGCGCGAACATATGTTGTGCAACCTCCTTAATTTTTGAAATAACGGTATATCTCGAAAACTAAAGCTAACCTAAAAAAACGGCTAGCACCACTGGATTCAGCGACCCCGAATTAGTTAAAATTAGTTAAAAATCTTTCGTTCGTATCATACTAAAATATTAAACAGCAAATACTTTAATCTATCTATACAATATATAATTTCTTAGTATGTCAGGATGTTTGCATGTATGTCCTATTCTTTCCGCAACTTTCTGAAGCCATCTGATGACATAGGAAGCTGAAATTTGGCATACTTAAAGTATTTTCTCTGCGGAAGATCGTAACGAAGCCAGATTTTCGATTTTCGGTCTTTAAGACCGGCTTTTTATCTAGTATCTGATTGAATAGATGTTTTTTTTATCATATGGGGAACTTTGGGCCCCACTTGGCACGACTAGGCACCGTCGGATTGAGCTGAAAAATTAGGACTTGATTTCTTACACCAAACCTCATATTTAAAGCAGCGCAAACATTTAAATTTAAAAAAAAAAAAAAAAATCCCATACAAGATGCGACCAGTCTACTAAATATCCATAACTTCTTAATTTCTTTACGTATGCAACTTAAGAATATCATGTTTGATGCCAAGGTAAAAATAATGGACACGTACATACAGGGGTTGGCCAGGTAATCATTGACGACCCAAAAGTATCGAGCAAAATTAAAAAAAGGTTTGGAGGTGTAATAAAATATGATAATTTGTAGCGATTTTATTAATAGTTTGTGGAATATCTAAGTATATATCTCACCTCCTGTCCCCATCTTTTTGGCTACCTGAGCAAATAAAAGTAGATATGATCATATATAGTTATAATATAATATGTAAACTTATGCGATTCTATACATAAACATATGTATATATATCTTTACATAGCTCAGACGTGGATCCGACTTGAGCTCCCGGGGATGTGTAAAATGGGGATTGTTAAGGAACCTTCAACTGAAGCATATCATTTTGCAAAATTTCTTTTGGAAAGACCATACAAATGTTATATATTTTTCCGTTTAAGGTGGGTTGGAATGATTACCAATTCATTTTTCTTCCTCTGTACTCGCGACTGAATAACTACATTTAACAAATATCCGTCTTACATGGCGTCATATAACATAATTATTAATTTAACATATATTATTGATTTATTTGCTGAATTTTATTTTCGTATGGAATACACAAATTTTATGATTTTATTGTTAAATTCAAAATTCCAAAAGGTACCAAAATTTGTATGAGAGCTTTTAAAGAGAAGAGAACCCCTGCAAATAAAATGGGACCACCTGATATATTTTGATAAAATGGACTACTCCATGGACTGGTCCTATGTAATGCAAGCATGGACCATGTCATTGTTAAATAGTGTTTGTAGTGAGACGACATGTCTTCGTTTTTTAACGACGTGCTTTCGTTTTTTAACGACTTCAAAACTAATCCTCTTGTGTATACCATGGAGTAGTTTTAAAACTACTCCATAGTAGTCCAAAGGTGGGTTATATGGTCCTCCCCTAGGACATTGTTATGTTAAATAGACCATGTTTATTCCATACGTTTGGGTTACTTTTGGAGTAGTCCTGGTCCCTTGTGGGCTACTCTTTACACGCGTGCTTGGACTTGTCCTATTATTTGCAGGGACTGTTCCTATTATTTGCAGGGACAACACAATTTAAATTTTATATTTATCTTTATTACTTAAGAAGATGAATTGTTTACCAAAAAAGTACCAAAATTATATTTTTGTCCTTTTTTATACCGAAAATGTGCAAATGTCAAAAAAGTACCAAACACATGACAATTCAATTTCCGAATCAATAATGGTATTTTTTTAAATTTTACGTCTAGCTCTGTTAGATCACGAGACATAATGTTACTGATTTTACCCGTTTTTACCCATTTCTAATCTCCTATGAATTTAATTTGCAAAAGTCTCTACTATTTTTTTATTTTACACATTGGGAGGGGAGCCTACATACAAAATTTCATGTGTCTGGCTTAGGTTGTTTGATCTGGGCGATGATCACCCAGTCAGTCACGCTAATCATAAAAAAAAATATATGAAGTCACTAAAACTGATCTGGTTACTTGGGTGGCAGGTGGTGGCAGCTGAAATGTATAGTCCTAACTTTTGATTCTTAACAGTACTAGATATAATTTAATATACATATTTAATATATAACTTAACCTCCCCTAGCCGGTCTCTTTAAATTTGGTTTACTTTAGGTTTTATTTATTTTCAAGTAACTCACAAACACTTCAATTATTCAAATTTTTGCCGTAATTTCCCAGTGTGCACTGTGGGAAAAATAGAAAACATATTTTTCATACTTCTATTTCAGATATGGGAAATCATATTTTATACATATGTCTTCAGGTATGTTGTCTCTTAACAAATATTTTTTTTTTTTGTTTTTTTATTTATATAATATACAACAAAATAATGAATTGCCTCAGCGTCACTTGGACATTATTGAGGCGAGCTGGCAAAATATTTACAGTCTTTGATTTTTTAACAATTATATTAAATAAGATAGTTATAATAAAGAAAAAAGAAAAATTATAAAAATATTAAAAAAAAAAAATTTAAAAGGTTTTTTTCGTACACACTTTAATATTAAATTATTTAACTTTGCATTAATTATATGAGAAGTGTTTCTAAATTACGAAGCAAGTAGTTTTTCACTCTATTCTAAAATAAAGAAATTCTTTCAATATTTCTTATATCTTGAGGGAGATTATTAAACTCAAAAGAACAAATATATTCAACGCGTTGCTTTGTAGATTCCAACCGACATCTCGCTATTCTAAGATTCATGTTATTTCTGGTGTTAAATCTTGTTTGGTTGAAATTGTGTGGTGACCAATATTATGGATTGATTTAAAAACATAAAGAAGTAACTGCAACTTATAAAGTCCGTTTACGGGTAAAATTGTTATGGTTATATTCTTGTACAGGGACATTGTAGAAAACGTTAAAGGCAAATTGTAAACCGCCTTTAAAGCTTTATTTTGAGTCCTTTGCAGCGATTTTAGTTCATTACTCTTCCTACTTGTATATATCAAGGGCAGATAATTTAGGTGACTATGTATTAAAAATTGATAAAGTATTAGTTTCGTTTGCTTATCAAACCTATTTTTAAACTTGTAAATCAATCCCAGGGCACATACAATTTTACTTTTAAGATTTTGGATATGCAGATTCCATGACAGATTATTTTGAAAATAAACTCCAAGATATCTTATTGAATCGCTTTCAAAAATTTCTCTTCCACCAACAAAAATGCTAAAGTGTATATTGTTTATTAAATACGGACCTAAGATTTCGTCCTTGTTTTTTCAATCAATATTTGAGTCACCCAAAATAATACTAGGATTTCGTCCCAAACTGATTATTAACTCTTCTATAGAAACTAAAAATTTTGCAATACTACATTTCTGTGATCTGTAAAATGTTGTTAACTTTAAAGGCTTTCCATTAATTTTTTGGTTATTTACCGATATGGTAATAGTTTCCATAAAATCTTTACTTCTGCACAATTCCACATTAAATTGGTAACAGTTTTGAATGTAAAGAGACGTACCACCAAATTTGCAAAATATTAGAGGAAAACCATGTCTCCTGGATAGCTATAATACTGGGGTCTAATTACCGCATACGATATCGAGCAAAATTGATCGAAATTTTTTTATTTTGGTATTATGACTCTCGATATCGAATGAAATGTATCGTAATTTGAGATGATAGCATTCGATATCGAGTAACCAAAGACATTACTTCTCTCTAGTTTTCATTCGATACGTCAGTGTCTATCGTATGCAGGAAAATACGATAGTTTACTCGATACGATAGCTTACTCGATATCGAATGCGGTAATTAGGCCCCTGGGTAGCTTTTGAAATTTTGTAATCATCTCTTTAAATTTATTCAACTTTTCAATAGAAGAAATACTTCTCATATTTATAGAAACAATATTAAAAACTTTGTATTTTATTTTATTAATAAAGGTATTGAACGATTCAAAATTAGAAAAATGTTGACTATTCATAAAAAATTAAAATTAAAAGTTTTAGCATAAAATACTCATGTTTTAAGCTGGTGATAAAAACGAAGCACAATCTTCATCGTCATCATCATCATTAATATTTGGAACATCCGAAACCGCTGCTTGCATTAGGTTTGACCTGCGCCTCTGAAATTTTTTTGGTTGTGGCTTCCATTAATATCCCATCAACTTCTTCTTCACTTTTTATGATTCTTGGCCTAGAAATTTCACTTCTCTTTGCGTAAACTGACCCATTATAAGTATAAACAGATTGGTATCCAATAGTTTTTAAAGTTTTGGCATGTTTAAAAATATTCAAAGTTTCCCTGCTATATTTGACTAAAAACAATCCAAAAAAAAGCGTGAGCACTGAAATGATCCAAATTTTACATTGTGTTTAACAATTTTTGTAATTTTACTAAACTCTGCATCCAAGAAAAATCATCGTGGAATATGCAAAATCAAACAGATGTTTAGCAAAAATATTGGTTACGTGTGGTGTGTCTAATATTTGTTCAGTGTGACCATAGCTTTACATTAATCGACAGTAGAAATACAATTCATAAAGAACTCGCCATTTATTTTTACTTTCTTTACCAGTAATTTGTAATACAGTGGTAGTTTTATTTCGCAACAGTAAAGTTTGATAAAAAAAACAATTTTAAAATAAGTCGATTTTCCAATTAGCTTTGTCATCGATTATCGAAACTAGGAAATTCCACATACATATATGGGGGATTCACAAGGTGTTATAAAGTCATATGTTTAAAAATAATTACATAAAAAAATACGACTGTTGTGAACAACCCCTCATAATTTAGTTTGCTATTTTGAATTTAAATCAGCTATTTTAAAACATATGTATATAAAAAACAAGATAGAGTGCTATATTCGGCTGTGCCGAATCTTTGATACCCTCCACCGACAGTTCGAATGTTTATGTTATTATTATCTTAAACTGTGACGATTTGTTATTAATTGTGGTTTTAGGCGACTAAACTGTTTTGCGGTAGTAGGGTTTATATGGGGCCTAGGGTAAATTATGGACCGATCATCACGAAATTTCACAGCGTCATTTCTAGTCCTTTAAAACTGTGACGAGCCATATTTGTTATGATTGCATTATTTTTTACGGTTTTAGGCGTTCTAAACTGTTTTCCGGGAGTATTGTTTATATGGGGCTTAGGGTAAATTATGATCCGATCGTCACGAAATTCACAGTGTTATTTCTAGGTCTAAAAAACTCGGACGTTCCAAATTTTGTTACGCTAGCGTTATTTTTTACGGTCTTAGGCGTACTAAACTGTTTCCGGGAGTATTGTTTATATGGGGCTTAGGGTAAATTATGGGCGGATCTTCACGAAATTTAACGTAATTTCCAGTCAAATAAAACAAATTTTTGCAAAATCTTATCTCATTCCGTGCCTTGTTCCAGCATTTATGTTATTTTTTGTAACAAAATTATCAATTTTTTTAGGTGGTGGGTCCATATTTTGATTTATAGCTCTGGTCCTACCAAACCGATTTTGCTTAGGATAACTACAAGACGGACAGACAGACGGACATGGCTAAATCGAATTACTCAAGGACCCAGCATATATGTATATACTTTATGGGGTCTGAGATGAATAATAAAAAAGTTTCACACGGAATGACAAACTTAATATACCCTCTTCACAACTAATTGTGGCGGAGGGTATAATAAATATTTACATAAAATAAATATATTTTTTATTTCTAATACATGAATTAATAAATTAAATTATGTAGATCTAACCTATTTTCAATTTTTCTGACGGAAATTACAAATAAATTTAATTTTGTTTGTTTACCAAGAGCAGAGTCCTAAGTCGATCTAATTTGACGTCGCAAGTGATTTGTTGCAAAAATTGGTAGCCGCAGGTTAAATACGGATGTTAGCCGGATAAAACCATACCGTCAACGCCGACGGCTACAAAAACTAACGCGACACGTCTCAGCCGCTCAGCGCTGGTGTCTTCTGATTAATTACGACAGCACAATACACAAAGCAAGCAGTGTTCTATTAATTTAAGACACTTTTTGTTTACAAAGCAACAACAATATTTTTAAACCATTGTAAAATGTTAGAACATTATGACAATAGCCCATGATAGCACACCTTGTGAATACCCCAATAGATTGATCCTTTATATTGAAGCATATATAAGAAGTGGTGCTTACATTAGGCGCCCTACTTAAAAGCCTGGCTGCAGTAGTGTTTATTGATAATAGCAATTTGTTTTATGTTATTAGTCATAGTGGTTAAAAAATAAAATATACATTAACTTTCTTTTTTCCTCCTCGGCTTGTCTTATTCGTTTTAAGTAATCGGCCACAATTTGTTGAATATTTACACTCAAAAACAAAAATCAACCCGAAGTAACTGAAACCCGTGATTGGGCTTTACTTTTTTGAAGATCAGGCCGAAATTAAAGTGACTGTGAACGGCATTCGTTACATGAACATGATAATAGAGTTATTGTGCCCTCAACAAGATGGCATTAATCTGTACGACATGTGGTTTCAGCAAGTTGACGCCACCTGCCACACCGCGCTCATATCCGATATCTAACGCGTATTCGGTGAGATACAGCTTTATCTCTGTTATAAAGTCATGGAAACTTTCATGAAAAGATTAATAACCTGTCATCACAGCCTGAGGGCCATTTGACGGATATTTTATTCCATACTTAATCGAAACATGTTCTTTTTACAATCCAAAAGAAAAAAATAACAACTTTCTCAAAAATACGTGTTTTTCTTTTAAAAGAAAAAGCGCATTGTTACTGAGACCTCTATTTATAAGATTCTTATTAAGGTTTAATAAGAGCATTTATAAAATTTATTTACAAAATGAGTTTATTAAGTAAAATATTTTAACCGATTTTAAAAAAACTTTTACTTAAAAAAGAAAAACCTGTAGGTTTTTATCAGGGACCGAAAATAACAGTTATATTGGAATTTTAAAACAAAAAAAGCATATAGAATTAAATGTCGAAAAACTGATTCAAGTCTACCATATTGTTCCTCATGCATTTGTCAATGATAAAATATATTGATTTTTATAATTTTGATTTTTATATTTTCGATCAAACTTAACAGTTATTTTTTGATTTTTATTTTTTTGAACCAAAAAATAACTGTTATTTTCTGATTTTTATTTTTTCGATTAAAAATAACAGTTATTTTTTGATTTTTATTTTTTTGAACAAAAATAACAGTTATTTTTGATTTTTATTTTTTCGAGCAAAAATAAAAGTTATTCTCTAAATAAATGTACGTGATTTAATAAAAATAATTTAATAAAAATTAAATCATGAACTTAAGCCTAATTAAAAATATTAAAAATTTGGATTAAAAACCATAAATAGTTCAACAAAATAACCACAATACTAATTATTGTTAAAGCTAAGGCACGAGCTCTATGTGTACATTTGTCCTTCAAGTTGTGCTGAAAAAGGTCAACAGAAAAAAAAAAGACAAAGTGAAAAAACAAAAAATGTACTTGGACTTCAAGAAAAATTCCTAACGAAAGTACGAAAAAACAGAAGTAAAGGAAAAGTCAATTAAAATGGATAATCATTCAGGAAAGCAAATTTCGATCTACCAAATGTTAAAATACAATTTGGTTTAAGGATTGATGTTTGACTAGTGACGTCAGCAGTCGTCGATGGCTGCGAGTGTAAGACGGCAAATCCATCTGAGGAGATCGAGTGGTTGCGATCGAAACATGTCATGGTAACCTGCCGGCCAGGGTTCGAGCCCGAGCCACGTCAAGAATGAGAGATTATCAATAACAATTTTAATTAATTTTCATGTTGTAAAATTCCTTTCTTCAAAAAAATAATTTAATAAAAATAAAATTTCATGAACTTAAGCCTAATTAAAAATATTAAAAATTTGGATTAAAAACCATAAATAGTTCAACAAAATAACCACAATACTAATTATTGTTAAAGCTAAGGCACGAGCTCTATGTGTACATTTGTCCTTCAAGTTGTGCTGAAAAAGGTCAACAGAAAAGAGAAAGACAAAGTGAAAAAACAAAAAATGTACTTGGACTTCAAGAAAAATTCTTGACGAAAGTACGAAAAAACAGAAGTAAAGGAAAAAACATGTAAAGTCAATTAAAATGGATAATCATTCAGGAAAGCAAATTTCGATCTACCAAATGTTAAAATACAATTTGGTTTAAGGATTGATGTTTGACTAGTGACTTCAGCAGTCGTCGATGGCTGCGAGTGTAAGACGGCAAATCCATCTGAGGAGATCGAGTGGTTGCGATCGAAACATGTCATGGTAACCTGCCGGCCAGGGTTCGAGCCCGAGCCACGTCAAGAATGAAAGGTTATCAATAACAATTTTAATTAATTTTCATGTTGTAAAATTCCTTTCTTCATAAAAATAATTTAATAAAAATTAAATTTCATGAACTTAAGCCTAATTAAAAATATTAAAAATTTGGATTAAAAACCATAAATAGTTCAACAAAATAACCACAATACTAATTATTTTATTTTATATTTATAAATTTATTCTGGGTCCTTGTAAGTAGCGAAGTTGATTTAACGATGTCCGCCAGTCTGTCCGTTGAAATGGGTTTTCCTAAGACCTCAGATGTGATTGGGACCTGAATGTTATATATTTATGTTACACATAGTCCAGAATTGTTTACTATTGAAATTCAACATCATCGGTCCACAAGTGGCTGAGATATGAGCAAAAAACCACGACTCCGTCTAATTTTACCCAAAAATCCGTTGTTGTTGTTGTTATTGTTTATTATTTTATTTTTTTGAATATGTGGAGAACGACAAGAGCCAAAGTTTTCAAATTAGGCACACGCAAGTGGGCGTTGAAAAAACGATATTTATATAACTTTCTGATATTTTCGCACCATTTGTTTTTCTTCTCTTTTGCAGCATTGTGTTATCGTCATCTTACTCTATTTTGAAATTATTTTAAAAATTTCTTGCTTAATCTAATATTTTTTGTACCTAAAAATTAAAAAGTTTGCAATTTAAATTTCCAAACATCTTCTCATATTATATTTATTCAACCAAAAGGGCTTTAAAAAATATTTTACTTATTAATTTAAATTTATCCACCTTGCAATACCAATAACAAAAATATGTTATCAAATCAAAATTGTCCAATGAAATTAGATTGAAATCATATTTCACATTACAAAATGTCATTAAACATAATTCGTTTAACTACGAACAGTAACTCTCAAACTCCTTCGTTTATTGTTGTACATACATATTTCTAAAGTATTTTCATAAATCTATCTGCATACTGTCCAGCCATCCATCCATTTCTACTCATTGAATAAAATCCATTCTATTTCAATTTGTTAACAATCAAAATCATACTCGTACCAAACAAAACAAAATTTTCGAAAATTTCATAACAAATCAAAACTATAAAATGCCAAAAGACTGGATGGACTAAACTGCATTTAAGTGCATTTACATAATTTTACATTTAAACGTACATGTTTTTGCAAGGACACACACTAACTCACTTAAAACAAAATATTTACCAATACAAATATAAGGAGAGAGAGAGAGAGAGAGAAAGAAAGTGTGATGCAGAGGAGTAATTTTACAGCAGAATACTTAAATCAGCGATGCCAACTTAGTGCTTTTGGCACTATTTATGGTGCTTTTTGATGCCTCAAAACGCCAAAATTTTATCCTAAGTGCCAAACTAAGAAAAAGCATGCTGGTGCCTTTAGTGCTTTTTACAATTTTTATTGTTTTTCCACAATTTATTAAAACTTCGATTATATAGAGGATGTTTTAAATGAGCTTTGCTATTTGGGGTAATATTTCGAGTAGGCCTGTAAAGATTATAAGATTTCAAATGATAAAAGAAAATTGTATTCGTTACCAATAATCTTATTTAAGAGCTAGGAAATTTTACAAACTATTAAGAGTTGACAACATATTAAGCAATCGTAGTAAAAACGATGTATTTGTTGTAGGTAAACTTTCTTTTAAAGATTTTGATACTGTTTCAAAAACAGAAAATGGCTTGGAAAATATTATTAATTGTGAATGGAAAAATAAACAACGAACATATCTTTTTTAGATAGAAGTCAACGATTTAATTGTCCAATTTTGTGTTTAGAATTTTAAGTTTTCCATACTCTAACGTTGGGCGTTGGAAGAACATTTAGTTCGATGAACTACAGTACATCCAAAAACGGAAACCGATTATCCTTAAACTCTGTTAATTCAATTCTTCACGTTATATGTGGACTTCGTCGGCATAATTTATGCTGTAATGAATACAATCAACCATCTAATGTCTGTAGAGATCTTTTTTCCAATGAAACATAGAAAAAATCAAAATAAATATTACTTTAAAACTGTTTTATGGCCGAAATCAAACTCAGCTGATGATGATTTGTATGATATTATTTTTTTGAAGATAATAATACATTATTATTAGTATCTTCAATGTATACATTTAAAAATGTTTATATACAAATGTTAATATATTTATTATTTAATTTTAAATGAAAATGGTCCCACATCAATACCGTCGCCTTTTTTCAATATTGGAGGTATATAATATTCGGCACAGCCGAATGCAACTTATTTTGTGTTTAATTTAATTGTAAAAACGGCTAAGTGCCTTTTTACCCTTTTTTTGCTCGAAATAGTGCTTTTTAGTGCTTTTTTTAAATTTTAAAGTGCGTTTTGCTCTCAAGAAGTTGGCATCACTGACTTAAATGTATACGAGTTTGTGTGTGTGTGTGTGTAAGGATCTAGGATATAGATTATACGAACAAGTGTGTGTTGTAGTTAAGCTGCCATTTGAAATTCTACAAATTCGACATTATTGATGTTGGTGTAATATTGTTTCTTGTATTCGATGTTTCAATTGTTTTTTTTTTTTGCTTCATCTATACAAATATACACTGACTGACTGATGTTGTTGTTTTTGAGCATTTGATTAGAAGTTGGAGTTGTAAATCACTTGGTTGTACAAGCAGGATTTCGATAACATTAAGCATTTTAAGCCAATATCTATAGCCGAGTGAATTTAAGTATGCGTGTTTGTGAATATCGTGCGAGAAAGTGTTTTAAGTTAACAGCCGTACACAAAAGTTTCAGACGGTAATTCATCTCCGCACGTTGGTACGTCATATTTGTATGTGAATAATGTCTGCAAAAGGGAGTGTTATATTTTTCTCTGTATACCGTGAAGGATTGTCCAATTTTCCCACATACACTACATTATGTGTCAATGAAATGGAGGTAATGCATGCAGATTCTTTAATGACATAAACAGAAATGCTATTTAATGTAACCTGCAAGGTAGTCGAAGAAACTAAAATTGGCTACTTATTTTTTCGATAGTGGCAGGGAAATTGGTACCCTCTCTGGCATGTCAATATAACCTATCGCATATCTTAAGAGCCGATGCACCCATTTTATGAATTTTTTGCTGTATTTTATATACAGATTTAATAAAATATATTTTGCTATTAGCTTCGGTTCAGTTTGAGATATAATATTGATTTTTTTGTACATATCGACCCCTTTGCGCGAAATTATCGTACATGCCAATTTATTTGAAATTGATTTTTTGATGCAATCTTGTTCCACATTCAAAAAGAAGTCACCTGACAAAATATTGTAGGCGAATTCCACTTCGTTGCTCCAAAAATTTAATGTATATTATCATTTTGATATTGCAAGTGATAGCAGAGAAAAGTAGAAAAATGGCTCTCCTGTAAAATTTGGTTTTTGTAACATACGATAATTTCGCGCAAAGGGGTCGATATAAAGAAGGTATGAAGGGAAACTTTTGCTAAGGTAACTAAAAATATTTGATTTTTTGAGATATGACTATGTTGCAATAAAGGAGCGTTATGTATACATATAGAAAAAAAACATACTGGAAGAGAAATATTTTTTTAAAGAACATAAGGGAATTAGTTTAATTCTCGAAATTACAAACTTAAATATGGGAGTTACGTTAACAGACACTTACTCAAACAAATAAGTTTTAGCACAAATTTTATAGTGTTTAATTAATTTTGTTAACAACTGTTAGTTTAAATGTCTCCGTGCGATCTAATCGTCTAAAACCCCTGTTTAAAACATTGTTGGTCAGATAAATGACCAGTCAGTCGTTTCTTTTTTCCTTAAGATGATACGTACATACGTTTAAATGATGTAACATTCGTAGTGTATTTTGCAGTTGTAATTGTTGTTGCAACAGACAACACAACATTTTACGTTTTATTCCTCTAACATACAACTACTTTTGCAAATTTGTAATCAATTTATGAGAATGTGTGCGTGCGTGTGTGTGTGTGGATTTACCCCATTCGGACTTGTATGCGATTGTTGCTTTTTATCGTTTTGGAACGTTTGTTTGTCTGACTGTTTCTAATTTGAAACAATGTTGATGTAGTTTATTTTACAAGGGATACATCAACTGTTTATATGGTTTATTCTAATGCCAGTGTCTCTTTGTTTCTGTTTGTGTGTGTGTCTATGTCGAGTATTTATGTGTGTAACAAATCAATTTTGTTCATTTTACATATGAATGATTATTTGATTTCAAATCATATTTTACTTCTACAAAAAGGATAAGGCATGAGAGTATATGTATTTAGTATTACGTCTGTAAATTTTTACCTCTAACTTTTAGTTATGATTGTCATTTTACTGGGATTTTATGGAAATCGTCATAAAATATTAATTTTCAATCTCAATGATTTTATGTGTAGAATTGTTGAAGCAATTAATTTAATTGCTTGATAATATTTTTGAATTAAATTCAACAGAATAGTTGTTCATACAAACATATACTTATTTTCAGTTGAGCCCTTAAAGCAGTGATAACCAAGCCACAATCAAAGCTGTTTTATATATATGAATTGCCGACAGTGTCTTTGTAAAAAATACGATTATTGACTGCCTCGCGAGACTATGGAGTGGCCCGAACAAAGTTGTTGTATACATGTGAATTGCCGACCGTGTCTGTGTTAAAAATACAATTATTGACTGCTCGCGAGTCTATGGAGTGGTTATGACTGCCTTAAAGCATAGAAAGTGACTAGAACATACCTTATAAAATGTGTGCCTTCCGTGAGCAAGATGTTAAGCGAAGCTCTAACATTTCTCCCTAACAAACATGCTTTGCTTGAAGTTCAATTTTTAACTGGGAAGTTACTTTCAAAATATGGTTTTGATTGGATCAGCGGATTCTACAGAAGCGATAAAATGGTGGCAACGAAAGTTATGCATTGGTTTTAGTTTGGACTCATTCGTATATCTTATATACAGTTTTTGATGCACAGTAAGAGTATTTCTTTCTTTTTCTTGAATTATTTTTAGTGGTCCTTCTAATGCCCAAGCATGTCTTATTTAAGCGACATGTCACATACCAATCTCGTTTTATCACCCTTCTCCATAAGCAAACTGCGGCCACAATGCATTTCGTTTTTCAGTGGCCAACAGAGGATGGTTTAATAGCATTTTAAAAATAGAGCCTCATGTTGACAATACAAATCAAAACATAATGTAAGTGCCGACTCACACACGTCAAGCTTGATTCGTCAAGTCTTGAGCAATGTACATTAACACAAGGTGGACTCATTTGGGAGTGTAGACATGCTGCTCTATAAAAAGAACCGAGTTGTCAAAATTGCCTTCATATAAAACAATAATAATTTAACGCACAAATTCTCTTTTTTCTTCTCTCCTAAAAGCTCAAGACTTGACGAGTCAAACTTGACGTGTGTGAACCGGCACTAACGAAATACTTTGAAAGTAATTACCACTTCCAAAAGCAGCAAGTACTTAACGAACGGTATGAATGGTTTTAATGCTAAATGAATAAATGTCTTTACATTAGAGCGACTCACCAAAAAAATTGCTCGATATACCCTCCTAAAAATGAACCGTGGACTTTTATGAGATGACATTTTAAATATTTCGGCTCCAGCTCTGACCTCTCGTGAGCTGGACCAGTTTGAAAAAGGGTTTATTTTTGCATATTTTGTTAATTTGTGAATCGGTTCCCTTAGTCTGGGTTCTCACTATGAAAGTTTTCTTTCAGAAAGTGTGAGTTTATTGGTGAGAGGGGAGAGAAAAGCAGCATGTTCTCTTCCTCTCTCACCCATAAGCTCAGACTTTCAGAAAGAAAACTTTCATAGTGTAAACCCAGACTTACCAACATATATGTTGACACTTACGTCAACACATTAGTTGTTAACTTCATATTTTATTTTTATTTTCAATTTTTGTTTTTTGTGACCTATTTTATTTTTATTTATTTGTAATTAATTCAAGTTGAATGTACCTTTGCATTTTTGCTTACTAAACATAATCAAACATTTTTATTTTTATTAAGTTCAATGTATTTATTCATTATTGCTTATTACACATTATTTTCTTTTTCTTTAACATTTATTACAAAACACTTTTTGATGATTCAATTATAAATACAGTATTCCACGGATAATTACCTCGACAAAAATGCCAATATTTTTGGGTAATTATGCTTAACTACCTCGTTGAGGTAATAATAAGAATACGTTTAACTACCTCATTGAGGTAATTAAGCGAATTCGTTTAAATACCTCAGTGAGGTAATTATACGTATTAATTTACAAGATAACTTAACTTTGATGTATGAAAAAATTTAAGAAAGGAATTTTTACATGTATCAGCTAAATCAACAATGGTATTTGTTGTCTTAAATTTGATCTGTAGTGCTTTTTGAGATGTCCTGTCATATCCTACTACTACTAGCAACAATATACTTATGCGTTTAGAGCTTTTAATGAATTTTGGTATCGATTTGTTTGTTAATAATTTCCATATTTTAGCCATTGCTGCATTTTTATTGCACACATATTTTAAGTTTTTAAAACATATTTTAATACATGTTAAGCAAATAAAAAAATTGCTTAAAATTCTGGTTAACAGATGAATTTTCTGTTGCTTTAATTTCGCCACCTACATTAAATTTTTACTGTACAATTTTAAACCAAAGCAAGTTTTTGTTCAAGATAAATGTTTTTCGCAACTTATAACATAGAAACCCAGACACATCGTTTAGTAAACGATCGAATCAGAAACACTTTTTCAAGTTATCTTTTCGTGTCCGTCCGTCCGTCCATCTTGCTGGTTGTATTCCATGTAAACCTTGTGCGAAAAGTAAAGGTAGCAGCAGTTTTTAGATAATTTGATAAAATTGGGTAAATACGTTTAATTGTCATTAGAACGAAGTCTATGTAAATTGTAAGAATCGGTCTATAATATCACATAGTCCCCATGCAAACTTTAAACTCTTTCATGTGCTGTTTACACAACACAAGTAAGTAAACGTGTAGTAAAATTTATATGGAAAACACTAAAAAACTTGAGTGCTTTTCTTATAAATTTTACTATGCGTTCAGTCACTTGTGTTGTGAAAACAGCACATAAGACAAAATATCTCATTCATTTGGTGTATCTAGATAATATAAAACTCTTATATGAATCTTGACCTCATAACATAACTTTTAATGCAAATATTAATTTGTTGAATATTTTGCTTTTAATCAAGCCATATTTTGTTTTTTAGGCATATTTTTTAAAAAAAAATTGTTTTTGTCAAATAGTACTGAGGCAATTAAACGAATGAAATTTAGGTTTAATTTTGTTTTGGAAGTTAAATTTTTAAGGCAATTATCCGAATCGGGTAATTAAGCGTATGGCAATTAAACGTGGATTTTTGTTTAAAAAATGGAAGAAAAAAAACGGGGATTTAAAACTCGAGGTAAATAAGCGTGAAAGGCATTTAAGCGTGGGGTAATTAACCGGGTTATACTGTATTCGCAAAACTAAAGTATTTAAGCAGGAACAGAAAGTCGTCAGAATAAAATTGACAAGCACACAAAAAAAAAATTTTTTTTTCTTTTGATTAAAATAAAGAGTCACGGTTCAAGTGCCGGCGGCTCAAATTATTAACGAATCAAAAACTTACAGGAGTCAAGGTTCAAGTAACGGCGATTGTGTTAATAACAAGTCGTAACAATATACAAATTAGGCATCATAAGAAATGTTTTTTTTAAGGCGCGTCCAACCGTATATACAAATTGTCCAAGAACGATCATCCATGTCCTTTTTTTAAGGATTTTCTATAAAAAAAACGGTTTTTGAATTTTTTGTTCGGGGTTGTTTGTATTAAAAATGCCAAATTAACAAATTTTAATCATTAGCCGATTTTATTAAATACGTGTCTCACCTTTTTTTTTGAAATTCGTGCTAGTTTGCGATTTGACAAAAATGCAATGGGGTGGTAACCCTTCGTTTTAAATAGGGCAATATGGGTATCAAATTTTATCTTTTGCTAAGTATATCATCTTTGTATGTAAATAATTTAGATTTTTGCAAATTTTACACGGTGCTCTGGAATATTACGAGAATTACAGAGATATTTATTCTTTCTTAAATTTCTAAACAAAAAGTAATGAAACGTTTTTATTTTAATATAAAACAGCTTGTACTTTGCTGTACACAAAAATGACAACGAATACTGAAGGAATGGCATGAATGTTCTCCTATGCTTTCTTGTGCATCTTGTTATTTTATTTCTTACATAGCGTCTTCACCTGACAATTTTTTGTCATACCAAACGTCAAACTTCATGTTAAAAAAACGCTGACAAAAATTTTCGAGTTTTTTTTTATATAGACTTTGACGTTTGGCATGACAAAAAATTGACAGGTGAAGACGCTATGTTAATGTACAACGGCATCGCAAAAAGAGATTGTAAAGAAAGCAATAAGAAAAAGAAATAATCTTACGCATAAAAATGCATATTTTTATTGTTGTCGATTAAAGGCAATGTAAAAGCAAAGAATTTATGAAAAGGCAAATGTGTTTAATCGATGTTCGATTAATCGAAAAATTTTGTTGCTATTATTTGATCGCAAAAGGTCGAAGTAAGCTGGTCGATGTACTCCTGTCCTGATTTTCCTTGAAATTCATAGGAAATCAAACACGGACATGTTCACGAGTTAATTCCATTTTTTCGCTGATACAAAATAATCAAGTCCCTGTAAACAACACAAGTTGTTCTCAAACGACAAAACGTTCAAAAAAAGTTTATCTATAAATAGTAAAATTTGAAAAAATGCCATATCAGATATTAACATATGCTTATTTTTTAAATAAACTGATAAATTTGCAATTCCCATAATTTTTTCTTACATAAACTTATTTTCTTTTACTACTTGCATTATTAATTGAATTCACTTTTCCTTTAGTTTCTTTTTTCAGACACATAATAATTTCATTTAATTTTGCTTCCTTTAACAATTTAATACAGCAATGAAATATTTCTGCTTTTTTTTATTTTATTTCCATTTCCAAAATGAATCATGATTCTTTGAGTGGATGGCTGCTCGTGTAGGAATTCCTTGTTGTAGGTATTAAATAATGTTTACACTAAAATAATTGAATTAATAATTACTGCGTGTGGTTTTCAGGGTTTCGCAGCTAAAAACATAAAAATTACTTTAGAGAAATATAATAAAAATAATTATAACAATATTGTGTTATACGTAACGGAAAAAAGTTGTGGAAAAACAAAAGTAAAATAAAGATTTTTTTTTTTCGCATAGTAATTACTTACAACACATCTCTACTTTATCTTCAGTGTTGGCGGTATCGTTTGAAAAATGTGTGCTGTAATAGCAAATACACTTGACGAAAAAATGTGAATACATATATGAAAGATATAAGAGAAATTTAAGCTTACGATTGTCACTACTGTGGCTTTCTGTATACTTGATTGCCTAAATGATCAAAGTTCTTGCTGTTTTGGATGTTAATCCAAAATTATAGCCAGAATTTTTAACTGATTTTCATTGATCGTCAAACATTTCGTAATGCTTTTGTCGGTTATCAATTTGTAAAGTTCATGCCAAGGTTGTTAGTGTCGTTTTAGTTTTTCTAAGTGCTTGGACTTTTTCAGGTACTCTCCTGCGTTTACGTTTATCTCGCGACTTGCCGATAATACAATAGATACATGTTGTGCCAAAAGCCATAATTTTTCATTCCGAATAGCTTTGAGACTACTGATATAGTTGGGACTAAAAAAAAAATATTTAAAAGCTTATACAGTCAACCCGCGATATTTCGTACCCCCTGAGTTCAAAAACCTAAACTATTCGAAATAAACAGGTGGTTCCTTAAAAAAAAGTATTTTATTCGCAAAAGTTCCATACATTTTGTTCCCCTCCTGAATTTTTATTTTTTTTTAAGTCAAAGCTTGTATACTTCGTAAAAACTCAATATTTTTTTAAACCAAAAAGCGAAAGCAATGTTTTTTCTTGCAATTGCAGAAAGTTTTCTTTCTGGAATTTCTTAGGACTACTTTGTTTCTGGTTGTGAAGAGTGTTGCGTAAAAAGGTCAAAGAATAAAACGCATAGAACATTGTTATTAAGTCTTATTTGATTCAAACCCATATAAATCGTGCTTGTTTTTAATTTTAACCGCGTTAAATCGAAAACTTTTTATTTCGAAAACTGCTCTAATTCGTAAAAAGCAGTCGGTTCTTTCTATTACGCATTATCGGGATTCTACTGTAGTATAAAAAATACTTATTTGGAACTAATTTTTTATGTCCCTTGGATTAGTCTTGTGCACTTATAATCCAAATTGGAACAACTGTTCCGTTAATATAGTCACTGTAGCAATAGCCCTTACATTTTAAGTCCTACCTCAACCAGCACTTTTGGTCAATCTAGTTGGTTTCATATGTCAGTGATTCACTCGTTCTGTACACATGGTTGTAAAACTTCTAGTAATTTATGGGACTTGAAAAGCACTTTACTCTTGCTAGTGCACTGTTTTGTGGCAACAAAACCCTGAAGTTTGTCTGTAGCTGTGCAAAATTAGATTTATAGGTGAATGGAGTCTTTATTCTTAGAAGATTGACTAAAGCTTCAGCTGCAGCAGGGTTGCACAAATCGATCAATGCAAAACCCTACGAATACATTTGAAATAATTGTCATTTGTATTAGGAATGTACCATTTGTGTCTTTAGACTTGATCCTTATAACATTATTTGCTTTAATTGAAGGTCCTTTTTATAAAATGTTGAAATCTGTACCTACCCAGTAAAAACTTCGCCTACAAAATAATGTGTTAAGTAATCAGAAAAACATACTGAAAGAACCATTGAATTTTACGGGGGTTGTCCCAAAATGAACGCATCGAAAAATAAGTCATTTTTCTTACAAGCATACACCCAGAATTAAGTAGTTATAGAAGTTGTTATATGGGTGATTTTTTAAGAGCTATAGGAAAGTTAAAAAAAAAAACACATAAAATTCAGAAAAAAGCATGAACTCCTTATTTGAATCGATAGTACGGTCCATATAATTTAATGTTTGAAGATTATTTCATGCAAATGTTAACCGTGACTGCTCCTCAAATGGTCCATCCGCTTAGTCCAATTTTGGCTTACTCTTTCCAACATTTCGGCCGGTATCTCATGAATAAATGCTTCAATTGAAGTGGGCATGTGTGTATAGACATGAGCTTTAACATAGCCCCACAAAAAATAGTCTAGAGGCGTTAAATCGTACGATCTAGGCTGCCAATTGACCGGCCCCGAACGTGAAATAAAACGTTCACCGAACTCACCTCTCAATAAGTCCATTGTTAAGCGTGCTGTGTGGCATGTGGCACCGTCTTGTTGAAACCACATGTCATGCAAGTCAAGCTCTTGCATTTTGGGCAAAAAAAAGTTGGATATCATCTCACGGTAGCGCTCACCATTAACAGTTACGTTACGATTCGCATCATCTTTGAAGAAGTACGGTCCAATGATGTCACCAGCCCATAAACCGCACCAATCTGTGACTTTTTCTGGATGCATTGGTAGCTTTTGCAATGCTTCTGGCTGATCTTCGCTCCAAAATCGACAACTCTGTTTATTAACATACCCATTGAGCCAAAAAAACTGACCTTAAAATGGAAGAAGCGCGCGATGAACTTTCTTAACAGAGCACGCATTTTGATAATAAAATTCAATAATTTTCAAGCGTTGTTCGTTTGTAAGACGATTCATGGTTAAATTATAGACCAAACTGAAGATGTTTGATAGTGAAACAAAACACGAAACATGCGTCAGCTGTTTAAACCAGTGTTGCCAAAAAGATAATAGCTAAAAAAATGACCGTATAGAAGCAGTTAAAGAAGAAATCTACTAAATAATGAGTGAGAGAAGCTATTCATTTTGAAAAAGTAAGTAAAGTTTTTACTGCGTATGTTCTGTAAATTTAATGAGAACTTCTCGCATCGAAAAGTTGTGAAACAAAATATTCCATTGTTTCTCGAAAAGTGAGAATAAAGTGTGTCTGTAACTCATGTCGAAAACTATCAAAAGAGATTACGTCGTTACGTTATAAATATCATAATATTACACTCAAAGCCGATGAGAAATTGCAGACGTTGAGTGCGCCAGTCACACATATTGTTAATGGCGATCAAAATTTACTAAAATTGAAGCATTTTCAACGACGGCGGCGCAGATACAATCGTCAGTTGTACCAAATAACGTAAAGTATGACTTTAATGTTTGTTGTTTGCAAACGAGCTTTAAAATTTATAAACAAAATAATTAAACAATGAAAAAATGTGGCAAGAACAAAATATAATTATTATTATTCTATGCCGTTTGCATTTTTAATAGCTTTTTAGTGTTAAAATTGTTTCTCGCCCCATTTTTTTCGTGAGTTTAATTGACAGTTTTGAACTTTTAATTGACAGCAGGAACTTTTCTCACAAAAATGTAACAAACACACATTTTCTGTAAACTGGCGACTAATTTCCTTACGTGAGAGCCAGTACTCGCCAAAAAAAGTTACAGACACAGTTTAGTTAGAAAAACAGCTGTTTGTTTCCATAAATAGCATTTTTGTTTCATTTCACACATTTCAATCGAAAAATTTCTCGACGCGAGAGTTACAGATCATGGGCATATTTTTCTGAATTTTAATTTAATCTATGCTAGTTAAGTATTATGAATTAAATCATTATATGGATTAACCCTTAAATGGCATTTTCTTGGCAAACATGTCAAAATTTGACGTTTGTACAAATATTTTCTATCTTAAATTGGGGTGTGCTGTTTGGACAAACATTTGAAGCATGTTTGAAGAAGTATTGAAAATTTTTAATATTGTGCCGACATTTTGGATATTTGTCAAACTTTTTGTTGTGTCTAGTGATCATTTCAGGGAAAACTTTGCAGAGTTAAGACGTTTAAGAAGACGCTTAAAAATAATTTTTAGTAGTAAATTCTTTGTTTTAGGCAGCATTGTTTGCCACAAAACAGCTCGTTGGTTTAACCACTTTTCGCTTTTTACTTTTTTTTCAACAAATAGCGCTCAAAATTGCCGCATCACTGTCGTCTTCTGCATTCATTGAAAACAAAACAAAAATGAAAAATTTTGTGTTTTTGCCAAGCCATTTGTGTAGTTTATTTTGCCGTTTAGTTTTTATAGAAATAAATTTTTAGCCCAATTAATTGCAAAGGTTGGCGAGCTAAACAAAAATTTTACTTTTGCAAGCTTTGGCATCATGAGGTACCGGCAACAGTGCTTGAGGGTTTTTGGTGGCTAGACATTTTAAGATTTTCTTAGTTACAAAATTAATAAGCGATTCATAATGATTGATTTTGAACGTTTGACAATTAAGAGTTGTAGACAACCTTGTCACCGAAGATGCTTTTAAGCGAACTACCGGCAAAGGATTGCCAACTCAACAACAAGGCTTTTTGGTCGAAGTTGTTTTATTGGGACTCCGATGAATAGTATTCATTTTATTCATTCATTGAATACAACATTTATTATGATATGGCTCTAGGTTTGTTGCTGCAAGATAATCTAAAGTGTTATGAACAGGGAAACCATAAATATGCAATTGCATGTTTTTCCTTGTGCGACCTATGAAGGCAGAAACAATATATTCATCCGTTTAAGAGCTTTTTATGAATTTTGGCATCGATTTGTTAGTGCATATTTTTACATATTTTACCGTTTTCAGCATTTTTTTTTTTGCATAATTTAGTTAAAAGAGCCTTTTTGCAGCATTTTTTAGGTTTATAGAGCATATTTTGCCTTTTGAATGCATATTTTGATACATTTTAAATTTTTTTAGAAGCCTACAATTTTTTTTCGAAAATCTGTTACTTCAATTTCGACATCTATATGTAATTTTTACTCTAAAATTGTAAGACAGAGCAGGTTGTCATTAAGGATAAATGTTATGCGATTTGTATCTACCAAATCTTTTAGTATTCCGATCGACTCAGAATCACTTTTTAAAGTGATCTAACGATGTCCATCCGTCCGTCTGGCTGGTTGTCTGTCCATGTTAGCCTTGTGCGCAAAGTTCAAGTTCCAATTTTGTAGATAATTTGATCAAATATGGACGAAGCCTATGCAAATTAGACTCTTTGTTTCTGCAAGCTATCTAATTATGATAGTTTTTAAATTAAATTCGTCCTAAAACTATTTTACTGCAAATTAGATTATTTTCGAATCGGTTCACATTTGCTCAAAGCTCCCATCCTTAACTAGCTTTAAATTCCTTTTAAATGTAAACATTTGTTAACAATTTAGCGACCGTACCTAAAATCCCTTTAAGACAAAAACCCATATGGGTGTTAATATCTAGATAATATTCAGCGCAAACAACTCTTATATGAATTTTAACCTAATATGAGCTAAAGCGATAATATTTTTAGGTTTTTTTTTAAAAATTTTGTTATTAAATTGTTGAATATTGCGACTTCAAATGAGCAATTTTTAATTTTTAGGGCATATTTTTAACATTTTTCAGGGCATATTTTCCAGTTTTTACTGCATATTTAATGCGCATAAAACGCGTTTTTAGAGCATATTTCTGGTTTCCCTGGTTATGAAGTTCTCCAAAGAAATCAAAGTCTGTAATAATTACATTTCTGTGAAGATATCGAAGGATGGAATGAAGTTGTTTTTGAGGATGAATCTTCATGTGTCTGAAGTGTTATGCTTTGCAACTAAATTAAATATAAACACTATTTTTTTATTTTTTTTTTTTTGTTAGATTCACCTTATTAACAAAAGCATTCGGAAAATCAATTTGACTTAGAAACAAATTGTTTCTAATTTGCCAGTGTATAGTGTGCTATCTTTTTATATACACAAGCATTTTGTACAGTGTAGACTTCTAAGTGTGTATTTGGATTATAAGAGTAGAGTATCTCTTACTTTTTACTTGATTTAATAAATTAACGTTAATTAGTTGATATTTTGTGGTTTTCATTCGACTACCACTTATTTTTCTTGCTTATTTTCTACTTAAAAGTTGCTCGCTTTTCTTTCCAAGGATGAAAAGAAAAAGTTTTTTTTTCTTCTGCTTTTTCATCGTATTCTTCTTCTTTCAACATGCGTACCAACCACTGACTATACGTACGTACGTGTCTATTCATTTAATTCAAAGATTGTTTTTCTCACTCAGCAAACAACATCAGAAGCTGCATCAGCAGCAGCAACATGAGCTAAAAACTCTTAATTATGCTTTTTGACTTATTCTTAGAAAATATCTTTGCAAATAAAAAAAATATACTTTTAACAAATAAAATATTATGCGCACAAACATTAAAGGTGTCATTAGTGTGAAACCATTAAACTCTTTTTTCCTTTTTTTCTTTAACAACATTGTATCGATTTCATTTCACCCGTTTAGTTCAAATGTTGCTTTTCATTTGTATATTTTCGTATACCTAAGAAATACTTTTACAAAATAATTTAAAACGTCCGATTTTTTTTTGAGATTTGCTGAAAATGCATATTTTTGCAATTCACACGTATCTTTAAGTGTTCGTTGGAAAAAAAGTGTTGCATAAAGATAAAAACTATAAAGAAACATTTAGGATTTAAAGCAATTTGTTGTATGTAGTAGATTGTAGTGGAAAAAGAAGACAACAAAAAATCTTAATGAACAAAAAATTTCTTTTTTATATTTAGGCATTGTGCCAAATTAAAATTTATATTCAACTCAGATAGATTTCTTTAATATGCTGCTGTGTACCTTTGCAAGATTATTTTGCACAAACTTATAAACATTTGCTTTTTGATCGGTGGCACTTGTAGTCTTTTAAGAGATTTTTTGTTTGTTTTGTAAATAAATTAAATATTTTTGTAAATTTTGTAAAACATTGTATTTGATGCATAGTGCAGCACACGTTTGCTAATAAATGCACATTAAAAATGATTTTAAGATCTTTTGAGAAAATAATTTTTCCACCCACCAAATGGCAGCCCCGCTTACTCTTAATGTTGCCTTGAAAGATTCTTTGAATTTATTTAAGCGTTTTATGATGGCTACAAATGCAAAATTCTTTTAAATTTTAATTCGAATTCTTATTAAATTGGCGGATGGTATAAAAACAAATCGAAGCAGTCTTGTCATTCGCTAAAGGAAAATTGTTGAAGTATTGCTAAAGCCATTTCGGCGACTCTGGTTTAAGACGAGAGAAGGAAGATCTAAAAAATAGGTCTGATGATGGAATACTATAGCGGTATTCAATGTTTGGTAGTGCAATAATTTTATCATTGACAGTGAGCGGTATTTTAAGCAACTTTGCAATGCTAGATGCAAATTAGCTGTTTTCCGGAACTATTGCTCGTGAACATTTTACAAAAAGGTGTTTGATTATTTTGCAAAGTTGTTTTAAAATGCCACGAGGCAGTGCAAAAGAAAATATTATCGCAGCATTAGTAGAACTGCTTCAATCGTTGGCCTTTTTATAAGATGCCTTAAGGTTTCGTACCTTCCAACTTATAATATCCCAGGTTGCATCGATACCGCTTTGTCAATAAATTTCTTATAAAACATTTTAGCTGTTGGTGTCTAAATAATAATAATCAAGAAATTGCTTTTGAAAAATTACGGACTTCTCTTAAATACTAACAGAGGTTTTCTGACTGCTCCAAATAATCCAAAAACAGTTTTTATTTCATGTGCCGTCCACTTTTTGTTGGGTTTTTCTCTTTTTAAGTTTTTATTTAGAGTTGTCGGCTCCATATCTTAAAATTTGTTTCACGATTCTAAATTATTGTTCACAAATGTCAGCTGTTCGAGTATCAGTTATGTAAACGCAATACATGTAGCAAAAAAAAAAGCTAAACTGTTTTAGTGTTGCGCAAAAGCAATGATGTGACAATTACAATTCTGTATATTTTGTTGTTGGATTGCAAACAAAAGCTACAATATTTTGCATTTGCACTTTCGCAAGACCATTCGCATCAAACACTTAACTCCGCTTATGTGAAATTTATTTATTTATTTCTTTGTAGCATTAGAAAATAATTATAAATTATAGACTTACGTATATACATGGCCATGGCTTCAAGGCCTTGGACTCTATGTTAAATTTAAATGACACAAATGGAGTTTAAAGGGCTGATTTATTAAAATAAATATGTGAATTGTACTTATAATTTCCAAAAACAAAAAAAAAATAAAGGCTAGATGTGTTTTTTTTGTTTTTAATAATAAAATAAGATCTTTTTTTATCGACACAAAAATTGTTTAAACCAGGGCGCAAATTACGGAAATTTCGATCGATATCGAATGCCATTATTATTAAATTAGTTAAAAAAATTTAATATTTGATTAAAAATATTTGAATAATATGTTATTTATTCTTATTTGACCTTTATTTAAAATATTGGTCCTAGATCCACTTTCTGAGTCATCTAACATCTAACGATGTCCGTTCGGCTGGCTGGTTGTCCATGTAAACCTTATGCGCAAAGTACAGGTCGCAATTTTGGAGATAATTTGATAAAAGTTGATAAATAAGTTCTAAATGGCGCAAGGACTAAAAGCATATGGGGAGAATCGGTCCTTAATTTCATATAAGAACAATACAAGCTGCTTTCCGGAATTTGTGCCCCCTACCAACCAATTTTAATGAAATTTAAAACAAAGATAGATCCGTTATTATATAGACAAATAACCCAGTAAAAACTTCGCTTACTTTTTCAAAATGAATAGCTTCTTTAACTAATTATTTAGTAGCTTTGTTACATACCCACATCTATAACAACTTCTATAACTCCTCCTTTCTGGATGTGTGTAGGTAAAAAATAATGAATTACTTTTGAATGCGTTCATTTTGGGACATCTCTTGTAAAATTCATTGGTTCTTTTCAGTAGAATTGTAAGTAGTACTCTTATGTTTTTCTGATTACCGATCTAATCAGAATCACTTTCTGAGTCGAACGAACGATGTCCGTCCGGCTGGCAGGCTGGCTGGCTGGCTGGCTGTCCATGTAACCTTGTGCGCAAAGTACAGGTCGCAATTATAGAGATAATTTGATGAAGTTTGGGTCATAGGTTCTTATTGGCACAAGGACCAAGCCTATTGAAAATGGGAAGATAGGGGGAAATTTCTTCCTTTCAGAAACTATCAAACCGATTTTAATAAAATTTAAAACATAGATGGAACCATATCTATATGGACACAAAATTTATAAATTTAAAAAAAAATCGGACCACGAGGGGAGATAGGGGCAATTTCTGCCTCTCACACCGATTTTAATGAAATTTAGAACATATCTATAGGGACACATTAGCTTTACAGTTTTTAAAAAATAGGACCACAAGGGGAGGCAGGGGGCAATTTCTGCCTCTCACAAACCTTCAAGCCGATTTTCATGAAGTTTATAAACATAGATAAATCCATATTTACATGGACACATAAGCATTATGTGTTTTTAAATACTGTGGTGTAGGGTATCATATGGTCGGGCTTGACCGACTATACTTTCTTACTTGTTTTTTTTTTTTGCTGTACAGATAAATTCAATCAGTTGACATTCAACTTTTTAATGTTTTTTAGAGGTGCTGCCAACTAAAAACAATGTTTTTGTCGGTACTATATGGAAAAAATCAAAATCTTTAACGGAGACTTTATCGGTCTAATAAATTTATGTCGATCTTAATTTAGAGGCAGTTTATGGATACATTGAGAAAATGGCCAAAGGAGTTGCAAATAAAAGGAATTTATTTTGTTCGATTAAAGTTGTGCCACATGTAAGACATCGAATGATTATGGGTAGCATTATAAAGTGTCACATGTATATAATGCAACATATTTCCCTTAGAAAAGATAACGTCATTAGTAAATGAAATTAGACAAATTATGCTTGTACACTAGACTGGTCGCATCTTGTATGGGATTTTTTTTTAAATTTAATTGTTTGCGCTGCTTAAAATATGAGGTTTGGTATAAGAAATCATGACCTAATTTTTCAGGTCAATCCGACGGTGCCTAGTCGTGCCGGGTGGGGCCCAAAGATCCCCATATTATAAAAAAAAAACATCTTTTCTATCAGATCTTTATAGTTATACAAGTTGAAAAGCCGAAAATCAAAAATATGGCTTCGCTACGATCTTCCGCAGAGAAAGTACTTCAAGTGTGCCAAATTTTAGCTTCCTATGTCATCAGATGGCTTCAGAAAGTTGCGGAAGGGATAGGACATACATGCAAACATCCTGACATACTAAGAAATTATATATTGTATAGATAGATTAAAGTATTTGCTGTTTAATATTTTAGTATGATACGAACGAAAGATTTTTAACTAATTTTAACTAATTCGGGGTCGCTGTATACAGTGGTGGTAGCCGTTTTTTTAGGTTAGCTTTGGTTTTCGAGATAAACCGTTATTTCGAAAATTAAGGATGTTGCACAACATAAAGTTTAAAATTGTTTAAAGCTAAAATTAATAAAGTGATGATAAGTATTTGATTTTGAGATTGTATAATACATTTCATGCTGCGTTTTGTTGCGTTTTTTGAGATATCCCATTTTTTTGCGGGCAACCTCTATTTCGCTTGTTTGTCTTTATTTGTTTCAGAAATGGCAAAAATCAAATAGAAAACGTGATGTATTTGAGACGAAAACTCAGAATGGTTAAGTGGAGGATTTGACATCACGAATGATGGTAACACTGCCCGCTGGGCTTTCGCAGATCATTCCCTCTTTTCCAGTTCTCATTGGATTTAGAATCATCCAAACAAAATATTCTTGGCTGCCAATGACTGCGACTATGCATAAGCTTTTAATTCATTCAAAAGAAATAGTTGAAAGTAAAATTCTTCCAATTGGCTGTTTTGGAGAAGATGCTGCTGAGTCGCGCCATAGACTTAATAAATCTGATATTCTGGTTCATGCCAAAAAATGCAGCCGCAAAAATAATAAGTCAGATATTTTTAACAGAGCCATGGATATGCCAGACTCACTTGTGTCTTCTCTATGTCTAAGAAGACGAATGGATACTAGAAAACGCATTCAGCTTCCTAAAGAAGTAATTGATATGTTGTCAAGTCCAAAAGTTACTCCAATTAGCTTTGAAGACACTGATGATCTTAGCGCCAGTGAAGACGATGAGTGCGCAGATGATGTCAATATGTTAACATACACAATTTACACAAATGTTTTCGATGTCATTTAATTAGAACATTAATACGATATACCTATTGAGTGGAAAAATATAAATTTTAAAACTATCTGTGCATAAGAATGCGATATTTAGAAATTCTTAGTTCAGTATTATTTTAAGAGGTAATAAGTTTTAAGGTACATAAAAAAGTTAATATGCAAGGTTTGTTAAAATTCTGTGCGCCTGTTATTAATTTTGGCCAAAAAAATTGGATAAATTACCCATAAAATATTAAACAGCAAATACTTTATTAATCTATCTATACAATATATAATTTCTTAGTATGTCAGGATCTTTGCATGTATGTCCTATTCTTTCCGCAACTTTCTGAAGCCATCTGATGACATATGAAGCTGAAATTTGGCACACTTGAAGTACTTTCTCTGCGGAAGATCGTAGCGAAGCCATATTTTTGATTTTCGGCTTTTCAACTTGTATAACTATAAAGATCTGATAGAAAAGATGTTTTTTTTTATAATATGGGGAACTTTGGGCCCCACCCGGTACGGCTAGGCACCGTCGGATTGACCTGAAAAATTAGATCATGATTTCTTACGCCAAACCTCATATTTTAAGCAGCGCAAACAATTAAATTTAAAAAAAAAAAATTGCGACCAGTCTATTGTACACGTACTGTGAAAAATACTTTTCATTGATTGCAATTTCACTAATTCTTAATAAGGATTGATTTAATAATTTAAAATTGCTTATTTTCGATTAACGAATAATCCGAATAATTTAAGTCGATTAATCTATTAATCGAAAATTTAGGCTTTTCACAAAAAACTCGGGAAAATTTTCTTCGAGTATACATTTTTTAATAAACAGTTAAAAGACTGAAACCAAAGAGTTTGGGAATAGTTTATTTTTAAGAATGACAGATTGTTACAACAATGATTCAGATGAAGAAGATGATTTTGTGAGACGAATGAAAACAACCTTCTACCAGACCTTAACAAGACTATTAAAAGTATTAAAACTGTTAAAAAAAATAGATTCAAGTGGTATAATGGAACGTTACCAACTTTTCGAAAAGACAAGAAAAAGAACAAAAAAATTGAATACGCTTGAAAACGCTTTACCTTCAATCTCTCCAACGGCAAGAATTAGTGAAAAAATCTTTTCTAAATCAAGTTTCATCAAAACAAAAAAAGAAATCTTTTGAAACATAAACATTTTAGCAGCATATTTGTTTTGAAAGATGATTTAAGAACTTTAGGTCAAATTTTGATGCTTTTTTTATTCAAAAAGTTTTTTTCTTTTATTACATGAAGTAACTTTTGTTTAATTGTTGTTATTTTTTTATTAAATTTTTTAGTTAACTAATATAATTTTTGGTCTTATTTTTAAGCTTCTAAAATTAAATTTACTCGATTAACCGAATAATATTAAATTGTTCGATTATTATTCAACTACATTTTTACCTTGAATAATAATTCGCGCGATTAATCGATTACTACAAAACATCGATTAATTCAATACCCTTATATCTTTCCTATCCCTGTATTACTTTTAAGAATACATTTTTGAAAGTTGTTCTGGCTTAACATAAATAAATTATTATTTTATATAATTTTATCACTCTAATTGCATAAAAAATTATTTGCAATAAATATTTGGAAGTCTCATTACATTTAAGTTGATTTGATAAAACTTTAATTTAATCACTAATTTAGTATTCATTAGACATCTTTCTTATTAACAATACTCCAAGGTCCTATTACAGTATAATAATGTCCTGTTTAATATTAAGGGGCTTTTAATATTTGCTGACAATTTGCCACTTTAACTCCAAAGAACGAAATGTCCTGCTCGAAAAACAGTTAAACTTAATTTTACAGGTATTAACTACATAAAAAGTCAAACACATTTCTAAATGGCCTGGCATAAAGTTAACAAATAAAAAAATACCCATACACATGATCCTTTCCTGGCCATGATGACTACATAGACTCACAAAAGTGTGTAGCCCAGCCGGTTAAAAATGGTCATAAATTATAGTACAAATGTACCCCAATCCCTTTTGTTATTTAGGTAATAAATCTCTTTGGTTAACGTGTGCTTAGAATGGTCAGTATTTTGTGCTTTTTCCTCTCATTTCGTTCTTTATTTTTCCACCAGCCATAACAAACATTTTCCAAAGCACATTCTAAAGTCCATTGTCATTTTTACGTTGTTTTGAAGATTTTTTTTCATTTATTTCTTTTTGTAGCTCAAAATTAACAAACGAAATCGTAGATTCCAACCAATAAATTGTAATTTGTGTGTGTATTTTAGTTAAAAGAAAAAGCAGGAGTTTTTTTTCTTTTTGTTTTCTTTCGATGGCATCGATTGGATTTGGAAGCTCAATCATCAGTGTTAAATTTATTACTTGTAACTATTGAAGTTTATTGGTTTTGTTTGTTTGTATTTCTTGATTTTTCCCATATACGAGTATTTCTCATACTCTTAAATGTTTGGGGGGCTAAAATAGATCAATTGATATAGAATTTAGTTGATTGAGTTACGTTTTCTATTTTCAAATGTGTGTGTGTTTGTGTGGAAAGGTTTGTCCATAGTTTCAGGTGTGACAATAACCGTAAAAGACTTTGTTAATGTGTCTTCATAAATTTTGTATAAGAGTTTAAGTGTTTGGAATCCATTAAAAAGGTTTAAGATTTATATTTATTTTGAAATGGTCGTAACACATAATGACTTTATCGTTATAGTGAAGTCATAAGAAGTGCCCCATAAATATTGCTAAAGGCCAGTTTACACGGTAATACAATGTATTACGACTTTGTAGAATCAAAATGATATGAAATTCTCTTCGTGTTTAAAAGAAAAAAATAAAAATCTTTTGTAAGTATAATTCATGTTTACACGGATGGTACAAGTAAAATCAAAAATAATACCAAAAAAACAGATGGTTGTAGTTTTAAATTTTTACAAAAACAACATGAAAATTTCCTGAGTTGATTTTAGTTGTTTTTGTAATTGTATAAAAATGCTACCGCCTTCGATATACTCTGTTAAAATACACCTCTGGTGTGATGAGAATACATAAGTTTCTAAAATGGTTTAGAAAAAAACCATTTACCGACCGCTTGTCAGATTTTGTATTCGTATTCCCTCTAACTCAATACATTTTGCTTTTACATGATAAGATTTTTCTCATTCTACATCATTGTTTGCAATGTCGTAATACATGGTATTACCGTGTAAACCGGCCTTAAGATATAAAGCAAGATATTTAGAAAAAAGGCAATATCAAATTTAATTCCTCTATCTTTTTCAAAGCGTTTTCCAGTTAACTCAAAGCTTTTAAGCGAAGCGTGGAAGAACGCCGTCTATTTTTTCATATTGTAAAACAATCTGCAAGGGGTAGGGATAACAGTTTTCGGAATGGAATTGATTGAAAAGATTACCGTATGGCTTCGGGCGTAATTTTTGAATTTTACATTGTTAACCAGTTATTTTTAAACGTCTGTTTGGTAAGAATAAACGTATTTATCGCTTAAAAGCATTTCATTATTTGCACGTTTTTTGATGCTTTTAAACGAGAAATGCATTAATAAGAACACAACGGTAACTTTCCTATAAAGGATACAACATGCCTTCAACTAACATAAAAAAAGAAGAATAATATTTTTACAAGAAAAATTATATCTTTTATAAAAAATAATAACTTTGAGAGGTTTTGATTTCATTAAATACTTATATTCAAATAAGATCAAGTAGAATATTGTAAAGAATTTTAATATTACAAAATTTTATATAAATAGCAAGTAAGAAAGTATAGTCGGTCAAGCCCGACCATATGATACCCTACACCACAGTATTTAAACACACATCATGCTTATGTGTCCATGTAAATATGGATTTATCTATGTTTATAAACTTCATTAAAATGGTTTGAAAGTTTGTGAGACGCAGAAATTGCCCCCTGCCTCCCCTTGTGGTCCTATTTTTTAAAAAATGTATAGCTAATGTGTCCCTATAGATATGGATCTATATATGTTTTAAATTTCATTAAAATCGGTTTGATAGTTTCTGAGAGGAAGAAATTTTCCCCTATCTTCCCTCGTGGTCCTACGATCCGGCCCATTTTCAATACGCTTGGTCCTTGTGCCAATAAGAACCTTTGACCCAAATTTTATCAAATTATCTCCAAAATTGCGACCTGTACTTTGCGCACAAGGTTACATGGACATCCAGCCAGCCAGCCTGCCAGCCAGCCAGCCGGACGGACATCGTTAGTTCGACTCAGAAAGTGATTCTGAGTAGATAGGTATACTTTAAGGTGGGTCTGGGACCACTTTTTTAAGGCGTTACACACATCAGCACAAATGCATAATACCCTCTCCACTATTGTGGTGTGGGTATAAAAAACGAACTTGCTTATTTGCATATATCTATATATATAAAAACAAGTAAGTATCCCGACCATATGTAGTATTTTAAAACACATTATGCTCATGTGTCCATATAAATATAGATTTATCTATGCTTATAAACTTCATGAAAGTTTGTGAGACGCAGAAATTGCCCCCTGCCTCCCCTTGTGGTCCTATTTTTTAAAAAATGTATAGCTAATGTGTCCCTATAGATATGGATCTATATATGTTTTAAATTTCATTAAAATCGGTTTGATAGTTTCTGAGAGGAAGAAATTTCCCCCTATCTTCCCTCGTGGTCCTACGATTCGGCCCATTTTCAATAGGCTTGGTCCTTGTGCCAATAAGAACCTATGACTAAAATTTCATCAAATTATCTCCAAAATTGCGACCTGTACTTTGCGCACAAGGTTACATGGACAGCCAGCCAGCCAGCCAGCCAGCCAGTCAGCCTGCCAGCCAGCCGGACGGACATCGTTAGTTCGACTCAGAAAGTGATTCTAAGACGATCGGTATACTTTAAGGTGGGTCTAGGGGCAATATTTTTAGGCGTTACACACATCAGCGCAAATGCATAATACCCTCTCCACTATTGTGGTGTGGGTATAATAAGTTGCATTGTGTAAGTAATTTATGTTCTCTGAAATGCATGAACCGATTTTGTTTCTGTAAAGTTCACGTGGAACGTGACGTCAATACCAAGGTTTTTATGTATCAACGGTCTTCAAATGTGTATTGAGTGTGTTCATGAGTTATAGCCATTTTAGTGATCACTGCATTCATTCCTAAACCTGTATTTATATTACCATACAAATACCAACAAAATGCCCTCCATTTTGAACTTCTCCGAAACGGCTTGACCGATTTTTATAAAATTTTCTATGTGTATTTGTTAGGTATGAGAATAGGTCGTAGAGTATATTTTATATCGCTAGAGGGCGCAAAATATTGCAATAGGGGTAAAAGCTCACACTCCCCAGTCTTTTAAGCTAATCAACTGGTTTTCTTAAAATTTGGCATGCAGACAATGTAACATTTGAAAGAGACTAAGTAATAGGGTGTGAAATAGGATATATCTTCATTACTAATCAACCGATTTTTTTTTGAAATTTCGCAGGCAAATAGTGTTACAGTTGGAAAGAACTATAACCTATAGTTTTTATTATTTAGGGCGTGAAATAGAGCTAGTTATGCTTATAAAAAAAACTCGCTTAATTTCATCAGCATCATGAAAAAATGCTTTTTACTATTCACGAAAGTGCATGAATACATCCTTAGTTTGATTAAAATTAAGCAAATACAATTTTGTCTGTTTTTTATTGTTATTGACTCAAGTTTTGGACTATGCTTATATGAGAACTTTTTAATGCAATTTATTTTTATCTTATATATAAAACAATTTTTTTAGTAAAATTTAATTTTTTTTGTTATTATACCCTTCAGTTTGTCATTCCGTTTGTAATTTCTATAATATTGATGTTAGACCCTATAAAGTATATATATTCTGGGTCCTTATGAGAAGCAAAGTTGATTTACCGATGTCCGTCTGTCCGTTGAAATGGTTTTTCCGAAGACCCCATATATGATAGGGGCCAGGTTATAATACGTTTATGTCACATATGGTCCTGAATTTTTTGCTATTGAAATTCAGCAAGATCCGTCCACAAATGGCTGAGATATGAGTAAATATCCACGACTGCCTCAAATTTTGTCCTTTAATGGTCCAATTAGACGTAACATTACCATACCAACACTGTATTACCAAAACGACATAAACATACCATACAAACCAATTCAATTTTGGTTTCTACGGTCATACAGTGGCTATGGTAATACAGTGTTGATAATGTGTTTTTTTTTTTTTTTGCTGTTCTTTTATACCCTTCACTACAAGTGGTTGATTTTATTTGTAATGTGCTTAACTTTACGCATACACATACACATTAATGCATGTAAATAAATCATGTAAATGCATGTAAATGCCCCAAATAAAGAAACAAACTCAAAGACTCAATATATTTTAATTTAACGTTTCTTTAGTAAAATCATTGGTATCCGAGTTGTTAAGTTCTCTCCTGAGACTGATGATATTGCCAGTTCGAATCCCAAAATAGGTTTTTTTTTCATTTTTTTTATTTAATTTTGTATGCTCTAAAAAACGATTTTAAGATTATAAAACGAATTTCAAACATCAACTTTGGCAAAAGAGGAAACGGGCTTAGGTACACATATCAATTTTTTGTTTTTTTATATTCTTCGGCATGACGAAATGAAAAGCTGGCGTGGCTCAATTAATATTTATTTATAATGTAAATAACTTTTTGTTCTTATCTCATCATGGTGAAGAGTATATAAGATTCGGCATAGCCAAATATAGCACTCTTACTGGTTTGTTTATAAGTTAAAGTTCTATCGTGCTTGAAAAACTACCTTTGTTCATTACTTTTCTTCTATTTATATCGTAACATTAACACATTTTTAATAACCGTAATCATCACTTACATTGTAAAAAAGTTCAAGCAAGTTCGTAACTCTAATGGAAAGTGAAGCTGAGACAGATCATGTGCCGACATTTGAGGCAGCTTTTTTTATTACAGTATTGGACTTAAAACACATTTACAAAATGCTTTAAACGTTTTTTTTAACGTCAAAAAACAAAACTGTTACAAATAAACATTTGACGCACATTTAGAATGCTATTTTATGTTTCTGATGATGTTTGTTTTAAATCTGCTGCGTCTTCTGTAAATATTTTGATGCAACCTTCTCTTGCAAATGATTAAAAAGATTTTATAAGTTTTTCATTTGTTAAGAAACACTAAAAAATTATGTTGAACTTTAAAACAATTAAGATAATAAGAACAAGTGTAATGCACTAAAGCGGTGGCTTAACGTTTCCATGCAACGACAAAACATGAGAGCATTATCATGGCAAGTTTTTATATGCACAAAATATGGAAATAAAAAAAGAGTTTAAAATTTCAGTTGCAGCAGAAATTACGAAAATATTTATTGAATAAAGTAAATATTTGTGAAAGGAGTTGTTTATATACGCATATTTAAGAAAAAAAATGCAGCATACTAAAGTGCTTGATAAATATGTAAAAACTTATTTTTTGAGTGAAAAACTTGCCTGGTGATGTTATTTGTTTTTCAATCCTCTTTCAAAAATTCAATTGTTCTGGTACGCTCTTTGATTGTAAACACAGAGAAAATTGTCTCCAATTTTAATTTAATAAAACCATTAGTTAAAAATAAAATCAGTTTTAATTAAATATTTAACCAAGTGAATTAAACATTTATTTATATTAAAATTATATAAATGAAAATGTTGTTAGTATCAAAAAATATTTAATTGACACTACTAATTTGTTTCTAGTGCAAATTATATTAACTTTTTAATCAGTATCACAAATTTTTTAATTGAAATCGTCATATAAAGGTTTTTCTACTTTTCCTTCAAAAATGTTTAAGTATAAAATTACTCAATATCTGTGATTAAAAATATAGTTCGCTGCAATATCTATATCTATTTCAAATATTATTTTAATTAGGCTTAATTAAGTTCATTAAATTAAATAATAAAAATAAATAAAAAGGATGGAATTAACAACATGAAATGAATTAAAATTTTTTGCTAATTTTCTACTTGACTGGTAGGTGAAAGGAGTTGACAACTTGAGGCGCCACCGTCATTAAGGATTACGTTTAAAATTAGATTTTACTTTTATATGTATTATTCGTTAAGTTAAGGTTTTAAACTTGTAAAATTTCTGAGTCGAATCGAGTAACGAACGACGAGACCTTCTATTGCAGGAAAACCTTAAGCTACCTTTATACCGACTGTGCTCAGGAAAAACTGGGGTGGTGATCTTGTCTTCCTTTAATAGAATTCTAGTTACAATAAATTCAAAGTTAAGGTAGCTTAAAAAAATATTAAAAAAACTGATACTATAACCAAAACATAACAAGGGAATCAAAGAATTAAAATAAAACTCGTGAAGTTAAGATAATGGACTAGATGACATAAGTCCTTAAGGCTCAACAAAACCAGACCTTCCATTGCTATCTCTGCCTACAAATCTATAAGATAGCCCAACAAACATTCCCATGAGACATCACAATCGTTGTTTTACCACCATATTGTTTGGTCATATATTGAATTGCGATTTTTACGTTTTAATTAAATTGTCTCTAAATCAAACGTTTGTAATAGATAAACTTGTACCTATTTAAATTGTTTGGAAATTTAAAATTTTGCCATTAAATAAATAGAATTTTATAACGTTTTAGAAAAATAAACAAGAGGAAAGTGTTTTTATATGGTTAAAAGTGCTTTCTGTGTTTTTTCAATATGTGTGTTTTTTTAACTCTTTTTTCAGCCTTATTAATATCATCAAGTTGTTTGGATACTTTGGTGATATTTAAACGCTAAATCCCGAAGCCACCCAATACACTCCATAAGCACAGAAACGCAATCAGCGTTCCCTCGGTGAATATCAGCAGGGTGTTTGGATCCTTGGCTGGTATTCTGGAGCTGTAGCCCAAAAAGTCTTCAAGACAAAGTCTTGACAAGTCTGCATTTAAAATTTTAAATTCTTTAAATCTGTATTAAATTTTTTAATAATAGTTTTAAACAGATAAAAAGTGACAAATATTAAAAATCTTTTAATTTCTTTACTAACTACATATTACCATTTTATTAAATTTTAATTTTGCATTGACTGTTCACTTCAAATCTCCACACAAGTTGTAGAAATGATGTTAAAGCAAATGTCATTTTTCTCCTAAATCAAATTTACAACAATGCCAATTACTTTGTTTTAACACAATTATAAATCCTTTCTGCCAGCCATTTGTAATCAAAATGTTTTACCTCAATTAAATTACAAAAATAAAGATAATTTGCAAATATTCAGAAAACCCTTATAAATGAAAACTAAACTTAAAATAAAATGAAATCAAACTAAATTAAGTAGTTTGTTTCGAAAACAAAAAGGGAAAAAAGCTAGAAAATCAAGATTTTTATTTAGTTTTCTAAAAATAAGAAAAAAAAAAGTTTATTTTACACTTTGTTGATTTTCTCTCAAACTTTTAATCTAGATAAAATATACAAAAAAAAAAAAAAAAACAGATAAAAGCAAAAATCATGCTTAAATATTTAGAGGTACAATGGTTTTATATGAAGACTTATATATACATATGTACTAGAGTTATCAGCCGATTAAGAATAATTCGATTAATCGATCAAACAAAACCAAACTCTTACTCGATTAATTTTAAAATGGCGATTTTCGAATAACGAACAAATCGATTAATTAATGTCGATTAATCGAACAAGAATTTGATTTATTCTGATACGTTTTTAATGGTTTTATAAAGGGCGGTCCAACCAAAACGCATGATGTTAATTGTAAATAAAACATTAAGTTTTCAGAGAATACTTTTTATTGTTATAGAAAGATCTATGATAACTATGTTTGAAACAAAATATCGGCCAAATGCTCGCCACGGCTACAGTGGCATACCGCTTTTCGATGGCCCATATTTTCAATGATTCTGAGACAAAATTAAGGTTCTATATCGATAATGTGCTGAATTATCTTATCCTTTAGCTCTTGAATTGTTCTTGGCTTATTGACGTACAATTTTTCATTTAACACGACCATTGAATTTGTCACGCAAAAGAGCCAAAAGAGCGCAAAAGAGTTGGAACCACATATCCTCCATGTTCATATCCTCTATTTCTGGCTACAAGAAGTCCGTTGACATGTCGTGATACCGAAAACCATTGTCGAAGATATGCGGCCCGATGACGCCACTAGCCCATCAACGAGCTGCGCGAGCATGCACAGCTGTTTTCACATTTCCTACAAACCCGGTTTGCTGAAATTAACGCACAATTCTCCCGATTATGGACACATTTATTATGCTGACCAATAAAACCACGAAGTGGCCGAAATGCATTTGGATTTGAACGCCCATTTTCGTAAAAGGCTTCAACAATCATAACGCGCTGCTCAATTGCGTACCTTTCCATGGTTGAATTTGTCAAACACTAAAACAGAGACATGTCAAATTAAGGTTGTCAAAAAAATTGACAATAAAGTGCGACTCACAATTAACATCGTGCATTATAGTTGGACCACCCTTTAAAAAAATGTAGAAGAGTTAAAAAATATTGTAGCCATAGCCCTGATTGTAATTAAACCTTGTTTAGTACTCATAGTATTTCAAAAATGTATTTTATGTTCTTATTAAACAAATATTTGACAAGCAATTATAAAAATAAAGAAGATAGTTGTAGATTAATGGAATGGAATATAATAATAATAATATTTTTTATTCGTTATTCTCATCGATTAATCGAATAATTTTTTAGATTTAATCGTTTGATCGAACGAACAAAAACAATTATTTGAATTATTCGAACAAAGTTGAAAGGCGAATAATTGACAACTCTAATATGTACGTTCATATTCAACCTCTAATGTATGGTTCTGTATGTTTATGTGTATGTTCTATTTAAATTCAAGATTGCACATCCTTCTCGTACACGGATGATGGAGAAAATTTGATGCTTTTAGCTTAGATTTTTATGTTTCTGACATGTGTCACTCTTGTTACCCGGCATACGAAACGTACGAGTTGGATACGAGCAAAGATTTTCTAGATTTTTCTCGCAAACACACTACACAACGCTTAGCTGTCATTGTGTGGTCTATGGTTTTATCTCAGGATTTCTATTTCATACATACACACACTCATACACTTTTATAAATGTGGAGTATGAAAACCTTCATGCGGGATAGTTAATTTTGTTGTTGCTGTTGCTTTTCTATTCCTTTTTTCTACTCATCAACGAAAAAAAACAACAACAAAACGAACGAGAAAATGTTGCAAAATTTGCATTTTCTAAAAATTGTCTAGAGTACTTTAATAAAAATCATTTCATTCTTGTTTTTTTTTTTTTTGTTGCTCTGTTACAACGCAACAAATAACAATAACATGCAAAATAAAAATTTTATTGTTAGTGCATAGTGTGTTAGTATGTATGAGCTGTGTGAGGAGTATCTATGAGTATGTTGTAATATTGTAACAAACATGTTAAATGCCTTAGTGACGTTCTTTTTGACTGATTTGTCGGAAAAGTGTATGCGGAGATTTAGACCAAGTCATGGTAACTTTATTTATCAGTTGTAAACAGTGGAGTTTTATAAAATTGTTGGATTTTCATTAACTTATTTTAAAGAGAAAGAAACTAGAAATTAGTTGAGAGATTTAGTTGTAGATATATTTTTTGTCGTTTAACATTTTATTTTAAAACTAATTTAAAAGAAGTTTAATCAATCAGCCAATAATATCTGTACTTTGTAAATCTCAATATGAAGCTTTAAATAAATATTTTCTAATGGTGGGCAATGTGCATAAGTAGTCCGATTTTATGTTTAAAAAAGCATTGAAGAAATAAGAAAAATAGTTAGAATCCCACTGATTCAGGGAGTATTTTATTGCCTAAAGGGGCCTTAACACAACTGCAGAATGCACGCGCTATCAAATGTTTTTGCCGGTGCATTGGTCGTGTATAGGCATTTGTGTGTTTGCTAGCTTTGCTCTAGCGATTGGCTCTGTTGACAAAAGTAAACAAAGTGTAAAGCAGGAGGTTCATAACACGCGTTCTATGCGTTGGATACTTTCTTGCCCTTTTTTCAAGACGCATGCGAAATAACAAAGTAACCCTACTTCATGCATTTGATACACAATTTTACACTGATCCTACTTATTTCAGATGCATAAACGATTCAAATGCATTAAGCGCGTTGTATGGACCTCTTGCTTAAACATCAAGATACTACTTATGCATTAAAAAAAACATTATATGCGTTATAAAATATATAACTTGCATTAAATGCATAAAAATAAACAGAATTAACAAATGTATGGTGAACTTTCAGCCTTAGAAAAGTAAATACAAAATGTATTTTGCAAAATTTACCCAAAATTTCTGGTACAGGAAAGGGTTAATACCTTTCTTCAAAATAATATCAATAATAATTGCGGTGCGCACTAGTTGCAACAACTCATCCCCGCAAAATTTTTTTAGGAAATGAACATAGTACCAGTACACTGATAGAAAAGGCGTCATAACGCTGATGTATTTTGCCATCAGTACTATGACAAATGTCTTCGTTTTTGACCCCATGACACTTTTCATCATGGTGATGTCAACCTTAAAATCACTTGGCCAAAGTGTCATCAGGGTAAAAATTAAATTATGTCATCAATGGGATGACACATCGGCATCACAGAAATGACGAACATGTCTTCAGTGCATTGAAGCAGTAACATCGGAGAAAGGACACATTAGCATCAATTTAATGACAGTTTGTCATTAAGGCAAAGTAAGCGAATATTTTTATTTACTTACCCCATAAATATGTTTGTTTCACGTTTGTTCAATTACGACCTTTGTTTACAGCAGAACTCTCAATAATAAGACACCAGCACCATGCCCCATATGGTTTTTGTAATTATTCTACTTTAAAAATTTGATGTATTTAACTTAATAATTCAAAAAAATAGAATATAGGAATTTTTGCTTCTTATAATACATTGTAATCATGAAAATAATGTTAATAATATACAAAATGTGGCATCGAATTGATATCACTATAGTCATTAAATAGATGACACGTAAAAAATGACAAAATTGTACGAAGACGCTAGTCATTGGATTGATGTTACTTTTTGCATCATTGATGCCATTTGTAGTAAAATTGATGTCACAATTCTGATGTTGGGGCATCATCAATATGAAGATGCCTTTTTCTATCAGTGTATGCTTGTATGTTGGCATTTTAAACAAATTTGGCATTAAAAGGTTTTTGCCCCAAAAAAAGTGTACATTCAATTTTGAAAACTGTTCTAGTTTCGCATAAACGATAATAATAATAGTCAACACTAACAAAACATATTCCACAATATAAAGAATGTTGTTCGGATTTCGTTCAAATCCCGGGAAAGCGAAGAAATTTTTTAATTTTTCTAGGAATTTTCGCTAAAAATAAGAAAAAAATAACATAATAAAAAAGTCTCAAAACTTAAAGGATTTTGTTAATTTTAAAAAATTGAATCCTAAGATTTTAACTTTTCTTTTCGTTTGGAATTTGTAAACAGTAACTGCTATATTCATAAAATAAAAAATTGGACTTATAATCTGTTGGAGGAAAATTTGTAAGGAAATGTATTTATTTACTAGCTGTTTGGTCCCGGCGCTGGTCGGGATTTTCTAAATAGAAATAAAAAATCAAGTACTAGCAGTGTTGCCGAAAAAATGACCAAAAAATGGCTAAAAAATGGCTAAAAGTTTTTTTTTTTTTTAAATAAAACACATTAAAATTCAATAACAAAACAGAAAAATTAATTTATTTGAAGTTGTTTACGATGAAATTGTTAGTTAAGATCAATTTGTTAAATAAGAATAAAAGTAAATTAATATTTTGATAGATATTGAAAAAATTAAATCATCGATAAATTCGATGTCTTTAGTGTTTATTTCAAAGGAATCACTCGTGCCTATTAGTTTTAAATAATTTGAAGGTAAATTATAATCACTGTAATTAAAAGCCTTTTTATTTCTTAATAAAATTTAATTCTTTATTTAGTGCGGCTAGTACGCACTGTTTGTACTTGGTATAAGAATTGATTTTAATTGCTAATTAGCTCGACTTTTATACATAATAAATGCTTATTAAGCATTTTTCATTACAGTGGAAGGTATAGCGGTTTGCTCAGCATTTACTTACAATCTCGCAGACACTTGTCCAATAGTAAGAGTGGTGATAGTATTACTATTGACGACTGTGTGTACTGCTAGTATTGTCCCTGCAAATAATAGGACCAGTCCAAACACGCGTGTAAAGAGTAGTCCACAAGGGACCAGGACTAGTCCACAAGTAACCCAAACGTATGGAAAAAACCTGGTCTATTTAACATTACGATGTCCTAGGAGAGGACCATATAACCCACCTTTGGACCACTAAGGAGTAGTTTTAAAACTACTCCATGGTATATAACCCACCTTTGGACCAGTAAGGAGTAGTTTTAAAACTACTCCATGGTATACTCAAGAGGATTAGTTTTGAAGTCGTTTAAACACGAAAGCATGTCGTTAAAAAACGAAGACATGTCGTCTCACTACAAACACTTTTTAACAATGGCATGGTCCATGCTTGCATTACATCGGACTAGTCCATGGAGTAGTCCATTTTATCAAAATGGGTCAGGTGGTCCAATTTTATTTGCAGGGGTACTCATACACACACACACACAGCGCACAACACTCAAGTGGCTTATTCGTATTACATGCGCCGGGTTCATTGCATGTAACTGAAATTATGTGTGCAAGCAATGTTAATATAAAAGACACGCTACACCTCCCTTTTACGGAAGAATGTTCATATAACTGAAAGTTTTATGGACATTCTTTAACAATTATGTATTATACTTAATTTTGTGGAAACAATTTTGTTACTTGAATACCAATAACATTTATTATAATTAGGTGAATTTAATATTTTATTCATTATGGTAAGATTTAAGTCTATTCTTATGTACTATATGTTCTTTATTATTTTTCTTATCAACTATGGTTACATAATTTTTTTAAATCTATATTTTTAATTTCATAAGGACCTTTATACCTATTATCTAATTTGTGTCCTACTTTATTTTTCATTAAAACTAAGTCTCCTACTCTGAAATCTACTTCTAATAATGACCTATCATAATTTGATTTTTGTTTAAGTTTAGACCTATCTATCATAGCGCGCGCTCTCTTATGTGCTATTTCTAACCTAAATTTAACTTCCTTAGCATAATTTTCTATATTATATAATGGTGTTATTTCTTGAATACTATTGAACTGTTGAAACCCATTTGGAAGTCTACCAAAAACTAACTCATAAGGACAATAGTCATGAACGGAAGATGGCGTAGTGTTAAAACAGTACGTGAAATATTTAAGCCATTCATCCCAATCGGTTTTGTCAATGGATATGTATGATCTTACATATTCGTTAAAAGTTCTGTGACTTCTTTCCACAGTTCCTAGAGTCTGGTGATGGTAAGCTGTTGATGTTATTTTTTCAATATTCAAAAGGTTACACAATTCAGTAAGTATTGAGTTTTTATATTCTGTACCCATGTCCGAAATGAACGTCTTCATTGGACCATAGGTAAGAATAACATTTTCAAATATTGCTTTCGCAATGGATTTTGCGCTTTTATCTTGTATAGGTACCGTTACAAGATATTTTGTCATGTCACATATTATGGTGACGGCATATTCATTTCCGAAATATGATTTTGGTAGTGGACCTATAGTATCCACAATTACAGTATCAAAAGGTTTATTTGGTGTATTTGTCAATGTCAGTGGTATTTTTGTATGTTTTGTTATTTTAGCTGTTTGACATTTTTGGCATATTTTAACGTATTTTGTTATATCTCGAGTCATATTTTTCCAATAGTAGTATCTTTTTATTTTATTTAGAGTTCTTGAAACACCGGAATGTCCTCCCTCTGCGGGGTCATCGTGGTATCGTTTCATTATCTCTGTTATTAATTTGGCATTTGTTACGTGGATCACCTCATTAAGTAGCGCTACTTTTAATAATTTTAATAATTTATTGCCCATTTCTTTAAATTCATTAATAGAGATAAATTCGAAAATTTTCTCACTGGGTGCCACTTGTACTTTATGAATATTTAATTTACCGGCCACTTCTTCAAGCCTAGGGAAAAATTGTCCTAAGTCAAATTTCCCGTTAGTAAACAATTCATCTATATTTATACATGCTATTATAGATTTGCCACGTTTAATATAAACTTTTAGTGGTGTAATCTTTAGCTTACAAAATTTTCTGACGTCAGAATTAATAATTGGTTCAAATACATTGGGCTTCTCATTTTCATTATTTAAATGCCGTTTATTTGGTGTAATTGGATATTTCTTTTTAAGTGCATTGTTTGTCATTGCTCGAGTTGTTACTTTGTATACATTGCTGTTTTTATTATTTATTTCTTTTAAATCATTTATTGTAATGCGCGACAAAGCGTCGGCCACATAATTATCTTTTCCCCTAAGATATTCTACAGTGAAATCATATTCTTCCAAGTCCAGTCTCATTCTAGTTAGTTTTGAGCTTGGATTTTTCATGGAAAAGAGGTATGACAGAGGTCTGTGATCAGTGCGGGCAAGAAAATGTTTACCATAAATATATGGTCTAAAATGTGTGATGGCCCAGTGTATAGCGGTTAATTCTTGTTCAATTGTTGATTTGTTAAGGTACGGTCACATATGGCAAACAATTGTCAAATTTTGTTTGCCGGCATTTTTAAAAAATTTGTTAAAAAAAATAAAAATTTTATTTGCTGGTCACACTACGCACATTTATTAGCCCATTTTTGTTTGTTCAAACAGATATTAAATAGCTTCAAATAAAAAATGGTAAAACATATTTGCCCTGTGTTCACATATAAAAATATTTGCCTAAAAATAAATATTTGAACAAATTGTCAAAAATAAAAATTAAGTAAATAAAATTCCTTTTTATTAAAATTAAAAATTATCATTTTGATGCAAAATATTGAAACTTTTATGGTTTTATGGTATAGAAGAGCGAGAACAGCAGTTTTAAAAGTAAAAAAGGATTTGCTTAACAAATAAAGGGATAAATGCAATTTGGCGAGGTAATTTCCAGTCTAATACAACTAAATTAAGCTATGTATATTACGAACTAAAGCAATATTCGTTACGGTTTAGTTACGCAAGCAATAAAGTGTTTTTAGACAGTGGATCTATTGTAAATTATATACCGATCTTCACGAAATTTAGTTTGTGCAAAATTTAACGATAAAAGGTGTATTCCCCCACCAATTTACGTTAGTTTTTGTTACAGAAATATCGATTTTTCTGGAGGTTGTTTCACATTTTAGTCCATAACGCTTTTCCTACTGAACCAAAAGTGCTAAATTTCAATCCCAACTGCTTAAAAGAACTTGAGTGAACTTGCCACCAAAATTTTTATTTTTCGTCAGCATCCTTTTCTTAATCGATATTACAATGTTCATCCGTCCGGTTAGCTGTCCATGTTAACCTTATTCGCAAAGTACATGTCGCAATTTTTGAGATAATCGGGTGTGTTCTAGAATCCGAATTCACAAGTGGATTAATTCAGCATTTTTTGTGTTCTGCAATTCACCACCACATGTTTTTATTCGTTTTCAATTAGAGTAGTAAAGGGGTTATTGAAAGTAAAACAAATCGACTTTTATTCTTATATTTGAGACCATTTTAAGCAAAAACCGAATTTTGCGAATATCGCGAATTTTTGCAAATTTCCACTGATTTCGCAATTTTTACAGAATTTTTGCCATTCCTTGTTTTTTTTTAATCAACTTTAATGCTTATTCCAAATATATTAAATATTTTCGCGCATTTTCGCTATTTTTAACATTTTTTGGTTTTCCGACATTTTGTTTTTTAACCGATACATTTTTGGGTTTGCTTCAAAGTTTGCAATTTTTCGTGATTTTCTGCTAATTTAGCAATTTTTTATCAAATTTTTGCCATTCTTTATAATTTTAGGGACTTTTAATCAATTTTATGGCTTGTTTGAAATATTGAAATTTATCGCTATTTTTGCAAATTTTTTGCAATTTTCGCATATCTTTGTTGGGTTTTTCGGCAATCGTCGCCATTATTAAGATAGCCCCATACATGTATAAACCGTAGTCACCTATTTTACAGGGCACTATCAAAGAAAACATCATCAATTTTTTTTCTGCACAATAACTTCGCATACACAAAAATATGCGGATTTCAGAACACCAATTTCTGAATTATGCGGATTCCAAAAACACACCTGATAGTAATGAAATGTTGTTTACGTTTTAATTGTCGTAAGAGGTGGTAAGAATCGGTCGATAATTTCACATAGCCCCCATAAAAACTTATTTGCCCATGGACAATCTACTATCACCTTACCAAATGTAAGTAATCGATCCATGTTTTACCATAGCTCTTATACAAATACCACTTCTGTAAATAGCTTTTAATGTCATAATAATCTTATAAATTTCGGTTTTGGCAATAATTTCTGTAATAGCTTGTATGTCGTGTCAAATTTTCGCCTTGTTAGGCCGAGAATTGGTTCTAGGTCACTTGCTACAATCACTTCAAGACGAAAAAAAATCTCATAAAGGTGTCTATGTCGGTATATTATTTGGCGCTAATATGTTTTATATAAATCTTAAATTCATTATATAATTTTATTTTGGCGGGTCTCTGATTGTGCAATGACCCCAAACTGGTACACTCTCAAAAATTTATCTATTTATATAGATACGCCATGCTTGCAATTCATAATTCGTAACATAAGCTCATAGAAATGACCCATTTACTTAAGAAAAATGTATTTTGTAACATTTGAATCCTATTTACCGCGCAACTCTTTGCTAAAAAGAGAACACAGGAAAAAATTTTACATAAATAAGTTTTTTCGTCATTAGAAACTTATTTAATTTTGTTAATTTTTTCAATTTTATTCAATTTTTTTATTTTAAAGCTTTTTATTTGCCGCTGTTTGTTCTTACAACATTTTTGTAAGAACAAATATTTATTTGCCTAAAAACAAGGAAAATATTTGACGTTAAATGGTCACATTAGGAGCATTTTTGTTTGTTAGCAAATAATTTTGTTTGCCCAAAATCAGCTGTTTTTCTGTTTGGCCCTCAAAAATATTTTGTGGTCAGATTAGGGCAAACAAATATTTGATATTTTTTGACAAATGTTTGCCATATGTGACCGTACCTTTACTCTCGCCTTTTGTAAATATTTTGGATGCGTATGCTATTGGTAGATGTTTTCCCTCATGTTCTTGAGTTAGTATAGCTCCACAAGCATGTTTGCTTGCATCTGTTGTAATACAAAACTCTTTTGTGAAATCTGGATATTGAAGTAATGTTGGACTCATTAATGCTTTTTTAAGATATTTAAATGCTGAATCACAATCTTTAGTCCATTCGAACTGCACACCCTTTTTGGACAATCTTGTAAGATGTCTAGAATACTCTGAAAAATTTTTGATAAATCTGCGATAGTAGTTGCAAAATGCTACAAATCTTCTTGCACTATCCGCATCTTTTGGTTGTGGATAATTTTCGATTACCGAATATTTACTATCGTCAGGCAGTATTCCTTTATCAGTGCATTTATGTCCTAGGTATGTAACTTCCCTCATGAAAAATGAACATTTTTCGGGATGTAACTTAAGATTGCGTTTTCGACATAATTCAAACACATTTGTTAAATTAGAAAGCATATGCTTTTCCGAACATCCTAAAACAACTAAGTCATCCATATAAAGAAATGCTTGTTCTGGTCGCAAACCAGTAAAAGCGAGTGTCATCATTCTTTGAAAAGAATTGGGCGCTATTTTTAAACCATAGGGCAATCTAGTAAATCTATAAGATCCATTTGCTGTTGAAAATGAAGTTAGATCTCTAGAGTTTTTTTCTAGTCCAATTTGGTGAAAACCGGACATTAAATCTAGACATGAAAAATATTTGGCTCTACCGAGTTGGTCTAAAATGTCATCTATTCTAGGTAATGGAAATTTGTCTGCTATCAATTTCTTATTTAGTTGTCTATAATCCACTACGAGTCTCCATCTTTTTGTTTCTGAACTTGGAAGTGATTTCTTCGGTACCAGCAGAATTGGACTGTTGTACTCAGAATTTGATGGTTCCACTATTCTGTCGTCTATTAATTTTTTCACCTGTCTATCTATCTCTTCTTTGTGTGTATGTGGTATCCGGTAATTCTTAATGTACACCGGTTGTGAATCTCTTACTCTCAACTTTTGTTCATAGAAATTATTAATTGTTATTGTTTCTGATTCTAAACCGAAAATATCGCTGTATGATGTGCAAAGTTCCGTTAATGTATTTTTAAATTGTTCTGGAAAATTTTTCTGTAAAAGTTTTAATATTTCTGATTTTCTATGTGTATTTTTGGTCGGATTTTGTTCGACTATTTCATATTCAGAAAGATTTTCGGTTTTTATTTTACTTTTATTAACTGATGTGATAGTGTTATTTGTATTTAGAATACGAATGTATGCTTTATTAGATTTTACCAATGTGTTCGCGATAAAGACTCCTGGTTCAAGTTCTTGATTTGGTATTAGTATTTCATTATCGCAATCAATAAAATTTACTTTACGTATTACTTCTGATCTTGGCGGCAATATAAGATTATCGCTGTTGTTAGAAATTGGTATTTCTATAGGTTGTGGTATATTGAATGGTCGTAGGACTAGGTAGTCATAATCCTGATTAAAATCTAATATACAATTATATTTCTTATTAAAATCCATACCAATGATTCCATCGCTTGGTATTGGGAAATTATTGTCTACTACTTGAAAATTGTGTGGTATTAGATAATTTTTAAATTTTAAATCAAAAAATATACTACCTTTAGATTTAATTTCACCTTGTCCTATTCCACTTAATGTTGTTATTTTGTTAGTATTTATTTTCTTTAGATCAAAATGTTTGGATTTTATGAGTGAAATGTCGGCACCTGTATCAACTAGTAGTGTTACTGCTGTGTTACTATTATTTATATTAATCTGAATGAAATTACATAAGTTGAGGTTCAAGTTATACACTTTATTATTTACTGTTCTGATCTTAGGGGATGGTCGGAGTTTTCCGAACCATTTTCAATTGAGTCCATTGCTCGTACGTAGTGTCTATTACCACGATTATTGTCAGGTCTTTGTCTGTTTCTATTATTGTAATTGTTATTGTTGTTATTTCCGTTGTTATTATTAATATTGTTATTATTTCGGGGATAATTGTTTCTCCCACGAAATCTTCTGTTATTTCCACGATAATAAGTGGGTCTTTGACTGAAATATAATACGAAGTTCTGTTGCCCTGTTGCTTCAGTGCAACTGCTTACAAATTTACTCACGGCTTCATTCATATCATTGAATTGGCCTGCTTCCATGATAAGTTTTACTTTTTCATTAGAGCAGTTTTTTGTAATAGCTTTTACTGCAACTTGTGTAGAGTATTTGTTAGCTAGTTCACAAGATAAACCATCAGATATATATGCCGTTTCAAGTGACTTTGTGAGATTTTCTATTTCAGTACAGTATGCAGTTGGTGTTTTATTGTTTTGTTTTATGCTCATCAGTTTAGCTGACAAAACATGCACTGATTCACCTTTAACGGTTACTTTGAGCTTAGTGATAATTTCTTCTATTGTAGATTCATCACCTATGAGATTTCTAGCATTTTCCTTAAGCTTTGTTTTAATTAGCGATATTGCAGAAGATTCGTGTATACCCTTTATTAAATTAACTAATTGTAAGGAGTCTATGAATGACTGCAAATTTTCTGATTTTCCATCAAATTCCGTAATCAGCTTTGAAGCTGTATTTAGGAATTCTACCAATGTTTGTGTCATTTTAGTATCTGTTTTATTGTCTGTTGTTAAATTTACTGTTTCGTGTAGAGTCTCAGGTAGTTTAATCTGTATATTTTTTAAAGCGGCTATTTTTAAGACTTTGGTTTTTAAATCCAAAAAGAATCCCTCTGCTGCAATCTTGTGACTAAGTGTCAACCGATTATAGTTTACATTAAATATAATTCTTATTTCCTCAAGTCTATTAAGTAGGATTTGGAAGTGATGTTGAATGGTCTCTTCCTTAGTTGGTCTTTCAACATTCAGGCACTTATAAGAACGATCGAAGTGCTCTTTAATTAACCTAACCTTATTCAATATATCTTTCCATTCCATCTAAACTTTTCTAAATCATTGGTTCTATTATATTTTATCTACATTATCTGCTCTGCTAACATATTTTTTCTTGAGTCTTCTATTGTGCATTTGGTAAATACGAATTATAAAATTTATTATTATGATTACTGTTATTATTAATAGATAGATTTCTATAGTTAACAAATTTGTTTTTTCCTCAACTACTTCTACTTCATTGATGACATTGGCCTTGGGCCTGTCAAATTTTGTTTCTGATTTACACATAGAAAAATTAACGTAAGAATCCCTTATGAAATTAAAAAAAAAATCCCTTCTGAAATTAAAAATTAAAAAAAAATAGATTTTAAGTTTGAAATTTACATCAAATATATTTTAATAAAATGTAAGAGTAAAATTATGTAAGAGTAAAATTATCTAAATGTCTTATTTTTCTAAAGAAAATTGATTAAAAGTGTATAGGTTTAAAAATGTCTTTCAAGAAAAAATGATTTTGTATATTATTATTATTAAAATATTTTTCCTCAGGTTTTGCCTCGAGCGATTTGTTCGCTTATAGGCCCTAAGAGTGCAGATAATAAGGCCCGCACATCTGTTTTATAGTAAAAAAATTTAATTCATTGTTTTTCTACTTTCCATTAGAAATTCTAATTTGGAAATTCGTTCCCAAATTTTGGTTGCTCGTTCCCAAGGTGGTGGTGGTTGTTGGTTTAGTTCCCTCAATAGGATAGCTTTCTCCCTCTTTAGTTTTTGAGTGTAGCCTCCTCTTCTTCTAGGCTTTTTGGTTTTAGGTGGTGTTGATGACGTAAGGGTTTCCTTATTTTTGTTCTGGCGTGCCCTGTATTCCTCCAGGGTTATGGGCTGTGGTCCCTCTTTCATTGAAGATAAATAAAATTCCTTATGTCCAAATTGCCTTTTGGCCAGGCGGTTCTTCTTTGACGCAGCTGACGGATATTTTTCGGCTGATCCGTCAGGACAAAATTATTATTAATAGAAAAATGTTTTTTTTTTGTTTTTTTTTTTTTTTTTTTTTTATTCTTGCGAGCAACCCGTGGTGTTGCTCGAGCAAGTGTAATATTTTTTTTTTTTATTTATTATTTTTTTTTTTTTTTGTTTACTTTGGGTGCTCTACAAGGAAGCACTCCAAAGAACTGGCAGGATCGCCATGTAATTAAAAGCCTTTTTATTTCTTAATAAAATTTAATTCTTTATTTAGTGCGGCTAGTACGCACTGTTTGTACTTGGTATAAGAATTGATTTTAATTGCTAATTAGCTCGACTTTTATCCATAATAAATGCTTATTAAGCATTTTTCATTACAGTGGAAGGTATAGCGGTTTGCTCAGCATTTACTTACAATCTCGCAGACACTTGTCCAATAGTAAGAGTGGTGATAGTATTACTATTGACGACTGTGTGTACTGCTAGTATTGTACTCATACACACACACACACAGCGCACAACACTCAAGTGGCTTATTCGTATTACATGCGCCGGGTTCATTGCATGTAACTGAAATTATGTGTGCAAGCAATGTTAATATAAAAGACACGCTACATCACGACAACATTTACCCAACCGTTGGAGTCCAGATCTACAGTAAAAAACAAGAAAGAAAGTATAGTCGGTCAACACCGACTGTATGATACCCTACACCACATTAGGAGATATGTACCAAATTGTATCAAATAATCACCAAAATTGCGACCTATACTTTGCGCACAAGGTTTGCATGGACAGCCAGCCAGCCGGACAAACATCGTTATTTCGACTCAGAAAGTGATTCTGAGTCAATCGGTATACGTAAACGTGGGCTTCGGACCAATATTTATAGGTGTTACAAACATCAGCACAAACGCATAGTACCCTCTCTACTATTGTGGTGTACAAATTTTATTGTTATGGTAAAAATATTTACCTAATTGATAAAATCGAATCAACGGTTGCTAAATGTAACCTAAACGATATTTACTTGGCTAAATCCCCTGTCTACTTCAGCTTTAGACCATGAAAGTGAGAGTAACTTTATAGCCAATTCTGAAATTTCTAAAAAAATTTTGTTGCCGCCTGCATGTTTTTATTGAAATACTTGCAGCCAGAATGAAACACCGATGTTTGTCTTGATCTATTTTATAAATTTAATAGTGGAATACTGTTCCTTTATTTTGAAAGATGTTTCATCATCATAGTTTATAGCGATTTTTAAGATTTATAAAAGTTGTAATTTAAATTCAAGGCGTTTTATTGTTTAAAATGTTTATTTTAATTTTATAAATTATTATAATAAAATTAAAATTATTCTTTTAAAAGAAAAACGGCAAAAAAAAATGTATGGCTAAACAAGTTGTAAATGGCTAAAAAAAATGGCTAATGGCTAAACTCATTTTTTAATGGCTAAATAGGGTGAAAAATGGCTAAATCTAGCCACTAAATGGCTAAATTGGCAACACTGGTGTTTTTTAACTAATGAAGAGTACCTTACAAGAAATGCATAACCAAAACTAAAAAAATTACTAACACACTTGCAATAATTTTAGATTAGTTGTTCCACTCTAACATATATGTTAAAATGGTACAACTAACATTTCCAAAATAATGCCAATATTTTAATATATTTTTGTCATACGCGTGTAAAAATTTGTAAATTTCTTAAATTTAATATTTGCGATTGGTATCAAAGAAAAAAAAACAATTAAATAAAATTTATAATATGTGACTAAGGTAGTGAGATAAAAAATAACTATAAAAAAAGTGACACCGCCAAAAAGCTGTAATCAGAATGCTAGTGGTAAAGGAGAGCGTATTGATGGCGGCTTCAGAGAACGTGGTGCTGGATTATCAGGAAACAATAAAGGTCATGTGCGAAAAGGTCGTTTTGAAAGGAGTGCTCGTTTAACAGGTAGCGGTCATTCAGGTGGTGGCTTTGGCCAGGATAATCGTTTAAGATTTGGTGATGATAATAAAGGAACAAAAAGAATTATTAAAAAACCTGATGGCTTTTCAAGTATGTATAGGTACATATATAATTTTGTGCCACAAATTGTTAACAAAATAAAATGCTTTTTTAAGATCTACGATTAACTGATTGGAAACACGTATGTTTACCTACATTTCCAGACTCATGCAAGAAGTGGAACCTTAAAGAGCAGCCACAGAAATAATTGAACGTATTTACTTACTGAAATCTAATTTCCTGACTTTAATGTATTAATGAAATTCCACTATATTTTTTTTAATAAAAAATTTAATTTAAAATGAAAATTAAAAAAAAAAAGTATTTTTTAATAAAGGTTAGTATTAACCAATTTTTACATTATAAATAACTAGTTAGCATTAACCACTATTTTGGTTAACATTGACCAATAAAAAGCAGTAGAGTAAGCAGTACAGATATATGTTCCGTAGTCGAGTGGAATTCATTAGTTAGAAAGAGAGGAAAAATCGCATGTACACAAGAGTTTCGGTTAGTTTTTTCATTTTGCTCTTAATAAACTAATAGAAACTTTAACCAATATATTGGTCAACACTACCGGTCATATAACTAGCAAAATGACCGGTAGTCTTCTTGTAGGGTACATAATATGAGTTTATCAACGAAGGTAAAAATAGAATCAAAAATTAGGTGGAAGTTAGAAAAATTTAAATTTAAATTTTAACTCGTTTTTTCCTGTCTTTTACGGTACATTATTGTAATAACACCATGTACGAGTGTAAAGAAATTTGCAATAACTTTTAAATTAATAGGGATCCCGTAATAAAACTGTTACAATATGATAAGGACATTTAGGCCAATTTAGATTAAAAAAAAAAAAAAATTAGAACTAAGTTTGAACAATTTTGATTTAAATTGTTCATTTCTGGTTTTGCAGATGAAATTTTTTTTCTTTTCAAATTAATTTTTTTTATTTAAAGATCAATCGATTTTCTATAAGAATCACCTAAAACTTTTTTTCGATTGTATTTGTATTTTGTATTTGTATTTATTAAATGGATTTTCTAACACAACAAGACACAATATCTTATAAATTATAGTATTAGAATCAGACACGTTAAGTTTAACAAATTTAGTTGAATATTTAAAAATAAAACTGCAAAAACAGTGCATATAAATTTAAGCTACAGAATTAAAAGATAAAAAATAATTAATTAAAATAATGACATAATTGCTTAGTTTTTAGTTTGAAATAATAATTTAAAAAACATTTTTTTGAAAACGGCAACACCTTACCACCCCGTAACTCGACAAATAAAAATCGTAGAAAAAAATATTTCGCACACTTATTCATATCTACTAGAACTATAGTTATGCCAAATATAAAGAAAATAAAAGAAACAAAGTAGTTTTATTGGGTTGTCCGCTTCACATATACATATTTGTTGATTTTTTTATGCGATTTTGTTTTTATTTTTTAACTAAAATTTGAATTTATGCGGTTTTTCAGAATTTTGAAAAAGTATTTATCAAAAATAAAAATTTGGAATTTAGCACGTCAACAAAATCTTATTAATAATAAATTTTGTATTCCCAAAAATAAGTTTGAGAAACATTTCTATTTAAACTCTTCACTTCCTGTCTTTAACCATGCTTTTATTCCAAAACACGAAGGCGTCCTTGTAAAAAGCACTAGTTCTATGATAGACACTGTTTATAAAATTGTAAAAATTTTAAAATAAGACCAGTATCTTCATTATTTGCCATTAAAATTATATTGTTAATTAGTTCCAAAAACAACAAAATTACAATATTTTAAATGTTTTTTTAAAAAAATTCATTGGTTTTTATGTTATAAAATGTATTATAAACAAGTTTTTTTTATATTAATAGGCTTAAATTAAGTTTGTGTACTAGTCTGCAGTTATGCGAGTTCTTCCATTTTATAAAAGTAAAAAAAAATAAAAAAGGATAGTGGCACCACTGAAACATAAATAGATTATGAAAACATCTGTTTAAAATTTTCCAATTCTAGCTGACGTCTTCAAAATAAGTCAGCTACTGAAAACAAAACTATAGTTGCACCCTAAACCATTTGTAGTCGTGTGGTTGTGTAGCATTAAACCATTTGTAGTCGTGTGGTTGTGTAGCATGCTGCGGTTAATGTGTTTAATTTATAGTAACCAAGGGTGCCAGATAATTTTGATAAAAAATCGGCATATTTAAAAAAAAAATCGGCATTATCGGCACTTTAATATAAAAAAATCGGCAAAAAATCGGCAAATTAAAAATACCTATTTTAAATACAATAAAACATATTCTTACTTACAAATAAGAACAATTCAGAATTATCTAATGTTTATAACTTATGAAATTTCAAAAGAATCAATCAAAATAAACGTTTTACAAAGAAATTGTAGTTAAATATAAAGTTTTTTTTATCTTTCTTATAATTAAGTATATTCCATATACAAATATTTGAGTTTGACATTTTTAATAAATCCGTTTTAATATTAATATCAAAACAGATTAAATGTTTAATTTTTAAATAATCTTTAAAAAACGAATAACTTGCAAAGATAAATTTTCCAGTGAACATCAAAACTCTGTTTCATTAAAAAATTCTTTCCACATTTGAGGAAGAATGCGGAAGGACCAAAAATTGTACCAAATGCTGCCATAAAATGTTCACGTTATAAATCTGAAATTTTTTGCCAAAAAGTTTGCAAATTTATTTAATTTTCCTTACATAAGAATTGGCTATTTAATGTATGTACTAACATCGTCCTCAATTGCGTTATAATCTTAAAAAAAAAATCAAAGTAATTATTATTTAAATTATATTCATTGATAGTGAATATAAATTTATCTTACCTTTATTCTTTTGTAAGTATTTATCTATCCATTTTCAAACACAAATATAAAGTGTTTTATATTTTCCTAATAGAAAAAGAAGTTTTAACTGAATTATTTCAGGTTTAAAAATTATTTGTTTTTTAACTTTGGCCTTTAATTTTTCATAGTGGAATATTTTTCAAATTAAAATGTATTAACCCAACACACATTACAAACAATAACCCCTTTTTCTTTAGTAGAAGCGCTCACTTAATAACAGTTGTCTCTTTTCAATGTTACAACTGTTTCAGTATCGCTTAAAGTTAGTGTATTATTAACAAACAAACAAAAAGTAATCGCCTTTCACGTGTTAGTCAAAAAATCGGCATTTTTGGAGCAAAAATCGGCAAATCGGCACTTTGATAATTTAGGGGCAAAAAATCGGCAAAATGCCGATAAATCGGCAAAAATGGCAGGCCTGATAGTAACTAGATTTTAGTTACTCTTTTTTCTCCCTCTTATTTTTGCTTTAAAACTTTATCTCCTTAATTTAATCGTGCACTTACTTTTGTTATTGCTTTATATAAAAACGCAACAACAACAACAAGTTGTTTATTTTATTGGTTTTCTTTTAAACTAGTTTTCTAGAAATACTGCAAGTGTTCAGTCGTTTCTTGATTTGTTGTCATCAACTAAATATTAATAATTTTAATTCTTTATAAAGCTATTGCATTTCTATAGTCATTAGTGATAAAAGTTGGTGGAACAGTGTTAAAATTATGTGTGCAATTAAAACCGAAAGTGTAGAGAAAATATTTAAGTATAAATACATCCTTACATACATAAATATGTATGCTTTGTTATCAGCGCTGCCATATTTCGGATTTTTCCTAAATTTGGTTAGTATTTTAAAATAAGCGCAAATTTCGTTGCCAAAGGCAATACAAATTTGTATTTGAGGTTTCACGTTTTTATTAGGGTGGTAAACAAAAAATTAACTGTAAGTCGATACTGAACTAATATTTATTACTAAAATATAACGAGTAATAATTGTATAAATGTATAAACTTAACTAACCAGCCTACATAAACAAGCGACTAAAATCATCCTTTGTTAAACTTTTAAACTTATGAAGAGTGCAAAATAAAAGTTGTACAATATAATAAGTACGCGGCAGGTTTATTTCGCTAAAAAGAAAATTTAAAAATTAAGTTGAAGTTAGAAAAAAAATTTACCTGATGATCAGGCCTAAGCAACCAGTGAAATGCGCATATGAACTAGCTTTCCCTCAACAGTAAATTTCAGAGTATTTATTTAAAATAAAAATTTGGAATTGAGCACGTCAAAAAAATCTTATTAATCATAAATTTTGTATTCCCAAAAATAAGTTTGAGAAACAGTTCTATTTAAACTCTTCATTTCCTGTCTTTTACAGTACAACGTTGCAAAAACCACATGTACGGGCTTAAAGAATTTTGCATGACTTTTAAACTAATTAATGTCACATAATAAAACTTTTATAATATAATAAGGACACTTCAGGTTAATTTCGGTAAAAAAAAAATTAGGACTAAGTTGAAAAATTTCGATATACATAAATTGTTCATTTCCAGTTTTGAAGATAAAAAAAAATTTTTTTTTATTTAAAGATCAATCGAAAAAATGGGCTGAAGTGCACTTTACGAGGCGTACGAAAAAAAATATGCAACACGATTTAGAATAAAAAAAGAAAAAAACATAATTAAAATTTAAGGGGCTGAGGCCCGTGGGGCCCCCTGGACCCAAAAAAACTGCCCCGCCCACTTAGTGATATGTGTGGGTACTCAAATTATAGGTAATTTGCTCACGATTGCAAATATGTATTTTGTTTTTGTGTTTGCATATTATTTTCCGCTCTAGGTTAATTTAAGTATCTTTTAGGTGCAGAAAAGCTTAAGTTAGCGAAGCCGGTGTTTGCTATGCCATAGAGGAGGAAATCCTTGCGCCCGGCCGAAGGCCTGCTATGCACAGAAGCTTTAGTTAGCGAAGCCGGTTTTTGTTATTGCATAGAGAAGCAAATCCATGCGCCTGGCCGAAGGCCGGCTACGCAGCATAGAATTCTTTAGCACATCGGAAATAGGCTATTAGTTACAAAAAATAATAATTTTTTTTTTAAATCGAACATAAAACATTAAATAATACAAAATAAAACAAAATATTTACAATCGTGAGCAAACGACCTTTAATTTGAGTACCTACACATAGATGTGAGTGGATGACCCAGAGGGCCCCAAAAGTCCCGCCCGCCCTAAATTTTATTATTTTCGTTTTTCTTGTACAAATTACCTTTAATTTGAGTACCCACACATTCCATTAAGTGGGCGGGAGCGGTTTTTTGGATCCAGGGGGGTCCACGGGCCTCAGCCCCCTTAACTTTTAATATTGTTTTTTTTTTTAATTTCAAGGGCGTTCAAGTTTTTTTTTATTTTTTTTCGTACGGGGAAACTGCAGTTTTGCAAAAAAATGTTTCGCACACTTATTCCTATCTCTCTAGAACTATAGTTATGCGAAATATAAAGGAATTTAAATTTTTTTTTATTGGTTTGCCCGCTTCTCAAATAATGCCCCATATTTAAGTTTCCTGTCAAAAATTAACAAAAAGTTTCTCAAATGCATTTTAAAAAAACTAAATCCAAAAACCATTTGATTCTGTACTGAAAGAGCTATCAGTTTCGAACTTTGCTTAAGTAAATGACAGCTCCATAAAACTTAACAAAAAGTTTCTTAAAGTTCAATATGGTTTGACACATATGACTTACATGTATTCGCACAGCTGCTTAAGCATATTTTAGTTTTCCCTTTACGCTTCGACGATACTTTGCAAATGAACTTTCACAAGGGTCTGAAAACAGAAAAGCAAATCGCGGGAGATTGGACTATTTAGAAAAATTTTTCGTTGATAATACGTATAAAACGCAGCGTAAAAACAATTTGCCAAATAAAAATTAAATTCGGTTTATAAATTTTCAAGGTTAAGACAAATAACCACCTTTTAATTTCCGTAATATTAGTTTTTGCACAATAGCGCCCTCTTCATATGAGCTCCGGGGACCAAATTTGGTTCAGATATTTCCTTAATATAAAGAATATTAAATATTGAAAATATTTCAAAGTGGTTTATTATTTCAGCTAGCCCCTATACAAGGAACCTTCCGAATTAAGGGTTATGGTACGATTGATTCCATACAAAACAATCTACCGACTGAGAATTTTGACACGATACCAACCTTAGATTTGCCACAACCAAAAAAAGCACATTTACTTGTTTAAATCGCCAATTGTAGAACCTGAATATATTATTTATTATTATTTTTTTATATTATTTATATAAACCTTTCTTCATATTAATTCATAACACTTCAGTTGCCCCAGCGCCTTCAAGTCATTATTGAAGAGAGTTGGCAGGAATAGTTATAAAATACAAAAATTTACATAAAATACTACTACTAATCTTATAAAATATTTAAATAATAGAATAAAAAAGATATATATTTTAAATTTGTACATTATCAGCAGGGCAAGGAAGTTCATGCACTTAAAATCGCAAAATATGCGCATAAAACATGCACTAAAAATCGTAAAATATGCAAAAATAAAAGTAAAAAATATGCATAAAAATATATTTATTTAACCATATTTAACAAAAAAAAACATAAATACATTTCATTCAGTTTTAAAAAGTTAAAACATAGTTTAAAAAGTAGTAGTAGGTCAAGATATATTTACATATATAAATAAATAAGTTTTTTTTTAAGTTATCAAATGTAAAACTCATTCTATTTGGTCTTCAAACAGTTTTAGGCATTGAAAGTGTTCGTTCGACATCAACGGATGTAATAGGTGGATATTTAAAAGTGGTCATTTTAAATATTGTCTACAATTTTTTCTTTACTGGAAGGTAAATTAAAAATATTCTTTTTTAAAACTGCATAAATTTTGGCTTTTATTTTTTCGCCGATTTGACCTTCTACTTTTCTTATTTTAATGACAGCGTCATCAACGAGTTTAACCGAGATGTTCAATGATTTAAACCCCTGAAGTTGGGTTATTGTCTCGACTAGAAACCCATTGTTTGAGTGTATAAATTCTAATTGAGCCTTTATATTAGGTACATTTAAAATATTGTTTCCTTTTTTATCGCGACTGCATTATTTTCATTAAAATTATTTACCACATCTTTAAATTCTTCAAAATTTTTGGCATAATACTCAACTGCCTGCAACCAGGTACCCCATCTTGTTATACATGGTTGAAACGCAAAGGTGACTTTAAAAACTTTCATGCATGGCATGAGCTTAGCATGTGACATGTAACATTTTTGAGTAAGATATCTTAAAAAAAGGGCAAGTAGAGCAAAATTTTATTTTTATTAAAGGATTCTAAAAGAGAAATTGAATCTTTGAAAGTTCGAGCTATTGAAGCATGATCCACCTTTTCCAACTTTACAATATTTAACAAAAATTTGTGTTTACTCTGTTCTTCTTCTGCATTCAAGATCTTCTTCTGTATTCAAGATCCCAATTACGTAGACAACGAAACGTCCTTCAGTGTCCATTGCTTCGTCAATAGACAGCCACAAATTATGTCACTTAATTCTTTCAACAATGTCACATAGTTGTATAGTGTACAACTTGGCGATATAAGTTTTTATAAGGGTTGTTTCCGTAGGAATAGTTTCATTGTTATACCTGCAGACACCAGAGCATTATACAATTCAAAACTAAATTTGCTAGTCTTATCCCCAAAAGTTGATTTTCTTTGCGTTTCTGGCTTTGAAGGTGCTGATTTACTTGAAATTTTTAAATGAAACACCTTTTTGTAAACTTTGCAAAAAAGTACTTTTCCCTCTATTTTGAAGACTCAAAAAAACACTTATTTAAAAGATTATTTTTTGATATTTTTTCTTTTGGCATTTTTTTCCTTAAAAACAATTTATTTTTTTTTAATACTTTTTAGATTTTAGGTCATACTTCTTACACCGTAAATCAAAAATATTATGTTGAGTTCTATTTTTTCTTCTCCGAACATTGTTTTTATTTTCTGCTTCTTCAAGTAAAAAAAACCGCGAACAAAATGAAATGTCAAAAACTGTTTTATTGTTACTTCTACAATTATGTGCACATTTATACAAATTGTAAAATTTTTGTATGTGCCACTTTTTAAAAGTAAAAGAAACAAGGTGAATTTATAATAAAATGTAGGTAGTTCAGTACCAAACACCAACATGTTGTTTTTGCTCCTTGAAAATATCGAAGTTAGCAGATTTTCCCATACTATTTTAACTGTTTCAGGGCTGAAACAACTATAGCCAGCTGATTCACTGACTACACCTTATAATGAATTCGCCTTGAGCAGAAAGATATTTCTAAACAAAAAACTAAGAAAAGAGCAATTTTTTTTTTATAAATATAACAAAATATGACGAAAAATGTGAATTTATAACGAAATATGACGAAAAATATGCATTTATATCAAAATATGCAAAAACATGCATTTAAAGCAAAATATGCAAAAATATGCACTAACAAATTGATGCCATTTTACTGGAAATATTGTGATTCGCAAAGATATTAACTTTAGGTGGGTCTCAGAGTGCCGACAACAAACATGCATTTGCATGAAGTCCCTTGCAAGATTATCAGCAAGATTTACATTAAATTTAAGCAACTTTTCTTTTGAACTGATATTCTTGTTATATTTATAAAATTTTGCGGCGTATAACTGAACTCACGACTACCCATAAACGTTATACGCTGTTTGGTTGTTTCAAACCTACACAGAGGTATTACGAAGCTTCCATTACTTCTCGTATTTATTCCATGATTATTTCGTAGAAACCGAATTGTGTGATGACTAGGGATGTTATTTCCATGCAAATGCATGTTTTTTGTCGATTGTCTAAGATCGATGTCGGCCAATTATCTTTCCGAATCATTAAATTTGCGTTAAAATGGCATCGATTTGTTTTTGCATATTGTTGCATATTTTTTGAGTCCGACATAACTTTCAGGTTCGGTTACGGAGTTCGCCAAAAAATTATGCTCGGTCAAAGTTCGGTGTTCGGTGAAATTTTTACCGAACTTTACCGAACAGCGAACTTTTTATTTATTATAATTTGGCATCATTCTTTATGAATATAATACGAAAACAATACAGTTATTTTTCTCCATGCGATAAATAAATAAAATGCTTAAGTGTATAGAAATGTCTATATATACATATTTGTAATTTTTAGAAGACGGTAAAAAATACAACAAAAAAAAAACGGTTAAATTTTATTTGGCAAAAAAAATCTCCATTTAGGTATATTCTGCGAATGGTAAGATACGCTATAGTTTTGGGTGAACCACAAACCAAACTTTATAGCATACATTGTTCCAGATAAAAATGACATCCAATCCATTTTGGAGTTTTTTTTTCAAAAAGTTGATTAAGCGCTAAATGCTTATGTTGCGCCAAACAAATGTCAATGGTGAGTTCATTGCCAAGCAAACTTAAACGCCAATATTAAACGCCACTTAGAGAAAATACACCTCAACGAATTCAAAAAATACAATATAGAGGTTTGAGGTTTGACAACCAAATTATTGGCATAGTGCGAATGAGTGACCAAGAATGTTTTAGTAATGAAAACACCTGTCTCCCGTCGTTTTGCGAAAAAAAACCTCACGCAGGGAAGCAAATTTCAAAATCCTAAGAAATTTTGAACCGCGATGAATTGTAAACCGAAAATTTTTAAGTCTAAAGCAGTGGATAAATTCCAAAATAGAATTTAAGAGATACGTTTAGGAATATATACAAATATCAGGTGTATATTTTTTAAAATTTCCGTGAGATAAAATGGTTGTTTTCAAATTTCAACCCGATCCCTGCGTAAACTTTTTTAATAATCCGAAAAAGTTATCATATTTTTTATTAATAATTTTTAATGTTCTACACGACTATACTACACTGAAAGAAAAATGCTTCGTATATTTAATGAATCATTTTCATAAAAAAGTTTTCCTTGGGTAAATGAAAATGTTCATTGTCTAAATGGAATTTCATAGTTATAATGAAGTATTTTCGTTAAAATCGCTTCATTAGATTTCGTAATTACGTTAAAAATTTTCATTGGATATATGAAAACTTAAGTTTGTCCAAGTTAAACAAAAACTCTAAATTGGGAACATAAAAAAACAATATACAAACATAACTATATTCATAAATTAATACAAAATTATAGTTTCCTTAAAAAAATGTTTAATTGTTAATTAAAAAATTTAAGATTTAATAATTTCATACATCAAATGTTACATGTATGCCATTAAATTTATGAAATCAAAAAATTTTTTTATAAAAGCAACATATTTCAATAATAGCCTTCATAAATTTAAATTTTCATTATAACAATAAAAATGGCATTATTGTAATGAAACAAAAACTTTCAATCCACTTTCAATCAACGTTGTTATTGTTATTATGGACAATTTAATCTCATAATTACGCTCTTAATGGAGTACAAGTTTTTTTTTATCCAAAAACTACACTGCCCCGGTAGACTAGGCGGTAGTGAGCTAGTCTATCAGCACCGTGGTTGCGCGATCGATTCCCGCCAGAGACAGAAAAAAAAAATAAAAAATTAAATAAAATAAGAAAAATAAAAAAAAATAATTTAAAAAAAAAAATTTTTACTTAATTGAAAGTATTCATCCAATGAATAATATTCATAGATCTAATATAATGTTTCATTAAGTCCTTTTAATGAAACTGGTTTCATTGATCCAACGAAGCGCTGCATAGGTTCCTTTTTAATGCAATTTTTCATGGGATTAATGTCAAAATTCATTGGTATTGCGAAGAAAATTCTTTCAGTGTATGCCGTTTTTGATTTTCGCAAAAAGTGTGAAAAAGTTATTGCCCTAATATATCATGCATTAAACTTAAACTTTATTTTTATTTTTAGTCTTAAAAATGTTGCATCCTTCCAAGGTGTAAATGTTATAATTTCCCGACATTTTATTTTGTTTTAAATGAATACATTAAAAAAAATACAATTGTCCAGATTTATTAACAAAAAGTTCGGGTTCGGTCGGACACTACATATTTTGGTAAAAAGGCATATATTGGTTTTAAATGCATATTTTAAAATTTTTGAGTGATGGATATAAAAATGGAATATTGTGTATTACTTTAAACCAGTGTTCGAAAATAAACAGTACATTATTTAACGTTCGGCTCACACACCCAAGAACGATATCTATTTTTTTAGTGATTGTGTAGACATACACAACCCTTAATACCGTTCGTAACTATTTTCAAGAAAGAACCGAACATTATATAATGTTCGGTTCTTCGTTAAAAAACAGAACAATTGTAGTGATAGGCTGTTTTCCTAAACGTGTTTTCACAGTGTATCAATACATTATTGACACCGTGTTGATGCATCTACATTTTTTTAACTGCTTTTCTCTGCGCAGTGGCAACTACAAAGTTGAATTTCGGAACAAAAAGCATTGTCAAAATTTTTATGGTTGCATTTAAGAACATGTTGCCATGTATTACTGCAATGCAACAGGCGTTGAGGAAAACAGCCATACTGTAGACAAACATTATATTTTAATGTTCTATAATGTTGTTTTTCGTGTGTGTATTTTGTTTTTGTAAAAAATGTTTGTTTTTATACCAGCCAAAAGGGACGAACCTTAACGAACCGAACCGAACACACTGAAGTTTGTGGATTTTCAAAAAAAAAACCGAACGGAATTAAATGTTCACATCTTTTGTTGAGTTTGATAAAAACAGTAATAATTTTGTGTTCGAAAGATGACTAACAGGGAAACGTTATTTTTTTAATGATTTTCTACACAAACACTTTTAGCGTTTGTGTTTTCCACAAATCTACCGAACATTAAGAAACGATATTTAGTGTTTATTTTCGAACACTGCTTTAAACCCTTGTTCTGCATTCGTTGAAGTGCCTTTAACTCACTAGTTTACTCGTATTATCCTGAAAAAAGTAATAAATACACCTTACATCCGTATGCAAATCAAAATTAAATTTAACAAAAGTTTGTTAAGTAAAAATTGCATAGAAAACTAGTTTTGTATACCTTTATTAAATTTAAATTATTTTTATGAATACTGACAAAAGACTTTACAAAAGAGCAGTAAAAATAGCAAAATAGTTTATATTTTTATTTCGAATTGAATTGGATTTTTAGAAAAACAATTATGTCATTTTGTAAAGCTGATGTACATACATATATTCTATTCAGTTAATGATCTAAATATTTAGTTTGAGGTCTAATATTACAGTAAAGTTTCTAAAATTTATAAACATTTTGAAATAAACATTATTTAAATGATTTCATTTAATTACTCATAAATTTAACTTAATTTAAAAAACTCATTTGTTTTGTAATTTGATATAAAATCAATACACTACAAATGTATTTAATCGCCCAACAAAGTGTCCTGCAAATAAAATTACTTCTAAACGAATGTTTAACGTTGTCCCGTGTACAACCAAATGAACAAAACTTGAACACGTGATATTTAATCACTGTCATGTCAGTGTCACTTTACCAACGAATCAAAATTATCGTAGGGGTGTGTGGAGCTGGAGAAGCAGGCATGCTGAAATCGATATTGTAGATGACAGATTCGTATACTTTTTCTCCCTCTTCGTTTGGTTTTTTTTTGTATTTTTTTGTTATAACGATAAAAGGTAATTATGTACGTACAAAACCATTAACTTTAGCTTGTTTATTTTTATATACTCTTGCTACCTCAACTCCTCTTCCATGGAAGTGGGAAGGAGAATGGTATCATTTAGTTGTTGTATATGTTTAGGTAAAAAGTTAAACGTTTGTTTTTGTTTGATAAACAGAGACACGACATTAACAACTTTGATATTTAAGTAGAAAAATCTGCACTTGACTGCCACCTACAAAAATTCCAAACAAACAAACAAAAAATCACTGCACAAAATACTTTTTGTCAATACAACACAACTGTTGTTGTTTTTTTTTTTGCTGTTGCTTGCGGTTTTTATCGTTAAAGGTTAAAAATGTCATTATGAGGTTTCGAGGACACAAAATTGTCTATATGTGCATGAGCTTTAATGTATGTTTGTATGTGTTTATGAGTCTGGTATGATGACATGTTTACTGATTTCATTTTAAAAGATGACTTGAACATTAAAAAAGGACAATCATGATTTTCCGTCGAAAATCGAGACAATTTAACAACAACCGTAGAGCGACAATGACAACAAAAAATGATTGATGACATATTATTGACATTACGAGCACAAATCAATACATGCATATAGAAAAGTGTACATACGTTGTTATTATTACATGCAGGTATTTAAAAGAGTCATATGCATGAATGTTTCTTAATAAAATTTTTAAAATAAAAACTAAGTTGAGCTTTGTTCACAATCAGAGCAACAATTTCGTTTTTTTCTTCTGTTTTATTTCATCCCAAAGTATTTCATATACATATTATCCTTTCATTTTTCAAACAAAAATGTAACCAAGGCGAATTCATTTTTCAGGTGGCGTTGAAAGCAAAGCTGTGCTACTTTTTTTTTAAATTAGAGAGAGGAATGTCAAAAGTTACTTGTGTTTCTGACTTATCGGTCAACGAAAGCAGTAACAAAATACATTGTTGTGTTTTTGGTGTTTTTAATTGTTGTAGTATCGACACCACCGTTCACATGAATTCGCCTTGAATGTAACTAAAGTTTTTTTTTTAAAGTTGAGTCTACTTCTACTTCAGCAACAATTTGTATGAAATTGTTTATGACGATTATAATAATTTTATTTAGCTTGTAATGAAAATTTTAACAAAATGTTACAACAAATAATAATAAATACGTAAAATTGTTCTGGGCAAAATTTGCAAACGGTTTCATTATTTAAAATGTGTGTGGTCGCGAAAAAATTGTTGCTGTATTATGAACACCAGTGAACATGTTGTTGCCTATTGTAAATGAAGCTTTATGCTTTAACATTTTTAAATATTTGTTCAATGGAGCAATATTCTTTATAAAGTTGTAATATTTAAGAAAGTTTTAATTTATTTGATGCAATTTTTGATCAGCTTAGTAAAAAAATTTACTCTTTCTGCTCTAATAATAAAAACAACTGGTAGATCAGTCGCAAATATGTCTCACCGCATCAAAAAGCATCCCAAGCTTTTTGGCCAACTTAACCATACATGGAAATTGTACTCCCTTTCTCGTGGTGTCAAAATTACACTGCTTAATTCCATCGTTAGGTCGACATTGTTGTACGGATGCGAAACCTGGAATGCAGCAGCATCACACATGCATGCCATACAAGTCTTCATAAGCCGCTGTCTAAGATAATTATAGTGGGTTTGTTGCCCACAAAGAATTTCAAATGAAAGACTATGTTCTGAAACGCAGAAATCCTCCACGACACATGAATAATGTAGAAAAAAGTGGCACAGGGTAGGTCATACTATACGTAAGCCGCTTCCGGACATTGCTAAACCTGCCACAGATTGAAATCCACAACGCAATCGGAGAAGGGAACGACTAGCACACACTTGTAGAAGGCAAACATTAGCTTAAGCAGCAACTTGAAACACCAGTTGGAACGAAGTAAAGAACATTGCGATGAATAGATCAAGATGGAATGATTTTATTGAGTCCCTATCGAACATACATATATACATAATAAGCTTATGTCACTCTAAAAAGGTTTATAAATGCAAACGCAATTTATTTATTCACTAAATGCGGAAGAACTCTTTCTTTCGCACAACTACATCTAAAACAAAAATAAATTCTAAAAACTTTGTTTTTCACAGAGCACACAGAGGTGTCACGAGACAGAAACTACTGTGTTCTTTCTGTCTTTTTCTTCGAAAGCTGCACTTTTTTCATTTTTTGTTTTGATTGCGCAATTTGTGTTGATATTAGCGGCCTGTTTTTACACATTGACACTTCACTTACAAAAAACGTATTCATTCTATTTCTTCGAAAGCTGCCCTCGCAAATGATTTAGGCATTTTCCATACGTCACTTTTTTCATCTCTGTATGCTTTGAGGTTAATATTAAATTAAAAAATTTTTCTTAGTATAAAAAAAGTAACTTGTTTAAATTTAATATTACGTTTAAGTTACATCAAAAGTTAAAGAAAAATCTATAAAGTTAAATATTTCATTACGTAAAAAATACAATAACAACATGAGTAGAATTTTTCTTTCGGAATTCCTGTCCGGAGACTTGCCGATAATTTAAGTTATTCCAACTCGAAACTATAAAAAGTGATTTAAGGAAGGCGGGCTTATATGAGAGCTATGGTTAATTTTGGCCCAAGCTTCATAATATTTTGCCGCGACATAAAATCTATCGTAAAACTTATTAGGACGTTATGGCATTAAAACTCCTTTCGGGAGTATTATTTTTATGTGAGCGGACTATGGTCAAATATGGTCCGTTACCAATAAAGTTTGGTAAGATTATTGGACCGCAATAAAATATGTTTGGAACAAATGTAGTCTAAATACCAACATAAGCAGTAGTGCGATTCTGTAATTAATTTTAACAATAGTTGTCATTGTTAAAAAAATTAACAAGCAAATTAACGATTTTGCTATTCTGTAACATTTTAAACAGCACTTGTTATCGTTAAGTCAGCTGTTTGTGTTAAGTAAACGACAACTTTTTTGGTGTTGTTTATTTTTTGTTAAATGTCGAAAAAATAAAAAATATTTAGTTAAAAGAAATAATAAGGGAAATCACGATGGGTAGTGCAAAGTGTGCAAACGATTCAAATGCGTGCAAAAACACACAACACAAAAACAAAATGCACGTATTTGCAATTTGCTCTTTTTTTACTTCGTTTGCACTAAAAAACCATGAGCAAAGTTAGTAGTGCATATTTGCTCAGTTGCAAACAAATGTAAGCAATAACATTTGACATATTAAATGTCATGTTGATTTTAAAAAAACTTTTAACTTGAACATTTTCGCAGATTGTAAAATAAAATAGAGAATTAAATTTAAATTAATTAAAAAGAAAACATTTATTTTAATTGGCTTGTGTATAATTGTAAACAAATGCAGATTTTTAACAGTGCTGCCAGAAGTTTTTAGTGTTGCCAGAATACATTTTTAGAAAAATACCATATTTGCACAAAAATAAAAGTGGTATGCTCACGATCAATCATAATATGCACTGCAAATTTACACATTGCAAATTTGCACAATGACCATCGTGATTAATTAATGGTAAAACTTGAAAATGGCAATTAAATAATTTGCGTTTAATTTAATAATAAAATGTTTTGGCTTATCTTCTTAAAAAAAAAAAAATAAAAAAAAATTCTGTTTAGTTTTAATAATTTTATTCGGTTGTTTTTATTCCTCTTTGTGTTTATCGTTATTTTGCCATTTTTTTGACAGTGATGCCACTTGACGTTAATTTTTATCTATGTTGTTAACAACAATTTACAGAATCACATAATCGTTAGTGCAAACAACAAAACAGGTTGACAATTATAGCAACTGTTGTTATTGTTAAAAGTTACAGAATCCCACTACAGATGATGGTATGGGCACAAAAACTCTATTTGGGAAAGAAGTTTATATAGGTGCCAAGTGCAATTATGGACTGATTCTCAAATATTTCAATAGGGTTCGTCCTTATGACAATTAAAACGTACGTATGTACTAAATTTCATGAAATTATTTTAAAAATTGAGACTTGTACTTTTCGCACAACGTAACATGGACAGCCAGCCATCAGCCTGATGGACGGGTATCGTTAGAATCACTTTCCGAGTCAATCTGTATACTGAAAGGTAGCTCCTGAACCAATATTTGTGTGTTAAGGTATGTTCAGACCTAACAAATATTTGACGAAAAAATCCAAAAAAAAGCGTGACCAATAAATTGATCAAACTTTAGCTTTATTTTGACAAGCTCTATTGGCTTACTAATCTTTATTTGTAAGAAGAGAATAGTTTAGTGTAATTTAGAAACTCTTTAATGGATTTTAATCAAGCCAAACGTTTAGCAAAAGCAAATAATTATTTAATAAAGCTAGGGGTTACGTGTAGGACGTCAAATATTTAATAGGTGTGAACGTAGCTGTACTAACACCTGCACAAACTCACAATACCCTCTCCAATATTGTGTTTTCTCCTGCAGTAACAATAAAATATGATTGAATTCTTTTAGAAATGTCTTATTTAAATACTAGTCCTTGAATAAGCTTCGTCTAATTTAAAAAGGAAGTAATTTGATTTTGTGATATAAAACTTCTTTGCTTTTTAAATTTATCAAAATCGTACATGTCACAGTTTGATAAGTGAGTGGGCGTTTATTAAAAAGGAAAATTAAAGAAGATAAGGCGGATTTTAAGGTGAAGGTGATAAATTGATTTAAAATTAATTTTGTTTTTCTTAAAAATTTTTTACTTTAAAGTTTTTCAACTTTAACGTTGTATATTTGGTTTTTAAATAATATTTTTTTTTAAGAATCTCTGATTTAAAGTCATTTGCAGAATTTATTGATTTTTGTCTTTTGATTGTTAGTAAAGTGCTTTCTGTTTTAAAACGATGACCCTGTCAGAAAGGAAATTGTACAGTTGAGTAAACGCATAAATTTTTGAAAATGTTCTTCGTTTTTTCTTTTTATTTCTTTAGTTGATTTCCTTGCACAAAAGTATATAAATTTAATACACACGTTCGAAATGTTCTTCTTTTTTTGTACGTATTTCAATATTTTTTGGCATCTACACATGACCATAAAGAAAACTCAATTTCCTTTTAACCCATCAATGGTTTATGATTGCTTTCATTTCTTTTTAAATTTTTTTTTCTTTACATGCTTTTACGGTGTTCAGTTTTTCTTCCGATTTTTTTTTATTTTACCCTTTTTATTGCGATTTGTTTTTTTTTTTTTTGTAGGCTATTGCAGATTTCCTTTAGTTTTCTTCCCTTCACTCTGCCTCTTTCATGTTAAATTACATTTATTGGTGGTGTATGAAATATGTGGCCACACATAATCACAGTGTCAGTTTTTAATACATTTATGTATGAATGTGCTCGAATCTAAAATATCCAAATCATATTTCCTTCATTGACCACAAAAGAACGCAAGACGCACAAAAGTATAAAATGTCTTTTTTATATGTGTTAAAGTAATTCACGTGTGTCTCTTTTTGGTTCAAAAAGGGTTTAAGGTTCTTAAATCTTTTAATCGAATGTTTTAGATAAATTTTTATTCGAACTCATTTACCGCTTTTGATTATTTTTAAATAAATATTTGTACAAAATATTTAAATTTATGTTTATTTAGAAAAAAATACAATGAACTAGTTCTTATCTAAGTCATGTACATATACACCGAAAGAATTTTCTTCTCAGATCCAATGGAGTTTGACATTAATCCAATAAAAAATTACATTAAAAGTCAACCTATGTTATCCTTCATTGGATTAATGAAGAATGTTACATTAGCCCCCCGTTAATGAAATGTTTCATATAATCAATGAAAAGTTAGCATTATTTTAATGTCAAAATTTTAATATAAATTTTTTTATATTTGAATGAAATTTTTAGTTTATATTTAGTATTGTGGTTATTTTGTTGAACTATTTATGGTTTTAATCCAAACTTTTAATATTCTTAATTAGGTTTAAGTTCATCAAATTTAATCTTCATTAAATTATTTTTATGAAGAAAGAAATTTTACAACATGAAACTTTATTAAAATTCTTATTGATAATCTTTCATTCTTGACCGTGCCCGGGGCTCGAACCCTGGCCGGCTGGTTACCATGACATGTTTCGATCGCAACCACTCGATCTCCTCAGATTTATTTGACGTCTTACACTCGCAGCCATCGACGACTGCTGACGTCAATAGTCAAACATCAATCCTTAAACCAAATTGTATTTTAACCTTTGGTTGATCGAAATTGGCTTTTCTGAATGATTATCCATTTTAACTGATTTAACATGTTTACCTTACTTCTTCTGTTTTCTCGTACTTTTGTCAAGAATTCTTCTTGAAGTCCAAATTAAATTTTTTGTTTTTTTATTTTTGTGTTTTTTTTTCCGTTGACCTTTTTCAGCACAACTTGAAGAACAAATGTACACATAGAGCTCGTGCCTTAGCTTGAACAATAATTAGTATTGTGGTTATTTTGTTGAACTATTTATGGTTTTTAATCCAAATTTTTTAATATTTTTAATTAGTCTTAAGTTCTTCAAATTTAATTTTCATTAAATTATTTTTATGAAGAAAGGAATTTTACATTTTAAAATTATTTTTTCCATTTTTATACCCTCCACCACAATTAGTTGTGAAGAGGGTATATTAAGTTTGTCATTCCGTGTAAAACTTTTTATTATTCATCTCAGACCCTATAAAGTATATATATTCTGTGTCCTTGAGTAATTTTAAGTCGATTTAGCCATGTCCGTCTGTTGAAAACACGCTCACTTTCGAAAAACTCAAAAGAAATAAACAAACTTGGTTTCAAATTGCTTGTAGTTATCCTGAGCAGTTTGAGATTGAAATCCAGCAAAATCGGTTCAATAGGATCTGAGCTATGAATCAAAATGTGGAACCACCACCTAAAAAGAATTGATAATTTTGTTACAAAAACTAACATAAATGGTGGAAAAATGCACAGAATGGTATAAGATTTCGCAACAGTTCGTTTTTTTTAACTAGAAATCACGCTGTAAAATATCCTGAAGAGCCGTCCATGATTTACCCTAGGCCCCATATAAGCCCTACTCCCGGAAAACAGTATAGTAAGCCTAAAACCCTAACTTACAATGCTAACAAATTTTGGCACGTCACAGTTAAATAGGACTAGAAATGAAACTGTTAAGTTTCGTGAAGATCGGTCCATAATTTACCATAGGCCCCATATAAAACCTACTTCCAGAAAACAGTTTAGGACACCTAAATCCGTAAAAAATAATGCTATCATAACAAAATTTGGTACATCAAAATTTTTTGGAACTAAAAATAAGACTGTGAAATTCCGTGAAGATCGGTCCATATTTTACCATAGGCCCCATATAAACCTTACTCGCGGAAAACAGCTTCGTACGCCTAAAAACGTAAAAAAGAATGCTATCTTAACAAAATTTGGTATATCACAGTTTTATTGAACGGGAAATAAGACTTTAAAATTTTGTGAAGAACGGTCCATCATTTACCATAGGCCCCATATAAACCTTACTCCCGGAAAACAGCTTAGTAAACCTAAATACGTAAAAAATAATGCTATCATAACAAAATTTGGAACATATAAGTTTTACAAGACTAGAAATAAGACTGTGAAATTTCGTGAAGATCAGTTCATGATTTATCCTAGGCCCCTTATAAACCTTACTCCCGGGAATCAGCTTAGTACGCCTAAAAACGTAAAAAATAACGCTATCATAACAAAATTTGATACATCACAGTTTTATAGAACTAGAAATGACACTGTGAAATTTGGTGAAGATCGGTGCATAACTTACCATAGGCCTCATATAAAGCCCACTCTGGTAAAATAATTAAATACGCGGTAAACTTTCTTCCAGTTTAGCTTCATATGGCCAGAAAAAATGTTATGCAATTTGTGATATACGGTCCATAATTTTCCTTAGATTCCATTTTAGCAGCCTTTTGAAATTTACTGCAAACGCTTAAACAAATTGCACCGCTGTATTGAAATTTTTGTTTTTTAATACCAGAAATCGTTCTGCAGAATTTGGGATGATTGGTTCATAGCTTACCATGGCTGTTATATAATTTGTTCTCTTGAAAATCATTTAAGTTCATCTTAAACTGATATTCTACTCAAACTTTTTAGAATTGATTCTGATTGTCGATCAATAATTTTATATAGGTCTAAACGGCAACAAATTGTAATGCAGATTATAATAATAAATAGACATCATACAGATATTAGTCCTAAAACATTCTTAGTGTCGGTGGAGGGTATCAAAGATTCGGCAAAGCCGAATATAGCACTCTAACTTGTTTCAATGTGCGTTTGGAATTATTGTGATTTTTTTTTTTTTTTTTTTATTTCTGTTTCAAATCATCAAGTTTTGTAATTTTATTTCGTTTACATCATGTTATGTTCTACTTTCATAAGCTAACCTTTAAGTAAATTGTACTTAATTCATATTCCAGCCCGAGACGACCTTCACCTGCCTTCTTTCCTTTTGCTGGCTTGTACTTCTGCGTAAATTTTGTCTATTTAAATTAACAATTAAAGGAAAAAGAATGTGAGAATTTTCTACTCTTGTTTTTTTTACGTTGTTTGTTTTTGAACCTAAATATTTCTTACATTTAGCTAAAATCAGTATTTCGTTATCGTAATGAATTTTTTTCATTATTGTTATGAAACATTAAAATTTACAATTTTTTTCATTTAATTCTATGTCTACCGCTTAAAATTAAAATACAAAAAACCTTTTTGCAACAGTTATAGGAAGAAAATTTTAAAGTTTTAAGTAGTTTGAAGTTAAAGAATCTTATCTTGTTTTCATTGATTTAGTGACATTTATCATGGAAAATATGAAGTTACAAAAGATTCCTTTTTTCCATTAACTTAAAAATATTTAAATATTTTAATTAATAGTTGATTTTAATCTTAAAAAAACTATTGAAATTATGAATAAAAATAAGTTGATTTTTTCTTTTGAAAGAGATATTAAGTTGTCATAAATTCAATGAAAAATGTTAAAGAAATTACGAAAAACTATTTCGTAGTATAAATGAAATTGTTTCATTAAATTTGTAAAATTTCATTCCCGTAATGAAATTTTTCATTGGGTCAATGAAAAAAATTTAATGAAATTGATTCGTTAGATTTATGAAGCATAATTCTTTCAGTGTATTTATTTGAAATTCAAAATCGTTAACTGTTACCGTTCTCCTGGTAATTAAGAATATATACAGTAATTTTTATTGTTATTTTACAATTTTTGAGTGGAAAATTTCCGACATTTTGGAAGTTCTCAATGAAATTTACGGTTCTTCGACATTAAATTTGGTTCCCTGTTACTTAACCGAAGCGATGCGACGTCTTAAAAAAGTTATTTAACCAGCCTGTTTTGAAAAACACTTTAAATCAAATCACATGCGCCTTTGAAAATCACTCGTATGATATTTTGGTGTTTGGGTGTGATTTTCAACTGCCGAAAGCACACCAAGAAAAACAAAACGGTATGACTTACACACCCACACACTCTTTTTATAATTTTAATAACTCTATTTCATTTCATTCATTAAAGGTGTTATGATACTTGCTATTTTTTGTATTGGATTTTTTTAGGATTGACTGAATGAAACAACAAATGCGAGAAAGAACAAGAAATACAATTTGATAAACAAACCCTTTTTTCTGATTGACATTTCTCGTGTTTATTTTTTTCTTTGGCTAAAACAAAAAAAAAAAAAATGGTAAAAGTTTGGGCAGATGAAACTATTTTGTTTTTGATAAGTGAAATGAAGTAGGTGCCCTTCATATGGGAATGTAAACAAAACAAACAATATTGCCCACGGTTTTTTCCACAAAAACCCGTCAAAAAAGCTAAAAATCATAAAAAAGTTAAAAACCGCTACTTTCGATAAAAAAAACTATATAATTGGCAACAATTAATCTGGAAATGTCAATTTTAAGTTAAAAATTTTTATATTTTTTCTTTGACAGTCTTAGATTATTTATCGATAACACATGTATATTTGTTTGACAGTTCAAGATTTTTTATGATATAATCATACTCTTTACACTTAGTCAGTTTTTCTATGCAAATATATTTGCACTGTTCATCAATATAGAAAAAATACAAAAAATAGCAAGTATCATACCAGCTTAACTGATACACATCGGTCTGAATCACACTTGTGATTTTAAAAGCACGGGATTTTCAGAACAGACCCGTAAGAAAACATTGTACACAGAAATTTTAAAACTACACAGAAAGAACTATTAACTTAATATGGCTTGAACCAAGAAAATATTGGATGATTCTCGTGTAAGTCAAAAATTACTCTAAATATGCATATGTGTGGCTTGGCTTAAGCAAAATGATTCTTTATTAAAGAAAATTGTTCTTAATACGAAAAAAATAAGTTAAAATCGATAAATTATTTTTAGATTTTGGATTTTCTTGTTTTAAAAACGAAATTGATTACTTTAAAAATTAAACTACTTTCCAATGGTTGATATTTTAAACAATTTTCAAAATAATGGCCTGCAAATTATTTTGGAATGTTTTTATTAACAATTTGGTATACCCGTAATATTCCCTGAAAATAAGAACACAGTTGTCTGCCAAAAACAATTCAATTAATTCATTTAAGCTATGATTTTTTTTTAAATCAAGGATGAAACGAGCAAGTAGACCTAAATCGTCGCGGTCTAACGACAACGGTAATATTTTTTTTTTTAATGAAAAGTGTTTCCAACTGCTCCAATATCTGAACGAAAAGCTCGTTTCTGTATTTCTCGCATCGTAAGATTTCTCACATGAAGTGTGAAACATAAAATTCCGTCGTTTCTCGATTTTGAGAAAAAACGGTTTCTGTATTTGAATGCGGAAACAGGCAACACAGAACCGGTTTAAATGGAAAATAGAATATAGAAAATTAAAAAAAAAACATATGTATTTATTACACCGTCAGCAGGAGAGTTGATGCCAAAAATTAAACAAATATTTTTTTTGTTCTTTTATATGGTTTGTGGCTTCGAAAACTTTCTGTACTCCTTCTTTTGGACATACAAGGCCTGCTCGCTCCATTCCATACTCATATCTTTTTAACACACGTTGTCATTGCGGAATAGGTCTTCCGCTATCGCTTCTTTAGCAGGTACTATGTTAATAAGAATGGTAACGGGATCTAAAAAATAATTATTTTGCATTTGCTTGTGCAAAAATACAAAACGAAAAATGTAACTCCTTCTCCACTCCCTTCTCATAGAAGCGACGGTGGAACGTGTATCTTTTTTTGTAAACGAAAGAATCAAAGCCTTCTTCTTCTTTAAAAAGGGTTCTTACATTTCGCCCTTGCAGTGCCTAGGATGGTTCTAGATGGGTAAAATTTATGACCAACCCCACTTTATTTTTGATCTTAATCATTTATTTCTAACATACCTACCCGCTATCTCCATTCCTTAAGGGGGCTCCCATACAAAATAGTCAATACAGATTAATAATTTTAGTAATTTCAATTAACTAAACCGTTTTTGAGTTAGGCGAATATATGTTGTGCAACCTCCTCCATTTTCGAAATAACGGTATATCTCGAAAACCAGAGCCAATCATAAAAATCGGCGAGCACCACTGGATTCAGCGTACCAGAATTATGTTAAAACGCCATGTGCCCGGCTGGTCTGTTTTTTCAAGTCTGTGTTCATACGGCTCATTTCTTATTGACATGATTGCTACTTTATTGGCGAGAGGGACGAGGGGAAAAGAAACGAGTACACAGATGCATGTACTGTCTTTACGTTTTGGTTTCTTATTCGTTGTTTTATTTTGTTTTCAATATCAAAAAGCACACATGCATACGCACGTCGCACACTGGTTCATATTTCGAGAAGGCGGCCAAAATTATTTTTTTTTATGTTCTCCGATTTTAAAATTTTTTTATTCATGTGAAAGTAAATACTAGTGAACCTCGGGAGCCAAAAAATTTCAACCCTATTTCAACTATTTCATTGAGAACAGGGTGGTCCGAAATGGACTTTCTCAATATTTGGTTATAGTTTTGAATTTCTGAGTCAATTTTTGAAGTTGAAATGCTCATAACTTTTTTGTTTTTTAAGATTTTTTGACAGAATAAGTTTTGTGTATTAGTTTATTTTATTAGCTATACGTGGTTTAAAGCATTAAACTCTGCGACCTCTAAAACTATTTAATTTTATAGAGCATAAGTCCTGCCCGTCAAAACTCGTCAAAAAAAATCTATACTCTCTTATAGTCCAGAATATAACCTACATTTGTATACCCCATTGTGCACACGTCTGGATACGACCTTGCAAACTACAGCAATTTCTGTGACCCAAGATAAGATATTCGGTTCAAAAAATAAGTCCTGCAAGGAAACATTACTGAAATTAAAGAAGATGAGTCTTAAAGAATTTTCGACAAATAAAGCCGTTCAGGCCACATAAATTATCTAGCACGTCAGGTTATCAATTAATTTGGAGAAGGTAAAGGTATTGCCATTGTTATGAACTTATTGTGGGTGAACGGATGCTGCAAAACGAATAGGCGACATAAATAGACTAAATAATAGACTAAAAATAAAAGATCAAATTAAATAACTTTAACCGGCAATATTTAAATTTGATGACCAATGCATTGAAATTAATTTCCAAATGTTCCTTACAATGATCGATGGAAAAGTTGCACAAGCATTAACCGAAACAAAGTCTTCGTCAAGCTGTACCATATGCCAAAAGACATCAAGTCAATTAAGCCAACCCCATCACAAGACAATAGTTTCAATGAAGCATACGAATTTGGAATGTCCCCTCGTCATACCAGAATTCGTTTTATGGAGCATATTCTTAAATTGGGTTATGATTTGGAATTTGGCCCGTTAGGCGAAACAGTGAGAACAAACATAGTAAATGTGGAAAAAAGGAAGCAAACAAAAAACAAATTCAAGAAAAATACCTTCACCTAGGCCTTATAATTAATCAGCCAAAACAAGGAGAAGGAAATTCAAATGATGGAAACACTGCAAGGAGATTCTTTTCCGATCCAGAAACTGCAGCATCTATCACAGGAGTACATTTTGAATTAATAAGACGATTCCAGATCATTTTACAAGTTATATCATGTAGCAGAAAGATAAATGCAAAAAAATTTGGCCAGTATGCAAATGAAACAGCAATTCTTTAAAAAAAAAAAATACTCTTGGAGACATATGCCAACCACAGTTCATAAAATTTTATACTATGGGGAACAAATAGTTCAACACAATATGCTACCAATTGGAGATCTATCTGAAGAAGCGCTAGAAAAAAGGAACAAAGATTACAGATTCTTCCGCGAGCATAACACAAGAAAAATGTCCAGATGTTGTACTAATGAAGATCTTATTACTATTTTGTTGTGCACATCAGATCCATATATGTCCAGTATTCGACAAAAATGGAAATCAACCTCAATCGAATTAGAGGAAGAAGCTAAACAACTTCTGGAAAATGAAACCCAAAGCTACCCTGTAGGAAGTCAAACACATTTATAACTAACTTCAAACTGGTTTTTTTGTAACCACATCTAGTTGATTAAGTGACTTTTTTCCTTGTCGACGACTCATTATTTTAACATGGGCATGTCATAGGCAGTAGTCATTTGGCCATCTTTGCATGACTTTTTAACTGACTACTAACTACTTATTTTTCAACCTTTTTGTAATTAATTAAAAGTATTGTCAGTTTATAATAAATTATTTAAATTTTAAATAATTTTTGTCAAAAAAATATATGTACATATGAACATGCATACATATGTATGTATATCTTTATATATTTTGTTATAGAAATAATTATTTATGAAAATTTTGCATTAAACTGCCCTAAATGATGATGTATAATAGTCCTGAAATAAATACGCCACATAATTGCTAGTACATAAACAGATTTGTATTGATTCATTTTTTAATTATTTTAAAATGTTTGTATATATTTTTTTCATTTGACTTCATGGCATGCTTGTTTTACTTATTTTTGATTTTATTTGTGTTTTACGTGTGCCTTTTTCGTTGATATCTGCATGAGATTTAAACCAATTTGTAGTCATTTAAAAAAAAGTTAATTTATAGTTAGTGTTTTTTGCAACTGACTATTTTATTTACTACAGGGTATTTAGAAGAAATTTTTACTAATATTGTTAAATTTAAAATTGTTTATAGATTATAATTTGTTTTTGATTTAAGTATATATTTGTATTAATTCAACATTTTTTTTTTAATTTTTCGAATTTATTCTATGAGCTAAATTTCAGTTATGTATTTTATAAAGCTTTTTTGTAATAGTTCTATTCCTAAAATTTTTCAGAAATAAAATACACATACATCTCAAACCAAAAATAAAAGTTGAATTAGCTAAAATGTTATCGATAGCCAAGAATGCTTTTTGGGCATTTTTTAAAATATTCCTTTTCAGTTTTATCCTTATAACAACTCGTCTCGTCCCAAAAAAAGCCAACCTTTGGCCCCTGTGAATATTGGGACTAAATTTACAGGGGCCAAATATTGGCATTTTCTGACAGGATCTAAGTTCGACAATAAAAAATAAGTATCAGTTGTAAAATACAAGAGAAATAATGATACATTATAAAAAAATCATATATGAAATATTCAACTTTTACACCGAAACTCAACAAAAAAATTATAATGCATTTTGAACTCCCCATAACTTTTGCTTCTATGAATCGAATTTTACGTTTTTTACGCAAATTAAAGCCTAACATCGCACCTATCGAGCAAAAAAAATCGCATAAAAAAATACCGATCCAGTAAAAAGTTATGGAATTTTGACCGCCTTCTCGTAAAATTTCCCACTGTGCGTCGTCAACATGACACGAATCATTTGCACGACAACTCGTGTTCAAAGAAGAAAAAGGAAGAATCTTGTCAATAAGACATGAGCCGTATAAACTCAGACTAACGAGCATAGTGTAGAAAACTAAAGGCAGAGTTCCCCTTAAAAGCCCAATTCAACATGTGACTTATACATTTTTGTCCTTTCTGCGAAGTTTGCTTCGCGTTTAATTTATATGTAGATATTGCATTAATTAATGTTTTATTTGTTTCCAATTTAGTATGAACTCTCTTTTGTTTTTTCCTGAACATTGCTATAACTTGTTATTTAATCTGTTTCTTATCAATTGCAATATAATTTAAACTCTTATTAATCAACTTTATTTTAATGTTTTTTTTTTACAGAATAGTTTGCAATACTTCGTATCGAATTTCTAACACTAGGTAAGTTATTTATTCGAATAAAAAATGTCTTTAACAAAACAATAAAAAAAAACTCTCTTTATCTAATGACAAGATATCTTCTATTAAAGGAAACATATGTATTGATTTGGTTACAAAAAATTCTTACAGCACCCCTTTCCTTCATCTCATTTAATCATATTATTCATTTTACACCCAAAATTATATATTTACTTACATACAAATCATAAATATTTCATGCGTTGTTGACGTATGTTAAAGAACATACAAGTCGTAGTAAAGACTGTTTTTTTGTGAGGCTGTACCTTACAAAACGTAGTATGTATCTTTGAATAAAAAGGATAATAAACTGAACCTTGTAATTTATAAAAATTATTGGTCTGGACATATGCAGTCCGCAATCGTCATAAATAAAATAAATTTTCTGCAATTTTGTGGTTTGGACATGGAAAGAAAAAATTAAAAAAAAAAAATTGAAAATGAAAATGAAAAAGAAGTAAATATGGTTTTTACCTTTTTTGTTTCCTGTTTCCTTTTTTGTGTCCAGCCCTATTTAAGTTCTTGTATGGTTGTTGGTTTAAATGGCATTTTGTATGTTTTATATGTGGATGAAATACATAAAAGGATTGTAAATATTGGCAATTTCATATTTATTGACAGGACATCTTTCATGGTTTATTTTTATGAATAGGTGTCGAAGAGTTGAAATTGAAGTTCTTTTTTTTTGTCGCACACTTCCCGTATAGATGAATATCATGAGTGGGGGAAAGGGTTTCAATTGTGGGTGGATTCTTAACGGAAATAAGGAAAATTATATGGATTTTTTTTTGTGGCCGGGGTTAAATAAATCAAATTAAACTTCTTTATCTTATTATTGTGCCTGCCTCAGAGGTGAAATATGAGTATTTAGAATTTAGTTTATATCAATGTATCTCACACACACATAAATTTCTGTTATATGAATTTTTTATGTGGAACAGTTGATTAAATAGTATTAATGGAGGGTGAACGTATTCAGTCTTAATAAGTAATTTAGTTTTATCAGATTTTTTATTAAACCTAGAAAGAAAGTATAATCGGTCCAGTCCGTTAACCGTGATTGTAGGAGGATAACGACTCATTTGCCCTGAACTTTATAAAGTGAGTTTCTTTCTGCTTATATCAAATTTATCACGATATTAAAGTTTTTAAGCGATTTTTTACGTAATTAAATATTTTATACAATGAGACATATCGCTGGCTCGATATCACAAGGTTGAATGTGAAACAGCAAAAATTTAATGAATGTACTTTGTCCATTACTAGGAAGGGTGATTTTTTAAGAGCTATAGGAAAGTTTAAAAAAAAATACATAAAATTCAGAAAAATTCATGAAATCTTTATTTAAATCGACAGTACGGTCCATATAATTTAATGTTTGAAAATTATTTCATGCAAATGTTGACCGTGTATCTCATGAATAAATGCTTCAATGTTGTCTTCCAATGTGTCAATTGAAGCGGGCATGTGTGTATAGACATGAGCTTTAACATAGCCCCATAAAAAATAGTCTAAAGGCGTTAAATCGCACGATCTAGGAGGCCAATTGACCGGTCCCTCTCAATAAGTCCATTGTTAAGCATGCTGTGTGGCATGTGGCACCGTCTTGTTGAAACCACAAGTCATGCAAGTCATTTGGGCAAAAAAAAATTGGATATCATCTCACGTTGTTGAGTAACAGAGGACCAATTGCCGCAAACGGCGACGAATCGATAATTGATGGTCATCATTAACACTGGCCGATACAGCTGCGATATTTTCTTCACTTCGCACGCTACGTAAGCGTGTTGGTGGTTTAATGTCCAACAATGTAAATTTGGTGCGACATTTAGTCACAACAGCCCGAATAGCCGCTTCAGTGGGTCGATTAAACTGACCATAAAATGGAAGAAGCGCGCAATGAACTTTCTTAACAGAGCACGCATTTTGATAAAATTCAATAATTTGCAAGCGTTGTTCGTTTTTACGACGATTCATGGTTAAATTATAGACTAAACTGAAAATGTTTGACAGTGAAGCAAAACACGAAACGTGCGTCAGCTGTTTAAACCAGTGCTGCCAAAAAGATAATAGCTAAAAAATCACCCGATATATGAACCGACTAAGTAAATTTTAGTATTGCGCTAAGTTTATTGCAGGAGAAAGTATAAAGCTATGGTCCGCAGATTACAATAAGACTTCAAAAAGTAACGGTTTATAGGTAAACCCTAGAAGCGGTAGTGGTATTTTATTTAATTTCAAAAGTAATCTTTATTTACACACATATATTGTTTACATACTCAATCATATGTTTGAGATTTGATTTAAAGAAATTACAACGAATCATATTAATGCATTAAAAATGCATTTGAACCGCTACTTCGTTAGCGCCTCCTTTTACTTCGTGGACATATCTGTATGCCAAGATTTATTTTTCTAGGTTTTAACTTGTTTAAACTTGCATTTAACTCGCTTCTTTTTAATCGGGCCTTTTCTTTTATTGACATATTTATATGCCAAAGTTTATGCTTCTATAGGTTTTAACAATAAAAGTTCCAAAATTGTTTATCTCATATGTTGATGTTCACCTATAATTTTGTGTTTCTAAGTTCAATATTATAGAAAACTCAAAAAGTAGCAACTTGAATTTTATGTTTCTAGGTCCAATACTTACGGAAATTCAAAAAGTACCAGTTTAAGAACAAAAAAGTACCAAAAAGTTCCCTTATAGATTCGTATCCACTCAGGATATTGTATTTTGAATTTTAAGTGTTAAGGTCCAATATTAACGATAATTAAAAAATACCAAAAAGCTGAAGAAAGATATTAAATTTCCCATTTTGGTACCATTTTCAAGAACTGAGCCTAATGGCGGAATATGATTTGAGGAGAAAGCTGGTTAAACTTCCAGTTGATTCTCAGCCCATTAATTGAATATACGACGGAATTGATGCTCCCCTGGCTTTGTTGCTTGCAGCAGTTGAATCTTAATGGATGTGGGTCAAGATTTTTCCTCAAAATGTTCCGAGTTGTGGACGCTCAGAGACCGAGTTGCAAAGAACGGCATTGAATCAATAAATTCGAGTCCTCCATCACACTCACGTTTGCAGCGGCGTAAGTTTCTTCTGTACGCATGATACGGGCTAGACTTAGGTCAAAATTACCGTCGAAAAGGTTAATTTATCTAGTTTCTCCGTATAAGTTTTATTTTCAATACCTAACCTACACGCTAATCGGGAAAAATTCAAAATAGTGCATATGCTAACAATCGAAAAACCCTAGTCTTGAGTTACAAAACATTCATGTTGATAGATATTCAACTCGCATCCCACTAAGCGACCAAAAAGCTCTAAAAGGAAAAGACCTAAGCTTTCTTTTGAGCAGATTAAAAATTAAATTTAAAAAAATATTTTGATTTTGCAAAAACAAAGTAAAAAAAATGTCGATGTACGGAGTTGACAAGTCTCGCATATCTTGCAATATGTAAGCAGTTGGCAGTACTGAAAACATTCAAACTCCTTGCTATGAAGTTCGAGCTATCTAATCTCTGCTGCATTGTTCGAACCTGTCATGCAGCTCCTGTTAAATAGTAACAGGACACAGATGTTTCCTCCTTGCAACCGAACTACTATACTAGTACCAATTGGAATTTGGAAAACATCTACCCGCGTAAGTTTGGGTAGCACCACATTGTGAGAAAATTATTTTGAAACAAAAAGCCTAGTCTTTGTTCAGTAACTAATCTTTTGCAAAGGAAACACTGCTACAACCAAGATTTTATTTTTGGACCAATTTTTGGAAAGGATTGCAACGGGTACCGACGGAGAGTTTTCACCTGCCTTCCCCTCGGGCTTGCGCTGTGTAAGGGCACACAGAAACAACCGTATTAGGATGGTGTTACTAATCCCACCTTAGTATCATAACGCTACTAACCTTTCCTCCCAGACATAAAATGTCTTGTCCACCTTGGCTCCAAAAACAACCGTGTAGTGCAACATTCAATGCATAAGAATTTTCACACTCTCGATTAGAGCACATGGCCTAGGGCGCAACCATGTGCACTACTCCTCTGAGAGAGGCTACTAGTCCGAATACATCAAATGCCCACTACACCACAACTTTCTGACATCTCTACTACGAACCACTCCAAACAACCACACGTCTCCAACGCTGACGGACTTTCCTTCACAAATAGTGTTACAGACAAAAATTTGGCTTTCTGAATCAAATCCCTTGAAATTCCAAGAGTCTCCACTACAAGTGGCTGATAAACCAATACCTCTCCATTGATCAGCATAGGTGTGAATGCCCACCTGCGGGCCACTGATCCGCGAGGAAACCCATATGACCTTAAGTACTATGGTCAATACTTCACGCCATTGAATTAATTCAAGGGCGCTAGACTTTTGGAATTCGCTCTGCCATTTCCTAGCGAAGTCTCAACTAGATCCTTGTATTTTAGCCATCTCAAAGGGATGTTTCCAGGGATTACCACGGGGAGGTAATACATAGGCTTTTGTTGCAAGTTGAAGGTATACCAATAGGGCCTTCCTTCAGAATAAGCTACTTAATCCCTTAAGCTAAGAACAATAGGTTATTAATTAGATGAATAACAAAAACACCTATTTGGTCCAAATATCAAATTTTGATCCTACTAACACAGAGTGTCCTTAGCCGATCTTGTTAAAAAATTTCATCCCGACCGGAAGACATTGGTTTCGTTAGCTCACTTAAGATAAAACACCCCATATAAAAATTCAGATAATTTTAAAATTGTCTATAAAATTTTAGCTAAATGTTCTATTAAGGCTTTCACACAAGTCTAAAGTATTTTGACGAAAATGCTTTCCTATTCTAATTATTGTTGGAAAATTAAAAAAAAAAAACAATAACAAGTTATCATGGCAGGGTTGCATTTTCCTCAAAATACCTAAGACTTATGTGATATTGTAAAATACCCTTAAATAGCATAAATAGGATGCATTTTTTACCCTCCACTACTAGTGATGAATGAGGATGTAATAAAGGCCTCTTTACTTCAACGTAAACGAATACGTTGGGAATCAGCTGTTCCATTTTCCCTACCAAGCTTATGTTTAAATAGGAAGTCATCGTAAACGTGACATTTTTCTATTTTTACGCATCAGCTGTTAAAAATTATATGTTTGCTTATGTTTATTGATAAAGCGAACATTCAATCGACCAACACGACGTTTTTTTATATTTTTATCCAAAACTCCTAAATAAAAAAAGCTTAAGTTTAAAAATTATATAAATTTTGACAAACTTTCTGTTTTAATTTTTTTCACATTTCAACATATTTACGTATTTTAAGATACTTTCAGCCGTTGAAATTGACCACAATGTTTATGTGTCCGCAACATTTACGTAAGACTAACGAGGCCTTTAGCTTGTCATTTCATCTAAAACCTTTTTAATATTCATCTAAGACCCCATAAAGTATAATAAATATTATATTCTAAGCCGTTAAGTAATTTTAAGAAGATTTAGCCATGTCCGTCTGTTGAATAATTTTCCATAGGTCTTACTTAAATTCCGTTTCTAAAAATCACTTTATGCGTATTAAGTAATTCTGAAACATATCATAATACATATCGATACCTTCCCGCAAGAATGTATTAAGCGACATTTCTAAAATTGTGAAGGAAACGAAAAAAACGTCTCATTTAGTTATTTATTTTTCGAATTTTATTGAAAGGAACATATTTGGAAAGCGATTTTCAGAATACAAAACATATTTAAAAAAGTGACTTAGTATAATTTCTTTGGCGGATAATACAAGTTACAGGGTGCAACATTATTCCAGTGAGAAAACTTGACGGTTGATACAATTTTATTTTCACTCTAGTTTCCTTTGCATCCATGATAGGGCAGCGAAACCCAGGCCAAAATGTGGCGCTAAACTTCTAGTATAGTTCCACATCAAAAAGTCATTTTCGAAAAAAGTGTCGCTTAATACATTCTTGGGGGAAGGTATCGATATGTATATTATTAAAATTTGGCCAAATTAAATTTTATATGACTTTTTGGAATAGACTTTAAACGCCCAAATCCGCACATGGAATGGCAAACTACTTTCTGATATTACAAAATAAAAGACTTAATCCAATTTACTTTCCCGCTTGACTGGGTAAATTTTTTTACTTGGAAGTTGTTCCAAGTTCTTAATAAAAATTAGCATTAAGTATTTCCTTATATTTTTCTTTAAATTTCAACAATATCTCTTTTTTGAAAAAAATTAAGCTCATTAATATTTTCCTACTTCAAGGATTACTAAGCCTGGAACAAAGGCAAAGACAAACATAAACATAAACACAAATCAATTAATAGCTTTAATATTATAAATGACTTCCTATAAAATATTTGTTAGTTTATCCAATTAATACGTTGAAGAAAATGTTCGTTGGTTTCTTATCAACTGCTCCCAAGGAACTTCTTACACTTCATTAAAAATCCAGCTAAAGTTTTTCGTTGTTAAATAAATAAATATTTAATTAATTGACATTTTTGTTTAAACAAACTACAAGCTTAAATAAAAACGCCAACCCACTCACTTGTTCAGATACAGATACTGGATACAAATCTATTTGTTTGAGTTGTCCTTAACTAATCGATGGCCATCAATTATGTTGATAGATTGGCTGCTTAAGGAATAAAGACTTTTAAGAATGAAATAGTTTTTCTTTACTCTTTTCAAGAACAAAAACCATAATAAAATGGGTGGGGAAGGGGAAAAGTAGTTAAGTGGTGTGTTTTACGTAAAGGTTTGTTTAACTAGCTACTCAATCTTGTGGTATTTTATAAGAAACTTAAAGGAGGGGAAACAGTAATATAAGAAGAAAAAAGGAAAGCGGCCGTTTAAAATGCGTTGTAACTTACCTCTTTTTAGGTAATTGAATTTTAAAGGACACAGCAATAATTCACTAAATCTTAAGAGTTGGCTGTTTGGTTATATTTACGACATTTTTGTAATTTGTTTTGGCATTTCGCTTACTTTTATTCTGTGTAAAAGGCAAAAAGCGGCATTAATTTGTTATAAATGTAGTGGAAACAGAGATTCGGGAAATAGACCGAACAATCAAATAAATAAGGTAAACAAAAGAAGAATTTGTTAAGGAAGATTAAACAATAATAAAAAAAGGATTCTGTGAGGGATTTTCTAATTTTTATAATTATTAATGATTAGAGACACCATATAAATGAATAAAGTTTGTGATTTTTAATGGAAAATTATTTGTAATTAATTCCCCAATAAAAAAGTTCTTATTTTGCGAAACTCTAAAGAAAAACTTATGAAAAGTAAGCGCACAGTCAACTTTGTAAGTGAATGTATTCTTTACCAATTTTTTAAAAAATATAACATTCAAAGGCCCACGGCATTCTTTATTACGAAGCATGTTTGTGAGGAAGAATATTAAAAAATGGCTTTTACAACAATAAATAAAACTGATCACCACCACTTTCCAGTGTTTAGATGCGTTTAAGAGAGCGCGTTTATGTCACAAAAGTATTGATTCAAAGCGGAAACTCTCCATATAAAATGCATGCCTTCCATAGGCGAGGTGGTAAGCGAAAGTTTTGCATGTCTCCCTAAGTACTTTTTAAGCACCATTTTTTATTATTCGACTGATTTTAGCCGTTTTACTTAATTTTTTAGTTCAAGCCAGTAATTTTTATATGTCCATTTTAGAATATTGAATAAACCGGTTATTTTAATAATGTGAAATTTTTATATGTTTTCCTTACATTTTCCTGCAGATGAAATTGGACCACCTGATCCATTTTGATAAAATGGACTACTCCATGGACCATCTCATTGTTAAAAAGTGTTTGTAGTGAGACGACATGTCTTCGTATTTTAACGACATGCTTTCGTTTTTAAACGACTTGAAAACTAGTCCTCTTGTGTATACCATGGAGTAGATTTAAAACTACTCCTTAGTAGTCCAAAGGTAGGTTATATGGTCCTGCTCTAGCACATCGTTATGTTAAATAGACCATGTTTTTTCCATACGTTTGGGTTACTTTTGGACTAGTCCTGGTCCCTTGTGGGCTACTCTTTACACGCGTGTTTGGACTGGTCCTATTATTTGCAGGGTAATTTTAGTATTTTTCTAATTGTAATTAGGGCTGCCAGACTTGGGGATTTATCCCCATAGTTGGGGATTTCTTTCGAGCAAAAAGGATAAAGAAAGTCATTTGGGATTTAAAAAAAAATTCGGGGATTTTTTGGGAATTTTACACATTTTAAATATATTTTCCCTTCCTTTATTATTTATGCTTATGTTTCTTTGTTTCGTATATAAAATACAAAAAAAGTAGCAAAACTTTTATCATACTCGTATACAGTGTAAAGAGTCGTAATTAAGATTACCATTTTTGTTAAGTGTGTAAAAGGTTCTTAATAACTTTTGTTATTATTATTGAGGGAGTGTTTTAAAAAGGAAGAATTTAAAAAAATGAATCCAAAACCGTTGACAACACATACAATTTTTGATTTTTTAAAGACAGTTTTATGTAAATATGTCTTCCCCAAAAATAAGTAAATATGAAAAACAATATAATAAAGTTTGGGACCGAGAATGCTGGGGTATAAGTAAGTACTTATGATGCATCGAAGTATTAAAAAAATTTTAAGGATGGCTAAAACCGATTGAACAAGCTCCAAATTCTTAAAAATTGGCTCATTCGTCTTCAAAAACAGCATATTGTTCTGCTTGTAATTCCTCACTGCAACCGCATAAAAAGGATTTAAAAAAAAACATGCCGAAACCAGTCGCTACAAACAAAATTAAATAATATTTTTTACTGAAAATTTTTATATGAAGTTTTTTGGGGATTTCTTATTAAAATTTTTCTTGCTATTTTTAACAAAAAATTTAAAATTTGGTCAGAAAAAAAAATATTAAGATTTAAAGTTTTGTTTTTTAAATTAGGGATTTTTTTAATTTTTTGGGGCAAGGAAAAAAGTACCTTGCAGCTCTGATTGTAACCCTTAGTCTAGACGAACAATTTGTTTGGCAGTTATTGGCGTGGCAACTATAAAATTCTATTGCCAACACTAGATATTAGCGTGTGGACTGCATGTATTTAAACACATGTTCAGCAACAAATGTTATAATATATTGCTGAGCAATTATCTTTTAACACAAGCTGTCAAAATCAAATATCAGTTACAAAAAAGGAAAAATTTTAAACTTAAAACATAAAATTTACAAATTAATAATAAAAAAATAATTAAAAATAAATTGGTTGCCAAAGGAAATGTAAGTATTTATTTACATACAAATTCATGTTTTGTGTTTAGACATACGTTTACTCCACTCCGAAAAAAATGTTAAACATAGAACGTTTCTGTGATGCCATTCTGCCGATGTTATTGCTTATGTTTACAAATACAAATTGCGCGTATAGACGTAGGGTAATGTTGGGCAAATTTAAAATGTTACAAAAGTCAAAAAAAAAAAAAACAAGTTAGAGTGCTATATTCGGCTGTGCCGAATCTTTGATACCCTCAACCGACAGTTCGAATGTTTTAAGAGTAGTATCTATGTGATGTCATTTATTATTAATTTATCTTTATGAAAACAGACATCTGCATTAAAATTGGCTGCGGCTTAAACCTATATTAAATTATTGACCGACAATCACAAAGTTAAATGCTTTTTTTTTAGCAATTTTAACAAGCTTAAATAAAATGTCATGATTCGTAACAGTTTAAGCCGAACTTAAATGATTTTCAGGAGGGCAACTTATATTGGAGCCATGGTAAGCTATGAATCATCCCAAAAATCTGCAGAGAAAACATAAATTTCAATACAGCCCAGCAATTATTTTTAGCGTTTTCAGTGAATTTCAGAAGGCTGCTAAAATGGGATCTAAGGTAAACTATGGACCGTATATCACAAAATTCCATCATATTTTTTCTGGCCACATAAAGCTAAGCTGGAAGAAAGTTTACCGCAATATCTATATCTTCTACGGTTTTAGGCGTATTTAATTATTTTACAAGGGTGGGCTTTTTATGGGGCCTAGGGTAAATTATGGACCGTTCTTCACAAAATTTTATAGTCTTATTTCTGGTTCAATAAAACTGTGCTGTACCAAATTTTGTTATGATAGCATTATTTTTTACGGTTTTAAGCGTACTAAACTGTTTTCCGGAAGTAGGGTGTATATGGGCCCAGCGTAAATTATAGCCCGTTCTGCACGAAATTTCACAGTCTAATTTCTAGTCCTACAAAACTTTTATGTACAAAATTTTGTTATGATAGCATTATTTTTTACGGTTTTACGCGTACTATACTGTTTTCCGGGAGTAAGGCTTATATGGGGCCTATGGTAAATTATGGCCAGATCTTCACGTGATTTCCAGTCGAAAAAAACGAATTCTTGCAAAATCTTATTTAATTCTGTGCATTATTCCACCATTTATGTTAGTTTTTGTAACAAAATTATCAATTTTTTTTAGGTGGTGGTTCCACATTTTGATTCATATCTCCGATCCTACTACCGATTTTGCTGGATTTCAATCCCAAACTGCTTAGGATAACTACAACCAATTTGACATCAAGTTTTTTTATTTCTTTTGAGTTTTTCGAAAGTGAGCGTGTTTTCAACAGACGGACAGACAGACGGACATGGCTAAATCGACTTAGAATTACTCAAGGACCCATAATATATATATATGATATATATAAAAAAGTTTTACACGGAATGACGAACTTAGTTTACCCTCTTCACAACTAATTGTGGTGGAGGGTATAAAAAAAAACAGAATAAACGATGTAATTACCCTGCGGGAAATTTGTGTCAATTGGTCCAACAGACTGGTCCTGAGAGTTGTAAAAAAAAACAGGTACAAAAAGAAAGAACTCATGACCAGTGAAAGGAGAACCAATTATGTAACTGGTTTATGAAGAACAAAGAGGTTAAAAAAGTAATGAATTACAGAACTGTCTTCACCGGTGGTGTGATACATATTTTTTTGGACTTTCTAAAATTTGGGTCTTGAATTTAATTCTAGGACTTGTCACTAAACACGTCAATTGAGAAAAGGTGTGTGACTGGTCAAATGGTGTCAATTGACCCCATGTAAAAGTGATAGGTCTTATTCATAGAAAGTGTTAAAACTAGAACCGGTCTCTACCACCAAAGACCTTTATTATGTCTTGTTGTGTTAGTGCGCCAACAAATTACTTTCAATTGCCAACAATTTTTGGATTATCTAAAAATGGTTACTTAAGAATCACTTTTAATAACAAAGTGCACATTTCAAATGGAAATGGAAATTTAGTTTTATGTAAAAACAGTTATTTTTAAAAAAATTATTGTTATTATTTTTCATAGACAATAAAATAAGTATATTATTAATAGTAGTTCTACTTGCAAATATCATATTCTTTGAATTATATTATACCTATCCAATAACCTTGATAATATTCATCATTTTTACTACATTTCGAAATGTCCTTTTTTCGTTTGAAATATATGGTCACCGTAACTATAATTCTCACTTGATTTTAATGACCTCCCAGGCATCCTAACAAATTGAAATGTAAGAATGTACGCGGATGACGTTCAAATTTATACCAGTTATAATAATGCCTTAATCGACTAGAGTATTATCTTTATTAATCAGCAAATTCATCGTATTTATACGTGAGCAACGGCAAATATTTTGGAAATGAATCCTTAAAAATCTAATTGCATAGTTATTCAATATACTTATAAATAATCAACAAATTGAAATAGTAAATGCTTTTAAGAATCTCGGAATATTTTTTAATAACACTCTTACGTGGTCGAACCACATTAACTTTGCTTTTGGTCGCACCTTTTCTATGATTATAACTAGGCCAACCAAAAAAAAGTAAATGCTTATTTTTTTGGTATACAAGATAGAATGTTTTTGATTGAAAAAAAATTCCGATCATAAAAAATAAAAAGGATAAGCTATATTTGTTAGGGCTTTTTTTTTTGTTGCTTATTTTGGCAATATCGGCTTTTTTAAAGTTTTTTTTTACTTATTTTGCCATTTTAACAGAATTTTTTTATACGAAAAAAACTTATTTAAATAATTTCTGCAAAAATCGTAATTATTTTTTCTTTTGATATGTCACTTTTTTTTAATAAATACTAAAAAAAATTAACCCTATTTGTGCTGTAACAAATGCTTTTGTGCTGATATGTGTAACACCGTAAAATATTGGGTAACTTTCTGGACTGCAAACTGTCTTGGAAGAGAAATACTCAGGAGAGGATGAGAAGGGGACTCAATGCATACTACACATGCAGGAACTCCATTGGTAAGAACTGGGGTCTTAGGCCTGATATGGTAAACTGGATTTAAACATCGGTTGTTAGGCCTATACTTACCTATGGATGCACTGTTTGGTGGGGTGCGTTGGGAGTGGACAGCTATAGGAAGATGCTCAGCAAGGTTCAAAGAAGTGCATCTCTTGGCATCACAAGCGCAAGGAGAAGCACTCCGGAGGCAGCGCTGGACATCCTACTATATCTATCCCCTATTGAGCATTATGTGAGGAGTGTGGCAGCTAGGAACCTACTTAGACTTTACGAGTCTTCTTTAGTTAGACCTAGGCGGGATGATCACCTGAGAATTTTATACGAGATGGGTCTGCTTGATCAGGGTATTTCTCTCGAGGGAATTTCGGAACATAAGACTATGACCCTGGACTTCGGTGCAACACCACCAGTGGAGTTCCCGGATAGGGAAATTTGAAGTGGATCCAATGGACTGTTTGAGGGTTGGGCAGTATTTACGGATGGATCCAAGATGGAAACCGGCACTGGTGCCGGTGTATATATCGCGGACACCGAGGTGAGAAGGTCGTTCAGACTCCCCGATGAGTGCAGTGTCTTCCAGGCTGAGATCCTAGCGATCTGGAGGGCGACGGATGTAATACTGGAACACATCGTGGGTGGCTCTGTGATGACAATCTACGTCGATAGTCAGGCGGCGCTGAGGGCATTGACAAATTATACGGTGCGATCGTGCCTGATCGCTCGGTGTAGGAATGCTCTTGGTGAACTCATGGAGGCATTCAATGTAAGGCTGTGTTGGGTACCTGGACACTGCATGGTTGATGGCAATGAGGTGGCTGACGAACTCGCGAGAGAGGGTTCGAATCTGGACTTAGCGGTAAGGGACAGGGGGGTTAAGCCCCCACCTATGTTACTTCTATGGGTTGATACGGGAGAAATTCCGTGATAACGTTAACCGATCCTGGGGGGACAGAACGGATTGCAGGGTGTCTAGGGCACTATGGCCAAGATTGGACGCGGGGGCAACCAGGGTTCTACTGGGATTGGATAGCGGTAGTCTTAGAACGCTTATAGGGTTCTTGACGGGTCATTGTCCTGTAAGGGTTTTTGCGGGCAGATGGGGCAACGCCATACCGGACTTCTGCAGATTGTGCGATGATTCAGAGGAGCTAGAGACGATCGAGCATGTACTGTGCCATTGTCCCAGGATGCAGGGCCTCAGACGGAAATGGCTAGGAGATAGGTTTCACGACGAACTGGGGTGCATCGCTGGATGTAGTCCGGCGGATCTACTGGTGTTTGTCAGGGAAATAATGCGGTTGTTTCTGTTGGGGGGACTGTAGAGGGGTCAATAGTTCTACGCGGTATTTTCTACAACTTACTAACTTTCTATCTTTCTTGATTTTGTCCATCTTATACTTATTTTCTTTACTGTCTTCTCTTATTTCTCTTGTTGAAGGGATTCACAATGGACCATATTGGTCTCCGAGTGGAGGTGTGCCCTTGGGCGCATAACCCTTCTTAACCTAACCTTACCTTGGTCCTAAAGCACACCGATCTAACGATGTCCGTCCGGCTCGCTGGTTAGCTGTTAATGTAACCTTATGCACAAAAATTACAGGTCGCAATTTTGAAGAAAATTAAATGAAATTTGCTACATAGGTTCTAATCGGCACAAGGTGAATCGGTCCCAAATTTCATGCGCCTATACTATCGCTATCAAACCAATTTTAATGAAATTTAAAACATATGAAGATAGATCCATAATTATATGGATACATAAGGCATGCATTTTTTAAAAAGTAGGTCCACGAGGGGAGATAGGAGGCAATTTTATGTTACTCTGTCTTTGTATTACGCCTGTTTATCGACGTATTTTATTATTTGCTTGTTTAAGTTCTTTTTCATTGAAAATTCCATAGCTGTTTTCAAACGATCAAATTCCTCAGTCACTCAGTCACTCAGTCACTTCATACAAAAATACTCTGTTTGTAACTGCTTTTTACCATCATAGCTTGTAACGTCTTATTTCTTTTTAAGTATAGTTTTTGTATAAAGTAACGTCTGTTAGTTCCCTTTCTCTCTGTTTTTAGCATAGTAACGCTTTTTTTTTTGCTTTTTAATATAGTTAAAGGCTTAAACTTTAAGCTATAAAGAATTTCTTTGTTAAATTTATGTAGAATTCATAGAAAGATTGCATATTATACTGGTAAAGTCCTGTGGTCACGAGATTAACATCGAACAATTTCGCGAATTTAACCATAAAATCGCAAATCAATTCGTAATACTTTATCGATGGTCTTATATGTAAAGTGAAAACTTTACACAAATTCTTGATTCACGGAACCGATATAGTACCCCATACTCCATTGCCAATAGCTCAACTTTCTGATGAGGCACAAAAAGCGCGTAATAAGGATTTTAAAGTTTTAGAGAATAATATGCTCGCGAAAAATAGAATGAAGATATTTCTAATCGGTTTTTTATAACTTCAGATCCTTTAATTTCAAGAGAAAACAAACATTATGATAAAAACCTACATGATTTAAATTTACCACAAACAGCACTTGATTTGTATTCTGCTAAATATTTTCAATGATGATGATAACATGAAGATGATGATTATGATGAAGGTGAAGGAGAAGATAATTATGAAGATGATTTCTAATTCAATATTTAAACAATACATTGTTCAAAAAAATTACATATTTTGTTTTTAGTTTATTAAATAAAACAAAATTAAAATTCCACTCAAATTTTAATTTTAATAAATTACAGGCTTCCCTCAATTAATCTTCGTTTTGTATATGTTTCACCCCACTGTGCGTCGGCTGAGAGTGTAAACCTGCTAAATCCATTTTTTACATTTTATGAAATTTTGATACCGTTCAAAAGATAAAGAGACGCCACATCGAGTAAGAAAAACATTTAAGTCAGTTAAGAACTCTATAGACTATTAGAAATTAAATGTGTATATAAAAATATGCTTCTTAAGCTAGAAATATAAATACTGGAAGTTTTTTGCCTGCCCTGTAAAATTTGCTAGAAGTTAGTTAGCAGGTTAGCACTCTTAAGCGACGGTATACTTATAGCCGCAAAGAGGCTGACTAACAAGACTTTGCGTGATAGGACAAACGTCTTCTAGGGCAAACTAAATATGCTGGAACTGTGTCTACGAAGAACAAACAGAAAACAAAACCATGTTCGAGCTAAGGATTGAAAAGCTCATTAGTTTTTTTTTATTATTTTAAAGTATATCATGGTTTCGTAACCCGAGTGAAATTATATCTGGCACAAATTTGGGATAATAAAAAATTAGTTTTCGCTTCTATAAGAGCTCCTAGCCCAAGACACCTTCCTTCCATAATTTTTTTTTTAAACCTTTTCTTTAGCTTCACTTCGGAAAATCAAATCTTGTAACGTTAATTTTACCGCCTTATACTCAATGCAAATGGATGAAACTTTGCAGGCATACATATTCCCGATGACAATATACGAATACATGGGCGTAGCCAGGATAAAATCTAGGGGGGCGGGCAAAATTTTTAAAACCTTTTCTTTAGCTTCACTTCGGAAAATCAAATCTTGTTACGTTAATTTTACCGCCTTATACTCAATGCAAATGGATGAAACTTTGCAGGCATACATATTCCCGATGACAATACACGAATACATGGGCGTAGCCTGGATAAAATCTAGGGGGGGTGTGGAATTTTTTTAAATATTCTTTTTTAAGAAAAGCGTTTCTTAAAAAATTTTTTTTTAAATGTTCTTATTTTAAACTAACAAAGTTATTACCGAATATTTTATTTTCCTCCATTTAATTTTCATTACTTGTATTTTAATATTTGTGCTAGTATATATCCATTAAGATATCTTTTGAGTTTGTTAAATATTGAAAGCAATGTTTTATAACAACTTCCTGAAATGCCAAAGGATAAAAACTTTTGCTTTGTGAGGACACTTCAAATAATGAATTGACAGACCAAGAACTACATACATATTCACATACATCTTTGCATAAATGCAAATGTAACAATAAAATCTACAGACCAAGGAAATTTAAAAAAATAACAAAATCCTGCAGGATGTTAATTTTACTACACTAAAACATATAAGAAAGTAACAAAACGTATAAAAAACTTTTTCCTTGCAACTTGACGACATTCAAAAAGCAATATTTAACAATATTCTTATTAAAAAAAAGCAACACAAATACAGAAAGAACACATGGATCTTAAAGAAATTTATGTGTATGAACACTTTTGAAACACAATCGCAAATACAAATGCATTTAAAATTGGACTTATGTATGAGTGTAAAAGTTTAAAACTTCATCAAGTGTGAATAATACATCATGTTTGGTAATAAACTAAAGTGTAACAAACAAAATAAAAAGTGACCTTTTGGTAAGTGCATCAAACCATACGAACTAAGATGGTCCAAAGACGAAGGAAACCCCAAAAGAAAAATAAGAAGAGAATGTTGATGAAGTATAAGAAAGGCCGTATAACCAAGAATACAAGAAATTCGAATGGCCAAAAGCAAAATTACATTTGTGGTTAAATAGAGTGTTGTTGAGTAATGACACATCGTATATGAACGTATGTTCAAGTATTTGATGAAACATTTTTGTCAAAGAAATTTAATTAAGAAGTTGTTAAACTGAAACGTTTTTACAAAAACAGTAACAATTTCAATGAGACACAGAGAGAGAGAGAGAGAAAGACAGAGGGAGAGACAGTTCAACATATATTTGCCCACACATAAGAATAAAACACAGTTTTCTTTCCTTAACTTGAAAAATGATTTCCCGATGTATCCTTATGCATGTGTAATTTTCTTGGACAATATGTAAATAATGACCACTTGTTTTTTAGTTTCCATTATTGTTTGTTATAACTCGAGGATATTTAAATGTCAAAGTAATAAGATTTTATTTGATTATCAAAATAAAGAAACATGATTTCATTGTGATTTTTGCTTTTAGTGGAACTTCTTTGAAATTTAATTGAGTTTTATGACTTTAAAGGATGTTAAACAAAAACAGCTGCTTTTTATTTCTATATTAGAACAACTTAGTTTGGAACATAAAATCAAACAGCATAATTGAATTAAAATTGTTATCTATTGGGAAAAGAATCCATACTTACAATTGAAAAAAATAATGTACTAATAACCATCATAATACGAGTAGCAAAATAAAATTATTATAAATAAGAGTAGAAGCATTACAACCATATGTTGCGGGGTTTCGAGTGAATTGAAAGTACCCCATAGGAAATTTTAGTTCAAAGTTAGAAAATAAGTTATATACTCGTACTAAAAAAAATATCGGAAAGGCTGCAAAAGCAATGGCTTCTGAAGATGTTATGAGTCATGACATCCTAACTTATGACAATATGGAGGTAATAGAAAGTGCATAATATTTAAGCTATATTTAAAGTGAGAGTAATGTTATGCACTCCTTTATCAAAGGTTTATACAAACCTTATGGATAACACTGTATTTGATTATAGGTGACTTACCATATCGACATAATCATAACCATACAAACCAATTCAATTTTAGTTCCTACGGTCATCGTGTCGGCTGTGGCGTTATGTTTATGTTCACAATCTTCAACATAGATTATGATTTTTTTTATTTGCTTCTTAAAACTTACTTTCATTTTGAAAACATGTACCTTTATAGCCGTTTCACACTTACCAACATCTAACATCTACCATCAATTTGGGAAGATTTTGAACTTTTCCCTTAGGAAAAACATAGAGTTAAAAATCAACATATTTAAAAGATGTTTCTATCTTAATGTATTCCATTATACAACTTCCGACTATTTTATGGTGTTTTCTTTTCTACAAGAACAAAAAATACCACATTTTAAAAGGTGCATGTATAAAATTGCCGAACATGTAATACTGCAATTTTTTATTTCACGAGAACAAAACACAAAATTGGATCGTCCTGTTCTTAATAGCTGACATCTTCAATACCCTGCCGTCAAATGAGTAGCTAACTACAAAAAAAGCCAACTTTAAGTTAGCTTGTATAGACTAACTTAAAGCCAACTACTAAGCAATGCAAAATTTACATTAACCAAAGTGTATACAAACACTGTGAATTTTAAGTATAGAGAGCCAAGTCGATTGGCAAACAAACGGCTCCAAGACCCACAAAAGATTTAATTATTTAGGGCCATTATTACAATATAAGGAGTAGAAACTGGTAATCGGTAATGGCCAGGTTATACTATAATTAAAAAATTAAATAAAATAACTAAATACAATTTTAATAAAATAGTTAATTTAAAAAAACCAACTTAAAGTAGTAAGTTTATAGCTAGCTACAAAAAGTTAACTTTAAGTTAACGGCTAGGTAGCTAACTTTAAAGTTAACTGCAAGTAGTGCAGAGTCGGACAATTCACTACTTCCTAGGACATCGCAATGTTAAAATAGTTAGTTAATTCCATATAAAAGTAATACAAGTGTCAACCACCACTACTTGAGAAATAGTTAGCTTTCAGTTAATTTAAAGTTAACTGAATGTCCGACAGGGTATATACAAAAAATTTGTATGTAGTATATAAATCAAAAAGTGTGTTCTTCAAAATATACAAAAAAAAAAAAAAATACATAAACCCAAATTTGTTTGGGCATTTCATAAAATATGTAAACAAGAAAATACCTTTGCCAGATTGCCCATTTATTAACATTAAGTTTTTACGATTTCTTGATTTGGCGTTTTTTTCAAAAACAATTTTATTACACCGAATCCCTTTAAATTTTATATAACTGACAACCTAGCATTAACAATGTAATGCTTTCTTTTGTTTTCGCTATAAAATAATAGAATAGAAACTTAAAATTTTTACTGTCCTGATTAGAGGCGATTTTTCTCAACTTCGTCTGGTAGCCCTATATATAAACAGAAGCCATCTTTTTACAGGGCATTAAGGCTAGATTACACTATCTCACAAGTCTGACGTATTCCATAATACTTTGTGAGATAGAAATCTAATGAGTTTTGTTGCGACTGTCAAAAAAATCTAATAAAACATGATAGTTTGTATTCACACCATCACACAAAGTATAAACACTCACACATGAAATAAAATGCAACCCTGATCCAATGAGTGTTATTTTTTTTTTGTTTTTTTTTTTTTTTTTTTTTATTGAATCTTCATATATTAAATATGAACTAACAATAATTAATCAAATCTTAACCTAATACGTTATTTTATCTCCTGCCAGTGCCAGACAAAATTTTCTTCATCACGGGTTATGTTCACTTTTATAGGTGTTTATCGCTCATCTAATTGGGTAAGTGCTGCAGTGTCTCTTCTTCTTAAGCGAGTGTGGCCGCCATGATTTAAAATATTTCGAGCTAGTGGATTTGGGTGTTGTTCAAGCCTTTTTAAATATTTTATTGCATATTTTGTAATCATAGATTTCACTAATGGCACATTGAGATCCTTATGAATGTTTGAGTTTTTAACATACCAGGGAGCGGCTGTGATTATTCGAAGAAGTTTATTTTGGCGCCTTTGAATTTTGTCGATATTAGAGGCCGAGGCAGTGCCCCATAGTTGAATACCGTAGCACCAGATAGGCTTTAAGATAGAGTTGTAAAGTAGAAGCTTGCAATCGAGACTAAGGACAGAATTTCTTCCAATAAGCCAATGAATTTGAATGGCTTTTAGTTTCATTTGAGTTAATTTTGCCTCTATATGGCATTTCCACGTTAATCGCCGATCCAGATGTATACCGAGATATTTAACATGCGAATGTTGAGGAATTATTTGATTATTGATTGTAATAGGGGGGCAAGATTCCCGGCGCAAAGTGAATGTTATATGTACACATTTTTGCTCATTGACCATTATCCTCCATTGTCTTAACCATATTTCTAGTTGAAATATATGATGCTGTAAGTAACGCGATGCTTCATAACGATTTTCGTGGACGCTTAGAAAAGCTGTATCGTCTGCAAATGTTGAAGTTTGTGTGTAGTTGCTTTTTGGCATGTCCGAAGTATAAATTAAGTATAATAGGGGGCCCAGGATGCTGCCTTGTGGGACTCCAGCGGCAATGGGCTGAGGTGAACTTAAGAAATTTCCTTCTTTAATAATAAATTGACGACCGACTAAGTAGCTTTCTAGCAGCTTGTGTGTGTTTGCTGGTAAATTTTGCTTCAATTTGTGTAATAAGCCTTCATGCCAGACTTTGTCAAAAGCTTGCGAAACATCGATGAAGAGTGCTGAGCAATATTTCTTTTCTTCAAATGCTTTTCTTATGACATTTACTATTCGATGAGTCTGCTCGATTGTGCTGTGTTTTCTTCTAAATCCGAACTGATGGTTTGGAATACATCTATTTTCACTTAAAATTGGTGTTAATTTTGAAACTAATAATTTCTCAAACAGCTTTGACATATTTGATAATAAGCTAATAGGTCTATAAGACTCAACTTTTGTATGATCTTTACCTGGCTTTGGTATCATGGTAACTAAGGAAACCTTCCATTTTTCAGGATAGTATTCAAGGCGTAAAATAGCATTAAAAATAAAAAGAATAATTTTCTTTGCTATGCGAGGTAGCTCCAAAAGCATTTTATTACTGATTTTATCAATACCAGGTGCCTTCTTAGTGTTTAAGTCACAAATAGCCTTTTCGATTTCTCTTATCTCAAATCTGAGGGGAATAGCTGCTCTAGCAGCAACAGGTAGTAACTCGACCGCAATATTGTGAGATATATTTGGTGTAAATACGTTTTTCAAATGATTTACAAACAGGTTTCCTTTTTCATTATCATTTCTTGCCCAACTACCATTCAAGTTTCTTAATGGTGGCTTAGATATAACTGGCCTTTTTAGATTTCTAGCTGCACGCCATAATGAGTAGTCAGATTGTGGAGTTGCATCAAGTTCCTTAAGATATTTTTCTAGAGAAGCCGTTTTCTGATTCTGTAGCGACTTTCTTAGCCTTTTTGTGCATTCTTTTAATAAAATCTTAAGTTGCGGGGATCTGTAAAGTTGCCACTCTCTTCGAACTCTCCTTTTTTCAGTCAAGAGCCGCTCGACATCTGAAGAACATATTTTATTATTTTTAATTTTTTTGGGGGTAACGCTGGAGTGTTGAACAGCTAGTTTAAGATAACTGTCAAAGTTAACAAGAGAGAGATCCACATTCTCCGGTGTACTAAGCGGAATATTTTCTGTGCAATGGGCACTGAGAAATTTTTTATATTTTAACCAATTTATTTGTGTGGCTGGCGTCGCTAAGTAACCTGACGGAAATACAATTCTATTTGGGTTCGATATAGTAACAATTGTAGGTGTGTGGTCGGATGATAATTCTAGGGAAGCTTCAACATGAATCATTTCTGTGGGGATGTTTTTAACCACGCCAAAGTCGATAACATCTGGAATTTTTTGCTGATCAGTAGGCCAATATGTTGGTTGCCCGCTCGCGACCACATTTAAACCCATTTTAGAGATTGTGTTAAACAAAACACGACCTTTTGGTGTTATAAGTCGTGACCCCCAGAAGGTATGTTTAGCGTTATAATCGCCAGCGGCCAGAAAACAGGGTCCTAATGATTTATAATATTTATAATATTGGCCTTCTGATATGGAAAATCTAGGTGGAGAGTATAAAGAAGAAATTACTATGTTTCGATTTAGCTCCTCAACACAAATAGTCGTTGCTTGCAGATAGTCTTCACGGTGATCACACATAATGTAGTGTTTGACTCGAGTTTTTATTAAGATGGCAGAACCTCCACAAGCTCTATCTCGAGGGTCCTTGGTATCATATAGTATATAACCATTGATTTTAAACGTATTTCTTGAGGTCAAATGAGTTTCAGAAATCATCATGACATCAATTTGTTTATTTTTAAGAAAGTATTCTAATTAATTTTTATGTTGGCGGATGCCGTTTGCGTTCCAAAAACAAATTTTTAAACAGTTCATGGTTTGTTAAGTACAGCTTGCAATAACATCGATTGCATTCTAAGCATTTCCTGCATCATATTACCCATTGTGTTCGTAAAATTATTTACTGTTTGCACTAATGTTTCCATGGTTTTTTCTAAACGACTTAAATTAGAAACCGGAGTTTCATCATTACTTGGCGAGGCACCTTGCATTGGCTGATGGTTTGATTTTAGGACGTTAGCGTAAGAGGTTCTGTTATTACTAGGCTGGGGGGCTTGAATTGCATTTGTGTTTACCTGATTTGCAACCTGCATTTGAGGGGTATTTGTTTTCGGTCCAACCGTCTGCTTGACAATATTATATACTGGGCATCCTCTATTTTGGCAGTGTGATTACCGCCACAGTTGCTACATTTTTTTACGTTGGGGTCGGTTTTAGACTTATCGCAAGAAACTGTACCGTGTAGTTCACCACATACTACGCAGACAGGGGGTAAGTAGCAGTATGCCTTGGTATGGCCAAATTCTTGGCAGTTTAAGCACTGAACAGGTCCATTTTTTTTGTGCGGCTCTTCTATAGTTATTCTTCTGTAGAGAATATATTTTAAATTGTAAATAGGATGTGTTTCGTTTTTTTTAAGTTTTACGTCGCCGGGTTCAAACTCCACTCGAAAAAGTGGTTGGGGAATTTTTTCTCTATTTTTAATATTTACTACATGTTTTACCTTGAAGCCTTTTTCTTCTAGGAATGTTTTAACCTCTTCTGGGTCCACACATGAGTCAATACCCTTAATCACTACCTGTAGACCTTTACTGCTTTTCAGTTGGTAGGTATAAAAGTTTTTTTTAAGCGTTTCAAAGTTGTTTACTATTTTGCGAAAATCATTCTCATTATTGACTTGTATTTTTGTCTCGTTTATACTTCCACGCTTTATAGCCGCTACGTAAAACGAATTTTCACCTATCACCGATATCAAACTCTTTATGAGCTCATTTGAATTTTGCTCCCTTAGATATATCGGGGGAGGCTTGGATGGTTTAATGACGTTTGGTGCTTCAGAGGATTCATCCTCCAGAATTGCAAAACGATTTTGAGTATTTATTTTATCAAAAGATGGTACTTTTGAGGCCGAAGCAACTGCTGCAGAGGTAGGGCTGCGTCCCCGTTTAAGCACTGTTATGTACCTGTCCATACCAACTTGTACTGTAGGCTTTTGACAACTTTTTACAGGGGGGTTTTCCATTGCATTTGTGTTTGAGTTCATGGTATAATTTCCCACTAAATTTGTTTTTGACGTCACGGCAATACTTGCTGGCCTGGCAACACTTGTCACCAAATCTTGTTGTAGTTTTTTTAATGAGTCACTATCCACCGTTTGTGTAAATACCGAGGGTGAGAGGGAACGTGTTCGAGTAATTGGCTTAGCCGTTAGGTAGTTAATATTGTTTTGTTTTGTTTTATTTATTTCTGCATTATTTTCATTTGCATTAACTAAAACGTAAACGTTTCTTTCATTTTGTCTTAGTGTTGTTTCACTGTTTGTACTCATGCAAAGAGTTGTTTTTGTTTTTCACCGTTTTGCTTTGCTTTAATATTTTTATTATTTATTGTATTTTACAACAACAAAAGAAAAAACCAGAATTTAAATGTTTTGTTTAGAATATGTTTACACATGTATGAACATTCATACGTACATACATATATATTTTTACTGTTTTATTTAATTTTATCGTTTTAAATTGTTCACTATTATGTTAAGTAATTTAAATAACACAATATATTATTTTTTTTTTTAAGCGTCCATTCGCTGCTTATATTTATGTATGTATTACAAAATCAAATGTGATTAATTAATAGTTCAAAGCGTATGCGAGGCTAAAAATACACGTCTGTATCACAACAAAGCACAAACCGAAGTGAAAGTGAGTGTTATTGTTTAGAAATTTTTCAAAAAGCGATGAAGTCGTATGGGATTTCAAACTTTTTTCATAATACTTGTCATTTTTATCACACATGATTTCACACCATCAGACTTTTATATATTACTTGAGTTTTTGACATGTATTAATACAAAGTATAATAGTGTAATCTAGCCATTATCAACACTCTCGATTTATACGGAGCGTAAAGTACAAGGCCTTATTATATTTAGAATAAGACACGCTACCCTTTTCGAGAGCAAATCATTTTTAAGAAACGAACACCAAATTGCATTTTTTAAATAAAATGCTACATTTTTTGTAGAAAAGAAAACACCATTTCTTTTATCACTGGCATTACTATCAACACTGCATTTGTTTTAAAAGCAGTGTTACCATTTGCCAAGTTTTTTCTTTCTTGAAAGTCTTTTTTTGCATAATTTATTATTTTATATTAAGTAGCACGTCGATGAGCAGACTCAGATGGATCCATTTGGACAATTTTTCGTGCGGCATCTACAGCTTATCCACCTCAAATAGGTTGGGCAACAGTTCTTTGCGGAACATTACCTACTGAACCCTGGTTCTCAGAACGGAAAATAACGCTTCTTATCATGTTTACATTAAGTGCCGGTTCACACACGTCAAGTTTGACTCGCTAAGTCTTGAGCTTTTAGAAGAGAAGGGAAAAGAGAATGCCGTTCCTTTTCCCCTCTCTCCTAAAAACTCAAGACTTGACGAGTCAAACTTGACGTGTGTGAACCGGCACTAATAGATGTTGCTGTATTAAAATTTTGAGTGTATTTTTGTGTGTTGTAACAATTGATCGTCTAAACATTAAAAACCAAACAACTTTCCCATTTTTTTGAACTGAGAATAATGACATTAACTATATTAAATTTTTATTTATTTAAAACTTTAAACATATTCATTTCAAATCAATAAGTTTAAATTCAAAAGTAAGTCAATATTTTTATATGTACTTACTTACATCTGCCAAGTAGTTTTATAAAGTATTTATCGGTTATAAGCATTCCTGAAAATTCACGATTTTCGGTGCATATAAGCGGGAAATGCAAATAAAAACTCGTTTATAAGCATATATGGTGCTTATATAAAAACTCGTTAAATTGCATCAGCCGTACATATATTAAAACTCTGATGTTGGCATAATGGTTGCATATAGACAAAAAGATATTTAAATTTTTTGTATTAGTTTTTATTTGAAAAAATATTTTCCCAAAAAAAAAAATTGATTTAATTCAGTATGTACATTAGGGGTATAACCAAAATAAGAACCTATCATTACGGTATGGGCAATGTTATACTGATATTAAAAATCGATATCAGGGGTCATTTCGGTCCAAAAACCTTCGGCACCGAATGGAATTTCTAAAAAAGAAAAATAATTAAAAATGTCTATGAAAATAATACATATTTTAACGCATATGTTTTATAATGGGAATCCTTCCCTTTCTCTAGTTTCCAGAAGCAGATAACGCGGAGAAAACGTACAATAACAGTACATAAAATTGTTTGTTTTTTTAGTTTGACTATTGATTTTTTTTTGGTGGGAGTCCTTCCCCAAAAAATATTTGTGGGAACATCTAAGAAGTTAATATTAATAAAAAATATATGTATTTTTACGTTATATTTTTGTCGCATATATTGTAATATAAATTTTTATGGTGGGTATCCTCCCTTGTACCGTTTTTTTGGTTTCTTTTTTTGGAAAGCAAGGAATCGCCATTTCATTAAAAAAAAACACGAAATGCAAAGACCACCATGGCTTTCGACGTTAGAATTATGGATTTCCTGTAAAACTGAAAAAAATTATAAGCTAAAACTTCATCGCGATCGGTGCCGAATCTTTTTGAACGCTCGCGAAAAAAGGAAGGCACATTTCTTCATATTTTTTTATGCACTATCTCACTATGATAGGTCCTTTTTGATATTTGCAAAAAAATACAAATGGTTATGTCCCTAATGTACATATAATAAAAAATATTTTGGTACCACAGGTTAATAACATAAAAAGTATAAATTCATTGCTTATTAGAACTGTACCATCAGTGAAGTGAGTAACGATTTTATCAAGTGCTTGTCATTGGAGGTACATAGTTGCTAGAGGAAAATTGTCAGTTTTTTCGTTTTTTGCTATGCAAAGTGCTTATAACAAGCATAAATTAATATCGCTACTCATTACACTAGCATTTTAAAATTCAATTTGGAATTGGTGGTTTATAATGGAATATTTTGTCTACTTAATACGAATACTGCCTTTTAAAAAATCAGTTATTTTCGTTTGTATATTTTTGCAGCAGTTCTCAAAAATATATTGCTCAATTTTTTTCAATTCTTCAATACATCCATTTTTTGCTTGAAGAAAGCATCTTAAGCCATTAAGATATTCCAAGGCATTGCTTACAGTTGGAACTGGTACATATTCATCGTCATCCTCGTCCTGTTTGTAGTAATTTAATGTAGGAACGCGGTCATTTACTTTTTATCTAACAGCTGACTTATGACAGTGTTGATAAATATTGATAGATAGGGATGATACTTCCGAATTTATCATTTTAGAACAATTTTGATAAATTTGCAAATTTAGGAATGATGCATATAGAAGACATTTTTTCATGCAATTTATTCAAATCGTATAAAATTTTGCCTGCATAAAAGCGAGAAATGCATATAAGCGAAATGCTTTTAGAAGAAATTTCCATGTCTATTTTAAATTGCGACCTGAAATTGCACGAACTTACATGCAAAAAAGCGGGAAATGCTTATAACCGACGTGCATATAGCCGGTAAATACTGTATATTTTTAATACTTTTAAGAAATATAAATTTGTTTGTTGTTATTTTTTCTTAATCAACTGTCATTTTAATCATCTGAAATGTAATGTGGACGGCTTTAATTAACTTAATGAACATTTTGCTTAAGCGCGTTTTAGGTTATTAAAAATACCTCTTTCATGTTTCCCGTTCAATTTAGTTAAAATGTACTATTTCAGGTGTTTTTGCATAAAGACCAAGTATTTCTTATTTATAATGTTTTGGTCCAATTCTATTTCCTACTGGGTCTCAAAACCAAAATCAAAATAAAAAAAAATTACTTTAAAAAACGTGTCCCATCAAAGTGAATTTGATTAAAATCTTAAAAGATTGAATAGATCTTGTTTTCTTGTTATATTCGCTTCATAACAATTTATCCCTGGACAACAACCCTTTTACCATAAAAAAAAATTCCAGCAATTTAAACTGTATACAAAATTGTATTTGGGAGCGATTGTGCACATCAAATCAAACCAAATCAATATGATTGTGCCGTCATACACGTTCTGCTAGTCGTATCAAGGGACAGATGTAGTTTTCAATGTTTATGTAAAATGCAATTCAAATGCCAATAACAACACGTTTGAGGGCAATAATTTGACCACAAACACCTAAAAAAAAAAATACAAAACAAAAAAGAATATCAAAGGCAAAGAAAAAAGGAAGGGGGGGAATTCCAAAAGCAAAAAAATCCTTTTTTTGTGGTATCAAAAAAAAATAAAACTAATAAAGAAACATTGTTACATTTGCAATAATGCTCGAGGACGAACGAATACATTGTAGTTTTCTTCATTCACATGTTTAAATGAATCAAGAGTGAGTTTCATAACAAGCAAAAAATGAAAAAATCGGAGGCAAAAAAATTTAAAATCAGATAAAAATTTCATTACCTTATGGCCGCATATTATCTACATCAGGCAACTTCATCCAAATAATTTTTTTTTTCAAAGGACTTTAGTTTTTTTTCCGCTTCTGCACACATGTCTATGAATGTAAATTTGTTTAAGAGTGTGCGTCAGAGTGTTAGTTTCAGCTGAAGTACAAGTTTTACTTATGTGGATGAATATTTGTGAGTGTTATTTTTTTGTATCATCATGTTTGTATGATGTTGATGATACTTATTGTAAAATATCAAAAAAAAAAAACCAAATCTATTTTATACCAAATACCCCAAAACTACATAAAATGAATGAAAAAAGAAACGTAAAAATATATAAAAGAATATTGCAAATTATTTCTTTTCACTTGTGTTTTGTTGTGTGCTTGCAAAGAAAACGTATACTCCTTTTATTTTTTGTTTATTATTGTCCTTAACCGGAAAATATCCCACAGGAAACTGAAGCGCTTTTTTCTTTGGCTATCGTAATCTTTACAATCACAAAGTCGTTTTTTTTGTAGGCAATGACGTGCTTGTGGTCTATCATTTTTTCCCATTTTATTTTTCTCTTGCAAAATTCTAGTAAATAAAATTTAAATAATATCCATGAAATTCTACATACTAAAAACGAAGTGTTTTCTTAATAAAGATAAAAACTTTTATCAGATCATGTATGGCATAGACACATGCTCAGTATTATGATTACTGGACTTCAAAAGTTTAATTTAACTATACGAATATATTTAAAGATTAGGTATTAGCAAGAGTTAAAGCTTTTACATAGCGCACTTAAACATATGCATGACCTTTGATGAAAGCTTATAAATCAAATACTTCCTCCAAGTCCACAGAACTTATGATGGCTCCGTATTTTCCCTTTGCCATAACATTCTAACCCAACGATAGTCTTTATATTAACTTACTTACCAATTTTTGCAAGTGCACAGTGGATTATATACAAATCCACATTCGAGTAAGAGAACCAACATAGGACAGCTCCTTCTGCGATTAAGGTTTAAGAGAGGTTAAAAACCGCTTGCGTCCGTTATTAAACTTCTCATTTAATACCAATATATTTTAGGATATAAACTCCCTTAACATTTCAGCACTATCTGAAAGATCGGAAATCCACCTAATCATGATAAAAAAAAATTGTATTTATCTTATTAGGGTGAGAGAAAGACAACCTCGACTTATGATCTTATGAACGAAAATTTCGAGAACTTGGGGTAACCGCGTATTTCGATTCGAAAGAAATAGATTGCAAATTCGAATAATTCGTACTGTGTATTGCGTGTTTCGTACTATACGCTGAAAGAATTTCCTTCACAGATCCAATGGATTTTGATATCAATCCAATGAAAAATTATATTAAAATTCAACCTATGTAACCGCTAATTGGATTAATAAAGAATGTTACATTAGCCCCCCTTTAATGAAATGTTTCATAAAATCAATGAAAATTTGGCATTATTTTAATGTCAAACGTTTAAAGAAATTTTTTCAGTATTTTTTATATTTGAATGAAATCTTTAATTTATTTATCCATTTTTTCAATGTGCGTTTTGAGTTGTTATGATTTTTATTTTTTTTATCCTGTTTCAAATCATCAAGTTTTATTAATTTTATTTCGTTTACATCATGTTATGTTCTACTTTCATAAGCTTACCTTTAACTAAATTTACTTTATACTAAATTTATATTCCAGCCCGCGACGACCTTCATCTGCCTTCTTTCCTTAAAGAAAAAAGAACGTGAGAATTTCCTACTCTTGTTTTTTCTTTCGCGTTGTTTGTTTTTGAACCTTAATATTTCTTACATTTAGCTAAAATCAGTGTTTAGTTATCTTAATAAATTTTGTTCATTAATGTTATGAAAGATTAAAATTTAAAATTTTTTTCATTTTATTCCATGTCTACCGCTTAAAATTGAATTAAGAAAAACGTTTTTACAACAGTTATGGGAAGAACATTTTTGAGTTATAAGTATTTGGAAGTTAAAGATTTTATCTGGTTTTCATTGATTTAGTGACATTTATCATGGAAAATATGAAGTTAGAAAAGATTCCTTTTTTGCATTAACTTGAAAATAAATATTTAAATATTTTAATTAATAGTTCATTTTAATCTTAAAAAACTATTGAAATTTTGTATAACAATAAGTTGAATTTTTCTTTTGAAAGAGATATTAAGTTGTCATTAATTTAATGAAAAATGTTTGCTAAATTACGAAACTCATTTTCGTAGTGTTAATGAAATTGTTTCATTATATTTGCAAAATTTCATTCATGTAATGAAATTTTTCATTGGATTAATGAAAAACATTTAATGAAATTGATTCATTAGATTTATGAAACAAATATATTTGTTTTGGATGAACGGAAACGAATTTTAAATTCGTACATTATTTCTTTCGAATCGAAATACGCGGTAGCCTACGTGATGTGGGTTTTATAATAGAAGAAGTAAAACAGAAAGAAAAAACAAGAAAGAGTGCTCTTTTCGGTTATGTCAAATATACTTAATATACAGGGGTGTTCTGGAAATCGAAAAAGCAAATCGCAAGAATTTGGAAGTTGCTTTTAATACACTTTTACTGCCGGTTTTTAAAAAACGTGAGCAAGTGAGTGAGTGAGAAATTATATTGAAAACAAAAACAAATTTTGGTTTTTTGTTGTTGTTTTCAATATATTTTTTCCGCTCCCTCACTTGTTTACGTTTTCTAAAAACAGGCAGTTAATCTAATTTTTACAATTTTTGTTATAAAATTCTGTTTAATAGAGAACTATTTGTATTATATTTGTCATAAAATTCGTTTATAACAGAAATCTTATTCAAAAACGACGCTTAAAATTTCTCGCGTTTTGCGTTTTCGGTTTTCAGAACCCCCGAATATCATTCACCATGGTGCGATAAGAACAGAAAGTTATATACATACCGTTCTAGCCAAGATGCGTGTACCAAATTGGGAAACTTTGGCTCTTGCCGTTCTACAAATATACAAAAATCTATAATGTCTGTTTATTTGAGGTCCCACGCCCACTTCTCCAATCCCGCCCACATTTTGTCGAATGTGTTGCTTTTAAAACCAAGATCTTATATCTACTTTGAAAACTTTGTCTGTTACTGCTCTCCCGATATACCAAAAGCAAGGTGATTTTTGTGTAAAATTAGCAGGAGTCTTGGCTTTTTGCTCATGCCTAAGCCATGCAAAGCTGATTGGGCTAAACTTCAATAGCAAACTTTCAAAGGGTATATGTGATATGAATATTTAGCAACCAATACTCCATTATTTTTGGGGTCTTCGGAAACCCAATTTCAACATACAAACGGATAGACGATCATAAATAAAATTGTAGCTTTTCTCCTATATCCTGGAGCGAGGCAAAAATGTATTGTTAAATATTGTTTAACTGGTGCGCTGATTTAAACATCGAAAGTTAGCCAGAAGCCTATTTCCATTATTAGTCCCCTGAATATATTTAATTGATTTCGGTACACAGCTTGAAGAGTCGAATAAGGTTTCAAATATTTGAATTGGACCAGAGGGCAAATTACGGTATTCTATATCGATCGAAATTACAATACAATTTAAAGAACAATTTCGATCGATATCGAATTCCCTCAATTGCCCACAGATCGGACATCAAATGTGTATTTTTAAATTTATCCAGAAACAAGAAAGTGGTTTTAAAATGTCAATAGTTGCTCCCATTTTGTTTTCACTATCGTTACTAGGCACTCTGAACAATTACACAATGACCCACACACATGCTTATCTTTACTCACTTACTTACACACACAAACATTCAAATTAATTAATTGTATGTCCTTTCAATGATGTCATCACCGAGTGCTCATCCTTGCATTAATATTTTACTTAATTACCTACAAAATTTCTTAACTTGTGTAGATTGATCTTTGAAATCTTTTCCCACTACACTTGTGGAATATTAATTTATATGTCTGTGTATAAGATATTCTGCTTCTTTCTGTATTTCCCCTCTTCGGCCTTTAATTGTGAATTGTGAACTACAAATAATGTTAATAAACTGGACGTTAATTAACATATGAAAACTATAAAATTACCATATGAAAATGAAAACTTTCCATTATCATGGCACTCGTATGGCAGAAAAGGATGCATATAAATTTCATAATTACCAAATGGCACAAGATGTCCAGTGTCCTTAAAAATATTAATGAGTTTCGTTTTATTTTTCTTGTAATAAAAAACGTGCAATTAAATGATGTGGAAAAATGAGTAAAATTTTCGAAAAAAATCCTGTTTTCAATCTGCAAGAAAAGGGGTTGTTAAAAGGAATTATATTATAAATATTTTCAACACATTTACATTATAATAGTCGTCTTCTGAATTTGTATTAAGTAAGAACAATTACGCAATATCTTAAAAGTATGGTGAATAAATATCCAGTTCTTTTAATTAATTTTTGCTAAGATAGCGGAACTGGGTATTTAATTTGAATTCTTTTAATTGTAATTCTTACGTAATTGCTGAAATAACCTCTCATGAAAAGCACTAGCTCTGCAACCGATTACCTGCTCCTATAATTTTAAACTTATTTTTAATATTTTTAATTACACAGAAAAAATAATTGCCGAATTATTTTCAAACAAACGCTTGTTTGAAAATTTTTTTAATTTCTATAAATTTTTTAACTGATTCAAACAATATTTTTGTTTGATTTTTATTTAACCAACAAAAATGTGGACAACTCTTCAAAAATATAATATGCGCGTTATTGGTGTCAAATGTTCATAATTTTGTATGAAATATTTAACGCTCTTTAATGTTGTCGTCTTTTTGCATTGTTTTATTTGATCGTAAGCAACACTTCTTTATGTGAAATATAAGAACAATAACCAAAAACACACACAGTCTATTTTTGGACGCTTTAAAAAAGTGCAACTATAAGAAAAACAATAGCAGAAACAACATTATAAGAAACAAAATCCCGTATTCAATTTTTTAAAACTGTATGGTTAAATACATCAAATACAAAAATAGAATGATGACGAAAAACTTATTTAGTCGGTCTGCTGCCGTTTTTGGTTACATTTCTTCTTTAGCAAAGGAAAGGATACAGCAACAGAGAGTGATAAAGAAAAAAAACATTGTGTTGTGTGTATAAATAAGACTTCGTTCAAAAATTATTCCAACAAAAAAAAGTGTCTCAAAGCCAGCCGGTGGCTCTGCTCTGCTTTCATCTTCTCATAAAGTGCTTACTTGTGTGCGCGTCATTGCTTGTGCAAAAACTTTTTTTTTATTTTGAAATTTATTATATAAATTTCTGTAAACTTATTGTTTGATTCAGTTAAATTATTTGTTTGAAAAAATCAGTGTTTGTTTTTCAATAAACAAAATGCAAATAAATTGTTTGAATATGCGAATTTGTTTATAGGACCGATTTCAGACAAAAAATTGTTTAATTCTACAAATTTTTTGTTTGAATTGGAAAAATAATTTTTTCTGTGTAGTTGCACTTTTTTAAAGCGGCCATAAATAGACTGTGTGTGTTTGTTGTTGTTGTTCTTATATTTCACATAAAGAAGTGTTGCTTACGATCAAATAAAAAAATGCAAAAAGACGACAACATTAAAGAGCGTTAAATATTTCATACAAAATTATGAAAACTTGACACCAATAACGCGTTTATTATATTTTTGAAGAGTTGTCCACTTTTTTGTTGGTTAAATAAAAATCAAACAAATATATTGTTTGAATCAGTAAAAAAATTTATAGAAATTAAAAAAATTTTCAAACAAGCGTTTGTTTGAAAATAATTCGGCAATAATTTTTTCTGTGTATAGTTAACAATAATATCTACTAGGAGTTAAGAAATATGTTTATTGCCTTTTTGTAGCATCAGGATTTCATGAAAAATCGATAAATCTATATAATTTGTTAACTGTATTGCTCATTCTCCTGAGAGAGTCAGAATCAGAATAATTAGTTATAAATAGTTAAACTGATAAAAGTATGAAACTCCGGAATGAGAATCCACAACAGTTTTTACCATTAAGAACATTGAATAAAAATGACGTATTGAGGATAGCCCTACGACTTTTTAATGTAGGAAGTTTATTAAGAGCAGCATATGAAGCTAAGTTCAGGGGGATAAAACGTTATCCGCGAAGTCAAAACAACGGAATTGTTTCTGAACAGACTTAATTGCATTGGAATGGATTTGGTTAATAGGTAGGGTAGCCAGATTTTAAATTCGGAAAAACAGTACATTGAATACAAAAAAACAGTACAACCAAGAAAAAAACAGTACATTTTTTTGACGAAAACATAACCATTTGCTTTAATTAGTAACCCCCAATTTTACCAAGTTCAGCTGTAATTAACTATCAGTTCAAGCTGTCAAAACATATTGTAAGCTGGAAGTTAAAGTAATAGTTAGTTTTAACTGAACTTGCTGAAGTTGGGGTAAATATTTTAAACTTTTGATTGAATATGCAACAACAATTATATTAGGAAATACACTTAAAATGTGTAACGTCAACGGAATTATTTCCATTTTATGGCATTTCATAAATATATGAAACTACTCCATTTGCGTTTAAAAAGCCAACACCACAAACGAAGCATTTAGCCAGGAAAACCATAACAGTGCTGTAAGCCATATAAGAAAGGAGAAAAGCCTTACTTAGCTCAAAACAATTAACTCATTGATTGTGTAAGTATGATTTTCTTTCAACATATTCGTATTTTAAGCAATTTTCACTACACACATAGTTGCGCAAATCATATAGAATTTTAGAAAATGTTTTTTTCCTAAATTAATATTCCAATTTAAAAAATTTTTTAAATTATTTACGGCTAATTTTACCAAGTTCAGCTATAATTAACTATACTAAAACAATAAGTTTTTTGTCTTTTATAATGAAAGCCTGAACTTGGTGAAATTGGCCATTAATCTATAAAATCCAAAACAAAAAAATGGTTTGGTTTATTTTTATTTCACAAAATCTGGAAATATTTAAAATCAAGTGCAATTGAAAACGATGAATATTTTCAATAAAAAATTAACTTATCATTTTCTTATTTCAGTAGTTTAGGCAAAGAAAAGTGGTCCTCAAACGTATTAGGTATTTTTAAAAATTTTTAACACGGAGAATTTTCCAAATTTTTTTGTTTTCAATTTCACGTGAATTCGATTTCCAGAACATGCCCGAAAATTAAAAAAAGTTCTAAATTTAGATTTTATTTTCGTCTTTCTCAGGTGTGGAAAGGGAAAGACTATTGGAAGAGGTACCCATAAAATCATAACAACATGAAAATATACCACCGCTACGAGCCACCCATTATAATTTAGATTTCTACTGTGTATTTATGAGAAAACAATGATCACAGCGTTAAAACCCTTATTATTTTAGAACTTTTTTTTAACACAACATAATTTTTGTAAGCCAGTACTTGCAAATATAGATTGAGCAAAAAACAGTACAAAAAACTGTACAAAGTGTAAAAAACAGTACATTTGCGTACTGTTTTAGGAGTTGTGCATAAAACAGTACAATTGCAAAAAATCAGTACATGTACTGCTTAAAACAGTACGTATGGCAACCCTATTAATAGGGTTCAATATTATCGATCCATAATAAAGAATAGGATGAACTAGTGACATGAATAATATTTTACCAATACATATTCGGATCTGTAAGGTCTTTAGCCCAACGTTTTATATGTATAACCCAGTGTAGCGCTTGCCCTATTAACTATAGTTGTTATATGTACACTAAAACACAATCTAGGGTCAGATAATAATTATTATAACATACCAAGATTTTGGAAACTCTCTACTAATTCCACTTTATACGCACCCAGAAAATAATCAGAAGCAATCGGGTTGTTTCTTACAAAGCGCATTAATTTACATTTCTTTTAATTCGGCTCCATAAAGTCTATGTTACATGTCAAAATATTTGATTGCTACACAAATTTTAATCGAATTAAGAAAATTATCTCATATTTAAAATTTTTTGCAACATATTAACTTATATTTTCAGTTTTCTTTTATCAACATTGAAGTGCTTTTGCTATAAATGGTGCAGGCGACTTGCAGAAGAAATTTCAACAATTGAAGCACAGCCGCGAATAACGTTTTAAGTTACAAAATAATAATTTTTCAGGAGAGCAAACAAACTTTTTTTGACAGGCAGAATTATTTGTTTAAACAAATTTTTTTTTCTATTATTAAAAATAATGATAATAAAAACTTTAATGCAAAAGGCTTTTAAAACATTATTCCGCACTGCAAAACCATTTCGGTTTCATCATTTTGTTAGTAACTTGCAATGTTCTTTCACTGGCTGATACTTTGTACGCCATTTTGAAGGCGTTAAGGTGCATAGTTTTGGTTCATTTGAGGTTTAAACTGTGTAAGAGAGTAAGGTCAACCGTTATCTGCAAAAAAACAGTTTTTGCAAAATGTGGCGTTTACAACGTTATTCGCGGCTGTGCGTCAATTGAAAACTGTAATGGTTGATATGTATTACAGAAATTATCTTATGTGTAACTTACACTTTGTCCTCTTCGGCCCATATACTTTATCTATCAAATCTTTCTCATAGTCGATAATTAGCAGAAGATTGCATTTCTACAGCCTGTTCGATTATAGCCGAAAGGGTGTTAATTTGAAAGACTCACGATCTGCCTGTTCTGAATGGTGATTGTTCTGGACGCAGTTTTCCGTTGACATTTTTTATTATTTGGTCCAAGATGATCTTTATAGAAATATTCATCACCGCGCATAGAATTATGATTCCTATCCAGATTTTAGATGTTCCAATAGTATTGGCATTATATCCGAACAGCTAAGCCCTTGAAGTTATTCAAAACTTTGTTCAATTAAAAAAATGTATGAAATAGATTAAGCCCATTTTAAATACCAAACAAACACTAAGTATTTGCCACAAATTCCGTTGCCATAACTCGTTCCTTGTGCACTGAAAAAATTATTGGCAGTTTTTTTTTCAATTAATAGTCATTTTTGAATTTTTAAATAAATTTGATTACGTTCTTAATTGATCGAATTAAAAAATAATAATTGTTTTCAATTAAAATTTTACTTGATTTTAAGTTTAATTTTAATTATAAGTTTAATTGAATCAATCAACTCGGTGATTTGAATTGAACACTTTGTTGCTTTCTCCTTGCTTTCCTCCCTCATCAACAGTTTTCGAAAAATGTTACAAGTGCAACCAACATCTTCATAAATTTATTGTCTTTGCCCTTACATGTACATACAAACAAACACACATGTTTTTGTCATCAAAAAGAACAGTAAGCGTCGCGTGAAAAAAAAAACTATCAACAAGTAAAAAGTTACCTGAGATTTGTTATAGACGAATTACAATTTTGACCACCACCAATGTCAATAATAAGCCTACATACATATGTATATTATGCGTAAATAAAAGATCGCCTTGTGGCTGACCACATTGTTGACGGTGGTTATGGTCGCAATCGAAATATGGTGTTTATTTTCTTTGTTTGTTAAGTCTGAGTTCATACGGCTCATGTCTTATTGACAAGATTCTTCCTTTTTCTTCTTTGAACTTGAATTGGCGTTCAAATGATTCATGTCATGTTGACGACATGTGCTTTTTTGATATTGAAAACAATAACAATATTAAACAACGGATGAAAAACCAAAACGTAAAGACAGTACATGCATCTGTGTACTCGTTTCTTTTCCCCTCGTCCCTCTCGCCTTTAAAGTAGCAATCTTGTCAATAAGACATGAGCCGTATGAACACAGACTAACTCTAGAATTATTTTTGGCGTCATTTCATGTTGTGCGTTTAAAGTGAATAGGTGAAAAAAGTGCAGCCAAATTACACAACAAAAACAGTTTTTTGTATTCAATCTTGAATACCCTGAATAATCAGAGTTATTCTACAATTTTATACAAAGTTGCATGTATGAAATACCTTTGTCAAAAAAATCTTCCAAAATTTGTACAATTAAGCATGAGCTATTACAATTAAACAAATAAACAAGTTATTTTTAAACCATATTTAAATAAAACATATATTTTAAATATTATTATTTTGATTCATTTAACCATCAACTGAATTGATTTAACAAACTTATGCAATTAACTATTTGTTTGATTGAATAATTTGCGTAATTGAATTTAGATTGTATTTCAAATACACTGTTTAATTTATTCAATTAAAAATGTAATCGATTTAATGCAAAAATTCAATCACTGTTTTAATCAATATTAAAATAATTAATTTTCTGTGTTGCAATCAATTAAGTTAGTAATTCATTCAATTAAAATATTGATTTTTTTTCAATTAATTTGTTAATTCATTCAATTAAAATATGGTTTAATATTAATAATTTTTTCAATTATTTTTGTAATTAATATGTAAAAACTTTTTAATTGGAAAAAAATCCTTGTTTTGCAATTTTTGCAAATTTGAGTAATTGGTATAATCATTTCGGTGATAGGTGCAAAATTGAATTATTTTGGTGATCAAAAGCTTTTTTACTTTTTTCTGTGTGGCCACTACCGTGCCACAGGAGTATTTGTATGTGGTCTATGGAAATAATTAATTTATTTGCCCCATTTGCAACACCAAATACTCTTCATATAAAGGAAATATTTAGTTAAAACAATCTGGCCCGCCATTGGCAAAAGATGTATTTCTTATTGCATTTGAAATTGTTTAATTGATTAATTTGGGACATTTCTAAAACAAACCAACCTCCCCAAGGGAGTCTGTTAAAAACAATAAAAAGATATTACACTTTTTGGTGTTACATTCTCTGGGGAACCAAATGATGCTAATAGGTGGAACAGAATTTGAAATTTAAAGGTCTCTTGAGATCGCTTCTGGTCAGAAATTCTAGCTGGTACAACACCGCGGGAAGGGAAATATTGAAAATCCTAGTCGACGGCTGAGTTTTTATCACTTGTAAGAAAGTTTGTCCATTGTGCGGTTCTTTTTAGGAGCTGTTGCTATTCAAAAGATGCTGTCGGCTGTTCTAATGCAGCGTAGGTTAGATTGGTAGCTAAAGATCGAACACAAAAGGCGAATGCATAGTTCTGGCACATTATGCACTTAAATACATACAGGGCCGGATCGTAAAGGCATTGTTTGTTACCCAGTGGATAAGATTACCTTTAAATTAGGGCAACACTGCAGGAGCTTAAGTAATCTGTTCAACTCACCAAACGAACCCGTTTTCCAAAATTTTTTGTTTAAAATTTCACCCTTAGCAGTACTTCCTTGTGTGTTCTTTTGTCAGACAAACAATCATTAATAGATCGTCTATAAATTTTAAAAGAATTCAGAATATATGAGGTCTTGTTCGCTTATTGGGTCTACTATAAATCTTTCTTCTTGATTAAAACGGCCATTTATAGACCGATTTGATTTTTATTTCAATTTATAAGTTCTGGCAAATATTTTCAATCGATATGTGTTTAAAAATTTAGATTCTGAAAGATCTGTTTTTTAAGAAAAAGGAATAATATTTCCCAAAAGAAGGTTTTTGTTCAGAAGACTTTGGTCTTAATTTAGTTTAGTCACATTTAAGACTCAAAAATTAAACTTTTCAAATAACTTGTTTGTTTTTTGTTTATTTTTTAAAGTTAAGCAATTTTCATTTAGTCGTATACCAAATTAGTCAATTGGTTTTATAGTAAAGGGTACATCAGTTTTAACTCAGCTGCATTTAATATTCTGCTTCGCCTTTCTATTAACGTTTTTCTTCAATGAGCTGCAATTTACCTTTATTTAAATTATCTCCAATAAAATGTGTATGTTTAGCAATTGTCGTCATCAAAGACAAAATCAATTTCGAACAAATTTAAATTCAAACAAAAAGAACGACAATCGTTTTTTCTACATTTTATAACATTGTCGCTACTTACAAGGATACAATGTCCTGCGATGCATAAAATTTAACAACCAGACCAAATAAAAAAATTCAACCAATACAGTCGCAAATTTATACACACCAATTCTGTGATATTCATAGAGTATAAAAACAAAAAGGTATTGAATTTCAAGCAGCTGTGTGGAATCGCTTACTTGGGTTTAAATGAAATTGAGTAGATTCGAGTTGTAAGCAGAATGGTTTTGGTTGTAAGTAACTCCCCACCTTCCGTTTTAAGCAAATAATAGACTTTTGTTTAATGCCACATCTTCTTCTTCTTCTTTTGGCCATTTAACATAGTAGATGAATAAAAAAAGAACAATAGCAAAATGTAACAAAAAAAAAAAAAAAAAAAAAAATCCAAAGGGCAGTAAAAATCAGTAACACAAAGTGCGGGCTAAAATAAAAGTTTATGCAAATGTTGTTAAAATAAAATAAAACAATGCAAAGTAAATGTATAAAATTAAATAAAACAAGTTGCAGAAATAACACACACACCCACACACACAGTTACACACCCACTTTCACAAGTTCAAGGAAATTATTTCAAATGTTTCATATCAAGGAAGGAAACGTATCGTTTCTATTACGAGTCTTTTGGTCTGCAGGGAAATTCAATTGAAATTATACCTGATGAAAGTAGAGAAAAACATTTATTTTTATTTTTCTTTTTACTTTTATTTTTAAACAAATTATGCGACAAAGAAATAAAATCTATAAAAATTGTTACAAATTTGTTTCATAAACTTTTTTAAAGTAGTGGGAATATTTTCAGGTGCTTTTTTTTGGAAACTTTCATCATAAAAACAATGGCCAACTTTAAAGCATTTCCTCTTTAGCCGGAATAAGAATTAACATAAAACCTAAACTTAAAAGCGTTTTTATTATAATTTCTTTATTGTCAAAAAAAAAAAACTTCATAAAACATAAAACAGGAGAACGAATAATAAAACATGTTACAACTTTGTAGCATTTACTAATTTTAGTTAAAACGGAAAATATGACGGACATGTTTCCTTGTCACAGCGGAAATGTGTTTAAAAGTTAACAGGAGCTGAATGGTCAGTAATTTTTAAGCAACAATTTTAAGGTTATTCTAATTAATTTTCAACGTCCGTTTACAATAAACTCATTACAAGTTACGGAATTCGTGTAATAACAACTAACAAATTGTAATTTATATTTCAAATGTTTTATTATAATTACGTACGAATAGTTAAATTTTTATAATAACTTTGATTAAAACAGGTTTCTTTTTTGTAATATATAGAGGAAGTTTTCATATGCACAAAAAATTAAAAATAATGTGCAACAAAGAAATATGCTGAACTTATTAATTGTACTTGGCAACACACCAAAATTTCTATAAAATCTCCTTCATTTGAGAAGAGTCACATTGGTGGGTCGATCAAGATATCTTAGTTGTATTGCAAAGTTGTTGAAAAATTAATTAATTAATTTTTGGGTTAGTCTTAAAAACTTGGAAAATATTCTCTTCATATACTCTTCACATAAAAATAAAATATTTTTACAAAATTTATTTAACAGAGTCAATGTGAATACGTACAAAATCTTCAAGGATGTAATCACCACAAACAACGCAATAATTGTCTGATGTAAGAAATCGCCAAACGTAAATTTTCTTAAGTTTTAAATCGAAAATTTGAGAAATGTATGAAAGAAAAGTAAAAAAAGAATTTATCAGTATGATGTGGTTTAATTATTTCCGACAAATAATCCGAGTAATTCCACAGGACTTTGCCCTCGATGACATCAAAAATGTTGCACAGTGTTATTATACAATAATAAAGGGTGGGTAGCTAAACAGTTTAATAACAATATTAAAAAAATAGTTAAAAAACAGACAAGCTGGGCACGTGGCGTTTGAATCTAATTCGGGTACGCTGAATCCAGTAGTGCTAGCCGTTTTTTAGGTTAGCTCTGGTTTTAGAAATATACCGTTATTTCGAAATAGAATAGAAGGTTGCACAACATATGTGAGCGTAAATAAAAAACGCTTTAGCTTATTGGAAAAACTAAAAAAAAAAACGAATTTCCGCAATAAAATTTTCTTTACCCCGGGTCTCCACGTAGCAATATTTATTGCGGCAAACGTCAAACTTGATTGCTCCACTCCATAAAATTTGCGACGTATAGACCGCATATTGCTATGAGTGACAATCCATTGCGCAATGATTGCTCTTCTTATTGCTTGAGCAATTATTGCTTAGCAATCTGCTGTCAAATCAGTTGTAATTTATCTGACATTTCATTTCTCTGTACAGTTGGTTATTAATTAGTGTGTTTATTTATTAAAAAAGCAAGTGAAAAAATACTTCAACAAAACAAAGAAAAAGTGTTTATATATTATATTTTTAAATAAACGTCAATATCAAAAAACGCAAACGACGAATTTGTTTTTTTTTTTTTTTTATATTTTTTTTTTTTTTCAATAGAACATTACAAGTTTTAGGTTTTTTTTCATACGCAAATAAACAAAAAAGCAATACAAAACACAGCTACGACAATTAAAATTAATTATTTTGTTAATTTAATTAATTAATTTAAAAAAGAAAATTTAACAATCACTTCAAAACACAACATAAAACATTTGTTATAAATACAGCCACAAAACTTTAAACAACTACTCGAGGTGAAAATTGCAAATTTATGGCAAAGCAATAACAAGTGTTCTCCGGCAATATAATCAGCAATTATTGCTCCATTGTTCTGCCGACGTTATTGCTTGTACTTAGCAATAAAAATTGCTACGTGGAGACCCAGCGTTAAGAAAGGTAAAACTTTTTTTTTGGCTAAATTTAAGAATTTCAACCAAACGAATATGGCGGCTTAATAAAATTCTTAAATTTGGCCCTTGCAGTGCCAACAATGCCCCTAGATGGGTCAAATGTATCACCAACACCACTTTATTTTACATCTCAATCATTTATCTCTCACATACCTACCCGCTATCTCCATTCATTAAGGGCGCTCCCATACAAAATGTTCAATGCAGACCTAAAATATATTGAAGAAAAAGTCCCATAAATTCCAAGTGGGATATAATAATGACCGACCTCAATTAATTTTTTGTCCTTAACATTTTCTCGTGACATAATTGCCCCTTCTCACCACATCTTAGGGGGGCTCTCATACAAATATTGCGTTTTATAAAACTCGACTTTTGTGAATAAAATCAAAAGTTGCAGATTTTTATTATTTATGGCTTGTTTTGCTTGCGGCTTAGTTTTTATTTGTCTGGAAAAAATTAGAAGCATAGCTGCATTTCCATTTTTTGATGCATTTTTAAAAAACAAAAATTTTAAAATGTTGATAAAAAATTATTTTTTTTCGCCAAAAAAAATTATGTTTCTAAAACGACTGCGTATCGGAATTTCGGTTTTTTTTTAATTATTTAAATTAACTTAACCGTTTTTAAGTTACGCGAATATATGTTGTGCAACCTCCTTCATTTTCGAAAAAACGGTACATCTCGAAAATAAGAGCTAACCCAAAAAAAAAAAAAAAACGGTTAGAACCATTGGTTTCAGTGAACCCGAATTATGTTCAAACGCCATGTGCACGGCTTGTCTAAAAACAAGAGTCAAATTCTAGCACTGCAAAAATCAAAGTTAAACAAAAAAAAGTTAATAAAAATAAAGAAATAACCTCAATTAAATATATGAAAAGGCATCTGCGAAAATATTATCTCCAAAATTTTGTTACAAATTACAAATTGTTAAGAATTTATTCACTTGCTTTTCTGAAACTCTAAACGCCTATCTCAAAAATTTGCGCTTACTTTTTCATATGTACTATTATTGTTCGCAAAATAAGAAAATTGCTTACTTGGGCGCTTTTTTAGCCTTTATCTACACGAAAATATCCTTTTTCCACGAACGTTGAAATAGTATGTAAATAAGTTATTCATCCGAATCACACTTTTTGCTGAAAAATTCATTCAATTTTTTTGGGCATATTTAATCTGTAATGCATTTCTTTTTCATAGGATGCTTAAAAATGCATATATTTCGTATATCATGTTTTTTTTTTTTTGATGAAAATATTTTTTTTCATTAATTTCTTTATACTTTTATAAACAGATTGTAGTTTATAATGGGTGATTTTTTAAGAGTTATAGGAAAGTTTAAAAAAAAAAACACATAAAATTCAGAAAAATTCATGAAATCTTTATTCGAATCGATAGTGCGGTCCATGTAATTTAATGTTTGAAGATTATTTCATGCAAATGTTGACCGTGACTGCGCCTCAAATGGTCCATCCGCTTAGTCCAATTTTGGCATACTCTTTCCAACATTTCGGCCGGTATCTCAATGTTGTCTTCCAATGCGTCAATTGAAGCGGGCATGTGTGTATAGACATGAGCTTTAACATAGCCCCACAAAAAATAGTCTAAAGGCGTTAAATCGCACGATCTAGGCGGCCAATTGACCGGTCCCGAACGTGAAATAAAATGTTCACCAAACTCGCCTCTCAATAAGTCCATTGTTAAGCGTGCTGTGTGGCATGTGGCACCGTCTTGTTGAAACTACATGGCATGCAAGTCAAGCTCTTGCATTTTGGGCAAAAAAAAAAATTGGATATCACCTCACGGTAGCGCTCACCACTCACAGTTACTTTACGATTCGCATCATCTTTGAAGAAGTACGGTCCAATGATGCCACCAGCCCATAAACCGCAGCAAACTGTGACTTTTTCTGGATGTATTGGTGGCTGTAGGAAATATCGCCCAAAAAAAAAAATGAAAAATCGCCCAAAAAAATTGCATGTAAAATTGGGCCTGATTTCATATGAAAAATGGCCCAAAATTTTTGGGCCATTTATCGTTATTGTTGGGTGATTTTTCGTTTTTTGTATGAAAAATGGCCCAAAAAAAATGGGCTATTTTCAAAATTCTACCATAATCTTGCATAGCAGAGAAAACCATGTTTTATTATGGTTGCAAACAACAAAACTATTTTTCAAGAAACTAATTTAACCATTATATGGTTGTCGGCGACAATGATTTGGTTAAATTAAACATAATATCGGTAGAATTTTTTTAAAAATGGTTTTGTAGCTTTTTCTCTGGGTGTATATATTAAATATATACATATATATCGAAAATAAGGTTTTTATCTTCTATGGTATAACAAATACTGGCTTCGCTAACTAAAGCTTCTCTGTATCGCAGGCCTTCGGCCGGGCGCAAGGATTTTCTCCTCTATGGTATAACAAAGACCGGCTTCGCTAACTAAAGCTTTTCTGTATAGCCGGCCTTCGGCCGGGCGCAAGGATTTTCTCCTCTATGGTATAACAAACACCGGCTTCGCTAACTAAAGCTTCTCTGCGTAGTCGGCCTTGTTCGGAAACAAGGCAGTTTTTCGAAGCTTTACTTAGCGAAGCCAGTATTTGTTATACCATAGAAGATGAAATCCTTACACCCAGAGAAAAAACCTGTTTAAATATGGTCACCTCCAACAATACTATGTTAAAAGAAAATTGTAATCATATTATGTTTAATTAAACCATATAATTGTTAACGACAACCATATTATGGTAAAAATAGTCCTTCATCAAGAAGCCACAACCATAATATGGTTGCCTCCGAACACATTATGATTAGTAATAACTAAAATATGTTTAACACTTATAATAGTATGGTTGGTTTTCAACCATAGCATGTTGCTCTTGAAAAAGAGGAAAATACTATTGTCAATTTAAAACCAAATTATTTACATATTTAACCATAACATGTTTAGAGGCAACCATAATATGGTTGTGGCTTCTTGATAGGGGACTAATTTAACCATAACATGGTTGTCGGTGACAAAAATATGGTGAAATTAAACATAATATGGTTAAAATTTTCTTTAAACATAGTATTGTTGGAGGTGACCATATTTAAACATGTTTTTTCTCTGCGTGTATTTTGGATATATATATTTAATATATAAACCCGGAGTAAAAGCTATAAAAATATTTTATCCATATTATGTTTAATTTAACCAAATCATTGTCACCGACAACCATATTATGGTTAAATAAGTATCTTTAAAAAAATCACTTGAAATTTTAACGGTATTTTAAAAAAAAATTTACACATTTTTGATTATAAGTTAAGTTGCGGACGTTGCAAAGTGTCATAACGTCCTCGTCCTCGTCTTCGATGGACATTATGACACTTTAAAAGTGTCCAAGGACACTACGACACTGGACGCTATGACATGTCACCTAAATTTATAGGAATAATAAACACTTTTTTGCAAATTTAGTAATTTTTTTTTTTTTGGGAAAAAATTCGTTTTTGCTTTTTGGGTCATTTTTCATTTTCTTTTTGGGCCCTTTTTCGTTTTTTTTTGGCAAAATTTCATATTTACCTTTTTGGGTCATTTTTCATGTTCGCTTGGGCGATTCTTCATTTGGGCGATTTTTCATTTTTTTTTTTGGGCCATTTTTCTTTGGGCGATATTTCCTACAGCCGTATTGGTAGCTCTTGCAATGCTTCTGGCTGATCTTTACTCCAAAATCGACAATTGAGGGGTTTTAGATGCAAAGACTGCAATGTCCACTTTTTTCACAAACGAAACTTATAATACCTCTTAGTTGTATTTAATGAATGCTTCCTATTAGTGAATATTAAATTACCAGAAACACTTTTATCCCATAAAAAAGTATGTTCAAAAATTTAGAATTGATGCATTAACAGCAACGTCCATTGGAGATTGTCGTTTAAGCAATGATCACAGTTTGTTAAGCTCTTTTTCTCTCAACTATTTTCGAAAATGCATGCTATTTTTTTTTTATTTTGTTTCTTTTTTGTAAAACAAAACTAAAAAGAAATAAAAAAATATTACAAATTATTTTTTCTATGAAACAGTTAGTTTTATTGTTCATTTTATAAATTTGTCATTAGTCGTAATTATGGAGCTAAGTTCTTATGAAGTTCCTCCAAATCAATCAAGAAAAAACTAAGCCTTTGTTAATTTTCAGAATTTTATAACTACTGATTTTTTTAAGTACTTGCCCATGCTAAAAAAGCAGCAATGTCCATTTGATTAGAGCAAACACAGCAATCTCCAATTTTATTATTATTATTGCCAGCAAACCGTTTTATCGATTTGGTTGAAACTTGCGTCATATCTTCATCATATTCTTATTTACTGAATAGCATGATAAACAATACATAAATATGAATATAATTTGAGCTAAAGGTTTTTAATATTTATTACGAAAACTATAAATGTGGACATTGCAGTCTTTGCATCTATACCTCTCAATTATGCTTATTAACGTACCCATTGAGCCAAAAATGAGCTGACCATAAAATGGAAGAAACGCGCGATGAACTTTCTTAACAGAGCACGCAGTTTGATAATAAAATGCAATAATTTGCAACCGTTGTTCGTTTGTAAGACGATTCATGGTTAAATTATAGACCAAACTGAAGATGTTTGCCGTGAAACAGTGTTGCCAAAAAGATAGTAGCTAAAAAATCACCCGATTCAACAATAAGCAAATTTCATAATACTTAAAAAATAGCAGCTGTTATTGAACTATAATTCAAATAATCCTCCAATTTATTTTCTTATATTTATAATATCTTTTCAATATATGGGCATTTCTATTTTGACGTGTCGTGATATTTGTACCACAAAATGTAAAAAATTAGAATGAAGAAGTCAAATCTATAAAAAGGGGTTTTAAATATACAAAGTAATGAAGTAGAACTATATTCAGAAAAAAAAAATTACAGCAATAGACGCTAAGGATTTGCAGATATGAGCAAAAATATACGCTGGCGTGACGTTAATAAACGGAAGTGGATTTTGACTTGCATTACAAAACTGAATAAGGCTGCGAATCGAGCAAGACGTTTAATACAAAACCTTTTTTAGTAAACTATGGTCTTATTTAGATTTATTTTTCAAACTATCTTATTTTAAAATCTTTGCTCGTTTTAAAGTTCCTAAGGGCATTTGCAGCGAAAAGTATCCTTTTTTTAACGTAACGCGAGGTTGTATTTTAGGAGCATATTATTCAACCGTTATCCCTTTTATTACTTAATGTAGAGCTATGTGCGCTTTATACCAAAAAATAAATAAGAACATTTAAAAAAATTTTGTTAAGAAACGCTTTTCTTAAAAAAGAACATTTAAAAAAATTTTGCGCGCCGCCCCTAGATTTTATCCTGGCTACGCCCATATATTCGTGTACTGTCATCGGGAATATGTTTGCCTGCAAAGTTTCATCCATTTGCATTGAGTATAAGGCGGTTAAATTAACGTTACAAGATTTGATTTTCCGAAGTGAAGCTTAAGAAAAGGTTTTAATTTTAAAACTTTTCATATAAATTTTTTTGAGAAAAAATTTCAATTATTTCTGGCGTTACGTTACGAAAAGTAGACTTTTCGCTGGAACTGCCCATATGTAAATGTTAGTATATTATATTGTAAATTATGTAAAAGGCAAATCTAAAATATGCAATCTCTTAAGTCTACATACGTTCTTCTTCTGTTTCATCAAGTAGGGTAATGGCTAATATGTTAGTATGATTGCTCAGTCTAGAAAGGTATCTGGAGGTAAACTTTTGTATGGTTTCCTTGACTGATTATTACATATATAAAAGAGTTGCGTGAGTGGCTGACTCATTCATCATCGCCCAGTCCAAACCGCTGACCCTAGAAACTAGAAATTTTGACCAGCGGTCATTCCCCAAATCGATCCACTTAGATGGGATTTTTCGAAATTCGAATGTTAAGGGGGTAAAAACGGGAAAATTCAGTAACCTTATATCTCCAAAACCAAAAGAGATGCAAAATAAAGGTAATACTTATCGCTGTTCTTTAGAAAAATACGCGGACAGGGAGTAAACGGGTAAAATCTGAATTTTAGTACTTTTTTGCCATTTTTTGAACAATAAACATAGAAACCAAGTTAATACCACATCCGAAACTAATCACAAAAAAAAAACGTATAATAATGTGGTACTTTTTCGAAATTCGAAAATTTAAGGGGTGAAAATCGTAACTATTTTTGGTACGTTTTTTACAAAACATTTTCTTCCATTCATTGACATATTCGTATTAAATCTTGGGATACCACTACAATACTGAAATTTTTGATACTTTAATGGGTGAAAAATATTAATACCCATAAAAGGAAATACGGGAAATTTTACATTTTTTTTAGCTTTTTGGTTCTACTAAAGAAGCGGGTTAAATGCTAGAATTTAAACAAGTTTAAACCTAGAATAATAAACTTTGGCATAAAAATATGTCCACGATGAAAAAGGAGACGCTAACGAAGTAGCGGGTGTATGCTCGTATAAAATATTTTTTTAAAATGCTTTTGTTTTTATCACAAATAGTTGCAATCGCCATGTCGTGTGGAGCAAAATAATGCTTAACCGTATAATGCATAACCAAAAAATAATACACAAACGCATTTGAAGTTTTCATTAATTTTCAGCTTCACAGAAAAAAAATTATTTTAAATACCGTTAAATATACATATAAACAAATTAATTAAATTGTAGTTAGACGTGTTTAATAAAATTATTTTTATTATTACAACACTCACAACCAGGGTATCCGTGTATCCCATTACAAGTTAAGCTTCAATATTTTAATATAAATGAAATTATTTAAAATATTTAATTAAAAAATCTTAAAACAGCTCTTTACTCGCTAATTTTTTTCACATAAAAACTATTGGGTACACGGTTACCCCAGTTATGCATTTGCGTAGGTGCCTTATTTGGAAGCTAATAGTTATGGAACCGCAAAACATAATTTCATTAATGGTCAATAAAACGACTCAAAAGCACTTGAATTTCCTAGATCCGAAGTTTCAATAGCCTATTAGTATTGGTTTTGCAGCTAGAAACGTTTAAAGTTACTAGTGGAGACACAGGTACCCTGTTATGCATACTACGGTTCAAAAACTTTAAACTAATGCAAAATTAATGCTTAAACCCTTAGAAACCATAAAAAAATTTGCGAAACAGGTTTAAGACTCACAAAGAGGGCATTCAAAATAAATATACTTTCCAAAAATTTTTTAAAAATGATCGTTAAGTAAAACCAAAAATGAGCTTAGGAATATAGATAAAAACCCAAGTTTAATTTTATTACCTTCTAACCGAATCTTCATTTTTGAACATATTGCTTATATTTGCCTTCAAATTGTAACAAATTTAAACAATTCTTTAAACAACTGTTTTACATTAAATATTAACTTGACCATTATCAACACAATTTCTTAATATTTTATTACAGTTGTCTGCTTCTCCTTTTGAAAACATGCTCCCTTCACTGACTTATTGCTTCAGACAGCACAACCACACCTTCTTAAGTTTAATATTGAAAAAAATACTAATATTTAAATAGTATGTTTCCCCACTGATTTTGAAGGTCCTGTAACTGAAACCAACAAAATAAGAAAGAACAAAAAATTAACACAACCACAACGGGGCGAAAAAATATAAACTTAACTACGCGACATTTAATTTAATTTCGTGCTTCTTGATTTCTTCATTTTTATACAAATACTGAAACACATACAACCAATCATACACAAAACTTGTACATATAAATCCAGCTAGTGGCAGGAAGAAAGTAAGAGAACAAGTCTAAGGACCTTGTTAAGGATGCCACTAACAGCAGTAATACATCATGACTATAACTTATGTTTAAGACCCAAGGTAGAAGATACCCAAAGCAGTAGAATGTTAGTTGTTCTTAAAGTACTTACTTTATGTTCTTGATGAAAATGTTGATGATGATGAGGATGATGATTCTATTAGTTCTCTAAGAAAAAAAGTAAATGTGTTGGTGTTTGGGTGCCTTTATTGGTGTTGGTTTTCATTTGTAATTTAAATACTTGTACACCGTCGATGTACTTCATTCCGTGCCCACGCACAAATTGTAAATCACAGCGATTTCTTGCGTGAGTTCTTTTCGCTGGAATTAATGCATTTTTAAGACTACCAAATAGTCCAGGAAACACTTAAGCATCGCCAGAGAACAGGAAAGAGCAATATGTTTTGTTAAAGGACTTTGCTGTTTACTTTCCATTTTTTCTATTTTTGTTTTTATTAGTCTATAAATTATTCTACAGATATTTTCCTTCATTTAATATTCTCTTGATTGTTTTTGTCGTTCTATCGGGATGGTTTAAAAATTAATTAATATTTTAATTGTCTACTAGTACTGCTACAATAAAATTCAATAAAACATGTTTTTCTAAATAAATTTAAAAAAAAACTATTTTATGAAAAAAACAAAATAAATAAAAAGAAGGAATTTCATTTAATCAAATTAGCAAGCTTCAATCGAAGAAATTAAATGCCTAAATTTTAAACATCAAAGATTGTTTTCAACGGTTTTTAAAATCAATAAATTGTAACACATTTTATTGGTCCGCCCTTTTGCTATTCGTAAAGCCAATTATATCGAGACATCGACTACAAATATTTGCCTTAATGTTCTACTCTGAACATTATTTCTGTAAAAGGTCAAATAGGTTTAACATATGCAAGGTTTTTTTAAGATGCACAACACATTGTTTTCGTGTTTGAAAAAAACGTTATAAATTTTAAACTTGCTGGCAGGCTAAAAAAATTACATAATGAACAAATGCAAAATATAGTAGGCCTTTTATGAAATATAACGGATATTCTCTCTATGTTGTTGTTGGATTTTAAAAAAGGACAAAGATGCTTTGCATTAACTATTTATCAAGTCCATTTGCATCAAACACTGTAGTCTTCTAGCACTTAATCTGTTTCAGATTATGCGATATATTATATATCGGATTTTCGTACTCGTACACGTTCAGACGTTACTTTTTTGAAGGCCGACAATTTAATTTCACGTTTAACTTTAAAATTGAAATATTAAATTTGAAAAATTTGAAAAAGGAACATCAAATTGTTACTTAATCTTACATATCGTACGATCCAAATCTTTAGTCCGCGCTATACCGGCTAAATTTAAGAATTTCAACCATACAAATATGGCGGTTTTATAAAATTCTTATATTTTGCCCCAGGCGAGCGTACAATGCCCCTAGGTGGGTCAAATCTGTGACGAACCCCACCTAAATCTTTCTTAAGTTTTTGAGAATTTATTGCAGAAACAAATTTATGAGCATGTCAATGCTAACAATTTATTAACTGATCGCCAATCTGGATTTAGACCACAACGTAACTGTATTAAAGTACTAACTTTAATACAGTTACAGTATCAAAGGCCTTTGATACTGTACACCACTCAATGTTATGCATGAAATTGTTGAAATTATGTAATTTTTCAACACTAGCAGTGGAATTAATATCGTCGTATCTCTCAAATAGCTCTCAATCAGTTGCAAACAATTACATATATGCTAACGATCTTCCCAAACAAATCAGATATTCCAAAATACAAATGTATGCTGACGACGTTCAGCTGTATCTTAGTAGTAACAGAGATTCAATTACTACAAGAATACAAGAATTAAATCATGATCTTGACAAAATATATACATGGGCTTTAGCTAATGTCTTAATCCAAGCAAATCAAAGTGTCTAATAGTATGCAAAAAAGCAGTGCGAATAGATTTTGATATAGACATATTGCTTGGGGGCTTAAAAATTGATATTGTGGATTCAGCAAGAAACTTGGGAGTAAAATTTAATAAACATCTAACTTGGCCAAATCACATTACTCAAGCGTGTGGTAGAATATACGGTATGTTGCGTAATTTATATTCCACTCAGCACTGTACGACTTTGAAAATAAGGATATTACTAGCAAAAACTTATGTCTTGCCTACACTTTTATATTCGTCGGAAATTTTTACTGGTTGTAACACAAAGGACATGAGAAAACTTACCGTTACGTACAACAACATCATCCGCTATATATTCTCTTTAAAAAGGTTCGATAATGTATCGCAATATTCCTGTCGTATTTTCAGTATGTCTTTTGTAAACTACATATTTACAATTTAAAAACCTTATTTTTCTATACAAAATTATTATGCCAAAGGAGCCAGATTACCTTTAAAAACGTTTACGGTTTACAAGTTTGTGCAGAGGAAAAGGTATACTTCAATTTCGTCACCGTGACCATGTCTCTGATTGTCAATTCTTTATAGTTACCATACGTCTCTGGAATCAACTTCCAAATAATTTGCAAACCACTAGCAACGCAATAAGGTTTAGAAAATTACTTTTAGAATATTTTGTTAGTTTAATTCTAACAAAAAATTATTTTATTTATGTTATTATTTTATTTGATTATTTATTATCTTTTAATTCTGTAGCTAAAATTTATATTCACAATTCTTGCAGTATCATTTTTAAATATTCAACTCAATTTGTTTAATTTAACATGTCTGATTCTAATACTACAATTTATAATTTGTTGTATTAGAACTGTTAGAACGACCCCCATTTTAAACACAAATATTTTTTTAGAAATGTATCACAAATGACTTTTTTATTATATTTATTTAGAAACTGCAACAGCTGTTTGTGAGTTACCAACTAACAAATATTTTATCAGGGGTGCCGTGTCATTAATTTGTTAAATGTTAATCCGGTAGGGCTTTAAATATATAAAAACAAAATGCGTGTAAAAAAGTAACGATTAACGACTAGCAAACTAACAAGCTCGGTGTGAATACCACTATTGTAATATGCATTTGATGACTAAGTGGGTATCAAATCAAAATATGCACCAATTCAGATTTAAAATTAATATTTTCGATACCATTTTCTAAAAATTTTAACTTTTGTCATGAATTTTGATGACCACATATATCTTTTAATGTGTTCTGGTCCCCTTACTATAATAACAGTCAAAATTTATAATTCTATGGATACATTTTTTTATAATATTTTTTCTAAAATTTTGGGTTTTTGAAGAGGCTAAGGAAAGGGTTATCCAATATTCAAATGTTACATTTGAATTGACACTCATGCGTGCCATTTTTGATGTGTTCGTGATTAATCGCGGGTTTTAAAAAAATGCAAAACGTAGGTTTTCAGGAATATGATACAACTTTTCCTGTATCAGTAGAACTTTTTAAATAGTTTAAAATGTCGCTTTCCTTTTTTTTAATTATGTCTTTCGATAAGAGGAACAATGGACCAATTCTTGCTTTATAACGTTTTGTAAACATGCATTGTTAACATCTACCTTACAACTCTATCATAAAGTCACTCTGACGCTATTGAATTCAGTTATGGGGTACTAGATCGGCCTCAAATATAGAATAATGCAAACGCACGAGGAAAAGTTTTCGAATCATAATATGTAAAACTCGAACATTCACAAAGATCTCGTTCTGCCACCAGTTTGAACTATGAACACAAAGTATTCAATAAAATATCTTAAAAGGCTTGAATTATGTAGCCAAGGAGAATAGCGGCAATAATCCATCAGAGGAGCGTTAAACACCTCTGTAAAACGGAACCGTGACTAGGAAACTTTTTACCCGGCATTGACAGGATAAAAACTTAAGAATTAGATTAAGAATCGATTAGTTATTATAAGTTAATTTTTCAATATGAAAATTTCATACATAAAATATAAAAAAATAATTTTAATATTCGTAGTTTTGAAATTAAAATAACACTGTACAGCACAAAAAAAAATTACAATGTCCGGCCTATAAATTTTGATAGAGGAGACAAAAAAAAAGAGACACGTGTATCGGCGTTTTAAAAGTTTACATCTCAATTTCATTTGAGGGGGTGTTAAAGTTTCCCAGCTCTGGCATATTGTTATTGTTCATCGGCATAAGAAACCATGTGACCCTTACATTTAAGGTATAAAATGTGTTCAGAAAATTTATGTAGAATGTTACGGAGAACATTTTTGTGGAATATTTTAACCCTGTAACTCCTCAAGGTATGGGTCTTTTTTGTCCTTCTTTTAAAAAAGAGCAAAAACACCATTAAAACAGGGATTTAAGGGGTTCAAATCAGCAATTTTAGCTGCAGACTTAAAAAGTCCTCATCTACTTTAATCTGGTCAAGACAGCAAGGAATAATGAATGCAATGAATTTTGAGTATAACCACGACGACTGGCGTTTATTTATTGATTCATCTAAGAAGAGTTTAAAAGCTGTACTTCTGTATTATGATAATAACAAAAATCCTATTCCAATTGCCTATGGAATCAATATTAAAGAAAGCTATGATTCTTTAAAATAAATACTGGACTCCGTAAAATATGAAGACTTTAAGTGGCGTATCTGTTGTGACTTAAAAGTCGTTAGTTTCCTTTCAGGTATGCAGGCTGGATACGTTAAGTACGGATGCTTTTTATGCACTTGGGAGAGCACAATATCGTTCATCAAGCATTGGTACCAACTGAAAAAATTCTCTTACCCCCATTGCATTTCAATTTTGGTGTGGTAAAAAAATTTGTTAAATGTCGGAATACAAATGAATCAGCATTAAATATTCTGAAAACAATGTTTCCAAAATTAAGCGAAGCAAAGATTAAAGAAGGTACATATGTATATGTTCTTCAAGTCGTTGTTATTGTTGAAAGAAATACAATTTTTTTAATATCAACAGGCGCTTTTGTTGGTCCAGATATTGAGCCACCAATTGAGCTTGTGCGTGGAAAAGTATTAAGAAAGTGATATACAATGTCTTAGGCAAAAATCGTTCTCCTACTGCTCGAATATACGTAGACACCATGCTTAGAGCTTTTGAAAAACTAGGCGTTCATATGTCAACAAAAATTAATTTTTTAAATTCCCATATAGATTACTTTGAGAATCAGTTGTGAACAGAATCTGAAAAATTTCATCAGACATGCGCACCCATTGAAGAACGCTATAAAGGCAAAAGCATTCATTTGCTTATCTCTGGAATATGCTGGACATTGTAAGATAATGAAGTGGAATAGCCAAGAGCTAAAACAAATGTAATTATTGAATACATCCTATTCAAATATGCTATCGAAGGTAATATAATAGAGTTTTTAGGGATTTTTAGTTAAATTTGAACTATTTTATTCATGCTTAAATTTTTGGGTAAAAGAAAATTCTTAATAAATGCAAAATTAACCCTTAGCTCTCTTTTGTGTCTTGTTTCTGACTTTCTGGTTGCATTTTCCGTTTTGGTGTATTCAGGGACTTATAAATTTTAAACCTTTAAATCCCTGTTTTAAGGGTAGTTTTTTGCTTTTTTTTAAAAGAACGACAAAAATTACCCATACCTTGAGGAGTTAGAGGGTTAACATTTTCTACAAAAATGTTCTCCGTAACATTCTACCTAAATTTGCTGAACTCATTTAATACCTTGAATGTAAGGGTCACATGGTTTCTTATGCCGATGAACAATAACAATGTGCCAGAGCTGGGAAACTTTAACCCCCCATCAAATAAAATTCAGGTGTTAACTTTCAAAACGCCGATACACGTGTCTTTTTTTTTTTTTTTTGTCTCCTCTATCAAAATTTATAGGCCGGACCTAATAATTTTGGAAAAAAATTGATTTGGTTGTACATTGTTATTTTTCACAATTTTAAAATAACTTCAGAAACTTCGTGGACATAATTTATTCGCTTTAACATTTTTAAAATTATTTAACAACATGTTAAAAAATACTTCAACACTTAATTTGCCATTTCCTTAAACACTTTATATTCATTTAACAGAATAATGAGAGTTAACTTAATTTTACCTTTTATCCCCCTAAAATTGCAGGTTGTTTGATACTTGCACCCTTAACTAATACAAACCAAAAAAAAAAAAAAAAAAAACAAAAAAGGATCCTCTTCAATATGTAACGAAAAGGAAAGAATAAAAATTGTCGAGATAATCACTTTATATTCAACATTTAATAGATTATGTGGCTTACAATACATTCACGTACAGCACATAGATATGCAAGTAGAGGTGTAGTATCGTATAATTATATGTTTTCGTATAATATTTGGGGCACCTTTCCTGCTTCTATCCCTGTATTCATTCTTCATGTAACGAGAAAGTGCTAGGTAAACTTTTAGCCGTGTTGAAGTTTTAGTAACTTTAGTCAATGTTTTTTTTTTTGTATATGAAGTCCTTGTGCTGCTTACAATGATGTAGTTGCTACTGATTGTTGTTACTGATACTTGAACGATGAGTTTGTCTACTGCTGGTTGGTGTCAGAGAGATGATGTCATGCTTCTAGCTGGGATAAGAAGGAGCTACAAGAACACTGTTGATTTTATGTGTGGTGGCTCATTGTCTAACACCGTGTACGTGATATGAAATTTAATGTTTCAATTAGAGGTAAAAGTTGAGTACACATTCATCCAAACTAACATTTACTTACTTATACATTAAATGTAAATTGTGGGACAGAACAAAATACGCAAATTCATATGGAGTTATGCTTAGCTGATGAGCTGCAGAGGATGGAGGACTTTGGAGACTGATAAGTTTTGCACATTTTATTTTTTCTTTACTTTTAGTTACATTTTTTTTGCAACTAGTTGGTGGTATTATCTAGTAAAAATAAAGTGTCGTACCTATGTCAGCACTTATCGGGGGATCAGTTAAACTTTTCCTGGTGTCTTTAGAGGTAGAGGTCGTACTTACCATACGATTCGTGTATGTGCTGTTATATAGAATTTGTGGTTAAATGTGTTGGTTAATTCTAAAGTGCTTGGCAAATTTTTACTTAATGTTATTTTTAAGTGGATATTTTTTTTTTCTTATATGTATATGAATATGGGGTTAGTAAATGGTATACAGTGGGCTTATGTTAGTTATTACAACAACTCCTAAAGATCATGACTTTCCACAACATGTGGGATCTTTTTAAGAAGATGGAAAGTTTTTTAAAACTGATTAAACAATTACGGGGTAGTATACAATTTGCAAAATCAATGAATAAGTAAAATTGGGTCATGATTTCACAAAAGTCCCAATAGGAACGATTAAATGATTCCTTAACGTCTAAATTATTTGATAAGTTTGTACAAATTGCTGCAGTTCATAAATGTATGTGATCAACAAAAAACGTCTTAAATTAATGGAGTAAATTTAAATGTTTTAAACTAAAAGCTGTAGAAAAATAAAAAATTTAATTAATTGGTAAATCGTATCAGTATTTCGTTGAAAAGTCCATATTTTTTATAACTACAGCTAATTTGCGACATCGATTTACTTTACGTTCTCGCACGACACTTCACAACTTGTTCAAATTCGACGACTTCTTGTCTGCAACACGTTTTATAATATTTTCCTATAGATGTCCTTGGGCGAGGGTCGAGGATGACAAAAACAGCAATCTTATTGTTTTGAAATAACTCCTTTGCCAATTTGCACACAATTTTGTGGTCATTATCCTGTTGCTAGATAAACCAAAAATTTCTAGATACAAATTTTGATACCCAAAGCCTTTTATTTAGTAAAGTGCAGCTGCCTGCTTAGTTATTATCAATGGCACTTTTCTTTCTCCTATACCCTTTTCACACTCGGCAAGTTACTTGGTTTGTAGACGTCAGCGGTAAGGTCGGAGTAAGGATTCAAAATTTTGTACAGAATTTGTTGTACTTGGCAAGTCACTTGCGCAACTAACTTGCCGAGTCTGAAAGGGGTGTTAGCAAATATGTTATTATCTTTTTTATAGCCTGCGAATAGAAGAATTACAAACGGATAAGCCAAGTTTCCTTTGGTATCTTGTTAAGCCCCGTCAAGCAACCAGGACAATTTTTGAAAAGCAGATACGACGGTCGTCCACGATCAAAGTTTTGCCCTTATGCCTCCAAAACTCTGGCGTTTGACATCATTTGATAGGAGCATGATTTATTAAAATCCTCTAACTATTACAGTGCTTTCCTCATTCGCTATTAAAACAAGTAAAAATTTGGTTTTATAAAATACTTTAGTATCAGTAATTTATAAGTACTTTTAAAATTTGCAAACAATTTTGCTTTTGGGCTCATACAAATATTGGTTGAAGACCCTTTAGTATACCGATTGACACAGACTCAATTTCCATATGTCTAACAATATCCATTCGTCCGGCTGGTTGTCGCAATTTCGGTAATAATTTGATGAAATTATTTCATATTATCATACACGCAAAGAAAAAACATGGTTGTGGTAAACATATTCTAAGAGAAACATATTATGATAAGATTCATGATTGTAGTCACCATATTAAGGTTATTATTGAATCATATTATGGCTGAAAATATTCGTAATATTACATCATAATATTGTTCCCTTAATCATATTATTATTCTGTTAATCATAATATCGATACCTTTCCATAAGAATGTATTAAGCGACATTTCTCAAATTGTGTAGGAAACGAAAAAAAAAACGCTTCATTTAGTTATTTATTTATGTATTTTATTGAAAGGAACATAGAAAGCGATTTTCAGAATACAAAACATATTTAAAAATGTGGCTTAGCATAATTTCTTTGGCGGATAATACATATTTCAGGGTGCAACATTATTCAAGTGAGAAAACTTGACGGTTGATACAATTTTATTTTCTATCTAGTTTTCTTTGCATCCATGATAGGGCTGCGAAACCCAGCCCAAAATGTGGCGCTTATGTATAGCTCCACATCAAAAAGTCATTTTCGAAAAAAGTGTCGCTTATGTATAGCTCCACATCAAAAAGTCATTTTCGAAAAAAGTGTCGCTTAATAAATTCTTATGGGAAGGTATCGATATGTTAAGAAGCAATCATATAATTATCATGTTAATCATAATAAGCTAAGAAATTAATCATATTATTGTCACGTTACTCATAATATGCTAAGAAGTAAACATATTATCATCTTGTTAATCATATTATGATACAGGTCCTTTAATAACTGTCATAACAATACAAAATAAATTAAAATATTTATGTATCGATTTTTATTTTGTGACTTTTTACAGTTATTCTTGATATAAATGCGGAATTCAATATTTGGCTTGAAAAAGAGTAAATGCAAAATATCGTAACACGAAATCTCTGTGTGTTTTAGTGTTAGATTTTACTACGATATTTTCCACTATTACATCACAAATACTGAACTCCGCTAATATTTTAATTATTTTAATTTCTTTAAATTTATTATTTTTTATGGTAATTTATCTTGTTTAACCGCTCACATATAAAACAAACGACACAACTGATTCAAAATTATTTTACAAATGGCGTTAGCATAATATTATTACAGTAAAAATAGATTAATTGCATCTTTAACATAATAGGATAAATGTATAGCAAGTTATCATGTCATGGCTATTAAATATCATGATATGATTGTGAGTAATATAATATGTTTTGAAAGTTATCATAATTTAGTTGTTAGAAAAATAATTGTTTTTCGGTCAACAATACTCAAATTTATTATAATTGCGATAAACATTGATATGTTTACAGTTACTATAATATTGTTGATATTATATAGAAATAACAATTTTATTGTACGACAGCAATATATTGTTACAATAAACATAGTGTTGTTGCCGTTACAACGCCCAACAATATTTTTTGGCTGCGTGTAAGAACGCTGCCTATGAAATAGTGAGCATCGGTACATATTTCTACATAGACCCTATACAAACTGCTTTCAGGAATATAGACTTTGTTTTTGTTAACCACTTCATTTGGCTAAACAGTGCTTTTACCAACCGCTCCAAAGTTTGAGATGCGGCATTACACCCAGTCGGCACAGTCCGTCAAAAATTAAGCACTCCCCCTTGTTTGTGATCAGGAGCTATCTAATCTCCGTTGCTTTTGGAAAAATGCCAGCAATTTCTATTGAGTCGAGACAGCACCTAAGAAAGATCAACCCTCAGGCCGAACTTTCCCACAAGTGATGATAAATCAGCCCTCAAGTGGGATTTTCAGAATACCACTTTCCCCGACTTTGAGTAGCAAACCACAACCACCACTTGATCCCCGCAAGTATTCTGCCGGCGGACAGAACCAACAGTCAATATGGTGCCGTGTCAACGGCTCCCGTGGTACGGGATAGGACATCTGACCAGCCGCAATGGCAAGATATCGCGAAGATCACTTGAGATCTATCAATTTAAAATTTTCGCCGAACCCCATCTATTGACTGCAGCCGATTATGCACCGGAGAAAGAAACGTCAAATGGTGATATATTCTTTAGATATTCCCTACACCTCCGCGCCCTATGATCCAGTGGCAGTTAGAGGCAAATATGCAAATACCACGCACAAAAAAATCTTTCGAGGACATTACTGCTATAAAATTATTGGTATGATACATACATTGGGCAACGATAACTATTACAACAGTAACTATGTCATATTAATTTATTGTGCTACTTGGTGCAAAATTACTTTAAGACGAAAGAAATGTAGGGCGTCTAAAAATTGAGGTATCATTTAAATTTTAATAAAAAAAAAGAGTTTGTTTTTGAGATATTAAAAAAAAATTTTTTTAGTTTTTACAAATAGGTCCCGTTTAAAAATTAAAAATTATGTTGGTCAAGTGGCCCCCCTACTGGCTCGGCAGGTTCCTAATCTTTAACCAAAATTCTTAATTATGTTTTTTTATAAACTGTTGTCATTGGTAGATATCTGCTCGGTAATGTTGTTTTTAAGCTCTTGAACTTTTATGAGATTGTTTCTGTATTCTTTCGACTTAAAAAATCCCCTCAAAAAAATATTCCTAGATGTCAAATCGCACGTTTTTGATGGCCAATTCACTTCTTTTCTACGATAAATAATGCGATTTTCTAACTTTTCTTTCAAAAGATCCATTGTTTCTCTTGCTGTGTGGCAAGATGAAGCCACATATTTTCTACGTCGAATCATATATTTTCCGCCACAAAAAGTGACGGATCGTCTTCTTGTAATGATTTTCATTGACCGATAAAACCTCAAGTTTGGACACCCATAGATATCTAGATAATACAAACTCTTATTTGAATGCTCATAACATTATTTTGTTTCGATTGTCCATGGGTCCCAAATAGAGTACAGTAGGGGTATCACATCGTCGGACTTGATCGACTATACTTTTTTACTTACAATTTTATTTTAAAAACACATTTAAGAAAATTTTAAACTAGAACTTTTGAGGCACAGTGCAATTTTTAGAGTTGATTCTTCGATAGACAGATTTTTCAACAAATAACATTTTCAAAGTCATTCCCGATCCATTTATATACAATAGTATATACCAATGAAAAACTGATTAACACAGGTTTTCTTTTATTAATTTACCACATATTGACCTATTTGTTTGTGATATATTGTGATATACATTTAAATTTGTTGTGATATATTTGCCTTGGAAGCATTTTTTATATTTGTTTGAAATATTCATGCATAATGTAGTGAAACTTATTGGTTTGTGGTGTGCGTGCGATCTGTAAGGATATTTTAACAATAATGCTATTTGAACCACTGTACTTAAAAAACTTTCCTACTTTTTATTATTTTCAAAAAGGTATGTCTGTGCATTATCGAAAAGTGTTTTAATGTAATCCTTAAACTAAATCTCTATATCAAGCACTTGTAGTTAATTTGTTTGCACTAGACAAACTTTTTACAACTCGCAAGCTACAAAACGAGTGAAGTTTATAAAAATTGTACTTGGTATATTAATTTTTCTTTCAATAGATACGTAAAGTTGCAAAAAACTTTAATAGAAAATTGATATGGCTTTAATCTATGTACTCGTTGTAGTTGAGATATTAATCATAAAATAAATTTACTTAATAGTGTATTGGTGGTGCAATGGAATGTGTGTGAAGACATTTGTCTAGAAGTGAAATGAAAATTTTTCTTTGTTTTATTTAATTTTAACCTTCTGCCAACAAAGTGGCAAATTACAACAGTTAAAGGTACGAGTAGTTTTTGCTTAAAATGAATCCGAATACAGGACGAAAGCAAGAGGAAAAGTAAACACAAAGACAGACACGACAGGCAGAAACAGACAGTTAAATATACAGGCAGTCACTCAAAATGATTGATGAACTATTTCTTACATACACTGATGATGGTATATGAAAGCTGTTTTTCAATGTATGTGTGTGCACGAAAGTATGGATGCGTGTGTGTAGGTTTAATTTAATACTGCTATACAAATACAATCAGTCATCTGTAGGGGATTTAAGCAGGAAATAATGTTTTATTATTAAAAAAGCCAAAATTAAACGTAACTTGTCATCTAATACTGCTGTTACACATACTTGTATTTGTATACATACATACAAACACTTTGGAAATAAACAATTTAAATCCTTTAGACTTGAATAATTTAATGTTTTTTTACTGACCATTTTATTTGTTTAACTTTAAATTTCTATACCTCTTTTTTGTTATCAATTTTTAAACATAAATGATTTTTATTGTTACAAAAAATATGTACAGATTTTTTCGAATGTATATAAAAAGTTTTAAATATTTATACAATACAAAACCTTAACTCTGTTCAGGACACGTTGATTTTTCTAAATATAAAATAAAAAAAGAAACTAAAATACATATTTTAAAAGTTATTTACTAAGCAAAGTCGAACGTTGAGTACCCTAATATACAGTAACTTAAAAATAGGGTTTTTTCCCGGGATTTCCCGTCCCGTTTCAATAATTATATTTCCCGCTTTCCCGGGATTTTTCATGCGGGATCCCGGGAAATAAAAAATTCCTCATAGTTTAAAAAAACAGCTATTTATACTTTGAAATTTAGTTTTCTATCCTCTTAAAATAAGCATCTGTGGATGGGTTGTCGATTAGATCAATTACAAGAAGTGAGTACATACGTAAATCAATGTCTCCTGATGCAATAAATCTACTTAAAACAGAATAGGCAGTGCAACAGTTGATAATTAATAAATTTAGTGAAGTGAAAAGTTAATAAAGAACATTAATTCAAAATAAGATGCAGGTAGTAAAGTTTAATTGTCCATGGACAAGTCTTTAAAATAGCAGATACCTAAACATATAGCTCCTTTATTGTAACATAGTCATATCTACAAAAACAAATGAACTTGGCAAAATGCGATTAAAGTTTTCAAAATGTACCGATTTAAAGATATATTCTGCTATAACTTCGGTTCAGTTTGAGATAAAATACGAGAAGGCATGAAGGAACACTTTGCTTACATTACTTACAATTTTTGATTTTTTGAGATATGACTATGTTGCAATGAAGGAGCGATATGTTTATTAGGTGATAAACACAAATTTTTTTCAATTTGTGTTGGTTTATATACCCTTGAAGTGCGGGGAAACCGAAATAAAAAAAAATTTGGAAACTCGTTTAAGATACTACAACATACAATTTGAAAAACACATTGTCCTAAAGATTACAGATATACCTAATGAAATGAAAAGGTTTGTAAGATGTTGATGCTATTTTTTGCATGAACCTTGACATACATTTGACTGATATAGACGTTGTTTATAAAAAAAATGCTTCTTATTGTGAATCAAGAGCCTTCTACAACGGTGCACTTTTAACTATTTATCCAACCTCGGTAAAAATAATGAACGAAATTTTTCGGAAACATGGTAATTAGTAAATAAAATAATCAATAGCGGTTTTCACCCTTTGTATTAAGTGTACACCTCTGCTTTATTTAATACGATTTTATACTACAAAGCGTGAGTGACTTTTTCGTTAGTATTGTAAATTAATAAAGTTGCTGGGTGAGGGAGAGAGACAGATATAGTTTCTTCAACTGTTTTATTTTGGGTTATTTAACAAAGGTGTTTACTACAGCTTTTTGTTGGATTTTTCAACTACAGCGTAGTAAATTTTAGTCTAATACATTTTGTTGTTGCAGTGTTGTAAATCTTAGTACTTTAACTAAATTAATAAGATTCACAAGGCCTACAAGGAACTTTACTATCAAGGGTGAAAACCGCTAATATACTTTTTGACGACTTACTAAGCGCTTTGAATGTGTCAGAAAGTTATTTCCTAAGCCGTTAAAAAATGTTAATATATTTATTGAAAATATTTGATCTATTTTATGAATTAACTTTTTGATCTCATATCTTGAGTACCTCAATTTGTGTTTGTTTTTATTATTGTTTTATGAATTAAATTGATATGTTTATCTTAACTTTTTATCTTGTATCTAGAGCATAATAATAATACGGAATTTACATATAAAACCGTAAGGTAATAATAATTCAAGTTCCTCTTTTAATCTTCATTTAATTTTGTAGTATTTAAGGATTTCTTTTATTTAATTTACTGTGTATTATTTATATGGAGCGGGATCCCGGGATCCCGGGAAATTCAAAAAAATTTCCCGCTTTCCCGGGAATCGAAAAACTCCGGGGAAAAAAAACTCTACTTAAAAAGCTAAACTAACAACCACTCTCAGAAAACGGAATTGGTTCTTTTTACAGGATACTATTGCTGCTTGATTCCTATGATTTTATATATTAGAGTTTCACTTCATTTATAAACTGTTTAGATTTAGATAGATTGACTAAACATAAACGAAGGAAATTGGGTGCGGTTTAAATACTTTTTCCCCTGGTAATATGGACTATTTACTAAAGTATTTTTAGATCTTTTTTTTAACGTTTTGAAATAAAATTTTTTTTTTTTTTAAATAACAATTTTAAACAAAACATAAGGCAATGAACTCTAAAAAGCACCACTGCTCCTAACCATAGTCAGCCAAAGCTTAAATTGAAGTTGTGTTGGTGAGCGACCTACCCAGCAAACTCAATTTATTTATACAATAAAATTATCTTTATTAATACTCTTATGAAAGTGTCTAATTAATAAAATGTGACAATTGAAACTTATTGCAAATTAATTTTAGGATCGAAGATATTTGCCAACATAGATAAGTAGATGGAAAAAACGATAGTCCATTTTATCCGTTTATTTTGCCGCTATAAGTCAATTTAATATAAAGTATTAACGTTATAGTCCATTTAGCGATATAAGCACATGTGCCATATATGCAATCTATCAACAGTCATTAAAGGGAAAAGTGAGGCAAAATAATGGCGTTATAGTCACATAAGCAATATAAACTAAGTTGTTTTTAGTTTTCGAAACCACAATTCATGTAAAGAAAGAATTAAATCGTTTAATTTTTGTCATTAACTCTCTACTCGTAAAAAAATAGTTTTTGCCTTCGGTATCAGTTATGAAATATCCTGTTATTATTTTAACGATTTTTTATACTGCATGCATATAAGCCTGTTGTTGGTGTATTTTTTATATGAATTTTTTATTTTCTATATTCACATAACTTGATTATATTCAAAATCGGTTATGTGCCTCATAGTGGCATATATGTGAATTAGCCTTTTAGTTACATTAGCGATATAGTCCACGTATTGTCTGCAACTAAAGGATGTGACTATAACCGAAAAGTACTGTAATGCCTTTTAATAACCTGCTCCCTTTTATCCTAAAATATTTGATACCATAGAAGTCATTCTTTTAAATATGACATTTATAAAAATATAGAAAACACAATCAATATGGCACAATAGAACACTTTGTGAATTGCCTACTAGGGTATTCAATTTATCGGGTTTTATGTTTGTTTGATTAGACGATTAATCGATATTTGGCATTTTTAACTTATTCGATTAATCGATTAAACGAATAAAATTTTAAAATTTATCGATTAATCGAATAATTCTAAATCCAGAAATTTTATACTCTACGTGATTTTTTTCGATAATTTGAAAACTTGTCAATGTAGCTCCAAATTGTTGCTTTATTTCGGGCACATAGATTTTAAAAGAGTCAATATCACTTTGGATTTTTTGAAATTTTCATGGACATTCCATCCTCTGCTATGCTTCTGCAAATAATTTCCTCTAGAGAATCGATCGAAGTATCTTGCTTAAAATATGGCGCGTGTTAAAAATCGAAATGAAGTGGGTTTAAAATTGAGCAAATTTTTAAAACGACCATTACCCATGTTCTGTAACTTTAGTGAGAACTTCTTGCATCGAAAAGATGTGAAACAAAATATTCCATCGTTTCTCGAAAAGTGAGAAAAATGTGTGTATGTAAGAAATGTCGAAAGCTATCAAAAGAGATTACGTCGTTACGTTATAAATGTCATAATATTGCACTCGAAGCCGATGTGACATTCAGAACGCCAGTAACACATATCGTTGACGGCGACCAAAATTTACTAAAATTGAAAATTTTTCAACGACGGCGGCGAAAACACAACCGTCGGCTATACCAAATTGTGTAAAGAGCGACTTTAATTTTTGTTGCTTGCAAACGAGCTTTGAAGACATTCGTATATTTTATAAAAATGGTTTAAGCAAAATAATAAAACAATGAAAAATGTGCCAAGAATAAAATATTATTATTATTATTCTTTGCATTTTGCATTTTTAATTGTTTTTTAGTGTTAAAATTTTTTCTCGCCCCATTTTTATTCGTGAGTTTATTTGACAGTTCAAAGCGGAAAGTTTTCTCACCAAAATGTTACAGACACACTTTTTCTGTAAGTTGACGAGTAATTTCCTTACGTAACAGCTTGTACTCGCCAAAAAAAAGTTACAGACACAGTTAAGTGAGAAAAACAGCTGTTTGTTTCAATTTATGGCATTTTTGTTTCATTTAACACATTTCAATCGAAAACTTTCTCGACGAGAGAGTTACAAAACATGGGCACATGTAATGAAAATTCATAAAAATATTCCATTTTATCCACTTCATTTTTTAAGTATCTATTACTTTTGCAAGATCAACAGTTAAACCAGGAAAAACTACGGTAATTTTGTAAATTGTAAGGGAATTTAAATTATCGTTCGATTTCAATTTCACTTCTTTTCGATTTCTAGAACATACCCGATAATATAATATCTGTGGCATTTTCACAAAACATCTTAAGTCAAGATGAGATAGCAAAACAGTTGGTGGAAAAATCATTTTTATTATAAAATAAACCAAAATTTTCGTTTATAATACAAAATTTTAAAAACGTAAGCATGAATGAAAATGCGTACGATTAACAAAATTTTTTCAACTTTTTAAATTTGACTTAAGATGTTTTGTCAAAATGCCACAGATATAAATCTTTCAGTTAACATAAGAGTTGTCAATTATTCGCCTTTCAACTTTGTTCGAATAATTCAAATAATTGTTTTTGTGCGTTCGATCAAACGATTAAATCTAAAAAATTATTCGATTAATCGATGAGAATAACGAATAAAAAAAATTATTTAAAAAAAAATACTCTGGAAAATCTTCCATTCCATCCGCTATGACTTCTCTCTCTCTCTCTTTCTTAATGTATTTTTCCATTGGACCAAGTTAGGCATATGTTGATGACGTTGGATTATCTTCCACTTCATCATTTTAATGGTAACATTATGACACTTACGCAAATAGTAAAGATACACATTTATAATTTTAAAGAAAAAATAGAATACAATAACAACATTTTCTACTTTCAAGATATGATTTATATAAATCAATTCTTTATTTTTAAGCTTTTTGTTTATATGAAAAATTTTTGCACGAAATTCAAAAATCCCCTTTCTAGAAATTTTTTAACGATTGATTTAAAAATAAAACAGCTAATACAATTGAGAAAGTTAGTTGTAAAACTCGTTTGGTACAAAATTAAAAATACGGGTTGGACATTGATTCTAACAGTTCTCCTGGCGCTTAATTAGACGAGATATTTTGATTGCATCAATGCATATCCTTGCTAAAAACATGGAAGAGGACATGCATTGATACAATTATTATTTTTCTTCTCATAAAGCGTAAAAAGAACTGTTAGAATCAAGTGGCATCTTGTATTTTTAATTTTGTAACGAACGAGTTTTGCAACTTACCTACTCAATTGTTTGTTACGATTTGTTTAACAAGAACATAAAATACATTTTTGAAATACTATGAGTACACAACACGGTTTTTGCTTACTAAACACTGAGATTAATTAAAACCAAGGCTATTGCAACAATATTTTTTAACTCTTCCATATTTTGTATAAAATCACTTAAAACGTATGAGAATAAATCAAATTCTACTCTCTTATTTTTTTATTTTTTAATAAAAAAAAATTGCTCAATTAATCGAAATTTTTAAATCTATTTATTCTTTATTCGAAAATCGTCGTTTGAAAATTATTCGAGCAAGAGTTTGGTTTTGTGTGATCGATTAATCGAATTATTCTTAATCGGTTGACAACTCTAGTTTAGATTCATTTGTCGTTTTTTCTAGTGTGAAATAAATTATTAAATTGTGCTGGAAAAATGTTACAAAAATATAAGCTAAATTACTCACTAAACATGACTGTTTGTTTATCCGATTCAAAAAAAAACATAATTACTATATAATTATTATTCAATTAATCGAAATTAGCAATTTTGAATCGTTCGAACAATTAATCGTCTTAAATTATTCGATTAATCTAACAAGAAATTATCGAATGAACACCCCATTGCCTACTTATTAAGTTGAAATGTTTGCTGGATTAGTATTATTGTCTCATTGACGACTAAATTTAAGTGCATAAGAATACTTGTCAGCACACTTATGATTATGCTCTAAATATTGTTGAGTCCAGATAGAGCATTGAAAAGATAACAAAGACTCTGTTAGGTTGCTAATTCCTGCAAAATTAAAAGCATTTTAACTGATTATTAACTTGCTCGACTTGGATATACCGAGTTTTACTATGGAAGTATGAAGGAGTGACGCGTACACAGAGTAAAATGTGTCTGGAGAAGTTTTAATTTGAATAGAAAAGGTAAAAAAAGGTTGATAGAAATACATTGATCTCTTGAACCTGTGCCGCAGTAGAAAGCTGTGGACTGGCTTTGTTGGAAAGCCCGTTTTAAGGTATAAATACATACCATTTTGTTTGTCCTTACAACTAACTTTTCTGGAAAAAAATAATCAACCAATTTCATTTGCCTATAACCAACCTTCTAAACAAATCAAAGTCTCCAGCTCAAAAATAGCATACCAAAAGTCTAACAACCCATACATAAATCCTTTTGTATTGGATACCTTCATAACAGCCATGACAATGACGAGAGAAGGAAAAAAAGTGAACACTCAGCAAATATTATCATCATATGTGAACAATAACCATATAAAAACACACGGTTAAATATGACAAAAAAGACAAAAATCATACAAAAGCATTCATTCATTTATTCATCCATTCATACATTCCTTTTTTTTTTTTTTGAAACCTACACAAGAGCCTCTATTGATGTGTGGCTTTAGATTGTCCTTTTTTGCTGTTGTTGCTGCCCTTCTATTGTTCAAAGCTTAGAATCTGTCAGCACCAAACACACTCATGTGGTGTTTGATTTTTATGTATGAAAATACATTCGTTCTAAATTCATACATTTTTAATAAAAATATAATTTTTTTTTTTGTATATTTCTACTAAAGCAATATTGTTTTGAATAAGTTAAGTTTAAAATATTTTTTCAATACATCTGACCTGGAAAATTTATGGGAAATAATAGAGGTCTAGCTAATATTATAAAAATTGAATTTATATATTTACCGTTTTTAAAATCATCGTTTAGTGACTTTTAACTGTAGTCCTGCCGAATTGTTTCACTAGGCCACTTCAGGTTAAAACAAACCATTTTCGCTATGTTTGTATGTAAAACATAATAAATACTAATAATAATTTTTTAAATATACTGCAACTAAACACAAGCTTTAAATACAACTAAAAACTTCTGTCTATAACTACGGTGACCATCCTTTTTCTATTATACAGAACAGAAGAGCGATTCTATAACTTTTAACAATAAAAATTGACGTGGCAATTGTCAACCTGTTTTATTGCTTGCACTTATGATTAACAGAGAAGTGTTTGAGCCAAAAAGCTGGCGAAAAAGGCAAAACTGGATTTTAAGAAAACCGTACCCAAATCGCCAAGCGTTTTCTAGTTGTCAAAAATTGTCATGGCACTACAATTTGTAGGAAGCATTCCTAAATAGCGCGTCGTCAACGCTTTGCAATTGGAAAATTTGATTTTGACAGCACTATCTATCGGTTTTATCTTAATTTTTAATTCTATTAGGTGCACGCAGAGAAAAAAACATGTTTAAATATGGTCACCTCCAACAAAACTATTGGGACTATTGGGTTAATTAGTCCTCCATCAAGAATCCACAATTATAATATGGTTGCCTTCGAACATGTTATGGTTAATAGTAACTAAAATATGTTAAACAATTGTAATAGCATTGTTGGTTTTCAACGATAGCGTGTTGCTCTTGGTAAAGAGGCAAATACTATTGTTTATTTAAAAACTAATTATTGTCATATTTAACCATAACATGCTTAGAGGCAACTAATTAATCCATAATAATGGTTAAATTAAACATATTCGCCCGTATCTATAAAAAATTTTAACATTTAATAAAGGTTTACAAAACAAATTTTGTATGAAAATTTGCATTAATAAACGTTTGTTAAATTTAATAATCGTTTATAAATACAGGGGATATTTAAAATTTTCCTTAAAAATAGTTTTGGTGGATGTGACTTTATTTAAACCTGTTTTTTCTCTGGGTGTACAAAAAATGTTCTGCACCACAATAATCTAATCTAATTATAGAAACTAGGGATGCCAATCGGGATTGATTTTAGAAAATCCCGGGATTTCGGTATTTTTCGGGATTTTTTTTAATAAACAACACTTTTTTTTATTTATTTATGAATTTTCAAAAGGTATTAAATATAAAACATATATTTTTAAAAAAGAAAAATAAGAATTATAAAAATAAAAATTACAACTGAAATATCATTTTTAATCATTTTTTTTTTGTATAGAGTTTAAAAATTCAATAAAAACGAACATTTTTGTATACAAAACCTGATATATTTAAAATCCCGAGATTTATTTTTTCCCCGTTTGCCATCCCTAGTTGACACACAAGAAAAGTTTGCGCATAATTTTCGCCATTATTTTTAATGATTTTTTGAAAAGTTCACCTTATATTTAAATTTTTATTTTTGCTCATCAGACCCTTTTTCTTATGCTTTTTTGTTGTCTTAACTTTTATTTATTTTAAATTAGAAAGTTAAAATATTATTCACATTACTTTTGACACTTCACAATGTTATAACTGCCTATAAAAGGCGAATATCCTAAATAGTTTTTTAAAGAACAAATACTTTGCTAATGATATAAGTGAACCTCCCACATACCACCACAAAACAGCGTTTTGCTTACCTGTTGTATATATGACATTATTAAAAAAAAAACAAGTAAGAAAGTATAGTCGGTCAAGCCCGACCATATGATACCCAGCACCACAGTATTTAGAAACACATCATGCTTATGTGTCCATATAAATATGGATCTATATATGTTTACAAACTTCATTAAAATCGGTTTGAAAGTTTGTGAAAGGCAGAAATCGCCCCCTACTTCCCCTTGGGTCCTATTTTTGAAAAACTGTATAGTTAATGTGTCCATATAGATATAGATCTATCTATGTTTTAAATTTCATTAATTTTGGTTTGATAGGCAGAAATTGCCCCTATTTCCCCTCGTGGTCCTATTTTTTAACAAATGCTTACCTTTTGTGTCCATGTAGATATGGTTCTAAATATGTTTTAAATGTCATTAATATAGGTTTGATAGTTTCTGAGAGGAAGAAATTTCCCCTTATCTTTCTCGTGGTCCTACGATTCGGCCCATTTTCAATACGGGTGGTCCTTGTGCCAATAATCTATGTACCAAATTTTATCAAATTATGTCCAAAATTGCGACCTGTGCTTTGCGCACAAGGTTACAGCCAGCCAGCCGGACGGACATCGTTAGTTCTACTCAGAAAGTGATTCTGAGTCGATCGGTATATTTAAAGGTGGATCTAGGACCAATATTTAAAGGCGTTACACACATCAGCATAAATGCATAATACCCTCTCCACTATTGTGGTGTGGGTATAAATAAAACAGATTTGTTGGCTATGGTTTTCTTTATATTTATAAAATTCATCTTTATATCTTTTATACTTTCCCAGTTTTAAGACAATATGCATAACGTCATAACGTTATTTTTTCTACGTGGTTAAGCAAATCAAAAAATTTTAATGCGTTTATTCCGAAATAGATTGTTTGGAGTTAAGTAACTTTTGGAGTAAATGCGCGATATGTACCAAATTGAAATAACTTTTAAAAGCATTAATGACAAAAAATAGATTTAACAAAATAATATACCATATTGTGATGTGCCGTATCTTTCCATGGAGAAGTAGGCGTAGCCCCTCAAGTACAAAGACACTTACTGTATATCTGGAGAACGCCAAGTGCCAACGTTTCCAAATTAGGTACAAGCATCTTGGTTACAACTACGCAACATCCGATGTGGGCGGGATTGAGAAAGTGGACGTGGTACCTCCCGTACAAAGACATTACAGATTTCTGTATATCTAGGGAACGAAAAGAGCCAAAGTTTCCAAATTGTGTACAAGCATCTTGGTTATCAATATAAAATAGTCTCTTTTTTTGAAAAATATTCATTTTCGGAAACCATAAATCTTCCTGAGTCCAAATTTTAAAAGTAAATGGTAATTTTTTTTTAAGCACGCCGGCTCTAAGGTAACTCTAAAATCGGCTGAAGTTAACTTATAGCGGCAAAATGAACAGATAAAATGGACTATATCGCTCACGTGACTATAAGCGGTAGTGACTATAAACGAAAAGTACTGTAGTCGTATTCCTTCAATATCTATATGATAAATGCTACTCAACATGAGAAATAAATTCCCCGATTCTATTTATTGAAAATTACTTAAAAACATTTTAACATTTTTATTATTTACAAAAAAAAAACCAAGTTTCAAAATATTTAAATAATTCCTGCGATTTTTTTCCAATAGGTAAAAATAACAACCTCATCACAAAATGCATGTAACAAAAAAATTAGCATCAGATGTCATATTAACTGAGCAGAGATTTATTTACATGACAAGTATTATGATGGAATTATTGTCATTATTATTGCTGCAACATTGTCAAAGGTATGTATCGTACAAGTATGTTCGCATATGTCTAAAAAGGTTTTCTATTTTTTTTACTCTGGGGAACAATTTGATAAAAATCTGAAAAAAATTCGCGTTTTTTATATACAACAAACCACAACAACAATGAAATCATCATTTTGAAATCAAAGTTGCGTACGTTCAAAATATATTTTGATATATACATGTGTGTATGTATGTATATTGTAAATGTGTGTCTTTATATGTACAGCTGTATATCTATAGATATATAAATATATTTATCTGTATCTAAAAAGACACAAGTTGTTGTATGAACATCAGTGCTATTTTGTCAAATGTTTATTATTTGCAAAAAATTCTTTTTTTCTTACTTGGCATGCAAAAATTTTCATATTTCTGTTTTTTTCTTTTCTTTTAAAATTTTGTGGTTTAAACAGGGGGTTTAATAACTGTGATGCGTCCGTTGTTTCGGGGCGGGAGTAAGCAAATAAAGCAATTTGTATTCAAAATATGAAAACAACATTCTCAAAGTTGTTTGTTTGTTCGTTGTCGTTGTTGTTGGTTGTGTTGTCAATGCCGCTGTTTGAATTTCTTTATGAATGAGTACATTTTTTGTGCTAAATTGGTAGTTGAAGCAGTAGTAAAAAATATTTAAAATGTTAAAAAGTCTCAACGAAAACAAATTTATAAAAATAGTGGAATTAGTTAGTTGTGGGCTGTATGAGACTTTTGAGAATCGCTATATTTTCTTTTATTGTAAGCGAAATAATAAAAGATTTCGGATTGTTCATGATCTCTGCCAAGTATTGACGTTGACTGTCATAAACGGAAGTGTTAAGGCCTTGTACCTTACGTAGGTGTATACACTGCATATTAGCTGTTTCGTTTTTCTTATCAAACTATTGTCAATATAAATCCGTGCCATTTTTTAAACCGTTCTATTTTTGAACACAAGAATCCATTCAAAACCTTAATTGAAAGAATAAAATTCAGATAGAGCAAGATCTGGGTTATAAAGGGGGTGAGTTTTAAGGTTCAATAACATGATGACAAGCAAAGGCATAGTGCAAAATTTAATTTTCGTGTCTGACTTCTTATTCTGCTCCTTTATGTTAACTGCTCTTTTTACGCTGAACAAATATTGCAAAATACCAGCTTTGAGCAGTTCATTAAAATATAAAACATATTCAAGCCAGATTACACTGGCTCAATCTAAGTAAATAGAAATCGGACGAGGTATGGCTTTTGCTATAAAGTGGCTGCGGTAAATTGCTCCATTTTCGAAATAGTTCCTTTTACTGGTACAGCAATACGAACAGCCTTATGAATTATTAAGCTTTGATTTGTTGGCCTCCCCCTCGGCCACAACCCAATGCAAATGCGCTATTTTTATCGTTGAAGCAGAGCTATGCTAATTCGAAGTTTAACACCTGTTTCCGAAGCGTTGGTGTTCATTTAGTTTATTGGAATCATAACAGGATACACAAATCATGTTATATTACTTCTTATGGTTAACTTAACTTTGAATGAATATTTAAAAAAAAAATATTTTAAATAATTTTTATAAAAATGTACCACTGTTATTTGGATGTGTGAACTAAAATTTCGGGTGTGTTCCAAGTTTAGCAATGCATGACTTTGTTAAGTTGCAGTGTAAATGGCCGTTTTCGAATGTAGCCTTCTTCTTCATAAAATAAGACAGAAACATCATCTATATTAGAAAAACCATCTTCGGAGGTTGGTCCGGGCTTTCAGACTGTGCGTCTAATCACCAGATACACAACAACTGCCTGTTCATTTATTTCCGAACGAAGACTTCTTAAATCGCTTAACTTACATTTAAAACAATAACGAGTTGTAAAATATTAAGGGTTTTCATGACATGACTTTAAAGTCTCGCAATCTGTGCAAACTGTGCATTTTTACGCCCTCGTAAATGAACTGTCAATAATTTTATGAGAATTCATTTACACAAACTTCGTAAATTTGCGCTGTTTAATTATACTTTTTCAAAAATATATTTTTACTGATTTTAACGTCGTTTTCAATGAAAAATCCAAGTGTTTATAAATCACAAACAATAAATTCTAGCAATAATAAATAATTTGAACAAATTAGTTTTTTGGAGTTCTTTGTGTATTTTTAAAAACAAATTTCAACTTTTAATTTTATATTTTTGAATTTTCTTTTTTAATTTATTTTTGTATAGACGTTTCTTACAAACCGACATTAACTGTTCAAAATCACACAAAAATTAAAACGATTCTTCATGAAACGATTCTCGCAAGTTTGCCCATTTGCACAAATGGCAAGTTTAGGCGATATCATGAAACCCCTTAATGGTTTTTTTTACATCTAAATTCAGCGACCGAAGTCTTCGTTCGAAATCCATGAACAGGCCATTGTGAAGTGTATGGCCACTGCTAAATGTTCAGTAGAAACATATCGCGCTCGTAGATATGCAGCATGCTCAATATTTAACGCGTTCGTATTTACATTATTTTTGTGCTGTTCCGGTATTTTATTTTGTTCTTCTGTCGTTTACTGCGATTCTAACAGCAGCACACTTTTGTTTTTCCAATGCGAAATTTATTTAAGTTGTTTTGTTTTATTTTTATTTTTGAATCGATATCACGAAGTACCCTCGCGATCACGATCAATCGCGTATCGCGTGTTCTGCGATCTGGGTTTCAGAATATTTGCCTGTTCTGCGATATGTGTCGCTATCCATCAATACTGCATGCTACAAGTTCAATAAATATAGTGAAACTTTATCGCGATGCACTATGGTTGCCGTTATGCCCCTGTTTCAATACCGTTCGCTTTTTTTACTAATTATATGTATTGATAATGAAGGGGCTCAGATCAGTTTTATACACATTTCTTGTTTCCATTCTCCAGATATACACAAGTCTAAAAATGCTTTCGTATAGGGTTTCACGCCCACTTTTTAGTCCCGCCTCCTTTTTACAGATATTAAGAAGAAATAACAGCGTTTATGCTCGATGTAGACAATTTTACGCTTACCATTTTCCAGATATAAAGAAAACTATTTTGCTATACGCCCACTTCTCTAATCCCCTCCACTTTTTGACAGGTATTTTGTATTAATAAACAAACGATTTGTAGCAAGTCAAGATACTTAAGCTGTTGCCGTTCTCAAGAAATAAAGAAATCTATCGAGCCTGTTCTGAAAATCACGTGATTTCAAATCACGTGCTTTTGAAATCACACGTGTGACTTTGTGATGTTCTGAAAGTCAACCCGTTTCGGCAATTGAAGACAACACCAAAACACACAAAAACGGGACACTAAAATAACACACGTGTGACATTAGTAGGGACATGTGATTTAAAATCACGTGATTTGAGTTAAAGTGATTTTCAGAACAGGGTTGTATATTGCGTTTTTTATGGGAGGTGCCACACCCACTTAAAATTTTTGAAACTTTTTCCTAAGCCCGCAAAACAAAATTTCCAATTTGGTCCAGTCGTTTGTAAGTTTAAAGTTTATAAACACATCACGATCCAATTTTATACATGTATATAAATATGTATATCCCATTTATTGTATACATTTTTTTTGTTGACTTAGGTAATAGGTTACCTTCTGCTAGTAACTGTTCAGTACTCCAAACATTACCTATTGTAGGGTATAACCTTTATTTAACTAACACTTGGTGGTAAATTTATATGTCAAGTTTTGAAGCATCCTTAGTATCATTTAAAAATACAAAAAAATATATAGTCACCGGTACAAAAAAAATGCCAGGAATATTTTAGTGGTTGCGGTGGATATTTTTCATATCCAACTAAGAAACGAAGGAGAATTATAATTCACTTTTTTGGCATTCCTTGAAAAAAGATGTCATATTCCTCTCACTCAGTTATTGAGAGTCATTTAGTTATTTAGACAGTCAGTCATTCATAGCAAAAAAAAAAAAAAAATGTGTATGAAAAAATGTCAACCATGTAAAAACTTCCAAAAGAAATGTTTTGGATTATAAAATAATATGCAAAAAACAACAACAACAAAAATTCACATACCACTTACTATTTTCCAACTGGCGCCACTTTAAAGTCATCTACACTTCATTCATTACTTTTGTAATGACAATGACTTACATTTTGTCAACAATCCTGCAAATGTTTTGTGTTTATGTGCAGGAGTGTGTTCGAGATTTGAAGAAGGAAAAAAACAAAAAACTAATTTAATTTTGTTTATTTAAACAAATTTAAGGCGTGTTTGAGTTTAGAATATTATTTAAAGTTTTCTGGTTATTTTTCTTTGATATTATTTGTAACAACTTGTTTTTGGCAAATCTTTGTCAATTGCTGTTAAAAGTTTTCAAAAGTAAGAAAAAAGCTGTCACATTTGAATCTTCTATACAAGTAGAATTTTTATGAAAATTTCTTTGCAAAAATCTATGGCAATTCAATAAATTTCGAGCTGGAAGTAGAAGTTTAATCAACAAAACTTTCAAAATTTTCTTTATTGAAGTACTTGTTCATAAATGCATACATACATACATATGTATGTACTACTAACACACATGAATATGTGTGTAATATATGAATAGTACAGTTAATTGGAAAAGTTTTTCGAAGATAAGTCTTTTTCCACCAACAAACATGCTAAATGAACAAAATTTTGACAGTAGCCTAATAAGAGAGGCCCTATGTTCCACCTAGGAACTACGGGAAATTAATAAAAATAATATAATAAGAGAACTTTTCAAAACCTTAAAACTGCTTTAAATCTTAAGCATACATTTAGGAATGGCAGTACGCCTAACATAAAAACCCCTTGTATGTTGGTTCTTTAATATTTTATCATTTTTCTTTAATTTTCTCTACCCTTTCAAAAAACAAAAAATATTCTTAAATTCAAATTCCTTGTCCTTCCTTTTCAGAAATAAACGTTATGAAGGATTAAAATTTGAAAGGAGAACATGTCAATAACTAAATAAAATCTTAACCAATTATTTAGTAGATACCCAGTAAAAACAACGCCTGCAAAATAATTTGTTGAGTAATCAGAAAAAACATTAAAGCACGACTTACAATTCTACTGAAAGAACCAATGAATTTTACAAGGTATGTCCCAAACCGTAAGTTCTTATTTGTTTACCTTATACATCCAGAAAAAAGTAGTTATAGAAGTTGTTATAGAAGTAGTTAGTGAAAAAGCTACTAAATAATGAGTTATAGAAGCTATTAATTTTGAAAAAGTAAGCGAAGTTTTTACTGGGTAAGTCCTCCTAATATAAAAACACCTTATATTTTCGGTCTTTCATACTTTATCCTTTGTCATTAATTTTCTTTAGTTGTTTAAAAACATTATTCTAAAAAAAACTTCCTTTTCCTAATTGTTTCACCAACAACCATTCTGAAGGATTATGTTTTAAAAGCGACTTAATAGGAGAACCTTTTAAAACCTGAAAACTCAATTAAATATTAAGCATAGATTTAGGAGTCGCAGTACCCCAAATATAAGAACCCCTTATTTAAAAGTTCTTAAATATTTTATACTTTTTCTTTACCCTTTCAAAACACTTTTCTTAAATGCATCTTTCTTTTCGTTACTTTTCCGACAACAAACAATCTGAAAGATTAAAATTTAAAAGCTGCTTAATAGGGGAACGTGTCAAAAACTGAAAACTCAATAAAATCTTAACCAAATATTTAGTAGTCATAGTCGTCCTAATATAAGAACTCCTTATATGTTAGTTCTTTCCTAATTTATCCTTTGTTATTCATTTCCACCAACAAACATTCTGAAGGATCAAGTTTTGACAGCGGCTTGATAGGTGAACTTTTTAAAACCTGAAAACTCAATAAAATCTTAAGCATAGATTTAGGAGTCGCAGTACCCCTAATTCAAGAACCCCTTAATTGAAAGTTCATTTATATTTTATACTTTCATAGTCATAATCATAGTCCTCCTTATATAAAAACCCTTTATATGTTAGTTCTTTCATATTTTCCCTTTCAAAAACACTATTCTTAAATACAACTTCCTCTTCCTTCTTGTTCCACCAACAAACATTCAGAAGGATTAAAGTTGTAAAGTTACTTTATAGGATAAGTTCTCAAAAACTGTAAATTTAATAAAATCTTAAGCATACATTTAGGAGTCGCAGTAGTCCTAAAATAAAAATCCCTATTATTTTTAAGTTTCTTAATATTTTATCCTTTTGCCTTAATTTTCTTTACTTTTTCAAAAACACTATTCTTAAATACAACTTTCATGTTCCTTTAATTATTGGTTTTTAGGTATTGCGGTTTGTTGTATTATTTTCACATTGAAAATTACATTTCATAAGTACCCGAGAATCATGTGTAATGTAAACTTTTCTCGTGTTCTACTCTTGTTTGGTTTTGTGTATTTGGAGAATCTGCAGAAAATAACAATTTTCTACATTTGCTGGCAAATGTACAACAACTTGTTGTGTGGTTACACACAAAAATCTTTTGGTTTCTTTATCCTTTTTTCTGGTGCACTTTTTTGTTCAATCGAAAGTTATTTGATGTGAATTTAAGTAATTGATAAGATAGAAGAAAATTGTTTTCTGGTTAGTTTTGCGTTTATTAGGAAAAGTTTGCATTTATTTGTAATCAATTTATTTAAAATTTGGTAAGATAAAATATAAAGGCAAAGAAACTAAAAGCTGTATTAATTTTTTGCCAAGTACAAAACGCTTTTAAGATTAAATTAACGTTTTGTTATATTTATTGAAGAAGCCAAGGTAGGAAAACAAGATGGCCTTTAAAGCTAAAAGTACCACAAAGGACTTAGAACGTTGCAGGGGTTAACAGGGAAGAAATTTGGTTCTTTTATATTTTACAATCTGATAAATGTAAACAAAATTTTAAGCTGTATTTTGTTTCTTACTATGCAATTTGCGATGAGCAACGAAATTTCAGATATAATATTATCTTGTTACAAAATATTTTTATCGTATTTAATAATTTTTTTATATTAAAAAATTTTTATTGGTCAATGTAAAATTTTTGCTAATTTTGATCTTCAGCGCAAATAACCGAAGCGAAAAATAGCTTCGTTTATCGCTAAATAGCATTTTGTGAAGAGCTCTTGGGAGAACGTACCAAATCAATTGAATTTTGATTACAGCAGAGGAAAATCCAGGGCCAAATCATCGCATTCGTGATCGGATGTAGTTTCATATTAAATAAAATTTCGTGACGTATCGAATTCGTACTGCGGCATTCGATAGTGTTTGACTCGCAATTTGTTTAAAAATGTAATAGATTTTTTGCTTTGTAGTAGAATAGAAACATAAATTAAACAAAGAAATAAAAACAATAATGAATGTTTGTAAGCATTGATAACGATTTAGGTTGCGGTAAACTAAAGCTTCGTACAGACGTTGGTATGATGTTATAATAATGCGAGGTCAACATGACGGAGCCACATTAAATACTACAGAAGCCTCCACGTTAACGATCTTTAGCGATATTTTTTGATTGAACACTTTCTAATATATAAAAAAAAAATATTAAATAAGAATTGTTGAATTTAAATTGAAAATAATGTATTAAACTAGAGAAGAAAAACAAAACTCGTAAATTTGAATCTAAAAGGAGAATTTATATTTTAATTGAACCTGAAATGGAAATTGCATTATAAAGTTAAAAAGAAATTAAAACTAAAATATGAAATAAATGTGAAATTTTAAACCATAGCCCAATAAAAAATTTAGCTTCCAACGAAGCAGGTTTGAAAGGGAGAACCATAAAGGTTTCGCTTACCATTGCGCTAACGGAAGACATGAATTTTCCCACTTTGAAGCAAAACATCTTGGACACATAAAGCTTATTATTCAGCGCATTTAAAAATTGTTGGATGTAACGATTAGCCTTACAACTGAATATATTGATACAGTTATTTTTTAGTACTCTCCCTTGCAAACCTGATTCGTAGTAAGGGAATGCCGTGGCACTTGAAATGTTATTTTTTTATAAAACTTGTTAAAAGTTATTTCACCTACTGTAATTCATCTCTGCATGTCTTCTTGCATAGCGCATTATTGTGCGCAAATTTGTTTAAATGAACCATCATTATTGCCTCGCAAAATGATAAAAAATTTTATTGGGAGCTGTTCAATAATGATAAGTATTTGAAAAAACTACTTATTAGATTCCATTTTGTATGAATAAAGTTATTATTGCAATTGCGATTATTTTTGGTTTTGCATGATTACTACTTGATTACGATTATAAGTTATCAAAAAATAATCAGAATTATCGGTGATTGCTTTAAAATAAACAAAAAGAATCAAAGTGTACATAAGCCTTTTTTTGATTCTTTTTGATTCCTTTTAAAAATTAGGTATTCATTCGTGCGACAATTATTTTTTTTTTCTTTTTTTTTTTTAAGAATTTTAAAAATACAATTTTTACATGTTAAACCAAAAAGAGAAAAAAAAAATTTAGAAATTTGGGTTATTCAGTCTGTTGTTCAATGTGTTAAAAAAAATTTTTTTTCATGCTGTTTTAAAAATTTTTTTGGACTAGTTTAAACAATTTTTTGGCGTTTTAGTCATACTTTACAAATAAACTTTAAAAAAATTAACTTACAATTTTTTTTCCATAACAGAAAAAGTAAAACTAGTAAATATTTTTGAAAGTCAATCAATATTTTTTACAGAAATCAATACAAAACTTTCAAAATAGTAAAATTCATCCAAAATAATTACATAAATTTACAAAATTATATTATTTGATTAAATTGTGGTACTCTTTAAAACAATTTCGGTCCTTGTTTGGTATACACGCATGCACATTGCATTCCATCATATCGGACAGAAGTTGATGGTGCTGTTTCGTATGTCTTTTTTGAAGTCGATGGGCCGTCTAAGTCACTTGCATCTGTAGACATTTTAGGTCTTCCTCTTTTGCAGGAGCAAATATGTACATTTGATAGTGCCAAAAGTACCTCCGCAATATCATTTCGAAAACGTAAGAGATACATGGAATCTTTTGTTATTCCATTGTTTACTTCGTAGTCTTTTCGATATTCTAGCCAGGAGTTACATATTGCTATGACAATAAAACGGTCAAATAATTTGAATGTAAATTTTCGGGATCTTATAGAGATTCTATATAACGAAAGTAAAAAATCTAGCTTATCAACTCCGCCCATACTTTTGTTATACGCTGAAATTATATATGGTTAGGTATTGCAATTTGTTCTTTTTTTCAGCGCAGAATCTTTTCACGGTATATAATGGTTCATCACCATATATTGAAGACACGACTTGAACTATGCCTCCGTCTATCCATCTGATAACATCCCAGTAAAAAATGTTAAGGTTTTCGGAAGCAAGAAAAGTACAAGAGCGCTGATATATGCGCTGGCTATTACATACTACTTAGAAGCAACAAGGAAGCAAGAACAATTGAAGTAAATTTTTAATATAAGTAAATGAAAATTATTTAATAGCTTCGCATAATAAGTTGAAATGATTATTTAAAAGAAAAAATTTTCGATCAAAGTTCAAAGTGCTTCTGTTAATCCCTAACATGGAAGCACGTTGTATTGCAATGATTTCAAAATGTGTTTACGATTATTCCCGACATGTAATCGAAAACAACAGATGCTTAAATTTACTTATTTTTTATTACGCAATCAGTCGGCAAATTGTTTTTGAGCAGAGAGGACGCAAGCAAATTTTGTGTGGTCAATTACAAGATTTGTTGTTTTCTTTTTAATTTGCGTACAGTTTCGTTCTATTTTAAAAATTACATATTAACTGTGTTGTGTGTTTGTTTTGCTTTTTGTTCTTTTGCATAAGTTTTTGCTTGTATACTGTTGTAGGTATACAGTATAGAAGCAATTAATCAAAGGTATGAAAGCTGCGGTTTTTGGAAGCTCTTCCTTCACGGAATAATGTAAGCCATGAAAAACGCAGTGATTTTACAAAAAAGTAGTGCTTCCAAGTGGGAATTCGCCATATAAAAATCATGCCTCTTGTAAGCAGGTTTGTAAGGGGGAATTGTGCTTCTCTCCCTTACAAACCTGCTTACCAGTAAGCACCATTTTTTACTGGGATATAGCTGTTTTGCTTTTTCTACACGGAAATCATAGCTGCCTCCTCCTTCCTTTTTTTTAGCTCTTTTTCAGACTTTAGTGGCAACTTATTTATTCTATTTTAAAAGTAAAAAACGATTTTTTCATTCATAGGTCCCTTTTAACTGAAACTGTCACATATATTACAATTTTAACGATTGCATATGGGCATTTCCTGGGGTCACGAACGTACGTTCGTAAGCTTTTGATGTACAAATTATATAGAAAAAAAAAACTTTTCCTAGCATTTTTTTTTGCGATTCGATAGTATTTGGGTAGCTCTATGTTTAGTGCAAAAGATGAATTTCATCGAGTTTAAGTTTTCATAATGATGGTTATAAACATGTGGTCACGAACGTACACAAAATAGAAGTCAACTTTGGCTGACAGTAGTGAAATCTAAAAATCTGGAAAATGGAATGGAATATTAAAAAGTGATTGATATATTTTAAAAGTGTTTTAGTGTAGGTCTCCATCCAGTATTTACAAAATAAAATATCTCTCTTGGTTTTTGTTTAATTGGCTTATGTACCGGTCGCGAACTTACGGGTCGCGAACGTATGATTTTTCTTTATGTTTTTTAATTATTATCACCATGAATTTTCCCATAAATATCTTAAAATATCCTTAACAAAAAAATTTTATGGTCCTTTTACAATTGATTGTAATGGAGAGATTGTGAAGAAAGAGTTCAAACATAACATATTTGTTGCATGTAAAATAGGTATATAAAAATGCCTTCAGAAGTAGAAAATATAAGAAAATATAAAATTTTCCAGTTTCCAGCGCAATTTCCTCAAGTTAAACAGCTGAGATATGCTATGAAACCATTCTTTTATAAAATCATAGACTTTTTTTATAATCATAAACAATAAAAGACGATGATTATCAACATTTTATTTTTTCATCCTGGTAGACCATTCTGGGGAAATGCCCATATGCCACATTCTAAATTGAGTATCAGTGGCAGCATATAAGCTTGCATTTTCTGATTTTATTGACAAGTTTCTTAAAGATTTAGGAAAACACTTTTTCAAAAGATCTAGTAGAACAGACGACTTTCTCTCATTTCAAGATTATTTTGGAAAGATTTTTGTCATAACATTGAAAGTATTATACTATATAACATTTTGCGAGGCTTAAAGAAATAAAGTTAACTTCGACGACGAAATTTTAACCAGCAGCCGTATTCTGTAATTCGCTAAGCTAAAGCTAACTCTCGATCGCTAAAAAGCCTTAGAGAACACAAAATTTCAAAACTTTATCGATGACAATTAAATGTTAAAATTGCGGCGAATGAAATTTGTATGGCATTGCCAAATTTAGCAATGCAAGTTACAGAATTGCATTCGTAGCCAAAAATCGCTAAATCAACTTTCTAGATTTTTAGCAATAGAGATTTAGCTTTAGTGAATTACAGAATACGGCTGCTGGCTAGCAAAATTCACTCCAAAAAACGCGATTTCAATTAAAACCAGTAAAGTACAGCTTTTATTAAAAATATTTCTAAATGAAAGTGCAAATCTTGATTCTATTAATAACGAGTTTCGAGCGTTGTCGGATATGCATAGATGCTTTATAAAACATAAAAAACGAAAATATTTATGTTTTTGTCCAAAGTGACCACAATGAAAAATAAATTAGATCAGTTAACGTTTCCAGCACCCGTTTTCCGTAATTCGCTTAGCTAAAGCTAAATCTCGATCGCTAAAATGCCTTAGAGAATACAAAATTTAAAAATTTTAGTGATGACAATTAAAGCTAAAATTGCGGTGAATAAAATTGTTATGGCTTGCCAAATTTAGCAATGCACGTTACAGTACTGAATTCGTAGTCAAAAATCGCTAAATCAACTTTAAAGATTTTTAGGGAATTACAAAATACGGCCACAGAGCTTCGTAGTAAATTCCTATGTATGAATCTATAAAATATATCAATAAAAAATAAGCTCATCCATTCGTTTAATATAACGTATAAAACCCTTTTATTTTTAACTTAACTAAACTGAGTGAAGATTTATTTTTTAAAAATTATAACTAAACACTTTTTTCATCTTAAAAACTTGAAAAAACAGATAAATCTGGTGATATGACACCACTGACAGATATTTTTTAGTAGGAAAGTTGCGAATATCGATACCAATATATTGGCGATACTTCGGGTTTGCTAAAATATACCTACTACGTTTATACGTAGCATATTCGCGAATAAAAATTATTTGCGATTGACTAACTTACTGTTTATATGTATGTCTATTTCTTAATGAAAATTCTTATTTTTAAGTGATGCCAGTTGGAAAATTTATTCATTTAGTAGCACTGTATTTTTATAAACTTTTTATTTTTTAAATGAAAGAGATCAAAAATGATTGTGTATTTTTAAATTTATTTGCACATTTGCACTTTTGTTGTCATATGAATGTGCCACATCGAAATAAAAACGTAAAACGGTTTAAAGTGTGGCAATGCTTAAAATCTTATTTGCAAATAGTGTCGTTAATAAGGAATTGTTTTCATCAGTTAGCTATTCGCAAATTAAAATTTGATTCGCTGTTTATGCGGCAATATTCTCTACTTGCAATATATTTATTTGCGTATAAGTGGTGCGTATAAACGTAGTAATAGAAAGTAATCCTACTTAACGCTTTCGACACCTATAACAATCACGCCTTAGCTGTGTAACTTATCGTTACAATTTCACACTACTACTTTTTGGCTGATGCATTAACGCATTGAACTCTTGGTAAAACGTTCTCCCATTGATAAATATTGTATTTATTTGTACGTTTAAACTTTAAAGGACTTTTTGGTTATTTTTAACGTTTTTTTGTAAAAATAAAAATCATTTTCCTACAAATTTCGGGTTACTTTGAAGATACCACAAAAATCCATAAGCGAAACCACTGCTACAATGTCTGTTGCTATTTCGCTAGTTAACAGTCTTCAAACACTTTTTGAAAATACGATAAATGAATAAACTGAGATGCTGAATAGTTCAGAGTCTCAAGGTTTGCCGACTTATTTAAGGCTAGTTTACACTATCACACAAGTCTCACATATTCCATAATACTAATTAGTTTTGTTGCGACTGTCAAATAATCTAACTTAACATTATAGTTTCTGTTCACACTATCGTATGGGATGTCAAATTGTTTTTCGTACTTCTTGCTATTTTTATGACACATTGCATTCACACTATTACACTTTTACATATAACTTGAGTTTTTGTCATGTATTAAAACAAAGTATAATAGTATAAACTAGCTTTCAGTCGCCAATTTCAATGCATTAAAGATTTGAGACACAAACCTCGAAAATTTCAAAGACAAAAGATTGAAAAAGCTACTTAAGATCTACTTAATATGACTTTGCATTCCGCAAGTGTTAAAGACACGGTCACCCCTACACCTAGTCACAGAGCACAACCTAGTAAAGGGTCTGATAAGTCTACAAGAACTGATTTATGGAGCGTTTGTTGAAATCGTTGGAGGAGAATGATACCCTGTTCATCCTACGCTATGGTTCAGCTTAAGAAGAAGTCTTCTAGTTTTCCTAGAGATGCAGATCTGTAAGATATACTCAAGTTTTTAAATGAGTTCAGTCACTTTTGGGAGACAATTTTCTACTGCAGGTCTGCAAAATCGTCTATCTCCGCAAAAGTTGAGGGTACTTTGTTTTTTAAACCAAAATCTTATTGATATTAATTTAAAATATTTATTATCTCTTACACTTTTTTTGGTTTAACAAACAAGTTAATACTTGTTAATTTTACCATGAATTCGAATTGAACTCATTTTTTAAAAATCTTATTCAGCCCAATTATGAATAAAAATTCCCTGGGAATTGTTTCCCCTTCTCCCATTTTTGCTACTTAAATTCAATTGTTAAAATGGGGAAAGGGAAAAAACTCCCGGGGAATTTTTATTAATAATTGGGCTGATTATAATCAGTTTTAAATATTAATAATATCCAACACAGTAATTTTGTATAATAAACAAATTACTCTACTTGAGATTTGTTACTTTTACCTTGAATTTAAATTGAATAGTCGTATTCGTATTGGTATCGCCGATATTTATTTTTAAGTATCGGTATCGTATCGGGTTTTAGCAAATTTGTTATTTCCTTTCGTTTTTTATCGGGATAGAATAGTGCAATATTAATACATAACATAAATATTTTTTAATTAAAAGTGGTTGCGATCGAAACATGTCATGGTAACCTGCCGGCCAGGGTTCGAGCCCGAGCCACGTCAAGAATGAAAGATTATCAATAACAATTTTAATTAATTTTCATGTTGTAAAATTCCTTTCTTCACAAAAATAATTTAATGAAAATTAAATTTCATGAACTTAAGCCTAATTAAAAATATTAAAAATTTTTTAATTAATATAAAAATATGTAGGTTGTTAAACCAACCAACACCGACAGTAGAGTATTTAATGAATAACAAAAATACAACAAAAGAAGTGGTCAAAGAATATTTTGCAATTTTTTTTTATAGTATGTAATGTATATAATTGTTATTTTTTTTTTAAATTTTTCTGCGGAGAACAGAACAATTGCTTGCACCAATTTTTTCTGATCGCCTATTACTTCAAATAAATGTGTGTTGAGTTAGTTATAAACAAAAATTGATGAAGAAAAAAAAGAAAGAAAGGAAAAAGAACAATAAAAAATGTCATTTAAAAAATGACATGCAAACCAGTGCTGCCAGAACCAATAAAATTTTTTCAACCAACATTTTTTAAAAAACTACCAAATGTGTTGAAGCAAACTTTAAAATAAATTATATGTATGTAACTATCTTTTTATGTTATCAAAACAAATTAATTTTTTTAAATTAATATACAAGTTAAAGCGTTCATACTAAGGCGATTATATCAAAAAGTTCATACATATAAATTTCCTAAAAATAAAAAAGATGTTCATATTTCCTCAGAACAACTTCGCACTACTAGTAATCCTCGATTTAGGTGGATCGTATGTTGAAATATCCTTAATGTTCACTCACCATTATTAAAGCTGCTATTGTATTAGTATTGAGTCGATTGCGATTATCGGTCTCAATAAGTTTTAGTACATTTTGCGTACAGATTAGGGATGAAACGATACCTCTAAGGTATCGATACTTTCACTCGATGTGGTATCGCTCGCAAAGTATCGATACCTACTCAGAGTCGAAAAAAAGTACCGATACTTACTTGTATCGGTTTATATGATAAAATAATAGAAAGAAGCACTTATAAACTCTCTTATAGGTGTTTTAGTACTATACAATACAATACAATACAATAAGAACTACAACCATAAGAATTTTTGTGCAAAACGAAAAGTGTAAAAGTTGAGACCACTTTTAGTTACCACCTAGTACCAATTTTCTTTCAAAAAATCTTTTATCTTGGAAACAAAATTTTACAGAGCGTTAAGGATAACAACCTTCATTAACCTTTTATTCCAGAAATCAACAATGTCACTTTGTATTTATTTTAAATGTAAATATGTATTTTATTTTTATATTGATAAATATAAAATAAAGGGTGGTAAAACGATAATCTACGTCAAGTTTTTTGCGCCACTTAATTTGACATTTCTTTGTTTCAGTATTTGACAAATTCTTCCATTGAGAGGTACACAATTGAGCAGCGCGTTAAGATTGTTAAAGCCTTTTACGAAAATGGGCGTTCAATCGTAATGCATTTCGTGCACATCTTGATTTTTTTGGTCAGCATAATCAACCAAATTTTTTTATTTTTCCTAAGCTAATTCCGCGAAGCTCTATGAGTGTCTGCAGGAAAAAAAACCAGAGCCTCTGGCGGGAATCGAACCCGCAACCCCGGCGCTGATAGACTAGCTCGCTACCAGCTAGACTACCGGGGCACACATGTTTCCCCAATCGGGAAAATTGTGCGTGATTTCAGCAAACCGGGTCTGTAGGAAAAGGGAAAACATATGTGCATGCTCGCCTAGTTAGTTCTGCGGCTGGCGGCGTTATCTGGCCGAACTTCTTCGAAAATGAGGTCCAATTACGGTGAATAATGTTCGATATCGCGAGATGGTAACGAACTTCCTATAGCCAGAAATTGAGGAAATAGACCTGGACAATATGTGGTTTATAGGTGTGTACTGCTCAAACGGGTTCTTGATACCGTTACTGCTGCTCCAGCTTTGGAATATAATCAAAAATTTAAGATTAATTGCAATACCAAAGTGAAACGATTACTTTTGACCGATACCGAGTATTTTTTACCGATACTACTTGGTACTCGGTTGCTAAGTATCGATTACAAAAATACTTGGTACTTATTAAAAGAATCGAATATGTACTTGTATTTACTCGTACCGTTTCATCCCTAGTACAGATTCAAAAATACGAAAAATGTCAGGATTTATACATGGTACCTGAATCTACGAAAATATACGAACAATGTATCTTTCGTATCCTAATGGCATCATTGGTGGTAACCAAATTAATGGCAAATAAATCAATGATGGCTTAAACGCTGGTTTAGTTGAACTAAACTTGAATTTATAAGTAGTTTAAACTCAACAACTATAAATCAGTGTCCCATGTATTATATGTTGTTAAAAAATAACATGTGGCAGCACTACGAAAAATCTGATCAAATTCATATGGTCTGTATTGGTAGTTTAAGCGCCCAATTTTATGCGCTTAAAGATGGTTTATATGTTTAGTGATTTATGGATTTGTTGGTTTAAGTCTGGGTTCACACTATGAAAGTTTTCTTTCAGAAAGTCTGAGTTTATTGGTGAGAGGGGAAGAGAACATGCTTTTCTTCTCTCCTCTCTCACCCATAAACTCAGACTTTCTGAAAGAAAACTTTCATAGTGTGATCCCAGACTAAGTACATTTTAAACCAAAAAGAGAGTTTAACTTGGTCTGATTTTTTAGCCCTAAGAAGTTGAAAAATAATAGCCCGACAGCGCAGAAACAATCGCTGTTACAGATTTTATCTCCATACATGCCAGTGTTGCCAGAGGCAGAGTAAAAAAGGTTTCGTTATTCATTTTAAAATTTACGTTTTTTTTTTTTGTCAAAAGTTGTGTTTTGAAATATTCCTTGAATAAATAGAAAATTTATTTGATTTATATAAAAAAATATTTTATTTCATATTTCACTGATAATAGCAAGACAATAAATTCATTCATTAAAGATAAACCTAGGAAAACGTAAATTACAAAATAATAGATATACACTAGACGCTTAAAAGTTATGTAGAAAGCGGTACAAATAGTTGAATAAATTATGCGTACTGCAGAACACAGTACGTCTATCAAGCCTATTTAGCGTCCTCAGCTTTGATTTGGCGACATGGTGTTTTAAAAAAGAGTTGGCGATTTTGTTGACCCATGAATTTTATTTTTTTTTTTTTTTTGAGAATTGCTAAAGTCAATACGAAAAAATGTGTCTAGATTACGAACATTTTCCAATTATAAAATGTGACAATTTATTATCACAAGCAAATTTCGTTGTTTTTTAAGAAATTTTAAAGATTTTTATGGATCCTAATATACCATTGGATTCAATGGGTCAATGGATAAAATTACCTTTTGTTAATTGAAAGATTTGCTTAATGTTGAGATTCAATTTAGTTTAAATCTTTTTTGGATAAAAGTTTTTAGCTAACCGATACATAAAGAGCCATTTTTGCAATAAGCTGTTAGTTAAAGAGAGGATGTTGTCAGAACTATAGGGCCCTTGTAGGCTAGCTAGTAGTGAGCTAGTCTATCAGCGCCAGGGTTGCGCGTTCGATTCCCGCCAGAGACTCTGGTTTCCTTCCTGCAGACAAGCGTAGAGATTCGCGGGATTAGGTTAGGGAATTAAATAATTACAAGAAAAATCAAGTTATTTATCATTTCAGCTTGAACCTACCCGGTAGGATGAACTTGAATTTTAAATATTGCTCGCTTCAGTTTAAAGCAAAGTTGTAATAATGAAAAACCTTTTATACGTGCGGCAAGTTGTAACAATGGCCCTAAGAAGCCTATACTCTTTTGCAAGGCTTACTTGTTGGTTAAATAATGTGAACTTTAACTTTTTTTTGCATAAGACAGTCAGCCTAGCTATAATGATACAGTAGATACGTACTATTTTAAAGAACTAACTTCAGCGGTACTTTATATGCTGGTTATTCCAACTACTTATGCCCCTGTTGAAAGAGAATTTTCAATTATGAACTCCACTAAAACTTGCCTTCGAAATCGAATGCAATAAGAACTTCTTGACGCTTTTGTTACGATTTGTAAATTATATGAATGTAAAAAGCACATGTTGCATTTCTTTTGTACGTTTCGCATTATACAGGAAAGTCTTGACGATGAAGTGTAAAGCGTTTTAGATATACTTAGAATCGAACTGCAGATGTATGTATGTATGTTTGTATATTTAATATTTGTTTAATACAACATAACCACAAAAAATAATTTTTTTTGCTGCTTGCTAAACTATTTTACTGAAAACAATGTACATACATATGTATGTATGTGCCTTTTATTTTGTTCAATACTAATTTTTACTTTGTTTTAATAAAAAATTATATCATGGCGACTTTAAGCGATTCGGAACAAATTTATTTTTAATGATATATACAAATATTTTTAATTATTTTAAAAATTTAAATACATATATTTTCCTGTTTAAATCTAAAAAGGGGTTTGCCGATTTTTGATAAATAAATCTGACAACCCTGCAGTAGAACACTCATAGGCAATAACTGAGAACATACATACTTACGCCTGTGAGTATTTACATTATTACAAACTTAAATGTTTATTGTTGTTGATTTACATTTTTGCGTACAAAAACAAAGTAACAAAAAATTTCACAATATGGGAGAGAGTGACACAATCAAAATCAAATAAAAGAAAAGGTGCAATTAAATTAAATGACGTCATTTCAACAATGTTTTTACAAGTTTCTTTGCAATACTTGTTCTCTAATTGCTGATCGCCTGGTAGTTATAATGTTGTTATTTATGTTTTATTAGTGTGTTTGTTGTTTTGTTTCTCGATTTGTATGTATAATATGTATGTATGGTAGGTACTATGTTCGCCTTGTTTTAATATTAAATAAAATATATTTGTGGTGTTAATTATTTGAAACAAAAAAAATTTACTTTTTTTGTCTTCATTTACTCTTATTTATTAATATTTTGATTTAAGTAACTAACGAGCTATGTAGTATAACGTTCGTGCATTTAACATAGTATGTATGTATGTATGTTAATATTTTGTTTTTGATCACTGATATTTTTTGTAAAGCCGAAAAGTAAAAAATATTATAGAGGATGCCAGACAAACTATTATGGCTTTCCCTAGAACACGCTATAAATTGCAATTTCTACAGCATTGATCTTAGTCCTTACGCTTCGTATAGACGATGGTCAGATCTTACAATGTTGTCATTAAAATTGCCTAAAAATGTCTTGCAACTGTGTGAACATTATAAGCTCATTTGGAAGATGTGTAAAATTAATGCATCTGACAATGGCACCATTGTCAGAAAAATGACAACATTGTTAGATCCGACCATCGTCTGTACGAAGCTTTATAAAGTATGTATAAATTCTATGTCCTAATGAGGTGCGAATTTGACTTAACAATGTCCGTGGGTCCGTTGACATTTGGTTTTGCGAATTTCCCAGCTATGATGGGAATTTGGATGATATATGTTTACATAACATATAGCCCATATAGCTATTGAAAGTCAGCCGGATCGGCTGTATATCTGGAGTCTCCAAATAAGGTACAAGCATATTGGTTATCAATAGACAATGTCCAACAAAATGTGCGGAGGAGTGGAGAAGTGGGTGAGAAGCAAAATATAATTTTTTTATATTTAAAGAACGCTTAAAAAAACTAATTTTGTTGCACATTTTCAATATCCAACCTCTCCAAAAATATAGACATTGTAGAAGTAGGCGTGGCACCTCCCGTAAAAAGACATTAAAGATTTCCGTATATCAGTTTTTTTTTATTTTATTCAAACGAATTATAAATAAAAAATCTCCAGGGGGTTTTTCCTGCTGCCATTTTATCAATTGAATTTAATTTTGAATTTAAAATTTCGTTCGATTAACTTATATTTAAAACAAAAACAATATTTAAATTTTTTTTTTAAATTTTAAATGCAAGTTATGCGAACGAAGTTTTGGTTCAACATCGGCGGCCAGACAGTAAATATGAAAAATTTTAAAACGAAAAGAACTCCCCAGGAACATGAAGTCATAATTGGGTTTCTTGAGTATTTTCTAAATATTTTTTACAAATAACAACCTACTGATCTTTCAACGCATGAATTTTTAAGCAAAAAAAAAAAACCAATAATTAAAATAGTTCTAACAAATACGTAGTTTATCCAATATATATGAAATTTTCAGTAACATTTTAAATAAGGAGAATACGATTTTGGTCTACGAATTTATTTTCCCCTTTAATATTTAAATTGCTATCATCTGGCAGCACTGCTTTTTTTTAATTATTCCATCATAACATTTTACATTTTTCTAAAATTTCTGTGACCCTGATACAATTACTGCAATAGACTCATATTGTTAAGAGATATTATTAAAGTTAGTGACGTCATTACGTACACATTTTAAATTTGTTTGTTTTCTTTTGTATATTTTCAGATGATGTTGTTTTTATTGCACTAAAATCGAGTGACTCACTCCAAAACAAATAAAGAAAGCATATAAAGTGCGAAACAAATAAATTCAATTATAATTAAATAGAAAAAAAACGCCCATGTGAAATTCTGATAGCCTGTTACTTTAAGCAAATTGTGTATTACATAAAATTAATAAAAATGTGTGTGTGTGTGTGTGACGTAATTAATTAAAAAATAAAATAAATAAACTAACTATGTATGATGTTCTTTCTTTATGTGTTTTACTATGAATTCTGAATTCCTGTTACATTTTGTTAAAAAATCAAATTGTTATTTATTTAACTGAAAAAATGAGACAGACGGACGTCGTATTTTATTATACATACATACATACATAATGCACCTACCTGCAACGAGCACAGACAGGGTGGGTACTGGTACTTATTTAAATGAAATAACTTGTTTATGTTTTCTGATGGCCTGGTAAGTATAGTTAATAGCTACTGAGTTGCTGCCCTGGCCCCCTGTATAAAAAAAAGTTTTTTTTTCTTTCTTTTATTTAGTAAATTAGGGTATCAAAATTTACATACATATGTTTGTAACTTTCTGAAAGCCTGATATTTTTACGTAAGTGCTTGATTTCACTCACTCACTCACACTCACTCCACTCCCCTCACATTATTTAACAAAAAAAAAATTAAACTATTTTTACATAAATAACTTTATGGTATTATATCCTTCCTTCCTGGTATTTAAAAAGAAATCATAATAATAAGATCGTCGATCGATCACTTCAACAACTCCTGCACACCTACCCTTCCGTCATGTCATCATCCTTTATAAAGTATGAAGAATTTTAAAATAATATTAATTATTATTAATATTAATATTGCAAGTGCTGCGATTTCTGACCGCCTGGTTAACAAAAAAAAAAGTTTGTTTTACAAACTTGCGGTCAGAAGGAAGCTGTTTTTTTTGCTTACCAAAAAGTTGAAAGAAAAATACGGATTTTTTTTTGATTTATTTACATTAAAATTTTAATTCAATTAAAATAGATCAATAACATACAGTCTAATACCGTGTTCAGATATACCTTTTTTATTGAGTCAATATTCGGTTAATTGACATAATTATCTTTCTGTTCACATATACACAATTTAGCTAACTCAATTTATATTACTACTACATACAACATTCAACGTAAACAAAAATGTACATGTATAAGAAAATGTAAACAACTTTCGACATCTTTAAGGAATAAGCATCTGGTTTTTGCGCAGAGCAAATGGATGGGCCTTTTTTTTGTTGTAATTTCAATTGCCAAATGTCAAAACACTGTTCAGTTAGTTGTGTTTTGCTTAATTAACACACTTGTTACAGTGTCGCATTTTAATTTTACTCAATATTTATAACAATTTCGTAATAATTGAGCAATAACTAAATTGCAATTTTGTATGGATAATTGAGCTCAATAATGGCATTTATTGCGTAAAACTCAATTAAGGTGCATATTTGAACACGGTTTAATTCATAAAAATGTCTTATTAAAGGTATAATTTGTCACTTATTTCTCTTTTTTTGTCTTATAAACCAGTAATAAGAAACATGATTTATAAACGTTTCACAAATCTAAAATATTATTAAACAATTTTTGTAATATTATAGTAAAATGTTAGAACACTGCATTATTTGAATTGTCATAGGGCCTGTTCGTAAATGCATCACTGCGCTGCAAATGAAAATTTAAATGCCCTAAAATACTTTGCTTAAGCAGATGACGCACAACCAAGTTTAAAATACGGAGTGGAGAAATGGCTCCCGCCAAAAAATATCAACAGCAAACTTAAATTGGCAGTGCAAAGCAATGTTTGGTTGTATGATGCACTGCAGTGATGCATTTACGAACAGGCCCATATGTATTTATTTTAGTGTTGCAAACAATAATATACCTGGCTACCAAAGTAGTCTCTTAAGGTGGAAGTACATAGCACGCGTTAGTTCGTCGACGAGTAACGTGCGTTTAAAAACTTTAGCGCGTAAAAAATTGTAAGTAACACAACACGCGTTACAAAATCCATTCCTGTCAGCTGTTTTTTATTTGTTTACTTATTTGTGCAGTAAAAACGGGTTCGAAAGTATATGTATCAAGATTTTATTATATTATTGAATTTATTCTTTTTATATAAATATTGTATGTTTTTTAAAGCTCTTCAATAAGTTTTTCTTTCATGATTCACAAATTTGTTAAATTATTCTTTTTATTGTCAGCTGATTACTTGTCAAAAATACACAACGCGTTAAAAAGTTCAAAGTTAACCAACTTTCTGGCGCAAACGTGTCAAAATAGTTTGCATGTAGCCTGTTCTATGAAAATAGACTAGTTTAACTTTTGCTGACAGCAGACGACAGAGCGCGCGCGCATTAACGTGTGGTATGTACTTCTACCTTTAGGGCTGGAAGGAAAAGTCTAATCAACTTAAGTTTTTGAAAAAATATAAGTTATACGACAAATAAATAGTTTAACTTATTTTGTTATCGTTTGTGTAACTTAAAAAATATAAAGTTATAAAAAGATGTTGTAAAGTTTTATTTAAAACAACAAAGTGCACCGGTAGTAGTCGAGTACCAAATTCATTGTAATTGTTTTGCATCACTATGATGTTATACTAATTTATTTGTGAAAATTTGGAAATGTTTGGTGCCATAAAAGAAATGGAAAAAATAAATAAAAGAAAAAGAGGTGACAACTGGTTGGAAGTAGAAAAGGTATGTATTCTATGCACACATATAGAATACATACATACTTACATACTTAAATATATAAAAAAAGTTTGAAGTTACAGTGAATTAGAGTGGGCCTCGATTATCCGTGATTCGATTAACTGGCGATATCAATTATCCGGGAAATTAAAAGAAGTTTTTGCATTGGTCTAAATTTTCTTTGAAACGGCCACCTCTTTTATCCGGGATTACCACTGTTATCCGCATTTATAAACAATTGTTTTTTGTTTGCTTTTAAACAATCAAATGCACATAGGTACATTATTCATTAATTATTTACAAAACTATTCTGTTTTAAGTTCATAAAACGCACACAAAAGCCAACTCAAACTTGTTACTCAATTAACCGCGAAAATTGTTTATCCAGAATGCTTCCGGTCCCGTCCATTGCGAATAATCGAGGTCTCACTGTATAAGTAAAATAAAAACTGAAATTATTACATTCGTTTTGTATCGGAACAGACATTTGGTTGTCGTCAAGTTTTCCGGCCTTTATGCAAAATTATTCCAAGGTCGTCAATGTTAGTTTTTGCATAGAAAGTATTTCAATTATGAAGGCATCTAAAATTAAACAAAACATAATTATTTTTTATTATTATTATTAAAATATTTTTTTAACTAGAATTAGTAGGGATGCGATTTCCATGCAAATGCATGTTTTTTGTCGATAGTCAAAAAGCGATGTCGACCAATTATCTCTCCGAATTATACAATTTGTATTAAAATGGCATCGATTTGTTTTTGCATATTGTTGCCAATTTTGGTAAAAATTAATATTTAGGTTTTTTAATGCAAATTTTGATTAATTTTTTTAATATCCATTTTATAAAAAAAAGTTCTTAAAAAAATTTTTAAATACACAAAAAAACCTTTAAAAAAATTTTAAAATCAATAAATAAATTCTTTTGGAGCTTTGCTTTAAATGCAAGATTTTATAGATTTCGACAGAAGATCCTTCTATGTTAAACCTATGCAGCATTTAAAAATATTTTATCCAAAACTGTTACAAGATAATTGCTTGGCACGAGGGTTATACAGCGTTGCAGAGGAAATTAGAAATTAGAAGCTTGTTCGACAATATTGCAATGTTTAATAAAATGTACCCCTTGATTCCCTTTCCATTGCAACCAGTTGTTACAAAATGGGGGCCTCTCTGGAACTCTAGACATCTCAATAGAGTTGAGAATTTCAGTAGGATGTGTGATAGAATGTTCTTGCTGCAATGCATTATCAACTGATGTATACATATATTTTTGAATTACCAGAGACTTTGTTTATTTGTCCACGATGTACACCACTATCGTTGTGATTTGCGCCCCACCAGGCGCGGATTCAGAGGGGGGATAAGGAAATTTACCCCCCCCCCCACTAAATTATAAAAATATGTTTTGTTACTTTCGTATTACAAGAATTCCCAATAATAATATTTTTTTAACCCTTAATAGCCTGATTTATTTTTTTGAGCAGAAAAAATTAATGTTTTAAAACTCGCGTTTCTAAACAACTTTTGTTCTACGACTTTGTGCATAAGTTTTTTTTACCTGAGCTAGGTAAGAAAAACCTGGTTGGTTCTTTGCGGAACCACTAGGCACCCGGAGATCAAAAATTTTAAAGGTGTATATATTTTTTTTAATAAAAATCATCAAATTTTACTTAGGTAATGCAAAAAAGTGACAGGAAAATAAAGAATTATTAACATTAAAATATCAGTAATAAAATCACGAATGCTATGCGACATTTCTAATAAACAAACTGAAATAACCGTTACGAAAATTGGAAAATTTCGAACTCTCGGTGCCTGACGGTTCCGCAAGGGACCAACCATAGATTTTAAAAAATCCACTAAAATAAAATAAAAATTATTATTTCAAACACTCACATAAGCTTCAAGGCATTATAACGGTCACGGAAATATTTTTTTAAGCTTCAGTTTTTACGTATTTGACACATAATTATTTTTTTGAAAGTTCGCAATTTCGCGAAAGCTGTTTTTTTCGAGGTTGTGACACCTTTCTGAACATACATGAGTCAAATAAAGTCTGACTAAAGTGGCGCAAAAGGTGGCGCTTGTATCAAGAAATATTTATAAAGTCGCAGGTGCACTCAAAATATTATGTAGTTAAATTCAAACGAAAATTCATTTGAAGCAAATTAAAATTCATTTAAAAAACGGATCATTTACATTTCATTTAAAACAAATGATTTTTTCAGTAATTTCTAAGTTTTTTATTTATTGAACATCATATTCGTTAAAATTGAATAGTTTTTACTTTTAAAAAATATATTTTAACCGATAAAAATCAAACAAATTAACAAAAAAAAATACGGAAAACGTTATTTTTTGGTAGTTTGTTTTTTTAATAACAAACATAAATGTTGAAAAATAAATTTATTCGTAAAATAACTATATTTTTATTCAATTTTAACAGTACCGAAAACGAATTTAATAACCTACAATCAGTTACTGTAATAATTTTATGAGTGTGCAAGTTGAAAAAAAAAATCGTTGAGCAAAGTTGTGATTTTTTTTGGTTGGTTCCTAGCGGAACCAGTAGGCTTTTAAGGGTTTATTTTTTATTTTTATTGAATCTCTAACGAAATTTTCAATAAGTATCCGTATCTTAATCCTAATAGTTTTATTAGATATTTCTAATGAAACATCTAGTTTACCATATTCAAATACTTATTATTCTATTGATAATGCGTGCGGTTGAATTATTAATAAGCCTTAGTATATGGAATATTTATGTATGTATGTGCTAATGAATGAAAATTCTATTCGATAATTTTTGACGAAAACCAAGATTTGTCGGGGAAAAGCCAGTGGTCTAATCACCGCATTCAATATCCATATCGAAATTATTTATTTTGGTATCATGAAACTCGATTCGAATGAAATGTATTGAATTTGAAATAATAGCATTTGATATCGAGTAACTCGACATTACATTTACCGAGTTTTCATTCGATACGTCAGTGTCTATCGTATGCAAAAAAGTTCGATAGCTTCGAATGCGGTGATTAGACCCCAGATTTCCTTATCTTTAAGATATTTCAACATAAAACAAAAAGTTGTTAGGGAAGAATTTATTGGCTTTGTTGTAAACGCATTTGAAGAGGCTTCGAAGGATATTTGTGTGTCAATTGATGCGAGGGCACTTTCATCAATAGTTCTTAAAGCTTTGACAAATTTTGGTCTTGACCTAAAAAATTGTGTAGGACATGGAACCGACGGGTGTCCTCTGCTGTCAGCAGAAAATGGACCTGTTAAAAAACTCTGGAAACCGCGACAAATGCGAAACAAACGCCTTGCTATTCCCATAAATCGAACAACTCAATTTCTAAAAGCAATAAAGTGCCATTAATACAAAAAGTTGTATTATTTGCTTAAGAAACGACAAAATTTTTTTAATATAATCATCCCAAGCGAAAAACAGTTTTAGCAAAGTATTTGGGAGCCAAACTCTCTTCATTATGCGTCTTTGCAACAAGTGTACATCATGTAGTAGAAGCTTTGGAAAAAATATATGAGTGAAAAGGTAGTATCTCCACCTTTATATTAAGGAATTCACTTAGTACTTTTGGTTTGAACGAAATAATCACATCCAAAATGTTGAAGATTACTACCGAGTTGTAGGTGACATTCCTCTTATTGAATTTATTTTAGAAGATCCCAAAACACCTTTCCCAATATATATCCTAAATGTATTGAACATACCTAAACTTCTACCTCAAAGTGTAATCAAGTCATATACAGATACAAAACTGGTAAAACCAAAACTAGAGGATGAGCTGATTATATTTGATAAAAGAGATAAACACCTACTAACATCTAAACTTGAGCCTGATCCATCAGGTAACGTTGTAGATGCTTTAATAAACTGTGATGAAGATATCTACCCAAATCTTAGAAAAATATTCCAAATTTTCGTTTCAATGCTGAGTAATGCTACTCCTGTTCGTAGCATCCTACCCTTCGTCGAATAAAAACATGGCTCGGATCAACAATGGCAGAAGACATACTGTACTGTCTAAATTTGCCTCACAAGGATATCATGAATTGCTTGTTTAAAAAGATTAATTTATTTTAATTTATATTGAACGGATCTTTTATTTTATTTAACCGATTTGTTGGGTTTTTTTAATATAATATACACATAATTCAAAACGACCAAGAGTGGGACACGACCCCTTACGATTTTAATGAAATTTGGTGAGAAGGTTCCCTTTATCTTATAAGGAACATATATGAACGAAAAAAATTTTAAAATTTTTTGTTCGAAAGTTATGCCATATTCAAAATGTCATAATTTCGCTTAATTAGCCGAACGTGTTGAGTTTATTTATTCAATATCTCAAAAACTACTTGACAAACGAAGATGATTTTAATATCATTTTTAAGGCAATATTTAGGGCTACAAACCATTCAATAAACTGAACCGTTTTTGAGTTACTCGAATATATGCCGTGCAACCTTCTTCATTTTCGAAATAGCGGTATATCTTGAAAACCTAAAAAAAACGGTTAGCACCACTGGATTCAGCGTGCCCCAATTTGGGTAAAATGCCAGGTGCGTGGCTGGTCTGTATTTTGCAACTAGCACAGTGTACTTATTGCTCAAAATTACAATGTTAAAATGCTTTTTTAAGATTAGTTTTTTAAAGGTTGCGAAAGGAAAAAAATCTTATCTTAAAAAAGAAAATAAAAAAAAACACATCCTTTAAAGTTTCGGGATTTTTAAAGAACAGTTTGAGGTATTATATAAAAAAAATCAGCCAAATAAAAAATAGGTTTTTGACTTACTCCGTTTTTAAAATTTAATATTTTGCAGATATTACATTTTTTAATCAAATGGTTTGTAGCTCTAAATTTTCGTTTTAAAATGATATTAAAATCATCTTCTTGTGTCAAGTAGTTTTCGAGATACTGAAGAAATAAGCTCCACACATTCGGCTAATTCGGTAATATTATGACATTTTTAATATGACATAACTTTTGAAAAAAATGTTTAAATTTTTTATAGGCTAAAAGGAACCTTCTGACCAAATTTCATTAACATCGGAAAGGGTCGTGTCCCACTCTTGGACATGGAATTACCCATATTATTTTTAAAAAACTTTTAAAAAAAAATTTTAATTTTGTAGCATACAAAAGGCTCAAGCCGCATCCTTGTCTGCGCTCCACTAACACTTTTCGGCATCACAAGTCAATCGACAATACAAGTGCACGATAACAGAACAGGGGGCAAATTATGGAAGTCGTGATCGAATACTTTTTCGATTCGAAAGCAATTTTATTTCAGTCGATATTGATCGAATCGTTATTAGTTTTCCAGTGTTGTGAAAACTCAAATAAGTGCTTTACAACACAAAAAAATTATTTCGATCCGTTCAGTATGGACAGAGAGAATTAGAAATAAAACTGCTTTCGAATCGAAAAAGTATTCGATCACGACTGCCATAATTTGCCCTCAGTTTTCATAAAAATTTGCGGCTTACTAAGAAATATTATGCTCCCACAAATGTCTAAATCAGTCACTTGGTTGTTGACAGAGGTACATATTTTGTTAAAATATCAAACGAAAGTTTTCTTTACACGCCAACACTAAATATTTATTTATAATTATATTTTTTTTAAACAACACCACCAATAAAATTATATATATTTCTCTTTCTATACCTTTCTTTTCCATTGAAGGGATGCACAATGGGCCGCATTGGTCTCCGGGTAGAGGTGTTCCCTTCTTAACCTAATCTATAAAATCTTTTTTCCAAAATTCAATTCTATATTTTTTGTATACGGCTTTGTACGTATTCTGCTTTGTTTAAAGCACAGAGTTGTATTTTAATGGCTTAATTTATAAGATTTGGCGATTTTTATTTTTGAACTAGCGCTTCGAGCGTTGACAGAGAAAACTGGTTAAAAATTTTTTAATTTTCCCGCTCTAAGAGCACCTTTAGCATGTTATGCGAGTACAACGCCAACAATTTAAAAATTTTATTGCAATAAATAGAATAGAATATCCTTATGGATTTTTGAAGCCTTTCATGTTTTTTATTACAGCAACCCCTTAGCTAAATTTAAGGATAATCACATAATTATAATTAAACCCAAAGAACCCAACAAAAATAAAACACAAAGAAAACTTTTTGTAAAAAATGAGAAAAACGTGTCGTGGCGAACATGTAATTAGAACATTTCGCGGTTAATTCTTCTTCTCCCATGTAAGCAGTGATAGTCATGATAATGTTGACCATCTTTTACATGGCCACGGATAGAAGAAAGTATTATAAATTCAAACGGAAGGTGCATGCAGAAAAATTATAGTCAAGAAAAGGAGAAAAAATTATTTTATATTTTTTATTTTACAGGAAGTTTATACCAAAAAAAAAAAAAAAACAACAACAACATAAATTCTTCTTTATGACTAAAAACATGACATTTGGTGGCGACTCCTGTGTAGTTTAGCTACAACCACTGGCCATACAATGCGAAAAAAGCCAGGCAACAAAAATAATGTAAAAAAGTGAATATGAATGTTATTTGAAATTTACGGAAAACGTAGAAAACATTATCAAAGCCGCGAAATGCAACCAAGATATACCATGGAACACAATAAATTAAAACCACACTTGTCTGTGAGTAGTAACACACTGTGAAGAACAAAAAAGAGGTGGAATGGAGAAAATATAGAGCAGGAGTTAAGCTTTTATTACAAAAATATAATAAAATCTTTCAAAGGAGGAATATGACAAAATACATATTTGTTTATTTGTGTGTTTAAAGGTATAATGTAATAATGGTCTTGTTATTAAAATTCAAATAAGCCATGTATCTCCGCGAGATTGTTATTTTTGTTCCTCCATTTCTGGGGGCGCCATTTGTTTATATTTCACGTAGCAATTAATATTTTCCACTCATTCTTGTCTGAGGCCATAAGCAAATACAAATTGGTCTCCTTTTGCAACTAGTTGGTTTTGGAATATGTTCCAGACATTGTAGGTGTTTGGCTGGAACTCCTGCTGCGGAGCCGGATTACGGGCATTTGAAATTAAACAGGTGTTGCTGAAATTTATTGATGTCGTGGTTAAAAAAAAGTTTATTTTATCACAAAATATCGTGGAGTGATTTTATTGAGTATAAATTAGAGTTGGTGTTAGTAAAAAAAAAAAATTAATAAAGGCTGTTAGTATTTATTGATTTGAGATAATACTTTTAGGAATATTTTTGAATAATTAAAAAAAAAAAATATTAAAGAATATTAATGTATATAAAAGCAACCAGTGAAATGAGCATATTAACAACTAGCTTGCTCTCATCAATTAATTTCAGTGTTTTCATCAAAAATAAAAATTGGGAATTTATCAAGTTATAAAAAAAACTTATTAACCCATTTTGTACCACCGCACAGAGGGGTAAAATCGCAAAAAATGGATATTAATTGAAAAATGAAAAATAGTTTTTTTGAAAAATATTTAGTAACCGACTACAGTATATACAATTCTTCATCACTACTGAAAATTTCAATGTTACTTGTCAAGGTGCAATGTATTAAAGTTAAGTAATTTTTGAGCTATTTGCGCACAATAGTGTTAATTGAAATTCGGTATACTTCGACGCTTAGTATATAGTTTTTCGCAAGTCAAAAGTAATACTTTTACTATGGAATCATCAACCTCAGGTATTTTAGCGTTGTTCTAAAAATAATTGTGTTAACAAAAGTTGTGTAGAAGTATTTTTAAAAAATTTTTTAAAATATGTCTCAATTATGGCTATTTTCAAAACATTCGTAGATATTTAAATATGAATGGTGTTAGTTGGCGTTAGAATATTAATTTGTTAAGAAACTACAGTTCCTAGGCTTTCATATTCAGTAATAACATGTTGCGCTTTTATGCGCGAAATTTTTTTATTAAATTAATTGTGTAAATAGTCACTCAAGCAAAGACCACCAGTTCTTGTCTTTTGTTTGCTTTGTCTTCGTTTTCGTTGTTAAAAATGTTGTTAGAAATATTTAGAGTTGTTGCTCAGAATACAGCTCGACTTTTTGTTAAGAAGTATCAGTGGTTTAACATGCCTCCAACCTTGCATAAGTTTATAATACATGGCCCAGAAATCATTTCCCACGCGCTATTACCGATCGGTGAACTGTCTGAGGAAGCCCGAAACAAAGATTTTAAAAACTACAATGAACATTTTTCTCGCAAATGTAGTCGGGAGGATTGCAATCGAGACATATTAAATAGGTTCCTACTAAGTTCAGATCCAATCCTTTCTGGTAAAACAAAATTGCCAAAAAAAAAAAAAAAAAATTCCACCAACTTCCAAAATCAGTAGTAGATCTACTAGTTTCGCCTTTAGTTTTGACGAACGTGGCACCAGAAGGCACAAATCATGATACAGATGACGACGTTCATATTTTTTAAAATAACAGGTCAGAAACACATGCCTTATAATAAATGTATACAAGCTATTTATATTTTTGAACAAAACGCTCACCAGAAACATCCGTACACGATCGAACAATTTTTATATCTGCTTTGAGTCCCGAATTTAGTTACATATATGATACAATAATCCCCCTTTCGTCTACGTAATTATATTAAAAATAAATTGATTACTATGTAAAAATTTTATTACTTAAAAAAAAAAAAAATCCGACTGAGCCAGAGCTATTTTTTTAAAAGGGGGCGTGACGCCGCCCTATTCCACCTTGGATGTAATTCATACTGTACGATCAACATATGAGTCGATTATTTTGAAAGTGGTTTAAGTCCATTTTTTAAAAAAAAGTAATTAATAACAACAATCGCAATCCTATATAATCTTTTTATTTATAAACAATATAAGTCTAGTATCATTAAAATCGCTATGATCTTGGGCACTTGAAAATTAGTTAGCTAACGAAATCCAAAAAAAATTATTTTGAAACCGGTTTTTATTAACTAAAATTAAACGTAAAGATTTTTTTATGCAAAACCTCTGGAAGAAGCAATTCATAAGAGATTAAAAAACACTATTGGCGAACCTGTAAATTGGCTAAGGATAAGTTGGATGCGATTTATAAAAAGTGAATCCTATAAAATGTTTTATAAAGAATGTATGAAAGTGGATAAAGAGTTCAAAATACTTGACTTATAACCCTGTCGGGGAAGACCAAGGAACTTCAACAAAATAAAATTAACACCATTATACAAAAATGTACGTCCCATTTCAACTCCTAAGTATAAGGATAGGATGGAGTTACTAAGGTATATACCACCTATGCACCATGAATATTTTATCAAAACCTCACACATAACCTAAATGAGGAGAAATAATATGGCAAAATCTTTAATATTATCCTTAATAAATAAATTTAAATTTAATTTTTTAATAAATGAATTCTTGTTTATTTTTAAAAACATTTTTTTAATTACATAAATAAAAATCTGTATCTAAATTGAAAGCTTCCCTATTTATTTTAAAGCTATTACATTCATCTACATCAAACATAAAATATTTACAATGTCTATTGCTTAATTTCTTTAAAATAGGTGGACTTATTCCTTTCCACAACCAAAAAAATTTATTTTATTAATTTTGAAAGTGGTTTAAGTCCATTTTAGGTTCTGAAACACAGCTTATTTTTCTAGTAAAGTTTACAAAATGTATTACGTTATATGTTCTAACATGTTTAAGGTCACAAAGTCATAAAAAAAATTAATACCACTTAACAATATTTTTCAAACAAATCAAACACAAACCCTTAAATAAATATCTCAATATAAGAAAAAATGGACTTAAACCACTTTCAAAATAAACGACTCATATATACCAAATCTGATCTTCATACCTCTGATAGTTCATGAGATATATCCGTTCTAAGTTTCGGGTTATATGGGCGGTGCCACGCCCCTTTATCCAATCATAACCAAGTATATCCAAGGACTATTAGCAGGTCAACAGTACAACATTGGCAAAGAGCGATTTTTAATAGGGGGGGAGTGGCACCGCCCACTTTCCAAAAGATGTGTAGCCTATGATACTCAGTGATAACGTAGCATTCTAATAGTGAAAGAATTTTTAAAATTGGATAAGTAGTTTAATTAATCTCCATTTTTTGCGATTTCCCCCCCTCTGTGCAGCGGTCGAGATGTCGACAACAAACTTTTGCCATTTTTCATAAAATAATTAAAAATATTAGGTAGTGTAATTAAATAAATTTTTATTTTTAATAATTAAGTTTGGCTTGTTGGCTTTCTGATCAGGACTTTTTTTACCAAACCCATCCCCCTTTTAAGAACCCTTCTGGGGAACGCAAAAATAGACTAAAAATAGGCCATTGTTAAACCGATTGTAACAACTTATATAAAATAGAAAAAAAAATATTGCTTTAAATAGCCATCAATTCAAATAAATTGTAATTTAAAAATGAATAATGACTTGCTTATCCTGCTGGCCACCAGACAGCATTGAACATAGCTGGTCGAGATGTCAACCACTGGGATAATTATTGCACAAAATTTTTTTATTTTTATCTATTATTTTTTTTAATACTTGTAGAAAAAATATGCTAATCTGTAGTACTTTTTTTAATGCGAATTAGAGGATTAGAAATAAAATTGCTTTCGAATCGAAAAAGTATTCGATTACGACTGCCAGAATTAGCCTCCTGTCTATTGACGAGCAAATGGTACCATATTTTGCTCGTCAGAGCTGCAAGATGTTTATCAGGGGGAAACCAATTCGCTTCCGATACAAATATTGGTGTTTATGTTCTTCCAAAGTATATATATTCCAATTTTGACCATGCGCTGGAGCATCGGATACCTATGATAAACAACTGCTAGCGTAGTTATAAGTCTGATGTCTATTTGTGGAATCCAAGGCAACATAGCGTTCATTTCGACTATTTTTTTACCGGATGCCATTTGCTTTGTCTTCTAAAAGAAAAAGGTTTTCTCGCAACTGGCACAATCCGCGCAAACAGATTGGTGGGCTCAAGCCTGAAAATTTGCATTGGTTCGATGGAGAAATAATAAGGTCACTTTGTATAAAAATTATGATCATATCGATCCGATAAAAAGTTTAATGCGATACGACTAGGGTTGCCAGAAACCAATATTCAAATAACTGGACAAAGTAAAAAATTCACCTGGACTTTGTAAAAATAACTGGACAATCTTAAAAGTTCAAAAAAATTAAATTCGATATAAGTTTTTTTTACCATAACATTTAAAAACAAGGAAACGTAACAATAAAAATTCACTTTTACGTCATTTTACATATCGTCATCTAAAATAAAAAAAAAGGCGTAAGTAACAAAAAAGTTAAAAATCTACTTTTTTGCGAAATAATCGTAAGCGCAAAAACACGAATTTAACTGGAGAAGATTTTTTCTAATTATCTTAATATCTTTCCGAAAATCCAAAATTATTTGTATATTATTTTAGATCTTTGTCCAATAAGTATAGAAATGGACCAGTGCATTCCACTGATAAGATTTCTAAAATCGGACTTAAATTAAGAATTCTGGATTGTTTATAAGTTTTGTAGTACTTAAGGTGCCGTAATTGGGGAACCTCTGGTGGCCCTCCTGATATGTCTATAAATCCGTTAACCTTTACTTAAACTGGAATACAAGACCTTAATTAGCATCAGGAATTTGATTCCAATCGGACTAGCCGTTTACAAAGTCCAGAAAAATTACCTTTTTTGTTCTTAAATCTCTTTCTGTGTGTCGATTATGATTTACAGAATTTACTAACTCTTGTTTTAGATGTAAGCAAATCTATTTGAAAATTTTTCAAAATTTAGTCTTAGGCCCCTATTACGGTTTACAAGTCAATTAAGTTAAATTGTAATTTCTTAATTTTTGTATTATGGTTTACAACTGTGCTATATTGCGGTGAACAAAAACATAACAAAAATTACAACTGATCACAACCAGTTGTCTAAATTACAGCTCAACTGAGTTGAGTTGTAAACCCTAATAGGGGCCTTATTAAAATTTCCAAAGGACATCCTTTTACTTTCTTGTGAGTATAGATTATTGCAAATACTTAAAGTACTTTCGAAAAAGTCTTACAAATTGGTATTGGAAAATACAACAAAGACCCATTAATGTATACAGATTTTGAACATTACTTTTATCGCATTTTTGGGTATAAATTGGAATATCTTTGGGCAAGACATAATTTGACCCTTTATATTAAGTATGTTATTAATAAAAAAAATATTTTTTAATATTAATTATATTTTAACTGGACAAATTGTATTTGTGCTGGTAACTGGACAAGAACCAAAAAAACTGGACAATCCAGGCCATTCCAGGCCGTCTGGCAACCCTAGATACGACAGAAAACTAAAAAAACGGGTGCCCAACCATAATGCCATCTATAATAAGTATATGGGAGGCGTTGACTTACATGATAATATAATAGTTAATTATCGGATTAAAATAAGAGGCAAGAAGTGCTGGTGGCTACTTTGGGTTACTTGCTTAGACAGCGCCTGTGTAAATGCATGGAAATCGCATTGCACGATTACTGACAAAAACCAACCAGAAACCCATGGCCAAATTGATTTTGAAAACTCAATAACAAAAACGCTGTTGCTATCCGCCTAATCAACAAACAACGAAATATCTTCGTCCAATGCAGAAATCGAAAGTGAAGAAGAGTTCATAAGCCGCCCAGTATCACTGCCCAAAGTAAATGGAATGCACATGTCTGTAAGTGTCAAGCGCTGCTATCACTTGCCCTAAATGCAATGTCAAATTGCTTCGAGACTTACCACAAAAATTAAAAATAACTTGTTTATTCAATAAATAAAAATATTTATTAAATTGTTCAATCTTTCAAATTGTCTTTAGACTTACACTCAAAAAAAAAAACTGACCCATTCGTACTTAAATTTTGAAGTTTGGTTTTGACTATCTATCACGTAGCTTTTATATTTGCTTATTTTTGGTAATCCCCTTTCATCACGTGATAATTTCATTTTATTTTGTATCACAATATACTATGATGTCACACAGACATTTTTTTGCTCTAATTAACCCAGTGGTCGAGATCTCGAAAAACAATAAACTTTTTACTTAAAATATAAAAAATTTCCATTAAAAATCGCTTCTTAATTAAGAAAAATATAAAAAATTCAGTCTATTGTTATTCAAATATCTTTAAGAAACTTAAAAAACTAATTAAAATTATTATTTGTTTAAATAAATAAGTAGTAGGGAAATGGGGAGGCAGCAAAAATGCTGCCTCCCCATTCGTTTTTTCCCCATATACCACAGAGGGAGCATTTTGCTTTTCATTGAAAGCAGCAAAAATTCTGCTTCCCCATTCGTTTTTTCCCATATACCACAGAGGGAGCATTTTGCTTTTTTTTTCATTTAAAGCAGCAAAAATTCTGCCTGTTTTTGTTCCCTATGTATTTTCCATAAGGAGGAATTTTGAATATAAACAAAATAAAGAATTTTTTGTTTGAGTATTTTTCAATAAAAAAGAGAGAATATTAAGTTGATCACCTTATATTTTCTTCAATGAAGAGAAATTTAAAAAATATGCATGAATAAAATTGTTTGAGTATTTTAAAATAAGATTTAACTCAATTTGAAAGTTTGCCATAAATATAAAAAGGCTTAGGGAGTATATTCCACATCATTATTCTAATTGCCACTTTAAAGGAAACTTAATAAAAATGGTAAGCATTTCGTACATAATAAAGGTATATTAAATTATTTATTATTTTTGTTCTTGTTTGTTTTCAGATGTATAAAAAAATTGTGAATATTGCCCAAGGTATTAAGCCTGAGTATATTAGAATAGATGATATACCTTTAAACCAATCTTTGAAAATTGTGAATTTTGAATGGAAAGAAACACAATATGGTCTAAAAGTCATTGCCAATTTAGATGACAATAAATGGTTTTATCTCCCCAATAGAATGATGAAATTTTTAAACAAGGAGGATCCATACTTAACTCAAATGAATGATAAAGTTTGGACAATTATTTACAAGGGACGTCAATTACCAAATGGACCTGCAATATTCGATTTAAATTATACCTAAACTCTGAAAAAAAAATCCTTACAATAAAGAAAATATAATAAAACAAAAATTTTTTTTCATTTTTATTAGTTTTATTAAAAAATAACTTTACATTTAAAAAATTTAAAATTTAAAGTCCTCCTCCTTTATTTTTGATAAAAATATGTCATCCTCCTCCATGAATTCTCTTATTAAATCGTCATCCTCCTTTAATTCCGATAAAAAGAAGTCATCCTCCTCCATAAATTCTCTGATGTAGGCAGGAGTCTCTTCACTAACATCCTCCAGCCTTTTTTCCTTGATAGCTGAAGGACTTTTATAAAATTTGGACTTCTTAACACTGAAATTATGCAGGCGCATAAAGTGCCTTTTCTTATTAAATTTGTTTGCAAAAGTTATGTGCTCACAAAATTCACAAGTTAATTTTACACTTTCCATTTTTAATTAAATAAAACAGTTTAAAAATCTTTTGAAAATACCTCGTAAAACATATATTTATTTACTTATGCACTTTTTTTTTTTGTTTTTATTTTGGTATATATATTTAATGTTTTTCAAAGCATATTTTGAAAACTGATCTATGGTTATTGAACTTTTAGAACATTCTGTGCACAAATAAATACACAATTGTTATTGTGGACATTAAAAGTCAATAAACTTTAATTAAAGTTTAAAAATTAACCTTGAATATTTGCTTCACATTAAATTATGAGCCAATTAACTTTTCGTTAGGGTAAAAAGTGCAATCGTATGCATTTTTAAAGTTTAAAAATTAACCTTGAATGTGTGCTTCACATTAAAATATAAGCCAATAAACTTCTCGTTATGGTAAAAAATTAAATTATGAGCTAATAAAGTTCTCATTTGTGAAAAAATGCCATCGTAGCATTTTTTTTTTTATGTTTAAGAATTAACCTTGAATGTTTGTTTCATTTTAAATTATGAGTTAATGAACTTTTATTAGTAAAAAAAAATTAAAAACTTATGATTAAAAAGAAACAAATCTCTTATTTGGCAACTATCTATTAGAAAAGCCACAATGAATAACCAAACAAATCAAATTAACCAAAAAAACAGAACAGACAGAATTAATATAACAGAAGTGCTTATATTACCGCCAATAGATTTAAAAATATTCCTTGCGCTTTATGACGGGCAGGACGATGTTTTAATATCAATACCGATATGGCACCTGTACGATGGTATGGATGAAATCCTTTTAGAGGCGACAAGAATCGTGGAAGAAAAACAATAACTATATTTTTATTATATTTTTTTATTATATTTTTTAAAAATTCTTAAATATATACTTAAATAAACTTAAAACTAAAATATCATTATAATTTAAATTGAAATAATTAAACAATTTTAAAATTTTATTAAAACTTATGTTTTTACATCTTAAATAAATAAATACACAACAATAAACACCACATAAAATTGAAGTTTCACTCTGAATTCGAAGACTATTATAAGTAAAAGTTTTACAATTTTTATTTAAAAATAACCTAAAAGACTTATTGGGAGATTGACCAGCAGAACAAAAGTACTCGGCAGGTTTGTTTGTAGGAAAATAAAAAGCAACCCAATGCTGTCCAGGCATATGTGATGGATCAGTGTTAGCAACGTAAAATGATGGTTTTGAAACTGGTTGTGTTGGTAATTTATTACATGCAAATACACCTTTAAATTTATATTTGGTTATATTATTGGAGTTTAAAGTATTTTTAATATTGATTGAATTCATAGTGTTTGAATAATATTACGCGTTTTGTCAATTTCTATAACACTATCAAATTCACAATATACTAAGCACGTTATTGCTTCAATAATTGGTTTGCCAAAACGCCCTTCAATACGAATAGTTCCCTGGTTTATTAAATTACCACAATTAGAATTATTATTATGATCTGGTGTCAAGTCGAAAGCAAGTAAAAAATATCCGTTATCAAAAAGTTCTTTAGTTATTTGATGACCTTTATCGAAATGATGAATTCCAGTTCCTTTAAATAGTGTTTGATAACCACGAGTACTTATTATTCCTCCGTTATTGTAGTTAAGTTCAATTGGTTGTGCAGGAAATTGTACTCCATTAACAACCAAATTAAATCTTTGTAAATTAAAATGTTGAAAATTAAATGGATTTTCTTTTTTCTCTCCAGTATATGCTTTATTAGACACCATTCCAAAAATTAAAAAATTTGGTAACTGTCCAAGTATAACGTTATCTAAAGTTAATGAGTGATTTCCAGGGTGTACTGTAAACGTTTTTATTTCCACTCTTTTATAAGGATAAATAGCATTTCTTGATTGTAATACATTATGATGAGCCATTAGAATATTATGATTAATAGTAAGGTGGTTTATATATAAATTAGCTTCATGTATTTTAATATAGGATTCATTTTTATCGCCACCTTCTAAAATGTAAAATTCCGGTTTTTCCAAATTTAAAGTTACCTTTAGATCAACATTATTAAGCAAGTATTTTTGTTGGTTAAATACATCAACATGAAGTTTTCCAAAAAGCTCTACTCTCTTCCCATCCTTAAATAGTTTTTTTCTCTTGTCTAAACCAGGATTTTCTTTATCAACTAATGAATTTATTTTATTTGTATCAATAGCCCAGCCACATGATTCAAGATGTGTAGATCTGGCATCATTTCCATAATTTAACAATTTTTCAATATAAGCCCTATAGTGATAGTTATTGTCAGGTTGTGATACATTTTTATTGTTAAGGTGAACAATACAATTTCTAAACAAGGAATGCAGTAAGTTATTAACTACTCCTCCGTTTCCTTTTAATTCAATTACTAGTCGAAGATAAATACTGTTCAGATCTCGATATGTTTCACCATTGCCTAGTGATACAAATTCAATTGTGCTCGAATTATCTAGTGAGGCAATTGGATTGTAGCTTATTTCTTCGGTTTTAACAACGCTGGTTTGAATTGGAGGAGATTCAAATAAATCCAACTCACTCTTCATACATTCTATAAATCCTGACATTTCCAATTTCCAAAAATATCCTTAAAGTTCTTTCCTCTACAACGTTTTGATTTAATCTGTTGCTTTTGCTTTAAACGTTTAAGTTTTATACGTCGACCTTTACCTTTCTGCATTGTTTTCATTTTATCAATAGTAGCTTCTTTTATATTTTGTATGACCTTTTTTCCTTTGTTTAGTAAGATTTCTTTTATTGGCTTTGTTCCAATTTCTTCTAAAATTTCCTTTCCAATATCTAATGATTTATTCTTTAATATATTCATCCCCGTTTTAAATAAGGGTTTTAAATGTGAAAATACAGCCGAAAATATGGATCCAATACCACGACCGTATTGTAAAATTCTTGGTGCGTGATATATTTCACCAATATTTTGTATATTTTCTCCAGACTGATTATTATAATAACTTGTATAAATCGTATCCATGGTTGTAATAAAAATGATTAATATTGTTTGGTTACACACCTATTTTATATACACTTTTTTTTAAAGTGTAGAGTACAATAGACGGGAACTAATTTATTAAAGCTTATCTCTTCTCCTTCATCATTTCGAATCATTATGGAAATATCATTTATATTATAGGCTTCAAGAGGAAAATATTCAATTCTATTGAAATGAATATAGTTCTTTAATGTTGCTACTGAAAATATTTTTAAACATTTAATTTTTTTACTACCAACATTCCGAGGTTTTATTATATCAGTATAAATAAATATGTTTTCACTTATATCAGACGATTCAAATTTATTGATAAACTTATTTATGTTGTCAGAGAATTTGTTCAAAGATTTTTCGAATATATAATTTGATGACGATAATATGGGATCTTTTTCATCAGTTGTTGTAGATTCAGGACTAGTTTTTTGAACATTTTGTTCTATGTTTGAACTTTTTATATCTACGTTACGAGTATCGTTTTCTCTTATAGATATATTAGATTGGGGTTTAACAATGTTTAATGTATTAACAAGTTTTGAAGTTTTATTAATATTTTTTAGTTTTAGCTCGTCGGATGTTTCCATTAGTTCTTTAAATTTTGCTTTAATTTCATCATATTCATTATTAGAGTCAATTTTCAATGTTTTTACAGATTGATTATTTAAATTTGAAATGTTGCGTTTTTTACGTTTAAGTATATTTTGATTCATATTTAGTTGTTTATTCTCTATCGAGAAGGATATATCTGATAATCCGACTTCCCACTGGTCACTCATGCTAAGAGATTGCTTTAATAAATTTGTGAAAGTACTTGAAGTGTTTTTATATAAATTTACTGAATCGTTACTTAATAAAGTAACATAAATACTATTTTCCTCTGTGCTTGATGCCATATTACTTAGAAATGTTAAATATTATAAGTTGTGTGTTATACATATATGAAAAATTTAGTTTATTAACTAAAATCTGTTTGATTAATCCATGAATTATATTCTTTTCCGAAACCCAACCATTTTACAAATAGTTTTTCGCCTCTACGTTTTAAGACTTTTTCAACTAAAAAGATGTTAGGAACTTTAGTTTTTAATAACTCCTCTTGATAAAATCCACCTTTAATTACATTTCCATTAAAATCTTTTAGCTGGTATGTGACAGGGTTTGTTGCATTAATTTTATTTACTTTAAAAACTTCTGTAGACCAATTTGGTGTATATCCCTTTTCAAAAACATTTTTATATTTGCTTATGCGAACAAAATCGTTAATATTGAATTTTCCATTTTTAAAAACTTTTAAATTATTATATACAGTTCTTAGAAGTTTTTTTTCATTTCGCTTATTAACTGAACTAGGGTTCATCTTTATACTTCTGTGATAAGATGAGTTATATTCTTTCAACAGCTTATCTAATGTATCTATCCAGTTATAATTTCCTTGCATACTAAATTGTTTCCACATTTTATTTTTTAAAGTCCTATTAAATCGTTCAACTATTGAAGCTTTTAAATTTGAATATGTATGATAATGATTAATGTTTAGCTCTTTCATTAAAGTTTTGAAATGTGTGTTGTAAAATTCTTTTCCTTGGTCTGAATGCACGTTTTTAGGAGCTTTGTTACTGTTTAACTTTATAATTCTTTTAAATGATTTTGAAACCTCAAATCCTGTTTTAGTTTTTAATGCCAAAGCGTAGGCATACTTTGAGAAAACATCTATTACAGTAAGCATATACTTGAAACCTTTATTAAATTTAGCATATGGCATCATCTCTACCAAATCTATTTGCCAAGTATCTAAAATTCCCTTTTGAATAAACTTACGTCGCTTAAAGTTTTTTCTAGCTTGACTATGAATTTCGTCAATAAGATTTTTTTTACTCATATTAATAAAAATATTCTTCCTTTTTAATTCATTAACAAATGGTTTTTAAGAGTGCAAACATGTTTCATCAGTTTATATATCCATTTACAATGATGGTTTGTGGTCCCTCAGGCTGTGGGAAATCTACTTTTATTAAAAATATTATAAAAAATCAAAATATAATATCTAAAGATATAGACCGAATCATATGGTGTTATTCTGAAAAAAATTCACTTTCCAATATAGAAAATGTAGAGTTTGTCAGAGGAATTCCAGAGACTTTTAATACGAATGACGAAGAATCTACTTTGATAATATTGGATGATTTAATGCTTGAAACATCAAATAAGAAAGTTTGTGAACTGTTTACAAAAGGATCTCATCATAGAAATTTAAGTGTAATTTTAGTTACACAAAATATTTTTCATAAAGGGGCTTATTCGAGAGACATTTCATTAAACTCCAAATATATAGTTATGTTTAAAAACCCAAGAGATAAGACACAATTTCAACATTTAGCTCGTCAAGTATATCCAGAAAACTCAAAATCATTAGTAGATGTATATAATCATTGTACACAACAGGCTCATGGTTATTTAATTGTTGATCTTACTCAAGATATACCTAACGCTTTTAGATTTAGATCTAATATTTTTAATACAGATTACTATATATTTGCAAATATAAGCAATGACCTCAAATCTAAAGTTACTGAAGGAGAACAAACATATTCTCTATGTTCTTAAAAAAGCGGATCACAAACTACGAAATGCAATTTTGAAAAATGTTGACAATGTTGTTATAAAAACTTTAAATGAAATTATTTTAAATATTATAAACAGAAATCATAAAATAAACAAAACTGTGTTTAAAAAACTAAAACCATATAAAAATACTTTGAGGAAAGTTTGCTCATCACAAACCTCTATGCGTCAAAAGAGGAAACATCTTATTCAAAAGGGAGGATTTTTACCCATTATTATTTCATCGATATTAAGTGGAGTCATTGGAAAAATTTTAGAAAATGTCAAATAATTTATCAAAACTTATAGTTCTTCATCCATCAACTTACGAAAAATTTAAAGTTAAATATTCTGATTCAGATTTTTTGCATCGGAAACTCTTACCAATATATGGTTCACATTCTCTAAAAGATATTAACAAATGGTATTATATTAAACAAGAACTAGCTAAATATCTAATTGGATCCCAACGAACATCTAACCAGATTAAAATATCAGCATTAAATAATTTGCGCGATAATGAAACTCAAACTAAAAAGGTGTATAAGAAGCATATTGAAACTCAAACTATAACACCTGAATCGAGTAGTATAGCACTGCAAACAGATTTGAATTTGCCTGAGGAAATTTATACAAATAATGATGATCAAAACGATATGGATACAACAATACAAAAATTTAATCCTTCTTCTGCATCTTCCGTAGCTAAGCGTCTTAAAAGTTTTTCGGAAAAAAGAACCCCAAAAATAAGAATATTATCAAAAAATGATAATTACTCAAATATGAAACAATCAACTTTACCTTACCAATACTCTCCTCGTGTAACAAGAAATCGAAAAAAATTAGATTACGATACTGAAAATGTATTATGGCAAAATATTTAAAAACTTATTTTAGAAATAAAATCAAAAAAAAAAAAATTTTTTTAATAAAAGTGTATTTATTAATATATGTATATTGTTTTATTTATTTTTTTTTTTATGTATCTTAAATTTTTGTACATTTTTTTTTTTTATTATATCATAATTATTAAATATTAATTTAAATATCTATGTTCATTAAATATTCATCGTCAGATGAGTCATTTAAAAAATTGTCTATTTCTGTACAAAAGTTGTCAAAGTTAGATTGAAGTCTGAAATGTCCTCGTGCATAAGTATTTATTTGGTCTGAAGCGATAATTCTTTTGTCATCCGCATAACTCAAGACAACCTTGTGTAATTTTTGAGTATACAGCTGATGAAGCTTAGATCTAAATGTATTCATTGTATCAGAAATAATTACTTTTTCAAACAATGATTTTTTATAGTCTGCCATTGAAAGGGGTTTTATGCACGATTTTTTGACACCTTTAGACTTTTTTATTTCATTCATACCGACTGTTTTAAATGAATACATTTTTGATCGAAGCCCAACAAACTCTTTCATAATTTTTCCACTATTTTCATCCTTCATCATACCTAAAACTTTTTTATTTAATAATGGCAGGTTAAAAATATTATTAGGATGATATTCAGATGTGTCAAACCTTGAAGCAATGTCATCATGAATATCAGCATAAAAATCGTCTGTTTTTATTGTGTAGATAAATGAATCTGTATCCATATAATTTAAAGCTAAATTGGATTGAAACTTTGGCTTCATGTATTGATAATGAAAATCGTACATTTTCCATTTAGACAGTTCTAGCACAGCAAAGCCTAAATAAATTGGTTTGTTGTAAGTTATTTGCATAAGTTTTAATTGAATTGCAAACATATTATTGGAAAATTGTGTAATACTCGAGAAATTTGGCTTAGAAATTAGTGCTCTTGCTCCTAAATGATTACGATTTGTAGTTTCCCAATCACTTACTATTTTAACATCTGTACGATTAAGAACGTTTTCCATAGTTTTTCCATAAACAGCATTGTTAAGAAGTTTGAAGAAATCTTTTTCAAATGAATTTTTTGCTAATGTTCTATGATGTGTGTTTAAATCTATATACTTTTTTAGCCATGGAGATTGTTTAAACTTTAACGCTCTATGAATTTTTTTTAATTTCAGTCCATTTTTCAAACACTGTTTAAGAACCCTATAATGAATTTTATATTTTGTTTTTGATGTCAAGTCTGCAATTAGCTTTCTATATTTGGATTCACCAATAATTTTATTTTCTGGACAAAATGGTAAATCATTATGCGTTTCATGTAAGTATTCGGGGTATTCTAAATCTACCTCCAAAAAATAACCAATTTCAGATGTATCTGATATATTAGCAACATCCAAATTATTTAAAATGCCTTCTTCATAATTCCATTCGAATTCTCCATGGGGAAGATATTCTGACATTGCCCATCCATACAAGTTATTTGCGTCGAGGTACATTAAATACTCTGAAGGCTTACTACTGTCAAAGTCTTCCAAATATTTGTTATTTGCTTTAGAATATCTCTTTGAGCATTGAACTAAGCCTCCCCTAATTCCATCTTGTATAAAATTGTACATATTGACATCACTTAGCAGTTCTAACTCTATTTTAGTTGTTCTTAGCATAGCATCCCATGATAGTCCTGGGGCAGTATAATATTGGCATGGGTCAAGTTTATAAATAGATTTACAAATGTGTCGAAAATTTTGAAAAATGTCTGTTAACAAAAGAACATCTGTTTTTAAATATAATTTGGCGTAATCTAATAAGTCAGTGCATTTAAAAGTTCTCCAAACATCTTGAGCATGTTCATAGTCTTCATTAGTGCAATTAGTATTATTTAAAATATTGTAAAAATTGTCTTTAGTGGGAAGATTTGATTCATAAAAGCGTTCCATTGAATCAATGTAAGAGTAAGGAAATACTCCCTTTCTTCTTATTAAATCAAATTCATTTTTCTGTTGATAAACTTTTTTGAGAGTTTGAAAATCATTGTCATTTAAATTGTTGGCAAGAGATTCTAAACTAGACGCCATAAATCGAAAAGAATCTAAAAATCGAATTTCAAAGCTCTTATTATTTTGCATTGGTATAAATTTTGATAATGATATATATAATTCCTTGTTGAGAGGAATTACTTTTATATCACCCTCAAATTTTGATAATTCTTTTACAAATAAGTGGCAATCATAGGAAGAAAAATTATGAAAAAATACCGGTATAAACTTAGGAATTTGGTACAGAAGATTACAAGAGTTATGCGCCGCTCCTCTGTATTTTCCAGTCAAATGACAGTGATCCTTTACTTTGTCACTTCCTAAGATTTTTTCACATATGTGGCAATTTGTTGCAAGATTATGTGAAGTTATCTCAACATTAGTAAGTGCTGTCATGGTTTGATGGGTAGATAAGGAGTTCGTAAAAATTTCTTTAGTGTCCTTAATTAAATTTTCAATAAATACGTAGGGAGCATCTTCACCAAAATAAATGTTAAATCTATCTAAATTATTATCAAAACTACACTTAATATAATAGCTAAATGCACAAGCTATGTGTTTTTGAATGTTTCCATGTTCATCACTCCCATCAATTTTTTCTAAGTAAGCCTCAAAATCTGCATATATGACGAATGGTACATCTAATTGTTTCTGGTAGTTTTTAAAGCGTAACACACAGTCTTCCGGCTTCGGCATTTTTGAAACGACTTTCTTACAACCTTCTTCATGATCTTTCATAATTTTGGCACTTGAAGAGTATTGAAGACATGCGTTACAAAGATATACCCGTCCCTTATGAGAAGTTAAGCTACTTCTTATTAGCCTAAAAAAAAAAAAAAAAAAAAAAAAAAAAAAATAAAACAAAATTAATATTTTGGAATTAAAATTTTGTAATTTACGTTTGTTACCTTGAAATATCTGTTATTAACACATAATGGGACCATTCTTCAGCCGTTAAAAGAAGTAGATTTATATGATGGTCTTTCACTTCACTAGTAAGGTAATATGGTCCCACAATTTGACTTCCCTCACAACCAAATACATTAACACTTATATCTGAATTCGTTTCTTCGAATATCTTAATATCCTTTAACTTAAGAGGGAACTCCAATCTTTCAAAATTTATAAGATTATCTCCTATTTGAAACTTTTCTTCAAATATACTTATATCTTTCAATAAATTTTGATTATTGCCTAAAAATGAAGCAATAATACTCCATTTAAAGCAGTAGTCATCATCGTTTTGGAAATTAAAAACACCCTGTTTTTTTCTTATCCACTGTGGTGTTGGAATATATTTGGAACCTTTAATAAACGATGATTTATTTATATTTATTTCCAGTATTTTTATTTTTAGTAGAGACCATCCACTGTCCCTCTCCTGAAATTCGGACATTTTTGTACATATATAAAAAAAATGGTTTTTGAGGGAGTCCTCCACGTTGTCGCTTAAAGTCAGGAATTGCATTTTAGATCTATGAGTAATAGAGCGAATGTATATATCCTCATTTTTTATTTGTATGTATTCACATTCCAGCTCTAGATTATACTTTATAGTAACGTGTTGTTTTAGGCTTCCATTAAGAATTTTTAAAAGATCCAAACAAACTCCATTGAAAAACTCTTGTGGATGTAGAATCTCTTCTTTTTGATTTTCATAAATGTATGTGACGATTCTATCCTTAAATGCCCTTTTCACACATTTAAGGTTTTTAAAATTGGACATTTCAATAACCTGTTCTCCACTATTACATCTAAGCGATGTAGTAGCATGCGACTTTTCATGCTCCCTCATATGATTTACTTTTGAGAACCATTTGAAGCATTCACGGCAGTGAAGGACTTCATGAGTGTCGAGCATGTCCTTTTCCTCGAAAACCGATTTACAGAATTTGCAATTGAACGATGCCATGTTATAGAATATACTTTTTATTTTTAATAAATGTTTGTGCACTTTGAAAGTAGTCTACAGACTAATTAAATAAATCCATTTAAATAATAATATTGTTAATTGCATTTTTTTTTTTTTATTTTTTTTTTTTTACCCTAACGAAAAGTTTATTGACTCATAATTTAATGCGAAACAAATATTCAAGGTTAATTTTTTAACTTTAAACAAAAATGCATACGATTGCATTTTTTCTTTTATTTTTACTTTAACGTAAAGGTTATTAACTTGTAATTTCTATGTTGAATATTTAAACTATATTACATATTACTCTCTTATTTAAAAAAAAAATACTCAAACAATTTTTATTTATACATATTTTTTAAATTTCTCTTCATTGCAGAAAATATAGATCACCTTATATTTTCTTCAATGAAGAGAATTAATATTACTCTCTCTTTTATTGAAAAATACTCAAACAAAAAATTCTTTATTTTGTTTATATTCAAAATTCCTCCTTATGGAAAATACATAGGGAACAAAAACAGGCAGAATTTTTGCTGCTTTAAATGAAAAAAAAAGCAAAATGCTCCCTCTGTGGTATATGGGAAAAAACGAATGGGGAAGCAGAATTTTTGCTGCTTTCAATGAAAAGCAAAATGCTCCCTCTGTGGTATATGGGGAAAAAACGAATGGGGAGGCAGCATTTTTGCTGCCTCCCCATTTCCCTACTACTTAAATAAGAACAGCTAAAAATCTATAAAGTTGATTTAGCAATTTTTGGCTACAAATGTAATTCAGTAACGTGCATTACTAAATTTGGCAATGCAATACAAATTTTATTTGCTGCAATTTTAGCTTTTAGTGTCATCGCTAAAAATTTTAAATTTTGTTTTCTCTAAGGAATTTTAGCGATCGAGGTTTAGCTTTATCTAAGCGAATTACATAATACGGCAGCTGTTTTATCAATTGTAAAACTTTGTCCTGTACTTAAAGAATGCTAATGCATACTGAAAAAGTTCGTTGTTAGATCCCACTTTGATTCCAGATCAGATCAAAAATATTTTAAATAAAATTATAATTAGTATTGTGGTTATTTGGTTAAACTGTTCATGATTTTTAATCCAAATTTTGATATTTTAATTAGGCTTTTGTGTATCAAATTTACTTTTCATTAAATTATTTTTATGAAGAAAGGAATTTTACAACATGAAAAATATGAAATTAATTAAAATTGGCGTTGAATGATTATCTTTATTATTTGAATTGATTTACATGTTCTTTCTTACTTCTGTTTTTTCGTACTTTTGTCAAGAATTCTTCTTGAAGTCCAAAGTAAAATTTTCTGTTTTTCATTTTTATGATTTTCTTTTTCTTGTCGACTTCGATCTACCAAAGGTTAAATACAATTTCGTATGAAGATTGATGTTTGACTATTGACTGCCAGAAGTCGTCAATGGCTGTGAGTGTTAAACGGCAAAACCCTTTGAAGAGATTAAGTGGTTGCAGTTGAAACATTTAAGGGTAACCTGTCCGTGAAAGCCTGGGTTCGATTTCCGCTGCAGTCAAGGATGAAAAATTATCAATAAATTTTAATTTATTTCATATTGTAAAATTTCTTTCTTCATAAAAATAATCTAATGAACTTTAGCCTAATTAAAATATCAAAATTTGGATTAAAAACCCTTAACAAAATATCAAAATCTTAAATTTATATTATTTATTCCTTAATTTTTTTTTTGCAAAACGTTTTTGATTTATTTTTAATTTATCGGGCTATTCTTCCTTCCACATTGTTAGTTTTACTTTCTGCAATATCAATTTATTTGGCTTGAGTATTAAGTTAACTAAATCCCTCCTAATTAGTTATTTTTCACCAAGATATCCGTAGTTGGAAAATGCATAATCATCGGTATCAAGAAGCTCTTCAAACATTATTAAAGTACTCAAAGGTTTTTGAACAGAATTCTAAAGCGTCTAGTCAGGCCCCATCTTGTTACTACTGATTGAGCTGTAAGGGGAACCAAAGGGACACATTTCATTATTTTTCGTGAGAAAAAATTCCTTGCGAATATTTCTGATAAGGCTGATTATCATAACCCTATAAAAACCCGAGAGATCGCAACTGAAGTAGAAAAAGATTTTATTTAATTGCAGAAATTTAGTATGTACCTGCTAGGGTGTTTAATTAATTGGGTTTATATTTGTTCGATTAAACGATTAATCGATATTTGGCATTTTTTATTTATTCGATAAAACGAATACAATTTTAGAATTAATCGAATAATTCTAAATCCAGAAGTTGTAAAAATTGTGAGATTTTTTTTTAATACTTTTTGAAAAATAAAACTTTGAAATTAGATTAATCTTTCGTAAAATATTTTTAAACCAATCTCATTCTTAAGAGAGAAACGCATGATCTATTTTGCTAAAAAAAAAATACGGGCGTGTTCTAGAAATCGAAATGAAGTGGATTAAAAATCAAGCAAATTTTAGAAACGACCCTGTAATGAAAGTTCATATATTCCAGACTACTGTTTTGATGTCGATGTTGTTTTTCCAAATCAAAGTTGTTTTGGAGCAATTTTGCATTCGAAATATAAACACTTTTAGAGTCTGAACTAGGGTATTCATTCGGTTAACCGTTAATTGGTTAACCGATTATTTACTTCCCGATTAACTGATCGGTTAAATTTAAATTGGCTATTTTCGATTAACGATTAAACCGGTTAATTTCAGTCGGTTAACCGATTAACCGATGTAATAAAATTTCTAATTGTTTGTAGTATTTAACCATATTTTTTGTGTTTTAAAATTTGGGTGAGTTCAAAAACGTTAGTTGCAAAGGAAATTCTCTCTTTTAAATGCATTCTACAATGCATCCGTGTCCAATTTTACAACGTTTTCTGTACCAAAGTTCACCAAAATGTTACCTATGTGCACCAAAAAAGTTGTGTTTAGAAATATTTTTTCATACAATGTATTTCCTCCTATTTCCTATAAAAACAGAAATTAAGGAATTCGGAAATAAACTTTTTTGCCGAATGATCAGTGCTAAGCTTTGTTAGGATGAGTAACATGATGAACTGACAACATAAGAAACTCTCAATAGTAACACGAGCAATCTTTAAACTGTATTAACTGAAACAATTTGAAGTATTAAAAATTTTAAAAATTAAAACAGGACTCTAATAACATAATGGAATATTTTATATGTTTAGAAAAATCTAGGAAAAGGACTGAGAATTTTGATATTCTCTATTATTAGTTGCTTTCGATTTCTGCAACATCTACGATAAGTAAGAGAATTTTTTCCAAGTCAAAATTTATCAAAACAAAAGAAAAGAGTCGCTTAAATCCTTAACATTTTAACCAAATTATTTTTCTAAAAGATTATTTAAATTACTAATAAAATTATCTCACAGTTTATTTTTTAATAAATAAATAATATGTATTGATTAAAAAATATGTATTACATTGTTATGAATTATTTTTTTGTTTGCTCGTTTTGGTTCAAGAATTGTTATGTTTTTATTTTTTTACTAATAAACTCCAAATAATAAGTAATTTTTAATTTTTATTTATTAAAATTACTTAATTTATAAAAAAAACTTTATTAATCGGTTAACCGATCAATTACATAATTAACCGATTATTAACCGATTAAACCAAAACCTCGATTAATTAATCGAGCGATTAACCGATTAAAGTAAAAGCCCGATTAAATGAATACCCTAGTCTGAACACAATGTAACGATAAGTTATTGCGGTACGATTTTTCATACGATTTTGAAGTAAAAAACCGCAGTGCGGAACGGCATAAAATTAAAATCTATTTTATTTTCATTGCGGACTTTCCTTCTCTCTCAACAAAGCGAATTTAATTCGCCTTGTCTCTCAATTTTAAATACTCGTTCTCTTTCTTATGTTGCCATCAGGGTTGCCGAACATGGTCTTTTCCGACCAAATTTGGTCGTGTTTCTTATACACGATGGACTTCTTAAAGGAAGATGTTGTAAGAATCGTAGAACAGTGGGATGCTTTGATACTGTATTTGGAAACAAAGTTTTATAAAGGCAAGTATGGATGAGTTCCAAAACAGAGCAAGTTATCAACGCGTATACAATAAGCCAACTATGCATTGTAAAACTCTTTGATACATTTTTTATGCTGTCTGCAAGGTATTAGTATTAGGATTGGAGCTCAGCCTATGTCTTATAAAGTTTAATACTTTTTTTAAATTGTAAAAACTTAAGTTAATAAATTTTGATTCATATTTTATTAGTGGTTGCATACGATCAACGAATTATTCTAGTTTATAAGCGTTATTAAATGTAAATGGGCATTTCCCCAGAATGGTCTACTAGGATGAAAAAATAAAATATTGATTATCATCGTCTTTTATTGTTTATTATTATAAAAAAGTCTTTGTTCTTATAAAAGAATGGTTTCATAGCATATCTCAGCTGTTTTAGTTGAGGAAATTGGCTGGAAACTGGAAAATTTTATAATTTCCTGTATTTTCTACTTCTAAAGACATTTTTATATACTTATTTTACATGCAAGAAATATGTTATGTTTACACTCTTTGTTCATAATCTCTCCATTACAATCAATTGTAAAAGGAGTATTAAGTTTTATTGTAACGGAAATTTGAAGATATTTATGGGAAAATGCTTGGTGATAATAATAAAAAAACATATGGAAAAATCGTACGTTCGCGACCGGTAAATAAGCCAATTAAACAAAAACCAAGAGAGATATTTTATTTTGTAAATACTAGATGGAGACCTACATTAATACACTTTTAAAATAAATTAATCACTTTGATTCTATTGCGCAAATTTTTACATTTCACTACTGTCAGCCAAAATTGAATTCTATCTTGCGTATGTTCGTGCCCACACGTTTATAACTCTTATTATGAAAACTTAAACTCGATGAAATCCTTTTTTTTTGGCACTAAACATAGAGCTACCCAAATGCTATCGAATCGAAAAAACGTTCTGTTTTCTATATATTTTTTGTACATCAAAAGCGTACGAACGTACGTTCGTGATCCCAGGAAATGCCCATATACATTTTGTTAAAGTTAACGTTACCAGCAAATAAACTTAAAATAAAACTAGGGGTTACGTGTAGGACGTTAAATATTTAATAGGTGTGAACATAGGGTTACTTTTTTGTTTTTACTATAATTGCATATTACAAAAAAAAAAAAAAAATAATATGTAGATTTATAGTTTAATCCAATAAAAATTATACTTTTTATCAAAAATACATATGCATACAATCGTCATATCAAATGCAAAAGGGGGTATGTTCATTTTAAGAAAAAGATAGATAAAAAGGCAGGTATTGTGATTATAACAACGGGGTTTTCCGGTTAGTATCGTTAACACACTACGCATGATTGACACTATCCTTAAAAACTGTTTTTGTAATCTCAGTCGTAGCGCTACTGAAAATTTTTAACAATTATGATAGGCCCTTTTGCATTTTTATGATGATATAACTATTTAAACATATTTCAAAAATTTGGTCGGTTTCAAAGGATTTTGGTAGGTTTTGCAGACAATTTTGGTCGGAAAAAAATTTTTCAAACGGCAACCCTGGTTGCCATAGTTTTTGAATAATTGGCTATATTCACAACATTATTGAAAACAAACAGCATGATAAAAATGTGTGCGCAAATAAATTAATACAAATTTAAACAAAAAATTACAACTATTTCCGTCGCCGTCTTCCATTGCATTATGTTTATTTTTCTCTCCCTCAACGAGAAATCGCACCGCACCGCAAACATTGTGTTTAGACTCTTATTTAATATTTATGTATTTAGTTGAAAAATAATTTTTTGAATATTTTCACTTATTTGTTTCTAAACGAAATAAATTTTTTTGCAATTATTTTCTTTTTTGTTTAAATTTTTACACAGAGAAAAATTCAAAACTATACTTGTTCAACAATAGTGTATTAACTCAAAATTTTTAATTTTTCACTTTTTGGAAAAAATCTACCGCTGTAAAAATATTGTACTTTTTGTTAATGAAGTAGTTTAATTAAAATTTGTTCTGTTTCTACTGAACATTTTTTAATTTTGAGTTAATACAGTATTGTTAAGCACAATAGGCAGCAATATTTTAATTGGTGTTTATAATATAGCAATAATTTTTTTCTCGACCGCATACATTTTAAATAAAGAAACCGTTTGCAAATTTTGCCCATAACAATATGTATTACGTATTTATTACTATTTGTTTTAACATTTTGTTAATATTTTTATTCAGAACTAAATAAAATTATTATAAACGTCATAAACAATTTAATACAAATTGTTGCTGAAGTAAAGAAGTTGACTCAACTTTTTAAGAAAAACTTTAGTTACATGTTTGCTTGAAAATGAAAGGCAAATAAAGGGTGGTTAAATTGTAAGGGCCAATGTTGAATGTGAACCACACCTAAACGCCAAGTTTTTTTTCCGAATTTTATTTGACATTTCTCCATTTCAGACTAACTCAATTTGAACCATGGAGAGATACACAATCCAACAGCGTGTTAAAGTTATCCAGACTTATTATGAAAATGGGCGTTCAAATCAAAATGCATATCGTGCACTTCGTGATTTTTTTGGTCAATTTGATCGTCCAAATGTGCGTACAATCGCAAAAATCGTGGAAAAATTCGAGCAAACCGGGTCTGTAGAAGATGTGAGAACACCAGTGCATGCTCGTACAGCTCGTACTGCATAAAATATTGCTGCTGTTCGCGATAGTGTGGCTGAAGAGCCGTCCACCTCAACTCGTCGTCGTGCCCAACAATTGCACCTCTCACGCTCGTCGTTGATGAACATTATGCATAAAGACTTGCATTTACACGCTTACAAGGTGCAATTGGCTCAAGAACTAAAGCCTCTTGACCATTCCAAACGTCGTGAATGGGCAGAATGGTGGCAAGAAATGGCAACAGTGGATGATCAATTTTCGAAAAAAATCATCTTCAGTGATGAGGCACATTTTCACCTCAGTGGATTCGTCAATAAACAGAATTGCCGCATTTGGGCGAATGAGAATCCAAGAGTGATTGTCGAAAAACCAATGCACCCACAAAGAGTGACTGTTTGGTGCGGTTTATGGGCTGGCGGCATCATCGGGCCGTATTTTTCCCAAAATGAGGCCGGTCAGGCAGTTACTGTGAATGGTGTTCGCTATCCTGAGATGATAACGAACTTTTTATGGCCCGAATTGGAAGATATGGATGTGGACGATATGTGGTTTCAACAGTACCACTTGCCAAACAGCTAACGAAACAATGGCTCTTTTGCGCAACAAATTCAATGGCCGTGTTATCCCACGTAATGGCGATGTCAATTGGCCGCCAAGATCATGTGATTTGACACCGTTGGACTTTTTTCTTTGGGGTTATTTGAAAGAAAAGGTGTACGTCGATAAGCCAGCAACAATTCAAGAGCTAAAGGATGAGATAATTCGGCACATTAACGGCATAGAACCTCCATTATGCCTCAGGGTCATCGAAAACTTGGACCATCGGATGGAGGTGTGCCGCCGTGGTCGCGGCGCCTATTTGGCCGATATTTTGTTCCATACATAATTGATATATCATAATAAAATAAAATTACAATAATTTCCTAAATAGTTTGTGTTTTATTCAAAATCAACATCGGCCCTTGAAATTTAACCACATATGAAATACTTTGGGAAAAAAATAAGATAGAAGAAATAACGAAATTGTTGCTCTCATTGTGAACAAAGCTTTATGAGTTAAAAGTAATTTTTCAAACTATAGGGTCTTCCAATAAGAGGTTTTATTTTGATAATTAAAAAAACAAGTATTTTTAAGCAAACCTATCGGATGTAAGTATGTATATGTAATTGTAAAAATAATGATATGCCATTAATAATGAAAGCAATACATTAAAAATGGCAACCACGATTACACTTGCAGGACCTTTTTTATCCAACACAAACTCGCGTATGGCAGGAATACAATACAGCGCTCTTTTGCGTGAACAGTTTACTTTTATATTATTATTTTGTTAAATATTAAATATTATTTTCGTGAAAATAGTAAGGTCTGCAAGCGTAGTCATATGGCTGTTATTGTTTACCATTATTAATGACCTACCCTTCTCTTAACAATTTCCTTTAATATTTACAGAAAGTTATAAAAATACCGTTCAATCGCGCCAACATTTTAGACAGATATTGTGCAGTGATCATAGCTGGGGGTAGTTCACCAAATGTTGATTTAAATCAGCAGTGCACTATCACTAAATAAGACTGCATAAAAATTTGTTTGCACTCTTTTTTTACCAGCTTTAGTGATGATTGTTATTTTTTTAAATAACACTAAAAAAAATTTAGTGATATTGCAAATTTTTTCACTATCACTAAACGCAGATTAAATGCAAAAATCTGCACTCAATTCAAATAATGCAAAATTTGAACTTGCAATTTAAAAAGCTGCATACAAATATTGTCTCACTAAAATTAAAAAAATTTAACTTTGTACGTGGTTTTTGATTTTTTTGAGGATATGCGCAACAGTGTTGCCAGAAATTTAAGAGGTAAAATCTGCAAAAAACAATAATTTTTCGTCAAAAAATCTGCTAAATCTGCGCCAAGATTTGAAAAATCTTAAATTAATCTTCAAAACCCATTTATTACATTTATTATGTAGTTTATTTAGAAAAAGCTATAACAATTAATTTTGAAATATTAAATTATTTTTATGAAGAAAGGAGTTTTACAACATGAAATTAAAAGCTAATTGCTTGATATGTTATTTAAACTATTTAGAAGAGATTAAATATTGAAACTATTAAAAATGTTTATACATAAGTACTATCATTTCGTGTTAAGCCAGATGACAATAGTCCGGCGTTATTAATGTGTCTAGACAATGCGAATTATTAAATTTTAAGCAATCTTTTGTGAATAAAATTCGTACACATAGATCAATTTCCACATGGGTCTTCATTGAATGGTTGATTTATTTCGTTTTTCAATGCAAGGAGTGGAAATAGTACAAACATAAGTGACAGTGTAAAGAAGTTTCCACTGAGTTAAAAAAATATGCAATTTTAAACCAAAAATATTCAAATCTGCATTTTGGCAATTTTGGGTTATAAAATCTGCACTTCTGGCATCACTGATGCACATGCCAAGAACACTAAACAACATAAAATTTTGTCAATAACGGTATAATTATTGGCTTTAGTCATGAAAAAAACAAAATTTTGTGCATCATTTTTAGTTGAGTGAAAAAAAAAAGTTGCTATAAACTGTTGATTGCTGAGGCTGTAAATTTTCAATTCATCACTCAACATCAACAAAATGATTGCAATATTTTTACACCATCACTAAGTGTAAGTTGAGACTGCAAAATGAGTGCACTACCCTCATCTATGCTATTGATAACCAAGATGCATGTACCTTATTTGAAAATTTTAACTCTTGCTGTACTTTAGATTTACATGCCCACTTGTCCAATCCCGCCCACATTTTGTCGGATGTTGTGAACTGATAACCAAGATGCTTGTTTCTTATTTAAAAACTTTGGCTCTTGGCGTTTCCCAGAAATACAGAAACCTTTAATGTTTTTGCATGGGTTGCGCCATGCCTACTTGTCGAATCTTGCCCACATTTTGTCGGATGTTATATGTTATTAACCACGATGCTTGTACCTAATTTGGATACTTTGGCTCCTGCCTTTCTCCAGATATACATAAAAGTAAAATAAAAAACAACCACAACAAAGGATTTTTGGTTAAAATTAGAGGCAGCCGAAGTTTTTTGCTTTTATCTCAGCCATTTGTGAACCCATCAGACTTAATCTTAATAGCAAATAATTCCGAACTGTATATGACATAAAAAGCTGCCAAGTCCCCATCATATCTGCGGTCTTCGCATAACCCATTTAATTGGACAGACGGACATCGTTAAATTAACTCTGCTCCATAGAAGGCCCCAGAATATATTTCGTTACCTAAAACGCAGAAGGCCCTTACTCAGCAAAAATAAAAAATCGACTTTTTTATTAATTCGGATGTGTTGCATCAACACAAATGTCCACAAAAAAATGTGGAATCTTTTAACCAACATAAGCGATTTAATTGATAGAAACAAAAAACGGCCCTATCTACACTGATAGAAATGGCGTCATAACGGTGATATATTTTGACGTCAGTACTATGACAAGTGTCTTCGTTTTTGACCCCATGACACTTTTCATCCTGGTGATGTCAACCTTAACATCACTTACCCAAGTGTCATCAGGGTAAAAATTAAATTATGTCATCAATGGGATGACGCATCGGCATCACAGAAATTACGAACATGTCTTTAGTGCATTGACGCAGTAACATCGACAAAAGGACACATTAGCATCAATTTAATGACAGTTTGTCATTAAGACAAAGTGAGAGAATATTATTATTTACTTACCCGTTACATATGTTTGTTTCACGTTTGTTGAATTACGACCTTTGCTTACAGCGGAACTCTCAATAATAAGACACCAGCACCATGCCCCATATGGTTTTTGTAATTATTCACTTTGAAAATTTGATGTATTTAACTAAATAGTTTAAAAAAAAGAATATAGGAATTTTTGCTTCTTATAATATATTGCAATCATGAAAATAATGTTAATAATATACAAAATGTGGCATCGATTTGATGTCACTATAGTATATAAAATAGACGACACGTAAAAAATGACAAAATTGTACGAAGACGCTGGTCATTGGATTGATGTTATTTTTTGCATCATTAATGCCATTTGTAGTAAAATTTATGTCACAATTCTGATGTAAGGGCATCATCAATATGAAGATGCATTTTTCTATCAGTGTACAAAAGATAATGTACACGAATACATGGGTGTAGCCAGGAAAAAATCTAGGGGGGGGGGGGGGGGTCAAAAAAATTTTTTTTTTTGGTAAAATGCTTTTTTGACCGGCTTTTACTCAATGCAAATGGATGAAGCTTTGCAGGCATACATATTCCCGATGACAGTACACGAATACATGGGCTTAGCCAGGATAAAATCTAGCGGGGTGGGCAAATTTTTTTTAAACCTTTTCTTTAGCTTCACGTCGGAAAATCAAATCTTGTAACGTTAATTTAACCGCCTTATACTCAATGCAAATGGATGAAACTTTGCAGGCATACATATTCCCGATGACAATACACGAATACATGGGCGTAACCAGGATAAAATCTAGGGGGGGGGCAAAAATTTTTTTTTTGGTAAAATGCTTTTTTGACCGCCTAATGCGCAATGCAAATGGATGAAACATTGCAGGCATACATATTCCCGATGACAGTACACGAATACATGGGCGTAGCCAGGATAAAATCTAGGGGGGGCGGGCAATATTTTTTTTAAATGTTCTTTTTTAAGAAAAGCGTTTCATAAAAAAATTTTTTTTAAAAGTTCTTATTTACATATGAAAATGAAATCTTTCATTGTATTGAGCTGATTTCATCGACGAGCGCAAAACTTGTTCGTTTAACATACATTTCAAACAAAAATAAAATTTCAAAATTTGCTGTTGCTATTTGTTTACCTTTAAGCGCAAATTAGATGTGACATAACCATGGCAAAACTGTATTACATCACCTCTGTATTACCAAAACGACATAAATATACCATACAAACCAATTCAATTTTGGTTTCTCAATTCGCCGTTACGGCTGTGGCATTATGGTTATGTCACGCCTAATTGGACCTTTATGTTCTAGTCGCACCATGGTTAAGGGTGCATACGATTCGGCAAAGCCGATTATAGCACTCTTTCTTGTTGTGTATTAAATTAAAATCAGCGAAAACGATTTACACTAATAATGTATACTAAAATTTTGTTCTGTGTATATGAATAAAAATTTCTTACTTTCTAGAAAAAATTTATTACATGGCGTTGACGGCTTTTTAGAATGACATATAATTTCCTACCTTTCTAACGCATCATCAGCCATTGTTTGCAAGTGTCATAAATTTAAATTGAAAAAAAGCGACACCAACAATGGCAACAGCAAAAAGAGAAATTTAAAATTGCAGTCAAACAATGCAAGAAAGACAAAATGTAGATAGATTTATTTTCACTGTAATTTCTAATATTCTTGGCAAACATTCATGGAAATATTCGTATAACAATAAAAAAGAAAGAGATATACCACCAGTGAGTGCTTAGCCAAGAATCATAAATTTATAATAGTAAAATATCACGGTTAATATCTGCCTCCCCTGATGTACTTTTTCATTTGTTTCAGCAGCTTTTTTTTCCTCACAACTTTAAATTATGCCAGACACGTCCAATAGGTGAGACTGCTGCTGCATTAAGCCTGAGGTGCATTTTACTTTATTTATATATTTTCATACTCTAAAAGCTGAAAACATTTTATCATCTACTTCTTTTATTTTCCACTATATTATTCTTTTCACACTAGCAGAAGTATGCAGTAATTCTGGAGCAGAGATTTAAAAGTATGCGAGTTCGGGAAAGAACTAATTTATTACGTAAAATATTATTTTAGTACAAATTTTAATTTAGAATCACAAGATTATTTGGCATACATGGAAAATTCGATTCGGGGCAAGGAAGAACCAATGGTTAGGGAATTGTGTTTTGATTATTAAAACTTAAATAATTTTTAACAATTGTAAAATTCATTAAAGACATTTGGCAAGAAATTGCGAAAAGTGTGTTTTTGAATTTTTGTCGATAACATAAGTTTTTATTATACATTAAGAAATTTACAAGTCAATGTCATTTAACAAGTAAAAAGAATTTTCAATGCTTAATACAAACCAACTGTTAGTGGTCTGTGTGTTTGTTCGGTTGTGCTATGTTTTCTGCTCAATCCAAATTGATGAGTTTGTCTGAGTTCATACGGCTCATGTCTTATTGACAAGATTGCTACTTTATTGGCGAGAGGGACGAGGGGAAAAGAAACGAGTACACAGATGCATGTACTGTCTTTACGTTTTGCTTTTTCATTCGTTGTTTAATTTTGTTATTGTTTTCAATATCAAAAACGCACATGTCGTCAACATGACATGAATCATTTGAACGCCAATTCATGTTCAAAGAAGAAAAAGGAAGAATATTGTCAATAAGACATGAGCCGTATGAACTCAGACTAACATCCAATATCGGGATTAATTAAGAAATCAAGAATCTTAAAAAGCGTTGATAGGGTAGCTCGATAAGCATTTGGTTAATTATTATATCAGTACTAGGTGCTTTCTTGGGGTTTAAATCAGAAATAGTCTTCTTAAATTCCCTTATCTTTAATCTTACTGGACTAGATAATTTTTTGGTAAATTATTGGCAAATACACTTTTTAAATGTTCAACAAACAGTTTTCCGTTTTCAACATCAGGGGGGCTAGTTTTGCAGTCGTTATCATTTACTACTTTTTCGATTCGCAAGTAATATAAATTTTGTTTCTTTCAGTCAATCTAAATTATTATTTGAGTGTTGTGAAAACTCAAATAAATGCCTAACGACACTTTAAGATACAAAAATAGTTTCAGTTCGTTCAAAATCGACTAAAAGAATTAAGGTACGTTCAGACTGATGAAATATTTGATAGCAAACATCAAATATTTCACTAACGTAGTCTGAAACCACACAATATTTTTGGGTGTGAAATAAAATAACAGCTGATTTTGAGCAAATAAAGGTATTTGCCGGCAAACAAATATGTGTCCAATGTGAACATAGTTTTTGAGCAAACATTTATTTGATATTACAAACAAATTGTAAGAGCCAAACAACGACAAATAATTTTAGCCATGTTACCTATAGAAGCAATCTTTCTTGTAAGTTTTCGGATTCTTTACAGTTTTAAAGATTTTTTATAGTTATTAGACTTTGCTATCATCCGCTCGCTATTGGCAAATTTTTGCGAATTTCCACTAATTTAGCAATTTTAATAGAATTTTTGTCATTCCTTCTAGTTTAAGGCACTTTTAATAAATTGTATGGGTTTGTTTGAAATGTTAAAATTGTTCGAGAATTTTCGCTATTTTTGCAATTTTTTTTTTTTTTTTTTGTTTTCCTCGACATTTTGTTTACGGTTTGTTTCCAAGCTTGCAATTTTTCGCGAATTTTAGCCATGCTCTCGAAGAAGCGATTTTTCCCTGTGAATCTTTACAGCTCTAACGATTTTGAATAACTATTAGGCTTTGCTATGATACCACTATTAGCAAATTTTTGCAAATTTCCGCTAATTTGGCAATTTTTACAATTTGTGAAATATATTTTAACTTTTGAACACTTTCATTAAATAATTATTTGATGCAAATATTTGTCTAAGTCTGAACGCATGGCAAACATGATTTCATTTAGTTTATTTGACACTATTTGCCAACTTTTTTAACAAACAAAAATAGTCAAATATTTGAGCTTAGTGTGAACATTAAACAAAATATTTTTTTGTTTCACACAGTTTGAAGCAAATATCAGAACAAATATTTTTGTCAAATATTTCATTAGTCTGAACGTACCTTTAGAAATAATATTGCTTTCGAATCGAAAAAGTATTCGATCACGAGTGCCAGAATTAGCCCCCTGTTATTGCCCAACTTCAATTTGTGTTTCGCAATGTAGGAACGTCTTAATCCCATTCTATTCGAATTCTTCTTTTTCAACCAAGAGTCGCTCGAGGCTGACAGCAAAATTCCCCCAAAAATGTTCCATACAAATTTGGGTGATTTTTTTTGTTGTTGCGATTTTTAGTAATACAGTTATTTACGCTTAATTGAGTTTCTAAAAATGCACGACTTTTGGCGCCATTAAACGGGAAATCAATTAAGCAGTACTCGGTTAATTGAATCGCCGACGCAATTAAAACAAAAATCGCTTAATTGTCCAAGATGTGCAATAAAGCGAAACACCCTTGTGTAGATAGAAAATAAAACTCATTTCTGTATAAATTAAGTTAAAAAATGGTTAAGGGTTTTTAAAACAAAATAAAAATCAGGTACGTTCATCGTACAATCTTTCTTGCCGCAAAATAATTTTTTACGTTTGTAGAGCAAAAACACATTAAGTAGACGGAAACAATTAACCTAAACATTTGCTCTTGTTTTTCGCAATGCGGTCTTACTTTGCGAAATAATTAAGCGGCTGACGCAATTAAACGCAACTCAACTAAACGGGAATTTTTACAAAGACAGTTATGCTGAATGATTTCGTTCCATGATTTTTAGTGCAATTAAACGGGAAAGCGGGGCTCAATTAACCGAAAACAACTGTAATTGGATAATAATTCTTTTTTAACATACATGGTTAAAAAAGTATTTTTGGGCAATTTATCAATTTCTTATTTTGACGAATTCTTCAAAGAAATAAAAAAATAGCGGCTGTAAGATCTAGTAAAACAAATTCATAATTTCTCATTACAATCTCAATTTCCCAAATCCCGAATCGCTTACTTACTAGAGTGCCCCGGTAGGCTAGCTGGTAGTGAGCTAGTCTATCAGCGCCGGGGTTTCGGGTTTGATTCCCGTCAGAGACTCTGGTTTCTTTCCTGCAGACAAGCGTAGAGCTTCGCGTGATTAGCTTAGGGAAAGAAAAAAAACCTTCTTTACGCAGATGACCTTTGGCCGGTTGCACGGTTTTTCTTAACAATGGTAGAACATACACCGGCTTGGCTAATTAAATCTTTTCTGCATTTTCGGCTGGGCGCAAACTAAACTACTTTGTAAGATTTAGGCGGTATTTATACGATGATTTTTAAGACGTGTTTTTTTAATTTGTTGACGAACTCGGTAGAAAAGAAAAAGGGGAAGAAACAAGAAATGATTTATACTCTTCGTTTTTTTTTTAATTTTCTTTTACTGTCAATTAAAATATTCTGTTATGTTTTATATTTATTAGTTTTTTCGAATTTATTTTAGGTTTACTTTTATATAGACATGGCCGCTTTTTCATTGCTTACCACCAACCTATAAAGTGGACAAGAAAGTATCCGTCTTTCAAGTATCAAATTTTATTCTGATGGCATTATTTATTACGGTTTTAGGCGTTAGAAACTGTTTTCCGGGAGTAGGGTTTATATGGGGCCTAAGGTAAATAGTGGACCGATCTGCAAGAAATATCATGGTGTCATTTCTAGTAATTTAAAACTGTGATGTACCAAATTTTATAATAGCGTTATTAATTACGGTTTAAGGGGTACTAAACGGTTTTTCGAGAGTAGGGTTTATATGGGGCATAGGGTAAATTATGGATCGATCTCCACCAAATTTTACAGTGTGATTTTCAGTCGAATATAACGAAGTTTTGTAAAATCTTATATCATTCCGTGCATTATTCCATCATTTAGGTTAGTTTTTGTAATAACATTATCAATTTTTTAGGGCGATGGTTCCACATTTTGATTTATAGCTCTGATCCTGCTGAGCCGATTTTGCTGGATTTCCATTCCAAACAGCTTAGGATAAATTGTTTTTTATAAATTTTCAGTAGAGACAAAAACTGTAGTCTTATACTACAAAGGGGGAAACAATTGTATTTTTTTTTGGGCAAAATACTAAAGAAATTGATCTAAGATTTTTACAGTGCGTAGATATGACCTCTGTTCATCGATTTCTTGCAAAAAGTGAAAATTGAAAAGTTTTGAGTTGACTCTCCTTAGAGGAACAAGAGTGATATAAATTACGCTTTAAATTTAAAAATAAACTAAAAATGATAAAATAAAAATTGGGTGATTTTTCATTATTTTTTGGTCCATTTTCCACAATTTTTGGATATGATTTCCATTTTTCTTTTAGGCGATTTTTCACATATTGCTTTGGGTGGTTTTGCTTGCAGACGTTGCTCGACATCTGAAGATATATTTTGTTATGCCTGATTTGTTTGGGGGTTAACGAAGAATGTTTAGCAGCTTGTTCGAGCGAAAATCGACGACATCTGAAATTTTCTGGAGTTCAGCCGGCTAGTATTGTAGGGTTGTCCGCTAACTATCACACTTAGTTCCATTTAAGAACTTGTGTTAAATAAGACTCGATGTGTTAGACGTGAGCCCAAGTAGGTGTGCTTAGCGTTGTGATCACCAATAGCCAGAAAACAGGTGCTTGGTGATTTATAATATTGGCTTTCTGTTGTTGTTAATCTAGGTAGACATTATAATCATAAAATCACTAAATTCCGATAAAAATCTTCAATACAAATGTTTGCTGCTGTAAGGTTGTCTTCATGAAAGTCGATTATTAGGAAATGTTTGGTTCGGGGATCCCTAATATCATGAAGTTTTAATAAGTCTTAATAAACAAAAGATGATATGCAACAAAAAATTTAGCGTATTTTGTTTTCAAAAGACCGTATGAACCTTAACGGTCCTATAATTAAGATTCGTAATTTTTTTTAATCTAACTCCAGGACAAAAAAATGAGTTTATTAAAGAAAAGTTTGCACTTTTTGAAACAATAATGCTATAAAAACTACTGAATTTCGATTGGAATAAATTGTATTAATGAAGTTAGTTTACGCTTTTTTTACAATAATTTTATTTAGTGAATCATTTAAGGTTAAATTTAATTGAATATGCTCCATATTTCAGAAGTTTCAATGCATGTCTCGAAATATATAAGTCTTTTAAATCCCTGATATTGCTGCGCTAGTAATGTCTATTTTACAAAACCGCAAAAAAAACTTGAAATGAAAGCAAAAAAAAAAAATGAAAGAACTAAAAAAGTTCTTTCGCTTGCAAAATAATGAACATCGAAGAAAAGTAAGTAAAATATTATACACTCTCTTATAAAAAACAGCCTCAAGGCTTGTTACTTGTACAATTTACAATTTAATACAAGAAGTTGTTGAAGGAAAGTATGAATTAAACTTGAAAACGTGTTGAACAGTGAAAAGAACAATAAATTCACGTGTTTTTTTTCACTTAATTTTTTTTTTTCATTTGCAGCGCGGGGGCGATGACATGACACTTCAACTATTGTTCTGACATTTAATTCAGCATGAAATTGGTTCCCTTGTATTTATCACAATGATGATTGTTGTATTCACATTTAAATAAATATAAAGAAAATTAATAATAAAAAAAAATTCAAATTTAAATTGTAATGTTGATTATAATGACGATTATGGTAACGACATAATGTAAAAATCGCTAAGTGAATGTGTTGAAGGTGTGTTTTTGATGTTTAATTTCAAAAGTAATCATAATTTTTTTTTTTTAATAAATTTCAATTATTTTATTTGTAGATATCTTGTGAAATTATTTGTATTACTCTAAATAGATTTGTCAACCATACCATTATATTTTTAAGTAGAACTTTTTTAGGGTGACACAAAATTAGCTAATATGTACAGTAGGGTGGCAGCTAAATGTATGGAGCAATTTTTTTGTATTAATATTGATGTCTCCCGGGCGGAATATTGTGCCACATGGTCTAAAACTGATGTGGAAAAAATTTTAGCCAAATCGGATAACTTTTACCCCTGCCCCTTTGAGGTCAAAGTTCAAATGAAAAAAAAAAATTTTCCATACAAGCAAAAAATTTTTTTTTCGATTTTTTTTTTTTATTTTTTAATATTAGTAAGCTTTATTAGCTTATTAACAACAAAAAATTTCATTTCGATCGGACAAGATTTTCAGTTTCAAAAGTGACTCTGAAAAAAAAATTTGAGGCTTGTTAGGGGCTTACTCTAAAAAATTTTCAAAAAAAATTTTTTTTTAGTTTTGCTAAGCACACATTAAAGATTTTTTGTTGTTCTTAATACCAGGTTTTTTAAATTTTTTTTAAAAAATTTTTTTCGACATCGCATTTTTGTTCTAAATTGGGGTAAAAAACTGGAAAAATTCAGTTTTTGGCCCTATTTAAGAGCATGATTACTAGGGTGCCAGCTAAATTTCAACTTTGGATTTTCAACATCTCCCGGGCGGAATATTGTGCCACATGGTCTAAAACTGATGTGGAAAAAATTTCAGCCAAATCGGATAACTTTTACCCCTGCCCCTTTGAGGTCAAAGTTCAAATGAAAAAAAAAAAAATCCATACAAGCAAAAAATTTTTTTTCGAATTTTTTTTTTATCATTTCAACTTTGACCTCAAAGGGGCAGGGGTAAAAGTTATCCGATTTGGCTGAAATTTTTTCCACATCAGTTTTAGACCATGTGGCACAATATTCCGCCCGGGAGATGTTGAAAATCCAAAGTTGAAATTTAGCTGCCCCCCTAATGTAAAGGGAGCTTAAGTTTTGTATAACGGTTTTTTATTTTGTATAATATTTAATATTCTGTAAGTTGTTACAAAATTTTACAACATCGTCCACCATGCTACACTAGGCTGGCCGTTAACTGTATGGAGCATATTTATTTTCTATTTTTCCATGCTCTCACCCCGCAATTCGGTGGGTATTGATAATAAACGACGCCAAAAACTGTTTAGGACTATCGACGAAGCTAACACTTCCTCAAGGCCCGCCAAAATTTGAGAAAAATCGTAAAGTACGACTTGTATTCCTCATAACTTTGAAAATATTAATTTTACATAAAAATCGTTAACGAAGAAATTTTTATTAGTAAAGTTACAAAAAAATAAAAAAAAAACGCCTCTCATTTGTTTGTAACATACCTACCCGCTATCTATATTCTTTAAAGGGGCTTCCATACAAAATTGTCAATACAGACTAGAAATATATTGAAGAAAAAGCCCCATGAATAAATGTTTGTATGACCGTGCTCAATTGGGCTTTCTTTTCTAAGTAAAATTCTGCATTTATTCTGCTTTTACATTTTTTATGTTCTTTTCTGAAAAACATGTGTTATATTAAAAGCGTAAAGCGTTCTTTTCTGATGATGTTCCCTTTAAAATTAAAAATTGTAGCGGGGAAAATAAGAAGATATAAACTCACTGTTTATTGTTGATGTTTTTGTTTACACTTTGATATTGTTACAAGTAGAACTGTTGCTTATAAGCAGGGAAACCAGAAATAAGCTCTTAAAAACACGTGTTATACGCATTAAATATGCAGTAAAAACTTGAAAATATGCCCTGAAAAATGTTAAAAATATGCCCTAAAAATTCAAATTGCTCATTTGAAGACGCAATATTCAACAATTTAATAACAAAATCTAAATAAAACCTAAAAAAGGTTAAAATTCATATAAGAGATGTTTACGCCGAATATTATCTAGATATTAACATCCATATGGGTTTTAGGTACGGTCGCTAAATTGTTAACGAATGTTAACATTTAAAAGGAATTTAAAGATAGTTAAGGACGGGAGCTTTGAGCAAATGTGAACCTATTCGAAAATAATTTAATTGGAAGTAAAATTTTTTTTGGCGCGAATTTAATCTAAAAACCATACTAATTATATAGCTTGCGGACACAAAGAGTCTAATTTGGATGTGAAATCGGAATACTTAAAGATTGGTCTAGATACAAATCGCATAACATTTATTCTTAATGACAACCTGCTTTGTCTTACAATTTAAGAGTAAAAATTAAATGTAGATGTCGAAATTAAAGTATCAGATTTTTGCAAAAAAAAAATTTTTTTATTTGCTGCGAAAGCTATTGTAGGCACCTAAAAAAATTGAATATGTATCAAAATATGCATTAAAAAGGTAAAATATGCGCTATAAATCTAAAAAAAATGGTGCAAAAAGGCTCTGTTAACTAAAATATGCTGCAAATGGTAAAATATGCAAAAATATGCACTAACAAATCGATGCCAAAATTCATAAAAAGCTCTAAAACGGATTAATATATTGTTTCTGCCTTCAGTAGTCGCACAAGGAAAAACATGCAATTGCATATTTCTGGTTTCCCGGCTTATGAGTCTTATACGTTTAACAGTTTTATTTCGTTTAATATCTTTAGTTTTTCTAAAATCTTCATGGATGAAGTTTCCTGACGATCTGGCCTAAGCAACCAGTGAAATGCGCATAGGAATAACTTATCCCATCAACAATAAATTTCAGTGTTTTTATCAATAAAACAAATTGGGAATTAAGCACGAATAACTAAATCTTTTAAATTAAAATTTTGTATTCCAACAAATAGAAACTGGGAATTATTTCCTTCCGAAGGTTACGTAATATTATATTCAACATTTTTTATTTTTTCGAATTTATTCTATGAGCTAAATTTCAGTTATGTATTTTATAAAGCTTTTTTGTAATAGTTCTATTCCTTCAATTTTTCAGAAATGACTTTATACACTACCAGACTATTATATTGTATTTTCTTGTTACATTTTACCTTAGCTTTCCTTTGGAAAGCAATGAGGTATATTTTATGGCCCGCTACGGCCTTCATCAGCATTCTTTTTGTCTCACTGGATAGTGTGAGAATAGAACTATTATAAAAAAGCTTTATAAAAAACATAACTGAAATTTAGCTCATAGAATTAATTCGAAAAAATAAAAAATGTTGAACTTTGTATTCCCAAAAATTATTTTGATAATTAAAAAAAATGTTACATATCAAAGTTATTTACGGGAATACAAAATTTACTATTAAGATTTTTGTATGACGTGCTAAATTCCCAATTTTGCATATGTTCAACACTCATTTTAATCAAAGGGGCATGAGTGCAGCACTAGATCAAGGTGAATTCTGCACAAGGTGGTGGCAAGTGCGAGCTGTAAACACTAACAATGCAATACAAAAAAAGCTGTTGTTTCTGTTGGCTTTGGATTGTTGTAGTCTTGCCACCACCTGGAATTGAATTTACCTTACGCTAATTGTACTTTATTGTTTAATGGCGAAATTTGTGTTCTTTTGTAAACGTAAAATATGAAACACTTCTTAAAAATTAGGGGAGCATTTAAAAATGTTGCCAAGTCACATGTAACACTTATGCAACACTTTTTTAGAAAAGAAAACGCCATTAGTTTTTTGTTCTCAACATTTTGTCAAAACATACTTGCGCTTTATCTCTACCCCTTAGGAGGGATACCATACAAATATGGCGTTTTAATAAAATTCTTTAATTTGGCCTCTTCAGCGCAAAAGATGACAAATGTGTGACCGACCCACTTTATTTTTCATCCCCATCATACCTTCCATACCATACCTATTATTATTATTATTTATTTGTCTATGGAATATAATCCTTACAGACTTCTTAATTAAATACAAATTAATTTTACAAAATATATACAAATGTGAAATAAAAATTACAAAAATTATGTGTTTAAAAAGATAAATAGAAGAATAGTCAATAAATTTAAAAAACTTGTTGAACTCAATACACATCCTTCTTAACGGATCACTATTAGCATAATAAGCACTTAAAAATTGAACTGATAATGGAACCAAATGACGTGATGGGCGTTGAGGAACATTAAATGTTATATTGTTGATTAGGCATCCAGAGCATACGTCGCCTACAATTATGTTAAAAATAAACAAGATGTTCATCACAGTTCTACGGCTCTTAAGAGTTGGCAGCTTGATGAGGGCTAGTCTTGCAGAATAAGACGGCATATTCCATTGGATAAAGTTCAACCCACGCAGAAAAAAATTCAGAAACTGTTTTTGAACTGATTCAATTTGGTCGGAATATTTATTATATATTGGGTCCCATATTACAGATCCATACTCCAATACAGGTCTTACAAGGGAAGTATACAGACTTTTCGTAACATATGGATTTTTTAACTCTTTAGCCCAACGTTTTATAAAACCGATCATGCCTCTGCCTTTATTAGCTGTCATTGTTATATATGCGATGAAATTAAGTTTTGAGTCAAGCAGAATTCCAAGATCTAAGAAATTATCCACCGACTCCAACTGATACCTTTCAAAAAAGTATCATGCAGGTACTGGACTCTTTCTAACAAAACGCATGTATTTACATTTTTTTAGGTTAAGTTCTTTTTGTTTTTGGCATGAGCCGATTGTTAATTATTCCAAGGTGGACCAGTTATTTCCTTATATACAGTTTTTGGAATAGTCAAATCCATAAAACGGTAAACTTTATTGTAAAATGCGGTACACATCTCATCAACGTCAGTAAAGCACGATAAAGTATTGTGCCAATTTGTTTTAGATAACAGCTCACTTAACATGTTATTATTAGTATGTTTCAATGAATATACCTTTTCTTTTTTAGGACATGAGGACACAGGATTACATGGAATTGAGAAGAGCATTTCAATTGTAGGATGGTTAATATCTTCAGGAGTTGAAATAGGTGATGAGCAGCTAATGAAGCAATCATCTAAATCATTATACAATTGTTTGTTACACCATTAATTTGGTATAAGCTTAAATCATACAGGACATCACAACATTCATCATAGTTCACGTTGTGCTTAGTTTGATCGAAGTATTTATCTTCTGGAAGGTATTTCCAGGTAATGGAAGGCATATTAAAGTCCCCAAAAATTATTACAGAATCACCATCTAAAGAGGAACGAGCAATTTCTCCAATAGACTGGGCATGTTTGATGTACACACTCTGCGGAGACGTTGGAGGAACGTATGAACAAGTTAGATATACACGTTTATAATCAAGTTTTATCACTACTGATATAAACTCTATATCATGCGTTGGATCAACAGTAACCAATTCAGCGGAAAAGTTGCTCGCAACTGCAATAAGAACCCCACCACCCGTAGTTTTGTTACCACGAACTCGGCGAAAAATATTGAAATTGCTGTAAAGTATTTCAATATTTAAAAAACTATCATTCTCCCAGTTTCTGTAAACACCAGGACATGATGATCGATATTAAAGCTTTCCATATATAAAGCTGAAAGTTTTTTTCTTAGGCCACGGACATTTTGATAATCAATAGAAATGTAATCAGCAGTTCTATTTAGTTTTTTGACTCATTATACTCTCTTTGCCTTAAGGGATTCCCATACTAAATTTTTCATACAGACTAGAAATATATTCAAGAAAATTACCCAAAGTTGCCAAGGAATCGCCCCTAGGGGGATTAAATGTATGACCGACTTTAATCAGTTTTTTTTGTCCTCAGCACGTCGCAACATACTTGTCCTTTATCTCCACCCGTAAGAGAGGCTCCTATACAAATATTTCGTTTTAAGAATTTTTTAAATTTAATAGAAATTTTTCGTCATTTGAGAATAAAATCAAAAGATTTAAACAGATTTTAATCACTTATGGCTTTTTTTGTTCGCAACTTTCGCAGTTTCCAATTTTTTATAATTTTTTAAGAACAAAAATTTTTAAATTTTGCTACAAAATTTTTGCAAAAAAACGAAAACCTTTATTTAACCTTTCTTAAAGGTAATTTTATTGGGGAATTTCGGTTTTTTTTTTAGTTTATTTAATAAAGTAAACCGTTCTTGAGTTAAGGGAATATATGTGACGCAAACTCCTTTATTTTGAAAATAACGGTATATCTCGGAAACAAGAGCTAATCTACAAAAAAGTAACCGTACACGCAGAGAAAAAACATGATTAATGGCTGGTCACTACGATCATTTTTATTCATATTTGCCAAATATGTTTACCATAATACATTTTTTATAGTGCCCATCTAACTTGAAAACATATTTTTTGTCGTAAACATTTTTATATTCACTATTATAATATTATATGGTGTTTTACATCTAAAAAGTAACTCTGATCTAGCTAAACATATTAAATAATGTGAAATGTGTGAAATTCTCTAAATGAGCAAACATTTATTGTCAAAACAAACCGTGTGTGTTTATAAAGACAATCAAATTTTCTCCCACTTTATTTCTGTCCGCGAGCGTCAGTTACATGGATGATAACAAAAGAATTAAGACGTTTTTCGGGAAGAAAAAGACCATGCTGTTTTGCAAATTGACGAAATAAAAAACTACACGTTTATTAAAATAGGTAAGTTATTTATATATGTATAGGTAGTTATAAAAATAAATATATATTAATGTTGTCTTTCTTGCAGCCAAAAAAAAACCTACAATATTGAAACCGGCATATAAATTTTATCGTTAGCCCAAATAAAATAAAAAGTGGCTGACGCGTTGTGGTAATTCGTAGAGCTTCGCCACAAGATATTGTGGACTTACCAGAAATCCCACCAGCAGATGACAAAGTACTTTTTTAGGAAGAGACTTTTAACAACATATCACCGAACTGCAGATATATGAGATGGTTGCAGGAGACGTTTTGTATGCAGACATTTTATATCAAACAGAAAAACAGCCTTCAACTCAAGTAAGTAAGTATATGTAAAAATGTATTTATTTAATTTAATTTTTTAATATATGACATTCTGTGTCGGTATATATAATACAAAGTGTATGTACATGTAATTTTAATAAAAAAATAAATGTTTGAAATTAAATTCTTATGGTTTTATTTGTGAGAATCATTTAAAATGTTTAAATAGGCATTTTACATGGTGTTAGGAATCTGAACATAATAATATGTTTGAGACAATAATTAGCTATTAACATGATGTCTGAACATATATTGTTACTTAAGACATGTTTGACACAATCATTACTACAAACATTAATGATAGTTTCCGATTGTGATTGTATCAACCATGTTTTTTCTTTGCGTGTACTTACTGTTTGTTTTTTTTAACAAAATTAAAGATACGTGATTCATAGATAATGCGTTTCTTTAATAAATTAAATTTCTTTTTTAGTGGTTTATACGATATGTTTTAGTTTATTTTGTGTCAGAAGAGGTTAAGGAAAAACTTGCTAAAAACTACGCAATTAATATTTTTTAAGTTATGAAACATAAAAAGTAAGATTTCATGTAAAAATATAAGTTTTCTCAAACTTAAGTGGACGCGAGGGACGTCTTAACCTTCGCCCATCGTCCTAATTTTTTTTGCGTTGTCTTTTATCAATACCCCCCAAATTGGCGGGTGAGACGTAAAGAAATCCAAGAAACGGTCATCCTAATGCCAGAGGTTACAACACCAATGTAATTTTCAAAATCATATGGGCTAATTATGCTTTCGGATAATACACAGCATAAACCCCAGCAATTATTTTGTTGTACTCTTTAAGCCAATTTTTAACAAAAAACTATATGAAATTCTATTAAATATAAATTGATATTTAAATAGAATTGACCATAAGATTTTTATTGTTATATATAGTTTTTTTGTTTTTAATATTTTATTTTAATGTGTGTTAAATGGAGATTTTCTTGAATCTTTTTCCCAAGACTATTGTTTTTAAATTAAGTTTTGGTAATATTAAAGCTCGGAAATGGATTTTAAAAAACTTCAACTTCGACCGTTAGAGGATTAAGTGAGTGTAATTGTCTCAGAGGAACTGCTCTCGGATTATCAGTAACTAAAATTCGCATTTACACACTCAAAAGAAAATGTATCTTCATATTGATGATGCCCTTATATCAGAATCGTGACATCATAGTTATTACAAATGACATCAATATGGCAAAAAGTTACATTAATCCAATAACGAACGTCATAATAAGATTTTGTCATATTTTATGCGTCATCTTTGCTATGACTACAGCGACATCATTTCGATGCCACATTTTCTGTATTATTAACGTTATTTTCATGTTTGTAAAGTAAAATATGAAGTTAAAATTCCCATATTCTATTTGTTTTAATTATTAAGAAAAATACATAACTTTTTCAAAGTAGAATGATTAGGAAAACCATTTTGGGCACGCTGCTGCTGGTGTCTTAGAGTTGAGAGTTTTTCTAGTGCAGAATACAACAAAAGTGAAACAAACATGTGTAACGGGTTAGTAAATCCAAATATTCTCTCCTTTGACTTAAGTCAATCCCAATAACTCAATTTATTGACAGTTTGTTATTAAGTGGAGCCTCATGAGTCCTTTCTCCGATGTTACTGTCATCGCACTGATGAAATTTTGTATTAAACTGACTCCGATTCGTAATTTCTGTAATGAATATGTGCCATCCCAGTGATCACATAATTTCACCTGATGGTAATTTGGCCAAGTAATGTTAAGGCTGACATAACATAATGGCAAGTGTCATGGGGTCAAGCACGAAGACACTTTTTATAGTACTGATGTCAAAATACATCAGCGTTATGACGACTTTTCTATCAGTGTGGAAACAATTCAGCTCAATTTTATTAAACTAGTAATTTTTAATGTACCCTACGGTACCAAAACCCTAAATTCGAGAGAACACTTTTATAGGAGCCTTGTGAAACAATAAACCGATTTGTCTAATTTTAAATATTTAACACTTTTTTCATTTAGGAGACATATAAGCCAAATTTGGTCATTTGGCTGTAGTGCAAAGGCATTATTTTGGAAAGAAAAAAAATAATGTTTTTGTCTATAACTCTGTCACTAATAAACCGATTGTGTTCATTTTTACTACTTACTTATATCAAACTAATGGCGATTTCTTTTCTGAGAAATATGTTGCATTAATGTTACATGTTCTTCAATTTTGTGTTCGTTTGTACAAAAAATACAACTTTTGTGAATATGTTGATGAAAATCATAGCATATTTTACCCTAACTTTAACTCAAGCTGCTCAAACTGCCCTGGTTTACAACTTTGGTACTTAATTCTTTGTTTGTAAAACCAATGTTTTATTTTGTTTGTCATCATTTAGCGGTTGAATTTTGTAAAAAATTGCTTTAAAACAAAATATAAATATATTTACACATTAAAATCAAAAACAAGTCTTTTTTATTTTATATCGTTTTAATTTTTCTAAGCCATTAGTGATGTCAACATTTGTTTCCAAGCCATAATAGCGTGCAGAATCCGCTCAAATAGCTTTAAAAATCGCTCATGAAGTACATTAATGATGAAAGTGTAATAGTTGTTAATAAAAGCAGCTAACTGTGTTCTATTGAAATTGCACATCATGTAACACTTCTAGTGATTATAGGTAACATTACAAAATGTTACATGTGTATACTGTAACATATTTTTCTCAGAAAAGAAATCGCCATAAGTTTTTTTGATGGACAATTAAAAAAAAAGACTCATAGATTGCAAGAAAACTTCAAAATGTTAGGTTTTTTGGAATGAATTAGAGGCAAGAGTGGACTAAATTTGAAATAAGTATTAAGCCTTTTTATCGGGGGTCTACAGAAACCTTATTTCAACCAACATAAAGACAGATGGACATCGTTAAATTAACTTCGCTCCTCATAAGGATCCACAATATACATATATACTCTATAGGGTCTAAGATCAATGTTACAGAAATTACAAACGGAATGGCAAACTTTTTAATAAAAAAAACTTTTTACTTTCCCATCACATAACAGTATAGGCTTTGTTAAGGTTTTCAAGGTTTTAGTAGTGAAACATTTCTATTTCAAATGAAATATATTTTTAAATATGAATTATAAATTGCTAAAGTTTAGTTTGAGAGTGCAACAAAACTTTTAAATACATACATATCTACATATTTTCTTTATAATATATTCGTGCTCCCTTTTTTTAAGAAGTAAATGTCCTTTAACTGTCACTTCGGATTAAAATAAACATCTGCATTATGGAAAACGTATTATGAATCTATTGTTCAACTGCACGGAAAAATTTACAACATACAACAATAAATTGTTGGCCATATGAAACAACTACAACAATCACCAAATAATATACTCATATACCTAACAATACATGAAACTGTTACATTCCATTCTACTCAGTCTCTGCACTTATTTAAAGATGCGAATGGGAATAGACATTAAAATCCTGGTGTAAAACTATTGTACAACGTAGCGTCACCAAGGCTGTCTTTTTGCCGTACAACATGGTGAATTTGTAAATAAATTTTAAGTTGAATTTATCCAACTCAATGTATTTTCTTTATTTATTTTTTTTTTTTTGTATTTTTGGAATCGGTAATAAACACTGTAGGGTTACATCCGCTATACAACTACAACAATTACAGCAATAATAGCTTTATAGGCAAACTAAACTTAATACGAAAATCATATGCGTGTGAAAATTATTGCAGTAAAATAAAACAATAATAAAAATAATAAGTTTTTGGCTTGGAAATTACAAAAATATTTTACCTTCTGCTTGAACGAAAAGAAGAAAAAAAATAGTTTATTTCATTGTTCTCAAAACTGAGAAAGTACCTTGTGTTTTAGGCCATAAAAGGCAAAAGAAATGGCAATAGAAATATACAAAGAATAAAATACACTCTTTACAAACGTACTTTTATAGAGTTGGTGAAAATTATCACATTTACGAAAGCAATTGTTTGCCCAAATTTTTCTTTTTTTTTGTCTCCAATTCAGTTGCATTTCTAAAGCGGCGAAAAGGCATCCTTGCAATATGTGCACGTATGTATGGGTAAATGAGGAATAAGTTTAACTTGGTAGTAGACATTGCGTATACGCTCCACATGACAAAATCACATTTAAACAAAAGAAAAAAAAAACCAAAAAAGTTCAAAGTCAACGGTAAAAGCCATATAATGTTTTAATGAAATTTATAACAATATTTCTATTCCCATATAAATTTTGCACTTTAAATATGTATGTAAAGTTTCACATGAAATTTTTGTACAGTTTATGGCGAAAAAAGTGTAAAATATCTAGAGAGAACTAGAAATTATAATATAAAAACTATAACTAACATTTGATTACATTACCAGGTCTGTCAGATATGGCGATTAATCGCCAAACGTGGCGATTTTGAAACGTGTTTGGCAGTGGGATTTTCCATTTGGCGACTGGCGATTTTTTTTGGCGTTTTTTGATATAACTGTCGATTTTCTTGTCTATTTTTAACATTTATATTATTTCAGCGATATTGTTTTAACAACTTGTCATTTTTGTAATCATTACCAATTTTAAAAAAACAACAAGCAACTTTTTTCACATGATTTTTGTTTTGTTATTATTTTAAGTAATTTTATATTCAGTCATAATTTAATTCTAATAGAATGTATGCAGGTCAAAACACCAGTAATGAAATCGATGAGGCTGAAGTGTATGATCTTATAGACTTATGTACTTAATTTAAGTTTTTTTTAACTGATTATATGATCTACATTTTATGTTATTTAAAAAAAAAATAACAGAAACTAGACAAAATTTACTTCTAATTTAATATACATAAAAGCGTATTTTTCCTCAGTTTTTGGCGATTTTTTACTGAAATATTTTAATAGCTTTTTTTGCATGCAAAATTAAATAAAACAAAATCTTACAAGAACTGAACAAAACTGACGTTTGGCGATTTCTGACATCCGATTTGGCGATGGAGCTCAAAAAAATCTGAGCTTTTGAGTATTTGGCATTTGCGTATTTTGACATTTTGTACACAGAAAGAAAAACACTCGGGATAAATTAATCTTTTTATACTTACTTTAATCACGAATCGTACTTAAAACATCAAGTACGAATAACACTAAAACGTACTTAAATCAATCCTTAATGGGATTACTTTAAAAAATCAATCCCGATATTTCTTGAAATAAGTATAAGATGCTTAAATCAAGTACAAAAAAGATTATACTTTTCGTTGATAGCGCCACTCTGAGAGAAACTTATTAGTCTCATCTTTTAGCATTGCATTCTTTTATGCGTGCGAAGGTGTGTGTTTTTCAAAATTTATTGAAAACAACTACAACAACACAACACAAGTTCGAACAAAACGATTTGCTTTTTGTTTGTAGTAACAACAAAAACAACAGAACAAGAAGAAAAACATATCCATATATATGCATGTATTATTTTCACGTTTAACCCTCCGGCTTACGCATGTTTTGATTATCTATACACATTTAACAAAGGTCTCGCCAGACTCATATGTACCACGAAGGGTTAAAAAGTAAATTTGAAATTTTCGTCTCATTTAGTTTATATTTTTAGTTAAATATGTACATAAGATTTTTAAAGTGAAAACCATTATAGGGCATGATGTTGGTGTTGTATCATATTACAAGGTGTTAAACGGGTAAGCAAATCAATAATAATAATTTTTTCTTTCTTATTTCTTTTTTGGTTTTTTTCAAGCACAAATTGGAGATAAAATCAACTTTATCATACTTGAATCAAGCGCGTTTTGAGATTGATTCAATCTTAGTTTTACTTAAATCAATCTCATTTTTGGATTATTTTAAGTACGAGTTCGGATTAAAACAATTTTATAATTCTTGAATCAAGCGTATTTTGAGATTGAATGAATCTTAGTTTTACTTAAATCCATCTCATTTTCGGATTACTTCAAGTACGAAATCGGGATTGAATATGGATAATTTAAGTATTTTGGGATTAAAAATCCGTACTTGAATCAATCTTTCTGTACTTGATTTAAGAAAATCCGTACTCACCGTACTATCAATCCCGCTTCGGATTGATTTGAGTACGTTTGGATTGATTTTTCTTTTGAGTGTAGACAGCAATGCCACTTGATATTATATTAAATAAACACAAAAACACAGCTGTATACTATCGTTAAAAATAAATTACAGAATCGCACTATAGTTACTGCAAGCGTTTAGTACGAGTCGTACTCAAAAATTTTAGTACGAAGAACACTCAAAACAATCCAAAATGGGATAACTTTCGAAAACCAGTAGCGTGTGTTTATAATAGAAACAACGACGACACTACAAGAAGAAAAAATATCTTATTTGTATGTTTAAAAAGTAAAATAAGGAGCAATAATTTCCATATTCTTTTTTTTAAATTATTTAGTTAAATACATACATTAAAATTTGGAAGTAATGGTTGATTTTTTAAGAGCTATAGGAAAGTTTTTTAAAAAGAAACACATAAAATTCAGAAAAATTCATGAAATCTTTCTTTAAATCGATAGTACGGTCCATTTAATTTAATGTTTGAAGATTATTTCATACAAATGTTGACCGTGACTGCGCCTCAAATGGTACATCCGCATAGTCCCGTTTTGGCATACTCTTTCCAACATTTCGGCCGGTATCTCATGAATAAATGCTTCAATATTGTCTCCCAATGCGTCAATTGAAGCGGGCAATTGAAGTCTAAAGGCGTTAAATCGCACGATCTAGGCGGCCAATTGACCGGTCCCGAACGTGAAATAAAATGTTCACCGAACTCGCCTCTCAATAAGTCCATTGTTTAGCGTGCTGTGTGGCATGTGGCACCGTTTTGTTGAAACCACATGTCATGCAAGTCAAGCTCTTTGAAGAAGTACGGTCCAATTATGCCACCAGCCCATAAACCGCACCAAACTGTGACTTTTTCTGGATGCATTGGTAGCTCTTGCAATGCTTCTGGCTGATCTTCACTCCAAAATCGACAATTCTGCTTATTAACGTACCGAATAGCCGCTTCAGTGGGTCGATTAAACTGACCATAAAATGGAAGAAGCACGCATTTTAATAATAAAATTCAATAATTTGCAACCGTTGTTCGTTTGTAAGACGATTCATGGTTAAATTATAGACCAAACTGAAAATGTTTGACAGTGAAACAAAACACGAAACGTGCGTCAGCTGTTTAAACCAGTGTTGCCAAAAAGATAATAGCTAAAAAATCAACCGATAGAACGATTACGAGAATCATATTGGGAATGCTACTGGTGCCTTATAATTGGGAATTCTTCTGTTAACAAAGTGCCGAATACAACAAAAGTGAAATAAACATGTGTAACAGGTAAGTTCTCTATGGTTCTGTGGGGTATGTATTTAGGTTAGTATTAATCTAATCTCGCTGTCGGATTACATCAAGTACCAATCGAGATTAAACCATCTTAGAAATTCTTGGATTTGAATCAGTGTTCCCAGTTTTGGGGATTTTTTTGGAAATGGGGATAAAGATTCCGTGGAAATCACCAGGGGATTTTTTTTGGGGAAAACACTTTTTTCGCTGGGGATTTTTGGGGATAATATATTATTATAAATTTCATTTTTGCAATGGCAAGAGCGATTTGGTCAAGATATGGGTACAATTTTTTCAAAAACCTGTTGAAATAGTTTTAAATATGCTTTTTGTACCAACTAGCGTTACTCCTGTTGAACTAGCCTTTTTCTGCAATGAATGCAAGCAAAATCAATTTTCGCAACAAAATGCAGTATAAGTTATTAGAATTAATAAGAATATATAAACACTTTAAAATAATGCAGCTTGCTGTGACAAATTAATTCAAGCATCTCAAATGCACTTTTTAAACAAACAACATGTAAAAAAATTACACTGGCTGATAAATGAGAAGACGTTGATTAACTAGTTTTTGAAATGATAAAGATTGACGCATAATTATTTTTCTTTTACGTTTTTACGTTACCCTTGTTACATACTATACATGTGTACATAGTTACGTAGAACTCAAAGAATAAATAACATTAGTTTTAATGTTAAGCAAATGGAATTATTTTAATAAATCGGTGTATGCATATTTTTCCATTGACATAATATTATGTATTTGATTTTTAAAAATGTGGGGATTTTTGGGGATAAAAATAGCAGTTTGGGGTATTTTTGGGGATGAAAAATCGCAAATTGGGGATAAGGCTTAAAATAAAACTGGGAACCCTGATCAGAATTTAGATTTAATCATCTTAAAATAATCTAATGTCGCATGCAATAACACATTAGGATTTTTAAATCATTGGTTTACAAAAAATAACATGAAAGAGCAAAATTGAAGCTTGAACTTTTGTCCACTATAACGACCCATGGTTATTTTAGAAATTTTATGACCTTTCACTAAAAAAAAGAATGCATAATCCGTTTAAAATTTTTAAAGATATTTGCATTTCGGTCACATCATCTTTTTTTAAAAACACAAATAACGGTTATTTTGGAATATCTCAAGAACTGTTCTATTTTCGGGTTCAGCGGACAATTTTACATAAAGATGACTTTGTTTAATGTTTGTCACGTAGTGTTATTTTACTAACTTTAAATTTTTTTCAGAACTATTTTTTTTTTAGTTATGGTCACACGGTTTTTCACTTTTTGCACAAACAGTAAACAACCTTTTCAATACTCATGAAAAGCGAATAGTAATATGGGTACTTACCAAGTAATTTAATGGTGCTTTTGATGAGCGTAAATAATAACTACCTGGGGTGGGTGCTGACAAATCTTTACTCCAGTTTAAACTCTGAGAAACAATTTTAGCAGGACATACTTCGTCAAAAAGAATAGAAACATATTGAGTCAATTTCCAGCGGCTTTTAGATCTCCATTCCTACGATTTAGGTTTAAAAAATTGACATATAGTAATGCTTGAATAGTTATAGTTGACGTATATTGGATCTGTTTAGCCAATAAGCCGCAATCGATTTGTATCCTTAATGTTAACGTAGTCCAGGGCATCGATCGAATTCAGCCATATGTATGGACGGTTTTATCTAACAAATAAATGCAAAAAAGTTAATAAGGGTCCTCATGATATCGTTTATAAGTCTCGTAAACTGTGCAAACTGTGCAAACTGTGCATTCTTACACCCTCGTAAATGAACTGTCAAAAATTGTATGAGAATTCATTTACACAAACTGCTTAAATTTGCCCAACAATTTTGACTCGTAAACTTGCGCTGTTCAATTGTGCATTTATACAGACAAATTTTTTTAATGCTTACCGCCGTTTTCAATGAAAACTTCAAGTGTAAATAAATCACAAACAATAAATTCTTGTAATAATATAAGCATATTAGTCTTTTGGCTTTCTTTATGCATGTTTAAAAACAAATTTCATTTATAATTTACAAATTTCAAGTTTTTTATTATATTTTTAATTATTTTTTTTTAATATATTTTTTATTGACGTTTCTGATTGAAATGACATTAATTGTTTAAAAATACACAAAAATTAAAAAGGATCTTCATGAAACGAGTCTCGCAAGTTTACCCATTTGCACAAATGGTAATTTTAAGCAATATCATGAAGACCCTTAATGTTTAATTTTACACGATTATACATTTTTGGAAATACAAAAAGTTGGACAACAAATTTTATTCTTTCCGGTTAGGTCATAACGCTTTCCTCAGACAGATAGAAAAAATTCATGATGTTACAGGAGGAGACAAATTTTACATTTTCACACAACTTTGGGTGGTATGAATAGTATTATTGGTCGATTACGGATGGCAACTGAACTGATATTGAGCTGCAACATCGAAACTAGGCAACGTCGCTAATGTTAAAATATAATATAAATTTTTTTTTAAATAAATTAATAAATGCTATTCATATATTTACAACAAATAATTGGCCTCGAGCTCGAAAAAAACTTTTAATTAAAAAAGGTCCAAGGAAAAAAATTATAATTTAATGATTTTTTTTTTTTATATTTTAACATAAGAGGTGTTGCGGGCATTTTCAGATCAGTTGCCATCCGTAGTCGACCTATAAAATCTATATTATTAATTTTTTTTATAAGATCTTTAAATATTTATTTCAACGATGTACTCCAGAATTTTTTTTTTTTTCTTTTGACACGTTTTTTAAAATAAGCATTCTATGAGATTTCTGCTTTCGAAAAGTGATATTTTAAAATTTTATATGGTTTTAAGCTCTTCGATTTATAAACTAATTTCTGTGGCCGTATGGAAAAACTAGTTAACTCCACTTTTTTCGTAAACTGAGATAACACCAAAAATAGAAAGCATGTTTCATTTACTATCACTCTGTCAGTTCGAAATTTTGATATAGTGTCTCATTTAAAAGTTATTTGAAAAACAAAAATCATAAAAATACCAATTTTTATGTAAAAACTCGATAACTCCATGCATTTTTTGAAAAAACAAGATAACTCCCGGATAAAACTGAAAAATTAGAAGTTTAAAACGACGTTGTTTCGAAAACTAAGAGAGAAAGAGCTAAATAGAGCAAATTCGGGAAGCAAGTTCTTCGGGTCAAAATGTTGAACATAAAAATTGCAACTCCAGAGAATTCAAAGAATATTATATGAATTCTTTATATACATATTAGAGCGACTCACCAAAAAAGTGCTCGATGTACCCTGCTAAAAATGAACCTTTGACTTAAATATTTCGGATCCAGCTCTGACCTCTCGTGAGCTGGACCATTTTGAAAATGGGTATAGTTTTGCATGTTTTGTTAATTTGAGGATATGTTTCCTTACCAACATATACAATATGGAAATCATAAGAAAGGGGTTTTAAGACGCTTTTAACTTCGTGTTAAATAGGGCAATATGGGTATCAAATTTTTTCTTATGCCGAGTACATCATCTTTGTATGTAAATAATTTAGATTTTTGCAAATTAGATGCATTTTACACGGTGCTCTGGAATATATATAAATTCAATTTTGTCGTAACTCTAATCTGATAGCGGATTTAGTGTTTATATCATGTATGGATGAAAAAAGGACTAAAGAAAGAAAAAAGGAAATGATCCACAACTTTTTGACGGCATATTTTTTTCGTAAATTAAAAAAAATATGCTTAAACAATAATATAAGACAGTGTTTTTGGTCAGCTAAACTAAAAAAACGATCTTATTACCAAGTTAAGTATAAACATTTAACGGAACACCTTTTGTTTAAAATTTTAATATGTATTAAAATAAAATTAACCACAAAGCCAATAGCTCTTTTTCAGGTTCAACCTATGTTAAACCGATTATAACGTTAATCAACGTCATTAAAACTGGCCAATTCATTTCATAAAATCAAGAAGGGTAAACCTTTTAATTATGTTTATGCATAAAAACAGACAAAAACTCAGCTTATTATACCCACACCACAATAGTGGAGAGGGTATTATGCATTTGTGCTGATGTGTGTAACGCCTTAAAATAGTGGTCCTAGACCCACCTTAAAGTATACCGATCTACTCAGAATCACTTTCTGAGTCGAACTAACGATGTCCGTCCGGCTGGCTGGCTGGCTGACTGTCCATGTAACCTTGTGCGCAAAGTACGGTCGCAATTATGGAGATAATTTGATGAAATTTGGGTCAAAGGTTCTTATTGGCACAAGGACCAAGCCTATTGAAAATGGGCCGAATCGCAGGACCACAAGGGAAGATAGGGGGAAATTTCTTCCTCTCAGAAACAATCAAACCGATTTTAATAAAATTTAAAACATAGATAAAACCATATATATATGGACACAAAATGTATAAATTTAAAAAAAAAATCGGACGAGGAGGGGAGATAGGGGCAATTTCTGCCTCTCAAACCGATTTAAATGAAATTTAAAACATAGATAGATCCATATCTATAGGGACACATTAGCTAAACAGTTTTTAAAAAATAGGACCACAAGGGGAGGCAGGGGGCAATTTCTGCCTCTCACAAACTTTCAAGCCGATTTTTATGAAGCTTATAAACATAGATAAATCCATATTTACATGGACACATAAGCATGATGTGTTTTTAAATACTGTGGTGTAGGGTATCATATGGTCGGGCTTGACCGACTATACTTTCTTACTTGTTTTTTGATGTATAAGCATAAAGAGAAAAAAATATTTTTTGGAAAAACTGGATCACTCCATTTGTTTGTAGAAAAAACTGGTATATTAACGTGTTGAGTAAAAAAGTTAATGTTTTTCCACAAATCATTACTTAAGTTGCCTTAATTCCATAAAATACTAATATAATTAAAGAAAACAAATTTTTTTCGGAAAAACTAGATAACTCCATTTTTCGAAAAAACAAGATAAGTGACATTGATTTTCGGTTTTAATGTCCAAAAATCAGTTTAATGGTACCAGAAATCTTTAGCTGAATCTAAAATATTGTTTTTTTTTAATGCGCATGCATAATAACATAAATTCATATGAAATAATTAGCGAAATATGTTTAAAACTTTAAATGTGTTTTTCTCGTGTTTTCAAAAAATGGAGTTATCTAGTTTTTCCATGCGGCCATAGATTTGTAGATTTTTGGTCAAAATTCCGAAAGCCTTATCCTACATATCTGTAGACATATACGAGTATTACGTAGGTCCATCTTTTTTTTAAATGAAAATTATATCCCTTTTAAAACTTATTCCCATCTAACTTTTAAAATTCGAAGTTGAAAAGGTAATATTTTACTTCAGCACTTAATAAAAGGAGAACAATTTAGCAAAACTCAAACTGATTTTTAATTTCTTTATTGCAAATTAAAAGTCATAACAAAACATGAAATCCTTTTTCTAAATAGTGGAGGACATGAAAATGAAAGTAGATTTGTTTTAACATTTTTATTACTCATACTTATATGTATTTACGTTTGTGTGTATATGAACGCAAATATACATGTATGTATATGCAAATGTTTTTCTATTCATGTAGTAAATAAATAGTTACGCTGTTGTTGTTGCTATTTAATATCCTTGTTAAGTTTTTATTTGTGAAAATATGGCTGTCAGCCATATTTACACAAATGCTCGCACACATACATACTTGCTTACAAACATCCCAATAAGCACAAATTTTTTGTGAATTCCAATGTTGGAATTCCAGTGTGAATCCAAGCTTGAATTACATTTGAAATCCATCCTCTTTCCAGTCTGTTTGTTTTTTTTTTACAAGAGGAAATCGGGTATAAATGTAGCAGAAAATGGTTTTAAAATTATTGTTGAAATAATGTTAAAACACTATTTAAATACTGTTGTAACATTGCGTGAATAACACTGAAATTCCATGCTTAAATTCAACGGTAAAAACAGGTTCGGTTCAACTTGAATCACACTGTTATTCAAGGCTGGAATTGCACTGATTCGCTATTGAATTCAACTGTAATTCAACACTGGAAATTGGAAATTGTGACTGGATTTCAAATGTAATTCCACTTGAATTCCAGCCAAAATGCTTATTGGGATAGAAATTATGTATTATTTTTATTGTTTTTGTTATTTCACATGCTTTAACCGGTTTTGGTATACAGTTTTATGTGTTGGGATATAATGACGGGTCTTAATTGTTTGAAAATGTGTGTTAGCACCTAATTAACACACACACATACATACATACGTTAATTACACATGCTCTGAAATAGCAATACAATAATAATGAAAAAAAAGTTTTATTTTACTGCAGTTTCGACATTCATAATTATTTTTGTTTATGTTTATATGTGAGTATTTGTTACAGGTTTCTATTGGAACTTTAGTTTTAATGAACATTTCAGTGTGTACATTGGTTTTTAATAAATGATTATTTTTTATTTTTTTTATTTTACAGAAAATATAATAAGAATATATAGTTTTGAAAATATATAATTTCTTAAATAATACACTTTGAGAAAACATATTGCCATTACTTCAATAATATTATTGACATTATTGTTATTATCGGTGGCATGTCATAACGTCCATGGACACTATGACACTGGACGTTATGACATGCCACCATATTATCACTAGGGATGCGATTTCCACTCAAATGCATGTTTTTTGTCGACAGTCAAAGAGCGATATCGACCAATTATATTTCCGAATCATTATATTTGTTTTTGCATATTGTAGCATATTTTTTCATATTTAGGTTTTAAAGGCATATTTTTTAATGATTTTTTGAATTTCCATATTATAAAAAAGTTATTAAAAACATTTTTAAATACACAAAAAAAAAAACTTTCCAAAAAAAATTTTTAAATAATAAATAAATTATTTTGGAGCTTTGCTTTAAACACAAGATTTTAAACCGATGCAGCATCTTACATGGTAGAGGCTTCCAATGGTTGTAAAATATTTTATCCAAAACTGTAAACAAGTTACTTACTTGCTTGACACATGGGTTTTAACGCGTTGCAGAGAATTAAGAAGCCAATTGGATAATATTGCAATTTCTAGTGAAACGTATTGCTTGATTCCCCTGCCATCGCAGGCAATAGTAGCAACATTGGAGAATGTTAGAAGAGCTTGTTTATGCCGATGATTGTGCAATTAAAAAGGAAAAGATATATTAAATTTAAATAACATCAGAAGTCAATAAGCATTTGTATTTTCCAATTACGGATATGTATATTGGTGAAACAATAACTAATTTGGTGGGATTAAGTTAACTTAATACGCAAGTCAGATAAATTGATATTGCAAAAAGCAAAATTAATAATGTGGAGAAAGAATAACTGGAAAAATTAAAAAAAAAGTCCAAAATGTTTAGCTAAAAAAATTAAGGATTTCAAAAAATAACATAAATTTCAAATATTTCTGATCTGATCTGGAATCAAAGAGAGATCTGAAAATAATTTTTTTTTAATGCATTGGCATTCTTCAAGTACAAGACAAAGTTTTACTTTAAATAAAAGGGGGTGCTTTAAAACCATGTAAGATAAGGCCATGATGGCTTTATCTCTCATTCAATAGGCAGATAAAGCCTTTTTTGTTTTTTTTTTTTTTTCATTTGAATAGGAGATAAAGCCATCATGACCTTAGCTCACTGATTTATTTAAACAAACAAAAATTTTAATTAGTTATTTAAGTTTTTTTAAAGACATTTGAATAACAATATCCTGAATTTTTTATATTTTTGTTTTTAGTAAAATTAAAAAACGATTTTTTATGGAAATTTTTCAAATTTTTAGTGCATACTTTTCATTTTGTTAGTGCATATTTTGGATTTTAAGTGCATATTTTAGGTGCACATTTTAGATTTTTTAGTGCATGAAAATCTCATTCCTAGTAATCACAAATAATTGTGTGGATGGGGCAACACTTGTGTTGTCACCTCAGGCAGCTAATACTCTTGCAACACCGCCTACGCTGTCTATGTTGATTGTACGCTTCATGTACTTTTTTACTTTTGACTTTAACCTTGTTATAAATACTTCATAATCCTTCGCTTGATTATTTTCCCTTTATTAAATAGTATAATAAATATATTAAATTAAAAAAGAGTCGTGCATTTTTAATACGGCTATCGTGCTAATACAAGCGACAACCTTTATACAAATTTTTTTATGAAATAAAATAAAAAAACCTTCTTCTGTAAAGTTTTTTTTTTGGTAATCTCTCAAAAGTCGCATTAATCCGAAAAATATACGTCAGCGATTCAATGGCCGAACACTTAAGGCAACATAAAAATGTATCTGTGCAAGGAACATGTCGTTGCAAGAGATTCTATATTATCATTCGATTAGTCGGTATAAATTCTTTGATTAATCTTTTAATCGAAATTAGATTTTTTAAATTATTCGAATAATTAATCGTTTTAAATTGTTCGATTAATCGAACAAGATTTAATCGACTGAACACCTTAATAATATATCGATATATCGGTTGTAAAACGTAAAACTTGAGAGGACTTTGAGCGTCATGAATTTTTTAAAAATAAAATATATTTGAAGGCATTTAATTCATATTTAATACAATCTCATACAAGTTAAAAGAAATACCTGACGAGTAAGAGTCTAAACACAATGTTTGCGGTGCGGTGCCATTTCTCGTTGCGGGAGAGAAAAATAAACATAATACAACGGAAGACGGCGACGGCAATAGTTGTCATTGTTTGCTTACATTTTTATTAATTTATTTGTGCATCATTTTAATCATGTTTTTTGTTTACAATAATGTTGTGAACATCGCCAATTATTCAAAAACTATGGCAACATCAGAAAGAGAATGAGTATCACAAATTGAGAGAGAAAAAAAGTCCGCAATGAAAATAAAATAGATTTAAATTTTATGCCGCTGCGCACTGCGGTTTTTTACTTTAAAATCGTATGAAAAACCGCACCGCAATAAATTATCGTTACATTGTGTTCAGACTCTTATGCTTAAATATTAATTCTGACGAAATATATTAATCACTATCAATTTGATGATAATGATTCATGGAATGAAGACAAGGATAACTAAGTATTGCAAATTTTAGAAACCAATGACCAATTATAAGAGGATGTAAAAGCTTCTTAAAGCTGTAGTTGTGTCTCAATTTTTTGTTTAAAATTTTCAAAAAAATGACATGAAAATGCATTTAAACCGTCATTTTTTCAATTTAGCCCTTTTTGTCCCGTTTTTCAAAATTCTTCACGTTCTTAACGTCCCAAGAGTTAGCATCACTGATTCGGGGCGACTATATGCTTATGCCATAAGTAAGGGTAAGTGTGTTTGAATAAAACATGCATCCTTTTAGGGGGCAAAACATTTTTAAAAAACGAAAAGCAAATTTGATTTTTTAAATAAAATATCTCATTTTTTTTGTAGAAAAGAAAACACCAATTAGTTTTATTTAAATACAAAGTACCAGACTTAAGAAAGAAATGAGATTTTTTGTTAAACAAAACTACTGCTTCCAACGTTATTAAATATTGCTTACATGTGTACAAACTTTGAAACAAACGGAATTAACTTTCCAATTTACTTTAATTAAGTGTTAAAGCAATTTTCTTAAAGAATAAAAAATTACCAACAATTTAAAATCATTTTGTGTTTTTCCTCATAAAATAAAACTTTTTCTACTACTTACACTTGAATGAACCAAATTAAGCTTTAATATTTTTTTTTCGATCCCAGCAATACAAACGGACACACTGTCACTAGCCACCGTATGCTGCTCTATGTTATCTAATTGCCTTTTCGACATACATTTAATCCTTATTAGTCTTTCACCTTTTGATACCACCTTCCAAAGAAATACAAATAGTATCAAAAGTATCGTATAGACGAAGCAAGAAACAGCACTCGTGCTTATCCTTTCTAAATTTTCTTATTCCCTTCTAATGCTCTCATGTTTTATGTAACGAATGAAGGCTTCAACTTAATATAGGAGACCATTTATCCTTAAATAGTTACGTTTTGATTGCTGATTCTTGTATTACACAAACTCTTAAAATTAAAAAAAGGTTTGCGTGTGTGTTTCTATTTCCCTTAAGTATTTTTTGTTTTTGGTATAACAACATTGTTTTAGTAGCACTTAAAACATTGACTATTTGTTAGCATCCATCCCATATTAACTTTTCATCTCAGCAATTTCGGTTTCTTTTATTTTTTATTGATGATGAAAAAGTCTCACGTGTGTTGTAAGATAAATTTACTTTTACTTGGATTTGGATTTGGTGTGAGTATCAATTGCCATTTTTGTTCGATTTGTTTTATTCCGGGGAAGGGTGGGTTAATCTATTTGGTCAGTATACAAGATTGTTTGTAATACATACAACGATTGTTGTAACAGTTGTTGATGACCTTATAATTGTTGTTGTATAATACTAAATGTTTAAGCATATCTACACCTACAACTTAATTTCTACGAACATGTGTTCAATACAAACAATTATACGGTATTTTTTTTTTCTTTTTTTTTATGCGGGGAGTTTCGTAAAACAATTTCAAGAAGTATTTGTTAGTTTTAAGAAATTTTTGATACATTATTTATACATATAGAGTAAAAATATGTTTTTGAAACCAGATTATTGTTTTGGCAGCTATTTTAAGATTAAATTTGTGTTCTACATAAACACCGCCATTGAACATTAAACGACGAAAAGGGCGTTTTTTTTTGAATAGCTCAAGATCTAATGAAAACAACTCAAACCCTTAGGAGAAAGCTTTACTAATAAGAATAAAAACATTTTAAGAGAGCAGTCAACAAAAAAAAAACTATTTAAATAGACCACCAGATACCATCGTTACAAATACAAATACAACATTACAACAAAAATGAAAATTATATCACCGTTTACGTCAAAAAATACTTTAAACAAAAATCAAAGCGTGCCGCTGAACGTGATAAAATAAATAAATGTTTAGCCAATTTTTATTTAATTATGGTCAATCAATATCTTATTTATTTGAATTTAAAATTATCAAAAACTTTAATAAAATACAATAATCACAGCACAAAACATGGACTTTTTTTAAACATAAATAAAACTTTGACATAAACCTAGACAAACAATGCAAGAGCAAAAAATCATCATCTGACGTAGTGCTGCCACCTGTTTATTTCACCATGCCAGATACGAAGTTACTATTTATAGAACTTACCACAATAACGGTATTGTTAAATACGCTGCTTTCCAACCAGTGTTGCCAATGAAGAATTAGGAAATTGCCCATTTCTGTTTACAAAATGGGTTACTTTTGGACTAGTCCTGACCCTTTGTGGGCTGCTCTTTACACGCGTGTTTGGACTGGTCCTATTATTTGCAGGGTTACACACAATATGTGTTATTACAAATGGGCTGGCAACACTGTTTCCAACTGACGCTTTGGAAGTCACTCAAACCAACATATCGTTGGATATGAAATATCCCTTATAGGAATGTTTTTAGTAAAGTATATTTTGTGTAATGTATTTTTAATCTTTAACAATTGTTACTTGGGGACTTACCAAAACAGAAAGAATGAAAAATTAAACAAATATCTTAAAAGATGTGTATTGAAAATAAATTGCATATATTTTTAAAATATTGCTCTATTTTCTATTTATTGTTATAAAATAGAAACGAATATATAATTTCATACAAAAAATATAAAAGGACACGAAACTCTTTGATGTTACAAAAAAGACGTGATAAATTTAAAATTTTTTTTGGAGAATTATCTACTATTTCAAAGACTAAAAGATTTATGCAATTTAAAATATGTTATACAAAGGAATCTTTAAAAATAAGATCGTGTTTTTTTAATGATTTGTTTAGTTTGACACTAAGAGCAAAACTAGAAAGCATAAAAAGAGTTTAAACGTAAAGTTTTAAAAACAAGGAACAGTACACGGTGTCGCAAAAGAAACGAAAAGGTTTCAAAAGTCTGTAATAATTATTCCCAAATGTGGGTCCATAGCACTGTTGCCAATTTAGCATATTGAATGCTTAATATGCTTCAAGCCTTAACCATTTTCTTAGCAGTATCCAGCACTTTTTTTGTATTTTTTTTTTAATTTACAGCTTTTTACTTTACATATGTACATTTGTATATGTAAACATAAATGCCTGTATTCATAAAAAATTTGTAAGTTTAATAAAGGTATACAGAACCAATTTTCTATGAAAATTTTCCTTAACACACGCTTATTAAATTTATTAAAGGTTTATGAATACGGAGGTTTTTTCCGATGTTAATTAAATGTTAACGTTATAGAATTTAAATACATATTTAAACTAAAAAAGTAAACTTTTAAATGTGATTCAATATAAATTTTTTTAAAGCTGCACTATTTAATTACTAAAATCATCTTTAAAACTCAATTTAAAAATGTTTTTGAATGTTTTAAATGTTAAAAAATTAACGAATTTGTATATCCTCTACCACTAGTGGTAAATGAAGGTATACTAAAGCCCGTAATTTCTACAAAAAGATATCTAGCTGCGTATAGATATCTGTGATTTTCATAATTTTAAAACGTGTTTTTGGCTACGGGTTAATTTGATATATATTTTAGACTATCGATTTTCGGTAAATTATTCACGTAGGCAAAATAAGTTTGTCGTTCGGTATGAGACCCCTTAAAATATATATCGGGAGATTTTTTAGCTATTATCTTTTTGGCAACACTGGTTGAAACAGCTGACGCACGTTTCGTGTTTTTTTCACTGTCAAACATCTTCAGTTTGGTCTATAATTTAACCATGAATCGTCTTATAAACGAACAACGCTTGCAAATTATTGAGTTTTATTATCAAAATGCGTGCTCTGTTAAGAAAAATCATCGCGCGCTTCTTGTGTTTAGCGACGAAGCTCATTTTTGGCTCAATGGGTACGTTAATCAGCAAATTGTCGATCTTGGAGTGAAGATCAGCCAGAAGCATTGCAAGAGCTACCAATGCATCCAGAAAAAGTCACAGTTTGGTGCGGTTTATGGGCTGGTGGCAGCATTGGACCGTACTTCTTCAAAGATGATGCGAATCTTAACGTGACTGTGAATGGTGAGCGCTACCGCTAGATGATATCCAACTTTTTTTGCCCAAAATGCAAGAGCTTGACTTGCACGGCATGTGGTTTCAACAAGACGGTGCCAAATGCCACACAGCACGCTTAACAATGGGCTTATTGAGAGGCGAGTTCGGTGAACATTTTATTTCACGTTCGGTCCGGTCAATTGGACGCCTAGATCGTGCGATTTAACGCCTTTAAACTATGCCCGCTTCAATTGACGCATTGGAAGACAACATTGAAGCATTTATTCATGAGATACCGGCCGAAATGTTGGAAAGAGTAGGCCAAAACGGGACTATGCGGATGGACCATTTGAGGCGCAGTCACGGTCAACATTTGCATGAAATAATCTTCAAACATTAAATTATATGGACCGTACTAGCGATTTAAATAAAGATTTAATGCATTTTTCTGAATTTTATGTGTTTTTTTTTAAACATTCCTATGGCTCTTAAAAAATCACCCGATACATATTTTTGGTCATTAAGTAATTCTTAGTTGATTTAGTTATGTGCGCCGGTCTGTCCGTCTGTTGAAAACACACGAACTATCGAAAAACTCATAAGAAAAGAATAACATTGGTGTCAAACTTTTCTTAGTTCCCCTTAGAAGTTTGGGATAGAAATTCAGCTTATAGGTTCAGCAGAAAGAGAGTTGTGAAAACAAATGTAGAACAACCTTACTAACACTTGTTGTTTTTTTTTTTATAAAAATTAAAGTGGCATGTCATAACGTCCAGTATCATAGTGTCCATGGACACTGTGACACTTTTGAAAATGTCATAATGTCCGTTCCCTGCATTAAGACACTTTGCAAATGGACATTATGTCATTTTTAAAAATGTCATAAGGTCCATAATTACTGAAGACGTTAATACAAAAAAAATCTACATACACGCAGAGAAAAACATGTTTTATTATGGTCACAACCAACAAAACTATTTTTAAAGAAACTTATTTAACCATAATATGGTTGTCGGTGACAATGATTTGGTTAAATTAAACATTATATGATTAAAAAAATGTTGAAAATGGGTTTGTTGTTTTTTCTCTGGGTGCATATATCTATATCTATATATATAAAATTGGATGTGTGTGTGTATGTGTGTATGTATGTAACGTATGGACTCCAAAACGGCTGAGCCGATTTTGATGAAATTTTCAGGGAATATTCAGAATATTCAGGCGGGTGACACTGTGAAGTCTGATTTTTGATTTTCGGTCTGGGGGCGGAGGGGCGGGGCAAAAACCATAACTTGAGAACGGCTTAACCGATTTGAACGAATTTTTCTTTAAAATGATCGCCATGGTCCAGCTTAGGTTTTTACGGAAATAAAATTTTGCCCCGCCCACTTTTACGCCCACTTTTTTCGATTTACCGAAAGAAAAATTTACCACGCCTACTTTTACGCCCACTTTTTCTATTAAGCGCATAACTGGAGAACGGCTTGACCGATTTGGACGATTTTTTTCTTTAAAATGATCGCCATGGTCTAACTTAGGTTTTGCGGAAAGAAAATGTTGCCCCGCCCACTGTTACGCCCACTTTTTTCGAATTACCTAAAATCAGAAAACGGCTCCATCGAGTTGACTAATTGTTCTTTCAAATGTTCGTATTCATCAACTTTAAGTTTTCATCGAAAGAAAAATTTACCACGCCTACTTTTACGCCCACTTTTTCTATTAAGCGCATAAGTTGAGAACGGCTTGACCGATTCAAACGATTTTTTCTTCAAAATGATTGCCATGGTCCAACTTAGGTTTTAACGGAAAGAAAATTTTGCCCCGCCCACTTTTTTCGATTTACCTAAAATCAAAAAACGGCTTCATCGATTTGACTAATTTTTCTTTTAAATGTTCGTATTAATCCCTTTTACGTTTTCATCGAAAGAAAAATGTATCACGCCTACTTTTACGCCCACTTTTTCTATTAAGCGCATTACTTGAGAACGGCTTGACCGATTTTCTCTTTAAAATGATCGCCATGGTCTAACTTAGGTTTTGCGGAAAGAAAATGTTTCCCCGCCCACTGTTACGGCCACTTTTTTCGAATTACCTAAAATCAGAAAACGGCTCCATCGAGTTGAATAATTGTTCTTTCAAATGTTCGTATTAATCAACTTTAAGTTTTCATCGAAAGAAAAATTTACCACGCCTACTTTTACGCCCACTTTTTCTATTAAGCGCATAAGTTGAGAACGGCTTGACCGATTCAAACGATTTTTTCTTTAAAATGATTGCCATGGTCCAACTTAGGTTTTTACGGAAAGAAAATTTTGCCCCGCCCACTTTTTTCGATTTACCTAAAATCAAAAAACGGCTTCATCGATTTGACTAATTTTTCTTTAAAATGTTCGTATTAATCCCTTTTACGTTTTCATCTAAAGAAAAATGTATCACGCCTACTTTTACGCCCACTTTTTCTATTAAGCGCATAAGTTGAGAACGGCTTGACCGATTCAAACGATTTTTTCTTTAAAATGATTGCCATGGTCCAACTTAGGTTTTTACGGAAAGTAAAAATTTTGCCCCGCCCACTTTTTTCGATTTACCTAAAATCAAAAAACGGCTCCTTCGATTTGACTAATTTTTCTTTTAAATGTTCGTATTATTCCATTTTACGTTTTCATTGAAAGAAAAATGTATCACGCCTACTTCTACGCCCACTTTTTCTATTAAGCGCATAACTTGAGAACGGCTTGACCGATTTAGGTTTTTACGGAAGGAAAATTTTAAAGGCTGTAAATTTCGTTTACAGCTCAACTTAAATCGTCTGGTAATACAACACTAATGTTTGCTTGGGGCCAGCAACGCGGACCGGGTCAGCTAGTTAAATATATAACAGAAACACTTTTCGGCGCAATGATTTTCTCCCCTATGGTGTAACAAAGACCGGCATAGCAGGCCTTCGGCCGAGCGCAAGGATTTTCTCCTCTTAGTATAACAAAGACCGGCTTCGCTAACTAAAGCTTCTCTGCACAGCAGGCCTTCGGCAGGCCGCTAGGATTTACTCCTTTCTGGTACAACAAACACCGGCTTCGCTAACTAAAGCTTCCATGCATAGCAGGCCTTCGGCCGGGCGCATGGATTTTCTACTCTATGGTATAGCAAAGACCGCTAAGTAAAGCTTTTCTGCACAGACGGCCTTTGGTGGGCGCAAGTATTTTTCCTTTATGGTACAACAAGTACCGGTTTCGCTTAGTAAAGCTTCTAAAATCTGCCTTGTTTCCGAACGAAGGCCGATTTCGCAGAGAAGCTTTAGTTAGCGAAGCCAGTATTTGTTATAACATACAAATATATATAAAATCCTTGCGCCCGGCCGAAGGCCGGCTATGCAGGGAAGCTTTAGTTAGCAAAGCCGGTACTTGTTGTATTTCATATATTTTCCTTTAATTTTTTTTTTAATAAAAATGTAGCTAAAGTTTTTTAAAAAATTTAATCTACTTCTACTTCAGCAACAATTTGGATGAAATAGTAAACGACATTAATAATAATTTTTACGACCAATTTCACCAAGTTCAATTAAAACTAACAATTACTTGAACTTCCAGTTAACAATATGTTTTTGACAGTTGTAACTGATAGTTAATTAAAACTGAACTTGGAGAAATTGGACGTTATTTGGTTTTGAAAGAAAATTTTAACAATATGTTAAAAAAAAAAATAATAAATACGTAATATTGTTCTGGGCAAAATTTGCAAACGGTTTCTTGACTGAAAATGTTTGTACGTGTGGAAAAGATTGTTGCTTTATTGTGTGCCACCAAGTAAAAATGTTGCTGTCATTGTAAAACTGGCCTTAAAACAAATTTTCCTTATTTAATTTTTTTTTATCAAATCATTTACTTCCTTTTTTACATTCACTCAAAATCTCATCAAATTTTTAAATAAGTTTAAAAACTGTCTTAAGAATTTAAAAAAAAGTCTCTAAATTCTAACCAAATTCAAATAATCCTTTTAATGAATCTTATCTTTTTAAACAACCTTTAAAAACCGGCCAAATGCTGCCATTTGCAATTAAATTTAATTCGCTATGGTTCTCCAAAAAAAGAAGAAAAATAATGAAAAATCGCAGAGAAAAACAAAACGCTTTAAAGAAAATCACAGAAGTTTCTCATTAAAAAATCACCTTTTTTTGCTCGATAGATAGCACACACAAAAAAAAACATAAACGAAATTGCTTTTAAAACTTTTCCCAAGTTAAAGAAAAGAAAAAAAATTATGTTTTCTGAAAAAAAAAAACAACCTGACAAAATTTTACACCAACCCTTTTTATGATTATTTTCCCACTTTCCACGAAAAAAAGGATACTTTGCAGGATTAAAACCGATTTTTTAATTGACGTTTGCTGTTTAAATAGACATTTTTGACGTGAAAAACAAAAATCATTACAAAATAAACGGAAAAATTTTGATGTTATTAAGACAACTTTTTTGGTACTAAATGACTTGGCTGTTAGACTTTTTTCTATTTGAGCAACCCCTTTTTTAAAAAATCATACTTAAAAAATTAAAACCAAATAAAACTTTTAGAAAAAAATGGCTTGGCAAGAAGATTTAAATTGGAAATTGTTACATACCTTCATTATTGTTGATGGCTAATTTAACCTGATGGCAATTGGGTGTTGGATTTTTGTTGTATTTAATCTTTCCTTTTTAAGGGTGTTACTTTTCTTAGAATGTTTCTTTCTATCAGATGCAATATTAATTGGCAGACAACACGTTGTTTTCATTGCTCATTAGTAAAATGATTTTTCAGGTTTTTTTTTGCTCCGTCCTGTAAGAAAAAGGGTTTAAAATTAAAGTTTCATGCAATCTAATATGTACTTAAATAAAAAGTTTAATGATTTGAATTTTTTCATAGTAGTCAAAATATCTAAAAGCTGATTTTGATTAAACCCAATAAGCACTTAAAAAAAAATTCACGTGCTTAACATTTAACTGGAAATAAACTTGCGTTCGAACGTATTTCTAAATGCTTTTCAAGTTTCAAAATATTTTACTAATATTCACTTGATTAAAACTTCCCATTTTACTGGAGAATGCTATTGAAATAAAGTGTAACAAAAGTATATCTCAACCCTTGAAACTTGAAAACCAATTGTTAATACGATTTCCGTATGACGTGCTAGATTCCCAATTTTTCAAATTTGATAAATACATGAAATTTATTGTTGAGGGAAAGCTAGCTTCTATGCGCATTTAACTGGTTGCTTAGGCCAGCTTATCAGGAAACCATTTCCAACGATTTTAGAAAAGCCAAAAATATTAAACAAACAAAACCCTTAAGCGAATAAGAATTATAAGCGCACCAATTGTTTTGCTCTTGGTTTCCAGAAAAATTTGTATTATTAAAACATTTTAAAATCACTCGAGAAATATAGAAATCAAAGCAAGGCGAATTCATTACAGGTAATCTCTGTACGATAACAAGTACAACTCGTACACACAGAAAAAAATACCAATGTTAAAATAACATGGCGAAATGTAAATTGAGAATCATGGTAAATTTCTGCAAAAGTATGCATATTAATTTTAAATGAAAAATATTAAAATAACCTTAAATCACGTTTATTTAATATAATTCACTGTTAAAATAACATTGTTCAATATTGAATCCATAAAAACCTGTTTTATATTAAAATCAAAAGTTTATCTTGATAAATTAACACGCATACATACTTTAGAATGTACATTTTTTTATTTTCATATTTAAAATATGTTATAAAAAGAAGACAATTCCCGTATTCTTTTAGTTAAAATTATTTAGTTAAAAAGTACATCAAGTTTTCAAAGTAGAATGATGACGAAAACCATATCGGACCATTCTGCTGATGCTTCTGTTAACAAAGGAGAAAACAAAATAAGTGAACCATGTGTTACAGGTGTAAGTGTTTTAAATTATTCTTAAATAAATGCATATGTTGCCTCTGAAGCTGCTTCACACTGTTATATCACACTCCAACCAATTTGATTCTACACGAAATCCACGTTGTTTCAACTTGAAATAACTTTCATTCAACGTGATTGGGATTGTTATTTCAATATAAATTACATTTTTCTCAAACTTTTCTACAATGTTAAATTAAAATGAATTATAGTTATTTTAAAAGAAAAAAATGTTGTTCGCAAGTTATTGTAAAATCATGTTGAATTAACATGAAGCAACAATGAAGCAAAATCACTACTGAAAAATGTAAAATTAACCTTGTTTTAAACGAATTTACATTGATTTTTTTCTGTATGTACAAAAACCATAATCAAACTGTTTTTGTAAGATCGTTGTATAATGTCAAAAACCGAAACAAAAACAGAAACAAAGATAATAAAAGAAAATTTTGATATCCAACTATTATCAAGCTAAAAAAAGTTATCAGCAGGACTTTTAAGATCACCTGTAACGAATTCGAAAAATAAATCTAAAAACAGGTAAATTTTATATGCATTAAAATGATGACTGCAGAATTTATAAGAAGAAAAACCCTAAGCCCTTAACAAAATGTTTAAAAATCAATGTTGGAGTCCGAAACGAGTTCCGATATCGGTTCCGATATTACGGCATCGGTATCGCTAATTTAATTATATCGGTATATCGGTATAGCAACTTTTATAACGGTATATATCGGTTTTACAACTAAATGAACAAAACAAACTATTTTAAAAAATATGTATATTTGTATACACACTAGAGCTGTCAATTATTCGCCTTTCAACTTTGTTCGAATAATTCAAATAATTGTTTTTGTTCGTTCGATCAAACGATTAAATCAACAAAAAAATTATTCGATTAATCGATGAGAATTACAAATAAAAATATTATTTTTACAAAATATCCATTCATCTACAACTATGGAAAATCTTTCATTTTCTTCTTTATTTTTTTCTCAAATCCGCTTTGACTTCTTTTTTTGATGCGTAACACTTTTTATCTTAACTTCATATCGTTGTATTACTTAAACACATCTGCATACAATTTATAACCGCTGTCTCTCTTTATGTATTTTTACATTAGACCAAGCTTGGTAGTTTTGTAAGTCGTTGGATTATCTTCCACTGCATCGTTAAGAATAGTAATATTGTGACAAGATATACAAAAAAATATAATAAAGACATTTTCTACTTTCATGATATGATTCATATAAGTCAATTCATTATTTAATTTATCGTTTTGTTTATTTCTAAGTTTTTCACCCGAGAGTGAAAAATTCCCTTTCTTAAAAACAACCGCGTGTCAAATATTTGTTTAATAAGAACATAAAATACATTTTTGAAATGATATGAGTACTTAACACGGTTTTTGCTTACTAAATATTGAGATTAATTAAAATCAGGGCTGTGGCTACAATACTTTTTAACTTTTCTACAATTTGTAAAGGGTGGTCCAACCATTTTGCACGATGTTAGTTGTGAGTCGCACCTTAACGTCAATTTTTTTGCCAAGGCTAATTTGATCATTCTTTGTTTCAGTGTTTGACAAATTCAACCATGAAAGCCATTCGCGAAAATGGGCGTTCAAATCCAAGTGCATTTCGTGCACTTCGTGGTTTTATTGGTCAGCATAATCGACCAAATGTGTCCACAATCGGAAGAATTGTGCGTTAATTTCAGCAAATTGGGTCTGTAGGAAATTTGAAAACACCTGAGCATGCTCGCGCAGTTCGTTTCTGGGCTGGTGGCGTCATCGGGCCGCATTTCTTCGGCAATGGTGTTTGCTATCAAGACATGAGAACGAAATTCTTGTAGCCAGAAATTGAGAATATGGACATGGAAGATATGTGGTTCCAACTTTTTTGCGCGAGAAATTCAATGGCCGTGTTAAAAGAAAAAGTGTACTTCAATTAGCCAAGAACAATTCAAGAGCTAAGGAATAAAATAATTGAGTACATTAACGATATTGAACCTTAATTTTGTCTCAGAATCATTGAAAATATGGACCATCGGAATGAGATATGCCACCGTAGCCGTGGTGGGTATTTAGCCGATATTTTGTTTCAAGCATAGTTGTCATAGATCCTTCCATAACAATAAAAAATAATTAAATAATTCTATGAAAACTTTATGTTTTATTTACAATTAACATCGTAAGTTTTGGTTAGACCACCCTTTATAAAATCACTAAAAACGTAACAGAATAAATCAAATTCTAAGCTTTTATTTTTAGTTTTTAATAAAAAAGTTGTTCGATTAATCGACATTAATAAATCGATTTAGTCGTTATTCAAAAATCGCCATTTTAAAATTATTTGAAAAAGAGTTTGGTTTTGTTTGATCGATACATCGAATTATTCTTAATCGGTTGACAACTCTAATACATATGAGACTGTATTTTATTATTCATTTATGTATGTGCTAATTATTATATTTTATTTATTGGTTTAAAATAAAACTATTTCCAATTATTTAAAACTGATTAAGTTTGAGGTCTTTTTATAAAAAATGATATTATATTTAATTATATCGCAATATTTCGCTAACCTTTGGTTAGCATCTTCAGGAAATTAACAAAATTTTTATATAAAAATAATAAAAAACAATAACAAAATTAGGAATTTCCTTATCTATAAATCTAATTCAAAAACCATATTTACAATAATATAAAACATTTTGACTAAAGAAAATTCCTATAATACATAAACATTTTAAACTAAACTTATTTTTATCTTACATACATATAGAAACATTTTTAATTAAATTTATCTTCATTCTTACAAATGTATCCGTATATCGTGACCTAAGTACAAGAAGGTCCTAATTTTCATGCAATTTACGTGCAAATTAAACCCTCTTGTTCCAAGGCTACGATAGATATATTTATATTATATCTAATCTTCTATCTCTTAATAACTAAATTCCTATAATTATTCGCTATATGTTCTGTGTCTGCTTTAAAATTTATTCTCTGTGCAATTGGTGTATTAATTATGTGTAACATTTCTAATATATATGTATCTGCGTTTGTAGTTAGTTTCAGTGTTTAAAACCGACGCTTCTTCAAAATTTGGATAGTGATTAGATAGATGACAATGATGACTTAATACTGTCTTTTTAGAATTAATGTCTCTATATTTTTGATCGGATTTATGTCCCGCAATTCTAGTCCTTAATTTGTTCTTCGTTGTACCTATGTAAACCTGGTTGCATCTTTCATTATCATTTCCTTTACAAGGAATTTTGTAGACAATGTTAGACATATCCCATTTACTAGTTCTATCCTTTGTCTTGCTAAATAAACCATTCATTGTATTATAAGCTTTGTATGCTATCTTATATTTATTAGTGTCAAAGATTCTTAATTCTTTTATCCTTTCCGAAACATTTGATATGTATGATAATGACTTGTATATCATTGGTTCTGTTGTACTTATAAGTCTAGCATTCCCATTTTCACTAATACCACTACAATGCTTGGTGAGTATTTTGATATGTGTATTTGGCCCTTCAGAAAGCTGACCGAATGTTAAAAATTCCTATACAATGTTATTGTAGAACTTATGTTGTATTCTATGATTTTATCATAGTAAGTAACATAATAATAAAAGTATTGCAACCATAGAGCGTCAAGTTAACAAACTTTTTTTAATTAGTTTAAGTGTTGTAACGCTTGTTTTTTTCTTTTTGAAGTATTATTATTTTTTTTTAATACCGGAACAATACCGGTATTGAGAGAAACGGTATTTTGCATCCCAAAATCTACGCCACTGGTCGTGACCCAGCAAAAGCTTTATTTCACCAACAACTTTGAATGTACCTTTCTGACAACTTCCTTGCACTTGAAATTTTATATTTATTTTTTATCATTTATAAAAATACAACTCTGATAAAATGAAAACAAAATACAGTAGACGCTCGCTTATTTGAACTAATTCAGACAGGGCCTGTTCACTAGTCGGTTATATTTTTTTGCTTTAAGGGATTTTTGTAATGCCTTATCCCTGCATTTTCGCAATGTCAAATATCGTTATTAGATATATTATTTTCACTCCAAGCAATAACTTTACAAACACCAACCATCTTATAAATTTCCCTTTGCATTCGTATATACAAATTTACTAGCTTACTTCGGGGAAGAACAGATTTCTAATAAAGGGTGTTTGTTATAGAGTGACACAAGTTAAATCATTATAAAACAAGGAAATATATTTTTAATATCAATGAAACGGGCTTTATTGGAAAGAACATTTTATGAAATTTAAATATGATTTCTGCCATGTGGCCGCCAAGGCTGGCGTGTAGAAGGCGCCAATTTTCAACAACTTTTCGCATTCTGACCATCTTTGTTTTTGAAGACATATGGGCCAATGTATCCGCCAGCCCATAAAGCGCACCAAGCAGTAATTTTTGTGAATGTAATGGTTTTATGACAAAAGCTTGTGGATTCTACGCACTCCAAATGTGACAATTCTGCTTATTAACGTAAAATTTTGAGTGGAAATTCAAAATCAATATGAATTTGTGCTTCAGCCCATTCGCCGAATTATTTTGACTAAAAATGTCAAATATTTGCGCGTTGCATGATAAGTCGATTCATAATGAAATTTCAAAGCAACCTTAACAAAAAGCAACTTTCAGCTGTTAAATTGGTGCTCAAATAAAGCAAAGGTGTGATACTCTAAAAAAACACCCTTTACAACAACCAGTTACAAAAAAATCAACGGTTGCAAGTTGTTCACATAATAGAAATAGGTTGCGTTCCCTCTTTAAAACCTCATGTGTAAAAATCTTATTGTTCATTATTCTGGATGTTCACAATGGGTAATTTTTTAAGAACTATAGGAAAGTTTAAAAAAATACATAAAACTCAGAAAAATGCATGAAATCTTTATTAGAGGCGATAGTACGGTCTTATTATTTAATGTTTGAAGATTATTTCATGCAAATGTTGACCGTGCCTGCACCTCAAATGGACCATCCGCTTAGTCCAATTTTGGCATACTCTTTCCAACATTTCTTCAATGTTGTCTTCCAATGCGTCAATTGAAGCAGGAATGTGTATTTAGACATGAGCTTTAACAAAGCCCCACAAAAAATAGTCTAAAGGCGTTAAATCGCACGATCTAGACGGCCAATTGACCGGTCGCGAACGTGAAATAAAATTTTCACCGAACTCGCCTCTCAATATGTCCATTGTTAAGCGTGCTGTGTGGCATGTGGCACCTTCTTGTTGAAACCACATGTCATGCAAGTCAAGCTCTTGCATTTTGGCCAAAAAAAGTTGGATATCATCTCACGGTAGCGCTCTCCATTCACAGTTACGTTACGTTTCGCATCATCTTTGAAGAAGTACGGTCCAATGATGCCACACGCCCATAAACCGTACCAAACTGTTACTTTTTCTGGATGCATTGGTAGCTCTTGCAATGCTTCTGGCTGATCTTCACTCCAAAATCGACAATTCTGCTTATTAACGTACCCATTGAGCCAAAAATGAGCTGACCATAAAATGGAAGAAGCGCGCGATGAACTTTCTTAATAGAGCACAGATTTTGATAATAAAATTCAATAATTTGCAAGCGTTGTTCGTTTGTAAGACGATTCATGGTTAAATTATAGACCAAACTGAAGATGTTTGAGAGTCAAACAAAACACGAAACGTGCGTTAGCTGTTTAAACCAGTGTTGCCAAAAATATAATAGCTAAAAAATCACCCGATATAACTGGGCATCGATATAACCGAGCGTCTAATCTATTGTAATTAAAAATTAAATTTTATTTACATTGAGGAAATTTAGGCTCTGCCCTATTAGCTTGATAAAAATAATATTCGCAAACTTTTATTGTTTAGATAAATTTCCACAACTGGTGAAAGCCACAAGACTGTCTGATTAACATTTCATAACAAATAGTTTTCACACTATTAGGCTCGTTTTCACAACTTACCGATAGCTAAAGGTAGAATTTTATTGGCCGTATAAAAAGTGTTCCATTATTACAACTTTACTTTAACCTGCCAGGTAGAATGAACCTAAATGTTCTTTATCGCTCACTTTAGGTTAAAGTAAAGTTTTAGCAATAGAACACTTTTTATAAGGCCGATTAAAGTCTACTTTTAGCTTTTGGTAAGTTGTGAAAACGGGCCTTAAACTATTAAAGTGTTAAAGGACCTTTTCGGAGACTTTTTATTTTAATTTTGAACGGAAATATTAGAAGTGCAATTAAGTTTTTTTAAACCCATAAAATGTTAAATACAACGACAATTCGAAGAAAATATAGATATGTACAATGTCTCCACTCTATAATATTTTTTTCTTTTAGTATTAACGGCCTTAATAATAAACCAGTTTTTTTTTTTAAAAAAAGGGGTAAATGTTTCTTTAAGTTAAATTTTTCAAATGTATAAAAGAAATTAAACCTGTTGTATAAAAAGAAAATGAATTCAAAAGTTATGACAATCACTTGTCATTAACCACAAAATTGAAAAAATCTATATCAGACCACTTACCACTTACGTGTGGCAGCATCTCCATCATCCACATCATCAGTAACAAGTCTGACATTCATGTCACTGAATTTAATGATATCTCATACCCATTCATACCTCATTCACATACACACATACATATTACCCTTTCTTAGCTTTTCTGTCATATTTTTTCCAAAGAGTTCTTTGGTTTGCTTTTGATTTTCCTCCAGGATGATGGAAATAATTATTTACCCATCATACACAAATATGACAAAACAAAAAGCGAAATATATAGAAAAGACAATTAATATATGAGAATGACGAACGAAGAAAAACCATCGTTAATCTTGATAGTTAAACCAAAAAGGAATACAGCTGTAAACAACAACCTTCGATGTTGGAAATGAGTGGAATGGCATGTGTTTCTTGTGTTTAACTTTGTCACAAATAAATAATTAAGAAACAATAGAAAAGAGATCACGTGTGCAATAGTTTTTGGCAAATGAATAAAGTATCTTTCAAATATTTATTTATTCTTCAAAATAAAATGAAAGGAAAATACAGTTGATAACAATAATACGATGACAATAAACAGAAAAATTCATTAAACCACATAAACATAAAAAAAATATAGAAACTCGTATCTTTGAATGAGTATTATGACGAAGATATTAAACAAATACGTATTTTGGTAAATATTTATACATATTTAGTGCGCTTAAGTTTATGAATATCCAATTTGTGAGCTTGTTTGAATATAATAAGGGTATTCACGTGTACCAATAAAACTGAGGTTTTTAGCAAGATTTGAAAACATTCAAATAAAACTAAATTACAAGATTATATTCCGTAGTGTTGCAAAATAGTAAATAATTCTTATACGTTTTTCTTATAAATATGACCGCATTTAGATTATGCAATAAACGCCGAGTTTTTCCTCTGTTAGAGTTGCTTCGAAACTCTTTTCACGGGTAATCTCGGTACTACAACAATTACAACTCGTAAAGACTTTACAAGAAAATTGTTTTTGTAAAATCTTTGTACAATGTCAAAAACGGAATAAAACAGGAAAAAAGATTATAAACAAAATTTTGGCAACCAACAATTATAAAGCTAAAAAAAGATATAAGCTGGGCTTTTAATACGTGAAATGAATTTGCCTTTCATTTTCATCTAAATTTTTTTAAATTAAATGTAAACGAAACAACTGTATTCAAAATGTTGATGTCTGACACAGATCAGCACAAACGCTTGGTATAAACATTGTCATATACTCAAATCTTTCATAGCATATTTACACGTATGCTTAACCTCTTGAAGTCAAAACTTTCAATAGTTGACTTTAAAAGGACCGATCTGTTAATATCAGGGACCGTAACAGTTATACCTTTTTTCATAAAAGTCAGATGAAAACAGGTATTTTTTGATTTTTATTTTTTTGAACAAAAATAACTGTTATTTTTTGATTTTTATTTTTTCGATCAAAAATAACAGTTATTTTTTGATTTTTATTTTTTTGAACAAAAATAACTGTTATTTTTTTATTTTTATTTTTTCGATCAAAAGTAACAGTTATTTTTTGATTTTTATTTTTTCGATCAAAAATAACAGTTATTTTTTGATTTTTATTTTTTTGAACAAAAATAACTGTTATTTTTTTATTTATATTTTTTCGATCAAAAGTAACAGTTATTTTTTGATTTTTATTTTTTCGAGCAAAAATAAAAGTTATTCTCTAAAGAAATGTACGTGATTTAATAATTTAGTTGAATTAAAATCTTTATTTTAGTGTGTAATTATCATTGGAATTTCTTATGCACATTAAAATAATTATTAAAAGTCATCTAAATTATTAAAACACGTACATTTCTTTAGAGAATAACTGTTACTTTTGATCGAAAAAATAAAAATCAGAAAATTTTTTTTCACTTACAACTACAATTCGAGTCGGAAAGAACCCAACCAATTGTTACAGGTAAGACTTAGAGTGTTTATAACTCTTATTCGCTTAAGGTTTTGTTTGTTTAATATTTTTGGCTTTTCTAAAATCTTTGGAAAAGGTTTCCTGATGAGCTGGTGTAAGCAACCGGCGAAATGCGCATAGAGGCTTGCTTTCCCTCAACAATAAATTTCAGTGTATTTATCAAATATGAAAAACTGGGAATTTAGCACGTCATACGAAGATCGTATTATAAGAAAATAACAGTTATTTTTGTTCAAAAAAATAAAAATCAAAAAATAACTGTTATTTTTGTTCAAAAAATAAAAATCAAAAAATAACTGTTATTTTTGTTCAAAAAAATAAAAATCAAAAAATAACTGTTATTTTTGTTCAAAAAAATAAAAATCAAAAAATAACTGTTATTTTTGATCGAAAAAATTAAAATCAAAATTTAAAAAATCAATATATTTTATCATTGAAAAGTGCATAAGGAACAATATGGTATACTTGAATCAGTTTTTCGACGTTTACTTCTATGTGCTTTTTTTGTTTTAAAATTCGAATATAACTGTTATTTTCGGTCCCTGGTAAATATACATTTATTTGAAAATAGAAGCCAAACTTGTTTTGAATATTTGCCAATGCTTCTGGCATATGCTTTAAAGAAAAATATAAATAAGAAGTTAATTGTATTTTATTTAAAGTTACAATTATTGTTATGTGCAGCAAACGCCACTTTTCAAAATTTATTTTTAAAAAGTACACGCAGAGAAAAAATATGGTTGGGCATGGTTACGGCAGCTAATCTATGTTTATGGTAACAATATATTGTTGGCGTACACAAAAAAATTTCATTTTTATTTAACATCAGCAATATTGTAGTTACTGTAAACATTTTAATGTCTATCGCAATTATAAATTTGAGCATTTTTGAACCAAAAGAAAATCATTTTTCTAACAACTAAATAACGATAACTTTGAAAATATAATATATTACTCACAACTATTTCATGATATTTAATAGCCATAACATGATCACTTTCTATACGTTATCAGAATATGCTTAAGATGCAAACAAAATATCTTAATTCTAATAATATTTTGTTATCGCCATTTGTAAAATAATTTTATATCAGTTGTGACGTTTGTTTTAAATTTGTCTATCGAATTATTTGTTAGTAAAACTTAAACAATTTAAAAATATATAAAATAAAAAAACAAGTTTAAGAAATCAAAAAATAAAGAAATTGTATCAACAGTAAAAAAAATTGAAATGTGCCACAAAAGAAAATATCGATGCAAAAAATTTAAATATTTTTTATTTTTGTGAAAGTGGTGCTGTGTCATATTATGATTACATCCTAACTTATTATTATGATTACCATGACAATAATATGATTTATTCTTAACGTTTTATGATATAATATTACGAATATATTTAGTCATAATATGATTCAATAATAACACTACGTGACAAAATTTTAACAAAGTCGTGACCAAATGAATCTGTCAGCTACTCTTAATGTTAATCCGAATCTGAAGTCAGAGTTGTCAAAAGTAGAACAGTTTTTGAGATATTTTGTTATTTGTGCTTTTAAAAAAGATGATTGGACTGAAATGCAAATATCTTTAAGCGGATTATGTTTTTCTTTCTTTTTAGTGAAAGGTTATAAAATTTCTAAAATAACCATGGATTGCTAGTGAAGATTGGTCAACAAATGACAGAGTAACAGGGGACAAAAGTTCAAGCTTCATTGAAAATTTTATGATTTTGTTCAATTTTGCTCTTTTCAAGTTAATTTTTTTAAACCAATAATTTAAAAATCTTAATGTTATATTGCATGCGACATTAGATTATTTTAATATTTTGACAATTCTGACATCATATTCGGATTCAGCGCAAAATTTAACATAAAGATTAGGTGTCAAATTCATTTGGTCAAAAGACTGTCACGTAGTGTTATCGTAATACCATCATGAACCTAATCATAATATGTTGTTCTTAGAATATGTTTACCACAACCATGTTTTTTCTTTGCGTGTAGGTTTTTGTATTGCACACGTGTACTTACGGCTGTGAATTGAGTTGTTGACATTTTTTTGCTTTTGCTTTAACTTCATTTTTTTACGGCAATAAAGCAAAGCCAGAGTGAAATTTATTTTTATGTGTTGGTATGAGGAATTTGCAGCATTCGCCAGACAGTGGCGTGTAGTGCAAAACAGTTCTTAATAAACTTTAAAAAAGTTTATATTGAGGTAAATTAATGCTTAATATTTCAGAAACCATACAAGTATTCGAGAAAAAGGTTTTGGATTCAGAAACGTGGTGTACAAAATATATATACTTAATATATATACCATATAACTTTACTCAATTTATTATAATTGGCCGGTAGGGCAAACCAATAATGAACTCAAGACATGCTTTAAACGCCAACCTTATTCAACAATTGTGTTGGTAGAATATATAAAACTCTGTTTAACAATTATTTAACTGAAAAATTTCAAATAAACACTTATGGCCGATTTCACCAATTTATTTATACATAAAATTTTGTTTAAATTCGTTTTTCATGTCAAATAAATATAAAACTTTATACTATATTCAAAACTATATTTAAATCTAGTGATATAAAATAGTAAAAGTAGAATGAAAATATTTTTAAATATTTATAAAATATTACTAAAATAAAAACTAATGCAAAGATTTTGTATATGAGAAATTTAATGTTAATTTAACATTGAAAATTGTAAAATTTGTATTTTACTTTTATATTAACTCCATTAAGCGAATACCCCTTCTAATATATAATAATGTATAATGGTGCTTAAATGCTTGCGGCATAATTCATTAATATTTGCTTCTTATCAACATCAATGTCATCAAACGTACATACGTTACGTTTTCCAGAGTGTGTTGAAAGTATGAAGGATTTAATCACACAATAAGGTATAAACAACACACATACGCATCCTGGCAAACGTTTTAAATAACAATAAGTCATGTGTCATTTGTAACTTTACATACGCACATGTTCATATAAATAATTCATTCTAATATGCCTCCAAACGTAACGAAACAATAAAGTAAAAGGAGCCAAAAGTCTTAAAGTGGCTTAAGAGACAGAAAAGTGTCCTTAACGGTTTTAACATTACCAAACTTGTTGTTGTTGCTGTTTAACAACTATTTGATAAATTATTTAATTTATTGCAGATGACAAGTTACTCTTACTGTAAAATGTTATCAGGATCGAAAGGTTCGAGAGAAAGTTTTCTTAGAATGTAAGTATGATTTTTTTTTTTAATTAAATTTATTACACAAATTTTAACCTTTTCTGAGAACTTATAAATCATACAATTAGTCACACAATTTCTTTCTTGAAGGCGGTGTTTTTATGAGCGTTTAAAGTACTGACCACAAGAAACATGTTTCATCTTTTAAATGTTACCCAAAGGTCTAATAATCCTTAATTTTACCTTCGTTTAGAAACTATTTTTAGTGTCCTTAAAATAATTTATTTATTCCCTAAAATAGCAACTTTTGTTTGGTTTTTTGTGCTTTATTTGTACAAATATTTGTCAGTTTGAAATATAATTTATATTGTGTTGAAAATATTTGTTGTAGATTTGGTAGATTCTGCAAAAGTGTAATAATTTAAAATTATATTTCTTTTTAGTTTAGTCCGGGCTGTGCATAACTCTTAAGGGGCTTTTTTGCTTTAATTAAAGTTTTGTTAAGAAAAGGTGCTTGAAAGAATTGAATCATAAAATCTAGTTTAACCTTTTACTTTTAGGAAAGCTCTTTTGTGGTCGAAAAATCAAAGTTAAAATCATTTGTTTCGATTTAATTCCAGCAAAAACTTCGCTTACTTCTTCAAAATCAATAGCTTCTTTCACTCATTATTTAGTAGCTTTCTTCTATAACTACTTCTATAATAACTTATATAACTACTTTTTTCTGGATGTCTGTAGGTAAAAAAATAATGACTTTCTTTTGAATGCATTCAATTTGGGACTTCCCTTGTAAAATTCATTGGTTGTTTCAGTAGAATTGTAAGAAGTGCTTTTATGATTTTCTCATTACTCAACACATTATTTTGGTGGCGAAGTTTTTACTGGGTAATTTGATATTGATTGAAATATAAAACATCATTCCTTTCAAATCCTGCCAGAAATATTCTAAACTTGATGTGTGTGTTTGTGCAACTTTTCATGTGCTTATTTCCTTTTAGTTGATAATTTATATATTTAGGCAAATATTTTTGTAATCAACCCTTTTATGGTCTTTTTTTTCTTCGGTGACTTTTAGTTTTAGTGTGAAAAAGTTTTTTTTTATCAAGTTTTGTTGTAGAAAGTTTTCATAAGAAAACTACCTTAATGTTATCTAATGTTTCCCCAGAGGTAAAAGATTTATAACTTTTATATGTGTAGTCTTTTAAAAGGGTGTTTTTTAAGCCCGATAGAATTTAGGAAAGGGTTAGGAACGAACTGTCATATTGGCAACTCTTTTAAAATTTTTGACCATCATCAAGCTTTAACAACTTTAAAAATCAAACATTGATTTGCGATAAGGCTTTTTGGCTAAACGGGTTTGTTAAATAACAAAATCTACAGACTCCCCCAAAAAAATGCAACGTTTGGTTTGGTTAACACGTTGTTGCAATCATTGGTTCTGGAGCACCCGTTACTTTCATTGGATTTCTTTTGAAAATATGGATGATATTCATATAGTCGGGCGACATATAGTTTTATACGAATGGAGCAACGTACTATAAGGCGACAGGCACCATCAACTTGTTGAAACCAAAATTTTGCGGTAAGTTGATTTCGACAAATGAGCCTGTCAATTAACATTTTAAGCCTAGATTACACTACCTCACAAGTCTTACGTTTTCCATGAAACTTTGTGAGATAGAAATCTAATGAGTTTTGTTGCGACTGTCAAAAAATCTAATGTAACATGACAGTTTGTGTTCACACCATCACACAAAGTATAAACACTCACTCATGCAACCCTGATCCAATGAAAAGTATTATTGTTAAGAAATTTTTCAAAAAACGATGAAGTCGTATGGGATGTCAAACTTTTTCTTAATACTTGTCATTTTCGTGACACATTGCATTCACACTATCACACTTTGTCATATTACTTGAGTTTTTGACATGTATTTATACAAAATATAATAGTGTAATCTAGCCTTAAGATCGTGCGTCTGGATATCTTTTGATAATATTTTATATGGTTTAGTGTAGTCACTGATAAAGCGGCAACAATTAGCGTTTTGGAGGCCAACATTGCTTGTGTTTGTCCTAGCATCCATCAGCAATGCTCGAGTAAGTGGCCCAAAATTGGACGTCCATAATGCGTTTCGACAAGAACAGCGATAAAAATTTTATTTTCTGTATTAGTTTTAAGTCTTAAAAAACACCCTTTACATGCACGAGAAAAATTGAAATCCGCATAAATTTGTATGGAAAAGTTTTAATAAAGAAAAATTGTTTCGCTGTCAGGAGTATGAGAAATTTGGAACGAAATAAAACTTAAAACTATGTATGCATTAACATTTGCACCATTTTAACATGTGGTTGCAAAAAAGCTCAAGTCAAATAATTGTGTTTCTGAGTTATTGAAGATTAAAAGTTTCTGGTCGCTGCAAACATCAGTAAAAGCCTTACACAGAAAAAATTATTTTTCCAATTCAAACAAAAAATTTGTAGAATCAAACAATTTTTTGTTTAAAATCGGTCCTACAAACAAATTCGCATATTCAAACAATTTATTTGCATTTTGTTTATTGAAAAAAAACGCCGATTTTTTCAAACAAATAATTTTACAGAATCAAACAAAAAGTTTACTGAAATTCATATAAATTTCAAACAAATTATTTTGCTGAATCAAACAAAAAAGTTTTGGCAGAAGCAATGACGCGCACACAAGCAAGCACTGTTGGCGAAGATGAAGCAGAGCAGAGCGGCCGGCTGGCTTTGATACACATTTTTTTGTTGGAATAATTTTTGAACGAAGTCATATTTATACTCACAGTGTTTTTCTTCATTACTCACTGTTGCTTTATCCTTTCCTTTGCTAATGAAGAAGAAATGTAACCAAAAACGGCGGCAGACCGACTCGATATGTTTTCCGCCATCATTCTATTTTTGTATTTGATGTATTTAAACAAACTATTTGAAAAAATTGAATACGGGATTTGGTTTTTTTTTACCAACTTTGAAACCAACCAAAAATTTATTTTGTTTCTAATGCTGGGTACACACTATGCAACACGTTTACGCAATCTAGTGAATTTAATTCATTTTCATTCATTTCAGATTGCATCAACATCAAAACGCTTTGATATTTTGAGGTTGCATTGAAACAGATTGCATGTAGGTTGCATTGTGTGTACCCAGCATTATAATGTGTTTTTTCTGTTGTTTAAAAAAAATGAAACGTTTTTTTTTACCTGCTATTGTTTTTGTTGTTTTTTTACTACAAACCTCGTCACGCTATTTTATCATTTTTCTTATTGCTGTACTTTTTTAAAGCGTCCAAAAATAGACTGCATGTGTTTTTTGTTGTAGTTCTTATATTTCACATAAAGAAGTGCTGCTTACAATCAATAAAAAAAATGCAAAAAGACGAAAACATTAAAGAGCGTTAAATATTTCATACAAAATTATGAAAACTTCGAACCAATAGCGCGCTTATTAAATTTTTGAAGAGTTGTCTACATTTTTGTTGGTTAAATAAAAATCAAACAAAAATATTGATTGAATCAGTAAAAAAATTTGTAGAAATCAAAAAAATTTTCAAACAAGCGTTTGTTTGAAAATAATTCGGCAATAATTTTTTCTGTGTATGACACTACATTTTTAATGCATTGTTCAAGTGTTGGTAGGTAGTGCAAATATAATGTAATAGAAAATTTTACCAGCTGCAAAGAGTTCAGCTGTTTTAAGATAAATAGCAAACTGTCAAAAAAATTTAAAAAGGTTATCGATTAAAAATTAGGATATGTCAAAAAATAATGTACAATTGTTTAACTCAAAATTTACATTTCAAGCTTGTATTATTAAAAGTGTTGCTGAATCATCGTTTTAGGGGCAAATTCAGCGATTTACCGAGAAATTAAATTTTTTAATTAATCATTATCATTAAACATTTCCTTTAATGTTAATTCAAAGTAGGGATGCCAATCGGGAATGATTTTAGAAAATCCCGGTGTTCGGGATTTTGAAATCCTGATCCCGAAATTCCGTGATCTTTGGATCCCGGGATTTTGGGATTTTTCGGGATTTTTTTAAAATAAATAACACTTTTTTTTATTTATTTATGAATTTTTAAAAGGTTTTATAAATACATATAACATATATTTTTAAAAAAGTAAAATAAGAATTATAATAATAAAAAATACAACTGAAATATAATTTTTAATAAATTCAATAAAAACGAACATTTTTGCACACAAAAGTTAATAATTAAAAATCCCGGGATTAATAAAAATAAATCCCGGGATTCGAGATTTTTCAATCCTGAAAAATGCCGGGATTTCGGGATTCGGGATTTCCCGTTTGGCATCCCTAATTCAAAGCGAATCAGCGAATGTATTGGGAAATCTTCTTTTAACTAATTTTTAAGTAGCTGTGCAATAGTTTTTATTTCTGCTAAGTACATTTGCATTAAATTTGGGGACGTTAGACTTTTTTGCAGCAAGAATAAAAAGATATGATTTGTATAAAAGAGAAGTTAAACTTTGTTAAAATACGTTTAGTTCGGGTTGAAAAATGTTTTTCTTATAATGGGTACTCTTTAACTAAGTGCCGCTTTAAATTGAGCGATTTTCGCCGCGTCACGTTTTATTGTTTCTTCCTGAAAGTTGCGTTTGAGTTGGCCAATATTTATTTTAGCATGCTATATTGCATGAGAAAACGAATAGAAGAGTTTACGCACTTGTGTCCACCAAGGCGAATTCAACAACAGGTGGTGTCGAAATACCATCTGATTTTAAGAGTTCGAACCAATTAGTTTTAATTTGTGGCTGTTTTGTTAGGAATGGTTGACATTTCGAATAGAAAACTCTTACAATTCAATACAAAAAACCCTGTGTTTTTACCGTTGTTTTTGGATTGCTGTAGTATCGACACCAACTGCAGTGGAATTCGTCCCATCACAAAGTAAGAGTTGCGGCGACCAGAACCACTCAATGAAAAAGGGCCACTAAGTAATATAATAGTTTTGCTTTTTTTACCGTCTAATACGCAAGTTTGGATGGGTTCGTTCCCTTAATTTTTTTTTGGTTATATCGGAGTGAACATTTCGATATGTATTGTCAAAAACCTTGCCTAATTTCTGCGTCATTTTTTCACTATTGTCAACACTACAGTGCATACAAAATACAGTTTATTCTCATTATTTTAAATAAAATTTACAAAAATCTTTCAATCTTCTATCACCCCATCGTGTTCTTCGTCCATTTATATGGAGTATGCTCTATATTTATGACAATTAAGTTGGCCAAATAGCAAATGTCTTTCTTTTATGTTCATAAGAGGAATTTTTCTAATATTTGCTTGCTTTATTTTTTAACATATTCATTGCAATAATATTAATTAATGAAAGTAGTCTTGTATGGAGGACTTTAAAAGAATATTCTTCCACTAAACTTATTTTTTTGAAGGGGGTATAGGTATAAATTTTAAAAATATAATAGTTAATTTTTTTTTTAATTTTTAGTAGCTGTTTATTATTACTTTACATTTCTAACGAATTATTTTTATTACAAGTTCTAAACATTTATTTTACATATTTTCGATGCAAAAAGTGATTTTTAATCTCAGCAATCACTGAAACCATGAAATTTTCAATCAGTAATTTTAAATAAAATTTTATGATTGCACACGAAAAATGTTGTTTGTTTAATTGTGAAGATACATAATTATAAAAAACTTTTAAGCGTTATCCTTAAGGAAACAAAAAATGTACTACTGCTTCCTCTTCCAAAAAATTTCAAAAATACTAAAAACACAATATTTAACGTTTTTTCCCAACCAACAACAAATTAAGCACACAAATCTATAGAAAATGTTTGAAAAGAATGCAAAGAATGTCAGCATCTTAAAAGGGGTGGGAGTATTAAAATTATAAAGCGAACATCAAGGAAGTTTGAAAAGAAGAACAAATTAGCGGTATCATAACCAACATTGCCTTGGAGGCTTTTACTATTAATTAACCCCTTTAAAATAGATTTTTTATGTTACATCGTCGTCTTTATCTTTTTCAATGTTCAGACTCGTCCTATTCAAAGTGTTCTCGTAGCATCAACATCATAATGCAACATAACGAATGTTGCGTAATGCCAAAAAATTTTAAGCTGATAAAAAAAACAACACCATCACTGTAGAAGGCTGCTGTTTCTTGCGTTTATTATTGAAGAAAACTTTTCGAATTGTTAAAAGAAACAAAATGAGAATCTGAGAAGTTGAAATAAAAAAAAAAAATTGTTAAACTTTTTCCATTAAAGCACAAGCCACAGGAATGAAACAACCCACCAACCAACGAAACGGGTGAACGAATGGAAAAGTAAAAATTTATGAAGCGTTTAATTGAATAAATTAAAGAAAATAATAATAATAATACCTTCCATCCAAAAAAAGAAAACAAAAACAATAATAACCTAAAGGATTAAAATCAACGGAATTATTTAAGAAGAGAATAAAAGAAATAAGAAGTAATCATTTGGTCATAACTTTGATACAGAGTTCAGCTTTTGGTATGTACGAGGGCGGGTCAATAAACCGTGGCTTTTGAAATGAAACACACTTTTCAAATAGAATACAAATATTGCGGGAATCATCAAAAAAACAATTACTTTGTAAGATAATCCAATCGTTTGAGTCAAATCTCTTTCCGCCGAGCAGTTTCTTAAGGTTTCGAAACAATAAATAGTTACTAAGGGCAAATAACAAGAACAGGTCGGCTCAGGGAGCAATTCGTAGTCTAATTCATGGATTTATGTAAAAAAAAAATGCACATAACTTTTTCTTGGCCGAATTTAGTTAATGTGACACGCACGTGTAGTGTTCTTGTAGTGTATGCGTTCTGTATTTTCATGTGACTTCTGTCACTTGCAATATTATTTATGGAGAAGCACAAACGTATGGGCTGCACAACAAGTACATTCAAAATTCACTACGCGAACACTAAAAATATAGAATGCATACGCTAAAAGAACACTAGACTTACGCTTAAAGAACACTACACGTACGCTTAAACAAGGTCGGTACGTTATCTTAGTATTTGTGCTTGTCAGCTCAAAATCGTTGTGTACCGTATTTTATTTGTGTATTAATTAAGAGACTCGAACATTATTTTCAGAGTTGGTGTTGTCAAAAAATACACTACCACAAAATCTGGTTGTGGTGAATCCACACTTCGTCCATGGTTAAGAAACGGCGGAAGAGCTCGTTCTTATTGCGGTTAAACAACGCCAAACATTCTTGCGAATTTGTCGCAAGATTGCGTTTATGGCAGATTGTGAACAAACGCAGCACTTATTTATAAGATATTCAGGAAACCACTTTTTTACCATTGGAATAATGGCGCAAAGCTGCCGCGATACTTATCAACGTTTATAAAACTGCAGTCAAAGTAGAAAAGTTGCCATTTCTTCCACTTCCTCATTTGTCATTTGCCAAGGAAAAAAACTGTTGCTTTTTTTCTGATTCCTTAAATGCAAGCAGTCGCTGTCAAACCAACTCAAAAAGCGAAAAGTTTTACATTAATTTTCGTTTTTTGTTCGACAGTTTTTGGTTTCGAACGCAGTTTTTTAAACCCCAATATTTATCAAGCTTGCCTTGGTTTTAGGCATGGATTTCCGCAAAAAACTAATGCCTACTGAGCATACGAAATTCACTTTTAAATCCTTAAATCACTGCTATCCATGCAATTATGCAATTTATTAAAATTTTGACAGGAGTCAACTGTTAACAGGCAACTGTTGACAGCAGTATCATTGCCCATTCAGTTTAGAGGTGGGAAGTTCAAAAATCACGGGCTTACTAACCGACCCTCGTTGTACCAAGAATGGGACGAAACATACTTCGTTGTTTAATAAGAAATGAACAGATTGAAACTCAGTAATGTGAGCGCAAACAGTTAAGCCAAATTTAAATTTATTTTAACAAAATTGATTTTTTAATTACCCCGCTAAATGTGATGCTAAAGTAAGTTAAGTATGCACCTTTTTGTAGATGGTATAAAGATCTTGGAAGTCTAAACTGTCGCAGTGGTTTTTGGTTTCGAGTTTTTTTATATTAATTTTTTTTCAACTACTCACACTAAATCATGAAGAATACAAAACCACTTGTTCTATAAATCACCAAAAAGTGTCTAAAAGGAAGCTTAACTTTCTACACAAATATTTCGCTTGTTTTTCTCTATTCTGGCTTAATTTTTTGCACATGTTTGTAAAGGCATACATATATATTGGGTGGGTCAAGTGATCAGTATCTTTTGAGTGTTTAGATTATCTATATATATAAAAATTAAAAAGGTTTATCTGCTTGTCGGTTTGTATGTTTGTTTGTTGGCTTATATACTCCTAAAGTACTATACCTACTTATTTTTCCGATAGGGGCAGGGGAAGTGGTACCCTCCATTGGATGCCATTATTAAGTTTCTCATATCTTAAGAGTCGCTGCAACCATTTTCTAGAACGCTTTTCAGTAGAATCTTCTGAGCCCAGAAATTTAAATAAAAAAGCAGCAGGAGAAGTGGTACCCCCATAGGACGCCAGTGTTAAATATCGCATATCTTAAGAACTGTGGGTATATACGGTAGCCTCAGGAGGAGAAATCCCCCCTATGGGATGCATATATTAAATATCGCGTAACTGAAGAACTATTATAGCGTGAGTCTTCAAACGTTGTTTAAGTTACTATAACACTTAAAATTTCAAAATAAAAATGGGCAAGGTGGAAAAAACAATAAATACCGCATATCTGAAGACTTTTGTCTTCACTCTTTAAAGGACCCGCTTTTATGGTAAACTTGACCTTTCAAAATAAAAATAAAGCGGTTAGGTGCAGGGGGAGCAATACATGTTTACAAATGCATCCTGTGAACCCCAAAAATACAATAGACTTCTAATTTTGTCGATAGAGGCAGGGGATCAGTACCCCCATAGAACGCAACTGTTAAATCAAAATTATGACTAAGTTTAGTTCAGCCTAAACGGCTGAAGTTAGAGACATGAAATTTGGACAGTGAATAAGACTTCCATCGAAAAGATTCGCAGAAAAGAAATTTTTGGAAATTTAAATATTTAGAGTGTGAAATAGGCTATAAATGTTTGTAAAATTCCAAGTAGGCGTAGAACCTTAGAAACAAAGACAGTATGGATAACTCCATATCTGGAGAACGGTTACACAAAAGTTTTCAAATTTAAAACAAATAACTTTGTTTACAATGCACAACATCTGCCAAAAAGTGGACTGAATAGGAAAAGTGGGAGTGGCTCCTCCATTACAAAGATAATAAAGTTATTTGCGTCACAAGTTTGCAAAAAAGCAAAAGTGCAAAAAAACAAAAACCACATAGTCAATTAGTTGTACATAAATAATTGTCTATGTAGTTGTTGTTATGTTTTTGCACTTTTGCTTTTTCGCAAAGGGTGCAAGTTGGGACGTAAATTACCTTAGTGTAAATAACAGTGATCCGGGGAACGGGTTTGTACAAATATTTAGTTTGGTTATCAATACACAACATTTATTAAAATGTGAGCTAGATTGGAGAAATAGGCGTGGCGTAGTACCTTCAATACAAAGACAATTTTGATTTCTTTATATCTGGTCACAGTATGTAAAAGTTTTAAAATTTGCAACAAATAGTAAGCTTTTCTTTACAAAATATCTATCTAAAAGATGGCTGGATTCGAGAAATGGGCATGACACCTTCAATATAAGCACAATATATCGACCCATTTGCGAGAAATTATCGTAAATGCCAATTTTTTTGAAATTGAGTTTTTGATGCAATCTTGTTCTACATTCAAAGAGACGTCGCCTGACAAAATATTGTAGGCGAATTCCACTTCGTTGCTCCAAAAATTGAATGTATATTTTCATATTTATATTGCAAGTGATAGCAGAGAAAATTATAAAAATGGCTCTCCTGTAAAATTTGGTTTTTGTAACATACGATAATTTCGCGCAAAGGGGTCGATATGTTTCTGTATATCAGTAGAACGGTAATAGTAAAAGTATCTTAATTTGGTACTATTTGCTCCGTTATTTATACTCAACATTTGTTTTAAAAAATTATACTAATTTTATTTCAATGGGGGAAGCGAAGCGCACCGGGTAAAGCTGTTATTGGAGGGCTCAGAGCAGAACCGAACCAAATTTCAAATTTGGTGCGGAAATCTCCGCAAAATTTGACTCAATCCAGTTCTGTAATCGGGTAAATCAAAAACAGTTTAGTTCCTAAGGTAACGGTAATAAACCCAAGTCAGTGGCTCCAGTAATTAACCTTCATAAGGTCTTCAAATTTGCTGACGTTAACGGTCTTCGGGTCAAATTTGACCAATATAGAAAGTTTTATATAAAAAGTTTTTTTTTTTTTTTTAATAATAATTTATTTTTATTATTGAATCTTTCTTATCGAAATTTACAATATGTATTCAAATCTTAATTCTACTTGTTGTTTATTAGTTGTTACCTGTGTAACCACTAACTGCTGTATTCAAATTTTTAAGACTGTCTTCTAGTAAGGCTCAAAGTATCGGTTCTTTTTAGCCTCTGGTGACCTTCGAACTGAAGCAAACCCCGAGCGAGGTAGTTAGGGTGAACCATTAGTTTATCGATGTAGCTTATTGAATATTTTTTAATTTCCTCCTGGATAGTGGGGACGTTGAGATCTCTGTGGATAATATCATTACGTATATACCATGGGGCGCAGACAATTTGTCGTAATATTCTAGACTGTCTTCTTTGAAGCTTTTGGATGTTAGATGCGCATGCAGTACCCCATAATTGGATGCCATATGTCCATATTGGTTTTATGATGGACTTGTATAGAAGAACTTTGTTGTCTAAAGACAAGTTTGAGTTTCTACCGAGAAGCCAATGTAGTTGAGCTGCTTTAAGTTTCATAGCCGTTATTTTCGCTTCGATATGACGAGACCAGGTCAAACGTCTATCTATATGAACTCCCAAGTACTTTACATGGTTTTCTACCGGAACAGTGATGTTATTTATTTTTACTGCTGGGCACGTTTGTCTTCTGAGCGTGAAAGTTAAGTGAGCACATTTAGCCGGGTTAACCTTTATTCTCCATTTTTCTAGCCATGCCTCTAGTTCATTGATGTGGGACTGCAGATTTTGCGATGCGACTTTTGGGTCATGGTTAACGCTAATAAATGCTGTGTCGTCTGCAAATGTAGAGGTATGCGTGCTCAGGTTTGTTGGCATATCCGCTGTGTATATTATATATAGAAGCGGTCCTAATATGCTGCCTTGGGGAACACCAGCAGTAATTTTCTTGAGGGGGGAGTATTTATCTTGCGACCTTACTATGAATGTTCTGCCTGTTAGATAGCTCTCCAGAAGCTTGTGAGTGTTTTGAGGAAGCATTCGTGTTATTTTGATGAGTAGCCCATCATGCCAAACTTTGTCAAATGCTTGGGAAATGTCTATAAACAGGGCTGAGCAGTATTGCTTTTTCTCAAACGCCGATCTAATAAGGGTGACAATTCTATGCACTTGCTCTATTGTACCATGTTTCGCTCTGAATCCGAACTGGTGATCCGGGATGATGTCGTGTTCATTTAGATGAGGAGTTATACTTAAAATGAATATTTTTTCGAAAAGCTTTGATAGGATTGATAATAAGCTTATCGGTCTGTACGACGCAACCTGGCTAGCATCTTTTCCTGGCTTGGGAATCATAACAATTATAGACTTCTTCCATGAGGATGGGAAGTATCCGACTCTTAATATAGCGTTAAAAATGAACAGCAAGATTCTGGAAGCAGACGAAGGTAAGTTTCTTATCATTGACCCTGTGATACGGTCAAGTCCGGGAGATTTTCTAATATTCACTTTTTCTATTGCAGATTTTACTTGAGTAATGTTAAATTTTAATGGATGGTTTACCTTATCAGGAATGGTTGGACGACAGGAACAAGTATGTGTATCATGTGGCGTGAAAACTTTCTCAAGATGGCCCGCGAAAGCGTTTAATTTTTCATCTGTGTTTTTCGCCCAAGTGCGGTTTTCCAGTCTTAATGGAGATTCTTGGGTTATAGGGCATTTCATATGCCGTACAGCCTTCCATAAGCTATAATTGGAGTTTTTTGTGGCATCTAGGCTGTTTAGATAGCCTTCTATTGCAGACTCGTGGTTCTGTCTCAATTTGTTGCGAAGAGTTGTCAGGCATAATTGTAGTTGGGCCTTAGTGGTTGGGGAACGACTGTTTTGCCATTGTCTTCTTAACTTCCTTTTTTCTCTGATAAGGGTCTCTATATCCGTCGATGTATTGTAAGGAGCACGTTTAATTGTCCGCTTGATTGGGGTTGCATTTCTTGCTGCAGCATCCAAGACTTCTGTAAATCGGTCGACAGCTATTTGGATGTCAGATGAATTTTTTAGGGGAATGCACTGTGATAGGTGAGAGCTCACATACATTTTATACTTTAACCAATTTGTGTTTCTGTTTGGATAGGAAAACCAGTTTGCAGCTGCGGCGTCAGAGTTACATTTTAAAATGAGGATTGAAGGTGAATGATCAGACGAAAGATCATAGGAGGAACTAACTAGTACTTGATCGCGCTTGATGTTTTTGATTACAGCAAAGTCAATAAGGTCTGGTAGCTTGTTGAAGTCGGTTGGCCAATAGGTAGGCTCACCACTCGATACCACATCAAAGTAATTTGCAGTTACGGTATTATATAGCTGATTACCTCTAGGACTAATAAGTCTGGAGCCCCAATATGTATGTTTAGCGTTGTAGTCGCCAGCAGCAATGAATTTCTGGCCCAATGTGGAGAAGAAGTTGAGAAATTTATCGTGTAGAATTTTGTGCCTCGGGGGACAATAAACGGATGTTAACGTTAGTTTGAAATCAGTCAGATTTATAGATGTGGCCTGGATACAATCTTCTTCGAACTCTGGCAATGGTAAGTGTCTGATGTGTTTGTGCACAATTATGGCTGTGCCACCACACGCTCGTCCGCTGGGATGTTTTGTGTCATACGTAAGGTAACCATTTACCCTAAAGCAGTTTTTATGAGTAAAGTGTGTTTCAGAGACAAGAAGTACGTCGATTTCATGCCTATGAAGAAAGTTTGCAACTTCGTGTTTATGTTGGGATAACCCGTTTGCATTCCAGAAACATATTTTTAACTGGTTCATTTTTTGTTGAGTAGAACTTGCAGGAGCATGTTCTGGTTTCGCATCATTTCCTGAAACATGCTCTGCATAGTGGCCATGAAGTTATTCATAGTTTGAATTAAATTTTCAATTGAGGTAGGCATTTGTGGACCTTCCCTAGGAACATTAGCGTATGGAGGTTGCTTTGCGTTGGAAGTACTCGGGGGATTTTTCGCATTAGGGTTTCCTTTTAGGACTTGGGCATATGATTGGTTTTGTTTGTTTGTTTGTGTAGTACTAGCAATAGAGCCAGCGGCTTGGCTGGGCGCATGTGATGGACCATATTGGGAGTGAGTATATTTTTGAACTAAAGCTGGTTTTTTTAAATGCAAGAAGACTTTACAACCCCTATAGTTTGCCGTGTGATTTTCGCCACAGTTGCTGCATTTCTTGACATTTGGGTCAACTTTAGAACGATTACATTCGGCGGTTTTATGAGCGTCGCCACAAACCACACATACGTGAGGCAATTTACAATATGATTTTGTATGCCCATATTCCTGACAGTTTGTGCATTGGGAGGGACCCTTTCGTTTTATTGGCTCCTCAACAGTTATTCTTCTGTTGAGTAGGTAGCGCAAGTTGTATATGGGATGAACTGAATTTTTGGTTTTGAGAACCGATGAATCAAACGATATCTCAATGCGGTGCAGTGGTTGGGGAACTTTGTTCCTGTTCAAAATGTTATGAACCGATTTTACCTCGTACCCCTCTTGCTCTACGGCAGATTTTATTTCATCTGTAGGAACGGAACTATCTATGCCTTTTATGACAATAATCAATCCCTTAGCACTTTTTAATTGGTATGTATAGTAGCTTTTATTTTCTGCGTCCAGGTGTCTTGATATAATACGAAAGTTCGTTTCTGTACTGGCTTGAATTTTGGTCTCTTGAATTTGTCCGCGTCGTATAGAAACGACGTAGAAATTGTTCTTACCTACAAGTTGAGTCAACATGTTGACTATGCTATTTGATGTTTGCTCCCGCAGATAGATAGGTGGCGGTTTAACTTCTTTAGTGGCTGTCCCATTAGCTAATTCTGCTTCTTCATCGTCAGGTATGGATAGTACAGAGAATCTGTTACCATTTGTTGGCAAAGAGACTACGTTAGAGCCTTTGTATTGTTTGGCCACGCGTTCCTGTTGGGTGGACCTAGGGCTAGCCTTTCTCTTAGTTATTGTTATATATCTGTCCATGCCTGTTTGCACTTTAGTACTTTTTGGTACAGCTCCTGTATTTGTTAATGCAAATCGTGATGTTCCAGGTTTTTCGTTATTATTCCTCTGGTCAGACGGCTTCACACTTTGAACCACATTTACGGTCGGATCAACACACTTGCTCAGGTTGGGCACACTTGAACTTAAATTTCTGTATGGAAAACCAGTTGCGCTGGCAATTTTTGCACTTAAAAAATGTTTGTTTAATTCAGGGTATCGAATGTTTTCATTGCTCACGCTCGGGGAGCTTACCACAATATACGCATTTCTGCTATTTGTGCTGGGCCTACTCTCCTTATTGGGAGTATTTGTGAGGCTCATTCACAAATCTCTTCGGGCACACTAGTTATTGTTCTTTTTTTTTCACCTATTACAAATATTTTTTTTTTCACCTACGGTAAATATTTTTTCACTTTTTTTTTTTTTTTTTTATTATATTATTTTTTTTTTTTGTATTTTTGTTACTCACTGATACACGTCCGTACTCGTCAAGAGCTAGTTCGCAACTGATATAAAAAGTAGTATGTTTTAAAAGTTGATATTTTATTTCTAGATTTATTCAGTATATTGAAGCTGTATTTATTGTAAACATTCATTTCGAATACAAAAGTATATTTAACATAAAGTGGTGGTATGTGTGTTGTGACATAATTGGCAACGACATATTTTTTCCTAGGTTTTGGTTGAAGATGACGGATACTGTTCCTGCTCAGCTATTACATGCACTTTTTTGAAGTTTTTCGTGAAAATTAGTCTTTGGGTAATGTTTTTGGCTGCTTGATATAGGGCGCAGCAAGTTGAAAACCTAAATTTACTAAGAAATGTCGACGTTTGGCAAAACAGTTTTCGTTCTAGCAATGTTTAGCTGATGTTAATGATAGCCTTTAGTTACCAAAAGCTCTGGTGGCAATTCATTATTGTTTTAACATATAGTTCTTACTAAAGTAATTTGATTCTCTAGCAAATTTCCCAATTAGTACGATGTAAAATAATTGTCTGAGTCATACTGTGACATTTCAAACCGACTGTCAAAGCAAGAACTACATGCATACTTTTGTTTATTTTAGGCAAAGCTTCTATTTATTTGCTTGTATACGGTTGTATATTCCAGGCGTAACTAATCAACTCATCAATTTCATAGCTCACGTCTCGGCGCAAACTTCTCTAAAACTTGGCGTGCACTGCGAGAATCCTTGTTGTCAAATCTTAGTACTCTCGAAAGGTTCAACGGCAAGATTGCTCTTAAAATACGTTTGCCTTCCGAAACGTCCTACAAAACGTTTGTACTTTCATTATTTGATCTATACAAATATCCAATCAATACACATTTACCTGCATTATTAGCAAAATTCAAAATAACGCATGTCACAGGAGGTGGAAAAAATAAATAACAATTGGAAATTTCTAACAAAAATTTATGAATTTTACTACAGGTTAAATATGACCCAAAGACATTAATGGCCAATTTTCAGGATTGATATTAAAACACATTTATTTTTAAAATCGTTTTAAACACAAAATTCTCTTCTTCACTAAAAACTTAAGTGAAACTTAATTCACCGTTGTGGTACACCTAATTTCAACTTAAGTTTCCATTGTAATATTTTAGCAAGGTGACCTCTATATCACAACAATACAACAACAACAGGCAAAGCATTAACGGTCAGCTGTTTTTTTTTCAGACCACCTTGTAAATAAATACACTTTTTTATATTTTTTTTTTGTATTTAGTAGTGCTACCATACTTTTATCTTAATTAAATAAGACTTTTCAAATAAAACTCAAAAAACCAATCTGTTTTAAATACGATTTAAGTTTGTTATGAAAATTAACTTAATATTGATTTAAATACTATGCTGAAAATTGGGCATAAGTGTAAAGAATTTTATAAATATTATTTTCGCCAATATTTTTTTCTGAAAACCTAACGTAGTTGTTAGCATTTAAAATTAAATAAAAGTCATAAAATATAAAAAATATAAGTCACTCACTCTTAGAACAAATTTTACTTTTATTTCAAAATGGGTAGGATTTGACCCGAAGACCTTATGAAGGTTAATGCAAATTTACTTACTCAAACTCAATATATTTTCGAATTTTCTTTTTTGACTTGGTTCGCTTCAGCTCTGAGCCCTCCATTTGATGATTAGATATTAAACCAGAATATGGTTGTTGGTTTTTTATCTGCGTTCAGGCTGTTTATTTTTACTATATCTTAAGTATTTTTTTGAATTTTAAAATAAAATACATAAAAACTGTTACACATTTCTGGAAAACGTACACATTTTCCGACACATTAATATATAATATATATATATATATATATATTTGTCTTTGATGATGTTGACGGTTAAAGTTATCGCTGTCTTAATTTTCTAAGTAACACATCCCTGATTTCTTAAAAAAAATTGGCAATTTCTCAATAAGTGACCAATTTGTCGTTTATTAATTAAAAATAGAGAAAAGCAAACTAGGCAAAAGAAGTATTGTGTCTATTTCTAAAACATAAAGGATGTCGTCGTTTATTTAAGAAACAAATATTTAAGTTCCTTTCGAATTGACCTTTCTATAGATGTGTGTATTCACAAAAGATATAGATTTAACCATAACATTTGACATATGCCCACTAAAAACATTGTTACAAATTCTTCCAGAAAACAGTTAGTTAATGCTAGAAAGTAGAAAAGAGGAAAAAAAAATCATCTCTATATATTCATTTAACGTACAACACTTGCAGCCATAAGTCAAAATTATCAACAAGCCCAAGCATAAGTAAGAATTATGCTTGTCGTCTGTATATGATTCGTTTGTGAATCTCAACGATTTCAGGCATAATTCTATGATGATGCTCTCCTGCTCTCAACTGTTTTTGTTGTGCCTTAAACAAACAAAAAAAAAAAATTCCATAAGACTATCACGAAAATAACCATCATAGTCAGCATCGTCATAAGCATCCTTCCTCATCATCATACTTCTAAAGATGGATTACTAAAGAGATACAAAATATAAAAAAACCAAAAAAAAAACACATGCAACAACTGAATACTTTTCATATTTCGTTGATTTTCTTTCTTTAGTTTACGGTCACAAGATAGAACTAAAATTATGTATTGCGTTGTTACAATCGAACCTTCCTAAATGAACCCACAATAAGTCGTCACTTTGTGCCAGCGAAAAAAAAATACGCAAAAATTGTCACGCACGACACACGCAACATTGCGAAAAATATGTCTTTGATGTCATAAATCAATTAAAGTGTTTTACACGCAGCATTCTAAAAAGGAACTACAGGCGAAAAGTGGTTGGATCTGAGCTGCGAGTACTACTCACTTGTATTTGTTGTTTAAGACATTCGAAAAAAATGGAGATGAATCATTTTGACTGCATGTGTGTTTTAGTTGCCTGACTGGGTTTTGTCTTTTGCCACGAATTTGAACAAGGAATCAACTTGTAACTTGGGATTTATCTTTCAAATGATAAGTTCGAAGTTTTTTCTTTTTGTTTTAAATGTTTGTCTTTGTTTGAGGAGTTTATATTTATTTAACGGTATTAAAGGTATTAACTTATTTGTTGCAGTTTATTTTCTTATTTGAACAAAGAAGTTTTAAAAAGTTATTGCTCTACATTTAATATGTTGATTAATAGGATTTACATGAAAATGTGAGTAGTATTTAAAATGCTTTTAGGACTCATAATTTAAAGTGATTTATACGATTATTAAAAAGTTTACAAAATCCAAAAATATCGGAAATTTTTGCTTGAAATAAATTGTGTATTTTTTTTCAACTAAAAATAATCGGCCTTATTATGAGAGTCGTTATCGAAGTCGGTTGAAATGTTTGGCGATATAAATTAAAATTAACGACAATGACAATATAAAAAGTTTGTTGAATTTGTGTCGTTTAAGAAAACCATAATACCAATTTTTAGAAACGACTGGACTTCGACGACGACACTCATAGTAAGGCCGATTATTAATTTTTTTTAATTTTAAGTTACATAAACTACCCACATTTTTCACACTTTAACCTACAATTTATAGTAAAAAGCTCGTTTTTATTGTAATTGATAAATCAACATACATACATAGCTAAAACTTTGGGTAATCCCTTCAAGTAACGGCCAATAAAATGTGCTTTTTTTTATAGGATAAAGGCCAATGGGAAAGAGGTTAGCTCGATAGTACCCATTGGATTTACAATTCGTGCCCTCCTTTAATATGACATAATTTTATATTGGCTCCTAATAATGCTTAAGTCCAAGTTTACCGTTTGTCTTTTCAGACATGTCTAACAAACACGTCTGTTTTTTTTTGTAGGCGATCGGGTTAGAGAAGAAAGAGGGGCTGCCAAACAGACACGAAACGATTTTTCATGTTTTTAATATGGAGGCATTTTCACGATGTCTTTCCAAACATGTCTGTTTTTATGTCTCATAGTCTTATATACTTACATATACATACAAATTGAAAACATGAAAATTCATAGTAACAAACATGAAAAATCGTTTAGTGTGTGTTAGACAACCCCTCTTTCCTCTCTACCCCGATCGCCAACAAACAAAACAAACGTATTTGTTCGTGTTGTCTGAAAAGACAACGTGTAAACTTCCTCTATAAATGTTCATGTTTTTCAGACATCGTGTAAATGCGCCCTAAGAAAAGGGCATAGAATGGCTTAATATAAAAATGGGGACATTGAAAAATGCACGCCCGAGGTGTTTACTTTAAGACCTCGTATTGCGGTTTCAGAAAGTTATTTGGTGTTTTTAAACAAAAAACAAGTTACAGTTCTATATTCGGCTGTACCGAATCTTTGAGAACTAGAAACAACTTGACAAATAGACAACGATTTGACACTAATATTGTTCTTTTCCTTTGAGTCGTTCGAGAGTGAGCGTGTTTTCAACAGACAGATGGGCAGACAGACGTACCTGGCTAAATCGACTTAGAATTACTCAGGAATATAAAATATGGCGGCATGAAATAACTCCCCACGAAATAACTCCCCAAAAATAAAATGAAATAAGTCCCCAATTCAGAAATGAAATAAGTCCCCAAAGGAATGAAGTAACTCCCCAAATTAATATGAAATAACACCCCATTTCTTTGGGGGCTTGTTTCATATGAAATAATTCCCCAATTCTTAAAATGAAATAAAACCCCAATAATTTATCAATAAATTCCTAAAAATTGGGGAGTTATTTCATTGGAAATAAGTCCCCATTTCCTGAAATGAAATAAATCCCCAAAAAGTATTCAAAACATCCAATCAATTCAAAATAGGGGGGTGCTTTTTTACCATGGGAGGTAAGGCCATGATGGCTTTATTGCTCAATTTTGCGAAGTGAGAGATAAAGCCATATTTTTTCCCCAAATGAGAGGCAAAGCCATATTTTTCCAGAATATTGTTACGCATGGTGTAAACATTCTGTAAAAGGGAAAATCCTTAGTTATCATTGAAAAACATTTTTTTATTCTTGTGACGCACGCAGAAAAACTCATTCAGCGAAGCCACCTGCCGCGTCCTACTGGAGGAAAAAACCCCTAAGCGCGGCCGCAGACCGCCAAGCAGAAAAACTTTAGTATGCGAAGCCAGATTTCAATACTTAACTTTAGTAAAAGGGAAAATCATTACCTCTTAATTATAAAAATAAGAAAACTATTAATCAATGTAAAATGGAAAAGTTCTTCAAAATTGAAATGAGAGAGTTGTCTTGACCGGCGGCATGAAATAACTCCCCAAAAAAAAAAATGAAATTACTCCCCAAAAAAATTTTTGAGGACTTATTTCATTTTAAATTTTTGGGGAGTTATTTCATATGAAATAACTCCCTAAAATAAATAATGAAATAAGTCCCTAAAAAAATTAAATAAGTCCCCGAAAAACGTTGTTGTTGTTTCCTGTATATTTTTTTGGGGAGTAATTTCATTTTTTTTTGGGGAGTTATTTCGTGGGGAGTTATTTCATGCCGCCATAAAATATACCATAATAAACTCACATTCTTCTTAGCTATGAACTTGTTGAATTTTTGTTATTCGGTGCAGCCGCTTAGAAATAGTAAATTTATTTTACAAAAATTTATTTATTTCCTATCTGCTATGAAGAGGAAACTTCTGTGGACACCACAAGGTTATGGATAAGACTGGAGAGTGGGTCACACTCTCTCAATTGTAATACATGATCGCCACTTAAAGACGTTAATATCATGTCAGGATGCTTGATGAACGGTAACTTATTAAACTTTCTACAATAATTTTTCCAAATCAAAGTTGTATGTAGGCTTCCATTTATAATCCAAAAAGCCTAAACTTCATATATTGTTATTGGTGAGTTCAATAGACAATGAGATGGAGTCTTGAGCTCACCAATAACAATGTCCTTTAAACAAAAAAATTCCATGCTCCAAACGCAAGCAACAACCACATTCCTCCCACCTCGGTCCGATTCCCTGGGCAGTCAAGTCATAAAAATATGTTAATGAATATTAATTTTAATTAAAAATATGAAAATTTATATTAAAAACCATGATGAACCGTTCAATAAAATAACCACATATTAATTACACTGTACTTGTTGCAAAATTAGACAAGCCGGGCACATGGTGTTTTAGCATAATTCGGGTACGCTGAATCCAATGGTGACCACCGTTTTTTTTTAGGTAAGCTCTTGTTTTCGAGATATACCGATATTTCGAAAATGGAAGAGATTGCACAACATATATTCGCGTAACTCAAAAACGGTTTAGTGTATTGAAATTACTAAAAATTCCGCAATAAAATTTCCTTTAAGAAAAAGAAACACAATTTTTTTTTGGAAAAAATAAAAATTTTTTTATAAAAATTTCGAAATTTTGATCAAAGTTATTTACGGGAATACAAAGTTTATTATCAATACGATTTTCGTATGAAGTGCAAAATTCCCAATTTTTCATATTTCATAAACACACTGAAATTTATCGATGAGGCAAAGCTAGCTCCAAGAATAATTAAAGTAACACGAATGAACAACAAACCCAAATGCATACAAACATACAGAAAACACAAATAGTAGATAAAATATCAGCGCTGATTCTCGCATCCACTATGCATACTTAAACTTGTTTCTCGCATGAACAAGTTCTTGCAATAAGCGTCAGTCGGCTCGGCTCGGCAACAAGCGGCCACTCTGTACGCACCCTTAAGGGAAATCACGATGGGTAGTGCAAAGTGTGCAAACGATGCAAATGCGTGCAAAAATACACACGTTTGCACAACACAACACCAAAATGTATTTGCTCTTTTTTACTTCGTTTGCACTAAAAAACAATGAGAAAAATTAGCAGTGCATATTTGCTTAGTTGCAAACAAATGTAAACAATAATATTTGACATATTAAGCGCCATATTGGTTTAAAGAAAATTTATAAATTCAACATTTTCATGGATTTAAACATAAAAAAGAGAATTTAATTTCAATAATTTAAAAAGAAAAAATTTATTTTAATATGCTTGTGTATAATTGTAAACAAATGGAGATTTTTAACAGTGATCCCTACAGATAATATTGGACTACGTGGTCCATTGTGGCTTAAATGGACTACTTACAACATGGTCCAATGAACTGTAGTATGGACCATGCTATAAGAAATTAACATGCAGTGCTGCCAACAACTGCATGATGTATACTTTTTTATAGTTTACAGTATTACACATGGGTAGCCCTGATGGTGTCCATTAATAATTGTTTATTCAGTTTGTGAAATTTGTGGAAAAAAGGTAAAAAATTAAAAATACCAAGTGAATATATATATATTTAATAATAACAATAATAGACTACAGTACACACCATAAAAGGCGATGGAAAAAAATGAAAAAGAAAAATGCTTAAACTACTCCTTAAGTGTACTTCATACTGTAGTAACATGGAGTACTTTTAAAACTAGCCCACTTTAGTACTCCATGGAGTAGTTTAGGGACTACTTCGGTGGGTTATATGGTCCTCTCCTAGGACATCGTAATGTTAAATGGACCACCTTTTACCCATATATATGGAGTACTCCTACTCCTTTATATACGACTCTTTATATGCATGTATGGACTAGTCTCGTTATCTGCAGGGATGCCAAGAGATTTTGTGTTGCCAGAATATTTTTTTTAGAAAACTAACACATTTGCACAAAAAATAAAAGAGGTATGCTCACGATCAAACATAATATGCACTGCAAATTTACAAAGTTCAAATTTGCACAAGGACCATCGTGATAACTATTATTATTTTAAATTTAAAAATAAATATTGTATGTTTTAAAAGATTATAATTTCGAACGTTTTTATTGTTATTTAAAATTAACCATAACATGTTTGGTGGCAACCATAATATGGTTATAGCTTTTGATGGATGAATTTAACCATAATATGGTTTCCTTGATAATAATATGGTTAATGTAACCATAATATGTTTAAGTGTAAACTTGAAGCTTTATTTTATTAAAACAATATATTTTTAAATTTAACCATATTTGAAGTTTCAAGGGAGGTAAACATTTTATTGTTAAATAAAAACAAAATGTTATCAATCTTGAAAAAAATTTTGCTAAAAACAACAAAAGTTTGTTTGTTACCATTGCAGGGACCATAATATGTTTTTTAACCATACTTCAACCAATTTTTTTTCTCTGCGTGCACCTAAAGTAAATAAACTATAAAATTATGCATAACTTTAAACCTAATAACACAAACATAAAGAGAAATTAAAATAAATCTGAAAATCATTATAAGGTCTGGACTTTATTTAAATTTGTTTAAATCTTGTGTTCTTTTTTTAATATATGGGGGATTTCATGTCAAGTGACCCAATTTGTAAATCGATGTCTTCCGATTTGGGTGAAATTAGCACCAAGTCCTATTAAATAGTAGTTTAGACACAAATTTTCAACAAGATCGGTCAAAAAGTTTCTGAGATGAAGGGGGTCAAAGTTTGACATTTTGCCCATACAGGTGTTCTTTCTCATCCATGTAACTTATTACCTATTGGTGTTAGACAAATTTGTCCCAAGTAGCTTAGATAGCTGTTTGATCAATCTTTTTGTTTTTTAAATTTTTTTTTATTTTTTTTAGCGGGAATGTTTTTTTTTTTTTTTCTTGCTCAAAATAAAGCTTATGTCTTTTCCTTTAAGGTAAGTTTTGGTCGCTTTTTGGGATACGAGTGGCATCGATTTAAAAATTGGGTCACTTGACATGAAATCCCCCATATGTAAATTTTACTTAATTGACTTTGATAACAAATGTTAATGAGAACAAAAATCAGTTAAAAGTTAATGATTTTTGACCATTTACAACTATTTTGAATTCTTAATCTTAAACTATTATATAATTGATTGTTGGCATAAATAGTGTTTATGCAAATAAAATAACTTTTTAAAACCTAAAAGAATCTAAAGCAAAAAAGTTTTAAAAAAAAAATTTTTTTACTTAACCTAGATTACTAATAAATAATAAATAACGAAAACAGAAAATCTAGAATGACAACAACAAACAAAAACAAGTTAGAGTGCTATATTCGGCTGTGCCGAATCTTTGATACCCTCCACCGACAGTTCGAATGTTTAAGGAGTAATATCTGTATGATGTCTATTTATTATTATCTTAAACTGTGACGATTTGTTATTCATTATTGTTTTAGGCGACTAAACTGTTTTCCGGTAGTAGGGTTTATATGGGGCCTAGGGTAAACTATGGACCGATCATTACGAAATTTCTCAGCGTCATTTCTAGTCCTGCGACGTACCAATTTCTGTTATGATAGCATTATTAATTATGGTTTTAGGTGTACTAAACTGTTTTCGGGGAGTAGGGTTTCTATGGGGCCTAGGGTAAATTAAGTACCGATCTTTACGAAATTTCACAGTATCAATTATAGTCCTATAAAACTGTGACGAGCCAAAATTTGTTATGATTGCATTATGTTGTACGGTTTTAGGCGTACTAAACTCTTTTCCGGTAGTAGAGTTTATATGGGGCCTAAGGTAAATTATGGACCGATCGTCACGAAATTTCGCAGTGTTATTTTTAGTCCTAAAAAACTGTGACGTACCAAATTTTGTAACGCTAACTGTTTTCCGGAAGTAGTGTTTATATGTGGTCTAAGGTAAATTATGGACCGATTTTCACGAAATTTAGCGACGTGATTTCCAGTCAAATAAAACCAATTTTTGCAAAATCTTATCTCATTCCGTGCCTTTTTCCAGCATTTATGTTATTTTTTGTAACAAAATTATCAATTTTTTTAGGTGGTGGTTCCACATTTTGATTCATAGATCTGGTCCTACTGAACCGATTTTGCTGGATTTCAAGCCCAAACTGCTTAGGATAACTACAAGCAATTTGGCACCAAGCTTTTTCATTTCTTTTGAGTTGTTCGAAAGTGAGCGTGTTTTCAACAGACGGACAGACAGACGGACATGGCTTAATCGACTTAGAATTATTCAAGGACCCAGAATATATATACTTTATGGAGTCTGAGATGAATAGTAAAAAAGTTTCATACGGAATGACAAACTTAATATACCCTCTTCACAACTAATTGTGGTGGAGGGTATAACAAGTAAGAAAGTAAAGTCGGTCAAACCCGACCATATTATACCCAACACCACAGTATAAAAAGATTGATTTTCAAAATTGTACTATATCTGGTACACTTTTAAAAATTAATCTTTTCAAATTTTTCAACTTTCCATCACTGATGGGTTGTCAAATAAAGCAGTGTTGCCACACCAAATTTATGAACATATAAAAAAAAAACAATCGGTACTTACATAATAAGATAGGTTATTGGTACTCAGAGTATTCCGGAAAGAAATTTATATGGAGGCCATGTAAAAGTATGAAGAGTATTCCGGAACGAAATTTGTATGTAAGTATGAACCGATATTAACCATTTACGTTTGCTTCGTTAACTTATGACACTTATAAAGTATGTACCAAATTTTAGCAACTTATCTTTGGGCATTAATTTGCATGGAGAGTTAACCAGCCATCTAGCCAGATGGAAGGACGTACATAGTTAGATCGTCTCAGCAAGAGATTCTGAGGCAATCGTTATACAAAAATCTAGTCCAGAATCAATGGCGCATATTCATAAATTACACTACGTGACAGTTTTTTGACCAAATGAATTTGACACCTAATCTTTATGTTTAGAAATTTTATAACCTTTCACTAAAAAGAATGAAATATCGGGTGATTTTTTAGCTGCTATCTTTTTGGCAACATTGGTTTAAACAGCTGACGCACGTTTCGTGTTTTGTTTCACTGTCAAACATCTTCAGTTTGGTCTATAATTTAACCATGAATCAATCGTCTTACAAACGAACAACATTTGCAAATTATTGAATTTTATTATCAAAATGCGTGCTCTGTTAAGAAAGTTCATCGCGAGCTTCTTCCATTTTATGGTCAGTTCAATCGACCCACTGAAGCGGCTTTTCGATACGTCATTATGCAGAATTATCGATTTTGGAGTGAAGATCAGCCAGAAGCATTGCAAGAGCTACCAATGCATCCAGAAAAAGTCACAGTTTGGTGCGGTTTATGGGCTGATGATGCAAATCGTAACATAACTGTGAATGGTGAGCGCTACCGTGAGATGATATCCAACTTTTTTTTGCCCAAAATGCAAGAGCTTGACTTGCATGACATGTGGTTTCAACAAGACGGTACCACATGCCACACTGCACGCTTAACAATGGACTTATTGAGAGGCGAGTTCGGTTAACATTTTATTTCACGTTCGGAACCGGTTCGGGACAATTTTTTTTGGGGCTATGTTAAAGCTCATGTCTATACACACATGCCCGCTTCAATTGACGCATTGGAAAACAACATTGAAGCATTTATTCATGAGATCATGCATTTTTCTGAATTTTATGTGTTTATTTTTTAATACTTTCCTCTAGCTCTTAAAAAATCACCCGATACATAATATGTTTAAAATTTTTTAAGATATTTGCATTTCAGTCACATCATCTTTTTTAAAAACAAAAATAACGGTTATTTTGGAATATCTCAAAAACTGTTCTACTTTTGAAAATTCTGACTATAACCAAAAAATTACTCTTTAAGAATTTTTATGCATTTTTTTTAAGAACAATAAGCTTTTTAATTAACTACAATATTTATCGTTCAAAATATTATCGACATTTGGTTTTCTCTACATGCCAATATGCATGGTTGCATTTCTTCAATCAGCTGAAAGCAACTGCTTATGAACTATGAATAAGGTCTATAACTATCTATGAACTATTTTTAAGTTTCTGTTTTGTTGGTTACAACATAAGTTATGATTCATTAATATGCGCCAATATGTTTATGTGTCAAACACATCAGCACAAACGCATAATACACATAACGCATAATATATTGTTATACCCACTCCGTGTCAGTACAATGAACTCACCTTTTTTTTAATTTTGTTTGGCTACCGGCAACAAACAAGTCTAAGTCTTTCTCATTGTGTCTTACGAATTTTATGTACACAATATCAGTTAAAAGAACAGGTGAGCGTAAAGAGAAAAAAGTAATAAGAATACTTATTAAAAGTTTAAAGTTTTGCTAAGACTTCCTAACTGTTTAAGCGTCTTCTGTTTAGAATTTGTGCGGACGAGTAGAAACCAGTTTTATTTTATTTTTTTGTTAAAAATTAAATTCATTAAGCAATTTTGCAAAGCGAAAATCTGAAAAGATAAAAATTGTAAAAAGAGTTTACGCTCTGCAATCAAAAAACAGAAACGCGAGGCACCATTATGTGTGTAAAAAAGCTAAATATTTTTATAAAATTTGCACATGCGTTAAGTTGATAACGTACGCATGTGTATATCAGAGATGGAAATCATGGTGTAATTACACCTTATTTGGTAAATTTTAAATTTTTCAATAAATTGAAGGTTTACATTTCATTCATAAGAGCTTATTTCTTAAAATAGCTATTTAAAAATGTTAAAATAATGGCTTCCTTTAAACTTGCTAAGTCCAGTTTTTAATGCAGCACCTATCCCGGTCCTTTGGAAACTTAAGTTTCCAAAAAAGTTCTATTATTGTTACAAGATTAAATTAATGTAAGAATCGTTTATAGTTTTCGTAATAAGTTATCTTGTGAATTAAACTTTTATGTCATATTAGTTTAAAATTGTTATGAATAATTGTATTTCCAAAACACGCAAGTAAAAACTTCGCTTATTTTTTCAAAATGAAAAGCTTCCTTTACTTATTATTTAATAGCTTTCTATTCTATAACTACTTGTTCAACAACTTCTATAACTACTTTTTTCTGGATGTATGTAGGCAAAAAAATAATGACTTACTTTTGAATCCGTTCATTTTGGGACGTGCCTTGTAAAATTGGTTGGTTCTTTCAGTAGAATTGTAAGTATTGCTTTTACGCCCGTTTTCACGACTTAACGATAGCTTAATGTAGGAAGTTATCGAACAGATAATGTGTTTTTAATTATAGAGCTAATTGTAGTAACGGGAATGCAGCCTGTTGGTCAGCTTACAATAGGGCTGCCAGATGTTTGAACCTATCAACCAGGACACATCGAAAAAATGGATACAAAATTATACCAGCAGAAAAGTTTTTTTTTTAATACATATGTATGTAGTATAACGCACCCTAAATACTAAAGGGTCACACTCAAAATTTTTCAAAAATTACTTTTTTATGAATTAATTCTCATAAGTCATAGCAAAACTTTCTTCAAATTGGACTTTTTTCATTAGGGATCTAATATTTATTTTTAAATATTAGCACCATTTTTACATAAACTGTTTTTTGGCTCTCCTGAAAATTTAAGAATTTTAAGTTTCTACAGTTTAATATTTAGGGTGCGATATGTAAAAACTACACAGTTTTTATTTTTAAATCCAACAATATATAGAAAAAAAAATTAACGTGTACTTCATGAACATAAAAACGATGAAAAACAATAAAAAGTTGAGCTTAAAATGTTCTAAACTAAAATAATTTTCAGAAGATTGCACTTTTTCTAGAACTTAATTTTGGTATTTGATATAGTTATAAAACAGGTAGCATGTGATATTAAAATCAAACTTACATTGAATAAAACTCTCCAGGGTTTCAGACTTTAACGAATTTCTTTCCTTTGTCCATTGAGCAGACTAAGTACTCAAATTGAAAAAAATCAAAATCTTTTGATTTTTCTTCAACCAACTGGACAACTGTCAAACTAATCAATTGAAAAAGCCATACACGCTTTGATTTGGACAACGACCGACTCAGTTGACAATTGAATTGAAACGTGCATGGGCTGCCTTAAAGAAAGCAATTTGTTATCGGTTTTCGATTTCTTATAAATGTTGTTTACACGGTATAAGTTTTAACAGTCACTAGTTGAAACAAAATTTGAAAGAGGATTGACTATCATCTAATATAATTGAAAGCTTTTACCAGCTTTACACCAGAAAACAGTTGAATTTAATTAAAGTTCTTTATACAATTACCTTATGTTAGCAGTGTTATAACAGAAATCTTAACCTTAGTTAACAATTTAAACCAGCAAAAAAACAAATTTGTTTGTCTTGACCTGTACAAAAAACCAGAAAATCCTGGAAAACCAGGACGTATGGCAGGCCTAGCTTACAATTACAACAAGTTCCCTTTAATCTAAAAGTGAAGGATAAGGTAAAGAAAGGAACGTTCTACCTTTAACTTCTGTCGTAGATTGCCATATTGTATTCACATATTTTTTATATATGGCAACTCCAAGTATACGTATATTTTGTAAATTAATAACAAAATCGTATTTTGACAAATAAAATTTAAATTCGCGTGTACGCGGTATTTCATTAATATTTGTCATTATTAAAAAATATTTGTGCACACAAAAATTTAAAATAAGAAAAGTAAAAGAAAGTACGTAGTTGCCAGTTCGTATTTTTATTTCGGAAAAGCTAATCGGTATTTACTTTAGTATTGCCACATTTTTAAAAATGTTAAGTTTATTTTATACAGAAGTTGTGAAAACGAAAAATAGTTGAAGGTAATTTTATTTCTCACTAGTGCTACAGGTACCATTAACTAGTCGTGAAAACGGGCCTTAGTGTAGTGTTTTCTGATTACTCAACACATTATTTTGTAGGCAACGTTTTTACTGGGACTGTACGGAACTATCTTGTAATAGAAAAAATATTTGTTACGCCTTAAAGCAGACCTTAGATTAAGATGAATTAAAGTTATTTAAAAATAATTAGAACAGAAAGTTCTGCAAGTGTCTAGAAATGGTTGTGAACTATAAATACAGGCGGACTCATAAAAGTTAGCAGAGTTTTATTTGCGATATTAAACAGTTCCTTTCGTTACCATAAAGTTTGTTTAGTGTAATAAGTGCCTGTATTTATTTGGATTTTAATTAAAATAACTCGAATTTTTATTATTTTATTTTTTTTATTATAAAACGTTGCAATATGATCATTTTTGTAGCGACTTCTTAGCAATAAGGCGTAAAACGTATAGAATTTTACAAGTAAAATGTTAATTTTTCTCCATAAGAATTAAGAACAAAATTACTGCATTTTAAATTATGCAGGGCATACACTTCTCCTGCATATTGACACAAACAAGTGATATTATTATTCGTGCTAGACACACATACCATTCCAAACAATATTCATTCCTTTAAAAAACAAGCTGGTATCTTCCGCTAAATATCAAACTCGGTTTGAAGCGTCGTGTATGGACATCAGAGAACTGCAAAATCACTATTTTTCTTTATTTATTCATACGATAAAATTTACATTCAATATTTGCTTGCAAAACAAAGCTCAACGTTGGTAATTTTTACATCGTTTCGTTCACATTTGATTTTTGCATGTATTCGTTTTTTTATTGAAAGTGCTTTATTTGCATTTTTATAAAATCAGAATCACTAAAATCAATATGCTGTGTAAATGTTACGCGATTCTTTTACTTTTAATTTGTTTACTTAAAAAAATCTAATGCGAGTCATGTCAAGTGTTGCCGAATTTTTTTTTTTTTTTGCGAAATCAACTACGCATTTCGATTATACACTATACGCTAAAAATTTGGAATATAATATATTAACTTTATCATCAAATTTTAATCAATCTAAGAAAACATCATAAAGAAAATGCAAAATTTCCATTCTAAAAAAGTTTGACTCGTAAATGAACAGTTTTTATTTTCAGAACAGTATAAAACGTCTATTAAATTACATGAAAAAATAGTGTTCTATTTCTGACGACGAATATTCGTTGCGAATAGTTCGTCGTTCGTCCCAGTTGTGTTTTTAGCATTAACCACATTGCAAGGGGCCGAAGCTATCTTATCTTTATTGCATTTGATTCTGGTTCCGAGGGTACCAGATTGTAATGTGGTTATCGGCCTACAATATTTGTAAAACTTGTAAAAACCGACATCAAGGTTTTGGAAGAAATAAAAATATTTTGTAAAAAAAGTGTTTATATAAAATTATTTAAACCATGTTAAGTATAATTCTTGTTAACCCTAAAAAGTTTAATATAAATAAAAACAAAGGTCTAAAAATCAGCCGTTAATATGGAATGAACAAAACTTAAACTTTACAAACTGCTTTCTTACTAGGGACTTATGTATATAACACCCACCTATTAAAATCACTTTACCGCCAAGTTATTTATAAATAAAAGTAACAAGAAAAAAATTCTACAAAAATTATTTTATCTAAAATCTTTAAAATAGTTTACGACTTGACTATAAATCAATCTGGACGTCCAATTTCAGGGCAATTTTCTTAAGCATTTTTGGCCGTATGTCACGAATAACACAAACACCTCTAAGGCTTAAATTTTTGCTTGTTTATCAGCATAAACCAATAACTTCCTGTAATCCTACAGTTGTCAAATCTTACGACCTTGGATGCCAATTTACAGGTGCATTTCTCAAAATCAACTTAACCGTTTAATTTTGATTTTAATAGGTGGATGGTTGATGTCGCAGTATGGTACGTGGTGCCGTCCTGTTGAAATCTTATCTCGCCCGGATCAATGCCATCCATATTTTCAAGCAAAAAAAAAAATCATTTATTATGTTCCAATAAGTCTTTTCATTGAACGTGACGCGAGCTCCGGCTTCCTTTTTGAAGAGAAACGGTCTGATAATGCCACCAGCGAGTAAACCGCACCAAAAGGTGAATTTTTCTGGATGTAATGGAGACTGTAGGGTCAGTTGTGGTAGTTTTGTTTATAAAAAAGCCCGCTAAGCCAAAAATTAACCTAATCGCTGAACACAATTTTGCGATATAACATTGATTACTGATTTTTAAAGTAATTGTGACTATTTTGGTAGCCTTGTTTAAGATTGAATTTATACATAATGATTCGCCAAAATATTCTGATCATAGATGTCAAAAAGTTAGTGCAGTATGACAGTTTGTTTGATGTCTAACCCTTTCGAAAGTTCCATTGGGCCTAAAAAAGTACCCTTTAAATGTGATAGCACTACTACAGGTTATTAGCAGAAAGGCTTATATTAGTAGCAACAGCCTGTTCTTTATCTCTGATATTAGGAAGATGTTTCTGAACTAAAATCTTAACAGAACTGAAGTGATTTGAAATATCCTGAAGGAGAACCTAATTTTAAAAATTTGCTAGGCTCTTCTCAAGGCATTTAAATTAAAGAAGTTAAGACAATGAATTTAAGGATTTGTTAACAGGATGCATATAAATGTATCCATCCATCTTATGGAAGACCCAAAATAATGTAGTATGAGTACTCGGTTATTATAGTTTTAAGAGTTATTTATATTTTTAAAATCTTCTAGAAGCGTCTCTAATTTGTTTCAATATTTTTTTAATTGCTGCTAAAAGCTTTAATGCCATTAATTGACTATTAATAAAATTCTTTGATAAACATTTCTTTAAATTCTATTAAAAACTTTCAAGTTTTCTTATAAAAGTTTCTAAATACTTAAGAAAGTTTATTTATTATTGCTTTTTTTTTGCTGTTATAATGCAAATTACGAATTCCTAACGAAACTAATCAAATTTTATTCGCCTCAACAAAGGTGGATAAGTAAAAACCCAGTGATTTACAAATACATACACAGTAACACGAGTTTACCGTTAACAATTACCGAAAATATTGTAATATGGCTTAATTGAAATAATTCCCAAACCAATATTCAATTCACTTCAAACTACACAAACAATAAGAACAACAACAGGAGCAATAATAATCATACTCAGCACCATAAAGACCAACAGAAGTGAAATACATAAAGAAAAGTTGCCTGTTCCCAATTGCGCAATCAAATATCAAAAGCCACTTTACAACAACAGGCGGCAAAGTCCAAAACAAATACACAGATAGAGAGAGAGAGCCCTTGTGTAATTTACCTACAAAATACTTTTAAGAATGTATTGCGTCCTGTATACCTTTAACAATAAAATGGGGATTTCTTTATTTCTACTTGTAAAAAATTTGCCAGTCGAGTTTACAGGAGTCCTTAAAACCCCGTACATTTCCATTTGCAAACTTAGTTATTTGTTGAGTTGTCTTTTTCGTTTTATTCTGACCCCTCATACTTTTCCATTTTATAACTTTCCTTTTAACTTTTTTTTTACAGTGAATTGCTTTAATTCAAGGAAACAACTAATTTCAAAATCTCTCGTTGTTTTTATTTTTTTGAAATGTATTTTCTTTCGTGATTATTTCTTTGCTGAAGTTGTGTCCTTATGGTTTTTATTTCCATAGTGGCAACCAAGTGCAATTTAGCCGTAGGTATTTTTATTTTCTTCTTCTTGTTATTTAGCTTGTCTTGAGAAAAATGTCTTATTTTTCCATTTGAAATTGGCCACTTGTTTTATTTTCTTCGAAATTTATTTCAAGTTTAGTTAAGGTTGGCTATCAGATTGTGTCTCGCCAGACATTTGAGTAAATCAAAGATATTTTATGGAACAAGTATTGTGGAAATATGCTAATCTTGATTTGCAATCTGTGAAATTTGCTTTGTAAAATAGTTAAATATTTGGAGATAAATAAAAGGTAAGAAGGTTAATAAAATTTAAGTTTTTTTTTATATTTTACTTTAAAAAATTAATAAAATTGCAGATGAATAGACTTCGGATTGGATCTTTAAACCTGTCTGAGATGAATTACCTCCTAACAGATTTGTAAAGTTGCTGTGTTAATTTAGTCGGAAAACTAATTTAAGTAAACCATATTTATCCTAATGGGCTTTTCTATGATAAAATATATGGGGTTTGTTTTTAGTTTTTCGATCAAAATAACAGTTGTTTTCTGGTTTTTATTTTTTTGAACCAAAAAACAATTATATATAGCAAAAACAATGCATGTTTTATAATTATTAAGCTGGCTTTATATATTTATTTAATTGTGCGATCATCATTTCAATAAAAGGTGCGTTTGTTTACTGTTCCAGTAAAATCCAGTAGGTGAGTAAATTTTGGGCAATATGAAAATTTTACTCTCAAAACTGGCTCTTTCACAAAAAAGTAAACGAACGGAAAATTGCAAAAACCTGCCGGTTAATTCAAACATATGACCACTAAAAAGCTTAGGTCCGTTTTCACAACATATCGATAGCTAAAAGTAGACTTTAACTGACCTTATAAAAGGTGTTCCATTATTAATACTTTACTTTTACCTAAAGTGAGCGATAAAGTAAATTAAGGTTCATCCTACCTGGTAGGTTAAAGTAAAGTTGTAATAATGGAACACTTTTAATACGGCCGATAAAATCCTACCTTTAGCTATCGGTAAGTTGTGAAAACGGGGCTAAGTGTTATAAAATATATGGTATCTAGACTACCCAGTATATATTGTTTTTGGAACTTGATGCATTACAATGAACTTCTGTGGAAGCGTTTATACTTGTTTAGTTTGTACATGACTTTGAATTTTGTTTCTAGTTACATAAATAACATACGAAAATACATGAATACTTAATACCCTGAGTAATACGCAGGTTTAGGTTTACATCTCTAAAATATTAATGCAATGATATTTATATTAAATTAAACTGTCTTTAAAAAATACCTATTAGAAAACTGGTTTTTAGTTAATGCTGCACTTTTAATTCAGTTTTTGCTCTTTTAAATTTTTTTTTTTTTACAAAATGTAGACTTTTTTTTTTTTTTCAAATTTTATGTTTTTTACTTGTTTACTATGGCGGGGTGCAATAACGCCTTAACAAATAAGGCCTTTAAGGCTTTATTTCACTTTCAATTGAGAAATAAGACCTTTTTTGCGAAAAAGGCTTTACTGCTCAATTGATAGCGAAATAAAGCCTTTATTGGAATTTAGCCAATGGTGCAATAAAGCCTTTATTTTATATTTTTTGATTCTTTTGTTACACTGTTCAATTTATCGATTTTTGTTGGTGTTGGTAGCAGCATTTCGACCGATTAGTAGTTCCAATATTTTTGAACAACTCCTAATAATACATATTGCTCATAATGAACATGTAAGTATATATTTTCGCTGGCATGTCATAATGTCCATGAACATTGTGATACACGAATAGTGACATAATGTCCATGGACTTTATGCACTACGTAGGAAAAAGCCACCTAAATCTTCACTTAATACAGTTTTTCTGCGTGGCGGCCTGCGGCCGCTCTTAGGGGTTTTCTCCTCCATGGGTCGCGGCAGGTGGCTTCGCTGAATACAGTTTTCCTGCGCGCGACTCATTATCAACCGTAGTGTGACGCGCGCAGGGAAACTTTATTCAGCGAAGCCACCTGCCGCGTCCCATGGAGGAGAAAACCCCTAAGAGCGGCTGCAGGCCGCCACGCAGAAAAACTTAATAAAGCAAAGATTTTCAATATTGTTGCAGTTAAATTAACATTTGTTTTTTTTAATTATTAATGTTCTATTATTTTTTGTTAATATGAAATTTTTTATAATTGTTCAATAAAATATAATAAGAATAAGAAATTTTATTGCTTCATTTAAAAAGAAATTTAAGTGTAATAACCCCTTTACGACTTTATTTCACTTTCAAAGTGCAATAAAACCTTTTTGGAAATAAAGGCCTTATTTCACTTTCCATTGAGAAATAAAGCATTAAAGGCCTTATTTCTTAAGGCGTTATTGCACCCCGCCGTTTACTATATAAAATTATATGTTTTTGTTTTCGACTGGATTTTATATGCAAAAATTTGTTCAGGCTCTTTGCTGACAACTGTCACTTTACTCTCTCAGTAGGTGCTCTCTTTTGCAAATTTATGTGTACGCGAATGCATTTCAGTAAAATCCAGTACAAATTTGTACAAATTTTTGCAAATTTTAGGGTAAACGAACGCAGCTAATATATGAATTCTCCTAAATTATTATAAAAAGTACATGTCTTTAGAGAATAACTTTTATTTTTGCTCGCAAAAATAATTATCAAAAAATAACTGTTATTGTTGTTAAAAAAATAAATAAAAATCAAACAAATAGCTCAAAGGACTGTTTAATTTATTATAAATAGCATTATAAAGTTTACATTGTTTAAAAAATTATATTAAGAAATAAATATTGTTGGCTGTCATTGCTTAATAAATTGTATGGCAAATATTTTAGCGATGTCGTGTTTAGTGTATAGACTTTATAAAGCAAATAAGCAGCTTTGCTTTCTGGATTTATGTCTTAAAATTGCGTTGATTCGAAAAACTTCATAGCAAAATGTCGCTCAATTGGTATTCGGTAAGTCTGATCGTTTAGCTGAAATTTATAATTTCGACGTATGAAGATAATTTACTTTTAGAAGACTATTCTTCTGCTGCATCGCAAACAATTAAAAAATACATATTTAATTATTTACAAGTAAAATTCAGTCTTAAGTCATATTAGATATCGTCAGCCAAATCGAAAATGCCATAAATAACAAAAAAAATCAAAATCGACTTGTTTTATTTGTTATGATGTATTTTGGTTAATAACATCTTTAGGGAAACCGTTAATATGTAATTGTATGTTTTTCCTTGTGCCAAAGAAGGCAAAGCCACGTAAACGCAAAAATTTTAAAAGTCGTTTTTTATGTAATAAAAGAATTTTATAACACCCCTGAATATATTGATTCGTTTGAGAGCTTTTCATGAATTTAGGCATCGATTTGTTGGAGCATATGTTTGCATATTTTACCTTTTGCACGTTGCATAATGTAGTTTAAAGAGAATTTTTTATGTTTATAGTGCATAGTTCATCTTTTTAAAGCATATTTAAATACGTGTTAAATTTTATTAGATGCCTACAAACTGACTGTTTGAAATTTTTATTAACATTAATCTTATCAATATTTCGGTAGGACGTTATATTTCTTTCTTGTGAGTATAGATTGTTTTAAATATTTAATGTTCTTTCACAAAAAGTCTTGCTAATTGGAATGGAAACAAACACAAACAAAATCAATTTATCCATATAAATTTTTGCACTTTATTTTCGTTCTAAAGGTACAAAAAAAGATGTTATAATTTTGTATGGGATATGCCACGACGACTTCTCCAATTTCGCCCGCTTTTAAGACACGTTCTGTAATGATAACCCAGCTTTTGGTACCAACTTTGGACAATTTTTCTCCAACCGTTTTTCAGATATAAAGAAATGTATTTTGTGCCACACCTTCTTCTACAACCCCGCCTATATTTTATAAGCTTAAGCTCTCGACGTTCTTCAGCTATACATAAATATGTATTGTCTTTGTATTGGATGTGCAACGCACACTTTAAATTGCAAAAAGTATAGCCTATAACTCTTTCAGTAAGATACTATAAAAGTTTCATACAGATCGGTTCAGCGATTTTGGTTTTGTATACCACACTTTTTTAACTTAGTGTATTTTCCTTTTTATCGATACGCTGCACAGTGCTTTGGCCCATAGACATAAATAAAAAAAACAAGTCTTATATTGTACTTAAAAATGTACAGATCTATAGATAACAAAATAATTCAAATGAATTTTGAAGTATTTTTAAGATTTAAATCTTTTTGGCGGCGCTAGAGGGCGCCAAAGTTTGAGAATTTAAAGTAAAAATGGCTATACAACTACTTGAGTTTTACATGCTTCAGGAAAACTGTTGTAAAACTGTTGTTTTTTAAAGCACGAGATTGAAATTTTTTTCTGTAGTAGTTTACTATATTTAGAACTAACTGTAAAAAAATTTTATTGAATTATTGTCTCATAAGTGTTTTTTTATTGGTTTGAAAAACGCTTATTATTTACTTAAGCTCTAAAAATTTCTTAACTTTGATGGAATATTAAAAAAAAAAGAAAAATATCGTCTATGGGTTTTTTCTAGGGTTTTTTCCCGGGAATTCAATAATTATATTTCCCGCTTTCCCGGGATTTTTCATGCGGGATCCCGGGAAATAAAAAATTCCTCATAGTTTAAGAAAACAGCTATTTATACTTTGAAATTTAGTTTTCTATTCTCTTAAAATAAGCATCTGTGGATGGGTTGTCGATTAGATCAATTACAAGAAGTGAGTACATACGTAAATCAATGTCTCCTGATGCAATAAATCTACTTAAAACAGAATAGGCAGTGCAACAGTTGATAATTAATAAATTTAGTGAAGTGAAAAGTTAATAAAGAACATTAATTTAAAATATGATGCAGGTAGTAAAGTTTAATTGTCCATGGACAAGTCTTTAAAATAGCAGATACCTAAACATATAGCTCCTTTATTGTAACATAGTCATATCTACAAAAACAAATGAACTTGGCAAAATGCGATTAAAGTTTTCAAAATGTACCGATTTAAAGATCAGTTTGAGATAAAATACGAGAAGGCATGAAGGAACACTTTGCTTACATTACTTACAATTTTTGATTTTTTGAGATATGACTATATTGCAATGAAGGTGATAAACACAAATTTTTTTCCTCTTTTAATCTTCATTTAATTTTGTAGTATTTAAGGATTTCTTTTATTTAATTTACTGTGTATTATTTATATGGAGCGGGATCCCGGGAAATTCAAAAAAATTTCCCACTTTCCCGGGAAACGAAAAACTCCGGGAAAAAACTCTAGTTTTTTCTGATTTCGAATATTTAGACTGTTTTCTAATAACTACAAGAAAAACAATTTAAAAAATTTTACCACAACTTGAAAAAAAATTCATATAAAAAAAAAATGCTATTTTCGTGATTTTTGCTCAAATTTTCATAGATTGAATTAGACCTTTTATTTTTTTTTTTTTTTTTTTAAATATCCTAAGCTAATCCCGCGAAGCTTTTCGCTTGTCTGCAGGAAAGAAACCAGAGTCTCTGGTGGGAATCGAACCCACAACCCCGGTGCTGATAGACTAGCTTACTACCAGCTGGCCTACCGGGGCACTCAATACATACACTTACTTAAATACATTTTAGGGTGCTTGTCCGAAGAAGCATTGGAAGGCAACCACAAAATCGTGAGAAAAACAAGACTGTCCCATACGAGAAAAACGTCACGAAGGGACACTCATAAAGATTTAATGACGCATTTAATACTTTCCTAAGATCCGTTGTTGTCTTCAAAAAGGAATCCAAAGACAAAAAAAAAAAATATTTTTTTTGAAGAAATTGAGAAATATATACTGAGAGAAAATGTGGATGACCCAGTTAAATGTTTCGTTGAGCGGCAATATTTTTTTGGAAGATGATTAATGATCTGATGATTTTTGTAATTAAAAAATATGAACATATGTAAATAATAAATAAATTAGTTTAAAGAAAATAAATTAGAATTATATTAAGAAATAATTCCAAATAATTCGTTAGATTGGTTCAGAATCACTTTCTGAGTCGATCTTACGATGTCCGTCCGGCCGGCTGGCTGTCCATGCAACCTTGTGTATTCAGATCGCGAATTCGGAGACAATTTGATGAAATTTGTCCCAGAGGCTTTGACTGGTACAAGGACCAAGCCTATTGAAAATGGAACGAATCGATCCATAATTTCACAAAAACCATCTTATTACATCGGCAAGATTAAATTTGGTCCAAACCAAACTAAAATTATTGCAATCAAAATCAGCTTATCAAATTTTATTGGATTTTTGAACATAGCTCCCATACAAATCATTCTCCCGAAAATATCTTTTAATTCCAGCTTCCTTAAAAATCTTAGTATTTACATACAAATTGGCGACAATCACTTTTACGATAGCTACTATGTCATGACAAAATGTTGTCCAGGTAGGTCCAAAATAAACCAAAGGTTCCATATAAACCCTCATCCAAAAAGCTCATATATGTATGTAGCTGAAGATATCCAAATAATATTCGGCAGAAAGAACTTTTAAACGAATCCTAACCCTTAAATGCCCACTGTATCTTTAAAAATACAACCATCAAAAAAATTCCCACGGGCTCATTTTTAATAAAAATAAAAATTAAAAAACACAAGTATGTTTAGAAATCTTTAGAAAATCATCTAAAATTTATTTTTATTAAAAAAATTTTAGGTTTTTGTGTTTAAATAGCCGTAAACTTAAAAAATTATATTTTTAAAAATCTAAATTAAAAGGTTTATTTGCAACGTTAAATCCCAGATCCGAGCGAAAATTGAGGTCCAGAAAAAATATAAAATGGTGCGAATATATGTCCAGAAGCTATTAGCAATAATTAAAAAAAAGGTTCCGGGGGCACGTCGTCAAGCTTTATCCAATGGTTGTATCTTTAAAGATACAATGTGCACTCACCAGCAAATTATAAATTCGTTTTTGTTTACTTATGTACTGCTGTTTGTTTAGTTTTATACTGAAGCTTGCAGATAGAGAATTCGTTACGAGAGGCAGTTAGAGTAAAAACTGGGAGTCAGGAAGCATCTAAGTCCCAATTTACATTATACGATTTTTGTCGTTGCGATTATTGTCGTTTCTTCTTTGAAGTCGGTCTGATATTTACATTGTACGATTTTTGTCGTTAAAACTTTTTCTATGCAACCGAACTTCAATTTCGTCAAATGAGAGCACAATGAGAGAACGAATGAGCGAAAAAAATTAATCGAAGAGTACACTCGCTTGTGTAGCCCTTTAAATTCCTCTCTCCCCTCTCGCCTATAAGGAAAGAATCGCAACGACAAAAATCGTTAAATGTAAAAGCAGACTAATTGTTAATGATGTTTTGGATGCTTGCACTGACGATCAAGAACTTCCTCCTGATAGAGGTTATGGCCAGATTATGCAACATTTAACATTTCTTTTTCAGAAACTTCTGACACACATTGAAATTCATGCTCTTCTATGTTTAGAGTGGTAAAAGTAAATCCCAAATTTTCTGAGTTTGGTAAAGTTTTCTGGAACAAAGGTAATCTCCAAGATATAACAAATTTATTTAGAGGAACATATGGTTAGAGAATCCATTAAATATTCTGAAATAGATCAAATCGGAATTTTTTTCTATATGAGTTATTAAAAGCTTCCCAGTTCTCGGGACTATTGGTTTGAAAAAAAAAAAAAATCATCGCTGCTGTACTATCATAAAAAGACAAATAAGCGGAAGAGGTTTTAATAAAATTCTTGAAGTAGTTAATTTTAATGATACAACTGAAAAGCCTTTTCAATATGATCCTAATACTGGCAGGCTTTATCTATCAAGACCTCTTATTCAAACTCTCAATACAACTTTTGCCTCCGTTCCAAAGTTGAAAAGGCTATGTGTAGACGAACAAATTTACTCCAGTAAAGTAGGAAGCTATTTGAAGCCTTTAAACTTTTTATACTTAGCGATACAATGGGATATGGTAACAAATTTGAAGTATGTATATAGTGGCTCAGCTGAAACTTGTGTATTGTGTCATTGTGTTCACAAAGTGCCCAGATTTAAAAACTATATCGTATGCTTCGACAATTTTTATAAAACAATACTCTTGTTAGTATATTCGCGTACACTGGGTCCGCTTATAATAAACCAGCGCCGCCGAAGAATACTTGATTAGATATGATGGACCATTGGACTGTGATGGATAAAAAGGGAAGTTGAAAGCTACCAAATTGCTCTGAACAAACATGAATGTTCTGTTCAAAGAATTTAAGGGTTCTACCGCGGAAAAAATTACGTGTGTAACACCTTAAAATATGGGTCCTGGCCCACCTTAAAGTATATTGATCGCTTCAGAATCACTTTCTGAGTCGATCTGATAATGTCCATCATGCTGGCTGGTTGTCCATGTAACCATGCGCAAAGTACAGGGGTCTAATCACCGCATACGATACTATCGTGTCGAATAAACTTTCGAATGTTTTTGCATACGACAGACACTGACGTATCGAATGAAAACTCGATAAATGCAATGTCGAGTTACTCGATAGCGAATGCTATTATTTCAAATTCCATCATTTTCATTCGATATCGAGTTTCATGATACCAAAATAAATAATTTCGATCAATTTTGCTCGATATCGTATGCGGTGATTAGACCCCAGGCCTCAATTGCATAGGCTCGTATTGACACAAAGAAAAAGCCTATTGAATAGCCAAATAGTAGGACCACGAAACAAGATAGGGGCAGTTTCTGCTTCCCAGAAACTATCAAACCGATTTTAATGATATTGAAAACATCAATAGAAACATATTTATGCGGACACATAAGCTATGCAGTTTTTTAAAAATAGGACCACGAGGGGAGGAAGGGGGCAAATTCTGCCTCTCACAAAGTTTCAAACCGTTATTAATGAACCTTAAAACATAAATGCTTTCATGATTATATGGACACATAAGCATGATTCTTCATGGGTCCCGAATAGGGTGCAGTCTTGAAAATGTGTATTTATATACTGTGGTGTAACGTATCATATGGTCGGGCTTGACCGACGTTACTTTCTTACTTGTTTTTTAATTAAAATAAAGTAATTTCAAAGATGCTAGCTCATGTTTTCTTTAGTTTATATTAGTACTTTCATATGAATAATACTTACGGGGGAGTGTCCAGAGTATCTTCTAAGATACAACCACTATTTTCTAAATAACTTTTAAAAAAAAATTTTTTCGACAAAATTGGTACGCAGTTGATTTTTGTCGACCATTTTACACATCATATATTTTTTATATCAAAATCGGTGTCCTTGGGCATTTAAGGGTTAACCTCGTTACATAATTTTGTTCTGGCGGGTCCATGATTGCCCAAATAGATTACACTCTAGAAAATTTGATTACACTCTAGAAAATGTGTTTTTAAATACTATGCTATAGGGGATCACATGATCGGGTTTGACCGATTATACTTTCTTACTTGTTATTTTTGCAAAAGCATTTTAAGCGGTTTTAAATAATTTTTCATTAAATGATGTTTTTGTATTTTTCACATTAATAATCCGATTCTACCAAAATTCGGCATACATATATATCTAACAAATATCATATATTGTAAGTGCTATAGCATTTTTAAGAAAAAGGGCATATGGCAGGACCTTGAGTCCTTGTTCAGATTTAAATGAAAATCAACACACACGTTGCTAGTTGTGTGTGTATCAGCATGACCATTCTTTGTAGTTTTGTGGGCATTATTGAAGCTAAAATTACATTTTTCCATTTCTGTAGACATGGGAGGTAGGCGTGTCCTTGGACCGATTTCTCCAAAAATTCATATTTTTCTTAACTAAGCTATTTTATGCTAGTGTACCAAATTTCTGACAACTCCTTCTATTTATGTCCCTTCGTTATATGGGGACAAAGCACTGTGCGCTATATTCATATCTACCAGCTGTAAAAATATCGTGCTATTTTATCTACTTTTTTGGTAATAATACGGTTAGCTTAAAAATTTTTTGCATATGCTTTTAATTTTAAATTAAAAATTGTTTTGCTTCTATTGAAGATTTTAAATTTTGTGTTAATACAGTATTGTTGAGCAAGTGCGATATGTATATATTTATTACTAGATTAATGGCCATTTTCTCATTAGGCAATTATCTTTTTTCCTAACGAATAACTGCACATTACAGAAATTTGGTTTTCTCAATGTCTCATTTGCTTCGATTTTATCGCAAAGCTAACCGGCACTCATCTGCCAATTATTTATTTTACTTTTATTTGCCGTACAGATAAATTCAATCAGCTGACTCCCAACTTTTACATTTATTTTGAGTGGCGTTGCCAGCTGAAAACAATGTTTTTTGTCGGTATATTGAAAAACCCAAAATCGTTAACGGACAGTTTATCGTTCCAATAAATTTATGTTGACATTAAGTAACAGACAGTTTTTCGATACATTGAGAAAATGGCCATAAGAATTACAAATACAATTTCATATTATAATCTAACTGAATTTACCGGGTAATAGTAACTTTGACATTCAGCCCTGTGTAGTAACACAATTAAGAGTATCTGGCGGGAATCGAACCCACATCATTGGCACTGATAGGATAACTCTCAGCAAACGAGCCTACCGGGGAACCCTGACCTTAATTTTAATAAAATTTATGCACAAATTTTTTTGCTTAATTTTTTTTTTTGACGAGCTATCGGCCATGTTCTGGAAATCGAAATCGAGTGAAAATTACATCAATCAAGATTTCTAGGTCGGTTTTTAAATGACCGTGGCTGTTCCTGATTTTAAGAGTAATTTTCGTAAAAGTTAGTGGTACTCCAAGTATAAAGTATTAAAAAAGGAATATTTTTAAGAACTCTCAAAGCTTAATCGTTTTAAAAATTTGTTCGATTTCAATTTCACTTGAAATAACATGGCTGTAGATATGACTAAATTTAAGGTTACTGCAAGCATTTCGATGAATTGAACAAATTTTAAATCTGTATTGTTGATATTGATGTAACTTTTAAAAGAATTTAATATCGATGTCAAAGAATTCATTAACCTCTGATATAAACTACACAAAACAATTTTATTACAGCCCTTTTGTCGCTGAACGAAAATCTACCGAAACTAGAGATAATCTGTATTTATTATAAAAACAGTCATAGATAATTGAAAAAAAACTAGAACATAATTTGAACAAACTAATATTGCACACAAATAGAAATTATAGTCATCAACATGTCTGTCACTCGAATTATGACTTACTGTAAGAGCCAAAACCTGTTCGATAGCATATAACGCTTTAATACTAATTTCATAGATTGAATGTTGCAACGTGACTTTGCAACATTAAGTTGACTTCTTGGTATTTTATTTTTTATGGTCAGTTTTATACTCTTGGCCAACAATTATAAAATCAAAACAACAGCTTTGAACTGTTGACAAGAAAATTAAGCTCATAAGACCACAATTTACAAAACATGACCTATATTTTGTTTTGGGAGTACTGAACACACCTACAAATCGCATGGCTACCTTATCCGCCAAACCAAAATTAGAACACGGCTGTTAATGATTTTAAATTTGATTTTATTAGACGGCCGTACGTTACTAAAAAAATGTTTGAAGAGAGACAAACTTATCACTTTCATTTATTTAAATAAACAAATAAAATATTGAGCAAATGAATAAATAAATACGCACAATTTACTTTCTAGCCATGGTTACACATGTAAATGAAAATATAAACAACAGGCCGGCCGAATAAATTAACTGTGTTTTAAGGGCAACAGTGGGACTAAACTGGAAAATAGAGAAATCAGAGATCACATGCCTTCAAAATATTTTTCAAAAAGATTGTAAATTATTAAGCGTAAAATAGGCCATTAGTTAGTCCTTAAGTCCCAATTTCCACAATGCAAGTCTTATTGATAAACTTATCACATTTTCTTCTTTGAATCAGCTTCGGCGTTTCCACGAGTCAAGTCTTATTATTTATCTGTTATTCCAGTTGTATGAATCTATATGTGCGTTTTGACATTTCGCACATACAACACACACAAAAAATCACACACGCTACGAAATTAACTTTGTACAACGAAATTAAATATGAAAGATAATTGTCAAAATAGACCTGCTGAAAATTACGAATGAGAAAGCAAAACGCATATGACGAGTACAGCAAGCTGAGTACTCGTTTCTTTTCCCCTCGTCACTCTCGCCTACAAAGTAGCAAGCTGATCAATAGGACTAGCATTGTGGAAATTGGGACTAAACAGTTTGAAATTCGACTTCAATTCGCCCAGTAAAACCTTATCTTATCCGTCCTTAAACCAATCCAAATCGGCGTGTAATTTGCTTCACATTTGTGATTTGAGACACAGTCATGCGTTTTTCCCGAATTCTTGAATGATAACAATGGGTTACATAGGTTTTTAAACTGAAGAACCGTCATATAAAAACATTAACGAATTAAAGCGAATTATAAGAAATCAAAGGCTAAAATATATGAGCATATTCTGTAAGCTTGAAACACACATGCACCAGTATTGCCAATTATCACCTTGTTTATGCTAAGTTCACACTTGGGTTTTTAAACGCGTTTAAGCAAAATGTTGATTTAGCTAATCAAAGCCGTTCACATTACATTTGAGATGATTAAGATGACAGATGATTAAGAAAAAACACACACAAACACACAAAAAAACAACAAACAAATTTAAAGTATTAAAAATGGATAACAACACTTTTATAGAGTTATCAGAAGATTATTTTAATAATTTTAATGATGTAATTGTGAAAATTTATGAATTATTTAAGAAAAAAAAATAAAAACATTAAGCAGAAATCTTGGCCGGTTCTACACGGTTGTTGGCGATTCTACATTTGAGGTATGTTCAGTGGATTCTATGTGGTTTATGAAGTGATTTAGTTGTAATCATGTCAATTTGAAGTGATTAACAAATCACTTCAATGTATGGGTAATCATCTCGATTTTGAAGTGATTAGAGCTTAATCACGTTCGAGCTGCTTAAACGCGTTTAAGAACCCAAGTGTGAACATAGTATTAGTCATTAGACCAGTGATGCTCATTCAGGCAAACAATTGTTTAGAAGCCCCACCCCTTTGTTTTTTACGCTCATTAATTTAGTTGCACATGTACGGAAGATGAGTTGATCTTGTTTCAAATACAGTGTATAGGATAAGTAATAGGGTATTCATTTAATCGACCTTTTGCTTTAATCGGTTAATCGCTCGATTAATTAACCGAGGTTTTGGTTTAACCGGTTAATAATCGGTTAATATAGTTTTTGATCGGTTAACCGATTAATAAAGTTTTTTTTATAAATTAAGTAATTTCAATATATAAAAATGCATTAATTGCTTATTATTTGGAGTTTATAAGTAAAAAAAAACGACAATAAAATACCAATCATAACAATTCTTGAACTAAAACGAGCAAGCAAAAAAAACAATTCATAAATATGTAATATGCATTTTCCAATTAATGCACAAGGTGTCGTATCAAGTCATATCGTCATAATATCCTAAATAAAATTTTAAATTTTTTAAAGTAAATATTTTAAACAAAATGAAAATTGTAATGCTGTGTTCATTGATTCGTCACAACTGTATATTTTAATTCAAAATATAAGCAGTAGCTTACAGCAGTCATATCGTTGGCTTAATATGCAAACCTGCTAACTCACTTTCCGCCCACACAGAAAACAATTATGTATTGCCGAATTATTTTCAAACAAACGCTTGTTTGAAATTTTTTTTAATTTCTACAAATTTTTTTACTGATTCAATTAAAATTTTCGTTTGATTTTTTATTTAACCAACAAAAATGTTGACAACCATTCAAAAATATAATACACGCGTTATTGGTTTCAAGTTTTCATAATTTTGTATGAAATATTTAACGCTTTTTAATGTTGTCGTCTTTTTGCATTTTTTTATTTGATCGTAAGCAACACTTCCTAATGTGAAATATAAGAACTACAACAAAAAACACATACAGTCTATTTTTGGACACATTAAAAAAGTACAACAGTAAGAAAGATGAAGAGGTTTGAAGTAAAATAAAAAACAAAAAAATAGCAGGTAAAAAACGTTTCACTCTTTTTAAACAACAGAAATTACAACAACATTATAAGAAACAAAATAAATTTTTTGTTGGTTTCAAAGTTGGTTAAAAAAAAAACAAAATCCCGTATTCAATTTTTTCAAACTGTTTGCTTAAATACATCAAATACAAAAATACAATGATGACGAAAAACATATCGAGTCGGTCTGTCGCCGTTTTTGGGCTACATTTCTTCTTCATTAGCAAAGGAAAGGATACAGCAACAGTGAGTGATGACGAAAAACATTGTGTGTTTTAAAAAAAGACTTCGTTCAAAAATTATTCCAACAAATAAATGTGTCTCAAAGCCAGCCGGCCGCTCTGCTCTCTCTGCCATCATCTTCTACTACAGTGCCTGCTTGTGTGCGCATCATTGCTTGTGCAAAAACCTTTTTTTTTTTTTATTTTGAAATTTAGTATATGAATTTCAGTAAACTTTTTGTTTGATTCAGTTAAATTATTTGTTTGAAAAAATCAGTGTTTTTTTCAATAAACAAAATGCAAATAAATTGTTTGAATATGCGAATTTGTGTATAGGACCGATTTCAGACAAAAAAATTTTTGATTCTACAAATTTTTTGTTTGAATTGGAAAAATAATTTTTTCTGTGCATTTTACAGGAGAAAAAAACTTTTTATTTTTCCTATTTGAAGCTTGATAGAAAATTAAAATCACAGTCAGTTATACACACTTCAAGACTTAAATAGAAGAAAAACTACATGCTGGTCGACGAGGCGTATCTTTCTCTACCACACGGCATCAAAATCTCAATTTACATAAAAAAGGGATTTAATCCGACGATATATATTTCCTGTAATTATTTATGACTACCTTGTGAATCCCCCAAATATTTACATATTTATACAAAAATAAACTGAGATCATTTTATTAGTTTTTTCAATAGTTGTAGGAGATCTTATAAAATAGTCTTTAAAAAAAGTTATTTATTTTAAATGTTTAGGATTAAAGCGACTCTTTTCTTTCGTTTAACAAAATTTGACTTGGAAAATAATATTTCACTTATCGTAGATGAATGTCTAATTTCTCAGTCATTTTCCAGGATTTCTCTTAACATATAAAATACTCCATTATGCCATTAAAGTTGTTTTAAATTTTTAACACTTCTAATTGTTTCGGTTAATTCTGTTAAAATACTGATATGAGAAGAAACAAATAACTAACACATCCACATAAAAAGTACGTAAAACAAAAAAAGGTGTTGGCAATCAAATATTTAACCCATATTTCGCCACATTCATGTTGATCGATGATGAAGATAAAAAAACATTGAAAAATATTGTAATTTTAGCCATCGGTCGGCGGAAAATAGGTTAAAATGAAGATAACTGAACACCTTCTTTGTTTGTATTAAAAAATATTTTCTAAACAAATACATTTTGTATATGAGACGAAACAAATAATTAAAAACACAAAAAAAATATGTTATAATACTACAAAATATTGTAAATTTTGTTACTTCGGTTAATCGGTTAATCGACTGAAAATAACCGGTTTAATCGTTAATCGAAAAAAGCCATTTTGAAATTAACCGATCAGTTAATCGGGTAGTAATTAATCGGTTAACCGGTTGACGGTTAACCGAATGAATACCCTAATAAGTAATAAACTTTAAAAAAATTTGTTAATGCTTTTACGAAACTTTCATAAAAGCATTAATTTAGAAGATTTTAGTGCAGTTTTTTTAGATATAATTCTTACTTTTAATATACAAACATGCTCGCAGTTCACACTAATTTTTTTTTTTTATAGTAACATTGGAAAACTTCCAATTCTTAAAATTTTAAAATTTTTAAAAAGTTCCAATTTTAAAAGCCAAAAACAAATTAGAAAATTTAGTTTTGACTGCATTATTATAAATGTTTTACAACCAACACAATTTCTTTCTATTAAATTTAAATAAATCTGGTGCGCATAGTTTTGCTTATCTCTGTATTTTAAGATTCTCTCTCAATACGTATGCTAAACATTTTTGAGCACCAATGCATTAAGGCCCAACCACAATGTGCTTAAGTTGGCTTAAGCTAATGAGCGAATACATGTAAATTATATGAGGCAAACCATATTGAACTTAAGGAAACTTTTTGCTAAGTTTAATGAAACTGTCATTTGCTTAAGCAAGGTGCGAATCTAATCGCACGTTCCGTACGGAATCAAATGTTTTTTATTTTGTTTTTGTTTTATTCAATATATTTGAGAGACTTTTTGTTAATTTTTGACAGTAGGTTAAGCAAGGCTATGCATATTATGGTTGAGCCTTTAGACGTTGTTTAAATGTTGATGAGAATTTGCTTACAAATTCTCTCATTCTCAAATTGAAAGCAAATCTTTAATGTGAGACTGCAGCGGAATAGCGTTTGTGTAGCAAATACATTAAAACACGTTTCTCTGTTTGTGTTGTTTGTATTCAATAAAAATACTGTACTAACCCAACTTAACATAACGATGAGAACATTTCACTGCGTTTTGGTTTTCCTAAAAAATTACAAACTTTGTTATATTTGGTTCAGCACATTAATGTTCGTTCATTTCATAATTAATACAAACACAGGCTGTTCATGCTGTGTTCGTGCAATTTATCAAGCAACAGCAACAATACTAGCGGAAAACGTTGCATAAATTTTTTCTTTGCTCATTTCTTTACTATGTGAAAAAACACTACAGAACACTAAAATACAAAATATGTCTACAGAACCAAAAAAATTTTACTATTTTATAACGAAAAAATAGAGCACTACATTAAGTTTGTTACTTTCGTGAAATTAGGTATGAACGCTATTAGAGGTTGGGTACTAATACAGATACACTAAAAAATAGATATCGTCTCTGGGTGTGTGTACTGTACGCTTAAGAATACTTAGTTTGTTTTCGAGCCCTGGTTTTTAATGAAAAAGCGTTTTTAGCTACAGTAAACTGTTATCACAAGAATAATTTTAACTTTTAGCGGCTTTTATCACAGTTTAACACGTTCGCCACTCAACGTCACATATATGTGACACGAGAGTTTTCACAGAAATTCATGTCACATATCGGGTGATTTTTTAGCTATTATCTTTTTGGCAACACTGTGCCCATGTTCTGTAACTCTCGCGTCGAGAAAGTTTTCGATTGAAATGTGTGAAATGAACCAAATATACCATAAATTGAAACAAACAGCTGTTTTTCTCACTTAACTGTGTCTGTAACTTTTTTTGGCGAGTACAAGCTGTCACGTAAGGAAATTACTAGCCAATTTACAGAAAAAGTGTGTATGTAACATTTTGGTGAGAAAAGTTCCCGCTTTGAACTGTCAAATAAACTCACGAATAAAAATGGGGCGAGAAAAAATTTTAACACTAAAAAAAAATTAAAAATGCAAAATGCAAAGAATAATATAAATAATATTTTATTCTTGGCACATTTTTCATTGTTTTATTATTTTGCTTTTAATATTTTTACAAAATATACGAATTTTTTCAAAACTCGTTTGCAAACAACAAACATTAAAGTCGCACTCGGATTCGAGTGCAATATTACGACATTTATAACGTAACGACGTAATCTTTTTTGATAGTTTTCGACATGAGTTACAGACACACATTTTTCTCACTTTTCGAGAAACGATGGAATATTTTGTTTCACATTTTTTCGATGCAAGAAGTTCTCACTAAGTTACAGAATATGGGTACTGGTTTGAACAGTTTACGCACGTTTCTTGTTTTGTTTCACTGTCAAACATCTTCAGTTTGGTCTATAATTTATTTAACCCTGAATCGTCTTACAAACGAACATCGCTTGCAAATTATTGAATTTTATTGTCAAAATGCTTCCCCCATTTTATGCTCAGTTTAATCGACCCACTGAATATCGCAGCTGTATTGGCCAGTGATGACCATCAATTATCGATTCGCAGCAATTGGGCCTCTGTTACTCAAAAACGTGGAAAATTTTGCGGAAGGATTTAGATGTGAGGCCTTTCAAAATACAGCTGGTGCAAGAATTGAAGCCGAACGACCTACCGCAACGTAGAATTTTTGGTGAATGGGCTCTTGGAAAGTTGGCCGAAGATCCACATTTTTATCGAAAAATTGTGTTCAGCGGCGAAGCTCATTTTTGGCTCAATGTGTACGTTAATAAGCAGAATTGTCGATTTTGGAGTGAAGATCAGGCAGAAGCATTGCAAGAGCTACCAATGCATCCAGTAAAAGTCACAGTTTGGTGCTTCCTCAAAGATGATGCGAATCGTAACGTAACTGTGAATGGTGAACACTACCGTGAGATGATATCAAACTTTTTTTGCCCAAAATGCAAGAGCTTGACTTGCATGACATGTGGTTTCAACAAGACGGTGCGACATGCCACACAGCACGCTTAACAATGGACTTATTGAGAGGCGAGTTCGGTGAACATTTTATTTCACGTTCGGGACCGGTCAATTGGCCGCCTAGATCGTGCGATTTAACGCCTATTTTTTGTGGGGCTATGTTAAAGCTCATGTCTATACATACATGCCCGCTTAATTTGACGCATTGAAAGACAACATTGAAGCATTTATTCATGAGATACCGGCCGAAATGTTGGAAAGAGTATGCCAAAATTGGACCAAGTGGATGAACCATTTGAGGCGCAGTCACGGTCAACATTTGCATGAAATAATCTTCAAACATTAAATTATATGGACCGTACTATCGATTCAAATAAAGATTTCATGCATTTTTCCAATCATTGAGAGGTAAGGTCATATTTAAAATTTTGCGAAATGAGAGATATAGCCATATTTTTTTCGCAAATGAGAGATTATGCCATATTTTTCAGAAAATTGTTATGCATGGTGTAACCATTCTGTAAAAGGGAAAATCCTTAGTTATCATTGAAAACATTTTTTTTATTCTTGTGACGCACGCAGGAAAACTTTATTCAGCGAAGACACCTGCCGCGTCCTACTGAAGGAAAAAACCCCAAAGCACGGCCGCAGGCCTTCACGCAGAAAAACTTTAGTATGCGAAGCCAGATTTCAATAATTAACTTTAGTGTCTCCGGGACTGAAATGAGAGATAAAGCCATTTTCTAATATTGCTAATGTGAGCTAAGGCCATGATGGCTTTATCTCCCATTCAAATGAAAAAAAAAATCAAAAAAGGCTTTATCTCCCCATTGAATGAGAGATAAAGCCATCATGGCCTTATCTATCATGGTATTTAAGCACCCCCCGAAAAACAGTACCTGCAGAGGAAATTCTTAAGACTATTTTGATCTCCAGCGAAAGTGATTTAAATGTGAATATTCTAAACGTAGCTTTAACCCAGTTACTTAGAGCAAAGAGCCAAAAAAGAAAATTTTTTGGAAAAATATCATTCTTAAGAGGGTGATCGTGGTGGATATTTTACAAAAGAAGATTATTGAATTAATGTGAAGCTCTAACAATATAATATTTTGAAAAACTCAAAACTCATATATGACACCAATTTTAATCAAAACTCATGTCACTTTTAAGTGACTTTGAAGTATGTGACAAACAGTTTCTGTTAAAAACATGTTTTGCAAAACTCATGTCACATATTTGATCATGTGACATATTTGATGGATAAATTTATTCTAATAAGCGAATATATAAAGTTTACACCGATGTTGACTTATTTTTGACACTGTGTGTATATAAAAATATTTTTCAATGGATGTATTTATCACGTACGATCGCGTACTCACATTTTGCAATAACGCTTCTCCCTTAAGCGTGATTAATATTGAAAGTTATTACAATCCCTAAAGATTCACGCGTGACACGAAGAATTTTCTTTCACACCTCTAGTTTAAAAAGAGTATTGGCAAAAAAACTAATAAAACTTACATATTATCTATATAACATCGTTTGTTTTAAAATAGTCGATATCCTTTCTTCTACACTTTATTGATAAAATATATCAAATCCCACTGTACTTCTTTAAAATTTAGGTACCACAAATAAAAAATATTTACATAACGACACTTTGTAAAATAAATACCAGCACTCTTTCAATAAAAGGTGCGTGCATAAGTATTTTCATATTGCTCCAAAGACATGCATGCAGTGTTGTATTATACTATGTTTCCACTATGAGCAAAACAACTTGTTTTGAGCAAAACATGTCAAAGTGTTTCCATTATGTAAAACTGGTTTTGGTTTTCGAATTTTCGAAATCAATTTGACATTTATGTTGTAAACAAATATGAAAGCCAAAGAAAATGTGTGTTGAAAAAAAAATATTTTTCTTTAACATGAAATTTTCTTGTTTGTTTTTTAATACACAGATATACATATATGAACGTATATACTTACTACCTTTTTATTATGTTATTTTATTATTTTTACGCTGCAAACAAATAAATCAGCTGGAAAGTTGCATAAACCTATTTAATAAATCTTGATATTTTGGTAAATATATCACTTTTTTCGAAATTGTCAATCACCAATAATGGATAACCCAGAGTTGTATTCATGATTTTCGACATGTTTTGGAGCAAAACTAGTTTTTGTTTGAGTTTTCGAACATGAAAAATGTATAGGAAAACAAGTAGCAAAACACTTGTTTTGCTGCAAAACTAGTTTTGTGGCCCAAAACATGTAAGTGGAAACGTACTATTAAACTTTCATGTTCTTGTTTAATCGTACAATTTCTACAGCTCTCTTCTTTATTCTTGGTTAAATGTTTGGCCAGTTACCTTGGCTTTAACATTTAGTTGCTATAAACAGTAATTAAAATAACAACAACAAATTATTAGCTTGGCTTTTACCTTCGTACTCTTAAGAAGTAGTGGCAGCAAGTTCTTGTTTCTTTCCGTTCTTTTTCTGCTTGAGAGCGAAAAAAAATCAAGCACTTTGTTGGTTTCTGGGGCCAGTTATGGGATTTTCATAAAAATCTTTGATTTACTTTTATACACTTCATTTAAGTCTTAGACGTGGTAACGACAACTCGTTTATATTGAAAAAGAAGAAAAATATTCGCTTCAGTTCTTAAAATTGTTTGTGTAGATAATTCAAATACATTTTGTGAATAAAAGTCATACTTTATAAGACGAAATGAAATTTTTGCAAGCGTGTAAGTGAATTCATAATGAGTTTGTAATAGAAGTGAAATTTGGAAAGAAAAGAAAACGATTTTAAAAAGAAATTTTAGGAGTTATAAAGAAATGATGAATTTTTTATTAAAATTATTGTAAAAAAGTATTTCTTTTTAAAAAAGAACTGTGTTCAAATAAACGTCTTTTGATTTTACTAAATGTTTATTTCTTAAACAAATTGCTAAGTGTGTCATATTTTTAAAGTGAATCTTGTATTCTACAATAGAAATAAAATAATTTAAAAAACATTTTTGAAATTTTGTAAACATTAACTATAATTTCAGGGAGAAAAAATATCAATCAATAACTGAAAATAAATTTTTAAATGGAAATTAAGTAGAAAACTTAAAATAAATAATAAAAAAAAAGTAAAAACTTATTTTATCTTAGAATTAATCGATAATACATTTTGCGAAAAAAATTCGTAGTCACTTTTTCGTAATATAAACAAAAGTTTCGTTTGTAATAAGCAGGGCCAGTTATATTATGCACAATGTTTAATGGCGATTTCTTTTCTCAGAAAAATGTTGCATTAATTTTACATGTTCTACAATTTTGTGTTCGTTTGTACAAAAAATACAACTGTGGGAACAATTTCCAAGCTCTTTTGTGAATATGTTGCTGAAAAACATGCAAGACATGTTGCCTATTTTACCCTTCCTTTAACTTAAGGTGTTCAAACTGCCCTGTTTTACAACTTTGATACTTAACCTTTGTTTGTACAACCAATATTTTTATTTGTTTGTCATAATTCATACCGCTCATAATTTTGTAAAAAAATTGTTTAAAAACAAAATATAAATATATTTACATTTTAAAATCAAAAAAATTCTATTTATTTTATAATCGTTTTAATTTTGCTAAGCCATTAGTGATGTCAATATTTGTTTCCAAGCCATAATAGCGTGCAGAAACCGCTCAAATAGCTTTAAAAATCGCTCATGAAGTACATGAGCATAATGATGGAAGTGTAATAGTTGTTAATAAAAGCGGCTAATTGTGTTCTATTGAAATTGCACATCTTGTAACACTTCCAGTGATTATAGGTAACATTAGAAAATGTTACATGTATATGCTGGAACATATTTTTATCAGAAAAGTAATCGCCATAAAATATGCATTCCAATATTCAAAAAAAAAAAAAAATATACGACTCTGACTAATTTTCTGAATCGATCGTATGGCAATCTGTTCACGTAAACTTTGTGCGCAAAGTAGTGGTTGCAATTTTTTAGATGCTTTAATGAAATTGTCAGATGGACTTTTTAAAATTGTGAGGTCAGGTTCATAATTTCACATAGCGCCAATACAAACCTTTTTCCTGAACATAGTTTTTGTGCCCATTAACAATATTATTAAGTTGATAAGTATGTATTTAGATTTAGTTTGCCGATAAATATTTTATTGAAATCTAAATCACCTAACAAAATTTGATTGGAAATGTTAATATTTATATAAAATTTGGCGACAATTACTGTTATCTAATTTACTATCCCATGGCGTTTCGTTCCAATAAAATCGACCATAGCTCCCATATAAACCCACTACTCTTTAATCACTTTAAGACGAAAAAAATCTGGATAATATTCGACAAAAAGAACTCTTATTTAAATCCCATCCTCATAAAATGATTTTATTTTGGTGATTTCCCCATGGGCCCTAATTGGCTGAATCCCAAAACTTTGATTTTTAATACTGTGGTGTAGGGTATTAAAAGATCAGGTTTTACTGACTTTAATTTCCTACTTCTCTTAAAAAACAAATATTACAATATTTTTGAAAAAAAAAAAGTTTCGTCATCTCTTTATATGGGGGATTGCATGTCAAGGGACCCAACTTTTGAAATCGATGTCTTTTGATTTGGATTAGCCCAATAAGCGACCAAAACTACTTTAAAGAAAAAGGCATAATCTTTCTTTCGAGCAAAAACAAACGTAAGAAATAAAAACAAGTAAAAAAAGTTATAAATTTAAAAAAAAAAAATTTTTAAATTAATAAGTATTGTGGTTATTTCTGTTCAACTATTTATGGTTTTCAATCCAAATTTTGAAATTTTTAATAAGGCTTGAATTCATCAAATTTAATTTTCATTAAATTATTTTTATGAAGAATGGAATTTTACAAAATGAAATTGATTAAAATTTATCATACAATTCGATCCATCTACGAGCATCCTACGCGCTGCAGGGTTAAAGAATTTTATTAAACCTCAATATTTGTATGGCGCGTAGGATGCTCCTAGATGCGTCAAATTCATGACCAACCCCACTTTATTACTTAAGGCCAGTTTACACGGTAATACAATGTATTACGACTTTGTAGAATCAAAATAATATGAAATTCTCTCCGTATTTAAAAGAAAAAAAATAAAAGTTTGTTGAGAGTATACTTTATGTTTACACGGATGGTATAAGTAAAATCAAAAATAATAACAAAAAAGCAGATGGTTGCAGTTTTACAATTTTTACAAAAACAACATGAACATTTCCTGAGTTGATTTTAGTTGTTTTTGTAATTTTATAAAAATGCTACCACCTTCAATATACTCCGTTAAAATGCACCTCTGGTGTGATGAAAATACATAAGTTTCTAAAATGGTTTAGAAAAAAACCATTTACCGACCGCTTGTCAGATTTTGTATTCGTATTCTCTCTTACTAAATGCATTTTGCTTTTACATGATATAATTTCTCTCAGTCTACATTATGTCGTAATACAATGTATTACCGTGTAAACTGGCCTTTATTGCGGAGTTTAGGTTTTTTTTAGTAATTTCAATAAACTGAACCGTTTTTGAGTAACGCGAATATTATGTCGTGCAACCTCCAACATTTTCGAAATAACGGTATATCTTGAAAATAAGAGCTTACCTAAAAAAAAACGGTTACCACCACTGGATTCAGCGTGCCCCATTTAGGTTAAAATGCCAGGTGCCTAGCTTGTCTGTTTTATGCAACTAACACAGTTGCTCAAAATTACAATATTAAAATTCTATTTTAAGATTATTTTTTTAAAGGTTGCATAAGAAAAAAAACATATCTTAAAAAAGAAGAAAAAAAAACCCATCCTTCAAAGTTTCAGGATTTTTAAAGAACAGTTTGAGGTTGTATATAACAAAAAAATCAGCCAAATAAAAAAATAAGTTTTTGACTTAGTCCGTTTTAAAATTTAATATTTTGCTGATATTACATTTTTCAAAATAAAACATTTTTTTAACATACGTTTTGTATGAAAAAATCATCTTCGTATGTAAAGTAGTTTTCAAGATATTGATGAAATAAACTAAACACATTCGGCTAATTCGGCGAAATTATGATATTTTGAACATCATTTTATAATTTTTAATTTTTTTTTTCGTTCATATATGTAAAAGGAACCTTCTCGCCCAATTTTATTAAAATCGAAAGGGGCCGTGTCCCACTCCTGGTCGATTTGACATGATATTACCCAGCTATCGTAGCTACTTTGGACAAATTTTGCTAACACCAATAGGTAATAAGTTACATGGATGAGAAAGAACACCTGTTTGGTCAAAATGTCAAACTTTGACCCCCTCTTTCTCAGAAACTTGTTGAATTAGTGTCTAGGCTACTATTCAATAGGACTAACCTTGGTGCCAATTTCATCCAAATCAGAAGACATCGATTTTAAAAAGTTGAGTCACTTGACATGAAATTCCCCATATTTATATATGTATAATTTTAATTAGTATTGTGGTTATTTTGTTGAACTATTTATGGTTTTTAATCCAAATTTTTTAATATTTTTAATTAGGCTTAAGTTCATGAAATTTAATTTTCATTAAATTATTTTTATGAAGAAAGGAATTTTACAACATGAAAATTAATTAAAATTGTTATTGATAATCTTTCATTCTTGACGTGGCTCGGGCTCGAACCCTGGCCGGCAGGTTACCATGACATGTTTCGATCGCAACCACTCGATCTCCTCAGATGGATTTGGCGTCTTACACTCGCAGCCATCGACGACTGCTGACGTCAATAGTCAAACATCAATCCTTAATCCAAATTGTATTTTAACATTTTGGTAGATCGAAATTTGCTTTCCTGAATGATTATCCATTTTAATTGATTTTACATGTTTTTTCCTTACTTCTGTTTTTTCGTACTTTTGTCAAGAATTTTTCTTGAAGTCCAAGTACATTTTTTTTTTTTTTTTTTTTGTTTTTTCATTTTGTCTTTCTCTTTTCTGTTGACCTTTTTCAGCACAACATGAAGGACAAATGTACACATAGAGCTCGTGCCTTAGCTTTAACAATAATTAATATTGTGGTTATTTTGTTGAACTATTTATGGTTTTAATCCAAATTTTTTAATATTTTTAAATTTTTGGCATTTTAAAATTATTTTCATACAAAAAATTTAACTTAGCTGCACTTTGACTTAACTGCCCAAAATACATATTTTCTAGAATTATTTTTTCAAAAATAATATTAAAGTGCTTTTTGTATACCTGCATATTTATCATATTCTTGCGCAGTTATAAAATATTTTTATATAAAACATCAAAGTTAGCTGTACACATAAAAAATATAGTGTCCACTTTTTTACATAAATATCCAATTTAAGCTGTTTACAAAAACAAAAATCGCAAGCAAGTCAAGTTGGCATTATTTTAATTAAGGCGGCATGAAATAACCTCCCAAAATATAACCCCCCAAAAAAATTATTTCATATGTAATAAAGCCCCATTTTTGAAAATGAAATTAGCCCCCAACGAAATGAAATAACACCCTAAACATAAATGAAATAATTCCCTAATTTTTGGGGGCTTATTTCATATGAAATAAAACCCCAATTTCTGAAATGAAATAAAGGCCCAATATATGTAAAACAATTACTTATACAGTTTTGCTTAAAAGAATCACGCGATATATATCATGGTATGATATACCAAACACAAGTTTCGCCAACTAAGGCTTTTCTGCATAGCCGGCCTTCGGCCGGGCGGAATGGCTTTTTCCTCTATGGTATAACAAACACCGGCTTCGCTAGCTAAAGCTTCTCTGCATAGCGCCAGGATTTTCTCCTCTATAGTATAAAAATACCGACTCGGCCCGGCTACGCAGAGAAGCTTTAGTTAGCGAAGCTTTTTTTATCGAAGCCGGTGTTCTCTATACCAAATTGGATAACCCCTTGCGCCCAAAAACGTTTTCATTATAAATTTGAAACTGAAATAATCCCCCAAAACATATATTTGGGGCTTGATTTCATAATGATTTTTGGGGAATAATTTCATTTGAAATAATACCCCAATTAAAAAAATGAAATAACACCCCAAACAAAATGAAATAACCCCCAAAAAATCGTTTTTGTTGTTCTCTGTACAAACTTTTGTGGGCTTATTTCATTATTTTTTTGGGGGGTTATATTTTGGGGGGTTATTTCATGCCGCCTATAATAAATTAATTTTGTTTGCATTTACCTACATTTATGCATATGGTTTGTGGTAACACCAACTTTACCACGATTATATGAAATGAATAACAAATCTTGGCCTGGCACAGAATTAATTAGTTGTAGTATTAAAAGCTGAAGAATGCACTGTAGCGCAACAAAGTTTAAAATTACGAATTTTGCGCTTCAACTGCAAAGACTACTACAGCTAAGTATTCTGTTGAATCTACTTTGAAACTGTTGTTTTTAACTTTTAACATCTTGCAGCGCTATTCTTAACGTTGTACTACAGCGACTATTCTGTTTGACACTTTATTGTTACCAATTTGGCTACCTCGTTCATTATCAAAATGCGTAACAAATGCCTACAGGTTGTTTGAACGTCACTGTTAATATCAATTTATTAATAAAAACGTTGTTACTCCTATTTCAAACACTTCACTTCAGCTGCACTTTTATGCAGGTAACCACAATTGCGTACCTGCACATTAAGACAGCTAAATACATTTAAGATAGCTGCGTTTTTGATTTATATGCACAAAAAATCGTGCAAAGGAGATTGTCAAAATTACTGTATATATGTATTCTACGCCCTTGTGAGCGGCGAAGTTGATTTACCGATGTCCGTCTGTCTGTGGAAATGTTTTTTCCAGAACCCCTATATGGCTGAGATATGACCAGAAAACGACTACCTCTAACCCATAAATCTCCAATTTTTACCCATAAAGTTTTACATTTTGCACTTTTCATATAATTTATGGAGTTTATTTTGTCACCTAAAATAAACTAAGCAGAATAATAAGTGAAATAGGGGTGAAAATTAAAAAAAAATCTATTCATGACAAACTTATAGACATAAAACTATCTCTTTCATCCGAAAAAATCGTATAGTCTCGTTTATATGAGTGCTTTTGAATTAGTTTAATTTTTTTTTCTGTTTAAAACAATTTTTGAAAATTTTGTCTTTTAATTTTGATCGATTGCTTTTGACCGATACGAGGTCTTTTTGACCGATATCTACTTGATTTTCGGATGTAAAAGTACTTTGTAATTACATAAAAATATTGAATATGTACCTGATTTTACACGTATCGTTTCATCCCTAGGAATAACCTCCCTAATAAGTGTGATAATAGTTTTTCTATTTACCAAAGTAACGTAGTTAAAACCAACATTTTGTTCAATATAAACAAATTTTGTCCCACCCTATTAGGAGATCGCTACACCATAAAAACCTTGATATCAAGTATTTACGAAACAAAAAAAAAAAAAAAAAACGAAAAAGTTGCATGAAATTGATGGCGAAATTTAAATATCTAACGTTTTGAAATTTTGCATTAATTCTTTTTTTATAACTAAAATTTACACAAAATTTCATGACGATTCGTCCATAAATTGCCATTGGTCCCAAAAAAGCCCACTATAGTGGGTATACCCAAAAATCGATAACGAATGCCACACACGTACATTCATGAAAAGAAATCACACCGCCAAATTATAGACTTCCAGTGTTAGAAATTTAATAAAATATAACCCCTTTTTTCTTACAGCGCTTGTTCTATTTGGCTTAAGCTTCGTGGCAGCTTTGCCTACAAAATCCGAAGATGAAATATCATCCTCGTATGCCAGCTGGGCATCCCAGATTATTGCTACAAACCTCTTAAAATCCTACAATGATATCGACGGCAATCAAGTACATTCCCCATTGGGTGTCACTTCAATGCTGGCAATTTTGGCTGAAGCAACACAGGGTGATACATACGATGAATTCCACAAAGTATTGGGCTACCCAAAAGAACGTGCAGCTCTGAGAGATTCCTTTAAATCCATCTTATCACAGTATCAAACTAAAATATTGGGAGCAGAGCCTTCCTTCCAAACTTGGCTTTATATTTATCGTAATTTCACCGCTAGAGATGAATTTAAACAAGTTGTCCAAGACAATTATTTTGTTGATGTCAAAGATATAAGTCATGACGAATTCGATAGATACGAGCCAGATGCACTCTTAGATTTAGATGGAACCACCAACAATAGCAAAGATGTTATTGGTTTTGAGACTTTGAAACGCCTGAAAGTCGACGATGACGAAGATGATGATATCAGCCATGGTCTTGGGTTTACGACAGTGGGTTCTTACACTGACAATTATGGTGAAGAGATTATAGAAAAAGAAACCTCTAAATTTGATCGTTTTGTGGATGATAAACAGTACGTGGAGAAACCGCAAATAATTGAGGAAATTAAAAAAGCCCAACAACAAGAGGAGTCACATACAGAAAATAATCTAAAGGCCACCACTGCAGCTGCATTCCAGCTTAATGAAGAAACTAAACAACCAGCAATTGAATTAGCTGAAAAACTAGAAAATCTTGATGAAAAACCTGTTGCAGATGCCAACGAAGAAGATGATGCTGCTGGTGTTTTTGGTTCTAAGGATCAAACTAAACGTGAAAACGATTTAAATTTAGAAGAAAATGAAACTGTACAAGACAATGAAAAAATATTGAAAAACTATAAAGAAGATGAGAAAATTGAAGCTGATGAAGAGGGCAAGATATTAATACCCATACAAGAAGTCTTAGAGTCCAATGAACCTGAAAAGGTATCATTGCCACTGCAAAAACTGGAAACTGTTTTAGATGAAGCTTCTAAAGGTTCACCAGCAGAAATAATGTTGGCTTTAGAAACGCATGTTAGTTCAGCAAGAAGTGTAAGTAATGAAAAAAAAAATCTAAAAGAACAATAAGAGAAAATCAAATCACGTTTTTTCTTTGTTATTAAAAAAAAAGTTATTTCTTTTTTTTTTTTGTTATTTTGTTGGAATAAAGGCAACTAAAATTAATCTTTTAAAAACAGGCTTTTGGTGGCCGCAGTTTGTTCCGCAGAGATGACATCACTTCTGCTTTAAGTGCTAATTCCATAACTGGCCGCGATATTGGCTCCAAAACAAAAATGTTACTTTTCAATGGCCTGTACTTTAGAGGCAATTGGGCTACTGCGTTTAAAGAGGAACGTGAGGTCGATGAATTCTTCTTTATGACTTCCGAGGATGCCATCAAAACGCCGATGATTCACGCTCGTGGTAATTTCTATATGGCCAAGATGGAGAGTTTGAATGCGAAAATTATATGTCTACCATATGAGGTAAGCAATAGCAATAACTTAAATCAGAATTAGTTAAAAAAATCGGAAACTATTTTACAAAAAAAAAAAAAAACAAAAAAACAATTTTACCCATTTGTTGAATTAAAAAAAGAGTCGGACGGACTCTTTGATATTTTAATTTTACCTAATTAAACAAAATTTCATCAATCTAACTGCTTCGAGAGAAATCGTTTGAGAGGTTTTTCAGAAATTAGATTAGTCTCATATTATAAAGGGTCCAATCGGCTACAGAATCTAGGTTGATCATCAAATTACTTAATACTTTACAATACAAGGCGTAAGAAGTAAGACATTAATTAGCCCGAAATACTATTGGAAATCAAATACACAACAAAATCATATGTTTTTACAAAACGTTTCTGTACAACCGCAACGACAAATGCTATGCGGTACTGTTCGTCGCTCAATTTAAATAGTGCTGTGAGGGTCAAAAAATTCAAAGAAATACACTCCAGGTAGTAGGTACTTATTTCTTTGACAATCTTTCAATGCAAATTTTCTCGTGCTGTTTATGAAAATTAGTAGTGCTTACTTATGTGTCGTATGTAGCGTTCGCATACAAAGAATTCGTATTGCAATATTATCAAATAAAAATTTATGGTGTTTAAAGCTATTTTCGGGAGTAGTATTTCTTTAGGAGCTATAGTCATATGTGGACCGATTCCATTAAAATTTGGTGCTACGATTTCGATTGCAATCAAAAATGTTAAGACCAAATTTAATCTAAATGCCAACGTTATTAGGTGGTTTATGAGAACAAAGATACTATTCCGGAAAGAAGCTTTTTTGGTCATATTCTAACTATTCAATAGGTTTGGTCCATGTGATAATTTTAACCTACATATGTACCCAATTTTATCAAATTATCTCCAATATTGCGATCTGTAGCTTGCGGAAAAGGTTAGATCGGCCGAGAATGTGATTCTGAGTCGATCGGGTTTTTTTAAGGATGGGTCTGGTAAAAAAGTAAAAGTAAAAAATGTGTGTAGTTTTTGTTCCCATTATCATTGCAGCGTGCATTTTCCATTCTCTTGTTAATTTTAAGTAGTAGTTTTTGTACCCGCACTTTTATAGTGAATCATTGTTTTTTTTTTTTTTTTTTTGATTCTACACGTTCATACAATTACGTAAATTGGTCGTCTGCACTTAACTTCACTATTTGTTTGTAACAGCAACACTACAGTGTAGCGTTTGAAATTTTTTCAATGATTTGAATGTCTCTCTTTTAAAATGGAATTATGCAGGCCTTTATTAGTTTGTGCTTGTAGTATTTGCGTTTTGTTGAAAAGCAAAACATTTAATAAAACGGAGTAGTAGAGTAGGAAAGAAATATCAATTTTATTATTAAGTTTTAATAAATTGCATGACTTGCAGACATTGCATATTTTGTAACTTTGCGGATTTTCTTAAAAATTACGAAGTTTTAAAAAATTTTGCATAAATCGCTCAAAACTTTATAAAATTTTACCTATAAATTGAAAATCTTTATATATAAAAATAAGTTGTCCTGTGTTCGTGATTTTATAACTCGAGAACCACTTAACAGATTTTCAAATGAGCACATGCGTTGGAAAGGTCTATTTTCACTGATTATTTATAAAAAAAACTCCCTAGATAGCGCTGGGGTCAAGTTATTAACAAAATTCTCCAGTATTTCATTTTTTATTTTTATTTAGAAAATCCCGAGCAGCGCCGGGACCAAACAGCTAGTTTTCTATAATAAGATAAAGTATATTTTATATTTATGTACATATATAAAGGGCCATTCATTGAGCGCTTTCTATTTTTGAATTTAAATTAACGAATTATGTGTGCGATATCGTCGACATTTTTTATCCGTTTGAAAGGCTTATCGATGTCATTATGTGTAGAATATATTTGTGGTTTTCATGGGCAACCGTGTATGTCTATTTTTTCGATTTGAAATGTTGATACTATATTGCTTAATTTTAAGCGCTCTTTACATTTTTTAAAAAAGTTTTAAAAACAGATAGACCCATTCCGATGTTTTAACTCAATTACAAACTTCAAAAGATGCAATATCTATCCCATAGTTTAATCTAGAATGGTTTTTTCGGCTCTCCTGAAAAATTTTATTTTAAGACATACGCGCTTGCCCATGAAAACCACAGATATTGTCGTGCAAATGTCCGCCGCGGCCTTCGTGATGACCGGTTCACAGTTATAATGATTGTTCTTGGCCACTTTAACTATAATCGGACTTATTACAAGAGTCGTTGCCGTGGTCGAAGTAAAATTCGTTTGAAGTTTTTGTCGTTATCAATTTAAATTTACGACAATATGCAATTCACGAAGTGTTCTATGGTTTCAGCAATAGGACACAATAGAACCCTTTGCGAATTACTTAATAGAAATTTTGTCGTCTTTGTGTCGTCTACGCCAATCATAATAACTATTTTTTAAAACGACTGGTATCCGACTAAGACAATGACGCTCATAATAAGGCCGAATATCTTATGCTGTGGTTTGGGGCTTACACAGAACCAGGGTTGTCAGATTTTTTGAGCTCCATCGCCAAACTGGATGTCAGAAATCGTCAAACGTCAATTTTCTTCAGTTTTAATAACATTTTTTTTAAATTAAATTTTGGGTACAAAAAAAGCTGCTAAATTTGTTTAGTCAAAAATCGCCAAAAATTGAGGAATAATACAAATATAAATTTTGTATAGTTTCTGTTATTTTTTTTTTAAATAACATAAAATGGAGATCATATATTCAGTTAAAAGAACTAAAATTAAGTACACAAGTCTATAAGATCGTACACTTCAGCCTCATCTATTTAATTACTTGTGTTTTGACCTGCAAACATACTAATAGAGTCATGTTTTATGAAATCAATCGCAAAAAAAATCGCCAAATGGCAAATCCCACCGCCAAACACGTTTCAAAATCACCACGTTTGGCGAGAAATCGCCATGTCTGACAGCCCTGCAAAGAACTTCGAATTAAAAAAACCCAGCCTAACGGCGTCGAATCGCACGATCTAGGCGGCCAGTTGACACAAAGATCACGTAAGACGGTTCGTACAAAATGTTCAATGTGCCATAAGCTAAATGTTACTTAGCACCAACCTGTTAAAAAAACATAGCGTTTGTGTTCATATCACTCAAGTCTGGCAAAATATAATGATAACCATCGACCTTTAGAGGTCGACACTGATGGTAATGACCTGAACAACGTAGCTCTTAAAGAAATGTAGACTTATGACGCCGTCTGCCAGTTTAAGTGTCAGTTTAAAAATGTTATAAGTTGAACGTGCTGTTGAACTTTTGAAAGATGAAGCTTTAACAATAAAGCCGCTAGCAACTGTTAAAGTTCGGAAGTTCTAATTGGAAGGTCTTTAATAAGTGATAATAATGATAACTTGGATAAGCTATTCCTATGAGCATTTCACTGGTTGCTAAGGCCAGATCATCAGGAAAAGTTATCCAAATATTTTAGAAAAACTAACGATATTAAATAAATAAAACTCTTAAGCGAATAAGAATTATAAGCAACAGTTTAACTTACAACAATGTCAAAGCTTAAACAAAAACAACAACAATATACATTGAGTTTATCTTTTCTTACATTCAGTGTTGCCAATTTAGCCATTTAGCAGATTTAGCCATTTTTGATCCTGTTTAGCCATTAAAAAATGAGTTTAGCCATTAGCCATTTTTAACTTATTTAGCCATAAATTTTTATTGCCGTATTTCTTTTAAAATAATAATTTTCAATTTCTTATAAAAATGTATTAAAGTAAAATAACCATTTTTAACAATTCAAACTCATTTCATTTAAATCACAACTTTTTCAAATGTTGGAAATCGCTATAAACTATGAAGATGCAACATCTTTCAAAATAAAGCAATAGTAGTCCAATATTAAATTTATAAAATGGATCAACACAAACATTGGTGTTTCTTTCTGGTTGCAAGTATTTCAATAAAGAGATGCAGGCGGCAAAAATTTTTTTTTTTAGAAATTTCAGAATGGACTATATAGTTGCTCTCAGTTGCATGATCTAACATCGTTTAAAGTAATTTGAGAAAAAGGATACATTAAGCAACCGTTTTTTCGATTTTATCAATAAAATATTTATGACAGCACCACAATAGTGGAGAGGGTACGATGCGTTTGTGCTGATCTTTGTTGCACCTTAAAATAATGGTCCTAAGCCCACCTTTACGTATACCGATTGACTCCGAATCACTTCCTGAGTCGAATTAAAGATGTTTGTCCTGCTGGCTGGCTGTTTTGGAGATTATTGATTAAAATTTGGTACATAGGTCACCATATAGTCGGTGTTGACCGACTATACTTTCTTACTTGTTTTTTATTGCAGATCTGAACTGAAAAGGTTGGGTAAATGTTGTCGTGATTATGATTTACCTTCAAATTATTTAAAACTAATAGGCCCGAGTGATTCCTATGAGATGAACAATAACGACATCGAATTTATCGATGATTTAATTTTTTAAATATCCATCAAAATATTAATTTACGTTTATTCTTATTTAACAAATTGATCTTAACTTAAAATTTCATCGTAAACCACTTTAAATGAATTGTTGCTGTTTTGTTATTGAATTTTAATGTGTTTTTATTTAAAAAAGCTTTTAGCCATTTTTAGCCATTTTTTTCCGTAAATTTAGCCATTTTTTGGTCACCAAGTTTTGGCAACACTGCTTACATTTCCCACAACAATTGGTTGGAATTTTTCCAACAATAAATGCCCAACCAGAATGTGCATAACGTTGCTTAAGTAAATTTGCGAATACATCTAAATCTTATGTGCCAAACCATATTGAACTTAAAGAAACTTTTTGTTAAATTTTATAAAACTGTCATTTGCTTAAGGGAAGGGCGAAACTGATCGCATATTCCGTACGGAACCAAGTGTTTTTTATTTGGTTTTTGTTTTTTTAAATGCATTTTAGAGGCTTTTCGTTGATTTTTGACAGTAGCTTAAGCTTGTTTATGCATATTCTGGTTGGACCTTACTTGTAGTTGTATGTAGGTTAAGAAAAAACAAAACAAAAACAACTTGCTATATTGTTTTCGCAAAAAATAAAGCATGTTGCCAGCTTAGTTTTTTAAGCCGTGCACTTGCCAGTTTAATTTCAAAGTAATTTTTGGGAATACAAAATTTTCAATTAAAATATGTAATAAAAATAAATGTGGAACGAAGCCTAACTTAAAATATCAAAAATTAACAGTTCAACTTAAAGTCACAATTGTTCTTGATAAAAAAAACATGCATTGAGAACCCCAAATCTGTAAAATGTTTATCTTTATATTAGTATGAGGAAATTTGTTAGGGAATTGCAACGAAGGATGACCATTAAAACCTAGTAAAATCACAATTGTTCTTGATAAAAAAACATGCATTGAGAACCCCAAATCTGTAAAATGTTTATCTTTATATTAGTATGAGGAAATTTGTTAGGGAATTGCAACGAAGGATGACCATTAAAACCTAGTAAAAAAACGATGCATCACAATAGCTACTGTGGTATAGCGAATGCTTATGAAGAAAATTGTACAAAAGAGCTTTTAACTGTAAACAAATTTGAGATTATGAGTTTATTCTGAAAAACTGTACATATTTATGGTTACTAATATTTTCAGCAGGAAAGAACATCCAAAACTATCACTCTTTAATTAATCATATTTTTTCTTTTTTTAGAACAAAAAATACAGCCTTATGATCATTCTCCCCAACGAACTTGAAGGCCTTCACTCTGTCATTTCAAAACTGCAACCCATTGATTTGAAAATGGCCAAATCCGAAATGAAAGAACAAAATTTACACATCATTTTGCCCAAATTCCAAATTGAGGAAACTTCGCGATCGGAATCAATGCTCAAGAGTTTAGGGTTGACCAAACTCTTCTCACGCAATGAAGCCGACTTAAGTCTACTCTCCGAGGATCGCGATTTACATGTTGACGAAATTGTTCAATTTGTTAATGTTAAAGTCGACGAGGGAGGTAGTTCAAATATTGCTCTCTCCGCCTCTGATACCCAAGCCAGAGATAATGAATCATTTGAGAAAATAGAAATTAATCATCCATTCGCTTATTTCGTAATGGACTGTGAAAAGGACTTTGTGTTGGTATCGGGTAAGGTACATGCACCCGAAATCGAGGAAGAATTGCCGCTGAGCATTGAAGTGGAATTTGAAAAAGCGTAGAAATTTAAGTTTTATTTATAAAAATAAGTTCTCAAGACTTGTAACAATCATATTTTAAGGAATTAATGGTAAAATAAAAGTTTTCAATTCGATTCTAAAAACAAATAAGTGTAACCAAACAAATCTTTTTATATGAAAAAAAATCAACTTGAAAAATTAGTTCTACTTAAGGTTTACAACAGAAGGAAGGTACCACTTGATTTTGAGAATTGTGGACAACACAAGTTCCCATGACAAACAGGATTGAGCTGTTGTTATTTCAACATACAAATATTTTGCAACAATCAGAGTAATGATTATAACAATTATTTCAGTTACAAATACAAAAGTAAAACTATTAACAACCCCCTCTTAAAAAATCAATTGCCTGGAATAACAGATTTATCATATCACACACACAACACTGGGTTTACTATGAAATTATCCTTTGAAAGGGGTTGTTTAGTTGGCATTTTCAACGATTTAAACACGTTTTTACTATTTCAAAGAAATTTTTAAATTAACTAAATCTTTTTTTTAAAACTACAAAAAGCATCATTATCATATTTTATTTTATTAAAAAAAAAATATTTTGATTTTCTTTCAATCATTTATTCATTGTTTAGTTGTGTGTATCACGAATGTTGTTGATGAGGATGAAGTTGATGTTGAGTATAAAAATTGTACTTATGCAGAAGTTGATCTTTGATCCTAAAGATGTGTCATTGTAAACAAACAAAAAATAAACTGAAATTGTTAGACTGTTATTGTCATTCATTCAAAATTGATGCCTCATGTTAATTTTAGCAGACAACAGAAGAAGGCACGTGTCCTTTCATTTTTGTTGTCTACTTTAGTACATATATAAATATCTTAATTTTTACAAGTCTAAACTAAATGGATTTGTTGTCATCAAGTCATAATTGTTATAAAACATAACAAATTGCAAATCATATAACAAACATTAATCACGAGAAACAATCAAATGTTTGTCTTAAGACAAAAAATCGCAAGGCCAGTTTGAGTTCGTAAAAGCCGAATTTACGGCGAAAACACAAAAACCAAGAGAGTATTTTATTTTTGGTAGTGTAACGTCAAAAACAAGGCGAATTAGCATATAAATAACTTCGACTTCCAAAAACAGCTGTCTAACGCAGTGCTGCCGGATTTGGGGTTCTAATCTCAAATTTAAATAAAAAAAAACTTTATTTTGGGTTTTTATTAAGAATCTCAATAAAAAATGGAGCTTCCAACGAAGTAGGTTTGTAAAGGAGAAACGTAAAAGTTTCGCTTATCATATCGCTTACGGAGGACATATATTTTAAATAGCGAGTTCCCACTTTGAAGCAATACATTTTTGTTTTATAGCGTGTCGCATAAATATGCGCTTACTTTCTTAAATTTACTATTAGTGCTTAGCAAAACAAGATATATTTTTATTGGAATGTTAAAAAATACTATTTTTCTTTTGGGGAATTACTTTAAAGTTTTGTTTCTTTTACAAGCCAACATAGACTAGAGCTGCAAGCTCTTATTTATGTCAAAAGTCGTTTTAATACCATCTAACGCAAATTCAATATCGGAAGTCTGAAATCTGATTCTACTGATCGCTATGTCGGTTCTTTATTCAAAATGTATCGGCAACATAATTTTTCTCATCTAAAAAACGTTTGTCGCTTTTGTTTAGGTGTTAACCTCTAGAAGGAAAATTTCTTTTAAACGCATGTCCACATATATAACGGCTAAGCCAATTATTACTTCATGCGCTAAATGGATGTGTTTGTGGCTTAGCTATTCAAAAGTTCATAAACGATATTAAATGGTTTATATGGATTTTAAGGCTGACACTATCAACATGTTTGACAATATGCACATGGACGGCTAAAGTATTATATTTAAACAAAGGATGTAACGATAAGCCTTTAAGCCGATACGATACCGATACTCAAAAAGAAATTTCGGCGATGCCGATACGAATACATATTAAATATGTACATATCTACTGCAAGAAATGCAACCCCAGTTAAGCGGACAATTAAACGTGCTCCTTACAAAACATCGACGGATATAGAGAACCTTATCAGAGAAAAAAGGAAGTTAAGAAGACAATGGCAAAACAGTCGTTACCCAACCACTAAGGCCCAACTACAATTATGCCTGACAACTCTTCGCAAAAAATTGAGACAGCACCACGAGTCTGCAATAGAAGGCTGTCTAAACAGCCTAGATACCACAAAAAACTCCAATTACAGCTTATGGAAGGCTGTACGGCATATGAAATGCCCTATAACCCAAGAATCTCCATTAAGACTGGAAAACCGCACTTGGGCCAAAAACACAAATGAAAAATTAAACGCTTTCGCGGGCCACCTTGAGAAAGTTTTCACGCCACATGATGCACATACTTGTTCCTGTCGTCCAATCATTCCTGATAAGGTAAACCATCCAATAAAATTTTACATAACTCAAGTAAAATCTGCAATAGAAAAAGAGAATATTAGAAAATCCCCCGGACCTGACCGCACCACAGGGTCAATGATAAGAAATTTACCATCGTCTGCTTCTAGAATCTTGCTGGTCATTTTTAACGCGATATTAAGATTCGGATACTTCCCATCCTCATGGAGGAGGTCTATAATTGTTATGATTCCCAAGGCAGGAAAAGATGCTAGCCAGGTTGCGTCGTACAGACCGATAAGCTTATTAACAATCCTATCGAAGCTTTTTGAAAAAATATTCGTTTTAAGTATAACTCCTCATCTAAATGAACACGACATTATCCCGGATCACCAGTTCGGATTCAGAGCGAAACATGATACAATAGAACAAGTGCATAGAATTGTCACCCTAATTAGATCGGCGTTTGAGAAAAAGCAATACTGCTCAGCCCTGTTTATAGACATTTGGCAAAGTTTGGCATGATGGGCTACTCATCAAAATAACACGAATGCTTCCTCAAAACACTCACAAGCTTCTGGAGAGCTATCTAACAGGCAGAACATTCATAGTAAGGTCGCAAGATAAATACTCCCCCCTCAAGAAAATTACTGTTGGTGTCCCCCAAGGCAGCATATTAGGACCGGTTCTTTAGATAATATACACAGCGGATATGCCAACATACCTGAGCACGCATACCTCTACTTTTGCTGACGACACAGCATTTATTAGCGTAAACCATGACCCAATAGTCGCATCGCAAAATCTGCAATCCCACATCAATGAACTAAAGGCCTGGCTAGAAAAATGGAGAATAAAGGTTAACCCGGCTAAATGTGCTCACTTAACTTTCACGCTCAGAAGACAAACGTGCCCAGCTGTAAAAATAATTAAGATCACTGTTCCGGTAGAAAACCATGTTAAGTACTTGGGAATTCATATAGATAGACGCTTGACCTGGTCTCGTCATATTGAAGCGAAAATAACGGATATGAAACTTAAAGCAGCTCAACTACATTGGCTAATCGGTCGAAACTCAAACTTGTCTTTAGACAACAAAATGCGCTTATACAAGTTCATCATACAACCAATATGGACATATGACATTCAATTATGGGGTACTGCATGCGCATCTAACATCCGGAAGCTTCAAAGAAGACAGTCTATAATACTACTACAAATTGTCTGCGCCCCATGGTATATACGTAATGATATTATCCACAGAGATCTCAACGTCCCCACTATCCAGGAGGAAATTAAAAAATATTCAATTAGCTACATAGATAAACTAATGGCCCACCCTACCTACCTCGCTCGCGGTCTGCTTCAGTTCGAAGGTCACCAGAGGCTAAAAACAACCGATACTTTGAGCCTAACTAGAAAACATTTTTAAAATTTGAATACAGCAGTTACATGGTTACATTGGTAACAACTAATAAACAACAAGTAGAATTAAGATTTGCATAGTACATATGTAAATTTCGATAAGAAAGATTTAATAATAAAAAATAGATTAAAAAAAAAAAAAAAATATTTAATTTTAATTCAAGGAAAACGAACAAGAGTCAAGTAGAGTTAATCTTTTATTATACAAAATTATAGTGAAATGATGAAGCAGAACTGGGGCTGAACGATATTTTCCGTACTATTTGACATAAAATTTTGCCAGAGAATGCGGTCGTGAAATAAAATCAATTTTATTTTGAGGATGTTTTTTCAAATGCTCTTACATTCTCTTAACAATGCTACCATACTTTTATTCAATTTCATACATTTTGTAAACAAAGAAAAATAAGAACAAAAGAAAAAGAAAGAATCTTTTGAATCCTTTTTCTTCCCAAAGTATTTCATACATTTTCCTTTAATTTTTAGAACAAAAATGTAACTAAAATTTTTTTAAAAATGTAACTTAAGTTGAGTCTACTTTACTCCCCGTCTACAACTGACATGGTTTGCTGTTATAACATGATGTTATAAAAGCGTTGTTAAAATATTTGCATTAACAACCGTGTTATAACATGAGAAAACTTCTAACATGATGAGTCTATACTTAACACTAGCATCATTTTAGTGTTAAGTATAGACTCATCATGTCAGTTGTAGACTGTATGTAAAGTTCAGCAACAAATTGTATGAAATTGTTTCTGACGTTTAAAATAATTTTATTTAGTTTTTAATGAAAATTTTAACTTATGTGCTGTTTTCACAACACAAGTGGTTAGACGTGTAGTAAAATTTATATGAAAAACACTAAGCGCCATTATTATAACTTGGCATTAGCTGTTATCCGACAGTTAACAGACGCTTTTTGACAGATAACACATTATTATCTGTCAATTTAATCTTAACTTTAGCTAACTTCAAGTTGTAATAATGGCCCTAAAAAAACTGAGTGCTTTTCATATAAATTTTACTACACGTTCAATCACTTGTGTTGTGAAAACAGCACAATAATGTTGTAAAAAATAATAATAAAAAATAAAAATAATAAAATTAAAAAAACAAAGTAAGACCCCTTTCAGACTCGGCAAGTTAGTTGCGCAAGTTACTTGTCGAGTACAACTATGTCTGTACAAAATCCTTACCCCGTCCGTGCCGCTGAAGTCTACAAACCAAAAGTAGCCACAGAGACTTGCGCAAGTAACTTGCCGAGTGTGAAAGGGGTCTAAATACTCTCAACTTTTGCAAAGATGGAGGACAATCCTTCTAGAAATGTTCTTATAAGATTTTCCCAAACGCTCTAAATCAGTGACGTCCAAAATTTAAATTGTGGTTGTATTGCTTTTTATTAGTATAAGTGAATAAAGAGACAAAAATTCTTAGTAAAAATACAAAAAATATGTAAGCATCCGCCGCATGTGCACTCGTCGCTTGGTAATCGACGACTGAATTGTGCACTCTCGTGGACTAAATGAAAGAGCATAAGAATGCGTGTGAAGAATGTGTGTGAATTTATTTCCACAATTGTGGTATGGGCTGGACACCAATGCTCTAAATTCCTGTGGTTTTAGACTTATCATAACTTTTACAAGGTTTAGGGGTGACCGTGTCTTCAAAACTTTCGGAATGCAGAGTCATATAAGGTAGATCTTAAGATGCTTTTTCGATTTATTGTTTTGTAATTTTCGAGCTTTGTGTCTCAAATCTTTTATTCATTGAAATTAGCGACTCAGTAAGTTGGCAAAGCTTTGGGACTCTGAACTATTCTGCATCTCAATTCATTAATTTATCATATTCTCTTAAATTGTTTGAAGACTGCTAACTAGCGGAATAGCAACAGACATTGGGTCTCATTCATAAAAACGAGTAAAAGCGCTGAGTTGAAGCAGGTGAGCAATTGCTCATAAAGTCGAGCTCTATCAAACAGCAACAGCTTTGGCTCAATTTCGAATGCATAAAAAAGAGTTCAAACCAATTGCAATTACTTGAGCAAAGGGAGTTCAAACGTGTAATTGTTATTGCACTGTAAACATGTCGTCTAGTGAAAATGAAGTAGAAATAGAACTTAAGCCTAGATTACACTATCTCACAAGTCTTACGTATTCCATAATACTTTGTGAGATGGAAATCTAATGAGTTTTGTTGCGACTGTCAAAAAATCTAAGGTAACATGACAGTTTGTGTTCACACCATCTCACAAAGTATAAACACTCACACATGAAATAAAATGCAACCCTGATCCAATGAAAAGTATTATTGTTTTGAAATTTTTCAAAAAACGATGAAGTCGTATGGGATGTCAAACTTTTTTCTTAATACTTGTCATTTTCGTGACACATTGCATTCACACTATCACACTTTGTCATATTACTTGAGTTTTTGACATGTATTAATACAAAGTATAATAGTGTAATCTTGCCTTTAGTAATAATAATAAAGTAGAAAATGACGACATTTCTAAATTTTTAGTGGAAAAAATAAAACAAAATAAATATTTATTAGAAAATAGTCAATTACCAAGTATAAAAAATAAAAAAAAAAAAACAAACTATAGAAGAATGTGTAAAAGAAATTAAGCAGAAATTTGGAATTGAATTAACGGGGAAAAATATAATAAAAAAATAGCTAATATGAAATGTCGTATAAAAAATAAAATAGACATAAATAAAACAGGCAATAAAAAAATAAATTTAAAAAACTGGGAAACTGATTTGTCACAATTGCTTTGTGCTAATTCAAATCCCTCACCAAACAAACTTCCAGGTAAGTGTAACGTTATCGAATTCAAATTTTGTTGTTGAACTCGCTCTTCGTTTATTTTTTTACAGTTCATCTCTCTCTTGGAACTAATGATGACAACTGTACGTTTGGTACATTAGAAGCAGGGTTGATAAAGTTGGTACAATTGTACTTTTTTTGGTACAATTCGAAACTAAAAAGTACGCTTGTACCCCCGTGACTCATTTGGTACTATTTCCATATTTTTCAAGCCTACATAATTATAATTTATATTAAATGGCAACTCGTATTTACTGTCCAATGAATTTATTGTTGGATTATACAAAACAGATATGATATTTTGCATTTGCTCTTTTGCAGACCATTTCCACCAAACACTGAACTCCGCTACTGTGAATAGATTTTTGCACTTGTTGATTGAACGATTGCTTATGCCACATTCTTAATTTAGATCAGCGGCAGCATATAAGCGTGCACTTTCTGATGAAATTGACAAGATTTTAAAAGATATAGGAAACCACTTCTGCAAAATTTCTACATTGTAGAAGAGGCGAATTCTCCTCAATAATATTTTCAAATATTCTTCAACAAAATGTTTGTCACGTTAAGAAGTAATCAACAGAATTTTGGAATAGTTAATTCCGATTTTACAAGCGCTAATTAAATATTATTATATTCCGACTTTCTACTCCTTTCCTGTTTTTGCAGTATATATTGAAAATTGTAAACACAATAAATTTGGAACATATTTTTAGAACGCGTAAAAAATTTATTTTTTTTTTTAAATTCGATATTGCATTTTGAGAAATATTCGTAAATTTTCCACAAAAAAGACGATAAATTCTAAAAAAATTATAAAAACGCTTTCTGGCTGCAATCGAAAATTAAAATTAATGGATTTCTCGAGTCTAAAAATCGCATGCAACAGGTCTGGCTAGATCAAATACAATTTGTTTGCCCCTATTCCTGAATATTTTGGAAATCTTTTAAAAAATCCGGGGCTCGAAAATATTTTTTGACGTATGGTTTCTTTGGCAAAGTTTCTTGGAATGACTTATAGAACAAGAATCGCGATTTGCTTTTACCCACCCTATTATTATGTATAATTAATGTACAAATGAATTTGGAATCCCTTTGCCTTTATTTGTATTGCATTTTTATTTTTAAAAATAAAATAAAAAAAGATTTAGTACTATTGGGACCGAAAAAGTACGATTTTAAAAGTTCGTTGGTACGATATTGGTTTTCTCATTTATCATCCCTGATTAGAAGAGATATCAGCAACAACATCCTCAGAAACAAAAAGAACAGCAACACTGATAATGATGACCAACCTGTAATATTTTTTTTTATTTTATTTTACATTTTGCTATATTGTTTATTTTGAAGGTTAACAAAAAGTCAACAGCAGTTTTGAGTCTATATGAAACTGATGCGACAAGAGATTTGAATTTTCAAAGTCTGCAGAGGCTTGTTTTGTTAAAACAAAACACAGTCCTTTCTGCAAAAATGCAAATTTTGCAAGAAAAACTTGTGGAAAGAAACTTGCAATTACATGAATTTTGATTTTTATTAATATATATTTAATGCCTAAAATTGAATTACATATATTTTATTTTTATATAAAACAATAGATTATAGACCAAAAAAATATTTAAGATTTCCATTTATATTATTTGTATAATAAACTAATTTGATAACAAATTTGCGATCATCATCCTTTTGTTTTTTCCAGCTTCTGAATTTCTTGCTCTTTGTTGTTCGATATCATTTTCTAATTGGCATACATCATTATTGTTGTAATCGTCATTGATAAGGATATAATCGTCTTTTTAAAATTTAACTATGTTATGCAAAATGAAACAACTGGCTATTACGTAGGGCGCTAACTCTGTCGATACACGAATTTTGTATTGAAGTATCGAAAATCTTTGCTTCAATTGCCCAAAACGCCGTTCCCTTGTAAACACTTTGTTGTTGGGTTCCGGAATGGTGTTATTAGCCATGGGCATATTCCATAGCCCTCATCCCCGAGAAGCAATGAATCGTTTGTGGCATTTTGCATAATTCTACATAACTCGCTATTTCGTAAGATACGTGAGTCATGAACTGAACGAGGCCAGGATATGTCAACGCTTGTAAAAAGTTCTTTTCCATCACAAGTTGCCTGCACATTTATAGAGTGGAAGCCTTTTCTACAAATATACTCATCGCTTTGATTTGAGGGTTTTTTAATTTTTATATGCGTACAATCAATCACTCCAATTGCAAATGGAAAGCAATAATTTCCTTGCCATTTCATTTGAGCATCTTTTATTTCATCAGCATCTTTCGGCAATTTTATCCACTCGCTTGCTTTGGCAGATATAAGTTTCGCAACTTCCGCAATAGTTCGCGACACAGTTGATTGATGGACTCCAATATCTGTGGCTATACCATTTTGGAATCCAGGATCGGCACAAAATCTTGAATACAGTTTAATTTTATCATAGTTGCTGAGGGCACCACCACGTGTTTCTTCTGACTCCTCAAAAAAGTAATTAGCCAACCAGCAGAAGCTACTATCATCAAACCTATCATTTATCATTTTATTATTAATAAATTAAAAAAAAAAAAAATAATAATTAAGAATACAAACCTGTACAATTCTTTATCCTCACTTGCAAAAATTTTTTTACGCTGTTGATAACATTTTGTATTTCTTTGCGGTACAAAATATTCAGCCATGATTCCTTTGGACGCGAGTCAACTATAAGGCATGTTCAACAAAATTTGAGCAAGAGCTCACAAAAGAAAGCAAAAGCTTGTTTTTAGGCATATGAAAATGAGCACATGCTCATCTAACTTAGTTCAAACTGAGCAAGACGAGTTCAAACGTAAGCAGTGAGTATAAGCAAATTCATCAAATTTTATTATGCATACGACAAGCACCTTTTACTCAAAAAAACGAGTCAGAGCTCAAGCTCACGTTTTATGCATGAGGCCCATTGTAGCAGCGGTCCTGTTTATGAATTTTGTGGCCTGTTCGAAGTAACCCAAAATTTGTGGCGAAATGATTTTTATTCACACAAAAATAATTAAAAATAAGCAGAAAAATCATATAACGTGAAAATGCATACAAGATTTGTCAATGAGAAAACATTTTACTATTTTGATGCAAATTAAAACGGCTAATAGGCTTTTTAAACTTATCAACATCTACCACCAAAGATGTAGTAAATGTGAAAACAATATGTTGTAGATGTCAAAGAAATAAAATGTAAGAAATATTTTACGAAAATAATTCTTTTGTTTAAACTAAAGTTGTGTTCAGACCTAACAGATATTTGACGAAAAAATACAAAAAAAAAAACGCGAACAGTAAATTGTTCAAACTTTAACATTATTTTTAACAATTTTTATTGATTTTCTAAGCTTTTTTGTAAGAAGATAATGTAATTTAGAAGCTAGCAAAAGTTTTCCAGAAGCAAAAAATTTTTTAATGTGAGTTGTGGTTACGTGCAAGACATCAAATATTCTATAGGTGTGAACGAGGGAATTTCAATTAATATATTTCCTCATAGTTTCAGAAAACAGCTATTTACACTTTGAAATTTAGTTTTCTATTCTCTAAAAATTAGCATCTGTTGATGGGTTGTAGTTTAGATCAGTTGCAAGGAGTGATTACATTCGCAAATCAATGTCTACTGATGTAATAAATCTACTAAAAGCAGTGCAGCAGTTGATAATTAATAAATTAAGTGAAGTGAAGAGTTAATGAAGAACATAAATTCAAAATAAGATGCAGGCAGTAAATTTTCATTGTCCACGGACAAGTCTTAAAAATAGGAGATACCTAAACATATCGCTCCTTTATTGCAACAAAGTCATATCTACAAAAAAAATCGAGCTTGGCAAACGGCCAAATATTAATATATTTTGCTATAACTTCGGTTCAGTTTGAGATATAATACTGATTTTTTGTTACGAGAAGGTATGAAGGAACACTTTACTTAAAATGTTTAATATTTTGAGATATGACTATTTTGCAATAAAGGAGCGATATGTTTATAGGGTGATAAACACAAATTTGTTTCATTTTGTGACGGCTTATATACCCGGGAAGTGCGGGGAAACCGAAATGAAAAAAATAGGGCAACTCGTTTAAGATACTACAACATGCAATTTTAAAAACATATTGTCCAAACGATTACAGGTGGACCTTGTAAGAAGAAGTCCGGTTGATGCTTTTTTTTTGCATCAACCTTGACATACATTTGATTTATATAGACGTAGTTTATAATAATGAAAGAATTGTTTCTGATTGTGAATTAGATGCATGCAACAACTTTAAACTTTTGCACTTTAAACTATTTATCCAATCTCCGTAAAAAAGTGAACGAAATTTTTGGGAAACGTGGTAGTTAGTAAATAAAATCAGAATTATACTCTCTGTCGACTTCCTAAACGCATTGAGTGTGTCTGAATGTTATTTCCAAAGCTGTTAAAAATTTTAATATATTTATTTAAAATATATTATCTATTTTATGAATATCCTTTTTGATCTCATAACTTAAGTACCACAATTTAAGTTTGTTTTTATTATTGTTTAATGAATTAAATTGTAATGTTTATGTTATCATTTTATCTAGTATCTAGAGCATAATAATACGGAATTTACATATAAAAGCGTAAGGCAATAATAATCCAAGTTCCTCGGGATCCCGCTCCATAAAAATGTAAAAAAATATCCGGCTTTCCCGGGAATCGAAAAACTGCGGGGGAAAAAGCTCTAGTGTGAACAGATCTTAAGGTATGTACAAGGTGGGGCAAAAGAAGTCAACCAATGTAATTCTGCTGTAATTTTTATTAAATGAAAAACTTTGGTTCGGCTTGTGAAATCTGTTCATTTAATCCATTAGTTGATGACTATACGGGCTCATGTAATGGCATTTTCCATCAATCTTGCTAGAACTTCGGCGACAGGTTCTTGCATTCCTGGCGAAAAAATCCATATAAAATTAAGTCTGGAAGGGTTAAATCGGGTGATCTTATTTGATGCAAATCCCCAAAGCGAGCGATTAAGCGATGGAAACAATTATTTCGCGTTCTTGCGCAGTAAAACTATTCATGGCTTGTCGTTTCGTATTCTGCATTTGTTTACTTTAAATGTCAAAACCCAATTGACGTTTGGCGCCATTTGCAAAAGTTTTAGCGTTTTCCAATAGGGCGATTACTTTTGCCCCACCTGTTACTATATTACAAGAAGTTGTTGATAGACATTTTATGATAGAAATTTTTTATTTTGTTTTTCTTAACCTACTTACAACTAAAATTAATGTTGAGAGAATTTCAACTAATTGTAGGGGGGAATGTAAGATGAGATAAACCCACTTTTTTATTGTTGATGTGTTTTGTTAAAGCTTTGATATTGTTACAAGTAAAACTGTTGCTATAAGTCTTATACGTTTAACAGTTTTATTTGGTTTAATATCTTTAGTTTTTCTAAAATCTTTATGGATGAAGTTTCCTGATGATCTGGCCTAAGCAACCAGTGAAATGCATAGGAATAGCTTATCCCATCAACAATAAATTTCAAGTGTTTTTATCAAGAATAAAAACTGGGAATTAAGCACGAATAACAAAATCTTTTGAAATTAAAATTTTGTATTCCCAAAAATTGAAATTACTTTTTGATAATGCTAAATAATGCTAAAAAAAGTTTACAAAAATGCTGAAAATAATGTTAAATGCTATTTGAAAAATTCGCTGCTAATTAAAATAAATAATGCTAAATTTAGCAGTGAAAATGCTAAAAGGGTCACACTGGTAGCCACTACAAACGTATCTGCGATTAAGAAATAAGCAGGGATGCAGAAGAACACATGAAAAAATAATGAGTTAGAAGTTAAAGAGGAGCGTATAAATTCCTAATAATAAAAAAGCATAATTTAATTGTAGAACTTGTTGTAAAAGGTGATTATTTGTTAAAAACGGCTTTGGGCAAATAGATAAATAAATTATTTATCTTAAAATAAAATAACACACCCTTATGAAATTCATCTGTCAAAGGTAAATGAAAATGTTAAAGGACCAAAATGAAAATCTTTACGAGTGTTTAGCAACATTTTCTTTTTTTTATTAAAAATGTTTTGTTCCATTGAGGAAAAGTTGAAATAAATAAAAAACGTATATACATTTTACTAAAAGCGAATAAATCTTTTATACCTTTTCATATCAACTCTATGATTTATGTGCATCTTTTTATCAAATCTCATATTTTTTCTTTTTTGTTTTTTTTTATTTTTTTTTTAATATCTTGCCCTGATACCAGAGTTTATTTATGGTTGTGTTGACGCTTGTGTTTTGGTATTTTTTATGAATATTTCTTTTTTGTCGTATTCTTTTTTAGTGCGCTGTCCAAAAATATTTTTGCTCAATATACCTTTTATGGTTGTTTAACTTTTATGTTTGAATTTTTGCTTCAACTGCCACCACCCTTCCTTCATTTCTTTTGCGAAAAAAATGTAAAGTTTTTTTTTTGCTGTCCAGCCACAGAATGATAGATATTATTGAGACAATACACTCAAATTTGAAATGTTAGTAAAAGGCATTTTTTTTTATAACGACACGCAAGATTTTGTTTTAAATTTAACCAAAATCCGCAAAACAGTTCTTAAATTAATCATGACAAGTGACAATAATATCGTTAGGGACTAAAGGCAAATTAAACAGGAGAGGGGTTTTTATTTTTGTATTCTTAAAGTAGTGCAGCGCTTTATTTGGTTTCATGTTATGCATTTATTTATTTTAAAATTATAATAACTCAATCGATTGTTTTTAAGAGCTCGCTGAGTTTCAATTGATCTTAGAACCTGTCGTTTACGATAGTTTTAATGATTTCGCTTACGTTATATTTGCAAAAAGGTCCCGATATAATTTCGATTTCCGGGAACTTTTTATATTGCATCAAAAGGATATTTTAAAGAATATGTTTACTTAGTTCATTACTTTTACCAGCTACTTTTAGCTACAGTAAACTTTAATTGTTGCTTTGTAAACAAAAATTGTTAAAAATTATAGAACATTGTTTGTTATGTTTATTGGGCTTTTGTAATTAATCAGAAGAGACCTGCGCTGAGCGGCTGAGCAGATCCGCATTATTTTTAGTAGCCGTCGCCGTTGATGTTATAGCTTTTTCCGGCTAATATCCGAATTTAACCTGCGGCTAGCAATTTTTGCAACTAAACACTTGCGGCGTTAAATTATATGGGCTTAGGAGTCTGATGTTTATTTGCGTCTAAAAAATGGAAAATAGTCAGGTAAAATCTAATTTAATTTATTAATTCATGAATTAGAATTAAAAAAAGTTTTGATGTTAGGCAAATATTTATTTTTTTTATTTGATTTAAAACAGCTGAAACTCAAAATAGCACACTAAGTTATGGGGGGTTGTTCACAACAGTCGTATTTGTTCATGTTATTATTTTAAGACTTATAACACACAAGGTGAACGCCCCTATTGTTTTTAAAACACTTTTGCGCAATATTTTTACTATTTGCACTAAAAAATAAAAAAATGTATATAGTGTCATATTATTTTTATTTTTTTTATATGTATGTAAGTATATGTATTTATTATAATACTAGCTGGTTGGTCCCGGCTTTGCTCGGGATTTTCTGAATAAAATAAAAAAAATAAATACTGGAGAATTTTGTTAATAACATATCCCCAGCGCTATCTACCGAGTCAAAATTGTATCAGGAAGCGTACTTTTGCGTATTTTGTGAATCTCAGCCAAATCGTACTATAAATAAAAAAAAATTAAATATAACGACCGCAGCGCCAACTGAGTTGAGTTGTAATTTCTTAATTTTTGTATTATGGTTTACAACTTTGCTATATTGCGGTGAACAAAAACATAACAAAAATTACAACTGATCACAACCAGTTGTCTTAATTACAGCATTATGGTTCTAGCAAAAAGTAATATTTGGATGCACAGTTGAATATTTCCAAAATGTTTGAATGTTTCAAATGGATCGATCACCTTGAGTTGAGAGATAATGTAAAACATAGTATTTACCATACTTACTTTAAGGAAAACTTTAATTTATCATTCGGACGGCCACAAGTTTATGTTTGCAGCCAGTGTAAAAATTTTAAATCCAAACTAAGACACTCTTGTCTAAGTGCCAATGTAAAGCTGAACAAATAATACAGAGCCAAGAAAATACAGTAGTGCTTTGTTTGGACTTTATGCAAAATTTGCCACTTCTAAATATACCTGTACAGGAGCTCTTCTATTTGCGCAAGATTTGGTTAAATGTATTTTGTGTTCAAAACATGAAGACAACTACATTATTTGAAAACTGAAGATCCTAGTGGAGCTAAGCATCTAATTCTTTTTAGTGATGGTCCTTCAGGGCAAAACAAAAATCATTGTATAGTGCGATTATTAATAACCCTTTGTCATAGAGTTAGGGGTCACTCGTACTTACCCTGTGATCGTGATTTTGGTTGCATCAAAGGTCTTGTTCGACAAGTTGACAGAGCTTACACAACAACTCACTACGCTGAGATGATTCTTAAATCAAGTACATAAATCAGGGCGCTTTACTGTTCACCAAGTAACAAACGACATTATCTATGGTTTTAATGCTTGGTGGCCACATTTTTGCAAGAAGACTGTTAACTCAGATGAAACTTCTGGGAGGGGAATTCGAAAAGAAAACAGGATTCCTTTAAAGGTATCCGCTTACAAAGAGTTTTATTACAACAAAACTTACCAAGGAAAAGTAGTTTCTAAACACTTCATTACGCTTTACGTTCACGCTAAAAAAAATTCTGTAGTTCTGTAGCTCCCAACAGTGACCGCATGTCTATCTGGCAAGATAGATATTAACGCAAAGAAAATCAATGATCTGAAGAAGTTGATGAAATCCTCCAGTGGCCTACGACCGAAGGCAACTCCAACATCGACGTAGCGCGTGATGATAAGTGGAATAAAAGCTCAAACAATAGGCTGCGCCTACATATATGCATAGACAAAAAGGTTTATGTTATTATGTTTGATTTTATCTCTGTTTTTATGGATTATTTCTTTATTTTATGTTCTTAGTTTAACGGATATTTCAACTTTGTTTAATAAATTTAAAAAATAAAGATATTTTTTTTTCATTAACATCCTACAACTGTTTTTAGAGATGAATAGTATGACCAAAATTTTGTTTTAAATAAATAGTTTTATTTTTTTGCAGAAACCCGTCATGAACAAAAATTTAAAAAAATTTTTGCAAAAAAATAAAATTCTTAAAATTAACTCCATGCATTATTTGTTTTTGAAATACAATAGGAAATACTTAAATTTTTTTTTCAAGGCTAAATCTTTACTAATTTAAAAATTGGGATGTTTTTTTTTAGTTTTCCGATAATTTAAAAAAGTGCACTTGACGGGTTTCTGAAATAAACTATTCATATATCGTTAGCTAAAATACAAAAATGCGTAACTAACAATAAATTCAAAATCGAGTTTTTTTTACACTTCTGCGATCAAAAATTACGCTTTTATTAACAAAAAACAAAGGGACGTAACTACAAGTGTGTTTATTTTATAAATACAAAACCACGTAAACTTTACTTTTCTAACAAAATATAACGAAATAAATGGTTTTTCTAGAACATTTTTTGAAGAATTCCATGGGCGACTTATCAATGCATGTTTTTCTGACATGTTTATAGTTTTTATTTTATAAAGTTTTTGCTTTTCTTGTAAAATTTTATTATTCGCTTTAGGGTTTTATTTGTATAATATTTTTAGCTTTTCTAAAATCTTTGGAAAAGGTTTCCTGATGATTTGGCCTAAGCAAACAGTGAAATGCGCATTGAAGCTAGATTTCCCTCAACAATAAATTTCGGTTTATTTATCAAATATGGAAAATTGGGAATTTAGCACGTCATACAAAAATCTTAATTATAATTTTGTTAGTTACGCCTTTTTGTATTTTAGCTAACAATATATGTGACGCGCAAATAGGAAGGGACGTAAGGGTTTTGCCATTTTAAAGATTTACCCCCGTATTCACAAACGATTATTATTTTAACAAACGTTTATTAAGGACAATTTTCATAGTAAATTTGTTCTTTAAACCTTTATTAAATTTAAAAAATGTTTATGAATACAGCCATTAAAGCGTGTTGGTATTGGTCTCATCTGAAAGCGACACATCTCAACCTTGTTGGTCAACTATGAAAACGCGCTTAGGTCGTCCCTACCTCTTGTTTTGTTTAGTAGGTTTTTACTGTTCCCTTTACCTTACTGGTCCCTTTCTCTATGCGCTGTCACATATACAGGTATGTGATGGAAATCGATTTTAAAAACGATACGATTTGACACCGAAAATATCGTTTTCAGTATCTTTTAAAATGGATTTTAAATGCATATTCCTTTTATTTTCAGTCTTTATTCTTTGAAATTTTATATTATATACGTTAACTGAAGTGTATTCTGAACGAAAATTTTAGACTATAATTCAGAAATGGATTTTAAAATCCTTCGAAATTCATCACACCTTTTGAAACGTTCGTTTTGAAATCGATCGATTTTCATCACATACCTGATAGATTTATTATTAATTTAAGAGTCCACACGTAAGATAATAAATACTCTCTACGATGGAATTTCACGTTTGCTCATATAAAAATATTATATCTTATCCCAGGTGAAGTCCCCCCCATATAATTGACAAAATATTAAACAAATAATTTGTTTTAGACACGCATGGTTTCTAGACGTGCAGGAAGATACAATGAATCGGCTAGCAAAAGGGGATCTGCTGCCTTTGATGTTTTTAAAATTGAATTTAAATGTTGTTTTAACCAGCGTTTAAAAAACTGCTGTTAAAGTAGAAAAACTGCCATTTCGTCCACTTCTCCATATGTCATTTGCTAAAAAAAAATCTGTTGCTTTCACATCTGATTCATCAAATGTAAATAGTCGCTGTCAAACCAACTCAAAAAAGCGAAAAATTGTAGGCAAATTATCGATTTTTGTTCGACAGTTTTTGTTTTGACTGAATTTTTTAAACCCTGGTTTTAACTACGTATGGAGTTCGGTTTGGGTATACGGTTGGACCTCGTAGCTATGTTTGGTTATATTATGGGGCTATTTCCCCTTTTGTTGTAACATTCTTGCGGAATATAAATGCAGCCATTACCCGTTATTCGATACAACAAAATTGGTATTTATTTATTTATTTCTTCGAGGGTGATGACGGCTGATCACAGATCCATATCTGGCAGCCCCTGGCCCCTCGGTCGGGAATTATGACTATGCGTTATACCCAGAACCGCTGAAAGGGAGATCTTTAAAAGTCATCTTTAACAGCTTATTTTCTACTTATAGTTGGAAAATTTGGCTAATGTTTGTAGATGCTAAGGAAAAGATTTACATTAATTCCTGCCCGAAGGCCTACTCCATGGTGAATATTAACCACTGGTTGCCAAAATATTGCGTTTGTTAACCGCTCCTGAGTTTGAGAGCAACCACACGCACAGGTACCAATTTGATTGCACAATCTAACAAAATTATACACTCGCCCCTAGTTTTGTCCGCTGCTTTTGGACAAACCCTACCAGCATCTGTTAAGTAGCACCAGCACCTCGGGCCGAACTCTCTTACAAGTGGTTAAATATCAGCCCTTCAGCGGAGTTTTCATTATACCCCTTCATGCGACATTGAGTAATAATCAAAAACCACCATGTGATCCTCGAAAGTATGTTTTCGACGGAAAAGCAAAATTTACGCATTTGGCATTTGACTGCATTTGGTTTCCCCTAAAGATGCAACGACAAAAGGTGAAATATCCTTAAGACTATCTCTACAAATACCCGTTGGGACTTTTAGATGCTGTTTCTTATCAATAAAATCTTCTGTTTTCCAAGCTAAGGCGAGTGCATCGTTCTGCTGGTTGATACACTCAAAACTGTCACCTATATTACGTGTGGGTGATCACTTGCCGTAGGGTCAGGCCACCCGACAGGTAGTAACGATATTCCTCACGCATCTGTACGGTCGGAATTCTGCCCAAATAAATAAAGTTAATAAAGGTAAATTTGTCAGTTAAGACTGACTTCCTTCTTAATAACATATATAAACATAACTGTCAACCGTAAACAATTACAAAGGGTTGCCAAAGTTTAGATTCCGATATTTTTAGTATAAAGTGTTGCCCAGGCAGCGTTCTTCAATTTCACTACTCACATATCGAATCTTGTTTATTATCGTTGTTATGTCTTCAATGTCTATAACTAGGAAGGGCGACGGTTTAAATTTTCCGAGAGTATTTATTTTTTTAATTTTTGCAAAAAAAATATACCTTGTCCATAATATTAGTTTTTACACAAAAAAACACACAGTAGATTCTGTAATAAACATAAAAAAACGTAGTAAAGGAGAAGAGGACTGGGTCGCAAGAACAGTACAGTTAAACATTATACAGGACCCAAATGTATTTCTAGGAATTTTGCAAAAGGAGACGGCAACAACAACAAAAGTTATGATTATCATAATTTTGTGTTACGTGAGTTTTCATGTGGAAAAGATGAAACATCATCAGTATCGTTATATTATTTTACTTTTGTTGTTGTTGGTGTTGTGGTTGTTTCTTTGGAAAGCTGTATTAGGGAACTTTAGATAGTGGTACGAGCAAAAGTAGTAACATGTTGTACACTTATGGTATGGAAACTTTTTTGTTGCTGCTACTGCTGCTCTCATCTACAACACACACACACGCACATCCACAACTCGGATGTCCTTTTTTAGTACTTTAGTCTTGTTGTTTTAGTTCTACACTTGTACACGTCGTAAGTGTGTATGTATGTTTTTGAATGTTTAATATTGTTGTTTTTGCTTTTGTAATCGTCATCACCATAATCATAGTTTTGCAGTTACTCCTGATTTTACCTCTGTTTTATGGCGCCCGTCTGACAGGCGCCAATCTCTACGTTGTGTTTTATTTTTTTTTCTTCTTCTTCATTTTACATCTTTGCTCCCTGCTTTTAATACAAAAGGAATTTCATTCGCTTTTGTATGTGGTGTGAGTCTGAATTAAATGTGAAAGAAAATATTCGCATTTTTATTGTTGTAGTTGTACATCATACAACATCATGTTGTTTAATATTTCGTATTTAAAGTTTGTTGTATGTTATATTTACTTTTTACCACCACTGACAACTACAAACTACTACCATTTTTTTTTCTTCTTTTAGCCAGACTTAATGCCACATATTTGTATTTGTAGTCTCTTTTCTAACGTGTTGTTCTATTTTAATAATTTCTTTCTTGCCACTCAAAAGGTGGGAGTAGGAAAGCAAAATACTTTAAGGTTTAAGTTGACAAAACAGAGACCATAAAATGAGTGCTTTGAAATTTATTAATCATTATCATATTAGTACATATCAATAGTTCGATGGATTAAAAAAACTGGCATCGCGCTTTAATGGATTCTACTTTTAAAAAGTAATAATTAATTAGGGAAATAAATTAACAGTAAAATTTTTGAGAGAAAATTATTCCTTTTTGAACAGTTGGATTGACATGAAAAATTATCACGGGATTTGCAGAGAAGTGATTACTTTAGCTAATGGAGGTTCGTCATACATATTATCCCCCTAGGGGCGACGAAATTTTTTATATGTCATAATATAAATCTGTGATAGCCACTCCATAGCCTCGCGAGGCAGTCAATAATCGTATTTTTCACACAGACACGGTCGGCAATTCACATGTATACAACTTTGTTCGTTTCAAAACATCAGACTACCCTGAAGTTTTTTCGTGACAATTTATCCCAAAACTATGCACATTGATACTATAATCGGAAGACTGGTTCTTAAACTGCGGCAAATTTTACTGTCACTTTGTGCTGGCACTTAGCTGTCTTTTTGTGTCGCAGATGGTGGATAGTAACAAATGTATGTCATTGAGCATTTTGTTCATTTTATGAGAGAGAGAGAGAGAGAGAGAGAAACAGAACGTATGACAACACAATCAGAAAAGCAGATTTATGGTTGGCATAAGGAGACAGCTAAGGGTAAGCAAAGAAAAACCGGCTTATGAACTGTCTTTTTGTGGCCCCCTTGTAGGACATCCCCTTGTTAAAGTGACCAGTCATATGGCTAGCATTCGGACTGGTTGTCATAAAAGGGTTAGTCTTATAACCAGCTCGGAGACAGCCACATGAACTACAGGGTATCATCAGTCTCTGCGACCGCACACAAGCACATAATATCTTTGTGTGCATGCGTTCGGGGCTTGGTTATCACTGATATAAATGCAAGAAAGTCGGTCCCCTTGATCTCTGAACAAAAAATCAACCTTGTTTTTAGTGTACAGAAATAAGTGAATAAAACAAATGTGATGATCCAACAGAAAGGAAGAAAAGTATTGTATTCTCCGATTCCTTATTACGTACACATCTACTGTTGAACTGGATACTCGACTTTTTGGTTAAAAATTTCGAAAACCTTTATAATTTTCGGCATCTGCCTTTTTCTTCTATTCCATACACTTAACAAAATTTGTCCCCATAAATAAAGATATTTAAAAATCAAATTAATTTTATGAACAGAAAGACATTCATCATTCCGAAGAAAGAAAAAAAGCACTTGATTTCTACACAAAAAATTTTTAATTTATTGCTTTTACATGGGAAGCGCGTAGCACCACTCAAATGAAATGTGTGGGAACAAAAGAAATTCGCCCCACTTTTTGTATAAGAACTTGACATTTTAAATAATCACTAAATGATCGTGTTAAGAGTTGAACGAAATTGATAGTGAAACAAATCAAATGACACATTTAACATCCCTCTAGAATAATTTAGAAATCAAACACATGTTTAGCATCTTAATTTTAAATTTGAAAAGAAATGTGTGGTGTGAAAACTGTGAAATTTATATTAAATAAGAAACCTAAACATGTACTCGAAAATAACTTTGGAGACATTAAAAACTGGCAAACAAATCGGCATGACGATTTACTTTCGACTTTTGTGCGGCTTTTGGTTCTGGAAATTTATCAAAATGTGATAAATCTTCTAGGTTCGAAATGTGGGGTATATAAGGAGAAGGAATTTCTTGATTCAGTAGACTATACCAGTCAACGTTTTTAAACCAGGCATGATCTTTTATATCCTTTACACCATTTATTAGGTTGCCGTATCTAATGAGCAAAAATGTTAAGAATTAATGGGTTATTTTTATTATAAATGTAGCAACTAAAATACCTTCTCGATAAATCGACTTGAAGCAAATGTTCGATTAAATCTTTAAGTGGAGCACTGAAGTAACTGGGCATTTTATAGGAGCCCTCACATATTTTCGTATACATCACTATTACATCTCGATTGTGAGCGGAAAAGGGAGAACTACCCGCTACAAATTCGTACACTAAGATACCAAAGGACCACCAATCCACACTGGTGCCATAGGGCTTGGACTGTATAATTTCGGGTGCCAAATACTCGGGAGTACCGCATAAAGTTGAAGTGCGAGTTTCAACTTTCTAGAATGTAAAGAAAGTATTAAAAATGACTTCTACAGAATAAGAATGAGAAAAATTTCTACTTTAGCAAAGCCAAAATCGGTAATTTTGATGTAACCATATTTATCAAGTAAAATATTTTCCGGTTTCAAATCTCGATACAGCAAATGCAAGTTGTGTAAATATTCTAAGCCCATAAAGACTTGAGCGGCATAAAATCGAGCCTGTTTTTCATTAAATTTGCGAACTCTGTAAAACAGTTTAAAGAAATTAGAAGCAAATTTTTATATTAAAATGAAAAATTGGAAAAAAGCCCGACAAAAAGGAATAAATAGCTTTTCCCCTACTTGCGATGATATGTAAACATTTCACCACCATTAATAAAGGGCAGACCCAAATACAAATGATCAAAATCCTTGGCAGAAAATTCTAAACTAATCAGAAAGGGAAAGTCAATGGCAGCCAGAACACGCTTTTCATTGTGGACGTGGGTAACCTGTTTCGTTTTAACAATCTGATCTTTGATTAGGATTTTGACTGCATAATAATGAGCCGCATGGCGTTCTTTGGCCAGAATCTGTAGTAAAAGAAAAACAATATTTTTCCAGTACTTTAGAACTTCTTAAAACACCCACCACTCGTCCAAAAGATCCAGCACCTAATGTAGCCAACACATCATAGTCCTCCAAGCCTTTTTCTGGTGAAACTTTAGGGTCATCCCATAATTTAACAAATTCCTCACGAAATTTATGCAACAAATCATTATAGTCAACATTTGGGCTGTAATATTTTACGGGCGTATTTTTATGTGCTGCGAGATTAATCCAGAATTAATATACAGCCTAATTTGTTACAGATATTTACGTAGCCCCTACTCACCCTCAATGCGAGTTGCTGATCGGGCTGATAATTTAGCTTTGCTGAATCGTTTCTCCAGTTTTTGATTTCTCTTTTTCAAGTCAATGTTGGAAGGTTCTTGGCTTAAATAAAGTTACAACGTTATATTAGAATTTGTTAGAGAAATGGCAGAGACAGACTTACGCTTTCATAGTTGGAAATAAATTATTTCACGGATTCTAAAACACTATTTTTGAAAATTTCCTTTTTTTTAGCTTTCTTAAAACAAATTGTCATTCAAAAATAAATAACAAATATTTGTTTTTTTTTTAATTTTTCTAAACTGTGTTTACATTAAGCAATTTTATTTGACTTTTGTGTTTTTGGGGGGCATCAAGGCGAATTTGCCTTGGGGGGAATGTAGGCAAAAGCTAAAGCATAACATTCAGGGTGAAAGACAGTCATACAATATGAATTTAAAAATTTTTTATGATGGAGAAAGATTTGTATTTATAATTCTTCCAAACATTGCGTTACATTTGAAGTGATTAATGTGACGTTTTAATAATTAATGGGTGATTTTTTAAGAGATATAGGAAAGTTAAAAAAAAACACATAAAATTCAGAAAAATTCATGAAATCTTTATTTGAATCGATAGTACGGTCCATATAATTTAATGTTTGAAGATTATTTCATGCAAATGTTGACCGTGACTGCGCCTCAAATGGTCCATCCGCTTAGTCCAATTTTGGCATACTCTTTCCAACATTTCGGCCGGTATCTCATAAATAAATGCTTCAATAATGTCTTCCAATGCGTCAATTGAAGTGGGCATGTGTGTATAGACATGAGCTTTAACATAGCCCCACAAAAAATAGTCTAAAGGCGTTATATCGCATGATCTAGGCAGCCAATTGGCCGGTCCCGAACGTGAAATAAAATGTTCACCGAACTCTCCTCTCAATAAGTCCACTGTTAAGCGTGCTGTGTTGCACCGTCTTGTTGAAACCACATGTCATGCAAGTCAAGCTCTTGCATTTTGGGCAAAAACAAGTTGGATATAATCTCACCATTCACAGAAACGTAACGATTCCCATCGTCTTTGAAGAAGTACGGTCCAATGATGCCACTAAGCCGCACCAAACTGTGACTTTTTCTGGATGCATTGGTAGCTTCTGGCGGATGTTCACTCCAAAATCGACAATTCTGCTTATTACCGTACCCATTGAGCCAAAATGAGCTTCGTCGCTGAACACAAGAAGCGCACGATGAACTGTCTTAACAGAGCACGGATTTTGATAATAAAATTCACTGATTTGCAAGCGTTGTTCGTTTGTAAGACGATTCATGGTTACATTATAGACCCAACTGAAGATGTTTGACAGTGAAAGAAAACACGAAACGTGCGTCAGCTGTTTAAACCAGTGTTGCTAAAAAGATAATAGCTAAAAAATCACCCGATATTTATTGGTGATTTGATCAAAATTGGACAAATCGTTCTCAAGTTATGATGAAATTTATTAACATAACCGCCTTATTTTGGCCGAAATACTTAAAGAGCCCATTAAAATCAATCTAAGCCCGATAGTAGAAACCAGAAATCGGATTTGAATTAAGCAAGTAAAAATCTTTATAGTCCAGATATTTAAAGGCGATTGTTGCTGCAGACCAGGGCCTAAATTACGGCATTCGATATCGATCGAAATTGCAATACAATTTACATAAGAATTTCGATCAATATCGAATGTCGCTATTTGCCCCCAGATTCATTTATTTCATTCACTTTGTAAAATTTATTCGCAATTTTTACAGAAAACATGTTACTTTACTTCATTGTTGCCAATTTGGCCATTTAGCCGCTAGATTTAGCCATTTTTCAACTTGTTTAGCCACAAACATTTTGTTGCAGTTTTTCTTTAAAAATTATAATTTTTATTTTCTTATAAAAATTTATAAAATTGCTAAAAGTAAAATAAATTTTTTGAACAATTAATACGCAGGTAATTCAAATCCCATCTTTTACAAATATTGTAAATCGCTATAAGCGATGATGATGAAACATCTTTCAAAATAAAGGAACAGTGTTCCAATACTTTATTTATAAAATGGATCAAGAAAAACACCACTATTTCTTTTTGATCGCAAGTATTTTATTAATTTAGAAATTTTTGAATTTACAATAAAATTGGTCCCACTTACATCGTCTAATGCTGAAGTAGACATCGTAGTAAGTAGTAAACATCGTCTTAAGTAATTTGAGAATTAGATTACATTTAGCAACCGTTAATCCGCTTTTATCAATATTTTCAGCAAACAATTAGTATTTTTGTTGAACTGTTTATGGTTTTTAATCCGAATTTTGATATTTTTAATTTGCCTAAACTTCATCAAACTTAATTTTGTTTAAATTATTTTTATGAAGAAAGGAATTTTGCAACATGAAATTAATTAAAATTTATTAATAATTTTTTATCCTTGACTGCCGCGGGAATCGAACCCAGGCTTTTACAGACATGTCAGGGAAACCATGTTTCGATGGCAACCACTCAATCTCTTTAGAGGGCTTTGCCGTTTAACACTCACAACCATTGACGACTGCTGGCAGACAAAAGTCAAACATCAATTTTTAAAACAAATTGTATTTAACCTTTGGTAAATCGAAATTTGCTTTTGAGTGATTATCTATTTATATTGATTTACATGTGCTTCCTTACTTCTGTTTATTCGTAGTTTTTGTCAAGAATTCTTGTTGAAGTCCAAAGTGGTTAAAAGATTGATGTTTGACTATTGACTGCCAGCCAGTGTTGCCAAAAGTAGGGGAAAATTCCTACATGTAGGTATTTTTGATACTAAAATAGTAGCGTAGGTCAAATCGGACAGATTTTTCATCATCTACAATATGTAGGGATTTTTCGTCATATCGCATTATTTATGAAATGAAAAATGCAGAAGTAATGTTTTCTTGTCCAAAACGGTTGAAAAATTTCTTTTCCCAAAAAATCGTTTAAAATATATTTCCAGAGTTGTTTGTGGTTTAAAAAATTGGCAACATCAATATGTATGAATGTATATGTTTTTTCTAAGATATCTTAAAAAACAAAGTGGTGGTTCTTCTAAACAATTGGTTTCTGAAAGAGACATCAACGCCTTAGTGACAAATAAAGAATTTATCGTAGAAGAAATATGTTTCCTGCATTACTTAAGGTTAGCGAAAATGCTAACAGATAGTGGGTATCAATTGTTAAAGCTAAAGGTGTCTGGAGAAAGCGATATGTATGTACACTGTGACAAACACTAGCGCCATTAGTGTATAGAGTGAAAATGCCAACCATTTTGCTAGTCACTAATGGCAATGGTTCTTTATTAAACCACTGGGATATTGTTCAATGTTGAAAGATTTGATCAAGGCGAATTAACTTCAGGGTGTGTCGAAACGGCATCTGCTGTTGACAGTTTTTTATATGTTTTGTTTTGTTAATGTTTTGCTTAGAATTGTTGACAACTCAAGCTATGAGCATCAACAATGCAACGCAAAAAACCCTATGTTGTTTCTGTTGTTTTTGGATTGTAGTAGTTCCGACACCACCTGTAGTTGAATACGCCTTGGATTTGATTAAATTTATTAAAAGTACATACATATGTATTAGTTTTTTGTCAAAGCTCTATTCGAAACGAATTTATTTGTTATAACTAATGTTTTTTCTTCTATATTAATGACAATAATGCGTAGAGATTTTTGTAGGGGAAATTTATTCAACGTGTAGGGTAAAATCGGATTTATTTTTAGCTTGTGCAGGTATTTTTTCTAAAAATCCACTGGCAACACTGCTGCCAGCAGTCGTCGATGGGTGTGAGTGTTAAAATTCCTTTCTTCATAAAAATATTTTAATGAAAATTAAATTTGATGAAATTGAGTGGTTGCAATCGAAACTTGTCAGGGAAACCTGTCCGTGAAAGCCTGGGTTCGAATCCCGCGGCAGTGAAGAATGAAAAATGATCAATAAATTTTAATTAATTTTATGTTGTAAAATTCCTTTCTTCATAAAAATAATTTAATGGAAATTAAATTTGATGAACTTTAGCCTTATTTAAATATCTAAAATTTAGATTATAACAAAAAAATATTAATACCCACACCACGATAGTGGAGAGGAGGATTATACATTTGAGTTGATGCTTGTAACACCTTAATACATTGGACTTAGACCTTTAAGTATACCGATCAGCTGTCTGGCTGGCTGGCTGGCTGGCTTTCCATGAAAACATTGTGCAAAGTACTAACATGACAAAATGTTGTCCCGTTATGTCCAAAATTAACCATAGCTCCCATATTAACCCTTTTCCTAAAATCTCATACACAGAAAGAAAAACACTCATGATAAATTAAGTTTTTTATACTTACTTAAGTAAGCAAAATTTCAACTTCGAATAAAGCTTAAAAGTACTTAAAACAATCCTAAGTGGGATGGATTACTTATGAAAATAAATCACGGAATTCCTTAAAATAAGTATAAAATTCTTAAATCAAGCAAAAAAAGAAAAAGATTGAACTTTTCGTTGGTAGTGCTACTCTAAGAGAAAAATTACAAAGTGAGCGTTTTAATCTCATATAACTTATCAAAGTTTATTGTAGACACTACAACAACACCACACCGGTAGTTAAAAAACGATTTGCTTTTGTGTGTAGAAAGAAAGAAAACAACAGAACAAGAAGAAAGCACATTATTTCCATGTTTAAAAAGTAAAATTGAGAACTCTTGCTTCTCATTTAGTTTATATTTTCAGTTAATTAAGTTGTTAAAGTAATAACCATATCGGGAATGATGCTGGTATTTTATAATTGAAATTCTGTCAGGTGTAAAACGGGTAACTTAATCAATGATAATAAAATTCTACTTCTAATTCCCCTTTTGGTTTTTTTCAAGTACGAATTCGGAATTAAATCAACTTTCTAATTCTTGAATCAAGAGCATTTTGAGATTGGTTCAATCTTAGGTTTACTTAAATCAATATCATTTTCGGATTATTTCAATTTCGGGATTTAATATTAATTTAAGTACTTTGCGATTGAAAATCCGTACTAAAATCAATCTTTCTGTACTTGATTCAAGAAAATCTATACTCAGCGTACTATTAATACCGCTTCGGATTGATTTGAGTACAGATGGATTGATTTTTCTTTTGAGTGTAGTTTTAAGAACCCATAAAATTTTATTATTACAGTATTATTTCTGATGCATGATACTACATTTTTATAAATAGCTTCGGTCTTTGCTTGCGATTTGAAATAATGCGGTTTTTTGTGATTTCGATTTTCATCACTCCAATTTAGTGACTTCAAATCATAATCAGCACATGGACGATAAATTTTTGCCATTTTTAATTTTTAAAAATTCAAAATTGTATAAAATTTTAGATTTTGCTCCAAAAAGCTATTATTGGTAGCACCCAGACATTGTGAAAAAATTGTTCTGTATAACAATGTGAAATGTGGAACTGAATTAACAGATGAAGAGCGTGGATTGAGCAAGGGGTTAAGTCAATCCGGCATTAAAGTTGGCCAAATTTGGTGCTTCCGTAAAGAGACACCGAAATGCGAAAACAATTTTTTTTTTGAAAAACCCGGACTACTTGGCGTTAATAAACGTAGCGGCCGGAGGATGCACCATTGATGAACGGAGCAAACGTGGTTGTAAGAAAAGATAAGCTCACTGTTTGTTGTTGGTGTTTTTTTATGCTTTGCTTATATTACGGGTAAGACTTTTGAGTGTTTATAAATCTAATTCGCTTAACAGTTTTATGTGCATAATATCTTTAGCTTTTCTAAAATCTTTGTATTAAGTTTCCTGATGATCTGGCCGAAGCAACCAGGGAAATGGGCATAGGAATAGCTTATCCTACTAACAATTAATTTCAGTTTATTAATAGTAAGAATTGGAAATTAGCACATTAAAACTATATCTTATTAATGAAAATTTTTGACTCCCAAGAAAAGCTTTGATCGCGTACAGCAGTTAGAAACCAATAGCCTTCTGAGTAGTAGGCAAATAAACGTTGAACTTGTTTTTAATGTGATTAAACAACATGTGCATCAAATAATAAGACAAGATTTAGGTCTTAAATATAAGAATCGAGAGCCTTTACCACGCCTAAAACAACGTCATAAAAATGCATTGCATTTTACGAAAAGTATTGGATAGAGTAATTCGAATCTGTGATATTCAGCGAAGAAAATAGTTAAATTTAGACGAGTTCATGATGAAGGATTACTCATGGTATGGGCGGCATTTTCCTTAAAAGGCAACTCCCAAATATGCTTTGTGCCGGGAAAAATCAATGCAGAAATATACACTGATTTGTTGGAATGCAAACTCCTTGCTTTGCATGTTAATAAATATACTTTTCTCCAGGATAATGCACCGATCTGCGTAGACAAAGGTGTCCTTTAACTCTCGACAGAGTAAATAATCCTTGCCCACGGCCACAGGACGGTTCCGCAGAATAGTTTTAGCTAGTGAGGTCTGTGCTTGTTATACCATAGAGGAGAATATTCTTGCGGATTTTAAGAATAGGGATTTTCGAATTCAGGATTAAAGGTTCGTGATTTAGAGATTCCGATTTCTACAACTGATTTTGATATTTCTGGATTTTAAAATTAGAGATTTTGATACAATCCCCTTTTTATGTATGATAAACGAACGCAGTTAATACAACAGGATATAATTTGCATTGTTGACAGTTTTTGTATTAATTGAAAACTGAAAAAATTCCCAAATGTTTTTTTTTTACTTATTTCAATACAGACTTTTGGAAAGCTATTTCATATGAAATAAGCCCCCAATACCAAAATGACTTTCATGAACTTAAGCCTAATTAAAAATAATAAAAATTTGGATTAAAAACCAAGAACTTATTTTGTTTACTTTTGGCCAGCTAAAACTGCAAAAAGTCACGTTGTGCTGGAGTCTTCGGAAAACCCACTCCACAGCAATTCTATGGGCAACTGTCTTTTAAATGTCAACATTTCATAAATGTCCTTTAGGCATGGCTTATATATTTATGACTCCGTTAGCGCTCCTTTTTTATCTTTAGCGAAATTCACCGTCTGTCATTATATTATGTCAACAATTTTAAAACTGCCCTCGCATGCATATGTTTATAAAAAGATTTGATTTTTTCTTTTCATTGCATGAAAATGTTGTCCAAAGTTAATGTGAAATTCTTTTCATTTTTACGATCAGATTATTGATAAAATGTTGCAACAATTGCTTGTCGCACTAAAAGCTAAATTCGTACAAAGTTTTATTACCTCTGCGGCTAAAAATACAAAACTGTATACGAGAAAACTCATATAAACATTTCTAAAAGCCAATGGGTTTTAATAAAATCGTAACAACAACAAAAATATTTAATGGATTACAAACAATATTTTGTCACAGAATATTCTGCATTAATTTTTACGTTTTTTTTTTTATTTTTTGTTTTAAAATTTGGCGTTGCAAAGCAAAAATAATATCGTTACGAAATTAAGAACCTCCCATCAAACACAACTAAACTCTTTGCACACCCACACCAACATTCAAATTTCTAATGTATGTTAATGTTTGACGGCATGTTTGTATGCATGTTTGTATTTTAGTGAAGTATATGTGGCATGCATTTGAGTTGTTGCATTTAAGTAGTGGTAAACAATTTTTAGTGAATATTCGGTCATAAAAATGTTGGCCATATAAAATACAATTTATTAGCAAAATGGCTATAATTTTTGCAATAACAAAAAAAAAAAAACGCAAAATCCATTTATTTGATGCCGTCATACAATCGAAAAAAAAGATGGCCAAATGTCAGACATTAAATATCGGTTTATCTTCCCAAAAAAATAATGAAAAAATGCAGTTTTCATCAGTTTTGTTTAGGTGGCCATTAAAAATCAATTAATCTACCACATGATACCAATTTTTCTCTAATTTTTTGTTGCAATTTCCTGGTTGTCATCGCATTCAACAATCACCATTTTGTTGAGTGATTTTGTTTTTGTTAATGCTACTGTAGTCTGTTCAAAATCAAATATAAAAGTGACATCACCTTGTCAGAGATTTTTTTGTACTTTTTCCCTGCTGTCTTTAAAAGAGACCAGCCCATTGTTAAGTAATTTGCGGCGTATGTCCACAAGGAAGTCAATCATAAAATAAAGATTATTGTTGGAAATTGCAAACGTTTGCATTTTTTTTTTTTTTTTTTGAAAGTGGGAGAGATGAAGTTGAGAAATTACTATTCAATTGTAGACATGATGTTTTGGTAACTCTTAAAATTTGGTAACTTTGAGGGCTTATGTAATATGAAAAGGAATAACAAAACTTTTTAAATTTTAAAATTATTTCACATAAGCTTTATTGTTCAAATCTCATTAAATCTTTTACGAATCAAATTGGCTGACATAAAGCGCTGTGGGACATGCATACAATTAAACAACCAACACTGTAATGGTGCATGTGATAACTGCTACAATGCAGTGCTGTCAGATTTTTTGAGCTCCATCGCCATTTTTTATCAAAGTAATTTTTGGGAATAAAAAATTTTAATTTAAAAGATTTTGTTATTCGTGCTTAATTACCAATTTTTATTCTTGATAAAAACACTGAAATTTATGCGCATTTCACTGGTTGCTTAGGCCAGATCGTCAGGAAGCTTCATCCAAAGATTTTAGAAAAACTAAAGATATTAAACCAAATAAAACTGTTAAGCGTTTAAGAATTATAAACACTCTAAGTCTTACTTGTAACAATATTAAAGCTTAAACAAAACACCAGCAATAAACAGTGAGTTATCTTTTCTTACATCCCCCTACAATTGGTTGGGTTATATTCGACTCGAATTGTAGTTGTAAGTGGGCTAAAAGAAAAAACAAAATTAAAAAACAAACTGCTTCATTCTATTGTCTTTGTAAGAAAACAAAAAAAAAAAAAAAATTTGCAATTCCTTTTTTTGCACGGGCACATGCAATTATGTTATCAAAGTTATTTTCGGGAATACAAAGTTTATTATTAATACGATTTCCGTATGACGTGCTAAATTACCAATTTTTCTTATTTGATAAATACACTGAAACTTATTGCTGAGGGCATATAAGCTAGCTTTCCCTCAACAATAAATGTCAGTGTATTTATCAAATATGAAAAATTGGGAATTTAGCACGTCATATGGAAATCGTATTAATAAAAATATTTTTTTTCAACACATATTTTTTTTTGGCAATCATGTTTGTTTACAACATAAATGTCAAATTGATTTCAAAAATTTGAAAACCAAAACCAGTACCCATGTTCTGTAACTATAGTGAGAACTTCTGGCATCGAAAAGATGTGAAACAAAATATTCCATCGTTTCTCGAAACGTGAGAAAAAAGTGAGTCTGTAACTCATGTCGAAAACTATCAAAAGAGATTTCGTCGTTACGTTATAAATGTCATAGCACTGCACTCGAAGCCGATATGACATTGCAGACGTTGAGAACGCCAGTAACACATATCGTTGACGACCAAAATTTACTAAAATTCAAAATTTGTCAACGACGGCGGCGAAAATACAACCGTCGGCTTTACCAAGTAATGTAACGTGCGACTTTAATGTTTGTTGTTTGGAAACGAACTTTGAAAACATTCATATATTTTATAAAAATGTTAAAAGCAAAATAATTAAAACAAAAAAGAACAAAATATTAATTTTATTATTCTTTGTATTTGCATTTTTATTTGTTTTTTAGTGTTCAAATTTTTTCTCGCCCCATTTTTATTCGTGAGTTTATTTGACAGTTCAAAGCGGGAACTCTTCTCACAAAAATGTTACAGACACACTTTTTCTGTAAATTGGCGAGTAATTTCCTTACGTGACAGCTAGTACTCGCCAAAAAAAGTTACAGACACAGTTTAGTGAGAAAAACAGCTGTTTGTTTCAATATATGGCATTTTTGTTTCATTTCACACATTTCAATCGAAAAGTTTCTCGACGCGAAAGTTACAGAACATGGGCACAGTTTTACAGAATAGAAATACTTTGACACGTTTTGCTCGAAACAAATTGTTTTACTTATAGTGGAAACGTAGTATTAAAGTGCTAAACGTTGCTTTGTTGGCGAAAACAAATCGAATGCCCTCAACTTTTGGAGCGGTACAGTATTATTTCTGTGTTCAAAGATCGTTTGTGTTCTGCGTTTGTTTTTTCCACAAAAAACAAAGTATATAAATGTCAACAAAGAAAATGTAAACAAAGCGTGTCGCCAAGTACCGAACACAAAACCCATACTCTCTTCCCCAACCGCAATATGCAGCAAAACTGTTTCCCTTCCAAACGTTTCGTGTCTAAATGGCGACTTTTTAGACATGTTGATATGGGGCAAGGCGAATTTACTTCAGGTGGTGTCGAAAAGACAGCCGGGTTTTTTTTTTTGTTCAGGCCAGATGTGTCAAAAGTTTGTTTACATGTGCTTTTTAAAATTGTGTTTTAAAATTAACATTTTGCTTTACAACTTATAAATGACAAAATTAAACAATAAAGAAATGATAAATTAAACTATGTATGTACATATCGTCGGTTGATTATTTAATTGTCGTATGTGGATACAAATTACATACGACATACGACAATTAAATAGTCAACCGACGATATGTATAAAAATTAAGTTAAAATCTTTTTTATATCACCAAAACTAGTTTTTACCATTATAACTATAGCTTAAAGCTATTTCTATGATTATGTGCAGTTTAATATTTAAATGTATAAAATGAACACAGAAAAGAAACGGCTTAGATTATTTTAAATACAACATTAAATTCAACCGAATTTGGGAATTAATGCTCACAAAAATTGCACAAGTTTATGTTAGAAAAACTATTATTTTCTTAATTCCAAAAATAATTTTATTTTTTTTCTTATTTTTTTTCTCAATTATTTTTGTTAATTTTAGTTTAGGGATGCCAGATAAATTTTTTCTTCAATCCCAAATTTAAAATAAAAATTACTTAAAATATCCCCTCTAAAAATAAAAAGCCACCAAATAATTCTTTAAAAAAAAAATTATTTAGTTTAGCATAGATAAGCACACTAAAACAATAATGTAATGTAACCAATTTTACAATTTGGTAATTATCTTACAAATTCTGACCAAAAATCTACGTTATTAAAAGAAGTGGAAGTTGTGATCAGTTAATCTAAGATATAATTAATACATTTTAAATTTCTTGTTCCTATGACTAGTGGTAAAAATATAAACCTTAAAGCATCATGAGCACATTGGCAAACATGCTTCTAACATTAATGGAGTCTGCCTGGAAATCCATGTAAAACTGACATTCTTCAAGTAGAAGACAAAGAAAGTTTTACTTTAATATAACATTACTTATTTATTTAAACAAACAAAGATTTATTTAAGATATTTGAATAACAATAGACAATAGAATTTTTTATATATTTGTTTTTAGTAAAATTTTTTTATGGAAATATTTTCAGTTTTTAGTGCATATTTTTTGTTCTGTTAGTGCATTTTTTTCATTTTTTAGTGCATATTTTAAGCGCATATTTTTTAGTGCACTAAAATCTCATCCTTAATAATAAATATGTGTTAAACGAGTTAGAATAAATTTTGTGTATCTATATATACACACTTGACCGATGGCCTTGAAATTTTCACAGCATGTAACTGTGACCCTGGAAGAGACATTAGGCTATATAAAACTCTCACTGGGCAAAGGAGCGATGCCACGCCCATACATCCTAAAATTTTTAATCATGATATCTATGATATTTTTTGACCTACGGCGATAATATTTGGTATATATGTTGTTGGCATGATTAGAAATACGTTTAATTAAAAAAGTGGGCATCGACCCGCCCCTTTATAGAAAAAGTAAAAACGTTATATCAATAAACTACTGAACCGATCGTCATAAAATTTTCATAGAAGGCTATTGTTCTGAATTAATGTGTCGTAGGGTTCAAAAAGGTGTGATTGGACAAAGCGGCGGTGCCATATTTTTTCGTGGATGCGAATATTAAATATCACATATTTTAAGAGCCGCTGCAAACATTTTGTTAAACTTTTGGTAGTTGGATCTCCTGAGCCCCAAAATTTAAATAAAATAGCAGCGGGGGAAAAAGCCATTCCGCCCGGCCGAAGGCCGGCTATGCAGAAAAGCCTTAGTTGGCGAAACTTGTGTTTGGTATATCATACCATGATATATATCGCGTGATTCTTTTAAGCAAAACTGTATAAGTAATTGTTTTACATATATTGGGCCTTTATTTCATTTCAGAAATTGGGGTTTTATTTCATATGAAATAAGCCCCCAAAAATTAGGGAATTATTTCATTTATGTTTAGGGTGTTATTTCATTTCGTTGGGGGCTAATTTCATTTTCAAAAATGGGGCTTTATTACATATGAAATAATTTTTTTGGGGGGTTATATTTTGGGAGGTTATTTCATGCCGCCTTAATTAAAATAATGCCAACTTGACTTGCTTGCGATTTTTGTTTTTGTAAACAGCTTAAATTGGATATTTATGTAAAAAAGTGGACACTATATTTTTTATGTGTACAGCTAACTTTGATGTTTTATATAAAAATATTTTATAACTGCGCAAGAATATGATAAATATGCAGGTATACAAAAAGCACTTTAATATTATTTTTGAAAAAATAATTCTAGAAAATATGTATTTTGGGCAGTTAAGTCAAAGTGCAGCTAAGTTAAATTTTTTGTATGAAAATAATTTTAAAATGCCAAAAATTTAAAAATATTAAAAAATTTGGATTAAAACCATAAATAGTTCAACAAAATAACCACAATACTAATTAATAATTAACAATTTTATTGTTAATATATTTATCAAGCTATACATGGTTTTTCTACACCACATATTTAAGAGGGATTTCATTCAGACAGTCATATGTATAAACTGTCCAAAAATTTAAATTTTAACTATGCAGTTTTTACAGCAAAGAATGAAAATAGTAAAATCACAACAAAAAACTGTAAAAAAAGTTTAAAAAAGTTGATTCAGACAGAGGTAAATATTGGTGTTCGCAAGCGCGAACGTTGGCTGCTATTCAACATATACAATTTACTTTTGGTTGCGTGTTGAATGACATTTAGTGTATTGACGAAGAGCTGTGTCTTCAGATTTTCGTCTCCTAGTTGTGAATTTTGATGTTTTTAGTGTCTTAAAAGTTGGGAATAAAATATGACACGTAAAATTTTTACCATTGAAGAAATAGTTGGTATAATTGTGGAATAAGATGATGGTGTGGACACCGTTTGTGTGCGTTCACCAAATAATATTGATGAGTCAACAGGTTAAGAATACAAAAACGAAAATTCAATTACCCTAAATGTTATCGTATGTTTATCTTAATTTTATTATTTCCAATACAAACTTCCATGTATGCTTGTATGCGTTCGTAAATGCAACACTGCGCTGCATCAGTGTTTTCAAGTGGTAATATATTTATCAGTGAAGTAAATGTGGACCGAAAAATTGTGAAATACTCCACAAAAATAATGGCCACACAATAATATAAGTTATTATTATTCTTTTATCGCCATTAAAAAAAGTTTGCTTTTCTGATGCAGCGCAGTGATGCATTTACGAACGTACCCTATGTCTTACCTCATTTTTAAATTATCAAACTGTTTTTCAAGAAGTTGTTGGAACGTTTAAAATATATATTTGAAATCAAGAGCAGCCTTAGCAGGATATAGACATTAGTGATCAACCATCAACATCTGCAGAAGCCATGAGAAAAACAAAATGTGTTAAAATAACGAAAAGTTCCATACAGACATGAAAGATCCTAAGTGGACACCGGACTGATATATAAAGAAAATTTTTAATTATTTTACAACCAAATTCAGATGGGCTCGATCAAAGTTATTTTCTAAAATTAAAGGATTGTGATCACTGCGGTATTTTTTCCAGAAAATGTTCGATGTTATCATAAAACGATCAAATAACTATGCACAAAAAGCTAAAAAAATAATGAAAGATTGAGTGATTCTGACTTCCAATTCGATCAGACAAACAATATATTAGTTTGCCGTTGGGCTGATAATAAGGAAGTCACAACGGTTACTATTTAATTTTGACAAAATTCAACCAATGCATGCTTTCAAAAGTTGGTAAAAAGGGTAACAAATTCAGCAGCTACAAGTATTTTTTATTATATCCAAGGCATTGTTTTTTTTAATTTGCATGACAAGGCCATTCAGAATTATAGTATAAATATCCAATCATAAAAGTGTTATTTCGCATTATTTAAATATATTAGTTTAAAGCTCTTCTGTTGTAAACGCATAAAGGCTAAACTTCTTTGTTTCAATAGAAATAACGAAAAACCTATGCCACAAAACAACTTTCGTGATACAGAAAATAACTTTTGCTATGATCTAAACGATTGGAGAATTCTCCAGAATTTTTACCTCTCAACTGCCGGATAGCCGAGATTGCAAATGCATTCCTACTGAACAGGAAGATGGGAATACTAAACGTTGCAGATTAAAACCTTTAGAAAGCCAATAAAAAGGATGTGCAAAAAATGCAATGTATATTTACATCCAAAACGTTTTGAAGCGTGCTATAAAAAGTAGTTTTTTATAAAATACGAAAACTTTAATTTTTTATATTTTAAATAAACATTTTTTATGAAAATGAAAGAAATCCGTGTTAAAATATGTTTTATGCAATTAAAACAAATTTTTTTTTAAACTTACAAAGCAAAAAAAAATTATGTTGAGTAGCGGCCAACGTTCGCGCTTGCGAACACCGGGATCCGACGGCCCCAGTAGGGCCAGCTGAATTTTGTGAACGGATTTGAATTCAGGAACCCCAAATTAGATAAAAGCTCAAATTTCATTGAAATTGGACTACTTTTATGTTTCGCGGCCGGAAATGGGTTAAAAGCACTCATTTTAAAATCCCAAGTTTAAAAATCCAGAATTTCAAATTCCTAAATTTTAATAACTCGAATAATAATAGCCCATCGGTAAATATTGAAAGGACCGCAAGTGGCAGGCCTTTTTGAAGGCCTCTATACTCCTTTCTAAAAGATTCGCTTCGCATGATATCCTGCCTTCAGAAGTATGCCTTCTAGAAGGTATAAACTTCTTTTAAAAAGACCTTCTGAAATATTCAGTACACATTCGCTACTCCCTTTTTTGAGAAGGGAGAAAGGAAGGTGTTCAGTTTTATTTACTTTTTATTTTTAGTGACCCTCCTTACTCCCTTCTTTGGGAAGGGATCGAAGTTGTTTTTAAAGGAAGTGTGGAAGGCCTTGCGCCCAATGACAACCTCTGTAAAATAAGTATGGAATGCGGCGAGAAGGTCTTCTGACTGCTAAATAAGGCCTTCTATTAGGCCTCTTTACTCCTTCTAGTTACCGCTGGGACAGTTTTGATTTTAAAAATTGCACGATAGATCCCAGTGGGAAAAAGAAGGAGAACTGAAGCCTTCTATAAGGCCTCTGTACTCCATCTTTTGGATGTACAATGTACTCGCTCTATTCCATACTCATGTCGATTTTACACACGTTGTCGTTGCGTGGTAGGCCTTCCGCTCTCGCTTCTTTCGCAGTTAAATAAAATTGGTAGATGGATAAAAAAAAATTATTTTTTTTTGCTTTGCTTTGGCAAAAAAACAATACAAAAAATCTTACTCCTTTCTTTTCTTATCCCTTTTCATAGAAGTAAGATAAAAATGGTAATGCAATCAAAAAATTTTTCAGGAGGTCTTTTATAAGGCCTGAATTAAAAATGTCTTCTGAGTCTTCCCGGTGGGATAGCATGGTTGGCCCTTCGGCCGGGCGCAAGGATCTTCTCCACTTTGGTATTAGAATTCGGGTTTTATAAAATTTTTTGGGGTAATTTTTCATTTCTTAAAATTTGCATTTTCTATTAGTAAATGAAAATAGTCCCAAAATAAAAATTATGATTTTGTTTGGAGTCATGTTTCATTCCACTTATGGTGTTTTCTTTTCTGACAAAAGTGTTCCATGTATGCTACCATTCGTGCGGGTTTTTGTTCCATTCTAAAAATATATGCATAAATGTGAAAAGTGGTCGTTTTCCTTTCTAAGCATGTTGCAACAATAAATGGCAAATTTGTTCCATTTCTTACCCGCAGTTATAACTGAGTGTGCATCTACGTAAAGTACTTTTTTATGCAAGCAAGTATTTTTTTATTAAGTTTTTTATTGTGTTTGCGTACAATTTGCGTTTTATTGTGATTTTTAGTTATATTGTGATGGATGGATATAACAACTTTTTGTTTCTCGATTGTTTTATTTTTTTATATTTTTTTTGTCGCAAAATTTTGAACAACAGCTGGCAATAATTATTGAAAATCAGTGCTGTTAACGCTTATGGAATTCAAAGAAATTTTAATGTTGAAAATTGCTACAAGCGTGGTGAATATCGCTTTTAGTACAAACATTCAATATTTAACACGCTAAATACACGTTAGTGTCGAGTGTAAAACGTAGCTATTATTTTGTTCCATTGTAATTTAGAAAAATTTCTCACTTTGTAAGGGTACGTGTAACCTGTTAAATATATTACACAAATATAATGCATTATTATTTTTTAGAAAAGAAAACACCATTAAAATGCAAAAACACCTCAACGAAAAAATGAAAAAAAACCCGAAAAAAAACGAAAAAATTGCCCCAAAATTGCATGTTGTTGTGCCCCATGTAATTTTTATTTTCTTAGTGTTCTTTTTTGGGTCATCGTCCTATTGAAATCAAACTTTGGCGATAAGATGACTTTCAGAAATGGACCTGTCAAATGGCCTTCAAGGTTGTTCATTTAGCCACCTTTCAATTATTTCCTGTAAGGCTACGAGAACTCACTGATAAACCAGTAACAATTGTCGCCTTTCAGGCCAACACTGTTTATGTTATTTGTGACATAGTGGCTAAAAAATGGACGTCCAGAATGCGCTTCGTCCAGAAGAGCCGCCCGGAAACATTTTCAAATCTTAATGCTGATATTTTGAATAAAAAAGTTTTTGATTAAATTAAATTATTTTTATACAATTTCAAGTTCTATCGGCCCTTAAAAAACACCCTTTTAAACAATGGATGTGTATGTAGACGCTATATAAAAATTATTGTTTGTGTGTATTTATGTTGTTGTTGCCGTTACGTTGTATTGAACACATTATAATAATGCGTTGATTTAAACATCATCATTGTTCGAACAGCGGGTGTTTTCAATGTTCATTTTTGTGTCCCTTGTCCTCCTGATTTTTAACATGTGAACAACGTACACGTTCACAAAAAGGTAATTTTAATATTTGGAAAATAATCTAAAATGCGTAAATAATTTGCCAGTTTTTGCGCAATAACAATAATCTGTTTTTTTTTTTATTTCAAAATTGTCAAACATTTGCGTTTATTATTGGAAGTTAAAATCCCCTTTTTCTTGTTTTCATGATAAAAGGAGAAAGAGTTAATGTGTTATAAAGAATGTAAACTAATATTGTATTAAATTTCATTGTTGTTAAATGGATTATGTTCGAGGGAAATTAAAATCTAATGTTATTTCAAGTTTCGTGAATCTTTATATACCAAAGTATTTAAAATTACATAAAATTAAAAAAAAAATTTTAATTTTATGCATTTAAATTTCAAAAAATAGAAAATCTTTTTTGTGCATTTGGTTGCCAGTTTCTACGATATTAAGAAATAATACTAATACCCTATGACGTTTTTTTGACTTCCGTTTTTTAGGATTTCTTCCCATACGGTTTCTTGTTAATTATTTAGAATTTGGAGAACAACTGATTTCTTGCAATTAAGAAATGAGTCGTTCAGTGTATAAAAGGAATGAGTCCATTTTTGGCGTTTTTGAGATTTAGCGTGGATACACTTCCTTTTATGACTAACAATGTATGGTAAAAATTTTGTTGTCAAATTTCAACAGTAACCCCCTTTTAAAGACAAAACATTTTTTTGTACGAAACACAAAATTGTTATTTTCAGTGGAAAAAGGGAATAAGTCCACGCTTGCATTTATATTGCATTAACCACTTGTTAACTTTGCTTTCCATGAGTTTCAAAACAATGCAAGAGCCATGTTTGTTTGGCAAGAAACTGACGGCTCAAGAGGCTCGCAAGATATCGCATCTTGTTTGGTCAAATACATAAAAATGTTTGCTGATACGGACGATCGAATTGTTTTGTGGTCAACATGCAAAATAAAGGAACAGTTTCGAGTGGTTAAAATTACCAGTTTTGATATTTTTTCTACAAAATCTTTGGAAAATAACGTTTGCAATCGCAAAACCAACACCGCGGTAAAACCGGTAAACTGGCTCCAAATGAGGTGGATCAAACTTGATAGATCCAAACCATAGGTAATACAATATAAAAATAATATCCATAAAAAATTTGGATTTGAAAATATAAACATAAGAAAGAAAGGTAAAGTAATGTTATTGAATAGCGTGAGTCAAAGTCTACTGTATCCTGAAACTAGAGCTATAACAAAAGAAAAGAAAAAGGATATAATTGATGTATTAAAATCAATCCCTCCCGTGTACCATACTTTATAAAAACTTGAAAACAGTATCAAGTAAGGAAGATTATTCTGAAGAAGACATATTATTTTGTTAAATTTGTTATACTTACGATTCATTTAAAAAGAAGAAATTTTTTTAGTTAATTTTTGTTTTAAAAAGAAGAAATGTTTTATGTTATTTTTTTAACTTCATTAAAAATAAAACTGAGCGAATGCACTGAACTAAAAAATTAGCAGCAGCCTTTTTTTTTGCCAAATTATAAAAAATGTACTCTTTCCAAAATAAACTAATTCAATTTAAACACTACGCGAGGTAAGCCAATATTTAGATGGATATTTTTTCTTTTTATTTCCGAACGAATGCTCAAAGTCAAAACATAATTAATTTGAATTTTTACGCTATCGATTTTAACCACAAAAAATTTGGTGGACTTATTCCCTTTTTCCACTGAAACTCTTATCAATCATATTAACAGGTTTTGTGAACACATACACTAACATACTTACATTATATATTTACAAATTGTAAAAGAAACCCTAATAATTAATTTTGCAATTTTAGTTTTGAGTTTTGTTGTAACAACTAGTTTTAAGGTCAACGTCAACTGTTCGGTCGTTTTTCTCCATTTCAAATTTTTGGACTCATTCCCTTTATCCACTGAACGACTCAAATGCCAAAATATAAAATTCACAAGTTTTTATGTATAAATTTGCAACTACAAGAATTATTATTTAAAGAATAAATTCTGGAGTGCATTCAGTCGTAGTTTTTTATAATCCAGTTTATGGTTTAACAGTTTTTCGTTAACAGCGGTTCTCAAGTTAATTATAAAAACGATACCTTCACACAGTCGGCATACAAAATATTCATATACCGCAGAATTTATTTTTCCTGGAATAAGAGCACAGCAGCTAGTTCGTATTTTGCATTTACTTTGTTTTATCTTATTTTTGCAAAATATTTAAAAACAAGTAAAAGTGCTCTATTCGTCTGTGCCGAATCTCTCCACCTAAAGTAAGAATATTTCCGGACTGATCTTTATGTCAAATGTCTATTTAAAAAGTGCTTGCAAAATTTGGCAGCACGATTTTTAGTCATATAAAACTTTTTGGCCTGTTTGAATTTCTATAATATTGATATTAGGCCCTTTAAAGTATATATATCAGGGTTGTCATGGAAATCGAAAACGTAAAACGATAGAATTTTAAGAGTCGTTTTTCAATAAGATTTCTGTAATAAAAAAAATTGTATGACAATTATTATACAAATAATGCTCTACGAAACAGAATTTTTTAACAAAAATTGTAAAAATTAGATTTAAAGTTTAATAAAAAGAAATGCCAAATTCTTTCGTTTTCCGTTTTCGATTTCCATTACACCCCTGTATATATTTATTTATTTATTTACAAATTTGCCTATGGATATCATATCCTTACAGAGAGTTAAACAATATAATAACATATACTATTAATACAAATAAAATACAAAATTATTGATTGTTTAATAAGACGATAATTTTACGTTTTATAACATTTGCATTTGAAGAAAAATCTAGAACTTTATAAAATTTATTAAATTGACTGAAGTATTTAATTGATAGCAATTCGAAGTGTCGAGATGGACGATGAGGAATATTAAATGAAATGTTATCGAGCAGGAAATCAGAAACAATATAACCATTAATTAAATTTAATATAAACGACACATTCGGCTTTTAAGAGTTGGAAGTTTGATAAGAGCAAGACGGCTAGTGTATGACGGAAGTTCTAATGGGTTCCACTGTAGACAACGAAGGCAGCATAACAAAAATATTATGAATGAGAGTTGATAAAGGCATATCCGTGTATCCTTGTGTCTGCACAAATGGGTTTTCCCAACGCGCCAGAAGTAATGGGGACTAAATGAATTATTCATTTTTGAATTAATTCGCGAATCATTCATGCACTGAATTTGAAAATTTTGAATAAATTCTTTTCACACAAATAAATGAATTGAATGAAATCTGAGTCAATTCAAATGAATTTGGATAAAATTATTTGCAATACATTTTTCCAATTCAAATAAATTTGTCAAAGTGAATTGCAATTAATTTCCAATTCATTCGAATTGAATTGGTTTTGAATTAATTCAAATTAATTAAAAACAATATCATTTTCAACTCATTTGAATTGAATTGGTTGAAATTTGAATGATTTTGTATGTAAATCTATAGTAAGCAACGCTGTCGTCAGAGATGTAAATGAATCTTTCTTTTTTGATTTTAATTCGTTATGAATTAGCTACATTTTTAATTAATTCTTTTCACAGCAAAAAAGAATTGAATGAAGTTCGAATCAATTCAAACGAATTAGGTATAAATGAACTTCAATTCAAATGAATTTGTAGAATGATAGTTTCAATTCGTTTCTAATTCAAATGAATTTGTTAAAGTGAAATACAATTCATTTTACAGACCCATTTGAATTGAATTGATTTTGAATTCCTTCAAATGAATTAGTAAAATGAATTGCAATTCAAATGAATGAAATCAAAAATGAGTTTCAATCAATCAAATTCAAGAGCAGATCTAGGGGGAATTACTTAAATTTACTATTTTTATGGCAGTTGGAAGTTTTAAATACCTATCAAAATGGGAACATTTTGTTTATATGCTAAAAGAAACTTAAATTTCTGTTTTAATCAAGTGGTGTGAAGATATTTTTAAGCGTGTGTTTAAGAATCATTTTTTGTCTAAAAAATCTCATATTTTTATATTGTGGGAAATTTCTTTTTTTTTAAATTTTTCAATCGAATTTTAAAGATTTTAGCAACTTTGAATCTAACATTTTTTTCTGTCAAAGCTTTGTTCGTTTACTCGAAATGCTTACTATTTTTACTATAATTGGAAATACATATTTGTTTACTTTTTTTATAAAAAACTTCCAGCTGTAGTAAAAATAGTAAATAGTAGTAAGTAAACTAACAGGCATATACATCATAATGTCCTTGCTGTTGAATTTGATTGATTGCAACTTATTTTTGATTTGATTCCTTTGAATTGCATTTCATTATTCTAATTCATTTGAATTCAAAATCAATTAATTTCAAATGAATTGCAATTTACTTTAACAAATCCATTTGATTTGGAAAGGAATTGAAATTCATTTCTGCTAATTCGTTTGAATTGATTCAAATGACATTCAATTCTTTTTTGTTGTGAAAAGAATTAGTTCAATATTCAGCTAATTCGTAACGAATTAAAATCAAAAAATAATGATTAATTTGCTCTGTTATATATCGCTGTGCAACATTTTGCTATCGAGCGCCAACAGTTTTTCGTGTGGAATTCCTCGAAATACTTATCGAAAATAATAAGCGTCTATTTGAGTTTTGCTAGTTTAGCTGTCGTTCGGATTTAATGGTCTCATGAATATTTTGGCTAAAATTAGATTTTTCCATAGAACATGCCATTATTCTTACGTACATATTTCGGAACACAAAGTGCCCCTCAAAATTGTTAAAATGTCGAAAAATTGTAATTTTTTATATATTTTATTCACTGTTTTTTGTCCCGTAGCTGCCGAACCGTGCGAAATTGAATAATCTAATCGTTAAAAAAAATACTCTGTATGTTTTAGTTCATAATTCCGCAGGACATTGTTGTAACGGAAAATACTTTTTCACATTTGCCAGCCTTTTTCCACTGGACAGTTTGTGCTGGATTTCGAGCCAAAACTGCTTAGGAGAACCAGATAGAATTTGACGCCAAAGTTTTTCCTTTCTGTTGAGTCTCTCTAACTCAAGAGCCCAGAATATTTATGCTGTATAATTATTTCGATGAATTTTTTAAACAAAATTTTACACGGAATGCCAAATTTAAAAAGTGTTTTTCATATAAATCGATGCAAAAATATTTTTTGAAAAAAATATTTTAAAAAAATTTAAAATTACACAAATTTCTTAAATGTTTTTTATTTAACAACATCACAATAAAAGTTTTATTTTTTTTTTTTTTTTATTAAAAATTTTCAAATTTCGATATTCATTTTGATACTGTTGATTAGTTGAACTTAAACCAATAAATTGCAAGTTTAATTTTCCAATTCTAAATTTTTAGTTTATGAACAAAGTTTGTTTACAATTTTAAGTTTTGATAACGTCATTCACAACGTTCTTATTAGCTCAATTGCAAAAAAACCTTTTAACGTAATTGTTTAAGACAATTTAGTAAAAGTTTATTTTGTTTGGTAGTGGATTAAAATAAAACACCTCGATAATCCTGAAAAATATCAAACATATTTCGTAATATTTGTCAAGTATAAATGTTTGATACATCCATACAAAATATAGCCCAGTTCACATCCCCACTTTAACTCATACACGAGTTAATAGAGCTTTGTATTAGGGAAGTACCCCTTCTCAATAAAAGTATTGAATATTGAAAAAAAATATAAAAATTTAAGATTGGAAAGATATTAACAAGGAAATGCAAAAAAAGAGTAAAACGAATCTGCAGTTTCTGTGTCGGAAATATGGTACTGGCAAATGTAAGCGCCGTGTTAAAAAAATTAAATAGCAAAGCTATAAGAAAGGCGGATCTAGCCTTCAGTTCAGGGCGTAAAGGATCATATAGTGGAAACTCCGTACACTGATAGAAAAATGCATCTTCATATTGATGATGCCCTAACATGATTGTGACATCAATGTTGCTACAAATGGAATTAATGATGCAAAAAGTAACATCAATCCAATGACTAGCGTCTTCGTATAATTTTGTCATTTTTTACGTGTCATCTATTTTATGACTAGAGTGACATCAATTCGATACCACATTTTGTATATTATTAACGTTATTTTCATGATTACAATGTATTATAAGAAGCAAAAATTCCTATATTCTATTTTTTTAAATTATTTAGTTAAATACATCAAATTAATGTAGAATAATTACAGAAACCATATGGGGCATGGTGCTGGTGTCTTATTATTGAGAGTTCTGCTGTAAGCAAAGGTCGTAATTCAACAGACATGAAACAAACATATGTAACGGGTAAGTAAATAATAATATTCTCTCACTTTAACTTAATGACAAACTGTCATTAAATTGATGCTAATGTGTCCTTTCTCCGATGTTACTGCGTCATCGCACTGAAGTCATGTTCGTCATTTCTGTGATGCCGATGTTTCATCCCATTGATGACATAATTTCATTTTGGCCAAGTGATGTTAAGGTTGACATCACCAGGAAGAATGCGTTTTTACGCCTTTTCTATCATTGCAGGTCCAGCCTACAAATCCGATTTTAGAATACTAGTTCTCTTTTAGCCCAGCTGTGGTCATGACCCCCTTCCCTTCGATCCGAGCAAAAGCTAACACCCAATGCGACCAATACGAAATTTTTTTATATGGGACTTGCTTTTATAGAACTTTATGCAAATACGAACAGATTTGTGCTTGTTTTAGAACAATGCTTATATTTCTATTATACCGCTTGCTAATTGGGTTAAGTAGGGACCAGATTAGGGACACACGCGATGAGCATGGGCCTAGGTTTTATTGACTACAGCAGAAGTTGTTGTGATGAGGAGAAGAAAGATACGGTTGTTGGAGGCACGCCAGCCTAGGGTAACTTTTAGAGCCTTCCAAGGGGACTTTGAAAAAAAAACACTATTAAGATTCATAAATAAATAACATTAAATAGGAAGTGTATAATTACAAAATATATTAATGTTTATACATAATTTTTGGTTTGGAAACCACTAAGAAAATGTAACAAATTTTTATTTTATCTGGCCACTACCAACTTTATGTTCTGGAACTTACTAATGAATAAAATGGCAGATCAATTTGGCTCCCAAATATGGCTTTTTTTGTACTGCCTTTTTATTTCGTTAAAAAAATAAATATTCACAATCAGAAAGATATAAAAATTTCTATGTTTAAAAATAAGTTTAAATAAGGATCATCTGAACTTAGAGTTTTTGGTAGTTGCGCTAACAACGGTGCTTCACTTTTTCTGCCAATATCCCGGTATCGGGGATATAAGGATGAGGAATTTTAGGAGCCTAGGATTACCATGCTTGCACTAAGGTCGATCTCTCTTTTCTGCAGGGAAGCGAAGTGGTTAAAGGCTACAGTGATGTTAGGAGAGGCCTAAGTTAGGATTAAATGACAATTGCTGAAGTAATTATAATAAAGAGGAGAAGGAAACGGTGTTTAATTTTCTTTGCCAATGCCACGGTGTCGTAGCTATTAGGATGAGGTATTTTGTGAGACCGGAATTGCCATGTCTGTACGCTGTTTCTAGTATAGGAATGAGATCGATCTTTTCGTTTTGCAGTGATGTCTGGACAAAAATCTGATATATAAAAGCTTGACTCTGGTCACTGGCTCGTGGTAACACTAAGGGACCGCCATAAAATCCCAAATGAGCCATCCTCGTACCGACTGCCTATTAAAACAAAGCCCAAGCTTAGTGATTACGGTAATTTGACGAGTTTTTTCTGATCTTTTGAAAAAATTACATGAATCACTTAAGTTGCTCAAGGGGCTTTTGAAGTAAAAGTGAGTAATAAAATATAGGTCTACCTTTATTTATTTGGTACTGGTTCAATTTCTTGCTTGGTAATTATTGTTCAACCCGAGAACCTCTTTTTTGAAATAATAAGTAAGCCCGACAACTATCTTTAAAAAATCAAATTGGGGTTTGTCGACCTTTTATCAGTAAACGTTTTATACATAAAAAAAACTTTATGTCCTTGTTATCAAATTAATTTATTGAGAATACAAAATTTTTAATTTACAATTTAATTGTCTATATTATGTTGACTATATTTTCATTTGCTGTGCAATTGTATTAAAACACTTTTTTTGGCATAGCTACCACCCTAATTTCATACCCATACCTAAACATTGATAATAAACGATTACTTAATCCATGAATTTAAAGTAAGAACTAATGTGTACTATTCATATGCCGTTGCTGATTCTACCAGCATTATCAGTTTGCCAAATAACAAGACAAATTGTCATGTGTGTCAACAGTTCATCGAGGCGTCAATTATTTTGCATAAGAGAACAAAAAAAAAAGATATTGATGGGTTGGGGTTTAGGGAAAAGTGAAAGTAAATGAAATATTTTTATAAGAGCTAAACAAACTAATACAACTAATGAATTTTAACAAGCATTTGTAGTTGTGTATTAGAACCTTGCAAGTCTTTTTGTATATAAATGTTTTGAATAAAGTGGGTGGTATTGTAGTCGAGGGTTTATTTTCTTATTTTTTTTTTTTGTCACACAATATACCAAAGATGGCTAAATTGAGGAAAAAAAACTTAAGAAAAAATTCTAATAGAAAAACGTGTACGTATGACTTAATCTCTATGAAAGATACTTAGATTCCCGCTTTTGTAAATATTATATGTATGCACGATTAAGAAATGACTTGAAACCAAATGAATATGTATGTGAAATGGTGGAGTGGCACATAGTGTGTAATAGAATATCAACTACAACGATAGTAAAGAAATACACATTTATTTTGAGGCCTAAACAGATATTATCCGTTTATTTATTGCAGTCGTTAACATATCTTACAATAATAACGAAAAGAAAAACAACAAGAAAAAAGTTATCGTTAACGCACTGTAAACTTAAAACATTAAAAGCACACACACACTTGACATACAGACTTGACAAAAAAAAAATGTTAGTTTGGTCTTCATCCCAGCAAATGCACACATGTGGAATAAGGAACAAAATTGATAGTGTTACTCATACCAATCACTCAGTGGATTGTGTTGTTAAGGCAGAAAGAAAGTCTTTACTTTTTATCTCACAATCGTCATTTTAAGCTCTGGACAATTGTTTAGTTTTTGCACGATTACTAATTTACTTAAATGCAAGATATTTATCAAACTTACAAACAAATTTGTGTTCTTTACAACAGCGCATAAGTACTCACAAGACAAATTCCATTTTTATCTAAGTAATAGAATTTTTAACAAAATTACTTAATATTTTTTAGTTCCTTTGCTCTAAATTTTATAAAAATATTGTGTATTCAAATGGAGACGAGACATAAATCAGGATTTGCTTAAATGAATTAAATTTTCGTATACTTTGAGTTATTTTATATTCAAAAAACATATGAAAATATAAAATTTTTAATCAAGAATACTTTCATGCCAATTTTATTAGTCGCCGAATGATTTTTCACATGAGTCATTTACCGGGAGACCGTCATACACAGAAAAAAATAAAAATTGATTTCAATTAAAATATTTGTGATATTAATTACACAATTAATTAAACTTGCACCACTAAACAAATTAATAGTATCAATTAAATATTTTTTGTTATTAACAACATTTTCTGCAGCAATGCTGTTGATAGAACCTAGCATTTACCCATACAAGTGCAAGTTTGATAAACTACCCTGCAAATAATAGGACCAGTCCAAACACGCGTGTAAAGAGTAGTCCACAAGGGACCAGGACTAGTCCAAAAGTAACCCAAACGTATGAAAAAAACCTGGTCTATTTAACATGACGATGTCCTAGGAGAGGACCATATAACCCACCTTTGGACCACTTAGGAGTAGTTTTAAAACTACACCATGGTATACTCAAGAGGTTTAGTTTTGAAGTCGTTTAAAAACGAAAGCATGTCGTTAAAAAGCGAAGACATGTCGTCTCACTACAAACACTTTTTAACAATGACATGGTCCATGCTTGCATTACATCGGACCAGTCCATGGAGTAGTCCATTTTATCAAAATGGATCAGGTGGTCCAATTTTATTTGCAGGGTAAATACACACAATACACCTAAAGAAGAAATTACTAAATTTATTTTATTATCTGGTTAACATGATAATGTTTTTTAAACCCAAAAATAAAGCTTTTTTCATTAGATGGTTACGCTTCGAAAACATTTTAACAAAAAATCAATGTTGCCAATAGTATGACTTTGATATATTTTGTCGATTTGTTCTTTTATGCGAGTTTTTTTTTCTCCAAGAAAGCGATTTTAAAAACTCACGCTCAGGGCATATCGAGCCGTATTTGCGATTATATCTCAAGCGACAAAAAGCTAATTTTACAGAAGAAGGATTTTTATTATTTTTTTTTTCTTAAGCAATGCAATACTTTATTTGGATTTAGATGGCCTTTTTCTTCGCAGCGGTACAAATTTAAAGTCTATAAATATGTGCGTCATTGTAACAAGTACTTAAAACCTATTTGCAACAAAAAAAAACTGGATTTCGACAAATTGTCGCTTACCATATAATCGCAAATAGGGCTGGGTATGATGACCAATTTTTTAAAATTCAATTTTATTTTATAATAAATGAATGTCAGAACTAAAACAGACGTCAAAAAAATTTTACAGGGGCAGACATTGCATTGCGTTATTTTAGTTCGGCTTGGATCGCTCTTAAGTACTATTTACAAAATTGATTGTGAAGTTGGTATTTTTATAAACCATTCCAAAAACTGCATAAAAATATATCAAAGTCTGAAAAAATTACTTAAAAAATCTAATTTCATGGACAACTGTTTAGAGAAGCAAGAGGGGTAGACAAAAAGACATGATTTCGTTTCATAATATTTAAAGATCCGACTGTAAATGCTGACTGTCCTAAAGGAATTATAGTAATTCTTCCATGGCAAATATAAATACAAAAAAAAAAAAATTGAAAATAAAATATTTAAATAAACTGTTCACGGAGAACGAACTCTCTCCATCTATTTCTATCTCTGGCAAGTAGTTTAATATCGTTCCATGTAAGACGAGCAGTTTCATACTCGTTCCTGCTTTCCTGATCCTGGAATTACGTGGTCGACCAGGCTGGCACTGACCTTGAGGATTCCAGTCTAGGGCAGCTCTTGCAATATCAGTTGATCGTCGTCTGAGAGTTCTCACATTCCGTGTACCAATCAGAGATCAGCAATGAGTAGTGAAAAAGTGAGTAGAGCTGAATCATGACTCATAAATTCTTGCACTTATACGCACTCATACTTATTCCAATGTTATTCAAAATCATATTCACTCAAAAGTTTCATTTTATTCATCGTACTCATACTAAGCAACATTTGAAGTGTTTGATTAAGAATCTACTCAACTCAATATGTATAGGCGAAGCAAAATACGAGGCTGCCAGATTTGTCCCCGAAATAGCAAAGTGACGATTTGGCAATTACAGTTTACTTAACTTACATGTATAAAGTGGACGATTTTTCGGCAAATTTATCTGGCAGCTCTGATTATTAAGTTGTGTGTGTTATCTGTTGTGTTAAAACGGTAAATGGATGAGCTAAATGATTTGAATCCTTATGAGTATTGTAAGTATTTTCTTGAAATTATAAATCAAGCTCAGGTCATTTATGAGTATGCGTATAATGTCGACGTCGCACTCATAAATATTTCTCTTGTGAGTATGAGTGAATCAGAGTAGTTTAGTTTAAATGATTTCTACGCATTTTTACTTACAACTGCATGAGTCAGTATGAGCAGCGAAAAAACGATGCATTGCTTTGCTCTGGTACCAATCTTAAATCGTTGTTTAAAGCCAAAAGTCGTCAACGTGGGGGGATAGTAATTTAAATTCAAATTTGTTGACGTTTCTGTAATCAATTGCGTTTAAGAAGATCGACTGATTAGGTCAAAGCTTCCGATCCTAGAGTTGGGACTGCTAACAAACCGCTAGGCCGGCTAAATACAGTTGAGTTTCAGCGACTAATTGTTGTTTGATTGTCACTTAGTTTCCACAGACGCATCGGTGTTAGCATGCACTCTGTATACTCGGTACTGAACGCTTTCTCACTTCAGCTTCCACCAGACGGAAGCCTGAATGACATTACCAGGGAGCACTTGGTCTTAGACCAGAAGTTTTGGGATGCTTGGGAATTTCGACAGAGGAATCGCCTCTTGCTACCCCCAAGTGGATAGCAGACTCCGAGAAAAGCCCCACCAAGATATTACGAAAATCTGAAAAAGGTACCCCTAAGTTCTTGCAAAAATACTTTTTATTAGAGGTGGTACGGGGAAACTTTCTTTGAGGTACGGTCCAGTGCTAAAGGGTCATAATTAGGGTACACTCCTGAAAATCTGTTTTATAATACTGAGTTGTAGGGTATCATATGATATGGATTGAGTAAATATATTTTCTTTCATTTGTTCATGTTAACGTTAGCGTTATTCATAATAGCATTTTTGTAACAAATTTATAAAAGTTATAGTAATTTTTGTTAATTGATCTTACATCTTGTCCCGAAAATTAACCTTAAAGCAACTATTGATAATGACTGTTGTAGCTACGTTAAGCTTGTTCTTTTAAGCACGACAGAATTTATGAAAGTGTTCGCAGGCAAACGAATTGTCGTACAACGCTCACTTTTTATTTGTATTTTCATTGAAGTTATTTGTAATAATTTATCACTCAATACTAACTTTTTTTCATATAATCCGCCTAGGTGATCATCTTTAATATTTATCACAACTATGCATACAGATACTTAGTCTGTGTTCATACGGCTCATGTCTTATTGACATGATTGCTACTTTATAGACGAGAGTGACGAGGGGAAAAGAATCGAGTACACAGATTCATGTACTGTCTTTACGTTTTGCTTTTTTATTCGTTGTTTAATTTTGTTATTGTTTTCAATATCAAAAAAGCACATGTCGTCAACATGACATGAATCACTTGAACGCCAATTCATGTTCAAAGAAGAAAAGGAAGAATCTTGTCAATAAGACATGAGCCGTATGAACTCAGACTCAGATTCACGACTCGATCGGTATACAATTATTATTTCTTGACGTTATATTCATCAGCACAAACGCATAATACCCTTTCCACCTTTGGTAGTCTAAGTTGTGTAGGATATAATGAAAATATATAATTGCTTCTTACATTTCATTTTCAGTATGAAAGTTTTCATATGTTAGTTTTCATATGTACGTAATTTCATCTTTAATGGAATGTCTAAAAAGTACTTTGCCATTTTTCAAACAATTATAAATTAAGTAAGACAAATTTTCTCCATTTAGGGAGTTCTCAAACAAAAGCCAATAACTAAAAGTCCATTTACTATTGCCTACCTTCAAGGAAGGACTAGCAAAAAGAAAAGGACAACAAATGACCACAACTATTATTGAAATCTATTACCAACAAGGATATTTCAATTATTTTTCATCAGCCATGATGACGATGATTAAACCTTTTTGGGCTGCGAAAATTACCTTTAAACTACAATTCACTCAACTATAATTGCCAAATGAAGTGACAGTTTCCGGTAACATTTAACAACCCAACGCACTACTCCAAACGAAAAGCCTACTCACAACAAACAAGCCCAAATATGTAGTTGGAAAATGTATGAGTAGTAAAAAATGGTAGGTAGAAAGATGGACGTGCGTTTACCGGTCTGACTTTCTGATGTATGACGATACACATCCGTAGAAAAGTAAGAAAAATTACTAAATGTCCAGTTGATAAATGATGCCAACCAAGATTACATAAGTTGGTAATTTTCTACAACATTTATTCTTCATTTTAGTTCAATTTTTCAAAGGCATATGGAAAATGTTTAGATTTGTGGTACTCTCGAGAATGTTTTCCTTTTATTTTGGAGGATCTTTTATTTTGTTGGGAAATTGTTAATATCCGAGAAAATGAATGACATGCACATGTCTGTCATTGAGAAAGAAGTATGTGTTTGTTGTATTTAAAAGTATTCCCACTCTAAAACGTTGGATGGGTGCTGGTGGGTTACTTTTGTTGGGCAATGACATTATTGTGATAGATGACTGCATAGATTGTTAATGATAGAATCTTCATCAGCATACAGGTTTTATACATGGAAAATCTTTTGTTTATAATAGTTTTTCAATTATTGGTTAAGGTTAGATATTGTTTTTTTTTCCAGTAGCTACGTGAAAATATTTGTGTTGACATACAAGTGTCCTTTTTTTAAAGAAAGGATTCTCTAAATAAAAGTGAAATACTTAGGTTTGTACAAAAAGATTATATGTATGTATGTTAATCTAAAAGTTTTGAAATATCCAAACCATCAATCACTTTGAGAGAATTAGCAAAAAAAAAAAAAAACAACATGTGAGAGTGCACAGACAGTTAGAATATTTTGAAGTGAGATTTTTATGGGACCTATTGTTAATTATGGGCCGATCGATCATCACGAGATTTCACAATGTGAGTTCTCGTATTATACAACTATAACTGACCAAAATTTAGAATTTTTTGTTACGGTTTTACGCGTGCTAAAGTGTTTTCCGAGAGTCGACTTTATATGTGGCCTATGGTAAATTGTGGACGGATCTTCACGAAATTTTGTGGCATGAATTCCAGTCAAATAGAACAAATTTGTGCCAAATCTAATATCAATAAATGCAATCCTCCACTATTTATATTAGTTTTTGTAACCAAATTGTCAATTTTTTTGGTGGTTGTTCCACATTTTTATTCATAGCCTTTTTCTTCTAAGCCCATTTTGCTGGATTTCAATCCCAAACTGCAATTTGACACGAATATTGTGCTTTTCCTTTGAGTCTTTCCAAAGTGAGCGTGTTTTCAACAGACGGACAGACAGATGGATATGGCTAAATAGACTTCTTCTTCTAATCTCTGATCATCCTCACCTTTAATTATCATCACAATTAACCCAAACGGGTCTGGATAATGGTATAAAGTATAAACTTTACACGGACCTTCCCTACCTACTTCATCTATAGTTAACATGAACTACTAATGCAACGACATCCTGAACGCATTACCTTTAAAACCTTATCGCTACGATCAGCATAACGACGACCATGACACTGCAATTTATGTAAAGATTGTTCTCGACACTTTATGAAAAAAAAAAACAAAACAAAACAAATCAAATGAGAAATTACTTGATAAAGGGGCTTTGAATAATAACGAATCGGCTCAATTTTACTTACAATAGTAATGTAAATTTGAAATTGGAAGAGATGGATCTGGACGCGCAAAAATTGTATTTGATATTAAATGATTTTGGGATTCGGTTCTTATATCGAATTTATTTACATAATAGTTGGGTTCAGGACCCAAACACAATCTTAAATTATTTAGTCACAATTTAAATGATGCATGTCTTATTGATCAGCTTGCTACACAGAAAAAATTATAGCCCAATTATTTTCAAGCAATGGCTTGTTTGAAAATATTTTTAATTTCTATAAATTTTTTTACTGATTCAAACGATATTTTTGTTAACCAACAAAAATGTGAACAACTATTCAAAAATATAATAAACGCGTTATTGGTGTCAAGTTTTAATAATTGTGTATGAAATATTTAACGCTCTTTAATGTTGTCGTCTTTTTGCATTTTTTTATTTGATCGTAAGCAACACTACTTTATGTGAAATATAAGAACAACAACAAATAACATACAAAGTCTATTTTTGGACGCTTTAAAAAAGTGCAACTATAAGAAAAACAATAGCAGAAACAACATTACAAGAAACAAAATCCCGTATTCAATTTTTTAAAACTGTTTGGTTAAATACATCAAATACAAAAATAGAATGATGACGAAAAACATATCGAGTCGGTCTGCTGCCGTTTTTGGTTACATTTCTTCTTTAGCAAAGGAAAGGATACAGCAAAAGAGAGTGATGAAGAAAAACATTGTGTTTTGTGTATAAATAAGACTTCGTTCAAAAATTATTCTAACAAAAAAAATGTGTCTTAAAGCCAGCCGGCGGCTCTCTGCTCTTGCCTTCATCTTCTCATACAGTGCTTACTTGTGTGCGCGTCATTGCATTGAATTTCAGTAAACTATTTGTTTGATTCAGTTAAATTATTTGTTTAAAGAAATCAGTGTTTTTTTCAATAAACAAAATGCAAATAAATTGTTTGAATATGCAAATTTGTGTATAGGACCGATTTCAGACAAAAAATTGTTTGATTCTACAAATTCCTTGTTTGAATTGGAAAAATAATTTTTTCTGTGTACTTAATAGGCGAGTGGGACAACGAGTATACTCAGCTTGATGTACTCTTCATATACGTTTTGTTTTCTTATTCATAATTTTCAGCAGGTCTATTTCGACAAATATCTTGCATATTTAACTTCATTGTTAAACGTTTATTTCGTAGCGTGTGTGATATTTTGTGTGTACGTTTTGTAAAAATGTGTTTCACAAAGGGAAATGTCAAAATGCACATAAACTTTCATATAAATAGAATAACAAAATAAGACTCGCATTGTGTGAATGCCGAAGAAAGTTCAAAAAAGAAAACTTGATACGTCAATCAATAAGACTTGCATCGTCTGAATCGGAACTATGAACTGTACCGTTTTCCAAGCATAAATATACCTATCAAGTCGCTGAGGAGGACTAAAGGTTTATTTCAGATGGAAGCCGCTTCTTCTATAGGACTCTGGTCAGCATAGTACTTTTAGAGATCTGCTAATTTGTAACCCAAGACACTCTTGATGTATTAGCTGCACCAATATATATCCCCTGAGAGTGCATCACTAAAAGGTAGGAAGGTGCTCATTGAGACAAATACGTAAAGTCTTTGGGGTTGAAAGATAAGTGGAATGTAACTAGCAGTTGTATTTTCTCGAGAAAGGAGTGAAAATCTTTGATAAAGTACCATGTGACTAGTATTTGGCAATAGGAAAATACTTTGCGTTGATTCACTATCTTGATGTTTCGGCAGTCTGGTACTAAATTATACAAACAAAAAGTCTTACCCCCCGTTTCCACATGCAAGTACAAGTTCGAAAAACTCAATACACTCACACTTTTTCACTAACATTCACACAATTTTTGTACTCGCCAGTTTCCTCGATTTTTCGTTGATAATACGCATACACTTCTTGCAAGTAATTACTTGCATGTGGAAACATAGGGTTACAACTTCAGGCACTTATACAGATAGCACAGGTACTAATCGAAAACGGACACATAGGGAGTTCCTTCACGTATCTTTAATATTCAAAGGAGCATAGTATTTTACTTTGGCAGATGCAATTTTAAAGAAAGGGTAATGCTGGCCTGTTTTAAGAAGTTCGAAAACAACTTTATTAAAATTGAAATTAAAAATATTATAAAATTTACCTTCGTTTTCACATCTTACCGATAGCTAATGGTAAGATCTTATCGGCCGTATAAAAAGTGTTCTATTTTTACAAATTTACTTGAACCTACCAGGTAGATTCCTCTAATCTTTAACTTATCTATCACTATTGTTTAAAAAAAGTAAGGTTGTAATAATGAAACAGCTTTTATGCGGCCGATAAAATCCTACCTTTAGCTATCGGTAAGTTGTAAAAACGGTCCTAAAACTGTTGAATAGAATCTGCAAAGATGCCTTCACTTTTTGTTCTTCATTGCCGCGATAAAAATATAAAATAAATTCAAGATAATATTTATTAAAAAATTAAAAGAAAAACACATAAACACAAGAAAAATACTACTTTAATTAAGATGGTGTTATAAGAAACAGATGTCGACAATTCGATTTTCATTAAAAATAAAAAATAAAAACAAAGAAAAGCAGCCAAATCAAAACGTAAATAAAAATCTACAATTGATTTGGGGGAAAACAATCAGAAATGAACCAACAATAAAAAAATTTTAAAATAGAAAATAAAACACTTGTGGGTGAAGGTTCTCACACATAAATCGACATTTTGAAGTGTGTGGATTTTGTGTTTTATTTTTGCCTGGAATGGCCTTCATACTCAGGGAAAAAAGAAAATGAATATTGAATTGACAGGTTTGGTTTTTGGTTCTTTTTATATGAAATGTTTCATTAAGGCAACACATTGTTTAAGTTTTGTTTTATTGTTATTTATTTAACAACACAAACAAAAAGTTTTATTAATATGATGAGTTACTAATATGAATTATAATAATAGAAATACAATAACCAATTCAAAAATTAATATTTATATAAATTGTCTAAAATTGGTTTGATTGGATTTCCTTCATTATTATTGCAATTGATGTTTTTTTTTCTAATTCCATTGAAATAATTTGTTTGTAAAAGCAACTATTTTTGTTTTTAGAAATTCGTCGAATTTTATATATTTTAATAAACGAATTGTGTATGTGTGCGATTGTGTGCGTTAGCGGAACATGTAAAACATAATTTGAATAAATATTTGTAATTGTTTTTGAAAAAAACATAAATCAATTGTAGTTCCTCTATTGAAGAAGAAATGTATTGTGTTGCATGGTTTAATATGATTTTCGTCGTTTCACAAACAAACAATACACTTTTCGAAAGCGGAAAATGACAAAATAATACAACGAATAGTAAAAATACTGTTGTAATAATAAAACATTTACAAATAAAACTAATTGAAAGCGGAAAATAAAGATGTACATTCGGCAGTGGTGCCCTACACATGAGCCCTATAGTAATGCGTTGAGTACTGATAGAAATAATACATAAAACTAACAAGAATTGGTTTAAAAATGATACAAATTTAAAAAAACCTAAATAAGAAATAAATTTTATAATTTGATTTCACAGAAAAAAATAGGAATAGATTGCAATTAAAAAATTTGTGATATTAATTAAAAAATTAATTAAATTTGCACCAGTAAACTAATTGATAGTATCAATTAAATGTTTAGTTTACTTGATTAAACGTTTAATTCACTTGATTAAACGTTTAATTCACTTGATTAAAAGTTTAATTAACTTGATTAAATTTTTAATTAAAACTGATTTCATTTTTGATTAATGCTATAATTAGTAAACAATTTTGGAAAAATGTTTTCTGTGTTGCAAAAGATCATACCCAGTAAAAACAATTTGGGTTTTTTGAAGCACTTAAGAGCAAAAGCGCATAATCGAGGGCTTCAATAAGAGAGCTTTCATACAGCAGTTAATGATAAAGAATAAAATACACAAAAAAGATTATATTTAAGTGCTAACAACGAAGAAGGTTTTAAAGCGAAAAAATTAAAAATATATTATGGTTTCCGAAAATGCTTGAAAAAGGCATTTAAACAAGTAAAAACAATATATTAATGAATATGTTAAAAAGTAAGCCTTTAAAAAAGCACTTTAGGAGTTCTTTCTTGGCATGTCAAAAGAAGCGCTAATTGTCAGCAGAATATAGTCTTCCAAACTGGGAGCACCTCATACAAAAATCAGACATCTTCCAAACCGGGAGCACCTCATACAAAAATCAGACATCCCATCAGCAGGTTTGAAGTGATTTGAGGTATGAATTCATACATTAAACCTGCTCCTTTTGAAGCACATTTTTTACTGGGTAACTTCAACTAAACTCGCAAAATCGAAATAAAAAAAATTATTTACTTATAAAAAATTAAAAGCGTTAAAAAAATAAAAAGAGAACAATGGAGTTTCTAACATTAAGAAATAACTTATCGAACTTTCTGGTAGTCTTTATTATTGGGCACTATAAATAAGCTGGAGTAATGTTAATAAACCAGTGATTTTTCTTCAATTTCAGAACAGGATAAGTGCAGTATTTTTATTGTGTACGAAGATCACAAACAAAGAAACTTTTTTTAAAATTTATTTACTTGACAAACACAGAACACTAATGTACAGTACAATTATATAATATTTATTTTCAAACTCTGCCCGAAAGTAATATAACATACGCTGGGAATCCTTATAGGCATATTATGTACTGAAAAAAACTCAAATGCATATTTGGGGGATTCACAAGGTGTCAAAAAGTCATATGTCTTAAAATAAAAACATGAAAAAATACGACTGTTGTGAACAACCCCTCATTATTTAGGGTGCTATTTTGAATTTAAATCATCTGATTTTAAACAAATATCAAAAAAAAAAAAAATTACCAAAAATCAAAATATTTTTTAATTCTAATCCATGAGTTAACAAATTAAATTAGATCCTTCCCGACTATTTTCCATTTTTCATACGTAAATCACAAATAAATTTTAATTTGTTTGTTTACCAAACAGCAGAGTCCTAAGCCGATCTAATTTGACGCCGCAAGTGATTTGTTGCAAAAATTGCTAGTCGCAGGTTAAGTTCGGACGTTAGACGGATAAAATTACACCATCAACGGCGACGGCTACAAAATCATAGCCGATCAGCTCAGCCGCTTAGCGCAGGTCTCTTCTGATAAATTACGACAGCACAATAAACATAGCAAGCAAAGTTTTATTCACTTTAGATACTTTTTATTTACAAAGCAACAACAATATTTTTAAACCAATGTAAAATGTTAGAACATTATAACAATACAACCTTGTGAATAGCCCAATTGTATAAACAAAAATGTCCACAATATTTGTGATACATAATTAAAATACCCCTTATCTGCTAGGGACCCCAATAGATTCGCAAGTCGTTTTTTTGTAAACCATTTCTGTAGATTTGCTTTTACAGAGAAAAGTATTTTAAAATATAATTTTGAAATAAAGCGTCAGTTACTCAAACCTTTTTAACTTTTCTGTTAATTTGAAGGGAGTTTGCTCTATAATTGTAAATAGCCACCATTCAATGAATCGTATTTTACGACATTGTAGCCGTTTTCTTAACAAGTCTTAGCAGCTCGGTACCTTAAACACTTTTCTGATCCCTTTAAATAATGTTAGTGCCACAATCCCACAAAACTTTTGATTGTCGACATTTAAATGTTCTGCACAAAGTTTTTCTCAAATAACAGAATTTGCTGAATACTGCAAATATTTGTCCTGCCCATAACATCTTAATTTTCTGACAAATTGGCCTTAATGCGAAAAATTATAATTTTGCTTCTCCTTAACGATTTCTTTATTTTTGTATTTCTTTAGCAGCCATAGCGAAAGGCAATCCAAATACAAAAATCCTTTAAATAAACCCTCTTTTTTTCCAAAATCTTTATATTTTTTCCCCATTTTCCCATACATCTAACAAGCAAGCGATGGTAATTCAATCAACAGCCGTATTCTTTAATTGCCCTAGAGGGAAGCGAATTGATACCAAAGTAGTCTCATGATAGGTCTTTGGTGGTAGAGACCGGTTCTAGTTCTAACACTTTATATGAATAAGTCCTATAACTTTTACATTAGGGTTGTCATTGGAGGTGTTTAATTGACACAATTGGACCAGTCACACATCTACTCTCAATGAACGTATTTGGTGTTACTTACTACAATGTAGTATTAGTTCAATACAATGTAGTATTATTTTACTCAAACAAGTCCTAGAACTAAATTTAAGAACCAAATTTAAAAAAGTCCCAAAATGCATTACTTTTTCTACCTTTTTTCTCTTCATTTAACAGTTAAATGATTGGTTCTCCTTTCACTTGTCATGAGTTGCTTCTTTTTGTACTTGTTAAATTTTTACAAATCCCAGAAGCAGTCTGTTGAAACGATTGACATACATTTCCCGCAGGGTCGTTAAAGCTAAATCTTTATCGCTAAAAATCTATAAAGTTGATTTAGCGATTTTTGGCTACGAATGCAATACTGTGACGTGCATTACTAAATTTGGCAATGCCATACAAATTTTAATTTTGTATTTTCTTATTTAGCTAAACGAATTATAGAATACGGCTGAACACACACACAAACATTTGGTTCTTCGAGCCGGATACAATACGAAAAACTATAAATATTTTGTCTGGATTCAGTAGTAGATTTAGTACGCATCCTCAGCTATAACCTTAGACAAGTCCCAACATTTTGTTCTGTTGCAGCAGTCTTTTCGACACAAAAATTCGGTGTTTATTCACACTTAACTTTTCTTGTATGTAGCTCTCAACTTATTGGTTATTTACCAGTTAGACTTTTGTTCGACGCAGACCTTTATAGAGTAATGTTTCCTTGTTTTTTGCATTCTCTTTCTTAACCCTGGATGGTTACTGTTCGTCGAATCGGCGAAGCTTTTTTCAACAACGTTAGCTGAAAAGCTGAAAGCTTTGAAAATAACACTGCGGAACAGTAAATTGGCGGCCTGGAATTTGAATGCAAATTTTTACTAGTTTGAGATCGCTGATTTCAAATCCAGTCTTTATTTTTCTCTATCAGCTCTAGTTTTCGAGATATACCGTTATGTCCAAAATTAAGGCATTTTCACTACTTATATTGGAATAACTGGAAAACGGTTGACAATCTTCAGTTAAAAAATCCAAAGTTCGGCAACAATATTATCATTAAACCGTGCTTATATAGTTTTTTAATTTTCCCTGAAGTTTCAGAGATATCGTTGAATTTTTGAAGAAAAAATAGGAAAATTTTGAAAAAACCCCAATTTTTTTAACTTTAAAAATTCAAAACAAAATAAAAACGCGACAAAACTCACAGTTTTGGTCTAAAAAGATTCAGCTTAATATAATTTCAAATGAAATGATGTTTGTATCATTGTAATCGGTGCACAACTTTTGATGTGATTCACAATTTACTGAGAAAACTGAATATCGATATGCGTGTGTCATGAACGTTATTTCCTTTTTGTATGGAAAGCGATATTCAGTTATCTCAATAAATTGTGAATACAATCAAAAGTCGTGCACCGATTACAATGAAATAAACCTCATTTCACTCGAAATTTTAAGATAAATGTTTTAAGACCAAAAACCGTGATTTTTATCTCAATTTTATTTTTAAAGAATTTTTAAAGAACAAAAAATTTGTTTTTTTTTTTAATTTTCCTTTTTGTTTTCAAAAATTCAACCATATCTCTGAAACTAAAGGGCAAATTTAAAAGCAATACAAGCACGGCATAAAGATAATACTGTTGCCGAGTTTCGTATTTTTTTGTTAACTGAATATGGTCCACCTTTTCAAGTTATTCCAATATATGTAGTGAAAGTGCCTTAATAACGGTATATCTCGAAACTTGAGCTGATAGAGTAAAATTGAGACTAGATTTGAAATCAGCGACCTGAAATAAGTAAAAATTTGCAATCAAATTCCAAGCCGCACAAAAAAAGTTCAAATTTTGCCCTGTGTAATTAATTTGAAAACACAAAAAAGAGTTCGCATTCGTATCAAATTTTGAGAGAGAAGAAAAACTTGTTTTTTTATACTTTATTTTATTATACCCACACCACAATATTGGAGAGCGTTTATTGCTCCTAGATCCACCTTTAAGTATACCGATCGTCTCAGAATCACTTTCTGAGTTAAATTTACGATGTCCTTCCTGCTGGGTTGCTGTCTGGCTGTCCATGTAGTTAAATCTTGTGCGCAATTATGGAGGCAAGTAAAATTGGATACAAAGGTCCTAATTGGCACAAGGAAAATGGGGCGTATCGGTCCGTAATTTCACATAGCCCCCATTTGAGGGTCTTACCGGAATAGGGTCTATGTGCCCATAAACCATCTTATTATGTTGGTATTTCGATTAAATTTAGTTCAAACTTATTTTATTGCAATCAGAATCATCTTACCTAATTTTATTTTAATGCCATAACATCCTTATAAATATTAATATTGACATACAAATTGGCAATAATAACTTCTTCGATAGCTTCAATGTCATAATATATAAACCCCCATCCTAAAATCTCATATAGATGTAGATATCTAAACAATATTCGACACAAAGAACTTTTACATGAATCTTAATCTCATAACATAATTTTTTTTTAGGTGAGTACATGATTGCCCATGGTTCCCAAATTAGGTTCACTAGAAGATATTGTTTTTATATACTGTGGTGTAGGGTATCATATGGTCGGGCTTGAACGCTTATACTTTCTTACTTGTTTTTTAATTAAATGCTTAACTAAAAAAATTTTGTTGACCTTTTGCTTTAACGCTTTCGACCCGACCCGGCTTTCGAATAGCAATGGTAAAACAAAATTTTTGATTGGAACCGAATTTTTTAGTAATATATAACTTATCGGTAAAAGAAAATCGAAAAAACAATGAGTGGTGGCTGTGATGGTTGTGGGGGTCGTGGTACATCGTTGTACCATTCGGGATGTTATGTGGTACAAATAAGTACCAACCGTCCGGGTTGTGGGGGTTGTGGTACATCATCGTACCATTCGGGATGTTATGTGGTACTAATAAGTACCAACCGTCCGGTAAAATAAACTTTCGCGCATAATATCATGCAAAAATCATGCTATGCACTTATAAAAAACGTTCAGGAGACTTTAAAGACTATAAGGTACATTTCGCAACCCAGCAAGATTAAATTTGAAGCTGTTAGGGATGTTTAAACTTACAGTGATATGTACCATCCAGGTCGAAAGGGTTAAAAAATCGTTCCTCAACAATTTTTTTTATAATAGTTTGTTGATTTGACGAGTAGAAAACTTAATGTTCTAAAATAAAGAGTAACCTGCCAGGGTTAATGTTGTTTGCTTTGAACATCGATATCGTAGGGGGCGAGCGAATCAAAATTCTGCAAACGAACATGTTCACCACACCCAGAGAAAAAACATGTTTAAATATGGTCACCTTCAACAAAACTATCTTTAGAGAAAATTTAAAACATTTTATGTTTAATATAACCATATTATTGTCACCGACAACCATAATTTGGTTAAGCTAGTCCTGCATCAAGAAGCCACAACCATATTATGGTTACCACCAAACATAATATGCTTAATGATAACTAAAATATGTTGAACACCTATAAAAGTCTGGTTATTTTTAAACCATAGAATGCTGTTCTTAGAAAAGAGGAAAATACTATTGTGAATTTGAAAACAAATTACTGTCAAATTTAACCATAACCTGTTTAGAGGCAACCATGATATGGTTGAGGCTTCTTGATGGAGGGGTTATTTAACAGTAATAAGATTGTCAGTAACAATAATATGGTTATATTAAAAATAATATGTTTATAATTCTTTTTAAAAATAGTTTTGTTGGAGGTGACCACATTTAAACATGTTTTTCTTTGCGTGTATAGACTTCGTTAATAATAGGGAGATTTTCTGCAGGAGTTTTTTAATAAGCAAAGTTTACCGCAAAAAATTGATTTGTTTAGAAAATATTTTTATTTTTAATCTAATAAAAATTTATTATGTATATTGTAAAAAAATTATTTAACTGCATACAAAATATTATTGACAAATGGAGGGGGGGCTCAGAGCTGAAGCGAACCAAGTCAAAAAAGAAAATTCGAAAATATATTGAGTTTGAGTAAATAAATTGCCATTAATTACTGGAGCCACTGACTTGGGTTTATTACCGTTACCTTAGGAACGAAACTGTGTTTGATTTACCCGATTACAGAACTGGATTGATTTAAATTTTGCGGAGATTTCCGCACCAAATTTGAAATACATATACGTGATATATTTTATGACTTGGTTCGGTTCAGCTCTGAGCCCTCCAAATGAGAAAAGGTTTTGTAAAAGTTTAATTTAATTTCAAAGTAAAAGGCCTCTGTTATCTAAAACCGTGAACACTTAAAAACTTAAATGTAGCAAACTTAATGCTGAACTTAAAATAACCAAATAAATCTAAAAGCGCAACATTTTAATAGAATCATATAAAAATTACAACCATTTCAATTCATGAGAATTAAATTGAATTGTATTTATAAAATAAAAAATAAATTTCCATGTATTTTTAATTTCTATATTATTTTCGAAAAAGCAAAAGAGAATAAATTAAATTGAAAATTTCTTTTTGTGAATAAAATTTTATTTAAAGAAGGCATTTTAGTGATACAAGACGGGGTGTTTTGTTTTAGATGTTTCAACTTTGAATCCAGCCCGTTTCAAACAAATTTGCAGCACATCAATGCATCTCCAGAGAGTGACATTAAACTGTATGTTACTGCTGTATTCCAGTCGGGTGACATTAAAAACAGTAAATATTTTCTTTGATTTAATCGATTCAATAATTTGTTACGCTTAAAACAAAACATTCGTCGATACATTTACAGTTACCTTTTTAAACAGTGTTGCTAAACACATAAAAACAATTTCTAGCATATTGCAAGTTGAATATTAGAATTGAAAATTAAAAAAGAACAAAATCATACAAAACGTTATATTATCTTAAAACTTCTTATGAGCATGTTAGAAAAGTGAACTAAGATTAACACATTGCTTTCTTAAATCTTTAAAATGAAATTTAAAGAAATTTCCTCTAGAATTTATTTGGACTGAAATTTTTTCCAGGTTTCCCCTTCTGCCTAGAATTTAATTTTTTTCTCAACCTTGCGAAAAGCCACTTCTTTAAATGTTCATTGTTCTTTTTATTCATTGTTTTATTTGAAAAGTGTGCAAAATTTTCGCAATGATTTGTGTGATTTTTCTTTTCGTAGATAAAAACTAATTTTGTATTTTTTTTAGGGTGGAGTGAGATTGTCGTCAAATATAATTTTTTTTTACTAGCCCATTTATTTTAACATAAATTATTTCTTATGTTATATCGGTGTTTTTCAGATAAGTAATGGTATAATTTCTATTTATAGATAAGTAAGTGAATTGTAACCATTCGAATTTTAAAAGAATTATGTGAAAAAAGTTTTCGCAAGGACAAAAAATTACGATTCTGCTGATTTTCAAAAAAAAAAAAAAAAAATCATAGGATATATTCCACATACATATAACAATTTTTTTCTGTTGTGTTAAGTTCTATGAAAATAACGAGTACGATCTTTAAAATCATAATTTCTTAATTTTGCGTATATTCCAGTTTGCCCACATTAACGCCTGCTCAAATCGCGTTTATTATAAATTTTGGAATGACATGCAAAAATATTTATTTATTACTGACACCAAAAACCGAGTAGCATTCTAAATTATGGGTTTTACCAACACAGAAAATATGTTCACAAGTTTTTTATCAAATAAATAAATGGTTTGAAAAGTTTACAGTACTTTTCGCTTTAGTCACATCCATAAGTTGCAGACAAAACGTGGACTATATCGCTAATGTGACTGAGGCATATAATCGAATTCGGATATAACTAAGTTATGTGAATATATAAAATAAAAATATCATATTGATAACACCGACATCAGGCTCATTATTTTGCAACGGAGTTGCATCTTCTATCTTCTTCTTCTATATATATAAAAATGAAAAATGTTTGTTTGTTGGCTTATAGACTCCTAAACTACTGAACCGATTTTCCTGAACAGTAACATCATGTGAGCCCTAAAAATAAAATAGGCTACTTATTTTTTCGATAGGGGCAGGGGAATTGGTACCCCCCATTGCATGCCAATATTAAATATCGCATATCTTAAGAGCCGCTGCACGCATTTTGTTCAACTTTTGGTAGTAGGATCTCCTAAGCCCCAAAATTGAAATAAAATAGTAGCGGGGGAAGTGGTTCCCCCATAGGACGCCAATGTTTAATATAGCATATCTTAAGAACTGTTATAGTGAGAATGTTCAAACTTTGTAGAAGTAACTCTTATGGTATACTACTCTATTGAGAATAAAAATAAAGCGGTAGGCGCAGGGGGGAAATACCTCCCATAGGATGCATATATTAAATATCGCTCAACATAAGAACTATAAAAGGGAGAGTCTTCAAACGTGGTTACAGCTACTACTATGGTAAACTATAAATTTCAATATAAAAATGGGCGGGGTAGACAGAGGAGGAGCAGTACCCTTCATAGATAGCAATATTAATAAGAGCCGCTGCAAGCAATTTGTTGAACTTTTGGTAGTAGGATCTCCTAAGCCCCAAAATTTAAATAAAATAGTAGCGGGGGAAGTGGTTCCCCCCATAGGACGCCAATGTTTAATATAGCATATCTTAAGAACTGTTATAGTGAGAATGTTCAAACTTTGTAGAAGTCACTCTTATGGTATGCTACTCTATTGAGAATAAAAATAAAGCGGTAGGCGCAGGGGGGAAAACCCTTCCGTAGGATGCATATATTAAAGCAGTGTAGCGAAGCGCACCGGGTTAAGCTAGTACTGTATAAAAAAACAGTTACAAAAATAATAAGATATTTCATAACTGATACCAAGGCAAAAATTAATTTTTTACGAGTAGACAGTTGATGACAAAAATTAAGCGATTTAATTCTTTCTTTCTTTGGATGGAATGTGGCTTTGAAAACTAAAAAGAACTTAGTAAAAGTGATAACTATTGATAGATAACATATATTGCAAATGTGATTATATTGCTAAATGGAGTATAACGTTAATATTTCACATTAAATTAACTTATAGCGGCAAAATATACAGATAAAATGGACTGTATCGCTAATGTGACTATTAGCGGTAGTGACTATAAGCGAAAAGTACTGCATTATTTAATTAAAGTGTTTATAGAATCATTTATTTTTTTTTTTTTAATTGAACAACAACTAAATAACAAAATCTAATTTATTAACATTTTAATTACTTTAAAAGGTGTTCCACCCAAAACGCACGATGTTAATTGCTAATAAAACAAAAAGTTTTCAGAGAGTTATTTTAATATTTTTTTATTATATTTTTAATTAGGCTTAAGTTCATCAAATTTAATTTTCATTAAATTATTTTTATGAAGAAAGGAATCTTACAACATGAAAATTAAGCAGTCGTCGATGGCTGCGAGTGTAAGACGGCAAATCCATCTGAAGAGATCGAATGGTTGCGATCGAAATATGTCATGGTAACCTGCCGGCCAGGGTTCGAGCCCCGGCCACGGTCAAGAATGAAAGATTATCCATAACAATTTTAATTAATTTTCATGTTGTAAAATTCCTTTCTTCATAAAAATAATTTAATGAAAATTAAATTTGATGAACTTAAGTCTAATAAAAAATTAAAAATATTAAAAAAAATTGGATTAAAAACCATAAATAGTTCAACAAAATAACCACAAAACTTATTATTTTTTTATTATTACTGAAGGATCTATGACTCGCCACAGCTTCCGTGGCATACCTCTATCCGATAGTCCATTTTTTCAATGAGTCTAAGACATTATTGAGGTTCAATGCCGTTAATGTGCTTGGACGACCTTATTTTTGAAGAAGTACGGTCCGATGATGCTGACAACCCATAAATCGCACCAAAAAGTCACACTTTGTGGATGCATCGGCTTTTTAACAATCACTCGTGGATTCTCATTTGCCCAAATGCGGCAATTCCGCTTGTTAACGAATACACTGAGGTGACCAAAATTCCCGAAGTACACGAAATAGACTTTGATTTAAACGCCCATTTGCGTAAAAGGTTTCAACAATTCTCCATGGTTGAATTTGTCAAATACTGAACAAAGAAAGTTCAAATATCAAGTTGGGCAAAAAAACTTGACGTTAAGGTGTGACTCACTATTAACATCGTGCATTGTGGTTGGACCAATTTTTAGTACATTTTTAAAGTTAAACTTGAAGTTCAGTGCATGGTTAATTTAAGTCTACATCCTACAAAAGTTAAGTCTTATACTTTGTTCACACTTAAATGCGTTTAAGCAATTCGAACGTGATTAAGTTCTAATCACATTAAAATCTAGATGATTAACTATTCATTAATGTGATTTGTTAATTACTTCAAATTGACATGATAATAAGAGCTGCCAGACTTAGGGATTTATTCCCAAAGTTGGGGATTTCATGCAAGCAAAAAGGACAAAGGAAGTCATTTGGGGATTTAAAAAAAAATTAAGGGATTTTTTGTAGATTTTACACATTTTTAACATATTTCCCCTTCCTTTATTATTTACGCTTATTTTTCTTTGTTTCGTATATAAAATATGAAAAAAGTAGCAAAACTTTAATGATGAAACAGAACTGGGGCTGAACGATGTTTTTCATACAGTTTGACATAAAATTATGCCAGAGAATGCGGTCGAGAAATAAAATCAATTTTATTTTGAGGACGTTTTTCTAACCCTGCGGCCACACTTTCAAGTTGTTCTTGATAGTCTTTTACATATACTGCTTGTCAAAATTTACATAAATTGAAAGCTGTGACGTAGGCTGCACTCAATTTGTAAGCAATTTACTTCCAAGATGTTAACAACAACAGAGACAAACTTGTACTCAGCTGTTAAATTGAAAGTAAATTGCCAAACAAATGGAGAGGTGAAATTGAAAGCCATCTCGTGGTCAATTTAAAAAGTGTGAGTGTGTTAGTAAAAAACTGAGAGTGTATTGCAAATTGAAAGGAATTGAAAGGCAAAACTTGATCGTGTGGCCACCAAGTAATGCTCTCACATAATTACAATTAATCTCTTAACAATGCTACCATACTTTAATTCAATTTCATACATTTTGTAAACAAAGAAAAATAAGAAAAAAAGAAAACGAAAGAAATGAGAGAGAATTTGAAGTTACTGCCGACGTTTTAATTATGGGCTTTAAAATTTTTGCCTGAAGTTGAAGACTCAGTTCTGTTTCATCATTTAATCTTACTCTTATCAACAACTTATACGGTGTAAAGGGTCCATATTACGATTACCATTTTTGTTAAGTGTGTAAAGCGTACCTAATAAACTTATGTTATTATTCTTGAATGAGTGTTAAAAAAAAAGAATTTAAAAAAGAATCTAAAGGGGTCTAGCCACAGTCAAATTGCTTGACGTCCGCCGAATTTACTCGTGTGCTGGACGTAATATTCGCCGTCATATCTAAATCTTTTGATTTTCCATCCAGCATCGTCGGTGTCACACATTTTCATTAATACTACCATAGCGCCTGATGAGAAATGCTTGACCGTGTACAGACCCCTTAAAGCCGTTGACAACACGATTTTTAATTTTTTAACCCTGCGGCCACACGATCAAGTTGTTCTTGATAGTCTTTTACATATACTGCTTGTCAAAATTTACATAAATTGAAAGATGTGACGTAGGCTGCACTCAATTTGTAAGCAATTTACTTCCAAGATATCAACAACAACACAATTTATATAGACAAATTTATACTCAGCTGTTAAATTGAGAGTAAAATTGCCAAACAAATGGAAAGGTGAAATTGAAAGCCATCTCGTGGTCAATTTAAAAATTGTGAGTGTGTTAGTAAAAAACTGAGAGTGTATTGCAAATTGAAAGGAATTGAAGGGCAAAACTTGATCGTGTGGCCACCAAGTAAAGATGATTTTCAAGCAAATATGTCTTCCCCAAAAATAAGTAAATATTAAGACAGTATAATGAAGTTTGGGGAAAAAAAAATGAAAAGAAGGGCTTTTGGAAAGTGCTTATGATGCATCGAAGTATTAAATAAATTACGGATATATGTATTTTTATTGTTGACATAAAGGATGGCTTAAACCAATTGAACAAGCTCCTAATTCTAATTCTTATAAATAAGCTCATTCATCTTCAAACATACCATATTTCTTGTAATTCTTCACTTATAAATAAAAAGGATTTAAAAAAACACTCCGAAGCGTGTCGCTACAAACAAAATAAAATGATTTTTTTTTTACTAAAAATTTGTATTTGGGAATTTTTGGGGATTTCTTGTTATTATTTTTCTTACTTTTTTTTTTTAAAAAAAAATTTAAATTTGGTAAAAAAAATATTTAACTTTTAAAGGTTTTGTTTTTTAATTTGGGGATTTTTTTTTTAATTTTTTGGGGACAACAAAAAAAAGAACCTGGCAGCCCTGATGATAACAACTAAATCACTTTATCAATCACATAGAATCCTCTGAACATACCTCAAACTGAGTATGATGTAGCCTCGGTCACAATAAACGTAGCCCTCGCCCTTTTCTTAATGTTTTTATTTTGTCCTTAAAAATTGTCTTTATTTCATCATGAATATGTTTAAAATAATCTTCTGATAACTTTATTAAAGTATTTTTATACATTTTTAATAATTTAAAGAAATATAAATTTGTTTGTTGTGATTTTTTCTTAGTCAACTGTCTCTTAATCATCTGAAATGTAATATAAACGGCTCTGATTAACTTAATCAACATTTTGCTTAAAGGCGTTTAAAAACGCAAGTGTGAACATAGCATTAGCTTCAATTTAAAGTTTTTATAGACTAAATTCAAATTTCCTTTATTAAATCGTTATTAAAAATTAAGCATTTTTATTATTATATCTTCCCTACTGCTTCATTAAAGTTTTTAATATTTTTTTTGTGTCTTTCATGAAAATCAGTTTAATCACCTCAGCCCAAAGATAAACAAACCATATGCTCTCTGTATGTTTCCCATTTAGACACCTTACAACAAAACAAAAACAACAACAAAAAGGTGAATAAAAAAACATTTTTAAGAAAATAAATGCAATATTAACAACTTAATTAATAAACAATCTTTATTTATTTTTTTTTTTTTTAAATTTAAGGTGTTTTAATAAAAAAAACCGTTTTGATGCCAAGAAAAACACACAAAATCTGTGGAGTAAAATTTTGCATAAAATAGAAAATAAAAGAGGAAAAATATTAAGGAAACCCAACACAAATGATAGTACGAGCAAAATAAAGTGAACATTTTATTTATTAGAAAAAAAAAAACATACTGTAAAGCCAAAAACGTTTAACCACTGAGTGTATCAATAGGAGAAGAATATTGACTAGAAAATTTGTGTTTTTGTTGTGGTTACACATGTCATCTGTCACCGGAAGCAGCCGTTTTAGACATATATTGAATTTTATATTTGAAAGATATTTTTTACGTTCTTTTTTTTGTTGTAATTTTTATAAGGATTTTGTAGCAGAAATGTGGTTAGTAAAATCACAAATTAAAGCAGTTTAAATGGAATTTTATAGAAGCCAAAAAAAAAAATGGTCAAGGAAACTTAAAGGTTCAAATATTGCAGTATTCTATTTTAAATATTGAAAATTTTTAATGCGACTTGGGCTTCAGGGAACTACAACAATCTCTTACATGTTTAAAAGCATGCAATGTATCCCCAACATAAACTGAGACAGTCATATACATGTTTGTCATGACAGCTTTTCTCATCAGCAATCTGCAGGCAACAATCTTCTATGTATGTATTATATGTATCGGAGGGAGCAAGGACTTTCTCCTCTGTGATATAACAAGCACCTGATTCGCTAAGAAAAGTTTCTTTTTAGCTTAAAGCCTTTTTTCGTTTTCGGTGGACGATTTTTATTTAGGCGATCTTGCTTACCGCTCAAAATTGAATTTAGGGGCACAAATTATCGAAAATGAATCAAAAGTGAGTTTACATTTGGATTCACAAAGTACTTTTAGGTAAGAGCCAGCTAAAGAGGTCTCACGTTCGATTTTGAAACACACCAGTACACAGAAAGAAAAAAAAACTTGTACTTAATTTCAGTTTTTTCAACTTACTTTTGGTACGAGTTGTACTTAAAATTTGAAGGACGAAAGTAATTATAACAATTTTAAATGCGATTACTTTCGAAAACCTTTGCATTCTATATTCGTACATACGCGTGTATTTGTAAAAGTATGTAGTAGAAAGAACAACGACACTACAAAAGAAGGTAAAACACGGTTTGCTTGTTTTGTGTAGAAACAGCACCAACACTACAAGAAGAAAAACATAAAATATATATGTTTAAATTAAAATAAGGGGCAGAAATTCTCAAATTCTATTTGTAACAATTAATAAGTTGAATGCATAAAATTTTCAAAGCACATAGAATGATAACGAAAACCATGTCGAGCATACTACTGGAGTCTTCTAATTAAGAGTTCTTCTATAAACAAAGGGAATAATACAACAAAGTTGAAACAGCCATGTGACTGAAACGGGTGGGTAAATAAATTAATAAGAATATTAATACCCTTTTTATCAAGGGTAAGAATCAATCAATCAATCCACCTTTGGATTATATGAAGTACGAATTTGGGTTTAAGCGAACTTAGGTCGGGTTTTTGAGATGTGGATTGTGGGCGAATTTTCCGAAATGTGATTTTTTATTATCTCATTAAACCCCAACATTTTAAGCAAAACAACGCTGTTCCGTCAAAATTTTGTATAAAAACTTGGTAATGCGGGCACAAATATGTTTTAAGATTAACCAAGCCTAGTTTAACTGAGATCTCAAAAATTCAGTCTTAGGAATTCTTGAATCAAGCAGAGTTTGAGATTAATTTTTATCTTACTTTTACTTAAGTCCATCCCGTTTTCGGATTATTTTAAGTACGGAGCAGTTAAATAATCTGTTCTTGAATCAAGCATTCTGTATTCGATTTGGGAAAATCCATAGCTACTGTTTTATCGACACCGCTTCGGCTTGATCAAGGTATGGATGGATTGATTTTTCTTTTCAGTATAAAGGCATAACTGGATTAAATATTCGTATTAAATTGAAAAAAAAACCTGTAAAAATAAAACCGAACACTTTCTTTCGTTAAAAGGAATTTGATTACATACTACAAACAAACGCTTAGTTTGCACATTGGATTTGCTGCTTCTGCTGCTGTGCTGTCTCAGAATGTGATTGGAAATAAAAAGTGTGTTGTTTTCTTCCGAGGAGCAATGAGGAAGAACAACGACAAAGCAAAATATAATCTTCGCATAGATTGTGTATGCCTTTAGTAGATTCAAAGGGCTGTTTTGTAGAGCGAGCTGCTAAAGCCTTGTAAGACTATCGCGGAAGATCGGTACGGATCAGTTCGTTCAAAAAGCTATGAAGCTATAAAGTTCAACAATTCTTCTGAACAGAAAGATAAGAAATGTTTTACAAAAACAAAATATTCTCTTAATATTCTTACAAATAAATAATTTCGTGTTCCTACTTTAAAATGAATAATTAAAATCTATAATAATTATCCAAAAATAAGTGTTCTCAAAACAAACAAACAAAAAAATCGTATTTTTGCTTTTCTAAAGAATAATTAATGTTCACACATTCTATGTGAAAATCTTTTAACAAATCTTGGCAAATATATCAAAACTGCAACAAAATACACCATCTAATAAAAAAAAAAAAATAAATAAAAACTAAAAGAAATCTGCATAACACTTACATGACATCAAGACTAATTAATCAAAACTAAAACTGAAGTGCAAAAATTTTTAGAGTGGAACATTTTACGTTTTGCTTCCTTTCTTGCTACAAAAATTACCTGTGCAAGAGCATCATGCAATATTAGTCTGTCTACGAGCGCATCTGCAACGAGACAAATTGCCAACATTGACAGTTAACAACATGATGGAATCATACCTCGAGTTCACATGACAGCGCCTGATAATTTTTGCAAATCAACTTCCTTACAGTGAAATAAAACAAAATTTTCTCTTTTTAACTAAGAGAAAATAAACACTTGAAAATGATTTCGAATTGGTTTCGCGTTTACGTGCGTTGTGCGAAAAAAGTGTTTTTAAATGTTAAATTTGTAGGCCACCTTAAATATTATTTTAAAATTTAAACGAATACAGAAAAGCAGAAAACATTATTCAACAAATGTAAGAAAACAGATTTGATATATAATAACATCCGTCTACTTTAGGGCTCAGAAAAAAATTTTATTAAAAAGAAGGAAACAAAAATATAGATGGTCAACAACGAATGCATTTCACATTTATAGTAAAAAACAGAGTTTGAAAAAAACTCTTAAGTACAGCACGTAAGTGTACCGTACCGTATTTTGTCATGAACAGTAAACATACATAATCCGTACAGATACAAAAAAAAATTTTTGTGTTTGAGAATTTGTCCACAACCAAAATACGGTACACAACGATTTCGAGCCTACGAAAACAAATACTTAGTTAATATACCGGTCTTGTTTTAGGATACCGGTACTGTTCTTTCTACGTACGCGTTCTGTATTTTCATGCGACCTCTTTTACATTCAATATCATTCACAAAAATACAAAATAAAAAAAATGTTTTGTGTTTGTGAATTCGTGCGTGCACTTACAAAATACGGTATACAATGATTTTAAGCTGACACAAATACTAAGATAGCATACTGATCTAGTTTTAGCGTATGTGTAGTGTTTTGTAAGCGTACGCGTACTCGTTCTGTATTCCCATGGGATCGCTTTAACATGCAATATCATTTATGAAAAACCCGTATATTCTATTCAAAAGTTTCTGTCCAGCTTTTGATTTTAAAGAATTCTGACGTGTAGGGTATACAAAGAAGAAAAACAAAATATAATGAAAATTGTTGTATTGAAGTTGACATGTGTTTTGTTGTTATGATTATGATGATGATGCTGTTTAAAAAACACACGTCCGATCACTTTTAAACACACACACTTGAACACACGTACTAAAATGCATCAAATAATCACGTTGTTTATAAAGAGGAAAATGAAAGTGCTGTTGCTAGTGCTACTGACTTCTCCGATCATGACGATGGTGATGATGATGATGATTCTGAAAGACCCTCCTGTTGGGCCTTTGATTTTGAAAAGTGTTTTTCAATTTATATCTACTTTTCTTTTTTGTGTATTAATTCTTAAGAAATTAGCTTTCGTTCGTTTATAAATTTCGAAATAAAAAGAAGGGAGTAGATGAGTGAGTACAAGTGTTTGCCAGAAAGTGTGTACGTATGTATGTTGTTGTTGTTGTTGTTGTTGTTGTGGGGGGCGATTTTTAAAAATAGTTTGCATAAATTTTGATCAAAAGGATTAAACGTGTCGCTGAGTGAATTCTATTACTTCTTATATGATCATGTGCGTTTGTTGCATCCATTACACACAAGTGTTGTATAGCACTTTTTTTTAGCCGACATATGCAAACACAAGGTATGAGTTTTATTTATTTTTTACCAAAGTGATTTGTTTGTAAAAATTGTTTCCCTCTTTTTCTTTTCAACAAAAATATTTTTACTTTTTGAAATGCATTTTCTTTGCACTTCACTGAATGTATTGATGTTTGCACGGTGTAAATATTATTTGTTGCATATATGTTGTTGCGTTTAGTGGAGATGATGATCGTAATAATGTTATTGTTGTTGTTTATGAGGTTGCTGTTACATGTATCATACGCTTGTGTGCTAGCTAAAATCACTTTGAAGCACGTTTCTATAGAGCAATATTTTTATATTATTTTATGATTTTTGATTTCTTTATTTTTTAAACAATTTATGATATTTGTTCCTCTAATTTTTTATACTATAAACAATTTAAAAATATTTTTGAACATTATTTCTTTTAATAAATCAAACAGGTGCAGTTGCAACAATGTGAATAACATTTTGCGTATGACTTTGTATTTTGGCTCAGTTAATTTTTGGGGACTTATTCAGATAGAAGACTTTATTTAATTTTTGGCTTTAAAAGCTGTTAGTCAAAGGTAACAGAAACAAGTGAGACACCTAACGTTATGCAGCATCTTAAACCACTCACCCACTTAAAAAAAATATTTTGAGTATATTTTTCGTTTAAAACACATTTCTCTATTTAAGTGGCAAATCACGTCTCTGTCATTTATGGACCGATTGGGCTGATTTCAAAAGCAAAACAAATCAGAGCAAATGTGACAGAAATATATAACAAGCTGTTTCTCATTATTTCTGGGGTCTTCAAAAACCCTATTGAAAGGGGCAGATGGTCAGACTGACCTCGATAAATAAACTTTGCTACTCATAAGAATCCTGTATTTAAATACACTTATAGGGTCTTTATGAAAATTTGTTTATTTTAAATGATCTAAACTTAGCAGCAAGGAATAGAATGTCCCTCCGAAATTTTAATAACACTAAATCTTAGTGAAAGTTGCAAACATTTTTGCTTACAACTAGAGTTTTTCTTTTCCCGGACTTTTTAATTCCCGTGAAAGCGGGATTTATTTTTCCAGCCCAATTTAAATCGATGTAAAATATAATTTAATTAATTTGAACAAATAAAATTTCATGAGATCAATTAAATAATTTTATAAATGCTTTAAATTTTTTTTATTTCTGTTCAAAAGTGGCAAAAATATCTTAAGTCAGAAACTGTAGTTTTTCGAAATGTTAAATTGAAAAATATTTATTTGGTGTATTTCATAGACTTTTTCCTAAGATCTGCTCTAAATAACGATTAGAAGCAGTTGTGCTAGACTAAACTGATTTAAACCAAACAAAAGAGAAAAAAAAAATTGAATCAAAGCCAATCAAAATGCGTTTTTTGACTTAAGAGCTTTTTGCCTTAAAGCTAAGATCTATTTCATGACGCCTCTTATTTACAATTATATCAGCAGTAGCCATAATTTAATAAAAAAAAAAACCCGGAAATTTCCTCACAAATTTCCCGGTATTTTTCCTGAAAAATGTGCGAAATACCGGGATTTTTGTTACGGGAAATTCCCTATGAAAAACATTACTTACAACTAAAACAGGAGTTGTAAATAGCAATACAAAATGTGTACATATGTACATCTGGTTAACCATATAGTTTTACTTTTAATATGTGTTTTAAATTTATATACATATGTACATTAGGGTGGTCGTTAACTGTATAGATCAAATTTTTTTTCTATTTTTCCATGCTCTAACCCCCCCCCCCCCAATTCGGTGGGTATTGATAAAAAACAACTCCAAAAAATTTTTAGGACTATCGGCGAAGGCTAAGCCGTCCCTCAAACCCGCCAAAGTTTGAGAAAAATCGTAAAGTCCGACTTGTATGACTTATATTTAGGAAAATATTAATTTTACATAAAAATCGTTTTCTAAGAAGTTGTTGTTAGTAAAGTTTCCAACAACTTTTGCCTGAACAAGTTTTCTCTAAAACTCATATTGAACAAAACATAATTAAAATAAAAAGTAAACAGCAGCATTGATGCGAATTGTTTCTTTAGAACTGTTTTTTCTTACACACGTCAATTCAGCTCACCAAATTGGCGAGAGAGAGCTAAATAAATCCAACTTTTGATTTTAACGGTCACCCTAATGTATATATATCGCCACCTTAAAACCAAAAGGCCGTAATTTGATAATTTGATCATAACCAAAAAACATCATAAGCAATCAAAAAGCCGATTTTTTTTTTTGTTATTTCGACCTTGTTGTTTTTAAGTGACGATATGTTATATGACGTGATACCCTTTGTACACTTGCATACATTTCGGAGGAACGCATGGAAGATGTTGAAAATGTGAAATACGCGTTCACACTTGAAACATCTAACATCTACTATCAATAAAAAAAGTCACCATTTCTGAAAAAAATATTTTATTTTTTTTAAATACTTTTTTCTACAAAAGTGCCAACATTTCAAAAGATAACACCAAAATGTATTTCTAACTCATTTCGTTTGATAATTTTAGCAAAACAAGGCTTGCAAAAAAGGAAAAACTTGAGAAATGGTGTAGCGCTTCTTTCAAATCAACTTCCATTTTGTCAGTGATGGCTCAATAATAACAGAATTTGTGCCGGTTCACACACGTCAAGTTTGACTCGTCAAGTCTTGAGTTTTTAGGAGAGAGGGGAAAAGAAGTGGCATTCTCTTTTCCCTTCTCTCCTAAAACACAGTGTTGCCACTTTGTGGGTAATTACCCGAATTTGGTATAATTTTTACAGTCGTGGGTAGAGCGTGGGTAATTTCTCTTAGGTGTAATTCAGGTGTAATTTGAAATTCTTCCTTCAGATACCCAAATAAAGCCAAAATTCGATTTCAGTGACATTTATTTCTTTTTAAATATTGTTGATAATAAGATTTAATTTTTTAAAAAAAAAAATTGTAAAATGCTTTTTTTAGACGCCTTTTACTCAACGCAAATGGATGCAAGATTTGATGCTCCGAAGTGAATGTAAAGAAAAGCATTTTACAAAAAAAAAATTCTGCCACCCCCTAGATTACTCGGTTTCTTTTTAAGAAAAGACTTTTCAATCATTAAAGGTATATTTTCAAAAGTTTGGTAATGAATTTCGCAAGATGGACTCTTAGATGTGGATAAAGATGACTATCATAGTGATTTAGAACCTGAAGTTTATTGATTTTCCAATATTCCAACATTTAATTAATTTAATTTTTATCTTGCAACTTTGAAATGCTTAAGTGTGAAGAATATTTAAAGCCCTTAACAGTTGTAAATCTGAATTACGAAAGGGATAGTTACATAAAACCCTGCATGCATTTTGTTTACTAAATAAGGTATAAAAGGTATTTTTTTAGACCATGAAACTTGAAATGGTAGACAACACAACAAAAAAAAAATTCATTTTAATCGCAACCATTTGAAACTGATTTCAAACAAATAGGCACCCCGCCTGTTTTCAATTTTGTTTTTTTTTTTCGAGCATTGCTGGCTGCATGTCACAAATAGAATAAAATATGTTGACCTCCAAGACGTCACTTGTTGCGGGTTTATCAGCATAAACCGGTGACTTCACAGCTTTACGGAAAACAATCAAGAGGTGTCACATCGCACATCCTTGAAGTCTAATTGAAAGTTTATTTTCTCTAAATCAACACATCACCATCAATTGTGAAAAAACAAGTTGCGTCATTTTAATCCTGAAGTCGCCTGTAAGTTGCGAAAATCGATGGCTTATTTTCAAAGTAAATTTGGATAGTTTGGTGGCGTTGTTCAATAATGAATCTATGCATGACGATGTGCCTGAGCAAAAAGTGAGAGCTGTATGACAGTTCGTTTGACAGCTAACTTTTCGTAAGCTCTATCGGGCTTAAAAACACCCATTATAATAAATGGCAATGAGCACTTTGAACCTTTCCTAGTTATATGCAATTAAATGTGGAAGTTAGACTCATTATTTTAGGATTTTAATTTTATGTTTTATTAACTGATTTTAAGTCGTTAATGTTATTTTTGTTATTTTATATGAAATTACAATAAGAATCTTAACAGTTTGACTAATTTTAATATTCTTTCAATGAGTTGGTTATGTTTTGCTTCTTTTTATTAAATAAAATTTAAATTTTATATGGAGGGTTCAAAGCTGAACCAAACCAAGTCATAATATAAGATGCATATATCGTCGGTTGATTATTTAATTGTCGTATGTCTAATGTAATTTGTATCCACATTCGACAATTAAATAATCAACCGACGATATGTAACGGACTAAATCAAAAAGTTTTTCGTTCCAAAGGTAACGGTAATAAACCCATGTCAATGGCTCCAAAAATTAATGGAAAATCACTTATTTTCATTTTTGACTTGGTTCGCTTCAGCTCTGAGCCCTCCATATCAGGTGTAATTTCGTTTAAATCGGGTAATTTTGCTTCATCTCAAGGGTAATTTTCAATATTGCTGGTGGTAACGCTGCTAAAACATCAAGACTTGAAGAGTCAAACTTGACGTGTGTGAACCAGCACTTTATAACCACTTTTCTAGTGATGACACTAAAAGAATCGAAAAATGTAAAAGGGAACAAAATGAGACAGGAACATTCTGTAAAGATGTTGAAAAATTTTGATTTTTAGCCCTATGTATTTCTTATGGGAAAATTCCAACATCTTCGCAAATTTATGTTAAATGTTGACAAGTGTGAAAAGGCTATAAGACTGAATTTTATTTGTAACGTTTAAAAAAACATTAGAAAATTTTACTTTTTGAATTTTTTTTTAAATCCACGTGAATTTTTTAACACAGTCTAGTTCTTTGAATTTATGGAACTTTAAGGCAACCCTACTTCCACCTGTACTGAAGGGTATAACAAATTTAATGTGAATCAAATTCAAATTAAATAAGCCTCTCATTCATTTTTTGTAGGGATGTTTACCACTATATGGAATTTTTGAAACATGTGCGAAGTGCTGGCAAATAAATGTTTGCTTTTTTCACAATCTTATGTCTTTATCTGATGCAATTAATTAAATATTGGCTACTCTGATTGCAATAATTTTTTTTCGATCGGTCGTTATGACCCCATCGAGTAATAAGCAAAGAGAAGACAAAGTTTAATTTTGTTCTTTTTCATAAAGCTAAAGTCGTAAAAAAATATCTTTAATCATCTCAAAGAATAAAGTGTGATACAATTTTCTGATTCGTTTTTGAGCATATAAATAAATCATAATATATATTATATGAATATTATGTGAATTCTTATTCAATCGTTCTATTGTTACTTCAGTTTTAACTTAAAAACATTTGGAATACTTTATTTGGACATATGCATGAATCATTTATGAATCCTTCTTCAATCGTACAAGTGATAAATCACTTTTTTAACATCAAAAGTGACCTAAGAAGACTCATTTAGGTGATTTTCAATAAAATTGATCACCAAAATGATAGCTGGGTTTAAATATGAATAATACACAGAAGTAGGTAGATATACAGTGAAAACTCTTAATAGCGGACACTCTCTTAAGCGGACACCTCCCATATGCGGACAATTTTCGAATAACGTTGCACCAAATTGATTTTTCAGAACAAATTTCCCTCCCAAGAACGGACCCTACCTTGAACGGACGCGGACAGCAAAATTGTGCATTATTAGGTCAAAAAACCTCTGAAAAGAGGACAAAAACAATTCAACATAAAACAAAATATTAACAATTGCACTTTTTTACAATAGAACACGAGGCGCTATGAAAAGCCTACGTGTAAATACAGGCTTTTCTCACTTAAAAATAAGCATGTGGCATATAAAATGTGTCTTGAATGGTTTTCGAAAGTTCGTGCTCAAAATATCCCTCTATCTGTACCTGTTATTCAAGAGAAGGCAAAAGAATGCGCAAAAAAATTGGGCATAACGAACTTTGTAGCATCGAATGGGTGGCTTCAAAAGTGGCGAAAGAGGCATAATATCAGTTTTAAATTAATTTGCGGAGAAGCAGCAGCGGTGTCGGAAGAAGACGTTAACCAGTCAAAGGAAAGATTGAAACGGATCCTTCTTTTTTGTACAAATATGGTAGGACAAAAGGAAGTCCCATTGGTTATAGGAAAAGCCGTTCGACCAAGAGCATTCAAAAATATCTCCGTATCTAATTTACCAGTCATTTGGAAACCAAATAAAGACCCATGGATGAATTGAGAGATTATGACTGAATGGCTACTACGATTGGACCATTAAATTTGGAAAGAAAAACGAAAAATAGCTCTTTTTTTGGATAATGCAGTTTCTCATCCCCGAGATGTTGAACTCGAAATCATTAAAGTTATCTGGCTATCTCCTAACACAACATCAATTTCCCAGTCTCTGGCCTAAGGCATCATACGTAGTTTCAAATTATACTACCGAAGTTTTATAGTAAAGGATATGATAATAATTTATGTCCCCTTTAGTGCCTTTAAAGCAACTCTTACCATGAATTTTTTAATAAGAAACACATTATTATTTTAATTTATAAAATTTTTTTTTTCGTTAAACCTTTTTTGTTAATTAGTAAATATGAATTGAATTTTGTGTTAATGCTCTAAATAAAGAATAAAAATTATCTTTTTTTGTCCTTTTTTTCTATCAAACTCCCATAGGCGGACACTTCCCAACAACAGACAAATTTTGGTCGACGGTGGCTATCCGCTCATGGGAGTTTTCACTGTTTATTTAAAATTTAAAACATTAAAAACTATAACATAAACAAAAATATATCAAAAGATACTTACATTTTAACTTTCTTGAATTGGGAAACTCCTTATGATTAAATTTATTAATTTTTGCGGTGCGAAAAGTTTTACAAATATGTATGTACATATGTACACAGCACTTTTTTTATTCAGAAGAGTTTGGTTTAACTTGTCTTTTTCCTCAACTTTATTTAACGCCTTTCGTTTGCTCTTCGCTTTTTGTAATTTTATCCAATTTATTATTGTCTGTTATAAAAAACAAAATACATACATACATATTGCACTAAAAATTAAACGAATAAACAAAAGCACTAAGAACGAAAGAAAAAAAAATAAAAAACAAAAAAAAAAAACAATTGCAATCAATGCATTCAATTCTCTATAAAATTGCTACACTTTTTTCACTAATTTATTTTTATTATTTTGAGATAATTTTTATACACAAACATTTCAAAAGATTTATATTACATATTTTTGCATAAATATTTAAATTTTCTTTGTTAATATATTTTTATTCTTAAAATTATCAAAACTGACACCACCGAAATCACGAAACACCTGAAAAAATTCAACTCAACTAGTGCAGAAGTAGTGGATGGTCGAAAAGAATTTCTGTGTTGTTGTTGTTACTTTTATCAAAGCAGAATATTAAATGAGAGAAAGTGGTGGAGCATGGGCACAGGGATGCCATATAATGTGAAACTCGTTTGCATATAGTCGAGTAAAATTGATTATTTTTTATGTTCTTCACCGAAGGTAAAAGGGTATTTATACGTTTTCCATTCTGTTGTAATTCCACAATATTGATCCTAGACCCTATAAGGAATATATATTCTGGATCCTTATGAAAAGAAAGGTTCAAATCAGACAGCTTGTTTTCCTTTTTAAGAAACAATATAATGGTATAAAAAAGTTCGGTCTTTAGCAAAAATCGGCCACATTAATGCCGAGCACCGATTATTAATTTTTGACCGAATTATTGGTCTGACACTTATAACTGTGGAACGGCAGGAGCCAAAGTTTTAAAAAAAGGTGCAAGCATCTTTCGACAAAATATGGCCGGGATTGGACAAGTCGGCGTGGCACTTTCCATAGAAAGACAAAATATATTTCTGGGTATCTGGAGAACGGCAGAGCCAAAGTTTCCAAATCAGATACGAACATCTATGTTATCAATACGCAAACTCCGGGAAAAATTCGGTCGAGGCACTTCCCTTACAAAGACATTTAAGATTTCTGTATATATAGAGAAGGGAAAGAGCCATAGTTTCCAAATCAGGTACAAGCATCATGGCTATCAATTCAGAACATCCAACAAAATATTGTCCGGATTGGACAAAGTGGATTTATTTTTATCTCAAGAACGGTATTAATATAACTTTCTGTTATAATCGCATCATGGTGAAGGGAATATAAGATTCGGCATAGCCGAATAAAGCACTTTTGTTTTTATTATTATTTAAATGACTTTTTTGCCTTTTTTATATGAACATAGCAAATAGATACTACATGTCACCTCTCCTTTTTAACATTGTTCGCTCTTCAGGTAGCGATGCAGACCGCAACAGAAAACTCCACTAAAATTCAATGGGGCCTACACAAGCAGTTAGGTGACTTAGGTTACGCCACTGACATCTGTTTCCTGGCAAACACGTTCAGCGATATGTCTCGAAAGCTTAGGCTGCTAGAAGCTGCAACAGCGAAAGCAGGATTAAAAGTAAACATAGGCAAGACTAAATCTATGCGTGTGAACACCGATAACAGAGAGTTCCTTGAGGAACTGTGTTTGAGGATATTAACAGCTTCTGCTATCTCGGCAGCATTATCAGCAACAATGGAGGATCTAGTAAGGATAGTATTAACGGTATCAACTGTGAACGGAAGTCATTAAGTCTACTGCGTCCTGTATGGAATGCCTCCTAAGCATCCAGAAAAACGCAAATCAGCTTAGTCGACTCCAGCGTTAAGTCAACCCTTTTGCATGGCTTCACTCAAGTTTTTACTAACAGATTTCTGAGGAGAATAAAATTAGGACCCGCCCAATCTTGGAGAAGACATGTGGATTCTGAAGTTGCAACAAGAAGAAAATCCTGAAACCTGAAACTAATAGCTTGTAACAGATCTCAATAGAATACATTTGCAATGGCTCTATACTTTAATTTTGAACGACGGGAATAAACATATTAAGATACAAACTTACGTACACAATTAATTCTAATCCTAATCAGTGTCACTCATTTCAAAAGAATATACAATTTTTTACGTTCATTAAACAATTCACATTTTAAGACGCCTTCCAGAATATGCAACATTTATCTGCGATTCACCACACTATCCTGGCAAATGGCACTTCTAAGAAGGCGTTATTACACATAAAAAATATACGCGAAACTGCTTAAAACCCTTTTTGAATAAAACGGAGACAAACTCAACAAAGTAAATAAGAAAAACATCTGAAACAAACTTTCCATCACTGATAGGTGTGACACTCTTCAAGTGATTGATGAAAGGCGAAATCTTAATGTTTATTTCATTTTATGCCACTGAGTCCTGCCAACAACAACAACGTCAAATCGAATAGTAGCTAAGGGAAAAAAATCACAATAAAAAACATACCACTGCAGGACAAAGACAACTTATAAGCAAAAGGAATCAACTAATTTCCACATTTTTCACATTTGTTACGTCAAATTGAGGTGCAAACATCGGGTCAAAATAATAAAATTTCAAAAAAGGACTGCAAGGAATAAACAAATAACTACAGCATACATGAAGTTAAGAAAACAAATTTGAATTTAAAAAAAAAATCTTAAAAAACAATAAAAATAAGAGAAAAAGGGGTGTCAAAAATGAATGAAATTTGAAACACACGCCAAACTCTTGAACTTAAAGACGACAGTCGGGCAAGGCAGGCAGATAGAGAAGACGTATTGACAGACTTCTAGACACACTTTTAAAATTTAAGCGTAAAACTGTAAAAAAAAACACTACAACAACAAACAATATTAATCGTAGCACAATCTTATAAAACTATAGTCAATTTTAAACGACAATTGCCATTTTGTTTGATTGTGTGTGTGTGTGTGATGAAAGAGTTTCTTTACTTTAAAATTATTTTTTTTTTGCAAAAATCACATAAAAAAACTATTGCTAGGAAGGGGTTGAAAAAACAATAGAAACTGAAAAAGGTCTTATTGTAAAATAGCGGCCTCATGTCTATGACAATAAAAAAGTCAATATCAATTTCAATAAATATTTTTTCGTTTTCTTTAAACCTCAACATGTAACGCAAGACACACTTTTTCACATACATATAAACACACACACATTCACACAAGAAGCAATAAATACCCCTTAACTGAAGATTTGTTTTAATCGAACACAGTGGTTTTGAAAACAAATCTTTTTATACAAATTGTCTCTAAAAAGCCAATTTTTTAAAAATAGTAAAAGGTGTTTTTTAAGACTGGCATAATTTAAAATTAATAAAATTACAACAAAAAATAATATTTTATACAAAAAATCAATTACTGTATTGATATTTTGTACATTTGAATACTATTTTGAGCATATGGGCACTGCGACTGCACTTGACGAAGCGCATTTTGCACCACTTTGTTTAGAATCGATGGCTGTATGTCACGAATAACACGAAGAACGATGGTGAACTAGGCGTCAATTGTTGCTGGTTTATCAGCAAAACGCCTTCATTGGAGGCCAATTGACAGATACTTTTCTCGAGATGAACTTGTCACTTAATTTTGATTTCAATAAGTCGAGTACTTCGTCCGCCATATGGCACATCCCGGGTCAATGACATCCATATCTTAAAACAAAAAATGCCATCAGAACATAATGGGCCCAAACGTTAAGTTTTATCTGGATGTAATGAAGTCTGTAGGGCCTATTGCTTGGCCTAACTACATATATAGGCGCAAACCGGCACCTTTGGACAAACGTTTATGTGCGCCATAGTAATCACGAAGTCGTAGATAACAGATTTTCAAAGTAAATTTAGATAATTTGGGATCATGGTTCAAGCTTGAATCTATGATAAACAACAGTATGTTTTTTAAGCAGGAATTTAAGAGCGCGTAGCCGTTTTGGAACCCATTGGCAATCATTGACCTACCAGTACAAAATTATGTTTTAAGGTAGTCACTCTATGCTGGGTACTCAGTCACCTTAACATCACCGGTAATGAAATGCCCGATGAGTTGGCTAGACTAGCCCAACTGTGTGGATGCAGTTAGACCTACAATATGCTTTTTTTAGGAAGATTAGGGAATAAGTTCTTAATGGGACTAATGGCAATAAGGGGAATAGAAATGACTGTAGAGTACAGCGGGCATTTTGGCAATTGCTTAGCAAGACCTACTCTTATTCACTACTAAACAGGAGCAAGGTCTGCGTAAGAGCCGTGATAGTACCTATGACTGCATGATAGGCAGGATTGTGTTGTCGCGTTTATGTACGTTGTGCTAGGACATACAGAAAATGGAGGCCGTTGAGCACTTTCTTTGTCACTGTCCTAGGATACAGGCAAACGGCTAACTAAGATGGCTGGTTTGTAGATTCTAGGCGGATGATATTTAGCGCTGTGGGCTCGAGAATATGACGGAACTCTCATTGGGCATAACCTGGCTTCTGGGGACTGGGTATAGGAAGGACTATTTTGTTTATAAAAACCGTTATTCTTTGTTCCGATATTGTCTTTAACTATTTCTTGTGCTTTCACTCTTTATTTTTTTTTTGTTTTTTTTTTTTTGTTTTTAGTTTTCCTTAATTATCTAAGACTTAAAGTCTGGATTTTATTGGTCTCTGGGTGAGGGCGTAAAGATTGACCCTGCATTCTTTTGCTGCCTTTCTACCTAACCTAATCTATTAGGTTAAAACTATAGTTTTAAATCAATCAACCTGCATAACTATTATTCAGATGTAAATTAATGGATTAGACCTGATTTCTATTCTATTTCTCTTTATAAAAAGTAAATTACAATTACATACAAATATTAAAAAATCTCTCCCACTTTAGATTAATGTAAAATAATGAACAGTAATCCTAAATAATCCAAAAGTAATCAAGTTTTTGGGATATCATTAATAAATCAAGTACAGAATGTTTGATTCAAGTACGGATTATTTAGGTGCGCCGTAAAGGGAGAGATAAACATTATTCTCAAGATAAACATTACTCTCAAACTGTTCTTGATTTAAGAATTTCTAAGTTGGTTTGCAAGCCAAATTCATGCTTGAAATAATCCGGATGTTAGCTTTTGATTCAAACCTTAACACTTACCTCAGTGAACCAAAGAGAACGAGAGAGAATATTATTATTATTATTTACTCACCCGTTGACACATATATTTGTTTCACATTTGTTATGTTTCCTTCCCCCCCCCCCCCCCCTCCTTCCCCTTTGCTTACACAATAACTCAAGATTAGTTATAAAACACCAGCCCGATATGGGTTTCGTAATCATTGAAAATTTTAACAATAGAATTCGGGAATTTTTGATTCTTATTTAACTTTTGAAACATAAAAATAATGTTTGTTTTTTTCTTGTAGTGTTGTTGTTGTTTCTACAATAATCCCATTTTGAGTTGTTTTGATCACTTTTTGTGCTATGCGTACTTAAATTTTTAAATACGGCTCGTACTAAAATTAAGTGGAAAAAACTTGAATTAAGTACGAGTTTTTTTCTTTTTGTGTGGCACCTTTTTTTTATCTTTAGAAAATCTGTACATTATTCTCTTGCTCGTACCACTGTGCTTCTTGTTAAGCAACTTGCTACTACATATGAACATGTATGTTCATAGTTTTTTCTATACTACATTTTTACGATATAGTTTTTCTTTTTTGGTGAGCGTTTGTGTTAATATGCCAATGAAGCATAAGTATTTCAATGTTCTTTTGGTTTAATAGATTGGACAACAAACAAGTACATACACCCCGACAAACTTACACTCATACGCATTTTACGAAAATACATGTAAAGCTTTCCATTTCATTGAAGACAACAACGACTGACTGTAAGAAAAATCCCATAAAATCCTTTAACTCCTACCAAACCAAATCGAAACACCCCTTTTACATCCTACAGCTACTCCCGCATGTTGTAGCATTTCTTACAAGCGTTACACAACTACAATGAAGCTCATACATCATGTACATACTTCGTACTTTGTCTGGTTTGAAATGTAATTTAAGTTTAACTTTTTACCATTATTTTGGTTTTATTTTATATTTATTAAAAAATATAACCTACTTTTATTTAACGTAATGATTTTCCTCTTGTTCCCCCTCCTAAAGATTCTTTTGCTTTTATGATTATTTTATTTAAAAAAAGTAAAAAAATGTCCTTTTTATCTTTCTTGTATGTGAAAGTTATTTTCTATTCCATTTTTTGCAAATATTTAACTGAGACGATATTTATGGCAATTTCGTAGGAAAATACAAAAAAAAAATCTAAAAATTCGTTTATGGCCACCAACGTATGAAATAGAAAAGGGTGTTAAGTCCTCTTGTGGCATAAAGTAAAAGTTTAGTTGGATTTTTTTTTTCTCTTATTTTTTTTAGATCATCGTTGTATTAGAGTTGTAAATTTTAAAATAAATACCATTAAAAGTTAAACTTTTTGTTTGGTCAGGAATTTCTTGTCGCTTTTGGATTTTTTGCTTTCGGTTGACTCGAAACAATTTGTACTTTTATTGCTAATATATGCGCATATTTTTCGACTACAAACATGATTTCAATAGGAATATTATTCGATTTGTGCACACACACACACATGTTCATGTTATATACAGAGTATAATTTAGTGGTGAAATGTTGTGCTGTGTTAGATTTACTATATTTTATTAAACATGTTACAAATCAATGTTGTTTAACTTGTTCAACACAATATTTACGTTTTCGGCCATTTAAAATTATTGTCCATCGTTAGAGATTTATTTTAAACACGCGTATTTAAGCATTTTTTACTTGAACACAATACTGAATCTAAAGTATTATGTTTTAGTACCAATTACTGGGTGAATAAATTTTTACTAAAAATGACAATAAAGATTGTTAATGTTTGAAATAAAAACGAATACAAAACGGATATTGAAGGGAGTTACAATTGCTATTTTTTCTTGCATGTTTATTGTAGCAAGTAACAGTAAACAAGTATGAAAATATCAGCGTTTAAAAAACTGCAGCCAAAGTAGAAAAACTGCCATTTCTTCCACTTATTCATTTGTCATTGGCCACAAAAAATCTAATGCTTTTACTTCTGATTCAATAAATGTCGCTGTCAAACCAAATCCAAAAGCGCACAAATTTGTATTTCTTGTTTGACAGTTTTTGGTTTCGAATGCAGTTATTTAAACCTGGAAAATATAGTTGGTGTTATGGTAACTGCCAAGCGTGAGATTCAATGTTTTTATTCCCGATAGGGACCAACTTGGGATGGGCAAATTGAAAAAATATATCGATATCTATCGAATCGATATTGCTTAAGAGTATTGATATACATATATATTATTTCAAAAATATTGATGTATCGATATATCGAACGTATTTTGCTGAAACTATTACCAAATTAAAAAATGTAATATATATACATACTAGCTTAACCCGGTGCGCTTCGCTACACTGCTTTAACCACTTTATCGGTTGATAGATATTTAATAAATGCATCCTATGGAAGATATTTCCCCCTGCGCCTACCCGCTTTATTTTTATTTTCAGAAGTGTAGTACCATAATAATGACTTCTACAAAGTTTAAAAATTTTTACTATAACAGTTTTTAAGATATCCGATATTAAACATTGGCGTCCTATGGGGGGTAACACTTCCCCCGCTTCTCTTTTATTTCAATTTTGGGGCTCAGAACATCCTACTACCAAAAGTTCAACAAATTGCTTGCAGCGGCTCTTATTAATATTTCTATCTATGGGGGATACTGCTCCTCCTCTGGCTACCCCGCCCATTTCTATATTGAAATTTAAAGTTTACCACAATTGTAGCTGTAACCGCGTTTGAAGACTATCCCTTAAATAGTTCTTCAGTTGAGCGATATTTAATGTATGCATCCTATGGGAGGTATTTCCCCCCCCTGCGCCTACCCGCTTTATTTTTATTTTCAAAAGTGTAGTATACCATAAGAGTGACTTCTAGAAAGTTTGAACATTCTCACTATTACAGTTCTTAAGATATGCGATGTTAAACATTGGCGTCCTATGGCGAAAACCACTTCCCCCGCTGCTACTTTATTTCAATTTCGGGGCTCAGAAGATCGTACTACCAAAAATTCAACAAAATGCGTTCAGTGGCTCTTGTTAATATTTCTATCTATGAGGGGCACTGCTCCTCCCCTGTCTCTCCCGCCCATTTTTATATTGAAATTTATAGTTTAGTATAATAGTAGCTTTAACCACGTTTTAAGACTCTCCCTTTAAAAGTTCTTCAGTTAAGCGATATTTAATATATGCATCCTATGGGAGGTATTTCCCCCCTGCGCCTACCCGCTTTATTTTTATTTTCAAAAGTGTAGTATACCATAAGAGTGACTTCTAGAAAGTTTGTACATTCTCACTATTACATGTTAAACATTGGCGTCCTATGGGGGATTCCAATATCCCCGCTGCTATTTTATTTCAATTTCGGGGCTCAGAAGATCCTACTACAAAAAGTTCAGCAAAATGCGTCCAGCGGATCTTAAGATATGCGATAATTAATATTGGCATCCTATGGGGGTACCAATTCCCCTGCCCCTATCGAAAAAATAAGTGGCCTATTTTATTTTAAGGGCTCACGTGATGTTACTGTAAAAATTTCAGGAAAAACGGTTCGGTAGTTTCGGAGTCTATAAGCCGACAAACAAACAAACAAACAAACAAACATACAAACATTTTTCATTTTTATGTATGTAGATAGATAGATAGATAGAAGATATGCACAAATCTTATTATTATTCCAACTATATAAAGGCACATATATTGTTCCAAAACCGCAAAAAAAAAATCTTTTGAAGTTCGTTTGACTTAACTGCTTTAATTAGAAATCTGCAATGCGAAAACCCCACTTTTTTCTTAATTCTTCTTATAATTGCTAATCTTTACATGCAGTCTACAACTGGCATGAAATGCTTAACATTAACACTAATATGACGTTAGTGTTAAGTATAGACTTATCATGTTAGAGGTTTTCTAATGTTATAACACGGTTGTTAATGCAAATGTTTTAACAACCCTTTTATAACATTATGTTATAACAGCAAATCATGTCAGTTGTAGACTGGGAGTTATAGATCTTCATACTACTTATACAAAACATATGATGCATGCAGTGATGCCAATTCTTAAAAACGCATATTGTATGAAAAACGTTTAAAATTTTGAGTTTTTAATGAAGACTGACTGTAAAAAATATCGAATTCAATAGTCGTATTTCAATATCGATATATCGGTATTTTAAATATCGGCGATATATATCGATTATTCTTTTTAAAAATATCGATATTTTTTGCCCATTCCTAGGACCAACCGGCATTCCAATATTGGTAGTTAAAGTGTTTCGCAGATAATTTTATAATGTGGCAGATATATTTGGCCCAAATTTTCCAGACAATCGATTTTTCAGACGGAAATTTACATCATATGTGCTATTGAATGCTTGAGCCAAGTTTCTGCTCAATTATGAAAGTCAACAGGACAACTATTGACAGCCACTTGATATTTTCTAACGCGCTTTTAAGTTGACGTCTAGTCGAATTACCTCTGTTTTAGCCGACAGGAAATTTTGCGATGACTCCAAATTAAAGTTGAAAAAAAATTTAGTTATTATTTAAATGTGTTTGAAATAATACAGTATCTAGGAAATCCAACTCTTTTTGAGTCGTTTTATTGACCATTTATAAAATTCGGTTCAGTGGTTCCATAACTATTAGCTTCCAAAGATGACACCTACGCAAATGCATAACCGGGGTACCTGTGTACCCTATAGTTTTTATATGAAAAAATTAGCGAGTAAAGAGCGGCTTAAGATTTTATAATTAAATTAAATTCATTAAATAATTTCATTTATATTTAAATATTTTTAGTAAGCAGTCTTTAAATTTAATATTTTTTTCTGTAAGACTTAATGACTAAAAATTGTAATGGGGTACACAGGTACCCTGGTAATGCGTTTGTGTGGTATTTTTTGGTTATGTATTCTACGGTTAAATAAGTCCACCAAAAGTATGCCAACCGCCTTTGTACAAAACATGTGGCAATACCTAAATAACTACAGGTGAATACTTTACGAAGATTGCCTCAAACAAGGATAAACAAAGCTACGCAAAAATTGCAAAAATTCTGAAAAGTTTGCTAAAATAGCGAAAATATGCAAACAATTTTTAGTATTTTAAACAAACCATAAAATTGATAAAAAAAAAAAAAAAATCCCTTAAAAATATTAAGAATGGCCAAAATTCGAAATTAGCAAAACATGCTAACAGCGACATGATAGCAAAGTCCATGTTCGAACTTATGTATGTTTTTAAACGCTTTTTAGCAAAATGTTGATAAATGATTAAAATCTGTTACCAACTTTTGATTTTATTCACAAAAGTCGAAAAGTTTTCATTAATTTAAGAATTTCGTACAACGCAATATTTGTATGGCAGCCCTCCTAAGAAGTGGAGATAAGGGGCAAATATGTCTCGAGAAAATGTTAGGAACAAAAAACTAATTGAGGTCAGTCATACATGTTATCTTACTAGGGGCGACTGCTTGGCAGTTATGGGGCTAATTTTTTATGAATTTTTAAAAAACAAAAATTTCGAAATTGTGGGCAAAAAAATTAATTTTTTTTCAAAAAAAAAAAATTATGTTTCAAAAACGACTGCTGGTATTACTTTTCTTAAAGGAAATTTTGCGGAATTTCGGTTTTTTTTAGTAATTTCAATAAACTAAACCGTTTTTGAGTTACGCGAATATATGTTGTGCAACCTCCTCTATTTTCGAAATAACGGTATAACTCGAAAACCAGAGCCAATCTATAAAAACCGCGAGCACTAATGCATTCAGTGTACCCGAATTATGTAAAATCGCCATGTGCCCGGCTTGTCTCAGAAAAAAGTGTCAATTTCTTGCACAGTGTAATTATTAAAAATCGTAAAAGCTGTAAAGAATCAGAAAACTTACAGGAAAAAAATCGCTTATATCGCGAAAATGGCAAAAGTTCGTGAAAAATTAGAAACAAACCTAAAATTTATTTGAAATCGCTAATTCGGTTAAAAATATAAAATATCGGAAAATAACATAAAGAGCTTTAATAATGAGCTTAAATGATAAAGAACAAAAATTTATGAAAAATAATTAGAGAGGGGACGTTTTTTTTTTGTAAAATTTTCGATAACTAGTCGACTTGTGTCGACATTCGTATAAAATACCAAATTAACGTCGAATTTATTTAGTCGTCGACTTGATGTAATAACAATTTTAAATTAACGTCGACATTGACAACGTCTTACGTAAAAGGTTTAAGGTTTTTTAGAATATCAGAAAGTTAGGCGGCTCTAAGAGCGATATCTTCTTTTAGGGTAAAGTCGACTGTATTAGTTCTCATAAGAATCTAGGGAATGTGGAAGCAGATTTACTTGAGCTCCTACCTTATTAACTTGCCTCATGGTGGATCTTAACCACTAGGTGACCATTAATGGATTTAGCAAATGCCCCTGTGTGAAGATAATTTTTTAAAATATATTTTTATTATCAAATTGATTTTTGGGAAAACAAAATTTTTAATTAAAAAGATTTTGTTTGTTGTGCTTAGTTCCCAATTTTTTATTCTTGATAAAAACACTGAAATTTTAGAAAATTTTACTGAATAAGTTTTTTGATATGAATGCATTTATTTCCCGGGAACACACAATTAAATTTTCCGTAATATCCTGTAACCGGTGCACAGTAGAAGATTGAGGATAACCAGTGAAAATAATTCTGAATTTTTTAAATCACTTCCCCGACTAGAATAAATTTCATTTGGCAGTTGAGTTTCAGTTTATAATTTGGGGTCTTTAGACCTTTCAGAAGGGGCGCGAAGGGTTCTTAAAGTAGGGCACCACGGGTATTGCAGAAGAAAAAGTTTAGAAAGATAAGTTCACTTTGGGTTAAGATATTGGTTGATACTCAAATAAAGTATTTAACCAAAGATTTCTTTTGTAATACTATCGATTTTATCCAGGTTTAAAATAATTTTAAGAATACCAAAATATTGATATCCATATATGGAGGGTTCAAAGCTGAACCGAACCGAGTCATAAAATAAAATGCATGTATGTATTTCAAAACTGGTGTGAAATTCTTCGCAAAGTTAAACTCTATCGAGCTCTGTAACGGACTGAATCATAAAGTTTTTCGTTCCAAAGGTAACGGTAATAAACCCATGTCAGTGGCTCCAGTCATTAATGGCAATTTACTTACTCAAACTAAAAATATTATCGAATTTTCATTTTTGACTTGGTTCGCTTCAGCTCTGAGCCCTCCATATCTTCAAAGTTAGCCCATGTTTAACTTTTTCATTGCATAAGGATCGTGTTTAAATCAGTACAACTCAGCTTAGCCCCAAATTCGTTAGTGGGGCGTACATCAGCTGTTTGTCGTTGAACATGCATACGCCGCAATGCAAATAGCCGTCGACATCATGAGCCAGGCTGTAAATATTAATTATTTTTATATTTTCATCACATGTGTGAAAACCGTAAAAATTGAAACAATTTATTTTTAGCTAACAAAAGCATCATTAGTTACATTGACGCGAAATCGTATTTGTAAATACCACGACAATCTAACACTTGCTACCGTTTCAACTAATTTCTCAATGTTTTTATGTTAGAAATCAGGAAAGTAGCACATGCTGTACTTTTAAACCCTGAAAAACTAAAGAAATATCAATACAAAACCACGTTTTAGGTCTAATGCTCAATTTATTATTATAAATTAAATCTTTCTCTTATTATTCAGGATAACTACATAGTGAAATATCATGTTTTTGTTTCAACGAAAAGATGTTTTACTTACTGTGCAACAAAAGAAACTAATTAATCAACATACAAAAACCCACTACAAAACATGTATGATGAAGTTTGAAGAGTATGTCCGTGTCTTTCTGTTTGTCTGTCTTTGGAGCAAACATATTTAGGCACCACTTAAAAGTTAATAAACAAAAATCTTAAAGGATAAACATCCTGTTATTGATTTCTATGGTTTTGGGTTGTTAAAGCAAGTCCTTACGAAAGTGTAGTTGGTGCTACAAATAAGATTTCACTTTTATAAAAATCAATCCAAAATTAATTAAGTTATTTCGGCCGGTAATTTATTATTTTTACTAACTAACAGAATATAAATATTTTTATATATTTTTTTTTGTGTGTTTGCCTGGGGTTCTTCCAAACGGGGATGTTTCAAAAGATTAGACGTATGTACGTTTTGTTAGGAATATATTTTAATTCTGTATTTTGTTTTCGGGCACAACTTAATTATGCGTAACAAACAAATGTTTTCAACTTTCATATAAAGACAGTGAAGTGAATTGATAAATATTTTTTATTATTTTTAGAAATCATGCTAAAATCGATTCCTTTTTTGCTACAGGATGCATAATGTTCCTTTAATTTCAGTTACTTAGTTTGACCATTGGTCGTTTGTTATTTTCAATACTTTTGGATTCTTTTGTTAAGAACGGATATGAATTGAAAGAAGGGAGAGTAAAAGATACAAACAATAACAGTAGCGTATTCATATTCATCTATAAGTACAATATTCAAATGTCCAGTTATGTATGCCTGGAGATGTTTATTCAAAAGAAAAAAATCAATTTAATTTTTTTTTCTAAAATTGGATAGAAAATGAAAACACATACAAAGCCATACAGTGAACCAAAATACGGTTAAATCAATGTAAAAGCGTTATTTTATTTTATTATGAAACATCTGTACAGTATAAATTTGTTCTAGACAAGGTTGCCAATTTCCGCGTTTTCCGACTAGATCTGGCGATTTATGTTTTCATCCTGCAATAAACAATGGCTATTTTATCTAGCCTGCAGATGTAGCCATTTTTTCTTCATATCAATTTTTTTTTTAATTTTTGGAATATTTTTTAAGACAACTTTTGTTTTTTTTTTTTTTGTTTTTCCCTAAAATCGAAGGCGTTCTTTTATTTTTTACATTTCTGAAACAAACATTAAAAAGTGTATTGATTCAGTGGGTGTAGGATGATGATGTATTGTGTGAACGGATATTGCCTGAGCCCGACTTATCTGATTGCAATGACTTGCCCATCTACACACAATTTGAAAAGTTTTTGAAAATGCGTTGGTAAAAATGCTATGTAAAGAAAGTAACAGTAAAGCAGTATATAGTGGACAAGAAACCCAAAAAAACGATGAATAAAATAAGAATTTTCCATGGTTTCCTAATTGTTACAGATAATGCTGAGTTCCTTCAAAGAGAGATTATTGTTCAAATGAAAGCGATCTTTAAAATTTAATGGTTTCGGATTCTATTCATTGAATTTGTTTTGATACGATATTTCACCATATACACTTTATTGATAATGCAAAACAACAAGATGATGATAAAATCTGGCAACTGCTTTATTTTTCTTTTGTGTAATGCGCTTTAAATTAAAAAAAAAAAATAGTTTTTGTTACCTTTTATGTTATTATTGGAAGCTTTTGTTAAGTTTTGATTATAATATATAAGTTTTCTTTGAAAAATGCAAGGCCCACAAACTGTATGTACTTCCCACTGTAACGTATATGTAACAGCCCCCAAAACCTATTCTAGGCCATCGTCTGTTCGAAATATCGTCGATTTATAGTCCAGATCGCTGTTGGCATTAATGGTTTAAATTAAAAAAATTTATAAAATATTCGATTCCTGTGTTAAAAATGCAGTTTTTAGTCTTTTTTTAAAAATCTAGGCATTTCTACACTCAAATGAAAAATCAATCCATCCGTTCTCAAATCAATCCGAAGCGGTATTTAAAGTACGGTGAGTACGTATTTTCTTGAATTAAGTACACAAAGATTGATTCAAGTACGGATTTTCAATCGCAAAATACTTAAATTACCCATATTCAATCCCGATTTCGTACTTGAAATAATCCGAAAATGAGATTGATTTAAGTAAAACTAAGATTGAATCAATATCAAAATGCGCTTGATTCTAGTATTATTAAGTTGATTTTATCCCTAATTAGAAAGAAAAAATTATTATGATTGATTTACTTGCTCGTATAATACCTTACAGAATGATAAAACACCAACATCATGCCCGATATGGTTTTTACTTTAGAAAACTTATGTACATATTTAGCCAAAAATATAAACTATGGGTGTTTTCTTTTCTGACAATAATGTTCCATATATGCTACCATTCGTGCGGGTTTTTTTTCCATTCTAAAAATATATGCAAAAATGTGAGAAGTTGTCGTTTTTCTTTCTTAACATGTTGCAACAATAAATGGCAAATTTGTTCCATTTCTTACCCGCAGTTATAACTGAGTGTGAGATAATACCCTTTTTTACATCTGCGTAAAGTACTTTTTTATGCAAGCAATTATTTTTTTTCTTGTGTTTGCGGACAATTTGCGTTATATTGTGATTTTTAGTTATATTGGGATGGATATAAAAACTTTTTGTTTTTTGTTTGTTTTACTTTTATTATATTTTTTTTGTCGCAAAATGTTTAACAACAGCTGACATTAATTATTGAAAATCAGTGCTGTAAACGCTTATTGGAATTGTAAGAAAATTTTATGTTGAAAATTGCTACAAGCGTGGTAAATATCGCTTTTAGTACAAACTTTGCTTTCAATATTTAATACGCTAAATACACATTAGTGTTGAGTGTAAAACGTAGCTATTAAGCTGAAGGTCCACACCATGCGTTCATGCGTAGATGCGTATAATACTTTTTGTGCATTTTATGCGTTTCTAAAGTCAAGTTACATGCAATGCGTTTTATGCGCCAAATTTTTTTTTTTATCAGCTGTTGTGCTAATATGTTTAACAATTAAAAACAATTTTGCAAGAAATTGAGAGTGTAATTGATATTTTAATAGAATTTATTTAATAGAATTCATAGGGGAGTAAGCTTTTATTATAAAAATATTCGTGATTTTTCACGGTATCAATATGTTTCCAATTCATGGCATTTGTTAAAAAAAATAATAAGCACAACAAAGATGACACTCACAAGATAAAAGTAATAAAAATTGTGCTAAAAATTAATTTTAATGTATTTTATTCATTAAAGTTTATACAATCTTTATAACGAAAGCTTTGTCTCTTATAAAAAACCTTTTTTAATGCAAAAACATAGTAAAAAGTAATCCACCACACAAACATATTTATCGATAACATTGAAAATAAAATATGATTTGCCATTCATTGCCATCAATAATAGCTGACTTTTTTTCACCACACATGCGACGGATACAAAAGTAGAAAGTAAACCTATTTTCATGCGTTGATGCGTCTATGCATTCTCTGCATTTTGTTGTGTAACTTGTAATATACAATCACATTGATTCAACTTTTTGGTCAAATGCATAAAAAGGACAGACGCATAAACGCATGGTGTGGACCTTCAGCTTTATTTCGTTCCATTGTAATTTAGAAAAATGTATCACTTTGTAAGGGTTCGTGTAACCTAATAAATATATTACACAACTATAATGCATCATTATTTTTTAGAAAAGAAAACACCATAAATGAGAAGCAAGAGATCAAATTTACTTTTTAAACCTTCGTGGTACACATGAGTCTGGCCGGACCTTTTTTCAATGCGCATAGAAAATCGGAACATGCGTAGCCGGAGGGTTAAACGCAAAGAAAAGTTTAATCTTTTTTACTTGATTTAAGAATTTTATACTTATTTCGAGAAATTCCGGTATCGATTTTCGAAAGTAATCCCATTCAGGATTGAATTTTTGAGTACGACTCGTACTTAAAGTAATCACAAAAACTTGAATTATCCCGAGTGTTTTGTGTAGCCATTTTTAGTTTCAATTCTAGCCTTTTTTTGAACTTTTGGGTTAGCAACCTTGATTCTAGATTCTAATAGTAGTCCAGACTTTGGACTATAAAACGCGTGAGACAAAATTTTCCCACTTATATTTTCTCAATTGTTTTTAACGGATCTTGCAATATGTTGGCAAGATGGAATATTACGTGTTAATGTCTGGTCGTATATTGCGGCCGTTTTTCGGCCAATACCAACAAAAGACCTGTTGCTCTTTTATAAATGACCATGCACTTTGACAGATATATTACAATTACTAAGAGAAAGGCTAGCCCTAGGTCCACCCAACAGGAACGCATGGCCAAACAATACAAATGCTCTAACGTAGTCTCTTTGCCAACAAATGGTAACAGATTCTCTGTACTATCCATTCCTGACGATAAAGAAGCAGAATCAGCTAATGGAACAGCCACTAAAGAAGTTAAACCGCACACCTATCTATCTGCGGGAGCAAACATCAAATACTATAGGCAACATGTTGACTCAACTTGTAGGTAAGAATAATTTCTACGTCGTTTCTATATGACGCGGGCAAATTCAAGAGACCAAAATTCAAGCCAGTACAGAAACGAACTTTCGTATTATATCAAGACACCTGGACGCAGAAAATTAAAATTACTATACATATCAATTAAAAAGTTCTAAGGGTTTGATTTTGAACAGGAATAAAGCATTGAGATATCGTTTGATTCATCGGTTCTCAAAACCAAAAAAATAATTCATCCCATATACAACTTGCGCTACCTACTCAATAGAAGAATAACTGTTGAGGAGCCATTAAAACGAAAGGGTCCCTCCCAATGCACAAACTGTCAGGAATATGGGCACACAAAATCATATTGTAAATTGCCTCATTATTATTACGCTCATAAAACCGCCGAATGTAATCGTTCTAAAGCTGGCCCGAATGTCAAGAAATGCAGCAGCTGTGGCGAAAATCATACGGCAAACTATAGGAGTTGTAAAGTCTTCTTGCATTTAAAAAACACTGCTTTAGTTCAAAAATATACTCACTCCCAATATGGTCCGTCATATGCGCCCAGCCAGGCCGCTGTCTCTATGGCTAGTACTAAACAAACAAACAAACAAAACCAATCACATGCCCAAGTCTTAAAAGGAAACCCTAATGCGAAAAATCCCCCGAGTACTTCCAACGCAAAGCAACCTCCATACGCTAATGTTTCTAGGGAAGGTCTACAAATGCCTTCTGGAAATATGCCTAGCTCAATTGAAAACTTAATTCAAACTATGAATAACTTCATGGCCAAATGGTGCGAAACCAGAACATGCTCCTGCAAGTTCTACGCAACAAAAAATTAACCAGTTAAAAATATGTTTCTGGAATGCAAACGGGTTATCCCAACATAAACACGAAGTTGCAAACTTAGGCATGAAATCGACGTACTTCTTGTCTCTGAAACACACTTTACTCATAAAAACTGCTTTAGGGTAAATGCATCTTACGTATGACATAAAACATCCCAGCGGAGGGGCTTGTAGTGGCACAGCCGTAATTGTGCACAAACACATCAGACACTTACCATTGCCAGAGTTCGAAGAAGATTGTATCCAGGCCACATCTATAAATCTTACTGATTTCAAACTAACGTTAACATCCGTTTATTGTCCTCCGAGGCACAAAATTGTACACGATAAATTTCTAAACTTCTTCACCACATTGGGCCAGAAATTCATTGCTGCTGGTGACGCTAAACATACTTATTGGGGCTCCAGACTTATTAGTCCTAGAGGTAATCAGCTATACAATACCGTAACTGCAAATAATTTTGATGTCGTATCGAGTGGTGAGCCTACCTATTGGCCAATCGGCTTCAATAAGCTACCAGACCTTATTGACTTTGCTGTAATTAAAAACATCAAGCGCGATCAGGTACTAGTAAGTTCCTCCTATGATCTTTCGTCTGATCATTCACCTTCAATCCTCATTTTAAAAGGTAACTCTGACGCCGCAGCTGCAAACTTTATTTCCTATCCAAACAGAAACACAAATTGGTTAAAGTATAAAGTGTATGTGAGCTCTCACCTATCACAGTGCATTCCCATAAAAAATTCATCTGACATCCAAATAGCTGTCGACCGATTTACAGAAGTTTTGGATTCTGCAGCAAGAAATGCAAACCCAATCAAGCGGACAATTAAACGTGCTCCTTACAATACATCGACGGATATAGAGACCCTTATCAGAGAAAAAAGGAAGTTAAGAAGACAATGGCAAAACAGTCGTTCCCCAACCACCAAGGCCCAACTACAATTATGCCTGACAACTCTTCGCAACAAATTGAGACAGAACAACGAGTCTGCAATAGAAGGCTATCTAAACAGCCTAGATGCCACAAAAAACTCTAATTATAGCTTATGGAAGGCTGTACGGCATATGAAATGCCCTATAACCCTTGGCATTAAGAGTGGAAAACCGGACTTGGGACAAAAACACACATGAAAAATTAAACGCTTTCGCGCCACATGATGCACATACTTGTTCCTGTCGTCCAATCATTCCTGATAAGGTAAACCATCCAATAAAATTTAACATAACTCAAGTAAAATCTGCAAAAGAAAAAGTGAATATTAGAAAATCTCCCGGACCTGACCGCATCGCAGGGTCAATGATAAGAAACTTACCATCGTCTGCTTCTAGACTCTTGCTGCTCATTTTTAACGCGATATTAAGAGTCGGATACTTCCCATCCTCATGGAAGAGGTCTATAATTGTTATGATTCCCAAGCCAGGAAAAGATGCTAGCCAGGTTCCGTCGTACAGACCGATAAGCTTATTATCAATCCTATCGAAGCTTTTCGAAAAAATATTCGTTTTAAGTATAACTCCTCATCTAAATGAACACGACATCATCCCGGATCACCAGTTCGGATTCAAAGCGAAACATGGTACAATAGAACAAGTGCATAGAATTGTCACCCTTATTAGATCGGCGTTTGAGAAAAAGCAATACTGCTCAGCCCTGTTTATAGACATTTCCAAAGCATTTGACAAAGTTTGGCATGATGGGCTACTCATCAAAATAACACGAATGCTTCCTCAAAACACTCACAAGCTTCTGGAGAGCTATCTAACAGGCAGAACATTCATAGTAAGGTCGCAAGATAAATACCCCCCCTCAAGAAAATTACTGCTGGTGTCCCCCAAGGCAGCATATTAGGACCGCTTCTATATATAATATACACAGCGGATATGCCAACAAACCTGAGCACGCATACCTCTACATTTGCAGACGACACAGCATTTATTAGCGTTAACCATGACCCAAAAGTCGCATCGCAAAATCTGCAGTCCCACATCAATGAACTAGAGGCCTGGCTAGAAAATTGGAGAATAAAGGTTAACCCGGCTAAATGTGCTCACTTAACTTTCACGCTCAGAAGACAAACGTGCCCAGCTGTAAAAATAAATAACATCACTGTTCCGGTAGAAAACCATGTTAAGTACTTGGGAATTCATATAGATAGACGCTTGACCTGGTCTCGTCATATTGAAGCGAAAATAACGGCTATGAAACTTAAAGCAGCTCAACTACATTGGCTTCTCGGTCGAAACTCAAACTTGTCATTAGACAACAAAATTCTCCTATACAAGTCCATCATAAAACCAATATGGACATATGGCATCCAATTATGGGGTACTGCATGCGCATCTAACATCCAAAAGCTTCAAAGAAGACTGTTTAGAATATTACGACAAATTGTCTGCGCCCCATGGTATATACGTAATGATATTATCCACCGAGATCTCAACGTCCCCACTATCCAGGAGGAAATTAAAAAATATTCAATAAGCTACATCGATAAACTAATGGTCCACCCTAAATACCTCGCTCGGGGTTTGCTTCAGTTCGAAGGTCACCAGAGGATAAAGAAGCGATACTTTGAGCCTAACTAAAAGACATTTTTAAAATTTGAATACAGCAGTTAGTGGTTACACTGGTAACAACTAATAAACAACAAGTAGAATTAAGATTTGAATACATATTGTAAATTTCGATAATAAAAATAAATTAATTAAAAAAAAAAAAAATTTGTTTCATACGAAAAAAAACTTATTTAACCAATTTTTGCAAAATTCGGTATAATTTTTTAATGTGTAACTTTTTTTTATAAATACTAGTGCTGGTTCAGACACGTCAAGTTTGACTCGTCAAGTCTTGAGCTTTTAGGAGAGAAGGGAAAATAGAATGGCATTTCTCTCGATATCCACTTCATTTCGATTTGTAGAACTCGTCCGTTTTTTTTTAACAAAATAATACATACATTTTTCTATTTAGAACAGTGACGTCCAAAATTTAAATTGTGGATGTATTGCTTTTTATTAGTATTAGTGAATGAAGAGACAAATATTCTTAATAAAAATACAAAAAGTATGTAAGCATCCGCCGCATGTGCACTCGTCGCTTGGTAATCGACGACTGAATTGTGTACTCTCGTGGACTAAATGAAAGAGCGTAAGAATGCGTGTGAAGAATGTGTGTGAATTATTTTCACAATTGTGGTATGGGCTGGACACCAATGATTTAGAATGAGTTTGGTTTAAAATAATTCATGCATTTTTCTATTTAGAAGGAGTTTGGTACGAAGGATAAATCCAAAAATGTATTAACGTAAATGTTTTTCAACAACTTTACTAATTTACTACTTACACAGTGACTTTAAAATAGTACTTGAAGAAGATGCTCCACCAACATAACCAAAGGGGCTACAAGTGGTCCAATGAATAAATATTTTAAACAAGATACTTCGATCGATTCTCTAGAGGAAATTATTTGCAAAGCAGAGGACAGAATGTCCGTGGAAAGTTTCAAAAAATCCAAAGTTTTATTGACTCTATTAAAATCTAACCCCCGTATTTATAAACGATTATTAAATTTAACAAACGTTTATTAAGGAGAATTTCCATACAAAATTTGTTTTGTAAGCCTTTATTAAACTTAAAATTTTTTTATAGATACAGGCGTAAGTGCTCGAAAGTGAAGCAACAATCTGAAGCAACATTGAAAATTTTTATTTAAAAAATAATGTTTATTTACGCAAGTACAAATTTTTTCTAAAATTATCGAAAAAAATCTCGTAATTTATAAAATTTCTGAATTAAGAATTATTCGATTAATTCGTTTAATCGAATAAGTTAAAAATGCCAAATATCGATTAATCGTTTAATCGAACAAAAATAAAACCCGATTTATTGAACACCCTAATAACTACAATAGTGAGGCACACAAAATTTGATGTGCCTATATCTAAGAAGAAACTGAAAGTTCCTTAAAAATCTTGGAGGTATATAAGGGGAGACGGATACCCCCATACAAAGTATACATTAATTTCCTTATATCTGCAAAACTACATTAGTTGTTAGGATAAGCAACCAACAATAAATTTCAGTTGATCAATAGTAAGAATTGGGAATTTAGCACATTAAAACTAATTCTTATTAATGAAATTTTTTGACTCCCAAGTAAACCTTAGCTAATTTATTCATGTTCTTTGATATGGGGAACACTTATGGCACGACAACACACATATAAAAGGCAACAATAACAATCAGAATGATGACAAGAATGATAGAAATATGGATAATGCCATCCGGAAAACAAAATTTTAAATTTTTTACGCAGGTTCACAAATGACGTCACTATAACTGCAGTCTTATGGGAAAACTCAAGAAAGTTGTTGTTTAATTGCGGGGTTACAGCTTTTATAAAGTGCATACATATCTTATTAAAAATTCGCAAATCAGTGGGACTTTAAAACTTGCCAGCCCTTGCCGTTAACAGACAACGTCATCCAACTGGAAATCGTGCGCACGTCGTAATCTTTGTTTATATCATTCCTTGGATGACTTTGAGTTATATGTGAATACTGTCATTGATGTTAGACATCGTTGTGTGAAAATTTTTTTTAATAATAACAACAACAGCAGTCTACAAGGGACAAATTTGTTGTTGTTGCAAGATATTGGATCATGAAAATTTTAATATGTATAAATCTATGTGAATCTAGGTGATAGGACCAAAGTAGAGTAATTCTATGGCGATCCGGATAGAAAATGGGAGGCAGCAATACCAATATATACATCTGTATATTGTTATCTTTGGCAAAAGATTAAAGGTTTAGAACTTGAATATATAAAAAAAATTTTGTGCAAAAAGTTTTTGAAACAAAGTTCTTTAAAATACAGTTATAAAATATTTTATTTAAATATTATAACTCACCATTCACTTGCATTTTAAAATCTGAAACGAAAGTAAAAGAAAATTATTAGTTAAAGCGATTAGTTTATAAGAAAATCATGTCCGCCATAAATAACAAATAAACCATAAAATGTCAATTAAACTAAATCTCTTAAGATCCACTTAAATTTCCATCTCAACAATAAGTAGACAATTTAACACCCCTCTGCAATACGAATAAAACGAAATCTACATATTTTGCTAGAGAGTAAAAGAGAATAAAAGAAAAAACTAAGATGCAACGAGTATTCGTGTTGCATGCAAATCAGTTGCAAGTAATAAAATTGGCTTGTAATTTAAACTTATAATAAGACCAACTAACCAAATCCCGTGAAAAGCTCCTAAGATAGAGACAATTGTCTTCACGTTTCTGGTAACAGAAGAAGCACACCAAAAACAAAAAAAGAATAAAAACAAAAAACACTAAAGGCAACATAAATTGCTAAATCTCGTTAAGGTTTAAGTCAAAATGAAACGAAGGAAAAATTCACAAACCATAAAGTATGGAAAACATTTTAAAATGACTGCCATTTTCTCCTGTTGAAATTCAAATGTAGACTGAAGTTGTTGTTGTTGTGTTTGAGATGAGCGATTGTAAATTGTGGTACGATGAGGCTCTCCACTATTCACACCAAACGTAATCCTTCAAAGCAAAAGGAATGTAAAAAAAAATAGTGTAAAGTGTATGAAGGATATCCGTGAATATCTTGTTACAGGAAACTTAATTAAGCAAATTAACAAAAAAAAAAAAAAAAAAATTTGCCAATTTAAGATTTAGTATTATTCTTTTAAATAAAAATACAATATAAGTCGTAAAAAACTACTTTTTGTTAAAACAAACTGGTATTTTCCGTTTTAGTCGCACTTGACTGTATTTTATTAAGTGGTTAAAAGGGACGTTTACACTTTCTCCAAGAATGAATAGGGAGTTTTATGTTAAGAAGTGGAATGTGTCTAAAAGATCTAAATCTAAATCATGTTCATAATTCTGTTTGCTATGAAAAAAATATCTAGGTTTTTTCGTAAACAATAAATTAAGAGGACGACAAGATTAAAGTTAATCTCATGTCCTGTACGTCGATTTCAAACGAAAACTTCGTTCGCTTAACTTACATGTAAAACAAAAACAAAGTGTACCGCTATGGCGAACATTTTGTATGACTTTTATGTTCGGTCCTAATAGAAGAGACGAAACTGAACTGATCCACACACAATTTGGTTTAAGGTTTTGAAAAAGAAAAATATGTAAAGAGAGCAAAAACAAGGATTTTTTATGGCCTTAATTCGCTATTTCGGGATATATTTCGCATTGAAAACTAGAAAAAGCCTACTAATATTATAAATGTGAAAGTTTGTTTGTTTATTTATTAGGCCGTTAAGATGTTTGTTTATGGCTCAATCGCTCGAAAGCCGCTGAATGGATTTGGACGCAATTATAGCATAGCATATGGCTCAGATTCGATTAAGAGGGAAATCGGGGAAAACATTGGTACTTTTCCTTTTTTAATAAATCTGGTAAATAGATTGCATATGTTTAGGATTAAAATATAGGGTGCTTTTTAAGGGATAAAATTGTTACTTGTTTAGAGGTAAAGCTAGGATAAAGTTGGTACTTTTTCTTTTTTCGATAAATTTGATACACATACAGATTATAGCCTACATTAACCTGGGGTTTACACTTGCAAGTGCAAGTTCGAAAAACTTAATACACTCACACATTTTTACTAACACCATCACATTTATCGTACTTGCCGCCCAACTTGCAAGAGAATTTGCTTGCAAGTAAATTTTTGACACTTGCAGCAAGTAAAATGACAAATGAAGAAACAGTGTTACCGTGGATGACTGTTGTTTCAATTCTCTAGTAATAAAAGTTATGCTTATAGAGGATTTTCTGTGTATTTATAAAAAATAACAAATAAAACAGAGAACAACTAGACAACAAACCATCTCAATGGTAATTTGATCATAAATTTCAAGCATTTTGGAAAAAAAAATTGTTAATCAAAATATTTTCCCAGAAATATTATGATATCGCCCCTACGGCAATACTGTTGTCACATATTTTATAAAATAAACATAATTTTTCCATCAGGATGGACCGAAAATTAAATAAAGACGGAATTATTAAATTTATTTTGTTATAACTTGTTAATAATTTTAGCAAGGTTATGTTTTTAAACCGAAAAACAAAGTTTTTTTATAAAATGTTTTCGCTTCGAGAACATTTGAAAAATGAACTTACATCTGACTGTGTAAACACTAGAGTTGTCAACCGATTAAGAATAATTCGATTAATCGATCAAACAAACACAAACTCTTGTTCGAATAATTTTAAAATGGCGATTTTCGAATAACGAATAAATCGATTAAATTATGTCGATTAATTGAACAATTTTTTTTTTTTAAATTAATTAATAAAAGACTAATAAGAAATAAAAGCTTAGAATTTGATTTATTCTCACACGTTTTTAGGGATTTTATACAAAATGTAAATTATTACAGTAACTGACTGTGGGTTATTAAATTCGTTTTCCGTACTGTTAAATTTTAATAAAAATACAGTTATTTTACGAATAATTTTATATTTTAACATTTATGTTTGTTATTCAAAAAACAAACTACCAAAAAATAATGTTTTTTCGTATTTATTTTGTTATGTGGTTTTATTTTTGTCAGTTAAAATGTATTTTTTTAAAGTAAAAACTATTAAATTTTAAGGAATATGCGGTTTAATAAATAAAAAATTTAAAAATGAATGTAAAAATCATTTGTTTAAAATGAAATGTAAATGATCCGTTTTTTAAATGAATCTTAATTTGTTTAAAATGAATTTTCGTTTGAATTTAACTACATAATATTTTGAGTGTAAAAAATATTGTTGCTATAGCCCTCATTGTAATTAATCTCCATGTTTAGTAGGCAAAAACCGTGTAGTGTATTTCAAAAATGTATATTATGTTCGTATTAAACAAATCTTTGATAAACAATTGTAACAGCTGTTTTCTTATTAAATCAAACGTTAAACAATTTTCATGAAATGTTGATTAAGTTAACCAGAGCCGTTCACATTACATTTTAGATAATTTAGATGAGAGATGATAAAGAAAAAAAATGCAACAAACAAATTTAAATTTCCTTAAATTATTAAAAATGGATAAAAATACATTAATAAAGTGATCAGAACATCATTTTAAACATATTAATTATGGAATTGTGAAAATTTACGAATTATTAAAAGTCAAATAAAAACATTAAGAAGAAATCATGGTCGGTTGTACACGCGGGGGGGGGGGGGGGGGTACTTAAATGATGACCGATTCGATATTATACTCAGTTTGAGGTATGTTCAGAGGATTCGATGTGGTTAACACAGAAAAAAATTTTAATCAAGTAAAGTAAACGTTTAATTAATACTATTAACTGGTTTAATTGATACTATTAATTTGTTTACTGGTGCAAATTTAATTAATTTTTTAATTAATATCACAAATTTTTTAATTGAAATCAATTTTTATTTTTTTTCTGTGTAATGAAGTGATTAAGTTGTAATCATGTCAATTTGAAGTGATTAACAAATAACTTCAATATATGGTTAATCATCTCGATTTTGATGTGATTAGAGCTTAAGCTTAATCACGTTTAAAGTGTGAACTTAGCATAAGTGTCACAATATTACAATAGAAAACGATGTAGTAGAAGATAATCCAACGACATCAAAATATGCCGAACTTCTTCCAATGGAAAAATACATACAGAGAGACAGCGGTTGTTTTATAGAAGAAGTTGTAAGCAGAAGTTTGGCTTAAGATGGAAGGTCTGAAAACGCCTTTCGAAAATCCAAAGTTGTATCGGATTATTTAAGAATTAAGGATTTTACGATTCTTTTAGGTAATACAACGATATGAAAAGATGAAAAGTTGTACGCATCAAAAAAAGAAGTCATAGTGGATTTAAGAAAAAATAAAGAAGAAAATGGAAGATTTTCCATAGTTGTAAATCAAATATGTAATTTTTTTATTCGTTATTCTTATCGATTAATCGAATAATTTTTAATTTTTAATCGTAAGATCGAACGAACAAAAACAATTATTTGAATTATTCGAACAAAGCTGAAAGGCGAATAATTGACAACTCTAGTAAACACTTAAGCTACTTGCAAGACTTTCGGCTTTTTCTTCGACATTTTCGTTGATAATACGTATATACTACTTACAGTGTACTTTCTGGGGGCCTAAAGTGAGGAAAAGCTGGTACTCTTGGTACTTTTTAACCTTTGGTACTTTTTCTCTTTTCAAAAAATTTGGTATAGAGGTAGCATATGGCCCAGATTAAAATATAGGATACTCTTTCGGCTGTAAAAAGGGAAAAAATTTGTACTTTTGGTATTTTTCTCTTCTTGATAAACAGAAAACAGATTACATAGGGACCAGTTGCCGAAGTATACATACAGGATCAAGTTGGTACTTTTTCTCTTTTAGATAAATTTACTATACATACGGATTATAGCCTAGATTAAGATACATTGTACTTTCTAGGGGCCTTAAATGAGGAAAAGCTGGTACTTTTTAACCTTTGGTACTTTTTTTCTTTTCGAAAAATTTGGTGTAGAGATTGCATATGGACCAGATTAAAATATAGGATACTTTTTCTGATGTAAAAACGGAAAAATTGGTACTTTTGGTATTTTTCTCTTCTTAATAAACAGTATACAGATTATATACTGTCCAGTTGCCGGAGTATACATATTAAGATACCCCTTGCTTTCGATATGGACAGTTGGAATGTCGGTTGCTCAAGAGTACTGCGTGCTCTCAAAACGTATATGTATGTGTTGGCAAAAAATAACCATTCTTATAATGTTGTTTATTGAAATATTTTAAAATAAAAAAAAAAAAACAAACAAGGTATGTTCAGACCTAACAAATATTTGACGAAAAAATCAAATAAAAACGGGACCAGTAAATTGATCAAACTTTAGCTTTATTTTTAACAATTTCTATTGATTTACTATTCTTTACTTGTAAAAATACAATTTTATAATGTAATTTAGAGACCGTTACATGATGTTTTATGTAGCCAAACGTTTTGCAAAAGCAAATAATTTTTTACTTGTAGGACTTCAAATGCTTAATAAGTGTGAACCCAGGTTAACTCTACATGTAGAAACATAACATTGCTGTAAATTTTTTATAGGCTTAAGCCGTTTCTTTAAGTCTTGCTCTAATTATCACGTCAATGTAGTCACGGGTAAAAGCTAGAATTTCAAAATGAAATAATTCCTTGAACTTTAGGAACAAAAAATAATCTCATTTCTTTTAACTTTTTTTCTAAGAAAAATTAAGGTTTTAAGAAAGGTCATATCAAAAAGGCGATAACTTCCAATAGACATATTTTTTATGTTTTTTATTTTACCCTGGCTGGTTTCTAGTACATTTAAACTTTGTGTGTAAAGTACTGGTCGCAAATTTAAAGATAAATGATAAAATTTGGTTGACCGACTAGACTTATACACTTATCTTGGGTTTAACTGTAGAATTCGAAAATTAACATTATATACTGTACTTTAGCGTTCTGTGCACTATAAATAAGGAAAACACAAACGCTAATAGTGTTAGTGTAGTTAACACCTTAAAAACGTTTCTCTGTCTGTGATCTTAGTACACAACAAAAATACTATACTAATCCAACTCAACATTAAGATGAGAAAATTTCATTACGTTCTGTTTTTCGTAAAAAATCACAAACTTGGTTGTGTTCGGTTCAGGAGATTAATGTATGTTTCGTTTGGGTTATGCTCAGGTTCAAAGTATATGGGCATTTCCACAGAAAAGTCTACGTCTAGTCACGTTTCACCAGCAAGCAATGAAAATTGTTCCTCAAAGAGAAATGTATGTATAACTTACTTTTCAAAATTTTGGTATAAAGGACAACAAGCTCTACATATAGTGAAAGAAGGGACAAATTTTAACAACATTGGTCTCAAATATACAGGGGTGCTCTGAAAATCGAAAACGCGACATGCAAGAATTTTAAACTTCGTTTTTCAATAAGATTTCTGTAATAAAAGAATTTTATGACAAATATTTCTCTATCAAACAGAATTTTATAACAAAAATTATTAAAATTACATTAAAAATGTATTAAAAACAATTTCTAAATTCATGCGTTTTCGATTTCCAGAACACCGCTGATAAGCCTGCTTGCTGACTTAACGTGGCAAAAAGTTGACTTTTCATATTTCTATATCCGCTCTTGTAGTGATTAAAGTAGATTAAAGCAACCCAGGCTCAATCCCTGGCAGAGGATGACCACATTTTGTATCATGGTTTTCGAGTTTTAAAAAAATTGAGTGGCTTCGACACCTCCCCCCTTCCCACAACAAACATTCTATTCAGGAAGTTCCCTGTCAATCCCACCCCTATCGCCACATCATGGCAAAAGTCAGCCAGCAGTCCCTGGAAAAAAAGTTGGGATCAAAGACTAGCAAGGTTCTTAACCACTACACCAAATACACTGAGGGCGTTGTTTCTATGCAACGACAGATGACAGTCTTATTATCCTAGGACCTGCTAGAGCAGACCAATCATCTACTTATCTGGAACAACCGCCAATTAGCAATACTGACACAAGACAAAATAAAAATACTAAACGGACTGATACTTCAAGAACTTGGACAGTGAAATCTTACATGGGAGACCCGAAAACAACTGCAACAAATCGTGTAAGATGCTTTTTGGAAGGGGGAAATGGCTAAATAAAAATATCCGCAGTGAAATGCGAATAGGAATAGCTTATCCCATCAACAATAAATTTCAGTTTATCAATAGTATACCATAAAGCGGGCGGCAAACTGGCTGAAGTACTATCGTATATCGAAGGATATATGTATATTTACGGACAGTAAGGCTGCCTTTGCAGCTCTGGCTGGTGTCTTTACGACATCTATGTTAACAGTGGAATTCCGGATGTCTCAAAATGAGATCGCGAAACATTCCAGTGTAACGCTGACATGGATACCAGGGCGCAGTGGGTGCCTAGGTAACCATACTGCGGACGGTCTGGCCAAACGGGGCTGTCTCTTTGACGACATGTTCGTCGACGGACTGATTGGCACTTCAACTGCCCGCTGCAAGACTCTCATCAGACGAGCTCAGGGGTGATGGCAGAGGGAGCATACCTGCTTGATGGCCAGGACTCTATGGGGCGAGAACGCGCGTACTACTCGGTCTCGGCAGGGACCGAATGAGAACAGTGATATCGGTCATCACGGGTCACTGGGTGATAGGGACTCATGCTAGGTGGATGGGTCTTGCGTATAATGATTACTGTAGGAGTTGTCATGATAAGGAGGAGACGGTGTTTCACTTTCTCTGCCAATGCCCCGGTCTGGGGGGCATTAGGTTTAGGCATTTTGGGAGACCAGAAATGCCATGTCTAGACGATATGTCCAATGTGGCACTTAAATCGATATCCTTGTTCTGCCGGGAATCGGGCTGGTTCAGGACTGCAGTGACCTCTGGGGAATAGTCTGGTGGAAACTGGCTGACTCTTGTCACTGGCTAGGAGTATCACAGAGGGACCGCTATAAGGACCCAAGTGAGTCGTCGTCGTGACTGCTACCCATTTAACCTAACCTAACCTTACCTTGTATGAAAAGTTAATTAATATTTTGAATCCCAAGAAAAACTTTGACCTGATTTTTTAGTTTATGCATTTCGTGACGTTTATAGCAATAATTTGTTTATTCTTTTTAAAAAATTTTCTTACATTCACATTGTATTTTATTTAGGACTGTGGAGTCGGAGTCGAGGTTAAGATTTTTATACCGGTGTCAAAATACCCATTTGCGACTCCGAATCCAAAATTTTCCGGCATAAAAATTTTTAAAAAAATTGTCTAATATCGACCCCTATTTGCGATCATATCGTAAACGACAAAAGGCTAATATTACAGGAAAATGGTTTTTATTCTCTTTGGCATTTTGGCTAATTTGTAAGCTCGAGACATACAAATTGGGTCCAGTGTTCATATATAATCGCGATGGGGCTTCCTAGGTGGACATCTGAAATAATAACATAGATTATTCTTTCATTTGAAATCATTGTTATTATTAACCTACAAGTCTTCTTATTAAAAAACAAAATACGTTGCTTTTAATGCTAAACCCTTTATATAAAATACGATGTGTTACAAACGCTATAACAAAATCTGCATACTCTGATAGCGAAAACAAAAAGTAAAAGAAAAATTTAGATTAAGTACTTGGCAGGGAAAATTATAATATTCACAACCGTAAACTTTGAATGTTACGTTTCTCACATGGCTTGCGGTTAACGCCTCAGGATTCCGCAACTACATACATACGTACATACTTGTTCCTGTCTCTGCTTTATATTTATTGTCTTTGCAACAACCACTCGTATATTCTTTCCGGGTTATTATATGTATGTATATGGCTTTGCCTTAAATCTGTGTTGCAATATAAATCCGTGTTCAACACTCTAAAGCAAAAAAAAAAAAAAAAAAACAGAGAAAAAGAGAATGAAAATAACGTTTAAAGTAACAAAAAGTAAATGTGAGCTCGTATTTTTCTATGAATTTTGAACTCAAAATTTATGGCTCATGTTTCCACATTATGATGGGGCTTCAAGTGTGGCAGACAACTGTAAAGGTTTTTCTGTGTGTTGCAGCAATGTTAAAAAGCTTTTTCTATTTTACTGGAACGTGTTGTGGCAACTTTACATGCGAAGTTGTTGAGAAAATAAGAGCGAACAACGAATGACTAAAGGAAATAGTATTTATGTAAAGACTAAACATATTTATGACCGCGACATGACCTGTGCTCTTAAATGGATTTAGAAATGTGCGAGTGGAGTTTTAAGTGGTTGCTTAATTTATAAAGGAATTATGTATTATAAAGTAGTTTTCTTGGTTTAAATAAATTAATTTAAACAGAATATATCAAGTAAAATTTGAATTACATAAAGAGGAGTTCGATTAGGCCATTTTTTGAGAAACTGAAGGGGATCCAGAAGAGTCAATCGAGTAATATTTTAAATATTTTCATCTCGGCAAAGGCAAAACAGTTTAAAACACTTTCCTTTTCTGTTTGTCAACCGATTTGAACACAAAATGCACCATTTGAAAGGTATTTACTTAAAGAAGTGCAGAGTATATTAATACCCACACCACAATAGTGGAGAGAGTATTATGCATTTGTGCTGATGCGTGTAACACTTTAAAATATGGGTCCTGGACCCACCTTAAAGTATACCGATCGACTCAGAATTAATTTCTCAGAATCAATTTCTGAGTCGATCGAACGATGTTCGTCCGGCAGGCTTGCAGTCTGGCTGTCTGCCTGGCTGTCCATGTAACCTTGTGCGCAAAGTACAGTTCGCAATTTTGGAGATAATTTGATAAAATTTGGCTTAAAGGTTCTTATTGGCACAAGGCCAAGCCAATTGAAAATGGGCCGAATCGTAGCACCACGAGGGGTGACAGGGCCAATTTCTGCCTCTCAGAAACTATCAAACCGCTTTTAATGAAATTTAAAACATATCCATGAATCGCGAATAGGGTGCACTCTCGTAAATGTGTTTTAAAATACCGCGGTGTAGCGTTTCATATAGTTGGGCTTGACCGACTGTACATTCTTACTTATTTTTATTTATATCTGCTGAGTTAAAAGGGTAAAAACGGGTGAACTCGTTAACCTAATATGCGCAAAACTAAAAGAAATGTTATGCTTATCGTTGTTGATCAGAAAAATAAGCGGACATATGTCTGGTACTTTTCTTGAAATTCAGCCCTTTTATGGAGAAACGGAATTTACTTGTATTATCTTAAAACTAATAACCATTCGTTGACATATCGTCGGTTGATTAATTAATTGTCGTATGTAATTAGTATCCACATACGACAATTAAATAATCAGCCGACGATATACTTATGTACACATTAAATTATGGGCTCTCACTGTATTATTAAAAGTTTTGATACTAGAATTGGGAGAGAAATTAATTAATTAATATAACATGCAATGCCCTGAGTGGATGAGAATCTGTAAGAAAATACTTTTTGGTACTTTTAGTTTTTCAAATAGTACTCTTTGAATTTTCGTTACTATTGGTCATAGAAACATAAAATTAAGCATGTTGACTCCAGAGTGAATGACAATATGTAAGTGGGATCATTTTGGTACCTTTTCGTTCTTTTACTGGTCCTTTTTGAATTTTTATCATAACTGACCTAGAAACATAAAATTCAACATGCAGAGTCCAGAGTGATTTAAGAATTCTTAGAGAAGACCTTTTGGACATTTTTTTTTATAATTGGGACTTTCTAACTTGTTTCTATATTATTCAGCTTCGTCGATGTTTCTCAAGCTTTTGATAAAGTCTGACATGAAGGCTTATTACATAAATTGAAGCTAAACTTACCAGTAGACACACACAAGCTGTTAGAAAGCTACTAAGTCGGCCAAAAGTTTATGATTAAAGAAATAGATTATTTAAGTTCTCCTCAGCAAATTGACGGTGGAGTCCATCAAAGAAGCATCCTGGGACCATTTTTATACTTTAGATATACTTTGGATATACCAACAAACAACTACACCCAAACTTCAACATTTGCTGATGATACAGCTTTTCTAAGCGTGCACGAAAACAGTCAAGAAACATCTCGATTCTTAGGAAACATCTCTATAAGAGGAAAGAGGTCAATGATTAAAAATGCGTACATATAACAATCACCTTGCTTCGGGAATCAGCCCACCTATTAAAATCAATAATCAAATAATACCTCAACATTCGTATGTTAAATATCTCGGTATACATCTAGATCGCCGTTTAACGTGGAAAATGAAACTAAAAGCCATCTTAATTCATTGGCTCATTGGACGAAACTCTGTCCTTAGTCTCGATTGTAAGCTACTAGTTTACAACTCCATCTTAAAGCCAGTCTGGTGCTATAGTATTCAGTTATGGGACACCGCCTCGGCCTCTTATATCGAAAAAATTCAAAGCGGCCGAAATAAACTACTTTGAATAATCACAGCCTCGCCCTGGTATGTTAAAAGGTTAAAAATATTATCGAGAAATTTTCGGTTCAATATTTAAAAAGGCTTCAACTCCAATCAAATCCTCTAGTTTGAAATATTCTAAGAGATAGTGACCGCACCCGCCTATGGAGGAGAGATGAGAAGTCGCAAAACAAAACGTGTCGTTTTGTATTTTTTTCGAAAATGATTTTTTGGTGTCTTTGCATTAATTTATCTTTTAAAATATCTTTTAAAAACAAACCGGCCGTATTTGCTTGTTTGCTTTTCCTGCATTTTACGTGTTACCCCGCATTGCCTAGTGGTGAGCATTAACCATTTCGAGCCCTAACTGCGAAAATAACGTAAGCGCCAAAAATCAAATTTAACAGGAGATCGTTTTCTTTTTTATTTCATATTAATTATCATCATATAAATTTTTTTTGCTATAAAATTGTAACGGTAGCTTATGTGACCATGACATTTTAGGAGATGAGCAAGTGTTGCCAATAAAGTTATTTATTAAAAAAAAACGAAAATTGAAAACGATGTCGCTTATCGTTAAAAAAAACTGCACTCAAAGTAGAAAAACTGCTATTTCGTCCGCTACTTCATTTGTCATTGGCCAAAAAAAACTATTGCTTTTAGTTCTGATTCATTAAACCAAACCAAAAATCAAAAAGTACTATTTACATTTTCGTTTTTTTCGAAAGTTTTTGGTTTCGACTGCAGTTTATTAAACCCTGTTTGTTACCAACAAATTTTATTTTTTTATCTGGCGGAAAACCAAAGAAAAATCTAAATAGTGACTGGTTGAGTACCATAAAAAACCTCAAGGCGTTTTACTGCTGGAGCCTACTATACTCAGAAGCGGATTCTGGAAGGTCTAGGTCGACCAAGGACTTGTGGATGAGGCTCCAAACAAATCAAGTGATACCCCGGCTTTTTAAGACTTTTTAGTTTTAAGGAAAACCTAAGGCGAATTAATTACACTTAATTTTTAGCTTTATAATTGTGGAAATTTTATTTCTGTTTTTGGCATTGTACAACGACTTAAAAAAAAAAACAAATTGCTTGTGGTTTTTGTACGAGTTGTACTTGTAATTAGGGATGAAACGATACGAGTAAATACAAGTACATATTCGATTATTTTATATAAGTACCAAGTATTTTTGTAATCGATACTTAGCAACCAAGTACCAAGTAGTAACGGTAAAAAATACTCGGTATCGATCAAAAGTAATCGTTTATTTTGGTATTGAAATTAATCTTATATTTTTGATTATTTTCCAAAGCTGGAGCAGCAGTTAAGGTATCAAGAAACCAATTGACCAGCAAACACCTCTAAGCCACATATCGTCTAGGTCCGTTTCCTCAATTTATCGCTATAGGAAGTCCGTTATCATCTCGCGATGGCGAACTCCATTCACGGTAATTGCTTGGTCGACCTCATTTTCGAAGAAGTACGGCCCGATAACACCGCCAGCCGCAGAACTAACTGGGCGAGCAGGCACATATGTTTTCCCATTTCCTACAGACTCGGTTTGCTAAAATTTGCGCATAATTCTCCCGATTGTGGAAACATTTGGTCGATTATGCTGAACAAAAAAATCACGATGTGCACGAAATGATTTTTGAATGAATGCCTAGTTTCGTGTACCTCAAAATTATAGAAGTTGTCAAATACTGAAACAAATAAAGGTCAATTTAAGTTACGAAAAAACCTTGCCGTTAAGGTCCCAGCAAAAACTTTACTTACCTGGTAAGTTAGCAAATAATGTTGGAGAAAATAAACACTACTTATTTTTCGGCTGAATAACTACATATTTTTGTTCGAGGTGTCCAAAGAATTCAGTACTTACAAAATACACTTACTAGAAGTCAAAAAATACCTAGTTATTATTTAACTACTGGTAAGTTGAATTGTAAGTACTTACAATAAACTTACCAGAAGCCAAAAAATCACTAGTTAATAAACCTAATAAGTAGTTATTGAGTACGTTACCAGTAAGCAAATATTCAGTAGTGAAAATAACAGAAGTAATAAGTAGTTGCTGAGGTCATTACTAGTAAGTACTTATTGAAGTTTTCAGAATAATGACAATTGTAATGACAACTACTTACCAGGTAATGTTTGAAATAACTACCACCTATTACTAAAAGTCAAAAAGTTTTTCCTGGGGTGACTCACAATTATCGTGGATTATGGTTATACCACCCTTTAATATAATGTAAATAAATAGTTCAAAGCTGGTGCGAAATTCTCCGTAAAGTTTAACTAGTTAGTTTCGTTTCTAAGGTAACAGTAATAAACTCATGTCAACGGCTCCCGAAATCAATGGCAGTCCACTTACGCAACCTCAAAATATTTTCGAATAATCTTTTTTGACTTGGTTCGCTTAAGCTTTGAGCCCTCCATAAATTTATCTATTAAAAAATAAAATACATAATGACATTTAAAATTAATTCATAGTGACATTGTTGATTTCTGGAATAAAAGGTAAATAAAAGGTTGTTATCCTGAACGTTGTATAAAATTTTGTTTCCTAAGCTAAAAAAGATTTTTCAAAAGGAAATTGGTACTTGGTAGTCACTTAAAGTGGTCTCAATCTTTACACTTGTTGTTTTGCACAAAAATTCTAATGGGTCGTAGTTCTTATTGTATTGTATTATACCTTAACACTAATAAGAACGTTTTTAAATGCTGCTTTCTATTATTTTATGATACAAACCGATACAAGTATCAATACAAGTAAATATCGATACTTTTTTTTCGATACTAAGTACGTATCGATACTTTACGAGCGATACTACATCGAGTAAAAGTATCGTTTCATCCCTACTTGTAATAGTACCGAGTGTACCTGTAATGAAATCGCCTTGGGAAAGCAAAAAAAAATAATAATTCTAAAATTCAAAAAATATTTTTCTTTAAAACATTTGTAACCTATAACTTAAATGTTTTAGCAAAACAAAACCTCCTACTCTCAATTTATTAGTGTTTTGCGTTGTAAATTATCAATTTTATCATATAAATAAATGACCTTTTTATTATATTAATAGTCGTATATTCAACGGCAATGAGCAAAAATAAATGAAAATAAAATAAGTCAAAATATTTTGTATCATCTACATATTTAATGTATTGAATTCCAATTACAAAAAAATTCGAAAAAAACAATGTAAATTGAACAAAAATGACCATAATAAAAATTTGTACACGTCCCATAAACAAATGACACATTTTGGTTGGGCGTTTACTTTTTCTGTATTGTTTTATTTATAAATAATAAAAATATTAACAAGTACGAAATTAATGCTAATTTGAAAAGATTTGGTTGACTTGAAAGTGAGCTAAATTAAGAAACTGTGAGACATATGAATTCTTTTATTGCGCACATGTCAGATGATCTAACAATTGTGCGTTCTTCTTTCTGAGGAAAAAAACGACTTAGCGATACGCATGTAAAATATAGCCCAAAGGTAACCCAAATGTATTGAAAAACATGGTATATTTAACATTGCGATGTCCTTGGGCTGGACCATAAAAAGCAGCTTTGCATTACAACGGATAAGTCTTAAAACTACTCCATGTTCATACATTTTCCCAGTGGATTTTGAAGCTACTCTATGGTACAATCCATGGGATTAGTTTTGAAATCGTTTAAAAACGAAAATATGTCCCTTAACTACAAACGCTTTTTATACCCACACCACAATAGTGGAGAGGGTATTATGCATTTGTGCTGATGTGTGTAACGCCTTAAAATAGTGGACCTAGACCCACCTTAAAGTATACCGATCTACTTAGAATCACTTTCTGAGTCGAACTAACGATGTCCGTCCGGCTGGCTGGCTGTCCATGTAACCTTGTGCGCAAAGTACAGGTCTCAATTTTGGAGATAATTTGATAAAATTTGGGTCATAGGTTCTTATTGCCACAAGGACCAAGCCTATTGATGGACCGAATCGTAGGACCACGAGGGAAGATAGGGGGACATTTCTTCCTCTCAGAAACTACCAAACCGATTTTAATGAAATTTAAAACATAGACAGAACCCTATCTATATGGACACAAAATGTATAAATTTTTAAAAAAATCGGACCACGAAGGGAGATAGGGGCAATTTCTGCCTCTCAAACCAATTTTAATCAAATTTAAAACATAGATCTATATCTAAAGGGACACATTAGCTATACAGTTTTTAAAAAATAGGACCACAAGGGGAGGCAGGGGGCAATTTCTGCCTCTCACAAACTTTCAAACCGATTTTCATGAAGTTTATAAACATAGATAAGCCCATATTTACATGGACACATAAGCATGATGTGTGTTTAAATACTGTGGTGTAGGGTATCATATGGTCGGGCTTGACCGACTATACTTTCTTACTTGTTTAACAATGAAATGGTCCATTATTGCATTAAATTGGACCATGTACAACAATATTATTTGCAGGTTTAGAATAAAATTCGAGCTAAAAATCTATTATTAAGTTTTCTTGATCTGAAAACCCCATGTTATAACCAAAAAATTAAAATTAGCTCTTTTTAAAAAGCTCTTGGCCCAACGATAACGCCATTTCAAAGTATTTCACTACAATTCTTTATGAGTTTAATTTAGTTCATAACCAAGCCCCGAACTAAGAAAGCCCCGAACGCACGCACACAAAGATATTATGTGCTTGTGTGCGGTCGCAGAGACTGATGATAGTCTGATGTTTTGAAACGAACAAAGTTGTAATATACATGTGAATTGCCGACCGTGTCTGTGTGAAAAATACGATTATTGACTTGCTCGCTAGTCTATGGAGTGGTTATCACTGGTTTAATTCAATACGTGACAATTAATCACTAGAAAAATATCAGAAGTTATCGATGCAAATAAATCTCTAGCTCTCAGGCGCGGATCCAGCTGGCGCCTTTGGGGGGGGGGGGGGGGAGGGGGGGAGAGAATTTTGTATGATACAAATATGTAAAAAATTTGTTTTTAAAAGTTTATTAAAAACAATATGTGTATATTATATAAAAAAAACAAAACAATAAGGTTAAGTAAAATATAAGATCCGTTCTATATAAATTAAAATAAATTAATCTTTTTAAATAAGCAATTTATGATTTCCTTGTTAGGCAAATTTAGATAGTACAGTAGACCGGGTCGACCTCCATACAAAAAAAAAAAGTTGTGCCAGTCAACCCCTAGAATGAAAGATATGTCAATGAAGTTTCTAAAACAGAAAAATTTTTTTTTGCCACGCCCCAAAATACAGCACTTTTGGTTTTTTATATGTAGCGCTGCCATTTAAAGTCCGATCTTATTATATCACATATCGTTGTTCATGGGTTGACAGTGGCTTCATTTTTGCCTTTGGTGACTTTTCAATCCGACATCAAATTCTGGGTGCCACTAATGGCATCTCGGATACTTCCCCCAAATGTAAATTTTTTTAAACGTGCCAAGAAAGTCCTTGAAAAACTAAGTATGTCTAGCTTTTATTATACTCACTTTTATGCCACGCCTCAAAATTGAGCCCCTTTTTTCTTTTTCAGAAACATATTACATTAAACCAGGTAGAAGCCAATAAAAAAAACAAAAACATTTTCATAATTCATGCTCTAGAATAAAAGGTTTAGTTTGAAAAACTTTAAAAAAATGGTTTTTGCCACGCCCTAAATTACAGCCCTTTTTGTTTTATATATATAGCATCGTTATTTACAGTCCAATCTCATCGTATTGTATATCATTGTTAACGGCTAGAATATGAATTTATTTTTAGTGCTTTTTTAGTCTAACTTGAAATTCTTGATGGTATTTATGATATCTAAGATCATTCCGTTCTAATGTCTAATTTTTAAAACGTATCATGAAAATGTTTCTAAAGCTGAATACATTATTCATTTTTCCTATGTAAAATTATTTAAGAAATATAACACATATTTGCGACTAACGATCTACTTGACGTTTGTCAAGTTATTTAAAAGGCAAATTTTCAAATCGTACTTCACTTTGAGATTTTAATCTTTAAAGGTACGGTTGTTAATATTGACTAGTTTGCATATAAAGAATTCAAGCATTAAAAAATAAAGCACAATGTATTTCAAAGCAAGTGAGCTTCCAAAAGAAAAATTACCAACGAATCGCGACGTAATTCAATATTTCTTATATTTAAAATCAATTGGTACAACTGTGAAAAAAATGGAAGTCTGCCTCGGTATATTCACACAGTTATAAATGTGGTTTGTGATTAATGGAAAACTACAGGTATTCCAATATTGAGTAAAACATCAATAAGAAAAATGTTAGTGCGTATTCTTGAGTTACATTATGAAATTCTTAAAAAACCCATTTTGTATTCTGATAATGAGTGGAATGTTTTATTTCGAGTTTCAAAGTGTAAGTGTAATGTTGAAACAATGGCCAAATGTAGTTGCCCCGAAATTATCAAAATTCCCAAAAATATATTAAGTTTTTTTATTGACCAGTGTAAAATAAGACTCTTTAGCTTAGATACCAGCCAATTTGCTTGTTTAGATGAGAATAGTAGCAGTTCAGTAGGAGATCCTTCATTACATTACACAGAATCATATTTTCCAGCATCAAGCGATGAAGATGAGTTTAATACGGAAAGTAACGAAGAAAAAAAAATAAAAGAGCAAATGAAAGTTTCAGATGTATCACTGCAAAATTTTGCTTTAGCATTAGATCGCACAGGCACATCAGATCGGTATGGATCCCTTTTGGCGACAACTCTTATAAAAGATTTAAAAATATCAATGGCCACAAAACCTACGGAATATGAAGATATTAGGGAATCAATGATACACTACTTAGATAACCTCATTATTGATAAAAATAAAGTTCAAAGGGAACGAAACAAGTTTAGAACGGAAGCGAAAGCATCGTCTATAAGTGATAATGTGTTAAAATGTATTTCATATGATGGAAAAAAAGATACGACGTTAAAAAAACAAACACTTGCAAAGCAAACTCGTATTTATAAAACAACCGAGGAACACATAACGATTGTGAAAGAGCCTAGTTCAGTATAACTCGGTTATACATCCCCATTAACTGGCACTGGTATTGCGATTCAGAAAGCGATAGTTAATTTTTTAAGCTCTGAAGGTTATTTACTGAACTTTTTAGTTGCAGTAAATTGTGATGGAACGGCAGTAAACACCGGCTACAAAAGTGGAGTAAATGCATGTATGGAAAGGCACTTACAACGACCTCTTCAGTGGAATGTCTGCCTATTTAATTTTAACAAACTTCCACTTAAAGCACTTTTGAAACACTTGGTTGGAAAGCAAATCGGGTCGGGAATTTGGGGTGGAGAGTTTGGGAGTGAGTTAATATCATGCCATCAGTTTCCTGTAAGTAAAATATATTATTTTTCCGTCAGCGTCAATAGTATATTTAACATTTGTTTGCAGGTCGTTGATGATTTTCATCCAATTTTAATGGGGTCCATCCCTGATAATATAGGTGATTGAAACATTCGTGATGACCAACTCTTCCTGTATCGTATGGTCTTAGCAATTAAAAATGGCTACTGTGATAACGTACTAGCTAAACAGAACCCTGGTCCATTAAATGCAGCGCGGTGGTTGACAACAGCGTCTAGATTACTTCGTCTTTATGTATCAAAAAAGAAACCATCAGAAACTTTGATAAACTTAGTTCAGTTCGTAGTAAAGGTGTATGCACCATTTTGGTTTCTTGTGAAGAACCAGCCACAGTTCACACATGGAACTCGTCATATCTTTAAATATATACAATGGACTCGAGATCTACCCCAAAAAGCTCAGAATGCAATACGCTCCACAATAGAACACGACAGCTATTACTTGCATCCCGAAAATGTACTTATCTCAATGATAACAGATACAAATCCAGCTATACGGTATCAGGGATATGAAAAAATTAGAAGTATTCGATTAGATCCACCAACATATCTTCGGGAATCCGAACCCCAAAAGGATACATAAATTTTAATGCCAAAACATATGACGATGCAATTATGTGGAATGATCTACAAGTGACAGAGCCACCATGTCTATATTTGATTACCGATGAGCAACTGGTACATTACCAATATTCCTCTCATGAGATAATTGAATTACCAGGTACGTTTATCAAAACATAGAAAATTACATCCATATGATATAAATATTAAATATACAATGTAAAATTTAAATATTAACTTTAAAATTTCCATCTTAGAATTTCCATGTCATTCTCAAAATACGGAACGTTTTGTGCGTGCACTGAAAGAAAAATGCTTCATATATTTAATGAATCATTTTCATAAAAAAGTTTTCCTTGGGTAAATGAAAATTTTCATTGTCTAAATGGAATTTCATAGGTTTGATGAAGTATTTTCGTTAAAATCGCTTCATTAGATTTCGTAATTACGTTAAAAATTTTCATTGGATATATGAAAACTTAAGTTTGTCTAAGTAAAACAAAAAATTTTAATTGGGAACACAAAAAATCAATAAACAAACATAACTATATTCATAAATTAATACAAAATTATAGTTTCCTTAAAAAAATGTTTAACTGTTATTTAAAAAATGTAAGATTTAATAATTTCATACATCTAATGTTACATGTATGCCATTAAATTTATGAAATCAAAAATTTTTTTTATAAAAGCAACATATTTCAATAATTGCCTTCATAAATTTAAATTTTCATTATGACAATAAAAATGTCATTATAGTAATGAAACAAAAACTTTCAATCCACTTTCAATCAACGTTGTTATTGTTATTATGGACAATTTAATCTCATGTTTACGCTCTTAATTGAGAACAAAACATAGTTTTTTCATACAAAAACTACACTGCCCCTGTAGACTAGCTGGTAGTGAGCTAGTCTATCAGCACCGAGGTTGCATGTTCGAATCCCACCAGAGACAGAAAAAAAATAAAAAATAAAATAAAATAAAGTAAAATAAAATAAGAAAAAAGAAAAAAAAGTAATTAAAAAAAATAAAAAAAATAAAAAAATTTTACTTTATTGAAAGTATTAATCCAATGAATAATATTCATGGATCTGATGTAATGTTTCATTAAGTCCTTTTAATGAAACAGGTTTCATTGATTCAACGAAGCGCTGCATAGGTTCCTTTATAATGCAATTTTTCATGGGATTAATGTCAAAATTCGTTAGTATTGTGAAGAAAATTCTTTCAGTGTGTAGTAAGTGAATCGGCAAGCAAAGTAACTGATGAAAAGCGAATGGGCTATATTTTTGCTAAGATAAGAGGTCGACAGAAGTACAGCCACCTTGAGTCTCGTAAAGATTAACGTACACCAGCTATCTAATTTATAATTTTCATATATGTATTTTGTTAAGCATTCATTTGTATGTATGTAATTAGTTTTGTACTTTTTTGTTTCTAGAATAATGCAATTTCTTTCTTTTTTTTAAGTTCTTGTTTTAACTATGCGCCAAGGTTTCATAATTGGCATTATGTTTTCTTTTAGAAATGCCTTTATTTAGATTTTGAAATAAATATTATTATTAGTTGTATTGAGTATTAAAAAGTGAATTACTATGAAGCAGTTTCAGACAACTATCACAGTACAAACACCGAAATTAAAAAAATTTCTTCTACGATACAAGTCATGCAAATATAAGCGATATATTTGATGATATTACAAGGGGCGATGTAATTGCTATGTGAGGAAATTATAAAGGAACATAATTAAAGTGCGTGTGTAAAAAGTGAGTATTTAAAAAACTTTACTTATAAATAATCAGAAGGGTTTTTCTTCTATTTATAAAAATTTAACATAAGAACGGAATGATCTCAGTTATAATAATTATCATAGAAAAGCACTAAATACAAAAATTAACCCATATTCAAGCAATGATATACAATGCGATGAGATTGGTGATGCAATATATGTGTATAAAACAGAAATGGCTGCATTTTAGGGCGTGTTAAAAAAATTTTGTAAGCTCTTGAAATTTAATATATATGACTTTTATTGTATGATGTCGATGGTGGATATTTTTTTATTGCCTTCTTCCTGGTTTAATGTAATATGTTTCTGAAAAAGAAAAAAGGGGCTCAATTTTGAGGCGTGGCATAAAAGTGAGTATAATAAAAGCTAGACATACTTAGTTTTTCAAGGACTTTCTTGGCACGTTTAAAAAAATTTACATTTGGGAGAAGTATCCGAGATGCCATTAGTGGCGCCCAGAGTTTGATGTCGGATTGAAAAGTCACCAAAGGCAAAAATGAAGCCACTGTCAACCCATGAACAACGATATGTGATATAATAAGATCGGACTTTAAATGGCAGCGCTACATATAAAAAACCAAAAGTGCTGTATTTTGGGGCGTGGCAAAAAAAAAATTTTTTTCTGTTTTAGAAACTTCATTTACATATCTTTCATTCTAGGGGGTGACTGGCACAACTTTTTTTTTCGACCCACCCTATAGTACAGTCTATCTTCTGTCGTTGTTGATCTGATCCATGTTTTTATTCGACGAAGTTTAGGAAATGACCTCCAGCTCGTAGTTTTACTGACGAGCATTGAAACGAAAATTTGAAATATTTTTCTTAGATTTGGGTAGATATCTTCATCACAGTTTATTAAAGCATCTACAATGTTATCTGATAGATCAGGCTCAAGTTTAGATCTTAGCTGGAAAGGTGTTTTGAGATCTTCTAAAATAAATTCAATAAGAGGAATGTAACCTTAACCTACAACTCGGTAGTAATCTTCAACATTTGGATGTGATTATTTCGTTCAAATCTTGTCCTTTCGATTGGAGCACAAATAACTTAAACTTTTTCAAAAATCGCTTTAAATTGTTCTTTGGCTTTATTTTTTTTTCTTCAAGGCTCATGATTAAAGTCCTTTTTGAAGATCTATATCGTGCTTTTGTAAAATTACACTAAGCGGCTGTGTTACAACAAGTGTTACACATAATATGTTTATTCCGCAAATAAATTCAAAATTACCAAGTGAGTTCCTTAATATAAAGGTAGAGATGCTACCTTTCCACTCATATAGCTTCTACTATATGATGTACACTTGCTGCAAAGTGTAAAATTGAGTCGTGACGGTTCACCCATATTGTCTCGCAGTTTTATCACAAATACTTTGATAAAACTGCGTTTCGCTTGGAATGATTATATTAAAAAAATTTTGTCGTTTTTTTTAACAAATGATACAACTTTTTGTATTAATGGCACTTTATTGCTTTTAGAAACTGAGTTGTTTGATTTATGGGAATAGCAAGGCGTTTGTTTCGCATTTGCCGCGGTTTCCAGGATTTTTTAACAACTCCATTTTCTGCTGACATTAGATGACACCTATCCGCTCCAAATCCTACACAATTTTTTTAGGTCAAGACCAAAATTAGTCAAAGCTTTAAGAACTATTGATGAAAGTGCCTTCGCATCAATACACACATCAATATCCTTTGAAGCCTCTTCAAATGCGTTTACAACAAAGCCAATAAGTTCTTCCCTAAAAACTTTTTGTTGTATGTTGAAATATCTTTTAGATAAGGATATCTGGCTTTTCCCCGACAAATCCGTGCTTTCGTCAAAAATTATCAAATAGAATTTTGATTCATATAACACATAAATATGTACATAAATATTGCAAATACTAAGGCTTTTTAATAATTCAACCGCACGCATTATAAAGTTTAACGTTTAGTCTTTGGATATAGATGGCACCTGCTGGGATTGAATGTAGAATAATAAGTAATTGAATACGGTTCATTGGAAATATCTATTAAATAACTGTTAGGATTAAGATTTGGATACTTATTGAAAATTTCGTTAAAGATTCAATAAAAAAAAAAAAACAAAAAATCTTGCTGGGATTTCCAAATTTTTTGTACTTTAAAAAAAAATATTATTATTGCGAATTCTTGCACAGAAAAAATTATTGCCGAATTATTTTCAAACAAACGCAACAGTGAGTGATGAGAAGAAAAACATTGTGTTTGTGTGTATAAATAAGACTTCGTTCAAAAATTATTCCAACAAAAAAAATGTGTCTCAAAGCCAGCCGGCGGCTCAGTGCTTACTTGTGTGCGTTTTTTTGATTTTGAAATTTCAGCAAACTTTTTGTTTGATTCAGTTAAATTATTTGTTTCAAAAAATCAGTGTTTTTTTCAGTAAACAACATGCAAATAAATTGTTTGAATATGCAAATTGGTTTATAGGACCGATTTCAAACAAAAAATTGTTTGATTCTACAAATTTTTTGTTTGAATTGGAAAAATAATTTTTTCTGTGTGTATTATCGCAATAAACAAAACATATTTTTATAATTTAGGAGGGGGGTTGGGGGAATTTCCTTATTCCTCCCCCCTGAATCCGCGCCTGCTAGCTCTATATATGGTTTTCTGGCGAAAATGGCTTTAAATAGACCAGTTCTGTTTGAAATTCTCGATAGTTCACTGATCGGGCCGTATGTAAAATCGAAACGATTCAAAATTGATAATATCGTTTTCAGCATCTTGAACTTTATTGAAAAATTGATTGGGCCTGGGTAGACACATGCATTTAACCCTCTACTTTGTTATCGGACCTTTTCTTTCATGAACATTTTTATATGCCAAAGTTTATGTTCCTAGGTTTTAACAAATTTTACCTATAATTTTGTGTTTCTAAGTTCAATAGTTTAGAAAATTAAAAAAGTATCACTCGTAGAACACAAAAGCAAATGAAAGAAAGTAAATTTCCCGTATTATTTCAAAATATGTACAGGTTGTACATATTTTATTTTGTGTTTCTAGGTCCAATACTTACGAAAATTCAAAAAGTACCAGTTAAAGAACAGAAAAGTATCAAAAAGATCCCTCATAGCAGTTGAAGTACCAAAAAGCTGAAGAACGATATTAAATTTCCTGTATTTCCTATTTTGGTACTATTTTTTTCCCCCATTAAAGTATCAAAAATTTAAGTATTTAAGTGGGTGCCCATAATTTAGTATGAATATGTCAATGAATGAAGAAAAATGTTTTGTTAAAAAGTACCAAAAATAGTTACGATTTTCACCCCTTAAACGTTCGAATTTCGAAAAAGTACCAAACTCATGTTCGTATTTTTTTGATAAGTTTCGAATGTGATATGAATTTTATTTCTAAGTTTATTGGCTTAAAAGATAGATGGGCTGAAAAAACGTACCAAAATTCAGGTTTTACCCGTTTTTACCCTAAAAGAGCCGAATTCCAAAAAAGTACCAAACACCTGTCCACTTATTTTTCAATAGAACAACTATAAGTATTACAGTTTTTTGTATCTCTTTTAGCTTCGGAGATAAAAGGTTTCCGAATTTACCCATTTTTAGGGATATTCACATTATTACCGATAGCAAGGCGGCCATAAGATCCCTGGAGAATGTTATCATCACCCGAGAATGCCGGATGTCTCTGGTGGAGATATCGAGACATTCACTGGTCACCCTTAATTGGGTCCCCGGACACAAGGACATACCGGGGAACTGCATGGCGGATTCGTTGGCGTACGCAGGCACCACCTTGAATCGAGACGGTTCAGCATATAATGTAGGTGTTTCACTCCCAAGGAGTAAGCAGCTCATGGCGCACAAGTATCATATTATCGCCAGTCAGAGGTGGCACGTTGAAACTACTTGTGGGGAAACCAGGAAAATCTGGCCCATCATAGATGAAAAAAGGACACGGCGGGCATTACAGTTGTCCAGACATCATCTTAGGAACCTGATTGCGGTTATAACTGGCCACTGGCCCATTGGGAGGCACGCCCAGAGGCTGGGGCTCCCTTACAATGACTTATGTAGAAGTTGCGGCGAGGAGGAGGAGGAAGAGTCAACGGAACATCTTCTATGTAATTGCCCGGCATTCGGAGATCTAAGACTCAAAATGTTTGGTCGAAGAGCCCTTGGGGACAAAACTTGTCTCTCTGATGTTGATGTAAACAGGATCCACTCCTTTACTGAATCGACCGGATGGCTGCGTGGGAACACTAGCAGCCAGATAACATAGGACCCATGGGAGACGGTGTGACATGGTAACACAACGGGAACTAATTAATGGACCCACGTGAGCTGTGCTTGATCACGGCTGCTAATGGAACCTAACCTAACCTACCCCCTAAACATTCGAATTTCCCAAAATCCCGTCTTAGTGGACCGATTTTGGGAGAGACCCACCTCCGCTCAAAATTTCAAATTCTAAGCTTCAGGTGTTTAGGCTGTGCGGTGATAAATCAGTGAGTCGGTAACGTTGCAATTTTATATAAATAGAAGATATGTTGGTTGAACTGTATTGTAAACAAAAAGTCAAGACTTTACTTTTAAATCGCTCTATGTTTATCACACCATTAAAAATATCGATTTTCATCACATACCTGCATGACTTAAGGACAACACTAAATTAAATATCTAAAATCTATAACTCTAACCTGTAACCCATTTCAACAACTGCTGGCTTGTAGGGTATAACTAAGCAAAACAAAAAAGAAAAAACGGTGTAATAAATATATTTGTTTATGAAATGGAAAATTAGAAAATAATTTTGTATATTGACAATAAACAGAAAACTAGCAATTACCACATTCAGCATATTTTCACAATTTTAACGGTTGTTGGTTATTGGTCAAATCCCATTTAGTTACAGCGCGTTCTGGGCAAACGAAAGGGCAGCATAATTCCAACTAAGTTTACACAAAATACAACAAATATTATTTATTTATACAAACATACTTAAATATACATTTAACAACTAATATGTATACGGATAATAAATTTATTGTTTTTACCAATATTTAAGCTAATGAAACAAATATAAAAATTCCAAAAAAAAATATATGTACCAAACAGAAATTGTAACATATTTTATACGATAATTTGTAACAAATTAACAATGTTTTCTATAAAGGGCCAGAACAATTGCTAAAAATTATGGAAACAAATTTGCAATATCAGCTTTACAATTTTTAAAAGGTATGTTAATTCTTTTCCCAAATAATATTCATATAACAAATTTATTAACACACACACGTAACATATGGCACCTTCTATAATTCATTACATTTTTTAAATAAGTCCTTTTAAAAGATTTTTACATTAAGGCTTAGTCAAAGTACATAATTTATAAATGCAAAGTTAGGAAAATCGATCGCATGAGGAGTTCCATAACAAAGCGCAACAATTCTATTTAAAAAACTTTTTCGATAAAAAAAGAAGAAGAAATAATTATTTATTTAAAACATTTGTTGTGGTAAAATAGTTTTTTTAAGAATTAAACAAATCATACATACACTCATCATAAGAGAATACAGGTGGCAGCACTTACACAGGTAACAAATTCAACATTACACAACACAAATGGAAATTTATCTCCGAATACGTCAAACTTCATTTTAAACAAAAATCAAATTGTGGCTCTGAACATAACCCTAAGTCTATACGAGCAATTTGTATTTGTTAACATAAGCAATAACGTCGGCAGAATGACGTCACAGAAATGTTCTATGTTTAACATTTTTTTCAGAGTTGAGTAAACGTATGTCTAAACACAAAACATGAATTTGTATGTAAATACATAAATACTTACATTTTCTTTGGCAACCAATTTATTTTTAATTATTTTTTTATTTTTAATTTGAAAATTTTGTATTTAAATTTTATGTTTTAAGTTTAAAATTTTTCCTTTTTTGTAACTGATAATTGATTTTGACAGCTTGTGTTAAAACATAATTGCTCAGCAATATATTATAACATTTGTTGCTGAACATGTGTTCAAATACATATTTATGCAGTCCACAAGTTAATATCTAGTGTTGGCAATAGAATTTGATAGTTGCTACGGCAATAATTGCCACACAAATTGCTCGTCTAGACTTATACCGTGTTCAGATATAACTTTTTTATTGAGTCAATATTCGGTTTATTGACATAATTATCTTTCTGTTCACACATACACAATTAAGCTTACTCAATTAGCAATTGGCAATTAACTTAGCAAAATGTAAACAACATTTGACATCTTTAAAGAAAAAATAAAATAAACATCTGGCTTTTGCGCAGACCTAATGGATGGACCTTTGTTTTTTGTTGTTTTGTTGTTGGCAAAAATGTCAAAACACTTTGTTTAGTGAGTTGGGTTTTACTTACTAAACACACTTGTGACAGTGCACTGCAGTGTTGCACTTTAATTTTACTCAATATTTATAACAATTTCGTATTAATTGAGCAATAACTAAATTGCAATTTTGTATGTTATTATTTCATTCATATTGATCAATATATTTTTTAATTTTAGTTAAAATGATAAAAAAAATTTATGAAAAAGACTAGACTTTTTGGAAAAATAGTCAAGACCCGTGAGTTTTATTTGCGTTCTCCAAAAAGTTTCTAAAAATTTCCCTTGCTCCCTTGAGCATACTTTTGCGATTTGAAGCCGTCAAACTTCTTGCGATTGGAATTCATAGAACACCTATTATGCGATTTCAAGTCAAGTATATGGCCTCAGCAACTGCGTCTTATGAATGCCATCTTGACGGTCCAATGTTGCTCCACTTTTTCGAGCATTCCCCATCATATTTCGTCAATATTGCGTCGAATGCTGGCTATTAGGGATTCAATTGCTAAATTGTTAACTTAATTTTTTTGTCTTACCTATTTAATAAATACAAATTCAACATGATATTCCCAATTGAGAGCACAGCGAACACAATATTGATCTTTAATGTTTATTTGATTAACTCTTTTAACACTGTCATTGAAAACGTAAGAAAAAAGTTAAACTTTCAGGTATGTGATGAAAATCGATCGATTTCAAACCGACCGTTTTTAAAAGGTGTGACGAATTTCGAACGATTTTGAAATCTATTTCTGAAATAAAGTCTTAAATTTTCGTTCAGAATACACTTCAGTTAACGTATATTATATACAATTTTAAAAAATAAACACTGAAAATAAAAGGAATATGCATTTAAAATCCATTTTAAAAGATACTGAAAACGATATTTTCGGTTTCAAATCGTATCGTTTTTAAAATCGATTTCCATCACATACCTGTTTGTTATTCTTTTTAAGCGTGTCAAACAATTTCAAGGAAATCTTAACGTGAGAAGTGCTGGAAACAATTAAAGGAGACAATTAGTTAAAGAAAATATGTCACAAAACATTCCACTGGTGCACCAAATTCAAAATTTAAGTTTTAGTATTTTCAGGGTTAGGATTATTAAAGTGTTTTCCGAGAGTGAGCATAGGACCTACGGTAATTTATGGAGCGATTTCATGAAATTAAGTTATATATTTTAGACCCTACATAATTTCTACTACTAGAGTTGGTGGGCATTAATATGTGTTTCTGCTAAAATAAGATTTTTATTGCTTAATTAATTTACTTTGTTAATTATTTTCGAATTTTAATATGCTTTTGTGTGGAAGTTAAAAAAGGACAAAAATCACCCCTTAAAAAAGAGGGTTAATTTATTCTAAGCAAAGAATCGCCATACAATTCTACTGAAGACATCTAAAATAGCCTTTTAGCTCAGAAGTACATTTAGTATATTTTTTTGACTTGTATTCACGGCAATGTTGGCACAGGTTTCCAATTTAAAGAAAAATGGGCCAATGACACTTCGGCTTGTAAACCGCACCAGACAGTGATTTTTTATGGGGATGTAATGGAGTCTCATGAGGACTGAGATCTCTACAAAAACGCCGATTCTGCTTGTTTACAAACCCGTTAAGCGAGAAATGAGCCTCATCGCTGAAGATGATTTGACAGTTAAAATCAAGTTTAAGTTCCAATTGATTCTTAACCTGAACAACATACGGAACAGATGGTCCGCTGGCTTTCATTCTTTCCCCAGTTAGATATTTTATAGATCTAAGCCAATTTCTTTCCTCAAAATTGGCCAAATCTTGGATCGGCGTCGGATCCATAAATTCGAGTCCTTGGTCACACTCACGTCTACAGCGATATTGGATTTTTCTATGCAAAGGGTACGTTTTTGATTTGGATGAATATTATCCAAAAGAATTAATTTGGTGATGAGTCTATCAATAGTATTGTGTGTTAGCTGCTTACATGGATGATCATATGCAACGAAAACTTGAGGGGCTCTTCATAAGTTTCGCATATACAGCGCGAATTTCGAAATAAATTTTTACGATATGTTAGCGTTGTTCTGGTATAAGTCTGTAATTTGCCAATGTATATTAAAAAAAAGTATAGTCACTTTTCTAGTATCTCAGCTAGTTTAACAGTTAACCCTATCGAAAGTTCTAAAGGTGGTGCTACGAACCGCGAATTTTTTAGTAAACGCATGGCATGCCTTTCATACTTCATTTGAGTTTTTTACTTTAAGTGACATTAAGACGCTTTTTAAGAGGCAGCAATACAGCTAAAAAATTTTGACAAAATCGGCGGATTTGTTAAAAAGCCGCTCTTGAAAACTCAGGTTTAAAAAGTAACTAACGTTTCACGTTCTACGCTCCAAGGCATCCTACGTTTAAGTGCATGTAAATGGTTGCGTAGGATGTGACAAGGCGTCGAACACGTGGTGCGGAGTACACATTGTCAACGTCCAGTTAAAGATTTGTTTCCAATGAATTTCAAAAGCCTTTATATAATTTAAAGAAGTGTAGTGTATTTTATTTGTTCCAATAATTTTTCATCTATCTCTCGATACCAGTGTTCGAAAATAAACACTAAATATCGCTCCTTAGTGTTCGGTTTGGTAGATTTGTGGAAAACACAAACGCTTATAGTGGTTGTGGAAAAAATTATTAAAAAAAAATAACGTTTCCCTGTTAGTCAACTTTCGAAAACAAAAATAAGACTGTTTTTATCAAACTCAACAGAAGATTAGAACATTTAATACTTTTTTTTTTAATTTTTTTTTATTTTTTTTTTTTTAATTCCCTATGCTAATCCCCGCGAAGCTTGACGCTTGTCTGCAGGAAATAAACCAGAGTCTCTGGCGGGAATCGAACCCGCAACCCCGGGGTTGATAGACTAGCTCACTACTAGCTAGCCTACCGGGGCACTCATACAGTTAGGTTTTTATTAAATCCACAAACTTCATTGCGTTCGTTCAGCTCATTTATGTTCGTTCCATTTGGCTGGTAAAAAAAACCAAACATTTTTTACAAAATACACATACGAAAAAAAAAACAAAAATCCAGCAAAACTTCTTGTTTGTTCATTTCTTTATCAATGTAATAAAAGAAACATTAAAGAACATTAAAATATAATGTTTGTCTACAGTATCACTACTTTGTTCTGTTTTTTAACGAAGAACAGAACATTATATAATGGTCGGCTCTTTCTTGAAAACAGTTACGAACGGTACTAAGGGTTGTTTTCGTCTTCACAATCACTTTAAAAATACATATCGTTCTTGGGTATGTGAACCAAACGCTAAATAATGTACTGTTTATTTTCGAACTCTGCTCGAAACTATTTATTTTTTAGACATGAAAATGTTTATGCACCATAATTTTTGCTATTAAACTATACAAAACTATTGAATTTTGAAATATTAGAAGAAACTTAACGCACACAGAAAAAAATCAAGTTAAAAACGACGAAAACAAGCTTGATTTAAAATTTTTCGGTGGTGATATTGCTTCATACGTTTTTCATGTTAATTCAACCTGAGTTTACAATAACTTGCGAACAACATTTTTTCCTTTTGTAATAACTATAATTCATGTTAATTAAACATTGCAGTAAAGTTAGAGCAAAATGTCATTTAGATTGAAATAACAATCCGAATCACGTTAAATGAAAGTTATTTCAAGTTGAAACAACGTGAATTTCATGTTGAATCAAATTAGTTGGAGTATTATATAACAGTGTGAGGAAGCTTCAGAGTCAACATATGCATTTATTTAAGAATAATTTAAAACACTTACCCCTGTAACACATGTTTCACTTATTTTGTAAACTTTGAAAACTTGATGTACTATTTAACTAAATAATTTTAGTTAAAAGAATACGGGAATAGTCTTCTTTTTATCACACATTTTAAACATGAAATTAAAAAAAATTTACATAATTAAGTATGTATGCATGTTAATTTAACAAGATAAACTTTTGATTTTAATACATAACAGGTTTTTATGGATTCAATATTGAACAATGTTATTTTAACAGTGAATCATATTAAATAAACGTGATTTAAAGTTATTTTAATATTTTTCATTTAAAATTAATATGAACTAATGATAAATTAAAATATATCTCAATCAACATTTCGCAATGTTAATTTTACATTGGTATTTTTTTCTGTGTGCAGGTGCTAGTTATTATGTATATGGTTTCGTTATTGAACCCCCCATATATAACTTAACACAAAATAAGCACGAAGATTGTATGGGCGAGTATTTTATAATCTAATAAATAATATTAATTTTTTTAAATGTTCATAAATTTTTATGGTAAAGACTATAATCGAATGAGTGTTTTGTGAGTTATCGTTGGTTTCCATTCTACTTAATGAACTTTTTTCCATATTTCGAAAATTATGATCCATTTTTTTTTTTTTTTTTTGTTACTTTGCAATTTATAGGTGACCATGAATTTTTTTTTTTGTTTTTTTTCTACTTATATGACCTTCTGTCTGTCTACAAGTGATTTTTTTTATTAATTAAATAAAGAAATCAGAAAGGAACAATCTTTGGGTCATGATAAGCCTGACCATATGATTTCCTTCAACCCTTGAGAGTATAGAAATAACGATAGAATAATAATTAATTTTTTTTTTTTTTGTTAAAGCACTTCATTAAACCAATTTAATAGTTTACTGCACTGTTTCTTCGTGTGTACCCACAACAATTAAATATGCAAAGGTTTTGACATCTAATCAAATGATTATCTTACATTTTTCAGATGTTTGCACTTTTCTGCTTAAACAAACCATTAACAAATATTCATATTAATCCATTTATTTCACCAGGGCAAAATTAATTTGTTCATAAACTCACATCTTTTTCTTTCTTTATTGTTTTCAAATAAATCAGCATGTGTAAATAAAGTAAATGAGTGAATTTTTAATAAAGTGTTTTTCTGTGTATTTTTTTCATCTTCATTTTTCTTGATATATTTTTTTTTTGGCAGTTTTAATGTGTTAATAAAAACCACAAAATGAAAATATGGCCAAATAAAAATATGAAGCTGCAAGCAGGCGAAAAATTGGAAAAAAAATTAAGAAGCAAAATAAATTAACACAAAGTACAATTATAAGTGATTGCCAAACAAGGCGGAGGTGGCGGCCGGTAGTTCAGCCAGCCATACGGTATCTTTCAAATCAGCTGAACTCAGCCCATAACAAATGAATAACACAATAAAAATACCGACAAGATACACAAGAAAAAAAATTCTATTTAATAAGTGATGAGAAATAAAAACGTAAAATAACTCACATTTTGTTTTCTTTATTCGGGCAATTAAGTAAAATGAGACAAGTCGAGATACGATATCACAAAAAAAAAAAAAAAAAATACTGATGTTAAATTAACATGGCAAAATTTTCATTGAGAAACAAAGTAAATTTCTGCAAAAGTATGTCTTTTATTTAAATTAATCATTATTTCATATTAATTTTAAATGAAAAATATTAAAATAACCTTCAATTTGTGCTGAAAAAGGTCAACAGAAAAGAGAAAGACAAAGTGAAAAAACAAAAAATGTACTTGGACTTCAAGAAAAATTCTTGACGAAAGTACGAAAAAACATGTAAAATCAATTAAAGTGGATAATCATTCAGAAAGCAAATTTCGATCTACCAAATGTTTAAATACAATTTGGTTTAAGGATTGATGTTTGACTAGTGACGTCAGCAGTCGTCGATGGCTGCGAGTGTAAGACGGCAAATCCATCTGAGGAGATCGAGTGGTTGCGATCGAAACATGTCATGTTAACCTGCCGGCCAGGGTTCGAGCCCGAGCCACGTCAAGAATGAAAGATTATCAATAACAATTTTAATTAATTTTCATGTTGTAAAATTCCTTTCTTCACAAAAATAATTTAATAAAAATTAAATTTCATGAACTTAAGCCTAATCAAAAATATTAAAAATTTGGATTAAAAACCATAAATAGTTCAACAAAATAACCACAATACTAATTAACCTTAAATCAAATTTACTTAATATTATTCACTGTTAAAATAACATTGTTCATTATTGAATCCATTAAAACTTGTTTTATATTAAAATCAAAAGTTTAACTTGTTAAATTAAAATGCATACATACTTAATTATAAATCTGTACTGAGTCACTATTGACACAGTCACCAGTACTAGTGACTTATTATACCCCAGGCAATGTTATTTACAATAGACATTTAACATGCGCGTGTCATTGGAAATCTACTACTGACGTTGGTACTACTGAATAGGCACTGACTAGGTAGTTCCTTTGGGAACATATGAAGACATTGGAACCAGAGAATCGCTACTACATTTTAGTAAAAGTAGTCCACAATTTTTGTTAGAATACGAAATCATAACGATCTTTTTTTATTATTTCTTCAATTTTTATAGGAATTGTATTTCTCAGTTGTTATTGATAAAATCTTTTTCGTATTAAAGCCAAATATAGTGGCAAATGTTATGTAGTTTAGACACTTCGTTGACAATGTCACCAATATAGTCGACCAAACTGGCGACTTGGAGACACTTGCACCCAGATTTCCTTCAGGGTAGGTACATGTGTATGTTTGTGTGTATGCATGTAATGTTGATTAAAAATCATAGTAAATTTCTGCAGAAGTATGGACTCTATTTAAAATTAACATTGTTTTAAATTAATTTTAACAGAAAAATGTTAAAATAACATTGTTCAATATTGAAACCATAAAAACCTGTTTTACTTGTTTTGTATAAAAAAAAGAAAACAACACCATAAAAAGAAAAACATAAATTTTTTTATTTTTCTTAGTTAAATAGTACATGAAGTTTTCAAAGTGGAATGATGACGAAAACCATATCGGGCTATTCTGCTGATGCTTTTGTTAACAAAGGGGAATACAAAATAAGTGAAACATGTGTTACAGGGCTAAAATGTTTTGAATTATTCTTAAATAAATGTATATGTTGTCTCTGAAGCTTCCTCTCACTGTTATATCACACTCAAACCAATTAGATTCTACATGAAATTCACGTTGTTTCAACTTGAAATAACTTTCATTCAACGGGATTCGGATTGTTATTTCAATATAAACTATATTTTGCTTTGCAATGTTAAATTAACATGAATTGTAGTTATTTTAAAAGAAAAAAATGATGTTCGCAAGTTTTTGTAAAATCATGTTAAATTTACACGAAGTAACAATGAGGCAAAATTATAATAATGTTGTTCTTCATATAAATTTTCATATGATAGTGCATAGAAAATATTCCTGGAAAATATGGAAGGAATAGGACTATAAAAGTATAAAAGCTTTATAAATTTTGTAATTTGACTTTGAATTCACATTCGAAATAATATGAAAATTTATATGTATAATAAAATGTTACTCACTACGAGAACTAATTCCCAGATTCTTTATAATTCAAAATACTTTTGGAGTTCTACGTATGAAGAAGATAAAGGAATTTCCAACACTGAAAACAAACCATTATTTTACGAAAAAAAAAATTTTCGTAGGTATTTTTTTGTAACGCTAAATAAAGTTTAGCTTATATTTCTTCGGCTAGGTTTACACACTTCAACTTTTGCCACTCAATTTCATTTCAATTAAATTTTAAACTTGCCAGTATGATCACACGTAGCAATCTGTTTTAACTTTTTCGATTACATTTGCTTTAAGACAGCAAAAATTTTATTCGAAGCAAATCATAGAGAAAAAGGAAAGAAACAAATTGCATGTAGCCATCTCTGTGCATATGCCTACGAATAAAAACACAAAGCGTGCCGACGTAGACAAGCATCTCCATTTCTTTTCAATGCCATTTTAAAGTTGCCAGTATTATCACACGTAGCAATCTGTTTCAACTTTTTCGATAACATTTGCTTTAAAGTAACGAAAATTTTGTTCGAAGCGAATCATACAGAAAAAGAAAAGAAAAAAATTGCATTCAGCCATCTCTGTGCATATACCTACGCATAAAAACACAAAGCGTGCTGACGCGGACAAACATATCCATACCAACTCCATTACTTAGAGGTTATCTCTCCTAAAAACTCAAAAGTTTAAGCGTGTGAGCCCTGACTGAATAAATTTGCTGTATCTATTTGAAATTCTACAAAACTAATGAAATCGTTTCGATTCTGATATTTATTTTATAAAGGGTAGTCCAACCAAAACGCACGATGTTTATTGTAATTCAAGCAAAATTTTTTTAAAGAATATTCTTAATATTTTCTGTTATTATAAAAGGATCAATGACTCTGAGACATAATTGAGGTTCAATGTCGTTAATGTGCCTAATTATCTCATCCTTTAGCTTTTGAATCCACGGCCTATGGACGTACACTTTTTCTTTTCAAAGAAAGAAGTCTATGCGATATCAAATCACATGAACGTGGGGGACAATTTGCATGGCCTCGACGTGAGATAACACGTCCATTGAATTTCTCGCGCAATAGAGCCATCCTGTTGGAACCACATCCTGTTGGAACCACATTTCATCCAGGTAGGGATGAAACGATACCTCTAAGGTATCGATACTTTACGATCGATACCACATCGAGTAAAAGTATCGATACCTACTTAGTATCAAAAAAAAGTATCGATACTTAGTTACTTGTATCGGTACTTGCATCGGTTTGTATGATAAAAGAATAGAAAGCATCATTTAAAAACGTTCTTATTAGTGTTTTGTTACTACCTATACAATTAAAAAATAACTACGACATATTAGCATTTTTGTGCAAAACGATAAGTGTAAAGGTTGAGACCACTTTTAGCTACCACCTAGTACCAATTTCCTTTCGAAAAATCTTTTTTATCTTAGGAAACAAAATTTTATAGAACGTTCAGGATAACAACCTTCATTCACCTTTTATTCCAGAAATCAACAATGTCACTATGAATTTATTTTAAATGTAAATATGTTTGTATTTTATTTTTAAATTGATACATACAAATCCCGATAATTCGTACCTGATTAATCGTAATTCCCGATAATTCGTAATAAACTGTCAGTCCCTTGAAAAAATCTCGTTAATTCGTAAAATTTCCATACATTTTGATCCCTTCGATAATTCGTAATTTTTTTTTTTCAAATAAAATCGTCTTTACCTCTTATAAATCGTAATTGTTTGCTAACTTCCACTTATAATTAGTAATAAAAACAACAGAAACATGGAAAGAATTATTTTTTGTTTACCGCTATTTTTTTTTGCGTGTGTTTTTGCTTGTGTGTGCTTATTTTCTTAAGATCTGTTTGTTACATGAATAATTTTTATATATATTATTTTTAACAATTGTCTTTGATTTTTTTTTTATTGGTTTCGTAAATAAATTGAAAACCCCCGTTAATTCGTATTAATTTTATTTATACCCTGGTAAAACGAAAACCCCTATAATTCGTCCCTTGCGACTACGATTTATCGGGATTCTACTGTTTTATATAAAGGGTGGTAAAACCATAATCCATGATGTTAATTGTGAACCACACCTTAACGTCAAGTTTTTTGTGCAACTTAAATTGACCTATCTTTCAGTATTTGACAACTTCTACCATTGGGAGGTACACAATTGAGCAGCGCGTTGAGATTAATAAAGCCTTTTACGAAAATGGGCGTTCAATCAAAATGCATTTAATGCACATCGTGAGTTTTTTGGTCAGTATAATCGACCTAATGTTTCCACAATCGGGAGAATTGCGCGTAAATTTGAGCAAACCGGATCTGTAGGAAATGGGAAAATATATGTGCATGCTTCCGAGTTAGTTCTGCGGCTGGCGGCGTCTTCGAAAATGAGGTCGGCCAAGCAATTATCGTGAATGGTGTTCGCTATCGCGGATGATAACGGACTTCTTATAGCCAGAAATTGAGGAAATCGACCTAGACGATTTGTGGTTTATAGGTGTTGACTAGGGATGCCAAACGGGACCAGGTTTCTTGAAACCCCGTATTCGGGATTTTAATTAAAAAAAAGGGATCCCGGGACGGATCGGAATTTTTCGGGATTTCATATATAAAAGCCAATTTTAAAAATACCTATAATTATAATTTAATGTTTATGTATAAGAATTAAAACAAATTAATTCATGAAGAAAATTAAACTCATTACAAAATAAAACAGTTTAATGTATTCTTTTAAAGTAATATGGAAGTATTATGTATTAAAACTTATATTTTTAAAAGATTCTTAAACAAATTAATGACGTTAGATAATTGATACCTTATTTTATTGCAAACATATGCTGCCGACGAAACCAATATTCACATTCAACACTTCTGGGTGGTATCGTAAATAAATAACTACACATATGCTGTATGACAATATTTAATTTAATATATAAATTAAAATTTTTTTTTTTTATAAATTTATTCACACCAATATTTCGGCACTTCCTTTAAGTGCTTTCTTCAGGGTTTTTTTCTTTTTAACAAAATTAACAATTTTTTAAAAACAAATTTAACAATAAAATGACAAAACTAAAAAAATTTTTGTAATTGAATATAAAAATATTTTTCAATACCAACTATCTATTTACAATATACATAAATTTTTAACTTCCGTTTCTATTTTTATAAATTAAATGACTATAATTTTGTGCTACATTTTCAGTATCTGACTTGAAATTAATTCTCGACATTTTCGGTACTCTTATAATTTGTAACATTTCCAACATAAATCTACGTTTGTAATTATTTTCTGTGTTTGTATTATCAAAATCTGGATTTAGATTTAGATTTAGCTATGAATATAATTGAAGAAAAATAGAATACAATAAGGGAACATACGAATATAGAAAAAGTTTTATTCTAACGTATTCTAAGATTTTGTATAATAGATAATAGATATTTTCAATTAGATAATCACGTTTATATTCAAATGAAAGGACTTCCTATGGGTTCGCCAGCTTCTCCAATTGTAGCAGATATAGTTATGGAAAAATTGGATTTCGGTATTCGGGATTGGCAACCCTAGTGTTTACTTGTCAAACGGTTTCTTGATAACGTTACTGCTGCTCCAGCTTTGGTAAATAATCAAAAATTTAAGATTAATTTCAATACCAAAGTGAAACGATTACTTTTGACCGATACCGAGTATTTTTTTACCGATACTACTTGGTACTCGGTTCCTAAGTATCGATTACAAAAATACTTGGTACTTATATAAAAGTATCGAATATGTACTTGTATTTACTCGTATCGTTTCATCCCTACATCCAGGTCCATATCCTTAATTTTTGGCCACAATAAGTCCGTGATAATGTCACGATATCAAACACTATTCACGGTAACTGCTTGGTGGACCCCATTATATAAGAAGTACGGCCCGATGACGCAAACACACGAAAACACACAAAAGCGTAACTGTTTGTCTCATTTGCTCAATTGCGGCAGTTCTGCTTGTTAAAGAATCCACTGAGGTTAAATTGTGCCTCACGAAGTTCACGAAATGCATTTTGATTTGAACTCTCATTTTCGTAAAAGGATTCAACAATCTTAACGCGCTGCTCAATTATGTGGCTCAGCGAATAAAGGCCTAACGAACTAACGCCTAAAAAAAAAATGAAATAATGCCTAAAAATTGCAACAAAAAATTATATAGGAATTAGGCGGTTGTTCATTATGAAAGAATGTCTAATATTTTAGGCATTCCTTCATTAAAATTGTTAGGTGATTTTTCATAATGAAAGAAAGCCTAACAATCAAAAATGAAAAAACGCCTAATTAGATATTTATTCATTTTTGATTGTTAGGCTTTCTTTCATTAATGTTAGGCGATTTTTCATTTTGCTTAAAGTGTGATTTTTATTACTATTATGCGTGAATTCAAAATTTTACAAAATGTTAAAATAATGGTATTAATTTTCCCTTTTACAAAATGCATACACTATCTTGTAAACATTCTGTAAAAGGGAAAATTATTAGTTTTTAAAATTATAAAAGTAATTGATTTTTAATTTGTTATTGTTTGTTTTTTTTTTTTAAGGTGACACCCGAAGTATTTTCGGTTTTCTTAAAAAGAACACGGACTACATCAGCTGTCGAGGCTTATAACGGCGTTATTGGCCGCATCATTCAAAAAAATGGAAATTACATTTTTTCCTTTCAAAATATATTTTCAGCATTTTAATTCCAGTTGTTAGGTTTTCTTTCATTAGGTGTTAATTCATAATGAAAGAAACCCTAACAATTTAGACTTTCTTTCATTTTTATAATTAGACTTTACTTCATTTTTAAAGTTAGACGTTCTTTCACTTTCTTCTTAGGCGTTCTTGTTTAGGCATTCTTTCATTTTGAAAAATTCGGCGTTAGTTCGTTAGGCCTTTATTCGCTGAGCCCAATTATGTACCTCTTGTTGAATTTGTCAAACACTGAAGCAAAGAAATGTCAAATTAAGTTGGTCAAAAAACTTGACGTAAAAGCGTGACTAACAATTAATATCGTGCATTATGGTTGGACCAACCTTTATAAAGAATTTTTTTTCTTGGTTTTACGAAAAACAATATTCTGAAATCTTTTATTGAATTAAAAAATATATTTGTATATATTTATTATTTTTTTTATTGGTTTATTATTCTAAATACTTAAAAAATTTTTAAGTTTTCACACCCATTATGCAGGCCAATGCCGACAACAATTTTAAGTCATTTTCAAATCGCTCATTTGCTGCAACGTCGTCACAACTTAAAAAACTTAGGCCCTAATTATATAAAACAACACTTCGTGTTTGCTTTCAACGTAATTCTTTGGCAATGCGTTTTACATAATAAGGGCCTTAATTTTGGAATTAGTGACAGAAATATTCGCTATGTTCTTTCTTTATCTTGTGCATAGAATGAGTCTTTATTTATTTATACTTTCCCCGTTTAAAGAAAATTATTTTTTAATACTGCCGATATTAAACAATAAATAAGCGATTCTTAAAAAGTTGTTGTGTATTTAACACAAACCGCTGACTTAACGTTAACAAGTGTTGTAAAAAATTTCGATTACGTTGTATGCTGTACCAGACGAAACGTTGATTACGTTCAGTGTGATATTGACTGTATTAAGGGCTCCAATATATACAACGTATCAACACAACTTGGGGATATTTTCGGAGAAAACATGGTTAACTTTCCTCAGGTTGGTGGGATAAAGCGCCAAATTCCTACAAAGTTTCGAATTTCTATATTATAAAGCATGACATGGAATAAAAAAAGCACTAGAATTTACACAAAAAAGCACATTTATAAATTAAAAATGTAGAAAGGGAGAATTAATCTTCCCCTCTAGGAGTAAATTTATTGATTTATTGTGGGGGTAATGTTATGGAGTAAACCCAAGCAAGTCGATTAACGCCTTTGCTGGGTAATACTGTTAATATTTTATTATTGGTAAAGAGTCAGATCGAACTATAAAAGTCTTAATCTGCCTTCTTTTTTTTAAGAATTTATTTTTATTTATTTGATTTCCAATACAACAAGATACAAATCTTATAATTATAGTATTGGATTTTTACAATTAATTTCCAAATAAAACTCCGACTTGTGTCTTGTTAGTTCAAGCGTCCATCAGGGAATGATTTTATTTAAAAAAAATGTTTTTAAAGAACAATGTCAAACTCAAATAATCCGTTAATCGTTTTACATATAAATAAGAATTGAGTATTTTTAAAAACAAAAAAAATTAGTGCCAATAATATGTGCTGCATTAGTAAGAATAAGGTATATTTATAAAACAATCAGATTAACATATTTCGCAAGAGTGTAAAAATGAGAATGGTCCGCTACAAAAGTACTTTTCAGTTTTTTTTCCAAACGTTATAAAAAAATTTCGATATGTTTAAATAGACCCCAGGGATGGAAACACATTTGCCTTTAGTTTAGATGTAAACATGTTATTAATGGCTTAATCTCTTATTTGCTTGTTTAATTTTTTAACAATGAGAACCATGGCTGTCAGATATGGCGATTTCTCGCCAAACGTGGCGATTTTGAATCGTGTTTGGCGATGGGATTTCCCATTTGGCGACTGGCGACTTTTATGGCGATTTCTGATATAACTAGCGATTAACTTAGCTATTTTTACCATTTATATTATTTTGGAGATTTTGTTTAACAACTCGTAATTTTTTGTTATCATTACCCCGGGTCTCCACGTAGCAATATTTATTGCGGCAAACGTCAAATTTTATTGCTCCATAAAATTTGCGACGTATAGACCGCATATTGCCATGAGTGGCAATCCATTGCGCAATGATTGCTCTTCTTATTGATTGAGCAATTATAGCTTAGCAATCTGCTGTCAAATCAGTTGTAATTTATCTGACATTTCATTTCTCTGTACGGTTGGTTATTTATTAGTGTGTTTATTTATTAAAAAAGCAAGTGAAAAAATACTTCAACAAAATACAGAAAAAGATTTTATATATTATATTTTTAAATAAACGTCAATATCAACAAAAGCAAACGACGAATTTGTTTTTTTTTTTTTTTGTATATTTTTATTTGCTCAATAGAACAATACAAGTTTTAGGTTTTTTTCATACGCAAATAAACAAAAAAAGCAATACAAAACACAGCTACCACAATTACAATTAATTATTTTATTAATTTAATTAATTAATTTAAAAAAGCAAATTTAACAATCACTTCAAAACACAACATAAAACATTTGTTATAAATACAGCCACAAAACTTTATACAACTACTCGAGGTGAAAATTGCAAATTTATGGCAAAGCAATAACAAGTGTTCTCCAGCAATATAATCAGCAATCATTTCTCCATTGTTCTGTCATTGTTCTGCCGACGTTATTGCTTGTACTTAGCAATAAAAATTGCTACGTGGAGACCCAGCGTTACTAATAGATAAAAACATATTAAGTGAATTTTATATTCAGTCACTATTTAATTCTAATAGTATGTATGTAATTCTAATAGTATGTAGGTCAAAACTCCAGTAATGAAATCGGTGAGGCTAAAGTGTACGATCCTATAGACTTGTGTACTTAATTTAAGTTTTTAACTGAATACGTATATGATCTCCATTTTATGATATTTAAAAAAAAATTACAGAAACAACACAAAATTTACTTTGGCGACTTTTTTTCTCAGCTTTTGGCGATTTTTGACTGAAAAATTATACTAGCGTTTTTTGTATGCAAAATTTAATTTAAAAAAAAAGAAAATTTTACAAAAACTGAACAAAATCGACGTTTGTTGATTTTTGGCGATTTCTGACATCCGGTTTGGCGATGGAGCTTAAAAAAATCTGACAACCCTGATGAGAACTATTGTGAAAAATTCAATACCGAATTGTACTTACGATAAAAATTGCTTAATTTAAGTAAAAAATTGCTTAATGTAAACGGACACCTTGTACCTTTTAAGATAACAAATTCCTAAATTTCACATAAAAACATTTTCGTCTTAAGATATCCCGGGAACTACAAAATTATTTTTTCCCGTATCTCTGTAGATTATACAAAATCTATTCGGTATAAATAAAATAAAGCCGTTAAAAAAGGCCTTAATACAATTAATAAAGCACACATAATCTCATAAAAAAAACCTTATGAATAAAATAATCGTTATTCTTTAACACTTTTATTAACACGATAATGTTTTAATGTTGTAAACGTATATAAACTGTGTCTATTAGATCATTAACTTAAATTCTTGTTGCTTTGTGTAATTTTTAATATTTCCATTAATTTAATTTAGTGCCGTTTCATCACAACACAATCCCTCGGGCATTCTTTGACAACCAAAAGTTTTTGGGATATGCATGCAAAAATGCCGTAGTTGATAAAGATTTGCTAAAAGGTGTGCAGTAAATGCTTTTTTTCCTTCTTGCAAATTTTTGCAGTTATAAACCATTTTAGTAATAAAATTTTTCATGGCTTAAATAATAAAATCCATTAAAAATAAACAGTAAAAGGCTGAAAATTTCATTATGACTTCGTTTTCTGGGAGGTTTTACTCGGGACGCCGCACAGTGATTCGGCTAGAGCATGCTAGCGGGACAATATTCATGACGTAATTTCCATTAACCACTGATAGCGTCTTGTAAGGAACCCAGGTACCGAATTCCAAAAATTTATTTGTTTATCACCTCATAAAGGTATCTTATCAGGGGGTCAAAGTTACCCATTATAAGAGAGGTAATTTTCGTTTGCAAATCAGTTGCATTTTATGCACACTTGTGGTAACATATTTTAAAATTTGTAGAAAAGTGGAATGATTTTTTTGTTGGAATATTCTGTTGAAGGTATGTACTACATATGGCTTATATTTTTTATAAAAAAGATGTATACTTTGGTGTTATATCAATTTGTAAATGTATAGATAAATCCAGCAAATTTTACATTAATTGTAAACTTTAAAGATTAGCAACTTTTTTTATCCACATATATTCACCTAGATTTTTATATATGTAATACCTACAACATTCAGAAACAGATTGATATATATTGTTGGGGTGTAGATGGGGCTGGTTACCTGTAGCTTGGGTACGTAGTTCGGACTAACAAAGTGGCCGGGAACCTTACTCAAGTGGTTTGTTGAGACAGGTCAATTAGCGGCTGGCGCGCACACACTCACTCACTTTACGCACTAGAAAAACCCACCCTTAATTTGTTGGTGGTTCGATGGCTCTTTTATGTTTAAATAAAAATCACTTTCTTTTTATTTCTAATTTTATTTAATTTTAACTTTGGCCCAATACACATTTAATTTAATAATTTTTATTTTTCTTTTAATTCAGTTTAGGTCACAATTTTCCTTTCAGTTTTCAATTTTATTTTACAACTTTATCTAATTTCTAGTTTTATTTATTTTATTTAATTTTTCTTTTAAATTGCCGGCGTCTGGCTGAACAGAAGTTTTATTTTGCAATTAAAAAAAGCGAATTGATTCTACAGGTGGCGTTAAAGCACAGCTGAGCCACATATCACATGAGGTGTTGCCAGATGCCACGACCACATGTAGTCCCGTTGCACACGGTCAAAATAGTGGGAAACATAACGCCCGGTTTACACCAGCCAGACGCCAACATACACCCCGCCTTGCAACGGTGGTGCAACATAATATCTCATAAGAGAAGAATGAAAATAAAATACATAAAAAAAAGATTAAAAACTCAAGAAAAAATCAAAGTTAAAATTAACAATAAATTATATTTAGCAAATCAACAAAAAAAGGAAAAATTAATTTAAATAGAATTAAAAAAAAACTTAAAAATAAACGGCGATAAAAATAGGCAGCTTCCCGTCTTCAGCACCACTCTTTCTTCAAAACACGGTGTCTTGGACTTGGATCGTCTTAGGCTTCCTCATCGCTGGCCTTATCAAACGTCGGGTCCAGAAATCATGTTGTAGGCTGTGCTGAAGTCCCACTAAAGAAGATACTGTTTATTCGAAAGGGCAACCGTAAGAAGAGGGATTTTAAGTGTCATTTTTGGGCAGAGCTACTAGTTTGTGTATCGGCCGAGTGATTACGCCACTTTGCGTGTTTAATTCGGCTACTCGCACCTTGGCGTCACTTCCGCGATTGACTCGAACAATACGGCCTAGTCGCCACTCAGTTGGACAACCTGGTTCACTTTTTAGAGCCACGAGATCGCCTTATTTTAGGTCTAGCTGAGGGTGTTGCCACTTGTTGCGTTTATTAAGCTCTTTCAGATACTCCTGCTTCCATTGGCGACAAAACTCTTGTTGTAGGGCCTTAACTTTACGCCACCGATTTACAATGCTTAGGGGTGAAGACAACTCTTCGGGTTCAGCAGGGGTGAGCATAGATGTCCCTATCAAAAAATGGCCTGGGGTAAGAGCAGACAAATCTTCAGCATTTTCCGACATAGGGCCTAGCGGACGCGAATTGAGACACGCCTCTATTTTTGCCAAAACGGTTGAGAACTCCTCGAACGTAAATTTAAGTTGACCAGCTGACTTTTTAAGGTGCATTTTCTTATTTTTTACCTTGCTTCCCATAGTCCTCCCATGTGAGGTGCTGCAGCAGGGATAAAGTGCCACGACAAGCGCTGGTGACCATAATTTTCAACAGCCGTGTCGCGAAGCTCTTTCACGTGCTTGGCGAAGTCTGCGTCGATTTCTCGAGCGGCGCCAACAAAGTTTCTGCCGTTGTCAGAATAGATGCAGCTTGGGCAACCACGACGGGCGACGAAGCGGGCCAAGGCTGCTAGAAAGGCAGGGGTAGACAAATCGCTAACAGCTTCAAGGTGAATCGCCTTGGTAGAGAAACAAACAAAAAGACAGACATAGCCTTTGGAGATTCTACAATACCTGCCAGTGAAACTTTTTATCTCGAACGGGCCAGCAAAATCAACGCCAGTATTCGTAAAAGGGCGACAAAGGGTAGTTCTTTCTTGGGGCAAGGCAGCCATTATTTGATTTTGCAGCTTTTTGCGGTAGAGAACACAGACCTTGCAGTTACGAACAACTGTTTTTAACAGATTTTTTGCCCGAATGATCCAGCACTCCTGCCGGACTACAATTAAAACTAGCCGAGGGCCTCCGTGAAGGACTAAAGTGTGAACGAATTCAACATACAGGCGAGCCAATCTACTGCCATACGCCAAGATAATAGGGTGATTTTCATTGTAGGACAGACAGGTAGTAGAGCTTAGACGACTATTAGCCCGAATAATATTGTCTTTATCAACAAAGGGGGTAAGTGTCAACAGGGGGCTCCGTGGCGCAATTCTCTTACTCGCTTTAAGACAGTTAAACTCCCCTGAGAAGTGAATTTGTTGAGAAAGATAAAATAAGCGATTTCTTACGAACTTTAACTCATTTGCCGATACCTTTAAAGAACCATAAGCGACCTTTTCGCGCCTTTTTGTACTTGCCAGGGCAACAAATCGAAACATGTAGGCGATTACGTGATACGCTCGTGATAGACTAGAAAACCTGTCTAGAATGTCTTCTTTATCAGCAGATCTAGCAACAAAAACTTGAGCTCCTTTCGACTCTTCTGCCGTCTCGAACTCCACCGCTCCTACGGGCCACGAAGATTGCTCCAAATTGAGCCATTCAGGTCCGTGCCACCAGAGCCTATTTTCTATCAAATCCGCAGGGATCAGCCCCCGGGTTGCTAGATCGGCAGGATTATCACCTGTAGCCACGTGACACCAGTTTTTATTCCCCACTTTTTCTAATATTGTAGCCACTCTATTTGCCACGAATGTTTTCCAGCTACAAGGTGGTTTTCTCAGCCAAGCTAGGACAATTATGAAATCGGACCACAAATAAAGGGGGGATTTGTTCACGTTAAAAGTAGGTACCACATTGTCGACTAAATTTGCCAAAAGAACTGCTCCACATAACTCCAAACGAGGCAAAGACGGCTTCTTTATTGGGACCACTTTCGTTTTACATGTGAGCAAACTTGATAAAACTTTATCTTTGAGCTGTACCCTTATATATATTGTAGCTGCATACGCCAACTCAGACTAGTCACAGAACCCGTGAAATTGAATAGTACAGCCAGGCGAATATTGAACCCAACGTGGAAGCTTTATTTTTTCAATATCCGCATAGTTCGCAACAAAAGTCTGCCATTTCTGCAGAGCCACTGGTTTGATAGCCTCGTCCCACTTGATCTTATCAAGCCACATTTGCTGCATTATAATTTTTGCCGCAACTACCACCGGAGCTAACCAACCTGCCGGATCGTATAGCCGAACAATGGTAGAAAGAACCTCTCTTTTCGTGTATGAATTTTTAAGCGCTATCTTCTCGTACGCAAAGAAAAATACATCTTCTGCCGCATTCCAGCGAATCCCTAACGTTTTTGTTGTGCTTTTTTCATCGAGCGACAAAAATGAAGAATTAAGCAGGTGATCATGGGGTAAATTTTTCAAAATTTCTTCAGAATTCGAGGTCCATTTTCTGAGCTCAAATCCCCCCATGTCCAGAATACCAATTAATTGTTCTCGTGCCACCAAAGCATCAGCAACTGAATGGGCACCAACTAGGGCATCGTCTACGTACATATTCTCCCATAGCGCCTAACGGAAAACGTCGTTCTTCATCACTCGCCAACTGTACAATGGTTCTAAGGGCCAAATATGGGGCACAATTTACACCAAAAGTCACCGTTTTCAGTTGGTAATCAGTAAGTTCTGCACTATCACTGCTTTGAAACACAATTTTCTGGAACGGCCTATGCGTGGGAGTCACCAAAATCTGCCGGTACATTTTTGAAATGTCCGCATTAAATACAAACTGAAAAAATCGCCATCTCAACATCAGATTTACTATTTCAGCTTGCAAAATAGGGCCAGTGTACAACAAATCATTTAAGCTTCTGCCATTTGCCGAAGGACTTGAGGCATTAAAAACTACCCTCAATTTCGTAGTTGTACTTTCAGGCTTAAAAACGCCATGATGGGGTAAATAATAACCAGGGTCACCTCTAGCATTTTCTGCTTTTTCCATATGCCCTAGGGTTAAATATTCTTTTAGGACCTCATCGTACTGGGCCTTACGCTCAGCATTGCGCATCAAAGATTTTTCATTTCTCAGAAATTTACAAACAGCTATATGCCTATTGGGACCAAGCCACAGCAAACTATTTTTGAAAGGCAGACTCACAGTATATCTCCCTTCAGAGTTTCTAGTGGTAGTAGAATTGTAGATCTCCTCACATTTTTTATCTTCTTCTGATAAAATACGTCTCTGAGACACCTCTTCTAACTCCCAAAACTTCGATAATTGGTCATCAATTGCAACTTTTGTCATATGAGACACTCTTAGTATTCGAGGGGAAACTCTAGCAGGCATTGGACCTGTAACTATCCAGCCAAAAATGGTTTCTTGAGCCACTAAAGATTCAAAAACACCATGCTTTACTCCACCACGAAGAATACAATAAATCAATTTTACTGCTTTCATAAAACTTCGGATCAGCATAACACAATTTGGGCAGCTCAATCTCTTTTTGTGGCAAAAATGAATGTGTTGGAATACTACCCGTTACTCGAGGGACAACAAGGGCCTGAATACTTAGAGCCACGTTCTGATCGAAAAGAGAAACAATAGTAAAAACTGCCATTTTCTTTCGAACTAATTATCTCTCCGCCTAAACCTGAGACTTTTGCAGAAACTGGATTAGTTGGCAACTTCAATAATTTTTGTATCTTTTCTGAAACAAAACTTTCATCCGAACATGAATCTATCAGGGCACGAACTTTGTAACAGGAACCAAAACTTAAAATGTTAACCCAGGCTGTGGCTAACATAACCTTTTTTGCAACAAAGGTATGATGTGACTGAACTACACTAGAAGGGCCGGCAACATTAGTGGACTGTATTTGCCTTTGCGTATTTTGACTCTGAGCTTGAGAATTAGTGTTTGCTTGGCTTTGATTATTGTTGTTATTATTTCTTACTATATCTCTATGTATCAAAGTATGATGTTTTTTACTGCATCTAGAACAACCATTAGGACTACTGCAATCTCCATACAAATGCCCCATAGTAAGACAATTAAAACAAAAACGAAATCTTTTTAACGTTGAAACACGATTCTTGTAATCCATGCTCAAAAATTTATTACAAACACTAATCTTATGCCTCTCTTTGCACAATTTACATGAGCTCGAGTCAACTTTTGTGTGATGTGCCTTAAACTGCTTAACTTTTGTAGAACTATTATTATTATTTAAATGGCCTGCTTGGGAACCACTGGCAGCTATACTGTTCGCTACTATTATGTCAGAAACACTTTCCAGGGCATGAAATCTATCGGTCAGAAAATTATTTAATTCTTCCCATTTGGGAACCTCTGTTTTATTTTTTACCGATGCAAAGTATTTTCTGAGAGCCGAGACGAACATTGAAAAACAAAAATCGGGTCCCATGAGGCAATATCTACCTTATATAATTTGAGCACCGAAATACAATTATTAATTTCCCTTTGGAGCCTTTTTATTTCCGCAGCCGTTTCTCGTTGACATGGAGTCAAATTAAATAAAGTTTTTAGCTGACTATTTATTAACACCCATTTATTCTCATATTGGGATTTTAAGTTACCCCACGCGATTTCAAAATTTTCTGCCGTGAGGGCAATATTTCTATTTATATCCCGGGCCTCACTATCCGTTTTTTGAAATAAATAAAACAATTTTTCTACAGGGCTAAGTCTAGAATTGTTTATGTAGATTGCCGTAAACATGTCCCTGAATGTGGGCCATGAAACGTAATCGCCATGAAAAACGCCAGTATCACAAGGGGGTACAGGTATTGAACAAAGATTGGGAGCCACTGCTTCCTTACTTTTTTGTTTCTCATCGTCTTCTACCTGTTTTGCATTCGCCAAAATATTTAAACATTTTATATAGGTTTTTCGCACCAGAGGAAATTTTGTCTTGACCGCTATTAATTCCTTTTTTTCCTCTATAGTGTCCCCGGAACACTCGCCATAAATTTTCTTAAATTTCTCCCAACTTTTCTCTAACTCGCTTTTCTCGAACTCGAACGCAACATTGGTATACGTTGAAAAATCTTCTTCTTTCAACATAACCTCCATGTTCGTTATCTCATCTGCAGCCTCAATAAATCTTTCAAATGTAGACATTTTTTATTTTAAAAATCGAACAAAATAGTCGAGTTGTCTTAAGAGCAACAAAAAATTAATTCCCAGCAAAAATTAAATTGAAAAAAAATTTACGCGCTGGCAACACTTTTCCTTTTATTTATGAAAATAAAACAAATTAAGGCAAAAAAAATTTTTGTTGGATTTATTTATAAATTACAACAATTGACGCCAATACTTATTGGGCTACAAAATAAATGCCAACAATTCGACGAGTAACGGGTAGAACCGGCGAGTAAAAAAAGATGGCTCTTAAAATTTTATGGTCTTATTTTTGGCGCGACGTAACCTCAATTTCTCGCGACACAATATATATATAATTTCCAAATTCCACAGAGTACGTACCTTATTATTCTCTTCCCGGGAGAAGGACCAAATGTTGGGGTGTAGATGGGGCTGGTTACCTGTAGCTTGGGTACGTAGTTCGGACTAACAAAGTGGCCGGGAACCTTACTCAAGTGGTTTGTTGAGACAGGTCAATTAGCGGCTGGCGCGCACACACTCACTCACTTTACGCACTAGAAAAACCCACCCTTAATTTGTTGGTGGTTCGATGGCTCTTTTATGTTTAAATAAAAATCACTTTCTTTTTATTTCTAATTTTATTTAATTTTAACTTTGGCCCAATACACATTTAATTTAATAATTTTTATTTTTCTTTTAATTTAGTTTAGGTCACAATTTTCCTTTCAGTTTTCAATTTTATTTTATTTTACAACTTTATCTAATTTCTAGTTTTATTTATTTTATTTAATTTTTCTTTTAAATTGCCGGCGTCTGGCTGAACAGAAGTTTTATTTTGCAATTAAAAAAAGCGAATTGATTCTACAGGTGGCGTTAAAGCACAGCTGAGCCACATATCACATGAGGTGTTGCCAGATGCCACGACCACATGTAGTCCCGTTGCACACGGTCAAAATAGTGGGAAACATAACGCCCGGTTTACACCAGCCAGACGCCAACATATATTATAGACCCCGAAAAGGCCCGCAAGTAAAATTATTTAATTTTTTTCAGAACGAGTCGTGGCTATGACGAAAATGGAGTTTTTGAAGAATGGCTAAAATAAGACAAAACTGAACGGAACAATGGCATTTTTTATTATACATATTAGTGAAAAATTCAATATGTCTGATGAATCTCTAAAACAACTCAAAATTAAAATATCAAGCCTTTCAGCAAAATTCAGTCAAAAGTGGACTTCTTTAAAGTATAACAAAGAAATGTTTATAATCAAACATAAAGAATGGTAAGAGGGATCCGAAATCGAAATAAAGATGTGTTCTAACCATCCGTGCACTTCAACATCATCAGCTGCTCTCTCCGTAGGACGACCCAGAAAATCATTTGAAGACTCATCAACGAAAACGAAGAGACGGAGAGATCTTTTGGAATCGCGAACTGCAAGTGAGCTTCTTACCGCAGCTGAGTTAGCTACTCGAAAAGAAGGGCATCGAAGTGTTGCTAAACAGATCCATAACGTCGCGGTGAGTAAGACTAGAGAAAAGAATAAGTGTTCTGAACAAAGTCGGCAGTTAACACCAGACGAAGCTTTAGCTTATTATGTGGATTCTAAAAAAAAACCCTAAAAAAGGTTAAAATCATATAAGAGAAGTTTGCGCTAAATATAATCTAGATATTAACATCCATATGGGTTTTTGTCTTAAAGGGATTTTAGGAACGGTTGCTTAATTGTTAACAAATGTTAACATTTAAAAGGAATTTAAAGCAAGTTAAGGATGGGAGCTTTGAGCAAATGTGAATCGATTCGAAAATAATTTAAGTTCTGAGTCGATTGGAATACTAAAAGATTGGTCTAGATACAAATCACATAACATTTACAATTTTGGAATAAAAATTAAATGTAGATGTCGAAATTGAAGTAACAGATTTTCGAAAAAAAAATTTTTTTTTATTTGTTGCGAAAGCTATTGTGGGCATCTAAAAAAATTGAATATGTATCAAAATATGCATTAAAAATTCAAAATATGCGCTATAAAACTAAAAAATGCTGCAAAAAGGCTCTTTTTACTAAAATATGTCAAAAAGTGCTGCAAACGGTAAAATATGCTAAAATATGCACTAACAAATCGATGACCGAATTCATAAACAGGTCTAAAACGGATAAATATATTGTTTCTGCCGTCATTAGTCGCGCAAGGAAAAACATGCAATTGCATATTATTGGTTTCCCTGGTAAATAAGTAACACTACATATTTTTCATGTAACACTACATATTTTTCAACTTTTTTGTCTTAAAATAGCTTGAGATACTAGGAATACATAAATATACATAATAAACAATTGAAATAATTGAAGAAAAAATATTGTCCCGCTAGCTTGTACTAGCCGACACACTGTGCGCCATAATGAAAATGGAAATAAATTTAGTAGAAAGCCAAATACAAATTATGTCTCTTCTTAGTTCCTCGAAAGTAATTTATTTGTTTGTTATTTATGCTTGATTTTTGCGCTCTTAATTTTAAGAGTTTCTTTTTATTATTAGCAAAAACTAATATAAAGTATTTGATTTGTTGGACTTTTAAAATGATCAGAACTGGGACGCAGTTTTTCAGATATTTGAAAAGATATCAACCTTAAATGCTAAATTTCTTCAGTGGCAAGATTTTTAATAACTTTACTAAAGTAAAAGTGCATTTCGGGCAAAAGCTTTTGCATCAATCGAAACAAATGGTATACAGAAAGAGCTAAAGAGAAAGAGTCTAGGGTTAGGTAAAGTTTCCCATTGTCCATTTTATATATATAATAGGTTTTTACTGATAAAACAACTTAAGAACGAATACTGCCTTAAGAAACTATATCTTTGTAGATAAAAGTTTAATTTTTTATATGCTCCCTAAGTATTGTTCAAAACTTTGTCTGGCAACACTGCTTCAAGTTCTTTTTGAGATAATTGGGTCTCTTAATAAAATAGTAACTATCTCTAATTCGAGATCATTAAAATAGACTTTTATGCAATCAATAAGCAATTACAATTAGTCTTGGGCTTAATCGTTCATTTAGGTGACCGGTCATTATCGTTCAGTTAAAACAAAAGAACTAGTTCGTTCTTTTCGTTCACTCGGTCTTTTCTGTCAGCGGTCTTTTGTGTCAGTCGGTCTTTTGTGGCACTTGGTCTTTTGTGGCCTTCGTTTAGTCATTCACAATTGATTGAATACGGCAATGTGTTAAAAGAAACAAGTATAGCATACTTGTATGATGTTACACTCAAAATATTATGTAAGTAAATTCAAAAGAATATTAAGTTTGAATAACTGAAAATTTAATTAGAAAACGGAAAACATTTAAAATAAAGGAATTTTGCGGCTTTTTTTAATGTTAATTTTAAAACGTAGAAATTCTTTAAAAATTAATAAATTTTTCTATTATTTAAAATAAAAATATACAAACTACAAAAAATTCATTCAAAGTTTTTTTCAGTAAATTTTAACTCAATTTAAATTACATACTAATGTTGTTTTCTTTTCTACAAAAAATGTGACATTTTATTTAAAAAAAAATGCGATTTGGTGTATGTTTCTTAAAAATTTTGATCCCGTAAAGGGTGGCTTGCTTTATTCTAAAAAACTCAACCTTTTCGGGAGTAAAATTTTAAAGAAACAGAAACCAAATTGCATTTTTTTAAATAAAATGTCACATTTTTTTGTAGAAAAGAAAACACCATAAGATAGCTTTAACAGTATACCTATCATTATTATCTACCAAATCAGCGAAAAATTTTTGTTTATGTATTTATGTGCAAATAATAAACTAATATGTAAATAATAAAATAATTTAAAATAACTTTGAATTTAAGTATTTCAGTTTTATTTTATGCATACAAAATATCGGAACATATTTATTTTTGGAACAACATGTAAAATAGTTAAAGAATTAGTTTTAACTTAACGGAAAATGATTTTAGTAAATTACATTCAGTTACTGTAAAACTTTTTGAGTGTACTCAAAAATAGAAAACAATAAACGCAAAATTCTCAGTTGTTTTTTCGTTTACCAAACAACTGATTGAAAAGAAACAATACTATTAAAATGTTTATGTTGTACCAGTATACTATATTTGTTTCTTTTAACACATTGCCAGTGGCAATTTGGCACATTGTATAGAAAATTTCATAGTACAATCTGGGTTGCCATATGTAGTGATTTCTCGCTTAACGGGGCGGTTTAAATACTTGTTTGGTGTTCTCATATTCTAAATGCTTATGTGTAGTTTATAGAACACGAGTGCCTTACTCGTCCGTTCAACTTACATTTAAAACAAAAACAAATTTCGAAATTTTGTTTTAAATGTAAGTTGAACGGACGAGTAAGGTGCTCGTGTTCTATAAACACCACATTAAGCTTCGTACAGACGATGGTCAGATCTTACAATGTTGTCATAAAAATTGCCTAAAAATGTATTGAAACTGTGTGAACATTGTAAGATGTGTAAAATTAATGCATTTGACAATGACATTATTGTCAGAAAAATTACAACATTGTAAGATCTGACCATCGTCTGAACGAAGCTTTTGGTAACTTTATTTAAAGAGAAAGAATTACTTAAAAACTTTTCTTCCTGTTTTTCGAACTTATAATGTCATTAATCAATTTATATGATATAAAAGCATGTTGCTTGTCAATACACAATTTTTTTTTAAATATAAAAGCTTGTCGCAAGATTTAAGTACTCGTATTTACTTCGTTTGAGAATTTTAGTAGTTAATATCAATCACATCAACGGCCAATTTCAGCAAGTTCAGTTATAATTAACTATCCGCTATAACTGACAAAAACATATTGTTAACTGGAAGTTAAATTGGTCGCAAGTTATTTAATTTACATGTTTTTCTACACAAGTAAATCTCGCGACAAGCTTTAAATCGTATAATTTATGTAACGACGTTTTAAGTTGATACTAAAAATTTTTAAGTTACATTATATTTTTTATTTTCAAAGCTTTTCAAATTTTTAATAATTTTTTACTTTTAACTCGCATTCGTATTCTCAGGAAGTAATTTCAGTTGATACCCATTTTGAAGATTTAGAGTCACTCAGCAAGCCCTCCCATTTGATACTCATATTGTTGGAATGCATTTAAAATAATAAGTCCGCCATCTTGGGTGTTTTACCATGTTGGATGTATAATAACTTTACACAGTTAACGATGCATTTTCATCCAAACTGAACTTTACAAAATTTACTGAATGTTACAAAATGTCAGCTAAATCGGTTCGAGTAATCTGCTTTAAATTTGAGTTGCAAGATTTTACCCACAAACATACATTGCATGTTAAATAAAAGCTTTTAAAATTCATAAGTTTTTTTAAAAAAATTTTTTTTATATTAACAGTCTTATGCCCATAATTTCTACAAAAAGAAATCTAGCAGTGCATAGAAGTCAATGGTGTAAAAGCTGTCATATTTTAAATGAAAACTGAAGCATAAAACATCAACGCTAAATAAATGTTGAAATAGGTAAAAATAACTGTTAGGTACGAATACGACCAGCTTTCTTTTTTAGAAATTACGGGCATCATTCATAAACGAACGCTTAAGTAATATCTACATTAAAAAAGGGGTTTCCATAATAATTTCGTGCTCTAAAACTTGACTAAGCTTTAATAAATAAATCTGTTGACTATTGAATTTGGTTATTTATTTAAAGGTCTAATTTAAAAAATAAATGAAATAAATATGTATACAATTTTCTGCTCAAATAAAAGATTTGCATTTGGCGGGTTTTATATTAAGAACAACTGGCAACGCTCATGTACATTGTAGAAAAATTGTAAATAGCAGCCAGGGTTGTCGGATTTATTTTGATCTTTTTTGCCAAATTAATTGTCCAAAATCGCCAAAGCCTTTTTTATAAATCCTAAAAAATAAATGTCTTCCTAATTGCTAAAATTTGCCAAAAATGGGGAAAAGTCGCCTTGATATGTAGTATATTGTTTAATTAAAGTAAAATGATTGGTAAACACTAAAGCCCTGCACGAATGCATTTGAAAGCCGTTTCGAATCATTCGTTTGTTTTTCAACTCGTGATTGTCGATTGCATTTTGCTAACGAATCAAACTCTGTATTGTGAAAAACACATAAAGCACGAAAAGAATATAAACACACAAATGCAAATGAATTTAAATTTGTGTGTTATAAACGACCAAATACGAAGTGTAAAGAGCACGAAATTTACTCCATGAAACAACGAATCAAACGAATAACACAAACTACACCAACTCAAACGAATCGCACGAATCAAACGAATCAAACGATTCAAACCAAACAACAGTTACAAAATAGATGATAAGAATTATCTTTTTTTTATTATTAGGTATGACTAGTAAATTTGTATTGAGCAAAAAAAAACAAATGAAGATGCAAGATATTTTTATACAATGTTTAAGTTTTTATTTTAAATTATTTTATTCAAAAGTTACAAAAATATATTTTGAAATATTTTATTAAAAGTAAAAAAGAAATGAAAAGCTAAATTCAATTAATTGCAAAATTAAGATAAAAATAATATAATGAGCAAAATGGTTTAAAATATATATTAATTTGTACAGTTTAAAAGTTCATTTTGTATTTCAGTTGCTTCTATATTTGAATGAAGAAACATTATGGCATTTATAGAATCACCGTTTGAAGCAATGCTGCATCTTTTTTCAGAAATCAAATTCCGAGCTACTGAAAAAACTCTCTCTGAAGCTGCACTACTAGCAGGTGTTGCTAATATTTTACAGCTCACTTTGTAGAGAAGTGGAAATTCATTTTGATGTAAGTTCCACCATTGCAAAATGTTGAAATCTTCATTAATACTAACATTTAAGCTTTCATACATTAGCAATTCATTGGATACTGCATCAAGTTGTGTAGTATTTTCAGTCGGTGGTAAAAAATCAGAATATAATTCTATGAGATGGCTAGATATTGCTGTTTCACTTTCAAATCGATTTTCTGATTCATGTTGCTCTTGAAAGTGTTTTCTCATAATGTGCATGCATTTGTCTTTAATCGTGAATTTTTCTTCTTCACTAAATTGAACTAATTTGTTTAATGGAGGGAAAAGAAAAACAGCAATTTTATGGTAAATAGTTAGATTCCGAATTACTATGGAATCTATCAAAATTGCTAATTTTTCTTTAAACTCTTTAGTAATTTCTAAGTCGTTGATATCAGCATTGCATTTTTTCTTTAAGCGATGGATATAAATATAAACAAGGTGTATTGTCGGATACTTTTCCCCTTCTAACTTTTTTAAAGTTTCTTCGAAAGGTTCCAAAACTTTAATCAAAGCTGTTATATGGTTCAAATGAATATTATTCATTCTATTGAGCTCGTTTTTTTGTTGCAAAAGTTTAACTATTTCGGACCAATTTTTTTCAACAGAAACAAATAAATAGTAAATTGAATTCCAGCGGGTGGGTGAAAAGCTTTTAAGGGTTGTTTGTAAATTTACATTAAGACCAGAAATTTTAAAATATTTTACGAGTTTAGTACATAAACTACATAATTCTGAAACAGCAGCTACTTCTTTCATAGCTTTTTGAATAGTATTGTGCAGTAAATGGTCAATGCAAAATATGTGGTTATTGTTCCGAAAGGCAGCGACCATGTTTGCTCCTCGATCTGTGACAATAATGGCTTTGTCATCCAGATCTAAATCGAACTCATTAAGTATTTTTATTACCTTTCGACTGATATTATCATCTAAACATATATATATATCAAAGTTTATAATAAACCTATTTATAAATATATATTATCAAATAAATAAATATTACTTGTACATTGTTCACCATCCATAGAATTAATGCCAAGAAGTCTACTAAACATATGTCCATCTTTTATGTAGTGAATGGTCACAGCTATATATGTTCTTCTAATAAAGTTATCGGTCCAAAGGTCTGATGTAAGACCAAAACCAACACTCTTCACAGAATTAATGTCAGTCTTTATTTTTTCAAAATGTTTATTGTAAACATTCATTATATTTCGGGAAATTGTTGTTGAATGTGGCAAAAGACTTCGAACATCTACATGTTCGCCGAAATTTGCGCCAACCGATAGAAGAAACTTTGCAACTTTGTGAAAGCCAGTATCTTCTACTAGTTGGAATGGTCTGCAGTTCTCCACAATCCATTCTGTAAATATCAGAGTTCCATTTTGTTTTGTCCCTGCATTTACTTCTACTTTTTTGATGTTCTTATTATTAGATGTCAAATAACATTTATGTCGAACTAAATTAGATGTAGTTGCTCCATTATATTTATAAACATTTAAACATTTTCTGCAAGCAACAACGTCCTTTATTTCTTCCTCTGACATATTTTCAACTTTTCCGAATACTTCCCACACCTTACTTCTTCCTCTTTTTGAGCTTATTTTTAACTCGCCTCTTACAATTGAATTTCTAATAACAGGCGTACTTAATGAAGTATTTGAGATACTTGGGGAAGGATTTGAATTAAATGAATCGTTTGCTGACATCTATTTTAAATATGTTTGTATACATATGTATGTATGTACATAAATATAAAGAAAAATAAACGAATTAATAAAACTAGGTAGATAAATGTAGACAAAAAATTTAAAAAAATTAAATTTAAATAAGCCAAATATTTTTAACACTAAAAAAGTATTACGTATGGAGGTATGGATGTATATTAAATTACCTTTTCCTAATTTCTTTTTCCACTTTTGTGCATAGAAATGCATTTCCCTGGTCTATTTATTCAAAAAAAAAATAATCTAAATGAGAATTATAACGTGAAAAAGTTATTTTAGTAAACAGTTAGGATATTCATAGTGATAAGTAAAATAGTAATGGTATTCACGGTGTTGGGTTACTTATACTTCAAACATCTATGCATACATTTTAATTATATCATAACATTTTACAAAATACCAAATGCGCACCTGAGTTTGCCTGCAAAAATGTATAAAGTCATTATAACAGGTCAAAGTTTCGTTAAATAGTTACCATAAATAGGTAAGGTTAACTCTTTGGGCTCGGTCATATAATTGTAGCATAAAAAGTATGCAGTAAAAATAGTGCGAAACAATAAAGTTTCATTAATACATCAATGAAACACATCTTTCTACCCAAACATGTTACCTACTGTCACATTTGCTATTATGTATATAGGTTATTTACACTTAAATTGTAGCAAAACAATCCTTTTTTTAACTTGTTTTTTTTTACTTACTTAAGAAAAGTGTTTTCTAAGAAAAAATAGCCGAACCGACGCGATTGGTACAGAAACCAAAATATTTTTACAAGCACAAAATACCAACAAATTCTTGTGGCTATTTTTTTCTTAATAATTTCTGTATTTAGGTACGTCTTTTTATCGTAGGAAAAAGGAACCCTTTTACAGGTATCAAAGAATTTTTTTTTTGTCATCATAAAGTTTTTTTCTGTCAAGATGAAGCAAAATAACATAGCATCCGCTAGACATGTAACTTGTCGAAGTCACATCGACGACTGAATTGATGATCATAAAAATATGTGTTAGTAGTGGTACGCACAACTGGGCAAAGAAATGGAATTCCCTGTTATAGAGTCTATAGACTCACAATTGTTGTGTGTTATGTTTTGTTTCACATCGAATCATACATTGAGTTGATTTGTTTTTTAAAATCAAACTACTGCTTAACAACGAGTTGTTTGAAACGAGCTACTGTTAAAAGTTGATTCGGTTTTTCATTGTGTATCATTCGAATTGATTTTAAAAAAAGAACTCAGTATTTGACACAACAATGAGTTGGTGTGGAGAAATGTGAAAAAGAAACGAATGCATTCGTGCAGGGCTTTAGTAAACACAAAAAAGGTATAGTTTACAATAGTCTAATTGAAGCAGCAACACGTTTTTTTGTGGTTGGTATTAAATAAATATTGGATATATAATAAAACGCTATACACTTCACCGGAAGGGCAATTCTGGGGTCTAATCACCGCACTCGATACTATCGTTTCGAATAAACTATCGAATTTTTTTGCATACGATAGACACTGACGTATCGAATGTAAACTCGATAAATGTATTGTCGAGTTACTCAATATCAAATGCTATTATTTCAAATAAATAATTTCGATCAATTTTGCTCGATATCGAATGCGGTGATTAGACCCCTGCTATTAACCCAGTAAAAAACGTGCTCCAAATGGAGCAGGTTTTTTGTATGAATTCGTACCTCAAATCGCTTCAAACCTGCTGATGGGATGCCTGATTTTTGTATGGAGTGTTCCTGGTTTGGAGGACTATTTTCTGCTGACAAAAAGCGCTTCTTTTAACATGCAAACAAAGCGCTCCTAGAGTGCTTTTTTAAGGGCGGACTATATTACCATATTCATTAATGTTTTGCTTTTACTTTTTTAAATGCCTTTTTTCAATCATTTTCGTAAACCATAATATATTTTTTTTTCGCTTAAAACCCCTCTTCGTTGTCAGCAATAAAATAGCAGCTTTTTTGTATGTTTTATTCGTTATCATATTTACTGCTTTATAAGAGCTCTCTTATTGAAGCGCTTGAGTATGCGCTTTTTCTCGGTAGTGCTTCAAAAACCCAAATTTTTTTTACTGGGAACATTCATATAATTTATAACTCGTAATAACGTGCCAAGAAGTTTATATTGCACTTTATTTTGAAAGCGAGTTTTAGTGGAGTTAATTATTAAAAATAACTCTTTCAACACAGACATTAACAGTTGGAATAACATGCACATAAAGATTTCTTTAAAATGGTACGTACCGGACGTATCTTATAGCTATAAACTTTTTTCAAAAACTAATTTAATTTAGATGTAATACCACCATTGAAATAGTCTTTCCAAATAACAAACGGTAAATTTACGAGTATACGAGTCTCAAAACAAATTCATGGCTTATACTATGCTCACACTTGGGTTCTTTAACTCTGCTTAACGTTTTATTTATTTTTTCTTAAATAATTCATAAATTTGTACAATTTTATCATTAATATGTTTAAAATAATCTTCTGATAACTTTATAAAGTATTTTTATCCATTTTTAATACTTAAAAGAAATATAAATTTGTTTGTTGGGGTTTTTTCTTAATAATCTGTCATCTTAATCATCTCAAATGTAATAACATTTTGCTTAAGCACGTTTAAAACCCCAAGTGTGAACATAGCATTATCAAATTTCCAACAAAATGATCTGGCCTAAGCAACCAGTGAAATGCGCATAGAGGCTAGCTTTCCCTCAACAATAAATTTCAGTGTATTTATCAAATATGAAAAAATTGGGAATTTAGCACGTCATACGAAAATCTTAAAATCGCCATATATTTTAAAATCCACCAAAAATAAATCGCCATGACACCAAATTGAAAATTAAGTCGCCAAGAAACTTGACAACCCTGATCGTATTAAGAAAATGTTTAAAGCAATGAGTAAATGAAATAAGTATATTATATGGCATCACATATACACCACAAAAGTATTGTTGTTCCTTTTCAACCAGTTGTTTGGTAAACAAGTGACCGACTGACTAAAAAGACCCAAGTGAACCATGCAAGTGACCGATTGAACGGAATTGAACGATGAAACTGAACGGCCGTTCATCGTTCATCTGACTGACCCGTTCAATTGAACTAGTTCGTTCATGACCGACACAACTCTAATTACAATAGTGTTGTATAAAACACAAAGAAAAAAGAGGTGTCACAGACAGAAAATATTGCTATCTCTTTCTATAAAAACTGCCATTAATTTTTTACCAATGACTTTTTAACAGAACAAATTCGATAATACATTCGTTTATCTTTTTAATTTCTTGTGAAGACTTGCAATTCTCTTCGCAAAAATTTTAGATCCTTCTGCTTTGAAATTGCATTGGCCGCCACATTATTGAAATCAGGTTCTCAGTCGATCTAGACATGTACATATGTGTGTCCGTCTGTTAAAACTTTCGAACGACTCAGCAGAAAAGAAAAATTTTGGGTGTCAAATTGTTTCTAGTCTTTCGAAGAAGTTTGGGACTAAAATACAGTTCGTCAGCTCAATATTGGTTTGGCGCATATGCAATGATTTTTTTGTGAATTGAATTTTGTATTTTCACCACTGTTTCCGGCATACGTTTTGAATAAAAATGTAAATTTTTATGAACGTTCATCAACTTAATTCAGGGTACTAAACACCATCACACAAGTCTTACATATTTTTAGGAAAACACAACTCTGCTATGATAAGTTGTTATTTATTGTTTTTTGAAAATGTTTAAGCAATAATTAGATTAATTAGATAATACTTAAGATTTGTGTGATAGTAAATAGATTTTAGATTGTAAAAGCAGCTTATTAAAAGTAAAAATTATTTATTGGCCTAAGCAACCACTGAAAAGCGCATAGGAATAGCTTATCCTTCAACAATAAATTTCAGTGTTTTTATTAAACATACAAATTGGGAATTGAGCACGACTAACAAAATCTTGTTAATTTTGTGTTCCCAAAAATTACTTTATAATAAGCTGGCAAGTGCACGGCTTAAAAAAACTAAACTCTGGCAGCATTTTTAATTATTGCGAGAGCAATAAAGCAAGTTGTTTTTGTTTTCATTTTGTTTTTTCTGAACCTACTTACAACTACAATTAATATTGGAAGAGTTCCAACCCATTGTAGTGGGGAATGTAAGAAAAGATAAACTCACTGTTTATTGCTGTTGTTTTTGTTAAAGCTTTGATATGGTTACAAGTAAAACTTTTGCTTATAGTAATTCTTATTCGCTTAACAGTTTTACTTGTTTAATAAATTTAGCTTTTCTAAAATCTTTGGAAGAAGTGTCCTGACGATCTGGCCTAAGCAACCAGTATTCCCAAAAGTTACTTTGATACATTATTATTTTTCGCCGCATACGCCACTTTTCTAAATTTATTTTCAAGTAGAAGCTTTTTGTGCGGCTTTTTTTAGGCAATATCCCTAAATGATCTTTTTTTTATTTTATTTATTTAATCTAAGAGGTATATTGAAGTTAATTGTCTTCAACAGGAACTCTGAGAAAACTGAACCATCTAATAAAAAAAGCAACGTTAAGCATGATGCGTCTACTCTCTAAAGTCGGCAAATTAATTATATAGAGTCTTGCAGAATATGGAAGAAGATTCAAATTTGCATTCCATGTTGTATTTCCCAGACAAAATAAGAGAAATCGATTTTGAGCAGATTCAATGCGCTTCTTGTGATAATCGGTGTAGGGATCCCATATAATAGAACCATATTCCAGGATAGGCCTTACTAATGATGTAGACAAACGTTTGGTTATTAAAGGATCAGTAAATTCTTTACCATTATGATAATATGTTTATACATATGTCCTTTATTTACTGAAATATATCAAGGAGAACTCCTAAGTCTAGAAACTCCGTAAGTAATTCTAACTGACTAAGGAAAAACGACCATTGTCATTCCAATTTCGTGAAAATCGAATATCTTTGCACTTTTTTAAAATAAGAGCCTTGATGGCTTGATATTGCACCAATCATAAAATTTGTTTAAACCACGTTGTTAATGTTTGCCATCTGAGATATTATTATGAATTAGGAAAATTTTCACATCATCAGCGTACATTAAAACATTGCAAAATTTTATTACACTCGGTAAATCGTTTATAAAAATAGAAAATCAAATCGGTCCCAGGTGGCTCCCTTGAGGAACTCCAGACTTTATGATAATTATTTTAGAGGTGACACTGTTGTAGATAGCACACTGTTACGGCCTGTTAGGTATGATCTGAACCAGTTTATGGTATTTGTAGTGCATCCCATTATATCAAGTTTCAATAACAGTAAAAAATAGTTAACTTTATCAAATGCCTTACTAAAATCGGTGTATATGACATCAGTTTGTTGTTTGTTATAAAAGTTTCTATTTAGTTCTAAACTAAATTAAACGCTGGTGTTGACAAGTGGATAACAAATACCATATTTGGTGACTAATATTATCTGTGATACATTTTTTAATAATTTTGAGATTCCACTAACCTTTGCAATTCCTCTATAGTTTGTTATGTTTGATTTATTACCGGCCTTGAAAAGTGGAATTATATAAGCATCTTTCCAATATTGAGAAAAATAGCCATGCTCTATAGATTTGTTTAATATTATCACAGAAATAGCAAGTGCATTTGCACAATTTTTCAAAACAAAGCTGGATATCGTCGGGTCCACTACTAAATGTCGGTTTAAAGCTTCTTAAGCTCGATTCACTCATGCGTTCCGAACAATATTTTTGTCCGGACAGTAATTTTTTTACAAACAAAGCTACCATATGGTTTACAGATATAAACGATTATACAAAGTGGCAGCACAGTTAGCAAACTATTAATTTTTTTTTCTAAAAGTGTGTTAAAGAAAATGGACGAAAGAAGAAAATTAGTTTTATAATTTTAATTGCATTGCATAAAACCCATTTACTAGCAAAACAAATTCATCAAAAAAGGCTGAAAGTAAAAAGAATAGCAGTAAGACAAATTTTACAGCAAAGAAGAACCAACGGGGTTTTCCACACACTTGTTTCTAAGATGCGCCTTCATGACGTGGAATCGCTTATATATTTTCACCGTATGGACTCCCATACCTTCAATGAAATACTTGCAATTTTAGGGCACATGCATCATTTTATGTTTCTAAGCCCAATACTAACGGAAATTTAAAATGTACCAGCCAACGAAAAAAAAAAAAACAAAAACTCTCTTAAAGATTCTCATTCACCCAGGACCTTGAATGTTAAATATCATGTTTCAAGGTCCAATATTAACGGAAATTGAAAAAGTACAAGTTGTGGAACAAAAAAGCTAAGAAAAGATGTTAAATTTCCCGTATTTTCCACTTTTTGTACTTTTTTATTAATTGGTTTAAAAGATAGAAAAGGTGACAAGAAAGTGCCAAAATACAGGTTTTATCCGTTTATTCCCTTAAAGGGCCAGATTTCAAAAAGTACCGCTTATTTTTCTAAGCAAAATGGATTAGTATTAATTTTTTATTGTATCTCCTTTTGTTTTGGAGATATAAGGTTACCCCCTAAACATTCGAATTTCCGAAAATCGCGTTTTAATGTATCAATTTGGGGAGAGACCAACCTTCGGTTCAAATTTCAAGTTTTTAGCTTCAGACGTTTAGGCTGTACGATGATGGCTCAGTCAGTCAGTTAGTTAGTCAGTAACGGTTCAATTTTATAAATTTATATTTATCTCAAAAAATCTTTCTTTTATTAAAATTAAAATGTAACCCCCATTTTGGACAACATTTACATGATATCGTAAAACTGTGATTTATTTGCATCCTGTACAGGATATGCCCCTCAAAGAGACAGATAGAGAGAAATCAAATCATTAGACCTTGTAATAGTCGGCTAATTTTTTAAAATATTTGTAATAATATCTGTGGTCACAAACCATAACAGCTTAAGTCTGCTTTTCAATATTTTCAGTACAGCAATTTAAAGTTTGGAATCTTCACTGAAAACCAAGAGACGTCTTTTTTTGGAAAACTTCGCAACAGATTCCAAAGAAACGAATTTCTTTACTTAGTTGTTGCAAACGGTAGAACGGCAAAGAATTCTGATGATTAGAATGTGGTTGTTCACGACACTAGTCAATTCGACTTGAGTTCAATCCCGTGTTCAAACAAGAATAAAATTATCAAAAAAAAAAAAATTAATTCATTTCATGTTGTAAATTACTTTTTCACTAAAAACTTAATCCTTATTAAAATATCAAAACCTTCTATTTGTAATAGTTAATTATTTTAAATATAAGGTGTACTTTTTGAATTTAACTAAATACGACTTAACTTGCAACAAACTTTTAAGCTCGGTTTCATAATTTATCACAGCATAATTTATACTGCCTTCTTAAATATTCTATCTCTCGGTGGATGGTATCAAAGATTTGCCACAACCGAATTTTTCTTTAAAAGATTTTAAATCAAAAAAAGTAGTTTTTCTAGCTTTCGTTTCCTTCTAGCTTACGTATTATCTATACCTAAAACCCTATACTCCTCTTGACCTATATTTTCCAATAAAATCGCTAACCTTGTTCCCTCCCCATTATCTCAGTAATGCAAAACAGCAATAAAATTCCCATTAACAAACGTAAAAAGTTTTCAAATATTACATGACATTGTACTTGTCGTGTTTTCGCTGGAATTGGATTGTTTATGGATTTTACGTGAATTAAAATAAAACTTGCAAAATTTTATGACTTGTCAAAAACGAAAAAGGAAAACTCAAAATTAACAACAGGAAGCAGTCGAAAGCAAAGAAAGAAAGAAAAAAATTTTAGTGCAGTTCAAAACACGATTTTTATGATGGCTGTAACATGTTTTCAATGGATTTTTATGACTTTTTGAAATGTTGAGGTGGGAGTTATGTGAGAGTAGGCCGAAAAAATGCACTCAACATGTTGCCAAACCATGATTACAAGATCATAAAATCAAATATAATGAAGTGAAAGAAGCTGAGGAGTTTTTATAGCAAAAACAGGTGACAAAGCAAAAAGTTCTGATTTCAGTTCTTTTTTTTAGGAAAGGGAGTGAATTAAAGTCAATAATGGATAACTGATGTTTAATAGAATACCTTTAAAGAATTTATATAATTTTTTTTTAACAAAGTTTAAGCATTAATAATAAATACAAAATCTTTTTATATAAAAAAAAACCATAAAGTATGACTGTTGAAACATTTTAGTCTTTAAAATACTTTTCTTGTTTTATTCCTTTAAATTTTCTCATATTTTTTCGGTCTTTCGGTGACACTTCCATATTTAACTTTTCATTTTAGTTAACAACCATATGAAATTCTCTTACAGATTTTTTTGGCAAATAATTTGGCTCTTATTTTTAGATTATGACTTCGGCTAGAATGCCATGCAAGTGAAGTTTTACCTTTTTCACAAAACCAAACTAACCAACAAGAAACAGTGTGTTTCTCCCGAAAGGAATAAATGCGAAAATAACTTAAAGTGCCTTTTTGTCTTTTGATTCTTATGGCTGCTCGTCGTACCTTTTGCCAAATTCATTTGACCGGAAACTTAAGTTTAAATTTGGAAGTGATCCAGTAAAAAGCTTTCTGCCATAAAAACACAAACATATGCGCATACACATGAACATGTTTAGATCCCCTGTACCCAGCAATCAATTAGAAGATTTTTAGAAGATAGGTGGCACTTCTTCTACAATTCTGGAAGTTTGGAAAAAGATTTTACACATAAACAAATAAAAATGCAATTCGTCAGCTCATTATTGGTTTGGCGCATATGCAAAAAAGTCGTAATGCAGGAAAAACGACAAAAAAGGTTTACATCAAGCATTCTTAATTTATACCTGATAGTTTTTTTTGTATTTTCACCACTGCTTCCGGCATATGTTTTGAAAAAAAAAATTTTATGTTTTTGATCGTTCATAAACTAACCTAAAAGTGAATAGTATTTTATTAAAAGTGAAAATAACTGTTTTGTGCGGCATACACCACTTTCCTTAATTTATTTTTAAAAGCTAGTTTTTGTACTGCATATGTATTCTTAATGTTTTGTATTGAGTTGTTGACATTTTATTTTGCTTTTGCCTTTGCAAAAGTGAAATCGATTTGCTTGTTGTCATTTTATTTTGATTTCGCTTTAACTACATTTTTTTCTTGCGGCAATGAAGCAAAGCAAGGATGAAATTTATGTTGTACGTTTTAGTATGAGGAATTTTCTTCATTCGCCAAACAGTGGCGTGTAGGGCAAAACAAAAATAGTTGATATGAAGCAAACTTAATGTTTTATATCTCATAAAACCATAAAAAATTTCGTGAAACCGGCTTTGGATCAATTAATTAATCAATTTTGTTTCAATGGTTGGTAGGTCAAACAAATAATGAGCTGACGAATTATATTTTTTTGACGATAGTAGGCGAAGAAAGCACACTTTCCATGGGCAAAAAAACGTAGCAACAGAGAAAGAGAGAATTCGTTTTACAAAAGTATCGACATACAAATATCGAAGAGTTTAATCGTCAATACGACATTTTTGGAACACAATCGTCACAATGACACCTTTCTTCTTTCTTCTCTCACCTAAAATCGTAAGAGTTGAGTATCAAAACATGAAACGTGTGAAAGCAGACTTAGCAAACTCCTTTTCAAAATGTTTTATACTTTAAAGAAATTAATATGCACTCTGACGTTGATTACACCACAAAGCATAGTTCACTGTTATAACCTACAATCTCCCGTGGATGCAGATATACACTGACAGGTCTAAGATACAATATGGTGTGCATTCTGGCATTTACTCCAAACAGTTGAACTGGAGCATTCAGTATTATGTCAGCTCTGGCATTTACTCCGACCAGTTGAACTGGAACGTTGCCGGACTATTGCAATGTCATTTAGGCCGCAATAATGGCCATCTACACTGCCGTAAGGCACATTCGCTATGAGAGATATCTGGCAGAGATATTCACATCATAGCCGATGGTAAAGAGGCCTTAAGATCCCTGGAGAATATGTGTAACACATCGAGAATTGTCCAAGAATGCCGGATATCTCTGAAGGAGATAGCGAGATAATCAATGGTTCGACATGGGAACTGCATGACTGACTCGGTGAAGCGTGCAGGCACCCCCATGAAATGACACGGTTCAACATATGATGCAGGTGTTTCACTCGCGAAGTGTAAGTAACTTATCGCATACAAATTTCATCTTATTGCCAGTCGGACATTGTTTATTTTAAATGATTAAAAGAACTCAGCGGGAACAGACATCTTCTCTGTCATTGCCCAGTAGATGGAGATCTAAGACTCAAACTGTTTGGTAAAAGAACCCTTAGGAACTAATCTTGTCTCTTTGATACTCATTCATTGACTAAACCGGAGGACTGAAAGAGAATATCAGCAGCCACGTAACACAGGACCCTTTGGAGACAGTGAAACATAATAACACAACAGGAACTGATTGCTTGACCTAGGTGAGCTGAGCTTATTTGCGGCTGCTACTGGAACCTTACCTTTTGCATAGATAATTTTAAACATGAACATAAAAGTGTTCGCTATATAACGAATATAACCATGTTTATATTTCAAGAGATTCATCCATAAATAAAGATATAAGCCAAAACGACGTCTGTCTAATACGTATTTTTCATGAACTTTATTGTTGCGCTTGAACATTACATTAGTTAAGTAAAGTATTGGCCGTTCATATATAGCCGAAATATAAACGATTTACTCCTTTGTTTCTCTTAAAATAAAGGATTTAGCGTAAAAGCGCCAGCATAATGTAGGCTAGTAAGGAGGACTGGATGTTGGGAAAAATATTACCTGCATAAGATATTTATTTCTCTTTAAACTACATCGGTCTATTATTTTACAGGGCTTTCATACAAATGCCTTCCGGATGTTAGGATTTTGGCACGACAGCTACCTTACGGAACAAAGTCTACACCAAACCATTATTACGGTTTTAAAAATATTGGGGGAATTAAAAATTATTTACCTAGAAGACATCTTTTCGCCATATCTCCACTTCTCACAAGCACTTTATAGTGCTCTTAGTGCCGACTAGAAGAGTTCTTTTGTTTCCCAAGAAAGACTTCTTCACGGTGAACTTATCCTCGCGACAGAACATTAGGGTTATGTATAAGTTTGGTTGCAAGTTTGTTAACCATTTTAATGGAACAGAAACTCTTTTGCCGAACTGTTGCAATGATAAATGTTTGCAGGGTAAAAATGCATGTGATGTGTTTGAGTGTATTCACATACAGAAAAGCGTACGCATACACATTCACACACACACACACACATCTACATTGTCTACTCTTAGAAATCAATGTCACTAAAATGCATAAAATTGTTCAGAATTTTAGTAAAACAGCTACAACAAAAACACATTGACACTGTCTACAGAGAGAAAATACATCGTAAATTTTCATTGTTCTATTAAACATACATAAACACATTTACACACATCTCTATATTATTGCACAAAAACATACTCTAGTATGTACAGTAAGGTAAACAAATTTAGAACAGTTCTAAGAAAAGTCAGCTATAGGTATTAAAGAAGTATCGTGACTAGAAATTTTGGTATCATAATTAATGAAAATTGGTTTATAATTTGAAGTTATAACACATTTTAATACTTGGTATCAAAGGTTTGGCTCTGAAAAATGTAGCGTTATTATTCCTTTTTTCTCATGTGTGTCAAACATAAAAATATTGGTTCCAGACCCACCTTTAAGTATACAGATCTACTCAGAATTACTGACTTTCGTTTCTACCAGATAGGATCTGTAGTGAGCTGCAATGTCAAGAGATCCGTCAATTTTGACATCTGCCGAATTCCACAATTTAACTGGTCCCAGAAGATGTAAAACCCAAAGGTGAAACAACGTATAGCTCTATTCCTACATACACCCGGGGTCCTATTCCAAACAGATATGTAAAAGGTTTACATTAGCACCTTCCGGGCAATCATAATCTAATGGTGTTCTTATTACTCCATGACAACCAATGTGTTTGTGAAACCAGCACACACAGGTAGAATTTTTACTGTATAACTCGTCAGAACTATACACTCGTCCCTTGTTAAGGAGCTGAAGCTATTTACACTCCGCTGTTTTTTAAATATGATAGCAGCATCTATTAACTGGACACAGCACCTAGAAAGAACCGCAAGTAAGACGAAATTCCCATAAGTTTTCGGATATCAGCCCTAGAAGCTGTTTCCTTAAGATTTGTTTGTAACTACAACCACCACGAGAACCCTTCGGGGATCTTAACCAATATTCAGACCGGTGCCATGTTTCCAGGACTACAGACTCCCGTAGTGCCAAATTGGAACTCTGCCAAATTCCTCGTATTGACTGCAGCTATTTTCCCCAGAGGATGTAACACCAAAAAGTGGAATATCTTTTAAATGTTTTCCCACCCAACCCTGGGAATAATAAAGGTCTGAGTTTAATGCTCAGTAAGGTAAAATTGCATATTCTGGGTATTTTCGTTAGTTGTTTTATTTAAACTAATTAAAACTTTAACCAGTTTTTTTACCTCATAACACAAAATATCTTACTGATCGTATTAATTACAAAACATTATTCTAGCGCAAAAGATAAATTGCTTTGACATTTATTTAGCCTATTTTCGCAGTAATTAACAATTAAAATATCGTAAATAACAATCCCAGGAAAACATTTCGTCGGTTGATAATTTAAATGTCGTATGTGGATTTTGGCGATTTTGAGTTAAGATAGATTCTTAGGTTTTCCGACCTGATCTTTCATTTGGCGTAATCAGTTTTTCGATACCTCATATGGTTTTCGAGATATGGAGTGTTGAGTTTGTCGTATGTGGTATTTGCTGAAACAATTTTGAAACTTCAAACTCAATTTACTCGAAACTATCAGAATACACATACGACAATTAAATTATCAATCGACGATTTATATTAATCGCAGAGCACACAGAGGCGTCACGAGACAGAAAATATCGTGTTTTTTTTTTTCTTTCTTTCTTTCTCTTCAAACGCTTTCCTTTTTGAATGTTTGTTTTGTTCACGCAATTTGTTTTGATTGTGATGGCCTATTTTTACACATTGCCACTTCACTTCCAAAAAAAACTTTCTTTCCCTTTCTTCGAAAGCTGCCCTCACAAATAATTTAGGCATTTTTCTTGAGTCACTTTTTTCATCTCTGTATACTTTGTGATATTAATACTGATACCATGCAACGTTATGGGTCGTTTCTCACCATTTTCAAAAGGGTTCGTCCTTATGACAATTGAAATTTATGTTCCAAACTATCTTCAAATTGCGACCTGTATTTTTTGCACACAATATTACATCAAGAGACAACCAGATGGACGGACATGATTGGATCGACACAGAAAGAGATTTTAAGTCGATGGGTATACCCTATCCACTATTGTTAAATTGGTATAAATAGGTTTAGATCGGTAATTGATACCGAATTTCACATGTTTTGACACATTTTGAAGGAAAGGTAGGAAAAAAAGATCAATGAATTTTTTAGTCACTCAGTGCCCACTACTGCGTCGAGAAAAATTTCGATTGAAATGTGAGAAACGAAACAAAATAGAATACTGCATTGCCGCATCAAAAACAAGATAGATAGAGCTCTGCGTCTTAGCCAACCAGGCTTTCGCCCAAATAGATCCTGTGCGGACCAAACCACTACATTGCAGATAATTTTACCACTGCATTCGACAGTTTTAACAGGTATACGATAAAGGATTCCTTAAAATCAAAAACACTCCGACAAAAGTTATAAACCTAATACGAGTACATTACGAAGGTTTCAAGTGCAGTATACTCCACAATAAGCTTTTGTCATAAGACATAGACTAGTGTTAAACAAGGCGGTTTACTGTCTTCACTACTGTTCCTAGTTATACTAGACGACGTATTTAACAAGACACTAACGTAAAACGAGGGGGTTTCCTGGGATATGTTCGGCCACCTAGATGAGCTAGCATATGCAAATGATATTGCAATGCTGTCAACAAAAAGATCAGACATGCAAATAAAACTCAACCGCTTAAGCCAACATGCCACTGCTTCCTCGTTCAACATTTACAACAAAACCATTGCACAATCAAATAATTTTTAAATAAACACGACCAGATGGACTTTCTTCCAACTTCAAAAAATATTGGCATCAAGCTCAGTATCGCCTAAAACAAAACTAAACGTGTTTTACTCGGTGTTAATAAAAAGACTTCGGAACTTCCCAAACCGCTTTTTGAGGAAAATTATTGAAAATATGGTGGCCCCAATTAATATCTAACCAACAACTACTGACAGCAATAAAGGACATCCCGATTGACCTTGAAATCAAACGGCGTAAATGGCGATGGATGGATGGATCATTATGGTGGAAACCTCAAGGCAATAGAAGTCAGAAACTTAATAAAAAATAGAAGCAACTATCGATCATTCCATATGGCCTCCCGGAGTTAAAGAAAATTATATAAATTCTACATTATTTGGTAAAACCGGCTGTTGTATTTTCGCCGCCGTCGTTGAAAATGTTTAAATTTTAGTAAATTTTGGTCGCCGTCAACGATATTTGTGACCGGCTTTCTCAACGTCTGCGATTTCACATCGGCTTCGAGTGGAATCTGGTAACTTTTATAACGTAAAGACGTAATCTCTTTTGATTTTTTTCGACATGAGTTACCGACACTATTTTATTTGAAATCTTTTCGATGCGAGAAGTTCTTACAAAAATTACAGAACATGGTTACAGGTATGCTACATTTACACATAGCAGACTCGTTAGCGGACAGATATAAACCCCAATTGTCAAACTCGTATGCATGAGCCAAAATGTGTACATGTTTGCGTTAAATTGTTTTTGTTTTATATGGAGACAGTTTTGATAAAACGGGGTTTTTTTTATAAAGCAGCATGTCTACACTCTCAAATGAGTCTACCTTGTGTAAATGTGCCTTGGATATAGTTTTTTTTTGTCGATGTCCTTAATGTCCATTTATCCTTTAGCGCTTAAGCTGCTCAAAAGACAAGAACGAATTTGGCAATAAATATTGGTTGTTTTTGGAGATTTTATGATTAGTTTTAAAACTATTGATATTTAATATTTTTAAATATTTAAATAAATTTTGCTTTAAACCGTTGTTTATCAAATTTTTAAAATAGTTCTCTCAATTAAGCCACCTCTGTAACTAGTTATGGACGTACACACCACAGCAGAATAGATTTTTTTTTTTATAGACTTTTATTCACAAAATATAAATTTTTTGTTGCCGTTTTTTTTTTTTTTTTTTTGCTTTTTAAGTGGACAATTGGTTTGTGTTGACATCCCATGACATTTTTGCTAAAAACACATGCATTTGCAAATTCTTTTCTTTTCATTTATTTTTTTCTCGTTCTTTTTCGTGCTGCTCGACTCGACTTGTACCTCAACTGAGTGTAAGCAAAATTGTAATTGTTTCCTTTAAAATAGATTTGATTTAATTTTTTTTATTATTATTTAGCACTGATCATTGTACATTAAAAATTTTATTCTATCGCAGCAATTAGTTTTTTTTAAAACGCACCTCAGTCACTTCATCAATCACAAATTTTTTTTTGCTGCCATTTTTATTGCAAATACTCTTGTCGTAGCCTGTTGTTGTTATTGTTGGTTGTGCGTTCAACTTTAACGTTTTGTTTGGCGCGCTCTAAATAGTTTGACGAAATTAATACAAACCATTTTTCTCGTCATGTTCTTGTCTTGAGATTTATTTTTTATTTTCTATTTCTTGGTTTTAGTTGTTTTACGTTCAGGTGACTTAATGGTGCGTTTTGTCTGGCGCTCACCGATTTTTTTTTTTTTTTGTGTTCTTTCTTGTCTTTTTGGCAGACATTAACAAAATTTACCTTTTTTTTAATTTGCACATCATTTATTTCATCATCAGAGCAACTGCATCATCAGACTACGTTTTTTTTTTGGTTTAAACGAAAATAGTGCTAAATTTTTTAATTGAGTTTAGTGTGGAAATAGTGTGATCCATCTATGCCGAGAGTGTGTGTTTTCTGCGTGTGGATCATTAGGAGGCATGTTAATGAAACTTGACAGCATAAATTGATAAAGTTTTAGATTGCGAAAGTGCAAATGCGCACGTTAAACAAATTTCAATTAAATAGATTTAGTAAAGAGAGCAAGCAATAGAAGACTTTAAGTTACCCTAAAAACACTTTCGATAGCCAAATTATTGACTACTAATGCTTTTGATAGCGATATTTTATCCGTAGCATAAATTGTCTATAGAAAATCTGTCGCTAGCTTAAACTTTCTTTAAAATATATATTGCATACTAAAACTTTCTATAGAAAATCTATTGCCAGCTAGAATATTGTATAGAGAGTTTATCGCTAGCTAAAATTTTCCATAGAAAATTTTTCAATAGCAACAGTTTTCTATAGAAAATATATTGCTAGCTTACATTTTCTATAGAAAATCTTTCGCTTGTTAAATTTTTCTATTGCAAGCTAAAATTGTTTATAGAAAATTTATCGCTAGCTAAATGTTTCAATAGAAAAATTGTTGCTTTCCACAAAATTTTCTATCCATCGGTAGCTAAAATGTTCTATCGGGTGATTTTTTAGCTATTATCTTTTTGGCAACACTGATTTAAACAGCTGACGCACGTTTCGTGTTTTGCTTCACTGTCAAACTCTTCAGTTTGCTCTATAATTTAACCATGAATCGTCTTACAAAAGAACAACGCTTGCAAATTATTGAATTTCATTATCAAAATGCGTGCTCTGTTAAGAAAGGCTCAATGGGTACGTTAATAAGCAGAATTGTCGATGTTGGAGTGAAGATCAGCCAGAAGCATTGCAAGAGCTACCAATGCATCCAGAAAAAGTCACAGTTTGGTGCGGTTTCTGGGCTGGTGGCATCATTGGACCGTACTTCTTCAAAGATGATGCGAATCGTAACGTAACTGTGAATGGTGAGCGCTACCTTGAGATGATATCCAACTTTTTTTTGCCCAAAATGCCAGAGCTTGACTTGCATGACATGTGGTTTTAACAAGACGGTGCCACATGCCACACAGCACGCTTAATAATGGACTTAATGAGAGGCGAGTTCGGTGAACATTTTATTTCACGTTCGGGACCGGTCAATTGGCCGCCTAGATCGTGCGATTTAACGCCTTTAGGCTATTTTTTGTGGGGCTATGTTAAAGCTCATGTCTATACCAGTGTTCGAAAATAAACACTTAATATCGTTTCTTAATGTTCGGTTTGGTAGATTTGCTAATAGTGTTTGTGTAGAAAATCATTAAAAAAAATAACGTTTCCCTGTAAGTCATCTTTCGAACACAAAAATATTACTGTTTTTATCAAACTCAACAAAAGATGTGAACATTTATTTCCGTTCGGTTTTTTTTTGAAAATCCACAAACTTCAATGTGTTCGGTTCGGCTCGTTAATGTTCGTACCTTTTGGCTGGTAAAAAAAAACCAAACATATTTTACAAAAACAAAATACACACACGAAAAAAACATTATAGAACATTAAAATATAATGTTTGTCTACAGTATCACTACAATTGTTCTGTTTTTTAACGAAGAACCGAACATTATATAATGTTCTCGCCTCTCATTAAGTCCATTGTTAAGCGTGCTGTGTGGCATGTGGCACCGTCTTGCTGAAACCACATGTCATGCAAGTAGGGTAGCCAGATTTTAAATTCGGAAAAACAGTACATTAAATACAAAAAAAAACAGTACAAACAAGAAAAAAACAGTACATTTTTTTTGACGAAAACATAACCAATTGTTTTAATTAGTAACCACCAATTTCACTAAGTTCAGCTATAATTAACTATCAGTTCAAGCTGTCAAAACATATTGTAGGCTGGAAGTTAAAGTAATAGTTAGTTTTAACTGTACTTGGTGAAAATTTTAAACTTTTGATTGAATATGCAACAATTACATAAAGAAAAACACTTAAAATGTGTAACGTCAACGGAATTATTTCCATTTTATGGCATTTCATAAATATATGAAATTTGCGTTTAAAAAGCTAACACCACAAACGAAGCATTTGGCCAGGAAAACCATAACATTGCTGTAAGCCATATAAGAAAGGAGAAAAGCCTTACAAAACAATTAACTCATTGATAGTGTAAGTACGATTTTCTTTAAACATATTCGTATTTAAAGCAATTTTTACTACACACATAGTTGCACAAATCATATAGAATTTGAGAAAATGTTTGTTTCCTTAATTAATTTTCCAATTTTAAACAACTTTTTAATTATTTACGGCTAATTTTACCAAGTTCAGCTATGATTAACTATTACTAAAACAATAGGTTTTTTGACTTTTATAATGAAAGTTAATTGAACCTAGGTGAAATTGGCCATTAATCTATAAAATCCAAAAAAAATTTTCTAAAGGCAATCTATTGCTAGCTAAAATTTTCTATAGGAAATCTATAGCTAAAATTTTCAACAGAAAGTATATCGCTAGCTATAGCTTTCTATAAAAAATCTATCGTTGCTAAAACTTTCTATAGAAAATCTATCGCATGCTAAAACTTTTTAAAGAAAATCTACTTCTAAGTTAAATTTTCTATAGAAAATCTATCGCTAGCAGCCACAAATTTTCTATGGTTATAACTAGGGATGAGATTTTCATGCACTAAAAAATCGAAAATATGCGCATAAAATATGCACTAAAAAATCCAAAATATGCACTAAAAAAATAAAAAATATGCACTAAAAACTTGAAAATTTTCCACAAAAAATCTTTTTTTAATTTTACTAAAAACAAAAAAAAAGTAAAAAATTCAGTATATTGTTATTAAAATATCTTAAAAAAAAACTAAGTACTGTTTTATTAAAAGTAAAAATGTCTTTGTACTTGAAGAATGCCATGCATTTTTAAAAAATTTACTGTCCGATCCCACTTTGATTCCAGATCAGATCAAATATATTTGAAATTTTTTTGAAATCCTAAAATTTATTTTGCAAAACGTGTTAGATTTTTTTTTTCATTCGTCGGGCTATTCTTCCTTCCACATTGTTAATTTTACTTTCTGCTATATCAATTAATTTGACTTGAGTATTAGCTGAACTAAATCCCTCCTAATTATTTCTTTTTTCACCAATATATCCGTAATTGGAAAATACAAATGCTTATCGCCTTCTGTACCTCAATTCTGTAACTTTTTGAATTTAACTACCGATATCGTTAATTAACGAGAAATCTCGGTTACTTTAACGAATTTGTTATTCTGTATTTTAAATAAACAAAAATTTTTGTTTAGAAATATTGACGACAAATATCGGTAAAAATATAAGAACGTCAAAGTAAAAATTTTTTAAAATTAATAAAAAAATACAAAATAAATTTGCTTTATTGCATTTATTTTAACAAAACATGAATGAAAACGTGTAAATATTGATTATATTTCTAAACAAATATGTTGGTTTTAAATTCTCTTATACAACGGGAAAAATTTCCAGATGACTGAGCCACTCTAGCACAACATTCTGCTCTTACTTTCCATACCAGCACTACTGTATGTGAAAAGTATATTATGTGTTTGTACGAATGTGTGTAACACATTTAAATAAAGGTTCTGGGCCTGCCTTTTAGTATACCGATTGACTCAGAATCAATGTCAGAATCCATTTAACGAAGCCCGTCCTTCTATCAGGATGGCTGGTTGTCTGTCCAAGATAACCTTGTGTGCAAATTACAGGTCGCAGTTTTAAAAATAATTTTATAAAATTTGGCACATATGCGTTTATTGTCACAAGGTCGAAGCATTTTTATAATGGTGAGAAGCAGTTATTTAATTTTTATAGCCCACATGAAAACTTCTTTCCGGAATAGGGTTTTGTGCCTATTAATAGCCATCTTGTTTTATAGACATTTGAGTTGAATAAGATCCAAAAATATTTTGTCGCAACCTACATTAATCACCAGAACAAATTTTTTTAGAATCGGTCCATATTTGACCACAGCTCCCATAGGAATACACTAATAATGGTAGATACTAAGATAATATTTGGCACAAAAATGTATTATGTGAAATATGTATTTTTTCTGCTTTTTTAATTGCACAATCATCGGCATCAAAAAGCTCTTCTAACATTCTTAAATTACTTGAAGTTTTTTGAATAGATTTCTGAAGCATGGCCTCCATTTTGCTTCTACTGGCTGCCGTTGCAGGGGAATCAAGGGCTTTATTTCATTAAAAATTGCAATACTATCGAATTGGCTTCTTAATTATCTGCAACCATTGTGCCAAGCAAATAGCTTGTAACAGTTTTGGATACAAATTTTTAAGCCCATTGGAAGCCTTAACTACGCATCGGTTTAAAAAAGAAGCATTTATGTCGAAATCTTAAAAATCTTGTATTTAAAGCAAAGCTCCAAAAGAATTTATTTATTTTTTAAAAATTTCTTTGGAAATTTTTTTTTGTGTATTTAAAAAAATTTTGAAGAACTTTTTATGATATGGAAATTTACAAAAAATCACTCAAAAATGTCAAAATATGCAGAAATATGCATTCAAAACCTAAATATGCAAAAATATGCATTTTCACCAAAATATGCAACAATATGCAAAAACAAATCGATGCCATTTTATCGCAAATTTAATGATTCGGAAAGATAATTGATCGACATCGTTCTTAGACTACCGACAAAAAACATGCATTTGCATGGAAATCGCATCCCTAGTTATAACCCAGTAAAAGCTTCGACTACTTTTTTAAAATGAATTGCTTCTTTCACTCATTATTTAGCAGCTTTCCTCTACATAACTTCTACAACTTCTTATTTTTCAGATGTAAGTAGGTAAAAAATAATGACTTACATAAAAATGCGTTCATTTTGGGACTTCCCTTGTAAAATTCATTGGTTCTTTTTACTTTTTCCCCATTACTTAACACATTCAGCCTTATGCCGGTTGTCGTTGTCGTCACCGACAGTGTCGTTTTTTGTAGAAGATTAACCCTGCGTGAAATTTGTGTCAATAGGTCCCACAGACTGGTCCTGGGAGTTGTGAAAATAGAACAGGTACAAAAAGAAAGAGCTCATGACCAGTGAAAGGAGAACCAATCATGTAACTGGTTTATGAAGAACAAAAAGGTAGAAAAAGTAATGAATTACAGTACAGTCTTCACCGGTGGTGTGATACATTTTTTTGGGACTTTCTAAAATTTGGTTCTTGAATTTAATTCTAGGACTTGTTTTATTGAAATAATACTACATCGTATTGAAATAATACTTCATTTTAGTAACTGTCACTAAACGCGTCCATTGAGAATAGATTTGTGACTGGTCAAATGGTGTCAATTGACCCCCTCCAATGACAACCCCATGTAAAAGTGATAGGTCTTATTCATAGAAAGTGTTAAAACTAGAACCGGTCTCTACCACCAAAGACCTATCACAGGACTACTTTGGTGTCAGTTCGCTTCCCTCTAGGGAAAGAACACAGGCTGTGTGTCACTCTAATCTATAATAAAAAACGACACTGTCGATGACGACAACGCCAACCGGAATAAGGCTAATTATTTTTTAGACAAGGTTTTTACTGGGAACTGAAAATTTCTTGGTTTTGAGTTTCTTGTTTCTGTGTAAAAGTGTAAAGCAATAATCTTATAATTCAAATTTCGCTATTGCGTTTTGTAAGGTGCTTTATGTGCTTTCATTAATTTAAGAAATTATTCTGTTTGCTTTAGTCAAGCAAAATACTAATGACATCTTCTAATATTATTAGGTAATCTTAATGTTTTCTGAGAAAACTTTAATATTCGGATTGTTGTGGCTAATTTCTTTTTTCAGAGAAACAAACATTTAGAAAGGATCTTATTTATAAAACGATTATAGAAATTTCCTAGAGATTCCAACAAATTAAGTTTAAGGGTCTGCTGGTTTATTAGGCGAGACTACTTGGTTTATTTATTACAAAGAAATAAATCGGTCAACATTATGTATGTGCTTAGATACGTTAATGGAACTTGCCTTAAAATTCCTACCCAGATCCATCCATGTTCTGGTTAGGCTGGATAGTTACAGTGAATGTATTGTATTGATTCCTTTTAAACGAACTCAGCAGGTACTGACACAGACAATCTTTCATTTGTAATAAAGTGTAATTACCTTTGTGGACAACGTTATACAAGATATATTATTGCGAGTAGGGAAATTATCTATAACACTTTCTCCTTAAAAATACAAAACGCTCGCATTGACAGAGAACAGAAATGTCTCGGCGTTACAACCAGCGACAAGTTAAATTGTGCAAATGAAATAAAATACCGTATTAAGTACAAAAAAATACTCACGATTCATTAAAACATATGTACGTATGGTCAGTTTTACTTTATTCGGTGGGGACATGGACCATTAAAACATCCATTGTACATAAAAATTATAGAGGCTTTTGAAACGTGAACTTGTGTATGAATACTCCAACCCTGGACCGGGCAATTTATGTTATATCCCAAAGTATTTAGAAAAATGCACTGTGGAAGAAAGCTATTTACCGTTATAAAGAAAAGGAAGACATCACACCTGGAAAATATTATGAGGACCCAAAATACAAGCTCGTTCGTGTTATGGAGTGAGTATTAAAGGAAAATCTCTAAGAGGGAGAAAGCTAACAACATGGATTGACCATATTTAAGAACGGACCGGTATAAGAGATATGGTCGGACTTCTGTGCGAAGCAAGGGATAGAAATGCTATTGTGGAGGTGCTAAAAAATTTATTAGCCAAAGATCCCTGAAGAAGCTATCCATTGTCACCTGAGTTGATTTATAAATAAAAAGAAACAATTTTAAGGTCGAAAAAATTGACTAAATAATTTAAATAACATAATTTTTTTTTATACCCTCCACCACAATTAGTTTTGAAGAGGGTATACTAAGTTTGTCATTCCGTGAGAAACTTTTTTATTATTTATCTCAGACCCCATAAAGTATATATATTCTGAGTGCTTGAGTAATTCTAAGTCGAATAAGCCATGTCCATCTGTCTGTCCGTCTGTCCGTCTGTTGAAAACACGCTCACTTTCGAAAAACTTAAAATAAATAAAAAAACTTGGTGTCAAATTGCTTGTAGTTATCCTAAGCTGCTTGGGATTGAAATCCAGCAAAATCGGTTTCGTAGGATCAGAGCTATGAATCAAAATCTGGAACCAACACCTAAAAAAATTGATAATTGATAACATAAATGGTGGAAAAGTGAACGAAATGATATAAGATTTTGCAAAAATTCGTTTCATTTGACTGGAAATCACGCTGTTTAATTTCGCAGAGATCCGTCCATAATTTACCCTAGGCCCCATATAAGCCCTACTCCCGGAAAACAGTTTAGTACGCCTAAGACCCTTATTAATAATGCCATCGCTACAAATTTTGGCACATCAGAGTTTTATAGGGCTAGAAACAAGACAGTAAAATTTCGTGAAGATCGGTCCATTATTTACCATAGGCCCCATATAAACCCCACTCCTGGAAAACAGTTTAGTACGCCTTAAATCATAATTATCATAACAAAATTAGGTACATCACAGTGTTTAAAACTCAAACATTCAAAAGGATCTAAATGTGCCATTAGTTAAAATTCCAAGAACGAATTGGCAAATAATGAAGAAGATAACAACATATCTTTTATTTCTACCTGGAGAAATAGAGGCGACGCCTCATCCCTCTGAGTTACCCCAACAGCTAGTGAAAACGCGTAGGTTTAAACTTGTTCCAATTACGGCAATGTCCATATGAAATTCTTTTGGTATAGAAACAAAGTTCGATATAGAAGCTACAAGGCTTATATGTAGTTCCATATTTCCATTCATTGCTGCCATATAAAGTTGCACCTCTATAATAAAATGATTTCTTATCAATGTCGTGTATCAATGTTGTGTGAAGATTAAGTTTTGATAGAAATGTCTTCTACGTAGAAGTTTTAAGTGCACGTCACAATTTTGCAGGAACAGGACCATTCTACATTCAACAAGACATCCAAACTTCTTTCACTAAAAGTTATTTATTTTATTTATTTAAAAAGAGCTACAAATACAATTACAAATTATATTCTAACTTAATTAACCGAGCATAATAGTAACGTAGACCTCCAGCCCGTTGTAGTGAAACAGACCAGAGTCTCTGGCGGGAATCGAACCCGCAACCTCCCTTGACTAAAATAAATTATTGGAATTTAGATGAAATTCTTATGTGGACCCAGATCGTAACTACGAAACTTTTGAATATTGGTAACTCCAAATTAAATCATACACAGAAAATATTATTTTTCCAACTAAAAAAAAAAAAAATTGTAGAATCAAAATATTTTTTGTCTGAAATCGGTCCTATTAACAAATTTGCATATTCAAACAATTTATTTTGCATTTCGTTTAGTAAAAAAAACCTGATTTTAAGCAAATAATTGTGAGAATTGGTTAAATTTGTTTTTGATATTTAAAAAAATTTTCATTCATAAAAATTTGAAACAAATAATTTTGCTGAATCAAACAAAAAAGTTAACTCTTTTTGCACAAGCAATGACGCGGCACCCAAGCAAGCATTACGGAAGGAGAAGATGAATGTAGGGCGGCGGCTGGATTTGTGACACATTTTTATGTTGGAATAATTTCTGGACCAAGTCTTGTCTTTCTATCTCACATACTGCTGATATATCCTTTCCTTGGCTAAAGAAGAAGAAATCTAAATCAAAAACTGCAGCAGACCGATCCGATATGTTTTTCGCCATCATTCTACTTTAAAAATTTGATGTATTTAACTAAAAAATTTAAAAAAAAATAGAAAACGGAACTTTTTTCATTCTGTTTTACCAACTTTAAAATCAACCCAAAATTTATTTTGTTTCTTATAATGTTGTTGTGTTTGTTTAAACAGTGAAACGCTTTTTTACCTAAAAGTTATTGTTGCTGTTTTTTTTTTACTACAGGTGGTGTCGAAACAGCATCTGATTTTGACAGTTCGAGCTCATTTGTGTTGATTTGTTAGTGTTTTGCTAATAGTGCTTGACATTTCGAGCAATAAACACTCACAATGTAATGCAAAAAACCCTATGTTGTTTCTGTTGTTTTTGGATTGTTGTAGTTCCGACACCACCTGCAGTTGAATTCGCCTTGCTACAAACCTTGTCACGCTATTTTATCATCTTTCTTAAGGCCCAAATACATTGATCAAGCATTGTGGTAGTATTAGTGAACATGTGTTTGTATGTGTCACACCGACGATGCTGGATGGAAAATCAAATAATTTTGATATGACGGCTAATATTACGTCAAGCTGACATACACAGTGAATTCGCCCGCTGGAGAAGCATTTGACAAGTGTATTTGGCCCTTTATGATTTTACATTTTTTAAGTCGTACAAAAATAGACTGTATGTGTTTTATGTTGTTGTTCATATATTTCACATAAAAAAGTGTTGCTTACGATCAAATAAAAAGATGCTAAAAACGACAACATTAAAGAGTGTTAAAGAAACCAATTAAAATAAAAACAAAACAAAAATATTAATTGAAACAGCAAAAAAATTTGTAGAAATTAAAAAAATTTTCAAACAAGCATTTAAATATATAGACACCGACAAACAAGTTTATCTAGGAATTAGAACTGACAGATATAAAGTATATTTTAATCAAGAGAACCGGAACTCCAGAAAAACTCGTTAATGACGAAAACCCTTAATAACCACATATTACCAATATTTTATGTATACTCACGCAGAGAAAAAATATGGCTGGGCATGGTTACGGCAACTACACTCTGTTTATTGTAACAATATATTGTTGTCGTACACAAACAATTTTTATCTTTATTCGCACTGTTTGTTGTTGTTGTTTTTGTTTAAGCTTTGATATTGCTACAAGTAAAACTGTTGCTTATTATTCCTATTCGCTTAACAGTTTTATATGTTTAATATCTTTAGCTTTTCTAAAATCTGAAATGCGCATGGGAATAGCTTATAAGTATATAAATAAATTTTAATTTTGTGACTGAAAAATAATTATTTTTCTAACAACTAAATATTCATAACTTTTAAACATATTATATTACTCATAACTATTCCTATCATAATATGATTACTTCTAAACTTATTATGATGAACATAATCATAATATGATTAATTTTTAACATATTAAGATTAACATTATAAAAATATGATTACATTGAATTATAATAGGATGTAAAACAAATTATGATTGAAGTAAATATATGATGTAATATCACGAATATATTTGGTCATAATATGATTCAATAATAATCGTAGTATGTTGACTACAATCATGAATCTTATCATAATATCGATACCTTCCCGCAAGAATGTTTTTAGCGACACTTTTTTCGAAAATGACTTTTTGATGTGGAACTATACTAGAAGTTAAGCGACAAGTTTTCTCATTGGAATAAAGTTGCTCCCTGAAATTTTTATTATCCGCCAAAGAAATTATGCTAAGCCACATTTTTAAAAATGTTATTGTCGTAAGCAACAAAAGGTCCACACAAAAATTTTGTTAGATGTCGCTTAGTTTAACCGAAATTGTCGCTTAGCACACTCATCCAACTAAAACTTGATCCATTTTTGTCGCTTATAACACTATAGATTATGATTGTCCTTGATTTTAAAAAATTTTTCTATTCTTCAAAACTGCCAGTATCAGGCCTGAAACGAAATGATTTAGAGAGTCTGCTCAAAAGAAAGCTTATTCCTGAACGATACATACAAGAATACGAGGATTTTATAAAAAATAAATTTGGTGAGAAAGAAGACGAATTGGAAGAGACAGACGAAGAAGATGATTTGTCTGACAATCAAAATGATTATTAATAATCTAAACAATTTCCGTTTTGATCTCTAAGTGTAATTTTTGAATTTTTGTTTTGAAATAAATGTTTTGTTACTTTTTATATAGATTTTGATTATTGTATTGTTTAACGGAAAAAATAAAAAATGAATTAAACGACACAATTTATTTCAAATTTTTATTTTTTGTGTCCATGTCAATGTTTTAAGCGCCATTTACCATTGTAACAAGCGCCAATGTACTAAGCGAAAAAAACTTTTTATCTGACTAAAATTTTGGTTTTGCAATGATGTCAAGTTTTGTATTCTGAAAATTGCTTTCCAAATATGTTCCTTTCAATAAAATATACAATAAAATAACTAAATGAAACGTTTTTTTTTGTTTCCTACACAATTTTAGAAATGTCGCTTAATACATTCTTGCGGGAAGGTATCGATATGTTGCTCTTAAAATAGGTTTACCACAACTATGTCTTTTCTTTGATAATAAATGGGATATAAAGATACTTTGTTTGAGGCAGATTTTTTGCATAAAACCTAATTCGGAGTTTGAACTTTTGCCGTACACTCCTGTTTGCATATGCTATTAACTAGCAATGCATTTTGCAGTAGAGATCAATTGCTTCTACTCCTACGGTTAAGAGCAAGCACAAGCTTTAATGTACTAAAATTCCACATTTCACTGAAGGTGTCCACACAGGTTTATTAATAGATTTATTGTTGCCAACCCGTGTTAAGGGCAGATTTAAAATTAAATAAATATCCACGAAAATCCTTTTGTGTCTGTTCTTTTGTATGTTCAATATTCCCAATCAATTTATTAACTTGTTTTAAAAAATACCTCCTAGTAAATAATCGTTCTTTAATTTTTAAACAAATCCTTTAAAACACTTAAGGTGTAAAGAAAAAATCTTTAAGAAAAAAACAACAAATAAGCCTTAACGCCTTGACACTTTCTGTCGTAAAACAGAAATCCTTTTCGAATAAAAAACTCAACGGAACTAAAGAAATTTGCATCTCAAGCACATTTAATAACCGTGAGTATTTAAGCAGGTGTTTGAACAACAACAAAGAAACAAGGGAGCTAAACACAACAAATTAAGAGTTCCAGCGAAAAACACTCGGCTCTACTCCACAGACATGTCAGTCAATATGCTGATGCCAGGGATTTTCATGTAGATCCTTTTATATTTCAGTAAATGTTAAAAATACAATAGAAAAAAGGAGACCCAAGGGTTTTTCTTTACTCTTTCTTTTATTCTAGACAACAAAATTTACAATCAATCTTCTAAGGACAAAAAGTATTTGGGCAAAAATAAGAGTTTGAAATTAAAGGCGACAAACAAGATGATAAAATAATGTTTTTATTTTGTCAATGACATTAAGTAGCTACAATAACAACAACTCAAACTCCGGCAAAGACTGATAGACAGATGGACAGACGAACGGACAAGTTATCTGTCATACAGCCAGTAGGTGGTTTACTCTTCAGTTGTCACACTTTCAAAAGGCAAAAAAGGACAATTATATTTATAAAGGTTGTAGTTGTTTTTGCGTTCTTACACCGTAATTATGCCTTAAACCGTCTCTGATTGTCCTTTTAAAATAGGCAAATGTTGTTATTGCAAAAACAAAACGAAACAAAAAAAAGTATTAATGAGACATGACACTATAAAAGTCCTTTAGGAATTTTGTTTGCCAAACAAAAAGGGAAAGTGAGATGTTAAGCCTGTATTCTCTCACTCAAAATGATTGATTAGCAATTAATTAAAGCAACAACAACATTTTGGAAATAAATTAAACTAATTAGAGTAAAAATAAAAGCACAGTATTTAAATTAAATGAAAAAAGAATATTCAAATTAAAGGTTCATTTAAAATATTAAGGTTGATTCCATTTTTAAGGTTTGTTTGTGTAAACTAACGGGACTTTGTTGAATGTCAAATGTGCTCAAGAGAAAAAACTCCATTTAAAAAGAAGCGGCAACTTAAAGTGGTGATAAAAATTTATTATTAGTACCATAACAAAATAACTAAATCGCAGTACTCTTAAATGAAGAATATAAATAAGAATCATGCGAGGATTGTCTTCGAAGGACATAATTGCTAAAATTTGTTAGTTCGGTTAAAGTTCTTTGGTTTTCAAAATTAACAAAATGTTTGGTAACACTAAAAGTTAAAGATATCCCCGGCGCACAGTGTAGCAGAATAAATAAATTTTGTTAATAATTTGCTTTTTTTAACAGATCGTACTGATTGACAAGGAATTTAACTTATAGATAACAGAAAAGTATTCGAGCTTTATTTTGAAAAACTTGCCCTACACAACACTCTGGAGCTGTAGTAATATGGCTTCCAGTAGTACATCTATTTTCATTTTATCATCCGATTTAAAAAACAAATTTTATAGAGGAAGCTCTTGCAATTTTTCCGGCTGGACAACACGAATAGCCTGTGTGTGTGTATTAACTCAATCGAGCATATTCTAAAATCGCAAAATGCTAAACTAAATTGCATAATTATGGTTCTGTGAATTGCAATCGCAAGAGTTTGCTCAAGGGAACTATAGCAAACCGCAAGCAAAACGAGCAGGTTTCAGAACACCATTAATTAAATCTAGTGTTTTGCGATTTCAAATCGTGCGATTGTCAGAACAGGGCCGTATAACATAAAACGACACAAGCGTTTACACCAACGTTAACCGTAATCAGGCCAAGTACTTATAGCCAGCTTATCAATGTCAAAAGAAATCAAAGAAAATATATTTCGACCGAAGCAAATAACGGGTTATCCGATACTCGGTTTTTAAAGTCAGGTTCAAAACACACTTTAAGCTATAATTTCGATGAAGCTTTCATTATAATGCTTGGATCTTGCCATTCCTTACGAAATACAACATTATTTAAAAAACCATCTCTAGATTGATCAGCAGTCGATGCTTTTGAGGTAGTTTTCGACCACTTTTATGCACATTCCGGGCGGTATCAATGCTCCAACGCTAGGGGAATATCCACAAAGACATGGTCTTTGACATAGCTCAAAAACGTCTTACGGCGTCAAATTGCATGATCTTGTTGGTTAATTGAAGTTGCTAAGACGTAAAACTACTTTTTCTGGAAACTTCCCTTGAAATAAAACCAAAATCGTTGGTCTAGTTGAAACCACAAATCCTCCAGCTCATAATCTTCAATTGCAGGCCAAAAAATCGGTAATCATACGTTCTGAATTGACGGTAATGGTTCTTCGGATTATTAGGCACACTTTCACTATCAGAACCGATATTTTCGGCTGTGCATATTGCGACGATATACAGGCCTGACCATATCTGCAACGTTTTAGTCTCTTCAAATTTCTTTATTATCTTGCAAGTCCCTGGCACAGAAGGTCGAAGGTCCCCTAAATGCTCGAAAAGTTTTCGTCGGTTGTTAAACGACCCATTTTCTTAATAGCAAACCTTTCAAAAAATAAATGACATTTTTGATGACAGATATTTTACATTCCCAGCTTAGCTGTTTTGATACCACTAAGTGGATAGCACTGTCTATGGGTGTCCACGGAGGCGATTTTGGCTTGTACGGGGGCACACCCACATGTTAAGAACTGGATTGGTAACCTACTATAGTGCGGGACTGTATCTGCGCGGTGGCGTAACTCCAAGATAACGTAGCAGTTGTAGTTACTGGTAAAGATTTAGATAGTATTAGTTCTGTGATGAAGGCTACACTGGAGATAATCAACCAGTAGGCAGCTGGGAGTAAATCCTGAGAAGGCAGACCTAATACTCTTCACGAATAGATACAGAATTTATTCTTGAAGAAAACCTAGTCTAGGGGGTACTAGCCTAGAACTCAACCATCACAGAAAGGGAATTTTATTGGATAGCAAACTGTCGTGGAAACTAAATGTGGAAGAAAGGGTGAAAAAGGCAACAAATGCTGGGCAAAACTTGGTGTCCAACCCCTGCTCTTGCACATTGGATTTACACGGCAGTGGCGAGACCAATCTTACTCTACGGAATACTTGTGTGGTGGACTGCTTTGGATAAGATTTTTTTTTAATACCATAAGCTTATCGCGCGAAACTCTACGCTGCCTGCAGGAAAGAAACCAGAGTTTCTGGCGGGAATCAAACCATCAACCCCGGCGCTGGAAGACTATAGACTAGCTCACTACCAGCTAGTCTACCGGGGCACTCTTACCAGAATAAGCTAGTGGGCACTAAAATACTCACTGAGCTTAGTATTACCGGGGCTTTACGTAGCACACCGACTGTGGCACCGGATGTAATCCTTAACCTACAACTGATTCATCTGGTAGCAGAAGGAACAGCAAGGAAATCTGCGATCCGCTTAAGGGCGACGGGATGACTTGTGTATAGACCTTACGGTCATGGTAGTATTGTAAGGGTTATATACTGCAGCAGTGACAACTTTATTCCAAGACTTACCTTTAATAGAAAACCGCGTATTACTTTAGAAGAGAACGGCTGGTTGGCGGGACTCCGATCTGACCAGCGCTTTTGTTTTTATGCTGATGGTTCCAAAATAGAAGAGAGAGTTGGAGCTGCAGTTTACTGTCAGGAACTTAGTATTCGGGAATCTTATAAGCCCCACGGTTACTGCAGTTTATTCCAAGCGGAAAATTTGCGGCCAACATGGCTGCTCATATGAGAACATCTTCATAGATAGTCGTGCGGCGATCAAGGCGATATATGCCAAATATGCGTACTTTTCATCCAGGAGTGTAGGGACTCAATAGATAGACTTGGTGCCAACAGAAGGGTACACATCAACTGCGTTCACAGCCACTAGGCCGAAGAAGTTAACGAAGTGGCAGACGAATTGGTGAAACGGGGGTTCAATTACCATACAACAGTGTGATTGACATTCCAGTTCCAATTCGTAATATTAAGAGGGATACGGACTCTACTATACTGCAGACAATCGTAGATCTGTGGGGTACCAGGGGAAACAGAGACTGTGGAGCACATACTCTGCCATTGTCCGGCACTCATACACTCCAGAGCGAACTGTCTTAGAGATTTTGAGTTTACTAGCGTGTAAAGTAGAGGTTATCGTATAATGTGATAACGCAAGGGACCAGCACGGTCCATGCGCGGTCTTTATTACCGGCCACCTAACCTAACCTATGGGAGTTATCATCGAATATTTTATTCGCTTCAAATGCCTCAAAGCCATTATGTATGGCATATAGCATCGTGTAAATATCTGCCGTCGCTTCGCATATTTTCCAAGACTCTGGCGCATAAAGAAAGGTAAATTTTTTCGTTGACATTGGTTAATTGGTTTTGAGGTCTGCTGTGGTTGGTAATTATCAATCTATACCGCTTGCCGTTGACGGTTATTGCTTGACGACTGCCATTCTAATTTTAATATGAACCGCCTGCCCATAATCCAGACCAAACAGCTACTATTTCGGATGCATTGAACGCATTTTGATCTCATGTAGTTTGGAATCGTCCCAACTTCGAATATATTCATTGTTGACATACATAAAAAATGGGTATACCCATTCATCCAGCAATAGGTCTCATTGATTAAGACGATTATTCGATGAAAATTAAGTTCAGTTTCGATTTTATCACTTGCACGTGTGGTTGAGTTCTTTATCCCATCCCATCCCAAATGAGAGTGAATTCGACTGGTGTAGAAAGTCCATTTAATTGTAACGGCCTGTTCATCGATTTCGAACGAAGTCTTCGTTCGTTCGGAGTTTCTCGTCTACAACAGTTCAGGATTTTTGTCAATCGATAATTTTAGATTTTAAAAATTTCGTCTTCTAAAAATTTAAAAAAGATCTACTAAGCTAGGCCTACAATCTACGACAGTGTTCGAAAATAAACACTAAATATCGTTTCTTAATGTTCGGTTCGGTAGATTTGTGGAAAACACAAACACTAATAGTGTTTGTGTAGAAAATCATTAAAAAAAATTACGTTTCCCTGTTAGGAATCTTTCGAACACAAAAATATTACTGTTTTTATCAAACTCAACAAAAGATGTGAACATTTAATTCCGTTCGGTTTTTTTTTTTTTTGAAAATCAACAAACTTCAATGTGTTCGGTTCGGCTCGTTAATGTTCGTCCCTCTTGTCTGGTAAAAAAAACCAAAATTTGTTTTCAAAAACAAAATACACACACGAAAAAAACATTATAGAACATTAAAATATAATGTTTGTCTACAGTATCACTACAATTGTTCTGATTTTTAAAGAAGAACCGAACATTAAATAATGTTCGGTTCTTTCTTGAAAATAGTTACGAACGGTATTAAGGGTTGTGTATGTCTACACAATCACTAAAAAAATAGATATCGTTCCTGGGTGTGTGAGCCGAACGTTAAATAATGTACGGTTTATTTTTTAACACTGATCTACGATAGATTGGTAGATTGTCAATATTTTGGGTTACATATTTCTTACACATTTGTTACATATCTGTCTGTTTTGAAACCTCCATGTAAAAACCTTTCCTTAATAGAAGGAAATACCAATCTAAAGATTTTTTTTTAAACAACCCTCGCAAAAATGTGCACTAGCTAGCACTTTGCGATTTAGCCTCATTCAAGTAATTTTGACACGCGCTTTCTATATGCAAAAATATACTTTTACATTCAACTACAAATTTGCATGGTTTTTATGTTTTAATGTAACGAATTTTTTAAATGTAGAATCGTCGATAGACTTCTTTAGAGTTTGCTTCTATTATCAATTGTTTATGCCAAGTATGTTTGAAATCTAGATCTAATCTTTTGCACTGTTTTAGTTTTGTTGCTCATCAAGGTATAATTTTTCCCTTCGTTTATTAGTCTGTCTCAGTGGTGTTGTTAGAAAATTCTGTCCTCAGAGTTTTTTACTTTTTATTTATAGACAGATTGAAATTGAATTCGTTGCGCTTGATTGCTAAAATGTCGAGTTTTTATTTTATCGCTTTATGGATTTTTGCTTTTTTTATTATTAAAGTTGTGATACATTCATTTAGAGAATGCTGGCTAAATGTTTCTTAATGGTTTTATGCATTTTTAGCAATTTTGTTATACTTTTGTCTATGGATTAAAAAAAACGTTTTTTATTAGAAACAAACAAAAAAATCATCCCCTGAGTTTGCAAATTGGTATTAAAGGTATTTTATGCAAATATTTTTACTTTTATAGACGAATTTCATGTTTTTTTTTAGCATGCAAAATCACTAGTAATTGAACATTTTTATATCTTTAAATATAAACAAAGCAATGTATCGTATTGTTATTTGAAAAAAGTTCCATTTATGTGCAAACATTTGTTTTAGTACTTTATTTTTCTTGTTAATGTTTTGATTTTCAATTCCTCACATTACGTGCAATATCAGGTATGGCATAGCAAAATTAAGTATCCTTTTGGAAAGATGTTCAAATTACATTTACCTTTTAATTAAAACTTTTAAGCTTAACCTCTTCTGTAAGGTTAACACCACTTTTCAGCAATTTTTGAACTACAAGTCATTTTGCAAAACAAACTCTTAGAATACTGATACGTTGTCACTTCTGCGTTACACGCCTTTTGCTGTTAAAAAGTAGAATCTGTGCACAAAAGCATAGGATGCTTTTGCAAGCATCACAAGCAGCGTTCGAACAAATCGGCTGAATTTGACAAATTTAATTTTATTTTTACTTGAGGTATTGGCGCATGAAATGCGTTGCATGTAACTTGAAACGTAGAACGCAAGAAATGTATACAAATCATGTAATTCATGGGAGCAAAAACGCATGGTATGGACCTCTAGCTTAATGAAATCAAGAAATATAATGCTAAGAGTAGCGATTAAGTGTGAAAAGTAATGCCTTTAATGTTGTTGTATAGGTAGTTTTTGTTAAGATGTAAGTAAATTGTAAGTCTAGATGTGAAAAGATGAAAAGTGTTTGAAAAACTAAATTAAAGATTGTCGATGGAAAATAGAAATAAAATCTTTAAAATAATCCCTAAAAGCGTAATCAGTTTGAACCACCAAATTAATAGTAAGTTTTATCTATTTTTACGCGTTCTTCGGTTGTTAAACGAACCTTAATCGTAAACAAGGTAGCCAGATTTTAAATTCGGAAAAACAGTACTTTTGCTACAAAAAAAAACGGAACAATTTAGAAAACACGGTAAATTTTTTTGATGAAAACATAACTATTTACTTAAGTTAAAAACGGTAAATTTCACGATGTCGAAAGAACGCTTTCTTTCGCACAAACCCATTTGAAACAAAAATAAATTTTTTTTGCTTTAAATGTAGTTGTGCGGGAGAAAGAGTTCTTTCCGAGGCTCTATGGCTGCAATGGCAGCTTGCATATTGGCTTCCAACGCTTCAAGAGTTGTAGTCAGCATTGCTCGATAGCGCTCGCAATTAGCCATATCGGCAGCTCATGGCTCATATCGAAGAGATCGTGTAAACTGCAACAAACAGTCAATTTTAATGAATGTAAGGGTGATTCGTAAACGGCTTGAGGATTGTCTTCGCTCCAAATACGGTAGTTTTGCTTTTTAAAGAAGCTATTGAATCAGAAATGAGCCTTCTTCTACCGTTTCACCGATTCATGATGACTTGTCAAAACTTACTGAACAGAAATGTCAACACAGTTTGACATTCTAAGCAGTCTAATCATAGTTATCGATATCGAAAATTCTCATGCTGCAAAAAAAACCCCTCGATATAATAAACAGTAGTTGATCATTTAAATTTTTCGTTAATTGTAACAGACTTTATTTTTTCGGGTTGCAAAAATCGGGCTCAGACTGTATTTATCCATACACACAGAAATATATACCCATGTTAAATTAACATGGCGAAATGTAGATTGACAATCATAGTAAATTTCTGCAAAAGTATGTCTTTCATTTAAATTTATTATTTAATATAAATGAAAACAAGTAAGAAATTATAGTCGATCAAGCCCGACCATATGACACCCTACACCAAAGTATTTAAAAACACATCATGCTTATGTGTCCATGTAAATATAGATTTTTCTATGTTTATAAACTTCATGAAAATCGGTTTGAAAGTTTGTGAGAGGCAGAAATTGCCCCCTGCCTGCCCTTGTGGTCCTATTTTTTAAAAACTGTATAGCTAATGTGTCCCTATAGATATGGATCTATCTATTCTTTAAATTTCATTTAAATCGGTTTGATAGTTTCTGAGAGGAAGAAATTGCCCCCTATCTTCCCTCATGGTCTTACGATTCGGCCCATTTTCAATAGAATTGGTCCTTGTGCCAATAAGAACCTATGACCTAAATTTTATCAAATTATCTCAAAAATTGCGACCTGTACTTTGCGCACAAGGTTACATGGACAGCCAGCCAGCCTGCCAGCCATCCGGACGGACATCGTTAGTTCGACTCAGAAAGTGATTCTGAGTCGATTAGTATACTTTAAGGTGGGTGTAGGACCACTATTTTAAGGCGTTACACACATCAGCACAAATGCATTATACCCTCTCCACTATTGTGGTGTGGGTTTAAATATTAAAATAATCTTAAATCACGTTTATTTAATATTATTCACTGTTAAAATAACATTGTTCAATATTGAATCCATAAAAACCTGTTTTATATTAAAATCAAAAGTTTATCTTGTTAAGTTAACCATGCATACATACTTAAGTATGTATGTAGGTACATATGTATGCTGTGTGTATGCATGAACACAAAGAAAAAAATATCAATGTTAAATAAAAATGGCGCAATGTTGATTAAACACCATAGTAAATTTCTACAAAAGTATGGACTCTATTTAAAATTACCATTGTTTTAAATTAATTTCAAATGAAAAATGTTAAAAAAACATTGTTCAATATTGAAACCATAAAAACCTGTTTTACTTGTTTTGTATAGAAAAAAAACAACACCATAAAAAGAAAAACATACATTTTTTTTATTTTCAAATTCCCGTATTCTTTTAGTTAAAATTATTTAGTTAAATAGAACATCAAGTTTTCAAAGTAGAATGATGATGAAAACCATATCGGGACATTCTGCTGATGCTTCTGTTAACAAAGGGGAATACAAAATAAGTCAAACATGTGTTACAGGGTTAATTGTTTTGAATTATTCTTAAACAAATGTATATGTTGTCTCTGAATCTTCTTCTTACTGTTATATCACACTCAAACCAATTTGATTCTACATGAAATTCACGTTGTTTCAACTTGAAATAACTTTCATTGGGATTTTTATTTCAATATAAATGACATTTTGCTCTTACTTTACTGCAATGTTAAATTAACATGAATTAAAGTTATTTGAAAAGAAAAAAATGTTGTTCGCAAGTTATTGTAAAATCATGTTAAATTAACAAGAAGTAACAATGAAGCAAAATAGCTACCGACGATTTTACATTGATTTTTTTCTGTGTGTATTTCCTACATAAAGTTCTTTCTTAACCACTGTTGAGGAAAGTTTTAATTTATATTTGTCAATTAGCAGATCTTTATGATAGATAAACTTGAGAACGCAACGAAAATATTCGAAAAATTCCAACCATTACTAAATTGCGTTTTATTGAGCCAAAAAAAAAAAACAAAAGTGTGTCATTTTCTATGCCCATCTTCCGTCCAATAATGATTAAAATCTGCAACGCAAAAAATGTCTATTTTGCTACCTTCTCATGAATGGGAGGAATAGAGAATTCTTATCTATAGATTTGTTGTTGTTGTTTTTTTTTCTACTATTTTTGGCAACAACAAAGCAAAAAATATAAACTTTCTCATAAATATTTTTGCAACACAAATCATTAAATGACATAATAACGGAAATTTACACGTTACTCTGATTCCCTCTCATGAACCAACACAGAAACACTTTGCTCAGACGGATGTAATGATAATATTAGGATTACAACTACTGTTGTTTTTACATTATTATACATATAGGGCAACAATAACAACAACGGCGATGTCCAGATAGATAAAAAAACAATAACAACAATAGTAATATTTCATACGACAATTAAAATGAAACAATTGCCAAAAATTGCAACCGTAAATGATTTTTAGAGACTCTCTCTCCCTCTCTCTCTGTCTTTCTTTCCCTAATAGTTGCTGTTCTGAGCCCAAAACAACCGTTTGACAGTTTCCGGCAAATGGAAAAATAAAATCTTAAAGCAGGAAACAAAAAATGACGCGTGCAAAAATTATGCCGTAAAAAAAACGAGAAAAATATTGAGATGGTATTAAATATTAACGATTAGTTGCAAATAGAACTCAATTGATGTTTTGATTTGTTGTTACATAAATTATGAGAACCCGAAGAGATTTTTGGTTGTAGTTCGGGGATGTTCCTATGACAACTATCTCTGTATGGTTTTCCAATCGATTAAGGGTGAGTGTGTGCGTGTGTGTTTGTATTGATTGGCGTTAGTTAGGAAATATGATATTTTCAGCAATATTTTTGTTATGATCATGAAATGTAATTTTGTCAAAACTTTTTCTGTATTTTTTTTGTACTTTTGAAATCCATTACAAATTTTACATTGTCACAAACGTTTGCGTTGACACACATGACCTGTGAGAACATTTTTTTTTTAATATTTTCTTTGTAATACATATTGATATCGTTAATAGATTTATTGGTTATAGTTGTTAAAAGGGAAAACATATCAATATCATTTATTTTTTTTATAATCTAATAGACACGTGAATTTTTCTAATCCAACTCCTTAGAGACTTTAATTTGTGCACAATTATTATTCGAAAAAAAAGTTACTGAGTGCTGGGGAGCTTGTGAATTTTTAAATATGAGAATTGTTTTGTCTATCCGCTGAACAATAAAATTCGAATATGATTTTATTATTCTTTAATTTCGCCGAATTGTTTACATTCTATTAAATTATGAGTTTTTTGTTCTTGCTGCTCTAATATTTATATCTTTGCATTCAATGCCTTGTGCTTATTCTAATGTGTTTTTTTTCTGACAAAAGACTATCCTTTTTTCCGGGGAAACAATTCAAACTCCTTTTTCCTTAAATGTTATTTAAATTTGTTAGAACGTTTTTTTTTCGTCTTGTTCTTTGTGCTGTGTTTTATCATAAACGGCATAAGATATGAAAAGTCATTCACTGTCCAATAAGACAGAGTGATTTTTTTTTTAAACTTAAGTTGAAATTTAAGGGCCTTATTTTTTAAAAGGCTTTTATACTAGCTTAAGGTGACCCTTGATAAAAAGTCTCGTTAGCACTTTATGTGGATAATGGAATGCAGCTGATGCATGTTAAAGAGCTTTCGGCAAGAAATATGGATATTTCCTTATGAAAGTTTACTTTTTGTCACAATACCCCACCATTAGGGTCACCCAAAATACAAAAGTATCGAATATTCGCGCTCCACAATGCTGATCCTATTCGAATAGTGCTTAAAAATCTTCAGTCCAAATATGAGCACAATCGGTCAATATTTAGAGGATGCGATAGTTAAATGATTTTCGGGGTTAGATAGGCTTACACGGTCAATAGATCTAATAAAGTCGTTTTAAAAAAACAGTTTTCATTATTGTTGGTTAAGCTGTATTTTGTTTTTTGCGAAACTTAACTTCTTCGTGCCATGAATCTGACTCATTGTCTGAAATTTCAACATAATCCTTCTAAACTCGTTTCTTGTAATTCTGCATTCAAAATAAGCTAAATAATTATGTAGAGGGATGAATATATTTGAATTTTAACAAATGTAAATCTAGTAAAGATCAACGAAAAGTGTGAAAAAGTACCTCCAAAACATAAACAAGTACAATAATGATAATCCAAGAGTAAATGCATGTAATAGGTATAAGCTGTGAAACATAAATGTCGCCATTCATCGCACTTCTAAATATTGTCCTATTGATCCAATTTTTGGTATATACATATATTTTGGTAAAAGAAACAAAATCAAGCTTGTGGAGAAAGTATTCGACTATACTTTTACTTTTCCATACAAGCGTGGGCCAGTGTCTACCCACCATGTTTTTAAATGGTTTCTCAAAAAATAATTTATATGGGTCATTCTACGATAAGAGGTTACCTGATATTATGAATGGCGGCGTAATAAAAATATTTAAAATTATAATTTTTTTCAATATAATCGTAATTAATCAGGAAGTTTGAATGCATGTTTAATAATGGCCAGTCAAGTTATCTACTTTTTCCGGTATTTTAAATAACCAGGGGAGATACTCTACACAGGGTAAAGACATGACCACCAGGATAAGATACCTTACTTTAAGCGGAAGGATAAATTGAAAACAAACCTTATTTTCATAAGAATCAACTTTAATTATTCAACATTTGATGATAGTTTAGAACAAAACAAAATTTGGATAACTCCATAGAGTATTTTTTTATGTTACTTAAAAACAAAAATTCTTAACATCTGCTTACATAAACGTAGTCGAAAAAAAGCTAATTATTTCATTTCCTTCGTTTACAAGCTGGCATGCCTTCTCGGTAACTGCTTGAGAACAATACTGAGAAGATACTTTATTAGTGGTTCGTCTTAAGATTCTCTTTCAGGCCCATATACATAATCAACATTAAGGCGCGGTTTGGTTTTCATGAAAGCAAAATCCAAGGTGCAGACCACAAAATACTTGTATACTTCAAGATCACAGAAACAGCTTAAGCTCTTCATTGTCAATTTATTGGGGCATCCAGTAATTTGTTGGACCTTCATAGTGGCTGAGAAGCTTTTAGAACTTTTTATATTAAGTCCCTCTTCTTTCTTTAAAATGTCTTCGTCATCAATTACATTTGGACAGCGATGAATTGTCATTCCCAGCTCCAACAAGTCTATCAGTAGTCCTTTTGCACGTCGCACCTACTCCATCAGGCGCGCCCTTGCCGTGACCGGCTTCGTGGTAATTCCACGTGAATTTTACTTAATTTAGGTTAAGGTCTTGCAATTTGGTTGCCAGTGCATAAAACATAAAAAAAGAATATTGGATTTGATTAAAAAGTTGGTTAGCATGATTTTGTATAAATCTTGAATGTCAGAACGTTAATATGGCAACTAAAGAAAGAACTTGACTACCTTATATTATTGTATAATGCAACATATGTATGTTAGTAGTATAAAACTAACTTAAACCAAAATTCACATTAAATAAGGCATAAATACATTTTTGAAGCGTTAAAACACGTATAACGTATATAGTGGAAATGTGTTGGTTTAACGTAAAATACTAAGAAAGAATTAATTTCTCAATTCCTTATCTACCCTGGACGCAAAATCTTTACCCTGGCATCTGATGAAGCAGGGGAAATACGGCAGGGGAGAGATGTTTTCCTTAAAAAACTAGCATAATCGGAAAAATATGTATTGTAACGAAAAATCAAACTAACACAGTAAATTATACTGAAATTAAAATAAATCAATATTATAAACAAACTTTAACGACAAATAACAAGTGAATAAAACTCTTCAGTGGAGATACATTAATCACTGACACGTGCGAGTAACCCGAGTGTTTTGGTCGAATTATTGGCCCAATAGGAACACGCTAGTGGCTCGCGCGACTTTAATTGTTAAATGCACTTCAAAACAAATATTCTGCTATTTAAATTTGCAGCGTCAACGCATTTTAGCGGCATTTTTAAACGATCGAAAAATGTGCAGGGGAAGAGACTTAAAATACGAGGGACAAAAAATATGTAATTTTTTTCAATAAAATTTGAAAGTATTTTGAAAGTTTTTTTAAATGATTACCAATGTTATTTAAACTACTTTAAATATTTTATGAATTAAAAATGTGTAGCCTGTTGTAGCGAAACAGACCAGAGTCTCTGGCGGGAATCGAACCCACAACCCCCGCACTGATAGACTAGCTCACTACCAACTAGCCAACCGGGGCACCCATAATTTATATATTATTTAATTTTTTTGTATTTTGGTGTAAAGCTCAATTAAGTGAAAGTGAAATTTGAACAATATGGGTCTTAAATACAATTTTAATTACTTGGTGGCGTAACGTTAAAGTTCTGTTGAAGTTTTCATATTAATACCGACTTTGCAAGTTCTTTATTAGACCAATGCTCGTAGCAGTTATCATAGACTACGTCTTTGTACAAACTAGAATGACTAACAATCAATCTTAGGCAAAAGTTCTTTGTAATATTTTAGCAATAATTTTTATTTATGTCGATAGGTTAGAGTTAGGTGAACTTAGGTGAGCGCATATTTGACGACTAGTGTCTTATCGTATGAAGTTGGATCGGAAATAATGTCCTTTTGAGTTCTTTACGGTTATCCAAATGCTGTACGCTTCTTCAGTGAGAAATAAACTCTATAGAAAAACAGCGTATTTGAAAAACGTGAAATTTAGAGTGTAGGCTAAATTGTTACTTGAACGACAGCATTTACCGCACAGAAAAAAATATTGCCGAATTATTTTCAAACAAACGCTTGTTTGAAAATTTTTTAATTTCTAAAAATTTTTTTACTGATTCAATTAAAATTTTTGTTTGATTTTTATTTAACCAACAAAAATGTTGACAACCATTCAAAAATATAATACACGCGTTATTGGTTTCAAGTTTTCATAATTTTGTATGAAATATTTAACGCTTTTTAATGTTGTCGTCTTTTTGCATTTTTTTATTTGATCGTAAGCAACACTTCCTAATGTGAAATATAAGAACTACAACAAAAAACACATACAGTCTATTTTTGGACACTTTAAAAAAGTATAACAGTAAGAAAGATGGAGAGGTTTGAAGTAAAAAAAAAAAACAAAAAATAGCAGGTAAAAAAACGTTTCACTCTTTTACAACAACAGAAACAACAACAACATTATAAGAAACAAATAAATTTTTGGTTGGTAAAAAAAAACCCAAATCCCGTATTAAATTTTTTCAAACTGTTTGCTTAAATACATCAAATACAAAAATATAATGATGACGAAAAACATATCGAGTCGGTCTGTCGCCGCTTTTGGGTTACATTTCTTCTTCAGTAGCAAAGGAAAGGATACAGCAACAGTGTGAGTGATGACGAAAAACATTGTGTGTATAAAAAAAGACTTCGTTTAAAAATTATTCCAACAAAAAAATGTGTCTCAAAGTCAGCCGGCCGCTCTGCTCTCTCTGCCATCATCTTCTAATACAGTGCCTGCTTGTGTGCGCATCATTGCTTGTGCAAAAACCTTTTTTTTTTTTTTTTTTTTGATTTTGAAATTTAGTATATGAAATTCAGTAAACTTTTTGTTTGATTCAGTTAAATTATTTGTTTGAAAAAATCATTGTTTTTTTCAATAAACAATGCAAATAAATTGTTTGAATATGCGAATGTGTTTATAGGACCGATTTCAGACAAAAAATTGTTTGATTCTACAAATTTTTTGTTTGAATTGGAAAAATAATTTTTTCTGTGCGACTATTTGGCCTTGCAGAGGTAAAGAAACTACAAACAACCTTACCCAAATCTTATATATGTATGTACCCTTCACAATGGTGCAATTAAAACAGAATGTAATATTAATACCGTTCTTTGAACATAAATCTTTTATGTACCATGCCCACTTCTCAAATTCTGCCCATATTTTGTCAGGTGTTGTGTGTTGATAACCAAGGTGAGTGCACTTTATTTGCAAACTTTGGCTCTTGCCGTTCTCTAGATACACATAAATCTATAATGTCCTTGTACGAAAGTTGCCATGCACACCTCTCTAATCCCATCATTTTACAAGCAAGAAAGTCAAAGCCACCCAAAATTTTAAAGTTTTTTCCGCGAAATCTAAAGGATGTGTCGGTTTTTTGTTTGAATTGGAAAATTATTTTTCTGTTCAGGTTTAGTGATTTCTATGCCAATGTGCCTTTTCCTTTTAAATTAGAAGTGCCATAACCATAACCATAAAAAACAACTGTTTGAACCAATCTTATGGGCAACCTGTATTTGATTATAGGTGACTTGTCATAACCAAATAAACCAATTATAGTGTTTATGGTTATGGTTACGGTTATGGTAATGACATAAACATAACAAAACTGTATTACCATCACCTCTATATACAAACCAATTCAATTTTTGGTTTCTAAATTCGCCGTTACGGTTGTGGCATTATGTTTCTATCTCGTCTAATTTGTGCTAGCAGAAACGGTGCAGTACAAAAAGGGTTATAGACCCATTTCACTTGGTTTTAAAAGAGTTACGTGCAATATTCTTATAGCTCTTATTGCCGTTATTAGAAATCATGAACTATAAATTGACCATTAAGTTTTCTCCATAATTACAGCTGTCCGATAAAATGATATATATAAGCTAAATACTGTGGCAACATTGCACCACATACCGACAACTTTTGGTTGTTTAAAATACGTAGTGGCAATGACTTCCTTTTTTTTATTTCTTTAATTAAAAACAGAATTAAATTGTTGTGCTTGATTTTTGTTTTCAAAGGTACATAAATTGCAAGGCGTATTTACACCAGGTGGTGACGTTATCTTGTTTTATTTCCTAAGCTAATCCCGCGAGGCTCCATGCTTGTCTGCAGGAAAGAAACCAGAGTCTCTGGCGGGAATCGAACCCGCAACCTCGGCGGTGATAGACAAGCTAGCTACCAGATAGCCTACCGGGGCACTTGCTACGTAAGCAACAGCTGATTACTAATCTTGTGTCAAAATGGTATACCGATCTGGTGGTTCTGGGGAATCTTAACTTAATTCTTTAATTTTCGCCTAAAATAATGAAATTTAAAATTTTTTTAAAGGAGCGTACAGACGACATGTTTTTGTCATCTGACATGTCAAATTTCCCACTGCAAAACACATACATGTCGTGTGTTACATTTTTAACTTTGCTTCTGTTAAAGTCAGACGCAAAGTCATCTGACAAAATTTCAATTAGAGCGTGCTCTATTTTCTTCTGACAAACCATCTGACATCAGAAATCTATGCCGGGAAGAAACTGGCAGCGGCGTCAACTATTGACGGAATCATTAGCCGGCTGAAGTTAATATTTTACAATACCAAGATATGTATGCTCATCTTACCATTGAATAGAATTTATGTAAATATATACATAAAAACCGTTTAATTATAAAATTATAAATTGGTATCTTTAAAATAAAAGAAAAATTGTTAAGATGGCTAAATTATTTTACGGCGCAAATAAATATTTTCGTGGCGGCAGCAAGCTATTTTGAAACCGAGAACTACTTTGGTTTCTGCAATAAGAATGCGAAAAAAAACAGAGACAATGTCAGAAGCAAATTACAAGTACGTTTGTGACCGAATATTATAAAACTTATGTAAAACAACAATTTTGACAGACATGAACAATTACATGTGACTTGAAAATTTGACATGTCAGATGACAAATTCATGTCGTGTACGGGCGCCTTAAGTTGTTACATTTCAAAACACACAATTTAAAAAAGAGAACAAAATTAAATATTTGTTTGAATTTTTGGACACAACGTTAAAATATTTCACAGTGTTGTAAACGTTTTCAAAATAAGACCACCTTGTATGAATTCGCCTTGGTAAATTGTTTTGGTTTTTTTGTGTGTTTTTTTTTTAAAGTTTGAATAATTTAATTTGACATAAAGCTGCCATTGAAGTTACCATATCTTCTGCAGAAAACATGACAGCTTCAAATTCTTAAAGTTCGCCTGCAAAGTTACCATGAGAATAATCCTGCTGTTAGTCTTGTAGTCACTTTTTCGATTAATGTTTACTTGTAATAAAACAATCAAACAAACAAACAGCATCTTAAAAAATATCTTTAATAATACCCTTAATGATTCAGAATATAATTCCGAAAAAAACAAAAGATTCCAATCAGTAAAGAAAAGTCTGTGTCCGATGGTACAAGACTTTTATTCATTCAAGTTCAAGTTCATTCATATTACAACCGGTTGCGTATTAACAGCCGACTAATTTTGTTAACTAAATAATTAGAATACTGACTTTAAGCATTAATACTTATCAGTGAAATTGTTTAAGAAATTAAGGTTATTTTAGTTCAAGCTAGACTTAGAACTTCAACTAGGCCTGTTCTACCCTCAAACTACTCCCTGCTTTTAAAATATAAAAAAAAATCTTAATGAAAAAGTCCAGTATTTTTCTTAAAGAAAAACTTCCAAAGCAACAAAAAAAAAGTCATATAAAATTATTATTTTTCCTTTAGATAAAATAAGATAAGAAAAAAGGAAATTTTCTAAAATAATAAAAATAATACAGCAAAGAGTAAAAAGAAATTCATCACAAGTTTTTTGTTTTCAAGCTATAAGACTTTTTTTTTTGTTCAGCCAAGAAAAAGAGGTATGTACTTTTAACCACCGTCTACCATTTTTTCGCCAAAAGATGGCCACTTACAGAATTCATTTGACTTGGCAGTCATCACCCATCCTCATCCCATCTCACCACTTCAACAAACAACTTGTCTAAAGAATTGGCTTAAGGATGTTATGAATTCAAATTAAAAGTATACAAATCTAATAACTGGGCATTAACTAAATGGAAGATGTTTTGGAGGAAAGACAAAAAAAAATCACTCAAATGAAACGAATGAGTTAAAATGGGAACCGAAGGGGGAAAAATTTAAATTTGTTACATTAAAAGCAAACAAATACAAATTGTTTATAATTGTTTAGCTCTTAACAAATTTTTAGTTTTTCATATATTTTTTTTTTGTTATTAGGAAGAAGAAAAAAAATTATACAATTTTGGAAATAAGAAGGAAAGATTTGAGAACAAAAAAAAAGGATTTTAATGACTTCTGCTTAAAGCAAAAAAAAAAAAAGAAAAAGGAAACTATAATTTCATTTCCAACTAAAACTTCTTCCAATTTGTTGTAATTTGTTTCTTTTATTTCAGTGTTCTTCTCATTTAACTCATTTCGCAATAAATATAATTTTATTATTTATTTGTTTAATTTTGTAATTATTTTGATTTATTTTGCTAAAAAGCATCTTATTTGTTTCATAAAATATTTATTTATTTAGTTTTTCTTGTTCTCTTTATTTAAGTGCAATTTTTAACTTTATTACTTGTACTCATGGTTGTTGTCTTTGTAGGATTTTCTTTGCGAAATTCAAATTCATATTCATATAAATATTTTCTTTTTTTTGATTAATAGTTTAGATTTTGGCAAAGAATATTGTTGCAGTTCTTTTTATTTATTTCTTTTACAATAACTTTTCCACACCAACGCCACGCAAAGTTATAAAAATGATTTAGGAAGGCTGTAGACTTATTTAAAAAGCCATAAAGCGCTTAAGTTTTTGAAAGAGTTTTATTTCTAAGTATGATTGTAAATTAAGATACTTTTTAAAAGCAGGGACTCCTGTGCCCTTGTTTCCTTAATTTGCAATATTAAGGATATAAAGCAATCAAAATGGTATTAAATATCAAAATTTATTCGTTTATACATCACGGATGGATTTTTATTGTACTCCAATGTCTGAAGAATGTTCCGAATAAAACTAACGATTCAGTTTTTTCTAAATTATCACGTTCGGCATACGATTATGCATACATAACACTCCCCGCAACATGAATAGGACTCCGCCCTTTTCACTTTGTTCAACTGTAATTCTCTCCTTTATTTGCAAATAATTACACTGAGCTAGTTGAAAAAATTGACAAGCCGGGCTCATGGCGTTTTAACCTAATTCGGGTACGCTGAATTCAATGGTGCTAACCGTTTTTTATACCCTTCACCACAGGTGGAAAAGGGTATATATAGGTTTGTCATTCCGTTTGTGATTTCTACAATATTGATCTAAGACCCTATAAAGTATATATATATTCTGGGTCCTTATGAGGAGAGAAGTTGATTTAACGATGTCCGTCCGTCTGTCCGTCTTACGTTTGATATGTGTTTTCCGGAGACTCCAGACATGATAGCGGCTAGGTTGTTTTACATTTATGTCACATATAGTCCATTATTTCTTGCTATTGAAATTCAGCCAGATCGGTCCAACAATGGCTGAGATATGACCAAAAAACCACGACTGCCTCTAATTTTTCCAAAAAATCCCTTGTGGTTGTTGTATTTTTATTACTTTTTTCTGTACATCTCGAGAACGGCAGAAGCCAAAATTTTCAAACTATGTACAAACATTTAGGTTATAAATACACACCATTCCACAAAATGTGGGCAGGATTGGAGAAGTGGGCGTGGTACCTCCCATACAAAAAGTATTAAAAATTGTATAAAAACCAGAATTTTTTTGACTGTAATATAACCTATGGTTACGCCTTATATATCAAAAGATCGATAATTTTTAATAGAAAATATTTTCTAAAAAACTCGGAAAAATCGGTTTAGATACGAAAAAGTTATGACCAAATTATTATTTTTTTTTTTGAAAAATACCCATTTTCGGGAACCATAGATCTTGTCGAGTCCAAGTTTTATAACCAAAATAACTGGCAAATTTCTTCTTTAACACGACGGTAGATAAATCTGTCAAATCGGTTAAGAAATAGCAGAGTTATGACCAAAATACTGAAATCCAAAAATTACTCTTTAATTACTCGAAGGTTCTACACCCTATAAAGTATATATATTCTGGGTCCTTATGAAAAGCGTGAGTGAGATTGACGAAAATGGAGGTGCCGACTTAGATGTAGAGAGTAGAATAAACAAGGCAAGATCATCCTTTGGCATATTAGCCCCAATATGGCAAAACACCAAAATAAGTCTTCGCACTAAGCTTACAATCTTCGAAGCAAATGTCAAATCGGTACTTCTCTGCGGATGCATAACCTGGAAAGTTACGAATATCATTACCCACCGCCTACAAACATTTGTCAACCGATGTCTCAGAAGAATTCTTCGCATTTTCTGGCCTCGGACAGTCTCTAATGCCGACCTGTTAGTGCAGTCAAGACAGATTCCGATAGAAATCGAAATACGGAAGCGCAAGTGGCAATGGATTGGTCATACACTACGACGAAACAACCAAAACGTCGCCAAACAGGCACTTCGATGGAACCCATTTCAACAATCTGGCCGGCAACCTGGCAGGCCACGTACAACGTGGCGACGTTCCACCGAAACTGAGATGAACAGTCTTGGCCTATCTTGGAACGAGTTAAGATCAACGGCACAAAATCGGGTCCGCTGGCGATCAGCTGTTATTGGCGCCCTATGCTCCAATGGGAGTTAGAGGAACACATATATATTATGAAAAGCGAAGTTCAAATCCGGTTGTCGTGTCTTATCCCCCCCTTCGCATTTGTTTACATATACTAGCATAATGCCCAATATGATTTTCGTTAGCACCCTTCTTTATTATTTCATATATTTAACGAAATAATTTTAACAAATAGAAACTAGGAATTTTTGTGTTTTTTTGCTACTTAAAAACTCGCCAAAATTGATAAATCTACGGTATGACAACAGTGCCTGTACAAAAAGAAAACAAACAAAAAACTGTGTTGAGTTGTAAACAGTTTCATTTCATTTTAATGATATTTAAACAGCGTTCGTTCGTGGTTCAGTTGTCTAGGTGGTGTAGTAAGTTAGAAACTGTGAGTTCCCTGGTTCGAATCTTGGTTTTTTTAATATAAATTTTTTCATATTTTTATGTTCTAAAAACGATTTTAAAAAAATATTTACCAGTTTTCGCTTTTAAATTTCATTTATAATGAAGTTTTAAGTATTGTTAATATGTCTGTATGTACATGTAACAATTATTTAGTTGCTCTGTATTCTGCTCGCACAATGGCGCTAAAATAAAGCGCTCTTACTTGTTTTAGGTTAGCTTTGGTTTTCGAGATATACCTACCGTTATTTCGAAAATGGAGGAGGTTGCACGGTTTAGCTTATTGAAAAAAAAAACTAAAATAACCGAAATTTCGCAATAGAATTTTCTTTAAGAAAGGTAAAACTTTTTTCTAATATGTGCAGTCGTTTTAGAAACATAATTTTTTTTTTGGAATAAAAAATAATTTTTTTTATCAAAGTTTCGAAATTTTTTTTTTAAAAAATTCATAAAAAATTGGAAAATCCAGACGTATAAAAAATCTGTTAGCAACTTTTGATTTTATTTAAGAATTTCATAAAACGCAATAAGGGGCAAGTATGTTTCGAGAAAATGTTAAGGACAAAAAACTAATTGAGTTCGTCCATACATGTTATCCCATTAGGGGCGACTCCTGGGCATTTATGGAACATTTTCTTGAATATATTTCTAGTCTGCATTGAAGATTTTGTATGTGAGCGACCTTAAGGAATGACGATAGCGGGTAGGTATGATAGAAATAAATGATAGAGATGAAAAATAAAGTGGGGTTGGTTATACATTTGACCCACCTAGGGGCATCCTACGCGCGGCAGGAGCCAAATTAAAGAATTTTATAAAAACGCCATATTTGTATGGTTGAAATTCTTCAATTTACCACGTAGGATGCTCCTAGATGGGTCAAATGTATGACGAACCCCACTTTATTTATCATCTCAATCATTAATTTTATTTTTATTTGACATTTAAAACTAACTTTAAACATAAATGGATATTTAAACAAATTTGTGAAATGTGCCATTAGAGCAGCATCAAATTCTCATGTCTCGTCTGCACAAATTAAAGCTAAAAGTGGTGTTTCGGCAAGCGTAAGAAGAAGGCTGAACAGCTGAAGCGATTAAAACTAAACTTAAAAACAACTGCTTAATGATGTTCGAAGAAATGTGAAGGCCCTGATGGCTTCAATTATTATTTTCACGATCTCCGAAAAGAGGAGCATCACTTGGATCGTTTTCATAGCATAGTCAGAGGCGTTATAGTGTGGGGAACCATATGCTGTGATGGTACCTGCGAACTGAAATTGTTGTCTAATTGTTATATTGGAGTGCATTTCCTCACTTTCAGAACAGTTTTGCAACCAAAAAGCAACCTATTGAAGGCATAAGAGTGACTTCGTTGTCCATCTAGCTCGATTCCATAAAATTGTTGTATGATTCTATTCTTAATCGAATTTACGTTGCGTAAGTTTATCAAATGAGACACAATAAGTGCGTGAACCTAAATTTTTTTTTTAATTTATGAAAAACTATTAATCGGGTGTGTTCTAGAATCCGAATCCTCCCGAAATGGATTACTTCAGCATTTTTTGTGTTCTGCATTTCGATTTTGCGAACTCAAATAAGTTTTTGTGTTTGTTTCAAATTTTGCTATTTTTTAAAGGGACTTTTAATCAATTTTATGGCTTTTTTGATATATTAAAATTTTTTGCCAACTTTTTGCAATTTTTGAAATTTTTTTATTTTTTTTTTACTCATTTAGTGATTTCTAATAAATTTTAGTGTTTGTTTAAAAGTTTGCAATTTTTCGCGAATTTTTGCCAAGTTCGCATTAGAAGCGAATCGTCCCTGTAATTCTTTAAAGATTTCACGATTTTTAATATATATTGGACTTTGCTATCATGCTGCGCTGTCCATTTCCCAACTTAGAAATAGAAATAAACCTATCGCAGAGTTCGTTACGCACGACGAATACCGGTCTACGCAATAATCGTGTGTACTTTCATATACACCAATGTGTTCTATTTCTGGTGACGAATATTTGTTACGAATAATTCGTCGTTCCCCCAGTTGTGTTTCTAGCATAAGACTTGAACGTTATGATGAGGACTTGGTTGGTCCAATCCAATAGCTGAAATATGTATAAGTCTGAGTTTATACGGCTCATGTCTTATTGACAAGATTCTTCCTTTTTCTTCTTTGAACATCAATTGGCGTTCAAATGATTCATGTCATGTTGACGACTTATGCTTTTTTGATATTGAAAAAAATAACAAAACTAAACAACGAATGAAAAAGCAAAACGTAAAGACAGTGCATGAATCTGTGTACTCGATTTTTCCCCCTCGTCACTCTCGCCTATAAAGTAGCAATCATGTCAATAAGACATGGGCCGTATGAACAGACTAAGCAAACAACAATGACTATCTTTAGTTTTTACAAATTAATCTTAACTTTTATAAGTCCTATTATAATTTATGACTTTATGTTTTGTCTTTCACTTAAAATATACTTAGTAGAATACTAGTCGGTTAATAAATGGCACAGTTCTTCCCGAAATAATGATTTTGGCACTTTAGTGAGTGTGCTTGTATTATGAGGCCCCTATACAAGTTTTCCCACGAATTTAGGTTTTGGGTATTGATGCGATTCAACCCAAAGTAGTTTGCTAAAATTGAACACAAATATTTTCGATTTTTGAGATTTTGTTGATTTTAAAACTCTTACGGAATCGACTTATAATTTCAGCTAGTGCCCTGTAGCTACACTGAAAGAATTATGTTTCATAAATCTAATGAATCAATTTCATTAAATTTTTTTCATTAATCCAATGAAAAATTTCATTACGGGAATGAAATTCTACACATATAATGAAACAATTTCAACGACACTACGAAATCGAGTTTCGTAATTTCGTTAACATTTTTCATTAAATTAATGACAACTTTTTCAAAAGAATAATTCAACTTATTGTTATACATAATTTTAATAGGCTTTTAAGATTAAAATGAACTATTAATTTTAAAATATTTAAATATTTTTTAGTTAATGCAAAAAGGAATCTTTCGTTACTTTATATTTTCCATGATAAACGGCACTAAATCAATGAAAACAAGATAAGATTCTTTAACTTCAAAATACTTATAACTTAAAAATTTTCTTCTTATAACTGTTTTAAAAACGTTTTTTAAATAAAATTTTAAGCGATAGAAATTAAAATATATGAAAATAAATTTAAATTTTAATGTTTCATAACATTAATGAAAAAATTCATTACGATAACGAAGTACTGATTTTAGCTATATGTAAGAAATATTTAGGTTCAAAAACAAACAACGCAAAAGAAAAACCAAGAGCAACAAATTCTCACATTCTTTTTTCTTTAATTGTTAATTTAAATAAACAAAATTTACGCAGAAGTACAAGCCAGAAAAAAGGAAAGAAGGCAGATGAAGGTTGTCGCGGGCTGGAAAATAATTCAGTACAAGTTACTAAAAGATAAGGTTATGAAAGTAAAACATAACATGATGTTAACAAAATATAAAAACGAAATAAAATTAATAAAACCTGATGATTTGAAACAGGAATAAAAAAAATAAATAAAAATCAAAACGCTTATTGAGACAATGGATAAAATAAATTAAAAATTTCATTCAAAAATAAAAACATTTATATTAGAATAATAAAAAAATTAAAATAATGCAAAATGTTCATTGATTTTATGAAACATTTCATTAACGGGGGGCTAATGTAACATTCTTCATTAATTCAATGAAGGGTTACATAGGTTGACCTTTAATGTAATTTTTCATTGGATTAAGGTCAAAATTATTTGGATCTGTGAAGAAAACTCTTTCAGTGTAGCTGCGTTATCAATACACAACCTCCCTTATTAATAAAAAAAGTAAAATACTAAAAAAATTTCTTAAAACGTTTGACATTAAACTAATGCAAAATTTTCATTGATTGCTTCATAAAATCAATTAACGAGGGGCTAATGTAACATTCTTCTTTAATTTAATGAAGGGTTGCATAGATTGAATTTTAATGTAATTTTTCATTGGATTAATGACAAAATCCATTGGATCTATAAAGAAAATTCTTTCAGTGTTAGATTCAACAAAGTCGAATAAAACACTTACTTATTTTATTTATTTTTCACAAAAAAAAAGTTTTACAAATGCACATGAGAGGTGCATAAGGGTGGTTAAATTTCAAGGGCCGATGTTGATTTTGAATAAAACACAAACTATTTAGGAAATTATTGTAATTTTATTTTATTATGATATATTGGTATTACTCAATTATGTATGGAACAAAATATCGGCCAAATGGGCGCCGCGACCACGGCGGCACACCTCCATCCGATGGTCCAAATTTTCGATGACCCTGAGGCATAATGGAGGTTCTACACTGAAAGAATTTTCTTCGCAATACTAACGAATTTTGACATTAATCCCATGAAAAATTGCATTATAAAGGAACCTATGCAGCGCTTCGTTGGATCAATGAAACCTATTTCATTAAAAGGACTTAATGAAACATTACATTAGATCCATGAATATTATTCATTGGATGAATACTTTCAATAAAGTAAAATTTTTTTTTTTTTTTTATTTATTTTTTATTTATTTTTTTTTCTTTTTTCTTATTTTATTTTACTTTATTTTATTTTTTATTTTTTTTCTGTCTCTGGTGGGATTCGAACATGTAACCTCGGTGCTGATAGACTAGCTCACTACCAGCTAGTCTACCGGGGCAGTGTAGTTTTTGTATAAAAAAACCATGTTTTTTTCTCAATTTAGACCGTAAATATGAGATTAAATTGTCCATAATAACAATAACAAAGTTGATTGAAAGTGGATTGAAAGTTTTTGTTTCATTACTATAATGACATTTTTATTGTCATAATGAAAATTTAAATTTATGAAGGCAATTATTGAAATATGTTGCTTTTATAAAAAAATTTTTTGATTTCATAAATTTAATGGCATACATGTAACATTAGATGTATGAAGTTATTAAATCTTACATTTTTTAAATAACAATTAAACATTTTTTTAAGGAAACTATAATTTTGTATTAATTTATGAATATAGTTATGTTTGTATATTGTTTTTTTAAGTTCCCAATTAAAATTTTTTGTTTAACTTGGACAAACTTAAGTTTTCATATATCCAATGAAAATTTTTAACGTAATTACGAAATCTAATGAAGCGATTTTAACGAAAATACTTCATCAAACCTATGAAATTCCATTTAGACAATGAAAATTTTCATTTACCCAAGGAAAACTTTTTTATGAAAATGATTCATTAAATATATGAAGCATTTTTCTTTCAGTGTATGCCGAATTATCTCATCCTTTAGCTCTTGAATTGTTGCTGGCTTATCGACGTACACCTTTTCTTTCAAATAACCCCAAAGAAAAAAGTCCAACGGTGTCAAATCACATGATCTTGGCGGCCAATTGACATCGCCATTACGTGAGATAACACGGCCATTGAATTTGTTGCGCAAAAGAGCCATTGTTTCGTTAGCTGTGTGGCAAGTGGCACCGGCCTGTTGAAACCACATATCGTCCACATCCATATCTTCCAATTCGGGCCATAAAAAGTTCGTTATCATCTCACGATAGCGAACACCATTCACAGTAACTGCCTGACCGGCCTCATTTTGGAAAAAATACGGCCCGATGATGCCGCCAGCCCATAAACCGCACCAAACAGTCACTCTTTGTGGGTGCATTGGTTTTTCGACAATCACTCTTGGATTCTCATTCGCCCAAATGCGGCAATTCTGTTTATTGACGAATCCACTGAGGTGAAAATGTGCCTCATCACTGAAGATGATTTTCTTCGAAAATTGATCACTGTTGCCATTTCTTGCCACCATTCTGCCCATTCACGACGTTTGGAATGGTCAAGAGGCTTTAGTTCTTGAGCCAATTGCACCTTGTAAGCGTGTAAATGCAAGTCTTTATGCATAATGTTCATCAACGACGAGCGTGAGAGGTGCAATTGTTGGGCACGACGACGAGTTGAGGTGGACGGCTCTTCAGCCACACTATCGCGAACAGCAGCAATATTTTCTGCAGTACGAGCTGTACGAGCATGCACTGTTCTCACATCTTCTACAGACCCGGTTTGCTCGAATTTTTCCACGATTTTTGCGATTGTACGCACATTTAAACGATTAAATTGAACGAAAAAATCACGAAGTGCACGATATGCATTTTGATTTGAACGCTCATTTTCATAATAAGTCTGGATAACTTTAACACGTTGTTGGATTGTGTATCTCTCCATGGTTCAAATTGAGTAAGTCTGAAATAGAGAAATGTGAAATAAAATTCGGAAAAAAACTTGGCGTTTAGGTGTGGTTCACATTCAACATCGGCCCTTACAATTTAACCACACTTTATAAGAGGCAGTACCCAGCGGTAAATACTGAAAGGACCGGAAGTAGCAGGCCTTTTGGAAGGCCTCTATACTCCTTTCTAAAAGATTTGCTTCGCATGATATCCTGCCTTCAGAAATATGCCTTCTTGAAGGTATAAACTTCTTTTTGAAAGACCTTCCAAAATATTCAGTACACATTCGCTACTCCCTTCTTTAAGAAGAGAGAAATAAAGTTGTTCAGTTTTATTTACTTTTTATTTAAATTAACTTTTCTTACACTCTACTTTGGGAAGGGATCGAAGTTGATATTGAAGGCAGTGTAAATGGGCTTGCTCCCAATGACAACCTGTATAAAAAATTAAGAAGTATGGAATGCGGAGAGAAGGGCTTGTGGCTGCCCAATAAGGCCTCTTTAGTAATTTTAGTTACCGCTGGGTAGGACCAAGAATACTTCTGAATGAAATACAAGCTTTAATAAAATGTTGCTTTGTCTCTTATTCTTTTTTCCTAAGTCTAGGTAAACGGTTTGATTAATAACTCCCTGGTGGTAGCTGACATTTGATGTTAAAAAGCAGAGCTTAATGCCATAACTTGTAAGAAGACTGTTCAAAATGAAAAAACCAATAGCCGAAGAATATTTTCTTATATCAAAGATGTTACCTTATCTATAGTTTAGAAAGATAAGGAAGTAAGCTGATATGTCTAGACGAAGATGGTTCGGTTTAAGTTACGTTTGGCCTTGAAGTCGTTAATATCTGGAAAATTTTCCAAACAGTGGAGAAAATTCCTGTTAGCAAACATCCATTAATTAATAAACTTTAAGTTCCTTTTTTTAATTGAATGTGAATAAAATTGGTAAAGAATATGTTCTTAACACAGAAAAAAGCATTCCGACATCTTAATTGATCTAAATATGCTTTTATAAATTTAACACAAATAAATTTTATCTAAATTAACCGGTATCCTTAATTCATGGCCAAATGTCAAGTGCATAGCTTGCCCTATGGCCGCTATTACTGTTGTACAAGGACTAGAGAAATATTCCAATAATTTTGTTTATTTTCAATATCAAACTTTAAGTGGAAAAACAAGATGGTATTTAAATTTCAGCAGGTCCCAAAATTATTTAAATTTATAAGGTCTAGTTTCGATGTGTTACCAACGGAATGACAAATTCAATTTACTCCTATCATCTGCTGTTTATTCTGATTAACGTATGTAAAAGAAACTTTAAAGAAATGCTGCCTATTTTAAGGCAGTAAATTTTAATTCAAATCCTTTGTTTCTTTAAACGAGCCAAACAAAAAACTTTATTGTATTGAGTTTTATTATTCTAAAAACAAATAACTTTACCTTCTGTTACTGTTATTTAAAGCCTCATAAACTACAACAATTTAACTTAACAATTTAACTCGTATGTTGTACTTTAAGGCTCCTTTCTATAAAATGTCCCCCCCCCCCCCCACTAAACACTTGCACCCCCTTAAACTATTAAAAATAATAAACAAATTTTACCTTAGTTAATAATAAATTGCAGCTGTGTTCACAGGACAAATCTAAAGCCAACTCCAACTCTTTGGCCAAATACAAATAAATACCTTTAATATAGAATTTAGTTTATTGCAAGAAAGTTTAGTTTTCCTTTTAAGAACCAAAATAGTAGACAAAGGAAATTGTCCTTTTTGCTATGTTTGTGGATGGGTGTGAGTGAATGAGTGAAATGGACCTAAATAAATAAAAATATGTTTATAAGCATAATATTGTATTGTATTAAAGAATAACAATAGAAAATATTTTATACACATTTCCATATTTCTTGGTTTTTTGTTTTCGTTTTATATGCGATTGTATCTTGTGAATTGCCAAAAATTTTATACGCCATGAAAATTGAAAGAAGGTATGAAATCAAATATTTTATGCTGACCAAATGTTTTGTTACTTTAATACAGGGTGACCCAAGTAAGACTTAACAATGTTAAGCGTGTATAACATTTTTTTTTTTTTGTATTATAACCCAACAAACACGAAGTCAAACCTTTAATAATAAGAAATTACTGTATCATTTGACATCAAACACAATTCTCAAACGTTTTTCAATTGTTTGATTTTAACATTTAAATTCAAATTGATAATGATTTGAAAATAAACATTTTGCATCAAATATTTTATCAATTTGATGTCAAATTGATATAAAATTTTAAATTCAAATCAGAACTAAACTTGGCATTACTAAAGCCAAAAATAAATGTAAACATTAAAAATGGTGATTAAAGTGGAAGTTTTACTTCGTGGTTTAATGTGTCTTAAAAATTATTTGCGATTAATTTCAATGATTAAGAATACGAATTTAAAAAAAAAATTAAACGGGAAAGTGAAGAAAAATCAAAATAAAAGGGTGCCAATTAGTTCGTTCGTCTTTGCAAGAATTAGAGGACGGAAAACATATTTGTTCATCTATTAGCTGTATTGCTGAACGTTTATCTCACAGTTTATTTAAATAAATAATGAATATTTTTATGAATGTTCCACATTGTATGATAATTCAAATTTGAAAAACATTTGAGAATTACGTTTTAAAGCAAGTTGAAAATAAAGGCTTTTTTCCATTTGATAATAATTTTCCCTTTTTGTTGAGAATGCTACGATTTTCAAATCATTATCATACGTTTGTCGTTTGAGAAAACGTTTGATTTCAAATCATTTTCAATTTGAACTCAAGCCTCCGTGTTTGTTGGGAATTGAATCGCTAAGTGCCGAAAGGGAACAACTTCAAAACATTCATTTTGAGATAATCCATTAAAGCAGTGTAGTTACCCTAGAGGGAAGCAAACTGACACCAAAGTAGTCCCGTGATAGGTCTTTGGGGGTAGAGACCGGTTCTAGTTTTAACACTTTATATGAATAAGACCTATCACTTTTACATGGGGTTGTCATTAGAGGGGGTGAATTGACACCATATGACCATTCACAAATCTATTCTCAATGGACATGTTTATTGACAAAAATGAAGTATTATTTCAATACGATGTAGTATTATTTCAATAAAACAAGTCCTAGAATTAAATTTAAGAGCCAAATTTTAGAAACTCCCAAAAAAATGTATCACACCACCGGTGAAGACTGTACTGTAATTCGTTACTTTTTCTACCTTTTTGTTCTTCATAAACCAGTTACATGATTGGTTCTCCTTTCACTGGTCATGAGTTCTTTCTTTTTGTACCTGTTCTATTTTCACAACTCCCAGGACCAGTCTGTGGGACCAATTGACACTAATTTCCCGCAGGGTAATTATGGATAATAAAAAATGCAAGTTCTATGTTCTTGGCTCGTAGAGGGGAGAACTGACTTTAATTTGAAGTTGCTTAAGATGAAAGTTTTTACACTGTTTTTTTTTTTTTTTTTGCAAATAAGGTTGAAGTAAATGTCAGTAGTTGCTTTTCGGCACTTAGTTTTTCATTTGTTTTTATTACTTTTTTTGTTTGCGATCAATGTTTTTATATTCTTATGATTGAGGTGTGTTTCTCAGGGTCAATTTGGAACAATAATTTTTTAACAATTATTTTTCTTTTTTTTTCAAAAGATTTTGTTATTCGTGCTTAATTCCCAGTTTTTATTATTGATAAAAACACTTGAAATTTATTGTTGATGGGATAAGCTATTCCTATGCATTTCACTGGTTGCTTAGGCCAGATCATCAGGAAACTTCATCCATAAAGGTTTTAGACAAACTAAAGATATTAAACCAAATAAAACTGTTAAACGTATAAGAATTATAGCAACAGTTCTACTTGTAACAATATCAAAGTTTAAACAAAACACATCAACAATAAACAACAGTGGGTTCATCTCATGGGAAATGTAAGATGAGATTTGTCTAAAACCTTTATGGATGAAGTTTCCTGATGATCTGGCCTAAGCAACCAGTGAAATGCATAGGAATAGCTTATCCCATCAACAATAAATTTCAAGTGTTTTTATCAATAATAAAAACTGGGAATTAAGCACGAATAACAAAATCTTTTGAAATTAAAATTTTGTATTCCCAATAATTGAAATTACTTTTTGATTATTTTTCTTTTTTTTCGTTTTGCAGATTATAACTGAATGTTAGAAAAGATAAACTCACTGTTTATTGTTGGTGTTTTGTTTAAGCTTTGATATTGGTACAAGTAAGACTTATTCGCTTTTAGAGTTTAATTCGTATAATATTTTTGGCTTTTCTAAAATCTTTGGAAAAGGTTTCTTGAAGAGCTGGCCTAAGCAACCAGTGAAATGCGCATAGAAGCTGGGTGCGTTCGTAAATGCTTCACTGCGCTGCATCAGTGATTTCAAATGGTTATATATTTATCAGTGAAGTAAATGCGGATCAAAAAATTGTTAAATAATCCACAAAATTAATAGTCACACAATAAAAAAAATTAAAATTATTCTTTTATCGCCATTAAAAAAAGTTTGCTTTTCTGATGCAGCGCAGTGATGCATTTACGAACGCACCCGCTAGCTTTCCCTCAACAATAAATCTCAGTGATTTATCAAATATGAAAAATTGGGAACTTAGCACGTCATACGGAAATCTTATTAATAATGAATTCTTGGAAGTTTATAATTAACGCATACTTCAGTACACAACAATGCGTTAAAATTATAGAATTTGTCTATTCTTGTTATGACGCATCGAAAATATCGGAAATATTTTAACTCAAGACCACCTCCCACAGCCTGCATAATTACGAATTAAGTCGTCTACTTTGAGAAACCTGCTTCAGTTATCGAAGGTGCTCATTAAAATATTCGTAGTGAAGGCAACGTAGAAGATGTTGGGTAGAGTCTTACAACTCGGCCAATTGGGCATTTCCAGAACAACATTGGTTCTTAAAATACATCAATACGAACTTAAAATTGTTCAAGGACAACGCCTAGTTAAGCATTGGGAGGTCTTATTTGGGACACCCTGTACATTTATTTAATATATGAAGAAGATTTTCTGAAAAGTGAAGAACAACTGGGACAGAGTGGTGGGATATCTTGATATGAAAGCAGGATAACAGTGGGTTAAAAGTTTAGAAAATTTGTTCAAATATAAATTAAGTGTAATTCATATTAGAAAAGTTTCCTTTTTATTTCAGGGAAGGGGCCTTTTTGTCTACAGATTACTATTCTTTCAAGATGGAAGCGAATTTTTTTGCTTATATGCTTTAATAACTAATATATTAATTTGCAACATGCTTTAAATTAGTCCCAGACAGACCTTTTGGTATACCGATCGTCTTAGAATCACTTTTTTAATCGATCTAACGATGTCCGTCCTTCCGGCTGGCTGACTATCCATGTAAAGCTTGTGCGCAAAGAACAGGTCTCAATTTTTGTTGACATCTGTGCCCATGTTCTGTAATTCCCGTATCGGGAAACTTTTCGACTAAAATGCTAAAAAAGTTAACAAAAATGCCATAAATTGAAACAAACAGCTGTTTTCCCCACTAAACTGTTTCTGAGAAATATTTTTGGCGAGCAATAGCTGTAACGTAAGGAAATTACTCGCCAATTTACAGAAAACGCGTCTCTGTTGAATGTTTGTAAGAAAGTTCCCGCTTTGAACTGTCAAATAAACTCACGAATAAAAACGGGATGAGAGAAGATTTTAAAATTAAAAATGCAATAAATAAAAACACGAAAGAGGTAAGCATTTTGTTCTTGGCAGATGTTTTCATTATTTAATTATTTTGAATTAATTTGAAAAATATACAAATGTTTGCAAAGCTATTTTGTAAGCAACAACATTAATACCGCACTTTACCTTATTTGGTATGGCCGACGGTTGTATTTTCACCGCCGACGTTAAACATTTTTAAGTTTTAGTAAACTTTGGTTGCCGTCAACGATGTGTGGGCTGGCGTTCTTAACGTCTGCAATGTCACATCGACTTCGAGTGGAATATTATGATATTTATAACGTACCGACGTAATCTCTTTTGATAGTTTTCGACATGAGTTACGGACACACTTTTTTCTCACTTTTCGAGAAACGATGGAGAACTTTCTTTCACAGCTTTTCGATGCGAAAAGTTCTCACCAAAGTAACAGAACATGGGTACTGGAACACATAAATTTTTTAATTGTCTTAAATAATTTTACTTTTAATGTCATTCCTTATAAATCAGTGGTCACAAATAACCACAACATTATTTAGCGTACCGCTCACACATCCAGAACAGATATATATTTTTTAGTGTTTGTGTATTAGAACACAACCCTTAATACCGTTCGTAACTATTAAGAAAGTAACGAACAATTTATGGTGTACAGTTCTTCGCTATAAAACATTTTACACACTTCAAGACTCAAATTGAAGAAAAACTACATGCTGGTCGACGAGGCGTATCGTTCTCTACCACACGGCATCAAAATCTCAATTTACTTAAAAAGTGGATTAAGCAGGTTTGCATATTAAGCCGGCGATATGCATTTGGTTTTTGTTAAAAATTTTTGGTTTTCTTTACCAGCCAAAAGGGTGCTAGGTACAACTGAAACGAACCAACATTAATGTACTGAACCGATCACAATGAAGTTTGTGGTTAAAAAAGAAACAGAATGCAATTTAATGCTCTCAGTTTTTTTGTTCATTTTGATAAGTACAGTATTATTTTTGTGTTCGAAAGGTGACAAACTGTTGAAATATATTGTTTTATTTCCAACTTAAATAATTTACTTTGCATATTTGTACTTTGAATTTTATAATCAAGTTATTCTTTGTGAAATATGTATTTAGAATTAAATAATTTTTCATTCTGTTTATCACCTTTGTTCAATAAACTTTTAAATCCAATATATCCAGATTTTAATTTTAACAGGTTATGGGCCACACATGTAACCATTGTTAAAAAGAATTTTAGTTGCAAAAACTAATAAATTGTAAAGAAAAACAAAAAGAGTTGGAAATTAAATACATATTTGTCAAAAATGTCTACATTAAGCGGTAGGATTCAACTATTAAATGGTGCAAACTATGGAACTTGGAAACCCCAAATGGAAGCAATTCTTCACAAGGCAAGATTGTTGCAGTTTGTATTGGGCAATTTAAGAAGACCTGTAGTTTGTGAAATATCTCACTCAGCTACTGAAGAACAAAGGCGTGCGAATCAAAAAGCAATAGAAGACCAATGTACATTTGATGATTTGGAATTGGATGCTCGTTCAGAGCTAATAATAGCAATGGAACCAAACATTATAAGAATGGTAAAAAACTTTAAAACAGCTCGTGAAATATGGAATTATCTTCAAGAAACGTATGACCGCAAATCAACTAGGCGCAAAGCCGAAAATTTTCGTAAGTTACTTAGTTTAAAAATGGAATCTGTAGAAACGATAACGGATTACTTAATCAAATTTGATATTTGTGTTTCATGTTTATCTGAAATGGATATAAATCTGGATGAGAGTTTGTTAGTGGTAATTCTACTTGATGGTTTAAGTGATCAGTATAAAGAAGTACGTGCTGCATTCGATACTTCCAATGAATTTCCTTCATTAAATATCTTGAGATCAAGATTAATAGAAATTGGAGACAAGTCTGAGAGTGAAGAATATAAGCAAAGTGCATTGAAGGTAAAGAAGTGGAAGCCGAGACAGATTAAGAATCAATTAAAAGAAACAGGTATGTCTGATGTTCAATTTCCATATAAGTGCTATAAATGTGGCCGAAAGGGGCATAAAGCAAAAGATTGTCGAACTAAAATGGAACAGAATCAAGTTGCAAAAGAATTAGGTGTCATAATTGATTGTGCTCAAGGTTGCAATGAGCTAAACGTTAAAAATACGGAAAGTCATAAATTTGATATATGGTGTATTGATAGTGGGGCTACATCACACATGTCCTTTGATAACTCATTATTTGTAGAAATAAATTACGATTACAAAGGAAAAGTTAAGTTAGCAGATAACAAAGAGCTTGATGTAAAAGGAATTGGTACAGTCCAGTTAAATTTGATTTATAAAAATAGAAAGACTTATTTCAAGTTATATAATACTTTATATATTCCCGAAATCAAGAGTAATTTAATATCAACAACGAAGTTAACGGATAGTGGCTTTCAAATTTTAATGTTAGGTAATCTGGCTCAAATTTTAAAGCATAAGAATATATATGTCGAAGCTAAGAAAGAGAATAATCTGTATTTAATAAAATCACTGAGATCGTTGAACACTGTTTGCAGAAAAACTGAAGAATCCAATTTAGAAATATGGCATAAGAGATTAGGACATCTTAATGCGGGTGACTTAGCATTTTTGAAACAACACGAAATGGTACACGGCTTACCAAAATTGACAACACAATTTAGTGTAAAATGTCCTATATGCATACAGGCGAAACAAACTAGAGAACCCTTCCCTAAAAAGAAAGAAAAGTCCACTACAGATGTTTTACAGTTGATCCATACAGATTGATGTGGACCGATGAAAGTAGAATCTGCCAGGAAAAAGCTTTATTTTGCTACTTTTATTGATGACTATTCAAGAAAGGTTTGGGTATATTTTATTCGAAAGAAAAGTGAGTACCTAGATGCATTTAAAGAGTTTAAAGCAAATGTTGAATTGGCTAAAGACAAGAAAATCAAATGCATACGTAGCGATAATGCACCAGAATTAGTTGGGAAAGAATTTTCAAAATACCTTAACGACTGTGGAATACAGCGTCAATTAACGGTAGAGTACACCCCTCAGCAGAACGGAGTAGCTGAGAGAATTAATAGGACCCTTGTTGAAATGGTTAGATGTTTTATGATAGAAGCAAACTTGCCAGAAGTTTTGTGGGCGGAGTTAATTCGTACAGCAGCATATATAAGGAATCGTTGCCCCACGAACTTAAATAAAAATAAAACACCAGAAGAATTATGGTCTGGAAAAGTACCAACTATACGTCATTTTCGCAAAATAGGTTGCAAAGCATTTGCATTAAATAATAAGCCAGGAAAATCAAAGTTTGAACCTCGTAGTAATGAATACGTATTAATAGGTTATGATGAAAAATCTAAAGCTTATATCTTATGGAAAAAGAAAACAGTTGAAATATTGAAGAGTAGAGATGTGAAATTCATAGAACATGAAGTGAATAGTAAAGAAATTGTTAAAGATAAATCTGAAATACATTTTTATGAATTTAGTACTACTATAAACAGAAATAGCCAAAACTTACAACATAATAAAGAAAATCAATCAAGTACAGAAGAGCGAGAAGAATTGGAAGAATTTTTTGATAGTTCAGAACAATTTGATCCACAAACGAGACAACGACAAGAAGAAATAGAAATTATTGACATTCCTATTAAGCAACGTTTAAGATCTTGGACTCGCGGAAAAGAAGTTGCAAATGCTGTAGAGGATAACAATGTAACTGATCCGAAAACATTTGAAGAAGCAATGAAATCTAAAGATTCCGAGGAGTGGATTGATGCTATGGAACAAGAATATAGTTCGTTAATTAAAAATAAAACGTGGGAAATAGTAGACTTACCTAGTAACAGAAAACCTATAAATTGTAAATGGGTATATAAAACCAAGCTCAGAACGGATGGAACAATTGATAAACGAAAGGCCCGACTTGTAGCTAAAGGTTATTTGCAAGAATATGGTATTGATTATATGGATACCTATGCACCTGTTGTTCGACAAAGCTCGATACGTCTCGTTTATGCACTAGCAGTTCAAAATAATTTAAAACTACGTCAACTAGATGTTTCGACGGCATTTTTAAACGGTAACTTAGAAGAAGATATATACATGTGTCAACCTGAAGGATTTAAGCATTCAGAAAATAAAGTGTGCAAATTAAATAAGGCTATATACGGATTGAAACAAGCAGCTCGTCAATGGTTTAAGAGGATAGATGATGTATTCAAAAATTTCAACTTGATTCAGTCAAAATACGATCAATGTATTTATTTCAAAAATGGTGATAGTATGACGATAGTTACACTTTATGTTGATGATATACTGATAGCATCAAATAATGAATCAGAAGTTAACAAATTAATACACGTGTTGAAGTGTAATTTTGAAATCAAAGATTTGGGAAAACCTAAACATTGCATTGGTTTAGAAATTGAAATCGGGAAACAAATGATAGCAATATCACAGCCTGGATATACTGCAAATCTTATAAGAAAATATGGCCAAGAAAAATCAAAACCCACGAAAGTTCCAATGCAACCTAAACATAATTTAGAAAAGGAACCTAAAATTTCAGGAGAGGCAGAAAGTGTTGATAAAACTAAATATCAAGAAATTATTGGTTCGCTTTTACACTTGTCTGTTTTTAGTCGTCCTGATATAGCTTGTTCAGTAAATTTGTTGTCGCAATTTTGTCAAGATCCACGTAAACAGCATTGGAATTCGGCATTGCAAATAGTCAGATATTTAAATACAACAAAAAACTTTAAGTTGGTTTATCGTAAATTGGATGGTCCGTTAGTTGGTTATGTTGATGCGAATTGGGCCACAGATATAAATGACAGAAAATCTCAAACTGGTTTTTGTTTCTTTCTAGCAGGTGGTGTAATTTCTTGGGAATCTAGGAAACAACGCGTTGTAGCAACATCCAGCGCAGAGTCAGAATATATAGACCTGGCAGAAGCAGCTAAAGAGGCATACTACTTGCGATATTTGTTAACTGAACTAGGTTATTCTTCTGGCTATTCCACATTACTATACAGTGATTCTCAAAGTGCTCAGCAAATGGCTAAATTTGGAGGCCATCATTCAAGGACCAAGCACATTGATTACAAATATCATTTTATACGTCAAGCAATTGAAGAAAAAATAATAGACGTTCAATACAAACCTACAAGCGAGATGGTGGCGGATGTTTTAACAAAGCCGCTACCTAATATTAAACACAGTTTCTGTATTTCATCAATGGGTATTCAAGAAACCTTTTAAGTTGAGGAGGCGTGTTGAAATATATTGTTTTATTTCCAACTTAAATAATTTACTTTGCATATTTGTACTTTGAATTTTATAATCAAGTTATTCTTTGTGAAATATGTATTTAGAATTAAATAATTTTTCATTCTGTTTATCACCTTTGTTCAATAAACTTTTAAATCAAATATATCCAGATTTTAATTTTAACACAAACACAGAAACCTTATTTTGATGATTTACTACACAAACACTATTAGCGTTTGTGTTTTCCACAAAACTACGGAACTGAACACTAAAGAACGATATTGAATGTTTTCTCTTCGTAAATATTGGTATTGAAATAAAAATTGGCAACAATATCTTTTGCGATAGCCACTATTTTATTAGGTGCGCTCCTTAAAGGAACTACGGAAAAATGTTTATATATTTATGAGGGATTCACAAGGTGTGCTATCAAGTCATAACGTCCTAATATTTTACAATACTTTTAAAATAATATTGCTGTGTTTCAAACCCAATAACAATATTAAAGATACAGTAGAAATCTAAATTATAAGCGGTTGCCTACAACAGTCATATATAATTCTTGTAATTAATTTAAGACATATGACTTTTCAACTTTATGACATCCTTGTGAATCCGCCAATAGTATTTCATGTCAAAATATTCAGCCTTTTTCCAGTTGTCGTTGTCGTTATCGCTCAAGTCGTTTTTTGTAAGAGATTAAAGTAACACACAACCAGTGTTCTTTAATCTCTTACAAAAAACGACTTGATCGATTACGACAACGACAACCGAAATAAGGCTGATTATGTTGGTAGGCCCACAATTGAACATTTATCCTATAAAAACCCCTTCCTAAAACAACTTAAAGAGAAAGAATGTCATATAGATAAAGCTATGTAAATAATATTCGGCACAAGAAACTTTTAAACGATACAAAGGACTTAAAGAGATGAGATAAAACTTCATCGTCATCAGTATTTGACTGAGGTTTTGAAATAATAGCAGCTTAAAAAAAACATAATAAAAATTCCGTTCAATTCCTTCACATGAACAAATAGGGCCTGTTCGGAAATGCATCACTACGCTGTATCTGATGGGCATCTGTAATTAGTTTGCGATGCTCATGCAAATCCGCAGCTGGCGAAGCTTGTTTGCTGCGCAGTTTGGCTTTGCATTAGCCAAATTTGTGATTCATGTGTTAGATTACTTTGTGCATCATCTGCTTTAGCTATGTATTTTTAAGCAGCTGACACCTGCAGTGGTGCCAGAATTTTTTTTCGAACGAGCATTAGATGCAGTGCAGGGATGCATTTCCGAACAGGCACATACTCATCCGGAATGAACAACGATTCTGCCAGGATAACCTCTAAAGAAAATGTTTACAGACAATGATGGTCAGTACTTGCAGTGACTCAACAACTTCACAGCAGGTTTATTTACTAGCATACTAATGATAATTTTATTTATACTTTCAATATTTTTTACCCCACTGTCCAAAAAAACCTAACAAATTTAAGATTGGTTATGTATTTCTGTCACCATTGTTATCAACCTCATCATCCTCGTCATCAACGTCTTTAAGAGAATTCACATTCTGTTACATGAATTGTTTTTATAATAAAACGTTGTCCACATTTTCCCTAAAATCAAATTATGAATTTCATAAACGACAAGGTGTTCATAACAAGGACTCTTCAAAAATACCCACTTATCCCAATAGATGGCAGCAGAGGGGTGAGGTTTGTGGCCAAATAGGTAAGTGTGGGTGGATGGACATTAGGACAGAAAAAGGAAGAAAAAAAAAGAACAATTCATAAGCATATTTATGAAATGTGACGAACTGAAGTCATATCTAAGAGTATAAAAATTTGAAGATACTAAACTACAAATACGTAAATGTGTAAGTGCACATAAGAGCCCATATTAAATGCCCTGGGTGTCAATATACCTTTTGTTTTCCTGTTCGGTTGTTTTTTTCTTGTTCTTTGTATCATCCATATGAACAAAAATCCAAAATTAAGATTTTCATAAATGCTTTTAGTTAGTTCCAAAGGCAAACCCACCCCACAAGGTGGGCCACACTAAGAGGCATAATAGAGAATGCGACAGTTTTTCCTAAAAGTGGGCTGTTAGTCTATTATTATTCTAGTTTATTATAGGTAAAGTTTTATCCTCAGGGATAAAGGACCAAGATGAGTGGTTAGGAAATAAAAAGGACATTGTTGTAAATATGTGACAACATATGGGCTAAAATAACAAAAAAAAAAAACTGTTTATCTCTGTATAAACGACAATATTTAACATACAAACTGAGTCTAAAAACAAAAAAACTTAAAGGTATTTGAGCAGAAACAAAAAGTAGTAAAGTAAGCAAAAAAATGTTTACCTAGAAACGTTTTTCTTACAAATATTTTGCAAAACTTAATTCGAACATTTGCTCGTTTACCTTCTCTAATTTGGCACAATTTTCTATTTAAATTTGCAAAATTACCTTATTTTAAGATCATTAGCATAACAGGACATCTGTTGTGAATCTTAATAAATAAAACAACCCACTTTTTTATACATTCAAGTGCAGCCAGTGACGACCTTTGCCAAGTTAGCGCCCTGTTCAAGATTTGTTATGGCGCCCTTTTGTTTTTTTTTTTACAAAAGAAGAAATTTTTAAGATTTGAACTGTAATTTTAAAAGTTAGTAGATTTTTCTAAAGGCGGTCCAAAACGCACGGCGACCGTATAAGTCGCTCCACGGTTGTTAAGTCATGTTGGACCCATTGGTAATTCTCTAAAATTCTGTATTAAAAAAACCTAAATGAGACGAAGTTTTAATATAATAAATTTTAGTACAATTTTCTTAAGCGTTTTAAAACAGTGTTCGAAACTAAACAGAACATTATTTAACGTATGGCTCACCCACCGTTATCTATGTTTTAGTGTTAGTGTATTAATAAACAAGCCTTAATCCCGCAATGACGTAATAGAAAGTGTAAGTGAGTTTCAATACCTCGGCAGTATGATAGATACAAACTGGGGTGCCCTTCTTGATGTCACGACAAGAATACGAAAAGCAAGAGGCGCTTTTGCAATATTATCAAAAACTTGGAGGTCAAATGAATACAGCAAAAAGACGAAGTTAAATATATTTTCGGAATGTGTCCTGCCCGTCCTATTATATGGATGCGAAACGTGGCTTGTAACTGAAGAAATCAAGCGTAAAATGCAAGTTTTTACCAACAGATGCCTCCGAATAATACTTGGAATTTATTGGCCTAATACAATTACAAATGCTCAACTACTCGCTATAACAAATATGAAGGACATAAATTGTGAAATCCGAAGACGTAAACTTGGCTGGATAGGGCACACACTTAGAAGAGCAGATGCCAACATATGCCAAAGAGCGCTAACATGTAACCCCCAGGGTGCAAGAAGACGAGGAAGTCCGAGCAACTCTTGGCGACGTTCAACATTAAACGAAATTAACAAGCTGCCTGAATTTAATGATAGAAAGATAGTTAACTTAACGAAACTAAAAAATATTGCAAATATACGCTCCAGATGGAGATTTCTTATTGAGAGCCTATGCCCCCAATGAGGTAGCTCTAAAATAATTTTTAATTATTATTATTATTATTAATCCTGTTCATAGATTTTTTCAAGAAAGTACGGAACATTAAATAGTGTTCTGTTCTTCGTTTTAAAACCAAAAAAATTTAGTGGTTCTTTAGACACACATTATATTTAACTGTTCTATAGTGTTTCCTTTCTATATTTATAAAGGCATGAGCAAACAAAAAATTTTAGCCACGATCAAAGCACAAATAGCTTGTGTGTGTTATGTTTGTGTGAAATATCTTTACTGGCTTTTTGATTTTTTTTTTTTTTTTTTTCTTATAAGTATTTTGCTTTTGTAAAAAGATTTTGGTTTTCTTTAGCAGTTAGAAAGAGTGCTAAGCACATCTGAAACAAACGAACTTTAACGTGCTGAACCGAACACAACGAAGTTTGTGGTTAAAAAGAAAAAAGAACGATATAAAGTATTCTCACCTTTTTGTTGAGTTGGATAAGTACAGTATTATTTTTGGGTTCGAAGGTCACAAGGGAAACATTTTTTTTAATGTTTTACTACACAAACTCTATTAGCTTTTGTGTTTTCCACATATATACCGAACCGAACACTAAAGAACAGTATAAAATGTTTATTTTCGAACACTGTTTTGATATGCTTTTAAGAAGGCTGCTTTTTTTGAGGCCTATGATAAGTTATAGACCAATCTTAACGAAATTTTGCAGTGTATTTTCTAGTCTTATAAAACTATGACAGACCAAATTTTATTACAGTAGCATTATTTGTTTCGGTTTAGACGTACTAAGCTGCTTTTAGATAGTGGGCTTTATATGTGGCCTATGGTAAATAATAAATTGAACTACACTAAACTTTGTAGTACAATTTAAGGTTAAATGTATCGAATTTGTGCAAAAGCTTATAACAATCCGTCTATTCCGCCATCATTTATGCAAGTTTTTGTAACAAAATGATCAATTTTATAGGGTGCTTCCTTTTATCCTACTGAGCCAATTTTGATGGTTTTAATTTTTTTTTTTTTTTTTTTGTTAATTTCCTAAGCTAATCTCGAGAAGCTCTATTCTTGGCTGCAGGAAAGAAACCAGAGTCTCTGGCGGGAATCGAACAAGCAACCACGGAGCTGAAAGACAAGCTCGCTACCAGCTAGCCTACTGGGGCACTCAAATCCAAAACTAACTACACAGATTTTGTTTATTGAAAAAAAACACTAATTTTTTCAAACAAATAATTTAACAGAATCAAACAAAAAGTTTATTGAAATTGATATATTAAATTTCAAAATAAAAAAAAAAAGTTTTTGCACAAGCAATGACGCGCACACAAGTAAGCACTGTATGAGAAGATGACGGCAGAGCAGGGCCGCCGGCTGGCTTTGAGACACATTTTTTTTTTTTTGTTGGAATAATTTTTGAACGAAGTCTTATTTATACACACAACACAATGTTTTTCTTTATCACTCTCTGTTGCTGTAGCCTTTCCTTTGCTAAAGAAGAAATGTAACCAAAAACTGGAGCAGACCGACTCGATATGTTTTTCGTCATTATTATATTTTTGTATTTGATGTATTTAACCAAACAGTTTTAAAAAATTGAATACGGGATTTTGTTTCTTGTAATGTTGTTTCTGCTATTGTTTTTCTTATAGTTGCACTTTTTTAAAGCGTCCAAAAAAAGACTGTGTGTGTTTTTGTTGTTGTTCTCATGGTGAAATAAACAGGTGGCAGCGCTACGCCAGTTTGTTTATGTTTACAAAAAGTCCTTGTTTTGTGCTGTGATTATTGTATTTTATTGAAGTTTTTGATCATTTTAAATAAAAAATAAATAACATATTGACCATAATTAAATAAAAATTGGCTAAAAAATTATTTGCTTCATCACGTTCAGCAGCACGCTTTGATTTTTGTTAAAAGTAATTTTTGACTTAAACGGTGATATAACTTCAATTTTTGTTGTAATATTATATTTGTTGCCGTAATGATGCCACCTGCTTATTCCACCATGGTTGTTCTTATATTTCACATAAAGAAGTGTTGCTTACGATCAAATAAAAAAATGCAAAAAGACGACCACATTAAAGAGCGTTAAATATTTCATACAAAATTATGAAAACTTGACACCAATAACGCGTTTATTATATTTTTGAAGAGTTGTCCACATTTGTGTTGGTTAAATAAAAATCAAACAAAAATATTGTTTTCAAACAAGCGTTTGTTTGAAAATAATTCGGCAATAATTTTGTCTGTGTAGGATAACTTGTAACAATTTGACGAAAAAATTTGTATTTGCTATTGAGTCGTTCGAAAGTGAGCGTGTTTTACAACAGACAGACAGACAGACAGACGGACATGGCTCAATCGACTTAGAATTACTCAAGGGCCTAGAATATATAATATGTACTTTATGGGACCTAAAATGTATTTTAAAAGAGCATTACACGGAATAACAAACTTTGTTTACCCGCATTCAGCACAATTGGTGGAGGGTATAAAAAAGTTGACAATTTGGCCAATTTAACCTGAAGCAAAAATAATGTTTGTCTTTTTATATGTCAGTATGTATGTAAGTGTGTATGCCTGTCACACATGACACGTAACTTAATGTTTGAATTAATGTAAAGAAATGTATTTGTGGATGAACAAAATAATAGAAGCGGAAGAAACCTCGAATGTTCTTAGCTTGTCACGACTTTTAGTCACGTACCAGATTTAATGATTCTATTGCCATCTTCTTGAATCCGATTAACACATTGACCATTCAAATGTTGTTACCTGAAAAATTAAATCTTAAAGAAGAAATACAGGAAAATTTTAAGTACACTTTGTGACACTGAAAATACACTTTCAAAATTGTCCGGTGTAGGAATTTTTAGAATACGAAATACACAGTTGAAATCCAAATTGATATAACATGAATTCGCCTTGACTTTATGTTTTTTTCTTATTTGTTTTGGTTTTGTTGCAGCCTTCGATAAAAATTATGATTTGGTTGTAGTTGGCATGGTAATCCAAAATGAATTACGTAGAAATGAGACGATTCGCTCTCAAAATTTTGTATGACGAATTATGTAATTTGGATCATAATTGATCTGTGAAATACGAATGAGAAAGCGAATTACGAAAAATCGTTGTCGTGCGAACATAGCACCAGTTAAGCGCATCAAAGCAATTCCGTTGCGCTGGCAAGTGCATGTCATACGTATGAATAAAAATGCTCCGGCGAGAAAATCATTCGAATTAGATCCCGAAGGAAGACGTAGAAAATGAAGATCTAAGCTCCGGTGGAAAGATCTAGCTGAGGAAGATCTCGCAAAACTTGATGCTAGAAACTGGAGGCGAAGCGCATTAGATCGACGCGCTTGGAAAACTAGTCTGTATCAGGCTACTGACCTAAACTGCCATCTAAGTAAGTAGGCAGTAATATTTTATTTTGTAAGATAAATGTAAATATAATTGAGAAATTGATAGCCATTGGAATAAATTATATAAAAACGCCAGACATTTTCCCTAAGCGCACAGCCGCTTCAAGTGACCCGGTAGGCTAGCTGGTATCGAGCTTGTCTATCAGCGCCGGGGTTGCGGGTTCGATTCCCGCCAGAGACTCTGGTTTCTTTCCTGCAGACAAGCATAGAGCTTCGCGGGATTAGCTTATAAGTTTAAACCTAGGAAAATAAACTTTGGCATAAAAATATGTCCACGAAGAAACAGGAGACGATAACGAAGTAGGGGATATAAGCTAGTACGACAGAAATTATAATTTACAAGATAACTTATAACCAGGGAAACCATAAATATGCAATTGCATGTTTTTCCTTGTGCGACCTATGAAGGCAGAAACAATATATTTATCCGTTTAAGAGCTTTTTATGAATTTTGGGATCAATTTGTTAGAGCATATTTTTGCATATTTTACCGTTTGCAGCATTTTTTTGCATAATTTTGTTTAAAGAGTCTTCTTGCAGCATTTTTTAGGTTAATAGCGCATATTTTGCCTTTTTAAGTCGTTTTTTGATTCATTTAAAATTTTTTCTAAATGCCTACAATAGTTTTCAAAGCAAATAAAAAATTTATTTTTTCGAAAATCTGTTACTTCAATTTCGACATCTACATTTAATTTTTACTCTAAAATTGTAAGACAATGCAGGTTGTCATTGATAAATGTTATGCGATTTGTATCTAGACCAATCTTTGAGTATTCCGATCGACTCAGAATCACTTTTTAAAGTGATCTAACGATGTCCATCCGTCCGTCTGGCTAGTTGTCTGTCCATGTTAGCCTTGTGCGCAAAGTTCAAGTTCCAATTTTGTAGATAATTTGATCAAATATGATCGAAGCCTATGCAAATGGTGAGAATCGGTCTATAATTTCACATCCAAATTAGACTCTTTGTGTCCGCAAGCTATCTAATTATGATAGTGTATAAATTAAATTCGTCCCAAAACTATTTTACTGCAAATTAAATTATATTCGAATCGGTTCACATTTGCTCAAAGCTCTCATCCTTAAATAGGCTTAACTTCCTTTTGAATGTTAACATTTGTTAAAAATTTAGCGACCGTACCTAAAATCCCTTTAAGACAAAACCCCATATGGATGTTAATGTCTAGATAATATTCGGCGCAAACATCTCTTATATGAATTTTAACCTAATATGGGCTTAAGTGATAATATTTTTAGGTTTTTTTTTTAAATTTTGTTTTTAAATTGTTGAATATTGTGTCTTCAATGAGCAATTTTTAATTTTTAGGGCATATTTTTAACATTTTTCAGGGCATATTTTTCAGTTTTTACTGCATATTTAATGCGAATAAAACGCGTTTTTTAGAGCATATTTCTGGTTTCCCTGCTTATAACTAAAACTATAAATAATTCTAATTTCGTAACAATATCATACGGTGTTGAATTGTGTTAAAAAGAAAAGAGAACATTTGCAACATATTTAACGAAGATTTAATAAATTAAATGTAAAAATCTCCTCATTTGCCTTCAATTCCTTTCCCGAATACTACTGACTTTTTTATTGTACCGATGGAATGTATAAAATGGAATTTATCGCTAATGTGACTATAAACGTTAGTGACTATAAACGAAAAGTACTGTTAGTTGCATTTTTTCCAAAAATGTTGAAAAAAATTCCCAAAACTCCTACAAATATTATACATGTAAAAGTTTGTATGTTAAGATGTATAATATGCGAAGGTACTTTTTAAGGGGTAAATCGGGGAAAAAATTAGAACGTTGGTACTTTTTCGCTTTTTGATAAATTTGGTATAGAGATAGATTGCTTAACGTCCACGTTAAAATATTGGGAACTTTTTAGAGATAAAATTAGTACTTTTTAAGAAGCAAAAACGGGATAAAATTCGTAGTTTTTCTGTTTTCGATAAATTTGAAATACATTCAGATTAAAGCCTACATTTACCCTGAAGATAACGAGACTAGTCCATACATGCATGTAAAGAGTAGTTCATAAAGGAGTTGGAGTACTCCAATACTAATCCAAATATATGGGTAAAAGGTGGTCCATTTAACATTACGATGTCCTAGGAGGGGACCATACAACCCACCGAAGTAGTCCCTAAACTACTCCATGGTGTTCTAAAGTCGGTTTGTTTTAAAAGTAATCCATGTTACTACAGTATGGAGAACACTTAAGGGGTTGTTTAAGCATTTTTCTTTTTCATTTTTTACTAATCGCCTTTTATGGTGTGTACTGTAGTCTATTATTGCTATTATTAAATATTTTTACTTGGTATTTTTAATTTTTTTTACCTTTTTTTCACAGTTTTCACAAACTTTCACTTTTAAATAAACAATTAACAATGGAAACCATCAGGGCTTCCAATGTATAAAACTGTAAACTATAGAAAAGTATACAGCATGCAGTTGTTGGCAGCACTGCATGTTAATTTCTTATAACACGGTCGATACTACAGTACATTGGACCATGTTGTTAGTAGTCCATTTAAGCCACAGTGGACCACGTAGTCCAATATTATCTGTAGGGTAGATACAATGTACTTTCTGGTTGCCTATAATGAGAAAAAGCTTATACTCTTGGTAAACTTTAACCTTTGGTGCTTTTTCACTTTTCGAAAAATTTGGCATAGAGATAGCATATGACCCAGATTAACATATTTGGTTCTTTTTCTGATGTAAAAATGGAAAAAGTTGGTACTTCTTCACATTTTGATCAATTTGAAATGCAGATTGCATATAGTCCAGTGACCGGAACATGCATATTTAGACTCCCCTTGCCTTTTACATGGACAGTTGAATGTCGGTTGCTCAAGATTTAAAAAAAAAAATTAACATTTTCATAATATTGTTTATAGAAATATGGCCCAGATGCGAATAAAGGGTACTTTTTCGACAGTGAAAACAAAAAATGCGTTACTTTGGTACGTATTCTCTTTTCGATAAATTTGGATAAAGATTTTAATATTTGTTACATTTAAGGGCATAAAATTGGTAAATTTTAAGCGGTAAAAAAGGGATCAATTGGTACCTTTCCTCTTTTCAATAAATACATATACATACAGATTATAGCCTACATTAGCAAATGATTCTCTGAATAGCAGAAACAAACACGGGCTTTGGTTACTAAAGCTTCTCTGTATCGGGAAGCTTTAGTTAGCGAAGCCGTTGTTTGTTATACCATAGAAGAGAGAAAAGGCCTGCTATTCAAAGAAGAATTTCCATATTAAAAAAAATTCAAAATTAATTTAAGGTAGTAAATGAGACTTACCATTTGCTTAGGTGGCAAATAATCATTGACTAAAAAAGTAGTCGTTTAATCATTTCGAAAACATGATTGCAACTAATTTTTAGCAATTTTAGCCATTTCTCTGGCCATACCGTAAAAATGAATCGGCCGGTATAAAAAGCTTTGCAGAATTAGTGGAACCAATACATTTCATGTGTAATTAAATGAAATTTATTATTTATAGTCTGGCCGACAATGAGGGAAACAAATAAATTAAGTAGGCGTTAAAATAGTTCATATTTCATTTTACCATCAACTTGAACAGAACGAGAGACAGACAGACGGACGGATAGACAAACAGAGCAGGCACCAACAGCAGCAAATGATTTGCACAAAACTATAACGATAATTATTTTGAAAATAAAAACATGAGAAAATGCAATGTTGACTATAAATTTTACTGATTTCAACTCAAGAACATGAACAAATATTCCCTATAATGAGCAACAGAAAAATCAAAAAAGCTGTGGTACCAGAATATTAAAAGAATACCTTTTTTCTGCACATTTTTCTATAAATTATTTTTATTTAATTTTTTTTTCGCAGTGTTTTTGTCTGCAAAAAGGAATTTTCTTCACAAGTTAATAATCATGTGTCAACACATGATCATTAATGATTAGAGAGACCCCACCATGGTTGTATTCAGTCAGATGCAAATAAAATTGTGTTAATTTCATTTCTTTTACTTAAAATGTTGGTTGGACTCGCTGCTGAAGTCAAATGGAGAGGAGCAAAGGGACCAGCAACAAACATTTTGATTAATATCAAGCAGACACGATGAAATGTTAATTTGACGTTAGAAATTGGAAATGACGTGTGTTTTAATTATTTTTTTGTGGTTTTTCTTATTTTTAGTAAAAATAAATGCTAAAACTTGTTGCTACATGACAATGTGCTAAAGTAAATAAATTAAATTTGAGTTGAGTTGAAGAGGTGCGCACTCTCCTGCTACAAAAAAACAGCAACTGCCAAATGTTTTATGTTCTTTTATTTAAAATTAAATAAATAAAAAAGATCAGTAAACTGAAAATATTGCAATCATTAAAATTGAAAAGCAAAATTTCCACGAATTTCCCAGTCGGTCTTAAGTGCAGACCAAACAGAATGTGAGTGCTTTTTGTTGTGAACGACTGTGGAGTCATTAAAGGTGTGAAATGGTCATGTTAAATGCTGATGACGATGTTTAATTTTTGTAATTTTTATTTTTTCCTTCAAACTTGTTTCTTTATGAATTCGGTAACAAATTATCTATGGTGATGCACGTATGCAAATAGGAAAAATAAAAAATTAAACAAAAATAAGTCAAAATGTTGCATGCGTGACAATTGCAATATTGCTGCATAAATGTTCTAAAAAAAATTAATTTAAACTTTGGTTTCGTCGAATTTGATATACCCTCTTTCTTATAAAACATTTTGTGTAGTTGAAACATAAAAAATTTTACATTTAATAAAGGTTTACAAAACAAATTTTGTATGAAAATTCTCCTTAATAAACGTTTGTTAGATTTAATAATCGTATATAAATACGGGGGAAAGACTTCAAAATTCTTTGGCGAATGAGTATAAAAATTGGGGCTTCTGTCAATAATATTTTGTTGCATTAGGCTATTAAAAAGGTGTTACTGCAATTTGCAACCAATTTGTGCAACCAAAAAAAACAAACTTATATATTTATATCCTAGATAGATTAATTTTAACAGACAAACGCTGGTTTTCACAGATATCCCCCTAAGGTTCTGAATTCCAGACAATTCCTTCCCCCTTGCATGACATTTCCTGCAGTAGTCATTGAATTCAAGACCGATTCTATTCGTTTGATCCCCTGCCGGCAAGTGTCCAGTTATCACTGTTATTATTCGTTTTCCCTATTGAACTTAAGTAGAGAGTATGTCCTCTATTCATTACAGCAAGATCATAAAGCCCTCTAAAATGGGCTTACAAGCCCACCCCAACTGCGCAAGTCTATGAGAATAAATGTTCGGGGTGCACTAGTCCATCCCGCTATGCGCAATCGAATGATTAAAGATATTGGCGAATTCAGTTGTATCGCCGAGCTAAGAGCCAACTGTTTAGCCATAATATCTACCGGTAGCCAATTTAGCAATGTATTCATATTAAATATCGGGTGATTTTTTTGCTATTATCTTTTGGCAACACTGGTTTAAACAGCTGACGCACGTTTCGTGTTTTGTTTCACTGTCAAACAGCTTCAGTTCGGTCTATAATTTAACCATGAATCGTCTTACAAACGAACAACACTTGCAAATTATTGAATTTTATTATCAAAATGCGTGCTCTGTTCAGAAAGTTCATCGCGCGCTTCTTGTGTTCAGCGACGAAGCTCATTTTTGGCTCAATGGGTACGTTAATAAGCAGAATTGTCGATTTTGGAGTGAAGATCAGCCAGAAGCATTGCAAGAGCTACCAATGCATCCAGAAAAAGACACAGTTTGGTGCGGTTTATGGGCTGGTGGCATCATTGGACCGTACTTCTTCAAAGATGATGCGAATCGTAACGTAACTGTGAATGGTGAACCCTACCGTGAGATGATATCCAACTTTTTTTGCCCAAAATGTAAGAGCTTGACTTGCATGACATGTGGTTTCAACAAGACAGCACGCTAAACAATGGACTTATTGAGAGGCGAGTTCGGGAACATTTTATTTCACGTTCGTGACCGGTCAATTGGCCGCCTAGATCGTGCGATTTAACGCATTTAGACGTTTTTTTGTGGGGCTATGTTGATAGAAACAAAATGACACTTAAACTGTTCTTTTCTTTTTAGTCGTTCGAAAGTGAGCGTGATTTCAACAGACAAATGGACAGACATTGTTTGGTTTTTTTTATTGATAAGATTTCTCTATGTCGTGCTAAATGCCAAATTTTTATTTTTGATAAATATGCTGAAATTTGTTGTTGAGCGAAAAGCTAGTTCCTATGCGCATTTCACTGGTTGCTTAGAACAGATCATTAGGAAACATTTTTCCAAAGATTTTAGAAAAGCCAAAAATATTATACAAATAAAACTGTAAAGCGAATAAGAATTATAAAGAAATTTTGTTTTCTCAATGTCTAACTTCTGTCTGTTCTGTCGAAAATCAAACCCGTCCTCATCAGCCAATTATCAATTTGTCGTACAGATAAATTCAATCAGCTGACTCCCATATTTTACATCTATTTTGAGAGATATTGCTAACTGAAAATAATGTTTTTGTCGTTATATTGAGAAAACCAAAATCGTTAACGTATATTTTATCAGTGTAATAAATTTATTTCGACATTAAGTAACAGGAAGTTTGTCGATACATTGAGAAAAAGGCCATAAATGTTTCAATTATCGTTAGGTTTCCTGCAGGTATATTAAATGCTATTAAAAATAACGCACAAAGCAGTCAATATAGGAATAAATTTCTACGATATTCTAAAGGTTTCCAAACAATAAGGAGACAATTAGACTCATAAGCAGGGAAACCAAAAATATGCAATTGCATGTAGGCACAAACAATATATTCATCCGTTTTAGAGCCTTTTATGAATTTTGGCATTGATTTGTTAGTGCATATTTTTGCATATTTTACCGTTAGCAGCATTTTTGTGCATAATTTAGTTAAACGAGCTTTTTTGCAGCATATTTTAAGTTTATAGCGCATATTTTGCCTTTTTAAGGCATATTTTGCCTTTTTAAGGCATATTTTGCCTTTTTAAGGCATATTTTGCCTTTTTAAGGCATATTTTGATACATTTAAAATTTTTTTAGATGCTTAAAGGAGCTTTTGCAGAAAATAATTTTTTTTTCGAAATTCTGTTACTTCAATTTCTCCATCTACATTTAATTTTTACTCTCAAATTTAACAAAGCAAATTGTTATAAGGATAAATGTTATGTGATGTGTATAATACATACAAATGTAGACCAATCTTTTAGTATACCGATCGACTTAAAATCACTTTTTAAAGTGACCTAACGATGGCCATCCGTCCGTCTGTCTGGTTGTCTGCCCACGTTAACCCTGTGCTGAAAGTACAAGTTCCAATTTTGTAAATGATGAGAACCGGTCTATAATTTCACATATTCCCCAGAAAAACTTCTTTCCAAATAAGACTCTTTGTGTCAGTAAGCCATATAATTATGATGGTATTTAAATTAAATTCGCCCCAAAAATATTTTACTGCAAATTAAATTATTTTTGAATCGTTTCACATTTGCTCATATTTTCCAGTTTTTACTGCATATTTAATGCGCGTTAAACGTGATTTTTAGAGCATATTTCTGGTTTCCCTGCTCATAGGGTACAAATTGGTTTATTTGGTGTGAAAAAGGTTTTTTTATTTCAAAAAATTTTTTAATTTGTTCAATGACATAAATTTATTTAACTTATTACTTAAGTGTGATGATTATTGTGGTTATTTATTACTGGTTTTGTATTTCAGCCATTTTTTCAATCTGCGTTTTCAGTTGTTGTGCATTTTATTTCGCTTTTTTATTCCTGTTATACATCACGTTATATTAGTAATTAAATATTAAAGACTTTGAAAGCCTGTCTATAGGAAATATTGAATATACATACTTATTTTATTGTCATAAGCTTACCTTTAGGTAAATTTGATTAAAATCACTTTCCATCCCACGAAGACCTTCATCAGCATTTTTTGTATTTTACTACTTCGAACATTTTGTGTATTTAAATTAATAATTGAAGGAAAAAGAATGTGAGAATTTTTTGGTCTTGCTTTTTTTTCTCGTTGTTTGTTTTCAAAAATATAATACGCACATTTAGTTAAAATAATTATTTCGTTATCGTTATAAATTTTTTTCATTGATAGTATGAAACATTAAGATATTCTTTTTTTCTCAAATTTGTATATCTATTGACAAAAATTAAATTAATAATAGGTTTTTACAACAGCTCTAGAAAGCAAATATTGTAATAAAAAAACTTTATTTTGTGTTCATTGATTAAGTGAAATTTTTCACTGAAACTAAGAAATTACAAAAGTTTTCTTTTTTTTGACTGATTTAAAAAGATTTGAATATTTTTATTAAAAGTTCATTTCAATTTAAAAAAAAACTTATTGAAATAATGAAAAACAATTAGTTGGATTTTTCGCTTAAAATATATATTTATTACTGAATTAAGCACGAATAACAAAATCTTTTTAAATTAAAATTTTTTATTCCCAAAAATTGAAATTACTTTTTGATAATAAACAGGCAAGTGCACGGCCTAAAAAAACACTTAATTGACAACATCTTTTGTAAGTTGTTGTTTGTTTTTTTATTTTGTTTTTCTTAACCTACTTACAACTACAATTAATGTTGAGAGAATTTCAACTAATTGTGGTGGGGAGTGTAAGACGAGATAAACCCACTTTTTTATTGTTGATGTATTTTGTTCAAGCTTTGATATTGTTACAAGTAAAACTGTTGCTATAAGTCTTATACGTTTAACAGTTTTATTTGGTTTAATATCTTTAGTTTGTCTAAAATCTTTATGGATGAAGTTTCCTGATGATCTGGCCTAAGCAACCAGTGAAATGCATAGGAATAGCTTATCCCATCAACAATAAATTTCAAGTGTTTTTATCAAGAATAAAAACTGGGAATTAAGCACGAATAACAAAATCTTTTTAAATTAAAATTTTTTATTCCCAAAAATTGAAATTACTTTTTGATAATAAACAGGCAAGTGCACGGCCTAAAAAAACACTTAATTGACAACATCTTTTGTAAGTTGTTGTTTGTTTTTTTATTTTGTTTTTCTTAACCTACTTACAACTACAATTAATGTTGAGAGAATTTCAACTAATTGTGGTGGGGAGTGTAAGACGAGATAAACCCACTTTTTTATTGTTGATGTATTTTGTTCAAGCTTTGATATTGTTACAAGTAAAACTGTTGCTATAAGTCTTATACGTTTAACAGTTTTATTTGGTTTAATATCTTTAGTTTGTCTAAAATCTTTATGGATGAAGTTTCCTGATGATCTGGCCTAAGCAACCAGTGAAATGCATAGGAATAGCTTATCCCATCAACAATAAATTTCAAGTGTTTTTATCAAGAATAAAAACTGGGAATTAAGCACGAATAACAAAATCTTTTTAAATTAAAATTTTTTATTCCCAAAAATTGAAATTACTTTTTGATAATAAACAGGCAAGTGCACGGCCTAAAAAAACACTTAATTGACAACATCTTTTGTAAGTTGTTGTTTGTTTTTTTATTTTGTTTTTCTTAACCTACTTACAACTACAATTAATGTTGAGAGAATTTCAACTAATTGTGGTGGGGAGTGTAAGACGAGATAAACCCACTTTTTTATTGTTGATGTATTTTGTTCAAGCTTTGATATTGTTACAAGTAAAACTGTTGCTATAAGTCTTATACGTTTAACAGTTTTATTTGGTTTAATATCTTTAGTTTGTCTAAAATCTTTATGGATGAAGTTTCCTGATGATCTGGCCTAAGCAACCAGTGAAATGCATAGGAATAGCTTATCCCATCAACAATAAATTTCAAGTGTTTTTATCAAGAATAAAAACTGGGAATTAAGCACGAATAACAAAATCTTTTTAAATTAAAATTTTTTATTCCCAAAAATTGAAATTACTTTTTGATAATATTACTGAAACATTTTAACGAAACTACGAAACTCAATTTTGCAGTGTTAATGAAATTGCTTCATTAAATTTGTAAAATTTTATTCCAGTAATTAAATGTTTCTTCGGATTTAAGAAACAAATTACTGAAATTGATTTATTAGATTCATAAAGAATAATTCTTTCAGTGTTATAGCTCCTGCCATAAAATGCTTATGCATGTTGCCATTGCGATAAAATTTGGGAAAATGTTTGCGGTGCGGTATTTCTCGTTGCGGTAGAGAAAAACGGAAGACGGTGACGGCAATGTTTGTCATTTTTTGTCTACATTTTTATTAATTTCTTTGTGCTTACATTTTTATCATGTTTTTTGTTTACAATAATGTTGTGGAAATCGCCAATTATTCAAAAACTATGGCAACATCAGAAAGAGAAGGAGTATCAAAAATTGAGAGAGAAAGAAAGTCCGCAATGGAAATAGAATTTTATGCCGTTCCGGACTGCGTTTTTTACTTTAAAATCGTATTTAAAACCGCACCGCAATAAATTATTGTTACATTGTGTTCAGACTCTGAACTTAGGTCTCAAATATTCGGATTCACAATTCCTTAAACATTTTTCGGAGACGTTTAAATATATATATTCCTCTAAGTTTCATTGGAGCATATGGCGGCTTGGCGATTCGTTAGTAAATTGGATTTCGGAAAAGTGGGTTTCTGACCCTTCTTTTTTAGATTGGTGATTGGGCTGATATCTTCGTGTCCTTGCCTACTTGCCTGAGACGTTAAGATATACTTTAACCATTTAGGCTAAATAACTGGGCGCCTTTTCACTTTAGCTAGTTTTCAGAGGAATCTGAAAAGTGTAAGCTGCTTGGACAGTCAAACAGAGGAATCGTTACTGGTCACTCCCAAGTGAATAACAGTCGGAAAACTTTTCGCACTACGTGCACCTATGTCGAACGTCTCGAGTACCATTCGAAGACATTTACATCACTTAAATGTATGACAAACATTAAAATTGTTTTGCATTTGGAATCTTTGATATTCATAAAGAGGCAATTGATAGCAATTAGTGTCACAAAATCAAACTTTTCCGATTTAATCGGAAAAATATTCCAGAAAAGCGACACTATTCTTATTCTTGGGGCTTTTTTTCGTTTGATAAACTAAATCGCATACCACTTCTTACGTATAGTAGCGCGTAGGGCATCAATAAAAGAATATGCATGTGTGTATCAATTTAAAAATGCTTGCTACTTCATGTAACTCTCTTCTCTACACACAGCTTTAGTTGATGTACATAGATGTAAATTTGCATGTGTACTCGTACAAGTGTTGCATATATTTTGAAGAATGCAATTTTCGTGCATTTTTTAACAAAAATTGCACTCAAAGGACTCTTCAGATCTGAAGGGTTTCACACTTCACTGAACAGAGTAACAATTTTTTTCATTTAAATTGTTTTTTTTTTGGCCATCCAAAAAAAAATTTGTTAGTTAACGAGCACTTAGCAAAACATCAAATGCATTTTTTTTTGTAAGAAACATTTTTTGTTTTAAAATCTTTAAGTAAAACCAACAAACTGCTGTAATTTCCTAATAAATTTAAAATATTACATGTTTGTGTGTGTTTCCTTTTGAACACCATTAAAATCAAACTTTATTACCACAACCTTATCAATAATAGCAAATACAGAATCCTGAAGAAATCCTTAAGCAACCTTCGTATTAGTAGCATTAAAATGATAAGGAAACCATATGCCTGTTTAACATTATCATAGTCATCATGATGGGCATGATTCTCATATGAATAACACGTAAGAAAACCAATAAAAAAAAAGCAAAAGAAAAACAAGCATTTTCATTGTTATATGAAACATTTTTATTTATATTCGACTCCTGGGAACTCGTTAAAAAAAAAAAACAAGAACGCAAAAGAACATTCAGTCCTATGGTGCAAGTATGTTCATATTATTTTTTACAGGTTACTTGAGAAGTTGATTTTTTTTTTACTTTGGAAGCTTCTTATGAGAAGAATCAGGTTTCTTGGCGAATTCATATTCGGCACCTTTGAGAATTTGTTATTCCACACAATCGTTATGGGTTTGAATTTTAAATTAATAACGGAAAATGTATGGCTTTTTTATTTAGTTTACGTGTGTATTTTTGTTTATGTTTGTATGCGTGAGTGGTGTTGCCATTGAGTATATTATTTCCTGTATCCTGTTAGCTGAGTTTATTAAATTTTCATATTTATTGACCATTTTTATTGAAAGGTGAGTGTGGGAAAAAACATTATGAAAAGCTTTTGCTATTCTAACCAGATGTGGCTGGTAAATCAAGGAAATATATTAAAAGGAAATACAATTTATTAGAAAAAAGAAAAAGGTTTGTTGTACCAAATCTTTTACATTTCATTAACAGGAACAAGTGTGGATCAAACCATCAGTTCAAGATGGGGGGATCACATAGTGGAAATGCAGTCAGGACATACTCCACAACCAATTTGTAAATTCAACATACCAGTGCTTGTAACTATCCCATGGGACGTTCATGAACCCTATGATTCCCTCTCTTGGATCAGCGTTTAATAAGAAAATGTAGAGAAAATACTCGTAGTGAAGTTTAAATGGAAATTGTTACTCTCGGAATAGTGTCCTATAGGACCCCTTATAAAATTTTGAATAAAATGTATGCAAAGTAGTATATTGTATAACGTAATTGATTAGCAAAGGGGTATTAACCCGAAATTTTAAAAATTTCCACTAACAACAAAAAAATTTTTGATTCAATATTAAAGGCGAATGGAAAATAATTTTAAGACTACCGTTTCATTACCAAGAAGTAGACAAAGTAGCATGATATTTTTACAGCTTGTAGATATGAATATTACGTATCGATTTCTCCCAAAATTTTGAGTTAATATACTCACTCTTTTTGATCAAGTTCGATATTGTTTCTTCCAACAGACTGGTACTGGGATTTGTGAAAATAGAACAAGTGCAAAAAGACAGAACTAATGACCAGTGAAAGGAGAACCAATCATTAAACTAGTATATGAAAAACAAAAAGGTAGAAAAAGTAATAAATTAAGATTTGGTTCTTAAAATAAGTTCTAGGACTTGTGTTATGGAAATAACACTACATTGTATTGAAATAATACTACATCCCTGCAAATAATAGGACCAGTCCAAGCACGAGTGTAAAGAGTAGTCCACAAGGGACCAGGACTACTCCAAAGTAACCCAAACGTACGGAAAAAACCTGGTCTATTAAACATTACGATGTCCTAGGAGAGGACCGTATAACCCACCTTTGGACCACTAAGGAGTAGTTTTAAAACGTCTCCATAGTATACTCAAGAGGATTAGTTTTAAATTCGTTTAAAAACGAAAGCATGTCGTTAAAAAACGAAGACATGTCGTCTCACTACAAACACTTTTTAACAATGACATGGTCCATGCTTGAATTACATTGGACCAGTCCATGGAGTAGTCCATTTTATCAAAATGGATCAGGTGGTCCAATTTCATTTGCAGGGATTGTGTTAACTAACACTAACACCGCTCTTAAGAATAGATGTGTGACTTGTTGGCAGTTAGGTGTCAACTGACTGCCTTCACTGACAACCCGGTGTAAAAGTGTTAAGTCCCATTAATATAAAGTGTTAGAACTAGAACCGGTCTCTACCACCCAACCCCTATTACGGAACTACTTTAGAGTTAGTTCGCTTCCCTCTAGGGATTCTATTGATGAATATTCGTATTAAAGTTAATTTTTCTAAATCTTTTTAATTCCTGCCACAAATAGAAAAAAAGCCTAAAGCTACGGTCACACTTCTAAAAATAGTTAGTGAGACTTAACATTGTCTTATGTGCTGTTTTTACAACACACGTGATTGAACTTTCAATCACTTGTGTTGTGAAAATAGCACATTAATATCACAAAATAAAACTAATTATACTTTCACACACAGCCGCAAACTCATTTTTTTTGTATGATGTAGTATTATAATCAATATAAATATTACCATCAGAGGAAATTATATTTAAGTTGGCCTGTTGGTTACGTCTTTTTTGTCAAATATTTGCCAAGTGTGACCGTAGCTTAAGTGACATAAAAATTTATCGTAGAAAGCCGTTGTGAAATAAAATCTATTCTCTTCAAGGCGAATTCATCCCAGGTAATCTCGGTACTACAACAAGTACAACTCGTACAAAAACCACAAGCAATTTGTTTTTGTAAAATCATTGTACAATGTCAAAAACCGAAATAAAACAAAACAGAAACAAAGATAATAAAAAAGAATAAACAAAATTTTGACATCCAACAGTGATTTTAGCTAATATCAGCAGGGCTTTGAAGACCACCTGTAATAAATTCGCCTTGATTCTATTTTGAGAACGTTTTTTTCTAGTTCTCTCTCATATAGACGCTCATTCTAGCAACAATGTAACCATAGTTCACTGCAAAGCAGCTTAAAGAAATTACAGCACACCGGGATATTCAACAAACATGAATATCCTGGCTATTGACAACAATTCATTCTTAACTCGGCATTTTTAATAATTTCGGGAGTTTTCTACGACTAGGGTATAATCCAGTGTTGGCAGAATTAAGGAAAATTATCTACACTTTTTTTAAATTCACCAAGTTCAGTAACATACAGTTATAGCTGTCCAAACATATTGATAACTGGAAGTTAGAGTAATAGTTAGTTTTAACTGAACTTGGTGAAATTAGGGATTCCAATACCGGTGTTGCCGATACCGAAATACCGGTAATACCGACAAAAATCGAGTACTGAAATACGGCTTTAAAATTACGTACGTATTACGGTTTTTAAAATTTAACCACCCTTTATAAATGGAAAATTGTTTAATTCTTGGTGCTTTGTATTTAGATATTTTTATTCCATAATAATGAAATGAATTAATAATTAAAAAATGGAATGTGAAAATTATTTCTTTTTCAATTTATAAAGCTTTTTGCAATTAATATCAAAAAACCAATACTCCTCCACCAAGAAAATATCTGCAGGTGTCCCTCAAGGCAGCATATTAGGGCCGTTACTGTATATAACATATACAGCTGATATGCCAACAAGCCCGAGCACACATACTTCTACGTTTGCAGACGACACAGCACTTATTAGTGCTAATCAGGACCCAAAACTTGCATTGCAGCATTTACAGTCCCACATCAATGAACTAGAGGCCTGGCTAGAAAAACGGAAAATAAAGGTTAACTCGGCTAAATGTGCTTAACTTAGCTTTAACGCTTAGAAGGCAAACGTGCCCAGCTGTAAAAATAAATAACATCGCTGTTCCGGTAGAAAACCATGTTAAGTACTTGGGAATTCATATAGATAGACGCCTGACCTGGTCTCGTCATATTGAAGCGAAAATAACGGCTATGAAAATTAAAGCAGCTCAACTACATTCGCTAATCGGACGAAACTCAAACTTATCCTTAGACAAGAAAGTTCTCTTATACACGTCTATCATAAAACAAATATGGACATATGGCATCCAATTATGGGGTACTGCATGCGCATCTAACATCCAAAAGCTTCAAAGAAGACAGTCTAGAATATTACGACAAATTGTGTGCGCCCCATGGTATATACGTAATTATATTATCCACAGAGATCTTAACATCGCTACCATCCAGGAAGAAATTAAAAAGTATTCAGTCAAATACATAGATAAACTAATGGTCCATCCCAACTACCTCGCTCGGGATTTAATAAAGTTCGTAGGTCACCGGAGTCTGAAAAGATCCGACACTTTGAGCCTACCAGGTTTTTTTGACACTTGAATGAAATTAATTAGCGGTTACATTGGTAACGGCTAACAAATACAAATAAGAATTAGGATTAAGCTTTGAATACATATTGGAATTCTCGACAAGAAAGTTTCAATAAAAAAAAAATTTAATTATCTACCAGATTAATCAAAATTTCTTTCCAACAATATATCTGTCTTGTGTTATCATTTTAAGTTCTCACGCAGTTAAAAAAAACACCCTATACTTCATAAAGAACCATTCGCCCCACACAAATCTTAACACAAGAATCATTATGAAAAAAAAAAAAAAAATTAACAAATTTTCCGTGCTTTAAAAATAAATAATATTTCCATCTAAATTTTATTCGCCGCCGCAACATTGTAAATTTTACTACCCCATTAACCACAAAAAGCAGGTGCCTGCAAAATGATTTTGCTCCAAATCCTACAAAAACCAAAGCAGACGTCTAAAAAATCTCTTCAGTGGAGGCTGATTTTCGTTTGGCATGCAAAAAACACGCAACAATTAAACGTTTTACCCACTTAAAAACTAATATCAATTATGTGTAATAAAATATGCTTAATAATTCTAAGAAAACACACAAAAAAAAACAGCTACAATAGCAACAACGTAAAATATTTACTCGAATGAACACACAATCTACCAAAATTAAAAAAATATTAATTAATAAATTGGCGTAAATCCAAAGAAATTAATGAAAAAAATCACAAAAAAAAAGATTTTGTTGATTTGGTTTAGGAAAAAATAATAGAAATTTTAAATAAATTTAAAAGTGCAAATGTTAGAAATATTAAAGCAACAACAAATGCACAAAAAAGAAAATTGAATTTAATTAAAAATGCGTAGAACAATTTGACGTTTATCTCGGAGAAGTGACGTTTCAACGTCAATATTGTATAAAACCACCGTATTAAATAACGAGAGTACATTGAAATGTTTTTAAAAAGAAGGCTTTAAAATACTGTATTGGAAAGAAAACATTTGTTTGTAATTTGAGAATAAAGATTTATGCGTTTCTTATTGCGCTTATTGGTCCTTTAAGTTGTGAGCATTGATTTTGAACCATTGAAATAATTTGGAAACGCAACAAGAATTTAATACTAAAAATAATAGTTCTAATTTAAATAACTCAATAGTAACAGGAACAGCTCTAACTCTTCCAAGAAATATTTCTTCTTAGAACCACGGTTACATTTCTCAAAACTACTAGTTATAAATCTACAAATAAAATAAGTTTAAGTCAAAGTTAAGTTAAGTTGAACGTTTTGTTCTTGCAGATTTGTTACTTGAAAAGTTTGGTTAAATTTTAAGGGCCGATGATGATTTTGACTAAAATACAAAATATTTAGAAAATTATTGTCATTTCTTTTTATTATGAAAATATTGGTATGGTTAAATTATGTATGGAACAAAACATCGGCCAAATGGCGGCACACCTCCATCCGATGGTCCAAATTTTCGATGAAGCGGAGGCATAATTGAGGTTCTATGCCGTTAATGTGTCGAATTATCTCATCCTTAAGCTCTTGAACTATTGCTGCCTTATCGACGTAAACCTTTTCCTTCAAATAACCCCAACGAAAGAAGTCCAACGGTGTCAAATCACCTAATTTTGGCGGCCAATTGACATCGCCACCACGTGAGATAACACGACCATTGAATTTGTCGCGCAAAGGAGCCATTGTTTCGTTCGCTGTGTGGAAAATGGCACCATCCTGTTGAAACCACATATCGTCCACATCCATATCTTCCAATTCGGACAATAAGAAGTTCGTTATCATCTCACAATAGCAAACACCATTCACAGTAACTGCCTGACCGGCCTCATTTTGGAAAAAATACGGCCCGATGAGGCCGCCAGCGAATAAACCGCACCAAGCAGTCACTATTTGCATTGGTTTTTCGACAATCACTCTTGGATTATCATTCGCCCAAATGCGGCAATTCCGCTTATTGACGAATCCACTGAGGTGAAAGTGCGTGTGATTTTCATTATAAGCCTAAGCCTGAATAACTTTAACGCGTTGCTCGATTTTGTATCTTTCCATGGTTCAAATTGAGTTAGTTTGCAATTGAGAAATGTCAAATGAAATGCAGAAAAAATCTTGACGGATAATTGTGGTTCATATTCAACATCGACCCTTCAAATTTAACTACCCGTTAGTTCGAGAAATTGTCCTCCAGTGTTGAAACGACGTATTTTCATTGAACGTTCAAAATTAAAAATCCCTCCAGGAGCGTGTGGTATATGGGCTACCTAATGGACTAACGTAGCACTAGAATATAAACTGATAGTTGAAAAGTAGATCACAGTGGTTGATCTGGTGTTTTCTACAGCCAACACTATAACGTTTTTTAGTGTGACATTTTCGCAATCATGGTAGCATGTAAAGAATTGTATGACTGCAATATTCGTGGCAATATTAAACTTTTTTGGCGAAAGCCAGACGGCGCTTCTCACTAAATTAATGCACTACTTTATCTCTATTGACCAGACAGTGTAAGAACGAGCCGACGTGTTGTCTGGAATTGGATCAAGTTCAAACACTTTAACACTCAAACAGCTGACAGTTTACAAATGTAAGCTTTTCAACTTTGGATCGTTTTTTCTTTTATTTATAATTGCCCGAATTTCTTAAAACATTATAATAGAACTGCAAATTCACCTCTAAATACAAGAATATAGAAGTGATGAAATATTTTTCTCTTCCTCATTTTACCAGTTTAGTTTTAGAATTTGAAATATAAAAAATAAAATAGTTAGAGCACATGTGTTTTTTTCAAGAAGATTCAAGTTTTATTCAAAATTAAATTACAAAGAAATCAAATTATGCATAATAAGAGAATAAATAGAAATATTTATTGACAATCCAGACACTTCGTAATCGTGACACAGTGCGTATCACATAATTTCTTACCGCAAAGAGAGCAACACTTTCGAGTGATTCGTTGCCTTTTCTCCATTGCGCAGAAGAGGCACTTTCCTTTGATGCCCGATGTTCCTCGATGCGCTTGCAGTTGTGGCTGTTGCTGATCCGATGGGAGGCTCTTAATGTCCAGCATGTCCAGCATCGCATTCCGAACATGAGGCCAACGATTGACGTGGCAAATCATTTCATTTGCCAATGCAATGAGGAAGCTATGACGCGGATTGTTAAATCGTGTTCGAGTAATGGGAAGCGGATTTTAAGCCATTGTAGTGCCATCCTTCGATTTTAACGTTATGTCTGGCACAAGAAGACTTATGGTAGCATATTAATCAGGTTCCTCTTCAACCTGATCAATCATATCTGCATCACTATTCCCCCCATCATTCATATCATCGTTTTCGTCGCTTTCATGAAGGTCAAGAACATCTTCTTAATGTACTCTTCTTTTGATTAAAAACAACCCTATGCAAATAATAAACCGCATTAGAAGGGATGTATAAGCTTGTCTGGCTGAATTGATAGGACACTGGATGCTAGACAAGCATGAAAGCGGACGCAGACTTCGCTTCAGTGGCAACTGTCACACTTACAATGACCTGTTAAACAAGAAGAAACGGTCCTTGGCCTTCTCAGCGAACGATCGGATATAGCTGTCAGGAGAAACAAATTCCTGGGCAACTACACAATCTCCAACCTCGGCAATTTATTAAGGTCTAGCAAAGTACCACGATAACCAACTAACCCGCCAGCTTATGCGGATGAATAAAATTCGAGAATATGAACAACGGTAAATCTTTAAGTGTGCAGTGCTATGTGAAATGTAATCCAAACTATCTCTTCCAAACGAATAATTGAAGCTTCAGCCAACATTCTAAGAGAATATTAGTGAGCATTGAGACCAGGCAGAACCACAGTTGATCAACTATTTCTCCTAGAACTGAGAAAAATGCTATGAATGTGGTATTGACCTGCATCTACTTTTTAAAGACTTAAAGCAAGCGTTTCCCTCCAACATAAGACCTCAAGCTTTTTCAGACTTAGGAATATCCCAAAACTCAAAAGCCTTAACTGCGCAACCTTTGTCAACACTACTGCTAAGGTTGTAATCCATCAGAAAGCAACTGACATCTTCCAAATAAATATTGGAGAAAAAGAAGGAGACTCACAATCAATAGTAGTATTCAATCTAATGCTACACTACGCAGTTAAGAATCATATAAGAACTAATAGTTTGCTTAGCAAACTATTGCCTTCACAGATAACATTGCAATTGGAAATTGGAAGAAATATTTAGAAATATGGAGAGGTCAGCTAGAGCAGTCGGCCTTATAATAAAAAAAAAACGAATAAATAATAAATAAATAAAAAAAATCGAAGCACTGTACATGATATACACATAGGTGAATACCACTTCGAAGGTGATACTAACTTTATCTACCTGGGTGGGTCCTCTCTAAAAAAACGACAATACATAGTATGCAAGACTGTATAAGTAAGGGATCGACTTTCGGCAGCTAAATCGGGCAAAATTATTTTTTTTTTATCCAGATTTCAAAGACATGTAAACTTAAGATATACAAAACTATTATTAGACCTAGCACCACATATACATATATATATAGAACCACAATGTCTAAGAATCTTCAAGCGTATAATTCTCCGCAAGATATTTGGCCCAGCGCGAGATAAAAACGGGGAACATGTTTTAAGAAATAATGACGAACTGCTCAAGCTATGCGAAGGAGAGGACATAGTCAAATTCATAAAGGCTCAACGTCTGGGCTGGGCAGGTCATGTTGAGCGCATGGACGAGAGCATACCGCTAAAGTCTATGTAAAAATATGGTATCAGAAACACTAGATAAATAGGACGCACTGTGCTTCGTTCCAATATAACGAAGGGACAAAAATAGAAGGAGTTGTCAGACCTTTTCAAAATTTGGGACACAAGCATAAAATAGCTTAAATTAGAAAATGTGTCCTAAAATTAAAAAAAAGTAATTTTAGCCGGCGGTATGAACTAAGTCCCCAAACTCAAAATGAACTAAGTCCCTAAACGACTGTATGTGAAAAAACAACAACGATATTTGGGGACTTCGTTCACGTTTTTGGGGGCATCGTTCATTTTATTTTTTGGGGAGCTTATATATATAAATGAAGTCCCCAAAAAGTAGTAATAAACTAAGCCCCTAAATTAATTTTTGGGGACTTAGTTCATTTCTAAAATGTTTTTAAATTTTGCAATGAGAAATAATTTTATTGCAAGGGACCGTTATAAACAAAAAATTTGTGTACTCAATTTTCCATTGAGTGAAACGCGGGAGCGCGTCCGGCGGTCGATCGTGGGGCGTGCGGCGGGCCTGTCACAACATGTTTACAAACTCCAAAGCATAGGGCGCAAGGATTTTCTTCTGGAGTTAGTTCATTAGGGACTTAGTTTATACCGCCGATAAGTTATCATATCTTTAATAACTTACAGTTTTAGAGTATAAGCATTTTGCTTATATCATACAAACATTTGAAATTCAAAGCAGAAAATTGCCGTAGAGCATCTTAACACTCTAAACGTACGTGTTAGTGGTATTTGATGAGGATATTTAGAAAATGGACTAAAATAAACCCTCAAAATGCAAGATAGAGGCTTAATATGTTCTAAGAAAAGAACTGTCATCAACAAATCTATTAACCTCATTTAGCTCAGAATTAAATTTTATTAAGTTTTTTTTACTTACTTTAAACTCCTTTGAAAAAAAATTTTAAAAAAGAACTCACGCTAAATTTTCAAAATCGTTCCATGGTTTTGGTCTACAAATAGTATATTTTAGTTTTTATACCCTCCACCACAATTAGTTGTGAAGAGGGTATATTAAGTTTGTCATTCCGTGTGAAACTTTTTTATTATTCATCTCAGACCCCATAAAGTATATATATTCTGGGTCCTTGAGTAATTCTAAGTCGATTTAGCCATGTCCGTCTGTCTGTCCGTCTGTTGAAAACACGCTCACTTTCGAACAACTCAAAAGAAATGAACAAACTTGGTGCCAGATTTCTTGTAGTTATCCTAAGCAGTTTGGGATTGAAATCCAGAAAAATCGGTTGAGTAGGACCAGAGCTATGAATCAAAATGTGGAACCACCACCTAAAAAAATTGATAACATAAATGCTGGAACAAGCAATGGAATGAGATAAGATTTTGCAAAAATTTGTTTTATTTGACTGGAAATCACGCTGTTAAATTTCGTGAATATCCGTCCATAACTTACCCTAAGCCCCATATAAACACTACTCCCTTAAAACAGCTTAGTACGCCTAAAACCGTAAAAAATAATGCAATCATAACAAATTTTGGCTCGTCACAGTTTTATAGGACTGCAAATGACGCTGTGAAATTTCGTGATGATCGGTCCATAATTTACCCTAGGCCCCATATAAACCCTTCTACCGGAAAACAGTTTAGTCGCCTAAAACCATAATTAATAACAAATCGTCACAGTTTAAGATAATAATAACATCATACAGATATTACTCCTTAAACATTCGAACTGTATATTTTACCATTCAAAATATAAAATCGTGTAACACAATGATATTTAGCATTCCAAAATGCCTGATATTTGAGTTAAAATCATGAATTTAGGTATTTAAAAAAAGATATTTTTTTTAAGTTGTGGTAAAAGATAGGCACTAATTTTTGAATACGCTGTTAAATAAGAGTATAAACTTACAAAAAAAAATGGGAAACAATAACTAATTTTATATAATTTTTTTATACTCCATCAAACTTATGTAATTTTTGGATTTTAAACAATAAAAATGTGTTTTTCGGAGCAATAAAAAAAGTTATTTTGTAAATATATACTTTATTCTATATTTTATTTTAACCATCAAAGTGATTTTCGTGGGAATACAAAATTTTTAATTTTCAAGATTTTGTTTGTCGTGCTTTTTCCCCCAATTTGTATTCTTGATAAAAACACTGAAATTTAATGTTGAAGGCATAATCTATTCCTATGCGCATTTCACTGGTTGCTTAGGCCAGATCATCAGGAAACTTCATTTAAAGATTTTAGAAAAACTAAAGATATTAAACCAAAAAAACTGTTAAGCGAATAAGAATTATAAGCAACAGTTTTACTTGTAACAATATCAAAGCTTAGACAAAAACAACAACAATAAACAGTCAGTTTATCTTTTCTTACACTCCCCACAACAAATGGTTGGAATTCTTTCCAGGTTAAGAAAAAACAAAATGAAAACACAAATATATCAAAGTACTTGAAACCCAAATTTCGAATCAGTTTAAAAATTATTTTTCTGTTAAGTAATTTCTGCGTAAAATTCTCTGAGTTTAGCGCCATCTGGTGGTGGAAAAAGCAGTCAGGAAAAATAATTTTGTTAGCATTTATTTGATATACCTTGTTATCTTAAAAAAATCTGTATTTAAACAAAATTTGAGACAACATTTTTTTTTATTTTAATGTATGGTTCGAAGCATAGTGGGACTCCCGAAAGCTAAACCGAAAGACTGTGATGAAGACTAATTAAGGATAATGTGTATTCAAAACGTGCAACAGATAGCTATACATAGAGAAGAATGGAACAAAATTATCGAACATGCTAACGCTCACCCCGAGCTGTAACGCTATATGATTATAATCCAAAACTATTATTGTGGTTTATTGTTGGAGGATAAAGAACCACCTACTAATGTTCGTTTAGCAAGATAGAGACACAGCACATACAGCAAGACAAACAATGGGGCTTTAACGGGCCGCTGCCTTCGCCGTTTTAACCATTTTTTTTGGTATTTTTGTTTGGGTATGTTTGAAGGAACACTACAGAAATGAGCCACAGAGCAGGATACGATAACTAAAAATTAATATTGGAAAATAAATTCTAGCGTAAGCCCAGGAAATCTTACAAAATGTCAGTGCAAAGCTAGGAACATGCGGGAAATGCGCAACGGTTTTTTACTTCTAAATTAGCAAAGCACTGCAAAAAACCATTTCGTTTTTTTGTGGGACAACTTTTATATTCATTTACATACAAAGCACTTTCAAGGTAAGTTTAATTTAAGAAAACTACTTAAGTTCCATATTTTTGTTTACATTTTTTACAAAAACTATCTCATTTTGTGGTCTTTATTTTTTGCCATTACACGTCCAATTGACAGAAGTTTGAAATGTATTGGTGACCATTCGTATTTTTCAAATGCCTCATTAGGTTTCGCATGGCAATTGAATTTTACGATTGATCGTAAATTCTTCAACTACTAGAGGATCGTTAAATAATTTGTAATAAAAATTTCTTTGCTTTCATACCAAAAAAGATTTGCTTCGTCAAGCTCAAAGAGAACCCTACAGTTTGCCTCGCAACATTTTGATTTTCTTTGAACATGTTATTTGTTTTATTAAAAAAAAAAGAAAAAATTATGTTGTTTACGCTGAGTAAATGATTTTAAGTGTTTTATTTCTATTTTAATTTTTTTTTTTTTTGTGATTATCCGAATTTTTCTTAATTTTATTATATGAACTAAAATCTAAAGACCAAACAACATTGTAGCTGATATATGGACTGATTGAGCGAACATACAACCATAGTTGCCACAGAAAATCGCTAAATCGCTACAAAAACCCAAATCGTATCACCAATGACCAAAATGCACGTAAATAATGCATGCGTTAAATCTGTTTTGTTGTACGGTTAAAGTATATATAGAAATACAACGTCGTTAACTTTCGAGGTTGGGCACACCTTTAGAGAACGCTTCGGCGAGGTCTGCCAGACAACAATTAAGTGGAGCCCACAATGCCCCCGACGACGCGGACGACCAACAACTACATGGAGGCGGATAGTTCAAAGCGAAACCAGAAAATTGTTCAATGAATAAATAACATTCCTTAGCAGTTAATAGACAGCAATGGAGATGCTATGGAAACAGTATTAGTTTCAGAAGTAATAAGACAATAAATAATATGACATTCAAAGGTCTTTAAGGGAAGGATACCCATATGGGAGCTATGGTCAAATATGGATGGATTAAAAAACAATACATATAAAGATGATTTATGTTGCAAGCAAATTTTTCGGACCATATTTAATCTAAGTTCCAAAAAACTTTATTCTGGAAAGAAGTTTTTATGGGGCCATGTAAAATTACGGACCGATTCTCACCATTTTCAAGAGGCTTGGTCCTTGTGAAAATTAAAATAAAACAAATTTTATGATATTATCTTCAAAATCGCGACGTGTTCTCTTCGCACAAGGTTTACATGGACAGACAACCAGCCAGACAGTCGGTCGGATGGACATTGCTAAAAGTTGATTCATCAGCACCATGCCCTTATTAATATTGTGGTGAGAGTATAAAAAGCTTAATAATTGTAAAAATATATTTAAAATAATGTCAAATTGTGAATTTGATAAATCGCCAAGTTTGAGGTACAAATCGTCAAAACGACGATAAATGGCTAAGTCTGGCAATAGTACATACAACATCTGCCTACAACAAAAACAACAGCACGGTTAAAGCCTGAAACAGAATAAAGTAGTTGTAGTAGTACCCTACAGATAATATTGGATTACGTGGTCCATTGTGGCTTAAATGGACTACTTACAACATGGTTTAATGTACTGTAGTATAGACCATGTTATAAGAAATTAACATGCAGTGCTGCCAACAACTGCATGAAGTATACTTTTCTATAGTTAACAGTATATATGTACATTGGTAGCCCTGATGGTGTCCATTACTAATTATTTATTTAAATAAAAGTGAAAGTTTGTGAAATTTGTGGATAAAAGGTAAACAAATTAAAAATACCAAGTAAATATATTTAATAATAGCAATAGTAGACTACAGTACACACCATAAAAGGCGATTAGTAAAAAATGAAAAAGAAAAATGCTTAAACTACCCCTTAAGTGTACTCCATACTGTAGTAACATGGTGTACTTTTAAAACTAACCCACTTTAGTAATTCATGGAGTAGTTTAGGGACTACCTCGGTGGGTTATGTGGTCCCCTCCTAGGACATCGTAATGTTAAATAGACCACCTTTTACCCATATATTTGGAGTAGTTTTGGAGTACTCCTACTCCTTTATGGACTACTCTTTACATGCATGTACGGACTAGTCTCGTTATCTGCAGGGTTTTGATAAAATGAACTACTCCATGGACTGGTCCGATGTAATGCAAGCATGGACCATGTCATTGTTAAAAAGTGTTTGTAGTGAGACGACATGTCTTCGTTTCCCTGCAAATAAAATTGGACCACCTGATCGATTTTGATAAAATGGACTACTCCATGGACTGGTCCGATGTAATGCAAGCATGGCCCATGTCATTGTTAAAAAGTGTTTGTAGTAGACACATTCATTGCGTTTTATGAATGAGTTTGTAAAATTAGACTATAAATGACTCGGTCATCTTTTATGTTGCGAAATTTTCTAGTTAAAAATTATTTTGAATTATTTATTTAAAATATAAGTTTTTAAAGTACATTTTAAAACGTAAAAACGCTTTTAATGCATGCGAAAGAACCGACAGTGAGTTAAATTAAAAAAATTTTGGAAAATTGAAATAACAGATTTCTGGATTTGGATTTTATTTTTTTGAAGTAACAGGTTTAATGAGGGCCACTATTTTTACATCAAAAGAACTACAATAAAATTATCACTAAATTTTATTTTAAAAAAAATTAAATTTAAAATATTAGTGGCCCAACTATGTTTTGCTTCAAAAATACATATTTAAATTCATTATTGTTTCCCATATAAAGACAAATTGCTTGAGGCGGGTTAGAGTAGCTTTCCAGTCCCTTTACACTACAACTTATTTGCTCTGCTAAGGACTATTGTCATAATTGGCTTGAATTTAGTGCCGTCTGGTGACGAAAAGATGAAAAACAAAAATATTTTCTAGTTAAATTAATAAATAGGCCTAACTGTTGTTATTCAGAAAATAAATACAGTGTAATCTTCTTAACGGGCACCTTTCTTAAGCGGACACTCCTTTCCGACGGACACTGTTGCATGGTCCCGGCAGCCTTAAAAAGTAAAAGTATTAAGCTCTTTTGAGATGATATCTCCCTTGTGCTGCTTCCCGCAAAGCTCTGCGCTTGTCTGTAGGAGACCAGAGTCTACAGCTGGATCCCGTTACCCCCAAAATGATAGACTAACTACCCTTGGGTGAACCGGTAGGCTAGTTGGAAGTAATCTACCCAACAAGAAATGAATGAGCGAGTAGTCACATTTTTCATTTTGGTGTTAAGAAAATGTTAGAAAGAAATGACCGAATGTGATCGAAAACTTTATTTCGGTAATTTCTTTCAATCATTTTCTTAACACCAAAATGAAAAATGTGACTACTCGCTCATTCATTTCTTGTAGGGTAGATTACTTCCAACTAGCCACCGGTTCACCCAACTCGTTCGGAGGCAACCATAATATGGCTGTGGTTTCTTAATGGGGGACTAGTTTTATTATTATATGGTTGTCGGTTGACAATAACATGGTTAAATCTTACATATATTGTCTTTAAAAATATTTTTGTTGGAGCACACAGAAAAAAATACCCATGTAAAATTAACATTGAAAAATGTTGATTGAGAATCATGTCAAATTTCAGAAAAATTATGCCCTTTACTTAAATTTATCATTATTTCATATTAATTTTTAATAAAAAATATCAAAATAACCTTAAATTACGTTTATTTAATATTATTCACTGTTAAAAAAATAAAAAATAAAAAATATTAAAATATAAATAAATCTGGATTCAATATTGAACCCATAAAAACCTGTTTTGTATTAAAATCAAAAGTGTATCTTGTTAAATTAACATGCATACCTACTTAATTATGTACATTTTTTATTTTCACTTTTAAAATATGTTATAAAAAGAAGACAATTCCCGTATTCTTTTAATTAAAATTGTTTATTTAAATAGTACATCAAGTTTTCAAAGTAGAATGATGACCATATCGGGCGATTCTGCTGATGCTTCTGTTAACAAAGGCGAATACAAAATAAGTGAAACATGTGTTACAGGGTTTTGAATTATTCTTACATAAATGCAAATGTTGTCTGAAGCTTCTTCACACTGTTAAAATACACTCAAACCCATTTGATTCTACATGAAAGTCACGTTGTTTCAACTGGAAATAACTTTCATTCAACGTGATTCCGATTGTTATTTCAATATAAATTACATTTTGCTCTAACTTTACTGCAATGTTAAATTAACATGAATTATAGTAATATCAAAAGAAAAAAATGTTGTTCGCAGTTATTGTAAAATCAGGTTGAATTAACATGAAACCCGTATGAAGCAAAATCACCACCGAAAAAATTTAAATCAACCTTGTTTTCGACGTTTTTAACTTGATTTTTTTCTGTGTGAGGTGACCATATTTAAACTTGTTTTTCTCTGGGTGTATAAAATGGTTTGTGTTGCTTTTTATTAAATAATATATATAAAGTTTGGCTTCGGTCAGACACTTTTGACTAAAATTTTTTTGCAAAATTATTTATTTCCTCTGCAATTCTCTTGTATACTTTAAAAACTATAGGCATATTTGAAAATATTACGTTATTGTGGAAAGATAAACACACAAAAATATTTAAAAGTGAAAATCTATAAAAAAAAAGTGTTTCATTTATTACAACCCAAACAAATCGCCAATGAAAAAGAAAACGCTAAATACCACCCATTAAGTTTTTCAAATGAAATAAATTTTTATTATGATTTTTATTTGGGTTCTTTATTTTTTGTGTGTTTTCTTTTATTTTGATTATTGTTTAAGATGTTTTTGTTGTGTTACATCCAAAAGTTTTGCAAACAAGCAAATTTTTTTTCCCCATCATGATCAACAACGCCAGCAGCTTTTCCAGCTTCATTAGACAACCCGATTTTGTTTTATATATTCTGGCCCACAACTGCCGTTCGGCCAACAAACGACTTGTGTTCCATGTGTAAAACAATCCAAACAATCAGTCTCTTTTAATAGACTTTTCGATTTATTTACACGTTTGAAATTATTATTGTTGGCATTAAAACACGGTATCAGGAGGCTGCATAAAGGAAGGTGAGTGAAATACGTTTTTGAACAAAATTTGTTTATTTGAAAAATCAACAACACACACATGCACCCAAACAGCACTCGCTATTCTGTATAAATATTTTGATTAATTAATTTGCTTGAGTGTATTAAATCGTTTAAAAATTCAAAAGAATTATGTTTATGTTCGTGTTGTGGTTGTGTGTGTGTGTGGAGGAATACATAAATTTTAATTTTTATATAAAAATTGAGGTAAATGTTAGATTGATGAGATTGAATTAATAGTCAAATAAATAAAGCGTCTATTGGGCGATTAATAAGAAACAAATAGTTGGATTAATGTTTTTATAAATATTGAGGTATTCAGGAGTAAATTGGCATTTAGTTTAAAAAGTTTATTTTGAAAACAAAACATGAATGACGTGAAAGATTGGCTGACTTCCAAAACGTACTAATACAAAGTTTGTATACAGTTTTACTACTATATTTAAACCATGCACATGTACAAAGTACCGAAACAATGCAACTATGTGTTCTGTTTATTTAAACGTTTTTAAATTTAAGTGATGCAATGCATAACATTAAAATAAATCTGTATTACTTGCAAATTAAATGTCAAATATCACAAAGCATCAACTTTAAAACCGATGCTTTGATTGCTTTTTTGCTGCGTTACTAATACTTACCATTGATATTTTGGAAGGGTTTGCATTGCATATATATTGTACTGCGGCGTAATGAAACATTATACTTTGTTCTTATACAAAGCATTTGACGTTTTGGAAGTCAGCCATTTTATTAATCGTAGGAACACAATTGAACCGTACACACAGGAAAAAATACCAATGTAAAATTAACAATTAAATGTTGATTGAGAATTATTTAAATTTTTTATTATTCATATTAATTTTAAATGAAAAATAGTAAAACAACCTTAGATCACGTTTAATTAATATTATTCACTGTTGAAATAACATTGTTCAATATTGAATCCATAAAAACGTGTTTTATATTAAAATCAAAAGTTTATCTTGTTTAATTAACTTGCATACATACCTAAGTATGTACATTGTTTTATTTTCATGTTTAAAATATGTTATAAAAAGTAGACAATTCCCGTATTCTTTTAATTAAAATTATTTAGTTAAATAGTACAACAAGTTTTCAAAGTAGAATGATAATATCAGGCCATTATGCTGAAGCTTAACAAAGGGAAATACAAAATAAGTGAAACATGTGTTACAGGGGTAAGTGTTTTGAATTATTCTTAAATAAATGCATATGTTGTCTCTGAAGCTTCTTCACAATGGTAGATCACACTCCAACCAATTTGATTTTAAATGAAATTCACGTTGTTTCAACTTGAAATAACCTTCATTAAACGTGATTCGGATTGTTATTTCAATATAACATTTTGCTCTAACTTTACTGCAATGTTGAATTAACATGAATTATAGTTATTTTAAAAGAAAAAAATGTTGTTCGCAAGTTATTGTAAAATCAGATTGAATTAACATGGCAAACGTATGTAGCAAAATCCCCACCGACAAATTTTAAATCCACCTTGTTTTCGACGTATCTGCATCTTTATAGAAAACCGCGTATAACAATAGAAGAGAACGGCTGGTTGGCGGGACTTCGATCTGACCATTTCAGTTTTTATACTGATGGCTCCAAAATGGAAGAGGGAGTTGGAGCTGCAGTTAACTATCAGGAACTCGGTATTCGGGAATCTTATAAGCTTCCCGATTAAGGTAGAAGTATATAACACGCGTTAATTCGTCGATGTTTGTCGCGCGTTTAAAAACTTTAGCGCATGAAAAACTGCAAGTTACACAACGCGCGTTACAAAAGCCATTCCCGTCAGCTGTTTTTTATTTGTTTACATATTTGTGCATTGAAAACGGATTCGAAAGTGTATCAAGATTTTATTATATTATTGAACTTACTCTTTTTTCTTTTTATATGATTTTTAAGCTCTTCTATAAGTTTTTCTTTCATGGTTCACAAATTTGTTAAATTATTCTTTTTATTGTCAGCTGATTACTTCTAAAAATGACACAACGTGTTAAAAAGTTCAAAGTAAACCAACTTTCTGGCGCAAACGCATCAAAATATTTTGCAAGTAGCTTTTTCTATGAAAATACACTAGTTTAACTTTTTTGACAGAAGTCGACCGAGCGCGCGCGCACTAACGCGTGTTATGTACTTCTACTTTTGCTGCAGTATATTCCAGGCAGAAATATTTGCGGTCAAAAAGGCTTTTGATTTGTCACGTGATTAACTCACATGTAAACTTATTTATAGATGATCAGGCGGCGATTAAGGCGATATCCGCTAGATATACATACTTTTTAGCCGTTCAGGAGTGTAAGGACTCAATAGATGGACTTGATGCCAACAGAAGGGTACACATCTACTGTATTCGCGGCCACCAGAGGGTAGAAGGTAACGAAGTGGCAGACGAATTGGCGAGATGAGGGTGCAATTACCGTACAACAGAGTGATTTGCATTCCATTTTCAATTCGTAATATTAAGAGGAATACGGACTCTACTATATAGAGGAAATCTAAGGCATTTTGGAAAACACCACATCGTGAAGGGTTTCCAAGGTTATGTGGGGATCCTTTAATCCAAAATCGACTAAAATTCTTCTATCGCTACAGAGAGGAGAATTAAGTCTTCTGGTAGGCTTTATAACAGGTCACTGTTGGACGGCAGTATACGCCAAAAGGGTGGGGCAACAGACTAGTGACAATTTTAGATTATATGGGTTACCAGGGGAAAAAGAGACGGTGGTGCACATACTCTGCCACTTTCCGGCATTCATACGCTCCGGAGCGAACTGTCTAGGAGATCATTACTTTCAAGATTTAGGGGAAATCTCTGGGATTGGACTATTGAGACTTCTAGCATTCGCCGGGAGGGTGTGTAGTCTCTGGATATCATCACATCGAACTAACCGTTTCAAGTAGGGGTTATTGTATAATGTGGTAACCCTAGGGAAAAACACGGTCTATGCGGCGTCTTTATGACCGGTCACCTAACCTAACCTACATCTTTGTGAGATAGAACCTTTGCTCAGTTCTGGACCTACTTCTACAAATTCTGGTAAATAGAATACTTGTAAAGTTTTGATATGAAAAGAGATCATACAGTTCTAAAGTGGCTGGAACGGGTTATAGTTCTGACACTTCAATGAAGGAGACTTGTTGCTATAACATCGTGATGTCCTAGGACGGGGCTAAGTGGCACCTTTTTGATACTTAGCAACAGGCCACTGTAACCTTAATGAACACATTCAATTTCGGTTAATATAATGGCTGTTGCAGATATTGTCCCGAATGAACCATGATTATATTTTAAGTCCCATTCGTATAAACTGATAAAACCAAATACAATCAGTCACTTTTCGCACAAAATGAATAAAAAGTTTTGTATCAATTACCTTTCTTCTGGAGTAAATACACTTTAAACACATTAGCACCAGCTAATTGATTTGCGTGTTTTAAGATTAATTGACACAAATAGCGATCATTTTGATAAGACAATTAAGGATATAATATGAATTTAGTACCAAATTTAAACTAAACACCAACATTGTAAGATGGTTTATGGGCACAAAACACTATTACGGAAAGAAACTTGCATCAAAGCTTTATGAAATTATGGGCTGATTCATAGCATTTTCAATGTGGTTAGTTTTCAATTTATTTCTCAAATCAAGACCTGTACTCTGCGCACAAGGTAAACAAAAAACAGCCAGCTGGACGGACAGACAGACGGATTGATCCAGAAAGTAATTCTGAGTCGATAGGTATACTAAAACGTGAGTCTATAACAAACGCATAATACCACTCCCCAAATGTTGGTGTGGATATAAACATTTTCTACCCAACACTAGACTTATTTTGGTATTTCTTTGTTTCAATGTTTGAAAAATTAACCCATGGAGAGGTACACAATTGAGCAGCGCGTTAAGATTGTTGAAGCCTTTTACGAAAATGGGTGTTCAAATCAAAATGCATTTCGAGCACTTCGTGATTTTTATGGTCAGCATAATCGACAAAATGTGTCCACAATCGGAAGAACTGTGCGAAAATTTCTTTAAACCAGGTCTGTAGGAAATGTGAAAACAGTGCTTTGTGCGGTTATTGGGCTGGAAGCGTCATCGGGCCGTACATCTTGGAAAACGAGGTCGGCCAAGCAGTTATCGTAAATGGTGTTAATGTTAACGAACTTCCTGTGACCAGAAACTGAGCATATGGAGCAAGACGATATGTTCTTTTTAATGAACTAAATCTTAAGCTCAGAAAAATCGATATCAAGTAGACTGCCATTTAAGTCGTAGATTTGGCAAATTTAAAAAAATGTTCTTCATAAAATTTCCGGAAATTTAGAAATTGTTCAGATAGTATGTATGTGAAATTGCATAATTGGACATGTGCAACGAAAACCAAATAAATATAATTTTTTTTAAATTAAATGAGTCTGCTTTCGTTCGCTTTGAATGGTACCAAATTTAGCAAAGTTAAATCACTTACAACGAAATATTTCAAATCATTCTGAAATGTAATTATTACACTCGTCTTAAAATTCATTCATTATTTGTCGTACAATGAAATCTAGTGGCAAGTTATTTTCGCCACATTATTAAATTAGTAGATGAAAGAAATTGTTTTGCAAATTATTAAGTTTTTAACAAAATTTCCCATCAAAAATATTTTAATGAAATTTATTCATACAAATGCATTTTTTTTATTTGATTGCACATTTTCCTTTTGTCACTTCGATAACAGACAGAAAGTGTGAAATGTGTGTAATTTGCCATATAAAAATGTTATTAAATCATTGGACTTATGACAGCACCAAGGAAAAAGAAAACGTGAAAATTGTCAATGAATTTCTAATAATTAAATTCTTCGTTTTGAAAACATCTTGAGCAAGAAAAAAAAAAATAACAGAAATCGGCGATGTAATAATAAAAGATCTAAACCAAAAGGTACCGGAAAATTTAAATCTAAATAATTTCTTTAGAGCATAGAAAATTCGTCATTAAACAACATTTTATACTTTACTAAGTTTTTGTTTGTTAATTATTTATTAAGTAGCGTGACTAGTGCCTTATTTTGTCATCCATACATGTGAATAAAATAACACATTGTATGACATTCATGTCCATGTCATACCATATGCAAACTATATGCCTCCCATTCCATGTCAGCCAACCACTTCAACGTTTAATCAAATTTAAATTCGGTAGTTCTTTTTGTGTGTCAAATGTTTATTTTACAGTTTAAGTTCTATAAATGTTCCTACTAAAGTGTTTGCTTTGTTTGTTTTTATTGTACACAGTATCGTGCGTGTACTTGTTCTAAATCCAGATGGTTGACATCACTTTTTTGGTTTAATCTAAATATTTGTGGTGTATAAAAAAAGCGAAATTGTTTCTTTAGTTGTCAAAATAAATAAAACACACTGTGTTGGAAAAAAAAACTGGGGTTGTGCAATATGAAGAAAATATTGTGTTAATAAAAATGCCTCAAAAGGTGGTATTTAAACATTAAAAAAGTGGGTATTGTTTGTTAGGAAGAACTTTTATGATCCTGTTTTAAAATCATACAAGTAAGAGTGCTACATTCGGCTGTGCCGAATCTTTGATACCCTCCACCGACAATTCAAATGTTTCAGGAGTAATTTCTATATGATGTCTATTTATTATTAATTTATCTGTATAAAAACAGACATCTGCATTAAAATTAGTTACGGTTTAGACATATCGTCGGTTGATTATTAAATTGTCGTATGTCGTATGTAATTTGTATCCACATACGACAATTAAATAATCAACCGACGATATATTAAATTATTGACCGACAATCAGAAAGTTTTATGACTTTATTTTAGCAATTTTTACTAGCTTGAGTAAAATATCATGATTCGTAATAGTTTAAGCCGAACTTAAATGATTTTCAGGAGGGGAATTTATATTGGAGCCATGGACCACGAACCAATCATCCCAAAACTCTGCAGATTGGTTTCTGTTATTAAAAAACATAAATTTCAATACAGCAGTGAATTTCAGAAGGCTGCTTAAAATGGAGCCAAGGTTTATTATGGACCGTATATCACAAAATTGCATAACATTTTTTTCTGGCCATAGGAAGCTAAGTTGGAAGAAAGTTTACCGCAATATCTATATATGCTACGGTTTTAGGCGTATTTATTTATTTTACCAGAGCGGACTTTATTTATTAGTGTGAATTCTAGTTATATAAAACTGTGAAGTATTAAATTTTATTCTGATAGCATTATTTTTTATGGTTTCAGGCGTACTAAACTGTTTTCCGAGAGTAGGGTTTATATGGGGCCTATGGTAAACTATAAGCCGACCTTCACGAAACTTTACGGTCTTATTTCTTATCCTATAAAACTGTGATGTACCAAATTTGGTTATCATAGCATTATTTTGCACGGTTTAAGGCGTACTAAACTGTTTTCCAGGAGTAGGGTTTATATGGGGCCTATGGTAAATTATGGACCGATCTTAACGACACTTTACAGTCTTATTTCTAGTTCTATAAAACTGTAATGTACCAAATTTTGTTATGATTGCAATTTTTTATGGTTTAAGGCGTACAAAACTGTTTTCCGGAAGTACACGCAGAGAAAAAATATGGTTGGGCATGGTTACGGCAACAACACTATGTTTAATGTAACAATACATTGTTGTCGTACACAAATTATTGTTATTTTTATTTAATATCAACAATATTATAGTTACTGTAAACATATCAATGCTTATCGCAATTATGAATTTGAGTATTGTTGACCGAAAAATAATTATTTTTCTAACAACTTAATTATGATAACTTTCTAAACATATTATATTTCTCACAACCATATCATGATATTTAATAGCCATAACATGATAACTTTCTATACATTTATCATATTATGTTAAAGATGCAATCAAACTATTTTTACTCTAATCATATTATGTAAGCGCCATTTGTAAAATAATTTTGAAGCAGTTGTGTCGTTTTTTTATTTGTGAGCGGTTAAACAATTAAAAGATAAAATTCCATAAAAAAAATAAGTTAAAAGAAATTAAAAAATTAAAATATTAGCGAAGTTCATTCAAGTATTAGTGATGTAATAGTACAAATGCAAAATTTCATAGTTTTTTTGTAAAATCCAACAACAACACACACAGAGATTTCGCTATATTTTATAAAAGTGATACGATATTTCATCAACATTTTAAAATCGAAAAAATGGACACACGTGGTTGCCCATGAAAACCAGAAGTTTTTCATTTGCTCTTTTGCAAGCCTTATATTGAACTCCGCTATTTGATTAACATTAAGAAAAATTGTAAAAAGCCACAAAATAAAAAATCGATGCAAAACTATTTTAATTTATTTTGTATTTTTATGACAGCTTTGAAAGGTGCTGTATCATAATATGATTGCTTCTAAATTTATTATGATTAACATGATGATAATATGATTAATTTCTTACCTTATTATGATTAACATGACAATAATTTGATTACTTCTTAACTTAGTATGATTAACAGAATAATAATATGATTAAGGGAAAAATATTATGATGACATTATTACATATTACGAGTATATTAAGTCAAAATATGATTCAATAATAATCTTAATATGGTGACTACAATCATAATTCTTATCATAATATGTTGCTCTTAGAATATGTTTACCACAACCATGTTTTTTCTTTGCGTGTAGATCAAACTATGGGCTAGGTATTGCACATTTTAAACTTTGTCATTACGTTAAAAAATCGGAATTAAACCATTTTTTTTTTTCAAAAAATGTAAAGAGCGTTCAAAATTAGGCAATATGGCATCAACATCTTAAAATCGAAAAAATGGACACACGCGGTTGACCATGATAACCACAGATTTTTCATTTGCTCTTTTGCAAGCCTTATATTGAACTCCGCTATTTGATTAACATTAAGAAAAATTGTAAAAAGCCACAAAATAAAAAATCGATGCAAAAATATTTTATTTTATTTTGTATTTTGATGACAGCAATGAACGCTGCTGTACATAATATGATTGCTTCTAAATTTATTATGATTAACATGATGATAATATGATTACTTCTTAGCTTATTATGATTAACATGACAATAATATGATTAATTTCTTAGCTTATTATGATTAACAAGACAATAATTTGATTACTTCTTAACTTAGTATGATTAACAGAATAATAATATGATTAAGGGAAAAATATTATGATGTAATAGTACGAGTATATTTAGTCATAATATGATTCAATAATAATCTTAATATGATGACTACAATCATTATTCTTATCATAATATGTTGCTCTTAGACTATGTTTACCACAACCATGTTTTTTCTTTGCGTGTATATGCGTGAACCTTAAAATCCCAAATCTTAAATTCCGAATTTCCAAATCCGGACTCGCTAACTATGATTTTCCCCTTTCTGGTATAACATAAGCCGACTTCGCTACGGATTTCTCAATTGCAAAGCGTTTCTAATTAAGATTACCATTTTTTTAAGTGTGTTAAAGGTACTTAATAAAATTATGTTATTATTCTTGGGTGAGCGTTTTAAAAAGGAAGAATCTAAAACCGTTGACAACACAGAAAAATTTTGATTTTTTAAAGACAATTTTCAAGCAAATATGTCTTCTCCAAAAATTAATAAATATGAAAGACAATATAATAAAGTTTGGGAAAAATAATGAATCAAAGTATTAAATAAATGGCGGATATAAGTATTTTTATTGCTGATTTTAAGGATTCGTCTTTAAAAATAGCATAAAGAATTAAAAAAAACATGCCGAAACCAGTCGCTAAAAACAGAATAAAATAATTTTGTTAACCAAAAATTTTTATTTGGGGATTTCTTATTAAAAGTTTTCTTACTTTTTAAAAAAAATTTAAAATTTGGTCAGAAAAAAACAAAACAAGATATACTGCCTGTTAACGAGAAAATTACATTTGAAACAAAACCAAATTTTAGCATTTTGTTTTTGTTTTAAATATAATTTTCTATGCGAACGTTAACGTTCGAAATCGTTGAACAGGCTAATAAACTTTTTTAAGTTTTTTTTTAATTCGGGGATTTTTTTTCAATTTTTTTTGGGATAACAAAAAAAGTACTTGGCAGTCCTGTAAACATTGGTTTTTCCAGGTTTTCCAGGATACTGTCACAGAAAATGAATAGCTTCCTCTTCCTCCTCGTCCTGACAACATCTGCAGTAGTCATTGAATTCCAGACCCATTCTCTTCACATGATTCCAAACCGGTCAGTGCCCTGTGATCACTGCCCTTACCTATTTCCTATTCCACGTAAGTAGAGAGCATGTGATCCGTTATCATATCCAGACTACTATGACCTGGATACGGAGTAGGTTCGTTCACGAGTATACCCCAACTGTGCAAGTCTATAAGACTCGCGCTTAATAAGTACCTTACAGTGAGCCATTGAAAGCCAACAAATTGATCAATGACTTTGTCATCCAAACGACTACCCCGCTTGGCAAGATCATATTTAATCTGGTTACCCAGGCAGTTCGCAAACCCTGGTACCCACAAAAGCGTTACTTTCGAATGCTTCACAAGCTCATTGAAAGACATACGATATTTTGCTGTTATGTTAGATTTCGTATAGGAAAGCAATGGCAGACTTGCTTTCATTAAGTATACATACCTAAACCCCTCGATGTGCGATAGCACCCTATCCAGTAAGTCGCTCGCCTCATAGCAGAGATTTTTCGCCTGCAGGACACTACAGTCATCCGGCAGATAATAAGGAACATTTCAACTCAGTTCCTGTATAGAGTTACCCCTCCACCACCCAACTTTCTTTCTTCAAGCCCCCAGTATAGAACCTTAGGGTCAAATTAACAGGACAGTAATCAAAGTATTTGGAATGGAAAATTAAATTTCTTACGACGCGTCAAACTATGCCTATTCCAAAGATTAAAAATAGTGTTGGCAATTTTCTTCTAGCTCAAATATAGTCCAAGTCATTGCTCATTACCCAATACACAAAGTGCCATAAAGATAACCAAAGCAATGAAAATCTGCAAACGCTCATATTTAAAAAAAATATATATACATTAGTTTTTTAAATTTAATTAAATATTTTTGTTTAAAAACCACTTTAAGCTAAACAAAATGTATTAAAATCTCTCCAATCAAATAAAAGCAACTTCAACAAAATAAAATGATCGCAATTTTTAATAGAAAACTATTAATTTTTCAAAAAAAATTCAATTAAAAATCGCAAAACCCGAAAAATATACGTACAACAATCAGAAAGCACGAAGAGAATTTTCAACAAATTTAAAAAGTCACTAAGAAATTTAAATAATGCATGCCGACATGATGTCTACATAACTGCAATGACAGTGAAACGACAAGCACTAACGCCGTGAATTAAGTTGCAAGGTGCTCCCTCTTCTACTTGCCACTTCCAACAGAATACTGGCGAGAGAGCACAACGAAATAGTCTACATATAAACAAAATACAAAAAAATTAAGCAACAAAATTTCTAAATGGCGTCAACCTAAATTAACCAAAAGAAACTAAATTTAAACTCGGCCAAACAGCAAAGAATAAAATGCGAAAGACTTCCTCTTCAAATGCACAAACACACAAAATTAGCATTATTGCTTGTAATGTTGCAACATGCAGCAAACGTACATCCGCACTTCGATACATTTTTATACAATAGGTGCGAGTTGAAGATTTTTACCTCTCAATAGGTGTCAACTGAAATTTCGAAATGATCTGCGAGCGTGCGTCCATCCGTCCGTCCATCAGTGTATTTGCCTGGCTGGTGGTGTGTCTGTAGCAGTCGCCAACATTGTAAGCGCTGAAGAGCGATAATTCGGGCATAAATGTAGTGGCTGATATGTTAAGGGCCATGCCCACAACGTCTTGGTGGCGTCTTTGTGAAATGTTATGCTTTACTTTTCAATTTGTGTTGGCAGGCCGTAAGAATTGCAAATGTTTTTTTTTTAGCAGAATTAAAGCCGGCAACAACAACAAACACTACCAGAAGAAACGTCAACAGCCACAACAAAAGTCAAAATTCACATACGGCGGATAAGTGGCGTCTAACTTTTCACTTCATTCATTTCACTGCTTCACTACGCCGCACCGCGCCGCCTGCAAATGATTTTCAAATCAATTTAATTTATAATTTCTTAACGGATAAACTTTCAATTAAATGATTTTGTTGTATATTTTATTTTTTTCTAATACACATTTATTGAGTTCAAGCAAAATATTTAAATACTAAAATTCTTAGAAAAAATGCCACAAAAAAAGCTGCCTCAAACATTTGCAAGTTGTCTAGGTTGTTTAGTAGTCCCAGTTTGTTTCCCTCTCCTCTATTTAATTAGATTTCTTCTATTAAATTTTTTGCTATTATGCCAAGCATTTCCGTAAATTCACTTCAAAATATTTACATTTACGGTTTTGGTAAAAATTAATATTGAATTTTTCATAATTCTTTAGATTTGCGCTTGAGTCATCCTACAAAAACAAAATTTTTGCTTTATTTATTATTTTCTATGTTACCGCCAAAAATCATTATGAGAAAATAATGTATTCCTGCTCACGTATTAGTATTTAAGACGAAATATGAGTACAATGAAGTAAAAAAGTTTTCGTACAGTATAATTCCAGCTCATCTATTTGGTGGTATGGACTCTAGGATACTTCTTTAATGAAATAGGTTAGAAGATTTCAGACCTTTAATGAAATTTTTCGCTTATATGAGTTACCATATTTCACCCGACCTGCAAGCATTGAGCAATATGGCAGCCGAGTGTGTAAAATGTAAATGTTTTTATCATATATTTATAGCCTTTTCACACTTGCATAAATTTCGAAGGTACTCATAGAAGATGTTGAAAATGTGAAATTTGCATTCACACTTGCAAAATCAAACATCTACTATCAATCAATAATGTCTTCGTTTCAGAAAAAAAACTTCATTTTTAAAATTTTTTTTCTACAAATTTTGCTTAAAAATTTAAAAAAAAAATAAATAAAAAAAGACTCGCAAGAGGCAAAACTTGTGACATGGTAACGTTGCTTTAAAAACAAACGCCATTTTGTCAGTGATGCCACATTAACAAAAGAATTTAGTTTTTTTATTTGATATGTGCGAAACCATATTCTTTAACTTTCCTTCTTTAACATTTGTGGAACTCAATTAAGTTTAAAAATTGCAACCATGTTTCTGAAGCCAGTTTGCTCTATCTCCTAAGCATTTTTGAATTTTAAGTTGTGTCTGTTTATGATTTAGTGCGCGATATACAAAATATTCATGTTAAAGGCTTTTTCGTAATGTGCATACATACTTATGTACCAAAAAAGTTACGTATTTTGTAAACATAAATCAAAATTGCTAAGTCTGAGTTTATACGGCTCATCTCTTATTGACAAGATTCTTCCTTTTTCTTATTTGAACATGAATTGGCGTTCAAATGATTCATGTCATGTTGACATGTTTTTTTAATTTTGTTTTATTTGATATTGAAAACAAAAACAAAGTTAAACAACGAATAAGAAAGCAAAACGTAAAGACAGTATGTACTCGTTTCTTTTCCGCTCGTCCCTCTCGCCTATAAAGTAGCAATCTTGTCAATAAGACATGAGCCGTATGAGTATGAACACAGACTAAGCACTATAAAGTCAATACAAAATATTCCAAAAAAGTAAAGCATGTAATAAAATTATGTAAAGTCACTCCAAAACTAGCATTGAATGTAAAATAATAAAGAGAATTAAAAAATGTATGAACTTTTTATATTGGGCAAAATTTACCCCCAAGTACTGCATGCATTTTAATTTTTTAGTACAGGATAAGGGTTAAGCACACTAAAATCGAAATATATTTCCTTTTAAAAATTTTGGCACTTTTGTATAAAAAGAGTTGAGAGGATTGTGGAGGGGTACTCACTGAGTACTACTCAGTTATTCTGTTTTGCTTTGTTATTCTAACACTTGTTAACTCGAAGCTGGCTGTAGGTATACACAAATGTATTTATATATAAAATATAAATAATTGCAAAACTAGAATTTCCAAATCTGGACACTGATGCAATTTCAAAGATGACCTTTAAAAACTAAAAAAAAAATCCCGGTATTCTTAATGCGGTATTTCGGTATTCGATTCTAGCCGGTAGTACCGGTATTTCGGTATCAGCAATACCGAAAAATATTTTCTCAGTAATATTATAAAATCGCCACTACGGCAATACTAGAGTCAGATATTTTATAAAATAAACATAATTTTTTTATCAAGATGTACCGAAAATTAAATAAAGAAGGAATTTTTAAATTTATTTTGTTATAACTTGTTAATATTTTTAACATGGTAATGTTGTTAAACCGAAAAACAAATTTTTTTTTATAGGATGTTTTCGCTTTGAGAACATTTGAATGGCTTTATCTTCGACTTTTTCGTTTATAATCACCCCTATCGCGAATGTTATGGGAGTATGATATATGGGATCAAACCTAAATTCCCATCCCCAACAAATTGGTATCGTAAATATTTTGGGAGTAAACATTTCTATTGTGAATTATTTGTCAGTGCTTTGTAAACAAAAGTCTCTATTGTGAGTAACTTGTGAGTGCTTGTATTGTGAAGGAAAAATATACAAAATAAAATACTAATAAAAATATAATAAAATAAATAATGAATAGTGTTTATCTTCATTTTCTTTATGTACACTTCTTCATTAAAGGAAAAAGTAATTTAATTTAGTCCTACTTTAGAATACAAATTAAAATTTACATGTTCCCTTCTCGTTCACATCAACACTTGTTGGGAATTTATTTATTAAAAAAATTCGCGGGAGTAAACATTGGCGATGGCAAATTTTATAAGTTTGGGAATTCATTCCCAAAAAATTTGTTATGAGAATCATTCACAATACGAAATAAAAAAATATGGGAATATTTTCATGGGAGTAGGTGTTTGCGATAGGGGTGAATATGTATGTACTACTTGCAAGTAATTACAAGGGTTAACAAACAAACACAATCAAGAGAGCTCTGCTTTCTGAAATCACTTTTTTGTAGCATTGAGTGAAAAAACTCTTTAGGTATTGTAAAGGCTCAGTTAGCCGGGAGTAACAGCAACGTTGCAAATCAGCTGTTTCATTTTGCTGTATGTAAAGCAATTAGAACGATTACAGTTAACACTAAGATGTTACGTCTCAATCTGTAAGAAGTAGATTGGTCTTACTTTTTTACGGTAAGTTTACTGTTACTGTTACTCCCGGCTAACTGAGCCTTTACAATACCTAAAGAGTTTTTTCATTTTAAGAATGAGAGGGTAAAACCGCTACCGACGTCGTAAACGGAAAACACGCTACATAGAGATGGAAGATATTTGGGGGATTCACAAGTTGTAAAGTCATAAGTCTTAAAACAATCATAAGAAATATATATGACTGCTGTGGGCAACCTCTCAAAGTTTATACAGTTTAAAATTTTTATTTTGTTTGAAACTCACCAATATTTTGCTTAAACCATTGTAAAATATTATTTAGGACATTATGACGATATTACTTGATAGCAAACCTTGTGAATTCTCCAATTGTGTTTCCTCTGTTTCTTTCTTAGAAAGCTACCTTTTTTCATTTCTCTTTGCACCAGATTTGATCCAGCAATACAATAAACACAGATTTATTTTATTGAGATTTATTTGCAAAACTGTTTTCGATATTAACTTTTAAGATTACCTCATCACAAAAACAAGTAAATAATATTTAAGTTAGTAAATAGCATTACAAAACGAATCAATATTACTTAAGGTGTTATGATACTTGCTATTTTTTGTATTGGATTTTTTCAGGATTGACTGAATGAAACAACAAATGCGAGAAAGAACAAGAAATACAATTTGATAAATTGTAAACAAAACAAACAATACTGCCCACGTTTGTTCCCCACAAAAAACCGTCATAAAAGCTAAAAATCGCAAAAAAAAAAGTTAAAAACCGTTTCTTTCGATCAAAAACTAAAATAATTGGCAACAGTGCTAACAATTAATCTGGAAATGTCAATTTAAAGTTAAAAAATTTTATATTTTTTTTTGACAGTCTTAGATTATTTATCGATAACACATGTATATTTGTTTGACATTTCAAGATTTTTTATGATATAATCATACTCTTTACACTTAGTCAGTTTTCCTATGCAAATATATTTGCACTGTTCTCCAATATAGAAAAAATACAAAAAATAGCAAGTATCATAACAGCTTTAATAAATTTTTTTTGCATAATGCAAATGATTAATTATTTTTGTTTTATCGCGATTTTGTTTTAATTGTAGCGGCTTGTTTTTACACATTGCCACTTCACTACCAAAAAACGCTTTCTGGCTCTCTCTTCAAAAGTTGTAGTCGCCTTTTTCATCCTCTGTGAGTCGAACAATAAACTTACTAAAGGAAACCTTTTTCCAATTGGCATTATGGATCCTTTAATTTGACCCATTTTCTTCAGGATTTCATTTTTTATTGGATTATGCGAAGAGACCAGCAACTTCGGATGGTTTGGAAGACAAGCTTAGGCTAAGTACAGTAAATAACGGATATAAGAACATATTATGCTAATTATTCTGAACATACCCAGTAAAAAAATTTGGGTTTTTTGAAGCACTTAAGAGAAAAAGCGCATAATTGAGCGCTTCAATAAGAGAGCTTTTATACAGCAGTAAATGATAAAGAATGAAATGTACAAAAAATCTGCTATTTTAGTGCTGACAAAGAAGAAGGTTTTAAAAAAATTTAAATATATTATGGTTTACGAAAATTATTGAAAAAAGGCATTGAAACAAGTTAAAGCAAAACATTAGTGAATATTTTTATATACTTCGCCCTTAAAAAAAGCACTTTAGCAGTGCTTTGTTTGCATGTTACATGCAGCGCTTATTGTCAGCAGAAAATAGTTCTCGAACCCGGGAACACTCTATACAAAAATCAGGCATCCCATGAGCAGGTTTGAAGCATTTTTAGGTATGAATCATACATAAAACCTGCTCCTGGAGCATATTTTTTACTGGGTATAACCAAGTTTTATAAATTGTTTTTTTTTTAATTTTTATTGACAAAAGATTTTTAAAATATGCTTAACACCCATAAAACATATTTCTGTTGTATTTATGTATAACCAATTAATAAAATATTTATAAAACACACCGTTTGTCGACTTTTGCTAATGACTGTATGTGGCGCAAAGCACCAAATGTTTGCTAAAATTTCTGCATGCACGCCAAATTGACGTGTGCCAATGGTCAATCTCAATTAGCTATAAAATATTGAATACAGATGTGCAATAATAATTTAAAATTTTAAGGTTTACAAAATATAATTTTATGGCATAAACAACTTTTTTCTTTTTATTATTATTGGATAGAATAAAACTAAACTAGAATTAAACTTAAACCGAAACTGAAACTGAAATGGAACCGAACAAGATACTCAGCAAGTTAAATAGTCCGACGTCTTCCAGATATCTAAGAGAAACGTCGATAAAAAAAAGTCGGAATCGTATACGAATTCTGTCAGATTTCTGAGCCAAAAATTTATGAAGTGGTTGACAAGAGTTCCAGCAGACATGTCGTGGGAAATCCTGGGTTTTTGCCAGAATTTCTGATAGATATCTGACAAAAATCTAATGAAAAAGGCATGGGAAATTCGGATATTTAAGCCGACATTCTTTCTTTCCGACTGATAGCTGATTGACTAATCGCACGGATTTCTTACACAGATATAAGGGATGTCTTGTAGAAATGTGACCGAAAGTTAAGCGACAAATTTATAAATTGCTTTTTCTATTAATTCTTTTCTAAATACGTACAGACGTTATACTTTGGTACATACATACACGAATAAAATTAATTTGTCTTAAATTGATTGGTTTTTCCCATATTTTGCATTTTTCAGCATTACAAACTCTATTCTTGCTTCTTGTTTTTGACACTTTCTCCAACCCAAGATTAAGACTAGTATAAATACTATAAGAAATATGTTAAAGTGAATATAAAATATAAACACAAGGATTTTAAAAGGCGCGAGGAAAAAGTGGAGCCACAATAAATTTACAATACAGAAAAAAGATTTACCTTCTAAAGCAATTGTGTAAATTTTTCAAAGAAATAATTTTGACATTCACTCTAACTTTTTAAAAAAACAAAATATCTACATAGTATTTTTCAGAAAAAAGGATAGCTAGCATAACTCTATCTCATGATGCGATCACCTGTATCAATTCGCCTTGGAAACTTCATTATGAATTCCGTCAGAAATCGAAATCGTTCAGAAAACGGACATACAGTACGTATATTCAATGTCTGATAGAAATATGAACGAAGTCTCTAAGCATGAAGTCATACATTTGCAAGAAATGTCCGATTTAGACAACGTGATATGAAATATTTTGCTGGCTGGGATATGAATTAGAACTGAAAAGACATTAATTTGAAACAAGTAAGAAAGTATAGTCGGTCAAGCCCGACCATATGATACCCTATACCACAGCATTAAAAACACATCACGCTGCGTCATTCACGCACATATAAAAATTCAATTTAAAAATAATCACTATGTGACTAATTTATATCCTTTAATCTAGAGACAAAACAGAGTCAAACTTCGTATTTGATTTTTCATTTCTTGTCCTTTTAAAAGAGCTTAATATTTTTCAAGAATACTTATTTAAAAAAATTGTTTTTTATAAAGTATCAAATTATTTTTAGCAAACTTAGATGTAAAATTTCAAAAAAAAATATTATTTTCAGTTGCCCTAAATTTAAATATAAAAAAAATTTCCTTTTAAAAAAATATCCTTCCTTATCCTTAAAAGTTTTCATTAAAAATTTTTTAAAAATTCGAAATTAAATTGTTCAATTTCTCTTAGTTCAGAAGGTGTGATTGTTTTTTTACAAAATAATTTCTATGTAGAAATTTCATTCATTAGATGAAGATGTGAGTTCGAATGCAAATAGCAAAAATAAGAGAATAGTTCCCAACTGCGAACACGAACACAAATATTCGTAGCCCGCTAATTATATATTCGTGTGTCACGAATATTCGCGTACACGGTTTTGGCAATTGTTGTAGATTGCCAGGCTGTTAAGGCCCAAATACACTTGTCAAATGCTTGACATCAAGCTCGTGTACGTGTGCTTGACATTAGAACATACATTTGCTGGATCAGCTGTCAAGCATTCATTTTGCATTTTATTTTGAAGTGACAACAACAGGAGCAAAAAATATTAAAATATAGATAAAAAGTGTTTAATTGTGATTACATACTTTAAACTGTGTTGCTTTTTAATAAATAAAAAAAAAAAATTAGGAAAAGAAGGAGAAAATTATTAAATAACATTTTTTTTCCTCCAAAACAAATTTTTCTTTTCATCCGACATTTTTAGCGTCTGTTCGGTTTGAAATCACGTTTAAAGTGTGTGGGTGCTTGAAGAGTAACGCCAATACATTCATCAAAATCACTCGTCAAGCTTGCTAAATATCTAAATTTTTTGATTTTCCATCAAGCATCGTCGGTGTCACACATACAAACTCATTTTCACTAATACAACCTTAATGCTGGATGGGAAGTTGACCAGTGTATTTGGGCCTTTAGGACTCATAGTGTAGGGTTTTTTTTAAAAGATACTAACTTATGCTTCATTTTTTAATGAAAAGAAGACAAATACATATTTAAGTATTTTTAGGCAATATATTGAAAATGAGATAATTTATTGAAAATTCCCTACATTTGCCTTAAAATAAAAAATCTGTCCTTTTTTCCCTACACTTGAAATTTTCCGAAAAAATCCCTACAAAAGGGGAAAATTCCCTACTGTTGGCATCACTGATCACACACATTTGATTTTCGTTTTTTGATTGTCAAGTACATCCCTGTAGGAAGTCAAACACATTTATAACTAACTTCAAACTGGTTTTTTTATAACCACATCTAGTTGATTAAGTGACTGTTTTCCTTGTCGACGACTCATTATTTTAACATGGGCATGTCATAGGCAGTAGTCAATTGGCCATCTTTGCATGACTTTTTAACTGACTACTAACTAGTTATTTTTCAACCTATTTGTAATTAATTAAAAGTATTGTCAGTTTATAATAAAAATATATGTACTTATGAACCTGCATACATATGTATGTATATCTTTATATATTTTGATATAGAAATAATTCTTTATGAAAATTTTGCTTTAAACTGCCCTAAATGGTGATGTATAATAGTCCTGAAATAAATATGCCACATAATTGCTAGTACATAAACAGATTTGTATTGATACATTTTTTAATTATTTTAAAATGTTTGTATATATTTTTTTCATTTGACTTCATGGCATGCTTGTTTTACTTATTTTGATTTTATTTGTGTTTTACGTGTGCCATTTTGGTTGATATCTGCATGAGACTTAAACCAATTTGTAGTCATTTAAAAAAAAGCTAATTTATAGTTAGTGTTTTTTGCAACTGACTTTTTTATTTACTGCAGGGATAGTATGTACTACATGCATACATTTAAGCATTTTCTATTACTAATATCCCAACTAGCATTTTGTATCATAATCTAATCATTTAGGAATCAGCCTTAAGGGCAAAATACCCGTATATGAGCTCATTTTTCATAAATGATACTCTCGTTGTGAGAAAATGGTACCGATGAATCACCTGAAATAATAATTTGTGATACAATTTTCTGATTCCTTTCTGATCATTGTAATGTTAGTTTTTTCTAATCATTATTAAATCGTTTTTGTTAGATTTTTTAATCGTAAATTATATAGTTTTTGATTACAAGTATGTACCCTGCTAGCATTTTGTATCATAATCTTATCATTTAGGAATCAGCTTCAAGGACAAAATACCCGTATATGAGCTCATTTTTCAATCATAAATGATACTCTCGTTGTGAGCAAATGGTACCCTACCGATGAATCACCTGAAAGAATCAGTTGTGATACAATTTTCTGATTCCTTTTTGATAATTTTAATGTTAGTTTTTCTAATCATTATTGAATCGTTTTTGTCTCATTTGTTAATCGTAAATTATATAGTTTTTGATTATACATATGTATTTCATATAATTTTTTAATTGTCATGTTTTTAAATTTTTTTCCGAAAAATCAGCACCGTTACAATCAAATGGAATTGGTTTTTCTCAAAGAAGATAAGAAACAATTTGCACCAACATTTAAGTTTATATATTGTCAATAATTTTTGAGCTTCTTTTTTAGCCAAGCTTTTTATATCTTTGGCTGAAATGAAAGTTTCTATTTTTCTATTTTTTCATTTATAATATAATTGCATGTGCCCGTGCATAAAACTGAATTGGCAAATTGGTTTTTTTCGTTGTTTTCTTACGAAGACAATAGAATGAAGCGGTTTGTTTTTTAATTTTGTTTTTTCTTTTAACCCACTTACAACTACAATTCGAGTCGGAAGGAACCCAACCAATTGTAGGGGGATAAACTCACTGTTTATTGTTGGTGTTTTGTTTAAGCTTTGATATTGTTACAAGTAAGACTTAGAGTGTTTATAACTCTTATTCGCTTTAGGGTTTTATTTGTTTAATATTTTTGGCTTTTCTTAAATCTTTGGAAAAGGTTTCCTGATGAGCTGCTCTAAGCAACCGGCAAAATGCGCATAGGAGCTAGCTTTCCCTCGTATTAATAGTAAAAATTCAAAATATTTAAAAATCATTATTTAAACATATAAATGATTAATATACATATGAATCCTTTTTTAATCACTCAAGTGATAAATCAGTTTTTAATCATCAAAACTGATCTGAAAAGAATCATTTAGGTGATTTTTATTTTTAATCAGGCTTAAGTTCATCAAATTAAATTTTCATTATTTTTATGAAGAAATGAATTTTACAACAGGAAAATTAATTAAAATTTTTATTGATAATCTTTCATTCTTGACCGTGGCCGTTGCGATCGAAACATGTCACGGTAACCTGCCGGCCACGGTCAAGAATGAAAGATTATCAATTACAATTTTAATTTATTTTCATGTTGTAAAATTCCTTTCTTCATAAAAATAATTTAATGAAATTTAAATTTGATGAACTTAAGCCTGGTTAAAGATATTGAAAATTTGGATTAAAAACCATAAATAGTTCAACAAAATTACCACAATACTAATTATTGTTAAAGCTAATGCACGAGCTCTATGTGTACATTTGTCCTTCAAGTTGTGCTGAAAAAGGTCAACGAGATTTCTTTTTCTCGTTGACCTTCAAAAAACAAAAATGTACTTTGGACTTCAAGAAGAATTCTTGACAAAAAGTACGAAAAAACAGAGGTAAAGGAAAAACATGTAAAGTCAATTAAAAATGGATAATCATGCAAAAAAGCAAATTTCGATCTACCAAAGGTTAAAATACAATTTTGTTTAAGGATTGATGTTTGACTATTGACGTCAGCAGTCGTCGATATCTGCGAGTGTAAGACGGCAAATCCCTCTGAGGAGATCGAGTGGTAGCGATAGAAACATGTCAGTGTAACCAGCCGCCTGGGTTCGAAACTCAGGTCGGTCATGAATGAATGATTATCAATAAAAATTTTAATTAATTTTCATGTTGTAAAATTCCTTTCTTCATAAAAATAATGAAAATTAAATTTGATGAACTTAAGCCTGATTAAAAATATTGAAAAAAATAGTTCAACAGCATTATCGCAATACTAATTAATATTAATAATAAACAATTTAATCAGAGTTGCCAGATGAGGCAATTTCTCGCCAAACGTGGCGATTTTCAAACTTGTTTGACGACCTAATTTTTGATTTGGCGACACGGCGATTTTTTTAGCTATTTTTGAAGAGCTATGATTTTTTTTAAAATTCGTTATATTTAATAAGAAGAAATAATAATTTTTTCATTCTAGTATTTTTATATATGAAATTTCGAGGCATTCATATGTATGGTCAGTATTTGATTTGAAGTATTTGAAGTATGTATGTTCAAATGGCTGATGAAGATAATAAAAATCTTCGAGAGTATAGTTTTTCATAATTAAAAGTGCTCTTGAAATAATCAATAAATATAATTCCTTAAAACATTTTTCCATTATACATATGTATGTATGTGGCAATTTATTATCAAAGATAAAATATTTTGTTGTTAAAGATTTTTATGAATCCTAACGTACCTTGGATGTTTACGAAACACAATGGAAAAAATTAGCGTTTGTTAATTGAAACGAGGGTTTAAATGATGATATTTCATCTAATTTATATAGGTTTAGCCCAAAATGTTAAAGCTACCTTAATGGATACGGCAGGTACGTACTAGTGCTGGGATACTATCGATATTTTCTACTATCGATATTTATCGATAGTTCAGATTTCACTATCGATGTATCGTTATTACTATCGACTGAATGTTTGCACTTGTGCAGGAAAGCTTTAATTATTTTTTTATAAGACTAACAGTCCGTGGTTTTTATCACTTTATTGAATGTATGAGACGTTTGTATATACTCACGTTATTTTTGATGGCAGTTTTTTAAAAATTGATAAGTACCTTTCTAAAAGAACCGAAGTAACAGGGACTATAAGATATTCCATTGCATATTTAAAAAATTTTCCCAATTCTAAAATCAAAAAGGTAATCAATCTAGCGGACTTATCCTCTAATGGTCGTTCATTGTTTTGTCCTATGCTCGCAATTGCAATTGCATTTGGATTTGCAATTTTTTTTTTTACAACATTACAAAAATATTTGACATTTCAGTCCCTATTCAAACATGTACAAATTTCGACTTAAAGGCCTTTAATTAGCAGTAAAAAGCACTGCTAAGCAATCCATACCACTTGACATTCTTGTTGTTTGTATTCATTGCTGTAATTCAGCGCGAATTAATAATAGCAAGTTAAAATTTGCGGCAAAAAACTGTATGTGTATAGCTGCTGTTTGACGTCTTCATAGCTGTATTTTAAATAATAAAAATATCGATATTTATATTTTTCCTATCGATATTTTCGATATTTTAAGACTATCGATAATATCGATAGTTTCCCAGCACTATAACGTACCATTTAAAGGAACTTGCTTTGGCTGTTCTTTATATTCTGGTAATTACAACTGGTATTGCCCGTGGTGAAATTATAAACTCCACAAAAACTCGCTTTCGAAGTGGAATGCAATACGAACTTCTAGACGCGTTATTACGAGGTTTAAATTATATACTAAATGTGAATAGTACACTGAATAGTTGCACTCATTTTGAACCTTCGTTGGATAAATGCAGTTTCCTCACAATGTATTCCAAAAAAAAGACAAATAGGGAGTCTTGTCGGTGAAGCGTTGAAGATATATAATAGAACTGCAACTTATGTATATACAAATGTGTGTATGTATGTATATCCAATATTTTTTTAATACTAACTGAAGAAATTCTTTTTTTATTGCTTTAAGTAGACTACTATAAACTATTTTATAGTAAACATTGTACCATTTTTGTTTTCACTAACTATTTTTACTGTAATCTAAATGAATATTAAACAAAATAAACCTACATATATCATAGCGACTTTTTTAAATTTTTGGCGTGCTTTGCGATACTGAACAAATTTATTTTTTAGGATTTATAAAAATATTTTTAATAATTATAAAAATATGTATTTTATTGTCAAAAACTGTAAAACAAAGGCTATGGCGATTTTTGACATTGAATTTTGGCGAAAGAGGTCAAAAATAATCTGACATCCCTGAATAACTACAATACATATTTATTTAAAATTTTTAACATTAAAAAAAAGATAGGTACTTACATTTTAACTTTGTTGTAATAGGTACCTCTTTATGATTCAATTTAATAACCTTTGAATACGTGCGACAAATTTTACAAATAGGTATTGGTTTTAATTTACATACTTATGTAAATATTATTCACACCCCTACTTTATTAAGAAGATTTTAGTTAAACTCGTATTTTCCCTCATGTTTACTTAATTGCGCTCTTTTCATTTATTTTTTGCTTTTTGTAATGTTATTTAGTTACTCTTTATGTCTGTTATACATAACAAAATATTGCACTTAAAATTAAACGAACAAACAAAAACAATAAGAACGAAAGAAGAAAAATAAACTAAAATAAATATTGCAAACAATGGATTCATTGCTTTACAAATTTGCTACACTATTTTCACCAATTTAATTTAATTATTTTGAGATAATTTTTATACACAAATATTTTGAAAGGTTTATATTATATAATTATGCAAAAATATTTAAACTTTCTTTGTAAATTTGTTTTATTCTTTAAGTTATTAAAACCGAAACCGCCGTAATCACGAAACACCTGAAACATTTCAACTAAACTAGCACTGAAAAGAATTTCTGTGTCGTTGTTGTTATTTTTTTCAAAGCAGAATATTGAATAAGGGAAAGAAGTGGAGTATAGGCACAGGGCTGCCAGATAATGTAAAACTCGTTTGTATATAGTCGAGTAAAAACGATAATTTGAATACCCTTGGCCGAAGGCCGTTTATAACTTTCACAATATTGATCCTAGACCCTTTAAAGTATATATATTATAAATCCTTATGAGAAGAGAAGTTCAAATTATGAGTTTTCCGAATTTTCCAGATATGATGGGAACTCGGTTGTTACATAATGATATCACTTTACTCCGGAAATGCTTGCCTGCAGATCGGTCCATAAATGGCTGAGATATGAGCAAAAAACCATGACAGCCTCTGACAAGGCGAATTGACTAGAAGGTGGGGTGAAATCAACATGGTGTTTTTTTCGGTAGTCGACTTGTCAAATTCTGTATATAAACTAGTTTTTTATGTAAACAAAGCTATTTTTTTACTTGCAATATTTTTGACAACCCGACCACAGAAGTATAGTTGACCTCACCTTCTAGTCAATTCGTTTTGGCCTCTAACGTTTGTCATACAACCCCAAATTGTTGTATTACTCCCTTCGCTGAACAAATGTGTTGTTTTCGTTGGCTGTTGGTTTTTTTTAGCCTTTTTTCGTTTTTAAACATATCATATACAGCCATTCATCTTGGTCATCAATAAAGAAAATGAGGCAAAATATGTACGGAATTGGTGAAGTGGGTGTGGCACTTCCCATACAAAGACAATAAAGATCTCTGTATATCTGAAAAACGGCAAGAGCCAAAGTTTCCGAATTAAGTTCAAGCGTCTTAATAATCAATAGAAAACGACCGGCAAAATGTGAGCGGGAGTATATAAGTAATGGTGGCACAAAATAGATGTTTATATGTATTTCTTAAGAACAGTAAACGAAGATCGGTACAAATTTGATACACATAGCTGTGCTATCAATACACAACCTCCCTAAAAATATTAGCAAGGTGGAGAAGTGGCCGTGGCACCTCCCGTACAAAGACATTTTTAATTGCTATTTCTTTAGAAAACGGCAAGAGCCCCAATTTCCAAATTAGGTACTAGTAAATTGGCTACCAATAAATAACATCAGATAAAATGTGTCCTTGATTGGAGAAGAGGGCGCACAGTGGCTGAAAATCGTTTTTCATTGGCCAAAAATCTGTAACTTTTGAACCGAAGGAGATATTTGAGTGAAATCGACAGATAGATTCTTAAACTTTCTGCACTTTCATTAAAATCGGTTGAGTAGTTATTGCGGAATTTAAGGGCAAAGTGGAACTTTAGATTTTTTTTTTTACTTTAGCGTGCAATATGGTTTTTTTTATTTCTTTTAATTATTTAAAAATGTAATTTTTAGATTTATATAATAATCATTAACATTTTTTGTAATAATGGGACACTCAAAAAATTAAATGTTTACACTATAAAAAAATTTTAACATTAAAAAAAATAGTAAAATCCACTGGAAATTTTGGTATTAATGCTGAAAAATAAAAAATGTTTTGCTTTCAAATTTGGGTACACTTATTTATTCTTATTAATTTATTTATTAAAACATTTCATATATATGTGGATAAAAAAAAACCGTTTGAAAATAATAGCAGCAATAGATTTTAATAGCTTTTGTAACAATGTGAGTTTCTGTTTATTATTATTTTTAACTAATAAAATGTCTGTCTTAGATCTAATGAATTATAATTATTGAACATTTAATTGAAAGATTGATTGCCAGGCGCGGATTCAGGGGGGGGGGGGGGGGAAATAAGGAAATTTCCCCCCCGTAAATTATAAAAAGACCGAACGAATGCAAATTACACGATTGCAATATTATAATTTGGTTCATTTTCAACTGTGATACTGGCATTAAGAAAAGTTTAAACTGTGATATTTTTTATTAATTATTTATTTATATTTTTGCTTTATTTGTGTGTTTAATTGTACTGTGTGAATTGTTTAAAACCACATTTTAATTAGAAATGGAAATGTAAATACAAATTCAAGATTTTATATTTCAATAAAAACAATCCCTGAAGAGGTAGGAAAACTGCCTACGAAACGTCGGAGGAAAATATGAAATAAATCTTTTATTTACATATAGGAAATAATTAGACCTTGAAAGCCTGTTTGGAAATCCCAAAAAACATTAATATAGTAGAAAAAGGTCGATAAATATAAAAAACAATATATGTTTTTTTTATTTCGATAATACAAGAATTCCTAATAATATTTTTTTTTTAATGTACAAAATTTTTTGAAATACCAGCAAGGTTTTTTTTATTGAATCTCTAACCAAATTTTCAATAAGTATCCAAATCTTAATCCTAATAGTTATTTATTAGATATTTTCAATGAAACATCTAGTTTACTGTATTCAAATACTTATTATTTTACATTCAATCCCAGCAGATGGCATCTATGTCCCAGTAAAAACTTCGCCTACTTTTTCAAAATGAATAGCTTCTTTAACTCATTATTTTTAAGCTTTCTTCTATAACTACATCTATAACAACTTTTATAACTACTTTTTTCTGGATGTTTGCAGGTAAAAAAATAATGACTTACTTTTTAATGCGTTCATTTTGGGACATCCCTTGTAAAATTCATTGGTTCTTTCAGTAGAATTGTAAGTAGTGCCTTCATATTTTTCTGATTACTCAACACATTATTTTGTAGGCGAAGTTTTTACTGGGGTATAACCAAAGGTTGAATTATGAAAAAACCTTAGTATTTGCAATATTTATGTTTATATTTATGTGTTATATGAATCAAAATTCTATTCGATAATTTTTGACGAAAGCACGGATTTGTCGGGGAAAAGCCAGATTTCCTTATCTTTAAAATCTTTCAACATACAACAAAAATTTGAAGAGGCTTCAAAGGATATGGATGACGTTGATGTGTCAAGTGATGCGAAGGCACTATCATCAATAGTTCTTAAAGCTTTGACAAATTTTGGTCTTAACCTAAAAAATTGAGTAGGAGTTGGAACAAATGGGTGTCCTCTGCTGTCAGCAATGAAGTTATTAAAAAAGTCTAATTCCTAAAAGAAAGATGAATATAAGAGAACTCTAAAATCACTTACTCGCAGCTTAAAAATGTTATAATTTTTGATAAAAGTCGTGAACCCTTTGTGACGCACACCTTACAACGCATGCTACAGTTTTTCAGTACTATATAATAAACCCAATTTTTTTTATTTTAACAAACTAATAGACTAATTTTGTGATCATTAATGAATGTACGAATGAATATCAATCTTTTTTTTAACGAAATTTATATTGTGATGAGTCTGCTGTAAGTACTATTTTAAGCTCAAAAAGCACCTAAAATAATGGTTAATTCATGTATAACATTAACAGATCAGGGGTGGGGTAGTATTTGGTAAAAATTATTGTATTAATGATCGTCGAAATACATATTTTTTAATATAATAATTAAATTATACATCTAGTCTTATATTCCATTAAAAAAAATTAATTTGTAAAATGTTTGGTTTGTGGACTGGTTTTGAGATTTGCCCATATACCATTTATTTTAAAACCACAACTAGCTGATGAGCTGATTATGTTTGATAAACGAGATTAACACATTTTAACTTGAGCCTGAACTGTTGCATTGGCAACAAACATGGAAAATATCTGAAAATCTATCAGATAACGTTGTAGATGCTTTAATAAACTGTGATGAAGATATCTACCCAAATCTAAGAAAAATATTTCAACTTTTCGTGTCAATCCTCGTCAGTAATGCTACGAGCGAGAGGTCATTTCCTACCCTTCGTCGAATAAAAACATGGCTCAGATTAACAATGACAAATGATAGACTGTACTATCTCAATTTGCCTCACAAGGAAATCACAATTTATTTATTTACAAAGATTAATTTATTTTAATTTATATTGAAAGGATCTTATATTTTATTTAACCCTATTGTTTTGTTTTTGTTATATAATATACACATATTGTTTTTAATAAACTTTTAAAAACAAATTTTTTACTTTTTTGTATCATACAAAATTTCCCCCCCGTAAAGCTCGAGCTGGATCCGCGCCTGTTGATTGCAAATATTCGATATTTTTTTTTTTTTTTTTTTTTATTTAATAATTTATTTTTATTATTGAATCTTTCTTATCGAAATTTACAATATGTATTCAAATCTTAATTCTACTTGTTGTTTATTAGTTGTTACCTGTGTAACCACTAACTGCTGTATTCAAATTTTTAAGACTGTCTTCTAGTAAGGCTCAAAGTATCGGTTCTTTTTAGCCTCTGGTGACCTTCAAACTGAAGCAAACCCCGAGCGAGGTAGTTAGGGTGAACCATTAGTTTATCGATGTAGCTTATTGAATATTTTTTAATTTCCTCCTGGATAGTGGGGACGTTGAGATCTCTGTGGATAATATCATTACGTATATACCATGGGGCGCAGACAATTTGTCGTAATATTCTAGACTGTCTTCTTTGAAGCTTTTGGATGTTAGATGCGCATGCAGTACCCCATAATTGGATGCCATATGTCCATATTGGTTTTATGATGGACTTGTATAGAAGAACTTTGTTGTCTAAAGACAAGTTTGAGTTTCTACCGAGAAGCCAATGTAGTTGAGCTGCTTTAAGTTTCATAGCCGTTATTTTCGCTTCGATATGACGAGACCAGGTCAAACGTCTATCTATATGAACTCCCAAGTACTTTACATGGTTTTCTACCGGAACAGTGATGTTATTTATTTTTACTGCTGGGCACGTTTGTCTTCTGAGCGTGAAAGTTAAGTGAGCACATTTAGCCGGGTTAACCTTTATTCTCCATTTTTCTAGCCATGCCTCTAGTTCATTGATGTGGGACTGCAGATTTTGCGATGCGACTTTTGGGTCATGGTTAACGCTAATAAATGCTGTGTCGTCTGCAAATGTAGAGGTATGCGTGCTCAGGTTTGTTGGCATATCCGCTGTGTATATTATATATAGAAGCGGTCCTAATATGCTGCCTTGGGGAACACCAGCAGTAATTTTCTTGAGGGGGGAGTATTTATCTTGCGACCTTACTATGAATGTTCTGCCTGTTAGATAGCTCTCCAGAAGCTTGTGAGTGTTTTGAGGAAGCATTCGTGTTATTTTGATGAGTAGCCCATCATGCCAAACTTTGTCAAATGCTTGGGAAATGTCTATAAACAGGGCTGAGCAGAATTGCTTTTTCTCAAACGCCGATCTAATAAGGGTGACAATTCTATGCACTTGCTCTATTGTACCATGTTTCGCTCTGAATCCGAACTGGTGATCCGGGATGATGTCGTGTTCATTTAGATGAGGAGTTATACTTAAAATGAATATTTTTTCGAAAAGCTTTGATAGGATTGATAATAAGCTTATCGGTCTGTACGACGCAACCAGGCTAGCATCTTTTCCTGGCTTGGGAATCATAACAATTATAGACTTCTTCCATGAGGATGGGAAGTATCCGACTCTTAATATAGCGTTAAAAATGAACAGCAAGATTCTGGAAGCAGACGAAGGTAAGTTTCTTATCATTGACCCTGTGATACGGTCAAGTCCGGGAGATTTTCTAATATTCACTTTTTCTATTGCAGATTTTACTTGAGTAATGTTAAATTTTAATGGATGGTTTACCTTATCAGGAATGGTTGGACGACAGGAACAAGTATGTGTATCATGTGGCGTGAAAACTTTCTCAAGATGGCCCGCGAAAGCGTTTAATTTTTCATCTGTGTTTTTCGCCCAAGTGCGGTTTTCCAGTCTTAATGGAGATTCTTGGGTTATAGGGCATTTCATATGCCGTACAGCCTTCCATAAGCTATAATTGGAGTTTTTTGTGGCATCTAGGCTGTTTAGATAGCCTTCTATTGCAGACTCGTGGTTCTGTCTCAATTTGTTGCGAAGAGTTGTCAGGCATAATTGTAGTTGGGCCTTAGTGGTTGGGGAACGACTGTTTTGCCATTGTCTTCTTAACTTCCTTTTTTCTCTGATAAGGGTCTCTATATCCGTCGATGTATTGTAAGGAGCACGTTTAATTGTCCGCTTGATTGGGGTTGCATTTCTTGCTGCAGCATCCAAGACTTCTGTAAATCGGTCGACAGCTATTTGGATGTCAGATGAATTTTTTAGGGGAATGCACTGTGATAGGTGAGAGCTCACATACAATTTATACTTTAACCAATTTGTGTTTCTGTTTGGATAGGAAAACCAGTTTGCAGCTGCGGCGTCAGAGTTACATTTTAAAATGAGGATTGAAGGTGAATGATCAGACGAAAGATCATAGGAGGAACTAACTAGTACCTGATCGCGCTTGATGTTTTTGATTACAGCAAAGTCAATAAGGTCTGGTAGCTTGTTGAAGTCGGTTGGCCAATAGGTAGGCTCACCACTCGATACCACATCAAAGTTATTTGCAGTTACGGTATTATATAGCTGATTACCTCTAGGACTAATAAGTCTGGAGCCCCAATATGTATGTTTAGCGTTGTAGTCGCCAGCAGCAATGAATTTCTGGCCCAATGTGGAGAAGAAGTTGAGAAATTTATCGTGTAGAATTTTGTGCCTCGGGGGACAATAAACGGATGTTAACGTTAGTTTTAAATCAGTCAGATTTATAGATGTGGCCTGGATACAATCTTCTTCGAACTCTGGCAATGGTAAGTGTCTGATGTGTTTGTGCACAATTATGGCTGTGCCACCACAAGCTCGTCCGCTGGGATGTTTTGTGTCATACGTAAGGTAACCATTTACCCTAAAGCAGTTTTTATGAGTAAAGTGTGTTTCAGAGACAAGAAGTACGTCGATTTCATGCCTATGAAGAAAGTTTGCAACTTCGTGTTTATGTTGGGATAACCCGTTTGCATTCCAGAAACATATTTTTAACTGGTTCATTTTTTGTTGAGTAGAACTTGCAGGAGCATGTTCTGGTTTCGCATCATTTCCTGAAACATGCTCTGCATAGTGGCCATGAAGTTATTCATAGTTTGAATTAAATTTTCAATTGAGGTAGGCATTTGTAGACCTTCCCTAGGAACATTAGCGTATGGAGGTTGCTTTGCGTTGGAAGTACTCGGGGGATTTTTCGCATTAGGGTTTCCTTTTAGGACTTGGGCATATGATTGGTTTTGTTTGTTTGTTTGTGTAGTACTAGCAATAGAGCCAGCGGCTTGGCTGGGCGCATGTGATGGACCATATTGGGAGTGAGTATATTTTTGAACTAAAGCTGGTTTTTTTAAATGCAAGAAGACTTTACAACCCCTATAGTTTGCCGTGTGATTTTCGCCACAGTTGCTGCATTTCTTGACATTTGGGTCAACTTTAGAACGATTACATTCGGCGGTTTTATGAGCGTCGCCACAAACCACACATACGTGAGGCAATTTACAATATGATTTTGTATGCCCATATTCCTGACAGTTCGATATTCTGTTCCGTGTTATTTCTGTTCTTTAGTAGTTTTTTGACTTCTTAATCTAAGTCCCGATGTTCCACTTTTCATTGATTTCGAATACTAGAGATGAACGGATCTGACGTTGCCAATAACATATTAGATAGATCTTCATTAGTGGAATTTCGTGAAATTTTTCTAGTATTGTGCTCTCTATAAAATCTGCAATTCTTATTCCTTTTTTCCGGAGCTTCCTCTGATAAATCTACAAGTGGCACCAACTGATATTTAATGACATTAGCAGACACATTTCAGCATGAGTACTTGGTTGTATATATTTTTGCAGTTTCCTTAGCAAAATCTCCAAATTTGCTAGAGTCAATTTCTTCATTGCACGCAAGTTCTTCTAGGATTTAAATCTAAAAATGAGGTTCAAATCAACACCTGTTATTTCAGATGCTGTTTCTGGATATGAAAAGAATCTTCTTGCCGTATTGCCACCATTTGTATTGCCTGACCCTTGTTTCGGCTGATCTATAATCAACCCAAATTTGCGATATTCATCTTGAACATGTTTCCTTTTTGAACTTCCTAACTCTTTGTTGGTTTTGTTGTTTCTTATTGATCCTGAAGATCAGAAATCCAAATTATAACTGATTTATATAACTATAGGGTCATGAAATATTATTAGAGTCATAAAAACAGATAAAATAAAAAGGCCAAACAAAATTTAAAAACCCTTCAAAGGTGGGATTCACAATATACCTGTTAAGCGTTAACGCGAGTCTAAGCTCTTTATTCTACTATAGAATACTCTAGTGTGAACGTAGTGTAACGGATAAGGATGAATCAGGGTAGCTATACGTTATTCTGATTGTGTAACATCAATAAAATTTTGAATATGTACTAGCTGTATTATGTTCGATCACAATCAATTTTTCCTAAATCATAAATTTTTTTTTGGAGACAATAGCACATGATTTCTGTTACTTCTGCAAAAATTTTTGCGGAAAAAAACTATTTCAAAAATAAAATTTTTGTTTGAGTAATTTCATTAAAATTACCTTTCTATCAGTGGTTTTACCTTCTTAATCCCTTTTGAATCCCGTTAAAATTTGAAAAAAATATAGTAGTTTAGAAATTTTTTTTTGAGTAAGTTCATTAAAATTAAAAAAGTGTTAAACAGACGGATCCAAACGGGTACAAGAGTATATACAGGGCTAAAGAAAACACTTTCACCTTTCTATCAGTGGTTTTACCTTCTTAATCCCTTTTGATCCGCAAAAGTTCTATTCTACTAAAGTTGAAATTTGACAAAGATATTGTACATAGTTTAGAAATTTTTTTTTTGAGTAATCTCATTAAAATTAAAAAAGTGTTAAACAGCCGGGTCCAAACGGGTACAAGAGTGTATACAGGGGTAAAGAAAACACTTTCATCTTTCACCTTCTTGATCCCTTTTGGTCCGCAAAAGTTAAATTCTACTAAGGTTGAAATTTGACAAAAATATAGTAGTTTAGAAATTTTTTTGTTAGTATTTTCATTAAAATTAAAAAAGTGTTAAACAGACGGATCCAAACGGGTACAAGAGTATACACAGGGCTAAAGAAAACACTTTAACCTTTCTATCAGTGGTTTCACCTTCTTGGTCCCTTTTGGGCCGCAAAAGTTCTATTCTACTAAAGTTGAAATTTGACAAAGATATTGTACATAGTTTAGAAATTTTTTTTTGAGTAATCTCATTAAAATTAAAAAAGTGTTAAACAGCCGGGTTCAAACGGGTACAAGAGTGTATACAGGGGTAAAGAAAACACTTTCATCTTTCTATCAGTGGTTTCACCTTCTTGGTCCCTTTTGATCCGCAGAAGTTCTATTCCACTAAAGTTGAAATTTGACAAAAATATTGTACATAGTTTAGAAATTTTTTTTCGAGTAATTTCATTAAAATAAAAAAATTGTTAAACAGACGGATCCAAACGGGTACAAGAGTATACACAGGGCTAAAGAAAACACTTTAACCTTTCTATCAGTGGTTTCACCTTCTTGGTCCCTTTTGGGCCGCAAAAGTTCTATTCTACTAAAATTGAAATTTGACAAAAATATTGTACATAGTTTAGAAATTTTTGTTTGAGTAATTTCATTAAAATTAAAAAAGTGTTAAACAGCCGGGTCCAAACGGGTACAAGAATGTATACAGGGGTGAAGAAAACACTTTCATCTTTCTATCAGTGGTTTCACCTTCTTGGCCCCTTTTGGTCCGCAAAAGTTCTATTCTACTAAAGTTGAAATTTGACAAAAATATAGTAGTTTAGAAATTTTTTTTTTAGTAATTTCATTAAAATTAAAAAAGTGTTAAACATACGGATCCAAACGGGTACAAGAGTATATACATGGCTAAAGAAAACACTTTCACCTTTCTATCAGTAGTTTTACCTTCTTAATCCCTTTTGATCCGCAAAAGTTCTATTCTACTAAAGTTGAAATTTGACAAAAATATAGTAGTTTAGAAAATATGTCCTACCAACCTAGCAAAAAAGCAAGCAGGTCATTATCGCTGATAGTTTTTGTGCAATGATAATTTCTTTCGGATTAAATATTAAAAAAAAAACACTTTTTTCTGAATTAAAAAAAAAGTTGTGTTTAACAACATGGCACAACCACAATTACCAATATTTTGACCTAATTTTTTGGCTACCTTAGTTTTAATATGTTTACTATTAAATAAAATTAAAATTTTTGAAATCGGTGACAAACAAAAATTGGACTTTTGGCCAATAAAATAAAATTTTCAGCCACTGTGGAACGTGGCATAAAAGAGATTTGTTCACATTTAAAGAACAGTATCTATATAACTTTCTGTTCTTATCGCAGTATTGTGAAGGGTGTATAAGATTCGGAATAGCCGAGTTAAGCACTCTTAAGATATGTTCAGACTTAACAAATATATTTTTTATTTTTTTTATTATTGAATCTTTCTTATCGAAATTTACAATATGTATTCAAATCTTAATTCTACTTGATGTTTATTAGTTGTTACCAATGTAACCACTAACTGCTGTATTCAAATTTTAAAAATGTCTTCTAGTTAGTCTCAAAGTATCGGTTCTTTTTAGCCTCTGGTGACCTTCGAACTGAAGCAGACCCCGAGCGAGATAGTTAGGGTGGGCCTTTAGTAGTAGGGTGGGATGTAGCTAATTGAAATTGTAGACTGTCTTCTTTGAAGCTTCTGGATGTTAGATGCGCATGCAGTACCTCATAATTGGATGCCATATATATATATATATGTATATCATAACAAATATATGACTAAAAAAATTCATCAAACTTTAGCTATATTTTTAACAATTTCTATTAATTTGCTAAACTTTATTTGTAAGAAAATAATTGTAAAATGTTACTACATAATTCTTTCCGTGTATCATTTGTAACTGCCCAAAACGTGTCACAAAAATTGTAAGTACGCTGTCAATTTTTCTTTAAAAATAATAAATGCATATTTTATTAATTTTTAAAGCATATTTAGAAATTTTCTAAGCATGCGCATGCCACCCTATTAATAAATAAATGTTTTTGCAAATAATCTATTATTCATAAATTGTGAGATTCCTAAAATCAAAAACATTAATAAACTTTTAATAGAAAAAATTTACTTGCACTTGTGTGCTATAAAATTATTCATATTCTTCAAATATTTAATTATATTTACAACAATTTTAATATGTAGTATTTTTACAAATACACCACATGACACTTATCAATAATCGTAAAATACAAAAATCATTTCAAAGATGAATATAAAAATGCATAAAAATATAAATCGAGCATATGCCCAATATTAGATAAATGCTCAAAATGCACTAAAAACGCAGTTAATTTAAAACAAAAAAAAAAAAACTGAAAAGAATACAAAAATACGATTTAATGAAAATCTGTAAAATCTAGTTGGTCGTCGCAGTAATTAAGATGACTTTGAATTTATTAAAATAATTCCTGATTGTGGAAGTGGTACTCATTGTACTTGAAATGGGTCATAAATACTGGCAAAAGTGAAGAAAAGGATACATCTGCATCTTTATTAATAATGGCTGAGTCGTTGGTGCTCGTAAAAATCAAATCACAGCAATTTTAAACGCAAGTAGAATTGTAGTTGAGAACGAACATAAAGATTATTATTTTTATTATTTTATGACAGAGACATTTCAACATTGACAGACGTCAAAAATCGTGTTCATCAATCGTAAATCTGGTTTTTATAGGAGCTTGAAGTAAGAATTTTTTATTCTCTTTCAATATGAAAATTGAGTATGTGTAACGGCATATATTAAATATTTATAAGAGCGTATGTCGTAAGCCTTTGTCATAAATGAGTATTTGTGTATTTATGCGTAAATGAATATGTATTATTTATGAATTGTATGTAAATATTTGTTAATAAATTTTTAATGTCTTTTATAGTTTTAATAATAAAGTTTTGGTTTTCTTTTATAGCATACAACATACATAAGTACTTGGTCATTAACAATAACTTGATAATAGAAATTTCTCAAAAATTAATGCGTTTGCTTACAAAACATCTTAATCTTTGGTTTTATTTTGAGTAACTTACAGTATATACTACGACAAAAAGGACATAAGCCAAGACACTATAGGATTTAGTAAAAAGACTTCAATTACCCAGTAAAAAATCTTTTCTAGCTATTTGCTATAATTAGGGCTCGCTTATTCCCGGATGACGTGGTAGTGTTGGACATCAAACAACGGCTCTGACTGGCTTAAACATGGCGATTTGAGTTATATCTTGGTCCCTCCTTCATCTCAACTGTAGACACTGGCCGCCACGTGGTGGCAGCTGGGGTAGCTACTTTCCACATCTGTTAACTGTAGGGAGCTAAAATGTGTGGCGAGTTCCCATAGGAACCATCAAAATACGATTGAGGCGTCGTTCTAGTAGCTTACACTTATAAAAACTTACCTTCTACTATGAAGAAACGAAAGAAAAGATTAATGGACGGACACCTCTTATGCTGACGATCACCGCAAACGTTTTAAGGACCGCGATATGCACATGTGCCCCTGTATCGACCGAAGATTCCACAGAGAAGATGCAATGTACGCAGTGGAGGATGAACTTGAAAGTAGAAGACCGATATAACCGCCTCTCAGAAAGTGCGGTGGAATTGGAAAGGCGTCGCAACAACACCAAAAGGAGACGCCGTGAAATAAGACATTAGTTCAGCCGTAGATTCGTGGTTAGTCGGAGACTTTAACACCGGGTCTTCAGATTCACTCCGGTAGATGAAAGGCTAGCCACAGTACGTAAAAACCGATTTCTTAACCAATAGTTTTATTTGCGCCTATTCCCCGACTATAGACAAGGACGAACATACCAAAGATATTTTACGAGCGCGTAGAGATAGCAAACGACCACTGCCCCGATTATCACATTAAAATTGTTCTAGGAAACTTAAATGCGAAATAGGAAAGAGAATATCTTTGGTCCAACAGTCAGACAATTAAGCCTCCACGAGGAAACATTCAACAATGAAATGAGGCAAACAGAATTCGCCGCCGCAAAGAACATGGTAATAAGTAGCACCAGATTTCCACATCTCTTGGCAGTCCCCCAGATTAAACAACGAGAAACCAGATTAATTATGTTGTGATAGATGAAAGGCATTCATCCAGTGTGTTGACGTACGATCGATTCGATCATTACCTTGTGGCAGCAAAGGCTCGCACCCGTCTAAATGCAGCGAGAAACGTCCGAACTGATACAGTGCGGATGCCGGACGTCGAAAAGCTGCAGACACAACAAACAGTAATGGCATACTCCACTCGATTGACTGAGTTGCTTGGAAGAAGTACTTCTTGTCCCGATGATATTGCAGCACAATGGCAAAACATTGCCCACTCTAGGGAAAACGCTGCAAATTTCGTACTTCCTTCTCCAAGGACCCAATGGTACGACCAAGAGTGCCGTATTGCTACTGAAGCGAAGAATGTGGCATATGGGGCAACCCTGCAGTTAGTTTCAACGCGCAAAGCAAGAAGATATATCGGGAGAAAAATATAGTGAAAAAGAGCGCAGAAAAAAAACAAAAATGGAAAGTAGTGAGTGTAAAAGAATCTTGATATACAGGAGCTAGAATGAAGGCCGAACATTTTACTAAAGAGCTAAGTACCAGACAGAGGGCTTTGGTACAGACACACTCAGTTATTCGGGTCATATAAACAGACAGTGTGCTGAGGATATGGAAAGTAAATTTGTCCCAACTGTTGGTATTTAATAGCGGCGGCGACGAAGATGCCCCAGAACAAATCCCAGACGACTGGATTGAGTGTATACCGCCTAGCCAGAATGAGGTCAAAATAGTATTATCCTAGCTGAAGAATAATAAAGCAGTGGTGATTTACTGTTAAGGCGTATGCATCAGCTTGTTTGTAGGATCTGGCTAGAAGAAGGCATACCCGATGATTGACACCTCATTATATAACGTCCCCTGCACAAAAAAGAATACAAAACAGTATGTGGCAATTTAAAGGGAATAAGTCTCCTTCCCTTGCATACAACATACTTTCGAATGTTGTGCGTGAGAGATTGAAAACAAAGTCTGTCAAATAATTGGGCGATACAAAGACGGCTTTAGCATAGACCAGATATTCCCACAACGTCAAATCCTGGAAAAGACCCAAGAAAACCACATCGATACCTACTATCTATTGGTTGACTTCAAGGCGCCTTTGGAAAGCCCCATATAATGTTCAAAAGAGTTTCAAGTCATTTCTGAGTTTGGTATCCCAGCAAAGCTAATACGGATTTGCAGGATGATCTAACTGATACGGGATCCTCAGTTTAATTATAAAAGAACCTCTCCGAGCTATTCAGTACCAAACGATGTTTTAGACAAGGATAAAGTCTCTCCTGAGCAACAGCATCAAAGGTCGATAATTGCGAGCTGTAACTGCAACCTTTGAGAAAGTCGAAAAGGAATCTACCAAAGTGGTTCTGGCAGTAAACGAGATAAAACCAAGTTGATGGTATCTACCACCAAGACTTCCCTCAGCCTCTGGCGAACAGTTTAAGTTGAAAACCACAACATTTAGGTAGTCACTTTTTTGTATCTACCTCGGCACAACCAAAAACCAAACACACAACATCAGTTTTGATATAAAACGAAGAACAATCCTGGCTAATATATGCTATTTCGGACTAAGCAAGCAATTTAAGAACAAAGCCACCTCTCGACAGACAAATATCACACTCTAAAAGGCACTGATAATACCGGTGCTGTTAAATGGTTCTGAAGCATGGGTACTTGCGAAAGCATACTAGGAAATTACTTGGAAAACTTCATCGTAAAGTCTAGGACCCAATCTGCGTTGATGGAGAATGTCGTAACCAAGTGCTGTACGAGCTATTTGTCGACGTCGACGTAGCTGAGCATATTGAATTGCAGCAATTACGTTTACTAGGTCATGTTGTGAGAACGAACGAAGATGCTCTGGCTAAAAGTCATTTGAATACAAACCCAGTGACGGTTCAGGCAGAAGGGGAAGAACAAAACTCCGGTAGAAAGATCAGGAAGACATTTCGAAACTTGGTTTAACACGATTGTGGTATTTCAGATTCTGGTGAGTTTGGTGGAAATGATTCTGCCGTATGGTCATTACATCATTGCAGCTTTTACGACATCAGATAAGCTTTAAACGTAAGTTTAGATGCGATGATTGTGTCACTTTCGGAACTTGAAGTAAAACTTCCATTGAAGTATTTAAATAAGAAATCTTCTCATGGTTACAGGAATTACTTTTGCCCTAGATTTTTTTGCTATAACACTTTTTGTTAATCGATTAACTTTACAAGGAGGGACTTTATCTATTACAAAGGCTCTGAATGCAGTGCTGGTATCTCCTAAGCCTTGCTGCACGACCATTGCTTAGGACCAAAATGGTAAGACTTAAGTACATATCATTTTCTAGCTAATAACAATATTGCCCACAAAGTTTCCCAATTATAAGCTGGATATAACTATTAGTAACGGTATCTTAAGAGAATCGCAATATTATGAGGATCGGTCTGTGTCCCGTAAAAAATTAATTCCTAGATAATTCTCCAATTTTATTGAATTTTATAAAATTATAACGGTGGAAAAATGTATGGTCTTAAAGAGGAAGTAAATGAAAAATATGAGATGAAATGACTATTTTATCAATAAAACTACTGACAAATACGTCTACTACAAATAATAACATATAAAAGTTAAATAAATAGTCCGGTTGTGAAAGGCAGAAGCAGAAAACATCTCCTAGCCGCGGCGTTGCCTGCCCGGAATACATTTTTGAATTACTATTAAGAAATATAAAGCCTGTATCTTTTATTTTGTGTCGAACGATCTACATAAGTTTAAAATTTCATCAATACCAAAATTGCCTATCTGTCCCTTCATATTCCTAGCTTTGAAAAACTTATAAATCCTGTGTGTTTTAATTACGCTGATCTCAATTCAATTTTAACAAAATTGTTTAGATATTTTCGGGGTTGCAGTTATTCTCCGTATTAAAACAGCTTTTATTTGAGTGCCAAAACTTTTGCTTCAATATTTCTCTTCTAAAACGATAATCAATAATTTCTGAATATAGGACGTTAAGCGGCCCTGAAGTCTATCCTAAGTTAGTACCAGGACCTTGCATGTTTAATTTGATGTTTCTAGGCCCAATATTAACGAAAATTAAAAAAGTACAACTTTAAAAATTATAACGAAAAATGCGGATACATATTATAAAATTTGTTACATATTTTCACCTAAAACGCAAAAGGCCTTAACTAACATTTTGAAAATTTCACAGGAGAAGAAAAAACTATTTAATATGACAGATTTCATAAAATTGTTTATAATTAATTTTTTTTATTTTTTTTCTTGTAAAACCTTTTAAAAGTTACCAATGTTGCATATTATACAAACTGTTTGTTAAGTCTTTTGGCGTTTATCATATAATTTTTTAAAGATATGGTCATTTGTTTGTCAATAAAATCACTAATGTTGGGCGAAAGATTCCAACATTTTTCAGATTCATATTTTTTTTAAAGTTGATTTTTAATTTTTTGTTACCAAGGGCTTTTTGCTACTTATGTGACGATTACACTCCTGTAGTGAATAATTGTTCCCCTTTTCACGTATCATTAAAAGTGCCAAATGTTAAAATAACATGGCGAAATGTTGACTGAGAATCATGGTAAATTTATTTAAATTATTTACTTAAATAAATTTACCTTTATTTAAATTTATCATTATTTGATATTAATTTTAAATGAAAAATATTGTTGTTTATTTAATATTATTCACTGTTAAAATAACATTGTTCAATATTGAATCCATAAAAACCTATTTTCTATTAAAATCAAAAGTTTATCTTGTTAAATTAACATGCATACATACTTTAGTATGTACATTTTTGTTCGTGCTAGTGCCAATTCACACGTTGCAAGTCTTATTGATCAGCTTGCTACCTTATAGACGAGAGAGAGTGAGAGAGAAACGTTTCTTTTCCTCTCGTCACTCTCGTTATAGAGTAGCAAGCTCATCAATAAGACTTGCAACGTGTGAATTGGGACTTAAAAAAATGTTATAAAAAGAAGACAATTTCCGTATTCTTTTAATTAAAATTATTTATTTAAATAATACAGTGAAACTTCGATATTAGGAACTTCGTTATAACGAAAAACTCAATGTAACGAATTTTTAGCTGAGTCCCTTGAAAAAACCTCTTTATTGCAAAGTTTTTCATACAAAAATGCTCTAAAGCTATAACGAAGATATTCTGAGTTATAGCGCCTCTATATATCGAAGTATTTTTTCAGAAGCCTCTATACAACGAAATTATAATTGAGAAATACATACATATAATATTTTAAGTGTGTAAGTCAGTAAAATCCCGATATCAAAGCCTCTACATAACGAAGTCTTGAACTGTGTATGGAATACAACTCTCTTGTGTGTGCCGGTGCTTCAAAGTCTATTTTGGAGCTTCTCGACCGCGTGCAGGAGAGGGCGAAGGTTCTCATTGGTGACAGTAGGGTATCCAATTCTATTGACTCCCTCGAGCACCGTCGCAATGTGGGTTGTATTTGTCTGTTTTATCGTTACTACAATGGGATGTGTTCTGACGAAATTAGGGATCTGGTTCCCGAAACCCGTACGTTTGTTCGTAATACACGTTTTTCCTCAAGAGCCCATCCTTATGTGGTCGATTGGCAGGTGAATCGTACAACGCATTACAGAGAGAATTCATTTTTTTCCCGCACAGTTCGTATGTGGAATAACCTTCCTGCAGAAGTCTTCCCTCTCACTTACAACATGATTAAGTTCAAATCGAATGTTCACAAACACTACTCCCTCTATCCTCCTTCCCACAACCTATTTTCCTAGTTCCAACACAATGCAATGCATTAGTAGGGGTCATCCCCTGAGTGCTGGTCCTAACAGTAAAAAAAAAAAAAAAAAAAAAAAAAGATAGAATTTGGACAAAAAAGAAACTGTAGTTATAACGAATTTTTTCCGTATTTCTTTAATTTCATTGTACCAAGGCTTCACAATGCATATGTATAACGAATCAATAGCTATAACGAAGCATTTTTCGATCCCCTCTAGATTCCTTATATCGAAGTTTCACTGTTTATCAAGTTTTCAAAGTAGAATGATGACGAACACCATATCGGGCTATTCTGCTGATGCTTCTGTTAACATTCAACGTGATTCGGATTGTTATTTCAATATAAATGACATTTTGTTCTAACTTTACTGCAATGTAAAATTAACATGAATTAAAGTTATTTAAAAAAAAAATGTTGTTCGCAAATTATTGTAAAATCGTGTTTAATTAACATGAAACAACAATGCAGCAAAATCACTACTGAAAAATGTAAAATCAACATTGTTTTGAACGAATTTACATTGATTTTTTTCGGTGTGTGGCTTTAGAATTTCTCCAGGAAATTTATCAGAGTTCGTACATAATTCTCAGACAATTAAGCAAAGATTTTAGAATTTCCACAGGCAAATAGGGGCGCATTCTTGTCAACAACTGCCATTGTTTGCGGCACATTTACTTACCGACGCCAGAAAGAATTCGGAAAAAGATTTTGCTGGGTGCATACATTGTTGTTTTTATCGATGTTTATCAAGCATCGATGCTTTTGAGAACGATGTTGCATCCCTGCTCGCAAGTGTTGCTTGCACAGAAAGAAAAACACTCGGGATAAATAGAGTTTTTTATACTTACTTTAAGTACAAGTCGTACATAAAAACTCAAGTACGAATAACACTAAAACGTACTCAAAACAATCCTTAATGGGATTACTTGCGAAAATCAATCCCGAAATTCTGGCAAATAAAAAAAGATTAAAGTTTTTGTTGGCAGTGCCACTCTGAGAGTAAAATTACAAAGTGAGCGTTTTGATCTCAATTAACTTATACAGGTTAGTTGTAGACAGCGTTACCATATATTTTTAGAAAAAATCTTGTTATCTCAGAAAAAAAATCTTGTTTACGCAAGAAAAAACTTTTTTTTTCAAAAGTGCCAAATTTTTAAAAGAAAATACCAATATGTATTAGGAATTCATTTTATTTACTGATATAAAAAAATTAAATATAAAATTGGTATTTCTAATTTGTTTCTAACACTATTTTTGTTTAAATTAATTTTTGAGGAAATACGTTCTACATTTGCTACAGATATTGGTAACGACAAAATTTAATATACTAATTTTTTATAATTTGGAAAAACTTCGGACTTATCTCAACGTCTTTCTTTAAAGACATCCTCCCAAAAACTCTTAATATTTTGCTCTTTTTGTAAATTATGCTCGTAAAATCAAAGTGAATATCACTTACATCTAAAATATTTGGGAAAACAGCCCATAATTGAGCAATACTTTTTTGGTAACCTTTTATTATATTAAAAGGTTCTAAAACTTCAGCTTGTTTAAGGAAGTCGTTATCAAAATCGAACCTTTTTAACAATCGACATAAAACTTTAAACAATGAACTCTTAAGTCTGTTTTATCATCTTCAGATAATTTATATGAACTAGTGCTGAAATTACTTCAGCACCTTAATAAAACTTACATACTAAAAACTTGAAAAACTTTATATATTCATAAAAAACTTGAAAAAACTTTAAATAAATTCAAAACTTTTTGCCATCTCAAAAAACTTGCAAAAAAAGGGAAATCTTGACAAATGGCAACGCTCGTTGTAGATACTACAACAACACCACACAAGTAATTAAAAACGATTTGCTTGCTGTGTGTAGAAACAACAAGAACAAGAGAACATGATGAAAACACATTATTTTCATGTTTAAAAAGTAAAATTGAGAACTGCTGATTCGCATTTTGAAATTGATTCAATCATAGTTTTCCTTAAGTCAATCTCATTTTCGGATTATTTTAAGTACGAATTCGGACTAAATCAATTTGATAATTCTAGAATCAAGTATTTCGCGATTGAAAGTCCGTACTTGAATCAATCTTTCTGTAATTGACTTAAAAAAATCCGTACTCACCGTTCTATTATTAACGCTTCGGATTGATTTGAGTCCGGATGGACTGATTTTTTCGTTTGAGTGTGGTCATACAGTCGGTCAAGCCCGGTTACAATAAGTTTCTTGTTTTGTAATCGCAAAAATGAAGTGGATACATTTAAAATCTGAAAGAGACTTTTTTTGACCACACACTGTAGCAATAATTATAAATGAAATGTTCCAATAAAAAGGTTGACGTCAATCGCGATAGTGTCTTATGGAACTATAAATGTTTCTCCTTAATAGTCTCTTTTTCTCATTGATTCCCAATTTATTACAATCCTTCGAAAAAAAAGTAAGTGACCACAGATGATTTGGCTGTGTCGTGTAAGTGTGTGTATGGGAGTGTGTTTTTTTTAATTGTTGCTTTTCCATCTTATCTGGCGATAATTAATGAAACCATAAAAACTAAAAAGTCAATTAATTAAAAATGCACATACTAAGTTAAATAAAATATAAAAAAATACACGCTTCTCCGCCACAGCACCCCTTTTGCCATGCAACAATTCCTTGCTACACAGTTGTAGCTAATGGAACGAGTGTTCAATGGCTGTTTTTCATTACAATTCCTTCAACCAGCCGCCAAGTGCTCGTAAAAAGTGTTAAAAGTACATTTGTTTTTTTTTTCGTTCATTGTTTTAGTTTAATTTTACGATCACACTTGAGTTTTCTTTCTTTTCTCGTTTTTTTTTTTTTAATTTTTAGTACTCGAGGTTTTCATTTCATTTTCTTTATTCAAAATCAATCACATTGAAAATGTGTTCCAATTCGTTTCACTTGTTTTAGTTACAACAATTCTACGGTCATCATTTTACGTTGGGACATTTTATTGTTGTTATTACGAAAAAAAAGGGCAGTAGGGTTGGGGAGGGAAATATATGGCAGTGTGAGTAGCAACTTTAAAATATTTCAAGTAGTTTTCTGTTAAATGTTAAAATGTCTTTTTATGAACCCATAACACAAATGAAAATTATCGTAAAAGTCCTATGAGTTAAATGAGTACATACTTATATTAAATACTGTATAAAATCATATATTTTATTGCATAAGTAGATACAATATTATTTTTATTATTTCAATCGTAAATGTCAAATGTAATTTAAGAATTTATTTTATGTCTTTAGTTTTATTTGTTTAAGTATTTATTTTTATATTTTTCGTTTTATATTTTAGTAAGTTTAAGAGTTAAAAGAGTCATGTGGTAAAAGTTTAAAAACTGAATAAGTTTATTTATTGGGGTTCCTAATTTCGCAGACTTTTACCATTCTGGGAAATAAATGTTACCATTATATTGAGAATCGACTAACGACTAACAAAATCTTGTTAATTATAAAGTTTTTACTTTAAAAATCTTATATACATATTTAACTAAAAATATAAACTAAAAGAAAAGCTAAAGTTCAATTTTTCTGTTGAAACATAAGAATTATATATGTTTTTCTTCTTGTTCTGTTGTTTTTGCCATTTCTACACACAACAAGCAAATTGAATCGAAGAAAGGAATGCAATGCTGAGAGATGAGACTAATAAGTTATATGAGATTTAAACCCTAACTTTGTAATTTTACTCTGGCAACGTAAAGTTCAATCTTTTTTCTTATTTGATTAAAGAATTTTGTACTTACTTTAAGAAATACGTTTTTGCGATAAAAAAAATAGTCATATTTGGAATTCAGTATGGATTTTTGGATTTTTAAATACCCACAACCATTACACAACAGGTGTCGGCCAGGTGTGTTGAAAGGCTGTAGGAAATATCGCCCAAAGAAAAATGGCCAAAAAAAAAAAAAATGAAAAATCGCCCAAATGAAGAATCGCCCAAGCGAACATGAAAATGACCCAAAAAGGTAAATATGAAATTTTGCCCAAAAAAAACGAAAAAGAGCCCAAAAAGAAAATGACCCAAAAAGCAAAAACGAATTTTTCCCAAAAAAAAAAAAAAAATTACTAAATTTGCAAAAAAGTGTTTATTATTCATATAAATTTAGGTGACATGTCATAACGTCCAGTGTCGTAGTGTCCTTGGACACTTTTAAAGTGTCATAATGTCGATCGAAGACGAGGACGAGGACGTTATGACACTTTGCAACGTCCGCAACTTAACTTATAATCAAAAATGTGTAAATTTTTTTTTAAAATACCGTTAAAATTTCAAGTTATTATTTTAAAGATACTTATTTAACCATAATATGGTTGTCGGTGACAATGATTTGGTTAAATTAAACATAATATGGATAAAATATTTTTATAACTTTTACTCCGGGTGTATATATTAAATATATATATCCAAAATAAGGATTTCATCTTCTATGGTATAACAAATACTTGCTTCGCTAACTAAAGCTTCTCTGTATAGCCGGCCTTCGGCCGGGCGCAAGGATTTTCTCCTCTATGGTATAACAAAGACCGGCTTCGCTAACTAAAGCTTCTCTGTATAGCCGGCCTTCGGCCGGGCGCAAGGATTTTCTCCTTTATGGTCTAACAAAAACCGGTTTCGCTAAGTAAAGCTTCGAAAAACTGCCTTGCTTCCGAACAAGGCCGACTACGCAGAGAAGCTTTAGTTAGCGAAGCCGGTGTTTGTTATACCATAGAGGAGAAAATCCTTGCGCCCGGCCGAAGGCCGGCTATACAGAGAAGCTTTAGTTAGCGAAGCCGGTCTTTGTTATACCATAGAGGAGAAAATTCTTGCACCCGGCCGAAGGCCGGCGATACAGAGAAACTTTAGTTAGCGAAGCCAGTATTTGTTATACCATAGAAGAGAAAATCCTTATTTCCGATATATATGTATATATTTAATATATACACCCAGAGAAAAAGCTACAAAACCATTTTTAAAAAAATTCTACCGATATTATGTTCAATTTAACCAAATCATTGTCGCCGACAACCATATAATGGTTAAATTAGTTTCTTGAAAAATAGTTTTGTTGTTTGCAACCATAATAAAACATGGTTTTCTCTGCTATGTAAGATTATGGTAGAATTTTAAAAATAGCCCTTTTTTTTTGGGCCATTTTTCATACAACATTTTGAAACATTATGAAAAATCACCCAAATTTAAGAAACGAAAAATCACCTAACAATAACGATAAATAGCCCAAAAATTTCATATAAAATCAGGCCCAATTTTACATGCAATTTTTTGGGCGATTTTTCATTTTTTTTTTTTTTTGGGCGATTTTTCTTTGGGCGATATTTCCTACACCGTGTTGAAAATATGCTTTTAATTTATGTACATTGCTAAGGGCTCGTCTTAAATTATCCAGAACTGTTTGGCATTTTTAATTTTTAATATTAATTTCTGTTTGGTAACGCTTTTTCAAGCATTTTCTGACACAAAAAAACCTTAATTTTACTTTTATGAAAACTAAATGCAAAAACTAAAAAAAAATTTATGATGTTACATATCTTTTAAGACACTTTACCTCATCTTACTAAAAGAATATTTTTATAAAAGTTTTTTAAAACTCAAAAAATTTGTGTATTAAAATTATTCAATGCAAGTTGCATGAAGTTTGAATTATTTTCAGTCAATTTTGAATTTGTGTTTGTCAGTTGACTGACGAAAACTAGCGGCCCCACTATTACACAAGCAAAACTTTAAGCAACACTGTCATTAATGTTCGATAGTGTGTACCCCACTTAAGATAAACACATACCAGTGGTTATGCGATTGACTATCAGTCAGCCTCCTGCTAGCAGCACGTTGCAGCAGAGGCGGTTTTAACGTTTTATTTAAGAAAAAAGATCTTAAAAATATTCGGGGAAATCACAAGGTGTGCTATCATGTTATATTGTCGCAATGTTCTAACATTTTACGATGGCTTAAAAATATTGTTGTTGCTTTGTAAACAAAAAGTGTCTTAAATAAATAGAACTTTGCTTGCTATGTTTATTGTGCTGTCGTAAATAATCGGAAGAGGCCTGCGCTGAACGGCTGAGCCGAGCCGCATTAGTTTTTGTAAACCGTCGCCGTTGATGGTAAAATTTTATTGTTGATGTTTTTGTTAAAACTTTGATAATGTTACAAGTAGAACTGTTGCTTAAAATTCTTATATGCTTAACAGTTTTTTTGGTTTAATATCTTTAGTTTTTCTAAAATCTTTTTCGATGAAGTTTCATGACGATCTGGCCTAAGCAACTAGTGAAATGCGCTTAGGAATAGCTTATCCTATCAACAATAAATTTTCAATGTTTTTATGAAGAAAAACATTGGGAGTTAAGCACGAATAACAAAATCTTTTAAATTAAAATTTTGTATTCCCAAAAATTATTTGAGATTTTATCCGAATTTAACCTGCGGCTAGCAATTTTTGCAACAAATCACTTGCGGTGTCAAATAAGATCGGCTTGGGACTCTGCTGTTTGGTAAACAAACAAAATAAAAAAAGTACATATTTTAATTTTTGGTAATTCTTTATTTTGTATATTTGTATTAAATCAGCTGATTTAATTTCAAAATAGCACACTGAATTATGAGGGGTTGTTCACAACAGTCGTATTTTTTCATGTTATTATTTTAAGACATATGACTTTGTGACACCTTGTGAATCCCCCAATTGGGTTGGGTGCTAACTTTTGTCCAAAGTGTCATCAGGGAAAAAATGAAATTATGTCATCAATGGGATGACACCTCGGTATCACAAAAATGACGAACATGTCATCAATAACATCGGAGAAAGGACACATTAGCATCAATTTAATGACAGTTTGTCATTAAGTCAAAGTGAGAGAATATTAATATTTACTTACCCGTTACATATGTATGTTTGTTGAACTACGACCTTTGTTTACAGCAGAACTCTCAATAATAAGACACCAGCACCATGCCCCATATGGTTTTGTAATTATTCTAACTACTTTAAAAACTTGATGTAGTTAACTAAATAATTTAAAAAATAGAATATAGGAATTTTTGCTTCTTATAATACATTGTAATCATGAAAATAATGTTAATAATAAACAAAATGTGGCATCGAATTGATGTCACTAAAGTCATTAAATAGATGACACGTAAAATATGACAAAATAGAACGAAGACGCTGGTCATTGGATTGATGTTACTTTTTGCATCATTGATGCCATTTGTAGCAACATTGATGTCACAATTCTGATGTAAGGGCATCATCAATATGAAGATGCATTTTTCTATCAGTGTAGATGCGGATGCTGAATTAGAGTTTAAAAAGCGTCAGTTCCTTAGCAAGAAGTTTGGTTACGATTCAGGTCGCAATATCCACCTTTTTTCAAATTTAAACGCATTTTCGTAAATTTAAAGAGAAAGTTCAGATATATTTTAATACTTTAAAAAACTCACTCTGCCGCAAACCTCCCTCTAAAACCCTACTGTTCTTTTTTATACCTTTAGCTCTCTAATACCCCTACCGATCTCAAGCTCCATTGCAACATCTCACATCAAAAAATAATTGTTATTTATGGCAAAAATATAATTTAATTTTGAAGTGTGTGCTGAAAGTACTGGCACATGTATGTATCTCTTTCTCACATTCTTGTTACAAAAATTAATTAATGACACTATGAAAAACTAATAGAATAAAATAAAGCAAAAAAAAAATATGGTGGAAAAATCATTAACAGACAAAAAATAATATTTATAAAGAAAATACATTAAAATCAAGGAGTAAAACAACAAACTGATACTGACACACTGTCTCTCAGAGACACTCACACACGTACGCACAGCTCTTCACACAGTAAATCTAACCAAAATAGAAAAACCTCTAGAGGTTTGGAAAACAGCGTCAAATACACAAATACCCAACAGCTCCCAGGATAAAATAAAACACACATACACTTAAATATTCGGCCCTTGAGAGTAACTACTGCTGCATAAAAACAGGGATGTGTATTAGTGAAATCATTAACAAACCTTAAAAATGTAAACAAACTATACACGGATCTATTCTCTATTCTGATTTACAAAATGTTACCCCAGTCATAGAAATGGACACCTTTACAAGGATGCTGATGAGAAAAACATAAAGTGTCTGTTGTTGTTTATTTTTTTTTTTTTTTTCGTTTATGAAGATAAAACTCAAGTGGCAAAAAACATGCTAAATATTTAAAAAAAAAAAACATAGAAAAAAATTGTAGTTTAACTGACACGTGACCAAAACTTTTAATATGAATGAGAGCTGGCGAATAGATCAGGGTTATAAACTTTACAAATACTGCAGAATGCTGCAGCCGCTGATGATGATGATACGTTTAATTTGCACCCTTTTATGAATGACTGACTCGAAAGTGAGAAAGATGGTTTGCAAGTTTGTTGTATTTTTAATGTAGAACGAAATAAACAAATCAAATTTTAAATGGATTTCAAGTGTTACTTTTTGGACGCTGCTACAATAACAATATTATGATTTGTTATTGTTATTATTGCTTTAGCCCGTGTTCTTGTTATTTTAGCAATTTCAAAGGACCCTTTTCTCCGTTCCCACTTGCATTTATTATTTATACTTAACTAAATTTTAATTGTAATCACTTTTATTATGAATCATAATGAACATGCCTACGGGCGTTAAAGTACAGTTGCTTTATCTTTTAAATTTTATTTATCCAGCGGAATAATTCCGGAAATTTGGACAAAAGGTTTCCTATCGACCCCAAAACTAATTTTTGATTGTAGGAGTCTTTAATGTTAAATTTAAATATCGAAGATTTATAAAAAGTTTAAAATAACGGTTTTAGGAGTAGACAAAATTTTTACAGCGCGTAGATATGATATTTCCAAAAAGTGGAAAATGAAATAAAAGTTTTTGGTTTTCACAATACAAGTATTTGAGCGGGTGGTAAAATTTATTTAAAAAGCATTTGTATTGGCAAAAGCACACACTTATACCCTGTGCGATATGTAAGTCGAAATTTCGCCCAGGAAACTCAAAATACACTCACACATTTTTTACTGCTTCTCTTTGTGATAACTAGGGTTATTGCTCATTGACTATATTCACAATGTGATCTCTTTTTGCCGGCCTGCGACTTTTGTGAGGCTTTTGAAACTTAATTTTTGTGGCAACCTTTTCCCCTTTTAATGTGGTGTTTATAGAACACGAGCGCCTTACTCGTCCGTTCAACTTACATTTAGAACAAAAACAAAATGTGGAAATTTGTTTTTGTTTTAAATGTAATTCGAACGGACGAGTAAGGCGCTCGTGTTCTATAAACTACACATAAATCTTTTTAAATCTTCAAATTGACGAATAGCGATATGTTTTCGCGTCGCCGTCATAATGTTTTAAACAGCAAACAGCGAAAAGTCTACTTTTTGTAACGTAACGCCAGAAGAAACTTAAATTGTTTTTCAAAAAAAAAATCTTTTTATGTATAATCAATCCATCCGTACTTTAATTAATCCGAAGCGGTATTATTAGTACGGTGAGAACGGATTTTCTTGAATCAAGTGGAGAAAAATTTAATCAAGTACGGATTTTCAATATTAAAAATTTGGATTAAAAACCATAAATAGTTCAACAAAATAACCACAATACTAATTATTGTTAAAGCTAAGGCACGAGCTCTATGTTTGCATTTGTCCTTCAAGTTGTGCTGAAAAGGTCAGCAACAAAAAGAAAGACAAGAAAATGAAAAAAAAAACAAAACAAAATATGTACTTTGAACTTCAAGAAGAATTCTTGACAAAAGTACGAAAAAACAGAAGTAAAGGAAGAACATGTAAAATAAATTAAAATAGACAATCATTCAAAGCAAATTTTGATCTACCAAAGGTTAAATACAATTTGGTTTAAAGATTGATGTTTGACTAATGACGTCAGCAGTCGTCGATGGCTGCGAGTGTTAAACGGCAAGCCCTCTGAGGAGATTGAGTGGTTGCAATCGAAACATGTCAGGGTAACCTGTCCGTAAAAACGCCTGGGTTCGAGCCCAGATTGAGTCAAGAATGAAAAATTATCAGTAAATTTAAATTAATATTCATGTTGTAAAATTCCTTTCTTCATAAAAATAATTTAATGAAAATTAAATTTGATGAACTTAAGCCTAATTAAAATATTAAAAATTTGGATTAAAACCCATAAATAGTTCAACAAAATAACCACAATACTAATTATTGCAAAATACTAAAGTTATCCATATTCAATCCCAATTTCGTGCTTGAAATAATCCGAAAATGAGATTGATTTAAGTAAAACTAAGATTGAATCAATCTCAAAACGCGCTTGATTCAAGTATAGTAAAGTTGATTTTATCCCCAATTCGAAAGAAAGAAAAGATTATTATGATTGATTTACTTACCCGTATTACACCTTACAGAATGATAAAACACACACATCATGCCCGATATGGTTTTTAATTTAGAAATCGTACCTTCATATTTAACCAAAAACATAAACTAAATGAGAAGCAAAAGTTCAAATTTACTTTTTAACCCTTCCTGGTCAGACATCAATGTGTATAGAAAATCAAAACATGCGTAAGCCGCAGGGTTAATCACAACGAAAAGTTTAATCCTTTTTTACTTGGCTTAAGAATTTTGTACTTATTTAAGAAATTCCGGGATTGATTTTCGAAAGTCATCCCATTAAGGGTTGTTTTAAGTAGATTTTAGTGTTATTTGTACTTGTATTTTGAAGTACGACTCGTACTTAAGGTAATCATGAAAAACTTTATCCCGAGTGCTTTTCTTTCTGTGTAGCTCTACATTCAGTAACAAAAGGGTTATCATTTGAAAAACATGATTCTAAAAAGTAGACATTTCGCTTGCACTACCCATAGCTACCTTCAAACGAACAAAGATTTTAAAATTTGATAAATTGGAAAATAAAACTATATAAGTCCAAAGCTTATTAAAAAGGTTTTGTACAAGAAGTCTTGCGCAATTCGCATACTTATGCAATCTTGCAATGCATGTCAAAATCCACTTCTGTTCATATTTTTGCTTGTGTCTTCAAATCCTTAATGCCGATTGTTGTAAATTTAATTCTCATTATAGTGCTTCTAAATTACTTTGAAAATATAAAATTTTGTCCCCTACGAGTATCATGTCACCTCACAATGGAAATGCCCATATACAATATTTTGACACATTGACATGGATAAAATATATGTACAAAAGACAGCTTCTTAGAGAATTTCTGCAAAAATAAATATCGGGTGATTTTTTAAGAGCTATAGGAAAGTTAAAAAAAAAACATAAAATTAAGAAAAATTCATGAAATCTTTATTTGAATCGATTGTACAGTCCATATAATTTAATGTTTGAAGATTATTTCAAATGGTCCATCCGCTTAGTCCAATTTTGGCATACTCTTTCCAACATTTCGGCGGGTATCTCATGAATAAATGCTTCAATGTTGTCTTCCAATGCGTCAATTGAAGCGGGCATGTGTGTATAGACATGAACTTTAACATAGCCCCACTCAAAATAGTCTAAAGGCGTTAAATCGCACGATCTAGGCGGCCAATTTACTGGTCCCGAACGTGAAAATTTTATTTCACCGAACTCGCCTCTCAATAAAGCTGGAGGTCCATACCACGCCTTTTCGCCTCCACGCAGCGCATGCTTTTATAACCTTACTTGCGTTCTACGTTTCAAATAACATGCAACGCTTTTTATGCAGTAGCAGCACAAGTAAAAATTAAATTTAATTTGTCAAAATCAGCTGATTTGTTCGAACGCTGCTTGTGACGCTTACAAAAGTAGAAAGTAAACCTACTTTTCGCCTCAATGCATCTACGCTTTTGTGCATGTAACTTACTACGCATAACTACATAGATTCTACTTTTTTGACAGCTGCGTATGCTGCGAAAAAGCGACTAACGCGTGGTGTGGACCTCCAGCTTTAGTCCATTGTTAAGCGTGCTGTGTGGCATGTGGCACCGTCTTGTTGAAACCACATGTCATGCAAGTCAAGCTCTTGCATTTTGGGCAAAAAAAAGTTGGATATCATCTCACGATAGCGCTCACCATTCACAGTTACGTTACGATTCGCATCATCTTTGAAGAAGTACGGTCCAATGATGCCACCAGCCCATAAACCGCACCAAACTGTGACTTTTTATGGATGCATTGGTAGCTCTTGCAATGCTTCTGGCTGATCTTCACTCCAAAATCGACAATTATGCTTATTTACGTACCCTTTGAGCCAAATATGAGCTTCGTCGCTGAAAACAAGAAGCGCGCGATGAACTTTTTTAACAGAGCATGCATTTTGATAATAAAATTCAAAAATTTGCATGCGTTATTCGTTTGTAAGACGATTCATGGTTAAATTATAGACCAAACTGAAGATGTTTGACAGTGAAACAAAACACGAAACGTGCGTCAGCTGTTTAAAACAGTGTTACCAAAAAGATAATAGCTAAAAAATTGCCAATTACAAATATATTTTTCCATCATTTGTTCGATTCGTTTTATGGTTGATTTGTTTTTTTATAAATAAATAAAAGTCATAAGTTTGTGAATTTTTTTTATTTCTTATGCTAAGTTCACACTTGGGTTTTTAAACGCGTTTAAGCAAAATGTTGATTTAGCTAATCAAAGCCGTTCTCATTACATTTGAGATGATTAAGATGACAGATGATTAAGAAAAAAAACACAGCAAACACACAAAAAAAAATCAAACAAATTTATATTTCTTTAAAGTATTAAAAATGGATAAAAACACTTTTATAAAGTTATCAGAAGATTATTTTAATCATTTTAATGATGAAATTGTGAAAATTTATGAATTATTTAAGGAAAAAAATAAAAACATCAAGCAGAAATCTTGGCCGGTTGTACACGACATGTTGGCGATTCTACATTATTAGGTATGTTCAGTGGATTCTATGTGGTTTATGAAGTGATTTAGTTGTAATCATGTCGATTTGAAGTGATTAATAAATCACTTCAAGGTATGGGTAATCATCTCGATTTTGAAGTGATTAGAGCTTAATCACGTTCGAGCTGCTTAAACGCGTTTAAGAACTCAAGTGTGAACATAGTATTAGACGACTTTTTTGCGACTTTATGTTTATAAAACGACCTTTTGTGCTCCTTTTTGAATATTTCTGACGGCAGCCCTGGTAGTGACCACTTATTTACAAAAACATGCTCGCCTCCAAGCGATTTTTTGCACTAAAAACCACCACAATTGGATCAGTAACGAAGATATAGACTTAAATATGAACTAATCCTCTACAAATTTTTATTTCTTTTCTGTTTGCTTAGTATTTGCTTTCAGAACCAACATTAATTTGTAAATGTATCCTTAGTTAGGATTCCTAACGATACACTGTTAGCTCAGTAAAACCACCTTTTGACACCCTGCTTAAAGTAAGAACTTTCGAGCACCTGACAATAGACATTAATCGCAGATTACACCTCTTAATCTTTGTGTATCTTTTTTACACTGAGCCTTTTTTATCAATTAATTTTTACGTAATTATTTTTTTATATACATCTATACGTCAGATCGGCTCACTTTGCCTCACTTAAGAATGATCTGCCTTCCGCTGATTCTTTTTTCTCCTTTTTCTTTTCCGTTATTCATAACGCATTCATTCTTTATCCCTGTGGGTGTGTTTTCATTCTATATTTATTCATTCTTGGGAGATTGCCTTCATTCTTCGTTGTTAATTCCTTATTCTCGATTCTTAATTCAACACTCCTCCTCTTCTTTTGTATTCTCCTTCCTCTTCTTCTAATTATAATCTCTCATTCTTTTTTCCCATTTTTCTTTCTCAATGTCTTTTACCTTCTTCTCCACCATTATCACCCAAACGGCAGTCAAACAAAAAAAACCCCGTAGAAAGGCCTCCTTCCTGGGTCCTCAACAAATAGACAGTCTGTTGCCCTGACACCAGTAGCTACCGACTCCCGTGGTACCAGATAAAATCTTTGGCCAGCAACGATCTCAAAAGAGCTGTTAATCTTATGTTCTGCCTAATGCCAGATATTGGCATCTCCTGATTTCCCCAGAGTCTAAATTAGAAGGTGGAATTTCTTTTTACAGTTGAATAACAAGAGCACCCGGGGAGACTCGCCAGAAGCCCAACTTCCCCTGAAGGTGAAAGCCTTTAAGCCCAACTTTTTAAGCCACGTGATTACCGAAGAGGCCCCAATTATAGCTAGTCTCAAATCGTTCTTCTAGGGACTTTTGACCCTAGTGGGACCTGCTAGGATCCCTGGTCAGCCGCGATCACATGAAATCAGTCAATCTGGAACCGAATTTCAGGTTTTGACTGCACTTGCTTTCCTCGGATAATATAACACCAAAAGGTGAAACATCCTTAGGATGTAACCCTACATACCCCCAGGGTAAACATACATACACACAGAAGCAAAACTTTAAATATCGGAATATTTGTTAAACTAAAAGTTGATTTTACTAGAAACCTACATCTACATTTCATTGTAATCATAGCAGAATTTATTAAATTATTTATTAAAAATTAAACAAAGAGGGAGAAAGACAGCATAAAGATTAAACACTGTCGTTGACACAACAAATTAATAATAATTTTTGACACACGCTCGTGTGACACTTCTTTTTTGTAAACAAAAAATGAGTAATTTTACAACCAAAACACTTCCTCTTAACTCAGAAGACAAAGGATGCCTCTCTTAAGCCATTGAAATCAAATTTGAAACCAAATTTGAACGGAAAAAGTGAAATGAGACGAGTGTCCTTTTTTTAATGATTTTTTTCTTTTTTCTTATAATTATTGAATTTTTTGGTGGTGGTTTAGAATTAAAATAGTTTCTTGGGTGAATTAAATGAGAAACCGAATATTTTCAATGTTATTTATTCAAGTGTTAAACAAAAATTTGCCTCATTTAAACTGTGATGATTTTTCATTTGTAGTTCATTCACCCTGAAATTTTTCTTCTTTGTTTGAATGTTGTTTTTTTTTTTTTTGAAGGATTCATCCTTTTGCTTTGTATTTGAAAAATGTCATACCTTCAGTTAAATTAGTAAATTTTTCTAATTTTTTTTCCTTTGCTTTTTCCATTTTCTTTACATCATTTTTATTTTCTGTTGCTTTCAAAAGTATTTCTAAAAGTAATCAATCCTTGTAATTGCAAGTTAACGAAAAATATTCCATTTTTTTCTCATTTGTTTATAAATTTTTCAAGAGTGAGAAATAAAATTGGAAATTTTCATGAAAAACGTAGCGAAAAATGAAGAAACTGAAAGAAAGAGTAGAAAATATTTAAAAATAATGTATATGAAAAGAAGTTTTTATGAAAAAAATGTTTAATATAGGGGACACATGTAAAAAGGTAGGTCAAAGTCGAACAGGAGATATAAAAAAGTTAGTTTTAAGAAAACATCGATTTGCAAAATCAAACTTCTTCAAAGTGCCCGTTTACATTGAGCGATTCGTTTTGTTCTCTCATACACATACATACACATGTATGTATTCATACATCAAGAGTTGCTGAGATAAAAATTTTACAATGTAAACACAAATGCAGCTTTAAAGAAGAAACAAAAATAATAACTGCTACAAAATTCGCACAATGTAAAATTTTTCGTAATGGCAATTATTAATTTTTTCGAAAAACGCATTTACGATTAAAAACGAATACGATGAATACGATGAAGACTCTTACATTCTGTTTTTACCCGACTGTCAAGAAAGGGTTATGTTTTTCGCGGGTTACTTCTAAATACGTACATATTCGAATTTATTTCTGAGGATCGATGGATTGCCTCGCAATACACTGAAAGAAAAATGCTTCATATATTTAATGAATCATTTTCATCAAAAAGTTTTCCTTGGGTAAATGAAAATTTTCATTGTCTAAATGGAATTTCATAGGTTTGATGAAGTATTTTCGTTAAAATCGCTTCATTAGATTTCGTAATTACGTTAAAAATTTTCATTGGATGTAGGAAAACTTAAGTTTGTCCAAGTTAAACAAAAAATTTTAATTGGGAACTAAAAAAAACAATATACAAACATAACTATATTCATAAATTAATACAAAATTATAGTTTCCTTAAAAAAATGTTTAATTGTTAATTAAAAAATGTAAGATTTAATAATTTCATGCATCGAATGTTACATGTATGCCATTAAATTTATGAAATCAAAAAATTTTTTATAAAAGCAACATATTTCAATAATTGCCTTCATAAATTTAAATTTTCATTATGACAATAAAAATGTCATTATAGTAATGAAACAAAAACTTTCAATCCACTTTCAATCAACGTTGTTATTGTTATTATGGACAATTTAATCTCATATTTACGGTCTTAATTGAGAAAAAAACATAGTTTTTTTATACAAAAACTACACTGCCCCGGTAGACTAGCTGGTAGTGAGCTAGTCTATCAGCACCGGGGTTACATTTCGAATCCCACAAGAGACAGAAAAAAAATAAAAATAAAATAAAGCAAAGTAAAGTAAAATAAAATAAGAAAAAAGAAAAAAAAATAAATAAAAAAAATAAAAAAAAAAAAAAAAATTTTACTTTATTGAAAGTATTCATCCAATGAATAATATTCATGGATCTAATGTAATGTTTCATTAAGTCCTTTTAATGAACCAGGTTTCATTGATCCAACGAAGCGCTGCATAGGTTCCTTTATAATGCAATTTTTCATGGGATTAATGTCAAAATTCGTCAGTATTGCGAAGAAAATTCTTTCAGTGTATCATTCCTTGGCTTTCTCATGGTGTGCCCTAGCCACTTATACGGACTGTCCAAAAGTTATGGTACATTTAAATTTTAATAAAAAATGATTTTTTTTTTTTTTTTGAGATATTGAAAATTGACCCATTAGACTGACTTGTCTGGCTCCCAATCTTTTATCAAAATTCTCAATCGCGTTTTTCAATTAACTGTTTTTAAGGGTTTACATAAACATTACCATGTTTAAGCTCACATATATTCGTGTATTCATTTGTCAAGAATACCTTCTCTGTCTCTGTCCTGCACTGGAGAGAAGACAACTATCCGAAATGGGGCGGATCCCATGACGGATTGTGTGATGTCTATGTCGTTACAAGCTCGTGTTGGTTCTTTTTTCCCCCTATGCTAAATCTGCGAAGCTCTTCGTTTGTCTGCAGGAGACCAGAGTCACTGGCGGGAATCGAACTAGCAACCCCCGGACTGATAGTCAAGCTCACTTCCAGCTAGCCTACCGGGGCTCGCTACGGTGGGGCTTCTCTTAAGTGGTATCACAATAGATCATGACTTCTAAGTATGTCAGAGGTGTACTGAATGTCGTTTCTATCTTACCTAACTTTACTTTGTGAAATTGAATTGTTTATTATAGTTTTTCAGCATCGTAACAGCCATCAGGTTTTTATCAAATGTTTGATACCCTCCAGCTTGAATTAGCATTTTTCGAGAGTGAACTTGATATGGAATCTGTTATAAATTATAAACTAATCTTCAGAGAATCTTACATCTCAATTTCTAATCATATAGTGCTAATGTGGGCCAAACTTCATGACAATATTATTATTGATTACGGCTTAATGCATCTTAGAGTGTTTCCCGATAGTGGGCTTTATACTGGGACATATGGTAAATTGAGGACGAACGGTCGTCGCCAAACTAAGTTAAACATATTTTCATGGCAATATTATTCATTCATGCTAGTTAAAGGCATATTTAAAGCGTTTTCCGCGAAAGGGATCTATATGAGTCCTATTAAGGCGAATTCATTTTTCAGAGGGCGTTGAAAGCACAGCAATGTCTAAAGTTGCTAGTGTTTTTGACATATCGACCAACGAAAACAACAAATAAAATACAATGTTGTAGTATTGCCACCAACGTTTACATGAATTCGCCTTGAGTCCTATGCTTAAAGGGCCAAATACACTTGTCAAATGCTTGTCCAGCCGGCGAATTCACCGTGTACGTGTGCTTGACGTAATATTCGCCGTCATATCTAAATTATTTGATTTTCCATCCAGCATCGTCGGTGTGACACATACAAACATATTTTCACTAATACTACCACAATGCTTGATGAGTATTTTGATCAATGTATTCACGAATGTAATCACGAAGGTCAGCTGTGTAATTTGTAGTATCAAAACTAAATTTTGGACGAAATTTTGCAAAGAAATTAAGATTTAAAGTAACACATTATCAAAAGCGTTGTAATTACAGTGTAATGCATTAAGTCATCAGTAGCTCTTACACGAAACGCTTACTTTTCCTACAATCCAACTTACCTCTTCACCAAATTGTAGCGGCCACATCTGCAAAAAATGTAAGAAAATATTTCTTGTTAAAAAATTAATGTTTACACTTAAAATTACGAAAAAAATATAAAAGAAAGTACACAAACAGTCTTGAAATGAAAAAATATATAAAAAAAAATTTGAAAAAATCATGCCAAAAAGAGGGTGATGGGAAAAACAGAAAAATGTTTAATATTACTAATCACAGTAAAGCAATTAGGTGGAAAATGATATTTTATTTTTTCCGGCTAAATGTAGACATGGAAAGAAAACTCCCTCCTAAGAAAAGAAAATGAAACAAAATTAAATGGAAGCCAGCGCGAAAAGGTGGACACAGACAAAAAAAAGCAACAAACCAACCAATTGAAGTGCCCCGCAATAATTTCATTTTTAAGTTTTTTTTTAAGAAAGTCACTGCCTTTTTTTAAATAAATTGCCAACAATTTGTAAGCTTTAAGTTTTTGTTTTAGACTAAAGCAAATTGGTGTAGAAAAATGCAGAAAAAAGCTCTTGAGAAATATCTCTTAAAAATAACGTTTTATGTAACTTAAGGAAAAAATGTAGAATTTTTTAATTTTAAAAACTGTAATTAATCAGTTTAACTGAAAGCAACGTTGTATTTAAAAAAAGTAACGATTTTCAAGTAATTTAAAGAAGAAAACCGTTGCACTTAGCCCAGATACTTATAAACTAACTAAAACTCCTTTTGAAGTTTATTTTGAAACTTTCTAACTGTTTTTTTAAAAGTTCAAATTGCCACTTTTAAATTGCCAAATATTGTATTTTAAAATCTTTGTAATTCGCTCATTTGCTGCAACGTCATCATGACTCAAAAAAAAAAAAACATTTCGAAATAAATGAGTTTATAGTTTTTAATTTGCTCGCACCACTTAGAAAAAATAACGACACATTCTCTTCAAACGAGGAAAGTACAAAAGGCATACAAATGAATTTTATACACAATTGGGGGATTCACAAGGTGTGGTATTAAGTCATATCGTCATTATGTTCTAAATAATATTTTACAATTGTTTAAATTTACTGTTGTGTTTCAAACGAAATAAACATTTTAATGCTGTGTTCATTGATTCGTCATAACTGCACCGTAGAAATCGAAATTATAAGCGGTCGCCCACAGCAGTCATATATATCGGGTGATTTTTTTTTAAGAGCTATAGGAAAGTTTAAAAAAAAACATATAATTCCGAAAAATGCATGAAATCTTTATTTGAATCGATAGTACGGCCCATATTATTTAATGTTTGAAGATTATTTCATGCAAATGTTGACCGTGACTGCGCCTCAAATGGTCCATCCGCTTAGTCCAATTTTGGCATACTCTTTCCAACATTTCGGCCGGTATCTCATGAATAAATGCTTCAATGTTGTCTTCCAATGCGTCAATTGAAGCGGGCATGTGTGTACCCTGCAAATAAAATTGGACCACCTGGTCCATTTTGATAAAATGGACTACTCCATGGACTGGTCCGATGTAATGCAAGCATGGACCATGTCATTGTTAAAAACTGTTTGTAGTGAGACGACATGTCTTCGTTTTTTAACGACAGCTTTCGTTTTTAAACGATTTCAAAACTAACCCTTTTGAGTGTACCATGGAGTAGTTTTAAAACTACTCCTTAGTGGTCCAAAGGTGGGTTATATGGTCCTCTCCTAGGACATCGTAATGTTAAATAGACCAGGTTTTTTCCATACGTTTGGGTTAGTTTTAGACTAGTCCTGGTCCCTTGTGGACTACTCTTTACACGCGTGTTTAGACTGGTCCTATTATTTGCAGGGTATAGACATTTTAACATAGCCCCACGAAAAATAGTCTAAAGGCGTTAAATCGCACGATCTAGACGGCCAATGGACCGGTCCCGAAAGTGAAATAAAATGTTCACCGAACTTGCCTCTCATTGCATTTTGGGCAAAACAAAAAATGGATATCATCTCACGGTAGCGCTCACCATTCACAGTTACGTTACGATTCGCATCATCTTTGAAATTAGTACGGTCCAATGATGCTGCCAGCCCATAAACCGCACCAAACTGTGACTTTTTCTGGATGCAATGGTAGCTCTTGCAATGCTTCTGGCTGATCTTCATTGCAAAATCGACAATTTTGCTTATTAACGTACCCATTGAGCCAAAAATGAGCTGACCATAAAATGGAAGAAGCGCGCGATGAACTTTCTTAACAGAGCACGCATTTTGATAATAAAATTGAATAATTTGTAAGCGTTGTTTGTTTGTAAGACAATTCATGGTGAAACAAAACACGAAACGTGCGTCAGTTGTTTAAACCAGTGTTGCCAAAAAGATAATAGCTAAAAAATTACCCGATATTTCTTGCACTTGTTTTAAGTCATATGACTTACAACTTTATGACCACCTTGTGAATCCGCCAAATATAAAGAAAGACATAGCTAACATTTCCGCGTCACTCCAAAGTTTAAGTTTTTGAGTTATGACGACGTTGCAAAAAATGAGCGATATATACAATTCAAATAATAAATTATATTATAAATTATAATGTCGATAAAGTCGATTTTAGCATATTGCTAATTATAATCAATCAAAAAAAGTCGATTTTGAATTTTTTGTCGCTTACGGGCTTTTGAATTTTAGAAGGCGATCTTTATTTTGCGTTCCCGTAAAATTCAAGGGCAGTCCTTTATTTCTGTACGTTAACTCAAACTAAGACTCAACATAAATAATATTTAGCATACACCGATGTTCTGGAAAACTCAACATTCTCAAAAAGATACGGGTGAAAAACGCCCGATGTTCTTCCGTTTGGCGATTTTTCAAAGTTGTGTTTGAGTAAGTAATGAAATCATAAACAAAATCATAAGCAAACAAATAAATTATAAATTGTTTGCCTAAAGCGTTCCTGCTTGTTATATAAGATTTAAAAGACACAATCAAAAGAAGGTAATAAGCTGGGAAACCAGAAATATGCTCTAAAAACGCGTTTTATGCAAATTAAATATGCAGTAAAAACTTGAAAATAAGCCCTGAAACCAGTTACAAATATGCCCCAAATAATTTAAAATTTCAAACTTGATAACAAAATATTCAACAATTCTGTGGCATTTTGACAAAACATCTTAAGTCGATTTAAAAAAGTTGAAAAAAAATGCTGTTAATCATACGAATTTTCATCCAAATAACATTTTTGCTAACGTTTTTAAAATTTTGTTTTATAAACGAAATTTTTCTTTACTTTTGGTTTATTTTATTATGTAAAAAAAAATGAATGCTTCACCGAACTTTTGTTAAAAACTTTTTTGCTATCTTATTTCAACTTAAGATGTTTTGTCAAAATGCCACAGAATTTAATAACAGTTCCATTTAATAAACACAATCCTAAAATTGTAATCGGTAAAGCCCATACACCATAGTATTCATAGACAAATTTTCGAGATTTTTGTGGCGAATTCAAACTAAATACCAACATAATCAGCCATGCCACAGAGCACTGATGGGATTTGTGGTACAATTGTACCAAATTTGGTACAATCGAAACTTTATTGGTACACTAGTACAATTCATCCTTTTTTGGTACAATTTAAAAAATTCAAATTAAAAAAAAAAAAATACCCACCAAGTTTTATTGTTTGCTCAATTTTCTCTTCAATAATAAAATTTCAATAACATACATATTTCAAGCACTGACCAGAACTACCAAGAATTGCATAAGCCTGGGATCAAGAGTCTCCAAATCGCCACTTTGTCGATTGTTTTAGTGACAATGGCTACACTTTTGTATGCCTTTCACAAAGAAGAGAAATAGAGACATTTTAGCTTCATTTGTATTTTATATACCCACACCACAATAGAGAGAGAGTAATACGCGTATGTACTGATGTGTGTAACACTAAAAAATATTGGTCCTATACCCACCTTTTAGTATACTATCTGAGTTGATTTTACGATACCCTCAGTCCGGCTGGCTGACAGGCCGGCTGTTTATCTGTCCCTGTAACTTTTTGTGCGCAAAGTACAGGTCTCAATTTTGAAGGTAATTTGATGAAATTTTTTACATTAGTTTCAATTCGTAAGGAAGAAGAGTACTGAAAATTGTGAGAATCGGTTCATAATTTATTTCACATAGCCCTCATACAAACTTCTTTGCGAAATAGTGTTGTGCCTATAAAGCATCTTATTATGTTGGCATTTAGATTAAATTTGGGCCAAACTTATTTTATTGCTATCTAAATCATATTACCAAATTTTATTGGAACCGGCACACATTTGACGATTGCTCCCATGAAAATACTACTCCCGGAAATAGCTTTTAATGCCATAACTTCCTTATAAATGTTGGTATGGACATACAAATTGGCTATAATTACTTTAACGATAACAACTATGTCAATGAAAATGTTACGCTGGTAGATCCAGAATTACTATAGGTCCCATATAAGTGCCCTTTCTAAAATCACTAAAGGGCAAGCAAATATTATGTAGATGATGATATCTATTTAAATAATACTCGGCCAAAAGAACCTTCACATGAATCTTAACCTCTAACATAATTTTGTTCTGGCGGGCATGATTGCCCAAGGCTTTCAAATAGGGTACACTGCCGAAAATTTGTGTTTATATACTGTAGTGTAGGGTATCAAATGGTCGGGTGGAATAAAAAAGTGTTATGAATAGCTATGTATGCGTTTTTAATTTATAGGGAAATTTTGGTGCAATTTATGTCAATTCAGTACAATTTTTCCATTGAGTCGGTACAATTTAAAAATTGTCAGATCCCAACAGTGCCACAGAGTACAATTCCGTTCAAAAACGGAATTCATTCCGTACTTTGGAGCTTCTAAATAAAACCATTTTTGTTTTCATAAACGGAATGGAAAATTACTGTATCTTAAAGGCTCAAACAACTATCAAAATACACTTTTTTCAATAACAAATATGTTTTCTTCGATTCCGAACGGTTTGCGGACACAAATAGTCTTATATGGAAAGAAGTTTTTATGGAGAATATGTGAAATTATGGACCCATTCTCACCATTTACTTAGACTTCGTCCTTAGTACAATTAAAATGTATTTACCAAATTTGATCAAATTGTTAACATGGATAGACAACCAGCCAGACGGATAGATGAACATCGTTAGACTTCCTTAAAAAGTGATTCTAAGTCGATCGATATACTAAAAGATTGGTATAGATTTCCTTGTAATACACACATCGCCAAAAACATATATACTTGCTCCTTCTTAAATGGCAAAATTGAAGCAACACGTTGGGTAAACTCAGGTAGACATTTAAAACAGAAAATCCGGAATTGCTCAAAAAAATATTTTTTTATTTGCTGCCAAAGGCACTTGTGGGCATCTAAAAAATCGAACATGCATCAAAAAATGCTTCAAAAAGGCAATATATGCGTTATAAACTTGAAAAATGCTGCAAAAAGGCTCTTTAAAGAAAATTATGCAAAAACATGCTGCAAACGGTGATATATGCCAAAATATGCACTAACAAATCGATGCCAAAATTCATAAAAAGCTCTAAAACGGATAAATATTTTGTATCTGACTGCATTGGACGCACAAGAAAAAACATGCAATTGCATATTTCTGGTTTCCCTGATCATAGGAAAACCACTTATGTTAAATTTTAAGCAAAAGTATTTAAATCTTTATTAATTTTCATTTAAACTTAAATCGTATTTAATTACAGTTTGGTTTTCTCGGTGTTATTTAAAAAGTCTTATTTAAATAAGATAAAAGTATGGTAGAAATTCTTAATACAAAAAAAAAAAATATCATAAAAAGTACAAGGAGGTCTCAAAAACAGCTGACTATGATTGCTTTGTCGTTTTTTACTTTAATCTATTACACAGTCTTATACGATAACGACAACCACAATAAGGCTGATTTTTTCGGTTGCACTGGTTTGCGCTAATTCGTAAAAAGAGATATTTTAACCAACAAATAAAAAAAAAGAATGTGAGAATTTTAAGCAACCTAACCAAGTTATTGAAAAGCATTCAACTACGGCAGAAGAGAACTTTTTCGTCAATTGCGCTTTATATAAGAAAATGTCCTTTATACTATCCCATATAGAGTTTAATCAAAGACAACTTTTATTACAATGTTGTTCATACTGCCACACCCGATGATTTCCTATAAATTGTCTTTTAGAAAACCTAACAATAGCGGACAAGTCATGCACACGTCATTGACGACGATGTTGTCAACACTATTGTGGTGTCGGTATAAAAACTATCAATTCCTTTAATGCACTTAAGCTATTATATATTGCCAAATCTGTATTTTAAATGTGCTTAAGATACATGTATGTGTATTTGAAACAAATTTATTTCAATTTTAAAATTCATAGCACTTGTAAGATTAACTTGATCCAAAAATATTCAAACACTTTTATTGCAACATTTGTTGATTATTGTTTTCGACACACTTTTTTTTTTTTTTTTTGCCAAACTCAAAACGGTAACTGCAAATCCTTCAGATACTTTATGAAAGTATGTAGTGACAAAACTATACAGCTTAAAGTGCTACCAACCATGACAGATTTATATGAGCACATATTAGTATTAAAAGATTTCATTAACATGTTGGTATGTTTTCCTCTGTTCGTATGTGTTAAATAGAAAAAACATGTTTAAATTGTTTTAGATGCCACATTCGCAAATTCTAATAACAAAGAAATGAATGGCTGAACCAATGAATAGCTGGAAAAATATTAAAAGTGCAACATTAAATAATTGTAATTGCCTATCATTACAGTACATTAGCAATATTAAATGAGTGAATGAACGTTGTAAAAATGAAAAAGAAACAAATAAAGTATAGAAGGAACATTAACAATCCTTAAATTTGCTTGGTACTCGTATGCTGTAGCAAAAGATATAAAAATATCATTCCTATGAGCATTAATAAATTATAGAGTCAGAGCTTCGTATATGCATTTGCAACAAATCTAATACATATTGTGTTTAGCTACACTTTCCGCCCCTTGTTTTTCGATAAAAAGCCACATGTTTACTCTGCTCGTTTTTCCATTTTTATAAATGAAATAATGGCTTATAATTTTTCACCACCTATTTTTTGTACATTTTTCTTTTTTTGCTTTTGGGTGACACTTAATAATATTTGCTTACAACATCTACTAATGCATCATAAACATCATTTATTGATATTGAAGTTTGGGAGTTTGTATCTTTATAAGCATGTTACAAAATTTATGATTACACTGATCACTAGGATAACCATTTCTTTCTGAAAAAGGTATACTTCCGAAGAAAAAACTCTCACTGTTTTAGGTGTCTAATGAAGATTGGCAACGTAATCAATTTTTTTTTTTCAATTAAACGATTAGTAAAAAATAAAATCAGTTTTAATTAAAAAATGTTGTCAACAATATTTCTACTACAAAAAATATTGTTTATGTTAAAAACTTTAAGAAAACGTTAACATTTTTCAACAAAACTAAGGAATTAGCGACGTTTCTATGCAAAAGCGCTAAAAATTTACATTAGCAACAGAATTTGTAAGCTGTGTATGTCCATAAATACAAAACAAAACAAATTCGGTTTAAACATAAAAAGGTATGCAAAATTATAATAAAACATTTATTCCCATTTGTATAAATGGATGGTTTAATTATTGAGGAATCAGAAGATACAATATGATGTCCGATGGACAAAACTTGATTCAAGGTATCGAAAGAAGCATTCAAGTGCCTCGGTGACTTTACTCCATCTGATCTCCTTACTATTTATGCCACCAATACCCGACCGCATATGGAATACAACTCTCATGTGCGGGCCGGTAATTCAAAATCTATTTTGGAACTTCGCGACCGCGTAATTCTATTGACTCCCTTCATCACTGTCGCAATTTGGGTTGTATGTAACTGTTTTATCGTTACAAAAGATGTTGAATGTGATCCACACCTAAACGTCAAGTTTTTTTCTGCATTTCATTTGACATGTCTCAATTTCAGACTTACTCAATTTGAACCATGGAGAGATACACAATCGCGCAACGCGTTAAAGTTATTCAGGCTTATTATGAAAATGGGCGCTCAAATCAAAAAGCATATCGTGCACTTCGTGATTTTTTCGTTCAAATGTGCGTACAATCAGAAAAATCTTGCAAAAAATTTAAGCAAACCGGGTCTGTAGGAGCTGTGAAAACACCAGCGCATGCTCGTACAGCTCGTACTGCAGAAAATATTGCTGCTGTTAGCGATAGTGTGGCTGAAGAGTCGTCCACCTCAACTCGTCGTCGTGCCCAACAGTTGCACCTCTCACGCTCGTCGTTGATGAACAGTATGCATAAAGATTTGCATTTACACGCTTACAAGGTGCAATTGACTTAAGAACTGAAGCCTCTTGACCATTCCAAACGTCATCAATGGTCAGAATGGTGGCAAGAAATGGTAACAGTGGATGATCAATTTTCGAAGAAAATCATCTTCAGTGATTTGGCACATTTTCGCCTCAGTGGATTCGTCAATAAGCAGAATTGCTGCATTTTTGCGAATGATAATCTAGGAGTGATTGTCGAAAAACCAATGCACCCACAAAGAGTGACTGTTTGATGCGGTCTATGGGCTGGCAGCATCATCGGGCCGTATTTTTTCAGGCAGTTACTGTGAATGGTGTTCGCTATCGTGAGATGATAACGAACTTTTTAAGGCCCGAATTGGAACATTTGGATGTGGACGATATGTGCTTTCAACAGGATAGTGCTACTTGCCACACAGCCAACTAAACCTTAGCACTTTTGCGCGACAAACTCAATAGTCGGGTTATCTCACGTGCTGGCGATGCCAATTGGCCGCCAAGAACATGTGATTTGACAACGTTGGACTTCTTTCTTTGGGGTTATTTGAAAGAAAAGGTGTACGTCGATAGGCCAGCAACAATTAAAGAGCTAAAGGATGAGATAATTCGGCACAATAATGGCATAGAACCTCAATTATACCTCAGCTTCATCGAATATTTGGATCATCGGATGGTGATGTAATGCTGAGGTCGCGGCCGCCATTTGGGGATATATTTTTTTCCATACATAATTGAACCATACCAATACTATCCAAATAATAAAAAGAAATAACAATTATTCCCTAAATAATTTGTGCTTTATTCAAAATCAACATCGGCTCTTAAAATGTCCACTTTACAATGGAATGTGCTCTGATAAAATTAGGAATCTGGCTGCTGATACCCGTACGTTTGTAAAATTGTAAAATTTAATTAATTTTAATTGTAGTTAATCAGCCCAATTATGGATACAAATTCCCAGGGAGTTTTTTTCCTTTTCCCATTCATACAATTATATTAACATAGAAAAAATGGGAGAAGGGAGAAAACTCCCGGGAAATTTTTATTCATAATTGTGTTGAATATAACAAATTTTTGTATAAAAATCAACTATTTTTTCTGTGTACACTTTACATCGATGTATATTTAAATAAATCTTGCTAAAGAAACAAGCCGGAAAGAAGAGCAGAGGCATGTCCGAACGTACCCAGCAAAAACTTTACTTACCTGGTAAGTTAGCAAATAATGTTGAAGAAAATAAACACTACTTATTTTTCGGCTGAATAACTGCTTATTTTTGTTCGAGGTGTCCAAAGAATTTAAGTACTGAATTCTAAATACACTTACCAGAAGTCAAAAAATACCTAGTTATTATTTAACTACTAGTAAGTTGAATTGTAAGTACTTACAATAAACTTACCAGAAGCCAAAAAATCACTAGTTAATAGACCTAATAAGTAGTTATTGAGTACGTTACCAGATAACAAATATTCAGTAGTGAAAATAACAGAAGTAATAAGTAGTTGCTGAGGTCATTACTAGCATAGGCCTGCCATACGTCCTGGTTTTTCAGGATTTTCCTGGTTTTTGACTACTTGTCCTGGTGTCCTGGTCCACTATTAAATTGTCCTGGTTTTTTTTGCAGGTCAATACAAAAAATTTGGTTTTTTGCTGGTTTAAGTTGTTAACAAAGGTTAAGATTTCTGTTGTAACACTGCTAACATAAGGCAATTGTATAAACAACTTTAATTAAATTCAACTGTTATCTGGTGTAAACGTCGTTTAACTAGAAGCTTTCAATAATAGATGAGAGTCAATCCTCTTTCAAATTTTGTTTCAACTAGTTGCTTTTAAAAGTTATACCGTGCTAACAACTTTCTCTAAAATAGCCCATACACGTTTCAATTCAATTGTCAACTGAGTCGGTTGTTGTCCAAATCAAAGCGTGTTAGCTTTGTCAATTGATTAGTTTGACAGTTGTCATGTTGGTTAAAGAAAAATCAGAAGATTTAGATTTTTTAAAGTTGAGTACTCAGTCTGCTCAATGGACTAAAGAAAGAAACTCGTTAAAGACTGAAACACGGGAGAGTAATATTCAATGTAAGTAACTATATCAAAGACTGAAATGAAGTTCTAGAAAAAGTGCAATCTTCTGAAAAGTATTATAGTTTAGAACATTTTAAGCTCCACTTTTTATTATTTTTCATCGTTTTTATGTAAATGAAGTACACGTTAATTTGTTTTATATATGAGAAGTGGTGTAACCCCAGACTTATTATGAGATGATACAAAAACTATCTTTTTAGTGCCAACTGTTTTGGATACAAACAGTTGACTTACTCGACTATTGCACTGTTAAGAACAGTGCAAAGAACATATCTTTCCCCAGAACTGTAACCAAGTAACCACTTCAGCGCAGATAGCCTTACATATTGTTGGATTTAAAAATAAAAAATGGATGGTTTTTACATATACATACATACATACATACGCATTAAAAAAACACTTTTTTGTTGGCGTAATTTTTATCCATTTTTTCTGTGTCCTGGTTAATAGGCTCAAACTTTTGGCAGCCCTATACTAGCAAGTACTTATTGAAGTTTTTAGAATAATGACAATTGTAATGACAACTACTTACCAGGTAATGTATGAAATAACTACCACCTATTACTAAAAATCAAAAAGTTTTTCCTGGGTATGACAACGCATTTCCTTGCGTGCCGGTGGAGAGGGCGTTTTTTCTGTAATTTTAATATTTTAAAGTGTGCAGAGTTTTGATTAATCTTTTAATAGTAGAAAAGCTTGCTTTAACGCTTACATTTACCTAAGGTGACCATACGTACTCTTTTTTAGAGGACAAACCTCTTTTTTAACTGACTGTCCTCTATAAAATTTGTGTCCTCTTTTATCATCTTTTTTTCATAATCTGTCATCTTTGTCCTCTTTATTTTTAAAAGCATGACCAATATTTGCTTTTATTTTTATAAATTAAAATAAAAATTTTATTACACGGTGGTCAACGGTTTTTTCTGTGCAATGGTATGGAAAATGTTGTGCCATGCTTGTTCTGTGCATACTCCTACTTGCAGTATAAAATTTTGAATAATTGTTTGCAATGATTATTACAGTTAAGTTGTTTCTTTTTTGTAACTAATTTTACTTAAGTATATGTAAATTTTTATACATCGTCGGCTTAATATGCAAACCTGCTAACTCCCTTTCAACAAATTTTACAGGAAAAACTTTTCATTTTTCCTATTTACTGCTTGAGAGGAGAACCAAAAATATAGTTGATTTGACACACTTCAAGACTCAAATTGAAGAATAACTAAAGGGTTAAATTTCAAGGGCCGATGTTGATTTTGAATAAAAAACAAACTATTTAGGAAATTATTGTTATTTTATTTTATTATGATATATTGGTATTACTCAATTATGTATGGAACATAATATTGGCCAAATGGGCGCCGCGACCACGGCGGCACACCTCCATCCGATGGTCCAAATTTTCGATGACCCTGAGGCATAATGGAGGTTCTATGCCGTTAATTTGCCGAATTATCTCATCCTTTAGCTCTTGAATTGTTCTTGGCTTCTTGACGTTCACTTTTTCTTTTAAATATCCCCAAAGAAAGAAGTCCAACGGTGTCAAATCACATGATCTTGGCGGCCAATTGACATCGCCATTACGTGAGATAACACGGCCATTGAATTTGTTGCGCAAAAGAGCCATTGTTTCGTTAGCTGTGTGGCAAGTGGCACCGTCCTGCTGAAACCACATATCGTCCACATTCATATCTTCCAATTCGGGCCATAAAAAGTTCGTTATCATCTCACGATAGCGAACACCATTCACAGCAACTGCCTGACCGGCCTCATTTTGGAAAAAATACGGCCCAATGATGCCGGCAGCCCATAAACCGCACCAAACAGTCACTCTTTGTGGGTGCATTGGTTTTTCGACAATCACTCTTGGATTATCATTCGCCCAAATGCGGCAATTCTGTTTATTGACGAATCCACTGAGGTGAAAATGTGCCTCATCACTGAAGATGATTTTCTTCGAAAATTGATCATCCACTGTTGCCATTTCTTGCCACCATTCTGCCCATTCACGACGTTTGGAATGGTCAAGAGGCTTTAGTTCTTGAGCCAATTGCACCTTGTAAGCGTGTAAATCCAAGTCTTTATGCATAATGTTCATCAACGACGAGCGTGAGAGGTGCAATTGTTGGGCACGACGACGAGTTGAGGTGGACGACTCTTCAGCCACACTATCGCGAACAGCAGCAATATTTTCTGTAGTACGAGCTGTACGAGCATGCACTGGTGTTCTCACATCTTCTACAGACCCGGTTTGCTCGAATTTTTCCACGATTTTTGCGATTGTACGCACATTTGGACGATCAAATTGACCAAAAAAATCACGAAGTGCACGATATGCATTTTGATTTGAACGCCCATTTTCATAATAATAAGTCTGGATAACTTTAACACGTTGTTGGATTATGTATCTCTCCATGGTTCAAATTGAGTAAGTCTGAAATAGAGAAATGTCAAATAAAATTAGGAAAAAAACTTGGCGTTTAGGTGTGGTTCACATTCAACATCGGCCCTTACAATTTAACCACCCTTTACATGCTGGTCGACGAGGCATATATTTCTCTACCACACGGCATCAAATATCAATTTACTTAAAAAGTGGATTTCGCAGGTCTGCATATTAAGCCGACGATATGTAATTCTTTTTAAATCTTCTTTACATTTATTAATATGGGAATGTAAATTTGTCTGTAAAATATGTAAAAAAATCTTGAAGTCAAAAAATTTTTTTACTTTTTTTCTTTATGTCCTCTATTTTATCTTCTGGTCGCCTTAATTTACCCTGATTTTTGCGTCTGAGTCATTCGAGTTCGATGTTTCTCTTAGAGTTGCGCTTTTATTTTCTTTCTTTCTTAAGTGCGTAAAGGCATGCATTTCTCTGTGAAAGAATGTAATATTAATATCGTTTTATGATAAATGTATTAACGACGTTTTATTAACATAAGCTGTAGTTAAATCATTACATCAAAGAAAAGCCAAAACCTCAAAATGTCGCCGTTAGCCGTACAGCCAGGCCTAATTGTAGCACATACATGCACAGTGGCTTGTTTTCTATGATTTATATGACATTTTTTGTTTGCCGTTTTCTTTTCTGAGTAACAAAATACTCTAAGGCCTTGTTTGCTTCTAGTAATATGGGTTAATTTAAAGTATTTGCAAAAATAGAAATTACTTCCCTCCCCTTTGCAGCGACCGACCCCCTTTTTTGCTTTGTGCAAAATTTAAAACATGTTTAATATATTTAAAGATTTTTTTTTTTTTGCTTTTCATTGTTTAAAGTTTGGTTGGTTTTATGATGCACTTGTTTTTTTTTTCTAAATGCTTTAAGGTACTCGGTACTCAACTAATCATATTAGAGTGACATTTATATCTTTTTATCGCACTATTTGTTGTGTTGTTATTATTTTCGTTTAAAGGAATAAGTTACAGTTCGAAATGGTTGATATCTGGGTGCTATTTAGGATAGGGGGATGATGGTGGTGGTGGTGGTGGGGTTAAATGGGATTGAATTTTCAGATTTTTGTCAATATTGCCATTTAAATTAATTGTGTGTTACAAATTTCTGTTAAACATGTTACGTTTTAAAAAAATTAAAGAATATAACAAAGATTTTGAAAAATAAATTGTAAACAGAAGGATGTTGTTTAAAAATATTTCAACGGAAAATTTTAACAAATTTTATGGTACGAGTTCGTTTGTTTAATTCAACTAGAAGCTAGTAATGACATAATTTGAATTTTTAAAAATTAACTTTCAAACTAAGAAATTTGAGAAGTACTCAATCAAACGACCATTCAAAAAAGGATTTATAAACGTTTGAAATTTCGTCCTGGTAGCAACGTAACGGTTGAGCTTCAAATCGTTTCATATAAATTAAAAAATAAGTAAGTATTTTGATATAATTTTTTTTTTTTGTTTTTTTGCAAGCAAAATCATCATGTAAGCCTTTGCGGACTTCTTTCGAAGTCCTACTCTTGTAGCGGACTCCTTCCTGTGTGTGATTTTAATGACACCTTTTGTTTCAGCAAATGTAAAATGAAACAAGTTAGAGTTGGTACGTTCGTAAATGCATCAAAACTGTGCATCACTACTGCAGTGATGCAAAGTTTTGTTGCTGATGCGTGATCACCAGTTGCGCTTGTGATGCTGATGTTTCTTTACTGCACAACAGCTGTGCAAAGCATGCATTTCTGAACACGATCTTAGCTTTTAAAGGTTTATAAGCGAACATAAAATAGTAAAAAAAAAATCAAATCAAAGTCCATTGAAAATATTTAACCAAAAAGTAATAGTTTTCTTATAAATTACAAGAAAAAGCAATCAAAAAAGAAAAATAAAACGATTTCTTTTATAGTAAAAGTTATTGCATCTGAAAATTACCTCATGCAATAATTGCCAACATTTGCATAAAAAAACTTTTGACATATGAAAGTAATGCCAAGTTTCTTACAATTGATGCATTTACGAACGTACCCAGTGTTCCTTCACCGGCAGCTAGAACATTTCAGGAGTGGGCTAAATGAACAAGTGTTTTCCGAGAGTGGGCTTTGTATTTTTCTTTACACACCAACATTAAAAAGGTGTTTTTTTTTTGCATAATTATATAAGTATAAAATTATATATGGGGTATTCACAAGGGGTGCTATCATGTTATATTGTCTCAATGTTCTAACATTTTACGATGGTTTAAAAATATTGTTGTTGCTTTTTAAACAAAAAGTGTCTTAAATTAATAGAACTTTGCTTGCTATGTTTATTATGCTGTCGTAATTAATCAGAAGAGACCTGCGCTGAGCTGCTGAGCCGATTAGCATTAGTTTTTGTAGCCGTCGCCGTTGATGGTATGGTTTTATCAGGCTAACAACCGAATTCAGCCTGCGGCTAGCAATTTTTATAACAAAACACTTGCGGCGTAAAATTATATCGGCTTAGGACTCAGATGTTTGATAAACAAACAAAATAAAATTTACTTCTGATTTGCGTCTGAAAAATGGAAAGTATCAGGTAAGATTTTATTTAATTTATTAATTCATGGATTAGAATTAAAATATATTTTGATGATAGGTAAATATTTTTTTTATATTTGTTTTAAATCAGCTGATTTAAATTCAAAATAGCACACTGAATTATGAGGGGTTGTTCACAACGGTCGTATTTTTCATGATTTTTGTATGTACATATATTTTTTGTTTTCTATTTAGTCCTTTGTTTTCTATTCTGCTTTGTTTGTGGCACAGAGTTGTATTTTTGTGGCTTAATTTTTATGTCTTGTTGATTTTTATTGTCAAACTAGCGTTTTATTTGTGGAATTGCTGATGTGGCCATACAATCATTTGAAAAAAAATAAATGGATTACGTTAGAAACGTAAAACCTGTTGACTGACAAGTCGATATTTAGCAGGCTTCTTAAAAAAAAGATAATGATTGTATTGTTTTCGCTCGCTTTAGTTGTCGATCGACATCGTGGGCCAGGCTGTTAGAGTCTGTATTACACGACTAAGAATAATGTCCGTTGGAACTAAAACTTGTAAACTCATTGGGAGTAGCACTATATAAGCCATTTAGTTTAAAAGCATCGATATAACTTAAAGAAAATGTTTTTTTAAAGTAATCAAAAATGATAGATTCTATGGGGTCAGTGGTCGTATTCTGTAATTCGCTTAAGCAAAATCTCTATCGCTAAAAATCTAAAAAGTCGATTTATCGTTTTTTGCTACGAATGCAATACTGTAACGTGCCTTGCTAAATTTGGCAATGCCATAACAATTTAATTCGTTGAAATTTCAGCTTTTAATGACATCGCTAAAATGTTTCAATTTTGTATTCTCTTAGCCATTTTAGCGATCGAGATTAAGCTTTAGCTAAGCGAATTACGGAATACGGGTGCTGAGCTGGGTGCTGAGCTTGTTAAGTAGCTGAGTGATATGATCTTGCATCGTTTTTGTAATAGTAGGGCATTGATAATATATACTGCAGAAATTTTTTTATGTCGGATATAATTCTGAAAGATGTTCATGTGAATGAACCATACGATTGTGTAGGATAGTAAATCCCAACCTTAAAAGCAAGACTTAAACAAATATAAGCAACTATATTCTTTTAATATTTACTAATAGAAACTGGGAATTATTTCCTTCCGAAGGTAACTTTATATTATATTCAACATTTTTCATTTTTCGAATTTATTCTATGAGCTAGATTTCAGTTATGTATTTTATAAAGACATTTCTGAAAAATTGTAGGAATAGAACTATTACAAAAAAGCTTTATAAAATACATAACTGAAATTTAGCTCATAGAATAAATTCGAAAAATGAAAAATGTTGAATATAATATAAAGTTACCTTCGGAAGGAAATAATTCCCAGTTTCTATTTGTTAAAATAGTTGAGTTAAATACATTCAATTTATAAAGTAACACTATCCAGTGAGACACAAAGAATGCTGACGACGGCCGTAGCGGGCCAGAAAATGCATTACATTCTGCTGGTGTCTAATAATTGTAAATTTTTCTGTACATTCAATATACCTCATTGCTTTCCAACGGAAGGCTAAGGTAATATGTAAAAAGAAAATACAATATAATAGTCTGGTAGTGTATAAAGTCATTTCTGAAAAATTGTAGGAATAGAACTATTACAAAAAAGCTTTATAAAATACATAACTGAAATTTAGCTCATAGAATAAATTCGAAAAATGAAAAATGTTGAATATAATATTTACTAATTTTAATAAAAAAAAAAATAATAATTAATTTTAATACATCTTGATTAAGGATATTTTCTACTCTTTATGGGCCCTTGTGAAACCCGAAACTCAGTACCTTAAGAGTTTATAACATCTTTCAATACTGCATTAAAACCCTCGAAATACCATCATATCAGCCAAGAATGAATGGTGTTAGCAGTGATGCCAGAAAAAAACCCTTTTTTCCCTAAAACCAAAAAAAAAATTTCCCTACACTTTTCCCTACTTTAAAAATTTATTCACAGAAAAAAAATATTTACCAATTAAAGCATTAATCAAAAATAAAATCAGTTTTAATTAAAAATTTAATCAAGTAAATTAAACGTTTAATCAAGTGAATTAAACGTTTAATCAAATGTATTAAACGTTTAATTAATGATAATAATTTGCCTCAGTAAAGAAATTAATAATATCAATTAAACGTTTAATACACTTGATTAAATTTTTAATTTAAACTGATTTCATATTTGATTAATGCTTTAATTGGTGAAAAATTTTTTTTCTGTATTGTTTTTAGTGACAAGCAAACAAATACATGTTTATTTTGTTAACATTTTGTACATATTTATTATAATAAAATTTATTTATTAAAAAAAAAACAATTAATTTCAAAAATAACACTGTGTGACATATTTAATTTTTTTCTTTTTGACAGAAAAGCCTCTATAAATCCTTTAATCTAGATTCTAGAACAAAAAATGTAAAACTTCGTTTTTAATTTGTCATTTCCTCCATTTTAAGAGCTTAATAGTTTTCAAGAATACTTATTTTTAATAATTTTTTTAACATAAGTATCTAATTATTTTTAGCAAACTTGGTACCAAATAAAAGGGAACTCTGTAAAATTTAAACAAAATGTTTTCTTCAGTTCCCCTGAACTTAAATATAAAAAAATCCTTTTAAAAGTAAATCATTTCATATTCCTTAAAGTTTTCATTTAAAATTTTTTAAAAATTTGAAATTGTGTATTTCTATTTCTCTTAGCTTAGAAGGTGTGATTGTTTTCTTACAAATAAATTTCTATACAGAAATTTCATTTATTAGATATTCGCTTTTAATATTCGCATACATTTTAGAGAATGTAAGTGCGAACGCAAATAGCAACAATAAAGGCTCAGTTAGGCGAACGTTGCTGTACCCGTAATGTACCGCACCGTACTGTAAGCACGTTGGTGCACTTATAGAACGTTTAAAAACGTGTCATATGTTTTCCCATACATAAACAAAAAGCAATAGTATACATAAAACAAAACACACAGTGATGGGAATCAAAAATGTTTAAATGGTGACCGTTGTGCAGAAAAAGTACCACGTGATTTAAATGGTATTAAAACAGTATTTTGTGTATATAAAAAATGTTAATAATTTAATATTGACATATATTATAGATTTACAATAAATAAATTTGTATTTTAGCATATGGGCATTTCCATCATGTCGAACGTGACCATCGTACACATTTAAAGTTAAAAAAAATTCAAAATAAAACGTATATTTATTTTGGCAATAGATTCAAGTTATAGCTTTTAATTAGCCCTATAATTGGTACAGAAAAAAAAGTTGTGCCAGTCACCCCCTAGAATGAAAGATATGTCAATGAAGTTTCTAAAACAGGAAACATTTTTTTTGCCACGCCCTAAAATATAGCTCTTTTGGTTTTTTATATTTAGCGCTGCCATTTAAAGTCCGATCTTATCATATTGCATATCGTTTTTCATGGCTTTATAGTGGCTTCATTTTTGTCTTTAGTGACTTTTTAATCCGACCTCAAATTCTGGGCGCCGCTTATGCCATCTCGGATCCTTCCCCCAAATGTCCAATTTTTTTTTACTTGCCAAGAAAGTCCTTCTAAAACTTCGTATGTATAGATTTTAATATGCCCACTTTTATTACACGCCTACAAATTAAGCCCCTTTTTTCTTTTTGACACACATACTACATTAAATCAGGTAGAAGCCAATACAAGCAATAATATTTTTATCAGTCACGCCCTAAAATACAAGGTATATTTATTAAGTTTGAAAAACTTTAAAAAAATTGTTTTTGCCACGCCCTAAATTACAGCCCTTTTTGTTTTATATACATATAAAGCATCGTCATTTAAAGTCTAATCTCATCGTATCGTATGTCATTGTTAATGGCTAGAATATGGCTTTATTTTTGAATTTAGTGCTTTTTTTTGCTCATCTAGATTTAAATGATTGAAATGTATATAATAACATAAATAAATCATTTACATATATAAAAAATTATTTTCAAATTATTAATTTTCACACTTACGATGTCGCACGTGAACAACTTTATATAAGTACCAAGATCACAAATCTTGCTATTTTACAGAAATTTATTTTCTATTTTAATATTATAAAAAATCTCTGTTTGGCCTAGTAATTTGATGAGCTTTCTACTTTTACTTTCGACGCATTGATAGAAAATGATGTTTTTCAATGTCGCACATAACATCGAAATATGAGATAATATAAAGAAAAAAATTACAGTTATTTGCAATCGCATAGTTTCTTGTGCATTCTATTTTGACTCTTTGTACCTTCCAAAAGGTTTTAGAGAGAAAAAGTATATGCATAATGTCTCTCTTAAAGAACTGTTATCATAGCAAAACGTACAATAGAAATATCTAAATAAGAAAAGTTGCACTTTCGGTGGAAATGCCCATATATAAATTTTTAGCATACATACATATATTGTAAATGTGCATACACCAAACAAGGTTTTGATACCATTTAAAGTCTTTTATATGTTGAATTCACATTTCCATTGTATGTATGTGTATATGCATTTGTTTACTTTAAACATCTAAACATATGTATATTTGTATATTTGGAAATATGTTGTATTGTAAGTTGTTTTGTCGCAATTCGATAGATATACTGAAAAAAGTACCAAAAAAAAGAGCAAAATTACCCGCATTCAATGTAACATTCAAGCCGCCCATCACTGTCTTACAAATGTCACGTAACAACGGCATGAAATTCTATTTTATACAGATTGGTAAGCTGCAACTACGGTACATTGCATTTCGGTAAGCTTTTGTATTGGTTTTCATATAACAAAAAGCGAACAGCTGATGGATACAGTACAGATACGGTACAGCAACGTTCGCCTAACTGAGCCTTAAGAGAAAAGTTCGAAATGCGATCGAGAATATGCGTTGCCACTTAATTATATATTAGGGGGTTCGAAAAATATTCGAAGAATATTAATATATGGATTGCCAGGCTGTTAGGACTCATAGTAGGTATGTATATGGTTTCTTTTAAAAAAATATTACATTTGTACTAAAATGCTATTGTATATAAAATTTTTCATGAAAATTAGATGAATATTTACGCATTTTTCGATAATATATTGAAAAGGAGGTATGATCTTGAAAATTCCCTACATTTGCCTTAAAATAAAAAATCTGTCCTTTTTCCCCTACGCTTGAAGTTTTTTGAAAAAATCCATACAAAAAGGGAAAATTCCCTACATTTGGCATCACTGGGTGTTGGTATTCTTATTCGGTTACAGATGCTCACGTAGAATTGACGCCCATCTTCAATAGGCTGAGAACACGTGCCCTCAACCTAACTGTTGTTTGGTGCTGTACTCCAGCCGAAACTTTTTGTTTTATGATAGGGCGACGACTGTGACGGTTTCATTAAATAATGGTGATACGGCTGGGCAATGAAGTCACCTATTAGACCAAGAATAGGTGACTTATTTGCACAACTGGTCTCAGAAAATCTGGGAATTTTAAGATAAATGGGACTACATGATATAGAAAGAATGACTAAAAAGGTGAACATTTTATCGCAACCTGTCTTAATATAAATTTGATTGAAGGTCAGACCTAATTTCCTCATCAATTTGCAAAAACTTACGAGAATGTCCCCCAAAAAAATAACTGGGAACCAAATAAACCACAAAGAAATTACTTCACAAGTAAGAAAGTATATACGGTCAACCCCGACCATATGATACCCTACACACAGTCTTTTAAAACAAATTTTTGAGAGTGGTCCCTTTATGGGATCCGATGGTAATCATGAACCCGCCAAAACAAAATTATGTTCATAGATTAAGATTCATGTTTAAGTTCTTTGTGCCGAATATTATCTGCATCTTAATGAGATTTGTTTGCCTTTGAGTGATTTAAGAATGCGGGTTTATATGGCCCTATTGTTTATTTTGGACCCACCAGAATAGCATTTTGTCATGAAACAGAAGCTTTTGTTAAAGTTATTGTTGCCAATTTTTATATTAATACCAACATTAATAAGAAGTTATGACATTAATAGCTAATTTCGGGTATTGTATTTATATGGGAGCTATGGTGAAAAATGGACCAAAGTCAACAAAACTTGGCAAGATGATACAGAATTCAATTAAATAAGTTTGGACCAAATTTAATCTAAATACCAACATAATAAGATAATAATATGTGGAGAAATATGTGAAAATGTAGACCGATTTTCACCATTTTCAAAAGGCTTGCCTGCCAGCCAGCTGGACGGAGGGACATTGTAAGATCGACTCAGTGAGTGATTCTGTTCTTTGCGCACAAGGTTTATATGGCCAGGTGGACGGAAGGACATCGTTAAATCTATTCAAAAAGTGATTCTTAGCCGATCAGTATACTAAAAAGTGGGTGTAGGAACCTTCTTATTATGTGTTGCACACACCAGCATAAACGTATAATGCCCCCCTCCACAATTGTGGTGTGGGTTTAAAAACACTTTTGTTGTACAAAAATTTATAAATAAATAGACCCACATTCTTAAATACTTTTTCATCCATTGACAAATTGATAAAATTATTAATTATTTGAAAAACATACAAATTACAATATTCACTCAAAATAAGAAAATGTGTAAACAAGTAACACTTTGTTAAAAACTAAAAAAAAAACTTAGAAAAGAAAATAAAATAAAAGAAAACATTTACATTTACTTAAACGCAAATGATGCACTTCATATTGCAACAGCATGCAACAAACTGCATCCCAAGTGACTTCTGCTGCTGTTGGATGCATATGGATGAGTTCAATTATCGTTAATAAATGTCACCTACAAGTGTTTCATTCGATTGGAAATGCACAAAAAAACAAAACACATGTATTCGTTTTACGTCAAATATGTACCAGATAACTAAAAAGTCATTAATGAAAAATTAACTGTATCCTCTTAATGGTTAATTAGTTTTGGAAAATAATCCACAAAATAGATTTACTAATATTAATGATGTTTTTGTAGGGGAATGGAAAAAATGTAACATTAAAAATCAATGTTCATATTTTTTTAAAAGATGCCAAAAATAATCACTAGATTTAGATATTTAATTACCAGCCTGCAAAAAAAAAAAATATTTTTATACCCACACCACAATAGTGGAGAGGGAGGTGCCGATGTGTGTTACACCTTAAAATATTGATCCTAAACCCACCTTAAAGTATACCGATCGACTCAGAATCACTTTCTGAGTCGAACTAACGATGTCCGCCTGGCTGGCAGTCCATGTAACCTTGTGCGCAAAGTACAGGTCGCAATTTTGGAGATTGAAAATTGGGCCGAATCGTAGGACTACGAGGGATGATAGGGGGAAATGTCTTCCTCTCAGAAACTATCAAACCGATTTTAATGAAATTTAAACCATAGATAGATCCATATCTATATGGACACAAAAGGTATACAGTTTTTCAAAAATAGGACCAAGGGGGAGATAGGGTAAATTTCTGCCTCTCGCAAACTTTCAAACCGATTTTAATGAAGTGATAAACATAGATAAATCCATATTTATATGGACATCTAAGCATGATGCGTTTTTAACCCTAGAAAGATAACGTTATTTTTTTGTACTGAAAAGATAACGACACGCCTGAAAGACGTATGCTTGTTTCTATCCTTTAAAGGATATCACCGAAAATAATATTGATCAATTTTTTTTGTTAAAAACATTTATTTATTCTATTTCTTTTAAAAAAATATAATTTTTAAACAGAAAATTACAATAAAAATAAAATTAAAAAGAAAATTCAATTAGCAATATCAAAAATTAAAGAGTTTTTAGAAAAGGACTTCAGTTGGGTTCTAAAAACTATAATAACTGTTTTCTTTTTAATAAATAATGTTATCTGTATTAACTTATATAAACAAAAAAAAAAAATTTGAATAACATTATGTGCAAGATTTTCAAATTTAAGTTTTGTGGTCGCCACATACAAGTATACCGTATTTGACACATACCATTTTGGACATAAGTTTATTTTCTGATGGACAGAAGGCACCGTATTATCTCTTTTTTGATTAACGCTGTTCTCCGCTACAACCTCAATCATAGGTCACTGCATCTGGTAAAATTTGTTCAATGTTGTCGGTCAAAGTTTTCGATAAAATAGGAATTTCCAGCCTTAGGGTTGAACAATTTATGGAAATTTCGGCACTGGTCCATTGAACAATTTCCGAAATTATTTCGGTAGTAAAAAAATATCGAAGCATGAAATTGGGTCGTACAGTGATTTGCAATCCCGAGTTGGTCCTCTTGCCGTACGAGCTGTATTCATTGAAGAAACTCGACCGTCACTTTGATCCTTCGATGCAGCCCACTTCCTTTTACTTCTTAAAGTGGATCGAGATATCGTAATAACGCAGCTATCGTAAGAAGTAGTAAAATTTTAAGGTTCTTGAGGATTTTCCTGAATCGGTGGTATATTCTCGTCAGGCTCAATGATGTCAAAAGCTCATCTTCTACATCGCTTTGAAGACTATCCTACAATAACTCATCATCCGATTCGCTTACATTTTCAAGTGAAACCGAGTCCTCCAACACGCTTTGAAAAACAGCGCCAAATTCTGCATGGTCCAATCCGCGCTTTCAACACATTTTTTGGAAAATTCCTTTAAATTCAACCAAAAAACAAAGTTATATTCGCTACACGCAGAGAAAAAATATGGTTGGACATGGTTACGGCAACAACAATATGTTTATTGTAACAATATATTGTTATCGTACACAAATAATTGTTATTTTTATTTAATAACAACAATATTATAGTTACTGTAAACATATCAATGTTTATCGCAGTTATAAATTTGAGTATTGTTGACCGAAAAATAATTATTTTTCTAACAACTAAATTATGATAACTTTCAAAACATATTATATTACCCACAACCATATCATGATATTTAATAGCCATAACATGATAACTTTCTACACATTTATCATATTTTGTTTAAGATGCAATCAAACTATTTTTACTCTAATAATGTTATGCTAGCGCCATTTGTAAAATTATTTTGAATCAGTTGTTGCGTTTGTTTTATATGTGAGCGGTTTAACAAGATAAATTACCATAAAAAATAATAAATTTAAAGAAATTAAAATAATTAATAATTAATAGTGCAAAATATCGTAGTAAAATCCAACAACAAGAAAAATTGTAAAAAGCCACAAAATAAAAAATCGATACATAAAAATTTCAATTTGTTTTGTATTGTTTGACAGTTATTAAAGGAGCTGTATCATAATATGATTGCTTCTAAATTTATAATGATTTACATGATGATAATATGATTACTTATTAGCTTATTATGATTAACATGACAATAATATGATTAATTTCTTAGCTTATTATGATTGACATGACAATAATTTGTTTAATTCTTAACTTAGTATGATTAACAGAATAATAATATGATTATGGGGAAAAAATTATGATGTAATAGTACGAGTATATTTAGTCATAATATGATTCAATAATAATCTTAATATGGTGACTACAATCATGAATCTTATCATAATATGTTGCTCTGAGAATATGTTTACCACAACCATGTTTTTTCTTTGCGTGTACAAGAGTAACACTAAAGATAACGATAATTTGTGTTTATTTCTCAAAAAATACATAACTTACAACATAAAAACTGCCACCACCAGTTTTGAGAAAGTTGTATGTTAACAAATGTAAAAGTAAGAGCACAAAATTGAAAAGGGGTACGTCTCGCAGACGTACCTTATCTTTCTAGGGTTAAATACTGTGGTCTAGGGTATAATATGGTCGGGCTTGACCGACTGTACTTTCTAACTTGTTTAAAGTCAATATTGCAATAATTTCCTAAATCCTTTGAAACGCATAACATAAATACCAAATCTCATTCATGCCCCACGATTTAGAAATATCAGATAAAACAGGTTCCCGCCAAACGATGTATATTGGCTCTTAAGTTTTTCAGGCTAATAAGCCTTAAGTAATACATCAGCACATAAGAAAACTTGTTGCGTCTCAAGTTAAAAACAAAAAAAAAAAAATGTTTTAAAGAAGTCAACCGATAAAAAAAGGAACAAATTTAGTCAATCCATTTTCAGTTGTATTTATACCCACACCACAATAGTGCGTTTGTACTATTTGGCTGATATTATTTTCAGAATAAAATTCATTAGAAGACTTTATTAATATGTTTACTGGGATATCTATCACTTATAAAACCGCTCCCTCATATTTTTTCAGTGCCTCAAAAATAGTTTCTGACTTATATTTATATATTTTTCATAGATCGGATGCAATGTTTTACTGGAGTGAACTTTAGTTCAAGTTTTAAGGTGAACCTTTTTACTTTGTTCATTTAAAAATAATAGTTTTGTTAAAATTTTAACCCATATAGACGATAAGTATAAAAAAATTAAATCGAAAACTTTTTCCATATCCTGCTGACAAGTCCACACGCAAAGAAAAAATATGGTTGTGGTAAACATATTCTAAGAGCAACATATTATGATAAGATTTATGATTGTAGTCACCATATTAAGATTATCAGAGAATCATATTATGACTAAATATACTCGTACTATTACGTCATAATATTTTTCCCTTAATCATAATATTATTCTGTAAATCATACTAAGTTAAGAAGTAATCAAATTATTGTCATGTTAATCATAATAAGCTAAGAAATTTATCATATTATTGTCATGTTAATCATAATAAGCTAAGAAGTAATCATATTATCATCATGTTAATCATAATAAATTTAGAAGCAATCATATTATGATACAGCACCTTTCATAGCCGTCATAAAAATACAAAATAAATTAAAATATTTTTGCATCGATTTTTTATTTTGTGGCTTTTTACAATTTTTTTAATGTTAATCAAATAGCGGAGTTCAATATACGGCTTGCAAAAGAGCAAATGAAAAATCTCTGGTTTTCATGGGCAACCGCGTGTGTCCATTTTTTCGATTTTAAGATGTTGATGAAATATCGTAGCACTTTTATAAAATATAACGAAATCTCTGTGTGTTTTGTTGTTGGATTTTACAAAAAAACTATGATATTTTGCATTTGGACTAATACATCACTAATACTTGAATGAACTCCCCTAATATTTTAATTTTTTAATTTCTTTAAACTTATTTTTTTATGGAATTTTATCTTTTAATTGTTTAACCGCTCAGAAATAAAAAAACGACACAACTGCTTCAACATTATTTTACAAATGGCGCTAACATAATATGATTAGAGTAAAAATAGTTTGATTGCATCTTTAACATAATATGATAAATGTATAGAAAGTTATCATGTTATGGCTATTAAATATCATGATATGGTTGTGAGAATTATAATATGTTTAGAAAGCTATCATAATTAAGTTGTTAGAAAAATAATTATTTTTCGGTCAACAATACTCAAATTCATAATTGCGATAAACATTGATATGTTTACAGAAACTATAATATTGTTGATATTAAATAAAAATAACAATTATTTGTGTACGACAACAATATATTGTTACATTAAACATAGTGTTGTTGCCGTAACCATGCCCAACCATATTTTTTCTCTGCGTGCACGTGTCGTCACATGCATACATAAAGGGTTTTTAACAAGAACTTTGTGTTTTAACAGTGGCAACACCAACAACATGATTGTTTTGGCATTTAGTTTTTTTTGGCGTATTCGTAGAGATGCATTGGCAATTGTTACAATGAATTCAATTTTGCTCGAAAATCGCATTAAAATAATTAAAATCTACTATGAAAATGGTTAAAATTACATTTCGTAAAATTTGTGATATTTTCGGACAACATAATCGTCCATCTGAGACCGCTATTAAGAATTTGGTCATTAAATTTGAGTCGCCAGGCTCGATACAAAATGTGCCAACACCAATGCGTATTCGACCGGGTCGTTTAACTGAAACATCGCAGCCGTCAATTCCTCGCCGTTCTCAACAATTGGGGTTATCCAAAACCACCACATGGCGAATTCTGCGTAAGGAATTGGCTTTGAAGCCTTACAAGGTTCAACTGGTGCAGGAATTGAAGTCGACCGACCATTCACATCGCCGTAGATTCGCTCAATTCATTATTGTTTTATTTTTTTTTTTAGAAAACAAAGTTCTCGTTGAAAAACCCTATACATAAAAAGTTAAAGATTTAACAGCAAAAGTTCATCTATAAATTCAAATGACGCCATTAGGTAAAACTATAATAAATCTTCAAAATCTGACATTTACATTCCAAAAAAAAAAAACAAAAAATTATAATAAATAAATAACAAAACAACTCTCCGCCATCTTTTAACTTTCTCAGCATTTAATATTAAAATTAAACATGAATATCATTTGTTGCATTCATCATTTTTAACAAATAATTCAATGACCATGCATCATTTTAAACAGTTCGTTCGTTCATATAGACAAATACCAAATAAAAAGAATGAAAGAAAAAAACTCAATAAAATTCTCTTCAAAAAAATATGATAAATTGTTTTATACAACTGAAGTTAAACAAGCCAGCAAAAAAAAAAAAAAGAATTAAAAATTGATGTAACGATTAATACATCAACTTGTAATACAAACCAAACAAACGCAAAAGACAGCAAATAGAATTGAGCAGGAGGGTGTACAACAAAATGTGTTCGAACATTTTGGTAAAAAATCAACCAAAAAATGTTGACAGCAATTTTGAGAGCAAAAAACAATTCTAAACAACTTTAATGAAAACAACAACACCCTTAATAACTACTGCTTGTCTAGGACAACAAAGTGTGTTTGGGTGAGTGTGACAGGAAAAAGGAAATACTTTCAGTTGTCCTTTTTAGTTTTCTTCTATGTTTCGAATAGTTCTTAAGCGAACGAACTATTCATAATGTTGTTTTTGTGGAAATGTTGCTTGTGTTTAATCATACGCAAAAGAAAAATTTATTAAATTACACTGGTAAAAAATTTTGCAAATAAAGAAATTAGAGTTTAATTTAAAAAACGTTACCATAAATATTTCTAAAAACGAAAGAAAAAGTAAACAAAATTAACTTCATAAGGTGATTTAATCAAATTTGACACATACACACTTTTCTTTACCCAGAGACGGAGTTTATTGAAATTGGGAAAAATCGTCCCATGATTTATTTTTCTTTTCACAAAACAGGAATATGACTTAATCTCTCTTAAATTTTCCCGCAGAGAAAATACAATACAAATTAAATAAATAAATCATAGCTTAATTAGGGAGGATAAGCTTGCTAGGCCTGGCACTACCTTACGGCTTCCACTGGATTTGGAAGGCGTTGGGGAGCCTCACCTCTCCTGCAAACTCGAACTTCAGCAATCGACTATAATTATTGCAATTGACAGAAGGGCCACAGCACTGGGTGCATCATTGCAAGGAAATTGTTGCCCCACATGGATGAAGGGCGAACCATGTTTCTACTATCGACGAACAAAAAAGACGTGTGTCTGTTATCACGGGACACACTCTTATTAAGTCTGATAGCCGGACATCTGCAAAGACGAAATTTAGGAGGAGTCCGTAGAACATCGTCTCTGTCAGTTTCCTGCACTCGAGAGAAGGCGAAATGGCCTCAGCTGGCGTTGAACTTGAATACATATGGGGGATTTCATTTCAGGTGACCCAATTTTGAAATCGATGACTTCCGATTTGGATGAAATTTGCATCAAGGTTAGTCCTATTAGATAGTATTTTAGACACACATTTTCAACAAGATCAGTGATAAAGTTCCTGAGTTAGAGGGGGTAAAGTTTGACATTTTGGCCATACAGGTGTTCTTCCTCATCCATGTAACTTACACCTTTTGGTGTTAGCAAAATTTGTCACAAGTAGCTTCGATAGCTATTTGATCAATTTTTTGAAAACAATGTTTTTGTTTTTTTAAATTTTTTTTTTTTTTTTTTTTTGCATATTTCATCCAAATCGGAAGACATCGGTTTCAAAATTTGGTCACTTGACATGGAATACCCCATATATATATATATATATATATATATATAGCCGATCTCCATCTTACTTTATCATGAGATATAGTCCTTAATTATTTTCAAGATTTTCCCAGCTGGTTTATTTTGGATTCTGTTGAACGTCACCATGTTGTATGTGGCCTACCGCATTCTCGGCCTCTTTGATGAAATGGGTTCCGTCTAAGCTCTTGTTTAGAGACATTGTCGTCACTGTGTCCGACCCACTGCCACTTTCGTTTACGTACCTCCGCCGTTGTTCGTAGCAGTTCGGTATTTAAGATGGTTTGTGGCCAAAATTTACATAAAGTTCTTCTTAGGCAGCGGTTGGTTAAAATTTTGTAGACGTTTTGTTATGTCACTGGTCACCTTCCATGTTGTACACCCATATAAGAGCACTGACTTAACATTGGCCTCGAAAATTCTGATCTTTGTGGCTTAACTGATTTTATTGCTTTACCAGATGGGAACTCTCGGGCGTTAACGTCAATCTCAGTACCACCATTAACAGCAATCTGGCATAAAAGATAGCAGAATTGATAAGTCGGGTAAAAATGTGCATAGGGGATGCTCTTGTTCCGACACGTAGCGTTTTGGTTTTTCCAGCGTTTATTTTGAGCCATGTGTATTGTAGCTTTTCCCAGAGTTCCAAGGTTGTTTGGTTTAGATCACTAAGCCTGTGGAAAAGCAAATATTTATCGACAGCATAAGCCAGATAATTTAGAATTTTTCATTGAACTTGGGCGCATTTTAAACTTCGTTTGTTCAGCGGTGGGGCCTCTGTTTAGTGAATCCCCATGATATCACAATGGATATCACAATGGATCATTGGATGACCTACCCACCATTAGATCACATACCTACACTCAAAAAAGTTTTACATTAACTGCTTGTAGTTTATTTTAAAAGTTTTTCGTTTTGTTAAAATTAAATCCAAATATAGTCATTTTTGTACGAAAATTATTTTTTAACTTTTTAGGCACGTCCCAGTAAAAACTTCGCTTACTTTTTCAAAATGAATAGCTTCTTTAACTCATTATTTAGTAGCTTTCTTCTGTAACTACATTTATAACAACTTCTATAACTACTTTTTTCTGAATGTATTAAAGTAAAAAAACAATGACTTACTTTAAAATGCGTTCATTTTGGGACATCCCTTGTAAAATTCATTGGTTCTTTCAGTAGAATTGTAAGTAGTGCCTTCATGTTTTTCTGATTACTCAACACATTATTTTGTAGGCGAAGTTTTTACTGGGGTTGTTTAAAAAACAAATGGCAAAAAACGAATAAGTTTCCGTTCATTTAAAATATTAAGTTATTTTTTTTTTGTTATTTAAAAAAAAAAACTTATTACGTTTGAATCAAGGCCCATTGAAAAGGTCTGCGCAAGAAGCCTGATGATCATTGTTTATGTTCTTTTTAGTTGTCAAAAGTTGTTTAAATTTTGCTTACATGTGCATGTTTACGTTTGTTTACGTTTATGGTATGCCACACATACACGTTTTTTCCTTTTGCTTTGTATATGTGGTAGTAAATTTTTGACAACTAAAAAGAATCGTTTTTTGTTTTTGTACAAGCAACAGACCTGATAGATGAGCCTTGGTTTGAATTTTTCTTTTTCGAAACAAAAGTTAAAATCAGTAATTTTTACTGTAATTCGTAAGTTATTTTTTAACATTTAAAAATAAACTGGTTTTTAGTCTGATTTAATTGAAAAATGAGTTGACCGGGTTTTAAATGAATTTTCATTGGTTTTATATTTCATTTTACGTTGATTTTACCAACATAATATTTTGAGTGTACTTATTACAAATTTCAGCTAATCGTCTTTCTCATGCTAGTTCCAGTCCTTAAATCAACAGCTGTGATCAGCATTTATCAGATTTCCGAAAAATTCATTAGTTTTACTCTCAGTGTATTCCTAAAACATTCCAACAAAGGGATTTATGCTCATCGATCAGTATTAATGAAGAAGTTTAATTCTATTTGTTTTCAATTCTTTTGTTTTTCATATTTGTTTCCTTTTTTCTTTTCTTTTGAAAAAAAAATGTATTTTGTCTATTACTCTCAGTGGCAGTTGTAAACAGTTTGAATATTTACCGTTTAGAAAAACTTTTACTTTGTCATACTCCTCTAAGCTTCCGTTTCCTTTTAGAAACTTTACTCACACATTAAGAAAATTAGCAAAGAGATACACTGAATTAAGCAAAACGTATGTCATGTCGCGTTTCGGATTTTGTTTAACTTGTTTTTTTCTAATTTCTTTTTTTTTATTTCCAGAAATTGATTTAGTGCTAGAGTTTTTCTCAAACTTAATCAATGTGACAACTTCAATTTGTAAGTTTCTACTCTTTTTTTCTTTGGTCTCTTGTGCCAAAGCGTTTGTGCTTGATTTAGCATTAAACTAAATTAATTTATTACAATATTTTTTTTAAGCAAGAAAACATTTTAAAAATTATTTGCAGCAAAAAAAAAATTATATTTAACTTACTTTCATGTAAAATTATAAGAAATTTAAATACTATAGAGAAAACTTTTCTTAGTCCTTGTTTCACTCTTTACTCCTCTAAATCAAATTGTTGCTCCAAATTATTGTCATTTTACTTGTTTGTGTGCGAACATTTGCATAAATCATTGTTTGCATTTGATTTTTAATTTGAAAGGATTAGCAATTTTTCAAAATAATGTGACATATGAAAATATTGGCTCGCATGTAATACAAAACAAATTCATTATTTTTTCATGCAATAAAAAACCCTACGCAAAAATAATGTTTTGTTTTTTTTTTTTTGTTTTTTTGTTGTTAATATTTAAATAGAGTATAATATACAAAACTATTTAGAAATATTGCCAAAACAAATTCAACTCAAAACCAAAAGAAGTACGATTAATAGGAACGCAAATGTAAGACCCCTTTCAGACTCGGCAAGTTAGTCGCGCAAGTTACTTGCCAAGTACAACAAAGGGTATACTAAATATTTTTTTCCTTAATCCGACCTTACCGCTGAAGTCTACAAACCAAGAGTTGTGAGAGAGACTTGCGCAAGTAACTTAACCCTTCGTCTTACTCATGAGTCTGGCCAGACCTTTTTCGATTTTAAATGTTATTTTAGTATATTTAAAACACAGGTAGAGACTTGAAATTTCAGGTACCCGTCTAGAATTTAGTTAACAATTAAAAGCTTTAAAAATATATTCTGGAAAGGATATATAAAGAAACTTATTCGAATATTTTACAGCACACATCACATACGTAACACATGTGGTCTGGCCAGACCCATATATATTTTGTATAGAAGATGCCGTATTTTTAACTTTCTTTCTTGCTGTTTTTAATTATTTTTTGTTAAATTATCTGTTATTTATTTAATTTTATTAAACACACAAACTAGTAGCTCCATCTAGTTCTCGATTTGAACAAAAAACCCAATAAGCACAGTAACTAGTAACTCGCGTTCAGAAGCTGATTTTTACATGTGAAGAGTGGAGGCTAATGACTTAGAACATAATAAAGCTGCTGAGGAAGATTATGAAATTCAACCGTTCACAGATAAACAGAATGATGATGTGGATTACGTTCCAAATAAGAACGATTCATCCGGTTCTGAAAATAATTTGTTCATAAAACCAAATGAATCGTTTGCTTCAAAGGACGATGAAGCAGAACCAAATGTACAAACTTGTCAACAATACTCTCCCCATCATATATTTATGGTAAAGATTGACCAAAATGGAATAAGCAGCAACTTAATGTTGGTATATGCTGCGTCAAAATAATATGCGTTTTGTATTCGTTTATTTGCTTGAAAAGGAACAATGTTTGAAAATTTGCAAACGAATTGGTTCTATTTAATATGTATTGAAAATGGAATATTCATATACTCCAAAAAATTTTTGTTCAAAGTGTTCAGATTGTCAGCAACATTCTAAATTTAAAATTACATGTTTCAGTTGCTACGGAAATCCACAGTGCTTATACATGTATGTATTTTATTTCTCTTTTTAATTGCAACCCTGCAAATAATAGGACCAGTTCAAACACGCGTGTAAAGAGTAGCCCACAAGGGACTAGCACTAGTCCAAAAGTAACCTAAGAAAGATTTGATAGGTCAAAATATGTTAATTTGTGTATTATAAACAAAAACAATATGAATATGTACGCATAATATTTCATAAAATGAATTTCATATTTTATTTAAATTATAAAAAAAATTTGGTTTTATTTATTCAAAAGTTGGTTGGGTCTGGCTAGACTCATGCGTTACGAATGTGAAAATAAAAACATGTGTAAGACCGAGGGTTAAAGCACCCCATACACGATTCAATTCAGTTGTCAACTGAGTCGGTTGTTCTCCAGATCAAAGCGTGTATGGCTTTGTCAATTGATTAGTTTGACGGTTGTCGAGTTGGTGGAAGAAAAATCAAAAGATTTTATTAGATTATCTCTTTTCCCAACGAAAAACTACACATTAAAGAAATTTGGTTTTTTCAATTGGGGGATTCACAAGGTGTCATAAAGTCATAAGTCTTAAAATAATAACATGAAAAAATACGACTCTTGTGAACAACCCCCCTCATAATTTAGTGTGCTATTTTGAATTTAAATAAATTAAAAAATATGACTGTTGTGAACAACCCCTCGTAATGCAGTCTGGTATTTTGAATTTTAACCAGCTGATTTAAAACAAATATAAAAAATAAATATTTACGTAACATCATAATATTTTTTTATTCTGAGTAAATAAATTAAATTAGATCTTACCTGACTATTTTCCATTGTTAAGACGCAAATCTCAAATTAATTTTATTTTGTTTGTTTACCAAACATCAGAGTCCTACGCCGATATAATTTTACGCCGCAAGTGTTTTGTTGCAAAAGTTGCTAGCCGCATGTCAAACTCGGATATTAGCCGGATAAAACTATACCATCAACGGCGACGGCTACTAAAGCGGTTCGGCTCAGCCACTCAGCGCATATCTCTTCTGATTAATTACGACAGCACAATAAACATAGCAAGCAAAGTTCTATTAATTTAAGACACTTTTTGTTTACAAAGCAACAACAATATTTTTAAACCATTGTAAAATGATAGAACATTATGACAATAAAACATAATAGCACACCTTGTGAATACCCCAATAGTCTAATTTAGTTATTTTCCTTTTATTTGCTGTACAGATAAATTCAATTAGCTGACTCCCAGCTTTAACATGTATTTTGAGAGGTGTTGCCAGCTGTAAACAATGTTTTTTGTCGGTATATTGAGAAACCCAAAATCGTTAACGGACAGTTTATCGCTCTAATAAATTTTTGTTGACATTAAGTAACAGCCAGTTTATCGATACATTGAGAAAATGGCCATAAGTCTTTCAATTCGATTGTACTGTGTGTGCTCGAGTCTATTGGTTAGCTGTCAAAATTAATGTTTGTAGTTTTCTTTTGCAAAAAAAAGTTAAGTATTTTTAAAATTGTCTTTTATATCATTAAATTTTAAAATTAATTTGAAGTCTTTCAACTCAGTTGATGAAGTGTGTGGCCAAGCATCAATTCAGTTGAAAGACTCAGTTGACAATGAATTGAAAAGTGTATGGGGCGCATAACGAGTGTTAAAGAGGTCTAACAGTTTTTCCGCGAATCACGTCCCGTTCGAGAAATTCAAGTGGATATTTTTTAAATCACAATTAAGAAAAAAATAGTTTGCATAATGTCGCAAAATAAATCACCATATCGAAAGATGCTATAATTACGTCAATAATATTACGACAATCATATTTGACTTTTGTGAACTAGACGGCTGCAGTATAAAAACAGATAAGAAATGTAGCTCTATACTCAGCTAGAGCGTAGAATAATTGTGTCAACAACGGAGAGGACGATTTTGAGTCGAAAATCGTCATGAGCGATGAGGCGCATTTTCATTAAAGCGGTTACGTCACTGAAAATCCGCGTGATTCTTTTGGTCAAAAAGGTTCTTTATAATTTATAGGTACTTTTTGATTATAATAAACTATTTGTCAAAAGGCATTTGTTTAAAAGGTATTTTTTTAAAACTTTATGTAAAAGAGATACTTTTTGTAAATAAGTAAAAATGTACTTTTTGCTTTAAAAGTACTTTTAGCTTGAAAGGTACTGTTTTTAAGAAATGTACATTGTGTTTAATGGGTTATTTTGGTTCAAAAGTCACTTTTTGTTTAAACTGTACTTTTTGTTTAAAAGGTACTTTTTGCTTAAAAGGTACTTTTTGTTTAAAAGGTACTTTTTGTTTAAAAGGTACTTTTTGTTTAAAAGGTACTTTTTGTTTAAAAGGTACTTTTTGTTTAAAAGGTACTTTTTGTTTAAAAGGTACTTTTTGTTTAAAAGGTACTTTTTGTTTAAAAGGTACTTTTTGTTTAAAAGGTACTTTTTGTTTAAAAGGTACTTTTTGTTTAAAAGGTACTTTTTGTTTAAAAGGTACTTTTTGTTTAAAAGGTACTTTTTGTTTAAAAGCTACTTTTTGTTTAGAAGGTACTTTTTGTTTAAAAGGTACTTTTTGTTTAAAAGGTACTTTTTGTTTAAAAGGTACTTTTTGTTTAAAAGGTACTTTTTGTTTAAAAGGTACTTTTTGTTTAAAAGGTACTTTTTGTTTAAAAGGTACTTTTTGTTTAAAAGGTACTTTTTGTTTAAAAGGTACTTTTTGTTTAAAAGGTACTTTTTGTTTAAAAGGTACTTTTTGTTTAAAAGGTACTTTTTGTTTAAAAGGTACTTTTTGTTTAAAAGGTACTTTTTGTTTAAAAGGTACTTTTTGTTTAAAAGGTACTTTTTGTTTAAAAGGTACTTTTTGTTTAAAAGGTACTTTTTGTTTAAAAGGTACTTTTTGTTAAAAAGGTACTTTTTGTTTAAAAGGTACTTTTTTTTAAAGGTAATTTTTGTTTAAAAGGTACATTTTGTTTAAAAGGTAGTTTTTGTTTAAAAGGTACTTTTTGTTTAAAAGGTACTTTTTGTTTAAAAGGTACTTTTTGTTTAAAAGGTACTTTTTGTTTAAAAGGTACTTTTTGTTTAAAAGGTACTTTATGTTTAAAAGTTACTTTTTGTTTAAAAGGTACTTTTTGTTTAAAAGGTACTTTTTGTTTAAAAGGTACTTTTTGTTTAAAAGGTACTTTATGTTTAAAAGGTACTTTTTATTTAATAGGTACTTTTTGTTTAAAAGGTACTTTTTGTTTAAAAGGTACTTTTTGTTTAAAAGGTACTTTTTGTTTAAAAGGTACTTTTTGTTTAAAAGGTACTTTTTGTTTAAAAGGTACTTTTTGTTTAAAAGGTACTTTTTGTTTAAAAGGTACTTTTTGTTTAAAAGGTACTTTATGTTTAAAAGTTACTTTTTGTTTAAAAGGTACTTTTTGTTTAAAAGGTACTTTTTGTTTAAAAGGTACTTTTTGTTTAAAAGGTACTTTTTGTTTTAAAGGTACTTTTGGTCTAAAAAGTACTTTTTGCTTAAAAGATACTTTTTTTTAAAAGGTATTTTTTGTTTAAAAGTTACTTTTTCTTTAAAAGGTACGTTTTGTTTAAAAGGTACTCAAAGCCACTAGTTAGTGCGGCGTTCACTCGGGAAGAGTATTGGGCGAACTGGCCGGACCAGCAAGACCGCTGGACGTAACAGACCCAGACTTCTTTCTTTGGGGCTGCCTGAAGTCGGCCCTGTTTGCCAACAAGCCCTTAAGAAAAATTTTCCGAAATTTAAGGAAAATGCGATGAAACGGGTATCAACCAGGGACCGAAAATAACAGTTATAAATGTACGTGATTTAATAATTTAGTTGACTTTCAAAAAAATAAAAATAAAAAAATAAGTGTTTTCATCTGACTATATGAAAAAAGGCATAACTGTTACGGTCCCTGGTATCAATATGGCGACTGCCATTTGGCGGATATCATATTTTCCACCACAAATAAAATTGTAAAGGTCCACCTAAAGATTTCCTACATTACTCAAATTTATTTTTTTTTATTTAGTTCAAAAATTATTCCAAAACAAAATTCGATAACTAATTTAGCGCAATATTTTACTTAAGGAATGTTCACATTTAAAACATATTTGACGAAAAAATCGGAAACAAGCGTGACCACTAAATTGATCAACCTTAAACTTTGATTTTAAAAATTTTTGTAGGCTCACTTAACTTTATTTCTTAAAAAACTGGTAGAATCTAACTAATAAATTGCTAAAAGCTATTTGATCAAGCAAACGTTATGCAATCAAACAAATGCTTAATAAAAATAGTGGTTACGTGTGGGGCGTCAAATATGTATTTCTTAAGTCTGGCCAAAGCTTTACATTTGCAACTCATTAAAAGGAATCTAAAGCGAGTTTCAAGTTACCCACAGTTTGAACTTTTTTCTCCCCGGTTGCAATCATTACCTCTGACTTCATCAAAACTCAAGCCTGCGTTTATTTAATTTAAGAACTGGTAGACCTGTCTTCTGTGACAGCTGATTTGACAGTTCTCGGTCGTTTAAAGGTTATTTTACGTTGGAAATTGATTATGACTAGACTAACAACATTGGCAAATTCCTATAATTTATTCTAAAAATCATGGTTGAATTTAACAAACTTATGAGGCATTATGTGCATTTAAATTACCGTGACAATAGACAGAAGTACCGACCATATGATATTCTACACCACACAGTATTTAAAACTAAAATTTCGAGAGTATACCCTATTCGGGACCCATGGGCAGGCAATCCAAAACTAAACATGTTTAAATTATGTTAAAAGGTTGAAATTCAAAAAGTCGTTTGTGCCGAATATTCTTTAGATATCTGCAACTATGTTTTGTTTTTTAGAAAGGGGGCTTATATGGTTAATTTTTAACCTACCAGCAAAAAATTTTGTCATGAAATAGTAGAAATGGTAAAACTTATAAAAGGCCATTTGTAAAGGGTGGTTAAATTTTAAGGGCCGATGTTGATTTTGAATAAAACACAAATTATTTAGATAATTACTGCCATTTCTGTTTGTAATAATAATAATATTGGTATAGAACAAATATCGGCCAAATGGTCGCTGCGACCTCGGTGACACACCTCCATGCGAAAGTCTAAATTTTCGATGACGCTGAGGCATAGTTGAGGTTCTATGCCGTTAATGTGCCGAATTATCTCATCCTTTAGCTCTTGAATTGTTGCTGGCTTATCTACGTACACCTTTTCTTTAAAAATAGCCCCAAAGAAAGAAGTCCAACGGTGTCAAATCACATGATCTTGGCGGCCGATTGACATCGCCACCACGTAAGATAACACGGCTATTTAATTTGTCGTGCAAAAGAGCCATTGTTTCGTTAGCTGTGTGGCAAGTGGAACCATCCTGTTAAAACCACATATCTTCCACATCCATATCTTCCAATTCGGGCCATAAAAAGTTCGTTATCATCTCACGGTAGCGAACACCATTTACAGTTACTGCCTTCCCGGCGCACTTTTGGAAAAAAATACGACCCGATGATGCCGCCAGCCATAAACCGCACCAGACAGTCACTCTTTGTGGGTGCATTGGTTTTTCGACAATAACTCTTGGATTATCAATCGCCCAAATGCGGCAATTCTGCTTATTGACGTATCCACTGAGGTGAAAATGTGCCTCATCACTTAAGATGATTTGTTTGAAAAATTGATTATCCACTGTTGCCTTTTCTTGCCACCATTCTGACCATTGATGACGTTTGGAATGCTCAAGAGGCTTCAGTTCTTAAGTCAATTGCACCTTGTAAGCGTGTAAATGCAAGTCTTTATGTATAATGTTCATCAACGATGAGCGTGAGAGGTGCAACTGTTGGGCACGACGACGAGTTGAGGTAGACGGCTCTTCAGCCACACTATCGCGAACAGCAGCAATATTTTCTGCAGTACGAGCATGCACTGGTGTTTTCACATCTCCTGCAGACCCGTTTTGCTCAAATTTTTGCACGTTTTTTCCGATTGTATGCACATTTGAACGAAAAAATCACGAAGTGCACGATATGCATTTTGATTTGAACGCACATTTTCAAAATAAGCCTGCATAACTTTAACGCGTAGCTCGATTGTGTTTCTTTCCATGGTTTAAATTGTCAAATGTAAAATTCAACATCGGCGCTTAAAATTTTAAAAAATTTAACATGTAGCAGAGCCCTTTTATTTTGACAATAATGCTAAAAATGATAAAACAAAATTTAGCCAGTTTTCCAAATAATTCTTTTTTTCTTTTCAAATTAAAAAAAGAACACATTCCAGAAAACACTTATAGTGACAACACTTTTACAACGATCATAATAACTGGCCTTTTGTTTACTGATTATGGATGCTGTTTTTGTTGCCGTCTTTGTTGTTTTGTTTTTATAGTTGTTGTAAATTGCAAAACTAATAGAAAGAAAAAACTTGCTTTTATAAGTCTAACAAGTTTTCTTGCCCTCACTTAAGAACGAGACTACATTTTATGTTTTCCTATAGACGAATGTAAGCTCTTGGGCATACATTTGGTAGTATCAGCTTGTAAACAAGTCTTCTGTATTAACTTCGACTGCTTACTTGCTGCTTACTTTGGTATATAATTGTAAAAGTATGGGCAATATGTGTATAAATTTGTTTTGTATAGTTATGTTTGAATAACGTTTGTTTATAAACCCTTAAGATGATTTTTTTTTTTGGAAATCTTAAAACATAATTCAAGATAGGCATGAATAAAAACTAACAAGAACCTGTATTAAAATATTATATTAAAAATCCTGTCCAGCGTCGAGGCCAAGCAGATAATTTTATTATAAAAATTAAGTAACCTGTAAATCTTTTATTGGTTTGATATCTGTTAACCATAAACTAGTGTTCGAAAATAAACAGTACATTATTTAGAGTTCGGCTCACACACCTAAGAACGATATCTATGTTTTTAAGGGAACGAACACAACCCTTAATACCGTCCGTAACTATTTTAAGAAAGAACCGAACATTATATAATTGTAGTGATACTGTAGACAAACATTATGCTTTAAAGTTCTATAATGTTTCGTTTTTTACATTGATAAAGAAATGAACAAAAAAACTTAGCTTGTGTGTGTATTGTGTATATGCCCAGTTAGCCAGTCTTTAAGACATCCTCGAAGACGGATGCACGACGTTAATTGCTGCACGACATGTGAGGGACAGCGGGAACAAATCGTCAACGACATTTTCGAACAAGTGTCGCGAAAATTGTGCAAGACACAAAGAAAGGCAATGTCGCCTACTTTATCGTAAACGACTACCTGCATGACAATGTCGTCTATTTCGACGTCCACGACAAAAATGTTTATATGGTTATCTAATCAGACAGTTTTTTAGTTTAATTGGAATTTTAATTTCTGTTATATGTTTTATATTCGACTCCTATAAGCAATCCTAAAGTTGACAGTGAAGTACTAACTGCATGTAATCCATTTTCCATCCCGCGAATCACTTCATCATCATTTTTGGTTTTACTGTTTAGAACTAATTTGTAAATTTTTTGTAGGTATTTAAATCAACAATTAAAAAAAAAAAGAATGTGAGACTTTTAAGAATACAAAGCAAGTGATTGAATAGCATTCAGAAGCTTTTATACAACACAACTTATAAGACAGTTTCGCTCATACTGTCCCACATAAAGTTTAATAGAGAACAACTTATAAGGCAAAGTCGCTCAAACTGTCTTGCAGGACGATTTCCTGTAAATTGTCTTCTAGAAAACCTAAACAACAGGTGACAAGTCGTGCATACATCATTGGCGACGATGACGTCAACGGCAATCTGGCCAACTGGGTGTTTTGTTTGTGTAAAACTATTTTGCTGGTTTTTTGTTTTTTTTTCGTATGTATATTTTGTTTTTTAAAAAATGTTTGGTTTTATTTTACCAGTCAAAAGCTACGAACATTAATGAGCCGAACAGAACACAATGAAGTTTGTGGTTAAAAAAAAATAAACCGAACGGAATTGTTCTCATCTTTTGTTGAGTTTGATAAAAACAGTAATATTTTTGTGTTCGAAAGATGACGTTATTTTTTTTAATGATTTTCTACACAAACACTATTAGCGTTTGTGTTTTCCACAAATCTGCCGAACCGAACATTAAGAAACGATATGTAGTGTTTGTTTTCGAACACTGCCCTTAACACTTACATATAGGCAGCCAAACAATTTCTAGCAGGCTCGTAGAAAAAACACATCTAAAGAAGTTTCGAGAATTGACGATGAGATTAATGTAGTCGATGGTAGAAAACGTTTTTTTTTTTTTATATAAATATGCAAACATAAGTTTAATGTTGTGTTGCTAAGATTTTTTTCCTTTAAAACAAAATAGAAAAACGAATAAATATAAAAAACAACCGAGTTGGTCATGTCTTCAAGACATCGTCGACGACGCGTACAAGATCCATAGTAAATCCCTGACGACATGTTGGCGACAGCCCATGCAAATCATCGACGACTTTTTCGAACAAAGGGCACTCAAGTCGTACACGACAATATGAGCGACATTTAATGCATATTGTCGTTAATGATCATTGGCGACTATATAAACGGCTTTTTTCTCATAAAGTCGTTAATGCCCGATTAGCGAGATTACTTTAATATTGTCGTTGATGACAGTATTGTGGACACTGTCTACGATTTAGTCGCTGATAGGTAAGTGACAATTAGGGATGTAACGAAAACCGATATATCGGCGATACTACAGATTTTCCGAAATAACCAGGATAAGGGGAACGGGAAAAGGGGTCTACCTTGAGGATAAAGATACTTCAAGTTCAAATAGGTTTCCTGACGACTGCAGTATATTTTTGGCGGAGGTTCCAGCGATTTTTAAGGCCGTATAATTGGTAAAAGGTAACATTGCTGGGGCTCGACGGTCACTATATATGGGCATTTCCGTCAAAAGGTCCACCGTGACCGAAAATTAAAAAGTTATTAAAAGCTGATTATTTTACGATATTGTTATAGAGAAATGTTCAGATTTTACTAATTTTATAAATTCACCCATAAATTTGTTCACTTAGATGAACAATCAGACTGCAAAGTTGTGCAAACGTAATTTCTTATTTGTGAGAATGTTTTATTGTATGTTTTCTTTAATATTTATCTTTCTTAAAAGCGGTGATATTTGAAAAAAATTATTCCAAAAAAATTTTCTTACATGGTCTGTAATCTAAGGAAGAGTTCAAAGAGAAATATGTAAGTCGGATTAACGGTAAATTTTTATTTTATTTTGATCATTATTCAGTTTTATTATTATGGAAAAAATTTCAAGTTCGAAATGTCACGTATCGACCCTGATTTTGGCTTAAAAAAAAAGAAAATACAGAAGATTTTGGAATCAAACCAAGACATTTTAATGTTACATTGCTACGTAAAATTCTCAAAGTTGTTTTACCAAAAAATTGGGACAGGTTTCGCTGAATTATGCCTTTTTGTACATGGCCACAAAAACTACTTCTGTTTTTTTCGCGTTCGAACCGCTACTTCTTTTGCCATTATCTTTGACCTAGAATCGCGCCCTCCATAAACTTTAGCATAGATAACAGTGCTTCATTAGTGCTATAATTTACGGGTTAATAGAACGTAAAAATATTTTTTGCTTAAAATGTTATTGCATTTTTGATGCGTACGACTGTCACGTTCAACACTTTGGAATTACCCATATGTGGACAGTTCTAAGGGCCTTGATGGGCTGTAAATTCAAACTAGTAAGGGAATGTGTTCTGAACTAAACATATGGCAATGTAATCAACAGGAACATTAATTTCTTTGTGCTTCTTGACCCATCATTTTTTTTACAATTAACGAACAGCCGAGAATAACGTTGTAAGTTAAAAACTAATTTTTTTTTTTATGAAAAATAATGATTATAAAAGCAAAATATCAAGAAATTTTAATTTTAAATTAAATACAAATTTAGAGTTTATAATTTTTTTTTTAGTAGAGGACAACGTAGGCGACCATTGCATGCATTTTGTCGTCATAGTGGTTTGAAACACGACAAAATTAATGCAATGGTCACTTAATTTGTCATCAATAAAGTATTAATCAAGACAAATTTAAAAAATGTCTCCAAATATGTAATACAGGCGACAAATTCAAAAATGTACTAAAGACATCGTTGACGACGTTTGCGTCTATGACCAATTTGCCAACTGGGAATATTTAATATGTATGTTTGTATGTATGTTTATATGTAAGTATGTATTAATAAATAAAAATATAATAAATGGCAATACTATGATGTCTACTTAAAAATTATTACCAAAGAGTGGGTTTCTTTCTAATGAAACCCATTCTCGTACTTGTCGAACGTTTCCAAGAAAGACAAACATACATAGATACGTATTATGTGAAGTAGAATGGGAGGTAATTATAAAACAATATATTTTCGAAGATTTATAACAATTGCGAATATATTTGTAAGAACAATAATGCGTTGTTGGCCAAAATGCAATGTCACTAAATGAAAATAGAAATAAAATATAATAAATTATTCTAAAGTTTTTGTATCTGTTTTGGTATGAAGGCGGCGGCGGCTCTATTGTCAACAGCTAATTAAGAAAATATCAGTGAAATGCCAAAAAGTTTTGTGGAACTATCAAAGATTTTAAAAAAAAAATTAATTTAAATACATAATTTGGACATGACAAACAAGTCTTAACACTTTAAAATTTGTCCAAACATTGAAAGGGAGTGGCAATTTAAAACAAATTGGTTGATTTTAAAATATTCGTAAAAACAATGCAAAATTTCATTCAAGAAAGTTGCTGTTAACTTTTTACCTCAAACAATTTTTAAACGGCAGCACATTTTTTAACGTAAATTTCAAACTAAAACAAAGTGTGTCCAAATTTTAGGTATCATCGGTCAATGGAAATCGCTATAGGGAGATAACCCGAAGCGTTTTCTTGCGGAAAACTTATGATTTAGACGTAGATAATATGTGGTTACAATAACATGGTGTCACTTGCCACAATGGATCTTCTGAAAAAACAGTACGAAAATTTAAGGCGACCAGATTTTGAAAATAAAAGTAGAGGACATAAAGAAAAAAAGTAAAAAATAAATTCGACTTCAAGATTTTTTACATATTTTACAGACAAATTTACATTCACATATTTATATACATATGGGCATTTCCCCGGAATGGTCTACCAGGATGAAAAAATTAAAGGTTGATAATCATTGTCTTTTATTGTTTATTATCAGGGAAACCAAAAATATGCAATTGCATGTATTTCCTTGTGCGACCAATGCAGGCACAAACAATATATTCATCCGTTTTAGAGTCTTTTTTGACTTTTGGCATCGATTTGTTAGTGCATATTTTTGCATATTTTACCGTTAGCAGCATTTTTGTGCATAATTTAGTTAAACGAGCTTTTTTGATACATTTTTTAGATGCTTAAAGGAGCTTTCGCAGAAAATTATTTTTTTTTTTGTTCGATATTATGTTACTTCAATTTCGCCATCTACATTTAATTTTTACTCTCAAATTGTAAGACAAAGCAGTACCCATGTTCTGTAACTTTAGTGAGAACTTCTTGCATCGAACAGATGTAAAACAAAATATTCCATCGTTTCTCTAAAAGTGAGAAAAATATGTGTCTGTCGTTACGTTATAAATGTCGTAATATTGCACTCGAAGCCGATGTGACATTGCAGACGTTCAGTACGCCAGTAGCACATATTGTTGACGGCGACCAAAATTTACCAAAAATTTAAAATTTTTCAACGACGGCGGCGAAAATACAACCGTCGGCTATACCAAATTGTGTAAAGAGCGACTTTAATGTTTGTTGTTTGCAAACGAGCTTTGAAGACATTCGTATATTTTATTAAAATGTTAAAAGCAAATTAATAAAACAATGAAAAACGTGCCAAGAACAAAATAATATTATTCTTTGCATTTTGAATTTTAAATTAGCTGAATTCACACCGAGCTTGTTAGTTTGTTAGTCGTTAATCGTTACTTTTTTACACGCATTTTGTTTTTGTATATTTAACGGGCTACCGCATTAACATTTAACAAATTAACGACACGGCACCCCTGATAAAATAGTTGTTAGTTGGTAACTCACTACTTACCGTCAGTAAACGTTATTTGTGTCAAAGCATGAGTAATTAAATGGTTGACAATTGTTTTTTTACACTTTCTCATGGCATGTTTTATTTTTTCCAGAATAATAAATTGTGTCAGAACAATAAATCAGTTGTTTTACTACGAAAGTTACCAGACTAACAAAGTTTTAAAAAGGGGGTCGTTCACAGTTGGTAACTTTAACAAATTAACAAACTACCGAGTAACAAATTAACAAGTTCGGTGTGAATACCACTATTGTTTTTTAGTGTTAAAATTTTTTCTCGCCCCATTTTTTTCGTGAGTTTATTTGACAGTTCAAAGCGGGAACTTTTCTCACCAAAATGTTACAGACACACTTTTTCTGTAAATTGGCGAGTAATTTCCTTACGTGACAGCTTGTACTCGCCAAAAAAATTACAGACACAGTTAAGTGAGAAAAACAGCTGTTTGTTTCAATTTATGGCAATTTTGTTTCATTTAACACATTTCAATCGAAAACTTTCTCGACGCGAGAGTTACAGAACATGGGCACAGGTTGTCATTAAAGATAAATGTTATGCGATGTGTATATGTAAGGATTCTGAGGATAAGCCAAGTAATAGAACCATTGTTACGTAAGGAACAGGCTGGCTTCAGACCAAACCGCTCGTGCGCTGACCATATAAATACACTTCGAATCATAATTGAACAATCTATCGAATACAACTCGCAGCTTTATCTTCTTTTTATCGATTTCGAAAGAGCTTTTGATACTGTATCCAGGCACGCTTCATGGAATGCACTCGCGGTCAAGGGTATACCTGAAAAATTAATAGGCCTCATAAAGGAGCTTTACTCAGACGCTGTCTCTACCGTACGCTTTAATGGCCAGGAGAGTAAACCATTTTAAACAACCAGAGGAGTAAAACAAGGCTGCGTCCTATCTTCCACTCTATTCCTAGTTCTGCTTGACTGTGTTATGGAGCAAACTATCATCGATTCCCCCCATGGTATCCGCTGGAATTTAAATGAATATCTTAATGATATTGATTATGCTGACGACCTTTGCCTAATGGTTCACCGCTTCTCTGATATTGAAGAAAAACTACACAGACTCGCCTCAAACGCCTCAAATGCAGTGGGTTTAAAAATGAACATAAAAAAAACTAAACTAATGCGTATTGGTTCAGTAATCGACACTCCTCTTACATTGAATGGAAATGGAAAAGTCATCGGCGACGTTGAATCCTTCAGCTACCTGGGCAGTATATTAACTAAAGACGGCGGTTCAGAAGACGATATCGTAAACAGAATAAATAAAGCTAGAGTAGCGTTCCACGGTTTACACAAGATATGGAGATCTAACCATATATCCAGAAAAACAAAAATACGTATTTTCAACTGTAGTGTCATGTCGATTCTACTATACGGTTGCACAACCTGGGGTACAACACAACATCAAATGGCTAGAATACAAACGTTCATTAACCGATGCCTAAGACAAATACACAAAATTTTCTGAACAAATTGGGTGACAAATGAGCAGTTGCTGTCAATGTCAAATTTGGTTTCTATCCCAACGGAGATAATGAAACGCAAATGGACGTGGAAAGGCCACATACTCCGAAGACCCGGAAATGATATCGCAAGAGCCGCCTTGGAATGGAATCCACAAGGACATCGTAGACCCGGTCGCCCTCGTAACACCTGGCAACGTACCCTATTGAAAGAATGCCATGTGTCAAATAAATCATGGAGTCAAATAAAATTCCTCGCTAATAACCGTCATGAATGGAGAAGATTCGTTGGTGCCCTTTGTTCTACTACATGAACTTTCTTTTAAATAATTCACAATCCTTGTGTATAATTATTATGAATAAAGGCAATAAAAAAAAAAATAAAAAATATGTAATACATAGAAATGTAGACCAATCTTTCAGTATATCGATCGACTTAAAATCACTTTTTAAAGTGATCTAACAATGTCCATCCGTCCGTCTGGCTGGTTGTCTGCCCACGTTAACCCTGTGCTCAAAGCACAAGTTCCAATTTTGTAGATAATTTGATCAAACATGTACGAGGTCTGTATAAATGGTGAGAATCGGTCTATAATTTCACATATTTCCCATAAAAACTTCTTTCCAAATAAGACTCTTTGTGTCACTAATCCATCTAATAATGATGGTATTTAAATAAAATTCGCCCCAAAAATATTTTACTGCCAATTAAATTATTTTTGAATCGTTTCCCATTTGCTCAAAGCTCCCATCCATAAAAAGCTTTAACTTCCTTTAAATGTTAACATTTGTTAACAATTTAGCGACCATACCTAAAATCCTTTTAGATAATATTCGGCGCAAACATCTCTTATATGAATTTTAACCTAATATGTGCTTAAGGGATTATATATTTAGGTTTTTTTTTTCAAATTTTGCTATTAAATTGTTTAATATTTTGTTTTCAAATTAGCAAGCTTTGATTTTTTAGGGCATATTTTCCAGTTTTTACTGCATATTTAATGCGCTAAACCTTGTTTTTAAGAGCATATTTCTGGTTTCCCTGTTTATAATTATAGAAAAAGTCTATGTTTTTATATAAGAATGGTTTCATAGCATATCTCAGCTGTTTTACTTAAATTGGGAATTGGGCTGGAAATGGGAAAATTTTATATTTTCTTTTTAAGCTACTTCTAAAGCAGTCATAACCACTCCATAGACTCGCGAGCAGTCAATAAGTGTATTTTTCACACAGACACGGCCGGCAATTCACATGTATACATCAACTTTGTTCGGGCCACTCCATGGTCTCGCAAGGCAGCCAATAATCGTATTTTTTACACAGACACAGTCGGCAATTCATATGTATACAACAACTTTGTTTGTTGCTTGGTTATCACTGTTCTAAACAAATTTTTATATACTTATTTTACATGCAAAAAATATGTTATGCTTGGACTCTTTCTTCACAATCTCTCTATTACAATCAATTGTAAAGTATATCGTCACCTAAAAGGCAAAATAACTTATCTGCAGTTTACAGGAGAAGGAAAAAAAACGTTATAAAATTGGAACTATTACCGATATTGAAACGAAAATTACACATTTTGATTAAAATGAAACCAGTAATAGATATACATTAGGGTGTCCCAAAATTTTTTTTTGTTAGAGGCTCAAGCATTATTTGAAAGCTTATAGCTTCCTGTATTTTTGAATTTTTTTTTAAATTTTTAGGAAGAGGTTTTGAGGTCGCGCAAATCAAGTCTTTGTTAAAAATCTGGTTTTTCGGCCTATTTTCAAACATGACTCATAACTTTGTCAATAACCACGTTCATTTAATTTTTTGACCGAATATTTCTAAAGAAAATTTCCCAAACTTTATTTCCATATGCAAAAACTTGAAGTTCCGGCAATATTTTTGTCCATTACGATTCCACATATTAAGTTCTTTTGTAATTTTTTAACAAATTCTGTAAAAAACGGTTTATTACTTTTCAAATTTATATGAAAGGTATAAAAACTAGTGACGCGATTTTGAATACCGATAAGTTCTAAACAAAAAAAAAAGAAAAACAAAAATGGAATTTTGGCCTACAGTTTCCGAGTTATACTATTTTTATAGTTTGTTCCTTAAAAATTGTATATTTCCATTAATTTTTATAGTTACGTTTTAACTGTCATTAACTTCTGACATTTATTGATCTAAACCGTTACACGCTGTCATTTTCACTTTCTATTTTATGTGTGCTCCAGGAGCTATCACTCGGGCTCGCTGGATAATGAAAATTAGATATTCTTTGAAAATATGCATTTTCCGAAACCAGTTGCATTCTTTTATAGACAAATCAACAGTTGATGCCTTGCTTGAATTAAGTTCATTTATTTTAAGAATAAATATCAAATATTGGTACCTCTGCCAGTGCCCTCGATACGCTCCTCTTAATGATCTGAGCCTATTAAAGGAATTGGATGGTTATAAAATTATTAACCCTTATGTGAGTGACAGGGTACCCGGGTAACTTTTTAATCTTTAATTGCATTTTTTGTTTGTTTGAAGTTTCTTAAGGGAGTGGAACCTCTTGAGAACTCTTGTTATTGTGTTTTAAATATATTTAAATAAACATTAGTTTAGTTTCTTAATTTGAAAGGGTTCTGTGGGTCAATTTATATTTTGCACCCTTAACGGAGTGACAGGGTACCCGGGTACCTAAACGAAAATATATAAAATAATATTTATTTTTTAGTATAACTTAATTTATTGTAATGAATATCAGCTTAAAAGCATGTTGAATTGAATAAACTGGAATATTTTTTTTATTTTTCACATGAATGAAAATTTAAAATTTAAAAATAAAAAGACAGTGTTAGTTATTTTGTACATATACATATTTCGTTTATATTGTTTATTCAAACAAAAGGCTTGAAGAAAGCACAAAAAATAAAGGGTGGTTAAATTGTAAGGGCCGATGTTGAATGTGAACCACACGTAAACGCCAAGTTTTCTTCCGAATTTTATTTGGCATTTCTCTATTTCAGACTTACTCAATTTGAACCATGGAGAGATACACAATCCAACAACGTGTTAAAGTTATCCAGACTTATTATGAAAATGGGCGTTCAAATCAAAATGCATATCGTGCACTTCGTGATGTTTTTGGTCAATTTGATCGTCCAAATGTTCGTACAATCGCAAAAATCGTGGAAAAATTCGAGCAAACCGGGTCTGTAGAAGATGTGAGAACACCAGTGCATGCTCGTACAGCTCGTACTGCAGGAAATATTGCTGCTGTTCGCGATAGTGTGGCTGAAGAGCCGTCCACCTCAACTCGTCGTCGTGCCCAACAATTGCACCTCTCACGCTCGTCGTTGATGAACATTATGCATAAAGACTTGCATTTACACGCTTACAAGGTGCAATTGGCTCAAGAACTAAAGCCTCTTGACCATTCCAAACGTCGTGAATGGGCAGAATGGTGGCAAGAAATGGCAACAGTGGATGATCAATTTTCGAAGAAAATCATCTTCAGTGATGAGGCACATTTTCACCTCAGTGGATTCGTCAATAAACAGAATTGCCGCATTTGGGCGAATGAGAAGAGTGATGAGAAGAGTGATTGTCGAAAAACCAATGCACACACAAAGAGTGACTGTTTGGTGCGGTTTATGGGCTGGCGGCATCATCGGGCCGTATTTTTTCCAAAATGAGGCCGGTCAGGCAGTTACTGTGAATGGTGTTCGCTATCGTGAGATGATAACGAACTTTTTATGGCCCGAATTGGAAGATATGGATGTGGACGATATGTGGTTTCAGCAGGACGGTGCCACTTGCCACACAGCTAACGAAACAATGGCTCTTTTGCGCAACAAATTCAATGGCCGTGTTATCTCACGTAATGGCGATGTCAATTGGCCGCCAAGATCATGTGATTTGACACCGTTGGACTTTTTTCTTTGGGGTTATTTGAAAGAAAAGGTGTACGTCGATAAGCCAGCAACAATTCAAGAGCTAAAGGATGTGATAATTCGGCACATTAACGGCATAGAACCTCCATTATGCCTCAGGGTCATCGAAAATTTGGAACATCGGATGGAGGTGTGCCGCCGTGGTCGCGGCGCCCATTTGGCCGATATTTTGTTCCATACATAATTGAGTAATACCAATATATCATAATAAAATAAAATTACAATAATTTCCTAAATAAATTGTGTTTTATTCAAAATCAACATCGGCCCTTGAAATTTAACCACCGATTTAGAAATTATATACACTTCACTATAAAACAAATCAGAAAAAAAAAAATATTGTACTGAGATCCTTGGAAGAAGGATTCACACAGAGGACGGTGAATTGAATGTTCGATACAACTTGCGCACGCCCTCCGAGTTTTTCTATTTTTTTTTTTTTTTTGACACATAGAGCAACTGCCGACAACTCATTTTACTATTACTTTCACGCAAAATTATATCGCACATCTCACTGGATAATTAAGTTTTAAATACGTCCTTAGGTGCTCCTATATTTAAGCCAGGATCAGGACCTCTGCGTTGCCGTAATTTCTGTTGATGTATTGGTATTCCGGATAGCGATCAAGACGCCAATGAGAACCATCCTTTCCATGGACTTTTGTTGTTTCTTCACTCCCGTCAGAATCATATGAATCCTCGTTGTCCTCTATTTATCCCATATGTTTTGCATCGGATGCTTCTGATATTATATCGCATATTTTCAGAATATGTTCACATTCGTTTTATATATCATTTGTATCTATGGAATCTAAGCGTGCTTGTTTAGAACAAGAAGCCAATGTTGTTATTGCACTTTACCTTCTTCTTGCGCTCACCGAACTTATTCATGTATGAACATAGTAATGTATGAAAGCAGTAGCGAGTAGATGTATTTGTCGATCAATCATAAAGCCAAAGGGAAATCCCCCGACTCGTGTTTATGTTAGACATTGCAAAAACTTATATTTTACATTTTGTTAAATGAATTATTGGGAATAAAAATCCATAAAAAACTCAATTTTGAAATTTTTGCAGATAGATAGATAGATAGGCTATTAGGTCTTAAAGATGGCGATATGTAAAGTAAATTTAAAAAAAACATATCGTCGGCTTAATATGCAAACCTGCTGAATCCACTTCTAAAGTAAATTGAGATTTTGATGTCGTGTGGTAGAGAAAGTTATGCCTCGTCGACCAGCATGTAGTTTTTCTTAAATTCGAGTCTTGAAGTGTGTCAAATCAATTATATTTTTGGCTTTCCTCTCAAGCAGTCAATAGGAAAAATAAAAAGTGTTTCCTGTAAAATTTGTTGAAAGGGAGTTAGCAGGTTTGCATAGAATTATTTTCTGCCAATTTGGTTAGAAAAGCGCATAGAGATAATTAAATACAAAACTATCTGCTTCGTAGGATTAACAAATGACTACTTTATCATTTTGTTGTTTAACCCTTTCGCACCTATTGGGACATATGTATCCCACTGAATGTTCCCAGAGTCCTAGGATTGAAGTTTTTCACTTTAAATGGTTCAAAACTCTCCCATTTAGTTATTTAAACGTTTAAGTACAATATTAAACAAAGTTTTGCTTATTATCATAACACGTGTTGGTTGGAGAAGTTTTTTGATCAGTTATCCAAAATGTATGAACTAGACCGTAAATCACAGAAATGGTGGAATAAAGTTTTCATAGATTGGTGATGTCAGCTGTAAATTCGTGGATCATATCTATGAATTTACAACGTTAAAAGAAAATAATTTCTTTATTTTGTATACCCTTTTTTATGTGTTTACGACTAATGGGACTTATATGTCCCATGCCAAACTCCTGATGGGACATATATGTCCCACCCCAAGCCTCTTCCCTGGGTAGGGGTACTCAAAAAACTGATAAATATTAGTTTAATATGCATATCTTTGTAAAAATATTGCATTTTAAAAGCTTGAAACTAACTAATCGTCTCCCGTGCCGAAAGGGTTAAAAAAGGAAGAATAGCAAAATTTTTCTTTTATGGGCTGTGGGCATGACCGATTTTAACGAACTTTATTGTATTCTAGAAAGTGTATATACCAGATATGAAGAGTTCTGCTGGAGTAGAAAAAGTTATATGGGTAAAAATTGCTTTGGATTGCAAGGGCGGCATGTGCGACCAATTTTTATAAAATTTCTTCTTTGTTTCTTAATCTAATTAATATGCATGCTTACAATGATCCAACTAACTAAAGTTTTTTGCACAACCGCTTCCCCCGGGGGTATGTTAAAGCACCTTTAGCAGTCAAAGTTCCTGGTGTTACATCCTCAGGGGAAGAATGGCATGGTTAAATATTAATCCAGTACGAATGTTATGGCATTCTTGAAATCTCATACATTTTAAATGCAGAGGCCAACTTAAATGGTAGTTTCGATCTTTATCGAATGCTGTAGGTAGCAATCACCTACATAAAAAACACCAAACGTTCACATGACAGAGCTCCTTGGGGTCCATTAGACTTCATTGGGCTCGAATTTGTACTTCATTACTTAACTGTTGGTGCCACGGGAGTCAATAGCCCTCGGTGTGGAAGCACCGGTGCGACTGTTGGTGAGGTCTCCGTTCGCATGAATCTTGCGAGAAATGCATCCTGTCTTTCAGGAAGCTTGGCTTTGCGGAAACATTGTTTTTCTGATAGGATGTTGTTCTTCAGTAAGTTGTTCACCGTCCGATGGGGGAATGCCTTTTTCAAGGCATGAACTCAAAAAGAGTTCAACGAAGAGCAGCCTTATTGACGAGAAGATACTAGCCGGGTGCATGTAGTGGCTGTGGTTTAAACCCAAAATCGTGGGAAGGTGAACATTCACATGGAAGGCTAATTGTTTACCCTTGTGGGAGAGCTCGGCCTGTAGTTGGCTGGAATTAATGAATGCTAGATAGCTCCGGCTTCTTAACAAGGGGTGGGTGAACATTTTGTGGTGAATTATACACTCGACTTGCTAACTGTGTTTGCAAATGGTCCTTCATTCATACAGGGCATGAGTTAAGTGCTTAATATAGCACACCAAGTGGTTCAGATCCAACGTGAAGCTAATTCGCAAAACAGGTATTCAAGTAAATATCGATATGAAAGTTTTTTGCACAAAAATGTATGAAGGAATCCCATTGTGCGGCGTTACTTACAAAACATTTAATTTCCACTGAATTGATATTTTGCGGTTTAAAAATATATTTTTTAAAATGAACCAGTTTAAGATTTAATTTTCTTTCTTGAATTATTGACATTCAAATTTGTGATATTTTGCCTTTAAAGGATCCGATCATAACAAGTACAAGCTCTTATTACAAGTGAAAATTTTCGATATTTTTTTGCTCTCAAATAGAAGATACAAATTGAATTAATTTCCAAGCCTTTTTAATTCTGCTGGTCTTGTGCGGTAAACAAGTCTGTCTCACTTTAATTTAGTTTACAATTAAAATGGTAATAAAATACTTCATTATTTCCTTAAAAATAAAAGAGATCATAAATTTAAAACATCATCGACTACCACCACGACATAATAGATATTACAAGAGTCAAGAATGGAGACAAGCAATTCCAATACAATAGAAGTCATCATCTCTCCTAAAAATCTACAAAGGCAGAGACAGAGACACACATGTGAATCAGTGGAAATTTCAAGTGTTTTCGAAGTTGTATCTGTAGTTGTCGTAAAACTAAAATCTAAATATTAAATAAACGATTCGTTGGATGGATGGGGTGTTTGTTCACACGGGCACACTTGATTTTTGTAGCAGACTTCATTGCATTTCATCCAAATATCTTCCATTCTCGTTCTTCTTCCAACCCCCGCCCCCAAAAGAAAAATGGGAATCATTTTTGTGTGAATAAACAAAAAAAAATATAAGTAATGAGTTGTTTTAAAAATTTGTATGCTTCAGTCTTAGAGTATTTTATTGTATTGAAAAAATTTCTTAAGAGTTAATCTTACCAGATGTTAATGGTGGTTTATTTTTTTTTTTCAGAAAAGAGAGGTGACATCATCATCGTCATCTTTGAGTTTGTGTGATACATTTAGTCATGTACATATTTGTGGAAGTTATACATTAATAAAATTATGTTTAAATATGGACTTTTAAAGAAACGTAGAAAACTAAAGTGTGTGACTGAGCAAAAAAACACATTTTTTCGGATCCCCCAATAGTTTTCTTTAATTTTGTAGGTTGATGAATGATTTAAGACTGTCATGTTAATTTTTTTGTTTATTATAAAGTTTATTTGCCTGAAACATTCGCTTTGTATTTATTCCCTTTTCCCACATGGAAGACAGGTTTAAGTGTAACTTTAAGATGTGGCGCCAAAAGTTGTGTGGTATATGTCTGGACTTCATAAAAGCTAGTTACGTGAGTGCAGTCTGTACTAAATTGAAAAGGAGTCAAATTTGTATACCCTTTACCAAACGTGAAAAATTTGTCATTCCAATTATAATTTCGACAATGTTAACATTTGGCCCTATAAAGTGCATATTAGACTGGTCGCATCTTGTATGGGATTTTTTTTTTTTTAAATTTAATTGTTTGCGCTGCTTAAAATATGAGGTTTGGTGTAAGAAATCATGATCAAATTTTTCAGGTCAATCCGACGGAGCCTAGCCGTGCCGGGTGGGGCCCAAAGTTCCCCATATTATAAAAAAAACATCTTTTCTATCAAATCTTTATAGTTATACTAGTTGAAAAGCCGAAAATCAAAAATATGGCTTCGTTACGATCTTCCGCAGAGAAAGTACTTCAAGTGTGCCAAATTGCAGCTTCCTATGTCATCAGATGGCTTCAGAAAGTTGCGGAAAGAATAGGACATACATGCAAACATCCTGACATACTAAGAAATTATATATTGTATAGATAGATTAACATATGTTCGCGCAACTCAAAAACGCTTTAGTTTATTGAAAAACTAAAAAAACCCGAAATTCCGCAATAAAATTTACTTTAAGAAAGTTAAACTTTGGTTTTCGAGATATACCGTTATTTCGAAAATTAAGGAGGTTGCACAACATATATTCGCGTAACTCAAAAACGCTTTAGCTTATTGAAAAACTAAAAAAAAACCGAAATTCCGCAATAAAATTTACTTTAAGAAAGGTAAAACGTCTTTCTTATATGCGCAGTCGTTTTAGAAACATAATTTTTTTTCTGGAAAAAAAAAATAAATTTTTTATTAAAATTTCGGAATTTTTGTTTTTAAAAATTCATAAAAAATTTAAAAATGCAGCTATGTTTCTAATATAATGCAGACATATAAAAAACAACATTGCAAACAAAACAAGCTATAAATGATTAAAATCTGTAAACAACTTTTGATTTTATGTATAATTTCTTATTATGTCAGGATGTTTGCATGTATGTCCTATTCTTTCCGCAACTTTCTGAAGCCATCTGATGACATAGGAAGCTGAAATTTGGCACACTTGAAGTACTTTCTCTGCGGAAGATCGTAACGAAGCCATATTTTTGATTTTCGGCTTTTCAACTAGTATAACTATAAAGATCTGATAGAAAAGATGTTTTTGTTTAAATTAAATTTAAAAAATGTCTTCTAGTTAGGCTCAAAGTATCGGTTCTTTTTAGCCTCTGGTGACCTTCGAACTGAAGCAGACCCCGAGCGAGGTAGTTAGGGTGGGCCATTAGTTTATCTATGCAGCTAATTGAATATTTTTTAATTTCCCCCTGGATAGTGGGGACGTTGAGATCTCTGTGGATAAGATCATTACGTATATACCATGGGGCGCAGACAATTTGTCAATATATTCTAGACTGTCTTCTTTGAAGCTTTTGGATGTTAGATGCGCATGCAGTTCCCCATAATTGAATGCCATATGTCCAAATTGGTTTTATGATGGACTTGTATAAGAGAATTATGTTCTCTTAAGATAAGTTTGAGTTTCGACCGATTAGCCAATGTTGTTGAGCTGCTTTAAAATGCATAGCCGTTATTTTCTCTTCAACATGCCGAGACCAGCTCAAGCGTCTATCTATATGAATTCCCAAGTACTTTACATGGTTTTCTACTGGAACAGTGATGTTATTTATTTTTACAGCTGGGCACGTTTGTCTTCTGAGCGTTAAAGTTAAGTGAGCACATTAGCTAAGTTCAAAGTTCTTCTGAAAAGGGGATTTAATTTACCCTTTGATATACATATCGCGACCTTGGACATCATGGTTCTATCTGAAATATTTTCCAAAAATGAGTTATGTTTCACATCGCTATAAACCGACTACGGTCTTTCGATTGGCCTTCTCAGTTTTTGTCTATCTCTTACAGCTTCTAAATTATTTGATAACACTAGGTTCTAACTACGCGTTTTTGGTTTGAGATTCAAGGGTCTTACCGAGATTCAAGGTTCTAACGGGCTGATAGAACATTGTTAGCTTAGCAGGCCAATATTATTTTGCAGATAGAACCATGTTGCTCATTTGTCATGTTGTCATTTTAGCGTTAACTCTAGAAAACGTAACGGTAGACGCGCAAATTTTGGTTTATCAGAAAAAAAAAATATTATTTTTTTTTCGTTTTAGAATAAAATCAAAAGTAAGTTGAAAGGTAAAATTGGTTATTATTAACCGAAGGAATGCCGATGGGTAAAGCTACTTGCATGGATACCCGACACGTAGGCCTAGTTCATGGTGAATCTTATCTACTGAGTGACAAATTGTACACATACCAGCCCATTCAGGTAGCAATTTGAGTTCATACTACAGCAATATTAAACACACCCACAGAAAAAACATGTTTCAATATGGTCACCTCCAACAACAAGAAAAGTTTAACCATATTATGTTTAATTTAACCATATTATTGTCAACGACATATGGTAAAAATAGTCCTCCATCAAGAAGCCACAACCATATTATGGTTGCCTCCGAACATATTATGGTTAATAATAACTTAAATATGTTTAACAGTTAAAATAGTATGGTTGGTTTTCAACCATAGCATGTTCCTCTTGAAAAAGAGGAAAATACTATTGTTAATTTAAAAACAAATAATTGTCATATTTTACCATAACATGTTTAGAGGCAACCATAATATGGTTGTGGCTTCTTGATAGGGGACCAATTTAATCATAATATGGTTGTCAGTGACAAAAATATGGTAAAACTAAACATAATATGTTTAAAATTTCCTTTAAAAATAGTTTTGTTGGAGGTGACCATATTTAAACATGTTTTTTCTCTGCGTGCACTCGCCCTTTGTGTAGATGATGGTTTTTTCTTCCCGCCTCAGCTTTTGAAAAAATGCTAGGCAGCAGCTGTTGAGTAGCAATAGCACCCAGATCCCCCCTCAGGCCGAACTCTCCCACAGATAGGGAAAAACAGCCCTTTAGCCCTTAGTGGGATTCTCAGGATATTTGTTCCAGCGGCTTACGGTTTAAAACACCACAAAATCACCGAAAGTATCCCTTCGTCAAAAAAGCATCTATTTGCAAATTGTGGACGAAAGTTCCACCTTAAATTTACTAGTTATCAGAAAAGTAAAACTTCCCTAAAGGCAGGAATAATTTCCCGCAAGCAGTATACTAATGGAGGTCATAACCAATAGTCAGTGCAGTGCCGTTTTACCGCTTTACCGGGGACTCTCGTGATACCACTTAGATTCTGTGTTCAGTCGCGATCGCAAGAGATAGTGAAGTTCTCCTGTGATCTTTCAATTTTGGATTTTTGTCGAATCCCAGGTATTGACTGCACCTGATGATGCCCCGGTGGATGTAAATGCAAAAGGTTAAATATCCTTAGGATGATCCCTATCCCCGGCGAGAATTACAAGAAACAGGAAAAAAGGTTCAACGGTAAAAAAAAAAAATTTCTTCTAAAATCCACATAATTAAGATGAAATTGAATACTTACGCTGAACCAAAAATCCAATGAAAATGTGCGTTAAGCAACCGAATTACGTTTATTAAAATATTTTCGTTGGCTCAACGAATTATTCGTTAATATAACGAAAATAATACCTAATAAAAATAAAATTTTTTTTATTTTAACGAATAATTCGTTGAGCCAAAGAAAATATTTTAATAAACGTAATTCGGTTGCTTAACGCACATTTTCATTGGATTTTTGGTTCAGCGTAAGTATTCAATTTCATCTTAATTATGTGGATTTTAGAAGAAATCGTACGTTAACATTCTCATTGGATTTTTGGTTCAGTGTAAGCATTCAATTTCATCTTAATTACTACATATTCTGAATCAGAATCCTTCTACCACTATGCAGATTTTTAAACGGGTCTAAACTAGCCAAATCATTTTAATGACTTCTCAGTCCCTGTCCACACTATGAAACATTTGTTGCACTACTAAGATCTGAGGTCAGCGGCAACAAATTTCAGTAGTTTTTCTTAAAGCAAATGACGATGCAGAAATTAGAAACTTTTATGTTTAATTTAAAAGATAAGTACTAAATCTATGTCTATTATCAATTAAACAGAAATTTAAATTATATTTCGACTAAAATACGATACAAATTTTAAAATTCAATATTATCTTACCCCTTCGCCACAAATACTCAAACATTTTTACAATTCAAACCTTTTTATAAATTCAAAATTCTTCAACTAATAAATACGTAAGAAAAACATAAAAAAGATGGGGGTTAACGGCTCAAGTTAATTTTATAAATACTTATGCAACACGTTTTCTTGATTAAAAGACAGCATAAAAATTTGAATTAAATTGGTTTTAATAAAAGAGTAAATAAAGCCAAGCCCAGTCAGCGCCGCAGACAGCAGCAAGGCAGAGTTCTCAATTAAATATCAACAACTATTTAAAACATCATAAAAATTGTGCTGCTGTTTAGTTTTAATAAACGTAATAAAAAAAAAGTACCTCGAATTCACTGGTTCTTTTTGTTCTCGGATCTTCATTTACACAACAAACGAAGGGTAATTGTGATATAAAACTTGCGTGTCTAATAATCATATATCTTAAAATATGTATATATAAAAAAAAACTGCACTATCAGCAGCAGACCTAAGAAAAGTAAAACTGAACTGTATTAAACTTAAGAATAAAATAAAAAAGTTAAACAGCCAGCGGTACTTTCATGCTCAGAAAAAAGTGGTAAAAACGCAACAATGAAAATCAATTGAAATTAATTACTAAAGCAATTTTTATAGAGGTAGAATTAATAGATTTAAATAGAATTATATCAGAGTGCCCTCCTTTTTTATAATCTATAGATGTTTTTTTTTAACATACGATACATATTTTTGCATTTCAATTGTAATTTGAACTTGTTGTTTAAATAGATTCAAAACTTTATGATCCACTACAACGTTCATACATTGCGGGCTAAAAAGAGCTTTAGTGAAAAAAGGACGGTTTTAGTACATTTTAATGGCATTTTTCTTTTAAAAAAAGGGCAAAAAGGTCTTAAATATATTAAGGGTTTTCATGATGTCGCTTAAATTTGTCATTTGTACAAATTGGCAAACTTGCGAGAACCGTTTTATGTAGACCCTTTTTAATTTTTGTGTAATTTTAAACAATTAAGGCTCAGTTAGTCTGTACTTTCTGTCAGTGATGGAAAATTTAAATATTTAGATAGTACTGACCACCAAGCAAAAGAGTCCTTTTTTAAGATTTTGGTACTTATTTAAAACATTTTTTTTTTGCTCGTATCTCAGCCATTTATGGACCGAGAAAAATTTCAACTAAATTTCAACAGCAAAATTCTGAAGAGGATATCTAAAATTAAAATATACCAACAAGCAGAGTTGTCATAACCTTTTGATAATAATAAATTTTGTGTAGGCAATGTTGTAAACAGGGCTGTGGAGTCGGAGTTAAGGTTTTTGTACCGGATTTTTCGGCATAAAAAATTTAAAAAAATATTCTACTAATTTCTAAAATAAAAATACTTCGAAATTTGCGATGCAATATTAAAAACATTGTTTCGAAACTTCGAAAGCACCAGTCTCATATACATTTATCATTAAGGTAAGATTAGGAATCGGAGTTGGAATTTCAGCGGTTGGAGTGGAAGTAAGTAATTTTTGTTGACAACTCAATGTTAAAAAAAATCAACGCCAAATTTCTAAAGAAGAAGCATAACAAAAAGAGTACTAAAACGGACGTGGGGGTACCGTGGTGTTTTTGAAAGAAAAAGTACTGAAAATAGTACCATAATACTGAATTTTCCATCACTGCATTCTGTTTATGTTCTGTTCCGTGCCGTTCTGTTACGAAATTGTAATAGTTACTTATTCTGTAGTAACTTATCAGCCACTTAAACAAATGTATTAGTTTTGCACCGTCCATTGTTCTTTTTAATAACTTTAATGCACATAAACAGTTTATTTCAATATCATCATATATATTATTTCTAAAGCACTTTTTTTTGTCGGTTGCAAATATCTCCCATACCACCGCATCAAATTTAATGAATGATATCTCATTTTAAAGCTTATTTCTAACACTAATGACGAAAAATAATTAGAAATTGAAAAATTAATATTTTCATTGATAAAAATTATATTTTAAAATGTATTGAAGTTACTAAAATTTCTATTAATTACTTTCATTTTATGTTACAAAAATTACAACTAACGGTGCGGAATATTCGCACAGGTCATCTAGTAAATATGTATTTATTATTTACTTTGCTGTCACTCACAATTACTTAACACAAGTTTTTGATTTAAACAAACTGAACCGTAACGGAACAGAAAAACTAATCAATTTCATAGGTTTTTTAATAACAAAAACAAATCAGCTGATTCGTAACAGAACAGAAAGAAAATACTAATTCTGCCTTTAATGCCAGTTTGTAAGAAACGTCAATACCAAAATAAGTTAAAATAAATAAAAAATATAAAAACAAAAGTTGAAATTTGTGACTTAAATGTGGAATTTGTTATTAATAAATGCATGAAGAAAGCCAAAAGACAAATTTGCTCAAATGATTGCAAGAATCTATTGTTTGTTTATTGTTTATTTATAAACACCATTTTTTTTTTTTTTTTTTTTTGAAAACGAAGGTTAAACATTAAAAAAGTTTATTTATGCACAATTGAACAACGAAGGTTTACGAGTCAAAATTGTTGAGTAATTTTACGAAGTTTGTGTAACTGAATTCTAAAACAATTTTTGACAGTTCATTTGCGAGGCGTAAAAATTCACAGTTTGCTAAAATTGCGAGACTTTTAATTAACATCATAAAACCCCTTATTGTTTTAAGTAAAACCCAAAACAATTACTTAAAAAAGTATTGAGTATGGGATAATTTTACATTAAATTCAAAGCAGGTAATCGTACAACTGAAGCTTTAAGCTTCATCCACAATCAAAAAAACATTTTTTCATAATAGAGCAACAATGTCTTTTGCAACCACACACATTTTGCATTAAGAAACCGTTTGCAAATTTTAGCCGCAACAATATTATGCATTAATTATAATTTTTTACAAAATTATGTTAAAATTTTCATTCAAAACTAAATAAAATTATTTTAAACGTCAGAAACAATTTCATACAAATTGTTGCTGAAGTAGAATCAAATTGGTTTCAGTGTGATATAACAGTGTGAAGAAGCTCCAGAGACAACATATGCATTTATTTCAGAATAATTTAAAACACTTACCCCTCTAACACAGGTTTCACTTATTTTGTATTCCCCTTTGTTAACAGAAGCATCAGCAGAATGGCTCGATATGGTTTTCGTCATCATTCTTCTTTAAAAACTTGATGTAATACTAAGCTAAATAATTTAAACTAAAAGAATATGGGAATTTTCTTCTTTTTATGACATATTTTTTCTATACAAAACAAGTAAAACAGGTTTTTATGGCTTCAATATTGATCAATGTTATTTTAACATTTTTCATTTAAAATTAATTTAAAACAATGGTAACTTTAAATAGAGTCCATTATTTTACAGAAATTTACTATGATTTTTAATCAACATTACGCCATGTTAATTTAACATTGGTATTTTTTGATGTGTGTACTATGAGTACAGCTTATCTTCATTAGAACTTCCTCAAAATAAACAAAACATTAACTGAAAATCTGCATTGATTTCAATTTCACTCGATTTGCCTAACATGGCTGTTTATGTACTTTTTTTTATTAAACCACAGAAACAACAGATTTTTAAATAAAACATTGTGAAACCAACACAAATTGGTTCGGAATGTCAATATCTTTTCGCTGCCAATTGTAGTGAATTCGCCCTGGCAATAATTTTGTAATATGATATAAGACTGAATTAAAAATGTTACGTTTCCTTGCTTTTTACTGCTTTTTCCTGTTCAACGATTTCGAACGTAAACGTTCGTATAGAATTTTTATGGAAAATATTTCTAAAACTGGCTGTTTTTCATATAAATTTTCTATGTGAACGTTAATGTTCGAAATTGTTGAACTGGCTTTAAATTTTTTTTTATTGCAAAATAAAAACTGTAGTAAAAATTAAATTTTTCTGCATTTTCAAATTGCCTACTTATTTTTTCAAAATCCAGGGGAATTTTTTCTATTGTCCAGGAAATTGACTTTTGGTATCTGGCAACCCTATTTACAAACTATAAAAATTGGGCTTTGCTTAAAAAATTTCAAGTTCTTGGTCATACTCGTCTTCATGTCATAAATCAATATCTATGTTTAAATATATTTTGACGTTTCGTTATAACTAATTTGTAAACATAACTCGGGAGGTACTTCGTAGCTTGATAATAACCAGGGAAGCCGTAAATATTGTTACGTTACTGCCTTTCAATAGCGTTTTGGTTTATTTCCTTTATAATAAACCGTTTCGAGTTCTTTTATTGCAATTCAAATAAAACAAATAAACACAACACTTTAATGCATAACACTTATTTATTAAGAACTTAGTCACTTTAACAACCGTAATTTATAGCTTTTATTTACGACTCACTATTGTAATCAACACACTTCAAACGTTTATAGTTTTCTCCGCGTGATGCACTCTTAACTTGTCAAAGTCTGAACTAATACTGTTTTTTGATGCTAGCCGCCGCAAGTATTTATACTGTAATTCAGCCATCTAGAACATTCGAAATGTTTCTCGAAGGTTCGAGGCTTTACTTATTCACCACTATATCGTCAATTATGATTTATGGCGGCACTTATGTTTACATAATTTCACCACTTATACTAAAGCTTTTTTAACGGTCATTTCTAGGGCTTTCTGCACATTGGGATTGAAGTGTACTAAATTATAACAATGTAAACTAATAAAATAACTAACAAATACTTAATAACTAATCCATACAAGATAAATAATAATTACAACTAATTCTTAAACAATAATTACAACTAACTAAAGTTACTTTCGTAACACTGCCCCCCACTTAAGCCTGTTCGTCCCGAATAGGCTCAGAATCACCTCTTCCATAAGGGGCTAATCGTTCTAAATGAACAAATTTCATTTTAGCTCTTGGACTTTTGTATTTCTGTATTCGGTATACAACATCATTTAATTTCTTTATCACCTTATATGGCCCGTCCCAATGTGTCTGTAATTTGGGAGATAATCCTTTCTTACGTTGGGGGTTAAAAAGCAAAACTAACTGACCCTCCTTGAATCCTTCTGAGTTTGCCGCTCGATCGTATCTGGCTTTAATCTTGTCACTAGACAACTTAATACGGTTTCGTACAAATTCATGAAGTTCATTAAGAGTTTCTGGTTCTTGTGAGGTGGAGCCTTTATTGTTTTCACCCGTTAGTATAGGCTTAACACCAAACTCTAGATCTCCTGGTAGTCTAAGCTCTGTTCCAAACACAATTTTGGCGGGTGTACGAGATGTGGAGTCGTGAACAGCTGATCTATACGCCAACAAGAATTTTGAAATGTGTTCATCCCAGTCTTTTTGTTGTGTGATGACCACTTTTCGCAAATATTCCTCTAATGTACGGTTAAATCTTTCAACCATGCCGTCAGATTTCGGATGCAATGGGGCTGTCCTTGTTTTCTTTATTCCGTACAATTCACACATTTCTTTAAATATAGCAGATTCAAAATTTCTGCCCTGGTCAGAATGTACTTCTAATGGAACACCATAGCGGCACACCCAATTGTTCACGAAGACATCTACCACTGTTCTTGCTTCTTGGTTTGGTATGGCATATACATACATATATATACATATTTGTTACCGGCATTACTTACAGGAAATGGCCCAGCTATATCCATTACAATTCGCTCAAATGGGGCACCAGCATTATACTGCTGTAGTGGCCCACGACTTCTTCTTACTGGACCTTTGGCGGCAATACATTGTGCGCAATTTGTTATCCAATCAGCTAAAGCTTGTTGGCAGCCAACCCAATGGAAGCGTTGTTTTAATTTTTCTAGGGTTTTCGTCACACCCAGATGACCGCCACTAGGACCGTTATGAAATCCACTCAGACTTCTTTAACTTTCGCCGACGGCACTACTATAAGGTTGTTAACTGATTTTCCGTCAGTACTTTCCCACGTACGGTGTAAGCAGCCATTTACTACTTGAAGGCTGTTCCACAGAGCCCAGTATGCTTTCATCAGAGGGCTTTCAGGCGAAATTTCGTTTCGGGCGGGTCTTCTGCCTTCTTCCTTAGCTTTCAAATTTTTTGCTAAAATGGTATCATTTTTCTGCGCCATCGACCAGTCTTCATGGGATTCTATCTGCAATAGACGAACGTAACAGATATTTTATTTTCCCTCCGCCCTTACGCAATGCTTGCATTCCAGCTTACAGGGTCGCCTTTACAGAGCATCCGCATTGCCATGTTTTCCACCTTTTCTGTGTTCAATGCTAAAATCGTAGCTCCGAAGGCGCTCAATCCAACGAGCTATCTGGCCTTCCGGATTTTTAAATTGGAGCAACCACCTGAGTGCAGAATGGTCTGTTCTTAAATGAAAATGTTGACCATACAAATATTTATGAAAATGTTTTATGCACTTTAGTACTGCCAGAAGCTCTCGCCGAGTTAGGCCGAGGCCACGCAATGAGCGGCTAAGCGTCAAGCGGCTAAGCGATGAGCGTCAAAAAATTAAAACATATGAAATTCTATTGAAGTGGCCACGAAATGAGCGGCATGCGAGCGAAATTTTTGAGCGGCTAAGCGGCGTCGCTCAGGAATAAAACTTGTTCTAATTTTTAGTTGTTTTCTGAGCGTCAAAAAATAAACATGGCAAAAGTAAATATGGAGCTTATGAGTTCATCCGTACAAAGCCGATTGAATTATGGCAAGACAGATTATCAAATTTTAAAAATAAAAATATAACCGAGAAATTATTTTTTTGTTTTGTCAATTTGGTGTTAACTTTTAGCAACATCAAATCAAAGCATTTCACAGACATACGGCAGTATTGTATTGGGTAGATTTATATATAAATGGCTTAATTCCCCTTGCTTGATAAATATGGACACATTAGCATGATGTGTATATTAATACTGTGTTGTAGGGTGCCATATGGTTGGGCTTGACCGACTATACTTTCTTACTTGTTCATAATTTGTTTTAAATGTAAGTTAAGCGATCGAAGTCTTCGATCGAAATCGACAAACAGTCTGCAATTTTTTTTTCTTAAAAAACGCATAACATTTTTATGAATACGATTTTCGCGTAATTACATTGAACAAGCCACTCTTTACAATGGCATTTTAACAACTAACCACTCAGAATTGACGCTCAGTAATAGGCCACTTGGCCTCGGCCTTACGCAGTAATTTCTCTCAGGCTTCGAAAGTATTCGACTGTAATAGCCTACGACTTTCTCTACACCGTTGACCACTTGGGACAGCACACCTCCAATTCCAAATCCGCAACAGTATGTAGTACAAATTTTTCGCCCGCGATTGGATAAGCCAAAATTGGTGCTGAGCACAATAATTCTTTAAGCTTCTGGAATGCCCGTTCCTGTGCTTCACCCCAGTCATATGCCTGCGCCTTTTTGGTCAACTCATGCAGACTTGCAACTAGGGTAGCCAGATTTTAAATTCGGAAAAACAGTACATTGAACACAAAAAAAAATTACAATCAAGAAAAAAACAGTACATTTTTTTGACGAACAAAATGACTCCATTTGCGTTTAAAAAGCAAACACCACAAACGAAGCATTTGGCCAGGAAACCTATAACATTGCTGTGAGCCATATAAGAATGGAGAAAAGCCGAACTTAGCTTGAAACAATTAACTCATTGATTGTGATACATAGTACGATTTTCTTTAAACATATTCGTATTTAAAGCAATTTTCACCACACACATAGTTGCACAAATCATATAGAATTTGAGAAAATGTTTGTTTCCTAAATTAATTTTCCAATTTCAAAAATTTTTTTAATTATTTACGGCCAATTTTACCAAGTTCGGCTAAAATTAACTATTACTAAAACAATAGATTTTTTGACATTTATAATGATAGTTAATTATACCTGAACTTGGTGAAATGGGCCATTAATCTATAACAAAATCTGAAAATATTAAAATAGTAAAAACAAGTTTCAATAATTTCAATTTAAAACAAAAATTTTTGTCTGTAAAACAATCAAGTGCAATTGAAAACGATAAATATTTTCAATAAAATCATACATATGTAGTACATATGTCTTAAAAATAACAATATGAAAATATACTACTGCTGCGAGCCACTCATTATAATTTAGATTTCTACTGTGTATTAATGAGAAAACAATGACCACAGCGTAAAAACTCGTGTTATTTTAGAACTTTTTTGTTTAGAACACAAAAGAATTTCTTAAGCTATGTACTGTTAAATATTAGGATATCATAAAAATGTGTTTTTAGTAGGGTTTTTCTTAATATCTTGGTTTTTTGTACACTGAACAAAAAAAAGTACAAAAAATTGTACAAAGTGTAAAAAACAGTACATTTGCGTACTGTTTTAGGAGTTGTGCATAAAACAGTACAATTGCAAAAAATCAGTACATGTACTGCTTAAAACAGTACGTATGGCAACCCTACTTGCAACAATATTGGCAAAATTCGGCACAAAACGCCTGTAGTATGTACATAAGCCTAAAAAGCTGCGTAGCTAATGAAGATTTTTAGGGAGAGGCCAATCCATAACTGCTCGTATTTTTTCTTCGTCTGTTGAAATGCCATCAGATGTTACACGATGCCCTAGGTATTTTACTTCTTTTTGGAACAGTGAACATTTCTTGACACTTAACTTGAGTCCGGCTGTAGATATACGTTTCAACACCTCTTCGAGGTTTTTTAGGTGTTCCTCAAATGTTTTTCCCATGACAATTATGTCATCAAGGTACACCAAACATGTCTTTCGGTGGAGACGTTTCAACACCTGTTCCATCAAACGCTCGATCATAGCCGGAGCATTACAGAGCCCAAATGGCATTACATAAAACTGCCATAAGCCATCACTTGCACTAAAAGCAGTTTTCTCTTTATCCTTGCCTGCAATTTCTACTTGCCAATAGCCGCTCTGCAGATCTAATGTGGAAAACCATTCTGTTCCGGCTAACGTGTCCAGGGTGTCATCACTCCTAGGCAGTGGATAACTGTCCTTTTTGGTGACGTCATTGAATTTCCTGTAGTCTACGCAGAACCTAGTACTTCCGTCTTTCTTCTTTACCAAAACCACCGGAGAGCTCCAGGGACTTGATGATGGTCTAATTATGCCGTCCCGTTCCATTTCATTTACCAGGTCTCTAACTTCATTTCGTTTTGCTAGAGTAATGCTTCTTGGGGCCTGTTTTATTGGCTTAGCGTCGCCGGTGTTAATTTCGTGTTTCACTATTGACGTCCGGCCCTGGTTTTTACCTTTCGAGGCAAAGATAAAGGCATATTTCTTTAGTAATTGCTTAGCCTTATTTCTCTCGGGCGGCCTCAGTTTTTCGGTCCATTTCCGCACATGTTCCTCTAGTAATTCCTGGTCCTTGGTACCCTTTTTAGCTGCGTCTGGGTGTTCCTCGCAACTTATGATTGCCTCTGTTGAAGCACATTGCCCAATCTTAAAGTTCTGCGTCAGAACCTTTTCGCTATTTGATAAATTTAAAACTCTTACTGGAACTAAGCTGTTTTTGGTTTTAACGACGGCATTCGCTGTTACTTTGTCACCTGTTATTGCTGTTGGCTCTACCACCCATAAACTATTATTGTCCTCACAATCTCCCTCCATGCGCGCCCATACTATGGTTTCTGACTTGGGTGGCAATTTTTCACGTTCAAGGGCAAGTAACTGTCTCACATGAGCCTTGCTTTCGTATCCAACATCAAGGGGAATTTCAGCATTACGCCAAGTCATAATTTGTTGTCCCATATCCAGAGGAATTCCTTGTCCAATCATAAAATCTGAGCCAATAATTACTTCGTCTACAATATCAGCCACGATAAATACATGGTGAGCACTTGTATTGACCATACTTAATTTTACTTTTACTTTCCCATAGACGGTGGCAGGCTCACCCGTAGCTGTTCGCAAACTTACTCCACTTAGCGGTTCAATAGACTGTTGTATTAAATCAGGCCTAATAATCGAATGTGATGCCCCAGTGTCCACAGTCAAAACCCGTTTTTGACCGTTAATATAACCACAAGCAAAAAGGTTTCGGTAACTCTGTTGCATTACTGAGATGAAGATTGTGGGACCCATAGATGTGGGAGCTAGCTCATGCCCCGCAGTCAGGCGCGGATCCAGCTCGAGCCTTACGGGGGGGAAATTTTGTATGACACAAAAAAGTAAAAAATTTGTTTTTAAAAATTTATTAAAAACAATAAATGTATATTACATAAAAAAAAAACAACAGGGTTAAATAAAATATAAGATCCGTTCAATATAAATTAAAATAAATTAATTTTTTTATATAAGTAAATTGTGATTTTCTTGTGAGGCAAATTGAGATAGTACAGTCTATCTTCGGTCATTGTGGATCTGAGCCATGTTTTTATTCGACGAAGGGTAGGAAAGGACCTCTCGCTTGTAGAATTACTGACGAGCATTGACACGAAAATTTTAAATATTTTTCTTAGATTTGGGAAGATGTCTTCATCATAGTTTATTAAAGCATCTACAATGTTATCTGATAGATTTTCAGATATTTTCCATGTTTGTTGCCAATGCAACAGTTCAGGCTCAAGTAAAAATGTGTTAATCTCGTTTATCAAATATAATCAGCTCATCAGCTAGTTGTGGTTTATGGGCAAATCTCAAAAACAGTCCACAAACCAAAAATTTTTCAAATTAATTTTTTTAGATGTATAATTTAATTTTTATATTTAAAAATATGTATTTATTTCGACGATCATTAATACAATAATTTTTACCAAATATAACCCCTTCCCTGATCTCTTGATGTTACACATGAATTTAACATTAATTTAGGTGCTTTTTGAGCTTGAAATAGCACTTACAGCCAGCGGACTCATCACAATATAAATTTCGTTAAAAAAAAGATTGATATTCATTCATACATTCATTAATGATCACAAAATAAGTTTATATTAGTTAATAATAATGCCAGTACTATGTACGGTTTTCACGATTCACTATGGAATGAATTTATTTCTTTTTTCAAACTTAGAGTTAACTTAAAATTAAATTACAAAAATGCTTGCAAAGCTTTTTGTTAAAATTAATAAATTTTAGTGTCTTGGCCAATCAGCATTTTCAGCACATTGCACCCAATGCAATATGATCTGAATGTTGCAATTTTCACAACATAAAATTTATAGCAAATTAGCCAATCACAAACTTAAAGTTAACTTGAAATTAAATTACAAAAATGCTTACAAAGCTTTTGTTAAAATTAATGAATTTTAGTGTATTGGCCAATCAGCATTTTCAGCATATTGCATCTAATGCAATATGATCTGAATGTTTGCAATTTCGCAACATAAAATTTATAGCAAATTAGCCAATCACATAGGAGACGGATCAGGCGAGTTTTAGAATAAGGGGATTCACTTATAAGTATGTTAGTACCTAAATACATTAAGGGTATTACTTAAATATTGCGTTGTTAACTTATATATAATTTGTTTTGTTAAAATAAATAAAATTGGGTTTATTATATAGTACTAAAAACTGTAGCGTGCGTTGTAAGGCGTGCGTCACAAAGGGTTCACGGCTTTTATCAAAAAATTACAACATTTTTAAGCTGCGAATAAGTGATTTTAGAGTTCTCTTATATTCATCTTTCTTTAAGGAATTAGACTTTGTATACCTTATCATGCCAAATTCGCTAAAAATTAGGAAAACACACTTCAACTTTGAAAGTTGCTTCTAAGTTTTGTGGCGTGCGTCACAAAACTTTGTGATCACTTATTTCGCAACAAATGCCTGCTAAGAAATTATGATATATGCCATTCGTAAGTACATACTAATGTCACTAAATACTATATATAAGTTAAAGCTATCTCTTTTGAAAGGGCAACAAATGTTTATATTTATTTATTTATTTATTTATTTATTAAATTTCAGTAACCTAGCCTTTTGGCCATAACCGGCTTACAAATTTCTACTTAATAATTGTAAAAAAATTTAAAAGAAATTAAAAAATTTTAAAATATATTAGCACATAGTACTTAGCAACAAAAAAAATTTTTTTAAAAAAATAATCTTAAATAAAATAAATTACATTTTAATAATAAATTATATTATAATAAAAAGGTCAATTAAATTACACAAGAATCAAAAACAAAACCCAACAATTCCAAAAAAAATCTAAAATACATGAAGATATTAAGATAAATGTCAGACAATAGTCCTACTATGCTTCCCTTAGGGATCCTGCTTACAGGTCAGATTTCTCTAACAGGAACTATGTTTACTTTAACCTAACAATCCAGACAACTCACGATAGAGTTTAATCTTGAACACATCAGGGGAAACATTAAATACCCGCAAAGAGCCAGGCAACTTATTATACAACCTAGCCACTCTTACACAAAATGAACGCTCCAAAACAGAAGTTAATCTTGGTATAATCAACTGTTTATTTCTGCTCGATCTACCAATCAGAAAACACGTGCGAGTGTAGCGTTCGTTACGCAGGATTTGTCCATATGACTTGATTACACTTTCAGGTTGAAGTTTAGGTATGTTCAGTACATTTAGGATATCTATTGGGAAAGATGTTTTTAGATCTTGTAAAATAAATTCAATAAGAGGCATGTAACCTACAACTCGGTAGTAATCTTCAACATTTTGGAAGTGATTATTTCGTTCAAATTTTGTCTTTTCGATTGGAACCTCGATTTGAATGCAAATAACTTTAACTTTTTCAAAAATAGCTTTAAATTGTTCTTCGCCTTTATTTCTTTTTTCTTCAAGGCACATGATAAAAATTTTGATAAGGCTTGATCCTTTTTGAAGATCTATATCGTGATTTTGTAAAATGATACTAAGTGGCTGTGTTACAATAGGTATCACACTTAATATGTATATTCCGCAAATAAATGTAAAAGTACTAAGTGAGTTCCTTAATAAAAAGGTAGAGATACTACCTTTCCACTCAGATATTTTTTCCAAAGCTTCTACTATATGATTTACACTTGTTGCAAAGACGCACAATGAAGAGAGTTTGGCTCCCAAATACTTTGCTAGAACTGTTTTTCGCTTGGGATGATTATATATAAAAAATGTTGTCGTTTTTTTAACAAATGATACAACTTTTTATATTAATGGCACTTTATTGCTTTTAGAAATTGAGTTTTTCGATTTATGGGAATAGCAAGGCGCTTGTTTCGCATTTGTCGCTTTTCCAGGAATTTTGAACAGCTCCATTTTCTGCTGACATCCGAGGACACCCATCTGTTTCATCTCCTAAACAATTTTTTAGGTCAAGACCAAAATTTGTCAAAGTTTTAATAACTATTGATGATAGTGCCTTCGCATCACTTGACACATCAACGTCATCCATATACTTTGAAGCCTCTTCAAATGCGTTTACAACAAAGCCCATAAATTCTTCCCTAAAATTTTTTTTGTTGTATGTTGAAATATCTAAAAGATAAGGAAATCTGGCTTTTCCCCGACAAATCAGTGCTTTCGTCAAAAATTATCGAATAGAATTTTGATTCATATAACACATTTATACATAAATATTGCAAATACTAAGGCTTTTTAATAATTTAGCCGCACGCATTATCAAGTCATACGTTTAGTCTTTGAATATAGATGGCACCTGCTGGGATTGAATGTAGAATAATAAGTAATTGAATACGGTAAACTAGATGTTTCTTTAGAAATATCTAATAAATAACTATTAGGATTAAGATATGGATACTTATTGAAAATCTTTAGAGATTCAATAAAAAAAAATAAAAAAATACTTATTGAAAATTTCGTTAGATATTCCATAAAAAAAAAAAAACAAAAAAAACCTTGCTGGGATTTCCAAAAATTTTGTACATAAAAAAAAATATTATTATGGGAATTCTTGTATTATCGAAATTAACAAAACATATTTTTATAATTTACGGGGGGGAAATTTCCTTATTCCCCCCCCCCCTGAATCCGCGCCTGCCCGCAGTGCTAGCTCTTTTTAGTTTAACGGGGATTCTTGTGAGGACTGGCGATTACCCCGCTGGTTGTTTCTGGGTGGTGAAGCAGATCTTGAACGTTTTCTTGGTGCTTTGCAGTTACGTTGTATGTGACCAGTCTTTCCGCAGTTATAGCATTTTACCTTAGTTTTCGTTTTCTTCTCACTTAAAGCTTCCATAACTGCCTCTTTTAAATCTTGCACAATATCGCTTTCACTATTGGCGGACACATCGAGTCTTCGCACACTGGCTACTTGCGGTCTTGAAATAATCCTTGCGGTTTCCTGGGCTAAAGCAAATGAAACAGTTTCTGCAAAGGTTTGTTTTTGTGATGCACATACCGCAAGTTTAACATCCGCATCGCGAATGCCGTTTACAAATGCCTCAGTTTTAAAATGATCCAAAAAGGGATGATTCTCACCAGGATAAGTTAGCTGTACCAACCGCTCAAACTCCAGTGCGAAGTCTTGTAATGTTTCGTTTGCCTTTTGCACTCTGCCACGTAACTCCATTTTGTAGATTTCCTTTTTGTGTTCACATCCATACTTACGTTGCAGTGCTACCATAATTTCATCATAATTGTTTCTGCTACTTACTGGTACACTTTCAAGCACTTCAGCCGCAGTCCCCTTTAAAGCAAGAATGAGCTCGATAGCTTTTTCCTCACTGTTCCATGCATTTCTGTTGGCAACTGTATCGAACTGGAACTTAAAAACATTTAATGGGACACTACCGTCAAAGCAAGGGGCCTTTATCCTGCTAGAAACTTCTGGAATAACCCGTATTGATCCCTCTTGGCTTTGAAGACTATTTACTTTTGCTTCCAGATTGTGTAGTTTTTCATCCACTTCTATTTTAACATCAGTCAACTTTTTGTTGAACTCTATTTCCATTTCATTTACTCTTTCATTTATTCCACTGGAAATCTCCTGAAGTTTCTCATTTGTTATTCTGGAATTCTCTTGAATTTCAGCCAGGATGGTGCTAGATTTATCTTCCATTTTTCTAGAAGTTTCATCAATCTTTCTTGAATTTTCCTCTGACATTCTTTCCATTTTTTCCGTTAAAGCGCTGGAATTAACGTTCAATTTTTCCATCATAGCAGCAAACATTGTGTTAAAATCCATACTGCTGGCAACTGTACGAGTACATACCTCTATATCTTCTTTGTCCTCAAATTCGAAACTCGCAATGTCCATATTGCGTCACTCGAATTCATCTAATAGTCTCTTCTGCAGCTCTGCTTTATTACCTGCAGTTGACAGATCCAACTTGCCCAATTCTTTCTTGAGCTGTTCTACTTTAAGCTCTTCAAATTTTATTGCTGTTTTTTTTTTTTTTTATTAATTAATTTATTTTTAATAATTTATTTATTTATTTTTATTAATACAATTTCACTTCTGACACCAATTGTTACGTCACTGCCTTTCAATAACGTTTTGGTTTATTTCCTTTATAATAAACCGTTTCGAGTTCTTTTATTGCAATTCAAATAAAACAAATAAACACAACACTTTAATGTGTAACACTTATTATTTATTAAGAACTTAGTCACTTTAACAACCGTAATTTATAGCTTTTATTTACAACTCACTATTGTAATCAACACACTTCAAACGTTTATAGTTTTCTCCGCGTGATGCACTCTTAACTTGTCAAAGTCTGAAGTAATACTGTTTTTTGATGCTAGCCTAATGACATCCTCTGCATGATAAAGGATTTTATGAACCGTTGCAGACATATTTCTCCATGGATATTTGATAGTATATATTCGAGCTGTTTCTTTGGCATAATCCCCAAATTTTATATAATCAATTTGTTCATTGCATGCAAGTACATCAATGATTGTTTTAAATCTTGATATAAGACTTATATCAACACCTGTTATTTCAGATGCTTTTTTGGGATCAGAAAAGAACCTTCTTGCTGTATTCCCATCATTCGTATTGCCTGATCCTTGTTTTGGTTGGTCTATAATCAAGCCACATTTGCGAAATTCATCCTGAACATGCTTCTTTTTTATACTTCTTAAATCCTTGTTGGTTTCATTGTTTCTTATTGATCCTGTAGGTCCAAAATCCAAATCATAACTGATTTTTATTATGTGCTCCATAATTCGTATTCTTGCATGTAGCGGCGATAATCCGAATTCATATGCATTAGTATTATCTAATGATTTTTCCGGGACTTGGTTTAATTTGCTTGATGTGGTTTGGCATATGATGCAGCTGGATGAAGCCTTTGTGTCAGTCAAAGCCTGGCCTACTTTTCCGTCTATCATCGTTAGCACTAATTGATAGTTAACTTCAATTATATGGCTCTCCATTTTTATAGATATCTAAAAATTAGATTGTTATTGCTTAGATATATTTTAACAACTGAGATTTTATTCGAATACCACTACTAGCTTGCGTTATACTGTGTTCCTAGGTAGCATAATAAGGTAGAATAAAAAACTAAATTGGGCTAAAGTAGGATACGCTTAAAATCCCACAGGTATTGGTAATTATATAATATAAAATACCTGGCACAACTCTGCTTGGTACATTTATATTCCAGTCATATGAATAGGTAAAATAAAAAGAGCAAAATAAATGTTGCGAATAATTTTACACAAACTAAAAAAGTGTTCTATAGGCTGGTCCAAACAGGTACAAAAGTGCATTTGGGTTTAAAGTAGATACTTTCACCTTCCTACAGCTAGTAAAATCTCTCTAACCCCTTTTGACCCTCATAAATTCTATACTTCTGAACTTCAATTTGACTACAATATAGAACCTGAAAAAATATTTAATAACGCAGTAGGTATAATCGGTACAGTAATACAACATAACATTGTTTGAAGACTGCTTTACTACCAACATAAAAAATGTTGAACCCACTATTGATAAGAGTTTGACATAAAACATAATCCATCCGATTAAAAAACTAGAAAAATCGTTATAAAATCAAGCCAAAAAATCCGTTTTATCCGAATATCTCCAAAGGCAAAGGAGATAACCTAAAAATTTAAGTATATTTTTTGTAGCACACCTTAAATTTAATTTTTTTTAAATCCATAAAATATTTTTGGTGAATTTTTTAAAAGTTTGAATTTCCGAGGTTACCAATTTTAGAGGTCCGCAAGTCACACTCCCGACCCTCCATTCTTTCAATTCAACTCAAACGCTATCCGGCTATGACAGTTTAAAATTTCATTCAAATATGTTCAGCCGTTCAAAAGAAGCAAAATAATTTTTCAAAACAAAACGTTCGTAAACCCTTGTGTTATATTTCAGTCATTTCATTTCATTAAAATGAAAAAAGTGTTCAACAGACAGTTCCAAACAGTTAAACAAGTATATATGAGGTTAAAGAGGACACTTTCTGATGGTACTAAAATCTCTTTAACCCATTTTGACCCTAACAAGTTCTACTCCTCTAAAATTCGGATTTAACTAAAATATAGAACCTGGGGAAACATTTAATAACACATCAGGTATAAATGATACAGTGATGTAATGAACCACTTTTTAAAGACTACTATCCCACTAATATAACAAAAAAAATTTCGACCCATTATTGATAACGGTTTGCGAGAAATCATAATTTTTTACAAAAATTTATTTTTTTCTAAAACAACATAAAATATTTGTTTCCAGCAGCATGCCACAGCTACAATTATCAATATTTTAATCTAGTTTTTTGGATACCTTAGTTCTAATATGTTTGCTAACGAATGGCATTAAAATTTTTTAAATCGGCGATGACAAAAAATTGGACTTTTGGCCGATGAAATTCAATTTTCAGCCACAGTGCGACGTAATTTGACTAGTGTCTTTTCCTGGCTTAGGAATCATAACAATTCTAGAGGTCTTCCAAGAGGATGGGAAGTAGCCAACTCGTAATATCGCATTAAAGATGAGCAGCAAGATTCTTGAAGCAGACGTAGGTAAGTTTCTTATCATTGACCTTGTGATGCGGTCAGGTCCGGGAGATTTTCTAATAGTCACTTTTTCTATTGCAGATTTTACTTGAGTTATGTTAAATTTTATTGGATGGTTTACCTTATCAGGAGCGATTGGACGACAGGAACAAGTGAAAACTTTCTCAAGGTGGCCCGCGAAGTCGTTTAATTTTTCATTTGTGTTTTTGGCCCAAGTACGGTTTTCCAGTCTTAATGGAGATTCTTGGGTTATAGGGCATTTCATATGCCGTTTTTGTGGCATCTAGGCTGTTTAGATAGCCTTCTACTGCAGAGTCGTGTTCCTGCAAGATTTTGTCATATTTTATTTTATTGTATTATTTGTTTAAGTTATTCAGTTAAATACATACAATTTTCAAAGTAAACGGTGGAATGCAACAAAAGTGTAACTAATATGTGTAACGGGTTAGTAAATAATAATATTCCCTCACTTGAACTTACTTGGTGGCCACACGATCAAGTTTTGCCTTTCAATTCCATTCAATTTGCAATACACTCTCACTTTTTAACTAACACACTCACACTTTTTAAATTGACCACGAGATGGCTTTCAATTTCACCTTTCCATTTGTTTGGCAATTTTACTTTCAATTTAACAGCTGACTACATGTTTGTCTTTATAAATTGTTTTCTTGATGATATCTTGAAAGTAAATTGCTTACAAATTGAGTGCAGCCTACGTCACAGCTTTCAATTTATGTAAATTTTGACAAGTAGTATATGTAAAAGACTATCAAGAACAACTTGATCGTGTGGCCGTAGGTTTAAGTCAATACCAGTGGCTCAATTTAATGACAGTTTGTCATGAAATTCAATAAAAGTATGGTAGCATTGTTAAGAGACTAAGTGTCTATAACTCCCCCGTCTACAACTGACATGTTTTGCTGTTATAACATGATGTTATAAAAGAGAAAACCTCTAACATGATGAGTCTATACTTAACACTAACATAATTTTAGTGTTAATGTTAAGCATTTCATGTCAGTTGTAGACTGTATGTAAGGGTTCTGAAAATGTGGTATCGACGCAGTTCTGAAGACTAATCCGTCACCTACTCAAGTAAGACCCCTTTTACAATGTGACAGACAGAAGACAGACAGACGAAGTTTGTAGGCGAGAGAGAAAAAAAGTAAAGTGTGCCACGCATACAGCGTCGCCCCCTTACCAACAAACTTCGTCTGTCTGCCTTCTGTCTGTCACATTGTAAAAGGGGACTAAGGGAAGCACAGCTGCAGGGTTACCGTTCGCCCGACTAAAGTCGCAATTTAATCCTTTAATCCGCTAAGGTCTGTGATTTTTTGTGAGACTTCTTTTTATCATCGACATTTGCGACTTTTTTAATTTATACCATTCTTTTGTAAACATTTAATTTGCAGAAAATTATAAATTTTCTTATAATTTTTATGAAAAAAAAATTATTTTCAAAACAACGTCGTCAAAATTTAAAAGTAATTCACAGATTATTGTTCCTTTGGCAATAATTTTTTTACTTTTTTGCAACCTTGTCATGCATACAATGTATTTAAGAAATCTTTTGCAAAGTTTAAAAGATTATTTTTATGCAAAAAAGCTTTTTAGAATAAAATATTTTGGTGTTTGCAGCTGCTCATTTTACAAAATTATTTTTAGCCAGCGAGTCAATGAATGCATGTCCTTTTAAGAAACGTAATATTTTATGATACCACTCGAAAAACTGGAAACTGAAAACGCTTAACCAAGACATGGAGTCAAAGCGGTCTTTGCAGTGTTTGTAAACAGTTTTTAATGAACACCAACAATCATCTTTAGCGACAACAATATATTGATAATATAAAACAGGCTTATGAAAATAAAAAAATGCAACTGACTGTTTTGTTTCAAGTGTTTTTATACCCTTCAGCGAAGGAAAGAGGGTATATATAACTTTGTCATTCCGTTTGTAAGTTCCACGATATTGATCCTACACCGTATAAAGTATATAAATTCTGGGTTCAAATCCGGTTGTCCGTCTGTCCATGTGTATGTTGAAATGGGGTTTCCGAAGATCCCAGAAATGGTGGGGACTAGGTTGTCATATATTTATGTCACATATACCCCGTTTAAGTTTGCTATTGAAATTCAGCCAGATTGGTCCTAAAACGACAGAGATATGAGCAAAAAAGAACGACTGCCTCTTAATTTACCCAAAAATCCCTTGTTGTTGTTGTTTTTTTTTTTTTATTTGTTTGTTTTCTGTATTTCTGGAGAACGGCAAGAGCCAAAGTTTCCAAATAAAATACAATCATCTTGGTTATCAATATACAACCTCTCTAAAAGAAATTAGTGTGATGGGAAAAGTGGCCGTGGTACCTACCGAACAGAAAACATCAAAAATTTTATTAAAACTTAAATTTTAGGGCTACCATATGTCCTAACATATCAATAGATCTGAAGTCTTTAGAATAACATGTCGAACCCTTATAGCAAAAATGTGTAACCAGCAAAAATTAAATTTTACAGGAGAAGTTTTTATTTAAATATTTTTGCTTCAAGTCTAGGGTTTTGTTTGAAATTGCTTTTGCTCTTATTTCTTCCCAGAGATGATGCAAATGATAAAAAATCTAAAATGTTGTTGGTAATATCATTTTTGCTGTTAGGGCTCGATATATTCTAAAAACCCAAAAATCGGTTCATATATGGGGTGATTTTTTTAGCTATTATCTTTTTGGCAACACTGGTTTAAACAGCGGACGCACGTTTCGTGTTTTGTTTCATCTTCAGTTTGGTCTATAATTTAACCATGAATCGTCTTACAAACGAACAACGCTTGCAAATTATTGAATTTTATTATCAAAATGCGTGCTCTCTTAAGAAAGTTCATCGCGCGCTTCTTCTTCTATTTTATGGTCAGCTCATTTTTGGCTCAATGGGTGGCATCATTGGACCGTACTTCTTCAAAGATGATGCGAATCGTAACGTAACGACATAAAAAAATGTCAGCAAAATCTGTTCATAATGTTTCACTTTCATGCAAAATCATATAAACCAGCTAGTTTACAAGAAAATGCAACTCTGATCGCATAGAATTTATAATTTAATGAAAATTTTCAGAAGCATTTGCAAGTCGGACAGACTTGTCAAAAAATCTGTCACTCAATTTAATATAATACACACGAATTTTTATACAAATCGTACGACTGAATATGAAAGTGAATCCCGGCCTTTAAGTGTATTTCTTTATATTCACCCCTATTATGTAAGGCGTTGTCGACGTCGACATAAATTTTTAATTGTTGTCACATCATGGCGACGACTACATCACTTCGACGTTAATTTGGTATTTTATAAGAAGGTTGTGTCGACGTCGACTAGTTATCGAAAATTTGACAAAAAAATCCCATCTCCAATTGTTTTTTTTTTTATTTTTTGTTCTTCACACACTTTTTAACGCTATTTTCCGACATATTTTTTTAACCGATTTAGCTTTTTAAAATAAAGTGTAGAGTTTGTTTCCAATTTTGAATTTTTTTCGCGAATTTTTGGCATGTTTTTGATAAAAGATATTTTTACTGTAAGTTTTCTGATTCTTTATAGCTTTAACGTTTATTAATAAATACATATAAGACTTTTCTTTCATGCCGCTGTTAGCAAATTTTTGCGAATTTTCGTTAATTTAGCAATTTTCACCGAATGTTTGGCATTCCTTTCAGTTTAAGGGACTTTTAATCAATTTTATGGCTTGTTTGATATATTAAAAATTTTCGCGAATTTTCGCTGTTTATGCATAATTTTTTTATAACTCCCCGACATTTTGTTTTTTCGCCGATTTAGCGATTTCAACCCAATTTAAGGGTTTGTTTCAAAGTTTGCAATTTTGGCTTATTTTAGCCATGCTCGCGATAGCAGCGACTTTTTTCTAAAAGTTTTCTGATTCTTTACAGCTTTAACGATTTTTAATAAATATTAGACTTTGCTATCATGTAGCTGTTAGCAATTTTTTGCGAATTTCCGCTAATTTTGCAATTTTAGCAAAATTTTTGCCATTTCTTATAGTTTTAGGGTTTTAGGGTTTGTTTCAAAGTTTGCAATTTTGGCTTATTTTAGCCATGCTCGCGATAGCAGCGACTTTTTTCTAAAAGTTTTCTGATTCTTTACAGCTTTAACGATTTTTAATAAATATTAGACTTTGCTATCATGTAGCTGTTAGCAATTTTTTGCGAATTTCCGCTAATTTTGCAATTTTAGCAAAATTTTTGCCATTTCTTATAGTTTTAGGGCTTTCGTTATATATTAAAAATGTTCCAAAATTTTCGCTATTTTTGCAAATGTTTCCGAATTTTCGCGTTTAATTTACTAATACAATTTGTGCCCATAACTTCTTTTAAATTTGCATTTTTTATTTCAAACGTACTATTCAATAAATATGTTAACATTTCATTTAAAATTTCTTTAACTTTCATTTGAGTCGTCGTAAAATTTTCTGTCGACTAAAACGGGGACAATACTACTCGACGTCGATTTAAAAGCGCCTTAGAAAATATCACTTGACTGTCAAAAGTAATCGATTATTGTCAACAACGACTCAGAAAATACCATCAATGTTCAGGTGCCGTCGACTTGTGTCGATGTCGACTTTCATAATAGGGGTGATTATTTGTTGCACAGATAATGTACTGATTTTTTTTAAATAGTAGCCTGAAATAAACACTAGTTAATGTGTGACCTTTGTGAAAATAATCAAATTGACAATTGCATTAAATATTTAAATCGAAACCTGCACGCAGGAAACGCATGGTTGAAACACCATATTTGATACAAACGAGTCTTCTCAATATCAAATAAGATCGCTATACCGATCGATGTCTAACAAAGTTTTTAAAGTACATAATTTCTTTCAATATTGGCGGCAGTACACATTACAAAATTTTGTTATTTCACTATTTTTAGTAAAATTTAGTTAAGATAAACTCGAATACGAGAACTTTACTCAAATATTATTTTATTTACTCTTTATATACATAATTAATTTTTTTTTTTTGGTTTTTCTTGCGCACGGAAGTTATCCCCATGAACTAATCTTTCCCCAGGTATGACGTCTAGTAGTTTGCAACAAAGCCAACACAAAGATAAACGAAAAAATTGTAGGAATCTTCATCTTCTTCTTTTTGCTTTTTTAATATATTTTCCAATTGGCTGCAAAATGCTCTTTAATAAACTTTTAAATCGAACTGAATGATCTTTGCAATTGAATTTAGTATTTATAGAAAACTTTTGTTATGATTATTACAGATCTTGTTATTTTTTATTTAATTAAATATTAAATGCGTGTGAGTTGAACAAATAATTATTGTTTTGTAAGTTTTTTTTTTTTTTGTTAAAAACTGGGTATGAAAAAGCGTTGCCACAGAATGAAACAATACGTAACCGAAGGTGTCACTATAATTGAATAAAAATATTTTAAAACCATATTGAATTTAGAATGGTTGATGGATTTCATATAAACTTTATTTTTATAAAAATAATTAAAATATTTTTTTCAATACCACACTGAAAGAATTTTCTTCCCAATACAATACAGCACTTCGTTGGATCAATCAAACCTGTTTCATTAAAATGTATTTAATTAAACATTACATTAGATCTATGAATATTATTCATTGGATGAATACTTTCAATAAAGTAAAAAAAAATAGAAACTGGGAATTATTTCCTTCCGAAGGTAACTTTATATTATATTCAACATTTTTTTTTTTTATTTTTTCGAAATTATTCTATGAGCTAAATTTCAGTTATGTATTTTATAAAGCCCGCTACGGCCAGAAAATGCATTACATTCTGCTGGTGTCTAATAATTGTAAATTTTTCTGTACATAAAATATACCTCATTGCTTTCCAAAGGAAAGCTAAGGTAAAATGTAACAAGAAAATACAATGTAATAGTCTGGTAGTGTTTAAAGTCATTTCTGAAAAATTTAAGGAATAGAACTATTACAAAAAAGCTTTATAAAATACATAACTAAAATTAAGCCCATAGAATAATTTCGAAATAATAAAAAAATAAAAAAAATCTTTTTTTTATTTTATTTTTTTTTTATTTTTTTCTGTCTCTGGCGGGAATCGATCGCGCAACCTCGGTGCTGATAGACTAGCTCACTACCAGCTAGGCTACCGGGGCAGTGTAGTTTTTGAATAAAAAGGACTATGGTTTTTACTAAATATGAGATTAAATTGTCCATAACAACAATAACAACGTTGATTGAAAGTTTTTGGTTCATTACTATAATGACATTTTTATTGTCATAATGAAAATTTAAATTTATGAAGGCAATTATTGAAATATGTTGCTTTTATAAAAAAAATTGTTGATACATATCATAAATTTAATGGCGTATTACATTAGATGAATGAAATAATTAAATCTTACATTTTTTGATTAAAAATTAAACATGTTTTTAAGGAAACTATAACTTTGTATTAGTTATGAATATAGTTATGTTTCTAAATTGTTTTTTTATGTTTCCAATAAAATTTTTTTTTTTACTTGGACAAACTTAAGTTTTCATATATCCAATGAAAATTTTTAACGTAATTACGAAATCCAATGAAGCGATTTTAACGAAAACACTTCATTATAACTATGAAATTCCATTTAGACAATGAAAATTTTCCATTACCGAAGGAAAATTTTTTTTACGAAAATGCTTCATTAAATACATGAAGCATTTTCCTTTCAGTGCAGCAGTTCTGTACTATATGAAAGCTGGCAATTAACGCCGCAACTTTCGCATGCAACTTTTTGTGTGTTAGCAAGAGGTGTAGGGAAGGAGACGGGGTTGATAAAGTTGAAAAAATGCTTGAAAAAAATGTAAATGTGAAAAGAGTTTCGTAGAAACACCTTTAAAAGAAAATAGAAAAAAACTCGGCGTTAATTGCATAGTCTAAATGCAGTATAATGCGATATTTTTCATAGTTTGTTTCTTGTGCATACATTTTATTTTGCATTAAAAATAAGCCAAATCGACTTATTATTTCAACTTGTCTTGATATAAATGTGCTTACCGGAATTCGTTTCATATGCTTTGCTCCCTTTAAAATGTCGCAATACCTTAACATTTACAGTCCAATTTTAAAAGAGCTGATACAGACAACCACTTGTGAAAAATGGGGGATTTCTTGTCAAGGGAACCAATTTTTAAATCGATGTTTTCCGATCGAAGCTACTTGGGAACAATTTTGCTAACACTAATAGGTAATAAGTAACATAAATGAGAATGAGTATGGCCAAATGTCAAACTTTGAGCCCCTCTAAATCAGAAACTTTCGGAACGATCTTGTTGAAAATTTGTGTCTAAACTATTATCCAATAGGACTAACATTCCATCCAAATCGGAGACATTGATTTAAAAATTAGGTCACTTGACATGAAATTCCCATGTATATCCATTTTGAAAAACATAGATCTTTAAAAACAAAAAAGTAATCTTATTTTTATTATTAAACTTTAGTGTGTTAGTGTATAAAATTCTGCAATGCCGAACATTCATTTCATTTTTATTATTGTTTTTTTTAAATTTACAACTTACAGCTCTGGTTTATACAAAAATTTGTTATTTATTTTAGAACTGAACAAAAACACCTGTTACTATTTATTTATTTTTTATTAAATGTTAAATGCTTATCAAACAAATAAAATTATTTTAGGTTTTGAAAAGTACGCACTACTAAAAAGAAAGAAAACATTTTAAAATATTGATTCTTGGCAAACTAACATTTTAACGTTGATGGTTTTTTATATGTTCGCAGTTATCAAGAGACTTTCTGGCAAAATTTAAACAACAACTGTTTGCAAAACCCAAAGTTTAATAAGATAAAAAACCACTACGTTAAATTTAGTATAGGCCTCATATTAAGTCTACTACCACAAAAACAATATAGATATAAATATGGGCAATTCCATGTCATATAGACCAAGAGTGAGACCCGACCTCTTTCGATTTTAGTGAAATTTGAGTTACGCGAATATACGCAGTGCAACCTCCTACATTTTCAAAATAATGGTATATCTTAAAAACAAGAGCTAACCTAAGAAACGGTTAGCACCACTGGATTCAGCGTGCCCCAATTATGTTAAATACAAGGTGCTTGGCTTGTCTCTTTTTTGCAGTGCTCAAAATTACAATATTAAAATTCTATTTTAGGATTATTTTTTAAAGGTTGCGAAAAAAAATCATACCTTAAAAAAGAAAAGAACACCACCTTCAAAGTTTCACGATTTTTAAAGAACAGTTTGAAGTATTATATAAAACAAATCAGCCAAATAAAAAAATATATTTTTTGCAGATATTACATTTTTCAAAAAAAAAAAAAAAAAATGTTTTTTTCAATAAATGGATTGAAGCGCCAAGTATTCTCTTTAAAATTACATTAATATCACCTTCGTATGTAAAGCAGTTTTCCATTTATTGAAGAAATAATCGCAACATATTCGGCTAATTCAGCGAAATTATAAAATTTTGAATATGACATAACATTTGAAAAAAAAAAAATTTTTAAATTGTCATATGTGTTCCTTATAGGATAAAAGGAACCTTCTCGCCAAATTTAATTAAAATCGAAAGGGTTCGGGTCCCACTCTTGGTCGATTTGACATGGAATTACCCATACATATTTCCTTTCATTTTAAAATTTACAACGTGGAAATTGTAAATTAGATAAAAGTACATGAAGAACATAGGGCATCAACAAATTCTCTCCCCTTTAATCGATCATTAGCTAGGATCTTTGCTTGGTTCCAAGTCACATTATGAGATTTGCATTCGTTTTTTACCATTCGTATCCATGTGTTGCTGGGCCTTCCAGGGTTGTTATGTCCCGGTGGATTCCAGCCCAGTGCATGCCTTGCGATTTCATCTGGTGGCCTTCTTAGGATGTGACCTATCCAAATCCATTTGCGCCTGCAGATTTCGTACTCGTTTGGTTAGCAGTTAGCCTTCAAGAGCAGTTGTTACCCAGTTCGGCCAGAAAATTGGAAAACTTGTTTTATGCATTCATTTATTAGGTGCTGCAACCATGCAGCAGTACCGATTTGCTCTACAATTAAAGATTCTCAGCTTTGTGGTGGTGGTTATATTGTTAGCCCTCCATATTCTATGCAGGGAATGGAATGCGGTCCGGGCTTTGTTGACTCTGTCACTTATATCGGCACTGGAGCCTCCGTCTTTGCAAATTGTGCCACCAAGATATGAAGAGGAGTCTATATTTTCGAACAGCTGTCCTTGGAGTACTAGGGAGTTGTGTTGCTAGTGCCAATCCGCATTAGTTTAGTTTTCATTATGTTTATTTTGAGGCCAACTTTATTTGCATTGATGGATAGGCGGTGAACTCACTCATGTTCCAGCGGATATCATATGGGGTTTCGGAGTTTGTTTGCTGAAGCATGCAATCCAACAGCAGTAGAAATAGTGTGGGTGACAAAACACGGCCTTGTTTTACCCCTGTGTTGGGCTCGAATGGTTAGCTTTCTTCGCCTTTGTATCGAACTTAACATTTAACATCTTTATAAAGCCCGCGAATAAAGTGGATTATTTTAGGCGGGATTCCCTTGCTACTCAGAGCGTTCCAGAGTTCCGGTCTGGATACCGTGTCGAAGGCAAGTTCAAAATCTACAAATAGTAGGTAAAGGCTGCTGTTGTACTCGATAGATTGCTCGGTGGTAATACGTGTTGTGTTAATATGGTCAACACATGATGTTCCAGGTCTGAACCCAGCTGGTCCTTTCCGTAGGAGCCGAAGATGTCAGTCTGATGTGCCTTACAAGCCATCAGATTGGCATCAAGCACTGATGTTCCGCCTCCCCGCGGTGGGTCCTGGTAACCACTGGATATTACCAGCTGGCTAGAGGAACAGAGTTATAATATTATGAACTATACTATTCTTCCTAGGAAGGATAGTTAAAATACTTAGAGGATTGAATTTTACCTCTTTGTTAAAATAGCTGATAAATATATGAAAAGTCCAAGGACTGGCTATATATTGAAATGAACTTTAATTTTGGTAAAAGCATGGTGCACGGTCGATAAACAAGGAGAATTGGTCACGCCTGAGTTCCGCAAGGAACCGAAAGGTGGCCTATATCAATATAAACGGTAAGGAGCTTGGGTATTAATTCACCCTTGCACAATCTGCTAATTGATTAGAGCAACTCAACAAATGAAAAAGTTTATATGAATTTTCCTTGTATGAATTAAATGAATTTGTGAATATAAATGAAAACAAATGGCTGGTGACAGTCTGATCATCATAGAGAAGCCGTTAGGGGATATCAGAAGAAAAGTATTTCTTTCCTGCAGTAGAATCGTTACCATGGAGTCTTCCGGGACTAAGAAATGGTAGTGGGTCGAGGGGCATGGCTGGACTAGGTCTGTCGTGTTGATATCTTCTCTCGGACATTGAAAATCAATGAGAGGTCAGTGGCTGATGCATGCCACAAGGATGCCAAAACATCTGAAATGACAGGGCTCTAGAAGTTTTCGGATTTCTTTAGTCTGGGGCTGTTCACCTGAGCACCCTTGCATAATGTTATTCAGGTGCCACGGGAGTCATATAGCCCCCGGAACTCACAACCCGGAATGACTATATGGTGAGGTCTCTGCTTGCAGAGTACACGTGGTGGCTGCGGTTCTTGATCTTAGGATCGTTGTGAATTCTCTTTTTTGAAACTGCTTGGATCAAACTTTGCAGTGGAGGACTAGATAGCTCCAACCCCTAAGCAAGGAGTGATATGAAGATTTTGGACTTATATATAAATTGCAACCTGTATGTGATTGAATGATTCTACACATACAGGGGCATTTGGTAGGTGCATATATAACACCTAATTTTCACGATGATTTAAAAGACATGTCTTTTTTGTAGTTCTTTTTTAAAGAAACTTCCAAAAACATGTTAAATTTTCACAATGTTTCTTTTTTTGTTTGATTTTTTCTGTTTTCCTTATTTATGTATGTATGTATTGAATTTTTTTAAAATAAAATTTGTTTTTTTTTATATTTTAAAAAGCAATTGTCATTTTGAAATAAAAATACAACATAAATAAAAAAAAACAAAATTAAGTGCAAAGAGGAATGTCAAAAAAATCACAGAAAATACGATTTATGTCTTTTTTTCTACCCTGCTTACTTCACTCCCCCGCTCGCTATCAAACTAAAAAAGACATGTTTCAAAAATAGGGGAAAAAATCATCATGAAAATTGGGTGTAACTCACCTAGTGGTTGGGATCTACCGTGCGATTAAAGCTCATCTAGAGGTATCCACGTAAATCATGACCATTTGGTCCTTTCCGTAGGATGGTTTCTACAGCCTAGGAAATTCGCTGTGGAATCAGGGACGATAGCAATTTGTTGACTGCATTAAATAACGTGATGGCTCTCCAGTTACTGAATTGCCTTACAACACCTTCTTCGGCACTGACACTATTACGCCTTCCTTCCAGCTGTTCAGAATAGACTCTTGTTCCTATATTTTCCTGATTTTGGGCGTCAGAGCTATGCCGAAGGGTTCAGCACCATATCTGTGTAGTTCTGCAGGTTTGTTATCGAGCCCGGGCGCTTTCGATTTCTTCAGGTTCGATAGTGCGTGAAATACTTCAGCAAAAGTGGTATGGTGGAAATTTCTCTTCTCGGGAGGCGTCTGTTTTCTTGCCAGGGGTACTGCGAAGTTTGAATGGTAGGTGGTTGGGAGCTCGGTGTAGAGAAGAATTCTCGCCAGCGTTTTAGTTGTTCATTGGTTGTGGACAGACAATTACCATTATCGTCCTTGATGACGTCAATAGTTCGTGCTTGCCTACACTGAAAGAATTTTCTTCGCAATACCAATGAATTTTGACATTAATCCCATGAAAAATTGCATTAAAAATGAACCTATGCAGCGCTTCGTTGGATCGATGAAACCTGTTTCATTAAAAGGATTTAATGAAACATTACGTTAGTTCTATGAATATTATTCATTGGATGAATACTTTCAATAAAGTAAAAATTTTTTTTTTTTTATATTTTATTTTTTTTAATTATTTATTTTTTTTATCTCTTCTTTTTTTTATTTTACTTTATTTTATTTTTAATTTTTTCTGTCTCTGGCGGGATTCGAACGCACAGCCTCGGTGCTGATAGACTAGCTCGCTACCAGCTAGTCTAAAGGGACAGTGTAGCTTTTGTGTTAAAAAACTATGTTTTTTACTCAATTAAGAGCGTAAATATGAGATTAAATTGTCCATAATAACAATAACAACGTTGATTGAAAGTGGATTCAAAGTTTTTGTTTCATTACTATAATGACATTTTAATTGTCATAATGAAAATTTAAATTTATGAGGGCAATTATTGAAATATGTTGCTTTAATAAAAAATTTTTTTGATTTCATAAATTTAATGGCATACATGTAACATTCGATGTATGAAATTATTAAATCTTACATTTTTTAATTAACAATTAAACATTTTTTAAGGAAACTATAATTTTTTATTAATTTATTAATATAGTTATGTTTGTATATTGTATTTTTATGTTCCCAATTAAAATTTTTTGTTTAACTTGGACAAATTTAAGTTTTCATATATCCAATGAAAATTTTTATCTTAATTACGAAATCAAATGAAGCGATTTTAACAAAAATACTTCAATATAACTATGAAATTCCATTTAGACAATGAACATTTTCATTTACCCAAGGAAAGTTTTTTTATGAAAATGATTCATTAAATATATGAAGCATTTTTCTTTCAGTGTACCACTCAATTGTGTGATAGCATTGTACACCAGTGTTGCAAAATTGAAATGGTACTGAACTTTAGCTAAAAGAGTATTTTTCCCACCAAATGGTACTTTTTGTAAAATTTTGTAAATAAAAGAAGCAAAAAATATTTTATTGGAATTCATTTATCTAAGTTTTATTAGCCAACAGTATTTATATTTGAGGCACACATGTAAATAATATTTCTGTTATACATAAGCGTCAAGCGCCTCGTCCTTTTACAATATTATTGTTATTATATGTTATTCGCCATATTATTTCTATATTGTCCTATATTATTTAATAAGTGGCACAATGGTTTTAATTAAAATATGGATCAACTCTTATTAAAAACAAACATAACCTTGATGGTACATTGTTGCCAACACATTTCACAGTATATTGCACTTATTTTCTGACTTCGATTCTTGCCAATATATTGTGTCAAATATCACATACACATTGGCAATAATATTTAACAGTTATATTGCAAGTGTATGAGCCGCTTAAGGTACGTTTTTTCAGTATTTTCTAAAAAAAAATATTTAAAATAGTTCATATATTTATAAATTAGTTAATGAACTAAAAGTTTAATTTTTGTCGACATAAATTTATACTGGTATTTATATTTTAACTTTTGCAATTTACATAGAACGTAGTTCCGAAAATAGTTTAAAACATTAATGTTTTAAAATAAAGTTTTAATTCAGTGTTATAAGGTAAAGCGAATTTACTTTAAGAGATCATAAGAAAATATTATAACTGCAACAGCAACTACTAGTTGATTTTAATACATACATCCTTAGTTTTTATCAAACTTGAAACAGTGTATACGTGTAAACGATTTCTTCCTTTGCTTTTTAAGTGTAGTATCGATAAAATACCAAAAGCAATATACGAAATGTCATCAAACATTAGTTTCATTCTTAATATTGGCTATATTTGTCCAAGAAATATAAATATATTAAGTTCTGAAATGGTTTATTTCTGAAAGATCCGCTAGGACACGGAATTAAGAATTGATATTATTATAGTTTTTGTATCGTTTGTAAATAACATTATTAACTACAGTATTATGCTATTGGCTTATGCGGAAACAATATTTTCTGGATTATTATAAGCTGATAATCACTTTTAAAGATTTATTTTCAAAACAAAATTTAGTTCTTCATGTTTCGCAAATTGTCGAATAAAATGATGTTGCAGTTTCTTTTACTTTATAAACCATTTCCGTAACATTGCATGTTTCTAGAAATATGGTTTACATTTAAATTGTCCACTAACATATTAACGAATGCATTCCTTTTATGAATTTTCTTGCCACTTGTAAGAACAAATATCCCATTCTGGAAAGCAAAATATGAATCCTGGTGTCCACGCTTTGCATTTCAATATTAACGTCGTTAATTATTTTGAAAATACAACAACATAAATTTTGCAACAAAGACATGATGATCATATCACAGTTAAAAGGTTAAGAGTTAAAAAGCTCAAAGAATAAAAAAGTACGGAAAACAACGCGGGGGAACTGCGGTATTTTAATATGAAAAAGTAATGAAAAAAGTACCAAAGTACTGAATTTTTCAACACTGTTGTACACACAACGCATATTACCCACTGCCAGGGGTGTCAGATAATTTTGATAAAAAATCGGCATATTTAAAAAAAAATCGGCACTATCGGCACTTTAATATAAAAAAATCGGCAAATTAAAAATACCTATTTTAAATACAATAAAACCTATTCTTACTTACAAATAAGAACAATTCAGAATTTTGTACCTCAATTGAAAATTTAATTCAAACTATGAATAACTTCATGGCCACTATGCAGAGCATGTTTCAGGAAATGATGGCAAACCAGAACATGCTCCTGCAAGTTCTACTCAACAAAAAATGAACCAGTTAAAAACATGTTTCTGGAATGCAAACGGGTTATCCCAACATAAACACGAAGTTGCAAACTTTCTTCATAGGCATGAAATCGACGTACTTCTTGTCTCTGAAACACACTTTACTCATAAAAACTGCTTTAGGGTAAATGGTTACCTTACGTATGACACAAAACATCCCAGCGGACGAGCTTGTGGTGGCACAGCCATAATTGTGCACAAACACATCAGACACTTACCATTGCCAGAGTTCGAAGAAGATTGTATCCAGGCCACATCTATAAATCTGACTGATTTCAAACTAACGTTAACATCCGTTTATTGTCCCCCGAGGCACAAAATTCTACACGATAAATTTCTCAACTTCTTCTCCACATTGGGCCAGAAATTCATTGCTGCTGGCGACTACAACGCTAAACATACATATTGGGGCTCCAGACTTATTAGTCCTAGAGGTAATCAGCTATATAATACCGTAACTGCAAATAACTTTGATGTGGTATCGAGTGGTGAGCCTACCTATTGGCCAACCGACTTCAACAAGCTACCAGACCTTATTGACTTTGCTGTAATCAAAAACATCAAGCGCGATCAGGTACTAGTTAGTTCCTCCTATGATCTTTCGTCTGATCATTCACCTTCAATCCTCATTTTAAAATGTAACTCTGACGCCGCAGCTGCAAACTGGTTTTCCTATCCAAACAGAAACACAAATTGGTTAAAGTATAAAATGTATGTGAGCTCTCACCTATCACAGTGCATTCCCCTAAAAAATTCATCTGACATCCAAATAGCTGTCGACCGATTTACAGAAGTCTTGGATGCTGCAGCAAGAAATGCAACCCCAATCAAGCGGACAATTAAACGTGCTCCTTACAATACATCGACGGATATAGAGACCCTTATCAGAGAAAAAAGGAAGTTAAGAAGACAATGGCAAAACAGTCGTTCCCCAACCACTAAGGCCCAACTACAATTATGCCTGACAACTCTTCGCAACAAATTGAGACAGAACCACGAGTCTGCAATAGAAGGCTATCTAAACAGCCTAGATGCCACAAAAAACTCCAATTATAGCTTATGGAAGGCTGTACGGCATATGAAATGCCCTATAACCCAAGAATCTCCATTAAGACTGGAAAACCGCACTTGGGCGAAAAACACAGATGAAAAATTAAACGCTTTCGCGGGCCATCTTGAGAAAGTTTTCACGCCACATGATACACATACTTGTTCCTGTCGTCCAACCATTCCTGATAAGGTAAACCATCCATTAAAATTTAACATTACTCAAGTAAAATCTGCAATAGAAAAAGTGAATATTAGAAAATCTCCCGGACTTGACCGTATCACAGGGTCAATGATAAGAAACTTACCTTCGTCTGCTTCCAGAATCTTGCTGTTCATTTTTAACGCTATATTAAGAGTCGGATACTTCCCATCCTCATGGAAGAAGTCTATAATTGTTATGATTCCCAAGCCAGGAAAAGATGCTAGCCAGGTTGCGTCGTACAGACCGATAAGCTTATTATCAATCCTATCAAAGCTTTTCGAAAAAATATTCATTTTAAGTATAACTCCTCATCTAAATGAACACGACATCATCCCGGATCACCAGTTCGGATTCAGAGCGAAACATGGTACAATAGAGCAAGTGCATAGAATTGTCACCCTTATTAGATCGGCGTTTGAGAAAAAGCAATACTGCTCAGCCCTGTTTATAGACATTTCCCAAGCATTTGACAAAGTTTGGCATGATGGGCTACTCATCAAAATAACACGAATGCTTCCTCAAAACACTCACAAGCTTCTGGAGAGCTATCTAACAGGCAGAACATTCATAGTAAGGTCGCAAGATAAATACTCCCCCCTCAAGAAAATTACTGCTGGTGTTCCCCAAGGCAGCATATTAGGACCGCTTCTATATATAATATACACAGCGGATATGCCAACAAACCTGAGCACGCATACCTCTACATTTGCAGACGACACAGCATTTATTAGCGTTAACCATGACCCAAAAGTCGCATCGCAAAATCTGCAGTCCCACATCAATGAACTAGAGGCATGGCTAGAAAAATGGAGAATAAAGGTTAACCCGGCTAAATGTGCTCACTTAACTTTCACGCTCAGAAGACAAACGTGCCCAGCAGTAAAAATAAATAACATCACTGTTCCGGTAGAAAACCATGTAAAGTACTTGGGAGTTCATATAGATAGACGTTTGACCTGGTCTCGTCATATCGAAGCGAAAATAACGGCTATGAAACTTAAAGCAGCTCAACTACATTGGCTTCTCGGTAGAAACTCAAACTTGTCTTTAGACAACAAAGTTCTTCTATACAAGTCCATCATAAAACCAATATGGACATATGGCATCCAATTATGGGGTACTGCATGCGCATCTAACATCCAAAAGCTTCAAAGAAGACAGTCTAGAATATTACGACAAATTGTCTGCGCCCCATGGTATATACGTAATGATATTATCCACAGAGATCTCAACGTCCCCACTATCCAGGAGGAAATTAAAAAATATTCAATAAGCTACATCGGTAAACTAATGGTTCACCCTAACTACCTCGCTCGGGGTTTGCTTCAGTTCGAAGGTCACCAGAGGCTAAAAAGAACCGATACTTTGAGCCTTACTAGAAGACAGTCTTAAAAATTTGAATACAGCAGTTAGTGGTTACACAGGTAACAACTAATAAACAACAAGTAGAATTAAGATTTGAATACATATTGTAAATTTCGATAAGAAAGATTCAATAATAAAAATAAATTATTAATAAAAAAAAAAAAAAATTATCTAATCTAACTTATGAAATTTCAAAAGAATCAATCAAAATAAACGTTTTACAAAGAAATTGTAGTTAAATATAAAGTTTTTTTTAACTTTCTTATAATTAAGTATATTCAATATACACATATGTATTTGAGTTTGTAATTTTTATTAAATCCGTTTTAATATTAATATCAAAACAGTTTAAATGATCAATTTTTAAATAATCTTTAAAAAACGAATAACTTGCAAAGATAAATTTTCCAGTGAACATCAAAACTCTGTTACATTAAAAAATTCTTTCCACATTTGCGGAAGAATGTGGAAGGACCAAAAATTGTACCAAATGCTGCCATAAAATGTTCACGTTATTAATCTGAAATTTTTTGCCAAAAAGTTTGCAAATTTATTTAATTTTCCTTACATAAGAATTGGCTATTTAATTTATGTACTAACATCGTCCTCAATTGCGTTATAATCTTAATAAAAAAAATTATTTAATTATCAAAGTAATTATTATTAAAATTATATTCATTGATAGTGAATATAAATTTATCTTACCTTTATTCTTTTGTAAGTATTTATCTATCCATTTTCAAACACAAATATAAAGTATTTTATATTTTCCTAATAGAAAAAAAAATTTTAACTGAATTATTTTAGGTTTAAAAATTATTTATTTTTTAACTTTGGCCTTTAATTCTTTATAGTGGAATATTTTTCATATAAAAATGTATTAACTCAATACACATTACAAACCACAGAGTATACAGAGGCATCACGAGACAGAAAATATTGTGTTTTTTTCTGTCTTTTTCTTCGAAAGCTGCCCTTTTTGCGTTTTCTGTTTTGATTATGCAATTTTTACGCATTGTCACTTCACTAACAAAAAACGTTTTTTTTTTCTCTTTCTTCGAAAGCTGCCCTCGCTAATGATTTAGGCATTTTTCATACGTCACTTTTTTCATATCTGTATACTTTGTGTTACAAACACTGCATTTAATATTGAATAAAACTAACCCCTTTTTCTTTAGTAGAAGCGCTGACTTAATAACAGTTGTCTCTTTTCAATGTTACAACTGTTTCAGTATCGCTTAAAGTTGGTGTATTATTATTAAACAAACAAAAAGTAATCGCGTTTTACGTGTTAGTCAAAAAATCGGCATTTTTGGAGCAAAAATCGGCAAATCGGCACTTTGATAATTTAGGGGCAAAAAATAGGCCAAATGACGATAAATTGGCAAAAATGGCAGGCCTGCCCACTGCTGATGCCTAATCGGCTTTTTCAGAGATATTACTTTAGTAAGCTTCTCTATCGGCCTGCGCCATATACCTGACTTTGGCAGCGGACTGGCGGTATTCCGTCTTTGTATATCGCTTGGTATTGTCCTCTTTAGTCCGGTAGATGTTATTTTTAATTTTTTTGCTGACTGCTATTTCATGCAACGTAGCATCGGCTATCCATAGTTTGTGGGGTGGCATGTCATAACCTCCAGTATCATAGTGTCATAACGTCCATCAAAGAAATGTCATAGCGTCCGCGGACGTTATGACACATGTCCACAACATGCTAACAAACTAAAACAAGTACCGGCTTCGCTAACTAAAGCTTCTCTGTATAGCCGGACTCCGGCCGGGTGTAAGGATTTTCTCCTCTATGGTATAACAAACACCGGCTTGCTATTGCTAGGCTGGATGTCTGCTGGCAGCCCCATCACCTGGATTGGATGCGTTAGCTCAATCAGTAAGCCATCATTAATTTAATTATAAGCGAAACCGTATTAACAAATAACCATCTATGTGGCCTAATGTTCCTTGTATAAACAATAACGGTCTTATAGGATCCCTTTAAAGTGGTGGGTGCTGAGCAGGTAATTCGGAAGGCTCCTCTTAAAAACTCATATTTTTCAGATTGAATTTTCCTCCTTCGTCGACGAATGTTACATTAATAAGCGGATTAGCCAGGCGAATTAGTGATTGGGTTGTAAAATCGTATGTAATGTACCCTCAAATTGCAGTCTCCACCATAAAGTCTGGGATTTTCTTTAACCTCTGTTTCTGAGCAGAACTCATAGGCATTTTATGACTCATCAGAGCAACAAGACAAATTTCTCAGTTTCTCTGTAGCTCCCCGGGGGTATGTAGGTTTATATTATAAGGACTTTTCATCTTTTGATGTTACATCCTACGAAAAGATCTTGCGCAGTCAATACCTGGAGATCACATCTGAGTAGAAATACTATCTCCTATCAATAGCGCCAGCCTGCGCGGTCCAGCCTGACAAAGTCGAAGGAAATTTAGATCTTTAGAATGTTTTACCAAATGTGCTGTTAAGCAGATGATGTTTTAAAGCCGAAAATAGTTGTTAAAGAGCGTAATATAAACATTTTTAGCAGTACATCTAAAAAAGGGGAAAATCCTACATGTAAGAAAAAAGTTATGCAACAAAATGAGGAACAACTTTTACAGAAATTTTCTTTCAAACAAATATCTCTTAATTTTCCTTAACCCATTAACGACTGATGCGTATTTAAATACCGAAAAACAGAGCCTTCGTAGAAAAATTCTGGCTAACTTCAGGTAAGAGGTATCGGAAATTGGTTTTTACAGAAAGATAAAGAAAGGATAGGACTACTTAAACAAATTTTTTAAGTTAAATTTTGCCCCCTTTAATTGGTTAAGTTAGCGGCTTAAAAGTTAGCAATTTTTAATATTTGGATAAAGTGAACGGCAACGGCTCACAGTGGTTCAGCTTCATACGATTGGCGGCATTAAATATAAGGAAACATGGTAGAGCCTTGAATTTCGGTACGGACAAATATTTTCTTGTGATAAAAAAATGCTGCAAAAATGAAGAAAATCCGAGCACAACCACGCCTTCTTCCCATATAACACAAAAGTTAAAAATCATTATAGAGTCACAATTTTTCGTTCAGAGCCTTGAATTTCGGCATGGACTAATATTTGGTTGTAATAAAAGAATACTGCAAATATGAAGAAAATCCGAACACAACCACGCCTACTTCCCATATAACACAAAAGTTAAAAATCATTGTAGAGTCACAATTTTTGCTCATTGCAATTTTATCAAAAATCTGCTAACAACCACGCCTACCTCTCACAAAAAATGACCACAAAAAATCCAATATTTTCCTTATTAGCAAAGCTAGATCGATTAAAACAGCTACACAGGTTTAAATTTTCGTGTTTTTTATTTGATTAAAATATAAATAAAATGCAGCAACAGTCACGCCCATATTCAATGAAAATATCTGTAAATAAACAAAAGAAAATATTTAAACAAAATTTTAAAAACAAAGTAATTGGTGTACCTTTACTAACATAACAAATTTGTTACTTCATCAGGAAATTCCAATATATCCTTCTCGCAAGTAACATATGCATGACATCTTCAATCGTCTAGAGGTATTGCCTTCGTTCGTTGAGCCTATTCCTTGTTTAACCATGTCCACATTTATGCCTAGAACCAATTTCAAATTCCTTTGGATTTCCGCTTTTTATACTTCTCTTTCATGTTTTGTATCTTTTGTTACTCTCCACTTTGAAAAACTTTTGTTGTATGCTATGTTATTCTCGCATGTAAAGGGAAACTCCAAACTGAAGCTCTTCTTCCGAAACTGGGTTTGTCCTTAATACATCCAAATTGTTCATTTCGCTTGGCTTAGCTTGACATATAAAACATACAGCCATTCCTGATGTTTGTATGATTGCATTCGAAACTTTTCCATTAATCAAGGTTAAAACAGGAGTACGTAAAATTTGAAAACTTTTGTCATAAATGTTAACAACAGTTTTTTTTTCAAATCTTTAATTTCATTTTGCACTCTTTCAACTTCTTCAGAAATAACATTTGCCGTTTTTTTTACAAATTCAAATTTTATTGGCCTACAAAAAGTTGTTGAAGATGGCCTTGTTTTTCGCCATTAATCATTTGTGCCATCAATACATTTCAAATTGAGAGGAACAATACTTGTTAAAAAATATTTTTGTCACTTAAATTTGGATCATTGCATTTTTTATGGTATTCACCATGTTTTTTTTTTAAATATCGGCGATATTTATCGATTTTTTTTAAATATTGATATTTTTGCCCATTCCTATGCGTAATACCATGCTTGTGAATGAAATTTGTCCTAATTTTTTTAGTTTTTTACACCGGAATTGCTTAGGGGCAAAAATGGGCAGCTGAACTTTTGAGTATCGTTAGCTGAGACTTCAAGTTTTAATTTGATATAAGTCTCAGGCTAGAGGTCGTTTGAGATCAATATATGCAAGCCATAGAAGTTGGAGAAAATAAATATTTTTGGACAATTTATAGTAGTAAAATAATTTTTTTTTTAAGTTCCAAAATTTTTTTTATTTGCATATATATAATTTATAACATCCAATTATAAAAACAAAAAATTATTGTAGTGTTGTTACAAGAGTATTTTAAAAGCATGAAGCGATAGAAAGTAGCATATATTATACGGCCATTTCAAACGCATTCACTTAGGTCAACTTTGAATGTCTCTGGACAAAAAAGTAATAAAGCTATAAGCCTAATATTTTGGATACATGATAATTAGAGTGTTTATTACAAACTGTGGGCAAAAGAGGTACATCAGCAGACATGAAAAAAATTAATTAATGGCGCTCTTGAACCAGTGTGCGGCTCTGGAAAATTGGGAGAGTAGAAAATCGGAATACCCTCTTGTTGACTTATAGCCTTAGCTGTGCTCTGCTTTAGAAAAATATATTAGCTTAATTGGGCCAATAACGTTGACTACAAGTTTGATTCAATGGCATGGGTATTTAAATACCCACTTCGCTGTCAGTGGGTTCAAAACACATATGTATTTTTTTTAATTTTTTGGCAAGTAAAAATGCGTTGTTTTATGTAAAATCAACTCTTTATTAGGAACACCGACAGTTCGAATGTTTAAGGAGTAATATCTGTATGATGTTATTATTATCTTAAACTGTGACGATTTGCTATTAATTATAGTTTTAGGCGACTAAACTGTTTTCCGGTAGTAGGGTTTATATGGGGCCTAGGGTAAGTTAAGGACCGATCATCACGAAATTTCACAGCGTCATTTCTAGCACGTTGGCTGCCAAAGCCTTTTTAGAATTTTGATCGTTCAGTAGCAATGTCATTTAACCATTTTGGTCACCTGAGGCCAACAACTTATTTTTGTTCTTTTTTGTTTCTTTGTGCCTAAAAATAAGTTTGGACTACTTCGCGAATTTATTTTGGTCCCTAATTTTGCAGTTATAACGGTTTTTTTGTGTCGCACATTTTCGTGCGACATGGCCTGGGAGAACATAAAACATGTTGTGGGGCCACGTCGCACGAAAATGTGCGACACAAAAAAAAACCGTTATAGCTGCAAATAAGGGACCAAAAAAAATCGCGAGTAGTCAAAACTTATTTTTGGGCACTAAGAAGAAGAAGAAGCATTAGTTTTGATAAATTTACATTTTAATATCACTATTTTTGCACTCCATTAACAAATTGATTTTTTAATTCTAAGTTTATGGTTTTTCTACTGATCTCCAAATTGAATTTCTAATTTTAAGTGTATTGTTTTTCTGCAGATCTCCATTTGAATTTACATATGTACATATATGTATATTGTTATACATTTTTTTGCTCATAAATGAATTGGTTTTTAAAAAGAATTAATAAAAATGCAAATTAAAATTTCCAACTTTTTTATTACCCAAAAAAATACTATTAAAAATACACAGCGGCCATGGGAAATATACCAAAATGTTCACCACAGGCCAGAGAATCCAAATTCCATGTAAAATTCCATATTAAAATGTACGAAAATGTGCGACGTGGCCTAAGGGTAACATTTAGGTGTCGCACGAAAGTGTGCGACGTGGCCTCAGGGTAACATCTGGGTGTCGCACGAAAATGTGCGACGTGGCGTCTGGGTAACATCTGGGTGTCGCATGAAAACGTGCGACGTGGCAGCCAACGTGCTAGTCCTTTAAAACCGTGACGTACCAATTTCTGTTATGATAGCAATTTTAATTATGGTTTTAGGTGTACTAAACTGTTTTCCGGGACTAGGGTTTCTATGGGGCCTAGGGTAAATTATGTACCGATCTTCACGAAATTCCACAGTATCATTTATAGTCCTATAAAACTGTGACGAGCCAAAATATGTTATGATTGCATTATTTATTACGGTTTTAGGCGTACTAAACTGTTTTCCGGTAGTAGGGTTTATATGGGGCCTAAGGTAAATTATGGACCGATCATCACGAAATTTCAAAGTGTTATTTCTGGTCATAAACTGTGACGTACCAAATTTTGTTACGCTAGCGTTATTTTTTACGGTTTAAGGCGTACTAAACTGTTTTCCGGGAGTAGTGTTTTTATGGGGCTTAGGGTAAATTATGGACAGATCTTCACGAAATTTAACAGCGTGATTTCCAGTTAAATAAAACAAATTTTTGCAAAATCTTATCTCATTCCGTGCCTTGTTCCAGCATTTATGTTATTTTTTGTAACAAAATTATCAATTTTTTTAGGTGGTGGTTCCACATTTTGATTCATAGCTCTGCTTAGGATAACTACAAGCAATTTGGCACCATTTCTTTTAAGTTGTTCGAAAGTGAGCGTGTTTTCAACAGACGGACAGACAGACGGACATGGCTAAATCGACTTAGAATTACTTAACGACCCAGAATATATATACTTTATGGGGTCTGTGATGAATAATAAAAATGTTTCACTCTTCACAACTAATTGTGGTGGAGGGAATAAAAATAAAGAAATAAAAATCGCAACTGGGGGATTTCTTGTCAAGGGAACCAATTTTTAAATCGATGTTTTCCGATCGAAGCTACTTGGGAACAATTTTGCTAACACTAATAGGTAATAAGTAACATGAATGAGAATGAGTATGGCCAAATGTCAAACTTTGACCCCCTCTAACTCAGAAACTTTCGGAACGATCTTGTTGAAAATTTGTGTCTAAACTATTATCCAATAGGACTAACATTCCATCCAAATCGGAGACATCGATTTAAAAATTAGGTCACTTGACATGAAATTCCCCATATGTATATCCATTTTGAAAAACACAGATCTTTAAAAACAAAAAAGTAATCTTATTTTTATTATTAAACTTTAGTGTGTTAGTGTATAAAATTCGGCAATGCCGAACATTCACTTCATTTTTATTATTGTTTTTTAAAATTTACAACTTACAGCTCTGGTTTATACAAAAATTTGTTATTTATTTTAGAACTGAACAAAAACACCTGTTACTATTTACTTATTTTTTATTAAATGTTAAATGCGTATCAAATAAATAAAATTGTTTTAGGTTTTGAAAAGTACACACTACTAAAAAGAAAGAAAACATTTTAAAATATTGATTCTTGGCAAACTAACATTTTAACGTTGATGGTTTTTTATATGTTCGCAGTTATCAAGAGACTTTCTGGCAAAATTTATACAACAACTGTTTGCAAAACCCAAAGTTTAATAAGATAAAAAACCACTACGTTAAATTAAGTATAGGCCTCATATTAAGTCTACTACGACAAAAACCATATAGATATAAATATGGGCAATTCCATGTCATATAGACCAAGAGTGAGACCCGACCTCTTTCGATTTTAGTGAAATTTGAGTTACGCGAATATACGCAGTGCAACCTCCTACATTTTCAAAATAATGGTATATCTTAAAAACAAGAGCTAACCTAAGAAACGGTTAGCACCACTGGATTCAGCGTGCCCCAATTATGTTAAATACAAGGTGCTTGGCTTGATGCTTTTTGCAACTAGCGCAGTGCTCAAAATTACAATATTAAAATTCTACTTTTAGGATTATTTTTTAAAGGTTGCGAAAAAAAATCATACCTTAAAAAAGAAAAGAACACCTCCTTCAAAGTTTCACGATTTTTAAAGAACAGTTTGAAGTATTATATAAAAAAAATCAGCCAAATAAAAAACTAAATTTTTGACTTAGTCCGTTTTTAAAATTTAATATTTTGCAGATATTACATTTTTTAAAATAAAATTTTTTTTTCAATATATGGTTTGTAGCCCCAAGTATTCTCTTTAAAATTAATTAATACCATTTTCGTATGTAAAGCAGTTTTCGAGTTATTGAAGAAATAATATCATTTCATTCGGCTAATTCAGCGAAATTATGACATTTTGACTATGACATAACTTTTGAAAAAAATGGTTAAAATTTTGTTTTCGTTCATATATGTTCCTTATAGGACAAAAGGAACCTTCTCGCCAAATTAATTTAAAATCGAAAGGGGTCAGCTCCAACTCTTGGTCGATTTGACATGGAATTACCCATACATATTTCCTTTCTTTTTAAAATTTACAACGTGGTAATTGTATATTAGATAAAAGTACACGAAGAACATATGGCATCAACAAATTCTCTCCCCTTCAATCGATTATTAGCTAGGATATTTGCTGGCATTCGTTTTTTACCATTCGTATCCATGTGTTGCTGGGCCTTCCGATTTCGTCTGGTGGCCTTCTTAGGATGTGACCTATCCAAATCCATTTGCGCCTGCAGATTTCGTAGTCGATGGGTTTGCAGTTTGCTTCAAGAGCAGTTGTTCATTGGTTACCCAGTTCGGCCAGAAAATTCGGAAAACTTATTATTAGGTGCTGCAACCATCAGCAGTACCGATTTGTTCGACAATTAAAGATTCTCAACTTTGTGGTGGTGAGCGGGTATCATACGGGGCTTCGGATTTTGTTGTAAGGAATTAGTGATATGGTTGTAAAATCATATGGACTGCCTAATGTACCGCCAAATTGCAGTCTCCACCATAAAGTCTAGGATTTTCTTTTGCCTCTGTTTTTGAGCAGAAGTCTTAGGTATTTCATGACTCAGCAGAGCAACAAGACAAATTTCTCAGTTTCTCTGTAGCTCCCCGGGGGTATGTAGGGTTACATTATAAAAACTTTTCATCTTTTGGTGTTATATCCTCCGAAAAAATCTGACGCAGTCAATACCTGGAGATCACGGCTAAGCAGAAATCCTATCTGCTACCAATAGCGCCTACCTGCGCGGTCCAGCCTGACAAAGCCAAAGGAAATGGAGATCTTTAAAATTTTTCACCACATGTGAGAAAGTTTGGCTGGGTTATCTCCCTAGGTGCTGTTAAGCAGATGATGTATTAAAACCGCAGCCGAAAATAGTTGTTAAAGAGCGGGACTTAAAAATTTTTCACAGTACAAATAAATAAGTTTAGTTTAAAAAATATGGAAAATCCAACCTGTAAGAAAAAAGTTATGCACCACAATGAGGAACAACTTTTACAGAAATTTTCATTCAAACAAATATCTCTTAATTTTCCTTAAAAAACTTTTATATTGAAAGCAAATATAACTTATTGTAATGACTATAAACTGTTTAACACTTTCTTGTGACTTTATTTTCTAAGCCTCTTTAAAGAACTCATGAACGACAATAAAGTAAATTTATATGTATGTTGAAAAAAAAGAGTTGGCAACCCTATCGTAAAAACGTCAAAAAATTGAAGTGATATTGCAAAAATATTAAAAATTCTTAAAAAAATCTTAATTGAACGTTTATAATAAAAAAAAAAGTTTTTAATAAAACAAACAGATCCTGTAGAACTTCAATTATATGAAATATGTCTAAAGCAAATCGTCGTAGTATTAAAAACAATAAGAAAAATTGCAGTCAATGTACATAATTTGGTGGTAAACGAAGAAGAAGATGATTTTATTGTTTGTGACAAGTGCAATAAGATTTATCATGTAGTTTGTACACAATTGGATAAACGCAAATATGAATTCTTCTTACAGCATGAAGATGAAGAGTTTGTTTGTCATCAATGTGATAATTGTGGTACCATTAAAACTGAGCTGAATGAGATCAAAAGAGATTTAAAGAAATTAGATAATTTGCAAGAAACTATGAACTTCATGGCAAAGCAATTCGATGACATTTTGAAGGGTGTTGTAGAAAACAAGAAAAAAATTGAAACTAGTCCAAAAAGAAAACAAATTATTGAAGCAAGAGGTAGAAACATTAAAAAAATCGATACAATTTTTAAATGGCTGGCGAGTTAAACATGACTGTTTAGTTAGTGGAGTAGAGGTACCAGCTGGATCGTCAGCTGTCGATACGATTTTGAAGCTTACAAGCAAAGTTGGTGTAGAGTTAAATGCGGATAGTATTGATGATGCATATTTTATTAAAAAGCGTAACAATAGAAGTGGCAAGAATGAAAATTAAAATGAAGATAAAGCTGAGAAACAGAATGTTGTAGTGAAATTTAATTCTAAAAAATCTAAAGAGAAATTGATGTCTGGAAAGCCAAAGCTAAGAGAAACTGAGTCAAACATTTTTGTTAACGACTTCCTTAGTAGAGAACCACTTAGTTTAGTCTGGGATCACACTATGAAAGTTTTCTTTCAGAAAGTTTGAGTTTATTGGTGAGAGGGGAAGAGAACATGCTTTTCATCTCTCCTCTCTCACCCATAAACTCAGACTTTCTGAAAGAAAACTTTCATAGTGTGAACCTAGACTTACTAAACCATGCTAAAACATTAAAAACCGTTGGGTATCGTGCTGCCTATGCTGCTGGTGGTAAAATTTTTGTAAAAAGAAGTGAGCTATCTAAGCCAAAATTCATTGCTAACGAAGAAGAAGTGGATGAACTGTTACTGGAGGCAACAACAAATCGTGCAAGACTTCGTACACGCAGAGAAAAAATATGGTTGGGCATGGTTACGGTAGCAACACTATGTTTAATGTAACAATATATTGTTGTCGTACACAAATAATTGTTATTTTTATTTAATATCAACAATATTATAGTTACTGTAAACATATCAATGTTTATCGCAATTATGAATTTGAGTTTTGTTGACCGAAAAATAATTATTTTTCTAACAACTTAATTATGATAACTTTCTAAACATATTATATTTCTCACAACCATATCATGATATTTAATAGCCATAACATGATAACTTTCCATACATTTATCATATTATGTTAAAGATGCAATCAAACTATTTTTACTCTAATCATATTATGTTAGCGCCATTTGTAAAATAATTTTGAAGCAGTTGTGTCGTTTTTTTTATTTTTGAGCGGTTAAACAATTAAAAGATAAAATTCCATAAAAAAAATAAGTTTAAAGAAATTAAAAAATTAAAATATTAGCGGAGTTCATTCAAGTATTAGTGATGTAATAGTGCAAATGCAAAATATCATAGTTTTTTTGTAAAATCCAACAACAAAACACACAGAGATTTCGTTATATTTTATAAAAGTGCTACGATATTTCATTAACATCTTAAAATCGAAAAAATGGACACACGCGGTTGCCCATGAAAACCAGAGATTTTTCATTTGCTCTTTTGCAAGCCTTATATTGAACTCCGCTATTTGATTTACATTAAGAAAAATTGTAAAAAGCCACAAAATAAAAAATCGATGCAAAAATATTTTAATTTATTTTGTATTATTATGACAGCTATGAAAGGTGCTGTATCATAATATGATTGCTTCCAAATTTATTATGATTAACATGATGATAATATGATTACTTCTTAGCTTATTATGATTAACATGACAATAATATGATTAATTTCTTAGCTTATTATGATTAACAAGACAATAATTTGATTACTTCTTAACTTAGGATGATTAACAGAATAATAATAATAATATGATTAAGGGAAACATATTATGATGTAATAGTACGAGTATATTTAGTCATAATATGATTCAATAATAATCTTAATATGGTGACTACAATCATAATTCTTATCATAATATATTGCTCTTAGAATATGTTTACCACAACTATGTTTTTTCTTTGCGTGTAGATCTCGACATGGCATTAGTACTGAGCGTGAAGCAGCAGTAGATAATGATGATGATGTTTATTTATCACCTTAGTTTTTTATTTATTTTTTACCCTATATAATAATCAGTATTTTTTCAATTTAAAGTCTTTTGATAATTACATAAAAAACAATAAAAGTTCATATTTTCAAATAATCTCTATTAACGTTAGGAGTGTTTCTTCAATAAATAAATTTAATGAATTTAAAGCTTTAGTTGCTAGTTTACCACGGCTACCCTATATAATTGCTGTTCAAGAAACATGGATCATGGAAAATGTAGTTCAACTCTATACTATTCCAGGTTACCATAGTGTTCATTGTTGTAGACCCGATGGCTATGGGGGTACTTCGGTTTTTATTCAAGATCAAGGAAATATGTGAGAGTAAAACTTTTACAGATTTGATTGTTTTCACATTAGAAAATAATAAAATTAATGGTAAACCTATACAATTTGCCTCGTTCTATGGATCACAAAAATGTAACACAGATAGATTTTTATCGTTTCTGGAGAATCTACTTCATAGTTATGGGCGAAAACCGTGCATTTTTGCTGGAGATTCGAATATTGATAGTTTGCAAATACATTTGTCAGATAATTTGTTAAATTTGCTTGAAAATTATGACTTTGGAAATTGTCATACATTAATTACTCGGCCAGAAAGCGGAACATCCATAGATCATATATACAGTAACATTCTAAATTGTTAGTCTATTAAATCCGTGGAATATGAACTACCAGACCATAATCTTATTTCGTGCAGAATCAGAACTGAAATTCAAAATCAAATATTAAGAGAAAATGTTTATTTGTGTTGTGATTGCAATCGTGTTTATGATTATATTTGTAACCATCTGCCGAATATAAGCCAAATAGGAGATCCATCTATTGATACATCTCTGTTAGTATCTTGTGTTGATGACGCTGTCGGCTGTAGGAAATATCGCCCAAAAAAAATAATGAAAAATCGCCCAAATGAAGAATCGCCCAAAACAACATGAAAAATGACTCAAAAAGTTATATAAGAAATTTTGCCCAAAAGAAACGAAAAAGAACCCAAAATAAAAATGAAAAATGACCCAAAAAGAAAAAACGATTTTTTTCCCAAAAAAAAAATTAAAAATTACCCAATTTGCAAAACAGTAGTGGTATTCACACCGAACTTGTTAATTTGTTACTCGGTAGTTTGTTAATTTGTTAAAGTTACCAACTGTGAACGACCCCCTTTTTAAAACTTTGTTAGTCTGGTAACTTTCGTAGTGAAACAACTGAAATATTGCTCTGACACAATTTATTATTCTGGAAAAAATAAAACATGCCACGAGAGTGTAAAAAAACAATTGTCAACCATTTAATTACTCATGCTTTGACACAAATAACGTTTGCTGGCGGTAAGTAGTGAGTTACCAACTAACAACTATTTTATCAGGGGTGCCGTGTCGTTAATTTGTTAAATGTTAATACGGTAGCGCGTTAAATAAACAAAAACAAAATGCGTGTAAAAAAGTAACGATTAACGACTAACAAACTAACAAGCTCGGTGTGAATTCCGCTAGTGTTTATTATTCATATAAATTTAGTAACTTAAAAATGTTTTATTATGGTCACAACCAACAAAGCTATTTTTAAAGAAACTTATTTTACCATAATGTGGTTGTCGTTGACAATGATTTGGTTAAATTAAACATAATATGGTCCACATTTTTTTAAAAATGGTTTTGTTGTTTTTTCACTGGGTGCATATATTAAACATGTAACGAAAACACTTTTGGGCGCAAGTATTTTCAACCCTATGTTGTAACAAAAAGCGGCTTCGCTAACTAAAGCTTCTCTGCGCAGACGGCCTTTGGGCGGGCGCAAGAATTTTTTCCTTTATGGTATAACAAGTACCGGTTTCGCTAAGTAAAGCTTCTAAAATCTGCCTTGTTTCCGAACGAAGGCCGACTTCGCAGATAAGCTTTAGTTATCGAAGCCAGTATTTGTTATACCATAGAGGAGAAAATCCTTGCGCCTGGCCGAAGGCCGGCTGGGCAGAGAAGCTTTAGTTAGCGAAGCCGTTTTTTGTTATACCATAGAGGAGAAAATCCTTACCCCCGGCCGAAGGCCGGCTGTGCAGAGAAGCTTTAGTTAGCAAAGCCGGTACTTGTTTTTATCAAAGAGGAGAAAATCCTTGCGCCCAGCCATAGGCCGGCTATGCTTTCGTGTTTGTCCACGGACAATATTACACTGGACGTTATGACATGCCGCCTTTTTGCAATATGTCCCGTTATTTTTATAAATAACATTTAGGAATTCGTCGTTAAGTAATAATGAATGATTTAGACAAATAGTATGCCAGAAAAAATGGGCTATTTTTCATATAATATTTTTGGGTGAATTTTCATAATGAAAAATCACCAAATTTAAAAAAACGAAAAATCACCCAATAGTAACGAAAAATAGCCCAACAATTTTGGGTCACTTTTCATATGAATTCAGGCCCAATTTTACATGGAATTTTTTTGGGCGATTTTTCATTTATTTTTTTGGGCCATTTTTCTTTGGGCGATTTTTCCTACAGCCGACGCTGTCAGAAATTCTACCTTTGAGAAAATACAAAAAAGGTCCATTAGAGCAGCAATTACTCCATGGATGACTTTTAATTTGCAAAAATTAATCTGTTACAAAAACAAACTTTTAAAGCAACGGCGAAAAAAAACCTATAAGCTTAGATATTCAGAAAAGATTGAAAAGAGTTAGCAATGTTATAAAGAGAGCTTGTAAAGAGTCTATGAACAACTTCTATAAAAATAAACTAGATGAAATTCAACATGATCCAAAAAAGAGCTGGAGGTTTTTAAATGAGACACTTGGAAGAATTCCAAAAAACCCCATCAACATTAACGATTCAAATGGTGAACTTATTTTAGATGATTCTGAAAAGGCGGAGGTGCTAAATAATTTTTTTATTCAATCAATTAAATACGTCAAGGTGAAAATTGAACAATTTCCAACTGACTCGTATAATTCTTTACGAACAATGGTGCCTTATAATAATATATTTCATCTTAATGATACAACATATGAAGAGGTTCAGGATGTTATATTAAAAATAAAGCCAAATAAAAGCGCTGGACATGATAATCTGCCCAAAGTTATTTTGAGTAATAAGAATGAGTTTACTACTATTTTGGTAAATATTTTTAATAATATGGTAAATATGAGCATTTATCCTGACATTTTAAAAATTCATAAGGTAATACCAATTTCAAAAGGAATCAATAGTTGTACGTCTGATATGTATAGACCAACGGCTATTTTATCGAGCATTGATAATGTGTTTGAAAGAATTTTTTTGAGAACAAATAATTTACTAAATGATTTTCAGTATGGATTCCGGGAAGCATGTGGTACAGAGGAAGCTGCCGTTAATGTTGTTAATTTTATTTGCAAAGGTCTAGATGATGGATATTGTGGCGTGGCAGGTTTATTTTATGATCTTACAAAGGCATTTGATTTAATTGATCATAACATCTTGTTACAAAAACTTAAGTGTTATGGTATATATGGAAAAGAATTATCTCTTTTGGAAAGTTATTTAAGGAATCGTAAGCAGTTTGTCCAGATTGGTGCTCGTAAAAGTTCGTTTCGTGAAGTCGAATTTGGAGTTCCGCAAGGCAGCGTACTTGGACCTTTATTGTTTATTATTTATATTAATGAGTTAAAAAAGCTTGAACTTACCCGGTGGCGAACGTCATAGTGATTCAGCGTGACAAACGCTGACAATATTAAATCATCGATGACAAGTGTTGATTTTTCTTTGGTGTCATATATGAATTTTTAAAGTATTTGTCCAAAATGTCATAGATGACCAATGTTTATTTTGTCTTGTAGGCGTCCATTTGTTTGTGAGTCCTAACAGACAATATCATCAACTTTCATTAGTGAATTTTTTCAGGTAGATTGACAGGAAAACGGAATAAACTCAAGTAATAAATGGAACAGAACAAACAGAAAAAAGAAACGATCCGTTATTTTCTGATTTATTCATTACACAGAAAAAAATTTTGCCCCAGTAAACGCATAAATCAAAAATAAAATCAGTTTTAATTAAAAATTTAATCAAGTGAATTAAACGTTTAATTAAGAGAATTAAACGTTTAATCAAGTGTATAAAACGTTTAATTGACAACATTCATTGGCACCAGTATACAAATAAAATATATCAATTAAACTTTTAATTTACTTGATTAAACGTTTAATTCACTTGATTAAACGTTTAATTCACTTGATTAAATTTTTAATTAAAACTGATTTTATTTTTGATTAATGCGTTTACTGGGGCAAAATTTTTTCTGTGTATGCCGTTGTCATGAATAACTCCCTAAATATCAGCTTGTTACTGACTCTGGTGCGATTATTCATCGATGAAAATGTAATAATGACTATGCCGCTCATGAACGCCACCGGGTACTGGCAAAATTTTTATATATGCAGACGACATTAGTTTATTTTACCCTTACAAGCATGAAACGGTAGCCAAAGTACATATAAAGCGAGATGCGGTATTAATATCGGAGTTTATGAGAATAAAAAAACTTTTTTTAAATGCTAACAAAACTCGATTGATGAGATTTAAGCCTTATTCGGATCATAACAACTTTAGTGTTTTTGTAGATGGAAAAGAAATCATGGAAGTCAGTTCTTTTAAGTACTTAGGTATACAACTGCTTGGAGTCAACATATCCAAAATCTTAAGATCAAAACAGCCCAGGCAATTGGTTTTTTATACAAATTTAAGAACAAATTTAATAAAAAAAACGAAATTATTAATTAATAATGCACTTATTCAAAGCCATTTTAATTATTTAGCCATTTTATATGGACATAAGGAAAGTTCTGGGTTAAAAACGTTGCAACGTATGCAAAATAAAGCTTTAAAAGTGGTAGCTAATCTTCCCATCACACATTCAACTTTATCATTATACACAGACGTTTTTAAAATTACCTATTTATGGCACTTACAAAATGCAATTACTAATGTATGTTTTTAAGTGTTTAAGCAGCGTTGGACATCATACCATATATTTTTCGAGTTATCAGCATTCACTAAATACAAGGAATAATATGAACTTGGCAGTAGCATGGTGTAGGCTAGAAACTACGAAGCAACGTATTGAGTACATGGGTAGTCGTGAATACAATGGTTTACCGTCAAATATGAAAAATATAAATAGCATTTCTTTATTCAAAACTAGTTTAAAAAATTTTTTGCTTCGAAATATAGAAGAACTTTTAATGTAATTCTAATTCATATTGAATGTTAAAATATTATTTTTTTTATTTTTGCTTCTTTTGATTTAAATATATTTTTTTTCTAATTGTTATTATAAACTTATTGTAAACTAGAAATTATTTTATAAGTTATGCAATATATTATTGCCAGCTCGCCTCTAAAATGCCTTCAAGGCGCTGAGGCACTTACATTGTAATGATTTTTTTTGGAAAATAAATGAATTTATATATAAAAAAAAAAAAATCATTAAACAGAACAAATAAGTATGATGTGCTTAAAACACTTTTAAGTGAAACCTCCTCCGTATTCTTACAACCACCCATTTGTTTTTTCTCCTCTCAAACTAGAAGATATTGCAGCATTAATAAATTATTTAATATTTTTTACATTCACTCTTTCTCTGCAAGAATGGAGTTGGAAGACCGTTTCATTATAGTGCATTATTTAACCAAAATTATGAAGATGACGATGTGTCATACACATGTGTAATATGCCACACATTTAAACATTTTATGGGACAAATTAACCAGATGCATTTTATTTATTTTCCAAGTTGCCTCACAATTACATACATATTTTGTGTTAAGGCAATTGCAATGTAAAGTTGAAGCTGGTGGGATCGTGTTTATGTAGATGTCTTGTTATCATTTGTTTACGTAACTTTATTAGGTTCATTTATTTAGACGCCAAAGTACGTAATATTTACATAAGGCATAGCTCGATGTCATTTGTTTTTTATACCCACAACCACAATTAGTTGTGAAGAGGGTATATTAAGTTTGTCATTCCGTATGAAACTTTTTTATTATTCATCTAAGACCCCATAAAGTATATATATTCTGGGTCCCTGAGTGATTCTAAGTCGATGTAGCCATGTCCGTCTGGCTGTCCGTCTGCCCGTCTGTTGAAAACACGCTCACTTTCGAAACACTCAAAAAAAAAAATTAACAAACTTGGTGCCAAATTGCTTGTAGTTATCCTAAGCACTTTCGGATTGAAATCCAGCAAAATCGGTTCAGTAGGACCAGAGCTATGAATCTAAATGTGGAACCACCACCTAAAAAAATTGATAATTTTGTTACAAAAAATAACATAAATGGTGGAACAAGGCACGGAATGAGATAAGACTTTGCAAAAATTTGTTTTATTCGACTGGAAATCACGCTGTTAAATTTCGTGAAGATCCGTCTATAATTTACCCCAAGCCCCATATAAACACTACTCCCGGAAAACAGTTTAGTACGCCTTAAACCGTAAAAAATAACGCTATCGTAACAAAATTTGGTACGTCACAGTTTTTTAGGATTAGAAATAACACTGTGAAATTTTGTGAAGATCGGAACATAATTTACCCTAGGCCCCATATAAACCCTACTACCGGAAAATAGTTTAGTCGCCTAAAACCATAATTAATAACAAATCGTCACAGGTTAAGATAATAATAATAAATAGACATCATACAGATAGTACTCTTTAAACATTCGAACTGTCGGTGGAGGGTATCAAAGATTCGGCACAGCCGAATATAGCACTCTAACTTGTTTTTTTTTTTATATTTAGCAGAAGTAACAATATGGAATGAAATCAGTGAAAGATCTTATAGAGGGTGTTTTTTAAGCCCACTATAAATTGTATACAAATTTAAGTAAAAAAATTTCTTTTTTTCGAACATTTGAACATGCATAGAAAAACTTCTCGCCAATTTTTTTCAATTAAACCATTAATCAAAATTAAAATCAGTTTTAACTAAAAATTTAATTAAGTGAATTAAACGTTTCCTAATATCAACAACAAACATTACTGCAGAAATTGTTGTTTGTATCAACAAATAGTTAATTGATGCTTTTTATTTATTTTTCACTGGTGCAAATTTAATACTTTTTTTAATTAATATGACAAATAAAATAAAATTAAATTTTTTTCTTTGCCATTTCGGGCCTATGGGCAACGCAGTTGTTCTTAATGAGGCACGTCCTGGACGTTCATTTTTATAGAAATGGAAACTGATGCAACAACCAGCGTGTTAGCCGCATAAAACGGTGCATTTTCTGGATGTAATGGAGTCTGTGGGGTCAGTTGTTGATTGGTTTCACTCCATGTGCGGCAATTTTTTCTATTAAAAATCCCAATACGTTTAAGATTGGCTTTCTCAGTTGGTCTGATTTTCAAAATATATTTGGATAATTTGCAGCGTTGTTTAAGCGTGAATTTATTTATGAGCGCAGTACGGCTGTTCGTTTGGCAGCTAAACCTTTAGTAAGCCCTAGCGGGCTGAAAAAAAATACCCTTTAGTTTCCAAGCCTTGAAATTTTTGTATATTTTTTACAAAACTCACAAAAGAAATTACCCCATATTTTGCTTAAGTACTTTCTTAAATAAATTTTTTCTAAGTTTTAAATTTTAAATAAATTCCCCGTTTTGTTAGACAATACGAAGGGTTCAGATTTTAAATGTGCACAATGTCTGTCTTTGTCAGGAATCAAATCTGCAGCCCTCGCGTTGATGATGTAGCTCACTACCAACCAGCCTAGTGGACTCAGGTTTTCCCTATTTATCTGTTCTGTTTAAAGCAAAATGGATTAACGTTATTTTTTATAAATGGTGCTTAAACATTTGCCGTATTTATGTACCGGTTTCGATGAAATCCTTTTTATTAAAATTATATCGGTTTAAAAGTGCTTATTGAAAAAATAATTTTCCTATGAATGCTATACAAGTCCTTGAACCGTTTTAAAAACAATATTTCGAGATTTTTTTTATGTATATTTTATCAATAAGATTTTGTTTGTCGTGCTCAATTCCTAATTTTTATTCTTGATAATAAGCTTCTTGGGGGATAAGATAGTTTATATGCGCAATTCACTGATTGCTTAGCCCACATAATCAGGAAACATTCTCACAAAAAATTTTAGAAAAGCCAAAGATATTAGCAAACAAATTTGCAGAGTGATTGAGAATTGCAAACACCCAAATAGTCTTATTTGCCACGACATCAAAGCTTTAACAAAATACCAACAATACTATTACTTTGATTATAAATAAGCACGTGCATGGCCTAAAAAAGCTTAACTGGCAACTTGCTTTATTTTGATTTTCTGGGGGAAAAAATACTGCAATTCCCTCTGAGGAGATCGAGTGGTTACGATCGAAACATGTCAGGGTAACCTGCCGGCCAGGGTTCGAGCCCGGCAACAGTTAAATTGTAAATTAAGATCAATTTTATACATAAGAATAAACATAAATACACATTTTGCATTTCAAAATTAAGTCATCGATAAATTAGATGTCGTAATAGGAATTGCCCGTGCATTTTAGTTTTAAATGTTTTGAAGTAAGAAAGTATAGTTATCAAATTATCTCCAAAATTGAGACCTGTTCTTTGCGCACAAGGTTTACACTGACAGCCAGCGAGACGGACGAATATCGTTAATTCGGCTCAGAAAGCGATTAGAAGTCGATTGGTATACTTAAAGGAGAGTCTTGAACCAATATTTTAAGGTGTTACAAACATCAGCACAAATGCATAATGCCCTCCCCACTACGGTGTTGGTATAAATATGTTATTGTTATGGTAAAAATATTTTCCTTACTGATAAAGTCGAGTTAATGGTTACTAAACGTTACCTTTTTCTCAAATTACTTTTAATGACGTTTGCTTGGCTAAATACCCTCTCTTAGTTATTCAGCATTTAACCTTGGAAGTGAGAGCAACTTTATATTAACTGTTCCTTTATTTTGAAAGATGTTTCACAGTTAATTAAATATCGATTACATACATATTTTTTGATATTAACAACATTTTCTGCAGCAATGTTGTTTAAATAAGTAAACGTTTAATTCACTTGATACAAATTTTAAATTAAGCTGATTTCATTTCTTATTATTGTTTTATTAAAAAACCAATTGGTAAGAATTTTTCTCTCTGAAGAGGGTGTACTAAGATTTCCGTATGACGTGCTAAATTCCCAATTTTCTCTTATTTGATAAATATGTGCACTAGACTGGTCGCATCTTGTATGGGATTTTTTTTTTTAAATTTAATTGTTTGCGCTGCCTTAAATATGGGGTTTGGTTTAAGAAATCATGATCTAATTTTTCAAGTCAATCCGACGGTGCCTAGCCGTGCCGGGTGGGGCCCAAAGTATAAAAATACTTTTCTATCAGATCTTTATAGTTATACTAGTTGAAAAGCCGAAAATCAAAAATATGGCTTCGTTACGATCTTCCGCAAAGAAAGTACTTCAAGTGTGCCGAATTTCAGCTTCCTATGTCATCAGATGGCTTCAGAAAGTTGCGGAAAGTATAGGACATACATGCAAACATCCTGACATACTAAGATTTTATATATTGTATAGATAGATTAACTAACATATGTTCGCGCAACTCAAAAACGCTTTAGCTTATTGAAAAACTAAAAAAACCGAAATTCCGTAATAAAATTTACTTTAAGAAAGGTAAAACGTTTTTCTTATATGCGCAGTCGTTTTAGAAACATAATTTTTTTCTGGAAAAAAAAATAATTTTTTTATTAAAATTTCGGAATTTTCGTGTATAAAAATTCATAAAAAATTGGAAAATGCAGCTATGCTTCTAATTTTACGCAGACATATAAAAAACAACATTACAAACAAAACAAGCTATAAATGATTAAAATCTGTAAACAACTTTTGATTTTATGTATTTTTGAATTCCGAAAATTTAATAAAAAAATTATTTTGTTTTTCCAGAAAAAAAAATTATGTTTCTAAAACGACTGCGCATATAAGAAAAACGTTTTACCTTTCTTAAAGTAAATTTTATTGCGAAATTTCGGTTTTTTTTTAGTTTTTCAATAAACTAAAGCGTTTTTGAGTTAAGCGAACATATGTTGTGCAACCTCCTTAATTTTCGAAATAACGGTATATCTCGAAAACCAAAGCCAACATAAAGAAAAAAGTTTCAACTTTCTTAAAGTAAATTTTATTGCGGAATTTCGGTTTTTTTTAGTTTTTCAATAAGCTAAAGCGTTTTTGAGTTGCGCGAACATATGTTAATCTATCTATACCATTTATATAATTTCTTAGTATGTCAGGATGTTTGCATGTATGTCCTATTCTTTCCGCAACTTTCTGAAGCCATCTGATGACATAGGAAGCTGAAATTTGGCACACTTGAAGTACTTTCTCTGCGGAAGATCGTAACGAAGCCATATTTTCGGCTTTTTAACTAGTACAACTATAAAGATCTGATAGAAAATATGTTTTTTTTTATAATATGGGGAACTTTGGGCCCCACCCGGCACGGCTAGGCACCGTCGGATTGACCTGAAAAATTAGATCATGATTTCTTACACCAAACCTCATATTTTAAGCAGCGCAAACAATTAAATTAAAAAAAAAAAAAATTGCGACCAGTCTAATGTACACTAAAATCTATTGTTGAGGGAAAGCCAGCTTCTATTCGCATTTCACTGGTTGCTTAGGTCAGATCATCAGGAAACCTTTTCCAAAGAATTTAGAAAAGCTAAAAATATTATACAAATAAAACCCTAAAGCGAATAAAAATTTTAAACACTCCAATGCTTACCTGTAACGATATCAAAGCTTAAACAAAACAACAACAATAAACAGTGGGTTTATATTTTCTTTCATCCCCCTACAATTGTTTGCGTTCTTGCCGACTCGAATTGTTGTTGTAAGTGGGTAAAAAGAAAAAACAAAATTAAAAAACAAACTGCTTCATTTTGTGGAAAACAACAAAAAAAAAAAAACCAATTTGCCAATTCAGTTTTCTGCACGGACACATACTAAGGTTGTCATTCCGTGTGAAACTTTTTTAATATTCATCTACGACCTTAACAAAAATTATAAAATTCTGGGTCCTTGTGTAATTTATGGTCGATTTAGCCAAATCCGTCTGTCTGTCTGCTTTTATCTCGCTCACTTTCGGAAAACTCAAAAGATAAGTTTGGGATTAAAGTGATGATTTTGTTACAAAAACTAACATAAATGGTGGTCGCATGCACACAATGATATCAAATGTTGCAAAAATTCGCCCTATATGACTAGACATCATATCCCAAAATGTCGTGAAGATCCGTTTATAATTCAACTGTAGGACCCATATAAAGCCCATTCTCGGAAAACATTTTAGTTTTATAAGACTAGGAAGTACACTGTCAAATTTCGTAAACATCGTCCATAATATACCACAGGCCCCGTATAAAGCTTCTCTCGAAAAACACTTTAGTATGCCTCAGGCGCGGATTCAGGGGGGGGGGGGGGAATAAGGAAATCTAGTTTACTGTATTCAAATACTTATTATTCTACATTCAATCCCAGCAGGTGCCATCTATAACCAAACACTAAACGTTTGACTTGATAATGCGTGCGTTTGAATAATTAATAAGCCTTAGTATGTCTATGCAATATTTATGTATGTATGTGTTATATGAATCAAAATTCTATTCGATAATTTTTGAGGAAAGCACGGATTTGTCGGGTAAAATCCAGATTTCCTTATCTTTAAAATATTTCAAAATACAACAAAAAGTTGTTAGGGAAAAATTTTTTGGCTTTGTTGTAAACACATTTGAAGAGCCTTCACAGGATATTGATAATGACGCTGATGTGTCAATTGATGCGAAGGCACTATCATCAAAAGTTCTTAAAACTTTGACAAATTTTGGTCTTGACCTAAAACATTGTGTAGGAGTTTGAACTGATGGGGGTCCTTTGATGTCAGCAGAAAATGAAGGTGTTAAAAAATTCTGGAAAAAGCGACAAATGCGAAACTTGCTATTCCCATAAATCAAACAACTCAATTTCTAAAGGCAATAAAGTGCCACAAATACAAATTTTTTATATATAATCATCCGCAAAACACAGTTTTAGTAAAGTATTTGGTAGCTTAACTCTCTACATTATCCGAAACAAGATGGGTGGACCGTCACGACTCAGCTTTACACTTTGTAACAAGTGTACATCATATAGTAGAAGCTTTGGAAAAAATATCTGAGTGGAAAGGTAGAGAGAGATACTTCATCAAAAGCCTTATATTAAGGAAATCACTTAGAACTTTTGAATTTATTCGCGGAATATGCATATTAAAGGTGATACTTTAATAACACAGCCGCTAGTATCATTTTACAAAAGCACGATATAGATCTTCAAAAAGGATCAAGCCTTATCAAAACTTTAATCATGTGCCTTAAAGAAAAAAGAAATAAAACCAAAGAATAATTTAAAGCGATTGTTCAAAAAGTTAAAGTCATTTGCGTTCAATACCAAGTTGTAGGTTTCATTCCTCTTATTGAATTTATTTAAGAAGATCTCAAAACACCTTTCCCTTAATCCTTAATGTATTGAACATACCAAAACTTCTACTCAAAGTGTAATCAGGTCATATACAGCTACAAAACTTTTAAAACCACAACTCGAGATAAACACCTACTAACATCTAAACTTGAGCCTGAACTGTAGCATTGGCAACAAACATGGAAAATATCTGAAAATCTATCAGATAACGTTGCAGATGCTTTAATAAACTGTGATGAAAATAATTCAAATCTTTCAAATTTTCCTTTCAATACTCGTCAGTAATGCTACGAGCGAGAGGTCATTCCTTCACTTCGCCGAATAAAAACATGGCTCAAATCAACAATGACAAACTGAACATAGACTGTACAAGGAAATCATAATTTGCTTATTTAAAAAGATTAGTTTATTTTAATTTATATTGAATATTTTATTTAACCTTATTGTTGAGTTTTTTTTAATATAATATTTTTTTTTGTATCATAAAAAATTCCCCCCCTGGTATGCCTGGTATGCCTAAAACAGTAACGAATAATGCTATTGCAATTGGTCTGTCGCCGTCTTATGTGAGTGGAAACCATACTTTCGTCAACTGTCATGAAGATCGGTTTGTGTGTGTATTAAAATTTTACATTTTCAAAGCGATGCTTGAATTTGAATTTGTGTTAAATTTAGAAAAGGAAAGAAATTAACTTAAAAACAGGGGTTAAAAAACTGCAGTCGAGACCAAAAACAGTCGAAAAAATCCGAAAATGCGTGTACAACTTTTCTCTTTTTGAGTTGGTTTGACAGTGACATTTAATGAATTAGAAGTTAAAGCAATAGTTTTTTTTGGCCAATGACAAATGAAGTAGTGGAAGCAATGGCAGTTTTTCTACCTACTTTGACTGCAGTTTTTTAAACGCTGCACAGAGGAGTATTTGGCCTGAAAAGCTGGCCTAAAAGGCAAAACTGAATTTTAAGAAATCTTAAGAACTAAGTACGCAGCTCGACAGACAACAATATTTTACATTATATTGTAAATTTTGAAGACTTTTAGTTGCGATTTGTAGCTCTGAGACCCTGCTAAAGTCAGGAAAGTGAAGAAAATTATATGAGATTTAAATGTTTTTTTTTCGGTTTCTGGATGTTTATATGATATTTTTTTTGCGGCTTAACGAATAAAGACAAAGATTTTTTTTCGCTGAAAGGTTTGATCAAAAGTTATTTAAACAGAAAAAAAATTTAAAATATGTGGAATATTCATGTTGAAACAATTCGTTCAAAAGCTAAAAAAAAACAAATTATACATTTTTTTTTTGCAAAAAAAGGAAAAGAAGAGGTTTTTAAACGTGAGGTTAGCATGTCTACGAATTATGTTTGATACCACAATAAAATTTGGAATCTCTAATTTTAGAAACCCAAACAAAAGTGTGCGCAAGTTTGTGCCATTATGTTTGACGATTTTTTTAAATTTTCACATTTCTTTTATTTTTGCTCATCGGGCACTTTTTCTTATACCTTTATGTCGTCATAAACTTTTATATATTTTGAATAATTGATTTCAACTGTTATTCACATCACTTTTAACACTTCACAATATTAATACCTGCCTATAAGTATTTATAAATTGCAAAAATTCTTAATTATCCGTAATAGTTTTACGGAATGTCCCACACATCCCCATAAAAAATTTTTTTTTTTGAAAAAATAGCTTTTTCCAAAAAGAAATCGAATTTTTTGAATAAAATTGTTTAGTAAGGTAGTTCTTTTGGACTTTATATTTTTTTACAACTCAAAATTTTTTTTTTCATTAAAAAAAATTTTCCCCCAAGTAAAAAATTTTCAAGTCGAGAGGCGCGGATTAGGATTTTATTTTAGACCCATGGTTTCTTCGGAGAATTTCTTAGAATTTTATGTAGATTACGTTTTTGCTAGACGATTTTTAATTTTTTTTTTTTCATCCATACAAATCGACCCGCCCTAATGTACATACAGTCTGTCAAGAATGAGTTTAAACCTTTAAAATCAACAATTGTTAATTGAGTTTTACGACTTATACCAACTTCTATTCCTTAAGCTTCGTACGGACGATGGTCAGATCTTACAATATTGGTAAGCAGCGTTGCTTAAATTGCATTAAAATTGGCTAAAATGTCTTACAACTGTGTGAACATTGTAAGCTCATTTGTATTTGCAGATGTGCAAAATTAATGCATCTGACAATGGACCATTGTCAGAAAAATTTTGCTGTTGGCAACGCCTGCTTACAATATTGTAAGATCAGACCATCGTCTGTACGAAGCTTTAGGAATGTGGCTTTTAGAAAAATCTTAAAAATTTAAACTTTTTGGTTCTTAAATTTTTTTATTGCATGTTGAAAACAAAAAATTTGACGCATTTTGCATGTAAATTTTTTTTTCGCCATTAAATTTTTAATAACTCCAAAATAGTAATAGATATAAAATAAATGTGTATGGTTAGTTTAAGCAGAATTTTCCGGTGCATCTTCTGATTCTCCTGCTATTAAAATCGGAGAACACGTTTTCAAGTTATGGCAAAATACATAAGGCAACCCAACGATTTAGGGGGTGAAGCATGCCACGCCTTTAAAAGAAAATCCTTACGTACTAGAGAAAAACGGAAAACAGATTTGAATTAAGGGCATCAAAATCCATATAATCTTCATACTTTTATTTCGAGGGTAGAGAAAAATTGTTTTGTTGCGCAGTGTACTTTTGTTGCGCAGTGTAATTTTTTCAAAATCTTCCACTAGACTTTTTATATCATACTACACCTAAAACTATCAAAAAACTAAAACTTTTAATTCAAAAAACACGTTTAATAATTTTGGCCAGCTTCTCAGGCCAAATACTCCTCTGTGCGCTGCTTAAAAACATTCATATCGTCGGCTTAATATGCAAACCTGCTAAATCCACTTTTTAAGTAAATTGAGATTTTGATGCCGTGTGGAAGAGAAAGATATGTCTCGTCGACCAGCATGTAGTTTTTCTTCAATTTGAGTCCTGAAGTGTGTCAAATCAACGATATTTTTGGTTTTCTTCTCAAGCAGCAAATAGGAAAAATGAAAAGTTTCTTGTCTCTCCTGTAAAATTTGTTGAAAGGGAATTAGCAGGTTTGCATATTAAGCCGACGATATATTTCTTCACACTCTTCTACTCTCTAAAAATACCTATATACTTATATTTTCTTTATTATTTAACTTATTTCATTAAATTAACGATTGTTTCTTATTATTAATTTACCACCCATCACGACAATAAAGATAACCTGAAACTTTTGCTTATTAAAGACGTAAAATAAAAGAGCAAGAGAAAAAAGAAGCTAAAAGTAACAGAAAGAAAACTATTAAAAGAAATATGACTTCAAATAAAAAGAACAACTTGGGGAAAAACCGTAAAATGCGTGGACAAACGCCTACAGTGAAATCCAATATTATTATTTCTTGTAATAAAAAAAAATGTAAAAGAAACTTTTTTTACGAACGAAATGAAAGCTTAAGGATCAGCTAACAGGACACATTTTTCCCATAAAAATTCTAAAAGTAACACCTTCATATTATTTTCCGTTTTTGTTTTTCCACTTTTCTTTAAGCCATTTTATTTACGAACAAAAAGTCATTGTCAAATGAGTTTATTACGCAGTCATACGACAATACGACGATATTGTTAATAATTACAATCATGATGTCCTTTATTAAGTAAAAATGTTATTGTGTCAGTTGTATGGAGTAGAGGATATGGTTGATTTTTGGGTAAATAAAGTGTAAATATAAAAGGAAACTTTTTGGTGTTGTTTTTTTTTTGGATAATTTTCTTTTTATTAGAAACAAAAGCAATTTTTATGATGATGGTGCTGCTGCTGGCTGGCTGGCTATTGCTTCTTGTACCCCTGTGGCGTTCTGGAAAAAGGTAATTTTTTTTGCTTCTCTTTTTTTTCCTCTCAAATAATGTAAGATTAGAGAAAACAAAGAAAAGTGAAGGATATAGCAGGGACTCCCTTCTGGGTTTGTTGTACATAATTATTTCCATTAAGCATTATAAGTACTACAGGCAGTCAGTCAGCGTTCTTTCGTTTTTTTCTTTTCTTCTAAATTATGGAGCTGGCAATTGATACTGTTTTGAGAGGGCTGGCTGTAAGATGATGGTGACCGCCAGTTTTAAGTTTTTTTTTTTTTGTATTCCACAATAAAAAGTTTCTATGTCACATTAACGCTTAAAACACTGTAAAAACCAATTCGAAAGTGTTTCTTTTACCTTAATTTCAGGATGTATGGCAACAACAAAAAAGTTCCACATTTTTTTTTTTCTAAATTGTGCTTCTGTTTTGTATTTTTTTTTATATTTTTTATAACCTTTTTAAATTAAATTGAATTTTTAAGGTTTTTGGTTGAAATTCTCCCTTAAAAATTTTTTTTTTTTCTTTTATTTAAATTCTTTCAAGTACTTTTCACCTCTTTTGTGTAATTTTTTGATGATTTTCCCTTCTGTATTGGTGGCAATAACCACTGCCACTTTAAGGCTCAGAAGTTTTTTTTGTAAATTTATGTTTTGTTGATTATTTTTTTGCTTTTTAAGAAAATTGAATTTATTTGGTTTAAAAGGACTAAAGGACAATTTCTTAATAGAAAAACGAAAAAAAAACTGTAAAAGAAGGAGCAAATTAAAAAGAAATTAAGCCAATTTGCTTTACTATACGTTTTACGCGTCCTCGTTTTTTTTTCTTGTTATTGAAGGAAGAGCGAAAAAAAACTTCTTAATAAGGCCGAAGATATTTGTACTTAATAATGAGGTCAATTTCGGAAATGATTTCATGTTTAAGGCCAGACATGCTACTACAAGCAATATTAGCTACTAAAAACGTTTGAATTTCTAAGAGTTTTGCGGAGAAAAAGCGGAAGCCCGAGCGATTTTTTATCAGATTATAATCTTAATTTTCAGGTACTCCTTCAAAAACAAATAATCTTCTGGGTTACTTTCACTATCGTCACCAAATTGTGCACAACAAATCGGTTAATTAATCTAATTGTTTAGAATAATGAAACGTAAAATGTGCCAAAAAGAAGCTTTTTCCAGAAAAAAATTAAACAAAATTAACTTTAGCTCCTTACATTCCACCAACAATAAAGTGCTTTAAAAATAGAAAATAAGTAAGAAAAATGCGTTTGCAAAACGCCAAAAATAATAATCAATTATTTTATAAACGAAACACAAATTTTCATATCCAAACTGGTTTCGCCACATCTGACAGTCAAACCTCCGCCATTAAAAATTTTTAATCAGTTGTAATTTGTTCTCAAGTGGGGCCTAATTTCTATTGGACCTAAACTATGATTAATTGTCAGATTTGAAAAACAGATTTTACACCAATAAAAAAAAATGCATCATCAAATTGACGATAACCTAACATCAGAATTTTGACATCAATGTTATTACAAATGGCATCAATAAGGCAAAAAGTGACATCATTCCAGTGACAAAAATGATCATAAAATTTTGTTATGACTTCAGTGACATCAATTCGATGTCATATTTTGTCTTACTAACATTATTTTGTCATGCTTAAAAAGTAAAATAAGTAGCAAAAATTCCCATATTGTATTTGTTTAAATTATTTAGTTAAATAAATTATATTTTCCAAGTAGAATGATTACGAAAACCACACTGATAGAAAAACCGTTATAACGCTGATGTATTTTTACATCACCATGATGAAAAGTGTCTTCGTTTTTGACCCCATGACACTTTTTATCATGGTGATGTCAATCTTAACATCACTTGGCCAAAGTGTCATCAGGGTCAAAATGAAATTATGTCATAAATGGGATGACATATCGGCATCACAGAAATGACGAACATGTCATCAGTGCGATGACGCAGTAACATCGGAGAAAGGACACATTAGCAGCAATTTAATGACAGTTTGTCATTAAGTCAAAGTCATTGGAATTGACTTTAGTCACGTTTGTTGAATTACAACCCTTGTTTACAGCAGAACTCTCTCAAAACACCAGCACCATGCCCCAAATGGTTTTCGTAATCATTCTACTTTAAAAATTTGATGTATTTAACTAAAAAATTAAAAAAAATAGAATATAGGAATTTTTGCTTCTTATAATACATTGTAATCATGAAAATAATGTTAATAAAACACAACATGTGGCAATGAATTGATGTCACTATAGCCATAAAGTAGATGCCACGTAAAAAACGGCAAATTGTACGAATACGTTAATCATTGGATTGATGTTACTTTTTGCATCATTGATGCCATTTGTAGTAACATTGATGTCACAATTCTGATGTTAGGGCATCATCAACATAAAGATTCATTTTCTCTATCAGTGCATTACAGCCATGCTGACACCATAAGAGACCAGCTTATAATTGAGAATTCTTCTGTAAACAAAGGGCGGATTAAAACCAAAGTGAAAGAAACTTGTGGAACGGGTTATTAAATAATAATATTTTCTCACTTTGGCTGAAGTCAATTCGAATGATTCAATTTAATGACAAACTGTCCAATCAGTCCTGGCTCCGACGTTACTGAGTCATCGCAATGATGACATTTTTTATTAAACTAACTCCGATTTGTCATTTCTGTGATGCCGCTTTGTCATCCCATTAATGACATAATTTTACCTGATGACAATTTGACCAAGTGATGTTAAGGCTGACATCACACTGATGAAAAGTGGCATGGGGTCAAAAACGAAGAAACTTGTCATAGTACGGATGTCAAAATATATCAAGCCATAACCGCACAAAAAAAGCTTTAGCGACAGAAACAAAATTTTACAGGAAAAGGTTTTTTTTTTATTTCATATCATAAAAATTATGTATTAAGGTTGTCACTTGAGATAAAATTGTTTTTGCTATAAAATCGTAACGGTAACTTATGTGATTATGATATTCTAGGGAATGATGCAAGTGTTGCCAGAAAAGTCATTTATTAAAAAAAAACGAAAATTTAAAATTATGTCAGTTAAGCTTTTTGCGGTAAGGGCTGGATATTAACATTATGACTCCTTTTCTATCAGTATATAAAAGCTCTTATTTAGGCCAACAAAAGGATGCAACACTTTCAGTTAACCTCGTTTATAGAGGCTTAATGCTTTTCATGCGGATATTTTTTGGCTGAAAAATCTACCAACACAGAAAAAAAGAACCAGTAAAAGCATTAATCAAAAATAAAATCTGTTTTAATTAAAAATTTAATTAAGTGAATTAAACTTTTAATCAAGAGAATTAAACGTTTATTAAACGCACCAAAGAACGACAATAAGTCGATGGACGCTATGTCGCTCAGCGATGCGACAAAATGTCCATCAATATAGTCTAATAATGTCCATGGACATTATGTCCTTTTTTGGTGCGACATAATGTCCATAAAAATTGTTTAGCGAATGTTTCCTATTTAAAGGTATCTTAGATTACCTTTATACATTTTTTGATTTAATTGTGTAAAGTTCGGCCGGGCGCAAGGATTTTCTCCTCTATGGTATAACAAACACCGGCTTCGTCAACTAAACAACAGCCGGCCTTCGGCCGTGCGCAAGGATTTTCTCCTCCATGTGTATAATTAAAACTGGTTCCGCTAAGTAAAGCTTCTAAAATCTGCCTTGTTTCCGAACGAAGGCCTATTACGCATACAAGCCGGTTTTTGTTATACCATGGAGGAGAAAATCCTTGCGCACGGCCGAAGGCCGGCTGTGCAGAGAAGCTTTAGTTAGAGAAGCCAACCAATGGCAGACTTAGGATTTCTCGGTACCAATTACAACAGTCTTTATTTATTTTAATTAAATTTCCAAACATACTTAGCTTTTGACCTCTGCGTCTCAGCGCTTGGCATTAATGGAACCAGTAACCTTTAAATGACGCATTAGGAAACACATTTTCTAAAGAGAAAAATCATATGCACTTACATTTTTCATTTTGTTATATGTGGATACTATGACGCCTTCATATTTCACATAATGTCCATATTAAAAACGACTTAATGTCCGCGGGCATTATGACGTTTTCCAAAACGACATAATGTCCATGGGCTTTATGTCGCATAGAATGTCCATGGCCACTATGACATGCCACCATTTGAATCCCCCAAGGTAGCTTTTGTAGAGGAGCTAAGTTAAATAATAGACCATTTTCAATACTAAACGAATCTGTCGTCTTTCTAATTCATTTATTGCAGGGACCGTAAATAACAGGTGACCAAAATTGTAACTCAAAAACATATCAGAGCCACAGCAACTTATACTGTCATAAACCAAAGATTCGTATTGAAGTGCTCTTTCAGATTCTATCCTGAAAACCCGATTTTATCTTCACAGTTAACGCTTTGACGACGAAGAATTTTTCGCTGACAATTTTTAAAATTTTATTGCGGATTCTTGTTCGGAATGGCAACATTTCAAACCTAAAGTGTAATCAAAATTTTAAAATTATAACTCCTTCTGCGAGAAAAATCCTGGGACATATGTGTCCCATTCGTCGTCAAAAATAAAAATTTTGACATTATGTGTTACAGTTGCTGATCTATTGTACAATAGATTGTATGACCATAATTTTTGTTTTATTTACATTGCGAAACACACAAAAACGATTCAATTGTCCAACGGTTAGCATACCGCGAATTTTGCGTCAATTCGTGTTTTTTGGTTTGGTTTTGTGTTTTTACTAAATTGTTTATGATTTCTTTGCTTTTTAATGGTAACAAATTAAATAAAATTCAAAAAAAAAGAATAGAAATTCGTCTTTAATTTCACCTTTGACGTCGAGTGGGACACATATGTCTCATCAAACTTTTAAATGCGTTAATCAATAAATTTACATAACGCATTAGTGCATACAATACTAAAAGTTTATCCAACAGTAGTAAATAGAGCCCGAGATATTAGCAAACTTAAATGGCAAAGAAATAAATTCGAATTTCTGACTTTAAGAAACCCTTAAGCCCACACTGTTAGAAAAATGCATCTTCATATTAATGATGCCCTAACATCAGAATTATGACATCAATATTACTACAAAAGGCATCAATGATGCAAAGAATAACATCAATCCAATGACTAAAGTTTTCGTACAATTTGACATTTTTACGTGTCATCTATTTTATGACTATAGGGGCATCAATTCGATGCCACATTTTGTATATTATTAGCATTATTTTCATGATTACAATGTGTTATAAGAAGCAAAAATTCCTATATTCTATTTTATTAAATTATTTAGTTAAATACATGCAATTTTTAAAGTAGAATGATTACGAAAACCATATGGGGCATGGTGCTGGTGTCTTATTACTGAGAGTTCTGCTGTAAACAAAGGTCGTCATTCAAAAAACGTGAAACAAACATATGTAACGAGTGAGTAAATAATAATATTCCCTCACTTTGACTTAAGTAAATTCCAATGACTTTGACTTAATGACAAACTGTCATTAAATTGATGCTAATGAGTAATTTCGTCATTTCTGTGATGTCAATGTGTCATCCCATTGATGACATTATTTAATTTTGACCCTGATGACACTTTGGCCAAGTGATGTTAAGGTTGGCATCCCCATGATGACAAGTGTCATGGGGTCAAAAACGAAGACACTTGTCATAGTACTGATGTCAAAATACATCAGCGTAATGACGCCTTTTTTATAAGTGCAGTTGACACAACAAAATCTTATCGTAAGCACAAATACTAAAGAAAGAATTTGTTTTTTTTTTTTATTGAACAACGCGAATTAGATCAAAATCTATTCGAAAATGTAGATGAAATGACGAAAAAATTAAAAGAGACAAACTTGTCCCATTCGTCGTCAAAGGGTTAAGACTCATTTTTCAAGAAAAAAATAAAAATTCGGACTCTTAAAAAGAGAGTTTTATTTCGCGTGCCATAAGAAAAAACTCTTTTGAGGAGTTTAACTTTTCCCGTCATAAAAAAAACTTCTTAACGAGTCATTTAAAGTAATTTTTGGGAATACAAAATTTTTATTTAAAAGATTTTGTTAGTCGTGCTTGATTCCCAATTTTCATTTTTGATTAAAACACTGAAATTTATTGTCAAAGGGATAAGCTATTCCTATAGGCATTTCACTGGTTGCTAAGAACAGTTGGTCAGTAACCTTCATCCAAAGATTAAACCAAATATTCTTCTTAATACGTTGGCTGCCACCATATAAAAAAAGTCATTCCAATAATTTTTTTTTTTAATAACAGTTTCATGGTGATTGTTATTGAGTTATTTCGTGTTCTTACCTTGTCCTTAGTAATTTTTGACGATTGGTGAGTGTTTTTAGCCTGTGACCACCGGTGGTTCACATGGCACTTTACTCATAAGTGTTTTAACCCATTAACGCTCGCTGTGCCAATTTGGGAACACTTCACTTTTTGCGGCTTACGACAAAGTTTTTGACATTATTCAATACAGTATTTATCGGATATAAGAAACTTAAAAAATCCAGGAAAAAAGTTTCTTATAAGCGTTTCTTTCTTATATACAACTATTTTATATAAGAAACTTATTTCTTATATAAGTAGCTATGGCCATAAGACTTTCATAAAGGGTGGTTAAATTGTAAGGGCCGATGTTGAATGTGAACCACACCTAAACGCCAAGTTTTTTTCCGAATTTTATTTGACATTTCTCTATTTCAGACTTACTCAATTTGAACCATGGAGAGATACACAATCCAACAACGTGTTAAAGTTATCCAGACTTATTATGAAAATGGGCGTTCAAATCAAAATGCATATCGTGCACTTCGTGATTCAGTGATGAGGCACATTTTCATCTCAGTGGATTCGTCAATAAGCAGAATTGCCGCACTTGGGCGAATGAGAATCCAAGAGTGATTGTTGAAAAACCAATGCACCCACAAAGAGTGACTGTTTGGTGCGGTTTATGGGCTGGCGGCATCATCGGGCCGTATTTTTTCCAAAATGAGGCCGGTCAGGCAGTTACTGTGAATGGTGTTCGCTATCGTGAGATGATAACGAACTTTTTATGGCCCGAATTGGAAGATATGGATGTGGACGATATGTGGTTTCAGCAGGACGGTGCCACTTGCCACACAGCTAACGAAACAATGGCTCTTTTGCGCAACAAATTCAATGGCCGTGTTATCTCACGTAATGGCGATGTCAATTGACCGCCAAGATCATGTGATTTGACACCGTTGGACTTTTTTCTTTGGGGTTATTTGAAAGAAAAGGTGTACGTCGATAAGCCAGCAACAATTCAAGAGCTAAAGGATGAGATAATTCGGCACATTAACGGCATAGAACCTCCATTATGCCTCAGGGTCATCGAAAATTTGGACCATCGGATGGAGGTGTGCCGCCGTGGTCGCGGCGCCCATTTGCCCGATATTTTGTTCCATACATAATTGAATAATACCAATATATCATAATAAAATAAATTTACAATAATTTCCTAAATAGTTTGTGTTTTATTCAAAATCAACATCGGCCCTTGAAACTTAACCACCTTTTATTTTGGTTTTCTATCTCTTTTTTTGTTACATAGTGTAATCACCTGACAATTTTTTGTTATAATAAACGTCAAACTTCATATAAAAAAAAAAACGCTGACAAAAATTTTAAAGTTTTTTCTATATGGACTTTGACGTTTGGTATGACAAAAAATTGTCAGGTGAAGACCTTATGTTAACGTTTCTAACTTTCAAATAATTATTGTCTATGTCTTTTGAGTTTTTCACTATTTTAGATAACGTTGAAAGTCCAATATTATATTTTTTGCAATTTCGCTTCTTTTTATACCGTTTTGTATTGTATTGACGAAAAACACAAAGCTTCTCATGAGTACCAGCTCGGTCATCTAAAACGCGTTTTCGCCTCCACGCAGCGCATGTTTTATAACCTTACTTGCGTTCTACGTTTCAAGTTTCATGCAACGCTTTTAATGCAGCAGCAGCACAAGTAAAAATAAAATTTAATTTGTCAAAATCAGCTGATTTGTTCGAACGCTGCTTGTGACGCTTACAAAAGTAGAAAGTAACCCTACTTTTCGCCTCAAGGCATCTACGCTTTTGTGCATGTAACTTACTACGTATAACTACACAGACCTTCAGCTTAAAAGTAAAAAAAAAACTTCATTCTTGTTGTAAAACTATCAGAAAACAGAGTTGTCCATGCAAACTACTTAAATTCTGTGTTGCCGTTGGAAGTTTCTTATATAAATTCTTTTTCTATACATTTTGTGATTTTGGTGTTTAAGAAAAATGTTCTTTTATCAGTTTTTTTCTTATAAGCGTTTTTCTTATATGAAACCTTTTTTGTTAGAAAAATCGCAAAAAAGACATGGTGTTTTTGAAAATGTTTCTTATAAGCGTTTTGTTCTTATATGAGATGTTCTTATATCCGAATAATACTGTATATGTTTTCCTTATTGATAAACTTAAATTTCTAATGTTTTCCTCATTGATAAACTTAAATTTCAAAAATTTCTATAACATAAAAAATTTTTTTTTTTTTTTAAAGTGACCGTAGTGCCAATTTGGGTACACCTCTTTAATTTACAAAAAAAAAAAAATGTTTGGTTTTTTGTTTATATGTAATGAATTTTATCATAAAATAAACAATATTTTATTTTTTGTCCGGTAGTTTTTGTTTGGGCGTTAATGGGTTAAAGTAATGCCATGTGTACCACCGGTGGTCACACATGTATTGCGATTTTTAGTTTAATTATTGTTGGAAGAAGCGCCGCAGTAAAAAAGGCTAAAAAAGTAACAACATATTGTGGTCAAAGCAGTGGTGAACCTGCCTTATGCCTGGAGTGCTTCAAAATAAATCATAAATATTGTGACTTTTGTATATTTTTTTATATTTTTACTTTCTTATGCATTTAATTTTTAGTTAAAAATGAATTAAAATGTCCAAAAATGAATTAAAAATAATAAATAGTTAAATAAATTGGAAAAAAATAAAATAAAATCAATGTTAAAAATTCGACTTGTGTGAGCAGAGCCCTTAAAAAAAATGTATAGTACAGTAAAAAGAATATAGTTTTACCAGGGTGCCGCTGCATAAAACTTTTATCTATTATCACCAGGCCGAAAATTATTTGATGAACAAGTAAAGTATACGTGTGCACGACATAGTAAAAAAAAAATTGACCCACCGGTGGGTCACATGGCAGTCAACGTGTTAAGGAGTTTTAATTTTTCCGCCCAGAAAATAAAAATAAAAAAAAACAGAAACAGAAACCTTACAGAGGAGAAACAATAATCTAGTTATACAACTTTTTAAGGAAGGTTTATTAACAAAATTTGAAAAATTTAAATTGACAACACACGCTGCAGCGGCACCTGAACTATATGGTTTACCTAAAATCCATAAGGAAAATGTACCACTGAGGCCAATATCCTCATCAATGGGAGTGCCTTGCTACAATTTAGCAAAATATGTAGGAAATATAATAAAGAACACCATTTCAAAAACTTACAACATACAAAACTCATTGGAACTTAAACAAAAACTCAAAGAAATAACATTGGAAAATGACGATGTCATGGTTTCCTTCGACGTGGTATCATTATTCACCAACATTCCGGTTCACCTGGCAATAAAAAACATATTGGGAAAATGGGAAATCCTAAAGGGACATACTACAATACCAAAAAGAAAATTCTTAACGATTCTACAATTCTGTTTAACTGACAACAATTATCTCACATTTGACAACAAATTTTACCATCAATTATATGGTATGCCAATGGGAAACCCTCTATCGCCAACAATTGCTGATATAGTACTGGGCGCACTACTCGACGATGCAATAGACGAACTCAGATCGAAGAATATAGAAATCAAGTTTATAACAAAATATGTAGATGACCTTTTTGCAATCATAAGAAAATCTGACGAGGAAATAATTCTAAAAACGCTTAATTCTTACCACAATAAGATCCGTTTTACTATCGAACGTGAAAAGAACATGACAATACCATATTTGGACATCAACATTATCCGAGAAAACGGTAGAATAACAACTGACTGGTACACAAAACCAACGTCATCAGGAAGAATGATCAATTTCAATTCCACACAACCATTGAAAATGAAAACGAACACAGCGACAAATCTAATAAAGAACGTACTGCATATCAGCGACGAAAAATTTAAAAAGAAAAATATATGCAAAATAAAAAATATCTTGACTATGAACAATTATCCAACACACTTAACAAATTCATTAATAAATAAAATTCTAAAAAGCAAAAATCTTGAGAAAAGGAAAGAATCGGAAACAGAAAAATATTTTTACAGTGTACCATACATCCCAAAACTAACGGAGACAAGAACATTAAAGAACTTGATCACGGAAAAAACAACAACAATTGCACATAAATCAAACAAGACACTAAGGCATTTGTTTACATATAAAAAAACCAAACTGGACATATGTAAAATAGATAATGTGGTTTATGAAATAAAATGTGACGGAAACGAAAGGGAAAGGTGTAATAAGGTTTACATTGGAACAACAAAAAGAAGGTTAGAGAAGAGAATTCATGAACACAAAACAGACGTCAAAAAAGGTAAAATAGCGACGGCACTATCCCTGCATGTAAAAGAGTGCAATCACAACATGAACTTCGACAATATAAAAATATTAGACAGAGAGCGGAGAGAGAATAGACGTTACACTCTTGAAAGCTTACGAATCCAAGAGAAAATCAAAAATACAATGAATACGAAAGAAGGCAAGGACAATACAAAACTGCAATACTCCGCTGCAATAGTTAATGATTATAATTAGTTATAGTTCTGTGATTTTACATTAAGTTTGACTTTTATTCGGTGTTTGTGTTGTATTTTACTTATTAATTATTTATTTATTTCTGTGTCGTGTAGTCCAGTTTTTAATATAAAATAGTTAAAAAGTGCAATACAAATGTAAACCCTAATTTGTAAGTTAAGATGTGATATTATTAAAGTTTAAAAATTTATTATAATTATTATCTAATTGTCTAGATTTTTATCGAATAAAAATAACCCCTGATGAAGTTCGAAAAAAGCGAACGAAACGTTGGGAAAAGAAAATTAACCATAAATGTTTTTTAATTACATTTGGTAAAAAAACGATTGATCATATTAGCCCGTGAGGAAAACAAAAAACCTCAATAATAATAAAAAAAAACTCAGTTCGCCGCTTTCAAAATCCGGGCGGACATGGCTAGATCGTCCGTATACATACATAATTTTATACTTGATATGTTATCCGATGATTATTTAGATGTCTTAAAACGATATTATAACACCACCCCCACATTTTCTTGATGGTGGTTATTATAATGTTTTCAAAAATTCATACAACAATTATTAATAATTAGAGCTCCTAAAATTCGACTTAAGCAACTCCTTTCTTACTTTCTCAATTGCCAAAGTTTAAAAAAAGAAATCGTTCTGCTTATTGTCATTGTATTGACACAATCGTAAATCTTTGGTAATAAATATCCACCACTACAAATTTTTTTGGCATCTCAGTTAAAACCTTGTCAACACCGTGTTCAATGCAGACTCTTCACTTTTATTTTTCTGCGTTTTTTTCGATAACAACGTGGCGTTAAAATTTTTCCTTTAATCTACACTCAATTCAATTAGTTCAACTTGAATTGTTAATTCTCACAGTGGAATATTTTACCAACAAAGGACATCAATATTAAAACTGTCTTGTACTTTCTATTTACTTGACAAAATTCTTTAGATTCAAATTTCTTTTTCCAATGGCTTTGCTATCAAAATGCGATTAGATTTGTCGTGTATCTGAAGTATCCAACATAAAAAAGTGGACAAAATCTAAAATTTCTACGCATTTTAATGTTTTTCGTTGGTAATCAGCATTTTTTTTTTTTTGTCTAATTTTGTGGGTTATTTTATTTGGTTAGATTCTTTTTTATTATTGTGATTTTCATTTACGGGTATTACGTTTTTGAATTTATGGCCAATTTGGCAGCTGTCTTTATAATGGACACTTTTATTTGTCGTTCTTTTTATTTCCATATTTTAGCGGTATGTCGGTAATTCCTCTTCGTATAGATTTGCATCTGTTGTAATTGAAATGTTGGGTGGGTTTGAAATAGGAATTATAGATACAAACCTTAAAACAAATATTTGTGTATCTAATTCGAGGCATTTGATTGCACGATCTATTAGAACTATTATTACATTTTTGCACATTTCCGACATCCTCTTAGAAATAAGGTTTCAATTAAATTACTTATCCAATTTGAACTCCACACAGTTAATAATCATTTTAAGCTTTATTTCTTAAGCCCTGAACGAAATCGTTCTCGTTGTCCTCATTTCAAAAGCAGTAGGAAAAGCCACAATTAGAGTTTTTTGTGAAGATGGAGCTGCAGCTGAAGAATGATCTGTCCTTAACCCATATGTAATTGTTCTTGTTGAAATGCTTCTTAAGCTTTCAGCTGTTTTTTTAACCATTGACCGGAGTCATTTTTGTGTAAGCTTTTCTAAAAATTAAAAACCACAGCTCAGCTTAATACTACACTCTTAAAAATAGCAATGGCTTTTTCGCTCTGCACTCTACATAATCCTTTCTGAGGGCCAATTACTGCATTCTGTATCAACCGAATTATAATACAATTGAAATGGAAATATAGCTCGATATCGAATGCTGTAATTTATCCCCAGATACAGCGTACTATTATTTAGAGGGTATGTTGGACCAAGCAAAATGCCGAAAGTATTTATTTTATTTGCTTCACTTCAGAAATGAAGATTTGTATCTTATGGTGAGGTTATAGCGCAAGTCTCGCCCGATATTTTATGTCGGATTAAGAAGTCGGCAGAAGCAATAAACAGTCAATCCATAAACAACGATTTGCAATACGCCCTTTAAACGGCGGTGTATACAAAAAACAAAAGGGGAATATAAGAAAAGATTAACTCTCTGTTAATTGTTGGTGTTTTGTCTAAGTTTTGATATCATTTGTAAATAAAGGGCCATGTCACAGAGTACAATTACGTTCGGAATGATTCCGTTCGGAATTGAAGAAAACATATTTGTTTGTTGATGGAAAGTGTATTTTGATAGTTTTCTGGCCTTTCAGATACAGACAACTCCCATACCGTTCATGAAAACAAAAATGGTCACATTCCGAAACATTTTTTCGTCATTTTCTGAAGCACCAAAATATGGAATTAATTCCGTTTCCGAACGCAATTGTACTCTGTGACATGGCTGAAAATTTGAACGTTTGTAATTCTCATTAGTTTTACAATTTTATTCGTATAATATCTTTAGCTTTTTCAAATATTTTGGATGCAAGTTTCCTGATGATCTGGCCTAAGCAACCAGTGATATTCTCATAAAAACTAGCTTTCCCTCAACAATAAATGTCAGTGCACTTGTCTATATAAATAAAAATCAATGTTGTTCGTTGGTAATTGCATCAGTTGAGAATGGCTGGACCGATTTGGACAGTTTTTTTTTTCTAATGATCGTCATGGTCCAACTTAGGTTTTTACGGAAAGAAAATTTTGCCACGCCCACTTTACCCGATTTTTCTAAAATCAGAAAATGGCTCCCTCGATTTGACTAATTTTTCTTTCAAATGTTCGTATCAATGCATTTTAAGTTTCCATCGAAAGAAAAATTTACCACGCCTACTTTTACGCCCACTTTTTCTATTAAGCACATAACTTGAGGTTGGCTTGACCGATTTGGACGATTTTTTCTTTAAAGTGATCGCCATGGTCCAACTTAGGTTTATACGGAAAGAAAATTGTTCCCCGCCCACTTTTTTCGATTTACCTAAAATCAGAAAACGGCTTCATCGATTTGACTAACTTTTCTTTCAAATGTTCGTATCAATGCATTTTAAGTTTCCATCGAAAGAAAAATTTACCATGCCTACTTTTACGCTCACTTTTTCTATTCAAATTGACTCTGAAAATGCGGGTCGTGCTGCAAAACAATCAATCTCGAGACGTATTTTCCAAACAATTGCTGGACATAGGAAACGACAAAATCCCGGTGGATATTGCAATTTCTGTCGGTTCACCGAATCAAGTCCGAACTCATCCGAAAGGTGTTTTCAAACATTATACAAAATTACAGAAATCATGATTTGTTGAGCGAACGTTCAATACTAGCTACGTTGATGTCGACGAACTGAATTTTAAGATTCAAAGTGAAATCGCTGGCAAGTTGGAGACGAACAAATCGGTAGATTCCATTACTTCTCAGATCTCCCTGGGATTACCCGGATAACCTCCTCATAAATCTATATATATATATAAAATAGGATGTGTGTGTATGTATGTATGTGTGTATGTAACGTATGGACTCCAAAACGGCTGGGCCGATTTTGATGAAATTTTCAGGAAATCTTCGGAATATTAAGGCGGGTGACACCGTGAAGTCGTGAAGATTTTCGGTCTGGGGGCGGAGGGGCGTGACAAAATCCATAACTTGAGAACGGCTTGACCGATTTGAACGAGTTTTTCTTTAAAATGATCGCAATGGTCCAACGTAGGTTTTTACGGAAAGAAAATTTTGCTCCGCCCACTTTTTCGATTTACCTAAAATCAGAAAACGGTTCCATCGAGTTGACTAATTTTTCTTTCAAATGTTCGTATTAATCAACTTTAAGTTTTCAACGAAAAAAAAATTTACCACGCCTACTTTTACGCCCACTTTTTCTATTAAGCGCATAACTGGAGAACGGCTTGACCGATTTGGACGAATTTTCTTTAAAATGATCGCCATGGTCTAACTTAGGTTTTGCGGAAAGAAGATGTTGCCCTGCCCACTTTTACGCCCACTTTTTTGAATTACCCAAAATCAGAAAACGGCTCCATCGATTTCACTAATTTTTCTTTTAAATGTTTGTATTAATCCATTTTAAGTTTTCATCGAAAGAAAAATATACCACGCTACTTTTTCTATTTATCTAAAATCGGAAAAAAGTTGCATCGATTTTGCGGAGCCCTAAGGGAATCAGTTCGAACAAAATTTCCACTGTTGATTCGACAACAAAAATAGGCATACGAAACCCTTATGAAAGCTGTGAAAGATAAAACTGGAGTGATTTTTTTCTAAACGCTCCCGGTGGAACTGGGAAAACTTTTTTAAGTTAGCTGAATATTTTTCTTACCGTCTGGAAATACAACACTAATGTTTGCTTAGGGCCAGCAACGCGGACCGGGTCAGCTAGTCAAATATAAAAATTGAGTTCAGCACGTTATAGAGAAATAAAGAAAAGATTTGCGGTTTTATGGGAAAAGTCGTGTAATTTTTTCAATTAATCTCGTGACCACATGAAACAACAATAAGTATTATACGTAATTTTTCATCAATTCTACATAAATTTTTGTAATTTTAGCAGAAATATTCTGCATATCAAAAAAATAACAAAAACTTAAATAATCATTTAAACGAATCAAATCTGAAAAAACAAGTTTATTGGTGTTTTCTTTTCTACAAAAAATGTGACATTTTATTTAAAAAAAAAAATGCAATTTGGAGTCTGTTTCTTAAAAATTTTGCTCCCGAAAAGGGTGAGTTTTTTTAGAATAAAACAAGCACAATTTTTATGAAACAGACACCAAAATGCATTTTTTTAAATAAAATGTCACACTTTTTTGTAGAAAAGAAAACACCAATATGTTTTACAAATTTTCAAATGGGGCAAGGATTTTTTTTTTTTTATTATGCAAGCTGAAATAGCATATTTTAAGAATATACAGTTAGGGACAAAATTGTTCACGAAATTATAAAAAATTTATGTTTATCATCAAAACTATTAAAGTTTCAACTTGGAAACTTTCTAAAACTATTGTATGGCTTTCTACATTTTATAATAAAACTATGTACACTTATTTTCAAAAGTACCGCTAGTTTTTATGTTTGTACTAAGTTAACATCCAAACCATATGTGTGAACAATATTGACCCTGTGTGAATCTTTCATAACAATTCCAAAAAAGTTCAAGTTTTTCCTGTGGGATTTGCTTTTAAAGTGAGTAAATTAATTCCTAATATTAAATTTTTTTAAAATTTGAAAAATCTTTGAGCATTTAAATTTTGCCTAGTTTCTTCAAGAACGGTAATTCAAAAGCGGCACTTTGAAAACAGAGCATTGTGAAAATTAAAAAAAAGGAGTCTCACATCGCAAGATCACAAAAAATAAAACATTTCAGTGAGATTTTAATGCATCTAGAATAAAAAAAGTGTGTTTTGGATAGCAAAAGCAACAAAGCTGGTCGCCCAAAAAAAACTTTCGCCAAAAGATTTTCGCGACTCAAAGCGACTTATTGTTACTGGTGTAGTCAATATAGCTATAAAGGTCCGGCAAATAATGAGCATTGAGTACAATTTAGATGTAAGCACTAAAATCGTACGAAGTTGCTTAAATTCAAGTAGATTAGTAGCTGGAATAAAGAGCGACAACCCACCTTTTAGCAAAAATAAAAGCTGAAAACGGCTGTAGCATGCAAAAAAATAAGAAAAATTCAGTTTTAAAGATTTAATGCGTGTAACATGCCTTTGATCGGACAAAAATTATGAGATTGCAGGCAGGCGGACGGGAGTTAACATGTCTGGCGTAAAAGTGTTACCGTAAAAGAGTGAAATTATTCCAAATGTTTAAATTTTGATGATCTCATAAATGACTTGAGATTGTTTTCGCAGGAACCAGCTTCGAGCACTCCGCTAATTCAGAAGAAAAATGTGTGCAAAGAACTACATAATCATCCTTAAAGACCCGTTGTTTCCAAGATAAGCCATATTCGGGTAAGAACCACGACGGGGTGATATCAATATGCAGGACAACGATCTCAAGCATGCTTCAGAAATAGCTAAAAGTTAGTTTGAAGAAAATAAAAATTCGAAAATAAATTTACATAATTAGTCGCCAGAGTAGTACCCCCATTTGAGTACCTTTGGTCCATTCCAAAACACCTTTTTTTTTGCTCAGAGGAACCCGCCAAGCACTGTATATAAGCTTTGCGAGCTTGCCGCTAAAGCTTGGAAAAAATAAGGCCGAAACTGCTAAGAACTATTGTAAAAGAATGGAAAAAAGGATTAAGGCAGCTTAAAATAGCAAATGGACAACATACCAAACGCTAGGATCCAAATACAACAATAATCTCTAACAAGGGTCATAATTGTTCACATTCAGAACTCAATACTTATACCGTGTAAAATATTATGCACACATATTTTTTAGAAAAGTTTTTATTTTTAAGTTCTTGAAATGTTTTACTTTTCATATTGTTAAAAAATTTTAAATAATTATAAATAAAATAAAAATTTATAGCATATTTTGCCAATAACACAAATGTATAAAAAGTGTTGCCAAAGTATTCTCATAAACATTTTGAAAATCAACATTTCTTTAAAAAAAAACTAAATTATTTGACCAACTAAAAAAAAAATTTTTTTAAATATTTCCTTAATATTTTTCTTTACAAAAATGTATTAATAACTTAGTCAAATACCTGAAGTTAATGCATCCATTTAAAAAAATAGTATTGTCTAAGAAACAATTCTCACAAATTGCAATTAAAATATCTTGATTTTCACTTTTTACAAATATTTCTAAATTATAAAATATTATTCAATTTTGACAGCGTATAATAAAAAAAGTAAACAACATAGATCCACAGTTATTACAGTTATTCGTGTGGATTTTAATATAATTTTATATTGTACCAAATACTTATACGAAAAACTAACTTAATTTTTCACTTAATCCTCGTTTTGTGTACTGTTCACCCCTCTGTGCATCGTATAAATAGCTACTTATTGATCACACCGGAGAACGTACATCGCTCTATTGTTAATTTTGACAGTTTTTGAAACTAGCTGTTCAACATTCCAATGTTGCCCCCAAAAAAACAAAAAATATTAAAATATATTCCACAGATGTCGAGTGTCTCTTGCCTGAAAAAAGGAGAGCTCGAAGAGAGTGGCAAGTGCACAGATCCCCTCAACTTAAGAACTTACTAAAAGAGTGTACAAAACGGCTAAGAAAGTTACTGCAGACTCAGAAAATGGCTTCTCTGGAAAAATATCTTAAGGAACTTGATGCAACTCCACAATCGGACTACTCATTATGGCGTGCAGCTAGAAATCTCAAAAGGCCAGTTGTCTCCAAACCACCATTAAGAAACTTGAATGGAAGTTGGGCAAGAAATCATTTAAAAAACGTACTAACCCAAAATATATCTCACGATATTGCGGTCGAGTTACCACCTGTTGCTGCTAGAGCAGCTATTCCACTCAGATTTGGGATAAGAGAAATAAAAAAAGCTATTTGTGACTTAAACACTAAGAAGGCACCTGGTTTTGATAAGATCAGTATAAAATGCTTTTAGAGCGTCCTCGCATAGCAAAGAAAATTATTGTTTTTATTTTTAATGCTATTTTACGCCTTGAATACTATCCTCAAAAATGGAAGGTTTCCTTAGTTACCATGATACCAAAGCCAGGCAAAGATCATACAAAAGTTGAGCCATATAGGCCAATTAGCTTATTATCTAATATATCAAAGCTGTTTGAGAAATTATTAGTTTCAAAATTAACACCGATTTTAAGTGTAAATAGATGTATTCCAAACCATCAGTTCGGATTTAGAAGAAAACACAGCACAATCGAACAGACTCATCGAATAGTAAATGTCATAAGAAAAGATTTTGAAGAAAAGAAATATTGCTCAGCACTCTTCATCGATGTTTCGCAAGCTTTTGATAAAGTCTGGCATGAAGGCTTATTACATAAATTGAAGCAAAACTTACTAGCAAACACACACAAGCTGTTAGAAAGCTACTTAGGCAGCATCCTGGGCCCTCTATTGTACTTGATTTATACTTCGGACATGCCAACAAGCAACTATACACAAACTTCAACATTTGCAGACGATACAGCTTTTCTAAGCGTCCACGAAAATCGTTATGAAGCATCGCGTTACTTACAGCATCATATATTTCAACTAGAAATATGGTTACTACAATGGAGGTCAATGAGCAAAAATGCGTACATATAACATTCACTTTGCGCAGGGAATCTTGCCCCCCAATGACAATCAATAATCAAATAATTCCTCAACATTCTCATGTAAAATATCTCGGTATACATCTGGATCGACGATTAACGTGGAAATGCCATATAGAGGCAAAATTAACTCAAATGAAACTAAAAGCCATTCAAATTCACTGGCTTATTGGAAGAAATTCTGTCCTTAGTCTCGATTGCAAGTTTCTACTTTACAACTCTATCTTTAAGCCTATCTGGTGCTACGGTATTCAACTATGAGGCACTGCCTCGGCCTCTAATATCGACAAAATTCAAAGGCGCCAAAATAAACTTCTTCGAATAATCACAGCAGCTCCCTGGTATGTTAAAAACTCAAACATTCATAAGGATCTCAATGTGCCATTAGTTAAAACTATGATTACAAAATATGCAATAAAATATTTAAAAAGGCTTGAACAACACCCAAATCCACTAGCTCGAAATATTTTAAACCATGGCGGCCACACTCGCTTAAGAAGAAGAGACACTGCAGCACTTACCCAATTAGATGAGCGATAAACACCTATAAAAGTGAACAGAACCCGTGATGAAAAAAATTTTGTCTGGCACTGGCAGGACATAAAATAACGTATTAGGTTAAGATTTGATTAATTATTGTTAGTTCATATTTAATATATGAAGATTCCATAAATAAATAATGAAAAAAAAAAAAATATTGATCACAATTCAAAAACGTTTTCCTTAACTCGATAAATATTATAGAAAATTCCTTTGTTTTTACGGTATTTGCAGTTAATTTTTGATAGTTAAATTATATAACATAAACGAAAATTCATTTGTTTTTACGGAACATGCGGTTGAATTTTTGACAGTAAAAATTAGATGAACTTTTCGTTAAAAATAAAAAAATAAGTACACCGGGCTTAAACTGAATTTTAATTTATTTAATATTACAATTGCAGTTAAAATATATTGAAAACTACTCAGCAAAAACTTGGTAATGACTTGCCATTACTGAACAACTTACTTTTCAATGACTTCTTCATACCATCTGCATTACATAGAAGTAGCTTAGTAATGGCTGACATATAATCTGATACCTAAGTACTTGTGTATTTTTTTTTTTTTTTTTTTAATTTATTTTTATTATTGAATCTTTCTTATCGAAATTTACAATATGTATTCAAATCTTAATTCTATTTGTTGTTTATTAGTTGTTACCAGTGTAACCACTAACTGCTGTATTCAAATTTTAAAAATGTCTTCTAGTTAGGCTCAAAGTATCGGTTCTTTTTAGCCTCTGGTGACCTTCGAACTGAAGCAGACCCCGAGCGAGGTAGTTAGGGTGGGCCATTAGTTTATCTATGCAGCAAATTGAATATTTTTTAATTTCCTCCTGGATAGTGGGGACGTTGAGATCTCTGTGGATAAGATCATTACGTATATACAATGGGGCGCAGACAATTTGTCGATATATTCTAGACTGTCTTCTTTGAAGCTTTTGGATGTTAGATGCGCATGCAGTTCCCCATAATTGAATGCCATATGTCCATATTGGTTTTATGATGGACTTGTATAAGAGAATTTTGTTGTCTAAGGACAAGTTTGAGTTTCGACCGCGAAGCCAATGTAGTTGAGCTGCTTTAAGTTTCATAGCCGTTATTTTCGCTTCAAAATATGACGCGACCAAGTCAAGCGTCTATCTATATGAATTCCCAAGTACTTTACATGGTTTTCTACCGGAACAGTGATGTTATTTATTTTTACAGCTGGGCACGTTTGTCTTCTGAGCGTGAAAGTTAAGTGAGCACATTTAGCCGGGTTAACCTTTATTCTCCATTTTTCTAGCCAGGCCTCTAGTTCATTGATGTGGGACTGCAGATTTTGCGTACGACTTTTGGGTCATGGTTAACGCTAATAAATGCTGTGTCTTCTGCAAATGTAGAGGTATGCGTGCTCAGGTTTGTTGGCATATCCGCTGTGTATATTATATATAGAAGCGGTCCTAATATGCTGCCTTGGGGGTAGGGTTGCCATACGTACTGTTTTAAGCAGTACATGTACTGATTTTTTGCAATTGTACTGTTTTATGCACAACTCCTAAAACAGTACGCAAATGTACTGTTTTTTACACTTTGTACTGTTTTTTGTACTGTTTTTTTTTTGCTCAGTCTATATTTAACAGAACTGGCTAAAGGCGCCCGTACACGACATGTATTTGTCATCTGACATGTCAAATTTTCAAGTCACATGTAATTGTTCATGTCTGTCAAAATTGCTGTTTTACATAAGGTTTATAATATTCGGTCACAAACGTACATGCAATTTGCTTCTGACATTGTCTCTGTTTTTTTTCGCATTGTTATTGCAGAAACCAAAGTAGTTCTCGGTTTCAAAATAGCTTGCTGCCGCCACGAAAATATTTATTTGCGCCGTAAAATAATTTAGCCATCTTAAAATTTTTTCTTTTTTTTTAAAGATACCAATTTAGAATTTTATAATTAAACGGTTTTTATGTATATATTTACATAAATTATATTCAATGGTGAGATGAGCATACATATCTTGGTATTGTAAAATATTAACTTCAGCCGGCTAATGATTTCGTCAATAGTTGACGCCGCTGCCAGTTTCTTCCCGGCATAGATTTCTGATGTCAGATGGTTTGTCTGACTTTTACAGAAGCAAAGTTAAAAAGGTAACACACGACATGTATGTGTTTTGCAGTGGGAAATTTGACATGTCAGATGACAAAAACATGTCGTCTATATGCTCCTTTACAAAAAATTATATTGTGTTAAAAAAAGGTTCTAAAATAATAAGAGTTTTTACGCTGTGGTCATTGTTTTCTCATAAATACACAGTAGAAATCTAAATTATAATGGGTGGCTCGTAGCAGTGGTATATTTTCGTGTTGTTATGATTTTATGGCTACCTCTTCCAATAGTCTTTCCCTTTCCACACCTGAGAAAGACAAAAATAAAATCTAAATTTTTTTAAGTACTAAAAAATACTTATTCCAAAACAGTTATCGTTAATTTTTAGAACTTTTTTAAGTTTCGGGCATGTTCTGGAAATCGAAATCACGTTAAATTGAAAACAAACAAATTTGGAAAATTATCCGTGTTCAAAATTTATAAAAATACCTAATACCTTTGAGGAGCACTTTTCTTTACCTAAACTACTGAAATAAGAAAAAGATAAGTAAATTTTTACACTTGATTTTAAATATTTTCAGATTTTGTGAAATAAAAATAAACCAAACTATTTTTTTTTGGATTTTATAGATTAATGGCCAATTTCACCAAGTTCAGGTTTAATTAACTTTCATTATAAAAGTCAAAAAACCTATTGTTTTAGTAATAGTTAATTATAGCTGAACTTGGTAAAATTAGCCGTAAATAATTTAAAAATTATTTAAAATTGGAAACAAACATTTTCTCAAATTCTATATGATTTGTGCAACTATGTGTGTAGTGAAAATTGCTTTAAATACGAATATGTTTAAAGAAAATCGTACTTACAAAATCCATGAGTTGATTGTTTTGAGCTAAGTAAGGCTTTTCTCCTTTCTTATATGGCTTACAGCAATGTTATGGTTTTCCTGGCCAAATGCTTCGTTTGTGGTTTTTGCTTTTTAAACGCAAATGGAGTAATTTCATATGTATATTTATGAAATGCCATAAACTGGAAATAATTCCTTTGACGTTACACATTTTTAGTGTATTTCTTTCTTTATATAATTGTTGTTGCATATTCAATCAAAAGTTAAAAATATTTACCCCAATTTCACCAAGTTCAGTTAAAACTAACTATTAGTTTAACTTCCAGCTTACAATATGTTTTGACAGCTTGAACTGATAGTTTATTATAGCTGAACTTGGTGAAATTGGGGGTTACTTATTAAAACAAATGGTAATGTTGTAGTCAAAAAAAAATGTACTGTTTTTTTCTTGATTGTACTGTTTTTATGTATTCAATGTACTGTTTTTCCGAATTTAAAATCTGGCTACCCTACTTGGGGGACACCAGCAGTAATTTTCTTGAGGGGGGAGTATTTATCTTGCGACCTTACTATGAATGTTCTGCCTGTTAGATAGCTCTCCAGAAGCTTGTGAGTGTATTGAGGAAGCATTTATTTTGATGAGTAGCCCATCATGCCAAACTTTGTCAAATGCTTGGGAAATGTCTATAAACAGGGCTGAGCAGTATTGCTTTTCCTCAAACGCCGATCTAATAAGGGTGACAATTCTATGCACTTGTTCTATTGTACCATGTTTCGCTCTGAATCCGAACTAATGATCCGGGACGATGTCGTGTTCATTTAGATGAGGAGTTATACTTAAAACGAATATTTTTTCGAAAAGCTTCGATAGGATTGACAATAAGCTTATTGGTCTGTACGACGCAACCTGGCTAGCATCTTTTCCTGGCTTGGGAATCATAACAATTATAGACCTCTTCCATGAGGATGGGAAGTATCCGACTCTTAATATAGCGTTAAAAATGAGCAGCAAGATTCTGGAAGCAGACGATGGTAAGTTTCTTATAATTGACCCTGTGATGCGGTCAGGTCCGGGAGATTTTCTAATATTCACTTTTTCTATTGCAGATTTTACTTGAATTATGTTAAATTTTAATGGATGGTTTACCTTATCAGGAATGATTGGACGACAGGAACAAGTATGTGCATCATGTGGCGTGAAAACTTTCTCAAGGTGGCCCGCGAAAGCGTTTAATTTTTCATGTGTACTTGTGTATGAGTTGATTAACGAAATTTATAATTCATTCATAATAAAATGCATCTACGGTTTAATTTTTTTCAAATCTAATACAAATTGGTTTTAAATATATATTCTTACAATTTGTTTTTTTTTATTACACTGAAAGAAAAATGCTTCATATATTTAATGAATCATTTTCAGAAAAAAATGTTGCTTGGGTAAATGAAAATTTTCATTGTCTAAATGGAATTTCATAGTTATAATGAAGAATTTTCGTTAAAATCGCTGCATTGGATTTCGTAATTACGTTAAAAATTTTCATTGGATATATGAAAATTAAAGTTTGTCCAAGTTAATCAAAAAGTTTTAATTGGGAACATAAAAAAACAATATACAAACATAACTATATTCATAAATTAATACAAAATTATAGTTTCCTTAAAAAAAATGTTTAATTGTTAATTAAAAAATGTAAGATTTAATAATTTCATACATCGAATGTTACATGTATGCCATTAATTTTATGAATTAAAAAAATTTTTTTATAAAAGCAACATATTTCAATAATTGCCTTCATAAATTTAAATTTTCATTATGACAATAAAAATGTCATTATAGTAATGAAACAAAAACTTTCAATCCACTTTCAATCAACGTTGTTATTGTTATTATGGACAATTTAATCTCATGTTTACGCTCTTAATTGAGTAAAAAACATAGATTTTTATGCAAAAACTACACTGCCTCAGTAGACAAGCTGGTAGTGAGCTAGTCTATCAGCACCGAGGTTGCGCGATCGAATCCCACCAGAAACAGAAAAAAAATAAAAAATAAAACAAAGTAAAATAAAATAAGAAAAAATAGAAAAAAAATAAAATAAAGTAAAATAAAATAAGAAAAAATAGAAAAAAAAATAATTAAAACAAAATAATAAAAATAAAATTTTTTTAAAGTCATTACATGTTAGTTGTAATTTTGGTGACATCGGAGTAATAAGTTATTTAAGTCCCTATTTGTAAGCGAATGTGGCAATGACTTATTTAACTCCCTATTTGTAAGCGAGGGTGGTAAGTACTTGCCAATGTATAAGTAGTGAAGAGTCGTTATATTAGCTTTTTAACTCATTACTTTGCAATGTAAGTTTTTGCTGGGTAGCTGGCTCCACTGGCTTCGCTCTGTAGCTGATTACTAATGATCGATGAAGCCGTTTTCTGATTTTAGGGAAATCGAAAAAGTAGGCGTAAAAGTGGGCGTTGGACGATGGCGATCATTAGAAAGAAAAATCGTCCAAGTCGGTCCAACCGTTCACCAGTTATGCGCTTAGCAACGGACAGCATTTCATTTTTATTTATATAAATTTTTATTCTTGGCTGAGCTGAAGCTCAAACTCGGTTGGAGTACGAAAGAAAAGGAAGAAACATGTGTGTAAGTAAAATTGAAAAAATTATAATTAATTACAGCAAAGAACCACTAATATAATTGGTTGCAGATTGATGTTTGACTGTTGGGTGACAAGCACTGCAGTGGTGCAGAGGTTAGAACTTTAAGGAATTCTGAAGATGGGAATTTGGTTATTCTCGAAACGTAAATTCAATCCGAGTTCGAGCCCCAACTCAGCCAAGAATAAAATTTATCAATAAATTTTAATTAATTTCATGTTGAAAAATTCCTTCCTTCCGTAAAAATAATTTAATAAAAATTAAATTAAATGAACTCAAGCCTGACTAAATATCATAAATTTTAAATTAAAAATCGACAGTTCAACTAAAAAAATCACAACTGTTCTAATTTCAGTTAATTTTACGTACAGAATATTGTGAGTGTAAAAATATCTTCGAAAAGGGGTTTTTTAAACCAACTTTTATTGAAAATCTTTCTATAAACCTGTTATAAACATAAAATAGTTTTCTCTACATTTACTAAATTCAATTTTTATACCCTTCACCACAGGTGTAAAAGGGTATATATAAGTTTGTCATAACGTTTCTAATTTCCACAATATTGATTTTAGACCCCATAAAGTATATATATTCTGGGTCCATATGAGAAGAGAAGTTGATTTAACGATGTCCGTCTGTCCGTCTGACCGTCTGTCCGTCTGTCCGTCTTACGTTTGATACGTGTTTTCCGGATAATCCAGACATGATAGCGGCTAGGTTGTTTTACATTTATGTTACACACAGTCCACCATTTCTTGCTAATGAAATTCAGCAAGATCGGTCCACAAATGGCTTAGATATGACCAAAAAACCACGACTGCCTCTAATTTTTCCAAAAAAATCCCTTGTGGTTTTTGTTTTTTTATTTGAAACATGTACACATGCTTGTACATGATTGTTCGCTTTAATTGAAAAATACATACCTACATATTAAACTAATAATATGACGGGAGTATATTCTACTATAATTCTTTATTTTCAACAACGTTAATAGCTCAATGGTCTGGGCGGTTGCCCAAGAAGGTTTGTCTGTTATATTGCCGGGGTTCAAAATTCGGCATCTCCACCTTTTGCAAACAAAAAATTTTTTAACTTTTTTTATAAATTTTTTATTGACAATATAAATATGAATCGTTCGCCTTACCTACATCCCAGCAAAAACTTTACTTACCTGGTAAGTTAGCAAATAATGTTGGAGAAAATAAACACTACTTATTTTTCGGCTGAATAACTACATATTTTTGTTCGAGGTGTCCACAGAATTCAGTACTTACAAAATACACTTACTAGAAGTCAAAAAATACCTAGTTATTATTTAACTACAAGTAAGTTGAATTGTAAGTACTTACAATAAACTTACCAGAAGCCAAAAAATCACTAGTTAATAGACCTAATAAGTAGTTATTGAGTACGTTATCAGTAAGCAAATATTCAGCAGTGAAAATAACAGAAGTAATAAGTAGTTGCTGAGGTCATTACTAGTAAGTACTTATTGAAGTTTTCAGAATAATGACAATTGTAATGACAACTACTTACCAGGTAATGTATGAAATAACTACCACCTATTACTAAAAATCAAAAAGTTTTTCCTGGGATGTGAAACAAAAACCATATTTTACAATTTGTTTTTGGCTTAAATGTAAATACCTAAGTATGTAGTATGTACGAATATGCAAAAGTTATTTATGTGTATTGGTAGGCATTGTTTTCATGATTGTTGTTTTTTTCAGTTTTAGAGACGGATTGTCTCTTCTTACATTTCAATTCAAAAATCTTACACGTGTTGCCATATTATTTTTAAAAAATCTTATTATTTCTAAAAAAAATCCCATTTGTTATTTGAAAACAAAACATTCAACAATAAGTATTTGCGTACGTAAATGTTTAATTTAATCAAAAAGCTAGAAACATTTAAGTTTGGATAATTTTATTGACGAAACCAATGACATAGAAACAGATCTTAAAATTTGTTCACAGCTTACTCTGACATTAGGCAAGGCAAAGAAATGCTAAAAATTATTTTGAAAACGCTACAAATAATTCTTAAAGTTGTTCATTATATTGTTTTAAATCCTTATACATTTAAGTGACTCATTTTAAACAAAATTAAAATAAATGGTAATATTTAAACAAGTATTTAGGTAGATTTGATATAGCATCAGATATAAATACCAGAATTGGTTTACCTTGAAATTGGAAGGCCCTCTAATAAAAACAAAATACAAACGGTTTTATAGCTATTTCGATTTAAAAGAATTTACAGACATATTTAGACCAGATTATTTTTTTTATTTTTTAAAAAAACAGTCATCATTAATTGCGTAAAAGTTAGTTTATAACAATTTATTTTAGTTTAAATCGCTAAGACTATTCCATCCAACTTTAAAAATTAATCAAAAGAAGTTTAAAACATTTTTCTAAAAAGCTAATAAAATGCCAAATGGAAATTTTACAGCTAAATCTAAGTTTTTGGTGCTGAATTTACTTTCAAAAATAAAAAATTCCCACACTACTTAAAAGTCTTCATTAAAAATCGCCCAAACATGCAGGGTTATCGTCTTGTAAAAAAATAAAATGAAATTTTTTTTACAATAAAATAAGAATTATCCATTTCCATACGAAATTTCATTTTGACTACAACTATTTTTTTTAGTCAAAATTTATTATAATTTATTATAATACATAAAAAACTTATGTTATATCAATACCTATTCTTCAATTTTTAAAATAATTCTAAAAAAGTTAGAAACATTTAATTAAAATGCTTAAAAAAATGCGAAGCGCTCAATGAAAGTATTTTAGCTAAATTAAAATTTTTAATCTAAGTTAAGCTGCAAAATTGCCAAAATGGTCACACTGCTTAAAAACCATACAAACAAGCAGGGTTATCCACTTTTAAAAAAAAATTGTATTTAGGGAATATTAGAAATGCCCTCATCATCTAATTTTACGACTACAAAAAACCGCTAACATAACGAACAGTGATCTAGTGTCGTCAAAATATTAAAAGCAATCTTTGCCTTTTTATTGTTGACATTGATAACATATTAGTCACTTTTTTAGAAAATTTATACAAAAATATATTCATATATACCTATATACGGGCCTGTTCTGAAATCACACCTGTGACTTTATGGTGTTTTGAAAGTCATACCGTTGTTGTGTTTCTTGGTGTGCTTTCTGCAATTGAAGATCACACAAAAACGGGACGCTAAAATATCACACGTGTGATTTTAGTAGGCACATGTGATTTCAAATCACGTGATTTGAGTTAAAGTGATTTTCAGAATAGGCCTGATAATATCTTCTGCACAAAAGCGATTTAAAAGCATACACAATTTAAGCAATTTCTTGGTATGTTTATGTTGTATTATTGATAAACAAAAAACATTTAAATTGGTTTCCGACTTTTATTAACCAAAACGACAGTTTACGTTTCAAAACGGTTAACGGTAACCCTGTCAAATAGTTGTGTGTTGTTTTTTTTGTGGTTTTTTTCATTTAAAATACTTGCGGTAAACTTCTTTTTTTTTTATTTAATATTACCTTCTGTATTATACACAAACAACAAACACATACATACTTTAATTTACTATTACTAATTATTGATATCACATACTCAAATCAACATCGGCTTTACATGCGGTTCGATGGTCGAACGGTATAAACGGTCTGCCTCCTAACAATTTGTTATTGGTTGACTGGTTCGAATCCCATTCATCCCATTTTTTTTGTTTTTTATAAATTCTTTTTATCTAAAAAGAAATTGGTCAGTTTTTCACTTTTTAAAATTTTTAAAATATATTTATGAACTTCATAAACGTATATTTTATACATATTTACGGCTTTTAATTTACCCTTTTTATACCTTTATTTTTATTGATTTAATTCTTTTTTACTTATTTTATTTTTTTATAATTATTTTTTTATTTTATAGGTAATTCGTTTACATACATAAGTTTGTCATTCTGTTTGTTATTAATACAATATTGATTTCAGACCATATAAAGTGTATGTATATATATTGGGTGCTTATGAGGAGAAAAGTGGATTTAACGATGTCCGTCTGTCAGTCCGTTTGTCAATATTTATAGAAACCTAATTTTTAGGCCTGCCATATATATCACCTATGGATACGCCTTATTTATTAAAACATCGGAAATCTTTAGTAAAACATATTCTCTGCAAAACTCGGAAAAATTTTAGGGCTGCTATACGTCCTATGGATATGACTTATATACCAAAATATCTGAAATTTCTTGTAGAACATATTTTATAAAAAACTCGGAAAAATAGGTTCAGATACAAAAAAGTTATGACCAAAATTAAATTTTTTTTTAAATACCCACTTTCGGGAACCATAGATCTCCCCGAGTCCAAACTTTATAACTAAAGTAAATGGTAAATTTCTTCTTCAACACGTCGGTATAAAAATCTGCCAAATCGATTAAAAAATGGCAGAGTTATAACCGAAATACTGAATCCACAAAAATTACTCTTTTTTATAATTAACTTTGTTAAAATATATATTTACAAGTTTATATAAATGTTTATATATAAATATAACTTAAGTAAATGGTAAAATTCTTCCTTAACACGTCGGTATATAAAACTATCAAATCGGTTAGACAATGGGTAATTTATGAGCAAAATACTCAAAAAATGGGCTAAAAAACATAAAAATTTTTATAAAAACCTAAATTTTAGGGCTGCTATACGTCCTATGGATATGACTTATATATCAAAATGTCGGAAATTTGTATGAGTTATAACAGAAATACTGGGGTCTAATCACCGCATACGATATCGAGCAAAATTCATCGAAATTATTTATTTTGGTATCTTGAAACTCGATATCGAATGAAATGTATTGCATTTGAAATAAAGCATTCGACATCGAGTAACTCGACATTACATTTATCGAGTTTTCATTCGATACGCCAGTGTCTATCGTATGCAAAAAATTCAATAGTTTATTCGATACGATAGTAACGAATGCAGTGATTAGAGCCCTGAATTCCCGAAAATTACTCTTTTTATACCCTTCACCGATATTGATCCTACACCCTATAAAGTACATATATTCTGGGCCCTTATGAAAAGCGAAGTTCAAAACCGGTTGTCTCTTATTTAAAAAAAAATATTTACCAGTTTTATTTAGTTTTTGTCTAGTTGCTCTGTATTCTGCTCGCACAATGGTGAAGGGTATATAAGATTCGGCACAGCCGAATATAGCACTCTTACTTGTTTTAAACTAAAGTCGTAATTTTCTTAAAACTTCTAAAAATAGAATTATTAAATTATAATACAATGTTGATTCTCTGTTAATCTTTTGTCTGATAGTGCATAGAAAATATTCCTGGAAGGTGTGGAAGGAATAAGACTATTAAAGTATGAAAGCTTTATAAATTGTAATTTGACTTAGAATACACATTCGATTAATATGTATAAAAAATTTATATTTTCTTTTTCTTTCAATTAAGATAAGAATAATTTTGTATCTGAAAAATTATTACACAAAAACATTTACCCCAGCGAAAAAAAATTGTTATTACAAACATCAGTATTTCTGCGAAAATATTAACAACTTTATTGTTAATAATTTTCTTATTTCCTCACTTTGCTTTTATTAGTTGTTTTTTTTTTTGCAGATCTCTCCGACACATGTTTGTGCAGATACAAAAATTAATTGACAATTCATTTCATTTAAGAACGCAACAAAAACATGAACAAAGAAAACGAGAAGTGTTAAATGAGGTTTTGAATTTAGAGCAAGACCGAACTTGTTTTAAGCTAAAGTCATTGTCATAGTTGGCAACTCATAGATACCTTCTGACTTGGATTCCACATTTCTCGGGTTTTTTTTATTCCCGGCAACGCTGAGCTCTAGTTTTCGCCATATACCGTTATGTTAAAATTAAGGCACTTTCACCACATACATATAACTTAAAAAGGGTAATCCCTAGGGTATTCATTTAATCGGGCTTTTTCTTTAATCGGTTAATCGCTCGATTAATTAACCGAGGTTTTGGTTTAATCGGTTTCTAATCGGTTAATTTTGTAATTGATCGGTTAACCGATTAATAAAGTTTTGTTATAAATTAAGTAATATCAATATATAAAAATGCAAAAATGATTTATAATTTGGTTTTTATTAGTAAAAAAAACAATGGCATAACAAAAAAAAAAAACAATTCTTGAAAAAAATTTGTATGTAAAAAGTAGATAACTCCATGCATTTTTTACAAAACTAGGTAACTCCATAGAGTCTTAAAAAACAGAAGCATTAGAAGTTTAAAACGGCGTTGTTTCGAAAACTAAGACAGAAAGAGCGAAATAGAAAAAATCCGGTCTCAAGCTCTTTGGGTCAAAATGTTAAACCTAAACATTGAAACTCCCGAGAATTCAGGGAATATTATATGCGTTCTTTTCATGAAAGTTTGTTCGAATGTTAAGGGGGTAAAAAGGGTAAAAACGGATAAATTCGGTTATATTATATATCCATAACTAAAAGAGATAAAAAAATGTAATACCTATCGTTGCTCTTTAGAAAAATAAGACGTCAGGTGTCTGGTACTTTTTAGAATTTTGGCCTTTTTAGGGAGTAAACGGGTGAAACCTGTAATTTGGGAAATTTTTTGTCACCCCATAATCACATATAAATTAATGGCGATTTCTTTTCTGAGAAATATGTTGCATAAATGTTACATGCTCTATCTCTTTTGTATAGAGCATGTAACATTTATGCAACATATTTCTCAGAAAAGAAATCGCCATAAGTTAATATCACATTTGAAACTAATCTAAAAAATTGAACCTAAGGTCCTCAGACATGCGAGGTCCTCAGTGAAGGAGAGTCTGTATGAGGTGTCTTTTTGGTAATTTTTGTTCGTTAACTGGTAATTTTTTCAATTGTCATTAATATTGCACCTATAAAAATAATTTAACATGGAATTTCATGAACGGATGAGAATAACTTTTTGGTACTTTTTTGTTTTTCAACTGGTTGTTTTTTTTTATTTAGAAACATAAACTTTGGCATAGAAGTACATTTGTTCACGAATGAAAGGGAGATCTCGAAAGCAATCCTTAATGCAGCTTATCAATATTTCTCTAAACATTTAATATCCTCCATTATGACATAATTAAATATAAGTTTAATATTTAAAATTTTAAACACTTCTAATTGCTTCGGTTAATTAATTAACCAAATTCTGTTAAAAGATTGTTTGTGTTACAATCGAGAGTTTATCTTATTGTCAGTTCATCATCTGACTCATCCTGGCAAAGCTCAGCACCGAACATATTCTTATCTCGTACTGTATTTAAAGAATGTATTGCAAGAAGGAAAAAATATTTTACTATACAAATACATTTTTGTAAAACACAAAAATATATGTTAAAATACTACAAAAAAATTTAAAATTTTGTTACTTCGGTTAATCGGTTAATCGACTGAAATTAACCGGTTTAATCGTTAATCGAAAAAAGCCAATTTAAAATTAACCGATCAGTTAATCGGGTAGTAATTAATCGGTTAACCGATTAACGGTTCACCGAATGAATACCCTAGTAATCCCTATTGAGCAAAAGGAAAAAAATCCGAAAGTCGACAACAAAATTATCTGTATGTAAATAAAATCAACATTTGTGCACCAATTTCAACTATATTATTAACCTACCGATATATGTATTAACCTACATTTCATGAAATCTTAGAAACAAAAATCTTAAAAAATTTAATGAACTTAAGCGTAATTAAAATATCAAAAACTTCAATTAAAAACCAACAGTTCAATTAAAAATCATAATTGTTATAAAAATAGCCATGACACAAGCTCTATGTGTACATATGTCTTCCAGACAAAGTCTTGATCAAAAGTACGAAAAATAGAAGTAAGGAAAAAACATGTAAATAAAATATAAAAATTGATAATCAACTTCAACAAATTTCGATCCACCGTGTTACAATTGGTTAAAGATTGATGTTTGACTATAGACTGGCAGGCGCCACAGTGCACACTGGGCAATGCCGGCCAAATTTTTTTTTTCGAATTTTAATTAATTTTGATGACAGTTTATAGCTGCGATCGGCACCCTATACTATTACAGTTTGTGATTGTATGCGCTGTATTAATTTTACATATGTAGTTGTTAATGTTGTTAAATTCTCTTTAATGTGTGTGCACAACAGGGCTGTCAGATATGGCGATTTCTCGCCAAACGTGGCGATTTTCAAACGTGCTTGGCGATGGGATTTTCCATTTGGCGACTGGCGACTTTTTTGGCGATTTTTGATATAACTGGCGATTTACGTAGCTATTTTTATCATTTTTTGTTATCATTACAAATTTAAAAAAAAGGCAACTTTTTTCACATGATTTTTGTTTTGTTATCATTTCAACCCAGTAAAAACTTCGCCTACAAAATAATGTGTTGAGTAATCAGAAAAACATAATAGCACTACTTACAATTCTACTGAAAGAACCAATGAATTTTACAAGGGATGTCCCAAAATGAACTCATTAAAAGGTAAGTCATTATTTTTTTTACCTGCATACATCCAGAAAAAAGTAGTTATAGAAGTTGTTATGGATGTAGTTATAGAAGAAAGCTACAAAATAATGAGTTAAAGAAGCTATTCATTTTGAAAAAGTAGGCGAAGTTTTTACTGGAAAGTGAATTTTATATTCAGTCACTATTTAATTCCTATAGTTTGTATGCAGGGGTCTAACCACCGCATTCGATACTATCGTTCCGAATAAACTTTCGGATAGACACTGACGATAGACACTGACGTATCGAATGAAAACTCGATAAATGTAATGCCGAGTTACTCGATATCTAATGCTTTTATTTCAAATTAAATACATTTCATTCGATATCGAGTTTCATGATACCAAAATAAATAATTTCGATCAATTTTACTCGATATCGTATGCAGTGGTTAGACCCCAGGTCAAAACACCGGTAATGAAACCGATAAGGCTGAAGTGTATGATCTTATAGACTTGTGTACATAATTTTAGTTTTTTTTTTTTAACTGAATATATATATGATCTCCATTTTATTTTATTAAAAAAATATAACAGAAACTTAACAAAATTTACTTTCGGCGACTTTTTTGTATTTTATCTCAGTTTTTGGCGATTTTATATTATACTAGTTTTTGTGTATGCAAGACTTCATTAAAAAAATAAAAAATACGAAAACTGAACAAAATTGACGTTTGGCGATTTTTTGGCGATTTCTGGCATCCGGTTTGGCGATGGAGCTCAAAAAAATCTGACAATCCTGGTGCACACGTACGTAAAAAAAGAGTATAACACAGAATAAAAGAGAGAAGAGAAAACGCGCCGCCCTGATTTTGCCAATCGCAGGTTTATAGCGAACACTTCAAAACATACAACTTATTTCTAAATTTGGCTCTTGGATAACTATTTTACTGTTAATACTGGAGCAAATTAGATAATTGTTTTCTTTAAAATTTACGGTTTTCAAAATTGATTTTTGTACTTTGAAATAAAAGTAAGTAGGATTTTTCCTTTAAAGTTTTTTTTTTAATAAGAACGTTATGTTTAAACCGTATTAGTAATTAACCATTCCATGTGATCATTGTGTGCGCGTTAGTTTTTTTGGATAAGTGAAGTGATTGTGAGTAACTTTAATAATAAATAAACCCTAAAGTAAGCCAAAGAGACCATAACAAAATAGGTGGGGCTAGGGGATGTTAAGTGATAATTATATATAGTACACTGATAGAAAAGGCGTCATAACGCGGATGTATTTTGACATCAGTACTATGACAAGTGTCTTCGTTTTTGACCCCATGACACTTTTCATCATGGTGATGTCAACCTTAACATCACTTGACCAAAGTGTCATCAGGGTTAAAATGAAATTTATTCATCAATGGAATGACACATCGGCATCACAGAAACGACGAACATGTCCTCAGTGCGATGACGCAGTAGGATCGGAGAAAGGACACAAAAGCATCAATTTAATGACAGTTTGTCATTAGGTCATTGGAATTGGCTTAAGTAAAAGTGAGAGAATATTATTGTTTACTTACCCGTTACAAATGTTTGTTTCACGTTTGTTGTCACTATAGTCATAAAATACAAAATTGTACGAAGACGTTAGTCATTGGATTGATGTTACTTTTTGCATCATTGATGTCATTTATAGTGACATTGATATCACAATTCTGATGTTAAGACATCATCAATATGAAGATTCATTTTTCTATCAGTGTACTGTTAAGTATCAAAAGTAAGTACTATACATTTCAGCTGCGACCACCTGCCACCCCAGTAACCAGATCATTTTCAGTGACTTCATATATTTGTATAAGATTAGCGTGACTGACTGGGTGATCATCGCCCAGCCCAAACAACTTAAGCCAGACACTTGAAATTTTGTATTTAGGCTCCCCTCCCAATGTGTCAATAAAAAAGTAGAGACTTTTGGAAATTAAATTCATAAGGGGTTAGAAATGGGTTAAAACGGGAAAAATCAGCAACATTATATCTCGTGATCTAACAGAGGTAGACGTTAAATTCACAAAATACCATTATCAAATCGAAAATGTAATTGTCATGTGTTTTTGTTTTTTGAAATTTGCACATCTATATACATATATAAAAATAAGTTGCATTGTGTTAGTAATTGATGTTCTCTGAAATGCGTGAACCGATTTTGTATCTATAAAGTAAACGTGGTAGGTGACGTCAATACCAAGGTTTTTATGTATCAACGGTCTTCAAATGTGTATTGGTTCATAAGTTATAGTGTTTAAGTGAACACTGCATTTATTCCGAAAGCTTTATTTATATTCCCATACAAATATCAACAAAATGGCCTCCATTTTGAACTCCTCCGAAACAGCTTGACCGATTTTTATGAAATTTTGTATGTGTATTTGTTAGCTATGAGAACAGGTCTTAGAGTATATTTTATATCGTTAGAGGGTGCAAAATATTGCAATAGGGGTAAAAGCTCCCAATCCCCAACCTTCTAAACTAATCAACCGGCATGCAGACAATGTAACATCTGATCAATCGGTTTTCTTAAAATTTGGCATGCAGACAATGTAACATCTGAAAGAGAATAGGGAATAGGGTGTGAAATAGGGTAAGAGGGCTAAGAGCTCCCCCTCCATTTATCTTCGTAACTAATCAACCGATTTTTTTGAAATTTTGCAGGCAAATAGTGTTACAGTTGGAAAGAACTATAGCCTATAGTTTTTATTATTTAGGGCATGAAACAGAGCAAGAGGGGTCAAAGCTCCCCCTCATTCTATCTTTTTAACTAATCAACAGGTTTTCTTAAAATTTAGCATGCATACACAGTAACATCGGAAAGAGGACAAGGCATTGAATAGCGCAAGATGGGTAAAAGCTTCGCCTCCGTATATCTTCTTAACTAATCAATTAATTTTCTTGAAATTGGGCAGGCAAATAGTGTTACATTTGGAAAGAACTCTAATTTTTTCTTAAAATTTGGCTAGCAGACACTGTTACATATGAAAGAAATAAGTTATGTGGCAAAACAACGTTTGCCGGGCCAGCTAGTTTTGGTTATAAAAAAGGGCAAAAATATTATTTTGGTACTTTTTTGGTAAACAATTAACCTTCTTAAGTAATAAAAATAAAAATTAAATTTAAATTTTGTTCTCTTCTCTTTAAAAGCTCTAATACAAATTTTGGTACCTTTTGGAAATTCAAATATATAAATAGCGTTGGTACTTTTTTCTATTTAGCTATTTTTATTTTTAAACCGAATATATGCCCAATATTTGAATGCTAAATTTCAGCTATTCAGCTATTTATTTATTAATGCAGTTACGAGTACAGGGGAAGAAAAATATATTGGTACTCATCCCAAAGAAATTTTGGAAAATGGTTTGTTTCAGTTGAAGGCCCTAAACAATACTCCCTCACCCATCCCACAGGAGCTCAAGTCGCATCCACGTCTGAGCTATGTAAAGATAGATATACATATGTTTATGTTTATAATCACATGAGTTTACATATTATATTATAACTATATATGATTATATCTACTTTTATTTGCTCAGGTAGCCAAAAAGATGGGGACAGGGGATGAGCATATATAAATATTCCACAAACTATTATTATAATCGCTACAGATTATCATATTTTATTACACCTCCAAAAGCCTTTTTTAATTTTGTTTGATACTTTTGGAGCGTCAATGATTGCCCGGCCAACCCCAGTATGTACGTGTCCTAAATTTTACCTAGGGATCAAGCATGATATTCTTAAGTTCGATACCAAATTTCAGCCATTTACGTAAGTTCAGCCATTTACGTAAAGAAATAAAAAAGCTATGGATTTTTGGCCGGAATTAAACACTGTGCAGTGGTGCAAACGGTAGAACAGCAAAGAATTCTGATGATAAGAATGTGGTTGTTTTTGAAACTAGTAAATTCGACCCGAGTTCAATCCCGTGTTCAGTCAAAACTAAAATTATCAAAAAATTTTAATTCATTTCCTGTTATAAATTCCTTCCTTTACTAAAATGAATTTAATGAAAATTTATTTAAATGAACTTTTTTTTGGATATAACGATATATCGTTAAAACGAGCGCTGATATAAACAGATTCTTATTGTACATTGAAAATTGAAATTTCCTGTAAACTTGTTTTTTGCGGAGCCAGTTTCCAAGCTTTTTTTTGATATACGATTTTTCGCATATCTTTAAGCATAATTCTTGATATTTATTGGATGCATATTTTAAAAATTTTTGGTCATATTAAAACTTGCCCTGGTACAAACAATAAGACGCCTGTTAATTACAATCAACAGGATAAATCAGAAAAAATTAGTGATTTCTATTATTCGGGACCTGTTTCAGATATTCCATAGTTTAAGGAAAAATTCTAGGCAGGAATGAGACACATTCGAGAACTTTTCTACAAGTATTTACTTGGAATCGGAGGAGTTTTTGGTTTCAATTTTGTCCTCGTTTAGAAATTGACATTATAAATTTCCCATTATTGCTAACTTAGCTGATTGTCTCCGATGTAGAATATGTTTTCCTAAGTAACTTTCTTAAATATCAATAAGGTAGCTGTTAGCAGCATTTATGGCTAATAAAGCAACTTAAACACTCTTTTGGTTTGAAATGTGATTAAACCAATAAATCCATAAATCAGTAAACGGAGTTCAGTGTTCGCTCCAAATGGTCTTGCGAAATAGAAAATGCAAAATTTCGTAGCTTTTTATAAAATTTAACGGAAACTATGTGTATTTTGTTGTTGGAATAACCAACAAACAGCTATGATATTTTGCATTTGCTCTTTTGCAAGAGCATTTGCACCAATTCCGCTATAAACAATCTTTAAGCGCATGAAATTAGGTGTTTAAACTATCAGCACAGACAATATCAATTTGACAACATTTATCGTAGTGCTGCTACATGTTATTTTTAAAACTACATATAAAACATGGGACACTGACTTACAGCTGTTGAGTTTAAGCCAGGGTGTCGGAGTTGAGGTTTATGTACCGGAGTCGGAATCAAAGAATCCACAAAGCTCGCGATTTCCACTCCAAAATTTTTCGGCATAAAAAAATTTAAAAAATTTTATATTTGCCAAAATAAAAAATCTGCGGAATTGGAGATGCACTATTTAAAATATCGATTTGAAATTTTTACAGAATAAATTTCTGTCTATATTTAACCATTTAAAAGGTACTGCGTTAAAAAAAAGAGTTTAAAGTCAAATAAGTATCAGTATCTTATACATTTAGCATCAATGTAAGAGTAGGAGTCGTAGTTGGAGTCGGATTAAAATAAATTGCAGCGGTTTGAGTCGGAGTAAGGACTATTTTTTGACGAATCCACGCCCCGGTTTAAATTACATATGAATTTAAATTAAGTTCAACTAAACCAGCGTTTAAACATTCACTGATTTATAAGTAATTAATGTCACAAAACCTAAAGTTGAGGCGAAGTACTTTGCGAAGAAATTTCCAAAACCCTTTCCGTTCTCGGAAATTTGAAAACGATTTTCCGGGAAGAGGAACACTACAATGGACGTCTCAAGACCCTTAATGGTAAACCTGTTTTGTATCCGAAGCCTTAAGAATTACAGCGTGTATTTATTCCCACACCACAATAGTGGAAAGGGTATTATGCATTTGTGCTGATGTGTGTAACGCCTTAAAATATTAGTCCTAGACCCACCTTAAAGTATACCGATTGACTTTAAATTACTTTCTGAGTCGAACCAACGATGTCCGTCCGGCTGGCTGGCTGGCAGGCTGGCTGGCTGTCCATGTAACCTTGTGCGCAAAGTACAGGTCGCAATTTTGAAGATAATTTCATAAAATTTGGGTCATAGGTTCTTATTGGCACAAGGACCAAGCCTTTTGAAAATGGGCCGAATCGTAGGACCACGAGAGCAGAGAGGGGGAAATTTCTTCCTCTCAGAAACCATCAACCGATTTGAATGAAGTTTATAAACAAGTATGGGCACCACTACATTGAAAGCTTTGCATGTGTGGCATTGGTATTGGTTTGTTTACGTTTGCATTTGTTAGTTTTATGCTCTTTGTTTTTTGTGTATGTATACACATCGTTCGCTCTTTTTGCATTTTAATTTTGCATTTGCCCATAGCTGTTTATAAACATAGATAAATCCATATTAATATAAGCACATAAGCATGATGTGTTATTCAATACTGTGGTGTATGGTATCATATGGTCGGGCTTGACCGACTATACTTTCTTACTTGTTTAAATTGCGTTTAAGCTGCACCATAACAAATTTTGTGTTTTCAATCATTCCAATGTCTTACAAAACACATGACTCGCTTAGTTTCGATTAACGTTGTTAAATTACAAAAAAAAAATCATTTAAGAGTTTTAAAGCAAAAAAGACTTTCCACACTTTGCACTACAAAATATTGAAACAATACTAATAAAAAAAACAAGAACCCTGCTTTCATAGTTGCCCCGTGAAACTTCAAGTTACTCCAGTGTTTATCTTATGAAATTGCAAATATCTGATCATAATTTAGCAAAATTTTACGAAATACAAAGCGCACAACTTCAGCATACAAGAAGTTCCAACATGGAAAGAGTAAACAAATAGCCAAGTGCATATGGAGTATATGAGTACAACATGAATGGTGGTTATTATGATGGGGGAAATAAAAATCTCGATATACGTAATTGTTTGTATACAACGCAACATTAAGATTTAAATAGTTGTCGGTACAAGCTCGTATACACATTCAGATGAAAACATTTACGTACGTGTATCCAAAAAAAAGCCAAGTAACAAAGATATGATATCTAGCATTTAATGTACGAGTACGTATCTCTGGTGTATCTCGACAATGGTTGAATATAGTTTCTTTGTTGGTTACATCTAGATCTATTCAAAAGTACGTAGCACACTTTACAAAGGAGAGATGGCCAATGGCCGCTAAGAAACTTTACTTCGATTGTACTTTTAACTGTTTTAGTATTCATTAGTCACTGTTCTAATATGAGTTGGAGGAATAAATAGTACACACTTTCTTTCTAAAATATCTCTTAATTGCCAAAAAGTGTAATTGTCATTTTAATGGTGAAAATTTCGTTAAATTTGTTCTTCGAGTATGGCTGACTAAAAAGGAGTTGGAGTTAAACAGCGCAAACAATTCCGTATTGGTTACTTGGGGTTGAGAGTAAATTTTATTTGTTAAGTGTACCCACCTCAACAAAAAAAACTTTTAATTGCCATTTACGTCTTTTTAATAGACTCATCAGCTATTTCTTTTTTTGCAGACCACCAGTACGAGCAATAACAATAGGCTTCATTACAGCTTTGTGTAGAAATAATTGTCAATTTGAGAGTCATTTAAAGTCTACTTATATGATGGTTTTTCCTTTGGATTATTATTAGTGGTCATTTTGTTGATAGAACTCTGACAAAAAAATTTAAATAGAATAAAACTCTAGACGAAGTTTAAATAACCTTGAGGAATAATTAAACATTGTTTTGTAATTCATAAGAACAGTAATTAGAAAATCCCTTTTTAATAATATAAAATATTTTTCGTATAAGAATGGATCCAAACAAGAAGTTATACCTTAAGCATAAACAGTTTGATTTTGATGCTTTGAAGAATTAGGGCAAATATCAAAATAAAAATAATACATTTTAATCGTCGAAGGCCTTCAACTTTATTTAAATACAAGTGAAAAACTTTTATTGAGTTAAGTAAATTTTTTGAAATTTATATATTTTTTTTTTCGAGCGGGCGGATCTGTTCCAGATTGGATCTGTGATAGATTATAAATTCAAATGTTTGCCCAAAATTTATAACAATATCATTAAGCCCTCTACTACAGATGCACTGAACCAAAAAAAAGGTACGTGATGACAACGAAAATTTACGTTGAGCAAATGAAAAATGTATGAATTTTTGTCCTATGAATTTGTTCGTTGTGACAATGAATAACATTTATTTAAACGAATTTATTTTAATAATTTAATAAACTGTTCGTTAATATTACGCAAAAGTTCATCAATTTAACGAACAAATTTCGTTAATATGAATTAAAGGTTTTATTATTATTATTATGTATAACGAATTGTATAGCATCCATTATAAATTCACGTAAACGAAATATTTATTAAATTCAAGTTCATTGAGTCAATGAAGGGGGGTACGTAAATTTAAATACCTGGATAGTTTAGTTTTTTATTATATTAACAAATAACTCATTGAGCCAACGAAACTTATGTTAATAAACGTTGTTCGTTAATATTATGAACGCTTTTCATTCTAGAAAGGATATATGTAAATCACACACCACAGCATCCAGGTGTAAGCGCAACCAACACTCCGGTAGAAATTCAAGTGTATAATTCTGCAAAATAATGCACTCGCTTCTTGTTTTTAAGCTGGAGATTTTTAACCTCCCCTGCAACCAGCATCTGTTGAATAGCAAAAAAAAAAAAAACCCGGAGGAATCCGACTAAAGCTGAACTCCCCCTAAAGGGGTAAAATCAGAGTCTAAAGCAGAATTTAAGAGATCCCTCCTTCCAACGACATTGGGTTAATTTAACAACCACCTAGTGCTTCTCGAATGGGATTCACCAACAATGAGGCTTGAACCGAAGTATCAGGGACCCCAGACTTGCGTTATAACAGATAAAATCTCTTGTCAGTCATGATCTTAAGAGGTCAATTTATTTTGAATCCTGCCGAGTTCCACAGCACCTGATTCCTCTGGAGGATATTATACAAAAAGGTGAAATATCCTTTTTCATTCTATTTGTTATAATGGTATAGAAAATTAAGAAAATCGGTTGAAAGAAATGACCGAGTTATAGAAAAATAACCACGTTTTTCTTTCCAAAATAATGGTGTTGAGTTTTTGCGTTTGGTTTGGTTGAGTTCTGGATTTGTCAAAACTTTTGACACAATAGAATTCATACCTTCTAAACTAATAGGAACAACTTTGGCTCTGAATTTTCTAAGGTATTAATTATATTAATCACTCCATTATTTCACCAGGCTCTCGCACAAGTGTCCCGAATTAAGGTTTTGGTACGATAGGGTCCAAACAAAACAAGCAGGATTGAAAAATTAATCAAATATATTTATTTACAAGGTTTCGTTTAAATGAACTAAATTCCTATTTCATACAATTGATAAACTGAAATTTATTGTTGATGGGATAATCTATTCCTATGCGCATCTTAGTTCATACAAAAACACACGACAATGTTTCTTACAAGCTTTTTTTTTTCCTTTTAAAAGGTACAGCATTAGAAAAAGAGCGTAAAGCCAAACAAGGACTAGTCGCACATATACTGATAGAAAAGGCGTCATAGCGCTGATGTATTTTGACATCAATACTATGACAAGTGTCTCCGTCTTTGACCCCATGACACCTTTCATCATGGTGTCATCAGGGTTAAAATTAAATTATGTCATCAATGGGATGACACATCGGCATCACAGAAATGACGAACATGACAGTTTGTCATTAAGTCAAAGTCATTGGAATTGACTCAGGTCAAAGTGAGAGAATATTAATATTTACTTACCCGTTACATATGTTTGTTGAAGCACGACCTTTGTTTACAGCAGAACTCTCAATAATAAGACACCAGCACCATGCCCCATATGGTTTTCATAATCATTCAACTTTAAAAAATTTGATGTATTTAACTAAGTAATATAAAAAAATAGAATATAGGAATTTTTATTTCTTATAATACATTGTTATCATGAAAATAATGTTAATGATATACAAAATGTGGCATCGAATTGATGTCACTATAGTAATAAAATAGATGACACGTAATAAATGACAAAATTGTACGAAGACGTTAGCCATTGGATTGATGTTACTTTTTGCATCATTGATGCCATTTGTAGTAACATTGATGTCACAATTCTGATGTTAGGACATCATCAATATGAAGATGCATTTTTCTATCAGTGTACATTTAACGTCAATGTAGGGGCAGGAGTCGGTGTCGTAGTTGAAGTCGGAGTTAAAAATTTCAGTGGTTGGAGTCAGCTTCGGAATTATAACTATGTTTTGATGACTCCACAGCACTGCTTATGTCTTCTTTTAAAATAGGGTAGAAAATCCGATCTGAGGGTAGATCTTAACTTAGACCGAATTATTATTTTTTTGTACAAATAAAGCAACAAGGCAGTAGTCTTTTTTTTTTGCCGATTTGAAGAATTTTCTTGAAGCGTTTTTACTAAGTATTAAGTAAAAATTAAACGCGTACTTATTAAATCCTTTGTTTATTTTTTCTTTATTTATTGAGAGTAAGAAATACAAAAATATATTTTAAGACCTTCAGCACGTTATAGTGAAAGAGACTTGTATCTGTCTGATAGACTAGCTCAGACATCCTTTGAAACCCTAAACTCCCCTTAATTTTGTTGTAATATATTGCTTTTCAAAATAACTAAACGACTTTAAATAAATAAATAAATAAATTCAAATAATTCACGTATGTTTGCTTGCGTTTAGTTAACGTAAACAACAAGAGTTCAAATGTTAAAAGACATAAATTTATTAACAAATATTTTACAAAATAAAAAAAATAAATAAAATAAACATTTTAAAATTGTAATAAAAATTAAATAGCGAACAGAACTGAAAAAAATACTAATAAATGACATTAGAAATTATAGAAGTTTTAGGATGTGTAGAATGTATTAACAAAATTAAATGAAGTAAACAGATACAAATAAATACTTAAGATATTGGGTAAGAGAAAAAACTAAAACAAAGAGAAATTTTAAAACAAGAATTGCTTCTTCTTATCTATGATTATTTTTATACATTAAACGATGCTCACTGTTTGCCCTAGTAATAAAAAAACTGAACTAGAGCTTACTGGAACTGAACTAGTACTGAACCAGAACTTAACTAGAACCGAACCAGAACTGAACTAGAACTCAACTAGAACTGAACTAGAACTCAACTAAAACTGAACTAGAACTAAACTAGAACTAAACAAGAACTAAACTAGAGCTGAACTAGAAGTTAACTATAACTGAGCTAGAACTGAACTAGCACTAAACTAGAACTGAGCTAGAACTGAGCTAGAACTGAATTAGAACTGAACTAGAACTGAACTAGAACTTAACTAGAACTCAACTAGAACTGAACTAGAACTCAACTAAAACTGAACTAGAACTAAACTAGAACTAAACAAGAACTAAACTAGAGCTGAACTAGAACTGAAGTAGAACTAAACTAGAACTGAACTAGAGCTGAACTAGAACTAAACTAGAACTCAACTGGAACTAGAACTGAACTAGATCTGAACTAGAACTGAGTTAGTACTGAACTAGAACTGAACTAGAACAGAACTGGAACTGAGCAAGAAGTGAAATATATCTGAAATAAAACCGATCTAGAACTTTGTCAGCGTCTTATTTATTTTCAATATTGTTTGGAATCTTAAAACTTTTAAGCTGAAATGCCTTTTCCCTTGCCCCAATAGTTCACCCAGAAAACATACCTCAAATCGATGGTACTAAACATTTCATGACCTTCTTAAAAACATTCAAAGTTAAAGACAATAAATGTCAATTGTTTAATGTTCATTCAAGTCATTATGTGTAGGATACTCAAACAACAAAAAAAAGACAAATAAAACACCCGCTCTTATAAGATTTTTTGGGCACTCTAGATGTGTGTGCGAGTTAAGTACACACGACTAAATATTGTGTCTAAAGAATCCCCTTAACGCTCATTTAAAATAATTTATTGCACAAATGACACATATTTTGCTTATCATTTGAATATTTTTACCCCAGTGTTGGTTGTTACTCCTGAAATAAATCTGTAGAATTAGAGAAAAATATTTGAATTTTCATTAAAAATGATAAAAATCTCTAAACAAGTGAAAGACTTGTATGGGTACATAAAAGATTACAAAAGATTTCAAATTGCCCTTTTGCTCCCTTTAAGACATTTTTGTGTTGTTTGTTACGATTTACGAAAGATAAATGTGTTTTATTGGAAAATCTAAATATTTTCTAATTAAAAATCCTTATATGCATTTAACATCGATAACACTCTCCTCCTTTTCTTATCGAAAATCTTAATTTTTTTTTCTTTTTTGCTCTTTAATAAGCTGCTGGTTAGTTTCCTTGTGCCTGGCCCTGATTTAAAATATTTCCCGTGCTCATTTGCTCTTAAGAAAATGAAAAGTGAAATAAAGAAAGGCATTTGCGTCTGGTTTTTTTGTTAAATGAAATTCTTAAATATAAAATAAATCTAAATCTGTGTGTAAAATAAACGAGCGGAATATTGATGGCATGCGTGCCAATTAAAATTGATTGAAAAATATTTTAAATATTTAACATGCATCAATTCTTATTTGGCAGAATTGTTTACACACACACACATTTGAAATTTAATTGTACCGCTTTGTGCTGTTAATGTTCTCCGTTATGTTAAACATCTGCCTTCGCTGTTTCTTCTTGTATTCGGTTGTTTAGAAATGATGGCTGGGTAGTGTTGGTGGTGGGGGTTCAGGATGAAAAGGTGATTTTTATCCTTTTCTTTAAAAAGAAATATTTTAAATATTTATTTTGTATAGCACATGCCAAAATTATTGGCTTAAGCTATTTTTGATATTAATTTAAAATAGCTGGAGTTTCTTCTTTTTTTTTGTTTTGTTTTTAATAACACTGTGCGACAAATGGTAGGGGTCAGTGATCGGGAAGGGTTCAAACTACCGGGAAAAGTTATATCGGTAAAAAAGAAGTTATACGTGTCCCGGCGTTTCGCTGGGTCACGTCTAGGAATCGAGATATATCGATTTGAAAAATGGGCTAAAAAACATCAAAATTTTTATAAAAACCTAAATACGTCCTATGGATATGACTTAAAAGTAAAAAAAGGCTTGGAAATTTTAAAGCACAGTCATCACCAATAACCTCTTCATGACCTTTAAATTCTCATGTCTTAAGCGGTCCATTAATCATATTTGTACCAGAGGCCACGTTCTGTAACATTGATGAAAACTTCTGGCATCGAAAAGATGTGAAACGAAATATTTCATCGTTTCTCGAAGAGTAACCATAAAAAGTTTCTGTAACTTATGTCGAATACTGTCAAAAGAAATTACGTCGCTAAGTTATAAATGTCATAATTTTCCACTCGAAGGTGATGTGAAATTTTAGACGTTGAGAACTCCAATCACACGTATCGTAAACGACGACCAAAATTTACTAAAATTGAATGATTTTCAATGACGGCAGCAAAAATACAACCGTCGGCTTTACCAAATAATGTAGAATATATATAATTTCCTTTAACTCCGGGTGGAGTGTAAGGCCACAAAGAAAGATCGATAGTGGCTTATATTTTTGACAGTTGCTTTAGTTCACTGCAGGATTTGTTCATCTGGATCATTTCATAGCCGGTGTTGCTCCGTCATGTTGTTCTTGGTCTTCTCTGACTTCTAACCCCCTGAGCGTTCCACCATAATGATGTTCGGCAGGATTTTTAAACATGTTTCCTGAGGGTATGACCCATATATCGCAATTTAAGCCTTTTGATTTTAAGCTCAATCGAGATTTCATTTGTTGCGGTCAGTAGTTGTTGGTTAAATATTATATGGGGCCACCTTATTTTCATGATTTTCCTCAAACAGCGGTTTGTGAAGATCTGAAGTATTTTTATTAACCCTACAGGTAAAGCCCAAAACTCGCATCCATATAGAAGGACTGACTTAACATTTGAGTTAAACATTTTGTTTTAAGCGATATTGAGCTTGATGTCCATATTGTTTGGAGATGGTAGAAGGTCCTTCTGGTCGTGTTTATTTAAATAATTACATTTTTGTGCAATGCTTTTACTGTAAATGTTGAAGGAGGGACCATTTTGAGATGTTGTGGGAAATTCGCTTTTCTTTGCAGTAAGAAGGAGACGATAGTCAGCGGCATGTTCTACAGGTAAAGCCCAGGACTCACATACATACAGAAGGACTGACTGTATTTACATTCGAGTTAAACATTTTGTTTTAAGCGATATTGAGCTTGATGTCCATATTTTTTGGAGTTGGCAGAAGGTCCTTCTGGTCGTGTTTATTTTGTTTGTACAAATGAATTTATTGTATATGTTGAACGAGGGAACATTTTTAGATGTGGTGGAAAATTCGCTTTTCTTCGCATTTAGAAGGAGATCACAGTCAGCGGCATGTTGGCTTAAGCAGTTGAGTTTTATTTGCATGTCTGATCTATTTGTTGACAGCATTTCAATATTATTTGCATACGCTAGCTCATCTAGGTGGCCAAATATATCCCAGGAAACCCCTCGATTTGTTGTTAGTGTCTTGTTGAGTGCGTCTTCTTGTAGCACTAAAAACAGTAGTGGAGACATTAAACAGCCTTGTTTAAAACCAGTCTTCACAGAAAAAATTATTTTTCCAATTCAATTTTACCAGAATCAAACAATTTTTTGTCTAAAATCGGTCCTGCAAACAAATTCGCATATTCAAACAATTTATTTGCCGATTTTTTCAAACAAATAATTTTACAGAATCAAACAAAAAGTTTACTGAAATTCATATAAATTTCAAACAAATAATTTTGCTGAATCAAACAAAAAAGTTTTGGCACAAGCAATGACGCGCACACAAGCAAGCGCTGTTGGCGAAGATGAAGCAGAGCAGAGCGGCCGGCTAGCTTTGAGACACATTTTTTTGTTGGAATAATTTTTGAACGAAGTCATATTTATACTCACAGTGTTTTTCTTCATCACTCACTGTTGCTTTATCCTTTCCTTTGCTAATGAAGAAGAAATGTAACTAAAAACGGCGGCAGACCGACTCGATATGTTTTCCGCCATCATTCTATTTTTGTATTTGATGTATTTAAACAAACTATTTGAAAAAATTGAATACGGGATTTTGTTTTTTTTTACCAACTTTTAAACCAACCAAAAATTTATTTTGTTTCTTATTATGTGTTTTTTCTGTTGTTTAAAAAAATGAATCGTTTTTTTACCTGCTATTGTTTTTGTTGTTTTTTTACTACAAACCTCGTCACGCTATTTTATAATTTTTCTTATTGCTGTACTTTTTTAAGGCGTCCAAAAATAGACTGCATATGTTTTTTGTTGTAGTTCTTATATTTCACATAAAGAAGTGTTGCTTACAATCAATAAAAAAAAATGCAAAAAGACGACAACATTAAAGAGCGTTAAATATTTCATACAAAATTATGAAAACTTCAAACCAATAGCGCGCTTATTAAATTTTTGAAGAGTTGTCCACATTTTTGTTGGTTAAATAAAAATCAAACACGTTTTAACGTTTTAGGAATGCCTAATGCCTGCTAGGCTAAAGTTATTGGTGGTACTTTTTTTATACGAGATTGTGGTACATTTTTTACATGCACTGGGTAATAAATCTTTTCAACGGTTCACTAATAAGGGTTTCAATTAAATGATGTCAAAATATATATTTTGGTTACTTCGGTAAAAAGATCCTAAGATAAATCTCTTCTTACATTAACTCATGAAATAATTGCACAGTTTTACCTCGAAAATAATGGGTGTCAAACATAAATTTAATCAAAACACAAGTAAAGATAGAACAAAATACCCGAGTTACTTCTTATTACCTTTCCATTTTCTTAACATTAAACATTAGATCCGAAATAAAAGAAGGTAGTGTTAAATCATTATAAGAACCTAAAACAACTGGCCATATGTTTTAGTTCAGCAGCATTAGGCAGGTTGTTGCCAAGCAGACGTTATTATAAAAAATTGTAAGTCAATAGTTCCTAAATAAAATAAAAGTGCACAAGAAAGCCGACGGTCATTATTAAATGAACATGTTTAAAAATCTTTCTTTTCAACACAGAAACTCTAAAATATTACGAAAAATTGCCTATAAAACTGATCATTTTAACAAAACATTAAAACATAACAACAAAAATCAACTCAGATGTTCAAGTAATTAAGCTCTTATTTTTATTATACAATAAATATGATGTTTTTCTCTACCAAAAAAAAAAAAAAAAACACAAAAATTGTTCAAATCAGACAAGTGTTTTAAAAACCATTAAAGTTTGAAATAATTAACACCATTTCGTTAAACACATTCACCCAGCCAGGAATCAAACAGCTTCATCAGCACCAAAATAAAAACATTAACTTTCCAAAAAAAATAAAACATACATTTTTAAATGCTACAAGTGTTTTAAATTGCAATCCATTTTCAAATTGGTTACATTTTTCTATTAGTTTTCGGTCATGCGAATACGAATACAATTCAAATTCATTGAACAAAAATTTTACCAGATGTTTAAATGAAGGCATTTAACCCTCATTGGTGTGGGTATGAGTAGTAACTAAAATGTAGCCAATACATTCATTCATTGAATGTAGATATTTCAATACTTTTATAGTATACGTTGAAGGATGTTGCAAGTCTCAATACGTGAATTAATCTCTACAGGAGTGAAAAAGGTAAAAAATGCGTGTTGCTAAAAGTGTAACTAACATCCCTGTTAGTTTCTGTTGGGTGGTTAAATCGATTGAACTCGATTGGGATGTAATACGAACACATTTGTTTTTTTTTTATTTCTTTATAGAGAATTGGACAGAAGGTGGCTTTTCTTACTTTGGTCTTTTTTCCACGTGCTGTGAAGTTGATTGCACGCGAACCACTTAATCCAACCGTAGACGGAGTTCTTTGTTCAACACTATTTCAAGTTACATTTCGTATGTGTTATACAGAAGAATTTAATAGGATTTTATAAAGTAAATTTTAAATACAAAATGGACCGATAAAAAATTTCTTATATAATTAGAATAAGATGTTGCAGAAATTATTTTGAAATTAAAATATCGGTTATTAAATTTTATTAAAAAACAAGTTAGAGTGCTATATTCGGCTGTGCCGAATCTTTGATACCCTCCACCGACAGTTCGAATGTTGAAGGAGTAATATCTGTATGATGTTATTATTATCTTAAACTGTGACGATTTGTTATTAATTATGGTTTTAGGCGACTAAACTGTTTTCCGGTAGTAGGGTTTATATAGGGCCTAGGGTAAATTATGGACCGTTTATCACGAAATTTCACAGCGTCATTTCTAGTCCTTTAAAACTGTGACGTACCAATTTCTGTATTGATAGCATTATTAATTATGGTTATAGGAGTACTAAACTGTTTTCCGGGAGTAGGGTTTCTATGGGGCCTAGGGTAAATTATGTGCCGATCTTCACGAAATTTCACAGTATCAGTTATAGTCCTATAAAACTGTTACAAGCCAATATATGTTATGATTGCACTATTTTTTACGGTTTTAGGCGTACTAAACTGTTTTCCGGTAGTAGGGTTTATATGGGGCCCAGGCGCAGATCCAGCTTGAGCCTTAGGGGGGGGAAATTTTTTATGATACAAAAATAATTTGTTTTTAAAAGTTTATTAAAAGCAATTTGTGTATATTATATTAAAAAAACTCAACAATAAGGTTAAATAAAATATTCAATATAAATTAAAATAAACTAATCTTTTTAAATAAGCAATTTATGATTTCCTTGTGAGGCAAATTTAGATAGTACAGTCTAGTTCAGTTTGTCATTGTTGATCTGAGCCATGTTTTTATTCGACGAAGGGTAGGAAATGACCTCTCGCTCGTAGCATTACTTACGAGCATTGAAACGAAAATTTGAAATATTTTTCTTAGATTTGGGTAGATATCTTCATCACAGTTTATTAAAGCATCTACAACGTTATCTGATAGATTTTAGATAATTTCCATGTTTGTTGCCAATGCTACAGTTCAGGCTCAAGTTTAGATGTTAGTAGGTGTTTATCCGAGTTGTGGTTTTAAAAGTTTTATATCTGTATATGACTTGATTAGAAGTAGAAGTTTTGGTATGTTCAATACATTAAAGATATCTTTTGGAAAGGTGTTTTGCGATCTTCTAAAATAAATTCAATAAGAGAATGAAACCTTCAACTCGGTAGAAATCTTCAACATTTTGGATGTGATTATTTCGTTAAAATCTTGTTTTTTAGGTTGGAACCTCGATTTGAACACAAATCACTTTAACTTTTTTAAAAATCACTTTAAATTGTTCTTCGGCTTTATTTCTTTTTTCTTCAAGGCACATGATCAAAGTTTTGATAAGGCTTGATCCTTTTTGAAGATCTATATCGTGCTTTTGTAAAATGATACTAAGCGGCTGTGTTACAATAAGTATCATACTTAATATGTTTATTCCGCAAATAAATTCAAAAGTTCTAAGTGAGTTCCTTAATATAAGGCTCTTGATGAAGTTTTACATTTCCACTCAGACATTTTTTCCAAAGCTTCTACTATATGATGTACCCTTGTTGCAAAGTGTAAAGCTGAGTCGTGACGGTCCACCCATCTTGTCTCGCATAATGTAGAGAGTTTGGCTCCCAAATATTTTACTAAGAACGTGTTTTGCCTGATTTACGGGAAGTAGCAAGGCGTTTGTTTCGCATTTGTCGCGGTTTCCAGAATTTTTTTACAGCTCCATTTTCTGCTGACATCAAACGACACCCATCAGTTCCAACTCCTATACAATTTATTAGGTCAAGACTAAAATTTGTCAAAGTTTTAGGAACTGTTGATGATAGTGCCATCGCATCAATTGACACATCAGCGTCATTATCAATATCCTGTGAAGGCTCTTAAAATGCTTTTACAACAAAGCCAAAACAATTCTTGCCTAACAACTTTTTGTTGTATGGTGAAATATCTTAAATGTAAGGAAATCTGGCTTTCCCCGAAAAATCCGTGCTTTCGTCAAAAATTATCGAATAGAATTTTGATTCATATAACACATTAATATAAACAAAAATATTGCAAATACCAAGGCTTTTTAATAATTCAACCGCACGCATTTTCAAGTCAAACGTTTACTCTTTGGTTATACATAGATGGCACCTGCTGGGATTGAATGTAGAATAATAAGTATTTGAGTAAACTAGATGTTTCATTGAAAATATCTAATAAATAACTATTAGGATGAAGATTTGGATATTTATTGAAAATTTCGTTAGAGATTCAATAAAAAAACAAAAAAAAAAACTTGCTGGGATTTCCAAAAATTTTGTACATTAAAAAAAGATAATATTAATGGGAACTCTTGTATTATCGAAATAAACAAAACATATTTTTATAATTTACGGGGGGGGAATTTCCTTATTTCACCCCCCCCTGAATCCGCGCCTGATGGGGCCTAAGGTAAATTATGGAGCGATCGTCACGAAATTTTACAGTGTTATTTCTAGTCCTAAAAAACTGTAACGTACTTAATTGTGTTAGGCTAGCGTTATTTTTTACGGTTTTAGGCGTACTAAACTGTTTTCCGGGAGTATTGTTAATATAGGGTATATTATGGACGGATCTTCACGAAATTTAACAGCGTGATTTCCAATCAAATAAAACAAATTTTTGCAAAATCTTATCTCATTCCGTGCCTTGGTCCAGGATTTATGTTATTTTTTGTAACAAAATTATCAATTTTTTATGTGGTGGCTCCACATTTTGATTCATAGTTCTGGTCCTACTGAGCTGATTTTGCTGGATTTCAATCCCAAAGTGCTTAGGATAACTACAAGCAATTTGGCTCCAAGTTTGTTCATTTCTTTTGAGTTGGTCGAAAGTGAGCGTGTTTTCAACAGACGGACAGACAGACAACTAATTGTGGTGGAGGGTATACAAATTATTAGGTTTTTATTTCAACAAAAAAAAAATTTTCAAGTTTAAGTCTCATGTTTATTGTTAATTCTTTAAGAGGTCATCGCGTTCAATGCGATATTTTGTAAATGGTGTTCTTTTAAGTCCGAGAGAACCAACAACATTCGAAAAATCATACTGCGATCCCTTTTTGACATTTATGTTCAGTGTACGCTCGCAAATCATCATGAATATATTTAAGTTTAAGCCAATAAATCCAAATTAACTTTGATAATCTGTCTTATATGTTTTATCGCAAAATTGTGTTCGGCGATGAAGCTTATTTTTGGCTTAACGAGTTTGTTAATAATAAAAATTGTAGCATAATAAGTGAAACTGGGGTCGTCATCGGATTTTATTTCTTCAAAAATTGAGCGAATCTCGTTTTTTGTTCAAAAATATGGATGACATTAATCCTGGCGGAATGCGATTTCAGCAGAACGGCGTTAAGTGACATACGGGAATGCAGCTATAGACTTATGGCAATAAAAACTTGTTGATTCCTCTTAATTGGCCTCCAAGGTCAGTCTTTTTCACTCCTCTTGATTAAAGCAACAACACACGCCTTGGAGGCCAACATTGTTTCTGTTATTCGTGCCATACGACCAGTAATTCTCGAAAAAGTATACCAAATTTGGACGTCCAGCAGCCGTATGCTGTAATTCGCTTAGCTAAAGCCAAGTTACAAAACTGTATTCTTTATATATTTTTAGTGATAGAGATTTAGCTTTAGCGAATTACAGAAAACGGCTGCAGTACAGCCGCGGTATTCATATGCCCGAAATTATTTGTAAACTGTAATGCCAAGTATTGATTTTTCGAAAAAAAAAAAAAAATATTTTTGAATAAAATTACATTTTTTCTGTTCATTGGTTGATGTGGTAGCACGACCAAAAGCTTGGCGTGCTGTAAGTAGAGTCGACAGTGTCTCCGTTTTGACACCACACAACTCGTCAAGAGTAGGAACCCCGGATTAAGCGTGACACCAGGACAATACTGAGGTTGCTAGAGCCAGCGCGTTGCGTTGAGGTATTTAACCACACTGCCGAGTTTTAACCTGGATATCTAAGAGAGTCCTTGAAGAAGGTTATTCCCAAATAATTCTCAAGATTTTTTAAACAGGGCCGCACCAAGTTGCATTGACGCGGTACCCAGCACAGCCTCACCACTTACTCCCCTAAGACTTATTTGTCAGTTAAAAACAGTGCGTGTTGGTAATTATAATCACTGGTTGGTGAAACTGGGTTAAAAGAAAACACTTTTAACCGGACCAAAAGTTATTAAAATAGATATTTATAGAAGAATTTGGAATTTTTTCATCGAAACATATATGTCGCGACCGAAGGACAACAAGGTTCTTTTTGCACCTAAGCTACATGTCCTGGAAATTGGTCTTATAATTATTCCCACGGAAAATTAATCCGAAAATACATGAATAATTTGTTCATTAAAAAAGTTTGTTCATTAAAAAAGTTATGGAATTAAATTTTGACTTCTTAATTAAAAATTTTACTTGTAATACTTTGTTAGGTTTACCCAAAAGGAAGTTTCCTAGAAATTAAAGTCTAATCTCAAAAGCATCAAACATCATTAAACCTAGTAATTATTCCGACCGGAGGAGATACGTGTACTGTTTGATTATTTCATGACTTTCTAGATAAAATCTATTCTTTTATTTCCGTTTTATTTCCTAACATAGTCGTTCCCTTTAAGCTCAATACATTTAGTCCATCTTCTTTCTAGTTATTTTATTCCCTCCCCAATTACCTTTACTCTTTTTTTTGATACAAATCATTTACCACCCAGCAACTTCTTCACGTTTGAAAATAGGAAATAATCGCAAAGTGCCTAAATCCAGAGAGTATGCAAGATAAAAAATCTACCAACGGAACTTCTTTTCTTTTATTGCTCGGCATTCGGAGACCTAAGACTCAAGCTGTTTGGTCAAAGAACCCTTAGGGACAAAACCTCTCCCTCTGATATTTATTTGAACAGGATCTATTCGTTGATTGAATTAACCAAAAAGCTGGGTGAGACTGTCAACAGCCAGGTAAAATAGGACTCTTGCAAGATGGTGTAACATGACAACACAACGGGAAATAATCGCTGCACCTACGTGCGCAATATTTTATTGCGGCTGCCAATGGAAACTAGCCTAACAATGCTAGATGAAGTAGCAGCGTGTAGCTCAATTAAATGTTTTTGCCATAGTGACTATATAATTGTGCAATGTCCTGGGAGTCAAAGATGTCGATTTAATTTTCCTGGTAGGCCATCAAATCGGCATCAAGTGCCTATGTTCTACCTCCATGTCGTGGCTCCTGTAAACAGCTGGATATTTCTAGTTGGCTAAAGAACAAGGCTAAAATCAAGAGGTGTCAGAAATATTTTTGCAAATCATGTAAATTTTATATTGATTGATGACAAAGATTAATAGTCCAGGAATTATAAATATTAAGAGTGAAATATAGTGCTAAGGCTGATAATCAGGAGGGGTTACGCCAGGGATCCGTAAGGAGTCTAAAGGGAACTAAAATGTAACCAAGCTGCTAACAGCTTGCTAGTCATAGAGAAACCGCTGAGAGATATCAGGGGAGATGTACTTTCATGAAGTGCTTCAGAACAAAGAAATGGTCTTGGTTCGAGTGAGCATGACAGTACTTCTCTGTTTGTGTTGATATTCTTTCTTCTGACATGGAAATTCTATGATAGCAAGTGGTTGATACATACCACAAAGATACGACATATATTTGATATAACAGGGCTCTTGAAAGTTTCGGCTTTCTTGAGTCTGGGGTGTTAACCAAAGCACCCTTCAAGAAAGTCATTTGGCGCTACATGACGTCATATAGCCCCCCAAAAACAACACTGGAATGTCTATATTGTGAGGACTCTGTTTGTGTTCCTTATTTGTGGTGCTTTCAAAGTGCACGTAGTGGTTCTGGTTTGCAAAATGCGGGCACTTAATCTTAGGATCGTTGTTCTAGTCCCTGAGAAACTGATTGGTAGAAACTAGTAGTGGAGTTAGAATACACCAACTCCTAAACAAGGGGGTACACAGTCCGTCGATTTATACCAAAATTACAACCTGTCGTATGTACAGGTCTACCTTAATACGCAGGGGCTATTGTACTGAGCATGCACACTAGGGTATAAGTTATTCCCATTTTTTGCAAATATCAAAATGGCCCTAGCGTAGTCGAATATTCCATTGAAAACTATTAAAAATGTTATTAATCTTTCGCGGTTTTCAAAAAACGTCACCCACAAGACGCGGTAAAGTTTGAAAATTATTTTTTTTTATTTTTACTTATACATTTAGCCAAAAACAGCACGCACATTAAATTTTAAATTCATGTCCTTTAATGATTGAGCCATTTTTAACTTTTTTCATTTATAAATGAAAAATTAAAAAGTTTTTTATTAAATTTTTACTTACGAGATTTAAGAAAATCGCTATAGCGTAGTGCAAGGGCAAAATTTGGTTATACCCCTAATGCACAGTACTAGTTGGTTGAAATCCACTGTGAGACAAGACCAATTGGTAGGTACTCACATGGGTTAAAACCATATTTGTGCGTTGTCCTGCAGTAACCACATTTTTTCCGCTAGATGAGGCCGTTACAAAACGACGCAAATACTTGTTTGGATTGCGCCTGGACATTGCCAAGCACGGCTTTAAAGTTATCAAATGGTGGTTAAGATTTACATAAGCAAATGCCTTGTCGCGGTTATCTCACGGTAGATCTTAAACTGGGTCACAAACCACCCAATTACCAATCACCCCCTTTTGTAAGACGCACCCTTACACTTAGGTAGCAATTTGAGTGTATAATCCGGAAACATTATACACTCGCCCCTTGCAAAGGATCTAACCTCCACTGCTTTTGGAAAAATGCCAGCAGCTTCTGTTGAGTAGCAATAACACCTAGGGCTAGTATTTCTCCAGGCCGAACTCTCCAACAAGTGGTAAAAAGCCCTTAAGCGGGATTTTCAGAGTATCACTTCGCCCAACTTCTGGTAGTAAGCCGGAATCACCACGTGATCCCCGAAAGTATCCTTTCCGCGGACAGGCGAAACTTCTGCATAGTTTCCTAAAAGACGAAAAGCATTTTCCGCAAGAAGCATACTAAGGAATACCTTAACAATAGTCAGTCCGGTGCCGTGTCACCGTGGACTACTGACTTCCGTGGTACCAGATAGGATCTCATGCCAGCCACGATCGCAAAATGTGGTTAAGATCTCCTGTGATCTGTTAATTTTGAATTTTTGCCGAATCCCAGTTATTGACTGTACTCGGGTATGCCCCGGAGGATGCAACAACAAAAGGTCAAATATCACTTAGATGTTCTCTACACACCCCGGGGGGTCAAATGCCAGCAATACTAGCAATCCTTGAGCAGAAAGATTTTTCCTTTTTGAAAGCTAGTCTACTCGCTCGATTGAGATACAAGTACCTACAGCCTCAGACATCTCACGCTGTTTCAATTTTCCGATCGTCCAATGACATTCAGTGGGTTGTATCGACCATTTCTGACGTGGCGACCTAAGAATTGTCCGTCATCTTTAGCAGAAAATCTTCCGCCTGGTGTTAACCATTTCACAACCTTTTTTCTAATACTTGTACATTTCCACATTTAAACAAAAAACTTAAAAATGATGTTTAAACGTGTTCTTTCCTGCTTGAGGCATTATTAAAGGAAAAATAAAAAATTCAATAGCAAGACGACCAATTACTCCTTCTTTCCATCAGAGGACAAAGTACCCCAAAACTTTTCTTACATATGTATTTCAAATCAATAGATACTCGTATTTTTAAAATTTATTGACAGCTTTAACACTGAATTTATGTTTTATTTAAATTCATTAAACAAAATCAGCCAAATAATTCTAGATGTGTTAGTTGGCCCGTAATGTATTGTAATTGTATTTTGTATTAACCAGGGGTAGTTTTCACTTTAAGAACAGACTTGTGTATAAACTTCAGTAAGTGGAAGCTGTTTTGTCCATTGTTACCTTTCCTAACATATGCAATGAAAATGTTAAATTTTACCTTGACCTGATGATGGGATGTATGGGAGTTATGCCATGCCAAAAATTTAAGGGTGGTTACTTGCCTTAAGTTTTCAATGATGGATTAAATGCAAAATTTTGTAAATGTTACCTGTTTTCTTTGTTACTTTTAAAAACAACAAAAAAAAAAACTACTAGCGGCTTAACTTTAACACACAACACTCAGCCAGTCAGTTACTCAAATTCATTTGGCATTTATTTCTCTCTTTGGTTCGACGAGGTCAGCTTACAATTAAGAATTCACCCTCATTTTAGTTATTCTGTCTGTCTGTTCATATTTTTATTAGGATTTTTTTTAGGATTTTGCAATTTTGTGTCTTTTGGTGTGCGAGTCTCTGTATTCGGGCTTTAAAACTTCTGTCAAACTAAAGTGTGAGCATTATGATGGATTATTTTATTAAAATTAAAATAATGTTTAGTTTTGGTAAGAGCATCAACTTTTTTCAGTTTTAGACTGTATTTTGTTGCTTTTTTTTGGAACTACTGACAGATCGAGGGGCATTACTTTTTTTAAAGAATAGACACATGTCATGTTAATTAATTAAAGCCTTAATATTTTGCGTTATTGTTTGTCATGATGTTTACGAAATATCAAAATTTGGGTAATTTTGAAAAGAGTATTAAAGAGATTTTAAATAGACAATGAAAGAAAGTATTTGAAAATATTTTTTTTTTTTTTTTTATGAAAACAGGTATGATTTAAACTTATTTCATGGGCAAAGAAGATTTAGCTATTTCTTCGGGGATCAAATTAGAATTTCGTTTGAATATAAAAAAATTCAACACATTCAAATAAAAAAAAAACTACAGTAAGATATTTTTAGAGGCCGTTGGGTTTTTTTACTCATGTTGCAACAATTTGTGCGCCGATCTGGCTGAATTTCCAGCAGACTTTTCCGGACTAAATGTGATATAAATGTATAACCACCCAGTTCCCATCTATTCCGGGATCTTCGGAAGCCCCATTTCAAGAAACACATGGAGAGACGGAAGTAGGGATAACGTTAAATTAACTGCGCTACTTATAAGGACGCAGAACATTTATAGTTTGCAGCGTCTTAGATTTATTTTGAAGAAACTAAAAAGGGAATGACAAACTTAGACAGAAAAAAATACCAATGTAAAATCAACATGGCGAAATATTGATTGAGAATCATAGTAAATTTCTGCAAAAGAATGGAGTTTATTCGAAATTGTCATTGTTTCATATTAATTTAAATTGAAAAATATTAAAATAACGTTAAATCAGGTTTATTTAATAGTAATCACTCTTAAAATGACATTGTTCAATATTGAATCCATAAAAACCTTTTTATGTTAAAATCGAAAGTTTATCTTGTTAAATTAAAATGCATACATACCCAGCGGTAACTAGAATGAGTAAAGAGGCCTAATAGAAGGCCTTATTTAGCAGTCAGAAGCCCTTCTCGCCGCATTCCATACTTATTTATTTTTTACACAGGTTGTCATTGGGCGCAAGGCCTTCCACACTTCCTTTAAAAACAACTTCGATCCCTTCCCAAAGAAGGGAGTAAGGAAGGTCACCAAAAAAAAGGAAATAAAACTGAACACCTTTCTTTCTCCCTCCTTAAAGAAGGGAGTAGCGAATGTGTACTGAATATTTCAGAAGGTCTTTTAAAAAGAAGTTTATGCCTTCTAGAAGGCATACTTCTGAAGGCAGGATATCATGCGAAGCGAATCTTTTAGAAAGGAGTATAGAGGCCTTCAAAAAGGCCTGCCACTTGCGGTTCTTTCAATATTTACCGCTGGGTACTTAAGTATGTATGTACCCAACAAACACGAAGTCAAACCTTTGATATGAAATGACTTTATCATTTGACATCAAACACAATTCTCAAACGTTTTTCAATTGTTTGATTTAACATTTAAATTCAAATTGATAATGACTTGAAAATAAACATTTGATATCAAATGTTTTTTCAATTTGATGTCAAATGTTAAATCTTCGGTTTGTGCTTTGTTGTGATACAGACGTGTATTTTTAGCCCCGCATACGATTTGAACTATTAATTAATCACATTTGATTTTGTAATACATAAATATAAGCAGCGAATGGACGCTTAAAAAAAAAAAAAAAATAATATATTTTGTTATTTAAATTACTTAACATAATAGTGAACAATTTAAAACGATAAAATTAAATAAAACAGTAAAAATTTATATGTATGTACGTATGAATGTTCATACATGTGTATACATATTCTGAACAAAACATTTAAATTCTGGTTTTTTTCTTTTGTTGTTGTAAAATACAATAAATAATAAAAATATTAAAGCAAAGCAAAACGGTGAAAAACAAAAACAACTCTTTGCATGAGTATAAACAGTGAAACAACACTAAGACAAAATGAAAGAAACGTTTACGTTTTAGTTAATGCAAATGAAAATAATGCAGAAATAAATAAAACCAAACAAAACAATATTAACTACCTAACGGCTAAGCCAATTACTCGAACACGTTCCCTCTCACCCTCGGTATTTGCACAAACGGTGGATAGTGACTCATTAAAAAAACTACAACAAGATTTGGTGACAAGTGTTGCCAGGCCAGCAAGTATTGCCGTGACGTCAAAAACAAATTTAGTGGGCAATGATACCATGAACTTAAACACAAATGCAATGGAAAACCCCCCTGTAAAAAGTTGTCAAAAGCCTACAGTACAAGTTGGTATGGACAGGTACATAACAGTGCTTAAACGGGGACGCAGCCCTACCTCTGCAGCAGTTGCTTCGGCCTCAAAAGTACCATCTTTTGATAAAATAAATACTCAAAATCGTTTTGCAATTCTGGAGGATGAATCCTCTGAAGCACCAAACGTCATTAAACCATCCAAGCCTCCCCCGATATATCTAAGGGAGCAAAATTCAAATGAGCTCATAAAGAGTTTGATATCGGTGATAGGTGAAAATTCGTTTTACGTAGCGGCTATAAAGCGTGGAAGTATAAACGAGACAAAAATACAAGTCAATAATGAGAATGATTTTCGCAAAATAGTAAACAACTTCGAAACGCTTAAAAAAAACTTTTATACCTACCAACTGAAAAGCAGTAAAGGTCTACAGGTAGTGATTAAGGGTATTGACTCATGTGTGGACCCAGAAGAGGTTAAAACATTCCTAGAAGAAAAAGGCTTCAAGGTAAAACATGTAGTAAATATTAAAAATAGAGAAAAAATTCCCCAACCACTTTTTCGAGTGGAGTTTGAACCCGGCGACGTAAAACTTAAAAAAAACGAAACACATCCTATTTACAATTTAAAATATATTCTCTACAGAAGAATAACTATAGAAGAGCCGCACAAAAAAAATGGACCTGTTCAGTGCTTAAACTGCCAAGAATTTGGCCATACCAAGGCATACTGCTACTTACCCCCTGTCTGCGTAGTATGTGGTGAACTACACGGTACAGTTTCTTGCGATAAGTCTAAAACCGACCCCAACGTAAAAAAATGTAGCAACTGTGGCGGTAATCACACTGCCAATTATAGAGGATGCCCAGTATATAATATTGTCAAGCAGACGGTTGGACCGAAAACAAATACCCCTCAAATGCAGGTTGCAAATCAGGTAAACACAAATGCAATTCAAGCCCCCCAGCCTAGTAATAACAGAACCTCTTACGCTAACGTCCTAAAATCAAACCATCAGCCAATGCAAGGTGCCTCGCCAAGTAATGATGAAACTCCGGTTTCTAATTTAAGTCGTTTAGAAATAACCATGGAAACATTAGTGCAAACAGTAAATAATTTTACGAACACAATGGGTAATATGATGCAGGAAATGCTTAGAATGCAATCGATGTTATTGCAAGCTGTACTTAACAAACCATGAACTGTTTAAAAATTTGTTTTTGGAACGCAAACGGCATCCGCCAACATAAAAATGAATTAGAATACTTTCTTAAAAATAAACAAATTGATGTCATGATGATTTCTGAAACTCATTTGACCTCAAGAAATACGTTTAAAATCAATGGTTATATACTATATGATACCAAGGACCCTCGAGATAGAGCTTGTGGAGGTTCTGCCATCTTAATAAAAACTCGAGTCAAACACTACATTATGTGTGATCACCGTGAAGACTATCTGCAAGCAACGACTATTTGTGTTGAGGAGCTAAATCGAAACATAGTAATTTCTTCTTTATACTCTCCACCTAGATTTTCCATATCAGAAGGCCAATATTATAAATATTATAAATCATTAGGACCCTGTTTTCTGGCCGCTGGCGATTATAACGCTAAACATACCTTCTGGGGGTCACGACTTATAACACCAAAAGGTCGTGTTTTGTTTAACACAATCTCTAAAATGGGTTTAAATGTGGTCGCGAGCGGGCAACCAACATATTGGCCTACTGATCAGCAAAAAATTCCAGATGTTATCGACTTTGGCGTGGTTAAAAACATCCCCACAGAAACGATTCATGTTGAAGCTTCCATAGAATTATCATCCGACCACACACCTACAATTGTTACTATATCGAACCCAAATAGAATTGTATTTCCGTCAGGTTACTTAGCGACGCCAGCCACACAAATAAATTGGTTAAAATATAAAAAATTTCTCAGTGCCCATTGCACAGAAAATATTCCGCTTAGTACACCGGAGAATGTGGATCTCTCTCTTGTTAACTTTGACAGTTATCTTAAACTAGCTGTTCAACACTCCAGCGTTACCCCCAAAAAAATTAAAAATAATAAAATATGTTCTTCAGATGTCGAGCGGCTCTTGACTGAAAAAAGGAGAGTTCGAAGAGAGTGGCAACTTTACAGATCCCCGCAACTTAAGATTTTATTAAAAGAATGCACAAAAAGGCTAAGAAAGTTGCTACATAATCAGAAAACGGCTTCTCTAGAAAAGTATCTTAAGGAACTTGATGCAACTCCACAATCTGACTACTCATTATGGCGTGCAGCTAGAAATCTAAAAAGGCCAGTTATATCTAAGCCACCATTAAGAAACTTGAATGGTAGTTGGGCAAGAAATGATAATGAAAAAGGAAACCTGTTTGTAAATCATTTGAAAAACGTATTTACACCAAATATATCTCACAATATTGCGGTCGAGTTACCACCTGTTGATGCTAGATCAGCTATTCCCCTCAGATTTGAGATAAGAGAAATCGAAAAGGCTATTTGTGACTTAAACACTAAGAAGGCACCTGGTATTGATAAAATCAGTAATAAAATGCTTTTGGAGCTACCTCGCATAGCAAAGAAAATTATTCTTTTTATTTTTAATGCTATTTTACGCCTTGAATACTATCCTGCAAAATGGAAGGTTTCCTTAGTTACCATGATACCAAAGCCAGGTAAAGATCATACAAAAGTTGAGTCTTATAGACCTATTAGCTTATTATCAAATGTGTCAAAGCTGTTTGAGAAATTATTAGTTTCAAAATTAACACCAATTTTAAGTGAAAATAGATGTATTCCAAACCATCAGTTCGGATTTAGAAGAAAACACAGCACAATCGAGCAGACTCATCGAATAGTAAATGTCATAAGAAAAGCATTTGAAGAAAAGAAATATTGCTCAGCACTCTTCATCGATGTTTCGCAAGCTTTTGACAAAGTCTGGCATGAAGGCTTATTACACAAATTGAAGCAAAATTTACCAGCAAACACACACAAGCTGCTAGAAAGCTACTTAGTCGGTCGTCAATTTATTATTAAAGAAGGAAATTTCTTAAGTTCACCTCAGCCCATTGCCGCTGGAGTCCCACAAGGCAGCATCCTGGGCCCCCTATTATACTTAATTTTTACTTCGGACATGCCAACAAGCAACTACACACAAACTTCAACATTTGCAGACGATACAGCTTTTCTAAGCGTCCACGAAAATCGTTATGAAGCAACGCGTTACTTACAGCATCATATATTTCAACTAGAAATATGGTTAAGACAATGGAGGATAATGGTCAATGAGCAAAAATGTGTACATATAACATTCACTTTGCGCCGGGAATCTTGCCCCCCTATTACAATCAATAATCAAATAATTCCTCAACATTCGCATGTTAAATATCTCGGTATACATCTGGATCGGCGATTAACCTGGAAATGCCATATAGAGGCAAAATTAACTCAAATTAAACTAAAAGCCATTCAAATTCATTGGCTTAGTGGAAGAAATTCTGTCCTTAGTCTCGATTGCAAGCTTCTACTTTACAACTCTATCTTAAAGCCTATCTGGTGCTACGGTATTCAACTATGGGGCACTGCCTCGGCCTCTAATATCGACAAAATTCAAAGGCGCCAAAATAAACTTCTTCGAATAATCACAGCCGCTCCCTGGTATGTTAAAAACTCAAACATTCATAAGGATCTCAATGTGCCATTAGTGAAATCTATGATTAAAAAATATGCAATAAAATATTTAAAAAGGCTTGAACAACACCCAAATCCACTAGCTCGAAATATTTTAAATCATGGCGGCCACACTCGCTTAAGAAGAAGAGACACTGCAGCACTTACCCAATTAGATGAGCGATAAACACCTATAAAAGTGAACATAACCCGTGATGAAGAAAATTTTGTCTGGCACTGGCAGGAGATAAAATAACGTATTAGGTTAAGATTTGATTAATTATTGTTAGTTCATATTTAATATATGAAGATTCAATAAAAAATAATGACAAAAAAAAAAAAAAAATCAAAAATAAACTTGGCAATACTAAAGCGTAAAATAAGTGTAATGATTAAAAATGGCGATTAAAGTTACATTTTTTACTTTGTGGTTACATGTGTTTTAAGGCCAGTTTACACGGTAATACAATGTATTACGACATGTCGAAAAATTATGAAGCATGAGAAAAATCTTATCATGTAAAAGCCAAATGTATTGAGTAAAAGAGAATACGGATACAAAATCTGACAAGCGGTTGGTATATGCTTTTTTTCTAAACCATTTTAGAAACTTATGTATTCTCTTCACACCAGAGGTGTATTTTAACAGAGTATATTGAAGGTGATAGCATTTTTATACAATTACAAAAACAACTAAAATCAACTCAGGAAATGTTCATATTGTTTTTGTAAATATTTAAAACTGCAACTATCTGCTGTTTTGTTATTATTTTTGATTTTACTAATACCATCCGTGTAAACATGAATTATGCTTACAAAAGGTTATTATTTTCTTTTAAACACGGAGAGAATTTCATATTTTGATTCAACAAAGTCGTAATACATTGTATTACCGCGTAAACTGGCCTATACTATAAAAAATAAATTTTAATATAAAGTGAACCGCTTATTTCTTGTGAAAAATAAAAATTATTTGTGAGTAATTACAATGATTATAATTACGAAAAAAAAGGAAATTGAACGGGAAATTGAAGAAAGTTTGTTGAACGATCGCGGTGCTACAATCCTCAAAATAAAAGGGAGCTAAGTAGTTCGGTTTCCAAGAATTAGAGGACGGAAAGAACTTTATTTCATCTTTTTGCTATGGTGCCGAATGTTTATCTCACAGTTTATTTAAATAAATAATAAATTTAAATTTTTGTTGAGAACGCTATGATTTTCAAATCATTATCAAACGTTTGTTGTTTGAGAAAACGTTTGATTTCAAATCATTTTTAATTTGAAATCAAACCTCCGTGTTTGTTGGGTAGGTACATATGTATGTTTGTGTGTATGCATATACACACTGAAAAAATATCAATGTTAAATTAACATGGAGCAATGTTGATCAAAAATCATAGTAAATTTCTGCAAAAGAATGGACTCTATTTTAAATTAACATTGTTTTAAATTAATTTCAAATGAAAAATGTTAAAATAACATTCAGGTGTGTGTGATGAAAATCGATCGATTTCAAAACGAACGTTTTTAAAAGGTCTGATGAATTTCGAGGGATTTTAAAATCCATTTCTAAATTATAGTCTTAAAGTTTCGTTTAGAGTACACTTCAGTTAACGTATATAATAAAAAATTTAAAAGATTGAAGACTGAAAATAAAAAGAATATCCATATAAAATCTATTTTAAAAGATACTGAAAACGATACTTTCCGTTTCGAATCGTTTCGTTTTAAAAATCGATTTCCATCACATACCTGATTGTTCAATATTGAAACAACAACAAAACAAAAACAAAGCCATGAAAAGAAAAACATACATTTTTTAATTTTCATGTTAAAAATATGTTATAAAAAGAAGAAAATTCCCGTAAAAAACCATATCGGGCCATTCTGCTGATTAGAGTAGTTCCCCTTTGTTAACAGAAGCATCAGCAGTAGAGTGGTTCGAAAAAATTTTTTTTTGTCAGTCCCCCCTAGAATTAAAGATAATGTGAAAACAATTCCAAAAACAATTTTTTTTATTTTTTTGCCACACCTAGATATACCGCCCTTTTAGTTTCTTCTTTTTAGTCGCCATTTTAAGTCCGATCATAACATTTTGTATATCGGTGTTCATGGCTCTGAAAGGGCTACATTTTTGTATTTAAAAGTTTTTTTATACCATGCAAATTCTAGTCATGCCTTTCAAAAGCTCGGTGTATAAAGACAGAAATGTAGCCCCTTCAGAGCCATGAACACCGATATACAAAATGTTATGATCGGACTATGTTATTTTCGAACCACTCTACTGCTAATGCTTCTGTTAACAAAGGGGAATACAAAATAAGTGAAACTTGTGTTACAGGGGTAAGTGTTTTGAATTATTCTTAAATGAATGCTGCATATGTTGTCTCTAAAGCTTCTTCTCACTGCTATTTCACACACAAACCATTTGGATTTTACATGAAATTCGCATTTTTTCAACTTAAAGTAACTTTCATTCAACGTGATTCGGATTGTTATTTCAATATAAAAGACATTTTGCTCTAACTTTACTGCAATGTTAAATTAACATGAATTATAGTTATTTTAAAAGAAAAAAATGTTGTTCGCAAGTTATTGTAAAATCATGTTAAATTAACATGAAGTAACAATGAAGCAAAATCACTACCGAAAACGGTAAAATAACCCTTGTTTTTGACGATTTTACATTGATTTTTTCTGTGTGTATGTACCATTTCCACCGCTGGTGAAGGAAATAACCATTCATCACTTTGATGTGCCTAAAGTAAATTGGAAGTAGTGGATAGGGTATTTTGCGCTTGTGCTGCTATATGTAACACATGAAAATATTGGTTCTAGACTCCCCCGAGCGACTCAGAATCGTTTTCTGAATCGATCTATCGATGTCTGTTTGAATGGCTGTTCATGTAAGCACTGTGCGCAGTAGAGCTGCAAAACAATCGATAGTACTATCGATAGTATCGATAGTGTTGTTTTTGGCGGACTATCGATAGTTTTTATCACAATCGATACCATCGGAAAATTTTAATAGTAACTACAAAGTTCATTATGCTATTAACACTTTTTACACTGATCAACATCTAACATCTACCATCAATTTGCCACCATTTGCGAAGATGTTAACATCTTTCCATAAGAAATACATAAAGCTAAACACCAACATCTTTCAACATCTTTAAAAGATGTTCCTATCTCATTTTATTCCATTCTACATCTTTCGATTATTTTAGTGTCATCACTAGAAAAGTGGCAAGAATTTCTATTATTATTGTGGCATCACTGACAAAAAGAAGTTTGTTTTGAAAGCAGCGTTACCATTTGTCAAATTTTATCTTTTATTGCAATGTTTTTTTGTTAAGTATTTTTTATATTTTTAAACAAATTGAACTTCAAATACATTTTTGAGTTTTGTTTTTAAATTTTGGCACTTTTGTGAGAAAAAAACATTTTTAATTTAAAAAAAAATTTTTTTTTTTTTTCAAAAATGGTGACATTTTTGATTGATGGTAGTAGATGTTAGATGTGAGCAATGTAAACGAGTTTTTCACATTTTCTACATCTTTGATGGTAGATGTTAGATGTTGATCAGTGTAAAAAGCCTATAAGTTCATACGACGTTATAAACCACTCGTTTCGCTCTTTGAAACTTGTTTGCCAAACATGCTGTTCATACGATTCATTCTTGTTTAATTTTGAAATTTTTTTTGTGTTGTTAGTGTGATTTTTTTTTTAAAATAGATAAAAAAGTAAATAAAACTTAAACATATATTATTTTATACTTTTATTAATATTATTATGTTATAATTATCACTTTATTTTATTAAACATCAATTTTTATTTTGTTTTGTTTTTTTTTTTTTTTTGAGAGCCAGTTCAGATAAACCAACGATAAATGTTATCAAAATTGGAGATGATAGTACATTTTCCCTGTTTCGCAGACAGTTTCAAAATGAAACGACCTGTTTCGCTCTCAAAATATTGTATGGGGAAACAAGTCGTTTTAATTATGTTTGGGGCGCGAAACAGGAAAAAGAGAGCGAAACACGAATATTGCTGTCCGTGTGAACATGGTATTAGATGTAGTCAACGAAACATATTTTAAAACTCATTTCAAGCAAGTTTGTAGCAGCGCAAAAACTTTTATAGTTCTGTGGCAAAAAGGAAAAAGTACTTTTCAGAAAGTCATAGCAAAATGACTTTTCGCGTATCTTTTTTTAATGTGCAATAATATTTGGAATAAAAACTTAAGTTGACTTCCGATCTGTAACATCCCAGTAAAAACTTCGCCTACCAAAAAATGTGTTGAGTTATCAGAAAAACTAAGAGCACTACTTACAATTCTAATGAAAGAACCAATGAATTTTATAAGGGATGCCCAAAATGAACGCATTAAAAAGTAAGTCATTGAGTGAATCCATGTCAAACCATTAAGTACCACGCTCACTTCTCCAGTCCCGCCCACATTTTGTGGGATGGTGTTTATTGACAATTAAAATTTGTGGACTAAATTTGGAAACTTTGGCTCTTGCCGTTCTCCAGATATACTCAAAAAATAATTAAAATACAACAACAAGGGATTTTTGAACACAAAACATACTTAGAATCACGTTCTGGTATATAACTCTGACACCAATCGAGTCTCCACCTTTAAATTTTCTGCAAATGTTGAAGAGGGTATAATACTTAACATATATTTTTTTAAGAATTTTGAAAAATATACTTTTCTAGATATGGACCTTTGAACTCAAGACCCCAAAAATTGACCTTTGACCTTTTCTTAGAAAAACACAATATGCATATCATTTTAAAGGGTGCACTTTCACCTTTAAAACGATACCAAAAAAACTAAATTATCTTGCGTAGTTCAAGAGTTCTATCCCCTTTTGTAAGGAGACTTTTGTGTTTTTTTTTAACATTTTTCTCATCTTTTATGACGTCATATTTCGGATGCCGAAAGAATGTGGGGTCTGAAATTTATGTTTTGTTAAAGTCTAATTACATATAACATTTGTGTTGTATTTCATTCAAATCGGAGGTGCTGATGCCGAAAATGCCATTTTTTCGTGATGGTTTGACGTGTTTTAACTTCATTATTTTTTTTACCTGCATACATCTACAAAAAAAGTAGTTATAGAAGTTGTTATAGAACAAAACTACAAAATAATGAGTTAAAGAAGCTATTCATTTTGAAAAAGTAGGCAATGTTTTTACTGGGATAAGCCCCCAATTTCACCAAGTCCAGTTAAAGATAGCTATTACTTCCAGTTAACAATAAGTTAATTATAATTGTACTTGGTGAAATTGGGAGTTAGAATGTTTAGAAACAAAAACTTAAAAATATAACTGCAGAAAGTGATGATTATATCAGCAGAGGAGTAAATTTTCAAAAATAACCATCAAAACTTAAAAAATAGACTTTAGCACTTTTTCCTAATTGCCACAGAATTATGTACTAATTAAGTTGTCATTTGTAATTTGGTTGTAATTTTTTTCTTAGGGAATAATCTTTAAAAAAATTAATGGGGTTATTCAACTCCATTGAAAATTCAACGCAAGGGATGCACAATAAACTTTTAAATTTTTAGATTTAAGGTTAATATTTTGACGTCGAAGGTTACCCAAAACTGACAGGTCTGCTGTCATATAACTTCTATATTTCTATATTAACAACAGATGACACTGAGATGTAAAGTGAATATGGTGGTATTTTATACCTAAAAAAAGTTTTCTGTGAAATGTTTAAACTTTTTCATTGTTTACACCTTCATTGAACACAGAAGTGGCACATGAAAACTTTACGATAGAATCGATAGTATCGATAGTTTTTAAGCAAACTATCGAAACTATCGGTTAAAGAAGAGTCCAAGTAATTTCTCGCAACCTAAATGACCTTCCCAAATTTTATCTTTATTAATTTATATTTGGCCGTAGATCCCATACAAATACCACTGCCGAAAATGGCTTTTAATTCCACCTTTTTCTTATTAATAATGTTGGTATCGATATAATTTTTGGCGACAATAGCTTTAATAATAGTTTTAGAGTCTTGTGCTGCCGTAAAAACTCTTTTTCTAATATCACTTTAAGGTGGAAAAGTCGTATTTAGATGAAGGTGCATGCACAAAGAAATCTTAATCTTAATTACCTGAATTTGGTATAATTTTTACTGTCGTGGGTAGAGCATTGGTAATTTCTCTTAGGTGTAATTCAGGTGTTATTTGAAATTCCTACTTTATATACCCAAATAAAATCAAGATTTAATTTTCAGTGATGACATTTATTTCTTTTTAAATATTGTTGCTAAAATAATGCACAGTCTCCGGAAACAAAGTCTCGGTTTCTTTTTAAGAAAAGACTTCAATCATTAAATATATATTTTCAAAATTTTGGTGAAATTAATGTCGCTGGACCCTTAGATTTGAATAAAGATGCTTATCACAGTGATTTAGAACCAGAATTGTATTGAAAAAAGTTGTTCAAAGTAAAAACTAGCCTAGGGAAGATATATTTCCCAATATCATTTAATTTTTTAATTTTTCAGTTTGAAGAATATTTAACGCCATTTACAGTTGTAAAACTGAATAACGAAAGGGACAGTTGTATAAAACCCTGCAGACATTTTGTTTGCTAAATAAGGAATAAAGGACATGTTTTTAAACATAAAAAAAATAATCGCAGATTAATACACGGCATTACCATTTGAAACTGATTTAAAACAAATAGGCCCCGCAGCGCGCCTGTCCTTGATGAAACGCATTGCAGACGTCCAATTGTGTTCCTCTTTTTCGAGCATTGCTGGCTGCATGCCACGAATAAAATGAACAATGTTGATTCAAGACGTCAATTGTTGCTGATTTCTCAACATACATCAGTGGCTTCATGATGATGTGCCTGAGCAAAAAGTGAAAGCAGTATGACTGTTCGTTTGACAGCTAACCTTTCGTAAGCTCTATGGGGCTTAAAAAAACACTCATTATAAAGGAATGGCAATGGGCATTTTAAACCTTCCCTAGATATATGCAACCAAATGTGAAAGTTAAGCTAATTTTTTAGGAATTTTATTTTATGTTTTATTAATTGTTTTCAAGTCTTTAATGTTATTTTTGTTAATTTATTTCAAATTACAATAAGAATATTAACAGTTTGACTAATATTGATCTTCCTTCAGTGAATTTGTTGTGTTTTTTCTTCTTTGTGAATGTTTTTTTTATCAAATAAAACTTAAATTTTAAATCAGGTGTAATTTCATTTAAATCGGGTAATTTTGCATTGAACGAACTTTTGGTTTTTGAAGACCCCTAGTGAAATTTGATGCAAAACATATTCGTAGAACATTTTAATCCTTAAAAGTGCCGTTTTAGTATACTTTTGTGTAAGTGTTGGGAAAAAGGACAAAAAGGACCCCTTAAAATGAGAGTAAGAGGGTTAATAAATTCTAAGAAAAGAATCGCCTTACGATTCTACTGAAGACATCTGAAATTATTTTTTAGCTCAGAAGTGCATTTAGTATATTTTTTTTTTAACTTATACCAAACGCCATATTTCGGGAACCCGAGCTAACTTTTCAAAAGCCTTTGGCAGATTTGCTCTACTAGAAGTCTACTTTCATTTCGCGTTGCAAGTGTTGAGGCTGGCGGCGATGACACGAATTTTGTTGCACAGTGTAACCTATAAAATGTGTCTATAAATACTATGGATTCATATGGACGGGGTTGCCCTGGTTGATTTAAGTTAAAATTGTTGATATGACAATGGATTGTGTAGAATTAAGTGAAACATTTGTTGATTTAAATATTTTTTTTTTTTTTTTTTTGTTAAGAATTTATTTCTGTATAGTTTTAAAAATTTTTTAAATATTAAAAAAAAAGAGTAGTATTTATTTGTGGTTTTGAAAGAATTTCCGCTTAAATATTCTAATTTTCAAAAAGAAAATCGTGTTTTTGTTGTTTTAACGATTACGAAATTCGACCACATGTTAATTTCGTTATAAGGAAAATAAAACTGAAAGTGTTGAAGAGATCTTTGTTTAAAATTTTTTTTTTGTTTTTTTTTTTACTTTAACACTTTAACGTTGACATCTTAAAAAATTGTGTCGTTTAATTTTGTAATTTTGTTTTGGATTTTATTGTTATAAGAACAGTTTTTACACATGTTTTTTCACTTTGTTTTGTAAAAATGTACATTCTGAAACAGTCAACAAGAGTTTCTGCTCGGCCAAATTTTCCCCGGAATTTAGGATTTTTTTTTTTTTTTTGATATCTTTGAATTTTATTTCAGGAATTTTTTTTTCATTTTTTATAAATAAAATCCTTAAGATTTCCCAAGAAACGGGAAAAATTTGGTTAAATTCCCGGGAATCAAAAAAGTCAACTAAGTTGGAAACCCTTCATTTAACACATAACGTCAGCTTTTCTTATGGAAGAACTTTTTACGTCTCACTTTCTTTCGCACTTGATAATTATTTTTTTGTTGTTTTTGTTTATTAATATTTTAAACAAATAAATTTCTCAAGTCTTTATTAAAGAAAAAATTGAGAAAAGACGCAACAAGATCTTGAGTAGAGTTAATTTAAATATCACTTAAAAAAAAACAAATTAACTGACAAGTTTCCATCCAAATGAAATGTTTACAGTTGCCCCAAAATTTCAAAAAAAAAAAAAAAAAAAATTAATTTGGTATGAAAATGATTTAGCATGTTTAAATTACTTTGACAGATGAATGACTGATTCATTTCATAAATTTGTTTAAGACGGCAGAATATAATAATTTTTTCACGAATATTATGTGATCATTAAAAATGGGTGATTCATTATGAGGTATTTTTTTTTAGTAAATTACACTGTGTGTAATTTTTTAAGTCATGGCAAAATAACCATATACAAACACCACTACGTGATAAAAGATCGAAAAAATAGTTTTGCCCAAAGTCATGCACTTTTTTTATGGGCCCCCAAAGATTTGGGGCCTCGGTGTCCTTTTTGCAAAAAGTGATAATTTTCTCAGGCTCATATCTTGCAAACCGTTCGTAATTTTGATTTACCCTCTGGGACAAAGTTGTAGCTCTTGTCATAAAGAACAAAAATAGTGAACATGTAAAATCAAAAAAACTTCATCTTCAAGTATCGTTCCTAGGAAGTTCATATGCTCTAGAAAGTTGTTTATTGAGATCTAGGGTACATTTTTGTGGCTGATTGTTTCCTTGAATTTTGAACGGCTTGCTACCCATGGACCTGAACAGGGGAAAAAAGGTAAAAAACAAATTGAATTTTTTAAAGTTTTTTGCGCTTTCATCTTGAAGATGAAGTTTTTTTTTGATTTTATATGTTCACAATTTTTATTCTTTATGACAAAAGCTACAACTTTGTTTCAGAAGATAAATCAAAGTTCCGAACGGTTTGCAAGATATGAGCCTGAGAAAATGATCACTTTTTTTAAATGTACCATTAGTGCTTCGCAAAATGATAAAATTTTTTATTGGGTATATAAAAAACTAAAATGCGGTTGTTCGTTCCCTAACTTTCTGATTAGCCAGCGCTGAACGTAGGCTATAAATATTTGTAAATTTTCAAGTCGTCGGTGTACCTTTCATACAAAGACAACATTGTCGAATTCCGAATAACAACAAAAATGGTGCAAGGCCTCCTGAAACTCGCAGCACCTTAAAAAGCACGGAAAAATAAATACGCTGGTTTTTTATCAGAGTATCAAAATTTTCACTCATTATTCAGGCATGAGCGAGCGCAAAACTTAAAAATGTTGCTGCTCATGAGGTTGAGAAAAAAAATAATTTGAATTTCCTCACTCATGAAAAGCGAACAAACAAACAAATTCATACCCATATGAATTTTTCAGGTGTAAAAAATTTGATTTATTCATATCAAAATTATTCACATGGAAACAACAATCAGAACATGTTTACAATACCCTAACAGGCTATTCGTGCAAATAGTCGAGCATTACAGCACGATCAACTGTTCATAGCCATTAGTATCACAGAAAGAAAGCTGCCCTTTTGCATTTCTCTTTTTATCATCTTCTATGCCGCAATACAATGAGCACAAATTTATTTAGTTACGATTTATTTGCAAAACTGCTGTAAAAATTAACTCTTAACTTCACCACAACGCGAGTTAATAATATTTAAGTAAGAAAATAACATTATAAAACAAAACAATATTACTAAATACATTTTTTTGCACAAAAAACAACGTTTGCTGAACTAATACATTTGTTTAACGTGGTTTGTGTTTTGTTATTTTTGTTTTGGTCACGCCATTTGTGTTGATTGTTACGGCCTGCTTTTACACCTTGCCAATTCCCTACCAAAAAACCTTACTGTCTCTTTCGTCGAAAGCTGCCCTCGCAACTAATTTGGGCCTTCTTCACACGTCACTTTTTACAGTTCTGTGTATTCTGTGATTAGTATAATGAGTACAAAAAACATTAATTTGTATCAGAGTACCAAAACTGTCACTAATAATTCAGTAATGAGCGAGCGCGAACGCTTATGAGTTTGAGAAAAAAAAAAATAATTTGAATTTCCTCACTCATGAAAATCGAATAAATTCATATGTTAGTTTTTCAGATATCAAAAATTTGATTTCTTTATACAAAACAAGCAAAACATGTATACAATAAACAAACAGGCTATTCGTGCAAATAAACGACCAACAACAAGAAGGAGTGAGAAGCGTTGCTAAAATTTCTTGTTAGCTCATTCCCTATGAGAAAATTATCAATTAAATCAGGACTGTGAAAAAAAATTTAACATTTTTGATTTCTCATTTGTGAACATTCATGAATGCGTAAATAAGAACGATCATGTATGAATTTCTCTGAACTCTGGTTTGTATCCACTAATACAATATGGGCAATTTCTATTTACCTTTTCTATTAAAACCTCGTAGCATATTTTATGCGTTTTTTGTAGATTCTCTGTGTTTATTTTTTTTTCCTAAGCAGTGATCTTTCACCATCCAGCCAATTATAAAGAGTGAATACAAGGATATATGACAATCATGTGTGAAAGAAACTATCGGCCAAATGCTCGCCACGTCTTCGTTGACAAACATTTATCCGATGATCCATATTTTCAATGACTCTGAGATATAATTGAGGTTCAGTGTCGTTATTGTGCCGTTCTGGCTTACTGACGTAAACTTTTTCTATTAAATTTCCCTAAAGAAAGAAGTCCAACCGTGTCAGATCACATGATCGTGCCGTCCAATTACCATCGCCAAGACGTGAGATAATTGAATTTTTCGCGCAAAAGAGCAATTGTTTCGTTGGCTGCATGGCAAGTGGCCCCATCCTTTTGGAACCACATATCTTCCATATCCTCAATTTCTGGCCCCAAGAAGACCGTTATCGTCTCGCGATAGCGAACACTATTCACGGTAACTGCTTGGCCGACCTCATTTTTGAAGAAGTACGGTCCGATGACGCTGTCATCTCTCAAAGCACACCAAACAGTTACACTTTGTTAACATTGTTTTGCTTGTTAACGAATCCAATGAGGTGATTATGCTGACCAAAAAAATCACGAAGCGCACGTTAAAGATTTCAACAATCTTAACCTCTGCATGTTAGAATTTGTCAAACACTGAATCAAATTAACATCGTGCATTATGTTTGGACCACCCTTTAAAATGAAAAAACGCTTGTGTTTTTGGCTACTTTATATATTCTTATATCTTAAATCTTTAAGAAGTCATATCGAATTAAGCGTTTCAATAAGTTTTATTGGATAAATCGACTAAGAATATCTGCTTTAATAGAATAAAAGCTTAACGCCCGTTTTCACAACTTACCGATAGCTAAAAGTAGACTTTAACCGGACTTATAAAAGGGGTTCTATTATTAAAACTTAACTTTAACCTTAAATTAGTCCCGATTCTTTCACAACTTACCGATAGCTAAAGGTAGGAAATTATTGACGGTATAAGAACTGTTCCATTAGTACAACTTTACTTTAACCTCCCAGGTAGGATGAACCTTAATTTACTTTATCGCTAAGTGCCAATTCACACGTTGCAAGTCTTATTGATCAGCATGCTACTTTATAACGAGAGTGAAGAGAGGAAAATAAACGTTTCTCTCTCACTCTCTCTCGCCTATAAGGTAGCAAGCTGATCAATAAGACTTGCAACGTGTGAATTGGCACTTAGCGATAAAGTAAATTAAGGTTCATCCTACCTGGGAGGTTAAAGTAAAGTTGTACTAATGGAACACTTTTTATACCGTCAATAATTTCCTACCTTTAGCTATCGGTAAGTTGTGAAAACGGGCCCATTATACACTATTATACTTTGTATTAATACATGTCAAAAACTCAAGTTATCCCTGCAAATAATAGGACCAGTCCAAACACGCGTGTAGAGAGTAGTCCACAAGGGACCAGGACTAGTCCAAAACTAACCCAAACGTATGGAAAAACCCTGGTCTATTTAACATTACGGTGTCCTAGGAGAGGACCATATAACCAAACTTTGGACCACTAAGGAGTAGTTTTAAAACTACTCAATGGTACACTCAAGAGGATTAGTTTTGAAGTCGTTTAAAAACGAAAGCATGTCGTTAAAAAACGAAGACATGTCGTCTCACTACAAACACTTTTTAACAATGGCATGGTCCATGCTTGCATTACATCGGACCAGTCGATGGAGTAGTCCATTTTATCAAAATGGATCAGGTGGTCCAATTTTATTTGCAGGGATATGACAAAGTGTGATAGTGTGAATGCATGTGTCACGAAAATGGCAAGTATTATGAAAAAAGTTTGACATCCCATACGACTTCATCTTTTTTGAAAAATTTCTAAACAATTATACATTTCATTAGATCAGGGTTGCATTTTATTTCATGTGTGTGTGTGTTTATACTTTGTGTGATGGTGTAAACAAAAACTGTCATGTTAAATTAGATTTTTTGACAGTCGCAACAAAACTCATTAGATTTCTATCTCACAAAGTATTATGGAATACGTCAGACTTGTGAGATAGTGTAATCTAGCCTTTAAAGGGATTTAGGAAGAAAATTTTGATAATTTTGTTTTAAACATCACTTTGATCGAAAACCGGTCAACCTTATGATTAGCAGCCTGTTCATCGATATCGAGCGAAAATTTTGCTTGTTTAACTTACATTTAAGCCAAAACAACATTTGAAAATGGGTTTTTGTTTTAAATGAAAATTAAGCAAATTTAGGCGTATTCTAAAAACCGGCAATAAGGTTCAACGTATCAGATCTAACCTTTACAAAGAATAATCCGCCAGCACTTGGCTTCACAATAAACCATAATTTAAACTCTTTTAATAGTTTATCGTTGTATATATTTTTTAATTTCATAATCTGTAGCTGAAGTCATAACACATCTGTTTGTTTTCAAAATATTTTACTAAATTTTAATTTCATTGGCATTTACACACTCCCAAAACAAAATTATTTACAATCTACATCATAATTTCAAATTCTCATATCAAAATGATTGCATAATTTTTATATTCGTACTTAAATTTATCTGAGGCATACTTTAGGTTACGTTCTTAATTTATTAATATAATTTTTTTTTTTTTTTTTTGGCAACTAAATAAAAATAAAACCCAACAAAAAAGTATTTTTATGGTTAATTCGTGAGATTTTACACAAACCGGCGATTGTATTTTACACACTCGTTAAAGGCCACAAACATCCACGCACATGTTCTGTAGACACCAACCATCATCCCATCCATTAGACTTACGAGCGCAATTAACCGAAATATTTATGGAAAAATTAAAAAAAAAAAAAAAAAAGCAAAAAGGAGCTACAGGAATTGCCAAAACAAAAATTGAAATTTTTTGAAAACAATTTAATTTGAAGAACGAATAAATGTTGGAAAGCAAGAGTCACCTAAAAATGGCCATAAAAATTCTCACACAAACATAATTTATTCATTTGTACTTGAGTTTTTGAATTTTGTACGAGTTTTAGTGGATTCTAGTATGTGAAATATTTGTTATTTCTTTAGTGTAAACACTTTTATGAAGATTTAAACATCTGCATATTATTTTTATTCGCTTTTTAATAGATTTTTTTTTTTTTTTTGTTGGTGAAACACCAAAATAATGGCTGAAAATTTGTAACCCACTGGTTGACAGGGCAAGGAGCAACAGGGTGATCATATAAATGTATTTAATAAAAAAGGTATGCAACAAGTTAGAATACTCTATCTGGCTGTGCCGAATTAATGACACTCTTCACCAGAAATCGACATAATCGATACTGCATAGTAGTTCCACTGAATGCATAACCGAAAATATTATTAAGCTTAATGATGACTTAAAAAGCGTACACCTGTGGGCAAATGCTAACAAGTTGCTACTAAATCCACACAAATCAAAGTGTATTGTTATACATAAAAAATCTACAAAATTACAAACAAATTTTGAAATAATGTTAAACCATCAACGTATAGATATTGTTTCTTCTACAAAGAATTTGGGAATTACTTTTAATGAAAATTTGGAATGGTCGAATCATGTGAATAGTTTAGTAGGAAACTTACACTTCTTACTTCGTGGATTATGGTCTACACAGTACTTTACACCATTACACATACGAATTTTAATTGCTAAAACTTACCTTATACCCCGTCTGTTATATGGATGTGAAGTATTTGCTAGTTGTGACTCCAAGAGTACAAATAAATTAAGCAAGGCATATAACAACATAGTAAGATATGCATTTGGTCTGCGTAAATATGACCGAATATCACAATATTCAAATAGACTATATGGTTTATCATTGCGAAGACTAATGGATGTCAGAATACTTATTTTACTGCACAAATTTATATATGAAAAAGAACCGATACATCATTTTAATCGCTTAATGTTTGCGCGATCAAATAGAGGTAACAAACTAATTCTAATTAGACATCGTAGTCTTGTCTCTGAACACCATTTCTTTATATATTCTGCCCGTCTTTGGAATCTACTCCCTAATAATCTTCAGACAAACAACAACGCACTAGAATTCAAAAGGCTTTTGATTAAACATTTTGAATAAATAAACAAATCTTTTAAATTGATCCTTTCAAAATTACGTACATACATACATATAAATTAATTATGCTAAATTTAATTATATTTATCCTTTTTTTTTATATATTTATATTTATATTTTGTTCCTTTTATTTAACTGTATTTTTAATGTTAATGTTTTTTTCTCTTTTTTTATTGTTAACTTTCTCTGATAAATAACATTTAAATTCTCATACTGTAATTATAAGATATAAATCTTGTTGTATGGGATATTCAATAAATAAAATAAATATTAAAAATGAAGCTTTAGGCTGCAATCAACTCATCCTCATAAAATTTAATATCATAGATTTTGTTCAATTTGCTTACGTTTCTTAGGAATATATTATTTACACTTCATGTTATCTCCTTAAGCTGCCAGTAGAGCACACGGCCTCAAAGCAGCTCCGCCATCTGAGGAAATGACACTCCAGAGGTAAGTGAAGGAGTTTACATTCACGATAGCATTCACGCCAGCGTCAAAGGTTGCATAAAAGTTGATTGCGCTTACTTTCAACGTTTTGGTCTTTGCAGAGCTTATCTCTAATCCGACATAGTAAGATTCGGAAATGAGGTCATCGATTTTATCATGCATATCGGCATGCCTTGATGATATCAAGCATATATCATCTGCATATGCCAAATCTTTCAATTGGATTTGGAGGTTCCAGGTGATACCACGGTTTTTCCCGTCTATAGCCCGAGTAAAAACATCGTCTAGAACTATCAGGAATAGTATAGGTAACATAGGAAAACCCTGTCGAACCCCGGAAATCGAGTTTAACTCCGCGGATAACCGACCATTGTACAGAATTCTGCACTTGAAGCCATCGTGTTGTGCCTTAATCAATCTTATAAGCTTCGGTGGAATACTCCTCTGCATAAAGGCAGTCCATATATAAGTAAGGTATCTGTTAATGCTGTGGTATAATCGACGAATACAAGTTGGAGAGCGGTTCTGAACTACACGGACTGTTCTATTGTTATCAATGTCAATGTACTAATGTGGTCGACCCACGAGCGGTTTGATCGCAACCCTGCCTATTGCCTGCGCATGGTTGAGTCCAGATTTTCGTTTACGCGGTTTAATAGAATTTTGGTTAATACAACCTTCGACGGAAATAGCAGCAACGTAATACCTCTGTAGTTGCGGCGTTGACTAAGATCACTTTTTTGGGATTGTGGACAATATCTCCTCCAACCATTCTTCCGGTAGCTGTTCTGTCTTCCAAATTTTAATATAGAGGGAAAGCAGGAGTCGAACTTTGGGTTTGAGAAAGGCTGATCTATTATCACAGCTGACATATCATCAACTCCCGGGGACTTGTTGTTCTTCATTGACCCTATGGCCTTTATAATTTTATCGTATTGTGGTGGTTGCGACATAAAAGACATGTTTCGTGTGGTCCTGTTATCTTCTTGGGTCACGGTGGGTAGGAGGGTCGAATTATTATCAGAGAAGTGTTCCCTGGTCTTCAAACAATGTTAAGAGGTTTCCATCCTTGTCCCGGATAGGTCGTGATTGAAGGGAAACTTTTTTCCGCATACTTCTCTAGTGATGTCGTATAATAAGAGTTTCATGTCTCAATTTTCCGCCGCTAATTCCACCCTCTCCGCGAGTTTGTCCAACCAATTGGACTTATCTCCTTTACACCAAATTTTAAGATCTTGGGGCGGCCTGTTATCTTCTGCTTGCTTACGTGGTTGAATCTCGTATATTTTTTTAATTTCTGCGTTGTTTGATGAGTTGCCAGGTTTCGTGTGTCATCTATACTTTCATCTGCTTTGGCTGGGGTCCCAGAGCTTTCTCGCTAGCATTTATGAACGTGGATTTGAAATTATTATTAGGAAAATTTAAAAAAAACTGAAAAATGCAGCAAACAAAACGAGCCTAAATGATTTTAATACTTTGATTTTTTGAAGAACTGCCTAGGAGTCGCCCCTAGGGGGTAAAATATATAACCAACCTCCATTTGTTTTTTGACCTTAAGTATGCACACTAATAAATGTTTTCACTTTTTCTCACGAATTTTTTCCCTAATATAATTTTTTTGGGCAGAAAATTTTTTTCAGCGAAAAAGATTTTTTGAGGGGGACTTTTTTATATGCATGCTATGGCCTATTTTGAATCAAGGATCCTGCTTATTTATAAAATTTATGAGACATAGGGTTTAATATCTGTCGATCGTTTCTGATCGAACCTAAACCGAAAGTTAGTCGGATCCAAATTTATGTCATAATTTCGCCGCATTACCCGAATGTGTTGAGTTTATTTCTTCAATGTCTCGAAAACTACTTGACATACGACATACGAGAAGGTTCCTTTTATCTTATAAGGAACATATATGAACGAAAAAAGATTTAAAAAATTTTTTTTAGAAAGTTATGTCATATTCAAAATGTCATAATTTCGCCGAATAAGCCGAATGTGTTGCATTTATTTATTCAATACAGTATTATTCGGATATAAGAACAAAACGCTTATAAGAAACATTTTCAAAAACACCATGTCTTTTTTGCGATTTTTCTAACAAAAAAGGTTTCATATAAGAAAAGCGCTTATAAGAAAAAAACTGATAAATGAACATTTTTCTTAAACACCAAAATCACAAAATGTATAGAAAAAGAATTTATATAAGAAACTTCCAACGGCAACACAGAATTTATGTAGTTTGCATGGACAACTCTGTTTTCTGATAGTTTTACAACAAGAACAAAGTTTTTTTTTTTACTTTTAAGCTGAAGGTCCACACAACGCGTTACTCGCTTTTTCGCAGCATACGCAGCTGTCAAAAAATTAGAATCTGTGTGTTATACGTAGTAAGTTACATGCACAAAAGCGTAGATGCCTTGAGGCGAAAAGAAGGGTTACTTTCTACTTTTGTAAGCGTCACAAGCAGCGTTCGAACAAATCAGCTGATTTTGACAAATTAAATTTTATTTTTACTTGTGCTGCTGCTGCATAAAAAGCGTTGTATGAAACTTGAAACGTAGAACGCAAGTAAGGTTATAAAACATGCGCTGCGTGGAGGCGAATACGCGTTTTAGATGAGCGAGCTGGTACTCATGAGAAGCTTTGTGTTTTTCGTCAAAACAATACAAAACGGTATAAAAAGAAGCGAAATTGCAAAAAATATAATATTGGACTTTCAACGTTATCTAAAATAGTGAAAAACTCAAAAGACATAGACAATAATTATTTGAAAGTTAGAAACGTTAACATAAGGTCTTCACCTGACAATTTTTTTTCATACCAAACGTCAAAGTCCATATAGAAAACACTTTAAAATTTTTGTCAGCGTTTTTTTTTTTATATGAAGTTTGACGTTTATTATAAAAACAATTGTCAGGTGATGGCCCTATGTAACAAAAAAAGATACAGAAAACCAAAATATGAAAGTCTTATGGCCATAGCTACTTATATAAGAAATAAGTTTCTTATATAAAATAGTTGTATATAAAAAAACGCTTATAAGAAACTTTTTTCCTGGATTTTTTAAGTTTCTTATATCCGATAAATACTGTATCTCGAAAACTACTTGACATACGAAGATGATTTTAATGTAATTTTAAAGGGAATACTTGGGGCTATAAACCATATATTTTTTTCGTTCATATATGTTCCTTATAAGATAAAAGCAACCTTTTCACTAAATTTCATTAAAATCGAAAGGGGTCTTGTCCCACTCTTAGTCGATTTGACATGGAATTACCCACTTATTATTATTCTTTAATATAACAGATTTACTACTAACTTCACATACGTCCTGTTAAAAACAACACACTAAAATCAAATTTAAACTCTTTCTTCTTTAACTCAATTCTTAACACCTCCTTTAACTCATCACAAGGACATAATAAATATTTTATGTAAAAAAAAACTAGTTTTATTAATATGATTAAATTACATTCATGACCATTTATTTTATTTATTACTTTTTCTCTCTCCCTCTGGCATCTGGTTGCCCCATTTTACACTCCATAAAAATAAGTTTAAAGCCATTCGTATTCGTGTTTCTTAACCACCAATGACAGATAGATGAGGTATGAATAAAATGTGGAACAAACCTTCCATACTCTTTAAGCACAAGACAGACACTCTACTCATTCCTACCTTCAACACATAAAGGATTCCATAGTTTTTATTTTAATAGTGGAATTTTAACGATCATCTATAAAAGGATTATGAACATTAAGTTGTCAATAAGAGTTCATAAAAATTTAAGTTGTTTGTAAATATAATTTTAAATACATAATTATATTAACAACTACATTAAGTTATATAAAGAGAAAATTATTAAAAAAAAAAGCGAATGCAGTTCTAATTCATACCCAGATGTACTTAGTTATATATGGGCATATGTATGAATGTATAAGTATGCATATATGCAACTATAAGACATAATTATTTCAACACATTTTCTTATTGACTTTGGTTTAGTGTAAAAGGGGTGTGTTCTACAAGACATGGGCTTTATTAAGGGGCGCGTTTTATGGAAAAATTATGTTGGCGTCATCTATATATATATAAAATTGTAACGTTACTGACTGACTCACTGACTGACTGATTCATCATCGCACAGCCTAAACGCCTGAAGCTAGACACTTGAAATTTGGACCAGAGATTGGTCACTCCCCAAATCGATCCACTAAGACGGGATTTTTGGAAATTCGAATGTTTAGGGGGTAAAAAAGGGTAAAAACGGGAAAATGCGGTGACCTTATATCTCCAAATCTAAAAGAGATACAAAAAAAAATATAATACTGATCGTTGTTCTTTAGAAAAATAAGCGGATAGGTGTCTGGTCCTTTTTTGAAATTTGGCCCTATTAGGGAGTAAACGGGTAAAACCTGAATTTTGGTACTTTTTTGACACCCTATCTATCTTTTGAACCAATAAACATAGAAACAAAGTTTATACCACATTCGAAACCTATGAAAAAAATACGAATATAAGCTAGGTACTTTTTCGAAATTCAAACATTTAAGGGGTGAAAGTCGTCGCTATTTTTGGTACTTTTTTTTACAAAACATTTTTCTCCATTCATTAACATACTCGTATTTAATAATGAGCCCCCACTATAATACTTAATTTTTTGATACTTTAATGGGGGGAAAAAATAGTACCAAAAAAAAAATACGGGAAATTTTATATTTTTCCTTAGCTTTTGGGTCCTACAACTGGTATTTTTAAAATTATCGTTTATGTTGGACCTTAAAACATAAGATTCAACATGCAATGTCCTGAGTGAATAAGAATCTATGACAGAACTTTTTGTTACTTCTTTGTTCATTAACTGGTACTTTTTGAATTTCTGTTAGCATTGGACCTAGAAACATACAATTCAATATGCAATGCCCTGGATGGATGAGAATCTATAAGAGTGAACTTTTTGGTACTTTTTTCATCTTTGACTGGTACTTTTTGAATTTCCGTTGGTATTAGACCTAGAAAGATAAAATTAAACATGCAAGGTCCTGGGTGGGTAAGAATCTATAAGAGGAAAGTTTTTGGTACTTTTTTTGTTCATTAACGGGTACTTTTTGAATTTCCGTCAGTATTGGACCTGGAAACATAAAATTAAACAAGCACGATCCTGTGTAAATGAGAATCTTTAAGTGGGATCTTATTGGTACTTTTTTATTCGTTAGCTGGTACTTTTTGAATTTCCGTTAGTATTGGACTGAGTCAATGACAATCTGTTAGAGAGATGTTTTTGGTACTTTTTCGTTTTTTAACTGGTCCTTTTTTTAAGTTTTCGCTAATGTTGGTCTAATGAAAATAAAATTAAACCTGCATGGTCCTGAGTGAATGAGAATCTCTAAAAGCGTTTATAGGAACTTCTTAGTTATTAAACTGGTATTTTTTGAATATCCGTTATTATTGGACTTAGAAACATTAAATTCAAGATGCAATGCCCTAAGTGGATAAGAATATATAAGAGGGAAGTTTTTGGTACTTCTTTGTTCTTTAACTGATACTTTTTGAATTTCCGTTAGTATTGGACCTAGAAACATGAAATTAAACATGCAAGCTCCTGAGTGAATGAGAAACTGTAAGAGGGATTTTTTGCTACTTTTTCATTCTCTAACTGGTATTTTTTTAAAATAAACTGGTAATTTTTTTAATTTAACATTTATTTTTGTGCATTAAATAAAATAGAAAATTGGTGTCTGGTACTTTAACGAAATTCTGTCGTTTTAGGTAGTAAATCTAGCTTTTAAGCCAATACGTATAGAAATAAAAATTAAATAACATTTGTTACTTATCTAAAAAATACAAATGCGAATTTGGTACTTTTTCGAAATTCGAACGTTTCAGGGGTAAAAATTGTACCTATGTATATCGATCCCGCGAACCTCATACCTCCTAAACTAAAAGAGATAAAAAACATCAGCACTAATTCTTGTTTATTAGAAAAATTCGCTAACCGTATATTTCCTAAACAAAAAGAGATACAAAAAATTGAATACTAATTATTGTTCATTAAAAAAAATAAACGGAGAGGTGTCTGGTACTTTTTTGAAGGAAGGCCTTTTTGGGGTGTAAAAGGGTAAATAAATATTGTATCACATTTTTAGCTTATCTAAAAAATACAAAACAGGTTTGGACCTTTTTTGAAATTCAAACGTTTAAGGTGTGAAAATCGTTCCTAATTTTGTTACTGTTTTCTCAACATTTTTCTCCATCTCTATAGAATATAAATTTGTAAAGTAACTGACGGATTCATCGTCGCACATCCTAAATTCTTGAAGCTTAAAAGCTGACTTTTGGACCGAGGGTTGGCCTCACGCCAAATCGATTCCGCTAACCTTAAAAATCCAAAATTAAAGAGATCCAAAAAATTTAACACTTATTGTTGTTCGTTAAAAAAAAATAAGGGGACAGGTGCCTGGTACTTTTTTGAAAATAAACTTTGGCATAAAAATATGTCTACGAAGAAAAAGGAGACGCTAACGAAGTAGCGGGTTAAATGCTAGTAATTTATAATTTTTGTACAAAATGAAACTTTTATTTATGAATTTTTAATCTTTTATACACTCATTTAAATTTATAAATCAATTTGTTTCCAATTTTTATACACTTCAATACAGTTGGAAACACAGAGAAAAAATTGTACACTTGTAAAAGCATTAATAAAAAATAAAATCAGTTTTAATTAAAAAATTAATTAATTTTAATTTTAATTTTCGCCCATAAATCCTTGATTTTGAAAGTTGAAGTCTCCTACTCTTAACTTATATAAACTTACTGGTAAAGAAAATAATCATTAAAAGTTATTATTATAAGTGACCATACCGTTTGATGACCAACCTTGGCTCAGAAATTTCTTACACTCAGATTACTTAGGGCTTTTACGACGTCGCACAGTGCTTTGGCCCATAGACATAAATCAAAAATAAAAACAAGTCTTATATTGTACTTAAAAATGTACAGATCGATAGATAACAAAATAATTAAAATGAATTTTGAAGAGGGCGCCAAAGTTTGAGAATTTATAGTAAAAATGGCCAAACAACTACTTGAGTTTTACATGCTTTAGGAAAACTGTTGTAAAACTGTTGTTTTTTAAAGCACGAGATTGAAATTTTTTTCTGTAGTAGTTTACTATATTTAGAACTAACTGTAAAAAAATTTTATTGAATTATTTTCTCATAAGTGTTTTTTTATTGGTTTGAAAAATGCTTATTATTTTCTTAAGCTCTAAAAATGTTCTAACTTTGATGGAATATTAAAAAAAAAGAAAAATACCGTCTATGGGTTTTTTTCTGATTTCGAATATTTAAACTGTTTTCTAATAACTCCAAGAAAAACAATTGAAAAAATTTTACCACAACTTGAAAAAAAAAATGTATTTTTAAATGGCTATTTTCATGATTTTTGCTCAAATTTTGATAGTTTTCAGGAGTTTAAAAGACAATTAACTACAATACTATGAAATATTAATTCAGACTTATACCGTTCAATTAAAAACAACAAAAATCAAAATATGTATAAAAAAATTTTTGTGTTTGCCTGCATTTTACGGCATTAGAGGGCGCTGAAATCACAAATGCCCTTGGTTTTTTTAGTGTTTCAAGAAAATTATTGTTAAAAATTTTAGGGGAATTATGCTCCTATACATATTTTTTAATGGTTTGAAAAATGCTTATTATTTACTTAAGCTCTAAAAATTTCCTAACTTTGATGGAATGTTTAAAAAAAAACGAAAAATACCGTCTATGGGTTATTTTCTGATTTCGAATATTTAGACTGTTTTCTAATAACTACAAGAAAAAAAATTTAAAAATTTTTACCACAACTTGAAAAAAAATGTATTTAAAAAAAATGCTATTTTCGTGATTTTCGCTCAAATTTCCATAGATTGAATTAGTTTAAAAAAAATAAACTAGGAACATAATAAGAAATATTAGGGTATTAAAGTGGCTTTATGTAATTATAATGAAACGTAACTAATAACGAAAATAAATTTCAGGGTGCTTGTCCGAAGAAGCATTCCCATACGAGAAAAACGTCACGACGACACTCATAAAGATTTAATGACTCATTTAATTCATTCCTCAGATCCGTTGTTATCTTCAAACAGGAATCCAAAGTCTAAAAAAAATATATTTTTTGAAGAAGTTGAGAAATATATACTGAGAGAAAATGTACCAGTTAAAGATGACGAAACAAATGTTTCGTTGAGCGGCAATATTTTTTTGGAAGAATTCAGTACTGAAGATGATTTATTGTAATTAAAAAATATGAACATACATACATATGTAAATAATAAATAAATTAGTTTAAGAAAATAAATTAGGAATATAATAAGAAATAATTCCAAATAATTCATTAGATCGGCTCAGAATCACTTTCTGAGTCGATCTAACGATGTCCGTCTGGCCGGCTGGCGGTCCATGCAACCTTGTGCATACAGATCGCAAATTCGGAGACAATTTGATGAAATTTGTCCCAGAGGCTCTGATAGGTACAGGGACCAAGCCTATTAAAAATGGAACGAATGGGTCCATAATTTTACAAAAGCCATCTTATTACATCGGCAAGATTAAATTTGGTCCAAACCAAACTAATTTTATTGCAATCAAAATCAGCTTATCAAATTGTATTGGAATCTTTCTATTTTTGAACATAGCTCCCATACAAATCATTCTCCCTAAAATAGCTTTTAATGCCAGCTTCCTTAAAAATATGAGTATTTACATACAAATTGGCGACAATGACTTTTACGATAGCTACTAAGTCATGACAAAATGTTGTCCAGATAGGTCCAAAATAAACTATAGGTTCCATATAAGCCCTCATCAAAAAACTCATATACGGAGCTTAAGATATCTAAACAATATTCGGGAGAAAGAACTTTTAAACGAATCTTAACCTCATAACATAATTTTGTTCTGGCGGGTCCATGATTGCCCATGGGTCCCAAATAGATTACACTCTAGGAAATTTGTTTTTAAATACTATACTATAGGGTATCACATGTTCGGGCTTGACCGATTATACTTTCTTACTTGTTATTTTTGCAAGAGCATTTTAAGCGTTTTTAACTCATTTTTTATTAAATGATGTTTTTGTATTTTTCACATTAATAATCCGATTCTACCAAAATTCGGCACACATATATATCTAACAAATATCAATTCCCATACCAAATTTTAAAATTCTTTTTCTTACTTTGAAGTGTGTGGTTGAAAATACAGTGAGACCTCGATGCAACCAAAAATCATCGTATGAACGCAAAGAGATTTTGGAAGTTGCTTTAAAGGGGAATCAAGATAAAACGAAGTCGTAAAAGCCCACATGTAAATGGGATGTTAAATAGCGCCATGCTACACTCATAGAAAAATGCATATTCATATTGATGGTGCCCTTACATCAGAATTGTGTCATCAATGTTATTACAAATGGCATCAATGAGGCAAAGGGTGGCATGTATTTAATGACGGACGTCATCATAAAATGTTGTCATATTTGTGCGTCATCTATGCTATGACTACAGCAGGGTTGTCAGAGTTGAGCTACATCGCTAAGCCGGATGTCAGAAATCTTCATTTTCAAACAAAAATGGCCAACAAAATCGCCAAAATATTTTATAAATCGCCAAAAAAATTGCCATGTCTTCAAATCGAAAATTTCGCTGGGTCTCAAGCAAAAACGCCGGCAGAACAATGGCGCAATAATTGCTGATCAAGACAGTAAGAACAATACATATTAATTGCCAAAAACACTACTAACTGTCTTCGTGACGTAGGCTTAAAATTACTATATTGCGTAAACAACTATAAAACTTAACTAAAATATAAAGAATCAAAGCAGAATATGTATAATTTTTTTACATTTTGATTTTTCCCCCCTTTTGCTAACAAAACTTTAGATAACTTGAGGGTTACACGATCAAGTTTTGCCTATCAAGTTTCAATACACTCACACTTTTTTACCAATGCACTCATACTTTTAAAAATTGATACGAACTTGCCTTTAAAATTCTCTTGCCAGTGAGTGTTTCAATTTACGTTCAAGAAAACAGCTGATTTCAAGGTTAGTGAGCAAATTTTTCGTTTATCTTTATAAATTGTTTTCTTGATGACATCTTGAAAGTAAATTGCTCAAAAATTTAATGCAGCCTACGTCACAGCTTTCAATTTATGTAAATTTTGACAAGCAGTATGTGCAAAAGACTATCAAGAACAACATGACCGCGTATCCGCAGGGTTAAGGCTCAGTTAGGCGAACGTTGCTGTACCCGTAATGTACCGCACCGCACTGTTAGCACGTTGGTGCACTTATAGAACTTTTAAAAACGTGTTACCATACATAAACAAAAAGCAATAGTAGTATACATAAAACAAAACACACAGTGATGGGAATCAAAAATGTTCAAATGGTGACCGTTGTGCAGAAAAGGTACCACGTGGTTTAAATGGTATTAAGACAGTATTTGGTGTATGTAAAAAATTTTAATAATTTAATATTTTTATTATAGATTTACAATAAATAAATTTGTATTTTAGCATATATAAATTTTTAGCATACATATATTGTAAATGTGCATACACCAATCAAGGTTTTGATACCATTTAAAGTCTTTTATATGTTTCACATTATCATTGTATGTGTATATGCATTTGTTTATTTTAAACTTCTAAACATATGTATATTTGTATATTTGGAAATATGTTGTATTGTCGCAATTCCATAGATATACTGAAAAAAGTTCCAACAAAAAAGAGCAAAATTACCCGCATTCAATGTAACATACAAGCCGCCCATCACTGTCTTACAAATGTCACGTAACAACGGCATGAAATTCTATTTTTTACAGATTGATACGTTGCAACTACTGTTCATTGCATTTCGGTAAGCTTTTGTATTGGTTTTCATATAACAAAAAGCGAACAGCTGATGGATACAGTACAGATACGGTACAGCAACGTTCGCCTAACTGAGCCTTTACTGTTAGCAAATGTTAAATCACTGTCCAATTTTACTGTCTGCAAAATTTGTTAGACAGTTGACGAGACAGTTGAAAAAGTTTGCATGTATTAGTGAAAAGGTTTGCATGTATTGCTACTGTCTTGCCAGTACTGGAAAATGTAAACGCCAGGTATAGGTACCATATAGAAACACTTCTGAAAAATTTTATTTCTCAGTGGAGAGTAACGAAAATAAGGCATAGGTGCTCTTTTAAATATTTAGTTTTCTGCACATGTCTTAAATTTTCAAAAGGACAGACATTATCAAAATGTAATCCTCAAAAAAACCCCCCTACGCAGTTACCAACATTTGTAAATCGTAAAAATCATATAGTTTTTTTTTTTTTGTTTTGGCATGCGTTTGACATAAATTTTAAGATTTTTCAGAAAAGATAATTTTCTTAAAATATCCTTTCTAGAAAAGTTTGTGCCATTTACTCGTTTCGAAACATAAAAGTAAAATGTAGTTTCGTTTTCATTTATTTTATATCTGACATTTGAATTACTTTGATGATAAACAATTGCTGAGGTGGCAAATGAAATGAAAAAAAAAAACACAACAACTTTCAACAAATCGTGGCAATAAGAAAAGTAATTCTCATAAAACATAAAATAATTTAAATGAAGAGTTTAACTAGAGAGAAAAGAAATTGAAAAGGGGGAAAACACTAAAAAGAATTTGTAAAAATTTTTGATTAAAATCAAATTGAAATTTTTGTTTTTGCTGATTGTTTGAAAAAAAAGAAGAAACTAAATTGTTTAAAGTCCAAGTTTAAGAGTAGATGAGTTTAGAAGTGTCTACAATGGAGACTCTACATGTATGAGAATAAGTAAAATAAAAAAATTTTTTTTTCTTACAACTTTTTTTATTAATAAACCTTTAAAATTCTTTTGCAAACATGTTTCTTTATTAAGAAATTTGTTGATATTCCAGGGATTTGTAGCGTCTAATAGCATGTGTGATTGTTCGTTAGAAGGCTGACTGTCTGTCTGTCCGTCTGTCGATCCATTGTCGTATGAAACAATATTTTGAAATCCCTTAAGTTATTGTAAATATTTTGCTGTAAAAGCTATTAATAGCTTAAGTATATCAAAATGTGTAATACTCTTAAATGGATGTGTGTGTATTTGTGTATTGTTTAATGTATTGAGATTGTTTTTGTGCGTTCTAAAGTATAAAACTAAGCTGTTGTTCAATATTGGCCTTATGACCGCCTAAGGATATTTTAGCTCATAACTTTCTTCTTTTTTTTTTCTTTTGGTAACTGCGATATGCTGATATTTATAATAATCATGTACAAAAATGTTTCAACAAATATTTTTGAGAGTTGCCAAGATTAAACAAAAATTTTAAAATTTTCTAATAAGTTAATCTTTGTAACGAGCTTCATTCTAAAGGGTGTTTTTTAAAATCCAATATAAACGTTTACAAGGACTCTCTGAGATATCGTGGGTAAAACTCTGCAACTTTGTGAAATATCTCAACGCAATGGGCTGGCTGTAGCCACCTCAGTATTGCGTGCTAGCAGACGCTTGATCAAGGGTTTCACCTGTGTGGTTTAAAAACGGAGTCACTGTCGACTCTACTTGCAGCATGCTGTTGTTTCGGTCGTGCTACCATGTTAATCAACCAATCCATCAACGAAATTAAGGCCCTAAATTTGTAAAACGCAACGCAATCCAAAAAATAACATTGAAACTAAAAACAATGTCAAAAATTTGGCAAAATTTTATTGTTGCTTTCTACAGAAATACATATTGCGTTTAAAATTTAAAAATTCAATATACATTTTATAGAAAACAACAACAAAATTATGAAATATTTTCGATTTTGTTTTTGCTTTCAATATAATTTTTGGCGTTGCGTGTGCGTTTTACAAATTTAGGGCCTAAATGTCATACTTTGCGATGCAAACGAAACATCAATGTTTAGAAATCATTGATGTACCATTCATAAACATCGATGTTACCATGATACAATGTATCATTGATACATACATCGTTGCCAAACTAAAAACGCGACGTCGATGTTCTTGACGTATTAATTTATAAGGTGGCTACATATTGTTAAATTTTTACGGGGTTAATATTGTTAATCATGTAATGGGTAGGATCGTCTCAATTTGTTAAAAATATTATGGAAACCAAAACCATATTATGGTTGCCTTTGAACATATAATAAATATTTAATATATGTTCATTTAGAGAAGTAAATTTCGATCTATTAAAGGTTAAAATACAATTTGGTTTAAGGATTGATGTTTGACTATTGACGTCAGCAGTCGTCGATGGCTGCGAGTGTAAGACGGCAAATCCATCTGAGGAGATCGAGTGGTTGCGATCGAAACATTTCATGGTAACCTGCTAGCCAGAGTTCGAGCCCCGTCCACGGTCAAGAATGAAAGATTATCAACAACAATTTTAATCAATTTTCATGTTGTAAAATTCCTTACTTCATATAAATAATTTCATGAAAATTAAATTTGATGAATTTAAGCCTAATTAAAAACATTAAAAATTTGCATTAAAAACCATAAAAAGTTCAACAAAATAACCAGTAATTTTCTGAACAGTTACAATAACATGGTTGTTTTTCAACCATAGCATTTTGCTCTTGGAAAAAAGAAGAAAACTATTCGTCAGCTCATTATTGGTTTGGCGCACTTGCAAAAAAGCCGGAGTGGGGTAAAACAAAAAAGATTTGTCACAGTGTATACGATATAAGTTTTTTATATTTTCTTCACTGCTTCCGGCATATCGAGCTCTAACCGCGAAAAAAACGTAGGCGACAACATTTTAAATTTTGGTTTTTTTTTACTAAATGACTTTATTGGCAACACTTGCATCATCTCCGAAAGTGTCATGGTCACATAAGGTACCGTTACGACTTTATAGCAAGAACAATTTTATCGGAACCGACAAATTTCATACAAACTGTACAGTACTTTTCGCTTATAGTCCATTCCGCTGAAAGGCCAAAAACGGATATAAGCCAAAACTGTCCTATTCACACGCAGATTTTTTCGAATTTCATACAAATTATTTGCTCTTAGGTCCATTTCGCTTGTAGTCCATTCTCGTTTAAAAGCCACATTTTCTTAGCATGCGTATGTAATTATGTATTTATGCAAAAATGTTCGCTTATAGTCCATTCTGTTTTCTAAAATTTTTATAATCAACTGGCAACAGTCAAACTTCATAGAAAAAACCGCTAATAAAAATATTAGAGTTTTTTCATATAGACTTTGACGTTTGGTATAGCAAAAAATTGTCAGGTAAAAATCCTATGAATTTGATATTTATGTTGTGTTTGATTTCGTCATCCAAAAAATTAAAATGAATCTTAAACTCATTTGTTTATATTGAAATCTTTTAAAGCATTTGAATTGTTAATAAAAAAGATTTTAAAAGATTTAAAATAAATCAATATTTGATTATGTTTTAAATATACTTTTCTTTTGTTTAAAAAGAGTGGTTTTATTGAAGAAAATCATTTTTATATAGTCCAAAATGTGGATTATACAAGGTTTCACTTATTATCTATAAAATGGCTTATAAAAAAAATCGGTTATAATCCAAATTCGCTTATAGTCCACAAAAGTGGTGCAACTATAGAAGTGGTGCAACTATAGAAACTAAAAGTACTGTATATGAAATAAAATAAAAAAACTCTCTCCTGTAAAATTTGATTTTTGGCGCTTACGTTATTTTCGCGGTTAGGGGTCGATATGTTTTGAAGAAAGTGTAAATCTTTGTCAACGTTTATGAATGAAGTTAGAAGTTAAAAGTATTTTATTGAAAGTGAAAATATTATTTTGTGCCGCATACGCCACTATTCTAAAAATATTTTTAAGAATAAGCTTTTTGGGCTGGATACGTATAATTATTGTTATGTTTTGAGTGACTTGCTGAAATTCTATATTAACAATCTAATAAAAAAAACAACAATGATAATTTTTTTCTTTTATTTGGTTTTATTTTACAAAAACAGTTCAATTTTTATATTTTTAATAAATTTTTTCAATTTATCTTTTTTATCTATTATTTTGCCTTTGCTCAAAACTCAAATACTAGGTCTATGCAGAAATACAACAAACACGCACTTTGTTTGGGTATAACATAATGAAGATATCAAAAACAAATGCTACAAAAACAATTCCATGAAAAAGCACAACATTACAAAAAATCAGCAGTCGTTTTGCGTAACCCAACTGATTCGACGATACTTTTGTTTAAATTACTTTTTTCTTTACGGCAATGGAGCAAATCAAGAGTGAAATTTATTTTGTATCTTTTAATATGAAGAATTTGGCGCAATCGCCAAATAGTTGAGTTTGGAGCAAAATTTTGAAATAGTTGATAGTGAGCCAAATTAATGCTTAATATCTCAGAAACCATAAAAAAATTAGCATTTAGAAAGGGGATAGGTCAGACCAATAATGAGCCGACGTATTGTTAATTTAAAACCAAGCAATAATTACTGGTAAACAAGTTTTTTTGATATTTAGCCATAAACTGTTTAGGCTGTGCCATCTTAATTGTATTAACCATGTTATATTTCTGTGGCATTTTGACAAAACATCTTAAGTCGAGATAAGATAGCAAAAAAGTTTTTAAAAAAAACTCGGTGAAACCATCACTTTTACCAAATAATGAAATAAACCAAAATTCAAGAAAAATTTCGTTAATAATACAAAATTTTAAAAACGTAAACAAAAAGGTTTTTTGAATTAAAATTCGTATGATTAACAACATTTTTTTCAACTTTTTAAATTTGAGTTAAGATGTTTTGTCAAAATGCCACAGATTTTATTGAAAAATATTTTTTCAATGTGTCCCAGCGGTAACTAGAATGAGTAAAGAGGTCTAATAGAAAGCCTTATTTAGCAGTCAGTAGCCCTTCTCGTCGCATTCCATACTTATTTATTTTTTACACAGGTTGTCATTGGGCGCAAGGCCTTCCACACTTCCTTTAAAAACAACTTCGATCCCTTCCCAAAGAAGGGAGTAAGGAAAGTCACTAAAAATAAAAAGTAAATAAAACTGAACACCTTCCTTTCTACCTTCTCAAAGAAGGGAGTTGCGAATGTGTACTGAATATTTCAGAAGGTCTTTTAAAAAGAAGTTTATACCTTCTAGAAGGCATACTTCTGAAGGCTGGTTATCATGCGAAGCGAATCTTTTAGAAAGGAGTATAGAGGCCTTCAAAAAGGCCTGCCACTTGCGGTCCTTTCTATATTTACCGCTGGGGTGTATCGTTTCTATTACGGAGGTTTTTTTAACACTATTTGACATTTATGATCACTTTACTCCGACAAATCATCAAGAATAGATGAGCGCTCGAACAGCGCTACTAAATTATCCGAACGGTTTTGTTAATTAACAAAATTTTCGCATATGAACAGTGATGCCAACTTTTTGAGAGCAAAAGCACTATTTTGAACGAAAAAAATCTTAAAAAAGCACTAAGCCATTTTTACAATACAATTAAACACAAAACAAGTTCCATGCCGAATCTTATAAACCTCCAAAATTAAAAAAACGATAGCGTTGATGGGTTACCATTTTCATTTAAAACTAAATAATAAATATATTAACATTTGTATATAAACATTTTTAAATGTATTATTATTATCTTCAATAAAAATAATATTATCCAAATCATTTGAATCATCATAATCTGAGGCTTGATTTTCGTAGCTCGAAAAAATCTGGACTGTTGCAATTGCCGAAAATTTGCAATGACCGACCATTGTTTATAAAACTTAATGACAGCCCATATTTTATTAGAAAACTTTATAGCTTAGCGTCAAAATAAATCTAAATTAAAATCGTGCAAAGTTTAATAAAACAATTGGCGTATGATACTATCAAATTATATTAACCTACGTACGCTTCTGAATAAAGAACACACATATTGTGTAAAATAGAAAAAACATGTATGTTTGTATTTTGATACTTAGTCAAACCTTTTTGCAATAGCACTAGAGGTAGAAGTGCACGATAGGCGGTTACGAGGAGACTACTAAAGCGCATTAAAATGGCAGGTTAAACAACGCTCGTTATAAAAGCATTTTCTGTCAGCTGTTTTTAATTTATTTAACACTTTGCTTACGAAGTTACCGCTCTTTTTTGTTTTTAAAGCCTTTGCCTTCTTTTATACGGTTTCCGACTGCATGATCTTTAACTCTTTAAAACGTTTTTTCTACATGACTCAAAATCGTTGTTCATTTTTCAATTCACAATTGCCAATATTTTTCAAGCCATTTTCAATTTTTGAAACAGTGATCTACATCTTTAAAAAAAAGGTTTACCGAAAACAAATACATCGTTTTTATAACGATTACTAAATATGTTGTTAGCGCTAAAAAGTGCAACGTTTTGTAAAATTTCCAAATTCATAGGAAGCCTAGCTCTAACCTCGTAAATAAAGTTTTTAGTAAAATCAATGCAACTTTCTTTTATCCTTTCAAATCTTAAAATCTTTACAGGCCTTCTCTTAATTTTATCCCAAATAGCAAATCTCATCTAAATCATCCTCTATATCAGTGATAACCACTCCATAGGCTCGCGAGTAAGTCAATAATCGTATTTTTCACAACGACACGGTCGGCAATTCACATGTATACAACAACTTTGTTCGTTTCAAAACATCAGGCTATGATCAGTCTCTGCGACCGCACCCAAGTAGATAATATCTTTGTATGCGTGCGTTCGGGGCTTGGTTATCACTGCTCTATATAATCGTAGTTTTAAAAAATGGTAGAAAAAAAAAATAAAAATTGTAAAAAGCAATAACGAACGAATGAAAAATCCACCAAGTTAGTGATTTTTCTTAGTTTGGCACTATGGATAGAATTCTGGCGTTTTGAGGCATCAAAAAGCACCATAAATAGTGCCAAAAGCACTTAGTTGGCATCACTGCATATGAGTTGTGGCCAATCTATAACAGACTCTTAAGACTTCAGTGCACCAAGAAGAATGTAGCGCTTGTTAAGGTGGTTTCTTCAAACCTTATTTTAGAACTTTCGAAATCCACGAATACCGCAGATTTCCAACGATTTAACCATTCCAATTCAAGCGGCTTCAATTTCCTTTGCGTCTTGCCTTTGCTGTTACCATCAGCAAAGCACAAGGCCAATCATTGACTATTGCTGGCTTAAACGGCCAGTTGTATATGGCTTGCTCCCGAGTTGGCACACTAAAAAATTTATACTGTAAAAACATCTTTATGATAAGTATTCCACATAATTTTTATTTAAAGGCCGTAAATTTCGTTTAAAGCTCAATTTAAATCGTGTGGTAATACAACACCAATGTTTGCTTAGGGCCAGCAATGCGGACCGGGTCAGCTAGTTTCTTCTAAAAACGAAGCAAGAGCTCGCGTTTCGCTTACTGGAGATCATAACTAAACTATGGCCAATGATATTTTGTTTCAAAACATGGATAGATATTGATGCGATAGCGCTTAATGCAATACAGCAAATGCAACCATCGACATACTGAAACCAAAATTTGGCGAAATTGGCTTCTAAGATACAGTACTTTTCGCTTATAGTCACATCATTCAGTTGCAGACAAAACATGGACTATATCGCTTATATGACTATAAGGCTAATTCACATATATGCCACTATGAGGCATATAACCGAACTCGAATATTATCAAGTTATGTGAATATAGAAAAGAAAAATTCATATAAATTACACCGACATCAGGCTTATGGTTTTCATAACTGATACCGAAAGCAAAAATTAATTTTTTACGAGTACCTAGAGTTGATGACAAAAAAAAAACGATTTAATTCTTTCTTTGGATGGATTGTGGTTTCGAAAACTAAAAAGAACTTTGTAAATATTGCTAATGTGACTATAACCCCATTAATTTTCCTTACTTTTTCTTTGATGACTGTTGATAGATGGCATAAATGGCAAATGTACTTATATCGCTAAATGGACTACAACGTTAATTCTTTATATTAAATTAACTTATAGCGGCAAAATAAACAGACAAAATGAACTATCACGCTAATGTGACTGACTATAAGCGGTAGTGACTATAAACGAAAAGTAAGTAGTACGATTTGATAAGTTTCATTTATCTCATGTTGGGCTACGTCAAGCCATAAACCAGCAACAATTGATGCCGTGAGGGCAGCCATCGTTCGTGATATTTCTGACAACCAAGCCCAAGAAAATTGTCCAAAAAAGAACGTTTAGAAGAATTGCTGCTGTGCTCATGTGTCGGAAATCATTTTCTTATATTAATACCCACGTATTAAGCTTTTGAATTAAAAATGTTTTTTAAGAAATTTCTAATATTTTAAACTAATAGAATGTGGGAATTATTTCTTTTTCATAAATTATTTTTAATTACGGTAACCATATTTGTGAATGTACTCTTATGAATTGAACTTAAATTTATAAAGCTTTTTACAATAGTCGTATTCCCTCAATATGTCACATACTTTTTTGCTTTACCCTTTACGGCGTCATGTAAGTGTAAAAATATTATATATGGTAGCATAGCAATTTAAGGCGATGTTGCAGTTTGGCAACAAAACATTCTTGCGGTTTAAAAACTATAAGTTTTCTAAACAGCAACAAGTTTGTATTAATTTCATTCAAGTTACACGTGTGTAGAAATCTGTTGAGCACTCTTGGAATTCATTTTCAAAAAAATATTTTTTAAGTAATAGAAATATTTAGCTATTGAAATTTGTTTGAGTGAAAGGTATGAGGATATATTTTAATAATCAATTACTAATTTTTTTCGCAAAACCAATTTCGTTTACGTTTTATGCTGATTTTGGTTTGTTGTATATGGGTAATTCCAAAGTGTTGAACGTGACAGTCATACGCAACAAAACTACAATAACATTTTAAACAAAAAATATTTTTACGTTCTCTTAGCCCTTAAATTATAACACTAAGAAAGCACTGTTATCTATGCTAAAGTTTATGGAGGGCGCGATTCTAGGTCAAAGATAATGGCAAAGAAAGTAGAGGTTCGAACGTGAAAAAAACAGAAGTAGATTTTGTGGACAGGTATAAAAAAACGTAATTCAGCGAAACCTGGACCAATTTTTTGGTCAAACTACTTTCAGAATTTAACGTAGCAATGTAACATTAAAATGTCTTAGTTTGATTCCAAAATCTTCTGTATTTTCTGTTTTTTAAACCAAAATATGGGTCGATACGTGACATTTCGAACGTGAAATTTTTTCCATAATAATTTAACTGAATAATTTTTAACACAAAATAAAAATTTACCGTTAATTCGAAGAACATATTTCTCTTTGAACTCTTCCTTAGATTACAGACCATGTAAGAAAATTTTTTTGGAATAATTTTTTTCAAATATCACCGCTTTTAAGAAAGATAAATATTAAAAAAAAAATACAATAAAACATTCTCACAAATATGAAATTACGTTTGCACAACTTTGCAGTCTGATTGTTCATCAAAGTGAACAAATTTATGGTTACATTTATAAAATTAGTAAAATCTAGATATTGCTCTATAACAATATCGTAAAATAATCGGCTTTTAATAACTTTTAAATTTTCGGTCACGGTGGACCTTTTGACGGAAATGCCCATATATGCGAAATTGCCTATTTATACTGATTTTGGTTTGTTGTATATATGCAACATTGCCTATTGAGGTGTATTATTTTACTGTTTTTTCAACATTGTGAATGACTTTTCTTTAGTATCAAAATGGACCTAGAAATGATTCTATCACAATGGGAAGATAGTGAAGATGGTCTTGATTTTTCTGATAACGATGTAGAAAGAGCCGGCTTAACACATTCCACCGAAAGATGTCAGTTTGGACCAATACGGGCACTGACCAGTTTGATCAATAAACGCATGAAATGTAAATTTTCAGAATGCAAAGGCTATACGCAGACATCTTGCGAAAAATGCGAGTTAGTCTGTGCTACAATAAGCAAAACAACTGCTTTAAAAATTTTCATATTGTTTATTTCAACTTAAATTTTGAGAGCTACTGCTGTAGTGTTGCATTTCTACAACAAATAATTTTTTTCAATAAATAAGGTCTTAAATATGAATAAAATTTTTTTTTTATTAATTTTTCCATTAATAGTAGCCAATTTACCACCTATTAACCAAAAACTAACGAAATTGGCGTTCTTGCGCCGTAAAGGGTTAAGCTAACCTTTGGTATTTTATTATTCAAAGGAAAAATAAAAGTTGATTTCAATTAAAAAATTTGTGATATCAATTAAAAAAATTAATAAAATTTGCACCAGTAAACAAATTAATAGAATCAATTAAATATTTTTTTAATTAACCAACATTTTCTGCAGTAATGTGGTTGATGTAGGTACACGCTTAGTTGATTAAATTTTTAATTAAAACTGATTTTTGTTTTGATTAATAATTTAATTGAAAAAAAATTTGCGAATTTTTTTTTTTTTTTTTTTGTCATTTTGAACTGAATTTTTTTTGGTTTTTGCTGATATCTTTTACTTACAAAGTTTCTAATCAATATCTGATTAGAGCTTGGCTTCTAGGCTTTTAATTCGCTACGACAGCAATCTGATAACATTTTAATTTTTAAATTAAAAATACTTTTTAATTTACAAAATTCCTCTTTTCCTTTCAATTGATTCAAAAATTGGCAACCCTCTCATCGAAATTGCCATATTATTTTCAATATTTTGTATTTCATGTTGTCTTTACGCAAAAATACCTTTTAAATGCATTTTTACACAAACTAAAAAGCAAACAATAAAAAAAAAAACAACAGCAACAAAATAGCAACAACATATTGAAAGAAGCAACAATCAACCACTATTGGAATGTTAGTCAATCTTGTGGATTCGTTTAGAAAATGATTCGTTGAAGAAAGAGTCCATCCAACCGAACAATATTGAAAAGTGCTTAAAAATTATAATATTTTGTTTTGTTTTGTGTATCGTTTAATACATTTTGTTGTTATTATTATGGTTTTTGTGAAAATATTAAAAGCATTATAATGTGCAACATGCTTGAGCTTTAGCTTATTTGCTTTTTTTGTAGTCTTCTGTTTCGTTCAACAGAATTTTATTTTATTTTTACAGGGAATTATCTCTGGAAACTCATAACCCAGCTTCGCACTTTTGTAAATAAATATACGTTGGCTAAGAGTAGAAGGGGAAAAATGTACATATTAAACACAATATCCTTAAGATATTTTCTTATTGTTCTTTTGCATACAAACATTGAGATTTTTTTTTTTGTTTGCTGTTTAAAATAATATCATGAATAAAAATGCCGAAAAAAAAACAAACCCTCAAGGAGCAGGAGCTAAAAGAAGATAAAGCTATCGCAAAAATATTCAACGTATTAAGCCACAATTCTCTGTTTTTTTTTTTTGTCAGTCTTTAAATAACAATATTAATATTTGTTTTTTTTTTCTTTTTTTCTTCTCAATGAACGTTAAATTCATTTATAATCTTGTATACAACTTTTACAATACCTTTGTGCATAATAAAATTTTCTTGCTATTTGATTTTACTTAAAGCAGATTTTTTTTCTGAAATGAAAAACATACTTCGTTCCTCTTGATTAAAAGAGATTCATTATTATTTTTATTAAAGTTTTCTTTACGTTTTTCGTAATTTGCCATAGTTAAACTATTATTTGCTCTGTTCTTTTTTCAACCAGAGATTCTTCAACAAATAGTGTTATCATTTTAGCCAACAAGCAACTAAATGCAACCAACCAACCCTATTACCATTTTTCATGCAACTTATGATGGTTACTAAACTATCCAAACTAAAGAGTATCGAAAAACCTAGAGACTAAACTCTAAATATGGGAAATATACAGTCTGTAACTGTTGTAAAATGTTTAACAAAATGTGCATTTAGCTTAAGCAGGGACTAAATTGCAAATTGTTAGCAAAAATCTATTGCAAGCATTTCATTTACACAGACACATGTGCACAGTGTTACCAGAAAATTTACAAAAATACAAAAAAATGCCTACACAGTGAATTGAAAATCCGATTCCCTATAAATGTTGCAGAAGAAATTAAATTTTAAATTTTTCGAAGAATTTTAAATACTGATTGATTTTAATCAATAGTTGAGGTTCCACAAGAATTAGTAAACCTATTTATTAACACTAGAATCCCCCCCCACCCTGCATAAAATATTGGACTACCTGATCCATTTTGATAAAATGGACTACTCCATGGGCTGGTCTAATGTAATGCAAGCATGGACCATGACATTAAATCTGACAACCCTGTCCTCATTTACTGTATTTTGGGTTCTCGAATGCAGTTTAGTATTTTCTTTCATTCGTTTCTTTTATATTCCTATAAAATCATAAAAAATTGTAAGTCAATAAAAATTATTTATGTAACAAACAACTACACTGTGGCAACACAACGCATTTAAAGAGAACACCAAAATCCCTTGTTCTCTTTTTACAGGCCTCGAACGTTTATAAAGGGTGATTCAACCATAATGCATGATGTTAATTGTGAGTCACACCTCAACGTCAAGTTTTTTTCCCTACTTAATCAAGGCGAATAATTAAGTTTGACATTTCGAGCTTATTTGTTTTCATTTGTTAGTGCTTTGCTAAGAATGGCTAACATTTCGAGCTATAAACACTAACAATGCAATGCAAAAACCCTATGTTGTTTCTGTTGTTTTTGGATTGTTGTAGTTCCGACACCACCTGTAGTTGAATTCGCCTTGGACTTAATTTTACATTTCATTGTTTTAGTGCTTGAGAAATACAACTTCGGAGAGGTACACAATAGAGCACCGCGTTAAGAGTGTTGAAGCCTTTTACGAAAATAGCCGTTCAAAATAAAATGCATTTCTTGCACTTAATTTCCAGCGACGAAGCACACTTTTACCTCAGTGGATTCAGTAATAAGTAGATTTATCGCATTTGGGCAAATGAGAATCCACGAGTGATTGTTGAAAAGCCGATGCATCCACAAAGAGTGACTGTTTGGTGCAGTATATGGGCTGGCGGCGTCATCGGACCATGCTTCTTCGAAAATGAGGTCAACCAAGCAGTTACCGTGAATGCTATTTGTTATCCCGAAATGATAACGGACTTCTTGTGGCCAGAAATTAAGGATATCGACCTGGACGATATGTGATTCCAACAGGATGGTTGGCTGCTGCACAGCCAACGAAACTATTGCTCTTTTTCGCGAGAAATGCAATTACCTTGTTATCTCACGTCGTGGCGATGTTAATTGGCCGACACGATCATGTGATTTGACACCGTTGGACTTCTTTTTTAAGAGAAATTTAAAAGAAAATGTGTACTCCAATAAGCCAAACAACAATTCAAGAGTTAAGCGGCTCATACACTTGTAATAAAATTGTTAAATTTTGCTTATTGTATAATTATATCGCCAATATGTATGTTATATTCGAAGGTGGCACAATATATTGCTAACAATCAAAAGGCTTTTGATTTTAATTGCACAACGAAAAGAAAGTGAAATGTGTTGGCAACATTGTACATTTGATTATGTTATTCCTAAAGGTTATGTTCACATTTTTATTGAATGAAAGTTCAACAATATTTAAATTAATACCAGGTGAGTTTCATTACATAATATAGGACAAAATGGAAATAATATTGCGAATATCATATACAATAATATTGCAAGTGTATGGGCCGCTTAAAGGATGAGATAATACGGCACAATAAAGAAATTGAACCTGATATTAGGCCAAAACGGTGTCTATATTTCGATAGATACTTATTTCCTTTAATCAAGTACAGAATGCTTGATTCAAATACGAAAAAACATGGTTGTGGTAAACATATTCTAAGAGCAACATATTATGATAAGAATTATGATTGTAGTCACCATATTAAGATTATTATTGAATCATATTATGACTAAATATACTCGTACTATTACATCATAATATTTTTCCCTTAATCATATTATTATTCTGTTAATCATACTAAATTAAGAAGTAATCAAATTATTGTCATGTTAATCGTAATAAGCTAAGAAGTAATCATATTATCATCATGTTAATCATAATAAATTTAGAAGCAATCATATTATGATACAGCACCGTTCATAGCTGTCATAAAAATACAAAATAAATTAAAATATTTTTGCATCGATTTTTTATTTTGTGGCTTTTTACAATTTTTCTTAATGTTAATCAAATCGCGGAGTTCAATATAAGGCTTGCCAAAGAGCAAATGAAAAATCTGTGGTTTTCATGGGCAACCGCGTGTGTCCATTTTTTCGATTTTAAGATGTTGATGCCATATTGCCTAATTTTGAACGCTCTTTACATTTTTTTGAACAAAGATGGTTCAATTTCGATTTTTTAACGTAATGACAAAGTTTAAAATGTGCAATACCTAGCCCATAGTTTGATCTAGAATGGTTTTTCGGCTTTCCTGAACAATTTGTTTTAAGACATACGCGGTTGCCCATGAAAACCACAGAAATCTCTGTGTGTTTTGTTGTTGGATTTGGATTTTACAAAAAAACTATGATATTTTGCATTTGCACTATTACATCACTAATACTTGAATGAACTCCGCTAATATTTTAATTTCTTTAAACTTTTTTTTCATGGAATTTTATCTTTTAATTGTTTAACCGCTCACAAATAAAAAAAACGACACAACTGCTTCAAAATTTTTTTACAAATGGCGCTAACATAATATGATTAGAGTAAAAATAGTTTGATTGCATCTTTAACATAATATGATAAATGTATAGAAAGTTATCATGTTATGGCTATTAAATATCATGATATGGTTGTGAGAAATATAATATGTTTAGAAAGTTATCATAATTAAGTTGTTATAAAAATAATTATTTTTCGGTCAACAATACTCAAATTCATAATTGCGATAAACATTGATATGTTTACAGTAACTATAATATTGTTGATATTAAATAAAAATTACAATTATTTGTGTACGACAACAATATATTGTTACATTAAACATAGTGTTGTTGCCGTAACCATGCCCAACCATATTTTTTCTCTGCGTGTACTTAAAGTAATACGAAAACGGGATTGACTTAAGTAAACGTGATAAAAAAATTTGTCTAAAACTGTGCTAAATTCAAGAATTTTCAAGTTGGTTTTAATCCCGAATTAGTACTTGATAAAATCCGCAAGGAAGATTTTGATTCTAACAGAAACACTTATCCCGGAGAGAGGTAATAATGTATTTCTTCCTTTATTAACAGAAGAATTCTTAATTGAAAGACATCATCATCATGCCCGATATGGTTTTCTTAATCACTCTACTTTGAAAATTTGATGTATTTAACTAAATAATTTAAGAACTACAATTCGGATATCTTTACTTCTTATTTTACTTTTTAAACATGAAAATAATGTATGTTTTTCTTCTTAGAGTGTTGTTGTTTCTACACAAAATAAGCCAATTGTTTTCACCCTATTTTGTCGTGTTGCAGTTGTTACTACAACAAACTTTTACAAGCCCACTTGTATCCACGCATATAGATTGCAATGGTTTACGCAAGTTATGCCATTTTGGATTGTTTTTAGAACTTTTTGGTGTTATTCGTACTTAAATTTTAAAAAGTAAATGGAAAAAACTTTAATATTCCTTTTATTTGTCTTCTTCCTTTCCTTTCTACGCTTTTTTCTAAACTTTTCTTTTCTTTATCTCCTTTCTTTCTTTTAAATTATTCTTTGCTTTGTTTTAACTTCATTGCGTTTTCTCTATTTCATCTTTTAGTTTATAGCTTAGCTTTAACTTTAAGCACTTTTATTATTTCTCTTCTTCCTTTAAATACTTAAATTTTTTGTATATTCTTCATTCTCTGACTTTTGTTTTAACATTTTTTTTGAATTAAGCGCTAATAGTCATTTCATTATTTTCAGCCCAATTATGAATACAAATTCCCCAGGAGCATTTTCCCTTTTCTAATTTTTACAATCGAGAAGGAAGAAAACTCCAGGGGAAATTTTTTTTTTGATTTTCCGAAAATCCGAAAAAATAATTCTAAAGCTGTTAAAACTTAAACGAAAAGTATCTGAGAAACTTTTCACCTTTTCAAATTAAGTTTCAATATTCTTGCCTGGCCCACTGTTCCCTTAAGACCGAACTCCGTATACACTCGTACATTTAAACTTCAATGTTGTTTGTTTTCATTTTTACTGGTTTACATTGTGTATCTCTATCTACATACATTCATACATTTACTGGCGATTTATAACAGCAGATAAGCGTTAATAAATTAATTAGAAATATTGAAATGACTAAACGCGAAGTAAACAAACAAACGAACCGACCAAATGGAGCTGCAGTAACGTTTATACCAAAGGATACAAATGCACTTGTATTTAGACAAAACACACAATGAACTTTAGTCGTTGGGTAGGAAAACAAGGATATCACTGTTTAATAACTGTGATTTGTGAATGTTGCCACATGTTTAAAGAGAGATCATTACAGAAGATACATTCCAGTTGGTCTATTAGACCATAAAAATAGAATAAATTTGAAAGAAATTTAAACATGGTTAGTTATCTTTGAAGTAGTTAAATTAAATAAAATAAAAATTGTTATTCAAAATTCAAGTTTAAGTTAAAGGGAGAAAAAATCCAGTTGAGTTTAACCTTTAGTCAAAGACACCCAGTGGCCACCTAAAGCAGACCACTAAAAAAAACTTTTTCTTATTTAAAAAAAAAATTATAAACTTTGCTTTTCTTCCGTTTTTTTTTTTTTTTTTTAATAGAATTAAAAAGTTTTTTTCTTTCCTTTTTGTGTGCCTTTTTCTACTTTGCTGCCTGCAAGTTTCTCTCCAGCTTAGTTTTCCTTAATCCAACAGAATTTCAGCTCAAAGGTGGAAAAAAAAATCCACCTAAAAAACTACTTAAACTTTTTTCCAAACAAGACAAGATGAAGAGAATGAATGTGCGATAAAAAACGTAAATGTTTTTCTGCTAATTGAAAATATCTGTTGGGATCAATTAGACGGCGACTTTGGTGTTTTACAACAACTTTTTTTCGTTGTGCACGGAAGCACTTATGGTTGCATTCATACTTTTAGATTTTAGGATAAAGTTTCTTTCTTTTTTTCTATATTCTGCTTTGGTGAGCAGTTTCTTTGTATTGTGGGTTAACAAAAAAGCAAACCTCTTCGTTGTTCTACGTGTCCGAGACATTGTACCTTTCTAGCTTTTTAAATGTATGTGTGGTTTACTTGGCTTTTTGCTGTGGCTGCTATCGACATGTTATCTGATGAATGGTATTGTTAAAACTAAAGGTTAAGAAGTCGCACAAAACTTTAATTGAACTTTGAAATACAGTTTAAATTGAATTATACAGTTAAGCATTTAAAAAAAGAAAAACAAGGATACTGGAGTTTTTGTTGCAGTGTTAATGAACATTTTTTCAATGTTTTCCAACTTACTTAGGAAATTAGTAACAAGAAAAGGTTTTAAAAAGTATCGAACCGTATCATAAATGCAAAATTTGATAACTAACTAGCTTAACCCAGTGCGCTTCGCTACCCTCATGGAAATAAAATTAGTAAAATGTTTTTAATTATGATCTCGTTGGATAACAAAGTTATTTGCACCAAGTTTGGCATTTTTTAATGTAAACAATTTTAAGAGCAATAGAAATTTATATTGTCTTCGTATGGGAGATACCACGCCTACTTTTTGATTTTGCCCACTTTTTAAAAAATGTTGCGTATTGATAACCAAGCTATTTGTACCAAATTTGGAAACTTTAGCTGTTGACATTCCTTAGATACACAGAAATCTATAACCTCTTTCTATGGGAGGTGACATGCCCACTTATCTGCTCCCGTTCACTTGCTGACAGGTGTTGTGTACTGATAACCCAGACATTTGAACTAGATTTGGTAACTAAGCTAATGCCGTTCTCCAGATAAACAGAATTGTAGTTTGTGCCACGCCCACCTATCGATAATCCCCACTTTTTGGCTGATTTGTGTATTGATAACCCAGGTATGTGTTCTTAATACGAACAATTATTGTCGTACATTTTTATAGATATAAAGAAATTTATTTTGTGCCACGCCTATTTCTCGAATTCCGCCCACTTTTTACCAGATGTTAGCCGTTGACATTGAAGTTATTTTATCAAATTCGGAAACTTTTACTGCTGTGATTTTCCAGATATACATAAATCTGTTTATATTTTAATGGTAGGTGCCACTCCCTCTCCTTTTCGTATGTTGTGTACTGATAATTAAGATAATTTGTCTCTGGCCGTTCTTCAGATATAGAGAAATCTATATAATATTTTTATGGTTGCCACGCCCACTTCTCCAATTCTTTCAATTTTTTAGTGAGGTTGTGTATTAATAACCCAGCTATGTGCACCAAATTTAAAACATTTTTATTTTACTGTTCTATGAATATAAATAATTCTATTTTCATGCCCACTTCTCGAAACCCTCTACACCAAGTTCTTCAGATGTTGTGTATTGATAACCAATATATGTGTACCAAATGTGGAAACTTAAGCTCTTGCTGTTCTCCAGGTATACAGAAATCTATATTGTCTTTGTACAGGAGGTGCCATGCCCACTTCTCGACTTCCGCCCACGTTTTTTCGGATCTTGTGTTTTGATTAACAAGATATTTGTTCTAAATTTGGAAACTTTAGCTCTTGTAGTTCTCCAGGTGAAACCGAATTATATTTTGTACTACGCCTTTTGGCTGATTTGTGTTTTGATAACCCAGCTATGTGAACCTAATTCGTACAATTTTTTTCGTACCTTTTTATAGATATAAATAAATCTATTGTGTGCCATGCCTACTTCTCTAATTTGGACCACTTTTTCCCAGATGTCAGGAGTTGACATTAAAGCTATTTGAACAAATTTGAAAATATTTGCATCTGTGATTCTCCAAACATACAAAAATCTATTTCGTATTTTTCCATTCATTCCTTTCTTTCTTACTTTCCTTTCTTTCTTTGCTTTTATTACTTTTCTATCTTTCATATTATTTATACCCTTCCTATTCTTCTTTCCTGTCACTCCTTTTCTTCCTTTCTTTCTATTCGTTTTCTTTTCTTCCTTTCCTGCCTTTCCGTTCTTTCCTTGCTTTCCTTCGTTTCTTCCTTACTTTCCTTTCCTCCCTTTTCTTCCGTTCCGTTCCTTCCTTTGATTTCCTTTCCTATTCTTTCCCATCCTTTCCTATTCTTTGTTATCCTATCCTTTGCTTCTTTTTTTTGACGTAGTGATAGCGAGCTATCAACTAGTGGCCCTACACAGGAACCACCACCCCGGTACCACTTTAGCATTACTTCGGGGTGGAGTTCATTTGACTGGTCATCAGCTATCATCGTATGAGATTAGGGGTTCGGCGCCTGTGCTCGTTGCCATTCCACTTTCGCTCTCAGAATAGATTCAATTGCACATGAATATTGGTTTTATTTCTCCGGGCTTGATAGCATTAAGTTAAATAAATCAGCTATCGTGATATTCTCAGGTATTTCCCGGAATATGTTTGCTCTGCTCCGCGAAAAGCCGCCATTCATAACGGTATGTTCAGCAATGTCTTCGGAGCTACAACAGAGTTCGCAAACATCCGATTCCCTCTTCCTGAAACATTTCAGGTATGTGCCAAAGTTGCCATGCCCACTAAATGCCTTTGAAAGAAAGAAGCAAATTTCCCCATGTTGTCTACCCATCCAAGCCCTTATGTTTGAAATAAGAATGTGGGAATATCTGCCCTTATCAGTTTCATCCAATAGTACTTGCCAAGTTTGGAGCAGCCTTCCCTTGCTGCTTTATATGTTCTCGTCTTTCATATATTTCTTTTCTTTCGGCCAGTAACAGATCGATCGGTGGTACACCAGCGAGTACAGCTACAGACGCGCTGGATATAGTCCGGTATGCTGACGTTATTCATATCGAGCAAGTCATATGCACCTTTTCCAGGATATCCCAAAGTTTCCTGTTTTTTTTTTGACAGTATCACTGAAAGCAGGAGCTGTGTAAAGCACGTGCGAGTATGCTACCGTCGCAATTTATCGTGTCGCAATTTATCGTCTGGTGGTTTGTCCTGGACCCCTTATATTTGCCATTATTCTTACTAGTTTCGCCGCTGTTCCTAGAGCTTTTTCAGTTACCATCCTAATGTGTGGTTCAAATGATAGTTTGTTATCCAAGGTTACTCCCAAGTATTTCAAGGTTTTGTTAACAATATCCGTCGACCTTAAGTCTCGGATACTCGAAAGATCTTCGTTTGGTTACAAGAATCGTTTCCGTTTTATTTGCCGCAAGTGTAAGACCGATAGATCTCAACCACATATTACCTCTCGCTAGATAGCTATTCGTTACTATCTCTATAAACGGTGTAGAGGGTTGGTCCACTAACAGAGCCACATCATCTGCATAACCCACTAGTTTCGAACCCACTGGTAAGTTGCTATGCTATGCTATGCTATGCTATGCTATGCTATGCTATGCTATGCTATGCTATGCTATGCTATGCTATGCTATGCTATGCTATGCTATGCTATGCTATGCTATGCTATGCTATGCTATGCTATGCTATGCTATGCTATGCTATGCTATGCTATGCTATGCTATGCTATGCTATGCTATGCTATGCTATGCTATGCTATGCTATGCTATGCTATGCTATGCTATGCTATGCTATGCTATGCTATGCTATGCTATGCTATGCTATGCTATGCTATGCTATGCTATGCTATGCTATGCTATGCTATGCTATGCTATGCTATGCTATGCTATGCTTTTTCTCCCAATTTCTTTTCCTTTATTTTCTTTCTTCCATATCCAATTTTTTCTTTCCTTTCATTATTTTCCTTCATATCCTTTCTTTTCAAAGGTTTACTTGCAAAGTCTGCTATGTAAACTAAATAAAATGATAAGCAAATCGATAAGAACTTCTAGTCCTGACATGGATTTATTAAAACTTATATTATGTATGTATCGGTTGATTTTTTAAGAGCTATAGGAAAATTTAAAAAAAAACACATAAAATTCAGAAAACTGCATGAAATCTTTATTTGAATCAATAGTACGGTCCATATAATTTAATGTTTGAAGATTATTTCATGCAAATGTTGACCATGACTGCGCCTAAAATGGTGCATCCACTTTGTCCAATTTTGGCATACTCTTTCCAATATTTCGGCCGGTATCTCATGAATAAACGCTTCAATGATGTCTTCCAATGCGTCAATTAAAGCGGGCATGTGTGTATAGACATGAGCTTTAACATAGCCCCACAGAAAATAGTCTAAAAGCGTTAAATCGCACGATCTAGGCGGCCAATTGACCGGTCCCGAACGTGAAATAAAATGTTCACCGAACTCGCCTCTCAATAAGTTCATTATTAAGCGTGCTGTGTGGCCTATGGCACCGTCTTGTTGAAACCACATGTCATGCAAGTCAAGCTCTTGCATTTTGGGCAAAAAATGTTGGATATCATCTCACGGTAGCGCTCACCATTCACAGTAACGTTACGATTCACATCATCTTTGAAGAAGTACGGTCCAATGATGCCACCAGCCCATAAACCGTACCAAACAGTGACTTTTTCTGGATGCATTGGTAGCTTTTGCAATGCTTCTGGCTGATCTTCACTCCAAAATCGACAAATCTGCTTATTAACGTACCCATTGAGCCAAAAATGAGCTTCGTCGCTGAAAACAAGAAGCGCGCGATGAATTTTCTTAACAGAGCACGCATTTTGATAATAAAATTCAATAATTTGCAAGCGTGGTTCGTTTGTAAGACGATTCATGGATAAATTATAGACCAAACTGAAGATGTTTGACAGTGAAACAAAACACGAGACGTGCGTCAGCTCTTTAAACCAGTGTTGCCAAAAAGATAATAGCTAAAAAATCACCCGTTACTACAAATGTCGCCAAAACTCCAAAAATTACATTTTGTAGTTATTAATCTAGAATTTTTCGATATGTTTTATTGTTTAGTTGCGTATAAAATTAATTTTTATATCTTTTATACTTTACGCGTTTATTTTATTCAAAGTAATGCATGCAAAACAAAGGCTTTAAAGAAATTTATTGCGAAATGTATTTTTATTTAAATTTTCATAATCTTATTTCAGAACTAGATTGATTTTCAAAAAAATTTGTTATATTAACATAGCGGAATTTGCAAGTGGACAACTCAGTTTTTCGTTTCATTTCAATCTTTTTTCTTTCTTTTTTCAAACTTACCTAAGGCTTTTCAACCTAGGCTCTTTTCAAGAACAACTCTTCCTATAATCTTTCATTAGTTTTTCATTTCCCTCAATTTATTGTTTGTCTCTTTTTCTATACCATCGAGCCAAATGTTCTATAATATTTATTGAAAATATTTTTGCACTTCAATTTTAAAATGAATTCCAGTACCGAAATTCCGTTTTATTTTACGGTCGTCAAATAAACCAGACGCCAACAGGTTTTTTCTTTTAATTTCCACAAACAAATTAAATTTTATTTACAAAATTGTTTATTTTCTGTCTTTTTTTAATTTTATTGTTAAACAGTGGACAATGACAACAACATACACAGGACATTACACAACAGAAGTGACAAATTCAAATGCAAATGAAGCGCAAATTAAATTACAAACAGTTTTTATTGGATTATAGACCATGATACACAAGCTCATACCTCAAACAGATGCAAAACATTAACTCACACACATGTATACACTAATATTCATATACAAAAATGTAAATAAAAGAATAAAAGGATGCAGCTGAGCCTACGTGTTTTAAAGCGGGTGCACTGAAAAAAAATTTTTAATGGATTAAGTTATACATTTCTGTTTTTAATCAAATGAAATGCTCGAATTTTTAATGGATCAATGTCTAGATTTCTCTCTACCATTCTGGCTGCAGAATTGGTTTGTTAAAGTGCTTTTATAAATATCAAGTTCGTGTTGCCAAAGAATAATAAAACTATTTACATATACGAAAATGGGCGTTCAAAATATAATGCATTACGTCCACTTAATCTTCAACTACGAGGCATACTTTAACCTCAGTGGATTCGTTTAAAAGCAGAATTGCCGCATTTGGGCAAATGAGAATCCACGAGTGTTTGTTGAAAATCCGATGCATCCCCAAAGAGTGACTGCTTGGTGCGGTTTATTAGCTGGCGGCGTCATCGGGCCGTACTTTATCGAAAATGAGGTCGGCCAAGCAGTTACCGTGAATGGTTTTCGCTATCGCGAGAGTATAACGTACTTCTTGTGGAGAGAAATTGAGGATATGGACCTGAACGATATGTGGCTGTAAGAGGATGTTGCCACACAGCCAACTAAACCTTAGCACTTTTGCGCGAAAAATTCTATGTAGGTGTTTTCTCACGTCGTGGCGGTGTTTATTGGCCGCCACGATCATGTGATTTGACACCGTTGGACATCTTTCTTTAGGGATATTTAAAAGAAAAAGTGTACGCCCAAGAACAATTCAAAAGCTAAATGATGAGATGATTCGGCGCATTAACGACATTAAACCTCAATTATTTCTCAGATTAATTTAAAATATGAACCATCGGATAGAGGTATGCCACCGAAGCCGTCGCTAGCATCCTCCATATATTTTCTTTCACACATCATTTTCATAGATCCTTCTATAATAAGAAAAAATATTAAGATAATTCTCTGAAATCTTTTTTGCTGTATTTAGAATTAACATCGTGCGTTTTGGTATTTGTTTATAAAACGAATTTGTTCAAAATTTAATGACAATCGGTGCATTCATCCACTAATTTATGTAAGTTTTTTTTAACAAACAAATACATAACTTTTTTGGGGTGGTTGTGGACATTTAGTTGTTTAACTTTATATCTATTTAACCAATTGTGCTGGATTTCAATTCCAAGCTGCTTAGGAAAAGTAGAAAGAGTTTAATACCAATTTTGCAGTTTTCTGTGGAGTCTTTCGAAAGAAAGCGTGTTCAAAAAAACGGACAGACAGACGGACATTGCTTACTCAGCTTTGAATTATTCAAGAACCCATACTATATACATTTTATAAGGTCTTAGATGAATATTAAAAAAGTTTAACACGGAAGGACAATCTTAGTAAAACATACTAAGTTAGTATTTCCTCATTCATATATGAACCGATTTTCAAAAGAAATTAAAGTAAACTAGGAAAAAAGGTTAACAATTATTTCTCTCACTTTATTATTTGCCCTCATGCGGATGACGATGATGATGAGTGGGTGCTAACAGACTGGACTTAAAACCCGAAAATAAATAAAGCACGTAAATTTGTATGCATGTATGAGTGAATAACAATTAGAGTTCCTATTCGAATAAAATTTTCCCGTAGAATTCCAATTAAATAATTTTCAAAATTGCGGAACTTTTTATAAATTTATTTGTAAAGTCTTTGAGATAGACAGCCTAACAGTCAACAGAAAATAGTAAGAACTGCCAGTTTATCGTTGCAGCAAGATTTGTATTTAATAAAAACATTTAAAAGCGATGTAGAGTGTAGCGTAGAATAAGATGAATGGTTTTAGTTGTTGGTTCTTAGTTAGGGGATTTTTCTTGGCTTGTTATCAAACAGTATTTCCCTCACCGGAAGAAGCTGGAGCTGTTCAAGTCGTTGATAGCGGAGGCCAGTTAAAACCGCTTGTAAGCAAAATAATGCGTTCGGCGAATATGTCCCTTATCAAAGCCTTTGATATTGTTGAAACCAAAAGGCTAGATGGTTCTTTATTATTTTTTTTCATCAAAAGTTTCATTGAGTAAATAAGTTGTAGCGCCCGCTGTGTGGCACGTGTGTCCGCCTGTTGCGAACACATATAACAAAGGATAATGCCACGTACCATTCAACATTGACAGTAACATATGGGCCAATTACTCCGCCATCCCATTCAGCGCACCAAACAGTTATTTTCTGTGGATGTAATGGTGTCTCGACAAAAGCTTGTGGATTCTTATCATTACAAATGCGTTAAATCGTGAAAGCTTTTAAGCCAAGATTCTTTCGTAAAATCTTCCATAAAGTGCAGGGACACAACTTTAGTTGCTGAAAACTATTTCTTGTTTAGCGGCTTCAGTTTCTTCAGTGTGCACTGTTCGGCATCTCAAGGAATGCATATTATCAGTAACAGTAAATCCGAAACCGATCTATTGTTCTTCGAATTAGCCGCTCTGAAGGATATCGTCCAGGTCCATATCCTCAATTCTGGCCAACAAAAAAGTCCGAAATCTTCTCGCCAGTCCACACATCGCACCAAACAGTTACTCCTTGTGGCTGCATCGGCATTTCATCAATCACTTGTGGATTTTCATTTGCTCGAAGGTGGTAATTCTGCTTGTTAATGAGTCCACTGAGGTGAAATTGTGCCTCCTCGCTGAAGATGTAGTGCACGAAATGCATTTTGATTTTAACGCCTTATTTCAATCTTAAACAATCTTAAAACGCTACTCAATTGTGTACCATTCCATGATTAAATGTGTTAAACAATGAAACAAAGAAATAACCAATTAAGTTGGGCAAAAAACTTGAGGTTTAAGTGTGACCCACAATTAACATCGTGCATTGCGGTAGAACCATCCTTTAAATTGATAGAAACATGAAAGTTGATCAATTTGATAAAAACTCAAATAAAATATATCAAAATCTTTTAAGAGAGTACATGATTTTTGTCTAAATGTTCAAAATAATGGCCTTCATTAAAAATCTTACAAAATGTTTAACATCATAAAAAGTAATTGATCATTATGTCTTAAACTTACTAGATTTTGATTCCTCTTAAAGCTTTTAAAAATACTTCCCTTTTTCAATCAAATACTAAACATTATGAGTTCGAATTCATCTCAAACCTACTTCTCTTTATTACATCTTAATTTTACTCCTGAACGAGGCTAGAAACAAACGACGCATTTAAAAAGATTTTAAGACGATGCAAAGTATTTTACAACAAAAGGAAGAAAAGTAAGACGACTTTTATTTTTATACCTGAAAAGATTCCAAACTATACAAATCACTCAATTACTTCTGCATAGGCATATTTGGTTGCTGAAAACGACAATTATTTCTAAATAAACGCGTAAATATTACGGGTTTTTCCCGTGAAAGAAAATTCCTAAACGTTTTTGAAAATGGAAAAGTCCACAAAATTAGAAACCCTAATACCGAGTTACAACATTCACGTAATCCAAAAATGCATATAAAATTGTAGAGAAAACAAGTCAACGAATAAAATTTACATGTGGCTCACGGTGAAATACCGTATTTTACGGTTATATATGACCAAAGAGGAGCCAGTGGTTGAAATAAATACATTTCCATATTCGTAGCACTGATGTAGAGGTAAATATAGTTGAAACAAATTTAAAGGCAATTGTTTGCATGGCTCTACAACTACCACGGAGTGGGGCATCCATCCTTACAGGCACATGACATAAAAGAGGCAAAGGATTATTTACGCGTTTTTACAAATTATGTTCTTAGAGATAGTCCTTGTTCATGTCATTGTCATGCAACAAATGCTACTGATACCTTTTATGGATTTTTATGAGTGTGTAATTCTGCAAAGGCCCAAGGAAAAGCTTAAGCAAACGTTCATTTACAATATGAGATGTTTACACATTGTTCCCTTTGGTTGCTGGTGTTTAGTAGAGAATTTGTAAATATTTTGTTACTTTTCAGGATGCAGGCGAAAGATGAGTGTTTTTACTGGCATTTTGTATCACTTACTTACTAATTGTTGTTGTTTCTTAATTTTTTTTTCTCTGTTTTTAGGTTTCTGAATGACCTTAAGGTTCTTGGTGAGGCTCATCACTACGTGTTTACCCTTTATCGGTGTTTGTGGCATTCAAAGAGCATCTAATAATACCACGTGTCACTATTCAAAAGCACAACACAATTACAATGGAAAAAGTGAATTGTTTTTGGGCAAATCTTTGTTTTGCAATATTAATTGAAGGAATGGTAATAGAAGTGGAAGGGCATTGTAGTTTTTATGTGGAAAACAAATAATTAATTCTTATCTCAAACATTGAACCTGGCTAGTGGAACTTACACCAACATTTAAGGGAATGTACGTGGTTAGCTTTAAAATTTTAATGAAAGCACGGATTTTAGTAATGTTAAATTTGGAACTTAGACGTAAAATGGGAATGACCTTCGCAAGTGCTAGGGCACGATACCTAAAACGCAAAAGGGCCTAACTAACAAAAAATTTAAAATCTACTTTTTCATTGATTCTGATGTATTGCATTAACCCAAATTTCTTTCTTGAAATCTTTCGACCAAAATCGGAGATTTTATTAACAAAGGACAAACGGCCATATTTTCATATTTTCAACAGTTTATATAATTAACGCTAAAAAACGTAAATAACATATTGCTTAATGTGCAATAGAGTTGGGCAAAATCGTTCCTTTTGTGGAATCGTTCCGACCGATCCGAAAGATCAAAGGAACTAGGTCGTTCCTTTCGTTCATCGTTCCGCTTTTTACTTTGAACAATGAATGAACGAGGAACGAAAAAACTTCTCTGTCGTTCGTTAAAACGTCAACAATCAAATATGTGTTATTGTTTGTTTTTATGTTGTGGCGTAACAACTACCTACATAAGAATTATGTATTTTTTAAAATGTTTGTAAAAAATAATAATCAGTGGCATATTGCTAAAATATATTGCTTTGGATCACATTAGTAATGGATTTAATTAGAAATTTTTTATATGCCACGACAAAAATACACAAAAGTCGGCAACATTGATCAATACAAAAAAATAACCCTACAAAAATATATGTGATCATTCAACGGATTGCAATTGCGGAACGAGGAACGACAAAAAATGAACTATTGAAAAAGTCCGCACCGTTCCTTTTAGGGAATAGTTCAATGGAACTAGGTCGTTCCGGAACGACACAACTCTAATGTGCAACATTGTCAATTGTCAAACCACAGGTATGATTATTTTTTTTTTAATCGTTTATTTCTTTATTAAAATAATTAAATTTAAACTATTATAAACACTAGTTAACAGTAACAAGTTAATTTATACAATGTCTCTAGAACGAGCTTTCTGGTATTATAATATGACACGGTAATAATTTGCTTTTTACAAAAATACTAATATACATACTTATAAGATTTTATTATAATTTTTAGTATAGAATATAATGAAAAAATACAAAAAACATTATTTACATATCATAGATTTTCAAAGGTTATAGTCAAAAGGGTAAAATAAGAAATAGAAAAACTTTATTTTGATAACCACCAAAATTTTTTGGAATTAGATTTTTGTGCTAATTTTAGATCTTTTTCTGAAATGCTTGTATTGTATCTCATATCCAGTTGATTTAAATTGCATTGAATTTTTTTATATTGGCCCGTCGATAGTTATGGTATAACATGGGGATTCCATTATCATTTTGGACAACTCCTTTACTATCTAGGTATACAAAAGCTTCTGGCGGAACAAATCCATTCTCTAAAGAATTATGTAGTTATATATTCAAAGTTTGTGTAATATGGTGCCATTATATAATTATTATCAGTACATCTACAACACCGTAAAATATAATTCCTTACAAGGCTAATAATAAAATTATCTATACGAATTATATTTGCGTTATTGTATAGAATTTTATTAGAAACATACTTAGTGTAATTAATTTTTTCCATATATGATGGATCAATATTGAACCAAATGGGACATGCATATGGGCTAATCCGAAAATTTTTAAACCAAAGGCAGAAATTTAAAGTTGCCCAAAATCCAAATGTTTGTTAATGGAATAATAGGTTTTATATTCAAGCTTCAAAATATATAAGCAATAAGGTTTTACGGTGGTTTATTTGTTCTTGGCAGAGGCTAACCTAAACGTACCTCTGGCTTTCATTTATTTTTGTTAAAAAAAGGGTATTTTTCCATTGTCAAAAAAGACGGCGAAACAGTCGTTTCAGTATTTAGCGGTAAGCAAAACTTTAATTTGTTTAATTTTCTTTTATTTAAGATAAAAATCATATATGTAAGTTATCTAATATATATTAACAATTTGAACTAAAAATGGGTACTCTGTGTGTAACGTCCGTAACGGAAAATAGGGTTTTTTAAATTTAACAGAATGAATTTTAATAATTTTGTTTTCCAAACTAGCTTTATAAACAGAGTTTTTTATGCACTTTAATCTAATGAAAAAAAGAAATACCTTTATTACACTTTTTTTTTTTTTAATATAAATGACAAAGTGTGTAACGTCCGTAACGGCATGAAAATACCCAAAAATTTTATTGTAATATTATGAGGTGGAAGTAAGTGTTTATAATGGATTTTCACCTACTGAATCTGAATCTGGACTTAAAATTGCTCTAGGTTGCCGAGAATCCAAAAAATTTCACCTTAAAGTAACAAAAAGTGTGTTTAAATAACATGCGATCCCCCAATCTCCAACTTAAATTGAGATGAATTTCAAATTCTTCTGAAACCTAAAATAATTCCTGAATAGCAATAATTAGTAATTAAAAAACATGTTGTAAACCGCAACCTCCATGCACCCCTTCAAATATTTGGTGGTACGCCCATGCATGCAATGTTTACGTACTGGATTTTCCGTTAGAAATCTTTAAGCAATTCTTGCTTTGATCTCAAAATTTTGCCAAAATTTTGCGTGTGGTGATAAATATATTCGTATTAATTAAAATGAGTTCAAATGCAGACAGAGCAAAAAAATTTCGTGCAAATTTGAAAATAATACTGAAAAACTGTTGGTGTTTAAAACTAAAAAGACAGAAAGAAAGCGAGCATATCTTGAGAAAATCAAAGAACAGTTAAAAAATAGTGTGTCACAGGCAAAAAGAATAAAAAAAGAGAGGCACATAAATACATTCTGAGAAACATTCCACAATTCGTAAAATAATGGAATGTGAGTTGTTTCGAATGGAATTTTTTTGCTACTTCGCATGGAAAAGAAGCGGTGGACGGTATTGGCGCTGTTATTAAGCGAAAAGTTTGGCAACTAGTAAAAGCCCAAAAACCTCATCTTAAAAAACCTTCGAGATTTTCACAAATTAGCAAAAAAAAAACATATAAATAGCGTTTTTCAATTTACGTTGGTAAAAATTATGTCAAAACTATCAAAAATATTGGATAAATGTAAAAAATATTCCAGCTCTTAAATCATCATTTTTTCGGGCTTTTCCAATGACAATACTCTAAGAGTAGCTCTAACAGCTGGGTCTATTAAGCATAAGATACAATGTTAAACGGTTAAATAAACAAATTAATAAATGAATATAAGTAATATAAGAGTAATTAAATATTCTATAATTTTTTTGTTACTAATAAATTAATAATTACAAGGTTAAAAAGATTTTTAAATACATGAATGTTTTTTATATACACAATTTGGTTTAATGGAAAAAGTGTAACGTCCGTAACAGACAAAAATTAAGATTTTTGTTCAACGGGACTACTAAGCCTTCTTTTCTAAGCTGGATTGATATGGTCATATATTCCACTTAATTTTTTGTATTTGGACTTTTTTTTGTTTATTATGACAAATTAGCTAAAAAATGTGCAAAAGCGCATAAGTCTCAAAGTCGACTTCCATTTTTTGTAACGTCCTTAACGGAACTTTAAGCTACCATAATTTTTTTTCAAAAACAGTTAACCTTTAAGTTTAAACAAGTTTTAAAGTACTCCCAAAGAACTGCATTTTGCAAAAAATTTCATGAAAATATTCCAATGTTAACGCCAGCTGTGTCAATCTTAACAAGCAAATTTGCGTGCGAATGTAACGTCCGTAACGCAGGATTAGCCCATATGTAAGAATAGGTCTAATTAGAGCTTGATATACTAGTATTTTAACTTTGTTATTAATATATTTAGAGTGAAATAATGGTCTATACGATAAATACGCTTTTTTTGATTTGGCTAAGATTTCATTAACATGAAAGTTGAAGTATAAAAATTTATCAAGGTAAACACCCAAATATTTTACTACTTCCTTGACAGGTATATTGCAATTATGTAAATTAGACTTTATTTGAAAGTCTTTCCATTTTTTCTTATATCATAATTGCATTTGTTTACTGGTGGTCTAAAAAGTATAGTTTCACATTTTTGCGCGTTTATTTTCATATTCCAGTCAATTGCATATTGTTCGACTTTATTGTATGCGATTTGTAAATTTGTTTTGATTTTTTTACAAGAAAAATAGAAAGAAAAAAATTAATTATAAACAATTAAAGTTAATTTATAATTTTGAATTGTTAGATAGGGCTTTTCGCGTTTTAGGAAACGTTATATAGGTAACGTTATAAAAATATGTTTCTGTCTCTTTTTATCTTTTGATCCAGAATAGATGACTCAGGCAAAAGACTCATTAAAACTACGGATGTTGTTTCTCTTGTAAGTTAATAATTGTAAACATTCGCTGTCAAACCAACTCAAACTGCGAAAAGTTGTTCGCAAATGATCGTTTTTTGTTCGGTAGTTTTTGGTCTCGACTGCAGTTTTATAAATCCTGATTACAAAATCATATAGATCAGATGTTCGTAAAACACAGTGTGGACTAAACTAACCTTAGGGGTCTATATTGATGTTAAGCTATTTGGTTTTTCGGTATCGGCTTTTTAATTATATCGGTATCGGTAAACCGGTATATTTAATAGGATATAGGTACTGGAAGACCTCTATTGCGCCAACGACATCTGTCTCTTATCATACAGACATAATGATATCCAAGATTTTATACAGGCAGAGGCGTCTAAAGCTGGTCTTAAAACGAACATCGGCAAAACGAAAATTATTCTAATCAAAGCCCAAATACAACGTATCTACAAACCAGGAATCATAACCTGGAAGATGTAGCAACATTCTGTTAAATAGCAAGCATGCTGAATGCTTCCGGCTGATCCAGTGTTTACAAGCGAAAAATTTAAAATGCCAGCAACCAATCGCTTCAAACGCTTCTGTACAGCTGCGAGTCATGGAATGCAACAATTAGGGATGGCAACGCAATCCAGAAATGTATCAATCGCTGTCCACAACGCATCCTGAAAATATTTTGGCCAGCCAAAATCTCCGACAAATCCCTATCGCAGAGAATAAAACAAACCCCAGTCAAAACGTTAATTCTCTGAAGAAAATGGAGATGGATTGGGCGAAAACCTGTGGAGGCCGAAAGGCGATATCACAAAAGCAGCAATTGAACAGAACCCACAGGGACGACAAGCTCATACGTGGAGAATACAAATAGAGAAGGAAGCTGCAGCACACAATATGAGTTGGAGTCAAGATAGATGTCAATTGAAATGATTTGTTTTAGCTCAATGATCCTCGATGGATCGAAAAGGAACTAATAATAAAATTTAGAAATTTTCACAAATTTTTTACAGAGGATGGTCTAACCATAATGCACGTTGTTAATTGTAATACAAATCTTAACGTTCAACGTTTTTTGTTCAACTTAATTTGACATTTCTTTGTTACAGTGTTTGACAAATTCTTGCATGGAAAGGTACACAATTGAGCAGCTAGGTAAGATTGTTAAAGCCTTTTACGAAAATGGCCGTTCAAATCAAAATGCATTTCGTGCACTTCGGGATTTTTTTGTCCGCATAATCGACCAAATTTGTCAACAATCAGGAGAATTGCGCGCAAATTTCAGCAAACCGGGTATGTAGTAAATATGAACACACTTGTGCATGCTCGGCCAGTTCTTTCTGCGGAAAACATTGCTGTTGTTCGCGATAGTGTGGCAGAAGATCCGTAAACCTCGAATTCTACGCATGGTTGGTTGAACACACAGAAGTGAATGGTGACTTTACAAAAGACATTATATTCACCGACGAGGGACACTTTCACTTCAATTGATTCATTAACAAGCAGAATTTCCGCATTCAGGCAAATGAGAATCCACGAGTGATTGTTTAAAAGCCGATGCATCCACAAAGAGTGTTTATTTGGTGCGAGATGATAACGGACTTCTTGTAGCCAGAAATTGACGATATAGACCTGGATGATACGTAGTTCCAAAAGGATGGGGACACTTGCCACACACCCAACGAAACAATGGGTCTTTGGCGCGAGAAATTTAATGTCCTCTCATTTCGGCACATTAACGACATTGAGCTTCAATTATGTCTCAGAGCCATTGAAAATATGGCCCATCGGATAGGGGTATGCCATCGAAGCCGTGTCGAATATTTGTCCGATATTTTGTTTTACAAATGATAGTCATAGATTCTTCTATCATAATAAAAAAATATCAAAATAATTATCTGAAATCTTTCTGTGTTATTCACAAAATAACACCGTACGTTTTGGTTAGACCACCCTTTATTATAAATTTAATAGTTTTAAAATCTCATTGGAATAGTTTCTTTGCATTATAATCCGTTCTCTTCCTAAAATACTGTTTAAGGACACAAACTTAGGAGACGTTAAAACAGTCCCTTTTAAATACTAAATTTCTTTTAATTCCAAAGGAAATTTCTAATTTACCCACTTGCTTTTTATATCTCCCAAAAAAGCAATCGCAAACAATATCTATAACCCAAACATGAGACCATCATCATCAACAGCAGCATGTGGCATGTAGCATGTTTATACCTAATAGCAGTGTTAGTATCGTATAATCATGTCATGATACCGATACTAAACTGACACTTTGACATCGACTTAACCCTAAAAACTGCTGTGTTGCGTTCAAAAAACAGAGGAGATTTTCAACTCCAAAAACGCACACACACATACACCAACAAATATGTGTACCGTTAAATAACTTCGTATGTATTAGTTATCTACTGTATCTGCGTGAAAAACATGAATTTTGCTAAAATGGTATTAAGGTAAGCTAAAACAATAAACTTGATTTGTTCTCCTGCTACTTCTTTATTAACAGGAATTAAGCTCAAAATTTTGTGTTCTTTCTCCCCAAAACACCCAAAAAAAAGGAGCAACCTCATCCTCGTCATCATTGAATGTTTGCAAACGCCATCTGTTTGGCTTGTTTATCGAGTAACAACAACATTGTTTTACTGCAAACATATACATATGGATGTGTGGCACTCTTATCTGGGTGTGTGTGCGTATGTACATGTATGAGTGTGTTTGTGTGTTAAGTCCACTGGAGCCGGGGGTACTTTGTCGAAGGGCATTAAAGTTTTAATATGTTAAAAAGCTTAAATGTGTATTACGTTTAAATACCTTTTAATTGACATGATTTGTTTTATTTGTGCTCATGTAAAAGAGTAACCGAGTAGAAGGAGTCACATCGTGTTTTTGCTGATGTTGTGCACAGGTCAATGGTTATTTTATGGAGACATTAGTTTTAATTTCAGTTTGAGTTTAGTTTTATTTAAAAACTTTTTTATAATTAATAGTGTTGGAATTAAATAACAAATAAATTCCAGACAAACACACTTTGGTCTCCATTGAATAACAATATTATGAGAGCGTTAAGAGAAAAAGGATTAGGAAATTAATTTTCAATATTAAAAGGATTAAAAGGATTAAGGTCAATTGTTTTGAAGGCAAATTAAAACAGAACAACTGAAATTAATTACACACAGACTGTGCTTAAAGAACTTTAAAAATCTTACTGTAAGCACGTTGGTGCACTTATAGAACGTTTAAAAACGTGTCATATGTTTTTCCCCTACATAAAAAAAGCAAAAGTATACATCATGGTGGAATAAGTAGGTGTCATCGTTACGGCAACAAATACAACATTACAACAAAAATGGAAATTTTATCACCGTTTACGTCAAAAAATACTTAAACAAAAATTAAAACGTGCCGCTGAACGTGATGAAATAAATAAATTTTTAGCCAATTTTTGTTTAATTATGGTCAATATCTTATTTATTTCAATTTAAAATTATGAAAAACTTGAATAAAATACAATAATCACAGCACAAAACGTGGACTTGTTGTAAACATAAACAAACCTTTGACATAAACCTAGACAACCCTGCAAATAAAATTGGACCACCTGATCCATTTTGATAAAATGGACTACTCCATGGACTGGTCCGGTATAATGCAAGCTTGATTATGTCATTGTTAAAAAGTGTTTGTACCCTACAGATAATATTGGACTATGTGGTCCATTGTGTCTTAAATGAACTACTTACAACATGGTCCAATGTACTGTTGTATGGACCATGTTATAATAAATTAACATGCAGTGCTGCCAACAACTGCATGATGTATATTTTTCTAGAGTTTACAGTATTACACATTGGTAGCCCGGATGGTGTCCACTATTAATTGTTTATTTAAAAGTGAAAGTTTGTGAAATTTGTGGAAAAAAGGTAAAAATAATTAAAAATACCAAGTAAATATATTAAGACATAGCAATAATAGACTAGAGTACACATCATAAAAGGAAATTAGTAAAAAATTAAAAAGAAATATGCTTAAACTACCCCTTAATTGTACTCCATACTGTAATAACATGGAGTACTTTTAAAACTAACCCACTTTAGTACTCCATGGAGTAATTTAGGGACTACTTCGGTGGGTTATATGGTCCCCTCCTAGGACATCGCAATGTTCTAGGAGGGGTAGTTTTGGAGTACTTCTTTATGGACTACTCTTTACATGCATGTATGGACTAGTCTCTTTATCTGCAGGGTAGTGAGACGACATGTCTTCGTTTTTTAACGATTTGCTTTCGTTTTTAAACGACTAATCTTCTTGAGTATACCATGGAGTTGTTTTAACACTACTCCTTTGTAGTCCAAAGGTGGGTTATATGGTCCTGCCCTAGGACACCGTAATGTTAAATAGACCATGTTTTTTCCATTCGTTTGGGTTACTTTTGGACTAGTCCTGGTCCCTTGTGGGCTACTCTTTACACGAGTGTTTCGACTGGTCCTATTATTTGTAGGATAGCAATGCATCGTCATATGGCGTAGTGCTGCCACCTGTTTATTTCAACGTTCGCCTAACTCAGCCTTAAACTTTAGGCATTTTACGAGATAATGAAAGAAAGACCACAGAACACACTGACATTAGTTTTGCATATGAAAAAAGTTCAAATGTTACCAAATCAACAATATCAACAAGGTGTTGATATCATAAATCCGTCATTTAATCTTTTTTGTTAAACAAAACGTGCTTTTTTATTTTATCTATATCTGTCTATCTATCTATCTTCTATATATATAAAACAGGATGTGTGTATGTATGTATCGTATGGACTCCAAAACGGCTGGGCCGATTTTGATGAAATTTTCAGGGTATCTTCAGAATATTCAGGCGGGTGACACTGTGAAGTCTGATTTTTGATTGTCGGTGTGCGGGCGGAGGGGCATGGCAAAATCCAATTTTGATATTAGAACACCAATGACATCTATATAATTTGGACGATTTTTTCCTTAAATTATCGCCATGGTCCAACTTTGATTTATACGAATAAAAAATTTTGCCCCGCCCACTTTTTACTAATTACCTATAATAACGAAAATGGCTCCATCGATTTGACAAATTTTTCTTTGAAATGTTCGTATTAGTCCATTTTACGTTTTCATCGAAAGAAAAATGTACCACGCCTACTTTTACGCCCACTTTTTCTATTAAGTGCATAACTTGAGAACGGCTTGACCGATTTGGACGATTTTTTCTTTAAAATCATCGCCATGGTCTAACTTAGGTTTTACGGAAAGAAAATTTTGTGCCGCCCACTTTAACGCCCCTTTTTTTGATTTACCTAAAATCAGAAAACGGCTCCATCGATTTGACTAATTTTTCTTTCAAATGTTCGTATCTTTTTAACGGATTTTAAAAATCGAACGCAAAACTTTTTCCTTATTTGGACAGGACAACGTTTGTCGGGTCAGCTAGTTTATACATAAAAATGGTATGATATCAAACATCCTTAACATTTAAAGTGGGGACTTATTGCAGTTTAATGCATCTATAGATAAGTAAAAAAACTTGTTACCATTTCCAGTACCCATCAGAGAACTGCAAAATCACAATTTTTCTTGATTTATTCATACGCTAAAATTTACATTCACTCTATGCTTGCAAAACAACGTTGGTAATTTTTACATCGTTTCGTACACATTTGATTTTTGCATTTATTCGTTTTTTATTGAAAGAGCTTTATTTGCATTTTTGTTGCTCACGCAATATAACACAACTGTGTAAATTCAAAAGAACACATACTTATACTTTTGCAGTCAAGTAGTCATTTTCCACTCGATGAGACGCTTGTTAACATTAACAACAATAACAACAATAAACCACTCTCATGCTTTTTTAAAATTAACAACAATAAAAACAACAATAACAAGAATACATTGTACCTACATACAGAACTACTGTACTTTTTAAGATAAAAAAAGTCTGTTTCTATGGAAATTGTTTGTATGTATGTATGTACCTACATATGTGCGTTTAGTTTCATTTAAATTTTTTTTCTTGTACTACATAGTTAATGCTGAATGAATACATGAGTAATAATTGCTTCATTTCTGGCTTTTTTGTTTGTATTTTTTTTTTTTCTTTACCAAAACAATCATTGTCGCAAAGAACACACAAACATCTTTATTAAAAAACGAAACTAACGATTGTATAAATAACAAAGCACGATGTGCAATATTTGAATGACTGCAAACCAGCAGCGAATATTTGCGGTTGCGCAAGTTTGATTGTATGACCGCAAGCGAGTGTATGTGTATTTGTTGTTTATTAAATGCGATTTTTTTCAATCGCATAAAGCTGTTCTCTGGTACCCATGTTCTGCAGCAATAGTGAGAACTTTTCGCATCGAAAAGATGTGAAACAAAATATTCCATCGTTTCTCGAAAAGTAAGAAAAAAGTGTGTCTATAGCTCATGTCGAAAACTATCAAACGAGATTACGTCGTTATGTTATAAATGACTTAACATTGCACTCGAAGCCGATGTTACATAGCAGACTTCGAGAACGTCGGTAACAACATCGTTGACGGTGACCAAATTGAACATTTTCCAACGATGGCGGCGAAAATACAACCGTCGGCTATACCAAATAATGTAAAGTGAAACTTTAATGTTTGTTGTTTGCAAAGGAGCTTTGAACACTTTCGTATATTTTATAAAAACTTTAAAAGCAAAATAATTAAACAATAAAAAAATGTGCCAAGAACAAAATAGTATTATTTATTATTCTTTGCATTTTGCATTTTTAATTGTTTTTAGTGTTAACATTTTTTTTTTCGCCCCATTTTTATTCGTGAGTTTATTTGACAGTTCAAAGCGGGATCTTTTTTCACAAAAATGTTACAGACACGCTTTTTCTGTAAATTGGCGAGTAATTTTCTTATGTGACAGCCGGTACTCGCCAAAAAAAGTTACAGACACAGTAAAGTGAGAAAAACTGTTGTTTGTTTCAATATATTTTTGTTTCATTTCTCACATTTCAATCGAAATGTTTCTCGACGCGAGAGTTACAAACATGGGCACAGATTCATAAAGTTGTTTAAGGGGTCGAAATAAATAAACCTCAATTTTTCAAAACTTTGATATAAGCAGAAAAGTAAGTTTTGTTTTGCGGCTCCTCAAATATCGGTGATATTTTACTAACGATACGAAGATACTTCTTAGAGGTTATTTGAGCAAAATATTTAATTATCAGTGCTTATTTTTTGCATAACAAACAGAATAATTAAATTGTTTCTTTTAATTATATTTTGGCCAAAACATTAAAAAAACCGAAGAAAAGGAGGGAGGCAACATGTAAATAAAATTGCAAAATGATAATTACAGCAAATTTCGAACCACCAGTACCACTGGTTAAAGATTTATGTTTGACTGTTGGGTGGCAGGCACCGCAGTGGTGCAGAGGTTAGAACTCAAATAATTCTGATGAAAGAATGTGGTGATTCTTGAATTATGTAAATTCAACCAACGTTCGAGCCCCAGCTCAGCCAAAAAAAATTATCAATATATTTTAATAAAATTTCATGTTGTAAAAATTCCTTCCTTCAGTAAAAACAATTTAATGAAAATTAAATTTGATGAACTCAGGCCTAACTAAAAATATCAAAAATTAAAAATTTAACAGTTTAACTAAAAATCACAATTGTTCTTAAACATTTTATAACCCGATTATCCGGTTCGAGCTGAAATGGTCTAAAGACGAATAAACGAAAAGCATGTTAAATAAATACATATCATTACCTTAATTGCAAACGGACGTAACAACACTTAAATTTTTTTTACAGAAGAAGCAAAAAACTGTACAAAATCAATAATAATAAAGTATTCTTGAAGTTTGCATTTTCATTTGAAATTTTTACGTCATAACGTCCGTTTGCATTTAAAGACGATTTTTTTTATTAAGACTTGAAATTCTAGTCTACATTTTAGAAAGATATCATAAATACGCTTTATAAAAGATTGTATGTAACACACGAGTACCTTTTGGACAATGTAAATTCCCGAAATTGAATTATTCTTATGTGTTTTATGTTTGTTGCACGGCTAATAGAGGTAAGTTTTAAAGCCCTGCACGAATGCATTTGTTTCTTTTTTACAGTTCTCCACACCAAGTTATTGTTGTGTCAAATACTGTGTTTTTTTTTTAATCAGTTCGAATGATAAACAATGAAAAACCGAATTAATTTTAAACAGCAGTTGGTTTCAAACAACTCGTTGTTAGGCAGTAGTTTGATTTAAAAAAACAAATCAACGCAATGTATAATTCGATGTGAAAGAAAACATAACACACAACTAGGGATGAAACGATACCTCTAAGGTATCGATACTTTTACTCGATGTGGTATCGCTCGTAAAGTATCGATACCCACTCAGTATCGAAAAAAAAGTATCGATACTTACTTGTATCGATACTTGTATCGGTTTGTATGATAAAAGAATAGAAAGAAGCATTTATAAACGTTCTTATTAGTGTTTTAGTACTATATAATACAATAAGAACTACGACCCTTTAAAAACGAAAAGTTTAAAAATTTAGACCACTTTTTGTTACCACCTAGTACCAATTCCTTTCCGAAAAGTCTTTTTTTATCTTAGGAAACGAAATTTTATAGAACGTTCAGGATAACATCCTTCATTCACCTTTTATTCCGAAAATCAACAATATCACTGCACGCAAAGAAAAAACATGGTTGATGCAACCACAATCGCAAACTATCATTAATGTTTGTGGTTATGATTGTGTCAAACACGTATTTAGTAACAATATATGTTCAGACATAATGTTAATAGCTTGTTATTGTCTCAAACATATTATTATGTTTAGAAGAAAAACGCAAACGATCTTTCAAACCATGTTTCTATATTTCCTAACACCATGCAACATGTCTATTTCAACATGTTGCATGGATTTCGCAATAAAACCAAACAAAATTTTATTTCGAAAAAGGTATTTTTTATTAATAAATTTATGTACATATTCTTTTTATTATATCTAGTATTGGGCAAAATCTTTCATTTATGTGAATCTTTCATTCTCTTTCAGAAAGGTAAGTGAATTAATTCATTATTTTCTTTCACCTTTCTAAATCACAAACAGCTTTCAGAAGTGTCAAGTTCGTTTGAGGAAAGACTAAATTGATATTTTTAAAACAAAAACGTATTTTTATAGTTAATAGAAATTAGATTTAAAGTTAAAGTTAAAGAGTTGTTTTAGAAAAATTTAAGTATAAAATAAGCACACATTTAGTATGTTTATGTATGTATGTAAAAGTTTAGATTGCTCTTATTGTCATTCGCTAAAAAAAGTTAAAAAAAACTTAACTTCAATAGAAGGGAAGAAGCATAACAAACAAGATAGACATAAAGCAGAATATGAAAGAATACAAGATGAAACCGAAAGATGAAAGAAATGGAAAGAAAATACGGAAATATTTCATTCTTTCACTTAAGTGAATCATTCAGTTGAAGTTATTCATTCAAGAACGACACAAGCCTAATTATGAGTGTGTTTTAATTAAAAAATTGTATATAACGTTTTTGAGGTACAAATATATTTAATGAAATCAGCATATATGCTTGCCTTGATGACTTCTTTTTGAAAATCCTTGTTGTTTTACTTCGGCACGCAATCACACTTTTTAATATATTTTTTTCCGTACGTACTAGAGTTGTCAACCGATTAAGAATAATTCGATTAATCGATCAAACAAAAACAAGCTCTTGTTCGAATAATTTTAAAATGCCGATTTTCGAATAACGAATAAATCGATTAAATTATGTCGATTAATCGAACAATTTTTTTTTATTAAAACATAAATTTATAATAAAAGACATAAGAAATAAAAGCTTAGAATTTGATTTATGCTCATACGTTTTTAGCGATTTTATACAAAATGTAGAAAAGGTAAAAAATATTGCAGATATAGTCCTGATTGTAATTAATCTCAATGTTTAGTAAGCAAAAACCGTGTTGAGTATTCATAGTATTTCAAAAAGTGTATTTTATGCTCTTATTAAACAAATCTTTGACCAACAATTGTAACAGCTGTTTTCTTTTAAAATCAAAAAATTTTCAAGAAATGGGATCGTTCACTCTCGGGTAAAAAACTTAGAAAAAAAGCTAAAAAATACAGAGCTGTTATTGTTTTATACATATATATTTTGTAAATTATATAAAACTTTGCCATTCGCGCAATGCTATGTTCACACTTGAGTTTTTAAACGCGTTTGAGCAAAATGTTGATTAAGTTAATCAGAGCCGCTCACATTACATTTGAGATGATAAAGATGACAGTAGATTTAAAAAAAAAAACAGAACAAACAAATTTATATTTCTTTAAAGTTTCAAAAATGGATACAAATACTTTTACAAAGTTATCAGAAGATTATTTTAAATATATTACAATTGTGAAAATTTTTGAATTATTTAAGGAAAAATAAAAACATTAAAAAGAGATCTAGGTCAGTTGTACACGTAAGGGGAACGTTCATGGTGACCGCTTGATTCGATGTGATTAATGAAGTGATTTAGTTGCAAACATGTCAATTTGAAGTGATTAACAAAGCACTTCAATATATGGTTAATCATAGATTTTGATGTGATAAGAACTTAATCACGTTCGAGTTGCTTAAACGCGTTTAAGAACCCAAGTGTGAACATAGTATAAGTGATACAATATTACCATTGAAAACGATGTAGTATAAGATAATCCATCGACATCAAAAAATGCCGAACTTGTTCCAATGGAAAAATACATTAAGGGCCATTATTATAACTTGGCGTTAGCTGTCATCCGACAGTTAACAGACGCTTTTTGGTCTTAATCTTAACTTTAGCTAACTTCAAGTTGTAATAATGGCCCTAAGACAGACAGCGGTTGTTATATAGAAGAAATTGTACGCAGAAGTTTGGCTGAAGATGGAAGGTCGCAACCCCTTTATGGAGTTAAGATGAAAAGTTGTACGCATCAAAAATATAAGAAGTCATAGTGGATTTGAGAAAAAACAAAGAAAAAAATGGAAGATTTTCCATAGTTGTAAACGGACGGATGTATCTTATTTACAAAATGTAATTTTTTTTTTATTTTTTTATTCGTTATTCTCATCGATTAATCGAATAATTTTTCAGATTTAATCGTTTGATCGAACGAACAAAAACAATTATTTGAATTATTCGAACAAAGCTGAAAGGCGAATAATTGACAACTCTAGTACGTACACTTAAGAACGTATAATAACTTATATCGTTTGGAAGGTAGAATGGCCTTTTTCTCCCCGAAAAACAATTTAGTTATTTTGTTTTATTTTCATTCATGCGGCCCGATGAAACGCTCGCGGACGGACCTTTTGTTTTGTTTTTACCTTTTGTGTGCGACTAACATTATGATTTTATTGATATAGTTGAAAATAAATATTATAGTAGCAAACATTTCACATAATCTAATATGTTTAGCTAGACCAGAGTAACATTTTTAGGTATTAAACACCATATAATATTATTATAGCGAATTAAAAAATGTTAAGGACAAAAATTCTTTTTTGTAGTTATATTAGGACTATAATTAATTTATTGGGGTAAACATATTAGGCAAATATGAACAAAAATGGTCGTAGTGACCACCCATTTATCATGTTTTTTCTCTGCGTGTGTGTATTTATTTTATATGTAAATATGTATTTTATTTTAAATTGGTAAATATATAATAAAGTGTGGTAAAACCATAATCTACGATGTTAATTGTCAGTTACAGCTTAACGTCAAGTTTTTTGCGCAACTTAATTTGACCTTTCTTTGTTTCAGTATTTGACAGCTTCTACCATTGAGAGGTACACAATTCAGCAGCACCAAGGTATATTTATAGCAGGTAGTCTCGGAAAGCCAGCTGGTTATTTTTTATTTGCTTGTTTTGCGATACAAACTGTCAAATGTTGTATAGTAAACAAGTTTTTTGTCTCTTTTCAACCCCTTTGCTGTTTGACAGTTCGTATCGCAAAACACCAATAAAAAGCCCTGTTGTTTGTTTTATTGTACAATTGTTTAATCTCGCGGCTACCTGCTATAAATATACCTTGAGCAGCGCGTTAAGATTGTTAAAGCCTTTTACGAAAATGGTCGTTCAATCAAAATGCATTTCTTGCACATCGTGATTTTTTTGGTCAGCATAATCGACAAAATGTTTCAACAATCGGGAGAATTGTGCACAAAATTCAGCCAACCGGGTCTGAATAAAATATAAAAACAAATGTACATGCTCGCCCAGTTAGTTGTGCGGCTGGCGGCGTTATCGTACTTCTTCGAAAATGAGGTCGGCCAAGCAATTACCGTGAATGGTGTTCGCTATCGCGAGATGATAACGGACTTCCTATAGCCATAAATTGAGGAAATGGACCTAGACGATTTGTGGTTTATACACACAGAAAAAAATCAAGTTAAAAACGTCGAAAACAAGGTTGATTTAAATTTTTTCGGTGGTGATTTTGCTTCATACGGGCTTCATGTTAATTCAACCTGATTTTACAATAACTGCGAACAACATTTTTTTCTTTTGATATAACTATAATTCATGTTAATTTAACATTGCAGTAAAGTTAGAGCAAAATGTAATTTATATTGAAATAACAATCGGAATCACGTTGAATGAAAGTTATTTCCAGTTGAAACAACGTGAATTTCATGTAGAATCAAATGGGTTTGAGTGTATTTTAACAGTGTGAAGAAGCTTCAGACAACATTTGCATTTATGTAAGAATAATTCAAAACCCTGTAACACATGTTTCACTTATTTTGTATTCTCCTTTGTTTACAGAAGCATCAGCAGAATCGCCCGATATGGTCATCATTCTACTTTGAAAACTTGATGTACTATTTAAATAAACAATTTTAATTAAAAGAATACGGGAATTGTCTTCTTTTTATAGCATATTTTAAAAGTGAAAATAAAAAATGTACATAATTAAGTAGGTATGCATGTTAATTTAACAAGATAAACTTTTGATTTTAATACAAAACAGGTTTTTATGGGTTCAATATTGAATCCAGATTTATTTATATTTTAATATTTTTTTAACAGTGAATAATATTAAAAAAACGTAATTTAAGGTTATTTTGATATTTTTTATTAAAAATTAATATGAAATAATGATAAATTTAAGTAAAGGGCATAATTTTTCTGAAATTTAACATGATTCTCAATCAACATTTTTCCATGTTAATTTTACATGGGTATTTTTTTTCTGTGTGTAGGTGTTAACTGGTCAAACGGTTTTTTGACACCGTTACTATTGCTCCAGCTTTGGAAAATAATCAAAAATTTAAGATTAATTTTAATACCAAAGTGAAACGATTAGTTTTGACCGATACCGATTATTTTTTTTTTCGATACTACTTGTTACTCGGTTGCTAGGTATCGATTACAAAAATACTTGGTACTTATATAAAAGTATCGAATATGTACTTGTATTTACTCGTATCGTTTCATCCCTACACACAACAATTGTGAGTCTATAACAGGGAATTCCATTTCTTTGCACAATTGTGTATACCACTACTAACGCATATTTTTTATGCTCATCAATTCAGTCGTCGATGTGACTTCGACAAGTGTACAAAAAGTGTAAAAAATAAGATAATTCATTTCATCTATTTTGTAACTGTTGTTTGGTGTGATTCGTGCGATTCGTGTGATTTCGTGTAGTTTGTGTTATTCGTTTGTTTCGTTGTTGTGTGGAGTATATTTCGTGCTCTTAACACTTCGTATTTGGTCGTTTATAACACACTAATTTAAATTCATTTCCATTTGTGTGTTTATATTTTGTTCGTGTTTTATGTGTTTTTCACAATACAGAATTTAATTGGTTAGCAAAAAGCAATCGACAATCAGTAGTTGAAAAACAAACGAATGTTTTAAAACGGCATTCAAATGCATTCGTACAGGGCTTAAGTAAGTATTATTAATACAAACTTAAAACTTTTCAAAGAGAAAGAAGGCACATAAAAATTAAAAAAAAATTACGAAAAAGTCACAGCAACAAGCTACACAGATTAAACGTTTAATCAAGTAAATAAAAGGTTTCATCACGTGAATTAAACCTTTAATTGATGCCATTAATTTGTTTACTGGTGCAAATTTAACTAATTTTTTAATTTATATCATAAATTTTTTAACTGAAATTAGTTTTTATTTTTTTTTTCTGTTAAATCCAAAAAAAGTTCATTTCATATTAAAAAAAATTTTGCTTTTTTGTGTTAATATTTCTATGAATGAATTAATTAAAATAAACAAAAACTTGTCATCTTTTGGTCGCTAGATTCTTATGGAAATATATTTACCCCTGAACAGGCGCGGATCCAGCTTGAGCCTTAGGGGGGGGGGGGGAAATTTTGTATGATACAAAAAAGTAAAAAATTTTTTTTTAAAAGTTTATTAAAAACCATTCTGGTGTTTTCTTTTCTACAAAAACATGTGACATTTTATTGAAAAAAATGCAATTTGGTTAGAATAAAATAAGCCACCCTTTTCAGGAGCAAAATTTTAAGAAACTTGGTGTGTGTTTTTTAAAAATTTTGATTTTTATAATAAAATGTCACATTTTTTTTTAGAAAAGAAAACACCATAAGTGTATATTATATTAAAAAATCTCAACAATAAGGTTAAATAAAACATAAGATCACTTCAATATAAATTAAAATAAATTACTTTTTTCAATATGCAAATTATGATTTCCTTGTGAGGCAAATTTAGATAGAACAGCCATGATTTTTTCGACGTATGTAGGAAATTACCTCTCGCTCATAGCATTACTGACGAGCACGAAAATTTGAAATATTTTTCTTAGATTTGGGTAGATACAACATCTACATCGTTACCTGATGGATTTTCAGATATTTTTCATGTTTGTTGACAATGCAACAGTTCAGGCCCAAGTTTAGATGTTAGTAGGTGTTTATCTCTTTTATCAAATATAATCAGCTCATCAGCTAGTTGTGGTTTTAAAAGTTTTGTAGCTGTATATGACTTGACTACACTTTGAGGTAGAAGTTTAGGTATGTTCTATACACTTAGGATATCTATTGGGAAAGGTCTTTTAAAATCTTCTAATATATAATTCAATAATGTAGGAATGTAGCCTACAACTCGATATAAATCTTCAACATTTTGGATGTGATTATTTCGTTCAAATCCTGTTTTTTCGATTGGAACCTGGATTTAAACGCAAATAACTGTAACTTTTTCAAAAATCGCTTTAAATTGTTCTGCGGCTTTATTTATTTTCTCTTCAAGGCACATGATTAAAGTTTTGATAAGGCTTGATTCTTTTTAATACTTTGATGATACTACGCGGCTATGTTACAATAAGTATCACACTTATATTCAGCAAATAAATTCGAAAGTACTAAGTTAGTTATTTAATATAAAGGGAGAGATACTACCTTTGCACTCAGATATTTTTTCCAAAACTTCCACTATATGCTGTACACTTGTTGCAAAGTGTAAAATTGAGTCGTGACGGTCCACCCTTCTTGTCTCGCATAGTGTAGAGAATTTGGCTTCCAAATACTTTGCTAAAACTGCGTTTCGCTTGGGATGATTATATTTAAAAAATTTTGGTGTTTCTTAAACAAATGATATAGCTTTTTGTATTAATGGCACTTAATTGCTTTTAGAAATTGAGTAGTTTGATTTATGGGAATAACAAGGCGTTTGTTTCGCATTTGTCGCTTTTCCAGAATTGTTTAACAGCTCCATTTTCTGCTGACATTAGAGGACACCAATCTGTTCCAATTCCTACACAATTTTTTAGGTCAATACCAAAATTTGTCAAAGCTTTAAGAACTATTGATGATAATGCCTTCGCATCAATTGACACAGCAACGCCCACCATATCCTTTGAAGCCTCTTCAAATGCGTTTACAACAAAGCCAATAAGTTCTTCCCTAACAACTTTTTGTTGTATGTTGAAATATCTTAAAGATAAGGAAATCTGGCTTTTCAACGACAAATCCGTGCTTTCGTCAAAAATTATCGAATAGAATTTTGATTCATATACAGTTATTTTCGTTTAATTAAACACTGCTTATTTGAGTATCCCATTTTATTGCACTAAAAATCATGGAACCAAATCATTCAGTATAACTGTCTATGTTAAAATACCCGTTTAGTTGAGTTCCGTTTAATTACGTCAACCGCTTAATTATTTCGCAAAATAAGACCGCATTGTGAAAAACAAGAGCAAATGTTTCGGTTAATTGTTTCCGTCTATTTAATGTGTTTTTGCTTCCACAAACGTAAAAAAAATAATTTGCGGCAAACAAGATTGTACGATGAACGTAACTGATTTTTATTTTGTTTTAAAAAACCTAAACTATTTTTTAACTTAATAAAAGAAATGAGTTTTATTTTCGATCTACATATGGGTGTTTCGATTTTTTGTTTATTGCACATCTTGCGATTTTCGTTTTAATTGCGTCGGCGATTCAATTAACCGAGTACTGCTTAATTGAGTTTCCGTTTAATTGCGTCAAAAGTCGTGCCCAAGGTATATTTATAGCAGGTAGCCGCGAGATTACAACAATTTTACAATAAAACAAACAACAGGGCTTTTTATTGTTGTTTTGTGATACGACCTGTCAAACAGCAAAGGGGTTGAAAAGAGACAAAAAAGACAAAAGATAAAGACAAAAAACTTGTTTACCATACAACTTTTGACAGTTTGTATCACAAAACAAGCAAATAAAAAATAACCAGCTGGCATTCCGCGACTACCTGCTATAAATATACCTTGGTAGTGCCTTTTTAGAAACTCAATTAAGCGAAAATAACGTAACACATATATACAAAAATATTGCATATACTAAGGCTTATTACTTATTCAACCGCACGCATTATCAAGTCAAACGTTTAGTCTTTGGATATAGATGGCACCTACTAGGATTGAAAGTAGAATAATAAGTATTTCAATACGGTAAACTAGAAGTTTCATTGGAAATATCTATTTAATAACTATTAGGATTAAGATTTGGATACTTAGGCCCTAAATTTATAAAACGCAAACGCAATACAAAAATAACATTGAAAGCAAAAACATTATCAACAATTTGTCAACATTTTGTTGTTGCTTTCTACAGAAATACATACTGCGTTTTAAAACTATCAACGCCACAAGATATGCAGCGTTAAAAATTTAAAAATCCAATATGAATTTCTATAGAAAACAACAACAAAATTATGAAATATTTTCGATTTTGGTTTTGCTTTCAATATAATTGTTTGTTGCGTTTTACAAATTTAGGGCCTTATTGAAAATTTCGTTAGAGATTCAATAAAAAAAAAAAAAAACAATACTTCCATAAAATAAACAAAAGAAACTTGCTGGGATTTCCAAAAATTTTGTTCATTTAAAAAAATTGGGAATTCTTGTATTATCGAAATAAATAAAACATGTGTTTATAATTTAGGGGGGGGGGGGGGGGAATTTCCTTATTTCCCCAAACCCCCCTGATTGCGCGCCAGCCCCTGAAGAAGTTTGAAAAAAAGCGAACAAGACGTTGGGTAAAGCAAAAAAAAAAACCAGAATCAATAGTGATAACAAATATACATAAATGATCATAATTAGTAATTTATGTGAATCAATTAAAATTAATAACTAATACATATCAAAATAAAAATGTTCCTTTAAAAGAAATTTTGCTTATCTAAAACATATACACTCCTTCGTTTTAAATTATTTAGATTTCTTTCACCATAAATTTAATTTTTGCCAATCACTTTAACTCATCAACACCAGCATCACAATCAGCCAACCCAACCACTGCACTCAATTTGTGGTTAAATTACAATATTGGCAACAACAATTAAGCAACAAATAGACGATAAAAACTCAACTGAAAATAAAAATTATCAAACAAAACCAACTCACACATCCTGTTTAAAAAGAATAACAGAAAAAAAAGGAAACGTTTAATTTTCATAAATTCATATAAAAGCCCCGGTGCAAAGGAAACACACGTATAAATTTATAATAGATCAACACACCAACATAACCACACATCAATGTCATCATCAACACCGAGAAACATCATCGTCCTTATCATCATCATCATCGCCACCGTCACATCCAGTACACACACAAACATGCTCAGTTACATCTAAAATATTCATTTTTTATGCCTGACTACAGATGCCAATAGAACATGACTTGGGTTGATTGTTTCCATCAGCATATTGTTGTCTGTCAACAGTTCGGTGGAGAAAAAAAAACAAGGAAGGGGTGAGTAAAGAAAGAGGGACTCATAAAAAACATTCATAAAAAGTCATAACGAAAAAAAAAATTTTTTTTAAAGACAAAAAATGGAAATAAAACGTTACACATCCTGATATGATTTCACACCTCCGACGAATCCATGAAAATAAATGCACAATAGTCAATATTCTCCATCATTCACACACACACACACACAGAAACACACCTTCATTCTCATGTGCTTAAACGTTTTTGTACTCTTTATTCATGTGTGAGTATCTGTACGTTTTTATACTAATAAACACTTGTTCAACCATCAATTATTCACCAATTGAAAAATTACTCAACTAAGCGTGGATTGAAATTTTTAACAATTTTTTAATACTTTTTTCATTCACTACTTTTTTCGTTTTTGTTTTTTACTCCTGATAAACCAGAATATGATGCGATGGTTTTACTCGAACATAAACCAGAAATCCTTTACATTTGTACTTGTACGTGGGTTGATTAAAAAGTCACAGATGTGAAACACAAAAAACATGTAAAAATCAATTAAAATGGATAATCATTCAGGAAAGCAAATTTCGATATACCAAATGTTAGAATACAATTTGGTTTAAGGAATGATGTTTGACTATTGACGTCAGCAGTCGTCGATGGCTGCGAGTGTAAGACGGCAAATCCATCTGAGGAGATCGAGTGGTTGCGATCGAAACATGTCATGGTAACCTGCCGGCCGGGGTTCGAGCCCCAGCCACGTCAAGAATGAAAGATTATCAATAACAATTTTAATTAATTTTCATGTTGTAAAATTCCTTTCGTCATAAAAATAATTTAATGAAAAATTAAATTTCTTGAACTTAAGCCTAATTAAAAATTTGGATTAAAAACCATAAATAGTTCAACAAAATAACCACAATACTAATTATATGCAAGAATATTAATTTAGTTTTAATGATATCCTTTCAGTTCCTTTTTTCATAAATCTCGTACCACTCTAAAGGTGCATGTAGACGACATGTTTTTTACATCTGACTTGTCAAATTCTCAAGTCACATGTAATTGTGCATGTCTGTCAAAATTGCTGTTTTATAGAAGGTTTATAATATTCGGTCACAAACGTATATGTAATTTTCCTTTGACATTGTCTCTGTTTTTTTCGCATAGTTATTGCAAAAACCAAAATAAAAATGCCGCCACGAAAGTTTTTATTTACGCCGTAAAATAGCTTAGCCATCTTAACATATTTTTCTTTTAATTCAAAGATACCAATTTAGGATATTATAATGAAATGGTTTTTATATATATATTTACATAAATTCTATCCAATGGTACGATGATCATACATGTCTCGGTATTGTAAAATATTAACTTCAGCCGGCTAATGATTCCGTCAATAGTGGACGCCGCTGCCGGCTTCTTCTCGGCATAAATTTCTGATGTCAGATTGCTTGTCAGAAGAAAAAAGAGCACACTCTTATTGAAATTTTGTCAGATGACTTTGCATCTGACTTTTACAGAAGCATAGTTAAAAAGGTAACACACTACATGTATGTATTTTGCAGTGGGAAATTTGACATGTCAGATGACAAAAACATGTCGTGTACGGTCGCCTTAACCTGACTAAATTCTCGGATAAAAGTAAGTATCCAGAAAAACTTTAAACCGAATTTTGTTTATGCAACCCCAAACAGTTTGAAAGAATTTCGAAAAGGAGGTTCCACTATGATCAGAGTTCACATGCAAACGGTATTTTTTTTAAGCGCGAAGGAACTAAAGAAAGGGTTAGATGTCAACTATGGATGAAAAAATCGAGTTTTATTTTTTTGATGGTTTTTAAAATAGACGCTCTTTCTAATGCAGCAAATCGCAGTTTTCTAACTTCATTACTTTTTTCATAAGTAAGCTTTAAAATACACCTTTGATAAGAAAAAAGAAAAATTAATTTGTTAACCTTAAAATCGTTTTTCTCCAAAACTCATTTTTTGCCCATAGGTCCCTTTTAACTGAAACCGTCACATATGATTTTTTTCTTATTTCGCCTAAGTGGATTGATTAGGTTAGGTTAAATGGGTAGCCGTTACGACGACGACTCACTTGGGACCTAATAGCGGTCCCTTTGTGAAACCCCTAGCCAGTGACAAGAGTCAGCCAGTATTCACCAGACTATTCCCCAGAGGTCACTGCAATCTCGAACCAACCCGATTCACTGCAGAACAAGGAGATCGATTTCAATCCCGCATTGGACAAATCGTCCAGACATGGCAATTCCGGTCTCCCAAAATGCCTAAACCTAATGCCCCCTAGACCAGGGCATTGGCAGAGAAAGTGAAACACCGTCTCCTCCTCCTACTCCTCATCATGACAACTCCTACAGTAGTCATTATACGCAAGACCCATCCTCCTAGCATGAGTCCCTATCACCCAGTGCCCGTGATTACTGATATCGCTGTCCTCATACGGTCCCTGCCGAGACCGAGTAGTACGCGCGTTCTTGCCGCGTCATAACCAGGCTAGAGTCCTGGCCATCAAGCAGGTATGCTCCCCCTGCCATCACCCCTGAGCCCTTCTGTACGACTCCCGTCTGATGAGAGTCCTGCAGTGGGCCATTGAAGTGCCAATCAGGCCGTCGACGAACATGTCGTCCAAGAGACAGCCCCGTTTGGCCAGACTGTCCGCAGTATGGTTACCCAGGCACCCACTGTGCCCTGGTAACCATGTCAGCGTTACACTGGAATGTTTCGCGATCTCTCAAGTGGATTGATTTGTCAAGGGACCAACCTCCAGACCATTTATTATCTTTCACTCAAGTCCGTGAATGTTTAAAAACTCGCCAAAAAAGATAAAAGAAAACAAACAAACAAACAAACACACATACATGGCACAAACTATTTTGGTGAATATATTTCCCTATTTCGGTTCACAACTCAAATAATTTGATTTGTAATTTTTTTATTATGGTTTACAACTTTGCTATTGCGGTGAACAAAAACAACAAAAGTAATTACAACTCAACTGTGTTGAATTTTGTGAACAGTAAACGTGCCATATTTCATTTTAATGATATTCAATTAACGTTCCTTCATGGTTTAGTTGTCTAGGGGGTGTGTTAAGTTAGAAACTGAGAGTTCCCTGGTTAGAATCTTGGTTTTTTAAAAAGAACAATTTTTTTTAATATTTTTTTTTTTATGTTCTAAAAGCGATTTAAAAAAAAATATTTACCAGTTTTCGCTTTTTAAATTTTATTTATAATGAAGTTTTAAGTATTGTAAATATGTATGTATAGGTATGTAAAAATTATTTAGTTTTTGTCTAGTTGCTCTGTATTCTGCTCGCACAATGGTGAAGGGTATATACGATTCGGCACAGCCAAATATAGCACTCTAACTTGTTTTTAATTGCAAAAGTGTAGTATACCAAAAGAGTGACTTCTACTAAGTTTGAAGATTTTTACTATAACAGTTCTTAAGATATGCAATATTAAACATTGGCGTTTTATGGGGGGTACCTCTTCCCCCGCTCCTATATTATTGCAGTTTTGAGGCTCACAAGATCCTACTACCAAAAGTTCAACAAAATGCGTGCAGCGGCTCTTATTAATATTTGTATCTATGAGGGGTACTGCTCCGCCTCTGGCTACCCCGCCCATTTTTATATTGAAGTCTATAGTTTACCATAATAGTAGATTTAACCACGTTTGAAGACTTTCCCTTTAATAGTTCTACAGTTGAGAGATAATTAATATATGAATCATATGGGAGGTATTTCCTTCGCCCCCTGCGCCTACCCGCTTTATTTTTATTTTCAAAAGTGTAGTATACCACAAGAGTGACTTCTGAAAAGTTTGAACATTCTCACTATAACAGCTCTTAAGACATGCGATATTAAACATTGGCGTCCTATGGGGGTACCACTTCCCCTGCTGCTATTTTGTTTCAATTTTGGGGCTCAGAAGATCCAACTACTAAAAGTTCAACAAAATGCGTGCAGCGGCTCTTATTAATATTATTAATATTATTTATCATATTATTCATATGAGGGGTATTGCTCCTCCTCTGTCTACCCCGCTCATTTTTATATTGAAATTTATAGTTTACCATAATAGTAGCTTAAACCACGTTTGAAGACTCTCCCTTTAATAGTTCTTCAGTTGAGCGATATTTAATATATGCATCCTATATGAGGTATTTCCCCTCTGCGCCTACCCGCTTTATTTTTATTTTCAATAGTGTAGTATACCATAAGAGTGACTTCCACAATGTTTGAACATTCTCACTATAACAGTTCTTAAGATATGCGATATTACACATTGGCGTCCTATGGGGGGAACCACTTCCAGCGCTGCTATTTTATATCAATTTTGGGGCTCAGAAGATCCTCCTACCAAAAGTTCGACAAAATGCGTGCAGCGGCTCTTAAGATATGCGATATTTAATATTGGCATCCCCTGCCCCTATCGAAAAAATAAGTAGCCTACTTTATTTTTAGGGCTCACGTGATGTTACTGTAAAAATTTCAGGAAAATCGGTTCAGTAGTTTAGGAGTCTATAAGCCAACATACAAACAAACAAACATACAAACATTTTTCATTTTTATATATATAGAAGAAGATTGCGTCTGAAAATAGTCAGGTTAGATCTAATTTAATTTATTTATAAAAAATATTTTGATTTTAGGTTAATATTTATTTTTTAAATTTGTTTTAAATCAGCTGATTCAAAATAGCACACTAAATTATGAAGGGTTGTTCAGAACAGTCGTATTTTTTCATGTTATTATTTTAAGACAAACATATGACTTTATGACACCCTGTGAATCCCCTAAATGTATTGATCCTTAAAATAAAAAAAAAATTTGTGTTATTTATTTAACAATTTCATAATCAATGGTGCTTAAAAACCCTTTTCTGAGAATCGCGTTAAATCCCATACATCTTTTAAGAACTGTTAACACCACCAATATATCAATAATTAGCCGTAACTGAGAAAAGAATTTTTAAAATATGACTTCCTTTAATGATCTCACAAAATGTCTTTGTATGGGTTAACACTCTAAAAGTTTGCTTTTAGAAAGTTTATTGTTGAGAGGGGGCCAAGAATATCATATTATTTTCCCCTCTCAGGATTGAAGAATTAACTGCAATCATCGTTGTACAACAAAAAGTGATGTTCGGCCTTGGCCGACTAAAATTTTTTTAGTTGTTTCGGGATGCCTATAATTGGAACTCCTAAAATTTTTAAAAAATTCTTAATGCCACCACTTAAACTGTTTGCTAGTATAAGTCCATGCAATTTTTCACTTCATTTTTTTTATTCTATTTTCACACACGTATCGATGTGTTCAACGAATCACAGGAGTTTTGTGACGTTAATAAAATTTTCTATTTTTTTCATATTCGAAAGTAATTTTTTTGCCATTGTTTTTATGTTGTGGTATTTTAGCTACATTGTGTATTTTATTTGAAAGGTTTTTTTAGATTTCTTTACATACAAACAAATTGACTTTGGTTTTGGTTTGTATGTTCGATAACTTTTGGCTTAGAATCCTGGTCGACGACTACATACTAGAGGTCCTTTGTAGTTGTAAACTTTTAGTTATTTTGTTTTTTAAGTTCAGCAAATTTTTTGTGCGCAGAAAAACCAATTCGTTAATATTTTTTATTGAAATTTATATTTTAGCTTTTTGTTTTTCATGTTAAAAGAGCTGCCTACACTGAAAGTAATTTTCAAGAAATTTGAGATAATTAAAAAATGTCTCCACTATTGTGGCGTCTGTTTTGGCTTATTAAGACAAATAAGCTAACATATGGGAAAAAAAGGACGTTGGCACTATTACTTTTAAGCCGTAGCAATGAGGAAAACTGGATTAATGCGTTCTATGCCCGTAAAGGTGGTGTTTACATTGTTAAGCTGCCTCCCGGTGGACATCACGTCTAGACAAATCATACTCTCCTTGGAGCCACGGCTGTAAGCGAAGCACAGCTGGTCGACTCGTTGCTATGGCCACTCCCGGTTAATGAATCACTCGATTGTACCTTATAGGATGGACTACTACGCGGTAATGGGCTGTCTGGTTAAATGACTTTCCGTGAACCGGCCCCAAGGTCTAAACTGATGGTTCGAGGAAAGGAAGTAAAGAAAGAAAGAAAAAAGAGAAAGTTCCCTTTCGTCTGTCAAATCACTGTAGTGTCCTGAAGGCGGAAATCACAGCTATAGGGCGGGGGGTTAACTGGCTTAGGTATTATCGCATATTGTGGGGTATAAATATGTTAACTGATAGCAAGGCTACCATTGCTTCGCTAGCGGGTGCCTATACGACTTCTAGATTAACTGAAGAATGTCAGATGTCTATAAATTAGATTGCGAGGCATTTGAGGGTAACGCTAATGTGGGTACTAAAGTGTACGAGTAGCCAGGGCAACCAGATAGAAGATGAGCTTGCCAAAGGATATGGTCATCTGTTTGTTCAATGCATTGATAAATTCGTTGGCCTGTCATTGTCTCACTGTACGTCACTTATCAAATGTAAGTTTTGTAGACTTGCACAGTTAAAGTGGAGTTGTAAATCCACCTGCTCCATATTCAGGGATAACTAGCTCTCTCATAGGGACCAGATTACAACAGCGGTTGGGACTGAGCACTGGCCTGTGGGAACTCATACGAGGAGAATGGGTCTGAAATTCAATGACCACTGCAGAAGTTGTCATGACAAGGAGGGGGAGGAGGAAATTGTGTTGCATTTTCGATGTCAATGTCTTGGAAATCGAGACATTAGGGAGAAATACCTCAGAAAACGAGTGTTTACCTATTTGGATTATCTATCTTGGATAAAACTTAGATTGCTTTTTTTATTCGTTAAGAAGACTAATTAATTGAATTCTGCAGTGACACATACAGTGTAACTGCTCTGTAGCACTGGAGACCTGGCTCCACGAAGGGACCACTGAAGGAACCAAGTGAACTGTCTCTTGATGACTGCCCAAGGAACCTAACCCACTATTAAACCGAATCAAAACAAAAAAAGTGGTAGTTTCATATTTTGAGAGGTTCTTTTTGAAGGTCTTAGAAACTCCAAATTTATTTTCTTAAAGGGTCAAAACTACAGCGGGGAAAATTCCGTTATTGTAGCACATAATTTTTTTCGGTGTATAAATTTACAATAAAGTGAACTTTGCGGTTAAAATTAATAAGCGTGGCAAATATAAACAATGCAATAAAATATTTAAAATATATATTGCTTCATTTTACTCCTATGAGGAGCATATAGAATACCAGTTTTTTTAAACCGGGTTCTATTTAATATTTGTTTAAGCACGTTCAAGCATGTTTTGTATTTTTTTGGGCAAATATCTCTGATTTTTGTTTAACTTTTATGCTTAACTATTTTAAAGTTGTTCATGCTTTTATAAAAACTTGCTTTTTTAATTAAGTCTTAATGGTTTTAGTAACAAATTGAAAAAGTAGGCGTATTAAAATATTATTTAATACTTCTGTAATTAGTGAATTTCTGCTCCACTGTACATTGCACTCTGTTCCGGTTATTTTAAAAATAAAATCACAATTAACTAATTTAATGAACTGGTGATAAAACCTTTTGAAACAAAAGGAAATAATTAAATGATATCTTAACCTCATTGCAAACCTACAACAGGGCAACAATTATTTTTTTTACAATCGAACCGGACCCACTTGTACAAAATGTGAAATGTGCCTGTTCAGAGAATTTTGATAAAAAAAAAAAGAAAAATCAACGTTTAAACATATAAATGCTTACTTTTTATAAAAATTATATGAAAAAGAAAAAAAAACATATAAAAATAAAAATGGCATATTCGGCTATGGCGAATCGTATATACCCTTCACCACAGTTTGATAAGAACAGAAAGTTATGGATTTTGTTCTTTTTTTTTAATTTTATGGATTTTGGTATTTGGAGAAATACAAATTATTTAGGCCATAACTTTTTTTGTATATGGACCGATTTTTTCGACTTTTTTTTACAAATTTAGTCTAATCAAAAACCGATCTTAATGTATTTAAAAAAAGAGCTATAAGATCATACTAATTTTTGGCAATTTTGAATATTTCTTAGCTACTCCAGTTTGGCTGATTATTAATAGCTTAATTCTCGAAAGCAACTATAAACATCAATCTCTTACCGCAAAAAAAGCTTAAGCGACATCATTTTCAATATTCGTTTTTTAATAAATAACTTTATCGACAACACCTGAATCATCTCTTAAATTGTCATGGGCGCATAAGGTACCGTTATGATTTTTTAGCAAAACCTTCATACAAAATTTCTATGAAATACAAATACAAAATTATGTTTTTGTCGCTTAAGTTTATTTTGCGGTATCAACATAATGGAACGAAATTAAAACCTTAAACCTTCATACAAAATTTATATAAAATAAAATTTAAAAAAATAAACTTCTCCCATAAAATTTAGTTTTTGTCGCTTAAGCTTTTATTGACTCGGTATATTGGCGTTGTGTAGGGGCTTCACAAACTTGATTTGCAATAGCAGACTGACACATCCTTTGGGGTTGTAGGGATCATCTTAAGAATATTTCATCTTTTGGTGTCAAACTATCCGGGGCAAATTAGGTGAATCCAGCACCTGGGATGCGGTCAAAATCCAAACTTGATAAATCTCTTAAGATCGTGGCTGATCAGAACCGATATCTGCTACCTTGGAAGCTTGAAGCCTTTAGTAAGTAGGCACCGGTCTAACTATTGGTTGTGCTTTTTACGGGAAATGCTTCCTGTCTTAAAGGATGATTGTCTTTGCAGAAGCTTTACTTTTCTGATAGAAAGCTGCTTCTTGAAACGATTGTGAAGCACATTTTTTAAAGTATAAATTTACACCCGGGAGCCACAGAAAGGTAGTTTTTTGACGAAGAAATACTCGCATGGATCAAGTATTGGTTGTGGTTTAAACCCAAAGTGCCGTGAATAGATACACTGGAAGTCTCATTTAAAGGCTGATTTTTTTCCACTTGTGGAGAGTTCGGACGGAGGGATGACTATCCCTAGGTAATGTTTCTCGTCATCAGAAACTGCTGGCATAGCTCCAGCTCCTTAACAAGGGGCGTTTATATAATTTTTGGACGGATTATACACTCAAATCACAACCTGTAAATGATAGTGACTTTCGTACATGGGTGCGGTTGGTAAACGCAGAGTTAGTCATCGTTTGAAATCGTTTAAAGAACTTCTCTTCCCATAATAGTATAATATACAATATTTATATTTAATAGTGTCTAAGATACCCCGGGTGTGTATCACCATTTAGTGTCACATCCTTTGGTTTTGATCTAGCGCAAACTTCGGAATCTCATAGATTCTAAAACAGGTGAATGCTTCCTCGGCTGCACCAAACTTAAAAAAGGCAGAGCTCCACGTACTTAACAAAGGTGCCACGGAAGTCCCCGGTGAGTGCATGGACAGGTTTAATTATTGGTGAGGTCTCCGTTATTATGCTTCTTGCGAGAAAAGTTTCCTGTTTTTCAGGATGATTGTCTTTCCGAAAGCCTTGCTTTTCTGAAAGGAGGCTGGTTTCCAGTTTCAAGGCATGAACTGGCAAAAGAATTCAACGAAGATCAGTTTTTTGACGAAGAGATACAATTGTAATACTAACACGTGGTAGCTGTGGCTTAAACCCAAAGTCGTGGGTAGGGTAACATTCACATGGAAGGCTGATTTTTCACCCTTGTGGGCAAGTTCGGCCTTTGGATGGCCCTAGGTGCTTTTGCAATTTATAGAAGCAGCTGGGATTATGAATAGCAGTGGAGGTTAGATGGCTCCAGCTCTTTAACAAGGGGTGGGTGTGTCAGTTTTGGTAAATCATACATTTAAAATTGCTACCTTTGCTTGCACATGATCCTTCACTTACACAGGGGCATTTGGTACGTGCTTAATATTACCTCGCCAAGTGCTTGAGATCCACCGTGAAGCTAAGTCGCAAGACAGGTAGGTATTTACGTAAACCAAAAATCACAGTGTCTATGATCAATATTACAAACGGGATGACAAACTCATATATATCCTCTTTTACCTTCGGTGAAGGGTGTATTTAAATATAAAAAAGTGCAAAAGGTTTATTTTGTTTTCTTTGTAACAAAAACACTGCAAATGATAAGAAGAAAAAAATTACAGAAGAAAACAAATAAAGAACAATACAGAGCTGAATTAAACAGCCCGCACGACGTCATATAAAAGTTCATACGTCTGATTACAAAATAAAATGAAAAAACAGCAACGTACGATATAAGAAATTTCCAAAGTAGTTGCAGTTTTAATCAGTTGTAAACTCGTACCGCCGGACACACACACTTACAAAAGAATATGATTAAAAAAAATCGAATTTATAAAGCGTTTTGCATTTTAGTCACATGCAGGAGACGTAAAAAGTCTATGATTCTGATAGCAAATCCAGCATTTGGACAAAAATGCTGTAGAACAAGTGGAACCACTGTAAATGACCGTTTGTATCAATGAAACAACAACAAAAAACTGTTATATGAAATAGTAAATGAATGGCGGTGGTTTTCTAGTAGCACTATTCCGCAAAAAAGGGTGTTAATTTGATACTTGAGTTGATTTTTTACAGCTTGAACAGGAAATCCAAAGAAAAAAGATGAATATTAGTAAAATGCAAGAAAAAGTTGATAAACTTATTCAACAAACTGTGAAGAACTTAATTAAAATTAAAACGTTTACATTGGGTGGGGAAAAGGGTTAGAGCGTTCTTTGAAAAGCCATTCTATGATAATAAAAATAAAAAAATAAAAAATATCTGGAAAACAAAATTAGAAAAACTAACATTTAACAAGATATTTAATACTATTTAATTATTCCGCCTAAACAATTGTTTAAACCCTACACCACAGGGGGGGGGGGGGGGGGTGCTTTAAAACCTTGTGAGATAAGGCAATGATGGCTTAGTTGCTCAATTTATTGGGAGATAAAGCCATAATGGCCTTATCTCACATGATATTAAAGCACCCCCCACCACAGGTGGGAACGTTATCAGCAAGTTTGGCATTTCGGCTGTTATTTCTCTGTGTGTTAGTTAAAATGAGTTTTTTGAAGACCCCGGATTTAGTAAGACATATATTGCTATACCTTTATATCACATAAAGTCCGAAAAAGTTTGCTATTCAAATTCGGCAAGATAAGAGCAAAATGGCAGAGATAAAATTAAAAAATCCGACTACCTCTCAGTTTGAGCGTAACCGGCAAACACAGATAGCAATTTTGAGTGTATAATCCCCCTTAAATTCTGCACTCGACCCTTGTTTACAAGCTGCAGCCTTATAACCTCCGCTGTATTAGAATAGTCGGCAGCACTTTTTGAAAAGCAACACCAACTAGATTGAAACGTTCCCAGAATTCAATCTTTCACAATGAAAGCTCTAAGGAGAACATCACTCTCTGTACAAGAGCATGATTCTGTGATATATCCATTTCATTAGATTGTCAACTTCTTCTTCATTCTCCAAAATTTAAGTCTAATGAAACATCCAACCCTGCTCGCTCCAATCTAACAAGTCCACCAGTTCAGTGGTACCTCAACCTTCCATTAGCTTTCAACGTCCAAGTCTTCACTGGTCTACTTCGGTCTTCTTAGTCTTTTTCACCAGTCTATCAAGCACAACATTTATGACAAGCTCTTCAGCACTCAAAACATCTCACGAAATTACTTCACCCTAAGCATAAACTACCATCATAATTCATCAGACCATTATCATTACTTCATCATTTTCGGCCTTCTCTGTCTATTTCACCAGTCCATCTACCACACCACTTTAACCAACAGGCGCTCTTGACTCTTCGTCGTTTCATTCAACCATCACTCAGCCTTCCTCGCCATCTCACTTCACTCCACTTCATACCTCTTTTGACCAGCTAATAAGATGTAAAACGCAAAAAAATTATCTAATTTTCTAGAACAAATACTAAAGTTACGGAGGCTACTGACTTTCATGGTACCAGAATATGTTGTCGTTATAGCAATGAGACTTGAAGAACAGGTGTTCGTATGCTAACAATTCTTGCTCAGTACGTACAACCGATTGTCGTGGAAAGGATCCTGGTGAGTTCTTCGGTCTCAAGAAATCACGAATTGTATCAAAACATTCAGTGTGTAAGGCTGATCGTTTCATCCAACAATATTTATATGCGCTGAATAGTGCGCTTTATGCGTCAAAAATAAATTGCTTCAAAGTGGGAACTCGCCATATAAAATTCATGTCTTCTATAAGCGCAATGGTAAGCGAAACGTTTATGTTTCTCCCTTACAAACCTGCTTCGTTGGAAGCTCCATTTTTTAATTGGGTTCATTCTCGGGGTCTATAGTAACCCTTAATATCTTTAAATTTACATATTTTGTATATAACACGGCTGACCAGAGTCAAATTTAATACTACGAGCATCTTTATTTTCCAGAATATAACATTTATACCTTGTTGTTGTTGAGCTCCTTTCGGTAATCAGATATTGATTTCGCTTTAATAAAAACGCTATTAAATCGAAGTAGCATTACATACATCTGTCTATTTATTTTCCTTTGAATCCCGCAGCCTCTAAAACCTTAAGATTCTAGACTTGCCGGAACCCTTCGTGAATATGATGTGACAGGATAACCGGCAATATAAGGTTAGCGGTTATTTTTATTCTGTTTATAGAAACAATGTTGGTCAGCCAACGGGTCATTTTGAGAAGTGATTGCTATTCAACAGACTTGCATTAACAGCGGAGATTAGATAGTTCGTCGTTCGGACCGCTATCGGTGTTATTTTCCCCCAGGGTAAAAAAAATCATGCGATTGCGATACAGCTATCCATTACTGGACATCTGTTTGGTCAATTGTAGGTAAAGCTAGGCGAACTTGTTATGTTGGCAGGCTTAAATAAGCAAGAAATTATTTGCAACGAGGTTCGTTTCAGTCTGTTTTGTCTTATTCTGTATGGGTATGTTGTATGAAACCACATGTTTCTGAAAACAATGTTTTGTCGCAGCAAGTCAAAAAGACACCTAGCGGAAAAAAGAAGGAGTACAGAGGCTTTCTTAAAGGCCTTGGATGTAAAGAGGGTTTTAAGGGCCTATTTTGAATGTGAACCATACCAAAGCGTCAAGTTTTTCCTGCATTTCATTTGACATTTCCCAATTTCAGACTAACTTAATTTGAAACATGGAAGGATACACAATCGAGCAACGCGTTAAAGTTATTCAGGCTTATTATGAAAATGGGCATTCAAATCAAAATGCATATCGTGCACTTCGTGATTTTTTCGGTCAATTTAATCGTCCAAATATGCGTACAATCGAAAAAATCGTGCAAAAATTTGAGCAAACTGGGTCTGTAGGAGATGTGAAAACACCAGTGCATGCTTGTACAGCTCGTACTGCAGAAAATATTGCTGCTGTTCGCGATAGTGTGGCTCAACTCGTCGTCGTGCCCAACAATTGCACCTCTCACGCTCGTCGTTGATGAACATTTTGCATAAAGACTTGCATTTATACGCTTACAAGGTGCAATTGACTCAAGAACTAAAGCCTTTTGACCATTTCAAACGTCGTCAATGGTCAATTTTCTAAGAAAATTATCTTCAGTGATTAGGCACATTTTCACCTCAGTGGATTCGTCAATAAACAGAACTGCCGCATTAAGGCTATTGATAATCTAAGAGTGATTGTCGAAAAACCATTGCACCCACAAAGAGTGAATGTTTGGTGCGGTATTTGGTATTTTTCCAAAATGAGGCCGGTCAGGCAGTTACTGTGAACGGTGTTCGCTATCGTGAGATCATAACGAACTTGTTATGGCCCGAATTGGAAGATATGGATGTGGACTCTATGTGGTTTCGGCAGGACGGTGCCACTTGACACACAGCTAACGAAACCATGGCTCTATTGCGCGACAAATTCAATGGCCGTGTTATCTCACGTGTTGGCGATGTCAAGTGGCCGCCAAGATCATGTGATTTGACACCGTTGGACTTCTATACATACATAATTGAACCATATTGAACAATATTATCCAAGGCGAATTTACACAAGGTGGACTTATATTGCTTCGTAAGCAACAGCTGATTACTAACCGTGTGTCAAAATGGTATACCGTCCTGTTGGTTCTTGGGAATCTTAACTAAATTCTTTAATTTTCAATTAAAACTGTGAAATTTAAAACTTTTTTAAGTTATAAAATTTCAAACAAACACAATTTAATATAAAAGCAAAATCAAATATTTCTTTGAATTTTTGACACAACGTTAAAATGTTTAACAGTGTTGTAAAACGTTTTCAAAATAAGACCACCTTGTATGAATTCGCCTTGATATTATCATAATAAAAAGAAATTACAATAATTTCCTAAATAATTTGTGTTTTATTCATAATTAACATCGGCCTTTAAAACCCTTAGCAAGGCCTGTTGGCCTCATTCCATATTCATATCTTTTTTACACACGTTGTTATTGCACCCTCAATGACTCCTTCCGCTTTTGCATGAGAATGGTAACTGTATCAAAAAAAATAATTATTTTCCTTTTGGTTTGGCAAAAAAAAAAAAAAAAACAAAACAAAAACTGGGGCCTAATTCTGGCATTCGTGATCGAGTACTTTCTCGATTCGAAAGCAATTTTATTTCTTATTCTTTCTGTCGATACTGAACGAATCGAAATTATTTTTTCAGTATTGTGAAACTCAAATTAATACTTTACAACACTGAAAAAATAATTTCGATACGTTCAGTATTGACTGAAATAATTTGGTATAAAATTGCTTTCGAATCGAGAGAGTACTCGATCACGACTGCCAGAATCTGGCCCCTTTTTCTCCTTCTCTTCTCCTTTCTCATGGAAGGGAATGCGGAATGTAAATCTTATATTTTATACGAAAAAGCCGAGGCTTCTATGAGGCATTCTTTAGCAGTTAGGTAAGAATAAGACTGTTCATTGAATTTAAAAAAGTTGTGAGCAGGTCTTTAATAAGGCCTGAAGTAAAAAGGACTTCTGAGGTTTCCCTCTGAGCAGAACTTATGTTCTGCTGTCGTATTAGTCAATAAAAAAAACTGTTTTGCTTTTTGTTGTTGAGGTTTCAGCCTTAAGATTAAGTATTATACGAATTCGGCAGAAGCCAATACAAAACACAATATTCTTCTTCTATTTGTAGCCTAAAAAGTAATTAACATTATCCATTTTTAAATGAATGAACTTTTCCCACTAAAATCATCATCTTAATTGTCACATTGTAGTCAGAGAACTTATTCCCCAACCCAATAACAAGCAACTCAAGAATATTAAAACATATTTAAAAAAAACGCAATTTCTTGAACAGACAAGTTGTCATTGGTATTAAAAACAGTAAGCGGCAAGCTTTTTGAAGTCTAACACTGCTCTTGGAAGCTTATCAGCGAAAGCTGTAACTGTTACAAGAACGTCCGTCATGTAAAGATTTCCTGAGATTGGCTGCGGTCTTTTTCACTTTTGCCGTTTCCAAAATGAAAAAATAAAAAAGAAAATATGATTTTGCGGTATTTAAAACAAAATCGTTTTTACAACACAGTTTTCCTTTTTCTTTTGCGTCTTTTTTTTTTTTTGTAATGAAAGAGACTATTTACATTAAAATGATTGTACTGACCACTGACTTCCTTTTCTTGTCTGTCACGATAACGAAAAACAAGAACAACTATTTAAAAAAAAAAAAAATATATTAATTTTTTCTGCGTTTTCCTCGGTAGACTGTTCGTTTGTTTGTTGCTGTTGGTATTTTACACAGTGTTCCAATTTTATTATTTCTTATATTTTGCAAAAACGCATTAAAATTATGATTGCAAGTCATGGACGGAGTAAAAAAGAAGAAGAACAAAAACAGCATAAATAAATTGCAAAAGATGCAAAAAAAAATAAAACAAATCTTAAATGTATGATGAAATGTAATTTAGTTTTTAACTCATATTTTTTTTTTAGTTTTAAGACTTTTTTTATCATGTTTTTCGTCCCTTTTTATATGAGATGAGATGATTTTTTTAGCGTTTTCCACCATGTTGATGAGTATGATGATGAATATTATTAACCGCATCTTTCATACAAAATTTTTCTTGTTTTTAGCGATTTTTATTTTATTATTTTTTTTATGTAATTTCTATAACTGTATGGATGGTTTAATTTTTTTTTACCAAAAGCGTCGACGACAAGTTAAAAAAAAATCACGCAGAAGACAATTTTAATTAAAAAGTTTTCTTTTGACTCTTTGTGCATGTGTTTGTAGAATTTTTACACGAATATAAACAAAATTCGTATAAACACACAGACACAGATACAAAAGTGTATGTGGGGAACTCTTTTGCTGTTTTGTATCCTGTTCCAGTCACAGTTTGTTTTTTGGTCGTGATTTTTTTGTGTTATCCTTAAAATAGTAGTGTCCTTTTTTATACGTTTTTTTGGTAGTTTTTCTGTGTTGCAGATTTTCATAATTAAAAATGTTTATGTTGATACTGTGTGATTAATTTCCACGAAAAATAAATTTCATTAATATTTTTTTTTATTTTCTCTTTCATTAATATGTTTTTTTTTATAATTTTTCTCTTGTAATGTGATTAATTCAAATGTTTTTAATAGAACGTGTATTAAGAAATAACTTGTTTGAATTAAACTAGTTAAAAGCAGGGCTATGGAGTCGGGGTCGGTGTTGTAGAGTCGGGGTCGGTGTTGTAGAGTCGGGGTCGGTGTTGTAGAGTCGGAGTTGAGCTTTTGAACCGGAGTCGGAGTCGAAGTGCCCACAAAAACACGCAACTCCAAAATGTTTCGGCATAACCAATTTTCTAATATTTTCCAAAATAAAAAAATGCTTAGAGGGTCTGTCTGCTTTAAAATTGTTAAATTCAGAAAATAAGAACTACTCTAGTTTACATATCGTCGGCTTAATATGCAAGTCTGCTAACTCCCTTTCAGTAAATTTTTTATAAGAGCCAAAAAACTTTTAATATTTCATATGTGGAGCTTCAGAGAACAACCAAAAGTATTGTTGTTTTAACACACTTACGGCCGTAATTTTCACCAAGTTCGGTTATAATTAACTATCGGTTATAGTTGTCAAAACATATTGGTAACCGGAAACTTACATTGAAAGTTAGTTTTAACCGAACTTGGTGAAAATGGGGGTTAAAGACTCAAAGTAAAGAAAAACTACACGCTGGTCGACGAGGCGTATCTTTCTCTGTCACACGGCATCAAAATCTTAATTTACTTAAAAAGTCGATTTAGCAGGTTTGCATTTTAAGCCGACGATATGTAAATAACTTTATTAAAACTTAATGCGGAACTTGTTAGAATCAAAATATCGATCATTTATCGATATATTTTCTTGCTGTATTTAGCGATTTAAAACGTACTTTATTAAAAGAAACCAGTAGGACTCAAAAATTGCATAGAACTTTTTCCGACTCAACAGCCCTGTTTTAAAGAAACTGAATAGAATTGAGGTCATAATTATATTTGCTATTTATGGAATATCTTTCTACGTTTTATTCGAAAATTTTGTACTTAAGCTCAATATGAAACTAATTATTTTTCCAAACCCCATTTTTTCTATGTCAGGTTAATTAAGTTGTCCGTTCCTATCGGCCAATTTACTAACATCCATTTCGATCTCTTTCTAGAGACAGACTTCATAATAGGCAAATTAAAAAGTATGAGATGTTTCCTTCGAAAGGTCTCCTGCTGGACTGGTTCACAGAAAAAATTCTCCAAAAATGTTCAACAATTTAAAGCATTAATCAAAAATAAAATCAGTTCTAATTAAAAATTTAATCAAGTGAATTAAACATTTAATTGATACGGTTAACTGGTGCAAATTTAATAAATTTTTAGTGTCCGACCGAAGCCACATTTTAGGCCGGAGATGATGACGAAATTCGTCCTAAATTCGGCTGTACCGAAGCCGAACTTAACTTATCCAAATTAACAAAAGAAAAAACTTTGAAATTTTTAAGATAAATAAATTTATTAACCAGAAGCCCCCATTAATTTTTTAAAAATTATCCTTTCGAGAATTTTTTCATAATTTTCTTCCACTGCAATGTGAGGAATTAAGTCATGCATTTTTCATATACAAACTTAAATTTGTTTTCTTCTTTTTTTCTTCCGATGCTGCTTGCTTATTTACCTTGTTTAGAAAAAATATAATTTACCTCAACCGAACTTTTGTTAAAATGTTTTAGTTGATTATTTGAGCATGATTTTGTAACATTTGCAAAAAACAGCCAAATTATGGTCGAACACCGATTATCGGCCGATTAGAAATTTTTGGCCAATACCGAAGCCGATTTATCTGTCGGACACTATTAATTTTAAATTATTATCACAAATTTTTTTTATTGATAGTTGTTCATTTTGGTGATTGTTCATTTTTGTTCCATTCAAAAAAAAAAAACCTAGTTCGTTCTTTTCGTTCAGTCACTAACTTGTTTACGACAATACAGAAACAATAGGGTTTCATTATTTTTGTTTCCGGTTGTGTAAATGTTATAAGCAGCAGTCTAATTTTTCCAAAAATTTTAAAAACTATATTTTTTAAAGATTTTACAAAAACAAATAAATAAAATAAAAATTTCCTACAGTTAGAGGCCCAGTTAGGCGAACGTTGCTGTACTGTGTACGTTGGTGCACTTATAGAACATTTAAAAACGTGTCATCCCTGCAAATTAAATTGGACCACCTGATCCATTTTGATAAAATGGACTACCCCATGGAATGGCCCGATGTATTGCAAGTATGGAGCATGTCATTGGTAAAAAGTGTGTGTAGTGAGACGACATGTCTTCGTTTTTTAACGACATGCTTTCGTTTTTAAACGACTTCAAAACTTATCCTATAGAGTATACCATGGAGAAGTTTTAAAACTACTCCTTAGTGGTCCAAAGGTGGGTTATATGGTCCTGCCCTACGACATCGTAATGTTAAATAGACCAGGTTTTTTCCATACGCTTGGGTTAGTTTTGGACTAGTCCTGGTCCCTCGTGGACTACTCTTTACACGCGTGCTTGGACTGGTCCTATTATTTGCAGGGATATGTTTTTCCCATACATAAACGAAAATCAATAGTATACATAAAACAATACACACAGTGATGGGAATCAAAAATGTTTAAATGGTGGCCGCTGTGCAGAAAAAGTACCAAGTGATTTAAATTATTTTAAAAAAGTATTTTTTGTATGTAAAAAACGTTAATAAATAAATATTTGTTTTATAGATTTACAATAAAAAAATAAGTATGTATTTTAGTGTATATATTTTTAGCTTAAATATCGACCCCTTTGCGCGAAATTATCATATGTTACAGAAACCAAATTTTACAGGACAGCCATTTTTGTACTTTTCTCTGCTTTCGCTTGCAATATCAAAATGAAAATATACTTACATTCAATTTTTGAAGCAGCGAAGACGAATTCGCCTACCATATTTTGTCAGGTGACGTCTCTTTCAAATAAGAACAAGATTGCATCAAAAACTCAATTTCAAAAAAATTGGCATATACGATAATTTCGCGCAAAGGAGTTGATATATTGTAAATATGCATACACCAAAACAGGTTTTGATACCATTTAAAATCTTTCATATCCCTGCAGAAGAACGTGGAGGTATTGACGCCTGGTGAGTGATGCTGTACTGCAGTAAAAGTCAGTAGTGGTAATGGATACGATTTACAGACTGGCGGCAAGTACAGGTAAACTACTGGCAAATATTATACTCGTTTTTTTAAGCCAAAATAAACATAATTTGGCAACGCTGTTAATAGCTGTCAACAATAATTGTTTGGTTGTGAAATTTATGTTTAGTGGAAAAAAAATTGTGTTGTAAATTTCTTTATTTAAATAATAAAGTACGTAAGAAAAAATTTTAAAATAAATCTCAATTTTGCACAGCTGTTCATAATCCGTGATCTCAACAATGGCCTCAAAAATAAAACTCTTTTCGAGAACTGGTGAGGTAAAACGACTGTAAACATTTTGTTCAAAGCTTATACTAATAATTTTGCATTTTAGGTGGTTCAAAGTGTGATGGCTGTGCAGCGCTTAATAAAAAACTGGTCGATATGAAAGGTATGTTTTTACAACAGATTAATTCTCAAATTATATTCAATCTAAAACCTTTAACAGAAACGCTAACAACAAACGCAACAGCAAAATATAAAAATATGCGAGATCCTTGCCGAACATAAAGTGCTGCTGAATCAACTTGTGCGTAAAAACATTGCCATCGACACAGTTATGCAGATTTTCCCTTTAACTTCAGAGAGCCAACTTCATGAGCTTGACAATCTACTTACAAGCCAGAAGGATTTGTATGTAATTAATTATCACATTATAGAGAATATAAACTGTAGCAGGTTCTCTACATAAAATTGCTGATAAAAGGCGATATATGCAAAAATCTTGGCAAAATTCTTGGTCGAGAAATTGTCATGTCCTTTAACGTTGAAGGCGTTCAGGGTAAAAAGAGGTTGAAAGATTTTAAAAATGTGTACGATGCTATAACCGGTATGTGTATGTTAAAAAAGCTTCCAAAAGACTTTCATTGACTTAATATTTGTTTTTTTTAGATGCAATTTCTGATGAACGACCAGAATAAAAATTAAGAGCCGCACTACACCACGAAAAGAATAAAAACCGCAAACTAAAGAGCAAGCAAAAGGCCAAAGAAAATCGCGCTCAGTTAAGTGGATGATCCTGAAGAGCCGAAAATTTAAGTTGTAAAAACAAAAAAATTTACGCTACTTTTAGTTTATGAATTTCATAAGTAGTTTAATTTTCAATCTTCCAAAGAAAATGCGATTTTTACATTTTTTTATTTTATATTTTAATGCCTCATTAAATAAATAATTGAAAATAAACGTGTACGTTAAAACATATCAAAATAAAAATCTGCATTTTTTAATTCTCGTGGATTGCTTTAAAGGCGATTGGTGGAAAGGTACTCCCAAAGTCTGCACTCGTGGACTACTCCAAAAGCGACAGAAAGACGAGTGTTGGTTTTCGTATGACAGTCCAATGTTAAAATCAGCACTTGAAAGCATTAACAGGGAAATGAAGAGAGAGTAGTCGCTATCGCTCGGCGAGTACTCGAACAGTAGTCCTGAACTACTAATTTTTTTTCTGAAGGGATGTTTCTGATTTCCATTGTATGTGTATATGTATTTGATTATTTTGTAGTTCTAAAGGTACGTTCAGACTTTCACTAACGCAGTCTGAACACAAAATATTTTTGAGTGTCAAATAAAATAACAGCTGATTTTGAGCAAATAAAAGTATTTGCCGGCAAACAAATATTTGTCCAATGTGAACATAGTGTGAACACAAAAAATCAAATATTTTACTAGTTTGAGCAAACATTTATTTATATATATATATATAATCCTTGAGATTCCTATAAGGAACATAGGGCCTCAATAATTGATCTCCATCGATTCCTATCTTGTGCTGCACTTTTGGCTTCATTCCACGTTATACCAGCGGTTTGGAGTTCGGCTTGAACTTGGCGCCTCCATGAATTTTTAGGGCGACCCCTTCTTCTTGCTCCCTGTGAGTTATAGTCAAGGGATTTCTTATTGATGTCATCGGCTGGCTTACGCAGGGTATGACCCAACCATCTGTATTTACGAATTTTGATCTCATGATCAATTGGGGGTTGTTGCGTTTTAAACCATAGCTCTGAATTTGTTATAGTTTGGTGCCAGAATATTTTTAGTATGCGGCGAAGGCATTTGTTTACGAAGACCTGAAGTTTTTGTACATCAAGGCTCGTTAAATTCCAGGTCTCCGAGCCATAGAGCAATACGTGGATACTGCGATGTTAGCTGACCTCCAGAACTTATTCAAGATTCCAAGTGCTTGTTTAGCCTTAGTCAGTCTGTTTTGGATATCTTCGTTGCAGCCACCGGAAGTGGCAATAATGCTGCCCAGGTAACATAACCAGTTGTGACATCTTCAATTTGTTTCCCCATTAGTTAAAAACGATAGTTACTTGTAACATTAAAACGCATTGATTTCGTTTTTGAAATGTTAATTATCAGACCTGCGTTCAATGCTTTAGCTGTGATGTTATTTAACATTTGTTGCATGCCTTGATGATTGTGTGACAATAAGCAGATGTCATCAGCATAATCCAGGTCTGTCAATCTTCCAGTCATGCCAAAAGTGATCCCATGTATGGCATTCACAGATTGGCTCATGATAACATCAAGCACGATATTGAAAAGTAAGGGGTATAAAACGCATCCCTGTCTAACACCTAAAAAATTGTAAGAGCAAACAACGACAAATAATTTTAGCCATGTTACCTATAGAATAGGGCTACCAGAAGTTTGAACCTATCAACCAGGACAATTAGAAAAAATGGATAAAAAATTACGCCAACAAAAAAAATTTTTTTAATGCATATGTATAAACAATATTTTTTTTTTTTATTTATTAAAGTATTTTATTTACAAGTTTCCATGTTACAATTTAAGTGCCTCAGCGTCATTATGACATTGTTGAGGCGAGTTGGCATTTGCTTATACAAAATTTTTAAACTTGTATTAAAATAAAATTAAAAATATTTGTTTATAATATTTAAATATATACAAATTTACATTATTTACAATGTTATATAAAAAATTTAAAGTGAAAAATTGTTTAATAAGAATTTTTTAACATTCTTCTTGAAAGCAGATATAGTATTCATATTTTTAAAATATTGGGGCAAACTATTGTACGCAAAACATCCAATATATTCAATTCTCTGCTTTGTTGTTTCAAGTCTGCATCTTATTGTTCTTAAATTAGAACTGTTTCTGGTATTCAGAGTTGTTTGATTCCTTGAGAAGGTTATCGTATTATGACCAATATTATTGAGATATTTAAAAACAAACACTAGCAATTGTAGTTTATAGGTTCCTTTTACGGGTAAGATACTTTTACAAACTTCTTTATACAATGTGATCGTAGGGTAGATTAATGGCAAGTTGTATACGGTTTTTAGTGCCTTGTTTTGTACTCTTTGGAGAGACTGCAATTATGTACTATTTTTGTAGCCATATGTAGTTATTAAATAATTCAAGCGACTTTGAATCAATGTCTGTTAAAGCATTAATTTTGTATTTTCATTAAACTTATATTTAAATTTATATAAAATTCCTATTACTGGATATATTTTTGATTTTATATTTTCAATATGTAGGTTCCATTTTAGGTTGCTTTGCAATATAACACCTAAATATTTTACAGAGTTACACTCCAAAACCTCTTCTCCATTCACAATAACACCAAAGACATCATTAGTATCTAAATGTGGCTTAAACCGTATAACTTTAGTCTTTGTTGCATTAATGACTAGCTTATTTATCCTAGCGTATTCAAAAATTATGTCTGCATCTTTCTGCATGTAGGCTCTTAACGCTGTCTCATGTTTATAGGGATAAAAAATAGAAATATCATCTGCATACAAGTAAATTTTTTCCATTAAGCTCGAGATTCACAATATCATTTATATAAATAGTAAATAACAGCGGGCCCAAAACGCTGCCTTGTGGAACACCATGTTGAATATCCCCAATACAGCTTCGACTATTATTTAATTCAACATATTGTTTGCGGTTTGTCAAATAGCTTTCAAACAAATTAAGTTCTGTATTTCGAATTCCATAGTATTGGAGTTTTTCAAGCATGATCTCATGATCTACAAGTTTAAAAGCTTTTGAAAAGTCATAGAAAATACCAGCGACTCCTTTATAACCTTGATCTAATCCTTGGCATATGTAATTTACAACATTAACTACAGCATTCTCTGTGCCACTACCTTTTCTGAATCCGTATTGACAATTGTATAAAAGATTATTTGTTTCAAGATAATTTAAAAGTTGTTGGTGTATTAGTTTTTCAAAAATTTTATCAAGAACAGGTAATAAAGCTAAAGGTCTGTACATATCTTCTCTATTAGCGCTTAAAGTCTTAGGTATTGGAATGATTTTTGATATTTTCAGTATATCTGGGTATTGGGAAGTTGAAATAATGTTACTAAAAATAGTTAATAAATAAGGCGATAGCTCTAAGCTACATTTAGTAAATATTTTGGGCAATAAACCTTCATGGCCAGGGGATTTATTTGTGGAGAGATTTGATATTATCTCGTAGATTTCCTCCATTGTTATACTCGTGAAGCTAAAAGCATTATTACAGTGCCTTAAAGTTCTAAGTCCATTACAACAATCATTGGATGAATAGTGAATTTGTTCTTTCATTAGTTTTGGCGTTTGTAAAAAGTATTTGTTAAGAAGTTCACACTTATATTTATCATCAGTTATTAGTTCTCCATTCGAAATCTTCAGTTTTACTTGCGTTTTTGTATTCCTTCCTAAACTTTCATTTAAGAACCTCCAGCACTTTTTGGGATCTTGCTGAATATTGTTGATATTGTTCTGATAATAGTTGTGCATAGACTCACGATAGGCAACTTTAATAACTTTACTTAATCTTTTCAGTTTGTTCTGAATATTAAAATCACTAGGATTCCTCCTTCTTTGTCTTAATATTCTTCTTTTGAGTATTATTAAACTCTGCAAATGTTCATTCATCCATGGTGTTATTTTATTTTTAAGCAATTCTCTTTTAGCTGTTACACATGTTGAATTTAAATGTGCATTTAACAGACATTGAATTAGATTGGAAGTGTCAATAGATGGATTACCAATTTGCTGAATATAATTATCATTCAATATGTATTCTTTAAACCATCCAGTTTTTATTTTTAAATCCAACAATATATGAGGCTATCAGCGCTGAAGTGGTTACTTGGTTACGGTTCTGGTGAAAGATATGTTCTTTGCACTGTTCTTAACAGTGCAATAGTCGAGTAAATCAACTGTTTGTATCCAAAACAGATGGCGCTAGAAACATAGTTTTTGGATGGGCCGTTGCAACCAAGTACTATAGTGCAAGAGTAGTGTTAACTCCTCATCATCTCATAACAAAAAGTCTGGTGTTACATCACTTCTCATATATAAAAAAAATTATCTTGTAATTCATTTACATAAAAACGATGAAAAATAATGAAAAGTTGAGCTTAAAATGTTCTAAACTTTAATACTTTTCAGAAGTTTGCAGTTTTTCTAGAACTTCATTTCAGCCTTTGATATAGTTACTTACATTGAATATTACTCTCCAGTGTTTTAGTCTTTAACGAGTTAATTTATTTAGTCCATTGAGCAGACTTGAAAAAATCAAAATCTTTTGATTTTTCTTCAACCAACTTGACAACTGTCAAACTAATCAATTGACAAAGCCATACACGCTTTGATTTGGTCAATAACCGACTCAGTTGGCAATTGAATTGAAACGTGTATTGGCTATTTTAAAGAAAGTAATTTGTTATCGGTTTTCGATTAATTATAAAAGTTGTTAACACGGTATAACTTTTTAAAGCAAATAGCTGAAACAAAATTTGGAAAAGAATTGACTCTCATCTAATTTTATTGAAAACTTTTAGTTAAACGACGTTAACACCAGATAACAGTTGAATTAAATTAAAGTTGTTTATACAATTGCCTTATGTTAGCAGTGTTATAACAGAATTCTTAACCTTTGCTAACAACTAAAACCAGCAAAAAGCAAATTTTCTATCTTGACCTGAAAAAAAAAACCTGGACAATTTCATAGTGGACCAGGACACCAGGACAAGTAGTCAAAAACCAGGACGTATGGCAGGCCTACTATAGAAGCAATTTTTCTTGTAAGTTTTCGGATTCTTTACAGTTTTAAAGATTTTTTATAATTATTAGACTTTGCTATCATGCTGCTATTAGCAAATTTTTGCGAATTTCCGATAATTTAGAAATTTTTTAGAATTTTTGCCATTCCTTCTAGTTTTAGGCACTTTTAATAAATTGTATGGGTTTGTTTGAAATGTTAAAATTGTTCGCGAATTTTCGCGTTTTTTTTTTGTATTTTTTAACCGATTTCAAATAAATGTTAGGGTTTGTTTCCAAGTTTGCAATTTTTTGCGAATTTTAGCCATGTTCGTGATAGAAGCGATTTCTTTCTGTGATTCTTTGCAGATTTAACGATTTTTAACAACTGTTAAGCTTTGCTATCATGCCGCTATTAGCAAATTTTAGCAAAATTCCTCTGATTTGACAATTTTTACCGAATTTTTTCCATTCCTTATACTTTTAGGGACTTTTAATCAATTTTATGGCTTGTTTGAAATTAAAAAAATTTTCGCGAATTTTCGCTTATTTTGCAAAAACCATTTTTATTTTGTTGCTATTTTCCGACAATTTGTTTTTTTTAACAATTTGAAATAACTATTAGGCTTTGCTATCATACCGTTATTAGCCAATTTTTGCAAATTTCCGCTAATTTGGCAATTTTTACTATTTGTGAAATATATTTTAATTTTTGAACACTTTCATTAAATAATTATTTGATGCAAATATTTGTCTAAGTCTGAACTCATGGCAAACATGATTTCATTTATTTTATTTGACACTATTTGCCAAATATTTGAGCTTAGTGTGAACATTAAACAAAATATTTTTTTATTTCACACAGTTTGAAGCAAATATCAGAACAAATATTTTTGTCAAATATTTCATTAGTCTAAACGTACCTTAAGCATATGAAAATTTGTATATATGGAAATATGTTGTATGGTAAGTTGTTTTGTCGCAATTCCATAGCTATACTGAAAAAAGTACCAAAAAAAAAGAGCAAAAATACCCGCATTCAATGTAACATACAAGCCGCCCATCACTGTCTTACAAATGTCACGTAACAACGGCATGAAATTCTTTTTTATTCAGATTGGTACGTTGCAACAACGGTACATTGCATTTCGGCAAGCTTTTGTATTGGTTTTCATATAACAAAAAGCGAACAGCTGATGGATACAGTACAGATACGGTACAGCAACGTTCGCCTAACTGAGCCTTAAGTGTTTCAACAGAACTGCGTCGAGACCACATTTTCCATACAATTTGACATAGAAATTTGTCATAGAAAGCCGTCGTGAAAAGAAAACTACAGTACTTTTCGCTTATCCCTTTCAGACCCAAGCTTTAAATTGCTTTCAAATTACCCTAAATCATAAAAATCAAACAAAATATTTTTGTATTTTGTATAAGATAGACCCATAAAATATTCCTACAGGGTCCTTTTTGGCAAACAGGACATCGCACAATTGTGCGGTCTAGGTCAATATCTGCAAAGAATCTTCGAAATGATAAAACATAGCATGGAACTTTTCTAGCGGTTATTAAACTAAAAAAATGCAGATACTTTACTACCTTATAAGAAATAAAGAATTTTATCAAAGGAGTTTCAAGTTTTTGTTCTATCTACTAATTTTTCTTACAGGATCCTTTCCACATTTACTTTTTCCCCCTATGCTAATCCCGAGGAGCTCTACGCTTGTCTGCAGGAGACCAGTCTCCGGCGGGAATTTAAATCGCAACCCGCACTGATAGCATATCTCACTACTAGCAATTTTACTGACTATCACTGCCTATGTGTCCTTCTATTTCAAAACAGCTTCAATTTCGATATTGGTAAATTGGGATATTCGCCCCGACTCATTTCTTTGTCCAAAGAGAATTTTACACTATATTTGCCATACTTGTACCTGTTGCTACCAATCCATCTGATGTAATGCTTCAAAAAGTAGTATTTGTGTAAAAAGTCGGTTCGAAATATATATTAATGGATATAAACGGTCCATGATCAATACCCCAATCTTTAATCTACAATATTCAAAAGTTCACTAAGCCAACTCTTGCAGTAGCACAGACAAGATTTCTCAGCCCAACGGATTGTGGTTTGGCTTAATTACTTCAAGTACAAGATATCTTCCCAAAAAAATATAATCTGCCCATCAATTAAGTAATTCGAGATTTCTGTTGCCAAATCATAACACCATATTTTGGTTGAACTCTCCAAAACTTATTTGTCGAGTGTGGTGTGGAGTTATCTTCAAAATGTGCATATGAACGGAGCTGTAAAAACTTACCGCGGGACATGGAGTTATAAACGGCAGTAGTTTTGCTTCCACTCGCCCAGTACATTCTTATCGCAGGGTAAAATTGAGACACCCCATCATGATCGCGCACCAGTCAAATCTTTTTATATCTGCTGGTACGTCACGCCATGACCAGTTTACTCAACACATACATACATTTTAGTTTGTTTCACAACTTCCTCGGTATATTTCTGGAAATAAGCTTTCAAAATATTGTAATGGTGTTATGAAAGTTATCGGAAATGATAAACTTTTCAATATAACGTGCCTGTTTGGTATTTTGGATCTAAAAACTGATGATAGTTACTGGTGTACTTGTTTGGTCAATCGTGTTAGGGAAAGTGTTTGGATTACGAGCTTTCATAACATTCTTGTGCATCAGTATTTACATTACAAGGGATCCATGTTTCATTAGTAACATTATCATCAACACTGATGTCAGCATCAGAATCGTTAAAAATTTTTAAAACTGCCCCAACATCATAATTCCCCTGTAAAATTATTAGGTAGCTCAAACGTGAGCATAAAACAAAATTTCATGTTGCGTCTGATCATCACAATTGTGCTATCTGTATTTTCTTGAGCGCTGACTCCTTGTTACTATGCACAATATTAACACTAAAGAGCCTAATTGTTGCAAATACTCATGATACAGTTACCACTACTAAAACTAAAAACGTATTTCAATATTATTTTACAAAAACACTTTACTTATGAACGCATGTTTACACTTGTGGAAAGACACAATGAAACATAAGTTGTAGTTTTTTATTTCTGCTGGTTATTTTTTTCTTTTTATTTTTTTTAAACAGAAACAAGAACTCACAATCATTGCTTGCCGGTTAATAGACAAAAAATTATTATTTCATGTAATTTGAGGCAAACAAAGGCAGACCGCACAATCGATTCAGTTAGGTCTGAAAGGGTTATAGTCACATCCTTTAGTTGCAACCATAACGTGGACTATATCGCTAATGTGACTATAAGGTTAATTCACATATATGCCACTATGAGGCATATAACCGAACTCGAATATTATCAAGTTATGTGAATATAGAAAAGAAAAATTCATATAAATTACACCGACATCAGGCTTATGGTTTTACAACAGAGTTGCATTCTGTATAAAAAATAGTTAAAATAATAACAAGATATTTCATAACTAATACCAACGGCAAAACTAATTTTTTAAGAGTAGAGAGTTGATGACAAAAACTAAATGATTTAATTAATTCTTTCTTTGGATGGATTTTTGATTCGAAAACTAAAAACAACTTAGTGAATTTTGCTAATGTGACAATAACGCCATTATTTTGCATTACTATTCTCTTTGACTGCTGTTGATAAATGGCATATATGGCAAATGTGCTTATATCGATAAATGGGCTATAACGCTAATACTTCATATTAAATTAATTTATAGCGGCAAAATAAACAGAAAAAATGGACTATATCGCTAATGTGACTATAAGCGTTGTGACTATAAACGAAAAGTACTGTATTTTATATTGAGAACGTTTTCTCCCAAAATGTATGACATTCATTAAATTTCATACATTTTGTAAAGAAGAAAAATAAGAACAAAAGAAAAGGAAAGAAATGAGAGAGAATTTGAAGTAACTGCCGACGTTTTAATTATGGGCTTTAGGTTTTTGGCCGAAGTTGATTACTCAATTCTGGTTGAACACTTACAATTTACAAAATACTAGACCAAATAAGGTCAAAAAAGGCAATTTTTAATTTTCAAAGTCGGAATTTCCTAAGCTATAGGAGATTAACTGTGCATGTCGCTAACTTTTTTGTAGAACTCGACTTATGCACTTATAAAATCGGGCTAAAATATAGAATTCCATATTGTTTATAATTTTTGTAAAACCAGTCGTGCCCTACTTTGGAAACCTATAGCTACCCTCCTGATATTTCTATAGACACCAACAAGTCCTCACCTGCCACCTGAAATTTTATTCCAATCGGACAAATCACTAACATAATCCAGAATTATTTGGGCCCTAATTATGTTAAACGCAACGCAACGCTAAAGAATAACAAAGTCATAAATATGTTGTAATTTTTTTGTTGCCTTCTACAGAAATTCACACTGTCTTTTAAAATTTCAAACGCCTCACAACTTGTGGCGTTGAAAATTGTAAAACGGTGCATGAATTAAATTATGACTTTGTCTTTGCTTTCAATGTAATTCTTTGGCGTTGCGTTTTATATAATTAGGGCCTTAAGTGTGTTTCCCCAAAATCTCTCACTGTGCGATGTATCCTTTCATATTTTAAGTTTTTTAACCACTCTACAGTAGAGTTGCAAACTTTACAGGTTGTTTCGATTCCTATACTGATTAGAAATAATTGGCCTAAATCGAAAATCTCTATTTCAGTTAAATGTTGTAACTAAAATTTAACAATCAAGTGTGAAATATTCTAAACATTCCTCGTGAATGTACTCGATTATAATCACGAAACTGTTTTCTTTATGCAATAATTTAAATTAACATTAATAAATCTATTTTTGTGTTTAAAAATTCAAGTTAATTACAAGTGCATTTTTGAACTTGAAAAAAATTCTCCAAACCAAAAAGCGTTTACCAAAAATTCAATTAAATTTTCGAAGATTTTAAAAACCGATAACAACATGTGTCCTGCTTGTGTGCAACATTATGCTGTCAACTGTTAAGTTGATACCATTTCCCTGATAGCAACAGTGATTGTAGTGCGGTTTGACAAATGCCACAATAATTTTGAAACATTTTTTTTTAATCTAATAAAAAGAATTTGTGAATTTTTCTTTTCTCTTGATAAATATACAAATGTGCAAGGTTGGCTTAAGTAAAAAGTATGTAAAATATTGAGAAGGACTATTACGAAAAATAAACTTTATAAATTGAAATTTGACTCAAAGCAGCACATTCCAAAAATGTTTAAATAATAAAATCATTGTTTTTTATTTGTATCTAAGATAAAATCTTTTCTTTAAATCCCGAAAAAATTCAATAAATAGAAGTCATTTTAAATAAATGGGGAAAAATGTGATAAACAAGGGAAAATAACAAATACCTTGTAACAAGATTACACTAATAAAAGAGATCTATCAAGAGGAAAGAAGATACTGGAACGGTATGAGTTTTCGTATTGCACCACAAGGATATAAAAAATAATAGCAATTGAAAAATGTGAATCAAAATTGTGAAATGAAATGTTGACAAATGTTTGTAATTGTAAGAAAGGTTAAATAAATATAAAAAAATTAATAACTGAAGTATTTGTTGGTTTTATAAAAAAAAAAAAATAGACAAATAAAAGAAAATTATTGTAAAAATTATAAAAACGATGTTTTAAGGGAGGAAAAGAAAATGTTGTCTCATAAAAAGGCATCACTAAGAAGGAATGTTCTTAATTTTGAGTCAGTATATGGCGAATAGAGAAAAACGCTACATATAAATTTGCACCTTGACACAACAGCAGTGTTCAATATTTGTTGCAAATGCTCTGGAGAGAGAACAATTGTAAAATATGTATCTTTTACGAAGTTTTAAGGAAACCCTCTATGGAAACAGATTTACATGAGCAACTGGCATATGGCCTAATCTCATGGTGGATCTAAACCATTGGGTGACCATTAATTCAATTACAAAATGCCTCCATCCGTGTACGGCTAATCCGACAAAAATAATACACTCGCTCCTTGTTTAGGAGCTGGTGCTATATAACCTTCACAGATATGTTTCAAATGCAGCAGCCTATGTCGAATAGGAACAGCATCTAGGGATGGTGTGTCCTTACATAAGTGGATAACTCACCTGACGATAAATGATAACCTTCCTCGCGATTTTGGCTATAAACCACAGCCACCACGTTATCCTTGAAAGAATTCCTTCCATTAATATACTACCCATCAGTTGCCAGAAAGGCAGCTTTCCATCAGAAAATCAACGCTACCACAGCGACAACCATTCGAACAGACAGGAAGCATTTCCCCCAAGAATCATTCAAACGGAGGCCTTAACCAATAGTCAGACTGTTGCCTGTTCACCGGGGGCTTCTGACACATGGTGCCACACCAGGGAGAGAAAAAGTACTCTGGTGTTACTTCGAGCGGGAGAAGTCAAAGGAGTTCAAGAGCCCTTTCATTTTGGATCTTTTTCGCATCCCAGGAATGGGTGCAACTGATTTGACCGGAAAGATGTTGCCCCAAAAGGCGAAATATACTTTCCCCCGGGGAAAGAAACTCTGTATAAGGGAAGAAGCTCAGTGTATTGGATTTAACAAAAGTGCTACCATATTTTTCGCTTGCTGTCACGCATAACCATTTGCACCCAACATTGAATTCCGCTAAATCAAGGTGACGCAAAAGTTGCCACCCGATGTTCTTTGACTGTAACTTTTTTAATATCGGGTGATTTTTTAGCTGTTATCTTTTTGGCAACACTGGTTTAAACAGCTGATGCACGTAAAGTGTTTTGTTTCACTGTCAGACATCTTCAGTTTGGTCTATAATTTAACCATGAATCGTCTTACAAACGAGCAACGCTTGCAAATTATTGAATTTTAGTATCAAAATGCGTGCTCTGTTAAGAAAGTTCCTCGCGCGCTTCTTCCATTTTATGGTCAGTTTAATCGACCCACTGAAGCGTCTATTCGGGCAATTGTGACTAAATTTCGCACCAAATTTACATTGTTGAACATTAAGTCACCAACACGCTTACGTAGAGTGCGAAGTAAAGAAAATATCGCAGCTGTATCGGCCAGTGTTAATGACGACCATCAATTATCGATTCGTCGCCGTTCGCAGCAATTGGGCCTCTGTTACTCAGCAACGTGGAAAATTTTGCGGAAGGATTAAGGTGTGAAGCCTTTCAAAATACAGCTGGAGCAAGAATTGAAGCCGAACGACCTACCGCAACGTTGACTTTTTGGTGAATGGGCTCTTGGAAAGTTGGCCGAAAATTCACTTTTTTTTATCGACGAAGCTCATTTTTGGCTCAATGGGTACGTTAATAAGCAGAATTGTCGGTTTTGGAGTGAAGATCAGCCAGAAGCATTGCAAGAGCTACCAATGCATCCAGAAAAAGTCACAGTTTGGTGCGGTTTATGGGCTAGTGGCATCATTGGACCGTTCTTCTTCAAAGATGATGCGAATCGTAACGTAACTGTGAATGGTGAGCGCTACCGTGAGATGATATCCAACTTTTTTTTTGCCCAAAATGCAAGAGCTTGACTTGCATGACATGTAGTTTCAACAAGACGGTACCACATGCCACACAGCACGCTTAACAATAGACTTATTGAGAGGCGAGTTCGGTGAAAATTTTGTTTCACGTTCGGGACCGGTCAATTGGCCGCCTAGATACCGGCCGAAATGTTGGAAAGAGTATGCCAAAATTGGACTAAGCGGATGGACCATTTGAGGCGCAGTCACGGTCAACATTTGCATGAAATAATCTTCAAACATTTAATTGTACGGACCGTACTATCGATTCAAATAAAGATTTCATACATTTTTCTGAATTTGATGTGTTTTTTTTTAACTTTCCTATAGCTCTTAAAAAAATCACCCTTTAAATGCAATCTTTAGCTTTGCTTTTGGATTGTGTTTGTTTCGTGTCTTGATTTTTTTTTTTTTTTTCTTTTTTTCATTAAGTAGAAAAAATGGTATTGACCAAGTAGCAGCCGCTAAAATTGATGACCATAATGAGAGACATTTTTCATTAATCTTGCCAGAACGTCCAGCGATACGTTCCCTCATTCCTAACGGATATTCACTTTGATGACTTCAAGCGTTGGAGGCTTGTTGACATAGAATTAAGGGTTCAAGAAGCACCACAAAAGGACGTCTACAATGGTTAGATAGGGTGATATTGCCGGCCATTGCAAATTATCAAAACTAGAGATGCGGCATGCAGCCTTAGAAAATCGCAACAACTTTACAACAACAAATACTATTGATGTGTATTTTGTATCTGTTAACTTCACAAATGTCAAAACAGAACTGACATTTAGCGCCGTCTTAGTATCTTCCCATTGTAAGATCATATTATTACTGGTCAACAAAATCACTTGTAAATATTTAAGTTAAGTTACCTTTGAAAAGAAAATAATTGTATAACGAAAATTTTATGTCAATAAAATAAAATGTATTATTATACTTTTAAACTTCAATAAAGTTGGTTGTAATTTCTTGGGTTCCAATACCCATAGAGGGATGACATGTAATGGATATTTTTAGAATATTTTTGTTTTAAAATTTACTTTTTAATTTATTTTTCGCTTATTTATTTCTCAGAAATAAAAGTTAATACTAGATTTTTATTTATTCCTCAGGAAATGTAAATTATCGGGTGTTTTCTGCACTCACAATATTCTGTACGTAAAATTAACTGAAATTGTAATATAAAATAAATGAAACTTCAATTAAAAACCGGTCTACTTATTTTTCATTTATTTTTAACAAAAAGTTCATTTAATTTTTACTGTCAAAAATTCAACACCATATTCCGTAATATCAAATAAATATTCAGTTATTTTGTAAAATTTTACTGTCAAAAATTCAACACCATATTCAGTAAAAACAATTAAATATTCAGTTATTTTTTAAAATTTTACTGTCAAAAAATTGACCCCATATTCAGTAAAAACAATAAAATATTCAGTTATTTCATTAAATTTTCGTTTACTCCACAAGAGCCGAATTTCTAAAAAATAACAGACAGACGCCTGTCCGTTTGTTTTTCTTACAAGCGAGAGAGGGAGAATATTATTATTTACTTACCCTGATACACAAGTTTGTTTTACTTTTGTTGTACTGACCACGTTGTTTACAGAAGAACTCTCAATTATAAGACACCAGCAGCATGACCGATATGGCTTCGCAATTATTTTACTTTTAAAATTTGATCTATTTAACTAAATTATATTAACAAATAGAAAATGGGTATTGCTTACACAAAACAAGCAATTCATTTTTTATAGACAAGTAAAAATTAATTTTTGGTAGTTAAATTATATAAAATAACTGAATATTTAATTGTTTTTACTGAATATGGTGTTGAATTTTTGACAGTAAAATTTTATAAAATAACTGCATATTTATTTGTATTTACGGAATATGTAGTTAATTTTTTGACAATTAATTTATATAAGATAACTGAAAATTCATTTGGTTTTACGGAATTCGCGGTTGAATTTTTGACAGTAAAAATTAAATGAACTTTTCGTTGCTTTAAATTACATTTTTATTTAATATATCATAAAGAAGAATTTAACTCAATCAACGGGCAATATTAACTGCAACTGAAAATCAGTATTAATATGTACTTAGTTTTTTGAATAACTGTTAGAATCAGTTAAAAATAAATTTTCTTGGAATTTTAAATGTTTATTTATTTAAAAATGACTGAACGGAATATTTCTTAAATAAACTACAGTCCGTTACTGTAATAATATTGTGAGTGTAGAATCTGAATCCAGTAGAAAGAGGATTACTTAAGCATTGTTGGTATTCTGCATTTCACATCCACAGTTTTTATTCGTTTTTAATAGGAGTTGTAAGGGGTTGGTGAAAGTATAACGAATCTACTTTTATTCTAATTATTCTAATGTGATAAAATTTTTACCAAAAAATAAAAAATTTTTATTACTTAAAAATGTTCTTTATCCAATTTAATCAAAAATATATCGTTAACTAAAACGCAAAAGTCCGTAGCTAACCCAAAATTTAAAATCGACTTTTCCATTGATTTTGATGTGATTATAAAATTTAATTTTTAACGCTTTTTATGTTATTTTCCGACAATTTGTTTTTTTTAATCGATTTAGCGAAATTAAATAAGTTTTTGGGTTGGCAATTTTTCGCGAATTTTAGCCATGTTCGCGATAAAAGCGATTTGTTCCTGGAAGTGTTCTGATTCTTTACAGCTTTAACAATTTATATCGGCCCCTAAAGTTTTTGAATCAAAACAAATATATGCTAAATGTTCTTCTGAGCTAAGATACTATTTAAGAGGTCTTCAGTAGAATTCTTTGCTTAGAATATATTAACCCTCTAACACTCATTTTAAGGGGTAATTTTTGTACTTTTTATCAACTTCCCCACAGAAGTATACTAAAAGGGTACTTTAGAGGGTTAAACGACAAATATTTTTTGCATTCAATTTCACTAGGGGTCTTCTCAGAACAAAAAATCGTGCAATGTATGTAAAGCGGGTTTTCGAAAAATTAAAAAATTTCAAGACCCAGAATTTCGAAAATTCGTTTGACATACATTGCACGATTTTTTGGTCTGAGAAGACCCCTAATGAAATTAAATGCAGAAAATATTTGAAAAACATTTTAATTCTATAAAATGCCGTTTTAATATAGTTTTGTGTGGAAGTTGAAAAATGACCCCTTAAAATGAGTGTTAGAGGGTTAATATATTCTAAGCAAAGAATCGCCATTTAATTCTACTGAAGACATCTAAAATAGTTTTTTAGGTCAAAAGTACATTTAGTACATTTTTTTTGGCTTATACCAAACGCCTTTTCAAAAAATTTAGCGTCCGATATTTCAGGAACCCGATTTCGAATACACAAAAACATGCGGATTTGAGAACACCAATTTATGAATTATGCGGATTCAAAAAATTTTTCGTTTTCAATTCGAGTCGAAACCTAGAACATACGTGCATTTTTGAGTTTTATTCTTTTGCTTTGAAAAATAAAAATAATTTTTTGAGGGCAGCTTGTCAAGTCACAGTTGAAATGGTTGGCCACGCTCTATTAATTGTGTCACTTTGACATTAATATCCTTATATATTTACTAAAGTTGTAACGTGACGTTACAAACTTACCCTACATTTACATTTAATGCTAATATTATAAAGTATAAGTAACCTAACACCGTGAATACCCTTACTATTTTATTAACCACTATGAATACCCTTACTATTTGCTTCCATAAAATTTTCACTTTATAACGCCAAGGCTCCCGAATTCTCTTGATGTCCGAAGTATTTAGCCGAACGCCAATGCTGCCGAATTCTCTTGGTGTCCGAAGTATTTACGAAGTAGTTAGCCGAACGCCAAGGCTCCCGAATTCTCTTGGTGTCCGAAGTAGTTAGCCGAACGCCAAGGCTCCCGAATTCTCTTGGTGTCCGAAGTATTAACGAAGAAGTTAGCCGAACGCCAAGGCTTCCGAATTCTCTTGGTGTCCGAAGTATTTTACACGTATTTACCTAAACTGTATTAAACCGAACCTGATTAACCCAAACCGTATTTAGCCGACTAAATACAAACCCGTATTTAACATATTATTAGTCATGTTCAGCCGACTGCCGGTGCCTCCGAATTCGGTAGCCGACTGAATACAAACCAGTAGTCCACGTGTTCTTACCAGTAGTGAATACGAACCAGCACTCAACCTGTAATTAGTCGTGTTCAGCCGACTGCCGGTGCCTCCGAATTTCATTCAGTAGCCGACTGAATACAAACCGTATTTAACCGAACCTGATTAAGTAACCCGTATTTAACCGAACCTGATTAAGTAACTTGTATTTAACCGAACCGTATTTAGCCGAACGCCACGGTTTCCGAATTCTCGTGGTGTCCGAAGTATTTTTAAGTAATTTCTAGTGTTAAAGACCGTAGTTAGTCACACCATGGCCAGACAACCGTCAACCACCGACTTATCCGAGGCCGTAGTTAGCCGGACACCCTAGGTTGGAAGATCCTCCTGTTTTCGAAGCGCTCGGCCCAACTAGTCGAAGTAGTTAGTCATGTGTACAGCCAACTACGGGGCGCACCGAATGCTCAGTACTCGGCATAGTTTCGATCGTAGATGTAGATACTAACAACCTGTAACCGAAACCCGTTTATTATCTTCTCTGCCAGATCGAATCCTCAGTAACTTAACGCTGCCCCACGGAACGCTACCGTACATGCCTACTGCCAGCAACACCTAGCCGTTTCCTAACGTCATCAGCCATACGTGCACGGAATCACGCTGCCTCAGCACCCGTTCCTGTCTACAGCCACGCCGAATCAGCCCAAGGCCGCCTTAGTTCTAAGTATTTAGCGTAGATTAAGATTTCATAAATAAAGCTTTGTAAAAATTATTGTAAGCGAACATACACGAAAACATCCCGTGTTTCATTTCAAAGGAAGCAGACCTTCGAATTGACCCTGAACAGACTGAGTCATACCTCAGCTGGGAAAGTAAACTGCGTTACAAAGGACCAAGCCATATATTCAGGGGGGGGGGGGGGGCTGCTTTAAAACCATGTGAGATAAGGCCATGATGGCTTTATTGCTCAATTGAATGGGAGATAAAGCCATAATGGCCTTATTGCCCAATCGCTGAGAGGTAAGGTCATATTAACAATTTTGCGAAATAAGAGATATAGCCATATTTTTTTTTCGCAAATGAGAGATAAAGCCATATTTTTCAGAATATTGTTATGCATGGTGTAAACATTCTGTTAAAGGGAAAATCCTTAGATATCATTGAAAACATTTTTTTTATTCTTGTGACGCACGCAGAAAAACTTTAGTATGCGAAGCCAGATTTCGAAACTTAACTTTAGTGTCTCAGGAACTGAAATGAGAGATAAGGCCAGTTTCTAATATTGCTAATGTGAGCTAAGGCCATGATGGCTTTATCTCCCATTCAAATGAAAAAAAAGGCTTTATCTCCCTATTGCATGAGAGATAAAGCCATCATGGCCTTATCTCACATGGTATATTAAAGCACCCCCCCCCCCCCCCCTCCATATATTCTTTATAAGATCAATATTGTAGAAGTTACAAACAGAATGACAAACTTTTATATACCCTCTCCACCTGTGGTAAAAGGTTTTAAAAAGGAAAATTATAACATGATTTATCATCTCTGCCTGTCAATGCTTATAGTAGGGTATTAACTGAAATGAGTGCTTTAAAAAAAGTCAATACTGCCTTGCGTCTCCCCATTTTATAGTACTTTACAGCTAAACTATGAAAAAAAATCACTTCCTTTGGGTAAATTTCAGTGAAAATAACTGGAAATTTGTTGCATCAATTGCTGTTAATAATCATTAAAGCGTAGAAATTAATTGGTTACGAAATAATCATCGTAATAATTACTTTTTGCCTTCTAGTCCTTTCTAAATAAAACAATATGCATACATAGTAAAATGTTCGTTATCCTTTTTCTGCAACTCCTCTAATATTAACTGGGATAAAATTAAGGCAAGAGAAAAGAAAACAAATGAAAATGAAGAAGAAGAAGAAGAAAAAAATTGTCATCACTAAACAAAAATAAAAATAATAATTACTTCCGTTTTCATTCATACAAAACTAAATGGTCCTCTACATCCTGTGCATCTTTTTCGAAATTATTTTTGCACGCTCTCATACTCCACTTGCAAAAAAACTAGAGAAAACTCCTTAACAAAATACTGAAACAGTCCGTTTTAATATTTTGTTGTCTTTTTTAAAAATGTAGAAAAATGAATTTTTTTAAATTATCATTGTTATTGGCTATCATATAAGCAACAAGACTACAACAACCATAACAACGTCATCGCCATTATAATCGTCATTTAAATCATCATTATGATTGTGGATTCTAAGTGGCTCAAAATAAAAATGTGTTTGAGATTTTGGCTTTTAATGTGTCGTCGTTAGCACTTACGGAAGAGAACAACAACTGGAAAATAAACATAATTTTAGTTAAATTATGACAGCTTCTTTCTTTAGATATTTGTTGCTTCTTTTACTGTCATTATCCTTGCAGTGCACGAGTATGTATGTATATCCTTGTTATCCTTATGCATATGACAAAGAATATACTCCTTATCTTTTCTCTTGGACATCCATCGACTTCAAGCATTTTTTGCAGCCAGTGTTTTTACAATTTGTAAAAGAGTGTAGGCTACTTAACGACTATTTTTTGTTTTTGTTTGAGTTTTAGACATACTGGCGGTACTTCCTTGTAACTACATTTATTGCATATTATGACGGTTGAATGTTGCAAGTGTTGCATGTTTGCCAAATTGCCTTAATTTGTTTTAATGTTTCATGAGTTTGTTAGTGTTTTTCTTTTTGACTTTGCACAAAAGTTAAGTTCATAAAATAAAATTCGTTCATAAAACACCAAACTAATTATTTTTGAAAAATACTTTTCTTTAGCATTTAAACAAATTTTAATAAATTCTATTTAAGTTGGGCTCAGTTAGTGTTACTTTTGTTGTTCCAGGGTTTTTCAATAAGACCTGGAACTTTTATTAGATCTTAAACAAATCTACTGGATCTAATAAACTATGTATTCATAAAATATGAAGTTAATTATTTCGCTAACGTGGTGAGTATTTTGAGACCTTGGAAAGGATTCGTATGCTTAGCACCATTCAAATTGACAGCTTTTTCAAAGCATACAAAGTTTGGGTCAGTTAGACCTCAAGTCCACTTAAGGGTTAATATAAATTTTAGCACTGCTCTGTCTTCGTATAACTTAAGAGTATATTTTTCTTCAGTTTCATAAAAATCATCACAAAAATATACAATATTTCGCTATCTCTCCTTTAGAAATTCTAAATATGTACAAATTTTACTTCTGACCTTCATGAGTTTAATATTTTCGGTTTTAGTTAAACATTCAGTGTAAATTTAAAATTATCTGGAATATAATAAAAAAATCACTTAAAATTCATAACAGTAAGGAAATTGGGCTCTCTCGCCAAAATATGGTCAAAAATTAGTTTTTCCCGAAAATCGCAATATTTGAATCGCAGTTACGGAAAAACTATCGGGGGTATTGACATTATTTTTTCACATTTTTATTCCCTATTATATCCTCAATAAATTTTAATGTGATGATCAAAAAATTCTAAAATTTGTTAAACAAAATTTTTAAACATTTTAAACGTTTAAAAAATAATTTTTTTTTTTTTTTTGGTAATACCTGCAAATAGGTTTTAGGTACACTACGAAGACATAAGCTTTTATATATGTAAACACGGTGAAATTTTAAGTAAAATTGATTTTTTTTAAATATTTCTGAAAAAAAAATGTTTAAATTTTGTTTCTACATTTCTTGTTCAAGTGGCCTGAGACACGTTAAATAGCCTGGACACATTTTATTAACTTTAATATTTTTTAACTTAATTTTGTCTTTTATATCTCATGCGAATGATAATCACGTACATATTTCGATTCTTATCTTACAAAATTTTTACAAAAACTGAACAAATTTATTTTCCCCCTTGTAAATGCACCTACAAACTTCAGGGCCAGTTAACGTTATTCCATTATCCTAATATTACCACACTTATACGCACCACTTATTCGCAAATAAATATATTGCATTACATTTTTATTTGCGAATAGCTAACTCATGAAAACCATTCCTAATTAACGACACTATTTGCAAATAAGATTTTAAGCGTTGCCACAATTTTAATCGTTTTACGTTTTTATGTCGGTGTGGCACAATCATATGACAACAAAAGTAAAACTAAATCAAAAATGTGCAAATAAATTTAAAAATAAACAATAATTTTTGATATTTTTTATATAAAAAAACAAGTAAGAAAGTATAGTCGATCAAGCCCGACCATATGATACCTTACACCACAGTATTTAATAACAAATTTTCGAGAGTGTATGGCTATATTAATAGGGATCTATCTAAAATATCTTTTAAATTTCACCACAATCGGTTTGATAGTTTCTGGAAGGCAGAAATAATGTTTCCGTACACAGAAAAAAATAATTTTCATATTTGAATACGAAAATCGCATATTTGATAAAAAAAAAATTTTTTAATTTTCTGCGATGACGATTTTAGCATTATTGATAAAAAAGTTTGTAGGTATAGTTATTGAATTTTTAGTCAACAACCAAGTTTATTGAATCAATAAAAAAAGTTGTTGCCCAAAATAATTTTTTTCAACAAAATGTTTGCGTGATTTGTTAAAACAAATTGTTGGAAATGTTGAATAAATCAAATAAAATGTTTATCGAATCTTTATTTATTAATGATGACGTGCTTGATTCCCAATTTTTTTCCTTTTTAAAAAATACACAAAAATTTATTATGGGGGGATAAGCTAGTTCCTATGTGCATTTCGCTGGTTGCTTAAGCCAGATCATCAGGAAACCTTTTTCTAAAGACTTTGGCAAAACTAAAGATATTTAACCAAATAAAACTGTTAAGCGAATGAGAATTATGACCTATTATAAAATGGACAAGAGTTGTAAAAATACTGTTTTAACGTTGATTCAAATATTTGTTTAATTGAATATCAAGAAATATTTAAATATTTCATTATTAAATATGTTTTATTGACTGCTATTTTGCAAAGTGTATATTTGATAAATTTTTTCATTGAATCAAACAAAAAGTTCGTTGAACAAAAATTATATTTTTAACAAACTGTGTTGTTAAAAATTTTCTTGAGATATTTTTTTCTGTGTACAAATATGGATCTATCTATGCTTTAAATTGCATTAAAATCAGTTTTATAGTTTCTGAGAGGCAGAAATCGCCCCTTATCTCCCCTCATGGCGCTAGGATTCGGCCCATTTGCAATAGGCTTGATCCTTGTGCCAATAAGAACCTCTGTGCCAAATTTTATTAAATTATCTCAAAGTGGCACAAGGTTACATGGACAGCCAGCCAGACAGCCAGCCGGACGGACATCGTTAGATCAACTCAAAAAGTGATTCTGAGTCGATCGGTATACTTTAAGGTGGGTCTAGGATCAATATTTTAAGGTTTTACACACATTAGCACAAATGCATAATACCCTCTCCACTATTTTGGTGTGGGTATAATAAAAAGTTTATATACATTCATTGCTACTAAATGAAAAAATTTTCCATCTGGCATCACTTAAAAATAAGAAATTTCATTAAGAAGATTGACATATAAACAGTAAGTTAGTTAATCACAAAAAATTTTTATTCGCGAAGAGGATACGTAAAACGTACTACATGTTAAACAATGTGTATTTACAATGCATAGAATAATTCTAGGGGGCGCCAGTACTTTGACATTCTGTTCAGGCTTACAATCTTGGAGTACTCTTATGTACATATTAACAGCCTGTTTATCGATTTCGAACGTTAACGTTTTAACGTAAGCAAAATTCTAAAATTTGTTTTTGTTTTAACAGCCAGGCCCACGATGTCACACGTTAACGTTCCCATAAATTTGTTTTTGTTTTAAATATAATTTTCTATGCGAACGTTGACGTTCGAAATCGTTAAACAGACAGTTAGGGTTTTTTTAGTGCGATAGAACTTACGAAAGGGTTAGCTGTCAAACGAACTTTCATTCCGAGCTCACTTTTTGACATTTTTAATCTGTATTCTCTGGCAAATCAGGATGAATTCATGCTGGAACAAAACTACCATTCAAATTGACTCTTATATTCATTGATACTCGCAAAGGATAAGCGTAAAATTATGTTCACTGTTTGAGGCTTTTCGCATTAAAGGGTTTGCTTATTAACAAAATTGCCGCATATGGAGTGAGACCAATCCACAAGAGACCTTATGAGCTCCAATAATTCTAGAAAAAGGCACTGTTTGGTACGGTTTACACGCTGCACGCAGAGAAATTTTTTTTTTTTTTTTTTTTCAATATTGTCACTAGAGTTGTCAACCGATTAAGAATAATTCGATTAATCGATCAAACAAAACCAAAATCTTGTTCGAATAATTGTAAAAGGGCGATTTGCGAATAACGAATAAAACGATTAAATTATGTCGATTACTCGAACAAAAAAAGCTTAGAATTTGATTTGTTCTTATACCTTTTTAGTGATTTTAAAAAGGGTGGTGCAACCAAAACGCACGACGTTAATTGTAAATATTATTATTTTTTTATTATTATATAAAGATCTATGACAAATATGCGTGAAAAAAAATATCGGCCAAATGCTCGCAACGGCTTCGGTGGCATGCCTCTTTCCAATGGTCATTTTTTCGATGACTGAGAAATAATTAAGGTTAAATACCCTGAATAGGCAGAATAATCTCATCCTAGCTCTTGAATTGTTCTTGGCTTATTGACGTACACTTTTGCTTTTAACACGGCCATTGAATTTCTCGAGCAAAAGTGCACCATTCTTCTGGAACCACATATCTTCTATGTCCATATCCTCAATGTCTGGCTACAATAAGTCCGGGTATGCTCGTAAATGTATCACTGCGCTGGATAAGCTTTTTCAAATGTTTATATATTTATATATATTTATATCAGTGAAGTAGATTTGGGTCAATAAATTGTCAAATACTCCACAAAAATTATAGTCACACAATAAAAAAAAATTATAGTTATTGTTTTATCGGATCGTGCCCTATGTTATCATCTCGCGATAGTCAATTTCGTCAATTTCGAAAAGGTGCGGCCCGAGGACGCCGCCAGCCCAAAAACCCCAACAAACAGTCACTCTTTGTGGAAGCATCCTCTTTTCAACAATCACTTGTGGATTCTCATTTGCCCAAATGCGGTAATGCTGCATGTTAAAGAATATACTGAGGTAAAAGTGCGTACATATTGATTTGAAGCAGGGCTGCCAGCTTTGGGGTTTTGACCCCAAATTAGGGGTTTTCTCGTTGCTAAAAGGGACAAAAAATTTTATTTGGGGTTTGGGGTTTTCATTGGGGATTTAAAAAATAAAGTTAGGATTTTTTGGGGAAATACACGGAGAGAATTATTTACTAAAGCACCACAAAATATGGCTTGAACTAAAAATTTTTTGCACCATTCTTGTTCAAGCCAAAATTTTCTTATTTTAAAGTTTAAGCAAAAAGTTATGACTCAAAGCGAACTACATATATTTAAATACAGCTAAAAAAAATTAAGTATTCGTTGCTTATGGCTAATTTCAACAATTCAATTTAAATATCAATTCATATTTAAATATAGTTGTTCCTATAATTTTATTATATTTGACATGAAAAACTAATTTTAAACATAAATTGGTATTTAAATATGTTAAAAGGTGAAATCGGCTATTAATATTTTACAAAATACGAAAAAAGCCTTAACATAAAAACGTATAGCATTAGTCTATAGTTTAAGGAAAACTTAATAAACTTTTTATTGATTTGATTAAGATGTCGATTCAAATAAAAATTAATTGAATTAAACCAAGTTTTCTTGAACATTTTCTGAAAAATTAAAAAAAATCCCTAGTATTTGTTTCTAGATGCAAGAAATTCGATTTTTTTTAATAAATCAAGATAACCAGATTAATATTAAATTAATGCAGTTTGATTTAAGCCAAATCTTTCTTATTTTTAATAAAAACAAACTTCTTTTGTATATCTTGTCTTAAGAAATTTTTGATCATATACCAACAACATGAATTTTTTGATTATGAGAAAATTTTTGTTTATTCAAGAAAATTTTACTAAATACGAACAAAATATGTTAAAATCATTAAACTATTATTGGATTTTCTGTGTTAAGAAAGGAAATTGGTTACTTTAGAAAATAAACTTATTTTCGTGTTATTTTTCGCGTCACATATGTTTTTAATACAACTACGGCTGTAGGAAATATCGCCCAAAGAAAAATGGCCTAAAAGAAAAAATGAAAAATCGCCCAAATGAAGAATCGCCCAAGCGAACATGAAAAATGACCCAAAAAGGTAAATATGAAATTTTGCCCAAAAAAAACGAAAAAGGGCCCAAAAAGAAAATGAAAAATGACCCAAAAAGCAAAAACGAATTTTTCCAAAAAAAAAAAAAAAAAAAAATTACTAAATTTGCAAAAAAGTGTTTATTATTCATACAAATTTAGGTGACATGTCATAACGTCCAGTGTCGTAGTGTCCTTGGACACTTTTAAAGTGTCATAATGTCCATCGAAGACGAGGACGAGGACGTTATGACACTTTGCAACGTCCGCAACTTAACTTATAATCAAAAATGTGTAAATTTTTTTTTAAAATACCGTTAAAATTTCAAGTGATTTTTTTAAAGATACTTATTTAACCATAATATGGTTGTCGGTGACAATGATTTGGTTAAATTAAACATAATATGGATAAAATATTTTTATAGCTTTTACTCCGGGTGTATATATTAAATATATATATCCAAAATAAGGATTTCATCTTCTATGGTATAACAAATACTGGCTTCGCTAACTAAAGCTTCTCTGTATAGCCGGTCTTCGGCCGGGCGCAAGGATTTTCTCCTCTATGGTATAACAAAGACCGGCTTCGCTAACTAAAGCTTCTCTGTATAGCCGGCCTTCGGCCGGCCGCAAGGATTTTCTCCTTTACGGTCTAACAAAAACCGGTTTCGCTAAGTAAAGCTTCGAAAAACTGCCGACTACGCAGAGAAGCTTTAGTTAGCGAAGCCGGTGTTTGTTATACCATAGAGGAGAAAATCCTTGCGCCCGGCCGAAGGCCGGCTATACAGAGAAGCTTTAGTTAGTGAAGCCGGTCTTTGTTATACCATAGAGGAGAAAATCGTTGCGCCCGGCCGAAGGCCGGCGATACAGAGAAGCTTTAGTTAGCGAAGCCAGTATTTGTTATACCATAGAAGAGAAAATCCTTATTTTCGATATATATGTACATATATATTTAATATATACACCCAGAGAAAAAGCTACAAGACCATTTTTAAAAAAATTCTACCGATATTATGTTTAATTTAACCAAATCATTGTCGCCGACAACCATATAATGGTTAAATTAGTTTCTTGAAAAATAGTTTTGTTGTTTGCAACCATAATAAAACATGGTTTTCTCTGCTATGTAAGATTATGGTAGAATTTTAAAAATAGCCCATTTTTTTTGGGCCATTTTTCATACAACATTTTTGGGTGATTTTTCATTATGAACGATTTAAAAAACGAAAAATCACCCAACAATAACGATAAATAGCCCAAAATTTTGGGCCATTTTTCATATGAAATCAGGCCCAATTTTACATGCAATTTTTTTGGGCGATTTTTCATTTTTTTTTTGGGCGATATTTCCTACAGCCTACAACTACATATTTCAATACAATAAAAATGATCTCTTGTAGAACATAGTACAAGTAAAACTCAAATAAATATTTAAATTATCCGTTAAAAATTGTGTATTTTTTACAGGGGTTTATTTTTGGGGATTTTCTCTTTTATTGGGGGATTTTTGGGGATTTTCTCTTTTATTGGGGGATTTTTGGGGAAATTTTTTTTTAAATTTGGGGAGGACGGAAAAAAGTACCTGGCAGCCCTGATTTGAAGGCCCATTTTCGAAAAAGACTTCAACAATCTTAACGCGCTGCTCAATTGTATACATCTGGTCAAATTTTTTCAACACTGAAACAAAGAAAGTTGGACAAAAATCTTGCCGTTAAGTTGCGACTTACAATTAACATCGTGTATTATGGTTGGACCTCACCATGTTCTGGTTACCTCAAAATAAGTTATGATTAAATATGGCAGCAATTTTTATCACTTATAATTAATAATTTAATTAACGATAGTAGAGCAACATACTGAAAAACTAACATGAAGTTTTAAGTATTGAACATATTAAGGCAACCATAACAAGATTTTAGCTTCTTGATGGAGAACTAGTTTAATCATAATATGATTGCCACAAAATTTCGTGTATATCCGTCCATAATTTACCATAGGCCAAATATAAAGCCTGCTCTCGGATAACAGTTTAGTTCGTCTAAAACCGTAAGGATTAAATATATTCGAAAAATATTTGGTCTGTCATAAATAGATTTGCAAGACCAAAAATTACAATTTAATATGGACGTCATAACTGTGTACCTTAGGTATCTATCCTGCTTATGGAACCTCGTGATTTCACCCCCTTCCTCACCCAAAAAAAAATCTGGTAAGATTACAGGATATCATTGATATTGGCAAGAACCTTTTGCAAGCTTTCTAAGTACCGGTCATCTCGCCAGATTGTTCCCTTTTATAGGAACCATCATGGCCTTTACCAAGATCTTGGCTGGTAGTTACAATCACCTTCCTGAAGTCGCTTTCTACATGGTTGGCCGCAAAACAAAAACTCGCCAAATACCAGATATTGCATAAACTGAAGAACTATAAGAACAACCTCCTAACATCTATTTAAAATAATTTTTTTCTAAGAGTGCACTTTTCCAAAACCCGTAGCTCCAAAGTTCACAAACTCGTCCCACATTTTGAGTGAAAAGTCGTCGTTAATTATTTATATCCACACCACAATAATGGAGAGGCTATTATGCGTTTGTGGTGATGGGTGTAAAACTTAAAAAAGATTGGTCCTAGACCCACATTTAAGAAAACCGATCGACTCAGAATACGTTTTTAGTCGATCTAACGTTGTCCTTCCGTCCCGTTTGCGATTGCTTGCTTATTGAAAATGGTAAGGATCGGTTGATAATTTCACATGGCCCACATTTAAACATCCTCCCATTTTATTATGTTGCTATTAGGATATTAGTTTAAACTTAATTAATTGCAATTTAAATGATCTTACTGAATTTTATTGGAATCGGTTAATATTTTACCATAGATCCAATACAAATTCTACTCCCGGAAGTTGCTTTAAAAGCCCTTACCTCCATAATAAATGTTGGTAATGACAGCAAATTGGCGACAATTACTTTTACGATATCTGCTATGTCATGACAAAATTTTGGGCTGGTAGGCCCAAAATTAACCATATGTCCCATATGAACCTCCTTCCAAAAATCACTTAAAGGCAAACAAATCTCATATGTTAATATCTTAAATAAATTCCTCACAAATAACTTTGATATTAATCTTAACCTTATAATATAATTTTGTTCTGACGGGTTCCTGATAGTGTAGTGTAGGGTATCAAAAATTCTGGCTTGGCCGGCTATACTGTCGTACTTGTTATTACTTGTATTTTTAAATGTTCGTTTTAAATGTTAAATTAAATATAGTTATAATATGTTTAAACTTAAAGTGAAAAAAAATCGAATAAAAATTAAAACCGGATATTTTAGAAATATTTCGCGAAAATTCCTGGGAATATCTTTTTCCGAAGGGGAACCCTATTTCATACGTTCTGGATTTTCCAACCCTCATGACAACTACAAGATAAGCCAGAAAAAAAAATGTACTTTAAGAAAGGTTTAAGTACAGATAAGAGAAAAATATACACAGTTTTAAAAATACCTTCAACAATAAAATTTAACGTTTACGAGGTGATTTTGAAATAAATTATCGCTTGTATACATTCCTACCCAACTCCTAAAAAACTCAACTTTTTTTAAATAATTAAATTTTTAAATTGATAAAAATATGAGAAATCATTTTTGACAATACACCAAAGAAACAAATAGAAATAAAATTGTAAATAAGAAAAATCAACAAAAATTCAGAGAAAAAAAGTACATTTTACTCAACTAAACAGCGCTTGAGATAAGAAATCCTTATCAAATATTACGGTGTCATTTAACAGGTCAAACAACGAGAAAAACTCTCCACGTTTTATAAAAAAAAACAACAAAATTTCAGGCAGTTTTTTTTTATAATTTTGAAACAATATCTCCCCAGAGCATTATAAATTTCAAATCATTTCGTAATTTTTTTAGCCGCAGAGTAGACGTCTTCGACTACAAGGGGAACAAAATCAAAAAGTGCATTTAAAAAAGTGAAAAATGTTGTCTTTAAAATCTTTCATACTGTTCACACTTGTGGCCTGTATTTTGGCAGAGAGCATTAACTTTAAGCCCTGCAAGGAAAATGATTGTGAAATATCCGAAGTAAATGTAGAACCCTGTAGCCGGGATAGTGAAAATGCAGCTTGCAAAATAAGACGTCGCAAACCAACCAAAATGAATTTCACTTTTACACCCAACTTTGATGCCGATACTTTGGAAGCCAGTTTAGGTTGGGTAAAAGATGCTGGCAATGAGTTGCCTTTGGTTAGTATGGATAAGGATGCCTGCAAATATACCAAATGTCCCGTGCAAAATGGTGAGAGTCAAAATTATGACGTAGATATACCAATCGAAAGCAAATTCCCTGTGGGAACCTACAACATCAAGTGGAACTTCACGGCACCCAGTGGCAAACAATGCTGTTTTACGCATGAAATAAAATTAGTTCGTTAAGTATCTGTAGCCTGAATACAAAAAAACAATAATTTTTTTATTTTTCATTTTGCTTTATTGACGTGATTAAAAAAACAAAACAAAAATAATAAATACAAGTAGTTGTCTTTTAAAATTTTAAAGAAAGAGCGAAAAACTAAATTTTGAGTGAGAATTTAAATTGATCTGCAGGGAGTTATAAAAATTAAAATAATTTTCTATTGATTAAATGCTTTAATTAAAAATTATATTCTAACTTAATAAACCGAGCGAGTAACGTAGATTTTCAGCCCGTTGTAGTGAAACAGACCAGAGCCTCTGGTGGAATCGAACCTGTAACCCCCGCACTGATAGACTGGCTCACTACCAACTAGTCGGTAGTTGTATATTTTGAGTTAACCCCCTTAAGAGGAACCAGTGCGATTTAATAAGCCCTGTGTGTTTTAATAACGCTTATCTATCTATTCAAATTTCATCAAAATTTGTTAAATATTTTCGGAATGGCAGTAATTCTCCGTATGGCTCCTGTTGGTCGCTTTTGCATTCGGTCAGGGGAAGGTCGAGCGGAGAGTTAGACTGGAGGCGAGTGAGGGGTGAACAGCGTACTCATGTTAAAATCGCTTTCTTTTGAGTACAGGAACTATTGCTTTAATAGATCTTTTCTTAACAGATAATTAACAACTTCTGAATATAGAAGGTTTGGCAGCACTAAACCCTATCCTGAGTTAGAACCAGTAAGAGAAATATAAGGTATACAAAAAAATCCCTGTTACAGATTCTCATTCACTCAGGACCTTGCATGCTAAGTTTGATTTTTCTAGGTCCAATATTGAAGGAAATTCAAAAAGTACCATTTCAAGAAAAAAAAAAGTACCAAAAAGCCCTGTTTCAGATTCTCATCCCCTCAGGACCTTGGATGTTTAATTTTATGTTTACAGGTCCAATACCAAACAAGTACCAACAAGCTCCCACATATGGTCTTATCACTTAGGATATTATTGTTTAAATTTTATGTTTCTAGGTCCAATATTAACTTAAAAAAGTACCAGTTGTAGAACCAAAAAGCTAAAGAAAGAAATTTAGGCCCTTAATTTGTAAAACGCAAACGCAATGCCAAAAATTACATTGAAAGCAAAAACAATGTCAAAAATTTGTCAAAATTTTTTTTGTTGCTTTCTACAGAAATACATATTGCGTTTTAAAATTATCAACGCCTTAAGATATGGAGCGTTTAAAATTCAAAAATTCAATATACATTTCTATAGAAAACAACAACAAAATTATGAAATATTTTTCATTTTGTTTTTGCTTTCAATATAATTTTTGGCGTAGCGTTTGCGTTTTATAAATTTAGGGCCTTAATTTCCCCTATTTCCCCTTTTAGGTACTTTTTTCTCCCCATTGATGTATAAAAGATTTCAATATTGTAGTGGGTATCCATTTAATACGTAAAAGCCAAAGAATGGAGAAAAATACTTTGTAAAAAAAAGTACCAACAATAGTTACGAATTTCAACCCTTAAACGCTTAAGTACCGAACTCGTATTTGTATTTCTTAGATAAGTTTCGAACGTGATATAATGTTTATTTTTTTCGATTATTGGTTTAAAAGATACAAGCCGTAATAAAAAAAAAGTACTTAAGCTCAGGTTTTACCTGTTTACTTCCTAAAAGGGCCGAATTTCAAAAAAGTACCAGAACCTGTCCGCTTATTTTTCTAAAGAACAACTATAAGTGTTATTATTTTGTCTTTATCTCTTTTAGTTTTGGAGACACAGGAAAAAATTTTGCACCAGTAAAACCACTGATCAAAAATAAAATCAGTTTTAATTAAAAATGTAATCAAGTGAATTAGACGTTTAATCAATTGAATTAAACGTTTAATTGATATTATCAATTTGTTTACTGGTGCAAATCAATATTGTCAATTAAACGTTTAATACACTTGATTAAACTTTTAATTAATATGATTAAACGTTTAATTCACTTGATTAAATTTTTAATTAAAACCAATTTTATACAAAATGTTGCTGAAGTAGAAGTTGACTCAACGGTTTAAAAAAGCTTAAGTTAAATTGTTTTTTTTTTTTTTTTTTTTTTTTTGAAAAATGAAAGGAAAATATAAAAATACTTTGGGAAAAAATAAGATGGGCGATTCTATTCTAGACAACTTTTAACATCAATTTTCAAATCACACTATTTGATACTTTTTTGATGCCAATTTAAAGTAAAATATCTATATTTTATATAAAATAATTTTTTTTATATTTAAGCTTAAATATAAATTTGTTGTGCACTTCGAAGCATTAAGATTCATAGAAACATGTTGCACCCGTCATGGCTTAAAAAGCAAATTTCTTATTATTGGCTTATATTTCTCTACGATGTTTGATTTGATAATCACCGTCTGATATCTCATCCTCATCTTTCACAATAACAAAGGATAATACAATAAAAGTTTAAAAATTAACAGAGTTGTGTGTTTTTGTGGTATGATCTTATAAAAGTTGGCCAATTTGGTTGCGCCCGTCATGCACTTTAAAGCTCTCTCGTGAATATTTGATCGTTTCATATAAATTCTTGTAAATAGATAACAATAGTATATATAAAAATGTTACCCCTACTTGAAATAACTTAATTGCAAATGTGTTTCTTTTTTTTTTAGTAAAAGACGTTTAAAGTGTTTAAATGTTGCACCCGTCAGAATAGAATCGCCCAGATAGAAGAAAAAACAAAATTGTTACTCTCATTGTGAACAAAGCTTTAAAGATTAGTATTTGATTTTTACTGGCACACAACACAAAAAATTAAATTCAAATTAATCAAAAAATAAAGTGATAGTACGTTAAGAGATAAAACTTGCCTAACTTTGGTTCTTAGCGTTAACGAAGACGTACGACATGGGACGAAGCTTATAAGAAAACCTATCATCTAAGATGGCAGTTGAAAAAAGTGACGTATAAAGTACAGTCACATAGAAGACTCGACTTTTGGAATGCAGCGTAGATAGCTCTAGCTCCAAGCAAGCAGCAGGACATATTTTCAGCCAGCCATGTTATAAAACTGTAACCGTTGTTTGGGTTTCCATTAGTGCTGGGAAACTATCGATAATATCGATAGGACAATATCGAAAATATCGATAGGAAAAATATAAATATCGATATTTTTATTATTTAAAATACAGATATGAAGACATCTAACAGCAGCTATACACACACGGTATTTTGCCGCAAATTTTTACTTGATATTGTTAATTCGCGCTAAATAACAGCAATGATTACAAACAACAAGTATGGCAAGTGGTATGGATTGCTTAGCAGTGCTTTTTACTGCAAATTAAAGGCTTTTTAGTCGAAATTTTACTGAAATGTCAAATATTTTTGTAATGTTGTAAAAAAAAATACAAATCCAAATGCAATTGCAATTTCAATTTCAAGCATAGGACAAAACAATGAACGACCATTAGAGGATATGTCCGCTAGATTGATTACTTGTTGGGTTTAGAATTTAGAAAATTTTTTAAAGTTGCAACGGAATATCTTATAGTCCCTGTTACTTCGGTTCCTTCAGAAAGGTACTTATCAATTTTTAAAAAGCTGCCATCTAAAATAACGTGCGTATATACTCACGTCTCATACATTCAATAAAGAGTGATGAAAACAACGGATTGTAGGCTTATAAAAAAAATTAAAGTTTTCCTGCACAAGTACAAACATTCAGTCGATAGTAATATCGATATATCGAAAGTGAAATCTGAACTATCGATAAATATCGATAGTAGAAAATATCGATAGTATCCCAGCACTAGTTTCCATAGATGAAGGCGTTGGTAAACACATTGTACAAAACAATTTGTTTGAGGCCAACGTGTAATAAGACCGAAGGATACCCAGCAAAAACTTGGTACTGACTTGCCTTTACTGAACAATTTACTTTTGCCTTTACTGAACAATTTACTTTTCAATGACTACTTCATACCATCTGCATTCCATAGAAGTAGTTTAGTAATGGCTGACATATAATCTGATACCCAAGTACTCGTGTATGAGTTGATTAACTAAATTTAAAATTCATTCATAATAAAATGCATCTACGGTTTAATTTTTTTCAAATCTAATACAAATTGGTTTTAAATATTTATTCTTACAATTTGTTTTTTGTTTATTACACTGAAAGAAAAATGCTTCATATATTTAATGAATAATTTTCATAAAAAAATTTTCCAAAAACTTTCAATCCACTTTCAATCAACGTTTTTATTGTTATTATTGACAATTAAATCTCATATTTTCGCTCTTTATTGAGTAAAAAACATAGTTTTTGTATGCAAAAACTACACTGCCCCAGTAGGCTAGCTGGTAGTGAGCTAGTCTATCAGCACCGAGGTTGCGCGATCGAATCCCGCCAGAGACAGAAAAAAAAATATGTTAGTTGTAATTTTGGTGACATCGGAGTAATAAGTTATTTAACCCTTAAATGCATACTGTTGCCAATTGTCTACATACCAGTTCAAGCTAATTTTCTTTATATTACAATGTGTGTGCATTCATAAAAGATGGTTTCTAAGCACACACAAGCAATATGAATAAAAACAAGTTAGAGTGCTATATTCGGCTGTGCCGAATCTTTGATACCCTCCACCGACACTTCGAATGTTTTAGGACTAATATCTGTATGATGTCTATTTATTATTATAATCTTTGTTAAAACAGACATCTGCATTAAAATTTGTTGCGGTTTAGACCTATATAAAATTATTGATCGACAATCAGAATCAATTTTAAAAGGTTTGAGTAGAATATCAGTTTAAGCTGAACTTAAATGATTTTCAAGAGAACAAATTATATAAAAGCCATGGTAAGCTATGAACCAATCTGATTGGTCCAATCATCCCAAATTCTGCAGAACGATTTCTGGTATTAAAAACCATAAATTTCAATACAGCGGTGCAATTAGTTTAAGCGTTTGCAGTAAATTTCAAAAGGCTGCTAAAATGGAATCGAAGGAAAATTATGGACCGTATATCACAAAATTGCATAACATTTTTTCTGGCCATATGAAGCTAAACTGGAAGAAAGTTTACCGCGTATTTAATTATTTTACCAGAGTGGGCTTTATATGAGGCCTATGGTAAGTCATTTCTAGTTCTATAAAACTGTGATGTACCAAATTTTGTTATGATAGCATTATTTTTTACGGATTTAGGCGTACTAAACTGTTTTCTGGAAGTAGGTTTTATACGGGGCCTATGGTAAATTATGGACCGATCTTCACGAAACTTAACAGTTTCATTTCTAGTCCTATTTAACTGTGAAGTGCCAAAATTTGTTATGATAGCATTGTTAGTTAGGGTTTAAGGCATACTATACTGTTTTCCGGGAGTAGGGCTTATATGGGGCCTAGGGTAAATCATGGACGGATCTTCAAGATATTTTACAGCGTGATTTCCAGTTAAATAAAACGAACTGTTGCGAAATCTTATATCATTCTGTGCATTTTTCCACCATTTATGTTAGTTTTTGTAACAAAATTATCAATTTTTTTAGGTGGTGGTTCCACATTTTGATTCATAACTCAGATCCTATTGAACCGATTTTGCTGGATTTCAATCCCAAACTGCTGAGGATAACTACAAACAATTTGACACCAAGTTTGTTTATTTCTTTTGAGTTTTTCGAAAGTGAGCGTGTTTTCAACAGACGGACAGACAGACGGACATGGCTAAATCGACTTAAAATTACTGAAGGACCCAGAATATAAAGGGTGGTTAAATTGTAAGGGCCGATGTTGAATGTGAACCACACCTAAACGCCAAGTTTTTTTCCAAATTTTATTTGACATTTCTCTATTTCAGACTAATTCAATTTGAACCATGGAGAGATACACAATCCAACAACGTGTTAAAGTTATCCAGACTTATTATGAAAATAGGCGTTCAAATCAAAATGCATATCGTGCACTTCGTGATTTTTTTGGTCAATTTGATCGTCCAAATGTGCGTACAATCGCAACAATCGTGGAAAAATTCGAGCAAACCGGGTCTGTAGAAGATGTGAGATCACCAGTGCATGCTCGTACAGCTCGTACTGCAGGAAATATTGCTGCTGTTCGCGATAGTGTGGCTGAAGAGCCGTCCACCTCAACTCGTCGTCGTGCCCAACAATTGCACCTCTCACGCTCGTCGTTGATGAACATTATGCATAAAGACTTGCATTTACACGCTTACAAGGTGCAATTGGCTCAAGAACTAAAGCCTCTTGAACATTCCAAACGTCGTAAATGGGCAGAATGGTGGCAAGAAATGGCAACAGTGGATGTTCAATTTTCGAAGAAAATCATCTTCAGTGATGAGGCACATTTTCACCTCAGTGGATTCGTCAATAAACAGAATTGCCGCATTTGGGCGAATGAGAATCCAAGAGTGATTGTCGAAAACCCAATGCACCCACAAAGAGTGACTGTTTGGTGCGGTTTATGGGCTGGCGGCATCATCGGGCCGTATTTTTTCCAAAATGAGGCCGGTCAGGCAGTTACTGTGAATGGTGTTCGGTATCGTGAGATGATAACGAACTTTTTATGGCCCGAATTGGAAGATATGGATGTGGACGATATGAGGTTTCAGCAGGACGGTGCCACTTGCCACACAGCTAACGAAACAATGGCTCTTTTGCGCAACAAATTCAATGGCCGCGTTATCTCACGTAATGGCGATGTCAATTGGCCGCCAAGATCATGTGATTTGACACCGTTGGACTTTTTTCTTTGGGGTTATTTGAAAGAAAAGGTGTACGTCGATAAGCCAGCAACAATTCAAGAGCTAAAGGATGAGATAATTCGGCACATTAACGGCATAGAACCTCCATTATGCCTCAGGGTCATCGAAAATTTGGACCATCGGATGGGGGTGTGCCGCCGTGGTCGCGGCGCCCATTTGGCCGATATTTTGTTCCATACATAATTGAGTAATACCAATATATCATAATAAAATAAAATTACAATAATTTCCTAAATAGTTTGTGTTTTATTCAAAATCAACATCGGCCCTTGAAATTTAACCACCCTTTATATACTTTATAGGGTCTGAGATGAATAATAAAAAAGTTTCACACGGGATGACAAACTTAATATACCCTCTTCACAGCTAATTGTGGTGGAGGGTATAAACAAATTGTTACTTTGTTTTTAGTTGCTTTGATTTGTATTTATTTGGCATTTCATTGAGGTGGCTGATAAAGATCAGTTTCTTAGTAAAAATCTAATTTTGTATTTTTTTGTTTTCTATGAACCGTGTATTATCACATCGGAAAAAAATAAATTTGCATTTGTTGACAGGTAAGCTATGGCCTGGTCATCTTTAATTTAACAATATTACTGAATAAATGCAATTTTTTTAATAAAAATGTATGTTGCCAAATGACTACAACATGCGTTTGTGACACAAATATTACTTGACGGTTACTGGTTAGACAGTGCCGTTCAATTCCCCGTAAAACGAACCACATGGTTTATTTCGACAATTATTATACGTCAATTCCATTAAAGTATTACCTATGGACTCAGGAAATATACTTGTTGCGCACAATTCACATAAATCGGCTTGGAAAGAACTGCAAATTACCTGCCGCAAAAAATTTATGAAACAGTCTGTTGCACGGGGTTTTTATGAGGACTTTGTTACAAATTATAAAAGTATTGCTATCTCTGTGGCATGCTGGAAGGAGAATAAGCTTGTTACGTAATCCTCAAATTACGTAGGCGCGAAACCGGTTGAAGCTGCCAATAGATTTGACAAATCGCAAAAAAACACAAACTTTAATAGCTTGTCCAAAAAGGGTCGAAAATTATAACGCCCATATGGGAGGAGTTGACCTTATGATAGCTTTTTGGGCAGGTATAAAATAGCATGAAAAGTCGTAAGTGGTATTTTAGATTATTTTACCATATGACGTAATAATTTCATGGATACTCTAAAAAACAAATCACCCAAACATTACATTGCCAGATTCTAAATCAGATCTGGCGGGAACATTGTGCTCCAATTAATCATATGAAAACATACGAGGAAGAACTTCAACCAGAAAGGCAGATGGTGGTAAAGGCACCGAGGACCCACAAAACCTATACCGACACTAGATATACGAACCGATGGTACAGGGCATACTGAAAAGAGATGTTCTACTAAAAACAGGTGCAAACTTCCAGGGTGCAATGGATTTTCACGGACTGAGTGCACTAAATGTATGGTTGCTTTGTGCCAGATCAAAAATGGCATTTGTTTTGCATTGTTTCATAAATAGAAACAAATTTTTGAACACCTGTATGTTATATAAATATATATGTATATGACTATTGTTCATGCCTTAAAAATTCAAGTACCAAACGCATATTGTTGCCAAAAGTCTACATACCGTTTTTATCGAAATAAACACACACGAAATCTACGCCTAAGTTTCTATTAAAAAACATTTTTTTCAATCCAAAAGAAAAAATCATGCATGTAAGGGTTAAGTCCCTATTTGTAAGCGAATGTGGTAATGACTTATTTAACTCCCTATTTGTAAGCGAGGGTGGTAAGTACTTGCCTCCAATGACATCACCGTGTTAAAATAATGAGTTAAAATGCCAATGTATAAGTAGTGAAGAGTCGTTATATTAGCTTTTTAACTCATTACTTTGCAATGTAAGTTTTTGCTGGGTAGTTACTCATTTAAATCTAGGGCGTTTTAAAATTACCAGAAATTACACTGTAAAATTTCGTGGAAACCGGCCTTAAATTAAGCATAGGTTCCATTAAAAGCCCACTCCTGATTTATTCTAATTGTCGGTGTAGATTCGGCACAGCCGAATATGTCACACTTACTTGTTTTATAATATTTTTTTTTAAATGTTTTCCTTTTTTTAAATTAAGCTACTCTTATTCCAGCAGGCCAACTTTTTTTAACATTTTGCCTTAACAATAATTAGGGCAATATTTTCTAAAAATTAATGGCCATAAATAGTAATTTAATGCTAGAATTAATTTGCTATTAAAATTTTATTGTAAAAACAACAAATATATACAAATACAATCACTTTTCTCAAATCCCACAAAAAAAACCCTTGAAATATTGTACAAATTCAGTTTATTAACCATCAGGGTATTAAAATAATTAAAATTTCAAGTATTTTTTTTTTTTTTTGTATACTTTTAATTTTCCACCAAAGAAACAAAAAATCTCCCACCCCTAATTTTTAATTCTTTATCTTAGAAAAATAAAAAAAAAATATTTGTTTATCACAAACCGTGATTTTTTTATTCGTTTTTTCCTTTTTTTTATTTCAAAAAACCACTTGAAAATTAATATTTTTTTGTTTATTTTGGAACATCGTCTGGAGGAAAAATTAACAAAAAAAAAATGAAAAAATAATCATTAAAGAAAAACAAGTGACCTATTGATTGACAATTTTTAGTGTTTTTTTCGGTTTTATTTACTGATGGAACTCAGTGTTGTTTTAAGGTTTTTGTTCATTGACCTGGATTTTTTTTTTTTTTTTTTTTTTTTGTAAAAATGTTTAGATGTTTTTAGTTTATTTGTCATATTTATATGAATTAAATTTTTTGAATTTGTTATTTTTAAGGCACACTTTTTTTTTAAATAAACAAAAAGAACAGATTGATGTTTCACATTGACGGCTGTATGGCATAAGATGTTTTTAATGTCGAAACTTTATCGAGAAAAAATAAGAAATCTGAATCTTTTAATAATACAGTGCAACAAAATTCGGGTCATCGCTGCCAGCCTCAAAACTTGCAACGCAAAATAAAACTAGACTACTGCACCCATCTTCTGTAGCTTTAGTGAAAACTTCTCGCATCGAAAAGATGTGAAACAAAATATTCCATCGTTTCTCGAAAAGTGGGAAAAAATTGTGTATGTAACGCATGTCGAAAACAGTTAAAAGAGATAACGTCGTTACGTTATAAATGTCATAGCATTGCACCCGAAGCCGACAACATCGTTGACGGCGGCCAAAATCTACTACGACGGCTGCGAAAATAAAACCGTCGGCTATACCAAATAATGTGAAGTACGACTTTAATGCTTGTTGTTTGCAAACAAGCTTTGAAAAAATTCGTATATTTTATAAACACTCGTAAAACTGCTCTGAGTGGAGAAGCAGCTCGCGCTTTTTGTCATTATTTTTTAAGGGCAAACAGGTCGTATTTGTTTGTCTGCTTTTGTTGCGTTTTGCGTTGTCACCCCGCATTGGTTAGTGTTTCGGCGTCGTATAACTGTACCGAGTTACAGTTTTTGCGGTTTCTGCATTAACTATATGCAATCGTTTTTAACCTCAATTTGAGGTTTTGTCTGGTGGAGAACCATTAATAACTCATGTGACTGGTGGAGAACCAATATAACTCAGACGTTTTACTGGTGGAGTGCCAAGGAAGTGGCTCAGACGTTTTGCTGTGGAGACAAGATATACTCTGGAGCTTATTCTGGAAGCTCTTCGCCTTCCTATACGAAGGTCTAGGTCGATCGAGGACTTGTGGATGAGGCTCCAGCAAACCGTGTGATACCCTGGCAATATAACTCTAGATAGTTAGCCAAAAAATTTTTAGTGTTTAAGCAAATTCAAAAAAAAAAATATTTTATAAAAATGTTAAAAGCAAAATAATTAAAGAATGAAAAATGTGCCAAGAACAAAATATTATTATTATTCTTTGCATTTTGCATTTTAAATTGTTTTTTTAATGATAAAATTTTTCTAGCCCCATTTTCATTCGTGAGTTTAACTATTCTCACAAAAATGTTACAATGACACACTTTTTCTGTAAATTGTTACAGACACAGTTTAGTGAGAAAAACAGCTGTTTGTTTCAATATATGCCATTTTTTTTTTTTTTTTTGCTTTGAGCCAACACTCAGGCAATGCCCCCTACTAATGCAATGCATTGTGCTGGAATTAGGAAAATTGGTTATGGGGAGAAGGAAAGAGGGAGTAGTGTTTCTGGTTATTTAATTTGAATTTTTTCCAAATTGTAGCCGACTGGGAAGACTTCTGCCGGGAGTCTGTTTCACATACGGACAGTTCGACAAAGAAACGAATTTTTTCTGTAATACGTTGTGCGATACATTGGACAAACGACAACAAAGGGATGTGATCTGCTGGAAAGGCGAGTACTACGGGCATGCACCCGCGTCTCAGTGATGAGTTCGCCCATCTCAGCTGAACATCTTCCGTGGTAATATCGATAGAATAATGCCGCACAACCCACATTCCAACGATGCTCCAAAGAGTCAATAGACCTGGATACCCTTCTGTCATTGATGAGCTTTAGCGCACTCCTTTGCACCCGATCCAGAAGCTTCAAGATTGACTTTGAAGAACCTGCCCAGATATGGGAGTTGTATTCCATTTTCGGTCGGATACAGACGGTATAAAAAGTGAAAAGATCAGACGGAGTGAAGTAGTTCTTTCACCGTTTTAAGAAACCAAGACACTTGAATGCTTCTTTCGACACCTGAAAGACATAATGCTTGCAACGAACATCACATTGAACTTTCATGCCCAGAACATCAAGAGTGTGTGATTCCTCAATAGCTATACCTCCCATGGATACAGATGACGCTGACTCCACAAGAGGTCTGTGGGCCAACATGCAACATTGAGTCTTACGAGCATTAAAATCGACCCTATTCGCAAGACCCCAAAAAAGCCAATTTTGAATTAACCGATCAGTTAATCGGGTAGTAATTAATCGATTAACGGTTAACCGAATGAATACCCTAGTTAAAACGCCTAACGCCTCAAAGGCCGCAGACAATAGAGCGAGGTCAGATTGGTTGAAAATTTATTAAGGATCCCATATACAGCGAATCCGAATTTGAAATTTATGTGTGTAAAATATACACTATTAATTTTGTTTCCTATTATCACAAAATTCAGGATAAGCTCATTTATTTCTGAATCAGTGTACGGATGTCAGGCGCTGATTCAGGGGGGGGGGGGGAATCTCCTTATGTAAATTATAAAAATATGTTTTGTTAATTTCGATAATAGAAGAATTCCCAATAATAATATTTTTTTTTAATGTACAAAATTTTTGGAAATCTCAGCAAGGATTTTTTTGTTTTTTTTTATGGAATCTTTAACGAAATTTTCAATTAGTATCCAAATCTTAATCTAATAGTTATGTATTAGATATTTCCAACGAAACATCTAGTTTACCGTATTCAAATACTTATTGTTCTACATTCAATACCAGCAGGTGCTATCTATATCCATTAATACAAAAAGTTGCATCATTTGTTTAAGAAACGACAAAATTTTTTAAATATAATCATCCCAGTCTTAGCAAAGAATTTGGGAGCACAACTCTCTACATTATGCGTCTTTGCAACAAGTGAACATCATATAGTAGAAGCTTTGGAAAAAAAATCTGAGTGGAAAGGTAGTATCTCTAGCTTTATATTAAGGAACTCACTTAGTACTTTTAAATTTATTTGCGGGATATACATATTAAGTGTAATACCTATTGTAACACAACCACTTAGTATCATTTTACAAAAGCAATTTATAGATCTTCAAAAAGGATCAAGCCTTATCAAAATTTTAATCATGTACCTTAAAGAAAAAAGAAATAAAGCCGAAGAACAATTTAATGCGATTTTTGAAAAAGTTAAAGTTATTTGCGTTCAAATCGAGGTTCCTATCGAAAAGACAAGATTTGAACGAAATAATCTCATCCAAAATGTTGAAGATTACTACCGAGTTGTAGGTTACATTCCTCTTATTGAATTTATTTTAGAAGATCTCATAACAACTTTTCCAATAGATATCCTAAATGTATTGAACGTACTTAAACTTCTACCTCAAGGTGTAGTCAAGTCATATACAGATACAAAACTTTTAAAACCACAACTACTGATGAGCTGATTATATTTGATAAAAGAGATAAGCACCTACTAAGATCTAAACTTGAGCCTGATCTATCAGATAACGTTGTAGATGCTTTTGTAAACTGTGATGAAGATATCTACCCAAATCTAAGAAAAATATTTCAAATTTTCGTTTCAATGCTCGTCAGTAAAACTGCGAGCTGGATGGAGGTCATTTCCTAAACTTCGTCGAATAAAAACATGGCTCAGATCAACAACGACAGAAGATAGACTGTACTATCTAAATTTGCCTCACAAGGAAATCATAAATTCCTTATTTCAAAGGATTAATGTATATTGAACTGATCTTAAATTTTATTTAACCTTTTTGTTGAGGTTTTTTAATGAGGGTAATGACTTTTTTTGGACAAAATTTCTTCATCCCACCACGCGATGGGCAATTTAGTATTGATAATGAAAATGATTTTTTTAAGCCATTTTGTCCAAAAAAGTTTCGCACCAAATGCAATTTCTAAAGCTTTTTTTAATTTCCATACACATTTTATATGGCACATTTATTGTTTATATATGCTATCCCCCGTATTTATAAACGATTATTAAATTTAACAAACGTTTATTAAGGAGAATTTTCATACAAAATTTGTTTTGTAAACCTTTATTAAATTTAATTTTTTTTTATAAATACAGGCGTATATATTTTAGCTCCCATATTCATAAATGGTTATAAAATTTAATAAACGTTTATTAAGGAAAATTTTCGTAGAAAATTTGGTTTTCAAGCCTTTATTAAATTTAAAATATTTTTATGAATACAAGCATAAATACATTAATGAAATAAATTTTAAGTTTAAAGTGCGATTTGATTAACATAATGGAAAAATATCTTGTGCAACTGTAATAGCTCGTTCCGCGCGTATATTACTACGCTGCTGAAATTTATCACTGTTTCATATATCCGCCAAACAACTCATCTATCACAACATCTATCATTTGCCATTAAAATTTAGTTTATTAAAAAAACCGCGAATTAAAGTCGTGATTTTTTTGCGCTCTTCCGTACAAATGGTAAGATCTTGTTATATTCATGAAATTATTAGAAAATACTTAAAATTTTTTAATTAAATGTTAATTTTGTATAGTAAGGAGAAAAATTGACCCTGCAAATAATAGGACCAGCCCAAACACGCGTGTAAAGAGTAGTCCACAAGGGACCACGACTAGTCCAAAAGTAACCCAAACGTATGGAAAAAACCTGGTCTATTTAACATTACGATGTCCTAGGGCAGGACCATATAATCCACCTTTGGACCACTAAGGAGTAGTTTTAAAACTACTCCATGGTATACTCTAGAGGATTAGGTTTGAAGTCGTTTAAAAACAAAAGCATGTCGTTAAAAAACGAAGACATGTCGTCTCACTACACACACTTTTTAACAATGACATGTTCCATGCTTGCATTACATCGGACCAGTCCATGGAGAAGTCCATTTTATCAAAATGGATCAGGTGGTCCAATTTTATTTGCAGGGGAAATTCAAAACTTTATCGCGTTTGGTGAGGAAACTTTCTTCACGATCGCGAAAAAGTAATACATCATTTCTTATTATTTTTTCACGGTCTATACGGCTTTGCGATGAAGAATTTGATATTCGCAAAAATTGCAAAAAGTACTCACCCTATTACACATATTATTTTTAATAAACTTTTAAAAACAAATTTTTTACTTTTTTGTATCATACAAAATTAACCCCCCCCCCCCCACCCCCCCTAAGGCTCAAGCTGGATCCGCGCCTGACGGATGTAGATTAGTATGAGGATTTTTTGGCGTCATCCTCTAGTTCTTAGATCGTGTAGGGCATGGAGCAAAACTATGAAATGCGATTTCAGTTTTTTGCTATCATGAAAAAAAGTTCACGCCCAAATGCATTGCAGAATACATAAATTTTTAGTATTAAAGCCGCCCTTACACTTGTCATATAATTTCTCAATATATCGTATTGTACAATTAATGGGTGATTTTTTAGCTATTATCTTTTTGGCAACACTGCGCTGACGCGCGTTTCCTGTTTTGTTTCACTGTCAAACATCTTTAGCTTGGTCTATAATTTAACAATGAATCCTCTTACAAACGAACAACGCTTGCAAATTATTGAATTTTATTATCAAAATGCGTGCTCTGTTAAGAAAGTTCATCGCGCGCTTCTTCCAGTTTATGGTCAGTTTAATCGGGCACAATGGGCACGTTAATAAGCAGAATTGTCGATTTTGGAGTGAAGATCAGCCAGAAGCATTGCAAGAGCTACCAATGCCAATGCAAATGGCTTAAAAAAATCATTTTCATTAACAATACTAAATTGCCCATCGCGTGGTGGGATGAAGAAATTTTGTCCAAAAAAAGTCATTACCCTCATTAAAAAACCTCAACAAAAAGTTAAATAAAATTTAAGATCAGTTCAATATACATTAATCCTTTGAAATAAGGAATTTATGATTTCCTTGAGAGGAAAATTTAGACAGTACAGTCTATCTTCTGTCATTGTTGATCTGAGCCATGTTTTTATTCGACGAAGGGTAGGAAATGATCTCCGGCGCGTAGCATTACTGACGAGCATTGAAACGAAAATTTGAAATATTTTTCTTAGATTTGGGTAGATATCTTCATCACAGTTTCCAAAAGCATCTACAACGTTATCTGATAGATCAGGCTCAAGTTTAGATCTTAGTAGGTGTTTATCTCTTTTATCAAATATAATCAGCTCATCAGCTAGTTGTGGTTTTAACAGTTTTGTATCTGTATATGACTTGATTACACTTTGAGGTAGAAGTTTAGGTACGTTCAATACATTTGGGATATCTATTGCGAAAGTTGTTATGAGATCTTCTAAAATAAATTCAATGAGAGGAATGTAAACTTCAACTCGGTAGTAATCTTCAATATTATGGATGTGATTATTTCGTTAAAATCTTGTCTTTTCGATAGGAAGCTCGATTTGAACGCAAATAACTTTAACTTTTTCAAAAGTCGCTTTAAATTGTTCTTCGGCTTTATTTCTTCAAGGCACATGATTAAAATTTTGATAAGGCTTGATCCTTTTTGAAGATCTATATCTTGCTTTTGTAAAATGATACTAAGTGGCTGTGTTACAATAGGTATCACACTTAATATGTATATTCCGCAAATAAATTTAAAAGTACTAAGTACTAAGGTAGAGATACTACCTTTCCACTCAGATTTTTTTTCCAAAGTTTCTACTTGTTGCTAAGACGCATAATGAAGAGAGTTTAGCTCCCAAATACTTTGCTAAAACTGTTTTTCGCTTGGGATGATTATATTAAAAAAATTTTGTGGTTTATTTAACAAATGATACAACTTTTTGTATTAATGGCATTTTATTGCTTTTAGAAATTGAGTTGTTCGATTTATGGGAATAACCAGGCGTTTGTTTCGCATTTGTCGCTTTTCCAGAAATTTTGAACAGCTCCATTTTCTGCTGACATCCGAGGACACCCATCTGTTCCATCTCCTACACAATTTTTAAGGTCAAGACCAAAATTTGTCAAAGCTTTAAGAACTATTGATGAAAGTGCCTTCGCATCAATTGACACATCAACGTCATCAATATCTTTTAAAGCCTCGTCAAATGCGTTTACAACAAAGCCAATAAATTCTTCCCTAAAAACTTTTTGTTGTATTTTGAAATATCTTAAAGATAAGGAAATTTGTTGTACATTAAAAAAATATTATCATTGGGAATTCTTTTATTATCAAAATAAACAAAACATATTTTTTTAATTTTCGGGGGGATAATTTCCTTTCCCCCCCCCCCCCATGAATACGCGCCTGCTTTCTGACACGTTGTGAATCCTCCAATTGTATAATGCACGGGGCACTTTCAGCCCTGTTTCAAATCTAAATTCTTACAACCAGTGTTCGAAAATAAACAGTACATTATTTAACGTACGGCTCACATACCGAGGAACGATATCTATTTTTTTATTGATTGTGTAGACATACACAACCCTTAATACCGTTCGTAACTATTTTCAAGAAAGAACCGAACATAATATAATGTTCGGTTCTTCGTTAAAAAACAGAACAATTGTAGTGATACTGTAGACAAACATTATATTTTAATGTTCTATAATGTTTTTTTCGTGTGTGTATTTTGTTTTTGTAAAAAATTTTTGGTTTTTTTTACCAGCCAAAAGGGACGAACATTAATGAGCCGAACCGAACACATTGAAGTTTGTGGGTTCACATCTTTTATTGAGTTTGACAAAAACAGTAATATTTTAGTGTTCGAAAGATGACTAACAGGGAAACGTTATTTTTTAATGATTTTCTACACAAACACTATTAGCGTTTGTGTTTTCCACAAATCTACCGAACTGAACATTAAGAAACGATATTTAGTGTTTATTTTCGAACACTGCTTATAACACAGTAATGAGGCTTTTAACTATTGTACGTTAAATTTTCAGTTTAGTTTAGAGTTTAGAACAAAACCTAAATATGTTACACTACCAGCTAAAACCAGTTAAAAGCTTTTTTGTTAAAAGACTTGTGGTAAACAATGTAACTTTTGATCTTTTTGAAATTATTGGTAGTCCACAGTCTTTGGTCCAGTTTCCGAACAAACAGCCTGATTGTTATTATAAAACTTACTTCAATCAAGTTCTTTTGAACATCAATTCGTCCTAAAGAAAAACTTAAACTAATACATTTCCTAAAAAAGCAAAAAAAAAATTGCGTAAAATATAATAAATCCTCTTTTAAGGAAAAATTGACCCGGCCGAAGCAATTAACATTTAAATAACTACAAAACTTGAAAATAAATTTCCCGGCCGAAGCAATTAACATTTAAATAACTACAAAACTTGAAAATAAATTTCAATACAGCCCTCTTTGAAAATCACTTTCAAAACTTTTAATTAGTTAATTAATGTAAAAATAACCACATTATCAACCAGTATCAACCTAAAAAAATCTCACAAAAATTACACGTTTTCAACGCAAATTCAATGAAACATGATCATCGAAATAACAAAACACTGAATTATTTTTTATAGGACCCAAATGACCAAAAAATAACTTTATTTTTGTATGCAAAACATGTTCTATTTCACCCCAAATAAAATTAAAAAAAAGAAACATAAAATATAAAATTGATAGAAAATTAACACTAGACCTAATTAATGCTTAAAAAAACACACACAAAAAAAACATTTTTTTTTTTGCCAATTCAGGAAATTTTTATTTGATAAAGAACAAAAAATTATGGAAAAATAAATGAAATTATTACAAACAAGTTTAATATTTTTTTGTTTTAGCATAAATTATGACCAAATTTTTCTCTCCTTTCAGCTTAAAAAAAAGGAAAAACGAATGAAAACTAAATTAATTCATTAAAATACAATTTGTTGATCATTTTCGTGGAGTTTTTTTTCTTAACTTTTTTCGTGTTTTTCCATTCCATAGAGATTGAGTGAAGCAACAGAAAAAAATTCATAAATAAATAAATCTTTGAAAAGAATAGAAGAGATATTTTATTATCTTAATGAACTTACCACAAATTAAGGAAAGGAAAAAAATGTTAAATAAAGAACAGGAACTGCAAGGAGTAATCTTAAGGGTTTTTTCTTCGTAAGGAAAATACACATTTTATCTATTGATATTCAAAGCATAAACGGTTTTAGAAGTGTAAAAGTTATAAACATAATTAGTATTGTGGTTATTTTGTTGAACTATTTATGGTTTTTAATCCAAATTTTTAATACTTTTAATTAGGCTTAAGTTCATGAAATTAAATTTTTCATTAAATTATTTTTATGACGAAAGGAATTTTACAACATGAAAATTAATTAAAATTGTTATTGATAATCTTTCATTCTTGACGTGGCTGGGGCTCGAACCCCGGCCGGCAGGTTACCATGGCATGTTTCGATCGCAACCACTCGATCTCCTCAGATGGATTTGCCGTCTTACACTCGCAGCCATCGACGACTGCTGACGTCAATAGTCAAACATCAATCCTTAAACCAAATTGTATTCTAACATTTGGTAGATCGAAATTTGCTTTCATTTTTTTTTTATTTCATTTTAATTGATTTTACATGTTTTTTCCTTACTTCTGTTTTTTCGTACTTTTGTCAAGAATTTTTCTTGAAGTCCAAGCACATTTTTTGTTTTTTCATTTTGCCTTTCCCTTTTCTGTTGACCGTTTTCAGCACAACTTGAAGGACAAATGTACACATAGAGCTCGTGCCTTAGCTTAAACAATAATTAGTATTGTGGTTATTTTGTTGAACTATTTGGTTTTTAATCCAAATTTTTAATATTTTTAATTAGGCTTAAGTTCATGAAATTTAATTTTTCATTAAATTATTTTTATGACGAAAGGAATTTTACAACATGAAAATTAATTAAAATTGTTATTGATAATCTTTCATTCTTTATTAATTATAAATTAGCTGTCGAATTTTTCCAGTAGGACCCCTCAAAGCTACTGAGTTATATTTTATATCGTCTTGTAAAGGGTGGTCCAACCATAATGCACGATGTTAATTGTGAGTCACACGTTAACGTCAAGTTTTTTCCCCCGTCTTAATTGGTTATTTTTATTTCAGTGTTTGACAAATTTAACCATGGAGAGGTACACAATTGAGCGAGCAGCGCATTAACATTGTTGAAGCCTTTTACGAAAATGGGTGTTCAAATCAAAATGCACTTCGTGAATTTTTTTTTTTTTTTGTCAATATAATCGGCCAAAAGTGTTTATAATCGGGAGAATTGTGCGCAAATTTAAGCAAACCGAGTATGTAGAAAATGGAGTCCACAAAGAGCGACTGTTTGGTTTGGTTTATGGGCTGGCGGCGTCATCGGGCCGCATTTCTTTGAAAATGAGGTCGGCCAAGCAGTTACCTTTAATAGTGTTTTCTATCGCGACATGACGACGGACTTCTTGTGACCAGAAATTGAGGTTATGGAACTACCCGATATGTGGTTCCAACAGGATGGTGACACTTGCCACACAGCCAACGTAACAATGGCTCTTTTGCCGTATTATCTCACATCGTGGCGATGTTAATTGGCCGTCATGATAATGTGATTTGATACCGTTGGACTTTTTTTTTGGGGGATAATTAAAAGAAAAAGTATTCGTCAATAAGCCAAGAACAAGAGCTAAAGGATGAGAATATTTGGCACATTAACGACATTAAACCACAATTATGTCCCAGAATCATTGAAAATATGGACCATCAGATAGAGTTATGCCACCGAAGCCGTGGCAAGCTTTTGGCCGATATTTTGTTTGGACGAGATGATAACGGACTTCTTGTGGAGTTATGGGAATTCACACACCGATAGAGGAAAAATTCTGGTTCCAACTCACAGAGGGGTGAACAGTACAAAAAACGAGGATTAATTTAGAATTAAACCTGCAACGGTATAAAAAACATACTTCACAAAAGATATGAATTGACGTAGTTTATCTCTCCCCTACAGAACAATTGTTACATAATTTTAATAATTTAATATAACTTTCAAAATATCCCAGCAAAAACTTTACTTGCCTGGTAAGTTAGCAGATAAAGTTGGAGAAAATAAACACTTCTTATTTTTCGGCTGAATAACTACTTATTTTTGTTCGAGGTGTCCACAATACACTTACTAGAAGTCAAAAAGTATATACATAGTTATTATTTAACTACAAGTAAGTTGAATTGTAAGTACTTTCCTAATAAATAGTTATTGAGTACGTTACCAGTTAGTTAAAAGTCAGTACTGAAATCAACAGAACTAATAAGTAGTTATTGAGCTGATTATTTGTAAGCAAATATTCAGTAGTGAAAATAATAGAAGTAACAAGTAGTTGCTGAGGTCATTACTAATAAGTACTTATTGAAGTTTTCAGAATACTGACAATCTAATGACAACTACTTACCAAAAAGTTTTTCCTGGGATATGGTGCGTTGCAAAACTAGTTCGATCCCAAAACTCGGTACTTTCGAAAATTCTTATCAAAATTCGTTCGTTCTAAAATTAAATCTAATATTTTTCAGAACAATTGCGATTTTTTTTTTTTTTTTTTATTAGTTGAACTATTTTTAATTTTAGTTTTGAAGGAAGAAATTTTGCAACATAAAATTAATTGATAATTTTTATTCTTGGCTGAGCTGGAGATCGAACTCGGGTTGAATGGACATGTTTCAAGAACCACAACAATTATTTAATCAGAATTCTTTGACGTTCTTACCTCTGCACCACTGCTGTGCCTGCCAGCCAACAGTCAAACATCAATCTTTAATCAGTGGTACAAGGGGTTCAAAATTTGCTGTAATTATCATTTTAAATTTTTTATTTACATGCTGCTTTCTTTCTTCTGTTTTCCCCTATTCTTTCTGTCAATATTTTGTCTTCGTCGACATTTGATTTGTACAACTTGAAGTGCAATATTTTTCTTTATTTCCATGGTTTAAAAATTTCAACTGTTGAGGTACACTCTGTGTAAGCTTTTGAGTCATGGAAATATAACCATATACGGACACAACTACGTGATAAAAGACCAAAAAAAAAGACCCGTGTCTCCCAGTTTTGCCCAAAGTCATGCACTTTAATGGGCCCCAAAAGATGTAGGTCCTCGGTGTCATTTTTGCACAAAAGTGATAATATTATGAGGCTTATATTTTGCAAATTGTTCGAAATTTTGATTTACTCTCTGTAGCCAAGTTGTAGATCTTTGCATAAAGCACAAAAATTGCTGTTAAAATTCAAGGAAACAATCCACTACAAAAATGTACCCAAGATTTTAGTCAACAACTTTCTAGAGCAGTTGAACTTCCTAGAAATGATTCTTAACACCGTTTAGGTAGCGCATAGGTAGCCGCAAAAGTGAAAAATTTCCCGAAATTTTTTTAGTTTCCTTTGTTTATTCTCTACTTCAACATTGAGATACTTTGCTCTCTATTACAAAAATAATAAAAAAAAATTGTATTATGTTTTTAATGTTGAGGCCCTTCAACTGATTTAGAATCTATGGTGTCCTCAGGCACGTTGCTTCCAGACTGCCCTCCATCATCAGCTTTTTCTTCTTCAAATACTTCATTAACATCATACAGGGCAAAAAATTGAGGCATTCATTGCAGAGGTAATATCAATTTTACTAATGCATTGTTTTGCATTCCTTTTTTGATTTCTTATCTAATTCATTTCAGGTATGTTGGTGGAGTCACAAGATCACGATGTATGATGTAAATGAAGTATTTGAAGAAGAAAAAGCTGGTGATGTGGACATCACTCGATCTCCTCAGATGGATTTGCCGTCTTACACTGGCAGCCATCGACGACTGCTGACGTCAATAGTCAAACATCAATCCTTAAACCAAATTGTATTTTAACATTTGGTAGATCGAAATTTGCTTTCCTGAATTTAATTTTCTTTAAATTATTTTTATGAAGAAAGGAATGGCTGCGAGTGTAAGACGGCAAATCCATCTGAGGAGATCGAGTGGTTGCGATCGAAACATGTCATGGTAACCTGCCGGCCAGGGTTCGAGCCCCGGCCACGTCAAGAATGAAAGATTATCGATAACAATTTTAATTAATTTTCATGTTGTAAAATTCCTTTCTTCATAAAAATAATTTAAAGAAAATTAAATTTCATGAACTTAAGCCTAATTAAAAAAATATAAAAAAAAAATTTGGATTAAAAACCATGAATAGTTCATCAAAATAACCATAATACAATTTTTTTATTAGTATTTTTGTAATAGATAGCAAGTATCTCAATGTTGAAGTAAAGAAAAAACAAATGAAATTAAAAAATTTCCGGGAAATTTTTCACATTTGCTGCTACCTAAGCGCTACCTAAACAGTGTTAAGAATCAATCCTAGGAAGTTCATATGTTCAAGAAAGTTGCTTACTTATATCTTGGGTACACTTTTGTAGTTGATTGCTTGCTACCCATGGACCTGAATAGGCGAAAAAGGTAAAAAAAATCTAATTTTTTAAAGTTTTTTGCGACTTTGATCTAAAAGATGAATTTTTGATTTGGTATATTCACAATTTTTGTTCTTTATGCAAAGAGCTACAACTTCAGAGAGTAAATCCGAATTCCGAACAATTTGCAAGATATGAGCTTGTGAAAATGATCTATTTTTTTCAAAAATGACACCGAGGACCCAAATCTTTTGGGGCCCATTAAAGTGCATGAGTTTTTTTTTTTTTTTTTGTCTTTTATCACGTAGTGGTGTTCGCATATGATTATATTTTTTCGTATTGCAGTGTGTTATTAATAAAGAATGTCATAACACAGAATCAAAAATTTTCAACTAATTTGGTCCATTTAATCGGGCGCTATATGTTTTTTGCATTTTCCCAAAATTGTAATAAAATGTAACGAACGAAATTTGCATCTCACCTACACATATTTAAATAACTATATTAGAGCTCAATGCGGCACGTGTTAGAATTTTGATATTGATTTGAAATTATTACAGAATCATTTTCTTGATGCATTAAAAAAAGAGTTTAGAGTTACATATATATAGAGACCAGTCTCATATACATTTAGTATCAAGGTTAGAGCAGGAGCCGGAGTTGTAGTCGAAGTCGGATTTGGAGTCTTAAAAGAGTTCAGCGGATGGAGTCGGAGTCAGAACTATTTGATTATTACTACCTAGTCAAGATACTAGTCTTCTATTGGTTTTAAAAAATCCTTTTCAACAATTTCAAACGTTAACGTTCGCATAGAATTTCATATGGAAAATATTGTTAAATTTGAGTGTTTTTTATACAAATTTTCTATGCTAACGTTAACGTTCGAAATTGTTAAGCAAGCAGTTAAACTGCGAAAAGCACAACAGAAAAATATTCAAATTAAGCTACCAGTACTTTATTACTTTTTTTTGCAGCACAAAGATGTTTACTACGAAGCTAAGATTAGAATTGCTACGAATTACGAACTAATCCTCAGTAAATTCAATTCGTTAAGAAATAAATGAAGAGAATATATAAAATATTTTGAATTGTTACAAAAAAAAAATTTATCTAAAAGAATTTGTTTTAGAAGCTCCTGCATGCGCATGGATACCTTTCATTGCTTTTCTCCCAGCTACGGTTTGATCTATGTAGGGTTTCCCGTACCGGAATTCCCAGACACTTTTTTTAGCAATAAAACGTGAACAAAAATATAAAGAGATTAGTTACTTAAACTTAATTATAAATTTGAGCAAAAATTATGTAGTCGATATTTCAATTACGTTACGTAATTTATTACGAAAATATAAAAAAAAAATTTGCATTTATTCTTAGATGTCATTTATATTTAATTTAAAATAAAGACGACTACAATTTAACTCTGATTGGAATTTAGATTCGGTGCTTTTACGGATAACGGGTGTTCTTCTTAGAGACATAGAACATTAAAAAAACACATAATACGGCCTCCGCGACTGCACTTTATGATCGCCATGCTGTCGCCCAATTTTGCACCACTTTTACGAGCATACCTAGTCTTATTTCGTCAATGTTGCTAGTTCATCAGCATACCCCAGGGATCGCCACAAAAAGCAGTCTAAAAGTCTCAAATCTCACAAACGAGGTGGCTAATTCAAAGTCCATTTCTTGAGATAATGCAGTCACTAAACGTTTGCTCAACAAAGTGATGGTTTCGAACTCTGTATGTTGCGCCATTTTTGGAAGAATAAGTAAATCAACAAAATAATTTTCAACGATACCAATCCAAACGAGATTCAAGAACAGCCAATGAATGCGGAAACAATAATTTTTCGATTGGGCGACATTTCCTACTAGCGACTTCATCAGTCTCTACTTCTTTCCAAACGCCGTTGGCGATCTCGATTCACATGTGGCTTCGTACCACACAGCTCATGCTACTTTAGACATTATTCACGTGTAATTGGAGGGCACGGTCATCTTAGGTAATATGAACCGAGATCCTCTAATTTGACTCTAATAGACTTTTTCTTGTGTGATTTACGTCGCAGTTCTATGCGAATAAACCACAAATCATAGCGAAAATTAAATTGAAAATTAAAACATTACACAGTACAACATTTATCAGGTGATTGATTCGGGACTCAATTCTGATAATTGCTTATGAAAGTAGACCCAAAAAGAAGAACTTCTGCATCATTAATTTGGTCATGGTAGCTCAATAAATCATTCAAAAATTAATTTGAAGTTAGTAAGTATCGTATAGGGGAATTTGTCACGTTTTAGGCTCTTTTGTTTGTCATAACTCGAAAACCACTAGTCCGAATAAAAACAAATTTAAAAAAATTAAGAATTACAATTCCTTTAATTTGTTCATAGCTTTCTGTAGCTTTGTCATTTTTGTACCAATCTATGTCTTGTTTGCAAAATGTTCATATTAAAAACGTCTAATGTCGCATGCAATAAAACATTAGGATTTTTAAATCATAGGTTTAAAAAAAATAACTTGAATAGAGCAAAATTGAACAAAATCATAAAATTTTCAATTAAACTTGAACTTTTGTCCGCTGTAACTCTGTCATTTCTTGACCAATCTTCACAAGCAATCCATGGTTATTTTAGAAATTTTATTACATAATCCGTCTACAATGTTTGAAGATATTTGCATTTCAGTCTCAGCATCTTTTTTAAAAACACAAATAACGGTTCTTTTGGAATATCTCAAAAACTGTTCTACTTTTGACAATTCTGACTCAGTGGAAAATTTTACATAATTATTAGCTGTCTGATTCATTTTTTTCACGACTTTGTTGAAATTTTGTCACGTAGTGTTATCAGAATTAAAAAAAAAAAGTAATAAACAAAAGGTTATTTGATTTTTATGATTGCGGTAGCAAAGTTATAAGCGTTAATAAATGTGAGTGGACAATTAAAAGGAAAAAAGGAAAGTGACCTTTTTTAATTATTTGGGTTTTTTCGTTAGTTAACTGCATGATTTCTTTAACAGAAATTGCACCCACATTTATGAGTGCTCATGTTTTGGAACGTTTCAAAAACATATTCCATAAGTACCTGCCAGTAAAATATTAAAATATTTGTAGTATTTATAGGTGATCTTTGATCGATTTTTGTCATTTAACAATAGTCGACGAACGCGAGAAGTACAAGTGAATTTTTCTCCGGTTTTTTGATGTGAATAACAACCAAATATAGAACATAACAAGTGCCCACAATTGGATAATTTTTGTTACGTTTGTGGCCATATCGTCCCAAAAAGAGGCCAATTGGAGCGAAAAAAATTGATTACTGAGGAATTCAAAACAGCGTATTGTCATTATTTTGATGAAGCAGATTTAAGTGGTGCAAATTTTACGCCAAACACAGTGTGCAAAAATTCTTTTATGAAGCCAGTAATTTGGGTGGAAGACCTAACTGGACATGTTGAATGCAGGTGCTACGCATGCATAAATTCTCGTCCTGGATTAAACAGAAAACAATTGAAAACAAAAGAATACATTGCTGCTTTTACTGCCACACTTCCAGTTGAACGCGCTGCTGGTACCGATACACCTAAACCTCCGAGTCTGGATACTGTGTCCCTGCAAGCCAAAACCGTTTTCACCAATCCGACCAATTTGAATGATGCTGATTGGACACCCGATATTGAAAATAATGGGCCACAACCGCTAACACAAATCGAAATGGATTACATTGTGGCTAAGATGGGACCATCACAACAAAACTCCGAAATGTTGACATAATTTTTGAAAAGCAGAAAACTGACATAGCAAAATGTCAACGCAACATCATACCGACAACGCCAAGCTGATTTTCAGAAATTTTATTCCGTTGACGAAGCAAATACGTTCACCTACTCCCATGATATCCCAGGCTTAGTGAACAAATTGGGAATAAATTATATCGCTGGCGACTGGCGTTTATTTATTGATGGTCTAGTTTCAAGTTTGAAGGCTGTGCTATTGCACAAAACTAACAAAAAACCGTCCATTCCATTCGGATTCAGTACAACTATAAAGGAAACGTATGACACATGGGCCGAAATTTTGGAGAAAATCAACTACAATGTACACAAATGGAAGATTTATTGCGATTTAAATGTTGTCAACATAATACAATGCATTGTATTAAAGGGCGGTTTTCCAAAATACTTCTGCTTCTTTTGTAATTGGGATTCACGATGCACAGGAAATCAATATCAATGTAAAGTTTGGAAAGCAAGAACTCCCGAGCTTAAGAAACAATTAAAATTACGGAATAAACCTTTGATAAAGGATCTAGATGATATTTTGTTGAAAATGTTCTAAATTTTGTTTCCATGCATAGATAACATATAAAAATTGCGTACTTTCTGTAGAAGAATAGCTGTAATATGAATCGGAATGTTTATTTTCATGCAAAATAAGGAATCAATAAAAAAGTCATCAATGTTTTTTCCAAAGAATTTTGTGGATATCTCGAGCAAATTTTTGAAATTCATACCTTTAATTAATTTTGAATAATAGCGAAACGCGGTCGTCGATTTTCATTATTTATGTGTCATTTTGTTCATAGGTTATGCGACTTTACGTGAAAGTAATAGGACTTGACCCTTTTTTTTACCGTTTTGGATTTTTTATAAATAAAAAATTTAAATTTTTTGGGCAAAAAATATTTATTTTTCTTCATACATTTATTTATAACTGCGAAACTGTTGGTTATGTAACGAAACATTGTATGAAGGATATAAAGAAATTGTAATTCTTAATTTTTTTAAATTTGTTTCAACTTATTCGGACTAGTGGTTCTCGAGTTATGACAAACAAAAGAGCCTAAAACGTGACAAATTCCCCTATACGATACTTACTAACTTCAAATTAATTTTTAAGTGATTTATTGAGCTACCATGACTAGGGTTCCCAACTTTTTTTGTTGCAATTAAAGTACAATGATTATTAAAGGTTAAGAAAAAAAGGTCAAAGTATAAATATAAAGCACAATTAATTTCTTTTTATTGTTATATGTATTTAAAAACGTTTTTTTATTGCTTTTCGCAAGTTTTATCAAACAATTGCTCTGTGCTAGAATTTGACACTCTTTTTGAGACAAGCCGGCAATTGGCGCTATAACCTTATTCGGGTACGCTGAATCCAATACAATTCAAAAACGGTTCAATTTATTAAAGTTACTGGAAAAAACGAAAATCCGCCATAAAGTTTTCTTCAACCGTTAAATTTTTTTCTAGCATGCGCAGTCGTTTTAGAAACATATTTTTTTTTTTTTTTTTGCAACAAAAGTAATTTTTTACCAACATTTTTTCCAGACATATAAAAAACAAAACAAGCTATAAATGATTAAAATCTGGTAACAACTTTTGGTTTTATTCACAAAAGTCGAAAAATTTCAATTAATTTAAAAATATCATATAACGCAATATTTGTATGGGAACACCCTTATGAAGTGGTGATATGGGGCAAGTATGTCGCGAGAAATTGGCTGTTATGGTACGTTTTCTTCAATATATTTCTAGCCTGTATTAAACATTTTGTATGGAAGCCCCCTTAAGGAATGGAAATTTTGAAATTTGTTTTAAATGTTAGTAAAACGAGTCACTTTTGTGCTCGCGATATTAAGGCAGGCAGTAATTTGAAAGGGTTTTGCACTCGTGTTTAAAAACAGGCAGTTATTGTACTCAAACAAAATGAAAAAGTGAAATAGTGCTGTCAAACAATTTTTTTTTTTTTTCGAAAACATCAACAAATGACCCTGACTAATATTAATTAGTTGTTCTTTAGTTTTTCTTAAAAAAAAATACTTGTACATTAAGTATTATAGTTTTATGACTAATAAAACCCTGACTAATATAACCTGAATCTATTTTGAATTCTAGATAAATCTAATCACGCGAAATAAAGTATTTATTATTCTCATAAAGTATAGAGCACAATTCCTCGAAATAACGCACAATACTTTATTATAAAGTACGGTTGGCAAGCCTAACCATGACCAAACTAATGATGCAGAAGTTCTTCTTTTTTGGTCTACTTTTATAAGCAATTATCAGAATTAAGTCCCGAAATCATGTGTTGTACTGAGTTAGGAAAAACGTTAAAAAATTATCTTCATTATTTTTCTTAGCAGCGAAAATTTCTGGGATCCCGAGAAATACAAAAAATGCCTTTCGCTTCCCCGGGAAGTGAAAAAGAAAGGTAATAAAAAGCTCTAGTTCCATGTCAACAATATAACGAAAAAACACTTCAATAATGAAAAGGAGCAGTATAAAGGAAGGTCACTGCTCAAATGGAATGTGTTCTGTTTGCAAAAATGAGAAAGAGTTTCTTAAATGCGATTTGTTTGATTTTTTTTCTATTTTTTTGTCAAACTAAATTTGATTTTAAGTAGATGGAAAAAATAGAGACAGCAACAACAACAGTAATGAAAAAGAAATATGAAAGAATAGTGGAGTTAAGCCGAATCCTAAAATACCCAACAACAGTTAAGATTATAGGGATATAGGTTTGAAAAATGTTCACTTAAAGCGTCAAAACAGTATAAAGATTCGTACTTTTAGTACTTTTGTTAAACATTTTTGCGAGCCTTAATAAAAAATTTTGTTTGTATGAATTTTTATAACTACGCAATAACAGAACATTTTGAAAGTCGGTCTTTTAGAGGGCAAAAGTGGGAAAAATAAGGTAGTTTTGGTACTTTTTAATTTAACTCATTTAGACGGCAAAATTTTTAAAGTAAATTTATTATTAGGCTTTAACTTCCTTAAATATAATTTTGCGCACACCTATAACCTACATATGTTCTTAATATAAAGGTGGCAAGTAAATAATGTGCATTTAAGGGCAAAACAGTTTAAAAATTCGTACTTTTTATAAATACGTTATTTTTATACATTTTTGCGAGCCTACATTAAAAATTTTTGTTTGAATTTAAAAATTTCTACCACTACGGTGGTAATTTTGAACAGTAAAATTATTATTATGCTTAAACTACCTTTAAGTGGCAAAAAAGGAAAAAAATTTGTACTTTTGGTACTTTTTTATAACAAACTTTAAACTTTCTTAAGTTAAGGGCGGCAAGTAAATTATTTTAATTTGAGGACAAAACAGGTTACAAATTCGTAATTTTGGTACTTTTTCCAATACATTTTATCCAAAAATAATTTTGCGCAACCATAAAAAATATTTTCTTGAAATTAAAGGCAGCAAACAAATAAAGTACATTTGAGGGCAAAAATAGTTCTATCCCGCTCAACACCGGGTTTTCACTATAATTTTTATTGAAAATATTTTAAATAAATTCTTAAAACCAAATGTCTATTTTCCACTACTTGTGTGGCAACCAACCATTTATTTCAATGAACTGTGTTGCCAGATTTTCACATTCCTCCAATATATGTATCTTAGCTTTAGCGTCAACGTCGGTTTCGTTTGTTTTATAGACAAAAGTCCCAAAATTGGTTTAATCATAACAGTTATGTTTCGAGGTAATTTTATACAGGATAGTGCAATATAAAAGTTATGATTTAACAAGTGAATAAATTTTTTGTTTACGATTTTTTTATGTTTTTTTCAGAATTTACTTTTAGAAACTTGTCAGCACAGAAAAAAGAACCAAAGATGTTTAATCAAGTTTTGAAAGTAAGCCCTCGATTATTCAGACACAAAGATCATATCGAATATTGACCGATGAGGCCCACTTTTACCTCAATAGCCACTCAAAATCCAAGAATAATTGTTGAACATCAAATGCACCTACTAAGACTGGGTTTTAGAGATCTCACTTAAGCCCTCTTACAAAATCTCATTCACTCAGGACATTGCATGTTTGATTTTATGTTTCTAGGTCCAATACGAAAAAGCACCAAAATAGATCCCTTTAAAGATTCTCATTCATTTGATTTCATGTTTCTAGGTTCAATACTAATGTAAATAGAAAAGTACCAGTTAAAAAACGAAAAAGTACCAATTACATCCCTTTAAAGATTATCATTCACTCAGGACCTTGCTTGTTTAATTTTATGTTTCAAGTCAAATACATACTAACGGAAATTCAAAAAGTACCCAACAAAAAAGTATGCACCTACTAAGCCTGGGTTTTAGAGATCTCACTTAAGCCCTTTTACAAAATCTCATTCACTCAGGACATTGCATGTTTGATTTTATGTTTCTAGGTCCAATACGAAAAAGCCCCAAAATAGATCCCTTTAAAGATTCTCATTCATTTGATTTCATGTTTCTAGGTTCAATACTAATGTAAATAGAAAAGTACCAGTTAAAAAACGAAAAAGTACCAATTAGATCCCTTTAAAGATTCTCATTCACTCATAACATTGCATGTTTAATTTTATGTTTCTAGGTCCAATACTAATAAAAATAGAAAAAAGTACTAGTTAAAGAACGAAAAATTACCAAATAGATCCCTTTAAAGATTTTTATTCATTTGCATGGGTAATTTTTTAACTTGAAACAGTCCATTATTAACGGAAGTACAAAAAGTACCAGTTAAAGTCAAAAAAGTTCCCCCATGTAGTCCTATCACTAAGGATATTGCTTGTTGAATTTTATGATTCTAGGTCCAATATTAACGCTAATTAAAAAATGTACCAATTGTAGAACCTAAAACCAAATAAAAGAAATTTAATTTTCCGTATTTGGGAAACTTTTGTTCCCAAAATTTAAGTATCAAAAAATTCAATATTGTAGTGGGAGCCCCGAGGATAAAGGGGATCTCGCTGGAACTGTCTGACAGCGCCAAGTATCTTGGGCTAATATTGGACAGCAAACTGAACTGGAGGATGAACACCATTTCCAGGACTAATAAGGCGGCAACTGCATTATATTGCTGCAAAGGGGCCATTGGCCTAAACTGGGGAATTAACCCGAGAAATGTATATTGGCTATACGAATGTGTCATTAAACCCATTCTATTCTACGGGGCAGCTGTTTGGTGGCCGGCACTCGAGGTGAAGAGTCATCAAATTAGGTTTGAACGTACAATGAGAATGGTGGCGATAGCGGTAACAGGTGCCATTAGAACAACCCCCTCTAAGGCACTGTTTACGATTTTAAACTGGTTACCACCAGACATTTTGGCGAAAAGTTTGGCTGCGAACGCGGCGGTAAGACTAAGGGCCACCGGAGCATGGAGGGATTACAATATCGGGCATGCTAATATTCTGAACGAAATTAATTGGAACGCGGATGTTGATTATGTCACACCCGAGCCGATCTTTGATCCTGGCTTCACGGTAAGCATTTTGGATAATGTGGTTCACTATGATGACCTACAAATTCCCGCGAACGCGATTCAAATTTTCACGGACGGGTCTAAAACACTGTGTGGTGTCGGTTCTGGCATATACTCCGAGCAACTAAACTGGAGCATTCCTATAAGGCTGCCGGACCACTGCAGTGTCATCCAGGCCGAGATATTGGCCATCTACACAGCCGCGAGACGCATCCGGTACGGTGATATATCTGGAAGGGATATTCACATTATTACCGATAGCAAGGCGGCCATAAGATCCCTGAAGAATGTGTTCATCACATCGAGAATTGTCCGAGAATGCCGGATGTCTCTGGAGGAGATAGCGAGACATTCACTGGTCACCCTTAATTGGGTCCCCGGACACAGGGACATACCGGGGAACTGCATGGCGGATTCGTTGGCGTATGCAGGTACCACCTTGAATCGAGACGGCTCGACATATAATGTAGGTGTTTCACTCCCAAGGAGTAAGCAACTCATTGCGCACAAGTTTCATATCATCGCCAGTCAGAGGTGGCTCGTTGAAACTACTTGTGGGGAAACCAGGAAAATCTGGCCCATCATAGATGAAAAAAGGACACGGCGGGCATTACAGCTGTCCAGACATCATCTTAGAAACCTGATTGCGGTTATAACCGGCCATTGGCCCATTGGGAGGCACGCCCAGAGGCTGGGGCTCCCTTACAATGACTTATGTAGAAGTTGCGGCGAGGAGGAGGAGGACGAGTCAACGGAACATCTTCTCTCTAATTGCCCGGCATTCGGAGACCTAAGACTCAAAATGTTTGGTCGAAGAGCCCTTGGGGACAAAACTTGTCTCTCTGATGTTGATGTAAACAGGATCCACTCCTTTACTGAATCGACGGATGGCTGCGTGGGAGCACTAGCAGCCAGACAACATAGGACCCATGGGAGACGGTGTGACATGGTAACACAACGGGAACTAATTAATGGACCCACGTGAGCTGTGCTTGATCACGGCTGCCAATGGAACCTATCCTAACCTAGTGGGAGCCCATTTAATACGTATAAGCCAAGGATGGAAATCATGGTACAATTGTACTTTTTTAGTACATTTATTACCGTGTTAGTTCAGTGGTACTACCGCGGCTTACTTTGTACTATTTAGGCTGGGTTTTTGAAATCTCAATTAAACTAAGCTTAGTTAATCTGAAAACAGATTTGTGGCGTCATTATCATTTTTTTACACAAAATGTTTACGGAACAGCTTCGTTTTGTCTTAAATGTTGCTCTATAATGAAATAATAGACTAGGTTTAACTAAGCACAAACTTTATCCACATCTTTTAAGCCTATATTTTTCGAAAACGACAAGCAAGTTGCGGCTTATGTTACTTGCTTTCAATACCGGGCAATAATTTAACATTAATTGGACATAATTCACGATGGCCGTTGTGCAAATTTGCATTGCATATTATGGCAGCACTAGCATAAGTTGTTAAATATCTGCATTTGTTTACAATTATAAATTTTCATAAATTAAATTTTTAATTTAATTTTTTTAATTTATACGTTTCCTTAATAAACAATATGGCGTTCCGTTTGTCAAAAGTTGTTGTGTGCTCTTATTTGCAACTGAGAAAATAATGCTTTACTACTTTTACTCAGGGTTTTTTTTAGAGCAAACGAAGTAAAATGAAATAAATACGTACATTTTGTTGTTGTGTTGTGCAAATGTGTGTATTTTTGCACACATTTGTATCATTTGCATACTTTGCAGTACCCATCGTGAAAACCCTTAATGTCTCTTAGAAATTTTAAAAGATTTTCATGAAAAATTAAACTTAAATTAAAAGAAATTTGTTTTGCGTATAAAAGATTCTCTTGCCAAAACTTCACTTGATTCTAAACCCTTTTTTATGATAAAGCGATTTTCGGAAATAAAGGGTGGTTAAAGGCCGATGCTAAATGTGAACCACAACTAAACGTCAAGTTTTTTGCAGCATTTCATTTGACATTTGTCAATTTTAGACTTACTCAATTTTAACAATCGAGCAACGCGTTAAAGCTATTCCGCTTATTATGAAAATGGGCGTTCAAATCAAAATGCATATCCTTCACTTCGTGATTTTTTTCGGTCAATTTACTCGGCCAAATGTGCGTACCATCGGCAAAATCTTGCAAAAATTTGAGCAAGCCGGGTCTGTAGGAGATGTGATAACACCAGTGCATGCTCGCGCAGCTCGTACTGCAGAACATATTGCTGATGTTCGCGATAGTGAGGCTGTAGTGCCGCCCACCTCAACTCGTCGTCGTGCCCAACATTTGCACCTCTCACGCTCGTCTTGGATGAACATTATGCATAAATACTTGCATTTACACGCTTACAAGGTGCAATTGACTCAAAAACTAAAGCCTTAAGCCTTATTTGGTCGAATGATAATCCAAGAGTGATTGTCGAAAAACCAATGCACTCACCAAGAGTGACTGTTTGGTGCGGTTCATGGGGCCGTATTTTTCCAAAATGATGCCGGTCAGGCAGTTACTATGAATGGTGTTCGCTATCGTGAGATGAAAACGAACATTTTATGGCCCGGATAGGAAGATATGGATGTGGACGATATGTGGTTTCAATAGGACGGTGCCACTTGCCACACAGCTTACGAAAAAATGGCTCTTTTGCGCGACAAATTCAATGGCCGTATTATCTCACGTGGTGGCGGTGTATTGGCCGCCTTGGACTTCTTTCTTTGGGGTTATTTGATCGAAAAGGTGTACGTCGATAAGCCAGCAACAATTCAAGAGCTAAAGGATGAGATATTTCGGCACATTAACGGCGTAGAACCTCAATTATGCCTCAACGTCATCGAAAATGTGGACCATCGGATGGAGTTGTGTCGCCGAGGTCGAGGTGGCCATTTGGCCAATATTTTGTGTCATGCATAATTGAACTATACCAATTAATCATAATAAAAAGATATGACAATAATTTCCTAAAAAATTTGTGTTTTATTCACATCAACATCGGCCCTTAAAATTTAACCACCCTTATTCGACAACAATAATTCTGGCGAATCTTAGAAAAAAAATTAAGCGTTCTTATATTTGAAGTGATTTCTGTATGTGGTTCAAGCGAAGCTGTAGTTGAAGATATATCATGAGGTACGAAATATTTACTTGAGTACTTACCATGGTGGCCTGGCTCCGCGTGACAAGCAATTGTTTACCAACCGTTCCCATGTGTCAGATCAACCAGCATAGGTAATAAATTGACTGTATAATGCAAAAAAAGTTATAGCTTAATTAACCAATACTTAAAGCCATACACAGATTTACCACCGTTTTCACAACTTACCGATAGTTAGAAATAGGATGAACCTTCCTTTAACTTATCGCTTACTTTAGTTTAAAGTAAAGTTGTAATAATGAAACACTTTGTATACGGCCGATAAAATTCTGCCTTTAACTATCGGTAAGTTGTGAAAACGGGCCTAAGTAAATTGGTTAACAAACGTGAACTTTTACTTTTTATACAAAAGGAAGTGAGTGTATAACTCGATAATATTATACACTTGCCCCTTGTTTTGAGAAAGAAGCTATCTTATCTCCGCTACGGTTTTAAAGCAAGGAGCAAATACTGAAATAGCAACAGCACCCAGGGAAATTCGCCAGTGGCCGAACTTCACCTCAAGAGGAAAATGTGCCTGCGAAGATTTTAAGATCTCGCTTTCCACGACTTTATGTTTAAACCGCAACCACTATCGAAAGTTTCTCACCAATGGTGCGGCTGGATCCTAAAATCAAGGAGCTTCTGATTCCCATAGTACCAAATAGGGTCTCTGGTCAGTCGTGATTTTAAGAAGTCTGTCAACTTTAAACTATGCCGAATTCCAGGTATTGACTGTACCTTGACTGTTCCAGAGCCTGTGTCGCCAGGGGTGTTTCTAAACAGACTTTAAAAATAAATTTCATTTAGATTTGTACCCTGATCACAAGCATCATTACCATACTCCGAGATATCGTTTGTGCGGCTTTAGGTGGGATTATAATTTGCGGGCGGTCTGGCCAAACGGGGCTGTCTCTTGGACGACATGTTTAATGGGCCGCCGCAAGACCCTCATAGGACGGGAGTCGTACAGAAGGGCTCAGGGGAGATGGCAGGGGGAGCATACCTGCGTCATCACGGGTCACTGGGTGATAGGGACTCATGCTAGGAGTATGACTCTTGCGTATAATGATTACTGTAGGAGTTGTCATGATGAGGAGGAGGAGGAGACGGTGTTTCACTTTCTCTGCCAATGCCCCGGTCTTGCGGGCATTGGGTTTAGGCATTTTGGGAGACCAAAATTGCCATGTCTGGACGATTTGTCCAATGTGGGACTGAAATCGATCTCCTTGTTCTGCAGGGAATCGGGGTGGTTCGAGACTGCAGTGACCTCTGGGGAATAGTCTGGTGGAAACTGGCTGACTCTTGTGACTGGCTAGGGGTATCACAAAGGGGCCGCTATAAGGACCCAAGTGAGTCGTCGTCGTGACGGCTACCCATTTAACCTAACCTAACCTAGGTGGAATTATATACCAATTTTAATATAAATAAAGACACCCATCCCACCCCGTATGGGATAATAGGGCAAAAAAAAAAATTACACTATAAAGAGATAAACATTTTGGCACAATGGTTCTAGTAAGCAACAATTTAAAAAGAAAATTACTGTTAATATTTTTAGGTCCAAGCTTAAAATTATTTTTTACTTTGCAGCCCATTGTGCTGACCAAAAAGAATCTCTGGTCAGCCGCGATCTCAGGAGATCTGTAAATTTTTAGTTTTGCGAATTTCAGGTATTGACTGCGCCTGATTTGCAGAGGGATGTTACACCGGGTAATATGTACAAAAAGATTTGAAACTAAATTCAATTTAATTTCCGAGTGGAATAATGGGCATAAATACTCAACCGCTGTTGGGGAAACATGGCGATAATAAGCTGAACACCAAAAAAAAATATGGATAAAACTTTTGCACAATAGCAAGGAACAATGAAGAAAAAGTCTGCTAATATTTTTAGAACACAAATTAAAATTTTTCACAATACATATTTTTTTTTAAATTTTGAAGCCCATTGTGCTTTACTATAACACCAATATTTTTAAGATTTCCCAAACACAACAAAATAAAAAAGAATAAAAAGAAAAATCTTAATACAGCACCATAAATAAGACGAAAGTAATGCGAAGAAAAAAAATTAAATTACAGTTAAAGAAAGCAACGGAAAAAAAAAATAAAAACGAATAAAAAAGCATCATAAAATTAATCCGTTTCACTTAAGTAACGTGTGGCAGAGCATTGTGACAAGGACTTAAAAATATTTGCATGTAAACGACGATGTTCCAGGCAAATAGAAAACTAAAAAGGCGATAGAAATAAAAACCCAGCACCTTATCAAATATTTGACTATTTTTCTGTTATTCAATTTGACATGACTTCTTTTTCAAAGATTTAAAAAATTCTAATGAAATTATCTCGAGCTCTATGTGTCAGTTATTACATCGAAATAATCATCGTTTTAATAAGCAGACTTTGTTGCTCAAACAAAAGAGAATCTAGCAAAAGTAACAAAATTTGGTTATAGAAAAGACGACGACGATTTCACCATCCTCGAACCCCTATAATTTTATTTCATTTTCAATTCTTTTCTTTTTTTTTCATTCAAAAAAAAAAAAATTTTTTTTTTTTTTTGTTGGTGTATTTTATCAATTGAATGTGCTGGTATTTGCGTTCATTACTTTTATTTTGTTTCTTCGTTCAATTAAATTTTTATCGCATCCTGTGTTATCCTTAACATGTGTTTGTTTTATAGCGAATCTTGTGCTTAGCAAAAGGATCTCGGGATCAAAGTGTGAGAGTGTATTTATAAATACTTATGTATGTATATATTTTTTTCTTAATTGAAATTTTATTTAGCGTAATAATTAACTAAACGTAGATTTTTTTTTCTCTCCTTGCGATTTGTAAGATTATTTCTTTTCTTTTTTGCTTTTCTTAAATTTTTATTTAAGCACACGTTGATTTATTTTTATGGTTGACCTTAAGACCCAAAACAAAATCCTTCAATGCCTTTTAATGAACATTGTATGTTCTTAAGAATTATTGTAGAAGCTCAAATCCAAGGATGTGTCTAAGAAAATACTGGAGTAAAAAAATTATTGGCAAAATTCGAGAAAAAAGAGAAAATAAAAAAAAGATATATGGGAATTTAATGAGCATCACAATGATTTAATTAAATAAAGCTTAAGCTAATTGTGTTTTCTTATAAATTCTTTTTTTTTTTTTTCTTCCACAAAGAAACTGCAAGTTTTCGAGAGAACTTATTTTCTTTTAAGCAACATAATCAAAGTAATCCGCTTGAAGAGTTATGTTTTTATACAAACCTACTTAAGACATAATGCTTTTGAATTTTCCACATTTCTCAAGCTTTAGAAAATAAGCAAATAACCGCGAATACTGTTTTAAAGTGCTGTTTTACTGCGTTCGTAATATAGAATAAACTAATGTGTTCTCTTCAGTTGTTATGTTTGAATAGCAATTGACGTCTTCGATATCCGCACCCAGAGAAAAACATGATTAAACAAGGTCACCTCCAACAAAACTATTTTTAAAGGAATGTTCAAACATATTATTTTTCATTTAACCATATTATTGCCACCAACAACCATGTTATGGTGGAATTAGCTCTTCATCAAGAAACCACAACCATATTATGGTTGCCTCCGAACATGTTATGGTTAAAAATAACTCAAATATGTTTAACATTTATAATAGCATGGTTGGTTTTCAACCAAAGCATGTTGCTCCTGGAAAAGAGGAAAATACTATTGTTAATTTAAAAACAAACTATTGCCATATTTTACCATAACATGATTATAGACAACCATAATATGATTGTGGTTTCTTGATGAAGGTCTAATTCAACCATAATATGGTTGACGCTGACAATAACGTGGTTAAATTAAACATAATATGTTTAAAATTTCCTTTAAAAATAGTTTTGTTGGAGGTGACCATATTTAAACATGTTTTTTTTCTGCGTGCGGTTGTTTTGGTACTGTGCTCCAAATAAACAATAAGCAAATGTGTTCTCTTTATATGATTAGAAATGGACGTCTTCGATATCCAGTTACTTTGACATTGCGCTCCAAATTGTTGCCTTTATTTAAAAGCAAAAAGGACAAATTTTATTTGCTTAACGTTGAGTTTAATTCTCCAATAGTCTTGTCCATTCTTACCTGTTCAATGGGTGGCCTAGCATCGGGGTTTGGTTCACATGTGAAATTTGATTGATCTATTATTACAAGAGAAAAAAACCTTTCTCTGCCAGAGCTTGGAAGCAGTGAAATTGGTATTTGATTTGAATGATTTCACCACCGCAGTGGTGCAGAGGTAAGAACTCAAAGAATGTATGGATTCTTGATACATGTAAATTCAACCCAGGTTCGAGCCCCAGCTCAGCCAAGAATATTATCAATAAATTTTAATAAAATTTCATATTGTAAAAATCAAAAATTACAAAAAAAAAATAGTATTTATGGACTTTTAACCGAAATGTTAGCTCTTTGTTTTGGGTTTTTATTGTCAAATCCACATATTTTGTTTGTACAAGCATAACATAATCATTGGTACACCAAAAGACAGTGAACTATGTTTTTCTTGGACATACATGGTAAGAGCATTGTACACTGATAGAAAAGGCGTCATAACGCTGATGTATTTTGAGATCAGTACTACGACAAGTGTTAACGTTTTTACCCCATGACACTTTTCATCATGGTGATGTCAACCTTAACATCACTTGGCCATAGTGTCACAAGGGTAAAAATTAAATTATGTCATCAATGAAATGACACATCGGCATCATAGAAATGACGAATATGTCTTCAGTGCGATGACGCAGTAACATCGGAGAAAGGAAACATCAGCATCAATTTAATGACAGTTTGCCATTAAGTCAAAGTGAGAGAATATTATTATTTACTTACCCGTTACATGTTTGTTTCACTACGACCTTTGTTTACAGCAGAACTCTCAATAATAAGACACCAGCACCATGCCCCATATGGTTGTCGTAATCATTCTACTTTAAAAATTTGATGTATTGAACTAAATAATTTAAAAAAATAGAATATAGGAATTTTTGCTTCTTATAACACATTGTAATCATGAAAATAATGTTAATAATATACGAAATGTGGCATCGAATTAATGTCACTATAGTCATAAAATAGATGACACGTGAAAATTGACAAAATTGTACGAAGACGCTAGTCATTGGATTGATGTTACTTTTTGCATCATTGATGCCATTTGTAGTAGCATTGATGTCACAATTCTGATGTTAGGGCATTATCAATATGAAGATGCATTTTTCTGTCAGTGTAGCACGTTATACAAATTTTGTCTGGGGCCACGACACGGCTTGAATGAATGATCGGAATCAAAACATTGTTTAAAAGCACGCTCCACTTCATCAGTTAATGATCCAGTATTTGTTGTACGAGTTTTTTTTTTTTTTGCCATAAAAAAAAAACAAAATAACCTGAGATTTTCTGGACAATTTGCACTCATTTCGAGTTTATACTTTCTTTGTTGCGTCACTTTGTTAAGTCGAACAGTTCAAAAAGAAATTTTAACAATGTACGCTTTTATGTGCTTGGAACAATGACAAACACACGCTGCAGTTTTTTTGACATTTTCTTTTCTTGTATATTCATTGTAACAGGTTGTATCAAAATTAATGATAAAAGATTCCAGTCGTACCAAAAATGCACATTTCCGATATTTCTTAGTTGATTTTTCGCTCTAAAACAACAAATAAATGAAGTATTAGTAGATTTTAATTGACTTTTGCTCGATACTTACGAAAAAATTGCAAAAAGCTCAAGGAAAACTAAAAAACCGCTTTCCTTTGTTATTTATTGACAACCTTGTTGAACATCATTCTGCGATATTCGGATGGTCAAAATGCCCAAAAGATATAACTTCAACTATACGATACCTCAGACTGACTTCAAATCGAAATATCTCGATTCCTAGACCTGACCCAGAGAAACGCCGAAACACGTTTAAATTTTTTAACTGATATAAATTTTCCCGGTAAGCATAGCCCTTGCCGATTTGGGCTGACTCACGCAGAGAAAATATAGGAAAAAATATTTTTTTAAGTGTAATAGACCGCTTTATGTTTTTTTATAGAGTGGTCTTTTAATTTAAGAAATTCGCAAGCAAACCTTTAAAATAGTGGCTGAAGACAAAAACATGTTAACCTACATTTTAATATCTAACGAGACTTATTATGATTTAAGCGGCAAAGTCAAATAACAAAATTGTCAAAATATGGCATCACTCTGACTCATTGATGCTCTATGAGACGATTTTGCATCAAGCTCGAATAACAGTGTGATGCGCTGTTTTATAAAGCTGCATTGTCGCGTCTTAGTTTTTCAAAGAAAATTGTCAAACGGTAAGTAAAGTACCGCTTCTTTAGGATGTAGAAATAGTTTTTTTATGCAGAACTACGCCGAAGGAGAATAACTGTCAACACTGTTTGGTTTTAACAAGATGTTCCAACTTGTCATTTAGCCAGGCCTGTTATCAGGAAACTTCAGGGAAAATTATTCAATAAACTGATATCCAGAAACTCCATATTCTATTTCACCACTTGCTCTCCTGCTTTTACCGCACCCATTTCTTAAATAAATTTTTTTTTTTATGTTATCGCAAACAAGAAGTTTACAAAGCCAAATCAACAAATTTAGATGATTACGAGGCTTTAAAGACAGTTTGTAAAAATATTCCGTTTCATATAAAGGGTGTCAAAATTTATGGTATCATCGGTCAATCTGCAGGGAGATGATCCAAAGCTTTTTATGCCGGGAAATTGATGAATAAAAAGTAAATTCGTGGTTTCAACAGAATGTTGCCGATTGCCACACAGCAGGAGAACCAATGGATGTTTTGAAAGAAAAGTTCGAAAATCGCCTTTTTTCGTAGAGTAGGAGTGAATTGGCCGCAAAGATCGTGCGATTTCACACTTTTTGGCTCACAACAGTTCAAGAGCTTAAAAACAACATCGAGCAGAGATATCAGCCATTGACAACAGTAACTTTTGAGAAACGCTATGATATTATCCAAATTTACTTTGAAATATGGTCACCTCCAACCAAACTATTTTTAAAGAAAATTTTAAATATAGTATGTTTAATATAACCATATTTTTGTCAGCGGTAAACATATTATGGTTAAAAAAAGTCCTCCATCAAGAAGCCCCAACCATATTAATGTTGCCTCCAAACATGTTATGATCAATAATAACTAAAATTTGTTAAGCACTTACAGTAGCATGGTTGGTTTTCAACCATAGTATGTTGCTCTTGGAGAAGTGGAAAATAATATTGTAAATTAAAAAACAAATTATTATCATATTTAACCATAACATTTTTAAAGGCAACCATAATATGATTGTGGGTTCTTGATGGAGGACTAATTTAACCATAATATGGTTGTCGCTGACAATTATATGGTTATATTAACCATAATATGTTTAACATTTTCTTTAAAAATAGTTTAGTTGGAGGTGACCATATTTAGACATGTTTTTTTTTCTACGTGCAGTTATCGATGGTTAAAGGCAAAATTGTGTTCAGCGATAAGGCTTAAGTGCTTTTAAATAAACAATACTGTGGCACATGGTGTGAGACCAAACTACAATAGACCCTATAGACTTCATTATATCCAAATTAAATGCACCGTTTTTTGCGATTAATATGCTGGTGGCATCATCAAAGCTTATTTTTTTAAAACCTACGTTACGGTCTATGGAGTTTGTTACCGGACCATGATCAATGATTTTTTGTCTTTAAATATGGATGGAAGATGTGATTACAAGAGGATAGCTCTTCGTGCGATATGGCGAGCGCAACTGTCGACTTATTGAAATAAAAATTTGGCGGAAAGTTGATTTTGCGATTTAACACCTTTCGATTATTTTCTGTAGGGCATAGTTAAGTCACGGGTTTATGCTGATAAAAGACCAACAATAGAAGCCTTGGAGTTCAACATTGTAAGCAATTCGTGACATGCTGCCAGCAATGCTCGAAGAAGTGGCAATAAATGGAACGTCCAGTTGAACCAAAGACTACCGTGTTGCTCATATGCCTAAGTAATTTTTAAATGTTTTATAGGCATTAACATTAATCTTTCAAATAAAAATTTGTTTTATTTAAATTTAATTTTAGGTGTTAAATAACACCAATTACTTAAGAAACTTTTCTCTTCACCGTTGTCGCAACATTTCCAGCATAATACAATAAATAGTACAGTGCCTAATCCTTTTGCATATTTTTTGTAGACTACTTATTTAATCATACTGTATAAGACTTTTACCAGAAACATTGTATTCATATTCCTACATTTGTAACTCATTATTAACTAATTAGAAACTCTTAAATCAATCATTCTTATTGCTAACAACTATTCTACGAAATATTCCAAACAATACTGATGACAATCTTTTATAATAAATGAGACACTTAGACATCAACTACGATGAAATACTTGTCGTGTGTACAGACAGCATCTCATCATCATCATCATGCAAATAAATAATGAAGTGATTCCAACAAACATGCTCACACTAAGAGACAAGTAGTTAACTTCGGTGTCAAAAGACACAGTCATTGGAAACCTTATTATTTTGCATATCAAATGTCGTAGAGGTTCCTATGTTTTCTTTTGGGGAAGACCTACATTTAAACATTTTGAGGCATTGTTATATTTAGGCTTCAGTTTTTTCAACATACTCTGAGTTAAGGAGTGACTTGATGACTGACTAACAAAATGGTTGAATGATTGTGGATGGATGACATCTTTAAGATATTTCTCTTCTTGTAATAGTGATTGTTTGATAGATTTGTTTTGTCCTCTTTTTGCTTTATTTGTCTATGTTTAACATTACTAAACTATAAGTAGTTTTAAAGTAATTTTATTTTGTTATATGTAAGTACAAACTCTCTCTCTACTTTCAGCATTTATTGACATTTGTTGTTTAGGGTCTTCATGTCAAAATGTCATCAATAGACGCGTGAGTACATTTGCTGTTGTTTCAGTTTATTAGGAAATTTGTAAGTGGGTTACGCAAGATTTGATCGCGGAATTTAATTTCCAGTTGAATGAAGTGATTTTGAATAAGTTAAAAACTCTTTGATAATATAAAACGAACATATAAAGTGTATTGTTAATATCTGACTGGATCATTTGCCCTATAAAAAGCTCCTAATTTATCACCTATATATCTATATATATATATATATACAAACTATATATATATATATATATATATATATATATAGAAACTAAAAGATGTTTGTTTGTTCCTAAAGACTCCTAACTAAACTACAGAGCTGATTTTTCTTTAACTAAAATTAGTAGTACACAAAAAATACGCGAAATGACTTGGCACTATTCCTTTGGCTTAGGCTGAAAACGTTGCGACCAGGGCTGTCAGATATGGCGATTTCTCGCCAAACGTGGCGATTTTGAAACGTGTTTGGCGATGGGATTTCCCATTTGGCGACTGGCGACTTTTATGGCGATTTCTGATATAACTGGCGATAAACTTGGCTATTTTTACCATTTATATTATTTCGGCGATTTTGTTTAAAAACTTGTTATTTTTTGTTATCATTACTAATATAAACAAGTTAGAGTGCTATATTCGGCTGTGCCGAATCTTTGATACCCTCCACCGACAGTTCGAATTTAAAGGAGTAATATTTGTATGATGTCTATTTATTATTATTATCTTAAACTGTGATGATTTGTTATTAATTATGGTTTTAGGCGACTAAACTGTTTCCGGTAGTAGGGTTTATATGGGGCCTATGGTAAATTATGAACCGATCATCACGAAATTTCACAGCGTAATTTCTAGTCCTTTAAAACTGTGATGTACCAATTTCTGTTATGATAGCATTATTAATTGTGGTTTTGGGTGTACTAAACTGTTTTCCGGGAGTAGGGTTTCTATGGGGCCTAAGGTAAATTATGTACCAATCTTCACGAAAATTCTCAGTGTTATTTCAAGTCCTAAAAAACTATGACGTACCAAATTTTGTTACGCTAGCATTATTTTTTACGGTTTTAGGCGTACTAAACTGTTTTCCGGGAGTAGTGTTTATATGGGGCTTAGGGTAAATTATGGATGGATCTTCACGAAATTTAACAGCGTGATTTCCAGTCCAATAAAACAAATTTTTGCAAAATCTGATCTCATTCGGTGCCTTGTTCCAGCATTTATGTTACAAAATTATCAATTTTTTTAGGTGGTGGTTCCATATTTTGATTCATAGCTCTGGTCCTACTGAACCGATTTTGCTGGATTTCAATCCCAAACTCCTTAGGATAACTACAAGCAATTTGGCACCAAGTTTGTTCATTTCTTTTGAGTTGTTCGAAAGTGAGCGTGTTTTCAACAGACGGACAGACAGACGGACATGGCTAAATCGACTTAGAATTACTCAAGGACCCAGAATATATATACTTTATGGGGTCTGAGATGAATAATAAAAAAGTTTCACATGGAATGACAAACTTAATATACCCTCTTCACAACTTATTGTGGTGGAAAGTATAAAAACATATTAAGTGAATTTAATATTCGGTCACTATTTAATTCTAATAGTACGTATGTAATTCTAATAGTGTGTAGGTCAAAACTCCAGTAATGAAATCGGTGAGGCTGAAGTGTACGATTTTATAGACTTGTGTACTTAATTTAAGTTTTTAAGTGATTATATGATCTCCATTTTATGTTATTTAAAAAAAAATTACAGAAACTAAACAAAATTTACTTCGGCGACTTTTTTGTATTTTTTCTCAGTTTTTGGCGATTTTTGACTGAAAAATTATACTAGCGTTTTTTGTATGCAAAATTTAATAAAAAAAAAAGAAAATTTTACAAAAACTGAACAAAATCGACGTTTGGTGATTTTTGGCGATTTCTGGCATCCGGTTTGGCGATGGAGCTCAAAAAAATCTGACAACCCTGGTTGCGACAATGATAAAGAGAAAAATTACTGTCTGCAAATTGGGAAAATTCACAGAGCTTTATTAACCCAGCGGGAAAATGAGGAATTGATTACATAAATAATTAAAAAAATAATGCATTATTTTCGAAAGAATAATAATGCATTCATTGAAATCGAGAAGGTAATTTCATCAGACACAAAATTTAAGCACTGATTACCACGTATATTCCCACATTTGCAGAACAAGGAATGTATTGTTTCTGTTAGTAACAATTATTCGTGTTTTTGCTTTACATACATATTTCCTTAATAAAAATCCGTTATTTTTTTGCTGCCTTTATGTCGCCTACTAATTTTTATTTTAGTCGCAGTTTGTGTTTGAAAGCGTACGGTCAAAGCACAAATTATATGTCTGTGGGTCAAAGCTATTTAAAGTAAACAGGTATTAAAAATGTATTCCAAACGGCATTGGAGAAGACTTTTATTATAAGACTTTTGAATAATATAATTTATTCCAAAGAATGAATTATTTAATTAATTCGCAGGATACATTAAAATAATTTATTACAATCCTAGGACATGGTCTGTGTTAAGAATAATGAATTCTGGAATCAAATATCATACAAGATATGTATTACTTTCTCGATTCCTATTAATTCCATTTTCCCGCTGGGAAGTAATGGGTGTTTTTTATGCTCGACTGAACCTGCAATTGTAAAAATTAAATTTATTATTAGTGTATTCGAAAGATCTACAACAATCTCCTGATTACCCGGCGTTTGAAATACACTTTAAACATTTGGCCTCCCATACAAAGACAATATATATTATTGTATACAGTGAAACCTTCCATAACGAGCATCTTCCATAGCCGGACACTTCCCATAGCCAGCCATAATTTGTTGACCTTAATTAAATAACCGAACGCGGATACTAAATTTAAATTTTCCTATTTTTTTCAAATATCTCTCAGAAACGTTGAAAGGGTTGTAATTAATTAATAACTGGCTAATACCCGGTGTGCTTTGCCACCCCAATCGTTATGAAAGAAATTTAATAGTTAAAAAATATAATTAGTATTGTGGTTATTTCAACGGTGTGTTAAAGGGCAAACCCCTCTGAAGAGTTTGAGTGGTTACAATCGAAACATGTCAGGGCAACCTGTCCGTGAAAACCTGAGTTCGATACCCGCGGAAGTCAAAGATGAAAAATTATCAATACATTTTTATTAATTTCATGTTGCAAAATTCCTTTCTTCGTTAAAATAATTTAATGAAAATTAAATTTAATGAACTTTAGCCTGATTAGAATATCAAAATTTGTGTTAAAAAATATATTTTTATAAAAAGTTACTCAGAATTTTTTTTAATTTTTCCTATTGCAAGGACGTCAAAGTTCACTTTACATGGGGTCCACTATTGGCATTGTACCCATTTATTGTCCAAATATTTATATGATAGCAAAATTTCTTAGCAAAATGTTATGGCTCTTGTCCAGATATACGAGTTTAAGTATTTAATTCATATGGGATGTACAACATCTTATATTTCTAAATTTTGTGGACTGAAGCTATTCTAGTTTCCAGAGTATAGAAAAATAAGAAAAATTAAATTTTCAAGAAAAATCTCACACGAGCAAAACATACCACGTTGTTTTCAACTCAAGGCAATGTTGCCGTATGAGAAAAACAAGTTTAAATATGGTCACCTCCAACAACACTATTTTTAAAGACAATATAAAACATATTATGTTAGATTTAACCATGTTATTGTCCACCGACAACCATATAATGGTTAAATTAGTCCTCCATCAAGAAGCCACAGCCATATTATGGTTGCCTCCGAACGAGTTGGGTGAACCGGTAGGCTAGTTGGAAGTGAGCTACCCTATAAAATAAAAACACATAAAATTTTTATTTGAATCGATAGTACGGTCCATATAATTTAATGTTTGAAGATTATTTCATGCAAATGTTGACCGTGACTACGCCTTAAATGGTTCATCCGCTTAGTCTAATTTTGGCATACTCTTTCCAACATTTCGGCCGGTATCTCATGAATAAATGCTTCAATATTGTCTTCCAATGCGTCAATTGAAGCGGGCATGTGTGTATAGACGTGAGCTTTAACAAAGCCCCACAAAAAATAGTCTAAAGGCGTTAAATCGCACGATCTAGGCGGCCAATTGACCGGTCCCGAACGTGAAATAAAATGTTCACCGAACTCGCCTCCCAATAAGTCCATTGTTAAGCGAACTGTGTGGCATGTGGCACCGTCTTGTTGAAACAATATGTCATGCAAGTCAAGCTCTTGCATTTTGGGCAAAAAAAGTTGGATATCATCTCACGGTAGCGCTCACCATTCACAGTTACGTTACGACTCGCATCATCTTTGAAAAAGAACGGTCCAATGATGCCACCAGCCCATAAACCGCACCAAACTTTGACTTTTTCTGGATGCATTGGTAGCTCTTGCAATGCTTCTGGCTGATCTTCAAAATCGACAATTCTGCTTATTAACGTACCCATTGAGCCAAAACTGAGCTTCGTCGCTGAACACAAGAAGCGCGCGATGAACTTTCTTAACAGAGCACGCATTTTGATAATAAAATTCAATCATTGCAAGCGTTGTTCGTTTGTAAGACGATTCATGGTTAAATTATAGACTAAACTGAAGTTGTTTGACAGTAAAACAAAACACGAAACGTGCGTCAGCTGTTTAAATCAGTGTTGCCAAAAAGATAGTAGCTAAAAAGTCACCCGATATAAATGTTATTATTAACTTCATACAGTAGTTGCCTGTAATTAGTGGTCCGCCCATTTTTCCCTTAAGTATTGATATTGATATAAAAGTTACTCGAACAAAATTTGCTGCCTCTAGTTCACAGATTTACTACGTATAGGAAGTGCCACGCCCACTACTTGTAGTCCGCCTATTTTTGTCCAAAATAAATTTCAGTGTAGTATAATTTGTATTGACCTTATCTATAATTATGTTGTTTTTTCTTAGAATTATCTAAGTCAGGCTTTAAGGTCACAGTAAATGAAAAATAAAAGACTATTTATTCATAATTTTACTCCTCCGACGTATCGTTGAGATTTTTTCAACTTGTGTGTTTTTCAAAAATAAAAATTGGGAATTTAGCACGTTTTGGAGAAATCTTATTAATAATAATGCCCGGTTCGTCGATAGCGAATGAAGACTTCGTTCGCTTAACTTACATGTGAAACAAAAACAATATTTTATAATTGGTTTTTGTTTTAAATGTAATTTAAGGGACCGAAGTCTTCATTCGTTAGCGACGAGCAGGCCCTAAATTTTGTATTCTCAAAAATTAACTTTGACAAAATATTTATATTGATACTAAAAGTTACTCCTACACAAATGCAGGGTTCTAGCTGTTATAATTTTTCAAATATACACATTGTGACCACGCCCACTTTTGTTAACGCATCCATTTTTCTCTAAATGTTTATATTGATATCAAAATTGGCTGTGCAGAATTTGATGACTTAAGCTGTTTTAGTTTCGCATATATACGAATTTTATTATTTAATTCATATGGGAGGTACCACGCCCACTCTTGATAATGCAGCCGTTTCTTATTCAAGGAAAAATTTGGGACCTCTAACTGTTATCGTGTTCGAGATATACCTCGCTTCCTACATACATGAGGACGCTGTGAAAATATCAAGAACATCGGTTCAACCATTCAAATTTATTCAACCAGTCTTTCATTGAAATTTATCATTATAAATTAAATAAAATATTTAACATAAATAGTAAATGTGTACCTCTCTCGTAAGCAGACATCTCTCATGACCGGATAAAAACACCGCGTTGGTGAGTGTCCGGTTTTGGAAGGTTTCAATGTATTTAAAGAAAGGTTACAGTAAAGTTTGGTTATCAATACAAAACATCTAATAAAAGGCGAGCTTAGCTGGAAAAGTGAACGTGTGACCTCCCATACAAGGACAATTTTAATGTCATACGGCCATGTTCTGTAGCTCCAGCATCGAGAAACTTTTCGATTGAAATGTGATAAATGAAACAAAAATGCCATAAATTTAAACAAACAACTGTTTTTCTCACTTAACCGAGTCTGTAACATTTTTGGCGAGTACAAGCTGTCACGTAAGAGACCTACTCGCCAATTTACAGTAAAAGGTGTGTCTATAAAATTTTGGTGAAAAAGTTTCCGCTTTAAACTGTCAAATAAGTTCACGAATAAGAACTGGGGGAGAAAAAAACTTTAAAATTGAAAAATATATTAAAAATGCAAAATGCATAGAATAATAACACGAAAGAGGTAAGTAAGTATTTTGTTCTTGGCAGATTTTTTCATTGTTTAATTATTTTGCTTTTAACATTTTCAAAAAATATACGAATATTTTCAAAGCCATTTGTGAACACTAAACATTAAAGACCCACTTTACAATATTTGGTTTAGCCGACGGTTTTATTTTCGTCGCCTTCGTTGAACATTTTTCAATTTTAGTAAATTTTGGCCGCCGTCAACGATTTGTGTGATTGTCGTTCTCAACGTCTAAAACTTCACATCGGTTTCGAGTGCAATGTTATGTCATTTATTATTTGATAGTTTTCGTCATGAGTTATGGACACACTTTTTTCTTACTTTACAAGAAACGATAGAATATTTTATTAAAAGGATTTAGTTTTAATGTGATAAATTCCCAATTCTTACTATTGATAAACTGAAATTTATTGTTGTTGGGATAAGCTATTCCTATGGCCATTTCACTGGTTACATGGAGCAGATCATAAGGAAACTTTGTCCAAAGATTTTAGAAAAGCTAAAGATATTAAACAACTAAAACTGTTAAGCGAATAGGAATTATAAACACTCAAAAGTATGACCCGTAATAACATCAAAGCTTAAACAAAACATCAACAACAAACAGTGAGCTTATCTTTTCTTACAATACCGATATTTTGTTTCACATATTTTCGATGCGAGAAGTTAGCACCAAAGTTACGGAACATGGGTACTGGAAACCGAGATCGAGGGAAATTAAAACTTATAGAGATTTTCAATTTAATTGCTTTTTCAATTTAATTGATTTTAAAATGAACATTGCTTTTCTGATTTTAGAAGTAGTTCTGTTAAAAATAAGTGGTCCTCATAGTGTTAAGTATATAAAAAGAAATATTTTTATAAACTTTTATTTCAAAATTTGTTCGATTTGAATTGCACTTAAATTCGATTTCTAGAATATGGCTGTTTATATCCAAAAATGTCTTTATTTTCAATGCACGAGATCGGTTAAAAAAAAAATGTTACTAAATTTATTTCAATAAAGGAAGCAAAGCGCACCGGGTTAAGCTACTTTACAATTTAGTCTAGTACTCGCCTGTTTTATTTACAGAAAAATATCTAATTTTAAATTCTTATCATTTTCTTTAGAGTTCATAGGAAGAGTTTTTATAATTCGTTACAGCTTTTCATTTAACAAAAATTTTTATAAAAATTTTTATAAATAAAAAAAAGTTTCACAAATCTTATTTTTTATGATGTTTTAAGAAATTCGTGACAAAGTCACGGTTGATAATTTTAGTTTCCTTTGTTTCAAAATTTTTTTTATTTGAAGACTAATAATAACGCCATAAAAACATGTGTTCAATTCTTAACTCATACTATAAATATTTACTATAATAATTTCGTACTTAGGAAAAAAATTTATTCTAATTTATAAAAAAAAAACAACAAAATTAAAATAATAAATTTTAAGGCACTCACACATGGTTCTTTAAAATGTGAGCATTAGTGGAATAAGAAATTATTATTAAACAATTCTTAATGAGCCATTTTAAAAACTTACACAAAATTCAGGGTATCATTAAAAAAACCAAGAACATGGTAGTTTAAGTCCGAAGATATGATACCCTATACCAGTGATAACCAAGCCCCGAACACACGCACACAAAGATATTATGTACTTGTGTGCGGTCGCAGAGACTGATGATAGTCTGATGTTTTGAAACGAACAAAGTTGCTGTATACATATGAATTGCCGACCGTGTCTGTGTGAAAAATACAATTATTGACTGACTCGCGAGCCTATGGAGTGGCTATCACTGCCCTATACCACAGAATTTAGAGACAATTTTTCAAGAGTGTAGCCCATTTGGGACCAATTGGCGATTGTAGATCCGCGGGATGCTAAGATTCATGTAAAAGTTCTTTGTGCCAAATATTATTTAGATGACTTCATCTATATGAGATTTGTTTGCCTTCAAGTTATTTTAAAAAGGGGTTTATATGGGACAAATAAGAAATTTTGGACTAACCAGCACAATATTTTGTCATGACATAACGCTATCATAAAGTTATTGTCGCCAAATTTTATGTCAACACCAACATTTATAAGAAAATTAGGAAAAATGTTTGCGTTCGATTTTTAAAATCCGTTAAAAAGATACGAACATTTGAAAGAAAAATTAGTCAAATCGATGGAGCCGTTTTCTGATTTTTATTTGCCCCGCCCACTTTTTTCGATTTACCTAAAATCAAAAAACGAATCCATCGATTTGACTTATTTTTCTTTTAAATGTTAGTATTAATCCATTTTACGTTTTCATCGAAAGAAAAATGTACCACGCCTACTTTTACGCCCACTTTTTCTATTAAGCGCATAACTTGAGAACGGTAGTATTTGTATGTTAGCTATCGTGAAGTATGGACCGATTCCAATTAAATTTGATAAGATGATTTAGATTGCAATAGAATAAGTTTGGACCAATTTCAATCTAAATACCAACCTAATAAGATGGTTTATAGGCACAAAAACACTCCATTTCGGAAAGAACCTTGTATGGGGGCTATGCGAAACTATGGACTTATTCTCACGCTTGATCCTTCTGACAATTAGAACCTCTGCAGCAAATTTCATCATATTATCTCCAAAATAGCAACCTGTTCTTTCGCACAAGGTTTACAGTGACAACCACTCTGCCAGCCGGACGGATGTACATCGGAAGATGGACTTAAAAAATGATTCTTAGTCGATCGGTTTACTCAAAGATGAGTCCATGACCAATATTTAAAAATGTTACAAACATCAGCACAAAATCATAATACCCTCTCCACTATTGCGGTGTGGGTATAATTAATATTTATCAAAATTTACGTATGAACACATGTTTAACTTTATACAATTTGAACTAAAAGTGTCATTTCAAAAGTTACAGTGATGTGTAAAAAAGAAAGGGTTAAAATATTTTCTCAGAAAATTCCTATGTTAGAAATTACAATTGTTGCTCTACATTTGTATTTATTTTATTTTCGAAGAACAATTAGGATTTTTAGTTGAGCTGTTAATATTTAATTTTTGATATTCTTGGCTTGAGTTCATCAAATTTATTGATAATTTTTCTTTGGCTGAGCTGGGATTTGAACCCGGGTTGATTTTTACAGACCGAAAAAATACGAAAAAAACAGAGGAAAGGAGGCAACACGTAATTTGAAATTTAAAAAAAAAATGTTAATAACAGCAAACTTCGAACCACCAGTACTACTGGTTAAAGGATTAATGTTTTACTGTAGAATGACGGGCACCGCAGTGGTACAGTGGTTAGAACTCAAAGATTTTCTGAGGATAGAATGTGGTGATTCTTGAAACATGTAAAAATCAACCCGGGTTTCAAATCCCAGCTCAGACAAAGAAAAATTATCAATAAATTTTAATGAAAATTCTAAGTTGTAAAATTCCTTCCTCAGTGAAAATAATTTAATGAAAATTAAATTTGATGAACTCAAGCCTAATTAAAGAATGTCAAAAATATTTTATTTTTTATAAATAGTTAGAAATAAAATTACACATTATTTTCTATTAATAAGATTTTGTTTATTGTATTTGCTGGTATTTTCTTTAAGCTTCGATATCGTTGCAAATAAGAATTGAGTGCTTGTAATTCTCATTCACTCTGCAGTTTTACATGCATAATATCTATATCTTTTCTAAAATCTTGTTGATGTTTTGTTTAAGCTTTGATAATATAACGGGTAACACTTTTGTGTGTTTATAATTCCTATTCGCTTAACAGTTTTATTTGAATAATATCTTAAGCTTTTCTAAAGCTTTTGGGAAAAGGTTTCCTGATGACCAGGATTAAGCAACCAGTGAAAAGCGCATAGTAACTAGCTTGTATCCTCCAACAATAAATTTCAGTGAATTAACTAAGAATGAAAATTCGGAATTTAGGCGAGGCGTACTCTCTACGTATTTATTGCCTTATTTGAAAAGAAAAGATTATTATAACCGTAACGTCTGCTAGAAAATGCTCATTGTAGTTGACACATTCGGCTTTATTATGAGTATCATTGTCATAGTTGAAATCCAACTGTTTTTAATAATTAGCATTTTGATTGTCATAAGCGACAAAAACATTGTAGTTGTCGTACACAAGAAAAAAATTGATTTCATTTAAAAAATTTGTGATATTAATTAAAAAATTAATTAAACGTGTAACAGTTAACAAATTAATTCCCTAAAAATGTTTAATTAACTTGATTAAATTTCTAATTAAAACTAACTTTATTTTTGATTAATTCCTTAATTGATGAAAAATTTTTAAGATTTTGAAGAAATTATATCGACGGCAATTTCAAAATACAGCAACTTATCAGCATTTTTTATCAATCAAAAAAATTGTTTAAAAAGTATTTCAATTTAATTAATGTGATAATTGAATCAATTATTATTTTTTCTTTTTTTTTTGTTGAACGAAAATTAAAAGTATAATTTTGATTTAATAAACATTTTAGCTGTTTTTAAATAAATGTTTAATTAAAATATTAATTAAATAAAAAAACAAAAAATTTTAATTGATTTTTTCGTTTAAAATAAAATAATTTAAACTTCACAGAAAAAATTACACTACGTGACAATTGTTTGACCAAATGAATTTGACACCTAGTCTTTGTGTAAAATTTTCCTAAATCCGAATATGAAGTCAGAATTGTCAAAAGTAGAACAGTTTTTAAGATATTCCAAAATAACCGTTATTTGTGTTTTTAAAAAAGATGCTGTGCCTGAAATGCAAATATTCAAAAAATAAAATTTTAGCCTATTTCAATACGAACATTTTGTGCCCAATAGGATCCAGATCGGTGCAAAAATGACAAAGTTACAGAAGATTAATTGAATTAACCCACAACAAATAAATATACAAAGCTTAATTTTTATTAACAAAAATTGCTTGAAATTATTGAATTTCTATGTGTGTTAATTTACTAAATCTTCTGTAGCTTTGTAATTTTTTTAACAATCTATGTCTTGTTGGGCTCAAAATGCAATAAAACATTAGGATTTTTAAATCATTGGTTTAAAAAAAATAACTTGAAAAAAGCAAAATTGAGCAAAATCATAAAATTTTTAGTGAAGCTTAAACTTTTGTCCCCTGTAGCTCTGTCATTTCTTGACTAATCTTCACAAACAATCCATGGTTACCCAATAAAAAATTTTATCATTTTGCGAAGCACTAAAGGTACATTTAAAAAATTAAGCGCACAATTACGCGCTACGCAATAAGACATACAGAAATGCAGTAAAGTAAGTGAAAGAACTCTCAACAACTTTTATAAAAAAAAATAACATTTCAAGTGCTACGGCATTCCCTTACTACGAAGCAGGTTTGTAAGGGAGAATACTAAAAAATAACTGTATCAAAACATTCAGTGTGTAAATATGATCGTTACATCCAACAATGATTATGTGGGCTAAATAATGCGCTTTATGTGCCAAAAATGTATTGCTTCAAAGTGGGAACTCGCCATATAAAATTCATGTCTTCCGTAAGCGCAATGGTAAGCAAAGCCCTTATGTTTCTCCTTTACAAACCTGCTTCGTTGGAAACGCCATTTTTTATTGGGTATTTTAGAAATTTTATTACCTTTCGCTTAAAATAAAGAAATACATAATCCGTTTAAAATTTTTGAAGATATTTGCATTTCAGTCACATCATCGTTTTTAAAAACACAAATAACGGTTATAACGGAATATCTCAAAAACTGTTCTACTTTTGACAATTTTGACTTCATATTCGGATTCAGTGGACAATTTTACATAAATCTGTCAGATTCATTTGGTCACGGCTTTGTTGAAATTTTGTCACGTAGTGTTATTAGTAGATTCTTATCAATGAAAAAAATTACATATTTAAATTTAATTAATGTGATAATTGAATCAAATATTTTTTTTTTTTAGTGAAAATTAAAAATATAATTTTGATTTAATAAGATTTTAGTTGTTTTGAAATAAATTTTGAATTATAAAATTAAATAAATAGCAAAAAATTATTTCGTTTAAAACAAAATAATTCAAAGTTGTGAAATTGTTGTTGGAAATTGTTGAAATCGATCAACACATTGTTTGAAACGGCAAAGTTTTTTTTAACATTTGTTTAATTAAATTTAAAAATATCATTTATTAAAAAAAAAATATTCAAAATATAAAATTTTTACAATTTTTAGTAATCAATATAATCATTTTGGGAATAGGTGCAAAATCAACAAATGGGTTGCTTGGTTTTATGAATTTGGAACAAATTTAGAGACAATTTTTAATTTTTTCTGTGTTGTAGAATTGTTGTTGGGAATTGTTAAAACCTGAGCTATATTTAATTAAATCAGTTAACACATTGTTCGAAACGGCAAAGTTTTTTGATCATTTTTTTAATTTATATCAAAAATATCATTTATTGAAAAGCAAAATATTCACAACTTTAAATTTTTACAATTTTTGGTAATATATATATTCATTTTTTTAATAGGTGTAAAATCAACAAATTGTTTGCTTGATTGTATGAATGTGGTGATTAGAGACAATTTTTATTTTTTTCTGTGTAATCAAAATATAATATGAAAAAACTAATAAGATAGAAATATTCAAAAAGAGCAATGATGACAATTTGTTGGGACAGTTTTAAATTCATACGTATTGCCGCTAAATTTGTTTGTTTGACCTATATGCTTTATTTAATGACCTATAGGTCTAACAGGGGCGTATAAACCGTCTTGGATCAGGGTTATTATTAAACGATTTTGATGTTTTAATACCTGAGGAAAAGAGTTTATTTGATGACCCTGGGGGGTTACCGCGTATTTCGATTCGAAAGAAATCATTTAAGGATTCGAACAATTTGTACTGTGTATTACGATTTTCGTAATATTTGTTTCGAATAAACGGACGTTTTTCATACTTTATTGAAAACAAAAAATCACTTTCTTAAAAGCCACTCTCTATTACGAACAAAAATTGTTCATCAAATTTCCCATTTACTAAAAAATACAACCTCTGTCATCGTTTCAAACGATTACGAAAATCGTAATACACAGTACAAATTGTTCGAATCCGTAAATGATTTCTTTCGAATCGAAATACGCGGTAACTCCCCAGGGTCATCAAATAAACCCTTTTCCTCAGGTATTAACTTGAACTTGGAAAGATTGAATTGTTTGCTTATATGCATTTAATCTCTAATTTAGCTTAAAGTTCCTTTGACCAAGATAGTTTAGAATCTGTGGCATTAAGGCTTTCCTAAAAATAAGATGGTAATAAATTAACATGAAACTAATTTTTATATTTAACATAAAAGACTTATAGGTCGACTTCGGATGGTATCTTAACTAAAGTTTAGTTGCCAGCAGGAAATTCAGGCAACGCCGCTAATGCTTAAATATACAAACACTTTTTTATTTTATGTTTTAACATGAGCGGCGTTGCCTGATTTCGCTGCTGGCAACTTAACCTCAGTTCAGTTGTCATCCGTAATCGACCCATTGAACTAAACTGAATCTGGATGACATTTCCGATGGAAACTCGGTATAAAACCGGAAGTAGTGAGCTGGTTGTGAATGCAGAGGAATTTCTTCTTGTCACCGTCAAGGGGTTCGCAACTCTCTTTCCTCACAAGTCCACCTCTGTGAAAGTCAGCATAACCCGCCTCTTTGTAAACTATAACAACTTTTGCTTGCACTGAAAACAATAATCAGTCCACCCGTATTTAAATCGAGCCAAAACGGGGTTAATAGTATAGTAAGTACGGCTATAATATAATCAAGTACAGAATGCATAATTCCAGTACGGATTATTCAAGTGCCCCGTACTCAAAATAATCCAAAAACAAGATTGACTGAAGTAAAAGTGAGATATAAGTTAATCTCAGACTGTGCTTGATTCAAAAATTTCTAACTTGGTTTAATCCCGAATTCGTTCTTGAAATAGTCCGAAAGTAAGATATCGATTTTAACCAAACCACTTACCCCAAAGAAGCAGAGATAGAGAAAATATTATTTTTTACTAACCCGTTACACATGTTTGTTTCTCTCTCTCTCTCTCTCTCTCTCTCTTTCAATTATAGGATGCCAGAAACATGGTTTTCGTAATCATTCTACTCTGAAAATTTGATTTATTTAACTTAAATATTCTAACAAAAAGAATTTGGGAATTTTTGCTTCTTATTTTACTTTTAAACATGAAAATAATGTATGTTTTTCTTCTTATAGTGTTGTTGCTTTTACAAAAAACAAGCAAATTGTTTTTTACCTTCTTTTGTCGTATTGTTGTTCGTTTCTACAACAAACTTTCACAAACACACGCGCATCAACGCATATTGCCCTGCAGGAAATGTCATTAATGAATCTGTACTGATTCACCAGTACTAGTTACTTATTATACCCCAGGCAATGTTATTTACAATAGATATTTAACATGTGCGTGTCATTGGAAATCTACTACTGATGCTGGTACTACTGACTACCTACTGATTAGGTAGTTCCTTTGGGAACATATGTAGACATTGGAACCAGAGAATCGCTAGTACATTTTAGTAAAAGTAGTCTACACTTTTTGTGAGAATACGATATCATAACAATCTTGTTTTTATTATTTCTTCAACTTTTATAGGAATTGTACTTCTAAGTTGATATTGATAAAATCTTTTTCGTATTAAAGCCAAATATAGTGGCAAATGTAATGTAGTGTAGACACTTCGCTGACAATGTCACCAATAAAGTCGACAAAACCGGTGACTTGGAGACACTTGCACCCAAGTTTTCTTCAGGGTGGTTTTGAAATTTATTCATCCCATTTTGGTTTTTTTTAAGTAGTTTTTAGTGTTATTCGTACTTTAATTTTTTAGCACGACTCTTAATAAAAGTTAGTAGAAAAGTCTTTAATTTAGTAAGAGTTTTTTCTTTCTGTGTGAAATATCTTAAAAGGAACGACTTAGTAGCCAGTTGATATTTGAGAAAAGCACTGTTGGTTTTGACGAACCGAGACCAATTTTCAGGATAAAAGCGATTATATTATGAAATAAATTTTTTAGGGTATTTTTGGGTCTCTGAGTTTAAAAAAAATATTTTTAAGGCCTTACAATAAGTCCTTTACGTTCCAGGTGAGACAGCATCATGGATTACCTTGTGGCACCGTTTCATCTAGCAATTAAAAAAACACATTGAATTTTTTATACCCTCCACCACAATTAGTTGTGAAGAGGGTATATTAAGTTTGTCATTCCGTGTGAAACTTTTTTATTATTCATCTCAGACCCCATAAAGTATATATATTCTGGGTCCTTGAGTAATTCTAAGTCGATTTAGCCATGTCCGTCTGTCTGTCCGTCTGTCCGTCTGTTGAAAACACGCTCACTTTCGAACAACTCAAAAGAAATGAACAAACTTGGTGCCAAATTGCTTGTAGTTATCCTAAGCAGTTTGGGATTGAAATCCAGCAAAATCGGTTCAGTAGGACCAGAGCTATGAATCAAAATGTGGAACCACCACCTAAAAAAAATTGATAATTTTGTTACAAAAAATAACATAAATGCTGGAACAAGGCACGGAATGAGATAAGATTTTGCAAAAATTTGTTTTAGTTGACTGGAAATCACGCTGTTAAATTTCGTGATGATCCCGCCATAATTTACCCTAAGCCCCATATAAACAATACTCCCGGAAAACAGTTTAGTACGCCTAAAATCGTAAAAAATAACGCTAGCGTAACAAAATTTTGTACGTCACAGTTTTATAGGACTACAAATGACACTGTGAAATTTCGTGAAGATCGGTACATAATTTACCCTAGGCCCCATAGAAACCCTACTCCCGGAAAACAGTTTAGTACGCCTAAAACCGTAAAAAATAATGCAATCATAACAAATTTTGGCTCGTCACAGTTTTGTAGGACTACAAATGATACTGGGAAATTTCGTGAAGATCGGTACATAATTTACCCTATGGCCCATAGAAACCCTACTCCCGGAAAACATTTTAGTCAACCTAACACCATAATTAATAATGCTAGCATAACAGAAATTGGTACGTCACAGTTTTAAAGGACTAGAAATGACGCTGTGAAATTTCGTGATGATCGGTCCATAATTTACCCTAGGCCCCATATAAACCCTTCTACCGGAAAACAGTTTGGTTGCCTTAAACCATAATTAATAACAAATCGTCACAGTTTAAGATTATAATAACATCATACAGATATTACTCCTTAAACATTCGAACTGTCGGTGGAGGGTATCAAAGATTCGGCACAGCCGAATATAGCACTCTAACTTGTTGGTAATTCTGTTTGTTAGTTTGTATTGAAAATAAAAAGTGACGAAACAAATCAAAACTATTTAGTTTTGTTGATTATTTAAGCAGCATAAATGAAGTTTGCATTTTGAGCAAAAGCATTGTGTTCGTGATTGTTTACAATTCTTTTAGAGATTTTAAGAGCTTTCGAAGCTTCTACAAATATTTTTCTAGATCTTTAAGCAGTTGTAAAAAAATGGAAATTAATAAAAGTTATATTGGACGGCAGTAGAAATTTTGTAAAGCATGCCTTGAGGCACTTTTAGGCATTAGAGGGTTGCTAAAGAATGGTCATTTAAGCCTGCAAGTAAAGTTGCATGTGTGACCGCTATCGCAACCGCTTTTGAATTGAAGCATGTTTAAATGGGGAAGACAAGACATTGGTATTTGGAAAGCAATATATTGGTGATCCAGATTTTTTTATAGAATTTTTTGACAAAAACTTTCGCATTGATTCAATTTTAATTAATAGTTAATTTTTATTTAAAAAAAAACTATTGAAATTATGTACAAAAATAAGTTGAATTTTTCTTTTGAAAGAGATATTAAGTTGTCATTAATTTAATGAAAAATGTTAACGAAATTACGAAACTCAATTTCTTAGTGCTAATAAAATTGTTTCATTATATTTGTAAACTTTCATTCCTGTAATGAAATTTTTCATTGGATAAATGAAAAAAATTTAATGAAATTGATTCATTAGATTTATGAAGCATAATTCTTTCAGTGTAGACGCATTTGTTAAAGGTACCAAGTGTTAACGGCCAGGTTTTTAAGAATTGAGTGGGTATTTTTCTAATTAGCAATAATTTGATCGTAAGCCTGGTTTTACATTCTGAAAGTTGTCGTTTAGAAAGTCCGAGTGAAAGGGGAAAAGCATGTTCTTTCCCCCAATCACTAATAAACTCAGACTTTCTAAAAGAAAATTTTCATAGTGTAAACCCAGACTAATAAGTAGGGCGGGTATGGATGAAAAAAAAGCTAAAAATCGTATAGCAAAAACGTAATCTACATAAAATTCTAAGAAAATTCTCCGAAGAAACCATGGGTCTAAAATAAAATCCTAATCCGCGCCTCTCGTCTTGAACATTTTTTTACTTGGGTGAAAATTTTTTTTAATGTAAAAAAAATTTTGAGTGTAAAAAAATATAAAGTGCAAAAGAACTACCTTAAGCTGTTATGATACTTGCTATTTTTTGTATTTTTTCTATATTGGAGAACAGTGGAAATATATTTGCATAGGAAAACTGACTAAGTGTAAAGAGTATGATTATATCATAAAAAATCTTGAAATGTCAAATAAATATACATGTGTTATCGATAAATAATCTAAGACTGTCAAAAAAAATGTAAAATTTTTTAACTTAAAATTGACATTTCCAGATTAATTGTTAGCACTGTTGCCAATTTTTTTAGTTTTTGATCGAAAGAAACGGTTTTTAACTTTTTTTTTGCGATTTTTAGCTTTTATGACGGGTTTTTGTGGGGGAAAAACGTGGGCAGTATTGTTTGTTTCGTTTACATTTTACCAAATTGTATTTCTTGTTCTTTCTCGCATTTGTTGTTTCATTCAGTCAATCCCAAAAAAATCCAATACATAAAATAGCAAGTATCATAACACCTTTACTAAACAATTTTATTCAAAAAATTCGATTTCTTTTTGGAAAAAGCTATTTCTTCAAAAAAAATTTTGTTTTTTGCAAAGGCGGGTATATAAATTTTCAAGTCGAGAGGCGCGGATAAGGATTTTATTTAAGACCCATGGTTTCTTCGGAGAATTTTCTTAGAATTTTATGTAGATTACGTTTTTGCTATACGATTTTCAAAAAAAAAAAAAAATCGACCCGCCCTACTAATAAGCCTTCTTTACCTGGTTCCTTAACAAGTTAAGATCTAACTTCAATAAAAAATAACTCGTTACTCTTCTCTAAAAACACTTATCGGAAGCTTAAAAGATAATTTCCCCTTAATTCCCCCAACTTGTACAAACCCTAATATGCAAAAATTAAATCGAAATATAGATTCAAATTCATCTGAAGTCAACAATCTCCAAAAATTCGAAAGACTTATATTCCACACTGTTCGTAGTTAAAGAAAATATTGCTTGTACAAAATTCAAAAAATGAAAGTTTATTAATTAAACATTTTTATTAAACAAACATTTAAATACACATAGAATTCTCTTCCTTGTCATAACGAATGAAAGAGGGGCAGACAAAGAACACACAAATTGTCCAAAACTAAAAAGCTATTAAATGACAGTCATCCATTTAACAATTAATCCACTAATTTAAAACTACAACTACTGCCACTATTTACTATTCTAATTCAAAAACTTTGAGTTTCTTTAACATTTTCGCCAGTGCTGTCTCTGCTGCCACAAAAGACTCACTCCATTGTTAAAAACGCTGCTGCTGGTAGCCAATTAATTTCAATAATTTCTAGAGTTTGTGTACGAGCATTTTATAAATTGCTTGTAATTGTTCATTTGTTTAATATTTTAGAACATTTTATAAGATTCATCACAATTAATAGAACTCACACACACACACACACACATAAAAACTACTACTGAATTATACTTGACAAAGTAAAAAAAAGTGAAGCATCAACTGTTGTCATACCTTTTCTTAGACGAGATCTCTCAGTCTGCCTTTATTTTGGTCTGTATGTGTAACATTTGGTAGACATGATACCTTAAGCTAAGACATTTATTTATTTGTACTCGTAAGTAAAACTAAAATACTTAATTTCGCCAGTATGAAATAAAATATCTTTTATTTTAAGGATAAAAAATAAAACCCTTTTCATAACAGCTCTTCTTTCTAAAACACTACAGTTGTGAGTTCTGCGAGTTCGTTTGTGGAGTATCCTTTAAGTAATGTTAATTTACACTTATAATATTTCTTACTCCCACTGAAGGACTCAAACAAACAGGGTCCATATTGTATTATCACCATAATCTTCCATATGTAAGTTTGTATTTATTTATGTATGTGTGTGTGTGTGTGTGAGTGTGTCGTTGTCCGTCTGCTTTTCTCTAGATTATTTTTTTTTACTATTAAAATATTTTTGCTTATGTGTGTTTTTCTTTATTGTTTAAGGATATGACACTGATACACTTGTCGCCTGTCAAATTGTTCTTGTTTTCTTATACTCCATCTGAGTGTGTCCTTGTCTTAATTTTGTCCTGTTTTAAAAGTTTTACCTCGTTGTACACTTTATAAAGTTCCTTTTTGTGTCCATGAGCTTGTTCTTTTTTCTAAACTTAAGTAAGAATTGTTGCTGCTTAGTTGTTATTTTTCTTATCCTTCGGGATGTCAACTTATTAAAAGAAAGTTTCTCTACGTAGTTTTGCATGTGCACATGTTTCTTCGATATTAACATCTTTGGTATGATAATGTGTAAAAAAAGTATCGAAGTTAAATGTGAGCTACAAAGGGCCTTTTTATTTCTAAAATCTGAACATAAACAGGTGATTATACTTGTAGCCACAGAACACAGCCCGATAGTACTTACGAAAGGGTAAGCTGTCAAGCGAACTGTCATACTGCGATCACTGTTTGTCATTTATGATCAGTCTGCACAAAAGATCCGCTGGGTCGTGGTGCTTATGGCCCTCTTTACATATCTATGATCAATGAATAGATTCGTGCTTGACCAACACTTACAAAATTTTCCAAATTTACTTCGAAATGCAGTAATTAATTAACGCAGCTAAAAGAAGAGTTCGAGATTTAAATTACCTAATAGTTAAAAGCAAGAGCTTCTCACAGTAGGAGATTGCAGAAAAAAATTAGTGCTGGCGGTAACAGTACAAAAGGTTACACGCAAAAATAAAAACAGTGTAAGGCAAAATGACTAACATTAGTACTCTAGGGTTAATACTGATGAGATGACTTCAAAGCGGCTTTTGACAAAGACGTTAGAAAATCCCTAATATATAAGTTGCATGCTATGGGAGTATCAACGAAAATGGTACGTTTTATTGAAAGCGTATACAATGAAACATATTCAACAGTGTGGAATGGGCAAGAACTATCCGAAAAATTTGAAACTGCTTCAGAAGTTAAACAAGGGTGCATATTATCCCCTTTGCTTTTTTCATTATATATAAATGATCTCCATGATTTTCTTGAAGGTGGTTTACAAGTTGGTAATTTAAATATCAGACTGTTGTTATACGCCGATGATATTGTGTTAATATCAGATAATGTAAATGTGCTACAAAAAATGATAAAAAAAAACTTGAAACTTATTGCAACTACTGGAACTGGAAGTAAATTTGGCAAAGTCTAAAATAATGGTATTTCGAAATGGCGGGCGGTTGGCACATCATGAAAAATGGGTATTCAATGGGGAGGAAATTGAAATAGTCAACGAATACTGTTATCTTGGCATGATCCTAACTCCGAAATGTGTATTTACGAAACACGTATCAAAGAGATTTAGTTCTGCAAAAAACTGCTTAAACTCAACATGGAGTAATTTTTTGGTTAAAAAGGATATATCGTTTCAAGCTAAAACCCACCTGTATAATGCGGTTTGCCGTTCCATACAATCGTATGGAGCTCAAATATGGGGTCATTCATATTTTGACGAGGTTGATTGCTTACAAAGATACTTTGTCAAACGTGTTATTAATTTACCGAAATTCACACCGAATAATACACTTTTTTTAGAATCAGGTATGGAAGATGGCCACTTATTTACCCTTGAGTTGCATATGCGTTACATTCGAACCCCCTTTCAGTATACTAACGAACGGCTCCCAAATTTTTTAAGTTTAGTAGCTCTAACACATAACATATCGTGGGCGAACAGTTTAAATACATTGGGCCTAGAGTACAATGTCCGATTATCACCAAATATAACACAACAGGAGTGGAACCAAAACCAAACACTTATTTTAAATTCGTTAAGATTAAAAAACCATTTAAATCATCAACGTGGGTGGGAGCTAACGGAATCTTTTTATAATAAAACAAATCCAACGGTAGGACATTTATATTTCAATGGTAATTATACCCAAACTAACATAATGTGGATCTTCAAAGCTCGCTGCGATTTGATAGAACTGAATGGGTCTCGGCATTCGAGAAGAACTAACAAAATTTGCTCTTTGTGCAATTCAAAAGAAGTTGAAAACATCCAACATTTCATTGGAAAATGCCCAATTTTAAATTACTTTAGATTAAAATGGTTTAATAAGATAACTCTATCTGATGAGGAAATAATTAGAAATTTAAATGGGGAAAACAATTGGCAGAATTTAGTACAATACATTATCAGTGCTTTAGCTTATCGTAAAACACTAATATTTGAATATAATGATTAAAAATCAATACATTGTAAAATTAAATTAAATTTTTTATGTGAAACTCTTTTTTTCCGGCTAACGACATAGTCACAGCCGTATATTCTTTAAGATATTTTTATAACGTTTTTAAAAAAAAACAAAGAAAATACCAAATAAAGAATTACTACTACTACTACTACTACTGATGAGATGTGATTTCAATAGGATGGCGCTACGTGACATATGGCGATTGCACCCAGCAACATATTGAGATTACATTTGGCAGTTAGTTTTTTTCGAGAAGTGGACCTGTCAATTGGCCTCTTAGGTCGAGCGATTTGACACATCTTAATAATATGCTGTGGGGCTATGTGATGTCACTGTTTAATGCTGATAAACAATATATAACTTAAGCAATAGAAGTAAACATTGTTCTTCTCTTTAGAGACACGCAGCCAGCAATGCTCGAATTAGTGGCCAAAAATTTTAAATTTAAAAATTTCTTCAACAAAACGAAGAATAGAACCTTCTGACGGACATAAGGCCTATGTATAATGTTCTACTAAAAGGCTTAGGATAGGGTCCAGTGGCGCTAAACCACAAATTCTAACCTCACTCATATCTCCAAAACTTAAAGAGACAGAAAAACATGTAACACTTATTGTTGTTCTTTTAAAAATAAGCTGACAAGTGTCTGGTACTTTTTGAAAATCGGACCTTTTAGGGAAAAATTGGGTAAAATTTTTATTTTGGTACTTTTTGTCACCCTGTCTATCTTTTTAACCAATAAACGTAGAAATAAACATTATTTCACATTCGAAACTTATCTAAAAAATTTAAATACTAATTTGGTACTTTTTAGAAATTCGAACGCTTAAGAGGTGAAATTCGTAAATACTGTTGGTACTTTTTTAAAAAGTATTTGTCTCCATTCTTTGGCTTATACGTATTAAATTGGCTCCCTCTACAATATTAAAATCGTTGATACTTCAATGGGGAGAAAAAAGTACCAAAAAGGGGAAATACGGAAAATTAAATTTCTTTCATCAGGTTTTAGGTTCTACAATTGGTGTTTTGTTTTAATTAGCGTTAATATTGAATCTATAATCATAAAATTCTAAATGCACTATCCTGAGTGATAAGACTAACTTTTTGGTACTTTTTTGGTCTTTAACTGGTACCTTCTGAATTTCCGTTAGTATTGGACTTGAAACATAAAATTAAATATGCAATTACCAGAGTAAATACGAATCCATAAGAAGGACTTTTTGGTAGTTTTTCGTTCTTAAACTGGTACTTTTTGAATTTCCGTTAGTATTGGACTTGAAACATAAAATTAAACATGCAAGTGAATGAGAATCTTTAAAGGGATATATTTGGTACTTTTACATTCCTTAACTGGTACTTTTTTAATTTCATTAGTATTGGACCTAGAAACATAAAATTAAACATGCAATGTCCTGAGTGTACTTGGAACTTTTTTGTTCTTTAGCTGGTACTATTTGGATTTCCGTTAATTTTGGACCTAGAAAAATCAAATTAAACATGCAAGGTCCTGAGTGAATAAGAATCTTTAAAGGCATCTATTTGGTACTTTTTCATTCTTTAACTGGCATTTTTTTTATTTTCATTAGTATTGGACCTAGAAACATAAAATTTAACACGCAATGTCCTGAGTGAAATAGAATCTGTAAGAGGTGGTTTTTTGTACTTTTTTGTTCTTAAACTGGATCTTTTTGTATTTCCGTTAATTTCGGACCTAGAAACATCAAATTAAACATGCAAGGTCCTAAGTGAATGAGAATCTGTAAAGGGATCTATTTGGTACTTTTTCGTTTTTTACCTGGTACTTTTTTTATTTTAAAAAGTGTTGGACCTAGAAACATAAAATTAACATACAATGTACTGAGTGAATGAGAATCTGTAAGAGGGGCTTTTTGGTACCTTTTTCTTCTTTAAGTGGTACTTTTTGAATTTCCGTTAATTTTGTACCTAGAAACATCAAATTAAACATCCATGGTACTGAGTGAATGATAATCTGAAAGTGGAATTTTTTTGGTACTTTGTATTTTTCTAACTGGTACTAATTTAGAATAGGGTTCAGGGCCGCTAAGCCACCTATATTTAGAAAATATTTTTTATCGTTTTAGAAGAGATCTATAAAAGCAATAGATTCCGTACTCAAAAGAAAAGCAAAGTAATTTTAACATGATTTCGCTGTTCACCCTCAATCTGCCTCCAGTCTATCTCTCCGCTTGACCGTCCCCTGACCGAATGCAAAAGTGACCAAGAGGGGACATACGGATTTTTGCTGCCACTTCGAAAATATCTAATAAATTTTGATGAAATTTAAATAGATGGATCAGCGTCTTAAAAACACACAGGGTTTATATGTTTTTTCAACTTTTTCGAAATTCGAACGTTTAAGGGGTAAAAATCGTAAGTATTTCTGGTACTTTTTACAAAACATTTTTCTTCATTCATTGACATCTATGTACGTACTAAATTATGGGCTCTCACTAAAATATTGACATTTTGATAGCTGCAAGGTCCTGAGTGAATATCGATATGAAAAATGTTGGAACTTTTTTGTTAAAATCTAGAAACACAGACTTTGGCAAAAAAATATGTCCACGAAAGAAAAGTAGACGCTAACGAAGTAGCGGTTAAAGGTCTAGCTTGTTTTCATTTTTTACATAAGGGCCCCCATTGTTACAAAAATTTTCTTTGCAGGGCTCTTCAAACCTTCAATACTTTGCACAGTTTCTATGATAAGCGATAAAGACTCTTGGACGCCACATAAGAACACTTTGAAATTTACATAAAACCAAGAGAAAATTGTATGACTGTAGTAGAGTTAAAAACAAATTTAAGAAGTTTTAAAATAAAAAATGCAATAATACAAAACAAAAAATTTACAATTTATACGTTTATACGAATAACGTAAACATTTCATAATTTAAGTATATTTTTCTTACAATTTCCTTCAAAGTCCTTATTCATCTTATTTGCTTATCTAAATAAAACACTCCTGAATGAAGTTGTGCGTGCGTATGTTCACAAAAGTACTTTCAAAATATTTTCTAAATTTGGGTTACATATGTAAATGTGTCTGTCCTATCTTTAACAAATCAACAATAGCAACACATGTGAGACGACTTTTACATGTGTTGCCTTCAGAAAAGAACCACCCTTTTTAAAAGACCCACTCACTTTCTTAGCTGATGTCCTTCAAAATCTTTTTTTTTAACTTCTCAGCAAAACTTTACAAAAAGCCTTAAAAGCAAAGAATTAAGAGCTCTTTTTAAGTTTTTATTGCATTGAGGTGTTTTTTCTACACGTATGAAGATAAATTTCTATTGTATAGAAAAAACACACGAAGTCAACCCAAAAACCACGAGAGTGTTTTATGTCTGTCTGTCTTTAATAAGGATAATATTAAGGACAGCAATAAGACAAAAGCTCATCAACTCAAGTCTTTTATAAGATCTTTAATTCAACATGTTTAGGATAGTACAAGTGCGTGTGTGTGCTTGTGTATCCCATCAAAAGTTTTCAGTTTTCAGGCACAATTAATAAAATATCTTGAGTAGTGTGTTCTGAGGGTTAATTTTATCTTCTTTTATTTTTAATTGCTGCTATCAAAGTCCGAAAAGTTGAATTCCCTTTAAATTTACTGTGTGTAATAAATTTTAATTTCATTTTAAGACTCCATTCCTATTGAATTAAAGGTGTTTGTTGTTGAGTGCGATGACTGGAAGAACAAACCTGTTATAGTTTTTACCACATGTGTTAGTTTTGTGATTGGGAAAGGGGTTTTTCTATTAGTTAAAGTTTTCTTATGTGTGACCACATTTATGTAGAAAACTTTTAAAATTAAAATTAATTTTAATTAAGGGATTTAGTCTTCAAAGTAATTGTCTTCAGGCAACAAGAACAAGAGCAAAACTACTAGAAACAAAAGTACAAGAAAATATTTCTTAAGTAGAATGTTAAAAGTAAGTCGTAAAGTAAATGAGCTAATAGTCTTCCTGATTGTAGTTGAAGATTTAAAAAAAAATAAATTTTATAAGATTTATGATATGCTGGGAGCTGAGCTTTTGTTTTATATAAGGTGTGCTTAAATTTTAAGGGCCGAATTTCGAATGTGAACTACACCTAAACGTCAAGTTTTTTTCTGCATTTCATTTGACATTTCTCAATTTCGGACTAACAAAATGTGAACCATGGAAAGATACACAATCGAGCAATGCATTAAAGCTATGCAGGCTTATTATGAAAATGGGAGCTCAAATCATAATGCATATCATGCACTTCGTGATTTTTCGGTCAATTTAATCGTCCAAATGTGCGTACAATCGGAAAAATCGTGCAAAAATTTGAGCAAACCGGGTCTGTAGGAAATGTGAAAACACCAGTGCATGCAAGTACAGCTCGTACTGTAGAATATATTGCTGCTGTTCGCGATAGTGTAGCTGAAGAGCCGTCCACCTCAACTCGTTGTCGTCGTGCCCAACAATTGCATCTCTCACGCTCGTTATGCATAAAGACTTGCATTTACACGCTTACAAGGTGCAATTAACTCAAGAACTAAAGCCTCTTGATCATTCCAAACGTCGTCAATGGTCAGAATGGTGGCAAGAAATAACAGCAGTGGATGATCAATTTTCGAAAAAAAATCATCTTCATTGATGAAGCTTATTTTCGCCTCAGTGGATTCGTCAATAAGCAGAATTGCCGCATTTGGGCGAATGATAATCCAAGAGTGATTGTCGAAAAACCAATGCTCCCACAAAAAGTGACTGTTGGGTGCGGTTTATGGGCTGGCAGCTTCATCGGGCCGTATTTCTTCCAAAGTGAGGCCGGTCAGGCAGTTACTGTGGATGATGTTCGCTATCGTGAGATGATAACGAACTTTTTATGGCCCGAATTTGAAGATATGGATGTGGACGATGTGTGGTTTCAACAGAATGGTGCCACTTGCCACGCAGCCAAGTAAACCTTAGGACTTTTGCTCGACAAATTCAATGGCCATGTTATCACGTGGTGGCCGCCAAGATCATGTGATTTGACACCGTTGGTCTTCTCTCTTTGGGGTTATTTGTAAGAAAAGGTTTACGTCGATAAGCCAGCAACTATAATTTCATAATCAGCGTCATCGAAATTTGGACCATCGGATGGCGATGTGCTGACGAGGTTGCGGCGGCCATTTGGCCGATATTTTATTCCATACATAATTCAACCATACCAATATTATCATAATACAAAGAAATGACAATAATTTGTGTTTTATTCAAAATCAACATCGGCCCTTAAAATTTAACCACCCTTTATTTTATCAAGCCATTTTATATTATTTAGAAGATAATTTCAATCGTTGTAAGCAGTAGACTTTTTCCTTATTTAACATTGTTTTTAACGTTTAACAAATGAAGTTTTACAAGAAATTTCAATGGTAGGATTATAGCGCTCCTCAGGTCCTGAAATGAAAACAGCTCGAGCTCATGAACAGTCAGCAGGTCCACTCACAAGCACCAGGTATAACAGTTTTCCGTATTCATTGTATACACCATTAAATTGGAAAAGGCACAGGTATTAAAGCATACTAAAAAAGACATCGATCCAATCATTGGAAGTTTTAAGAGTTTCCAAAAAAACTGTGGCCAATTTCAGGTCATATCTAACGATTAATAAATGAAATTAATGATTTTATGCCCCAATACTTAATATATTATTGAATTCATGGGGCTTAAGTTAATTAAAGCGAATTGGGTGCCCCGGTAGGCTAGCTGGTAGTGAGCTAGTCTATCAACGTCGGGGTTGCGGGTTTGATTCCCGTCAGGGAAAAAATTGGATTCAGAACTTGGTTTAAAAAATTTCCTTCCATTTAAAATCTTTGCAATCGATACTATTCCTGTTGAAAAATAAACGGCACTTCTTCGAAATAAGGAATATTTCGACTTCTGTAAAAATGTATTCCAAAAATTCCTTATAATTTTACGTTAAATTTATAAATTTTTAAACAATAAATTTCTCTGATAATTCGAACGGATGTTCACAAATTTTCTATCATTCAAAAAATAATAGTTTTGTTTTGTCAAAATCCTTTCACATCCTTTTCCTTAAGTAACAAAAACAAAGAAAAGATGCAAAATAAATGCTAAAAGTCTTTTTGTGATTTACCACGGCAACGATTTGTGAATTTGTTTGCTTAAGTTTTTCCTTACAACCTTCCTACTGCATTGATTTAACTTAAGTTCCAAAAAAAAATCAAAAGTGATTCAATTTGGAGGTATTCCAAAAAAGATTAACAACAATTTCTTGCGTTGCATATTCTAAAGACTCCATGTATTGATCAGTATGTTGTGTAAGCTTTGGCTACATTCCGGCTCAACGAAAGTGACCTTAAGATATGATTACTTATAACCTAACCAAACTTTTCCGACGTCCATTAACAGAATTTAAATAATCACCAATTCATTTTTCAAATTTAAGTGCATTCAAACCAGGGAGAAAATAAAAATTGTATGCTGTTCTTTAGAATTCGGAACGGTAGAAATATGGTAAACACAAACGCTTTTAGTGTACGTATAGTAAATACCTTAAAAAAGCGTTTCTCTTTTCGTGATCTTCGTACACAATAAAAATACTGAACTTATCCAACTCAACATAAAGATGAGAACATTTCATTGCGTTCTGAAACCACAAACTTCGTTGTGTTCGGTTCAGAACATTAATGTTCATTCGTTTCAGCTGTGCTCAGCGCCCTTTTGGCTGGTAATGACAACAAAATTTTTTTACAAAAACTATACATGTATACAGTACACTTACAGGCTTTTCGTACTGTGGTCGAGCAAATTACCAAGCCAAAACAACAATACTAGTGAGAAGCTTTGCTACAATTTATTGTTTTCTCATTCCTTTATCAATGTAAAAAAACACTACAGGATATTTAATTACAATGTATTTTTAGAGAATCACTACAATTGTTCTGTTTTGTAATGAAAAACAGAACACTACAAAATGATTGTTACTTTCTTGAAAATTGTTATGAACGGAATTAAGGATAGTGTACTAATACAAAAAACTAAAAAATAGATATCATTTCTGGGCTTGTGTGTCTCACGCTTAATAAAGTTCGGTTTATTTTCGAACACTGATTTAAGCATTAGTTCTGCGTGAAGGGCATTGGGCAAGAAAGCTTGTGTTTCGGAGGATCGACTAGTCATCATATGCACCAGACTTTTAAAGAGATTTTCTTGGGTACTTGATTAAGTCTTAAGCAAATGGAATGCATTTAATCAATAATAAACATTGAGGAGTATTGATTTTCTTGCTCTAAGGCCTTATAATAAAGTCCGGCTGTCCCCTAGGGATGCCCCTACGTTGAACATTGTAGGAGCTTAATGGACAAAGAGAAGGAAAGGAGTTATTCTAATAAAGCATTTGCGACATCTTGAGAGAAAAAACAAACAAAAATAACTTTAAAAGCAATCAACGGTATCATAGAAAGGTGAAGGACACATGGACGTCCCCTGCCGCCTACAAACGTTCTCTCTAGTAGACACTGTAAAAGCTAGCAAAAAGAGGTAGAACAAGTCAGGCCTTAAACATTTTTGCAACTTCTCTAATACCAGAGAAGAGCAGACATAGAAACAAATAATTCCCATAACGTGTCACCCGTTATTAAGAGGAAAAGTTTTACTAGTAGCCCCCCTCTTTATTTCTAGAGTAAACAATAAGAACTATAATTTCTATTGATATTTAAAATAAACTTAACTTTTTTTCTACAAGTAAATAAACACAGTTACTTATACTGAAATTCAAATATCACTTTATACATGTTCGATGCATGAGCATTTCCGTCGTAAAGGATGCAAGGATTTTATACATTCATATGAATTGCAGCTCATGTATGCCATAGAGAAAAAAATTTAAAAGTTTGTCGTTTATCGTAATAAAAATAAGAATAATTTTATTTTGTTTGTATAAAAGTACTTAGAACAACTTCTAGCAACTCAAATAAAAATAACACAGAGTAAAGTTTAAGGAATATATGAAAAAGGATACTTTCAAGGACTTTAAACATAAATTAACATTATTTTTCCATACACATGCATATATGCATGAAAAATTTGCTATAAATATTTTGAAAATGTGAGATTTTTGGAATTGATTTCATTATCAATTAGAGTGTAAAGAAAAATGTGTGAAGAGATTGAAAAATAGTTTTTAAAATAAAAATTTTAACAGAGCGGCTGTTCAAAAAGTTTATGACTTCCTTTATATTTAAGAATTTCAAATTTTTGTATCATTTTTCAGGGTAAAAACAAATAAAAGCACTACTTACAATTCTACTGAAAGAATCAATCAATTTTACAAGGGATGTCCCTAAATGAACGCATTCAAAAGTAAGACATTATTTTTTACCTACATTCATCCAGAAAAAAAGAGTTATAGAAGTAGTTAAAGAAGAAAGCTACTAAATAATGAGTGAAAGAAGCTATTCATTTTGAAAAAGTAAGCGAAGTTTTTACTGGGTTCTTCTCTACAGGTCTCTCATAATAGACGGAACCATTTTGATCCCATCAAACATCCATTGATATTTGGCTTTAGTGACAGGGTTGTAAGACGTTTTTACTTAAAGTTTTATGACGATTTACTGGCTTCAATAAAACACTTAAAAGAAATATTTACAATTATATTGGGTACAGTCTAAATCGTAACAATCAATTTTTCGCAATACAAAAATTATTCGAAATTAAACAAAAAAAAATCTTCCCCGCTTACAAACCAGGTGGCTTTCATTAGTAAACCAAAATCTACAAAAAAAAAGTCAAAGAAAGTCAAAGAAAAAGTCAATATTGCACAAAACGCATACGCTAAAAGAACACTACACCTATGCTTAAAGAACACTACATGTCAACTAAAACAAGATCGGAACGTTATCTTAGTATTTTGATTCGTTGGCTCACAATCGTTGTGTACCGTATTTTCTTTGTGTACAAATTAACATACACAAACATTTTTTATTGTTGATTTTTTTCGAACTCTGGGCTAGAGTTGAACATGCAAACATAGAAATTGACTAGAATACAAACAGCAAGAAAAATAGCAAAATAACCTAAAGACTTCGCTACTCAAATGTAAATTTTGCGGACACGTAAACGTTGCGGTCGACTTCAATTGTTGGTAGCTACCAAAAATACATAAACGTGACATGTGGTATTGAAATGTGCTTAAAAGGAAACAGAAAGTTTTTGAACAATGAAACCAAAACATACTTCTCAAAAATTTTTGCATTTATTTATTAAAATGAAAAATGTTATTTATATAATGTGGGAACATTGCCGTTGATACCGACTACTTTTGGTTATTTCAAATACGTTGTAGCCGACTTACTTTTGTTTATTTCTTAAATTGAAATCAGAAGTAAATTTTTTGTGCTTTATCTGTTATTGTTTTGTTTTTGCGTTAAATTGTGTTTTAAAAAAGTGTTAAAAGTTGACATTAAACTGTTATTGAAGTTACCATATCTTCAGCAAAAAAACATGGCAGCTGCAAATTCTTAAAGCTTACGTGTAAAGTTACGATGAGAATTAACCTGATGTTAGCTTATCAGTCACTTTTTAGGTTAATAATAATTTGCAATAACCAAAAACTATTTATCTGTAAAAAAACATCCTAAAAGAACTCTATTTGTGAGTTTTAACTAAAGCGCTTAATTGTATTGTCTTAACAGATTTTAACTCTACGTTTCCACATGCAAAAAATAACTTGCAAGTACAGTAGAATCCCGATAACTGGTAATCGCAAGGGACCGGCCATTTCTTACGAATTATAGGTATTTTCGATTTAGCGGGGTTTCGATTTAACGGGGTTTAAATAAATACGAATTAACGGGGTTTTTTCTAGTCTTAGAATTATTGTGGAGCAGTCCGTTGAGTGGAGATCGCCTCTCTATCTCGTATTTGTTGACTTCGAAAAGGCTTTTGATACTCTCAGTCACACGGCCATATGGAGCGCACTGGCATGCAAGGCTGTCCCGACTAAAATAATAAACTTAATAAATACACTGTACAGAAATGCAACATGCCGCGTATTGCATGAGAAACAAATAAGCAAGAACATCAGAATAAAAACCGGAGTTCGCCAAGGCTGTGTGTTATCACCACTCCTCTTTAACTGTGTCCTAGATGTAGTGATGCAAAAGTCAACAAGTCATAGGAGAGGGATAACATGGGGTTTACAAGACAGATTAGAAGACCTGGACTATGCAGACGATATATGCTTATTAAGTCATTCGTTTTCCGATATGCAATCAAAGCTAAATCTAGTTAGCGAAACAGCAAAGCTAGTTGGATTGAAGATAAACATCCCCAAAACAAAAACACTTAGGATAAATACTAACGCAACGCGGAAATTCCTAATATACGGCAAGGAAATTGATGATGTGGAGTCCTTCTGCTATCTAGGCAGTATAATCGACAAATCCGGTGGTTCATCAGCCGATGTGGCCAGTCGCATTAATAAGGCACGTAATGCATTTGCCCAACTCAGCCCTGTTTGGAAATCGCCAAACATCTCGAAAAGTACCAAAATTAAAATTTTCAACTCCAGCGTTAAATCCACATTCCTGTACGGTTGCGAAACGTGGAATATGGCACCGCGCGATATCCAGTCCCTTCAGGTGTTTGTTCACAAATGCCTGCGTAGAGTCTTGCGTGTTTACTGGCCCTCCTTAATATCAAATGCCCAACTCTGGTCAGATACCAACCAGCAACCAATTGAGATGAAAATAAGAAAACGCAAATGGGGCTGGCTTGGACACCCTCTCCGCAAGCCATTAGACGATATCACTAAGAAGGCCATAGAATGGAACCCACAGCGAAGCAGGCGCATCGGACGACCATCACACACCTGGAAACGCCAAATCATAACCGAACTGTCCGAGCTACGACTACAGTGATCGTGATCATTGGAATCAATTTGTGGCGGCCCTATGCTCCCCAGAGGAGTAAAAGGAACATATATATATATATATATATATATATATATATCACGGGGTTTTTAATTTATTTACCAAAACGATAAAAACAAACATAAAAGACAATTGTTAAAAATAAAATATATAAAAATTATTCATGTAACAAACTGATCTTAAGAAAATAAACAAACACACAAGCAAAAGCTACGCAAAAAAATCAAATCGGTAAACAAAAAATCATTATTTCCATGTTTCTGTTGTTTTTATTACAAATTATAAGTGGTAGTTAGCAAACAATTACGATTTATAAGAGGTAAAGAAGATTTTATTTGAAAAAAAAATTACAAATTAGCGAGGGGACCAAAATGTATGGAAATTTTACGAATTAACGAGATTTTTTCAAGGGACCGACAGTCTATTACGAATTATCGGGAAGAACGATTTATCGGGGTACGAATTATCGGGATTTGACTGTATTATCCACGAAAAATCGAGAAAACAGCCGATTGGCTGAAAGTACAAAAATTTTGTGAATGGTAGTGAAAAAGTTTGAGTGTATTGAGTTTTTCGAACTTCCACTTGCATGTGGCAACAGGGTATAATTTTAATTTTTTAATTGCTTTAATTGACGGTCTGGTTATTCTAGGAAATACATAATCAGAAATCAAACAACTCAGAGAAGCAAGGAACACTGTTTAAGTATTTAACAAGCAAAGTCTCCAATTCTTAAACTTTAAAATATTCCGTCAGGCTGAAACGCTTTTAATCAAGAAATCGCTGCTTATCAAATCGTGTAAAGCACTAGCTTCAAATTTCCTCAAACATACGTATGTTGTTGCAAACATGCAAATAATGGTTAATAGTCATTAAATTTTATAAATTCCAAACTATTTTCTTTAGAGAGAATTCAAGCATAAAACTTATTTAATTTCAATCCACCTTTCTTTACATTCAATTTTAATTTCTTTAATCTCAAAAATAGTTTCAAAACAATAAGGCAAAATTTAGACTTCGTATTTATTTATTTATTTTAAAGTTTTATTTAAATAATTAGTATTGTGGTTATTTTGTTGAACTATTTATGGTTTTAAATCCAAATTTTTAATATTTTTAATTGGGCTTAAGTTCATGCAATTTAATTTTCATTAAATTATTTTTATGAAGAAAGGAATTTTTACAGCATGAACATCAATTAAAATTGTTATTGATAATCTTTCATTCTTGACGTGGCTCGGGCTCGAACCCTGGCCGGCAGGTTACCATGACATGTTTCGATCGCAACCACTCGATCTCCTCAGATGGATTTGCCGTCTTACACTCGCAGCCATCGACGACTGCTGACGTCAATAGTCAAACATCAATCCTTAAACCAAATTGTATTTTAACATTTGGTAGATCGAAATTTGCCTTCCTGAATGATTATCCATTTTAATTGATTTTACATGTTTTTTTTTTTTTTTTTTTTTTTTTTTTTTTCCTTACTTCTGTTTTTTCGTACTTTTGTCAAGAATTTTTCTTGAAGTCCAAGTACATTTTTTGTTTTTTCATTTTGTCTTTCTCTTTTCTGTTGACCTTTTTCAGCACAACTTGAAGGACAAATGTACACATAGAGCTCGTGCCTTAGCTTTAACAATAATTAGTATTGTGGTTATTTTGTTGAACTATTTATGGTTTTATTTAAATACGAAATTAAGTGTTTAAGAATTTTTTTTTTAAATGATACTTAAATAGCTAACATTGCTTATTTAAAGTCTATTTAAAAGTTTAGAGGTCAAGTAAACGTTAAAAGCAGTGGAATGACAACAACAAGGTATTTGCGCAACTATTACAAATTTTGAATATTTCATGTTTGTGTTATACTTGACTTTTCTACTTTTTTTCATATGTTTTTTTAGCTGTTTGTATGTTTTATTTGGGCCTTAAGTTTGGATGGTGATTTTACTTGAGGTGAGATTATTGGGGAGGGGTACTCAGTTTTGTTTTTTAAATTTCAGACTTTTCAACTTGAAGTTGACTGTAGTTGTATTTGTATTTATATATAAAACTAGCTTTACCCGGTGCGCTTCGCTACACTGCTTAAACCACTTCTTCAGTTGAGAGATATTTAATACATGCATCCTATGGGAGGTATTTCCCTCCTGCGCCTACCCGCTTTATTTTAATTTTGAAAAGTGTAGTATACGATAAGAGTGACTTCTACAAAGTTTGAACAGTCTTACTATAACAGTTCTTAAGATATGCGATATTAAACATTGGCGTCCTATGAGGGATACCACTTTCCCCGCTGCAATTTCATTTAAATTTTGAGGCTCAGAAGATCCTACTACAAAAAGTTCAACAAAATGCGTGCAGCAGCTCTTATTAATATTTCGATCTTCGAGGGGTACTGCTCCTCCTCTGTCAACCCCGCCTATTTTTATATTGAAATTTATAGTTTGTCATAATAGTAGCTTTAACCATGTTTCAAGACTCTCCCTTTAATAGTTCTTCAGTTAAGCTAAATTTAATATATATATCCTATGGGAGGTCTTTCCCCCCCTGCGCCTACCCGCTTTATTTTTATTTTCAATAGTGTAGTTTACCATAAGAGTAACTTCTACAAAGTTTGAACATTCTCACTATAGCAGTTCTTAAGATATGCGATATTTAACATTGGCGTCCAATGGTGGGTACCAATTCCCCTGCTCCTATCGAAAAAATAAGTAGCCTATTTTATTTTTAGGGCTCACGTGATGTTACTGTAAAAATTTCAGGAAAATCGGTTCAGTAGTTTAGGAGTCTATAAGCCAACATACAAACAAACAAACAAACATAAAAACATTTTTCATTTTTATATATATAGAAGATAAAGATATAAAAAGAACAAGATAAATATACAAAAATTGCAACCTTAGAATTTCATAATCTGTGCAATTTCAAAACAGAATTTAAGAAAATTTAAGCAACGAAAATTGCAAGTCTAGACGATGCCTAAGTCATCATTCAGACTTGCAATTTTTGTTGCAGCAATTCTTGAGTTTATTGTTGAGAGGGGTGAGAGGATTGGGTTAGGGGTTTTCAGTTGCATGTACTCTTCAATGCTGTTTTGTTATTTTCACACTTTTTAACTTGAAGTTGGCTGTAGTGGAGTTATAAAATGCAGAAGAGGAAGACAAGATAAATAAATATACAAAAATTGCTAAACTATAATTTCATAATCTGGACATAAATGCAATTTAAAGCAGACCTTTAAAAAATTGCAGCAACGGAAATTGCAAGCCTGAACGATGATTTAAACCGTTTGTATTTTGTATTTCTTTTTTATATTCAGTAGTGCTACCATACTTTCATCTTCAAAATAATATTAATCAAGTAGCATTTATAAACTGAAACTTAATTTAAATACAACTTAAATTTAATAAAAAAAAACTTACTAAATACGCATTTAAATACGAAGTCAAAAACTCAAAATGAAACAGAGAATTTTCAAAACCTTTTTAACTGAGATTTGCCTTAAATTTACATGAAGATTATTTCCGAAATATAACTTAAACAAATGGGAAGGTAAACACTTGAATGATAATTTACTTGGCCACCAACTTCATCATGTAAACTTTCTAATGAATTTCAAAGAAACAAACATTTTCAATCAAGATTTAAACTTTTTTAGGAGTTTTTCTAAGTTTATTTATTTCAAAGTTTTTTTTTTAGTTTTCTTTTCTTGTGGCAAATATTTAAAAGTTTTCATCAATTTAAGTTTTCGGAGATTTTTCCAAAATTAAAAACCATTTCTTTTATTAAAATATATTCCATAAAGTTTGTTTTTAACGAAAACACATGAGGAAAAAATCAATCATAATTTCCTAGTATTTTGCTGTTTTGTACTCGTACTTTTTATTTGTTCAAGTCAGCAAAAAAAATTTTTGTCTGCATACGAAATTTTGTTGAATTATAAAAACAAACATTTTTAAACGAATAAATATTTTTATTGTTGTTTTTTCTTCTTTCATTTTCGATTCAATTTTTGACCACCCAAAAATGATGTTTTCATTAAGCAGAGCTAATAATTTAAAGAAGTGGAAAAGGTGAGGTGATTCAGTCGAATTTCAAAGTACTCTATGAAGAAGAGCAAGAAATTGCCAACAATTATTAACAATAATATTCAAAGTTCTTAAATGGTTTTAAAACTCATGGGGTAAGAATTTTAGTTTCCATCGTATAATACCCTTTACGACCCTGTAAGATAAGAGTGTGATTTCTCAACGTCTTAGTACCATCTAAAGCTTCTAATTTCTCGTACTGTGTCCATTTACGGTAACGCAAAAATGTTTGTTTCACTCCCGCGAAAAAGTATATTATATGAATTCTAATGATGGGAATCTGGTTATCTTCGAAACACGTAATTTCGACCCGAGTTCAAACCCATGTTCAGTCAAAAATAAAATTATCAAAAAAAAAAATTTTAAGTCATTTTATGTTGTAAATTCCTTCCTTCACTAAAAATAATTCAATGAAAATTAAATTTGATTAACTTAAACCTAATTTAACAAAAACTTAATTTTAAGAAACATTCGATCTGATTCGATCTGATATTTGACGTTTCTTATTTATAGTGTAAAACATTCTACAGAGTTTCTGTCGGACAATAATCCATTCCTCAAAGCCGTGAAAATGATACGTTTCCTTTTCATTAAATTTATGTTTGTCACCTTAACTGAAATTTAAGCCGAAATCTTTGATAAGAAATTCGCGAAAATTCGTCTATGTTAGATAAGTTTCTATGGGCAATCGAGACGAGGACGGCTCACATAAGTCCTTACAGCGGTCCCTGTGTGATACCCTGAGACAGAGACCAACGTCGAGCCAGTGTTCACCAGATTATCACTGCAGCCTCGAAACAGACATCAATGTAGCCTTGAACCATTTCTATTCCCTGCAGAAAGCAAAGATTGACCTTAGTCCTGCATTAGATAAAGCATCCAATCACGTAAATACCAAGATTGTGGCATTGGCCCTAAATAAAAACACCTTATTCTCTTCCTCCTCATAATGACAACTTCTGCAGTAGTCACTATTACCAATGGGCATCCTCATCGTAAAAGCCTCTATCAAACAATGACCCTGTAATGACCGAAATAACCATCACAATCTGGTCCCTACCAAACGCAAGTTGCACACGGGTTTTACCCCCGTCATGCCTTTTCTCCTGAGCCTTCCTGCACGACTCAAGTTTAATGAAAGTTCTACACCGAGCCTTCAAAATGCTGATTAGACTGTCAACAGACATGACGTCCAAAAGGCAACCTTGTTCGGCCAGGCCATCTGTAGTTTATTTTCAAACGCACCCGCTGGTACCCATTTCAGGCGTACCCTAAAATTTCTCGCAATTTCATTCCACAGTTACTTTGATGCCGTGAAGACACAAGCCAGAGATGCGATGGCAGTTTTGCTGTTCGTAAGATCGCATATATTTCCACGGCCAGTTCGCCGTCCGCAGAGATTTCCGCCTGCAAGGCACTGTTGTCATCCGACAGCCTGAAAGGGAATTTTATGCACAGTACCTCGATGAAGGAACCGCCACCTACCTTACTTCTGCTCTTAGAATCATCAGTGTAGAACCTTAGGATCGGTTTCAGAGATCGTGTATCAGTTAACAGCCCATCCCCATTGCCATAATGAGCCGTGAATAATGCACCGAAAAAGTGTTCCGGAGTGCAATACTCCAGTCCTGCAAGATAACCCGACGTGTGGATTGCGATTCTGGCATGAATATAGCTTTGCGTAAGACAAGGGCCATCATTAAGTCTGGCTTGACCGACTGTATCTTTCTAATGTCAGAAATCAGCCTCATTACAGGGTAGTGCGAATTAATGGCGAGTTGACTTGCAGTTTATTTTATTTTTTATTTATTTTTTTTTTTTTTTAATTTCATAAGCTAATCCCACGAAGCTCTATGCATGTCTGCACGAAAGAAACCAAAGTCTCTGGCGGGAATCGAACCCGCAACCTCGGCGCTGATAGACTAGCTCGCTACCAGCTAGCCAGGGCACTCCGGTAGGCACATAATGGATTTCATAAAGTCCTTTACGTTAAATTTCCTTAAACTCGATTGGAAGAGCTTCAATTACTCTGAGAAATAAAGAACAGGTACTCCGCAACGCATTATGAATACAAGTTACAAAATAGTCATGAAACAGAGAATACCCCCCACTTGAAGGTAGTAACCGCCAGCCAAAAAATTAAAATCGGCGAACTAAACAGAATAACAAATAATTCATTAGGTTGCATACAACTGAATGTGGTACGTGCTTAATTTTTGTACAATTGTTTCAATACAACGAGGACTGCAGGTCTCTCGACGAGTTTTATTTCAATTGCTGTTGTTGTTGTTTCAGTTGCACCCACATAAATAAAATAACAACAGCAACAAGTTGTTGTTTTGCCAAAACATACACAAATACCTTGATGTCTGTCAAAAAAAAACTGCAATGTTTTCATTACTGCCAATTATGCTGCCTGTTGTTTCAACCGATTCGCCAGCTACCTCCCAGAAAATTTGTGCTTCAGTTCGTCAAAGAAATATAAAAAACTAACTGCAAAGTTTAAAGTCGCAAATAAATAAAAATTCAAATAGAGCATTAAATAGTCGTGATGACTATAGTTTTATGCATTTTTCTTTATTGAAGCATGAAGTCATGTTATATAAAACGCCCACGCTTCAGTTCAAAAAGGTACTTATTGCAATGGATTTCTTTGGCGGTAACAAAAAACATGAACGTCGTTTGAAACTGGAAACTTATACAAGTTTTTGAAGGCAAATAATTGCATGGTTTTAAATTTAAATGGAACTTACTTCGAATACTTTGATACGGTTTCTTAAATTTGCACTTACCTAAAACGAGAAAAAAAATTTAATAAAAAATGATTAGCATTAAATTAAATAACATGGAAAATATGAAAGTCTTTATTTTTGAAATTTAGAAAAAACTGATACTTGGGATGTGAAATTTTATTATTAACTCATATAAAAGCTGTACTTATGACAAAAATTTAAAAATGGCAAAAAAATGATTTTAATAATACATTAAAATTACTTTACGTGAGCGTAAAAGGACACTTGTAGATCATTCGCTTAGGAGTTAGGGACATCTTGCCTTTACTGCAGAGCAATTTCTGTTGCATCCATTAACAGGCCGAATTTGACCATAGAAAGATATGAAAGGAAATTAAACCCTTTCCCGGCAGTTTTTAGATCTCTCGATTCGAGTTTAAGGCACAACCATCATGGTCATCCACAAAGGGCTCTCACCAATAACCACGGAGTTCATCAGCAAAGCCTATTTTATCCTCTAGGGGCTAATGGCTTTGGAAGTACCAGATAGGGCTCTGGTCAGACGCAATTTTAAGCACCAAACAAGCCTAACAAGTATTAGTCAAAACTTACTACTTCACGAGAGTGTAACGCCAAGAGAAAGAAGTTTTTCAAGATGATATCAAAACATCTAGGGGATTTTACACTAAAAGAAGTTAGTAAACAGCACTGTCAACTCGGTGCAATTCGCAGCGTTTTTTAGACATAAAGAAATGTATTTTGTGGGGTGTCCATTTCTCTAATTCCACTGATAACCCAGCTATGTTCACCAAATTTGGAAAATTTCCCGCTTTTGCGGCACGTCACCTGCTCCAATCCCGCCCATATTCTGTCGAATATTGTTTATTGAGAATCACGAGGCACTTGTGGTTTTTTGCTTATAATTATCTTAACCATTTGTTGATCGATCTGGCTTAATTTCAATACAAACTTTAATAGAATATATGTATGTGATATAAATTTACCACAACATAGTCCCCATTATATTTGGGGTCTCAAAAAAAACATATTTTAACAAATGCACGGACAGACAGCATTAAAGCAACCTCGTTAGTCAAAAGGAGACATCATTTATAACCTTTTTAGATAAGATAGATCAATATTGCAAACAGAATGCAAACCTTTTCACCTATACATATAAAAGTATATAAAAGCATGTTCAGGCATTCACGAAAGAACTTTGCACACAACAGCGAATCAGTCTAACCAAAATTTGTCTGATGAAATATGCTTGGTTAGGTAAGGTTGTAAGGCTGGTGCGCAGTCAACTTCAGATCCTCACCCAGAGACCAGTTAGGTCCATTGTGATGCCTTAGTTATTGATAGAATCCTTATAAGAAAAGTATAGAAGAAATAAAGAGTGAAAGCAAAGAATAGAGAAAGTAGTAGGATATCAGACAAAACAAGCAAGAACTCTACTAAACAGAAAACTGTGCTAAGCACTATTTTACCAGTCTCTTGCTGTGCAGACAGGTCAATCGCGTTACGAATCTCGGCAGATTGTCGAGCCCAAAGCCCGAGACATCTCCCAATTCGCGCTAGAATCTACTACCCAGCCATCTCAGCCTGCTGTTCTGTAGCCTGGGACAGCAACACAGAATATGCTTAACTGTTTGCAACCCCTCTGGTTCCTTACATAACCAACATGTATCCGACAAGTAATATCTCATCCTCACCGCCATACTGACTATCATGAAGTGGGCAGGCGATTGGGGTAATGGGTGGTTGAGATGAAACAAGGATATTTTCGAAATAGTTTTCTACTCATGCAGCACGATGATAAGCAAGGCCATGGCGGTAATTTACAGCTTTGTGTCTAATGGAACAATTTTATACCCTCCATCACAAGTGCTTAGAGAAGGCGTACTAAGTCTTTTCTTGTGAAACTTTTTACATGTTATTCCAACACCCCATAAATTGTATATATATTCTGGGTTCTTTGGTAATTCTTGTTCGTCTGTTGAAAACCCGCTTACTTGCGAAAGATTCAACAGATAAGAATAATTTTGGTGCCAAAGTTTTTCCAGTTAATTTGAAAAGAGAGTTTTAGACCAAAATGTGGAGCAACCACTCTAAAAAATTTATGTTTCTGTTAAAAAAGCTAACACAAATTTGTAGAATTTGCACCAATTTCTATTAAATTCTGCACAAATTTCTTTTTGTATGACTAGAATTGCTACAACCAAATTTAAACGAGATGGGTTCCTAATTTACTGTAGGCCCTTTATAAAGCCCACTTTCAAAAAACATTTTTGTACTTCTAAAACCGTAATAAACAATGCTGTTATAGTGAAGTTTGGTAAGTCATATTTTTATAAGACCGAAAAAGACATGATTAAATTTTGCGAAAATTGGTCCATAATTTTCCATAGGGCTCACATATAGCCAATTCTGGACAATTTTAAAGCTGCGAGGTAATTTTTTAGTTATATTAGCTCAAAACTTATAGATTTCATATAAATCCCACTTTTCTCAGTGGAGGGTACCAAAGTTTTGGTACAGCCGAATAAGGCACTTTTATATGTCGATTTCGAACGTTAACGTTCGCGAAGAAAATTGCATTTAAAACAAAAACAAATTTCCGAATTTTGTTAATACTTTTTGTTGACTGATATTTGTGAACGGATTATTTCAGCCGCTCAAGGATCTAGGCCTTATCGAGATTGACTTTGGGTTCCTTTGATTCAAAACAACTTTAAGTCTTATTGTAGACAAATTTGGTTATTGTACCACTAAAAAAATGTAAAAATTAATCATTCACATAAAGAAGTTATTTGAAATTTCTTTCTCAGAAAACAAAAAATTAAAAATTTTACCAAAAGTTTAACTCTTGATATTGCCTGCTTAAACTAAGCGCCTGCGCTCATCTGTTATTCTTTACATTAACACGTATGGCGTTATCCTTGATCCTGGCTTCTATTTACAATAGCACACAGACCCATGGAAAAAATAATAAACAAATTCTAAAGCAGGAATTATGTAACAATAATATGAAAAATCTTCCCAAATGAAAAACTAAATACAAACGTAAACGTAAAAGGACTTTAACACAAATACGAAAAAGGATGTCCGGTATATTTGGTCAAACACATAAGCACATGTGTATGTGTATATGGGCATGTAAAATGCATGGGTTTGCCTATTTTGTTCGAAATAATAATAATAATATTGTTTGTTTTTGTTAACCCCAGGACAAACCCTCACGTTAAACTAAGTAAATGAGTGAACCCATACGTAAATCATTTTGGAAAACAATCAGATTGAGCATGATTTAAACTAGAAATCAATTCACACCTCTTAAAATTTAACAACAATCCTACTTACACAAACATACATTTTTTTCACAATTTAGGTACAAAAGAAATCTGCCCTTTAGTCGGTCAGTTGGTCCATCCGTCCGTCTGTCAGTTATTGCTCGTACCATGAGTTTTAAAATGATCGTTAAGGCTCGAGCTATAAGCTCATATTAACAGCATGTTAAAACGTTGTTTCTTTTATTTAATGTGTATATGTGAGTTTTTGTTTATGTTTGCTAAATGACATTTTATCTGCCATTTGGCAAACACATGTTCACAAAATGCAAACATGCCACCAGCACCACGATTTAATGTACCACAAAACTCTTATCGGAATTTGGAGGATTTTTTCCCCCGAAAGTACAAAGAACACGAGGAATTTTTGCTTACAAATTTAAACGTGTGTTTCACAGACCGTAACTGTCAGTAAGAAATATATTTTTTTTTTTTTTTTTTGGTTTGTACTGTTTCTTAGAGATTTTTGAATTTGTTTTGTCGGCTAAACATTAATTTGATGTTGAATACCTTGTCTTGGTTTTATAGAGAATACCAAAAAAAAAAAAAAAATGAAAAATCTGTTTGGGTTCTGTTTTAAATTTTATGCTTAGAGAAGGACAGCGGTAGTCTTGGTGTGAATGAAGCGTAAAAGACTATAACTTTCGTTTTTGCAAAGATCGGCATTTTACACAAATAAAAGTACAATATGTTGTTGAAGACAGTTCTAAGGAAACAAAACGATTATTACAAATTTTGATTTTATAGAAAAAGTATTTTAAAGAATACAATACAACCCCTTTTAAAGCTACTTTACTTGCTTAAGATATTTATGTTTATATAACACAGACTTTCTATAACTTTCATATTTAACGTACCAATTTTTAGTTCAGGTAATTGATCCATACTGTACTTCTGCGGATACATATTAAAAAACATAGTTAACCTTTATTGGTCAAAAACCAACAATGATTGTACTTTATTTGTCTAATTTGGCATATTGTTTTATTTCGACAGCACATTGTTTTTACTTTAACAACATGTCATTGTTGTATTAACAACGTATCGTTCTTATTTCGACAAAATAGTGTTTTTGTTTGGCTTAACGAAGAGCTGCAGAACAAAACGTACTTTTTCGCCTTTTTGACAAATTGGTTTTTTGGAAATTTTATAATATTTGCATTGTAATCTTTAAAATGGTGACTTATGACAGTTTTATTGATAAGTAACAAACTTTTTAGGAGGCGAAATAAATAAACCTCAATTTTACAAAAAAAATTAACTGAGCAAAAAAGTACGTTTTGTTCTGCGGCTCCTCATATATCAACAGTGTGTATAGATGGAATTTCACTCGTTATTTAACCGATGTATGGACAAAAACCGGGTTAATACCCCGTATATTTCTTTTTAGGGAATTTATTCTGGTACTTATAAAAATCATTTACAATATTGCATTTCAAATGCAATATTTCACTGGCTCAAAATTACAAGATTGTATGTGACATTTTTTTCAGTTAGTAATGTTTTAGCGTTTTATGCCCATGATATTGATATCAAGATAAAAACAAAGTTAACGATGTCAACGAAAAAAGAAGTAACAAGACTGGTTCAATATGTGAACATTGGCGACTTTAACTTGGTACCGACATTAACAAAACAAGTAACATCAGTTTGGAAATAAAACGAAGAACTTTTCTCGCTTATAAATGCTATTTCGGGCTAAGCAAGCAGTTAAGAAACAAATCCCTCTCTCTACATACAAAAGTTACACTCTATAGAACGCTTATCTTAGCCGTGATACTTTATGGCGCTAAATCTTGATTTCTTAAGCAAGCAGATGCAACTGTTCTTGGGATGTTTGAAAGAAAGATTCTTCGCAAAATATATGGAACTATCTGCGTTGATGGAAGTTATCGCCGTCGAATGAACTACGAGCAATATACGTTGTACGATGTCATCAACATAGTTAAGCGCATCAAAGTACAACGGAAGACGTAGAGGGGGAAGACCTAAACTACAGTGGATAATCAACCTGAGAAAAAACTTGCAAAACTTGGTACATGGAAAAATAGAAGTAAGTAAGTAATGTTTTAGGATTGTATGGCATAATTTACAACTTTTACAGAAGGGGTTTTTAATTATATATTTTATAAAGATTTTGTATGAATTGACGCTTCAGCTAAAATTGTTTTAGCTACAAAATCGTAACGGTACCTTTTGTGACCATGACATTTTAGGAGATGATGCAAGTGTTGTCAATAATTTCATTTATTAAAAAGACGAATGTTTCTTAAGCGGTAACGGCTCAATTTTGTAAATTCCATCAAATTGCGTAAAAAATTTTTTTCATATGGGCATTTCCCCAGGATGGTCTACCAGGATGAAAAAATAAAATGTTGATTATCAACGTCTTTTATTGTTTATTATTAAAAAAGTCTATGTTCTTATAAAAGAATGGTTTCATAGCATATCTGAGCTGTTTTACTTAAGGAAATTGGGCTGGAAACTGGAAAATTTTATAATTTCCTGTATTTTACATGCAAGAAATATGTTATGTTTACACTCTTTCTTCATAATCTCTCCATTACAATCAATTGTAAAAGGAGTATTAAGTTTTTTTGTTAAGGAAATTTGAAGACATTTATGGTAAAATGCATGGTCATAATAATAAAAAAACATATGGAAAAATCGTACGTTCGCGATCCGTACATTCGCGACCGGTACATAAGCCAATTAAATAAGAACCAAGAGAGATATTTTATTTGAAAATACTGGATGGGAACCTACATTAATACCCTTTTAAAATAAATTAATCACCAGGGCAAGGGACTTCATGCAAATGCATGTTTGTTGTCGGCACTCTGAGACCCACCTTAAGTTAATATCTTTGCGAATCACAATATTTCCAGTAAAATGGCATCAATTTGTTAGTGCATATTTTTGCATATTTTGCTTTAAATGCATGTTTTTGCATATTTTGATATAAATGCATATTTTTCGTCATATTTCGTTATAAATTCACATTTTTCGTCATATTTTGTTATATTTATAAAAAAAAAAATTGCTCTTTTCTTAGTTGTTTGTTTAGAAATATCTTTCTGTTCAAGGCGAATTCATTATAAGGTGTAGTCAGTGAATCAGCCGGCTATAGTTGTTTCAGCCCTGAAACAGTTAAAATAGTATGGGAAAATCTGCTAACTTCGATATTTTCAAGGAGCAAAAACAACATGTTGGTGTTTGGTACTGACCTACCTACATTTTATTATAAATTCACCTTGTTTCTTTTACTTTTAAAAAGTAGCACATACAAAAATTTTACAATTTGTATAAATGTGCACATAATTGTAGAAGTAACAATAAAACAGTTTTTGACATTTCATTTTGTTCGCGGTTTTTTTTACTTGAAGAAGCAGCAAATAAAAATAATGTTCGGAGAAGAAAAAATAGAACTCAACATAATATTTTTGATTTACGGTGTAAGAAGTATGACCTAAAATCTAAAAAGTATTAAAAAAAAATAAATTGTTTTTAAGGAAAAAAATGCCAAAAGAAAAAATATCAAAAAATAATCTTTTAAATAAGTGTTTTTTTGAGTCTTCAAAATAAAGGGAAAAGTACTTTTTTGCAAAGTTTACAAAAAGGTGTTTCATTTAAAAATTTCAAGTAAATCAGCACCTTCAAAGCCAGAAACGCAAAGAAAACCAACTTTTGGGGATAAGACTAGCAAATTTAGTTTTGAATTGTATAATGCTCTGGTGTCTGCAGGTATAACAATGAAACCATTCCTACGGAAACAACCCTTATAAAAACTTATATCGCCAAGTTGTACACTATACAACTATGTGACATTGTTGAAAGAATTAAGTGACATAATTTGTGGCTGTCTATTGACGAAGCAATGGACACTGAAGGACGTTTCGTTGTCTACGTAATTGGGATCTTGAATGCAGAAGAAGATCTTGAATGCAGAAGAAGAACAGAGTAAACACAAATTTTTGTTAAATATTGTAAAGTTGGAAAAGGTTGGAAAAGGTGCTTCAATAGCTCGAACTTTCAAAGATTCAATTTCTCTTTTAGAATCCTTTAATAAAAATAAAATTTTGCTCTACTTGCCCTTTTTTTAAGATATCTTACTCAAAAATGTTACATGTCACATGCTAAGCTCATGCCATGCATGAAAGTTTTTAAAGTCACCTTTGCGTTTCAACCATGTATAACAAGATGGGGTACCTGGTTGCAGGCAGTTGAGTATTATGCCAAAAATTTTGAAGAATTTAAAGATGTGGTAAATAATTTTAATGAAAATAATGCAGTCGCGATAAAAAAGGAAACAATATTTTAAATGTACCTAATATAAAGGCTCAATTAGAATTTATACACTCAAACAATGGGTTTCTAGTCGAGACAATAACCCAACTTCAGGGGTTTAAATCATTGAACATCTCGGGTAAACTCGTTGATGACGCTGTCATTAAAATAAGAAAAGTAGAAGGTCAAATCGGCGAAAAAATAAAAGCCAAAATTTATGCAGTTTTAAAAAAGAATATTTTTAATTTACCTTCCAGTAAAGAAAAAATTGTAGACAATATTTAAAATGACCACTTTTAAATATCCACCTATTACATCCGTTGATGTCGAACGAACACTTTCAATGCTTAAAACTGTTTGAAGACCAAATAGAATGAGTTTTACATTTGCTAACTTAAAAAAAAACTTATTTATTTATATATGTAAATATATCTTGACCTACTACTACTTTTTAAACTATGTTTTAAGTTTTTAAAACTGAATGAAATGTATTTATGTTTTTTTTTGTTAAATATGGTTAAATAAATATATTTTTAATGCATATTTTTTACTTTTATTTTTGCATATTTTACGATTTTTAGTGCATGTTTTATGCGCATATTTTGCGATTTTAAGTGCATGAACTTCCTTGCCCTGTTAATCACTTTTGAAAATTTCGTTTCATTACGCAGATTTTTACATTTTACTACTGCCAGCCGAAGTTAACTCCTATTTTGCGTACGTTCGTGACCACACTTTATAACTTTTATTATGAAAACTTAAACTTGATGAAATCTATCTTTTGTACTAAACATAGAGCTACCCATTTGCTATCGAATTGCAAAAAAAATGCTAGGAAAAGTTTTGTTTTCTATATTATTTGTACATCAAAAGCGTACGAACGTACGTTCGTGGCCCCAGGAAATGCCCATATACATTTTTAAAAAGTTGTATGAACATATGTTTTAAGTGAGGTAAAGTTTTTTTTCATTCATTATTTATTTATTGAATCTTTATACATACATAGTCAATATGAACAAACAAAAATTAATCAATTCTTATCCTAATACTTTATTTTATGTCCTGTCAGATCCTGCCAGATAAAACTTTTCTTCATCACGGGTTTTGCTCATATATATGGGTGTTTATCGTTCATCTGAATGGGTAAGTGCTGCAGTGTGAGGTAAAAGGTTTACAAAAAAAAACCCTTACCCCCCGTTTTCGCAACTTTCCGATAGCTAAAGGTAGGATTTTATCGGCCGCATAAAATATGTTTAATTACAACTTTGCTTAAACCTACCAGGTAGAAAACTTTTGTTGGAGGTGACCATATTAAAACATGTTTTTTCTCTGGGTGTAGTCCCCATTATATCTGGGGTCTTCGGAAAATCCATTTAAACATACACGCGGACACATAGACAGCACGGACAGATGGAAATCTTCAAATCAACTTCGATACTCACGTGAACAGCGGCTGTTTTTGACGAAGCGCATTCCGAAATTCAATTTTCTTTATTTTTAAGAAATAAGATTCGATGTGCATTTTTTGAATGTAATGGAATCTGTTGGGTCTGTTGTGGATTTTGTTTTTTGAGAATCCTTTACAATAAAAATCAGCAGTGTGCCATTAAAATCACAAATTCGCCTTTGAGATGTTAGAACCGATAACTAATTTCCAAAGCTATTTTGGAAAATTTGATAGCGTTGTTCAAAAGTTAATATATTAACGATGATTTGCCAGAGTAAACTAATCATAAATGTCCACAATCGAGCACATTGTGACAGTTCGTTTGACAACTAACCCTTTCGAAGGTTCAATCGGTTTTAAAAAACACCATTTATAAGAAACTTATTACAAATGTCCTCCCTTTGACCATGACGGTACCAAAGCCATTTCTTCTAGAGACGATTAATATGTTTGGTGACTGCGCCAAATAAGTAACCGATTTTGTAACACTAAATGAACTTTGCACTACCATTTTTCATCTACAAAGCCGAAATTACCCTGTCTTACAGTCCATATAATAATTTTAAATAAAAAGTAGCTGTTTCGCTGATCCGAATCTATTATAAGATCCTTCTATCAAAAAAAACGAAACCGAATTGAAAATAGTACAAAATTTCGTCAGATGCATAAAATTGAAGGTCTGATTCCAATAAAACTTAAGGCTCAGTTAGCCGGGAGTAACAATAACTTAACCTTAACGTAAGAAGGTAAGACCAATCTATTTCTTACAGATTGAGGCGTATCATCTTACTGCTATCTACAATCGTTCTTATTGCTTTTGTTTATTTGCAACGTAACTGTTACTCCCGGCTAACTGAGCCTTTAAAGCTCAACCATAATGTGCTTAAGTTGGCTTAAGCACATGTACGAATACATGCAAATCATATGATGTAAACCACATTGAACTTAAGAAAACTTTTTGTTAAGTTTTATGAAACTGTCATTTGCTTAAGCAAAGTGCGAAACTGATCGCACTTTCCGTACGGAATCAAATGTTTGTTGATTTTATTTTTGTTTTTTTTTTAAATACATTTCAGAGACTTTTTTGTAATTTTTGAAAGTTAGTTTAGCACGGCTGTGCATATTATGGTTTGGCCTTTAGTCTGCTTTCATACGTTTCATCTTTTGATGCACAACTGAAAAAAAAGAAAGAGGGTTGGTACAGAGATGCGTGTACTCGGTCAGTACGCTTTGTGTTTTTATTCGTTGTTATATGCACAACAATGGCTGCATGTAAATTTGTATTTTCTTTTTCTCTTTAATTCGCTGTGAATTTGTGAAATTGTTGTGGGTTTGAACCGAAAACAGTTGAAACCGATTGCTGCGTGTGATCATATTGACATCTTTACAAGGGAATTGAAAAAAAGTTTAGCATCAAAAGATGAAACGTGTAAATTCAGACTTATGGACTGATTCACTTTAATTTATTGTTGCACTGTAACAATATCACTTAATCTGCATAGTAGTGCTGGGAAACTATCGATAGACTATCGATAATATATCAATAATCAAAATATCGAAAATATCGATAGGAAAAATATAAATATCGATATTTTTATTATTTAAAATACAGCTATGAAGACATCTAACAGCAGCTAGACACACACAGTTTTTTGCCGCAAATTTTTACTTGCTATTAATAATACGCGCTGAATTACAGCAATGAATACAAACAACAAGAATGGCAAGTGGAATGGATTGCTTAGCAGTGCTTTTTACTGCTAATTAAAGGCCTTTAAGTCGAAATTTGTACATGCTTATATAGGGACTGAAATGTCAAATATTTTTGTAATGTTGTAAAAAAAATGCAAATCCAAATGCAATTGCAAGCATATGAAAAAACAATGAACGACCATTAGAGGATAAGTCCGCTAGATTGATTACCTTTTTGGGTTTAGAATTTAGAAAATTTTTTAAAGTTGCAATGGAATAGCTTATAGTCCCTGTTACTTCGGTTCCCTCAGAAAGGTACTTATCATTTTTTTAAAAACTGCCATCTAAAATAACGTGCGTATATTCATACGTCTCATACATTCAATAAAGTGATAAAAACAACGAACTGTAGCCTTACAAAAAAAGTAATTAAAGTTTTCCTGCACAAGTACAAACATTCAGTCGATAGTAATATCGATATATCGATAGTGAAATCTAAACTATCGATAAATATCGATAGTAGAAAAAATCGATAGTTTCTCAGCACTACTACTTAGGCTTGATAATAAAATTATTGAATATCGGTTCAAAGTTTGTAAGAGATTTGCTGTCGGCGACAGTTGTTTCATGGGGAAAAAAAGCTTTGATATTGTTACATGTAAGACTTAGAGTGTTTATAATTCTTATTCGCTTTAGGGTTTTATTTGTTTAATATTTTTGGCTTTTCTAAAATCTTTAGAAAAGGTTTCCTGATGAGCTGGTCTAAGCAACCAGTGAAATGCGCATAGAAGCTAGCTTTCCCTCAACAATAAATTTCAGTGTATTTATCAAATATGAGAAAATTGGGAATTTAGTACATCATACGGAAATCGTTTTAAAGAAAAAACGTTCGGTTGAGACAGCTATTGTTGACAATCTTTGTCCAAGTGAGATTCGGATCATTCCGGAGCAAATATTCAATTTTCATGTGAAGGGCTTATAGTGTCATATGGTCTCGACAGCTACCTGTAACTTGTACCATAATAACGGTGAGTCCACGAAGAGAATTGTAACGTTTATTTATTAAAAAAAAACACATGACCATAAACCAAGACAAGTTTTCTACTACATATTTATCAAAAAAAATGTATAGTATTTGAAATCTAAGCTGGCCTGAAAACATTTAAGATAGATGTCCATTTCAGAAGCTCGTTTATCGTTGAAGAAATACGATTTTTGCTTAAGCACTAAGGCAAATTTGCTGTATAGCTATTCTGTCTAGCAATACGACACAACGTCAAAAATGGCAAATATTAATTCAATGTTAATTGTCAACTTACTTTGAGTAAACTTTTTAGGAAGATTACAAATTTCTTTTCACCAAATAATAAAAAAATACAAAAAATAAAACTAAAAAAGCAAATTATTTCATTTAAGTTAAAATTTTTTACTTCAGTCTTGGTTTTTATTTATTTTTTCTTCTTCTTTAATAAAATTTGCAATTCACTTTGGTTGGTACCATTAAAGTAAACCAGGTATGGGAGTTAACATTTGAGATGAAATGGTAATAAATATGAATTGATATGCATTTTTAATTATTTTCGTTTAAAAAATAAATTGAAATGAGTCAAACATATATTAATCATTCAGAAGAATTAAATCTGTGGCGTTAGTTATCACATACTTAAAAGATTTTTACAAATTCATCAAACAAATCGAGCATTTCCAGGCCTGACATATATATAACATTTTTCAAAACGCTTAAAAATTAATTGTAAAATAGGACGACGCTTTTATACATATGAAAATTACCAACCAAAAATATATACAATATTGTATAATTAGACGATTATACAACGAATACGACGATCCTATGAGCTTGTGAATAGGACAATTGTAATGGAGTAGTTATCTTTTCAAATTTATTTTTAAAATATCTATAATTTTCTTTTTTAATATTTTTAAATACTTTATTTGAGTTCATTGTTTTCCCAGGCATTTTAATAAATAGTTGTCACACCATTTAATTTAAAATTAACTAACCCGACGCCACATAACAAACATCACTCGGCCCCCTCAATTACTCCTCCCATAAGCACTAACATTTCCCTACCATTGAAATAAGTATTACGACATTAAAAATGAGCTGTGATCATATTTAAAACTCACACTTTTTTCGCAACAGATTAAATGGCAAAACGACAAAAAAAAAAATAATATTCACAAAACTACAAAATAAATAAAAGAATTAAAGAAAAAACGCGTGTACAAATTATTATTATTTTTTTCAGGCAAGATCGGTTTAGAAAAACGTCGCACTCTCAATTTCCAGCGCAACATTGAGGAATCAGCAGTAAATGAGTCATTTGCAAAAATATTTAGCGAAAAATACATAAAAATTTATATTAACTTTAATTGTCTGTGTCGTCGTGTTGTATACAAATTTTTTTAAATTATAACGATTAAAAGCAATTCACATACACCATCAAGAAAAGTAAGCCACATTACGAGTATTAAAATAAAAAAAAAAGTGGATTTCAGTGTATCGTCATTATCATCGCCAGCCACACAAAAAACAAAGACCTCAAAGCAGCTCAGCTGAGTTAAGCTCGACTGCAAAGGTTTATTCGAAGTCAATGTCCTTCTCCAGTTTAACTTAATTTTTTTATGTTTCTTTTTTGTTTGTATCTGCAAGTTTTTAATTAAACCAAACATTTGACACTTTTTTGAGCCGTGCTGTATGTGTATTGGAAGAAATTTATTGTGTAAGGGAAAAAGTAATTTTACTTTTGTCAAAAATCGATATGGTGCCAATATCAGAGCAATAAGTCTTCTTCCCATCGCAAAGCAAAACTGTCGAGCGTAGTGTGTGAGAGATTGAAAACGAAAATCGGTGAAATAATTGGGCCATATCAATGAGCAGTAATTGCAATCTCAGAGCAAGTCGAAAGGAAATATAACAAAATGGGACTGGCAGGAAACAGAGATAAGAACAAGTTGATTGTATCTACCACTAAGACTTCCAGCAGACTCGGGCGTACAGTGGAAGTTAAAAACCACAACTTTGTGATAAGCACTATGAACTATGAACAAAACAGACAACATCATTTGATATAAATTAAGATAATTGAGATAAAATGAAGAACAATTCTGGCTAATGCAAACAATCTAAAACAATCCTAAGCAAGCAATCTAAGAACAAAGCCACATCTCAACAGACAAAAATCCCCCTCTACTCTTGCTGTTATATGGTTCTAAAGGCGACTATAGGCGGTCAATATGCTTGACGTCACAGCGACTTCACTCGTGTACGTGTGCTGGACGTAATATTCGCCGTCATATCTAATTTTTTTGTTTTCCCATCCAGCATCGTAGTGTCACACATACAAAAACATTTTCACTTATAATACTTGAACGTGTAAAGACCCCTTAAGGCATGGGTACTTGCAAAAGCAAAGGAGGCAGTATTTGAGAGAAAAATCCTTTGTAAAATCTATGGATCAATGTACGTTGACGGAGAATATCGGTGTCGTATGAACCAAGAATTGTACACTCTATATGCTTAGATTGACGTAGTAAAGCGTATTGATATACAGCGATAATAATAATAATATCGATATTTTTCCTACCGATATTTTCGTTATTTTGAGACTATCGAGAGTATCGATAGTTTCCCAGCACTACTTGAAATGCGTTGTACGGTGCATCGGCCAATCGACCAAAAAAGGATGGACTCTTGTTGGAAAACGTGAACTACTAACAATCGTACGGATTTCAGGAACCAGCTTCCATATTTCATCAGAACACATCCCATTGTAGTTAAGATGAAACAGGCCAACACATCATCAAGAGTGTCTGATTCCTCAATAGCCACTTTTAAAGCCCACGGAAAACACTTTAGTATGCCTAAAATTGTATCAAATAATTATCGTAAAATTTTGTATGGCTTAGTTTCATAAGACTGGAACCACACGATCATCATGCCTGATATAAAGCCAATTCTCGAAAACTGTAAGGTTGGTTTTTATTAAGATTAGTTCATAACTTAAAGTTTACACATAACTTATAACTTATGGTTTCCATCTAAAGTCTCGGTGGATGGTATCAAGGATTCCGCACAGCCGGATATAGCACTTTGACTTGTTATGTTATAGTTATGTTCAAGAGGTACTAAAGATCTTTTCTAGTTCTATTTTATTCCTGGTGCAGCTCTGTTCTAGTTCTAATCTACTTCTTTTCTACCCAGTATTATTATTAGTAGCTTTTTTCACTAACTGCTTCTATCTGGTGATTTTTTAAGAGCTATAGGAAAGTTTAAAAAAACACATAAAATTCAGAAAAATGCATGAAATCTTTATTTGAATCGATAGTACGGTCCATATAATTTAATGTTTGAAGATTATTTCATGCAAATGTTGACCGTGACTGCGCCTCAAATGGTCCATACTCCAATTTTGGCATACTCTTTCCACCATTTCGGCCGGTATCTCATGAATAAATGCTTCAATGTTGTCTTCCAATGCGTCAAGTGAAGCGGGCATGTGTGTATAGACATGAGTTTTAACATAGCCCATCAAAAAATAGTCTAAAGGAGTTAAATCGCACGATCTAGGCGGCCAATTGACCGGTCCCGAACGCGAAATAAAATGTTCAGCGGACTTGCCTCTCAATAAGTCCATTGTTAAACGTGTTGTGTAGCATGTGGCACCGTCTTGTTGAAACCACATGTCATGCAAGTCAAGCTCTTGCAATTTGGGCAAAACAAATTTGGATGTCATCTCACGGTAGCGCTCACCATTCACAGTTACGTTTCGATTCGCATCATCTTTGAAGAAGTACGGTCCAATGATGCCACCAGCCCATAAACCGCACCAAACTGTGGCTTTTTCTGGATGCATTGGTAGCTCTTGCAATTCTTCTGGCTGATCTTCACTCCAAAATCGACAATTCTGCTTATTAATGGACCCATTGAGCCAAAACTGAGCTTCGTCGCTGAACACAAGAAGCGCGCGATGAACTTTCTTAACAGAGCATTTTTGATAATAAAATTCAATAATTTGCAAGCGTTGTTCGTTTGTAAGACGATTCATGGTTAAATTATAGACCAAACTGAAGATGTTTGACAGTGAAACAAAACACGAAACGTGCGTCAGCTGTTTAAACCAGTGTTGCCAAAAAGGTTATAGCTAAAAAATCACCCGATATAACAACTTCTATAACTACTTTTTTTTTAAGGTAAAAAAATTATGACTAACGTTTGGATGCGTTCATTTTGCTGCATCCCTTGTAAAATTCATTGGTTCTTTCAGTAGAATTGTAAGTCGTGCTTTAATGTTTTTCTGATTACTCAACACATTATTTTGTAGATGTTGTATGTTGACCCACAGACGGGCCGTGGGACCAACTATGTCATCTGTATTAATGGGTGGCATTGATATTAAGGAATCGGATACTCTTGATGTTCTGGGCATGAGAATACAGTGCGATGTCCGCTGGAATAAACACGTTTTCAAAGTGTCGAAAGAGGCATTCAAGTGTTTAGGTTTTTTAAAATGGTGCAAGAATTACTTCACTTCCTCCGATCTCCTTACTATCTATACCACCTATATCCGACCGAAGATGGAATACAACTCCCATATATGGGCAGGGGCTTCAAAGTCTATTTTGAACCTTCTGGACCGTGTACAAAGGAGGGCGGTGAAGCTCATCAATGACAGTAGGGTATCCAACTCTATTGATTAAGATTCAAGTCAAATGTCCACAAACACTATTCCCTCTTTCCTCCTTCCCAAACCTTATTTTCCTGATCAACACAATGCACTGCATATATAGCGGGCATCCCCTGAGTGTTGGTTTATCGTTAAAAAAAAAAAAGTTCTGTTTTTGTCTTGTTCTGTTCTAGTTCTTATTATGTTCTCGTTCTGTTTCGGCTTTGTTTTAGTTCTCTTCTAGTTCCTTTTTATTTCTGTTAAAAAAAAATATTGTTATAGTTCTCTTCACGTTCTAGTTCTGTTTAAATTCTGTTCTAGATCTACTCTTGTTTTGTATGTGTTCTGTTCTAGTTCTGTGGTAGTGTAATTGTTTTGCAGTTATTTTCTAGTTCTATTTTAATTATCTTTAGTGTTGTTTCAGTTTTTTGTTTTATTCAGTTGTGCTTTTTCAATTCTCATCTGCTCTTCTCTGTGCTAGAAAGCAAACCAAGAAGTAACTTTATTTCCTACCCCAATCACATGTGTAACACTTTCACATCACACAAGTTTGCATGCTTATTCGCACAACTGTCTGTCCGTCTGCATGATGAAAAAAGTGTTGTGTGAATGAAGTTACTAAACTCATATAAATAAATGTAATTCTTTTTTTTTTTATTGTTAAGGAATTTTGTTGTTGTCTGTTAATGTTTGCTGGCGATATAGTTGTTGTTGATGATGACGATGATGATGATGCTACAGGCTAAAAATAGTCAAATTGTAAGCTCATTTTACAAAATTTTATTGTAATAAAAATAAATTCTTACATTAATATTTGTTTAATTTTTGCTCTCTTCTATAAATGTAACTTAAGCAATTGTTAAATAGACACATTAAAAAATTATTTTGTTGCATTTATTTTCCCAATAAAAAGTGATCATTCACACAAGTGTCAAGTCGTTCAGGCAATTTGTGAACGGGCATTAGAAGAAGGGGTTGGATGGAGTTCGTTGTTAATTGTTTTAAATGTTTCGTTCACACATTTGCGTATTAAGTGGAGAATTAAGGAAATGAATTTTTTTTTTCTATATTTTATTATTATCTTATTAAAGTGGTAGTTATAGAACGTGGTAAATTAATATTTTTTTTACTAAAAATTTTAAAATTTCCTGCTGGTTTCTGAAAGAATATTTCACTATTACTTGGTAAGCATAATATATAAATCTACCATATAATCTAACATTGTTCTTAACATTGTGTGTGAAATTAATTAAAATTTATTGATAATTTTTTTCATTCTTGACTGACCTGAGTATCGAATCCAGGATTTCACGGGCAGGTTGCGCTGACATTTTTCTATTGCAACCACTCAATCTCTTCAGAGGAGTTTGCCGTTTAACACTCACCGCTATTGACGACGCACAGACAGGTATTTGGCCCTAAAAGTCGCTCAAAATTGATTTTTTTTTTATATTAGCACTGCACTCTTTTTACTGTTATTTTTTAAAAGTCAGGTAAGCCCTCGAAACAATAGAACCAACATGGCGCGCTTCAACCTTTCACCAGCTGCATAAAGTCAGTCGGAAGTTACCATTCTAAAAACGTGTTCGTATGATTTGTTCGATACGCTCAAAACTTTAGTGTCTTCAAATATTCATTTTATGGTGATGAAGTAGATATTGTGTTAGTTTCTATTATGGATTGTGTTCAATCAGGTATGTGCTTTATCTAAAACTTAAGTTTAACCTTGATTCTAATTATTAACTAGTTTCTTGCCCTTAATAATTAAGCTCTACAAATGCAAAAAAAAAAAAGAACACACACATCTTATTATTTCACAGAGGTTTTAAACTATTTCTGAGCTTAAAATTTGATAGTATTTTGAAGAATAGATCCTCCAGAAATTTAAAAAGCACAAAACAGCCACCCCAATCCACCCCTAAATTTTTAGCGATTTTTTAGTGCATGGGCTTTGAAAATTTTTTTCGAGACCAACTGGGCTTATTATTGGACATGCCGAAGGCAACGCTAATGACGGGAATGCCGGTCGCCGCTATTTTGAATAACACGAAAGATCAGCAGAGATATCTGGGATTGACAAAAATTTAATATACCGGTTAAAAATAATAATTGATGCCATGTGCTTTGGTTTTAAAATTAAGGATACTGCTGAATTGTATGGTTCCCTTTATCAATTTTACTCTGTGTCACCGACCTTGCACAAGGTGTTGCGCCATGGAGCAGCCGTAAAAAGGGAGGCGATTGGTCAACACTCCCGTAATAAATATGTTCGCACATACAGGCTGGATTATTCTAGAAAATTTTCAAGAAAAGAATGCAACCAATATGCGCTAAACAGTGCCCATGTTCTGTAACTCTCGCGTCGAGAAAGTTTTCGATTGAAATGTGTGAAATGAAACAAAAATGCCATAAATTGAAACAAACAGCTGTTTTTCTCACTAAACTGTGTCAGTAACTTTTTTTGGCGAGTATAAGCTGTCACGTAAGGAAATTACTCGCCAATTTACAGAAAAAGTGTGTCTGTAACATTTTGGTGAGAAAAGTTCCCGCTTTAAACTGTCAAATAAACTCACGAATAAAAATGGGGCGAGAAAAAATTTTAACACTAAAAAACAATTAAAAATGCAAAGAATAATAATAATAATATTTTATTCTTGGCTTATTTTTCATTGTTTTATTATTTTGCTTTTAACATTTTTATAAAATATACGAATGTCTTCAAAGCTCGTTTGCAAACAACAAACATTAAAGTCGCTCTTTACACAATTTGGTATAGCCGACGTTTGTATTTTCGCCGCCGTCGTTGAAAAATTTTCAATTTAAGTAAATTTTGGTCGCCGTCAACGATATGTGTTACTGGCGTTCTGAACATCTGCAATGTCACATCGGCTACGAGTGCAATATTATGACATTTTTTAACGAAACGATGTAATCTCTTTTGATAGTTTTCGACATGGGATACAGACACACTTTTCGAGAAACGATGGAATATTTTGTTTCACATCTTTTCGATGCAAGAAGTTCTCACTAAGTCCCAATTCACACGTTGCAAGTCTTATTGATCAGCTTGCTACTTTATAACGAGAGTGAAGAGAGGAAAATAAACGTTTCTCTCTGACTCTCTCTCGCCTATAAGGTAGCAAGCTGATCAATGAGACTTGCAACGTGTGAATTGGCACTATAGTTACAGAACATGGGTACAGGTTGCTTATTACATCCGGCCCTGTTCTGACAGGAATGAGGAAAACCAAATCGAAAAAGTCTTAAATTTACTAGAACAAAACGGCATTTGCAACGTTAATATTGAAAATAAATACGATACTGTAAAAAATGACGAATAAATAAGATTTAATATAATGTTTTTTGCCTTTTTCTACACCTACCTAACCTACCTTTAAATCCAAAAAAATACTAATATAAAATTTTAAATGAAAAAAAAAATACTTTTGAGCGACTTTTAGGGCCAAATACCTGTCTGTGCGACGGCTGGCAGTCAATAGTCAAACATCAATCTTTAAACCAAATGTTATTCCACTTGGTGGATCGAATTTTGTTGTGAATGATAATCTGTTTTAATTTATATACATCTTCTTCCTTACTTCTGCTTATAATAATTTTTGTCATGAATTCTTCTTGCAGTCCACAGAAAAAATTTTCTGTTTTTTCTGTTTTTTTCTATTTCTGTCTTTCTATTTTTCGCAGCCGTCAATGGCTGTGATTGTTAAGCGGCAAAACCCTCTTAAGAAATTGGGTGGTTGCAACTAAAACAAATAAACCTGGGTTCGACTCCCAGCTCAGTCAAGAATGAAAAATTATAAAAATAAATTTTAATTAAATTCATGTTGTAAAATTCCTTTCTTCATAAAAATAATTTAATGAAAATTGAATTTGATGAACTTTATTTAGCCTAATTAAAAAAATATCAAAATTTGGATAAAAATTATTTTTGTTACAAAACTAAACTTTTATTTAAAAACTTTCCTTTAAAATTTTAAGTAAATATAAGTTTCAACACGCTTTTCTTTGTCTTCAACTAACAATTCCCACACTAACTTATCAACACCTTCAAACAAAGTGTATTTTGATGATATTCCATCAACACTCTCATTTCCATTTTCATAGCACTCGTATACCAAGAGAGGAAACTAAGAATTTACACTTCATTAAACTAATTCCCCGATTATTCACACCTTGAACAAATGAGATTTTAAAATTGTAACGAGCTGAAGTGAATGAAACAAAAATGAAAAATGCGACATTTATTTAAAACATTTTGTTTTGAAAAACCATTATGGATAAAAAAAAATGACGCAATAACAAAAACAAAGCGTCAACACTATTTTACACCACCATCAAACTCGCCATCCACAGAATCATCATACAGCTCATCATCATCATCAACATTCTATAACATCATCATAAACATAAAAAGCAATCCTCAGAGTATAAACAAGAGCTGTCTAAATGGTTTTGTAAAAGGAATTAATAACAGGAACCACTGACGGACTACCTTTTAAAAACGTCACTCATCACATATAAACAAAAAAGAAAAGAAAAAAAAAACCGCATTAAATCAGGGTGTTGATGACGATCATCAAGAACCGCACAACATTTTACAAGACAGAAAGAAACCCTGGCATCATCGTCATCATCATGCAGAGCATACAAGTATGAACACAGCAAATGCAAGTTACTTACACTCAAGCATTTCAATCAATTAATCTAATTTAAATTTACATTTTTTTCCTCTATTTATTTTCAATGCCACTTCTGGTAACAAAATTTTTAAGAAAAAAAATTCATTCATCATTTTTTCATTAGCGCAAATAAACCCTCGGAACATCAGAACGATGCAACAACTGTGAATTTTTTCAAAATCAATTTTGCCTCTTCTACTTTAACTACATCGTTTTTTGTGCTGTTTTGTTCCTGTAAATCCTGTAATCTCATCATCAGGTTATTTTGCCATTGTAACGTTTACTTTGTGTCTACTGCTACTCTACCACTTTGAGCTGCAGCAAGAACACAAGTGGAAACGATTATGCATAATCACTTTTGTGCCATTTCCATAGAGCTTTTCTACTCTCCACATTTTTCGCTTTTCTTTCCAGGTTGATCAAGCGTTCTTAAGTATTATTAAATGTACAATGGTTGAATGGCATAAATACTTTTTTTTTTAGAAAAAATCAGGGTGAATTTAAATTAAGCTGTTAAAAGTAACGAATTAAAGCACACATTGTACTGGAGTGTATTTTGGGATGGAATAAGCAACCCTTTCTTTGTTATTGCAATAGCCAAAAATTAAAATAACTTTAATGTTCATGCAGTCATGAGCGGTTTTTTTGGTACCAAATGTGGTATTAAGTGAATTTTTTTTAAAGAAATAAAGAAGAGCTAATTTAAAACTTAGACTTCAGGACAAGCAAATTTGGAGAGACTCAAGTGATGAAAACTTTTGTTTCGTTTGGAAACGAACAAGAGGATATGAAAAGGAAAAACTAAAGGACAAGGCATTAGATCAAAGTTATAAAAGAACTTGAACGGAATTAATACAGAACTTGAACAGAATCAAACTAGTATAGAATTGTAACTAAGTAGAACTGAACCCCTTCCCCAATAATTTGAATATTTCAGGAGTTGGATCTATATGGGATTTATAGATTATAGACAACCAGTCTATAAAAAACAGATGTCAGCATTATAATTTATTGCTATTTAGATCTTTGTTAAATTACTGGGCGACTATCAAAAAGTTGTCCGTTGAAATTGGGTTTCCGAAGACCCCAGATATGATGGGAACTTGCTAGTTATTAATTTTTGTCACATATAGTTCGGAATTATTTGCTATTGAAATTCAGCCCGATCGGTCCACAAGTGCCTGAGATTTGAGCAAAAAAAAAACACGACTGTCTTTAATTTTACCCAAAAATCACTTGTTGTTGTTGTTTTTATTATTATTTTTATGTATATCTGGAGAATGAAAGGAGTCAAATTTTTCAAGTATGGTAGAAGCATCTTGGTTTTTAATAAACAACATCTGATGAAAGTGGGCGTGGCACTTCCAATACAAACCGTTTAAAGATTTCAGTATATCTGGAGAACCTCAAGAGCCGAGGTTTCCAAACTAGTTACAAGCATCTTGATTGAAATGTGGGCGGAAACGAACAAGTGGGCGTGGCAATTCCCTACAAAGACATTTTAGATTTTTGTAAAGCTGGAGATCAGCAAGATCTGAAATTTCCGAATTAGTTACAAGTATCTTGGTTATTAAAACACAACATAAGAAAAAATGTTGTCGAGATTGGAAAAGTGGGCGTTGAACAAAGTTGATTTATTTATATCTAAAGAACGGCATTCATATAACTTTCTGTAACTTTCTCACAATGGTGAGCATCGGATACCCGAATATAGATAGCACTCTTACATGTTTTTATTTCTAATCTTTATTTAAACTAATTTGAATTAGATGTAATTATTTGTAGCAATTTTAGCCCTACTGAAATGATTTTCAGGAGAGGAATTTATATTGGACCCATGGTAAGTTACGGATCAATTATCACAAAATTCGATTAAGGGATTTTTGGTGTTAAAAAAAACCTAAATAAGACTAAATGTCAATACAGTATTGAAAATTTGTTTAGCATTTTATATGTTTTAAATTGCTTTTAAGAAAACTGCTTTATATGGAAGCATTGCATTGTGTTGGAACTAGGAAAATAGGTAATAGAAGGAGTAGTGCTTGTGACCATTAAATTTGAACTGATACATGTTGAAATTGAGAGGAAAGAATTTCTCAGGAAAGTCAATAAAAATACGAACAGACCGGAACGAATTTTCCCTGAAAAGCGTTGCACAAAAGAATGGGCTCTTGAGGAAAAACGTGTATTACGAACAAACATACGGGTTTCGGAAATCTAATCCCTAATTTCATCAGAACACATCCCATAGGGAGTCAATAGAGTTGGATACCCTACTGTCACCAGTTAGAAACTTTGTCATCTCCTGCACGCGGTCGATAAGCTTCAAAATATATTTTGAAGCACCGGTTCATACATGAGAGTTGTATTCCATTCCCGGTTGGTACAAATGGTATGGAGATCAGATGAAGTGAAGTATTTCTTGTGTTGTTTTTTAAAAAAACTAAGGCAATTGAATACTTCTTTCGACACCTTAAATATGTATATGTTTTGTCCATCGGATATCACATGGGATTTTCATGCACAGAACATCAAGAGATTCTTATTCCCCAATAATATTACTACATACATTGAAAAAACAAACCAATCCATCCGTTCTTAAATCAAGCCGAAGCGGTGTCAATAGCACGGTAAGTAAAGATTTCCATAAATCAAGTACAAAACGCTTGATTCATGTACGGATTGTTCAAGTGAGTAATACTTTACTTATCCATATTTAATCCCGAATTCGGACTTAAAAAAATCCGAAAACAGGATTGACTTAATTAAAAGCGAAATAAAATTAATCTCCAACTGCGCTTGATTCAAGAATTTCTAAGCTGTTTTAATCTCGATTCGTTCTTAAAATAGTCCGAAAGTGAGATTAAATTGATTCTCACCTTAGCATTTACCACACAGAAGCAGAGAGAATAGTATTATTTTACTTACTCGTTACACATGTTTATTTTCCTTTTGCTGTATTTCGCCCTTTGTTTACAAACGAATTCTAAATTATAAGACACCAGCAGCATGCCCAATATGGTTTTCGTAATTATTCTAATTTGATGTATTTAACTAAATAATTTTAAGCAAGTTAGAGTGCTATATTCGGCTGGGCCGAATCTTTAATACCCTCCACTTCGAATGTGCAATTAGTTTAAGCGTTTGCAGTAAATTTCAGAAGGCTGCTAAAATGGAATCGAAGGAAAATTATGGACCGTATATCACAAAATTGCATAACATTTTTTCTGGCCATATGAAGCTAAACTGGAAGAAAGTTTACCGCGTATTTAATTATTTTTTATATGAGGCCTATGGTAAGTTATGCACCGATCTTCACCAAATTTCACAGTGTCATTTCTAGTTCTATAAAACTGTGATGTATCAAATTTTGTTATGATAGCGTTATTTTTTACGTTTTTAGGCGTACTAAGCTGTTTTGCGGGAGTAAGGTTTATATGGGGCCTAGGGTTAATTATGAACTGATCTTCACGAAATTTCACAGTCTTATTTCTAGTCCTGTAAAACTTATATGTTCCAAATTTTGTTCTGATAGCATTATTTTTTACGTATTTAGGTTTACTAAGCTGTTTTCCGGGAGTACGGTTTATATGGGGCCTATGGTAAATGATGGACCGTTCTTCACAAAATTTTAAAGTCTTATTTCTCGTTCAATAAAACTGTGATGTACCAAATTTTGTAATGATAGCATTCTTTTTTACGTTTTTAGGCGTACTAAGCTGTTTTCCGGGAGTAAAGTTTATATGGGGCCTATGGTAAATTATGGACCGATCTTCACGAAATTTCACAGTCTTATTTTTAGTTCTAAAAAATTTTGACGTACCAAATTTTGTTATGATAGCATTATTTTTACGAATTTAGGCGAACTAAACTGTTTTCTGGAAGTAGGTTTTATATGGGGCCTATGGTAAATTATGGACCGATCTTCACGAAACTTAATAGTTTCATTTCTAGTCCTATTTAACTGTGACGTGCCAAAATTTGTTATGATAGCATTGTTAGTTAGGGTTTTAGGCTTACTATACTGTTTTTCAGAAGTAGGGCTTATATGGGGCCTAGGGTAAATCATGGACGGATCTTCAAGAAACTTTACAGCGTGATTTCCAGTTAAATAAAACGAACTGTTGCGAAATCTTATATCATTCTGTGCATTTTTCCACCATTAATGTTAGTTTTTGTAACAAAATTATCAATTTTTTTTAGGTGGTGGTTCCACATTTTGATTCATAGCTCAGATCCTATTGAACCGATTTTGCTGGATTTCAATCCCAAACTGCTTAGGATAACTACAAGCAATTTGACACCAAGTTTGTTTATTTCTTTTGAGTTTTTCGAAAGTGAGCGTGTTTTCAACAGACGGACAGACAGACGGACATGGCTAAATCGACATAAAATTACTCAAGGACCCAGAATAGATATACTTTATAGGGTCTGAGATGAATAATAAAAAAGTTTCACACGGAATGACAAACTTAATATACCCTCTTCACAACTAATTGTGGTGGAGGGTATAAAAATAGAATATGGGAATTATTATGTCTCATTTTACTAATTAAACATGAAAAAGAAGTCGATAAATGCATAATCCCAACGCCAAACACGTTTTGAAATCACTACGTTTGGCGAGAAATCGCCATATCTGACAGCCCCGATCTAGCCTAAGAAACCAGAGAAATGCGCATAGAAACTAGCTTTTCCCCAACAATGAATTTCAGTGTATTTATCAAAAATAAAAATTGGGAAGTTAGCACGTCAAAGAGAAATTTTATTAACAATAAGATTTATGTTCTTTTGTATTGAGTCAAAAGTGAGCATGTTTTCAACAGACGTAGAAAAGAGCAGACAGACGGACATAGCTAAATCGACTAAGAGTTACTCAAGAGGACTAAGAATATTTATACCCTTTGAGGTCTTAGATGAATATTAAAAAAGTTTTACACGGCATAGCAACTAGTTGTAACGAGTATAAACTATTTAATCCCTTTCGTTTCTTAAAGGACATCTTGAAAATCTGAACTGGACCAGAACTGAACCAAAACTAATCTCAAACTGCATACATACATACATACATATTACATTACATACATTACATTACATACATACATACTATCAAAGTTATTCAAATTTTTATGTAGAAATAATGGATTTAAATACCTTTAAACAATTTTATATGTTTCCCACAAAAAAAAAATTAACGTTTGTATGTGCAAATCTCGATACACTTTACTAATGCTTGATTGTCTAGAAAAAATTTTTGTAAACTTGAAACAAAAAAAAGAACAAGAAATCTCATAAAAGTAAACAAAATCTAACTTTTGAAAACCACCTTCAAAAAAAACTAAAACGATTACCAACAAAATGTAATTTTAGATTCTATTTCCAACAAAAAATTTGAATTAAACTGCAGAAAAAGTAAATATTTTTTTCCTACAACACTTTTCATATCAACAATTTTTATTGCACTTTTTTACCAACTCCACCTACAACGGGTATGACCAACTTTGCCAGTAACAGTTCACAGTTTTTCTTCTTCTTTTTTTCATTTGACTTGTTTGCATGGCTATGAAATCCAATCTTTACCAACCATTATCCTGTTAAATTTGCAACAACAAAAAAATTACAAAAAAAAAAAACAATAAAATAAACTTTAACTAAAAAATTCATATTCCAGAAGTCAAGGTAGCAGCAACAAAACAAAAACCAACTTTAAATGCAACGTGTGCCAAATTGGTTTGGTTGTAGTGTTTTGTTTTTTTTTTTAACTGGTAGGTTTTTTAACAGTTCATCCTCCTCATCATATGAAAAGTGGAAACTGGTATTTCAAGTTCAAGCCTCAGACATGCCAGCTGTCAGTATTGAAATTGCCACAGGATATTCGCACTTTAATACAGGAGATTTTTTTTTTTTTTTGAAGGAATAAAAAGTTGTACTAGTAGTATTGGAAAAAAGGATTAGCCTAACTAAAGCTGTGCCTGTGTAGTGTTACTGTGACTGACAGATAAACAGATAGTTTTACACGACATTTAGACATTCAGACATTTGATATGAATTAGAAAATTGGGAGGAAAAAATGTAAAAAGTCTAGCTATGCTTTTTTTGGGAAGATTTTTTACAATTAACAGGCCGAATTTCTTCTTTTACGTAATAAAAAAAAAATTATTAGAATAAATTTGAAACAGGTATGCCAGGTATATACTTAACTTTCGAAATGATTATTTCTGTGCAGAAACAGCAGGTTTTAAGCGTATGGTCATATTTCAAAATGATAAATATCTATACTTCAGATGTTTTAAGCTTTAAGTCTTAAATCTAAAAGTCTCCCCTTAGAGGCAACAAAGTAAAACAATATATTACCTCATTTATTTTAATTTGCAGCCTCTTTACGCATGATTTAGTTTCCTTTAATTCTGACAGATAAATAGCAGAGGCATAGTCAGCATCAAATATATTCTACGAAGGTCGACCACACATATCTTAAAATTTGCCCACCTCAGGTCCAAGCGAACTTAAATCTTTAATATCCTTAATCGAAACTTGACACTCCACCGAGGGTTGTGCTGGGACTCTTAGGGGGCGTAGTTGAGCAGCTTGAGTATTCCTTTCTCTTGATGCTACATCCTCTGGGAAAAATAAATTCTACGTTGTTTAAACTTGGCGCTAAAAAGTACTGGCATTATTATTTTCCTTACTCCTTGGGGTTAAATGGACTTCATTGAGTTGTACTTCAGCACTGCAAGCATCGGTCTGACTATTGGTGAGGTCTCCATTAGCAAGCTTTTTGTGAGACATGCTTCCTACTTTCGGGATTATTGTCTTTGCGAAAGCCTTACTTTTCAGATAAAAGATTGTTCTTCAGTAAGTAAGCGACCGCCAGTATGGCTTTCGTAAAGGTCCCTCTACTGGAGACTTACTAGCTCTGTTATCGGAAAAATGGTGCCGTTCCATTCACCATTTTGGCGAAAGTAAGGTAATTGCTTTAGATATTCCCAAGGCGTTTGACAGAGTCTGGCATGGTGCACTCTTGTCAAAACTTGCTGCATTTGGTGTCGGTGATAATTTCTCTCGATTTATATCGAGTTTTCTCAGAGATCGCACTATACGAGTTGTTATAGATGGGTTTTCGTCAAACGAGTTCAAGATTCATTCAGGGGTGCCGCAAGGCTAAATGGAGCTGATAATTTCTCTCGATTTATATCGAGTTTTCTCAGAGCTGCTAAAATGGAGCTGTTCAAAATGTCTGGAAAAGCGACAAATGCGAAACAAACGCCTTGCTATTCCCATAAATCAAACAACTCAATTTCTAAAAGCAATAAAGTGCCATTAATACAAAAAGTTGTATCATTTGTTAAAGAAACGACAAAATTTTTTATATATAATCATCCGAAGTGACTCAATTTTACACTTTGCAACAAGTATACATCATAAAGTAGAAGCTTTGGAAAAAATATCTGAGTGGAAAGGTACACTCAAAATATTATGAAGTTAAATTCAAACGATAATTCATTTTAAACAACTTAAAATTCATTTTAAAAACGAATCATTAACATTTCATTTTTATTGATTATTACATTAATTTCTAAATTTTTTATTTATTGAACATCATATTCCTTAAAATTGAATAGTTTTTACTTTTAAAAAATATATTTTAACCGACAAAAATTAAAGTACATAACAAAAAAAAAATACGGAAAAACATTAGTTTTTGGTAGTTTGTTTTTTGAATAACAAACATAAATGTTAAAAAATAAAATTATTCGTAAAATAACTATATTTTAATTAAATTTTAACAGTACGGAAAACGAATTTAATAACCCACAATCAGTTACTGTAATAATTTTATGAGTGTAGTATATCTACCTTTATATTAAGAAGCTCACTTAGTACTTTTGAATTTATTTGCGGAAAATACATATTAAGTGTGATACCTATTGTAACACAGCCACTTAGTATCGTTTTACAAAAACAAGATATAGATCTTCAAAAAGGATCAAGCCTCATCACAACTTTAATCATGAGCCTTGAAGAAATAAAGCCAAAGAACAATTCAAAGCGTTTTGAAAAATGTTAAGTTATTTGCGTTCAAATCGAGGTTCCTATCGAAAAGACAAGATTTGAACGAAATAATCACATCCAAAATGTTGAAGGTTACTGCCGTGTTGTAGGTTACATTCCTATTATTGAATTTATAACAACTTTCCCAATAGATATCCCAAATGTATTGAACATACCTAAACTTCTACCTCAAAGTGTAATCAAGTCATATACAGATACAAAACTGTTAAAACCACAACTAGCTGATGAGCTGATTATATTTGATAAAAGAGATAAGCACCTACTAAGATCTAAACTTAAGCCTGATCTATCAGATAACGTTGAAGATGCTTTAGTAAACTGTGATGAAGATATCTACCCAAATCTAAGAAAAATATTTCAAATTTTCGTTTCAATGCTCGTCAGTAAAGCTAAGAGCGGGTGGTCATTTCCTACCCTTCGTCGAATAAAACCATGGCTCGGATCAACAATGACAGAAGATATACTGTACTGTCTAAATTTCCCTCACAAGGAAATCATAAATTGCTTATTTAAAAAGATTAATGTATATTGAACTGATCTTATATTTTATTTAACCTTTTTGTTGAGTTTTTTTAATTAGGGTAATGACATTTTTTTGGACAAAATTTCTTCATCCCAACACGCGATTTAGTATTGATAATGAAAATAATTTTTTTAGGCCATTTTTGCCAAAAAAGTTTCCGCACCAAATGCAATTTCTAAAGCTCCTCAAAAAAATTTTTTTTTTTTTTAATTTCCATACACATTATATATGGTACATTTATGGTTTATATATGCTATATATTTTAGCCCCCATATTCATAAATGATTATAAAATTTAATAAACGTTTATTAGGGAAAATTTTCATAGAAAATTTGGTTTTCAAGCCTTTATTAAATTTAAAATGTTTTTATGAATACAGGCATATTCATAAAATAAGCAACTGTATAACAAAAATGTAAAGCTATTTTTTGGGTTTAATGAAATAAATCTTAAGTTTAAAGTGAGAGTTGATTTACATAATGGAAAAATATCTTGTGCAACTTTAATAGCTCGTTCCGCGCTGAAATTTATCACTGTTTCATATATCCGCCAAAAAACTCATCTATCACAACATCTATCATTTGCCATTACAATTTAGTTTATTAAAAACACCGCGCAATAGAGTCGCCCTTCTTCTTCCGTACAAACGGTAAGATCTTGTTATATTCATGAAATTATTAGAAAATACTTAAAATTTTGTAATTAAATGTTAATTTTGTATAGTAAGGAGAAAAATTGAAATTCAAAATTTTATCGCGTTTGGTGCGGCAACTTTCTTCACGATCGCGAAAAAGTAATACATAATTTCTTAATATTGCTATGCGATGAAGAATTTGATACTCGCAAAAATTCCAAAAAGTTCTTACCCTAATACACATATTGTTTTTAATAAACTTTTAATAACAAATTTTTTAAATTTTTGTATCATACAAAATTTCACCCCCCCCCCCCCCCCTAAGGCTCAAGCTGGATCCGCGCCTGATATTTACATTACTAAAATCTTCATTATAATTTAAATTTAAAAAGCGAAAACTGGTAAATATTTTTTAAAATCGTTTTGGAACATAAAAATTAAAAAAAAAATTGTTTTTGAAAAACCAAGATTCGAACCAGCGGACTCACAGTTTCTAACCTCAACAAACCCCCGGAATGAAAAACTTATATATACCCTTTTCCACCTGAGGCGAAGGGTATAAAAAGAGTAATTTTGGGATTTCAGCATTTTGAGTATAACTCAGCCATTTTTGAACCATTGTTTAAAAAAAATTATTATTTTGGTCATAACTTTTTCGTTTCTGAACCGATTTTTCCGAGTTTTTCAGAAAATATTTTTTACTAAAGATTTCCGATCTTTTGATATACAAGGGATAACCATAGGCGATATAACAGTCCAAAAAATCAGGTTTTTATACAATTTTTGATATTTAATATTTTTTTAATTAGGCTTAAGTTCATGAAATTTAATTTTCATTAAATTATTTTTGTGAAGAAAGGAATTTTACAACATGAAAATTAATTAAAATTGTTATTGATAATCTTTCATTCTTGACGTGGCTCGGGCTCGAACCCAGGCCGGCAGGTTACCATGACATGTTTCGATCGCAACCACTCGATCTCCTCAGATGGATTTGCCGTCTTACACTCGCAGCCATCGACGACTGCTGACGTCAATAGTCAAACATCAATCCTTAAACCAAATTGTATTTAAACATTTGGTAGATCGAAATTTGCTTTCCTGAATGATTATCCATTTTAATTGATTTTACATGTTTTTTCCTTACTTCTGTTTTTTCGTACTTTTGTCAAGAATTTTTCTTGAAGTCCAAGTACATTTTTTTGTTTTTTCATTTTGTCTTTCTCTTTTCTGTTGACCTTTTTCAGCACAACTTGAAGGACAAATGTACGCATAGAGCTCGTGCCCTAGCTTTAACAATAATTAGTATTGTGGTTATTTTGTTGAACTATTTATGGTTTTTAATCCAAATTTTTAACATTCTTAATTAGGCTTAAGTTCATGAAATTTAATTTTCATTAAATTATTTTTATGAAGAAAGGAATTTTACAACATGAAAATCAATTAAAATTGTTATTGATAATCGTTCATTCTTGACGTGGCTCGGGCTCGAACCCTGGCCGGCAGGTTACCAGACATGTTTCGATCGCAACCACTCGATCTCCTCAGATGGATTTGCCGTCTTACACTCGCAGCCATCGACGACTGCTGACGTCAATAGTCAAACATCAATCCTTAAACCAAATTGTATTTAAACATTTGGTAGATCGAAATTTGCTTTCCTGAATGATTATCCATTTTAATTGATTTTACATGTTTTTTCCTTTACTTCTGTTCTTTCGTACTTTCGTCAAGAATTTTTCTTGAAGTCCAAGTACATTTTCTTGTTTTTTCACTTTGTCTTTCTTTTTTCTGTTGACCTTTTTCAGCACAACCTGAAGGACAAATGTAAACATAGAGCTCGTGCCTTAGCTTTAACAATAATTAGTATTGTGGTTATTTTGTCGAACTATTTATGGGTTTTAATCCAAATTTTTAATATTTTTTTAATTAGGCTTAAGTTCATGAAATTTAATTTTCATTAAATTATTTTTGTGAAGAAAGGAATTTTACAACATGAAAATTAATTAAAATTGTTATTGATAATCTTTCATTCTTGACGTGGCTCGGGCTCGAAACCAGGCCGGCAGGTTACCATGACATGTTTCGATCGCAACCACTCGATCTCCTCAGATGGATTTGCCGTCTTACACTCGCAGCCATCGACGACTGCTGACGTCACTAGTCAAACATCAATCCTTAAACCAAATTGTATTTTAACAAAATACCACAATACTAATTATTGTTAAAGCTAAGGCACGAGCTCTATGTTTACATTTGTCCTTCAGGTTGTGCTGAAAAAGGTCAACAGAAAAAAGAAAGACAAAGTGAAAAAACAAGAAAATGTACTTGGACTTCAAGAAAAATTCTTGACGAAAGTACGAAAGAACAGAAGTAAAGGAAAAAACATGTAAAATCAATTAAAATGGATAATCATTCAGGAAAGCAAATTTCGATCTACCAAATGTTAAAATACAATTTGGTTTAAGGATTGATGTTTGACTAGTGACGTCAGCAGTCGTCGATGGCTGCGAGTGTAAGACGGCAAATCCATCTGAGGAGATCGAGTGGTTGCGATCGAAACATGTCATGGTAACCTGCCGGCCTGGGTTCGAGCCCGAGCCACGTCAAGAATGAAAGATTATCAATAACAATTTTAATTAATTTTCATGTTGTAAAATTCCTTTCTTCACAAAAATAATTTAATGAAAATTAAATTTCATGAACTTAAGCCTAATTAAAAAAATATTAAAAATTTGGATTAAAACCCATAAATAGTTCGACAAAATAACCACAATACTAATTATTTTTGATATTTTTTGTACGGGAGGTACCACGCCCACTTCTCCGATCCCGCCCATTTGTGGGATGCTGTGTATTGATAACCTAAATGTGTGTACATAATTTGAAAACTTCTCAAGATATACAGAAAAAGTAATAAAAATACAACAACAAGGGATTTTTGGAAAAAATTAGAGGTACTCGTGGTTTTTTGCTCATATCTCAGCTATTTGTGGACCGATCTTTCTGAATTTCAATAGCAAGAAATGGTGGACTATATGTGACATAAATGTAAAACAACCTAGCCGCTATCATATCTGGAGTCTCCGGAAAACCCATATCAAACGTAAGACGGACAGACGGATGGAGGGACGGACAGACGGACATGGTTAAATCAAGTTCTCTCCTAATAAGGACCCAGAATATATGTATATATATATATACTTTATAGGGTCTTCGATCAATATTGTAGAAATTACAAACGGAATGACAAACTTATATATACCCTTTTCCAGGTGAAGGGTATAAAAAGAAATAATGTTTTATTTAGCTAATACTGTCGATTAAAAATGTATCCATTACCAGAAGGTTCGACGTTAAAGACGAATATCAACGGCCCTTTTGTAATGATCTGTATTTGGTGGAACTAAAATGTATCCATAAATTAGTGACCTGACCGTACGCAATTGATTCGTTTGAAATATACCAGGAATATGCGGCCAGACATACAAACGCATTATGCTGCAAGACCATTTGAAAACTATATAGAAAATAGAGGTTTAAAAATTTTGCCCCACGCCCAGAATGCGCAGAGTTTATTACAAATAGGTTACGGTTAATAATGAAAAATTATGTCGGTCAAGTGACCCCCCTACTGGCTCAGCAGGTTCCCAATTCTTTACCAAAATGCTCAATCAAGTATTCCAACAAACTGTTGCCAATGGTTGAAACCCCACAAAAAATAGTCTAATAATGTCAAATCGCACGATCTTGGCGGCCAATTTACTCCTCCTCGATTTTAGAAATTTTCTTTCACAAGATCTATTGTTTCTCTTGCTGTGTGGCAAGTGGCACCATCTTGCTAAAACCACTTATTCTCAACGTCCAAATCATAAATTTTCCGCCACAAAAAGCTCCGGATTTTCTCTCTGTAGCGATTTCCATTGACCGATAAAAACTCAAAGTTGGACAATCTTAATTATGTGAATTATGGACTGATTTCAAAATGATTTTGTTACCAGAATATTATGAAAATGTTTGAGGGCAAGAGTTCCTTTATGTAATATATTTATGTATATCATTATTCGAAGGTTTTGTCCTTGAGCTTAAACGTTTATGCAAATTATTTTGAAAATTGCGAGAAGCACATTATGTGCAAGATTTACACTTAAAACCAGCCCGTTATAATATATGTAATCCTTTAATTCCCTGTGAAACTTCGGGCCGCAACAAATGTTTTCCATGGTTTTCTATCAGTGGACATCGTTTTCATCTCATTCCAGGACACGCCATGCTCATGCAACTCGTTCTCAATTTGTCGTCTCCAAGTATTCGCAGGTCTACCAGGTCTCCGGGATCCTTGGAGGTAAATCATGTGCTGGTTTTCTCACTGTGTGTCCTAGCCAACTAAATTTACGCAATCGGATATTCATACTTAAAGGAACTTGATGGGTTAAATTCCACAACTCCAAATTTGATATCGTGGCAGGCCAGAATATCCTTTCAATACGCCTGAGGCAGCGGTTTACAAAAGCTTGCATTTCACTCATTTCACGGCTCGAAATATTCCAAGTTTCACAGCTATACAGAAGCACAGATTTTACATTGCTATTAAAAACCTTGATTTTGGTGTGCACAGAAAAACTTATTTTTCCAATTCAAACAAAAAATTTGTAGAATCAAAAAATTTTTTGTCTAAAATCGGTCCTACAAACAAATTCGCATATTCAAACAATTTATTTGCATTTTGTTTATTGAAAAAAACGCCGATTTTTTCAAACAAATAATTTTACAGAATCAAAAAAAAAAGTTTACTGAAATTCATATAAATTTCAAACAAATAATTTTGCTGAATCAAACAAAAAAGTTTTGGCACAAGCAATGACGCGCACACAAGCAAGCACGGTTGGCGAAGATGAAGCAGAGCAGAGCGGCCGGCTGGCTTTGATACACATTTTTTTGTTGGAATAATTTTTGAACGAAGTCTTTTTTTATACCTACGTACAATGTTTTTCGTCATCACTCACTGTTGCTGTATCCTTTCCTTTGCTAATGAAGAAGAAATGTAACCCAAAAACGGCGACAGACCGACTCGATATTTTTTTCGTCATCATTATATTTTTGTATTTGATGTATTTAAACAAACTATTTGAAAAAATTGAATACGGGATTTTGTTTATTTTTTACCAACTTTGAAACCAACCAAAAATTTATTTTGTTTCTTATAATGTGTTTTTTTTGTTATTTAAAAATAATGAAACGTTTTTTTACCTGCTATTGTTTTTGTTGTTTTTTACTACAAACCTCGTCACGCTATTTTATCATTTTCCTTATTGCTGTACTTTTTTAAAGCGTCCAAAAATAGACTGCATGTGTTTTTTGTTGTAGTTCTTATATTTCACATAAAGAAGTGTTGCTTACAATCAATAAAAAAAATGCAAAAAGACGACAACATTAAAGAGCGTTAAATATTTCATACAAAATTATGAAAACTTCAAACCAATAGCTCGCTTATTAAATTTTTGAAGAGTTGTCCACATTTTTGTTGGTTAAATAAAAATCAAACAAAAATATTGATTGAACCAGTAAAAAAATTTGTAGAAATCAAAAAAATTTTCAAACAAGCGTTTGTTTGAAAATAATTCGGCAATAATTTTTTCTGTGTGAGTTAGATATTTTGAGATCTCCAGAATTTATTAAGCGTGCCATACGCTTGCTTTGCCTTATACAGTCTATTCTGTACATCTTCTTTGCGGCCCCCTGTTTTTGAAATTATACTCCCCAGGTAACAAAAGATTTCAACATGGTCAATGGGTTGGCCCGAAAGCTGAAAGTTCTCGATGCATGAAGAATTTATGCGCATTGATTTGGTTATGTTGATATTAATTTGTAATCCCGCTTTGGCTGCACGTGTAGCAAAGGTTTGAATCTTAGATTGCATGCTAGAGAAGCGGTGGAATAAAAGACAGACGTCATCTGCATAATCAATATCTTCTAACCTTTCATGAAGGCCCCACGAAATTCGATGATGCATATTTATGCAGTGGTTCATAACTACGTCAAGTACTATGTTGAACAGTAGTGGAGACAAGACACAGCCTTGACTTACACCTACGTTTACTTTGATGGGGTTGCTTGCTGTACCCTCATGAAGTATCGAACAAAATGCGTTGTTTTATAGCTCCTTAATAAGATTAATTATCTTCTCGGGAACTCCTTTGCATCTCAGAGCTTCCCATATCGCCTTGTGTTGTAGGGTATCAAATGCACGTAGTAAAGGGGTGAGCGGCCATTCAACCGACTGTTCCACAATTACCCTCAAGCTGTTGATGTGATAAATACATGACTTGTTTGGTCTAAAGCCCGCTTGTTCTGGTCTTAGCTGTGGTTTAATAATGGACGCAATACGATTGTGGAGGATGTGGGCTATGATTTTGTTTACAATACTCAAAAGAGTAATACCCCTCCAGTTGGAGCAATCTTGAAAGTTTCCTTTTTTTGGGAGTTTTATTATAAGGCCTTCTCTAATATCATCCCGAATTTTCTCGTTTAACCGAAAACTTGAAATCAAGGGTTCTAGTAACGTTGCTGTTAGAGTTATGTCTATTTTTAGAATCTCAGGAGGTATTTCAGCAGGGCCTGCTGATTTACCGGACTTCAAACGTGGTTGTTAGAAAGTATTAGGGCACGGATTCGATTTCCGCAAGTAACTGTGGTCTTTTTGACTACAATGGAATACTTTACGTTACTGTTCAAATCACGTTAGAATATAATTTATAGTTGCATTTATAAGACAAAAGAATGAATAGAAATAAAAAAATGTCTCCTTCTTTCCAAAAGTGTGTAGTGTTTGCTCCTGTTGGCGTGAGTGTCTTTTGTCTCGGCTTCAATTACTTCACAAATATTTACACAACAATTCAAGGTTAAGTTATATATTCATAAATGATTCTTAGTTTTATAAATATTTAATCAATATTCCCCTTTTATGAACCCTTTGGTAAATGGGTTTCTGAACACATAAAAATGTTGTTAATGAAACCAAACATTTTTCAATTCCTAAAGTGGCACTTTGACGAATAATTTTCATCTGCAGTTGTTGATACACAGACTAAAACTATCAAATTTAATATTTGTTGGCGCAAGCTAAAATTTTGTAATATTGAATCTGGTAATACGATATTTTTTTCAAATAAATGTTTATTTAGCGGTGGTAACTGTCGAATATCCATACGAACAGCAAAAACCGTTGGTTTGCAACAACAAGAAAAAAAATTTAAACATGAATTTAGGATATTTTATAGAATTTTTTTTGGAGAATATTAAAAAGTTAAACTATAAAAACCAGCTGAATAAATAAAAAAGAAATTAAGTATTATTTTTTGGGAAATATCTTTGATAATGTAAAGGATATTATTTTTAAAGGTTTGAACTTAAAAAAAGGAATAATAATACAAACTAATTATTAAAAACTAGATTCAGCTGTTAAAGGATTTGTTCAGGACTTTTTGTTGTTTTGACTTCAAATGTTAAAAAAAAACCATTCTTCTTGTTTAAGACTTGTTCGCATTTAACCCTAGAAAGATAAAATGCGTAAGTTTAACTTAGCATGAATACGTGGCTGTGCACTTTAGACATTTCAGTCGTTATGTAGACCTTTTGTGAGGCACACACGTTGATGCGGTAGGTACTGCCAATTTCGAAATATAACGAGCTTGTGAGTCAAAATAAAGCAGGTTAGTGATCAGTTTTGAAAGGAATATGATTTTTATGTAGATTCCTGAAGATTTTGTTTACTCAAAAAGCTTTTCTCCTTTCTCATAATAAATATAATAATATAAAATATAAAAAATATACACATATTTTCAATTTCGATATTTTTATCTAATATATACGTAAAAATATAATCCACACAGTTTTTTCTAAAATAATCAAAAAATACATATCTTTAACGAAATTGGTGATATAATTATCTTTCAAGGGTTAAGCATTTATTTAGTGTATCCATTAAAAGCCTGGGGCCTAATTCTGGCAGTCGTGATCGAGTACTTACTCGATTCGAAAGCAATTTTGTTTCTAATTCTTTCAGTCGATACTGAAAGAATCGATCACGAGTGCCAGAATCAGACCTCTGATTGGCTCTCGAGCATCGAGAATAAATATGATTTTTAAATATGGATTTTTAAGCACTTTCCAAAGCATTTATTAAGCTTAGAATTTTGTTAAGATTTGATTGTTAATTTGTAGACGAACCCTTCAGAAATACATATGGGTCATTGGCCAAACTAAGGATGGATTTCCATGACACCGCGGACTTTTGAGTTTCTTCTTTAATTTCTAACGTTGAGTTTGGCTTCGTTTTCCTGTTCATGGTCTTTCCAACGGAGTCTTGGTTGCCCACTTTTGCATTATTAATTCGCACAACATGACCAAGCCAGCTTAATCTTTGGATTTTTACGCGTTTCACTACATCGATGTCAGCGTTTAGCTCATTAATCTCCTGGTTCATAAGATACCAATATTCCTCGCCTACACACATTGGCCCATTTATCTTATGAAATATTTTTCTCTCGAACAATCTAAGAAAAACTTAATTTGCAAGTAGCCATGCCGCTGCTTCGTAAACTTTGTCTGCAGAGAGAGTCCTTTGTTCTTAAATGGTTTGCTTAGCCCAAAGAAGCATCTATTAGCATGTATAATATTCGTTTTACTTCTAAATTGACGTCATTTGTTTTGTTTTATAGCAGTACCGAGGTATACAAATGCATCTACTACATATCTCGAAGTTGAGGTACCCAGCGTACACAGATTGTCCTAAACTCGTGGAGTCTATATTCGCTGTAACCATCAACATAGTCTTGTCGTCATTTACTGCCGAACCCATTTCTTCTAAATCTTTCTCTACATTTTATGCAAGCAATATGTAGCTTTTGGTAAAAATAATGTGGTTTTTCTATTTACCAGCGTTTAAACAACTGCATTCAAAGTAGAAAAACTGCCATTTCGTTCACTTCTTTATTTGTCATTGGCCAAAAAAACTTGTTGCATTTACTTTAGATTCATTAAATGTAAACAGTCGCTGTCAAACGAACTCAAAAAGCGCAAAGTTGTACACAGATTTTCGTCTTTTTTTTCGACAGTTTTTGGTTTCGACTGCAGTTTTTTAAACCCTTAAACGAACGACCTTCCCCAATAAAATATTAAAGAGGTGGCTTGACAGACTGTAACCTTGCTTGAAGTCATCTTGCACAATCTGATTAGCTTTGCAGGCAGGCCGAATTCAGATATGGCCTCAAGCAACTTTGCACGTGTCTGACTTTTAAACGACGAATAGATGGTAACTGTCGATCTGTGTCTCATGGGTTTTCTCCAAAATTTTGCGTTATTTTGCCAGGTCTAAATCCACACTGATATGGGCGCAGAAATGCAATGTAAAGGGTAAGAGAAATATGGAGATCAAATACATTATCTATTGGAAAACATCCAACCCAAAGTTTTTAAGACGTGTATTAAACTTATCCTGTTTTACGAATGTTAGAAGTGGGGTCTTAAGCAAAAATCTATTAACAAGATGCAAGCTTTTACGAACAGATGTCTAAGAGGAAACGTGCCATATTTCTGGCGCAACACAATATCAAACGCAGACCTTTATCATTTAACAAACCAAAACACAGTTCATAAAGACATCAGAAGAAGGAAATATACTTGGATATGCCACATATTAAGAACAGCTCTTACATATAATCCGAATAAAAATCGGTACAGAGATAGATTGAAGAAACAACAACATCACTACAAAAGAAAGTAAACATACATTATTTTGATGTTTAAAAATTTTAATGAGAAACAAAAATTCCCGAATTCTATTTGTTAAAATTATTTGGTTAAATCAAATTTTCAAAGTAGAATGATTACGAAAACCCCATATTATTCTGCTGGTGTCTTATAATTGGAGAGCTTTACTGTAAACAAAGTTAGAAATACAACAGCAGAGAATCAAACATGTGTAACGGGTTAGTAAATAATAATATTCTCTCTTTCTCTGCTTCTCTGGGATAAGTGTTCTTTCGGATTATTTCAACTGCGAATTCAGGATAAAATCAGGTTAGAAATTCTTAAATCCAGCACAGTTTGAGATTGACTTTTATCTCACTTTTCAATCAATCCCGTTTTCGGATTATTTTAAGTACAGGGCACTTGAATAATCCGTTCTTAAATCAAGCATTCTGTACGTGATTTAAGGAATTCCGTACTTGCCGTACTATTGACACCACTTTGGCTTAATTCAGGTACCGATTGCTTGTTTGTTGTTTTCCGTGTAGAGTTCGTTGGAATTCTTTAATTGAAACCTTTTACTTCTTAGATGGAGATTTGAGAAACATCGTCATCAATTATAAAAGCATAATTGTGGGATATCAAATTGTTTATATTTGTCCTGGTCAGTTTCGGCTTACTGAGCTACCTAATAAGGAGCGGCAACCGTTTTTTTATGTCAAAACTTTTAATTTTCAAAAATTGTATACGCAACAAACCTTTAGAATGCAAATTCAACACCACGCGGCTGGAAAATCTTATTTGAGAGATCGTTTGGTCCATTTATTTTATTGACAATGTGTTGGCAATGCAATTTAATTGTTTTAAAAACGCTTGCCGCTCTTGTTTAGGTAGCTCAGTTAGAAGGAAAACAGTTTTGTCTCATATGTGACGCAATCTAAACAATTGATATTTCTGGTACAAAAACTAACATAACTTGGAGGCGGATTGCACCAAATGCCATGGACGCCTAAAACCCCACGCTCCAAAGCCCCCTTAGTATGCCTGCTAGCGTAACGTATAGTGATATTGTAGTAAAATGTACAGCCTTTTCAACTATATTGACCGCTACAATATGCAATTTCTACCACAAGCAGCGGATTTGCGTCCCACTAACAATTTTTAAGCACGACAAGACGATTGACGAACGATAATGAAGTAGTTTTCGTACAAACTTGAGCCCCACTATGAAATATTATGCGACCACAAATGTCAAAATCAGTCACTTGTGTTGTATTTGTTGACGGAGGCATTTTGTTGGAATATTAAATGAAATATTTTCTTTACACACCAACATTCAAATTTATTTATAACTAGCATTTTACCCGCTAATTCGTTAGCCTCTCCTTTTCCTTCGTGGACATATTTTTATGCCAAAGTTTAAATTTCTAGGTTTTAACAAAAAAGTCCTTATATTTTTCATCTCATACGTTGATATTCACACAGGACTTTGCACCTAAAATTTTGTGTTTCTTAGTTCAATATTAGAGAAAATTCAGAAAGTAGCACTCATAGAACACAAAACCTAATGAAAGAAAGTTAATTTCCCGTATTATCCTTTTTGATCCTTTTTTTCTCCCCTTTATGTATAAAAAACTTCAAAGTATATGTCAATCAATGGAGAAAATATTTTGGTTTAAAAGATAGTTGGCGTAACAAAAAATTTCCAAAATATGTACAGGGTTCACGCGTTTCCTCCTCAAAAGGACCTAATTTCAAAAAAGTACCAGAAACCTGTCCTCTTTTTTTGTAATGAACAATAATAAGTATTAAATTTTTTGAATCTCTTTAAGTTTTGGATTTCCGAGGTTAGCGGGATCGATTTGTCGAGAGGCCAGCCTTCGGTTAGTAAGCTTTTTTGCTTCAGAAGTTTACGATGTGCGATGAGGAATCAGTCAGTAACTTTACAATTTGATATTATATAGATACATGGAGAAAAATGTTTTGAAAGAAAGTAACGTAATTAGGAATGATTTTCACACCTTTAACGTTCAAATTTCGAAAAAGTACCAAATCTGTATTTGAATTTTTTAGATAAGCCACGAATGTGAAAAAGTACTAGACACCCATCCGCTTATTTTTTTAATGAACAATAATAAGTATTGAATTTTTTGTACCTCCTTTAGTTTAGAAGGAATGAGATTAGCGGGATCGATTTGGCGACAGGCCAGTCACCGGTCTAAATGTCAACCTTTTAGATTCAGGCGTTTAGGCTGTGCGTTGAAAGATAAATATTTGGAGAAAAAATCTTTAAAAAAAAGTAACAAACTTAGAAACAGTTTTCACCCCTCAAACGTTCGGATTGCGAAAAAGTACTAAAAATATATTTCTATTTTTTAGATAAGTTACATATATTATATAATTTTTATTTCTCTGCGTATTACTTTAAAAGCAAGATGGTGGACAAAAAAGTTCCGAAATACAGGTTTTACCCATTTACTACCTAAAACGGCCAAATTTCGTAAAAGTACCAGACACCTATTTGCTTTTTTTATTTAATGCACAAAAATAAATATTAAATTAAAAGAAGTACCAGTTTAATTTAAAAAAAGGAGCAGTTAGAGAACAAAAGAGTACCAAAAAATCCCTGTTGCAGATTCTCATTCACTCAAGAATTTGCATGTTTTATTTTATGTTTATAAGTCCAATAATTACGGATATTCAAAAAGTACCAGTTAAAGAACGTAAAAGTACCAAAAAGATCCCTCTGACAAATTAGCATTCATTCAGGACCTTGCATGTTTAATTTTATGTTTCTAGGTTCAATACTAACGGAAATACAAAAAGTACCAGCTAATGAACAAAAATTTTCCAAAAAGCCCTTTTACAGATTCTCATTCACTCAGGACATTGCATGTTGAATTTTATGTTTTAAGGTCCAATATTAACGATAATTAAAAAAATACCAGTTGTAGAAGAAAGATATTTAATTCCCCGTATTTCCCTTTTTTTGGTACTATTTTTAAAGTATTAAAGTGTTGTAGTGGGGGCTAATAATTTAGAAAGAATATGTCAATGAATAAAGAAAACCGTTTTTTAATAAAAGTACCAAAAATAAATACGATTTTCACAACTTAAAAGTTCGAATTACGAAAAAGTACCATATTTGTATTCGTATTTTTTTGATAGGTTTCGAATGTGGTATAAACTTTATTTCTATGTTTATTCTGTTGTGACAATAAGAAGCTAAGAAGAAGTGAAAGTGCTGGGAACTATAGGAAATTTTCTGGCATAAGCAAGTCAGGTCGAAACAAACAATAAGCTACATTTTAAAGATATTTTCTTCAAAACATAATGTAAACATATTTCCAAATTATAATCCCAATTTTAAAAAGAAAAAAGTTATTTATTAAATAAAACAGAAGGTCAATTACGGGCTACCCTGTAGTTACCTGACAAACTACGAATGGAATATATCAATAATTCCTGCCAACAGAAAATAATGAAATTTTCACTCATGCAAAAATTAAATTATTAAGCCCTAATGACCATTAACATGCGCATTTACCACCCAAAAAACGGTGGTTAGAAAAATGCCAATTCAAAAAGTCGTAATAACCTGATGTCCTCCTCTGTGCTAAAAAGCACAAGCATAAGAACGATAAAACATCATTCCTCATCGAAGCTGACGATAATGATGACGATGAATGTGAAATTTAGATTATTTTGCAAAAAATAGAAATAAAACTGAGGCTGATTACACATTTATTAAAGATCTAATGAGATCTGAAATGTAACAAAGTAAAGGAAAATAAAAGGCACTGGATAAAAACCAAAGGAACAAAGGCAGAAACTACCCCAGCATTAAAGAATAAAAATCCTCAAAGGTTTTATTGATGCAGGGTTGAGAAATGCAATTGAGGTGAGTGGCATATGTAAATGGTTGTGTGTGTGTATGTATTGTATGTGTGGTTGTATATGCATTTTGAGGATAAGGGTTTATTTGTGTGTGCCTGCGTTTTATATAAAAAAAAATGTGTGCAAATCTCTGAAAGGTGTACAAAGCCGCGTACGTCTCATATGTGCGATTTGTTTTGTTGTTTCGTAAGGGTTTTATGGATTATTAAGGTTTTTATTTCATGAGATTTGAGTTGAATTTGTGCCACCGCTATAAACCCAAACCCGAAACACCATCCTGAAACAGTAGAGTGAGTATGACGGTGGCAAATGATGATTTTGCAATTCTTGGCTTTGATTTTGTTATAAATAAAAAATAAAAATATAGTGGCTTTGTATGGGCACATGTTCATTTCATCCACACTCGATTGCATTTTTTTAATCGTCTGTGAAAGAAACAAAAAAAAAACGCACATACACTGATACTCAGATTCAGATACAAAATCTACGGAATTGATTTAAAGGTATGAGAGAGGTAGGTCGTGTTGTCGCGTGCCTTTGGAAAAATATTAAAGTTTTTAGTGGAGTATTTTTTTTGCCCTATTTCCATTTAACCGAAAAGGTATATCCTGCTTTATAGCGATATGTATTCCTGTAGTTTTTTCAAGGATTTATAATGAAATGTTTTAGCGTATGTTTAAATTTTTCTTTATTGGTTTTGTTTTCTATTTGTTTCGTTTTTTTCTTTCGCAGGTTTGCACAATTTTCTTTTTTGAACCTTTTATATTTTCTTTGTTGACATTGATGTTTTATTATGACCTCAGGCCTGCGATTTATTGATGTTATTTTTTAAATTTAGAGAGTTTTTCTTCGCGCTGTTTGTGTTTATTTGGGTCACGCGTTGTAAAAATAATATTAAAATTTTTTAATAAAAACGAAATATAAAGAAGTTTTTCATTTTAAGTAAAAATACACAAAATCATAATAATAATCTAAACTAAACTATAAAGCAGAAAAGTTTGTATGTTTGTAAGAGGTAATCTCCGGAACTGCCGGTCGGATTAAAAAATATCTTTAACAAAATAAAGAATGGAACATCCTAATGTTCCACTAAAGTGCTTAGGGCAGAGTCCAGTGAAGCTAAAACTCCTATTCTAACCTCACTCTTAACTCAAAAACTAAAAGAAACAGACAAAAAAGTGGTACTTATCGTTGTTATTTAGAAAAATAAGCGGACAGGTTTCTGGTACTTTTTTGAAATTCGGACCTTTTAGGGAGAAAACGGGTAAAATCTGAATTTTGGTACTTTTTGTCACCCCATTTATCTTTTAAACCAATAATTAAAAAAAGAAACATTATACCACGTTCGGAACTTATCTAAGAAATACAAATTCGGTACTATTTTAGAAATCCGAACGTTAAAGGGGTGAAATTCGTAACTATTATTGGTCCTTTTTTACAAAGAATTTTTTCCATTCTTTGCCTTATACGTATTTAATAGGCTCCCACTACAATATTGAAATTTTTTATACTTTTAATGGTGAGAAAAAAAGTACCAAAAGGGAAATTAAATTTCTTTCTTTAGCTTTTTTGTTCTAAAGCTGGTACTTTTTTAATTATCGTTAATATTTGACCTAGAAACATAAAATTCAACATGCAATATTCCATATAAGACTCTATGGAGAACTCTTTGGTACTTTGACAGTCTTTAACTGGTACGTTTTGAATTTTCGTTCGTATTGGACTCAAAACATAAAAATAAGCATGCAAGGTCCTGGTTGAATGATAATCTTAAATGGAATCTATTTTGTACTTTTTTTGTTTTTTTAACTGGTACTTATTGAATTTCCGTTAATATTGGACCTAAAAACATCAAATTACACATGCAGATCCTGAGTTAATGAGAATCTGTAAGAGGGAATTTTGGTACTTTTTTGTTCTTTAACTGGTACTTTTTGAATTACCGTTAATATTGCACCTAGAAACATAAAATTAAAAATGCAAGGTCCTGAGTGGATGATAATCTGTAAAAGGGAGTTTTTGGTACCTTGCATTTCTCTTACTGGTACTAACTCAGGCTAGGGTTCAGGGCCGCCAAACCTTCTATATTCAGAAAATATGAATTACCTTTTAAGAAGAGATCTATTAAAGCAATAGTTTTCGTACTTAAAAGAAAAAGAAAGCGAGTTTAACATGAGTACGCTGTTAACCCTTCATTCCGGCTTCAGCCTGTCTCTACGCTCGACCCACCCCTGACCGAATGTCAAAGCGAATATCTAACAAATTTCAATGAAATTTGAATAGATAGATTAGCGTAATAAAAACACACAGGGTGATAGGAATAGGAAGGGACAATTTCTATATTGATGAAATTTAAAACTTATGTACTTAGATCGATCTACACACAATAAAATAAACAGGCTTTATATTATTTATGGTGATTTAAAAATGTATTCTGGGCGGGGAACGCCGCGGTAACGGCAAGAATTTAATAAACCTTTGATTTTCCTTAAACGTTTTCCATATCGTCGCAGGAATTAAAGAACGCTGTAACAAAACATAAAATATTTACCAGAGCCAAAAAACCTGTATGAAAGAAAGTAGAAAAAAGTTCATATCACAAAAATTAATTTTTTCTGATAAAAATAATGCAAAAAAACGCATTTTCGATTTTTTGTCAGTTACAGCGTTCTTTAATTCCTGCGACGATATAAAGAATATCCGAATTTCATTTTTCTAGTTGGCTTCGTTCAGCTGCTGTCGTACATTAATCCTAAATATGGGAAGAGATTTCCCTACGGGAAAGGGAACTATCACCAAACTTGTCAAGTGACAGTTCTTAAGTGGTAGTGACCGGTTTAAGTTCTAATACTTTAAATGAAGGGGACTTGTCACTTTGGAAACTTTTTCTAATTTTGGAATAACTCACTGAAATAACCTAAATCGACACTTTAAATTTCGGTTAAAATAATGCCTGCCGAAGATTTTGTCCCGAGTGAAACATGTTAATATTACAGATATTTTGGCCATTTATTACTGAATTCCAATAGCAAAAGTCTTTAAATTATTTGCAATCGAAAAATATAATATCCTAGCTCCTAACTTATTTATGGTCTTAGGAAAACCCTCTCGGACAGAGAGATAAAGTTTAATCAATTCTTATACCCTGCTAAGGAGTCCTTAGATTAATATTAAAAAAGTGTAAATGGAATGACAAACATATTTTCGTATATCCTTTCCACTTGTAATGAAGTAAATGAACCCTTCGAATCCCGTCGGATTCTAGAGCCCACAAAACGAGACATCTCCCGCAGATCTCCGGCAGATGAACCTTTTACCCAGTCATCTCAGCCTGCTGTTCTTTTGATTAGAACAGTGACACAGAAATTGCTCAACTGTCTCTCTTTCTACTTTTTCCTCCGAAAATTTAGTTCCCATTACCTGCGCCATCCTGCAGCGGCCTGTGATAATACCTTGTATGTTTCTAACGCACCCATTTTTCCGGTTTTCGTTAGCACCGGCCATAATGTCCGCGATACTCTGCAATCCGTTTTATTCCTCCAGGCCCGATTAGTTCCGCTTAGAACACATTGTCTTATAAAAGCCTTTGGGAGATCTGACTATCTCCATACAATCAGGATTCTCCATTTTTGGTACTTTGAGGGAAATTTTTTTACGCCTCCAAACGAAATAAGTTACTAAGATACATTAAATTGGAAATCTGGATGAGATTATTCACAGATTGATCAAAAAATAAAAGATTACGAAAATCCGAACTTCAAAGTCGGAAAGTGGAAAAACCGATTACTTGGATTTATTAATTTAATGTTACAAATCTGTGGCATTATGACAAAAAATCTTAAGTCAAATGAAACAAGTAAGAAAGTACAAATAAGAAAGTATACACAGAAAGTGATTGTGAGTCGATCGGTATACCTTAAGGTGGGTCTAGGACCAATATTTCAAGCTGTTACACACATCAGCATAAATGCATAATATCCTCTCCATTATTGTTGAAAAGTTGAAAAAATTTTTGTTAATCTTACAAATTTTCATTAAAAAAAAACATTAAAAACATTTAATGTGCTGTTTCCAGGTGACAGGCAGTTGATTGTGTAGAAAAATTTATATGAAAATCACTCGGTTTTTTTGAGTGCTTTTTATATAAATTTTACTACAAAATCAATTGCTTGTCACCTGGAAACAACACATAAGTTTTTCAAATTTTGTATTAAAAACTAAATTTTTCTGTAATTTTGGTTTATGCGAGTTTTTTTGTTGTTATCTTATCTCGACTTAAGATGTTTTGTCAAAATGCCACAGAAATACAACATATCGTCAGCTCAAAATTGGTTTGGCGCATATGCCAAAAGTCGGAGTGGAGAAAAACGACAAAGAAGATTTACATGAAGATTTCTCAAAATGTACCCGATAGAATTTTTTTATATTTTTACCACTGCTTCCGGTATATGTTTTGAAGAAAAATGTAAATTTTTGCGCACTTTCATGAATAAAGTTAGAATTAAATAGTATTTTTTTGAAAATGAAAAACATTGTTTTGTGCCGCATACGCCACTTTTCTAAAAAAAAAAATTAAAAAAGTGGCTTTTTGTGCTGCATACGTATACTTACTGCGTGAGTGACTGACTCATTCATCATCGTACAGCCTAAACGCCTGAAGCTAAAGACTTGAAATTTGGGCCGGAGGTGGATCTCTCCCCAAATCGATCCACTAAGAAAGGATTTTTAAAAATTTCATGTTTAGGGGGGTAAAAAAGCATAAATTCGGAAACCTTTTATCTCCAAAACTAAAAGCGATACAGAAAAACTGTAATACTTCTCGTTGTTCTTTTGAAAAATAAGTGGGCAGGTGTGTGGTACTTTTTTGAAATTCGGCTCTTTTAGGGTGAAAACGGATAAAACCTGAATTTTGGTACGTTTTTTTCAGCCCATCTATCTTTTGATCCAATAAACCTAGAAATAAAGTATACCACATTCGAAAAATACGAATACAAGTTTGGTACTTTTTCGAAATTCGAACTTTTAAGGGGTGAAAATCGTAGCTATTTTTGGTGCTTTTTTACAAAACATTTTGCATTTTGCAATTTTTGATACTATAATGGGGCGAAAAAATAGTACCAACATGGGAAATACGGGAAATTTAATATATTTCTTCAGCTTTTTGTTTCTACAACTGGTATTTTTTAATTATCGTTAATATTTGACCTCAAAACATAAAATGCAAGATGCAATGTCCTGAATGAATGCTTTATATCTCAGAAACCACAAAAAATTTCGCGAAACAGATTTTGGATTCAAAAAGGGGGTATTCAAAATATATATACCCAATATCTAAATCAATTTTTTTTTTAAATGGTCGGTAGGTCAAACCAATTCTGAGCTGACGATATGTATAAATCAATTCAAATAGATAATCATTTCAAAAAAGCAAAATGCAATGGCGGTGAGTGTTAAACGTCAAACCCTTCTGAAGAGATTGTGTGGTTACAATTGAAACATGTTAGGGCAACCTGTCCGTGATAACCTGGGTTCGATTCCCAGCTCAGTCAAGAATGAAAAATTATCAATAAAAAAAAAAATTTTATTTCATTTCATGTTGTAAAATTTCTTTCATCATAAAAATAATTTAATGAAAATTTAGTTCAATGAATGACTTGCGAATACAAGAAAAGTTGAAGCATGCGCAACGTATGGATAACATAAACTGTAGGATTATCTGAGAAATTTGTTTTTTTACCATTGTGGACAAACTGGAGGACTGGGAATAATGGACCATACCTTATTTTAAAGACAACTATCCCAGTTAAGTGTTAAATAATTAAACTTTAATAAGATCGTGCAATAAGTTGATTTAAGTATTAAAATTTGGATTAAAAATTACAAGCTATATTCTAACCAAAAAGTCCGTTCTAGTAAAAAAGAACAAAATCTCTGGCGGGAATTGAACCCGTAACCCCGACACCAATAGTCTAGTTCATTTCTACATGGCCTACCGAGGCACCCACGATTATAGAGATATTGTTGATATTGACCATTGTTGTATTTACTTTTTTTAGTATATCAAATTACCACTTTCTTAACTTTCTTTAATCTTAAATTTAGTTAGATAATTCTTTATTTTAATCAGCTTCAGTTACCCGGGCGTGTGCTGCTATTTAATTTTTGTATTGCACACTTAACCAAAAATCCAATGAAAATGTACGTTAAGCAAACGAATTACGTTAATTAAAATATTTTAGTTGGCTCAACGAATTATTCGTTAGTATAAAGAAAATATTACCTAATTAAAATAAAATTTTCATTATATTAACGAATAATTCGTTGGACGAAAATATTTTAATAAACGAAATTCGTTTGCTTAACGAACATTTTCATTGGATTTTTGGTTCCGTGCAAGATCAAGACGAATTCATAGAGGTTACGGTATCAGACAGCACGGGGAAAGTTATGCTGGCTGTAATTTTTTTTATAGGGATTTTTACGTAAAGAATACCTTTAGCTACACACAAAAAAAGAGAAAGCTAACTAGCTCTCTCTAATGATGCGGTCGGTATGAATTCGCCTTGAGCGAGATTCAAAAGTGTTAATATGTATATAAAATTTTTTTTAATCGTAAAATTTTTGCAAAATTTAAATATCGCAAATTCAGTTAAATCTATTTTATTCATTATTAAAATACTTTTAGCAAATTCATTAAAAAAGTTAAGGTTAAATTCCCATTCCTTTATTTTTTGCACAACCACTTTACCTTCACTTTCATTACAACACAATAAAGTGTATTCATGTGCATGTATGTATGTGTTTAATTGTGTGTATGTGTAAATGTACTCTACTCAATTCATTTATTCACCTTTATTACAGTTGTATGACTACAAAAGATTCGATGATTAATGCCACAAAAAGCAAACACAAACCCAAACCTGTATACAAGAATCAACCCAAAAGAAGATCCAGACAAACGACCACCAAAATCAAGGTAAAACTTCCAATACAATTTAAGGGATGCAATCAACAACAAAACAAAAACAGCATAAAGGGAATTAAAATTAAAAACAAAGGCCGTTTTTATTCGAAATTATATTGTGATAAAAGGTAGAAACAAAGAAATCAAAGCTAAAACCGTCAACAAAGAGAGATCCGTAGCCGGCGTAGGAAATGAAAATAAAAGTGCGTCTAGCACGAGTCATTGAGTAACGGGAATAGAAGGGGAACAATAATTCTGCTGATTAAACAAAATATAAAATCAAACGAACACACATTGAAATACAACAGAAATGTGCAAAATTTTTAGGTTTGGTGAAACAACACGTGCCCAGAAAAAAGGTGAGTTTGACTTGGAAAGGTAAGAGTAGCAGGACGAGAGCAAAAAATATCAAAAAAGAGTGAAGACAGAGAGAGAAAAGTAAACAAAAAAAAATTTACATGATATTGAATTTACAAATATAAAAATACAGCTGATGATGATGCTGTAATTAAAACAAAAACAACTACTCCTGCTTTTAGTAACACACACACACATACTCACTACCTTATAAATTTACATATGATATCCTTGTGTAAATCAAATTTGCATTTGTTGTTGTTGGACAACAACTGGAATTGTATAAGGGTGTAAATCTGCTTATGGACTAAGATTTGACTGCTTTTTTTGGTTTAGAGTTTTTGTATTTGAATGAAATGAAAAAATTTGTCATTGAACTAAAATTTCAATTCAAGGTGGTTGACTTTTTCTATATTTCTTTGTTAAAATACGAGAAGGAGGTGGACATGTTTTTTATTTTTGTTGTTTTCCTGCAATAAATCTTTCAAAAAATAATGTTGACTTTTTGAATTACTAGTTGTTTTTTTCGGTTTTGTATGATGATGTTTGACCATTTTTGTAAAGAAAATTTCTAGAATTTTAATAAAAAAAACATAAAGAACCGGTTGAATTTTGTTTTCAACTGTTAAATGAATTAATTTTTTTGGGAAATGTTATGTTTATGGAGGGAAAAATCATCAGTGAAGGTGAATTTAAAATAATAAAATCATAAAGACTTTTTGGTTGTCTCTATTAGACGGTTAATCACCCAAAACCGGTCGTGTTGTGTGACTCGTGGCACCATCTTGTTGAAACCATACATCGTCCAGTTCATAATCTTCAATTGAAGGCCAAAAAAAGCTCGGTTAACATACGGCCAAAGCGCTCTGCGACATGGAATCGACCAGATCGGATTATTCGCCATACTTTCACTTACAAAAGCGATTTTTTCGGCAATAAGCACATGGGATAATACAGAGACCACATCTGTAACGCTTCCAGTCTCTTTAAATTTCTTAAAAATCTTGCCAATTTCTTGCACAGTAGGTCGACTAAAACGACTTTAAGCACCACGTTATGCTCGAAAAAAAATTAGTTTAGGCACTAACAACTTATTTCGAATTTTGGCGGTGAAGCCCTAATATTGGCCAAAGTGAAACGCTAGTAAAAAGAAAGAAAGTCGTGAAGGTCATCCTAAGTCAGTTGTTTTCGAGAAAACATTAATGCTGGGCAAACGGGTAAAGCAAGATCGGCATATGATATATAACGAGATTTAATCATCCAGGGCGCTAGTATGACGATCATCAATAAGATGTTCCATGCATAACCAACTTGGAACATAAATACCTAAGATTTTTCATACTACTCTATCATGACATACACTCAATTCACACGGAGGCATTTACGACGTCGCTTTTTCCACGTCTCTTTTTGTTTGAGTTCTTCTTGTAACGTTTTAAACTTTTTCTTACTTAAAGTGTCAGGTTTAAAAACAGTAAGACCTCGATTATTTTCCCACTGTGCGACACGGTTTTTCACTCATGATCAAACTGACCAAATCCTGAAAATATAGCTTCAAAAAATATACGTATCTCTCAGTTTTTCTAGATCAATTGGTTTCTCGTTTTTACGCGCAATTAAATTTTTAATGTGAATCCACCTGTCTTTCACTTGGGGAAGTTTCAAGTACACCTACACCAGCTTACTCTTCTCAGAAGTAATGAGTAGAAAATAAGCAAAATCGGTCCAAATCGGTTTCAAAGAGTATGACTACATTTCTTAAATTGAAATACAATTTCATACATTATTATTATTATTACTAGGATCGACCAGTGGCCGAAATTCAACCACTCGACATTTACTTTCGAGAAAGCCAGTTCGTTATACAACAAAAACGTACACATTTTAAGAGAACGGCAAAAATTCACTATTCACCCAACTTTGTACGTTTGTCTGTAAGATAAATTAAAACGCTTTTCAAATACCTTAATTCAAAAAATTTAGAAAAAAAATATATTGTGCATATCTACACACAAATTCCTTTAAAACGATATATGTTTCATTAAAATCGGTGAGCGATAAGATACTTAAAAATCAACCACAAAAAAATTGTTCCCGTATTTATATATAAGATTATTATAGAGCTACAATATATAAAATTGTATTAAAATTTAAGAAATCTGATCATACATACAATCGATACGACGATACAAGGAGTGCTGTGAGTACGACAATTGTATTTCAAAGTTGTTTATACATAATCTGTTGTTGTTAATAGTCCTGCATGGCCTTTGATTTTTTAATACTGACTTCCAAGTCAATAAGTTTGTACACAGAAAAAAATTTTGCACCAGTAAAAGCATTAATCAAAAATAAAATCTGTTTTAATTAAATTTGAATCAAGTGAATTAAACGTTTAATCAAGTTATTTAAACGTTTAATTAAGTGTCTTAAACGTTTAATGGATATTATTAATTTGTTTACTGTTGCAAATTAATATTGTTAATTAAACGTTTAATACACTTGATTAAAAGTTTAATTCACTTGATTAAACGTTTAATACACTTGATTAAAAGTTTAATTCACTTGATTAAACGTTTAATTCAATTGAAATTTTTAATTAAAACTGATTTTATTTTTGCTTAATGCTTTAACTGGTGCAACATTTTTTTCTGTGTACAAACTTATTGACTTGGAAGTCAGTATTCAAAAATCAAAGGCCATGCAGGACTATAAACAACAACAGATTATGTATAAACAACTTTGAAATACCATATTGTGGTTGCCTCTAAAAATGTTATGGTTAAATAAGATAACAATTTGTTTTCAAATTTACAATAGTATTTTCGTCTTTTTCAAGAGCAACATACTATGGTTAAAAACCAACTATGCTATTGTAAGTGTTTAACATATTTTAGTTATTATTGGTCATAACATGTTTGGAGGCAACAATAATATGGCTGGGGCTTCTTGATGGAGGCCAAATTTAACCATAATATGGTTACCGTTGATAATAATATGGTTATATTTAACATAATCCCCCGTATTTATAAACGATTTTTAAATTTAACAAACGTTTATTAAGGAGAATTTTCATACAAAATTTGTTTTGTAAATCTCTATTTAATTTAAAATTTTTTATAAATACAGGCGATAATGTTTAAAATTTTCTTTAAAAATAGTTTGGTTGAAGGTGACCATATTTTTTCTCTGGGTGAATAATTTAAAAACTTTGACTAGATCTGAATTTCTACATAATAAAATGTCATATATTTTGTTACGACTGGGATATTAAATTTCCTGATGGTCCTCCAATTTAAATTTAATTTAGACTTTAATATATTTTACTATTTATCAAGAATTTCATAAAATTTTAGATATTAAACACAAAAAAAGTCAAAATGTATTATTAAAATGGTAATTTATTTTGTATACTTAATTTTATAATTTCCAATTTTTCAGCATTTAATTAAAGAGTTGCAGTAACCTTAACTCTACATGCCAATTTTACCTAAATTCTAACCAACCTTTAATTTCTTATAGACATTCCTGACGTAAGGGAAATTTTTCTATACCCTGAGGACAACACATTGCGCCCGTATGTGAACTTTTTTTGTGCTCGCATGTAAAAGCATCTCTTAAACACAGAAATGGATAAAAACTACTAATTTGACACGCTTTTCTACTTCATCTACCAACACAAACAACTCACAGGACAGGAACGAACGAAAAACAAACCACTCTCAACCACTTTTCTTACCTACAGTTCCGACAACTGTATATAAAACGTTATACTAGCAACAAAGAATTATTTATGACTTTTAGCGCAGAGAGAAAAAAAAGTATCATTTACCTGTGTGAGTCCGCCTGTTTAACTAAATAACAGTTAACCGGGCGTTTAGCCGTTTTGCCTGCTGCTTTTGTCAAATGTCTTTACAAAACTCCTGTTATGAAAAACAACCAACACACCAAAAATTCTTCCTCCTCTACTTTCATTCATGGTTGTCGTTTTGATAATTTGTGCAGGATTAAATCGAGAAAAGTATGTGAAGGTGAATGTATATGAGTGCATTTATTTGTGAAAATATCACGTGCTATTGTTTTGTTTTGTTTTACTTTTATTTTTTTTTTTTTCGTATGAAAATACAGAGAATGCGCATACCTTAATGGGAGTTTGTATGTGTGTGTTTGCTTTTTATTCATGTCCTTTGGCTTCAAATGCAATTTAGGGTTGAAATATTTCTTGTTTATTGTTTTCGGCTGTTGCAGTTATTGTTTGCGGAAAGTTGTTAATACAACACCTTCCAATAGATAGATTAACCATTATAAAACGTTAGAAAAGTTAAGCGCCAGTTTGTCTCGTGCCGCAAAACGAATTGGTTTGCTTTTCATAAGTTAATAGGTAGAAAGAGAGCCCTTATTCTACAATATAGGATAATGGTCTCAAAAACGGTCTGCATTATTTTTAAGTATTAAGCATCAGAAATGTTTTAAATTTTGTGAATGTTATATACTAATAAGAATAGTGTGCGTTAATACTTCCTCTGGAAAAAAAAATAAGTAAAAATAAGACATCGAAGACATTTTGAACAAATTTGGATACTCAGAAATCTCTATTATCTTCCACCGCCATTTCTTTATCTTTAATTCTGCCCACTTTTTGACAGAAGTTTTGAATTGATAAGCGAACTATTTGTAATAAATTTGGCAACTTTAACTAAAATCGTTTTCTAGATTTACAGAAAATTAAATTGTCTTTGTAAGGGAGGTGCCAAGCCCACTTTAAATTTTGTAAATATTAATAGTTTATATAATGCGGCGGAGAGTCGAGGAAACGCTGTGTAAAATTTCTGAAAACCCGGTTCAGTAGGTTAGGAGGTTGTAAAGAAAAACAAACGCATTTTCATTTATATACTATATAAAGTAGTGGCCTGCGCAAATCCATTTAAACACGCATTCAATTCCTTGAAAATATGTCAAGCAATTTACTGTAGTGCCACTGTCATAAACAAATACTATGTGAAAGTATTTATGCTAAAAACAAATGCTGCACTAGTTAAAGGATAGTCGAATGACAAGCGGGTATAAAAAATAATCTCAATATTTAACATGGGAATGAAAAATACTTGTAGTAATCAGAGTGGAGGGAATAAAATATACACACATTTTTTTTTTAATGTGAGTTAGAATAGTGATGCAAAATGTGCTACAAAGGCGCCATTTTTGGCACTTTTGAATATTTGATGACACTGTTTTACTTTTTGTTCAATTGTGGTACTTCCAGGTCAAAATACTTCTAATACATACTTCTTTTAACAGTTCACTTTATTTTTCAATCTAATTTTCTCATTGCTTCGAACATTACTTTTATTAGCAACATTGTTTTATTTGTTAAGGGCCAATTAAACCATACAAGCGGTTCGATCAAAGATATGAAAAACATGTAAAGCACATTTGTATGAATTATTTTTATTTTAACACAAACATCTTGTGTTGTCTATTCTGAGATTTAAAGATTAAACTCTTTACTTTTGCTTATAAACCTGTCGTGATTCCCATGTTATACCTCAAATATATACCTTAAAAATTTTTGACCTCTTTGTTTGCAGAAGCACTCACAACTAAAAGACACCAGATATGGTTTTTTTGGTGGCATGTCATAACGTCCAGTGTCATAGTATGACACTCCAAAAAGTGTCACAGTGTCCATGGACCTTATGACACTTTTAAAAGTGTAATAATGTACATTAGAGCAATGTCATAAAGCCCGTGGACGTTATTACACTTTGTAGAGTGTACATATGTCCACAACATGCTTACAAACTCGAAAGCATAGCCGGCCTTGGGCCGGGTGCAAGGATGTTCTGCTCTATGATAAAACAAGTACCGGCTTAGCTGCTTAAAGCTTCTCTGCACAGCCGGCCTCATGCCGGGTGCAAGAATTTTCTCCTCTATGGTATAACAAACACCGGCTTCGCTAACTAAGGCTTCGCGAAGTCGGCCTTCGTTCGGAAACCAGATAGATTTTAGAAGCTTTACTTAGCGAAACCGGTACTTGTTATACCATAAAGGAGAAAATCCTTGCGCCCGGCCGAACGCTGGCTATTCAGAGAAGCTTTAGTAAGCGAAGCCGGTATTTGTAATACCATAGAGTAGAAAATCCTTGCGCCCAAAAGCGTTTTCGTTATATATTTAATATATGCACCCAGAGAAAAAACTACAAAACCATTTTTAAAAAAAGTTTAGCCATATTATGTTTAATTAAAACAAACCATTGACACCGACAACCACACTAAAAGAAAAATCGTTCGTTTAAGCAATGAAACAGCTTCATTAATAATTCTTCATTGGCTAAATGAAATTTTTCATTAATATAAAGAAAAGTTTCATTGATGGAATGAAATCTGCAAATCGCCATTTTTTTTAAGTTTCATTATTTCATTGTTTTGGTGAAAAGCTTTACATTGGTTTTATGAAGTTTCATTTATTGCAAATTTTGAATAAAGTATAATAAAAGTTGGCTTTCTTTTGTAAGATGCAACATATAAAAACAGTTTGGTATGTAATTAAATAAATTTTGGTTTAAAAACTGATTTATTTATCAATTTTCTAATATTTCAAAAAAATTAATGAAACCAAGTCATTAATACAATGAAGCTATTTCATAACTGTAATGATTTTTTATGCATATTATGGTTAAATAAGTTTCTTTAAAAATTGTCTTGTTGGTTGTAACCATAATATGTTATGACATGCCACCGTTTTTTCATCCTTCTTCTTTGAAAATTTGATGTATTATTTGGTGGCATGTCATAACGTCCATGGACACTATGACACTTTGCAAATGGACATTATGACACTTTCAAATGTGTCATTAGGTCCATAATTACTAAAAAAGTTATATATAAAAAAATGATCTGCATACACGCAGAGAAAAACATGTTTCATTATGGTCCCAACCAACAAAACACCGGCTTCGCTAACTATAGCTTCTCTGCATAGTCGGTTTTCGTTCGGAAACCAGGCAGATTTAAGAAGCTTTACTTAGCGAAGCCGGTGTTTGTTATACCATAGAGGAGAAAATCCTTGCGCCCGGCCGAAGGCCGGCTGTGCAGAGAAGCTTGAGTTAGCGAAGCCGGTGTTTGTTTTACCATAGAGGAGAAAATCCTTGCGCCCGGCCGACGGCCGGCTGTTCAGAGAAGCTTAAGTTAGCGAAGCCGGTATTTGTTATACCATAGAGTAGAAAATCCTTGCGCCTGGCCGAAGGCCGGCTATGATCCCAAATTTTAAAATTTTAACGGTATTTCAAAACTAATTTTACACATTTTAATATTTTTCATTATAAGTTAAGTTGTGGACATTATGACACTTTGCAAAGTGTCATAACGTCTGCGGACGCTATGGCATTTCTTTGAGGGACGTTATGACACTTTTGAAAGAGTCATAATGTCCATGGACAAGATGACACTTTCAAAAGTGTCATAACTTCCATGGACACTATGACACTGCACGTTATGACATGCCACCTACTATTTAACTTAATAATTTTGACAAAAAGAATACGGGAATTTTTCTACTTTTAATAAATTAATTTAAACATGAAATTAAAAAATGTTTGTACTTCATTTTATTGTTGTTGCTGTTGTTTCTATACCAAACAAGTAAAACAGGATTTTATGAATTCAATATTGGACAATGTGGTTTTAACATTTTTCATTTTAAAATAATATGAAAAAATTATAATATTAAAAAATTACCGTACTAGTATACCATTTTTAATCAACTTGCGCCATGTTAAATTAACACTGATTCTGTTAGGCTTGAATAAGTGAAATTGCCTTCATTGAAAAGCCGAAGAATTTGCTAAACGCTGATGTTTGCTCTGAATTTCTGCTTAATAATGTTCCCCAACGAAATTTCATACCATTGTATCTTTAGGTCTTTCACACAATTTCTGATCCTTTTTTTGGCTGTTATTTAAACGTAGTATTTTTTAATTGTTTGTTATTTAATTAAAGTCTGTATGGATTTAAGTCCATAGACTTAAATAAATAAATATGGTTGAGCGATGAAAGGTTATATTCCAAAAAAAAAAAAACGGCACTAACCATTTCACGAGGTTTTCTAAAAATCACACAATTTGCAGTCAAACTAACCTTTTGGTACCAATATAAAATAACTAGTTTTTGTTTTCCACATCTTAAAATATTTAAAAATGTTTAAGGTAGCCCCTGGAAACCTTCGGTTGATAGAGCCGATCTTTTAAACCGCATAAAAAAAGACTCGTTTAAGCATCTAAATTAAAGAGGGTCGGTAGGAATATATAAAACAACCGTTAAAATCTATCTTTTGTTAAGGAAAATTAAGTTGGCGTCCTTTACGGCTTTGTATGGCGAAACGGATCGAGAAGTTAAACTTTTAAAAGTTTTGCTATATACTGGCATATTCAACAATCTTAATGGATTGACTTGCTGATATCAGCAAATTGAATAATTGACTTTGAATGCATCTTCTGTAAAGCTTACATAATGCAAATTATAATCACCTAAAAATATGCAAAATAAACCATAATTATATAGAGTGGGCAGACCTAAAACTTTAATCAAAAACTCTCTCGACCTATAGTTGATCATACAAGTATGGCTTAACTTTCTTAAAAATTTTGGTGCTGGTATAGAATTTGGGGAAATCGATTTTCTCTCTTGCAAAAATGGCCATAAGTACCATATAAACTGCGGCCCTAAACTCGTTTTGAGGTGAAAAAAATCGTGTATACATAAATGTTGATTTCCCGATAACATTCAGTACAAATAACTCTAATATGAATTTTAGCTTCTTCTGTTAGATATATGATTGCCCATGCGTTCCAAAAAGGCTACAGTCTGGAACGTTTTTCTGTAAATACTAGTGCTGGGATACTATCGATTTTTTCTACTATCGATATTTATCGATAGTTCAGATTTCACTATCGATATTACTATCGACTGAAAACTTTAACTAGTTTTTTATCAGGCTGCAGTTCGTTGTTTTTATCACTTTATTGAACGTAAGAGACGTATGTATGTATGTACGCACGTTAATTTAGATGACAGTTTTTAAAAATTGTGATGCTGATAAGCACCTTTCTGAAGGAATCGAAGTAGCAGGGACTATAAGATATTTTATTGCAACTTTAGATAATGTTCTAGATTGGATTTGATTATCAACCCAAAAGGTTATCAATCTAGCTGACTTTTCCTCTAATGGTCGTTCATTGTTTTATCCTATACTCGCAACTGCAATTGCATTTTTATTTGCAACAACATAATAAAACCATCTGGCATTTCAGTCCCTATGTAAAAAAATAAAAATTTCGGCATAAAGGCCATAAGTTAGTAAGTAAAAAGCACAGCTAAGCAATCCTTACGAATTAATAATAGCAAGTGAAAACTTGCGGCAAAAAACTGTGTGTTTATAGCTGCTGTAGCATGTCTTCATTGCTGTATTTTAAATAATAATAAAATCGATGTTGATAATTTACTACTAACGATAGTATCGATAGTAAATACTCTTGTGCAGGGCATCATATGGTCGACTTAACTTTCTCGCTTATTTCTCTCCATTCTGATTTCATATGATTATAAAAACTCTCATTAAAATTATAACACATTAATTGAAAATAACATGACAATTGTCTACACTTGCACATCTGGAAGATCACTTGACAATATCTTCTATTTCCTTGTCTTTGGGAAGTAATAAAATAAAATACGGCAATTTTATAAGAACATACTTCCATTTCCCCCACACCCCTTTCACAAAAAACTCCCCAACCAAATAGTCAATAATCTCTAATCCAATCCAAAGAAAAATTACCACAAACAAAAATCTTCCCACACTTGTAACTCTTTAAGAATAATTTTGTTTTCTAGTTTTCTCCAACATTCGGAAAAAGAAAACAGAAAAACTTTTTAATTGAAAATCATATATCTTTTGCCACTTGATAAAAACTCCAACATCAAAACCACTAAAAACCAATGAAAATAATATTGTAAAAAGGCATAAAGTGTTAAAATTTCAACAAAAAAAAAAAAAAATTATCCCACAATATAAAAAAAAATTACACACTTTCCGATGCACACACATGGAACAAGCAACAATAGTTTATTTGGGGCACATAATTTGGGATGGGGTTAAAACTCTATGCAAAAACAACAACACCAGCAAAATGTAGCAAGAAAAATGAAAGCACTTGAATTTGAATCCCATAACGAATTGGGAAATGAAACATACAAATTAAGTCAAAAAGAATAAAAAAAACTTCTTTGAAAATAAAACAACAACAAACAAAAATAATTAAATAAAACAAAGAATTTCATTGAATCAATGACGGACTGACTGGCTGGCTTTGAACGAATGAATGGACGTATAAGTAAAAGAATTTTTTAATGTGAATGTAAATGTTAGAGAATGTTGAGATGGTGACATTAACCAAAGTTTACTGCTAATTAGAAAATGTTTGGAAAATTAGATGAAAAATAAAACGCCAACACTATATTTTTTTTATGTTGGGTAGGAGAAGCATTTGAAAAAGAGCACATGACGTAAACAGTAAATTTACTTGGGAAGTAGTCTATCAAACATAAGTGCACATAGCGTTTGATTGTTTTTAAAGAATCTAGATTTTTAATTTGCGAAGCTTTTTATAAGTGAAAAAATCTCATCTCAGACTCAAGAAAAATTACAACTGGAGTTCCCCAAGGAGTTATACTTGGACCGTTCCTGTATATACTTTATAATTCAGACACTACCACATATAACCTGTCAACGGTTGCAGACAGTGTTTAAAAGCGTGCATAAAAATCCATTAGTCGCTTCTAGTTGTCTTCACTCTGACATTAAATAAATCGAAAAATGGCTTAACAAATGTAAAAACAGTAATTCCAACAAAGTGTGACCATGTTACTTTCAAACTGAGAATGGGAAACTGTCCCACATGATAAATATCATCGATATTCCCGCGAAAACCCACACTAAATATTTTGGTGTACACCTTGATCATCGCCTTAGCTGGTCTCAACATATTAAAGCCAAGTCCATACAACTTAAACTGAAGAATTAACAGTTACAGTGGCTCCTTTGTTGCCATTTTGCTCTCAGTCTAAACTACAAAGCTTCTTTTAAGCCAATATGTACCGTTCAAATCCAACTGAGAGAAACAACTTCTGCTTCTCATATAGAGAGACTACAAAGACAATAAAACAAAATATTGCAACTTATTACTGGACCCCCTTGATGTATTCGTGACGCGAAAATTCATAGGGACTTTAGTATTCCATTAGTTCGCGACATTATTAAAAAATTTTCTGCTCTAAATTTTTACGGAAAATGGCGACTCATCAAAATCCTCTTGCACAGGATCTAATATTTTATAATAGACATACTCGCCTCAAGGGTCGGCACATTGGCCCTCGCGGAACTAACTAAATTATAAACTCTTTACGCAACAAAAAAAATGGACTTTCTACTTCCACTTTGACCTCAAAGTGGTACACCCTGGAAACCTGAGCCACCTAGATGAATATACGATAATCAACCTGTGTGGGATTCTAGTTCAGGGAAAATATGAGAGGGAGATCCCTTTGGGAAATTCCAACTTATTTGGACAGGCGGAGGAATTAAAGCACAATTTTGGTTGATTTTTGACCAACGGCAATCCATGTACAACACTGCAGAGTATGTTGGTCACGTAAGGTGCTGCAAAAAGCGGGCGAATTGTATCTTACATGGACAAAAAAAGTCATCGTCCAAACTTGCAATTTTAGTTGCAGCAATTCTTGAGTTTATTGGTGAAAGAGGAGAGAATGTTCGGGAAAGGTACTCAGTTTCATGTACACTACATTTCTGTTTTGTTTTGTAAATCTCACACTTTTCAACTTAAAGTTGGCTGTAGGGGTATTTGTAGGCTCCACGAAAAGCCCCCAATGAAATAACGCCCAGGATATAACCCCCAATGAAATAAACCCCAAAAAATAGGAAATAATACCCAAAAGCAGTGAATGAAATAACATCGAAAAATAAATGAAATCAGCCCCAAAACGAAACGAAACAACCCCCAATATTTGGAAGTTATTTCATATGAAATAACACCCAATGATGAAAATGAAGTAACCCCCAATGAAATAAACCCCATCAGCAACAAAAATTAAATAATGCCCAAAATTCATGAAAGAGTCAGTTTCACCAAGGATTTCATGAAGTTTATATGGACCAACAGCAAAGTCGCAAAATTATTGAAATGAATCGTGTGGAGGCCCGCAGGCGTCTTCTTCATAATAAGGATATATTCGGTTCAAAAATATTGCCGCAGTTATTTGACCCGCCCGTAGATCCTTGTAACCCTGCTCTATTTTTGCAGTTCGGAAGACAATTTGCCTTTTACGTTTGGCCTTTACACAACTACCTCAACTGTTTAAATATAATTGTTTTTCACTTTAAGAATATAGAAAATTGCTATTTCTTCGTTTTCCACCAACAATTTCGTAGTCCATTTTTTTAAATATTAACACAAGATGATGTAAAGCGTCCGAACTTCGATGCACAACTGAAACTATTTTATGTTTTACAACAACTCAACTCAACATGCAATGCAGATTGTACTCATATGTTGAAACTGTTATTCCAAAAAACAGTTACTTGAATTCTCAAAAAAAAATGAAAAAGATCAAACTAAGCAAATGAAATAAACCCCAAATAAAATGAAATAACCCCCAAAAACAAACAGCTTTAAAAATGAAATAACCCCCGATTAAAAAATGAAATAACACCCAAATTAAGCACGCTATGAAACAAGCCCCGAATTTTAAAAATTTGTTGGGTGTTATTTCATTGGAGATTATTTCATATATTGAAAACCCCAAATGAGGAATGAAATAATTCCCAAAAAACATGAAAAACGGCCCCAAAAAATTGGGAGTTATTTCATATGAAATAACACAAAAATTGGGGAATATTTCATTTCTCGTTTAGGCGTTATTTCATTGGGGGTCTTTTCGTGGAGCCGTATTTGTATTTATATATAAAATTTTAAAAGACCAAGATAAAAATACAAAAATTGCAGCCCTAGAATTTCCTAAAGATAATTTCATAACACTCGTGCAATTTGAAAGCAGAATTTAAAAAAATTGCAGGTCTGGACGAACAAGTCAGCTAGTCGGGGCGGGCGGACGGACGGACACTGTTTGCCCGATTTAGGTAGTGACTTGTATTTGTATAAACTAGAAGAATTAAGAAAACAAAATAGAGAGAAATGTTGGTGCAGGCTACAAAAACAAAATCTATCTTAAGAAACAAAAACACGTTTCAAAAAGAATTCAAGCCCTGTGCTAAAGAAATTTCTTATGATTATAGTTCGGCTTCTTCCCCCAACATAAATTCACTTCAATGTTCATTTTAAGAGAACAAGAAAACCACAATTTTAATACACAATACGCCAATAGATTTTCATAATTCCAATATCCAACCGCAACACATGATACAAACAATATTTTCTTTAAATTCCAAACATTTTAGAGTTCGAAATACCATTTTTCTGTTTTCGGCATCCTTCACGCCATTGAGCTTGTGAAGGAGTTTTAAATTTATGTGTGAAAAAATATTTTAGGAAAACCAAATTGGAATAGGACCTTTAAAATTAACATGTTATTGTAATGTTGTAACTAAATCCGCATTTAAAACCGTGTTATTGCTTGTTCCATGGCATCATTTTTAAGTGTAAATTACAAGAATGTGTCAAAGAGTTGTTAGAAAAGGAAGAAGGGGGGAGAGAGGCTAGGTAAAGAGTCATTGTTACTTTTTTTCTGATTTTCACACAATATGCGGGTTTTTCTTAAAAATTTCAAATCAACTTACAAGACAGAATTTTAATTTAATTAAGTTATAATTTAGTTTTTGTGGAAGTACCACCAAATAAACCCCTTTTTGTTTTCTAAATATTCCTTTTGAAAATTTTCACACGGAACCTTTTAAAAATCTAACTGCAGTAGAAGAGGGTTTTAATTGAGTTTTGTGTTGTAGTTTTTTTAAAGAAAAAATTAAATTAGTATTGAATCAGTATGATTGAATTGACTTCCTTCTTAATGTTTTATAAATTGGAAAAAAATACTTTGTTTGCTTCTTTCGATGACGTTGATGGACTATTGACTTACGTTTTATTAGTTTGTTCGTTATTGGGTTTGTATGCCGGTACCAGCAGCATTCATTTGTTAAGATTAATGAACGGTAAAAGTGATCGACTCTAACGTTTGCCAATAATATAATTTTTTTTTTAAATGGGCCCCTGTTGCCTTAAGTGCTCTATTTTACTTTTAATCAAAATGTCAGCATTTTTAAATTAAAATCTGCGTTTCGTTGCACAATATTTAAGTGGGAGTGAGCGTGGGAATTTTTATATAACGATTTTGCTGATTATTATTTTTTTAATAATTCATTTAGTTAAGGATGTTTTAACTATTAAGGAATTTCAGTACATTTAAGAAAAGCCGACGCTTGTATTTTCACCGCCGTCGTTGGAAAATTTTGGTCGCCGTCAACGATATGTGTCACTGGCGTTCTCAACGTCTGCAATTTCAAATCGGCTTCGATTGCAATGCTATGACATTTATAACGTAACGACGTAATTTGTTTTGATAGTTTTCGACATGAGTTACAGACACACTTTTTTCTCACTTTTCGAGATACGATGGAATATTTTGTTTCACATCTTTTCGATGCGAGAAGTTCTCACTAAAGTTACAGAACATGGGTACAGTTTCTTGAATGGAATCAAAAAAGTATTGTAAATATTGCAAAAAGTCAGATACACTAACGTTTTGTACAAAATGCTAAATTAATTTATGTTTTTGCAAAAGCAAAGAACTGCTTTACAAAATACCATATTAATGCGCTATTCATTTTGTGTAACTTTTAAGTCTTTTTCCAGATTTATTTGAATAAAAATAATTTTAGATAGTATGTACCGCATTTCTATATTTTTTTCTCTCTCACTCTCTCTCTCTCTCTTAACCACTAAAGGCTGTTATACACCACCCCACAAAGTCTTTAGTAGTTTACGATAATGCAACCCTGTCATGATAAGTTGTTATTGTTATTTGAAAATGTTCAAAGAATAATTAGATCAGGGAAGCATTTTTTAAAAATACTTAAGACTTTGTGGGATAGTGTGTAACGCCCTTAAGATGGCCTACAGACGGACTTCAAAATCGTGTTTTTCAACTATAAAATCAAAATTAGAAAAGTCAAAATTATTTAAACAAAATATTTCGTATTTGATTTTCAGTGGTTAAAGGGTTAATCATTTTTTAAAAGTTTGTGTTGTATGTCACTTATCATTTTATTGATATAACAGTTTTGTTATAACAGTCTTTCAAAATTTCTAAATATAAATTTCTCTCTACACTCGAACACCTTTCAAAAAATAAACACTTCAACAAATTGTCGCGTGCCATATGTTTTTCTATTTTTCTTTCAATAACAGGCAAACTAACCACAAAACATTCCAATCAATATCCTTTTTTCAAGGATTGTCACTTAAATACAAAGAGAGAGTTTAATTTTTAAAATAAATAAAATCAAAAGGTGCATACTTTGCATTCTTACTTATTCTTCTTCTTCAAAACATTTCTCAAAAAGCGTGTCAATATTTCTATTGCAGTGTTTGCATCTCAACAAACAACAAAAAACCTCCCGTTCAACAAACTTCATCATCTGTTTCTGTGCCCCCTTTTGTATTAAGTATTCCAGTAAAACCATAGACTATAACAGAAGAATAAGAATGTCTTTGAAAGAAATATTTGTGTCAATTCGTTTATTGTCAACTTCATCTGCATTTTTATTTACCGCATAAATGTTGTTATCCTTGCGTTTGACATTTACATTTCATTCATATTATTTTCACTTCTCAGCAGTCATTCATAACCGTACAATAACGGCTCTGTCAGTTATTCATAAATACACAAACATTTCTTGTGGAGCAGCAAAAAAAAACGTCACTTAAGAGAGTCATATTAGTAAATTATAAATAATAAATGGGAAAAGGACCTCTAATGAAGCAACCCTTATAAATTTGTTTGTGTAAGCTAGTGAATGTGTTATGTGGGTAAAATGAACAATCAGCATTTCTCATAAGCAAATAATGAAAAATTAAAAAAAATTAAAAAGGAATTTTCGGTAAATTATCTCAAAACAAATATTATAAGTTTATAAGAGAGCTGTTATTAAGGACATTTTTCATAGAAGCAAATTAAAAATTTGAAAATCTTAAGGAAAATTAAAAACATTTAAAAGTTTTATACAAAAACGTATTAAATATATAACGGGTGATTTTTAGCTATTATCTTTTTGGCAACACTGGTTTAAACAGCTGACGCACGTTTCGTGTTTTGTTTCACTGTCAAACATCTTCAGTTTGGTCTATAATTTCACCATGAATCGTCTTACAAACGAGCAACGCTTGCAAATTATTGAATTTTATTATCAAAATGAGTGCTCTGTTAAGAAAGTTCATCGCGCACTTCTTCCATTTTATTGCCAGTTTTTTTTTGTTTTTGGCTCAATGGGTACGTTAATAAGCAGAATTGTCGATTTTGGAGTGAGGATCAGCCAGAAGCATTGCAAGAGCTACCAATGCATGCAGAAAAAGTCACAGTTTGGTGCGGTTTGTGGGCTGGTGGCATCATTGGACCGTACTTCTTCAAAGATGATGCGAATCGTAACGTAACTGTGAATGGTGAGCGCTAACGTGAGTTGATATCCAACTTTTTTTTGCCCAAAATGCAAGAGCTTGACTTACATGACATGTGGTTTCAACAAGACGGTGCCACATGCCACACAGCACGCTTAACAATGGACTTATTGAGAAGCGAGTTCGGTGAACATTTTATTTCACTTTCGGGACCAGTCAATTGGCCGCCCAGATCGTGCGATTTAACGCCTTTAGAATATTTTTTGTAGGGCTATGTTAAAGTTCATGTCTATACACACATGCCCGCTTCAATTGACGCATTGAAAGACAACATTGAAGCATTTATTCATGAGATGCCGGCCGAAATGTTGTAAAGAGTATGCCAAAATTGGACTAAGCGTATGGAGCATTTGAGGCGATTTCACTGTCAACATTTGCATGAAATAATCATTAAACATTAAATAATATGGACCGTACTATCGGTTTAAATAAAGATTTCATGCATTTTTCTGAATTTTATTTGTTTATTTTAACTTTCCTATAGCTCTTAAAAAATCACCTATTATATCTTTTCGTTTTTTTTTTTAATTGAACAATTCTATCTCGAGTCTTAGAAACTTTTATGAAGAACTCTCTCTTTTTTTTAAACTAGATTTGTACTTGATAGAAGAAAACTAAAAACAGATAAGTAATCGTTTGTGTTTGTCACACTTAACTCTGCAAATTAAATTGCTACAGTTAAATGAGGAATTCAATGCAGACTAGTGCAGTTAATATAGACCATTATAGAGGTTTGATCTTAATAAAGAAACTTGAAATTTTCCAAAATAAATCTCACTTGGGAAATATAAAGGCAAGTAGTTTAGAATCTATATATAAATCGGCAATGGCAAAACAGTTAAGAACACTTTCCTCCTCTGTATGTCAACCGATTTGAAAAAAATGTATACACTATTGGAAAGATCTTTACTTACAGCAGTACACAATATATATATTATTAAAATTTGTTCAATATTTTCGGAGATATAAGCGTTCAAATTTGTTACTAAAATTTGTTTTTTTCAATCTTCTTCTTCTATATATACACTGAAAAAGATTTCTTCACAGATCCAATGAAATTTACATTAAAATTCAACCTATGTTACCTTTCATTGGATTAATGAAATGTTCCATAAAATCAATGAAAATTTTGCATTAGTTTAATGACAAACGTTTATTTTATCCATTTTTTCAATGAGGATTCATAAAATCAATGAAAATTTTGTCATAGATTTTATTAATCCTTCATTAATCCAATGAAAGGTTACATAGGTTGAATTTTAATGTAAATTTCATTGGATCTGTGAAGAAAATTTTTTCAGTGTATAAAACAGGATGTGTGTATGTATGTATGTAACGTATGGACTCCAAAACGGCTGGGCCGATTTTGATGAAATTTTCAGGCGGGTGACACTGTGAAGTCTGGCTTTTGATTTTCGGTCTGCGGGCGGAGGGGCGTGCCAAAATCCAATTTTCATATTGCACCACCAATGAAATCTATATAATTTGGACGATTTTTTTTTAAATGATCGCCATGGTCCAACTAAGATTTATACGAAAAGAAAATTTTGCCCCGCCCACTTTTACGCCCACTTTTTTCGAATTACCTAAGATCAAAAAACGGCTCCATCGATTTGACAAATTTTTCTTTCAAATGTTCGTATTAATCCATTTTAAGTTTTCATCGCAAGAAAAATTTACCACGCCTACTTTTACGCCCACTTTTTCTATTAAGCGATAACTTGAGAACGGCTTGACCGATTTGGAAAATTTTTTCTTTAAAATGATTGCCATGGTCCAACTTAGGTTTTTACGGAAAGAAAATTTTGCCCCGCCCACTTTTTTCGATTTACCTAAAACTAGAAAACGCCTCCATCGATTTGACTAATGTTTCTTTTAAATGTTCGTATTAATTCATTTTACGTTTTCATCGAAAGAAAAATGTACAACGCCTACTTTTACGCCCACCCTTTCTATTAAGCGCATAACTTGAGAACGGCTGGACCGATTTGGACGAAATTTTATAGGTGCAGGGCCCTGCAGTGAATGAAAACCTATAATTTGCTTTAAGAAAGGTAAAACGTTTTGCTTATATGCGCAGTCGTTTTAGAAACATATTTTTTTTTCTGGAAAAAAAAATAATTTTTTTATTAAAATTTCGGAATTTTTGTTTTTAAAAATTCATAAAAAATTGAAAAATGCAGCTATGCTTCTAATTTTATGCAGACATATAAAAAACAACATTGCAAACAAAACAAGCTATAAATGATTAAAATCTGTAAACAACTTTTGATTTTATGTATACACAAAAGATGTGGCGGTTTAATAAAATTCTTAAATTAGTTAAAATTTTTCGTCTTTTGTGAATACATAAAATCAAAAGTTGTTAACAGATTTTAATCATTTATAGATTTTAATCATTAATAATATGGGGAACTTTGGGCCCCACCCGGCACGGCTAGGCACCGTCGGATTGACCTGAAAAATTAGATCATGATTTCTTACACCAAACCTCATATTTTAAGCAGCGCAAACAATTAAATTAAAAAAAAAAAAATTGCGACCAGTCTAATAAACATCTTCCTCCTTAAAATCATTTAAGACGAACTAGTAAGAAACCGAGACGTCGAATATTTCAGGAGTGATCTTTAAATGGGATCTTCAAACAATAAGACAATCTTATTAAAAAATTACCCCGCAGTTTCGGATTTTCCAATTATTTTTTTTTTTTTTTGTATTTTATGCTTTCGGAAGTCCGATTTATATGGGGCTTATGGTAAATTATGGACCGATCTTCACAAAATTAAATTGTATGATTTCTAGTCTTACGAAACTATGACAGACCATATTTTACTACAAAAGCGTTATTCTCTACAGTTTAAGGCGTACTTAAATGTTAAACTGGAGTGGGTTGCATTTATTTTTTGTTGTATTGTGTTGTTTTTTTTACGCTTGTTTCATATTCCATGCAGCCGAAAAAGCCCTGCATTTCTAAGCAAATATTAGAAAAGAATAAAAGGCTAGTGTGGGTATATGATAAATTAAAAACCGATCATGACGTAATTTACAGTATGATTTCTATTCATAAATATGTATGAAATTAGTTTGTGCAAAATTTAATAACAATCTGTGCACTTCGTCCGAAGTATCTATTTTTTTAGGGTGGTTGGTCCATGTCTGGATTCATAACTCTTTTCCTACTAAGCCCATTGTGATGGATTTAAGTTCAAATTGGGCCATAAGGATCATTTAAAAATCTTGCATTTTCAGCAAATAAACCACTTTAGTTGGTTTATATTTAAATAAGTAAAACTCGTTTAAATATTTGACATTAATTACGTCAACATGGCTTTTTTAGTAAACGTACCAAAACTCTTAATTCGGAAGGACGCTTGTGTAGGAGCCAGGTGAAAGCACTTGTCAACATTAAGTATTTTTTTATTTAAGAAATATCTTTTCCTAATTTTGCCTTACATGGTATGGGCACTTTTGTGTCAAAACTATTATTTTAAGAAGAAAAAGCTAGTTTTTTTTTCTACCAGCATTTCATTAAAATTTTTGGGTAAAAATTAGAGGCAGTATTGGCTTTTTTCTTATATATCAGGCATTTGTGGACCAATCGAGCTGAATGTTAATGCCAAACTCTTCTGAACAATGTAATAAAAATATGTATATAACAACCCTGTCTCCATCATATCTGTGGTCTTTGGAAAACCCATTGCCATCAACACACGGACAGGCGGACAGACGGACATCGTTAAATCAGCTTTACTATTCATAAGGAATATACACACACACGCAAAGAAAAAACATGGTTGTGGTAAACATATTCTAAGAGCAACATATTATGATGATTGTAGTCACCATATTAAGATTATTATTGAATCATATTATGACTAAATATACTCGTACTATTACATCATAATCTTTTTCCCTTAATCATATTATCATTCTGTTAATCATACTAAGTTAAGAAGTAATCAAATTATTGTCATGTTAATCATAATAAGCTAAGAAGTGATCATATTATCATCATGTTAATCATAATAAATTTAGAAGCAATCATATTATGATACAGCACCTTTCATAGCTGTCATAAAAATACAAAATAAATTTAAATATTTTTGAATCGATTTTTTATTTTGTGGCTTTTTACAATTTTTCTTAATGTTAATCAAATAGCGGAGTCCAATAAAAGCCTTGCAAAAGAGCAAATGAAAAATCTGTGGTTTTCATGGGCAACCGCGTGTGTCCATTTTTTCGATTTTAAGATGTTGATGCCATATTGCCTAATTTTGAACGCTCTTTACATTTTTTTGAAAAAAGATGGTTCAATTCCGATTTTTTAACGTAATGACAAAGTTTAAAATGTGCAATACCTAGCCCATAGTTTTATCTAGAATGGTTTTTCGGCTTTCCTGAACAATTTGTTTTAAGACATACGCGGTTGCCCATGAAAACCACAGAAATCTCTGTGTGTTTTGTTGTTGGATTTTACAAAAAAACTATGATATTTTGCATTTGCACTATTACATCACTAATACTTGAATGAACTCCTCTAATACATCAATTTTTTAATTTCTTTAAACTTTTTTTTCATGGAATTTTATCTTTTAATTGTTTAACCGCTCACAAATAAAAAAACGACACAACTTCTTCAAAATTATTTTGCAAATGGCGCTAACATAATATGATTAGAGTAAAAATAGTTTGATTGCATCTTTAACATAATATGATAAACGTATAGAAAGTTATCATGTTATGGCTATTAAATATCATGATATGGTTGTGAGAAATATAATATGTTTAGAAAGTTATCATAATTAAGTTGTTAGAAAAATAATTATTTTTCGGTCAACAATACTAAAATTCACAATTGCGATAAACATTGATATGTTTACAGTAACTATAATATTGTTGATATTAAACAATTATATGTGTACGACAACAATATATTGTTACATTAAACATAGTGTTGTTGCCGTGACCATGCCCAGCCATATTTTTTCTCTGCGTGCATACATATCGAACCTTTGCTGCAATAGAGTCATAAGTATCTCAACTTTAAATTTTCTAGCACCTTAAAATAAAATTCATCCATCTAGAGTTGAGTATATAAAATATTTCTATGAAATTATCAAAGAAATTTTTGGGAATACAAAAAAAACAAGTAAGAGTGTATAGTCGGTCAAGCCCGACCATATGATACCCTACACCGCAGTATTTAAAAACACATCATGCTTATGTGTCCATATAAATACAGATTTATCTATGTTTATAAACTTCATGAAAATCGGTTTGAAAGTTTGTGAGAGACAGAAATTGCTACCTCCCCTTGTGGTCCTATTTTTGAAAAACTGTATAGCTAATGTGTCCATATAGATATGGATCTATCTATGGTTTAAATTTCATTGAAATGGGTTTGATAGTTTCTGAGAGGAAGATATTTCCCCCTATCTTCCGTCGTGGTCCTACGATTCAGCCCATTTTGGTCCTTGTGCCAATAAGAACCTATGAGCCAAATTTCATCAAATTATCTCCAAAATTGCGACCTGTACTTTGCGCACAAGGTTACATGGACAGCCAGCCAGCCGGACGGACATTGTTAGTTCGACTCAGAAAGTGATTCTAAGACGATCGGTATACTTTAAGACCAATATTTAAAGGCGTTACACACATCAGCACAAATGCATAATACCCTCTCCACTATTGTGGTGTGGGTATAAAAATGGGAATTAAGCACGAATTACAAAATCTTTTAAGTTTCTATGAAATTTTTACACAATATGAAGACACTATATGGCGATTAACTCTACATTATTACCTATTTTTTTTTATTCCACTGGGAATTAAAGGTTTGGTTTTTTGAGTTAAGATTCTATTGTAGCAAGGGCTCGATATGAATAGGCTTAATAACAAATAAGATCAATAGATATTGTAGAAATTACAAACAGAATGACAAATTCATGCTCATATACACCAACCTTTCAAACTGTGGTGTTAAAATCTTATAATTTTAATTTTTTGCGTTTGATGAAGGCATACAAAAAGTTCACTCAATTGATTTTCTATTCTATTTTTTTTTTTTATTTATTGTAGTATAATGTTGATTGAAACAACAAAAGCTATAAAAACAATAAACACCTTGATTTTTTTATTGTATTTAAATAATATCTTAGAATAAAAAAAAACCAACAAAACCACAAAACAAATGAACACTTGTGATAACAAAATTAAAAACTAATTTTAATTAATACATAAACACTATACGTTTTCATTTCTAAACATAATTAGATTACTCATACGTACACACTCTCACCTACTCTGCTACTCTTTATAATGAGTTAATTTACAACCTGTATTAAAAACAACAACAAAAGTAGAAAGAAAAAGTAAAACCAACAAAAGCAACGATAACACCAACCAAAGTATTTAAATATATATAATAAGCATATGTATATATATTGTATTGTATATAAACACATACATATGTGTGATTGTTTGTTTGTCATTATATCATTTGTGTGAATGAAGCTCCACCTACCTCCACAACCACACAACAACAACAACAAGAAAAAGAAACAGCACAATCTCTTTATATTAAGCACAAAACAAAAAATACTCATTAATGTGTGGTTTTGTTTTTTTTTTTTTTTTGTGGCTGTGTTATTGCTGTTGTTTTTTTCAATAATTGTTGTTGGTGTTTTTTTTAAACATTTTGTTAATTTTTTCGAATGTTTTTGTTTTTTTTTAACGTACTCACGTTTAAAAAGTATCGATATATTTTTGTAATTATGTACATTTGCCTGTGTGTTTGCTGTATTTTTTAAGTAAATAAATTTATTTGGTTCTTTTTATTGTTAAAATATTTGTAGGTACTTTTTTTTTGTTGTTGTTTTAATTGTTTCAGTTCGTTTTAATATCTGGTTTTGTTATTGTTTTAAAAAGTTGATATGTTACACATTGTTGTTGATCAGCAGAACTGTAAAAGAGGGAAAGTTTAAAATTGTAAACTTTGAAAAAAAGTTGTTAAGAAAGCTTTGAAAGATATTTGTATAATAAAATCAAAGATAAACATTTTAAATATTTAAAAAAAATAACTTCCTGTTTAATACGAAATTTCAATACACAAAAACCAAAAATTCATATAAGAGTTATTTGTGGCGAATATTATCTAGATATTAACATCCATATGAGATTTTTTGTCTTAAAAGAATTTTAGGGACAGTCGTTAAATTGTTAATTAATGTTTACATTTAAAAGGAAGTTAAAGCTATTTATAAATGGGAGCTATGGGCAAATGTGAACTGATTCGGATATAATTTAATTTGCAGTAAAATATTTTTACGGCGAATTAAATCTAAATAAGATGGTTGACGGACACAAAGAGTATAATTTGTAATGAAGTTATAATGAGGAATGTATGAAATTATAGACCGATAGTCACTATTTACGTAGACTTCATCCTTAGTACAATTAAAATATTTAAGCCAAAATTGATCAAGTTATGTATCAAAAAGATTGCAATTTGACAGATAGCCAGCCAAACGGACGGATGAATATTGTTTGACCCAGTGTTCGAAAATAATTAGTACATTATTGAACGTTCGGCTCACACACCCAGGAACGATATCTATTTTTTTAGTGATTGTGTAGACATACACAACCCTCAATACCGTTCGTAATTATTTTCAATATAATGTTGGGGTCTTCGTTTAAAAACAGAACAATTGTAGTGATACTGTAGACAAACATTATATTTTAATGTTCTATAATATTTTTTCGTGTGTGTATTTTGTTTTTGTAAAAAATTTCAAAAGATTTTGCTATTCGTGCTTAATTCCCAGTTTTTATTCTTGACAAAAACACTTGAAATTTATTGTTGATGGGATAAGCTATTCCTATGCATTTCACTGGTTGCTTAGGCCAGATCATCAGGAAACTTCATCCATAAAGATTTTAGACAAACTAAAGATATTAAACCAAAAAAATGTTTAGTTTTTTTTACCAGCGAAAAGTGACGAACATTAACGAGCCGAACCGAACACATTGATGTTTGTGGATTTTCAAAAAAAAAAACGAGCGGAAATTAATGTTCACATCTTTTGTTGAGTTTGATAAAAACAGTAATATTTTTGTGTTCGAAAGATGACTAACAGGGAAACGTTATTTTTTTAAATAATTTTCTACACAAACACTATTGGCGTTTGTGTTTTCCACAAATCTACCGAACCGAACATTAAGAGACGATATTTATTGTTAATTTTCGAACACTGGATTGACCACTTAAAAAAGTGATTCTGAGTCGATCGGTATATTAAAAGATTGGTCCAGATTTCTATGTATTACACACATTGCCAAAACCGTATGTACAGGGGTATCATGGAAATCGAAAACGTAAAACGAAAGAATTTGGCAGTTCTTTTTATTAAACTTTTAATCAAATTTTTACAATTTTTATTAAAAAAGTCTGTTTAATAGAGCATTGTTTAAATAATAATTGTCATAAAATTTTTTTATTACAGAAATCTTATTGAAAAATGGCTTTTAAAATTCTTTCGTTTTACGTTTTCGATTTCCATGACACCCCTGATAATGGGTTTTTTTCTTAATTTTTGCTTATAACCAGGGAAACCAGAAACAAGCTCTAAAGAACACGTTTTATGCGCATTAAATATGCAGTAAAAACTCGAAAATATGCCCTGAAAAATTTTAAAAATATGCCCTACAAAAACCATAAATTGCTAATTTGAAGACAAAATATAATTGAATAAGAAAATTAAAAACAAAAGATATTATCGCTTAAGCTCGTATAAGGTTAAAATCCATATAAGAGATGTTTGCTCCGAATATTATCTAGATATTAACATCCATATGGTTTTTTGCCTTAAAGGGATTTTTAGTACGGTCGCTAAATTGTTAATAATTTTAAGGAAGTTAAAGATATTTAAGGAAGGGAGCTTTAGGCAAATGTGAAACGATTCGAAAATAATTTAATTAGCTGTAAAACATTTTTGGGGCGAACTTAATTTAAATACCATCGTAAAAAAGAGAAGTTTTTAAGGGGAATATGTCAAATTATAGACCGGTTCTCACCATTTACACAGACCTCGTCCATATTTTATCAAATTATCTACAAAAATGGAACTTGTACTTTGCGCACAAGGTTAACATGGGCAGACTATCAGCCAGACGGACGGATGGACATCGTTTGATCACTTTAAAAAGTGATTTTAAGTCGATAGGTATACTAAAAGATTGGTCTACATTTCAATGTATTATACACATCGCATAATATTTATCCTTAATGACAACCTGCTTTGTGTTAAAATTTGAGTGTAAAAATTAAATGTAGATGGCGAAATTGGAGTAACAGAATTTCGAAAAAAAAATTTGTTTTTTGCGAAGCATCTAACAAAATTGAACATGTATTAAAATATGCCTTAATAATATGCGCTATAAACTTAATATATGCTGAAAAATGCTCGTTTAACTAAATTATGCACAAAAATGCTGGAAACGGTAAAATATGCAAAAATATGCACAAACGAATCGATGCCAAAACTCATAAAAAGCTCTAAAATGGATGAATATATTTTGTTTTCTTTTATTGGTCCCACAAGGAAAAACATGCAATTGCATATTTATGGTTTCCCTGCTTATTACTATATACAATTTTAAAGTTAAAAATAACATTAATCTTTAATGGCAACCTGCTTTGTCTTAAAATTTCGAGCAAAAATAAAATGTAGATGGCGAAATTGAAGCAACACGTTGGGTATTAAGAAAGATATTTAAAACAAAAAAGCCAATATTTCACAAGAAAAAACTTTTTTTATTTGCTGCGAAAACCTCTTGTAGGCATCTAAAAAAATTAAACAAGTATCAAAATATGCCTCAAAAAGGCAAAATATGCTCGTTTAACTAAATTATGCAATAAAAAAATGCTGCAAACGGTAAATTATGCAAAAATATGCACCAACAAATCGATGCAAAAATTCATAAAAGGCTCCAAAACGGATAAATATATTGTTTGTGCCTTCATTGGTCGCACAAGGAAAAACATGCAATTACTTATCTTACTTAGAGAGAGCAGTAGGTAAAAAAATTGCCTTTGGAATTACAGTATTAATCGCTTAGTTGCATTTCATAGTTTGTACGCGTTTTGGTGATTTTTGTTAGAGATTTTAACTAGAAATTCTCGTTTAAAATCAATTCGGTCGGCTATTTATATTTGTAGCTTACTCTATATAATTGAACAAGTTGGAATGTTTAAAAGCATTAAATGCAATTAACCGATGCGCATAAAGGTGATAAATACGGCAACAACGAAACTAGGGACTAATTGCTAAATAATTCCAATTCATTTTTTAAATTTGCATTCGAAATAATTCTGCAAAAACTTTTTACTTTTTGCAGAACATTAAACTGGGAAGTTATCTTAGTTTCTAATTAGTGGTGCGGGTTTTAAACTGTGTTGCTATTCGGAGGCAACCATTACATGGTTGTGGCCTCTGGATGACCACGAGATTGAACAGCAAATTTCGGAAAATATCTATTGTGCAGTGTTGCGCACCAACTGAAACAGACTTTATTATGTTACCAACTCCCTGCCAAGGGGTGATATTTAATTACTTTTAGGCGATTTTAACGCTAAGGTCGGAAACGGCAACGACGGCCTACGTGCGATAATGGGCAGGCATGAACTAGGTTCACATTGAAATAACAACGGCGACAGGCTTGTTGACTTCTGCGTGCGAAACCGGGTTTTTCTTGGCGAAAAAAATTTCCCATATAAAAACATCTTCAAATATACTTGGAAATCACAGCATATTTAATCAAATTAACGATATACTAGTTGGCAGACTCTTTTTATTTTTCCTTGTTAAATAAGGCAATGCTGATGAGAATTGGTACCAACACAACAACACCTCTTATCGTTGATGTTACCAAAATAGAAGCGGAAAATAGAAGATCGGATCAAAAATTACTAAATACCTCCAGTGTTTGGTTTTTGGATTCGTATTTCAGAGGGTGTGTGGTCGTAGTCGGCATCCTATATCCTGAGACGCCCGTTGTCCCATCAAGGTTCAGTGACACTCCTAACTAGGGTCCGCAGTGTTTTTAATCCCGTTATTCTCGAGAGAGAACATATTTCAGATATCAAAGTGAGAGTTGTAGTTTTGGAAGCTCCATACAAATTTGTTTGCATGTTTTTCAAAATGGCATAAAGAAGAAAAGTAGATAAGTTACGGAATGTAAAATTTCATACATTCATTTGTACATTATTATCTGATATTTTCATAGATTCGAAGTGATAGATTCAAAGTAATGGTTGGGTCAAATTAGCCCACAAAGATCATAGATGGAGAAAGTTAGAAGAAATGCAGAAGGGTTAATCAAATTGTACAAGTCGCAACGTCTAAGAGCTAGTGCTAGGGAACTATCGATAGTCTTAAAATATCGGTAGGAAAAATAGACGATATCGATATTAATATTTATACTACAGCAATGAAAACACGTACCAGCAGCTATAAGGGTGGTCCAACCATAATGCACGATGTTAATTTTGAGTCACATCATAACGTCAAGGTTTTTTGAAGAACTTAATCGTCCAAATTTGTCCACAATCGGCAGAATTGTGGGCAAATTTCAGCAAACCGGGTCTGTTGAAAATGTTAAAACAACTGTGCACGCTCCACCAATTTGTTCAGTCTTCGGGCCGTACTTCTTCGAAAATTAGGTCGGCCAAGTGGAGGTGTTCGCTTTCGCGAGACGATAAAGGACTTCTTGTGGCCTGAAATTAAATATAATGACCTGGACGATATGTGGTTTCAACCAGATGGTGCCACTTGCCACACAGCCAACGAAACCATGTTTTTTTTTTTGCGCGAGAAATTCAATCGCCATGTTCTCACGTCGTAGCGATGTTACTTGGCCGTCACGATCATGTGATTTGACACCGTTGGACTTCTTTCTTTGGGGATATTTAACAGTAAAAGAGTACGTCAATAAGCCAGGAACAATTCAAGAGCTAAAGGATGAGATAAATCGGCACATTAACGACATTGAACCCCAATTACGTCTCAAAGCCATTGAAAATATGGACCATCGAATAGAGATATCCCACCGTGGCGAGCATTTGGCCGATATTTTGCTTCACACATAACTGTCATGTTTATTTACAATTAACATCGTGCGTTTTGGTTACCCCGCCCTTTTAAAAAACGAAAAAATATTTTTCACTGACAACGAATTAAATTTGACTTTATGGTAAAATTATATAGGCATAGACAATTTCGCAAATCCGTTTGAAGCAGACCTGCAGTGGAAGATTGTCTGTCAGAAGCTACCGAATTAATTTGAAAACTTAGTTGTTTCTGCGCCATGTTTTAAATTTTGTTTTGGGTATAACATTTTATTGCGCCAGAAAACACCTTGATATGCCTCAATATACAAATAAGAAAATCAAGGGTATCTTTAGACTTCTTCTTAAGCGTAAGATGTGCAGAGGATAATCCTTCCCGAAATGTTCTTATAAGATTTTCAGTTCTTGTAGACTAATCAGCACTTTTACTATGTGTAGGGTTGACCGTGTCTTCAACACTTTCGGAATGTAAGTAGTCATGTTAAGTAGCTCAATGAGAAATTTTTTTCGATCTATTGTCTTTACAATTTTCGTTCTTTGTGTCTTAAATCTTTGATTCATTGATATTGGCGACTAAATAAGTCGGAAATTTTTGGGACTCTGAACTATTCAGCAAACGCGTAGAACGTCAAAACTTACCGAATGCATAAAGTAGGATTACTTTCAACTTTAGCATGCGCCTTGAAGAAAGGTCAAAAAAAGTACCATAGAACGCGTAATGTGGACCTCCATTCATTCAATTCAATTACTACCCTATTAATTGATCGGTTAATTTAAAATTGGCTTATTTCGATTAACGATTAAACCGGTTAGTTTCAGTCGATTAACCGATGTAACAAAATTTTTGATTTTTTGTTGTATTAAACCATATTTTTTGTGTTTTTAAGCATGGGTGAGTTCCAAAACTGCAGTTGCGAATCAACTTGCTTTTTTAAGTGCATTCTACAATGCAATCATGTAGAATTTTACAATGTTATCCATGGTGAAATAAACAGGTGGCAGCACTAAGCCCGATGACGATTTTTTGCTCTTGCATTGTTTGTCTAGGTTTATGTCAAAGTTTTGTTTATGTTTACAAAAAGTCCCCGTTTTGTGCTGTGATTATTGTATTTTATTAAAGTTTTTGATCATTTTAAATTAAAATAAATAAGATATTGACCATAATAAATAAATAAAAATTGGCCAAAAATGTATTAATTTCATCACGTTCAGCGGCACGCTTTGATTTTTGTTTAAACTATTTTTTGACGTAAATGGTGATATAATTTCCATTTTTGTTGTAATGTTGTATTTGTTGCCGTAACGATGCCACCTGCTTATTCCACCATGATGTTATCTGTACCAAAGTTCACCAAAAAAGTAACCAAATTGCACCAAAAAATTTGTGTTTAGAAATATTATTTCATACAATATATTTCCTTCAAAAAATTAATTCTTAAAATACAGGACAAAAACAGAAATTAAGGATTCCGGAAATGAATTTTTTTTGCAGAATGCTCGGTGCTGAGTTTTGCCAGGATGAGTTAGATGATTACCTGTCAACAGAAGAAACTCTCAATAGTAACACAACACAGAATTAACCGAAACAATTGGAAGTGTTAAAAATTTTAAAAAATAAAAACAGGACTCTAATGGAAGATGTTTTATAAATATTGATAGAAGAAAATATCGATAGTATCCCAGTACTACTAGAAACCACATTAAAATACATGTAAGATAGTATTAACATATGGGCATTTCCATGAGAATGTCAACCACGACTCAAAAAACTAAAAGGCTTGAAACTTTTTTTCAAATATGGCAGAAAGGAAAAAAACACCCAAACTTTACTATACCGAGGTACTTATAGCTTATTACAATTCTTAAAAAGCGAAAACTAATAGTTTTAAATCACTTTCTCATTGATTGATTTTTAGTAACTGCAATTGTAAATTTTTAATATTCTGCCGATTAAATACAGATACTGGCAACCCTGGAATTAAGCTTTAAAATAAATGTTACAACAACAATGAACAAGATCCATGACGAAAGAACAAGTTTATAGTTCGATTAGCGGTATATTTTTGTGTTTGTTTTGGATGCTATTCTAATGTCACGTACGTGGTGCGAAAACATCATTTATCTTTGTCATTTGAAATTGGTCAGTCTTAGGTATTTCAAAATAAAAGTTCAAAGCAAGATATTTGCTGCAAAAATAATACAAATTTTATAAGCTTTTAAAGCTCGTCACGTACGATATTATAAGTACTAAAATGCAACTAAATGCATCATATTATTATGTTGGTATTTAGTTTGAATTTGGTCAAACATTATTTTATTACAATCAAAATCATCTTACAAAATTTTTTTGGAATCGGTCCATATTTGACCATAGCTCCCATACAAGTGCTACTCCCGAAAAAAGCTTTAAGTGCCATAACTTCCTTATAAATGTTGGTATTTACATAAAAATTTCCGACAATTACTTTTACGATAGGTACTATGTCATGAACAAATGTTGTGCGGGTAGGTCCAAAATTAACCATAGGTCCCATATAAACCCCCTTCCTTAAATAGGCTAGGGGCAAACAAATCTCATATTGATGGAGATACATAACTAAGTAATATTCGGCATAAATAACTTTTATATAATTCTTAACTATCAAAAAGTAATTTCAATTTTTGGGAATACAAAATTTTAATTTCAAAAGATTTTGCTATTCGTGCTTAATTCCCAGTTTTTATTCTTGACAAAAAAACTTGAAATTTATTGTTGATAGGATAAGCTATTCCTATGCATTTCACTGGTTGCTTAGGCCAGATCATCAGGAAACTTCATCCATAAAGATTTTAGACAAACTAAAGATATTAAACCAAATAAAACTGTTAAACGTATAAGAATTATAGCAACAGTTCTACTTGTAACAATATCAAAGCTTGAACAAAACACATCAACAATAAACAACAGTGGGTTTATCTCATCTTACATTCCCCACTACAATTAGTTGAAATTCTCTCAACATTAATTGTAGTTGTAAGTAGGTTAATAAAAACATAATAAAAACCAAACAACAACTTACAAAAGATGTTGTCAATTAAGTGTTTTTGTCTAAAATCTTTATGGATGAAGTTTCCTGATGATCTGGCCTAAGCAACCAGTGAAATGCATAGGAATAGCTTATCCTTTCAACAATAAATTTCAAGTGTTTTTGTCAAGAATAAAAACTGGGAATTTTTTTTTTGTTCTGGCGATATTGATTGGCCACGGGCCCCAAGTAGGGTACACTGTCAAAAAATTTTTTTTTAAATATTATAGTGTAGGGTTTCATATGGTCGGGCTTGACCGACTATACTTTCTTACTTGTTTGTTTTAAGTTTTTATATACATATATTTACAAAAAATATATTTCAAATGAGACCAATACCAACACGCTCAGTGATACACGTATTTAAATCTTTAAAATGGCAAACCCCTTAGGTCCCTTTCTATTTTTCGCGTCACATATATTAAAATTTATTTTATTTTGCTAATTTTTTTAATCATTTATATATCAAATAGAAGCCAAATAAAAAGTCCTTGAAATCCCTTTCAACATGGGATTTTTCGATAAATTTTTTTTATTTATTTTTTAATAGTTGCGATGTTTTACTTTTGACAGTAACAAATACTGCTTTCTAGTTTTCTACTTAATGGAAATTTTGTTCTTTAATGAGCCATCTTAACAACAGCGACAGGCCAATACCTTTCAAACAAAGAAACTGACCGGATGGTGTTAAATTCGCGTTCTAATGGTTTGTTTCAAGGTATATTTACACAAGGTAGACTCATTCGTTAGTGTAGACATGCTGCTCTATAAAAGGAACCATTCGCTAGTGTAGACATGCTGCTCTATAAAAGGAACCATGCTGTCAAAATTGTCTTCATATAAAACAAAAACAATTTAACGCACACATGTACAAATTTTGGCTCATATACACGAAATTTGACGTTTGGGTACCAACTTGGGGTAATCAGCTGACAAACATATGGCCCAACGAGTTTACCTTGTGTAAATATACCTTGGTCCGTTTCGTACTGCATGAAACCGAGCAGCTATGACATAAAAAAAAACTATTGCCGTTCTTATTTAGGCAGCTCACTTAACTTTCAACTATAAAAACATCATATTCAAACGTCTTCTCATATACTCTTCTTTCTCATTTCACAAATTTTAAACCATCAAAAAAAAAACACCATCATTTCACAACTCTGTCAACTGATTATTGCCCATAGTTTTTGTTTTCTTAAACAAAAAAAGAAAACGAAAACACACATAAGAATGTATCCGTAAGATATTAATTTGAATGTATGGATACTGTTCAAAACTCGATACATGTTTAAATGTACGTATATTAAACCTTCACCAAAATAAAAATAAAAAAAGCAACAAAAACAAATTACTCAAAAACTTCAAGAGTTAATTTGGTATTAAGATGAACGAACAACAAAATAAAAATGTGTTCAAGGCAATTATCAAAAAAAAAAAAAAAAAAAAAAAAAAAGATTTAAAAAAACACACATAAACAGGCACAAAATTAACTGTATCAAAAAAAAAAAAAAAAAGATGAAGAAAGAAAAACAAATTCATTGATTGACGGACGGTTCGTAGGAACAGGAAATATTCTTTTAATAATATATAAAAAGATTTTATAATTCACCCCCGTATTAATAAACGATTATTAAATTTAATAAACGTTTATTAAGGATAATTTTCATAGTAAATTTGTTTTTTAAAACTTTATTAAATTTACAAAAAAATTTTAAATACAGGCTTTATCTTAACATCTTAAGTCGAGATAACCCTACAAGAAATGAATAAGCGAGTAGTCACATTTTTCATTTTGGTGTCAAGAAAATCATAGAAAGAAATGACCGAAATAAAGTTTTCGGTCACATTCGGTCATTTCTTTCTATCATTTTCTTAATACCAAAATGAAAAATGTGACTATTCGCTCATTCATTTCTTGTAGGGAAGATAGCGAAACAGCTTAAAAAAAACGCAATGAAAAAAACTATTTTATCATATTAGAAAATAAGCCAATATTAAAAAAAAATCTTAATAACGTAAATAAAAATGTTTTTTTAATGAAAATTCGTTTGATTAACAACATTTTTTCCAACTTTTAAAATTTGACTTAAGATGTTTTGTCAAAATGCCAAAGAAATGCATCCTGCTTTACAAAAATTCTAATGAATTAAAAAAAAAAAATATTAATACAAGATTTAAAAAATACTTTTTTACATTCCAGAACTTTTAGAAACTTTTTTTGAATTGCAATTAAAATTAATTATTTAATTTAATTGTTGCAACAACATTTTTTTCTATTCTGGACTCAAATAAATTTCCTTTTAAAAACTGTTTATTAATTAATAATTTAATAATGAAATGTGTTCAACTAGTTATTAATTTATTTATTTTTAATTGTAATTTTTATTATTTTTTTTTTTTTTTCTTATCAGCAATAAATTTTTTTTAAATTAAATTTATTCAATTTTCACATCTTTCCATATGGTCACGAATTTGAACAACTCAAATTCATATAGAGCATATTTTTTAGAGTTAAACACTTCACTTTGGGACTTTCATTTGGAAATGTTGTGTCTTGAACCCTCATTTTTTGGTAGAATATTATATTATTCTTACGTAGAGCAGAGCAGTCGTCATGTGAACAGTTTCATTTTAAAAGATGTATGCAAGTGTGTGTGTGTATGTGCAATTTACGTTATTAAGGGCTGTTACTTTACCCATGTAAATTTAACATTACAATGTTAAATTTCTAATAAAAGCATTTCCCCTTATTTCTCCGAAACTTGTTAATGTTAAAAATTAAGGTTAAATCGGTAAGATTTTTTTTATTTTAATTAAAATAAACTATAATTACCGTATTCATAAAAAATAAAATAAGTTTTAAATGTTTTTAAGGCAAAATCCATTTTATTTTTTATGAATACGGCAGTTAAAGTTTAGTTCACACCAACTCGTCGTTAAGGCTTGTCATAATGAACAACTTTTAAAGTTTATTTTTTATTCAATTTTGTAAATCAGTAAAACAAACTTAAGTGTTTTGCATTTCAAATGAATTATATAAATTTTGAAAATTTAGTCTGAGTTCAATGGTAGGATGATATCGATCCTCAGGTCTTGATATTCGAACAGCTCGATTTAATGAGCAGTCAGCAGGTTCATTCACAAGCATAAAATCTAACAGTTTTCCAAATTCATTGTGCACAATATACAGTGGTATCCCGGTTTAACGAATTACATATTGTCAGGCCTTTTCGTTATATCGAAAAATTCGTTAAATCCCGAAGTTTTTTAATACATTTTTATTAATAAAACGATAATATTTTAATAAAACAAAGTAAATTCGGTTATTTCCATTTATAACACAAGCAAAAAATAAATACTGCATATCATTTTGAATTAAATGAGTACATAGTGAAGAAAAAAACTAATAATAATAAACTTAAAAAACTTAAAACATATTTGAGGCCCTTTTTTCTTTGATCCGAAATCAAAGGTTTCAGTTTTGATAATATAATTCTGCATTTTGATGACTTTGCAAGCTGATATTTATTAGATGAAGCACTTAGTCGCAGGCCCTTTTCATAGTCGTCAATTTTAATGTTTCTTTAAGAACTAAACGTTTTCTTTTAGGCATTTACAACTTTAAAAAAACTTCACAAAAATTACGTAAAATTTGAAACAGAAAATAAACATTTGTTTTGTAGACAAAGTAAAAAAATGACTTTGTAACGTAAAAATTTTTATTTTGGAGAGAAAGTATTTTCTTTGCTTTCTTTGTAAAAAAAAAAAACACCTCTTAACTCGTTGATTTCAGTAAAATTGCTCTTAAAATATGGTAAAAATGTATACAACAACAAAAGAGAATGGATGTTTGCATTCATTCTATTTTGTTTTTTAAATTTTTTTGTAAAAATTCGTTATACCTACACAGAAAAAATTATCCAAAATTTTTCACCAATTAAAGCATTAATCAAAAATAAAATCAGTTTTAATTAAAAATTTAATCAAGTGAATTAAACGTTTAATCAAGTAAATTAAACGTTTAATTAATATTATTAACTGGTTTAAGTGATACTATTAATTTTTTTACTGGTGCAAATTTAATTAATTTTTTAATTAATATCACAATTTTTTTAATTGAAATCCATTTTTATTTTTTTCTGTGTATATGGTACACAAATTTGCTGTTTGTTCGTAATATGTATAACGTACTCAATGGAAAAATATGACCGTACGTTAAATCGCGAATTCGTTAAACTGAGTATACGTTAAACCGGGACACCACTGTACTTAGAAAAGGCACAAGTCATAGCGATTATTAAAAAAGACATCGGCCCAATCATTGGCATAATAAAAAGAATCTGGTCAGAGTTTCCAAGAAATTGTGGGCAAGTTAAAGTCACCAAAAAAGAAAATTTATTGGCTGAGCAGACGATACAACGAATTTAATGTCCTCATAATGTTGATTATATATCAGAGCATCAGAATTTATGTTTCAGAAAGAAACATAAAAATGAAAAAGGCAGAACAATTTCCATCGCCGAATCATCGCCCGCGAATCGCCGGCAAGTTGTCTAACATCGCTGCGATGCATCGCGTGGAAGCTAAATGCGGTCCTCTGGCGAATCGCGAAAACGTTTGCATGTGTCAACCACGCGAATGGCGGTACATCGTGTGCCGCGTTACACGAGCGCTATGGTAGTATTAGTGAAAATGTGTTTGCATGTGTGACACCGATGATGCTGGATGAAAATCAAAAAATTTTGACATGACGGCGAATAGTACGTCAATCACGTCCAGCCGTCCGGCTGACTAGCTGTCCATGTAAACCATGTCGTCAAAGTACAGGTCACAATTTTGAAGAAAATTTGATGAAATTTGTTAGATGGATTCCAATTGAAAATGGTGACAATCTGTCCATAATTACACATAGGCCACATACAAGCTTCTTTCCAAAATAAAATAGAAACCATCTTAATATGCTGGTATGTATTTAGAAAAAATGTTAGCCAAACTTATTTTATTTTATTTTATTTTTAAAAGTTACGTTTCACGAGCCCCGATTATAAGAAAATATTCACTGTTCTTGTGCCTAACTCTTTTCAAATTCGGCTTAACTTAGAAACTTCCCGAAAATGTTCCAAATACTCCAACTTTACTGTGAGTCAGCGATTGCTAATAACTAGGGATAAGATTTCTATTCACTAAAAAATCAAAAATATGCGCTTAAAATATGCACTCGACAAATAAAAATTAGCACTAAAAACTTTAAAAATTTCCATAAAAAATCCTTTTTGAGTTTTACTAAAAACAAAAATATAAAAAATTCAGTCTCTTGTTATTCAAATATCTTTATAAAACTTAACCCTTTCCGTGTTTTTATCGAATATATTCGACATTACATTGTAGTCTGTTTTTATGCGCTTGAAAGATATACAAAATTTAAAGTTTATTAAAATATGTATAGAGATTGCATTTGTTTCTTTATTTTTGAGCGGAGAAGTCCAAGATAAAAACCTTAATTACCTTAAATATAAGTTTTTAGATTTTTAGCTCAACTTAAATTGGTTTTGGCCCGGAAAGGGTTAAATAACTAATTTAAGCTTCGTTCACAATCAAAGAAACATTTTCACTTGGTGTTCATAAAAGAGCAACAAATTCTTTTGCAACCACACATATTTTGCATCAAGAAACCGTTTGCAAATTTTAGCCACAACAATATTATGCATTTAATATCATTTTTTACAACACTTTGTTAAAATTTTGATTCAAAACTAAATAAAATTGTTTTAAACGTCAGAAACAATTTCATACAAATTGTTACTGAAGTTCTAGTTGACTCAAATTTTTTAAAAAGAACTTTGGTTACATTTTTGTTTATAATGAAAGGAAAATATATGAAATACTTTGAGAATAAATGAGATAGAAGAAAAAACGAAATTGTTGCTCTGATTGTGAACAAAGCTTTAAACGTTTGTTTGTTTGTTTGTTTGACTTAATAAGTACTGTTTTATTAAGATTCGACTTTGATTCCAGTTCAGATCAAACATATTTGAAATTTGTTTTTTTTTTTTTTTTTTGAAATCCTTAATGTTTTTTCCAAAGGTTTTGGATTTTTAATTTGTCGGGCTATTCTTCTTTTCGCATTATCAAAGTAATTTTTGGGAATACAAAATTTTAATTTAAAATATTTTGTTAGTCGTGCTTAATTCCCAATTTTTTAATCTTAAGTTAACTAAGTCCCTCCGAAGAAGTTATTAATGTATCACCAATATATCCATAATTGGAAAATACAAATGCTAATTGACTTTTGATGTTATTTAAATTTAATATTTCTGCTACCTTTTTTAATTGCATAATCATCGGTATCAACAAGACCTTCTAACATTCATAAATTATTCAAAGTTTTTTGAATAGAATTCTAAAGCATCCATTCCACCAGGATGCGGTTAGAGGGGAAACAAGGGATTCATTTAATTAAAAATTGCAATATTATCGAATTGGCTTTTAATTTCCTCTGCTACGCAGTTAAACCCATGTGCCAACCAAGTAACTTGCAACAGTTTCGGATAACATATTTTAAGCTTATTGTAAGCCTTAACCATGTAAGGAGCTACATCGGTTTAAAATAGAAGGATCTTTTGTCGAAATCTTGAAAATCTTGTTTTTAAAGCAAAGCTCCAAAAGAATTTATTCATTGATTTAAAATTTTTTTTTGGAAGGTTTCTTTTGTGTATTCAAAAAATTTTTTTTAAACATTTCTTTTTCAATATTGAAAATTTTAAAAAAATCACTCAAGAATGTCAAAATATGCAAAAATATGCATTTTAGACCTAAAAATGCAAAAATATCCATTTTCACCAAAATATGCAACAATATGCAAAAACAAATCGATGACATTTTAACGCAAACTTAATAATTCAAAATTATAATTGGTCGGCATCCTTCTTAGACTATCGAGAAAAAACATCCCTACTAATAACTTTTAATAGTTATATTATATTTCTCTAAAAACTTCCTTTCAATCCCTCATTTAAATCAACTACATATTTGCAAAAATTCCCTTAACATAACATTATTTATAGAAAACTCGCTTAAAATTTTCCCTCTGTTAAAGGTACCGTTATAATAACGTAAACTGTTAAAAATCAAAACACACACAAACAAAAACACCTACATCAAATACAATTTACAGTTAAATCGTAGTACTAGTGCAAAAAATTATTTCATTCTCTTTTACACTAACACTACCAAAGTAAAATTATCAAAACAGAGAATAAATAATAAAAGCACACGTTCAAACAAACACCACTTAAAACTAAATGATAATTAACGGTAAACATATCAACAATTTACTATAAAAAAAATCGTGAGAGAGATTGTGCTAGAAATGTATACAGAGAGCAATAGAAAAAAAACATCTCTGTAAAATACACCGTTATATGAACGGTAAATGAGAGTTTTAGTCATTTCTAATAAAATTACATACTTCCCTTAGCAAGTGCTGATGCTGTTTGCGGGCGAATGATAAGTAAGTGTGTGAGTGAGAATTCTTTTGTGTGTGATGATGATGACGATTGTAATACTAATGATGCTGTTGTTTTTAGTTGCTGTTACTGTTTCGTTCTCTTGGGTGAGATAGTATTTTGTTATGGGTTTGTTAAATATGTGTGCTTTCAAGAAGAGTTGTGATATTTTTGTGTATGGTGGTGTGAATGTGTATTGGGAAAAACAACAACCCATATACTTACAGCCATCTATCCATCCATCCGTCCGTCCGTCCATCCAGCCACCAGAGAAGAATAGAGTAAATTTTTATCCGTAGATTTCAATGAATGTGTTTGTGTGTAAAATCTACAAATAAAGAGGGTCGTTTTTATTTTCCTCTTTGGTTTTTTTTTTTTTGCGTTATACGTATGATACACGGACACACGCACACTTCAATACCTTACAACCCAACAAGAGTTTATTTGAAATAATATTTTTTTATACATATATTGAGTTTTTGTCAGAGTTTCTTTCTTTCAGTTACAAATGCAACGGTAAAAATTGGAATTATTTTGTCGCGCACAAACGTGTTTTAACAGTAGCGAACTAAACGTCGCGGCGAAAAGACACGCGCTGTTCTTTTCACACTAGACAAACGTTTTGAAAACAAAAATTTATAAAAAAGAAAACAAAAGTAAAAAGAATTTAGATTTATAAAAAAAAAGAATAAATTAACACAACAAAGGAAAAAAAGTAATAATCAAAAAAAAATATAAAAACGAATTTTGAATAAAAAAAGGAAAACATTTCTAACATTTTCAATAGTATAAAAGTAACTAAAACAAAAAAGTTTCAACTTAAACGTTAAAATATAAACAAAAAATTTTGAAATTAAAAAAAAAAAACAAAACAGAGTGTAAATATCAAAACAAATTTTTGAAATTTGCTTAAAAAAAATTTGTATTGAAAAACAAACATCTTTATTCTTAAAAAAAAAATTTGGATTACACAAATTTACTTCAAAGTGCTTAACATGTTTTCTCAAAATATTGATATGAAAGCTTTAAAACAAGCTGAAGCTAAAAAATATTGAAATTTTCAAATTTGCTCCATTATGAAAACAAAATTGTGAATTTGATTTCGAGTTAGAAATTAGTGGATTAAAGAAATCGAGAAGCACAAAATTTAATAAGTTTATTTTGTGAAATTAAAAAAAAACACACATACACACTATTCTAATAAACACCATTCCAATGTTGTCCTGTCTGGTGCCGTCGTCAACTTCACGTTTTGGTCAAGAGGATAATATTATTAATCAAAGTATGCCCTCATCGCCAGCATTCACCATGCAATGTAAGTACCTGCATACATACTTATTTTAAGAATTACATATGTTCACTATTAAAAAAAGGTCAGAGGGCTTTTAATGGAAAAAATTTAGAGTTTTTTTAAATTAAACCTAAATCTTATTTCAATTTTGAACTATCTCTTGAAAGCGTTGATTAAAGTTTGAACTGGGTTTCCCAACTTTCTATGGATTTTTAAGCTCAATAGGAAGTTTTTTTCTAATACAAAAATAAAACTTGAAAATGCCGTATTTTCCGTTGTTTCTTTTTTCATATTTCTTTGATTAAAGAAGGTTTTTTCTTTTAATTTTTTTCAATCCATATGTTTTGGTTGTCCCTTTTTAAAATTAAAGCTTTAGCGAATTTATTTGCTTCAATTAACAGTTTAACAATTTTTGTTATTCTTAAAATATTTTGTAAAATATTTGCTTCGCAAAAAAAATTTCCTGATTAATAGTTGGACGTCAAGTTATTTACCTGGATAATATTAAACAATAATACTTAATACTTGGGCCGCTAGTTCTAACCGAAATTAGCAATCACAGCTTTTTTGTTTAAGTTAACTTTGAGTATTACAAAAAAGTACCTAAAAAGTACTTTTGAATCAAAGATAGCGATTTACCTTTTCAAGCCTTTAAAAATCCTAAAATTTTGCTGATGGAAAACGTGTATAAGCCGTTAATCATATAACAACTAGAAAATAACTTTGTCTTCTATTACAAATTACACCCTAATTCTTAGTCAGAATTTAACATAAAACTATTTAAAGGAATAATTTTTATATTGGTACTATTTTCAATTGCTTTATGTGTTTATTTAACCAATTAACACTTGGGCCGCTAGTTTTCAAAAAAATTTCAACTCACAGCCTTTTTGTCTAAGTAAATTTTAAAAGTTTGTAAAAAGTACCTTAAAACAAAAGATTGCAATTTAACTTGTATGAGTAAAACTACCTTAAAATTACATTTAAAAAAAAAAATTGTGATCTGCCTTTTAAAACCTTTAAAAGTCTGAAAAGTTTGATCATTAAAACGTGTATAAATTGTCAAGGTTGTAGCAACTAGAAATTAACTCTGTCTTTTTTTACAAATTGCACGAAAATTTTAGTCAGTCCTCAATATAAAACTATTTAAAGAAACATTTTGTATACTGGTATTTTTTCAATTGCTTTAAGTGCCTATTAAACCAATGAACACTTGGGCCACTAGTTTTCATACAAATTTCAACTCACAGCCTTTTTTTCTAAGTAAAATTTAAAAGTTTGTAAGAAGTACCTAAAAAGTACTTTTAAGCCAAAAATTGCGATTTAACTTTTAAAGTTTTTTCTTTAGTCTGCCTTTAAAAAACGAATGTAAATTTTGTAACAAATCGAAATAAACTCTGTCTCCTATTATTAATTACACGTACAATTTTAGTTAGACCTTAACATAAAACTATTAATTGGAACTTTTTCAATTGCCTTAAGTGTCCATTAAACTAGATACTTAACACTTGTGCCGCTAGTTTTAAGAAATATTATCACTCAAAGCATTTTTGTATCAGGGAAAATTAAAAATTTTTAAAAAGTACCAAAAAAAGTATTTTTGAATGAATTATTATAATTAAAACCGTTACCAAAAAGGGCTATTAAGGTACCTAAAATTTGAGGCCGTTCGTTGTGAAAACTATTATCGTTTTCGACTTTTTGTATAAGCAAAATTTTAAAAGTTTAATTAAAAAACTTTAAAAAAAATATGACGTCGAAAAAATGCTACTAACTTTGTATCGGTATTTTGTTAGACACAAAGTGTAGGCAAACAAATTTAGCGCAAATTAAAGTAAAAGTATGAGATTTAATGCAGTATGGATCGCCTATTCGCACACCGGCTATAAGCATTTAACGCTTTTTTGCTGTTTAACTTGTGCAACTTTTCAGGAGTTCGCTTTAATGTATACTCCGCATTTTTGCATCCCAATATAAAACAATTTTAATTAACTGTTTCAAAAGATTTCCCATATAAGCAGCTTTTTTAACTTGAGTCAATTACAAAAAAAAAAATACTTCAGAAAAATTATTCCTGTAAACACAAATTTTGCCAAATTTTGATTAAACTTCAAATTTATTCATAAATTTTTGATGCGATTAAAATTGCAGACAAGCGCAAAAAAAGATATAATACATATCGCGCACCTAGTTAAAAAGTGACTCAACTCAAAAAATTTAATTTTTCAGAAATCTAAAAAAAACTATTTTTGACCTAAAAAAAAATAGTAAAAAAAACGAATCTTTTTACCATTTAGTAGAAAATCCATACAGATCAGAATCTAAAAAGTTTTTTTTTTAATATTTATACACTAGATAACAAAAAATTTTAAGTTGTGTCATTTTTGATGAAGTATTATTTGCACAAGCTACCGAATTATTTTAAGTTATGTCACTTTAGCTGAATTCTTTTCAAGTTTTGAAACTTTTCCCAAATTCTTCTCAAACACAAGTCTAATTAATATCAACTCCAAAAAGGATTTATTTTATCAAAAGTGCCATAATTCGAATTAAGACTATTTATCACTTAGTAGTAGGGATCTACTACCGTTATATTGTCTGACACAACCAAAAATATGACGCTTTTATTGATAGAAACTTTATACCAATTGAAACATAAAGAAAGATATTACTGTTTTTTATAGATAATAGACATAGTTTAAGCATATAAAACAGAAAAATTAAGATTTTGAGTTGAGTCATTTTTGAACTAGGTGTGCTATTCATGTATTTCAAAACCGGTGCAAAATTCGCCGCAAAGCTTAACTCTACCCAGTTCTTTAACGGACTAAACCAAAAAGTGTTTTGTTCCTCAGGTCAATGGCTCCTTAAATAAGTAGCAGTAGACTTACTCAAACATAAATATTTTTTTTGACTTGGTTTACTTCAGCTCTGAGCTCTCCATATAACAACGTAGTTCCTACTATATCTGGGGTCTTTGGAAAACACATTTCAACAGACAGACGGACAGACAGAATATACTTACATAAATACTTTACAGAGTCTAAAATCAATATTGTAAAAATTACAAACGAAATGACAAACTAATATTTACCTTTTTCGCCTGTGGTTCAAGGGTATAAAAACCTCATATTCTAATTGACTTGTAAAATCATAAGAAAATCATCAAGTCTGAAATATTTCACATATTCATTACATTTAACAAATGTTTTAATTCATTTAATAAAACATTTAACAACAATTTTTGGTCGTAAAAGAAAGATATAAATTTGAATTTTCTTTAAATGACAATAAAAAAAATAAAATTTTAATGTCGCCAATATCAAAATGAGGCGTTGCTAAATTAAATTAAAAAAAATAGTTTTAATGTTTTTTTTTTTATTTTTTCTTTAAAAAAAATTAAGACAAAAACCACATTATTTAATGTATAAGATACATAAAGATTTCTAACATAAAACAAATTGTAAAAAAATTTGGCCAATTAGATTGAGAAAAAAAACGAATGGCGCTTAATAAAATAAAAAGCTTAAAAAGAAATTTAAGAAAATGAAGAAAAAAAAAATTTTTTTTTTAAATGATATTTTGAGAACACATTTTTTTTATACACAAAATGAAATGCAAAGAAATTTTGAAATATTTTTAAATGTTACAAATTGTTTTGATTTGATTTGTTAGAATTATAAATTAACTCTGTCCTCGGCTACATGTTACACGAAAATTTTTGGTAAGACCTCAACATAAAATTATTAAAAATAAAAAAAATAAAACAATTTTTTTACTGGTACTTTTTTCAATAGCTTAAAGTGTCGTTTTAACTACTTAGCACTTGGGGCCGCTGGTTCTAAGAAAAATGACCTTTAACAGTCTTTTCGTTTAAGAAAGATTTGAATAATTGTTAAAAGTACCTTAAAAGTACTTTTTTGCAAAGGTTGCGATTTACTTTTTAAACGTTTTTAAAGTTTTCTTATACAAACGTGCATTAACTGCTAATTTGGTATCAACTGCAGAAAGATTTGAATATTTGTAAAAAAAAGTACCTAAAAAGTACTTTTGTAGAAAATATGCTATTTACTTTTTAAACGTTTTTAAATTTAATTATACAAAACGTGTTTAACTGTTAATTTTGTAGGCAATGGAAATTAACTCTGTATTTTACTACAAATTACACGAATACTTTTAGTCAGAGCTCAACATAAAGTAAATCAAACAATTTCCATATAAGTACTTTTACAATTGCTTGATGAGTTTACTTAACAACTTAGCACTTGGGCGGGCCGCTGAATCTGAGAAAAATTATATTTCACGGCCTATTAGTTAAAAAAAAAATTGAAAATTTCTAAAAAGTACCTAAACAGTACTTTTGTAGCAAAGAGTACTATTTACTTTTTAAACGTTGCTAAGACTTGCTAATACAAAACGCGTTTAAACTGGTAATTTTGTAACAAATGGAAATTAACTCTGTCTTTTATTACAAATTACACGAACACTTTTAGTCAGAACTCAACATAAAATAAATCAAACAATTTCCGTATAAGTACTTTTTTCAATTGCTTGATGAGTCTTCTTAACCACTTAGCACTTGGGCCGCTTCACAGCTTATTTGCTCAAGAAAGATTTGAATATTTGTAAAAAAGTACCTAAAAAGTACTTTTGTAGAAAAGGTAGCTATTAACATTTTTAAAGTTAATTATACAAAACGTGTTTAACTGCTAATTTTGTAAGCATTTGAAATTAACTCTGTCTTTTATTATCTTTCACGGCCTTTTAGTTTAAAAAAATTTAATATTTCTAAAAAGTACCTAAAAAGCACTTTTGTAGCAAAGAGTGTTATTTACAAACAGTGTTATTGTTAAGACTTGCTAATACAAAACGTGTTTAAACTGTTAATTTTGTAACAAATGGAAATAAAGTCTGTCTTCTATTGCAAATTACATGAAACTTTAAGTCAGGCCTAAACATAAAAAAACTAAAAGAAACCATTTTAATATAAGTACTTTTTTTTAGTTGCTAACTACCACTTGGGCCGCTCGTTCTGAGATAAATTACCTTTTCCAGCCTTTTTGTTTAAGAAAAATTTAAATATTTAAAAAGGTACATAAAAAGTACTTTTATATTAAAGATTGCCTTTCAAGCGTTTAACCCGTCCAAAAGGTGTCGTGAAGTTGCCTTAGTTTTAGTCCGCAAGTTGTAAGAACGTCTGTGTTTATAAACAAAAGTTTAAACTTTAAAAAAAATATTTTGTTTTAAATTAAAATTAAATTTTTTTTTAATGCATTTTAAAGAAACATTTTTAAAAATTTGTTTTTCCTTTGAATCCTCTTAATTATTTTTCGTTTTGCTTAATAATCAAAATTTTAACGTATTTTACTGTTAAGAACCCGTTCAATTTTAATTATTTACTTGAAGATCATTAAACAAACAATTAACTCTTCTTCCCTCTCGTTCCAACTCTTTAAGATTCAAAGTATAAAACGAAATTTGATGCAATATTATTGTTATTGTTTTTTAAGAGCAAAACAAAGAAACGGTATATTTTTTTGATCTTGAGTTGTAAATAAAAGTGATTGTGTGTTGATGGTGAATTTAATAAGGATGACGATGATGGTGGTTTAAGGTGAATTTTATTTGATATTTAAAAAAAACTCATGGTGTAGGTGTATGAAAGTTTGCAATTTCAGCAGGTTGTTCTTAAAAATAATAAAGAACGACCACCCTTGAAGAATCTAGTAAATCTTAAGCTTCGGAAGACTTAATTCCTTTTAAGCAAAAACCTTTTCTCAATAATTTATTGTTTACTTTTTTATGAATGAATTAGAATTTCTTAAAAAAAACGTATTTAATCAGTTCATTTGAATAAATATTTGAACATAAAAATAATATTTATAAAGTTGAGTGCATTGCCGTTGTAGCAGTTTTAATAAAAAATTTTTTGTTTTTAATTTCATATTTCGTGATAACAAAACGTTTGAATTATTAAAACAAAAACAACAACAAATAGAAAAAACGTATTTTATTTAAACGAAAAAGAAAACATTGATAAACAATTAAATTAAATTAGGTTGAGTCATTGGGAAATAGTGTAGATTTAGTAAATTCAAAAAAAAAAAATAACAAATAAAAACAAAAAAACCCTTCAGCCTTGAGTACTTGTCTTAACCCCAGACCCTTAAAACAAACCGACAAAGTATAATCCCCTATAACATTTAAGCCACACTTATCACACCTTAAGACAGACATGCGCACATGTTCAAATAATTTGAAACTGAATGGCTACTGTTACACCTTTATCTTATTCAAACGCTACAGGTGACTGACAGAGTCTCTGTCTCGAACAGGTAAATAAAAGTCAGTCATGTCATTTTTATCAATGGAATTTCGTTGGGTTTTGTTTTCTCTCTCTCACTGTGGCAAAAACAAATGGCCGAAAACCACAATTATCAGAAAACAAAAAAGGTGTGTCTTTGTTCTGTAGGGGTTATCGGTCAAAACAAACAAATTATTTATGATAACGAAGTGAGAAATTGTTGATAAAATAACATTGTTTATTACAGGTACTTTTTTTGGTTGTTCTTATTTTTAGAATTTATACAACGGCTTAGTGATCATTTTCTCATAACACTAACGGTCAAAGGGGGGGAAAACGTTAAGGAATTTAAGTTTTAAATAATTCAGTGGAATAAGTGATAACCAGAGAAAATGTGTCCGCACAAAGAGGGCGTCCTCCAAAATAACTTATTTATGATTTTCTTATAAAACGCTGCCGGGACCCAGAAACACAGTCCATTCGAAAAGTTGTAAACGCTTAGGGAAGGTGTCGATTTAATTTTGTGTTAATTTTGTTTTTTCTCTTAGCCTACTTACAACTACAATTCGAGTTGGAAAGAACCCAACCAATTGTAGTGGGATGTAAGAAAAGATAAACTCACTGTTTATTGTTGGTGCTTTGTTTAAGCTTTGATATTGTTACAATAATTATAATTATAATTCTTATTCGCTTTAGGGATTTATTTGTATAATATCTTTAGCTTTTCTAAAATCTTTGGAAAAGGTTTTCTGATGAGCTGGCCTAAGCAACCAGTGAAATGCGCATAGAAGCTAGCTTTCCCTCAACAATAAGTTTCAGTGTATTTATCAGATATGAACAATTGGGAATTTAGCACGTCATTCGGAAATCGTATTAATAATAAAAAGTATTTTTTGGGTACTTTTTAAAACTGTTTTATTTCTTTAAATAAAAAAGTCTTAAGCTACTAGGCAATAGTATCCATCAAAAAGAGATGACCGCTGTAGGAAGATGTCGATTCAGGGAAGATTACACTATATTTACTTAAAATAATGGAAAATTCAAGGAGATTATAGACTATTTACTGGAAATATGTAATGAAAAAGTACCTTTCACGTACTCTTTTAAAGTTTTCTAGGTTCTCAAAATCTTTGATATAAAACAGTGTCCGTCAAAAAGAGGTGACCGCTTAGGGAAGGTATCAATTAAGGGAAGATTACACTATATTTACTTAAAATAAAGAAAAAGTACTTTTTAGTTACATTTTTAAACTTTTAAATTTTTTAAATAACAAAGTCTTAAGTGATTATGCAACAGTGACCATAGCAAAGATGTGACAGCTGATGCAGGGTGCCGATTAAAGGAGACTACACTGTAATGTCTTATGTATTAAACTTGAAATAACGGAAAAAGTACACTTAAGGTACTTTTTAAAGTTTTTTAATTTCTCATATATAAAAACGCCGTAAGTGACTAGATAAACACTTTTAAATTAGTCTTAACTTCTAAGAAAGTACTAAAGAAAGCGCTTAACAAATAAAGTCTTAGATAATTTACCTGCAGCCAAACAGAAACAACTAATAATTAGTCTATTTAAACAAGGTCAACTATAAAAACAAACTTTTAATTTAGAACTCTTAAAAATACACTTATTTTAAAAAACTTTGAAATAAGAAAGCGGATTTTACTTAAAATTATTAAAACTCTTCAAACTGTTAATAAAAGAACTTTTTTTGAGATCGAGGTTTGAAAATGTTTCCAATTTAAAACTATTTTTAGTAATAATTTTTCTAATATCCAGCGACATTAATAGCAAAGTTTCAACAAAAGTACTTTTTCGCTAACTTACAAAATTTTTTTGGAATTTTGCTTCTTTGAAACGCTTAAAAGCTCTTAATTTTATAACAACTAACGGCTAAAATGTTATGAGCCTAAAGGAGCTTTTTGGACCAAGTTTTAATCAAAACCCCTAAAGTTATAAGCATATTACGAAAGTTTCTACCAAAACTATACATTTTTTAATTTGTAGTTTTGAATATTTCACCTTTTTGTCGAAGGGCAAAATAGTAAACTTTACAACAAAAAACATCTTTATAATTTTTAAGACAAGGTTTTAATTTTCTTTAATAATTAAGTTATACCCCCGTATTCATAACCGATTTTTAAATTTAACAAACGTTTATTAAGGAAAATTTTCATAGAAAATTTGTTTTGAAATCTAAAATCGTAAAATAAAAAGAAAATACATATCGTTTTATAACTAAAAGATTAATGTCTCAGTGAACTGAGTAAAATTCAAAACGAGTTTGATATTTGTTCAAGTTTGTAAAACTGTTAAGAGATACTTGTGTAGTGTAGCGTAAAAATGTTCAGTTCTTTCGCGGTTTTTAAGAGTTGACCACAAAAAATGTGCTCAGAAAAGATATGCTGAAGACTCGACTAAATTATGGCACTGAAATACACCAACAAGAGTTATACATGATAAGAATAACTTCTCTTTGCAAATGTGATTCATATTTCTGTTAATTCCAATAAAATAGGTGGTTCCCCTGTTTACACAAAGGAAGGCAAAGAAATTACTTTGTATTTAGAAAAGTTCTTTATTTCAGCTGTCTGCTTTAAAACCACAAATTGCTTCCAAAAAGATGGATTCTCATTAGCTCTTTAGTTTTTTAATCTTCCGGATTTTTATGCCAAGGATGATATCCTACTTGAAACGTAGGAGAATTTAAAAGAACTGTTCGGTTAATTAAATCGCTTTGACGAATTATTAAAAGTAGAGGTAAGCGTCTACACTCAAAATGAGGGTATTGAAATAATAAATTCAAGTGTGAGAGATTTTTTCTTTTCATTCTAAAGAATTGTAAGACGAGATACATATAGAATTATCTAATACCTCCAGATTACGTGCTTAATTGGTAAATTAAATTAAATTTTTTTTATATATTTTATTCAAATTAAAAAATTAATTTTTCATTAGAAAAAAATTAAAATTGAACAAATAACTTTTATTTCTGCACTGAACTAAAAATCCAATGAAAATCTACGACGTTAAGCAAACGAAAAACGTTTATTAAAATAGTTTTCGTTGGTTCAACGAATTATTCGTTGATATAATGAAAATAATACCTAATGAAAATAACATTTTCATTATATTAACCAATAATTCGTTGAGCCAACGAAAACTATTTTAATAAACGTTGTTCGTTTGCTTAGCGTACATTTTCATTGGATTTTGGTTCAGTGTAAGGAATAAATAAAACTTTTAAAAATTTTAGTAACTTTTATTTTCTTAGCAAAAATTAAAACTCAAAAATAATTTTGGTTTCCCAAGGAATAAATTAAATCATCTAAAGGTTGACCATGGAACAAGGATTATCTTGGTGTATTCGTTATGCAAGAAGCACTTCTCTTTCTCAAAAACAAAAAAAAAATGTTTTTATACCCTCCACCACAATAAGTTGTGAAGACGGTATATTCAGTTTGTCATTCCGTGTGAAACTTTTTTACTATTCATCTCAGACCCTATAAAGTATATATATTCTGGGTCCTTGAGTAATTTTAAGTCGATTTAGCCATGTCCGTCTGTCTGTCCGTCTGTTGAAAACACGCTCGCTTTCGAAAAACTCAAAAGAAATCAACAAACTTGGTGTCAAATTGCTTGTAGTTATCCTAAGCAGTTTGGGCAAAATCGGTTCAATAGGATCTGAGCTATGAATCAAAATGTGGAACCACCATATAAAAAAAATTTATAATTTTGTTACAAAAACTAACATAAATGGTGGAAAACATGCACAGAATGATATAAGATTTCGCAACAATTCGTTTTATTCAACTGGAAATCACGCTGTGAAATTTCGTGAAGATCCGTCAATAATTTATCCTAGGCCCCATATAAGCCCTACTCCCGGAAAACAGTATATTAAGCCTAAAACCCTAACTAACAATGCTATCATTACAAATTTTGGCAAGTCACAGTTACATAGGACTATAAATGATACTGTGAAATTTCGTGAAGATCGGTACATAATTTACCCTAGGCCCCATAGAAACCCTACTCCCGGAAAACAGTTCAGTACACCTAAAACCATAATTAATAATGCTATCATAACAGAAATTGGTACGTCACAGTTTTAAAGGACTAGAAATGACGCTGTGAAATTTCGTGATGATCGGTCCATAATTTACCCTAGGCCCCATATAAACCCTTCTACCGGAAAACAGTTTGGTTGCCTTAAACCATAATTAATAACAAATCGTCACAGTTTAAGATTATAATAACATCATACAGATATTACTCCTTAAACATTCGAACTGTCGGTGGAGGGTATCAAAGATTCGGCACAGCCGAATATAGCACTCTAACTTGTTTTAATTCAAATTTTTATATTTTTAATCAAGCTTAAGTTCATCAAATCAAATTTTTTTTTTTGTTAAATTATTTTTATGAAGAAAGGAATTTTACAACATAAAAATTAATTAAAATTGCTATTGATAATTTCTCATTATTGACTGACCTGAGATTCGAACACAACCACTTGATCTCTTCAAAGGATTAAAAAACCAAAAATAGTTCGACAAAATAACCACAATACTAATTATCGTTTTTTTAATTTTTATTTATTTATAAATTTCTTTATTTATTTAATTACAAATTATATTCTAACTTAATTAACCGAGCAATAGTAACGTAGACCTTCAGCCCGTTGTAGTGAAACAGACCAGGGTCTCTGGCAGGAATCGAACCCGCAAGCCTCGCACTAATAGACTAGCTCACTACCAACTAGCCTACCGGGGCATCCATTTTTTTATTTTTTTTTAAAGAAGTCTATTTTATATATTTTTTAAATTATTGCTTGAATACTTTATAAAATGAGATTTCATTTTTGATATAAATTAATTGAAATTTGTTGAATTTATCACCTTTCGTTTTTAAACCGACTCTTTTTTTCTCTCTTTTTCTTTAATTTTCACAATATTTCTTGGTAAATTTATTTTGCTGTCCACCTTTTTCTAATATTTATAATAATTTTTTGTTTTGTTTTTGTTGTAGGTAGTTGTTGGCTGTTGTAAAACAATTTCTTGTGTTTATTTATTTAATAATTTCTGTTTTCTTGTTGTTGTTGCTCATATTTTACAAATTATTATTTGCTTGTTAAAAGTCATAAGCACTACATCATTTTGAAAAAAATGCTACAACAACATCTCTAGCAAGCAATAAACACTTGGCTAAATATAACAACAAAAACAACAACAAACTCTTTAGCCAATGTTTTTATTTTTTATATAAAATTGTTGGTAAATAATTTTTGTTCACGCCTAAAACTAATTTTCATTTTTTTTTTTTAGTTTTCTATAAGAAAATTAAGTGTTTTTTTATTTAAAAAAAAAAAAATATTGAAAAATTTCTTTTAAAGCACTAGACTAAGTGAAGAGAGCTATCATTTCAAAATAATGTAAACAAAACATAAATGTGTCAGTGATGAAAACTCATCATCATTTTCAAACAAAAACCTCTAAGTGGAAGGTGTGAAAAAACTGTTTTCAGATTTTTGTTTAATGGAAATTAAAAACTTTTAATTGGAGGTAAATTTATTAAGTTTTTTTTTCCTAAAGGTGAATTTTTAGTTAAATATTTTATTTATTCTATTTTAAATTGTTACAAATTTATGATTTTCAACAAGATTAATTGCTGGTGTCTACGCTTTAGAAAACTGACAAGAAACTATTCCAACTGTAGAGACAAAAAACGAACAACACGAAATGTGCTTAGAAGATTTAAATAAATTTTTAATATGAGATTTCGCTACCTTAAGGCATTAATTTGCTGTATAAGCGAGTGTCTACTAACTTGTCAATTTTTGTTTTTTTTTTTTTTTTTTGTTAATTTTTCAAAAAAAAAACTATTTTCATTTTTATAATTAATGGGCGTTTTAGTAGGAGTATAACAACAGCAAAATAGAACAGTTTAGTAGACATTTAGTAGAACAAAATTAAGAGCCGAAGAGAGAGAGAGAGGTACCCTTAAAATAAAATACATAAAATAAAACAGAAAACAGATCACCTCATATGTAATCGATCAAAACCAAAAAGAATTCAACCAAAACCGCCCCCTCTTTCTTCTCCTGCAAACAAAAAAAAACAACAACAACTAAAAATTTTAATTCACTAATTTGTTTTACAGGTTTTTTTTCTTGATTTTGTCTAAATGCTAATTTTTCGTTGTCTTTCAAAAACATTTTTTCGAGTGTATTTCATTTGATTTTTTCTTGTTGCTGTTGTTCCGTTTAAGTTTTCTAAGGTTTTTAATGTCAATGGGCAGCTGTTTGTAAAATAGATCGAAACACTTTCAGTTACACATACACACACTTACAGAGAAAGCTTTAAATTTGAAAAATCTATACACAGATATTAATTGGTTCGTGCTAAATGCAAAATAAATGTTCTTTTTTTCTCTGCCTCTCTATGATTGTTGTTGTTTTTGCTGCTGTTCTTGTTGGCTTTAGCGGGTGTCTTACGAAATCTAATTTTTTCCAAAAAAAAAATTCCCTCCTTGTCATAAATCAAAAATATAACAGCAAGAACAACAACAACAAAAATTTTTTAAAAACAATCAAATAAAATTTTGAAAAATTTACCTCCAAATCAATTTAAGAAAAAAAAAATTAGGTCAAAAAGGTATAAATTTCAAAAATATCTAAGAAAAAAAAAAACTTTAAAAGATAATTTCAAAATTCATTAATTCAACGAGAATGCATTAATTTAAATGAAAACTTAACGGTTTTTTTTGTTTTAGTTTCCGAAATTTTTAAAACTTTTTGCCAATTTTCGTCTAATTCATTAATTTAAATAAAAATTAGACCTTTTCTCTATTTTAGAATCCGAACAAAACGCTCGATGTTAATTTTAAATAAAACAAAAAGTTTTCAAAATGCTCGCCACGGCTTCACTGGCCTACCTCTATCCGGTAATCCTTATTTTCGATGACTCTGAGACATAATTGAGGTTCAATGTCGTTAATGTGCCGATTTATGTCATCCTTTAGATCTTGAATTGTTTTCGGCTTATTCGCGTACACTTTCTATTTTATATATCCACTGTTGCCAATTTGACGGATTTACCGCGATTCTAGCGGTTTTAACGTGTCCATCGAGGTAAACTTTCCATTTTGACGGTTAGCGGGAATTCTAGCGGTTTTTTAATATCATTAGAAAATAAAATTTTTATCGCAAAATAAGAGATATATTTGTTTTCAATTAAAGTAATTAAGTGATAAAAAAAAAAAGGTTTTTTGTGGAAATTAAATTTGTTTCCGCAATAAAAACATTTTACAACGTTTTAAGCAGATTTTATAAATTTTCTTATTAGGAAGCTATAATCAAATGTATTAACATAACTGCCTTATTTCGAGCGAAATTTTTGTCCAGCCCATAAAAAAACGTGATAGAAAAAAACTGAGAACGGACTTGAAATTCATTTAAAACAATTTTTACTGCAGACCAGTGTTATCAACTGTTATCGCTCATAATATAATCTATAGTCAAAACTTAAATTAAAAGGGTGTTGTCTACAAAAAATCAATGTTTATATTAAAGCACTTAAGCAACCAAAAATGAAAAGTATTTTTTATTATCGCTCGGATAAAACTTCTGCACGGTTGTCAAACCTAACGCCAAACAACGTACTGTAATTCGAGAATTCAAGAAATACTGTTTGTGATTCTTTATAAAACAACAAGAAAGCGCAATTTTACGCCTTTGCCTGAGTTTATATAAGTGTGTGGCTTAGTATAAACAAGCTTGCAACTAGATATGCCAAAATTCTTCTATATCTTTAAAAATAAAAAGAATTTGGATGAATCTAAGCGAAGTCTTCAGTACGAAACAAAATTATCTATTCATTTGATAGGATTGTTAATAGTTTTCAAGCACGATATTTAACATAATGTTTGATGTAATGGCCAGCAAAAACTTTTAAAAATTACAATCGTTTTAAAGCAGGGGTCTAATTACCGCATACGATATCGATCAAAATTGATCGAAATTATTTATTTTGCTATCATAAAAATCGATATCGAATGAAATGTATTGAATTTGAAATAATACCATTCGATATCGAGTAACTCGACATTACATTTATCGAGTTTTCATTCGATATGTCAGAGTCTATCGTATGCAAAAAAATTCAATAGTTTATTCGATACGGTAGTATCGAATGCGGTGATTGGACCCCAGTAGTGGCCAAGTTACCATATATGTGACGCGCAAAATAGAAAGGGACCTAAGGGTTTTGTTCAGGAGAGCCATTTTATCTTTGTAACTTTGGTGTTCCATCACTGAGCGTGTTGGTATTGGTCTCATTTGAAAGCGACACATCTCAACCTTGTTGGTCAACCTTGAAAACGCGCGTAGGTCATCCCTACCTCTTGTTTTGTGTAGTTGGTTTTTACTGTTCCCTTTACCTTACTGGTCCCTTTCTCTATGCGCTGTCACATATACATATGTGTGTATATTCAAACTTTTTGAATTAATGTCCCTCAGAAAGTAAATGTAAGTATATGTATATTCATATATAAAATATTGTAAAATTTTAAATCGGTTGTTTCGCATTTAGTGTCTTCTTTTCTTTTACCAATTTTTTTTAATCTTAGTACACGATCTAACGCTTGTATTAAAAAAAATTTTTTAAATTTAATAAATGTTTAAAGAACAAATTTACTATGAAAGTTATCTCTAATAAACGTTTGTTAAATTTAATAATCGTTTATGAATACGGGGGCTAAATTTTTAGCATCATTACCAAAACTAGAGTAAGTGCACTTAACTCTTCAAGCAATACAAATCCCTGAATTTTATATGAATACCAATATTATTTACGTTCGCGAGACCAAAAGAGTTAGTAAAATTGAAAACCTTACGATATAATTTTAATTGAAAGACATACACATTTAAAAAAGCACCCTATATCTAGATTTGTATAAACATTTCACATAGTATTTAGATTTTAGCGATATTTTTAAAAAATTTTAAGCTAAATAAAAAATTTTGCGGTTTCTAGCGATTTTTGAAGTGCGATTTGACGGGAAGTCTTCTAAAAAAGTTGGCAACAATGTATATATCCCCAAAAAAGAAGTCCAACGGTGTTAAATCACATGATCGTGGCGGCCAATTAACATCGCCACGGCGTGCTATAACACGGCCATTGTATTTCTCAGAAAAAAAAGACATTGTTGTGTTGGCTGCTTGGCAAGTGGAATCGTCCTGTGGAACCACATATCGTCTAGGTTTATATCCTCAATCTCTGGCCACAAGAAGTCCCTTATCATCTTGCGAAAGCGAACACCATTCACGGTAACTGCTCGCCCAACCTCAGTATCCGAAGAAGTACGGCCCGATGACGCCGCCAACCCATAAACCGCACCAAACAGTCACTCTTTGTGGATGTATGGGTTTTTTAACAAATATTTGCGAACAATTCTCCCGATTGTGGACACATTTGGTCCACCTCCCCATGGTTGAATAAGTCAAACACTGAAACAAAGAAATGTCAAATTAAGACGTTAATGGTGTTTTCTTTTCTACAAAAAAATGTGAAATTTTTTTTTTTTTTAAATGCAATTTTCTGTCTGTGTCTTAAAAATTTTGCTCCCGAAAAGGGTGAATTTTTTAAAATAAAACAAGCCACCCTTTTCGGGAGCAAAATTTTGAAGAAACAGACACCAAATTGCATTTTTTTAAATAAAATGTCACATTTTTTGAAGAAAAGAAAACACCATAAGATGTAACTGTTAATTGTTTGTTGAAAATTTTCAAAACTTTTTTGAATTTTTTTATGGGGAATTTTTTGTTAACTGCCTGTTTTTTGAGAACGAGAGCAAATTTGGTTATTAACGTAAGTTAAACGAGTGAGTTTTGCCCTCGTCATCAAAAAACAGGCAGTCAATCAGTCAGTTGAAATAAAAATTTAAAATTTAATGAAAACTTTTCGTCAAATTCTAATTGTAAAGGGAGGAGCAAAATTTTTTTTAATTTTTCTTTTTTTTGCGAATTTAAATCGAAAATAAAACAAAATCGTTGTAAATCAATCAAATAATTACATAGACTAAAAACTATTCAATGCTATTGGTTTTTATAAAATTCTTTTCTGTCATTTGAAAGTGAACCCCAAATAATGAAAAATCATGAAAAAAAATTAGAAAACACTAAAAAAAATCGCCTTGAGAAGGGGCGTGGCTTTTATAAAATATTTTTTTTTTTAGGTAAACCTCAATTTAAGGTTTTTTCACAAATAAAAGTTTAAACATTAAAAAATTTCATGGTCACAATTCAATCGATTCGAAAATAAACAGAACAATCTTAAGCGTTCGGCGGCTGTAGGAAATATCGCCCAAAGAAAAATCGCCCAAAAAAAAAAATGAAAAATCGCCCAAAAAAATTGCATGTAAAATTGGGCCTGATTTCATATGAAAAATGGCCCAAAATTTTTGGGCTATTTATCGTTATTGTTGGGTGATTTTTCGTTTTTTAAATTTGGGTGATTTTTCATTATGAAAAATCACCCAAAAATGTTGTATGAAAAATGGCCCAAAAAAAATGGGCTATTTTTAAAATTCTACCATAATCTTACATAGCAGAGAAAACCATGTTTTATTATGGTTGCAAACAACAAAACTATTTTTCAAGAAACTAATTTAACCATTATATGGTTGTCGGCGACAATGATTTGGTTAAATTAAACATAATATCGGTAGAATTTTTTTAAAAATGGTTTTGTAGCTTTTTTCTCTGGGTGTATATATTAAATATATACATATATATCGAAAATAAGGATTTTCTCTTCTATGGTATAACAAATACTGGCTTCGCTAACTAAAGCTTCTCTGTATCGCCGGCCTTCGGCCGGGCGCAAGGATTTTCTCCTCTATGGTATAACAAAGACCGGCTTCGCTAACTAAAGCTTCTCTGTATAGCCGGCCTTCGGCCGGGCGCAAGGATTTTCTCCTCTATGGTATAACAAACACCGGCTTCGCTAAATAAAGCTTCTCTGCGTAGTCGGCCTTGTTCGGAAACAAGGCAGTTTTTCGAAGCTTTACTTAGCGAAACCGGTTTTTGTTAGACCATATAGGAGAAAATCCTTGCGCCCGGCCGAAGGCTTGCTTTAGTTAGCGAAGCCGGTCTTTGTTGTACCATAGAGGAGAAACTCCTTGCGCCCGGCCGAAGGCCGGCTATACAGAGAAGCTTTAGTTAGCGAAGCCAGTATTTGTTATACCATAGAAGATGAAATCCTTATTTTGGATATATATATTTAATATATACACCCGGAGTAAGAGCTATAAAAATATTTTATCCATATTATGTTTAATTTAACCAAATCATTGTCACCGACAACCATATTATGGTTAAATAAGTATCTTTAAAAAAATCACTTGAAATTTTAACGGTATTTTAAAAAAAAATTTACACATTTTCGATTATAAGTTAAGTTGCGGACGTTGCAAAGTGTCATAACGTCCTCGCCCTCGTCTTCGATGGACATTATGACACTTTAAAAGTGTCCAAGGACACTACGACACTGGACGTTATGACATGTCACCTAAATTTATATGAATAATAAACACTTTTTGCAAATTTAGTAATTTTTTTTTTTATTTTTTGGGAAAAAATTCGTTTATGCTTTTTGGGTCATTTTTCATTTTCTTTTTGGGCCCTTTTTCGTTTTTTTTGGGCAAAATTTCATATTTACCTTTTTGGGTCATTTTTCATGTTCGCTTGGGCGATTCTTCATTTGGGCGATTTTTCATTTTTTTTTTTTGGGCCATTTTTCTTTGGGCGATATTTCCTACAGCCGCGTTCGGCTTACACTCCCAGGAACGATATCTATTTTTTTAATTGTTTGTATAGACGAACACAACCCTTAATACCGTTCGTTACTATTTTCAAGAAAGAGTCGAACATTATATAATGTTCTGTTCTTCGTTAAAAATAAAAACAGAACATTTGTAGTGATACTGTAGATAAACATTATATATTTTAATGCAGTGTTCGAAAATAAACACTAAATATCGTTTCTTAATGTTCGGTTCGGTAGATTTGTGGAAAACACAAACGCTAATAGTGTTTGTGTAGAAAATCATTAAAAAAATAACGTTTCCCTGTTAGTCATCTTTCGAACACAAAAACATTACTGTTTTTATCAAACTCAACAAAAGATGTGAACATTTAATTCCGTTCGGTTTTTTTTTGAAAATCCACAAACGTCAATGTGTTCGGTTCGGCTCATTAATGTTCGTCCCTTTTGGCTGGTAAAAAAAAAACCAAACATTTTTTACAAAAACAAAATACACACACGAAAAAAACATTATAGAACATTAAAATGTAATGTTTGTCTACAGTATCACTTTTTTTTAACGAAGAACCGAACATTATATAATGTTCGGTTCTTTCTTGAAAAGAGTTACGAACGGTATTAAGGGCTGTGTATGTCTCCACAATCACTAAAAAAAAAATAGATATCGTTCCTGGGTTTGTCAGCCGAACGCTAAATAGTGTACTGTTTATTTTCGAACACTGTTTTAATGTTCTATAATCAGGTATGTGATGGAAATCGATTTTAAAAACGATACGATTTGAAACCGAAAATATCGTTTTCAGAATCTTTTAAAATGAATTTTAAATGCATATTCCTTTTATTTTTAGTGTTTATTCTTTAAAATTTTATATTATATACGTTAACTGAAATGTATTCTGAACGAAAATTTAAGACTTTAATTCATCACACCTTTTAAAAACGGTCGTTTTGAAATCGATCGATTTTCATCACATACCTGTATGTTTCTTTTTTTACATTGATAAAGAAATGAACAAACAAAAAATTTTTGAAACGACCGCAGCACGAGTAGTTTGTATATTGTGTATATGTTTTGTTTGTGTTTAATTATTTTGCTGGCTTTTTGTTTTTTTTTTTTTTTTTGTGTATTTTTTACCAGCCAAAAGGGCGCTAAGCACAACAAAAACGAACGAAAGGTAATGGACTGAACCGAACACAATGAAGTTTCTGTTCGGAAAAAACCCCGAACGGAATTAAATGTCCTCATCTTTTTATTGATATGGATAAGAACAGTATTAGGTGCGTTTGAGTACTTTTACAGTAAAATGCAGTAAATGAGTAAACTAAAAAATTTTCTCTCACAAAAAGCTGTTGTACAAAAAAGTACGCGAACGCAAAATTTGTAAAAATTCGTAAAATAAAGGCAACAGCTGATGGCAAATAATTGAAGTGTTGAAAAACATTGACACTTTTGACTACTTAACTCGTTTTCTTATCGGTACTCGATTAAATACTTTTTATAACACGAACATTTTTGGAAAATACAAACAAACTATTTTATGTAAACTTTCATATTTGTTTGTTTATTATTTTATTTGATTTTACTAATTTGTAGCGGGTTAAATTATTTAAAAGAACATGAATAATTTTTTTGCTATTGATTACTTAACTACCCAAATACTTCACACTTTTACAACTCTAAAAAATTAACATAATAAAATAAATTTCAAAAGTTTACATTTAGCCAAATAAATGCTTCACAAACAAGTTTAATTAATTAATATTTATTCACTTTTTGTTTTGGTTTAATTTTTATTTCAACTTTTCTTTTATTTAACAATTTTTTCACAATTTGTATGGTTTTTATTTGTTAATTTTTTTTGTTTACCTTTTGAAACATACATATGTATGTTTTTTTGATTTACTAAATTTTACTGCAAAAATTTCTGCAGTAAAAATTTGTAAATACTCAGACAAGAACTGTCACTTTTCGCTCTCAATTTATGTTCTCATTTACTGTATTTTGTGTACTCGAACGCAATTTCGAAAAATGCAGTAAAGTTTGGTAAAAAAATAGTAAAAACTTTTGTGTTCTCGAACACAACTATTATCTTTGTGTTCAAAAACTGACAAACAGTGAAAAGTAATTTTTTTAATGATTTACTGCATAAATACTACTAACGTTTGTTATTTATTTATTTATTAAATAATTCGGTAATACATAAATGTATATGCTCAATATAATTATATAAGGGTTTTCCATAAATCAACCACAAATCTACCGAACCGAACGCCAGTGTTGCCAAAACTTGGTGACCAAAAATGGCTAAATTTACGGAAAAAATGGCTAAAAACGGCTAAAAGCTTTTTTAAATAAAAACACATTAAAATTCAATAACAAACAGAAATAGTTAATTTAAAGTTGTTTACGATTAAATTGTTAAATAAGAATAAACGTAAATTAATATTAAAATAAATTAATATTAAAAAATTTAATCATCGAAAAATTCGATGTCGTTATTGTTCATCTCGTAGGAATCACTCATTAGTTTCAAATAATTATAAGTTTTAAATAATTTTAAGGTAAATCATTATCACGACAACATTTACTTAACCATTTGAGTCCAGATCTACAATAAAAAACAAGTAAGAAAGTATAGTCGGTTAAACCCGACTTTATGATACCCTACACCACATTAGAACCTTTGTACCAAATTTTATCAAATAATCTCTAAATTGCGACCTGTACTTTGCGCACAAGGTTTACATGGGCAGCCAGCCAGCCGGACGAACATCGTTAATTCGACTCAGAAAGTGATTCTGAGTTAATCGGTATACGTAAAGGTGGGCTAAGGACTAATATTTTAAGGTGTTACAGACATCAGCACAAACGTACTACTGTGGTGGTGGTATAAATATTGTATTGTTATGGTCAAAATATTTACCTAATTGATAAAATCGAATAAACGGTGGCTTAATGTAACCTATCTCTCAAATTACTTTTAACGATGTTTACTTGGCTAAACACCCTCTCTACTTCAGCATTAGACCATGGAAGTGAGAGCAACTTTATAGTCAATTCTGAAATCTCTAAAACAATTTTGATAGCGCCTGCATCCCTTTATTGAAATACTTTCAACCAGAAAGAAACAGCGATGTTTGTGTTAATCCATTTTATAAATTTAATAGTGGAATACTGTTCCTTTATTTTGAAAGATGTTTCAGCGTCATAGTTTATAGCGATTTTCAACATTTGTAAAAGTTGTGATTTAAATTCAAGGCTTTTTTAATTGTTCAAAATATTTATTTTACTTTTATAAGTTTTTGTGATAAAAAAAAAACTATTCTTTTAAAAGAAAAACGGCAAAAAATTTTATGGCTAAAGAAGTTGAAAAATGGCTAATGACTAAACTCATTTTTTAATGGCTAAGCAGGGTGAAAATTGGCTTAATCTAGCCACTAAATGGCTAAATTGGCAACACTGCGAACGCTAAAGAGCGATATTACGTGTTTATTTTCGAACACTGATAGCAAGAGCGAAAAAGTGCCAAAATTTAAAAATTTATTTTCTTATATGGGTAATTCCATGTCAAAACGACCAAGAGTGGGACACGACCCCTTCCGATTTTAATGAAATTTGGTGAGAAGGTTGCTTTTATCTTATAAGGAACATATATGAACGAAAAAAAATTTTTAAATTTGTTTTTCGAAAGTTATGTCATATTCAAAATGTCATAATTTCGCAGAATTAGCCGAATGTGTTGAGCTTATTTCTTCAATATCTCGAAAACTACTTGACATACGAAGATGATTTTAATGTCAATTTAAAGAGAATACTTGGGGCTACAAACCATATTTGAAAAATGGTATATCTGCAAAATGTTAAATTTTAAAAACGAACTAAGTCAAAAACCTATATTTTTATTTGGCTGATTTTTTTTTGTACAATACCTCAAACTGTTGTTTAAAAATTCTGAAACTTTGAAGGAGGTGTTTTTTTTCTTTTTTAAGATATGATTTTTTTCCTTTCGCAACCTTTAAAAAAATAATATTAAAATAGAATTTTAATATTGTAATTTTGAGCAATAAGTACACTATGTTACTTGCAAACAACAGACCAGCCGCGCACCTGGCATTTTACCCTATTGTGGACGCTGAATCCAGTGGTGCTAACCGTTGTTTTAGGTTAGCTCTTGTTTTCAAGATATAGCGTTACTTCGAAAATGTAAGAGTTTGCACAGCATATATTCGCGTAACTCAAAAACGGTTCAGTTTATTGAAATAACTAAAAAAAACCGAAATTCGGCAATAAATAATAAAGTGGGGTTGGTCATACATTTGATCCATCTAGGAGCACCCTTCTCACCAAATTTCATTAAAATCGGAAGGGGTCGTGTCCCACTCTTGGTCGTTTTGACATGGAATTACCCATATCATAATACGATTTCGGTATGACGTGCTAAATTCCCAGTTTTTCATATTTGATAAATACACTGAAATTTATTGATGAGGGAAAGCTAGCTAGCCTCTATGCGCATTTCGCCGGTCTTATAATTTATAACTGGATATGTCCCCATTATAAAGTACCTTCTTGGTACTTTTGCTATACTTTGAATTAATTTTGTTTATATCTTTTAAATTAAAAAAAATGGAAAATAATTTGGCCACTAATTTAAGCTTAATCGGTTTGCATTTTTAAGTTGAAGCTTAAAGCAAAACTAAGCAACCACGCTAAAAATTTGAAATTCAAAAAAAGTACTAAATTTATAGAAAAACATATAAACATGATTTCCTATACTTTTGGAACAGTCATAACCACTCCATAGACTCGCGAGCAGTCAATAATTGTATTTTTTACACAGACACGGTCGGCAATTCATATTTATACAACAACTTTGTTTGTTTTTTGGTTATTACTGTTTTAAAACAATTAATCTAGGAGATCTATTTATTTTTTTTTTTATTTCTTCTTTTACTTTAAAGACTGTAAGGAATTTTATTTTTCTTCTTTTTGTTTCTTTTTTCTAAAATCTATTGGCACATGTTTGACATTTTAAAATATTTTATAATTTTTTTTTTTAAATTTATTAATTTTCCATTTCAAAAGGTGTTAAAGTTTCTTTATTTATTTTTTTTTTATTAATTTTTATTTTTATTAATTTTTTTAAATCATTTTTCTTGTAGGTTTTTTAAAAAATTTCAATAACTTATTTTTAAATTTATTCGTTTTTATTCAATGATTTTTTTTTTTTTTTTGTTTTAATAAATCATAAACGCTTTAAGTGTTTTTGGTTGTTTTAAATTTTAATATCTTTATCATAAAATTAACTAGATTTTCAAAAACTCATGGATCTAATCGAAATGATGAAAGAAAAAAGAAAATTTATAGTTGAAAAGAATATTTAAAACTTTTCAAATATTTATACTACTAACCAAAATTTTATACTTGAAAATCTGTGGCAATAAGGAAAAAGTGCTTAAGACTAATTTTTTAGTTTTGTAAGAGATCAATTTAATACTTTAAAGGTTAACTTTGATATCTTATTTTCATTCGAATAAAATCATCACTTCTCTTCGGTTATAGTTTTTTTAAGTTTCATTCCTCAGGCTGGACTCTCAGTTAAACATGGTTTAGCTAATCGGAAAACAGATTTATGCCGCCATTACCAAGTTTGTATACAACATTTTGACAGAACAGCTTAGTTTTGCTTGAAATGTTGGTCTTTAATGAAATAATAAAAGAAAGTCACATTTCACCGGAAAAATCCGAATTTCAGACTTCGTTAAACTAAGTTAGACTTAATCCACATCTCAAAAACCCTGCCTTAATATTGCTAATGTCACGAAACGGAAGTACACTTAAGTTATAATTCTAAATGTTATTGCACATTTCAAATAAAAGATAAGCGAAAAGTCATTTTGCTATAACTTCGTATAAAATCGTAAAAAATAATTGAAACTTTTGAACGGAAAGATCTCAAAGGGGCCATTTACTCCAATTTAGCTTAAGTCAACTTTATTGAAAAGTGTTCAAAGCTTTCCATACTTAAAACGATTTTAAAATCCTGTGCAACAAGTGAAAAGTGAAATGAGTATTTTAATTGGAATTCGAGTACAATACTGAGTCTGCCTCAGATTCCTTAACATTGAAAACGTTCGACCGCATGTAAAATTAACGTGGTTACACCAAGTGAGGGCGTTTTTATAGCATATACCAAGATTTGGCAGAGTTTACAATATCAATGGACTGGTTATTGAAAGTAAAAAAAGGTTTGCCGTCAAGTTTTAATAACCTTTTTTTAATAATCAATCACTTGGACTTCATAGGATTAATTGCCAGACCATTAGCGGTTGCCCACCCCTAAACACGATCTAACTCCTGTTTTGAAGTTCTTACAAATTCATAAATTGCGGTGTCCTAGATATGATATGGACTATATGTTGCCATTTATTTATATTGCATATAGTTCAGAAATGTTTGCTAATCAAACTCAGCCATATCGGTTCTCTAATGGCTAAAATATGAGTAAAACCCATGGCTGCCTTTAACTTTGACCCACAAAACTTCACTCTTCTAGGTCTCTTATGAACTTGTTATTACTTTTGCCTAAAAAAAATTAAAAGAGTGGCAGTTAAATTTACCAAAATTGGTTTATAAATGACAGAGTTATCGGCAAATAACTCCCCTTTTCTTTCTCAAATACTTGCTTGGCACAAATATATGACATTGTTTTAGAAATGCAGGTACCTTACGCCCGAATCTCATGGTCTGCATCTTCTTATGCAAGAGGGGCAACTCTCCTGGCATAAAGCTATGAGATCAAGAGAACCAATCGAAGATATTTATTTCTACATGAACTTCCAAATTGGGTAAGTGAGGAGGATTCCTAAAACTACCGCTGTTCCCTTAAAGCATTTGATTTCAATTCAAATCCCAATCGACCATCATGCTTCGCCTGCGATTTGGGTTTAAGCCAAATTCACCACATCACCCCTCCAAGGGCCGCATTCCTCATCCCATTAAGCAGTCTGGGACCGTAGTGCCAAGGGCGTTTTGGTTTCCGTGGTACCAGATATAGATTCCAATCAACTTCGTAATTAAAACTACTCCAAGTTGAACCCTACACAATGGACCGCATTGGTCTCCAAGTGGAGGTGTGCCCTTGGGCGCAAAACCCTTCTTGACCTAACCTAACCTGAACCCTACATAGTTTTGGACTGGTGAGCAAAAACCAACGACGCTGGCTGACACAGTGAACACAGAGAATCTATGATCCCACGGCAATGTTCTGACCAAATAGCACCAGTTATATACAATATTTTTCTTCTTCAGTCCGCTTAACTCCCTGTGGAGCATAGGGCTCCTTCAAGATTTCTCCAAAATATTCGATTATTTGCAATTTAATTTCGTTATATTCGTTCCAGCTTCTTACACTTTTTTTGATGTCATTAAGGAAGCTTCTTTTAGGTAGCCTTTGGCCGACCTCTTATTCTGCTGTCTTGAGGGTTCCAGTCTAGGCCTTGGCGGCATATTTCATCTGAGTCCTTCCTGAGAGAGTCTCCGATCCATTTCCACTTTCTTCGTTTACTAATCATTTTGGGCTAAATTTGGCTTAGATATTTTTTTATATGTAGAGTATAAAAAACGAGCCAAATCGGTATATTATTTCACCTGGTCCCCATATAAGTGTTCTTTCTTCTTATCAGATTTTCGTAAAGGGTATAAAGAATTTATCAACACCAAGTAATCGCTTTGACTTGTTTAAATTATAGCAAAACTTCCAAATGGTTTTCTAAGTTGTTTGAAATTTAAACGTGAAGAATTTTTTTTCTTGAATCAAAATGATCACCGCTAGGAAGAATATTTCTAACGCAAATTTGCAAACATATTATGATTACCTTTGACATATCATTGCCGCTGGCAACGATCCTATCAGAACTCCATAAGGAAGCTAAAATCATATAAGTATTGCTTTCGGTCGTATTCTGGTTTATTTCTTTACTTGAGTCTATGGGGAACAAAATTCCCTACAGACAATGCATCTAATTGTATAACTAATAACTTTATTATGTTCATAATAACTTAATTATGTTCACCACATAACATGTTACTTTTAAAGAAGAGGAAAATATTATTGTTGTCATTATTATAGTTGAAGGAATTCATAATATGGTTGTGGCTTCCTTTTAGAAGACTTATTTAACCACAATATGGTTTCTCTTGGCAGTAATATGGTTAAAGTAACCATAATATGTTTGAATATGTTCTCTTTCAAAATTTAATATATACAGCCATGTCACAGAGTACAATTCCGTTCGGAAACGGAATTCATTCCGTATTTTGGTGCTTCAGAAAATGACGAAAAAATGTTTCGGAATGAAACCATTTCTGTTTTCATGAACGGTATGGGAGTTGTCTGTATCTGAAAGGCCATAAAACTATCAAAATACACTTTCCATCAACAAACAAATATGTTTTCTTCAATTCCGAACGGAATCATTCCGAACGGAATTGTAGTCTGTGACATGGCCCATAAATGTTTTCTTTTCCGTTTAGTTAAATGGCTTTTTACTCCTCCGATTTTGGGCCACTTCAACATTTTTTCCATCTACTTAAAAAGATATTAAAATATTTTTTACGACTATTTAAAATTTATATTCACTACATCCTGGTTTTACGACTTTGACATCATCATGTTTCTTATGGATTATTCTTGTTACAAAATTGTTAGTAGAACAACCATAAAAAAGCTCTAAAATCACAAAAAAAAAAAAAAAAACTAAATCTGAAGACTTTTACAAATAGTTTCAAACTTTTTGGCAATTATCATAAAAAAATAAACATTTTCACCTGTTTTTAAGCGACAAACATAAATTTCAACAAAACTATTAGAAAAAAATCCAAACTTTTTTTTCTCTAACCCACCCACGTTTTATTTAAATCAAAAACACATAAGTGTATTTCTCAAGATAAATTGAATCGGTGGAAAAGGGAGGGAGGTATGAGAAGGAAACCTAGAAAATGTGTTCTTGTCTTTAATCAAACACCTTTATGATGTTATAAAAATCATTTAAATAGGTTTAAATAAATTTTAATAAATTCAAGCAAAAAAATTGTTATAAAAGAAACAAGTAAGAAAGTATAGTCGGTCAAGCCCGACCATATGATACCCTACACCACAGTATTTAAAAACACATCATGCTTATGTGTCCATGTAAATATGGATTTATCTATGTTTATAAACTTCAGGAAAATCGGTTTGAAAGTTTGTGAGAGGCAGAAATTGTCCCCTGCCTCCCCTTGTGGTCCTATTTTTTTAAAACTGTAAAGCTAATGTGTCCCTATAGATATGGATCTATCTATATTTTAAATTTTATTAAAATCGGTTTGAGAGGCAGAAATTGCCCCTATCTCCCCTCGTGGTCCTATTTTTTTAAAAATTTATACATTTTGTGTCCCTAAAGATATGGTTCTATCTATGTTTTAAATTTGTTTGAATTGGTTTGATAGTTTCTGAGAGGAAGAAATTTCCCCCTATCTGCCCTCGTGGTCCTACGATTCGGCCCATTTTCAATAGGCTTGGTCCTTGTGCCAATAAGAACCTATGGCCCAAATTTTATCAAATTACCTTAAAAATTGCGACCTGTACTTTGCGCACAAGGTTACATGGACAGCCAGCCAGCCAGCCAGCCGGACGGACATCGTTAGTTGGACTCCGAAAGTGATTCTGAGTAGATCGGTATACTTTAAGGTGGGTCTAGGACCACTATTTTAAGGCGTTACACACATCAGCACAAATGCATAATACCCTCTCCACTATTGTGGTGTGGGTATAAAAACAGGTGTAAGTTGTATGTTCGGCTATGCCGAATCTTATATACCCTTCACCCTCGTACGAACATTAAGTTGTTGAAATAACTCATACAAATATATGTACAAGTTTAGCCCGGAGCTGTGCCCATTCCTGTTTTGTTTGTTGGAGTGCCCCGGTAGCCTAGCTGGTAGTGAGCTAGACTTTCAGCGCTGGGGTTGCGGGTTCGATTCCCGCCAGAGACTCTGCTTTCTTTCCTGCAGACAAACGCAGAGCTTCGCGTGATTAGCTTAAGATATTTCAAAAAAAAATACCTCCAAGCCGGATGTCTTGTATTGGTATCGAAGCTATTTTTACTAAATTTTGTGACTTTTACTATTTTTACTGTTACTTTTTTTATTTGTAGGGGAGATGCCACGCCCGCTTACCCAATTACACCCACTTTTTGACGGAATTTGTGTATTTAAAGCCATGTTTTTTGTACCAAATTTAGACAAATTTTCTCCTACAATTCTTCAGCTGTAAAGAAATATATTTTGTGCCACGCCCACTTTTCCAATCCCGCCCATTTAGAGAGGTTCTGTATTGATAAACCAGCTAGTTGCACCAAAAATTGGAAAAATTTTCTCCTACAAGTTCTTAAGATATAAATAAATGTAGTTTACGTCACGCCCACTTCTCCAATTCCGCCCAAATTTTGTCGGATGTTGTATATTGATAATCAAGACGATTGTATCGTATTTTGATACTCTCTTGCTGTTCTCCAGATATACAGAAATTTATAATGTCTTTGTATGGGAAGTGCCACGCCTACTTCTCGAATCCAATCCTGCCCCCATTTGGTCGGATGTTGTGTATTAATAATCAAGGCGCTTGTACCTTATGTTGAAACTTTGACTCTAGCCATTCTTCAGATATACAGCAAGAAACAAGAAGGTATTTAAAGGCAAAATTAGAGACAGTCGTGGGTTCTTGCTCATTAGTCAGCCATTTGTAGACAAATCGGGCTAAATTTCAATAGCAAACTTTAACGGAGTATATGTGGTATAAATATATAACAACCTAGTCTCCATTTAGTCTAGGGTCTTCGGAAAACCAATTTCAACGGACACATAGGAGTAACGAACATCGTGTCATTAACTTTGCTTCTCACAGGATAAATATATATTCGCCTTAAATGCAAACGGACGTAACTACACTTCACGTTTTTTTACAGGATTACAAAATCAATAATAATAAAGTATTCTTAGAGTTTGAGTTTCTTTATTAAATTTGCCATTTTTATCGGGGAGGGGGGGTCAACTTTGCTAAAACAAACCAGAATCAATTAAAAACTCCACTTTAAATTTTTGTGTAGTTGCGCCTGTTTGCGTTTAAGGTGACGATATGTAGACTTTAGATTCTAGAAATTGCAAACCGAATGGCAAACTTATATATACCGCTTTCCCCTGTAGCGAAGGCTAAAAAACCTGCGAAACGGCCACATTGACAACAATTTCCACCAAAAGAAATATGAGTTTTAAAAAAAATATTTAGTTTAAAAAAACTCACACCCATAATAATAATAATTAACAAAAGCTAAATAAATAATAAAAAAAATTAATATTCTCACAGGTATCATTTGTTTTAAACGGGCAAATAATTAAGTACTTAAAAGTGAAATAAAAAAAAAAAACAACTTAAAATTCACTGTCTCGCCCATTTCAACATTTTAAATAATATTTGTGACATTAAGCTGTCATTCAATTATTAAAAAACTTTTAAAAGACAGAAAGAAATGTTGACATTCTTTTGTCAACAGGTACAAATTAGCAGCATCTGAAGCAACCAAAAAAAAAGTGGTATTTTAAAAAAATTGAATTTTGGAAGTTTTTTTTTTAACAAAAACAAAACCTTGAGGTTATAGTTAAAATATTTAATTTTTTTTTTTTTTTTCAAAAACAGCAACACTAATTCCTAAAAAAAAGCTTGAAATGTTTAGAAAACAATTTTAAAATGTATAAATCACCACAAGGGATTTTTGTTCAAAACATAAATTTTAAATATTAACAATTCTTATAGAAAAATACTTTTTTATTGTCGCCATAAAAAAGTGGCGCAAAGAGAACATAAAAATGTTTCAAATAATAAACAACAACAATCTGTTTGTTTTCTTGTTGAAAGTCTTTTCAGTCAAAATGTGAAGACGCGTCATTGTTTCGAGGTTTCCAATGTAGAATGGATAGATGATGATAAAATGTTTTTGGTGGCATGTGCACACAGGTGAAGGCAAACATTGACACAAATTATTACTTAAACTTCTAGAGAAAACACTCTTTTTATTGTGTACAAATATTTTTGTTTATAAAAATTTTGCCAAACGTGCCTTAAGAATTACACATATACCAAAGAAATTTTGAATAGCATTTTTATTTTTATTTTTTTTTTTTTTTTTTTTGCTTAAAATAAATAGACATCTTTCATTTCCTTGAAAATAAAACATTCGGATTCAGCTTTAGAAGCCTATTAAATTATCTAAATCATTCTTCAGCAAAGGTGCATATAGAAAAAGGTAAATATTGATCCATTATGATCTCATTGAAATCCAGGCCCACAATCGGTTTAGTACGAAAATAGTTATGAAACCAAATGTGAAAGAACCTCCCTTAAAATTGACATTTCTATTCTTTTTCCACAGAGCTTTATTTTCGTTCAAAGGCCATCATTGGTGTTTTATATCGCAATTCTTGCAGTTGGGTTTATGTCATTCTCTCCTCAAGGTTCCTTAAATGTACAAGTGATATTTAAAAAAAAAATAAACAACTTAAAATTAGACCCCCTCAGTAAAGCATTTTGCTGCGCCAATGGTGGTGAACAGTGTTCGAACATAAACATTATAAACTGTTCTTTATACTGTTCGGTAGATGTGTGGAAAACACAAACGCTAATAGTGTTTGTGTAGTAAAGCATTTGATTGCTTATTCCCTTATCAATGTAAAAAAGAAACACTATAGAGCATTAAAAAAAATGTTTGTCTACCGGACAACTACAATTGTTCGGTTCAATAGCGAGGAACAGAACATTAATTAATGTTCGTTACTTTCTTGAAAATAGTTATGAACGGTATTGGGGTTGTGTATTGATATACAAACCAGTGTTCGAAAATAAACACTAAGTATCGTTCCTTAGTGGTCGGTTCGGTAGATTTGTGGAAAACACAAGCGCTAAGTGTTTGTGGAGAAAATCATTAAAAAAATAACGTTTCCCTGTTTGTCATCTTTTGAACACAAAAATAATACTGTATCCAACTCAACAAAAAGATGAGAAAAATTAATTCGGTTCTTTTTTAAAAACCACAAACATCATTGTGTTCGGTTCAGAGCTCATTAATGTTCGTTCGTGTCTGTTGCACGTAGCGCAAAAACAAATTACACAAACGAAAAAAAAAACAAGCAAAATAATTTTTCACAATACACACACAAGCTGTTCGTGCTGCGGTCGTTGCTAAATTCTTGTTTTGTTCATTTCTAATGTTTCTAATGTTTGTCTACAGTATCAATACAATTGTTCTGTTTTTAACGAAGAACAGAACACTACATAATGTTTGGCTCTTTCTTAAAATAGTTACGAACGGTATAAAGGGTTGTGTTTGTCTACACGATCACTAAAAAAATAGATATCGTTCCGGGGTGTGTGAGCCAAACACTAAAAATTTTCGGTTTGTGCAGAAAATCATTTAAAAACGTTTCCCTATTTGTCATCTTTTGAACTCAAAAATAATACTGTTTTCATCCAACTAAACAAAAGATGAGAATATTTAATTCCGTTCGGTTCTTGGGTGTGTGAGCCATACTCTAAATAATGTTCTGTTTAATTTCGAACACTGGTGCCTACTAAAATTGAAATTGAACGTATCGCCAAAACTCAATTTTTCCGTCATTTTAGCATCCATTGCAACAAAGTATAAAAATAATCCTTAAAAGCATTTTTAATTTTAACAATTTGTGACATTCGACTCGTTGAAACCTGGTTATTTTGGTTAAGTGTTGTACAGTGTAGTTTACAGTAGGGCCCATAAAAAGCCCACTCTTGGCAAACGCTTAAAAAACTAAAACAAATGATGATGTTGTGCTTAAATTTGGCCCAATCCTGATTCTACGGTATTCAGTTACGGGGCACTACATCGGCTTCTTATATTGAAATTATCCAATGACAACAAAATTAACTTCTTCGAATGGTCAAAACTGTCCCATGGTATGTAAAAAATATTTACAAGGACGAAATATTCGGTAAAATATTTAAAGAGGTTTGAACTCCACCCAAATCCTTTAACACGCAAAATTTTAAGTGGTGGTGACTACACCTGCCTAACAGAAAAGATTTTGCTATTAGAAAAGCTTAGGTCCTACATTTGTTAACAGAAACCGTTATGGGGAAAATTTTCGTCAGGCACTGGCAGGATATAAAATAAACAGTTGGAAAAAAATATGATTGATTTTTTTTTTTTTTTGTTCATATTTTAAAAATAAATAATAAATATTAAAAGACTTAAAGACTCTTGTGAGGATCGATACAGAATTTTCCAAAGGTCCCATATAAAGCCACCCTCCCTAAAGCGCATTTTTAAACGCCTTAAATGCAACAAAATTATATAATTTCATATGAAATTTAATCCAATTTAGTTTCCTACCTAAAATTTTAATGATTGGTCCAAAATTTGCATAAGGCCAATGCAATTCCAATAAAGTATTTTTTCTACTTAATTTTAGTACGAGTGGTACTTAAACATTTAAACACGAATAACACCAAAAAGGTACTTTAAATAATTTAATTTAAGATCGGCTTTAAAAACTATTGCCTTTTATATGCGTGCAACGCTAAAAAAGTGGGAAAAAATAATTTGCTTGATTTGTGTAGAAACAACAACAACACTATAAGAAGAAAAACATAAATGTTTTTCATGTTTACAACAGTAAAATAAGAAGCAAAAATGCCCGAATTCTATTTGTTAAAATTATTAACATAAACAGCCAGGCCCAAGATGTCATACGACAACTTAAGCGAGCTATAACAAATCAGCTGTTTGTCGTTGAAAATGCATATAAATAATAGCGGTCGACATCGAGGGTCAGGCTGCAAATTTTCAAAGTAGCATGATTACTAATACAATACAATATGGGGCATGCTGCTGGTGTCTTATAGCTGTGAGTTCTTCTGTAAACAAAGGGGGGAATACAACGAATATGAAACAAATATATGTGCAACTGGGTAGGTAAATAATAAATAATATCTGGTTCTCGGGGGTAGGTTGTTTAGGTTAGAATCAAAATCTCGCTTTCGGATTTTGGATTAAACCCAACTTGGGAATTTTCGAATCAAGCACGACTTGGGCCTTATTTTATTCTACTTAAGTCAATTCCTTTTTCGGATAGTTTTAAGTACGATGCACTCGAATTATCCGTTCTTAAATCAAGCATTCCTTACTATTGACTTCGCTTGATTAAGCTTGATTTAAGCTCGGATGGCTTGATGTTTCTTTTTAGTGTACATACAAGTTTGGCATTCCTTTTATTATGTCTACGATATTGATTATATAAATCTTATAAGTAGCGGAGTTAATTAAACTATGTCAGTCCGTCTGAGTGCTGGTTAAAATGGTTTTGCGGAAGGCCCCAGATATGAGGGGGACTAAATTGTTATATTTTTATGCCCTTCTAAAAAAGAAAGTCACATCTACATTTTAGTAGTTTAGAGTCAATTCTCACATTTTAAAATTTGTTTTGGCAAAACTCGCGAGCACAAATTTTTAAACGAGAGAATTGACCCGAATTGAGCTCGCGAGTAGAATTGTTTTCTACCCTGCTCAAAACTACTAAAATGGAGATGTGACTTTCTTTCTTAGGAGGGCAGTATAGTCCGCAAATAGGGATGAAACGATACCTCTAAGGTATCGATACTTTTACTCGATGTGGTATCGCTCGTAAAGTATCGATGCCTACTTAGTATCGAAAAAAAGTATCGATACTTACTTGTATCGGTTTGTATCATAAAAGAATAGAAAGCAGCATTTAAAAACGTCCTTATTAGTGTTTTAGTACTATATAATACAATAAGAACTACGACCCATTAGAATTTTTGTGCAAAATCAAAAAGTTTGAGACCACTTTTAGTTACCACCAAGTACCAATTTTCTTTCGAAAAATCTTTTTTTATCTTAGGAAACAAAATTTTATAGATCGGTCAGGATAACAACCTTTTATTTCAGAAATCAACAATGTCACGATGAATTTATTTTAATTGTAAATATGTATTTTATTTTTAAATTGATAAATATATAATAAAGCGTGGTAATCCACTAATTGTGATTCACCTTAACGTCAAGTTTTTTGCGCAACTTAAATTGGCCTTTCTTTGTTTCAGTATTTAACAACTTTTATCATTGAGAGGTACACAATTGTGCAGCGCGTTAAAATTGTTAAAGCCTTTTTCGAAAATGGGCGTTCAATCAAAATGCATTTCGTGCACATCGTGATTTTTTTTTTTTGTCAGTATAATCGATCAAATATTTCCACAATCAAGAGAATTGTGCCCAAATTTCAGCAAACCGGGTCTGTAGGAAACATATGTGCATGCTCGCCCAGTTAGTTCTGCAGCTGGCGGCGTTATCGGGCCGAACTTCTTCGAAAATGAGGTCGGCCAAGCAATTACCGTGAATGGTGTTCGCTATCGCGAGATGATAACGAACTTCCTATAGAAATTGAGGAAATGGACCTAGACGATATGTGGTTTATAGGTGTTTACTGGTCAAACCGAGTATTTTTTTACAGATACTACTTGGTATTCGGTTGCTAAGTATCGATTACAAAAATACTTGGTACTTATATAAAAGTATCGAATATGTACTTGTATTTACTCGTATCGTTTCATCCCTATCCGCAAATGTTTGCTATTGATAAGATATTAGAAAAAAAACTGCCTTTAATTTTTACACACAAGATTTTACTTTTTGAAGACGTCCTCTGATTTAAAAAACTTTCTTTTTCACTTGGAAAATAAGCCAAATCGGTTTTTGTATTTCACCTGGTCCTTAAGCAATCCCGAATTTAGGATTTTGCTACGATTTTTAATATTAACTATAGTGAAGGGTATACAAGGTTCAGCAAAGCCGAATATAGCGCTCTTAATTGTTGATGTTAATTTCAATCCTTTGTTATTTTGTTTGAAATACCTACCTAGATTTTAAAAATATTTTCTTATAGTTTACCTTTTTGACGAAAAACGCCAACAACATATTCAAAACACATGTTTCTACTTACAATTTATCCATAAAGAAAAGAATACAAAATATTGTAAAAAGAACACAAATAAAGATGGCCCATTTTCATACAACTAATAATTGTGTTCGTACGTAAAAATTTTCGTACAGTATTTGTTTGTGTAACTTTGCCTGCCTCAAATGACTTGTAATAAAAATCTGTAGCTAAATTTATTTATAGCATTTTTTTTCTTTAACAGTCAACACTTAAGAATTTTTTTTTTCATTTACATATTTACCATGCACCTTTATTACATTTGATTTCGGTGTAGAAAAGAATTTTTTTTTTTTTTTTTTTTTTGATGTAAAGTGTAGGTGGAGGGCTTGATTTACACTCAGTTTGAAATTGAAAATGCACATACGTATGAAAGGAAGAAAGAAAGAAGGAAAGACTAGGTAAAATTATTCACTTTTGTGATATTGCATTTAAGCAGTCAGTCAGATGTTGCTAGTTAAACGAGAGGAAATCACCACCAACATATGTGGTCCTCTTGTTTTTTTCCTTCATTTCCATTTTAGTTTAAAAGTCTTTGAAAAGTGATTCATTTTTAAATGCTGCTTTTGCTGGCTGTAAAGAATTCCATAGAGTTCTTTAGTTTCTTTCTTTTTAAATAACTATTTAGTGTTTTTTGAAAAAGGTGCAAAGTATAAAATGAAGTAATTTTAGTTTGTTTGTTGTCACAGGTCTTCTAGCAGCCTTGTTGCCTTTGTTGAAGGAGAAGTTTTTGCGAATAGCAATTATAATAAGACTAATTTTAGCTTTAGTTTTTTGTGCGTTTCACGTTTTTTTTTTTTCCTAGAAACAGACATGTCACGGCATCATGATGTATTATGCATAAAATAAACATTTAGGCATATTGATGGCAACAGCCAGCATTTTTGTTGAGATGGAGAGACCAAAGGAATGGTTAAACTGAATAAAGCAAAATTTTAAAAATTGTTTTGTAAAATGGGAGGCCAAAATTCCCTAAAATCGGGATTTTAAAATAAATCCTGAGATTCTTATTTTTGGAGTTCCGGAATTTTCAGTTGAATAAAGCAAAATTTTGGAAGTGGTGTGTCAAAAGGGATACCAAAATTCCCTAAAATCGGGATTTTGAAGTAAATCCCACGCTTCTGATTTTTGGTGTCCCAAAATTTTCCGCTGAATAAAACAAAATTTTGGAAATGGTGTGTAAAAAGGGATTCGAAAATTCCCTAAAATCTGGATTTTGAAATACATTCCTACCTTCGGATTTGTGGGGTCCCGAAATTTTCAACTAAATGAGGAAAAATAAATCTCGAGCTTCCGATTTTTGTGGTCACGGAATTTTCAACCGAATAAACTAAAACTTTAACATGGTTTGTAAAAAGGGATGCCAAAATACACTAAAATCAAGATTTTGAAATAAATAAAAAGCTTCCGATTTGTGGGGTCCCGGAGTTTTGAATATTCGAACAAAATATAACAAAATAAACATCTAAAATGGATGCACGAAATAATTATTTTTTTTTTTTGTTAGGACCAGCACTCAGGGCATGACCCCTACTAATGCATTGCATTGTGTTGGAACTAGGAAAATAGGTTGTGGGAAGGAGGATAGAGGGAGTAGTGTTTGTGAACATTCGATTTGAACTTAATCATGTTGTAAGTGAGAGGGAAGACTTCTGCAGGAAGAGTATTCCACATACGAACTGTCCGGGAAAAAAACGAATTCTGTCTGTAATGCGTTGTACGATTCACCTGCCAATCGACCACATAAGGATGGGCTCTTGAGGAAAAACGTGTATTACGAACAAACGTACGGGTTTCGGGAACCAAATCCCTTATTTCGTCAGAACAAATCCCGTTGTAGTAACGATAAAACAGGCAAATACAACCCACATAGCGACGGTGCTCAAGAGAGTCAATATAATTGGATACCCTATTGTCACCAATGAGAACCTTCGCCCTCTCCTGCACACGGTCGAGAAGCTCCAAAATAGACTTTGAAGTTCCGGCCCACATATGAGAGTTGTATTCCATACGCGGTCGGATATAGGTGGTATAAATAGTATGGAGATCAGATGGAGTGAAGTATATCTTACACCGTCTTAGAAAACCGAAGCACTTGAATGCTTCTTTCGATACCTTGAATAGATGTTCTGTCCATCGGACATCACATTGTATCCTCATGCCCAGAACATCAAGAGATTGTGATTCCTCAATAATTATACCACCCATATATACAGATGAGGCACCTTAATTTGTCGCGCGTTTATGCGTCAGCACGCAACATTGGGTTTTTCGGGCATTAAAATCGGCCCTATTCGCACGACCCCATTCTGAGATTATGTAAAGGTCTCGGCCAAGTGTATCATTCATATTCTGCCTCATAGCACCGACATCGGATACGCTTGGTCTGCATTCGAATGAGTACGAGTGGCAAAGGTTGCTGTCATCTGCAAAAGAGTAAATAGGGTTGGAAGTTTGACAAAGGAGGTCATTAAGAAAGATAAAAAATAGAGTAGGAGAAGGAATGGAGCCTTGCGGCACCCCTGAATGAATCTTGAACTCGTTTGACGAAACCCCATCTATAACAACTCGTATAGTGCAATCTCTGAGAAAACTCGATATAAATTGAGAGAAATTATCACCGACACCAAATGCAGCAAGTTTTGACAAGAGTGCACCATGCCAGACTCTGTCAAATGCCTTGGAGACATCTAAAGCAATTACCTTACTTTCGCCAAAATGGTGAATGGAACGGCACTATTTTTCCGATAACAGAGCTATAATAATCATCCAAAAACAAATCATTGAAAAGGATTAAATGAACAATTGCCCAAAGAGTTTTAGGTTCTATCAATTTGTAAATATCCCAAATCCCCAAAAAGGAGGGAAACAAGGTGCCACAATAAAGTTCTTCCATTGTGATCTATCCTTCGCTATCCGCTTCACTTTAGCCCATGACTTTCCAATTGAGTTAGTTTCACTTCCAGCTCTCCTCCAGGTGTTAGCAGGTCTGCCTCTTCTTATACTGCCTTGGGTTCCATTAAATTGCCATCTTGGCTTCGTTGTCATTGGTGCGTTTGGCATGGCCCATCCAAATCCATTTGCAATTGATGATCTCGTAAAGTTTTAGTGTTTCACCTGCTCTTTCCCACAGATCTCTGTTTGAGATAACACTTGGCCTAAATATCTTGAGTAGTTTTCGTAACGAGCGATTAATGAATACCCGTAAGGATTGCAAGTCGCCAACTGTGGTGTTCCACGATTCACAGCCATACAACCGGACGGAACGCACGTTAGATGAAAAGAGGGGGAGTTTGGTCCTCAGCGGAATTTGGGGTGATTTCCATACTTTTTGTTGTGCTCCTAATGCTTGGTTTGCCTTTTGATGTGATTTATAATATCTTCTCGCAAGCCGCCTTAAGATCAATGTTGTCTATTTGGAACTTCTGGGAGTTGGTGGTACTTTCTATGTTAAAATTACAAACAATGTTTTAATTTTTTTATAAATAATTGCGATTTTTTTTATAAATTCCTGGCTTTCGCCCAGACTATCGAGAGCAAGTGAATTTGAGCAAAAATGTCACTCATAATCGACAGTGTATACCCCGCTTTAGATTTCAGAAAATGTATCTTAAAATTTGTTTTTCGCTTAAGCATATTCTGGCATATAATTGCAGATATCATTTAATTCTAGCTGCAGGCTTTAATTTAAAAAAGTTTTTAATTTTTGTTAACTACACGTCTGTAAAATAATTTGTGTTTTTTTCCTCCTTCCCATACTTTCAATTAAACTTTCATTATTTTCGACAAACTCTTTTTTGTTCAAGGCAATTATTTATTGTTTTACCTTATAAATCCTTTTGTATTAATTTCCAAATAAAATGTATCTACAAATTTTATTGGATTTTATTTAACATTTTAACAATTACTCGGCAATTGTGTGAAATTTATAACTATTGTACAAATGAAAATGAATAGAGTGTATTTACATAAGTAACTTTTTGTTGAAACAATTAAAAAAAAAACTTAATTTTTTTTTTTTCTGAAATGTTGCTGCACGCAAGCTTAATGCAGCAGGCGGCGTTGCATTGTAGCCTTTGGCAAATGCTTTTGTTTCTACAAAAACAACCGAAAAAAACTTTTATTTAAAATTAATACCAAAAAAAAAATCACACAAAAAAACGAAATATTTTTTTAACTCCCCCTTTCCCTAAAAAGAATTGAACAGCTTAAAATCTTTTGTTAAACCCCCGAAAATATTTTCAAACTTTTTTCTCTCATTTTCTTGTGATGTAGTCCATTTTTTGGGCATAAAAAAATAAAATATATAAATTTGTATGTATTTTTTTTATTTCCTGTGAAAGATTTTTACCCAAAAGGTATTTTTGCATATGTTTGGCGTATGTTTTTCACCAAACAGATGAAGTTGGTAGTGCAAAAAAAAAACAAGAACATTCCATGCAATTTTCAGTTTTACAACTGTTTCAAAAAGTTACTTTTTTCCATTGGTTTTATATGCAAAAAAAAAGAACAGGAATAAGAGTTGTTATATGTAAAGGGAGTTTTTTTAGAGGCAAAAAGTTCATGACATTAAATATTTAAAATAAATTTTTGGCATATGGCGTCCGCGATTCCACCTTATGAATGCCCTCCTATCGGTCCAATTTGAAACTATTTTTTCGAGCATACCTGGTTTTATTTCGTCAAAAGCGCGTCGAATTTCGGCTTCTTTAATCGTTGCTGATTTATAAGCATAGACCTGAGATTTGGCGTACCCCCACAACGAGGAGTCCAAAGGTATCAAATCACACGATTGAGGAGGCCAATTGACGGGTTTATTTCTTGAGTTAATTTAGTCATGAAACGATTGCCTCAACAAAATGATGGTTTCGAGTGCTGTATGGCATGTTGCGCCTTCTAGTTGGAACCATTTTTCCATCAAATTATTTGCAATGACATGAGGAATAAAAAAATCACGGATCATTTGCTTGTAGCGTTCGCCACTCTTGGTAATGTTGGCACCGTTTTTGGATTTAAAGACAAATGGACCGAAGGCGCCTTTGGCTTGCAAACTGCAACCAAACATTGATTTTTTAGGAGTCTCAAGAGGATTGTGTTCCTCTTAAAATGACGGCAATTGTGCTTGATTACATACCCGTTAAGACAGAAATTAATCTCATTGCTGAGGGGTTCTATTCCCTGTTGTCTCTCAGCCCATTCACCGACTACACGACGCAGTTGATAGTCCGCTCGCTTAAATTCTTCAACAGTTGGAGCTATCATGCCAAAATATTTCCTTAAAAGTTTGCAAGTAGTGGACGTGCGGAGACTGAGTTGCTGGTAACGCTGTCGGATCGACAAATTCGAGTCTTCTGTCCCACTCACGTCTGCAGCGGCGGTGGCTTCTTCTGTTCGCACGGTACAAGCTCGATTTTGATGAACATATATAATCTAAAAGAGCAAATGTTATAATGAATCGATACATGTACTGACGAGCTTGGGCACCGAAAACTTGACGAAGTGCTTTATAATTTTGAAAGCGAGAATTATGGAAATAAATTTCCACGATTTGCAAAGGTTGTTCCGGTTGTATGGTAAGATTTTGTTTTACAGTTACCCCTATCGGAAGTTCTATGCGTTTAAAAAAACACCCTTTATATTATTTCCAGCAAGTACAACACAAAATATTGGCAAACAATTTACTTTTTCTCTGCTTTTTGCTTAATACTACAACCGAAATTTTTAAAACAAATACTCAATCCTAAAAAAATAATGGAAAAAAGAAAAACATGAAACAATACAAAAATAATTTTCACAAAAGAACTTGACACTCTGTCTCCTGCCCCAGTGACGACTACTGTGTTCTCTTGTTTAAATTTAAATATAAATTGGAATGGAGTCATTTGTTTGTTTGTTTAAAGCTTGTGACTGGTTGAAGAGTAGGCCGTTTTTTAACGTGGAACACTTTTTTCCCCTTTAACGTCCATTTTTGTATAGATTTGTAAAAGTCTTGCAAATATTTAAATACTTTACATTGAAATGAATTTTTTACTAAAAACATTTACCAGATTCTTGTCATGATTTATGAGTTTTTTGGTTTTTGAAGCCCCTAAAAATGAATTTAAACTAAAGATACCTTTAATAAATAAAATTTTGTGTGAAATTGTTCGTTTAACACATAAAAAAACTCATATCAATTACTTTTGATTAGTTTGTTTGGAGATGTGACACGAAAACTATAATTTCCTTAAACAAAAATTCACTTGACAACATGTTTTTTTTTTTTTTGTTCAATGAAATCACATGTCAAAAAACACGTTAATTTGTTATTTAAAAAAGGAAAAACTAAACAATTGTTAAATAAAGTAATAAATAAATTCAAATTTATAAATTTTTGTCTTACAGAAACCAAAATAATATTTAATAGAAATGTTTTCAATTAATTTCCCTGTTTACATTAAGTAGGTTTTTAAAGATATTTGATGAGAATAATATGGTTAAAGCAAATATAATTCGATCTTTCAGGCGGAGGTCTACACCATCTTCATATGCGCTGGGGAATGTCTGTGAAGAAGGGCAAAGGGCTTGAGATTATTTACAATGAAGGATAACCAAGGCGCTTGTAGAGCACTATCTTCTTTGAAAGTAAATTTTAGGTTAGTCATGAACTGTTGTACGTCTCTGAACGTGTTAGGGAAACACAATGAATTGAATGAATTTGTGTTAAATGCCTGGACATGAGGGCAATGCGGGCAACGAAAGGGCTCATTGCTTGGCAAACAGATGCGCTCGACGTCCATTCATAGGCCCTGAGCCTTTCTTCGGCGTCCCTGTCGGTCATATTATGGGGACGTTACAAAAGTGCTCTGAACGTGAACTTCTTCACACATGGACGACCACTTCTGGATTAGACAGTCCAGGGGGCTTGTGACACTGTCCCGTGGCAAGGCAGGACAGCTACTTCTGTTTAAGAAGGCGGAACATAGACTGATTGTTGGCCTTATAACGGGACACTGTGGTTTTAGTTACCATCAGTTTATAATGGGTAAGGCATGTACCAAGATGTGCAGATTTGGTGAGGTGGATGACGAAACGTCAGAACATCTGCTCTGCTGATGTCCCGCCTAGGGGGCTTCCATGCGGAAATTTTTCGGGGGGCAAATAATGCACCCAACTCATATTTATGATCTGTCACCAGGCAGCGTAATTGGCTTTATACGTAGCCTGAACCTGACATGGTAAAATACATGGGTTGCACAAAAGATCCTCTGGGTCGTGATGCCTATCGCCTTCTTTACACATACATATATACAGCAAGGGGCGGGCCTTTTTAAAGACCTCTATACTCCTTTCTAAAAGATTCGCTTCCTTTGATATCCTGCCTTCAGAATAATGCCTCAAAGAGAGTATAAATTTCTTTTTGAAAGACCTTCTAAAATATTCAGTACACATTCATTTTCATTTTTTGTTCAGTTTTATTTATTTTTTATTTTCTCCCTTATTTGGGAAAGGATCGAATTTGATATTACAGGGAGTGTAGAAGGGTTTGCTTTTAATAACAACCTGTGTAAAAAATAAAATGGTATGCAATGCCACGAGAAGGGCTTGTGACTGCTAAATAAGGCCTTCTATTAGGTCTCTTTACTCATTCTAGTTACGGCTGGGATGTTTAAAAATATTTCGTTCAAAATTGTTTTCTTGGAGGTGAACATATCGAGAAAAATGTGTTTTCTTGGTTATTTCTTGTTCAGTTTTACTTTGATTCAAGTTTTTTTTAGTTAAGTTCTAATATCGTTCTAGTTTAATTCTAGATCAATTCAGGTTTGGTTTTGATTCAGTCTTAGTTAAGTTTTTGCCCAGTTTAGCTTAGTTTTAGTTTGGTTCCAATTCTCTTCCCCTTTTGTTCTAGTTTAATTCTAGTTCAGTTTTCTTCAGCTCTAGCTAAGCTTAAGTATAGTTACTTTCATTTCTTATTCCGTTATATTCTCGAGTAACAAAACTTTTAATTAAAAAATGTTCCCTTAATTAATACCTCTAAAGGTATAAAATATTAACATGTTTTCAACTTAACCTCTATTTTTCTTTATATCGAACCCGCATTTAATCAACAATTAATATTTTCTATACGTATTAAATTTTCTGTACGTTTATTGAACTTTATTAATTGTTATAATTTTTTGTTTATTATACTTTCCTATACACATTCTCTTTTTTTTTGTAATCATATGAAATACATTTTGCCCTGCAAGCATTTTGTTCGATTAAATGTCCAATAAAAGTGTAACGCATGCGTGTTATTTTCAAACAAAGGTACACAAAACGTCTGAAAAAATCATACAACCCGGGCCTTTAAACAACTGTTGTTGCCTGGTGTTATAAAATTAAATCCCCCCTGCTCGACTGATCGCATAAAACAAACCATTTTAGTGTGCGCGCCCGCATACAACTTTATATAACGAAAAGTAAACGAACTCTAGGCAGCCGCAATAAAAACACTAAAGAAGTATTAAGTTCGTTCGTTCGTTTGTATTCGTAATGTTTTGTTAATTGAGGTAAATTAAGGTACATTTGCAGCAGCTCTGCACACAATACAGTAGTAAAAAAAAAATAACGATCAAATGACATTTGATGAAACTAAAGTATAAAAAACGAAAAATTTAATGCATTATTTCTCTCTGTGGCGGTTTAATAAAAAAAAACTACATAAATAAAGAAATAACACAAGGTTCGCTGACTGCAGTTTTACAGTTTAATAATGTATTACACATCATCGTTCTCATTATTATCATGATCATTATTAAAACAATTTCATTTTCAATTGAAATTAATGTTGTTTTATTCTCTTTTTATTACACTTTTTTACTGTAAAAGAATCAACCGTTATTTTATAGTTAATATAACAGTACTAGTTTGCGTAGTGAGAGGGAGAAAGAAGAGGTAACAATGTTAAACTCCATGTTTGTTATTGTTTTGTCTTTGTTAAAATAAAGCAACCATCTTGAGGTTGTTTTCTTAAAAACAAATCTGTGTTTGTGTGTGAGTTTTTTTTAATGACTTCTCTTCTTGTGTCTTGTTTTTTTTTTTGCTCTCTTGACTTTAAGTCATTCTTTGTTATTGCTGTTGTCGTTGTTGCTTTTTTGGAGTCTTGTTGATTTTTTGCTGTCTCACCTTCGTTTAACAATTTATGTGTATGTTTGCGTGTAAGTTTAAAAAAAAAACTCACATGAAAAACAACATGGTGTCTTCGTTAAAGTTAGTTTTTTTTCTTGTTGTTTTTTTAACAGTGTTTTATAAAGAACAAACAAGGGGTATTGTTTTGGTTAAGTACGTGAAGTATCTGTGTATGTATGTATATAGAAGATGAGAAAACCGTTGATCTTTGAAGACCTCTTTTAAAGTCAAGAAGTCAGTTATGCTTGTGTTGTTTGGTTTATTAATGGTTGCGCAAAAAAGTTTTTCTTCCTTCTTATGTTGGCTTTATTAGTTAAACGATGAGATCATCATGAAGTTTTTAAATACCTTTTTTAACAAAACAAAATGCCCTTTAAAAACTCTAGCACACGCAGTCTCTTATGCTCTTTTTAAATGGTACTTTTTTACAGTTATAATTAATGGCGATTCTAAGTTCTTTTTTTATTATTATTTTTTTTTTCTTCCAACAAACATGTGTGGGTCTTTTAAGTTCTTGAAAAGAAACCCGTGTATTTTTTCTTCATTTCATACACACACTAACGTAAGTATGTATTTAAGAACGTTATTGTACCAAGTATTGTGAGTTCAGTTTAGAATCATACAAAAGACTTTGACTTCAAAGCTTATCTGTGGCCACACATGCCCACATATACATGCATATGTTCGTACCTAGTCACAGCCAGCACATTCCTGTATAGAGATGGGTAAAAAAGGTTTTAAAATGGCAACTTAATAAAAAGAAGTAGGTACTTTTTTGAAGGCGGAAATTAATAATAAACATACCTTCAATATATACCTATTGCAGATTTATGTATACATACATATACCTATATGGAATATAAAAGGGATATAAAAAAGCTTACAAAATGTCTTAAGATTATACCTATAGGTACATTAAAAAAAAAGTACCAATTGTGTATTTAGCCCATTTTTTGGCGACTGGTGATTATAATTACCAGCACTCACTGTTTATAACTGACAAATAAATCTTGAGGGTGTTTGTGGGTAGGCTGTGCTGGGTACCAAGTTACTGCAACTTGGAGCTTGGAGCGGCGAAAAATAGGTTAAATTTTTAAAACCCTTGTTTCTAAGGTCTTCTTTAAGTATAACGATAGACTCACTAGAATCACTTTCTGAGTTGTTTTAACGATGTCCGTCTGTCCGTCCGGCTGCCTGATTGTCTGTCCATGTAATCTAGTGCCCAAAATACAGGTTGCAATTTTGAAGATAATTTGATGAAATTTTGTACAAACGTTTTAATTGCCATAAAGAAGAAACCTATTGAAATTGTAAGACTCGGTCCATATTATCACATGACCCCCATACAAATTATTTCCGGAATAGAGTCTTTGTGTCAATAAATTATTTTATTATATCCGATTCAAAAATATCTTATTGCAACATTAATCTTCTTACTAATTTGTTTTAAAATCGGTCTATATATGTCAGAACGTTCTTAAAACTTTTGGCATTGCCATTCAAATTAGCGTTGAATTAAAAACCATAAACAGTTCAATAAAATAACCACAATACTAAATGTTGTTAAAGAGCTAGGGCACAAGCTCTATGTTTACATTTGTCCTTCAAGTTGTGCTGAAAAATGTCAACGAGAAAAAGAAAAAGAAAAACATGAAAAACAGAAAAATGTACTTTGGACTTCAAGAAGAATTCTTGACCAAAATTAGGAAAAACAAAAGTAAATAAGAACATGCAAATCAATTAAACTACTTAGATAATCACTCAAAACAAATATCGATCTATTAAAGTAAAAATAATACCAAAAATAATAACTATTGACTGCCAGCCTTCGTCAAAGATATCCGATGAGGTAGTGCGGTTGCTATCGAAACATGTCCAGTCAACCTGCCCGTGAACGTAGGTTCAATTCCATTTGTCACTCAAGAATGAAAAATTATCAATAAATTTTAATTCATTTCATGTTGTAAAATTCTTTTCTTCATAAAAATAATTTAATGATTAAAATATGAAAATTTGGATTAAAAACTTTTACGAAATCTTGTGCTGGTGTATCCAAATTTAACTATAGATTCCATATAAATCCACTTCCTCAAATCATTTAAGGGCTAACAATTCTCATATAGATCAAGATATCTTAATAATAATTGGCACAAGAAACTTTTACCAGTATCTTAATCTCTTAAAATAGATTTGGTCTGGCCGGTCCATGATTGCCTATGGATCCTAAAAAGGGTTTACTCTCGAAAATGTGTCTTTATATATTGTGGTGTAGGATATTAAATGGTCGGGTTAAAGCGATTATATTGTCTTACTTGCTAAATATTGAGAAGCTGTAACTACCCTGTAAAAAAATTTGCGTTTTTTAAAGCACTTAAGAGAAAAAGCGCAAAATCGAGTGCTTTAACAAGAGAGCTTTCACACAGCAGTAAATGATAAAGAATAAAATATACAAAAAAGCTGCTATTTTAGTGCTGAAAACGAAGAAGGTTTTAAAGCGAAAAAAAATAATGCTAGTATGATTGAAAAAGCCATTTAAACAAGTAAAAGCCAACCATTAATGAATATGTTAATATAGTTAGCCATTAAAAAAGCACTTTATTAGTGCCTTGTTTTGCATGTTAAAAGAAGTGCTTATTTTCAGTAGAAAATAGTCCTCCAAACCGGGAAACCCCCATACAAAAATCAGGCATCCCATCAGCAGGCTTAAAGCGATTTGAGGCATGAATTCATACATAAAACCTGTTCCTTTTGGAGCACATTTTTTGCTGGGAAAAGTACCTTATTTGTCTTGTGATTATCAATATACTCTTATATAACGAAAAGTGTGCTGTTATTATGTATCCCATCCCTGTTTTTTAATTTAAATGTGTATTTTTCTTGGTAGGCTTGAGTTAAGTTAATTTGTTTTGATTAAGTAAATTTTTGTGTTTGGAACCTACGTCTTATAAATATATACTTATGCATGTGAGTAACCTACTCCGGCGATTTTGTATTTAAAAATAAAAATACCTTAAGTAGTTTAAAGCTTTTTATAAAAAAATCTTTAAAAATAAATTTTTTTTCTGCTTAATAAATTTATAATTTATTCTTTTTCTTTAACAGTTCCATCTTTGGCCTCTACACTGCACCATCATCATCATCATCAACCCAAGAGCGGTAGTAGTGCCACAGTTGATGATGAAAATTCAACGGGTATGCCAGCCTCCTCATTGGGTGCTTCATCGCCACATGAACAACAACAAACAGACTTTATGGTCTCATGTCCACAATGTCACGTAAGACTTTCGGGTTTTGAGGTAGGTTTATAAAAAAAACAAGATTAATTTATGAATATTTTAGAAAAAACACAATAACTTAATTTAAATTAAAACTACTTAATATCTTTTCTTTTCCCTTTACTACAGCCTTTGCGCAATCACATAGCCTCAGAGCATCCTCATGATAAATTAAATATTGAACCATCATTTCCCAGTCCACAGGCTGCTGTAGAACATCATAATCCACATCAGCCTACCTTGCAACATAATTCATCATTGGCCGCAACAAGCGTGGTGGAGAGTGATGATAATGAGAGTAATATTAGTTTAGCAGAAAATAAATCATACCAAAATAAAAATAATAATAACAACAACAACAACAACAACAACAATAGTCAAGAGAAAAATAACAATAGTATTATAACACAAATGTCCGCACCCAATTCCCCTTCAAATTCATTCTCGCCCACAACAAATACAATCAATACAAATACAACAACAGATCTCTCAACAGCGGCAACAACACCTTTTGGTACAGCTGCAGGACATTTACCACACAATTTGCATCCGGCTGCTGCAGCACAATTTATGGCGGCCTTAGCTATGCAACAGCAACAACAACAACACCAACAACAGCATCATTACAATAACGGCGAAACTTCACCCACATCACATTTATTAGCTTTTAATGGTCACCATCATCATGCTCATGCAAATTCCCACTTACTACAGCATCATCAGCAACAGCAACAACAACATCAACAACAAAATCATTCGTTCGCTGGTGATATGGATACAATACGTTCAGCCTCCAGTCCTGGTTCTTGCGGAGGCAGTGATAATAATTCAGCGGCTAGCAGTATAAGCGGTCCCTATCAGTGTCTCCATTGTGCGGCCATTTTTCAAAATCGTCATGAACTCGAAAAGCATGAACTCATGCATTCGCCGAATGCGCAATCGCCCCAGTCCCAACAGAATGGTGTTAATCAAGTGAGTATATTTTTCTTTTTTTTCTTTTTTTTTCTTTTTATTTCATTTTACGTCCATCACATCAACTCATGAGTTGAAAACTCATAAACTGTTTGATAGCTGCAAGTGTTAATGATACGTTAAATAAGAATATGTATGTATGAATAAGAAAAAAGAAATCTAAAAAATCATATAAACATTCTTGCATGCTTAAAATTAAAAAAAAATTCCATAAAAGAAGGGTTTCTTCTTCGGCTTGTTGTAATACAAAGAGTTTACATTGTTTTAAAATGGAAAAGAATTTAAAAAAACAAGTGGGGTAGGGAATAAGTGAGAGTTTAAAGATGTAATACGATAAGCCGCATTTTCTTCTATTTTTTTTTTTTAATATTTCTTTATTTTGTGAAATTTGTTTATGACTTGATAACTTGTTCATGATTCATAAAACCACCATTATTAAAATACTTTACGATCACTATCTGTAAATTGCTTTTGTTTTTTTTCTCTGAAAACCACTATTGAAAGTTTTTTTTATTTTTATTCATAATCAGTAACCACAAAGGTTGAAATTTAATTTAAATGCACCTTATTCAAGAAATATTTTTATATTTTTTATTTTTATAATGTGTTTATGAAGAAAGAAGAACGAATGTAGCAACATTTGCTTACTGATCTTTGTACCCTTCATTTACAGTACAGTCAGTCTGGCAATCGTTGAAAGCAAAATCAGAACAAAACTTGGCTTTGTTTGTGTCTTGATTCTTGTAGTACCTCCACACTGAATTGCTAGATTTTAAAAAAAGAATTTGCTTTTAAATTTTTAGATTTCTTATGGATGTTACAGATTGCAAAGTGAAGGCATGAAACTTTTTACTTTGTGTTTATTTTTTTGAAATTAAAAGTATTTCCGGTTATAAATATTTTAAATGTTTTAGATTTAGAATTTTAGTTGAAAATTGTGTTCTGGTTATACATTTCTCAAGGCAAAGAAAGAGTTTTAAGGCTTATCATATTCAATGAGCTTCCCATCAACACTTGGGTAACGATATATATTTTGTAGCCTTGCGTTTTAACTTAAAATCCCCAATCAAAGTAAAATAATGTTCTCTGATATTTCTTTAATCCTAATTTTTATAATTCCACTCCTTCTTCTTAATTTGGGAAATGTGCTAAAAGGTATTTTAATAATTTTACAACTTCAAGACTACCGGAAATCAAATGAAATATTACAAAATGATGCACTTTAACGGTCTTTACGCGATCAAATTACAAAATTACAATATGCATTCAAAGCTTAATCCTAATTCTTATTTGTAAGTCGTTACCGCTAATTAATTGCATTCAAGTGTCAAAAAAACCTGTTAGGCTCAAAGTGTCGGATCTTTTCAGCCTCCGGTGACCTTCGAACTTTATTAGATCCCGAGCGAGGTAGTTGGGATGACCATTAGTTTATATGTATATGTATTTGACTGAATACTTTTTAATTTCTTCCTGGATGGTAGCGATGTTAAGATCTCTGTGGATAAAGTCATTACGTATGTATATACCATGGGGCGCAGACAATTTGCCGTAATATCCTAGACTCACTTCTTTGCAGCTTCTGGATGTTTGATGCGCATGCAGTACCCCATAATTGGATGCCATATGTCCATTAGGGTAATAACTTTTTTTTGAGTGCAAAATACCACTCCAGCACCATGTGGGGAATTTTGTTCTGATAATAAAAAACTGTTTTTTAAGCTGATTCGGTGAAAAAAGTTTCCGCACCGTTATCGATTCCTAAAACTCAATATTATGTGTGAATTTTATTTTTGGAAATTGAAACCCATTCGATTTTACATTAGACTTATGAAAAATGGTTTAATGTTGAAGATTACATATAAATTTAAACAAAAACGAACTAATTTAAGACAAGAGTAACTGATTTAATGATGAAAATAAATAAATAAAAACAAAACTTCAACGCTTTCGGTGCGGAAACTTTTTTCACGAAAGAGGAAAAGTGACACCATATTTTTTTATATTTTTCTATGCCCCAAACGGATATGAGGTGGTATTTTTGATATTTGCAAAAATTGCAAAAAGTTATATCCCTAATGTCCATATTGGTTTTATGATAGACTGGTATAAGAGAACTTTGTCGTCTAAGGATAAGTTTGAGTTTTGACCGATTAGCCAATGTAGTTGAGCTGCTTTAAGTTCCATAGCCGTAATTTCGCTTCAATATGACGAGACCAGGTCAGGCGTCTATTTATATGAATTCCCAAGTATTTAGCATGGCTTTCTACCGGAACAGTGATGTTATTTATTTTTACAACAGGGCACGTTTGTCTTCTGAGCGTGAAAGTTAAGTGAGCACATTTAGCCGGGTTAACCATTATTTTCCATTTTTCTAGCCAGGCTTCTAGTTCATTGATGTGGGACTGTAAATGCTGCGATGCAACTTTTGGGTCCTGATTAACACTAATAAATGCTGTGTCGTCTGCAAACGTAGAAGTATGTGTGCTCAGGCTTGTTGGCATATCAGCTGTATATATTATATACAGTAACGGCCCTAATATGCTGCCTTAAGGGACACCAACAGATATATTCTTGGTGGGGGAGTATTGGTTTTTTTTATCTAACCATGAATGTTCTGCCAGTTAAATAGCTGTCAAGGAGTTTGTGACAAGCATGTTTATAGTATGAGCAAAAAATTTGTTGGTATGTGTTACACGGTGTAACTTACACCGACGTTATTGGATTGAAAATCAAAACAATTTAGATATTACGTCAAGCACAAGTACACTTGCTTGACAGCAAGCATCATAAGAACCTCTTTTTCCAGGTGCTACTATCTTGCCAATTACGATTGTTTTCGATCCTTGCTTAATTTTTAAGTCTATCAGATCCCATCGAAATTTTCATTGAATTTTGAAAAATTTTACATCAGATAATTGAAAATAATGATTTCGATTGATTTTACTATACACAGAAAAAATTCTCCAAAAATGTTCACCAATTGAAGCATTAACCAGAAAAAAAAATCTGTTTTAATTAAAAATTTAATCAAGTGGATTAAAATTTTAATCAATTAAATTAAATGTTTAATCAATTAAATTAAACGTTTAATCAAGTATATTAACGGGTATATTTTAAGAAAACTTTGTATAAAACTTAATTGTCGTTTTTCTCTACTACGACTTTTTGACATATGCGCCAAACCAATAATAAATTGACGATTTTAATTTTTTTTCGCTTTAAAACCTTCTTTGTTATCAACGCTAAAAAAGCAGCTTTTTGTATAATTTTGCTCTTCAGCATTTACTGCACCATAATAGCTCTTTTATTTAAGCGCAACATTAAGCACTTTTTCTCTTAAGCGCTCTTCATTCGAATGCAGACCAAGCTTATCCGATGTCGGTGCTATGAGGCAGAATATGAATGATACGCTTGGCCGAGACCTTGACATAATCTCGGAATGGGGTCGTGCGAATAGGGTCGATTTTAATGCCCGCAAAACCCAATGTTGCGTGCGGACGCATAAACGCGCGACAAATCCAGGTGCCTCATCTGTATATATGGGTGGTATAATTATTGATAAATCAGATTCTCTTGATGTTCTGGGCATGAGGATACAATGTGATGTCCGATGGACAGAACATATATTCAAGGTGTCGGAAAAAGCATTCAAGTGCCTCGGTTTTCTAAGACGTTGTAAGATATACTTCACACCATCTGATATCCTTACTATTTATACCACCTATATCCGACCGCGTATGGAATACAACTCTCATGTGTGGGCAGGTCCTTCAAAGTCTATTTTGGAGCTTCTCGACCGCATGCAGGAGAGGGCGAAGGTTCTCATTGGTGACAGTAGGGTATCCAATTCTATTGACTCCCTTGAGCACCGTCGCAATGTGGGTTGTATTTGCCTGTTTTATCGTTACTACAATGGGATGTGTTCTGACGAAATTAGGGATCTGGTTCCCGAAACCCGTACGTTTGTTCGTAATACACGTTTTTCCTCAAGAGCCCATCCTTATGTGGTCGATTGGCAGGTGAATCGTACAACTCATTACAGAGATAATTCGTTTTTTTCCCCGACAGTTCGTATGTGGAATAACCTTCCTGCAGAAGTCTTCCCTCGCACTTACAACATGATTAAGTTCAAATCGAATGTTCACAAACACTTCTCCCTCTATCCTCCTGCCCACAACCTATATTTTCCGGCGGTGCGCAAAATGACCCCAGGAAATATGGCCCCAAAAGGAAAATGAAAAACGGCCCCAAAATTTTACATGAGACACAACAACACGCAATTTTTTTGTTTTTTTTTGGGGTTATTTTTATTTTATCGTTAGGGTGTTTTTGCATTTTAAGTGGAATGAAAAATGACCCCAATATCAAGGAATGAAAAATGGCCCCAAATAAAATCACAAGTTTTACTTTGGGGCTATTTTTCATCTACTAATAAAAAATGCAAGTTTAAAGAAATGAAAAATCACCCCAAACATTTTTACACAAATTTATATAAAATTCTATGTAAAAGTTTCTAGGGATAACATAAAAACCCCGAATTCTTATACCAAAGTAGAGAAAATCCTTGCCGGTTATGCAGAGATGCTTTAGTTAGCGAAGCCGGTGTTGTTATACCATAGAGGAAAAAATCCTTGAGCCCGGCCGAAGGCCGGCTATTACGAGAAGAGTTCGTTATACCATAGAAAAGAAAATCCTTGCGCCCGGCCGAAGGCCGTCTATGTAGTGAAGCTTTAGTGAGCGAAGCTAGTGTTCGTTATACCAAAGAGAAGAAAATCCTTTCACCCGGCCGAAGGCCGGCTATACAGAGAAGCTTTAGTTAGCGAAGCCAGTGTTCGTTATACCATAGAGAAAAAAATCCTTGCGCCCGGCCGAAGGCCGGCTATAACGTAGAGCTTTAGTAAGCAAAGCCAGTGTTCGTTATACCATAGAGAAAAAAATCCTTGCGCATGGCCGAAAGCCCAACCATGCTATCAATCATACGATTTTTAAAACCAAAACTGTATAATTATCCGGATTTTGAAATCGGGATTCTAAATTTGGGATTTTTAGTTTTGGGCATATGAACTCCACCGAAAATGTTTAATGTCACCTTCTTTGTGTTCTTTTTTGAGGTTAAAATTCATTATAAATTTTGAGGTGATTTTTCATGATGAAGAATAACCCCAAATTTAGGGTCATATTTCATTTTATTTTTAGGGTTATTTTTCATTTTTTGGGGTAATTTTTCATTAAAAAAATGGGGCCATATTGCATTATGAAAAATAGCCCCAAATTTGGGGTCAATTTTCATTTATTTTTTTGGGGCCATATTTCGCAGCGCCATATTTTCCTAGTTCCAACACAATGCAATGCATAAGTAGGGGTCATCCCCTGAGTGCTGGTCCTAACAGAAAAAAAGCACGATTTTTTACCGGAAAGCTTCAACATCCTCAACATCCGCTATCAAGTCCTTATTGAAAGACATTATTAATTAGACACATTTGCTTACCAGGTTCTAAGTTTTTTTTTTACAAGGTACTTTAAGAGCTTAACATTACGGCGGATAGCAACAGGTCTGTCTGACTGCCTATAAATTATTGGTCAATTCAGTTTTTTGTAAAAAAAATTTACCTGTGTGCTTAAATTTCCGATTTTTTTTAATAAACTATCATGTTAGTATTTGCATTTCATTAAAAATGTTTAACATATTTTATTAAATATAACAAATAAATTCAAAAATCATGTAAAACATTGCAATTAAAAACACCTTTTTGCCTCGTCCCTCAGAAATACAAAACAAATTATTTAACGAAAATAATTGTTCAAAACGGACAAACACATAAAATATGAATAAAATAAAAAAAGAAAACAATAATAGCAATAATTAATTTGCTACAAATAGCATTAAAAGTCATCATAAATGAAACTGGGCAACAACCTGCAGCATGTAGTCAAACAATAATCTCATTTAATACGCCAATATTATGTGTGAAAACCAATTAATTATGCAAAATAGCGACATATGAAATATAAATTTTATAATTTAGCCGGAGAAGGGACAAATAAATAAATTTTAAACCCATATTTTTAGTAGCTTAAAAGTAAATATGCATGTGTTTTTTTTTTTTTTTTGATGTTGTATTTTTTTGTAATTTATTTAAACTATATTTTCATGGTGTTTTGCCTTAATTTTTAAACCTAGTTTAACACATGTGATATATTTACTCGTATTATGTTTTTCTATATAAATTGTATATGAAGAAAAAAAAATTATTTAACACTATAAAGTGTATGGCCAACCACTATGTGGTGACATTTAAGCAGCAAAAAAAAATTACGCCAAGTATACCAAAGCCAACATTCATGGGTCAAACAAATGAATTGTATGTTTCGCTCTTGATTCGCTGCTGCTCTGGAAATCATTTTGGCATCACCCACTTGACCACAGTGTAAAAGTAAAGATGGAAAAAGGGGATAGCGGATATGAAATAGTCTATATATATGTTAAGGATAAAATGTTTACATTTGTTTGTTTGTTGATATTTACAGTTAACTACATACAAACACACTTATATACAGTGCAACCTCGGCTAACGCAACTTATATAAATTGAGGCTGTTTCTTTAACCGAGTCCAAGTACCATTTACATTAACCCTTAAGTGTATACCTGGGCATGGCCAGACATTTTTTACTTTTTTCCAGTTTTTTTCATATAATTATTAAATTAAATTATTATTATTATCATTATTATTAAAATGTTTTTACAAGAAAACATTGTAAGTTTAAGCACTGTGGGCGTGGCAGTTGGCCTAATGAAAATGTTGTGCATATTGCATCAACATGGGCCTGGCCAGGCCCTGCCCTAGTATACATATATGTACTATAGTAAATTAAATCAGAACGAACCGTTTAAAAAAGCACACGCAACACACAAGAATTCTTTGTTTATTTTTATTTCGAAGAATTATTCCAGTTGACAACACAATGCTCTGGCTATAGCCATTCAACTCCATACAAATAAAAGTTGTCCCACTCAGGCCCTGGAGTTCGTTAGCGTGAGCTTTTGCGATAGCCACAAACAACTCCATACAAAACCGAAGCGGTCCTAGTCAGGCCCAGGTGTCAGTTTGTGTGAAAGTGTGAAATTTTCGATCGAATTATTTACATAAAATATTTTTTGATCTGCAGCTTTTGAAGCTTTTTCAAAAGCAACATAATGGTCCTAAGAACTTTTATTCTTATCAGCTTATTGACAAGCAAACTTTAAAGCTTTCCTTATTATTCTGACATAAACTTATTTAAACGATTGGACCTAAAATATCATGTTACTGCATGTATTAAACATATATTAAAATTAACCCTACAGATAATATTGGACTACGTGGTCCGTTGTGGCTTAAATGGAATACTTACAACATGGTCCAATGTACTGCAGTATGGACCATGTTATAAGAAATTAACATGCACTGCTGCCAACAACTGCATGATGTATACTTTTCTATAGTTTACAGTATTGCACATTGGTGTCCATTATTAATTGGTTATTTAAAAGTGAAAGTTTGTGAAATTTGTGGTAAAGAGCTAAAAAATTAAAAATACCAAGTAAATATACTTTAATAATAGCAAAAGCACCATAAAAGGCGATTAGAAAAAATGAAAAAGAAAAATGTTTAAACTACCCCTTAAATGTACACCACACTGCAATAACATGGAGTACTTTTAAAACTAACCCACTAAAGTACTCCATGGAGTAGCTTAGGGACTACTTCGGTGGGTTATATGGTCCCCTCCTAGGACATCGTAATATTAAATGGACCACCTTTTACCCATATATTTGGAGTAGTTTTGGAGTACTCCTTCCCCTTAATGGACTACTCTTTGCATGCATGTATGGACTAGTCTCGTTATCTGCAGGGAAAACAGATGTCTGTTGTTTTTGTATTGTGGAATGTATTTGCGGTAATATCAAACCCACTTTGGCAAATAAAACACCATGTACTCGTACGTTTTAAGTTCTAAATTCATGTTAAAAAAAAAACTAAAGTAAAAACCAACCGAAAGATTAAAAAAAACAAAACTTTGTAAATTTGAGTTAATTAAGGTTTGATTTTTAAAAAGTTGCGTTAACAGAGTCCCAATATTAAGTATTTGTGAGTTGCGATTATCGAGGAGTTTCGCTTATCGAAGGTTGCGTTAACCGAGGTTAAACTGTATTTACATATACATTTTTTAACTGTTGATGCCTGATGTCTGCCATTTAAATGTTTAACACAAACAAATTGTAAATATTAATGTATATATGTATACCAATTTTTTTTCATTGATGGTCAGACATATGGACAGACAGACAGACAAATAGACAGCCAAACATCTGTACGGTGTAATTTTATACTACAAAGTGTTGATATTAAAGCTGTATATATTTTTATTTTAAATCTACATACGCACTGTTTTAAACTCGATTGTATTGGCACAGTAGAGAGAATTTTTGTAGTCTTTTCATCATTATCACTTGCAATTTGAAATGTTTTATAAACACTTTACATTGTAAACGTACTGAAAACTTGAACTCTTATATGTGGATAAATTTTCCAACACACTCACTAAAAAAATGTTAGTAAACAAAACAAAGAAAGTGCTTAAATTTATTTTGCAAATTTTTATTGTGCCAAAAAAGGGGAAAGTGATGTTTTTTACAGTATTGTTGAGAGTAAAAGACTATGTTAGGTTCCTTGGACAGCTCACGTGTGTCCTTCAGTGGTTTCTTTGTTATACCTAGTGCCAATGCCCATCTCACAGAGCAGCTGCTCTATAGGCATCACTGCAAAATGCAACTAATTCTTAGTTCTATCTTAGATAGATTATCCAAACAGACAAACACTGGTTTCTCCAGGTATCTCTCCCTAATATCCCGAATTCCAGAAAACTGGCCCATAAATTAAACGCAGTGTTCTCTTCTTTTTCGTCATAACAACTGCTGCAGTATTCACTGAATTCCAGAACCATTCTCCTCATTAGCCCCTACAGGGCCAGTGCCTAGTTATCAGTGAGATCACTGTTGTAATCTGCTCCCTATTGCACCTAATTATAGAGCATGAACTCTTTTCACTACACAACGTCTTCATGTGCTATCGGTTTGAATAAGACATATGAACCAGAGAACTGCAAAATCCAATATTTTTTTTCGATTTACTCATACGCTATATTTAACATTAACTCTATGCCTGTAAAACAAAGTTCAACGTTGGTAATTTTGACATCGTTTTGAAAGTGCTTTGTTTGCATTTATTTTTGCGCACGCAATAACACAATTTCTTAAAGTCAAACGGCATTTATTATTTTGCTTTTGCATTTAAGTAGTCATTGTCCACTCGACGATAAAATAACGAATGTAAATTGGTATGAGTACGCGTCGCTTTGTTGGTATGATTGTTGTAGACATAAGTTCAAATAAACTAGTTATTTTGTCCAATTTGTTATTGTGTTTACCCTGCAAATAATATAGGATCAAATGGACTACTCATTGGACTAGTCCGATGTAATGTAAACATTGACCATGTCATTGTTAAAAAGTGTTTGTAGTGAGACGACATGTCTTCGTTTTTGAACGAAATGTGTTCGTTTTTAAACGACTTCAAAACTAAACCTCTTGAGTATACCATGGAGTAGTTTTAATACTTCTCCTTTGTAATCCAAGGCTGGGTTATATGGTCCTGCCCTAGGACATCGTAATGTCAAATAGACCATGTTTTTCCATACGTTTGGGTTACTTTTGGACTAGTCCTAGTCCTTTGTGGGCTACATTTTACACGCGTGTTTGGACTAGTCCTTTTATTTGCAGGGTATTTTTTTAAAAGCGTAACAAGCAACATTAACAACAATACATTGAACATAAAGAAGTACTGTACTTTTTAATAAATGATAAAAAATAAAAACGTCTTCTGTTTCTATGGAAATTGTTTCAGCTGCTGAATAGTCATCAGAGCAATGATTTTTGTGTATTTTTCTTTGTATATGTTTTTTACCAAAGCAATAATTGGCGAACGAAGCTAAACAAGCAAATACACACAAATGAGTGTATTTGATGTTGTTGATTTAATGCGAATTTTTTGCAATCGCACAAAGCCGTTCTCTGATATGAACATAGCGCCGGCGGAGAAATGGAATTAATTTGTTCATGTTCTTGTATGTTGCGAATATGTGATGTTCATGTTCTGTTTTACCACAATTTTTAATTTACTAAAGTGTTTCACTTGTTTATTTTTTCGGTTGTGCGTTTGTTTATAGACATAAAACGACATTGTAAGGCGAACATCATGGCGAACATGTTTGTTAAAACAAATGTTTAGGCAACGATGGCAGCACATGAACGAAATATAAAGAAGAACAGTCTAAACTAGGTAGTATAGCGTGGCACACCACAAACGGTGGAAGTCTCGCGGTTAATTAGTAGCCTACAGTGAGCCATTAAAAACCCGGCGAACTAATAAATCTGTAATCCAGAGGCCAATTTACGGCATTCGATATCGATCGAAATTCCCATTTAAATTGTATTGTAATTGCGATCGATATCGAATGCCTTAATTTGGCCCCAGGCAACTTGTTGGGCAAGCTCATCTGCTGTTTGACGTTTTTTTCGAATGCTGCGACATCCGACTTTCTGCAGTAGTGCTCGGAAAATATATTTCTTTTTATTACTCAAAAATACTTAACACATATTTACTACGCCATACTTTAAACGTTTTTTCTCTGTTTTAAGTTTCAAACAATGATGTTGAGCCAAAAAAATTAACCAGTTCCGATTACAATAAAGAACTAATAACAGAAGAGTCCCGATAATTCGTAATCGAACGAACCGACTGTTTTTTGCGAACAATAGGATTTTTCGAAATAATGAGATTTCGATTTAACGAGGTTAAAATTAAAAAAAAAAACTATTTATTGGGGTTTAAATTAACAATTTTGATGCAAAAGTTTCCATAACATTGTGCTGTTCCCTTTAGAAAGAACTAATTCGCGTTTAGAATAGGTTTCTTTAAAGAATGTTATCCAAATTGTTTGAGCGTAATTTGATGTTTAACGTCATTGTAATGACCAGTGGCATCGGCAGCGGCAGCAAAAAAAGGTCAAATACTCATATACAATATAATTGTTGACCAAATGACTGTCCATAAATTATTGGTCAACTCACTTTATATACCATGGCAACACAAAACAAACCTTCATTCATTTATCCATTTAAACATTTTTATAAAAATTTTTTTATTTTTTTTCTTTCTATCAACAACAAAGTTGGAAAGTTTCTTTTTTATTTTGCTCTCTGTAACTTGCAACAATTAAATATTTGTTTAACTGTGTGCATTTGTTGATGTTGTTTTGTTTTATTTTTTATCTCTTATTTAAACAATTTTTTAAACTTTTTTTTTTTTTTTTTGTAAACTGTGGCTTTACTTACATATTGAAACCATTTGTTACCTTTGTACACAAACAAATAAAACAATATTAAAAAAAAGCAAACGATTATTCACTATGAAAAACTCTCTAAAGGACATTGAAGCTGAAGAGCCCACACACATACACATACAAGCATATATCACAACACATTAGCAAATATGCGAAGAATATCAAGAACCGAGTGTAGAGTGTAAAAAGAAGTAAATACAATTGAAAAATTGCATGCACTTTAGGTAGAGCAAGCAATTCAAACAAATGAAAACTCATAATATACAGACAAACAATTACAAGTGTTTAACAAAAAAAAAAAAAATAAGCGAAAAAACAGCAACCAACTTCACTGTTAAACTCTCTCAAAAGGTCAACTTTTTTTCGATTACAAAGAACCACCCTGCTGCTGCATTTCGTGGACCATGATGATGATGATTGTTACAACTACTGCGTTTTTTACGTTCAAAAGTAAAGTGAAAAATTAAAAGCAATTTATTTTACGCATCTAGCAGTTTTTTTTAATACTGCATGTATGGATGTAGTAAAAAGAATTAATTTTTATGTTGAATGCCCAGCAAACATAAATTCAAATCTTTAAATATAATGTTTAAAAAATTGGGAAAATTCAATATTTCAGTGTTTTTGTCGAATATATTCGACATTACATTGTACTCTGTTTCTACGCCCTTTTAATGTATAAAAATGTACAGTAAATTATATTTTTTTTTTGTTTTATCTGAAACAGAGACAATTTTTCTATTTTAATTTGTTATTGACATTATTTTCTTATTATTTAGCGCAATGTCGTACACTAGTCAAAAAATTTGTGAAAAGGTTATATTAAGGAAGCAAAAAATAATAATTTCGGTGGTCAGGCGACAATAAAAAAAATTGTTAGAATTGATGCAAAGGTAAATAAGTGTTTACTTGAAAAAAATATTGCAAAAATAAATTTAAGGTTCTTTTGTGGACCTTTTTCGGTTGTCGAATATAATCGACATTTACCTTAAGAGGTTGTATTGTTTTTATTAGTAAGCACTACAAAATAGTGTTTTTATTTAGAAATCATAACATTTTCCCTACGGATTTCCATAGACAATGGAAAATTTAAATAATGATCAGGTAATGTCCATGTTAGAAGCTTATTCTGATGTTGAGGACATAATTGAAGATGATGATGATGACGTCATATTTGAAATCCCACAAGTGTAATCAAAGGATATTGTGCCTGGCGAGCAGAACTTTATGTCAGAAGAAAATATTGATGATATTTATATATGAATATATACACTGAGCTCCGAAGTTTCCACTTTTATTGACTCTTAACAGCAAAATAAGTTGGCGAACAATCCGAATACCCGAAAACCATGGAGGCATTCATTGTGTGCCACTGTCAGAAAACAACAGCAGGTGTCAAATTGCAAAAAAAAAAATCTTATTCCAATAAATATTTAACGGATAAATCGTAAAAAATCTATTTATTTTCTTTTATTTTCGTACAAAAGAGAAGCATATATACGTAAGAATAGGTATCCTTGAAGGTCAATGTCGAATATATTCGACATTCCCTAAAAACCAGAGGATGTGCTTGAGACGAAAACTACTATTTTTTTGCCGGCTTCAGCGCCATCACATTACCTTAAATGCAAATTTTTAGATTTTTTTCTCGCCACAAATTATTTTTGACCCTGAAAGGGTTAAGATTATGAAATCAATTTATGGCGTTTGAAATTATGTATTAAATTTAAATCATGCTTAAATTTCTATTAAGCTTAAATGTTTGCTGGGATGTTTTACCATTGTCGTATATCTGTGTGTGTGTTAAAATATGTTTAAAATTATTATTAAAAAACTATAGCAATTATGTGAAATTTTAAAAAACTTTTTAAATTTATGTTTTAAATAAGTTTTTAATTATAAAATTTATTTAAAACTTCACACATGTCATAAATTTTAACTCAAGGTTTGGTAAAATGAAAAGTTTAGTCCTTTTAAAGGATTTTTTTGCAAGTATAATTATATTAATTAGTAAAATTTTATATGCCTTAAACTTTAATGCTTCATTTTGCCTCAAATGCAGTAAATTTTATGGTACAAAATTATGACAGTGGCAAAATAAAAACGCAGTACATACATATGTATATTATTTAGTTATAATTTTTAATACAACTAATTTAAATTTGGCTAAAATTTTATTATTACTACATATTTAATTAAAATAAAGAATCTAAAAACATTTTGGCTTTGTTAATGTGTATGTATAACTTTTAAACTGTGTTTCTCAAGAAAAGAAAAACATTTTAATTATGTATAAAGTATAAAAAGTTATAAATAGGTATATAAAAAGTTATAAAATTATAAAAAGTTATAAAAGTGTAAAAAGTAATAAAAGTATAAAAAGTCATAAAAGTGTAAAAAGTATAAAAAGTTATAAAAGTATAAAAAGTTATAAAAGTATAAAAAGTTATAAAAGTATAAAAAGTTATAAAAATATTAGAAGTTATAAAAGTATAAAAAGTTATAAAAGTATAAAAAGTTATAAAAAGTTATAAAAGTGTAAAAAGTTATAAAAGTTATAGAAGTATAAAAAGTTATAAAAGTATAAAAAGTTATAAAAATATAGAGTTATATACATAAGTATAAAAAATTATAAATAAAAAGTAAAACAAGTTATTAAAGTATAAAAAGTTATTAAAGTATAAAAAGTAATAAAGGTATAAAGAGCTTAAAAAGTTATAAGAGTATAAAAAGTGATAAAAGTATAAAAAGTCATAAAAATATAAAAAGTTATAAAAGTATAAAAAGTAATAAAAAAGGCTAAATCATTAAAAAAAATAGTATAAAACTGTTCTAAAAGCGTAAATATGTATATTTTGTAAGCGTTATAAGTTCATATACATAAATATATCGTCACCTTAAATGCAAACGGGCGTAACTACACTTTAATTTTTTTACAGGCAGAAAACATTACAAAATCAATAATAATAAAGTTTTCTTAAAGCTTGAATTTCTTTAATAAAATCACCCTTTTTTATCGCAGGGGTCAAAAATTTACGTCAGCATGTAGTTTGATAAAACGAACCAGAATCAATAAAAAGCTCCATTTTAAATTTTTGTTACATCCGGTTTTCATTTAAGATTTTGAAGAAATCTACCTCTATCATTAGGCGTTTTATATTTAGAATGGTTATAAAAGTATAAAAGCATAAAATTGTTTAATTGACTTAAATGTCTTTATTTAATGTCGAATGTCTGGTTAAGCATTTTTTCGATCCACACTAGAAATTGTATGGCCAATAACTAGGTAATTTAGGAATGGCAGAGAACCCTAATGGGCCAACCAATACAAGAGCGGCAAGCGGCAAAGATTATCTTGCTCATAAAATTTTAATAAATCATGGGCCAGTCTATTATTTATTTAAGGCTTTTACTTTGAATAAGACTTTTTCTATGTTTCCCATTTACAGTGTGATTAGCTGTATAAATAGGTAAAAGATTTTTTTACCAAAATTATCTACACACGAAAATCAAGAAATCTGGATATTTTTTTTAGAAATGTATACACCCGTTTTATATTTTTAATGGTCATTTAAGAGTAAAAGAAAATATTTTTATTGCTTTTAGGTTACAATCAGTGTTAAAATATTGAGATTATTTCATCAGTCTTATTAAAAAAAAAACGGCTTTAAGTAATAAAAAAAAACTAACATCAAATGTATTTATGAGTAGTTTTTTATTGATAAACATCCATTTTTATAAAGAAAAAAAAATTACTCATACTTTCTAATGGTAAATACATATATAACCGTTATAGAGAGTTTATGGATGTGTTTACAAAAAGAAAGTAAAGAAAAGTATGTGTATGTGTGCTCATGTGAGTAAATTATAATTTATGTTTCACTGATAATGCCATATTTACACCAAGCAGCACCTTTCATAGAAACGATTCTTCAAGAAATAAGGGTAAAAATTTCGTTCTTGAATTAAGTTTTTTTTATTATGGTTTACGACGCCATTTTTTATATATACTTAAATAAATGTTATTGTTGTTGTTTCTTACCTTCTTATCACTAAAATATAAGAAAGAAATATGAAAGAAATACGAAAAAAAAACTTCTATTAAATGGTGTTCACTGCGAGGTATTTATATGTAAACAAAAACTTATCTCTTTTTTAGTTTATATTTAGTTGTTATTATTTTTCATATTGTGATATTTTTTTCTCTACAAGGCCCAACCATTAAGACAACAGCAATTGAAAGTTATAACTGACAGATAAAAACTCAGAACAACGTCATACTTATCAAGACAATAACTTAAAATGTTTGTCTCTAAATTCCCCTGCCTCTGCTCTGTCTTCTTTAGTTTGCTTAAGATTAGTTGATGCTTCAAAACTCCATTGTGTTGTAACACAGCCGGTCATAGTTATTACAATGTTTTTTTTTTATCTTTTATATTACTTTTAGACAAAAGTGTAACGCCTACGTTTTTGTTTACGTTACTGGGCAATTTTTATTTTTATGTTTATTATTTTGTTGTTGTTAAAAAAAAAATAATCAAAATTAAAGTTTATAAAAAAAATTACTTAAGAAAGGCATTATCAAGTCAATCAAATAATTTTGTTCTCAAAAATTTTATTAAAAAAACATATGATGGTAACACTGGCTCTAAGAAACATACATAATTTTGTTTTGCAAAACAAGCTTCATGACACTGGGCTGGCGTTTTAACAAAATTCGCTGAATCCAGAGGTGCTAGCCGTTTTTTAGGTTAGTTTTTGTTATCGAGATATACCGTTATTTCGAAATTCGAAGATGTTGCACAACATATGTATTTTCGCGTAATTCAAAAACAGTTTAGTTTATTGAACAAACTAAAAAAACCGAAATTTCGCAATAAAATTACCCTTCAGAATGGGTTTTCTAATATGCGCAAAAAAAAATAATTTTTAAAATTTATAAAAAAATTGGAAAATGCAGCAACGCTTCCTTTCTTTTTTCTGCCCATATAGAAAACAAAGTTCCAAACAAAACAAGCAGTAAATAGCAGCGTTCGTTTACCCCAAAATTTGTACGAATTTGTACTGGATTTTACTAAAATGTGTTCACCTACTGTATTTTTCTGGAAAAGTAAACGAACAAATAATGATTAAAATCTGTCCAAAAGTTTTGATTTTATTCACAAGCGATGAAAAATTTTAATTACGCTTAAGGATTTCATAAAACGACATATTTGCATGGGAGACCCCCTAAGGGGTACAGATAAAGGACAAGTATGTTTTCAGAAAAATTTTAGGACGAAAAACGAATGGAGGTCGATCTTTTATTTATCCTTCTAGGGGCATCGCCTAGGCAGATATGGGACTTTTCCTTTGACATATGTCTAGTAGGGTAATAACCAAATTTTTGGCATAGTACCACGGGGTGTTTTAGTAATGAAAACACCTGCCTCCCGTCGTTTTGCGACAAACCCCTCACGCAGGGAACCAAATTTCTAAAACCGTCCAAGAAATTTTGAACCGCAATGAATTAAACCGTAGGAAAATTTTTTAATCTAAAGCAGTGGATAAATTCCAAAATAGCATTTAAGTGATACGTATAGGAATATATACAAATATCAGATGTATATTTTGTAAAATTTCCGTGGGATAAAACTGGTTGTTTTCAAACTTCAACCCGTTCCCTGCGTGAACTTTTTTAACAATCCGAAAAAAATATCACATTTTTTATTAATAAGTTTTAATGTTCTGCAAGACTATTATATGCCGTTTTTGGTATTCGCAAAAAGTGTGAAAAAGTTATAGCCCTAATGTCTAGCCTGTTTTGAAAATTTTGTATGAAGGCCCCCTAACAATTAGTGATAGCGGGTAGGTATGTTAGAAACAAATGATGAGGATTAAAAATAAAGTTGGGTAAGTCATACATTTGACCCATCCTAGGCGTTGCAGGGGGAAAATTTAAGAAATTCATTTAACCACAATATTTGTATGGTAAAAATTCTTAAATTTGGCTTCTGCAGCGCCTAGGATGGGTCAAATGTGTACCCCGTAGATGGTAGCTAATAAATTATTAAACGTTGTTTGATCAAGCAAACGTTATACAAAATAAAACAAATGTTTCATAATAAAAGTGGTTACGTGTGACCACGGCTTTAGTCATATTGGACATGCAATAACATCTTGTTAAAGTATAAAGTTTATTTTAAAACTTAATAATTCTTAGTACCACAATTGTGTGGGTTTAAATTACGTAAATAATACAGTTTAAAACGGAAATAATGATCTGTTCTATGATTTAGAATAAAATCACTTTCTATTATTTAATTTAAAAAAAAAAACTTTTCCTTAAAACACCTGTTTAATAATAGAAAAAGATATTTTGAAATATATTTCAAAATATTTTTTTCTATTATTTTACAGGTGTGATAAAGAAAAGTTTTTTCTGTTTAAAAGAATATTTTTTTTTAAAGCACTTGAGATTCAAAATCAAAAATGTTCAGAACACACACAAGAACTCATAAATTAATTAAAAGAGTCTCCCCTAAAATGGCGCTCGCTTTTTTTATCCCAGGAGACCTAAATTTGTTTCTTTTTTTTTTTAATTTTAAATTAAATTCCCGGATAAGTGTTAATGAATAGTTGTGGTTAATAAATATTGAAAAATCTGAAAATCTCAACAGATTTAATATACGAGTTTTTGCTTTTAAATAAAAAGGGAAAATTTATAAGAAAATTCAACTCGCCAGACAGCAGCAGCAATAGCGAAAAAAACGCCAGAAATATTTATTTTAATTTGGTTAAAAACTCATAAATAATAAAGGAAAAATGAATGAGTTTTTTTGTTTTAATTTTTTTTTTTTGGCTTTAAGATATTAAATTTAAATTAAGCATAAAACTGAACAAAATATAAAATAAAATTTTAAATATTTCTTTTTAATTAATAAATTTTGTTAAAAAAAAAAATAAGAAAACGAAAAAAGGCTTAAAATGAATTGTTAATTAATGAAAATTTTGTTAAATATTGAAATGAATTTTAAATCAACTATGGCTAGTATTTTAAAAGATAATCCAGTTTGTTAAACATTGTATTGTATATTTAATAAATTTTAATAAAAAAAAAACTTTTTTTTTTAAAGGTGCTTCTTTTTAATAGCAAAAGTTATTGACCTTAAATCTCATACAAATATATTTTTTTATAAATTGAGCTGAAATTTCGTTCGTTAATCATGATTTTTTTTTTTTTTTTTTTTTGTAAATCTCAAATCTCGGTATACTGAAATGATAAATTCTTTTTTTCAATCCTACTTTGTATACACGGTTGTACAGTGGAACTGATAACCTTTTTTTGTGTGACCCCTTTTTGCATACGTTTTATTTTCTTCTTTTTCTAGCTTAGTAGGGGTTTGTTTAAATAATCAATTTACGTTTAATTATTTATTTCATTTTTTGATTTCGAAAAAAGGTAGATAAGACTACAAAAATTCATTCACTTTTTGAACATTTTTTACAATTCAAATAAAATTATTTTAGTGAACGATAAGAATTTATGTAGAGGCCTTTTAGTTTATAGTAAAATTAATTTTAAATTAGGTCGCTATTTTTTATTTTAGATTTGAAATAAAGAAGCATGTTTTCTTGCGCAAGTTTAGCCCACGCCATTACCAGTCGAGAAAAGTTGGCAGCACTTATCAGATGGTAGTTAAGTTACTTTTACACGTCATGTATTTAGCTGTGTACTTTAGGGTGGGGCGAAAATATTTTTTTTCTCTTATCGACTTCTAATAGCGTAGATATGTTTTATTTTTGTCTGCACTAGACCCCTGTAAAATATTATTAATTTATTTTTAGTGTAACTGCCCGCGCTTTGACCTTAAATTTTGTTAAATGTTGAATATAACAACAAAAGCATTGTATTGCAGAAAAGCATATTACTGTATTTTATCGACTTGTAAGTTCGTAAAAATAGTATCAGAAGCATCCAATTAAGAGAAGTTTTAACTTAGACGAAACTTGAATCAAGACGAGAGATGCCTAGATTTTAAGGCCCAAATACATTGATCAAAATACTCATCAAGCATTGTGGTAGTATTAGTGAAAATGTGTTTGTATGTGTCACACCGACGATGCTGGATGGAAAATCAAAAAATTTAGATATGACGGCGAATATTACGTCAAGCACACGTACACGATGAATTCGTCGGCTGGACAAGCATTTGACAAGTGTATTTGGGCCTTTACAGTAAACAAGATTTAGTGATCAAAAAATGATTTTATTGTTTTCTGTTGTATAAGAACCAAAGTTCTATTTTTTTTTTTTTGTTTAAGTTAAATTCAAAATGTTTTCAGTTTTAATTAATAATAATTGATCGTAAATAAAATAATTAAATTTTAAAAATTTACTTTTCTTACATATTCATAATTTTTAGGAGCTGTTGCGCGGGCTGAAGATGTGACTTTTTTGCAGTTTTTATTTGTTTTGACGTAAGACAAAAAAATATTGCTATTGGAACATGATTCAAGAACTTTTATTTTTTCTCATACATCAGTGACCCACCCTAGTGTACTTGTCAAAATTCCCACTAAGTGTCGGTTCACACACGTCAAGGTTGACTCGTCAAGTCTTGAGTTTTTAGGAGAGAGGGGGGAAAAAATGGCATTCTCTTTTTTTTTAAATGTTTGTCTAATGGAGAACTTAAAATAACTCTATTTGACTTGGTGGAGTATTATTTGAAACTCAGATTGATTACTAAGGGTGACTATAATACCCTGGAGCGTATTCTGGTAGTTTTCCGTTTTCTATACGAAATTTTAGGTCAACCCAATGACTTTGGAGGAGGCTCATATTTTGTGTGACACTTTGGCAATGATAATAAATACAAAAAATTAGTCAAAAATAAAATGTTTCAATCAAAAAAATTAAATGCGTTGCATTTCAAAAAATGTTGACAGTCTCCACAAAACACAACACATAAGCAAAATCATTTAGAATAAATAACAGGTGTGTCTTTGTATACACTAATAGCATAACCAAAAGACACATAAAAGCGCTTTTAACAAAAAAAAAAAACTGACACGCGTTTTTAAATTCGTTTCAAGAAAATATCAGAAATCTTGCAAAACAATATACGCTCAAAAAAACTGCCTAAAAAATACACAACTAATTAGTAATAATTAAAGAAATTTTTTTAGGAAAAATTTGTGTTTAAATTGAAATTTCTTTTAACAATGACGTTAATACCTTTAACCCTTTAATGGCCATTTTCTCATTAGGCGATTATTTTTTTTTTCTTAACGAAAAACTGCACATTAAAGAAATTTGGTTTTCTCAATGTCTCATTTTCTTCGATTTTATCGCAATGCTAAAGCCTAGATTACACTATCCCACAAGTCTTACGTATTCCATAATACTTTGTGAGATAGAAATCGAATGAGTTTTGTTGCGACTGTCAAAAAATCTAACGTAACATGACAGTTTGTGTTCAGACCATCACACAAAGTATAAACACTCACACATGAAATAAAATGCAACCCTGATCCAATGAAAAGTATTATTGTTTAGAAATTTTTCAAAAAACGATGAAGTCGTATGGGATGTCAAACTTTTTTCTTAATACTTGTCAATTTCGTGACACATTGCATTCACACTATCACACTTTGTCATATTACTTGCGATTTTGACATGTATTAATACAAAGTATAATAGTGTAATCTAGCCTTAACCAGCACTCATCTGGCAATTATTTATTTTCCTTTTAATTGCCGTACATACAGATAAATTCAATCAGCTGACTCTCAACTTTTACATCTATTTTGAGTGGCGTTGCCAGCTGAAAACTTTGTTTGTTGTCGGTATATTGAGAAACCCAAAATCGTTAACGGAGAGTTAATCGGTACAATAAATTCATGTTGACATTAAGTAACAGACAGTTTATCGATACATTGAGAAAATGCCCATAAGTTTGTATTTTGCCATAAACAGAACTCACAGATAAACATTATGTTCAAAAAACAAATTTAAAAAAAATTTTTTTTGTGTTTTGAATTTGTACACAAACAAAAAACGGTGCACGCCGCTTGTGAGCTGACGAATACAAATACATACTTAGAAAACTAACCGATTTTGTTTAAGTGTTCTTTTAGCGTACACGTTCTGAAGTTTCATCAAATCTCTTTCACAAGCAATATCATTCATTAAAAAAATTTAAGTGCAGCAAACGTATGGTCACCACAAGACGTACATAAAAAGTTCGTTACGCGTTCACTAAAAAATACAGAACGCGTACGCAAGTAAAAACACTAAACGTACCCTTAAACAAGAAATTGAAATAGTTTTCAAAGTTTTTTAAGAAAAATGGTGTACTCTAAGGGTTAAATGTGATACAAATGAAAGTTTCTTGCCTGGCAAAAAAGAATATGGACAGTAGAATATTTTGTTTATATGCCTATTGTTTTATTTGAATTTGAGTATTTTTTAGTGTTTTATGTCAAAAGCAATTAAAAGAAACAAATTTTTTTTAAAGGTTGTTTAAAACGAAAATTGTTTTCGTTAGCAAATTAGTTCTTTTGATCATTTTTACTAACATGAGTTATAAGAAATATTGTTAAACATTTCGATTTTAGCCATAGATTTTTTATTAATAAACTTTACTTTCTTTCGTTTATTATTAAACTCAATTATATTTTTTCTTTTTTGTGGTTTCTCAGCATTTTCTTGTTTTTAATAAAATTTCTAAGTATTGTTTATAATTTCATTATAAAAAAGTTTAATAATTCTTGTTAGAACTTGTTAAAAGGGAAATACGCTAAGCTCTTTTCTTTCAATGAAAAAAAAAATTCTATTATTTTAAATAAATAGCAATTAAAATCACCGCTTAATGCTTTAAAATAAATTATTACAAGTTTCTTAAACTAAATATGCCTTGTGTAAGCCTAACAGTAAAGGCATGTTTACATGTTTATGCATGTAGAATCTAAATATTATGAAATTCTTTTCGTTTTCGTATAAGAAAAATCAAAGCAAAGATCTTCACCCCTATCGCAAACAACTACTCAAGGTATATTTACACAAGGTAAACTCGTTGCTACAACAAGTACAACAAGACAAAAACAACACGCCAAATTGTTTTTGTATTTGGAACCATGGTGTCAAAAAAAACGCAACAATGTGCCTTTAAAATAAAAACACAAATTGAAAAAAAACAACACGTGCAGTTCAGAATAATAAGCTGAAACAATTTTTAATATATTGTGCATTCTCAAGCATAAAAATAAAGTATTATTGCAAAAAATAATGCATTTAAATGTATTTTGTTTGCTTAGTAATCACAAGAATTAAAATTTCACAAAAATAAAATGTTTTTCACAATTTTACACTTTTTTAATTCAAAATGGCGCGCACTAACCATAAGTATGTAAACAAACACAAGGAACCAACGGAACCAACATAAATAACTTTTGACACTAGGGTTCCAAATGGGGTAAACAGCTGACAAACATATGGGCCAACGAGTTTACCTTGTGTAAATATACCTTGCAACTACTCCCATGAAAATATACCCATATTTTTTTATTTTGTATTGTGAATGATTCCCATTACAAATTTTTTGGGAATGAATTCCCAAACTTAAAAAATTTGGCATCGCCAATGTTTACTCCCGCGAGTATTTTTACTAAATAAATTCCCAAGAAGTGTTAATGTGAACGAGAAGGGAACATGTAAATTTTAGGACTAAATTAAATTACTTTTTTCTTTTATTGAAGGAGTTTTAATTAAGAAAATGAAGATAAACACTATTCATTATTAATTTTATTAAATTTTTATTAGTATTTTATGTATATTGTATATTTTTCTTTCACAATACAAGCACTGGCAAGTTATTCACAATAGAGACTTTTGTTTACAAAGCACTGACAAATAATTCACAATATAAATTTTTACTCCCAAAATATTTGCGATACCGATTTGTTGGGGATGGGAATATAGGTTTGCTCCCATATTACATATTCCCATAACATTCGCAATAGGGGTGATTAAACAGGTGAGTTAACAACTGACAGTGTGAAACTGTGACAGACCGAATTTTATTAGAACAGCGTTAGTTGTTACGTGTTTAGGGGCCCTAAAGTGTTTTCCGAAAGTGGGCTTTATATTAAGAACGAATTTGTGCAAAATCATATATAAATTTGTGCATTCCGCCACTATTTACATTCGTTTTTGTAACAAAATTGTCAATTTTTTTAGGGTGGGGGTTCTACATTTGAATTTATAAGTATTTTTCCACTGAGCCGATTTTGCTGGAATTCAATCTCAAACTGCTTAAAAGAGCAAGAAACAATTTAACTTCAATATTGTTCTTTTCTTTTGAGTTTTTTTTTTTAAATAAGCGTGTTTCAACAATGGAAAGACAGATAGACGGACATGACTAAATCGACTTAACATTACTCAAGGACCCAGGAATATATAATATATACTGTATGAGGTCTTAAATGGTTATTAAAAAGTTTTACACAGAATGACAAACTTAATATTCGGTATTCACAACTAGTTGTGGAGGGTATAATAAAGATCCAGGTTCAAATCTTAACTGGTGCAGTTAATTTGGTTTACGCATATTACGATTTGTGTTTATAAGTAAAAGTTACTTGAATATAAATGTTTCTACTTACAAAAAGCTTACACGGTCAAATATTTTTTAGATTTTTCGGAAGAAGTTTAGAGGGCGCGCTAGTTTGCCAAAAAATCGTTTTTGCTGGTCTGTTTTTAGTTTTCTTCATAACTTGTCAAAAACCACTATTTTCTTCACTTTTGAGGAAACAATTTAAAAGAATAATGTCCAAGCTTTTTTTGCGTGTAAGTTTTTGCAATGAATTTGCTCATTTAGGTACCCTACATTTCAATTTTTTGTAACTTTTCCACAAAAAATTTTATATAACGTCTTATAACTTTTAAAATTTTTATGAAAATGAAAAAATTAAAAATTCAGTTTGAAAGATCAATTAATTCTTAATATTTTAGTAGAAACAATTTTTGAATTTGCTCTTACCGTTCCTGAGTTATACCGGTTTTCAGCTTTGTGCCTAGTTTTATGAAATTATTATAAGTTGTTTGCCAGTTTAACACTCATACCCAGGGCTGCGAGATAAATTTATGAGGAAATCGTCAATTTCCTGAGAAAAAATAAAAAAAATCGTCTTTCATGTTTCAAAAAATCGTAAAAAAAATCGGACAACTTCAAATTTATTTTTTTTTCCAATTTTTGTTTAATTTTGATAAAACATTAAACAAAAACATAATTACAAACTTCACACCCAGCTAGCATTTTCAATCGTGTAAGAGATACTGGGAGTCTTTGATCGTCGATGACCGCATTTTTTAATGGTAGGGAAAAACTGTAACATATTATTTCTAAAGCACTTTTTTTGTCGGTTGCAAATATCTCCCATACCACCGCATCAAATTTAATGAATGATATCTCATTTTAAAGCTTATTTCTAACACTAATGACGAAAAATAATTAGAAATTTAAAAAATTATATTTTCATTGATAAAAATTATATTTTAAAATGTATTGATGTTACTAAAATTTCTATTAATTATTTAAATTTTATGTTACAGAAATGACAACTAACGGTGCGAAATATTCGCACGGGTCATCTAGTTATATATTAAAAATGATTTATAACGAGAGAGTAAAAAAAGGTTCATTCGGCAGGGCTGCCAGGTACTTTTTTTCCTTGTCCCCAAAAAATTAAAAAAATATCCCAAAAATCCCCAAATTAAGAAAAAAAAACCTTAATAAATAAATATTTTTCTGTTGGTTTTTTTTCTGACCAAATTTAAAATTTTTTTTTTTTAAAAGTAAAAATAGTAAGACAAATTTTAATTAGAAATCCCCAAAAATCCCCAAATAAAAATTTTTTGTAAACCCCGAATTTTTTTTTTAAATCCCCAAAAAAATCCCCAATCCCCAAATGACTTTCTTTGTCCTTTTTGCTCGCATAAAATCCCCAACTTTGGGGATAAATCCCCAAGTCTGACAGCCCTGTCATTCGGTGATGATTTAACGAAAGTAACACAAAGAGTTACATTCAGGGCTGCCAGATAAATTTGTGAAAAAATCGTCAATTTCCTGAGAAAAAATAAAAAAATCGTCTTTCTCGTTTTGAAAAATCGTCAAAAAATCGGACAACTTAAAATTGAATTTTTTTTTAAATTTTTGTTCGACTCTGTCGATTTTTATAAAAAAAAAAAAACAATCAAATTATAGTTTGTTATAATTTTTAAAAATATGATTTATACAGAGTAGCAAGAGGTTCGTTTGATGATGGTTTGACTAAAGATTAACAATGAGTAAAATTGACGTGTCCAAATATGCAAACAATTTAATAATTAAAATAAACAAATGTTTGTGTTATTGTTTCACTTCAGATCATCATCAGAAGATTATTCTAGGAGTTGTTTAATCAACAAATCGTTCAACAAATATCCTGTTAGCTGGGTACACCGAGATCAAAATCAAAATACTAGTTCGTTTTTATATAAGTTTATTATTTCTTTTGTAACTTTTACAATATTAATTATGTATCCTATAAAATTTTGCTTGAAGTGCGTTTTCCAAAGAACCCATATATGATGGTAACGAGGTTCTTATATTTTTATACTATATATAGTTTGGAATAGTTTGCTATTAAAACTCAATAAGATCGCTCCACAAGTGGCTGAATTATTAGCAAATAATTACACGCTTTTAATTTCGCACATAAATTTCTAATTTTTACCTGTAAACCTTAAGTTTTTGATGTGTTCTTAATATCAATCAACCTTATTTTTTCGTTTTTTGGAGACTTTATAAACCGTCACTTTTTAGAAAAAAATCAGCAAATCGGCACTTTGCTAATTTTGGAACAAAAATCGTCAAAATAACGAAAAATCGTCAAATCTGGCAGCCCTGGTTACATTGTTGTTTTTGTACTCTGAAAATAATCATTTAAAGATTTTCATACGATTTGCGTTTTTCATTCATATCTAAACAAAAGCGGCACGCGTTTTCTAGTTTTTTAATATGCGGCCTCCACGCTTTGCAATTGCAAAAACCTATTTAATAGTGACGTTTGCCGCTTTGCAATTGGAAAAACCTATTTAATAGTGACGTTTGCCGCTTTGCAATTGGAAAAACCTATTTAATAGTGACGTTTGCCTTTGCAATTGCAAAAACCTATTTAATAGTAACGTTTGCCACTTTGCAATTGGAAAAATCTATTTAATAGTGACGTTTGCCGCTTTGTTAATAAATAATGGAAATTTATATTTTTTTTTTTGGTCAATGTAGCGTTTTTATCTCTATTTCTATTTATATTTTGTGGCTTTTATTAAACAAGAAAGCTATCACTACTGTTCGTGACACAACGTTAACGCTCTTGCTAAGATATGGCATATCAGCGTAAAAGCTTAGCGAAAGAAAACATTCTGCCTGTCGCTCTTGTTACAGTACGGCTGCTAATCATTCCAAGATTAAAAAACGAACGTGTCAGAAAATTTTATATTTTATCCAGACTTTGGAGACTGAATAAAATCGTCACTTTTTAGAAAAAAATCAGCAAATCGGCACTAATTTCGGAACAAAAAATCGTCAAATCTGGCAGCCCTGCTCAGACCCAACAAGCAAATAAAAATCAAACGTTTTTTTTTTTTTTTTTTTGCTTTGTTTACAAATCTGTTCTCTGACGTTGTAGTTCTATGCCCTGCAATAATTTCTGAAAATCAATTTTAAAGCTTTTTTGGGACACACGTCTGTACAAATGAATGGGCTCCGTTAATATAAATGTGTTCAAATGGAGACATCGTTTTAACGTATTACAAACATCAGCACAAACGCATAATACCCTCTTAACTGTTGTGGTGTTGGTATATAAACAGGTAATCAACCATTTTTCTTTATAACGTTAAAACCATGGCAACAGGTAAACCTACTACGATAACAGGTTTATTACTTTTAACCAATAACAGTTGAGTTACTAGAAAAATGATAGGGAAAAGGGGAAATAATAAAAAAACGACATTTTGAAATTGTTTTTAAAGGTGTTTTAAACGGATGTGCGTACATACAGATGTACATATGCATGTATATATTTGTACATTATTCAAATTGTTTATTTAAGTTAAAACATTTTTGTTATTTAACAAAAAAAAGAAACATAGTAATTACAAAATATTTTTTAAATTTTTTTCTAAATTTCTAAGACACCAAAAACCAATACAATAATTTCCTGTTTCAAAAAAGAAAACTACCACAAATTTAGAAAAAATAATGGCAATTTTGACATCAAAAACCCGGTGTCGTGTGTGTTTTTGTTTTTATAGCCATAAAAGTTCTAAACGAAATAGAAAAATCTGTATAAATGAAAATCTGTTTGAAACAAAAACAAACAAAATTAATGATCGAAATTATTTTCTTTTTTTTCTATTTTCACGTAACAAATTGAAAAAATAATAATTAAAAAAGATATTTCAATTTAAAATGTATTTTGTTTTTTTTTATATACCTACCTACAAAGGAATGATATCATAGTTTTTATAAAAACCCGGTGTAAAAATTTATGTTTCAATAGAATCAAAAAAAAAAAACAAAATTAAAGAGGTTTCATATGACTAAACGTGAACATTAATTAACAATATTAGTCATATTTAGTTATAAAAAAAATTATTGTGTTTTATAGCAAATAACAGACAATAAAGTGAAGACCTCAAAAAAAATTATCCGAAACAAAGATAAAATAATAATTTTTTTGCATACTTTTCACACACACAAACAGCCTCCCTCCCGATTTATTGTGGCAGAAAAATTTACATTAAACTGAACTTTGTTCTTAAATTAATTATTTAGAGTGTGAATGTATGTTGGATTCAGAAAAAATTTTTCTGAATACTACAAAAGTAGTGAATCATGGTTTCTTGTTACTATCATCTTTAATTGAAGCAAATTAATTAAGATCATTTTTGTAAAAAAAAAAAAAACAATTTATGTTTTTAGTTTTACACATATTCTAACAAAAGTAAATAATACTTCATAAAATAGGCGCCAATTTTTAATTGAAATTATTAATTTAAACACTTAAGAATTTAGGTTGTTTGGCTTTTTTTACTTTATACATACAGTGAGTGTCAAAAAAAAGTGAACAATGAAAACAATAAAAATTGATTTCAATAAAAATATGTGTAATATTAATTCAAAATTTAATTAAATTTGCAACAGTAGACCAAAATAAAACGTCTAATTCACTTGATTAAACGTTTAATTCACTTGATTAAAAGTTTAATTGACTTGATTAAACGTTTAATTCACTTGATTACAAGTTTAATTAATTTGATTAAACGTTTTATTCACTTGAATAATCGTTTAATTAACTTGATTGAATCACAATTAAAACTGATTTTATTTCTGAACAATGATAAATGATTATTGGTAAAAATATTGGAACATTTTTACTGTGTACAACTTGTTTGCAATATAAAAAGTGCTATCTTGTTCAGTCTTGCTTTTATCACGTTTTGAAGCAACGTATTGTTTACAGATGACAGCAAGTTTGAAGTCTTTAAACAAAAAAAAAAAAAAGTTATCAAATTTGGCGAAGAAGAAATGAGGAATTCAACGGAAACAGTAACACATCTATAGTGAAGCGTGGCGGAGCTTCGGTAATGGTTTAAGGCGAAAAGGGATGTTAGAAGTAGATATAGATTTTATAAATAGTTAAATGAGCAAACCCGATTATTTTAATATATTTGAAGAAAATCTTCGAACAGGACAATGATTCTAAACGCACCGCCAAAATTGTTTCAAAATGGTTGTTGTACCAAGTCCCAAAAACAGCTGGATCCGAACATCTTTGGTTAGACAACTTTAAAAAAAGAAGCCTTATCAGCAAAAACTCTCTAAAATAAATTCTTTAGAAAGAGTGGCCAAAAATTACTACAGAGCTAACTTTTTAATTGGTGGAATCCATGCCCAAGAGACAAGTAGCAAGCAGTCTTAAAAGCAAAAGGAAATCAAACAAAGTATTAGCCATTAAACTTTTCTAAAACTATAGTTAAATAGGTACATTTTGTTGTTAAATTGTGCTAAAGATACTAGTACTTTAACTACATTAACAAGATTTAAAAGGTCTTAAAGAGTACTTTACTACCAACAGTGAAAACCGCTATTAAAATAACATTCTCCTTCGTTTTGTAAATGGAAATAAACGTCTAACCCCAGTGTTCATAAACGAATTTTAAATTTAACAAACGCTTATTAAGGATAATTTTCATAGTAAATTCGTTCTTTAAACCTTTATTAAATTTAAAACATTTTTGTGAATAAAAATTAAAATTTTTTTTTATTACCAAAATAAAATTTTTTTTATTTTTGAAAACCAGCTGTAGACTTTTTTTTGGCGCACACTGTACAATATTTTAAAAATAACATAAACAACATTTACATTTGTAGGGAAAACAAAAGGTACACAAGAGTACTTACATTGCTTTAAGAACATGTGCAAACATTTTGTTTGATAATCAACAAATTGTGATCAATATTAAATTTTTTCTTAATATTGTTTACAAATCTATATTTTCTGTTTTAACTTGTTGATACATGTCTGTATGTTGGGTATACACAAAGTATCCGCCGTGAAAACTCGTACATATGTCAGACGGCATTATGCTTTTTTTTTTTTTTTTGCTCAAAGTTATCAGGAACGAGAGCTTTATTTTGCCTTTTTTATAAATCAGATGCAAAAACTCTAATATTTTAAGGTTATGATGTAGGGAATGGTAAATCGATTTCGATTCCAAACGAAAATCGATTTTGTGTTAAAAAAAATCGGGTTTTCGCAATCGAATTTTCATATGCGATTTAATACTTAAATCTACCTTCTGTAAAAATCTTAAATTTCTCTAGTTTTTTTGGCAACACTGGCTTAAACAGCTGACGCACGTTTCGTGTTTTGTTTCACTGTCAAACATCTTCAGTTTGGTTTATAATTTAACCATGAATCGTCTTATGCGCCCCATACACGGTTCAATTCAGTTGTCAACCGAGTCTTTCAACTCAGTTGACAACTTCATCAACTGAATTGAAAGATTTTAAATTGATTTTAAAATTTAATGAAATAAAAGACAATTTTTAAAATACTTAACTACAAAAATTAATTTTGACAGCTGATCAAGAGACTTGAGCACACACAGTACAATCGAATTGAAAGACTTAGTAGTCAACTTGAAAAAATCAAAATCTTTTGATTTTGGACAACAACCGACTCAGTTGACAATTGAATTGAATCGTGTATGGTCTGCTTTACAAACGAACAACGCTTGCAAATTATTGAATTTTATTATCAAAATGCGTGCTCTGTTAAGAAAGTTCATCGCGCGCTTCTTCCATTTTATGGTCAGTTTAGTCGACCCACTGAAGCGGCTATTCGGGCTATTGTGACTAAATTTCGCACCAAATTTACATTGTTGGACATTAAACGCCTTTAGACTATTTTTTGTGGGGTTATGTTAAAGCTCATGTCTATACACACATGCACGCTTCAATTGGCGCATTGGAAGACAACATTGAAGCATTTATTCATGAGATACCGGCCGAAATGTTGGAAAGAGTATGCCAAAATTGGACCAAGCGGATGGACCATTTGAGGCGCAGTAACGGTCAACATTTACATGAAATAATCTTTAAATATTAAATTATATGGACCGTACTATCGATTCAAATAAAGATTTCATGCATTTTTCTGAATTTTATGTGTTTTTTTAACTTTCCTACAGCTCTTTAAAAATCACCCTTTACTTAAATCTACCTTCTGTAAAAATCTTAAATTTCTCTAATATTTTGCCAAAAAAAAAGCAGTTGTATCCCTTTTTGCGATGTTAGCTATAAGTTTGCCAATTAATCTTTAACGATTTTGAAGTGCGATTTATCGATTTCAAAAATCGAAATAAAAAAAGTCGATTGAAAAATCGAAAATCGATTTTGGAATGTTCATAGGTACTTCAACAAATTTGATAGTGTTTTTTGCTAGCGACCGATACTTTTTTGTATTCCTAATAATTTAACTTTAGATGCCTTTTTAGGCCGTTCATAGAGACCTAAAATGTTTGTATGTACAGTACTTTTCGCTTATAGTCACATCCTTTAGTTGCAACCATAACGTGGACTATATCGCTAATGTGACTATAAGGCTAACTCACATATATTCCACTATGACGCATATAACCGAATTTAATTATAATCAAGTTATGTGAATACAGGAAATTAAAAATACATATAAATTACACCGACATCAGGCTTATGGTTTTACAAAAGAGTTGCATACTGTATAAAAAATAGTTAAAATAATAACAAGATATCTCATAACTGATACCAACGGCAAAAACTAATTATTTACGAGTATAGAGTTAATGACAAAAATTAAACGATTTAATTCATTCTTTCTTTGGATGGATTTTTGATGCGAAAACTAAAAAGAACTTAGAAAATTTTGCTAATGTGACAATAACGCCATTAATTTGCATTACTCTTCCCTTTGACTACTGTTGATAAATGGCATATATGGCTAAATCGACTATAACGTTAATACTTCATATTAAATTAACTTATAGCGGAAAAATAAACAGAAAAAATGCACTATATCGCTAATGTGACTATAAGCGTTGGGATTATAAACGAAAAGTACTGTACCTACATATGAACATACTAATCTCTAATTTGCTTAAATAGTGGCATAACTCAAAACATGATAACATGATATTTTGGAGTTAGTGATGCAGAATTGTTCGCTATATTTTTGTTTATATTGTGTTTTATACACAATTAATTAATTTGATGGGTACTTCCCCGTTTGAAGAGATTGTGTAATTATTTTTTCTAAGTGGTTAGAACAAATTAAAATCTTTAAACTCGATTATTTCGAAATGGATTTTTTTTGAGTTAAGTCACTATAGAAGTAAATGAGCGATATTTAGGGCTGCCTTATTTGACGATTTATCGTCATTTTGACGATTTTTTGTTCTGAAATTAGAAAAGTGCCGATTTGCTGATTTTTTTTTTTTTCTAAATAGGTTTACATAATTTACTTTGATAATCGTATTATTTGTGTGTATCAGAGATCAGCAATGAGTAGTGAAAAAGTGAGTAGAGCTAAATCATGACTCATAAATTCTTGTACTTATACGCACTCATACTTATTCCAATGTAATTCAAACTCATATTCACTCAAAAGTTTCATTTTATTCATCGTACTCATACTTACCAACATTTGTAGTGTTTGATTTACTACCTGTTTTTAGAAAACGTACACAAGTGAGTGCGTGAGAATTTATATTGAAAACAACAATACAAAACGAAAAATTGTTTTTGTTTTCAATATAATTTCTCACTCACTCACTTGCATACGTTTTCTAAAAACAGGCAGTTAGAATCTACTCAAGTCAATGTGTATACCCTGCAAATAATAGGACCAGTCCAAACACGCGTGTAAAGAGTAGTCCACAAGGGACCAGGACTAGTCCACAAGTAACCCAAACGTATGGAAAAAACCTGGTCTATTTAACATTACGATGTCCTAGGAGAGGACCATATAACCCACCTTTGGACCACTAAGGAGTAGTTTTAAAACTACTCCATGGTATATAACCCACCTTTGGACCAGTAAGGAGTAGTTTTAAAACTACTCCATGGTATACTCAAGAGGATTAGTTTTGAAGTCGTTTAAACACGAAAGCATGTCGTTAAAAAACGAAGACATGTCGTCTCACTACAAACACTTTTTAACAATGGCATGGTCCATGCTTGCATTACATCGGACTAGTCCATGGAGTAGTCCATTTTATCAAAATGGGTCAGGTGGTCCAATTTTATTTGCAGGGTAGGCAAAGCAAAATGCGAGGCTGCCAGATTTGTCCCCGAAATAGCAAAGTGACGATTTGGCAATTACAGTTTACTAAAGTAACATGTATGAAGTAGACGATTTTTCGGCAAATTTATCTGGCAGCGCTGATTATTAAGTTGTGTGTTTTCTCTGTTGTGTTAAAACGGTAATTGGATGAGCTAAATGATTTGAATCATTGTGAGTATTATAAGTATTTTCTTGAAATTATAAATCAAGCTGAGCTCATTTATGAGTATGCGTATAATGTCGACGTCGCACTCATAAATATTTCTCTTGTGAGTATGAGTGAATCAGAGTAGTTTAGTTTAATGTGTTATTTCCAAGTGACAAGCAATTGATTGTGTAGGTAAATTTATATGAAAAGCACTCAAAAAACTGAGTGATTTTCATATTAATTTTTCTACACAATCAATTGCTTGTCACCTAGAAACAGCACATAAATGATTTCTACGCACTTATACTTACAATTGCATGAGTCAGTATGAGTAGCGAAAAAGCGATTCATTGCTGATCTCTGGTGTGTATTAGGGTATTCAATTAATTGATGTTTTGTATTAATCGATTAATTGCATGAATAAATGTTCGAGGTAAAAATTTAATCGAATAAGAATCGAACAATTTAATATTATTCGGTTAATCGAATAAAATTAATTTTGTTTAAAAATAAGACCAAAAAATTATATTTTTTAACATAAAAATTTTATTTAAAAAGTAACAACATTTTAACAAAAGCTACTTTATGCAATAAAAAAGGAAAACTTCTTAAATGAAAAATTTAATTTAATTTTCTAAAATAATCTTGCAAAAAAAGTTTAAATGTTTATGTTTCAAACGATTTCTTTCATTTGTTTTGATGAAACATTTAGGAAAGATTCTTTCACTTATTGTTGATGTTGGAGAGATTAAAAGTAAAACGCATATGGGCATTTCCATTTTGACGTATTTTGATATTTGTACCACAAAATGTAAAAAATTAAATGAAAAGGTCAAATTTGTAAAATGGGTTTTTAGGTATACAAAGAAATGAAGTAGCACAATATTCAGAAAAAACATTAGACTATCGATATTATCGATAGTCTTAAAATATCGAAAATATCGATAGGAAAAATATAAAAATCGATATTTTTATTATTTAAAATACAGATATGAAGACATCTAACAGCAGCTATACACACACAGTTTTTTGACGAAAATTTTTACTTGCTATTATTAATTCGCGCTGAATACAAACAACAAGAATGGCAAGTGGTATGGATTGCTTAGCAGTGCTTTTTGCTGCTAATTAAAGGCCTTTAAATCGAAATTTGTACATGTTTATATAGGGACTGAAATGCCAAATATTTTTATAATGTTGTAAAAAAAAATGCAAATCCAAATTCAATTGCAATTGCGAACATAGGAAAAAACAATGAACGACCATTAGAGGATAAGTCCGCTAGATTGATTACCTTTTTTGGTTTAGAATTTAGAAAGTTTTTTTAAGTTGCAATGGAATTCGGTTCCTTCAGAAAGGTACTTATCAATTTTTAAAAAAAACTGCCGTCTTAAATAACGTGCGTATATACATACGTCTCATACATTCAATAAAGTGATAAAAACAACGGACTATAGCCTTATAAAAAAATAATTAAAGTTTTCCTGCACAAGTACAAACATTCAGTCGATAGTAATATCGATATATCGATAGTGAAATCTGAACTATCGAAAAATATCTATAGTAGAAAATATCGATAGTATCCCAGCACTAATTTGCAGATATAAGCACAAATATGCGCTGGCGTGACGTTAAAAAAACGGAAGTGGATTTTGACTTGCATTACAAACCTGAATATAATATATAAAATATATAAAACCTTTTTTGGTAAGCTTTGGACTTTGTATATAGATTTATTTTCCAAGCTATCAAATTAAAAAATCTTTGCTCGTTTTAAGGTATATATGGGCTTTTTCTGCGAAATGTCTACTTTTTTTAATGTAACGCCAGATTGCAAATAAGGTTGTATTTTCGGACCATGTTGTTCAACCGTTATCCCTTTTGTTACTGAATGTAGAGGTACTTGCACTTTACACCAAAATATAAAAAAGTAAAACTCTTTGATATCAGTCTTTGTACTTTAAAATTTATTTAAAAAAAAAATTGTTACTCGAAGGAAACGTTCCTGAGTTAAGATACAATAAAAGGGTGTTTAAAACGTACCGGCTTGTTTATTACGTTAAAGAAAAAAACTAATACTGTGAAAAAATAAATTTTTGATTAATCGAGATAAATTATTCGAATTATTCGTCAATCGAATATAAGCAGTTTTAAATTATTCGAACAGTTAATCGACCAAAATTATTCGATTAATTGAACACCGGTTAATCGCTTGAATACCCTAGTGTGTTTTGAAGTTTTTATAATGATTATCAGATTTAACAAACGTTTATTAAGGAAAATTTTAAATAAAGGTTTCGCTTAAATGTGCTTAATTCGCATTTCATACTATTGATAAACTGAAATTTATTGTTAATGGCATAAGCTATAAAGTTTAATGAGTTTAAAAAAGATTTATATGTACATAGGTATTAAACCACTGGTTATTTTTTTCAAACATAATATTATTATTTAAAGCATGACAAATTGTTATTGTTATTTTGAAAATTTTCATAAATAGTTTGGTTAGGATGTTATTTTCGTTAAAAAACTAACAACTTGTGTTATAGTGTAAAACGGTCTTTAACAACAATTTAAAGAATTTTAATTAAGTTGCCACAATTTTTTGTTTTCGATTAAGGAAATTTTCGAAAATTATTAAAAAAACTTGATAATTATTAAAAAAAATTTAAAAAAAATTTATAACACATCCCTGTAGTAAATAAAAAACTCAGTTGCAAAAAACACTAACTATAAATTAACTTTCTTCATCTTCAATCTCATGCAGATATCAACCAAAAAGGCACAAGTAAAACACAAATAAAATCAAAATAAGTAAAACAAGCATGCCATGAAGTCAAATGAAAAAAATATATACAAACATTTTAAAATAATTAAAAAATGAATCAATACAAATCTGTTTATGTACTAGCAATTACATATGTGGCGTATTTATTTCAGGACTATTATACATCATCATTTAGGGCAGTTTAATGCAAAATTTTCATAAATAATATTATTTCTATAACAAAATATATAAAGATATACATACATATGTATGCAGGTTCATATGTATGTACATATATTTTTTTGACAAAAATTATTTAAAATTTAAATAATTTATTATAAACTGACAATACTTTTAATTAATTACAAATAAGTTGAAAAATAACTAGTTAGTAGTCAGTTAAAAAGTCATGCAAAGATGGCCAATTGACTACTGCCTATGACATGCCCATGTTAAATTAATGAGTCGTCGACAAGGAAAAAAGTCACTTAATCAACTAGATGTGGTTATAAAAAAAACCAGTTTGAAGTTAGTTATAAATGTGTTTGACTTCCTACAGGGATAGTTTTTATTTATATGTATTTGTTTCAAAAATATTTATTTTAAAAGTATTTTATACAAATAAAAATAAATTAATAATCGTTTAATACCCCCATCACTAACTGCGCTTAACATAGTTACCAGAAAGTATTGGTTGAAAATCGTCAAGGTTGGAAGAAAAATCGTCAACATCGTCATATATGTACATTGATATGTATTTATGTATATGTAGGTATGTATGTATCACCTTAATCGTCATTGAAAAATAACGCTAATTTTTTTAATGCTAAGAAAGTTTTAGTTATTTTCATCTTGTTTCTAATAAAAATTTAAAAAAATAATGTTCAATACAGTTTTCTTTAATTCAAAAAGTTGTTCTTGCTTACATTCACTTTGTTTTATATAAACTTCTTTTGGTTAAAAAAAATCGTTTTGTTACCAATTGCAAGCACTTTTAAATAGGAAATATTTAAAACGTTACTCATTTAAAATCCAGAATCATTGGAGTAACACAATCAAAAGTTTTTTAAAAGAATTAACATTTACAAATATGGTTAAAAATTTGATCTGTTACCAGAATCCATCCTATCATGTTTTAAACGGAACCAACAAGCAAACTAAACGCCAAAAAAATTTCCGTAGTTTGTATTATAAACGGCTGAAATATGAAAATGAATACCAACCAAAGTAATAAATAAATTTAATAAAAATGCGAAAGTTTTTAAAAACTTTTGTAAATTAGCAAGGACCGGAAAATGTTTTTTTATTTTGTTTCTAAAAAAATTTTTATTGTGCAAGTTTAAAAAATTCTACATTTTACAGAAAATAAAAAATTTCTAAAATAGTTTTGAAAAAAATGCCGTCGAAAAAAATAAATAAAATAAAGTTTTTGAAATAAAACGTTTTCTTAAAAACATAAAATAAAGTTTTTAAAATAAAACGTTTTCTTAAAAACATAAAAAAACAAAATAATTATATTTAAGCATTGTCATAAAAATTTCATTCTTTAAAACAAATTCAAATCAAATTTATGAAGAGGCTTCTGAAAATACATACATACATATTTCATTTTTTAAAAATACATACATAGAAAAAAAAAATTCTAAAAAAAAACGTTTTAAAAAATATTTTTCAACAAAAAAAAAAGTTTTTTGAAAATTTTTATTTGTTTTTTTTTTACAAAAAAAGTTTTTGCTTTTTTTTGAAACTATAAATTTTGTTTTCAAAAAAAATGTTTCTCTTCTTTTTCGTTTAAATTTTAAACACAGAAAAACAATATTCTTTTTTTCACACACAAAAATTTTTTATTTAAAAAATAAAATTTAATTTTGTGTTTTCCGTTCGTAATTTCCGGTCCTTGTAAATTAGTAAAAAATTTTACATATGGAAAATCGTCAATTTAAATGGCATTAATCATAAACTCGTCAATTGGCCCTTTTTGGATCCAAAAATCATAAAATCTGGCAACCTTGCCGCACAACTTCGTTTTGTTTTGATTGATGTAGTTTTCTTGTTTGTTTTTGCTTTTCTTTTATTATTTGCATGCATGCAGCTTAAAACGCATATATTTTTTTTTATTATTTTCAATTCCCCTATTTCAGGTCATTTCACTTCAACAATAACATGCACATTAACAATTTAAAAAAAACTACCTATGTACAACAACTTGTTTTATTATTGTTATCGCCAGTGCTGCTAGGAAACATTTGGCTTTTGATCTCATCTTAAATTTTAAAGTCCCCAAAAATCCCAATTTCAAAATTTTAATCTCCAATTTAACCCCATTTTATTTTAAAACTAACACATTAAAGTCGATCAGTAAAAAATTAAAAAGAAAAATGCTTAGACTACCCCTTAAGTGTACTCCATACTGTAGTAACATGGAGTACTTTTAAAACTAACCCACTTTAGTACTCCATGGAGTAGTTTAGGGACTACTTCGGTGGGTTATATGGTCCCCTCCTAGGACATCGTAATGTTAAATGGACCACCTTTTACCCATATATTTGGAGTAGTTTTGGAGTACTCCTACTCCTTTATGGACTACTCTTTACATGAATGTATGGACTAGTCTCGTTATCTGCAGGGAACTAGCTTTTACTTTAACTTCCATTTAACAACATGTTTTAACAGTTATAACTGATTGTTAATTATAATTGGTCGTTATGTTTGCTAAAATTTTAATTAAATAGTTTTTTCTATAGCGCTAATAAATAAAATCAAATCGTGTAAAAATAGAATCGATTTTTTCTAGATCGTTTTAAATCAAAACCGAGTAAAAAGATCGTATTAAACCAAACTGGGTGTGTTACAATTAAAATAATTCATAGATAGGTATAATAAGAAATCTGATTTTTATACAAAATTACTTGATATTTATTAATTTTTGGTTTTTGTAATTAAATGTTTAAATTAAAATAAATTCAATGATATAGGTATTTCTTTAAAAAATGATTTTTTTTCGTAAAATTATGATTTTTCTTCCCAAAGCTTCTGGCAACGCTGAATAAACATTTAATTTTTTAAAACAAACTGTCTCCAAATAGAATTTGAAATCTCTAATTTGGTGATAAAATATGTATGTAGGTACATTTGCACAATGTACATGTGTTAATGTACCATGCATTGTAGCATCTCCGTTAATAAAAATTAAGAATAAATAAAAAAAACGCATTTGTACACCTTTTTAAAAACCTTTTCTCTCGCTCTCACTGCTCTTTAAATTCGCCTCGTACATGTTTGTTGTTGTTATGTGTTTTATCCCCACCTTTATGTTGTTTACACGTTGATTTTTTTATTTTTATTTGTATCGTTTCACACTCGTAATTTGTGGTGTTGTTGTTTTTTTATTTTTTTTTTTACCTCCAACAAAGCTTAATTGACAATTAAATAAAGAAACTAAATAAAACAGTACTACTGTGCGATAATAATAATGATGATGATCATTGTAACCAGCGTTGCCAAATGTGTCAGTTTTTTTTGCAGTTTTGAAGTTTTTGGTTAAAAAAAATAACTGCCTGATTTAAGAACGCAAGCACAAAAGTGACTTGTTTAACTGACATTCAAAACAAATTTTGAAATTTTGTTTTAAATGTTAGTTAAACGAGTCACTTTTATACTCGTGTTCTAAAAGCTGGCATTAAGTCTTTCTGTAAATTGTGCAGATTTGCAGTTTTTGAATAAACTTTTTTAATTTCTAAAAACGCCAAACAATTCCGTCGTAAACGTATTTAAATTGTTATTTATTTTTCATTAAATTTCAAAACACAAAAATAATTTCATTTTATTCAACATTTTTCATTTTTCGAATTTATTCTATGAGCTAAATTTCGGTTATGTAAAATACATAACCGAAATTTAGCTTTATAAAATATAAAGCTATTTTTTTTTTTTTTTTTTTTTTTTGTAATAGTTCTATTCCTTCAATTTTGCAGAAATGACTTTAAACACTACCAGACTATTATAATGTATTTTCTTTTTACATTTTACCTTAGCCTTCCTTAGTGTATAAAGTAATTTCTGAAAAATTGAAGGATTAGAACTACAGTAGACGCTCACAAATTAGAGCTTTCAGTAATTCGAACGTCCAGAAATTAGAATTTGTTATTTGAACACAAGAAATCCGCAGTTTATTTTTATTCTGTTTGAACATAGTAAAACTAAAAAGGGGAATTACCAAATCAAATATGTTTTTTCCTTATTGAATTGTTATGTTTTGTTGCCATTCGTTTTTTTATATTCATATTTTTAATTTAAAAAAATACATTTAATGTATTGGACTGAATTGTTACGTTTTGTTTTCTTGTTTTTATCAAACAAAATTTAATTAAAAAAATTTAAAAAGTCTTTTATATAAGTTTTTGGAAGTAAAATTACTCAATTTTGTATTTTTTATTCGGAAAAAAAGTCCAGAAATAAGAATAATTCAGAAATTAGAATCGCCTCAAAAACAAAGCGGTTCTAATTTGCGAGCGTCTGCTGTATTACAAAAAAAAAAAAAAAAAAAAGCTTTATAAACTACATAACTGAAATTTAGCTAATAGAATAAATTCGAAAAAATGTTGAATATAATATAAAGTAACCTTCGGAAGGAAATAATTCCCAGTTTCTATTTCCTTTTATATTACATATTATCTTTTCTTTTTCTATGACCATGCGGTGGCAACCCGTATGTTTAATTTAATTAGATCTAAGTCGATGTACAACGTAGATAAGCGCTACTACTTTCATACGGTGCAATTGGGTTCTGTGGTTACTTTTACTCTATTTTGGACTGTTATGATTATCAGGGGTGTGCTGGAACTCAAAAACGTAAAACGCTTGAACTTAAAATTCGTTTTTTTAATAAGATTTCAGAATTTTATGACAAATATCACAGAATTTTATAACAAAAATTATTAAAAATTAGATTAAAAGTGTACCACTTTCAATTTCTTCCGTTTTACGTTTTCTATTTTCAACACACCCCCATATTATGTCGCGGCTTATATTGTGTGATTTTTGCAACTGACTTTTTCTTTTGTAACTTTTTCAAAGTTGAATTTGTGTTTAGATTGTGATATTTTTACTGCACCAATTTTTGGTTTTTAAGTACTTACGATTATAGAAAAAATAACAAATTTGCGCCCAAAACTAAAATTAAATCAGTCAAATGAGAATATTGATGGTTTTGTTCCTCAATGTAGATATATTTGTGTAGCCTTCTTAACTCTACTTTCACCTATTGCATAAAAAGTAAAGCCACAGTTAGCCGGGAGTAACCAGTAACGTTGCAAATCAGCTGCTTCATTTTGTTGTATGTTAGAACGTTGTTGAATTAGAACGATTACAGTTAGCAGTAAGATGTTAAGCTTCGTACAGACGATGGTCAGATCTTACAATATTGGTAAGCAGAGTTGCTTAAATTGCATTAAAATTGGCTAAAATGTCTTACAACTGTGTGAACATTGTAAGCTGATTTGTATTTGCAGATGTGCAAAATTAATGCATCTGACAATGAACCATTGTCAGAAAAATTTTGCTGTTGGCAACGCCTGCTTACAATATTGTAAGATCTGACCATCGTCTGTACGAAGCTTTACGCCTCAATATGTAAGAAATAGATTGGTCTTACTTTTTTACGGTAAGGTTACTGTTACTCCGGCTAACTGAGCCTTTACGATTTTTGTTAATACATATTACATATAATATTGAAATATTTTTGTAAAAGGTTAAATAAAATTTAATTAATAATATATTTTTGAAAGTTTCTTATGGACAGTTTTTTATGTAAAATTCAGTTTTTGTGTTTTTTCTTAAAATGCAGTTTATAATAAAATTATGGCAACGCTGATAGTGCCATCATTATGATGCTGGCGGTTGTCTGTAGTTATTTTTTGTTTATTGTTGACAATTTTAAAATTGAATTTTTTTTACTTTTCTTTTCAATATTGTCTACCTTTAACAGTTTTAAATTGTATTTACAATGAATAAGATCAATTTAGAGCAGAGAAATAAAAAAAGTGAAAATACACATCGCATTTGATCAACAAGAGGGTATTAACTCGAAATTTAAAAATGATACCTAGAGTTTGCATTTAATTTAATGTGGAAAATAAATTTTTAACCAACCGTTTTATTACCAAAAAGAAGACAAAAAAAGCACTATATTTTTACAGCAGGTAGATATGAATGGTGATTTTTTCCAAAAAGTGAAAAAATAAAAATTTTGAGTTTATAGGTACCTACACTCTTGTTGATCACGTGCGATATTTAGTTTTCCAGTTAAATGGTGCAGAGATATTTACGAGTAGCAAATAAGTAAAAAGTGCAAATAGTTTTTAGGTGAAGCCGGTAGAAAAAGTGATTTAGAAAAAAACTTACATACATATGTATGTATGTATGTACATACTACATAAGTATGTCCAAAAAACGTTACGAATATTTAAAATCTGATCAAAAATAATGAATGTCAAAATATCAAGAGGCTATAATTCGGTAAATATAAAAAATTCAAATAATACCTATTCAAATTATGTAAATTAAATACCCATGGTAGGTACTCTAGATAACGGATACTAATAAAAACATATCATACCTATCAGAAAAACCGCTTTTCAGGAAGTATGGCAAAAGCACGGCGTCTTCTTCAACATTTGGAAATATAAAAAGTAGGAATTCAGTACCTATAAGAAAAATCCTTTCAAGAAAAAACTGATACGATAAATTTTTTGCCATGCACCAATAATAAAAAAACCTACCTATAAAAATTATTTGCTTAAATAAACGCTCATAGGTATCCGTTATCTACTGTATTATGAGTAGATGCATTAGAAAATAATTTTTCAATTTTAAAACCCGTAGGTATAATATCAAACAACTAAAAATTAGAAAAAAAAACGTCAAAAATCAAATAAATTACAGTGTTCCCTTGTTTAACGCTGCCTCGATTAACGTTGTTTCAATTTGCGTCGTGTTTTATAAGCAAAAAGCGGTGAATCATAGTTTTTACTTGAAATGTTAATTTGGTTTTTTATGCGAGAACAACTCAAAAAACTACAATGGTCGAGAAAGTCTTACGCGTTTGTGCTTGTGTTTGTAATACGTTAAAATATTGATCCTGGACCCACCTTAAAGTATACCGATTGACTCAGAAACACTTTCTGAGTCGATCTAATGAGGTCCGGCCGGCTGGATGGCTGTCCATGTAAACCTTGTGCGCAAAGTACATGTGGTAATATAAGGGATAATGTTAGGAAATTTTGTTAAAAGGTTTTAACTCTCACAAGGACCTGTTAAAATGGTGGGAATCACTCCATAATTTCGCATAGCCCCAAAAAGCTTATTTACGGAATAGAGTCTTTGTGTCCATGTGTTCTGGAAATCGAAAACGCAAAGCGCAAGAATTTTTACGTCCGTTTTAATACATTCTTAATCCAATTTTTTACAATTTTCGTTTCGAATTATGTTTAATTGAGAAATATTTGTATAATATTCTCACTTTACTTAATTTACTACAAATATCTTATTAAAAAAACGACTTTGAAATACTTGCGTTTTGCGTTTTCGATTTCCTGAACACCCCTGTATATTACATTTGGTTCAATTTATTTTTTTTAATTGCAATCTAAATCATCTTGTAGTTGACATAAAATTTAGCGACAATAACTTTTATATTAGCTACTATGTCCTGACAAAATATTGTGCTGGTAGATCCAAAATTAATCCATATATCAATCAAATCTCATATAGATGAAAATATCTAAATAATATTCGGCACAAAGAACTCTTACATGAATATTAACCTCATTACGTAACTTTGTTCTGGCGGATCCATGATTGTCTATGGGTCCCAAATAGGGTACACTCGAAAATTTGCTCTAAAATATTGTGGTGTTGGGTACCATGTGGTCGGGCTGGACCGACTATAATTTCTTACTTGTTTATTTGTGTAAAAGTTTGTTATTCACTTGTTACATAATAAAATTTTTGAATTTATTAAAAGTCGTTTGTTATAAGTCAAAATATATGTGCATATATACTAAATGTACTTCTGAGCTAAAAAATAACTTCAGTTGTCTTCAGTAGAATCGTATGAGGATTTTTTTCTTAGAATTTATTAACCCTATAACTCTCATTGTAAGGGCTCATTTTTGTCCTTTTCCCCAACTCTTAGGGCCATTATTATAACTTGGCGTTAGCTGTTATCCGACAGTTAACAGACGTTTTTTGACAGATAACACATTATTATCCGTCAATTTAATCTTAACTTTAGCTAACTTCAAGTTGTAATAATGGCCCTTACACAAAAGTATACTAAAACGGTACTTTACAGGGTTAAAATTTTCCACGAATATTTGCTGCATCAAATTTCAGTAGGGGTCTTTTAAGACCAAAAAATCGTGCATTGTATGTAAAACGGGTTTTCGAAAAATTCAACAATGTCATGAACCGGAATTTCGAAAATCCGTTTTACATACAGTGCACGATTTTTTGGTCTTAGAAGAAGCCTAGTGAAATTTGATGCATATTTATATAAATATTTTTGTGTAAAATGCTTATCTCCCTACTCGCTAATCATCACCATAGCTTTAAGAGTAATTTCATTCATTATAATTCCAGACACTATTTTACGTAAATCAAATCATATTTATTAAAAAAATTTGTAATCACCCTAACACGTGTAGACTTTAATCAGAAAAGCTTATTTTCATAAACGAATCATTAACAAAAAAAAACCTATTTACATATTTATTTTTACCTTTATGTATAGTTATACAATTATTTTAATTATTAATTTCCTATTGTCTATCTTCTCTTTGCAGAGCTGTAAAATATGCCACAAAGCTTTCGCCAATGTATATCGTCTACAACGTCACATGATAAGTCATGATGAGTCGGCTCTTTTGCGTAAATTCAAGTGCAATCAATGTGATAAAGCCTTTAAATTCAAGCATCATTTGAAGGAACATGTACGCATACATTCCGGCGAGAAACCATTTGGTTGTGATAATTGTGGTAAGAGATTTTCACATTCCGGTTCGTTTTCCTCACACATGACCTCGAAAAAATGCATAAGCATGGGTCTTAAACTGAACAACAATCGCATTTTAATGAAATCCTTAGAAAAGAATTCAGGTTTAACTTCGCCGCCTTCGATTAAAAGAAATTCACCAATTTCGAAATCAGATTCTGCAACAAATCCTAACAGTTTGGCAAACCCCATGAATTATTTTGCTGGTGATACAAATTCCAGTGGAAATAATCCTTTCTATACTAATCTATTGCCCAAGTACGGTGATTATACTGCTATGAATGCGGCTTTATTGGCTTCATTTCCCAATCCCTTCTATAGCATGGCCCTGGATCCGCGTATTCATCCCTATAGTATACAAAGACTATTAGAATTAACTGCTGCTGGACAGCAGCAACAACATCAACAGCAAACACAAGAACCCGAAACAACAACTCCACCACCTTCTCACAATGAAGGGGAGGAAGGAGACAAAGAAGTTAATATTTCAAATGGGGATGATGTGGATGATGATGAATCATCCGAGGCCTTAGAACTTAATGAGGAAGATAATCATGATGAACCCAAACTAGTTATGGATTTAGATGAATCTGAACAAAAGGAAGAAGAGCAGAATTCAAGTGCTAAACTAGAGCAAGAACAAGAACAAAGCAAAGAGATAAAAGAATCAACCATACAATTCACCAGCTCACCTATAAAGCAAGAAAAAACTACAGCAGAGTTTTCCACTCCTTTAGAGCCCAACAGTCTTAAACCACGAGACCAAAATGAAAAACATGAAACTCTCTCCCTTATCAAACAAGAAAAGCAGGAGGATCCTGAGGATCAAATCGAAGAAGCAGACATTAGCTCCAATGCAACTTTACCAGAAACTAATGGAGGCACAGCAACTCTTTTAAGATGCAGTCGTTGTGACAAACAATTTAATCATCCTTTGGAATTGGTGCAGCATGAAAAAATGTTATGTGGCTTAATAAAACAAGAACGGGAGCAACAATTCCAACAGCAGCAACAGCAATTATTAGACCAATCTCACAACTCAAATTCTTTTATAAATTCTAGTGATGTTGAAGATGAACAAGACGAGAGGGACTCAATTTCACGCAATGATTGCTCCAGCGGTGGTGAAAGTAATGCCGAGCGCAAGGTTAGAGTACGCACAGCCATAACCGAGGAACAACAGCAACAACTTAAGCAGCATTATACTCTTAACTCCCGTCCAAGTCGTGAAGAATTCCGCATGATTGCTTCCCGTTTGCAATTGGATGCCCGAGTCGTACAAGTTTGGTTCCAAAATAATCGTTCGCGTGAACGTAAAATGCAATACAACAGCAATAAAATGACATTCCCTATGCAAATTCCAGTAGCTCCAATTCAGGCTATGCCACAAAGTTTTGATAATTCAATGGATGTAGTAAATAAATCATCTATCTCTGAAGATTTACCTTTAGATTTGTCAGTTAAACCACAAAAGGCAAGCGGCAATCAACAACAACATTCTCCTTTGTATGGCATAGCGCCTATGCAAAATGCTTCGGCTAATACATCAGGAGAGATTCAACAAGCCATAAATCTGAGCCGTAAAATGACACCACCTAGAATGTCGCCTTCTTCTGCTGCCTCAGTGCCGGCGTCTTTTAAGCAACAAGCTGCCGCCGCCGCTGCTGCTCTTTATTTTGCCGCTCCCTCCCAAGCAAATGGTGCCCCCAATTTGCCACATAATATCCGACAGACCCCATCTCCCATTGAGGCTCCTCTAATGGGACCACAACAAACCTCAACACCTCGTGGAGCTGCAGCATTCCCTTCATTTTCGCAATTACCTCCCTACATGATGCCAGCAGCCATGGTTGCTGCTCAACGATCGCTTATGCCAATGGAAGCTTTATTCCAAATGACCCCCGGTTCAGCAGACTATGCCCGCCAACATCCCTTAATGAACAGTATTAAATTGGGTGGTCCAGCAATTGATTTTAGAGGCACTAGCTTGAGTCCTGGATCTGAGAAGAGATCCTGGCGTGATGATGATTCCAGAGTGTCACATGAAGATGATTTTATGGCCCAACAGCAACAGGCAGCTGCTGCCGCATTAATGCCACCTAAACCAAAAAGAGCCAAAGCTGAAACACATGGTCATGCGGGAGACCCTGACTTGCCGTTTATTTGTGACCAATGTGATAAAGCCTTTGCCAAACAAAGCTCGCTGGCGAGACATAAATATGAGCATTCCGGTAAATTTACAAAAATACTTTCTTTAATATTATTTTTTTAATGACTTTTTTGTTGTTGTTATATTGTATTTTAGGTCAACGTCCGTACCAATGTATGGATTGCCCTAAGGCTTTCAAACACAAACACCACTTAACCGAACACAAACGCTTGCACAGTGGTGAAAAACCGTTTCAATGCTCAAAGTGCCTAAAACGCTTCTCACATTCCGGTTCCTACTCCCAGCACATGAACCACCGTTACTCGTATTGCAAACCCTACAGGGAATAGGTAAGCGACAATGTACAGCCAAATTCCTGCGCCTCAAATACAACTACCACCACAATTACAACGAGCGGTGGTGGTAGTGGGAGAACGTCTACGCGACGTAATCCAGCCAATCTACTTAATATGCAAGATTTTCGTAAAAAGCTTAATGTAGCGGCTGCCTTACGTCAACAGCAACAACAACACCAGCAGCAGCAACAACATCACAACCAAAATATGGCGGTATTTCCACACCACCAACAACCTGTAAGACCTCATCACCTGATCAACAATTGGAATTTATTAAATCCAGCTGGTTTTGGCCAAAGACCCGGTCCTCACTTGCCACCACCACTAATGCATAGTCCACATGCCATGGCACAAATGCCAAGGAATCCAGCATTATTTAGTGGTTCCCTTATGGCGACCAGATTTCAAACACCGCCGTTACATAACAATCTACCGTCCCAACAATTTAATGCAACAGCATCTTCGTCACCATTTGACTTTTACAATAACAAAATCCTTATGAACTAAAAAAATGCAAAAAATAAAAAAATAATGCTATTCAGCATTAACTCAATTATTAGCTGAATATTTGTATATAAATCTTATATACATATGTAGCAAGAAAATATATTCAGCTAATATTCAGCAGAGGTAAACTTAAATAAAATTTAATTATTTCTATTAAATTATTCTTTTAAATTTTAAAAATGCTGAAAATTTTTATTATTTGGATTTTTTTTTAGAAAATCTTGAAATCTCAAAAGCTGAATTACTCAAATTTAAAAAAAAATCGCACTTAAAAGCGTACTTAAGCAATTTTTAAAACGAAATTCACTCAAAATTCATATTTAATGCCAAAAAAAAGCATGTATTTTTTGTAAAATATTTCAGCTTTTTTTCTTTTTATAAATTGTGCAGGCACACTTTCCTTTTTTTTTTTAAATTAATGTTTCTTTTGTTTTAAAATCGTTTTAAATTTTTTATATGAATTCATTTTGTTAAACCTCCCTAAAAAAAACCTTTCGTTTCGAATTTATTTAATTTTTTTTTTTTTAGTTTAGTTTTCGATAATTTATTTTTTTTATCTCTTAAGTTTTGTATATATTTGTATACAATTTGTATCCTTTAGAGCTTCCTTTTGTTTATAATGAATAGAATACTATACAAGTATTGAATGCCAAAATGGGCCAGTACCTTGTTTGAATACTCACTAATTTGTAATACAGTTAATTTAACTATTACTTTTTATTTAGATATAATTTTATTAAGATATTTTACTTGTAATTTAAAGTATTTTTTTGTAACGTAAATAAATTGCAATAAAATTTTAAAAGATTTAAATTAAGCAATTTTTTTTAGATTGAAAAAACCCAAATAAACTTTAAAATATTATTTTAATATCAAAATCAAAATAAGTTTTTGAAAATGGGAAATACTTGTAAAGTTGTTGTGTTTCAAATTACTTTAGCTGAATTGTAAAATGCCAATCGCTATAGTTTTTCTTTTGTTTGTTTAACGTAACATGATTTAAAACTTTCATTTAGCTTAATGTTTTTAGCTGTGTTAAATTCAAAGTTGACTTTTCTGTTATATTTTTTTAGCTGAATTATGTTTGGCTAATATATCAATATTTTTAAGCTAATTTTTGTTTTAATTAAATTTTTCTAATGTAAACATTGTTTAATTATTATTTTTTGTTTAATTTGATTTATTGTTATCCAAATTTTTAATTCAGCTAAGATATTATTTTGCTAATTTCTGTTTGAAGCAAATTCAGCTAACATTATTTCATGCTAAATAAAGTGTTAAAGTTGTATTGCCAATATGACGAATGTTTAAAAGTATTATCACAAGATTTAATTGATTATTGGTTCTAAATTGATAAATTGTTAGCCGAGTTGCATTAAAAAAAATCAATAAATCTCAGTGTATTTATCAAATTGGGAACTTAGCACATCATACAAAAATCTTATTAATAACAAATTTTGTATTCCCGAAAATAACTTTGATAATTCAGCTAACTGTTTGTAGTTTCTTGTTATACATATTTTTTTAATTTAATTCCGACAAAAAGTAAAAAATGGTAAATTGGGATTAACGGACAATTAAGTGTAGTTGTAATTAACTTTCAGTTAAATTTGTCAAAAATATATTCAGCCTTATTCCGGTTGTCGTTGTCGTAATCGATCAAGTCGTTTTTGTAAGAGATTAAAGAACACTGGTTGTGTGTTACTTTAATCTCTTACAAAAAACGACTTGAGCGATTACGACAACGACAACTGGAATAAAGCTGATTGTTAACTGGAAGTTTAGGCAATAGGTATTTTTAACTGAAGTTGGTGAAATTGGCCGTAAGAGTTTTAAAAAGAATTGTATGCAAAACTAATTCAGCTTAAGGTTTTGAACAAAATTTAGCTTAAACCTTAAACTGCTAAAAGTTTATTGTAGTAATTTAAATTTTTTTTTATTTAAAACAAATTAAATAAAATTATACCATTCATTTTAATTCATTTCAAAGCTAATTCAGCTGAAATTTTTTTTTTTTTTAATTTGATTGAAACATAATTTAGCAAACATTTTATTCTTATTTCTCAAATCGATTTTATTATTTGTCTTTTATTCAAAACAAAATGATTTAAATTATTCAATTTAGCTGATAAATGCTTAGCTGAATTGTGTTTTAAGCAAATTCAGCTAACATAATTAGTGTTTAAAGGCCTTTATTCCTCAAGTAGACTTTATTTATTGTCGTTTTTTAAGCATAACGATTAAAATTGTACAATTTTGCTACAAAATGTTTTGCTAAATTGTGTTTAAAGCCTATTCAGCAAAGGTTTTGTAAAAATAAAGAAATAGATTTGTATATTTCAAATTTTATCAGAATTGGTTTAGCAAATTTTCAAGAATTTTCTTAGCTGAATAGTATTTTATAATGTTACAGTTCAATATAAACTTAGCTGAATAGGATTTTAATACAATTAATTTAGAGTTTTCCCGTTTTTTAACCATTTTAGTATAGCTGTAGGTTAAATAAACAAAAGTAATATAAATTTAGCTGAATAGGATTTAAACATAATTATTAAAATTTCTTGGCTTTTGAACAATTCTTTGCTAGTTTGAGTTGAAATTATATATAAAACCTTCTATAGTTTTTGAATTTTGAATTGTCTATATACTTAAAAATCTTTATTATTTTATTTTTAAACTCTGTTAAGTTTTCGTTTTTATTATTTTTTAATTTCAAAATTTGGTTAGGCTGGGGTTTTAGTATGCAATTTTTCTTTTATATTTTTTTTCTTTTACAAAACAGGCTGAGGTTTTTAAAGCAATTTGTCTTAATAATTTTTTTTTTTTTTTATTTTAAAACTGGTAATTTTTTTTTTTTGGTAAAATTTTTAAAAATTTTACAAAAATATTCTGAAATTTTAATAAATTTTGCAAAAAAATTTCTTAAAAATTTTATTAAGTATGTTAAGAAAAAAAAGACAATATTGAATAAAAAATTTAATTTTAATTACACCAAAATCTTTTTTTTTATCGTTTTTAACCTTAACAAATCCTTCAAACAAACAGTAATTATATTTTTTATATTCAATATTTTTTTTTTTTTTTTTTTTTTTTTAAAGCTTTAATTTTTAAGACAACAATACAAAAAAAAAATGCCCACCGCTTTAAAATGAAACAAGAAATATATTTTTTAAGTTCAAAAAAAGTTTTGGTGTAATTTTAATTTAATAAAAAAAAAATTATTTTTTTTTTGTTTTGGCTTGAAAATTTTTTAAAATTATTTGGAATTTTAAAAAATTAAAATTTATAACTATACCAATCATTCCAGAGAACTTTCATTATTACAAAAACTAAACTGAAAGAAACAGAATTGAAAAAAATATAATGAAAGTTTTTATAAATATAAATTTTTTTGTAAAAAATTTAATAAATTTAATTAATTAAGCTTAATTATAAAATAAAAAAGTTAAAATACTAACTTAAACTTATTCATTTGGCCTTATATATTAAAATAACTATTGATTAAATAATTTTTTAATTAATTAATTAATAATATATATAAATAATATTATTTAATTAAAAACTTAGAAATAAATTAAAATAATAGAATTTTATTTTTCTTAAATTTAACAAATATTTAATTAAAATTTAAAAAAAAAAAGTTGTGTTTTACTTAAAATAAAAATATTAAAAGAAAAAATATTTCAAAAACTCAAAAAATTAAAAAAAAAAACAAAAATCTTAAGGACAATAAAAAACATACACAAATTTATAAAAAAATATTATTAAAAAAAATAAACTTTATAAAAAAATATTCATATTTTTGATTTTTTATAATTATTTTTTAATTTTTTAAAGAAAAACCAAACAACGAATGCCATAAAATAATATTTTAACAAAAATATTTTCAATACTCAAAACAAGGTTTCCAATACAACGAAAAATTACCACAACTTCAAAAAATAAAGCAAAAGTTCAATAGTTTTTTTTTTCTAACTTTTAAACATACAATTTATACTGAAAATGCATTTATTTAAATCATAATTTTTTTTTATTTTATTAAACAAAAATTTTATTTAATTAACAGTTTACTTTTACTTAAAATAATTAAAATTAAGCTAATTTTTAAAATTTTCTTTTAATAAGTTTATAAAAAAACTCTACACAAAAGCTAGAAAAATCCAAAGACACTTCTGTACTATAAAACACAAAAACACTTAAAAGAAATTATAATTATTCTATAAATTTAAAAAAGAAAAACAAATCCCAAATTTAGCTATAAAAAATTCAAAACTCTTTATCTAAAAAAAACAAAATAATTAGCATAATTTTCGCTTTAAAAAACAAACCTTTATATTTAAAAAAAAAAAAAACAAAACCAATAAAAATTAAAAATGTTACTAAAAAAATTAATAATTTTTAAGCTTTTTTTACACAATAAATGTTTTCCTTTTCATAAAAATTAATTAAAATTTAAAAAAAGGAAAAATTTGTGTTTTTTCTAGGGCCTTATTAATTAAAAAAATAAAAAAATACCGTAAAAACCAAAAAAATATAATTGTTAATAATTTCTTATACATATTTTTTTTAAGATGAAAAAAAAATTTTTTGTTACTTTTTTGTACATAAAAATGTATTATTTTTAAATATTATTTTTTAAACTATTTTTACTTATATTATTTTGTTTTTAAATATTTCTTTTTTTACTATTATTTAATATATTCTATTTTTATTAACAAACAATTTAAGTTATTTTTATATTTTCTATGTTTTTTTTTTTATTATCAATAAACAAAAGTTATTATTAAATAAAATAAAAAACCAAATAAATATTTAACTGTTTAAGGTGTTATATATTATAAAAACTTAAAATAAAATAAAACAAATGATTACAAAAAAAATACCAACAAAAACAAAAAAAACCAAAGTATATTATTCTATATACATAATTCTATGTACTATTTTATTAATCAAAATTGTAAGAATTTTTTTGTCATTCATATTATATAAAAAATTTACAAAATTATTATAATTATAAAATTTACAATTATAAAAAACAAACACACACAAAGCAAAAAAACAAAAAAAAAAAAAAACAAAATATAAAAAATTACAAAAGTAATTAATAAAAATCTTTATTGAAAATTTAAAATTAAATAAGTTTTTCTTTGTTTGAAATAGTTATTTCATGGTGAAATAAACAGGTGGCAGCACTACGCCAGATGACGATTTTTTGCTCTTGCATTGTTTGTCTAGTAGGGCTTCCAATCGGGAAATCCCGATACCGGAAATCCCGGGATTTAGGATTTTCGGGGTCCCGATTTTTTATATTCTTTATTATTTTTACATTTTGTTTGATAACTTGTATAAAGATACGTATATTTGTTGACAAAAAAAAAAGTTCTCCCATAACTCGAACTTCTATAACTCGAATTTTCTCTTACTCGAACCAATTTGATTGGCAGTAGCTCTAAAACAATAAACTACATACAACTCTCCTTCCGTAACTCGAACTTCCATAACTCGAATCAAATACTCAAATTTGTATTCTATAACTCGAAGTTTTTTGCTTGTTTTGTTTATTTATTTCTCTTTCTTTTGCTTTTTTTCGGGGAAATCCCTTTTTGTACATTACGTGTGTCTTTTGGTTTGCCTAAATATGTTATAATTATTTGTATGTGTTTATTTCATGGCAAGTAAACGTGTTTTATAATGTTTGTCGATGGAGGGAAATATAAGTTTATAAAAGAAGTCGAGGGTGGATTCAAGAAAAAGGAAGCAGACAATAATTATGGTGTCCCAGCTAGTACGGTCTCATAGATTTTTAAAAATAAAGAATTAATTATCAACTCGTTTGAGTCAGTATCTCATCTCTTTAGTACAGTACTTTTCGTTTATAGTCACTACGCTTACAGTCACATTAGTTATATAGTCCATTTTATCTGTTTATTTTGCCGCTATAAGTTAATTAAATATAAAGTATTAACGTTATAGTCCATTTAGCGATATAAGCCCATTTGCCATATATGCCATTTATCAACAGTAGTCAAAGGGAAAAGTAAAGCAAATTAATGGCGTTATAGTCACATTAGCAAAATTTACTAAGTTCTTTTTAGTTTTCGAATCAAAAATCCATCCAAAGAAAACATGAATAGTAAATTTTGTATTCCCGTAAATAACTTTGATAATATACTTGCATGTGCCCGTGCAGAAAACTGAATTGCCAAATTGTTTTTTTTTTGTTGTTTTCTTGCGAAGACAATAGAATGAAGCAATTTGTTTTTTAATTTTGTTTTTTCTTTTTACCCACTTACAACTACAATTCGAGTCGGAAAGAACCCAACCAATTGTAGGGGAATGTAAGAAAAGATAAACTCACTGTTTATTGTTGGTGTTTTGTTTAAGCTTTGATATTGTTACAAGTAAGACTTTGAGTGTTTAAAATTCTTATTCGCTTTAGGGTTTTATTTGTATAATATTTTAAGCTTTTCTAAAATCTTTGGAAAAGGTTTCCTGATGATCTGGCCTAAGCAACCAGTGAAATGCGCATAGAGGCTAGCTTTCCCTCAACAATAAATTTCGGTGTACTTATCAAATATGGAAAATTGGGAATTTAGCACGTCATACAAAAATCTTAATAATGAATAAAATCATTTAATTTTTGTCATCATCTCTCTACTCGTAAAAAATTAGTTTTTGCCGTTGGTATCTTGTTATATTTTTAACTAGTATTTATACAGTATACAACTCTGTTGTAAAACCATAAACCTGATATCGGTGTTATTTACATGAATTTTGTTTTTCCTTTATTCACATATCTTGATTATATTCGAATTCGGTTATATGCGTCATAGTGGCATATATGTGAATTAGCCTTATAGTCACATTAGCGATATAGTCCACGTAATGGTTGCAACTAAAGGATGTGACTATAAGCGAAAAGTACTGTAAAATGATTAAGACCCAAATATACAAAATTATCGACATAGCAGTCCTCAATTGGTTTACAGCAGCTAGAAGTCAAACCATGCCGATATTTTACTTCATTGTAACTTGTTTATTACAAATACATACCTACATACATGCTTAGGTATGAAGCTTTCAAATAGTGCCTGTTTTAAACAAAAAATACAAAATGTACACAAGTTTGCAATATATTCTCTTTTCAACAAGAAAATTCTGTAACTCGAAGTCTCCATAAGTCGAAGTTTTTTTTTGGGATAATGGTGATTCGAGTTATGGAAGTTCGACTGTATTTGGACAATTTTAAAATATATTTGACAAATTTAAAATATTTGGATGTCAGTTAAACCAGGTTTAGTTAATCTGAAAACATATTTGTGCCGCCATTACAAAGTTTGTACATATACAAAATTTTGACGGAACAGCATGGTTTTGCTTAAAATGTTAGTCTTTAATACAACTCAACTCTAGTTCAGTTGAAATTTTGCAGTTTTTGTATTATGGTTTACAACTCTGTGTTAGTGCGGTTAACAAAACCATCAAAAATTTACAACTCATCACTAGCAGTTGTTCAATTTCAACTCAACTGGATTGAATTGTAAATTATGATAGGGGCAAAATAACAAACAAATAACGGTCAAGCCCGACCAAAGGATACCCTACACCACAGTATTTAAAAACACATCATGCTTATGTGTCCATGCAAATATGGATTTCTCTATGTTTATAAACTTCATGAAAATCGGTTTGAAAGTTTTTGAGAGGCAGAAATTGCCCCCTGCCTCCATTTGTGGTCCTATTTTTAAAAACTGTATATCTAATGTGTCCCTATAGATATGGATCTATCTATGTTTTAAATTTTATTAAAATCGGTTTGAGAGGCAGAAATTGCCCCTATCTCCCCTCATGGTCTGATTTTTTTTGAAAATTTATACATTTTGTGTCCATATAGATATGGTTCTATCTATGTTTTAAATTTCATTAAAATCGGTTTGATAGTTTCTGAGAGGAAAAAATAGGCTCGGTCCTTGTGCCAATAAGAATCTATGACCCAAATTTTATCAAATTATCTCCAAAATTGCGACCTGTACTTTGCGCACAAGGTTACATGGACAGCCAGCCTATCAGCCAGCCGGACGGACATCGTTATACCATGTTCACACGGACAGCAATATTCGTGTTTCGCTCTCTTATTCCTGTTTCGCGCCCCAAACATGACTGAAACGACTTGTTTCCCCATACAAAATTATGTGAGCGAAACAGGTCGTTTCATTTTGAAACAGGCTGCGAAACAAGAAAAATGTACTATCATCTCTAATTTTGATAACAATTATCGTTAGTTTATCTGAACTAGCTCTCAAAAAAAATCAAAACAAAATAAAATACAAAATAAAAATTGATGTTTAATAAAATAAAGTGATAATTATCAAATAATAATATTAATAAAAGTATTAAATAATATATTTTTAGCTTTTAATTACTTTTTTATCTGTTTTAAATAAAATCACACTAACAACACAAAAAAAATGTCAAAATGAAACAAGAATGAATCGTATGAACAGCATGTTTGACAATCTAGTTTCAGAGAGCGAAACGAGTGGTTTTTGTCGTCGTATGAACATAGCATTAGTTCGACTCAGAAAGTGATTCTGAGTAGATCGGTATACTTTAAGGTGGGTCCAGGACCACTATTTTAAGGCGTTACACACATCAGCACAAATGCATAATACCCTCTCCACTATTGTGGTGTTGCTATAAAAATTACACTTCGCCGGAAAAATCTGAGTTTTATACAACGTTAAACTAAGTTTAAACTTAATCCACATCTCAAAAAACCAGCCTGAGAAAACTCAAAAATATATTTGGACAATTTTAAAATTCATTTGGAAAATTTTAAAAACAATTGGAAATGGTGTAATTTTTTTATCAATAGTTAAATATGGATAAAAATAAGATTTTTATGTTGTTTCGTTACGTTTTTTATTACATTTTTGTTGTTATGTTGTATTTGTTGCCGTAACGATGCCACCTGCTTATTCCACCATGAGTTATTTGAAATAAATTTCAAAGCCAGTACAGCAGCACAATTTTGTAATTTTTAAAAGTTTTCCATCGATATCTTTAAAGGCCGTATTTTGACGAAATTTCATCTCTGATCCAGTTATTGTTTGAAAATCTTTAAAAAACAATAACAACTTATCGTGACAGGGTTGTATTTTTTCAAAATACGTAATACTTGTGCGAAAGTGTAAAGCAGCTATAAGTAACAAGCGATTTGCCTATTCTCTGAATAAAATACATATTATCGAAAAAATATACATTGAAACAAATAAGAGTGTTATATTCAGCTGTGCCGAATTTTTGATAGTCTCCACTGAGATGGGATCAATAAATTATTAGTCGCAAACAACTAATCCCATGAAAATATTCCCATCTTTTTTTAATTTCGTATTGTGAATGATTCCCATAACAAACTTTTTGGGAACACGTAAATTTCAATTTGTATTCTAAGATAAAATTCAATTAAATTACTTTTTTCCTTTATTGAAGGAGTATTTATAAAAAAAAATGAAGATAAACACTATTCATTATTCATTTTATTATATTTTTATTAGTATTTTATTTTGTAAATATATTTTTCTTTCACAAGACAAGCACTGTCGGGCTATTCACAATAGATACTTTTGTTTATAAAGCACTGAGAAATAATGCACAATAGACGTTTTTGCTCCCAAATATTTGCGATACCGATTTGTTGGGGATGGGAATATACATAGGTTTGCTTCCAAATATCATATTCCCATAACATTCGCTATGGGGGTGTTTATAAAACCTGACTTCACATCATAATTCATCATAAATCGTTGCCTAATTTACGACTCGTTAACCACAAAATCCGATGATTTTTTCGATGTTTAACAAACGGAATAACAAACTCAATAGATCCCCCCATCGTTTAAAGGTGAGTATAATAAGTTTTAACTTTCCCCACCCTATTTCTACAAGCATATGAAGCTAAACTTGTGAATATCATGACTATTTTAGACGTACATATTAACTTTTTTTCAAGTGTAGGTTTATTTGAGACTACGTTTAATTATATACCAATATAAATGCTCTGGTATAAATTCAGGATATTTGTACGTTAAATTTAAGTGTCCTCCATATTAAAAACTAATAGTTTGATAACAAGATCAAAAAAAAAGTAAGTCTAACAAGGAAATTCTTTGAAATTAAGATACATCGTCCTCCAGTATTCATTAAGCGCGAAGTACTCTAAGCTTTATCTATGATTGCCTATTAGGAGGATTTATCATTTTAATGCTTCATACATTTATATGGGCTTGATAATATTAAATAAACAATTTGTATTCCAACAATCAATAAATGGCAATAAGTGCCTTTGGGCCCTAGTAAAACCATTAAGACTCCAGTGGCAATGGAAAGATATTTTCTATATCGCCCAGAAAAGCCACACAACCTCACTTTTTCCGAGAAAGCTTTTAAGCAAATCATAGTATTAATTTGGTAAGCAATCAGCAAATACCGAATTCCAAAGTTAATTGCACTTGCATCTTATACTTATTTGTATTGAAAAGAAGTAGAAATATTTATTTTTAAAATTTATTCTAAAACACGAACTACTTGTGTCTACTACCTAAATACCTAAGTACCTAAATTTTAAAGTCCTTGTTTTGATAAAAAATTAATTTTAAAATTAACGTTTTTAATTTTAAGTGCTGTAAAACGCAATAAGTTAACAGTGTTGTGTTTATATATATATGTCGATAATACGGTGTGCTCTGTCTTATCTTATTCATGACAAATGCAGCTGTCAAAAAACAACAACAAAGAGAAATGTCTATATTTTTTTTATTCACGAAACGTTTTTGTTTGTTATACGCATTTTACCAAGAATTATTAAATTTAATGAATTTTGTACAATTTAATTAGAAAATTTTTTCTAAAAATGTTAAGCTTGCAAAACTATTGCAGTTCCTCGGATGGGGAACATTCTGAAAATGAAGAGAACCAACAAAATGAGAAACAACAAAAAGACAATAAAAACCTAGAAGAGCCCGATTATTTGAAACCAATAGACCCCAAAATGTCTATAGCCAAAACATTAGCAATTTGTGCAGCTCCCGAAGTAGTACCCTTAGGAGCAGTGGCTGTTCAACGCACAATAGACCCTACTCTTAAAGAAATTGAGTATAATCCTAAGTATGAAGAGCTGTACGCTCCTGTGAAAGGTCCCGAAAATCCAAGCCTAACAGAACAATTTAGAGCATCGCGTAATACATTGGCGGGCTATGTGGAGAAAGCCCATATAAATGCATTTGAATTTGAAAATCAACGCAGAACTTTTCACAGCTATGGCTATGCTTTAGATCCCACGGTAGACGAAGTGGCAGATGGAGCAACGTTTGTGGGTGATTTACAGTCAGCGTACGATGATGAAGGCAAAACAGTGTTTGAAGGCCCTAAACCAAAAAAGAAAAGAAAACAAGAAAAAAATGATAAGCCAGATGATGTAGAAGGTTTCTTGGGACCATGGGGTCGTTATGAAAATGAACAAACAGTCGCCAAACCCAATGAGCAAGAAAAGGCAGAACTAGATGAAATATTGGCTAAAAGACATAGACGTGGACGCATACCCGAAGATAAACCCTTGGAAGAGAAATCTATACTACACAGTAAGCTCTTTTTCTTATATGTACTAAAAGCAATTTAAGCAGCAAATAAATTTTTCTTACAGTTAAAGATGCATACGATTACCAGGGACGTTCGTACCTTCATGCCCCTCACGATTTGGGTGTCAATCTGCGTACAAATGCTCCACCGCCAAAGTGCTTCCTTCCCAAAGCTCATATACACACTTGGACAGGCCACACGAAAGGAATTTCAGCCATACGTTGGTTTCCACAAACCGCCCACCTTTTACTGTCTGGTTCTATGGATAGTCGTGTTAAATTGTGGGAAGTATACGGTGAACGTCGTTGCATACGTACGTTTAATGGTCACAGACAGGCCATTAAAGATGTTGCTTGGAACAATAAGGGCACCAAATTCTTATCTGCTTCCTATGATCGTTATATCAAATTATGGGATGCTGAAACGGGTGAAGTTGTTTCAAGATTTACAGCACGTAAAATGCCCTTCTGTGTCAAATTTCATCCGGACAATAATAAGCAACACTTATTTGTGGCTGGTACATCGGATAAGAAAATTATTTGTGTGAGTATGACCTCTTTTTAACTTAAGAAAGAAAGTACTTTTGAATAATCAACTACAATCACTTTTTTTAATGAAATAAAATAGTCTAGACCAAAGTGTCAAAGCCCCTTGTATCGGAAAAATACTGAATATGTATACAAAAATATTTTTCTAGTAAATATCAACACTCTTTCTTTATTGTAGTAACCAATGCAAAATTATTTGCCGTTCAATTTAAAAGAGCTCTAATGTATGTATGAAAAATTTGTTCCTATTAGTTTGTCCCTTGTGGTAAAATTATGCCTAAACCCAAATTTCAGAAAGATATTTGTTTGAATACCCATTTTCCGACTATTGTCGGCTTTGAACTAACTGCCAATAATTAATTTTATTCATTTAAATGATCGAAATTTTCTATTACCATAAACAAACGAAGTACGGCGAATCTTAATACCCTGCACCATAGTGCGTTAGAAGATAAAGTTAAATAAATACCGTTCGTTAGCAATTAATAAATCTATTTTGCGCCACGCCAACTTCCCAAAGCCCGCCCAAATTGTGTCGGATGCTGTGTTCTGATAAGCAACAACTTTGGCTATTGTCGCTAGAGGCAGTCGTGGTTTTTTTTGCTCATAATTCAGTCATTTATGGACCGATCTGGCTATATTTAAACTTTTTTTTCCAAATGTTAAGGTAACAAACCATTTTAATAATAATTTAAAATAATTGAATAGATACCATACCTTTAAATTTTCAATAATCCATCCATTTACATCTTGGAATTCTACATATTTTCTTTATCAGGATCATGTTTCAAATTTTTTGTTTTAATTTTTTTTTCTATTTTTGAATTTTTAAATACGAACTTAGTGAATAATTTCACTTTTTTTTTCTTTTTACACTTAACAATTTTGCTATTTTTCTCTTTAACACTACCCAGCAAAAAAAGACATGCAAAAGAAGTAGTAAATTCATGGGTTCCACGGATAATGCACTGGTTCTTTTTAGGTGAAACATGCATGATTTTAACATTAGCGTGTCGTTGGCGAGCATGGGTTCACATTTAGGTAAACGGCTCGTCATAAAAAATATTGCTTAGAACCAATGAAAGTTCAATGATTAGATCGGGGTTTTCATTGATCTGGAATATTAACTGAATTGAGTGTAATTGAAAAGCAATAAATCTTTAATGATTTTAATACGTATTTTCATTGGTGCTCGATATTAATTTTTATATGCATTATGGGAATTTATTATAAATTAAATTTTTCCTTTTGTTTTCCCTATGTAGTAGTAAGATTTTGACAACGGCGGGTAAATTTTACACAAACAAAATGCCTGTTGTTTTTAGTATTGTTGTAGAGGTAAGCAGACCTATTGGATAAGCCTTGATATACGCAATATAACAAATTTAAATACATATTAAAATTAAATGTATTTACATATGTATATATTAAAAAAAATTTAACTCAATCATTAAAGTCAATTGTATATAATATTCGTCCCCTTTCAATCCAAAAAGAATACATAATTATAGTGAAAAATTTTAATTCCTACGTAAGAGTTGAATGGGTGCATTGCATGTAATTTTCATGGGTTCACTTATTTAAAATTTATTCGAATTTTGGAACGCATTGTTAATTCATTCAAGTAGTTAAGTGCTAAGGAAGTCATGAAAATATCCCTTCTACTTGAACAACTTCAAAAGTTTTTTGCTGGGTAGTAAACTAACCTCAATTTTAAAGAAGTCTCAATTACAACAACAAAATAAAAAAAATATATATTTCACTTTTTCATATTTTTTTTTAATTTCAAACTTTAAATTACAAAAATACAACACTTACACTCACTTATCGTTACTTTTTTAAAATATATTTAATATTTTCCTTATTTTTTACGTTTAATACGTGTTTTTCTTAATATTTTTCTAATAAATTAAGAGAGATAGAAAACAAACCAGAGTCCCGCGTTAATAAAACACTAATACTAATACTAATGCAATACATTCTATAGTGAATAGTTGTAGAAATGAATGCAAATAAAAGAGATAGAGGAACTTGTTAAATGGTTTGTGGCTAGACTAAATGACAAGAGAAATAAATGTTAAATGAAAAGTGCATTCGACTGGCTAAACGGAAAAACAGAATAAACCGGAAATGTTATTTAAAAAATACAGAGTATTAAATATTTTAATATTTGTTAAACTGCTCATTGTCATTATTTTTGGGTAATGCGGCAGGCCGTTCAATTTCACGCGTTTTACGTTTTGTCGGCATTTGTTAATGATACGTTAATAAAATTAATTTAGTCGATGCGACTAAATTCACAAACAATTATTAAATTTAACAAACGTTTTTAAGTAAAATTTTTGTTAAAAATTGGTTTTGTAAACCATTAGATATTAAAATAAAAATATTTTTATGAATACGGCAGTATGTATTTAATGCAGAATATAATAATTAAGAAAAAAAAAAATGCTTAATTTTTTAAAAGTAATGAATTTTTAGATAGCTTAACAGCTTTTTGAAAATATGTATGTACATATGAGCAAATGTACGTACGGATTTGTTTAAGTATGTATGTATGTATTTCTGTAAAGATTTATGGGTAAATTTGAATTAGTGCAGCCACAAACAACATTTTTGTTCTTTAACTCTTTTTTTAGACTGCATTTATCGTGTTGTTCGTTTGTACTAACTTTTATGTAGACACACACGCATTTGCAAAATTTAATAGATACACACTAAATTTTTTAAGTTTTATTTTTATTAAATTTAAACTCTTAGAAAAGAGATTATTGCTTTTTAAAACTTTTTTATTTAATGAATTAAATATATTCACTTATATTTTCTATTTATTTCAATCGATTTTTCAAATTAATTAAACTTTTTAACAAACTCACATCGACGAACAAATTTCTGCGACCGATCACTTTATTGTTTCTTATAAGACTAAAGGAGAGATTGCAATCAAACGAAAGAAGAAGCTAAAAGGAAACGGATTATACTAAAGAGTATAACTTGCCATTTCGTAAGTGAAAAAAACTTTGTTAACAAAGCTTTGAGCAATTAAAAATAGGAAACGGAAATTAATTTTTTAAAGTAAATTTAAGCAGCTCATACACTTGCAATAAAATTGTGTATATGATATTCGAAGCTGGCACAATATATTGGCAACAATCAAAAGACTTTTGATTTTTATTGCACAACAAAAAGAAAGTGATGTGCGTTGGCAACATTGTACAATGCTGTTTATGTTATTCCTATAGGTTATGTTCACCTTTTTATTGAATGAATGAAACTATTGTGCGACTTATGTAAAATATAGGACAAAATGGAAATAATATGGCGAATATCATATACAATAATATTGCAAGGGTATGGACCGCTTTAAGGATTTTTTAAAATATGTATTGTTTAAACAAAAAGGGGAAACAAGCTTTTTTATTTAAAAAATCGCTAGTTAATAAAAAAAAAAATCAGTTATGTATTTTACAAAGCTTTTTTGTAATAGTCCTATTCCTTCAATTCTTCAGAAATGACTTAATACACTACCAGACTATTATATTGAATCTTCTTGTTACATTTTACCTTAGCTATCCTTTGGATAGCAATGAAGTATATTGTATGAAAAGATCATTTCTTCCTTTTTCTCTGCAAATTTATAAACATCTTTATAAATTGCTTGCTATGAAGGAGTTGCAATATCTACCTGATATCTAACCTTACCGTAAAAAAGCAAGACCAATCTATTTCTTGCAGATCGAGACGTTACATCTTACTGCTAACTGTAATCGTTCTAATTGCATTACATACAACAAAATGAATCAGCTGATTTTCAACGTTACTGTTACTCCCGGCTAACTGAGCCTTTACTTTGGCAGTATTTACAAACGTTAGTGCTGCATTTATTAATCGCTAGCGGTTTTTACCCTTGATAGTAAAGTCCCTTGTAGACCTTGCGAATTTTATTAATTTAGTTAAAGTACTAAGACTTACAACACTGACAACAAAATGTATTAGACTAAAATTTACTACGCTGTAGTTGAAAAATCCAACAAAAAGCTGTAGTAAACAACTTTGTTAAATAACCCAAAATAAAACAGTTGAAGAAACTATATCTGTCTCTCTCCCTCACTCAGCAAATTCATTAATTGACAATACTAACGAAAAAGACACTCACGCTTTGTAGTATAAAATCGTATTAAGTAAAGCAGAGTTGTACACTTAATAAAAAGGGTGAAAACCGCTGCTTTGTTATTTCAAGTCTTAAAGGTGGCATATAATTTGTATGGATAAATTAGTTTTACAAACTAGTTTATCACCAAAAACAACTTATAAACTGTTTTAAGTGTAGGTGTAAATGCATTATTACTGATCCCAAACTTAATTGCATTTGACGCGGAACCTTTTTTAACGATATCGAAAATCTAAACATGCAGTTCTTATTGTTTTTTTTTTTTGCACTACATGGTATGGATAGGGCCATTTTGATATTTTCAAAAATTGTAAAAAAGTTGTATGCCTAATAAACATATGTATGTAAAACTTAAATATATTATCTTTTGTATTTTCAGTGGGATACACGAAGTGGCGATATTGTACAAGAATATGATCGCCATTTAGGCGCCGTCAACACCATAACTTTTGTCGATGAAAATCGCCGTTTCGTAACAACTTCCGATGACAAATCTATGCGCATTTGGGAATGGGACATACCAGTCGATATGAAATATATTGCCGATCCTACAATGCATTCTATGCCTGCTGTAACCCTTGCACCCAATGGCAAGTGGTTGGCCTGTCAGTCGCTCGACAACAAAATAGTCATATTCTCGGCACTGAATCGTTTCAAAATGAATCGTAAGAAATCATTTAGTGGTCACATGGTGTCGGGTTACGCTTGTCAACTGGACTTTTCTCCTGATATGTCGTATTTGTTATCGGGTGATGGTGATGGCAAATGTTACATCTGGGATTGGAAGACAACGAAAATGTATAAAAAATGGCAAGCACATGAAGGTGTATGTATTAGTGCACTCTGGCATCCGCATGAAGCGAGTAAGGTGGCAACTGCTGGTTGGGATGGTTTAATTAAATTTTGGGATTAAACCAAGGAAATTATGGAAATAGATGAATTATTTTTTATTATGCTTTGTATGTAATATTAATTTAGTGTTTAAGATTTTACAAAGAAAATAACAAAATAATAAAAATTTAATTAATTTAAAGAATATGCTTCGATAAAAAAGTTGATAAAAATTTATAATTTTCCATACTAACAGATGTCTCCTTAATTATTTCTGTGTTCTTATCTAAAAAAAAAAAACCTTCAGGAATATTATGTTTTGTAAACAAATAAGCAACAGTTTGTGTTTTCATAAACTCAAACCCTAAAAAATATTTGCATTGCTTTCAAAATAAATCTCTCTTTTCCTCTCTACTTGCACAAGGACCAAAAAAATTAAACCGCAAAAATACCGGCATATTATGAAGAATTAACGAAACCCGTACATTTTTCTTCCATACAAAGAAAACAAAAAATGTAAACACATGTAATTGAGTGTTATCAAATGATAAGAAAAGCACATGCGCCTTAAAGTATGCAAGCATTTGTCAAAACCAACCACCCCAATCAATAGGCAAAATAAAACATATGCGAGTCTAAAGTAACAAACAAGAACGGAAAAAATAAAATCAATATCAAGAATTTTTGGCAACGAAAACAAGTATGTAGATTTATTAAAAAATTTTCCTAGAAAATTTAATAATTAAAAGAATTTTATGGAAAAACAACGACACTTTTAAAATTAAAAGAAAATTTATATAAAATTAAAAAATGGCAAGAAGTGTAAAAAATGTGTTAAAATTGAATAAATATTGTAAAAAAATTATTGAAAAATATTTTATGTAAATAAAACCTTGAAAATGTAGAAAATTTAATAGAAATGTTAAAAAAATAGTTAATAAAAAAAAAACTATTTAAGAGAAAACTTGGTTGAAAGTAATAACAATAAAAAAAATACCTTGAAACAATTTAAATTGTCTTATTAGATAATCCTTTTTTTAATGGGCTTTGTCCTTTTTGCCCAAAAGCAAATTAAAGTAAAAAACAAAAAAGAAACAAAAAGACAACAGTAACTCGTTTAACACAGCACAATGACCAAACCACCCTCTGATACTAGTGGCTTGGGCTATGCCTATCATTTGCCTTCGGGAGGCCTGTTATTGCGTTTGAGAAACTCTTTGTCTCAATTTAGTGATTTATTTAGTGAATTCAATAAATACATAGCACCAGCATATCATCACGATCGTTGTGAGAGATCGGTACACATGCGTTTGTATTCAATGCATAAAAGGGAGTTTGTTATGGTTTTCCTAGGATTCTTTACTTGCTTCGGCTTGGGCATTATCATAGGCCTAACTGGACCTCCAATTACCAGCACTTCAGAAATAACAGCCAATACTATATTAAATCATACTTCTCTGGCAAATTCGTCGAATGTTTTGGCAACGGGACCTTTTGCTATGAAATCACCCTTAATGACCACCTACTCGCAGCAATTATGGCTGATAGCCAAACTAGTTACGAATAATAATGATGGTGAGTTATGGAAATTGATTATCTATTCTCTATATTAAATAGTATTTAAAAAAAATTATTTCATATTTCAGATGAAAAGTATGACAAACGTTTTTATGTCAGTGTGGCCATTGATGGCATTACCGAACAACACAAGCCCCAGAGTATCCTGTCCTCTACCAATTTACATAATAGGACTCGTCACTTGTCTTGTAATCGTAATGATTGTGAGGAGTTTACTATAATGCATTTGGGTTTTTTGGAATATGCTCATTATATTATAACTGTGAGATTTTTGGGTCTGGAATCATTTCATCAGAAATATAATATAACGGGTATAACATTTTATGTAAGTTTAAAGTGCATATTTGTTATACAAAATTTTGTTGCACTTTCAAAAAAAAAATGTGAATCTGTTTTTCTTTTAGTTCAAAACTTATAGTCCAGAATTTACTCAAATCGAAATTTGGTTTCGCTTTATATTTCTGCTGTTTACGTTCATTGTAATTGTAAGTTTTTGCTGATGTTATTTCTTAAGTTATTTTTACAGTTTTTATTATACTTAATTCTTTCTTAGTGCTGGTATGCTCATACTTTGCGTAAATATCCGATTTATGATTGGTCTATAGAACAGAAATGGATATCGGTACTGTTGCCTTTGTTGCTGTTGTATGATAGTGAGTATTGTAAAATATGGTTTCAGTTATTTTTGAAAGTGCCACATACATACATGGGAGCTATATTTAGGCCCTAATTGTGTAAAACGCAACGCCAAAAATAACACTGAAAGCACAAACAATGTTAAAAAAGTTCATAATTTTGTTGTTGCTTTCTACATAAATACATAATGCGTTTTAAAATTTTCAACGCCACTAGATATGCAGAGTCTAAAATTTAAAAATTTAATACAAGTTTCTGTAGAAAGCAACAACAAAATAACAAAATATGTTTTACTTTGTTTTTGCTTTCAATGTAATTTTTGGCGTTGCGTTGCGCTTTACACAATTAGCGCCTTAATTTCGGTCCAATGCTATTTAGTGAAGATTTAATCAAAGTTAAGTTTTTTCAAAAAATTACTCCTTCTTAACATTTTAAAAAGATTTTTGCAGGGGTCTAATCACCGCATACGATATCGAGCAAAATTTATCGAAATTATTTATTTTGGTATCATGACACTCGATGTCGAATGAAATGTATTGAATTTGAAATAATAGCATTCGATATCGAGTAACTCGACATTACATTTCTCGGGTTTTCATTCGATACGTCAGTGTCTATCGTATGCCAAAGAATTCGATAGTTTATTCGATACGATAGTATCGAATGCGATGATTAGACCCCGGGTTAAAATAATTTCCGCTTTTTTATGGGGGGTTTTTTTTTGTCAATAACACTCAATTCACATGAGGGCTTTTACGACGTCGTTTTTTCTTGATTCCCTTTTAAAGCAAATTCCAAAATCTCTGCGTTCATACGATAATTTTTGGTTGCATGTCATTTTTTTACAGTATGGCCTTGATTATCCGTCATTCGATTAACCGGCAGCTTCAATTAACTGGAAAATAAAAAAATTTTTGCATTGATTTAAATTACCTCTATTATCCGGCATTACCACTGTCATCCGAAACTATTAACAAATTATATTTTTTTCGTTTACTTTTGAATAATCAAAACAAAATTTAAATAAACGAAGAAAGAGAATTTTCCAACGTACTGGAAGCATGTTCTGCCAAAATTACTTTTTTCCTCGTGTTTACATAATAATACATTATATTTTTACATAAAATAAGAAAAAATAAATAATTAATAATGCTGCCGGTCCCGTCTTTTATCGATAATCGAGGTCTCACTGTATTTTCAACCACACACACTTCAAAGTAAGAAAAAGAATAAAACGTAAAAAGAAAAAGTTAAAAGAGAAGTATGAAAAATGACATGCAAAACATAAAACGAGTCGTTTTGTTTACACCTCTTTCTTCTCTACACCGCTCACCAACAAACCAAAAGAGACGTCGACAAAGCGACGTCGTAAAAGCCTCCATGTGAATTGGCTGAAACTTTATTGCAAATTTTTACTAATTTGGGGTCGCTGATTTTAAATCAAATCTCCATTTTTCTCTCTCAGCTCGACTTTTTGAGATATACGGTTATGTCCAAAATTAAGGCACTTTCACTATATATGTATATTGGAATAACTCGAAAACGATTCACCATATTCAGTTTAAAAAAAATCAAAATTCGGTAATAATTTTATCTATAAGCCGTGCTTACATCGGTTTTTACTACCAGGCCCAGGATGTCGACAAGAACATTTCGTTCGCATATTTATATTGAAAACAACAACAAAAAACTAAACTTTTGTTTTCAATTTTTGTTTTTGTTTAAGCTTTGATATTGTTACAAGTGAAACTGGGGCTTATAATTCTTATTCGCTTAACAACTTTATTTGTATAATATCTTTGGATGAAGTTTGCTGACGATCTGGCCTAAGCAACCAGTAAAATGCGGATAGGAATAGCTTATTCCATCAGCAATTAATTTCAGTTTATCAATAGTATGAAATGGGAATTTAGCACATTTAAACGAAACCTTGTTTAAGAATACAGTCATGTCAAAGAATACAATTCCGTTCGGAATTGAAGAAAACATATTTGTTTATTAATAGAAAGTGTATTTTGATAGTTTTTTGGCCTTTCAGATACAGAAAACTCCCATTCCGTTCATGAAAACAAAAATGTATGAAAAGATAAACTCACTGTTTATTGTTGGTGTTTTGTTTAAGCTTTGATATTGTTACAGGTAAGACTTACGTATTAATAATAAACTTTGTATTCCCGAAAATAACTTTGATAATATAATTGCATGTGCCCGTGCATAAAACTGAATTGGCAAATTGGTTTAGTTCGTTGTTTTCTTACGAAGACAATAGAATGAAGCGGTTTGTTTTTTAATTTTGTTTTTTCTTTTAACCCACTTACAACTACAATTCGAGTCGGAAAGAACCCAACCAATTGTAGGGGGATGTAAGAAAAGATAAACTCACTGTTTATTGTTGGTGTTTTGTTTAAGCTTTGATATTGTTACAGGTAAGACTTAGAGTGTTTATAACTCTTATTCGCTTAAGGTTTTATTTGTTTAATATTTTTGGCTTTTCTAAAATCTTTGGAAAAGGTTTCCTGATGAGCTGGTGTAAGCAACCGGCGAAATGCGCATAGAGGCTTGCTTTCCCTCAACAATAAATTTCAGTGTATTTATCAAATATGAAAAACTGGGAATTTAGCACGTCATACGAAGATCGTATTAATAATAAACTTTGTATTCCCGAAAATAACTTTGATAAAAAAATGGTTTCATTCCGAAAATTTTTTTCGTCATTTTCTGAAGCACCAAAATACGGAATGCACTCTGTGGCACGGCTGATAGCGTACTTTTTATGACAAAAATTGGTACTTTTGGTGTACATATACGTATTTAGAGGCCCCTTGCTTTTCATATGGACAGTTTAATATTGGTTGCTCCAGAGTATCGAGTGCTCAAAACTTATATGTATGTGTTGGCGGAAAATAATAATTCCTCTGTTTATCGTTATCTGGCAAAATGTAAAAATATGTACATTTTGAGTTGCCTCCCTTTAGAGGAACCAGTGCGATATATTTAATAAATAAAAAAAACCATATTTTTCTTTTTAGATCCGTTTTTCCCCTTGATATTTCTTATGAACTCTTGGCTACCGGGTATGTTGGATGCTGTATTGCAGGCAACATTTTTATGTGCTCTCTTAATGTTCTGGCTGTGTATCTATCATGGACTGAGACAAAATGAAAGACGATTTGTAAGATTTTATTTGCCAAAAATCATAGTGGTTCTACCCATTTGGCTGTGTGCCATAGTATTGGCCACTTGGGAAAAATGCAATGAGCTTAAAGATCCCACTTACAGTCATTTTGTGGATACCAAAAATTATAATGTAAGTAAAACGCGTGGAAAAACATTAAAATTCTACCTTTATTAAAACACTTTTGATTTTTAGGGTTTTAAAATGTTTTTCTATATTGCGGGATTGATGTATATTTTGTATTTGGTCATGCTGATATTGAGGGCTTATACGGAATTGCGATCAATGCCATTTTTTGGTAAATATAAATTTCCTATTGAAAATTTTCATTTTAAGAATTACTAAAGTTTTAAAATCCTTTCAGATATGCGTTTGAAATTTTTAACTTTGTTAATGTTATTTGTTATAACGATTACCATAACGGTTACCACCTGTCGCTTTGGTTTTGGCATATTAGAGGACAATTTTGTAGCCTCCTTAAATACCACCTACAGAAGTTCAGCACAGTTTATGTGTTTCTACGGGCTATTAAATTTCTATCTATTTACAATGGCTTATGTTTATGCTCCAAGTGGTAGATTTTCTCAAGGTATTTTTTTTTAATTTCAAAAAAAAATCCTTTTTAAAATAATATTTTCATACTCTCACAGCTGAAATATCTGTTACTAAAGATAATCCTGCCTTTTCTATGATTAATGACTCAGATGAAGAGGTGGTTTATGGTTCAGAAGATGAATCACGTCGTCCTTTAACCGTGGCTGGTAAAAACGATTACGATAGCGATTAAGTATTGCGAACTTAAAGCGAAAACACAAAATACATATTTAATTTCTTTACCATTTTTGTATATGTATGAATTTTTTGATTTTACAACAATTTATTTGTTTGTATTTATTAACGCCCTTTTCACAATGTACAGTTATTTTAATAACCTATTTCTAACACTAGTTTTTATCTCATATTCCTATAATTACATATTTAAGCGTAAAATTATAGATTACATTAATAATTAAAGTAACAATAATAAAATGCCATGGTATTATTAGTTTTGTAAAGTGTTTTAAGTTTTAACGGATATGGAAGCACAAAGTCAAACAATTGTGATTTGGAGAAAATGGTAAGCAAAGCCATGAACCACATTCTTTGCATAATGATATATACAAAGACTGTTTGTTGTAATAGAAAGTGGATTAAAAGAAACTGTGCTGCCATACTGCCTTTATTAGTGGAAATACCCAAAATCTAGGAAAAAATTGTTTTTAGAACTCAGTAGGCCTATTGTAATGACCCTATTACAGTTTACAACTCAGTTGAGTTGAAATTAAAACAACTGCTTGCGATGAGTTGTAATTGTTTCGTTAGCCGCAATACGATATAATACCTTTTGAAAATTCATAAATACATAAAACGTGTTGTTTTTTTTTTTTAAATTCCGAAAAATCCCGAATACCGGGATTTTCTAAAATCGATCCCGATTGGCATTCCTAGTTATCAACTGCTTTGAAAAAAATTCAGTGCATATAAATCTGCGATCGGCAAAATTAGGGCGCCGCGTTTTCTCTTTTCTCTTTTATTCTCTTGTATGCTCTTTTATTACGTACATGTGCACACAGAGAATTTAACAACATTAACAACAACATCCCAGCGGGAAAAGGAAGGAGTACGGAGGCCTTCTAGAAGGCCTCTGTACCCCTTCTTTTGGATAAACAAGGCCTTCTCGCTCTATTCCTCGCTCCATACTCATATCTTTTTTACACGCGATGTCATTGCGGAGAAGGCCTTCCACGTTCCTTTCTTTCGCCAGAGCTTCTCAAAGTCATTCAAATAAATGGCTCTTAGAAGGCTTTCCAGAGAATGACTGTCAAAAGGCCTTAGAAAAAAGGTTATCTTGAAGGGTTTTTAAGAAAGGTATGTTAAAAGGCCTTTCAATTAATGACTATTAAAAGGCCTTTCAGACATCCTTCTACAAATGCCTTTGATTTAAGGTCATATTGAAGGGATATCGGTCTAAAACATTTAAGGAATATTTCCGGCGCCCCATGGTTTATGACCAACAATCAAATTCATAAGGATCTAAGAGTACCATTTGTTTTAACTGAAATAAACAGATTTAGTTCTAAATACGTAAATAGACTAACCAACCACCAAAACCCATTGGCGATTTCTTTATTAGATGAAACAAATGAAATTAGGAGACTGAATAGGTTTCATGTATTAGATCTCCAATATAGAAAATGAAACAACACTTAACTTTGTAGTTTAATAACACATGTGATATTTTTTATTGAAATAATCAAATTTGCTAAATATTGTTAAATAGATTGTAAATAAAAGTATATAATAAAAAAAAAAACTTTTAAGCACATGTACCTATGTATCTTCCTTAATGAACAAAACTGAACTAAAATGATTTACATTATTGTTTTTATTTTGTATTTTAATATGTACCTACTTTGTTACTTTGTTTTTATAACGGGATCTGAATTCTTTCGCTTTGGCGAAAAAACAAAACAAAAAATTTTACTCTTTATCTTTTCAACTTCAACTAAAATGATTTACAACATATGTTACTTTGTTTTTGTAAAGGGATCTGAAAAAATGTTACTCCTTCTTTTCTCGCTTCTTTTATACCAAAGAGCCGAGGCCTTCTATAAGGCATTCTTTAGCAGTTACGTAAGAATAGTAATTAAATCAAAAAATTTTTTAAGCAGGCCTTTAAAAAGGCCTGATGTTAGAAGGTCTTCTGAGTTTTCCCGCTGGGATATGTAAAATTCGTGCAACGCATATAATCGCAAAATGTAATAGTATAGGTTGCCGATGGCAGATATAAATACACAATTGTTGAAAGTAATCAATAGGGATGCGATTTCCATGCAAATGCATGTTTTTTGCCGATAGTCTAATGACCATTTTCTCAATGTATCGACTTAATGTCAACATAAATTTATTGGACCGATAAACTGTCCGTTAACGATTTTGGGTTTCTCAATACACGGACAAAAAACATTGTTTTCAGTTGGCAACGCCACTCAAAACACTGGGAGTCAGCTGATATAATTTATCTGTACGGAAAGTAAAAGAAAAATAAATGATTGGCAGATGAGTGCCGGTTAGCTTTGCGATAAAATCGAAGCAAATGAGACATTGAGAAAACCGAATTTCTTTAATATGCTGTTTTTCGTTGGGAAAAAAAGATAATCGCCTAATGAGAAAATGACCATAAGATCAATGTCGACTAATTATCTTTCCGAATCATTAAATTTGCGTTGAAATGACATCGATTTGTTTTTGCATATTTCGTGGAAAATTTATATTTTTGCATATTTTAGGTTGAAATGCATATTTTCAAAATTTTTTAGTGACATAAAAAACTTTTCAATCAATAAATTAATTTGTTTGAAGCTCTGCTTAAAATACAAGATTTCGACAAAAGATCCTTTAAATTTTAACCGTCCATTTATCCAAAACTATTACATGTTACTTGCTAGGCACATGGGTTACATCAAGTTGCAGAGGAAATAAGAAGCCAATTCGATAATAGTGATTTCTTACGGGAAACAATGTGCAAAAAAATATAGGATTTCTAACAATAAAACAAATTTCAACTATTTTTGATCAAGAATCTGATCTGAAATAGAAAATCTCCAAATAAAATGGCACCCTTCAAGTATGCTTTAACTTCGGTTGACGTTGAGAGGTCATTTTCCATTTACTAAAAAAGCTTTTTAACAGACAAAGATTTAATTTAAAAATTTTAAATTATGTAGTTATTTAAATTAAGTTTTAAAAAATATTATACCTTTAAATAAAGTTTTAAGTGCATATTTTTTATTTTTTTAATGCATATTTTGGAGTTTTGAGTGAATATTTTCGATTTTCTCATTCCTAGAAATCAAAAATACTCGTTGAAAGTATGTAATCGGATTACTTTTTGATTACTTTTGATTATTTTGAATTTATTGCTAGTAATTCTGATTATTTTTCGATTACTTGTAGTCGAAATCAATTAGTAATCAGAAATTTTTTCTTATATCATTCGATAATCATTATGATTCTTTTTAAAAAGTTAGCTAATTGATAACTAATCGTAATCGATATTTAACAGGTATGCCATAAGCTAATTTAGTATAATAAACGACGCATAACATCTTGTTAAAAATGCGATTACGATTTGAATTCACTAAATTCGTGAGTTGGAAATCGCAATCACAAAAAATTTTGTTATTTCAACTCACAAACAAAGGCCAAAGTGAATTCCAAGTTAGCTTGTTTGTATTGTAAAAATTAAGTAACATGCAGCAGAAAAAACATAGTTATAATAAAATTTAATGTGTTTTAATCAATGTCTTTAAAACAAATTGAAAATTTGAATAAATTTCAATAAAAAATACTCAGTTAAAAAATCGACTTCTTTTATTTGACTGCTATGTAACTTTTGTTTACTTTTGAATTTGCTTCTTATTCGTTCCCACACATTTGCAACATTGATGTTTAGTAATTGATATTGTGCAATAAAGTTGTATCCGTGAATGTAATATTTGTTTTGGTATCAATCCAAATATTCTTTTTTTATGTTGCACAAAAAAAAAATTATGTAATGTGGTGACAACATTTTACAATACTCACATGTGTATTGTCTTATTTTACATATACTTAATGAAAAATTGCGCCATACATATTTTTTAGATTGCTAAACTTATTGAATGGCCTGAAGTAAAACTACAATAATAATAATAATAATAATATGTATTGTGTGGTCGATTAGTCACTTTAATCACCCAAAAATAATTTGCATTTTCATAATTTTTTTTCGTATTGTGCATTTTGCCAAACCTTGCCTTATAGAAAAATATAGATAATTTTATGATTTTACCAACAAAGTTTTAATAAAAAATTAAGGTTATTTTCTGGGCAACGATAGAAAAATATATTATATACATATACTAAATTCAATATATACTCTTATTTAATTTATCCCATTTTTATCCTAAAAATACGTCTGGTAACTTTATTTATTTTAGTTAGTTGCGCTTGCTCTCTCTTTTCTTCTCACTTTGACGTTTTCCAGCAAAGCATTTTCAACAGTTTTTTTTTTTCAGTACAAAAAAACTTGTTTTGTAATTTTTTTTTTATTTTTACCTGTATTTTTTTCACAACAAATCAAATTAAAATACAAAAGCAAACGAATCAGTTGCAGAAAAACTAGCAGCGGGCGAACATTGAAAAGCGCTTGAAGCTCAAGCATAAAAAGTTAACGCGCTAAACGAACAAAGTGGTAAAAAGATAGTAAGACAACTCTTGTAATAAAGTTGGCATTATAAAAGCCATTTCCTACAAGTTTTTAGCTTGTAAAGTAAAGAATTAATTACAAAGAAGACGCATAAACAAACGTATTAATTGCAGTAGCAGCGCTGATTTCGTAATGGCAAACAAATTATTTATATAAATACAATAAATTATTGTTTGTTATTGTATTAGTGCAAAAGAAAATTCATAATTTAATTATTTAACAAACAAAAGTGAAGTTGTTATAATAAATTTCAATTGTTGAAAAAAAATTGAGGAAAAAAGTGTTTAAGAAAGTTAACAAATTGTGTTAAAAACAAGAGTGTAAAAAAATAAAAAAAAAAAAATAAAAATTGTTGTGTTAAAAGCGTCAGTTAGAAGCAGCTTTTATTTCTTTTCTTTTTGAAGATTAATTCCAAATTTAGTGGACGTCATCAGAATCATTAACCAGTCATTTTTTTTTATTTTTTCATCCAACGATTTAACTATTTTTTACGTGTTCTTCTCCTTGTCTTCTATTCTCGTCTTGGCAACAACAGGTAAGTCAAGTTGCATTTCTCTTATTGTTGATTGTCTTTTTAGTTCTATTTTTATAATTTCCTTTTAAGACATTTTCCTTAATGATCTTTTTTGTGATTTTATAGCATTTGATTGCCTTAATTGTGTTTGGGTTAAGTTTCTTTTTTTTTTGTTAATGATATCTTCACAATTTTGGTACATATAATATTTTCTAGCTTCAGGTTAATTGAAAGATACTTTTTTGTTTACTTTACTTTTGACATTGACTTTTCCAATTAGAATTACATGCAGTGTTGCCATTAGGATACGAAAGATACATTTTTCGTATCTTTTGATGGCTTCATACCATGTATAATCCTGATATTTTTCGTATCTTTTGAATCCGTATGCTAAATGTACTAAAACCTATTAATACTGATCATCGTAACCGAATCAATACTTATACAATAGCAGCTTTTATAATAGTGAAAGAAAACATTAGGGAAGTTTCAACATACGATTCACCTTAATCGAGGACTGCAAGTAGTGGGAAGTTGTTCGGAAGAAATATGAACATCTTTTATTTTAAGGAAATTTATATAAACTTTTTGATATAATCGCCTTGGTATAAACGCCTTAACTCGTATATTAATTTTAACAAAACTGAATTTGTTTCGGTAACATCTAAAGATAATTACATATATATTTTTAATGTTTGCTTATTGTATTTTTCAAAATAACATAGGTACCTACCTAATATTTATTTATGACTTAAATAAATAAGAAAATTAATTTATATGATATCATTTTGTTTACAATATGCATTTAATATGAAATAAAAATGTAATGTTAATAAATTTTAAACTTTAAAAGTGGACTTACATTTTTTTTTTCAAAATGTATCTTTTTGGGAAAAAGTGTATCTTTTTTTAAACTAAAATGTATCTTTCTCGAAATTTCACTGGCAACACTGATTACATGTTTATTTTTAAATCTAGTTGAAGAGACCAGGGCTGCCAGACTTGTGGATTTCATGCGAGCAAAAAGGACAAAGAAAGTCATTTGGGGATTGGGGGTTTAATAAAAATAATCGGGTATTTTTTCGGGATTTTACACTTTTTTAATATATTTCCCTTCTTTTATTGTTTACGCTTATTTTTCTTTGTTTCGTATATAAAATATGAAAAAGGTAGCAAAACTTTTATCTTACTCTTATCAACAACTTATACGGTGTAAAGGGTTCTAATTAAGACTACCATTTTGGTAAAGTATGTACTTAATAAACTTATGTTATTATTCTTGAGTGAGTCTTTTAAAAAAGAAAAATTTAAAAAAGAATCTAAAACCGTTGAAAACACACATAACTTTTGATTTTTTAAAGACAATTTTCAAGCAAATATGTCTTCCCAAAAAAAAAGTAAATATGAAAGACAATATAATAAAGTTAGGGAAATATGTATTTTTTTTGTTGAGTTTACGGATGGCTTAAATCGACTCATTCGTCTTCAAAAACAGCATATTGTTCTGTTTGTAATTCCGCACTGGAATCGCATAAAAATGATTTAAAAAACTTGCCGAAACCAGTCGCTACAAGCAAAATAAAATAATTTTTTACTAAAAATTTTTATGTGGGGATTTTTGGGGATTTCTTATTAAATCAATAAAAAAATTATCAACTTTTTTAGCTTATGTTTTTTAATTTGGGGTTTTTTGGAGATTTGTTTTTAATTTTTTGAGGAGAAGGAAAAAAAGTACCTTGCAGCCCTGGAAGAGACCTGCAGGCTTGCCAAATGTGCAGATTTATCTTTTTTCCTAAGTTTTTCTAAGCATTGAGCAGTTTTGAAGTTTTTTGTTCTTTTTATACCCTTCACCGAAGGTAGAAAGGGTATATATAACTTTGTCATTTCGTTTGTAATTTCTACAATATTGATCCTACACCCTATAAAGTATATATATTCTGGGTCCTTATGAAAAGCGAAGTTCAAAACCGGCTGTCCGTCTGTCTGTTGAAATGGGTTTTCCGAAGCCCCCAGATATGATGGGGATTTGGTTGGGGTATCTTTATGTCAGGTATTCTTATTATAATTTTGCTATTGAAATTCAGCCAGATCGGTCCACAAATGGCTGAGATTTGAGCAAAAAACCACGACTACCTCTAATTTTTTACAAAAATCCCTTGTGTTTGTTGTATTTTTATTACTTTTTGCTGTATATCTGGGGAACGGCAAAAGCCAAAATTTCCAAATTAGGTACACACATTTAGGTTGCCAATACACACCATCCTACAAAATGTGGGCGGAATTGGAGAAGTGGGCGTGGTACCTCCCGTACAAAAAAAATTAAAAATTGTATAAAAACCTAAATTTTACGGCTGCCATAAGTCCTATGGATATGACTTATATACCAAAATATCGGACATTTTTAGTAGAACATATTTTATAAAAAAACTCGGGAAATCGGTTCAGATACAAAAAAGTTATGACCAAAATTTTTTTTAAATACCCACTTTCGGGAATCATAGATCTCCTTGAGTCCAAGCTTTACAACTCAAGTAAATGGTAAATTTTTTCTTCAACACGTCGGTATATAAATCTGTCAAATCGGTTAAAAAATGGCTGAGTTACAACCGAAATACTGAATCCCCAAAAATTACTCTTTTTTATAATTAAATTTGTTAAAATATATGTATACAAGTATATATAAATGTTTATATAAAAATATAATTTAAGTAAATGGTAAAATTCTTCCTTAACACGTCGGTATATAAAAATATCAAATCGGTTAGACAATGGGTAATTTATGAGCAAAATACTCCAAAAATGGGCTAAAAAACATAAAAATTTTTATAAAAACCTAAATTTTAGGGCTGCCATATGTCCTATGTATATGACTTATATACCAAAATGTCGGAAATTTGTATGAGTTATAACCGAAATACTGGGGTCTAATCACCGCATACGATATCGAGCAAAATTCATCGAAATTATTTATTTTGGTATCTTGAAACTCGATATCGAATGAAATGTATTGAATTTGAAATAATAGCATTCGACATCAAGTAACTCGACATTACATTTATCGAGTTTTCATTCGATACGCCAGTGTCTATCGTATGCAAAAAATTCAATAGTTTATTCGATACGATAGTATCGAATGCCCTTTTTATACCCTTCACCGAAGGTAAAAAAGGTATATATAACTGTAATTTCTACAATATTGATCCTACACCCTAAAGTATATATATTCTGGGCCCTTATGAAAACCGAAGTTCGAAACCGGTTGTCTCTTATTTTAAAAAATATTTATCAGTTTTATTTAGTTTTTGTCTAGTTGCTCTGTATTTTGCTCGCACAATGGTGAAGGGTATATAAGATTCGGCACAGCCGAATATAGCACTTTTACTTGTTTTAATTGTGCTTATTTTGCAGTTTTTACATATCAAGTTTTTTACTTCAATTTTTTTATTTTATTCCTTGAGCCATTATCTTACCTAATTTTCTTAACACATACTTGTATTTTGCAAGGGTATGAAAAACGCCCAAACGAAACGTAAAACAAAAGTTGTCAACAAAAGATAAATTAAAATTATATCTTATAATGGTGAAAAAGGCCCAAACAAATAATTTTTTATTGTTAAATTTTTATTTAATAATTCTTACAAAGAAGTTTTGGAACAAATCTAGACGCAGCTCCAAATAAAAAAATACGATAAAAAATTAAAAAAATAAAAAGGAAATAGGTATGTATAATTGGAAAAAGTTTCACAAACGCATATTTTTCGATTTAGGGTCCTTTAGAGTTTTTACATATAAAAATTAAATATAAAAAATATATGTAGCAAGTAAATTTTATTCTTTTTTTAAAAAATGTATGTATGTAGAAGCATTTGTATATCATACACTACCAAGGCGAATTCACTTTACAGTAGGGAATGGTAAATGAATTCAAAATCGATTTTTGATCGACTTTTTTTATTTCGGTTTTTGAAATCGATTAAATGAAGCTTAAAATCGATTTAAAATCGATTTGATTTGAGATTAAACCAGCATTTTTTTTTTGGCAACTACTAGAGAAATTGAACTCAGATTTTTACATTGTGTTTTTATGACTACTGTTTATAATTTGCCTGCAAAAATTGAAAATGTGTAAATTTTAAGATGGCTTTTAGAGGAACAATTGTGATATGTATGTACATTTCACATATTAATATTGTGTTCTTGTGTAGTCAGTAAGGCCTGTCACATAAATCAATTCCGATCGAAAGTGATTTCGTATCTTGCTTTACATAAAATAAAATCATTTTTGATCGAAATTGATGTCTGTGACAAACCTAAATGTATGGATAGTATTTCAAAGGATTATGACAATATTTCCTGATCGGTGGCGACTGTTTGTTCGCTTAGTTACTATAAGTTAGTTTTAAACAAAAAACGTTTGCATGTCGTTGATGTCGGAAAGATTCAGATTTATTTGGACTGTTTTGTTCACTGTCCATTGATGACTTTAATTTCTGAAGAACAAGAGCCCTTATATTAAAGTTGAAAATATACCAAGGATAATAATAGGTTAATTCGTAAAACTACAACTTTAAACTTGGAAAACTGCGTAAACATATCACCTAAACACATATGTACGCACAAAAAATCTCAAGTTGTATTGTGCATGCCATGCCCATAACTTATCGATTTAATTAAGATTAAAGTTAAAAATTTCCAAAACTTTGATAAAAATAAAAAAATCGATTTCAGTATAAAATCGCATACGTAAATACGGTTGCAAAAAATCGATTTTCGATTGGAATCGACGTCGATTTACCATTCCCTACTTTACAGGTGGCATTGAAACCACAGCTGAGCTACTTTTAGATAAAAATATCAAAAGTTGCTTGTCACCTTTTACGCTACCATATAAACTTTTACTAAGGAGCATTTTTAATAACATACTTATTCAATCATTCATTATGTACTAAAGTTCCAAAAAAAGTGAACAGCTACAAAATAACAAATTGTGTTTTTGTGGGTATTGACTTAAAATTCTGTTTTAATAAAAATGTTTATATATAATTTTTTGATGTAACGCTTAAAAATATGTATATAATAATATTTACTTCTTTATTTTAGGCGCACCCTTGAAAAATGCTTCATTTGTTGCGCAGACCTGTTTGTTTATACAACCTCTTCTTTAATGTTTAATTGAAAAGTCGCCATTGTGTGTTTTGAGCCTTTAAAGTTTAAGAATGTATAACAAGGGTCAATATTGGTTTTAATATTTCTTAAGCATACATTTTTCAAAATTAAAATGTTTTACAAAAATTCTTTTGGTTCTCTATATCGTGAACGCCCATTTAAGAACCTTTGGTTTTTACTATATCTGGATTCAGCCTAAAAGTTTTCGTTTATTAAGTCTGATCTCTCACTCACTTTTTATAAACTCAGACCTTATGACAGAAAACTTTCATAGTGTGAACAGAGACTTTTAAATAGTTCGTTTTTTAACCAGTGGCAATATGGTTTTAGGGCAGTGATAACCAAGACCCGAACTAACCAAGCCCCGAACGCACGCACACAAAGATATAATGTACTTGTGTGCGGTCGCAGAGACTGATGATAGTCTAATGTTTTGAAACGAACAAAGTTTTTATATATGTACATGTGAATTGCCGACCGTGTCTGTGTGAAAAATACGATTATTGACTGACTCGCGAGCCTATGGGGTGGTTATCACTGTTTTAGGGTAACGTGTTTTTAGCTGTCTCCGGATTGGAAAAAAATTTTCGATAGCCTATTAAAAATAAGAGTATCAAAACTGTCGATAGTTCGATAAAATTAAAACTTGTAGCTCTGCAGGCATGGTAGGAATGGGAAAAATATATCGATATATAAAAATATCGATACCTTAAAAAGAAATAATCGATATATATCGCCGATATTTAAAATACCGATATATCGATATTAAAATACGACTATCAAATTCGATATTATTTAAAGTCAGTCCTCATTTAATACTCGAGATTTTAGCCGTTTTTCAAACAATGTTTTTCTAAGAATTGGCATCACTGCATGTATCATATTATGATGTTGTTGTTTTAAACTTATATGAAGATCTAAAATGATCAGCATTTATAAGAAGAAGAATTAAGATAAAAAATCGTGGTTTTCACATTGCAGATTTCTAATAAAAACAGTAAAGTCAAACGAACTTGAAAATATTTATTTTATGCGGTTTTGGAACAATATATGTGCCTATATTTATTTATTTCATTCATTTATGCAATATCAAGCCTTAAGGCAGAATTAGTCTTTACTTTCTGTTCTATTACGAATCAGCTGACTTGTTTTTGTTATTAAAAAACCTATGAAATTGATTAGTTTTTCGGTTCTGTTACGGTTCAGTTTGTTAAAATCAAAAACATGTTAAGTATTTGTAAGTGACAGCAAAATAAATAATAAAAAATACATATTTACATTGAAATAAACTGTTTTTTGATTTTAAGAATTCATAAAATTTAATTTTTTCATATTTATGTGCATAAAAGTTATTAAAATAAAGCAATGAACGGTGCAAAACTAATAAATTTATCATAAATGGCTGATAAGTTACTACGGAAAAAGTAACTATTACAATTTCATAACAGAACGGCACGGAACAGAACAGAAACAGAAAGTAAAGACTAACTGAGCCTTTAGAGGCCAAAATAACAATATTACATTTATTTGGAATAATAATAAGATTTGTGCATATATATGGGTGTTTCCAAAGTAACGGTCGTTACCGATTTTCGGAGACTTTTAAAATAAAATTCCAACCTACCCAAATATGCCATGAGGACTGTTCCATTTTGGACTTACGAAAGTTCAAGCAACGGTAGCAACCGAAAGATTTCATAAAAAATTTAGTTTCAATACTTTTTTTGACCATTAAAAAAGTAACGGTCGTTACTTTATAAATGTGCTCTTTTCAAATGTCGGAAACAAATATCATGTATTGAACATTTTTTTTTAAAGTAACGGTCGTTACATTATGTAAAGTTAAAAGTTTTTTGTGTCTGAATTAATTCATTTATTATGAGTAACAAAAAAAAAAAAAAAAATATTTTTGTTACACTCAAAGAATTTTCTTCGCAATACTAACGAATTTTGACATTAATCCCATGAAAAATTGCATTATAAAGGAACCTATGCAGCGCTTCGTTGGATCAATGAAACCTGTTTCATTAAAAGGACTTAATGAAACATTACATCAGATCCATGAATATTATTCATTGGATTAATACTTTCAATAAAGTAAAATTTTTTTATTTTTTTTATTTTTTTTAATTACTTTTTTTTCTTTTTTCTTATTTTATTTTACTTTATTTTATTTTATTTTTTATTTTTTTTGTGTCTCTGGTGGGATTCGAACATGCAACCTCGGTGCTGATAGACTAGCTCACTACCAGCTAGTCTACAGGGGCAGTGTAGTTTTTGTATGAAAAAACTATGTTTTGTTCTCAATTAAGAGCGTAAATATGAGATTAAATTGTCCATAATAACAATAACAACGTTGATTGAAAGTGGATTGAAAGTTTTTGTTTCATTACTATAATGACATTTTTATTGTCATAATGAAAATTTAAATTTATGAAGGCAATTATTGAAATATGTTGCTTTTATAAAAAAAATTTTTGATTTCATAAATTTAATGGCATACATGTAACATTAGATGTATGAAATTATTAAATCTTACATTTTTTAAATAACAATTAAACATTTTTTTAAGGAAACTATAATTTTGTATTAATTTATGAATATAGTTATGTTTGTTTATTGATTTTTTGTGTTCCCAATTAAAATTTTTTGTTTTACTTAGACAAACTTAAGTTTTCATATATCCAATGAAAATTTTTAACGTAATTACGAAATCTAATGAAGCGATTTTAACGAAAATACTTCATCAAACCTATGAAATTCCATTTAGACAATGAAAATTTTCATTTACCCAAGGAAAACTTTTTTATGAAAATGATTCATTAAATATATGAAGCATTTTTCTTTCAGTGTAGTATAAAGAAAATTAAAGTTAATCTTTCGGAAAATGACTGATGCCTTTATACTGTATAATATGGGCAGTTCCAGCGAAAAGTCTACTTTTCGTAACGTAACGCCAGAAATAATTTAAATTGTTTCTCAAAAAATTTTATATGTAAAGTTTACTTTTTTATATGTTGGTGTAAAGCGCAAATAGCTCTACATTTAGTAATAAAAGGGATAACGGTTAAACAACATGGTCCTAAAATACAACCTTATTTGCATTCTGGCGTTACATTAAAAAAAGAGACTTTTCGCTGAAAATGTACTTTAAAACGAGCAAAGATTTTTAAATAAGATAGCTTGAAAAATAAATCTATATAAGTCCAGAGTTTACTAAAAAGGTTTTTATACAAAACGTCTTGCTTGATTCAGTTTTGTAATCCAAGTCAAAATCAACTTCCGTTTTTTTAACGTCACGCCAGCGCATATTTTTGCTTATATCTGCAAATACTTAGCGTCGTTCATTACTTCATTACTTTGTATATATAAAAACCCTTTTTACAAATTTGACTTCTTCATTTTAATTTTTTAGATTTTTTGGTACAAATATCCCGACACGTCAAAATAATAGTTTCATTTTTTAGCATACACATACATATACATACAATTTTTTAATTTGGTAATAGTTCCAGCAAATAATAAATATCGATTCGATATATATCGATATATTTTTTCAATTTGCCCATCCCTACAGCATGGGGCTAGATATTGAGTGTTGAGTTTGTCGTATGTGGTATTTGCTGAAGCCATTTTCAAACTTCAAACTCAATTTATTCGAAACTATCGAAATCAACATACGACAATAAAATTATCAACCGACGATATGTATACATATTTTATTATTTTTTTTCAATAAATTTATGAACTAACCCCGTAGCAAAACCTTTTTTACCCAGAATAAGGCTAAAACTGTAAACTTTACTGCAACCATCTTCTCCTAGTACCTCAAATTATGTATTGTGAAATGACTCAATAAGGGTATTCACGTCACAAGTTGCACCCTTGCAAAAAAGCAAAAGTGCAAAAATAAAACAACAACAACACAGACAATTAGTTGTGCGTAAATAATTGTCTTTGTGTTTGTTGTTATATTTTTGCACTTTTCCTTTTTTGCAAGGGTGCAACTTGTGACGTGAACACCCCCATTGTACTTTATTTTACAATATAAATGGAAATATTTTCCAACTTTATGATATACTTTAATTTAATAAAATTTTATTTATGATTCTTTATGAAACATGCAAAGAATTTGAAATAAAATTAATTGATTGAAACCATAAATGGATGTAAAAAAAATTCTACTATAAATTAAAAAAAATCATTCTTTTACTATTCCTCCAAGTTCTATAAAATTGTAATTGTTGTCTCCCTTTCAACAAGCCAAATGCGTACAAACATACCGACAACAAAATATAAATAAAAGTTTAAGCAAATAAACAAAAACACACACACAATAACAAAAAAAAAAAAAACAAATTTCCGAATTTAACCAACCGTATATTTTTAAACAAAAAAGAAAAACGGAAGTTCTATTGACAGATAGATGGATGTGTTAAATACATACATACAAATTTTTTGTATGGATATAAATAGTAATCGAACATGTGTGACTAGCTTTGCTTTTTTAACAACCTGCATTTAAAAAGTACACAGGGTAGATGTTTTATATACATATTTACCTAATTATAATCGTCTTGCCTCCAAGTCTCGGTCCCTGAATAACCACAACAATGTTGTTAACTCTTCATGACCAAATGTATAATAAAATGGTAAAATAAGATTTATAAACACAAATATTAATCTTAATTGCAATTAAACAAGTTTTTTTACAATAAAATTGTAAATAAGAGGTAATTCACTATCTAAAATAAAAATGTTTAAAAACAACGCGGTAGTATTTTTATACCCTACACCACAGGTGGAAAGGGTGTATATACAATTGATCTTAACCCTATAAAGTATGTATGTATATTCTGGGTGCTTCAAGAATGTCCGTCTGTCCGTCGAAATGGGTTTTTTTGGGGACATTTTTTTTATATACATATTAACATCACATATAGCCCCGAAAAGTTTAATATTTAAATTCATCCAGATCGATCAATAAATGGCGTAAGTCAGACGACTTGCCAAAAAAAATCTGACTCATTTTTTGTTTTAGGTATCGAACTTTTTTTTGACAAATCTTACGACTCAATTTGACAGTGAACCCACCGGCTTTAGCAACATTATGACATTAAGGGCTAATAAATCAACGCAAGTTAAACTCTGTTTTTAGTTTAATATGTGTTTGAATCAGCAAATCTATAACTCAGTAAACATTTAAAACATTTCTAAACGCATAAAATTGGACTTTTAAACTACCAATACAAACCATATGAGTTTGACAACATTTATCGTAGTGCTGCCACATTATTTTTTTTTGCACTACACATAATATATGACGCACTGATTTACAGCTGTTAAGTTTAAACTACATTTAAATTTAAGGTAAACGTTAAAACATTCACTGATTTATAAGCCATAAAACTGATTACACAGAAAAAACCCAAAATTGGTTGCAATTATTAAATATGTGATATTAATTAAAAAATTAATTAAATTTGCACCAGTAAACAAATAAATAGTATCAACTAAACTCAATTAATTCTCTTGATTAAACGTTTATTTTACTTGGCTATATTTTTAATTAAAACTGATTTTATTTTTGATTAATGCTTATATTTAAGAAAATGTTTTCTGTGTACTCTTCAAAAAAAAAATTTCTTCAAAAACTTTTACTACCTGCTTCGAAACTTCGAATGTTAACGGTTGCATAAAAGAGTTCTATGAAAAGCTCATAGTTTGGCTAGTGGCTACATTTCTTTTTCATTTTTTTTTTTTTGGCTTAACAAGATGAAAAATGGCTAAACTTAGCTACTAATTGACTTAATTGGCAACACTGTACGAGAAAGACCATTATAATGCAATTACGTTTTTTTACATTTGCTTAAAAGATTGACGATGACGTTCTTTTTGTTGAATAAAAGCTGTAGACATAGATTTTTACAGGGGAAGTTTTTTTAAGGTGGTAAATTGTGCGTTCACTTTAATTGTACACGAGCTTGTTTGGGTGTCAAACTCGCAACACTTGGTTTGGTTTGCTTTGGTTACTAATAAACGCTAGAAATTTTACGTTTTAATCGAAACAAATGCCGGCCGGCAATTATGACGAAATATTGTATATACAAGTAAGTGGCGTCATTGTTTTTTTAATTTTTATAACAAAGAAAAAAACGTGCTTAAAAATAAATAATGCGTGTTTTTTTAATTTATACTTTATTTGTCCTTATTTTTTATGCACTGATGAATTGCTTTTAGTTTTTAAAAGCTAGTACAGTGTTATCTCACTTAGCGGACACATTTCGTAGGCGAACATCCCCTTCGACAATTTAACCTGGTTCTAAAGGAGAGCAGATCCCATTCTCCTTGTACGGACACATTTAAATTGTTCCTATGGTGTCCGATTATTAGGGATTCCACTCTACATGTTTTATTATTGTTAATTATCTCTTAACTTGATACAGGGTTTTGTTTAAATACAATCTACTGGATCTATATGATTCGAAAAAATGCTACGTTTACCATGTCGCATATAAATAAAATTATGTATATGCATGGACTATATTAAAAATTTTTAATGACCTAAAATTGTAGGAAACATTGAAACAACCTTAATATACGTGTGTGAAGATAAATATGAAAAGTTAAATTAATTTTTTTTAAATATCGCATGCGATAAAAAGAATATTAAAAAATATCGCATGCGATAAAAAATATTATTAAGAAAATACGACTATTTACACGGAATTTTGAAGATTTTATGATTAATCAATCATTTTTATTTAATTTCCTGAGATCGAAGAATTTGGACAGTGGCCGTATCCCCCACAGATCACTTTCATGAGAATTTCACTCTGTCAAATTTTCAAAAATGTATACAAATTTTCACAAATACAATTTGGATATAGTGCTTATAGGTTATTAATGTTAAATAAAAATGATTGATTATTCATAAAAATTTTAAAATTTCGTATTAATAGTCGTATTGTCTTTATAATATTTTTTTATCGCATGCGATATCTTTTAAAATATTTTTTTCGCATGCGATATTTTACAAAAATGAATTAAACTTTTCATATTTATCTTCACTTACATCCTAATTATGTATTTTCACTATCCTTAAAGTTGGGGTCATTCCATATTTGGAGCTTAACTATGTACTTAGCTATTGACTTTCTAGCTTTCAGAGTTTGTTGAAGTAAAGCGATATCGGAAAACATTTGGTAAAAGTAAATTACAGGCCGTAGATATTTCCAAAAAGTTTGATTGGGTCTACCATAGTACTTTTTTATACAAGTATACCGCAAGAATCCATGGTTTCAGATTTTTCCTAATGCCTATTTATTAATTGTAAAATTTCTAAAGCTACAAACTCTTCCGGATGACAGTGGCATTTCCTAATCCGAAACACTTAGTATGACTATTTATTGATAGCCAATATATCAATAGTTTTTCTCTCCTTTGAAAAATAAATGGATTTGGTCAAATACCTCTTTTTCTTTGAATGATAGCCTTAAATATTTAATGTTAAAACATGTTTTGAGCCTTTAATAATATCCAGTTTTACCTTTCCATAAAAAATTTCTATTAGTTATAACTGTCTTTTTGTAAATGAAGGTGTCGTTTCTCAGAATATTAATTACAGGACAGACATATTACGTAGTTCAGGTGACGACTTCTTAGTCACACCCGCTTTGGTTACACATATACGGATTCTTGGTCTGAATCTATCAGACTGTCGGGAATAAATAAGGAAAGCGATGTAACTTTATATGTGAATAAACAGGCGGCTCTCAAATGTCACTTGTTCACACCTTCAAATCGAAGCTAGTCGCGATTGAAAAATAGCTCTTAACAGTGACTTCTTGATTTGAATATGTCAATGGCAATGAAATTGCTGACGAATTTGCACGACTTGCACGACCTTGCTGACGAGCAGCACTAGATTTAACAGTCAGGTAGGTCAAAATCTATACACCTTTGAGCCACTATCATATTGACTGCCAGATACTTAAGGCACAGTGGCATAATGTTGGCGTTTCCAAATCTAGCTTACTTCTGGGGATGAGAAGACAAAAGCCTGGGAATCCTAATCGGTGTCATTACATAACATTAAATTATCAGTTATATCAATCTATCTTCCATATATATATAAAACAGGATGTGTGCATGTATGTAACGTATGGACTCCAAAACGGCTGGACTGATTTTGACGAAATTTTCAGGGAATCTTCAGGCGGGTGACACTGTGAAGTCTGATTTTTGATTTTGATTTTGGTCTGCGGGCGGATGGGCGCGGCAAAATCCAATTTTCATATTGCGCTACCAGAAAACGGCTCCATCGATTTGACAAATTTTTCTTTCAAATGTTCGTATCTTTTTAACGGATTATACAAATCGAACGCAAACGCATAATTTGGACAGGACAACGTATGTCGGGTCAGCTAGTATTAAATAAAATGGATTGGGATATCCCAGATTTCTGCAGACATCATCAGGGGGGCTACTCTCTATTGCGATGCCAAAGAAAATTGTAGCAAATGTAGCGATTGCTACTCTTCAATACGTCTGCGCATGTGTCTTTCGCATCTTGTAATTTTTTTTCTTTTCGTAAATCATCACTTTATTTTATTTAAATTTTCCAATTTCAAATATTTTTACACACTTTGGCATTTCATTGCTGTGAATCCGCGCCATCTTGAATTTTAATTGCCACTATCGCTTCATTTTCAGAAAATTTTGCGAAAGTGAAAGAGAGTACCAATTTGGCATTTAGCTTTCGCATCGAAATTGTTTTCGCATCGCAATAGGGAGTACACCCCCAGATTTATCGTCGACATAAGGTGGCAATTTGCTATAGGCGGGACTACATAGAAAAAATTCTCAAAAATTGTTGACCAATAAAAGCATTAATAAAAAATAAAATCAGGTTTAATTAAAAATTTAATCAGGTGTATTAAACGTTTAGTTGATACTATTCATTTGTTTACTGTTGCAAATTGAATTAATTTTTTTCTAATCACAAATTTTTAATTTAAACAAATTTTTATTTATTTCTGTGTTATAAGAGGTACTTTTTAACTTCTCTTTAATTTTCTCTTTAGCTAGATAAACCATTTATCTCTTATTTTTTCTGGTAAAGGGACCTACAATGGACCTCAGCAATCTCTAAGTAGACTTGATATGCGCAAATATTTTCATAACACTTTCCTAACCTAACCATTTTCAGAAAATTAGATTCAAAACCTAAGGACTCTCTGCTATTTATCTTTAGGTACTCCAAACTTTGAATAAAAAATTTCAGTTACAAACTCTCGGAATATATATTTTTTCTAAACGTCCCACCAGGAATTAACACTTTTGTATATTCGGAAAATAAATTTCAAAATTTATTTTTGTTTTAAATGTTAGTTAAACGAGTCACTTTTGCTCTAGCATTCTAAAAACAGGCAGTTAGTTTCACTGTGTAACCAGTGACAATCAAACGAAACCAACAGAGTTTTTAAATTTGAATTCGTTAAATGGATTTAACAATTTGTTAACACATAATTATTTTGTTTTATCAAACTGGCTGAGCATAACTTTGGTCTATAAAAGATATGTATGTATATGGTTCTAAAAACTCCTATCTATGAAAATGTTAGTACAGTAGAATCTAGATAATTCGTAATCGCAAGAGACCGGCCATTTCTTACGAATTAAAGGGGTTTTTGATTTAGCGGGGTTTCGATTTAACGGGGTTAAAATAAAATAAATACGAATAAACGGTGTTTTTCAATTTATTTACTAAAACGATAAAAAAAAAACAAAAAACAATTGTTAAAAATAAAATATATAAAAATTATACATAAAAATTATTCATGTAACAAACTGATCTTAAGAAAATAAATCCACACACAAGCAAAAACTCACGCAAAAATAAAATAGTGGTAAACAAAAAATAATTGTTTCCATGTTTTTGTTGTTTTTATTGCGAATTAGATATAAGTGTTATGCTAAGTTCACACTTCGGTTTTTAAACGCGTTTAAGCAAAATGTTGATTTAGCTAATCAAAGCCGTTCACATTACATTTGAGATGATTAAGATGACAGATGATTAAGAAAAAAAAAACACACAAAAAAAAATCAAACAAATTTATATTTCTTTAAAGTATAAAAAATGGATAAAAACACTTTTATAAAGTTATCAGAAGATTATTTTAATCATTTTAATGATGAAATTGTGAAAATTTATGAATTACTTAAGAAAAATAAATAAAAACATTAAGCAGAAATCATGGCCGTTTGTACACGACATGTTGGCGATTCTACATTATTAGGTATGTTCAGTGGATTCTATGTGGTTTATGAAGTGATTTAGTTGTAATCATGTCGATTTGAAGTGATTAACAAATCACTTCAATGTATGGGTAATAATCTCGATTTTGAAGTGATTAGAGCTTAATCACGTTCGAGCTGCTTAAACGCGTTTAAGAACTCAAGTGGGAACATAGTATTAGTTAGCAAACAATTACGATTTATAAGAAGTAAAAAGATAAGAAGAAAGAATTAACGAGATTTGTTCAAGGGACCTGCAGTTTATTACAAATTATCGGGAAATACGATTTATCGTAGTACGAATTATCGGGATTTGACTGTATGTTTCTCTCGAAAAATAAATCAAAAACACATACAACCGAAAAGACGTTGCCGCAAGGTAAATTAGGTTATTTCAAGAGCATGTCATTTTAAAAAATTTCTCTAATTCCATGAAATAGATTAATTAAATAAGAATTTATTTTATTTTATAACTCAATTAAACATTTTACACTTATGCATATTATGATGTTTAAGAATGAAGTATCATGTTTGAAGTTTTAATTTTTTTATGACATTTTCTTACAAAAATAAGCATATAAATAATAGATAAAAATATAAAAAATAAGAATTTTTATGTCGATACATGATATCAATTTGAATGCCAATATGACTTACTTATTTTTTTTTTTACTTTTGAATTTGTTTATCTAATTTGTTAACGACATCTTCTTCCTCTTATTTCTTCAAACTCTTTTTTTTTAATGCGGCAGTTGTCAACGCATAGTTTGACCTTTAACTGAGTTTCATTGTGTCTTGTCGACTGCATCGATTGACACACGCCAGTTCTGTTAAAATCCTGTTTTTTTTTTTTGCAAAAGAATAAAAATTGCAGCTGTCGCATATTTTTTTATTTAGACTACAACTTTTTTTTGTATAGATATTCCATACAATTAACTGATTAAGAATGAATAAAAAAATTACCTAATAATAGAGATTTGTATTTTTCTTTTTTGCGGTGTCAATACAATAGATTTGAATCAAACTACATAAGTTAAAATTTTTCATTAAAAACGAATACATCTGCGTTATGAAATTATCTATCTCTCTTTAAAAAAAAATTTGATATTTAAATGAGGCTTAATGTAGTTCAGTAAATTTAATTTTCATTAAATTATTTTTAATGAAGGAAGGAATTTACAACATGAAACTTGGGTCGAATTTACATGTTTCGAGAATAACCACATTCCCATCATCAGAATTCTTTGTCGTTCTACAGTTTGTGCCACTGCGGCGCCTTCCAGTCTATAGGCACACATTAATATTAACCCAATGGTATAGTAAACATGTACAGCCAGGCCCACGATGTCACACGTTAACGTTCGCATAGAAAATTTCATTTAAAACAAAAACAAATTTTAGAAATTCGACACGAGTTCAATCCCATTACATTGATATTAAATAGCATCAATAGCCTGCTTACAGTAAAAACTGTCTTAAAATTTCTATCAACCGCAGACTTAACCTCTGCATTGTTGGCAAATCTATTACTACCGAACCATTTGTTCATCCTTGGAAATAGAAAATAGTCCGAAAGAGGTAAATCTGGCGATTAAGGTGCATTAGTGCAATTGGATTTGCAAAAGCGCAAATACAATTTCCGGTAGATTTCGTAAAATAGCTACAATATTTTACATTTGCTTTTTCACAGGACCATTTGCATTAAACACTGATTTTAACCATCGCAATAGCGTAAACGCGGCTTTCTCATCTTCAAATGATTTGAATTGCCCATCACTTTCTTAACCATTGCTAGCGTAGACTCCTCAATTTGTCGACCGCTACGTTGTTCATCTTGGCAGCTCGTCCGGCCTCGTTTAAAATCTGCCACCTTATATTTTACAGTCGTAACCGTAAAAAGAGCAGACTCTCCCAAAACAGGATAAAGCTCCGCTTTGATATTGATTGGATAGACCCCTTTCTTTCAAATGAAAGTGTTGACTTACGTAACGATGACCTTTTTTACATCTTTTCAAATTAACTGCAATTGTTTATTTTTGATTGTTTAAAAAAACATTTACTAAACAATGTGGCGCCTTGAAATTAAAAACAAAATGCATGTAACGCAAGTAGTTTTATTCAAGCTACTTCCGGTATCTTTACGTCAATTTTTAGGACCGCCCTCGTATTTATGTTCAAACATCTATCTGTGCATATTGTAAAAATAATTAGCCAATTCACAAAGTGTTCTATACTGCTAAGTACTAAAGTACTATTTTAGGCTAAACAGTACTGGGGGCAAATTACGGCATTCGATATCGATCGAATTTTCCATTTAAATTCTATTGTAATTTCAGCCTGTTGTTTTATCATATGATAAATTTGTTTAAATTTTTTTATTTAATAAGACTTTGTTAGTCGTGCTTAATTCCCAAATTTTATTCTTGTTGAAAACACTAAAATTTATTGTTGGAGAACAAGCTAGTTTCTATGCACATTTCACTGGTAATTTTTTATATTTTGTGAATAAAAGAAAATGAATTACTTAAAGTTTTAAACAAAAACCAGCTGAACAAATCTTTGCCGTTAGGAAAAAAAGGTATTAAGTCAGAAACTGTAAATTTTCGTAATCTAAAATTGAAAATAATTTAATTGAATTATTGTCTAAAGAGCAGATTATTACGATTGGAGGAAGTTGTCCTAGACTTAAAAATTGAGTTAAACACAGTCAAAAACTCAAAATGCATTTTTTTTGACTTAAGACCTTTTTGCCTAACGTCAAAGAAATATCACACTGAAAAGCATAGGAAAAAAATTTGTGTTGTCATAAAATATTTAATTATGAAAAATAAATATTGTAGATTTCGCCAGGCTAGGCAGTTAATTTTGAAAAATAAAACAAAATTTTTATGAAAGTCATAAGTTTTTTGCAAATTCAACTTACATATATGATATAGTAGACAACTTTTTTAATTGCCTAAATATTTAAATAATTTTTTTTTAAATATCTTGGAGTTGGCTTGAATTTTAAATAACTAGAATTTATTATGCATTGAAACCAAAAACTAATAAAAACGATAAACTCTATTTATGTTTTTTCTGTGTATAAAAAAATACTCATTCATATAATGATCTTTACATCTGTGGCAATAGGGAAAAAGTGCTTTAGTCAATTTTTTTAGTTTTGTAGGAGAACAATTTCACACTTCAAAGGTGATTTTTGAAAATTTACTCTTATTCTAATACGAGCCCTAACCGCGAAAATAACGTAAGCGACATCATTTTCAATTTTCGTTTTTTTTTTTTTTTTTAAATGACTGTATTGGCAACACTTGCATCATCTCCTAAAATGTCATGGTCACATAAGGTACCATTACGACTTTGTAGCAAGAACAATTTTATTGTAAGCGACAAATTTCATAAAAAATGTATATGAAATAAAAAAACTCTCTCCTGTGAAATTTGATTTTTTGCGCTTACTTTATTTTCGCGGTTAGGGCTCGACAGGCGCGGATCCAGCTTGAGCCTTAGGGGGGGGGGGGGGGGGGAATTTTGTATGATGCAAAAAATGAAAAATTTGTTTTTAAAAGTTTATTAAAAACAATATATGTATTAGGGTAAGTACTTTTTACAATTTTTGAGAATATCAAATTCTTCATCGCATAGCCGTATAGACCGTGAAAAAATATTAAGAAATTATGTATTACTTTTTCGCGATCGTGAAGAAAGTTTCCGCACCAAACGCGATAAAGTTTTGAATTTCAATTTTTCTCCTTACTATACAAAACTAACATTTCATTACAAAATTTTAAGTATTTTTTATTAATTTCATGAATATAACAAAAAATTACCATTTGTAAGGAAGAAGGGCGCCAAAAAAATCGCGACTCTATTTCGCGGTTTTTTAATAAACTAAATTTTAATGGCAAATGATAGATGTTGTGATAGATGAGTTGTTTGGCGGATATATGAAACAGTGATAATTTTCAGCAGCGTAGTAATATATGCGTTCCGCGCATTAATCTTTTTAAATAAGCAATTTATGATTGCCTTGTGAGGCAAATTTAGACAGAACAGTCTATCTTCTGTCATTGTTGATCCGAGCCATGTTTTTATTCGACGAAGGGAAGGAACTGACCTCCCGCTCGTAGCTTTACTGACGAGCATTGAAACGAAAATTTGAAATATTTTTCTAAGATTTGGGTAGATATCTTCATTACAGTTTATTAAAGCATCTACAACGTTATCTGATAGATCAGGCTCAAGTTTAGATGTTAGTTGGTGTTTATCTCTTTTATCAAATATAATCAGCTCATCAGCTAGTTGTGGTTTTAACAGTTTTGTATCTGTATATGAGTTGATTACTCTTTGAGGTAGAAGTTTAGGTATGTTTAATACATTTGGGATATCTGTTGGGAAAGTTGTTATGAGATCTTATAAATTAAATAAGAGGAATGTAACCTACAACTCGGTAGTAATCTTCAACATTTTGAATGTGATTATTTCGTTCAAATCTTGTCTTCTCGATAGGAACCTCGATTTGAACGCAAATAACTTTAACTTTTTCAAAAATCGCTTTAAATTGTTCTTCCTTCGGCTTTATTTATTTTTTCTTCAAGGCACATGATTAAAATTTTGATATGGCTTGATCTTTTTTGAAGATCTTTTTCTTTCTTTTGTAAAATGATAATAATGGTGTTTTCTTTTCTACAAAAAATGTGACCATTTATTTAAAAAAAAAAATGCAATTTGGTTTATGTTTCTTAAAAATTTTGCTCCCGTAAAGGGTGGCTTGCTTTATTCTAAAAAACTCACCCTTTTCGGGAGTAAAATTTTTAAGAAACAGACACCAAATTGCATTTTTTTAAATAAAATGTCACATTTTTTTGTAGAAAAGAAAACACCATAAGTGGCTGTGTTACGATAGGTATCACACTTAATATGTATATTCCGCTAATAAATTCAAAAGTACTAAGTGAGTTCCTTAATATAAAGGTAGAGATATCAGCTTTCCACTCAGATATTTTTTTCAAAGCTATATGATGGATACTTGTTGCAAAGTGTAAAATTGAGTCGTGACGGTCCACCCATCTTGTCTCGCATAATGTAGGGAGTTTGGCTCCCAAAAACTTTGCTAAAACTGTTTTTCGCTTGGGATGATTATATTTAAAAAAATTTGGTCGTTTCTTTAACAAATGATACAAGTTTTTGTAATAATGGCACTTTATTGCTTTTAGAAATTGAGTTGTTCGATTTATGGGAATAGCAATGCGTTTTTTTGCATTTGTCGCTTTTCCAGAAATTTTGAACAGCTCCATTTTCAGCTGACATCAGAGGACACCCATCTGTTCCATCTCCTACAGAATTTTTTAGGTCAGGACCAAAATTTGTCAAAGCTTTAAGAACTATTGATGATAGTGCCTTCGCATCAATTGACATATCAACGTCATCAATATCTTTTGAAGCCTCTTCAAATGCGTTTACAACAAAGCCAATAAATTCTTCCCTAAAAACTTTTTGTTGTATGTTGAAATATCTTAAAGATAAGGAAATCTGGCTTTTCCCCGACAAATCACTGCTTTCGTCAAAAACTATCAAATAGAATTTTGATTGATATAACACATATATACATAAATATTGCAAATACTAAGGCTTTTTAATAATTAAAACGCACGCATTATCAAGTCAAACGTTTAGTCTTTGGATAAAGATGGCACCTGCTGAATTGAATGTAGAATAATGAGTAATTGAATACGGTAAACTATGTTTCATTGGAAATATCTAATAAATAACTATTAGGATTATGATATGGAGATTTATTGAAAATCGTTAGAGATTCAATAAAAAAAATAAAAAAATACTTATTGAAAAAATTTTGTACATTAAAAAAAAATATTATTATTGGGAATTCTTGTATTATCGAAATTAACAAAACATATTTGTATAATTTACGGGGGGGAAATTTCCTTATTTCCCCCCCCCCCCCTGAATCCGCGCCTGGGGCTCGATATAATCATCACTTATCTGCGGTTATAGTTTTTTTAAATTTTAATTCCTAAAAATTTATGTTGTCATAGATCGGAAGTTAATTTAATTTTTTATTCCAAATGTTATTGCATATTGAAAAAAAGATAAGCTTAAAGTCATTTTCCTATAACTTCTTAAAAAATCGTACAAATTGGCCATGTAAACTTTTGTGCGTGAAGATCTAAAAGGTGCCATTAACTCAAATGTAGCTTAAGTCAACTTAAGCAATGTTTCCCTTTTTTCCCAGATATTTATTGTAATTTGTTGGCTTGATTAAAAAAAAAAAAAAATAAAGTGGTGGTGAAAGTAATTTATGTTAATGTGTACATTGTGTTGTTCTTCTGTTCATAAAAAATTTGCATAATTTTCGTTTTCAAAATTTTGCATTTGCTCTAAATACAAAAATTGGTTTTTGTGTTTTGAGGCTAAATTTCGTATCTGTTTTGTAAACCAAATACATACATATAGCTTTTGTTAATTTAAATGTAAAAAAGCAATAATAAATCATTTCTTTTTTGATAAAAAAAAATGTTTGCAATAATTTTATTATTTTTTATTTTGACCATTTTTTTCAATAATTTATATTTTTTTCTCTTCATTATTTATTTTTTGAATCTTCATATATTAAATAAAAACTAACAATAACACTGTGCTCGAAATTGCACAGAAAAAATTATTTTTCCAATTCAAACAAAAAATTTGTAGAATCAAACAATTTTTTGTCTGAAATCGGTCCTATAAACAAATTCGCATATTCAAACAATTTATTTGCATTTTGTTTATTGAAAAAAAAACACTGATTTTTTCAAACAAATAATTTAACTGAATCAAACAAAAAGTTTACTGAAATTCATATACTAAATTTCAAAATCAAAAAAAAAAAAGGTTTTTGCACAAGCAATGATGCGCACACAAGCAGGCACTGTATTAGAAGATGATGGCAGAGAGAGCAGAGCGGCCGGCTGGCTTTGAGACACATTTTTTTGTTGGAATAATTTTTGAACGAAGTCTTTTTTTATACACACAATGTTTTTCGTCATCACTCACTGTTGCTGTATCCTTTCCTTTGCTAATGAAGAAGAAATGTAACCCAAAAACGGCGACAGACCGACTCGATATGTTTTCGTCATCATTATATTTTTGTATTTGATGTATTTAAGCAAACAGTTTGAAAAAATTGAATACGGGATTTTGGTTTTTTTTTAACCAACTTTGAAACCAACCAAAAATTTATTTTGTTTCTTATAATGTTGTTGTTGTTTCTGTTGTTTAAAAAGTTGTTTAAAAATTTTTTTACAAACAAAAATTTTAATTGAATCAGTAAAAAAATTTGTAGAAATTAAAAAAATTTTCAAACAAGCGTTTGTTTGAAAATAATTCGGCAATAATTTTTTCTGTGTGGCACTTTATTTTTAGACAAGCCGGCTAACTAAACTAAACCGTTTTTGAGTTACGCGAATATATGTTGAGCAACCTCCTCCATTTTTGAAATACTTTATTTGATGTCCTGCCACAGCCGGACGTATACTCCTTAAGCAAATGTTGCCGCCATCATTTAAATTATTTCGAGCTGGTGGATTCGGATGCAATTCGAGCCTTTTTAAATATTTTACAACATATTTCGTAATCATAGTTTTAACTGATGACACACTGAGATCCTTTGAGTTTTTAACGTACCAGAAGACATGTGTGATTATTTAAAAAAGTTTATTATGGCGGCTTTGAAAATTTTCGATATTAGAGGCCGAGGCAGTGTCCAATTACTCAAACGTAGCACCAGTGCCCATGTTCTGTAACTCTCGCGTCGAGAAAGTTTTCTATTGAAATGTGTGAAATGAAACAAAAATGCCATAAATTGAAACAAACAGCTGTTTTTCTCACTTAACTGTGTCTGTAACTTTTTTTTGGCGAGTACAAGCTGTCACGTAAGGCAATTACTCGCCAATTTACAGAAAAAGTGTGTCTGTAACATTTTGGTGAGAAAAGTTCCCGCTTTGAAGTGTCAAATAAACTCACGAATAAAAATGGGACGAGAAACAATTTGAACACTAAAAAACAATTAAAAATGCAAAATGCATAGAATAATAATAATAATATTTTGTTCTTGGCACATTTTTCATTGTTTTATTATGTTGCTTTTAACATTTTTATAAAATATAAGAATGTCTTCAAAGCTCATGTGCAAACATCAAACATTAAAGTCGCTCTTAACACAATTTGGTATAGCCGACGGTTGTTTTTTCGCCGCCGTCGTTGAAAAATTTAAAATTTTAGTAAATTTTGGTCGCCGTCAGCGATATGTGTTACTGGCGTTCTGAACATCTGCATTGTTACGTCGGCTTCGAGTGCAATATTATGACATTTATAAGGTAACGACGTAATCTCTTTTGATAGTTTTCGACATGAGTTACAGACACACATTTTTCTCACTTTTCGAGAAACTATGGAATATTTTGTTTCACATCTTTTCGATGCAAAAAGTTCTCACTAAAGTTACAGAACATGGGTACAGATTGGCTTTAGGGCAGAGTTTTTAAGAAAAAGCTTGCAATCGAGTCTAAAGCTACGGTCACACTTGCCAAATATTTGACGAAAAAATCATATCCTTTAGTTCCAATATTTATTTTGATTATAATACCACATCTTACAATAAACAATTTTTGCTATGTCTAGTTGTATTATTACCTTTATTTTGTGATATTAAGACCATGTTAAATCGCACTTACTATTAACAAAAGTAGTGGTTACGCTTATTTGGTCAAATATTTAATAAGTGTGACCGTAACTTTAGAATTTGAATTATTTTTAGTGTCATTTAAGTTAATTTAGCTTTTATATGCAATTAACACGTTATAATTCTGCAACTGATGCAATTCTTGAAACTGTCAAAGCCGGGTAGCTTTCGAGTTGATTTCAAAGAACACGGGTCCATAGAGGGTCGTGAGAGTGACTTGTGGTCCTCTAAAATTGGTATCCTCGGATATTCAAGTTTTTTTTTTTTGCAAAAAATTATACTTAAGCTGACTTCCCAAAAATATGCTTAAATTTTAATTATCTCCCTTGTCTTCAGAGATATTCCGATAAAACGGTTTTTTGGGTTCATTTTTCTAGTTTTTTAATCGGGTGGATTATGTTTAATATATAGAAGGAAAGCAGACTTTAAGCAATGCATTTTTCTATTAGTATAGAGCTATATTCGAGGCGAATGTATATGCCTATAAAGGAAATATGTACATAAGAATACTAATTTTTTTGTTTCACCAAACGATTGCTATGTTTTTTCGCTGATAAAAAAATATTTTCTTTAGATATATGCAGTGTTGCCAAAACTTGGTGACCAAAAATGGCTAAATTTACGAAAAAAAATGGCTAAAAAATGGCTAAAACCTTTTTTAAACAAAACGCATTAAAATTCAATAACAAAACTAAAAATAATTCATTAAAATTTTTTTTACAATAAAATTGTAAATTGAGATCAATTTGTTACATATAAATAAACGAAAATTAAATATTTTAGCATTTAAAAAATTAAATCGTCGATAAAATCTGTGTCGTTATTGTTTATCTCATAGGAATCACTTGTGCCTATTAGTTTTAAACATTTTGAAGGTAAGTCGTAATCATGACAACATTTACCCAACCTTTTGAGTCCAAATCTATAATAAAAAATAAAAAAAGATAAAATATATTTTATTGGTATGGTAAAAATATTTACCTAATTGATAAAATCGAATTAACGGTTTCTAAATGTAACCTATTTCTCAAATTACTTTTAACTATGTTTACTTGGCTTAATGCCCCCTCTACTTCAGCATTAGACCATGGAAGTGAGAGCAAATGCAATACACTGTTGCATTTTTTGACATAAGGAGGTGTTACTTAGCTGCTTTTTTTTTGTGAAAACGGTACGTTTATAGCGATTTTCCAAATTTTTAAAAGTTGAACTAAATTCGTTTTAATTGTTCAAAATGTTTGTTTTACTTTTAGTAACTTTATGAATTTTTATAAGAAGATAAAAATTAATAATTTAAGAGAAAATCGGCAAAAAAAATTTTATGGCTAAACAAGTTGAAAAATGGCTAAAAAAAATGGCTAACGGCTAAACTCATTTTTTAATGGCTAAACCAAGTGAAAAATGGCTAAATCTAGCCACTAAATGGCTAAATTGGCAACACTGGATATATGTATATAAAAATGTTTATATTTTTCGAAAGAAAACGTAATGAGTATGCTTTTACAAGCAAGTTTTAGACAGTTTGACATTTGTTTCCCCCACATGCCCTATCAAAAAAAAAAAAATAAAATTTTTCAAACAAAAAAAATTAATTTAAGTAAAAAATTCTAGTAATTAAACACACCCCTCGTATTCAGAAACGATTATTAAATTTAACAAACCTATATTAAGGATAATTTTCATAGTAAATTTGTTCTTTAAACCTTTATTAAATTAAAAAAATTTTTGTGAATTCAGGCAACCAATTTTTATAAAATTAGAACAGTTGTGTTTTCTAATATGTCCATGATTTTCTGGACAAATATTTTTTAAAGTCGTTTTTCCGGTATTAAGAACTTTGAGTATTTGTTAATCAAAAATGGGGGTACTTTTTAGTATGTCTGTGAAGTTAAATTTTAAAATTTTTAACCCTAGACACATTCTGTTATGTTAACAGAATGATGTTAACCACTTAACAGATGCGTCCTAATTTCTGAAAAATGAGTCAACATGGGCGAAAACAAATGATTAGGATTAGTGGACAATACTATTCTCCATCGTTTTCCATCCCCAGAATTTTTAACAGAGCGAGTTGGAGCGATATATGTCCAATTTACTCTTTTGAATTCTCTAGGGGATGAGTCCAGATTTCTGGAAAAGAGTCAACGTGGGCGAAAACAAATGATTAGTATGTGTGGACATTACCATTTCCCATAGTTTTCCATCCCCAGAATTTTTAACAGAGCGAGTTGGAGCGACTTATGGCCAATTTACTCTTTTGAATTCTCTAGGGGATGAGTTCTGATTTCTGAAAAAGGAGTCAACATAACAGAATGTGTCTAGGGTTATAAATTTTAAAATTTTACTTCACACAAATCTTTTAGTCCAGTGTTTTAAGATCTTTTCGGTCTACATCACTTCAAAATTTTATTGTGGTATCTCTATCCATGTCTGATTCATGGAATGTCAAACAGTAAAATTATTTGTTTTATAGTGTAAATTAATGAAATGGCTTTCAATATGAGTAAAAATAGTAATTTTTAGATTTGACATTCTATAAATTTGACATAAATAAAGATACCATAATGAAATTTGGCAGTTATGTAGATTAACTGCCTGTTTTTAGAAAACGTAAGCAAGTGAGTGAGTGAGAAATTACATTGAAAACAACAATAAAAAACGAAAATTTGTTTTTGTTTTCAATATAATTTCTCACTCACTCACTTGCTTACGTTTTCAAAAAACAGGCAGTAGAACAGTGCTTTGAAAAACATCCCTCTCTTTGAATAAAAAAAAAAATTCTCAATCTTACTGGAAAGCATTTTTTTAAGTTAAGTTTTAAGTGCTTAAAAATATCAAAAGTTCAACTTTGACCTTTGAAGACTTCTCTCAAGCGAAAAAAAAATTGCAAAATTAAATCTATCGGTTCAAAAGTTAAAAATTTTTGGCTGATAAAAAACGATTTTCAGCCACTGTGCTTCGGTGGGTGGTTTTTTTCCTAAACCTTTGCACAGAGTTCTACCTACAGGCTGATGTTTCTGTCCCTTAATGTGATTTTGCAGCAGAGCAATTGATAAGCCAATGCCTTTTACAGGCCAACGACGATATAGTTTTTAATTTAAATTATTTCTATTTTACTGCTGGAACTACGTTAATTTCTTGTTGTAGATGATAAACTAACCATTATACTAACCTTAGGATTCCAAAATATAAAATAATGTTTCGCAACGTAAATTGGCGTCTAAGATTGTGGAATTTTATCCCAATGGAATATTTGTTGTAATTTGTTTCTAAAGACCGAATTCAATGGTAAAAAGCAGCTATCGAACGATGCTGCCGAGGTTCATACATATATGGTCTCTCGGAATAGAACCACAGTGTTTAAGGCCCAGTTAGCTGACAGTAACAGTAATGTAACGGTACAGTAAAAAAGCAAGAAAAATCAATTTATAACAGATTTAGACGCTACGGTTAAGTAACATCTAACTGCTAACCATAATCGTTCTAATTGCACTACATACAACAACATGAAGCGTGATGATTTGCAACGTTACTGTCAGCTAACTGGGGCTTAAGCCAGAAGAACATTTGCATATTCATGAACCTTTCGAAATTCATTGGCTCTTATTATTATTGAATAAAAACATTTTAAAAAAGTACATACATACCTCTAAATCTCTGCCCTGATATTTTAAGCAATATTAAAACCACTCGATAAACAACCATTTAAAATTTTTTTGTTTTTGCTGTTATTGTATTCAAAAGAAGTCGTACTTTCAAAAGTTTAAAAGTTTTTACCATTAATTAGAAACTAAAGTAGTGATTAAACTGGTTGGTTGTTGCACGGTCGACTTTTTGCCACCTATCACCCAACAATTAAAGCGCTCTTAATCCAACCAAAGAACGAGAAGCAAGAACAAGTTTAAATGCAGGGTTAACACGTACATACATACATATTCGTATGATACGACTTGTTGGTTTGGGATTCTGCAACATAATTTTTGGTTTCAAATATAACGTACCGTTAAAAGTGTGAGCAAGAAAATATGAAAAATGCGAATGAACTGATTTTTTTTTAACAAGCTTAAGAGGCAAAATCAGGCAAAAAACTAGTTGAACTTGATATTGAACTAAAATACAAAAAAAAAAAAAAAATACATAAATGAAGCAAACGAAAAATATTATTTCTATAAAAAGCAACTAAAAACAATATCACACACACAGCCTAATGGTCACGATAGAAACAGATATGTAGACAAAAATGGTTATTTCTACTTTTTTTTAAACTTGGCTTAATGGGAGGTAAAAGAAAAAAAACTTGTTTTACGTTTCTTTTTGTATAGAAATTGTAACCAAAGAAAATAATTTAATGTTGTTTTGTTGGTAAAGAACGTTAGAAAACTAGAAATAATCAAGCAACATTTCGAAATTTACCAACAAGAATACCAGCCAAATTGTCGCAATTAGGCAATTAAGTAAAGCAACATTGAATGTCACCAAAAAAAAGATACAAAGTTATTGTGGTTGAGTTTAGTTATAGCAATCAAATATAATTTTTCTAACGGTTTATTCGCTTTTTTATACTCTCCACCACTATGTAGAAGTGGTTAATGAGGGTATACTTAGTATGTCATGCCGTGTGAAACTGTTTTTATTATTCGTCTTAGACCCCATAAAGTCTAGTTAGCCGTGGCCCTCTGTTAAAAACACGCTCACTTTCGAAAGACTAAACAGAAAGGAACAATATTGGTTTCACACTCTTTATAGTTCTCCTTAGCAAGTTTTGGATTCAAAAACACCACAATCGATGATCCTAATGATTCTTGAAACATTCTATATTAATGATTCGGCAAAGCCCAACACAGATAGCACTTTTACTTGGTTTTTAAATTTTTAAGTTTACAAAACAAAATGCTATAGTGTAAATCTTTGATGGCTCCGGCAGCTTTTGGAACGAGCATAATTTAAAATTGCTTAGCAGTTGTTTACCAGCGACTTCTTGCAGCCTTAATCAAGCACAGCTCACGTGGGTCCATTAATTAGTTCCCTTTGTTTTACCATGCCACACCGTCTCCCAAGGGTCCTATATTACCTGGCTGCTAATATTCTCACTTAGCCACTCAGTCGACTCCATAAAGGAGTGGATCCCGTTTAAGTCAATATAAGAGGGCCACATTTTGTCTCCAAGGGTTCTTCGACCAAACAGCTTAAGTCTTAGATCACCGAAATCCGGACAATGACAGAAGATGTCTTTCGACTCTTCTTCCTCCTCGTCACCGAAACTTCTACATAGGTCATTGTAAGGGAGCCCTAGCCTTTGGGCGTGCCTCCCAATGGGCCAGTGGCCACTGATAACCTCAATAAGGTTTCTAAGCTGACGTCTGGACAGCTGTAATGTCCGCCTAGTCTTTTTTGCATCTATGATGGGCCAAAATTTCCATCAAACCATCTTTGACCGGCAATAAGATGAAATTCATGTGCATCGAGTTGCTTACTTCTTGGGAGCGAAACACCTGTATCATATGTTGAATCGTTTTGGTTCAAAGTGGTGCCTGTATGCGCCAACGAGTCCGCCATACAGTTTCCATATATGTTCCTGTGTCCGGGGACCCACTTAAGGGTTGCCACTGAATGTCTTGCTATCGGTAATAATGTGAATATCCCTGACGGATACTTCACCTTACCGAATGTGTCTCGCGGCTGTGTAGATGGCCATTATTTCGGCCTGACTTGATCCGGCAGCCTTATAGAAATATTCCAGTTTAGCTGCTCGGATTATATGCCAGAACCGACACCGTACCGTGACAGTGATCCTATAACTCTCTGAAGTTCATAATTAATTAACTCAATTTAAAGATTCTGTCAAACGGCATATTTGGTTTTCAACTCCAAACGATTAACTTGGTTGTGACTTCAAAGCAATTTCTAAATTTTCTTGTGTACTTTTGCTCCAGCTCTTAAGCAAGGGCTATTAAGATCCAGACAACAATGTACTTAATTTGTTACCTTTGCGTTGCGGCTCGCACATGGGGTGTTGGTAAACGCATTGATTTCACCCGGTCTTAAAAGCACCTTTGGTATCTACCATTACCTTAATCACATCTGTTCAAGGTTATAGTGCAATAAAATTATTACTGTGGTTAAAATGTTGCCGTTAAATGTACATACAAACATATTGTTACCTAAAACGTAAAAGGCCTTATTTAATATTCTAAAAATTGTACATGAGAAACAAAAAACTATTTAAAATCATAAATTGATATATTACCTTAAACAGTTGATACTTTATTTTTCTTGTAAAACCTACCAGTTGCTTTGACAATTGACAATGTTACATACTATGCAAACTGTTAGTAACGTCTTTGAGCGTTTATCTTTATACTTTATACATAGGAGCGTTTATTTATTTTTAGACATTTGTGTTGATGCAATACATCAGAATCAATGAAAAAGTCGATTATGAATTTTTGGTTTGTTAGGGCCTTTTGCGTTTTAGGTAACGATATGTATGTTTGTATGTATGTATGTATGTATGTATGTATGTACGTGAACCCGTATTTCATAAGAAGCTTATAAGACAATAACTTAACATATTTGCAAAAAAACAAAAAAGAGAAGAAACACAAAATCGAATATCGACTTTGACATTGTAACTGACAAGTAAAGCATAACAACTATTACGAGAATATAGACGAAAGTGCAAATGTGTAAATATGCACATGTATTTAAAATTTACTCACAGTTATGTATTTGCCGAACGGACCTACAGATAGAAAGAGATAAAATGCAGAGTTGCCAGAAAACCTATGTCTCTAATATGAAGCTATAAGTTCCCAAAAATGTCCATCGTAAATTAAAAATCCCATATTTTATTCCAATTTTTTATTTTTGTTTAAACATTAATTGAGGCCGTCAGCTTAAAAGTGGTGTAAGCCACATTACATTTATTTGATATTTGTGTTGCTTACGGCTACTTTTGTATTATAAGTAGAGCAAAAATAAATAAATGCAACACAAACTTTTGCAACGCTTTCTGTGAGTGATTGCTAAAACAAGAGATGAACCAGTTTCATATTTTATTTTCGCAGCTTAAATCAATTTGGCGTAGATAAGTCAGGGTATGAAAAATTGAGGCTTACACCACTTTGCGCTGACGGCCTCAATGCCTTTAAACTTAATTTTCTAATTTAAATATTGATATTGTGGATTTTTAAAAATAACTGAAATTTTGTTTTAAATGTTAGTTAAACGAGTCACTTTTGCACTCGCGTTCTATCTTTTCCGTTCTATAACTTCTTGTTTTTTTTATGCAAAATTCAATTTTCGAAAACGAAATCATTACATGGTGAAAATGGAAACTGATTACAATTTGTAATCTGTTTTTGTCTAAAAGTTTTTACAAATCTTTTCATTTACAATTTAACTGACTGACTTTTAATGTTCACACATAAGATTTATTGAAAGAAAATTATTTCATTTAACATGCTCAAGCAATAAAGCAATCATTTCATAACAACTTTAATGTTGGAGGGTGGGCTTTGGAAGAGTGTAGCAATTTACATCGCAAGCTATACTATTTTCTTTTACCGCTATTTCTTCTTCTTCTAAATTATGTAGATCATTAAGTTCATTAGCTACCTAAAGTTAAGTCTCTGCAACTTTTTATAATATATTCTCATATGGGTACACACCTCACTCCCCACCGACGAGCACGGCCGTAATATTAGGTAGCACCGTTCCCAGAATTAAAACATTACAGTGTAGAATCGTTACAGAGATTTTTGGCGCCCAACGTGGGGCCTCAGTAGACGTTGTTTTTAAGTTTCTTGTGCAAATATCATCTAGATGCTGAGGACTCTGAATCTTTTGTGGGTAATGATTTACATAATAAACTCTTTTACTAAAATATTTTAAATTTTCGTGGATTTTTAAAAATAACTGAAATTTTGTTTTTGTTTTAAATGTTAGTTAAACGAGTCACTTTTGCACTCGCGTTCTATCTTTTCCGTTCTATAACTTCTTGTTTTTTTATGCAAAATTCAATTTTCGAAAACGAAATCATTACATGGTGAAAATGCAAACTGATTACAATTTGTAATCTGTTTTTGTCTAAAAGTTTTTACAAATCATTAGTATTGTGGTTATTTTGTTGAACTATTTATGGGTTTTAATCCAAATTTTTAATATTTTTAATTAGGCTTAAGTTCATCAAATTAAATTTTCATTAAATTATTTTTATGAAGAAAGCAATTTTACAACATGAAAATTAATTAAAATTTAGTGATAATTTTTCATTCTTGACTCAATCTGGGCTCGAACCCAGGCGTTTTTACGGACAGGTTACCCTGACATGTTTCGATTGCAACCACTCAATCTCCTCAGAGGGCTTGCCGTTTAACACTCGCAGCCATCGACGACTGCTGACGTCATTAGTCAAACATCAATCCTTAAACCAAATTGTATTTAACCTTTGGTAGATCGAAATTTGCTTTTGAATGATTATCTATTTTAATTTATTTTACATGTTTTTCCTTTACCTCTGTTTTTTCGTACTTTTGTCAAGAATTCTTCTTGAAGTTCAAAGTACATATTTTGTTTTTGTTTTTTCATTTTTTGTCTTTCTTTTTCTTGCTGACCTTTTCAGAACAACTTGAAGGACAAATGCAAACATAGGGCTCGTGCCTTAGCTTTAACAATAATTAGTATTGTGGTTATTTTGTTGAAATGAAAATTAAATTTGATGAACTTAAGCCTAATTAAAAATATTAAAAAGTTTTTACAAATCTTTTCATTTACAATTTAACTGACTGACTTTTAATGTTCACACATAAGATTTATTGAAAGAAAATTATTTCATTTAACATGCTCAAGCAATAAAGCAATCATTTCATAAAGGTTTACAAAACAAATTTTGTAATTTGAAATTTTTGAAAAATTAATTAATTAACGTTTCTTAAATTTGGTAATCGTTTATTCATACGGGGGAAAACCGTTAATTTAACAATTTTATTGTTAGCGGCAACCATATTATGACAAAATTAGCCCTCTATCACGATATCATAACCATATTATGGTTGTCTCTGAACACGATATGATTAATGTTAATAAATAACCCGCGATATTTGCATTTATTTTTTATTATAAAACTTAAGGGTTGAATTGAAAACTTGTGAGAAACTGAGAAAAATATTTTTTCAACTACAAATTATAAAACAAATTTCTCAAACTAATTCGATAAAGTATTAACATTGAAACTAAAGTAGAATTGAACAAAGTACTTCCAACAATTAATAATAGCAAAAATATTTTTAACACTTATAATATCATGTTATTTTTTCAACCAAAACATGTTGCTCTTGTAAAAGAGGAAAATACTATTGTTAATTTAAAAACAAAATATTTTCATATTTAACCTTAACATGTTTAGAGGCAACCATAATATGGTTCTGTTTTCTTGTTGTAGAACTAATTTCACCATAAAAGGGCAACGGTGACAAAAATATAATTAAATTGATCATAATATGTTTCAAAATTATCGTTCAAAATAGTTTTATTGGAGGTGAACATATTGAAAAATATTTTTTCTCTGCGTGTAGAGCAAGATATCTTGTGAAAACTAAAAACAGGTACCAAAGGTTTTAAGAGGTGATACATAATGATAAAAAGTTCTCGTAAAATAGAAAAATTGGCATCTAAAAACTAAAATCATTTACAAATCGTAAATTTAATTTCTTCGCCTTAATAGACCTTAGAAAAAGCGTCTTTGTAATTGTGTAATTTATACGTCTTAGAAACTATGCTTAACATATCAAAGCCTTAAACACGTTTTTAGCATTTTTTTCTATATCAAATTCTTGGGATTTTATTGGAAAATGAAAGACAGTTTTGCAAAAATCTGCGAATCTCATATTACCTAAATGTTGAATTCGATGACAAATACCCTTATCTGGCAACACTTGCAGAAGGTCACAAATTGTCATTCAATTTATCCCTTTACACTCATCACAATTAAACAACATACAATACATATTTACCAGGTCGGAACAATAGTATTCCATTACAAATGGTTAGACAATAACAACAAATCAATACGAAAATTGTGATAAATATTTTGAACATACATACGATTACGTACATAATTTAGACATTGTCATATAATATATTAGCAACAATTGTATATTAAATAAAAATACATGACTAAATTTTCGTTATCAATTTTAATTGTATGTTACCACTCATTGTTGTACTTGTACTTAGATAACAATTTTGTATGAATTCTAAACTTTTGATATCATGAACAAAAGTTTAAAGACAAATATTTAAGTGCAATTTTTACTTTAATGTTAAATAAAATACTTACATTTTTGAAATTGAATTGCTTGATCCAGAACTCGGAACAGGTAACCAACTCTTCAATTTACCGACTTGGAGAATAAGTTATGAGGTTACAAATATTTAGTACTTTTACCGAAAGTCTCTAAAGATAAGAAAAGTTTTTATACTATTTTATTATTATTTTAACATTTTTTTAAAGTGCTTTTTAAGTCAAATATAAATGTATAAAGATTTTTGCTTATACATTGATAGAAAAGGCGTCATAACGCTGATGTATATTGACATCAGTACTATGACAAGTGTCTTCGTTTTTGACCCCATGACACTTTTCATCATGGTGATGTCAACCTTAACATTACTTGGCCACAGTGTCATCAGGGTCAAAATGAAAGTATGTCATCAATAGCATGACACATCGGCTTCGCAGAAATGACGAACATGTCCTCAGTGCGATGACGCAGTAACATCGGAGAAAGGACACATTAGCATCAATTTAATGACAGTTTGTCATTAAGTCAAAGTCATTGGAATTGACTTAAGTCAAAGTGAGAGAATATTATTATTTACTTACCCGTTACATATGTTTGTTTCACGTTTGTTGAATTACGACCTTTGCTTACAGCAGAACTCTCAATAATAAGACACCAGCACCATGCCCCATATGGTTTTCGTAATCATTCTACTTAAAATTTTGCCATTTGTAGTGACATTGATGTCACAATTCTGCTGTTAGGGCATCATCAATATGAAGATGCATTTCTATTCCATCAATATTTTCCATTATTTTGTCCCAGGCTTTGGTTAGCAATTAAAAGATGTAAAGAGTTTTTCCATATACCGGCTTCGCTAAATAAAGCTACTCTGCATAGCCGCATAAAGCTTCTCTGTGTAGCCAAAAGCATTATTTAGCGAGTCGGTATTTAAGGAGTTTTAGTTTGCGAGTCGGTATTTGTTATCCCATAGTCGTGGTATATGTGCCACGCTATATATCGCGTGATTTTTTTAACCAAAACTGTACAATTAATTTAATTATACATAAATGAAGTAAATCCCCAAAATTTAGCATATTATTTCGTTTCTTGTTGGGGCTTTATTTCATTTCGTTTGGGGCTTATTTCATTTTCAAAATTGGGATTTTATTGTATATGAAAGTGCCACTTTGGGGGCTTATTTCATTATTTTTTTTGGAGCGTTATTTAATGCTGCCATAAAGAACAGCAAAGTTTATTCCTTCTGGAATGTAGAAAATCTGTGGGCGAATTACGACATTCGATATCGATCGATATTGCCATACAATTTTCACTGAAATTTGACCCCTAGTAATACAATAAAATTGGTTTTGATAGATTTAATTAAAAAATAAAAAAACACATTTTCAAAATATCTTTTGCCTCTCCTGGTCTATTCGGCCGGAAAGTAAATCTTTTTGTAGAAGAGGAACAATAAAAGAAATTAAGGGCATGCAAGGCAACCTCAATAAGGCTACACTACACAACCAGTAAAATTCAAAGAAAATATAAGCTCTTAACATATTTTTATATTTGGCTTAAAATAAAATCATTACATTTGATTTTTTTTTAACATACCAAATGTTATAGTTTCCAATTTAACATACCAGTAACAATAAACTACACTTCTACATTTATAATCTATGAAATGTCTAAATTTAAATTTTAAAAAAGTAGTTTTTCTTTTTAACCTTAATTTGAATTTTGTATTTTTTTCTATTCATCAAAACCAGAAAAGGGGAAGTGCAACAAACCGTAAATGTTTAAACAAAAACAAAAATCTAAATTATAACAATGCAGGTTAAAAAACCCAACCACTTAAACAAAATACGTATGTAGGTACTTAAAACAGTTAAAATACTTTAAAAAAAATACAGTTAATACAACAATTTAAGCACAATATGAGAATTACAGGTGGAGCTTTAAAACGCAAACTAATACATTTGATACCCTACACCGGCATAGGTAATGAGGGTAGTCAGCATTTTTTTTCTTGAACCCACATTTTACTAAACCGATCGATTGCATGTTCTTGCGACTGGCTGCTTGTGCGCTAAGAATAAATCGCAAATTTAGTATCACCAATTAACCCATTTTTCACGGCATTCCTGGTGATCGATGTTGAAGATAATAATGGAATAAAATTCTTAGTAACTATGTATTAGAAAAAGTAATAGCCATTTTCTCAATGTATCGATAAACTGTCTGTTACAGACTGTGTGCCAACATAAATTTATAAGACCAATAAACTGTCCGTTAACGATTTTGGGTTTCTCAATATACTGATAAAAAACATTGATTTTACTTGGCAACACCTCTTAAAATATATGTAAAAGTTGAGAGTCAGCTGATTGAATTTATCTATACGGCAAATAAAATCTTTGCGACAGAATAGAAGTAAATGAGTCATTGAGAAGACCAAATTTCTTTAATGTGCAGTTTTTCCCTGGGAAAAAAGATAATCGCGTAATGAGAAAACGTCCATAAGAGTGCTGGTTATTTTAATCACCGGTTATTAATATATTCTGTACAAAAAAAGAACGGCTGGCCATTGTATCCATGACTGACCTGATATGTCTTCTTTAATTTTTGTGTTTTTCTAGGGTATCATATGGTCGGCTCTGCCCCGTTTATACTTTCTTACTTGTTTTGTGTTACCGTTTTAAGAGGAACAATTGAATAAAATTGTTAAAACTATGATTTATCATTATTAATTTTATATTGTTGTTCAAAAGAAAACAACTACATGATAGTTTATTGACATTTATAAATTTTATGCTTGCTGTTCAATTATAAATTAATTTAACGGACGTTTGGTAAATTGCTTGAATTTGAATCAATAAAATTATTGGATTAATGAATGGTGCATTGCAACCATCAGGTGTTGCGGGTTATTAATCCAGTCAATATGTATGAAATTATGTGTACGTAGGAATAAAACTTTAAAAATGAAAGTGATATTATTAATTATGAATTTTGCAGTTATTTCTTTTATTTACAAATATGAATTTATGATAAATTCTTTTTGAACATCTTCCTTTGTGAATATTCGTGAAGAAATTCCCCGGGAATTCGCGTATAAAATAAAATTTTTCGAATTTTTATGCAGAGTCTTCAACTGAAATTTAACATTTTGCGATAGTTCATACACAGAAAGAAAGAACTCGTTCTAAATTTGAGTTTTTTCTTTTTAATTTAGAACGAGTCGTACTTAAAAATTTAAGTACAAATAACATCTAAAAGTACTTAATAAAATCCAAAATGGGACTTCATTCGAAACCATTGCATTATACATATATGCATGTATACGCGTGTGTTTGTAAAAGTTTGTTGTAAAAACAACAATAACACTACTAAAAAAAAAACGTTTGGTTGTTTTGTGCAGAAACAACTACAATACTACAACTAGAAAAACATACATTATTTTCATGTTTTAAAAGTAAAATAAAAAGCAAAATTTCCGAATTTCATTTTTTTTTAATAATTACGAAAACCATATATCGAGGGCTTATATTCAATACCCGCCATACACCAATTATTGGAAAATGACTTTTTGATGGCAAATTGTTCACTGATGCCAGCTTTATCTCTGACAAAAATTTCAGAAAAAAAAAATTAACATAAGTTCTTTTTTTTTACTATTTGTGATACCGCTATCAACCGCACGACTTTTTTTTAATGCAATACCCGCCATACGCCACACATTGGTTGAAGTTCATAGAACGAGCGGAAAAAAATAGAAGAAGTTGTTGAAGGATAATGAAACTTGGCACATAGGCATTTGTTTGAATCAAGAAAAAAATGGAAAAATCAAAATGAATCGCCCACTTTTACGCCCACCTCCCATACAAAGTGAAAATTAAATTTTAACCTACGGCATTGTTTTTTGGCACATAGCATTTTTAAGCACTCATAATCATTTGTGTGACATTTAAAAAATATCCGCCCACTTTTACGCCCACCTATGGCATTGTTTTTTGGCACATAGCATTTTGGAACACTCATAATCATTTGTGTGAAATTTGATTTCTGCCTTGATTTCTAATACATCAACTCACAAAAAATAAATATTATAATTGTAAAATTGGCTCCTGAAAATATATACCTGATCACGCCCACCTCCCATAGAAAAAACAAATAGAAAAAACATGAATACGTTATTTATTTATTTATTTATTTAATCAATGGATATTATCCTTACTGACTAATAACAATATTGACTTAAAATTAATGAATAACAATAAGCATTTTAAAATATACTACACTTTACAGAATATATGTACATACAAATTTACGAATTAAGAAAAACAATAATTTTATGCTTTATGGAATTTAAACATAAAGAAAAATCAACAAATTGTGACAGAGAATAAAATTGTCTACATAACCTTGAAAAAGGATCAGCAAAAGCATAATTTTCTCTATAAAATTTAACAAAGAGCAGATTATAATGACGCGTATTGCGACAAGGTATATTAAATTTAACAGACTCTAACAAAAAATCACAACAAACATTACCATTAATAAGATTAACCATAAAAGAAACATTTAACATTGCACGACGACTTTTGAGCGATGGTTATTTTATTAATGCCAGTCTACTAGCATATGAAGGAAAGTTTGTCGAGTAACTCCAATGTAGATCACGTAAACAGAATAATAAAAATTGTTTTTGGACCGATTCAATACGAGAATTGTGAATGTTGTAAAATGGGTCCCAAATGATTGACGCATATTCTAAGATTGGTCTAACGAGTGATACGTAAAGTTGCTTCGTTATGTATGGATCGGTGAATTCTTTAGCCCAGCGCTTAATAAAGCCAAGAACACCTCGAGCTTTATTCACAGTTAATGTTATATGAGAAACAAAGTTTAATTTAGGATCCAGTAAGACTCCAAGATCAAGAAACGAATCAACCAACTCCAGTTGATGGCCACCCAAAGCATAATTAACGGCAATACAGTTATTTCTATAAAAACGCATACATTTGCATTTCACAAGATTCAGCTCCATCATATTATGATTACACCATAAAAAGAAGTTATTAAGATCCGATTGAAGATAAAAATGATCAGCGAAGCAATTAAAAGAATGGAAAATTTTTACATCGTCAGCATATATCAATATATTGGCGAACTTGATAACGTTGGGCAGATCATTAATAAACAGCGAAAATAAAAGTGGGCCAAGATGACTGCCTTGGGGAACACCGGACGAAACATAAATGTACTTGGATATACAATTATTGAATTGTACTTTTTGCTTTCTTCCAATTAAATAAGAACTTAACCAGCATAAACTTCTACGGGATAAACCTAATAAATCCAATTTAGTAAGAAGAAGGTGATGGTTAACTTTATCAAACGCTTTACTGAAGTCAGTATAAACAGCATCAGTTTGTTTCTTTTGTGTAAATGCACAATTAATTAAAGTTGTTAAATGAAGTACATTCGTTGTAGTTGAACAGCCTTTTCTAAAACCATGCTGGCAAGCTGCCAGTAAGGACGAGGTGTGATGACTGAGGAAATCAGTAACTAGTTTTTCAAAAAGTTTTGGAATCTCACTCAATTTGGCAATTCCTCTATAGTTTGTTATATATTCAAGCATAGTCTTTTAATAATTTTTTAACATCATTATCGGGTTGCAGAACAGTTAAATTAACAGTTAAATTGTATGCATTTGCATACTGCTCATTTACCAATCCAGCCTAGTAAATGGAAACATCTTCAAGATTTGAAGCCGGTTATACCACTAGAATATCATTACTTTTATGATAATTTAGTTCAGATGGAGTCAAAGTAATAAGGAGCAATGTGACAATGTCCAATTTGAATTAACTTTTTTAATTATGTTTATTTTTTTGTTATCGTTTTGTTATTGAATTCTTTTATGTTAGAAAAACGTTAAACAAATGCTTAATTTAATAAAATTACATATTAGAGCAAAAAAACATATTTTTATTACTGTGCAATTATCGCTATACGCCATAAAAATATTTGAAGATTTCAGTTGCAATACCCGACATCAACCATATCGCTACGAATAGAGTTAAAAGTTCTACTTTTTTTATAAGGGTGACTTAGTAGTCATATTTAAAAAATATTATAGAAGAAAGATTAATTCATACCTTAAGAATTTTCGAAAGAAACAGTTTTTTCTCTCTCCTGAAAAATTGTATTTTGGCGGATGGCGGGTATTGAATATAAGCCGTCGATATATGGCATGATGCTGGTATTTTAAATAGTTAGTTCTTCTGTAAACAAATGTAAAGCAAACATGCATTTATATTTATATACTAGCTGACCCGACAGACGTTGTCCTGTCCAAATGAGGAAAAAATTTTGCGTTCGTTTTTAAAATCCGTTAAAAAGTTTCGAACATTTGAAAGAAAAATTAGTCAAATCGATGTAGGCGTTTTCAGATTTTGGGTTAATCGAAAAAAGTGAGTGTTAAAGCGGGCGGGGCAAAATTTTCTTTCCGTAAAAACTTAAGTTGGACCATGGCGATGATTTAAAAGAACAAATCGTCCAAAGTCAAGTTATGCGCTTAATAGAAAAAATGGCCGTAAAAGTAGGCGTGGTCATTTTTTCTTTCGATGAAAACGTAAAATGGATTAATACGAACATTTAAAAAAAATTAGTCAAATCGATGGAGCCGTTTTTTGATTTTAGGTAAATCGAAAAAAGTGGGCGGGGCAAAATTTTCTTTCCGTAAAAACCTAAGTTCATTTTAAAGAAAAAAATCGTCCAAATCGGTCAAGCCGTTCTCAAGTTATGCACTTAATAGAAAAAGTGGGCGTAAAAGTAGGCGTGGTAAATTTTTATTTCGATGAAAACTTAAAATGGATTAATACAAACATTTGAAAGAAAAATTTGTCAAATCGATGGAGCCGTTTTCTGATTTTAGGTAATTCGAAAAAAGTGGGCAAAATCTCTCTTTCAGATTTTTCCAAGCACAAATTTGGGATTTAAACCAATTTAAAAATTCCTTAAATCAAGCAAAGGTTGAGATTCATTTTTATCTCACTTTTACTTCAGTCAATACCGTTTACGGATTATTTTAAGAACGGGGCCCTCAAATAATCCGTACTTTAATCAAGCCTTCTGTTCTTTATCCGTACCGCTTCGGCTTGATTTAAGTACGTGTGGATTGCTTTTTCTTTTCACCGCTTCGGTTTGATAAAGGTACGTATGGATTGATTTTTCATTTCAGTGTATGTATATGGGTGTTTCTATGGTTATGCACGCGACATTTGTACGCGTTTTATTGTGTTTGAATATTAAAAAAATAGAAGTGGATTGGAATTTTAGAATGAATTCTAGAATCGTTACATTGTTTGTGATGAGTTCTTTCTAAAAAGTATATATAATGGTAAATTGAGCACTGGGTACCCAAATGCCATGCAATCAAAGTTGACTTACTCACGTGACAAAAATAGTTGTGCCTTTTAGGACCGTAAGAAAAAGTGCGAAAGTAAGTGAATTGTAGGAGGTTTTTATTTCGGAAAAAATGTTTTTATAAAGGTTAGTAATGGGCCTATATAACCATGTTTTGTTCAAAAGCAACTATGCATGGGTTGGCGAAGAAAAAAATAAATTGTAAATTACGCACGTGACATTACGCACGTGACACTTTTTCCATATGTTTTTTATTATTATCTCCACGCATTTTCCCATAAATGTCTTAAAATTTGCTTAACAAAAAAACTTAATATTCGTTTTACAATTGATTGTAATGGAGAGATTATGAAGAAAGAGTGTAAACATAACATATTTCTTGCATGTAAAATAAGTATATAAAAATGTCTTTAAAAGTAGAAAATACAGAAAATTATAAAATTTTCCAGTTTCCAGCCCAATTTCCTCAAGTAAAACAGCTCAGATATGCTAGGAAACCATTCTTTAATAAGAACATAGACTTCTTTTCTAATAATAAACAATAAAAGACGATGATAATCAACATTTTATTTTTTCATCCTGGTAGACCATTCTGGAGAAATGCCCATATATTATTTGACGCAAAGTACTTATATGAATCTTAACCACATAATAATATAACTTAGTTTTGTCCGTTTCAAGATTGAAGATTGGTGCCAAATAGAGTATACTCTCGAAAATAAGCTAGACCGACTACACTTTCTTACTCGTTACTAAAACTAAGCTTTCAGGAATTCTCCGAAAGAAAAAATTAAAAAAAAATACGTTCTCGGGAATAAAACCAGTCCGGGAAATAAAGAGTTCCATTCTGTATTTATAACCAAAACTTAAATTATATTTAAATCAAATATTTTATTACTAACGTTTTATTTAACCCCACTGTATAAAAAGTATTTAACCACTAAAATAATGATATCAGCATATTTTCATTCAAAACTATACCTACTCATACAATATGTAAATTCTTTTAATTGTTTAATTAATACATACTGGAAATAAAGGTATTAACGTTTTATGTCTTCTAAAACCAAATCCGTTTTAACCGCAGACAACACCATTTTCGCTATGACAGCTAATGTTTATCGTGTTTTAGACAATATGGTTTTTTCAAATTTTACTTACCCATTTCTTTTTTTTTTTAAGATATTTTTCTTAAATAAAAGTCACCAGCAATAAACATTTTCATCATTTGAATGAAAATTAATATTTTTTCTTGGTTTCAAGTTACTCTAATGCCTGTTGAAAAGTAGCAAAAGTAAAACAATTTAAAGAAAAAAAGTATACCTAAACCTTGTGAACAACTAACATAATAACAGGCTTCATTTTTTTATTATAAATTTTCCTAACAAAAGGAAAAAAATATGTACAAATAAATTTTTCATTTTAAACAATAGTTTTTTGTATGTATTTTGCTACAATATTTAACTTACATTCAATTTACAACCATCAGACGAACTAACAATAACCAGTTAGGCTGGCTTGCTGGTTGCAACTGCCACATGAACAAACACAAGTGTTACCAGATGAGAGGAATTGTCCTCAAATATGGGATTTCAACATTTATTAGAGGGGTATTAATAAGTTTATCACTTTGTTTGCAATTTCTACAATATTGATCTTAGGCCCTTAAAAGAAAATATATATTATAGGTCCTTATGAGCAGCTAGTTGATTTTGCTATGTCCGTCTGTCCGTTGAAATGAGTTTTCCGGCTACCGCAGATATAATGGAGACCAGGCAGTTATATATTTATGTCACATTTAGTCCGCAATTGCTTGCTTTTAAAATTTAGCTAGATCGATCCATAAATGGATAAGTTATGAGAAAAAACCACGACTGCCTCTAATTTTGCCCATAATTCCCTTGTTGTTGTTTTTTTTATGGATTTCTTGAGAACGACAAGAACCAAAGTTTTTAAATTACGTCACTGATGCCCAACAATGCTTTGCAGCTGTATTGCTAAGAACATTTCAAAGTACAGTGACACGAAAAACTATCGAATAGATTTTCATTAAATTTTAATCACAAGAAATTGTATTAAAATTAAAATCACACTTTATGCCAAGTTTCAGAATAAATAGGAATTTATTATTGAAAATTATTTTTAGGGAATTTTTTGACGTCTGAGTTAAAAGAAAATACAATTTTTAAACCCGTAAAATGAGTCGTTAACGTTCCAGGTGAGAAAACATTAAGGAGTACCTTGAGGCACACTTGGGCATCTAGTAATAAAATCACAATTAATTTTTGGGAATTCTGTTAATTAGTTTGTATTGAAAATAAGAACCCAGTAAAAACTTCACCTACAAAATAATGTGTTGAGTAATCAGAAAAACATGAAGGCACTACTTACAATTCTACTGAAAGAACCAATGAATTTTACAAGGCATGTCCCAAAATGAACGCATTTAAAAGTAAGTCATTATATTTTTACTAAAATACATCCAGAAAAAAGTAGTTATAGAAGTTGTTATACATGCAGTTATAGAAGAAAGCTACTAAATAATGAGTTAAAGAAGCTATTCCTTTTGAAAAAGTAAGCGAAGTTTTTACTGGGAAGTAATGAAACAAATTAAAAATATTTAGTTTTGTTTATGATAATAAAAAAAAAAAAAACATTTTAGTATTTAAGTAAGTTTAAGTTTAAGTATAAATGAAGTTTGCATTTTGAACAAAAGCATTGTGTTCGAGATTGCTTTTAGAAATTTTAAGAGCTTCGAAGCTTCCACAAATATTTTTCTAGCTCTTTGAGCAATTGGAAAAAATTTAAAATAATATAATTATATATTGGACGTCAGTAGAAATTTTGTAAAGCATGCCTTGAGGCACTCTTACGCATTAGAGGGTTAAGAAGTATGAGGGATCACAGATTTTTATTGTTTTTGCTCTAGCGCTTCTAATTTTCGAGAAAATCGAGTTTAAAGTTTTTCATACAAAAGCAGTCCAAAACTCGATTTTGGTCAAGAAATAGGAGGAATCACAAATTTCCATTGTTTTTGCTCTAGCGCTTTCGATAAAATGGAGTTAAAATGTCGTGGACTATAAACAATAAACATTCGACAAAATGTGGGTGGTATTGGTGTAGTGGGCGTGGCACTGTCCATATAAAGTCATTTTAGATTTCTGTTTATCTAGAGAACGGCAAAAGCATAAAGGCTCAGTTAGGCGAACGTTGCTGTACCGTATCTGTACTGTATCCATCAGCTGTTCGCTTTTTGTTATATGAAAACCAATACAAAAGCTTACCGAAATGCAATGTACCGTAGTTGCAACGTACCAATCTGTATAAAATAGAATTTCATGCCGTTGTTACGTGACATTTGTAAGAAAGTGATGGGCGGCTTGTATGTTACATTGAATGCGGGTAATTTTGCTCTTTTTCTTGGTACTTTTTTCAGTATATCTATGGAATTGCGACAAAACAACTTACAATACAACATATTTCCAAATATACATATGTTTAGATGTTTAAAGTAAACAAATGCATATACACATACAATGGAAATGTGAAACATATAAAAGACTTTAAATGGTATCAAAACCTTGTTTGGTGTATGCACATTTACAATATATGTATGCTAAAAATTTATATATGCTAAAATACAAATTGATTTATTGTAAATCTATAATATAAATATTAACATTTTTTACATACACAAAATACTGTTTTAATACCATTTAAATCACGTGGTACCTTTTCTGCACATCGGTCACCACTTGAACTTTTTTGATTCCCATCACTGTGTGTTTTGTTTTATGTATACTATTGCTTTGTGTTTATGTATGGGAAAACATATGACACGTTTTTAAACGTTCTATAAGTGCACCAACGTGCTTACAGTACGGTGCGGTACACACTATCGATTGTTTTGAACATCGATGCTTAACATGGAAACATTGATGTTTTCCAACATCGTGTATTAAAGAACGATGTTGCACCCCTTGTTGTGAATTTACCAATAAAAAGTAAATTTTTTTGAAACAATTCATACAATTTTCTAGTAGAATCTTCAAAAATCCACAGTATCAATTTTATAAAAAAAAATTTAAATTTTATGAATTTCAATCCAAGTTTTTAATATTTTTTAATATTAGGTTTAAGTACATCAAATTTAATTTTCATTAAATTATTTTCATGAAGAAAGGAATTTTACAACATGCAAATTAATTAAAAGTGTTATTGATAATATTTCATTATTGACCGTGGCCGGGGAATAACCACAACACTAATTATTTTTATAAGTTTATTTAAAGATCCATTATTGTTGTGTTAGCTTTTTAAATAATTAAAAATTAAGATTTTAATTTTAAAATGGGATTTTTTTACTGCTTCGAAATTAATAGGGGCATAAGGCAAAAGTTTTCTGGCAACACCGACAAAAACAGTGAATGCAAGCAAGTTGAATAAAGTGGCATGACAATTTTTAATATTTTACAAAAATTACAACAATGAACGGTACAATAACCGGAAAAAGTGCAACTGATTTGTCGGTTTCATTGTTGAAAATAAAATAACAAGTAAAAACTATTTCTTTTGCATGATTCCAAATTTGTAATTATTGCTTCAACATAAATATCGTATATTTAAAATAATTTTTATTATTAAAAGTTACCAAACCATAAATAAGTAAAAAAAAAAATTATAATAATAATAAAAAAAAAAATTTCTTGTCAGATGTGGGGTTCGAACCCACGCTCCCTCTCGGGAACCAGAGCTTAAATCTGGCGCCTTAGACCGCTCGGCCAATCTGACTTGTTTGTTATGATTGTCTGAAGTTCTATATTACATTTTAAGTTTTGCGCAAGCAGAACGATCTTAAAATACATTTTGTTTAAAACTGTCTGAATTAGATAACCATATAATAATTTTTTTTCGTGGACGTCAAAATAGACGACATTGTCATGCAGGTAGTCGTTAATGATAAAGTAGGCGACATTGTCTTTCTTTGTGTCGTGCACGATTTTCGCGACACTTGTTCGAAAATGTCGTTGACGATTTGTTCCCGCTGTCCCTCACATGTCGTGCAGAAATTAACATTGTCGTGCATCCGTCTTCGAGAATGTCTTTTGCAATTTTGTATGTATGTATATGTTATTTCTACAATTCATTAAAGGGTGTTGCTTATAGCTGTTTTACGCTATCACACAAGTCTTAGGTAGGTATTAAAAAAAACAACCCCGTCATGTTAAGTTGTAATTGTTTTCTTTTCATTATTTATTTATTGAATCTTCATATTATGCTGGGTACACACCATGCAACGCATTTCCGCAATCTAGTGAATTAAATTCATTTTCATTCATTCCAGATTGCATCAACATCAAAACGCTTTGATGATGGGTACACAGTGCAATCTACATGCAATCTGTTTCAATGACACCTCAAAATATCAAAGCGTTTTGATATTGATGCAATCTGGAATTAATGAAAATGAATTTAATTCACTACATTGCCTAAATGCGTTGCTAGTGTGTACCCAGCATAATATTTTGAGGTTGCATTCAAGCTTACACCTGAGATGAAGCAAAATTACCCGATTTAAATGAAATTATACCTGATATAAAAGTTTTATTTAATAAAAAGACATTTAACATTTAAAAACACAAAAACTCATTGAAAGAACCCAGCAAAAACTTTACTTACAATCCTACTTTTAATGACTTCAAGAATTCATTACTTTGTAGCTTTATTCGCCACTTTTCGGATTATTAGTTATATATTAAATAATAACTTTATTAGTATATCTTAAATATACAGAAAAATTTAAATTTTCATTATGACAATAAAAATGTCATTATAGTCATTAAAGTCAAAAAACAGAGTTTTTTAATGCAGAAACTACACTGCCCCGGTAGACTAGCTGGTAGCGAGCTAGTCTATCAGCACCGAGGTTGCGTGTTCGAATCCCCCCCGCCAAAGACAGAAAAAAAAATAAAAAATAAAATAAAGTAAAATAAAATAAGAAAAAATAAAAAAAAGAAAATAATTAAAAAAAAATAATTAAAAAAAAAAAAAATTAAAAAAATAAAAAAAATTTTTTTTACTTTATTGCCTTTGTGTAACTATATATTTTTATAAAAATTTTAAGTATAAAAAAAAACTGATTATAATAGGCTAAATAATAAAGGATTACTTTTGGGACATCTCAAACAAAAATAAGTACTTTTTCTAGTAGAAAAGTAAGTAGTTGGCTCGTCAAATTCTCATTATTTTTCTGCTCATTTTGTAAGCAAAGTTTTTGCTGGGAAGATTAACATTTAAGACTTAAAAACAATTAATAAAACATAAAATCAAACTCCTAAAATAATGAGTTTAACTTCCACATTTGGTTGCATATACATATCTACACTGAAAGAATTTTCTTCGCAATACCAATGAATTTTGACATTAATCCCATGAAAAATTGCATTAAAAAGGAACCTATGCGTGCTTCGTTGAATTAATGAAACCTGTTTCATAAAATGTTTTTAATGAAACATTACATTAGATCTATGAATATTATTCATACTTTCATAAAGTAAAAAAATTTTTTTTTATTTCTTTTTTTTAATTTTTTTCTTTTAATTTTATTTTTATTTCTGTCTCTGGCGGGAATCGATCGCGCATCCTCGGTGCTGACAGACTAGCTCACTACCAGCTAGCCTACCGGAGCAGTGTAAGTTTTGGTAAATATGAGATTAAATTGTCCACAACAACAATAACAACGTTGATTGAACGTTTTTGTTTCATTACTATAATGCAGAGATGCCAGAAGTGCAGATTTATCTGCATTTTGCAGATTTACCTGCATTTTGCAGATTTTATCCCCAAAATAGTCAAAATGTAGATTTGAAGATTTTTGGTGTAAAATTGCAGATTTCTTAGCTCGGTGAAAACTTCTTTACATTGTCACTTATGTTTGCACTTTTTCTACTTCATTCATTGATATACAAATATATCAACCATTCATAGCAGAACCGTTTGGAAATAGATTCATTAGCAGGAATTTTATTCACAAAAGATTACTTAAAAATTCTTATTGTCTTGACACATTAGTATCAAGGACTAATGTTCTCTGATTTTACACGAAATAATATGCAAATGTACGTATGTAATACATAGTTGCAATATTTGATCTCATGTAAATTTTCAATAAAACCTTTGATAGTTTAAAGAACATTAACTTTTTATTTGTTGTTTAAGATACCGAAGGTGTGATGGAGAGATATTTTTAATGTAAGAATACCCAAAAATTATCAGTCATATTCTGAAAATCGCATGTGAGTGAAATTAAAATCGAAAAAAATGTTTAAAACTTTTCGGTGTTAAAAGTTCAAAAAAATATTTCCTTTTGTATATCTCATACTTCGAGGCAGTGTTCGAAAATAAACAGTATATTATTTAACGTTCGGCTCACACACCCAGGAACGATATCTATTTTTTTAGTGATTGTGTAGACCTACACAACCCTTAATACCGTTCGTAACTATTTTCAAGAAAGAACCGAACATTATATAATGTTCGGTTCTTCGTTAAAAAACAGAACAATTGTAGTGATACTGTAGACAAACATTATATTTTAATGTTCTATAATGTTTTTTTTCGTGTGTGTGTTTTGTTTTTGTAAAAAATTTTTGGTTTTTTTTTACCAGCCAAAAGGGACGAACATTAACGAGCCGAACCGAACACATTGAAGTTTGTGGATTTTCAAAAATAACCGAACGGAATTAAATGTTCACATTTTTTGTTGAGTTTGATAAAAACAGTAATATTTTTGTGTTCGAAAGATGACTAACAGGGAAACGTTATTTTTTTAATGATTTTCTACACACTATTAGCGTTTGTGTTTTCAACAAATCTACCGAACCGAACATTAAGAAACGATATTTAGTGTTTATTTTCGAACACTGCTTCGAGGACCACTTAAGGTACGGTCAGATTGATGAAATATTTTGATGAAATATGTTTCCTCATATTGAATTGAAATATTTTCAAAATAAAACAAAATTTGTTTTATGGTCACACTATCCGCATTTATTTGTCAATTTTTGTTTCTTCAAATAGCCATCAAACAACGTAATGTGTAAATATTTGAACACATGTTTTTAGTGCGGTCACACTTAAATAACTATTTTTCTAAACAAAATATTTCATCAAACTGTCAAAAAATATAAATTTGTTTTTCCAACAAATTTTTTTATAAAACCGCAATGGAAAATATTGAAAATTTTGTTGTGTTATGTTGTGGTGCTTCATCCTTAATAATTTTACAAGAGGAGGAAAATCTTGCAAAAAAAAAAAAAGAAAGACAATGGGTCCGAAGCTGGATTAGACGCCGGAATGTAGAACGATGTTGTTCAAAATTGCTAAAGGAACTTAGATCAGAAACTCCTAATCTGTATAAAAACTTTTTAAGAATGAACTCAACCGATTTTGACTATTTGGTAAGTTTAGTAACATAATTTAATACCCATTAATATATTACAAAACCTCGTGTCACACATCTCGCTCTAGCTTAAATTAGTGGAACCACTTATAAGAAAGAAAACAATAAGACTTCGCGCGCCTATTTCTCCCACTGAACGTTTAGCAGTAACACTACGTTATTTAGCGACAGGCGAGAGTTTCAGGTCCCTACAGTATATATTCCGAATTCCCCATAATACTATTTCAGGTATTGTTCCTTAAGTATGCAGTGCTATTTATAAGGTTTTACAACCAGAATATTTAAAGGTGCTTAACGCAACAATTTAATTTCATATATTTACATTATTTTTTTATTTGATTGCAGATACCATCAACCGAAGAGGACTGGAAGAACATTTCCGCAGCATTTTTGCAATCATGGAATTTTCCTAATTGTATCGGATAATTGGATGGAAAGCATGTTGTAATGACTGCTCCAGCTCATTCAGGAAGTGTTTACTTTAACTACAAAGGAACACATAGTATTGTGTTAATGGGTATTGCTGACGCATCCTACAAGTTCTTGTATATTGATGTAGGGTCAAATGGCCGAATATCAGATGATGGAGTTTTTGGGAAAAGCTCATTTAATCAAGCTCTTCAACAAAACAAACTTAATCTACCGTCAGCAAATCCACTTCCATTCAGAAACTTACCAGTTCCATATGTTCTCGTTGCTGATGATGCTTTCGCTTTGTCAGCAAATATACACAGAAAAAATTATTGCCGAATTATTTTCAAACAAACGCTTGTTTGAAAATTTTTTTAATTTCTACAAATTTTTTTACTGATTCAATTAAAATTTTTGTTTGATTTTTATTTAACCAACAAAAATGTTGACAACCATTCAAAAATATAATACACGCGTTATTAGTTTCAAGTTTTCATAATTTTGTATGAAATATTTAACGCTTTTTAATGTTGTCGTCTTTTTGCATTTTTTTATTTGATCGTAAGCAACACTTCCTAATGTGAAATATAAGAACTACAACAAAAAACACATACAGTCTATTTTTGTACACTTTAAAAAAGTACAACAGTAAGAAAGATGAAGAGGTTTGAAGTAAAAAAAAAACAAAAAAAATAGCAGGTAAAAAAACGTTTCACTCTTTTTAAACAACAGAAACAACAACAACATTATAAGAAACAAAATAAATTTTTGGTTGGTTTCAAAGTTGGTTAAAAAAAAACCAAAATCCCGTATTCAATTTTTTCAAACTGTTTGCTTAAATACATCAAATACAAAAATATAATGATGACGAAAAACATATCGAGTCGGTCTGTCGCCGTTTTTGGGTTACATTTCTTCTTCATTAGCAAAGGAAAGGATACAGCAACAGTGAGTGATGACGAAAAAAATTGTGTGTATAAAAAAGACTTCGTTCAAAAATTATTCCAACAAAAAAATGTGTCTCAAAGCCAGCCGGCGGCCACTCTGCTCTCTCTGCCATTATCTTCTAATAAATTGCCTGCTTGTGTGCGCATCATTGCTTGTGCAAAATACTTTTTTTTTTTTTTTTGAAATTTAGTATTTGAATTTCAGTAAACTTTTTGTTTGATTCAGTTAAATTATTTGTTTGAAAAAACCAGTGTTTTTTTTCAATAAACAAAATGCAAATAAATTGTTTGAATATGCGAATTTGTTTATAGGACCGATTTCAGACAAAAAATTGTTTGATTCTACAAATTTTTTGTTTGAATTGGAAAAATAATTTTTTCTGTGTACTTAAACCTTCTAGTGCACGCAACATGAATGCAATCTAAAGAATCTTCAACTATCGTTTATCAAGAGCTAGACGTGTTATTGAAAACGCGTTTGGAATCATGTCTGCACGTTTTCGAGTACTACGTAGCCCTATAAAACTTGAACCCCAAAAAGCAAGACAAGTAACCCTACACACAGAAAAAAATACCCATGTAAAATTAACATGGAAAAATGTTGATTGAGAATCATGTTAAATTTTAGCAAAAGTATGCCCTTTACTTAAATTTATCATTATTTCATATTAATTTTAATTGAAAAATATTAAAATAACCTTAAATTACGTTTATTTAATATTATTCACTGTTAAAAAAATAAAAAAAAAAATATTAAAATATAAATAAATCTGGATTCAATATTGAACCCATAAAAACCTGTTTTATATTAAAATCAAAAGTGTATCTTGTTAAATTAACATGCATACATACTTAAGTATGTACATTTTTTATTTTCATTTTTAAAATATGTTATAAAAAGAAGACAATTCCCGTATTCTTTTAATTAAAATTGTTTAGTTAAATAGAACATCAAGTTTTCAAAGTAGAATGATGACCATATCGGGCGATTCTGCTGATGCTTCTGTTAACAAAGGAGAATACAAAATAAGTGAAACATGTGTTACAGGGTAACTATTTTGAATTATTCTTACATAAATGCATATGTTGTCTCTGAAGCTTCTTCACACTGTTAAAATACACTCAAACCCATTTGATTCTACATGAAATTCACGTTGTTTCAATTTGAAATAACTTTCATTCAACGTGATTCCGATTGTTATTTCAATATAAATTACATTTTGCTCTAACTTTACTGCAATGTTAAATTAACATGAATTATAGTTATTTCAAAAGAAAAAATGTTGTTCGCAGTTATTGTAAAATCAGGTTGAATTAACATGAAAAACGTATGAAGCAAAATCACCACCGAAAAATGTTATCTCAACCTTGTTTTCGACGTTTTTAACTTGATTTTTTTCTGTGTGTAGCATGCTGCGTTTTACATAATTATTTGATGAGCCGAACAAGTTCCGTTTACTTCAGTTCCAATCTAGTGGATCGTCACTCTGAAGATGGCACTTTAATCCCTGGTGAATGGCGCATTGAACAAACAGATCGTAATTTTTAAATCTCCAGGCTCATCGATCTTATGTCGCTCCAGATACCTCAAAAATAAGAGAAGAATTTTCTCAATATTTTGTGGAGGAAGGAGAAGTGCCTTTTCAGTATAAGCATATATAAAAATCTGAATAAAGAAAAACATCAGTATTTATTTCCACATGTTTTACCGGTCAAAATATTAATAAAAACTATTTTTAATACCTGATTCACATTTAGATTTCTATATACTACATACATATGTACAACATGTTTTAAAAATGCAAAATTTGAATTTTTTTATTTAAACCTTTTTGTCATTCACATTCCTCCAAGAGTTTGAAATTGAGGTCACGTGAACTTGAAATTTTAAAAATTTGGAAAACAATTCCGTGCTTAAAATTTTTACAAATATTTCCTTTTATACACCTCATACTTTAAAGCCTACTTACCTTTACTAAAACTAATTTTGAAATTAGAAAAGGCTACATTCGTTTAAAACGAACGTAGCTTGAAAATCTATATGTCGATTTTAATTTCATGTGATTTCGATTTCCAGCCCGATTCGTCTTGTAAAATTGTATCTAAATAAATTAATAAAAAAAACTTTTTGCATTTAAATAAATTCATTTATTCATTTTAGAAAATGTTTTTCAAAAAACTATAGATAAACAGTAACATACTAAAACATCTAATAAAAACAAGTAGAGATCTTTAAACTTTGTAAAATGTGTTAAAAAAACGTAAATAAAGAAATAATCAGGGATGTGGACGTAAAACGCCAGAATTTGGAAGTTGTTTTTTATTCACTTTTAATATAATTTTTGTTATAAAATTCTGTTTAAAAAAGAAATGTTTGTATAATATTTGTCATAAATATTTTGTATTACAGAAATCTTATTAAAAAACGACTTTTAAAATTCTTGCGTTTTACGTTTTCGACTTCGAGCACAACCCTGAATAAATAAAAAAAAGTCCATAAATTCATATTTTGTACATACTTTTTATGAATTAAAATTTCATAGTTATTTTATATTAATACCTACATTAAATAAAATCTAATTATGTACAAGAGATCTGCAAGATCTGTTAAAAAAACGTAAACATAAACAAAGCAATCTTCAAGATATACCTGTACCTATATACTACAGGGATATAAATACATACATAAATCATATATATACATATGTATGTACATACATACAAATCAGAATTTATAACGATAAGATATACATACAGACATATTTACGTATTGATGTCTGAATATAAAAAACAGGTAACAAAATATTTTGTTTGTGTACAAGAAAACAAAAAAAAACTTAATAAAATCCGTAAAAGTATAAACAAGATTAAATTCAAAAAAAGGATTCAACTAAAATTTTAAAGGAAAATGCATTTTGCTTTTGCCTACGCCTTTTTGATATTAAGACATCGATATGTAATCATGCATGTATGTATATTTTTCTACTAATAAGTTCTATATATTTAAACCAATAATTTTATTACTCCGCTCTTCATATAAGCACTGAAACAAGAAAGCTGATAATTTTCGACGTAATGATGCTGACACTTCATCGCTTACAGCATTTAGTTCACTTAAAATAAAGTTTGCAAATGTGGCATTCTGTGTTAACTCGCTCTGCTTGCGCTCCTTCATTACTGTAACCGCCTCACGCATGACTTCGGCAATATGCGCTACTGCTACTTGGTTGCTTTCAGTTTGCTGCCGACGTGGAGTTGCTTTCACTTGTATTAGTGTTGCACAGAAAAAATGAAAAACCAACTTCAATTAACGTATTTGTTAGAAATTTGTACTATCAATTAAATTCCGTACTGATTTTCCGCCAGCAAACAAATTGATCATATCAATTAACACATTTGTAAGTTTGGGCTTTTCTTGCTGTTCAGTTTCAATCAATAGGTTTAATTGAAATTTGACCACCAGCAAAAGAGGCTAAATAAAACGTAAACACAAATTAAAATATTTTTTTTCAATCAACACAGTTTATTGAAACAATTAAAAAATTGTTTGAAAAGTTTAAATATTTTAAAGTTTGTGTGTATGTTTTCATATTTGCAAATATACATACAAACAAACATTATAATTTTTATTTTCAATTAAGGGAAATTAATTGGAACAATTAAAAAAATTGTTTGAAACAGCTTCATTGAATTAATTGAAAAAATTTTGGTGAAAAATTTTTCTGTGTGATAAGGGCGGCGTTGAGTCTGCATCATCTAGACACAAAATAAAACAAACGTTAATACAGTAGAATCCCGATAATTCGTAATCGCAAGGGACCGGCCATTTCTTACGAATAATAGGCGTTTTCGAATTAGCGGTGTTTCGATTTAACGGGGTTAAAATAAAATAAATACGAATAAACGGGTTTTTCAATTTATTTATTAAACTAAAAAAAAACATAAAAGACAATTGTTGAATATAAAATGTATAAAAATTATTCATGTAACAAACTGATCTTAAGAAAATAAACACACACACACACAAGCAAAAGGAAAAACCCACGCAAAATAAAATAGCGGTTAACAAAAAATCATTCTTTCCATGCTTCCGTTGTTTTTATTACGAAGTTTTAGCAAACAATTACCATTTAAAAGAGGTAAAGACGATTTTATTTGAAAAAAAATTTGAATTATCGAGGAGACCAAAATGTATAGAAATTTTACGAATTAACGAGATTTTTTCAAGGGGCCGACATTTTATTACGAATTGTCGGGAATTACGATTTATCGGGGTACGAATTATCGGGATTTGACTGTACATAGCCTGAAACTGTTAGTTGCGCATTTTCTTACCATTACTTTCTAACAGTTTCTTTGGTTTGCTGATCTTCCGCTCTACCCACAAAACTCAAAAAAAACTTCCATTTTGGTGGTGCTATGGCACCTTGACCGGATTTTGTTTAAGTCCGGCCGGCATAGCCGCGGAATTGGATTCGCAAATTTGTCCATTTAGCACACTGAAAGAAAAATGCTTCATATATTTAATGAATCATTTTCATAAAAAAAATTTCCTTGGGTAAATGAAAATTTTCATTGTTTAAATGGAATTTCATAGTTATAATGAAATATTTTCGTTAAAATCGCTTCATTGGATTTCGTAATTACGTTAAAAATTTTCATTGGATGTATGAAAACTTAAGTTTGGTGAAGTTAAACAAAAAATTTTAATTGGGAACATAAAAAAACAATATACAAACATAACTATATTCATAAATTAATACAAAATTATAGTTTCCTTAAAAAAATGTTTTATTGTTAATTAAAAAATTTAAGATTTAATAATTTCATACTTCTATTGTTACATGTATGCCATTAACTTTATGAAATCAAAAATTTTTTTTATAAAAGCAACATATTTCAATAATTGCCTTCATAAATTTAAATTTTCATTATGACAATAAAAATGTCATTATAGTAATGAAACAAAAACTTTCAATCAACGTTGTTATTGTTATTATGGACAATTTAATTTAAATGCCTCGGTAGACTAGCTGGTAGTGAGCTAGTCTCTCAGCACCGAGGTTGCGCGATCGAATCCCGCCAGAGACAGAAAAAAAAAATAAAAAATAAAATAAAGTAAAATAAAATAAGAAAAAATAAAAAAAAAAATAATTAAAAAAAATCAAATAATTTAAAAAAATAAAAAAAATAAAATTTTTTTACTTTATTGAAAGTATTCATCCAATGAATAATATTCATAGATCTAATGTAATGTTTCATTAAATCCTTTTAATGAAACAGGTTTCATTGATCCAACGAAGTGCTGCATAGGTTCCTTTTTAATGCAATTTTTCATGGGATTAATGTCAAAATTCATTGGTATTGCGAAGAAAATTCTTTCAGTGCAGTTAAATCAGCTGTGGTATACTGCATATCGAACAGCTCGCCAATATTTTGCCAAGCTTTGTCACGTTGCTTTGTCATTACTAGCAGCCCATAAACACCTTTCAACTTCCACCAAGTTTATCAATTTAAAAACATCTTCTTTCCATTCCTTTACAACTTTTTTTGTCCGTGGTTTTTTGTTTGGCGTAGCTTCACTCAGACAATCCATTTTTTATTTGTTTATTGTCTTTTTATCACAAAAACTTCTTTATTTCGTTTTTAATTACAAATTACATTTGTTTATTATATGCAGTGTAGCCCACTAGTTTAAAAAAACACGTTAAATCGCTTTAGGAAAATTTAGTTGTAAGAACACGTTATTGTGAAGAACAAAATATTAGAAAGCTAAATTGGCCGAGCTATAGACCTTCGAATTTCCGAAAAATATTTATTTTTACTTCAGTTTAGATATTTGTATATACATATGTACATGTATATGTATGTATATATACACATATATATGTATATCTAAAATAGGAAGAAGTCTAGTTTCCCAACACAGCTCCAAAAAAAAAAGTACATAGGGTAATATAAAGTTGAAAAATAAGAGGAAAAAATTAAATGGCAATGTTGTCGGAAACGCATAGTTTCCGAGTTCATATGAATTTGTGATTTGCCACTACATTTCTTAACGTATGTGGCCAATATTGGTATCATTTGAAAGCTTTTGGACATAAATATCTGGGTATACAAAATTTATTTTAAAATTCTTACCCCATTAAGAACCGGGGATGAGCTTACAAAAATACAACTGTCTTTAGTAAGCAAATTAATTGCTATGGAGAAAATTTTGTTATACCATAGAAGAGAAATTGTGTTCGCTTTGCGGATCCGGTGCTTATTATACCATAGAAAAGGAAATTATTGCCGAAAGGCGCCTATGTGCAGAAGCTTTATTTCGCGAAGATGGGGTTTATTTGATAAATTTTTTATTATATAGTGCACTTCCGTAAAGCGGCCCATACACTTGCAATATTATTGTATATGATATTCGCCATATTATTTCCATTTTGTCGTATATTATGCAATAAGTCGCATAATACTTTCATTCATTCAATAAAAAAATTACCATAACCTATAGAAATAACATAAACAGCATTGTACAATGTTGGTAACACATTTCAGTTTCTTTTCGTTGCGCAATAAAAATCAAAAGTCTTTTGATTTTTGCCAATATATTGTGTCACCTTCGAATATCACATACACATTGAAGATACAATTGTACAATGCGTGAAATTGAACAATTTTATTGCAAGTGTATGAGCCGCTTAACATTCTGATATAAAATTTTGTAACAACTGTATTAGAAGCTATAGAGTTAAAAGGTTTTAAATGAATTTTTATTTTCAGAAAGTTCTGTTCAAAAGCTTTCAAATGATACCGATATTGGCCATATACGTTCAGAAATGTAGTGGGAAATCACAAATTCATATGAAAACTTCTGGACCCCTGAACTCGGAAACTATGCGTTTCCGACAACATTGCCATTTAATTTTTTTCTCTTATTTTTCAGTTTTATATTACCCTATGTACTTTTTTTATTTGGTGCTGCGTTGGGAAACAGACTTGTTCCTATTAATAGATATATATATATATATATATATATATATATATATATATATATATATATATATATATATATATATATATATATATATATATATATATACCATATATATAAATATATAAATATATTTATTAATTTTTTTATATACCCCTTCTAAAAGCACACATACATATGAAGCAACATTTTGTTAACTTTTTGCGATTTATATTTAAACGTTGACAACACTATATACAACAGCTGTTATTTCTCACTGTTTGTTCTTGCATAAATTTTATAAGACAAAACATTTATTTCAACCAAAGGTTGTAAAATATTTAACGCTGAGTGGTCACACTTTGTTCACATTGGAGGCATTTTTGTTTGACGCCAAATAATTTTGTTTTACAATAAACAGCTGTTTTGTTGTTTGATGTTGAAAAATATTTTATGGTCACACTACAGAAAATAAATATTTGGCTTTTTTCATCAAATGTTTCATCAATCTGACCGCACCTTTATATTTACCATCGATTTCAAATTCCAGAACATGGCCGTATATTTTGAAATGAATTATTTTATCATTTTCTTAATAAACTACAAAAAAATTTAATAAATGAGTTTTGAAGATTTTTAAAATCTTGACGCAGATTTTGCAGATTTTTTGATGAAAAATTATGGTATTTTGCTGATTTTACCTCTTAAAGTTCCAAAATTTTCCGAAAATGTTACCAAAAAGTTACCAAAATTTTTTTTAATAAAAACAAGAATCTTTATTTTAATTATAATAAAAACAACAACTTTTATTAATACAAAACATAACAAAAAACGTTTTAATTCATTTTAGAACTTAAATAAATATTTAAATTCATTATACCTACGAATTCCGTATTTAATTTAAATAAAATATTTAATATTGCAGTCATTTAAAATAATCTTTTGCTGACCAAACAAAATGTTGATCATTACCTAAAGTCAATTCTTTAGCTAGCATCATGTTGTTTAAAGAATTGAATTCTAACCTGTTTCTCAATTTGGTTTTTATTAAACTTAGACTAAAAAACTTTCTTTCTGCAGCTGCTGAGCTATGTGGAAGGCACATTAAATTAAATATAAAATCAGTCAGTTCCTTAAAGCTATATTCATCAAGTCCGTTTTTTACAGAACTAATGTTTTGCCAGAATGATAAAATATCATCTGCTTGATTGAGATCATTTTCTAAGTCCGAGTTTAGACGAGCGAACATTTGGAAGGAAAACATCTGGAATTCTCTTTTATTTTTTCATTCGCGGTCACACAGACGAACATGTTGCCGGAAACATTCTTTTATTTTTTTGCTTTATTCTCAAAAAGCAAAGTAAATATCAACAAAGAAAATGAGAACAAAGCGTGTCGCCGAGTACCGAACACAAAAATCATTCTCTCTTCCCCACCCGTAATTTGCTTCCAAGCAAATTGTTTCCCTTCCAAATGTTTCCCTGTCTAAATGGGCACTAATAGAGTCAGATGTCTCCATTGTGTAATTATTGTATTATTATTATTATAGTCATTTAAATATGAAAATTCATTTAAAAGTTGTAAAAAAGAGTCTTTGGTTTGATTGATAATGTTATTTGGTATTATAATGGACAAAGATTTTAAATCAGTTCTACTAAAATCAAATCTCTTCTTTAATTGATCGAGAAATTCTATATAATACTTCCTACAGCATACCTTAATTTCTATTTGTTGCGATTCCAACAAATTTTTGTCTTTTAAATACTTTTTCGCTTCACTACCAATAAATACTTCCAGTGGAGGTAAAAAGTTTTCGATATTATTGGTTACAAAATTGTTTAAACATTCGATGCTTTTTATATAACTGCTTTTAATATAATTGAAAGCAACAAGCTTAAAATTAATATCTATTTGCTGAAACAAATAAGGCAAACGGACCGTTTCGGATTGAAATTCCTTATTTAGGTTGTTAATAATTTTCAATATGTATGACAAAAACATCATATAAACCCTTATTTCTTCATTTGCCAATAAATTTGAAATTTCAATTGGCTTACCTCCAGTGCACATGATAGAAAATACAGCTGTAGGGGCTTCCACTGCTCAATTATTCTTGCAATTACGGCTTCCAACGCTAACCATCTAGTTACGGAAAGTCCCAGCATTTTGTGCGGCTCAGAGTAACAATACAGAGACCTCCGCCGAAGCGGCTTAGCCGGCTGTTAGCCAGCCGCTGCAGCTTAGCCACCGATTACTTTATAAATAATTTGTATTCTCTTTATTTAACACCTTGCCACCAGCGATGCCAACTTAGTGCTTTTGGCACTATTTATGGTGCTTTTTGATGCCTCAAAACGCCAAAATTTTATCCCTAGTGCCAAACTAAAAAAAAGCACTAACTTGGTGCTTTTTCAATTTTTCGTTAGTGCCTTTAGTGCTTTTTACAATTTTATTTTTTTTCTACCATTTTTTTAAACTACGATTATATAGAGGATGTATTAGATGAGATTTGCTATTTGGGGTTCAATTTTACGAAGGCCTGCAAAGATTTTAAGACTTTAAATGATAACAAAGTGATACAGGATAGGTTATTTACGAGGTTAGAGCTAGGCTTCCTAGCAATTTGGAAATTGTACAAAACGTCACACTTTTTTATCGTTGACAACATATTAAGAATTCGTAATAAAAATGATGTATTTGTTTTCAGTAAACATTTTTTTCAAGATGTATTTACTGTTTCAAAAATAGAAAATGGCTTGGAAAATATTAGGAATTGTAATTGTGAGAACATGCAGTCGAAACCCGTAAAAAGGGACGCAAAGACTTTGAAAACAAAAAAAAAAAGAGCCGTAACTTGGTATAACCAAAGTGTTTAATAAATTAAAAACAGCTGACAGAAAATGCTTTTATAACGAGCGTTGTGTAATCTACCATTTTTCATGCGCTCTAGTTTTCAAACGCACGACACTCGTCTCCGAATAACCGCGTGTTGTACACTTCTACCTCTAGTGCTATTAGTAGATGGCTTTAAGTTAGTCTATACAAGCTAACTTAAAATTGGATTTTTTTGTAGTTAGCTACTCATTTGACGGCAGGGTGTTTACACCATAGTTAACCAAAACTCTCAATAAAAGAAATGCGTCTGTATTGGATAATATAATATTGCCCAGCAAACACAAAAATAAGCATTGCAAATTTAATGAGTTTTACTTTTAAAAGCAAAACGGAAATGAAGTTTAAAAAATTTAATAAAATTAAATACAAAGTTTGCCTCAGTTTTTACAGAATTAGGCAATTTTTCCACATTCACATTGGTCGAGTTTAATTTACAATTAAAATTTAAAAAATTAAGTGTATTTAGGCATTATATTTTAAGTTTTCCAAATTTAAAATTTTGTAACAATTTTTTTTATTAACAAAATATGTTTTAAATTTGAAGAACTTCACAAAAATTTCTGTCTTCCATCATACTATTTTGTTTGCTGGCTTATTTTGTGCACTCGTTAACACTCAATTAACAACTGAAATAGAAGAGAACAAGCGTCGATGTGAGTTTTTTTTCTGACAACTCCTTCCAGTTATGTCCCTTCGTTATATGGGGACAAAGCACTGTGCGTCCTCCGCCCTTTTTATGATAAATCTAAACGAAAAAATATTTCAATATATTTGTCATAAAACAGTAATGTTTATATTTACACTCAAAATATTATGTAGTTAAATTCAAACGAAAATTCATTTAAAAAACGGATCATTTACATTTCATTTAAAACAAATGATTTTTTCAGTAATTTCTAAGTTTTTTATTTATTGAACATCATATTCGTTAAAATTGAATAGTTTTTACTTTTAAAAAATATATTTTAACCGATAAAAATCAAACAAATTAACAAAAAAAAATACGGAAAACATTATTTTTTGGTAGTTTGTTTTTTTAATAACAAACATAAATGTTGAAAAATAAATTTATTCGTAAAATAACTATATTTTTATTCAATTTTAACAGTACCGAAAACGAATTTAATAACCTACAATCAGTTACTGTAATAATTTTATGAGTGTACTTATCCATACAGAACACAAAATGAAGAATATTTTTAATTTGTCCAAAATTTTTACACCTAACTCAAACTTAATATAAATAAACAAACATTACATCAAAGCCGATGAGAACAAAAGCATCTAACTATGACATTTGCATATTACGCCGTTGAACAATTTTGCGCACATTCACACAGTTGTTTTTTATGATTTTTTTTCTCAATTTTGAGTAATGCGGACAAATGATAAAAGAAAAGCAATAATTTGATAGTTTGTCAAGCCTTAAAAAAGTTACCAAAACAAAAACAAAGTTACCAAGTTACCCACCCAAAAAAAAATTACCAATTTTGGTAGAATGTTACCAACTATGGCAACTGTGCTGGCAACACTGCTATAATGACATTTTTCAGTGCCATAATGAAAATTTAAATTTATGACAGCATTATTGATTCATTAAATATATGAATCATTTTTATTTCAGTGTAGGGAAGGTTCAAAATGCTCATTGTCATTTCTTTATTATGGGTGTTTTTTTTTTAGCCCCATAGAGCTTACGAAAGGTTAGCAGTCTGCATTCACTTTTTGCTCAGACACATCATCATGAACAGATTCATGCTTGAACGGCGCCACCAAATTTAATAAGAGAAAATAAACTGTCAATTAGACTTTAAGGCCGTGCGATGTGACACCTCTTAATTGTTTTTATAAACCAGCAACAATTGGCGACTTGAATCGACATTGTTCTTTTTATTCGTGCCATGCAGCCAATGCAATTGGACGTGACTATTTGTTTTCAGTCAGTTTCAATTGGTAATGCCGTGTATTAATCTGCGATTAAAATAAATTTTTTTTTTTTTTGTTGTCTACCATTTTAAGTTTCATGGTTTTAAAACCCTTTATTCCTTATTTAGTAAACAAAATTCCTGCAGGGTCCCTTTCGTAATTCAGTTTAACAACTGTTAAGGGCGTTAAATATTCTTCAAACTTAAGTATTTGCAAGTTGCCAGATAAAAATAAAATTAATTGTATGGTAAGAAACCAGTCTGGGACATAGGGAACTTTTAAATTTAAAGATATTTTTTTCTCTTAATTTGGATTTTATTTTGTTTTATTGGAATTTCTTTTTGGAAAGTTGACAATTTTTAACTTATTTAAATTTTCTATTTTCAGATTTATTTACAAATAATATTGGCCATAAAAAGATTAACAAATTGAAGATGTAAGTAAAAACATTGCATATTTAAGTACATATTTATTAAAACCAGTGATAGGACCTGCCTTAAAAAAATCAATTAACACTTTGAGTAAATTAAAAAAATGTCCTCTGATGAAATTTTTACTTTGAAAAAGTAACTTTTATCCTAAAGGAAAATGAATTTTTTTTTTAATAATTTTTTTTTATTAAAATGTACTAAATACTCGATTTTAAAAACTATAGAAAAAATTTAATTTCTAATAAATTTTCTTAACATATTAACTCTATCCACTACTTTTAACCTTGCCCACATTAATTGGTGTTTATTTTTGAATTATTTCCCCCTCTATTTTGTGTTGTTTTCACCTTTCCACACATACAAATTTCTTTGTACTTTAATACATATTTCGTTTTTTTATTATTTTACACCTTTTTTCTTTTACACAGAGTGTTTACAAAGCGGCAAAATTCTGCCCCTTTTTACATTGTAACCTACAGTTTTTCATACCGGAAGTTATTTTGCTTTAATTTACTTTTTGAATAGACTTCTGTGGGGATAAAGGTTTTACTCCAGAAACAACAACAAAGTACCATAACAAAAATACAAACGGAGAAAGAGTCACTTTGTAAAAATGATTTCCTTTTGTTCTATTTTAATAGCGGAGTTTTTATTTAAATTATTACTGCAACTGGAGTTTGTGTTTTTTTTTTCTTTTTTGATTTGCTTTTGTTTGTAACGAATTGGAGCAGAAATTTGTAATTTTCCAGAGTTAAAATTTATCTTTGTGTAAGTTGTAGTATAAAATAACCCAGCGGGAAAAAGAAGGGGTAAGGATGCCTTCTAGAAGGCCGCTGTATTCCATCTTTTGGATAAACAAGGCCTGCTCGCTCCATTCCATACTCATAACTTTTTTACACACGTTGTCATTGCGGATAAGGCCTTCCGCTCTCTTCTTTAGCAGGTACATAAGAATGGTAACGGGATCAAAAAAATTATTATTTTGCTCTTGCTTGTGCAAAAAAACAATACAAAAAAATGTTACTCTTCTCTACTCCCTTCTCATAGAAGCGAGTGTGGAGTATCTTATCTTTTATACCAAAGAGCCGAGGCCTTTTATAAGGAATTCTTTAGCTGTTAGATAAGAAAAGCAATTGAACCAAAAAAATGTTTAAGCAGGCCTTTAAAAAGGCCTGAAGTGAGAAGGTCTTCTTAGTTTTCCCGCTGGGAAAGAAATAAAGAAGTGTGCTGGTATTGTTTGCCATACAAATACCAAGTTATTCTGCAAATTTTCCTAAAAATAGTATGTTTTTCCAACTCACGCTATTTTTTGTTTGTGATGACTTAGAAAAGGACTGTTACATCTTCAAAATTGAGACAAGTATTTTTTAACTAAAGAAAAAAAATTTTTCTGTTGTAAATTTGGCTTTTAAATTTATATATTGCTGTATTAAAAAACTGGATAATTAACAAAATCCGTTTACCCCGCTAGGTCAAAATAATATCTATGAAAATAACAGTTTTTGTGTCCAATTGCTTCTAGTTCTACACGCAGAGAAAAAATATGGTTGGGCATGGTTACGGCAACAATACTATGTTTAATGTAACAATATATTGTTGTCGTACACAAATAATTGTTATTTTTATTTAATATCAACAATATTATAGTTACTGTAAACATATCAATGTTTATCGCAATTATGAATTTGAGTATTGTTGACCGAAAAATAATTATTTTTCTAACAACTTAATTATGATAACTTTCTAAACATATTATATTTCTCACAACCATATCATGATATTTAATAGCCATAACATGATAACTTTCTATACATTTATCATATTATGTTAAAGATGCAATCAAACTATTATTACTCTAATCATATTATGTTAGCGCCATTTGTAAAATAATTTTGAAGCAGTTGTGTCGTTTTTTTTATTTGTGAGCGGTTAAACAATTAAAAGATAAAGTTCCATAAAAAAATAAGTCTAAAGAAATAAAAAAAATAAAATATTAGCGGGGTTCATTCAAGTATTAGTGATGTAATAGTGCAAATGCAAAATATCATAGTTTTTTTGTAAAATCCAACAACAAAACACACAGAGATTTCGTTATATTTTATAAAAGTGCTACGATATTTCATCAACATCTCAAAATCGAAAAAATTTACATACGCGGTTGCCCATGAAAACCACAGATATTTCATTTGCTCTTTTGCAAGCCTTATATTTATTAACATTAACAAAAATTTTAAAAAGCCACAAAATAAATGCAAAAATATTTTAATTTATTTTGTATTTTTATGACAGCTATGAAAGGTGCTGTACCATAATATGATTGCTTCTAAATAACTTATTATGATTAACATGACAATAATATGATTAATTTCTTAGCTTATTATGATTAACATGACAATAATTTGATTACTTCTTAACTTAGTATGATTAACAGAATAATAATATGATTAAGGGAAAAATATTATGATGACATATTGCGAGTATATTTAGTCATAATATGATTCAATAATAATCTTAATATGGTGACTACAATCATAATTCTTATCATAATATGTTGCTCTTAGAATATGTTTACCACAACCATGTTTTTTCTTTGCGTGTAGGATTGTTATCCAAAACTGTCGGTTTATTTGTAAAAGAGTTGTGAATTCAAATGTGGACCTAAAAATGAATATTTATGTTAGAAAAACTAACATAAGTCGTTTTATAATCCTGTCACAGTTTAATAAGACAAGAAAGACTTACCATAGGTCCCATATTAAGCCCACTCTCGAAAAACACTTTAATTCGGCTATAAATTTTTGTTAAGAAAAACAATTAAGTACACCTTTAACTATAATATTGACCCATAATTAACCAAAGGCCCCATATAAAACCCACTCTGGAAAATCATTTAAATACGCCTTAATCCGTAGTAAATAGTGTGGTGAAATTTGGTCCAATTAAGCTTTTTATGCATAGAAATAACACCATGTAATTTTTTGATAATGGGTCCATATGACTTTCCCCAGGGAAAAGGGAACTAACAACAAACTTCTCACTTGGCAGTTCTAAAGTTGTTCTAGCTCTTACACTTTATCAAAAAATTTAAAGCGTAAATTTTAAAATTTTGTTATTTAAAATTTTGTTATGGTTCTTTATTTTTAATTTGTGTGCAAATAAATAAATAAAAAAAAAAACTAATTCTTGTCAGGTGTGGGGTTCGAACCCACGCTCCCTCTCGGGAACCAGAGCTTAAATCTGGCGCCTTAGACCGCTCGGCCAACCTGACATTGTAACGGTCAATAATAAGTTAAGATAGTATTAAAAAATGTATGTAAAACAAAATAAAAAGAGAGGAAAAGAACGCGAACAATTGAGATAAGAAAAATGTTCAGTTTTTTAGTCACGCGTGAGTGTATAAGCTTAATAAAATATAAAAATATGTTATTATAATCATACACTATTTTTTTTTTTAATTCGTTTCTAAGTGCCCATTTAGACAGGGAAACATTTTGTTTGGTAGCAAATTACGGGTGGGGAAGAGAGAATGGTTTTTGTGTTCGGTACTCGGCGACATGCTTTGTTCACATTTTCTTTGTTGACATTTACTTTGGTTTTTTACAAAAACACAACAAAATTAACAGAATGATTCCGGCAACATGTCTGTATGACCGAGAATGAAAAAACAAAAGAGAATTCCAGATGTTCGCTTGTCTAAACTCGAACTAAGTAAATTTTTTAATTTAAACTTGAGAAATCCGTGATACTCACAAAAAAAACAAGCTTTTACGATACGATGTTGGTGAGATAATTGAATTTTTGGAAAGTCTTTTTCTCTTTTTGTTTTTATAAATTCGTTTTTAACGAAAAAGTAAATTAATTTTTGTCACTTGTGGGGTTCGAACCCACGCTCCCTCTCGGGAACCAGAGCTTAAATCTGGCGCCTTAGACCGCTCGGCCAACCTGACCGGTAGCATATTTTATTTATGATCATTTTTATAAAGGCGAAAACAAAAAGTAAAAAACTGGAAGGATATTAAATCATCATCATATTAAAATATAAAACTAAAGGTTTAGTTAGCCGGGAATAACAGTAACGTGGCAAATCAGCTGCTTCATTTTGTTGTATGTTAATCCATAAAAACGATTATAGTTAGCAGTACGATGTTACGTCTCAATCTGTAAGAAATAGATTGGTCTTACTTTTTAACCTTTAGGTTAGATTACTGTTACTCCCGGCTAGCTGCGCCTTTAGTGTTCAAAAAGAACTGCGTCGAGACCACATTTTTCATACAATTTAACATAAAAATTTGTCGTGAAACCGACAAAGAAAAATTAGTATAAAAGAAAAAGAAAGAAATGAAAGAGAATTTAAAGTTACAGCCGACGATTTAATTAAGGGCTTAATATATTTTGCTGATATTGAAGGCTCAATTATGTTTGCTATGCCGAATCTTTTATGGTCTACACCATGGTGCGATAAAACTTTCTGTTATATAAGTACTGTTCTTAAGAAAGAAATATATTGTGTGCCACAACTACTTCTCCACTCCAGCCCACATTTTGTCCAATGTTCTGCAGTGATTACCAATATCCAGATATATAAAAATCAATAATCTCTTTGTATCAAAAGTGCCACCCGCTCTTCTCTTATCCCGCCCACATATTGTCAGATATTGTGTATGGATTATCAAGATTCTTGTACCTTATTTGGAAACTTTGGATCCTGACGTTCTCTAAATATAAACCACATCTACTTCTCCAATCCTTCCCATATTTACCTATATATTTTGGCTGTTGTCGTTCTTCAGATATACAAAATCTATAATGTTCAAGCAATTGTACATTACAAATATTCAAGCACTTCTAAACCCCGGCTTCATTTAAAGCGATTAAGTAATGTGTTAATAAATGTATGTATATGATTTTTTGTATAAATTTTTTGGAAAACAAAAAATAGTACTAATTTTGCATTAAAAAAGTAATTGCCACTAAAGGTAGAAGTACATAACACGCGTTAGTGCGCGTGCGCTCTGTCGTCTTCTGTCAAAAAAAGTTAAGCTAGTGTGTTTTCATAGAACAAGCTACATGCAAAATATTTTGACGCGTTTGCGCCAGAAAGTTGGTTAACTTTGAACTTTTTAACGCGTTGTGTGTTTTTGACAAGTAATCAGCTGACAATAAAAATAATAATTTAACAAATTTGTGAATCATGAAAGAAAAACTTATTGAAGTGCTTAAAAAACAAACAATATTTATACAAAAAGAATAAATTTAATAAAATAACAAAATCTTGATATATTTTCGAACCCGTTTTTAATGCACAAATAAGTAAACAAATAAAAAACAGCTGACAGGAATGGCTTTTGTAACGCATGTTGTGTAACTTGCAGTTTTTGACGCGCTAAAGTTTATAAACGCACGATACTTGTCGACGAACTAACGCGTGCTATGTACTTCCACCTTAAATTCTGATTAAATCCGAAACAATTGAAAATAATTAATTATATAAACTAGATTTGATAGGATCCGTTCTGAGAACAAATTTGCATTCAGCATGCAAAAGTCAATAAAAATCATATAACAAAGTTCTTGCTAACAACTTTTTTTTTTTTGTTTTTTGTCAACCAGTGTAATGATACTTTACTTTAGTAATTAAATCCTTACTTCCTGTAGGGTTAATTTCTTGAATCACGCCTATTTTACTACCTTTTTTTATTTTAAAAGTTACTAAAATGTTGTAACTGTTTTTAATCATATATGATTTCTTTCTTTAATTAAAAAAATATATATTTCTTCCTTGTCAGATGTGGGGTTCGAACCCACGCTCCCTCTCGGGAACCAGAGCTTAAATCTGGCGCCTTAGACCGCTCGGCCAATCTGACTATGCAACAATATAATAAAAATTTGTATAAGAAAACAGTTTGTCACAAAAAACAGGTCAAGAATTATTAATGTAAATAGATCTTAAATTTATGTTAATTAACTCTTGGTCACATTTAAGGACTTTAAATAACAAAAAAAAAAAAACAAAAAAATTATTGTCAGATGTGGGGTTCGAACCCACGCTCCCTCTCGGGAACCAGAGCTTAAATCTGGCGCCTTAGACCGCTCGGCCAATCTGACTATGCAACCATATAACAAAAATTTGTATAAGAAAACAGTTTGTCACAAAAAACATGTCAAGAATTATCAATGTAAATAGATCTTAAATTTATTTTAATTAACTCTTGGTCACATTTAAGGACTTTAAATAACAAAAAAAAAAAAACAAATAAATTATTGTCAGATGTGGGGTTCGAACCCACGCTCCCTCTCGGGAACCAGAGCTTAAATCTGGCGCCTTAGACCGCTCGGCCAACCTGACTTGTTGATGGTTGGTGTCAAAATAACGTTTTATAAATTTATAGTATATGTACATACTTAGAATTAGTTTATCATTGTGTTTTAAAAGATAAGTTTAAATTACATATTTAGATTGTTTTTTAAAGATTACGTTTTAATAGAACATACACAGAAAAAAAATTATAAGTACATAGTTTTTTATCAATAAAAAAAAAAATTGTTTAGAAAGTATTTCAATTAAATTAATGTGATAATTGAATCAATTATTTTTTTGTTGAAAGAAAATTAAAAATATAAATTTTGATTAACATTTAACTTGTTTTGAATTTTTTTTTTTTTTTAATTAAATAACAAATAATCTTGATTGTTTTTTCTTTCGTTTAAAATAAAATAATTTAAACTTGTTGAATTGTTGTTGGGAATTGTCAAAACCTGAGCTATATTTAGCTAAATCAATTAACACATTGCTTGAAACGGCAAAGTTTTTGATCATTTTTTTATTTAAAATATTCCCAACTTAAAATTTTTAAAATTTTTGCAATATGTATGTATGTATATATAATCATTTTGATAATAGGTGCAAAATCAACAAATTGTTTGCTTGGTTGTAGGAATTTAGTGATAAGAAACAATTTTTAATTTTTTTTTTGTGTCTATAGGTCTGACGGAGGCAAATTAACGGTCTTGGATCAGGATTATTATTAAGCGATCTTGACGTTCTAAAACCTGAAGAAAAGGGTTGACTATCTTTTTGTTAATGCCTTTCAAATTATGACCCTGATTTGAACTTGGAAAGGTTGAAGTGTTTGCTTATGTGCATTTAATCTCTAATTTAGCTTAAAGTTCCTTAGACCAAGATTGTTTAGATTTTGTGGCATTAAGGGTTTCCTAAAAATAAGTTGGTAGTAAATTAACATGAATCTAATTGTTATATTTAACATAAAAGTCTTTTGGTCGATTACGGATGACAAAATGTCCCTGCAAGTTAACATGCGGAAGGAAAAATAGGCCGACAAATTAAAAAAAAAATCCAAAACGTGTTACAAAAAAAAAAAAAAAAAATACAGGATTTTAAAAAAATAAAACAAATTTCAACTATTTTTGATCTGGAATCAAATGTGGGATCTGAATTAGAAAATTAATGTTATTCAAATGAATTGGCAAGTATGCCTCAACTTCGGTGGACGTTGAGAGATCATTTTCCATGTACAAAAGCTTTTAAACAGTATTTTTTGATTATGCAATCAAAAATTTAAATTATGTAATTATGTATTATATCTTTGAATAACAATAGAATAAAAACAACAATAGAATTTTTTAAGTGCATATTTTTTATTTTATTTAATGCATATTTTGGAGTTTTTAGTGCATATTTTATGCGCATATTTTCGATTTTTGAGCGCATAAAAATCTCATCCCTACTGATAAGATTTATCTGTTTTAAAGTTTTTGAGGTTAAAAAAAAGTTTTTCAGAAATTCAAGTAGTTTACATAGGTTTATTTATAATTTGCTAAAAATAAATCTTCATTCAGTTTAGTTCATTAAAAATATAAGGATTTAATTAATAGGTGATATTTAACAAATGGATGAATTTAATTTTTATTTATGTACATATACAGGTATGTGATGAAAATCGATCGATTTCAAAACGAACGTTTTCAAAAGGTGTGATGAATTTCAAGGGAATTAAAAGTCCATTTCTGTATTATAGTCTTCAATTTTCGTTTCGAATACACTTCAGTTAACGTATATAATATAAAATTCGAAAGTATAAAAACTGAAAAAAAAAGAAATTTGTATTTAAAATCCATTTTAAAAGGTAATGAAAACAATATTTTCGGTTTCAACCGTTTCGTTTTTAAAAATCGATTTCCAGCACATACCTGATATATTTTATAAATATATTTATTAAATCATACATGTATGTATATGTGTATATTATTAACTTTACGTGTTTTTTTTTTAAATTAACCACATGTAGTTTAAACCTATTAGTGAGAAAATTTTTTTGGTTAAAAAACTTTTTTTTCCAGATATGAAAAGATTTATGAAAAATATGAAAAAATGACAACACTGCATCCATGGGGCATGCGCCGTACGAACATTATGCTCTCGTTATTAAAATATCGTATACGATAAAAAAAGTCTAGTCTCATTTCATTGAACAACAATAAACAAACATTAAACACACACAAACTACCCCAATGTAAAAATCCTTAAACACTGTTTATTTCGTAAGCCAACGCCGTAGATGCATCTCCTCTAATCAGTGCAATTCGTGACGTCCAACCAGAAACAAGGGCCAACAAAAAGTTGCCGTTGTCGTTGTCGGTAGAGAAAAACGCCAAGTGTTTTAAACTTTGACTTGTTACAAAAAAAAAAAACGCACAAACCGAATTGCCTGGAGAGAGAGGAGTGTTGCAAAATAATGGGTTGCTTTTAAGTCGGTTACTAGGTGAAACGAAAAGGAAACATTGCCAAATTACAAACGAATTAAAAAAATTACAACAACGACGAAAAAGTATAAAAAAGGGAATACACCCAGTAACACAGTTTATCTGTATCTGCATTTTCACATCATTTCTAGCATTAAACGCGCTTGCAAAAAACAATTACTTCGAATACAATTTTTATTATTGAATGAATGTTTATTTTCAATTCGCTTTTTTTGTTATTGTTTGTGAATGTAAATGGCTAAATTCGAGTTGAAATGCCAAAAAGATATGTGGGTCATCAACATAATTGCACAGTTTCAGTTTTGGTTTTTTGATTAAAATAATAAAAATAATGACTGGAAAATAAATTGTGCAAAATATTTGTTATTTTCTAAAAAAATAAACAAAAAAACAAATAGGAAATAAGTGTAAAAAAGTTAAATAACGTTTAATTATACCGGAGCAAGTAAAATATAGAATATTCTCTACTCTTTAGACACGTTTTAAATAAACACGGGAATGAGTAGAAAATTTCTACAAACACGTATTACGTTTCAAATAAACATATGTTAGGAAATCTTGTTCATTCCTTAAAAAAAAAAAACAACATAAGCAGCAAACAAAAATATACTTTACCTTCCAAAATCTACTCTAAATTATGTGAAAGTGTTCTTGCAAAGTAAAGAAAAAGTGAAATAATCTATGGCACATTTTATATTCGAAATTTCCCTTAAAAAAAATAAACAAAACAACAACTAAAAACTTCCAAAATAGACAAATACCCTCCCTCCCTCACCCCCTGGAGAGTATTGTTGTTGTTGCTGTTGTTTCTTACAAATATCTTTTGTAAAACAACAACCCTCATCAATTCTAAATGCATTATTGATTTTTTTTCTTCGAGTGTTTCCGTGTTTAGTTGTCAGTGTGACGTCGATTCAACATTTAAATACGTCATTTGTCTTTTTCTTCAAATACGCTCAAAACCTTAACACAAGAACGATTTAAATTCTAGTCGCTTAGTTTAAATTTAATCTTTTAAATTTAATTAATCTTAAACGTAAAGAAGTCAACAACAAAAAGAAGGTCTTGAAAATGGATTTTTACACCAATAAAACAAAAAATTTTGATGGTAAGTTCATTGAACTTTTCAATGTTCGATATACATACATACACACGTACGTACATTCATACCATAAATTTTTCTTAGCATATTGTTTAATTTTAATTGGGAAAATGTGAAATGAGAAGTGAAAATGTGCCGAAAAATTATTTATTGATTTTAATTATAAAAAATAATAAAAAATTATATTATTAGAAATATTGATTTTAAAATAATTTAAATAAATTAAATCCTAAAAGGTTTTTTTTTGTTTCATTAAACGTGAAGTTCCAAGGTTTTTTTCTGAAAACTGACCTTTATTTTTATCGAAAAGTAATCTCCAGCGATCAGACCTAATACTGGATAAATTGGTACCTTAACAAAAAAAAAAAAAAAAAAAAAAAACAGAAAAAAAATTTCGAATTTGGAACAATTTTTATCCACATTAAATCCATTGGTCTTATATTTTATTAAGAACTAAGCCATCGCCGTTAACGGCGTGCGCTATAGGTTGATGACTACTAATTTTATTTGGCCTAATTTGGATAATAAGGACACCAACGACATGTGGTTTTAACAGGATGGTGTTGTGTATTTATGTATTACACTCATAGAAAAATGCATCTTCATATTGATGATGCCCTAACATCAGAATTGTGACATCAATGTTATTAGAATTGGCATCAATGAGGCAAAAAGTGACTTTAATCCAATGCCGAATGTCATCATAACATTTTTCATAATTATCCGTCATCTATGCTATGACTATAGTAACATATATTCGATGCCACATTTGTGTATTATTAACATTATTTTCGTGTTTTAAAAGTAAAATGAGAAGCAAAAGTTCCCATATTCAATTTGTTTAAATTATATTAAGTTAAAACATCAAATTTTCAAAGTAGAGTGATTACGAAAACCATATCGGGCAGCTGCTGGTTTTTTATAATTGCGGGTTCATCTATAAACAAAGGGCGGAATACAACAAAAGTGAAACAAATTTGTGTTACGTGTTAGTAAGTAACAATATTCTCTCTCTTTGACTTCAGTAGTCAATCCCAATGATTAAGTCTAATAAGTCCTCTCTCCCATGTGACTGAGTTATCGCACTGAATAAATTTTTATTAAACTGACTCCGATTCGTAATTTCTGTGATTTCTATGTGACAAATATATTAAAAAACAAACGCATGCGATAAAAAATACAAAGAAAATATGAATATTTGGATATATGTATGTAGTATATTAAATATTATCGTATTATCTTTATAATATTTTTATTGCATGCGATATTTTAGTAATATATTTTTATCGCATGCGATACATGAATATTTGGATATTATCGTATGATATTTTTTATCGCATGTGATATTTTAGTAATATATTTTTATCGCATGCGATATTTAAAAAAAAATAATTTATCTTTTCGTATTTGAGGCCGTCAGCGCAAAAGTTGTGTAAGCCTCAATTTTTCATACCCTCAACTATCTACGCCAAATTGATTAAAACCGCCAAAATGATATAAGAATCTAGGTTATCTCTTGTTTTACCAATCACCTATAAAAAGCGTTGCACAAGTTTGTGTTGCATTTATTTATTTTTGCTCTACTTATAATACAAAAGTAGCCATAAGCCACACAAATATGAAATAAATGTAATGTGGCTTACACCACTTTTGAGCTGACGGCCTCATTTATTCTCACACATATCGGATTTTTTCAATTGAAAAATAAACAGAAAAGCGATTATATTTGGAAACCTTGATAACCTAAAACATAAAGAATCGTTGTGGACATACTTATTTCATTTCCACTTCTTTTTTATTTTATTTTCTTTTGCCGGGAAAACTTTTTTGACAACTAATATGGATTTTCTTAATGTCATGACAGTATTGTCAAGTGTATTCCAAGATATGTGGCAATAAATTATTTTATTTCGCATTCGTTAGCTGCGTCCTTTTTAAATCCTACAATATCAAACCGGAATAATAGATTACACGTTGTACATACTTAAAAAAATCGTAAAAAAGTACGGTCATGGTCTAAAAAGTACATTTTGCTTTAAAAGTTTGAACAGAATCAGAAAAACCATTACCCATACCTAGACTAGAGGTAAAAGTTTGTACAATACAGAGCCCCTTCAAAAAAAATTATTAGTATTAAAGCATTTTGATACAAACTTTTTGGAAATGAAAGTTAAACATAAAGTGAGATATAAAGTTTCAGGGGCCCTGATTCTGGCAGTCGTGATCGAGTACTTTCTCGATTCGAAAGCAATTTAATATCTAATTATTTCAGTCAATACTGAACGAATCAGAATTATTTTTTCAGTGTTGTAAAGCATTAATTTAAGTTTCACAATACTGAAAAAACAATTTCGATTCATTCAGTATTGACTGAAAGAATTAGAAATAAAATTGCTTTCGAATCGAGAAAGTACTCGATCACGACTGCCAAAATTAGGCCCCAGAATTAGATAATATCAACATTTAAGCACACACACAACACTTTGTGTGTTTATTTCCCAGATCATAATTTAACACATTAAATTGTATAAATCCCTCACGTTCAAAATTAGCAACAAAATTTACGAAAAAAAAAAACATTAAAAAAGAAACATTTTTACAGACAATTTAACAAAATCTTGATTGTTTTGCATGATGATGCATCATTGTCTTCCAAATCATCTTCATCAACAGGAAAGAATTAAAAAGTGGGTAAAAAAAATTGCAAACAAAAAAAAAGAGTGTTTTAAAGACTTCGTGGCCTAAAGCACTAGAAAAATATTGTATATGAGTATACAGATATAGAGTATAATAATTATTCGCACACTTTATAACGTGATGAACATAAATACGTACCCATATGAGTTACATAAATGCTGCAAGAAGCACAATTCCGCGGAAAAGTAGAAAGGAGGGCCTTTATTTTATAGGCCTTTTTTTAATTTGTTTTTATGTATAAGTTGCATCCACTACCGTATCTTTTTTAAGAAAACATCTTAAATCGGTCAAAAATAACTAAGATTCCAATAGCAATAATATCTGAATCCCTGAGCTTCCCTCTAAAAGACCTGCTCTATTACACCTCACGAGGCCTTCTGTTAATGTTATTATGAAAATATAATTAAAGAGAGCATTTATAAATCATCTGAGAAGGTTTGGTGAAAACTTTTTCAAGTCATGAAAGAAGAAGTGTATAGGAAAGGCCTTTTTTTAGTGTCATCCCCAGTAAAATACAAATAGTACATACATTTTTGTATCTCCCTTTACTAAACTTATTTCATGGATACTTTAAGCTTTTGGCACCCATAAAAGTTAAATGGAATTGAAATACAGTTTTGATTATAAATGTAAGAACTTTTAGAATAGGGTGTGTTTTTTGGAGGGATACATCTTTTAGTTGGCATCACTGCTTTATTTGACCACCCATTAAACAGCTGATAGTTGCTTTTTGTTTAGTTTGCTTTGACATTTCATTATTAATCGACTAACACCAGAGCAACGCGTGAAATTTTTTTTTTTTTTTTGAAATTTTTAATCAAAATAATTCGGCGAATGGGCTGAAGCACAAATTGATTTTGAATTTCCATTCAAATTGCTATTTTCCGATAGAGCCCATTTCTGGTACTTAAATAAGCAGAATTGTCGCATTTGGAGTGAGGAGAATTCACAAGCTTTTGTCGAAACACCATTTCATCCACAGAAAATTACTGTTTGGTGCGCTTTATAGGCTGGCGGAGTCATTGGCCCATATGTCTTCAAAGACGATGATGGTCAATACTTCACGAATACTTGCGGAATCTGAAAGATGACAACGTTCAAAATGAAAATAGATTTCGAAGGCCTTCCAAATGCTCTTAGTTTTTTTTTTTCTAAAAGACTTTCTAAACACTCTTATTTCTATTAGTTTAAAATGTATATTTATTGTGTATCAACAAGAAATCTTCTACAAAAGATTTTGCAAATACTAAAAGTTTTAAAAATGAAATGAAGTAGGGAAAGGCTTGTTCTTTATAAAACTCAGAATAAAATTACGGAAAAAGTGCGAATGTCTTACAAAGTTTTTCTTTTTGTAAGTCTTCTTACTAGAAGAAACCTTTTACCCCAATCTAAGGAGAGCTTTTCTAAGCGCTGAAACTCAAAGCGATTCAAAACTGCTTTAATCTTAATATAAGAATTAACTTCGAATAACTTTCCATTTAAAATAGAAATAGGTTTTTAAAAAAGGCAAAACGGCAAAGGCGTCCTTACTAATTTTTTCCCCCGCTGTGACTGAATTCATACATATTTCATAATAAACATACATCATCCTCATCAGTAGCTACATCTGCAATATGAGCAGTAACGTCTTGGATGAAGTTGTTACACAGTGCAAGAAATGTAGAAATTTTATAACACATGATACATGCCACCATAATTATATTCGTAATGTAGATGGAGGAAGAAAACGGCAGTATTATTTTGTCTGCAACAACTGGTGGTAATTATGAGGAATTTTTTTAAATTTTAATTCCTTTTTTAAGTGAATCTGCAATGAAGAAGTAAATACATTTTCTTTATAAATTTTTTCTTTCATTAGTTTTTGGAATTTTTGCTAAAAAGGAGTTAGATTTTGTATTACGCTTAAAAATATTTTTCAATAACTCTCTGTGATATTTTTACCTAATGATCGTTTTAATTACCGCACAAAAAAGAATTTATTACCCTGTAAGTGGTACGATCTCTTTAGAACCTTCAAATATTATGTCGATTGTTTCATCTTCTTGTTTAAAATTAATTAAAGTAATCTCAAACTTTGATATTGTAAAATTACAGAGAAACAAGTTAAAATTTCAATTAAAAAAACTTGTGATATTTATTAAAAAATGTATTAAATTTGTAGCAGTAAACAAATTAATAATGTCAATTAAACGTTTAATTCCCTTGATTAAACTTGCAATACCCTTGATTAAGTTTTAAATTAAAAGTGATTTTATTTTTGATTAATGCTTTAATTGGTGAAAATTTTCAGAACTGATTCTGTGTAGAAGGAGAACTTAGTTTCAACTTGATTTCAAACTTCATTGGTTTGAAATCATTTTTGAAACTAGGGCTTGAACTTTTTATTGAATTCAACTAATCTGATAATCGTTTAAAATTTTCGAGATTAAAAGCAAATTATCGCCGATATGAGGGATTCACAAGGTGTCATAAAGTCATACGTCTTAAAATAATAACATGAAAAATACGACTGTTGTGAACAACCCCTCATAATTCAGCTATTTTGAATTTAAATCAGCTGATTTAAAACAAATATATAAAATTAATATTTATCTAAAATAAAAGTATTATATAATTCTAATCTATGATTTAATTAATTAAATTAGATCTTACCTGAATATTTTCCATTTTTCAGACGCAAATCACAAATAAATTTTATTTTGTTTGTTTACCAAACAGCAGAGCCCTAAGCCGATCTAATTTGACGCCGCAAGTGATTTGTTGCAAAAATTGCTAGCCGCAGGTTAAAATTATACCATCAACGGCGACGGCTTGCAAAAACTAATGCGGCTCGGCTCAGCCGCACAGCGCAGGTCTCTTCTGATAAATTACGACAGCACCCCTGCAAATAAAATTGGACCACTTGATTTGATAAAATGGACTACTCCATGAACTGGTTCGATGTAATGCAAGCATGGACCATGTCATTGTTAAAAAGAGGTTGTAGTGAGACGACATGTCTTTGTTTTTTAACGACGTGCTTTCGTATTTAAACGACTTCAAAACTTATCCTCTTGAGTATACCATGGAGTAGTTTTAAAACTACTCCTTAGTGGTCCAAAGGTGGGTTATATGGTCATCTCCTAGGACATCGTAATGTGAAATAGACCAGGTTTTTTCCATACGTATGGGTTACTTTTGGACTAGTCCTGGTCCCTTGTGAACTACTCTTTACACGCGTGTTTTGACTGGTCCTATTATTTGCAGGGACAATAAACATAGCAAGCAGGGTTTTCAGATGTGACGATTTTTCGTCATTTTGTTGAACTTTTTGAGGAAATACATACAGCAAAATGACGATTGACGATTTTTTTACTAAAGCGGCCCCCCATACACTTGCAATATTATTGTATATGATATTCGTCATATTATGTCCATTTTGTCCTATATTATGCAATAAGTCGCACAATGGTTTGATTCATTCAATAAAAAGGTCAACATAACCTATAGGAATAACATAAACAGCATTGTACAATGTTGCCAACATATTTCACTTTCTTTTCGTTGTGCAATAAAAATCAAAAGTAAACAATTTTATTGCAAGTGTATGAACCGCTTAAAAGTAATAGTGTTATGACGATTTTTTGCCATCAATAAAATACTAACAAGAATTTTTTGCCATCAGTTGGGAACAGTCCAAATCGTAACAATCAATTTTTCGAAACACAAACATTATTGGAAGTTAAAAAATATTCTTTCCCCATCACAAACCAGGTGGCTTTCAATAGAATCATTAGTAATTCGAATTCTACAATTATAAGAATTCCATCGATTTGAGTCGCTTTTAAAAATTGGTTAAATCTACTTTGCATTTTTATTATTCCGATTTACTTTGCTACATACGATTGGATTTTTTCACTGAAGTCATAATCACATGTAAAGAATTTTTCTTTTTGCATGTATAAAGGCGAATTCTCTTTTAATTCTGTTAGGTTAGTTATTCCAAGCATAGTTCCGTGTTAGGAAGTAAGAAGTTAGTTCTTAATAAGAAGTTGTATAGAAAAATAAGTGCAAAGAAAAGAAAATGTCTTAGTTTGGAACCAACCTTGGACGTAATAAAACAATTCAAGTCGGGTGAAAAGGCTGCTAAAATAGACAGAACACTTGGCTTAGCACCTTCAACAGTAAAAACAATTTTGAACAGAGACAGCGCTAAAAATTAATCATTTAAAGAAAGCTCCTCAAATTAGTAGCAAATGATTTTCTATTTTTTTTTTAATGTTTTTGTGAATATGGATAAATGAAAAAAATTAATTTTTGTTATGTTTTTATGAAAATATATTTGTAGTTATTTTTTATAATATCCTAAACACACTTGCTGAAATAAATGGAATAAAACGTAACCATCACTTTTTTATCATAAATAGAATTTCTTGCTTAAAAATTATATTTTTTAACCAATCAATAGAAAATCAGTGCAATAAATTGCCGCTGATTCGTAAAATTTAAATATTTGACGATTTTGTTAAATGTTCGTGACGATTTTGACGAATTTTGTTTAAATTTTTGACGATTTTTTAAGAAAAAAGCATAACAACCCTGATAGCAAGCAAAGTTCTATTAATTTAAGACACTTTTTTTTTACAAAGCAACAACAATATTTTTAAACCATTGTAAAATGTTAGAACATTATGACAATATAACATGATAGCACACCTTGTGAATACCCCCAATCGAATTTAAGATAATATAAACTTTCGGGTTGCTTAAATCCACGACAAAAATCCTCTGACATCCTAAATATGTATAACATTGATTTGAACCAGTATTCGAAAATAAATACTAAATATCGTTTCTTAATGTTCGGTTCGGTAGATTTGTGAAAAACACAAACGCTAATAGTGTTTGTGTAGAAAATCATTAAAAAAAATAACGTTTCCCTGTTAGTCATCTTTCGAACACAAAAATATTACTGTTTTTATCAAACTCAACAAAAAATGTGAACATTTAATTCCGTTCGGTTTTTTTTTGAAAATCCACAAACTTCAATGTGTTCGGTCGGCTCATTAATATTCGTTTCTTTTGGCTGGTAAGAAAACCAAACATTTTTTACAAAAACAAAATACACACACGAAAAAAACATTATAGAACATTAAAATATAATGTTTGTCTACAGTATCATTACAATTGTTCTGTTTTTTAACGAAGAACAGAACATTATATAATGTTCGGTTCTTTGTTGAAAATAGTAACGAACGGTATTAAGGGTTGTGTATGTCTACACCATCACTAAAAAAATAGATATTGTTTCTGGGTGTATGAGCCTTACGTTAAATAATGTACTGTTTATTTTCGAACACTGCTTTGAACGGTTAAACGAAAAAAATCAGTGCCTTAAATCAATTTTTTTAATTAAATTTATTTTAATAAAAAATAATTAAACGTCAGAAGAAAAAAATAATTAAAGTTTGGATTTTTTAACGTCAAAGTGATGTAGGCGTCGACTTAATGTGACAACAACTTAAAATTGACGTCGACAACGACTTATGTATACTACGGGTTATTATTAAAAACATATGTACATAAACTTTTTTTGCAGCTAATACATATTTAACTTTAGTATACATTTGTTTCTATTCCACCTGAAAAGACCGAAACTAATCTTTAAATATATACATATTTTACTTTCACACATAATTAGTGTAGTGTAATTAAAAGTTGTTGCGCTTGTAGGAATCTTTTGTCTATTTCACACGAGTCAAGAAAAACAAGATAATGAAAAACATACAAATTAGATGTACATACATACATTTAAGAAGATTCTCTTCGAACTTGCAACATAAGAAAGTTTCATAAATTTGTTATGATGCAAAGAAATAGACAAACAATTTCTTATTTGGAATTTACGAGTATCTTTAAGTCACATAAACTTTCAGCATTTAATTATGGATGTACAAGTACTTGTCTGTTTTGAGTAGAGTAGTCAAGAAGTAGACATAACATTTTTGCTGTATTTATTACACTTCGCTTTCATTATTATTATGTATGTTGTTTTTTGTTTCAGTTTTATTATTTTTTGGTTTTTTGTTTTGTTTTTTGCATTTAAATACAACTCGTATCTGCATGTGCATGAACTTTAAATAATCTGTTTTTATTATGCCATGCAATATCATAAACACCACCATAAACGGTTATGCTAGATTTGTGGATATAATAATGCCACATAAAATATGGAACTACCAAGTATACTTAGTTTAATATATGGGATGCAAAGCAACACAAATATTTCAGTGGACTTTTATAACTTCTCGATAATATTACGAAAAAGCCCTTTGAGTTAAAATATCTAGGTCAGCTTTTTCATTCTTTTTTTTTTTTGGATATGATAGCACAGAGAAATAACATTTTTCTATATGATTACCTCCAATTAACTATTTTTAACGAAAACTTTTTAAAAATATTTTGGTTTTTTTCACAATATTATTGTCACCGGTAACCATATATAGATTACATTAATCCTCAATCAAGAAACCAAAACCATTTTATGGTTGTCACGGAACATTTTATGGTTAATAATAAAAATAATTTGTTAACCACTGATTATCGTATGGTTTTACGTTTACAATATCATAATCCTCTTTTTCAAGAACAACAAGTTGTGGTTGAAAAACAATTGTAATATTTTAAGTTAATAACAACCATAACATAGTTGTGGTTTCTTGAGGGAAGACAAATTAAACCAAAACGTTGTTGTTGGTGACAATATGGAACCAGAATATGCTTTAAAATCTTTTGTTTAATTTAGTTTGTTGGAGGTGACCTTATCGAAAAATTTGTTTTCCTTACATGGAGGGTTCACCTGACAATTTTTTGTCATACCAAACGTCAAAGTCCATATAAAAAAAACTTTAAAATATTTGTCAGCGTTTTTTTTATATGAAGTTTGACGTCTGGTATGACAAAAAATTGTCAGGTGAAGACCCTTTGTTACGGTGAAGGTTTAAAACCTGTTCTCGTTTTTTCAATTTATAAAGTACTTTTAAGTCGATTCGAAAGCTTCAAAATGTTGTTTTTTTTTTTATTTTCATACTTACTGTAAAACGTCACTTCCTATAACTTTCTAGAGTTGTGACTTAGTTGTACGATGTTTCAAGACGTCATCTTGGCGACATTGACAATGACACAATGTTTTGTGTTGGTTGTTTTTCATAAATTAATTCTTAGAAATTGTCACCATTTTTTTATTTTTTTTTAATTTTTGTGAAATGTAAACAGAAACAAAAAAAAAAACACATGACAACGTTAAATTACATTTACAAAAAAAAAAAAAAAAAAAAAACAAAAAAGATCTGTTTTCTTTTATTTTAATTGCGGCAAAATTTCAAATAATTTAAGCACAAACAATAAATGAATATTTAAAATTATGTAGGTTTTTTTTTTTGTTTTCAACAAAAGCGACGAGTTGTAAAGAACATGTTTTACTTGAATGAACTTCATTGAGAATGTCACAAAAGATTTTAAACATTCATGTTGCAAGTTGAAAACAGGAAGGAGTTATTAAAGCAAGTTTGTTTATATAAAAATTTAAACAGATCGAGTAAAAGGTTAGACAAACTGACGTCTTAAGAAAATATTTGTATAAAATGTATTTAAAAACTATTTCTGTCTTATAGATATAAGTTCAGTGACCCTGTTTGCCTTTTATTATTAAGAATTACACATAACGAGGCATTACCGCAAAAAAAAACTTAAGCGACATCATTTTAAATTTTCGTGTTTTTTAATAAATGACTTTATTGACAACACTTGCATCGTCTCCTAAAATGTCATGGTCACATAAGGTACCGTTACAATTTTTTAGCAAAAACAAGGGAAATGTGGCTGAGTTCCAAAACATCATAATTAGTCAAAAATGTATCATCAAGTTTAACGATGCACAGTTTGCTTATTTTGTACACATTTTAATTCTGTTAAATTCTGTAAAACTCTACACGGTTTCATTGAAGAATTCATTAAAAAAAAGCGATTTGCTTTGCAACTGACGTTTTGAAACTGAGCCTGTTATGCAAAGGAGTGTTTTTATTGCGAACCTCTAATTTTTCCCAACTTTTTGGATGTCTACTGATACTGCGTCTGAAAAAACTTCATGTTTTGAGGATATCCTCATGTCCACCTTTTGATATGTCCATAAAATGAGAATGCCATATGCTATCGATCAGAATAACTCGAAATCTAAGGACGCATTGCCATTAGAAGACGGCAGGTGGGATAGAACTTTTCAATAAAATGCTTTCAATCTGCGTTTGACCCGATAATCTTCATGGGCTTAACTTTTCATTCGGTAAAATATGTGTTATGTCGAAAACAGTAGTTCATTGGCTCGTCGGGCAGTTTTGTTAAGATACTTTGCATATTTGGTACCATTTAATTTAAATCTTTGGTGATACCCGAAATGATAAGCAATGACATAATAAGCTTATCAACTAGCGGCTTGCTCGCCAAATCAATCTGATGCTCTGTTATAAGAGTTTCTACACGCAGAAAAAAAACATTTTTCAAAATGGTCACCTCTATCAAAATCATAAAGAAAATCTTCAAGTGACCGGCATATTATTATGGCTAAATTAGTGCTCTATCACCAAGCCACAACCATATTATGGTTGCCTCTTAACATATTATGGTTAAATATGACAATAATTTGTTTTTTAATTAACAATAGTATTTTTCTCTTATCTTAGAGCAAAATGCTATATGGTTGAAAAACAACCATGCTATTATAAGTGTTAAACATAATTTTGTTATTATTAACCATAACAGTACTATTTTAACCTAATATGGTTGGCGGTAACAATTATATGGTTAATTTAACCAAATTGAAAAATGTTTATTCTCTGGATGTATTTGAAAACATTTCAGTTCATCTAAATATGGTCTAGCTAATAACACGGCCCTAAGAATGGAAAGATTCCGACATTGGCAAAGGAAGTGTTTTATAGACTTCCCTTCCTCCTCGTTGTTATAACTTCGAATTTATTAAAACAGTAATCAATGTATCCAAAAATAGGAAAAAATCTCTACACTCAAAACACAAATCAATCCATTCGTACTTAAATCAAGCCGAAGCGGTGTCAATAGTACGGTAAGTACGGATTTCCTTAAATCAAGTACAAAACGCTTGATTCAAGTACGGATTATTCAAGTGCGAAATACTTAACTTATTCATATTTAATTCCGACTTAAAGTAATCCGAAAACTGTGTTGACTTATGGCGATTTCTTTTCTGAGAAATATGTTGCATAAATGTTACATGCTCTACACAAAAGAGATAGAGCATGTAACATTTATGCAACATATTTCTCAGAAAAGAAATCGCCATTAATTAAAAGTGAGCTAAAATTTATCTCAAACTGTGTTTAATTCAATAATTTTTTAGGCGGTTTAATCTTGATTCGTGCTTGCAATAATCCAAAAGTGAGATGATTGATCTTGACTGATTGATTCTAACATAAAAACTTACGCCACACAACCAGAGAGAGAATAGAATATTAATTATTTTACTATCTCTTTACACATGTTTATTTCACTTTTGTTGTATTCCGCCCTTTTTTTTACAGAAGAATTTATAATTGTAAGACACCATGCAGCATGCCCAATATGGTTTCCGTAATCATTCTACTTTAAAAATTTTATGTATTTAACTAAATAAGTTAATAAACTAGAATATGGGAATTATAGTGTCTTATTTAACTTTTTAAACATGAAAATAATCTATATTTTCTTCTTTTAGTGTTGTTGTTGTGTCTACAACAAACTTTTATAAACACAAGCGTATGCAAGCATATTGGGTTTCGAAAGTTATCCCATTTTAGATTGTTTTAAGTACTTTTAAGTATTATCCGTACTTACATTTTTGAGTACGAATCGTACTAAAGTACACTGAAAGAATTTTCTTCGCAATACCAATGAATTTTGACATTAATTCCATGAAAAATTGGCATATAAAAGGAACCTATGCAGCGCTTCGTTGGATCAATGAAACCTGTTTCATTAAAATGTATTTAATGAAACATTACATTAGATCTATGAATATGATACAATAAAGTAAAAATTAATTTTTTTTGTTACTTTTTTTTTATTCTATTTTTTCTTATTTTATTTTATTTTATTTTTCTGTCTCTGGCGGGAATCGATCGCGCAACCTGGGTGCTGATAGACTAGCTCACTACCAGCTAGTCTACCGGGGCAGTGTAGTTTTTGGATAAAAAAAACTATCAGCCGTATTCATAACAAAAAGTTAGCCACAGTTTGTACACCACGTACAACGAGCTGCTAACTAGAATGCCGATTAAGCTTACCCAATAAAAAATTTTATCATATTGCGAAGCACTAATGGTACATTTAAAAAAATAAGCGCAGAATTATGCGCTACGCAATAAGACATACAGATATGCAGTAAAGTAAGTGAAAAAGCTCTCAACAACTTTTATAAAAAAAAAATAACATTTCAAGTGCTACGGCATTCCCTTACTAAGAAGCAGGTTGTAAGGGAGAATACTAAAAAATAACTGTATCAAAACATTCAGTGTGTAAAGCTGATCGTTACATCCAACATTTTTTTTTATGCGTTGAATAATGCGCTTCATGTGTCAAAAATGTATTGCTTCAAAGTGGAAACTCGCCATATAAAATTCATGTCTTCCGTATGCGCAATGGTAAGCGCAACTCTTATGTTTCTCCCTTACAAACCTGCTTCATTGGAAGCTCCATTTTTTACTGGGTAGCAGCTTGTTGGCACAGAGTTAATTCATAACGAGCTTTTCTCCATCTGCCAAATTTTAATAAATCAACTCTGAATTTGTATGCCACATTGTATGACTCAAAAATGCAACACGTTTTGCATTAATCATCGCTGAATTTGTCATTTTATTTTTTTTTTTTTTGTTTTTCCCTTCACATAAAAAAATTTAAAAATTTAAATTAAATAAATAAAAGACAGTTAATTAAAAAAAAAAACAGTCAATTAAAAAAAACCAACAAAATTTTTTGACATTAAACGGCTGTTTTTCACAAGTTGGCAAACGTTTGGCAGCTCGTTAACAAGAGTTAGCAAATCGTTAGCCAGAGTTTGGTTAGTGTATTATGAATAAACTTTTTGCTAACTTTATGCCAAATTTTCATTATGAATACGGCTATATGTTTTTTACTCAATTAAGAGCGTAAATATGAGATTAAATTGTCCATAACAACAATAACAACGTTGATTGAAAGTTTTTGGTTCATTACTTTAATGACATTTTTCATTGTCATAATGAAAATTTAAATTTATGAAAGCATTATTGAAATATGTTGCTTTTATAAAACAATTTTTAATTTCATAAATTTAATGGCATATTACATTAGATGTATGAAATAATTAAATCTAACATTTTTTGATTAACAAAGATTTTTTAAGGAAACTATAATTTTGTATTAATTTATGAATATAGTTATGTTTGTATATTGTTTTTTATGTTCCCAATTAAAATTATTTGTTTAACTTGGTCAAACTTAAGTTTTCATATATCCAATGCAAAATTTTAACGTAATTACGAAATCCAATGAAGCGATTTTAACGAAAATACTTCATTATAACTATGAAATTCCATTTAGACAATGAAAATTTTCATTTACCCAAGGAAATTTTTTTTATGAAAATGATTAATTTAATAAATGAAGCACTTTTCTTTCAGTGTAAGAGGAAAAAAATTTAAATTTAGTGCGAGTTTTTTCTTTCTTTGTACATCAAGGTTTTTTCTTAACTGAAACTGTAGCTTAGCAAACATCGGAGATTTTTAAAATTCTTTAAATATATACTAGAAAAATTTCTATCAAATAGATGTAAGTTATTGTCACATAAATTTAGCGATAAATTTTTTAAATTAACCATTAAACAAATTTTAAGGAAAAAAACTTAAATTTATTTAAAAAAAAAAGGAATTTGTTTTTCATTCATTACATATATTTACCATTTTCCTTTTTTTCCTTCCTGGTTCATTAAACCTCTTGTAGATATATCAAACTACTACTAAAAATTTTAAAGGGGTGTTAAATTATTTATAATTCTACTTTTCTTTTTTTTATTTGCACAATTTACATTTTGTAGACAATTGACTCCTAAAGTGTGGCAAGGTGAAATTTATTAATTCTATCGTACAATAAACCCCTTTTATACCTTTTATTACGATAAACATACATATTGTATATGAGTAATAGAACAAAAAAAAAATTAAACAAAGAGCGAGAGTAATAAAAATGCAAATCTAACGTCGAATTTAACGACTCACACAAAAACACAATTAAATTTAATTCGTATTTATCAGTTTAAATTGTAAGAGCTCTACTCTAGTCATACAGAGTTGCCAGTTTAGTTGAAATGCTAAAGAATTATAAAGCAATGTTTTAGCTCAAGTGCTTTTTTATTTGTTTTTTTTTAACTCTATAAAATAATTTTGTTAAAAGATATTGTTCTTATGGCATGGCATCTCTGTCCAGTAATGATCATATGCAACCCAACAAACAATAGTGTAAATAATAGTAAGATTTACATTGATGACATCAATGCAATTCATTTTAATATCGGCCCTCATCTAAAATTCATAACGTTTCTGTGGAAAATTATTGAAAATAAATGTGTGGCATACATGGGTCAATTAATGTATGCAAAGCTTTTTAGTATGGAATAACAAAAACTCATTATATATTGCGCTTTAGTGCTTATTTTTTGTATTAGATCCGCTTTGAATATTCCGAACTAAGCTTCAAAGATGAAAGGAAATCCCTTGTAAGATTGTAGCCAACATTCTGTTATGCTACTCCTGTATAATGGGTGATTTTTTAAGAGCTATCTTCTTCTTCTTTATTTGCATATATGGTTTTCGAATGTAAGCGACCATACAATTACAAAATTTACATTTCAAAAAGTTTAATGAATGTTTTGCACTAGATTTAATTTCAAACATTGTTTACAATCTGAGCAAAAACATCTTTATTTCTTGCCGCATTTATGAGATTCTCCACATTCTGAGATCTAGTCCATTGTTGTATATTTTCAAGCCATGACATCTCCTTTCTGCCCCTACTACGTTTTACTTCAACTTTGGCTTGGAGGATTGTTTGGAGTACCATATATTTAGGGTTACTCATAAAATGTCCTAAATAAGCATTTTTTTTCGTTTTTTGATGTGAGATAAAAGTTCGCGTTCTCGATTCATTCTCCTTAGAACTTCGTTATAAGATGTATAAGATGTCCAGGGTATTTTTAGTACTCGTCGGTAAGTCCACATTTCAAATGCTTCCAGTCTCTTTATATCCACAGCTTTTATAGTACATACCTCCACAGCAGTACTGACCATATATAATTTTTTATGAATCTCGATTTTGTTTCCATGTTTATATCATGATTGGTTAAAACTTTTCTGTATTTAAAAAATGCATCTCTTGCCATCTCTATTCGGCATCTAATTTCTTTTGATCCGTCCCATTGTTCATTAATTAGAACACCAAGATATAGCTCTTTAAGAGCTATAGAAAAGTTAAAAAAAAAACATAAAATTCAGAAAGATTTATGAAATCTTTATTTGAATCGATAGTACGGTCCATATAATCTACTGATCTTCACTCCAAAATCGACAATTCTGCTTATTAACGTACCCATTGAGCCAAAAATGAGCTTCGTCTAAAATGGAAGAAGCGCGCGATGAACTTTCTTAACAGAGCACGCATTTTGATAATAAAATTCAATAATTTGCAAGCGTTGTTCGTTTGTAAGACGATTCATGGCTAAATTATAGACCAAACTGGAGATGTTTGACAGTGAAACAAAAGACGAAACGTGCGTCAGCTGTTTAAACCAGTGTTGCCAAAAAGATAATAGCTAAAAAATCACCCGATATTTGACAATGATATTTGTATGAGCTATGAATAATTTCATCGTCTTTCTTTTTTAAAAAAAGTTGCAGTATTTCATGCTAGGAACACAATTGGGACTTTCGGCCCTGAATATTCTTCTCCAAAAATAAACAAGCAAAAAAGTATAGTAGGTCAAGCCCGACCATATGATACCCTGCACCACAGTTTTTAATCATGCTTATGTGTCCATATAATATACATATGGATTTATCTATGTTTATAAACTTAATTATAAAGTTTGTGAGAGTCAGAAATTGCCCCCTACCTCCTCTTGTGGTCCTATTTTTTAAAAAATGCATACCTTTTGTGTCCATATAGATATGGTTCTATCTATATTTTATATTTCATTTAAATCGATTTGATAGTTTCTGAGAGGAAGAAATTTCCCCATATCTTCCCTCGTGGTCCTACGCTTCGGCCCATTTTCAATAAGAACCAGCCATCCAGCCGGACGGACATCGTTAGTTTTACTCAGAAAGTTATTCTGAGTCGATCGGTATACTTTAAGGTGGGTCTAGGACCAATATTTTAAGGTTTAACACACATCAGCACAAATGCATAATACCCTCTTCACTATTGATGTTTGGGTATAAACATATTGAAGTATATGAAATCGTTGCGTGGCACACAGGGGCCAAAGGCGGTGATTTCACGGATTAATTAAAAAAAAAGTTGGAGTACCGTGAACAAACTAAAAGTACTCGGTCAAAGTTCACAAAATTCTACATCACTAGGCAGTAAAATAAATGTCAAATATATAAGGTGCTTTTGTAGTGGCGCGCTAAAATTAAACATTCTAAGAAAATAGTGAAAACATACGCAAAAAAAAATTAAAAACTTTTTGTAATAAAATCCGATTTACCGAAAGAAATTTAAAAAATGATAAATCTAACCATGCAACCATCAACCACCATGTACACGAATTACAAGAAAGTACTTTATAAATTAGTGTAATGAAGCGCTGCGAATAGCGACGAGGTATTAAATAATGCGTTAAGGAAGTTCTTTAAACGGTAGTTGTTTGTAAAACGTAAGTGATGTTGTTGCTGGGTAGCCAGCCCACTTGTTTCAAACTTGAACATTTTATTATTACATCTTAAAAGTTGCTGGGTTATTAACAAATTGTTGTTTCCTGTGTAGAAATTTGTGACAATGCAAGTTGTATATTGAATCTGTGTAAGGTTTTATTAAATCTACGAATTACGTATTTGTTTTAACAATGAAAATTATTTAAATGCAATCTTTTAATTTTAATAAAATGTTTAAGATCTATAATATACAAATATAAGGCCTGTTCGTCGATAGCGAATGAAGACTTCGTTCGCATAAATTACATTTAAAACAAAAACAAATTATAAAATATGGTTTTTGTTTTACATGTAAGTTATGCGAACGAAGTCTTCATTCGCTATAGACGAACAGGCCAATAATGTTTTTTATCTGAAATATTAAAATGAATTGTTACATCGTAATGAGTTAAATAATTATAATTCTCGTTCTTAGTTTTTTGTATATTTTTTTTTTATTTTCTTTAAAAATAGCAAAGTTAACAGAAAATTCTATTATTTACAGCTGTCACAAGCAAAAACATTGACCATGAAATTATTTTATACTACAAGAACCATATTCACATTACAGATTCAATTTCATATACAGGCCAAAGAATGAAATAAATATGGATTCATTTACATACAACTTTTATTTGATACATACGTACATATCTTTAGTCTCTGATGAATATGTACATATAACCAAATGAACAAGTCCATAGATAAAAATAATAACGTTACAATATTGTTTGTACTCGTATTAGGGTTTCCAATTTCCGGACTATTCCAATTCTCGATACTGTTTACACACAAGCATTTTTTCCCTGGAAAGAAAAGTGTTTAACTTAATATTTAATTTTGATTAAAATTGTTAATAAAATACTTCTTAAGGATATCGCACCTGTTCATCAAAAGTAACACAACTCAAAATTTACAAGTTTTCAGTAGAGGCAAAAAACTAATTCCGCCAATATGATGGAATTATTGTTATAAACAAATATAATGTTATAAAGGAAACTCACTAATATTTCAATAAAATCACAAAATTTATTTCTCTTCTTCCTTTTTCCGAAATTATTACGGATTTTTGATTTAATACAGTTTTCATGAAATTTTTTGATCTACATGTCAATATTATTTCAAGTTATGCTTATCACAACCCAAAATCAACAGCTATTGATAAACAGATTTTGAACATGAAAACAATCACAACTCGAATTAATACAGTTTCGCTGATTCATTTGAGCACCATAACCCTTGAACACTTCAACGCAACTAAAATTACAACTCTTTAATTGAATCAAAACAAACAATATGAGTACGCAAAGAAAGACATAAAGGCATTTCTCTCATGAAATATTACAAATAGAATACCAAAAATTTTACAGTCGTTAGATATGGTAATCATACACTGTTTCCTTCAAAAAAGTGGAAAATAGAATTTTTTGAGTTGTGTTACTTTTGATGAACAGGTGCGATATGTGGCAAAAAGTCTAAACTTGCACACTTGGACCAATTGATCGATTGTGATGCTGTGAAATTCTGTTTAGACATTATCCCTACCGCGTAACCAATCTGCCTTTAAAAAAGTGCTTTTTTCAATTCCAGAAACAATATACAGTTCCTCAAAGGCAGCTGCTCGCATTATGACCAGTTGAGCAAACTATGTGGGTAACACTTATGGCCAATTTTCAGGATTGATATTAAAAGACATTTATTTTTAAAATCGTTTTAAATACAAAATTCTCTTCTTCACTAAAATCTTAAGTGAAACTTAAGTCAGCGGTGTGGTACACTTAATTTCAACTTAAGTTTCCATTGTAATATTTTAGCACGGTGGCCTCAATATCACAACAATACAACAACAACAGGCAAAGCATTAACAGTCAGCTGTTTTTTTCAGACCACCTTGTAAATAAATACACTTTTTTACATTTTTTTTTTTTTGTATTTAGAAGTGCTACCATACTTTTATCTTAATTAAATAAGACTTTTCAAATAAAACCTAAAAAAAACCAATCTGTTTTAAATACGATTTAAGTTTGTTATGAAAATTAACTTAATATTGATTTAAATACTATCCTGAAAATTGGGCATTAGACGTTGTGCGTGTCATCAAACAGATTATTTTCTTACGGCCTTATTATTAAATAATAAAGCAGGTTAATAAAAGCTTAATGAAACGGATGTTTTATGAAAATTTGTTTTATAAAATCTTTATAAACCTGTTTTATTTTTTATAAATCAGGCGGTTAATATTTAAGCCAGTGTTCGAAAATAAACAGAACATTTTTTAGTGTTCGGCTTATACACCCAGGAACGATATCTATTTGTTTAGTGTTTGTGTAGACGAACACAACCCTTAATACCAATTGTAGTGATACTGTAGACAAACATTATATTTTAATGTTCTATAATGTTTCTTTTTTTACATTGATAAAGAAATGAACAAACAAAAACGCTCTGCAAATAATATTGGACCACCTGATCCATTTTGATAAAATGGACTACTCCATGGACTGGTCCGATGTAATGCAAGCATGGACCATGTCATTGTTAAAGTGTTTTTAGTGAGACGACATGTCTTCGTTTTTTAACGACATGCTTTCGTTTTTAAACGACTTCAAAACTAATCCTCTTGAGTATACCATGGAGTAGTTTTAAAACTACTCCTTTGTGTTCCAAAGCTGGGTTATATGGTCCTCCCCTAGGACATCGTAATGTTAAATAGACCATGGTTTTTCCATACGTTTGGGTTTCTTTTGGACTAGTCCCAGTCCCTTGTGGGCTACTCTTTATACGCGTGTTTGGACTGGTCCTATTTGCATGGCGACCGCAGCACGAACAGCTTGTGTGTGTATTGTGTACACATATGTCTTATGTGTGTAAAATTATTTTCCTGGCTTTTTGTTTTCGTATGTGTATTTTGTTTTTGTAAAAAAATTTTGGTTTTTTTACCAGCCAAAAGGGCGCTAGACACAACAGAAACAAACGAACATTAATGAGCTGAACCGAACACAATGAAGTTTGTGGTTTAAAAAACCCGAACGGAATTAAATTTTCTCATCTTTTTGTTGAGTTAAAGTAGAACAGTATTATTTTTTTGTTCAAAAGATCACAAACAGGGAAACGTTATTTTTTTTAATGATTTACTACACAAACACTATTACCCCCCGTTGCCACATTCAAGTGCAAGTTCGAAAAACTCAATACAATCACACTTTTCACTAACATTCATACAATTTTTGTACTTTCAGCCAATCGGCTGTTTTCTTGATTTTTCGTTGATAGTAAGTATACTCTACTTGCATGTGGAAACGAAGGGCTAGCGTTTGCGTTTTCCTACCGAACCGAACACTAAGAAGCGATATTTAGTGTTTATTTTCGAACACTTATTGAAACAATTAGCAGTTTTATTTTGTCTTTTTGCTTGCGAAAAAGGCATGACTTTAAAAAATCATTTATATTAAAACACTGAACAAAATAAATAAAAATATTCAATTGTTTATTTAACACAAAAGCTTTAATTTAGTTACAAAAAATAATTTCACGAAAATTCCAGCGGAAATTTTCCCCACATAGAAACCCTAACTCGTATGTACTTAGAAGAAATTTAGTAGTTGGAAATAAATGAATGAAACGGTCAGTAAATTGTAAACATTTTTGCAAACAAATGAACCATGTAGGAGTTGAAAAATAATTATTTTTTCACTCTCTCATAAAATTAAGTCATAGTCAATTGTAACATTTGTATGTATGAATGTTTGAAATGTCTGTTTTGTTTAAGGGGTAAAATTATATTTCTCACGCGTTTTAAATTATTTTTTTAATGGAAAAATTGTATAGAATTATTTTTTCTGTCATGAATTATGAATTCATATTTGTATGTAAGAGTACATTAAATGTATGTGTGGTGTTTTTTTTTTTTTATTAGAAAAGAAATATGATTTTATATATGAACTAGCTGAACCCGTCCCGCGTTTTTGGCAATACAAACGTTTGCGAAATTGTCTTGTTTTAAAGTTACTTACCTACTTAAAACATTTTTTTATTCCTTTTTAGTTTTGAAAAACACAAAAAGACTTAGGCCCGTTTTCACAACTTACCGATAGCTTAAAGTAGACTTTAAATGGCCTTATAAAAAGTGTTCTATTATTAAAACTTTACTTTAACCTTAAGTGAACGATAAAGTAGATTAAGGTTTATCCTACCTGGTAGGTTAAAGTAAAGTTGTAATAATGTAACACTTTTTATATGGCTGATAAAATCTTACCTTTAGCTATCGGGAAGTTGTGAAAACGGGCCTTATTTAACCATCTTTTATCATTCTCCTATTCCGATTCACATTCAAAGCTTTTGTACCTTTTATACAATTGTGAAAACCAATTTACATTACTACCTGCCATATTGCCTAATCTCACGGTGATCTTAACCACTAGCTGACAAACAATGCATTTATCAACCGTCCCCGTGTGCGCACGATATGTGTTCACACACACATGTAACAATTTTAAATGTATAATCGGACAAAAAATATGCACTGGACCCTTGTTAAGAAGCCGGAGGTATCTAACCTTCACTGGTATTAAAATCCAGTAGCTTCTGTTGAATAGCAAAAGCATCTAGGGATAGTATTCCCTCAGGCTGAATTTTCCCACAAGTGGCGAAAAATTGCTATTGCCTTTAAGTTCTTAAATTAACTTGCTTTCCAATACTCAAAAATATTAATGCTTCGCGGGCTTAATGGCCCATTTACATAAATACGTAATTCCTTTTCGAAAACATTTTTATTATTTTCATCCACTTCAATGCGACGAATCAAGTCGTGCTTTTTCCATACACAAGCTTTAATTTGTTTCCTTTTTATTCCCACACCACAATAGTGAAGAGGGTATTATGCATTTGTGCTGATGTTTGTAACAACTTAAAATATTGGTCCTAGACCCACCTTTAAGTCTACCGATCGGCTCAGAATCACTTTCTGAGTCAAATTAACGATGCTCATCCATCCGGCTGGCTGTCCATGTAAACATTGTGCTTAAAGTACAGGTCACACTTTTGAACATAATTTGATGAAATTTGGAACAAAGTTTCCAATTAAAAATAGGGTGAATCGGTCCATAATTTCACATATCCCTTATACAAGCTTCTTTTCGGAATAGGGTCTTTGTGCTCATAAACTATCTAATTATGTTGGTATTTCGATTAAATTTGGTCCAAACTTATTATATTGCAATCAAATCATCTTACCAAATTTTATTCGAATCGGTCCATATTTGAATGTTGGTATAAACATAAAATAATATATAATAACGATAATACCTTTCACGATAGCTACTATATCATGACAAAATTTTGTCCTGGTAGGTCCAAAATTAACTATATGTTCAATATAAACCCTTATCCTAAAATCTAAAAATGCTCGACTTTTGTTTCTAAAAATGCACGACTTTTGTTTCTAAAAATGCACGACTTTTGGCGTAATTAAACGGGAACTCAATTAAACAGTATTGGTTAATTGAATCGCCGAAACAATTAAAACGAAAATCGCTTAATTGAGCCAAATGTGCAATAAAGCGAAACACCTATGTGTAGATCGAAAATAAAACTCATTTCTTTATTTATTATGTTAAAAAATAGTTTAGGTTTTTTAAAACAAAATAAAAATCAGGTACGTTCATCGTACGATCTTTCTTGCCGCAAAATATTTTTTTTAACGTTTGTGGAGCAAAAACACTTTAATAGACGGAAACAATTAACCGAAACATTTGCTCTTGTTTTTCGCAATGCGGTCTTATTTTGAGAAATAATTAAGCGGGTGATGCAATTAAACGGATCTCAACTAAACTGGTGTTTTTACATAGACATTTATACTGAATGATTTCGTTCCATGATTTTTTAATTAACCGAAAACAACTGTATCTAAATAATATTCTGCACAAAGAACTTTTATATATATATATTCGTTCCTTTTACTCCTGCAAGGAACATAGGGCCGCAACATGAATATTAATCTCATTCCATAATTTTGTTAAGGCGGGTCCATGATTGCCTATGAGTCCCAATATTTTTTCCACAACTGAGTTTGGAAACAAGATCTGTGATTTTTTCTGTATGGTTTTATAAAATTTACATGGTTTTAAAAAATACCAAAGCCGATTAATGGGTCGGATACAACACATTTTACATTCTGCAAGCCCAATTTAAGGCCATAATTATCTCACGTGGAGCTTATGTAAATTGGCTACAGAGACTTTTTATATATATCTTCATTTATTGAATTGCAATTCACTTTTACACAAATAATACTTAAGTTTAAGAGATATGGTAAAGATACCTTACAGCTATAATATTTTACTTATTGAGCAAAGGAGCAGAGACTTTTTCTTGTCGAATTTTGCAGGCTACAAACCACTGTGACCATCAAAGTCAATAAAGCCCTGTCAAGTTTGGCAAACTGTTAATGTTTTGCTAAAATGTTAATGCATAACAAATGAACCCATAATTACATTATACAGTGTAAAACAATAATTATGAAAACAATATCTAGTTACTTTTGCTTTGTTTTATTTTTTAAACAAGAACTTTATTCATTCATAATGTACTACAATTTTATTAACTAAAAAAGGGGGAGAAACCTTAAACCTTTAGGTGTCATCAAAAATCTTAACTTGTTAAAAAAAATCCAACAAGTCTTTATGGACTTGCAGCTCGTTAAAGTTGATAAAGTATTTTCTTCGGTTTTTTTGCTTCTTGAGTTACACCAGGTTTTTTTGTTTATAAGAAAAGAGAGAGAAACGCAGACATAAAACAAGACCTGTGGCCAAAAAAGCTTCTCATGCATGCATAAACCTATTAAATGCCACAGATTATTATAAAAGTGTTAGTTAACTACAGCTGGAATTCTTTGAGTGCACCAAGTACAACACATTGAGGGAGTGGAGTGTGGTTTAGGTACCTTTACAACATTACGATATTCAAGACAAGGTTACCTAACGCTACGGTTTTTAAATATGTGTGTTATAATTCATATCCACAAGAAACACAAAAAGATAAAGACATTTTGGTCAATGTTGTAAGGCATTGTTGAACCTGAAGTTTGGGTTTACATTGCAGTTTGAATTTTTTTAAGCACATATTCTTAGACAGGTGTTAATTTTTTTTTTTTTTTTATTTGGAATTTTAAAAGAAGAAATTACAATGTTGAAAAAAATAATATGGACCATAACTTCCTTCCGAATACCATGTTGTAGAAAATTTTGCATTGAACTTTTGTTGAAGAATCACTGAATTTGAATCCCATAGAGCAACTCAAGGGAATTCAAAGTTGGGAGGTATAAATCGAAAAATACTTAAGCAGGTAATGTGTCAAAAGATTCAAGAAAGTTGGTACTAAATTTCCCCGGATAATTGCGCCAATCTAGTGCATTCAATGAAGAACTTATCAAAATGAAAGGAGCTTCTATTACTGGCCATTTTCACCAAATTTTAGTTAAAACTAACTATTACTTTAACATCCAGTTAATAAAACGTTTTGACCGTTATAACTGATAGTTAATTATTACTGAACTGGTGAAATTGGGTGTTTGGAGCATTGAAGTTTGATAGCAAAAAGTAATTAACTTGCATCAATGTTTCGAATACAGTTGAATTATAATTTTTCTGTAATTTTTTGATATAGACAAAATGAAAAGCTTTAGTTTAATATATATACTTCTTCCGAATGTTTATTTTATTGTTAAATCAGCCTAAGCTCATAAAATTAAATTTTTTATTAAATTATTTTCAATGAAGGAAGAAATTTTACAACACGAAATGAATTGAAATTTATTGAAAAGTTTCATTCTTGACTGAACCAGGGCTCGAACCCGGGTCAAGAACAACCAAATTCTCATCATCAGCAATCTATGCAGTTTTACCTTTCCACCAATGCGATGGCTGGCAGTCTATAGTCAAACATAAATCTTTTAATCAATGATATTCTGTTGGTGTATCGAAATTGTCTGTGATTGATTATTAATTTTCAATTTATTTGCATAATTCTTCCATACTTCTGTTTTCTCGTACTTTAGTCAAGAATTCTTCCTGACTAACAAAGTACATTTTTGTTTTATGTTTTCCTTTTTGTCTTTCTCAAAACATGTAACTTCTAAATTTCTAATAAATTTTAATTTATTTCATTTGATGAACTTGATCCTGATTTAAAAAAAATCAAATTTTGATTATAAACCAAATTAAATTAAAAAAAAAAAAAAACACAAAAAAATTGTTAGCTTGATTTACACCTGATTTAAAAAAAAATAAAAAAAATTTGGATTAAAACCAGTTCAATAAATAAACACAAACTTATTGTTAAATATTACATCTTATTTACGAAGAACTTAATTTAAGAAACTGTCAAAAATTCTGTGTCCCTATTATTTTATCCGACACTGTAGGTTTTTACAAAACGACCTCTTGGTATCGTTTAGATTAAAGGTTTTGTTTTTTGTCTATCTCAAAGGGTAGAAATTCATGTTAAGTTTTTTAAATGTATTAAATAATAAAATATTACCAAAGCAAATGTGTACATTAGGGTGGTCGTTAACTGTATGGATCAAATTTTTTTCTATTTTTCCATGCTCTAACCCACCAATTCGGGGTGTATTGATAAAAAACGACGCGGAATTTTTTCTTTAGAACTGTTTTTTCTTACACACGTCAATTAAGCTTAATTATTTGTGTTTGTGTGCGTTTGCTTAAAAAAAATAGTTAAACGCATCTGATTTGTTTCTAACGTACCACGGTTGATAAAGTTGGTGCAATTGTACTTTTTTGATAGAAATTGATACAAACGCCAAAAAGTACGGTGGAACCCCCGTGACTCATTTGGTACTACATATTTCCAAATTTTTCAAACCTAAATATTTATAATTGATATAAAATGGCAACTCGTATTTACCGTTTAATGAATATAAACGGATTTCAGTGTTTGGTGCAAATGGTTTTGCCAAAGTGCAAATGCAAAATTTCGTAGCGTTTTTATGAAATCTTAAGGAAACTCTGTGTATTTTGTTGTTGGATTTAACAAAACAGCTATGATATTTTGCATTTGCTCTTTAAAAGACCATTTGCACCAAACACTCGCTAATGTGAATAGATTTTTGCAGCATATAAGCCTTCATGACAAAAAATTATAAAAACAAAGGAACGAAATAGACCGTATGTACCAATGGTTTCAAGTGTAACCGAAACTAAGTATTTTTCTTTTATAAAAAAAAATTATTTATTACTATTGGGGTCGAAAAAGTACGATTTTAGAAGTTCGTAAGTACGATATTGGTTTTCTCATTTATCATCCCTGTAACATACCTGCACGCTTTCTTTATTCTTTAAGATGGCTCTCATATAAAATGGTCAACACAGACTAGAAATATATTGAAGAAAAAGCCCCAGAACTGCCAAGGAATCGCCCCTAGGGGGATAAAATATATGACGGACCTTTATTAGTTTTTTGTGCTTAACATTTTCTTAAAACATACTTGCCTTATATCTCCACCCTTTAGGGGGGCTTCCATACAAATATGCCGGCTTAATATAATTCTTAAATTTGGCCACTGCAGCGCCAAGATTGCCCTTAGTTGGGTCAAATGTATGACCAACCTCACATAATTTGTTTTATCCCCATTGCCAAAAAAAATTTGGTTTCTAAAACGACTACGCATATTAGAAAAACCTATAACAATTGTTAAAGGTAATATTATTGTGGAATTTGGTTTTTAAGTTTATTTTATAAACTAAACCGTTTTTGAGTTACGCTGTGCAACCTCCTCCATTTTCGAAATTTTGAAAACAAAAGCTAACCTAAAAAACGGTTAGCACCACTGAATTCAGCGTACCCGAATTAGAGTAAAACGCCAGGTGCCCGGCTGGTCGGTTTTTTTTTTAATAAATAATAAAAATGTTTTTCAACAAAACTAATTCATAGAAAATGCGTTTCTTTAATGAATTAAAAATTAGATTTTTTAGTGGCTTATTCGATATTTTCAGTTTATTTTGTTTAATAAGAGATAAAGAAAAACTTGTTAACAAATTTTCTACAAAATTAATATTTTCTAAGTTATTAAACATAAAAGTCAGATTTCATGTAAAATTATAATTTTTCTTAAACTTTGGTGGGCTTGAGGGACGGCTTAGCCTTCGCCGATCGTCCTAAAAATTGTTTGAGTTGTTTTTTTATCAATACCCACCAAATTGGCGAGTGAGACCTAAATAAATCCAACTTTTGATTTTAACGGTCACCCTAATGTACATAAGGCTAGATAATATAATTGGTCAAACCTTTTGCCACCAGGAAAGTGTAAAAAAGAGTCTAATGGAAAAAACCCAGGCTGTTCAATGTACAATAAAAGGCGGTTATCAACGTAGACTGAAGTCACTTCTCTCTATACAATAAACTTTCTAGAGATTTAAACCACAGAGCAACCAGAGTTGAAAAAAGTGACGAGTGAAAAAGGCCCAAATCAGTTGGAAAGGTAGCTGTCGAAGAAAGAGACCGAAAGCGTTTTTTGCTAGCTAAGTGACAACGTGTAAAAATAAGCCGCAATTACCCAACAAAAATTTTGTGATAAAAAAATTAATTAAAATTTGTGCAAAAAAAAATTTTATTAGTAATATTTTGTTTTGTAATGTTGTTCACTTATTTAAAAATTGCGTTGTGGTAAACTTAAAAGTTAATTTGTACATCAGTTTTGCACATAAATCTTAATTAAAGAAATTTGTGTCCATTGTATTGCGGCATAAAAGATGGTGCAAAGATAAATGCAATAATATTTTGAAAGATGTAGTTTACCATTAGAGTGGGTCCTACAAAGCTTGAAGACTTGTGTCTTCAGATATGCGGTATTTAATATTTTCTTTCTATGGGAGGGTACTGCTCCTCCTCCGTCTACCCCGCTCATTTTTATTTTGAAATTTAAAGTTTACAATAATAGTGGCTTTTACCACGTTTAAAGACTCTGACTATAACAGTGCTATATTTAATATATGCATTCTGTAGGGAGTACTGCTTTCTCTGTGCCTAGGGATGAAACGATACGAGTAAATACAAGTACATATTCGATACTTTTATATAAGTACCAACTATTTTTGTAATCGATACTTAACAACCGAGTACCAAGTAGTATCGGTAAAAATATACTCGGTATCGGTCAAAAGTAATCGTTCTACTTTGGTATTGAAATTAATCTTTAATTTTTGATTATTTTCCAAAGCTGGAGCAGCTGTAACGGTATCAAGAAACCGTTTGACCAGTAAACACCTATAAACCACATATCGTCTAGGTCCATTTCCTCAATTTCTTGCTATAGGAAGTCCGTTAAGCGGCCCATACACTTGCAATATTATTTTATATGATATTCGCCATATTATTTACATTTTGACCTATATTATGCAATAAGTCGCACAATCGTTTCATTCATTCAATAAAAAGTTGAACATAACCTATAGGAATAACATAAACAGCATTGTACAATGTTGCCAACACACTTCACATTCTTTTCGTTGTGCAATAAAAATCAAAATTTTATTGCAAGTGTATAAGCCGCTTTATAGCTTTATAATCTCGCTATAGCGAACACCATTCACGGTAATTGCTTGGCCGACCTCATTTTCGAAGAAATACGGCCCGATAACGCCGCGAGCCGCAGAACCAACTGGGCGAGCATGCACATATCTTTTCCCATTTTCTATAGACCCAGTTTGCTGAAATTTGCGTACAATTCTCCCAATTGTGGAAACATTTGGTCGATTATGCTGACCAAAAAAATCACGATGTGCACGAAATGCATTTTGATTGAACGCCCATTTTCGTAAAAGGCTTTAAAAATCTTAACGCGCTGCTCAATTGTGTACCTCTCAATAATAGAAGTTGTTAAATACAAAGAAAGGTCAATTTAAGTTGCGCAAAAAACTTGACATTAAGGTGTGACTTACAATTAACATCGTGGATTATGGTTTTACCACCCTTTATTATACATAATTTTGACTTAGCTGTAAAATCTCCTTTGCACGATTTTGTGTGCAGATAAATCAAAAATGCAGCTATGTTAAATTTATTTGGCTGCCTTAATGAGCAGGTACGCAATTTTGCTTACCTGTATAACTAAAATAAAGTGTTTGAAAGAGGAGTAACAACGTTTTTATTAATGAATTGTAAAAAACAATGACGTTCAAACAACCTGTAGTCATCTGTTATGCATTTTTGTAATGAACGAGGTAGCCAAATTGGTAACAATAACGTGGGGAACAGAATTTTCGCGTAGTAAATAGTGCTGGGAAACTATCGATAGACTATCGATATTATCGATAGTCTTAAAATATCGAAAATATCGATAGGAAAAATATAAATATCGATATTTTTATTATTTAAAATACAGTTATGAAGACTTTTAACAGCAGCTATACACACACAGTTTTTTGCCGCAAATTTTCACTTGCTATTAGTAATTCGCGATGAATTACAGCAATGAATACAAACAACAAGAATGGCAAGTGGTATGGATTGCTTAGTAGTGCTTTTTACTGCTAATTAAAGGCCTTTAAGTCGAAATTTGTGCATGTTTATATAGTGTCTGAAATGTCAAAAATTTTTGTAATGTTGTAAAAAACAAATGCAATTGCAATTGCGAACATAGGAAAAAACAATGAACGACCATTAGAGGATAAGTCCGTAGATTGATAACCTTTTAGAATTTAGAAATTTTTTTAAAGTTGCAATGGAAGATCTTATAGTCCCTGTTACTTCGGTTCCTTCAGAAAGGTACTTATCAATTTTTAAAAAACTGCCATCTAAAATAACGTGCGTATATACATACGTTTCATATATTCAATAAAGTGATAAAAACAACGGACTGTAGCCTTATAAAAAAATAATTAAAGTTTTCCTGCACAAGTACAAACATTCAGTCGATAGTAATATCGATATATCGATAGTGAAATCTGAACTATCGATTAATATCGATAGTTGAAAATATCGATAGTATCCCAGCACTAGTAGTAAAACGTTAAGAATAACGCTGCAAGCTATCAAAAGTTAAAAACGGCAGTTTCAAAGAAGTGTCAACAGAATACATAGTTGTAGAAGTCGTTGCAGTTGAAACGCAAATTCGAAATTTTGAACTTAGTTGCGCTACAGAGCATTCGGCAGCTTAAGATACTACTACAACTACTTTATTCTGTTCCAGGCCTAAGATTTACTATTCCTTTCATATAATCCTGGTAAAGTTGCTGTAACCGCAAACCAAATGCATGAGTGTAGGAACATGCAAACAAAATAAATGAATTATAATGATGCCAACTTGACTTGTTTGCGATTTTTGTTTTTATAAACAGCTTAAATTGGATATTTATGTGAAAAAGTGGACACCATAATTTTTTATGTAAGCAGCTAACTTTGAAGTTTTAAATGAAAATATTTTATAACTGCCCAAAAATATGATAAACATGCAGGTATACAAAAGGCACGTAAAAAGGATTTTGAAGAATAATTACAGAAAATATGTATTTTTGTATGAAAATAATTTTAAAATGTCAAACATTTTGGGCATTTATCTCAAATGTGCAGGTATAGAAAGTGCACTTAAAAAATAAATTTGTATGGAATTGTAAAAAATAATGACAAATAAGAACATTTCAAAAAATTTTTTTAAGAAACGCTTTTCTTAAAAAAGAACATTTAAAAAAAATTTTGCCCCCCCCCTAGATTTTATCCTGGCTACGCCCATGTATTTGTGTATTGTCATCATGAATATGTATGCCTGCAAAGTTTCATCCATTTGCATTGAGTATAAGGCGGTTAAATTAACGTTACAAGATTTGATTTTCCGAAGTGAAGCTAAAGAAAAAGTTTTAAAAATTTTGCCCACCCCCTAGATTTTATCCTGGCTACGCCCATGTACTCGTGTACTGTCATCGGAAATATGTACGCCTGCAAAGTTTCATCCATTTGCATTGAGTATAAGGCGGTTAAATTAACGTTACAAGATTTGATTTTCCGAAGTGAAGCTAAAGAAAAGGTTTTAAAAATATTAATTTTGTGCAGTTAGGTGAAAAGTGCACTTAAACAAAAGGCAGTTAAGTCAAAACTACTGTATATTTATCAATTTAAAAATAAAATACATATTTACATTTAAAATAAATACATGTGACATTGTTAATTTCTGGATTACAAGGTAAATAAAAGGTTGTTATCCTGAACGGTCTATAAACATTTTGTTTCCTAAGATAAAAAAGATTTTTCTTGGTATACCAAGTACCAAGTTACTATAGTAACTAAAAGTGGTGTCAATCTTTACAATTTTTGTTTTGCACAAAAGTTTTAATGGGTTGTAGTTCTTTTTGTATTGTATAGTACTAAAACACTAATAAGAACGTTTTTAAATGCTGCTTTCCATTCTTTTATGATACAAACCGATACAAGTATGTAAGTATCGATACCTTTTTTTTCGATACTAAGTAGGTATCGATAATTTACGAGCGATACCACATTGAGTAAAAGTATCGATACCTTAGAGGTATCGTTTCATCCCTACCTGTGCCTTCCCCCTTAATTTTTATTTTCAAAGCTGTAGTTTACCTTAGAAGTAACTTCTACCAAGTTCTTACTATAACAGTTCTAAAGATATGCGTTATTTAACATTGTCGTCATATGGGGGGTCCTACTTTCCCTCCTGTAATCTTATTTCAATTTCGGGACGCAGAAGATCCTACTACAAAAGAGTTTAAGAAAATGGGTGCAGATCAACTTAAGATATGCGATTCATAATATTGGCATCCTATGATGGACTCTTTACCTTTTTGGGTTTAGAATTAAGAAAATTTTTTTAAGTTGCAATGGAATATCTTATAGTCCCTGTTACTTCGGTTCCTTCAGAAAGGTACTTATCAATTTTAAAAAAAAACTGCCATCTAAAATAACGTGCGTATATACATACATACATACGTCTCATAAATTCAATAAAGTGATGAAAACAACGGTCCCTTATAAAAAAATAAATAAAGTTTTCCTGCACAAGTACAAACATTCAGTCGATAGTAATATCGATATATCGATAGTGAAATCTGAACTATCGATAAATATCGATAGTATCCCAGCACTAATAACAATATCATATTTTAAACAAAAACATCAACAATAAACAGTGGGTTTATCTTTTCTTTTGTCAGACACAGATGCTGGAAAAATTGTACACACATTGTCACAAATCAAGTAAATACATCTATTCTATGTTTGCCTATAAATAATTTTATGGATACTCTGAAAATAAGATTGAAAGAGCAAGATGCTATATGAGCAGGCACAATTCAAATGTACATGATTATGGGCAAGCATAAAATTATTATGGGAATCCGTAATACGGTTGCACTGATTTCAAATTACGATGGATTTAGCTACAAATAGTACACTGAATATTGAATGAGTTGTCTTTGACCATGTTTTAGATTTTAGACCGGCTATAATGACGGTTTCTTGCTGTACTGCATTTCACTCATAGTAATTTTTTATATTCATTAATTTTTAAAAGTTAAATTCAAATATAAGAGAATATTCCTCAAAGAATTAAGACTTTCCACGTAATATCGAGCCCTTTTTGCGATTATATCGTAAGCGACATCATTTAAACTATAGTTAACGACAGGTACTATAATCAATTAAATCTCAGCATGCTCTTAAAAACAACCAATTGCGCAATTATAATTTTAAAAACAAATAAATGCATAATATATATTTTTTTCCACGCCCATTTCTCCAATTCCGTCCACATTTTGTTAGATATTGATAGCCAAGATGCTTGTACTTAATTTCAGAACTTTGGCTCTTGCCGTTCTCCAGATATACAGAAATCTATAAAGTCTTCGCATGGGAGGTACCACGTCCACTTACCCACTTCAACGGACACATGGACAGACGGACATCGTTAAATCAACTTTGCCACTCATTAGGGTCTAGAATATGCTCTATAGGGTCTATTAATAATATTGCAGAAATTACAAAGGAAATGACAATGTTATGCATACCCCTTTCCACCTGTTGTGAAAGGTACAATTATTGTATTTTTTAACCAAGTCTTTATCAGATTTCTGTTGTTTTTTTTTATGCAATGTTTATAATAAATCATTATGTAAATTTACTAGAAAAACTATTAAAAAATTAGTTTGTGATTTGAAATCTTTTCGTCAACAAATGTTTAATGGTTTTTAATGATGTTTCTTTTTTGCTTTAAAACATGAGTCACAATTTCCGAGTGACGAGCAAATCTAAAACTTTGCAAATGGCATTCAACAAAAAAGCCGGTAGAGGAATTAATCAAAGAAGTCGACTTTCTTGTTCCGAATAACAGCAAAACGTTTACAAAGAAAAAATTAATTAATTTAAAAAAAACCAAAATAGCATTGAACAAAAAAGGTTAACAAAAATTTCCAAAATAAATGCAAATACTCGCACAGATATTTTTTTTTTTGCTTTTAATATCAAAATGTTTTTTATATGGAACAGAAAATAAACTTCATACAAATATACAATAACATTTTTTGAAAATAAAAATAAAGTAAAGTGTGTGCGAAGAAATAAGTACTTAACAACTTTTAACAACAATTTAACCATATTTAGTAGGTTGCTTAGAACAACTCTCTCTCTCTCTCTCTCTCTCTTACATACACTCTCAACAGTGATGCAAAATATGGCACAGTTGGCTCTTTTTTGGCATTTTTGAATGTTAATAACCCTGTAGTACTATTTTAGCCCTTTCAGTTCAAAATTCAACTAACAACTTTTAGCCGCAAAGTTCCAAAAAAACTGGCTTACAAACAGCTGAAAAACCAAGGACCCTAAATAATAATTATATTCATTTTTCAGGTACCAAAAAATTTACCACTTTTAAGAAATATTCTATAAAAATTGCTTTTAATTATTACGTATAATGAAAATAAATATTTGTTAATCATAACTATTATATCCAATTAATAATGTCTTTTTACATTGGCCCATAACTATTATGATCGATAAATATTTATTTCTCCTACAGATAACTATTACTAAAGATTATTATTGTTTTTATTTACGATGATAATTATTTTGAATATTTTCTTGATATTAATTGTTTTATTTTTGCAGATTATGTATGTGTATATATACATACACATGTTTGAGAAATACTTTTGTGGTGTTTTCTTTTCTACAAAAAATGTGACATTTTATTTAAAAAAAATGCAATTTCCTGTCTGTTTCTTAAAAATTTTGCTCCCGAAAAGGGTGAGTTTTTTAGAATAAAACAAGTCACCCTTTTCGGGAGCAAAATATGTAAGAAACAGACACCAAATTACATTTTTTTAAATAAAATGTCACACGCACTGCTTGTTTTGCCAATAAATGTTTGCTCATTTACAGAATTTGTTTAAAGCCTGGGGCCTAATTACCGCATTCGATATCGAGTAAGCTATCGTATCGAGTAAACTATCGTATTTTTCTGCATTCGATAGACACTGATGTGTCGAATGAAAACTAGAGAGTTGTAATGGCTTTGGTTACTCGATATCGAATGATATCATCTCAAATTACGATACATTTCATTCGATATCGAGAGTCATAATACCAAAATAAAAAATTTCGATCAATTTTGCTCGATATCGAATGCGGTAATTAGACCCCTGGTACTCTGTTCAACATTTCACGTGAAATGCTGTCAAAATGCATATGAAAAAAACTTGTGCGGAATATCTATGAAATAATGTGGATGAAGTTGTACTCTGTTTATTTTGTGAAAAAGTTCCGAAATGTTTCTGGCAACATTTTTTTTACAACTGCGAAATAATGTAAGCTGCCTTTATTTCACGTGGAATTTTAAGCAAAAGCAAAAAAGTATGAACTTAATATTAAAAAAGAAATAAAAAATTAAAATAACACAACCGGTAACAGTTTTTTATCCTTATTTACTTTTTTTTTTAATTTTTTATTAAAAAACAATAATTTTAGTAAAATACATGGCGTTTGTTTACATACACGAAACAATGTAGCATACTTTGAAGGAATAAAAACGTCAAATTGTACAAACTCGCAATATTGGTAACATTGATAAATGCCAAAATTTTCGTGTGGAATAATCAATGTTGCTTAACATTTTTCACAAATTTGAACAGAGTACTAGGCTTAAAAGCAAACAAAAATTATGGTATTAATTAAACCTTGTGTGCGACTAATATAATGGTTTTAAATGTATAGTTTAAAATATATATATTAAATAGTAGCAAACATTTCACATAATTTAATATATTTAGCTAGATCAGAATAACATTTTAGGTGTAAAACACCATAGAATATTATTATAGTGATTTTAAAAATGTTAAGGACAAAAAATATTTTTTCAAATTATATTGGGCCTATAATAAATTTATTATGGTAAACATATTAGGCAAATATGAATAAAAATGGTCGCAGTGACCACTCGGTAACCATGTTTTTTCTCTGCGTTTGTGTATAGGAATTTAACGAGAAAATTTACCCAAGCTATTTTTGTTATTCATATGTATGTATATCTAACTGTTTATTCCCTAGGTTAGGTTAAGTTTGCTTAGGTTCCATTGGCAGCTGTGATCAAGCACAGCTCACGTGGGTCCATAATGTTACCATGTTACACCGTCTCCTAAGAGTCCTATGTTACCTGGCTGCTAGAATTCCTACGCAGCCACTCGGTCGATTCAATAAAGAAGTGGATCCTGTTTAAATCAATATCAGAGAGACAAGTTTTGTCCCCAAGAGCTCTTCGACCAAATATTTCAAGTCTTAAATCTCCGAATGCCGGACAATAACAGAAAAAATGTTCCGTTGACTCTTCCTTCTCCTCGTTGCCGCAACTTCTACATAAGTTATTATAAGGGAGCCCCAGCCTCTGGGCGTGCTTCTGAATGGGCCCTGTTTAGTCCCTACCATATCAGGGGTCTTCGAAAAAGTTATTTTATTGAAAATTATATTAATTTAAAAATAGGCCAGTTAATTGTTCAAATAATAGAGAATCCTATTTGAAATCATTTATTTAAGCCAAATTTTTTTATAAAGGTTCTTTCATTATGCTATTCCTACCTAGCAGTTTCTTGAAACTAAGTATGTGTGAGAAAGCATCGAAATTTTTATTTTGATTTGAAAGGACTAAACCACAATTGTGTATGAAAGATAGCAACGTGCGCAAGTGTCCGCCGCGGCTCAACAGGTTGACGCTAATCCGAAACGTCCAATTTTTTTCTAACTGGCGACTAAATCCCTATTAATTTGGTATGGGTTAATGTTGACTTTGAGGCTCGCTGCGGTTTGTGCGACTAAAAAAAATCCCACAAAAAAGCCTAACGGGGTTAGATTGGAAGATCGCGGTCGCCAGCTCACATATCCTCCACATGTGATGCCATGTCCTTAAAGTGCTCGTGCAGAATATCTAATGTGGAATATGCTGTGTGGCAAGTTGCGCCGTCCTGTTAAACCACATGTCGTTGATCATTTAGTCTAGACGTTGGTAATTATCGTAATAAAGCAAAATTTGAGAAGGGCCTCGTTTACTAACGGACAGTGCTGATTTTTTTTTTGCCAGATCTTGAGTTTTGGCGACGCACAAGTGTGGCTGAATTTTTTAACTGATACAGTGAGTTCAAGTTATCTACCACTCTGTTCAAACAAAACCCATTTTTATAAAACAATTTTATCAGTTGCTCATGTTATTTATTGAACGCTTGATTCGTCCATGGTGATTTTGCAAAACAGACTAGATAAATGACAACCAATTTGACAGATGTAGCTTCACCAAAATAGTTGCTATCAACTTTCAAAATTCGCAAGTCTCTATTGAAAAGACCCTGTACATACATTTTTAAATCTTTATATACAACTTTAGACATTTCCCAGAGATGTTAAAAAATTCTGTGTTTCCGGAAATTGAAAATGTCTGTGAAACTAACAACTTTATAAATTATAAACAAAAATATATTTATTTCATAATCAAATTATTCTTTTATTAAAATTTTGGGAATATTTAGGACGAAAAGCAATTAATTAGTACCCCTAAAAATCTCCCTCTTGAAAGTACGTAAGTACTTTTTCCTAATAACACAATAAAACAGTAATAAAAAAACAACCAAAACAGTTACTGCTCTTTCAAAATAACCTTTTTTTGTTGGTTCGTAGAGCTTTTTTTTATAAAACTCATTTAGTCAAAACTCGTACGTACTGCAGTTAACAATTAAAATATATTTTTTTTTTATTACATTCTTTTGTTTTACCTTTTTGTTTCTACTAACAAAAAAAGGGGCAACAACGAAAATTACTTCAGTGTTATTGTTTTAAGTGTTTTTCTTTTTGTTGTTATTGGTTTTATCACCTGTCTGTCACTCAAAAAATTTTCAAAGTTTTTGTTGTTACTTTTGTCCACAGTAACGTACGTTGTTGTCGTTTGTTCTCCGATAAGATTACGCTTTTTAACATTTTTTTTTTCTTTTAATTTTGTTTTATTTGTTTGTTCTGTTTTTCCGAAAAATCTGTTTTAATATTTATTTAAGTAAAAACAAACAATATTTTATATTAATTAGTTTAATTAAATACACAAATTGAATTGTAAAAATTGTTTCTACTTTTTTTTGTCGTTTAGTTCGCAAAATGGACACACAACTTGTGTGGGCCCGAGATCCGATTGAAGGTTATATACAGTGTCAAATATCGGAAATCGGTGCCAAGGAATTTGAAGTCACACCATTGGATCGCAAATATTCAAAGCGCTCATGTGCTGTAGAAGATATTTTCTCATCGTGCGATGGACCACAGGATCATGATGATAATTGTAAGTAATTATTCGGAACTGTTTAAAACAAAAAGTGTTTATTTTCAGTGTAAAATATATTTAATATTGAAAATATTTTAAATTTTTTTTTGAATTGAGACATTATAAACACAGAATACATTTTTTTTTAAAAAAGAAAGATAGTAATTAAGAGATCTAAAACGTGTAATGTGCAAAGTAAAAATGTTTTAAAATTTATCGATTGAAGTTTTTAGTATGCAAAATGCGACTACCCAGTATGCAAAATAATTCGAATTTATAATGAAAGTGGTTCATTTTTTTAATTTATTCGGTATCGAGTTACATCTAATATTAATATTTAAGGTGTGATGTGAAGCAAAAGTATTGCATATTTTTTGAAATACATTTAATGAAATATTCAACGAACCTCTTAAAATTATAAAATAATTTTATTTAAATAATAAAAAATTTCTGATACAATACTGACATATTAGCTCGGTTACTTTTCTTTTAAGGTTACGTTCTTGTTAGTGAGAGTAAGAATGAATTTCTCTCGTAAAAATATAAAACTACGGAAACAAAAAAAGAAAAAACCAAATTATTAACACAATATGGAACATTTAATTTATTAAATGAACACACACCACTTTTTTATTTTGTTTATACTACATTTACATTAGTCCGAAATCTTGTAGATTTGATTTAAAATCTTCTTCGAAATCATGGCCCAATTACTAGGTCTGCGCACAACTACAATAATGCAACAATAGAAAAAACAACATGCGTTTTGTTTGTGTATACAAATGGTAAAAATGTCAAAAAGTTGTCAGCTGTCAAGAAATATGTGTTTTGTATTTTTCATGTATTTTTTTGTTAAATGAAAAATTTTCAATCGAAATTTTCTTAAAATATGTTTATTTTGAAAAAAAGTGCTTAGAACTAATTGGGCGGTATAGAATCAATATAAATGAAATGCATTTTTATATTTTGCAACATAGTATTTGCTGTTTGGGTTTTAAAATTTTATAAAATATAAATAAAAAACTAAAAGGCGAACAGAATGGAGAACATTTATCTATCCTCCTCCGTTGTGATTCAGCAGCGCCAATGTATTTATCATTTGATGTCGAAAGTTCCATGTCCAAATCATGTTACAAACAAAAATTAATCTGAATACAATCATTTGAACTTACTTACTAAAGAAGGTAAGTAACCTCCTCCGCCTGCATATGGATGTAAAGAAAACAACAGAAATGCTTTACCCGAAATAGAAGAAGTGTCTCCCTGGTCAACATGTTCGTCTGTGTAAATTTCTCTTCTGTTCTATGCAGGCGGCGGAGGAAAGTAAGCAGTCTTTAATGAGCAGTTCAAATTCTTATCCCCAGATTAATTTTTGTTTATTGAATCGTTCATACCAAATAGAGTTTTTAACATGCTTTGAACATGGCACTTTCGGCATGAAATGAAAAATACATTGACGCTGCTGCATCATTACTGGGAAGGAGACGATAAATGTTATTCATTGTGCCCGGTTTTAAGTTTTTTATTTATTTCTTATATTTTTTTGTTTTTATTATACATAATTATTTGAAATTTTTTCACATTTTTAGCACAATTATTGAATTTAATTTCTAATATCACAACAAGAGGGAGTTTCCGCGGTGTCTTTTCAGACATGTCTAACAAACACGGTTGTTTTGTTTGTAGGTGATCGGGGTAGAGAAGAAAGAGGATTTGCCAAACAGACATGAAATTAGTTTTCATGTTTGTTTATATGAATTTCCATGTTTTTAATTTGTATGTATATGTATATAAGAAAGACATCGTAAAAAGACATTAAGATTTTGAAAGCATGTTCAAAAGAGAATGTCAAAAACAGACATGTCTGGAAAGACACCGTGTAAACTCCCTCTAAGAAAACTAAGTTTTTTAAATAAAAAATCATACCTATTAAAAAAGTAAAAAATTTAAAAAAAAAACACATTTATTCCTATGTATTATTCCTAAAAACACAACTCTGTAAAAAATCAGCAGGCGTTTCGAGCAGACCTTCTAATTGGGCCATGTTCGAAATCTAGTGCGTTTACATTATACTTTTTTGACATTAGCGAGATTTTTTTTATAACAAAACAACTGACTAAAAGTTTTTTCATTACACATTTCGTCGAAATCTAGTCACGAAGTAGATTTTGTTTTGTATGGGAAATCTAGTCAAAAACAACTAGATTTGGCTAGAAATCTCGTAAGTACTACACTGAAAGAAAAATGCTTCATATATTTAATGAATCATTTTCATAAAAAAGTTTTCCTTGGGTAAATGAAAATTTTCATTGTCTAAATGGAATTTCATAGGTTTGATGAAGTATTTTCGTTAAAATCGCTTCATTAGATTTCGTAATTACGTTAAAAATTTTCATTGGATATATGAAAACTTAAGGTTGTCCAAGTTAAACAAAAAATTTTAGTTGGGAACTTAAAAAAACAATATACAAACATAACTATATTCATAAATTAATACAAAATTATAGTTTCCTTAAAAAAATGTTTAATTGTTATTTAAAAAATGTAAGATTTAATAACTTCATACATCTAATGTTACATGTATGCCATTAAATTTATGAAATCAAAAATTTTTTTTATAAAAGCAACATATTTCAATAATTGCCTTCATAAATTTAAATTTTCATTATGACAATAAAAATGTCATTATAGTAATGAAACAAAAACTTTCAATCCACTTTCAATCAACGTTGTTATTGTTATTATGGACAATTTAATCTCATATTTACGGTATTAATTGAGAAAAAAACATAGTTTTTTTATACAAAAACTACACTGCCCCGGTAGACTAGCTGGTAGTGAGCTAGTCTATCAGCACCGAGGTTACATGTTCGAATCCCACCAGAGACAGAAAAAAAATAAAAAATAAAATAAAGTAAAAGAAAATAAGAAAAAAGAAAAAAAAATAAATAAAAAAAAAAATAAAAAAAAAAAAAAATTTTCCTTTATTGAAAGTATTCATCCAATGAATAATATTCATAGATCTAATGTAATGTTTCATTAAGTCCTTTTAATGAAACAGGATTCATTGATCCAACGAAGCGCTGCATAGGTTCCTTTATTATGCAATTTTTCATGGGATTAATGTCAAAATTCGTTAGTATTGCGAAGAAAATTCTTTCAGTGTAGATTTGACGTAGGTGTAAATGTAGTATTATGCTTTGTAGACCGTTTATATTAGAACAAAATCTAGTAGATTTGATTGGAAATCTTCCTCAAAATGTAATGCGCTTACATTGTATTTTTTTGACATTCGCGAGATTTTGTTCTCATATTACAAACAGCTGAGTGAAAATATTTACTTAATTGTATTAATAATAGACTTTATTTGTTTTATAAGCATTATTTATCTGTTCCATATTTTTTTTTTAAATTTTTGAATTTTTATAACCGTTGCTCGAAGAAGGTTTTGTTTGTATGGAAAACCTAGTAACAGTTATATTTGGTTCGAAATCTCGTAAGTACTAGATTTCGTTTTAGAGTTAACCGGCTATAACCAGCTGTAAGATAATTTACACAACTTGCAAGAAGAAAAAGTCTTAGCTGTTTTATGTAAAAAGAATAATTTTATTCGTTCAAAACCGCTCTCCCTTACACAAATTGAAAGTTTGCGAACGCTCTTCGTGCAAATTGGTATCCTTAACTTAAGTAAATGAACAGACCTATTTGTTTAATTATAAAAGGTGTTTTTCTACTAAGCCCGATAGTACAGTGCACTCGCGATAATATGAACGTTCTAATATATGAACACCCCAAAATACACTTACATATTTTCTTTCATTGCCTACTCTAAATATGAACTGGTGCAAAAGCTTTAAAATATGAACACCTTATAGTTGTATTTTTAATGTTTTTATATACCTACACAGTGTTAAATCAAAATCAATTTGTATTCAACTGCATAATAACCTAGGAATTTCCCCAGCTATCGCTTTAACGTTGTCTTCAGTTGCTAATCAAAATGTTTGACAAACACTTTTAGTTAGTTCTCACATTAACAAGGAATTCTACATACATTTTAAAATACAATTTTAACGTGAAAATTTCTTAAAGATGAATTAGAAAAAGGATAAGTTTTGAACTTTAAAAAGAAAAATCTGAAATTTTAGAACATTTAGGAAAAGGTATTACTAATTTGTTTTTTTTTTATGTTCTAACAATACGTTTATTTGATTTTGAAAAAGAAAAATGTGCGGTCTTCCGAATACCCAAAAAATGGAAAATGCATGCACCGATGGTTTTTGAAAATGAGTTACAAAAAGATCAATGTTAGCGGACACGATAAATATCTGAAGATTTTTAAGAGAGCGGGGCGTTTTTAATCCGATTGAGCGAAAGAAAATCACAGACTTTTTCGCATAACTTTAAGTTTGTTTTTCTTTTTTAAAAATCAATAGTTTTTTAAATCCAATGAACAATAAATAAAACAACTTTAACATTAGAAACTTTTATTTTTATGAAAAACCCGTTTTTGAAGGGAAATTAGATGCCATTCGCAAATATGAACAATCTTGCGCCAATTTTAGGGTACTTTTGCGAGCATTGCTGGTCTTATTTCATGATTAACATGAATTATAGCTGGTTTTTCAGCATAAACCAGCGACTAGACTACTTATTCCCACAGGAAATATTAGAGAGGAATCAAATCACACGACCATGGAGTCCAATTCTCGAAATCAACTAATCGCTAAATTTTTAAATCAATAGTCGATGCCTGCTGTAACAGTCTGACACGTCTAGCACATTCCTGCCAGGCGGTTTTGATTATTCTTGATTTATAATAAATCGTCACGAATCAACACAAAATTTTTTTGTCAAGATTTTTTAAAGGCCAACCAAAATTTGTCATAAAAGCAAAAAAACATTTAACATTTCTTTAAGTGTATTTGTTTAAACCTATCAAAACTACGTATTCTTTATTCAACACTCATAATTTGACAACACTAAGACTCTGATTTAGAAAGACCCTTAAGGCCGTTATACACTATCCCACAAAGTCTTTAGTAATTTACGAAAATGCAACCCTGTCATGATAAGTTGTTATTGTATTTTGAAAATGTTCAGAGAATAATTATTTCAGGGAAGCATTTTTGAAAAATACTTAAGACTTTGTGGGGTAGTGTGTAGCACTGATGGGATTTATGGTACAATTGTACCAAATTTGGTACAATCGAAACTTTATTGGTACACTGGTACAATTCATCCTTTTTGGTACAATTTAAAAACAAAAAGAAATACTCACGAAGTTCATCATTTCTTTGAAGTGGATTAACTCACTTTTTTTCTTTTCAATAAAAAAAATTTCTGATTACATACATATCTCCAGCCCTGACCAGAACTACCAAAAATTTAACAATTGTTCATGATGTTATAATAACATATTAAGGTCATACATAAGTATATGTGCTCGTATCCCTGTACGAAGCCTGGGATCAATCAAGTGTCTCTAAATCGAATTTGTTGTTTTTGTTTCTGTAACAGCGAAACCTGAAGAACAGTTGTTGCTGAGTTGGCAATCTTTGGTCAGTTCTACGCGCCATTCTTGTCAATTTTTTGGTGACGATGTTTAGTATACCGATCGACTCAATATGTATCACTTTCTGAGTCGATTTAACGATATCCCTTAGTCCGGCTGGCTGGATGTCTGTTCATGACACCTTGTTCGAAAGGTACAGGTCGCAATTTTAAAGGTAATTTGATGTCATTTTGTAAATAGGTTTCAATTCATAGGCGCTGAGCCTCCTAAAAATGGCGAGAATCGGTCCATAATTTCACTTGGCCTTTAAACAAACTTCTTTCCGGAATAGTGTTTGCGCCTATAAACAATCTTATTATGTTGGTATTAAGAATAAATTTTGAACAAACTTATTGCAATTCAAATCATCTTACTAAATTTTATTAGAATTGATCCATGTTTGACGATAGCTCCCATACAAATACCCGAATAAAGATTTTAATCCTTATTTCCTTATAAATGTTGATATTGACATAAAAATTGGCGACAATAACTTCTACGACAGCTGAAAAGTCATGAAAAAATATTGTGCTGGTAGGCCCAAATTGATAATAGCTCCCATGTAATCTCCCTTCCTAAAATCACTTGAGGACAACCAGGCTCCATGGGCAGCCATCGAAAGACAGCTCACTTGGGTCCTTTATAGGTCCCTTTGTGATACCAGGCGCCAATGCCCATCCCTTAGAGCAGTTACTCAGATGGCGTCACTGCAAAGTCTAACCACTTCGTCTTCCTAGTGAAGAGAAGTAGCGATTTTAGTTCTATCCTGGATAGATCCTCCAAGCAGGCAAACACCGGTCCCGCCAGGTATTCTTCCCTAATGGCCCGCAATCCAGGGCAATGACAAAGAAAGTGATGCACAGTCTTCTCTTCCTCCTCGTTTTGACAACTTCTACAGTAGTCGTTAAATTCCAGACCCATTCTTCCAGGATGAGTCCCCACCGGCCAGTGTCCAGTCACAACCGATATCACCGTCCTTATCTGGTCCCTGCTGAACCTAAGTAGAGAGCTAGTTCTCCGTTCATCATATCCAGGCCAAAGGATCCTGGATATTGAGCAGGTGGACTCACAGGTCCACCGCATCTGCGCAACTATAAGACTCGCGCCCGATAAGTGATTTACAGTGAGCCATTGGCAGGCCAATGAATTGGTCAATGAATATATCATCCGTGCGACCTCCTTGTTTGACCAGCTCATCTGCTACCTGTTTGCCCGGGCACTCTGTGTGCCCCGGTATCCATTTGAGGACAACCAAATCGTATATAAATGAAGATCTAAATAATATTCCGCACAAAGAACTTTCACAAGAATCTTTACCTCTTGAAATAATTTTGCTCTTGCAGGTTCATGATTGCCCATGGGTCCCAAATAGAGTATACTCTAGAAATTTTTTCCTTATGAACTGTGGTATCAAATCTTCTTACTTGTTTTATTGAATAAAAAGGTGTTATAAGTCTTTACTATGTATGCTTTTTTATTTTATAGCCAAAATTGGGTACAATTTATGTCAATTTGGTACAATTTTGCCATTGAGACGGTACAATTTAAGAATTGTCAAATACCAACAGTGGTGTGTAGCGGCCTTTATCAACACTTGTTTGCATATCCCTCTATACTCAACACTAATAATTGAAAACGTTATGCTGACTGAAAACAAAAGCGTACAGAAGTTTTTGGTTCAATAGGTTGAAGGCGAATTCAAGGAGTCAAAGTTTTTATGAAAACTAGATTTTTATGTAAACAAACCTTTTTTACTGAAAATATTTTTGATAATCCGACCACAGAAGCAGTGTTGTTGTAAAATCGACCTCACCTTCTAGTGAATTTGCCTTGAATAGGATGTTGATTTGCATGTATTTTTTTTTTTTTTTTTGCCTTTAACTGGTTTTAACCATTGTGTGATTTGAATAAATTATTACTTTAGGAAGGTTTTTATTGTCAAGTATTCTTGTTAAAATTAAAATTTTTTTAGTGAATGTCAAGAATTTTACAAACTAAAATCTGGCAAGCCTATGCTGAAACCCCATTTCACCCGGATCGATGTCATCCATATTTTCATGCAAAAAATCATTGATCATGGTGCGGTAACGCATGCTTCGGCTTTAAATTTGAAGAAATAAGGTCCGATGATGCCACCAGCTTGTAAAACACACCAATCTGAATTTTTTTTTAAAATGTATCAAGTCTGTAGGGCCTGCTTTGGATTGGTCCCACTCCATATGGAGCAATTTCGTTTATTTACGGAACCCATACGCCAAAAATGAGACTAAACACTGTACACAATTTTCTTGAACACAATAAAACATCAATGACTGATTTTCAAAGTAAATTGGAATAACGTGGTGATGTTGTTCAAACATGAATCTATTCATGATTATTTTCCAAAGTATAATGTTCATAAATGTCAACAAGTAAGCGCAGTATGACAGTTAACTCTTTCGTAAGATCTTTCGAGCTTAAAAACAACGTTTATTTTAAAAATATATTGAAACTGATATCTGTTTGAATTTTTATATATTTCTTTTTTTTTAAACATTGCACTGTGGACATTAATTGCAGTATTAATAATTAATACTGCAGACAAAACTTTTTTTTATTGAAAATTTCGTTCCATAGTTGGAAAAAACTGCTCCACTTTTTTATATTCGTAATAACATTAATGACAATATCTTCATTTAGATGTTCCAAATTGTTAAATATGTATTTTAATTTAGGTTAAATATTCAACTTCAATCGACCTACTAAATACAACATTTGTGTTGCCATCCAATCTATTGTTAAAATATTGCAGAAAAATTTGCATGACTTTCTATCCCTTTCGCAGTGCATGAAATTTACCAACCAGAAAATTATCATAAAAAAATGAAATCGTGCTTTAAACGGAACGATATTAATGGTAATTTTTGTAAATCAAGAGAAAATTATTGTACATGAAATAGATAAAAAATAGTAATAAAAAAATGTATAATAGATAAAATAACAATGATGAGAAAGAAATTATGTAGTGATAGAATGAAACTAAAGATAGTTAATTTTCATAGAGACAAGCAAGCATTGATCCCTCAAAAAGAACTCTTATATTTAAATACTAAGTTTGAAACATTTCATTATTGAGTGATGCATAACAACTAACAGTTATGGCGATGTATATAGCACATAACTCCTGATATTTATAATGGAAAAACAGAAAAAATCAAAAATTTATAACTGATAAGTGTATAACAAGTGTTCAAAAAATTGTAAAAGTTAAATTTTAATGTCGCATTTAAAAGTTATTGAGAGCCCAATTAAAAACAAAAAATTGTATTAGAAAATGTTGGCTTAAACTGCACTCACATTGTTATTTGGGTATTAATTATACATTAATAATAGCCCATTTAGAATAGCGAATAATTCGGACAATTTATGTCAATTAATCGATTTCAATTAACTATGTTCAGTTTTAATAAAATTCCAAAAAAGTACCATTTAAAGAACGAACAATAACCAAAAAGCTTCCCCTCACAGATGATTATTCACTCAGAACCATTAATGTTTAATTTTATGTTTCTAGGTCCATATTACGGAAAATTCAAAAGGTACCAGTTGAAGAATAAAAAAGTGCCAACATTTTGTATCTTATAGGTTCTCATTCACTCAGGACCCTGCACGCATAATTTTATGTTAAGTTCAATATTATAGAAAATTCAAAATCGCTATATGCAGAACCGAAAAGTAAGAGCAAGAAATTTAATTACCTTTATATCCCTTTTTTGATAATTTTTTCTAGTCATAATATTGTACTCAAAGTAAGGAGCACGCTGGATCAAAATGCTTCCTAAAATCGTTCTTGTTGACGAGGGTTTAAATGTTCTACGAAAATTTTCTGCATTAAATTTCACTAGGGGTCTTCTAAGACCAAAAAATCATGCAAAGTATGTAAAACGGGTTTTCGAAAAATTCAAAAATTTCAACGTCCGGAATTTCGAAAATCGGTTTTACATACATTGCACGATTTTTTGGTCTTAGAAGACCCCTAGTGAAATTCGATGCAGCAAATATTCGTAGAACATTTTTACCCTCTAAAGTGCCGTTTTAGTATATTTTTGTGTGGAAGTTAAAAATTGACCCGTTAAAATTAGTGTTAGGGGGTTAATATATTGCAAGAATCGCCGAACAATTCTACTGAAGACATCTGAAATAGTCTTTTAGCTCAGAAGTACATTTAGTATATTTTTTTGATTTGTACCAAACGCCTTTTAAAGAAATTCAAAAATTTCAATGCCCGAAATTTCGAAGATCCGCTTTAAATACATCACACGAAATTTTGGTCTTAGAAGAGCTTTAGTGAAATTTGATGCAGAAAATATTCGTAGAGCATTTAAACCCTTAAAAGCGCCGTTTTAGTATACTTTAGTGTAAGAGTTGGGAAAAAGGACAAAAATTACCCCTTAAAATTATAGTTAGAAGGTTAATAAATTCTAAGAAAAGAACAGCCATACGATTCTACTGACAGCTGAAATTATTTTTTAGCTCAGAAGTACATTAAGTATATTTTTTTTGACCTTTACCAAACGCCTTTTCAAAAAATTCAAAAACTCTAGGGGCCGATATTTCGGGAACCAAAGCTAGTCTACTTTCATTTTGCGTTGCAAATGTTGAGGCTGGCGGCGATGACCCGAATTTTGTTGCACTGTGTTATGTAAATCACAATAAACGTCAAATTCCATACGTAAGAAATTTCGTACTAAAATATGTAAAACCTTTTTCATATTTAGGTTGACGTTTACTTAAAAAAAAAATCACGGGCATTTATAAATGTGTAAACCATGCTCTGTTAGATTATGGGTAACCTGATTCTACGCGACAGTCAATTTCTTTATTACCTCGTGTTTTCCGATCGGCTGTATTTTGCCATTGGAGGTATGGTAAGAGAGTTTTGGCGCGAAATAGTTAAACAAACGTTAAAAAAACAAATTCACCAAAGCTCTAGGGTAGAGTTTAAAATAAAAAGAGAATTATAAATATACATATATCTGTGGCATTTTAACAGAACGTCTTAAGTCGAGATAAAATAGGAAAAAAGTTGTTAAAAAACTCTGTGAAAAAATAATTTTTATTAAATAATAAAATAAACCATCATTAAAAAAATTTCGTTTATAATACAAAATTTTAAAAGATCGTTTTTGCATGCAAATTCGTATGATTAACAACATTTATTCGACTTTTTGTCAAAATGCCACAGAAATATGGGGCGTTTCGTCTCAAGTGACCCAACTTTTGAAACCGATGTCTTCCGATTTGAAATTTGCACCCAGGTTTGTCCTATTTGATAGAAGTTTGAAGACAATTTTTCAGCAAGATCGGTCAATAATTTGACATTTTGGCCAAACGGGTGTTTTTCTCATCCATGTAACTTATTACGTATTGTTCTTAGCAAATTTTGTCATATATAGTTTAGATAGCTTTTTCAAAAAAAAAAAATAAGTTAAAAAAATAAATGTGTTTTGTAAAGTCAAAAGCATATTATAGTTGGGCATTTAGTTAATTTCTGTTAAAAAAAATTTTAATGTTTTTACAAGACACGTTTTTAACATTCAAATTGTAGCCCCCATTCCCCCCAGTACTACGATTCTTGCACCGCTTCGTTTATAGCTGCCACTTTGATATCAGCCGATGCCAAATACTCACATCAAAGTAAGGAATCATAATCTTTTATATACACTCACCCTTATTGGTGGTTGGCGAAGGCGTATTAAGACGGAAAGTTTTACATATATGGTGTCATTATTTAAAAACTTAACGCCAGTTTTGCAACAAATACGCTAACCACGTTAACCTTTTTTTAAACGCCTAACTTTTGGCACAAAAACGCCAATCACGATAGAGGAGATTACAATTAAAAATTTTAATAGTCTGGGTCAGTCAAAAGGTTCTTACAAAGCGACATGTCGAATCAATCAATTTGTTCAAAGCGAATTAACTACAGGTGGTGTCGAAACGGCATCTGATTTTGACAGTTCGAGCTTATTTGTTTTGATTTGTTAGTGTTTTGCTAATACTGGTTGACATTTCGTACTAATGGCGCTAACAATGCAATGGAAAAAACCCTGTTTTTGGATTGTTGTAGTTCCGATACACCTGTAGTTGAATTCGCCTTGAAAATCAAGCATCAATTTGTTCAAGGCGAATTAACTACAGGTGGTGTCGAAACGGCATCTGATTATGACAGTTCGAGCTTATTTGTTTTGTTTGCTAGTGTTTTGCTAATAATGGTTGACATTTCGAGCTAATGACGCTAACAATGCAATGCAAAAAACCCTGTTTTTTGGATTGTTGTAATTCCGACACCACCTGTTGTTGAATTCGTCTTGAATTTGTTGTTCCTCTTTAATATGGTTCGTATAAATTATTAAAATGTAAAAATAGAATTTAGTAGATTAACGTCAAATTAAAGTCTGTGGCTTGCAACAAAAAACGAAACGTCTGAACATGTACGAGTTTTTGACAGAATACCAAAGAAAATACGAATACTATTCGTATTGTCGCTTACACGAAAAGAATTATTTATTAAATCACCAGAAAATATGGCTTGAATCAAGAAAATTACTTATTCTTAATGTAGTGCGGCTTGGTTTAACGAAAATGTTTCTTTATTTAAAAACGTTTTACTAAAGTTGAATGTACACGACATGTTTTTTACAAATTTCATTGCAAAATACATACATGTCGTGTGTTACCTTTATAGTATTGCTTCTGTAAAAGTCAGATGCAAAGTCATCTGACAAAATTTCAATTAGACCGAGCTCACGTTCGCCAAGATAGCAACGATTAATAGCAACGCCGGAAATAAAACCAAGGGGAATTTAAAGGCATAAAAGTAAACAATTTTGGGAATGTAGTGGCAATGAAAAGAAAATGTATCATCGATTTTAATAAAATACTCCTAGCCGTTCCAGAGAAAAGTGGGTTCATCCAAAATGGTCAGTAAAAATCGTTGCTGATTTATGCCGGCCAAACTAGGCAGTGCCAAGGCATAAGCTCAATGGAATATGGAAAAATACCACTTAATGATTAAAATAAATCAATTTTTAAAACAATCGTCAGAGCCGTTCCAGAGAAAAGTGGGTTCATCCAAAATGGTCAGTAAAAATCGTTGCTGATTTATGCCGGCCAAACTAGGCAGTGCCATTTTTCCATATTCCATTGAGCTTATGCCTTGGCACTGCCTAGTTTGGCTGGCATAAATCAGCAACGATTTTTACTGACCATTTTGGATGAACCCACTTTTCTCTGGAACGGCTCTGACGATTGTTTTAAAAATTGATTTATTTTAATCATTAAGTGGTATTTTTCCATATTCCCTTGAGCTTATGCCTTGGCACTGCCTAGTTTGGCTGGCATAACAACGATTTTTACTGACCATTTTGGATGAACCCATTTTTCTCTGGAACGGCTCTGACGATTGTTTTAAAAATTGATTTATTTTAATCATTAAGTGGTATTTTTCCATATTCCATTGAGCTTATGCCTTGGCACTGCCTAGTTTGGCTGGCATAAATCAGCAACGATTTTTACTGACCATTTTGGATGAACCCACTTTTCTCTGGAACGGCTCGGGAGATTTTTTTAAAAATTGATTTATTTAATCTTTGAGTGGTATTTTTCCATATTCCATTGAGCTTATGCCTTGGCACTGCCTAGTTTGGCCGGCATAAATCAGCAACGATTTTTAATGACCATTTTGGATGAACCCCCTTTTCTCTGGAACGGCTCTGACGATTGTTTTAAAAATTGATTTATTTAATCTTTGAGTGGTATTTTTCCATATTCCATTGAGCTTATGCCCTGGCACTTCTTAGTTTGGCTGGCATAAATCAGCAACGATTTTTACTGACCATTTTGGATGAACCCACTTTTTTCTTGAATAGCTTGGACTATTTTTTGCACGGTGGATGTTTTTTAATCTGCATCTATATAAATATTTCTAAAATCATATCCAAAAGATCTCTTAATTTTCATTTCCGGTGTTGCCACTAAATCCCTTGATTTTTAATTTCCGTCGTTGCTAACTTTCGTTGCTATCTTGGCGGACGTCGAGCTCTATTTTCTTCTGACAAATCATCTCACATCAGCTGTGTCAGAAATCTATGCCGGGAAGAAATCGAAGCGGCGGTAAACTATTGGCGGAATCATTAGCCGGCTGAAGTTAATATTTTACAATACCGATATTTGCATTATCATTTCAACATTGACTAGTAATTATGTATGTACATGTTTTAAAAAAAAAAAATAATTCATAATAATATCCTTAATTGGTATCTTCAAATTTAAAGAAAAAAATTTGAAACGGCTGAAGTCTTTTACGCAAATAAAAATTATTGTGGCGGAAGCACGATATTTTGAAACCGAGAACTACTTTGGTTTCTGCAATAACTATGCGAAAAAAAGAGACAATGTCAAAAGCAAACAACATGTACGTTTGTGACCGAATCTTACAGCAATTTTGGCAGACATGCACTATTACATGTAACTTGAAAAGATGACAAGTAAGATTTAAAAAACATGCCGTGTACATGCTCCTTAAATATGAACGAAATAAGTTAAAATCAAGAAATTATTTTTGGATGTTCTTGTTTTAAGAAACGAAATTGATTGATTACTTTCGAAAATTAATATCTTTCCGTGTAGTCCGAAACAGATATTAAATATAATTTGCAAGTATATATATTTAATGGCCTATAAAATTTTATGTTTTAATACGACTTGATTCAAATGTATAAAACTGCTTTGATAATTTTTTTTATTTATTTAATAACTTGCAGTCATGAAACGTGAGCATTCTTTCGAATTTTAAAGTTATATGATATTTTCTTATTCACAACGTTTATATTGGCCTATTTAACAGTGTTTATCTTGCTGATGGTCGGTCAATTTGATGTCATAAATAATTGACAAGATAATAAAATACAAGAGCAAAAAGTTTAAACACACACTTTTTAATTAAAATAATCCAAGCAACACTTATCCTCATATAAAGTTTAATATTAGTAGTAAAAATAAGTTCTCGCTGTTCTTTTTATCATGTACATATTGGAAAAAAAAAAATTATTTGCCAGAACAGCACCCGCTTAAAATATTAATCCCAATCATGTGTGGGGTCTTCGGAAAACCGATTTTAAACAATAAACAGATATCGTTAAATAAAGTTAGCTACTCATAAGGATTCAGAATATTCACACTCTATAGGGTCTTAGATCAATATTGTAGATATACCAAACGGAAAGACAAACTTAAAGAACCGTGGGACCCTGATTTTCCGTACCGGAAGCAAGAAAGCTGAAAATTGGTATGCATATAGTAAAACACCTAGGCCAAATAATAAGGAAGCCGGATTTTTTAATTTAAATAAAATAATTAACTGTTTGTATCCCCACTCCGAATTATTGTGAAAGAATTTTAACACACACATTTTTTTGAGTGTTTGTCTTTTTACCGCTGATAAGGATGGCACTGTAAAAATATACACTTACAATCAGCACTTCCCAAATTTCTAAATGAAACACTTTTATATCTGTGGCTTAGTGCTAAAAGGGCCAATTTCAATATTTTGCTGTTTTGAGTAAATCGTTTCATTATGTGTATTATTTTACTCTCTTTTATTTTTCTGTACCAGCCAATGTCTAAGTTAACCCAAAACAGTTTAATGAGGTTTTTAGACATTGGCTGATACAGAAAAATAAAAGAGAGTAAAATAATACACATAATGAAACGATTAACTCAAAACAGCAAAGTATTGGCATTGGCCCTTTTAGCACCAAGCCACATTAATGCTTCTGACTAATCGTATATATCTAATGGGATTCCTCATTTTGTTTGGTTGTTCAAAAATAATCAAATAAAAAAAAAAAAAAAATATGATTGTAATTAATCAGTTAATCAATGCAAAAAATGTATATCATGAAAAAATATATTCTTTTTTCCTTCCTGGATAATTGATGTTGCCGGTTAATCGAAACACGGATAATCGAGGTCTCACTGTATATGCGATTTCTCAGTCAAAGATTAAAAAATTTAAGTTTAAGGGTTCTTTGCAATAGGTTCCCAATAAAAAATTGTGCTTCAAACGAAGCAGGTTTTTAAGAGAGAAATGTAAAAGTTTCGCTTTCCATACGCCTCATCGACCAGCATGTAGTTTTTCTTCAATTTGAGTCTTGAAGTGTGTAAAACCAACTATATTCTTGGTTTTCCTCTCAAGCTGCAAACATGAAATAAAAAAGTTTTTTGTAAAATGTGCTGAAAGCACACGCAGAGAATAAAATGGTTGAAGTATGGTTAAAAAAAAAAAAATATTATGGTCCCCTGCAATGGCAGAAAACAAACTTTTGTTATTTTTAAAAAAAATTTTTTAACTCTTGATAATATTTTGATTCCATTTAACAATAAAGTGTTTACCTCCCTTGAAAGTTCAAATATGGTTGAATTTAACAATATGTTTTAATAAAATAAAGCTACAACTATACATTTAAACATATTATGGTTACCTAAACCATATTATTATCACGGCAACCATATTATGGTTAAATTTATCCATCTAAAAGCTATAACCATATTATAATTACAATAATATGTTCTAAATTATAACATTTTAAAACATTGTCACCCGTATTTATAAAAATTTTTAACATTTAATAAAGGTTTACAAAACAAATTTTGTATGAAAATTTGCCTTAATAAACGTTTGTTAAATTTAATAATCGTTTATAAATACGGGGGTGTCGTATGTTTAATTTTAACAGCCTGTTTAACAATATCAAACGTCATCGTTCGCATAGAAAATTGCATTTAAAACAAACACAAACTTCGAACAATGTTCGAATTCGAACGTTCGAAATCTATGAACAGGCTGTAAATTTAAAATAATATGTTTAAAAAGCAACACCATTCTGGTCGTTTGCATTTCACAACAGTTGCTTGGTTTGCTTATAACTCTCATTTTATTTTAATTATTGCTTCCAATATATAAATTTACTTAGAATAAACTAGTAGAACAAAAAAATGGTAATGAAGGTCGTCACAGGCTAGAATATGAATCAAAGGGGATTTTTTATAAAAGTAAAACATAACACCTATGAGGAATAAAATATTAAATAAAATTTTAATTTGACACTTAGCAAACAAATTAAAAAAAAGGATGAAATAAATAACCATAATATGATTATTATTGACCATATTATTGTTGATTCTGACTATAAAATGGTTACTTTTATTAAAATTCTGGGAAATGTTGACCATATTATGGTTAATTTTGAACATAATATGGTTAGTTTTACCATTATTATGGTTAGTTTTACTATTATTATGGTTAATATTGACCAAAATATGATTAATTTTGATCATATTAAGGTTGATTTCGGGAAATTTTTTGTTGATTTTAAACACACTATTGTCATATTTAAACATAATATGGTAACTTGCAAACTAAACATTTTTTAAATCCAACCATAGTATGTTGCACTAAGAATATGTTTATCTCCAATCATATTTTTATACCCTTCACCACAGGTGGAAAAGGGTATATATAAGTTTGTCATTCCGTTTGTAATTTCTACAAATTGATCTTAGACCCTATAAAGTATATATATTCTGGGTCCTTATGAGGAGAGAAGTTGATTTAACGATATCCGTCCGTCCGTCCGTCTGTCCGTCTTACGTTTGATATGTGTTTTCCGGAGACTCCAGACATGATAGCGGCTACGTTGTTTTACATTTATGTGACATATAGTCCACCATTTCTTGCTATTGAAATTCAGCCAGATCGGTCCAACAATGGCTGAGATATGACTAAAAAACCACAACTGCCTCTAATTTTTCCAAAAAATCCCTTGTGGTTGTTGTATTTGTATTACTTTTTTCTGTATATCTGGAGAACGGCAAGAGCCAAAGCTTTAAAATTAGGTACAAACATTAAGGTTATAAATATACACCATCCTACAAAATGTGGGCGGGATTGGAGAAGTAGGCGTGGTACCTCTCATACAAAAAGTATTAAAAATTGTTTAAAAACCTGAATTTTTTGACTGTAATATGACCTATGGTTACGCCTCGGGAAAATCGGTTCAGATACGAAAAAGTTATGACCAAAATATTAATTTTTTTTTTGAAAAATATCCATTTTCAGGAACCATAGATCTTCCCGAGTCCACGTTTTATAGCCAAAATAACTGGCAAATTTCTTCTTTAACACGTCGGTATATAAATCTTTCAAATCGGTTAAGAAATAGCAGAGTTATGACCAAAATACTGAAATCCCAAAAATTACTCTTTTTTATAATTAAGATTGTTTTTTATACCCTTCACCGAAGGTCCTACACCCTATAAAGTATATATATTCTGGGTCCTTATGTAAAGCGAAGTTCAAATCCGCTTGTCGTCTCTTCTTCCTATCCCCTCACCACCCTTCGTATTTGTTTACATATACTAGCATAATGCCCAATATGATTTTCGTTATCACCCTTCTTTATTATTTCACATTATAAAAAATTTACCAGTTATCGCTTTTTAAATTTCAATTATGTATAATGAAGTTGTAAGTATTGTAAATATGTATGTATATGTGTATGTAAAAATTATTTAGTTGCTCTCTATTCTACTCGCACAATGGTGAAGGGTATATAAGATTCGGCACAGCGGAATATATCACTCAAGGCGAATTTAAGAAGGTAAACTCAACTCGTCAGCCGTTCATCAGCTGTTTCTACGGCGAATTAACAAAAAATAGGTAAAAGTCGAAATATAATTTTGTTTATGTTTTGCGCCAAAATAACCGAAAAAATTTCTTAGCAAAACTGCGAATAATTAAAGTGAATTTTATAATTTCTTTTATAACCCAAACAAAATTTTTATTTTGTTTTTCAATCAATTTTTGCCTTGTCAGCATTTTTGACAGCCGCCTATTAAATTGCAAAAAAATATATGGGGCTTTTTGTAGTTGTAGAGTTGCACTTACCTTCTTGAATTCGCCTTGATATCACTCTTACTTGTTTTTCTACGTGCAGGTTTGCATATTAAGCCGACCATATGTTTTGGTACATTTACGGCCAATTTTTAGGTTTGATATTATATCACATTTATACATATGTATTTAAAATCGTTTTAAATACAAAATTCAGTTTTTCACTTACCACTTACATGTAACATAATTCACCAAGCCGGTACATTTAAAGTGAACTTAAGTTTCCATTGTAATTTCACAACAACAACAGGCAAAGCAATAACAGACGGCTGTTTTTTGAGCCCACCTTGTAATAAATAAACTTTTTTATGATATATTTTTTTTTGTATTCAGTAGTTTACCATACATTTATGTTAATTTAAAAAAGACTTTTCAAATAAAACTCAAAAAATCAATTTGTATTTAAGTACGATTTAAATATATATGAAAAAAACTTAATATACATTTAAATACAATCATGAAAATTTGGCATTAGTCCCATCCTTGAAAAAACTAATAACAACAAATAGTCTCAAATTTTTTACAAACTTCCACAAGAATATACTACTTTTCTGTCGCACTTTTGCTCAATTCGCCGCAAAAACATTTTTACCCCGGGTCTCCACGTAGCACTATTTATTGCGGCAAACGTCAAATTTGGTTGCTCCATTAAATTTGCGACGTATAGACCGCAAATTTCCATGAGTGGCAATCCATTGCGCAATGATTGCTCTTTTTATTGCTTGAGCAATTATTGCTTAGCAATCTGCTGTCAAATCAGTTGTAATTTATCTGACATTTCATTTCTCTGTACGGTTGTTTATTTATAGTGTGTTTATTTATTAAAAAAACAATCAAGAAAAAGCCGCCAAGAGAAAAAATACTTCAACAAAATACAGAAAAAGTGTTTATATATTATATTTTTAAATAAACGTCAATATCAACAAAAGCAAACGCAAATAAACAAAAAATAAACAAAAAAAGCAATTATTGCTCCATTGATCTGTCATTGTTCTGCCGACGTTATTGCTTGTGCTTAGCAATAAAAAATGCTACGTGGAGACCCAGGGTTAGGCAGGGTTTAAAAAACTACAGTCGAAACCAAAAACTGTCGAACAAAAAAACGAACATTTGTGTACATCTTTTCGCTTTTTGAGTTGGTTTGATAGCGAGATTTTACATTTAATAAATTAGAAGTAAAAGCAACAAACAATTGGAAGAAATGGCAGTTTTTCTACTTTGACTGCAGTTTCTTAAACGCTGTTTTAGGGTTCAAATGTGCAGTACAATAAAAATTATGTTGTTAAAATAAACTTCTAATATATTAAAACTTCGATTTTAAAGTAAAAATCAGGGACCGAAAATAACTGTTATGTTTTTATTTCAGAGCAAAAAGGTTAGGCAAAAATGCCCTTTATCTGCAATTGGGAATTTTTAACCATTATCGTGACTTTTATATTATATTGGTTACCGTAACTAATTAATTGAGAATACAAAAATTTTGGTTATAAATAACCATTAAATCAAGCAAAAAAATTTTTGGTTAAAAATAACCATTATTGAAAAAAATTGATTTTTTTTGGTTATCATGTATGAAAAAATTTCAAAGGTTTATTGTTGTCACCAAGTTTATATATACATGTATACAAACATATGTACATTGTATATTGTTTGGATACTAAACTCAAATATACAATATCTTTGCCGTAGTAACCAAAAAAAAAAATTGTTTATAATGGTTATTTTCAACCAAAAAAAATTTTTGGTTGAAGTAATGGTTATCTTCGACCAAAAAATTGGTCGGTTTAAATAACGATTATTTATAACCAAAAAAATATATATCTCATTTCAATTGGTTAAAATAACCAAAATAAAATATATTACTTGTTAATGGTTGGTTATAACCATTTCGTAAATGTATCAGTAATAATTGTTAAATCTGATTTTTTTTATCATTTATCTTATAACTGTTACGTCCCTGGTAAAAATATTTATTATCTGACAACAAACACTTTTTTGTACTGCTAATATTTTACGGTTTATTTTTAATTCAGGTCATAGAATCTGTGAAGTTTTCTTTTTTAGTTAAATAATAAACCATTCAATCTCTTTTCACTTAGGAAAATGTCAAGCCGTGTTGCACTCTGATACAATATAATCTGATATTTATTTTATATTCTGTTTGGCATAAAAAAATGAAAAAGAAATGCAGCAGAAAAAATCAACAACGAAAGGAAGGAAGTTTTTTATATTAGATGATTATGAATTTTTTATACTTGTTTTTGAAATCTTTATGATTATGAATATCACGTTTATCGTTTTTTTTTTTAAGTTTCGGTTTGTTCCAGTTACTGGTTAGAAAAAGTTTAAGTTGAAGTAACATGGATGGCACGAGTTATAAAGGGTTAATATGTGTGTCTGGCTGCTTGTATGTAAAAAACGAAGTCAATGAATTTTAAATGAACAATTTGAATGAATTTTTTTCTTAAGTTGAAAAAATGTCACGTTTATTTGTTTATTTTTTTTTTTTATTAAATATTACATTGTAGGTTCACGTAGTACTACATACATTCAATCAGTATGTTTGTAATGTAGGGTAGGCTAACTATTTCAATTGTATTCATTGTTAAGGTTTTATGTTTTGTTGTTCGAATAAGAAATACTCCACTTTTATTGTATTGCATCTTTTCAATTGTATGTACATATTTATGTCGAAACTTGTTCGTATTGTTCAATAAAATCTTATAAGTCTCAAATCTTCTGAAATTGTTTGCAATTATAAACAAATAATAATAATTCTAAACACATGATATTAAAAAAATTTAGTTTTTGGCTAAATGATGAGCCTTGTTAACATTTTTTCCAATGAATTTATAAAAATCTAATTTACAAATAGGTCAATTTCTTTTATTTTGTTAGCGTTGTCAAATAAATACTCTTAATTTACATATGCGTGTAGGGTATCTAGATTTGTTTGACGGGATTTAATGAAAACTAATATATATATTAAATTTCCAAAATTTTATATTGGATTGCCAAAACCTCTTGCTTTCCGTAAATTAATTTTTGTGTGGATTCTAATAAAGTGGGTTTTAAGCCTCACAAAACTTACTAAACTGTTAGCTGTCAAACAATCTGCGTTCACTTTTTGCAATTAATGATCAGTATACTCTGGCAAATTACACTATGCCACAAAAACAAAAACGAACCTCAAAAATGTGATTTTTGTGACTACAGCTCGATGTCGTAAAACGGAAAAAAGGAAAAATATTGCTTTTTCGACTTCAGATAGAAGAATTTAAACAAATTAACACTTAATCCCAATCCAATAAACACAACCAAGAAACAAAAATTTTTTTATTGAACATTAAAATTAAAATGCTTTTAATAATTTAATGGATGGAGGAACTTAAAATATTGAATTTTGAAAGCTTTATAAATTGCAAAAACAGGTTTTTTGCGAATATCTTTGAAAACGCTACTTAAGAAAAAAATGGCATATTCGTGTTCAGCAGTGTTATCATAAACTAGCTGACCCGGTCTGCGTTGCTGGCCCTAAGCAAACATTAGTGTTGTATCGGGTGATATTTTTAGCTTTTATCTTTTTGGCAACACTGGTTTAAACAGCTGACGCACGATTCGTGTTTTGTTTCACTGTCAAACATCTTCAGTTTGGTCTATAATTTAACCATGAATCGTCTTACAAACGAACAACGCTTGCAAATTATTGAATTTTATTATCAAAATGAATGCTCTGTTAAGAAAGTTCATTGTGTTCAGCGACGAAGCTCATTTTTGGCTCACTGGGTACGTTAATAAGCAGAATTGACGATTTTGGAGTGAAGATCAGCCAGAAGCATTGCAAGAGCTACCAATGCATCCAGAAAAAGTCACAGATTGGTGCGGTTTATGGGCTGGTGGCATCATTGGTCCGTACTTCTTCAAATATGATGCGAATCGTAACGTAACTGTGAATGGTGAGCGCTACCGTGAGATGATATCCAAATTTTTTTTGCCCAAAATGCAAGAGCTTGACTTGCAGGACATGTGGTTTCAACAAGACGGTGTCACATGCCACGCAGCACTCTTAACAATGGACTTATTGAGAGGCGAGTTCGATGAACATGTTATTTCACGTTCGTGAGATTTAACGCTTTTAGACTATTTGTTGTGGGGCTATGTTAAAGCTCATGTCTATACACACATGCCCGCTTTAATTGACGCATTGGAAGACAACATTGAAGCATTTATTTATGAGATACCGGCCGCAATGTTGGAAAGAGTATGCCAAAATTGGACTAAGCGTGAGGCGCAGTCACGGTCAACATTTGCATGAAAAAATCTTCAAACATTAAATTATATGGACGGTACTATCGATTAAAATAAAGATTTCATGCATTTTTCCTAATTTGATGTGTTTTTTTTTAACTTTCCTATAGCTCTTAAAAAATCACCCGATATTACCACACGATTTAAATTGAGCTTTTAACGAAATTTACAGCCTTTAAATAAAAATCCATGGAATACCGATCATAAAGTTTTTTTTACAGAATAACTTACATATGGTGTAGATATGGGTTCAATCAAAAAAGAAACCCATGTTTTTAAGGCAAATTGGAAATTATATTTATTTATTACTTCATCTTAAGGCCAGCCGGTCAATATTAACATAAGTTTTTTTTAAATATCTTTGGAACTACATAACCGATTTAAGAGTTTGATATCTCGTTTTGAAAAACATGACAACGGCTTTCAAAAATATTAATAAAATAAAAAAAAGCAAAAAAAAATAAATAGATGTATGTATGTATATGCCATTGGTGGGGCAATATGACTTCACAGTGTCACCCGCCTGAATATTCTGAAGATTCCCTGAAAATTTCATCAAAATGGCCCAGCCGTTTTGGAGTCCATACGTTACATGCATACATACATACATACATACACAGTGCGTATAACACACATCCTGTTTTATATACATATTTAAATTACATATATAGATATAATCACGCTTGAAAAACGCCACCAATTTAACCAAATTTACGTGGAAAACCAGTCATCGATTCGCGCAACTTATAGATGACTTTATGATTTTTACGGCGCAAATAATCGTCTATCTGAAAGGGTTTGTTAATAAACAAAATCGCCGCATATGGTGTAAGACTAAAGACTCAACCATAATATGCATAGTCTTACTTAACCTACTGTCAAAAATTAACAAAAAGTCTCTCAAACGTATTTAAGAAAACAAAAACAAAATAAAAAAACATTTGATTCCGTACGGAATGTGCGATTAGATTCGCACCTTGCTTAAGCAAATGACAGTTTCATTAAACTTTGCAAAAAGTTTCCTTAAGTTCAATATGGTTTGCCTCATATAATTTACATGTATTCGCTCATTCGCTTAAGCCAACTTAAGCACATTGTGGTTGGGCCTTAATCCACAAGCTAATCTACAGGCTACATAACATCCATCCGTTTGGTATGATTTTCCCGCTGGTGGCACCACTGGTTCTTATTTCTTAAAAAATGAAGTCAAGCAGCGGTGCCCATATGGCCAAAATTATTTTCGAATGTTAATGCCATTTCACTGATCTTTCGAAAAATAGTTTGATTAAAATTTAATTTTTTATGTAATTTTTTACAATTACAAGATCTATAGGGTCTAAGGAGCATGTACAAAACATGTTTTTTACATCTGACTTTTCAACTTTTTAAGTCACATGAAATTGTGCATGTTCACCAACATTTTTGCAATTAATTCAATTATTTGTTATAATTAATGTGCCTTAATTAAAAGTAAAAAATTTTAATGTTTGTATGTATATTTGCAAATATGAAAACATACACACAAACTTAAAATATTTTAAAGTTTCAAACCATTTCTTTATTGTTTCAATTAACTATGTTGATTGAAAAAATATTTTTATTTGTGTTTACGTTTTATAAAGCCTCTTTTGCTGGTAGTCACATTTCAATTAAACCTATTGATTAAAACTGAACAGCAAGCAAAGCTCAAACTTACAAATTTTTTTTGCGCCGTTAAAGAGTTCAGCCATTTTAGGATATTAAAATAAAACGTTTTTTGCAAATATATGTACGTAATTTCTATTCAATGGTGAAATGATCATACATATATCGGTATTGTAAGATATTAACTCCAGTCATCTATTGATTCCGTCAGAATCACTTTCTGAGTCGATCTAACGATGTCCGTCTGTCTGTCTGGCTGGCTGTCCATGTAAGCTTTGTGCGCAAAGCACAGGACGAAATTTTGAAGATAATTTGATAAAATTTGGTACATAAATACTAATTCATTATGTTAGTATTTCGACTAAATTTAGTCCAAACTTATTTTTTTGCATCTAACAAAATTGTATTGAAATCGGTCCATATTTGACCATACAAATACCAGAGATTTTACAATAATCTTGCTTAACCTCACAACATAATTTTGTTCTGGCGAATCCATGATTGCCCATGGGTCCTTAATAGGGAACATTTAGAGTATTATATCCTGGTCGTGCTTGACCGGCTATACTAAATTATTTTATTTAATTTCTTCAAAATGTTTTCTTAATCTTCAGGTGAACTTATGCTCCTTAATGAAGCCACATTTTTGGATAATTTAAAGATCCGCTACTACAAAGATAAAATATATGTAAGTAAGCAAATTTTAATAATATTTCAGAAATATTTACGAAATAATTATTCTTTTGCAGACCTATGTGGCCAATATATTAATAGCTGTAAATCCCTACCGTGATTTAAATGATCTCTATGCACCTGCCACAATCAAAAAATATAATGGACGTTCCTTGGGTGAATTGCCACCCCATGTTTTTGCCATAGGTTGTGATTAAATCAAATTATAAATCCATCATTTATTAAAAATTGATTTTATTTTAGCCGACAAAGCTATACGCGATATGCGCGAATATAAAGCTTCTCAATCAATTATTGTATCTGGTGAATCTGGAGCTGGTAAAACAGAATCCACAAAATATTTACTTAAATATTTATGTCATTCGCATGATAGTGCCGGTCCTATTGAGCAAAAAATCTTAGATGGTATGTGGCAATTATTTAAACGTTATTTTATTTAAAAAAAAAAAATTACTATCAATCACGTTCTTATTTCTTTGGTTTAAAGCTAATCCTGTTTTGGAAGCATTTGGTAATGCGAAGACTACACGCAACAACAATTCATCTCGTTTTGGCAAATTCATTGAAGTTCACTACGATGGCAGAACCCAAGTTGTGGGTGGTTACATTTCACATTATTTGTTAGAGAAAAGTCGTATTTGTACTCAAAGTGCTGAGGAACGTAATTATCATGTGTTCTATATGCTTTTGGCTGGGGCGCCCCAACAATTGCGTGATAAATTAAGTTTAGGCAAACCAGATGACTATCGGGTATGTAAACAATTAATATCTAGAATGTATCATCATACATAGTTCTGTTGCACACATACAAAAAGTTTTCGTATAAAATCGTTTACATTTTTACGTCATTACGGTTTTTATATACCGCAAACTATTTATTTTAGGGTCTGTTAATGTTTTTTGTAGTTGGTAAAATAAAAAAACGAGTATTTTTTTTTAATAGACAGATAAGCTGTGAATTAAATTGTTAGATAATATGTTATCTTCTATAGCTTTTTACAGCATTTAACTTATACTTTTTTTGCTTTTCTTTGAAATAATAGTGGAATTCACGGTTTGCCATTGTAGACCTTTTACAACAACAAGATGCATATATACAACTGTAGTAGATGTAACAAGTGCATTTATTTACAAGTTTAAAACACCTGGCATATTTGACGCCAAACTGTATTTGGCTTTTAGAAAAGTATAAACATTTCTTAAATTAGAAATGGAAATGATCAAAAAGAGAGAACAACTTTTAAAAGCAGGAAAAACTACGGAGATTTTCTAAATAATTGCACTTTAAATCTCGTTTGATTTCAATTTCACTTCATTTCGAAAAACTACGGTAATTTTGTAAATAATTGAACTTTAAATGTCGTTTGATTTAAATTTCACATCATTTCGATTTCTAGAACATGCCCGATTATGAAAAAAATTCGATTTCTTTACAATATGTACATGATTGCTTTACAATGTTTAAAATCGTAGTATATTTAAATGGATTTAAATTTAATATGAACCGTGAATTCCGCTTATATTTTAAAAATTTTTTCACATTGCTTTTAAAAAATTTTCGAAAACCTTTGGTGAAATCATAAGATGTATGAAATAGGGTTTTTAAATTTCGTTTTGAATTCACGGAGGAACAAAAAATTGTTTGCATAGCAACTAAGAGGAATACCACATTAAAAAGCAGAGCATTAAATTAAAATAGATTAATGAAATATAATAAATATAATAAATGAATTAACGGAGATGGTGAATAGTTCAGAGTTCCAAAATTTTACGGCTGACTAAGGCTGGGTTTTTGAGATCTCAGTTAAACTAGGTTCAGTAAATCTGAAAACAGATTTGAGCCGCCATTACAAAGTGTGTATACAAAATTTTGACGGAACAGCTTAGTTTTGCTTAAAATGTTGGTATTTAATGAAATAATAAAAAAAATCCCATTTCGCCGGAAAAATCAGAGTTTCAGACTACGTTAAACTAAGTTTAAACTTAATCCACATCTGAAAAACCTGGCCTAAGCATTAGCTATAAATAAAAGAATTGAGGCTTTAGAAAATAATTTAACCTATTGCTTATCTGCAATTCTTGACCCTCGATACAATGCTTGAATATTGCATCGACTTCAACGTATCGCAAAAAGTCTTATTGAGCTACTTAACATGTCTCTGCATTCCGAAAACGTTGAAAACACGGCGGGCCCTGACCTTTAAACGTTTGTGAAAAAATTAAAATAGAATCCGAGCAGGATGAGCCTCTTTCCATCCTTTGCTGTGATTGTGCTGAAAAATAAGACGAAAGATACTTTATATCTTCTAATATTTCTAGAGACGCAGATCCCCTTATTTACTGGCGCAATGACGTTATACCCGAGATTCTTAAGTTCTCAAATGAGTTCTGTCGCATTTGAACGACTATTTTCCACAACAGGTCTGGTTGAAACGGACTTGCGAAATCGTCTATCTCCACAAAAGTCGGGAATGTTTTGTTTTCAAAACAAAAATCTTATTAATGTCAATTTTAAATATTAATAACTATTTTCTTACGCTGCTATTTTTGCAAAAATTTGTTTAATTCTTTGTTTTTAAACCTAAATTTTAAACATTAATAATCACTTAGGCGCTAATTTACAGTCATTAGTTAATTAATTACCACAGTTTAACAAATAAAATATTATTTCCATATTATTATTATTATTTATTATATTCTTAACTATTAGTTAAATCCTCAAATGTTATTGGTTACCATCTTTTGGTCTGATTAAAATTTTTTACTTTAGTTAAGCAATTGTTATCATTTTAGTTTACTAATAATTAACTAATGACTGTAAATTTGAGCCTTAAAGTTATTAGTTTTGTTAATTATAACTTGAATTCAATATGCCGATCGGTATCGTATCGGCAAAAAGGCGTATCGTTACATCCTTAACTTGAATGTAGAATTTTTGATTTAATAAAATAGCGGTCATCTTTTGTGTTTAAAAGCTAAGTTCCTGACTAGTCAGTTAATTAGTTTATATATTTTAACATTAACGTTATAGTCGAAAAAAAATAGTCAAGACTGTAGTCGATTTTATTGAATATATTCAAACTTAAAAATCTGTTTACTTATTAATCGAATGTGACCTCCCGGATCTAAAAGTTTAGCTCTTGTACATCTTAAATCTTTAAAATTCAAATAAGTTAGATATAAATAGTTAGGTCACATAATACATCAACAGGAAAACCATAAATATGCAATTGCATGTTTTTTCTTGTGCGACCAATAAAGGCGGGAACAATATATTTATCCGTTTTAGAGCTTTTTATGAATTTTGGCATCGATTTGTTAGTGCATAATTTTTGCATATTTTACCGTTTGCATCATTTTTTTGCATGATTTTGTTTAAAGAGCCTTTTTGCAGCACGGTTAACTGTAACGCTGCCCATGACTGCCCTTCGTTTGCAAATAGGGTAAAATCTAGAAAATTCATCTGTAAATACTATAGTGTTTGGACTTTACCGATTGTAGTTTTAGGACTGTTTTTATTAAATTGTTGAATATTTTATTTTTTTAAATTAGCTATTTTTGAATTTTTTGGGGCATATTTTCAAATTTTTACTGCATATTTAATGCGCATAAAACGCTTTTTTTAGAGCATATTTCTGGTTTCCCTGTACATCAATATTAAAATTGTTGTAACTTGCAAACTTGCTTAAAAATTTTAGTATCTTTTATGTATACAATATTATATATTTGGTAAAAAGGAAAAAGCGCTTAAGTCTATAGTTTTTAAGGGGAGCAATTTTATACTTTAAAGGTGATTTTTTTAATTATATGTACTCCTTTCCTAATTTAATCATCCTTCCTCTGCGGATACAGTTTTTATACCCTCTACCACAATTAGTTGTGAAGAGGGTATATTAAGTTTGTCATTTCGTGTGAAACTTTTTTATTATTCATCTCAGACCCCATAAAGTATATATATTCTGGGTAATTCTAAGTCGATTTAGCCATGTCCGTCTGTCCGTCTGTCTGTCCGTCTGTTGAAAACACGCTCACTTTCGAACAACTCAAAAGAAATGAACAAACTTGGTGCCAAATTGCTTGTAGTTATCCTAAGCAGTTTGGGATTGAAATCCAGCAAAATCGGTTCAGTAGGACCAGAGCTATGAATCAAAATGTGGAACCACCACCTAAAAAAGTTGATAATTTTGTTACAAAAAATAACATAAATGCTGGAACAACGCACGGAATGAGATAAGATTTTGCAAAAATTTGTTTTATTTGACTGGAAATTACTCTGTTAAATTTCGTGATGATCCGTCCATAATTTACCCTAAGCCCCATATAAACAATACTCCCGGAAAACAGTTTAGTACGTCTAAAACCGTAAAAAAATAACGCTAACGTAACAAAATTTGGTACGTCACAGTTTTTTAGGAGTTTTTCGTGACGATGGGTCCATAATTTACCTTAAGCCCCTTATAAACCATACTACCGGAAAACAGTTTAGTATGTCTAAAACCGTAAAATATAATGCAATTATAACAAATTTTGGCTCGTCACAGTTTTATAGGACTATAAATGATACTGTGAAATTTCGTGAAGATCGGTACATAATTTACCCTAGGCCCCATAGAAACCCTACTCCCGGAAAGCAGTTTAGTACACCTAAAACCATAATTAATAATGCTAGCATAACAGAAATCGGTACGTCACAGGCTTAAAGGACTAGAAATGACGCTGTGAAATTTCGAGATGATCGGTCCATAATTTACCCTAGGCCCCATATAAACCCTACTACCGGAAAACAGTTTAGTCACCTAAACTGTGACAAATCGTCACAGTTTAAGATAATATTGACATCATACATATATTACTCCTTAAACATTCGAACTGTCGGTGGAGGGTATCAAAGATTCGGCACAGCCGAATATAGCACTCTAACTTGTTTTAATTAATTTTTATTCATATATATTGCTAATGTCACAGATCGGAAGTAGGGAATGGTAAATGGATTGAAAAATCGATTTTCGATTTTTCGACCGACTTTTTTTATTTCGGTTTTAGAAATCAATTAATCGAGCCTCAAAATCGATTTTAAAATCGATTTCAAAATCGTTTGAGATAAATTTGCAACCTTATATCACAAAGGGGGATACACCTGCATATTTTTGTTTTGGCAAAATACTAGAGAAATTGAATTAAGATTTTTACAGTCGACATATATTACTACTGTTCATAACTTTCCTGCAAAAAGTGAAAATGTGTTAATTTTTAGATGACGTTTATGGGAACAAGTGCAATATTTCGCATATTAAAATTGTGTTCTTGTGTAGTGAGTCAGTCCTGTCACAGAAATCAATTCCGATCGAGACTGGAAGTGATTTCGTATCTTACTTCTCATTAAACGAAATCACTTTCGATCGTAATTGATTTCTGTTACAGGCCTGAGTGTATGGATAGTATTTCAAATGATGCCCATAATTTATCGATTTAATTAAGTTTAAAATTTACCAAAATTTTGATAAAAATAAAAAAATCGATTTTAAAAGCACAATAATCGATAATCGATTGCAAAAAATCGATTTTTTTACCACAAAATCGATTTTCGATTGGAATCGAAATCGATTTACCATTCCCTAATCGGAAGTTAACTTAAGTTTTTTTCCAAATGTAATCGCACATTGAAAAAAATAACCAAACTTTGCCCATGTGTACTTGTGAACGTTGCTTAAGTCAACTAAAGCACTTTTTCCTTTTTGCCACAGATATTATTAAATAAATTCTGCTTCAGGTTCCATACTTGCAAAAGTATTTCATTTCTGCTTTACAAATAACTATTCCCCAGATTATATAGAAACTGTAAATTATAAAAAAGCAGAAATTTTTTAATAAACGAAATAAAATTAGATAATTTTTACATAAACAGATAATATTCTTCATGTTTCTCTCTTTTTTAATAGTACCTTTCCGGATGCACTCAATACTTTGCCAGCAGCAAAACGGAGCAATTAATACCGACAACACAAAAATCAAAAGATCACACAAAAAAAGGACCACTAAGAGATCCCATAATCGATGATTACAATCATTTTCAAAATTTGGATAAAGCATTGGGACGTTTGGGCCTAACAGAAGTTCAAAAATTAGAAATATACTCCTTAGTAGCGGCAGTTTTACATTTGGGTAATATTTCATTCGTAGAAATACCCGATGATGCTAGAGGAGGTTGTCAAGTGTCTGAATCCTCAGAGAAATCTTTAACAATAACTTGCCGTTTGTTGGGAGTCGATCCAGATGAGTTGAGACAAGCCTTAGTATCCAGAGTAATGCAAAGTAAAGGAGGTGGTTTTAAGGGCACTGTAATAATGTGAGTACTATTTGATTAAAAAAGAAAAAAAATATATAATTTTTTTATATAATTTTTTTCTTTTTTAATATTCTCTCCGTAGGGTGCCTCTGAAAATCTATGAGGCTTCCAATGCTCGTGATGCTTTAGCAAAAGCTATTTATAGCCGTTTGTTTGATCGCATTGTGGCTTTAATCAATCAAAGTATACCCTTCCAAGCTTCCAATTACTATATTGGCGTTCTAGATATTGCCGGTTTTGAATACTTCACTGTCAATTCGTTTGAACAGTTCTGCATTAACTATTGCAATGAGAAATTGCAAAAATTCTTTAATGACAATATTTTAAAAAATGAACAAGAACTTTATAAACGTGAAGGTTTGAATGTTCCTGAAATTACTTTCACCGATAATCAAGATATTATCGAGCTAATAGAATCTAAAGCGAATGGTATTTATACCTTGCTGGATGAAGAAAGTAAATTGCCTAAACCCTCGCCGGTACATTTTACCACAGAGGTGCACAAAGCTTGGTCTAACCATTACCGTTTGGGCTTGCCTCGGTCATCAAGACTCAAGGCTCATCGTACTTTAAGAGATGAGGAAGGTTTCTTGGTGCGTCATTTTGCCGGAGCTGTCTGTTATAATACTGAACAGTTTATAGAGAAAAATAATGACGCTTTACATGCTTCCTTGGAGGGTTTGGTACAGGAATGTGAAAATCCTCTTTTGAAATCGTTATTCCCTTCGGGCAGCAGCAATGCCACTAGAGGCAAATTGAATTTTATTTCTGTGGGCTCAAAATTTAAGACTCAGTTGGCCGAGTTAATGGAAAAATTGGAGAAGAATGTAAGTTTTATGTTCAATTACCAAAACAAGAACTAATATACATATTTTTATTTCTATCAAAGGGTACCAATTTCATACGGTGTATTAAACCCAATAGTAAAATGATTGATCGTGAATTCGAAGGAGGTTTGGCTTTGGCGCAACTGAAATGCTCTGGCACTATATCCGTATTAGAACTAATGGAACATGGTTATCCATCTCGTGTGCCATTTGCCGATCTTTATAATATGTATAAATCTATACTGCCACCAGAATTGGCCAAATTACCAGCACGTACTTTCTGTGAAGCCATGTTGCAATCCTTAAATCTTAGTTCAAAAGATTTCAAATTTGGCATAACAAAAGTATTCTTCCGCCCTGGCAAATTCATAGAATTTGATCGTATCATGAAATCTGATACAGATAATCTTTTAGCTATTGTGGCTAAGGTTAAGAAATGGTTGATACGTTCAAGATGGGTAAAGTCTACTTTGGGAGCTTTATGTGTAATAAAATGTAAGTTTTTCTATTTAAAGGTTTGAAAGATGTTAAACGCTTACTATTAATTTCAGTACGCAACCGTATTAAATATCGCAATAAATGCGTTTTGATAATGCAAAGTGCTGTGCGCGGCTATTTGGCTCGCAAACATCACCGTCCTCGTTATCATGGCATTTCGAAAATTAATAAAATTCGTTTTAATGCCCAGAAAACAGTGGAAATTGCTGGTGGTCTAAAAAGGGGCCGCGAAGAAATATTAAAAGAAGTTTCTGACATAAATCATCAAATCGATGTAGCTATACGCAAAATTAAGGTAAGTTTCAGAAGAATAAAAAAAAACAAAAAACTTCAATTTTTTTTCGCAATTTTTCAGGTTAACGACAAAATAACTACCCGAGAAATTGATGGACTTTATACAAATGTCATGGCTAATATGAATAAAATCACTGTAGACTTAAATACTAAACTTAAGGTATGATTTTTTTTATGTACTGTATGTATTTTAATATCATACTTTAAAAGATTCCAGACAAATTTAAGAAATTGCTTTGACAAAAGACTCTACACAAAGCATATGCAGGGGTTCTTATATATAAATTCTGTTCTGCCTGAATCCACAAATAACGAAAATACCAAAATTAAGCCCTTGTTTTAATTAAAAGATTAGATTTTTACTTGTCAGAAGTAAAAAATTATTTGAAAATCGGTTGGAAAATGGCTGCGTTATAGTCCTTAAGATTTTAAAATACTTTTTATACCCACACCACAATAGTGTAGAGGGTATTATGCATTTGTGCTGATGTGTGTAACGCCTTAAAATAGTGGTCCTAGACCCACCTTAAAGTATACCGATCTACTCAGAATCACTTTCTGAGTCGAACTAACGATGTCCGTCCGGCTGGCTGGCTGTTCATGTAACCTTGTGCGCAAAGTACAGGTCGCAATTTTGGAGATAATTTGATAAAATTTGGGTCATAGGTTCTTATTGGCAAGGACCAAGCCTATTGAAAATGGGCCGAATCGTAGGACCAAGAGGGAAGATAGTGGGAAATTTCTTCCTCTTAGAAACTATCAAACCGATTTTAATGAAATTTAAAACATAGATAGATCCATATCTATAGGGACACATTAGCTATACAGTTTTTAAAAAATAGGACCACAAGGGGGCAGGGGGCAATTTCTGCCTCTCACAAACTTTCAAACCGATTTTAATGAAGTTTATAAACATAGATAAATCCATATTTACATGGACACATAAGCATGATGTGTTTTTAAATACTGTGGTGTAGGGTATCATATGGTCGGGCTTGACCGACTATACTTTCTTACTTGTTTTTAAGAACAATTGTGATTTTAGTTGAACTGTTAATTTTTGATATTTTTAGTTAGGCTTTGAATTATTTTTACTGAGGGAAGGAATTTTTACAACATGAAATTTCTTTCTGATGAAAGAATGTGGTGATTCTTGAAACAAGTAAATTCAACCCAGGTTCGAGCCCCAGATCAACTGCCATATAACTTATTTCTTTCTGATGTTACAATATCTGCATGCCAAATTTTAAGAAAACCGGTTGATTAGTTAGGAAGATAATAACAATTATAGGCTTTAGTTCTTTCCAGATGTTACACTATTTGCCCGATAAATTTTAAGAAACCCGGTTGATTAGTTTAAAAGATTGGGAAGGGGGAGTTTTTACCTCTATTGCCCTATTTCACGCCCTAAATAATACAAATTTGAGGCTATAGTTCTTTCCAGATGTTATACTGTTTTTCTGCAAAATTTCAAGAAAATCGGTCGATTTGTTAAGCAGATATAAGGAGGGGGAGCTTTTACTCCTCTTGACCTATTTCACGCCCTATTCCCTATTTTCTTTCAGAAGTTACAGTACCTGCATGCCAAATTTTAAGAAAACATGTTGATTAGCTAAGACGATATAGGGAGCTTATGCCCTATTTTGCGTCCTCTAGCGATATAAAATATACTCTACGATCTATTTTCATACCTAACAAAAACACATACGAAATTTCATAAAAATCAGTCAAGCCGTTTCGAAGGAGTTCAGTTGTGTATTTTGATTCAAAAGCAAACATTTTCGATTTCTAATGTACTTTGAATACAGATTTCTTTTTTAATTAAAAACGCAATTATTTTCCCCTGCTCGAAATGGTTTTGATTGCTTTTTCTTCTATTTTTTTATTCCGCTTTTTAATTTTTTTTTATTATTTAATTTTCGTTTGGAATAAAAGTGATCTGAGCTCTCTTAAACACTTACGGCCAACTACCCAAGTTTAGTTATAATTAACTATCAGTTATAACTGTCAAAAACATATCGTTAGTTAATAGTTAGTTTTAACTGAACTTGTTTAAATTGGCTGTTAAAGTCATTCTGCCCTATTCATAAAAATAAAATATGTTTGAAACGTGTTTTTAGGCAAAATTTTAATAAAAATTTTTCTTAAAATGCACTTCAAATCCATTTTAGTTTTTATAAATAAGGCAGAATAAATATAGTTTTTAATATTTAAATGATTTTATCATCGATGTCAATATATCTCCCCGTACAAAACTAACTCCCACAATTTTGTTGATTTACAGGAACAACAACAAGCTGAAGAGCAAGAACGTTTACGTAAGATTCAAGAAGCTTTGGAAGCCGAACGTCGCGCTAAAGAAGACGAAGAACGTCGTTACCGCGAAGAAGAAGAAAACAAGAGGCTGTAAATATTAATTGCTACGTTATAAATTAAATACATCTTATCACTTTTAAAATCACTTCTTTAAATTTGTTCCCAAAATTTAGTAAAGCCGAAATGGAAGCTAGACGCAAAGCCGAAGAGGTCCAACGTCTCAAGCAAGAAGAAGAGGATCGTAAAGCAGCCTTTGCTTTGCAGGCACAATTAGAAAAAGAAGCTCAAGATGATGCTAAATTTAGACAACAACTAGAACAAGAACGTAGAGATCATGAATTGGCTTTACGTTTGGCCAGTGAAACTAATGGTCAAGTGGAAGATAGTCCACCCGTGATAAGAAAGTAAGTACATAGTACATACAAACAAAAAATATTAATAAAAATATTTTTCTTTTAACTACTGTAAATAGCTTTTTAAAAAAGCAATTTTAAGCACTTGTGTTTTTGTCCTTTTTTATAAATGAAAAACCGTTTTGTTAAATTGTATTTCTTATTATTTTTATAAATATTTTTGTATATTTTTTTAATCTCTCTCTCTCTATCACCTTAAATTCACCATATTTCAAAAAAAAAAAAAAAATACAAAAACAAAATATTCCACATTATTTGGTTTTTATTTACAACAGTGGTCAAATGGAAGCAACGTTAATGGGTCAAAATAAACTTATCAGGTATATACCAAACAAGAAATGTTTTTGTTTTTCTAACACTTTTGATAACAAACTAAAATGTTTTTAAATAATTTTAACACTTTGCCTACAAAAAGACAACAAATTATTCAACTAATTTTTTTAACTTCCCTTAACTAATTTCTTTTTTTTCCAACAAACTCCTTTTTTAAATATTTATTTTATATAAAGTTTTACACGAGGTGTTTCTAATTTTGCCTCTCGTTATTTAACCAATAAGTGAGTTCAGGTTTAATATTTCAATATCTTTCAATAACACTAGTTTTTAGGATATTTTTTTTATTATTCATTTAGCTTTAAGTCTACAAAGTACATTTTAAAAAGTAGTTTGTTGTTTTAAAACAGTATGTAGTTTGATTTGAGTGCTTTAGTCAATTGTAAATCACCTCACTCTTTATGAATTTTTAATTTTTTACAATATGTAAAATATTAAGTTGTACATGCATTTTTAAATTTTAATGGTAAAGGATCTGTTTTTGGTTATTTCATTAGAAATCATAAAAACAAAACTATTTATAAAAGAATTTTACTAATTTTATATTATTTTTAAAATTTCTTTTTCGATAAAGATCGGAAAATGTTCGTGCGCAACAGCAAGCTTTGGGTAAACAAAAATATGATTTATCAAAATGGAAATATTCAGAATTACGTGATGCAATTAATACATCCTGTGATATTGAATTGTTAGAGGTAAGTTGGTATTTTTACTAAGAAGCAAATATGTATGTATATGTTTCCTGTCTTATAAGTGTTATATGTATATATTACATATCGTCAGCTCAGAATTGGTTTGGCGCATATGCCAAAAATTCGGAGTGGAGAAAATCGACAAAGAAGATTTACATGAAGATTACTCAAATTGTACCCGATAGAATTTTTTTTATATTTTTACCACTGCTTCCGGTATATGTTTTGAAGAAAAATGCAAATTTTTGCGCACTTTCATGAATAAAGTTAGAATTTAATAGTATTTTTTTGAAAATGAAAAATATTGTTTTGTGCCGCATACGCCACTTTTCTAAAAAAAAATTAAAAAAGTGGCTTTTTGTGCTGCATACGTATACGTATTGCTGTGTATTGAGTAACTTGTTGTTGAGATGAATTTTTTTTATAGTTTTTTTATTTGATTTTACTTTACAAAAACAGAAAAAACAGTTGTACTGTTATGAAAAGTTACATAAAAAGCCACAAATTAAACAACTTAAATAATGCAAAAGTAAAAAGAAAATTTAAAACTTAATATTGAGTAAATTTTTATAATAAGCTTTATCAACACGTGGACTTATCAATATATTGGTAGTTTAAACACCCAATTTTATGAGTTTAAAGATGGTTTATATGTTTGGCGATGTAAAGATTTGTTGGTTTAAACACATTTTAAACCAACAAGAGAGTTTAACTTGCTCTGATTTGTTAGCCCTTAGTGTCATAATAATCGCCCCTATTATGAAAGTCGGCGGCACCGCAACAGTAGTTGTATTTTCTTAGTCGTTATTGACAAGAAAAAGAAAGACAAAATAAACAAGTTAGAGTGCTATATTCGGCTGTGCCGAATCTGTGATACCCTCCACTGATAGCTCGAATGTTTAAGGAGTAATATCTGTATGATGTCTATTTATTATTATTATCTTAAACTGTGATGATTTGTTATTAATTATGGTTTCAGGCGACTAAACTGTTTTCCGGTAGTAGGGTTCATATGCGGCCTAGGGTAAATTATGGACCGATCATCACAAAATTTCACAGCGTCATTTCTAGTCCTTTAAAACTCTGAAGTACCAATTTCTGTTATGATTGCATTATTTAATTATGGTTTTAGGTGTACTAAACTGTTTTCCGGGAGTATTGTTTATATGGGGCTTAGGGTAAATTATGAACGGATCGTCACGAAATTTAACAGCGTGATTTCCAGTCAAATAAAATAAATTTTTGCAAAATCTTATCTCATTCCGTGCCTTGTTCCAGCATTTATGTTATTTTTTGTAACAAAATTATCAATTTTTTTAGGTGGTGGTTCCACATTTTGATTCATAGCTCTGGTCCTACTGAACCGATTTTGCTGGATTTCAATCCCAAACTGCTTAGGATAACTACAAGCAATTTGGCTCCAAGTTTGTTCATTTCTTTTGAGTTGTTTGAAAGTGAGCGTATTTTCAACAAACGGACAGACGGACATGGCTAAATCGACTTAGAATTACTCAAGGACCCAGAATATATATACTTTGTGGGCTCTGAGATGAATAATAAAAAAGTTTCACACGGAAAGACAAACTTAATAAGGGTCCTCATGATATCGTTTATAAGTCTCGTAATGTGTGCAAACTGTGCATTCTTACGCCCTCGTAAATGAACTGTCAAAAATTGTATGAGAATTAATTTACACAAACTGCTTAAATTTGCCCAACAATTATGACTCGTAAACTTGCGCTCTTCAATTGTGCATTTATACAAACAAATTTTTTTAATGCTTACCGCCGTTTTCAATGAAAACTTCAAGTGTTAATAAATCACAAACAATAAATTCTTGTAATAACATAAGCATATTAGTGTTTTGGCTTTCTTTATGCATATTTAAAAACAAATTTCATTTATTATTCACAAATTTCAACTTTTTTATTATATTTTTGATTATTTTTTTTTATATATTTTTTTTATTGACGTTTCAGTTTGAAATGACAGTAATTGTTTAAAATTACACAAAAATTAAAAAGGATCTTCATGAAACGAGTCTCGCAAGTTTACCCATTTGCACAAATGGCAATTTGAAGCGATATCATGAAGACCCTTAATATACCCTCTTTACAACTAATTGTGGTGGAGGGTACAAAAATGAAAAACAGAAAAATGTACTTTGGACTTCGAGAAGAATTCTTGACAAAAAGGACGAAAAAACAGAAGTATGGAAGAACATGTAAATCTATTAAAAGCTAAATACCAAGGCGAATTTACACAAGGTGAACTTATCTTGCTTCGTAAGCAACAGCTGATTACTAACCTTGTGTCAAAATGGTATACCGTTCTGTTGGTTCTGGGGAATCTTAACTAAATTCTTTAATTTTCGATTAAAATTGTGAAATTTAAAACTTTTTTAAGTTATAAAATTTCAAACAAACACAATTTAATATAAAAACAAAATTAAATATTTCTTTTAATTTTTGACACAACGTTAAAATGTTTAACAGTGTTGTAAAACGTTTTCAAAATAAGGGTAACCTGTCCGTGAGAGCCTGGGTTCGAGACCCGCGGCAGTCAAGATTGAAAAATTATGAATAAATTTTAATTAATTTCATAAAAATAATTTAATGAAAATTAATTTTGATGAACTTTAGCCTAATTAAAAATATCAAAATTTAGATTAAAAACCATAAACAGTTCAACAAAATAACCAAAATACATAGTAGTTTTTTTCTCTACAAACCATCTCCTGAAAATTTTGAATCGAATAAAAATCAGCCAAACCGCTCCAGCCGTTCTCACGTGATGCGATTACATACATGGACCATTTCATTTTTATATAAATAGATAGATAGAAGGATAGAAAAAGATAGAGTTCTTCGAGTTTCTCCTAAAATGTTCTCTTATTAAGAAAAATAAGAAGTGAAAAGGAGGCAATATATTAAAAACTTCAATTTTCCGAGTTTTGCCAGGAACTTTAAAGTTTTTATTTTCTCTACAAACCATCTCCTGAAAATTTCGAATCGAATAAAAAAAAATCAACCAAATTGCTACACGTGATTCGATTACATACATGGAACATTTCATTTTTATTTATATAGATAATAAAAAGTGATGCTGTTTGTTGTTAAACAGCGTGAACTTATTTGTACAGATAATATATTTATTCGTTATTTATAGAATTGTAAATATATGTTATAAAATAAATTTTAACATTTCCAGGCCTGTCGCCAAGAATTCCATCGTCGCTTGAAGGTATATCATGCCTGGAAGGCAAAGAATCGTAAACGTACTACAATGGATGAGAATGAAAGAGCTCCTAAAAGTGTAATGGAAGCAGGTAATAAGTTATATTAGCTTAATTATAGTAAATTATAAATAAATAAATTTATCACTCTCATTAGCTTCTAAAGCACCACCTTTGGTACAGCCAAAACAAGAAATTACAACTGCCCAGCATCGTTATTTCCGTATACCATTTATGAGAGCTAATGCACCAGAAAATAGTAAGTGTATTTTAATTATACTATCGGGCATGTTCTAGAAGTCGAAATGAAGTGAAATTGAAATCGAACGTGTTTTTAAGTTCAATAATTTTCAAAATGACCGTAGATTCTTCGGGTTTTAAGAGTTCTTATTGTAAAAATAATAGGGACTTCATTACAGGGTTCTTTTTAAAAGTTTCTCGATTTTAAATCCACTTCATTTCGATTTCTAGAACATGCCCGTGTATGTTCATAGCAATAGATATAAACGTATGTATGATTTTCTAAAAGCTAAACGTGGTCTGTGGTATGCTCATTTTGATGGCCAGTGGATTGCAAGACAAATGGAATTACATGCTGATAAACCACCAATACTTTTAACAGCCGGTAAGATTTAACATTTTTTTCTATAACTAAAAACAAGTAAATGTATTATATTCTGCCGTGCCGAATCTTATACACCCTTTACCACTGTATTTAAAAGCTAATTGTTCCCAAGATCATATGGTATCATACTACTTTGCCAAATCCTTTTTTCGGGATCATATTGAAGCTAGGTGAAACAATAGGTAGATTTCGCTGATTTTTAAAGTCAACCAAATTTAGTTTCTTTTAGCATTTTTGAATAATCCACTAAATTTTTTAATAAACCTTCAAAATTGTTTAGTAATCGTTTATTTAAGAAAAACTAACAATTTTGATACACTGCAACCTCGGTTAACGCAACTAATCGAAATTTAGACTATTGCGTTAACTGGTGTTTTGCGTTAAGCGAGTCAAACATTTCTACACCCATTTTTTCTATAAAAGAGCTTAGTCAAATCAAGTGAAAGGTATTCTTTAAAAAACACATGTTAGCTTTTAAAATAAAACATTTATATTGATTAAAACCAAGAAAAACCAATCAAATACTAAAAAATATTATCTCTCTATATATTAAAACGTTTGTGCCGGGTATGTGTTTTTTTTAAACTCATGAACCGCTGTACCTATTGACACCAAACTTGGACAATAAATTAGTTTGGTCTAGAGATACTTTTAAGTTAAATCCCGATAGGTGGCGCTGTTGTCGTGATATTTAAATTATTTTTAATTTATGGTATGATTTGGCTCAAATTCACAAAATATATTTATTAAACAAAAATAAAAATATGTAATAGTCTAGGGTCAAATTATTAGCAAAATTCTCAGCCCACGTCTCCATGGGCTTTCGATTAGAACATGACATGACCATAACGCCGGCAGAGCAACGGTATTAATTTGTTCATGTTCTTGTATGTGCCGAATACGTGTTGATGTTCATGTTCTGATTGACCACAATTTTTGTTGTTGTGCGTTTGGTTGTATACAGAAAATACATTGTATGGCCAACACCATGGTGCACATGGATGCTAAGACGAATGTTTAGGCAACGATGGCAGCACATGAACATGAACAGACTACACGATTAGAATTCATGTGCGACATGCTGTTCTTACCAAGTTGATGGATGGTGGGGACGGGTAGTAACGAAAATCACTAAAATTGAAGACAAACGTTAAGCAATATTTAAGTAGTGGCAGTTATTCTCCGCATGTCTCCTCTTGGTCGCTTTTGCATTCGGTCAGGCTACGGTTGAGCGGAGAGCTAGACTGGAGGCGGAATGGAGGGTCAACCCATGTTAAAATGGTTTTCCTTTTCTTTTAAGTACGGAAACTAGTGCTCTAATATATTTCTTCTAAAAAAATAATAACATACAGCCATGTCACAGAGTACAATTCCGTTCGGAAACGGAATTCATTCCGTATTTTGGTGCTTCAAAAAATGACGAAAAAATGTTTCGGAATGAAACCATTTTTGTTTTCATAACCGGTATAGGAGTTGTCTGTATCTGAAAGGCCATAAAACTATCAAAATACACTTTCCATCAACAAACAAATATATTTTCTTCAATTCCGAACGGAATTGTACTCTGCGACATGGCCCATATTTTCAGAATTTAGGAGGCTTAGCGGCCCTGTATAATATCTTAAGTTAGTACCAGTTAGAGAAATACAAAATACCAAAAAAAAATCCCTCTAACATATTCTTATCAACTCAGGACTTTGCATATTTAATTTGATGTTTCTGGGTCCAATATTAACGGAAATTCAAAAAGTAACAGTTAAAGAACAAAAAAGTACCAAAAAGCCCCTCTTAAAGATTCTAGTTCACTTAGAACATTTCATGTTTAATTTTATGTTTCTAGGTGCAATACTAATGAAAATTAAAATAAGTACCAGTTAAAGAAGAAATAACTACCAATAAGTCTGTTACAGTTTCTCATCAGATTCCATTCAGGACCTCGCATGTTTAATTTTATGTTCATAGGTCGGTCTAATATTAACGAAAATAAAAAAATTACCAGTTAAAGAACGAAAAAGTACCAAATAGATCCCTTTAAAGATTCTCATTCACGCAGTACCTGGTATGTTTAATTTTATGTTTCAAGTCCAATACTAACGAAAATTCAAAAAGTACCAGTAAAAGACCAAAGAAGTTCCAAACAGCTCCCCCATTGAGTCTTTTCACTCAGGATATTGTATGTTAAATTTTATGAATCTAGGTCCAATATTAATGGTAATTAAAAAAAGTATCAGTTGTAGAACCAAAAGTTCCGCATGTGATATAATAAGGGTATTCATTTCAGTTTTTTTATTTGTTGGAAAAATGGAAAAGTGGAAAAATGTAATTTTTGTTACAACAACCACAAGAAAAAAAATTCCACCAAAAGTTACATTTTTATCAGACTATAACCAGTGTAAAAAAGTCAGGATAAAAAGATGTAATTTTCCGCTTTAAACGTCAAACGAAATGATGTTGCCATTCATAAAAAATTGCTAATTTTTAATACAAAGTACGAAAAATTGCATCTCTTTTTATAAACTCTTGAATTGAACAACTCTGATTTTAAAAATTATTTTTTATAGTTACAACATTTCAAAGATAACTTATTTTTTATTTAATCTTTCAAAAAGAACAATTCATATTAAATATGTGTTCAATGAAAAAAGTTATTAAAAAAGAATTAAAAAAAGAAATGGGGTCAAAAAAATTGACAGAAGCTGAAGTTAATAAAATACTCGACTTTTTGGCAGACAATCGCCATTTTGAGTACCTTTTTGTAGTCGAATATAATGATGAAAATAACAACAATCACTTCGTTTTAAATTTAATAATCAATTAATTCAATTTTAACACTTTTGTTCGGCATCTTGAAAAATATCAATTACTTCCACGAATTATTTGACAGATTTTTTTGACAGTTTGTAAAAAAAAAAAATCCCGTTCACGTCAATAAGAGTGTAATTTTTCTTTTTTCCATTTTTCCAACCAAAAAAAAATTGAAATGAATACCCTTAATGTTTATTTTTACGTTTATTGGTTTAAAAGATAGACGGGGTTACAAAAAAGTACCAGAATTAAGGGTCTACCCGTTTACTCCCAATAAGGGCCGAATTTCAAAAGAGTACCAGACACCTGTCCGCTTATTTTTCTTAAGAAGAACGATAAGTATTACATTTTTTTTAGTCTCTTTTAGCTTTGGAGATATGAGTGAGGTAAGAATAGGAGGTTTAGCGCCCCTGGACCCTATAATAAGCACTTAAGTGGAACCTTATATAACCTATGTCCTTTAGGAGGTTCATTCTTCATTTTTAAAGTCGGACAGACAGTTCCGGAGATTACCTCAGACAAACATACGAACATACAAACTTTTAAGCTTTAAATTATTAGTATAGATTAGTTAGTATGCTTAAAATAGCCAAATCTACACCATTTTTCATTGAAAATGAGAAAATTCTAAATGAAAATGAGAATTTTAATTTCAAATTGCGAAAATTCCAAATGAAATTGAGAATTTCAATTTGAAATTAAGAAAATTCCAATTGAAATGGAGAATATCAATTTGAAATTGGGAAAATTCCAAATGAAATTGAGAATTTTAATTTGAAATTGAGAAAATTCCAAATGATATTGAGAATTTCAATTTGAAATTGAGTAAATTCCAAATAAAATTGAGAAATTTTAATTGTTCATTGATAAAATTGAATTATGTATATAATTTTTATTACATTCATTCAACAAACATACAAAACAAACATAAGGATCATAAAAAATGAAAATAAATACAAATCGCAGTATTATTGACCGACAGGCATATCTTCCAGATATCCCAAGCCGAAAAGAAAATAATTCAAGTTTATAACTATAAATTGAAATTATAATTGAAATTATTTGATCAAAAATAAAAAGTACGGTGAAAAAAAGATGAATGTACTGAACGTAATTCCCCCCACGTAGGAGAACAGAGGCTTGCCTTTTTAGAACAGGTGATTAATACTTCTAAGACATGTATAACTACTGGTGATTGCAGTAGAGCCATTCAACATACTACAACGTTTTACCAATCTGCTCTGGATCTGGGGGCTACTCTCTGTTGCGATGTGAAAGAAAATTGTAGCAAATCTAACGATTGGTATACCAATACACAGAAAAAATTATTGCCGAATTATTTTCAAACAAACGCTTGTTTGAAAATTTTTTTAATTTCTACAATTTTTTTTACTGATTCAATTAAAATTTTTGTTTGATTTTTATTTAACCAACAAAAATGTTGACAACCATTCAAAAATATAATACACGCGTTATTGGTTTCAAGTTTTCATAATTTTGTATGAAATATTTAACGCTTTTTAATGTTGTCGTCTTTTTGCATTTTTTTATTTGATCGTAAGCAAGGCTGATTTCATAAACGCAGTATTGCAAAGCATCACAAAAAATAAATGCGTTTAAAAGGCATTACAAATAAAACCAATGCACAAATTTCGCTACCGTTGTGCAGTGAATACAGTTACCATGCTATTTTGAACTCAAAGCATTGTCTACAGAAAAGTTGTGGAGTTTTTGAAGCTATTTAGTGTTGCATTGCAATACTGCGTTTATGAAGTCAACCCAACACTTCCTAATGTGAAATATAAGAGCTACAACAAAAAACACATACAGTCTATTTTTGGACACTTTAAAAAAGTACAACAGTAAGAAAGATGAAGAGGTTCAAAGTAAAAAAAAATAACAGGTAATAAAACGTTTCACTCTTTTTAAACAACAGAAACAACAACAAATGATAAGAAACAAAATAAATTTTTGGTTGGTTTCAAAGTTGGTTAAAAAAAACAAAATCCCGTATTCAATTTTTTCAATCTGTTTGCTTAAATACATCAAATACAAAAATATAATGATGACGAAAAAAATATCGAGTCGGTCTGTCGCCGTTTTTGGGTTACATTTCTTCTTCATTAGCAAAGGAAAGGATACAGCAACAGTGAGTGATGACGAAAAACATTGTGTGTAGGTATAAAAAAAGACTTCGTTCAAAAATTATTCCAACAAAAAAATGTGTCTCAAAGCCAGCCGGCCGCTCTGCTCTCTCTGCCATCATCTTCTAATACAGTGCCTGCTTGTGTGCGCATCATTGCTTGTGCAAAAACATTTTTTTTTTTTTTTTTGATTTTGAAATTTAGTATATGAATTTCAGTAAACTTTTTGTTTGATTCAGTTAAATTATTTGTTTGAAAAAATCAGTGTTTTTTTTTCAATAAACAAAATGCAAATAAATTGTTTGAATATGCGAATTTATTTATAGGACCAATTTCAGACAAAAAATTGTTTGATTCTACAAATATTTTGTTTGAATTGGAAAAAGAATTTTTTCTGTGTACTCTTTAATACGTTTGCGCATGTGTCTTTCGCATATTTTAATTTATTTTCTTTTCGTAAATTATCACTTTATTTTATTTAAATTTTCCCATATCAAACATTTTTACAGACTTTGGCATTTCATTACTGTAAATCCGCGACATCTTAAATTTTTATTGCAACTATCTTCATTTTCAGAAAATTTTGCGAAAGTGATAGAGTTGGAATTTAGTTTTCGCATAGAACTTGTTTTTCGCATCGCAATAGAAAGTAGAACCCCTGGAAGATATGCCTGCTGATCAGTAATACTGCGACTTGTATTTATTTTCATTTTTTTTTTTCTATCATAACAATTATAGACCTCTTCCATGAGGATGGGAAGTATCCGACTCTTAATATATTTGTTATGATTCCCAAGCCAGGAAAAGATGCTAGCCAGGTTGCGTCGTACAGACCGATAAGCTAGCTTATTATCAATTCTATCGAAGCTTTTCGAAAAAATATTCGTTTTAAGTATAGCTCCTCATCTAAATGAACACGACATCATCCCGGACCACCAGTTCGGGTTCAGAGCGAAACATGGTACAATAGAACAAGTGCATAGAATTGTCACCCTAATTAGATCGGCGTTTGAGAAAAAGCAATACTACTCAGCCCTGTTTATAGACATTTCCCAAGCATTTGACAAAGTTTGTCATGATGGGCTACTCATCAAAATAACACGAATGCTTCTTTAAAACACTCACAAGCTTCTGGAGAGCTATCTAAAAGGTAGAACATTCATAGTAAGGTCGCAAGATAAATACTCCCCCCTCAAGAAAATTACTGCTGGTGTCCCCCAAGGCAGCATATTAGGACCGCTTCTATATATAATATACACAGCGGATATGCCAACAAACCTGAGCACGCATACCTCTACATTTGCAGACGACACAGCATTTATTAGCGTTAACCATGACCCAAAAGTCGCATCGCAAAATCTGCAGTCCCACATCAATGAACTAGAGGCCTGGCTAGAAAATTGGAGAATAAAGGTTAACCCGGCTAAATGTGCTCACTTAACTTTCATACTCAGAAGACAAACGTGCCCAGCTGTAAAAATTAATAACATCACTGTTCCGGTAGAAAACCATGTTAAATACTTGGGAATTCATATTGATAGACGCTTGACCTGGTCTCGTCATATTGAAGCGAAAATAACGGCTATGAAACTTAAAGCAGCTCAACTACATTGGCTTCTCGGTCGAAACTCAAACTTGTCTTTAGACAACAAAATTCTCTTATACAAGTCCATCATAAAAGCAATATGGACATATGGCATCCAATTATGGGGTACTGCATGCGCATCTAACTCTCAATTTCATTTAGAATTTTCTCATTATAAATTTTAAATGAAAAATGGTGTAGTTAGTATTGTATATTATATAACAAATACAAAAACTTTTAAGAATAAATTTATTTTAAGACAATTAGGAAGTTATTTTTAATGCCATAAACCAAAGTTGCCAGTTTAGGGGGTTTCTCCTCAGATTTAAGCTGTACAAATTCTTATGGTGAAAATTTAGGGGGCATAAATTTAAATTTAGTGGGTTTCACTGTTTGCTTGTCTGTAAATAACAATAACTAAGTAATAAAATATTTTACAGCTTATTTTTGGTTGAGCAAACATTGTCTGATTCCCGCTTAACGTATCTGAAAATCGATAGATTTCACGAGAAAATAGCAAAGTTAAAATATTTTGCAACTGCTTAAGGTTGTCTTCGTAGTAGATAATTTAGTATCAACATTTTAAAATTTTTTCCTAATTTCTGGAAGGGCAAATGGGAAAGGAAGGCTAAATAATAAGAAGTAGGAATTTTGAAACAAATTCACCGTTTAATAAATTCAGAGTGAAGGAGAAATATCCTTAATCAGCAGTGGTGTATGAAGGTATACTAATGGCGTTTTCTTTTCTAAAAAAAAGTGTTGCATAAGTGTTACATATGACTTGGCAACATTTTTAAATGCTCCCATAATTTTTAAGGAGTGTTTCATATTTTACGTTAACCAAAGAGCACAAATTTCGGCATTCAACAATAAAGTACAATTAGCGCAAGGTAAATTCGATTACAGGTGGTGGCAAGACTACAACAATCCAAAGCCAACAGAAACAACAGATGTTTTTTGTATTGCATTGTTAGTGTTTACGGCTCGAAACTTGCCACCACCTTGTACTGAATTCGCCTTGATCTAGTGCTGCACTCATGCACCTTTAGTTAAAATGAGTATTGAACATGTAGCATTTTTCTAATTTGAAAGGGAACATCATTAGAAAATAACGCTTTACACTTTTAGTATTAACATGTTTTTCAGAAAAGAACATAAAAATGTAAAAGGCAGAATAAATGCAGAATTTTACTCAGAAAAGAAAACGCCATAAAATGAATGTTGAACATGTAGCATTTTTTTTAATTTTAAAGGGAACATCATCAGAAAATAACGTTTTACACTTTTAAAATAACACATGTTTTTCAGAAAAGAACATAAAAAAATGTAAAAGGCAAAATAAATGCAGAATTTATAAAAAAAAATTAATTGAGTATGGGATAATTGTACATTGAATTGAAACTTTAAATTTTCCAAAAATGCGCCTTTTTTAGTTACGGGCTGGGCTCGCGTTTCAAGTTTGAACTTTTAAAAGGACTAAATCTGGCCAAAAAGGGCTAATCTGGAATCACTGACTCCTTGGCTGTTTGCGATTGAATTCCAGCACAATCGATTCAGTAGGAAAATAATTATGCACGTCAATGTAGATCAACCTCCCTAAAAAAAATTACGAAAAATTACTAACAAAAATTGGCGGCGGAATGCACCGACTGTCATAAAATTTCAACAAATTCATTTTATGTCACAACATTTTGTGAAGGTCGGGCCATAAGTTGCCTACGTCCCCATTTTAAGACCACTCTCGGAAATCATGTTAGTATGGCCAAAAGCGTAATGAGCAATGCTTTTGTGGTGCAATTTTGCGTAATCTAGTTTCAAAAGACTCTTAATCACAAAACTAGATTTTGTAAAGATCGAGTCTTAAGCTGGGATCACACGATTGCCGCAATGCACCAATTTTCAGACTTTTTAATACACCAATCGTGTGACTGCACAACCAATTGGCTCTTGTACCAATCGAGGACAATATTGTGCTTACTTTAACCAATTAAATGCAACCCTGGTGCGGCAATCGTGTGACTGTTTGCTATGCAACCGCGCGTCAATAAAAATAACCAAAATGCACCAATATTAATTGTCTTCTCGTGCGGCAATCAAACAACACAATACGCGCCAATATTTGCCTTAGTAAGTAATGAAGATAAATATGTATTTATTATGCATTTTGTTTTTTTTTTTTTTAATTTTTGCTATACTATGTAGCTGTTAAGTGCGAATATTTTATTAAAGATATTTAATAAAACTAAAGGCTCAGTTAGCCGGGAGTAATAGTAACAGTAACCCTACCGTAAAAAAGTAAGACCAATCTATTTCTTACAGATTGAGACGTAACATCTTGCTGCTAACTGTAATCGTTCTAATTGCTTTACATACAACAAAATGAATCAGCTGATTTTCAACGTTACTGTTACTCCCGGCTAACTGAGCCTTAAGTATTATTTAATTGTGTGATTTCAGAATATTTGATTGGTGCAATTTCTTTATTGTTCGTCAATAAAGCACAATCAAAATTGTGCCATATTGGTGCATTTGCGGCAATCGTGTGATCCCAGCTTTATTAATTAATCATACGCCCTATATAAAACACACTCTCGGAAAACACTTTAACTACGCCCTTAACCGCAAAACTTTATAACTTTGGTTTAAAATTTAGCCCACTTCAATTTGCTAAGATAAGAATATTTTACCAAAGGCCCTTTATAACGCCCATTTTCAAAAATCAGCTTTAAAACCCTTAAGACACGAGTCCCATATAGGTTTACTAATGTTTTAAAAAATGTTTTTCCCGCAATAAATTCCCGGGAAAGCGGGAATTGAAAACAATTAAAAATCCTGGGGTTTCCCGTTCCCGTCAGTCTAGGTAAGATATACATAGTTCGATATATACATACATATTGTTACGAAAATTAAATTATCTAAGAATTATTTATAATTATAGTTATAAGTTATCTTGTAAGTTATAGTTTTATGTTACTTAAAATTGTCATGTATAATTTTCAACACAACTGTTATTTTAAAAATAGTTCCTATATAAATTTCCCAGTAATTTCTAGAAATGGTTATAGAACATAATAAATAGTTTTTACGGGAAGGTTCAGGAAAAATCTAGAAATAATTATGAAATATAAAAAGGGGTGACTCATGTAAAATTAGTTTAGTTTGTTTCGAGAAACGGTTCTGTTCGTAACTAGCAATTGTGAACAAAATAATAAAGGTTGTAAAGTTGAATAAGTGTGTGTATTTATTTTTATTTGCAATTAAAAGAACTCAACGGTTTTTTATAAAGGGAGTAAACCGAACGCGTTTATTAAAGGAAAAACGTAACAATTGGTGTCAGAAGTGGGAAAGCGAGCACATATTCGAGACGGCCCAGTAAACATAAAAGCAAGCACGGTATAGAGTCTAAAAACAAGAAACGCATAAATGAGATTCGCTTATTAGATGTGGAACCCAGCGAAGACTGGTCAACGGCGCAGAAAAGTGACCCCTTATTAGCGCAAATTATGATGGCTAAAAAAAGAAGGTGAAAGGCCGACTCGTGAAGAAATTAAATTGAACGGTCCACTAATGAAAGCGTATTGGGCGCAGTGGAGTAGTCTGCGGATGATAAATGGTTGCCTATACCGTACATGGGAAAGTACTGGTGGCAAAACGGTTAAAAACCTTATTGTAGTACCGACTTCTAAAGTATGTGAAGTTGTGAAAAAATTCCACGAAGGTACTTTTTTTTTTTTTTTTTTTTTTAAGTGTTTATTTAAAGAAAATTCCTGTTCTTAAAACTATAAATAAACAAATAGTAAATATAAAATGTTATTATACATAGTCCCATAATCGGGCTCTCAAGTATACTACTTATATATGACAATTTTAATATTTTTTAGAAATACATATACGAATTTTTTTATATACATAAGTATACTTAATATAATACAGTGTAACAAAAAATTTCAAAAAAAAAGTTACTTCTTTAATTATATAATAAAAAGTTCGGTCAAGGGATAAAAGTTGGAAGGGGAGATTTTAGTTAAGCCACCAAAATTTTCTTTTATTTATGTTTGGCAAAATGTTTTTGTCGTCTGAATAAATACTTGTATCAAACCTAGTATTATCAAGTGTGATTTGATTGCAATGAATGGCTTTGTTATTGGCTCTTCTATATATATGGTAAAATATAGGTGTACCTATTGCATTTTGGATAAATCCTTTACTATCGAGGTATACGAAAGCCTCAGGAGGTACATATCCACTTTGAAGGGTTTTATATACATATATATTTCCACGAAGGTACTGGTGGTGGGCATCTAAGCGTTACGAAAACCATAAAGAAGTTAAAAGCAAGCTACTATTGGATCGGTTGCAAGCAAGCCGTGATTGATTGCGTAATTACATGCCCACAGTGCGTTGCAGACAGTGGTCTAATTGGAGAAAGTAGAAATCCGGTCCAGCAGTACAACTTTGGTGAAATATCCGTACCAGCGAATAATAATGACTCTACCCAAGAGCAGAAAAACGAGTTAAGACGAAGGCGTGTTAATTCATCAAATTCGGAAGGCTTCAAAGAAGGCCAGCTGGTTTTACTTTTTAATCCGCAACGGAAGAAAGGACTATCTCCAAAGCTGCAGACTCATTGGGATGGCCCATATAAAGTAATAAAGAAATTGAATGACGTGGTGTATCGGATCCAGAAATATAAGAGCCCAAGATCAAAAATGAAAGTGGTGCATCTAGAACGACTGGCCAATTATGGAAAAGGAGAATCTGAGCCTATTCGGGACGAACAGGCTTAAGTGGAGGGCAGTGTTACGAAAATTAAATTATCTAAGAATTATTTATAGTTATAGTTATAAGTTATCTTGTAAGTTATAGTTTTATGTTACTTAAAATTGTCATGGATAATTTTCAACACAACTGTTATTTTAAAAATAGTTCCTATATAAATTTCCCAGTAATTTCTAGAAATGGTTATAGAACATAATAAATAGTTTTTACGGGAAGGTTCAGGAAAAATCTAGAAATAATTATGAAATATAAAAAGGGGTGACTCATGTAAAATTAGTTTAGTTTGTTTCGAGAAACGGTTCTGTTCGTAACTAGCAATTGTGAACAAAATAATTAAGTTTGTAAAGTTGAATAAGTGTGTGTATTTATTTTTATTTGCAATTAAAAGAACTCAACGGTTTATTATAAAGGGAGTAAACCGAACGCGTTTATTAAAGGAAAAACGTAACAATATTTAAATTTTTTATATTGAAGGTTTCGTTAGCATTTTTGAAATTTTTTATATTGAAGGTTTCGTTAGCATTTTTGAAAGGGTGGGCTGGCCCTTCTTTCCTAGATTGGTGATAGGGCTGATATCTGTGTGAGCAATCTCACGTAGCCGTCATCTTTCAGCAAATATACTTCAGTGGGTGTTGGAGGAACATATAAAGGGTGTCCAAAATTTACGTATCATTTTAATTTTAATAAAAAAAGTTTTTTTTTAATATTTTTATTTTAGTTTATTACAAATAGGTTCCTGTTAAAAGTGAAAAATTATGTCGGTCAAGTGATCCTCTACTGGCTCGGCGAGCTCCCAATCTTTTACCTAATCACTTTTTTCAATAAACTGTTGTCAATGGTTTATATCTGCTCGATAGTGTTGTTTTAAGCTCTTAAACTCTGGTGGGATTATTGCTGTACACTTTCGATTTCAAAAACCCCACAAAAAATAGTCTAAAGGTGTTAAGTCGCACGATATAGGTGGCCAACTCACTCCTCCTCTGCGAAAACTAATGCGATTTTCAAACTTTTCCTTCACTTTTCTTTGTGTAATGTACCATATTAACTAACCGGAATGTGTTTAGAATCTGAAAATAAAAATTTGGAATAAAAAATTACACGTAGAAAAAAAATGGTAGTAAAATTAAATGTATATGTTTTATATACATACATATTTCTTTAATTTTCCTTTTAGTTTAAAATTTTAATAATAATTTTATTAAAATTATAAATTATATTATTCATCCATTTTTTTTATCATAAAGGTATCGATGACATGCAAATGTGCGAATTAAGCTTAGAAGAAACTGGTTTGACACGTAAACGTGGCGCTGAAATTTTGGAACATGAATTCAATCGGGAATGGGAAAAACATGGTGGTAAACCATATAAAAATTTAGGTGCTAAATAAAATTTTAAAATTATTCTACAATATCAAACTAAATTTAAATCAAAAAAAAAAAAAAAAAAAAAAACAAAATATAAACTATATTTTATAATTTGAAATTATAAACGAAAAACATAAACAAACACTTGTTTTCAAAATAATAAACGAAACAAAAATATACAGCATATTTTTACACTAAATTATAAAAAGGTAATATGTATTCATTCATTGGTTTAACTTTCAAATTAAGCAGTAGTTAGAAATTATTAAAATTTTTTTTTTTCATTTTTATTATTATGTATGTACCTATATTAAAAAATGTAAGTGTGCCTTTTCTACCAGAAAAAAATATTTATTATTATTTCACAAAATTAACCCCCTTTATTTGAAAAATGCTTCATCTCACTTAAAAAATATTTTCATAAAAATTTTTAAAAATCAAAAAACTTTATATGAAAAATTTCTTAACGCAAGGTGACGTGATTATCAAAATAATCCCCTAAAAAAATTCATGGTTTCTTTTTAAAAAAACTCAAAGAATTACAGAAGGCATTCACACACAATAACAATTTTGAAATTTATACGTGCATATAAAAATTATTATTTAATACATATAATCATGAAAAACATCAATAATAAATTTAATTTGCTTTGGTTGTAATATTAAACTAAATGGAGTTTTATTACATTATTTTGTAGTGGCGATGGTTCAAATTTGTATAATAGAATATATTTTGGTACGACAAAGACAAAATTAAGGACTAGAATCATACCACAAATCTAATCTTCACAAGCTAGAAAGTAAAGTCGGTCAAGCCCGACCAATTGATATCCTACACCACAGTATTTAAAAACAAATTTTCGAGAGTGTACCCTATTTCAGAAACATGGGCAATCATGCACTTGCTAGAAGAAAATTATGTTATGGGGTTATGGTTCATGTAAAAGTTCATTGTCCCGAATATTATTTAGACATCTTCGTCTATATGAGATTTAAGTGATTTTAGGATGGGGGTTTATATGGGACCAATGGCTAATTTGGGACCTACCAGCTCAAAACTTTGCCATGACATAGTAGCTACCGTAAAAGTTATTGTCGCTCATTTTTTATGTTCATATCGACATTTATAAAAAGTAAGATGATTTAGATTGCAATAAAATCAGTGGGTTAATTCTGTAACTTTTTAACGACAAAAACTTGTCGTTAAATAGAAAATTTTGACTTAAAAACACTTAAAATTTACTACTTAACGACAAATTTTTGTCGTTGAAAAGTTATAGCAGTTTGGAAGAAATTTTTAAAAAAAACAAACATTTTCATTTCAATCATGATTTTAATATTATAAGCACTTTTTTTCATTAAAAAAATAAATTAAATTAAATTACTGAAGAGTTAAATGAAAATTGTGGATTTAGGAGATTGTGCTGAGAAAATGGTAATAATGGCGGTGGAGTTCTCTGCTTCTTAGTCGTTGTCTTTGCAACAGTTGTTTCTTCCGTTGTTACTGAACTCAGAGTGGGACTATTGGGAAAAATTATGTTTGGTCTTATTGGCTGCGTGAAGCGTTTCCCCATATTGGTATTGGTTGGATTAGGTAACACATTTTCCCCGCTATGACTTCGTGCTGGATACCGAGGTCGAGGTTGCGATGTTATTGGTGGCGTCATGTAGCGAGCCTGTTCTAAACGTCTATCATAGTATGATGTATATTCGCGTAATTTACGTATTCTTTCCCGTTCTTGTTCAACTTGACGCTTAATTGCATCGCTTAATTTTCCATAACCTTCAATTTCACTTTGCACTTTCTTGTTTTCCTCGGCATTTGTACGACAAAGATATTCGACCAGGCGTTTTTCTTGGTCATGATGAAATTTCGTCACCTTCTTATAGTGTTGATACTGTTTCATGGGGCTGGAAAAGTATTCAGCCATTGATGCTGGCATGTCCTTATTAATGGCTACAGGATTAAAAGGACGACCGCAAACACAACAATTTTCTTGAATGCAATTACTGCAAAGAATATGACCACAACGTGATACAAGAAGTTGTAAGGATGTTTCGTATTTTTGACGACGAAAACATTGATTACAATAAAATGGAAACATGTTTTATTTTAAGCAAAACTATTTCTAAAAATATGTGTAACGGTAACGCAATAACTTTCGAATGTAGGTGTTACCATATGTTTTAAAAAAGGTTTGGTTTTAATTAATTTTTACTGTGTTAGCAGTATGCTAAATTTGGCAGCACTTATTAGTTCGTATCTTACCCCAGTTCTAGACCAAAGATTAATATCTCAGCAATTTGGCCAAAAAGTCCCCCTTTACAATAGGGAAATTGAAAGGCAGACGGACGAAGTTTGTGGCAAGGGATTGAAGAAGTAGAGTGTGTAGTACAGGACTATCCGTACTAGACATTTTCCGTGTTTCTTTCCACTGTTCGCAATTTTCATGTTGTTGCTTCATATTATTTTTCTCACACCAATGTTATTTTAGTATCAATGCCTGTTAAATGTTTATCTCCGTCAACAGCGAAAAAGAACCATAAAAGGAAAAAAAATAATTTCTTTGTCTATTAATTTCGCGATTGTGAAAGGTTTACCATGTACAAAAGAGTATAAGAAAAATGTCTGCTTTTTAATTTTAACATTGTAAAAGCGGAATAACGTCGGCAAAATAATATTTATTTACCCTGTGTTCACACGAGCAATTTGTGATGTCTTAACACAAGCAATAACGCCGGCAGAATAGCTTCGTCAAATTTCCAATGTTCTTTAGGTGGTGAATATAAGATTTATTATTTAATAAATATATTGTGCACTTTTGTAAGTAAATAACTTTCAAATGGTGTAGTTTTTGTTAAAATCGATTGTCAAACAGAGCAGGAAAGTTATCTTCAAGGTGTTATGATAATAGCTATTTTTTCTATTTTTGAGTACTTTCTCGATTCGAAAGCAATTTAATATCTAATTATTTCAGTCAATACTGAACGAATCGGAATTATTTTTTCAGTGTCGTTAAGAATTAATTAAAGTTTCACAATACTGAAGAAATAATTTCGATTAATTCAGTATCGACTGAAAGAATTAAAAATAAAATTGCTTTCGAAGAGAGAAAGTACTCTATCACACTGCCAGAATTAGGCTCCAGTATATTAAATTTAACCTTCGGTTTACCAGAGGATTTTATGTGCATATATACATCATTTACCAATACCCACTTGGGTGGTACTGCACATATCGTCGCTGTTTTAACTAACCGACCTAACTAACATTTAACAAATTTTACAGAAAAGCACTTTTAATGTTTTTGTCTTAAATGTAGTCATTTCCTGGCCAAAATACGAATGAAATTGTTGCGGGTGGGTTTAGGCAGCACAAGATATGTGTTGTTTTTTTTTTTGACATACAATGTTGGTGAATACGATACAGTGTTGATGGGTCCAGATGAGCGTTGGTTGTGCGTGGCTGGCTAGTTCCTACGAGGGAGAAACTGGATGAACTTGTTTTTATTTTCTGCCGTTTCTTACCTGTAAATTTTGTTGGTTTTGTTGTGTATGGTTTCCTGGTGCTTTGTCTTGAATGGTTTGTTTGTGCCTTGCTGTACTGGGATTGATGGTTGTGTTTTTTTTTAATTGAAGTTTGCTAGTGTTTAAAAAGTTAGTTTTTTCATTGTTATTAGATTTTAAGGTTCTTTTTGGTTGGTTTTGCTTGTTGTTTTGATGTGTTTGTTTTTTTTTTGGGTGAAATTGACTTTGGTTTCTTGGTGGTTTTTGTTTTGCCTAAATATGTTGACGGTGTCGTATTTTGTTTGGTATTCCAGGAGGATTGTGATTTTTGTAGTTTGTTGGAGGTGGTTTTGGTTTTTTTTGTTTGTGTTGGGTGTTTGTTTAAACCGTTTGTGGCAAAATTATTTTAAGTGTTGACTTGTTGATAGATTGTGCTTAGTAAATGTCAGCTGTTATAATAATTTGCAGACTGGAAGTCCTTTCTGGAAAGTGAGCTTTCAATTAAGAGTTGCATTAGGATGGTAGGCATAGAGTTGTAATTGAAATGGAATAGAATTTTTGTTGGTGTGCAAAGGAAGAGAAAAATAGGATAGACTTTCTCTGTGAAACAATAATGAGTTTTCAAGGCCAAAGGGAAACGGTTATTGACCCCAATTTTTTTGTTGTCAGAACTGTTTGTATTTTAATGTTACGTTTCGGTACTTGTTTTTTATGTTTTTGTTTTGTTGTTGTATAATAAAAATATTAGTAATTGAAGCCTGAGAAAAGATTGTGAGGGTTTGTTTTAGATCACTTATAGATTGGCAAGTGAACAATAAAGTTAAGTGCCCAGCATAACCGGTGAAAGAAGTGCAAATTTGTGTTAATTTGTAGAAGTTTAAAGGTTTAAGACAATTTTTATATAATAATTTCATTGGCGGAAATATAAAAATAAAAGTGTTCCTGTAAAATAATATATTGCCAACGGAGAAAGTGTGAGAACGAAGTAAAAAGGAAGATACTACACCAGGGAGGTTGTCCTAGGGAGTATAAATTGTAACCTGGATCACGGATTAAACATTTTTTAGTGACCAAAAACTAGTGGCATCCGGTGTAGGGAGAAATTATTTTGTGTTGGCAATATCAGTTAGTGTGCAGGAAAGTTTATTGATATTTCAAAAACAGCTTTTTCTGTGGAACAAAAGCTTTGGGCAAAAGTTCCTTGTTAAAAATCCAATCTTTAAACCTGGCACTGGAAAACTTACCCAGTGAGAAATTTTATAACGTGTTCTCAGTGATAGGGAAAATTAGGTTTATTTTAAGTATATGTATTTATGTTTAATATTTAGTTTATAAGTTTAGATTATAAAAAGTGTAGTGTTTTTATTTTGTAAAAGGGATCGCATAGGGACAAAATTTTAAAAAAATAAGAACGCAAAAAGTAAAATAAGAAAATATATAGATTCGGTAATATACGACCCTCAGAGAGCTCTTTTAGGGTAGGTTAATTATCATAGGAAAATATCGGTCAGGCAGGAATTTTTAATGAAGCCTATTAATTACGCTCTGTTCGGTCCTTTGGTAGATGTATGTATAACGTTTTTTTTTGTATTGTATTTATATTATTGTAGTGTGAAGTGTCTTATATAAGTGTTAATTGCAAATTTTAAAAATACCTAATTTTATGAATTTTGGAATTTTAAATATTATAATCTGAGGACGGCAAAGAAATTTATTGAAGATTTTTTTTTTTGAAAGAAAGTAAAAAGGGAAATTTACAAAAATTAAAAGTAAATAATAATTAATTTTAAAGAATTATTATTTAAACGAATGTTGTTGCATGTTTTGGTGGTTTTAGTGAAATTTTCACTTAAGAATTAATTAATTGAATCTTATGCTGTTTTAGAATACGAATATAAGTAAAACGGAAATAAATTTTGCTTAAACCGGAAATGAAAAGAATTTGCGATTAGTTTTTATATGTAAGGTTTTATTGTTTTAAAGTTAACTAAGTTAAGTTAATGTTTTGGTTTTTATTTATTTTGATCGAAAATTAATAATGTCTAGTATTAGTTATATTATAATAAATTTGATTGTGTTTTAAAAAAAAAAATGATGAGTGAATAAATATTTTATTTGGGATTGTTGATGGAGAGGATGTGATGGACGGGTAGTGGGGTCCGCGTTAAACTTTGGTTGGATGATATGCGGCCATGGTTGGGTATGGGCGATTGAAGATTTACATCTGTCTTCCTATGGGTAATAGTTACGTTCGGTGTAAAGTAGTTTTTCTTTGTTTTGTTGTTATTCATTTTTATTTTGTGGCGAATCTTGGCCAGTGCAAGGGTTGAGAACTACTCCCCGAGATGATGCCGCTTGAGTTAGTTGGAATGATGGAGTCTAGAGGCCGACACAAGGTTCGTAACAGAATATGGCGCCCAATTTGAAATTAAATAAAAAGAATTATTAGTGTATGTTATCAAAACACTAGGTAATAGACTTCTAAATATGTTAAAATAGCCCTAAGTGAACATTTTACTGGTAGGTTAGTATATTAAGATATAATTGCAGCCGTTTTTGTATAGGGAATCAAAAAGTCAGTTGTGCGATGAGGCTTAATACTATTGATATACCAGGTAAAATTTTGCTAATAGTTCAGACGCAAAGAAGGTGTAATCTTAGTTAATGGAAGGCAATTCATTCTGAATGTTTACCCTATTTCGATTTTTGTTGTATATTTAGTTTGTTTGTTGGAAGTTACGCCTGTGGAGCAGTTACAATGATATCATCGGCAGCCGCACTGGGTACAAATCAGTGGTCTGTTGTGTGGATGGAGATTGTGTACTGGCCTCTTTGTTGTGGAAGTGTAGTGACATTAGAGCACAGGTGAAACTGTTTATAGATTCAGTTTTTTTTTTGTAGTTGTCGATTGAACGAAATATTACCATAGCTCTAGTTGGAGAATCAATAATTAGTAACTGTCAAACCGTCGCCACTCAACAATCCCATAATATGTCAAATTTATTATATATTTATATACGTCATTGGAATTGATCTAATTTTTTTTTGTTACAAATACGAAATTCTTTTTAGTTTTTTTTTATTGTTTTTTTTTATTTGTTTTAAATTATTTTGCTACTTAATTAATCGTATTTTTTATTAGTATTTTATTTCTTTTTTTTAGTTATTTTTCTATATTATTACTCGAATTAATTATTTTATATTTATATTATTTTTATTAGTACTTTTTTTTAAAATTATTTTTGCTATTTAATTAATCTTATTTTTTTTATTAATATTTTATTTCTTTTTTATTATTTTTGCTATTTTAGTATTCGTAATAATTATTTTATATTTTTGATTATTTTTATTTTATAATTTGCATTTTGCGTATTGTTTTTTTGTTTGTTATACTTTTGGTATCAATCTTATAAATTTTTTTTGAACATTATTTCTATTTTGCGTGGGTAAAATTATTACTGTCAATACTTTGAAGTGATCTGATAAAGTTCAAAGCTTTTAAAAATTTTGTTTTGTGATATGAATAGAGAAGATAGGGCTCAATCGCGAAACAGGAAGAGATCTTTAAATCGTAGTAGCTTTAATAATTCAACGGTGAAGCAACCTAAACAGAGGAGGATTTATAGAAGGGCACAAATGGCTTCCGAAAACGACAGTTTTAGGGATCTATCGGGAAGTATTAATACTAGACCAACACAAATGCCAAAAACTTCCGGCGCATCAGGTACACATGGTCCATCTGTGAATGTCCCGAATGTGGCCATTGATCCTCAGGTTAGGGAATTAGTGGTCGATGAGACTCTAATGGTTCAGAGAGCATTAGAAGAAAGGGTTAAGAAATTGGTCCAGGATGAAGTGAGCGAAATTAGAAAATCGATGGGAGAGCTCACTAAGGTCGTTAGGGAAATGTCTGTGAGATCTCAGGGTTCTGTAGATTCACAACCATCTACAAGTCAACGGGTGAGTGGTCAAGGGAATCCCATAGGAAATACAATTTTTCCAATGGAGCCCAGGGATAATTTTCGGGGGGCTCCTATAGGTTTTTTGGGCAACGTAAATTACCGAACCATGGCTAACAATGGACATGGGGCAACAATAGGAAATATGCCTAATGGAAACCAAGCCATAAACGTTGATCCAATTACAGAGAGTAGGGTTACACCTGGCAGTCGTATAACATCAGAAAATAATAATGGAAATTCTGAGAAAATAAATATACGTGTTGATAAGTGGGGGATAGTGTACAACGGCAATAATTCACACCTAAGTATCGAAGATTTTATATTTAGAATCGAGCATTTGCAGGCACACTACAGCATAAGTTGGGAAGAAATTTTAAGAGATTTTCATCTATTGGTAACAGGCCCAGCAAAAGATTGGTATTGGCTACTAATCAGAACTCATGGTGTGATGAATTGGCCAACGTTGCGATGCGAATTGTTGAATCAGTATCGTGCTAACTCTTCCAATTTGGAAATAATTAGAGATTTGGTGGAGTGGAAACAACAGCCAAATGAAACTCTTGAGGTGTTCTTTCACATTATGTGTAAATTGAGAGCCAGACTTGTCCAACCAATACCTGAGTTCGATATGATTAAAATTTTGAAAAGGAATGTGAGAGAAAGCATAGCCAAGATTGTTTATCCTATTTCAGTCTCTTCAGTGGAACAATTAAGACTTGAATGCCTAGAAGCAGAGAGAAATTTTCCAAAAAGGGAAATAAGAAATAGTGTCCAGCCACAAAGGCCAATAAGAAGCGTTAATGAGGTGGTTTTTGAAAGCCTTGAAGAAGATGGGAAGAGTTTAGAGGATCTAGCTGCCATAAAAATAGCACAAAAGAAGCTTTTGACGTGCTGGAACTGCAAAATGGCTGGACACGGATTTCGCGACTGTAATTCGTCAGAGAGATCGCTATTTTGCTATAGGTGTGGGAAAGCTAATGTGATTGCGCCAAAATGCCCTGATTGTCAACAGGGAAACAGAATGAGGGACCTTGGAATGAGCAGGGACCAACGTCCAGCAAAAAACCCTGCGGTCGAAAACTAGAAGGGGAAAATGAAAAATTATTAGAAAATAGTTATAGGCGAAAATTCTTACCGGAAATGAAACATTTAATTCCACTTGAGGTTAGGAAACAGTATTACGAAAAAGTTAGAGCAGAAATATTTAATTCGGAAAATGTTAGGAAACCCGTATCGGAACGAATCAGAAAAATAAGAGAGTTGTACAAAGTTAAGCGTGATAGAAAAAATTGTATCATAGAGTCAGTGAATAGAGCAGGAGAAAGTGGTAAAGATAATAGAATTTATTTAGATGTAGAAATTGAAGGAAAAATTATAAGGGGCTTACTGGATAGTGGAGCATCTGTCAGCATACTAGGGAAAGGCTGCAGAGAGATAACTGAGGAGTTAGAATTAGAAATAACACCTATATTCTATAGCGTGAGAACGGCCGGTGGTCAGTACCATAGGATTTTAGGAAGAGTGAATGCGTCCGTGGGGTACAAAGGAGAGCGAGAAAACATACTTTTTTATCTTTGTCCAGACCTAGAGCAGTCACTATATTTAGGTATAGACTTTTGGCGGGCGTTTAATTTGGCTCCGGAGGTTATGGGTGTAGGTGAAATAGATATTAGTAAGGTTGTAGAAGATTTTGTTGATTTCAAAGCGGAAAATAAGTTAGGTAGGCATGAATTGAATGAGAGTCAGAAACGGAGACTGGACAGTGTAATAGAGAAGTTTGGTACCTTTGAGGTTAAAGGCTTAGGTAAAACTAGTTTGGTTGGGCATAATATTAAGTTGATTGAGGGTGCTGAACCAGTTAAGGATAGGTATTATCCGATTTCTCCGGCAGTGCAGGAAATCACTTATAAGGAGATTGACAACATGCTTAAATTAGGAGTAATAGAACTAAGTGAGAGCCCATGGAACAACAGAATCACAGTCGTTAGAAAGCCAGGAAAAAACAGAATATGTCTTGATGCTAGGAAGTTAAATAAATTAACGATAAAGGATGCTTACCCGTTGCAAAACATCGATGGCATTCTCAGTAGAATCGACGAGACTCACTTTATAAGTAGCGTCGATCTAAAATATGCATTCTGGCAGATTGAATTAGAGCCAGAAAGCCGGCCATATACAGCATTTACAGTTGCTGGCAGGCCACATTACCAATTTCGGGTTATGCCATTTGGACTTTGCAACGCGGCCCAGCGTTTGTGCCGACTAATGGATAGAGTGATTCCACAAGAGTTGAAAGAGAACGTATTTATATACCTGGATGATCTTTTGATTATCTCTAATGATTTTGAAAAACATCTGGAATTGTTAGAAAAAGTAGCTGATTGTCTTGGAAGGGCTAATTTGACAATAGGGTTAAGTAAATCGCAGTTTTGTTTTAGGGAACTGAAATATTTAGGATTTATAATAGGGAATGGCCTTCTAAGAACTGATCCTGAAAAAGTGAAAGCGATTACGGAAATGAAAGTACCAAGGTCAATAAGAGAAGTAAGAAGCTTTTTGGGAACGGCAGGCTGGTACCGCCGCTTCATAAAAAACTTTTCGGTCATAGCAGCTCCGTTAACAGAAACTCTGAAAAAAGCAAAAAAATTTGAAATGACACCAGAGGCACTAATGGCATTTAATAATCTGAAGAAATCTTTAACCACAGCTCCAGTACTTCGACATGCAGATTTTGCCAAAAGATTCTACATTCAATGTGACGCTTGTGATTACGGCATTGGTGCTGTACTGTATCAATTAAGTGGAGAAAAAGAGGAACATCCCATCGCCTTCTATTCACAAAAGCTAAACGGTTGTCAGAGAAATTATACGGTAACGGAAAAGGAGTGCTTAGCTGCGGTAATGGCAGTAAAAAAGTTTAGGCAATATATTGAAATGATGCCATTTACAATCGTGACAGATCACGCCAGTCTAAAATGGCTAATGTCATTAAAAGATCTGACGGGTAGATTGGCTAGATGGTCATTACAACTGCAATCTTATGACTTCCAAATTGAACATCGAAAAGGCACAGAAAACATCGTTGCAGACATGTTATCAAGACTTCCCAGTCTAGATGAAATAGATGTAACTAATTTATTGGGATTTGAAACAACAGAATTTGAAAGCAACGAGTATAAAGATTTAGTAGCCCATATAGAGAAAAATAACGAAATGCTACCGGATTTAAAAGTAGAAAATGGCCTAGTGTATAAAAAGACATATTATGACCGGTATGAAGAAGGTACACCGTGGAAATTGTGGATTCCTGAAACCATAACAAACGCTGTGATAGAAAACGCCCACTCAACTTTGACAACAGCTCATGGAGGAATCACTAAAACATTAGAAAGACTGAGAAGATATTTTTACTGGCCTAAAATGATTCAACACGTAAAGCATTTTATTTCTAACTGCCAAATATGCAAAGAAACAAAGCCGAGTAATATAAATATGAGACCAGAAATAGGGCAACAGGTAATAACTGAAAGACCCTTTCAAAAACTATATTTAGATTTTATGGGAAAATATCCCCGATCCAAGAAAGGCAATTGCTATATATTTATTGTTGTAGATCACTTTACAAAATTTATATTTTTAAAGGCTATGAGAGAAGCCACAACAGCAAACGTAATCAACTTTCTCGTAAGTGAAATATTTCACAAATTTGGAGTGCCTGAAGTTATTCACACGGATAATGGTAGTCAATTTATTTCGAAAAATTTTGAAAGTTTAATGAATTTATATAAAATTCAACACCTCAAAACTGCTGTTTACTCACCACAGAGCAATGCTAGTGAGCGTGTGAACCAGTCAGTTTTAGCTGCTATACGTGCATACCTGGACAAGGACCATCGCGATTGGGATCTGTATTTATCTGAGATCGAATGCGCTCTAAGAACTTCAGTGCATAGTGCAACAGGTGTTACGCCTTTTTTCGCGCTATTTGGGTTCCACATGTTTAGCAGTGGCGCAGATTACAAACTTGGAAGAAAACTCAAATCTCTTACGGATCATGAAATTGTTCAATTGAACGCAAGTGACAGAATACAATTGATCCGGGAGAAAATGAGTCAAAATATGGCTAAGGCCTATGAGAAAAGCGCTGAAAGATATAATAGAAAAGCGAGAATAGTAAGATTTGTGCCGGGACAAGAGGTATATAGACGCAATACAATTTTAAGTAGCTTCAGCAAGAACATAAATTCTAAATTTTGTAGGAAATTTTTAAAGTGTAGGGTCGTCAAAGCTATAGGAAACAACATGTATGAACTGGAGACACTAAATGGCAACTCACTAGGGGTATATCATTCGAAGGATATTCGATCATAGGTGGGAATGGAAAATGTTTTGTTTTTATTATTAACAATTTTTTTTTGGATAGGAGATTATGTGATGAGGTAGGATAATTTTCACTTACCGTTATTCCTTTAGGTGCAATATAGGGTAGTTTAAATGTTGTGATGTCCAGGAAATACATGTACACGTTTATGCGTCAAAATTTTTGTACCGTGCAGTTTGGTAGCACACAATTTTTCCGAGGGAAAGTATAATATAAAGCTGTAAAAGAAGATAAAAAGATTTAACAAAGTAATAACTTATACCAAAAGATTTTTTTTACTTCCCGTAAGAACATTTTTATGGAATATGTACGTTGATTTCAGAAACATTTCTATATGAAAGTTTTTAGAAGTTACTCCATGTACTTATGTGGAGCTTTTGACGAGTGAGAGGATGATAGAGGCATTTCCAAGTAAAACACGGTTCTTGTATTTAGTATTAAGTTATTTTTGATTAGTAAGAAAATGTTTTTTTTTGATAATAAGCTTTTAATAAAAGCGTTCGTTTAATTTATGTTTGCGCCAAGGGTGCTACAATTGGTTGGGAACCAATTACGAGAATTATTGGGAATCGGTAGCGTTTGGAGAGCCACTATGCATTTTCTTTGTGATAAAAGCAATAGGTCGGCGTTTATTTACGTAGGTGCATGGTTCATATTTAGAAAAAATTGTTTATTAGACAGGGGAAGTAAGAAAGCAGGATAATGGTTTTCTCGGAACAGTGACAGTAGCAGCCAGTGCAATATAAGTTTGAGTATTTTTGGTTAATATGTATGTAAATTTATTGTTGCATAGCGTTCGTATATTGGATGGTTGTATGATATCACAAGTATATGTTTGTAACTCATCATGGAATTGAAGAATTTGTTCATTCAGACAACTGCAAAGACAAATAAAAATTTTACGGCAATAAAGTGCAATAGTGTTTATCTGTGATATAGTTTATTTAAGTGCAATATTAGGTTAAGAAAACAATTTAATTTTATTAATGTAAATTTTATTTGCATTTATTTGTTTTCGTCCTAATATTGATATCTGTTTTTCTATGTCATAGATTTACTATTTATGTACATATTGTGTTGGTAAATGAATGCAATATTTTGATTACCTGAATTTCATAGGTCGTTGTCACATTTGAAGTCGATGCAGTGGTTGATTACCCTGAAGTGTAATTATTTTTCCAGAATAAAAATATGATTTGTGCCATTGATGCAAAATTGCCATCATTGCGAGTTTTTGTTGAATTTGCCCGGCTGTAGAATCTCAGGGTGTGAGAGTTCCCCACGTTGGACACACACGATCAATACCGCACACCGCTCCCTCTGACTATCATCAGAGAAATCGGAGTTTTGTTGCGGGTGGGTTTAGGCAGCACAAGATATGTGTTGTTTTTTTTTTTTGACATACAATGTTGGTGAATACGATACAGTGTTGATGGGTCCAGATGAGCGTTGGTTGTGCGTGGCTGGCTAGTTCCTACGAGGGAGAAACTGGATGAACTTGTTTTTATTTTCTGCCGTTTCTTACCTGTAAATTTTGTTGGTTTTGTTGTGTATGGTTTCCTGGTGCTTTGTCTTGAATGGTTTGTTTGTGCCTTGCTGTACTGGGATTGATGGTTGTGTTTTTTTTTAATTGAAGTTTGCTAGTGTTTAAAAAGTTAGTTTTTTCATTGTTATTAGATTTTAAGGTTCTTTTTGGTTGGTTTTGCTTGTTGTTTTGATGTGTTTGTTTTTTTTTGGGGTGAAATTGACTTTGGTTTCTTGGTGGTTTTTGTTTTGCCTAAATATGTTGACGGTGTCGTATTTTGTTTGGTATTCCAGGAGGATTGTGATTTTTGTAGTTTGTTGGAGGTGGTTTTGGTTTTTTTTGTTTGTGTTGGGTGTTTGTTTAAACCGTTTGTGGCAAAATTATTTTAAGTGTTGACTTGTTGATAGATTGTGCTTAGTAAATGTCAGCTGTTATAATAATTTGCAGACTGGAAGTCCTTTCTGGAAAGTGAGCTTTCAATTAAGAGTTGCATTAGGATGGTAGGCATAGAGTTGTAATTGAAATGGAATAGAATTTTTGTTGGTGTGCAAAGGAAGAGAAAAATAGGATAGACTTTCTCTGTGAAACAATAATGAGTTTTCAAGGCCAAAGGGAAACGGTTATTGACCCCAATTTTTTTGTTGTCAGAACTGTTTGTATTTTAATGTTACGTTTCGGTACTTGTTTTTTATGTTTTTGTTTTGTTGTTGTATAATAAAAATATTAGTAATTGAAGCCTGAGAAAAGATTGTGAGGGTTTGTTTTAGATCACTTATAGATTGGCAAGTGAACAATAAAGTTAAGTGCCCAGCATAACCGGTGAAAGAAGTGCAAATTTGTGTTAATTTGTAGAAGTTTAAAGGTTTAAGACAATTTTTATATAATAATTTCATTGGCGGAAATATAAAAATAAAAGTGTTCCTGTAAAATAATATATTGCCAACGGAGAAAGTGTGAGAACGAAGTAAAAAGGAAGATACTACACCAGGGAGGTTGTCCTAGGGAGTATAAATTGTAACCTGGATCACGGATTAAACATTTTTTAGTGACCAAAAACTAGTGGCATCCGGTGTAGGGAGAAATTATTTTGTGTTGGCAATATCAGTTAGTGTGCAGGAAAGTTTATTGATATTTCAAAAACAGCTTTTTCTGTGGAACAAAAGCTTTGGGCAAAAGTTCCTTGTTAAAAATCCAATCTTTAAACCTGGCACTGGAAAACTTACCCAGTGAGAAATTTTATAACGTGTTCTCAGTGATAGGGAAAATTAGGTTTATTTTAAGTATATGTATTTATGTTTAATATTTAGTTTATAAGTTTAGATTAAGATTATAAAAAGTGTAGTGTTTTTATTTTGTAAAAGGGATCGCATAGGGACAAAATTTTAAAAAAATAAGAACGCAAAAAGTAAAATAAGAAAATATATAGATTCGGTAATATACGACCCTCAGAGAGCTCTTTTAGGGTAGGTTAATTATCATAGGAAAATATCGGTCAGGCAGGAATTTTTAATGAAGCCTATTAATTACGCTCTGTTCGGTCCTTTGGTAGATGTATGTATAACGTTTTTTTTTGTATTGTATTTATATTATTGTAGTGTGAAGTGTCTTATATAAGTGTTAATTGCAAATTTTAAAAATACCTAATTTTATGAATTTTGGAATTTTAAATATTATAATCTGAGGACGGCAAAGAAATTTATTGAAGATTTTTTTTTTTGAAAGAAAGTAAAAAGGGAAATTTACAAAAATTAAAAGTAAATAATAATTAATTTTAAAGAATTATTATTTAAACGAATGTTGTTGCATGTTTTGGTGGTTTTAGTGAAATTTTCACTTAAGAATTAATTAATTGAATCTTATGCTGTTTTAGAATACGAATATAAGTAAAACGGAAATAAATTTTGCTTAAACCGGAAATGAAAAGAATTTGCGATTAGTTTTTATATGTAAGGTTTTATTGTTTTAAAGTTAACTAAGTTAAGTTAATGTTTTGGTTTTTATTTATTTTGATCGAAAATTAATAATGTCTAGTATTAGTTATATTATAATAAATTTGATTGTGTTTTAAAAAAAAAAATGATGAGTGAATAAATATTTTATTTGGGATTGTTGATGGAGAGGATGTGATGGACGGGTAGTGGGGTCCGCGTTAAACTTTGGTTGGATGATATGCGGCCATGGTTGGGTATGGGCGATTGAAGATTTACATCTGTCTTCCTATGGGTAATAGTTACGTTCGGTGTAAAGTAGTTTTTCTTTGTTTTGTTGTTATTCATTTTTATTTTGTGGCGAATCTTGGCCAGTGCAAGGGTTGAGAACTACTCCCCGAGATGATGCCGCTTGAGTTAGTTGGAATGATGGAGTCTAGAGGCCGACACAAGGTTCGTAACAAAATTGGGTTTATGCATAATTTGTTATGTAGTATTACATCTTTTGTTATGTGTTATATAAAGAAAGAGACAAATATTTTTATATTAAATACATACTTATATGAAGATTCAATAAAAAAAAATAATGAAAAAGAAAAAAAAATTAAATACTTAACTCAACTATGAAAAAAATTTCACTTAGGTCAGTTAGTAAAAACAGCGACCTGCTCATAGGCGATGAACAAATTTTCGTCATACAAAGAAATATTTTTTTAAGGAATTTAACAATTTGTTCAGTGCGTTAAAATTTCCTTTTAACTAAAACAAATCTGTCGCAATATTTTTCTTTGGTCTAGACAGCTTGTTACATAAATAGTTAAAAATCATTTTTTAACGGCAAATTTCACAAAGTTCAGTTATAATCAGTGTTACCACCAGCAAAATTCAAAATTACACTTGAGATGAAGCAAAATTACCCAATTTAAATGAAATTACACCTGATATAAAATTAAAGTTTTATTTAATAAAAAGACATTTACAAAGAAGCAAAGTACAACAAACTCATTGAAAGAACATTAATATTAGTCAAACTGTTAAAATAAATTAACAAAAATAAAATTAAAGATTTAAAAAACTATTAATAAAACATAAAATTAAACTCCTAAGATAGTGAGTTTGATTTCCCCATTTGGTTGCATATATCTAGAGAAGGTTCAAAATGCTGATAAACCAGCAGCAATTGACGTCTTGGATTTCAACATTGTTTATTACATTGGCGACATGCAGCCAGAAATTCTCGAAAGAGAGGATTAAAATTGGACGTCTGCAATGCATTTCGTCAAAATAAGTTTCAATTGATAATGCCGTGTATTAATCTGTGAAAATACACGAAAAAAGTTTCAATTGATAATGCCGTGTATTAATCTGTGATGTGATTAAAATGAATTTTTTTGTGTTGTCTACCATTTTGTTTCATGGTCTTAAAAATACCCTTTATACCTTATTTAGTACGTAAAATGCCTGCAGGGATTTATACGTCTGTCCATTTCGTAATTCAGTTTTACAACTATTAAGGGCGTTCAATATTATTTAAGCTAAAGCATTTGAAAGTTGCCAGATAAAAATAAGACTAATTATCAGCCTAATTATGAATCAAAATTCCGCGGGAGTTTATTACCTTCTCCGATTTTAGAATGGAATTTAAATAGGAAAAGGGAAAAAACTCATAATTGGGCTGAATATGTTGGAATATTAAAATTCTTCCCCCAGGCTAGTTTTTAGTTTGAATAACTTTTTTCAATAAACCTTTGGTTCTTAATCCAAATCTAAGAGTCCATCTTACGAAATTCATTATCGAACAATATTTAAAAAAGAAATAAATGTCATAGCTGATATCGAATCTTGATTTTATTTGGGTATCTGAAGTAAGAATTTTAAATTACACCTGAATTACACCTAAGAAAAATTACCTATGCTCTACCCACGACAGTAAAAATTATACCAAATTCGGGTAATTACCCACAAAGTGGCAACACTGGTTATAATAAACAATCAGTCAAAAACATCTTGTTAACTGGAACTTAAATAGGTTTAACTAGACTTGGTGAAATTGGCCGTAAAAGAATTTAAATCGTGTTTAATCATGTTTCATAGTGTGATCCCAGACTAACATATAAATGCCTTCTGATGATCAGTAATTTAAATAAAACAATTCTCATACATATCTACCAACCACTTTTATATAACAGTTGATAATTTAATTGTCGTATGTGGATTCTGATAGTTTTAAGTAAATTGAGTTTAAAGTTTGAAAATTGCTTCAGCAAATACCACATACGACAAACTCAACACTCACTCCATATCTCGAAAATAGTATGAGGTATCGAAAAACTGATAATGCCAAATAAAAGATCCGGTCGAAAAACCTAAGGAATCGATCTTAACTCAAAACCGCAAAAAATCCACATACGACATTTAAGTTATCAATCGGCGAAATGTCGGGGTATCAATATTCGTAACGCCCATGTTTTTCAAGGCTTATTTGAGTTAAAATATTTTGAAAGAATTTTAATTTAAAGTTAATTAACATTTTCAGAACATCCATATCATTACAAATACACATTTTAAAAATTCATAGTACATATTTATTATTAATTTTTAAAGCTGATTTGATAAAAACAGTAAATAATATATAAAAACTTAAGCCTCATTTAAAAATAAATTAAAATTTTGTTATGCATAACATATAGACGAATAGATAGTTGGTCTTGCTTTTTATGTAAAATTTAAGCCTCATTTTAAAAAATCCACAACCTCTTCCAATTCCCGCTGGCGCGCTTGTTTTTGAGCCCATCTAGATTCAGCCACTTTGACACTAACAACCCAACGATCATGTGCCAAACGAATGCCACAGGACCCACCTGTATCTGGGACTATGGTAGGCATTTTAGAGCCTTGATTTCCACCCAAATAGTAGGTGGCATCCGAACGCAAGTGTCGCTTTTTAGCCGGGCATAATTTACCTCCCTTCGGAAACGGTGGTTCTTGTAAGTAGGCTTTTAAGCAACCTTGATGAAACAAATGACCACAGAAAACTCTCTCCACATAATCATCTTTATTATCATCCTTTTCTAAATTATTGGGTTCGGCTGGTAATACTAAATGGTGACATATAGGACATAGTTCACTATGAAACGCCAAAGTAGCCTCCAAGCAAAATTTTAAAGCTCTGTATAAAGAAGGTACTGGTTGAAAGTCTGCTAGAGTTTTGCCCTTGGCCATTCGTAAAGGCGGTTCTACACATTGTCTAGCAATTTCTTTCGATTGACCATTGAGGTAGCGCAATAAAACAGATGGTAGATTGGTTTCCTGTTGTTGTAAATCAACACAATGCACAGGATAGTCCTCTGGAACTATGGCCTTAACACGGTAATAATATTTGCCTCCTTTAACTGTGAAATTAATCGTAGATGATTTTTGTTTTAATTTTAACTGGTCCGCAGATGCACTGGAACCCAAATCTTTACGCAGTTGTTGTATTTCATCAAAACAAACACACAATGGATTGTCTTTAACATATTGCTGTAGGAATTGTAAGGCTTTAATACAGTGTGGTTTACCTAAATACTCTTGGCACTGTTTTTCGCACAAACCTGTTAGACCTTGCAAAAATTTTTCCGATAAAGTTTTACTTTTTAGTTCAATTAAAATTTTCTGCTTTGGGTAGTCGCCAGGAAATCGTAAACACACGGTAAATTGACGGTAATGTGGATTTTCTTTTATGTCGACACGCACAAAGGGGGCTGGATCAGCTGAAGTGCAGGCAATTATTTTTGAGTTTGGAACAACATTTTCACACAATTTTCGTATTTCGTCAATTTCAAAGTCAATAATGCTCATAATCTGGTTGGCGTAAAGGGTAAGTACTCAAATATTAAAAATTTATTTAGTTTTTCGGATTTTTGTTTCATAAACTTTTCAAAGGAACAGAATTTGTCACACACACAGCGTTGCCGTTGGTGCTACTAAAGTTATAATTTGTGCTAAAGTAGCCTCTTTTTACTGCTTGGATACAATTATTACAATCAGGGTTACCACTGAAAATTTTCTAAAAGGGTCACAAAATGGGTAATTTCCAAAAAAGGGGGTCACAAAAGGGGTATATCAAAGTAAAAAAGGGTCAGGTTTTTTGAAAGAAGTATTTACTAATAAAGCGGTCGCATTTAAAAAAAGCCGAACAAGTTTTCTCTAAATAAACAAAAAATATTTATTTCCGGCAGGTATTGCTCAACAAATGTAATTATATCTTAATTAATATTTTAAGTTATTCAATAAAAAAAAAAATGATGTAAAAGAAATGGCATTCTCTTTTCCCTTCTCTCCTAAAAGCTCAAGACTTAGCGAGTCAAACTTGACGTGTGTAAACCGGCACATACTTTTTGTACTTTCTGTTTTATTAAATTTATTATAAAATGTAAGTTATACTGTTTTAATACATATATTGCACCTAAACTACATATATAGAAAATTAAACTTAAAAAACATTTTTTCCGATAAATTACAAAAATGGTAAATTTAAATTTGTTTTTATGAATTGCTGAAAAAAAACATTAATTTTGCTTTAAAAAAATTACCGATACTATTTTTTGAAAACTTCGAAACTGTTTAAATATAAATTTTAAAATATCCAACGGTAGCACTGCACGCACACACACAGATAAAGTTTAATGACCGTTCACTTTTAAAGGTTGGCAACGTTTAAAACAGAGATAGGCAAAATGCCGCCCATGGGCGCTTTGTTATTCTCTTATTTACATGTACTTAGGCCATTGGTGCTCAAAAATGTTTTGCATACGTATTGAAAGAGATTCTTAAAATACAGAGATAAGCAAAACTATGCGCACCAGATTTATTTAAATTTAATAGAAAGAAATTGTGTTGGTTGTAAAACATTTATAATAATGCAGTCAAAACTAAATTTTCTAATTTGTTTTTGGCTTTTAAAATTGTAACTTTTTAAAAATGTTAAAAAACAATAAAGGCCCAACCACAATATGCTTAAGTTGGCTTAAGCGGATGAGCGAATACATGTAAATTATATGCGGCAAACCATATTGAACTTAAGGAAACTTTTTGCTAAGTTTAATGAAACTGTCATTTGCTTAAGCAAGGTGCGAATCTAATCGCACATTCCGTACGGAATCAAATGTTTTTTTATTTTGTTTTTGTTTTCTTAAATACATTTGAGAGACTTTTTTTTAATTTTTGACAGTAGGTTAAGCAAGACTATGCATATTATGGTTGAGCCTTAAGAATTGGAAGTTTTCCAATGTTACTATAAAAAAAAAATTTTTTTGTAAAAAAACTGCACTAAAAACTTGTAAATTTATGCTTTTATGAAAGTTTCGTAAAAGCATTAACAAATTTTTTTAAAGTTTATTACTTATCCTATACACTGTATTTGAAACAAGATCGACTCATCTTCCGTACATGTGCAACTAAATTAATGAGCGTAAAAAACAAAGGGGTGGGGCTCAGAGACCTGCGCCGTGGGTTTTCATCGGCGGCGGCGGCTGACGCAAAAAATTGCCCGGCGGCGGCTCGCTCCGGCTGTTAGCCGATGTGGCTGTCAGCCGATGGGATATGTGTATTAAAATTATATGATGTACATTTGTGTAAACATATTTGTATGTGTTTATATGTATTATAACAAACCATTTACGCCGTTTTTCAAACTATAATTCACTACTCATGGCATAAAAATATGTTTTTGTTTAAACAGGAATCATATGTTTTCAATGACACAGGAAATCAAACATTAATTGAATAATTAGCTATTCCAGAGGTACAAAATTTAACATTTTTACATATAAAACAATTATAATAAAACACACCAACTTTTTTTTAGAAGTTCTATTTATCTTTGTTCGGCTTGAAAACGGTCTCTTAAAAAAGGACAAAATGTGGTACAGTGACACACAAAAATTTCGACCACGTTGAAATTTTTTTGACCGCGTACACGAATACCTCAGTAGTGACGCAAACAAACATATTTGCGTTTTACTCTTAAATTCACTTTTCTTGTTAAGCATATTTCGTAATGCACGAAATCTGAACTGAACTCGCTGATATCGGCAACCGTATCGCTGGAATCAGTTTCATTTTCCATTACTTTTGAAGTTTTAAAAAATCTGTAATTTTGTTATTCTCCCACATATTTATTTAATTTTAAATTGCAGCCAAAGCTAACCAGCACTCTTCTGCCAATTAGTTATTTTCCTTTTATTTGCCGTACAAGCTGACTACCAGCTTTAACATGTATTTTGAGAGGTGTTGCCAGCTGAAAATAATGTTTTGTTTAATGTTTGAGAAACCCAAAATCGTTATCGCTCTAATACATTTTTGTTGACATTTAGTAACAGCCAGTTTATCGATACATTGAGAAAATGCCCATAAGAGTTGCACTTTTTAAGGATAAACTAACAAAAAATGATGTGGCAAGGTGCTAAAAAAAGAGAATAAAAATTATTAACAAAGTAATCGGTGGCTTAGCTGCAGCCGATTTTTAGCCGAAGAAATTTCGGCGGCGGTGGCTACGAATATTTTCATCGGCGGCTGGCTAACAGCCGGCTAAGCCGCTTCGGCGCAGGTCTCTGGTGGGGCTTCTAAAGAATTGTTTGCCTGAATGAGCATCACTGTTAGCATGCTTGACGAGTGATTTTGATGAATGTATTGGCGTTACTCTTCAAGCACCCACACACTTTTAACGTGATTTCAAACCGAACAGACGCTAAAAATGTCGGATGAAAAGAAAAATATGTTTTGGAGGAAAAAAAGTTTTTTTTTATTTATTAAAAAGCAACACAGTTTAAAGTATGTAATCACAATTAAACACTTTTTAGCTATATTTTAATATTTTTTGCTCCTGTTGTTGTCACTTCAAAATAAAGTGCAAAATGAATGCTTGACAGCTGATCCAGCAAATGTATGTTCTAATGTCAAGCACACGTACACGAGCTTGATGTCAAGCATTTTACAAGTGTATTTGGGCTTTTAGAAAAAATAAAAAAAGTCGTTTTTATCGTTTCGAAAAATCGTAAAAAAATCGAACAATTTAAAATTTGGTGCTTTTTAAAAAAATTTTTGTTTGTTTGCAGCTAGCATTTTCAATCGTGTTAGAGCTACTGGCAGTCTCATGAAGAGCGACTTTGATCGTCGATGACTGCATTTTTTAATCGAAGAATATTCCTCACACGGCAAAAACTAACACGAGTGAGATTCTTCCATAGCACAGCAAAAGACGCTTCTTAAATCGTTGTGGGAATCGTTTAAGACGTGGGTAAAGATAATCTAACGAGACTTTCATGTCAAGAATCTTATGAGAATCATGTAGATATTCTCTTACAACTCGCGAAATGTTCGCCGTATATTGTTGAAAATATGATTTATACAGGAAGTCGTAAAAGGTTCATTCGGTGATGGTTTGTCAAAAGATAAACAAAGCAGGGACCGTAACAGTTATGCCTTTTTTCATAAAAGTCAGATGAAAACAGTTATTTTTTGATTTTTATTTTTTTGAACAAACATAACAGTTATTTTTTTATTTTTTTGAACAAAAATAACTATTATTTTTTTCTTTTTATTTGTTCGATCAAAAATAACAGTTATTTTTTGATTTTTATTTTTTTGAACAAAAATAACAGTTATATATTGATTTTTATTTTTTCGAGCAAAAATAAAAGTTAGTGCTGGTTCACACAGGTCAAGTTTGACTCTTCAAGTCTTGAGCTTTTAGGAGAGAGGGGTAAAGAGAATGGAAAGGGGTACATACTTGACCGTACCAGTCAGTTTTTATTTTTCTTTTCTTTTTTCATCCGTAATATAATAAAAAGCTACAAAGTTGAAGGAAAAGAAAACAAAAATTAATTTTGTGCATGAACGTGAACGCAAGTTCAAAAGAAAATTTAAATAAAACTGTTCAAGTAAACTTGACCTGTGTGAACCAGCACTTATTCCCTAAATAAATTTACGTGTTGTAATAATTTAGATGATATTGGAGGCTAAAAAAATCGTCAATTTTCTAAAAAAAAATCAGCAAATCGGCACTTTGCTATTTGCCGAACAAAAAATCGTCAAAATGACGATAAATCGTTAAATCTGCCATAATTTTTTGCTTTTATATCTAAAATAGTTAATTTGATGCAAAATTTTAAAAATATTTAATTGAAAATTATGTCATTAACTTTTATTTATTTATTCAGGTATTGTAACACATATAATTAAATATATTTTTTTTGTTGGTTTTTTTTATTACATCCCGAAGTAGTGGCATCTCTTGCATGTTATTGCAAAAAACATGAAGATCTGGTCGCTATTGAACTTTTTGACACTTGTGGAAAAACTTTTTTTTGTCAACAGTGTAGCCACGTTGTGTGATTCGCGTACTTAAAAGTTTGATTTGTGTCTTTATCCGAGTTAATTTTTCGAACGTTGAGCACTTGATTTCATCATCTATTAAAATGGTATTGGACTTGGATCTCTTCCGTAGTGACAAGGGTGGTAATCCCGATGCTATACGCAAAAATCAAGAATTACGTTTTAAGGATGTGGGTCTTGTGGAGACCGTCATTAGCCAAGATACTGAGTGGCGTCAAAGACGTCATCGTGCCGACAATCTTAATAAGGCAAAAAATGTTTGTAGCAAAGTGATTGGTGAGAAAATGAAGAAAAAGGAACCACAAGGCGATGAAAACGCTGAAGTACCCGCAGAAGTGCAGCAAGAATTGACCGAATTAAATGCAGAGAAATTGGGAGCATTAACGGTGAACCAAATTAAAAAGGTGCGTGTTCTAATTGACCAGGCCATGCTCGAGAATGAAAGACTTCTACAGGAGGCTGAACAAAAACGTAATACAGCTTTACGAGAGGTAGGCAATCATTTGCACGAATCTGTTCCCGTCTCTAACGACGAGGAGGAAAACAAAGTGGAACGCACATATGGCGATTGCACCAAAAAAAGCAAATACTCCCATGTCGATTTAATTGTGATGATTGATGGCATGAATGGTGAAAAAGGTACCGTAGTTTCCGGTGGTCGCGGTTATTTCTTGACCGGAGCGGCAGTATTTTTGGAACAAGCCCTAATCCAACATGCCTTACATTTGTTATATGCTAAAGACTATACTCCTTTATATACTCCCTTCTTTATGCGCAAAGAAGTTATGCAAGAAGTTGCCCAATTATCTCAGTTCGATGAGGAACTTTACAAAGTCATTGGCAAAGGTAGTGAGAAAGCCGAAGAAGGTGTAGTCGATGAAAAGTATTTAATTGCTACCTCTGAACAACCAATTGCTGCCTACCATCGTGATGAATGGTTACCCGAGGCCTCTTTGCCAATCAAATATGCTGGTCTCTCCACCTGTTTTCGCCAAGAAGTTGGCTCACACGGTCGCGATACGCGTGGCATTTTCCGTGTGCATCAATTCGAGAAAATTGAACAATTTGTACTTACCTCTCCTCACGACAACAAGTCGTGGGAAATGATGAATGAAATGATTAACAATGCTGAAACATTCTGCCAATCTTTGGGTATTCCATATCGCATTGTCAATATAGTTTCGGGTGCCCTAAATCACGCTGCTGCTAAGAAACTAGATTTGGAAGCTTGGTTTGCTGGCAGTGGCGCTTTTCGAGAATTGGTATCCTGTTCTAACTGTTTGGACTATCAAGCCAGACGTTTGTTGGTGCGTTTTGGCCAAACCAAAAAAATGAATGCTTCCGTCGATTTCGTCCATATGTTAAATGCAACTATGTGCGCCACCACTCGCGTCATTTGTGCTATTTTAGAAACACATCAAACGGAGACCGGTGTTAGAGTGCCAGAACCTTTAAAGAAATATATGCCAGAAAAATTCCGTGACGAAATTCCATTTGTCAAGCCAGCACCAATTGACGTTGAAGCTGCTTCTGTAGCTAACGCCAAAAAACCCGGCAAGGCTAAGAAAGATGCTGCTGCCGCTTAAGTTTCTCATTACAACAAATAATATCAGTATAGTTTACGTTAAAATTAAATTAAATTGCATTTTTTACTTACATACATAGGTATATATGTATGCTTAATAGTGCAGAAGATTTGGTTGGTGTTTGGTAAGTTATACAGATCTCCTCCCAATCTTCATTTTGCTAAGTAAATAACTTATAATTTTTTTTAAATTCTCTGAGCATTTAAATTATGGTAAAAAATAAATATTATCCCTTAAAAGGATAACAAGAAATAAGGAAGACGAAAAAATACGTATGAATGTTTTTCATTTGTATATTTATATTAATATGGAATATTACTTGAGAAAGGTAAGTGCTTCTAAAACTAGCTATAAAAAATTTAGCTATTTAATATAAAAATAGAGTTATGTATATTAAAAATTTTGACAAGTCGGGTATTTTTGTAATGCTCTTCCAAATGAGTCTACCTAGTGTAAATGTAGCTTGTTACATGCCTATGTATGTAATTAAAAACTTTCCTTGCATCATTTTGTCTTCCCCAACTCGCTCATTTACTTCAATAGTGACATAATTTAAAAAAATTATATTTTGGAGTTAGTGATGTAGAATTATTCTTTATGTTTTTCTATATAATAATTTCCTTATTTGTGTGTTCATCTTTTTTGATGGGCTAGAACATTTTAGCTTATATTAATGCCCCCTAATGACACAGAATGATATTTTTGGACTACGGGTGGAGAATTAAGAGGAAAATGGGTCTGGCAAAATTGTGTTATTTTAAATTTAAGCTAATTTTGAAGCCCCTAAAGACCAATGAAGCTAAGAAATGTCAAGCATATCGTCACCTAAAATGCAAAAGGGCGTAACAACACTTTTTATAATTTTTTTTTTTAATTTTATAGGAACATGTTATTTAGTCTAGTGCATTATGCATTTTAGGTGACGATATGTTCTTGACGTTGGGGCGTACCTTAAAGTTGTTTTTCTTCTTGCCTGGCAGGGACAGCCTTAACAGCTAGTTGTGTATAACATTAATCTTAATATCTTTTGTACTTTACCCGTTTGAAGAGATGTGTCGTTATTTTGCTAAATGGTTAGATCAAATTAAAAACTTTAAACATCTCGAAATGGATTTTTTTGAGTTATGTCACTATAGAAAGGAAATGAGCGATATGTTCAAACCTAACCATAATGGAATATAAATTATTTTTTTTATTATTTTATTATAATTTTATTTATTATTTTATTTTTTTCTAGAGATAATTATGTTTTCTAGAAGTTTCCCGATTCTTTGACTGATTATATTTTAGTTATATAATAACAAGTCGTACTTGTATGTAGCCGACGGACTTATAGTCAGAAATTACACACATATTTACATATCGTCGCAGGAATTAAAGAACGCTGTAACTGACAAAAAATCGAAAATACGTTTTTTTGCATCATTTTTATCAGAAAAAATACTGCGTCGATTGGTCCCGGTCCCATATTTGTAAGATGCAAAAAAAAAAAATTCACTTACGCAAAAAACAAAAAGCTGTAAGCCGCAGAATCACCCGGAATAATAGACTTGAGAGGAAATGTTAAGAGCCAATACATAAAGCGAGAAAAAATAAAAATACGTTTTTAAAATCATGTTCCGAAGTTGTATAGTTTTTGTGATATGAACTTTTTTTCTACTTTCTTTCATACAGGTTTTTTTTGGCTCTGGTGAATATTTTATATTTTGTCAGTTACAGCGTTCTTTAATTCCTGCGAAGATATGTATATAAATTGTTTTTGTGGAACAATTTTTATAAACAATTTCTATTGGCATTCTACTTTTATGCATCCGTAAATATCCATCACTTAACTATTGTGTCTACCAAAAAAAAAAAAATAAAAAAAAATCGAAGTATCCTTGACTACCGAATACAATAAACTTAAACAAGTTGTTTATATTTTCCAAAAAATTGAAGTGAACACAAATTTATATTAAAATTTTACAGATACATAATTTTAAAAATCTTAATAATTAAGAATGACACATCCAAAACGTGATAAATTGACTTCCAATAATAAGGATACACGATGGGATCGCATACGCAAACGTCACTGCACTAATACTTTAACCAATTTAAAATCAGATACTGTTAAAAAATTCATTGAAATTGATTATATAGGAAAGCACCAACAAAATATGATGAATGGGGAAATAAATATTGGAACAAAACTAGATCCTGTCTTGGTAATGAATCTGAGACATGAAATGGTAAGAAATAATTTTTATCTAAAATACTAATTGATATACATAAGTTCTTGTTTTCTTTTTTTAGTTTAAGAAAATACCTCGTAAACTGCCCTTAGCAACGGTTGCTTATTCTAAGAACTTACAACAGTGTAAAGATCATAATGTTGCGGTCGAAGATCATTATATTGAGAACCAGTTGCTTCAATTCCGTATGCATTTGCGTAAGCAACATAAGCTTAACAAGGTCCCTGAGAAAAAGTTGCACTCCTTATTAATCGATAACACGGATATTGTGAAAAGTTTAGAGTCTACTCACAAACATATAGAAGATTTTTATAATACTCCTATAGATGCTTTGCAGGAGGTTCATAATTTATTTACAGAAGAATTAGAAAAACATGTAAAACTAATAAAAAGTGAGGACTTGAGCGAAGGAAAACTTGAGGATTTTGAAGGCAACCAAAAGAATATGGATAACAAAATAAATAATAAAATAAATTTTTTAGAGCAGGACAAAGGAATGAATGAACCAGTAGCTTTTAATTATAAAAAAGGAAGTTTGACTTCCGAAAAAGAGGAAAATTATTTTGATTTTATGGCCGAGCGAATGAATGAAATGAATTTGAACAATGATTTGTTTGATTTACAGTCTGATTTAACTAAAAATCGGCAAAGAACACCCAGTCCTTTAGATAATACAGATGAAATTTTGAAACCCTTGAGAGAAGTAATAGAAGAACAAACAGCTCTTCATTTAAGATGTGTAAGATTTGACGATGAAATTAATGTGTGTAATCTTAAAAGGGAACATTCAACTTGTTCGAATAGTAGTGATGGTATAGATTCTGTAATATCAGATTTAGCAGAGGAAGCGTTAAAAGAATTACAGATGGAAGAAGAGCTAAAACTAAATGAAATACTAGAAGATGAGAATTTAGAAGTTAACGAAAGTATTGACAATTTAACTTTGAATGGATGTTCTCTTTATAGTAGTGAAGAAAATAAAACAGACTTAGTAGTTACCGGTATAGTTGCCCCCTACGGAAAAATTTCTAAAGAAGGACAGGAGAAAACAAGCTATTCCTTCTCTAGCTCTTCTAAGGATGAAGAAGATGACATATATTCAAATAAAGAACAGTCAAAAATTGTGGAAAATTTATTTCAAACTGGAATCCATAATAAAACTTCTATAATGCGTAAATATTTCCTAAAATGGGTTCACTACACTACCATTGAGAAAATCGAAAGGGAACACGTTAATGGAAGAGCAGATCGTGTAAAAAAGATAAATATTTTCTTGGATAAAATACGTATTGAAAAATATCGTTTAAACAAATGCCAAAAAACAAACAGCGAACCGAGAGTAGAGAATGATCACAATAAAAAAATACAGACGAAAGATTGCTTGGAAAATTTAAAAATTAATAAAAAATATAAAAACAAGTAAGTTTGTGTTCTTAAAATTTTAATATTTTTTTAATAATTTATGTATTGCAGAATAAAAGTCCAACAGGATATAATTGATTTGCAGCGGCTTAAACTAGAGCGTCAAGAGCGTATAATCATGGAACTTAAACTACATAAATTGTCCGAAGAAGCTAAAGAGGCACGCCAGGAGCTTAAAAACGAGTTAAAATCTGTAATACGTTCCGGAGATCCCAAATCGAAGGCTAAAGCCAAATGCCTTCAATTAATAGGTAATCTTAAAGATGAAGAAGACGATGATTTTAATAAATTACAAGGTAGGGCTCTTCTAATGCCTAAATTCTTACACAATATGCAAGAGAGGGCGCTAGAGAGAAATATTCGTCATGAACAAGCCAAACAGAGAAGACAGCAACATGAAGCCGAACGAGAGGCTCAAAAATTTGCTTTCGAGGAGGCTAAAGTAAGTATTTTATTTGTCTTTCCCAAACTATTAATATATCAACAATTTACATTTATTAATTTAGCGTCTTGAAGATGAAGAAGCTAAACGATTACGCATTGAAGTCTTAAGAGAAAAACGTCGACAAGAGAAAATGGCCAAAATTATTAAAGAACGTGAACGACAAAAATATTTAGAAGATCAACGTAAAGCTCAAGACTTTTATAGGCGTTATTTGCTTAAATGCATTGGTATGAAGGGTTTTAAACGACTTTTGCAACGCAAAAGAGATAATCTTAAAAAATGTGAGGACTTACGTAAGTCCCTGTATAAGAAGACCTATTTTCAATCATGGTTTAGTTTATATAGCATACTTAAAGCTAGACGCAACAAAAATGCCGATGATTTATATGAAAAAATTTTAAACCGCAAATATATACAAATTTGGTTGCAATATGTACACGAGGAACGTTGTAAATTCAATGTGGCCGTAGACTATAATGAATTCAAATTAACTGAAATCATGTTTCGTCAATGGTGGGCATATACAAAACGTATGAAAATTATTGAAGAGACCAAAATGAAACAGGGTATTTCGCATCATGAATGGTGAGCACAAGTACTTAATTTATGTCTTCAAAACTCTATTTGTAAAATTTAATGGTTACAGGCATTTAAAATGGAAAGTATTGGATTGTTGGCAAAGATTGCCGCAAATTTTACAACTGGAAAAGGAAACCGAAGAAAGAAGACAAAGATGGCGATTAAAGATTTGGGAACTGTTACCCGATTATACGCCTAATAGAGATGATTTTAATTATATTTAAAATTTATTTAAACATTTTCTACCTTTAATAAAAATATTTTTATAACTTAGTTAGTAAAAACTTTTCACTCTTGTTACTTAGAAAAAATATTAAAAATTAAGAATGACGTTTTAGGGTTAAAAAATAGCTTATTATAACTATGTACATATTAATATTGATGTAACATTAGTGGAATTCACGGTTTTCTAATATACCCCTTGTACGCATTAAAGGTTTTTTAAAACTTGATTTAAAGCACAACAACAACAATATGCATACGTTTTAAATTAATTTATTGTTGATGGCGTAAACATAGTAAATTTTAAATGCAAGCATTTTGTTGTGGTTGTGTTTCAAAACAAGATTTACAAGACCTACAAGATGTACAATGTCTACAATAGCAAACCGTGAACTCGATATGATTTTTTTAACAATATTGTTGTCAATAAACCATGGTACATCATGTAGCATAGTTAGGAGTAGTACACTCAATATGATTTAAATCAGAATTGCATTATCACTAGGTGCTGGTTCACACAGGTCAAGTTTGACTCTTCAAGTTTTGAGCTTTTAGGAGAGAGGGGTAAAGAAAGGGCCAATTCCCTTCCCTTTTTTCCTTAAAGCTCAAGACGACGGCTTAAACTTGAAGAGTGTGAACCAGCACTAAATAAAACTACAAAACAATTAGTTTGCACTACCCCAATAAACACTCAAAAATAAAATTTCAAGTGTTTAAAATTTAACTGAAAAAAACTTAGTTCAAACGTATTTTTAAATGCTATTCAAGTTTCAAAATATTTTACTAATATTAACTTGATTTCAAATTCCCATTTTACTGGAGATGCTATTGAAAAAAGTGTAACAAAAGTATAACTCAACCCTTGAAACTTGAAATTCGAATTTGAATACCAATTGCTTTGCACTTGATTTCCAGCAAAATTGTTATTGGGACGTTTTATGTGCTTAAGTGAGGATTGATATTTTTTTCACTAGCACTAAAAAACTTAATTGGTATTGTAAATATTTTTACTATCACTAAACGCAGATTGATTGCATGAAATCTGCACTCAATTCAAATTTTGCAAAATTTGAACTTACAATCCAAAAAGCTCCATTTAAACATAATCTCACCTAAGGACCAAATACACTTGTCAAATACTTGTCCAGCGGGCGAATTCACTGTGTACGTGAGCTTGACGTAATATTCGCCGTCAAGTGTATTTAAAATCGAACAAATTTTCAAAACGAACCTGTAAAGAAAGTAATAAAAATATACTTATTTGTATACTTCATATTTTGAGTAGTATTATCTTTACAAGAAAAACTGCATTTATTTTGTTAATAATTGAAATCTCATTCGATTTCAATTTTACTTGATTTTGATTTCGAAAACATGCCATCTATCATGTTTTACACAAACAAAATGCATGCAGTTTTTTCTATTGTTTCATAGAGAGAGTTTTTAGGCGAAAAAAGAAATAAGAAAGGGGAAAGGTACGGAGATGCTTGTACTCGGTCAGTATCAGGGTTACCGTTGGAAATTTTCGAAAAGGGTCACAAAAAGGGTATTTTCCAGAAAAAGGGGTCAAAAAAAGGGTATTTCAATAAAAAAAGGGTCAAGTTTTTTATTAGCAGTATTTCCCATTTTAATGAACGTAATAAGATCAAGTTTTTTTATAAGCAAACAAAAAAATAATATTTCAGGTAGGAAGAGCTCAAAAAACTTACTGCCTGTTTGTAGAACGCGAGCACAAAAGTGACTCGCGTAACTTACATGTGAAACAAAAAAAAATTTTGAAATTTTGTTTTTGTAAGTTGAACGAGTCACTATTGCGGTCGCGTTCTACAAACAGGCAGGTAATTTTTTATGGAATGCTCTGTCATATTTTAAGCACCTGACAAAATGTTTATTCTTTATCATTATACATAGGTACATAGCTTATTTTTTAATATTTTTTATGTAATTTTCCGATTTAGTGATGTCAAAAAATTTTAGTGTTTGTTTTAAATTTTGCAATCGTTCGCAAATTGTAACCATTTTCGCGATTAAAGCGATTTTTTCCTGTAAGTATCAGATTTTTTAAAGCTTTTACGATTTTTAATAAATATAAGATTTTTTTATCATACCGCTGTTACCAAATATATGGGAATTTCCACTTATTTAGCAATGTTTACCTCTTGTTTTCATTCCTGTTATTGCACTCTTAACACTGTTGATTCAAAAGAAGGCGAAAAGTCCAATACCTTTTGCCATTATTAAGGGCGAATTTTTTTTAATAAAACATGCTACCTACTCTTTATGAGAGCAAAACACCAAATTGCATTTATTTAATAAAATGTAAAATTTTTGTTTTGAAAAGAAACCACCGTAAAAAATAACAAATATTTATATGAGTTATGTTTGCTTTTAGGGAAATTGTACTTTACTATCGAAAATCAAGGAGAAGAAAGCATGGAATTGTAAGTTTATACTTTGATGGCCATTTTCTCAATGTATCGACAAACTCTCTGTTACTTAATGTCAACATAAATTTGTTGGACTGATAAGCTGTCCGTTAACGATTTTGGGTTTCTCAATATACCGACAAAAAACAAAGTTTTCAGCTGGCAACGCCACTCAATATACATGTAAAAGTTGGGAGTCAGCTGATTGAATTTATCTGAACGGCAAATAAAAGGAAAATAAATAATTGGCAGATGAGTGCCGGTTAGCTTTGCGATAAAATCGAAGCAAATGAGACATTGAGAAAACAAAATTTTTTTAATGTGCAGTTTTGCGTTGGGAAAAAAGATAATCGCCTAATGAGAAAATGGCCATGAGTCTGTTCCATATCAAGCAATGCTTACTTCGAAAATATTTGTTTAGCACTTCTGTTCCGCAGTGTTGAGTGTTGACAAAAAACAAAATGTGAGAGCTATTTCCATAAAAGGGTCATAAAGTGTCACAAAATAGGTGATAATGATACAAAAGTATAATTTAAAAAAAGGGTCATAAAAGGTATCAACACCGTCGAAAAAGGGTCAAATTGATACTTTAGTATCACAACGGTAACGCTGGTCAGTATACTTTGTGTTTTTATTCGTATGTAGGTATGTATATGCTAAGGTGACCATACGTACTCTTTTTTAGAGGACAATCCTCTTTTTTAACTGGCTGTCCTCTATAAAATTTGTGTCCTCTTTAATCATCTCTTTTCATAATCTGTCATCTTTGTCCTCTTTATTTTTAAAAGCAAGACCAATATTTGCTTTTATTTTTATAAATTAAAATAAAAATTTTATTTCACGGTGATCAACGGTTTTTTCTGTGCAATCGTATGGAAAATGTTGTGCCATGCTTGTTCTGTTCATACTCCTACTGGACTCTCATACACTTGCAGTATAAAATTTTGAATAATTTTTTGCAATGATTATTAAAGTTTAGTTGTTTTTTTTTTTAAACTAATTTTACTTAAGTAAATGTAAATTTTTATACATCGTCGGCTTAATATGCAAACCTGCTAACTCCCTTTCAACAAATTTTACAGGAAAAACTTTTTATATTTCCTATTTACTGCTTGAGAGGAGAACCAAAAATATAGTTGATTTGACACACTTCAAGACTCAAATTGAAGAATAACTACATGCTGGTCGACGAGGCATATATTTCTCTACCACACGGCATCAAATCTCAATTTACTTAAAAAGTGGATTTCGCAGGTCTGCATATTAAGCCGACGATATGTAATTCTTTTTAAATCTTCTTTACATTTATTAATATGGGAATGTAAATTTGTCTGTAAAATATGTAAAAAAATCTTGAAGTCAAAAAATTTTTTTACGTTTTTTCTTTATGTCCTCTATTTTTATTTTCAAAATCTGGTCGCCTTATATATGCACAACAATTGCTGTATGTAATGTTTTCTCTTTGATTCGCTGTGAATAAAATTGTAGTTGTTTTGAATTGAAAAAAATTTTATTAAACGTATTGGCATCTTCAATAGGGAATTGAAAAGATGCTGAGCATCAAAATGAAAAACATCTAAATTCAGACAATGGAGTCTATGGCATACGCTCAAATGAAACTTAAAAATAAATAGAATTTGCAGAGTTTCTGTAGTTGTGTGTAACGGTGTGTTTTGTGAGTTGAAACTGCAAAATTAGTGCACTACCCCCATCTATGTACAGTAGTCATTTTTCTATAGATAGCTGCCAATACTTTATTTTTAATAAGTTGGCAAGTCCTTTTTTCTTTGCTATTAATACATTTTGTTATGTTATCAGTAATAGCGCTCTTAAAAGATTTTGTCACAACATCATCAACAAGTCAGGTTGGCCGAGCGGTCTAAGGCGCCAGATTTAAGCTCTGGTTCCCGAGAGGGAGCGTGGGTTCGAACCCCACACCTGACAAAATAGATTTTTGTTTTTTTTTATTACATAATTTTTTTTTTTATTAACTATTTGTAGTATAAATTTTATCAGCCGTATTCATAAAAGCTTGTTTATGATTAATTAATCATATTCATTAACGAAAAATAGTCTATTAAACTAAGGCGACCAGATTTTGAAAATTAAAATAGGGGAATAAAGAAAAAAAAATTAAAAATTTATTTGACTTCAAGATTTTTTACAGACAAATTTACATTCCCATATTTATATATGTAAAGTAAATTAAAAAAAATTATTTATTATCGTCGGCTTAATATGCAGCCGCTAAATCCACTTTTTAAGTAAATTTAGATTTTGATGCCGTGTGGTAGAGATATACATATGCCTCGTCGACCAGCATGAAGTTTTTCTTCAATTTTTGTCTTGAAGTGTGTCCAGTCAACTATATTTTTTTTGGTTTTCCTCTCAAGCAGCAAATAAGAAAAATGAAAGGGAGTTTGCAGGTTTGCATATTAGGCCAACGATATATCCATGTTTTTTCCATATGTTTGGATTAGTCCTAGTCCCTTGTGGGCTACACTTTACACGCGTATTTGGACTGGTCCTATTATTTGCAGGGATAATCCAAAATCTTTAATACAAACATACGCAACAATTTTTTTCGTTTTTATGAAATAAATCTGGGTCTTTAAAAAAATTTAAAATGGTGTACATTTTTACTCCTCTTCTTTTATTAGTTCGAAAATTATAGTATCAAACATTGCCTTACCGTACGTTTCCACATGTAAGTAATTACTTGCAAGTACACAGAAAAAATTATTTTTCCAATTCAAACAAAAAATTTGTAGAATCAAACAATTTTTTGTCTAAAATCGGTCCTACAAACAAATTCGCATATTCAAACAATTTATTTGCATTTTGTTTATTGAAAAAAAACGCCGATTTTTTCAAACAAATAATTTTACAGAATCAAACAAAAAGTTTACTGAAATTCATATAAATTTCAAACAAATAATTTTGCTGAATCAAACAAAAAAGTTTTGGCACAAGCAATGACGCGCACACAAGCAAGCACTGTCGGCGAAGATGAAGCAGAGCAGAGCGGCCGGCTGGCTTTGAGACGTATGTTTTTGTTGGAATAATTTTTGAACGAAGTCATATTTATACTTAGTGTTTTTCTTCATCACACACTTTTGCTTTATCCTTTCCTTTGCTAATGAGTCGGCAGACCGATTCGATATGTTTTCCGCCATCATTCTATTTTTGTATTTGATGTATTTAAACAAACTGTTTGAAAAAATTGAATACGGGATTTTGTTTTTTTTTTACCAACTTTGAAACCAACCAAAATTTTATTTTGTTTCTGATAATGTGTTTTTTCAGTTGTTTAAAAAAAATTAAGCGTTTTTTTTTTACCTGCTATTGTTTTTTTACTACAAACTTCGTCACGCTATTTTATCATTTTTCTTATTGCTGTACTTTTTTAAAGCGTTCAAAAATAGACTGCATGTGTTTTTTGTTGTAGTTCTTATATTTCACATAAAGAAGTGTTGCTTACGATCAAATAAAAAAATGCAAAAAGACGACAACATTAAAGAGCGTTAAATATTTCATACAAAATTATGAAAACTTCAAACCAATAGCGCGTTTATTAAATTTTTGAGGAGTTGTCCACATTTTTATTGGTTAAATAAAAATCAAACAAAAATATTGATTGAATCAGTAAAAAAATTTGTAGAAATCAAAAAAATTTTCAAACAAGCGTTTGTTTGAAAATAATTCGGCAATAATTTTTTCTGTGTAGTGTATACGTCCCCAGCGGTAAAACTCAGAAGACCTTCTTACTTCTAACTTCAGGCCTGATTAAAATTTTTTTTAATTTAATTACTATTCTTAGGTAACTGCTAAAGAATGCCTCATAGAAGGCCTCGGCTCTTTGGTATAAAAGATAAGATACACCTTCCACACTCGCTTCTATGAGAAGCGATAAAAGAAGGAGTAACATTTTTTGTTTTGTTATTAATAAGATTTCTGTAAGACGTGTTTTGTTTTTTTTTGCACATACAAAAGCAAAAGAGTTCAGCAGCCGTATTCTGTAATTCGCTTAGCTAAAGCTAAATCTCGATCGCTAAAATGCCTAAGAGAATACAAAATTTAAACTTTTTAGCGATGATATTAAAAGCTAAAATTGCGGCATATTAAATTTGTATGGCATTGCCAAATTTAGCAATGCACCTTACAGTATTGCACTCTTAGCCAAAAATCACTAGATCAACTTTATAGATTTTTAGCGATAGAGATTTAGCTTTAGCGAATTACAGAATACGGCCACAGATCCCTTTATAAAAACAAAGTAACATAGATACTAACATAATAAAATAACTTCCAAATGAAAACAATAATGTAAATCATTTAAGTTGAAGTTGAAAAGAGAAAGAGTGACATTTTGTGTTTTGTTTTTTTTCGCAAAAGCGAAAGAATTCAGATCCCGATATTAAAACAAAGTAACAAAGTAGGTGCATATTAAAATACAAAATAAAAACAATAATGTAAATCATTTTAGTTGAGTTTTGTTCATTAAGGAAACAAAAAATAGTTTACAAATTAAATGAATATAATGAAAATGTTATCTATTATGTATGTATTTATTAATGAATTGTTTTTGATAGCATATAAGCAGGGATTATTCTACAGGCCTCCTTAAATGCCTGCAGCTGAAGGCTTTTTGATAAACCTTTATTAACAACCCTTCAATATGACCTTTAATCAAAGGCATTTTTACAAGAATGGTCTGAAAGGCTTTTTAAGAGCCATTAACTGAAAGGCCTTTTAACCTTTCTTAAAAACCCTTCAAGATAACCTTTTTTTTAAGGCCTTTAGACATTCATTCTCTGGAAAGCCTTCTAAGAGCCATTTATTTGAATGCCTTTTAAGAAGCTCTGGCGAAAGAAAGGAAAGCGGAAGGCCTTCTCCGCAATGACAACGCGTGTAAAAAAGATATGAGTATGGAATGGAGCGAGCAGGCCTTGTTCATCCATCTTTTTCCCGCTGGGATATTATCGAGGAAACAGCCGATTTGCTGAAAACACAAAAATTGTGTGAATTTTAGTGAAAAAGTGGGAGTGTATTGAGTTTTTCGAAAGTGCACTTGCATGTGGAAACGGGGGTACTTATCGGCGCCCATTTGGCCGATATTTTGTTCCATACATAATTGAGTAATACCAATATATCATAATAAAATAAAATTACAATAATTTCCTAAATAGTTTGTGTTTTATTCAAAATCAACATCGGCCCTTGAAATTTAACCACCCTTTATTTCTTTAAAAAACTAATTTACAATTAGCAGTAAAGTTGCCAAAATTAAATAAAAAAAATCCCGGGAATTACCGCACAAATTTCCCGGGACACTAGAACACTACACACAACGTATTGACGAGCCATTGCTTTGTGTGCATTTGTTGAATACTAATCAATTTTGTATCACAGTGCTTTTAAATACCTCACCTTTAGAACAATATTTTTGTATTTAAGAGAGTGAAAATAATAAAAAAAACTTATAAACTGGTTAAGCCACATGTTTTTGGCTAAAATTGTTGTTGCTAACATTCAAGTTTAAGTGCAGCCATTTAAACACTCTCAAACTCTCATATCCCACGTTAAAAATAACAGTTGTCTTTAGATTTTTGATCGCAACGGTTGCTCAAGAAACCTTAACGAACGGCGAAATAAGTTTCATCGCCTGCCATACATAAGTTTTTATAAAGTTCGTAAGATAATTATATTGACTCATTTGTCGAATTATTATTTTTATTTATTATTTTAACAAAAAATAATTCTATACATTCAAAATACATACATACGTAGTACATAAATATTAGAAAAGTTGCTAATTTATAACGTTATTTCAAGTGTCGAAGTGTATAAAATTAAAACATGTTAATTCCAGTATAAAAAGAACAAGTTTATATATGCATATATTCTTTTATCATATCGTGTTTATTTATTCATAAAGAGTTCTTGTGCAAAAATAAGTTTATTGATAACAAAATACCTACATTGTATGTATATAAAATCAATTGTTAAGCTGCTATCGTATAAATATTTTTTAACGCCTTATCGCGTCAGTTGTGTTGTTAAAATACTTCTAGAAAATTGTAAATTTTAAGTGTTTTTATACATTTACAAAATGTCGTCAAAATCTTTAAAATGGCATATTTTACTATTTTTATTCTCATTTATCGTGTTGGCTGATCTTGGTAAGTGTTTTTTTTTTCATTTATATTTTTTCTGGTTTTTGTTTATTTTTTTCCTTTTTACTATCGATTTCGCTCATAAATTATTTACCATCTCTTCTTTGCTGTAAAAGTATCTTTTTTTGTTAATGACTTAAATTGGCAAGAAATGCTTGTTCGAAAACTCTTTTATCCATAAACTTGGAATTTTAATAGTCTTTTTGCTTTTAGAATTAAACAAGGATTGTTTAACGTTAAAATATACTGCGATAAAATATGGTTTTTGTAATTAAATTCCAGGACTTTCATTTAAATTTGCCATTTATTTGCAACTGACAAATTTGGAATTTGGGTTGATTATAAAGGAGTATTAAAATTAATAGTACATATTGCGAAATTTGTGATTTTTTATTTACCATAATATGATATTGTATATGTATTTCAATCAAAATAAGGGAGTTAAATATCACGGAGTTTTTCAATTCCCGTAACGTATACAAATACTTATGGAGGTCTAGAGCTGATATTTTGAGTTTGAGTAAGTGAACTGCCATTAATTTCTAAAGCCATTGACTTAGATTCAGACCGTTACGAAACTGTATAGAGTTAAACTTTCGCACCAGTTTTCACATATACATATGTATTTTAGATAATGACTTGGTTCAGTTCAGCTCTGAACCCTCCATATTAAAAACTATATGTACTTGATTTTGACTTGAATAAAGTAGTTTATAAGTGGAATCTGTTGAAATAAATATGTATAAACAATTGTGGTTGGGGTTTAACCTAAAAAACCAAAATAGGTTTTATCACAGAGTTACGCTGGTACTATTTCGTCAATTAAAAGCAAAGTTGGCAACCGATACCGTCATTAAACCGATACAGCTTATGTTATGCATATAAAATTCAATATTATTATTGACACCGATACGGAAATAACAAAAAACTTAAATAACATCGGAATTGATACCGATACCGCAATAACAAATACTTAAATACAAATTAATTTTGGTTGCCAACATTGATTAAACGCCCAAATTTGAAAATACGAGTTAAGCTGGAGGTCCACACCACGCGTTACTCGCTTTTTCGCAGCATACGCAGCTGTCAAAAAAGTAAAATCTGTGTAGTTATACGTAGTAAGTTACATGCGCAAAAGCGTAGATGCCTTGAGGCGAAAAGTAGGTTTACTTTCTACTTTTGTAAGCGTCACAAGCAGCGTTCGAACAAATCAGCTGATTTTGACAAATTAAATGTTATTTTTACTTGTGCTGCTGCTGCATAAAAAACGTTGCATGTAACTTCAAACTTAGAACGCAAGTAAGGTTATAAAAGCATGCGCTGCGTAGAGGCGAAAACGCGTGGTATGGACCTCCAGCTTAAGACTTGATTTAGACTGAATTTTTATTATGACTTTTTCATAATAAACATCCAGTATAATGAAATAAAGTCCCCAGTATTTTTTGAGATCTGTATTCTTCATTCGTCTTCTAACTATGATTTTGTTCCATGTTATTTCGTATTATTATTAAGTGAAAAATTATGTTTGAAAACTAAAACAAATTATGACCAGGGTTACCGTTGGAAATTTTCGAAAAGGGTCACAAAAAGGGGATTTTCCAGAAAAAGGGGTCAACAAAGGGTATTTCAATAAAAAACAGGGTCAAGTTTTTTATAAGCAGTATTTCCCATTTAAATGAACATAATAATACCAAGTTTTTTTTATAAGCAAACAAAAAAATAATATTTCAGGTAGGAATAGCTCAAAAAACTTAATTTTTTTATGGAATGCTCTGTCCTGTTTTAAACACTTGACAAAAAGTTTATTTTTTATCATTATAGCTAATTTTTTAATACTTTTTATGTAATTTTCCGATTTAGCGATGCCAAAGAAACTTTAGTGTTTGTTTTAAATTTTGCAATCGTTCGCGAATTGTATCCATTTTGTCGATTAAAGCGATTTTTTCCTGTAAGTGTCAGATTTTTAAATCTTTTACGATTTTTAATAAATATAAGACTGCTATCATGCCGCTGTTACCAAATATTTGGGAATTTCCGCTAATTTAGCAATTTTTACCTCTTGTTTTCATTCCTGTTAGGGCACTCTCAACACTGTCGATTCAAAAGGGGGCGAACAAATCAATACCTTTTGCCATTATTAAGGGGAAATTTTTTTGAATAAAACATGCTACTCTTTAAGAGAGCAAAACACCAAATTGCATTTTTTTAATAAAATGTCAAATTTTTGTTTTGAAAAGAAACCAACGTAAAAAATAGCAAATATTTATAACTATAATCAAGGAGAAGAAAGCATGGAATTGTAAGTTTATACTTTGAGTCTGTTCCATATCAAGCAATGCTTATTTCGAAAACAATTGTTTAGCACTTTTGTTCCGTAGTGTTGACAAAAAACAAAATGTGAGAGCTATTTCCATAAAGGGTCAAAAAGTGTCACAAAACAGGTGATAATGATACAAAAGTATAATTTAAAAATAGGGTCATAAAAGGTATCAACACCGTCGAAAAAGGGTCAAATTGATACTTTAGTATCACAACGGTAACGCTGATTATGACAAACGAATTACAAGGTTGAACTTATCGCCCCAATAAAACTACATATTAAAATTTTTTTTTTTAAATATCCATAATATAAGTTCTATTTAAAAAGCACATCTAAACGAATGGATATTCCCAAGATATTTGTCCCGGGTAGAAACCCTAATCAGAATTAAGAAACTTTTGGGCAAGATATCTTATATCCAGTTACAATGAAGACCAAATACTTAGGGTACCAAAGTAGGGAAGGTAATCTTTTTAAGCTTTGCACTAACTAAGGTGGTCCCAGATCTATCACCTCTATTATTACTATATATAAATTTGTCTAACGACGATATGCATTCATCCGCCATGTTCTGCAAATTGTTATCGAGTGAATTTGAAACCAATGGAGATTTTTCGTTTGATTCACCGTAAATTGTCCTGATTTTTAAAGTCGTTCTGGTAAATATTAGTGGAAGTCATAGTATGGTTCATATACAAATTGGAGTATTTTTTATGAAAGTTTAAAATGGAATAGTGTTTTTAAATTTGTTTAAATTTCACATGAATTTTGGTTTCCATAACAAGGCTGAATGTGTTGGTTTAAACCGATTATTACAAGGTCCTTTTGTAACACACGAAAATTATCATCCCAGACTCTATGAGGTATATAGTAGTGCGGAAGGAAAGCGATTCTGAGTGGCAAATATACCTTGGTAAAAAAACGAAGTAGAATTGATTGCCACTTTTCTCGTGATGACACTAAAATAATCGGAAGATGTAGAATGGAATACAATGAAATGGGAACATTTTGTAATGATATGGATTTCTTATACCCTTTGTACACTTGCATACATTTCGGAGGAACGCATGTAAGATGTTGAAAATGTGAAATACGCGTTCACACTTGAAACATCTAACATCTACTATCAATAAAAAATGTCACCATTAAATACTTTTTTTCTACAAAAGTGCCGACATTTTAAAAGATAACACCAAAATGTTTTTCTAATTCATTTTGTTTAATAGTTTTAGCAAAATAAGGCTTGCAAAAAAGGAAAAACTTGAGAAATAGTAACGCTGCTTTCAAAGCAACTTCCATTTTGTCAGTGATGCCACAATAATAACAGAATTGATTTCCACTTTTCTAGTGATGACACTAAAAGAATCGAAAAATGTAAAAAGGAACAAAATGAGATAGTAACATTCTGTAAACATGTTGAACAATTTTGATTTTCAGCCCTATGTATTTCTTATGGAAAAATTTCAACATCTTCGCAAATTGATGATTGATGCTGATATGTTTGAAAATGATATTATAGGCTTTTTACACTTGTTCACATCTTACATCTTATCGCAAAGATGATAACATCTTCCCATAAGAATTGTACAGTGCTTAAAACAACATCTTTTTTCTTCATCTTTAAAATATGTTCCTGTCTCATGTTGTTTCATTCAACATTTTTCGATTATTTTAGTGTCATCACTAGAAAAAACAAATAATTTATTAAAAAGTATATACCATTACTAGAAAAAACAAGTAAGAAAGTATAGTCGGTCAAGCCCGACCATATGATACCCTACACCACAGTATTAAAAAACAGATCATGCTTATATGTCCATATAAATATGGATTTATCAATGTTTATAAAAGTCATTAGAATCGGTTTAAAAGTTTGTGAGAGACAGAAATTGCCCCCTACCTCCCCTTGTGGTCCTATTTCTGAAAAACTGTATAGCTTATGTGTCCATATAGATATGGATCTATATATGTTTTAAATTTCATTAAAATCGGTTTGAGACGCAGAAATTGGCCCTATCTCCCCCCGTGGTCCTATTTTTTTAAAAATACATCCCTTTTTTTGTCCATTAAGATATGGTTATATGTATGTTTTAAATTTCATTAAAATCGGTTTGATAGTTTCTGCGAGGAAGAAATTTCCCCCTATCTTCCCTCGTGGTCCTAAAATTTGGCCCATTTTCAATAGGCTTGGTCCCTGTGCCAATTAGAACTTATGTCCCAAATTTTATAAAATTATCTCCAAAATTGCGACCTGTACTTTGCGCATAAGGTAACCTGGACAGCCAGCCAGCCAGCCTGCCAGCCAGCCGGACGGACATCGTTAGTTCGACTCAGAAAGTTATTCTGAGTCGATCGGTATACTTTAAGGTGGGACTAATATTTAAAGGACTAATATTAAAAGGCGTTACCCACATCAGCGCAAATGCATAATACCCTCTCCACTAGTGGTGTGGGTATAAATACAAACGAGCAGGACAGCAATATCATTTATTTTGTTTTTATTCCCTCTTAAACGTGAAAATAAATATTTTTATGATGAAAGATGTTACAAATGTAAACAAGTTTTTTAATTTTTAGCATCTTCCACGCATTCCTCGAAGACGTGCTCAAGTGTAAAAAGGCTATTCAGTAAATTCAGTAAATTGCTAAAAACTTTCGAATATGTATACAGCAGTATTTTTTTATATTGGTTCCTTTTACTTCTATGAGGAGCATATGGCCACAACAGGATTTGTCCAGTATACTCGATCGGTTGGTAGGTGTTTTTCTTCACTCCAGTGTAGAAGTAGGTTGTTGTTGTTTAACAGCTCGACTTGTGTTGGTGTTGCTGGTTGACAATCTTTGGTCGGTGCATTTTATGCTCAGTGTCGTTCCAGTACGGTTTTCACGGAAACGGTAGACGTGGTTGGGATATTTAAATTTCAGTTTGGCGTTTCCATGTTTCTGATGGTCGTCCTCTTCTTCGGACGGCGTGTGGGTTTTATCCTTTTTCTTGTTACGCAATATCGTTTGATTGTTAACGTAAAGTATGTATGTACTCTTTTGCCCTGCTTTCGATTCCGGCGATTGTTCACTCAAGGTACATTGATGGTGCGCTTTCCATTTAAGAGACGTGGTATCTATAGGACATTTGTATAGTTTCTGGGGCGTATAATTTGCTGAATTCTATCAGATCTCAACTGACCAGAAACCAATGTAGTACTGAAGAAAACAGAAACCCGTCCGAAATTCTTGGGGGAATAATGATATACATAGATGCCGTGTTAGGAGATTATTGTATTCAGAGGAGTCGATACGAAGCTCTATCTCATTGCCGCATTGTTTTAATACGGTGGCTGCTGTCTAAGGTGTTTCTCCTAGGATGTGAGATTGCGAAATGACTGGTATTTAATCCAATTTGCTATTGAGATGTCAAGTAATCTTCTATCTCGACTGCCAGTTGTTCCCTTTCGGGATTTCAGTGTGCTGCTGTAAGAGCTACAAAAGCTTTCCCCTTTATGAAAATTATTTGTATTGCATAAAATTCTAGGAAAAATAATTCTTTTTAAGTTCTTTTTCTAAAATTTTTCTTCTGACCACCTGCTTAACCAGAATTTAAAATGAAGTATAACAAAATTTAACATAATTATTAAGTTAACTTTTAAAAAAATAAAGACATCAACAGTTTATTGACTGTAAAAGTTAGTTATTAAATATTTTAAATATCTTTAATGCATACTTGTATTGTGCGTAATTTTAAATAAGAATTAAAAAAGGCGATAACCTCTTTTCTACATATAATATCAATTAAAATTAAAACTTATTTCTGTTAAACAAATAAAAAAACTCGAATTTTTCTGATAACAATGATTATTTTATATTTATATTTACCCTGCACAACTAGTAGTCAAGGGGGTATACTAAGTTTGTCATTCCACACATTTTTAATATGCATCTCATACCCAATAAAGTATTTACATATGGGGGATTTCATGTCAAGTGACCCAATTTTGAAATCGATGTCTTCCGATTTGGATGAAATTTGCACCAAGGTTAGTCCTATTGGATAGTAGTTTAGACACAAATTTTCAACAAGATCGGTCTAAAAGTTTCTGAGTGAGTGGGGGTCAAAATTTGACATTTTGGCCATAAAGGTGTTCTTTCTTATCCATGTTACTTGTTACCTATTGGTGTTAGCAAAATTTGTCCCAAATAGCTTCGATAGCTAGTTGATCCATCTTTTGAAAAAAATTTTTTTTGTTTTTTTTAAATTTTTATTTTTATTTTTTTTTTTAAATTTAAAACTTTTTTTTATTTTTTTTTTAGCGGGAATGTTTTTTTTTTTTTTTTTTTATTCAAAAGAAAGCTGATGTCTTTTCCTTTAAGGTAGTTTTGGTCCTTTTTGGGATGCATGCGGCTTATGTATAAAAAAAATAATTTCTAACTCTAGACAAGGGTTTTTAAATTTTTAGCATATGCAGTGTTCTTTCCCATGTAACTTATTACGTATTGGTGTTAGCAAAATTTGTCCCAAGTAACTTCGATAGCAATTTTATCAATATTTTGAAAAATAAAATTTTTGTTTTTTTAAAAAATTTTTTAAAACTTTTTTTTTAAATTTAAAAATTTTTTTTTTTAATGTAAAATTTTTTTTTTATATTTTTTTTTTATCCGGAATGTGTTTTTTTTTTTTTTTTTGCTCAAAAGAAAGCTTATGTCTTTTCCTTTAAGGTAGTTTTGGTCGCTTTTTGGGATGCGAGTGGCTTATGTATAAAAAAAAATAATTTCTAACTCTAGACGAGGGTTTTTCAATTTTTAGCATATGCAGTGTTCTTTCCCATCCATGTAACTTATTACGTATTGGTGTTAGCAAAATTTGTCCCAAGTAACTTCGATAGCAATTTGATCAATATTTTGAAAAATAAAATTTTTGTCAGGAATAAAATCACTTTTTTTCTGTACAAATGTTGACAAACAATTCTTTTTTTAATTTTTCCTACATAAAAAAATATACAGTTTTTAGCGCACGTAATACTGAATGTGATTTTTTTTGTCAAAATATCAGGTACCCCAGAGACAAGTGTTTAAATCAGGTGGAAATATTCTATGGCCATTCTCCGAAATACCAGTTAATTTATTATTTTATGACACTTGCCTTTAAAATGTGGGTGGAGAGATAGAAGTTAACAGGTAGTTTTTTAATATTATGTTTAGAAGGTGAAAATTTACAGGTGGCTTATTTTTATTATTATTAGTAATAATTGGTTGAAAAAGGTACTTTATTATTTTTATTATGTAACATGCGGTTAACCCACACTAAGCCCTTCTTCACCTTTATAAAAAAAATTAGACACCTTCATTAGAATGCACTATATGATCTTAAAAAAACTATTTATTGTCATTCTGAAGACTTTCGGTATTCAGTTTTTTTGAAACAGCGTAACAGCTTAGACGTGTGCCGCTGGAACAATCGATGGCACCGCTCAATACCATGCTTTTATACCGCTTGACGATGGAAGACTCAAGTTGAAAAAGTTTTCTGCCTCTACTCAATGCGATTTCTTTCCAAAATCAGCAGCGAAATCAACAGCTAAACGAAGTAACTCCAACAAAGGATTGGCAAAAAAAGCGGAAAATAAGGGCGATACAAAGGGAGGGTGAAAGACTGGGTATTTGAAAATTTGCAAACTTAAACACTTCATCAGCTACAACAAATGTAAAAAAAATTAGGATATAAAAGGATCTAATGTGATGAGGATAAAATTTTATTAAATTGTTTATCTTTTTATTATTATTATTAGAAACTATTATTATTATAATTATATATTAATTTAATTATTATTACAAATTAATAAAAAGAATTTAATTTGTCAACATTTCTACAGAAAAAAAGTGATTTTATTCCTGGGATTAACATATTGTGGGCATTACAGTATCGAAGGTATAAAATAATAATTGGGTTTGTAACATACCGTCGGAAAGGTTAATTTGTCTAGTTTCTTTGCATACGTTTTATTTTTAAGGCTTTAGAAACACTTAAACACAAATAGGAAAAAATTCAAAATAGTGCATATGCTAAAAATTGAAAAAACCATCGTCTAGAGTTAGAAATTATTTTTTTTTATACATAAGCCATTCGCATCCCAAAAAGCGACCAAAACTACCTTAAAGGAAAAGACATAAGCTTTCTTTTGAGCAAAAAAAAAAAAAAAAAACATTCCGGATAAAAAAAAAAATATTAAAAAAAAATTTTACATTAAAAAAAAAATTTTTAAATTTAAAAAAAAAGTTTTAAAAAATTTTTTAAAAATTGAAAAACCCTTGTCTAGAGTTAGAAATAATTTTTTTTAAACATAAGCCGCATGCATCCCAAAAAGGGACCAAAACTACCTTAAAGGAAAAGACATCAGCTTTCTTTTGAATAAAAAAAAAAAAAAAAAAACATTCCCGCTAAAAAAAAAAATAAAAAAAAGTTTTAAATTTAAAAAAAAAAATAAAAAAAAAAATTTTAAAAAAACAAAAAAAAATTTTTTAAAAAGATGGATCAACTAGCTATCGAAGCTACTTGGGACAAATTTTGCTAACACCAATAGGTAATAAGTAACATGGATAAGAAAGAACACCTGTATGGCCAAAATGTCAAATTTTGACCCCCACTAACTCAGAAACTTTTAGACCGATCTTGTTGAAAATTTGTGTCTAAACTACTATCCAATAGGACTAACCTTGGTGCAAATTTCATCCAAATCGGAAGACATTGATTTCAAAATTGGGTCACTTGACATGATTAAGCCATGTCCGTCTGTTAAAATCACGCTCACTTTTGAATGACTCCGCAGAAAAGATAATTGTTATAATTTTATTTAATATTTATTATTTTTTTGAACTTGTATTTTCTTTTTTTTATACCCTCCACCACAATTAGTTGTGAAGAGGGTATATTCAGTTTGTCATTCCGTGTGAAACTTTTTTACTATTCATCTCAGACCCTATAAAGTATATATATTCTGGGTCCTTGAGTAATTTTAAGTCGATTTAGCCATGTCCGTCTGCCTGTCCGTCTGTCCGTCTGTCCGTCTGTTGAAAACACGCTCACTTTCAAAAAACTCAAAAGAAATCAACAAACTTGGTGTCAAATGGCTTGTAGTTATCCTAAGCAGTTTGGGATTGAAATTCAGCAAAATCGGTTCAATAGGATCTGAGCTATGAATCAAAATGTGGAACCACCACCTAAAAAAAATTTATAATTTTGTTACAAAAACTAACATAAATGGTGGAAAAATGCACAGAATGATATTAGATTTCGCAACAATTCGTTTTATTTAACTGGAAATCACGCTGTGAAATTTCGTGAAGATCCGTCAATAATTTACCCTAGGCCCCATATAAGCCTTACTCCCGGAAAACAGTATATTAAGCCTAAAACCCTAACTAACAATGCTATCATTACAAATTTTGGCAAGTCACAGTTACATAGGACTAGAAATTAAACTGTTAAGTTTCGTGAAGATCGGTCCATAATTTACCATAGGCCCCATATAAAACCTACTTCCGGAAAACAACTTAGTACGCCTAAAAACGTAAAAAATAATGCTATCATAACAAAATTTGGTACATCAAAGTTTTATAGAACTAAAAATAAATCTTTGAAATTTCGTGAAGATCGGTTCATAATTTACCATAGGCCCCATATAAACTTTACTCCCGTAAAACAACTTAGTACGCCTTAAAACGTAAAAAATAATGCTATCATAACAAAATTTGGTACATCAAAGTTTTATTGGACAAGAAATAAAATTGTGTAATTTCGTGAAGATCGGTCCATAATTTACCCTGGGCCCCATATATACCCTACTCCCGGAAAACAGTTTAGTACGCCTAAATCCGTAAAAAATAATGCTATCATAACCCTAGGCCCCATAGAAACCCTTACACAGGAAAACAGTTTAGTACATCATATGCTATCATAACCCTAGGCCCCATAGAAACCCTTATACAGGAAAACAGTTTAGTACGCCTACACTAACAAATTGTCACAGTTTAAGATAATATTAATAAATATACATCATACAGATATTACTCCTTAAACATTCGATCTGTCGGTGGAGGGTATCAAAGATTCGGCACAGCCGAATATAGCACTCTAACTTGTTTCTTTTAAGTTTTTATTATTTTTTATATTTTTTGATTGCATGTTTTATTTACTTTTAATACCCTCCACCACAATTAGTTGTGAAGAGGGTATATTAAGTTTGTCATTCCGTGTGAAACTTTTTTATTATTCATCTCAGACCCCATAAAGTATATATATTCTGGGTCCTTGAGTAAGTCGATTTAGCCATGTCCGTCTGTCTGTCCGTCTGTTGAAAACACGATCACTTTCGAACAACTCAAAAGAAATGAACAAACTTGGTGCCAACTTGCTTGTAGTTATCCTAAGCAGTTTGGGATTGAAATCCAGCAAAATCGGTTCAGTAGGACCAGAGCTATGAATCAAAATATGGAATCACCACCTAAAAAAATTGATAATTTTGTTACAAAAAATAACATAAATGCTGGAACAAGGCACGGAATGAGATCGTGAAGATCCGTCCATAATTTACCCTAAGCCCCATATAAACACTACTCCCGGAAAACAGTTTAGTACGCCTTAAACCGTAAAAAATAATGCCAGCGTAACAAAATTTGTTACGTAACAGTTTTTTAGGACTAGAAATAACACTGTGAAGTTTCGTGACGATCGGTCCATAATTAACCCTAGGCCCCATAGAAACCCTACTGCCGGAAAACAGTTTAGAACACCTAAAACCATAATTAATAATGCTATCATAACATAAATTGGTACGTCACAGTTTTAAAGGACTAGAAATGACGCTGTGAAATTTTGTGATGATCGGTCCATAATTTACCATAGGCCCCATATAAACCCTACTACCGGAAAACAGTTTAGTCGCCTAAAACCATAATTAATAATGCTATCATAACAGAAATTGGTACGTCACAGTTTTAAAGGACTAGAAATTACGCTGTGAAATTTCGTGATGATCGGTCCATAATTTACCATAGGCCCCATATAAACCCTACTACCGGAAACAGTTTAGTCGCCTAAAACCATAATTAAAAACAAATCGTCACAGTTTAAGATAATAATAATAAATAAACATCATACAGATATTACTCCTTAAACATTCGAACTGTCGGTGGAGGGTATCAAAGATTCGGCACAGCCGAATATATCACTCTAACTTGTTTTCTTAAATTTTTGTTTTTAATTTTCTTTTAAATGTTTTCCAAACAAGTTGAAATCATAACAACATAACATAAACAATGTTTTCGGCGCTGAAATACGCTTTATAACTGTTTTCTCGCATTCAATCAGCTTTGCGCTCTGGCCAGCTCGGCGCCCACTATGACCTGTTCGCGCTTATTTGTACTAACTTGTTTAGTACCAGTTTTCTCGCATTGGTTCACGCAATAAGCGTTAGTCGGCTCGGCAACAAGCGGCCACTCTGTACGCATCCTAAGACGCATAAAATGCTAAAAAAAAATGTCTATATATATTGAAATTTGGTGGAATTTATTTTTTTATGACTAAAAATCGCTCTACCAAATATTGTGATGAACGAATCATAACATACGATAGCTCCAATATAGAATCCCCTCCTAAATACCACTAATGATAGCCTATTTAACTTGAGCACATCTTAGAGGAATGCGTGGATGTGGAAATTTGAAAAAATGATGTTACAAATGCTAATCTTTCATCTTTCATCATAAAAATATTAATATTCACGTGAAAGGGCGTAAAAAACTTATTAGTGATATTGCTGTCCTGCTCTTTTGTATTTTTTTCTAACGATGGTATATACTTTTTAACAAAATATTGGTTTTTTTTAGTGATGACACTAAAATAATCAAAAGATGTTAAATGAAACAACTTGAGTTAGGAACATCTTTTAATGATGAAGCAAGATGCTGATTTTTAGCCTTGTACAATTCTTATGGCAAGATGTTATCATCCTTGCGATGTGAGCAAGTGTAAAAAGTCATAATAATATTTTTGAAACAAATTATGATATTTCATTGTGTATTATAGTTTTTGGGCTAGCCTGACACCGCAGCGAACTATAATACTGTAAGCTAATTTTTTATAAAGATTGGTTTATAATTTATAGTTCCCATAGAAAGCCTACTGCTGAAGTATTCAAATTCTCAGTGGAGGGTATCAAACATTCGGCACAGCCGAATATAGCACTCTTACTTGTTTTTATTTTGTCAATTGCCGGTGGCTGGCAAATACAATTTATACAATAAATATTTAAACAATTGACAATCAAAAATACTCAAAATGTAAATATATATGAGTCACATGAAAAGCGTTTAATTTGAATATTTAAAAACCAATAAAAATCTAAAGAAAACATTAAAATGCCTCTATTTTTTAAACAAACAGTAGTCAATAAATTATGGCTGCCTTTAGAGACAAGAAAAAACACAAAGTGTGTATACAAGTTAACATTATTTAGAACAAGAAAGACTTAAAAAAGATGTGACCAAAAATGATTTGGATATGCAACAGGTGTTGGAATTTAAAAAAAAGATTCCAACGTAAATCAAATTACAAACAAGTTCTTACTTTTATTGGTTTAAAAAAAATCCGATTTGCATTGACTTGACCAAAAAACATAAATCAGTTTTTATATATTCAAATTGAATATTAATGTTCTATTAAATATAAATAACCTTAAGATACCTGTTTTCTAATTATGCATAACAAAAAAAGATAACAATTTGTATAAACTATTTCTAATTCTTTGAATTCAAATGCATGTTTGCATTTGAAAATGTTTTAATGCCTATTTTTAGAGAAAGCTGTTTTTTTATTAGATAAATATTTACTTTAACCCGATTTCAATTAATAAAACGTCATATTCAAATAAGCCCACCTTTTTACTATTTAATCGACTCAGAATCATTTACGTTATACCTTTTTATATAAAGAATGAACACAACAAAGTGTTTTATAAACCTCTTACGTATTTTTTTTTAAAAGCACATTCATTTCTTTTTGATGTTACAAATACCGGTAGCCATCGGGGACAAAGATGACTGGTAAGTTATTTCTGTAGTTTTCATGGGTAACCACGTATGTTTTAAAATCAATTTTTCAAAAGAGCCGAAAACCCATTATAGATTAAACTATGGGCTAGGTATTAAACTTGGTTATGAGGTTAAAAAATAGGAATTGGTCTATCTTTTTTCAAAAATTATCGTTACCATTAAAGAGCGTTAAAAATTAAGCAAATTGGCATCAACATCTCAAAATCAAAAAATATGTACATACGCGGTTGCCCATTAAAACCACAGATTTATGAGGAGCACATAGTGGCTATGGTTTATTCTTAAAATGCAGAGCTATGTAGATGCCGACTTGTTGACCTCGGCTTCACCAGTGAGGGAAACTATCTTTACGGTTTTGTTGTGGTTATTGCTGTTTTGGATATCCGTTCTGTCTCTTGGTTCTTTATGCGAATGATTGTTTCGTGTGTGGCAGCTGATTCGGCCAAAATCCAAAACTGACCGATTTCTGGGGTTAAAGAATTTCTTGAGATCACGGCTGACCAGAGATATAATCTGGTACCCACGGGATTAAGAAGCCTCCGGTCTGACAAATGGTTGAAACCTCCGTTAGTATACTTTTTGCGAAATATGCTCCCGGTCTTTCAGGGACATTGTCTTTGCGGAAGTTTCGCCTGGTTTAACACCAATGTGGATTGGATCGACCATGATATTAGGCCATGTTAAGCCTTTTCAAAACCCAAATATTTGGAGATCAACTGATTGCAGTTTTGGCCTTGGTTTAGCCTGACTGATGGTATGGCCCCTCAGGTATAATCTCAATTGTGGTTCTAGATCCAAATCGCGAGAAGAATGTCATTTCGGTATGGAGTTGCACATTCTAATCAGCTGCCGTGACCCGAAGGTAAAGTAATGCAAAAATGCTTGACTTCGAATTGGTACTCAGCCATGACATTTTTCATATGTGGGGGCCTTAAGGGACCCATTGTAGTCAACCACAGTTAAGAGCACCATGATTATAGGCAATCTGTTGGTAGATATCTTTTTGAGCTGTTGATTTTTAACGATGCAGGGGTAACTGAATGTGTAAGGCACACGGGACACGGTTGTTGCATTGTTTCCACTGAGTAGTAAAAATAACGAAGTGTTACCGAGATAAAAACAAAAAAAAAAAAAAAAAATTGATTTCATTAAATAAAATTGTGATATAAATTAAAAAATAATTCAATTTGCAACAGTAAACAAATTAAAAGCATCGATGAAATATTTTTTGATATGTACATATTAATAACATTTTCTGCAATAATGTTTGTTGTTTATATAAGTAAACGTTTAATTCACTTGATTAGATTTTTAATAAAAACTGATTTTATTTTTGATTAAAGGTTTAAAAAATGGCGAGAATATTTTCTGTGTACTTTAAAATTGTACTCCCAAAAATTATTTCGTTTCGAATAAATCGTTTGTAAATTCAATTTCGAAATTCGAGTAAAATAAACACAAGAATCCCATCTTGTATTTTCCATTGGATTTCTAAATATTTCTGAAATTTTTTGTTGCGCAGTGTTATTTATCTTTTTTTTTCATTTAAAGAGCAACTATTTTTTCCAGGCACTATATAAATTTATCTTAAACTTAGTATAAATAAAATATTTCTCTGAAATGAAAATTTATAAAAATTCGCGTTAAAATGGGCTTTCATTACTTTCATTAATAAACAAGATAATTAAAGTACATTTCATTGGAAAATTTTATAAAATGGGTTAAAGTTATTATTTAGTGCGCAAATTTTCACTTTTCTGGCACCCAACAAGATCCTTTATTAACGCAGCTAGAAATAAAATTCAACAATTTTTAATCGATCATAACTCCCATAAAACACCCATTATCTTGTTATCGCCACACTAAAGAGATCAACATTAATTTTACAAATATTTTGAGGGATGGTTCAAAAGTTACTCTTTATAAACTACACCAATTTTCATTGAAATTAAGAATTTAAATTTGAAATTGAGAAAATTACCATTGCAATTGAGAATTTCAATTTTAAACTAAAAATATTGAGAAATTTTTTTTTGAAATGGAGAAAATTCCAATGAAATTCAGGAACTAAAGGCTCAGTTAGCCGGGAGTAACAGCAGCGTTGCAAATCAGCCGTTTCATTTTGTTGTATGTAAAGCAATTAAAACGATTACAGTTAGCAGTAAGATGTAACGTCTCAATCTGTAAGAAATAGATTGGTCTTACTTTTTTACGGTAAGGTTACTGTTACTGTTACTCCCGGCTAACTGAGCCTAAAATATTTGAAATATATAATTTCAAATTGTGGTCATTTCAAATGAAATTGACAAAATTTAATCTCTTATTATACTCATACAACAAACAAACAAAATACAACATAAAGATCTAGAAATGCAGATAAATTCAAATCGTAGTATGCATTATTAAATCTTTGTTTTAGGGCGATTCCAAAAGTTTTTAATCAAGAGGATGAATAAGCGACTCCACTCCTGTAAATTCAAATATACCACTGGATGTTGCTTCAAAAACTCCTTTCGATGATACCAAATTTTATTTATGTCTCTTGGAGCAAAGTACAAAAAAATTCGAAATACTGAAAAAATACCTTTTTTTTAAATGGTCCAGCACACGGATGGTCAACGCTAGAACCGAAAAATTTTGGGAATTATCATAAAACATATCAAGCTTCATTTTCAGAGGGGTAACAAAATCACTTTTTTTTTAAGTAGCTCTACTGTACATTAGGGCAATAACCAAATTTTTGGCATAGTACCACGGAGTGGCCAAGAATGTTTTAGTAGTGAAAACACCTGTCTCCCGTCGTTTTGCGAAAAAAACCTCACGTAGGGAACCAAATTTCTAAAAACTTCCAAGAAATTTTGAACCGCGATGAATTGTAAACCGTACGAAAATTTTTAAATCTAAAGCAGTGGATAAATTCCAAAATAGCATTTAAGTGATACGTATAGGAATATATACAAATATCGGGTGCATATTTTTTAAAATTTCCGTGAGATAAAAATGGTTGTTTTCAAACTTCAACACGATCCCTGCGTGAACTTTTTTAACAATCCGAAAAAATTATCATATTTTTTATTAATAACTTTTAATGTTATGCCCTACAGTACATATCCTAAACAATACAAATATTTTTGTTTTGACCACTTCTCTTGGTCTTGCAGCTGGAGCTATCTTACCTTCGCTGCATTTGGAAAATGCCAGTAGCTTCTGTTGAGTAGCAACAGCCTACCAAGGGAGGGTTCTCTTCAGGCCAAACTTTCCCACAAATGGTGGTAAATCAGCGGCTTAGTATGATTTCAGGGTCCCCCTTCCCGCGACAGTTGATAGTAAAACACAACCACAACGTTATGGCCGAAGGAGTACTGTTAGCGTACTGGCGAAACTTTCGCAAATATAATCTCCCTGAAAGACATCATTTCTCACCAAAAGCATACTAACGGAAGTCTCAAACAATAATCTGTCCTATACCGTTTCAACGGGTGCTTCTGACTCTACTGGTACCAGATGGGATCATTGATCAGACGCGATGGCAGGAAGCAGTGAAGGTCTTTTGAGATCTGTCAATTTTGGATTTTAACCGAATCCGAGGTATTGACTGCATCAAAAGGTGAAACAACCTTAATACGATCCCTAAATCCCTGGTAGGCTAACAAATGACGGCCAATTCGACAGATGTAGCATTAACAATATACTTTCAAACATCAAAATTATTTTCCATAGTACATTGATTTCGTCATAAAATTTCATCACATTAAATTTTTTTTAGACCTAGCAGATTTAAAATTAACCATAGAGTCCACATACGGCCCTTTAGATAATCCTTTAGTCTAAATTCGCCGGCGGTTTTAGCTGTTTAAAACTAAAAAAACTTTTTTACCTCTTTTAAAGCCTTTTGCTTCATTCTCTTTTTTGTTAATTTTCAGGTCTGGCAGGTCCAACAATTGTAAAGGATGATGAGATTATCGAAAGTCTGGAAGAAATTGATGATCTTAATAAAAATAACTCAGTGTTAAGGGTAAGTTCTTCAAGTAGTGGTTTTAATTAAAAAATTAACCGCTTCCATTGCAAAAGTTATAATAATTTATGGATAAAGAGTCATACTGGTTTTAATATTTCAATTCGGCACACTTTTTTAACTTCCTTAAAAGATCAAAAATACTTAAAACAAATTTTAGTACATCCTCCTGAGATGGAACGTGTTTAAAATTTAATTCAAATATTTGTAAATTGAAAACCCCAAATGAGTCACAAAAATATTAAAAGTGTGTATTTTACAAAAGTATAAAATAAAGTGATTTACCGTAATTCAGTTTCACAACGTTTAAGAATTAAACCTCACAACTAAAATTCCAAAGAATTTGATTAAAAAAAAATTTAATTGATGACGAAATGAAAGGGGTTTGTTCAACGTCAAATGATTCATAAATCGGTAGTCGAGTAGATAATAAACCAAACCAACTTCATAGTAGTATGTGAGGGAATCTCTAAGTAAATATTTAAATTAAAAATATACGTTATAGTTTTTATTCGCTTAACAAATTTTTCAGATTAAATTTAATTTAGTAAATAAACGAGCTTCGCATTTATTTTGCTACATTTAATAATTGATGTCATTTGAAGAAATTCAAATACATTTTTAATGAATGTCACGATTTTTGTCTGAAATTATACAAAATAAAAATTGCCGTAGAAAAAGTTATACGTGCTTTTATATGTAAGGTGCTTTTTTTGTATAATTGTTTTAACTTTATTAGATTTTTAATAAGTTTTAAAAATATATTAGTTTTAAAAATGTTTGTTTAAAATAACAAACATAATTAAAATGAGCCGTGGGCGGCCAATCGTAAAAATAATATAAAATTTTTGAATTATTGATCGGAATTTTAAATTTGATGTGAAAGAGACAAAAATTCAATTTTAATAAAAGGAGTTTTGCAAATTGACAATTATGACTTAAAAATATTTTTATTGCAATGCATCTGCAAACTATGCGACACTAACCTGCAACAATGTTCATATTTTATTTTGTTTAACAATTAAATTTCAATTTACACAATATATGTATTAGAGGAGAATAAATTGTTGCTCGATTTCTCTATAGCCTTGTCTTCAATCTTCTGTTTCGTGAAATAGTTCTGTGCAACATATTTTATAGTGGGAACAAACACTATTCCGAAAACAGTTTAAAGGACTCGTTGCTCTTACGTAAACGTATTCGTTGTGGATCAGCTGTCCCATTTTTCCGTAACAAGCTTATATATAAATAAGTTATCTCAGTGTTCAAACAGAACAGCGTTGATACCACATTTTGCATACAATTTTGATTTGACAAATTTTTATGTCTTCGAAAGCCGTTGTAAAATAAAATCTATTTTATTTTAAAAACGTTTTTTCTTTTGCTCTCAAATACACTGATAAAAAAGGCGTCATAACGCTGTATTTGTATTTTGACATCAGTTATGTGACAATTGTTTTCGTTTTAGACGAAAAGTGTCATATTATTGTGATGTCAGCCTTAACATCACTTGGGCAGATTGTCATTAGGTGAAAATATGTCATCAATGCGATGACACATCGGCGTCACAGAAATGATGAATCGGAGTCAGTTCAATAAAAAAATGTCATCAGTTCGTTGACTCAGTAGCATCGGTGAAATAACTCATTAGGCTCAATTTAATGAAAAACTGTTATTAAATTAAGTCATTGGGATTTGACTTAAGTCAAAGTGAGAGAATATTATTATTTACTTACCCGTAACACATGTTTGTTTCACTTTTGTTGTATTCCGCCCATTTTTTGCAGAATAACTCTAAATTATAAGAGACCAGCCAGACATGGCTTTTGTAATCATTCTACTTTCGAAATTTTGATGTATTTAACTAAATAAACAAATAGAATATGGGTAAATCCAAAGTGTTGAACGTGACAGTCGTACGCATCAAAAATTCAATAACATTTTAAGCAAAAAATATTTTTACGTTTTCTTAACCCTTAATTTATAGCACTAAGAAAGCACTGCTATTTATGCTAAAGTTTATGAAGGGCGCGATTCTAGGTCAAAGATAATGGCGAAAGAAGTAGCAGTTCGAACGTGAAAAAACAGAAGTAGTCTTTTTGGCCATGTATAAAAAGGCGTATTTCCGCGAAACCTGGCACTATTTTTCAGTCAAACTACTTTCAGAATTTTACGTAGCAATGTAACATTAAAATGTCTTTGGTTTGATTCCAAAATCTTCTTTATTTTCTTTTTTTTAAGCCAAAATCTGGGTCGATACGTGACATTTCGAACGTGAAATTTTTTCCATAATAATTTAACTGAATAATGACTAAAACAAAATAAAAATTTACCGTTAATCCGAATAACATATTTCTCTTTGAACTCTTCCATAGATTACTGACCATGTAAGAATATTTTTTTTGGAATACTTTTTTATCAAATATCACCTCTTTTCAGGAAGATAATATTAAAGAAAATCTACAATAAAAAATTCTCACTAATAAGATATTACGTTTGCACAACTTTGCAGTCTGATTGTTCATCTAAGTGAACAAATTTATGGGTAAATTTATAAAATTAGTAAAATCTAAATATTTCTCTATACGAATATCGTAAAATAATCAGCTTTTAATAACTATTAAATTTTCGGTCACGGTCGACCTTTTGACGGATATGCCCATATGGGAATTGTTGCTTCTTATTTACACAAAATGTGGCATCGAAAAGATGTCACTGCAGCCATAGCATATGTAGATGAGGCATAAAATATGACAGAACTTTATGACGACGTTCGTCATTGGATTGATGCCACTTTTTGCCTCATTGATGCCATTTATAACTAATAGCATTTGTCACAATTCTGATGTTAGGGCATCATCAATATAAATGTATATTCATTTTTCTATGAGTGTAGTTTGCATTTGAATACTTAAATTTTTCTTAAACCGAAATTTACTTCAATTCTCTTTCGTTATTTTATAGTCATTATGGCGTCATATTAAAAAATTTAACACACACTGTCTGAATGTTATGCTGGGTACACACAGTGCAATCTACATGCAATCTGTTTCAATGCAACCTTAAAATATCAAAGTGTTTTGATGTTGATGCAATCTATAATGAATGAAAATGAATTTAATTCACAAGATTGCGTAAATGCGTTGCATAGTGTGTACCCAGCATAAGCAACGAGTTCAAAAGACTTGCTTCAAGAAAATTTGATGTGTGTAAAAGCAGACATAGAGGCAATTATTCCCTTACGCTGGGTCTCCACGTAGCAATTTTTATTGCTAAGTACACGCAATAACGTCGGCAGAACAATGGAGCAATAATTGCTGACCATATTGCTGGAGAACACGTGAAATTGCTTTGCCATAAACAAACGTACAGAGAAATGAAATGTCAGATAAATGACAGCTCATTTTACAGCAGATTACTAAGCAATAATTGCTCAGGCAATAAGAAGAGCAATCATTGCGCAATGGATTGCCACTCATGCAATCAAATTTGACGTTTGCCGCAATAAATATTGCTACGTGGAGACCCGGTGTTAACAACGCTAACAAACTTTCAATAAATTTCATACATTTTGTAAACAAAGAAAAATAATGACAAAAGAAAAAGAGCTTATTAAAACAATAGAGCTGCCAACGTAGCAGGTTTTTTGTAAGGGAGATACTTAAAAGTTTCGCTCACCATCTCGCTTACGAAAGTCTGGGATCACACTATGAAAGTTATATTTCAGAAAGTCTGAGTTTATTGGTGAGAGGGGAAGAGAAAATGCTATTATTCTCTCCCCTCTCACCAATAAACTTGGACTTTCTGAAAGAAAACTTTCAGCTGTAAAAGAAGCTAAGAAGATGTAAGAGAAGCTTTACTAAGCGAAGGCTGTATTTGGTATTCCATAGAGGAGAAAATCCTTGAGCCCAAAAACGTTTTCGTTATAAATGTACAAATGAAAAATCCGCCTAAAAGTATATTTAGGGCTTTATTTCATAACGATTTTTTGGAGGATTATTTCATATGAAATAAGTCCCCAAAAATAAGAAAAAAGTTCTCAAGAAACGCTGTTGTTTCATTCTGTGTATTTTTGGACCTTATTTAATTTTAGTTTTGGGAACTTATTTTATGACGACCCATTAATATGTAGTAAAGCCTAGATTACACTATCTCACAAGTCTTACGTATTCCATAATACTTTGTGTGATAGAAATCTAATGAGTTTTGTTGCGACTGTCAAAAAATCTAATGTAACATGACAGTTTGTGTTCACACCATCACACAAAGTATAAACACTCACACATGAAAAAAAATGCAACCCTGATCCAATGAAAAGTATTATTGTTTAGAAATTTTTCAAAAAACGATGAAGTCGTATGGGATGTCAAAATTTTTTCATAATACTTGTCATTTTCGTGACACATTGTATTCACACTATCACACTTTGTCATATTACTTGAGATTTTGACATGTATTAATACAAAGTATAATAGTGTAATCTAGCCTTAAACAATACACACAAAAATAATTCATGTGAAAACCTGTTAATAAAAATACAATGCTTTGCATTTTTTTAAAAACAATTTAGTTTTATTACTTTATTATTTATTAGTTTTATTATTTAAGAGGTTGTCTAGGAGGAAGTACGATTTAAAGGTGTCTCTTCCCACTTCGAATTACAAAAAAAAAAAAAACGAATTTACCAAAAGATTAAAATGATTTTTGCCAATAAAAACATATTTCTCAAGGGATTAGCCGTTTATTTCGAATTGGTGAGGATTTTAAATTAACGTGGTACGAATTATCGCGGTTTGACTGTTTTATGTTTAGAGAGCTGTTAATGGAAACAATTTATAATGGTCTTTTGGATCTTATAAGACCGCAAAAAGAAATCATAATAATAATCAATTAAATTCTACATAAAGCAAAGCCGAGATTATTAAAACAGAAATTTTGGAATGATGAAGAATCTTGGTTTCTTACAAATAAATAGGTTAAAATAAATTTCTTTTTAAAGTTTTAAAGCAAACGTAGTCAAGAAACTTGGAACAAATCGGATTATTATTTTTGTTAGAAATTTTGTATTGAGTGCAACTTTTTTTACGATTGTGTTGCGAAAAAGAAACTTAACAGATATTTATGAAAAAATTACAATAACAATAAATAATTACGTTTAATTATTGTACAAAAAGATTTAATGTTTGTGTAATTGTTTTCTGTTTAAGTTTTATTTTAAAAAGATTATAATCAAGAACAGATAATTTCGAAATATTTAGTGTGTTCATATACATATGAATGAATGGGCTTTATGACTTTTTGATAAGAAAGATGTAAACATAAGTAAATACAACGTTATCTTAAAAAACAATAATTTTGCTGTCAAATTAAGAAGTGAATATTTTCTGAAGATTTCGAAAGATGCCCTACAAATAAGAATTTTACATACAAAACTTTTTTAAATTGTAAATTAAAGACCAATTAAGACATATGAAAAGTATCTTTCCATCTTGTTACCCTACACCACCAATGGTGAGGAGGATATTTTGCGTTTGTGCTGCAGTGTTTTCGGCATTAAAATCGACTAAGTGATTCTGAATTTTGTTAAGAGCAAATGGGTAAATTCACCTTTAAAGGTTATTGTGTTAACCGATTTTAAAAGAAAATTTGAGTTATAAACTGAAAATAATTTTGTTTTTATAAGGATTTGTCTATTTCAGTATTGCCAATTTAGCCATTTAGTGGCTAGATTTAGCCATTTTTCACCCTGTTTAGACATTAAAAAATTAATTTAGCCATTAGCCATTTTTTTTTTTAGCAATTTTTCAACTTGTTAAGCCATACATTTTTTTTGCCGTTTTTCTTTTAAAGGAATAACTTTTATTTTATTATAAAAATTTATAAAAGTAAAATAAACATTTTGAACATTTAAAACGCCTTAAATTTAAATCACAACTTTTACAAATGTTGAAAATCGCTATAAACTATGACGCTAGAACATCTTTCAAAATAAAGGAACAGTATTCCACTATTAAATTTACAAAACGGATCAACACAACCATCGCTATTTCTTTCTGGTTGCAAGTATTTCAATAAAGGGATGCAGGCGATAACAATTGTTTAAGAAATTTCAGAATATACTATAAAGTTGTTCTCACTTCCATGGTATAATGCTGAAGTAGAGAGGGGGTTTAGCCAAGTAAACATCGTTAAAAGTAATTTCAGAAATAGGTTACATTAAGCAACCGTTAATTCGATTTTATCAATTAGGTAAATATTTATACCATAACAATACAATATTTATACCACCACCACCACAATAGTGGAGATGGTACTATGCGTTTGTGCTGATGTCTGTACCACCTTAAAATATTGGTCCTTAGCCCATCTTTACGTATATCGATTGACTCAGAACCACTTTCTGTGTCTAATTAACGATGTTTGTCCGGCTGGCTGGCTGCCCATGTAAACCTTGTGCGCAAAGTACAGGTCGCAATTTAGAGATGTGTAGGGCATCATAAAGACGGGTTTAACCTGGACTCAAAAGGTTGGGTAAATGCCCAGTAAAAAAAATTTGGGTTTTTTGAAGCACTTAAGAGAAAAAGCGCATAATCGAGCGCTTCAATAAAAGAGCTTTTATAAAGCAGTAAATGATATAGAATAAAATGTACAAAAAGCTGCTATTTTAGTGCTGACAACGAAGAAGGTTGCAAACCGAAAAAATAAAAATATGCGAAAATGATTGGAAAAAGGCATTTAAACAAAAGTAAAAGCAAAACATGAATGAATATGTTAATATAGTAAGCCCCTAAAAAGCACTTTAGGAGTGCTTTGTTTCCATGTTAAAAGAAGCGCTTATTGTCAGCAGAAAATAGTCCTCCAAACCGGGAACACCCCATACAAAAATCAGGCATCCCATCAGCAGGTTTGAAGCGATTTGTCGTATGAATTCATACGCAAAACCTGCTCCTTTTGGTGCACATTTTTTACTGGGTGTTGTCGTGACAATGATTTACCTTCAAATTATTTAAAACTTATGATTATTTGAAACTAATGAGTGATTCCTATGAGATGAACAATAACGACATCGAATTTTTCGATGATTTAATTCTTTAATATTAATTTACGTTTATTCTTATTTAACAAATTAATCTTACCTCATAATTTCATCGTAAACAACTTGAAATAATTTAATTATTTTTTTTTTTTGTTATTTAATTTTAATGTATTTTTATTTAAAAAAGCTTTTAGCCATTTTTTTAGCCCATTTTTAGCCATTTTTTTCCGTAAATTTAGCCATTTTTGGTCACCAAGTTTTGGCAACACTGGTTTTTTTTTACATCCAACACCTAAGTTGAAAAGTTTGTCCCTTTCTATATTTCTACACTATTAATTTCTTATTAAATTTCACAAAGGGTCTTCTATGACCAAATAATCGTGGAATGTATGTAAAACGGGTTTTCGAAAAATTCAAAAATTTCATGACCCAGAATTTCGAAAACCCGTTTTTCATACATTGCACGATTTTTTGGTCTTAGAAGACCCCTAGTGAAATTTGATGCAGAAAATATTCGTGGGACATTTTAACCCTCTAAAGTGCCGTTTTAGTATACTTTTATTGGGAAGTTAAACAAAGGACAAAAATTACCCCTTAATATGAGTGTTAGGGGTTAATATATTCTAAGAAAAGAATCGCCATACAATTCTACTGAAGACATCTGAAATAGCATTTTAGCTCAGAAGTACATTTAGTATATTTTTTTGACTTATGCCAAACGCCTTTTCAAAAAATTCAAAAACTTTAGGGGCCGATATTTCGGGAACCCGAACTAACTTTTCAAAACCCTTTGACAGATTTGCTCTACCAAAAGTCTAGTTTCATTTCGCGTTGCAAGTATTGAGGCTGGTTTTTTTTAATGTTGCACAGTGTTTTCAAAACTGCAATTGCTAATTTGCTTCACAATTCATGTTTTTTGACGTTTAAGGTTATTGTGGTTTTTTCGTCGTGTGTAGAGAACTTGTACGCGAACAAATCACACGCACAAATCACTCATCCGTGGGCATCTTAGGTCTGGGTTTACACTATGAAAGTTTTCTTTAAGAAAATCATGTTTTGCATTACCAACAACATTTGTGTTTGCGATATTTATTAAAAAAAAGTTTGAAAATTCTAGAGTTTTTAGAAATTAAGAAGTAAGTTTCTAATGTTATATTAAAAAAATTAATTGGAACGAAAAATTGCCCCAAATAATTTTTGCTATATGTATTGCTTATTGAATAGTGTGGAAAATAGTGTGTAGCCAATAAGTTTGTATCAAACAGAACCAGTTACTTAGGCTAGTACAAAAATATTTTTGTGCAGTTCTTCTGCCGACTTTACTGCTTATGTTCAGAAATAAATACTGCACGTGGATACGTGCTGTTATAGAAGGCCATCCAGTCTATTCTTACTTCAGCAATTGGTAGCATTGCTTTTTTTTGTAAACAATAAGAGAAAAAATTTTAATTTCAAAAGATTTTGTTATTCGTGCTTAATTCCCAGTTTTTATTATTGATAAAAACACTTGAAATTTATTGTTGATGGGATAAGCTATTCCTATGCATTTCACTGGTTGCTTAGGCCAGATCATCAGGAAACTTCATCCATAAAGGTTTTAGACAAACTAAAGATATTAAACCAAATAAAACTGTTAAACGTATAAGAATTATAGCAGCAGTTCTACTTGTAACAATATCAAAGTTTAAACAAAACACATCAACAATAAACAACAGTGGGTTCATCTCATCTTACATTTCCCCACTACAATTAGTTGAAATTCTCTCAACATTAATTGTAGTTGTAAGTAGGTTAAGAAAAACAAAATGAAAAAAACAACAACTTACAAAAGATGTTGTCAATTAAGTGTTTTTTAGGCCGTGCACTGCCTGTTTATTATCAAAAAGTAATTTCAATTTTTGGGAATACAAAATTTTAATTTCAAAAGATTTTGTTATTCGTGCTTAATTCCCAGTTTTTATTATTGATAAAAACACTTGAAATTTATTGTTGATGGGATAAGCTATTCCTATGCATTTCACTGGTTGCTTAGGCCAGATCATCAGGAAACTTCATCCATAAAGGTTTTAGACAAACTAAAGATATTAAACCAAATAAAACTGTTAAACGTATAAGAATTATAGCAACAGTTCTACTTGTAACAATATCAAAGTTTAAACAAAACACATCAACAATAAACAACAGTGGGTTCATCTCATCTTACATTTCCCCACTACAATTAGTTGAAATTCTCTCAACATTAATTGTAGTTGTAAGTAGGTTAAGAAAAACAAAATGAAAAAAACAACAACTTACAAAAGATGTTGTCAATTAAGTGTTTTTTAGGCCGTGCACTGCCTGTTTATTATCAAAAAGTAATTTCAATTTTTGGGAATACAAAATTTTAATTTCAAAAGATTTTGTTATTCGTGCTTAATTCCCAGTTTTTATTATTGATAAAAACACTTGAAATTTATTGTTGATGGGATAAGCTATTCCTATGCATTTCACTGGTTGCTTAGGCCAGATCATCAGGAAACTTCATCCATAAAGGTTTTAGACAAACTAAAGATATTAAACCAAATAAAACTGTTAAACGTATAAGAATTATAGCAACAGTTCTACTTGTAACAATATCAAAGTTTAAACAAAACACATCAACAATAAACAACAGTGGGTTCATCTCATCTTACATTTCCCCACTACAATTAGTTGAAATTCTCTCAACATTAATTGTAGTTGTAAGTAGGTTAAGAAAAACAAAATGAAAAAAACAACAACTTACAAAAGATGTTGTCAATTAAGTGTTTTTTAGGCCGTGCACTGCCTGTTTATTATCAAAAAGTAATTTCAATTTTTGGGAATACAAAATTTTAATTTCAAAAGATTTTGTTATTCGTGCTTAATTCCCAGTTTTTATTATTGATAAAAACACTTGAAATTTATTGTTGATGGGATAAGCTATTCCTATGCATTTTTTAATTGTAAATTTTTCTGTACATTCAATATACCTCATTGCTTTCCAACGGAAGGCTAAGGTAAAATGTAAAAAGAAAATACAATATAATAGTCTGGTAGTGTATAAAGTCATTTCTGAAAAATTGTAGGAATAGAACTATTACAAAAAAGCTTTATAAAATACATAACTGAAATTTAGCTCATAGAATAAATTCGAAAAATTAAAAATGTTGAGTGAGAAAAAAATTAAATTTGTGAAATGGTAGCAAATTATAATTTTAGTAAAAGAATTAAATTAATGAATTTATTAAACACTAAAATAAAATTACAAAAATTATTTTTATTAATATAATTTTTTCTTATTCGACCATTATAATTTAAATTTATATTAATTTGTTTAAGTTTGAGTTCTTTTTTATATAAAAATATTAATTTTATTAATTTTTTTTTTTTGTTAAAGTAAAATTATTATTTTTATAAAAAAGAACTCAAGCTTAAACAAATTAATATACATTTTAATAATAAAGTCGAATAAGAAAGAATTTATATCAATAAAAATAATTTTTGCAAGAATGCGCCTGTTTTTACACTCCACACTTCTTCCTTGATGTTTTACAAATTATGAGTTAACATAAATACGTTTTCCCATGCCTTTAACATAAACTGAGCAATAAGCAATATTGCTTTGCTATTCTGCCGACGTTATTGCCAACTGGCTGAGATATTTAACTTTAGTGTAGACCTAGGGTAAAATAATCGAAAGATGTAGAAAGGAATAAAATGAGATTGGAACATCTTTTAAAGATGTTGAAAGATGTTGGTTTTCAGCCTTATGTATTTCTTATGGAAAGATGTTAACATCTTCGCAAATTGTGGCAGATTGATGGTAGATGTTAGAAGTTGATCAGTGTAAAAAGGCTATTAGCAAGGCGTGTTCATTCTAGCAAAGCTACTTTTTCGAACTGCGTGTGTAATTTTGCTTCAAATGTAAAATTTGGTACATAGTCATGTGTAAAATGTTTAAAATATAAAAAAGTATATAAAAAAAAGAAAACATTGCTTGAAAATAAGAAAAATTGTTAAAAAAAAACAAATAGGTACTTACATGGTGAAATAAACAGGTGGCAGCACTACGCCAGATGACGATTTTTTGCTCTTGCATTAGCTGCGTTCGTTTACCCCAAAATTTGTACAAATTTGTGCAAATTTGTACTGGATTTTACTGAAATGCGTTCGCGTACACAAATTTTCATATTACTCACCTACTGGATTTTACTGGAAAAGTAAACGAACCCACATATTGTTTGTCTAGGTTTATGTCAAAGTTTTGTTTATGTTTACAAAAAGTCCATGTTTTGTGCTGTGATTATTGTATTTTTTTTAAGTTATGGATAATAATAAATTAAAATAAATAAGATGTTAACCATAATTAAATAAAAATTGGCTAAAAATTTATTTATTTCATCACGTTCAGCTGCACGCTTTGATTTTTGTTTAAAGTATTTTTTGACGTAAGCAGTGATATAATTTTCATTTTTGTTGTAATGTTGTAACCGTAACCGTTGTTGCAGGTGGCATCGTTACCTGCTTATTCCACCATGGGTACTTAGGTATTTTCAACACAACTCTGCTTAAGTTTGTTTGTGTATTATTGTTATTTATCGTTACGAAAAATACCAAAATGTCAAATTGTAAGAAAATTAAAGCTAAACAAACCACGAAAATCGTTTTTGTAAACAAAAAAGCAAGTTTTAATTATGAGTTTAATTGAAATCGGGTTTAATTTCTAACAAACTTTTAATAAGGTTCTTTATAAAAATAATACTTAATTTTTTTGTACTTTTTGCAAATATTAATAAAAATTTTAATAAATAATTATAATCAATTAGTAATCGTAAATCATCTCGTACTTAAATAATAATATCAATTTATTTAAAATAAACTCATTTTTTTTTAATGAATGACTACAAACATGAATAACTCGATGAATGAAAAGTTTGTTAGTAGTAATTCAAAACTCAATATTTAATTTTAATACTATTAAAGTAAGCGTATTCGTTGTACGTGAATTTCCCACGGCAAACATGTGACAATATTATAAATGTATTTTCAAGTAAACTGAAAGTTTTTAATCCCGACGCATAAAGTAATTTTAAAATGGTATTGACAACAATAAAAAAGTGTTTACTATTGTATTTATTTAAGGAAATTTAATCACGTTCACTTTACAAATATTATTCTCATTTACAAAAACGGTGAAAGTTAAGCGGTTTTTTGTTAAATTTTAATTATACAAATTAATTATACACTCAAATAAACTTAGAACGTTAAAAGATTTTTATAAATTTTTTTTTTTTATATTTGTTGTTATAATGCAACTTTAGTGCAAGTCGTCAATAAATTAAAATGATAAATTTTAATATGAATTTTCTTTTGTAGTAAAATATGTATTGTGCTTTCATAATACTTTTTTAACACTTCCCGGATATATTAATTAATGAATTAAAAAGCTCTAATATCCTCTAGCCATACATTAGACTTAAATGTAATGTAATTTTACAATTATTTAACTGATTTAATTGTAATACTGAATAGTTTATTTAAAGTAAAAAGTGAACTTGCGTATTCAACACTTCTGTGCGTAAGGGCCTTTCAACATGAGACCAACGATATATTTTTAATAGCAAGTGACTTGCCTTAGCTTAAAACTTATTAAAATTAAACAAGTGACCACAACAAATGGCCGGAAACTTGCAGTTACCCTACGTTTCCACATGCAAGTAAATACTTGCAAGTAGCGTATACGTTTAATCACGAATATTTGAAGAAATAACAAAAAAAAAAAACACAATATTTTTTTGAGTGGCTTCACAAGACAGTGCAAGTTCATTTTTAAAATGTCGTCATCAACTAAACTTCTAGCTTTTATTTTCAAATCGTTGCATCTATAGACTTTCCTAATAACTACGATATAAATTAATTAACTTAATAATTTTTTCTATATAATATAAAGGAACCTTCGAAAGGAAATAATTCTCAGTTTCTAATTTTTTCTTTATTTAACTTTTATGAAATCTTTATGAAAAGAATGTTTATATTAAAAAATATGTGAATACAGTGTTTCCGATGTTATAAAATTACTAAAAATAATATTTAGATTTAATTTTTTTTCCGAAATGCCAGAAATGTATGTTTAAAAAATACTATTAGGATGCGTTGTTGTATATTTGTGTTAATTTTTATTTTTAATTATTTCTTAATACACGGAAATCAGCTATAAACATAACTTTTATTTTACAAAGTACTTGTTTATTGATACAAAACTCATCAACGGTTACACTGTTTTTCCATTTCCCTACAAATGAAATTAGACCACCTAATCCATTTTGGTAAAATGGACTACTCCATCGACTGGTCCGATGTAATGCAAGCATGGACCATGTCATTGTTAAAAAGTGTTTGCAGTGAGACGACATGTCTTCGTTTTTTAACGACTTGCTTTCGTTTTTAATTCAAAACTAATCCTCTTGAGTATACCATGGAGTAGTTTTAAAACTACTCCTTAGTGGTCCAAAGGTGGTCCTCTCCTATAACATCGTAATGTTAAATAGACCAGGTTTTTTCCATACGTTTGGGTTACTTTTGGACTAGTCCTGGTCCCTTGTGGACTACTCCTTACACGCGTGTTTGGACTGGTCCTATTTTTTGCAGGGTTGTCATTTTACTTGCGACAAGTGTCTAAAATTTACTTGCAAGTAAATTCTCTTGCAAGTTGAGCTGCAAGTACGAGAAATATGATGGTGCTACCCTCCGTTTCCACTTGCAAGTGCAAGTTCGAAAAACTCAATACACTCACACTTTTTCACTAACATTCACACAATTTTTGTCTCGATTTTTCGTTAATAATACGTATACACTACTTGCAAGTAATTACTTGCATGGGGAAACGTAGGGTTAGCAAAAAAGTGTGAGTGTATTGAGTTTTTCGAACTTGTACTTGCATGTGGCAACGGAGGGTTAATCGCATCAAATATTTGATATTTTTGCAAGAAAAAAATTCTGGGTTGTTTAAAATGTCTAATATTATGTAGGACAATTTTGCGTCTTTTAATATTATCTCAAATATAACCTTAAAATTAGCGACCGACCAAAGCGCAATCTATTATCACTGGATCCAATAGTTATCTATAGGGTTCTGGATTGGTAATGGGTTTCGTGATGGCTAAACGCAAATAGCACACAAATAGATCCTAAAAACTGATTTTTATCCTACAATTTGTTATAAAGTTCGTTTTCCCGCGGTGTTGAAAGCATTTTAAAGAGCACATACTTCTTAGCGTAACACAACGCGTGTTTCCAGCAAAAACACGCAGTAAAAAATTATAAAAATTTCAAAAACAATTGCTACAAAAACAAGTGATTAATTTTGTCCAAATGAAGGTTAATTTTGACCATATAATGGTTGATTTTACGCAGCAACCTAATAAAGTACTCTTGTGGTGACGAAAAACAATTTGCGCACACCTGATATCCATACTAATTTTCATTTGAAAATTTGATTAGCAATGAAAATGAACTTAATTGATCGATCTATTTTTTTGACTTTAACAAATCTGTTCTTTCCGAAAATAATTTTTCGGTATAATGCTAATGCCATTGCTGACACGTTCTGGCTTGCTTCTCGGTCAATTAGATACCCGGCTAAAGTTTTTACTGAAGCTTACTGCAATTTACGAAATTGCGTTCGAGTACACAAAATACAGTTAATGAGAACACAAATTGAGAGCGTAAAGTGACAGTTCTTGTCTGAGTATTTACAAATTTTTACTGCAGAAATTTTTGCAGTAAAATTTAGTAAAAAAAAAACATATGTTTCAAAAGGTTAACAAACAAAAGTAACAAACAAAAAGCTTGCAAATTGTGAAAAAATTATTAAATAAAAGAAAAGTTGAAATAAAAATTAAACCAAAACAAAAGTGAATAAATATTAATTAATTAAACTTGTTTGTGTAGCTTTTATTTGGCTAGATAACTACCAAGGTATATTTACAAAAGGTAGACTCATTTGGTCCCAATTTACACTAGGGACATTTCTTGCCGGACAGATGAAGTTTGATGGCGAAGGGTCGAAAAGGTAGAGTGTGTAGTACATGACTATCTGTACTGGACATTTTTTAATTTTTCTTTCTTACTTTTCGTAGTTTACATACAAGTATTAATTTCTGTCTAATCTTTCATATGTAAACGCTTCAGGTAAGATTAAAAGAGAATTCAAAAAATGTCCGGCAAGAAATGTCCCTAGTGTAAATTGGGACTTACGGCCATTTTCACCAAGTTCGGTTATAGCTGTCAAAACATATTGGTAACCGGAACTTTAATTGAAAGTTAGTTTTAACCGAACTTGATGAAAATGGGGGTTAGGAGTGTAGACATGCTGATCTCTAAAAGGAACCAAGTTGTTAAAATTGTCTTCATATAAAACAAAAACAATTTAATTATTATTCATTTTAACCATATTTTACGCAGCTCCCTAATAAAGTCCTCTTGTGGTGACGAAAAATACAATTTGCGCACACCTAATATCCATACTAATTTTCATATGAAAATTTGATTAGCAATGAAAATGAACTTAATTGATCGATCTATTTTTTTGACTTTAACAAATCGGTTCTTTCCGAAAATAATTTTTCGGTATAATGCTAATGTCATTGCTGACACGTTCTGGCTTGCTTCTCGGTCAATTAGATACCCGGCTAAAGTTTCTACTGAAGCTTACTGCAATTTATGAAATTGCGTTCGAGTACTCAAAATACGGTAAATGAGAACACAAATTGAGAGCGTAAAAATTTTGGCTGATATAAACGATATTTTACGTTTGGGTTACAACTAGGGGTAATCAGCTGACAAACATATGGGCCAACGAGTTTACCTTGTGTACAAACAAATATGAAAGACTACATTAAACAATTTGTTTTTATTTTCCAAAAATGTTTGTTTCATACAAAGCATTTAATCGAGTACCGATAAGAAAACGAGTTAAGTAGTCAAAAGTGTAAACATTTTCCAACCCTTCAATTATTTGCCATCAGCTGTTGACCAAGGCGAATTTAATTCGCCTTGCTGTTGACTTTATTTTACAAATTTTTACAAATTGTGCGTTCGCGTATATTTTTTTACAACAGTAAATTTGTTAGTTTACTCATTTACTGCATTTTACTGTAAAAGTTCTCAAACGCACCTAGTATTAGGAATATACACAGAAAAAATAAACGTGTATTTTACTTGATTAAATTTTTATTTAAAACTGATTTTATTTTTAATTAATGCTTTAATCAAGGCGAATTTACACAAGGTGAACTTATCTTGCTTCGTAAGCAACAGCTGATTACTAACCTTATGTCAAAATGGTATACCGTCCTGTTGGTTCTGGGGAATCTTAACTAAATTCTTTAATTTTCAATTAAAATTGTGAAATTTAAAACTTTTTTAAGTTATAAAATTTCAAACAAACACAATTTAATATAAAAACAAAATCAAATATTTCTTTGAATTTTTGACACAACGTTAAGGCCCAAATACACTTGTCAAATGCTTTTCCAGCCGGCGAATTCATCGTGTACGTGTGCTTGACGTAATATTCGCCGTCATATCTAAATTATTTGATTTTCCATCCAGCATCGTCGGTGTGCCACATACAAACATATTTTCACTAATACTACCACAATGCTTGATGAGTATTTTGATCAATGTATTTGGGCCTTTAATACCCTGCCGGCAAATGAGTAGCTAACTACAAAAAAAGCCAACTTTAAGTTAGCTTGTATAGACTAACTTAAAGCCAACAACTACGCAATGGAAAATTTACATTAACCAAAGTGTATACAAACACTGTATATTTTAAGTAGAGAGAGCCAAGTCGATTAAAAAACAAACAAAAAACATAGTTTTTTAATACAAAAACTACAATGCCCCGGTAGACTAGCTGGTAGCGAGCTAGTCTATCAGCACCGAGGTTGCGCGGATCGAATCCCACCAGAGACAGAAAAAAAAATAAAAAATAAAATAAAGTAAAATAAAATAAGAAAAACTAAAAAAAAAATAATTTAAAAAATTTTACTTTATTGACTTGCTGGGTAGCTACAAAAAGTTAACTTTTAAGTTAACTGAAAGTAGTGCAGAGTCGGACAATTGACTACTTCCTAGGACATCGCAATGTTAAAATAGTTAGTTGTTTACATTGAAAAGTAATCCAAGTGTCAGTTAGCCCTAGTTGCGAAATAGTAAGCTTAAAGTTAATTTTAAGTTAACTCAGTTTCCGACAGGGTATGTTTAACAATGTTGTAAAACGTTTTCAAAATAAGACCACCTTGTATTAATTCGCCTTGGCTTTAATTTTTGAAAAATTGTGGAGAATTTTTTCTGTGTATAGTTAAGGTGGATTCATCCATGCCTTCCTATATTTTATTATTTAATTATTCAGCAAAATTACAATAATTTCAACTTTTATGCGCAATATAAAATATTGTCTGGACAAAAATATTTTTCGGAACCCGTGGGTGAATTGAGCTTTAAAAAGAAAAAGGAACATTTTGCAATAAATTCATGGTTTTTAACCCCAACTTATTTAAACAGGATAGTCTCTTTATAATTTTATGTTCTAAAAGGATATTTAAAAAAACCTTAGTTAAAATAAGAATATTTCCAAAATAAAATTATATTAATAATCGTTTTTAAATATGGGATTTAACCTTTATTAACATTTTCAATACGCAAATTTCACAGTCTTAAAAAATTAAAAATTCTTTTTTTCCTTAATATTTTAGGATTCTCCAGTGTCAAAATCAACTGAACCACCTTTTAGACATCGCGATGAAGACATGCTAGCCGATTTAAAACAATCCACCATATTTGCCAGCTTGAAATATGATGTCGAAATTTTGGAATCAAGTGAAATGAAAAAAGAAGATGTGGAAATAGAAGAACGTTTTAGGTAAAATAAATAATTTTTCAATTAAATAATTATTTATTTAAAATTCTTAAACTTTTTCCTACAGAGCACCAGCCATAACCTTAAATACGGATAATTTCATAAATGAAAATATTGAAATGAACGCAGGCAGTGATAATGTAGATAAACAAGTTGCCAAGGAAGCTTTAGTTACTAGCCATTTGATTTTAGGTATCATATTGATAGTCGTGGCCTTAGTATCCATTGGTTTATATGCCGCCCTGGTAATATGGCGCAGTCATATAAAGTAAGTGGAATTTATAAATATTTAATAGTTAAAAAGAATTTTTTAAACGGACTTACTAGAATTTATTGAAATCATTAACTTTTTTCTGTGTTAAATGTTAATGTTAATGATTTATAATTAAATCTAATTTATTTAATTTGTTTGCTTTTAGACAACGCTATGGCATGCGCGAATTACTAGTAACAAGTGACAATCAAGATTATTGGCCCCAAGATGTAATAACATCAGTTGTAGCTCAACATCAACAGCAATATCAACAACAACTACAACAACAACAACGTCAGCAACAATTACAATCATAGTTTATTTGTATGCTGTTGCAACTGATTTAAAATGCAATTATTTTGAGATTGTAACAATTTCGATAGAAAATAAGTAACAAATCACAAAAATTTCCCATTGATTTTAAAGTAGTTTTTTGTTTTTTAATTTTTAATTTATTTTGATACGATAATTGTTTTCTGATATAATATTTTTCCATTAAATTTAGTTTACAATGTATGTAGTAGTTTTAAGGGAATTACATTATTTTCGAAATTATTTAATATGAATTAAGTTTAGGGCTGTGATATAATTTGTATATTGGTGCTTTTTTGTATTAACTAATATTCAAAAAATATTTTTTAGCCCAATAATACAGTATTTTATTTGTATATTTATTAATTTAAAAGAGATGACATTAGTTTCTAATACTTACACAATAGTTTTGTAAATAAATTTAGATTAGACTTACAAAATAAATAAATAAAGAGTTAAAAAAAAAATGTTAAAGCGTAACCGTGTATTTTGATTTGAAAGAAACAGTTTACGAGTTCGAACAATTTGTACTGTGGATTACTTGGTGGCCACACTCAGTTTTTTACTAACACACTCACAATTTTTAAATTGACCACGAGATGGCTTTCAATTCACCTTTCCATTTGTTTGGCAATTTTACTCTCAATTTAACAGCTGAGTACAAGTTTGTCTTTATAAATTGTGTTTGTTGTTGAAAGTAAATTGGAAGTAAATTGCTTACAAATTGAGTGCAGCCTACGTCACAGCTTTAAATTTATGTAAATTTTGACAAGCAGTATATGTAAAAGACTATCAAGAACAACTTGATCGTGTGGCCGCAGGCACAGACATAAAGCCGCAGGGTTACATTGTATTGTATAATTTTCGTACTTGCTCTAAACGGTGGCAGAGTTGTATTTATAAAGAAATTGGACATTTCGTAATAGTACTAAAGTCGTTATATACAGTAGAAATGGTTCAAACTCTTAAATTTATTCTTTCGAATCGAAATAGCCGGTAACCTCCCGGGTAAGTCAATAAATATTTCACCATAGTGCAGTTACACTCTGTCTACAACAGACATAAAATGCTTAACACCCAGTCTAGAACAAACATGACATACTGGTAAAACATGATGATCTAACAGTGTTGTCAAAGTTATAGTTTTTCTCATGTCTTAACACGATTGTTAAAAAAAATGTTTTTGTTTAACAACCGGCTGTCCTCCTTCCCACATCCTATTTTCCCAGTTCCACCACAATGCACTGTATTAGCAGGGGTCATCCCCTGAGTGCTGGTCCTAACAAAAAATAAAAATTAGCATGAGTATGGTACTTACCGTTGCAATATATATTTTTTTTTTAACTTCTTATTTCTAAAAAAAAACATTTACAAAAACAAGCCATGTTTTGAGAATTCTTATAAGAATACATAAAGTTGGTATATCTAAACTGTTTCTTACATTATTTTTGTTCAAATTAATTTTTGAAAAATACGCTCTACATTTGCATTTAATAAACTTATTATATGCCTATAAAAAATGTTAAATTCCTAATAAAAAGGGATTTGGCAGTTTTGTGTACGGTTTACGTAACAATTTGGCACAAAATGAAAATTTTCAAATACCATCACTGATACTAATACCATGTTCACACGGACAGCGATATTCGTGTTTCGCTCTCTTATTCCTGTTTCGCGCCCCAAACATGATTGAAACGACTTGTTTCCCCATACAAAATTTTGTGACTGAAACAGGTCGTTTCATTTTGAAACCGGCTGCGAAACAGGAAAAATGTACTATCATCTCCAATTTTGATAACATTTATCGTTAGTTTATCTGAACTAGCTCTCAAAAAAAAGCAAAACAAAGAAAAAAACAAAATAAAAATTGATGTCTAATAAAACAAAGTGATAATTATAACATAATACTATCAATAAAAGTGTAAAATAATATATGTTTAAGTTTTATTTACTTTTTTTTATCTATTTAAAAAAAATCACACTAACAACACAAAAAAAAATTTCAAAATGAAACAGGAATGAATCGTATGAACAGCATGTTTGGCAAACTAGTTTCAACGAGCGAAACGAGTGGTTTATAACGTCGTATGAACATAGCATAAACTATAGCCACCATCCACCCATGGTGAAATAAACAGGTGGCAGCACTAGGCCAGATGACGATTTTTTGCTCTTGCATTGTTTGTCTAGGTTTATGTCAAAGTTTTGTTTATGTTTACAAAAAGTCCATGTTTAGTGCTGTGATTATTGTATTTTATTAAAGTTTTTAATAATTTTAAATTTAAATAAATAAGATATTGACCATAATTAAATGAAAATTGGCTAAAAATGTATTTATTTCATCACGTTCAGCGGCACGCTTTGATTTTTGTTGAATGTATTTTTTGATGCAAATGGTGATGTAATTTCCATTTTTGTTGTAATGTTGTATTTGTTGCCGTAACGATGCCACCTGCTTATTCCACCATGCATCCACCTGATAAAAATGTGTTTGTGACTGCGTTACCATTGAACTGTTGTACCATATAATGTTAAAGGTGCTATCAGACGGGATGTATTTTACATATGTACTGTAAAATTTTCCATCTGTAAAAGTTGTACACTTCGTGTGATACATATGAAACCTTGCATCTGTAAAATACATATGTAACTTTTTCGATTAGAACACGCTCTATTTTCCTGTGGCAAACATAAACAAAACAGCTGGTTTGTTTTGAAACGTAAGCAAAAGTCTGATTTTGTTTACATTTATAGGTTATGTCATAAGGAAAAACATAAGCAGTGTGATAGCAGAAATTATGATTCGTATGTAAAATTTAAATTTTGACAAACATACGGAATTACATATGGGTAAGAAAAGTGACAATACATATGTAAAATACATCCCGTATGATAGCACCTTAACACCCAGTTCATTCATTTTTCTACATGTTAGCTATTTTACCATTCCAATTGGAAAAAACTGTTATATTTTAACTACCGTATTAAAAAAAAAAAAAAAAAAAAAAATAGAATAAGTTTGAAATGGGTTTTAAGGCAAAATTTTCATACAAATTCATTTCAAATATTTTTCAGTATGAAATACATCTTTTTTAATACATATGTAATTAGTAAGTGCTATTTTTATAACTTTCCATAGAAATAAAGCCATGTTAGAGCATTAGACACCAAAAATTTTTTTTTAATATTTTACTGAAACTATGGATAAGGTTTAAGGTATTTAATGAATAACACCGCCAAAGTAAAATGGTAAAAAATTGTTAAGTCATCGTTCAGACTTGGAATTTTTGCTGCAACAAATGGCTGTAGGAGTATTTGTATTTATATGTACATATATAATATATAAAAAGAGCAAGATAAAAACACAACAACTGCAATTCTAGAATTTATAATCGGGACACTAATGCAATTTCAAAGCAGAATTTTAAAAAGGTGCAGCAACAAAAATTGCAAGTCTGGACGATGACTTTATAGTTTTAATTTTGGTACCAGTAGAGGCCTTAATTATTCAAAAATCCGGATTCTTTCTAGCAATTTTAGCAATTGGTAAGTAAGTTGAAAATTATTATTTAATTAAATTTATTGTCCATAGTTTTTTATTTTTTATCCGGTATTTGATGGGAAATATTTGATCACAAAGTTGTTTGACGCACCCTAGAAAAAGTGAAAAATCTTTAAATGTTGAAGGGTGTTTGCGTAATTTTAAAAAAATTTTGCATAATAAAGTACAATAATCTTATTCATAAAAGAAAGATGAGAATATAAGAGCATTCTAAAATAACTTATTTGCAGTGAAATAATGTTTTTATCAAAAGATGTGAACATTTTGTGACGCAACCTACGCGAAACAGGTTACATTTTTCCAGGAGCATATACACATGATATAAACACAATTGTTTTTACTTCAACAAAACAATTTATATTTGTTTTTATTAACATTTCTTAATAGATAATGTACCTATGTTTATAAATGCATTAATGAATCATAAATGTAAATTTATTTATAAACGAATTCGATGTTTTAATGGCTGACTGTCCATGAAAACCTTGTGCGCTAACTACAGGGTGAAATTTTGGAGATAATTTTAATTGTCATAAGCCTGTTGAAAATAGTGACAATCCGTCTATAATTTAACATAGCCTCCATACAAGCTTCATTCCCCATAAATCATATAATTTTGTTGATATTTACATTAAATTTGGTCCAAACATATTTTATATCATTTTACCAAAGTTAATTGGAATCGATCCATTTTAATATATAAATGCTATTTATAATTATTTTTGCCTCTTCATGGGCCTTATCGCGTAAAGGATTTTGAGCTTTAACCATCTGCAAAATTTGTTCTTTTTAAAACAGCTCTAATTTAGAAGAACAGTCCTAATAAGCGAAGAATTTTAATTTTCAATTTGCTTTAAAATTAAAAAAAAGCACACGCAACAATTTATACCTAATTTCGAAAATTGAGTAAATAAAAATAGGGCTCTCAATCGGACCATCTACAAAAAACTTAAGTAATTTAATGAACACCTAAATCGTTATTATTAAGAGATCGGAGGTATGGTAGGGTTTGGTAATAATTATTGTTTTAATGATCATCCAAATACATTTTTCTTTTATTAATGATATTATTTATCTAGCGCAATATTCCATTTAAGAAAAAAACTTATGTAGTTGGATTAACTCCAAATAAGAACATTTAAAAAAATTTTTTTTAAGAAACGCTTTTCTTAAAAAAGAACATTAAAAAAAAAATTTGCCCGCCCCCCCCTAGATTTTATCCTGGCTACGCTCATGTATTCGTGTACTGATATCGGGAATATGTATGCCTGCAAAGTTTCATCCATTTGCGGTCAAAAAAGCATTTTACCAAAAAAAAAAAAAAATAAGTGCAGGTCGCAATCTTGGAGATAATTTAATTAAAATCGGCACAAAGCTTCAATCTGGCATAAGGACCAAGCCTATTGAAAATGGGCCGAATCGTAGGACCACTAGGGGAGATAGAGGGCAATTTCTGCCTCCCAGACACTATCAAACCGATTGTAACATGGGGTCTTCACCTGACAATTTTTTGTCATACCAAACGTCAAAGTCCATATAAAAAAAACTTTAAAATTTTTGTCAGCGTTTTTTTTATATGAAGTTTGACGTTTGGTATGACAAAAAATTGTCAGGTGAAGACCCTATGTAATGAAATTTAAACATAGAAATTTCCCTATTCATATAGCCATACACTCTCGAAAATTTTTTTTTAAATTCTGTGGTGTAGAGTATCATATGGTCGGGCTTGACCTACTATACTTTCTTACTTGTTTATTTATTAATTGCTTTAAAATGATTAATAAGCTTTCTAAAACTAAATTAGAATAAAGTTCAGTTTAAAGGTTTTAAAATCTAACAGTACTTTTAAACACTTATTTATTTACACAATCTGGCAATCTACTTAACATAACTAACTACCCCCAAATTTTTTAACATTTTTCAGTTTCTCCTTAACAGCTGGTCTCATCAGAGGCAGCTTCGCGTCGGGTAGTGAAAAATACAAAAGATGTGTATTTTAAAGTGTAGAAATTAAGACAACTTTTATACAATTAAGAAATTTAAAAAACGTGCTATATAAAAAATAAAAAATCTTTATAAAATATAAAAAAATAAGTGTAAAATGCCAATTGGAAAATTCGTTTATTAAAATATACAGTTAGTTTTTAACATTTTTTTCTATTTGCATCAATGTTAAGTTTAAGCATACTAAAATACTGTTAAAAACGCTAACAGCGAAGTAACAGGTCGTTTTTTTGTTTTGTTTATCTAAATATATTTGTGTAGTAGTGGCAACATTGTAACTTTGCAGTTTAAGTCAAAGTCAGCTGTTTTTATTTTTTTTAATCGTCATTCAAAAATTTTTTTGATTGTGTTTTCTTTTTAATAATTTTTTGTAAAGTTTTTTTAAAATATTTAACTAAAAGGTAAATGAAACATAAATATACTCATTTTTTAAATCTGCTTATTGTATACAAATTTAAGTTATATTTAAATAGTTTTCAAATGGAAATGTATGGACTTTGAACTTGTAACCTCCAAAATCTTGCAAAAAGTATAATGAATTAAAATAATGAAATGAAATTGTATTTTAGTACTAATGCGCCTGTCCATTATCTTGTATGGAATTCTCCGGTTAAGGTTGTCCAAACTAAGAAAAACCAAAGTCTATTGAATTACAGGGGACTGTCACCAATCTAAACCCCTTATTTATGTGTTGTTTCTGTTGTTGGTGTCTTTTTTTTTGTTAAGACACGTTTTCGTCTTGTTGGCAGCAGTCCCTACATGCAGTTGCCGTCCATTCATTTATTCAATTTTATTTAGTTATCAGTTGGCACTTCACTTCTTATGTTGTTGTCCTTAGAGAAAAATCGTATTAAATTTATTATAAAAGAACGGTCTTGCGTTGCGGTCTATGGAATTTCGATAGTTCGCTATTTTTATCACAAAGAATTTTGTGTTTCTTTCTAAAGGATTAAATTAAATAAAAAAAAACTTATGTTGTGTAAAATAAAAGGTGCTTAAAAATATTTATCATTAAATATTTATTTGGATAATAAAAAAATTCAGAAAAGTGTAAAATACTTATGTACATACATACATACATACATACATACATGTAATGTGCTAAAGTGCAAAATATGTCAAATTTCTATAAAAATGATAAAATAGGTACATATGTATATCCATTTCCGTAAAATTCAGCAAAAATTATTTATAGAAAAAAAAACCTTTAACAAATTATTAATCACCCCTATCGTGAATAAAAATTCCTTGGGAGTTTTTTCCCTTTTCCCATTTTTACAATTGAATTAACATAGGAAAAATGGGAAAAGGGAAAAAACTCCCAAGGAATTTTTATTCACGATAGGGGTGAATGTTTTCACTGGATTAAATACACTGGAGAAACGAGTATTTTATCTTTATAATAAAATAAGAATAGGTAAAAAAGTGTTCAATTAAACATATTTTAATTTTGATTCGGATAATAGTACTTATCTTAAATTTAACTTAATAAACAAAAGTTTATGTACCTACCTATTATTAAATTTGACTTAACTTGCGGTTCCTGCTGGTCCTTAGTAAAAATCTTTACAACATTTTTGGGCATAAGTCTAGTTTACCAACGCAGCTCCAATTAAAAAAAAAGTACATAGGGTTATAGAAAATTGAAAAATAAAAAGAAAAAATAAAATGACAAAATTCTCGGAAACGCATAGTTTCAGAGTTATGGACCATTGAAGTTTTCATACCTATAAGTTTGCGATTTCCCAATACATTTTTTAACGTATATAGCTAATATTGGTATCATTTAAAAGCTTTTGAATACATTTTTCTAGATATAAACATTTTATTTAAATATTATTATTCCATTTAGAATTAAGGAGCCGGCTATACGGAGAAGCTTTATTTAGAGAAGCCAGTGTTTGTTATACCATAGAGGAGAAAATCCTTGCGCCCGGCCGAAGGCCGGCTATGCAGAGAAGCTTTATTTAGCGAAGCCGGTGTTTGTTATACCATAAAGGAGAAAATCCTTGCGCCCGGCCGAAGGCCGGCTATGCAGAGAAGCTTTAGCTAGCAAAGCCGGTGTTTGTTATACCATAGAGGAGAAAATCCTTGCGCCCGCCCGAGTCCGGCTATGCAGAGCAGCTTTATGTAGAGAAGCAGGGGTTTATTTGATTACATTTTTATTAAGAATTAAGGAGCCGGCTACGCGGAGAAGCTTTATTTAGCGATGCCAGTGTTTGTTATACCATAGAGGAGAAAATCCTTGCGCCCGGACGAAGGCCGGCCATGCAGAGAAGCTTTATTTAGCGAAGCCGGTGTTTGTTATACCATAGAGGAGAAAATCCTTGCGTCCGGCCGAAGGCCGGCTATGCAGAGAAGCTTAATTTAGCGAAGCCGGTGTTTGTTATAACATAGAGGATAAAATCCTTGCGCACGGCCAAAGGCCGGCTATGCAGAGCAGCTTTATTTAGAGAAGCAGGGGTTTATTTGATTACATTTTTATTACCTAGTGTTAGAGTTTTTTTTTCCCGGAGTTTTTCGATTCCCGGGAAAGCGGGAAATTTTTTTGAATTTCCCGGGATCCCGGGATCCCGCTCCATATAAATAATACACAGTAAATTAAATAAAAGAAATCCTTAAATACTACAAAATTAAAAGAGGAACTTGAATTATTATTACCTTACGGTTTTATATGTAAATTCCGTATTATTATTATGCTCTAGATACAAGATAAAAAATTAAGATAAACATAACAATTTAATTCATAAACACAAATTGAGGTACTCAAGATATGAGATAAAAAAGTTAATTCATAAAATAGATAAAATATTTTAAATAAATATATTAACATTTTTTAACGGCTTAGGAAATAACTCTCTGACACACTCAAAGCGCTTAGTAAGACGTCAAAAAGTATATTGATTATTTTATTTACTAATTACCATGTTTCCGAAAAATTTCGTTCATTTTTTTACCGAGGTTGGATAAATAGTTAAAAGTGCACCGTTGTAGAGGGCTTTTGATTCACAATAAGAAGCATTTTTTTTATAAACAACGTCTATATCAGTCAAATGTATGTATCAATGTATGCAAAAAATAGCATCAACCTCTTACAAACCTTTTCATTTCATTAGGTCTATCTGTAATCTTTAGGACAATGTGTTTTTCAAATTGTATGTTGTAGTATCTTACACGAGTTTCCAAATTTTTTTTTATTTCGGGTTCCCCGCACTTCAAGGGTATATAAACCAACACAAATTGAAAAAAATTTGTGTTTATCACCTAATAAACATATCGCTCCTTCATTGCAACATAGTCACATAGTCATATCTCAAAAAATCAAAAATTGTAAGTTATTTAAGCAAAGTGTTCCTTCATGCCTTCTCGTATTTTATCCCAAACTGAACCGAAGTTATAGCAAAATATATCTTTAAATCGGTACATTTTGAAAACTTTAATCGCATTTTGCCAAGTTCATTTGTTTTTGTAGATATGACTATGTTGCAATAAAGGAGCTATATGTTTAGGTATCTGCTATTTTAAAGACTTGTCCATGGACAATTAAACTTTACTACCTGCATCTTATTTTGAATTAATGTTCTTTATTAACTTTTCACTTCACGAAATTTATTAATTATCAACTGTTGCACTGCCTATTCTGTTTTAAGTAGATTTATTGCATGAGGAGACATTGATTTACGTATGTACTCACTTCTTGTAATTGATCTAATCGACAACCCATCCACAGATGCTTATTTTAAGAGAATAGAAAACTAAATTTCAAAGTATAAATAGCAGTTTTCTTAAACTATGAGGAATTTTTTATTTCCCGGGATCCCGCATGAAAAATCCCGGGAAAGCGGGAAATATAATTATTGAAATTCCCGGGAATTCCCGGGACGGGAAATCCCGGGAAAAAACCCTACCTAGTGTACTTCCGTAACATTTTGATATAAATTTTGTAAAAACAGTATTAGGAGCTAAAGATTTAAAAAGTTTTAAATAAATTTTGCATTTCCAGAAAGATCTGTTCAAATGCTTTCAAATAATACCAATATTGGCCATATACGTTCAGAAATGTAGAGGGAAATTGCAAGTTTATATGAAAACTTCAGAGGTCCATAACTCGGAAACTATGCGTTTCCGAGAATTTTGCCATTTAGTTTTTCTTCTTATTTTTCAATTTTCTATCACCCTATGTACTTTTTTTTTATTTAGAGCTGCGTTGGTAAACTATACTTGTTTTAAATTTATCTACTTTCAACGTGCAGTACCTATGTCAAGAAAATGTTTTTAAATAGTAAAAATAGTTTTGTTTAGCTTTTTATCATTAAAAAACATCTGCTTACTTCTTATTTTTTTTTATTAATTCCTTGAAAGCCAAATATTTCCTAACAAATAGCAATAAAGAGAAAATAAACCAAATTATATAGGTATTAAGATTAACTTATACGATCAATAAATGAAACAAACTCCAGAATTTAGTTCCCAAGAAATTGTTTTTACATACTAATAGGTATACTATGTTATATGAACAAATGAAGTGCAATGTTGGTCAAATAAAATTAAATATATTTGAAAGGCTACTGAATTATGTATCGAATAGTTGCTGATTGGCTTTGATCGGTTAAAAAATGCCTGAGTTATAATGAATCAAACCTATAATTTTATGAAAATTTTAACGTTTTTCACCAATTATCATTTTTGAATATGTTTTTTAATAGCTAATAACAAAATCTAAAGTTTAATTACTTTATTTTATAGTCACTTTGATTACAAAAATTGTATGCCATTTAATCCGATCAATGCCAGTTAGTCAGTAAGACGCGTAATTCAGTAGCCTTTCAGTCTAACCAGCATTTCACTCTGGATGCCGCCTCAAGGAGAGTTTATTTAAAATGTGAACTTGGTTAGCCAAGCTGACAAATGGTTTCCATTAAGGGAATGGTAAATGGATCCTAAGATCGATTTTTCGATCGACTTTTTTTATTTCGATTTCTGAAATCGATTAATCGCACCTCAAAATCGATTTTATAATCGATTTCAAAATCGTTTAAGATAAATTTGAAAAAAGTAAGCCATATAACTGTTTATCGTTTTGTAGCAAAAAGTGGAGATGTGTAAACTTCAGGGTTGCCGTTTGAAAAATTTTTATCCGACCAAAATTGTCTGCAAAACCTACCAAAATCCTTTGAAACCGAACAAATTTTTTAAATATTTCAAAACAATTATATTCGTCATAAAAATGCAAAAGGGCCTATCATAATTTTTTAAAAATTTTCAGAAGCGATACGACTGAGATTACAAAAACAGTTTTTAAGGATAGTGTCAATCATGCGTAGTGTGTTAACGATATTAACCAGAAAACCCCGATGTTATAATCACAATAGCTGCCTTATTATTAAGTTTTTATCTCTCTTTTTCTTAAAATGAACATAGGCCCTTATGCATTTTATATGACGATTGTATGTACATATGTATGTATATGTATTTTTGTTTAACAAAATGTATATGGGCATTTCCTGGGGTCACGAACGTACGTTCGTACGCTTTTGATGTACAAATAATATAGAAAACAAAACATTTTTTCGATTCGATAGCATTTTGGTAGCTCTATGTTTAGTGCAAAAGATGGATTTCATCGAGTTTAAATTTTCATAATCATCATATATATTATTTCTAAAGCACTTTTTTTGTCGGTTGCAAATATCTCCCATACCACCGCATCAAATTAGAAATTGAAAAATTTATATTTTCATTGATAAAAATTATATTTTAAAATGTATTGAAGTTATTAAAATTTCTATTAATTATTTTCATTTTATATTACAAAAATGACAACTAACGGTGCGAAATATTCGCAAGGGTCATCTAGTATACATTATTTCTAAAGCACTTTTTTTGTCGGTTGCAAATATCTCCCATACCACCGCATCAAATTTAATGAATGATATCTCATTTTAAAGCTTATTTCTAACACTACTGACGAAAAATAATTAGAAATTGAAAAATTAATATTTTCATTGATAAAGGATTCGTACGGGCAAAAAGTTAACGATGATCATGTCATTACCTCTAAAATTGTATTCAAAGAAGTATTATAAAATCATTTAAACATATGTATGTAAATATGTATGATATATATTATGATTTATAATATTTTTAAACTTTTAATAAAATGTATTGAAGTTACTTAAATTTCTATTAATTATTTTCATTTTATGTTACAAAAATGACAACTAACGGTGCGAAATATTCGCACGGGCCATCTAGTAAGAGTTATAAACGTGTGGGCACGAACGTAAGCAAAATAGAAGTCAACTTTGGCTGACAGTAGTGAAATTGTAAAATTTGCGCAATGGATTTAAAAGTGATTAATTTATTTTAAAAGTGTATTAATGTAGGTCTCCATCTAGTATTTACAAAATAAAATATCTCTCTTGGTTATTGTTTAATTGGCTTATTTACCGGTCGCGAACGTACGATTTTTCCGTATGTTTTTTTTATTATTATCACCACGCATTTTCCCATAAATGTCTTCAAATTTCCGTAACAAAAAAACTTAATACTCCTTTTACAATTGATTGCAATGGAGAGATTATGAAGAAAGAGTGTAAACTGACATATTTCTTGCATGTAAAATAAGTATATAAAAATGTCTTTAGAAGTAGAAAATACAGAAAAATATAAAATTTTCCAGTTTCCAGCCCAATTTCCTCAAGTAAAACTTCTGAGATATGCTATGAAACCATTCTTTTATAAGAACAAAGACTTTTTTATAATAATAAACAATAAAAGACGATGATAATCAACATTATATTTTTTCATCCTGGTAGACCATCCTGGGGAAATGCCCATATACATTTAATAACGCTTATAAACTAGAATAATTCATTGATCGTATGCAATAACACATATAGACCACTAATAAAATATGAATCAAAATTTATTAACTTAAGTTTGTACAATTTAAAAAAAAGTATTAAACTTTATAAGACATAGGCTGAGCTCCAATACATCCTTATACCTTGCAGACAGCGCAAAAAATGTATCAAAGAGTTTTACAATGCATAGTTGGCTTATTGTATACGCGTTGATAACTTGCTCTGTTTTGGAACTCATCCATACTTTCTGCAAGTTCTGCAGCTCTTATACCATTGCCTTTATAAAACTATGTTTCCAAATACAGTATCAAAGCATCCCACTGTTCTACGATTCTTACAACATCTTCCTTTAAGAAGTCCATCTTGTATAAGAAACACCTAATACAGAACATAATTCCTGAAATTATTTTATTTATGTTATTCTTTTAGGACTATGTGAAAAAACTTTAAATAATCACCCCTATTATGAAAGTCGACATCGACACAAGTCGACGGCACCTGAACATTAATGGTATTTTCTGAGTCGTTGTTGACAATAATCGATTACTTTTGACAGTCAAGTGATATTTTCTAAGGCGCTTTTAAGTCGACGTCGAGTAGTATTGTCCCCGTTTTAGTCGACAGGAAATTTTGTGACGACTCAAATGAAAGTTAAAGAAATTTTAAATGAAATGTTAACATATTTATTGAATACGTTTGAAATAAAAAATGCAAATTTAAAAGAAGTTATGGGCACAAATTTTATTAGTAAATTTAACGCGAAAATTCGGAAACATTTGCAAAAATAGCGAAAATTCTCGAACATTTTTAATATATAACGAAAGCCTTAAAACTATAAGAAATGGCAAAAATTTTGCTAAAATTGCAAAATTAGCGGAAATTCTACAAAAAATTGCTAACATGATAGCAAAGTCTAATACATATTTATTAAAAATCGTTAAAGCTGTAAAGAATCAAAAAACTTTTAGGAAAAAATCGCTGCTATCGCGAGCATGGCTAAAATAAGCAAAAATTGCAAACTTTAAAACAAACCCTTAAATTGTTTTGAAATCGCTTAATCGGCTAAAAAACAAAATGTCGGGAAGTTACAAAAAAATTATGCAAAAACAGCGAAAATTCGCGAAAATTTTTAATATATCAAACAAGCCATAAAATTGATTAAAAGTCCCTTAAACTGAAAGGAATGACAAAAATTCAGTGATTTTTGCTAAATTAACGGAAATTCGCAAAAATTTGCTAACAGCGGCATGAAAGAAAAGTCTTATATTTATGAATAAACGTTAAAGCTATAAAGAATCAGTAAACTTACAGTAAAAATATCTTTTAGTAAAAACATGCCAAAAATTCGCGAACAAAATTCAAATTGGAAACAAACTCTACACTTTATTTTAAAAAGCTAAATCGGTTAAAAAAAATATGTCGGAAAATAGCATAAATAGCGTTAAAAAGTGAGTGAAGAACAAAAAAAAAAAATAAAACAATTGGAGATGGGATTTTTTCATCAAATTTTCGATAACTAGTCGACGTCGACATAACATTCTTATAAAATACCAAATTAACGTCGAAGTGATGTAGTCGTCGCCTTGATGTGACAACAATTAAAAATTAATGTCGACGTCGACAACGCCTTACATAATAGGGGTGATTTCCTTCAACATTTTTTATTTTTCGAATTTATTCTATAAATTTGTAAAGCTTTTTTTGTAATAGTCCTATTCCTTCAATTATTTAGAAATGACTTTATACACTACCATACTATTATATTGTATTTTCTTGTTACATTTTTACCTTAGCTTTCCTTTGGAAAGCAATGAGGTTATTGTATGTACAGAAAAATTTACAATTATTAGACACCAGCAGAATGTAATGCATTTTCTGGCCCGCTACGGCCTTCGTCAGCATTCTTTGTGTCACACTGGGTAGTGATACTTTATAAATTGAATGTATTTAACTCAACTATTTTAACAAATAGAAACTGGGAATTATTTCCTTCAATTTATAAAGTATCACTATCCAGTGTGTGCCAGAAAATGCATTACATTCTGCTGGTATCTAATAATTATTATTTACAATTATAATTGTAAATTTTTCTGTACATACAATATACCTCATTGCTTTCCAAAGGAAAGCTAAGGTAAAAATGTAACAAGAAAATACAATATAATAGTCTGGTAGTGTATAAAGTCATTTCTAAATAATTGAAGGAATAGGACTATTACAAAAAAGCTTTATAAAATACATAACTGAAATTTAGCTCATAGAATAAATTCGAAAAATAAAAAATGTTGAATATAATATAAAGTAACCTTCGGAAGGAAATAATTCCCAGTTTCTATTTGTTTAAATATTACCCCAAAGAACCTTAATATTTTTTGCATTGCGAAGTAAGATTAACTGCCTGTTCATCTATTTCTGAACGAAGACTTCGTTCGCTTAACTTACATTTAAAACGAAAACAAATTATACAATATTGTCTTTGTTTTACATTTAATTTAAGCGAACGAACTCTACGTTCGACATCGATGAATAGGCTATAAGCTTACAAACAGTTCCAGTCATGGCGTCAGCGCCGTTTGTTGCCAATCCGATCAAATTTTGTACAGGAATATTGTTTGTTTATAAAAAGTTTTTTATAAGAAGACAAATTTAAACGGCATCTGACTTGGTAAGCTCGAATAAGATGACAAAACTATGCTTTATGAAACTAATACCGTCAAAGTAACTTGCTACTAACACCATATCCATAGTTTCATCAACAATCAAAAAAAAAAAAAGTTTGTGTTTGGTAAAAAAGCTATGAGATTTGTAATTGTGTGATATCCGTCCAATTTTCTAAAACCGACCAAAATAAGGTTTGGCCTACCATCCGACCAAACCAAAAATTTCCGACCAAATTTGGTCGAAAAATACCATGTTCAGCAACCCTGCTCCCCATATAGGAACCAGTGCGATATGTATGTACATTAGGGAAATAACTTTTTAACAATTTTTTAAAATTGTTTTTTTCGCTACGTCAATTTTTATTATTATTAATGTTTATTTAAAACAAAACATAGCAGTATGAAATTTCATTAATATTTAGAGATGGTTAGAGATTTTTCCGCAAACCAAAACTTATCTTTAACCTTTTTTAACAAAAAAATTAAAAATTAATAAAAAACACCGTATAAAATTATGAATATTCAATTTAGCATTGGTTTAGTAAAACCAATTGGTGAACTTTTTTGAGAAAAATTACAAAAGATTATAATTTTCATGGTTACTAGCACATGGTTGACCTCATGGTTCTATGCCAAAAAATTGGTTATACCCCTAATGTTCATACGTTTCACATACTTAAATTGTGTTCTTGATTAAAATTATAAAAAAATTCTGAACTTTTGCAATATTTTTAACAACAAATTAATAACAATGTATGGATCGCATTTCAAAGGATTATGAAAATAGTTCTTGTTCGGTGACGATTGTTTCTAAGTTACTATTGAGTTAGCTTAAGAAAGCAAACGTTTGCATTTTATTGATGTCGGAAGAATGCAGAGATATTCTCTTGCAATTTCGTAATTGTGCAGATAAATAACTTTCTGTTTTGCACTCTGCTAATAACCTGATTTAAATTTCGCTCACACACTGGTCTGTTTATCTGTTTTATTTGATTTGATTTGATTCACCTGTTTCTTTAATATTAATTTGATTTTCACAAAGCTCCCTTTCAGTGTTTGGTTTTGTTTAGGACTGTTTTGCTCATGGATGACTTTAATTTCTCAAAAGGTCCTTCATTAAAGTTGGAAGTATACCAACGTTCCTAATAGGTAAATACTTAAAACTTCAATGGTTTTTTTTAACTTTAAACTTGGCAAACTACATAAACAAACCAACAAACGTTTATACACTTCAAAAAAAGTTTTTTGTGCATCCACATGTGGGCACTTCCGTCAAAAGGTCCATCACGTTCGAAATGTCACGTATCGACCCAGATTTTGGATTAAAAAAAAAAAAAATACAGAAGATTTTGGAATCAAACCAAGACCTTTAATTTTACATTGCTACGTTAAATTCTGAAAGTAGTTTGACTAGAAAATTGTGGCAGGTTTTTTTTATCCATGGCCACAAAAACTACTTCTGTTTTTTTCACGTTCGATCCGCTACTTCTTTTGCCATTATCTTTGACCTAGAATCGCGCCCTCCATAAACTTAAGCATAGATAACAGTGCTTTCTTAGTGCTATAATTTAAGGGTTAAAAAAAGGTAAAAATATTTTTTGCTTAAAATGTTATTGCATTTTTGATCCGTACGACTGTCACGTTCAACACTTTGGAATTACCCATATTTTATCAGTTTAATAGAGATTAAAATTAAGAAATACCAAAATTTTGATAAAAAATTAAAAAAAAATTGATTTTAAAAGCTCAATAATCCATTGCAGTATAAATTGGCTAATGTAAATTCGATTGCGAACACAAAATTGATTTTTGATTGGAATCAAAATCGATTTACATGAAATAATTAACACGAGCAATTCCACAAGGCCCAAGCCTATTGAAAATGTTAAGAAGCAGTTCATAATTTTAAATAGCCCACGTATAAATTTTTTTTCTAGAATAGAGTTTTAGCGCTTATAAATCATCTTAGTTTGTTAGTATTTAGATTTAATATGATCCAAAAATATTTTGTGGCAACCTAAATTATCTACCTTATTTTATTGTTATCGATCCATATTTGACCATGGCTTCCATACAAATACACTCGAGGAAATAACTTAAATTAAGTTACTTTTATAATAGCTTCTCTGTCATCTTATAGTAGTAACAGTAGTAGAGATTTAGATTCTATTTGGCACAAAAAACTCTTATATAAACCTTAACCTCCGATATACTTTTTCGGCGGAAACATGATTGCAAATTGGTCCCAAATACTATGGTGTAGGGTCGGGCTGATCGACACTACTTTCTTACTTTGTTTGTATTCAAAATTGGCTTCTTTGCTATATATTTTTAAACTGTTAAGCTTCGTACAGACGATGGTCAGATCTTACATTATTGTTGCCAACAGCAATATTTTTCTGACAATGGTCCATTGTCAGATGCATTAATTTTTCACTTCTGCAAATACAAATGAGCTTTCAATGTTCACACAGTTGTAAGACATTTTAGCCAATTTTAATGCAATTTAAGCAACGCTGCTTACCAATATTGTAAGATCTGACCATCGTCTGTACGAAGCTTTAGCAATATCTTTTTTATCGTTTTTTTTTTAACCACAAGTTTTTTTGTGTCGATAGCTACCGATATAATTTATAGACAAAAATTGTAAAAACTTCACTAAAGAATAGCTTTTAACGACAATTATCTTTAACTAACGAATTTTTTACGACTTTACGACTTTGAGACACCTCAACATCCTTTTTATTGACCCAACCTTTGTATGTCTTCGTTTTTTGAGCACTTGGATTTTTCTAAAGGCTGAGACCGATAGTTCGAGTCATGTTGTGCGTAAACTTTATTGAGTGACTGTATATTTATAGGCCCAATAGCAGAGAACGTCGTGAGTTTGACAAATTCGGATTATCCGCCACACTCTCACTAAAAGAAGCGATATTTTTTGGCAGTGGGCACATTGCGATGATGCACAAGCTTGACACTTTCAAACCAATTTTGATTAGATGTACACAATACGTTTTTTTTAATAGGGCAATCGGGGGAGGAAGGTGGTAATTTTTGCACCTCATAAACTATCTTAACAGATTTTAATGATGTTTTAAACATTGGTATATGCCCAATTCCACTGAAAGGTCCACCGAAACAAAACAATTAAAAGTTCTTGAAAAGACTTTGTTAAGAATATTTTCACAGAGAAACAATAAAATTTAATCACTGTAAAAAAACTATATATTTATTTATAGTTTTTTTTCGAGATTTACTAATGCAAAGTCGAACAAGTCAAACTATTTTTATTTGGATATTTCAATTGCACGTTTTATTTTAGAGTCAAAAAATTATGTATAAGAAACATACGATTGCAAGTAACTGTATTTTTGCTTTGCATTATCTCATATTTCGATGTCACGTGCGACATTAAAATCAACATTTTCTATCAGTGCGTCGAAAGTAAATGCAGAAAGTTCATCAAATATCGGGAACAAACAGAAATTTTTTATAAAATTAAAATAAAATAAACCTTTCTGAAAAAAGAAGTTTGGGGATCATGGTACTTATATAAAGTTGGTCACGTGCGACATCGTAAGTGTAAAAATTGAAAACTGTAAAATTATTTTTTTTAAATAAATAATTTATTTATTTAAATACATATACAGTTACTTGCAAACCCAGCTAGCATTTGGCTGATTATTTTTTGACAAAATCACCCAAATGATTCTTTTTAGATCAGTTTTGATGATTAAAAGAAACTTTCATGTCAGCCAAACAAATAAAAAGCTTGGCTAAAAAAGAAGCCCAAAAATTATGACACTTTATAAAATTAAATGTGCGTGCAAATTGTTTCTTATCATCTTTGCGAAAAGCCAATTACTTTTTTTTGGTTCAAAAGCCATAATGGTCCTCAATTTTCAGAGAAAAATTAAAAAAAAAAAAATGACAATTAAAAAATGATATGTAATACATACATACATGTTATCAAAAACTATATAATTTACGATTAAAAAAATTAGAGAAAAACGATTCAATAATAATTAGAAAAACTAACATTAAATTGATCATAAAGGAATCAGAAAACTGTATCTTAAATGATTCTTTCAGGTGATTCACTACTATTTTCTCACAACGAGAGTATGATTCAAAAATGAGCTCATATACGGGTATTTTGCCCTTGAAGCTGATTCCTAAATGATTACATTGTTATACAAAATGCTAGCTGGGAACATACATGTAAACACCTGCATAAACCCAGCTAGCATTTTGTATCATAATCTAATCATTTAGGAATCAGCTTCAAGGACAAACTACCCGTATATGAGCTCATTTTTGAATCATAAATGATACTCTCGTTGTGAGAAAATGGTACCCTACCGATGCATCACCTGAAAGAATTATTTGTGATACAATATTCTGATTACTTTATAATCATTTTAATGTTGGGTTTTCTAATCATTATTGAATCGTTTTTGTCTCATTTTTTAATCGTAATTTATATTGTTTTTGATTATTTCATATCATTTTTTTAATTGTCATGTTTTTTAATTTTTCTCCGATAAAATTTCTGTTTTAGCCCATCTTTTTATTTGTTTGACTGACATGAAAGTTTAAATTTTTATTTTTTCAATTTGGCAAAAACAACAATTCAAAATATTTAAAAATCATTATTTGAACATATAAACGAATCATATATGAATCCTTTTTCAATCACTCAAGTGATAAATCAGTTTTTAATCATCAAAACTGATCTAAAAAGAATCATTTGGGTGATTTTATCAAAAAATAATCAGCCAAATGCTAGCTGGGAATATACTCACAGCCAGTGTTCCCAGTTTTGGGGATTTTTTTTGAAGTTGGGGATACAAATTTCGTGAAAATCCCCAGGGGATTTTTTGGGGCAAAGCTCTTTTTTCGCTGTGGATTTTTGGGGATAATTTATTATTATTAATATCATTTTTGCAATGGCAAGACCAATTTGGTCAAGATGTAGGTACAAATTTTAGTCTTTTTTGTGGTTTAAAACTATTTCAAGAACTTGTTGAAATAGTTTTAAATATGCTTTTTGTACCAACTAGCGTTACTTCTGTTGAACTAGCTTTTTTCTGTAGTGAATACAACCAAAATCAATATTTGCAACAGAATGCAATATGAGTTATTAGGAGCTCTTCTGAGAATAAATACACACTTTAAAATAGTGAAGCTTGCTGTGACAAATTTATTCAATAATCTCAAATGCACTTTTTAAACAAACATTTCAAACAAAATTGAATTGGCTTATGAATTAGAAGATTATGGTTCCCTAGTTTTGGAAATGATAAATATGTATTGACGCATAATTATTTTTCTTTTGCGTTTTTACGTAACCCTTGTTTCATACTGTACATGTATACATAGATACATAACATTAGTTTTAATAATATTACACAAATGGATTTATTTAAATAAATCGATGCATGCCTATTTTTCCCTTGACATAACATTTTTTGTTTTAAGAAAACGTGGGGATTTTTGGGAATAAGAAAAAGGCTATTTTGGGGATTTTTGGGGATGAAAAATCGCAAATTGGGGATAAGGCCTAAAGTAAAACTGGGAACTCTGCTTCCAGCTAACATTTTGAATCATTCTCTAATCATTTAGGAATCAGCTTCAAGGGCAAAATACCCGTATAGGAGCTAATTTTTTAATCATTAATGATACTCTCGTTGTGAGAAAATGGTACCCTACCGATGAATCACCTGAAAGAATCATTTGAGATACAGTTATCTGATTCCTTTTTGATAAATTTAATGTTAGTTTTTCTAATCATTATTGAATCGTTTCTGTCTCATTTTTTAATCGTAAATTATATAGTTTTTGATTATAAGTATGTATTATATATCATTTTTTAATTGTCATTTTTTTTTTAAATTTTTCTCCGAAAAATAAGCACCATTATGGCTTTTGAACCAAACAAAAGTAATTAATTTTTCGGAGCTGGGCTCCCAGCTAGCATTTTGTACAATTTTTAATCATAATCGAGTCTTTTTTGACTCTTCAACGCGATTAAAAAATCAGAATATGCGCTCATTTTCTGATCATAAATGATACTTTTGTCGGGAGAAAATGGTACCCTACCCGCGACTCTTCTTGATGAGATATTTATGATAAGTTTCTTTTATTAGTTTAGAGTCATTTTAGACTCTTTTCTAATGGTATATATCGTTAGCTAAAATGCAAAAAGACGTAACTAACAAAAAATTCAAAATCGAGTTTTTGATTGATTATTATGAATGCTATAAAACTACATGTCTTGACAAAATTTTACACTTCTGCGATCAAAAATTGCGCTTTTATTAACAAAAAACAAAGGGACGTAACTACAAGTTTTTTTGTTTGATGTATGCAAAACGACGTAATTACACATTTTTTTTTTCTAAGAAAATATAATGAAATGGTTTTCTTTGAAAATTGGTTGAAGAATTCCATGGACGACTTATCAATGTATGTTTTTCTGACATGTTTATAGTTTTCACTTTACAAAGTTTTTTGCTTCTCCTCTAAAATTATATTTTTGTTAGTTACGTCTTTTTGCATTTTAGCTAACGATATGAACATTTTCGAATAATTTTCGGGTCATTTATCAGACTTTTTTAACTTCATTTCTGCGCCTTTTTCGATTCATATATAAGACATATTTCTAATCGCCTATGAGTTATTAATCAATAGTTTTTTTTGTTATTTGGGAGTCTTTTTATAGAAATTTATCAGTCTATTTCTATTCATTTAAGAGCCTTTTCTATGTTTTTTGAGATCGTTTTTGAGTAATTTTTCAGTCTTATTTCGCTTCATATGCGAGTCATTTTCGAATAATTTATCGAGCCATTTATTAGTATATTTCTATTATTTTAAGAGTTATTTCTACATAGATCGCGATCGTTTTTCGAGTCAATTTAATTTCTCCTTTTTCTTTTTGCCACCCTATCTTTTAGCTTTTGTAGAATGCCATTCATTTCTTTATCGTTGTTCTTAAATTTAAGATGACAAATATCTAAAACAAAAAATACTTGTAAGTTTTTTTAAAACCATATGTACATAATTATATACCTACTTTTTATTGTTGTTATAAGGAAACACTGCTCGGCGCTAGGCTTAGTGCTGGTCCTTTTCCAACTATGCAAATAAGCTTAATCATATGAAAACAATTTCCGAACTGCAGCTCTTGAAAATTCGGCCGGTCCTATACCACCGGTTTTTGCAATATATTCTTTCTGAAAATGTAAAAGTTTATTAAGAAATTAGTATGACTATTAAGCAGGTCTAATTGTTTGTTTGTTTTTTTTTTAATTTTATATACTTACAAATTGTTGCAGCTTTTCCTCTTCTTGGAAATTTTATGAATGAAGAAAAATTTAATGTTTAGACATTTACTATACAAAAAAACAAAAAACTTTCCTGTTAGAACTTAACAAGTACTTTTTAAATATCCAAGCAGTTTTCAATCTTCTAGCTGCGTAAAATTTGATTATAAATTACGTTTGAAATACTCACATTTTTAATTCCCTATGCCCTGGATGATTCGTTGGAGATTGCTATACAAAAAAATAACAAACACTTTTTAATTATCCATCTGCGCAAAATATGATCATACATAACAAAAAAAGTAATCACTTTTCGAACGCATGCATAATCAGTTTGTGATCAAACAGTTAACAACCTTCTAGCTGCGCGAAATTTGATTATAAATAACGGATGAAATACTCATATTTTAAGCGCCAAGACGATCCATTTACGGTTTCAATACAATTTGTTATTGCATTTTAAATCAAACACTTTAGAATCATAAGCTAGAGTCATTTTCGAGTCTAATTTTAAGCGTGTAGCTGATTAATCAGTTTTTGATCACCAAAAGTACTCGAAAAAAACTCTTTACTCTGATTTTTTTAAAAACAATCTTCCAAATGCTAGCAGGGCTGCTTCTCTCAATATTTTTTTTTTTTGCTAATGTGTAGTCCTTGGTTGTAGCCATTTATCTTATTTTTAAATTTATATTTGGGTCGATATCATGAATTGACTACAATCGAGGATTGAAAACGGCCAAGTGCGAAAATGGGTTTAAATAATTATTTTTCGGTTGATACTGTTTTATAAGACCTTTTTATATATTAATAAGCAATGGGCCATGTATATTTAAGGATTTTAATGATTTTTGCACCCCACGGGAATGACAATAGTCCAACGGAAATGATATTTGTGCGGCACGGTAATGACTGAGCAGCATGGTAATGACGTTGTATCATGTATTGCAGCTAAATAAAACACATACAGCAATTTATGGAAACACATTTAATAAAATGCATACGTTATGTCCATTCTTTGGATTATAATTCCAGGTGTACTTTTTAAGTTTGGGGAACATCAAATTTCTTAAATAATTACCATTGATTGAATAAACTCAAATATACATTGAACATGTAATTCCCGTGTTCCTTTTGTCATTACCGTGGTTTAGATTATTCCCATGGTAATGACTGCCCGGTAATGATGGAAACGTGAGTATTCTTGGATTTAAATGTGAAAATCTTCAAAAATTTTTATAAAATATATTAGAATCTAATAAAGACTTAAAAAATGAACAAACCAATACAACGAATTTGGAAATTATAATATAAATAACGGAAAAATATACTTACCACGGGAATGACAAAATTTCAGGAACATGCACAAAAAACACTAAACACTTCAAAAGCTCTCAAACATCTGACTACATTTTTCACTTCTGTCAATACACTTTAAAACTAACGGGAATTGTCGTTACATTGACAGTTAACACCTAACCAAAAAAACCGGCTTAAAGCATTTTTTTTTAATAAACAAATTGGTCCACGGGGAATGACGAAAAAAATTAGCCACGGACTAAAATGTCTCAAAATCATAAGTTTTAAAATAAAATTATATTTATGAAATTAAAATTGAGTTGGTTTATTCTTCTCGAATAACTTGACGTACTTTATTTATAATATATATTTTGAGATACTAATGAAAATCTGTGTTTTTTGAACACAAAACGTTTGGACGCACACCATGGTAATGACGATTTGCACCGTGCGACCAAATTTTTTCATAAAAATATCTAAAATATTTTATTTTGATTTCCGCGCCTCGTTGAAGGACATTTTGTTTTATTTAATCCTGTTCTCAGAATTTGAATTTTGTAATATTTTTAATACAAAATGCGTCGGGCCACAGAATGTAGTCATTTCGTGATATCGACCCATTTATTTATTAAGCTTGAGGTCTGTTTTTTTTTATAAAATTATTTATTTTATCCGATATTTCGTCAAGCCTTTGTGTGATTGACTTCTTCAGGAAAAATTAACAATATAAAATTTTTGATGAATTAAAAATTTTGTATGTTTTTATAGCAGTGAAGGGCGGGCACACACATAATATCACATTTATGCTTGTGTTGACGAAATAACAACAAAGCAACAAGGACCGGAAAATGTTTTTTTATTTTGTTTCTAAAAAAATAATTATTGTGCAAGTTTAAAAAATTCTACATTTTACAGAAAATAAAAAATTTCTAAAATAGTTTTGAAAAAAAAAGCCGTCGAAAAAAATAAATAAAATAAAGTTTTTAAAATAAAACGTTTTCTTAAAAACATAAAAAAATAAAAACAAAACAATAATTATATTTAAGCATTGTCATAAAAATTTCATTCTTCAAAACAAATTTAATGCGCTGTTTTCAGAACACAAGTGATTGAACGTGTAGTAAAATTTATATGAATAACACTCAAAAAACTGAGTTCTTTTCATATAAATTTTACTACACGTTCAATCACTTGTGTTCTGAAAACAGCACCTAAATAAAATTTATGAAGAGGTTTCTGAGAATGTATACATACATATGGGCAAATCCTGCGTGACGAACGCTACATTCGCACGCGTTTTCTGATTGAAATATACACAGTTTTTGGTCTTTCAAAAGAGGTAGCTTCAACTTATATATAGTATTTACTGACATTAATATGTACTTACGAATGGCATATATCATAATTTCTTAGCAAGTATTTGTTGCGAAATAATTGATCACAAAGTTTTGTGACGCACGCGACAAAAAGTGGAAGTAACTTCAAAGGTTGAAGTGCGTTTTCCTAATTTTTAGCGAATTTTGCATCATAAAGTTTACAAAATCTGATTCCTAAATGAAAGATGAGTATAAGAGAACTCTTAACGCACTTATTTGCAGCCAAAAAATGTTGTAATTTTTTGACAAAAGCCGTGAACCCTTTGTGACGCACGCTACGAAACGCACGCTACAGTTTTTCCAGTAGTATTTTATTATTATATTTTATTTATTTTAACAAAACAAATTATATTTTTATGAATTGCATTTCTTAAACTAATTTGTTAACTAATGAATATCAACTTTTATTTTAACGAAATTTATATTTTCATAAGTTTGCTCTTAGTGCTATTTTAAGCACAAAAATCACCTAAAATAATGCTAAATTCACGTATTTTATTAAAAAATCAGCAGTGGGGTATGATTTGGTAAAAATTATTGCATTGATGATCATTGAAATACATATTTTTTAATATAAAAATGAAATTAAACATCTAGGGTTATATTCCGTTAAAAAAAATGCATTTGAAAAATTTTTGGTTGGTGGACTGTTTCTGGGATTTGCCCATATGTAATACCTTTTTTTTAAAATACATACATGGAAAAAAATTTCTAAAAAAAACGATTTAAGAATTATATTTCAACAAAAAAAAATTTTTTTTTGGTTTTTTTTACAAAAAAAGTTTTTGCTTTTTTTTTGAAACTATAAATTTTGTTTTCAAAGAATTTTTTTTTTCTTAAAAATTTTTTATTTAAAAATAAAATTTAATTTTGTGTTTTCCGTTCGTAATTTCCGGTCCTTGCAAAGCAACAGCCGAACGTACTTTGTCACAGACACCACAAAGAAGTTTATAGCGTACATGTGTCGACGTCACACAAGCAGCATAGCACATAGGATTTGCGAATGTGCCCTTCACTGTTTTATAGCGAAATAAAAGTAACGAATAAAAGGATATGTAGCCATTTGTTATTTTTTCGTAAATTTAAGTATCCCTTATTTGAAGAAAGAATCACAAATACATACATATGTTTTTCCAAAAATACGACCACAATGGGGGAAGGGGGCTATTTCTGGCTTAACTATCGAACTAATTAATGAAACCCATTCATTAATAAATTTTACTTCGAAGGTTGTTCTGAAAAAAAGCAAAATTTTAACGGAAATAATTGTAAACTTTTTATTTACGACAGACTTGATTTAAACAACGAGTCAATATGTATATTACCGTGTCAATATTTCCAAAATAACTTTTATTTCTAGCAAGCTTTTGGTTAATGTAAATTGAACCTCTCGCTATAATTTAAAAAGTAATTTTCCATAAAATTTCGTAGTCACTCAGGCATTTCTAACGTTGACTTTTAAAAGCGAAATACTTATTGAGGTAAACATTCAACTTAACAGTTTGTTTTTTGTAATTTCCATGGTTAAAGTTCAAAGAATAAATACTTCGATGTAAAATGCTGAAAAGTAAGCAATATTTTAATGAGTGATCGACTACACACTCCCTAACAGAATATGAAATTTCACACTCAAAATATTATGTAGTTAAATTCAAACGAAAATTCATTTTAAACAACTTAAAATTCATTTAAAAAACGGATCATTTACATTTCATTTAAAACAAATGATTTTTACATTCATTTCTACATTTTTTACTTAGACCATATTTACATTATGCAATTAACGCCGCAACTTTCGCTTGCAACTTTTTGTTTGTTAGCAAGAGGTGTAGGAAAGAAAACGGGTTGAAAAAGTTGAAAAAATGCTTGAAAAAAATGTAAATGTAAATGTGAAAAGAGCTTCGTAGCAACTACTTTAAAAGAAAATAGAAAAAAACTCGGCGTTAATTGCATAGTCTAAAGGCGGTCTTATTGAACATCATATTTCTTAAAATTAAATAGTTTTTACTTAAAAAAAAATATATTTTAACCGACAAAAATCAAACTACATAACAAAATAAATACGGAAAAACATTATTTTTTGGTAGTTGGTTTTTTGAATAATAAACATAAAAGTTAATAAATAAAATTATTCGTAAAATAACGTGTGTGAAGATAAATATGTTTTTAAAAAATATCGCATGCGATAAAAAATATTTTAAAAAAATATCGCATGCGTATTATAAAGAAAATACGACTATTTATACGAAATTTTACAGTTTTTATGAAAAATTAATAATTTTTATTTAATATTTAAAACTATTTAGATATTTAGTTAGTCTTTTTATATTAAAATTTATGATTTTTGAAGAAATACGACTTAGAGTGAAATTCTCCTGAAAGTGCTGTGTGAGGGACATGGCCACTGTGTCCAAACCCTTCGATCTCAGGCAATCAAACCTAACGGAAAATGAAGACTATGGACAGGGCTACAATAACCTATAAGCTCTTTATCCAAATTGTATTTGTGAAAATTTTTATACATTTTTGAAAATTTGACTTAGAGTGAAATTCTCATGAAAGTGCTGTGTGAGGGATATGGCCACTGTGTCCACACCCTTCGATCTCAGGGAATCAAACCTAATGGAAAATGAAGACTATGGAAAAAGTGCTTATAGGTTATTGTAGCCCTGTCCATAGTCTTAATTTTTCATTAGGTTTGATTCCCTGAGATCGAAGGGTTTGGACACAGTGGCCATATCCCTCGCACTTTCAAGAGAATTTCACTCTAAGTCAAATTTTCAAAAATCTATAAAAATTTTCACAAATATAATTTGGATAAAGTGCTTATAGGTTATTGTAGCCCTGTCCATAGTCTTCATTATCCATTAGGTTTGATTCCCTGAGATCGAAGGGTGTGGACACAGTGGCCATATCCCTCACACAGCACTTTCATGAGAATTTCACTCTTAAGTCGTATTTTTTCAAAAATCATAAATTTTAATATAAAAAGACTAACTAAATATCTAAATAGTTTAAAATATTAAATAAAAATTATTAATTTTTCATAAAAACTGTAAAATTTCGTATAAATAGTGGTATTTTCTTTATAATACGCATGCGATATTTTTTTAAAATATTTTTTATCGCATGCGATATTTTTTAAAAACATATTTAACTTTTCATATTTATCTTCACACACGTCGTAAAATAACTTTTTTTTTATTCAATTTTAAAAGTACTGAAAACGAATTTAATAACCCACAATCATTTACTGTAATAATTTTATGAGCGCACCTTTTTTTTATTAAATTACCAGGCACCCACACTTTATAACACAAAAACTTTTATATTAATTTGTATATATATTTTATAGTAAATTCTCCTTCTCTTTTTGCTTACTTATTTTGACTAAAACAAAAACTGTAGTAATATCCTTGATGTTAAATAAGATTTAGTTTTTTTTTTTAATTTTATTTAAAAGAAGTATTTAGTTGGCGTAAAATGTTAGCAATTGTTGTTGATGCCAAAGTAATGATGCTTTAAAGACTCTTGAATATAATTAATAATTCATAGTTACCTTCTTTATATCCTTTCCCTTTATACTTACTGTTTTGAATTCTTATCAAATTACTATGCTGTAAGAAATTGTAATTTTCCTCTTTGCAGCTTTACATTCTTACTTACCACAGTTAATATTATATTGTGTAAATATGACAGCAGTAGTAGTATTAATGAAGAATTCATGAAATTTTTTATCTTTATCTATCTTTAACATGTTTTCGCAAGGTGAAATAAAACTACTTAAAACGTTGCTTGTGCAACCACTTATGTTTAGGCCTTACACATGGAAACTTTTATTAGCAGGCTTAGCGAGTTATGAAATTAACTTTTTTTAGGGTTTTAACAAAGTTTGAGTTTTATTTTCCATGTTTTATCTGTATCAGGTTTGTAAAGATTTAATTTTTTTTTCAGTAACTATTAGATTTTGAAAAGTACACAGTTATCAATATGGTATTGAGTAAAATCCACAGGATTAAGCCCAACTATTAGTTTTTTTTAACCTACTCTATATTTGGAGGGGAAGAATAATTACGTATTGTAGTTTATATAGTGGAAATTCAGTCGGGACAGCATCCAAACCCAATTTAAGGTTATCGAATACCAGTGCTTGATTAGCCCAGGAAGAACATGCCCTCATGACATTGTGTGTACAACTTTTCGCTTTTTGAGTTGGAATGACATCGACAGTTTACATTTAATGAATTAGAATTAAAAGCAAAATTTTTTTTTTGGCCAACGACAAATGAAGACGTGGAAGAAATTGCAGTTTTTCTACTTTGACTGCAGTTTTTTAAACGCTGCTTTTTTAGATTTATAAGTGTTGGATGTCAAAATTTTGTTTCTGTTTTTGATATTGTACAATGACTTTACAAAAACAAATTGCTTGTGGTTTTTGTAGGAGTTGTATAGTAGTACCGTGATTACCTCTAATTATTTATTTTCAATTGAGACAATCTTGACAATTTGGAATTAACGGAAAACACTTAAAATTAAGAAAGCAACGAGTTTGCCTTTATGAATCTGCTAGGATTTTTGCTATAAATTTTACAATCCGATATTAAAAGAGCAGGAATGGTGAAGGGTATATAAAATTTTGCACAGTCGAATGCAACATTCTTACCTGTTTTTTATTGCGGATTTCCGAATTGAATAGAGTAAATCAAAACCAAAAATATTATTAAAGATTTTACAGCTTCTAAGAAGGCTTTTAAATACATATTTAATTGTTTTAAAATAAATCCTTGAATTTTAAAAAGATACATAATTACATTAAACATATATACTTACACACATATATGTATATATGTTTGTACATACATATATTTCACAGCACGCTGGAAAAAATTTTCCATCATTGATTTAAGTTTTCTTTTCATTTCCTTGTCAATGGCAGAGGAAAAAGAAAAAAAAAGAAACACAACAACTTGACATGAAACTATTTAATTAACAAATATAACAATCATACATATATTAATGACGCTTTATATACATACATACTTATATACATATTGTCGTCGAATATATAAAATAATAATTTTGTTCTCCTCATTCTCTTTTAAAAACATTTCAATTACTTTAATTGATTTTCATATTTTTTTTCTTCTTCTTTCATTTGTATTCCTTTATTATTCTTCGTTATGGCCATTTATATTTTATAAATAATTTCTTTCAGTTGTTCATAATTCTTCTTTTTTTCCACTTACTTAAACAAGGTAAAATATTCAATTGAACTTGAACACGGCTAAAAACTATTGACCAACTTGTTATTTTGTTTGGCTAACGCCAGATGTGTTTGTATACAACTGACAGTTACTTTTTGTTATTGCAACGATTATATTTGATGAGGAATTATAGTAATTTAAAATTTAATAATATTATTTTTTTGCTATCATAAGTAAATATTTTTAATTTCCGAGACTGGTGTATTTCCGGGAACGTATATAGAAATTTTTTTCATATCCGAGAATTCTATTCAAAGGAAAATAGTGAAAATTATAAAATACTAGCTGACCCGGTCCGCGTTGCTGGCCCTAAGCAAATATTGTTGTATTACCAGACGATTTAAATTGAGCTTTAAACGAAATTTACGGCCTTTAAAATGTTCCTTCTGTAAAAACCTAAGTTGGACCATGGCGATGATTTTAAAGAAAAAATCGTCCAAATCGGCCCAGCCGTTCTCAAGTTATGCGCTTAATAGAAAAAGTGGGCGTAAAAGTAGGCGTGATACATTTTTCTTTCGATGAAAACGTAAAATGGATTAATACGAACATTTAAAAGAAAAATTAGTCAAATCGATGAAGCCCTTTTTTTTAGGTAAATCGAAAAAAGTGGGCGTGGCAAAATTTTCTTTCCGTAAAAACCTAAGTTGGACCATGGCAATCATTTTAAAGAAAAAATCGTTTGAATCGGTCAAGCCGTTCTCAACTTATGCGCTTAATAGAAAAAGTGGGCGTAAAAGTAGGCGTGGTAAATTTTTCTTTCGATTAAAACTTAAAGTTGATTAATACGAACATCTGAAAGAAAAATTAGTCAAGTCGATGGAGCCGTTTTCTGATTTTAGGTAAATCGAAAAAAGTGGGCGCAAAAGTGGGCGGGGCAAAATTTTCTTTCCATGTAAATCTAAGTTAGACCATGGCGATCATTTTAAAGAAAAAATCGTTCAAATCGGTCCACCCGTTCTCAAGTTATGGTTTTTGCCACGCCCCTCCGCCCCCAGACCGAAAATCAAAAATCAGACTTCCCTATGTCACCCGCCTGAATATTCTGAAGATTCCCTGAAAATTTCATCAAAATCGGCCCAGCCGTTTTGGAGTCCATACGTTACATACATACCCACACACATCCAATTTTATATATATAGATATTCAATACAACCTTAGTGTGGTTGACGTTTTTATGGCGAATGTTAGGCGCTTAAAAAAATTGGAATCGTGGTTAGAAAAAACTACAAAAAATTCGACGCTGTTTACAAATTTATTACACAAAAAGTAATCGTAGTTGGCGTATTGGCTCCGTGCAATAACTCCCAGGTGCAATAAGTCTCAAGAAAAAAATGAAATTAGACCCAAAAATTTTTCATATAAATGTGGGAGTAATTTCTTCTCCCAGCCCACTCGGTTTTATTTAATTTTTTGCCTGGGAGTTATTTCAAAATGAAATAAAATCCAAATGAAATAAGTCCCCGAAAAAATTAACGTGGTAGTTATTTCATTTTATTTTGGTTTTCGGTGTTATTTCATTTGCTGTGGGAGTTATTTCATTTTTTGTCGGAGTTTTTTTCATTTTCAATTATTTGCAATTTCTTAAAATTGTTTAAAATTTTAAACAGTATTTATAACGGGATATTTCAAACTATTTGAATACAATGACTTAAGTTTATCAAAGAAGAAAATTTTGCTAATTGCAATTGCAGTGTCTTATGGTTACCGGCTATGCAGTGCAGCTTTAGTTAGCGAAGCCGGTGTTTGTTATACCATAGAGGAGAAAATCCTTGCGCCTGGCCGAAGGTCGGCTATGCAGAGAAGCTTTAGTTAGCGAAGCCGGTGTTTGTTATACCATAGTGTATAAAATCCTTGCGCCCGGCCAAAGGCCGGCTATGCAGAAAAGCTTTAGTTAGCGAAGCCGATGTTTGTTATACCATAGAGGAGGTAATCCTTGTACCCGGCGTGCTTAAACTGCAGGCAGTTGCCATCGCAAGGGGTCAGGATATAATAAAATGCCCCGTTTGTTGTCAAAATGTCGAGGACTCAATGTTAGTTTTTTGGTAACCTAATATGTAAATATTCAAGTTAAACGAATACATATATAATAAATTTCTTTGGAAGTTGTTTCATTTTTTTTGGGTCTTATTTCATTTCTTTTCGATGGACTGTTTTTGGAAGTTATTTCATTAATGTCTTTAGGAGTTATTTCATTATGAAATAACTCCCAAAAGTTGGGGTTTATTTCATTTAAGACTTGGAAATTATTTCATTTTTTTTGGGATTTATTTCTTTTTTCCAGTTTGGAACTTATTTCATTTATTTTGGGATTTAATTCATTGGAAGTTATTGCACTGGGACTTATTGCACCTGGGAGTTATTGCACGGAGCCGGCGTATTTGTTGCAAAAACTTTCGTTAAATTTTTTAATCACGACAGCGTATGTGTACAAATTTTCATAAAAATTTCCTACGCAAACCACCATAAGGGTGATTGGCTTTAAAAAAACTGAAAGAACCAAATGCTGTTTCTACTTGAAGAAAAAAAAAATGGTTAGACGTTATCATAATTTAAGAGCCACATACTATTTGGATAATAATAACGTTATGTTTGTAATAAAACTACTATTTTGTCTCTTATAATCATAGTGTTATATTATATTATCAAAAAATGGTTAATATTATTATAATATGGTAAATGTGTACCCTAATATGGCCAATATTTTTCATATCATGGTTACTTTTTACTATAACTTTAAATATAAAACAAAATCTTCTTAAGAGGTTCACAAAATTTTCCGCCCTAAAATTTCTGGGAATAGCAAAAACATTTTTTAGGAAAAATTTTACCGCTTCGAAACCCTGAATAAATTTGTATTAAAGATTTTCCTATTATCCATTATTTGGAAATATTCTTAAGAGGTTCACAAAATTTTCCGCCCTAAAATTTCTGGGAATAGCAAAAACATTTTTTAGAAAAAATTTTACAGCTTCGAAACCCTGAATATATTTGTATTAAAGATTTTCCTATTATCCATTATTTGGAAATAACGTCCTTGCAAAAAAGTTTTTTTTTTATATCAAGTTCAAGCATCTCTCTTTCTTTTACGCTTCTGTTTTTAATAATTTCCTTAAGTAATGATGGAATACTAAATCAAATCTGAAAAAACGATTCAAATTTAGATTCGTATACTACTTTAAGATTGGTTATCATTTACACTGGTCCCAAACCATATTTTTCGACAATGATAAACATATAGTTAACTTTTAATTTCAAAGAACCTTTGGCTTAAATAAAATATCTTGCAGAGAAATTAAATTTGCCGTCTTAAAATTTTTTGGAAATCCGAAGGAAAATTTTTGCGAATAAAACCGTTGAATTCTTTGTTGTTGGCTGTTGCAGAAAAATTCCCTGGAAGTTTTTTTTCCCCAAATTGGAACCCTAACACTTGTCCCTGTCGAGGTTCTTTGACTCTGTGTGTTGTTGGTGTCCATTAGAGCTTAATAGTTGAAGTTGTGTGTGGACTTTATTTGAGTTCATAGATTCATTTAATCTAAAAGAACTGATAATGATTTCATTGACAGGTTATGTAGCATTTTGATTTAAAACAAAATACTTTCGAAATGTGATTTATAAACCAGAATTTTGAACGCTATTTTTTTAATTCAAATTTTAAATAATTTTTTTAACAACTACATACATATTTATAGGATATAACCTAATTCTAATATTTATCAATCCTCTTAATAATAACAAAATATCTAATTCCGCTACTTCGTGAGCGTCTCTCTTCGTATATGTACATATGTATTTTTATGCCCAAGTTTGTGTTTCTAGATTAAAAAAACCACCAGTTGTAAAACAAAAAAGTTTCAAACAGCTATTTTCATCCTTTCATCATTTATGTTTATAGATGCAATATAAACGAAAATTGAAAAAAGTACCAGTTAAAGAACGAAAAAGTACCATAGAGATCTCTCTTACAGATTCTTATAAATACAGGACCTTGTATGTACAATTGAATGTTTCTAGGTCCAATACTAACGAAAATTCAAAATGTACCAGTTACCAAAGAAGAAAAAGGAAGAATCTTGTCAATAAAACATGAGCCGTATGAACTCAGACTTAAGACTTTCGCTACTTAAACGTTTGTATTTCGAAAAAGTACCGAATTCTTATTTATACTTTTTAAATTAGTTTCGAATGTGATATCCACTTTAATTCTATGTTTATTGGTTTAAAAGATAGATGGGGTGACAAAAAATTTCCAAAAAACAGGTGTCATCCGTTAACTCCCTAAAAGGGCCGAATTTTAAAAAAGTACCAGTCTCCTCCCGGTTATTTAGAAAAGTGGCAATAAGTTATATTATTATTGTGGCATCACTGACAAAAAAATTTTTTTTAAAGCAGCGTTACCATTTGTAAAGTTTTCTCTTTTATTGCAATGTTTATTTGTTAAGACAAATGAAACTTCAAAAACATTTTTGTGTTTTCTTTTTAAATTTTGGCACTTTTGTAGAAAAAATTTTTTTTATTTTAAAAACATTTTCTTTTTCAAAAATGGTGACATTTGTGTTTGATGGTAGATGTGAGATGTGAGCAATGTAAACGAGTGTTTTACATTTTCTACATCTTTGATGGTAGTTCAATGTTGATCAGTGTAAAAAGCCTATTACTCTTTGTTGTAGGTGCATTGGTTTTTCGACAATCACTCTTGGATTTATCATTCGCCCAAATGCGTCAATTCTGCTTATTGACGAATTCACTGAAATGAAAATGTGCCTCATCACTGAATCACGAAGTGCAAGATATGCATTTTGATTTGAACGCCCATTTTCATAATAAGCCTGAATAACTTTAACACGTTGCCAGAGACCTGCGCCGAAGCGGCTTAGCCGGCTGTTAGCCAGCCGCCGATGAAAATATTCGTAGCCACCGCCGCCGAAATTTCTTCGGCTAAAAATCGGCTGCAGCTAAGCCACCGATTACTTTGTAAATAATTTTTATTCTCTTTTTTTAGCACATTGCCACATTCTTTTTTGTTAGTGTATCCTTAAAAAGTGCAACTCTTATGGCCATTTTCTCAATGTATCGATAAACTGGCTGTTACTAAATGTCAACAAAAATGTATTAGAGCGATAACGATTTTGGGTTTCTCAATATATCGACAAAAAACATTGTTTTCAGCTGGCAACACCTCTCAAAATACATGTTAAAGCTGGTAGTCAGCTGATTGAATTTATCTGTACGGTATATAAAAGGAAAATAATTAATTGGCAGATGAGTGCTGGTTACCTTTGCGACAGAATATAAGCAAATTAGACATTGAGAAAACCAAATTTCTTAAATGTGCAGTTTTTCGTTGGGATAAGAGATAATCGTGTAATGAGAAAACGGGCATTAGTTTCTTGTGTATAAAGCACCAACATTTCATCAAAATTTTTAAAATAACGACATATAGGAAAATGAGTGAACACTGGTGTAATCGTTGATTATTTTTTGTAATAACTATTCTGCGTATTTTCCCGCCGAAAAGTTTTAACTCTGTTCAAATTTGACCAAATCACTTTTGTTAAACAGCCTTAAGTGTTGATTGTTTTAAAAACTATATATTTGGCTGCAATTCATAATTAAATAAATATGTGGGAGAATAACAAAATTAGAGATTTTTTAAAACTTCAAAAGTAATGGAGGATGAAACTTATTCCAGCGATACGGTTGCCGATATCCAGGGCTGTCAGATATGGCGATTTCTCGCCAAACGTGGCGATTTTGAAACGTGTTTGGCGATGGGATTTTCCATTTGGCGACTGGCGACTTATATGGCGATTTCTGATATAGCTGGCGATTAACTTGGCTATTTTTACCATTTATAATATTTCGGCGATTTTGTTTAACAGCTTGTCATTTTTTTTTATCATTACTAACATAAAAGAACTTGCAACTTTTTTTCACATGAGTTTTGTAGTATGTATACAGGTCAAAACTCCAGTAATAAAATCGGTGAGGCTGAAGTGTACAATCTTATAGACTTGTGTGCTTAATTAAAGTTTTTCAACTGAATACATATATGATCTCCATTTTATGTTATTTAGAAAAAAATTACAGAAACAACACAAAATTTATTTATTTTTCTCAGTTTTTGGCGATTTTTTGCCTGAAATATTATACTAGCGTTTTATGTATGCAAAATTTAATTTAAAAAAAAAAAAAATTTTACAAAAACTGAACAAAATTGACGTTTGGCGATTTTTGGCGATTTCTAACATCCGGTTTGGCGATGGAGCTCAAAAATATCTGACAACCCTGCCGATATCAGCGAGTTCAGTTCAGATTTCGTGCATTACGAAAATAGTGAATTTTAGAGTAAAACGCAAATATGTTTGTTTGCGTCACTACTGAGGCATTCGTGTACGCGGTCAAAGAAATTTCAACGTGGTCGAAATTTTGGTGTGTCACTGTACCACATTTTGTCCTTTTTTATGATAACGTTTTCAAGCCGAACAAAGATAAATAGACTTTCTAAAAAAAGATGGTGTGTTTTATTATAATTGTTTTATATGTAAAAATGTTAAATTTTGTACCTCTGGAATAGCTAATTATTCAATTAATGTTTGATTTCCTGTGTCATTGAAAACATATGACTCCTGTTTAAACAAAAACATATTTTTATGCCATGAGAAGTGAATTATAGTTTGAAAAATTGCTTAAATGGTTTGTTATAATACATATAAACACATACAAATATGTTTACACAAATGTACATCATATAATTTTAATATATGTACATATCCCATCGGCTGACAGCCACATCGGCTAACAGCCGGAGCGAGCCGCCGCCGGGCAATTTTTTGCGTCAGCCGCCGCCGCCGATGAAAACCCACGGCGCAGGTCTCTGCACGTTGCTCGATTGTGTATCTTACCATCGTTCAAATTGAGTTAGTCTGAAATTGAGAAATGCCAAATGAAATGCAGAAAAAAACTTGACGTTTAGGTGTGGTTCACATTCAACATCGGCCCTTAAAATTTAACCACCATAAGCGATTCACAAAGTGTTCAATTGTGCCATATATAAGCTTGTAATTTTGTTGATAATGATCCGATTTTCAATTGCATACTAGATTTGGAAAGAAGAAACTAAGATCTTTCGAAAGATATATAATTTGATTAAGAAGACTGGAGAAATTTGGGTGTAATTGTCGAGCAAACACAAATTTTGTAGATTTTTCAAAAAAATTTCAAATTTGGTGACGTTTTTATACATTATTTTCTTAAGAAACTATAATACTTTTGAGTTTATTCAAAAAGTACGTTTATTAACAATTACAACGCATATTTGGTTTTAAAAATAGATAAGTAATTGACTGAGTTATTTAACTTTTCATGAAAATAAACTTTTAAACATTTTATAAAAATTTTATTAATCAATTAATCAATGTTATCCTAAACACAAAAAAAAAAAATTGTAATGAGAGTTTAAGTCATTCAAAAATATTGTTTTTTTTCGTGTTCTTTTTACGCACTTTCTTTAAAATTACAAATCACTGTTAGCCTAAACACAACTTAGATTTACAACAAATATTTGTAATGAGAGCTTTACTCATGTAAAATTATTGTTTTTTTTTTAATATGACGTTTTGTTAATGTCTTCTTTTTCACTTTGAATCTGTGAATTTAAAAAAACGTTTGCAATTTAATAAAAATCGTGTGCAATTTAAATTAAAATTATGACAAAGATGACAAAAAGCATCGCCGTTTACATCTAATATTTTACAAATTGTTTCATGTATCCCAGTTTAAGATGCAGTGGTGCCAGAATAACGTCCTTAACTTTAACTAAATGGTAATTTAAAATGTTTTTGCTGCCTTTTCTATGTGACTCGCGAGATGGCCATAGCTTGCGATCATAACGATTCGGCGCACGACATATTACATTACAAATCTTAAATTAATAATAATAAAGTCATAAATTTTTATAAGAAAATTTACTTTTAAATGAACCATCAATAAAAAGTCGCCATTCATCTGCATTATAATTGTGATTTAATGCCGAAAATAGTTTCGGTACATCAACGCAATACACGAGATCACTGTCATTGGAAATAGTCTGAGTCTTATATAAGCGATTCACAAAGTGTTCAATTGTGCCATATTATTATGCTTCATTTTTATGAATGACACAATGACGACCTAAATGTCATCGTTATCAATACAAGAGATCTGTATAAACAAATTTTTAACTTTCTTCTATGTAAGTAGCGTACTGGGTTAAGCTTGTATATAATAAAATATAATTTCCGCTTCATCAAGTTGAACATTTAAAAACCCCTTAAAAAATGAGATTGTTGACTAAAAGTATTCCCATAAGCATTATATTTGATTAAAAAAGTGCATTAAAACTACTCTCTGGTATAAATCTAAAATGCAAAGTAAACTCAAAGTGAAAGTGATTTTTGTAACTAGTTTAAGTGGAGGTGTTATAAAAAAATAAGAAACTATTTAAGTTAAAGTATATACTAAAGAACCTTTTCAATTTTATTTCGTTCCAAATGCAGTATTATTATCGACAACATCTACAAAAAGGACTACATTTTAATTTTAATATTGTCAACACCAGCAGCAACAAATTGTACATTACAAACTTATTGAGTACATAAAATTGTCATCATCATCGTCACCATACACAACTATAGACAAAAAATTGAATAAAAGATACAAAAATAACTGAAAAAAATTTATAAAAAAACACAAAATATATCATTATGACAAATTGGGAGGATTTTTACAATACACATCTACCCCCAGCAGATTTTGAGGATAATCGTTCTTTATTGAAAGAATTTTGTGAACGACACAATAAACTACAAAACAGAATCGTCCTTGTAACAGTAAGTATAACACTGTGTTTAAAAAAAATTTTGTTTAATTTTTTTGTTCTTTTTTATTATTTCGATGTTCAATCTGTCCATCTGTGTTTTGGAGGTTGTAATACTTTTTATTATGAGTTTTTTTAAGCCATGAATTAAACCAAATGTTATACAGATCAATGTTTTAATAATCTGTTAAAAGTGATGGAAGAGCCATTAAAGTGGTTTTAAAAAAATCAGTTTAAATGCTGAGCTAAATTTAATTTAATCAATGGAGATTTATAAAGCAGTGATGGGCACGTTCTTAATTTCCCGGCACACGTTCTTAGGATATGCGCTCTCGGTTTGTCAACTAAAATTACAAAATATTATGGTAGCTTTGGTCGATTCTCTTTGGCCATAACTGTTTTAGGGCGAAGTTCTTAACCGATTCTTATGAAACTTTGTAGAAACATTTGCTACCTGTCACACCCATTCAAAGTAAATGTTATTTTGAAACTTATTATTCTTAAATGAATCTTGGCAACTTGGCTTCAGTGACGCTGTAAATGCAATATGAATAGAAAAGAAACCATTCTTATTCAACTATTTCTTCTTAAAGCTGTTATGATACTTGCTATTTTTTGTATTTTTTCTATATTGGAGAACAGTGCAAATATATTTGCATAGGAAAACTGACTAAGTGTAAAGAGTATGATTATATCATAAAAAATCTTGAAATGCCAAACAAATATACATGTGTTATCGATAAATAATCTAAGACTGTCAAAAAAAATGTAAAATTTTTTAACTTAAAATTGACATTTCCAGATTAATTGTTAGCACTGTTGCCAATTTTTTTAGTTTTTGATCGAAAGAAACGGTTTTTAACTTTTTTTTTTTTGCGATTTTTAGCTTTTATGACGGTTTTTTGTGGGGAAAAAACGTGGGCAGTATTGTTTGTTTTGTTTACATTTTATCAAATTGTATTTCTTGTTCTTTCTCGCATTTGTTGTTTCATTCAGTCAATCCTAAAAAAATCCAATACAAAAAATAGCAAGTATCATAACACCTTAACCGATTCTTATGAAACTTTGAAGAAACATTTGCTACCTGTCACGGCTCAATATTCTGACTAGGAAAGTAGGCAGTGCCTTGCGCATTAATAGGAGTTCTTCCATTTCAAGTACTTCCACTTAAGTGAATCTTTTGGAATTTGACTCGCCCCTTAAGTTCCGGTGCAATATTATGACTAGAAAAGTAGGCATTGCGACGCTCGTTCAAAATAATATTTTTTTCAGTTTTTGAAAAACTGCAATAAATTTCATTTCTTTTGATTTTACTTCTGCTTGTGCTTCTGAAATCAACAACAGTTTCAGTCAAAGCAAAATCACAAAACGAAAAACCAACAGTTGAACGAAACTTTTGCCCGCAGTTGTTTTAAAAATTGTGATTTTGATTTTCTTTTGAACAGTTTCGCAAGTAAAAGTACAATCAGTCTCTGTGCTTTTGTAAGTCGCAAACAGTGATGCCAACTTTTTGAGAGCAAAAAGCACTTTAAAATTTGAAAAAAGCACTAAAAAGCACTATATCGAACTAAAAAAAAAAGCGTAAAAAAGCACTAAGCCATTTTTACAATTTAATTACATAAACACAAAACAAGTTGCATTTGGCTGTGCCGAGTATTATATACCTCCAAAATCTTACAAAAGGCGACGTCATTGATGGGGACCATTTTCAGTTAAGATTAAATAATAAATATATTTACATTTGTATTAAACAGTTTTAAATGTATTATTATTATATTCAATAAAAATAATATCATCCAAATCATTTGGATCATCATTAGCTGAGTTTAAATTGGCCATATAAAACAGTTTTAAAGTAATACAGTGCGAGCCTGATTTTCGTAACTCGAAAAAATCTGGCCTGTTGCAATTAACGAAAATTTCCAATGACCGATCATTGTTCATAAAACTTAATTTTATCGTTTTAATAAATCTAAATTAAAATCGTGCCAAACCTTTTTTCAATAGCACTAGAGGATGAAGTGCACACACAACACGTGGAAAACTAAAGCGCATGAAAAATGGCAGGTCCCACAACGCTCGTTATAAAATTCTTTTCTGTCACATGTTTTTAATTTATTTAACACTTTGTTTTTAAAGTCTGCGTTTTTTTTTTTGTAAGGTTTCCGACTGCGTGTTTTTTTAACAATTCCTTATGTTTTCCAAGCCATATTCTATTTTTGAAACAGTGTCTACATCTTTACAAAAATGTTTACCAATATACATCGTTTTTATTACGATTACTAAATATGTTGTCAACGCTTAAAAGTGCAACGTTTCGTAAAATTTCCAAATTGCTAGGAAGCCTAGCTCTTACCTCGTAAATAAAGTTTTAGTTAAACAAATGTAACATTCTTTTATCACTTTTTTATCATTTGAAATCTTTAAATCTTTACAAGCCTTCTTAAAATTGTACCCCAAATAGCAAAGCTCATCTAAATCATCCTCTATATAATCGAAGTTTTAAAAAATGGTAGAAAAAAAAATAAAAATTGTAAAAAGCACTAAAGGCACTAACGAAAAATTGAAAAAGCACCAAGTTAGTGCTTTTTCTCAGTTTGGCACTATGGATAAAATTTTGGCGTTTTGAGGCATCAAAAAGCACCATAAATAGTGCCAAAAGCACTTAGTTGGCATCAATGGTCGCAAACAGTCGCAGAAAAAATACTTTCTGTATTCTTTAAACTTCACACTTCATCAACTAAATTGAAAGATTTTAAATTAATTTTAAAATTTAATAAAATAAGAGACAATTTTAAAAATATTTAATAAAAAACAAAAATATTAATTTTGACAGCTGATCAATAGACTCGAGCGCACACAGGGGCTGCTTTATAAGCAACTGTAACCAGTTGATTTTACTTCTCGTTTTACACGATTCTCCCAGGAGCCGAGCACATTTCGTGATTTTCACACACACACACACACACACACACACACACACACACACACACACACACACACACACACACACACACACACACACACACACACACACACACACACACACACACACACACACACACACGAATGTTAACAAAACTCACTTCAAATATTGTAAAAAACATGTACATATGTATATGATTATGTATAAATTTAAAAAAAGTACAGAAGAGAAAAAAGAATATTTTTCTGCTTAAAATGTACAACTGACAACTTTCAAAACCAAAGACACTGCTTGGGACTTAGATTTTGTAACTTATCAAAAGCAAAAGAAAACTTAGCACATAAGTTTTAACAGAATCAATGTTTGATATTAAAAAGCAGAGATAAGTAAAAGCATTGAAAAGTTAAAGTTTTGCAACTTTTCAACTTTTGACTTAAGTTTTATAAACACTGGTTTTTTTTTTTGAGTTTTTAAAATTTGTATATTAAATTTGTAAGGACTAGACTATTAATCTCATATATAAATACGGGAACAATTTTTTTGTGGTTGATTTTTAGTATCTTTTCGCCCACCGATTTTAATGAAACATATATCGTTTTAAAGGAATTTGTGTGTAGATATGCACAATATATTTTTTTTTTAATTTTTTGAATTAAAGTTTTAATATCTCTTACATACATACGTACAAAGTAGGGTGAATAGTGCATTTTTGACGTTCTCTTAAAATGTACGTTTTTGCTGTATATCGCACAGGTTTTCTCGAAAGTAAATGTCGAGTGGTTGAATTTCGGCCACCGGGCGATCCTAGTTATTTTTTAAAATCTAAGTTAATTAAATTTATTAAAAAGAAACACAAATTTCTAGAACTTCATGTTTTTGTTCTGGAAAAAAAAATATTTTTGGCCAAAAAAGTGCTTGTCTTAACTTAGGGCTAAGTCAATTAATACGTTAAATTCGTTAAGAACCCAGCAAATAGATATTTAGTATCTAAAATGTCAAACACAGCATTCCAACCAACAGATAATAATGACGGTATAAAATAAACGACAAAAAAAAGTGAAAAAACCCCCCAAAATTTGGACCTTTTTTCAATTTCAAAAATTAAAACAACCCCCACGAAATGAAATAATGGCCCAAACAGAAATGATGTAATACCGATTTCGTACGAAATAAGACCCAAATTTCTGAAATTAAATAAATCACCAATATGTATAATAACAACATTTAACTGTACAGTTTTGGTTTTAAGAATTGCGCAATAGATAGCATAGTTGTACCTTCGAACGGAAGAAAGGATTTTCTCCTCTATCGTATAACAAACACTAATTTCGCTTACTAAAGCTTCAAAATCCGGCGAAGTTAGCGAAGTCGGTATTTTTTATACCATAGAGGAGAAACTTCTTTCGCCCGGTGTTTGTTATACCATAAAGGAGCAAAGCCTTGCGGGCGGCGGCAAAACGCCGGATATGAAGAGAAGCTTTAGTAAGCGATTTGGGATTTTTAAATTCGGGATTGTCAAATTCTGGATTTTTGAATACGGGATTTATATTAATGTCATTATTGTATATAAATTACTTAAAACATACTTAAGTTCTTTTACTAGATCTTACAACTGTCATTTTTTTCTTTCTTATCGAAGAATTTGTCTAAAAAGGAAAACGAAAAACCGCGCAAAAACGTTTCCGTTGCAAATTAAATAATCCGCCAAAAATCGTTGTTGTTGTTATCATTACTAGTTTTTGAGGGTTGTTTCATATTGTTTGAAGATATTTCATGCTGCCAAAATAATAGATCATTAAAACATTTCGCTAGTATGCTTAACTTTGACAAAATTTAAACTGGCTATGTTTTTTTAAGAGCACCACTTAATTGCATCTTATTTATTTATTTATAAAGGGAACATAGCCAGGCCGTATCTCATGACTATGCCTAGGCAAAAAGTCAGTTTTAACCCAATGCCTTTTAGATATTTCAGCTCTTAATTTGGTTTTGAACCATAGAAGCGATGATGTTAGTGAAGGAACCTTACTACTAATCAAGTTAAAAACCCTGGGAGCTACTGATTTCCACCTGGTCAGCTTGTGAGTTTGTTATCATCTTTACCGCCCAAGTGTACATCGATTTAAAACGCATACACATATCTCTGGAGGAATCCACTTAAGACAGTATTTTGTTTTTTGCAAAGAAATATTACCTAGCGAACTTTGTACGGTTTCCCAACATAGCTTATTAAAATGTGCGTGCTGCTTATTGGAATTTTAAATGGGCAATTTGTGTGAAGGTGGTTCCACGAAAAGCCCCCCCATGAAATAACGCCCAAACGAGAAATGAAATATTCCCCAATTTTTTTTCATAAATTTTTGGGTGTTATTTCATATGAAATAACTCCCAATTTTTTGGGGCCGTTTTTCATTTTTTTTGGAAATTATTTCATTCTTCATTTAGGGTTTTCAAATTATGAAATAATCTCCAATGAAATAACACCCAACAAATTTTTAAAATTCGGGGCTTCTTTCATAGCCTGTTTAATTTGGGTGTTATATCATTTTTTATTCAGGGGTTATTTCATTTTTAAAGCTGTTGGTTTGGGGGGGTTATTTCATTTTAGTTTGGGTTTTTCATTTGCTTAGTTTGATCTTTTTCCTTTTTCTTTGAGAATTCAAGTAACTGTGCCTTGCATGTTGAGTTCAGTTGTTGTAAAACATAAAATATTTTCAGTTGTGCATCAAAGTTCGGACGCTTTACATCATCTCGTGTTAATATTTAAAAAAATGGGATTCGAAATTGTTGGTGGAAGACGAAGATATAGCAATTTGCTATATTCTTTAAGTGAAAAACAATTATATTTAAACAGTGGAGGTAGTTGTGTAAAGGCCAAAAGTAAAAGGCAAATTGTCTTTCGAACTGCAAAAATAGAGCAGGGCTACAAGGATCTACGGGCGGGTAAAACAACTGCAGCAATATTTTTGAACCGAATATATCCTTATTATGAAGAAGACACCTGCGGGCCTCCACACGATTCATTTCAATAATTTTGCGACTTTGCTGTTGGTCCATATTGACTTCACGAAATCCTTGGTGAAACTGACTCTTATGAATTTTGGGCATAATTTCATTTTTGTTGCTGATGGGGTTTATTTCATTGGGGGTTATTTCATTTTCATCATTGGGTGTTATTTGATATGAAATAACTTCCAAATATTGGGGGTTGTTTCGTTTTCGTTTTGGGGCTTATTTCATTTATTTTTCGATGTTATTTCATTCACTGCTTTTGGGTGTTATTTCCTATTTTTTGGGATTTATTTCATTGGGGGTTATTTCCTGGGCGTTATTTCATTGGGGGGCTTTTCGTGGAGCCGTGAAGGTAGTTGAAACAGGTTTGTGTTTAAAAAAGCTTTTTAGGTGTGTAAAATTGGCTCCAATTTTCATAATTTTTGGAGTATATGGAGGGCCCAGAGCTAAACTGAACCAAGTCATAAAATATATCACGTATATGTATTTGAAATCTGGTGCGAAAATCTCCGCAAAATTTAACTCAATCCAGTTCTGTAATGGGGTAAATCAAAAACAGTTTCATTGCTAAGGTAACGGTAATAAACCCAAGTCAGTGGCTCCAGTAATTAATGTCAATTTACGTACTCGAACTCAATATATTTTCGAATATTCTTTTTTGACTTGGTTCGCTTCAGCTCTGAGCCCTCCATATATGAGACCATTTATTCAATCTACTCTGAACAACGTCTATCTGTAAAAACTGTCTCTCTTGTAGGAAACACTAAATCCATTATTCGTCAAATTTTACATTCTTGCAAAATAACCTGGACTCAGCAGTTTAAAAGTGTTCTTAACTGAATTGGTTATGTTGACTTTTAGTCGATGGCTACAAGAGCTAACGAAGATTTAAAATGTGTTGCAATTGGGCTTTGCTCAATGTTATTGACTATATCAAAAGGCCATCATCTGCTGACATCATTAAGTAAAAAAAATTTTCTTCAGTTTTGTATTGATTGATTTTGGTATGATTTGAAGTTACCCCTTCAACTGCAAAGCCACAGTATTTCGGCATACCCCTCTTTCACAAGCTATCGGAACAATCTATTTCTTTTTATTCAAAGCCGGATTTTTCAAACTCAGACTCTTGTTTTCATTAAAAAAGTTGAGCTTAATCGAATTCATATGTTAATGTTGCATCCCGAAAAACTGTAACACGGCAGAGTTATGCGACTCTAAACCACCAATATATAAGATTAAAATGACTCGCAGAAGCAGACAAAACAACACGGCCTGATTGCTCTTAAACGATAGTACAAATTAACGGGAACCGTTGTTATTTATTTAGCCAAATTTTTAACGAAAGCAGTTATTTAAGACATTTATAGGGGTAAGATAGGTTTTTTAATAGGCTTCGGCTACAAATTTATTTTCATTCTTCTAAGCTAAATTCTGTCCATGTTAGCACAATGGCCCAATTTTACTATTTTTCTTAAAATATATATTTTGTGATTTTCCAGAAATGAACACATTTTTATAAACCTTCCAGGAGATTGAAAAAATCAGGGAAATTCAAAATCCTAGTTTCAAAAAATATGTAGAACAAATGAAAGAATTTTTATCAAAAATTTGATCGTAAACGGTCATTTAATAGGTTTTATTTTAACACGTGTATTTCAATGCGAGATCATCGGATGCTTATAAAAAACGATGTTAATTAATTTCAAATAAAACAAAAAGTTTTCAGACAATTATCCTAATTTTTTTATTACAATTAGTATGTGGTTATTTTATTGAACTGTTCATGGTTTTTAATCCGAATTTTAAATATTTTTAATCAGGCTAAAATTCATTAAATTTAATTTTCGTCAAATTATTTTTATGACGAAAAGAATTTTACAACATGAAATTAATTAAAATTGATTGATAATTTTTCATTTTAACTGAACTGGGAATCGAACCCTGACATGTTTCGATTGTAGCCACACAATCTCTTCATATGGGGTTTGCCGCTTATTATTATAGAAGGATCTATGACAGTTATGATGTGCGAAACAAAATATCGGTCAAATGCTTGCCACTACTTCGGTTGCGTAACTTTCAATTACTGTGAGACATAATTGAGGTTCAATTTCGTAAATGTGCCGAATTATCTCATACTTTAGCTCTTGAATTGTTCTTGGCTTATTGACATACACTTTTTCTCTTTTAATATCCTAAAAGAAAGAATTCCAACAGTGTCAAATCAGGTGGGGTGTCATAAAGCCATATGACATTAGGCCATATGGCGTCAAGTCCCATTCCATTGAGACATAAGGGCATATGCCATGTCTCATTTTTTCCGAAAAATGAGACATAAAGCTATATTTTTGATAATGATTGTATTTCACCCTATTTCATGTAAAAAATGCATTGTTGTTTCATGTCGCCCTGTTTTATGTCAGAAATGGCGGTATGAACTAAGTCCCCAATGAACTAACTCCCCAAACCCAAAATGAACTAAGCCCCTAAATTTGGGGACGTCGTTCATGGAAAAAACCCGAAAAAGCTTCGCTAACTAAAGCTTCTCTGCATAGACGGCCTTCGGCCGGACGCAAGGATTTTCTCCTCTATGGTATTACAAAGACGAGCTTCGCTAACTAAAGCTCCTCTGCATAGCCGGCCTTAGGCCGGGCGCAAGGATTTTCTCCTCTATGGTATAACAAACACCGGCTTCGCTAACTAAAACTTTTTGCGTTAACGGCCTTCGTTCGGAAACAAGACAGATTTTAGAAGCTTTACTTAGCGAAATCGGTACTTGTTATACCATAAAGGAGAAAATTCTTGCGCTTGCCCAAAGGCCGGCTGTACAGAGAAGCTTTAGTAAGCGTAACCGGTGTTTGTTATATCATGGAGGAGAAAATCCTTGCGCACGGCCAAAGGCCGGCTATACAGAGAAGATTTAGTTAGCGAAGCCGGTCTTGGTTAAACCATATAAGCATTTGTAACACAAAACATCAAATGGGACATAAAACCCATTTATCCCATTCCACTAAAATTGATTTGAGACTTAAGGCCATATCAAAATTTAATTAAGACATAAAACCATTATCCTCAATTTCTGACTACAAGAAGACAGTTTTCATCTCGCGATAGCGAACACCATTCACGGCAACTGCTTGGCCGTGTCCTCATTTTCGAAGAAGTACGGCCATTCTTTCTTGACTCCATTTTATACAGACCGGGTTTGCTGAAATTTGGCACAATTATCATGATTGTGGACACATTTGGTTGATTATGCTGACCCAAAAAAATCACGAAGTGCATTTTGATTTGAACGCTTGTTTTCGTAAAAGGCTTCAACAATTACATACCTCTCCATGGTTGGATTTGGCAAGCACAGAAACAAAGAAATGTTAAATTAAGTTGGCCAAAAATTTGACGTTAAGGTGTGACACCATTAAGATCCTGCATTATGTTTGGGCCGCCCTTTAGTTTGTATAGAGCAGGGTTTGCCGTTAATAATGGAAAACGATATCAACCAAATGGCAGCCACGACTGTAATAATATAAACTTATTATTTTTATTAAATTTTCCATAACCAATTCTCACATTTGCGACTGAGTATGTCCTTGATAACTTTATGCACTCGATAACGAATTTTATCTTTCCGATCTTGAATTGATTGTCGGCCAGTGGCATACCCCTTATCTTTTACGTAGCCTTAAAGAAAAAGTCTTAACACAAGATCTCGGTTAGGAAAAGTGGGGTAGTATCGTGACTTTTGTGTCACGAAGCTCCACGTCCTGGCAGGAAATAGAGAAAGGGCTATAAAAGACAATCAAGTTTATGTTTTCAAGTTTTACCTTTTTCTGGTTTAACCAGGTTCCCAAAATTTTTTTAAAATATCTACATTTAAGTTTTTATCATCCACACTTTTTAATAGTCAATCTTTTCTGCACATGTCGCAAATTTAAATTCATGATTAAAACAATTATTTGATATCAAATACGAAATTACTTAAATTTATGTTGCCAAATCCGAAGCTAGAAAATGAGTCATTATTATAATGTGTGTTAAGAAAAGAAAAAAAAAATTTAAATCATAAAACTGAATTGTACCATTAAACGAAATACATTAATTAATCAAATCCAAAAACTCAATAAATTTATAAGAAACTTTTACTACAAATTATTGCTTTAGAAAGTAAGACTAAAAACCTAAACTAATAGGCGTAAAACAATGTTTTTGCAACTGACTGGCTAATTTAATAGCTGACTAATGGTGTTTCATTGTTCATCGTAACATTGTTTTATGCCCATCTATGAAATTAATGTTTATCGCTTAAAGGGAAAAATAAATGATTTGTTTGTTGCGAAATTATTTAATAAAAAAACCCGTAAGAAACCGCACATTAAAAATAGTTTCGTTTTATACCCTGCACAACTACGAGTGTCCAACACGGGTATATTAAGTCTGTCACTTCGTTAATAACACCAAGAAATATTTATTAAAGACCTCATAAGGTAAAGTCTGGGACCTTGATTAATTCTTAGTCGATTTTGCCATGATCGTCTGCTAAAATCATGCTTTAGTCCAAACTTCTCAATAGGAAACAATTCATGAGTGAGGTAAGTTTTCGCTATCTCACAAGTCTTACGTATTCCATAATACTTTGTGAGATAGAAATCTAATGAGTTTTATTGCGACTGTCAAAAATCTAATTTAACTCGACAGTTTGTGATCACACCATCACACAATGTATAAACACTCACATATGAAATAAAATGCAACCCTGATCCAATGAAAAGTCACACTCTTTTTTAATTATTTTAATAACTCGAGTATTATTGTTAAGAAATTTTTCAAAAAACGATGCAGTCGTATGGGATGTCAAACTTTTTTCATAATACTTGTCATTTTCGTGACAAATTGCATTCACACTATAACACTTTGTCATATTACTTGAGTTTTTGACATGTATTAATACAATGTATAATAGTGTAAACTAGCCTTTAGCAGTTTGGAATTAAAATCCAGCACAATTGGCTTAATAGGAAAATAGTTAAGGATACTAAAGTGGACCAACTTTCCTATAAAGATATTTATATCCTGGTTACACAGTTTTCAATACTAAGATATATATTATTAACTATTTTGCTTTATATCTTTTAATCGAAGCGGAATAACACACAATGAGATTTTGGTGCGAAAACACTATTTTCGACCACTTTAAATTTTGATGAGATTAACCTTTTCTTAATTCAGTGAATTTAATGCTCAGTGCCCAGATCTGGGACCACTCCTTATAGTTTTTGCACAAAAATGTATCCAGCTATTCCACTGTTCAACGTGGCAGAATACAATTCGCTCCTATCGAAGTTTAGATTCCATAAGTTTTCGCTATGTTACCTGTTTAACTGTCTTCCAGGGGTGCTTTGTTACCTGGCTGCCAATATTTTCACTCAGCCTGCCAGTTGATTCACTGAAGGAGTTTTTCCTATTCAAATCCATGTCAGATAGACAAGTTTTGTCCCCAAGGGTTTTTCCGACCAATCAATTTGAGTCTTAGGCCTCCGGATGCCGCAGATGGTGTTCCGTTGACTCCCCTTATTCGTCATCGCAACTTCTCTACGGGTCATTAAAAGGAAGCCCTTGCCCGCTGAGTCATTTTTTCCTTTATAATGGGCCAGATTTTTCTAGTTTCCCCACAGGTAGTTTAATCGAACCATCCCTGACTGGCAATAATATGAAATTTGTGTGCAGAAAGTTGTTTACTCTTCGAAAGCGAAACATAAATATCAGATTTATGGTGCTGCCTGCATGCGCCGACGACTTATCCATACAGTAAGGGTAACCATTGAAAATTCCGCATTCGGCATTCTAGAACCATTCTCGATGAGATAAACATTATCCATGGATCATTTGGTCGCTTTTCTATCGGCAATAATGTGTTTATCCCTGCCAGATATCTCACCATACCGAATATGCCTCGTGGGTGATATGTGGCCATTATCTCTGCCTGAATGACATTGCAATAGTCCGGCAGCCTTAGATGTTTAGTCCTACTACTCGGAGTATATGCCAGAACCGACACCATACTGTGTTTTAGACACGTTCGTTCAGTATAGTAAACGGTGTTATCCAAAATGCTTACGGGGAAGCCAGAATCAAATATTGGCTCAGGTGTGGTAAAATCAACGTCCAAGTGCCAATTTATCTTATACTAGCTGGCCGTCCCTGCTTCGCTCGGTAGCTAATTACTAATGATCGATGGAGCCGTTTTCTGATTTTAGGTAAATCGAAAACAGTGGGCGTAAAAGTGGGCGGGGCAATATTTTCTCTCCGTAAAAACCTAAATTGGACCATGGCGATCGTTTTAAAGAAAAAATCGTCCAAATCGGTGAAATAAATAGAAAAAGTGGGCGTAAAAGTAGGCGTGGTAATTTTTTCTTTCGATGAAAACTTAAAATGGATTATTACGAACATTTGAAAAAAAATTAGTCAAATCGATGAAGTCGTTTTCTGATTTTAGTTAATCGAAAAAAGTTTGCGGGGAAAAATTTTATTTCCGTAAAAACCTAAGTTGGACCATGGCGATTATTTTAAAGAAAAAATCCCCCAAATCGGTTCAGCCGTTCTCAAGTTATGCGATCAGCAACATACAACATTTCACTTTTATTATATAGATAGAATTCTAGAATGTCTGATATTGTAATCTCTTCATGCCCTTTTAGCCTAAACCCTTACCGTTGTTTTTCCAGCTAACTGTATTGCCAAAATGTACAGTGGTAACCAGTTCAAGATCGTAAACAATGCCTCAGAAGGGGCGGTCCTAATTGAACCTGTTCTCGTTACTGCCACTATTCTCATTATACGTTAAAACTTTGTTTGATGATTCCTCCCCTTGGGTACCAACCACCAGACAGCTGCGCCATAGAATAGAATGGGTTTGATAAAACATTCGTTAAGGCCAGTGCAGAGGCCGCCCTATTCGTCGAGGAAATGGTGTTAATTTTAAAGTTCAGTTTGCTGTCCAATATTAGACCATGGTATCTGACACTATCGGATAGTTTTAGTGTTATCCCATTTATTTTTGGGGTAACAAATTGGGGAATTTTGTATCAGTTCCTGGCAACATTTGAGTAGGACAGCCAGTCCGTTTTCCAAAGTTCAGACAGTAGTCTTATCTTTATTGAAATAATCAAAATTATATATGATTCCATTTCATCTTAATAAAACCTGTAATTCTTTTTTGCACACCCAATACTTTTTGAAATGGATAAGAATTGACACTCTTGTGGATTGCATAATTCACTGACATTTCGACATTATTCAACCACAGACTAAAAAAAAATTGTCCACATATTATCGTGAGCTGAGCTGAATTTTTAAAGAAAAAAAGTTTTGAAAATATCCATTTTTGGAAAGCATCAATCTCTTTAACCCAAAACAAAAACTACAAAAAAATGCCTTTTGTAATACTGTGAAGCCAAGTATAAACTTCTCTTACTGTTTTTTTTTTTTTTCAGGGACCCAAAATATTCTGTTTGTTATTTCGTTAATATGGCCGGTCAGCATTTGTTCTATTATCCTTCATTTGCCCTATTCTTATAATCAAGAACATATTCTTAAAAAAACATAATTAAAGACTTCTAAAATGTTTATATAAATCTATCGTTAACTGGCACAATGGCGTATAAGTGTTGCAAGTAAATAATATTGTTTATTTGTAAATATAAATTATACGACCCCAACAACAAAAATAGAATTTTTGAATACAAACTGAAACGTAATACGACTTTAAGCGGGTTGTGTGCAAAAAAAAAAAAAAAAAAAAAAATGCAAAAATGAAAAAAAACAAGAAAAAGCAATTTGGGAAATCAAATAATAATCATAAGCCTCAAAGGGCACACAAATGGTCATGGTTACAGCCTAAATCTATAAAAGTTTTCTTAACAAAAAACTGAACATCATTTCAAAAGAATTTCAATAAAAATTCAATTTCATCTTCTTTGAGGTTTTTTTTTTTATTTTTCTTACAAAATACATTATAAATTCCACTTTGTGTAGATAATAATATAAATTTTTATTTTCTCTTTATTATTTCAGTCAGGTGGTACAACCGTCCCATTGGAGCACAATACCGTACGTTTTGTTGATAATTTTAGTGCCGGTACTCGTGGCTCCTCCTCAGCTGAATATTTTCTTGATCATAATTATGCCGTTATTTTTATGCATCGCCAAAAGTCCCTCGAACCCTTTACACGCCACTTTACGGGGCAACAATTTTTCGATATGCTCGACATCACCGACAATGGCCAAAGTACCTCAATCACTGTTAAACCAGATTCCGTTGATGTGTTTGCGCCCATTTTAGCCAAATACAAGCAGGCACGTGAATCACAAATGATTTTATATGTCAGCTTTACGAGTGTGGTCGACTACATGTGGCTGTTGCGAGCTGCCTGTGAATGCTTGGCAGCATTTGAGGAAAGAGTCGTATTGTATTTGGCCGCAGCTGTATCAGATTTTTACATTCCCCAAGATATGATGGTAAGTTCCATAGTTTATATTCCTAACTATACACACAAACATGCATCCATGCATACATACATACATACATACATATGTCTATTTGTATGTATGTGCTTTTCCTTTGTTGCCGTTTTTAATGGCTTTCCAATATACTGCCATAGCAACAACAAAAACAACAATGAAAAATTAATAACCATGACATTCAGTGTGTGCGTGTGCGTGTGTGGGCAGGTGTGTATATATTACAGTGTACGTGTATGGGATTAAATCTCTGTACAATATTGCCGGATTTAACTTTTTTGGGAGGTTTTTAAAACAAACTTTTTTTTATTCTTATGACACTTTTCCCATTATTTTTTTGGGTTTTCCATATAATTTTCATTTTTTACAGCTTTTGAAGAGTTTCATGTATTTTGTTGACTTAGGGCAGATTTTGCGTACAAACTGTGTTTGTCTACCTGTGTGTAGAAAGAATATAATTGATGGCGGTTTTACTCTTTGTTTTGTTTTTTATTCGTTTCATGTTTTTTTCGCAATTTTTTTTAACCAGCTTTTAAACGTTGCGGTTTTGTTTGTTTTAATATCGATTTATGGATTTTCGTTTAATAACCATTTGGATGAATATTTGTTAAGTGGCAAACAATACATTTTTTTTTGAAAACACGTGCTTATTGTTCACGAAATACTAAGAATTGTTAAGCAAAAGTTTTTAAATTAAATTTTGTAATATTCTAAGAATTTTTAAAATGAAATGCGCAATTTAAAAAAATGAACAATGAAAGTAGAAGGAAATTAAATTAATTGAATTGAAATACAGTTTTGTTAAGTGCGTTTGCTAGTAAATTTTCTGTTCGAGCCCAGATTGAGTCAAGAATGAAAAATTATCAGTAAATTTTAATTAATTTTCATGTTGTAAAATTCCTTTCTTCATAAAAATAATTTAATGAACATTAAATTTGATGAACTTAAGCCTTATTAATAATATTAAAAAAATTTGGATTAAAAACCATAAATAGTTCAACAAAATAACCACAATACTAATTCTGTTTAATTTTATATAAAACATACTACCATTTATGTTTCCCTCTCTTTCATGGACATATTTATGTTTCTAGGTTTTAATAAAAAAGGACCTATATTTTTCATCTAATAGGTTCTCATTAACTCTGCATCCTGCTTCTATAAGTTTTTCTCTAAGTTCAATAGTATAGAAAATTAAAAAAGTACCAAATGTGGAATGGAAAAGTAAACACTTAAAATTAAATTCCCGGTTTTTCCCCTTTTGGATACTATTTTTCTTCCCATTGAAGTATCAAACATTTCAATATATGTCAACGAATGGGGAGAAATGTTTTGTTAAAAAGTACCAAAAAAGTACAATTTTCACCCTTTTAATGCCCGAATTTCGAAAAAGTACCAAATTTGTATTTGTATTTTTTAAAAATTAAACAATAATAAAAAAAAATTTTTTTTTTGTTTTTCATATAAATATTTAGGGTATTCATTTAATCGGGCTTTTGATTTAATTTTATTCTATTAATTTTCTAAATTAAGTAATTTTAATAAATGAAATTGCATAAATATTCCAGCCTAAATTATTCATTTAATAAAACTTGACTTGGAAAAAATTCTTTCACTTATCGTAGATGTTAGAGAATTCGAAAGTTACCCATAATACAGAATATATACTTTCTCCGTCCTTTTCCTGGATGTCTCTAAATATATTAAATGTTCCATTATGCCATCAGAGTCCTGTTTTAATTTTCTCATTAGGCGATTGTCTTTTTTCCCAACGAAAAACTGCACATTAAAGAAATTTGGTTTTCTGAATGTCTCATTTGCTTCGATTTTTTCGCAAAGCTAACCATCACTCATCTGCCAATTATATATTCTCCTTTTTTTGCCGTACAGATAAATTCAATCAGCTGACTCCCAACTTGTACATGTATTTTGAGTGGCGTTGCCAGCTAAAAACAATGGCCCATATTCATAGTCAAAAATAAAGTCGACTTTAAGTTAAAACCGGCTTTAAATAATGCCAATTACATTGTTTTAAAGTCGACTTTAGAAAAAGTCAACTTTATTTTTGACTATGAATATGGGCCAATGTTTTTTGTCGGTATATTGAGAAACCCAAAATCGTTAACGGACAGTTTATCGGTCCAATTAATTTATGTTGACATTAAGTAACAGACAGTTTGTCGATACATTGAGAAAGTGGCCATAAGTGTTTCGGTTAATTCTGTGAAAAGATTGTTTGTGTTACTATCAAGAGTTTCTTCTGTAGTCAGGACTTTATCTGACTTATCCTGGCAAAGCTCAGTACGGAACATTTTGGAAAAAAGATTATTTTTGACTTCCACAGTTTCTGTTTTGGTACCGTATTTTAAGAATGTATTTCTAAATGGAAATATATGGTATAGAAAATATTTTCTAAACCAATAACTTTTGTATATGAGACGAAACAAATAATATATAAAAATATTTTGTTACGTCTGTTAATCGACTAAAATTAACCGGTTAAATCGTTAATCGAAAATAGCCAATTTTAAATTAACTGATCAGTTAATCGGTTAACCGATTGATACCCTAATAAATATTCGAAAGAAATGTTCTTGAAGACATTGTGGGATAGGCAGTTAATTTTTATTTCTATGCTTATTGGTTTAAAAGATAGATGGAGTGAGACACCAGACAACTGTCTGCTAAGTTTTTTAATTTTAATAATAAGGTTTTTTATAATTGGGTCTTTTCTACATAATTCTTATTTGCCAAATAAAGGCTAAATGGTACCATAAGCGAACCCTAACTCTTCAATAATATTCAGCAAACCACAATGACAACTTATGGGGGAAGATTTATTGTTTGGAAATAAACGCTTAAAAGCTCGCAGACTAACGCATAGAGTTACTTCAATAGAAACCCGTTTTCTTTTTTAAATTCCACACTCAGGGAGTGGATGGATACTAATGTCGATGATCTATGCAATCAGATAAATGGTTTTCTCGGAGAAATACACACCTACTTTACCTCGCATAATCTGCAACAATCATCAACAAATTCTTAAGCAATATCGTTGATTACTTTAATACAAGGGAGGTAAAACTTAACCTTGACATCGTAGTTAATAGTTTTCAAATTCTGACTATAAATCATAGACAATTATAGGAGGTCACCGTTTACAGCCTATTTACTTCCATAGCCTATGCTACTGCAATCGCCTGGCTACATACAAGCTGATAAGCCGATAACTGGCTCATTTTCATGCTTCAAAGTTTTCACCACGGTTTTCATATTCTTTTCACCTTCGTCGCCAAATTATAAACCGAAATTTCCCAAAGTTCTTTAAACTTAATTTTCTTTAGAGTTTTGTTAAGAAAAATTTGCAAAAAATAGCTAAATTAAATTTTTATATAAGGAAAAGTACAAAAGCTTTTCTAAAAACTCAAATATAAATATAATTAATTAAATTTTTCTGTTTATTTTTGAGAGAAAGCTAGCTTCTATGCGCATTTCACTGGTTGCTTAGGCCAGCCCATCAGGAAACCTTTTCCAAAGATTTTTAATTTTGTATTCCCAAAAATAACTTTGATAATTAATTAAATTTGGTCCAAAGAAGAAAGGAATTTTTACAAAATGAAATTAATTAAAATTTATTGATAATTTTCCATTCTTAACTGACGCTGGGATTGAACACACGTTCACAGACAGATTGACTTGAAATAATCCGCTAATGAGATTGATTAAAGTAAAACTAAGAATGAATCAATCTCAAAATGCGCTTGATTTACTTGACTTACCCCAATAAAATTTTTTATCATTTTGCGAAGCAAAAATAGTACTTTTAAAAAAATAAGCGCACAATTATGCGCTACGCAATAAGACATACAGAAATGCAGTAAAGTAAGTGAAAGAAATCTCAACAACTTTTAATAAAAAAAAAAAAAAAAATAACATTTCAAGTGCCACGGCATTCCCTTACCACGAAGCAGGTTTGTAAGGGAGAATACTAAAAAATAACTGTATCAAAACATTCAGTGAATAATGCGCTTTATGTGCCAAAAATGTATTGCTTTAAAGTGGGAACTCGCCATATAAAATTCATGTCTTCCGTAAGCGCAATGGTAAGCGAAACTTTTATGTTTCTCGCGCTTACAATCCTGCTTCGTTGGAAGCTCCATTTTTTAGTGGGACAGAATGATAAAACACCACCCCGATATGTTTTTTACTTTAAAAATCGTAAGTTTGTAATTAAAAATATAAACTAAATGAAGCAAGAGTTTAATTAACTTTTTAAACAAGAAAATAATAAATGTTTTTCTTCTTGTTCTGTTGTTTTTGTTGTTTCTACACACAACAAGCAAATCGTTTTTTTCTAACTTGTGTGGTGTTGTTGTAATTTCTAGAACAAACTTTGATTTTTGATTTAAAGAAAGTAAACAAAACTTAATTTATCCCGAGTGTTTTTTTTCTGTGTAGGGTTTAAAAAGTACAATTTTATTACCATGTTGGTACAATTTGAAATGCTCATTTTGCATCCCCGATTGAATCATATGTTTTGTTTTCTACTGGATTTAACTGGATTTTCAGTCTGACAACTGTCACTTTAGTCTCTCAGTAGATGCTCTCTTTTGCAAATTTTTGTGTAAACCAGCGCAGTTCAGTAAAACCCAGTACACATTTTTGCAAATTTTGGGGTAAACGAACACAGCAATGATTTATTGGGTGGTCGCCTACTGCTCCTTGAAGATACAGTGATGCGGAAGATTAGCTTGAGTACCTGTACCGGGCAACAAACAAAGCGTTTACAGCCCCAGTGAGAGCAACCAACACACACAGGCGTAATTCGGTTGTATAATGCGCTCCTTGCTTAGGAGCTGGAGATATCCAACCAGTAGGCCTAACTTCCCTGCAAAAAGTGGAAGATCATACTTTGAAGCCGACTTTTTAAGATTTCCCTTCCTGCAAATGTCGGTCTAAACCACAATCAGCATGTGATCCCAGAAAAGTACTTAACCAATAGTCCGACTAGGACCAAAGTACCAGAGACTACTGACTTTGTTCTGGCGCGATCTCCAAGAGATCTACACACTTTGATCTCTGCGGAATTCCAGCTGATCCAGGTATTATAACAACAAAAAGTGCAACATGCTTAGAATGTCTCCCTGCATACCGCTAAGGGGATTTAAAATACAGAAAAAACCAACTGAGGGCGTAATAGAGCAACAGACTGCTTACTTGAGCCGTTAAAATAGTTTTGTTAAAACAAATTATTGCTTTATTGCAAAATATGCGCTATTTAAAAAAAAATCTTGCTAAATATGCAAAAAGCTTGAAAAACTTGGCCCTACAATCAGTCGATATAAAAGCGCTAGCTTTCCCTAGCAATTAAACTAAGAGAAATACATTCTTTTTTTGGTAAAATAAATTAGCTGAAATCATTAAATACCAGGGACCGTAACCGTTATGCCTTTTTTCATAAAAATCAGATGAAAACAGTTATTTTTTGAGCAAAAATAACAGTTATTTTTTGAGCAAAAATAACAGTTATTTTTTGATTTTTATTTTTTGAACAAAAATAACTGTTATTTTTTCGATTAAAAATAACAGTTATTTTTTGATTTTTATTTTTTTGAATAAAAATAACAGTTATTTTTTTATTTTTTCGAGCAAAAATAAAAGTTGTTCTCTAAATAAATTTACATGTTTTAATAATTTAGATGGCTTTAATAATTATTTTAATGTGCATAAGGAATTCCAATGATAAATACACACTAAAATAAAAATTTCAAGTCAACTAAATTATTAAATCACGTACATTTATTTAGAGAATAACTTATATTTTTCTCGAACAAATAAAAATCAAAAAATAACTGTTATTTTTTTTCAAACCGTTAAGTTTGATCGAAAATATAAAAATCAAAATTATAAAAATCAATATATTTTATAATTGACAAGTGCATGAGGAACAATATGGTATACTTGAATCAGTTTTTCGACATTTAATTCTATATGCTTTTTTTGTTTTAAAATTCAAATATATGTAACTGTTATTTTCGGTCCCTGTTAAATACTATCCCCAAAAGGTTTAAAGAAAGTTGTTGGTATCTTTTAAGTATTTCATTTTTATATTCCACAGGCTTAAAACGATTATCGTTTTAAAAATTCCAGATTCAATTACCTGCAGCAAGTTTTCTGTCACCAAACTTTGTCTCTGTTTGTCTTAAGATTATTTTTTGCTTTATATTGTACTTTAATTCTATTAAATTTTATTGTTGGGATTTTAATGCCAGTTTTCCGTGCTATGGGCCACTTTTTCCGCATAGCTGATTTTTTACGTTTTTTTTAACCTTTAAAAAAAATAAAACCAGGTAGAAAAAAATAAGTAAAAAAAAAACTGTCGTTTTTAGTTATATCTTTGGTTAATTTTATTTTCCCTTGAATTTCCGTAAATTTGAAATTATTATTATCGTCATCATCATCATCCGGCAATGAGTAAATGCTTAGGTGAAGGCGCCTTAATCTTAAGGAGGCTGGCTGTGCAAGTAAAAAGCTGTGCTACATAAACAACATTTAACGCCAAGTGACATTGAATTTTTATATATGTTTAAAAAAAAATAAGAAATTTACTCTTCTGCAAGGAAAACAACAAAGCTGAATAACGTCAAACTCTTTGAACAAGAATTACGTACTAAAGATTACATGTTCTATCATTGTAAAACACTTCCTTGAGTTTTAATTTTATCATCCGTTCAAATCCAGCAAAAAAAAAAATACAACTAAGACAGAGTTTTTTTTATGTTATTTGTAATATATTTATGCACAAAGTTAAAGGTGTTTTTTTAATCCCGATCAAATTAACGAAACCGTAAGTTGACAAACAAACTGTCACCTTGCGTTCTTTTTTGGACATTTATCATCATAAAAAGCTTCACGCTTGAACAACGCTACCAAATTATTAAAATTTACTTTGAAAATCAATTATCGATTCGTGTTTATCGCAATGTATCATTGCAATATTTTGCTCAGCGATGAAGCTAATTTTTGTCTAAACAGGCTTGTTAAGTCTGGGTTACAATATGAAAGTTTTCTTTCAGAAAGTCTGACTTTATTGGTAAAAAAGGGCGAGAACAAGCTATTCTTCTCTCCCCTCTCACCAATAAACTCAGGCTTTCTGAAAGAAAACTTTAAAAGTGTGAACCCAGACTAATAAAAAACTTAATAAACAACAGAATCCATTGTGGCATTATCAGAACTTAATACGTTTTTCCTTAAGATCCCATCCTTTTGTGGTCGATTGCCAGGTGCATCGTACAACCAATTACAGAAAAAATTCGCTTTTTAGCCGGGTACCGTTCGTATATGGAATAACCTTCCTGCTGAAGTCTTTCCTTACACTTTTAACCAAGGTTTAGAAAACTGCAATCGAAACCAAAAACTGTCGAACAATAAACGAAAACTTGTGTACATCTTTTCGCTTTATGAGTTGGTTTGTCAGCGACTGTACTTAATGAACTAAAAGTAAAAGCAATAGCTTTGACCAATCACAAATGAAGAAACGGTAGTCTTTCAACTTTGACTGCAGTTCTTTAAATGCTGCCTTAAACTTAATTAATGGCGATTTCTTTTCTGAAAACAATATGCTACCGTATATACATGTAACATTTTCTAATGTTACCTATAATCACTGGAAGTGTTACATGTTGTGCAATTTTAATAGAACACAATTAGCTACTTTTATTTACAACTATTACACTTTCATAATTAATGTACTTCATGAGCGATTTTTAATGCTATTTGAGCGGTTTCTGAACGCAATTATGGCTTGAAAACAAATATTGACCTCACTAATGGCTTAGAAAAATTTAAACGATTATAATATAAATAGACTTTTTTTGATTTTAATGTGTAAATATATTTATATTTTCTTTTAAAATAATTTTTTTTACAAAATTATGAGCTGTATGAATTATGACAAGCAAAATAAAACATTGGTTGTACAAACAAAGTAGTAAGTACCAAAGTTGTAAGACAGGGCAGTATGAACACCTTAAGCAAAAGTAAGGGTAAAACATGCAACATGTTTTGCATGTTTTTTATCAACATATTCACAAAAGAACTTGAAAATTTTTCCCACAGTTGTATTTTATGTACAAACGAACACAAAAATGTAGAACATGTAACATTAATAGAACATTTTTCTCAGAAAAGAAATCGCCATAAGTTTAAGTCGAATGTTTACAAGCATTACTCCCTCTATCCTCCTTCCCATTACATATTTTCCTAGTTCCAATACAATGCAATGCACTAGTAGGGGGCATCCTCTGAGTGCTGGTCCTAAAAGAAAAGATTATTTATTTAAAAATATGGATGACATTGAACCGGTCGAGATCTGGCTTCAAGAGAAGGATACCATATGGCGATCGAATCAATCCACTTACTGATATCGAAATTTGGCAATAAGTTGATTTCGAGAAATGGACTTGTCGATTGGCTTCCAAGATCGTGAAATTTGGCACCTCTCGATTACTTTTTATGGGGCTACGTAAAGTCACTGGCTTATGCTGATAAATCAGCAACAATTGACGACTTAAAGGCTAACATCGTTCGTTCTTGACATACGGCCAGCAATGCTTGAAAAAGTTGCTCAAAATTGGACGCTCTTTATTTCTCTTGCTCTTTATTTTTAAATGTTAATGCTATCTTTCGAAAATAAACAAATTTTTAGATAAAATTAAATTTTTTGTGTTATTTTTTTTTTTTTTTAACAATTTCAAGTCCTATTGGGCTTGAAAAACATCCTTTATAAGAGAAAGCCATGAAAAGAAGCCAACAACATTATTACTGTAATATAATAAAAGAGAGAAGATTAAAAGGAAAATTGTCTCAGTCTCTGTAACTTGACATTGACATTAGTGTGGTGGTAGTCATAGCAGTGTCACATATAGAATGTACAGTGGGACAGAATCAGATCCTTTTGCTCTTAAATTCTTGGCAATGCCTTCGAAAATGAAAGAGGAAATCGTTATAGAAATAAAGAAAATTACTTATGAATATTTTTCTTCTTCAATAAATGCTTAAAAAGGTGAAAAGTCTTAAATTTCTTTGAAATTTGTCGGCTAACTCTCCGCCTATGTTGGTGTAGGTATAAAAGGAAATGGTTCCAAAGTATGTCATCTCACTAATACAAATCTATGTGATTTTACTTTGACCTCTCATCACACCGCTTTTGAAGATTCTTTGAACTTTGTAATAAAAACTTTAACTTAAGTACGCTTTTTAGTACACCCAAACAAAATATTACCCACTGTGTTTCAAAAAAGAAGTGGTAGAAGTGTGTGCTAAGAACAAAAATAGCGAATTAAGTTTCTTCATCTTTGACTCAATCATCGTCATTACCACTTTCCAACTCACTCCTTGTCACACTGCTGATGATGCCGAGGTCATTGAATATGATGGTTGTTCTTTACTGCCGCTGCTGCTGTATGTCATGGGCAAATAAACCTCCTCCCATGTTGTAAGTGTTGGAAGACAACTACCCTACAAGCCAAAGAAGCCCAATGTGCCACATGATGACTAACTGGCTGGCTGGCTGGCTGTCGGTCTGTCTGTCTTCTGCAAATTCATTTTACACGTAAATTGTAGTTGAATTGGTTCTGTTGTCATTGTCACTTCATGTTTTACAGAATCCTTAACGATGTCATCAAATAATTTGATTTGCATAATTTGTGACTATAACAGTTTTGTTTTCTTTCTTTTTATATTTTTTTAACTTTGCTTAAAGTAAAGTTTTATACATATATTTTTTATTATTAATTCCATTTAAATTTTTTTATATGAAAATTGATCTGTTTGCAAAATAAGAATTATATGTATAAGGGAAATTGCATTTTCAAAGCTTCTTTAATATTTATTTTCATTAACTTGTACATTTGATTCTAGAGGGAATTTAGTGAGAACTCACAAATGGATAATATACAATCCTTTACATATCTTAAGATGTTCTTCTACATTTCTTTAGGGTTTGTTTAATAGCAAATATTTACATATTTATTCATTGTAGAAAGATTTTTATTTAATTTAATAAAAGTTAACTTAGTTTTTCTCCTTCACGTTTTTTATACTTAAAATATAATTGTTTTGTTGTTTATTAAATGTCATGACCTCAAAAACCTTAAATACTTTTCATTTTATGAGATTTATTTTTAATTGAAGTACTTCTGCAATTTCTATTAATTTTTAAAATCTAATTATTTTTATTAATGAATTGCGATTTGTCACTGTCAGTTTTTTTGCATTCAACGTTTAAATTGCACTTTAAAAATTTAGAATAAAGTTTTCTGTTTATAATTTAAAAGATGTTGTTATTCGTGCTTAATTAATTAATTTTTATTCTTGATAAAAACACTGAAATTTATTGGTGATGGATAAGCTATTCCTATGCGCCTTTCACTGGTTGCTTAGGCCATATCGTCAGGAAAATTCATGAATACAGATTTTAGAAAAACTAAAGATATTAAACCAAATAAAACTGTTAAGCGTATAAGAATTATAAGCATGTATTGGCAAATGCAAAATGAAAATGCAAAAAGAGCGAACGATGTGTACATACACAACATTTTTTTCAATGCAAAGAGCAAAACAGCATAAAACCAACAAATGCAAACGTTAACAAACCAATACAATGCTACACATGCAAAGCTTTCAATGAAGTGGTGCCCAGACCTGATTATAAGCAATAGTTCTACTTGTAACAATATCAAAGTTTAAACAAAAACATTAACAATAAACAGTGAGTTTAACTCTTCTTACATTCCCCACTACAATTGATTGGAATTCTTCCAACATTTATTGTAGTTGTAAGTAGGTTAAGAAAAAACAAAATGAAAACAAAAACAACTTGCAAAAGCATGTTTCCAGTTTAAGTTTTTTAAAGCCGCGCACTTGCCAGTTTATTATCAAAGTAATTTTTGGGAATACAAAATTTTAATTTAAAATATTTTGTTATTCGTGCTTGATTCCCAATTTTTATTCTTGCTTATAACAAAAGTTTTTTTTTAATGCTAGGATAAGTTATAAGATAGTATTGTTGCAGCCATTGTGTTGAAATATTCTTTGCCGGGCTTAAAAGCCATACCCCTTAGATATTGGCGTAAGGTATTATTACTCGGTCCCCCAATTAGGTTAGGCAGGCAATACTCATCTAAAATATTTAGATCCTTTGATCCATTGTGATACAATGATATTCCACTAAACAGAACCTCCACCGTAGAACCAACCAACAAACAAAGTTCAAAATGCTCTTCAGTTCAATTCATCCAAACTTGCGGTCTTACTTCTAACAGTCGCCTTCTTCTTAGTGCAGGACAGTGATATAGGAGAAGTTCTACGTTATTATTCTACATATTTTCGTCATTGCACCTGCGGCAGTTATCATAGTGTCTGAGTCCCAAATGCTATGCATACCTTACAATGTAACCTAATCACAAAAACCAAAAGTGACACAACTCTTTTAGTCATCAATAGTAGACACATGGTACGCCTATCATCCATGCGGTGCCATTCAACATTCTGGTAATTCTAAAATCATAGTTCGCGCCCATCTATCGTTATTAATATAGAAAGTCCATCGCAGAAGTTTGAGTTTGTAGGAGAGCGAGACCCCAAAGCCTCCAAAATCTATTGGGACCTATATAGTATTGCCAAGTTTAAAAAGCTCTGTACCCTTTGAACCATATGACTGGTATATTAAACTGCTAAGCCAACTCGTTTAGAGATAAGCGACAGTCAACAGCTGTTGTCGTACTCAGGAAGGGGCTATCCAAGGTTCAAAAGGCGGTGCGGCTATAACGTGTAAGTATCCACATTATGCGTTGCTACAGCAGATCATATGAGCTACTTCACTGCCTTCTTAATCGCAAGTATTTCTGCCTGAACGATACTACTGTAATCCGGAAGTCTCCATGATACATTGAGGTTGAGCTCCTCTTCCGAAGAATAAAGAATATTTACTCGTTGTATTGAAAATTTGACAATTCGGTCTACTATTTCACCTGAGGACTTATTCTGGCAGTCGTCATCGAATACTTTTTCGATTCGAAAGCAATTTTATTTCTTATTCTTTCAGTCGATACTGAACAAATCGAAATGATTTTTTTAGTATTGTAAAGCATTTATATGAGTTTTCACTTATATTAATATTCTCAATTACGAGTGGTGCATTAAGGTATGTATATTCACGCCAATCGTGAATAAAAAGTGAACAGGGTTTTCCCTCGAAATTTTGCTTTTCCTTATCTATTTTTTTTAGTAATATGCAATGAAAAAATTTCGAGGGAAATTTTATTCACGAAAAGTGTGATTAAATTTTTAATTTCGTGTGCCTATTTCTATTCTGTTTACAAATTATATACTCCTTAGAATCAACATTAATTACTTGTTTTAATTCATCCTTATGATACATCGTTATTCTAGTAAAAAACTATTTGACCCGCCCACAATGATAGGCCTTACATCACAAAATCTCTCCTTCCGTCTGCCGGATGGGGCCAGCGTTTTTAGGCGGATATAATGGCGTTAAGAGAGGCATGTCGAACACAGTAGGAACATTTTGTCGATAGCCAGGTGGCCCTGATGTCACTAAAGTCACATAAAACAACGTCTATTCTCGTCAACAAGTGTAAGGAAGAACTTTCCAGACTGGGCAGCTTATCTGACATTGCCTTAATTTGGATCCCTGCGCATAGGGACCATTACCGCAATGAACAGGCGGATATGCTGGCCAAGACTGGAGCCGCTGGGACCCCTGGGAACTATCAGAAGATAATCTTCTGTAACCTGGGTATGGCTAACAATAAATAGAAGAAACTGGATGGCTGCAGGGCTACCAAAGTAATGTGGCTCACATACGACAAAGGTCGCTTTGAGCGACTTCTCCACTTCAGTCGCGGAGACATCTCGAGACTGGTATGCGTACTGGTCACTAGATGATCAGTCCCCCTCTTTTTTTTTACTATTAGGACCAGCACTCAGGGGATGACCCCTACTAATGCATTGTATTGTGTTGGAACTAGGAAAATAGGTTGTGGGAAGGAGGATAGAGGGAGTAGTGTTTGTGAACATTCAATTTGAACTTAATCATGTTGTAAGTGAGAGGGAAGACTTCTGCAGGAAGGTTATTCCACATACGAACAGTCTGGAAAAAAACGAATTGTCTCTGTAATGCGTTGTGCGATTCACCTGCCAATCGACCACATAAGGATGGGCTCTTGAGAGTTGTATTCCATACGCAGTCGGATATAGGTGGTATAAATAGTAAGGAGATCAGATGGAGTGACGTATATCCTACACCGTCTAAGAAAACCGAGGCACTTGAATGCTTCTTTCGACACCTTGAATATATGTTCTGTCCATCGGACATCACATTGTATCCTCATGCCCAGAACATCAAGAGATTCTGATTCCTCAATAATTATACCACCCATATATACAGATGAGGCACTCCGGTTTGTCGCGCGCTTATGCGTCAGAACGCAACATTGGGGTTTTCGGGCATTAAAATCGACCCTATTCGCACGACCCCATTCCGAGACTATGTCAAGGTCTCGGCCAAGCGTATCATTCATATTCTGCCTCATAGCACCGACATCGGATACGCGTGGTCTGCATTCAAATGAGTACGAATGGCAAAGGTTGCTATCATCTGCAAAAGAGTAGGTAGGGTTGGAATGCTGTCGCCACTGCAGGGAACCTGGAACTGAGGAGATAGTATTTCATTTCCTATTGCCAGCGTTTAATTCAACACGACATCGATTATTTGGAAATTACCTTCTACAAAGACTCTCTGAGATATCGCGGGTAAAACTCGGCAATTAGCGGATATATCTCAACGCAACGGGCTGGCTTTAGCCACATCAGTATTACACTGTGTCGCGCTTGATCGGGGGTTCATTTTCTTGAAGAGTTGTGTGGTATCAAAACGGAGTTACTGTCGACTGGGCGTGCTACTAATGATGATTTGATTTGGATGCTTGACTGACAAAATACTAAAAAATCCAAGAATTCGTTCAATATGAGTATAAATTATATTACGAAACTTAATGCTGATCGGTCTATAGTTTATCATCGGTTCTCAATAAAAAACCCTTCCGAAATATATCAAATACTTTTAAAACGCTTATAAATAAGGATACTGTTATAAAATGTTTTTTTTTTGAAGAGTATCAAGGGATTCGGCATAGCTGAATTTATCATTCTTATTTGTTTATATTAATAATATTTTATGTGTTTACTTTCCGCGTTAAAGTCGCAAATTTCTCGAAAAATTTGTAAGAATGCAATGAAAATATAGAATCTCGAAACTAGTAAAAAAAAATTCCAAATGATTGTTTCTATTTAATTGTCCCTCGCTGTAGCATTATTTCCTTCTTAGAATGGACACAATTAAATTACAAAATGGTTTTTGTTTATCGCACATAAGTCTAGTTCTTCTATTTGTTGAAAACTTAATACTCTACACATGTTTCCCTCAATTCCCCCCGTAAACTCTTCCATGGTTTTTGATTCCATATAAATTATTTCTTTTTTTCTCCTTTGTCCCTTTCTTTCATGATTTGTTATGATTTTTGCACGTAATTGCTGTAAAGGATTTGAAAAGGGGAGATTGCGAGAACGTGTTGTGTTCGTCTGTAGGGTAGTGTTTAAGTCTTTTTGTGTTGTTAATGCGATGATGTGTGTGTTGTACAGTGTATTTTAAGGACTTTAATTTAAAAGGTGAATTTTTGAAATTTGAATACTTAATTTATTTTGGTAATATCCTATTTTTTATTTCTGGCCATGTTCTTTTATTTCTGTTGTTGTTGTTTTTTTCTTTGGAATGTGTGAGAATTTGTTGTTGAAAGGTGGTGAAATGTTGTGTGTGGATTACTGGGAACTTTTCTTTTGGCGAAATATTTTAACAAACATTTTTGCGTATAGAAATTATGAATATTATTCTCAACTTTTTTTGTGTGCTTAAATTTTTGTTGTTCGTGTTTTGAAAAGGTGTGCCATTTGTAATGCCATAAAATTTATTATTTAATGACTTTAATCGTTTTGGGATTGAAATGAGTTTTCTTTTAAATAAATGTGCTTTATGTTGAATTATAAATCATTTTACATATATTTCTTAAATAAGGTACAAAGCCCATTATTTAATGGGATTAATTTAAACTGGGCTTGTTCTTATGCCTGGATATTTAGTCACATAAAGGCCAACCGGATTTTGCTGTATATGCCATAAATTAAAAAAAAAACAATATCACTCTTTCTTCAGGGCTTTCAAATAAATACCCATAAAGCTTCATATTTTTAGAAAATAAAAAAAACTGTATATTTCAAAATAACTAATTGTAATTGAATAAATTAACTTAACAATGCAAATAATATTTTAACTTAATTTAACGAACTATTGTAAGACAGAAGTGTAGCCTGTCGCTGTGATACATATCAGTTCAAATGGGTGATTTTTTAGGTATTATCTTTTTGGCAACACTGGTTTAAACAGCTGACGCATGTTTCATGTTTTGTTTCACTGTCAAATATCTTCAGTTTGGTCTATAATTTAACCACGAATCGTCTTACAAACGAACAACGCTTGCAAATTATTGAATTTAATTATCAAAATGCGTGCCCTGTTAAGAAAGTTCATCGTGCGCTTCTTGTGTTCAACGAAGAAGCTTATTTTTGGCTCAATGGGTACGTAAATAAGCAGAATTGTCGATTTTGGAGCGAAGATCAGCCAGAAGCATTGCAAGAGCTACCAATGCATCCAGAAAAAGTCACAGTTTGGCGCGGTTTATGGGCTGGTGGTATCATTGGACCGTACTTCTTCAAAGATGATGCGAATCGTAACGTAACTGTGAATAGTGAGCGCTACCGTGACATGATATCCAACTTTTTTTTTTGCTCAAAATGCAAGAGCTTGACTTGCATGACATGTGGTTTCAACAAGACGGTGCCACATGCCACACAGCATGCTTAACAATGGACTTATTGAGAGGCGAGTTCGGTGAACATTTTATTTCACGTTCGGGACCGGTCAATTGGCCGCTTAGATCGTGCGATTTAACGCCTTTAGACAATTTTTTGTGGGGCTTTTTTAAAGCTCATGTCTATACACACATGCCCGCTTCAGTTGACGCATTTGAAGACAACATTGAAGCATTTATTCATGAGATACCGCCGAAATGTTGGAAAGAGTATGCCGAAATTGGACTAAGCAGATGGAACATTTGAGGCGCAGTCACGGTCAACATTCAAACATTTAATTATATGGACCGTAGTATCGATTCAAATAAAGATTTCATGCATTTTTCTGAATTTTATGTGTTTTAACTTTCCTATAGCTCTTAAAAATTCACCCATTAGTTCAGTTCAATTTTAAAGCAGTGATGCCAACAGTATGGAATTTTCCCATTTCAATTTCAAACGAAGCCCTAGACTTGAAGCAAAAATGTTTAAAAAAAACCTTCTCCTGTAAAATTTTATTTTTGTTGTTAGGGCTCGACAATTTATGCCCCTATTACGGTTCTCCACTCTTCTCAGTATGGTCGTGTTGGAGTCAACAAGAGCTGCGAGACGGTATCCTCAAGGCTGTTTAATGAAACTTCTTGTGATAGGCCTCCCCCTGTCGCGTGAGTGTTTCTTTTATTGTTGCCAAGTTTTTTCTTTATACTTGCCTTGTAGTGTATCCAAACCTGTGCCAAGAATATTATAATTAGATTAAGAACATTATAAGTGTTTAAAAAAGTTCTTGTCGTGGTCCCAAACTATTTAACTCCACAATAAACTCTTCTCATAACTCCTTACATGAATTTTTCATCATACCAAACTTTGGTGTTTTCCGCGAACAATTTCTAAGTTTCCCTAAAAAGCTGGACGATCCGCTCAAATTGAGCTTTCGTTTTTATTTTCAAACTTATAAAATTTAAAAAAAAAAAACCGAAAAAGTTATTACAAAAATTTATACATACGATTTCTCCATTTTGTTTTCGATTTTAACTGAATTTAAAAAAAATTAACTTTAACTGCCAATAACACAACTTCTTTTTAGCAGTTGTGTGTATTTAACATTTTTGTCGACCAAACTCTTACAAAGTTGAAAACGGCAATACCACGAAACAAACAGATACACATCTGAATGGCCAACTGCCAGTTGAATTGAGAATGGCAATGTGAATTTATCAAAGACAACTAAACTGTTACAAAAGTGGTGAACCGCAAAAGGGGCATTAATTTCGAATTTTTAAAAAATTTGTAATGAAAACTTTTAAGGATAAGAAAGGATATTTTTTAAAAGGAAATTTTTTTTTATATTTTAGTTTAGGGTAACTGAAGAAAATATTTTTTTTTTAAATTTTACAGAGACTTCCCATTTATTTGGTGCTAACGTAACGATGGTCCATCTAACTAAAGTGTTTGGAAGAAGTGTGAAATAGAACATAACACCACATGCGTTATGATTAGCTTTGGATAATTAAAATCATTTACACGCACTGCATACTCAAACACAAGTAATACACACAAGACGATTTGTTTAGATAAAATGATTTCTATGACTATGAAAATTACCAAGTGGTCTTGAAAGTTATTAATTCGTTCTATTAACTTCAATTCATTTGTGTTGCTTATGGCTATCGTTACGGTGATTATCCGTTCTGTATTATACAGAATAGTACGGTATTTTAGAGCTATGTTCTGTGTGAATTGGGTTCAAGTGAAAAGCCTGTATTTAATTAAGGCCCAAATTGTGTAAGACGCAACGCTACGCCCAAAATAACATTGAAAGCAAAAACAAAGACAAAAATATTTTATAATTTTGTTGCTATTTCTACAGAGATTCAACTACGTTTTAAAATTTCCAACGCCACAAGATTTGCAGCGTTTCAATGTGAATTTCTTTAGAAACCAGTGTTGCCAATTTAGCCATTTAGTGGCTAGATTTAGCCATTTTTCACCCTGTTTAGCCATTAAAAAAGAGTTTAGCCATTAGCCATTTTTTTTAGCCCTTTTTCAACTTGTTTAGCCATAACATTTTTTTGCCGTTTTTCTTTTAAAAGAATAATTTTTATTTTATTACAAAAATTTATAAAAGTAAAATAAACATTTTGAACAATTAAAACGCCTTTAATTTAAATCACAACTTTTACAAATGTTGAAAATCTTAATTTCAAAAGATTTTGTTATTCGTGCTTAATTCCCAGTTTTTATTATTGATAAAAACACTTGAAATTTATTGTTGATGGGATAAGCTATTCCTATGCATTTCACTGGTTGCTTAGGCCAGATCATCAGGAAACTTCATCCATAAAGGTTTTAGACAAACTAAAGATATTAAACCAAATAAAACTGTTAAACGTATAAGAATTATAGCAACAGTTCTACTTGTAACAATATCAAAGTTTAAACAAAACACATCAACAATAAACAACAGTGGGTTCATCTCATCTTACATTTCCCCACTACAATTAGTTGAAATTCTCTCAACATTAATTGTAGTTGTAAGTAGGTTAAGAAAAACAAAATGAAAAAAAACAACAACTTACAAAAGATGTTGTCAATTAAGTGTTTTTTAGGCCGTGCACTGCCTGTTTATTATCAAAAAGTAATTTCAATTTTTGGGAATACAAAATTTTAATTTCAAAAGATTTTGTTATTCGTGCTTAATTCCCAGTTTTTATTATTGATAAAAACACTTGAAATTTATTGTTGATGGGATAAGCTATTCCTATGCATTTCACTGGTTGCTTAGGCCAGATCATCAGGAAACTTCATCCATAAAGGTTTTAGACAAACTAAAGATATTAAACCAAATAAAACTGTTAAACGTATAAGAATTATAGCAACAGTTCTACTTGTAACAATATCAAAGTTTAAACAAAACACATCAACAATAAACAACAGTGGGTTCATCTCATCTTACATTTCCCCACTACAATTAGTTGAAATTCTCTCAACATTAATTGTAGTTGTAAGTAGGTTAAGAAAAACAAAATGAAAAAAACAACAACTTACAAAAGATGTTGTCAATTAAGTGTTTTTTAGGCCGTGCACTGCCTGTTTATTATCAAAAAGTAATTTCAATTTTTGGGAATACAAAATTTTAATTTCAAAAGATTTTGTTATTCGTGCTTAATTCCCAGTTTTTATTATTGATAAAAACACTTGAAATTTATTGTTGATGGGATAAGCTATTCCTATGCATTTCACTGGTTGCTTAGGCCAGATCATCAGGAAACTTCATCCATAAAGGTTTTAGACAAACTAAAGATATTAAACCAAATAAAACTGTTAAACGTATAAGAATTATAGCAACAGTTCTACTTGTAACAATATCAAAGTTTAAACAAAACACATCAACAATAAACAACAGTGGGTTCATCTCATCTTACATTTCCCCACTACAATTAGTTGAAATTCTCTCAACATTAATTGTAGTTGTAAGTAGGTTAAGAAAAACAAAATGAAAAAAACAACAACTTACAAAAGATGTTGTCAATTAAGTGTTTTTTAGGCCGTGCACTGCCTGTTTATTATCAAAAAGTAAACAGGCAGTGAAATGCATAGGAATAGCTTATCCCATCAATAATAAATTTCAAGTGTTTTTATCAATAATAAAAACTGGGAATTAAGCACGAATAACAAAATCTTTTGAAATTAAAATTTTGTATTCCCAAAAATTGAAATTACTTTTTGATAATAAACAGGCAGTGCACGGCCTAAAAAACACTTAATTGACAACATCTTTTGTAAGTTGTTGTTTTTTTCATTTTGTTTTTCTTAACCTACTTACAACTACAATTAATGTTGAGAGAATTTCAACTAATTGTAGTGGGGAAATGTAAGATGAGATGAACCCACTGTTGTTTATTGTTGATGTGTTTTGTTTAAACTTTGATATTGTTACAAGTAGAACTGTTGCTATAACTCTTATACGTTTAACAGTTTTATTTGGTTTAATATCTTTAGTTTGTCTAAAACCTTTATGGATGAAGTTTCCTGATGATCTGGCCTAAGCAACCAGTGAAATGCATAGGAATAGCTTATCCCATCAACAATAAATTTCAAGTGTTTTTATCAATAATAAAAACTGGGAATTAAGCACGAATAACAAAATCTTTTGAAATTAAAATTTTGTATTCCCAAAAATTGAAACTACTTTTTGATAATGTTGAAAATCGCTATAAACTATGACCTTAAGCTTAAATAATTTAATAAAGTATAAAATTTTATAAACTATGACCAAAGACTATAAATATATAAGGATGTTGCACTTAGTACATTTGAAATTTTCAAAAATGTTGTGCTTCTTAATGATGAGGGGGGGAAGTAACAAGAAATCCAAAACTTCGTGCTCACATTCAGAGAACTAAAGAGAGCAAGAAACCACATGCATTAATACAAACCAGGGCTGTCAGATATGGCGATTTCTCGCCAAACGTGGCGATTTTCAAACGTGTTTGGCGATGGGATTTTCCATTTGGCGACTGGCGATTTTTGATATTACTGGCGATTTACTTGGCTATTTTTACCATTTATATTATTTCAGCGATTTTGAAATAAAACAGTTAAATTTTTATTTACAAAAGCGGAATTAACCCTCCTAAAAATGAACCTTGGACTTTTTTAAGATGACATTTTAAATATTTCGGCTCCAGTTTTGTCCTCTCGTGAGCTGGACTGGTTTGAAAAAGGGTATATTTTTGCATGTTTTGTTAATTTGAGAATCTGTTTCCTTACCAACATATACTTCGGGATTGTTTGTAATAAAAATGCCAAATTAAATATTTTAATGTCTCAGCTTTTTTTGAAATTCGTACTAGTTCGCGTTTTGACAAAAATGCAATGGGGTGGTAACCCTTCGTTTTAAATAGGGCAATATGGGTATCAAGCTTTTTCTTTTGCCAAGTACATCATCTTTGTATGTAAATAATATTGATTTTTGCGAATTAGATGCATTTTACACCGTGCTCTGGAATATATATAAATGAAAATAGGACTAAAGAAAGAAAAATAGAAACGATCCACTTTTTGTTATCATTTCTAATTTAAAAAAAAAAATCTGGCTAATTTTTTTCACATGATCTTTGTTTCATTATCATTTTAAGTGAATTTTATATTCAGACACTCTTTAATTCTAGGTTTTAAAAAACTGCAGTCGAAACCAAAACCTGTCGAACAAAAAAACGAAAATTTGTCTACAATTTTTCGCTTTTTGATTTTGTTTGACAGCGACTTTTTACATTTAATGAATTAGAAGTAAAAGCAAAAGTTTTTTTAGCCAATGACAAATGAAGAAGTGGAAGAAATGGCAGTTTTTCAACTTCGACTGCAGTTTTTTAAACATTGTTTAATTCAGTTTTTTGGCGATTTTTTACTGAAATATTATATCAGCTTTTTTTTTTTGCAAAATTTAATTTAAAACAAAAAGTTTTCGAAAACTGAACAAAATTGACGTTTGGCGCTTTCTGACATCCGGTTTGGCGATGTAGCTCAAAAAAATCTGACAACCCTGATACAAACACATGTTTGCTGTTTTTGACAGCCAAAGTGTGTGTGTGTGTTTGTGTTTTTTTTTCGTTGAAACCGGTTTTTGGTATTTTTTAATTGATTTCGTTTTGTTTTTAAACAATTTATGTGCAAATAACCTACGTAAGAGGAAATGCGACCAATTGGGTAATTGTAGGGCAGCAGTATGTGTTTTATTTTTGTAAAAATTAAACTATATCGATTTGCACCGAATTATAATTCCATTTTTTAGATTATTTAATTACGTACTTCCCATGTGTGTATGTATACATAAGGGCTGGTCGATTTGTATGGATGAAAAAAAAAATTAAAAATCGTATAGCAAAAACGTAATATACATTAAATTCTAAGAAAATTCTCCGAAGAATCCATGGGTCTAAAATAAAATCCTAATCCGCGCCTCTCGACTTGACCATTTTTTTTTGCAAAGGCGGGCATATAAATTTTCAAGTCGTGAGGCGCGGATTAGGATTTTATTTTAGACCCATAGTTTCTTCGGAGAATTTTCTTAAAATTTTATGTAGATTACGTTTTTGCTATACGATTTAAAAAAAAAAAAATCGACCCGCCCTAGTATACATACTGTAACGACTTTATTTTGGGGTATACTCAGCCTTGTCCAGGTCCGTTACAAGAAAATATGACACGTGTTGAGTTTTATTTTATTTTCAATAAATTCAATAATTTTATTAGTATTATTAGGATTATAATTTACAAGTTATGAAAATAATTAAGTTGCGTTGTGTTCCGCTTATGTCGCCTTAGCACTCCTTCCGTGTTATGTCCTCTCTTGCCTCGTTGCTGTTGACACTTGGTTGCTTAAGCTGGTATAAATTCCAGTGTTTGAAGCTTTATTGAGCCGCTTGTTACGGGGAACTTTGGAGAAGAAAACACTTTTTGGGTTGTCACTACGGGGTTCTTCGGGTTGTACTAAATCTCGCTCTACTGGTTATTTTGTTTGGAGTTAGCAAGACACGCGGGGAAATTTGTCTACTGGGTATTTTGTTTGTTTACTGAATTTCACTCTGTGTTAGAAAACCACGCGGTGAAATTGTCTACTGGGTTGTGCTTACTAGATTTTCACTCCGTGTTAGAAAACCACTCGGTGAAATTGTCTACTGGATTGTTTTACTAAAATTTCACTCCGTGTTAGAGAACCACTCGGTGAAATTGTCTACTGGGTTGTTCTGCTAGAATTTCACTCCGTGTTAGAAAACCACTCGGTGAAATTGTCTACTGGGTTGCTTTATTAGAATTTCACTCCGTGTTAGAAAACCACTCGGTGAAATTGTCTACTGGGTTGTTTTACTAGAATTCCACTCCGTGTTAGAAAACCACTCGGTGAAATTGTCTACTGGGTTGTTTTACTAGAATTTCACTCCGTGTTAGAGAACCACTCGGTGAAATTGTCTACTGGGTTGTTTTACTAGAATTTCACTCCGTGTTAGAGAACCACTCGGTGAAATTGTCTACTGGGTTGTTTTGCTAGAATTTCACTCCGTGTTAGAAAACCACTCGGTGAAATTGTCTACTGGGTTGCTTTATTAGAATTTCACTCCGTGTTAGAAAACCACTCGGTGAAATTGTCTACTGGGTTGTTTTACTAGAATTCCACTCCGTGTTAGAAAACCACTCGGCGAAATTGTCTACTGGGTTGTTTTGCTAGAATTTCACTCCGTATTAGAAAACCACTCGGTGAAATTGGCTACTGGGTTGCTTTATTAGAATTTCACTCCGTGTTAGAAAACCACTCGGTGAAATTGTCTACTGGGTTGTTTTACTAGAATTCCACTCCGTGTTAGAAAACCACTCGGCGAAATTGTCTACTGGGTTGTTTCACTAGAATTTCACTCCGTGTTAGAGAACCACTCGGTGAAATTGTCTACTGGGTTGTTTTACTAGAATTTCACTCCGTGTTAGAGAACCACTCGGTGAAATTGTCTACTGGGTTTGTTTTACTAGGATTCTACTTTGCCATTTCTTACCTGATGTGTTCTCGAGCTCGGCTGGATAACAAGTCATCGTTCAAAGTTTATGTTGCCCTTTTTATACTAAATTCGGACTAATATTTTACACTAATAACAATCAGCCTGTAGTTGTTGTTGTTATGTCTTTACTTGTCCTATGTATATTTTGTTGCTTGTTGTTTACATGTTTAAAACTGCTTGCTTTGTTATTGTTACTTGTTTGCTGTGTCTGTTGTTAGTGTTATTTGTTTACTTGTTTGTCGCGCTTGTATGTTTGTTGTTGGTTGTTATTTTACCATTCGCATTCCTGCCCGTTAGGTTCAGTGTGTTACAAAAGTTTTACGACCAACGGTAGTGATCACAGTGTGAGGCAAAGTGTAGTTGATTCAAAGAAAAAAAAAACCCTAAGAAGCCCAACAGGGTGTGACCGAGTTTTGTCCCACAAAACTTGTCGTCACAATACTTACATATATCAAATGAATTTAAAAATAAAAAAAAAGAGTGTTTTTTTTCTTACTATTTACTATGTATGAGTATTTATTAATTTTACGTATGAGCTCTTTACAAGTTTAATGGTTTAAAATTTTAACTTTTTCAGTACTTGATAATTTGTATTTGTAAGTTTCCCATGTGGAATGCTTCCGTAATAATAATAAGAACTAGTAAATTAAGCATCTCCATCCTGTGTTTATAACATACGTCATTCTCCTCAAACCAAAAAGAATAAATTGAATTTTTGGTACAACTCACGCATTGCTCAACAATAAATTTTTTTAGGCCTTTCAATTCTTTATTTTGTAAAAATATTTTTTCAAAGACCTTTATGTATATGATTTTTACAAACTTCAAAAAATAAGTCAGAGGAGGCACACAAACCTCCAAAGTCGGATTATTTTTGATAATTTTTTGCATGAATAAACTTTTCTGAAGGTTATGACAAAATTTGCGCTGGTTTTATTATATCCATACGACATTTAACGCATGATATTCGTTGTGCTAAGTAACCAACAAAATATCGACTCGATGTTAATTCTATTGGCACATTGTTGGATGTAAAAGAATCAGCATCTTCATTAAAATATTCTTCATTTTCATTGTATATACATATCTGCGATTTCTATTTCGGGGGTGTGAGTACTCTCTGATGTACTGCCAGTACTTTGAGTATCTTCTAAAAAAACTCGATAGCTACTTTGACTGTTTTAATAGTAAAAATTTCAATGATCCCAACCCGCTGAAGCGTGGGTTAAGGCTTAATAATAAAACTTGGGAAGTACTGCAAGAGCTAGTTTCGTACATACGGCAAGTTGAATATTTCGGTAACAAAATATTCTGCATCAGTGGACTAATCGAAACCACCAGTGGTATATTATCGTTAACCGAGGAAATGTTACAAGAAAATTCTAATTTACTTACCATTTTAACCAGCCGTTTTAACCAAGACCCATTAGAAAACGTATTTCCATATGTACGCGCCAAAGGTGGCCATTGTAAAAACCCTTCTGTTCACGAATTCAACATCGCAATGACCAAGCTTTTATCTTTAAAAATAATGCAATTTAGTTCCTGAAAAAATTGTGCAGAAGACGACGCAATATTTTTTCCACTTGACTTTCAAAACATTTTAGAAGTTAATGACAGTGTATTACCTAATAATCCAACCCCCTTGATAGATATCGCAGATATATACCAGGAAAATTAAGCATATTTTGATGAAAGTGCCGACAGCTTTAACTCTGTGAATGTGTCAATAGAACTTACTTCTAGTCGATATTTCATTGGCTACATAGCGCAACGAGTATCCTGCACTAAATGCCGAATGGTTATGATTAAACCATCTCAAATTTTAACATACCCATCAGAAATGTATATCCATACGAAAAACTATGAAAATTAATCTAATTTTGGATGCAAAATTAACATGAAAGTTTTCGAAAATTTATTTTTAAAGAACAGAGCAATGAAACACAAAAAAAAAAGTTATTATGGAGTGCGTAGAATGTACTAATAATACCATTTATTCGTTTTGGTTTGACGAGAAAAATGATTGTTACAACCATAGATTGGAATTTTTAAATTTGCTTATACTGGTATTACTAAGAAAGCATTCCTCTTGGGAGACATATAAATACAAAACTTCGAATGCTGAAAAAGCTAAAATTTTAAAACATTAATAGGTATGTACTTGTATTACTCGTCATTATAATCCTATCGTTAATAATTTTGTAGATCTAATTATGCTTTTGCTGATCCGTGTACGAGGCTTTGTCATTAATATAATTATTTGTCTGAATTTGTTGATTATTATTTAAGTTGTTTAAGTTGCTGTAAAATATAACACTTTTTACATAAATAAATAAAAATAAAAGTATAATATGCGAACAATTTTAATAATATGGCTTTGATTTTATTGGATTTCATTCTATATATTGTAAGTATATTGTCCTATCCTTATCCCGCGAAGCTCTTCGCTTGTCTGCAGGAAAGAAACCAGAGTATCTGAGTACCGCAACCCAGCGCTGATCGACTAGCTCACTACCAACTAGCCTACCGGGGCTAGTTGGTAGTTCCTATTGCTTTATCGTGTAAAAACATTTTTGCAGACCTTTAAAAGAATTTTACAAACTTCAAAAAGTAAGACGGAAGGAGCACACAAACTTCCAAAGCCTGAATCTGTTGCATAATTTGTGATAATAATTTGTTGTAATAATAAATAAAATTGGATTTTTCGGCGGAAACGATTTAATAATTTTTCAAATAATACAATTTTAATAAAAATAAAATTGAAAGAAATTACGTTCATACACATCAAACTGGTGGCAAATTTTTATGAAAATTAAAAGTATTTTGATTATCATCAAATTCACATTGAACCATACTTGTGAGTTTTTTATTAGTAACACAATTACAAAATTGTGAGTTTGATGAGGCATGTTAATGTGTGGCCATGTCGCTTTAGAAAATATAAAATATCTTATATGAACAAAGCAGTTTATTCTTTCAGAAAAATTATTTTTTATATGCCTACAATTGTTTAAATTTAGACAATAACAGCATTTGATCTCCGGTGCGAATCGATATAATTTCATCTGTACAACAATAAAACACATATTATTGCCCTACAATTAAAATCTGTCACATTTGGTTTAACGTAGGTTATTTGCACAGAAATGGAATGCAAACAAAACATCTTTTATTATTTAAATGTGTTTTCAACGAGAAAACCAAACTTCTTTTAGTGTGTTTTTATTTTTTTAATGCAATGTATACACATACAAACACACACACTCGTGTGCACACACATATACGCTGATAAGTGAGAAAAATTCCCTGAGAGTAATAATAAAGACTGTAATTTACTCTCACAAGTGGATTTAGCGGCTAAATCCACCAGAAAAATTAATATAGAGAGAAAAATGTATGAACTTTGTATAGTCGTCCAATATCTTTATAAATCTATAGTCTTTGCTATGACCATGAAACATCTTTCAAAATAAAGGAACAGTATTCCACTATTAAATTTATAAAATGGAACAACACAAACATCGCCGTTTCTTTCTGGTTGCAAGTATTTCAATAAAGGGATGCAGGCGGTAACAAAATTGTTTTAGAAATTTCAGAATTGACTATAAAGTTGCTCTCACTTCCATGGTCTAATGCAGAAGTAGAGAGGGTGTTTAGCCAAGTAAACATCGTTAAAAGTAAATTGAGAATAAGGTTACATTAAGCAACCGTTAATTCGATTTTATCAATTAGGTAAATATGTTTATTCAACATTTTTAATTTTTTCGAATTTATTCTATGAGCTAAATTTCAACAGAAATAGAACTATTACAAAAAAGCTTTATAAAATACATAACTGAAATTTAAATCATAGAATTAATTCGAAAAAATTAAAAATGTTGAATATAATATAAAGTAACCTTCGGAAGGAAATAATTCCCAGCTTCTATTTGTAAATATTTTTACCATAACAGTAAAATTGTATACCAACACCAAAGTATTGGAGAGGGAACTATGCGTTTGTGCTGATGTCTGTAACACGTTAAAATATTGGTCCTTAGCCCACCTTTACGTAAACCGATTAACTCAGAATCACGTTCTGAGTCGAATTAACGATGTTAGTCCGGCTGGCTGGCTGTCCATGTAAACCTTGTACACAAAGTACTGGTCGCATTTTAGAGATTATTTGATAAAATTTGGTACAAAGGTTCTAGTGTGGTGTAGGGTATCATAAAGTCGGGTTTAACCGACTATACTTTTTTATTTTTTTTAGTGTGGATCTGGACTCAAAAGGTTGGGTAAATGTTGTCGTGATTATGATTAACCTTCAGATTATTTAAAACTTATGATTATTTTGAACTAATGAGTGATTCTTATGAGATGAACAATAACGACTTCGAATTTTTCGATGATTTAATTTTTAAATATTAATTTATTTTAATATTAATTATTCTTATTTAACAAATTGATCTTAACTCACAATTTCATCGTAAACAACTTTAAATGAATTATTTCTGTTTTGTTATTGAATTTTAATGTGTTTTTATTTAAAAAATCTTTTAGCCTTTTTTTAGCCCATTTTTAGCCATTTTTTCCCGTAAATTTAGCCATTTTTGGTCACCAAGTTTTGGCAACACTGGTAGAAAGCAACAACAACATTTTAAAATAGTTTTGACTTTGTTTTTCCTTTGCGATGTAATTTTTGGCGTTGCGTTGCATTTTATGCAATAAGGCCCTAAATGTTCCGTACATGTACTGTACATATTTAATTCAATAAATCAAAGAAATACAATTCCAATATATCTGTTTTTTCGCAAGATATTCTTTTAGACACACAGAAAAAAATTTCAATGTTAAATTAATATTGCACAATAATGTTGATTCAAAATCGTAGTAAAGTATGGACATTATTTAAAATTATCATTACTTCATATTAATTTTAAAAGAAAAATGTTAAAATAACATTGTTCAATATTGAATCAATAAAAGCATGTTCATGTGTGATAATGTGAATACAAACTGACGTGTGCGAAGATAAATATGAAAAGTTAACTTCATTTTTAAAAAATAATCGCATGCGCTAAAAAATATTTTAAAAAAATATCGCATGCGTATTATAAAGAAAATACGACTATTTACACGAAATTTAACAGTTTTTATTAGTTTTTATTAGTAGATAAGGCCATGATGCCCAATCATTAAAATTTTGCGAAATGAGACATATAGCCATATTTTTTTTTCGCAAATGAGAGATAAAGACATATTTTTTCAGAAAATTGTTATGCATGGTGTAAACATTCTGTAAAAGGAAAAATCCATAGTTATCATTGAAAAACATTTTTTTATTCTTGTGACGCACGCAGGTAAACTTTATTCAGCGAAGCCACCTGCCGCGTCCTACTGGAGGAAAAAACTCCTAAAGGCGCCCGTACACGACATGTATTTGTCATCTGACATGTCAAATTTTCAAGTCACATGTAATTGTTCATGTCTGTCAAAATTGCTGTTTTACATAAGGTTTATAATATTCGGTCACAAACGTATGTACATGTAATTTGCTTCTGACATTGTCTCTGTTTTTTTTCGCATTGTTATTGCAGAAACCAAAGTAGTTCTCGGTGTCAAAATAGCTTGCTGCCGCCACGAAAATATGTATTTACGCCGTAAAATAATTTAGCCATCTTAACATTTTTTCTTTTATTTTAAAGATACCAATTTAGAATTTTATAATTAAACGGTTTTTATGTATATATTTACATAAATTCTATTCAATGGTGAGATGAGCATACATATCTTGGTATTGTAAAATATTAACTTCAGCCGACTAATGATTCCGTCAATAGTTGACGCCGCTGCCAGTTTCTTCCCGGCATAGATTTCTGATGTCAGATGGTTTGTCGGAAGAAAATAGAGCACGCTCTAATTGAAATTTTGTCAGATGACTTTGCGTCTGACTTTTACAGAAGCAAAGTTAAAAAGGTAACACACGACATGTATGTGTTTTGCAGTGGGAAATTTGACATGTCAGATGACAAAAACATGTTAGTATGCGAAGACAGATTTAAATACTTAACTATAGTGTCTCCGGAACTGAAATGAGAGATTAAGCCATTTTCTAATACTGCTAATGTGATCTAAGGCCATGATGACTTTATCTCCCATTCAAATGAAAAAAAGACAAAAAAGGCTTTATCTCTCATCATGGCGTTATCTACCATGGTATTAAAGCAATTCCAGTGCAGTTCGAGTTCAGTTCTAATTAAGTCTTAGTTGAATTCTAGTTCTGTTCTATTTCTCTTCTAGTTTAAAATTTAACATTAAATAGTTTGAATTTTACTTTTTGTAATAAAATTTTACTTCATTTGGTGACGCACAATTACTTTGTTCTTCAATTCTCATGCGTTTTCAATTTCAAGAATAAAAAAAAATTTTTTTTCATTAACTTGAATTGTAACAGCTGCAAAACGTTTTTTCTTTTTTATTTTTTTGCTAAATTTAGTTTGTTTTTGAGTTTGTTACAGTTGTTTAACATTCCCTTTCGATCAAGAATTCAAAAAACTTAAAATCTATTCAAAGATTTAAATATCCTGACATGAAGATACAAGTCAATATAGTTTTTTTTTTTTTGAAACAATGCAAAACAAGAAACAAAACTACAACAAAAAATTTTAATCCTTTTCAGATTCTTAAGATAGTGAATATTTTATATTGAAATTCATATTTTATATCAAATTCTTTCTTTGTTTTCGGAAAGTTGTTAAATTCTTTTATTTTTTCGTCTCAATAAGCTGGACTAATGCTAAAGTGCTTTAATAACAATATCAAAAATAATAACAAGAAGTCTACTTCAGTCTGTCAGTCGTTTGGTTTTTTTTTGTCTTGTTCTGTTTTGTCCTGTCCTGTTCTGTCTTGTCTCTTTTATCGTTATAATCATTTCAAACAAAAGTTCATTTGAACATTTTCTAAATATATTTTCTTTTTCCTTTTTTTTTTCTTATCATCTTAAGAAAGTTAAGAAATTTCCAAACAAAAAATGGTAGACAAGTCAAGAAAGTAGAACACATGACTAAGAAGATGGACGGTTGTCAATATTCTTTTATTAAATTGTCATTGAATTAAGAAAAGGTTTTCTTTTTAGAGGATTTGTTTGTATGTGTGAACTTTCCTTTTTTCGTTATTGAAATAATTTTATCTTATTATGAGATTTTCTTTCTTTTTGAAATTAAATAGAACATAAAAAAGTTGACATAAATAAAAGTAGATTATATCCATAATTTATCATAATAATTACTTTATGCCAGTGACATTTTCAAAGACATTGAAAGAATTTTAAAAACAAGAGAATAATAATCCATAAAAGTATTCAAGAGTATTTTTTTTTTAAATGTTATTGAAATTTTTGAAAATAAAATGCTGTAATAAAATTATTTTTATGTTTATTGCGTATAATGAATTTTTATTATAATTTAATTTAATAATTTTAAAAGACCTGAATAAATTTAGCAAACAAAAACAGCTTCACTTAATTTGGATAAGAAACAAGAATCAGGATACACTGAATCTTTATAATGGAACAGGGAGCAGTAAAGGATTTTACAATAGGGAATTTAAACTTTAACAGTTGATACACTATTTGTGGAATTGTTATTATTATTATTAATTTCCCGTAGTTCCTAGGTGGAACATAGGGCCTCAACAAACAAGATAAAAATAGCCTTAATTTCACGCCATGTACGCACTGCTGCTAGTCCCTCAGATTCAACCAGTCTTCTCCATGTATTAGCAGGTCTTCCCTTTCTTCGGCTACCCTGTGGATTCTAGTCAAGAGCAGTTCGAGTGATGTTGTTTGGGGACTTTCTCAACGTATGTCCGATCCAATTCCATTTACGTCGTCGAATTTTGGTCTTTATTGGTAATTGGTCTGTTGCTGCCCACAATGTGGCGTTTGATATGGTGTTTGGCCAGAATACGCGTAAGATTTGCCGTAGGCACCAATTTATAAATACTTGGAGAGCATTTATTTCCCTAGTGGCAGCGTGCCATGTTTCGCACCCGTATAAAACATCGGATTAAACACAGGCGTCAAAGATTCTGAGTTTGGTGCGCTTAGAGATGAATGCTGATCGCCAGACTTTATTCAACATTCCAAACGATGTTTTACCCTTTGTGATGCGGGTTCTTATATCATCACTTGCTCCACCATTGCTAGAAATGATACTTCCCAGGTAGCAGAAAGAGTCGACAACTTCGATCGTTTTCCCATCCAAAAATAGAGGTTGAGTATAGTCGGTATTAATGCACGTTAGCTTGGTTTTCGCAATATTAATTCTAAGGCCTGATTTAGCTGCACACTCGCTCAAGTGCTGAAGTTTTGTCGCGATATGGGAGTGTTTGTGTGCCAGAATACATATATCATCTGCATAATCTAGGTCTCCAAGTGTACCTTGGAGGCCCCATGCAATACCGGTGTGTTGTTTGTCACCCGGTTCATTATTATGTCAAGCGTTAGGTTAAACAGCAAAGGCGAGAGAACACAGCCCTGACGGACACCAGTCCGGATATTTATATTGGTGCTTAATTGGTTCTCGTGAGAGATCCGACAACTAGCTCCATTGTACAGCCCTTTGACCAGATTTATCACTCTTGTCGGCACTCCTTTACATTCTAGTGTACCCCAGATCGCTTCATGGATTAATGTATCGAAGGCCTTTTCAAAGTCAATGAAGCACATGTATAAAGCACATGTATAAAGGAGTGCGCCACTCCACTGAATGCTCAACTATAATGCGTAAAGTGTTCACGTGGTCGGTGCATGAGCTTCTGGCTCTAAATCCTGCTTGTTCTTGCCTTAAGTCAGGTGCGAGCGATTCTGACAGCCTATTGTTAATAATATGGGCTAATACTTTGTTGACAATGTTGAGCAGAGTTATTCCCCTCCAGTTCTTGCACTGCGATAGGTTACCCTTTTTGGGAAGGAGAGTAATGGTACCTTCTTTCAACTCATGTGGCAGAGTTTCAGTTTCCCAAAATTCGCGTATTAGTGGGAGGAGAATATGCGCGCTAACCAGTAGTTCTGCCTTTAGTAATTCTGGGGCTATGTTTTCAGGGCCCAGGGCGTTGTTAGGCCTAAGTACTCTAAAAGCGGACACAATTTCTGGTATGGCAGGACAAGTTGTGGAATTGACTGTCGTTTATTCAGTATGGTTTGCCAAATCACCAGGGTTGGTGGTTGCGATTCATAAAAATTTAAACAAATTGAAACTGCTCCTCAACTTCATCGATAAATCATCTTTAGCAACGAGAACCATTTCTGGATGAGCGGATGCGTCAAGAAACAAAATTGTCGAATTTACTTATCTCTATCAGCTCCAATAGCGTCCAAGGCATCCCGAAAAAGTCATTATTTGGTGTGGCCAGGCCATCACCGTCAACGAGCGCTGTAGCTCGATGATTATCGATTTCTATATGGTATGTATCCCAACGACATGGGGTTTCAACAGCACGGCTCTAAGTTCGAACACGCGATTTAAGAGCATGATCATCACACTTGAATGTATGTGAACTGATCAGCCAGAATCTACGATTTGACTCATTCCGCATCATTTCAATGTTCTTCGGAAAACCCATTTGAACATACACACAGTCGCACATACGGACATTATTAAATCAACTTCGCTGCTCATAAGGACCGAGAATATATCGAGCCATAACGAAAAAAAGATTAAGCTTAATCTTATTTTATTGCATACAAATTTTGTATGATGGTTATCGCTTGATATAAAATTGTTTTTGTTATAAAATCGTACCGGTATTTGATGTGACTATGCCATTTTAGGAGACGATGCAAGTGTTGCCAAAAAAATACATTTTTAAATTAAAAAAAAAAAAAAAAACGAAAATTGAAAATGGTGTCGCTTAAGCTTTTTCTGCGTTAAGGGCTCGATATATATATATTTCAATATTGTAGAAATAACATACGGAATGACAAACTTTTCACAACAGCACAGTGGTCCCAATGACAAATTTAGAGCGAAAAAACTAATTTTTTCGAAAGGTGCCAGAGTAAAAAATTTAGTTGATTTTTTAACGACAGGACCCACCCTTGCACAACAGAATATAATTTTTTGGAATATTTGCAATATTATCACTGCTCCATTGATTAAAACATCAGTAATTGCTAAGTTTAATTTCTAACAATAACTTAGTTGATAATTGTGTGTGGTTTCGAGAGCTTATAAAATAAAGTGAAAATGTTTTCTGTAATATTTGTTGGTTTTTTATCAAAGTAATAGTTGGGAATACAAAATTTTAAGTTAAAAGATTTTGTTATTCGTGCTTAATTCCCAATTTTTATTCTTGATTAAAACACTGGGGAATGTAAGAAAAGATAAACTCACTGTTTATTGTTGATGTTTTTGTTTAAACTTTGATATTGTTACAAGTAGAACTGTTACATTTAATTCTTAAACGTTTAACAGTTTTATTTGGTTCAATATCTTTAGTTTTTCTTAAATCTTTGGATGAAGTTTCCTGACGATCTGGCATAAGCAACCAGTGAAATGCGCATAGAAATGGCTTATCCCATCAACAATAAATTTCAGTGTTTTTATCAAGAATAAAAATTGGGAATTAAGCACGAATAACAAAATCTTTTAAATTTGTTGGTTTTATTTGTATAAATATATGTGGTATATATTTTTTAAATTAAAAATGTTCACAGCTGATGTATGCAAATTAAAATGTATTCATTTATTGTGGAATTTAGTATGTATTGTAAGGTGTGATAGACTTTTAAATGTGGCTTTCACCAGCTGTCGCTGCTATTTTTGTGTTGTAATCATCTATAACATGTGCATTGTTAAATCTTTAAGCAATTAGCTGCCTGTTTTTGCCTAAACCCTTTCTATCGCATCTTTAGGTTGCGATGTCTATCACTAAAAGGGATTTGTTCAATGTTCGGTGCTCTGAAAAAGACCAGATGAAAAAAAAAAAACACTGTCATTCATTAAATTTTCATGAAAAGTGGTATAGAAAATGATAAAGATGATGACCATAAGCATGAAGTAAAGTAATCAGCTCAAAATTTTCTTAGCAAACTATCGGAGAAGTGGATGCATGCACACATAGCAAATACTGCTTTCGAGTCAATCTTTAAAATTGGTTGGATGAATCTTTTCTCTTTCCCAGTAAAGCCTCGTCAAGTTTTTTGGAAGAAGACCGGAGGAAGGATTATCAAGACCCGAAAGACCAAATCGTTTTTAGAAGGAGGGAAATATCAAAGCAGTTGAAAATTAAGTCTCTTGTAACGCTTGTTCCCAAGAAAGGTTAACATTTGCTGCTGAAAGTCGGCTTCATAAAGCAGTCAAAATAGTTGCTGCAGACCTTGTTAGAACCATAGATGTTTCTCCAGGAAGGGCACTAAAAATAAAAAAATTGTTAAATACGACATACGTGAGGAAGCCCTGGCGATTTACATTAATGGTAAATAATCAAAAAGGTCGTATGTTTCTATGCGTGCAGGCGCCAAAAAACGTAATGCTGACATACATATCGCACCTGTTCATCAAAAGTAACACAACTCAAAATTTACAAGTTTTCAGTAGAGGCAAAAAACTAATTCCGCCAATATGAGGAATTATTGTTATAAACAAATATAATGTTATAAAGGAAACTCACTAATATTTCAATAAAATCACAAAATTTATTTCTCTTCTTCCTTTTTCCGAAATTATTACGGATTTTTGATTTAATACAGTTTTCATGAAATTTTTTGATCTACATGTCAATATTATTTCAAGTTATGCTTATCACAACCCAAAATCAACAGCTATTGATAAACAGATTTTTAACATGAAAACAATCACAACTCGAATTAATACAGTTTCGCTGATTCATTTGAGCATAGAATTTTTTGAGTTGTGTTACTTTTGATGAACAGGTGCGATATGTCCATCTTAAAGGATTACCCAGCGGAACAAAATTGAACATTTATTTTGTGTTGATTAAGAATTAAATGTTGTTTTTAAGGTTATTTGGACGCTGAAATTTAATTTTTTATGAATTTTGAAAAAAAAAAACAATTTATTTTTAAAATTTTTATTTTTTTTTAACTTCAACGATATCTCTGACACTACTGGTCAAATTTAAAAGCAATGTAAGTACGGCCTTAAGATAATATTGTTGACGAATTTTGAATTGAAAAAGTGCCTTAATTTTGGCCATAACGGTATATCTCTAAAAGTCGAGCTGATAGAAAAAAACTAAGTGCAGATTTGGATTAAGCGTCCCAAATAACCTTAAAAACAGCATTCTGTTCTTTATCACCAAAAACCTTGTTCCCTTGTATTATGAAATAATTTTGTAGGTTTTATGTCAGTTTATTTCATATGGAAAGCGCCACACCAACGCAATCGAATCCGTCAATTTTTGGCGTAAGATCGTGCCATACCAAGTCAATTGTTCGTACAAATTTTTATCCTTATCAGACATGTTCTGTAAATCACAAGATTTCAACTCACTTGTGATTTTGAAATCACAATTGTGATTAATGGGTGTTTTGAAAACCACAAAAGTTTTAACTTAGTTAAAAATGGTGGAAACAAATAAGCAAGTAATTTTAAATCGGCGGCCACTTAGCTGACTGGTTTTAAATCACAATTATGAAAAAAGCTTTTTGTCCAGAACACCTTTTTTGTGATTTCAAATCACTTTCACAAAAAGTGATTTTCAGAACATGCCTGTATACTACTTATAAAAAAGAGTTTTGAGTTTTTTCGCTCTAAATTTGTCATTGGGACCACTGTGAACAGTGGTGAAAAGAATAAAAAGAAAAATGAAAAACATGAAATGAAATCATTGATTTTTTTTTATTTTTTCGAAAATAAAATTTTTTCTCTTTTAAGGTTGAATTACATAACACGCGTTAGTGCGCGCGCGCTCTGTCGTCTTCTGTCAAAAAAAGTTAAACTAGTGTATTTTCATAGATCAAGCTACATGCAAAATATTTTGACGCGTTTGCGCCATAAAGTTGGTTAACTTTGAACTTTTTAACGCGTTGTGTATTTTTGACAAGTCATCAGCTGACAATAAAAAGAATAATTTAACAAATTTGTGAATCATGAAAGAACAACTTATTGAAGAGCTCAAAAAACATACAATATTTATATAAAAAGAATAAATTCAATAAAATAACAAAATCTTGATATACTTTCGAACCAGTTTTCAATGCACAAATAAGTAAACAAATAAAAAACATCTGACAGGAATGGCTTTTGTAACGCGTGTTGTGTAACTTAAAATTTTTTACGCGCTAAAGATTTTAAACGCACGATAATCTTCGACGAACAAACGCGGGTTATGCACTTCCACCTTTAATGTGTGATCATCATGGGGATTTCTCAAACACATTAAAAAAAATATATTTTAAGTCAACTAACTTATTTTTACACGTACATTTCTTTGAAGAATAACTTTTATTCTTGCTCGAAAAAATCAAAATCAAAAATAACTGTTATCATCTGACTTTTATGATAAAAGGAATATCTGTTAAGCGGCCCATACACTTGCAATATTATTGTATATGATATTCATCATATTATTTCCATTTTGTCCTATACTATGCAATAAGTCGCACAATGGTTTGATTCATTCAATAAAAAGGTCAACATAACCTATAGGAGTAATATAAACAGCATTGTACACTATTGCCAACACACTTTACTTTCTTTTCGTTGTGCAATAAAAATCAAAAGTCTTTTGATTGTTGACTATATATTGTGTCAAGTGTATGAGCCGCTTTACGGTCCCTGACAATAACATCATTTTAACATTTAAAGTCTTTTATCGTTTATAAATTCACTCAAATATCAAACGAATACTTAATATAAATTAAAATTAATGTTAAGTATACGGAAAACTTTCCGTGGCACTTGTTAAAAGAATTCAAAAAGCAGAAAATTAAACATTTATTTTTAATGCCAATTTAAAACATACAATTTCTTTAAATGCTTTAATAAGAATAGAACACAACGTCGTCAAAATAAAGCCAATCCTTGAATTTTTTTTTTCAAACAAACCAAAAAAAAAAAACCATAAAATGTTTCCTTTTTTCTTCTTCTAAGGAAAAAAAAAAAACATATTGTAAACCACATAAAATAATTGTTGTTCGTTGTGGTTTTTCAGTTTAAAAATAAAAAAAAAACCCATTGACTGCTTTTTACATTTGTTGAAATGTTTTTAGCTAGACTTCATGAATGTGCATGCATACATGAATATTGTGGCCATGTATGGGTGAAAAATGCAAAAATAAAAAAATAAAAAATCAGAATTGTTTTTTTTTTTTAGAGAATATTTCAGAAATATGTCATTATAAAATATATTTTTATACATAAATTATAAAGAATGTTTAGGAATTTCGCCATTTTGTTTGTTTTAAATATTATTTTAATTTGAAAATTTACATGTTAACAAAACCGTGTATGTTTTATTTAAATTGTATACTTTCGACCAGTGTTCGGAAATAAACAGTACATTATTTAGCGTTCGGCTCACACACCGAAGAACGATATCTATTTTTTTAGTGTTTGTGTAAACATACACAAACCTTAATACCGTTCGTAACTATTTTCAAGAAAGAACCGAACATTATATAATGTTCGGTTCTTCGTTAAAAAACAGAACAATTTTAGTGATACTGTAGAAAAACATTATATTTTAATGTTCTATAATGTTTTTTTCGTGTGTGTATTTTGTTTTTGTAAAAAATTTTTCAGCAAAAAGGGACGAACATTAACGAGCCGAACCGAACACATTGAAGTTCGTGGATTTTCAAAAAAAACCGAACGGAATTTAATGTTCTTATCATTTGTTGAGTATGATGAAAACAGCATTATTTTTGTGTTCGAAAGATGACAAACAGGGAAACGTTATTTTTTTTAATGAATTTCTACACAAACACTATTAGCGTTTGTGTTTTCCACAAATCTACCGAACCGAACATTAAAGAACGATATTTAGTGTTTATTTTCGAACACTGCTTTCGACACAACATTTTTGTTAATTTAGTTAAGGCCCAACTATTTTCGCAAGCTAAATTGGCATTACACGCCGAAGCAAATAGGACAAAACTGTTTTTAATGAAAAATATACGTAACTGAACAACCTAAATAAAAGTGGTAAGCGTTTTTTTAAACATGAGAATTTTATTTAAATACAATTTAAATAAAACAAACCGACATAGCGATCTGTTAAATAAGATTTATCAGCCGGGTGGTTTCTAATTCGCATTCTAATGGTTTGTTTCGTATAAATTGTATGCAAATGAGAAGTTTTGACATACAAAAAACGCTTCCGCTCTTATTTAGGTAGCTCAGTAAGGGGGGTGTGCTGGAAATCGCAAACGCAAGAATTTGGAGGCTGTTTATAATACACTTTTAATCAAATTTTTATAATTTTTGTTATAAAATTCTGTTTAATAGATAAATGTTTGTATAATATTTGTCATAAAATTCTTTTATTACAGAAATCTTACTAAAAAACGACTTTTAAAATTCTTGCGTTTTGCGTTTGCGATGTCCAGCACACCCCTGTAAATGTCATGGCTACATTACCCATACTATTATGGCAACAATCATATTATGTTTAAATCAGCCCTCCAAATTGCAATTACAACCATATTTATTGTTGCTTACGGTCCAATTTGTAGTTATAATTACACATTATTGTGTGGTTGCAAATTTTTCTTTTAAATGTTCGTATCAATCCATTTTACGTTTTCATCGAAAGAGAAATGTACCACGCCTACTTTTACTCCCACTTTTTTCTATTAAGCGCATAACTTGAGAATGGCTTGACCGATTTGGACGATTTTTAAAGTTATCACCATGGTCCAACTTAGGTTTTTACGGAAAGAAAATTTTGCCCCGCCCACTTTTTTCGATTTACTAATTTGACTTATTTTTCTTTCAAATATTCGTATCTTTTTAACGGATTTTAAAAATCGAACGCAAACACTTTTCCTAATTTGGACAGGACAACGTCTGTCGGGTCAGTGAGTATTATTTAAAACATCACAAAAAATATAAAAAATTACAAAAAGAAACCAGCGAAAATACTATGAAGGAACAAGATATTACAAAGGTTAAACAGGTAAATTAAACTAGTAAGACTTTTAGACGACAAATCACATTTTTTAAATAAAAATAAATTTGCGCAGTTATAACGTCTCGAATACGGCGAAAAACTGTTTTTTTTTTTAACTTGAAGCTAAGATATCTCGAAAACCGCAGATGGAGAAGTTAATGGAAAATTTCTGAGTAAAGATTTGGATTAAGCGCAATTCAGAAAAGTATACTCTAGTCCCAGGGTTTACACTTTTTTTTTTCAAATTTTGCAGGCCAGCAGTCATAATTCATATTTTATAATCATCATATTATGATGATCAGGCAAGTTTTATATGCCATTTTTGCCATTTCTTCAATTATTTCGTTAAAAATTTTTGATCCAGTTTGCCAAAAATGCCTTTTTTTGCAACCCAGAAGAATTTGTTTAAATAAGCTTAACATAAACGAGGATGAATCTTTTCGAAATGCTAAATAAATGTTGTAAGAATCGGGCGTAAAAGGTGACCAAGTGCCCAGTAAAAAATATTTGGGTTTTTTGAAGCACTTAAGAGAAAAATCGCATAATCGAGCGCTTCAATAAGAGAGCTCTTATGCAGCAGTAAATGATAGAGAATAAAATATACAAAAAAGCTGCTATTTCAGTACTGACAACGAAGAAAGTTGAAGAAAGACGTTTAAACAAGTAAAAGCAAAACATTAATGAACATGTTAATATAGTTAGCCCTTAAAAAATAACTTAAGGAGTGCTTAAATAGTCCTCCAAACCGGGAACACCCCATACAAAAATCAGGCATCCCATCAGCAGGTTCATACATAAAAGCTGCTTCTTTTGGAGCACGTTTTTTACTGGGTGTACATAAAAGAGCATCTATAAATGAAAGCTTAGACTTAGTTGGCAGTGCTAAGGAAAATATTAAAGATGTCAGTAAAAAAGATTTTGTTAAAAAGTTTTAAGATCGTAATTCCGGATTACAAGATTAATTAAAAAAAAACTTGCAAACACCGCTAAGTTTAAAAAAAATTAAATTTATTTGTTTTTAAAATGCGTTCCTAAGCCATTATCTCGCACAAAACTTCGTAAATTACGCGCAATTTCTGGTTAATTAATCAAGACTCCTGCAAAACTCTTGGCTTGGCACTTCAATTTCAAAAAAATGTTTAAATTGATTTTCTCAAAAATTTTTGTTTTTTAACTTAGCGGTGTTTGCAAGTTGAATTTTTTTTATAATTGAATTTATTGGAACCTTTCTTCATCTGAACTATTAGCGTTCAAATATGCTTCAGTTACATCTTGCGATGTTGAAAGAGTGTTTTCCATCTATTGAACTGTTTTATGCGATAACAGAAGATACTTTTGACAATTTGAAGAAACATTCTATTGTACCATACAATCAAAACTTAATAAAATATGTAAGTATTTGTTAAATAAAATAACAACATGTTGCCAGTTGTGCCTTTTTGTGCCATTTTTTATACTTTTTCGTGCCATTTTGCCAGCCATTTTTAAAAATTTTTCGTGCCATTTTAAACTTGCCCTGACGATGATATATTCCGGATCTTATATACCCTTCAACATGGTGTGGTAAAAACAGAAAGTTATGTGTGTTTCCACAGAAAATGACCCCTTATAGCTCAAAAATTAAATTATTATTTAAAATTATAATATTTTATACAAAATAAATGTATCTGTCATTTTCCGTAAGATTAACTTTAATTTTCTTTATACTAAAAAAAAATATGCTAAAATATGTTACCCTTAATTAATGAATTTAAACACAAAAAACCGATCGGGCTAAATTTCAAAAGCAAATAATTCCGGACTATATGTAGCTTAAATATATAACAACCCATCATCGTGAAACCCAATTCAACGAGGACAAGGACAGACATGTGGACCCAAAATATAAATATTTTATAGGTTTTGAAATCAATAGTATAGAAATGACAAACTTATCGCCCCTCCCTTTTACCTTGGGCGAAGGGTTAATTTAATACTAAATACTAAATAAATTGTTTATGTCCCAGGGTGTATTGAATGTTACAAATAATTCAATAAGAAAATGAAATAGAAAACACATGATTATTGTCCACATTATCATCATCAACATATTATGCTGCATTTAATATCGTTTGTGGTCTGTTCATGTTGGCTGTTGTTTGTTTAACAAACCTTAAAATCATGTTTGTATTTAAATTACAATCTGTGTATAACTTGGGGATTGTTGTTCTTGTTACATTACACACACTGTGGACCAAGACAACCAAAAACAACCTCAAAAATCTATAATTTTCTCTTGCTACACACAGAAAAAAATCAAGCTAAAAACCTCGAAAACAAGGTTGATTAAAAATTTATCGGTGTTGATTGTGCTTCATACGTTTTCCATGTTAATTTAACCTGATTTAACTACAATAACTTGCGAACAACATTTGTTTCTTTTAAAATAACTATTATTCATGTTCATTAAACATTGCAGTAAAGTTAGAGCAAAATATCATTTATATTGAAATAACAATCCGAATAACGTTGAATGAAAGTTATTTCAAGTTGAAACAACGTGAATTTCATGTAGAATTAAGTTGGTTTTAGTATGAAATAACCGTGAGAAGAATCTTCAGAAACAACATATGCATTTATTTAAGACTAATTCAAAACACTTGCCCCTGTAACACATGTTTCACTTATTTTATATTCTCCTTTGTTAACAGAAGCATCAGCAGAATGGCCCGATATGGTTTTGGTCGTCATTTTACTTTGAAAACTTTATGTACTATTTAACTAAATATTTTAACTAAAAGAATACGGGAATTGTCTTCTTTTTATAACATATTTTAAACATGAAAATAAAAATATTTACATACCTAAGTATGTTTGCATGTTAATTTAACAAGATCAATTTTTGATTTTAATATAAAACAGGTTTTTATTGATTCAATATTGAACAATGTTATTTTAACATTTGATAATATTAAGTAAACGTGATTTAAGGTTATTTTAATATTTTTCATTTAAAATTAATATGAAATAATAATTTAATTAATTATTTAATCAGGTGAATAAAACTTTTAATCAAGTGTATTAAATCTTTAATTGAAAATATTTTGAATGTTTAATTTACCTGATTAAATATTTAATTAAAACTGATTTTATTTTTGATTAATTCTTTTACTGGCGCAAAAATTTTTTTCTGTGAAATAAGGAAAAAATTCCAAATAAAAAATCTGTAGATAAAACCCAAATTATAGTGAAAGTGATCCTAAAGATGAAATTAGTACACAATGCATAAAAGAAACACTTCTAAAATTGACAACGGGTGGTATTAAAATGACAAACGTTCGTTGTTAATATTATTGGCAACATTCGTAGTCGAATTTTCAACAAAAGTTTTTAAAAATAAAGCTAAAAAATTAATATGCCGTACGTTTTAACAACAAGAACAAAATATTTTCAAATCAAGCACGAAAAAAGCCCAATCGTTGTCAAATCAATAACACTCCGTTGTTAAGTTAAGAACATCTTTTCAATTACGAACATGTTGATCCCCATTGCTTAGTTTTTCGTAAATGTGTAAATACAGATTGTGAAATAAATTAAAAACGTTAACTGAGTTCAAAATGGACTTTATTTTGTCCATAGAATCGTTTAAAGCTTTTGAAGAAACAAAAATATTGTTTTGGTTAAAAAAAGATGATATTATGCACAAATTGTTTAATTAACAACATTAAAATTTTTTAACTTCGTAACACTATCTTAAGCAAAGCTATAACGTTTTGAAAATTTAAATATCAAGTCAATTTTACAAGTCAAATATTTAACAGGAGACATTATCTTCAAAAGATTTTGCTATTCGTGCTTAATTCTCAGTTTTTATTCTTGACAAAAACACTTGAAATTTATTGTTGATGGGATAAGCTATTCCTATGCATTTCACTGGTTGCTTAGGCCAGATCATCAGGAAACTTCATCCATAAAGATTTTAGAAAAACTAAAGATATTAAACCAAATAAAACTGTTAAACGTATATGAATTATAGCAACAGTTCTACTTGTAACAATATCAAAGCTTGAACAAAACACATCAACAATAAACAACAGTGGGTTTATCTCATCTTACATTCCCCACTACAATCAGTTGAAATTCTCTCAACATTAATTGTAGTTGTAAGTAGGTTAAGAAAAACAAAATAAAAACAACACAACAACTTACAAAAGATGTTGTCAATTAAGTGTTTTTTAGGCCGTTCACTTGCCTGTTTATTATCAAAAAGAAAGTAACAGCAAATTTATAAAATATTTTTGATTTTGTTTTTGCTTTCAATGAAACTGTTGGCGTTGCGTTGCGTTGCATTTTACACTATAATCCCCTTAGTCTTCGAAATAAGATAACTTTAAATATTTTTATATGTATGTTTGTTTATTAGAAAAAAGGATATCTTTAGAAACAAGGCAGCTTACATTTTTATATTTATTCCTTATATGGACACTTTTGTGCCAAAACCATTATTTCTTCAAGAAAAAAAGTTGTTTGTCTATAACCCGTTTATTTATGAACCGATTTTTTTAATTTTAACTACCTGCTATTCTACGAAGGCTATTTCAGGTAAAAAAAAAAAGATTATAGGAATAGGTAAATTAAAGATTTATATCTCAGCCATTTGTAAACCGATATAGTTAAATTTCAATAATATACTATGTCCTCGAAATTGTTTGTCTCTTCCCTAAAAAATATATTGGCAAAAGCAAAATTTCGAGGGAAAAGTGTTTACTTTTTATTCCCGTGATTATTTAATACATTTGTTTGTATTCAAAACATTAAACCATTACCCCATTTTGCAGTCAATGTAGGAAAAAGTTTGAGTCAAGATGATTTAAATAAAACAATTTAAAGTGATATATTCGGCTGTGGTTAATCTTATATACCCTTCACCATAGCATTAAAAATTGCACCAAAACCTTAATTTCGAGCGGATACTTGCTTGTTTGAGGACCAGGTGAAGTAATGAACCGACTTGGCTTTTTTTATAAAAATATTTATTTTATTTTTAGTTCAACATGATATTTTGTCACGCCTTTGTGTGACTTCTTCAGGGAAAAATAACAACTTTAAATTGATATCGGATTAAAGAAAATAAATAATTTATAAAAAATAGTCCTCAAATAAATATAAATTTAAACAAATTACGGTCGAACAATAAACAATCTATATGTATGTATGTATAAAATACCCAGCCAGCTAGCCATTCACACTCTTTTTTTAATTATTTTTTAACTCCATTTTTCATTTCATTCATTAACTGAGACACATGGGTCTGCAACCACAACTGTGATTATTTTTAGTAAAAATCACCTCAATGAATCTTTTCAGATCAGTTTTGATGACTAAAAACGGATTTATCACTTAAGTGATAGAAAATGTAATCATATAGGATTCATTTATATGTTTAAATAATGATTTTAAAATATTTTGAATTTTTGTTTTTGCCAAATCAAAAAAATAAAAAAAGCTTGGATAAAAAAGAAACCCAAAAATTATTGACAATTTATGAGCATAAATGTAAGTGCAAATTGTTTCATTTCTTCTTTTTTTTTGGTTCAAAATAAAGCTGGTTTGAATAATCAAAAGCCATAATGCTGCTGATTTTATCGGAGAAAAATTAAAAAACATGGCAATGAAAAAATTATATGAAAAATAATCAAAAACTAATTTCAATTTTTGGGAATACAAAATTTTAATTTCAAAAGATTTTGTTATTCGTGCTTAATTCCCAGTTTTTATTATTGATAAAAACACTTGAACAAAATCTTTTGAAATTAAAATTTTGTATTCCCAAAAATTGAAATTACTTTTTGATAATAAACAGGCAGTGCACGGCCTAAAAAACACTTAATTGACAACATCTTTTGTAAGTTGTTGTTTTTTTCATTTTGTTTTTCTTAACCTACTTACAACTACAATTAATGTTGAGAGAATTTTAACTAATTGTAGTGGGGAAATGTAAGATGAGATGAACCCACTGTTGTTTATTGTTGATGTGTTTTGTTTAAACTTTGATATTGTTACAAGTAGAACTGTTGCTATAATTCTTATACGTTTAACAGTTTTATTTGGTTTAATATCTTTAGTTTATCTAAAACCTTTATGGATGAAGTTTCCTGATGATCTGGCCTAAGCAACCAGTGAAATGCATAGGAATAGCTTATCCCATCAACAATAAATTTCAAGTGTTTTTATCAATAATAAAAACTGGGAATTAAGCACGAATAACAAAATCTTTTGAAATTAATAATCAAAAACTATATAATTTACGATTGAAAAACGAGTCAAAAGCGATTTAATAATGATTATAAAAACTAACATTAAAAGGATCAAAAATTGTATCACATATGATCCTTTCAGGTGATTCATCTGTAGGGTACCATTTTCTCACAACGAGAGTATAATTTATGATTGAAAAATGAGCTCATATGCCGGTATTTTGCTCGTGAAGCTGATTCCTAAATTATTAGATTATGATACAAAATGCTAGCTGGGCATGAACATTAACTATGTTTTGTTTGATTATGTTTTAAAAAAATCGAACAAAATTTGTTTAAAATTAATTTTAATTATTTTAAACAAAAACGACGATCTAATTATTTTTTCAGGAATTGGACGATTTTTACACAAATTTATCTGGCAGCACTCAATAAAACCAAAACAAGGAAAGGCTAAAAAAATTTAAAATAACAAAATATAACAATTGTCTTTTGTTTATTTTCATCAAATAAATTATGCATTCATCATTTAAATTCCTTCTATTTTTTATTTATTTAAAAAAAATAGTATTATAAACATATTTTAAATTTAAAACATCTACATTTTGTTTTTCTCGCACCAATTTCAAATGTGACTTATTTTTACAGTTCTTGTAAGAAACTTTCCGCAAAATATTGTTAAGAAACACTTTAAATGACAGATAATTCTCGCAAAGAAACGATACAGAAACACTTGTGTGAGAAAAACCATTTTTTGTTTCATTTCGCACTATTTTTTTTTGCAATTCACTCGTTTCATGCGAAAAGTGTTACGATGTGAGAAATACAGAAACGGGCTACAGGGGGCAAATTATAACAGTCGTGAAAGAATACTTTCTCGATTCGAAAGCAATTTTATTTCAGACGATACTGAGCGAATCGTTATTATTTTTTCAGTGTTGTGAAAACTCAAAAAAGTGCTTTACAACACAAAAAAATTATTTCGATCCGTTTAGCATGGACAGAAAGAATGAGAAATAAAACTGCTTTCGAATCGAAAAAGTATTCGATCACTCTCGACTGCCATAATTTGCCACCTATTGATAAGGCCATAATAACTCTCTTGATATTCGTTGTTTAAATATAAGAAACTATTAATATTTATTACAATTTTTTTTTGTAAAAACGGTCTACTGTACAACGATTTGATGCTGCACAAATGCATATATAATACTCTCCATGGGTAAATGAATGCCCCGTAGTTCACAGAACAGTAAGTGAGTTAGTAATTGAAAAACATAATAAGTTCGTTACTGTATTTAAATTTTTATCGACGAACGCTATCTTCCTCAATTCCACTTATAGTGTTATGAGTTCACCACTTCTGCGGAAGTTCAAGTTTAAACTTACCTTACTCATTTGACCTTATTTGAATATTAAGCATAAATATTCTAAAATGTAATATAATAATATAATCTGATATAGAAATGATAAAAATGATTATGCTCATTATTTTTTTGGATTTTCCGTTCCTGGAAACGTATTTCCCCAGACATTTTTTTTTGGCGTAATTGTAATAATTCAAAGTTTATTTTGTGTGTTATCCCCATTTCTCAAACCAGTACCCATGCTCTGTAACTAAAGTGAGAACTGCTCTCATCGAAAAGATTTGAAATAAAATATTCCATCGTTTCTCGAAAAGTGAGAAAAATAAACCCGCGAATAAAAATGGGGTGAGAAAAAAATTTCAACATTAAAAAACAATTAAATGCAAAATACAAAGGATAATAATATTTTCTTGTTGGCACATTTTTTTTATTGTTTAAGGAGTTTGCTTTTAACATTTTGATAAAATTTACGAATGTTTTCAAAGCTCGTTTGTAAACAACAAACATCAAAGTCGCACTTTGCATTATTTGCTATAGCCCACGGTCGTATTTTCACCGCCGTCGTTGAAAAATTTTCAATTTTAGTAAATTTTGGTCGCCGTCAACGATAAGTGTTACTGGCATTCTTAACGTTTGCAATGTCACATCAGCTTCGAGTGCAATGTTATGACTTTATGTTTGTAAAGAGATCTGAACTCTTTTGCTTTTGCTTGTGCAAAAAAACAAAACAAAAAATGTTACTCCTTCTTTTCTCGCTTCTTTTATACCAAAGAGCCGAGGCCTTCTATAAGGCATTCCTTAGCAGTTACGCAAGAATAGTAATTAAATCAAAACATTTTTTAAGCAGGCCTTTAAAAAGGCCTGAAGTAAGAAGGTCTTCTGAGTTTTCCCGCTGGGTAACTTTAGTAAACTGTAATTGCCAAATCGTCACTTTGCTATTTCGGGGACAAATCTGGCAGCCTCGCATTTTGCTTCGCCTGTACACATTGAGTTGAGTAGATTCTAAATCAAACACTACAAATGTTGCTAAGTATGAGTACGATGAATAAAATGAAACTTTCGAGTGAATATGAGTGTGAATAACATTGGAATAAGTATGAGTGCGTATAAGTACAAGAATTTATGAGTCATGTTTTTTTTTTTTATAGCATCCGCTAGACATGTACACTTTTTTTTTTTTTTTTTTTTTTTAATATCTTAAGCTAATCCCGCGAAGCTTTTCGCTTGTCTGCAGGAAAGAAACCAGAGTCTGTGGTGGGAATCGAACCCACAACCCCGGTGCTGATAGACTAGCTCACTGCCAGCTAGCCTACCGGGGCTACTACTCATTGCTGATCTCTGGTCGGTATCGGTTAACAAAAATATAACAAATACAATCGAGAGAGCGGAATGTTGTCCCTCTTCTACCGTCACTCTACCACTGTTGTATTATTTCGTGCCCATTGAAAAGATCTTCTGACTAAAGAACCAATTTTTACCCATAATGTTATTGATTCGTTATGCAATACAGAGAATTTAAAAGATTTAACCAACTTTTACAAAATTATTCAATTTTTTTTAAATTCAAAAACCACGTTTATATTTGTGCACATTAAATAACTTAATGCCAGATCTCTGAAGCGTGTATCCTTTTTTATTTTTCTTTATGTAAATTTTGTATTAAAAGGATACAAATACGTTAAAGTGACATAAAATATTTCTTGCATAAATATTTGTTTTGTGTCTTTTGCTCATACATAATGGAATTGTTTATTTGCTTAAATGAGTTTATTTACATTTTCTTATTTATTCTATTTATTACAATACATTTAAAACATAATTTTCTTCAACAAAAATTATTACATTTCTGTTTGTACACTTTATAAACATAAACATATTTTATTCTTGTGTCATTTCAGCCCACCCATAAAATGCAGTCGGGTGAAGGTGCTCCTACAATTTCGTTACAATTAGTGCCAAAAATGTTGGCACCTTTGGTCAGTCTCTGGGTGCCACAAGCATTTGTTGTTTCATTTAAATTGGAAACAGATGAAAATTTATTGATTACAAAAGCTCGTGATAGTTTGAGTAAATACAAACATAAGGTAAGTTTTAAAAACTGAAGGAAAAATTATAAACGTCATGAAAATGCCAATGAGAAAATTGTAGGAAAAAACAAATTTTTATATGAAACAGATGTGATTTGTAGTTTGACATAAATGTTTGTTTAAGTTTTATCTAAACTGTTGTTTAAATGTAACTTTTTAAAAGTTGAAAAGAACTAAATAGGAAAGAAAAAAGCAACGTTTGTGTAAAGAAAATAGAGTTTGAACAGAACTAGATTAGTACTAGAACAAAACTATAAGGTAACTAGAAAAGAACAAGAAGAAAACAACCAAAATAAAACTAAAACTAATATATTAATAAAAGAGAGCTAAAACAGATATGCGGAAGAATAAGAACAGAAGTTGGTTAACTATACTAGAACGGGACTAGAGTAGAACTAGATTTAAACTAGAACAGGACTAGTTTATTACTAAAAAGAATAATAAACGGACTAGAACAGAATGAGTTGGGATTATACTAGAATGGGACTGGACCAAAAATAGAGTAGAACTAGATTTAAACTAGAACAGGAATAGTTTATTACTAAATAGAACGATAAACGGACTAGAACAGAATGAGTTGGGATTATACTAGAATGGGACTAGAGTAAAAATAAAGTAGAACTAGATTAAAACTAAAATAGGACTAGTTTATTACTAAATAGAACGATAAACGGACTAGAACACAATGAGTTGGGATTATACTAGAATGGGACTAGAGTAAAAATAGAGTAGAACTAGATTTAAACTAGAACAGACTAGTTTATTACTCAATAGAACGATAAACGGACTAGAACAGAATGAGTTGGGATTATACTAGAATGGGACTAGAGTGAAAATAGAGTAGAACTAGATTTAAACTAGAATATGACTAGTTTATTACTAAATAGAACGATAAACGGACTAGAACAGAATGAGTTGGGATTATACTAGAATGGGACTAGAGTAAAAATAGAGTAGAACTAGATTTAAACTTGAATAGGACTAGTTTATTACCAGAGAAACCAGAAATAGGCTCTAAAAAAACGTTTTATGCGCATTAAATATGCAGTAAAAACTTGAAAATGTGCCCTGAAAACTGTTAAAAATATGCACAAAAAAAAATAAAACAAAGTTATTTCAACAGATTTAAGTTCATATAAGAGTTATTTGTGCCGAATATTATCTAGATATTAACATCCATATGAGATTTTTTGTTTTAAAGGGATTTTAGGGACGGTCAATAAATTGTTTATTAATGGTAACATTCAAAAAGAAGTTAATGCAATTTACAGATGAAAGCTTTGGGCAAATGTAAACTGATTCGAAAAGAATTTAATTTGGAGTAAAATATTTTAAGGGCAAATTTAGTTTAAATACCAACGTAACTGAATGGTTTACGGTCACAAAAAGTCTAATGCCCCTATTGCGGTTCTCCACTCAACTCAGTTTGGTCGTGTTGGAGTCAACCCAACTTATGCACAACCAAACTCATTTTAGGTATTGTGATACTCAACTGTTTTTGGTTGAGTTTGCTTTAAAGTTGCCAACTTAAAATATAGATTTGCCAACTTTAAATATAACGTTTGACAAGTGAAAATTTTATAAAATTAAATAACTTTTTAAACTAAAAGTATTTCTAATTGTTGTGTTGAATAAAAAGTATTTATAATTGATATTAGTGTCAACTTATTTATGTTGATGAAAAAGAAAACTCTTGTATGAATGCTCTACATACAAGAAGACAAATTCGTGATTAGTCCAACTCTCTTGAACTTTCCAGTGCCAAGTAAGAATTCCTAATAAGTAACGAAACTTTATTGTGCCGGATGAGTTCCTCTTCTGGTTGGGGTAGCTGTTGGCGACTCTTCTGGCTGTATTATTGGTTAAACTGACTCAGTAAAATTGTCACTTGATGGTGGAATATTTTCAACACCAAATACTTGGCCGGACTTACAATACAAGAGCTGCGAAACAGTATCCTTAAGGCTATTTAATAAAACTTCTTGTGATAGCCCTCCCCCGTCGCTTGAGTGTTTCTTTTATTTTAGGCAAGTTTTTTCTTTATACTTGCCTTGTAGTGTATCCAAACCTGTGCCAAGAATATTATAATTAGATTAAGAAGATTATAACTGTTTAAAAGAAGTTTTTGTCGTGGTCCCAAACTATTTAACTCCACTATAAACTCTTCCCATAACTGCTTACATGAATTTTTCATCATACCAAACTGGTGTTTTCCGCGAACAATTTCTAAGTTTCTCTTGACGAGACGCTCAAATTGAGCTTTCGTTTTTATTTTCAAACTAATAAAAGTTATTAAAAAAACCGAAAAAGTTATTACAAAAATTTATACATACGATTTCTCCATTTTGTTTTCGATTTTCACCGAAATTAAATAAAATAAACTTTAACTGCCAATAACACAACTACTTTTTAGCAGTTGTGTGTATTTAACATTTTTGTCGACCAAACTTTTACAAAGTTGAAAACGGCAATACCACGAAACAAACAGATACACAACTGAATAGCCAACTGACAGTTTAGTTGAGAATGGCAATGTGAATTTATCAAAGACAACCAAACTGTTACAAAAGTGCAGAACCGCAATAGGGGCATAATTTGTAAAGAAGTTTTTATGGGGAATATGTAAAATTATAGACCGATTCTCACCATTTACATAGAATTCGTCCTTAGTACAGTAAAATTAACATGGACAGCCAACCAGCCAGACAGACGGATGGTTATCGTAAGATCACTTTTAAAAGTAAAATCGGTATACCAAAAGTTTGGTCCAGTTTTCTATGACGAAATTGAAGCAACAAGTTGGGTATACAGAGAGATTTTTTGAAAAGAAAAGCTAAAGCTCCTTTAGGCATTTTTAAAAATTTCACATGTATCAAAATATGCCTCTAAAAGGCTAAATATGCGCTAAATACTTCAAAAATGCTGCAAAAAGGCTCTTTAAACTAAATTAGGCAAAAAAATGCTGCCAACGGTAAAATATGCAAAAATATGCACTAACAAATCGATGCTAAAATTCATAAAAAGCTCTAAAACGGATAAATACATTATTTCTGCCTTCTTTGGACGCACAAGGAAAAACATGCAGCTGCATATTTTTGGTTTCCCTGTTATTACTAAATAGAATGATAAACGATAAAATATAATTAAAACGGGACTTGAACATACTTAATAAGCTTTTTTACACTGATATACATCTTCCATCAAATATGTACAGTAGTTTTGACTTAACTGCCTTTTGTTTACGTGCACTTTTGACTTAACTGCACAAAATTGATAATTTTTGGAATTATTCTTTATAATTCCATACAAATTCCTTTTTTAAGTGCTCTTTCTATACCCGCACATTTAAGATAAATGCGCAAAATTTTTGGCATTTTAAAATTATTTTCATACAAAAAATCAAAGTTAGCTGCACTTTGACTTAACTGCCCAAAATACATATTTTTTGGAATTGTTCTTCAAATTCCTTTTTTACGTGCATTTTGTACAAAACATCAAAGTTAGCTGGACAAATAAAAATATATGGTGGCCACTTTTTTACATAAATATCCAATTTAAGCTGTTTATAAAAATATAAATTGCAATTATTTAGTTTTTTCCATAAATTTGTATGTTCTTTGTGAATTCTCATTGCGATCTCTCATTGTTTCTTGTATATTAAATAAACATGCATACATGTATAAAATGATCTGTTATTTCCCAGCTAGCATAGGCTGTTTGTTAGACGATTATGTTTAATATACAACTCCTAAAAGAATCTTCTGATGATTATCTGACGACTAACAAAAACAAAAACATCTAAATCTTTTTTTAATTTATTATTTTTTATTTATTTTTTGACACGCTCGTCTTTAAATCTTGGAATGAACCTTTTGGAACTTTTTGTAAGAGTCGTATAACAATTACCGAGCTACCTAAATAAGACCGTTTTTGAAGTATGAAAATGCTATTGCCAATACAATTTTAATAAAACAAACCGGCCTAAGGATCTGAAAAAAAGGATTTCCGACAGTATGGTGTTGATTTCGCGACCTTAAGGTTTGTTTTATAAAAATTGTATACAAATTAGAAGTTTTGGCATGAAAAATACGCTTGATGCCTTTATTTTACGGCTCAGTATTTCACGAGTTGTAAAATAATACATACATGAGTCTCACACGACTCTTGGCATGCTTTTGAAAGGCTCGTTAGATAATCTCTACATACATCATAAACAATTCCCTTTACGATTAATATGACAGAATCTCTCATAGTAATCAGCACGTGTAACAGTTTCTCCCGTGCGAGGAATTGTCTACAATTAAAAAATGAGCTCGTCGACGATCAAAAACACCCTTTGTGAGATTGCCAGACTCCAAGACGATTGAAAATGCTAGCTGGGTTGAAATAAAATATAAATTTATGTTTAATAAAATACTTTTTTTATTCTACTTTTAAGTTAAACACTTTACTTTAGCTGCACTTTTGTTCAGGTAACCACAATTGTGTACCTGCACATTAAGGCAGGTAAATGCATTTAAGATAACTGCATTTTTGATTTACCTGCACAAAAAATCTCACCCTTTGTGAGATTGCCAGACTCCAAGACGATTGAAAATGCTAGCTGGGTTGAAATAAAATATAAATTTATGATTAATAAAATACTTTTTTTATTCTACTTTTAAGTTAAACACTTTACTTTAGCTGCACTTTTGTGCAGGTAACCACAATTGTGTACCTGCACATTAAGGCAGGTAAATGCATTTAAGATAACTGCATTTTTGATTTACCTGCACAAAAAATCGTGCAAAGGAGATTGTGCAGCTAAGTCAAAACTACTGTAGTTTATATTGTCCACTTCTAACATAATTTAAAAAAAAAACTTTTTTTTCTGCAAAAGTACCAAAATTTTAAAAGAAAACACAAAAATGTATTGGCCGCTTTCAAAACAAACATCTTTTTGTCAATGATGCCACAATAATGATAGAACTTATTACCACTTTTTTAGTGATGACTCTACAATAACCTAAAGATGTATAATGGAATAAAATGAGATAGGAACATCTTGTAAAGATATTAAAAGATGTTGATTTTCCGCCCTATGTACATATTTCTTATGGGAATATGTTATCCAGTGTAAGAGCCTATGACTATGTAGATCAAAACAAGAACGGTAATAAAACACAAGTCAAATTAAATAGTTATATAAAGATCAGTGGACTATTTTGAGGGCGTTGGGACTAGAAATTATAAGAAAAGTAATAGGAAATATTTGGAAAGTGCACGTCGGGTCGAAGCAGACAGTGAACACCATTTGTAACACATAATCTTCAAAACAAAATCTGAAAATATTTCCAAGCTGTAATCTAAATATTAATAAATACCAAAGATAAACAAAATGGACAAATTATCTGTCCTGTGTTACTAAAAAGAGGTTTATCGATACTATATTTTACGTATCTGACTTCTTTGCAAAACTGAAAAAGGGCCCAAAGAAGAGTGATTGTGCCAAGGTGCCAGGGAATATACAAAAGAACCAAAATAGCATAATTGTGCCACAATTCCCATCACAAATTGCTGTTAACATTTAACATAACTGCCCGTATTTGCACTTTTTTGTTCATATTTATGCTGCAATAATTGTTAGTCCATTTTTCGTTGACAATTATTGCTGACATAAAACGTTAAATTTGCTTGTCAATTAGAGTTTTTTTTTCCCGGAGTTTTTCGATTCCCGGGAAAGCGGGAAAATTTTTTGAATTTCCCGGGATCCCGGGATCCCGCTCCATATAAATAATACACAGTAAATTAAATAAAAGAAATCCTTAAATACTACAAAATTAATGAAGATTAAAAGAGGAACTTGAATTATTATTACCTTACGGTTTTATATGTAAATTCCGTACTATTATTATGCTCTAGATACAAGATAATAAATTAAGATAAACATAACAATTTAATTCATAAAACAATAATAAAAACAAACACAAATTGAGGTACTCAAGATATGAGATCAAAAAGTTAATTCATAAAATAGATAAAATATTTTAAATAAATATATTAACATTTTTTAACGGCTTAGGAAATAACTTTCTGACACACTCAAAGCGCTTAGTAAGTCGTCAAAAAGTATATTGATTATTTTATTTACTAATTACCATGTTTCCGAAAAATTTCGTTCATATTTTTACCGAGGTTGGATAAATACTTAAAAGTGCACCGTTGTAGAAGGCTTTTGATTCACAATAAGAAGCATTTTTTTATAAACAACGTCTATATCAGTCAAATGTATGTCAAGGTTCATGCAAAAAATAGCATCAACCTCTTACAAACCTTCTCATTTCATTAGGTCTATCTGTAATCTTTAGGACAATGTGTTTTTCAAATTGTATGTTGTAGTATCTTACACGAGTTTCCAAATTTTTTTTTACTTCGGTTTCCCCGCACTTCAAGGGTATATAAACCAACACAAATTGAAAAAAATTTGTATTTATCACCTAATAAACATATCGCTCCTTCATTGCAACATAGTCATATCTCAAAAAATCAAAAATTTAAAGTTATTTAAGCAAAGTGTTCCTTCATGCCTTCTCGTATTTTATCTCAAACTGAACCGAAGTTATAGCAAAATATTAATATCTTTAAATCGGTACATTTTGAAAACTTTAATCGCATTTTGCCAAGTTCATTTGTTTTTGTAGATATGACTATGTTACAATAAAGGAGCTATATGTTTAGGTATCTGCTATTTTAAAGACTTGTCCATGGACAATTAAACTTTACTACCTGTATCTTATTTTGAATAAATGTTCTTTATTAACTTTTCACTTCACTAAATTTACTGCCTATTCTGCTTTAAGTAGATTTATTGCATCAGGAGACATTGATTTACGTATGTACTCACTTCATGTAATTGATCTAATCGACAACCCATCCACAGATGCTTATTGTAAGAGAATAGAAAACTAAATTTCAAAGTATAAATAGCTGTTTTCTTAAATTATGAGGAATTTTTTATTTCCCGGGATCCCGCATGAAAAATCCCGGGAAAGCGGGAAATATAATTATTGAAATTCCCGGGAATTCCCGGGACGGGAAATCCCGGGAAAAAACCCTATTGTCAATTGAAAAAGTAAGCATTAAGAAACAAAGAAGCAAATTGTGTGGAGAAAAAATTAAGTTTGTAAAATAGTAGCAAATTAAAATTGAAGTAAAAGAATCAGGGATGATAAATGAGAAAACCAATATCGGACCAACAAACTTTTAAAATCGTACTTTTTCGGGCCAATAGTACTAAGTCATTTTTTTATAACTTTTTTTTTTACAACAAAAACAAAAGGTACTTAAAATTCATTTGTACAGGTAAAGTATAGATAGCAAAAAATACATGATCATAAATTATACATAATAATAGGGTGGGTAAAATTTTTTCGCGGCAAAAGCACATCGCAATTCTTGTTCTATAAGTCATTCAAAGAAACTTTGCCAAAAAAAACCATAGGTCAAAAATGAATTTCGAGCCCCGGATTTTTTAAAATAGTTAGTTTTCCAAAATATTCAAGAAAAGAGGCAAAACAATTGTATTTGGTCTAGTCAGACCTGTACCATGCGGTTTTAAGTGTCGAGAAATCCATTTATTTTTTATTGCCGCCAATGAGCGTCTTCATAAACTTTTTAGAATTGATCGTCTTTTTTGTGGAAAATTGAGGAATATGTATTTCTCAAATTGCAATCTCGAATTTTAAACGAAAATAAAATTTTTAAGTGTTCTAAAAATATGTGCATACGAGCATCTTCGGATTGCATTTCCAAATTTATTGTCTTTACAATTTTCAAAATGTACTGCAGAAACAGAAAAGTAGTAGAAGGTCCGAATATAATAAAATTTATCAAAGTTATTTTTCGGGAATATAAAATTTATTTTTTATACGATTTCCGTATGACGTGCTAAATTCCCAATTTTTCATATTTAATAAATACACTGAAATTTATTGTTGAGGGAAAGCTAGCTTCTATGCGCATTTCACTGGTTGCTTTAGCCAGCTCATCAGGAAACCTTTTCCAAAGATTTTAGAAAAAGCCAAAAATATTAAACAAATAAAACCCTAAAGCGAATAAGAATTATAAACACTCTAATGCCCAATTTTCAGGATAGTATTTAAATAAATATTAAGTTAATTTTCATAACAATCTTAAATCGTTTTTAAAACAGATTGTTTTTTTGAGTTTTATTTGAAAAGTCTTATTTAATTAAGATAAAAGTATGGTAGCACTACTAAATACAAAAAAAAAAATATAAAAAAGTGTATTTACTTACAAGGTGGTATGAAAAAACAGCTGACTGTTAATGCTTTGCCTGTTGTTGTTGTATTGTTGTGATATTGAGGCCACCTTGCTAAAATATTACAATGGAAACTTAAGTTGAAATTAAGTGTACCACATCGGTGACTTAAGTTTTTAGTGAAGAAGAGAATTTTGTATTTAAAACGATTTTAAAAATAAATGCGTTTTAATATCAATCCTGAAAATTGGCCATAAGTCTTACTTGTAACAATATCAAAGCTTTATCTTTTCTTACATCCCCCTACAATTGGTTGGGTTCTTTCGGACTCGAATTGTAGGTGAAATTAAGCGCTTCAAAATAATACGGACTTAAATAATAATGGAGTGGCTCCCACTATTCCAAAATTCGGTTGATTACTTCTCGACGTGAGAACCATCTTGTTGACCAATATTTGAAAATATGTTTTATGAATTCGTTCGAAATAATCTTGAATTGAGTCGTATGTTATATTATATAGAACTTTTGCAGAAGTGGTTTCTTATATCTTTTAAAAACTTGTCAATATCTTCAGAAAATGCACGCTTATATGCTGCCGCTGATACTTAATTTAGAATGTGGCATAATCAATTGTTCAATGAACAAGTGCAAAAATCTATTTACAATAGCGGAGTTCAGTGTTTGGTGCAAATGATCTTATGAATGAGCAAATGAAAAATTTCATAGCTGTTTTGTTAAAATCAACAACAAAAAATAGAGTTTCCCTTAGATTTCATAAAAAAGCTACGACATTTGGCATTTTGGCAAGCCTATTTGCACCAAACACTAAACTCCGCTTATATTCATTGGATAGTTAATACGAGTATCCATTTGATATCAATTATAAATATGTAGGTTTTAAAAAGTTTGGAAATAGTACCAAATGAGTCACGGGCGTACCAGCGTATTTTTTAGTTTTGAATTGTACCAAAATAAGTACAATTGTACCAACTTTATCAACCCTGAAAAGAATTAAATAATTAAAAACAAACGCTTAAATAATTTTTTCAAAAATCTATATTTAATTATATAAAACAGGATGTGTGTATGTGTGTAACGTATGGACTCCAAAGCGGCTGGAACGATTTTGATGAAATTTTCAGGGAATCTTCAGAATATTCAGGCGGTCTGCGGATGGATTAGAGTGGCAAAATCCAATTTTCATATTGCACCACCAATGACATCTATATAGTTTGGACGATTTTTTCTTTAAAATTATCGCCATGGTCCAACTTAGATTTTTTAACGAAAAGAAAATTTTGCCCCGCCCACTTTTACGCCCACTTTTTTTGAATTACCTAAAATCAGAAAACGGCTCCATCGATTCGAAAAATTTTTCTTTCAAATGTTCGTATAATCCATTTTAAGTTTCCATCGAAAGAAAAATTTACCACGCCCACTTTTTCTATTAAGCGCATAACTTGAGAACGGCTTGACCGATTTGCACGATTTTATCTTTAAAATCATCGCCATGGTCCAACTTAGGTTTTTTACGGAAAGAAAGAACATTTTGCCCCGCCCACTTTAACGCCCACTTTTTTCGATTTACCTAAAATCAGAAAACGGCTCCAACGATTTGACTAATTTTTCTTTCAAATATTCGTATCTTTTTAACGGATTTTAAAAATCGAACGCAAACATTTTTCCTAATTTGGACAGGACAACGTCTGTCGGGTCAGCTTGTAAACACTAAAATAAAATTGCAAAAATTATTTTTGTTAATATAACTGTTTACTTATCTTATCGATCCTTATTATTTAAATTTATATTAATTTGTTTAAGCTTGAGTTCTTTTTTGACTTTGACTACAATTCGCATTAATATGAAAATTTGAATATTTGTTGTATTTTAACAAAAATAAAAAAAATTAATTTTAAAAAATTAATATATTAAAAAAAGCTTTTATTTAAATGCGCTAAAAAGAAAAAAAAATATTTTTTGCTTTAACACTTTTATTACCAACTTATAACGTCATTACATAATTTATATGATATAAAAGCTGATACTTTTAATTTATTGTTTTTACTTTTTAGCGGAATTAAATAAAAGCTACTTTTTAAAAAAGAGTTTTTACTTTTAATTTTTAAAACACGCATTCGTATTCTCAGCAAGCATTAAAAACTTAGTCAGCCATATTGTATCTAGTGTGACGTCAATTTATTTTATTGTGTGTGTCCAACATATTTTATTTAGAGTGACCCTGTATTTTTCGAGTTATTCTTAGCAAGCCCTTTGATTTGATACCCATATTGTAAAAGTGCATTAAAAGTAACAAGTCCGCCATATTGCTTGTACCGCCATATTGGATTTAGAGTGACCACTATATTTTTCGAGAAATTCTTAGCAAGCCCTCTCATTTAATAGCCATTTTGTAGAAGTGCATTATAAATAACTAGCCCGCCAAGTTTTGCGTGGCTGCCATATTGGATTAAGAATGACGTCACACAGTTTGCCATACATTGTCATCCAAACTGAACGTGTATACAAAATTTTAGCTCAATCGGTTGATGATAACTTCTTCAAAATTGAGTTGCAAGATTTCACCCGAACAAACATACCGTTACTTTAATATAGAAAAGCTCTAACTAACATTTCCCTTACTTTAAAGGAAAATAAAAAAATCTTAATATAAATTGTAGTAGCGACTACAAGAATATAATTTTTATTAAGTTTTTTCCTTCTCCTCACCCAGAGAAAAAACATGTTTAAATATGGTCACCTCCAACAATACTATTTTTAAAGAAAATTTTAAACATATTATGATTCATTTAACAATATTATTGTCACTGACAACTATATTATGGTTGAATTAGTCCCCCATCAAGGAACCATAACCATGTTATGGTTGCCTCCGAACATGTTATGGTCAAAAACAACTAAAACATGTTTAACACTTATAATAGCATGGTTGGTTTTCAACCATAGATTGTTGCTCTTGGAAAAGAGGAAAATACTTTTGTTAATTTTAAAACAAATTATTGTCATATTTAACCATAACATGTTTAGAGGCAACCATAATATGGTTGTGGGTTCTTGATTGAGGACTTATTCAACCATAAAATGGTTATATTAACCATAATATGGTTAACATTTTCTTTAAAAAATAGTTTTGTTGGAGGTGACCATATTTAAACATATTTTTTCTCTGCGTGCTGTAAAGTAAGGAAAATGTTAGTTAGGGCTTTCCTATATTACAGTAACGTATACATACATTGTGAGTTAAATAAAAGCTTTTAAAAAGACCTCAAGCTTAAACAAATTTATACAAATTTAAATAATAAAGTCGAATCAGAAATAATTTATATTAATAAAAAGATTTTTGGCAAGATGGCGTCAGTTTTACACTGCAACTTCTTCCTTGATTTTTTGCAAATTATGAGTTAACATAAATACGTTTTCCAATGCCTTTGACATAAGCTGAGCAATAAGAAATATTGCTCTGTTGTTCTGCCAAAGTTATTGCGAAATTGCTGAGATGTTTATCTTTGATGTATACCTGGGGTAATTCAATCTATCACTTATTCACTAAAAAATAAATGAACAAGAAAAAAACAAACTTGGTCTTTTTTTTTCAACTAAACAAAAATGAACAACTATGCCCAAGATTAGTAACAAATTTTGATTCCGCATAAAAATTGCTTTCCGCAATCGCAAAACGGAATCAGTAATAAAACTCAGAGTGTGCGTTACCAATTTTACACAAAAGACTACTGCATTCGTTTTAAAGCTTGTCAGGTTTTTCACACGATCGTAATAAAATTCGTAAAAATGGTATTTAAAGACACCGGACAGGTGGGGGTTGAGTTTTCTAGGGTTAATCATTTTTCTTGTCAAATACTTATACGTATAAGAAACTGAAGATTTATCTGTAATATCCCTTAAGTGTTAAATAAATAGTCATAAATCAATATTTAGAATTTCTCTCTTAAAGCATTTATTCATTTACATACGAAACTAATATTAAATAGAATATTTAAAATATTTTAAAATTTAATTTATTTTTTATACAAACTACAAATGTCGTAATTTAAAGTAACCCAGCGGTAAGTAGAATAAGTAAAGAGGCCTAATACAAGGCCTTATTTAGCAGTCACAAGCCCTTCTCACCGCACTCCATAGTTATTTTTATTTTACACAGGTTGTCATATGGAGCACCAACTTCGTTCCCTTCCCAAAGAAGGGAGTAAGGGATGTCACTAAAAATAAAAAATTAATAAAACTGAATTACTTTCTTTCTTCCTTCTTAAAGGGAGTAACTAATGTGTACCGAATATTTTGGAAGGTCTTTTAGAAAGAAATTTATACATTCTAGAAGACATACTTCTGAAGGCAGCATACCATCATACGAAGCGAATCTCTTAGAAAGGGATATAGAGGCCAGCTACTTGAGGACCTTCCAATATTTACCCCTGGAAAATATATGTTAAACATTACATATGAGTTCATGTTTATGTGTCAGTATTTGTATACAAATGTTTTTATATTGTGTGCGTGTATGTGTATGTGAAACATTTGTTTTCGTCTTTCATTTCATTGCCTGAAAATGACAAGTGTTTAAAATGAAATTGTTAAACAAATTCTATGGAATAGAATTGTTTGCATTAAAATTCTCCTCATGTAAAAAGAAAAAAAATTGTATAAATAAAAAAAAAAAAAAATTGTTACAACACACAGCAGGACGTCAAGTGATTTTTTATTTTTTTTTCCTCATCCTTCTCTTTTCGCTCTATCGCCCTCAGAACATGTATTAAAATGTTGATACTAATAAAAGTATTAAATTTTCTATGTAAGGGGTGTTTTTTTTAAGCGGCATGAGATTTTAAAATGATAATATCGGGTGATTTTTTAGCTATTATCTTTTTGCCAACACTGGTTTAAACAGCTGACGCACGTTTCGTGTTTTGTTTCACTGTCAAACATCTTCAGTTTGGTCTATAATTTAACCATGAATCGTCTTACAAACGAACAACGCTTGCAAATTATTGAATTTCATTATCAAAATGCGTGCTCTGTTAAGAAAGTTTATCGCGCGCTTCTTGTGTTCAGCGACGAAGCTCATTTTTGCCTCAGTGGGTACGTTTATAAGCAGAATTGTCGATTTTGGAGTAAAGATCAGCTACCAATGCATCCAGAAAAAGTCACAGTTTGGTGCGGTTTATGTGCTGGTGGCATCATTGGACCGTACTTCTTCAAAGATGATGCGAATCGTAACGTAACTGTGAATGGTGAGCGCTACCGTGAGATGACATTCAACTTTTTTTTGCCCAAAATGCAAGAGCTTGACTTGCATGACATGTGGTTTCAATAAGACGGTGCCACATGCTACAATGGACTTATTGAGAGGCGAGTTCGGTGAACATTTTATTTCACGTTCGGGACCGGTCAATTGGCCGCCTAGATCGTGAGATTTAACGCCTTTAGACTACTTGTTGTGGGGCTATGTTAAAGCTCATGTCTTTACACACATGCCCGCTTCAATTGACGCATTGGAAGACAACATTGAAGCATTTAATCATAAGATACCGGCCGAAATGTTGGAAAGAGTATGCCAAAATTGGACTAAGCGGATGGACCATTTGAGGCGCAGTCACGGTCAACATTTGCATGCAATAATCTTCAAACATTAAACTATATGGACCCTACTATCGATTCAAATAAAGATTTCATGAATTTTTCTGAACTTTATGTTTTTTTTTTTTTAACTTTCCTATAGCTGTTAAAAATCACCCATTATTTGCACAAAGACTAACTTTTATTTATTGATTTTGGTTAGGATCCGCAAATTTTTTGATATCTTTCTCATATTTGGTAAATAGAAACAAATTATGCCACACAATCATGGTACTGAGTTTAAATAAAATCGCATTAAACTGTAGGTCTCGCATGAGTGGAAGCGCAGTGGTACCGCAGCGGACATTCAGTGTTTATGTGAGCTGGCGAATAAAGACGGCTGCCGCGTCTACCTAACCGAAAATACCATTAGCCTACTTTTGAACCCAAGTCGACTTCGGAACCATACAAATTTCAGGCCCAAGTAGGTGTAGGATATTATGTGGTCGGTCTTGACCGACTATAACTTTCTTACTTATTATTATTATTGTTTTTTTTTTCTTACATACGGCCATGTTCTGACAATCGCACGATTTGAAATCGCAAAACGCCAAATTTATTCTATGGTGGTCCTTAACTCGTGCGTTTAGCTGGCGGTCTGCTATAGTTTCTTACAAATATCCTAGTTCCCTTTTGTAATTTTAAGTCGCCAAGCTTCTTGCTACTGCGATTTACAGAACACCTAGTTTGCGATTTTATGGCAGAATCGCCAATGTTAAGCGTTTTGCGATTGTCAGAACATTCCCGATAGTTATTATAAGTAACCAAATTAACCAATTGAATCGTAATACCGTGTTCAGATATACCTTTTTTATTGAGTCAATATTCGGTTTATTGACATAATTATCTTTCTGTTCACACATACAACCAGGGACCGAAAATAACAGTTATATTGGAATTTTAAAACAAAAACAGCATATAGAAATAAATGTCGAAAAACTGATTCAAGTGATAAAATATATTGATTTGTTTAATATTGATTTTTATATTTTCGATCAAACTTAACAGTTATTTTTTTATTTTTATTTTTTTGAACAAAAATAACTGTTATTTTTTGATTAAAACTAAAAGTTATTTTTTGATTTTTATTTTTTTGAACAAAAATAACTGTTATTTTTTGATTTTTATTTTTCGAGCAAAAATAAAAGTTATTCTCTTAATAAATCTTCGTGATTTAATAATTTCGCTGACTTTAAATTTTTGTTTTAGTGTATAATTATAATAGGAATTCCTTATGCACATTAAAATAATTATTCAAGTCATCTAAATTATTAAAACACGTACATTTATTTAGAGAATAACTTTTATTTTTGCTCGAAAAAATAAAAATCAATATATAACTGTTATTTTTGTTCAAAAAGATAAAAATAAAAAAATAACTGTTATTTTTGATCGAAAAAGTAAAAATCAAAAAATAACAGTTATTTTTGTTCAAAAAAATAAAAATCAAAAAATAACTGTTATTATTGTTCAAAAAAATAAAAATCAAAAAATAACTGTTTTCATCTGACTTTTATGAAAAAAGGCATAACTGTTTCGGTCCCTGCATACAACACAATTTAGCTTACTCAATTAGCAATTAACTTAGCAAAATGTAAACAACATTTGACATCTTTAAAGAAAAAATAAAATAAATTTCTGGCTTTTGCGCAGACCTAACAGATGGATCTTTGCTTTTGTTGTTTTGTTGTTGGCAAAAATGTCAAAACACTTTGTTCAGTGAGTTGGGTTTTACACACTTGTGACAGTCGACTTCGGAACTATAGTGTTGCCTTTTAATTTTACACAATATTTATAACAATTTCGTATTAATTGAGCAATAACTAAATTGCAATTTTGTATGGATAACTGAGCTCAATAATGGAATTTATTGCGTAAAACTCAATTAAGGTGCATATCTGAACACGGTATAACAACTGTATGCAATTTTAGCAGAACATATTCCTAATATCATTGAACATTGTTTGTAAATTTTGCGATATTTCTACTGACATTTTTTATGTGTGTAAACAAACGCTTTATGAAAATCTCATCGATTCTAAAGTGAGGATTAATAAATCTTAAATAAAAACCGCAACAAATGCAAATATTGCTTGTAATACAAATGTTAATAAATAGGAATGACTTTTATGAAACTGTTTCATAGATTCTATAAAATGCTTTATTAACTGACGACTTATTGTTTCTGTAAAGAGTTTCATTAATTCTATGAAGCTTTTCATAAACATTGACTGTAACGAAACCTGTTTCATAGATTTTATTAGGAGTGTCATTGGCTGAACTCCAACGAATATTTTCATAAAATTTTTGAAGAAATTAAGTAATGAAATGAAGATAATTCCCTAATAACAGAAACGAAAAAAAGAAAGAAATTTTTTTTGAAAATAGGAAGACCAAAAAAAGAAAAATCTTTCATAGTGGATATGGAAGACCGAAAAAATGAAAATCTTTTGTAATGGTTATGGAAGCCAAAAAAAAAAAAAACAAAAACAAACTATAACGGTTATCAAGACCAAAAAAATATTGGTTTTTTGTAACAATTATTCAGAGAGCAGGTTTTAAAAATTCGTGATAAATTATTATTTCAGGATTTTTTCAAATATTGGTTGTAACAGTTATGTCGCTGGTTTAAATTACGCCAAATTTGAAAAAGCACTCAAAATATAAATTTATGTTATTATTTAACAGCTACAAAGATTTTTATTAAAAGTGTTCTAAGAGTATCGAAAAAATTTTTCAATTAGACCAAAATCATTGGATATTGTTAGAGCAAAAATCTTAAGACTTGTAGACTAGTGTGAAAGGGGTTTTACTGAGATTTAATAATGACTTTGCTTGTAACCCAAACAGTTTACTTTAATTAAGTTTATCGATTTTATTTTCAAAAGGCAATTTTAATTTGTCTGTTTTTTTTTATTTCAGTTGGTAATTGCGAATATTTTGCAAACACGTAAACACCGTGTTGTTTTTGTGACGCCAACATCATCCTATGAAGTTCACCTAAGCAGAGAACAAGCTCTGCAAGGCCTTGAAATTGAAGAACCAATTGTTGCTGATGTGGTAAGAAAAGTTTATACATACTTTTTTTTAAATCATTTCAAGTGACATTTATTTTTTTGGTTTTTATTACTTTTATTACAGGTACAAAAACACGGTGAATTTATTAATTCTCAAATGTCTCGTCAATGACCAATGTCAATGCGACAACAGCGACAGCAACAACGTCATCATATACAAGCAGATTGTCGCGTGACAACGCCACATTTTTGTCGTTTATTAAACCCAGGACCAGGCATGGGACGAAGATATTAAAATTAAAAAAAAAAAAAAAAACAATTTTACTATCAAACAACAAAAACAACAACAACAATAGTATAAGACTATAAAACAACAACAGCAAGATCAATATTATAATAACTTAATACATCCAGTATTGACTACGTTGACTTCAAACTACAATTCAGGTAAAACTTTTTTCTATTCCTTTTTGTTTGATTACTTTTATTTTATTTTTGAACTTGTTTCTCCTTTAATACAAAAAAAAAAAGTATCAATTGTTATTTAAAGCTTAAAAAAGGGATCGTCTATTTTTAGGTTTAGCACCACTTACATATAAAATAGTACTTTGCTACTGAAACATGTATTTTTTTATTATTAATATACAAATTTTATTTTCATCATATAATTTTTTTTTATTATTTTAATAATATTTATTGCAATTTTACGTGTTAAGAGGTAGAATAAAAAATAAAAAAGTTGAAAAGGAAGAACAAATTTATATTTAAATAGGCATTAAGTTTTAGTCTAATTGACTTACTTTAATATTTTTTTAAGAAACCTTTCCCATTTTTTTACAACTTCTACTTAATACTATTAGAAATAAACTTGATAACAATAAATGAATAAAGCACAGTGGGTTACATTTTAAAGGTATTAATTAAAATTTATTATTAGACTTTTTTTTACCAAAATGACGAAGTTGTCTGACAAATCGTTTGTGTTATTTTTAGAGTATTTATATTAAAACACAGCCTTGTATGTCATAAACATATGTATACAGTCATAGTCATATAAATAATAACACCTTAAAAAAATGTTCCAAAAATTTCACACCAGAAACTCAATATTTTTGTTGTTGAAAAAATATTTCTAAAAAAATTTGTTATGATCTACAATCTAAAAAATTTTTAAATAAACGTAAAAACCTAAAAATGATCAAAAAACACTCTAAACAAGATATTAATTACAGTTAAAAACTAAGATTGAGTGCTGAATTTGGTTTTAAATATCAAGTCATTACCGCAGAAAGAGCTTAAGCGACATCATTTTCAATTTTCTTTTTGGTTTTTCATAAATGCCTTTATTGGCAACACTTGCATTATCTTCTAAAATGCCAAGGTCACATAAGGTGCCGTTGCGATTTTATAGCAAAAACAATTTTGTCTTAAGCGACAACCTTCATACAAAATTTTTATGCAATAAAATAAAAATAAACTTTTTCCCTAAAATTTTGCTTTTGTTGCTTAATCTTTTTTTTGCTGCAATGACTCGATATCTAAGTGGGTTTATAAAAAGTCTTATAAGGGGTGTTTTTTTTAGAGGCATAGAACTATTTTTTTTTTAATTTAACACAACAAATTCAATGAAATTACCAATATTTTGGCTTAATTAGCTCACAAATTTTATAGCATTAATGTTTAAAAATATTTACTGGCGACTACAGCGACTGCGTTTTATGAACGCCATCCTACCGGTCCAATTTTGCACCACCTTTTCGAGCATAGCCAGTCTTATATTTTCTAAATTCACACAAATGATTATAAGTGTTTAAAAATGCTATGTGCCAAAAAACAATGCCGTAGGTCAAAATTTAATTTTTACTTTGTATGGGAGGTGGGCGTAAAAGTGGTCTGGTTAGGTATATTTTTTCAGCAGCCCATTCTACAATTAAAATATTTATTATTTGCTAAAATTGAGTTGATTCACTCAAAATCAGGGGAGTTATGCCACTTTTTCAAAACAAGTTGTATGGGAAGTGGGCGTAAAAGGGGGCGGATAATTTTCAAAATTCACACAAATGATTATGAGTGTTTAAAAATGCTATGAGCCACCAAAAAACAATGCCGTAGGTCAAATCTTAATATTTACTTTGTATGGAAGTTGGGCGTAAAAGTAGGCGGATCATTTTGATTTTAAAATTTTTTCTTGATTCAAATAAAAAATGCCTATGTGCCAAGTTTCATTATCCTTCGACAACTTCTATTTTTTGCCGCTCGTTCTATGAACTTCAACGAATGTGCGGCCCCTTGTATGGACAACCTCCACAGGGAGCGATTTTAGTGTATGATTATCTGGCTTGTGCACTTGATCTATTGCTAAATAGATGCAGATTTTTAACCTCCATTGAAGAGTAGCTTGTTTGGTAACGTAAATGCTTACATGGCTTTCAAGTCGAACCAAAATCAACCCTTAACCAGTAAATTTAAGGAACTTCTCCGCAATTTTGGTTGAAACTGCAGCACATGATGCTCGAAGGCACCTCTCTAACAAAGTCCTGGACCTTAAAAGGTCTGGTAGCTTCTGGTTGCCGTGACACCAAATAGGACTCTGATCAGCCAGGAACTTAGGAGAAATGTAATTTTCTCGCCCCAGAAAAGCTCAAGGCATTAGCCCTATCCCTTTAAGGTGCTACCTCAGAAGGTAGGTTATTCTCAAAACGCTTATCCAGCACGGGGGATGTCATGATAGGCATTTAGTAGGAACAAATTCAGGGTTCGCGAACTATCTCTTGCGGATGTAACGTACATAAGTAGCTAAGAAAGATCATTTGATTTGTCTGTAGAAACTTTTAAAGTCGCAGACCTTGTCACCAATGCAATAAGCATACGTATGTATATAAAGGGTGTCCAAAATTGAGGTATCATTTTAATTTTAATAAAAAAAGAGTTTTTTTCAGTTATCACAAATAGGTTCCGGTTAAAAATGAAAAGTTGGCTGACTTCCAAAACGTACTAATACATAGTTTGTATACAGTTTTTCTACAGTATTTTAACCATGCACATGTACAAAGTACCGAGTACAATGCAACTATGTGTTCTGTTTATTTAAACGTTTTGAAATGTAAGTGATGCAATGCAAATATTAAAATAAATCTGTATTGCTTGCAAATTAAATGTCAAATATCACAAAGCGTCAACCGATGCTCTGATTGCTTTTTGCTGCGTCACTAATACTTACCATTCATTGATGTTTTGGAAGGGTTTGCATTGCGGCGTAATGAAATATACTTTGTTCTTATACAAAGCATTTGACGTTTTGGAAGTCAGCCGTTATGTCGGTCAGGGGGGTCACTTGACTTGCTCGTCAGGCTCCCAGTCTTTTACCAAAATTCTCAATCAAGTTTTTCAATAAACTGTTGTCAATGGTTAATATCTGCACGATAATGTTTTTAAGCTTTTGTACGGTTGTGGGCTTATTGTTGTACACTTTCGGATCTTCAAGTTTTTCAATAAACTGTTGTCAATGGTTAATATATGCACGATAATGTTTTTAAGCTTTTGAACGGTTGTGGGCTTATTGTTGTACACTTTCGGATCTTGGTGGCCATATCACTACTCCTCTTCAAGAAATAATTATTATAATAACTAATGTGTGGCAAGTGACACAATCCTGTTGAAACCACATATTCTCTACGTCTAAATCATAAATTTTCCGCCACAAAAAGCTTCGGATCATCTCCCTGTAGCGATTTCCATTGACCGATGATACCTCAAATTTGGACACCTTTTATCTCACGTTATTGCTGAAGTTCAGCCAAAACTGTGGGAAAGTGACATTGTTTATTTGACCTCTTTGGTCTTCGCTTTGTACACTTTCGTTGTATTTCGGATAGAGATCGTTCAATTCTCTGAAGCAAATACAGTGACAACAAGCAAATAAACGCACTTGGGTGCAATCTTGCCTCCTTCCTAAGACTTAAGCACTTCCTAAGACCTAACGGTTATTGAGCTTTTGTAAGATTTCTTACGGCCATTTTCTCATTAGGCGATTATCTTTTTTCCCAACGAAAAACTGCATATTAAAGAAATTTGGTTTTCTGAATGTCTCATTTGCTTCGATTTTATCGCAAAACTAACCGGCACTCATCTGCCAATTATTAATTTTCCTTTTATTTGCCGTACAGATAAATTTAATCAGCTGACTCCCAACTTTTACATGTATTTTGAGGGGCGTTGCCAGCTGAAAACAATGTTTTTTGTCGGTATATTGAGAAACCCAAAATCGTTAACGGACAGTTTATCGGTCCAATAAATTTATGTTGACATTTAGTAACAGACAGTTTGTCGATAGATTGAGAAAATGGCCACTAGACTTGTAAATTTTTTGTTATAGAATTATATTTGGGTCTATTTTGGAAACTGCTTACCAAGTGCATGAAACACTTTTGAAACCCACTTGAAAACTAATTAGGACAATGTAAGCAATAGTTTTAAAATTTTAAATTCATCTGGTATTAAGAGAACTACTATAATTATGGATTCGAAGAAAAATCTAAAATCCAACATATCTACAAGTATTTAGTTACATAAAATGTAATTGAAGTTAGACATTTAATGTGTTAACTTAAACACCATATCTTAATTTGATTTAATCCTTTTAAACCCACTGTGCAATTAAATCTTCTATTTTATACTATTGTATTTCTTAAGATCCCCCCGTTAATTTAATTTAATTGTATAACCAAATAAAAAAAAGATCCTAAAAAGTAAATTTTTTTACACCAACATGAATATTTTATGATTTTTAAAAACTGAAAATTTTAAAAAGAAAATCCAAACCATCATTTTTTTTTTAACATCCATTAACATTTAATTTAAAAATCTTCAAAAAGCTTATTTAACATTATCATTCTTTAACAACATACAACTTTACTTTAAAAATACTTTCTTTTAATATTTTTCATTTTATATACGTAGTAGATAATTAATTATTGGTTTTTTTCTTTTAATTTTTCTGCCTTTCGTAACGACTGCTTCACTCCCAGCTGATTTATATTCCGTTTTCATTATTTTCAAAAATTTTACTACATTTTTCCTGAACAAAAAAAAAAACATTTTTCCCAATTGATTTTTAAATCAATTTGCGTGTTTCAAAGTCATTATCATTATTGTTATTAACATTTTACTTTCATATTCTGACGCTACATTATTTAGTGTCATCCATTATACGAATAAAACGCTAAGTGTGTCAAGAGCCCATGCATGGTCACAACAAATATGCATGAAAAAAAATGGAAAAAAAATTAAATGCACTATGGGAAATTCGACTAGCAGGAAAGTGGTAGAGAAAAATTTGAAGGACTATAAACGTTTAATTAACTTTAAAATGTATTTGCAAATGTGTGTGTACTCTGTAAAAACAGAATAAGAGGGAATCCTCTTGTAGAAGTCCTACGTTCTTTAGTCATCGTCCAGGGGGGTTACCGCGTATTTCGAAAGAAATCATTTACGGATTCGAACAATTTGTACTGTGTATTACGATTTTCGTAATATTTGTTTCGAATAAACGGACGTTTTTCATACTTTATTGAAAACAAAAAATCCCTTTCTTAAAAGCCACTATCTATTACGAACAAAAATTGTTGATCAAATTTCCCATTTACTAAAAAATACAACCTCTGTCATCGTTTCGAACGATTACGAAAATCGTAATACACAGTACAAATTGTTCGAATCCGTAAATGATTTCTTTCGAATCGAAATACGCGGTAACCCCCCAGACTTGCAATTTTCGTTGCAGCATTTCTTGAGTTTATTGGTGAGAGGGATGAGAAAATTGGGGAGGGGTACTCAGTTTTGTATTTCGTATTTTTTTTTTTTTTTTGTTATTTTCAAAGTGTAGGTGTATTTGTATTTATACATAAAATATACAAAGGAAAAGAGGAAAGAAATTGCAAAGCTATAATTTTCAAGGACTTATTAGTTATAACCAGGGAAACCATAAATATGCTATACAAAAACGGGCTTTATGCGCATTAAATATGCAGTAAAAACTGGCAAATATGCCCTGCAAAAATTTAAAAAATATGCCCTAAAAATTAGAAATTGCTCATTTGAAGATACAATCTTCAACAATTTAATAGCAAAATTTAAAAAGAAAACCTAAAAATATATAAGAGATGTTTGCGCCGAATATTATCTAGATATTAACATCCATATGGGTTTTTGTCTTAAAGGGATTTTAGGTGCGGTCGCTAAATTGTTAATAATGGTTAACATTTAAAAGGAAGTTAAAGCTATTTAAGGAAGGGAGCTTCAGGCAAATGTGAAACGATTTAAAAATAATTTAATTTGCAGTAAAATATTTTTGGGGCGAATTAAATTTAAATACCATTGTAATTAGATGCTTTACTGACACAAAGAGTCTTATTTGGAAAGAAGTTTTTATAGACCGATTCTCACCATTTGCATTACTTGTTTTACAATTATCCCTATTGGAAGTTCTTTAAGTCTAAAAATACTTGTTATAAACTAAGTATTATTTGCTCTTCAAAATAAAAAATTTGTCTGTTTAAATTTTATCCGACCATTTTGTTTCTTCTTCACAGCAGTCTTGTTTGCATTTGTTTTCGTTTAGCCTATTGCAATATATTTAAAAGATTATGGTCTGTTGGGATTTCCTACGTTGACAATTATTTGTTTCACCTGGGGCCACTCACGTAGTGTGAGTAGTGCATTTGCAGATTTTCTCCCCCCATATTGAAAATAAACCAAGCAGCAAACATTTGCACACAAGCACCTACACCTCTTTATTCTCTTATTAAATGAGTATGGGCTAATGTATTTGTTTTTATTTATTCTTTTTACACACTCTACATAGTTGTAGTTGTCCTTGCATTTAGTAGGTTAGGGTTTGTTTATGTTTTGTTGTTTGGCTGGTTAGCTGTCCTGTCCCTCTATTCTCCTCTCTTCATTGCTTGCAATATTTTTATATTTTTTATACTTTTCGTTTTACTCTCGCTCCCTCTTTCCATAGACTTTTTTGAATGGTGTTGAACACTTAAAGCAGGTCACGAACTTATAGTTTTGTAATTTTGTAACAATATTTCAGCTTTTATTTTAATGTCTTTTGTAAAGAAAAATGTTTAAAAACACACTGTTATACTAAATAAAAGTCATGTTGAACACTTTCCAACTTATTATTTTCTAAATTGTGATAATTCAACAACAGCGTTGAATAAGGCACAAATAAAACAAGAGAAATTTTGTTTGTTACTTACTTAAAGGTTGTTTTTCTATGAAAACACTGGGGGTTTAATGTTGTAGCTTTTGTTGTTGCTTTTAAAGTTGTTGCTTCTGGCGACGAAGACGCTGCTTCAAGCGCTGCAAACGTAGTTGTGCCCCTTGCCGAGGCTGGTTGGAAGGTGGTTGCAAATTAGCACTGACAGCTTGTGTTCGTCTGGATCTGCGATCATTTCCAGCCCTAGCTGAGACTTGAGACAGACGACTGCCTTGGGACCTTTGATTGATGGGCCTTCGATGGAGGAGCGTATGATGAAGATCGCCGCATATTTGGCATGCCCCCATGGATGTGCAACTTCCGATTTGGTGTGTCCTCGAAAAACAGTTGGAGCAGTATTTGTGGATCAATGAGCGCTTCCGAAACATTTTGCAATATCGCAATGGATGGTAGTTGAAGCACACAACACAAAGTTCAGGCTGCTGAGTTGGATCCATTCTAGGACAAAATAAAGAAAGAAGAAAAAAAAAGAGAGCCGGATTACGAAAGAAAACCTCATAAAACAGATGTGGACACGACAGATAATACACAAGAACTTGTTAACACTCTACAGACTTTTACATAGCGGAAGCATGCATAGTTTTACTATTGGCCAAGTTATTACACCACTTGACGTCCGGATATCAGCCAGCCGTACACGTTTATCTGGGCCCACGTGCACAGTTTCAATTCTGCCTAACCTCCAGTTGCTCGGAGGAAGATGCTCGTCTTTAACGATGACGAAATCACCAGCCTGTAGATCACGTCGAGGATTCTGCCATTTATACCTTTTGTGTAGCTCGTGTAGGTACTCATTTTTCCATCGTTGACTAAATTTGTGATGGAGTGCTTTTAATCGTTCCCAACGGTTAATCAAAGATAAGTTCTGAGATGGTAACTCCGGAACAAACATTAATGGACCCCCCAGAAGAAAATGGGCCGGTATGAGGGCCTGTAAGTCGTCTGGGCCCTCTGACATTGGAGGTAAAGGTCTAGTGTTTAAAACACATTCAATTCTCGCTAAAAGAGTAGAGAACTCTTCAAAATCAAACTTCTGCGTGCCTCCAACCTTTCTAAAGTGAAGTTTAAAACTCTTCACTACAGCCTCCCATAAACCTCCCCTTGGCGGAATAAACTTCCATTCAAATCAATGAATAGCATATTTTTCCGTAATCTCCTTGGCAGTTTGTCTAAGAAACAAGGAATATTCTTTTAAAAGAATGTGTGCCATTATCCGACATAATAGATTTGGGCAATCCCCGCCTTGCTACAAATCGAGCAAATGCAGCTAAGAAGGCTTCTGAGGTTAAGCTTGAACAGGCTTCAAGATGAATTGCTCGGGTGGAAAAACAAACAAATACACAAGCATAACCTTTAATGTACGCAGAATTTCGCAAATGACCTGACTTAATCTGAAACGGACCAGCAAAGTCGACTCCCGTATGTGAGAACGGTAATGAAAGAGTTGATCTTTCCAATGGCAGAACCGCCATGATTTGTGATTTAACCTGTTGTTTATATCCAATACTTTCTCGCAACATAAGATTGCATCTGTAGAAGAGATCCGTGTAAAGTTTTTATGTGTGCATCTGAAAATATAAGGGTAGACAAAGGATTCTGTTTTTTAAGTAAGATAGGATGTTTTGAAGAGTAGGCCAAGGTAGAGTTTTATAGTCGCCCACCTACTCTTAATATATTACTAGAATCAATAAATGGGCATAATCGTGCTAGATGATTGTTAACCGACAGTTTTCCGTATTTTTGTAATTCGTTTATTTCGTCATTGAAATCGACAATTTGGGATATAATTATAAGTTTTTGAAGCTAGTGCCTAAGTCGAGGCTTGTGAGAAAACCAGTCATCTTACATTTATTTTTTGCTTTAATTGGTTTGCGTTGTTTCATTTAATATTGGAATCCCACTAGAAGCTTTAAGGGACTGTTCCCACTCCTTTCTTGTTTGTATATCAAGACGATTAACCGTTAAATGTATTATAATAGCATCATAAGTTTCCCTTGTAACTCCTAGTGTATTTAGCAAAGCTAAACAATTACGTGTGGTATCCAAAATGTTTTGTATGCTTTCAGCACTACCATTTGAATTGGGTATTGAGAAAAGTTTTGATAACAGTGTGCTTACAATTTTTCTAGGGCTATGATAACGTTTATGGAGTGCATCCCATGCTAGTTCGTAGTTGTCTTCAGAAGCAGGATATTCATTAACAATATCAAGTGGCGAATCAGAGCATGAGCCCTTAAGAAAATAATATTTTTGAATTTTTGATAAAGAAAAGTTATTGTGTACTAAGGACACAAACATATCTCGATACGAGACCCACGATTAATAATCACTTGAGAAATTAGGTATATCGATTTTTGGCAAACGTGCCTCAGCAGGTATAGTGGTATTCTGTCTGGTTGATGACGCATGAAAAGTACTCGAGTGTAAAGCCGGTGAGTTAGGCTGCTGCAATTCAGCTATTACATCCAGCAGCCTTCCTTTAAACATTTGAAAACTATCTTGAAATTGTTCAAAAACTTCTTCACTGAAATATGGGACCTCTTCAGACCTAATAGTTTTTTCTCTAATAATATTAACGAGCTCATAATGTACGTCCGTAAACTGCTTTAAATAAAACCCGTTCTTATCTCGTATATATAATGAAAGGAATATTTGAATACATAGTATACATGTAATTATTTTTATATTGTCACTAGTTACTTCTAAATATGGCAATATGATTTTCGCGCCTTGGTTAAAGTTTTCGCGCAAACTTATAACTTTTTCCCTAATACATATACATATATTTTTTTCCATTTTTACCACTTTTATCCACATATACAACTCATTTTTAATATTTTAATCTTTGTTGGTTTTTACAGAATTAATAGGTCTATATCTGTTTTATTTTTTAATTTACTCGAACTTTTAATTTAAAAAAAATTTGTATCACGTTTGTTGTATTTCATTTGTGTTTTTTCCTTTTTTTTTAGATTTTCTTTGATTTTTAATACTCACTGTTTGACTTAGCTTGACTTAGTCAATGTAAATTTACCTCTTTGTTTCTTTGTTGGTGGGGAATATGCTCATTTATCTAATCTCCAGAGATGGATTTTTTCCTTAGCTTCGATTGGACCATGATTAAACTAGCTATATTATACCTCTATATTGATAATAGACTTCGGCATATGCCCTAAAGTTCAATCTAGCAGTTTCCCTGAGGTCGGGATACCTCTCCCTATCTGGGACCAGCATAACATCCCTATATGACGTCTTCAACTTGCTCCATCTATCCTCCAATTCATTTAGCATGACTCTTTAGCGAGACTCCGTGTAGTTCTTTGGTGAGGTTCCATCAAAACAGTCACATAACTGCATTAAATCATCACAGTAAAATGTAAAAAGTACTTCCTGAGTACATGGTAGGCTCATCTGGTTTATTACGAGGGATAATCTGAGCTAGACGTTCCGCTTCCGCTTGTGTGCGGGGCTTCCTTTCAGATGTACGTCGAGGAATTATCACGTCAATATCAATCGGGCCTGGGACCCGTCTCAATGATGACCTATGTATCCAGCTATTTTTCACATTTATCACAGGATCACGCTCTTGAACATAGTTACACGTATAAGAAAATATTCCAGTAGGCCAAACGAAAGAGTAAACAAAGTTGAGTTAAACCTGACTTAACACATTTTTGCCTAACGTAATTTTTTTTATGATTTTTACATGATTTTTGCAAAACTGGTTTTGTATGTCTTCTAACTCGATGCCTGGTAGGTCCCCCCCACTTGAAAAGCGCACAGACAACGCGTTTTTTTTTGCCCCCGAAGCCCAACTATGGAGGTGTTTGGAGGCCGTCAGATACAGTCGATAAGGCCGTCATCGAAGTCGATAAAATCGTCTTCAAGATCGATTAGATCGTCTTCGGTAACGGCTGATCGATATTGAACACATGTAGAAATAATACATATTAACAAAATTTTCACAAAAAAAAAAAAAAGAAAAAAAAATTGAAATTAAGTTTGTTGATTTTTGTTGGTCGGTTAAAGCAACCGAAAACATTAAAATAAAAAGGACAACAGATTTAAAGGATTTCGTTCAAAAAACAAAAATTTTTCATAAAAGAAAGAATAAAAAGAAAATGTTTAAAATTAGTTTCGAAAAACATGTTCTTTTGTTTTTTTTGACAATGGAAGATAATTTAAAACGGAGTGTGGATATTTAAGTAGGAATTTGTAACAGATAAAAGAAATTTCTATATTTAATGTTACTTTTCGATCTTTATTTGCTTTAATTTGAGATGCCTCTATAGGGAATAGTCCAAAGGCAATAAATATGGCGGCAGAGCTGTGGTAAAATTTCGCAAAATTATTCATTCTTCTTCCCGGAAATTTCATTTTAAATAAATTCATTGCTTCGTTGGTTGTCAATATAGCACGATATCGTTATCCGTTGACGACAAGCACATTTCTAGAGGCATTTTTTAAGAACCCTATACCCATGACACCCACAGAAAAAATTGAAAATTTTCTCTAATCACCAAATTTGTTCCAAATTCATATAATCAAGCAACCCATTTGTTGATTTTGCACCTATTACCAAAATGATTATATTGATTACTAAAAATTGTAAAAATTTTATATTTTGAATATTTTTTTTTCAATAAATGATATTTTCAATTTTAATTAAAAAAATTATCAAAAAACTTGGCCGTTTCAAACAATGTGTTGATTGATTTTGACAATTTCCAACAACAATTTCACAAGTTTAAATTATTTTATTTAAAACGAAATAATTTTTTGATATTTGATTATTATTTTAATTCAAAATTTGTTTAAACACAACTAAAATGTTAATTAAATAAAAATTATATTTTGAATTTTCGTTCAACAAAAAAAATAATTGATTCAATTATTACGTTAATTAAGTTTAAGTACTTTTTAAATAATTTTTTTAATTGATAAAAAACTACTAATAATTTTTTCTGTGCCATTAGACTAAATGTGGACGATTCGGTAGCACTAGAGAAATGTAAAAGGTTTGCCGACATAATGGTGTTCGGAAGACCGGATCGTTTTCACTTATTGGCAGGAGAAAGGCCTGCGTTAGAACTATGAAAGGTATTATCACGGGCCACTGCATAATAGGCAGGATAACGGTGGTACAAGGATCTCACTAGTCGAATTTATTTGAGGTTGTGCCCGGACACAGATGAGATAGAGACAGTGAAGCATATTCTGTGTCACTGTCCTAGGCCACAGAAAAGCAGGATGAGACCGCTAAGTAATAGGGGCGAATTGGGAGTTGAGTTGTAATGAAGACAACTGGTTGTAATCAGTTGTAATTTTTGTTATGTATGTTTTTATTCACCGCAATTTAGCGAAGTTGTAAACCATAATACAAAAATTAAAAAATATTAAACCGTTAAAGGGGCCATAAATTCTTCGTTGTTTAATTAATTTCCAAAAATTTGTATCTTTAATTTTTTTTGTCTCTTCCACATTGAAAATTGAGTTTTTCCTTATTTTTCCTCGTATTTCTAAAAGAAAGAATTTCCCTTAATTTTATTTTATCGATAGTTTTTTTTCTCTGTTAAGTCCCTTTATTACTTTAAGGATTACAAAATTATTACTACACGTGCATCGATTTATCATCATATTCTTATTATATTTATTTTTTTCCTTGTTTTCTTTTTTTTCATATTTTTACATTTGTTTGTTTTCGCTATGTTATTATATCAGATCTCCTATCATGTTGTTTTTATCTCTTGTTCTTAAATAGTTTATTTATGTATTTATTTTTTTTATGTTTTTCTATTATTTTTGTCGACATTATTGTTATTTTCCCATTTGCAGTTTTAAGCTGCATTAAGTCATGTCCCAAAGAAAAACACTTTGTCATTTATAAACAATGACACGTCAATACATGTGTGTGAGTATTTGCTGTTCTTTTACAAAAAAACATCTATCGAAAATGGTTACGGTGACCAACTAAATAGAAATTGATATGCTATAGTTTGTAACGCATCGTACCATTGTTGTAAAATGTGAATATTTCCAGAAGCCGGTCTATTTGGTATGTTTAAGCGTATTAACCGTAGTAAACCCATTTTTATATCTAGAGCTAAATATTTTCGGTACATCTCTAGGTACTCTATAACTAGTATTCAAATTACGAATAGTCACATAACTTAATGGGTGACGGGAAAACGGAATTAACTGCCTGTTTTTAGAAAACGTAAGCAAGTGAGTGAGTGAGAAATTATATTGAAAACAACAATAATAAACGAAAATTTGTTTTTGTTTTCAATATAATTTCTCACTCACTCACTTGCTTACGTTTTCTAAAAACAGGCAGTTAGCCTTTTGTTTCGATTAATAAATGATATTTGCTGTTCATCGCCTATCATACTTATACACTTATCGTCAACCAAGTCGGCAGCAATAATCAATTCACCAACATGTGTCATGAGCGCTTCATCAACGAACAATGTCTTAACCCTTTTATTATACCCATGCAATAAAACTGAGTGCAATGTTTTTACACGCGTAGGACACAATCTGTCTTTAATCAATCGTTGATATCTCCGCAGTTCTCTTTTGTGGTAGTAACAACAAAGTCCTCAGGTTTAACATGATTCAGGATATAATGAGTCTTACCGCAACCCGATACACCTGATATCAACTCACAAGACCTTAATTTAACTGATTTCATGCGATAGTATTTTGTTGCATTGTATAACTTACCGTCCTGCATGAGTTTCGTAGCATTTCCAACCAATAAATATGGACGATGTCACGGTGTATTAATAAGATTTTTATAATCCTAACCCTTATATTGTAAGGTCACAAACCGTTCACCATCATACGCGAACTCATATTTTCCACTTAAGTCTTTAGGTCTAATTATATATTGTCCCGTCCTAGTACTAAATACTTCAAAATTTCTGGGGGTTAACTTTAGCTAGATTCTTCGTCTTTTTTGTATCATAAGTAATATGATTCTCATAAAACTCATGATAAATACTGTGAATTCCACTTGAGCTAACCGCCACAACTCGCGGCGCTCTTGAATTGCGTTGAAACAGTAATCATCATTACTGGAGCCAGCTCTAGAAGCCACATCCGATTCAGCCCAAATTGTCCTATATAAATTAACACTTTGTGTGGTGGGGTGAAGAAAAAAATAATTTTCTACAAGATCCGAAACAACATGGATCTTATCTAATTTTCACTATTGAATTAAAATACTTCAACTTGAGTCTAAATTTTTTATTAAATGAACACTTCACTTGTTCACTTAAATATTAACTAAAACTTTATTAAACAATTCTTTTATCAAGGGTGAGGTTAAGTACTTTCACGCATGTATGTATTGTATTCATATTACCGTTTTTTTCAATATGATCCTTTTTCATAAGTATTTGGTGAAACCCTGATTCTAAATCTATTGTTGAAAAATATTTAGCATCTCCTAAGTTTGACAAAATTATACTTGTTTCAGGTATTGGGTACCTATCTGATATTGTAACTTCATTAATTTTCTTATAGTCTATCACCAATCTTTGTTTTGGCGTTCCATCTTCATTTAATCCCTTTTTAGGTACTACCCAAATTGGTGAAGTCTATGGACTTATACTTGGTCTTACAATACCTTCCTTTAGCATTCGTTATATTTCCGAATTTATTTGCCGAGAATGGGTAAGGATATTGCTTACTCCAAACTGGTGTTTCTATCGATGTTCTTATTTCTGCCCTAATATCTGTTCTGAATGGTTATCCTACATTGATTTTTAAATGTGTGTATTCAATTTTCCTAATAATGTTTTCTTCTAATTTTTCAGTATTTCCGTTATTATTTATTTTTTTTTTTCTTCATTATTTATTTATTGAATCTTCATATATTAAATATGAACTAACAATAATTAATCAAATCTTAACCTAAAACGTTATTTTTTGTCCTGCCAGTGCCAGACAAAAATTTTCTTCATCGCGGATTCTGTTCACTTTTATAGGTGTTTATCGCTCATCTAATTGGATAAGGGCTGCAGTGTCTCTTATTCTTAAGCGAGTGTGGCCGCTATCATTTAAAATATTTCGTGCTAGTGGGTTCGGGTGCAATTCGAGCCTTTTTAAGTATTTTACTGCATATTTCGTAATCATAGTTTTAACTAATGGAACATTAAGATCCTTGTGAATATTTGAGTTTTTAACATACCAAGGGGCAGCTGTGATTATTCGAAGTAGTTTATTTTGGCGCCTTTGAATTTTTTCGATATTAGAGGCCGAGGCAGTGCCCCATAACTGAATACCATAGCACCAGATTGGCTTTAAGATGGAGTTGTAAAGAAGAAGTTTGTAGTCGAGACTAAGGACAGAGTTTCTTCCAATAAGCCAATGAATTTGGATGGCTTTTAGTTTCATTTGAGTTAATTTTGCCTCTATATGGCTTTTTCACGTTAAACGGCGATCTAGATGAATACCGAGGTATTTTACATGCGAATTTTGAGGAATTATTTGATTATTGATTGTAAAAGGTGAATGTTATATGTACGCATTTTTGCTCATTGACTTCTATCCTCCATTGCTTTAACCATAGTTCGAGTTGAAATATATGATCCTGTAGGTATCGATATGCGTCTTGACGGTTTTCGTGCACGCTCAAAAAAGCTGTATCATCAGCAAATGTTGAAGTTTGTGTGTAGTTGTTTGTTGGCATATCCGAGGTATATATTAAGTATAAAAGTGGGCCCAGGATGCTTCCCTGAGGGACCTCAGCGTCAATTTGCTGAGGAGAGCTTAAATAATCACCTTCTTTAATAATAAATTTTCGACCGACTAAGTAGCTTTCTTACAGCTTGTGTGTGTTTACTGGTAAGTTGAGCTTCAATTTATGTAATAAGCCTTCATGCCATACTTTATCAAAAGCTTGAGAAACATCGATGAAGAGAGCGGAACAATATTTTTTTTCTTCAAAGGCTTTTCTTATTGCGTTTACTATACGATGAGTTTGCTCAATTGTGCTGTGTTCTCTTCTAAAGCCGAATTGGTGGTTAGGAATACATAGTAACAATTGTAGGTGTGTGGTCGGAAGATAAATCTAGGGAGGCTTCAACATGAATCGTTTCTATGGGAATGTTTTTAACCACGCCGAAATCGATGACATCTGGAATTTTTTGATGATCAGTGGGCCAATATGTTGGTTGTCCGCTCGCTACCACATTTAAATCCATTTTAGAAATTGTGTTAAATAAAACACGACCCTTTGGTGTTATAAGTCGCGACCCCCAGAAGGTATGTTTAGCGTTATAATCGCCAGCGGCTAGGAAACACGGTCCTAATGATTTAAAATATTTATAATATTGGTCCTCCGATATTGAAAATCTAGGCGGGGAGTATAACGATGAAATTACTAGGTTTCTATTTAATTCCTCAACGCAAATGTTCGTTGCTTGGAGATAATCTTCACGATGATCACACATTAGGTAGTGTTTGACTCGGGTTTTTATTAAAATGGCAGAACCTCCACAAGCTCTATCTCGAGGGTCCTTGGTATCATATAGTATATAACCATTTATATTAAACGTATTTCTTGAGGTCAAATGATTTTCAGAAATCATCATGACATCAATTTGTTTATTTTTAAGAAAGTATTCTAATTCATTTTTATGTTGGCGGATGCCGTTTGCGTTCCAAAAACAAATTTTTAAACAGTTCATGGTTGGTAAGTACAGCTTGCAATAACATCGATTGCATTCTAAGCATTTCCTGCATCATATTACCCATTGTGTTAGTAAAATTATTTACCGTTTGCACTAATGTTTCCATGGTTTTTTCTAAACGACTTAAATTAGAAACTGGAGTTTCATCATTACTTGCCGAGGAACCTTGCATTGGCTCATGGTTTGATTTTAGGACGTTAGCGTAAGAGGTTATGTTATTACTAGGCTGGGGGGCTTGAATTGCATTTGTGTTTACCTGATTTGTTACCTGCATTTGAGGGGGATTAGTTTTCGGTCCGACCGACTGCTTGACGATAGTATATATAGGGCATCCTCTGTAATTGGCAGTGTGATTACCGCCACAGTTGCTACATTTTTTTACGTTGGGGTCGGTTTTAGACTTGTCGCAAAGAACTGTTCCATGTTATTCACCACATACTACGCAAACAGGGGTTAAGTAGCAGTATGCCTTAGTATGGCCAAATTCCTGGCAGTTTAGACATTGAACAGGACCATTTCTTTTGTGCGGCTCCTCAACAGTTACCCTTCTGTACAGAATATATTTTAAATTATAAATTGGATGCGTTTCATTTTTTTTGAGCTTAACGTCGCCGGGTTCTAGCTCCACTCGAAATAGTGGTTGGGGATTTTTTTCCCTATTTTTGATATTTGTTACGTTTTTGATTTTAAAGCCCTTCTCTTCTAAAAAAGCTTTAATTTCCCCTGGGTCTACACATGAGTCTATACCCTTGATTACTATCTGAAGACCTTTACTGCTCTTCAGTTGATAAGTATAAAAGTTTTTATTCAAAGTCTCAAATCTTGTAATTATTTTTCGAAAATCATCGTCGTGATTCACCTGTATTTTAGTCTCGTTAATGATACCGCGCTTTATTGCAGCTACATAAAAGGAATTTTCACCTATCACCGAAATTAAACTTTTTATTAACTCATTAGAGTTTTGCTCTCTAAGGTATATCGGGGGTGGCTTAGACGATTTAATGACATTTGGTGCTTCAGAGGATTCATCCTCCAGAATCGCAAAACGATTTTGTGTGTTTATTTTATCAAAAGATGGTACTTTTGAGGCCGAAGCAACTGCTGCAGAGGTAGGGCTGCGTCCCCGTTTAAGCACTGTTATGTACCTGTCCATACCAACTTGTACTGTAGGCTTTTGACAGTTTTTTACAGGGGGGTTTTCCATTGCAATTGTGTTTAAGTTCATGGTATCATTTCCCACTAAATTTGTTTTTGACGTCACGGCAATACTTGCTGGCCTGGCAACACTTGTCACCAAATCTAGTTGTAGTTTTTTTAATGAGTCACTATCCACTGTTTTTGTAAACACCGAGGGTGATAGAGGGAACGTGTTCGAGTAATTGGCTTAGCCGTTAAATAGTTTATATTATTTTGTTTAGTTTTATTTATTTCTGCATTATTTTCGTTTGCTTGAACTAAAACGTAAACGTTTCTTTCGTTTTGTCTTAGTGTTGTTTCACTGTTCGTACTCATGCAAAGAGTTGTTTTTGTTTTTCACCGTTTTGCTTTGCTTTAATATTTTTATTATTTATTGTATTTTACAACAACAACAAAAAAAAAAAACAAGAAATTTAAATGTTTTTGTTCAGAATATGTATACACATGTATGAACATTCATACATACGTATATATTTCTACTGTTTTATTTTATTTAATTTTATCGTTTTAAATTGTTCACTATTATGTTAAATAATTTAATTAACAAAATATATTATTTTGTTTTTTTTAAGCGTCCATTCGCTGCTTAGATTACAAAATCAAATGTGATTAATTAATAGTTCAAATCGTATGCGGGGCTAAAATACACGTCTGTATCACAACAAAGCACAAACCGAATGAATTTTTAATTTTTAAGTTTTTAGTAAAATTTTCTATTTTATTTAATTTGTCGGTATTATCTTCGACTGGCTTTGTAAGATTTTTCTTAAATCTCACACAATATTTATTATTTTTATTGCTGGTATTATCTTCAGCTGGCGTCGTAAGATTTTCTTTCAGTCTCACATAATTTAATTCTTTTTTCAATATTTATATTGCTGGTATCGTCTTTAGCTGGCGTTGTAAGATTTTCTTTTAATCTCACACTTAATTTAATTATTTCATAATATTTAATTATGCTGCTATATTTTTATTTAATAAATTGAACTATAGGTTTCAATTCCAAATTATCTATTTCATAAAACCATTCTTTTACTCCTAATACAGTAATGTTATGGTAATGTTTTATTATTGAAAATCCGTTAATGGTTTTTACTCTTTTATAGATTGGCAATTCTATTCCGTTTTTATAAATGTTCTTCCTAATATAACAGTGGGTCGCTCCTGTGTCAATTAAAAAACAGGACTTTAAGTCTGTTTTATATTTATAAGGAATATCTATTCTTGTCCTAAAAAATGGTCCTCTTTTATTTGATTTATTCTTTGAGTTTTGAAATTATAACTATTCCCTATTGCTTGCCGTTTTAATGGTAGATGATTATTAACATTTACGGGTCTAGATATTTGGGGATTTTGTTGTTGCGTAGGTTGTCTGTTATGCATGCTGGAGTCAACATCCATTCGTACTGGTCTACTAAAATTATTACCATTAGCATTACCGCTATTATTATTGTTATAATTATTAAAATTACGATTAAAATTTGTCGGTTTGTAGTGTAAACCATAGATTAATTTATTATATTTATGTTTTTTATTATCTTTTTTCTTGATATCTTTATGATGACTATGATGATGATTTGAATACTGAGTTCTTATGTGATTGAATTCTAATTCTTTGGTTTAAGAGAGTAAATAATATTGGAAAGTGGCTGATTCATTCCTGTTATAAATATTTGTAGAGCTCTTTCTCTATTTTTCGTATTTAGTGCACGAGTTATTTCCGAATTATTGCCATATGTCATTATTGTCTTATTGATAAGTAATGTCAACTTCCTAACTACTAAGTCATAATATTCTATAAGAGGTAATGATCCCTGTCGAATCATACTTAACTCCTGTTCTATTAAATGTATCGGTCTTTTGTTTGCAAATGCATGATCTAGTCTTGCAATGATTGCTTCAAAATTCAAAGGTCCGTTATGTCCTGATAACGCTTCATTAGCTAGTCCTACTATTTTATTTTTTAATATCGTTAATGCTGCTATATACTTTCTACTACCTTTAGTATATAATCCTATACTGTCATGAGCTGCTTCTCTCCATGAAACATAGTTTCCTGTCCTGTTTGGTAATGACCTAATGATTTCTAATGTTTCGTTACACACAATAGGGTCGTCTACTATTTCTCTAGTATACTCAACTACTTCTTTCCCTATTGTTAGTACCTGTACTGCTTTTTCTAATTCCTTAATTCTGCCTAAGAGGTTGCATTCTGGTCATGAATTCTGATAAAAAATCGGTAGTTGCCATTTTACAAGAACTATTTTTCTTTTAAATTTATATAATATTCACAATAACTATTTTAACGATAACTTTTTTCTCCTATTTCTTAAGGATACTTTTTTATGGAAACTTTTTTCTTAACGATACTTTTTATATTATAAAATAAAAATTTTTTCTCTTACCTTTAAGATACTTTTTTGTTGGCTGTATTTGAAAAAATTCTTCCTTCAGTGGATGGTTGTTGTTTTTGTTCTATCTTTGGGACTTCCTTTGCGATGTCCTTTCAAGATCCTGGTGCCCACGTTGGGCGCCAATTAACACTTTGTGTGGTGGGGTGTAGAAAAAAATAATTTTCTACAAGATCCGAAACAACATGGATCTTATCTAATTTTTACTATTGAATTAAAAAACTTCAACTTGAATCTAACTTTTTTATTAAATGAAACACTTCACTTTTTCACTTAAATATTAACTTAAACTTTATTAAACAATTCTTTTATCAAGGGTGAGGTTAAGTACTTTTGAACACAACTTAAGTATTGAACTTTCACTGAGGTAATAAGCAAATGCTTAGTGTTGATAATCGTATTTAGATCCTTTCTTATTACTAATATATTTATAGTAATACATTTATAATTCTTAATACTAATACATTTCTTTGTTTTCATTAATTCTATAAATACATACATTCTTTTGTTTTCGAGCTATAAACATTTTTATTTTTTTTTCCTTTAAAATTTAATGACTCTTGTTTTGATATTAAATGAAATTCCAAATTAGCGCGCACCAAGCCGTATCATCTTTTCCGCAGGAATTGAATGATCACACTTATTCGTTTATTAACATACATATATTTTTCCTTAAATACCGAAATTCCTTTTACTAACACAATGAAAATTTTCTTTTATCAAACCTTTTATCACTAACAGTTATACATGTGTGCAGCCTAAATAAACAGAAGATTAAACTATCGTTATCTTATACTACATTTACGTTGGGCCGAAATCTTGTAGATTATACTTTTTTGACTAAAAGTTGGTTCGTTACACATACAAACACAAAAAGAAATACACATTAAAACATTTGCTCTACCTTTTATTAATAACACAGGCCAACACTCAATTTGCTTCTTTGAATTTATCAACTGATTCTAGTTAATTTTGGTGCGCTGAATTCAAATCTGTAATCAGTTTGTCTCTATCAGCTCTAGTTTTCATGATATAGTTTATTTGTGTTTTTAAAAAAGATGATGTGACTGAAATGCAAATATCTTCAAGAATTTTAAAGGGATTATGTAATTCTTTTTTTCTAGTGAAAGGTTATAAAATTTCTAAAATAACCATGGGTCGTTTGTAAACATTGGTCAATTAATGAAAAATTTTATGATTTCTTGCAATTTTGTTATTTTGAAGTTATTTTTTTAAAATGAAACAACTGAAAAGTTTATTGTTTTATTACATGGGACATTAGTTTATTTTGATACGAACATTTTGCGCCCAACGAGACTAATTTCTGTGCAAAAATGACAAAGCTACAGAAGATTAATTGAATTAACCCACAACAAATAAATATACAAAGCTAAATTTTTAGTAACAATAAATATTAAAAATTGCTTGAAACTATTGAATTTCTATGTGGGTTAACATTCTAAATCTTCTGTAGCTTTGTCATTTTTGTACCAATCTATGTCTTGTTGGGCTCAAAATGTTCATATTAAAATAATCTAATGTCGCATGCAATAAAACATTAGGATTTTTAAATCATTGGTTTTTTTAAATATAATTTTTTCTTGTGCAGGAAGTATTTTTTAGTGCTTTATTGAAAAAAACCAAAGTTGCATCATTAAGTACTGATAGATTTTGCGTAGATTTCGTCGAAATCTAGTCACGAAGAATATTTTGTTTTGTATAGGAAATCTAATCAAAAACAAGTAGATAAGGCTCGAAATCTCCTAAGTACGAGATTTTGCGTAGGGTGGATGTAGTATTTGTTCTTTGTAAATAGTATTAAGCACATTACTGTTTATTACCATAAAAGTTAAAAACTAAGTTGTTTACAACAACATATTGAGTTTAAAGTAACATTCTGGCGACCTTGCAAGATTGCAATCTTGTTTATGATATGTGTACACCAGATGTTATTTTGAACTGAACATGCCTCCTCCGGCAATACTCCCTAAACCACCCGGTAGTGCAAGTCCGGTCAAGACCGATCAGGTTTCAAGTTTTTCCATAACAAAATGAAAAAAAATTTGAAAAGAATTGTTAACGTCAGACTGTTCCAGGCCACCACTCAATTTAAATTTCGACAAAATAATGGACCATCTAGCCTTCTCATTGTTGTTGATTTTTAATGCATATCTAGCAAAATACGACTTGGCCTCAAGAATGCATTCCCTATCCTGACGAAAGTCAATTGTCTAGCACTCTCCGGCACCTTACTTTCTAGTATCACGCACATCTTGGTAACGTACCTTGCCGCTTTATGGTCAACAAGTCTCTAAACAGCAGTAAAAGTGACTGCAAGAACAGCTATACGCATGGTAGCTACCTGGGCATTTTGGTTTACAACCAACTCCTCTTCAATCTCATCTATTGGAGCCGTTGCGAGTGCATCCTCATTCCATTATCCCTTCTTCAAGCAAACTTAAATCGCTTGCAAACTTCCGTCTCAATATCTCGTCATATGGGTCGCTGAAACTTAAGAAATACATATTGTGGTCGCTATATATCTTTTCCACCGAACTAAGGGGAATGCACTTGCAAAATTGACGATACATTTAATAAGCGTTACCTTGAGATCCCGCAACATTTGATTCCTTTTTGCATTGACAGTACCACTCGCCTTCCTCGCGAGGAATGAATGGTCTCACATACCACTTAACTCTGTCATAAGCTCGATTTCTGGTTAACACTAATTTCTGTTGGTAATCTTGATCATACCTACTTACCTCATTCACAATCGTCGTAGTGTATGTAACATGCGAAAGGTTCAAGGTTCGAAGGACTAACCCAAGCATATTGCCGTATTGCTTCTTGTATACAAGAATTTGGACACAGTGCATTGTTAGGATCAACCTCCAGGTCTCATAATTTCAGTACAATCTCTGGTATTACAAACTCCTCTATGTCTCTCGGTTGGGGCGTTATGCCAGAAAGGACATATACACCAGGACACACTTTATCTATTGAATTCACCACTAAACTGGTCATTCGTGTAATTCCAAGGACTCAGGCAATTCGCATCAACAAACTGGTTTTTGTATGTTCATCATGAAGCGTTTATCACATGGTTGGCTAATAATATATCAGCAATCATTTTTATAATTATAAGACTTGGTTACGACTTCTAAAAAAGTTTTCTTTTTTTTAAACAATTTTAGTATTGAAAATCAGTGTTATTAACGCTTATTGGCATTCACACATAATTGAATGTTGACAACCGCTTCAGCCATGGTGAATATCGTTTATTGGCATGAACTTTGCGTTCAATATTTAACACGCTAAATATACATTAGTGTTTAGTGTAGAACGCAGATATTCGAACATGTTCTGGAAATCGAAATCACGTGAAATTGAAATCGAATAAATTTTGAAAACTACATACTACCCCATGCTTTGACGACATCTTGCCTTTACCAACACTTCTTTTCAAATCAGGAAAAGATACATACGTTCATTTTTAAAAAAATTTAATTGAAAATACCTATCGATTTCAGTTTCACGTGATTTCGATTTCCAGAACATGGCCGATTATTTTGTTCTATTAAAATATAAAATGTACCACTTTGTAAGGGTTAGTGTAACATGATAAAGATATTAAACATTTATAAGGCATTAGTTTTTTTTGTTTAAGAAAAGAAAATACCATAAGTTTATCTATCCATGACCAAATAGAAACAAATCTTTTCTCTCCGTGTATACATAATCTCACACTGTGAGTAAAATGTCAATGTGGTCTGTGTGAATGTGTTCATGCCTGCGATATGTTAGATCAGATTGCCAAAGACCCAAGATTCTAGTGTTATTCTTTATACTTTCACAATGAAATGAGATGTAGAAATGTAAAAAACAAAAAACAAACTTAACAAAGTTTTTATTTGTTTCATATTGTTTACATATTGTTTTTTTTTGTACTAATGCCAAAAAACGTGTTTGTACATTTATAACACAAACACGAGGATATTAAAGTTATACGAACCAGGGTTGCCATTGTGGATATTTTTGACCAAATAACTTTATTTTGGTCGATCTGAGAAAATGTACTAAATTTAGTTAAAGAAATTCGAAACATCATTCGCAAAGCCCGCAAGAGAAAATCGAATTTGATATATTTTACAAAACAGAAGATTTTATTCGGTTGTTGATAGAGTGTGGCAATGAAGAAATGAATTGTTTTATTTCTCTTGACTTTCGCAGTGTTTTATCACCTTATTCGAGCTTACTAAGTCAGATGCGGTTTAAATTATCTTCTTACAAAAAACTTTTTATCAACAAACAAAATTTTCTTGAAGAAATTGAACGGATTGGCAATATCTGGGATATCGATTGACATGAGCACCTGCACTATGGCCTAATCTCATGATGGATCTCAACCACATGGTGAGTTAATGTTTAGCACTTACCAAATGCCCCCGTGTGAATGAAGGATCACACACCGGTAGCAATTTCGAGTGTATATTTCACCAAAAATTATACACCAAACCCTTGTTTAGGAGCCGGAGCTATCTAACCTCCACTGCTAATTATTCAAAGCTTCCAAAGAGATAAGCATCCTAAAAGATAGAAGCATTTCTCGCAAGAAGCATACTAACGGAGATCTCACCAATAGTCAGACCGGTGCTGGTACACCGGGAGCTACTGACTCCCGTAGCGCCTCAGTTAAATACTCAGGCATAGGACAACTATTAACAACTAAAGATATTATAAAATATAAATTGTAAACAACACCAGCTGTTTCACTTCTGCAAATACTGGTTATTTAAAAAAGTGCTGCCTAGTAAAAATAACAGTTTAAAAGTCACTGAAATTAATGTGATTGTACGGTATTGCGAACATTTTAACTAAAATATAATATAAAAACTCATATATAATAAAATTCATACATACAGAACTATAAAACTTTATAATTAACTTAAGAACGTGGATAAAACTAACTAAATCGTTTAACAAAGTGGTTCAATATGGAAAAAACCTTAATCAGTAAATCTTACAGTCAATCACCTTTATCGAAAAGGCCCAGAGGATCAACTGCTGACTCCCCCACTGAGATTGAAGCAAAAGCACCTCGTTTATCTAATGGTGATAAAAGTTTTTTCGTTGCACTTATTCGAGAAAGTGAAACACTAACAGCCCAACTTATTAAAAACTCCATAATGGATAGCGAGAAACAACACTTTGATTGTATAAAAGAACTTATAACAGAAAGTGAACAAAGAATTCGTTCGGTAGTTGAAACTGAATTCCAAAGCATCAAAAAAATACTCAGCAATGTTACTGAGCGAGTTACAAATCTCGAAAAAAAGTGTTCCCAACTTGAACAGATGCAAACTGAAATTTCTGATTTGAAGAAAAAGATACAAACGCATGAAAATTCTGCAGTAGCTAGTAGCATCAGAATTTCTGGTGTACCCCAAACGGAAGATGAAAACCTTTTGGGTATATTAGATAATATTTGTCTCAATTTAAAAATTCGTTCTCCAAAAGTTGAAAATATATATAGACTGCAAAAAATCTACAAAAACCACAAACTATGTGACTTCAGTGATGAAGTCATAATAGCAAAACTGCAATCTCCTTTTGATAAAAACTTCCTACTGAAGTCAATAGCGAAATATAGGCGTGATAACACTATGGAACATTTTTGGGATTATTGTCTGGGGGGTGAGAAATTCCAAGTGAGGGTGATGGTACTAGGTCAGTATAGTAAAACCCTCAAAGGGTTTGGCGTTCGTATGTGTCAGCTTTTTTTTATGACATTTTAAATTTTTTCCTTATCTTGATGTTTTTTTGGTTAACATAACTCGAGAACCACTTGTCCGATTTTGCTAAAACAAACTCAAACAAATTTAGAATTACAATTTCTTTAATCCGTTATTAATTTCATGTAAAGTCACATAACCTATAAACAAAATGCGACATAGATAATAGAAATCGATTAACGCGTTCTGCTTTTATTTACAATTAAGTGAAGGTATCCCATTTTGACAAGAATATTGATATTTGTTTTTATTCAAAAAAGTGTTATTTATCGCCTTTTTTATAAATTTTCCCCAATAACTCCAGACTTCTGGCCATAAACTACTAAAAAAATTAAGTAAACATTTTTATAATTTTTTATTTTTATTTTATTTATTTATTTTAATAAATATTGCCTAGACTTTTTCGATGGTGGTTGTTCGGGACTAGTGGCATCGCATTCATCGCTTTGGAGTGTTGCCTGACGACTTCGATAAGCTGTGACTTTCACACCGGGTGCCAACAAATTGTTTGATTTCAAAATGGAAGCCAGCTCTTCCGATTTATGCTGTGTTAATTCCAACTTGGCAACAATTGAATCAAGCTTATTTTGATTTATTAAAATTGGCTCATTGGATACTGATGGCTCATATGGGGGATCATCACGTGCATGATATGTCGGAGCAGTCGTAGAAGAGAAAATATCTGGGCTAGAAGCTTTTGGCACAGGAATGCGGTCCGAATGAGGCAATGGTGTTGCGGCACTTGCAACACCAACGTAATTATACGATTTTCTTATCCTTTTTGCGGCTCCTTTATTCGCACATGCATAGCAATGCAATGGATTGTGACCTTCGCCGGGCTTAGTCCAAGTCATTGGGATACCGAATGGCATACTTTCACGTCTTCTATTTTTCCAATCCATTAGACGGTTGTAGCAGCTTTTACACACTATATTTGGTACCCAATTTTCGTTCACTATAACATTTTGGTTGAAGTACATCTCGTATGTTTGAACAAAATCAGTACTGAAATTTCCCCTTTTTTTATGTGTTGACACATATTGACCACAGCAGTAGCAAAAGTTATTTATATCTGCCTTGCATAGTTCCATATTCTGTTCTCTTTTGTTCACTTTTAAAAAACTGGAGAAAACTCACTTTTACTGTTCGCGTTCGTCGGCACTTGTTGAATGACAAAAATCACAGAACCAGTGTGAGAAAGAGAAGAAGTATAATGACAATGCATGTTTTATGTGAACATTACAGAACCAGTGTTGCCACATCAATATATCTCTTTTAGTACAGTAGAAAAATATGAGAGAGTTCGGCTTGTGAGTGTCAATGTTTTCTCCAAATAATGTTGTGCATATCTGGAGCAAATTTTTGAAATTCATACATTTACCTAATTGTGAATAAATGAGAAACGCGTGCATCGATTTTCATGATCTATGCCTTTTTTTGCTCATGAGTTATGTGACGCGAAAGTAATTAGTTTTGGCACTTTTTTCCATTTTGGTTTTTTTATGAATTTAAAAAAAAAAAATATTTAAATTTTTAGGCAAAAAATACTTTTTTCCCTTCATACATTCATTTTTAACTTCGAAAGTGTTGCACATATTTTGTTTCATCAAAATCGGGCAAGTGGTTCTCGAGTTATGTTAAACTACGTTTTTGCCAAAATGTTACAACTAAGCGAAAAAACATCAAGATAAGGAAAAAATTTAAAATGTCATAAAAAAAACTGACACATGCGAACGCCAAACCTTTTGAGGGTTTTACTATACTGACCTAGTACCATCACCCGGACTTGGAATTTCTCACCCCCCAGATCGTTGTACTGTGTAATAAAACCACATTGACTTTGAACCACTTGGGAATGCAAAGTGATCGTCCAATATATGTAAATGAAAATTTAACACCACATAATCACAAAATATTTGTTGCTGCTTGGGCCATGAAAAGGGAGCGGAAAATTCAAGCTGCATATACGCTCAGAGGACTTGTATATATCAGAAAATTTAATACTGATGACCCAATCCTTATAGAGTCTATGGATGCGTTAGATCTGCTTTTTCGAGATTGAAAGTATAACATCTTATTTTATAAGTTTTTTGTTTCTTGTTTTAAACCTCTTATCAGGTCATATTATTACTATCGGGTGTTTTTTTCAGTGGTATAGAACTTCGAATTGAAATAAAACACAAGAAAATCGTTTTAATGACCATCAATTTGGCTTTATTGGAAGGATAATTTTATGCCATTAATGTTTAAATATGATTTCAGGCATGTGGCCGCCGCGGCTGGCTCGAATAAAGCCAATTCTACAGGTTCAATTTTCAACCACTTTTTCGAGCATATGGGGCCGGCCGTATGTCGGCAATAACGCCACGAATGTTGGCTTCCAATTCCCCTAACGTTTCTGGTTTGTTGGCGTAGACGAGCGACTTCACATATCCCCAAAGAAAATAATCCAATGGTGTCAAATCACACGATCTTGGTGGCCAATTGACAGGTCCATTCCGCGAAATTATGCGCTCATCGAATGTTTCTTCAATAAATCGATTGTGGCGTGCGCTGTGTGGCATGTAGCGCCGTCTTGTTGGAACCACAACTCATCCACATTCATGCCATCCAATTCGGGAACAAAATAGTCGGTTATCATGGCTCTATACCGGTCTCCATTAACGGTAACTGCCTCTCCAGCATTATTTCGGAAGAAGTATGACCCAATGACTCCACCAGCCCATAGAGCACACCAAACAGTCAGTTTTTGTGGATGTAATGGCTTCTCAAGGGTCTCATGTGGATTCTCTTCACTCCAAATGCGGCAATTTTGCTTGTTGACGTAGCCATTCAACCAAAAATGAGCCTCATCACTGAACAAAATTTTGCGATGAAAATCAGCATCGAGATCAATCTCATTTTCGGCCCATACACCAAAATCTCGCCGCATTGCATGGTCTCGCGGCTTTAATTCTTGCTCAAGCTGGATCTTGTAAGGTCGCAAGCCAAGATCTTTGCGCAAAATCTTCCATAAAGTTGATGGACAAAGCTCCAATTGCTGTGCACGGTGGCGAATCGATTCATTCGGATCCTCTTCAACACTTTGCTCTACAGCGGCAATTGTTTCTTCGGTGCGCACTGTTCGACGTCTCTGCGGATGCGTATTATCACATAGAGTAAACGTAGTGCGAAAACGATCCATGGTTAACCGAATTAAATGCTCTGATGGACGATTATGTCGACCATAAAATGGACGGAGCTTGCGGTAAACTTCGCGAACTGAACCGTTATTTTCGAAATAAATTTGCACGATTTGCAAGCGTTGTTCTTTTGTCAACCTGTTCATGATGAAATGGCAAACCAAACTGAACATAAATGACATTAGAGTTGCCAGATTTGACCACAAAATGCCAGTTTTATCTCTATTCGAAAAACAAACCTGTAAAAAAAACACCCGATATTTTTATATTATTTAATAAAAGATCTTTTTTTAAAATTTTTTGCGTTGCACTAATAAACCAAAATGACGAACTCTTTAATTGAACATATTGGTTCCAGAGAAGGCAACTTTAACATGATTCGTATACTAACTAAACAATATTCTGCATTAAATATATGCCACATTAATGCTCAAAGTTTATATCGTAAAATTGATGAATTTCGCTTTCTATTTGAAGACTCTGACATGGATGTCATATGTGTCTCGGAAACATGGTTAACTACAGCACATAACGACAAGCTAGTTGGTTTACGTGGATGTAATATTTTTCGATGTGACCGTGATGGCAAGGCAGGTGGTGTTGCAATCTACATAAAGGATAACGTTTCTAGCAAAATTGTTCAAACATTTAAAGCAGAAAATGACGTGGAATACATTTTTATAGAACTTAAATCAAAAAATGAAAAATTGCTTCTTGGATGTGTGTACAGACCAGATAAAAATATTAAATTGGATTCGCTTATGACTGCACTAGAATTTCTGTCTGTATCTTATTCTTATATAATTTTATCAGGTGATTTCAATGGCAACTTATTAACACATTCTGGCTCTTATCTTTGTTCCGTCATGACTTCATTTAATTTATTTGCTGTAAATAATTCCAGACCCACACACTATACCACATCTAATACTACCCTGCTGGATCTTTTTTTTGTTAATAACAAATATAATGTTATGCATTATGAGCAATTAGCAGTACCAGTTTTCTCGAAACATGATCTTATATTCATGTCTAACAATTTTAATGTTACTAAACACCACCAAAAATTCTCCTTCCGAGACTACAAAAACATAAACATGTCATCACTACAAGAAGACCTTAACAATACCTCTTGGGATTATATTTACTATATTCCAACTGTCAATGACCAAGTTAATTTCCTTAATAACACTATTCTACATTTATTTAACAAACATGTTCCGCTTAAAACAAAAGAAGTAACATGCAGAGCAAGACCATGGTTTTCCTCTGAGATAAAACTGTTAATAAAACGTCGTGATAACTTGTACCATATATGGAAACGCTACAGAACCAGTGCCTCACTTGAAGATTTTCGTTCAGCTAGAAAGGCAGTTGTTACCAAAATAAGACATGATAAAAGAATATACTATGGGAATAAATTCTACACAGCAATTGATACAAAGCAAACATGGAAGCAAATAAAGGACATTGGCATTATTGGAAAGCAGTTTCCCACTAATGATGTGGATGTTAATGCTCTGAATGAGAAATTCGTTAATATTTTACAACCTCCGGTTCAACCCAATTTTTATGATCGGATTTCTCTTTTCTGATGCAGCGCAGTGATGCATTTACGAACGCACCAATACTCTATCTTGTTGTATTAGAAAGGCACCAAATAAATACAAATACAAATACAACTTCGAAGTGAATAGGACCCCAAGGAGCTCTGTCTTTTGGAATTTTGATGCAACCCAGATAGCATTCACCTGATTTTATATCTTTATTTTTGCTATATGGGTTGCCCATGTTCGACGGACCCATGTTTTTTTTAAAAAAATCAAAGAAAAAAATAAAAATTTGGCGGTTGGCAATCTTAATCATTTAATTTGTTCCAAGTAGATTTGTTTACATCAATTTTTGAATATGATATCTCTCAAATGGCCGCCTCTGGCGTTGATGGCGTATTGTGCCCTTTTTGCAGCATTTTCCATCGTTTTCGCCAACATTTCGGCCGGAATAGCGGCTATTTCTTCACGAATGTTGTCCTTGAGCTCTTCTACGGTCCTTGGCTTGTTAACGTAAACCTTTGACTTCAAATATCCCCACAAGAAGAAGTCAGGCGGCGTCAAATCGGGCGAACGCGGTGGCCAGTCCAAATCACCACTTTTCGACATCAAACGGCCCGGAAACAAATTCTTCAGAAAATCGATTGTTATGCGACTTGTGTGCGGTGGAGCGCCGTCTTGTTGAAACCAGAACTGCCTCATACACTTTCGACGAATAATTGGCATCACAAAATTGGTCATCATGTCGCGATAACGCTCCTGGTTGATGGTAACAGCATGGCCATTTTCATTTTGGAAGAAAAACGGCCCAATGACCGTTTTCGCACTAACGCCGCACCAAACTGTGACTTTTTCCTCATGAAGAGGCACTTCTTGAATCTCCTGAGGATTTTCAGTGGCGTAAATACGGCAATTTTGCTTATTTACGGTCCCATTCAATGTGAAATGGGCTTCATCGGACATGATAATTTTGTTCCAAAATTGCTCGTCATCTTCGGCCATTTCGATGACTCTTTGGGCCCATTCCAATCGACGAGGCTTGTCCACAGGCAACAATCTTTGCGTCAATTGAATTTTGTACGGTAACAAATGCAAATCAACGCGAATAATCCGTTGTAAAGTGGACCGAGCCATGCCCAACTGCTGAGAACGGCGTTTTTGGGATGTTCTTGGGGACCTCTCAACACTGGCTCGTACGGCAGCGATATTCTCGGCCGATCGCCTTGGTCGACTTTTATTTGGCCTCTTCGGATTAGAAAGAGCCTCACCAGTCGAAAATTTTTCGTATAAACGCTTAATGGTGTTCTTAGAAGGCGCACTTCTCACATTTTTTAATATTTTAAAAGCACGTTGAGTTTTCACAATTGACTTGTTCTGTTGAATGTAAATTTCAACTATTTCATAGCGCTCGCGTCGCGTGTATTGTTGCATGGTAAAAATCTGCTTGGACTGACGCTTCAAACGCGGTATGTCATTAAGCGATCTGACATCTCTGTCAAAAGTTATGGCGTTGCCAGATGGATCCGTCGAATATGGGCAACCCGTATATATGTTTTTTTTTAATTTTTAAGAAATAATTAAATTGGTCGTTCATAAAGGGTTTTGGGATTTTCAGTGGCAACGCTGACAAGAACACTCGCTCTCTGGCACGTGTAATAAAACCACCCACACAATTTTAGCAGTAAAGACGTTGAGTATTTTTTAAGGTGTTATTGTGTGATACAGTACGGGGATTAAGAAATCGTACACATTTTACAAAAAGTTAAAAATGCAAACTTCTCTTTGTCACATTTTAATATTTAAACTATTTTTATACAGTAGATTTAGACCAAGAATTCGTGCTCGTAACAAAATTTAAAGAAATAAGTTTAGCATAGGGATCCCGTCCATAAGCTGGGTGTAAATAAGGGCAGCACGTTTGGCCCGAATTACGCCAGTTCTTTTGCGACGGAATTCTCTACGTGTTTTTTTATGTGCTGTGGGCTTTATTAAAGTTCGACTCTAATGCGTTATCCCTTTACATCGGTATTAATTACGTGTCTATGAATGTTTTTCAAAGTTGCCATATACGAGTCATTCAGGCCTGTCACAGAAATCAATTCCGACCGAAAGTGGAAGTGATTTCGTATCTTTCTTCACATAAAACGAAATCCCTTCCGATCGGAATTGATTTCTGTGACAGGCTTGATTATGTAAACAATATTGCACATATCCTTATATGCACTATTCTTTATGCAATGATCCTACCAGACATGCCTTGCGGATTTTTCAACTGTGTAATGTTGAAGTTAGAATGACTCCTCTCTCTTTTGATATTTAAATAGAAACTGTTTTGTTACCATGGAAATTCGTGAGGTCGTACTTGCCAATTTAAAATGTAAATATTTAATAATTCTTTGGGCTATCGCAAACTTGAGACTTATTGCACTTTGTGATTTGTGCCATGGGTTTTGGAAGGAAGTGAATTGTAAAAGGAAAAGTTCAATATTGCAATGATTCTCAAAAAAATTCCAATACGAGTTTATATTTTAACTCCCTTGTCAAGGCGACTAACAACGCTACCTAACCCATTTAAGCCCAAACAAAAACTACCGGAGAAAAAAAAACAAAAAAAAAAAATGTTTTTTTTTTATGTTATAGAAATGTCTGAACTTTTAATTTATCGATTATGCAAACAGATATTGAATAATGTCAAAAACTTTGTCATAAGCCGCAAATAATGAAGTGTTCCCAAATTGGCACAGCAAGTGTAAATGGGAAAATGAAGACTTCGTTGTTGACAGTTGCAGGTAGCGTTCAGTGAAAAAACTGATTAACCAGTTCAGATAGGTTATCAACGTTATGACCTACCGCCTTAATAACGCAGCCGTCCGTGCAAGAAACTATTTCTACTTATGTGCTGGTGCGGGGATTTTAGACAGGTACGTCGACCGACCCAGCATTGAGACACTCCTTGCTTTACTCCACAAGGCTTGAACGTTTATATTTTAACTGTACAAAGGATTAAAGGGCACTCAGAAAATATAAGATCTATCTTTTTATGTAGTTAGGAATTATGGATTGCAGTATGTTTTTTAAAAGTTTTACACAGTGGCTAAACCCCGCCCGTTCTAATAACGAGGATGGGTCTCTGTGCCTATTTAAGCAAAACAGAGGTTTTTGGATAACAAAAATTGGTTTATTTTTCAACGTAGTCTCCTTTGAGCTCTATACACTTTGTCCAAGGTTTCTCTAATTTTTTCATCCCTTCAAAAAAATGAGATTTGTCAAGGTCATCAAATTTGTTTGTAAGATTATTTTAGCGTTGGAATCTAATCTTTTTTCCGCTAAGCCATTTCTTGGATAGAGAAAATAGTCACTCGGGGCTAAATCCGAAAATAGGGCGGATACGAGAGCAGTTGGCAGCATAATTTATGTATTTTTGCTATGGAAACTGCACATTGCCTTGTTCTGGTGCTTTTTTATTGGCCTAATGCGGTCGTTTTTTTCAAATCCTTTTTAAATCGGTTCACCATTAATTGTTTAATTCTTTTGAAAATAGTCTTTGTGAATTATTCCGCATGTAAAAAAAAAAAAAATAGTCGGCATGACTTTATTGGCTGACAAACCCACTTTTGTCTGCTCTAGCGCCGATTCACCCCGAGACACCCACTGTTTTGGCGGCTGTTTGGTCTCTGGCTTGTTGCAGCAGATCCAGTTTCGTTCAAAAACACATCGATGCTGCGGTTGAATCACTCCAAACACTTCTGCGAAGTTGCCATACGATTGCCTTTCTGGTCGATTGTGAGCACACGCGGCACCCATATTGCGGAAAGCTTTTTCATACTCAAGTGGCCAATCAATAATGAAACCAACGAGCCATGTAAGATGCCTATGAATTCCTAAACCTCTCGCACTTTTAATATCCGATCGGTCAACACCATATTATGAGTTTTTTTTACTGTTTCAATTGTGGAGTCCTGAACTAGGCGTCCAGAACGCTCGGCATCTTCCGTGCTTTTACAGCCACAACGACATTCAGTAAACCACTTTTGTACTGTTTTAATTGATAGTGCTGGATTCCTAAAGACTTTATCAAACTTTACCTTGGTTTGGGTGATGGGTTTTGTCCCGCTAAAAAAGTGCCTTATAACTACACGAAATTAGCTCTTTTCAGTTTCTCCTCAAATCACTCAGTAGTCTGATATTAATCAGAGGTGTTCTGGAAATCGAAAACGCAAAACGCAAGAATTTTAAACGTCGTTTTTGAATCAAATTCCTGTAATAATAGAATTTTATGACAAATATTATGCAAATATTCATCTATTTAACAGAATTTTATAACAAAAATTAGATTAAAAGTATATTAAAAACAACTTCAAAATTTTTCCGTTTTGCGTTTTCGATTTTCAGAACTCCCCTGATAGACTGTCAAACACAAACTAATTGACGCAGCTTAATAAAATTTTGACAGAAGTAAACTGACAGATGTCTGTTTTCAGGAGCAGTGTTGGTTGGCCTTTCAGTTGAGAGGCTAAAAAGTTAAAAAGCAATGCTAGAGGAAAAAAAAGATTTACGAAAATTCTTTTAACAAACTGTAGAATATATGTAAATACATATGAATGTATGTATTTATTTATTCGTAAGCTGTGGCAACAAATACAATAAGACCGAGTAGGAAGAAGAAAACAAGCACTAAAGAGAAGGAAAAATATTACCAACATCATTATTATTGTTGTCATAGTTGCTGGTGTTACTTTGAGATTGTTTTTGTTAAAATAAGCATTACAAAATTCCAATATAAACTTCTCTAGTTTAATAAAAGAAAGTCAACAAAGAAATCTGTTAAAAATTTCTTTGTGTGTCATTGTAGTCTGATGTTTTGTTTAAAACAAAAACATTTATGCAGCTTTTTTTCAACCCTCCTTTATTTGCAAAACACTGTGCTTCAGTTACTGATTTAACTAACTGGCATTGACTGTCAAAAGATGTGACTTTATTTTTAAATAAGCTGACAAACAAACTTTTTTCAAAAAATGAGGAACAATATAAGAAAAAAATAGTTAATTACGCGTTCGAAATTAAAGATTTAAAAGATGGGATTGGGAAAATTTAATTAACAGAAGGCTAAAAGCAGAAATAAACTTGAGAAATTGTTAAAGAAAAATAATGAATATAAAAGTTTTATTTACAAAAAAATTTATTTAAATTTAGCTTTTTTAAAGAAACTTTAAACAGGTGGATTAAACAAAAGCTAAGTATGCTTGACCAACAGCCTAACCCACAATATCAAAACGAAAAGTTCTTTCGCATATTAACATTGAGCACAAAAACAAATTTTTATTTTTTATTATTGTTTTCAATATAAATTTAAGAAAGTAATGTTCCTGTCGACATCGTGGGCCAGGCAGTTAATGGTAAAAATATGCGCATATATAATATTATGCATTAATATGATTTTAAGCTTAAACTTTATGCTGGCAATTTGACTGGAAATTAAATAAATGTATTGTTATAAAAGTTCTTATGTATATGCAAACAAAAAGCAAAGTTTGTGTTTAAATTGTTTGGACTCTTGGGTAAGGTTAGGTTAAAAGGCTGGTGTTAAGTCAACCTTCACACCCACCTAACCCAGAGACCAGTTTGATCTATTGTGACGCCTTAGACAATAAAATGATATAAAGAAAATAAGTAAGAGTGGAAGCATAAGATATAGTGGAATTGAATAGCGGAGGGGAAAGAAAAACTATCCTACTAAACACAGTTGTCCTACGTACACCCAGCCCTCGGCTGCCTGTTATACAGCCAGGACATGCCCATTACGAATCCTGTCAGATACTCGAGCCCGCAGCCCGAAACATCTCCCAAATCGTATATGAACCTACAACCCAGCTATCTCAACCTGCTGTTTTGTAGCCTTGGACACAGAATATTTTCCACTGTTTTTATCTCCTCTGTGTTCTCGCCCATCTTACATAAATTCGACAATTTATGTATATCCTAATAGCACCGCCATCTTGCACCACTATCATGCAGTGGCCCGTGATAATACCTATAATGTTCGAACACAGACCTTGCTGCTGCTGCCTTGTAGTGAATCGGTCTTTCCGAATATGAACCGGCCATAATATCCATGATACTCTACGATCGGCTCTCTTCCTCCAGGGCCGATAAGTTCCGTTTAGAACTCATTGTATTATCTTCCCAAAATAAAAGCCTATTGGAGATCTGACTGACTCCGCACAGTCAGGATCCTCCATTTCTGAGCCTGGTCCCGCCAACTCAACGGCCATTTGATTAGCGCATAGCCTTTCCACATATTCCCCTAAGATTTCCCTTAGAGCTCCTCTACAATCATTTGCTAGCTTGGAATTAATAAAACAGCCCATATAGGCCCTAAGATCTGCCTAGCAGTCCTAATATCAAGTGAGACTTGTGAGCCCCTTACAATGTTACCACTCATTAAGTCTACGGTCTTCAAATAATCTCCTTAATAACCTCCACCTAAAATGCACTGCAGTCTTCAGGAAGCCTATATGACCTTCCAATAACCAGATTCTCAAGGTAGACCCCTGCATCCGTGCCCCTTATCCTCGAGTCAACAGAAAAAACAATAACAAATCTCTCATACAATCTGCCCTGACCTGACTTGACCAGCACTGCCTAAACGGTAATTCCACCATCGGAAAATGCCCAAAGTCGACCCTAGTGCACCATTATCCTTGAACCCGGGCAGGCATAAGCTATAACCTCCAAGGCCAACCTCATCCAAGATCCTCAATCGACCTTTCGTCTAATATCTTAACAGCATCAGTTGCCTTAGTCTTAGAAGACTTCTGGCTGCCATTCCCAACACATAAAGCTAAATAGTAAGAAGATGTATAATTACATACATTTAGAGCCGCTTGAAGAGTACTTATGATAGGACTCTTAATTGAACTACAGTATTTATCGGACATAAGAAACATAAAAAATCCACGAAAAAAGTTTCTTATAAGCGTTTCTTTCTTATATACAATTATTTTATATAAGAAATTTATTTCTTATATAAGTAGCTATAGCCATAAGACTTTCATATTTTGGTTTTCTGTCTCTTTTTTTGTTAACATTTCTAACTTTTAAATAATTATTTTCTATGTCTTTTGAGTTTTTCACTATTTTAGATGTTTTTGCAATTTCGCTTCTTTTTATACCGTTTTGTATTTCTTTAAAAAAAACACAAAGCTTCTCATGAGTACCAGCTCGCTCATCTAAAACTAAAAGTAAAAAAACTATGTTCTTGTTGTAAAACTGTCAGAAAACAGCGTTGTCCAAGCAAACTACATAAAGTCTGTGTTACCGTTGGAAGTTTCTTATATAAATTCTTTTTCTATACATTTTGTGGTTTTGGTGTTTAAGAAAAATGTTCTTTAATCAGTTTTTTTCTTATAAGCGTTTTTCTTATATGAAACCTTTTTTGTTAGAAAAATCACTAAAAAGACATGGTGTTTTTGAAAATGTTTCTTAAAAGCGTTTTGTTCTTATATGAGATGTTCTTATATCCGATAAATACTGTATAATTTCTTAAGATTCAATTGTTATTCAAAATCAAAAATTTTTTTTAAACTAAACTTTTTATATTATTAAAATAAACTAGATTTCGCCCATTTTCCTTGTTATGCTTTCTTAAAGTATGTTTTAATATTATTGTTTTAGTAACTGCCTTAATGTATGCTTTGCTTTTAACTAATAATTTCACAAGCTTCAAGCAAAACTTTTTCGTTTGTATTTTGTGTGTGTGTATAATATTTAATATTATGTATTTTTTTTAATTTTTTCACAAGAGTTTTTTACAAAACTTTTTCTTTTAATTTCCTAAGAGAACGAAAAACTCATTATTAATAAATAACATTATTCAAATATAAATATTCATTATTTCTCATTATTCATTATTTGAAATATTTATCCTTCATTTTCATTACAACTTCGACACTTGGATTTTCTTTTTTTTTCGTCTTATAATTTTAATTTGTGCTTTTTAAACATAAGAAAAAATCTTAAACTTTTCCAAAACAAATTAAGGAATAATAAATTGCGAATGTTTCTCATTAGTTAAAGAAAAAGTTAAACTTTATTTAAAAAAAATCAACAATTTCATATCCAAAATTTAGGACTGAATGTACTGAATATTAACAAAAACTTATAAATATTAAAATAAATGAATAAATAACATTTTTTAGTAGATTTCTTTGGAAGAATAATTTATATAAAAAAACTTAAATTTAAATATTTAAAACAAAAGTATAAAGTGTAAAATTACATAAATTATAACAAACTAAATAAGAAACTTTTTAGAATTATTAAGTGTAATTAATTGTGTTAAAACTTTGTAAAAGCTTTCAAATAAATATTAAAAAAAAAAAAATATATTAAATACAATATCTAAATACTAAGTGTAAATCTTTAATAAAGAAAAAGGAACTTAAATAAAATTACAGCTGAAACCAGGGAGCGTAACAGTTATTCCGTTTTTCATAAAAGTCAGATGATAACAGTTATTTTTTGATTTTTATTTTTTTGAAAAATATTATGTTCGATCGAAAAAATAAAAAGCAAAATTTTAAAAATCAATTTATTTTATTATAGACAAGTTCATTAGGATTACTATGGTATACTTGAATCAGTGTTCTGATATGCTTTTTTGTTTTAAAATTTCAAAATAACTGTTATTTTCGGTCCCTGGCTGAAACTAAAAACTTGTTAATTTAAAATAAAAACAACAAATACTGACATATATTTCAATAAATTAAGATGACTTTATACTGTCCCTTTATTTTAAATATAAGTTTTATCAACAGCCTTTTCAAAGACAACTCAATTCATTATAAAAACTTACAGCCAGGCCCACGATGGCACACGTTAACGTTCGCATAGAAAATTACATTAAAAATTTATTGTGATTAGTCAAAAAAGTCGACTATAGTTTTTGTTTTCCTTAAATTACATTATTTAGTACCAGTTTTCTAAAAAATATATTTAAGAGAACTCTCTGGAAACAGTATTGCTTTTCTAATGTCTTCTATTCTGATTTATTGATTAAACACTGATTTGTTTGTTATCAATCACAATTGATTAAGCCCTTATGACGCTACATTTTTAATGCATTGTTCAAGTTTTGGTAAACAGTACAAAAATAAAGTAATAGAAAAATTTACCAAGTGCGAAGGGGTCAGGTGTATTAAGATAAATGGCAAATTGTCAAAAATTTTACTAAAGTTATCGATAAAAAATGAAGTTATGTCAAAAAAAAAAAAAAATTTAAAATTGTTCAACTTAAAATTAACATTTCAAGCTTGAAATATTAAAAGTGTTGCTGAATCAGCGGTTTATGGGCAAATTCAGCGATTTACCGCTTTTTGTTTTTAGGTTTCTCATAAACCAAAAGTTGGCAACATTTAATAAAATTAACAGAACAGGGATGGCTAAGTTGTTTTAATTGTACTTGATACTTTTTAAACTAAGATTTACCTTTTTGTGGTGTTTTTTAAGAACATAAATAACATTTATTTCAACTAAAAAATCTTTTAGTACAATTAGGGTAAAAAAGTAAAATTTTTTAAGGTTGTTGGTACAATTTTAAAAATTCTCAACGCCATCCCTGAAACAAAACCATAACAAGAGAAAAAAAACTTTGTTTATATTTTTTATAGTTTCTAGCATTTACTGTTTCTTTCTATCAATTCTATATCAATTAATGAGTAAAAAATGTAGTGTCATAAAGGCTTTACTTACTGCCTGTTTGTTGAACACGAGCGCGGGACTCGTTCGCTTAACTTACATTTAATACAAAAACACATTTTGAAATTTTATTTTAAACTACAATATACCCGCTACTTCGTTATCGTCGCCTTTGTTTCGTGGACATATTTTTTATTTTTCTAGGTTTAAACTGGTTTAAGTTCTAGCGTTTAACCCGCTACTTTAGTAGAACCAGAAAGAAAAATATCAAATTTCCCGTATTTCCTTTTTTGGGATCTATATTTGTCCCCCATTAAAGTATCAAAAATTTCAGTATTGTAGTGGCACATCCCATAATTTAGTACGAATATGTCAATGAATGAAGGAAAATGTTTTGTAAAAAAGTACCAAAAATAGTTACGATTTTCACCCCTTAAATGTTCGAATTTCGAAAAAGTACCAAATTCATATACGTATTTTTTGATAAGTTTCGAATGTGGTACTAACTTTGTTTCTATAATTATTGGTTCAAAAGATAGATGGGGTGGCAAAAAAGTACTAAAATTCAGATTTTACCCGTTTACTCCCTAATAGGGCTGAATTTCAAAAAAGTACCAGATACCTGCCCTCTTATTTTCTAAAGAACGGCGATAAGTATTTCATTTATTTTGCATCTCTTTTAGTTTTGGTGATATAAGGTTACATAATTTTCCCGTTGTTACCTTTTTTACCCCAAAAACCTTCGATTTTCGAAAAATCCCGTCTTAGTTGATCGATTTAGGGAGTGACCAATCAATAGTCCAAATTTCAGTCACTCACGCAACTCTTTTGTATATATAGATAGATAAATGAAAGTTAAGCGAACGAATCTTGCGCTCGTGTTCTACAAACAGGCAGTAAAATTGTTATCGCCTTAAAGCAACATACCATCCAGACTAGCCGTAGCAATGTTCAACGAACAAACATTTTCTTGTGCCCACATCTGGTACATAAAGACTGCTGTTGTCGATGTTTTGTTCTTGTTCAGCCTGCGTTGCTTTAACTCATGTTCGAAAATAAACACTGTCACCTTAAATGCAAACAGACGTAGCTAAACTTTAATTTTTTTTTACAATAGAAGCAAAGAACATGGACAAATTTAAAAATCATAAAGTGTTTTTGAGTTTGAAATTTTTTTAATAAAGTCGCCATTTTTTATCGCAGGGGCCTAAAAATATTCTTCGTCAGCATGTTATTTGATAAAACGAACCACAATCAATAAAAAACTCCATTTTGAATTTTTTTTGTAGTAACGTCCGCTTGCATTTAAGGACGATATGCTGTTCTTTAGTGTTCGGTTCGGTAGATATGTGGAAAACACAAAAAGCTAATAGTGTTTGGGCAGAAAATAATTAAAAAAAAACGTTTCTCTGTTTGTGAGCTTCAAACACAAAAAAATACTGTACTCAGCCAACTCAACAAAAAGATGAACACATTTTATTGCGTTTTGTTTTTTTTTTTAACCACAAACTTTGTTGTGTTCGGTTCATTATTATTTCAGTTGTCCTTTTGGCTGGCAAAGAAAATCAAAAGTTTTTTACAAAAAGCTAAATAAATTTGCGAAGAAGTCAGCAAAAACAATTTACACAAACAAAACATGTACACAATACACATAGAAACTTTTCGTGCTGTGGTCATTGCTAAAATATTTTGTTTGGTCATTTTTTTCTAAATGTAAAAAAGAAACACTATATAACATTAAAATTTAATGTTCTGTTCTGTTTTCTAACGAAAAACAAGAACACTATATAATGTTCTTTACTTTCTTGAAAATAGTTATGAGCAGTTTTAGGGGTTTTGTATTAATACACAAACACTAAACAAGTATATATCGTTTCTAAATGTGTAAACCGTACGCTAAATAATTGCTTGTTTGTTTTCGAACACTGTTTTAACCCTTCTGCACTCCTTGGGTCAATTTGACCCAATTTTGGTTTTCAAACGCAAAATTTGTCCCTTTTAATATAAGATATGGACGTGAAACTTCAATTTATCCATTACAGGGACAAAAATTATAAATTTAAATGAAAATAATAAAATTTTAGTTTTTCCTTCCCCCTCCAAAAAACACGATTTACACACATTTAATATACTTTGGGTCAATATGACCCAACATGCGATATTGCAAGTTTAATTCCACTTTAAAATTTGTTTTCTATTGAATTTAGTTCATCTTCATTCAGAATCATCGATAAATAATTTTTTCGGTCAAATAATCAATAGAATCGGTTTTGGTTTTATTTCACTTAAATATGAAATGCTGTTAACATTTTATTGTTGGGTCATATTGACCCAAAGGATCTTAGGAAGGGCACATATCCAAGGGATGCAGAAGGGTTAAACAGAAATACATTTGTTCGCACAACAATGTCTAACATCACTGCATTATTCTCATATAAATAAACGCACACATTCAGCATAAGAAAATGTTTCCTGCTGAAACATAGCGAAGATGGTTAGTAAAGACGGTGGGTTAGAAATACAAATTTTACAAGACTTGCTAAAAAAAACAGTTGTCTATTGTGAATGAAAAAATTAATCAAAAAACACAATTAAAGGCCGCAATTCACTTTCCTACACAGTCTTACACGACAATCTGACAGAATTCTATTCCACATAAGAAAAGTGTCCGCAAAATCTGTTGTCAATGCCAAACTAGCACAAAGGAAAATAAAAAATCATATGACCCAGCTTCCTAACAAGAAAATGCAACTCTGATCGCATAGAATTTTATCGTTTAATAAAAATGTTCATAACACTGGTTCTAAAACTGACATAAAATGCTTAACATAAACACCAATATGATGTAAGTGTTAAGTAGAGAGGTTTTCTCATGTTATAACACGGTTGTTAATGCAAATGTTTTAACAACGCTTTTATAACATCATGTTATAACAGCAAATCATGTCAGTTGTAGACAGGGGGTTAACATTAAAAAGTCGGACAGACAAACAAAAACAATCTGTCACTCAATTCCATATTTAGGTAACGCTTTCATTATTTTTGACAAATCGTACACTGAAAGAAAGATGCTTCATATATTTAATGAATCATTTTCATAAAAAAATTTTCCTTGGGTAAATGAAAATTTTCATTGTTTAAATGGAATTTCATAGTTATAATGAAGTATTTTCGTTAAAATCGCTTCATTAGATTTCGTAATTACGTTAAAAATTTTCATTGGAGATATGAAAACTTAAGTTTGTCCAAGTTAAACAAAAAAATTTAATTGGGAACATAAAAAAACAATATACAAACACAATTATATTCATAAATTAATACAAAATTATAGTTTCCTTAAAAAAATGATTAATTTTTAATCAAAAAATGTAAGATTTAATTATTTCATTCATCTAATGGAATACGCCATTAAATTTATGATATCAAAAATTTTTTTTATAAAAGCAACATATTTCAATAATTGCCTTCATAAATTTAAATTTTCATTATGACAATAAAAATGTCATTATAGTAATGAAACAAAAATTTTCAATCCACTTTCAATCAACGTTGTTATTGTTATTATGGACAATTTAATCTCATATTTACGCTCTTAATGAGTAAAAAACATAGTTTTTTTTATCCAAAAACTACAATGCCCCGGTAGACTAGCTGGTAGTGAGCTAGTCTATCAGCACCGAGGTTGCGCGATCGAATCCCGCCAGAGACAGAAAAAAAACAAAAAATAAAATAAAGTCAAATAAAATAAAAAAAAAAAAAATAAAAAATAATAAAAAAAAAATTTTTTTACATTATTGAAAGTATTCATCCAATGAATAATATTCAAAGATCTAATGTAATGTTTCATTAAATCCTTTTAATGAAACAGGTTTCATTGATCCAACGAAGCGCTGCATATGTTCCTTTTTAATGCAATTTTTCATGGGATTAATGTCAAAATTCATTGGTATTGCGAAGAAAATTCTTTCAGTGTAGGAGTGAATAGGATAGTGAACCATCTTTGGCTTAAGGGACAGTATAAAACTCTTCTTTCTTTTAAATCACAATAACAAAAACTACAACCGTTATTTGGTTTAGAAAATCCAGTTTGAAAATTTATCTCAAATCTTATAAAAAAGTAAATGAGATGAAAAAATTAGCCTTGAAGAAACTAAATGAAAATCATAATTAGTTTGTAATAACAAATTTAAAGAATATTAGAAAAAAAAACAAACAAAAAATGAACCAATGAACCCCAAAAATAACAAAAACAAAAGAATATATAATAAAAGTAAAAAAAAATTGGACCAACATATTGAATAAAAATAAAAATTAAGAAAAATATCAATAGATTTATAATTAATTTATATTACAAAAAAATAGAAATCAGCAAAAACTTGAAGTAAAAATTCCCCTTGCCACTTAATTCCTGTTATAAGCTAAATTAATTTTTTGGAATTGGACTATAAAACTTAACATGAAGAAACAAATTTTTTCTCTTTTTCCAATTGTTTACTTTCAAAGAAACAAAAAAAAAAAAAAAAAAAAGTAATTTAAAATAAATATTTATAGTTTCTATTAAAATAATAACTAAATGAAAATCATTGTAAAATTTATTTGTCGCAAACAAAAACATGTATTGTGTTAAAGATTAAGAAAAAAAAAAAAATTAAAAATAAAAACATTAAAATAAATAAAATAGCTTTAAACGTAAACTTTCGTGCCTGTGTTTTATTTCAAATCTTCCCTTTTTTTGCAGATTAAGAAAACATTGCATAAATTTATCGTTATCATAAATAAAGGTGGGTTTTTAAGCTCCTATAGGACATGAAATTGTTAAAAATAGCAACCAAAAAAAAAAAAAAAATTATGGATATTAATCAAACAAATTTTCTTATTCGAAAGATGACATGAAAGTACATACTTTCTTGCAAGTACAGTATACAGTGTTACCTTTTTAGCATAGTTTTTGCTAGATTTAGCAGATTGAGTTTTGGGAATCGCATATTTTTTTTTTTTTTAATATGCTAATTGCTTTTTAGCATATTTCCTTGTCTAAAATTAGATATTATTTAAAGCATATTTTTACTTTCTTAAAAAAAGCTGAATTTTTCAGCGTATTTTTTTAAATATAAAAGTTGAAATCTTGGACCACGAGGGGAGATAAGGAGTAATTTCTGCCTCTCGCAAACTATCTAACCATTTCTATTGAAATTTGAAACATACAGGTATGTTCTAGGTTTCGACTCGAATTGAAAACGAAAAAGTTTTTAAATCCACATAATTCATAAATTGGTGTTCTCAATTCTGCATGTTTTTGTGTATTCGATGTTTATGTTAGAAAAAACTTTGGTTGAACTTAAGATCGCTTATTTGCTCACCTCAGCATGATAGAAATATCTTATATTTTTTAAAAAGCGTGAAAGCTGTAAAGAATCACAGGAAAAATCGCTTCTATCGCGAACATGGTTAAAATTCGCGAAAAATTGCAAACTTTTAAACAAACACTAAAATTTATTTAAAATCGCTAAATGGGTAAAAAAAAAAACAAAATGTCGGAAAATAACAAAAAAAACAGCAACAATTCGCGAAAATTTTTAATATTTCAAACCAGGCATAAAATAGATGGCGAAAATTCGGTAAAAATTTTTAAATTAGCGGAGATTCGCAAAAATTTGCTAACAGCGGCATGATAGAAAAGTCTACTATAAAAATCGTGAAAGCTGTAAAGAATCAGAAAACTTACAGAAACAAATCGCTTCTATTGCAAGCATGGCTAAAATTCGCGAAATTAATTTGAGATCGCTAAATCGATAAAAAAAAGCCAAATTGTCTGAAAATAACATAAAAAACCATAAAAAAATGAACTATAATTTCATCATAATCAATGAAAAATTTGATTTTAAATTTATGGTTAGTTAGGGCCTTTTGCGTTTAAGATAACGATAACTTTTTGATTTAATTGGATAAAGAAGATTTTAAGCTAAAAACAAAACTTATTTTTTTGTTAAAAATGTTATCAAATATTAGAATAAAAGTCTAGTCGTTTTACTTTCACCAACCCATTACTACTCTAATTGAAAACGAATAAAAACATGTGAATGTGAAATGCAGAACACCAAAAATGCTGAAGTAATCCACTTTCGAGTGGTTTCGGGTTCTAGAACACACCCGATAGATAGATCTTTCCAAAAAAGCACCGCGAGGGAAGTTAGGGGACAATTTCTGCCTCTTTAAAACCATTAACCGATTTGAATGAAACTTAAAACATAGAAAGAAAAATCTTTACGTTTGCACACCCACCGAAAAAACAAACTAAAGATATTGTTTTTCCGCTAGCATTAGGATAAAAAAAAGTACAGTACTTTTCGTTTATAGTCACTACGCTTATAGTCACATTAGCGATATAGTCCATTTTATCTGTTTATTTTGCCGCTATAAGTTAAAATTTAATATAAAATATTAACTTTATAGTTCATTTAGCGATATAAGCACATTTGCCATACATGCCATCTATCAACAGTCATCAAAGGGAAAAGTAAAGCAAATTAATGGCGTTATAGTCACATTAGCAAAATTTACTACGTGTGTGAAGATAAATATGAAATGTTAAATTCGTTTTTAAAAAATATCGCATGCGATAAAATATATTTTAAAAAAATATCGCATGCGTATTATAAAGAAAATACGACTATTTATACGAAATTTTACAGTTTTTATAAAAATTCATAATTTTTATTTAATATTTAAAACTAATTAGATATTTTATTAGTCTTTTTATATTAAAATTTATGATTTTTGAAAAAATACGACTTAGAGTGAAATTCTCATGAAAGTGCTGTGTGAGGAATATGGCCACTGTGTCGAATCGAATCGAAGGGTTTGGACACAGTGGCCATATCCCTCACACAGCACTTTCATGAGAATTTCACTCTAAGTCAAATTTTCAAAAATGTATAAAAATTTTCACAAATCCAATTTGGGAAAAGTGCTTATAGGTTATTGTAGCCTTGTCCATAGTCTTCATTTTCCATTAGGTTTGATTCCCTGAGATCGAAGGGTTTGGACACAGTGGCCATATCCCTCACACAGCACTTTCATGAGAATTTCGCTGTAAGTCAAATTTTCAAAAATGTATAAAAATTTTCACAAATACAATTTGGAAAAAGTGCTTATAGGTTATTGTAGCCCTGTCCATAGTCTTCATTTTCCATTAGGTTTGATTCCCTGAGATCGAAGGGTTTAGACACAGTGGCCATATCCCTCACACAGCGCTTTTATGAGAATTTCACTCTAAGTCGTATTTTTTCAAAAGTCATAAATTTTAATATAAAAAGACTAATAAAATATCTAATTAGTTTTAAATATTAAATAAAAATTATTAATTTTTATAAAAACTGTAAAATTTCGTATAAATAGGCGTATTTTCTTTATAATACGCATGCGATATTTTTTTAAAATATTTTTTATCGCATGCGATATATTTTAAAAACGAATTTATCTTTTCATATTTATCTTCACACACGTTATTTACTAAGGCGCTAAATTTGTAAAACGCAAACGCAACGCCAAAAATTATATTGAAAGCAAAAACAAAATCGAAAATATTTCATAATTTTGTATGTAGTTGTTTTCTATAGAAATGTATATTGAATTTTTAAATTTCAAACGCTGCATATCTTGTGGCGTTGATAATTTTAAAACGCAATACATATGTATTTCTGTATAAAGCAACAACAAATTTTTGACATTGTTTTTGCTTCCAATGTTATTTTTGGCATTGCATTGCGTTTTACAAAATAAGGGCCTAAGTTCTTTTTAGTTTTCGAATCAAAAATCCTTCCAAAGAAAGAATGAATTAAATCGTTTAATTTTTGTCATCAACTCTCTACTAGTAAAAAATTAGTTTTTATTTGGTATCAGCTATGAAATATCTTGTTATTATTTTAACTATTTTTTATACAGTATGTAACTCTGTTGTAAAACCATACGCCTAATGACGGTGTAATTTATATGAATTTTTTGTTTCATTTATTCACATAACTTGATTATATTCGAATTCGGTTATATGCGTCATAGTTGCATATATGTATGTGAATTAGCCTTATAGTCACATTAGCGATATAGACCACGTTATGGTGCAACTAAAGGATGTGACTATAAGCGAAAAGTACTGTAATAACTAAACAAAGACATTTTGCTTTTTAATAAAACATAAATAAAATCGAGTAAGTATTAATTGTTTTTCTTAAAAAAGCATGTATGCAGTTTCAAATTTTGTTTTCATAAGGGAAAAGTTTCGAGCCCCTCGAGCACAACATTCTGCTCTTACCCTTCATACTCACAACACACTTCAACACACATTTCAAAGTAGGTTTTTGAATTATCTTTAAGTATACTGATCAATTCTGATCAATTTCTGATAGATCTTATGATGTCCGTCTATACCGCTGGTTGATTATGGAAACCTTGAGCACAAATTACAGGTCGCAATTTGGGAAATAATTCAATAAAATTTGGCACACGGACGAAAATGTGTAGCATAGGTCTATTATTTCACATAGCCCCCCCCCCCCCCCATTAATAGTGGGTTTTTAACATCGCATTTATTCTTAGCGGCAAACTATAATTAATTAATCTGAGACTAAATTTAATTGAGTGCTAATTGTGTTTGTCGTTTTTAATAGGTAGTTTAAAGCTCGCAGTATGGCAATATACTGAATATCAACAAATGGTAACAATGCGCTTTGCATTTTATACAGAAGAAGAAGTCTCAGAATCACTGAAGTCTTCATCTTTACTAAAATATTCCATTTGTCTGTTTTCTAAAAAAAATTTCTTTAATGTGGGTATATTCTCTCTATGTATTTTAACAGCTGCGTTTGATATACATGTGTATGTGTTGATATTTTAAACCACTAACATTTGCCGCTTAAACTGGCAAATAAAAGTAATTACACGCAGAGAAAAAACATGATTATTGACTGGTCACTACGATCATTTTTATTCATATTTGCCAAATATGTTTACCATAATACATTTTTTATAGTGCTCATCTAACTTGAAAACATATTTTTTGTCGTAAACATTTTTATATTCACTATTATAATATTATATGGTGTTTTACATCTAAAAGGTAACTCTGATCTAGCTAAACATATTAAATAATGTGAAATGTGTGAAATTCTCTAAATGAGCAAACATTTATTGCCAAAACAAACAGTGTGTGTTTATAAAGACAATCAAATTTTCTCCCACTTTATTTCTGTCCGCGAGCGTCAGTTACATGGATGATAACAAAAGAATTAAGACGTTTTTCGGGAAGAAAAAGACCATGCTGTCTTGCAAATTGACGAAATAAAAAACTACACGTTTATTAAAATAGGTAAGTTATTTATATATGTATAGGTAGTTATAAAAAATAAATATATATTAATGTTGTCTTTCTTGCTGCCAAAAAAAACCTACAATATTGAAACCGGCATATACATTTTATCGTTAGCCCAAATTAAATAAAAAGTGGCTGATGCGTTGTGGTAATTCGTAGAGCTTCGCCACAAGATATTGTGGACTTACCAGAAATCCCACCAGCAGATGACAAAGTACTTTTTTAGGAAGATACTTTTAACAACATATCACCGAACTGCAGATATATGAGATGGTTGCAGGAGACGTTTTGTATGCAGACATTTTATATCAAACAGAAAAACAACCTTCAACTCAAGTAAGTAAGTATATGTAAAAATGTATTTATTTAATTTAATTTTTTAATATATGACATTCTGTGTCGGTATATATAATACAAAGTGTATGTACATGTAATTTTAATAAAAAAATAAATGTTTGAAATTAAATTCTTATGGTTTTATTTGTGAGAATCATTTAACATGTTTAAATAGGCATTTTACATGGTGTTAGGAATCTGAACATAATAATATGTTTGAGACAATAATTAGCTATAGTAACAATCATTACTACAAACATTAATGATAGTTTGCGATTGTGATTGTATCAACCATGTTTTTTCTTTGCGTGTAATCCTCATCTTTAAAACTGAAAAATATGACTAATGGTGTTTTCTTTTTTGACAATAATGTTCCATATATGCTACCATTCGTGCGGGTTTTTGTTCCATTCTAAAAATATATGCAAAAATATGAGAAGTTGTCGTTTTCCTTTCTAAACATGTTGCAACAATAAATGGCAAATTTGTTCCATTTCTTACCCGCAGTTGTAACTGAGTGTGAGATAATACCCTTTTTTGCATCTTCGTGAAGTACTATTTTATGCAAGCAAGTATTTTTTTCTTGTGTTTGCGGACAATTTGCGTTATATTGTGATTTTTAGTTATATTGCGATGGATATAAAAACTTTTTGTTTTTCGTTTGTTTTACTTTTATTTTATTTTTTTTTTGTCCCAAAATTTTTAACAACAGCTGACATTAATTATTGAAAATCAGTGCTGTTAACGCTTATTGGAATTGTAAGAGAATTTAATGTTGAAAATTGCTACAAGCGTGGTGAATATCGCTTTTAGTACAAACTTTGCATTCAATATTTAACACGCCAAGTACACATTAGTGTTGAGTGTAAAACGTAGCTATTATTTTGTTCCATTATAATTTAAAAAAATGTATCACTTTGTAAGGGTTCGTGTAACCTAATAAATATATTACACAACTATAATGCACCATTATTTTTAAGAAAAGAAAACACCATAAATCTCTAATCTCCCCCAGTAAAAAAAAACTTGGGTTTTTTGAAGCATTACAGAAAAAGCGCATAATCAAGCTCTTCAAGTAGAGAGCTCTTATACAGCAGTAAATGATAAAGAATAAAATATACAAAAAAGCTGCTATTTTAGTGCTGACAACGAAGAAGGTTTTAAAACGAAAAAAATAAAAATATATTATGGTCTACGAAAATGATTGAAAAAAGGCATTTAAACAAGTAGAAGCAAATCATTAATGAATATCACTCAGTTTAGATGAGGGCTTTTACGACGTCGCTTTGTCGACGTCTCTTTTGGTTTGTTGGTGAGCGGTGTAGAAAAGAAAGAGGGGTTAACAAAATGACTCGTTTTGTATTTTGCATGTCGTTTTTTACATTTCTCTTTTAACTTTTTCTGTTTACGTTTTATTCTTTTTCTTACTTTGAAGTGTGTTGTTGAAAATACAGTGAGGCCTCGATTATCGATAATAGACGGGGTCGGCAGAATTCTTGATTATTTATTTTTTTGGTGTGTTTCTTATTTTATGTAAATATATAACGTTTTATTATGTAAACATGAGGAAAAAAGTAAATTTGGCAGAACATGCTTCCACACCGTTAAGATATTCTCTTTCTTCGTTTATTTAAATTTCTTTTGATTGTTCAAAATGTAACGAAAAAAAGATAATTTGTTTATAATTTCGGATAAAAGAGGCAATTTAAATCAGTGCAAAAAAATGTTTGTTTCCCATTTTATTGAAGCTGCCGGTTAATCGAATGACGGGTAATCAAGGCCATACTGTAAATAAAAAAAAGACATGCAACCAAAAATCATCGTATGAACGCAAAGAGATTTTGGAAGTTGCTTTAAAAGGGAATCAAGATTAAACGACGTCGTAAAAGCCCTCATGTGAATGGAGTGTATGTTTACTTAGTGAGCCCTTAAAAAAGCCCTTGAGGAGTGCTTTGTATGCATGTTAAAAGAAGCGCTTCTTGTCCGAAGAAAATAGTCCTCCAAACCGGGAACACCCTATACAAAAATCAGGCATCCCATCAGCAGGTTTGAAGCGGTTTGAGAATTCATACCTAAAACCTGCTTCTCTTGGAGCACATTTTTTACTGGGCCATGTTAAAAACCCACCCTAAATCTTCTTTCCAGAACAGAGTCTTTGAACACTTAAACCATCTTAGTTAGTTAGTATTTGGGTTTAATTTGCTCCGAAAGTATTTTATGGAAACGTTTATGATCTTCCCGAAAAAAGTACATAATGCCAGAGTCTACGTTTCCGGGCCGTAATTGAGAAATCATTGTTTCGGGTTAAAAATATGAAAAATATCGAAATTTCGGTATTTATTCAAATAAGTATTATGTCCCTATTGCGGTTCTCCACTTTTGTAACAGTTTGGTTGTCTTTGATAAATTCACGGGGGGGGAGGAGGCTCAATTGAATGGGAGATAAAGCCGTAATGGTCTTATTGCCCAATCATTGAGAGGTACGGTCATATGTAAAATTTTGCGAAGTGAGAGATATACCCATATTTTTTCCCCAAATGAGAGGCAAACCCATATTTTTCCAGAATATTGTTACGCATGGTGTAAACATTCTGTAAAAGGGAAAATCCTTAGTTATCATTGAAAAACAATTTTTTATTCTTGTGACGCACGCAGGAAAACTTTACTCAGCGAAGCCACCTACCGCGTCCCACTGGAGGAAAAAACCCCTAAGCGCGGCCGAAGGTTTCCAAGCAGAAAAACTTTAGTATGCGAAGCCAGATTTCAATACTTAACTTTAGTAAAAGGGAAAATCATTACCTCTGAATTATAAAAATAAGAAAACTATTAATCAATGTAAAATGGAAAAGTTCTTCAAAACTGAAATGAGAGATAAAGCCATTTCCTAAGCCCATGATGGCTTTGCCTCCCATTCGAATGAAAAAAAAAATAAAAGGCTTCATCTCTCTTTTGAATGGGAGATAAAGCCATCATGGTCTTACCTCCCATGGTATAAAAGCACCCCCCCACCCCCCCAGTAATCTTTTTTTGAAAATCTACCACACTTTTTTGTTGAATGCATATACAAATCCCTACTCTTTTGCTATAGAAACTGTACAATCTTTTAAAATATCTTTCATATCAAATTGTTTTAAAATTTGAACAGCTTGATCCATTAAATTCATGTTAAGCTGATTTTTTCCCTCAATTACGATTTTGAAAAATTTTTGGCAACGAAAAGAGATACCATAATTTTTAAAATAGAAAAACAAATACGTATTACATGCCGGGACTTTATAGCTCAATCGAAAAGTCAACTTAGACAACGGTTGCCAAACAATTATCATAATTTAACAAATACTTACTTTTTTTGTGCAGAAAATACTAATAAATGCAAATTAAGTCTGTGTTCACACTATGAAAGTTTTCTTTCAGAAAGTCTAAGTTTATGGGTGAGAGAAGAGAGAAGAAAAATATGTTATTTTCCTCTGTCACCAAAAAACTCAAACTTTCTGAAAGAAAACTTTCATAGTGTGATCCCAGACTAAGCTAACATTTTAAAGAAGAAATAATTGATTTCACTGTAGATGAAAATTCAACTTTGGAACATCAGCGGCAAAAACAAAATTCATATGAATTGTTAAATAAGAAATCAACACTTGATTTCTGGATAAATGTATATGGATATAAAAATGCATTAAATGAAAATCCATTCAGTGAATGAAATTCTTTTGCAACGAAGTTCTTGGTTTTGCCATTTAGCAACGCGGAAGTAAAAATAGGTTTTTAGTGGTATAAATCTCTTAAAAACGAAAATTCGAAATATAATGACGTTAAATAGAAGAAGAAGATTATTCATTTGATGACGTATTTCATTTGTAAAATTAAATTTTTTATTAAAACTGTTATATAAATTATATTGAAATACTAAATAAAATAATAGACATTTATGCGTCAAGTTCCTTTGATTTTTTGTTATTGTATGGTATCTTTTGTTTGAAAACTTTTTATGCACATACGTATATAAAGACTGAAATATATTTGTTTTAAAGTTTTAATGGCCGTTTTCTCATTAGGCGATTATCTTTTTACCCAACGAAAAACTGCACATTAAGGAAATTTGGTTTTCTCAATGTCTCATTTGCTTCTATTCGGTCGAAAAACTAACCAGCAGCCTTATTCTGTAATTCGAGATAAAGCATTTTGTTTTTTTTTTTCATTTGAATGGGAGATAAAGCCATCATGGCCTTAGCTCACATTAGCAATATTAGAAAATGGCTTTATCTCTAATTTCACTAAAGTTAAGTATTGAAATTTGGCTTCGCATACTAAAGTTTTTCTGCGTGCGTCGCAAGAATAAAAAATGTTTTTCAATGATAACTAAGGATTTTCCCTTTTACAGAATATTTACACCATGCATAACAATATTCTGAAAAATATGGCTTTATCTCTCACTTGCGAAAAAAATATGGCTTTATCTCTCATTTCGCAAAATTTTAAATATGATTGGGCAATAAGGCTATTATGGCTTTATCTCCCATTCAATTGAGCAATAAAGCCATCATGGCCTTATCTCACATGGTTTTAAAGGGGGGTGTTATATACCGCTAAAAAGTAGTTGTGTTATTTGCAGTTAAATTTTATTTTTTTTAAATTCGGTGAAAATCGAAAACGCAATGGAGAAATCGTATGTATAAATTTTTGTAATAACTTTTTCGGTTTTCTTAAAAACTTTTATTAGTTTGAAAATAAAAACGAAAGCTCAATTTGAGTTATGAGAAGAGTTTATAGTGGAGTTAAATAGTTTGGGACCACGACAAGAACTTTTTTAAACAATTATAATCTTCTTATCAAATTATAATATTCTTGGCACAGGTTTGGATACACTACAAGGCAAGTATAAAGAAAAAACTTGCCAACAATAAAAGAAACATTCAAGCGACAGGGGAAGGCCTATCACAAGAAGTTTCATTAAATCGCCTTGAGGATACTGTTTCGCAGCTCTTGTATTGCAAGTCCGGCCAAGTATTTGGTGTTGAAAATATTCCACCATCAAGTGGTAATTTTACTGAGTCAGTTATAATAATAATACAACCAGCAGATTGGCCAATAGCTACCCTCAACCAGAAGAAGAACTCATCAGGCACAAGAAAGTTTCGTTACTTATTAGAAGTTCTAACTTGGCACTGGGAAGTTCAAGAGGGTTGGAATTATCACGAATTTGTCTTCTTGTACGTAGCGCATCTATACAAAAGTTTTCCTTTTCATAATTATAATATAAATTGACACTAATATCAATTTTAAATATGTACTTTTTATTCAACACAACAATTAAAACAAGTAAGAAAGTACAGTCGGTCAAGCCCGACCATATTATACCCTACACCACAGTATTTAAAAACACATCATGCTTATGTGTCCATATAAATATGGATTTATCTATGTTTATAAACTTCATGAAAATTGGTTTGAAAGTTTGTGAGAGGCAGAAATTGCCCCTACCTCCCCTTGTGATCCTATTTTTGAAAAACTGTATAGCTAATGTGTCCCTATAGATATGGATCTATCTATGTTTTAAATTTCATTAAAATCGGTTTGAGAGGCAGAAATTGCCCCTATCTCCCTTTGTGGTCCTATTTTTAAAAAAATGCATACCTTCTGTGTCCATATAGATATGGTTCTATCTATGTTTTAAATTTCGTTGAAATGGGTTTGATAGTTTCTGAGAAGAAGAAATTTCCCCCTATCTTCCCTCGTGGTCCTACGATTCGGCCCATTTTCAATAGGCTTGGTCCTTGTGCCAATAAGAACCTATGACCTAAATTTCATCAAATTATCTCCAAAATTGCGACCTATACTTTGCGCACAAGGTTACATGGACAGCCAGCCAGCCAGCCTGCCAGCCACCCGGACGGACATCGTTAGTTCGACTCAGAAAGTGATTCTAAGACGATCGGTATACTTTAAGGTGGGTCTAGGACCAATATTTTAAGGCGTTACATACATCAGCACAAATGCATAATACCCTCTCCACTATTGTGGTGTGGGTAAAAATACTTTTAGTTTAAAAAATTAGTTAATTTTATAAAATTTTCACTTGTCAAACGTTTTTTTTAAAGTTGGCAAATCGATATTTTAAGTTGGCAACTTTATAACAAACTCAACTAAAAACAGTTGGGTATCAATCACTATAGCTAAAATGAGTTTGGTTGTGCATAAGTTGGGTTGACTCCAACTCGACCAAACTGAGTTGAGTTGAGAACCGCAATAGGGGCATTAATTAATGTGGTCATCAATAGACAATTATCGATAAAAATGTTGGCACGAGGGCATAAGTGGGCGTGCCACAAAGTAGATTTATTTATATCTTAAGTACGATAGGAAAACAATTTTCAATATTCGGTACACATAGCCGCACAAAAAAAATTCTCCAAAATTTTTCACCAATTAAAGCATTAATTAAAAATAATATCGGTCTTAATTACAAATTCAATCAAGTGAATTAAATGTTTAATCAAGACATTTAAACGTTTAATCATGTGAATTAAACATTTGATTGATACTATTATATTGTTTACTGGTGCAAATTTAATTAATTTTTTAATTAATATCAAAATTGAAATCCATTTTTATTTTTTTCTGTGTGGGTTATCAATGCACAACCGCTTAAGTGGAGAATTGGACGTGACACCTCTAGTACAAAGACATTATAGGTAACTGTATATCGCTAAAACGACATGAGCCAAATTTTCCAAATCTATCTATATATATAAAATAGGATGTGTGTATGTATGTATGTATGTATGTATGTATGTATGTATGTATGTATGTTTGTATGTTTGTATGTATGTATGTATTTATGTATGTATTTATGTATGTATGTAACGTATGGACTCCAAAACGGCTGGGCCGATTTTGATGAAATTTTCAGGGAATCTTCAGAATATTCAGGCGGGTGACACTGTGAAGTCTGATTTTTGATTTTCGCCGGAGGGGCGTGGCAAAATCCAATTTTCATATTGCACTACCAATGACTTCTAATTAATTTGGACGATTTTTTCTTTAAAATGATCGCCATGGTCCAGCTTAGATTTATACGAAAAGACAATTTCCATCGATTTGAAAAATGTTTCTTTCAAATGTTCGTATTAATCCATTTTTCGTTTTCATCAAAAGAAAAATGTACCACGCCTACTTTTACGCTTACTTTTTCTATTAAGCGCATAACTTGAGAACGGCTTGACCGATTTGGACGATTTTTTCTTTAAAATCATCGCCATGATCCAACTTAGGTTTTACGTAAAGAAAATTTTGCCCCGCCCACTTTAACGCCCACCTTTTTTTGATTTACCTAAAATCAGAAAACGGCTCCATCGATTTGACTAATTTTTCTTTCAAATGTTCGTATCTTTTTAATGGATTTTAAAAATCGAACGCAAACATTTTTCCTTAATTTGGACAGGACAGCGTCTGTCAGGGCAGCTAGTAAGATATAAGCATCCTAATTATTAATACACAACACCTAACGAAATGTTGTCGGAATTGGTGAAGTGGGCGTGTCACAAAATAAATATATTTTTTATATAAAGAATGGTATTTAAATCTGTTGTTATCGTACCATAGTGTAGGATATGTAACATTTGGCATAGCCGAATATAGCACTGTTACTTGTTTTAAACTAATATTTTTTTTTTGCGAAATAAGAGATTTTATTTATATTTCTTTCTGAAATAAAAAATATACAAAATAACTAAATATGCACAAACAAAACAGGTAAAACTTAAACTTTTGATATCTTATCTTTGCAATTGAACCTATAAAACTGATATACTTTTAAAACTATTTAAATTAACAGCAAATGTTACATTAACAATACTTTTTGCAACTAATTCTACCATTTATCACTTATAATACAAGATAAGAGCAGTTTTTTTTTTCAATAATTTAAATCGGTAAATTTAAATTTCAATGGTATATTGGGCATATTAATCAACAGACTTTTGAAGGCATTTTCAGTGGGATAATTAAACTCAATGTTGTAGTTACGGACCAGACGAGCAATGCCCAACTCCATTTCCATCTCGACAATACGACGGCCAATACAACTACGAGGTCCAAAGCCAAATGGTAAATGTAGAAAAGGGGTACTAGGCTTTAGTGCTTGAGGGCATTCAGAGCTATTTTCAGTTCCATTACTGGCTCTTAGCCAACGTTCTGGTAAAAATTCGTCTGCACGAGGATAATGATTGCTATCACGTGTCAAAGCGATAGAACATAATGACACTTGTGTGCCCTTGGGCACCCGGTAGCCACTTATGACGACATCTTTGACTGGAACACGAGCATTGCCAACTGCTAAGGGATATATGCGTAGAGACTCTTTAATGCAGGCCCTTAAATAGGGCATATTTTTCATAGCTTCCTCATCAAACTCGGAATCTTTTTGGGGTAAAACTTTCATAACTTCTTGGCGTAGTTTCTCTTGCTTGTCAGGGTTTTTCGCTACGCAAAGCAATAAACCAGTAAATGTGGAGGTGGTCTAAAAAAGGTTACCAGTATTATTACAAAAATTAATAATATTAAGGAATTTTCAGGCTAAATACCGTATCCACACCCGCCATTAACATATCCATGGCCATTACCGTAGCGATTCTTCGATCTATCATTGTCAGTTTTTCCAATACACTTTTCTCGCTATCTGGCTTTTCTGGTACACCATTTTTACGTTCCTCTTCCAAACGCTCAATGGCTTCGTTGACATATGAACTGGTTACATCTACAATTTTATCTAAACTTTTCATCATTTTCTTAAATGTCGGTGTTTTATAATATTTCCAAATGGATGGTTTGAATTCAATTTCCAACGAATACATAAAGAAATTATTAAGAGCTTGAAAAAGTTCTTTAGCCTTGGGATTATCACGATTCTTAAGGATTAGGCCCAATTGTTTGTCCAAGGCCACAACAGAAACTGATTCCAAGGTCCAGCGATTAATTTCTTCTTCAAAGGTTTCCGGAACTTCGAGAGTTTGGGGATCTCGTATTTGGCGAATTCTTAAAAGAATAAAATATTTGTTAATTGCAAAACAAAAACAAGTAAGAAAGTATTGTCGGTCACATGATAAGATTCATGTAGAAATTCTTCCTGCCGAATATTATTTATGGGTCGATTACGGATAGCAACACAACTGAAGTTGAGTTGCCAGCAGCGAAATTAGGCAACGCCGCTCATGTTAAAATATACAAAACAATTTTTTTTTGACAAAAGTACGAAAAAACAGAAGTAAGGAAAAAACATGTAAAATCAATTAAAATGGATAATCATTCAGGAAAGCAAATTTCGATCTACCAAATGTTAGAATACAATTTGGTTTAAGGATTGATGTTTGACTATTGACGTCAGCAGTCGTCGATGGCTGCGAGTGTAAGACGGCAAATCCATCTGAGGAGATTGAGTGGTTGCAATCGAAACATGTCATGGTAACCTGCCGGCTGGGGTTCGAGCCACGTCAAGAATGAAAAATTATCAATAACAATTTTAATTAATTTTCATGTTGTAAAATTCCTTTCTTCATAAAAATAATTTAATGAAAAATTAAATTTCATGAACTTAAGCCTAATTAAAAATATTAAAAAATTTGGATTAAAAACCATAAATAGTTCAACAAAATAACCACAATAATAATTTTTTTTTTTTTTTTATATTTTAACATGAGCGGCGTTGCCTGATTTCGCATCTGGCAACTCAACTTCAGTTAAGTGGTCATCCGTAATCGACCCATTAGATATTCACCCTTATTGTGTTTGGCGTATTTAAAATACGCCTACGACTGTTTGGTAATAGATTAAAGAGAACGTGAAATTTCACGTTCTCTTTAATCTATTACCAAACTGTCGTAGGCGTATTTTAAATACGCCAAACACAATAAGGGTTATTGTCTTCATCTTCATGGAATTTGTTTGCCTTTAAGTGATTTTAGGAGACCTTCTGTTAAGTTTGGAACTGCCAGCACAACATTTTCTCATGTCATAGTAGCTATCGTAAAAGTCGTTGTTGCCAATATTTATGTTTATATTAAGATTGATAAGCTATTTTTGGGAATAGTATTTGTATGGATCGGTTCCAATTAAATTTGCTAAGATAATTTTGATTGTAATAAAACATGTTTGGACCAAACAAACTAAAATTATAAGATGATTTATGGTCACAAAATAAACTTGTACAGGGGCCTTTTGAAATAATGGACCGATTTGTCCCATTTGTCCTTGTGCTAATTAGAATCTATGTATATAATTTAAACAAGACATCCAAACAAACATTTTCCTGACACAAACAATATTTGGCTAGAAACTAATCAAAATTATCTTTTCTTTCCACACTTACCTTTCTACGAATTCCTTATTGACTTGTGACATTTTGCGTAAATACAAACGAACATTTTTGGGTTGCATCATAACGGGATTGACAGCTGAACGAAAACTGCCCCAGGTCTCACCTTGTCTAAAATTTTAATATAAAATGCCATTAAAAACTCTTCTAAATAAATATAGATTTTAAAGATTAAGTGGATTATTGCTTACGTTGATATAAGACCCTCAACTCCCTGAAAAAAATCGGCTCGATGTACATGACGATGATATTGCAAAGCTTCGGAACCCGGACGAATTGGCCAAATGCCCTCGTTACGTAAAACCTTTTCAAAATCTTCAACATTATAAGTGATTACAAATTCTTTGCGACCAAAGAAGCCTGGCAAACGGGACACGTTGCCAAAATCTTTCTTGAAAGCGAGCAGGAGTTGTGTGGAATCTGCATTGGCGTACTTGCCACCCGGTAAAAATTCTCTTAGAAACCTAAAACTATTTACAGTGGGAATTTCTTCGTAGGGCTTAGCATTTTCCCATTCCTTATTGGCCAAAATTTCGGAATTATCGTCTTTTTCAAGAGCGGTGGCCGTAGATTGAAGGCGTAACTAAGTAAAATTATTGTTTTAGATATAATTTTTGTTGTTTTAATTAACATTTTTTTTTTTGTTTACTTACTGAAAATATTTTCTGTTGTTGTTGTTGTTGCTGTTTTTCTAATAACAATTTAAATGTTTTTGGTTTATTTAAATTAAAACTATTATTATTAATGATGCAGCATTTTTTTAATTTAAACATTTTGCCCGAACTAAACTAAACAACTGGCGATCTAAAGTCTCAATTCTATACTGAGTGAAATATTTGAAATATTATTAAACAAATTTCGTATTAATTTTAATAAAAAAAGCTTTTTACTTTTTAAATAGTTGGAGAAATTATTAATCATTTTATATTTGATTATTGTAACAATTCTCTTATCTGACTGATGAATTGAACGTCTGTCCGGCCAATATCTCATAAAAGCTTTTTCTACTTTAACAGGGTGGCGCATAAGTAACGCTATGATTTAATAAGTGCATGAATTTTTTGTTTACGTTTTGGTGGGTGTTTTTTTTTAGAAATAATTTTGAAAGTGGAGAAGTTTATGATGAAAAGACTCAGCACAGAAGAATGAACAAAACTATATTTTTTTGAAAACGACGAACAAGTTGCGGTTAATGCAAACAGCATTCCATATCGGCCAATGATTAAACATTTGTTAAGGCCCCAGGTAAAGAGTAATCGAGAAGTTTAGTTCCCATAAGATGGAGCCAGAGCTTGCCCAACGAACTACCAAGTGAGTACGCTGGTACCTGTACTTCAAAGAAAAGTTATGGAAAATGCTCTGGATAAGCACGTCAGGTCGAAGCAAACATACCCTGCAAATAAAATTGGACCACCTGATCCATTTTGATAAAATGGACTACTCCATGGACTGGTCCGATGTAATGCAAGCATGGACCATCTCATTGTTAAAAAGTGTTTGTAGTGAGACGACATGTCTTCGTTTTTTAACGACATGCTTTCGTTTTAAAACGACTTTAAAACTAATCCTCTTGAGTATACCATGGAATTGTTTAAAAACTACTCCTTAGTGATCCAAAGGTGGGTTAAATGGTCCTCTCCTAGGACATTGTAATAATAAATAGACCATGTTTTTTCCATACGTTTGGGTTACTTTTGGACTAATCCTGGTCCCTTGTGGGCTACTCTTTACACGCGTGTTTGGACTGGTCCTTTTATTTGCAGGGTAGTGCATTATTTGAAAGATATTCCCCAATATTCATAAACGACTATTTATGTAACTAAATTTTATTTAAAAATTTTTATGGAACAGTTGTGTATTAAAACTTTTTTAAATTAAAAATATTTTTATGTATTCAGCAGATTATCTTCAAAACATAATGTGAATAAATTTCCAAACTATAATCTTATTTTATTAAATGCCAACACGAAAAAAGTTTTTTATTAAATAATTTAGAATTTTACTTATGCGCCACTCTGTAGATCTGGCTGTTTTTAGTCAAATTTTGTTATGAATGCTTAGATGTACACAATAGAGAAAAACATGTTTCTAACAGGGCAAGTTTTTACATGCACAAAACAAAGAAATTAAAAGAATCAAAGAGAGAAATACCACAAACTTTAGAGAAACAACGTAAATTACTTGACGTTGTTTTTAGTAAAATGTTCAATTTTTGTGTTCGTTGATAACATTTTTATTAATTAACATAAATTGGTTTTTTTTCAGCATAAATTGACAAGCACTAATTGAATTATTTTTAATTTAAACTATTTAATATAATCGTGAACAATAAAATAAAATAAAAATACAAGAAAAGGACAAAAATATATGTACTTATGTATGTACTACACATAGAAAAAAATCAATTTAAAATCGTTGAAAACAAGGTTGATTTTACATTTTTAGTGGTTTTGCTTTATAGTTACTTCATGTTAATTTAACATGATTTTGCAATAACCTGCGAACAAAATTTTTTTCTTTTAAAATAACTATAGTTCATGTTAATTTAACATTGCATTAAAGTTAGAGCAAAATGTCATTTATATTGAAATAATCCGAACCACGTTGAATGAAAGTTATTTCAAGTTGAAACAACGTGAATTTCATGTAGAATCAAATTAGTTGGAGTGTGATATTACAGTGTGAAGAAGCTTCAGAGACAACATATGCATTTATTTAAGAATAATTCAAAACACTTAACCCTGTAACACATGTTTCACTTATTTTGTATTTCCCTTTGTTAAAAGAAACATCAGCATAATGGCCTGATATGGTTTTCGTCATCATGTTTATTTAACAAAATAAACTTTTGATTATACCCACACCACAATAGTGGAGAGAGTATTATGCATTTGTGCTTATGTGTGTAACGCCTTAAAATAGTGGTCCTAGACCCACTTTAAAGTATACCGATCGTCTAAGAATCACTTTCTGAGTCGAACTAACGATGTCCGTCCGGCTGGCTGGCAGGCTGGCTGGCTGGCTGGTTGTCCATGTAACCTTGTGCGCAAAGGAGATAATTTGATGAAATTTGGGTCATAGGTTCTTATTGGCACAACGACCAAGCCTTTTGAAAATGGGCCGAATCGTAGGACCACGAGGGAAGATAGGGGGAAATTTTTTCCTCTCAGAAACTATCAAACCGATTTCAATGAAATTTAAAACATAGATATTACCATATCTATATGGGCACATTAGCTATTCAGTTTTTCAAAAATAGGACTAAAAGGGGAGGTAGGGGCAATTTCTGCCTATCGCATACTTTCAAACCGATTTTCATGAAGTTTATAAACATAGATAAATTCATATTTATATGGACACATAAGCATGATGTGTTTTTAAATACTGTGGTGTAGGGTATCATATGGTCGGGCTTGACCAACTATACTTTCTTACTTGTTTTAATATAAAACAGGTTTTTATAGATTCAATATTAAACAATGTTATTTAAACAGTGAATAAAATTTAATAAACGTGGTTTAGGGGTATTTTAATATTTTTCATTAAAAATTTAATTGAAATAATGATACATTTTAAATTTTTGCAGAAATTAACTATGATTCTCAATCAACATTTCGCCATGTTAATTTAACATTTTTATATTTTCTGTGTGTAGGGTGATCAAACGGTTATTATTCGACCGGTTTTTATCGGCTATTTAAGTTTTGCCCATGCCAGTTGTATCGAATAAACCAGTTATTTTGTATGAGAACCTGGTTATTTTCATAATGTGTAATTTATATAGGTTTTCCTTACTTTTGTTGTAAATGTACCCGTTATTTAAGTATTTTTCTAATTGTAATATCCGTCAAACTTAAACTTTTTATAAAGAATGTCAAAAGAAAATGTAACAAAAGTCAAAAAACATTACGAACGATGTAAAGACAAATCGGCTATAACAGCTTTTGTGAAAACAATTCAAAATACTACAGTGACAATTTTCAGTTAAATAGTAAATAACAGTTTATATCAGAGTATTCCATCTCTCTGATATTTCATCTCTGAAGATATTTCGAACGCGATTTTATAGACAGGGTTGAAGTTCCCTAAAATGATAAGTTGCAAAGGTTCTTCGACGTCACGACTTATTAATAACCTTTAATTACTCCATAAGCTTGAAATAAATGTGCGCCAAATAAAACTTGACTCCGTTCTAAGTAGTTCCTACGAGGCGACAAATAATACTTTAATAAAATACGCTGGCAAAAATTAATCAGTGGGGGAAATATTAGCGGTTTGTGTAAAAAGATCTTAAGTAGTTCTAGCGTATCTTCATGCTAAAAACTACACGCAAAGAAATAACATGGTTGTGGTTAACATATTCTAAGAGCAAAATATTATGATAAGATTCATGATTGAAGCCACCATATTAATATTATTATTGAATCATAGTATGACTAAATATATTCGTAATATGACATCATAATATTTTTCTCTTAATCATATTATTATTCTGTTAATCATACTAAGTTAAGAAGTAATCAATTTATTGTCATGTTAATCATAATAAGCTAAGAAATAAATCATATTATTGTCATGGCAATCATAAATAATAAATTAAGAAGCAATCACATTATAATACATTTCATAACTGTCATAAAAATATAAAATAAATTAAAATTTTCATCGATTTTTTATTTTGTGGCTTTATAAATTTGTAAATCAAATAGCGGAGTTCAATATAAGGCTTGCAAAAGAGCAAATGCAAAATCACAGAGATTTCGTGATATTTTATAAAAGTGATACGATATTTCTGTGGTTTTCATGGGCCACCGCGTATGTACTTTCCGTTTTTGAGATGTTGATGCCATATTTTAAACGTTCTAAACATTTTTGAAAAATATGGATTAATTCCGATTTTTTAACGTAGTGGAAAAGTTTAAAAAGTGTAATACCTTGTCCATAGTTTGATCTAGAATGATTTTTCGGCTCTCATGAAAAATGTGTTTTAAGACATACGCGGTTGCCCATGAAATCCGCAGAAATATCGTATCACTTTCGGACAACAATTTCATTGATTTTAAATTTTCCTAATCTTTCTTCTTATTTTACATTCACTGGAGGGAATGAAAATTTCATGGGAACAAAAATTCCACTTGTTACTCACGATAGGGGTGTATTTGTTTTTATTCAAATTAACAGCCTGTTCATCGATTTCGAACGGTAACGTTCGACATCGTCAAACAGGCATACAGGAAAAATTATTGCCGAATTATTTTCAAACAAACGTTTGTTTGAAAATTTTTTTGATTTCTACAAATTTTTTTACTGATTCAATTAATATTTTTGTTTGATTTTTATTTAACGAACAAAAATGTTGACAACTATTCAAAAATATAATACACGCGTTATTGGTTTCAAGTTTTCATAATTTTTTATGAAATATTAAACGTTCCTTAATGTTGTCGTTTTTTGAATTTTTTTATTTGATCGTAAGCAACACTTCTTCATGTGAAATATAAGAACTACAACAAAAACACATGCAGTCTATTTTTGGACGCTTTAAAAAAGTACAGCAATAAGAAAAATGATAAAAAAAACCTGACGAGGTTTGTAGTAAAAAAAAACAACAAATACAATAGCAGGTAAAACAACGTTTCACTCTTTTTAAACAACAGCAACAACAACAACATTATAAGAAACAAAATAAATTTTTGGTTGGTTTCAAAGTTGTTAAAAAAAAGAACGAAATCCCGTATTTAATTTTTTCAAACTGTTTACTTTAATACAACAAATACAAAAATGAAATGATGACGAAAAACATATCGAGTCGGTCTGCCGCATGAGTGATGAAGAAAAACATTGTGTGTATAAATAAGACTACGTTCACAAATTATTCCAACAAAAAATTTGTTTCAAAGCCAAGCGGCCGCTCTGCTCTTCTTCATCTTCTCCAGCAATGCTTGCTTGTGTGCGCGTCATTGCTTGTGCAAAAACTTTTTTGTTTGATTCAGAAAAATTATTTGTTTGAAATTTATATGAATTTCAGGTAACCTTTTGTTTGATCAGTTAAATTATTTGTTTGAAAAAATCGGTGTTTTTTTCAATAAACAAAATGCAAATAAATTGTTTGAATATGCGAATTTGTTTATAGGACCGAATTCAGATAAAAAATTGTTTGATTCTACAAATTTTTTGTTTGAATTCGAAAAATAATTTTTTCTGTGCACTATTAAATTTATAAAATGGATCAACACAAACATCGCTGTTTCTTTCTAGTTGCAAGTATTTCAATAAAGGAATGCAGGCGGTAACATTTGTTTTAGAAATTTCAGAATTGACTAAAAAGTTGCTATCACTTCCATGGTCTAATGCTGAAGTAGAGAGGGTGTTTAGCCAAGTAAACATCGTTAAAAGTAATCTGTGAAATCGGTTACATTAAGCAACCGTTAATTCGATTTTATCCATTAGGTAAATATTTTTACCATAACAATGCAATATTTATACCACCACCACAATAGTGGAGAGGGTACTATGCGTTTGTGCTGATGTCTGTAACACCTTAAAATATTAGTCCTTAGCCCACCTTTACGTATACCGATTAACTCAGAATCACGATGTTTGTCCGGCTGGCTGGCTGTCCATGTAAACCTTGTGCGCAAAGTACAGGTCGCAATTTAGAGATTATTTGATAAAATTTGGTACAAAGGTTCTAATGTGGTGTAGGGCATCATAAACTCGGGCTTAACGGACTTTACTTTCTAACTTGTTTTTTATTGTAGATCTGGACTCAAAAGGTTGGGTAAATGTTGTCGTGATTAGGGATGGGCAAATTGAAAAATATATCGATATATATCGAATCGGTATTTTTTAAGAGTATCATTATATATTATTTCAAAAATATCGATGTATCGATATATCGAACGTATTTTGCTGAAACTTACCAAATTAAGAAATTTAATATAATCATATTATTATTCCAAATATATATAGGCACAAATATGGTTCCAAAACCGCATAAAATAAATCTTTTCAAGTTCGTTTGACTTTACTATTTTAATTAGAAATCTGCAATGTGAAAACCCCACTTTTTTCTTAATTCTTCTTATAAATGCTAATCTTTACATGCAGTCTACAACTGACATGAAATGCTTAACATTGACACTAATATGACGTTAGTGTTAGGTATCGACTCATCAATTTAGTCTGTGTTCATACGGCTCATGTCTTATTGACAAGATTGCTACTTTATAGGCGAGAGTGAGGAGGGGAAAAGAAACGAGTACACAAATGCATGTACTGTCTTTACTGACTTAGAGGTTTTCTCATGTTATAGCACGGTTGTTAATGCAAATGTTTTAACAACCCTTTTATAACAGCAAATCATGTCAGTTGTAGACTGGGAGTTATAGATCTTCATACTAGTTATAAACTGGGTTAACATTGCAAATTTTCGAAAAGGGTTACAAAAAAGGGATTTTCCAGGAAACGGGGTCAAAAAAAGGGTATTTCAATAAAAGAAGTGTCATGTTTTTAATAAGCAGTATTTCCCATTTGAATGAACATAATAAGACCAAGTTTTTTTATAAGCAAACAAAAAAATAATATTTCAGGTAAGAAGAGCTCAAAAAACTTAATTTTTTTAAGGAATGGTCTGTCCTGTTTTAAACACCTGACAAAAAGTTTATTCTGTATCATTATGGCTAATTTTTTCATACTTTTTATGTATGAATGTTATGTTTATGTTTTGAATAACACATGCTACTGTTTAAGAGAGCAAAACACCAAATTGCAGTTTTTTAATAAAATGTCAAATTTTTGTTTTAAAAAAAAACCACAAAAAAAAATTACAAATATTTATATGAGTTATGTTTGCTTTTAGGGAAATTGTACTTTACTATCAAAAATCAACGAGAAGAAAGCATGGAATTGTTAGTTTATACTTTGAGTCTGTTCCATATCAAGCAATGCTTATTTCGAAAACATTTGTTTAGCCCTTCTGTTCCACAGTGTTGACAAAGAACAAAATGTGAGAGCTATTTCCAAAAAAGGGTCAAAAAGTGTCACAAAATAGGTGATAATGATACAAAAGTATAATTTAAAAAAAGGTCATAAAAGGTATCAACACCGTCGAAAAAGGGTCCAATTGATACTTTAGTATCACAACGGTAACACTGGTTATAAAAAACATATGATGCATGCAGTGATGCCAATTCTTAAAAAATGCATATTGTTTAAAAAACGTCTAAAATTTTGAGTTTTTAATGAAGACTGACTTTAAAAAATATCGAATTCGATAGTCGTATTTCAATATCGGTACATCGATATATCGGTATTTTTAATATCGGCGATATATGTATATCGATTATTCTTTTTAAAAATACCGATATTTTGATATATCGATATTTTTTGCCCATTCCTAGTCGTGATAATGATTTACCTTAAAATTATTTAAAACTTATGATTATTTGAAACTAATGAGTGATTCCTATGAGATGAACAATAACGACATTGAATTTTTCGATGATTTAATTCTTTAATATTAATTTATTTTAATATTAATTTGCGTTTAGTCTTATTTAACAAATTAATCTTAACTCACAATTTCATCGTAAACAACTTTAAATAATTAAGGCCCCTATTACTGTTCACAATCAACTCAGTTGAGTTGCAATTTCTGTATTTTTGTATTATGGTTTACAACTTTCCTACACAGAAAAAATTATTTTACCAATTCAAACAAAAAATTTGTAGAATCAAACAATTTTTTGTCTGAAATCGGTCCTATAAACAAATTCGCATATTCAAACAATTTATTTGCATTTTGTTTATTGAAAAAAAACACTGATTTTTTTCAAACAAATAATTTAACTGAATCAAACAAAAAGTTTACTAAAATTCATATACTAAATTTCAAAATCAAAAAACAAAGGTTTTTGCACAAGCAATGATGCGCACACAAGCAGGCACTGTATTAGAAGATGATGGCAGAGAGAGCAGAGCGGCCGTCTGGCTTTGAGACTAATTTTTTTGTTGGAATAATTTTTGAACGAAGTCTTTTTTATACACACAATGTTTTTCGTCATCACTCACTGTTGCTGTATCTTTTCCTTTGCTAATGAAGAAGATATGTAACCCAAAAACGGCGACAGACCGACTCGATATGTTTTTCGTCATCATTATATTTTTGTATTTGATGTATTTAAGCAAACAGTTTGAAAAAATTGAATACGGGATTTTGGTTTTTTTTAACCAACTTTGAAACCAACCAAAAATTTATTTTGTTTTTTATAATGTTGTTGTTGTTTCTGTTGTTTAAAAAGAGTGAAACGTTTTTTTACCTACTATTTTTTTTGTTTTTTTTTTTTACTTCAAACCTCTTCATCTTTCTTACTGTTGTACTTTTTTAAAGTGTCCAAAAATAGACTGTATGTGTTTTTTGTTGTAGTTCTTATATTTCACATTAGGAAGTGTTGCTTACGATCAAATAAAAAATGCAAAAAGACGACAACATTAAAAAGCGTTAAATATTTCATACAAAATTATGAAAACTTGAAACCAATTACGCGTGTATTATATTTTTGAATGGTTGTCAACATTTTTGTTGGTTAAATAAAAATCAAACAAAAATTATTTTTTTGGTCACCAAGTTTTGGCAACACTGATACTGACACTATAATTTTACAATTATTTGTAAGGGGATATTGTGTTTCTCTCCCTATCAAAACTGCTTACCAGTAAGCTCCATTTTTTACTGAGTTGTTACGGTTTAAGGCGTAAATTTCAAATGGAAATATGATTAAAACAATGGAGGATAAAAGTTAATGAGCAAAAATGTTATATTAAAATCAATAATCAAATAATACCTGAACATTCGCATGCATGTAAAATAGAGGCGAAAAAATTAATCAAATGAAAGTTAAAACCACAACTCTACCTTAAAGCCTATCTAGAGCTACGGTATTCACCTATGAGGCTCTGTCTCGGCCTCTAATATGGAACAAATTTAAAGGCGCCAAAATAAACTTCTTCGAATAATCAAATATCGACAAGGATCTCAATGTGTCATTAGTTAAAACTATGATTACGTAAAATATTTAAAAAGGCTTGCACTGACCCAAATTCACTAGCTCGTAATATTGTTAAGGAGAAAGGATATTGCACAGATTCTGTGAAGGGAAACATTTTCTTTCGGCAATGGCAGGACCAAGGTATATTTATAGCAGGTAGCCGCGAGATTACAACAATTGTACAATAAACAATAGGGCTTTTTATTGTTGTTTTGTGATACGAACTGTCAAACAGCAAAGGAGTTGAAAAGAGACAAAAAAGACAAAAGATAAAGACAAAAAACCTTGTTTACATGTTTACTATACAACATTTGACAGTTTGTATCACAAAACAGGAAAATAAAAAATAACCAGCTGGCTTTCCGAAACAACCTGCTATAAATATACCTTGGGCAGGACATAAAATAACTTTTTTGAATAAGATTTAATTAATTATTGTATTTCATATTTATTATATGTATTTAGAGAGAGAAAAAAAAATTTTTTTAATGTGGACACCTCCAACAAACTAGAAATACTTCTCTAAAGGTATAAGTTGCCTTGATCCGAACCTGGCATTCGATACTATCGTATCGAATAAACTATCGAATTTTTTTGCATACGATAGACACTGACGTATCGAATGAAAACTCGATAAATGTAATGTCGAGTTAGTCGATATCGAATGCTATTATTTCAAATTCAATACATTTCATTCGATATCGAGTTTCATGATACTAATTGGGGGAATTAATATTTAAAAAACCTGAAAGTTCTGCCAATTACTTTTAATAAAAGTGTTTGGCCTTTGTTATATCTTGTGCCTTCTCTGAGATAACTAAACATGAAGTTTGAAATTTTTTTTCGATTTTTCTTTATATTTATGGTATTTTCGACATTTTTTTTTTATAAATTTGACTTAATTTTTGTGTGCTTTTTACTAACGAACATTTTAATCATGGTTTGGTTAAGTGAACAATATTATTGTCACCGGGAACCAACCGTATTATTTGTTATGGTTAAATGTGAAAATAATTTGTTTACCACTAATAATATTTTTTTGGTCGTAAATTAACCATAGTATTTTCCTCTTTTCCAAGAGCAACATGTCATGGGTTCAGAAATAACCAAACTATTATAAGTGTTAAACTTTTCTTTGTGTTTATTAACCATAACATGTTTGGAGGCAACCATTTTATGTTTGTGGCTTCTTGATAAAATACAACGGTGACAATAATATGGTTGAATTATCCATAATATGTTTAAAAATGATCGTTAATAAAAGGCTTTTTTTGTGTTGATTAAAAATAAACAAAACTTTTTATTCGATTTTTATCGCGACACGAATTAAAGGAAGAAGTACATATCACGCGTTAGTGCGCGCGCGCTCTGTCGCCTTCTGTCAAAAAAGTTAAACAAGTGTATTTTCATAGATCAAGCTACATGCAAAATATTTTGACGCGTTTGCGCCAGAAAGTTGGTTAACTTTGAACTTTTTAACGCGTTGTGTATTTTTGACAAGTAATCAGCTGACAATAAAAAGAATAATTTAACAAATTTGTGAATCATAAAAGAAAAACTTATTGAAGAGCTTAAGAAACATACAATATTTATATTAAAAGAATAAATTCAATAAAATAACAAAATCTTGATATACTTTCGAACCCGTTTTTAATGCACAAATAAGTAAACACATAAAAAACAGCTGACAGGAATGGCTTTTGTAACGCGTGTTGTGTAACTTGCAATTTTTTACGCGCTAAAGTTTTTAAACGCACGATATCTTAAGGCCGGCCCAATTAAGAAAATGAAATAACCGCTAATAAAAAAATTTCCAAAAAAATAAAAAAAATCCCAAGTTGCAGAGAATCAAGTATTTTCTGCTCTTTGGTATAACGACACCGTCTTCTCTTACTAAAACTTTTCTGCGTAGCCGGCCTTCGGACAGGTGCACAATGTTGCCGCAGAACAATAATGGTGTTTTCTTTTTTGACAATAATGTTCCATATATGCTACCATTCGTGCGGGTTTTTGTTCCATTCTAAAAATATATGCAAAAATGTTAGAAGTGGTCGTTTTCCTTTCTAAACATGTTGCAACAATAAATGGCAAATTTGTTCCATTTATTACCCGCAGTTATAACTGAGTGTGAGATAATACACTTTTTTGCATCTGCGTAAAGTACTTTTTTATGCAAGCAAGTATTTTTTTTCTTGTGTTTGCGGACAATTTGCGTTATATTGGGATTTTTAGTTATATTGTGATGGATATAAAAACTTTTTGTTTTTCGTTTGTTTTACTTTTATTATATTTTTTTTGTCGCAAAATTTTTAACAACAGCTGACATTAATTATTGAAAATTAGTGCTGTTAACGCTTATTGGAATTGTAAGAAAATTTAATGTTGAAAATTGCTACAAGCGTGGTGAATATCGCTTTTAGTACAAACTTTGCATTCAATATTTAACACGCTAAGTACACATTAGTGTTGAGTGTAAAACGTAGCTATTATCTTGTTCCATTGTAATTTAGAAAAATGTATCACTTTGTAAGGGTTCGTGTAACCTAATAAATATTATACAACTATAATGCATCATTATTTTTTAGAAAAGAAAACACCATAAGATAGAAAAATGTCAATTTGTTAATGATTCAAAACAAATCAGTTAGTTTGGTTATTGTTTTGGAATTAATTACCAATTTGACAGAATTATATACCGACTTGGGCTATAAAACTTTAAGACTCGGGAAGTACTGGTTTTCTAAAAATAAACTTTTTAGCTAATTTTTTCACATTTTTGCTCATTTCTTAGCCATTTATTAAGATTTTAAGTAGAAAAATTCTCGAAAGCATTACCAACTGATAGATCATATGGAGGGCTCAGAGCTGAACCGAACCAAGTCATAAAATACATCACGTATATGTATTTAAAATCTGGTGCGAAAATCACCGCAAAATTTAACTCAATCCAGTTCTGTAATGGTGTAAATCAAAAACAGTTTCGTTCCTACGGTAACGGTAATAAACCCAAGTCAGTGGTTCCAGTAATTAATGGCAATTTACTTAATCAAACTCAATATATTTTCGAATTTTCTTTTTTTACTTGGTTCGCTTCAACTCTGAGCCCTCCATATATAGTGGCGTTGTGTAGGAGCTCCGCAAACTTGATTTAAACCGACAGACAGACGGACAGACGGCCAACCGTATTTGAACTTCCCCTGTTTTAAGGATCCAGGATATATATACTTTATCTAAGATCAATATAGTAGAAGTTACAAATGGAATGACAAAGTTATATATACCATTTTACCTTCGGTGAAGGGTATACAAATTTGATTTTATTTTTAAATCAGACTAAAGTTAATCTAATTAAATTTTTATGAAATTATTTTAATGAAAGAAGGAATTTTACAACATGATATAAATGAAAATTTATTAATAATTTGTGTTCTTGACCGAAATTGGGGTTGAACTCACAACACTGTTTCGAGAAAACCCGATCAGAGTTTTTTGCCGTTTATTTTTATTTCACAATATCGGTAAACTTAAAAGTTAAAGGAATATTTGGCACATTTATCAACCAACTTTTAAAAGCATTCTCAGTAGGATAGTTGTATTCCACCTGGAAGTTCCTAATGACGCGGGCAATACCCAATTCTAGTTCCATCTCGACAATACGGCGTCCAATACAAGTGCGGGGTCCAAAGCCGAAGGGCAAATAAACAAATGGGCTGCTGGGTTTTAACGAATGTGGACAACCGGAAGAGTTTTGATTTTCTTCAACATTTTCTGTTCTTAACCATCTTTCCGGAAGATATTCTCTGGCACGAGGAAAGTAAGAATTATCGTCTAATAAAGATATATAAACTAAAGAGACTTGGGTTCCCTTGGGGACTTGGTAGCCACTTAAAACTACATCATTGGCTGGCACTCTTGTGTTCGAAATAAGAATTGGATATATGCGCAAAGACTCTTTAATGCAAGCTCTCAGATAGGGAATGTTTCTCATAGACTCTTCGGTAAATTCAGAATCTTTAGAAGGTAAAATTTTCATAACTTCATCTCTAAGTTTGGCTTGCTTGTCTGGGTTTTTGGCCAAACACAAAAGTAAACCGGCAAATGTGGAGGAAGTCTTAAAAAGTTAATAAAATAGATTAAAGATGTTATCATGTTCTGTTGTTTTAGAAACACAACTTACCGTATCAACTCCGGCCATTAACATATCCATGGCCATAACTGTGGCAATTTGCTTATCAATTTTTATTAATTTTTCCAAAACACTTTTTTCATCTTCCGGCTTTTCCGGTCCACCCTTTAATTGTTCTTGTTCCAAACGTTCTATAGCTTGATTAGTGTATGCGTTTGTGGTAAACATTATAGAATCTAAACTTTTCATTAGTTTCTTAAATAATGCCGTTTTGTAAAATTTCCATATGGGAAGACTGTACTCAACTTCCATGCCATGTTTAAAGAACCCGTTTATACCTTGACACAGCTCTCTGGCCAACGGATCTGCCCGATTTATGTTCAACAAACCCAATTGCTTGTCGAGGGCCACAACGGAAATGGATTCTAGAGTCCATCTGTTCATTTCGTCTTCAAAGCTGGCTGGAACTTCAAGGGTTTTTGGATCGCGAATTTGCCGAATTCTGGAATTAGAAAATGTTTGCTGCTGTCTTTATTAAATACTTAATACTTGTTTTGGAAGACAACTGATTTAATCTTAAACATCAGGTGGACAAATGAAGTGCTTGTAAGAGGGTGTGGCCTTTAGAAGTACGGATTTTAAGTAGAAATTTGTGAGATAAGGTTTATAAATTGTGCTAAAAACATTTCTTGTGTTTTTGTCTTATATTGGCTGTTGTTTTATGATGGGACTTACATTTAAAAGAAAATTTAAAAATTTGTTTTTGTTTTAAATGTAAGTTAAACGAGTGAGTTTTGCAACCGTTTATTTTCGTCAATATAATTTTATGCCCCTATTGCGGTTCTCCACTTTTGTAACAGTTTGGTTGTCTTTGATAAATTCACATTGCCATTCTCAACTAAACTGGCAGTTGGCTATTCAGTTGTGTATCTGTTTGTTTCGTGGTATTGCCGTTTTCAACTTTGTAAAAGTTTGGTCGACAAAAATGTTAAATACACACAACTGCTAAAAATTAGTTGCGTTATTGGCAGTTAAAGTTTAATTTATTTAATTTCGGTGAAAATCGAAAACAAAATGGAGAAATACTATGTATAAATTTTTGTAATAACTATTTCGGTTTTTTTTTTAAAAACTTTTATTAGTTTGAAAATAAAAACGAAAGCTCAATTTGAGCGCCTCGTCAAAAGAAACTTAGAAATTGTTCGCGGAAAACACCAGTTTGGTATGATGAAAAATTCATGTAAGCAGTTATGGGAAGAGTTTATAGTGGAGTTAAATAGTTTGGGACCACGACAAAAACTTCTTTTAAACACTTATAATATTCTTAATATAATTATAATATTCTTGGCACAGGTTTGGATACACTACAAGGGAAGTATAAAAAAAAACTTGCCAAAACTAAAAGAAACACTCAAGCGACGGGGGAGGGCTATCACAAGAAGTTTTATTAAATAGCCTTAAGGATACTGTTTCGCAGCTCTTGTATTGCAAGTTCGGCCAAGTATTTGGTGTTGAAAATATTCCACCAACAAGTGACAATTTTACTGAGTCAGTTTAACCAATAATACAGCCAGAAGATTCGCCAACAGCTACCCCAACCAGAAGAGGAACTCACCCGGCACAAGAAAGTTTCGTTACTTATTAAGAATTCTTACTTGGCACTGGAAAGTTCAAGAGGGTTGGACTAATCACGAATTTGTCTTCTTGTATGTAGAGCATTCATACAAGAGTTTTCTTTTTCATCAAAAAGTAATTTCAATTTTTGGGAATAAAAAATTTTAATTTCAAAAGATTTTGTTATTTGTGCTTAATTCCCAGTTTTTATTCTTGATAAAAACACTTGAAATTTATTGTTGATGGGATAAGCTATTCCTATGCATTTCACTGGTTGCTTAGGCCAGATCATCAGGAAACTTCATCCATAAAGATTTTAGACAAACTAAAGATATTAAACCAAATAAAACTGTTAAACGTATAAGACTTATAGCAACAGTTTTACTTGTAACAATATCAAAGCTTGAACAAAATACATCAACAATAAAAAAGTGGGTTTATCTCGTCTTACACTCCCCACTACAATTAGTTGAAATTCTCTCAACATTAATTGTAGTTGTAAGTAGGTTAAGAAAAACAAAATAAAAAACAAACAACAACTTACAAAAGATGTTGTCAATTAAGTGTTTTTTTAGGCCGTGCACTTGCCTGTTTATTATCAAAAAGTAATTTCAATTTTTGGGAATAAAAAATTTTAATTTCAAAAGATTTTGTTATTTGTGCTTAATTCCCAGTTTTTATTCTTGATAAAAACACTTGAAATTTATTGTTGATGGGATAAGCTATTCCTATGCATTTCACTGGTTGCTTAGGCCAGATCATCAGGAAACTTCATCCATAAAGATTTTAGACAAACTAAAGATATTAAACCAAATAAAACTGTTAAACGTATAAGACTTATAGCAACAGTTTTACTTGTAACAATATCAAAGCTTGAACAAAATACATCAACAATAAAAAAGTGGGTTTATCTCGTCTTACACTCCCCACTACAATTAGTTGAAATTCTCTCAACATTAATTGTAGTTGTAAGTAGGTTAAGAAAAACAAAATAAAAAACAAACAACAACTTACAAAAGATGTTGTCAATTAAGTGTTTTTTTAGGCCGTGCACTTGCCTGTTTATTATCAAAAAGTAATTTCAATTTTTGGGAATAAAAAATTTTAATTTCAAAAGATTTTGTTATTTGTGCTTAATTCCCAGTTTTTATTCTTGATAAAAACACTTGAAATTTATTGTTGATGGGATAAGCTATTCCTATGCATTTCACTGGTTGCTTAGGCCAGATCATCAGGAAACTTCATCCATAAAGATTTTAGACAAACTAAAGATATTAAACCAAATAAAACTGTTAAACGTATAAGACTTATAGCAACAGTTTTACTTGTAACAATATCAAAGCTTGAACAAAATACATCAACAATAAAAAAGTGGGTTTATCTCGTCTTACACTCCCCACTACAATTAGTTGAAATTCTCTCAACATTAATTGTAGTTGTAAGTAGGTTAAGAAAAACAAAATAAAAAACAAACAACAACTTACAAAAGATGTTGTCAATTAAGTGTTTTTTTAGGCCGTGCACTTGCTTGTTTATTATCAAAAAGTAATTTCAATTTTTGGGAATAAAAAATTTTAATTTCAAAAGATTTTGTTATTTGTGCTTAATTCCCAGTTTTTATTCTTGATAAAAACACTTGAAATTTATTGTTGATGGGATAAGCTATTCCTATGCATTTCACTGGTTGCTTAGGCCAGATCATCAGGAAACTTCATCCATAAAGATTTTAGACAAACTAAAGATATTAAACCAAATAAAACTGTTAAACGTATAAGACTTATAGCAACAGTTTTACTTGTAACAATATCAAAGCTTGAACAAAATACATCAACAATAAAAAAGTGGGTTTATCTCGTCTTACACTCCCCACTACAATTAGTTGAAATTCTCTCAACATTAATTGTAGTTGTAAGTAGGTTAAGAAAAACAAAATAAAAAACAAACAACAACTTACAAAAGATGTTGTCAATTAAGTGTTTTTTTAGGCCGTGCACTTGCCTGTTTATTATCAAAAAGTAATTTCAATTTTTGGGAATAAAAAATTTTAATTTCAAAAGATTTTGTTATTTGTGCTTAATTCCCAGTTTTTATTCTTGATAAAAACACTTGAAATTTATTGTTGATGGGATAAGCTATTCCTATGCATTTCACTGGTTGCTTAGGCCAGATCATCAGGAAACTTCATCCATAAAGATTTTAGACAAACTAAAGATATTAAACCAAATAAAACTGTTAAACGTATAAGACTTATAGCAACAGTTTTACTTGTAACAATATCAAAGCTTGAACAAAATACATCAACAATAAAAAAGTGGGTTTATCTCGTCTTACACTCCCCACTACAATTAGTTGAAATTCTCTCAACATTAATTGTAGTTGTAAGTAGGTTAAGAAAAACAAAATAAAAAACAAACAACAACTTACAAAAGATGTTGTCAATTAAGTGTTTTTTTAGGCCGTGCACTTGCCTGTTTATTATCAAAAAGTAATTTCAATTTTCAAGCTTTGATATTGTTACAAGTAAAACTGTTGCTATAAGTCTTATACGTTTAACAGTTTTATTTGGTTTAATATCTTTAGTTTGTCTAAAATCTTTATGGATGAAGTTTCCTGATGATCTGGCCTAAGCAACCAGTGAAATGCATAGGAATAGCTTATCCCATCAACAATAAATTTCAAGTGTTTTTATCAAGAATAAAAACTGGGAATTAAGCACAAATAACAAAATCTTTTGAAATTAAAAATTTTTTATTCCCAAAAATTGAAATTACTTTTTGATAATAAACAGGCAAGTGCACGGCCTAAAAAAACACTTAATTGACAACATCTTTTGTAAGTTGTTGTTTGTTTTTTATTTTGTTTTTCTTAACCTACTTACAACTACAATTAATGTTGAGAGAATTTCAACTAATTGTAGTGGGGAGTGTAAGACGAGATAAACCCACTTTTTTATTGTTGATGTATTTTGTTCAAGCTTTGATATTGTTACAAGTAAAACTGTTGCTATAAGTCTTATACGTTTAACAGTTTTATTTGGTTTAATATCTTTAGTTTGTCTAAAATCTTTATGGATGAAGTTTCCTGATGATCTGGCCTAAGCAACCAGTGAAATGCATAGGAATAGCTTATCCCATCAACAATAAATTTCAAGTGTTTTTATCAAGAATAAAAACTGGGAATTAAGCACAAATAACAAAATCTTTTGAAATTAAAATTTTTTATTCCCAAAAATTGAAATTACTTTTTGATAATAAACAGGCAAGTGCACGGCCTAAAAAAACACTTAATTGACAACATCTTTTGTAAGTTGTTGTTTGTTTTTTATTTTGTTTTTCTTAACCTACTTACAACTACAATTAATGTTGAGAGAATTTCAACTAATTGTAGTGGGGAGTGTAAGACGAGATAAACCCACTTTTTTATTGTTGATGTATTTTGTTCAAGCTTTGATATTGTTACAAGTAAAACTGTTGCTATAAGTCTTATACGTTTAACAGTTTTATTTGGTTTAATATCTTTAGTTTGTCTAAAATCTTTATGGATGAAGTTTCCTGATGATCTGGCCTAAGCAACCAGTGAAATGCATAGGAATAGCTTATCCCATCAACAATAAATTTCAAGTGTTTTTATCAAGAATAAAAACTGGGAATTAAGCACAAATAACAAAAGTTTTCTTTTTCATCAACATAACGAGGGCTTATATTCAATACCCGCCATACACCAATTATTGGAAAATGACTTTTTTATGGCAAATTGTTCACTGATGCCAGCTTTATCTTTGACAAAAATGTCAGAAAAAAAAAATTAATATAAGTTCTTTTTTTAATGCAATACCCGCCATACGCCACACATTGGTTGAAGTTCATAGAACGAGCGGCAAAAAATAGAAGAAGTTGTTGAAGGATAATGAAACTTGGCACATAGGCATTTGTTTGAATCACGAAAAAAATGGTAAAATCAAAATGAATCGCCCACTTTTACGCCCACCTCCCATACAAAATGAAAATTAAATTTTAACCTACGGCATTGTTTTTTGGCACATAGCATTTTTCAGCACTCGTTATCATTTGTGTGATATTTAAAAAATATCCGCCCACTTTTACGCCCACCTCCCATACAAAGTGAAAATTAAATTTTGACCTATGGCATTGTTTTTTGGCACATAGCATTTTGAAACACTCATAATCATTTGTGTGAAATTTGATTTCTGCCTTGATTTCTAATACATCAACTCAATTTTCACAAAAAATAAATATTATAATTGTAAAATGGGCTCCTGAAAATATATACCTGATCACACCTCCCATAGGAAAAACATGAATACGTAATTCAAGCATAGTCTTTTAATAATTTTTTAACATCATTATCGGGTTGCAGAACAGTTAAATTAACAGTTAAATTATATGCATTTGCATACTGCTCGGTTACCAATCCAGCCTAGTAAATGGAAACATCTTCAAGATTTGAAGCCGGTTATACCACTAGAACAGTGACGTCCAAAATTTTAATCGTGGTTGTATTGCTTTTTATTAGTATTAGTGAATAAAGAGACAAATATTCTTAATAAAAATACAAAAAGTATGTAAGCATCCGCCGCATGTGCACTCGTCGCATGGTAATCGACGACTGAATTGTGTACTCTCGTGGACTAAATGAAAGAGCGTAAGAATGCGTGTGAAGAATGTGTGTGAGCAGGCCTGCCATTTTTGCCGATTTATCGGCATTTTGCCGAGTTTTTGCCCCTAAATTATCAAAGTGCCGATTTGCCGATTTTTGCTCCAAAAATGCCGATTTTTTGACTAACACGTAAAAGGCGATTACGTTTTGTTTGTTTGATAATAATACACTAACTTTAAGCGATACTGAAACAGTTGTAACATTGAAAAGAGACAACTGTTATTAAGTCAGCGCTTCTACTAAAGAAAAAGGGGTTAGTTTTATTCAATATTAAATGCAGTGTTAAAAAAAAAAAAATTCCTGAAGAAGATTTCCAACGGGAATCGAAATATTGAATAAAAACATTTTCATTAATTTTTTAAAAAAGTGACCTGAAGCTTAAATAATTTAATAAAGTATAAAATTTAATAAAAAAGGTCGAAGAAAAAGGATTATAATTTACTAAAGTGTTGGGTTAATACATTTGTATTAGAAAAATATTCCACTATGAAGAATTAAAGGCCAAAGTTAAAAAAGAAATGATTTTTAAACCTAAAATAATTCAGTTAAAATTTCTTTTTCTATTAGGAAAATATAAAACACTTTATATTTGTGTTTGAAAAGTATTTATCTACTTACAAAAGAATAAAGGTAAGATAAATTTATATTCACTATCAATGAATATAATTTAAATAATAATTACTTTGATAATTAAATAATTTTTTTTTAAGATTATAACGCAATTGAGGACGAATGTTAGTACATAAATTAAATAGCCAATTCTTATGTAAGAAAAATTAAATAAATTTGCAAACTTTTTGGCAAAAATTTCAGATTTATAACGTGAACATTTTATGGCAGCATTTGGTACAATTTTTGGTTCTTCCACATTCTTCGCAAATGTGGAAAGAATTTTTTAATGTAACAGAGTTTTGATGTTCACTGGAAAATTTATCTTTTCAAGTTATTCGTTTTTTAAAGATTATTTAAAAATGAATAATTTAAACTCAAATATTTGTATATGGAATATACTTAATTATAAGAAAGTTAAAAAAAAACTTTATATTTAACTACAATTTCTTTGTAAAACGTTTATTTTGATTGATTTTTTGAAATTTCATAAGTTATAAGCATTAGATAATTCTGAATTATTCTTATTTGTAAGTTAGAATATGTTTTATTGTATTTAAAATAGGTATTTTTAATTTGCCGATTTTTTGCCGATTTTTTTATATTAAAGTGCCGATAATGCCGATTTTTTTTTTTAAATATGCCGATTTTTTATCAAAATTATCTGGCACCCCTGTGTGTGAGTTAATTTCCACAATTGTGGTATGGGCTGGACACCAATGCTCTAGAATATCATTACTTTTATGATAATTTAGTTCAGATGGAGTCAAAGTAATAAGTCCCAATTTACACTAGGGACATTTCTTGCCGGACAGACGAAGTTTGATGGCGAGGGGTTGAAAAGGTAGAGTGTGTAGTACATGACTATCTGTACTGGACATTTTTACATTTCTCTTTCTTACTTTTCGTAGTTTACATACAAGTATTAATTTCTGTCTGACTTCTAATGTTTCATATGTAAACGCTTCGGGTAAGATTAAAAGAGAATTCAAAAAATGTCCGGCAAGAAATGTCCCTAGTGTAAATTGGGACTAAGGAGCAATGTGACAATGTCCAATTTGAATAACCTTTTTTAATTATGTTTATTTTTTTGTTATTGAATTCTTTTATGTTAGAAAAACTATGCTTAATTTAATAAAATTACATACCTATTAGAGCAAAAAAACATATTTTTATTACTGTGCAATTACCGCTATACGCCATAAAAATATTTGAAGATTTCAGCTGCAATACCCGACATCAACCATATCGCTACGAATAGAGTTAAAAGTTCTACTTTTTTTATAAGGGTGACTTAGTAGTCATATTTAAAAAATATTATGGAAGAAAGATTAATTCATACCTTAAGAATTTTCGAAAGAAACAGTTTTTTCTCTCTCCTGAAAAATTGTATTTTGGCGGATGGCGGGTATTGAATATAAGCCGTCGATAAATAAATTGACACTAATATCAATTATAAATACTTTTTATTCAACACAACAATTAGAAATAATTTTAGTTTAAAAAATTATTTAATTTTATAAAATTTTCACTTGTCAAACGTTATATTTTAAGTTGGCAACTTTAAAGCAAACTCAACTTAAAACAGTTGAGTATCACAATGCCTAAAATGAGTTTGGTTGTGCATAAGTTGGGTTGACTCCAACACGACCAAACTGAGTTGAGTAGAGAACCGCAATAGGGGCATTAATTTACCCCCAAGACAATGGAAAACACATAGAACGTTTGTCATATTTATGTCGTTTAAGACAATTACGATTGGTTCGCGATGAAGAAAACGACACTTCCCAGCAGTTAATACTGAAAGGACCGCAAGTGCCAGACCTCTGTATTCCTTTCTAAAAGATTTGTTTCGTATGGTATCCTGCCTTCAGAAGTATGCCTCCTCGAAGGTATAAATTTATTTTTGAAAGACCTTCCAAAAGTACACGTTCGCTACTCCCTTCTTTGGGAAGGGATCGAAGTTATTAAAGGGAGTGTGGAAGGGCTTGCGCCCAATGACATCCTGTGTAAAAAATAAATAATTATGGAATGCTGCGAGGAGGGCTTGTGTCAGCTAAATAAGGCCTTAGGCCTCTTAACTCATTTTAGTTGACGCTAAGTTATAAAAGCAGAGGTCGAAAACAAATATTCTATGCTGCTCTGTTCGGTACATACGTGGAAAACACAAACGATTATAGTGTTTGTGTAGTAAATTTTTGTAAAAAAACGTTCTTCTGTTTGTGATCTTCGAACACAAAACTAAAACCCTCTATTGTGATGCGAAAGAAAATGCTAGCAAATCTATTGATTCTTTCTCATCTTTTTATTTTTTCTTTTCTTTCTTTTCTTTTCACATCGTTATAGAGAGTAGAAAAAAAAAACAGAACACAAAAACTGTTCTCATCTTCTTGTTAAGTTGTATGAATAGCCCCCCTATACAACTTAACAAAAAGATGAGAACAGTTTTTGTGTTCTGTTTTTTTTTTTTTTTTTTGTTGAAACCGCAAACTTCGTTGTGTTCGGTTCAGCACATTAATGTTTGTTTGTTTCAGTTGTACTGAGCGGCCTTTTGGCTGGCAAAGAAAACAAAACTTGTTTCAAAAACAAAATAAGTTTACGAAAAAACACAAAAAGCCAGAAAAAAATGTTGACACAAACCCAATACATACACACAAGCTATTCGTGCTCTGGTCGCGCAAATTGACAAACAACAACCAAAGCTTTTTTTCATCATTTATTTTTCAAAGTTAAAAAAAAAAACACTAAAGAACATTAAAATACATATAATGTATGTCTACAGAACCACTACTATTTCTCTGTTATATCACGAAAAACAGAACACCATATAATGTTCGTCACTTTCTTAAAAATAGCTTTGAATGGTATAAAGGGCTGTGTATTTATACACCAACACTAAAAAAGATATCGCTTCGAACACTTTATAAAAAGGGCCGATAGTTTTAACATTATTTTTAAAGCGCACAAGGTTACCAAATGTATAAATATAAGACGCCCGATTACACTCAGAAAATAAATCAACTACAAGATTATTAGCAATAAAAACAAGAAAACATATTCGTTTAAGAATATTCGAAAAAATGCCATATGAAACAAAAACGCCCAATAAAAAATTGAGCTTCAAACGAAGCAGGTTTGTAAAGGTGATATGTTAGAGTTTCGCTTACCATCTCGCTAACGGAAGGCATGCATTTTATTTGGTGAGTTCCCACTTTGAAGCAATAAATTTCTGACATAAAAAGCGCTTTATTCGACGCATATAAAAACTGGTGAACGTAGCGTTCAGCTTTACACACTGAATGTTTTTTTACAGTTATTTTTTAGTATTCTCTGTGACAAACCTGCTAGAACTAGTCTTTACTTTCTGTTTCTGTTCTGTTCCGTGCCGTTCTGTTTCGAAATTGTAATAATTACTTTTTCTGTTGCAACTTACCAGCCATTTATGACAAATTTATTAGTTTTGCACCGTCCATTGTTTTATTTCAATAACTTTAATGCCCATAAATTTGAAGAAATTAAATTTTATGAATTCTTAAAATCAAAAAATAGTACGTGTGTGAAGATAAATATGAAAAGTTAAATTGGTTTTTTGAAAAATATCGCATGCGATAAAAAATATTTAAAAAAAATATCGCATGCGTATTATAAAGAAAATACGACTATTTATACAAACTTTTACAGTTTTTATGAAAAATTAATAACTTTTATTTAATATTAAAAACTAATTAGATATTTAGTTAGTCTTTTTATATTAAAATTTATGATTTTTGAAAAAATACGACTTAGAGTGAAATTCTCATGAAAGTGCTGTGTGAGGGATATGGCCACTGTGTCCAAGCCCTTCTATCTCAGGGAATCAAACCTAATGGAAAATGAAGACTATGGACAGGGCTACAATAACCTATAAGCACTTTATCCAAATTGTAATTGTGAAAATTTTTATACATTTTTGAAAATTTGACTTAATTGTAGCCCTGTCCATAGTCTTCATTTTCCATTAGGTTTGATTCCCTGAGATCGAAGGGCTTGGACACAGTGGCCATATCCCTCACACAGCACTTTGATGAGAATTTCACTCTTAAGTCAAATTTTCAAAAATGTATAAAAATTTTCACAAATACAATTTGGATAAAGTGCTTATAGGTTATTGTAGCCCTGTCCATAGTCTTCATTTTCCATTAGGTTTGATATCCTGAGATCGAAGGGCTTGGACACAGTGGCCATATCCCTCACACAGCTTTTTCATGAGAATTTCACTCTTAAGTCAAATTTTCAAAATTGTATAAAAATTTTCACAATTACAATTTGGATAAAGTGGTTATAGTTTATTGTAGCCCAGTCCATAGTCTTCATTTTCCATTAGGTTTGATTCCCTGAGATCGAAGGGCTTGGACACAGTGGCCATATCCCTCACACAGTACTTTCATGAGAATTTCACTCTAAGTCGTATTTTTTCAAAAATCATAAGTTTTAATATAAAAAGACTAACTAAATATCTAATAAGTTTTAAATATTAAATAAAAATGATTAATTTTTCATAAAAACTGTAAAAGTTCGTATAAATAGTCTTATTTTCTTTATAATACGCATGCGATATTTTTTTAAAATATTTTTTATCGCATGCGATATTTTTTAAAAACGAATTTAACTTTTCATATTTATCTTCACACACGTAAAAATAGTTTATTTCAATATGAACATGTATTTTTTATTATTTATTTTGCTGTCACTTACAATTACTTAACAATTTTTTGATTTTAACAAACGCAACCGCAACAGAACAGAAAAACTAATCAATTTCATAGGTTTTTTAATAACAAAAACAAATTAGCTGATTCGTAACAGAACAGAAAGTAAAGACTAACTGAGCCTTAACCCTTTCGATCCTATTGGGATAATACATCCCAGACAATGTTTGAATGATCCGATTTGTTCTATAAAGTAAAAAAATCACGTTTGCAATTGTCCCAGTCGAACTTTTTGTGTTATTTATTCAAAGAAGTAACGGTTGCCAATTTTGAGCACATTTTTATAAGATTTGTACATAGTTTCGATACAAGTGGGACATATTGTCCCATTTGTATTAAAAGCCCGGTTGGGACAATAGTCCAAAAAATCCGATTGGGACAATATCTCAGAATTATTAAAGGACTTACGGAAAAACTAATAATGCAAAACATGATAACTTTTTAAGCTTGTTTAATATGTGTAAACAGATTTTTTATTTACATTGTTGTTTCTCAAATAAAAAGTCGGACCGAAAGGGTTAAGGGACGTAGCACTTGAAATGTAATTTTTTTTTATAAAACTTGTAAGAGTTCCTTCACATACTTTACTGAATCTCTGTTTGTCTTATTGCGTAGCGCATAATTGTGCGCTTAGTTTTATAAATGTATTATAAGTGCTTCGGAAAATAAAAAAATTTTTTAATTATATTAAATTTTTGCTCTTAAAAAATTCATAAAAAATAAAAATACGACAAAAATCACAGTTTTGGCTAAAAAACATTTACCTTAACATATTTCGAATCAAATGAGCTTTATTTCATTGTAATCGGTGCACAACTTTTGATGTTTTTCACAATTTACTGAAAAAACTAAATTGATAAAAAATCGCGATTTCCATACAAAATTTTTTTTTATTTGTGTGGTTTTGCTTGTGTTCGTTTTTTCCTTCACTTAAAAATTAGGTACCTGTACTTGATTGTTAATAAAAGCGAAACGCGTTGTTCGATTTTTATGATCTATATCTTTTTTTGTGCAGAGTTAATGTGAGAGTAATAAGACTTTATCTTATTCACTCTTTGGATTTTTTCATGATTTTTAAAATATAAAATTTTTAATTTCTTTTTTCTTTTCACGTAAACAACCCCTACTCAGCCATTTTTTTTGTGATTTCCGAAAACTTGATTGTTTTTTAAAATTAACAATTATATCTTATCTGCCATATCGCTTAATGAAGAGTTCATTTACATTTATACAAGTAACATAAAAATGCGAGCTGATGGCGGAAAACGAAGATTAGATTAAAAATCAGCGAACGCAAATTAGTAAGAAATTGCTTACAACTTCCAATCAACACAAAAAAAAGGTAAATTTTGTTCCCTTGTGTAATTGTTCGATCGTCCTTATATTTTTCAGAATCCATATAATCTACTTACTTCTCCACAAATTCCTTATTAACTTGTGACATCTTCTGCATATACAAGCGAACATTTTTTGGTTGCATTAGTACTGGATTTACAACCGATCTGAAATTAGCCCATTTTTCACCTTGACTAAAATATAGAAAAAAAAAAAAAACAAATCAGCCTTAAGTTCTAAAATTGCCCCTTCATTCATACTCACGTTGATATAATTCCTTCTACCCCTTTGAAGAAATCCGATCTGTATTTGTGTCTGTGATACTCCATGGATTGTAAGCCCGGTCGTTCCGGCCAAATACCCTCGTTACGAAAAACCGTCACAAAATCGTCCACATTGTGTGTTATGACCAAATTTTTCCGCCCAAAAGTGGTAAAATCGAATTTTGTGATATTGCCCATATCTCTTTTAAGAGCCAGCATTAGCTCGGTGGGAGTTAATTTGTAGTATTTACCACCCGGAAGAAAATTAAGCATACTTCTGAATCCATTTACTGTTGGTATTTCATTGTAGTTTTTGGCATGATCCCATTCTTTTTCAAGAGAAATTGTTTGTCTTAATTCCGAGTTTACGGTTGTGGATTGTGAACGAATCTGCTAAAATTTTGTTTTATTTAAAGAATTTCCTTTTATATTTACAATAAACCTACCTGCAATGTTTTCCAAACTGTCTTATATACATTTATATTTGGACTTTTATTGTATTTTAGCAGAATTTTAGCCGTCATTTTTATGTTTGAACTTAATGAATCAAAGATTGTTTTTATACTAAAGAAAGCTATTGTGTCGTTTAATCAACACAATAAAAATTTGTTCACTTGTTAAAACATGGTTACTGAAAGCTTTTATAAGCTGCATAATCAAATATCAGCAGGCAGAACTTTTAGCTTTAAACATGTGTGTGCACATGTACGTAATAAAAGAGCATACAAGAGAATAAAAGAGAAAAGAGAAAACGCGGCGCCCTGATTTTGCCGATGGCAGCATTAGAGCCACCTGGCTATCAACAAAAATACAAATTCTGCCATTAATATTCCTGCTATCAAGTGTTAAACATGCCTCTCTACTTGCCAGTAGTTCTGCGTGAAATACTTTGATTCACCCTGAATTTTATCAAAGTGTTGAAAATACAGCATTATTAAAAAGCTGTTTTTGTTATGGTTAAACAAAATATTATTTGAATCTTGAATGTGTTATTTGAATTATTAATCATAATTTCAAAGCAGAAATAAAAGAAAATTAGAAAAATTCCATAAATGGCAATGATTTTTGTTCTTTTGTGATGGTTAAAAATGTAACACATTATGAGAGTAACCCTTACAAAGTGGTACACAATATGTTGGCAACACTTTGTGTCAAAGGAGAAAAATCTATTAATATTTGTAAATTTTAATAAAAAAAACAGCTGTTTGGCAATTTTTTTTTAAATATTTTTGTAAAATTTTTCGTTTATAAGACGTTCGATTTAGTTTTAAATAATCCAAATGCGGTTCAATTTATAGAAAAAATAAGTTTATTTAAAATCTAATTTAACTTAATACTAATAGTTTTGGATCTTCTTTAACAAGCAGTATAAGCGTTTAATCCCTAAATCTAAATGAAATTTTGACCACTTATTGGTTTTAAAGTTTACCCCTTTAGCCTAACCGAACGCCCTGCCCTCAGTATTCCACATCTGAAAATTTAAATTTCAACGGTATATTTGGAACATTAATTAGCACACTTTTAAACGCATTATCCGTCGGATGATTGTATTCTATATAGAAATTACGCACTAAACGAGCAATACCCAGTTCCAGTTCCATTTCGACAATACGACGACCAATGCAAGTGCGTGCACCGAAACCGAAAGGCAAGTAAACAAACGGACAGCTTGGTCTTAAAGACTGTACATTTGACAGGTGATTCTTGTTCGATCTTAACCAGCGTTCGGGTAAATATTCATTAGCTCGAGGAAAATGATTTTCGTCGCGTTGTAAAGAAATAGAAACCATAGTTACACGCGTATCTTTAGGCACTCTGTAACCACTCAAAACCACATCTCTTGCAGGTGCACGGGCACTGCCCACAGTTAAGGGATAGTAACGTATAGATTCCTTAATGCAAGCCCTTAAATAGGGCATATTCCTGAAGGACTCTTCTGTAAATTCAGAGTCTTTGTGGGGTAAAATGTTCATTACCTCTTCGCGTAGTTTGGCTTGTTTATCGGGATTCTTAGCGAGAGACAGTAAGAGGCCAGTAAAAGTGGAAGAACTCTGTAATTATGTACAGCAAATGATGATCAGTATACATAGAAATAAAACGAGAAACGTTCTCTTACCGTATCCACGCCTGCCATTAACATATCCATGGCCATAACTGTGGCGATTTTCTTGTCGATTTTAATGAGTTTTTCCAAAACACTTTTCTCATGTTCTGCTCTTTCAGATACACCGTTACGACGTTCTTGATCCAAACGTTCAATGGCTTCATTTATATAAAAACTGGTTATTTCCAATAAAGTATCCAACGAATTCATTAGTTTTTTGAAGGTCTTGGTCTTGTAATACCTCCATATCGAAGGTTTTACTTCTACGTCCAACGATAGTGCTATGAAATCATTTAGAGTGGCAAACATTTTTTTGGCCATGGGATTGTTGCGATTTTCGTTGATCAAACCCAGCTGTTTGTCCAACGCAACCACGGAAACGGATTCTAAAGTCCAGCGATTTATTTCCTCCTCAAAAGAGCTGGGCACCTCTAAAGTGTTGGGGTCGCGTATTTGGCGTATTCTAGAAGGAAAAGATTTTTATGAGACTTCATTTGAAATTCTTAAATATTCTATGTAGATTACACAGCACTAGGGATTGGTAAATCGATTTCGATTCCAATCGAAAATCGATTTTGTGGTAAAAAAAAATCGATTTATTGCAATCGAATTTACGTATATGACTTTATACTGAAATCGATTATTGGGCTTTTAAAATCGATTTTTTATTTTTATCAAAATTTTGGCAATTTTTAATTTTAATCTTAATTAAATCGATAAATTATGGGCATGCACGATATAACTTTTTTTGTGCGTACATGCGTCTGTAGGTATGCTTATGCAGTTTTCCCAGTTTAAAGTTGTAATTTTACGTATTTACCTATTAGTATCCTTGATATACTTCCAAGTTTAATATAAGGGCTCTGTGAGCGATATTTAAATCTAGTTATAAGCAGGGTGAAAAAACAAAAAGTATCTAATTTATCCTAACAAATACATCAATGACATGCAAACGTGTTTTTTTAAACTAACTTAATAGTAACTTAGCAAAGAAACAGTCGCCACCGATCAGGAACTACTGTCATAATCCTTTGAAAAACTATCCATACATTCAGGCTTGTCACATAATTAAATGTGAAGCAAGATACGAAATCACTTCCACTTTCCATCGGAATTTATTTATGTGACACGCCTGATTGTCTACAGAAGAACACAATTTTAATATGTAAAATGTACATGTACTTGTTCCTCTAAAAGCGATTCCAAAATTAACACATTTTCACTTTTTACAGGAAAATTAGAAAAAGTAGTCATATCTACACACTGTAAAAATCTCAGTTCAATTTATCTAGTAGTTTTCCCTCTTTGTGATATAAGGTATGAGTTTGCAAATTTATCTTAAACGATTTTAAAATCGATTTTGAGGTTCGATTAATCGATTTCAAAAACCGTAATAAAAAAAGTCGATCGAAAAATCGAAAATCGATTTTGGTATCCATTTACCATTCCCTACAGAGCACAGTATAATCGAGATTTTTTTAAGTTTTCAGCAATTAAGGTAGCTGATTAATATGTTTTTTATACCCTTCACCACAGGTGGAAAAGGGTATATATAAGTTTGTCATTCCGTTTGTAATTTCTACAATATTGATCTTAGACCCTATAAAGTATATATATTCTGGGTCCTTATGAGGAGAGAAGTTGATTTAACGATATCCGTCCGTCCGTCCGTCCATCCGTCCGTCTGTCCGTCTTACGTTTGATATGTTTTTCCGGAGACTCCAGACATGACAGGGGCTACGTTGTTTTACATTTATGTCACATATAGTCCACCATTTCTTGCTATTGAAATTCAGCCAGATCGGTCCAACAATGGCTGAGATATGACCAAAAAACCACGACTGCCTCTAATTTTTCCAAAAAATACATTGTGGTTGTTGTATTTGTATTACTTTTTTCTGTATATCTGGAGAACGGCAAGAGCCAAAGCTTTAAAATTAGGTACAAACATTTAGGTTATAAATATACACCATCCTACAAAATGTGGGCGGGATTGCAGAAGTAGGCGTGGTACCTCTCATACAAAAAGTATTAAAAATTGTATAAAAACCTTAATTTTTTGACTGTTATATGACCTATGGTAACGCCTTATATATCAGAAGATCGAAAATATTTTCTGAAAAACTCGGGAAAATCGGTTCAGATACGAAAAAGTTATGACCAAAATATTAATTTTTTTTTGAAAAATACCCATTTTCAGGAACCATAGATCTTCCCGAGTCCACGTTTTATAGCCAAATTTCTTCTTTAACACGTCGGTATATAAATCTGTCAAATCGGTTAAGAAATAGCAGAGTTATGACCAAAATACTGAAATCCCAAAAATTACTCTTTTTTATAATTAAGATTGTTTTTTATGCCCTTCACCGAAGGTCCTACACCCTATAAAGTATATATATTCTGGGTCCTTATGCAAAGCGAAGTTCAAATCCGGTTGTCGTCTCTTCTTCCTATCCCCTCACCCCCTTCGTATTTGTTTACATATACTAGCATAATGCCCAATATGATTTTCGTTATCACCCTTCTTTATTATTTCATAATAAAAAATATTTACCAGTTATCGCCTTTTAAATTTCATTTATAATGAAGTTGTAAGTATTGTAAATATGTATGTATATGTATATGTAAAAATTATTTAGTTGCTCTCTATTCTACTCGCACAATGGTGAAGGGTATATAAGATTCGGCACAGCGGAATATAGCACTCTTACTTGTTATCTGCTGATAACGTTCATTATTCATTAGTTTCACCCTACTAGTACACATGTTCTGTAAATTTGGTGAGAACTTCTCACACCGAAAATATGTGATACAAAAGTTGCCATCGTTTCTCGAAAAGTGAGAAAAAAGTCTGTCTGTAACTTCTGTCGAAAGCTATCAAAAGAGATTACGTCGTTACGTTATAAATGTCATAACATTTCACTCGAAGCCAATGTGACATTGCAGACGTTGAGAACGCCAGTAACACATATCGTTGACGGCGATCAAACTTTACTACGGCGGCGAAAAAAACTACCGTCGGCTATTCCAAATAATGTAAAGTGCGAATTTAATGTTTGTTGTTTGCAAACGATCTTTGAAAACATTCGTATATATTTTATTAAAATATTAAAAGCAAAATAATTAATCAATGAAAAATGTGCAAAGAACAAAATAGATATTATTATTATTATTTGTATATGTAATTTTTAAAGTTTTATCTCGCCCCATGATTTTGTTTGACAGTTCAAAGCGGGAACTTTTCTCACAAAAATGTTACAGACACACTTTTTCTTGAAATTGGCGAGTAATTTTCTTACATGACAGCTAGTTCTCCCCAAAAAAAAGTTACAGACACAGTTTAGTGGGAAAAGCAGATGTTTGTTTCAATATATGTGACGCGAAAAATAGGTTTTGCCATTTTAAAGACTTAAATACGTGTATCTTTGGTGTACCATCACTGAGCGTGTTGGTATTGGTCTCATTTGAAAGGACATATCTCAACCTTGAAAACGCGCGTAGGTCGTCCCTACCTCTGGTTTTGTGTAGTTGGTTTTTACTGTTCCCTTCACCTTACTGGTCCCTTTCTCTATGCGCTGTCACATATGACATTTTTGTTTCATTTCACACACAACTACACAATTTTTTGGACGTAATTTTTAAAACTCCATTTTTAAATTTTTAAAAATTTTGCTAAGCAAATTTCAGAATTTTTTGATCATCACATTGGGATTTTTTGAGGATATAATAGGGAATAAAAACATGAAAAAATTATGTCAATATCTCCCATAGTTTTTCCGTACCGGCGATTTAAATTTTGCGATTTTCGGCAAAAACTCAGTTTTTATTTGCCATATTTCGGCAAAAGAGCCCAATTTCCTTACTGTTATGAATTTTAAGTTAAACCTATTCTGAACATTATAGTCCAAATCATCTTAAATATACTCTGAAGTTTTTACTCAAACCGAAAAACATTATCCCTAAAATCGTGAAGGTCATAGGTCAAATTTTCACATATTCGGAGTTTCTAAGGGAAAGATAGCGAAATATTGTATATTTTGCCGATTTTTATGCAACTTGAGAAAAAATACCCCTAAGTCATACCAAGACAAGAAGGTGCAAAAATAAAGATTAACCTTTAAATGTACTTGGTGTTAAAATTACCCCAAATTTTTTAAATTTGAAAAATCGCATAGCCGAAAATAGAGATGACTGAAAGAAATTCGATGGGGACATTTGTTCCTCCTAGCAATTTACAAGTATTATACCGTAAAACTCCTGAACATTGTGGGCATATATAGAGCGACCAAACCAACCCGTTTTAATTTTGTATTTGTAAGAGGTGAGCGCGTGATGTAAATTAATTGCAATTTCTTTCAATATTAATCACGCGTCAGAAAGTAAGCCTGATCGCAAAACGTTGGGGCGGTGCGAGATTCAAATTTAAAGATCACGCCCGATGTTGCCCGAATGTACGAAGGCTTTCCTAAGAAACTTTTCAATACACAAAATATAAAAAATTGTTTTTGTGATATTTATATTAATTTAAAGAACATTCAGTTAAAAACATTTTTAACAATTTTGATTTTTTAGTTGAACTGTCGATTTTTAATTTGAAATATTTTGTTAGGCTTGAAATTATTTAACTGAAGAACGGAATTTAACAACATGAAATTAATTAAAATTTATTGATAATTTTTATTATTGGCAGAGCTGGGGATCGAACTCGGGTTGGATTTACGGTGTGGTGCAGAGGGTAGAACTGCAAAGAATTTTGGTGATGAGAATGTGGTTATTCCCGAAACGTAAATTCAACCCGAGTACGATCCCCAGCTCAGCCAAGAAACAAAATAATAATAAATTTTAATTTTTATAACTTTTTTAAAATCCCAAGCCCGACTATATGATACCCTACACCACAGTATTTAAAAGCACATCATGCTTATATGTCCATAAAAATATGGATTTATCTATGTTTATTAACTTCATTAAAATCGGTTTGAAAGTTTGTGAGGGGCAGAAATTGTCCCCTAAATCCCCTTGTCGTCCTATTTTTGAAAAACTGTATAGCTTATGAGTCCATATAGATATGGATCTATCTATGTTTTAAATTTCATTAAAGTCGGTTTGAGAGGCAGAAAGGGCCCCTATCTCCCCTCGTGGTCCTATTTTTTTTAAAAAATGCCTACCTTTTGTGTCCAGTAATAGTTTCTGAGATGAAGAAATTTCCTATCTTCCCTCGTGGTCTTACGATTCGGCCCATTTTCAATAGTCAATGTTCCTTGTGCCAATAAGAACCTATGTCCCAAATTTTATCAAATTATCTCCAAAATTGCGACCTGAACTTTGCGCACAAGGTTACATGGACAGCCAGCCAGCCAGTCTGCCAGCCAGCCGGTCGGACATCGTTAGTTCGACTCAGACAGTGATTCTGAGTCGGTCGGTATACTTAAAGGTGGGTTAGGGTTAGGACCAATATTTTAAGGTGTTACACACATCAGCACAAATGCATAATACCCTCTCCACTATTGTGGTGTGGGTATAATTAAATTTGATGAACTCATTCCCTAACTAAATATCAAAATATTTATAAAATTTCAATAGATCTCAGTTATGATATGTGTTTTATAGAAAAATATCAATAAAATATTTCATAAGTGTGCGAGGTTGTAATAACAACAAATTAATAAGTTAATCAATCAATCTAATATCAATACTCACCTTTTAAGAAATTCTCGATTAACCTGTGATATTTTCCCCAAGTACAATCGAGTATTTTTTGGTTGCATTAGCACTGGATTAACAGCCGATCGAAACGTGCCCCACTCTTTACCATGACTTTTTTGAAAGAAAAAAAAAAAACTCTTTTTTTTAATTCGCTTTATAGAAATAAAATTTGTATACGTACGTTGCAAGTAGACCCTCAATACCTTGGAAAAAATCAGCTCTATATACACTACGATGATAGCTTAAAGCCTCCATACCAGGTCTTTTGGGCCAAACTCCTTCGTTGCGTAAAAGTGTCTCAAAATCCTTAACATTGTGGGTGAAAATAATATCCGTTTGACCAAATGATCCTGGTAATTTGCAAATACTGCCCAACTCGCTTTTTAACGCCATTAAAAATTGGCTCAAATCCAATTTACTAAATTTTCCACCTGGCAGAAAATTTCTAATCAACGTAAAACTACTCATTGTGGGAATTTCTTTAAACGGTTTAGCCGTCTGCCATTCTGTGGGGCTGATTGCCTGGCTGTCGTACTCTTCATTTGTTATGGCTGTTATACTAGATCTAAAACGCAGTTGCTTGATTAAAAAAAAAATAAAAATGTATTACTTTAAAGTAGTTTAATCTAATTTTTACACTATTTGATTTCGTTTGTGAGCTTAAAGGTGATAGATTATATGATTACAAAAGCAACTTAAAAACACAATAGAGGTGAATCTTTTGATTTCTAAGATCAGAAAAGGGTGGATTTTTGTTCACTTATGATTATGAGAAATTATGCGCTTAAAAAATTAATAAAAAAGGCATTTATAAATCAAAGAAAAACTAAAAAAAAAACAAAATCACTCACATAAAAATCTTTGTAGTACTTTGCTTCATTATAAAAGTGGCTTAGATCAAGGTTTATGACGCTACCAAAGAAAATCTATGCTAGAAAATGTAGCGAATATTGGCTCATCAGTTTAATGAGTCACGCTCTTAAAAAAAATCTTAAAATGATAGATGGCAGGGTATAGGACCAATGTGACCGTGTCTTGGGAAATGCTCAATACGGATTCAAGGAGGGGATAGGTAGACGTGAAGCAAACTGGAACACAAAATATTTATGTATTTTATTGACTATGAAAAAGCTTTCGACACAGCACAGCATGACAAACGGATCGAAGTTCTTACGCCTTTGGAATAAACGAGAAGGAAATAGTATGCTTCAGGAGTCTTTATTGCCATCAAACTGTGCAAAAAAGCACTGGCGGTGAGCTGCCAGATGAGATGACTATATCAAGAAGCTTTAAAAAGGACTGCAACTTATCTCCTAACTTGAGGGTTACACGATCAAGATTTGCCTATCAAGTTTTAAGACACTCACACTTTTTTACCAATACACTCATACTTTTAAAAATTGATACGAACTTGCCTTTAAAATTCTCTTGCCAGTGAGTGTTTCAATTTACGTTCAAGTAAACAGCTGTTTTCAAGGTTAGTGAGCAAATTTTTCGTTTCTCTTTGTACATTTTTTCTTGATGGCATCATGAAAGTAAATTGCTCAAAAATTGAATGCAGCCTACGTCACAACTATCAATTTTTGGAAATTTTGACAAACAGTATATGTAAAAGACTATCAAGAAAAACTTGAGCGTGTAACTGAAGTGTAAGCTATTTAATATATATTCCGAGATAATTTTACAAGAGACTATTTTGAATTTTGAAAAGGCTATAAAACTAAAAAATGCATTTGTTACCAATATCGGATACACTGATGGCACTGCCTTATAGGCGGATTGGACTTTAGAATTTAGTTACAGGCACCGAAAAATATGTTCTGAAAACCAATATTCAGAAGACAAAGTATATGATCATAAGAAAAAAAGACAACTATCGGAATATCGAGCCCTTACCACAAAAATGGCTTAAGCGACATCCTGTTTAATTTTCGTTTTTTTTTTATAATAAAAAAATTTGTTGGCAACACTTGCATAATCTCCTAAAATGTTATGGTCACATAAGAAAAAACATTTTTAGCTTAAGCGCCAACCTTCATACAAAATTTTTATGAAATATAATAAAAAAAACCTCTTCCTGTAAAATTGTGCTTTTGTCGCTTTTTGCGAAATGAAAGTATTGCAAGGGTAAACTATTTTAAAATCTCTTGGGGTAGATAACCAACGAATAAGGGGACGTATCGAATGAAATACGATATGGGATAGAAATGGCATCTATAGATATAAAGAAACTAGAATCCATTCAAATGTAGATTTATCGATTAGAACTAAAAATACCCTGGACATCTTTCATACTTATGTCAAGGTTTTGAAAATAATGAACCTAGGACGAGAATTTATCTATAATGAGAAACTCTAACCATAAACTACCCCAAAAAGTTGTTCGAACTAAAATTTAAGGAAAAACTATCAGAGGCAGAAATGAGATGAGATGGATGTTGAGTTTGAGTATACAATAATGGACAATATATGACAACGCAGAGATCTTCATAAACACCGCAAGGCATAAATATATAGTTTGTCAAATAAAAAGTACATAGAAATAAATGAAAAGATTGATATTTTACTATTGGCTGCCAGCCGTCGCCAATGAATTTCTGAAGAATGGAGGTGGTTACTATCGAAAAATGTCAAATCAACCTGTCCGCATTCAGAATGAAAAATTATCAATAATTTTTAATTAATTTCATGTTGTAAAATTCCTTTCTTCTTTAAAATAATGTAATGAAAACTTAATTTGATGAACTTAAGCCTGGGGCCAAATTATCGCATTCGATATAGATCGTAGTTTGGCCCCTGATTAAAATATAAAAATTTGGAATAAGAACCATAAACAGTCTAATAAAATAGGCTCAATAATCACTATAATTTATTTCAATTAAAAAATTTGTGATGTTAATTAAAAAATTAATTAAATTTGCACCAGAAAACAAATTAATAGAATCAATTAAATAATTTTTGATATTAACATCAATCATTTCTGCAGTGTACATTTCTGCAGTTGATATACGCAAACGTTTAATTCAATTGATTAAATTTTTAATTCAAACGGATTTTATTTTTAATTAATGGTTTAACTGAGAAAAAAAATTGGCGAGAATTTTTTCTGTGTAACGTATCAAATATGTATAATATTTGTGTAATGTTAATAACTTAATTGTATGATAGCTAACATTCGAAAACCGAATATGCAAATAAAGAAAAAGATAAAAGTGCTAAAGAAGTTGCAGAGAATATTTTGCTCTATTCAATGGTGACAAGAACGTTCGGAAAGAAAATCAATTACACGCAATTTAGACGGTGATTTTAAAATCATGTCTCATTTTTACCTCCCTTTAAACGTTTCTTCTTCCAAAAAGACAACAGATTCAAATGATGATTATTCCTCCATGTTTTTAAGATTGAATTTTTCCCGTTATTTAAATGTGCTCCGTGTTTTGTATTTTAAAGAGATGTTGCTACATTAAAATAATAAATAAAATTAAGCAACATAACAAAAATGCGAATGTGTGCAAAGAAAAATATAAAAAAGACACAGAGGACAGAAAATGTGTTTTTTTTTCTCTACCCCTTTTGCTTCTTTACACCGTTCGCCAACGCCCAGAGAAAAAACATTGTTCAATATGGTTACTCCAACAAAACTATTTAAAACAAAAATTGCTTAACAAATTATTTTTAATTTAACTATTAAACCGATAACCATATTATGGTGAAAAGCCACAACCATATTATAGTTGCCTCCCAACATGTTATGGCTAATATAACTTAAATATGTTGTAACACTTATAATAGCAAAGTTGGTTTTTAGCCATAGCATGTTGCTCTTGGAAAAGAGAAAAATACTATTGCTAATTTAAAACCAATTTATTGTCATATTAAACCATAACATGTTTAAAGGAAACCACATATGGTTGCGGCTTCTTGATGGAGGACTAATTTAACCATAATATAGCTGTCGGTGACAATGCTATGGTTCAATTTTACATAATATGTTTAAGTTTTACTTTAAAAATAGTTTTGATCGAGATGAGCCTATTTAAACATGTGAACAAACACCAAAAGACATGTCTAAAAACACATGAAAAAAAGTCAACGTCTGAATTGCGTTTTACATAAATCATTAAGAATAATTTAACTGGATATTTTATTTTGTCACATGACAAGTCGTTAGACGTCGACTACTATTATTGCAACATAGAAACGGAAGCTTCTTTGAATAGCGGAGTTCAATGTTTAGTGAGAATCATATTGCGAAAGATCGAATGCAACATATCGTAGGTCTTGTGTTTATTCTAAAAAAAAACAGAGTTTTCGTTAGATCTTAAAAAAAAGCTCCGATATTTTGCAATTGCTCCTTCACTAGACCATTTGCACACAAAAGCCTCAACAACGATCATGTTTTTAAAGTTTTAATAGTAGATTTTAAACGAAGATTTGTAAAAACTTAAAATACTTTTAATTTTTTGATAGCAATTAAAAAAACAAACATATGCAAAAATATTTCTTTTAGGCAAAAATTAGCATAATATGCAATATATGTAAAATATGCAGTGTTATTTATCAGTAAAAAGTGTAATCCAAAAAAGAAACTACAGATGTTTGTATTTACTTCTAACTCCGGCCCCAAAATATTCACTTACAGAAATCAAATTGCATAAAATTTATGTTGCAACGAGGTTGAAATATTAACTTACATTTATTTGGCATTGTACACTTGATATTTGAAGCAAATTTGTACATGTTGCTAATTCTAATTTGTTTAATGCCTTGTAATAATTTTTACACTTGAACATTTTAATTAAATATAATTTGAATTTTTTTTTTTGTTTTCAAATTCGTATTTCGTTCGTATCAACCGCTTGTTTGCAGTAACAAATTTGTACTGCTGTTGTATTTTTTTATATTTTATAAAAAGCTTTTTTTAATTTATTACAAGGGGAATTCATGTAAACGGCAGTAGGAATATTACAACAAGTACAACACCAAAAACACAACATTGTATTTGTTTTTTGTGTTGCCTTTGTTTTCCGATATTTCAAAAACATAAGCAACTTTTGACTCTTCGCTCTGGAAGTAAGAAAAATAAGTAGCTCAATTGTGTTTTTAACGCCAACTAAAAAAAAGACTTCGCCTCGATTAATATCTTTGTATGCGTTTTCGATTTTTATTGTTTTGTCCTTATGTAGCTATTACAATTTCTGTAGGCGCTATAAATTAAGAGAACTTTAAATTTTATTTGCCAGCCTTTTGCTAAAATTTCAATGATTTTTGTCTTTTTGAAAAAAAATTCATATCCAGGTATGTGATGAAAACCGATTTTGAAAACAAAACGATTTAAAATCGATTATATCGTTTTCAGTATCTTAAAAAATTGATTTCTAATGCAATTTCCCCTGTTTTTCTGTATGTATTCTAGGGTGGTCCAACATATTTTTATTCGATTTTCCAAAAAAGTAGACCAGTTTTGTATAAGGTTAGGGTTAAAAAAAAAAATTGGTAAAAATTAAAGACCTGCACGAGTGTATCAGTAAGTATTGTTGAAACAGATACACCAGATATATATCTGTTACTACTGATATAAATGAGAGAATGAGTGTAACTAATATTGTATGGTTTTGCTTTTGGCCACTCACCATATCTTAAAAACAAAAACAGATGCTTATGGTTTTGGATTGAGTGTGTCATAACATTTTTTTTTTGCTTACAAATATCTGTTGTCACCATAAGTATTTCTACAATATTTGTGGTAATCTGTTGCATTTTTTAATATTGTTGGCGAGTTGATGAAAATAAGAGAGTTTGTAAAAATTTGTATAAGATCTCAACCAGGGGTGCCAGATTGTTTTAGTAAAAAATCGGCATATTTTCAAAAACAAATCGGAAATCAAATTATGAAAAAAACGGCAAATTAATATTACTGTTTTAAACACAATAAAACATATTTTTAATGACAAAAACAACAAAGCAAAACCATTAACCATTACATAATGCTTTAAAAAAAATAAATAAAAATAAATGTTTTATAAATAAATTTTATTTATTTAAAAAAATATTGACACAAAGTTTTATTAAAAACATTGAACGGTAGAATGGAAATGCGGATTTTATTTTTTAAAGAGTATGTCATCCACATGTCTTTTGTCGACTTGAACACACTGTTCCAAACGGAGCCTTGTTTTTCGAGAATTAAAAAAAAATTACCCAATTTTCTCATGCATGGATAAGGCACACCAAACATTTACCCTGGGGCAATGTAAATGTATTTAATGTTTCAATCGACGGTTGGAGGTTCTTGGAGACCAGTAACAGTAGATTTGTTTGTTGACGTGGGGATGAAAATGAACTTTGAACAAAATTGTCGACGAGCAATTATGTAAGAATCATAACCCTTAAAAAATGCCTCCTCAGCGAACGCGCGATGCTCACTCGACTACTGTGACTGACAAATCCTCTCAATCGATAATTCCAACGGCGCCAATCTCCCTCCGCACCGTTTATTACTTTTTGAAACAATCGCATTTTAAAAATCTATGAATAGATTTTACTTAAGGGTAAATTGCAGGGACCGTTAATAAGAGTGATCCATATAATTTTAGCTTGAAAATCTCCATATTAGAGTCAGCGGAGACCTATACTGTCTTATACCAATAGGTTTGTCTCTTTAAGAACCTATGGTGATCTAGAATAAACGATCTTAACTCCACAGTTAAAAATCATTTTTCAACGAAAAAATAAAAGTAGGTATGGATGAACTCTTAAAAAGAGAGTTTTATTTCGCAGTCATAAAATTGTCGGCCTAAAATTCTTCTTCTTCTTTTTAATGACAATTAGTTTAATTGCAAGCTGATTAGATAACACTGCTTTACAAATTGTAGTGATCTGACCAGCTACAAGCTTTGGGTGTCCATGTAGAAAAAATTAATTTAATTAATTGTCGGTTAAAATTAAACTCCTGAAATGAGTTTAAATTTATGACGGCTTAATAAAACTCTTTTTTTTAGTAAAAATATGAGATCGATTGGTTGAAAATTGCCGTGCCGCACGCACATTGAAATCTGTGAGAATGAAATTCGGGCTAAATGGAGGGAAAAACGCCCGTAACTACTGAGGAGTCACCCTTAGAAATATAAAATATATGAGCAACCCCCATTATTGTCTTATCCTCTATCTCCAACCCTTCATATGGTCCCCACACCAAAAATTTAATTTTCCCGAAAACCGACTCTAGAACAGACATAAGGACAGCCAGACGGACATGATGTACAAGATTAAAAAACGGAACCAATTAGCATGTAATCCAATCCAAGATTTTTTTTAGATCTTTGATAGATAATCGGTTTTTCTAAACTGCTTTTTTTCTAAAGATTTTTTTCAAATCTGCACTTACCTTTTGAATATATCAGTAGAAATTAATTTTACAAATTTAATGAAGTAACAAACAAAGTCATGTTTAAAAAGAATTTTATTCGACAATTTGATTTTCGAGTTCCAAACCGTCAACTTAATGTAATATACATGGGTTGAAAATGCCACCACTCTCCATTTCTTCATCTACGCTATCGGGATTTTCTTCCGTCTGTTTGAGAATTTTCTACAAAATGTTGCTCCTCTGATATCAGTAATTCGATCACTTTTGGTGGAAGCTTAAATTTCTTCTGGTGCTTGATGCGTTTATTCAACGATATGCTGGAAATTAGTGGATCTGATGTGTCCAATACTCGATTAAAAACATCCGTCAAGTTATTCACACGGCTTCTTTTTCGAGCATGAAGCAATCTATCGGATTTATATATTTTATGGCGCGATTCAGAGTCATCATCACCAAAGCATCCAACTGGATGCCCAGTAGAATCAACAATTTGCCGTGAATGGACAAGAACGTTATGCACAGTTGCTGTCATTGGTAACCGGGGATATTTCTGCATTAACATTGTGGCCGTTTGGAAACAAAATTTTTAAAATTTACTAATTTACTCGTCCAGGTTTTGATTTAATGGAGACACACTGCTTTTCACCTTTTCTGATCGAAGTACTTTAAGCCAAACAGCATGACGTTTTTCAAAAACTTTCAAATATCTGGAACTATTACGCCATTTTATATTCATATTTGAACAAAATAATCGTGAATGCTCTTTTAAATACTGTTTAAAGTTTTCGGAACAATCACTCTCAGAAATGTATGACAAGAAATGGGCGTAAATAGTGCCTCTTGTCAATTTCGTTGTGTCTCTCTATCCATATATTGAATAATTCTGAAAGCTCGCAGATAAAATATATAATTAGAAGATAATTGATTGTTCTAGAGAACTATCGGGTGATTTTTTAACTATTATCTTTTTGGCAACACTGGTTCAAACAGCTGACGCACGCTTCGTGCTTTGTTTCACTGTCAAACATCTTCAATTTGGTCTATAATTTAATCATGAATCGTCTTACAAACGAACAACGCTTGCAAATTATTGAATTTTATAATCAAAATGCGTGCTCTGTTAAGAAAGTTCATCGCGCGCTTCTTGTGTATAACTTACGTTAATAAGTACTTCTTCAAAGACGATGCGAATCGTAACGTAACTGTGAATAGTGAGCGCGCTAACGTGTGATAATATCCAACTTTTTTTGCCCAAAATGCAAGAGCTTGACTTGCATGACATGTGGTTTCAACAAGACGGTGCCACATGCCACACAGCACGCTTAACAATGGACTTATTGAGAGGTGAATTCGGTGAACATTTTATTTCACATTAAGGACCGGTCAATTGGCCGCCTAGATCGTGCGATTTAACGTCTTTAGACTATTTTTTGTGGGGCTATGTTAAAGCTAATGTCCGCTTTAAGTGACGCATTGGAAGACAACATTGAAGCATTTATTCATGAGATACCGGCCGAAATGTTGGAAAGAGTATGCCAAAATTGGACTAAGCAGATGGACCATTTGAGGCGCAGTCACGGTCAACATTTGCATGAAATAATCTTCAAACATTAAATTATATGGACCGTACTATCGATTCAAATAAAGATTTCATGCATTTTTCTGTTTTTTTTTTTTTAACTTTCCTATAGCTCTTAAAAAATCACCAATTATTATGATATTAGCTCTAATGGTTTTTTCTATTCTACAAGAAATAACACATTTTTAAAGGTGTATATATAAAATGTCTTGCCCAACATGTAATACTGCAATTTTTTATTTGACGAGAACAAAACATAAAATTGGATCGCCCTGTTTTTAACGGCTGAAAAAAGTTTGTTCTTCAAAAAGTATTACATAAATCCAAATTTGTTAATAGATTGATATAAAATAAATAAATAAATGAACAAAATGAATGACGAAATTCCAATTTCTTTAGTTTGTTTTTCATAAAATATGTAAACAAGAAAATACCTTTCCAAGATTTCCGATTTATTAACATCAAGTTTTTACGATTTCTTGATTTAACGTTTTTTTTTCAAAAACAAATTTATAACACCGAATCCATTTAATTTTTATATCACTGACAACCTACCATTTACAATGTAATGTTTTCTTTTGTTTTTACTATAAAATAATAGAAAAAATAATTATTAAAACTTAAATTTTTTACTATGCTGATTAGAGGCGATTTTTTCCCAACTTCGTCCGGTAACCCTATATATAAACAGTGGCCATCTTTTTACAGGGATTTTCAAAACTCTCGATTTATACGGCGCGTGTGTGCAATTCCTTATGACATTTAAGGGTATTTTTAAGAAACGAACACTAAATTGCATTTTTTTAAATCAAATGTGACATTTTTTGCAAGTCTATATGAAATTCTAATTCATATTTCCATTAGTTCAGTTTAAGTTCACGAGCCCTTTTTTTGCAGTTTTCCAAGTGAACTTATCTTTATTTTGATGACTGTAGTTTAACACAAATAATGAATTTAGCAAGGCGAATTAATTTTTTTTAAATAAGAGAAAGGGATGTCAAAAGTTACTTGTGTTTTTGACATATCGACCAACGAAAGCAGCAAATAAAATACAATGTTGTGTTTTTGGTGTCGTTACTTCCCAGTAAAAAATGTGCTCCAAAAGGAGCAGGTTTTTTGTATGAATTCATACCTCAAAGCGCTTTAAACCTGCTGATGGGATGCCTGATTTTTGTATGGGGTGTTCCCGGTTTGGAGGTCTATTTTCTGCTGACAATAAGCGCTTCTTTTAACATGCAAACAAAGCGCTTCTAAAGTGCTTTTTTAAGGGCTAACTATATTAACATATTCATTAATGTTTTGCTTTTCGTAACCATAATATATTTATATGTTTTTCGCTTTAAACCTTTCTTCCTTGTCAGCACTAAAATAGCAGCTTTTTTGTATGTTTTATTCTTTATCATTTACTGCTTTATAAGAGCTCTCTAATTGAAGCGCTTGATTATGCGCTTTTTCTCTGTAGTGCTTCAAAATACCCAAATTTTTTTTACTGGGTTGTTGCAGTATCGCCACTACCCTATACATGAATTCGCCTTGGAATTAATGGCTATTTCTTTTCTGAGAAATATGTTGCACTAATGTTACATATTTTTCAATTTTGTGTTCGTCTGTACAAAAAATACAACTGTGGGAAAATTTTTCAAGTTCTTTTGTGAATATGTTGATGAAAAACATGCAAGACATGTTGCATATTTTACCCATACTTTAATGGTGTTTTCTTTTCTGACAATAATGTTCCATATATGCTACCATTCGTGCGGGTTTTTGTTCCATTCTAAAAATATATGCAAAAATGTGTGAAGTTGTCGTTTTGCTTTCTAAACATGTTGCAACAATAAATGGCAAATTTGTTCCATTTCTTACCCGCAGTTATAACTGAGTGTGAGATAATACCCTTTTTTGCATCTGCGTAAAGTACTTTTTGCAAGCAAGTATTTTTTTTCTTGTGTTTGCGGACAATTTACGTAATATTGTGATTTTTAGTTATCTTGTGATGGATATAAAAACTTTTTGTTTTTCGTTTGTTTTACTTTTATTTAATAATTATATTTTTTTTTGTCGCAAAATTTTTAACAACAGCTGACATTAATTATTGAAAATCAGTGCTGTTAACGCTTATTAGAATTGTAAGAAAATTTAATGTTGAAAATTGCTACAAGCGTGGTGAATATCGCTTTTAGTACAAACTTTGCATTCAATATTTAACACGCTAAATACACATTCGTGTTGAGTGTAAAACGTAGCAATTATTTTGTTCCATTGTAATTCAGAAAAATGTATCACTTTGTAAGGGTTCGTGTAACCTAATAAATATATTACACAACCATAATGCATCATTATTTTTTAGAAAAGAAAACACCATAACTAAACAGGGCAGTTTGACCTGTTTTGCAACTTTGGTACTTAAATCTTTGTTTGCACAACCAATGTTTTATTTTGTCATAATTCATACCGCTCATAATTTTGTAAAAAATTGCTTAAAAACAAAATATATTTATACATATTTACACATTTAAATCAAAAAGTCTTTATTTTATAATCGTTTTAATTTTTCTAAGCCATTAGTGATGTCAATATTTGTTTCCAAGTCATAATAGTAGCTTTAAAAATCGCTCATGAATTACATTAATGATGAAAGTGTAATGGCCATTTTCTCAATGTATCGACAAACTGTCTGTTACTTAATGTCAACATAAATTTATTGGACCGATAAACTGTCCGTTAACGATTTTGGGTTTCTCAATACACCGACAAAAAACATTGTTTTTAGCTGGCAACGTCACTCAAAATACATGTAAAAGTTGGGAGTCAACTGATTGAATTTATCTGTACGGCAAATAAAAGGAAAATAAATAATTGGCAGATGAGTGCCGGTTAGCTTTGCGATAAAATCGAAGCAAATGAGACATTGAGAAAACCAGATTTCTTTAATGTGCATTTTTTCGTTGGGAAAAAAGATAATCGCCTAATGAGAAAATGGCCATAATAGTTGTTAATAAAAGCAGCTAATTGTGTTCTATTGAAAACTGCACATCATGTAACACTTCTAGTGATCATTACATTACAAAATGTTACATGTGTTATTGTAACATACATATTTTTCTCAGAAAAGAAATCGCCATAAAGGTAGAAGTACATAACACGCGTTAGTGCGCGCGCGCTCTGTCGTCTTCTGTCAAAAAAAAGTTAAGCTAGTGTGTTTTCATTGAACAAGCTACATGCAAAATATTTTGACGCGTTTGCGCCGGAAAGTTGGTTAACTTTGAACTTTTTAACGCGTTGTGTGTTTTTGACAAGTAATCAGCTGACAATAAAAATAATAATTTAACAAATTTGTGAATCATGAAAGAAAAACTTATTGAAGAGCTTAAAAAACATACAATATTTATATTAAAAGAATAAATTCAATAAAATAACAAAATCTTGATATACTTTCGAACCCGTTTTTAATGCACAAATAAGTAAACAAATAAAAAACAGCTGACAGGAATGGCTTTAGTAACGCGTGTTGTGTAACTTGCAGTTTTTGACACGCTAAAGTTTATAAACGCAAGATACTTGTCGACGAACTAACGCGTGTTATGTACTTCCACCTTAAGTTTGTGTAAGTCTGACTTTATAGTTCAATATGTTTTTTTAAGAAACATTTTAATCAGAAATTATGACTTGATTTTTCTAAAATCAATTAATGGGCCCTATAAACTTTTTTCTCCCTTTTAAACAAAACTCACAACTTTTAGATAATAATAAAGATATGTATAAATATTTATATTTTATTAGACAATAAATTTATGTAAAACTACAATTCGAAATCTTTTTGTTCGCAAACACCAATATTAATTAGATTTTTTGTTTTTTTTTTATAATTTAATATTAATTCAAATATTCATAAATATACACAAAAATAATTTATATAATAATAATAATGATAATTGTTAAAATTTTTTTTAGGTATAAAAAATAATTAAATATTATAGTTAAATAATATTTTATTTTTCTTATTTATGAGAAGGCAAACCGTTTCATTTTGTTCAAATTTCATGAATTTTTTTTTCATTTATTTTTTCAATATTTCTCTTTAAATTACTAGAAAATTCAAAAATTTTTTCAAATTTATGCAAGAAATTTTTCAAAAGGTTTTCAATTAAATAATATAAAAACAAAGATTCTTAAATAATTAAATCATATTCAATAAAAATGATATTGTTGGCCTTTCGAAGCGACAAAAGAAATGAAATCCAATTTCATTTAGATTAGAATTCTCCTAATCGTATTGATTATTTGTATTATGTTGTTGTTCTTGGTATTGATTAATAATTTTAGCTGCATCATTCATGAGTTTAGCCGTTGAGCGTACTAAAAACATTAAATGACACTCGTCGTATACCGTTAGCTCGACTCGGGTACGCACGAGACCATGTAGTACAGTAGCACGCTCTAGGTCCAACCATCTTTGTAAAGCTGTTTCGCGTTCTTTGATCGAACCGGTTAAGGCCACATCCGAAGGACCCCACAAAATGAATTCCAAAACAGATTTGGATTTTGAAAGGGATTCGGATCTGTCTTGTAGCAAAATATCGGCCAAAATGGGAGTCATTTTGGTTGCGGGCAACATTTCGGTCAAGGCCACATGGGCACATTTGCATAGAGTACCCATAGGTTCATCTTCGTCGTTGTTGTTGCTAAAGGGGTATTGCAAATGTATTATTTATATGATGAAATTCCGAATTTAAATGTCATATACTCACCCCTGTAATACACATAATCTTGCCTGGGCATCTTTATTATCGTATTCCTTGGATAGCACCACATTCGATAGACTTAAAGGCATTTCTTCCACTGCCTTGACTTGTAAATTCTTCATGCCATTTATCAATTGTAGCATTATGAATGCCACTTCCCGGCTCATGACATCATCAAAAGCCGGTATACCATTTGAAGGACCAGTCGTTTCGGAGTCCCCATTTGTAAAACCCTTATCAGCTGTTTCCTCATTAAGGGTGCTTAGATTTTGTACAGACATGCCATTTCTCATATTATTAACACCACAACCATCTTTCAAAATATTCAAATTGGGTATGGAACCTCGGAAATTGAAATTACTTTTATCCAATACTTGGGATTTTCCCTTTAGTATGATGCCGATCGATTGCAAAGTATCCAATTGTAGGCGTGGCAAAACCGATATAGTGGCTTGCAGTAGAGTCATCTCTGTGCTGGGAATTAATGGCAAATGATAACTGGGCACCACATCACAAAATTCTGTTATGGGATTTAAAGCACCCGATACACCACCCGACAGCTGATTGAGTTCACCTCCTACACCGGCCAATTGATTGCAATCAGCTGAGAGTGCTAGAGTAACGGAAGCTGTGGTCCACATGGCGGCATGGAAGGCCTTTTTACCGACAACAAATGCCTGGGCTCCTTCAAGTATGGTGAAATCTTCGAAACGCAAATTAATAGCATTGGCCAGGGGTCTTAAAGCGGGTGGTATAACGGGTGTTTGTTGTAACTGTGTGGAGTGGAGAAAAAAAAAGATTTTAACAAAATAGATTAAAAATAAAAATCATTAACCGAATTTTAAAAAGATATTAAGAGCAAAGTTTCATTTTGGCTAAATTCCTCAAAAATGTGGAGACGTGAACGAACGAACGAACGAACATCGTTCAAAGAAAGAAAAAAGTTTACCATCTTAGTACGTTTAAATAATGCACTGTATTATTAAATCCTTTTTTTGATTCCAAAATCTTGCTTAAGAAATTCTTTATGGCTAATTGAATTTTTTAATCAGTTAGTAAAATTCAACGTTTAATTATAAATATTTTTCTTTTTGTTTTTCTAGGTGAGTGGCTTCCTTACTTTATTAATCGAATGTAAGTAGTCTAAAACACTTTTTAAAGCTAAACCTTTTAAATCGTACCTGTTCTAAAACTTGGGCTAAAGCTTCATGATTAGCTCCTACAACAGCTGAATAATTATCTTCAATGGTTTTGTGAACCACACTGCGACCCTTGCGCATGCGTAAACGGTTGGTCGTTTTGGCGCGATTCTTAATACCCTGAAAAAGAAATTGGTAAAAAAAACCCTTCCAAAAAATAACATGGCACACTCACCGAAGGTATACCCCAGACACTATCGTTAATATCGCCCGTAACATCGCCACCAGTTTCGCTGCCATAATAACTATAAGGAGAATAAATATCCAAATCACCCATCTCGCTGCCGCAGTATGAAGCCGAAATCATGCGTGGAATGTTGACTAGTTTAAAGAATATTTTGTTTGAATAAAAAAAAGTTTTTGTTAATATTTAACAATAATTACCCAAACTATTATTAAGACCGAAATTCCTAGCTGGTCCATATTCACTTCTTGTATAACTGGCCACCGAGATATTATCTAATTGCAAATTATTTCTTCTCGTCTGCATATGTCTTTGCTGGCCCGCCTGTACATCAGCCGATCGAGCTGGTGGTGGGGGCGGTGATTGTGGCGACTTGACAAATTCATACATATTCTCATAATCTCTTTTGTCCTTCAAGTAACTGTCTATGGTACTGTTGATTTTGCGCACTGAATCCTTTAAACTACTGGGTCGAGATTCGGTGTTCGAAGGACTGTTAATTGGTTGTGGTATGTTTTCGAAAATTTCCAATTTATTGGAAATTGTTGGCTTGGCCTCATTTTTCTTGCGTTCGAAGGTACTAGTGCGACTTCCGGTTGGGGGTTTACCTTCTAAACGATTTGAGTGCACGCTTAATTGTGGACTTAATGTGGATTTAAAATTTGTTTGAGTTTTATTAGTTGTTATCGTAGTTGTTGTGGAACTAATGGAATGTTGTTGTTCCGTTGATACATTTTCACCATTTGACGAGCAAATCGAGATAGTATCACCGTTTTCCTTGTTTAATTGTTGTTGATGATGATGATGTTGTTGTTGATTTTGTTGTTGTTGTTGTTGAGTTCCTCCCATATGTCGTTTACGTGCCAATTCTAGTTGTGCCTCACGTTCACGCATACTGGCTGTACGCTCGGGTTTACGGGGCGCTATTGATGAGCGAATTTCGCCTGAAAATAAGTTTGAAAGGTTTTGTTTTTTAAATAAGCTTTTATTGGAATTTCAATTAATTAAAAACAAATTTAATATTTTGGATCCCTGCTGAAAATTAGAGCGAGAAATTGGGAATGTATCTCAAGTTTCAAATAGTTGTGTGTAAAATTAATTAAATTACACAGTGCAACAAAATTCGGTTCATCGCCGCCAGGCTCAATACTTGCAACGCGAAATGAAACTAGACTATTGGTAGAGAAAATCTGCCATTGGGTTCTGAAAAGTTAGCTCGGGTTTCCGAAATATCGACCCCTAAAGTTTTTGAAGTTTTTGAAAAGGCGTTTGATAAATTAAAAAAAAAAAAATAAACCAAATGTACTTCTGAGCTAAAATACTATTTTAGATGTCTTCAGTAGAATCGTATGGCGATTCTTTCTTAGAATATATTATAAAAGTGTAGCATAAAAGTGTTAAATACTTATAACCGATGGGCATACAAGCGTTATTTAATGTTTATAGAAATTCTAATTTTACCCCGACTAGAGTTCAGAAATAGATTTAAAAATTTTATAGAAATTCGAATTGTGCACTCGACTAGAGCTTGGCTATAGATAACACTGTGCAACAAAAAAACCAGGCTCAATACTTGCAACGCGAATTGAAACTAGACTATTGGTAGAGCAAATCTGCCACAGCGTTCTGAAAAGTAAGTTCGGGTTTCCGAAATATCGGCCCCTAAAGTTTTTGAATTTTTTGAAAAGGCGTTTGGTATAAGTCAAAAAAATATATACTAAATGTACTTCTGAGCAAAAATAGAATATATGGAATACATTAACCCTCTAACACTCATTTTAAGCGGTCATTTTTGTCGTTATTTTTAACTTCCCCACAAAAGTATACTAAAACGGCACTTTAGAGGGTTAAAATGTTCGATGAATATTTTCTGCGTCTGTAGGAAAAATCGCCCAAAAAATAAATGAAAATCGCCCAAAAAAAATTCCATGTAAAATTGGGCGTGAATTCATATGAAAAGTGACCCAAAATTTTTGGGCTATTTTTCGTTATTATTGGGTGATTTATCGTTTTTTAATTTAATCATTATGACAAATCAACCAAAAATATTGTATGAAAAATAGCCCTTTTTTCGGGCCATTTTTCAAGTAACGGCTTCACTAACTAAAGGTTCTCTGTAACTTATTTGTAACACCATAGGGGAGAAAATCCTTGCGCCCAAAAATGTTTTCGTTATATCGAGCCATAACCGCCACAAGGGCTGTAGCGACATGATGGACGATTTTCGTTTTATTATTAAAATTTATTATTCATGATCATCTGCATCACCTCACAAAATATCAAGGCTGTAGAGTTTACCGTTACGATTTTACAGCAAAAACAATAAAGACTTAAGTACAATTCACTGTTTGTTTAAAAATTTTGTTACCACGGCTGTCGCTTGCGTCTTTATTCGTGTTTATAAATTAATTCGAATTAGTGGCAAAATAGAAAAATATTACATTTTATATCAGTGTTTTTTTTTTAAATGGAGTTATGGAAACAAGTGGTAAGTGTTTTATTTAAAAAAAGAGATAGAATTTCTATAAATGGTAATGAAACACAGCACAATTGAGTCATTTACAAAACTATTTGGGCTCCTAAGGAATGGTATATCATGATTTCAAATGCAAAGTCTAATCCTGAAAACTATAAATGCATTTTAATGAATAATTCAGATTTAAAAGATCGGAAAACATTTTCGCAAGCTATTTTTCTCACTTCAATGAAATTGACTTTTACAACATTACGTTTTGCCTCTTTAAATAAAAATATTTCTATAATGAAACTTTAGGATGGATATTGCGATGACTCCGTAATTAAGAATATGATCTCAACTATATTGCTCGATCAAGACATAACGCTGCTTTGATACAAAATGAACCCATTCGTTTTATGATAACTTTTTCAAAATTTCTTCAAACAAATTCAAAGATTTAATAACATTTTGTGATAAAAACATAATTCCTGCAAAATTTCACAACGAATTTTTAAATTTGAAATAAGATGAAACTGGTAAATATTCCCTACCTAAAACTAATCAGGAAAACATATAATATTTACTTTAAAGTTATTTCTTTTAAAACTTATTTACCTACATATATACTTTCACTTCGAATTCTGATGTAATTTTCTATTAATTTTGAAAACAAAAAACATTAAATTTTTTATGAAAAAACAGGAATTAAGTTTAATTTAACGTTATGTTTAATTTTATACACAAAAATAATTGGAAAAAATAAAAAAAATTAAAACTTAGAGATGTGTTTTAATAAACTCACAAGGGCTTAACCGCCTTAACATTGGTAAAGACCTATCCAGCGTGTCAGCAAAAAAGACTTTAGCGCCATAAATAGCCGTTATCTTGGAAATATACAAAATCAATCAAATGCAATATATTGCACAGAAGTAGCAATGTTTACAAACTAAATTTCACCGTAATCCTTAGACATCGTCCAAAGATATTTAAAAAAAGCTTCTCCTGTAAATTTTAGTTTTTGGCGCTTGAGACTTTTTGGCGGTTAGGGCTCGATATGTTAAATATATGCACCCAGAGAAAAAACAACAAAACCATTTTTAAAAAAATGTTGACCATATTATGTTTAATTTAACCAAATCATTGTTACCGACAACCATATTATGGTAAAATAAGTTTCTTTAAAAATAGTTTTGTTGGTTGTGACCATAATAAAACATGTTTTTCTCTGCGTGCATGTAGATCTTTTTTTGTATTTAACATCTTTAGCAATGTTAGTAATGGACCTTATGATAATCTATATATATAAAATTGTAACGTTACTGACTCACTGACTCACTGATTCATCATCGCACAGCCTAAACGCCTGAAGCTAGACACTTGAAATTTGGACCAGAGATTGGTCACTCCCCAAATCGATCCATTAAGACGGGATTTTTGGAAATTCGAATGTTTAGGGGGTAAAAAAGGGTAAAAACGGGAAAATTCGGTAACCTTATATCTCCAAAACTAAAAGAGATACAAAAAAAATTTAATACCTATCGTTGTTCTTTAGAAAAATAAGCGGACAGGTGTCTGGTACTTTTTTGAAATTCGGCCCTATTTGGGAGTAAACGGGTAATATCTGAATTTTAGTACTTTTTTGACACCCCATCTATCTTTTGTACCAATAAACATAGAAACAAAGTTAATACCACATTCGAAACCTAACAAAAATATACGAATTTGAATTTGGTACTTTTTCGAAATTCGAACATTTAAGGGGTAAAAATCGTAACTATTTTTGGTACTTTTTTTAAAAAACATTTTTCTCCATTTATTGAAATATTCGTACTAAATTATGGGCTGCCACTATTATACTGAAATTTTTTATACTTTAATGGGGGGAAAATTGTACCAAAAAGGGGAAATACGAGAAATTTGATATTTTACTTAACTTTTTGGTTCTACAACTGGTATTTTTTAAATTATCGTTTATGTTGGACCTAAAAACATAAGATTCATCATGCAATGTCCGGAATGGATAAGAATCCATAAGGGGCAGTTTTTGGTACTTTTCTGTTAATTAACTGGTACTTTTTGAATTTCCGTTAGTATTGGACCTATAAAAATAAAATTAAACATGCAATGTCCCGAATGGATGAGAATCTATAAGAGGGAACTTTTTGGTACTTTTTTGTTCATTAACTGGTACTTTTTGAATTTACGTTAATATTGGACTTAGAAACATAAAATTCAAAATGAAATGTCCTGAGTGGTTAAGAATCCATAAGGGGAAGTTTTTGGTACTTTTCTGTTCATAAAATGGTACTTTTTGAATTTCCGTTAGTATTGGACCTATAAAAATAAAATTAAACATGCAATGTCCTGAATGGAAGAAAATCTATAAGAGGGAACTTTTTGGTACTTTTTTGTTCATTAACTGGTACTTTTTGAATTTCTGTTAGTATTGGACCTAGAAACATACAATTCAATATGCAATGCCCTGGATGGATGAGAATCTATAAGAGTGAACTTTTTGGTACTTTTTTAATCTTGGACTGGTACTTTTTGAATTTCCGTTGGTATTGGACATAGACAGATAAAATTAAACATGCAAGGTCCTGGTTGGATAAGAATCTAAGAGGAAAGTTTTTGGTACTTTTTTGTTCATTTACTGGTACTTTTTGAATTTCCGTCAGTATTGGACCTAGAAACATAAAATTAAACATGCACGATACTGTGTAAATGAGAATCTTTAAGTGGGATCTTATTGGTACTTTTTTATTCGTTAGCTGGTACTTTTTGAATCTCCGTTAGTATTGGACCCAGAAACATGCAATTAAACATGGAAGGTCTTGAGTGAATGACAATCTGTTAGAGAGATCTTTTTGGTGCTTTTTCGTTTTTTAACTGGTCCTTTTTTAAATTTTCGCTAATGTTGGTCTAATGAAAATAAAATTAAACGTGCATAGTCCTGAGTGAATGATAATCTCTAAAAGCGCTTATAGGTACTTTTTAGTTATTAAACTGGTACTTTTTGAATATCCGTTATTATTGGACTTAGAAACATAAAATTCAAGATGCAATGCCCTAAGTGGATAAGAATATATAAGAGGGAAGTTTTTGGTACTTCTTTGTTCTTTAACTGGTACTTTTTGAATTTCCGTTAGTATTGGACCTAGAAACATAAAATTAAACATGCAAGGTCCTGAGTGAATGAAAATCTGTAAGAGGGCTTTTGGTACTATTTTGTTCTTTAACTGGTACCTTTTATATATCCGTATTTATTGGATCTAGAAACATAAAATTAAACATGCAAGCTCCTGAGTGAGAATCTGTAAGAGGGATTTTTTTTTTTAATAAACTGGTAATTTTTTTAATTTAATATTTATTTTTGTGCATTAAATAAAAAAGCAAATTGGTGTCTGGTACTTTAACGAAATTCTGTCGTTTTAGGTAGTAAATCTAGCTTTTAAGCCAATACGTATAGAAATAAAAATTAAATAACATTTGTTACTTATCTAAAAAATACAAATGCGAATTTGGTACTTTTTCGAAATTCGAACGTTTCAGGGGTGAAAATTGTGCCTATGTATATCGATCCCGCGAACCTCATACCTCCTTAACTAAAAGAGATAAAAAACATCAGCAATTCGCTAATCGTATATTTCCTAAACAAAAAGAGATACAAAAAATTTAATACTAATTATTGTTCATTAAAAAAAATAAACGGAGAGGTGTCTGGTACTTTTTTGAAGGAAGACCTTTTTGGGGTGTAAAAGGGTAAATAAATATTGTATCACATTTTTAGCTTATCTAAAAAATACAAAACAGGTTTGCCCCTTTTTTGAAATTCAAACGTTTAAGGTGTGAAAATCGTTCCTAATTTTGTTACTGTTTTCTCAACATTTTTCTCCATCTCTATATAATATAAATTTGTAAAGTAACTGACGGATTCATCATCGCACATCCTAAACTCTTGAAGCTAAAAAGCTGACTTTTGGACCGAAGGTTGTCCTCTCGCCAAATCGATTCCGCTAACCAAAAAAATCCAAAATTAAAGAGATCCAAAAAATTTAACACTTATTGTTGTTCGTTAAAAAAAATAAGGGGACAGGTGCCTGGTACTTTTTTGAAAATAAACTTTGGCATAAAAATATGTCCACGAAGAAAAAGGAGACGCTAACGAAGTAGCGGGTTAAATGCTAGTTGATTATAACTATGCAGTGATTAATTAATATTTAAATATTGAAGAGTGCACAAAGTTTGGCGGAGGGCTCAAATAAGTATTACTGTCCATACTGCCGAGCAGCTGTTGAAGATACAATGCAATTTTTAATATAAAACTTACGTTTGAGTGTAACTAAATATATATGAATAATAAACACTTTTTTGCAAATTGGGTAATTTTTCATTATTTTTTTTTTGGGAAAAAATTCATTTTTGCTTTTTGGGTCATTTTTCATTTTTTTTGGGCCCTTTTTCGTTTTTTTGAGCAAAATTTCATATGTAACTTTTTGGGTTCTTTTGGGCGATTTTTCCTACAGCCATTTTCTGCATCAAATTTTACTATGGGTCTTCTAAGACCAAACAATCGTGTAATGTATGTAAAAAGGATTTTCGAAATTCCGGGCCTTGACATTTTTGAATTTTTCGTACATTGCACGATTTTTTGGTCTTAGAAGATCCATAAAGAAATTTGAAGCATTAGAAGACCCCTTTTGAAATTGAATGTAAAAATATTCGTCGAACATTTCAACCCACTCTGTGACATGGCGGTATATTTTGGTTTTTGATATTCTTAAATTAGGCTTAAATTAATCAATTTCATTAAATTTTTATTAAATTATTTTTAATGAAGGATGGAGTTTTACAACAAAAAATTTATTGAAATTTTTTATTCTTGATTAAACCAGGGCTCGAACTCGGGTCGAATTTACGTGTTTCGAGAAAAGTCACATTCTCATCATCAGAATTCTTTGCAGTTTTACACTTTCCGCCACTGCTACGGTTGGCAGTCTATAGTCAAACGCTAATCTTCTAACCAATGGTATTCTCTTAGTCGATCGAAATCTGGTGTTATTGATTATCTTTTTTTAAATTTATTTACAAATATTCACAAGGATCTCCATATGCCATTCTGCAGTAATCAACCGATTAGAAGAGCGTTAAACTCCTACATAAGTGAACAGAAATCATTATGGGGAAAATTGTCGTCCGGCACTGGCAAAGCAAAAACAAAGTATTAGCAGAAGATTTGATTAATTATTCAGGCACGTGATTTGAAAATACGTCATGAAAATACGTCATGTTTTCCATTAAATACTGAAAACTAAAGCTTTGGGGACTTTAAGATTATTTAAGTAATTTTATGTAGCAACCATTAAGAAAAATTAATTAATAAAATCAATTTCCTCCAATTCTAGTTAAATTGCAACTTTTTCCAATTAACTCTAAACAAATTTTAAACTGTTAAACATTATTTAAACATATTTCTTGTTCTCCTTTTAAAAGAAATAGTAATTGCCAATATTTAAACTTCTCTAGAACTTTAATTAAATATCTAACCCATTTGAATGTTAAACATAAAAAACCATCTTTTCATTTATTACATCCATCCTAAATGCCATGAAGCAACTCAATTAATTATTATGAATTTTGCATGCCAACATTTGAATGTAAAACTTACCGCTGGTTGGTCTGTGTGTTTTGGTCTCTGATATATTTTTTGTTGTTGTTCTTTTTACCTGAATTTCTCTCAAAATATTCTAACCTCAATCACGTTTATTGAGCCACTTGAAAAACAAAATAAGCTAAAAGATACAAACGGACGGATACAAAGCAGCAATAGCAATAATTTAAGTGTGTTATTAAACGTACAAAATTTTATAATAACAACAACATCTGCTGCAACAGCAACAGCCCCAGTCCAGCCAAAGCAGAGCAACATAAATATGGTACGACCTTCAAGAATAGTTTACCCATTAACCTCAATACGCTCGTAAAATAAACCGGCAACACAAAAATACCAAATTTATACTCATATTTTGTACTTGTATTTTGTACTTTGTGCAGAAGAGAAGAAGGCGGTGACAGGTAAACAGGCACTTAGAGTTAGAGACGAGACAAGGCAGGCAAGGCACTCAAGCATTTAGACACCCGAAATAACTAAAGAGGCAACATGAAAATGGCGCTAAAGCAACATACCAACCTTTAACCGATTTTAATAGCTGCAGAGCACAGTGGGTTGAGCGAAGATAAATAGAATTTAAGAACATTCATAACTTTTTTCAATTACGTCCCCAAGAGACAAAGTTAAAAGAAATATTTTCCAAAAAAAAAACCCCCTAAATCGTTCCATTATTCACTTAGTCCTCATACAATTATTCCATCTGTGAAACAAATTATTCCATCGTTTCTCGAAGAGTGAGAACAAAGTGTGTCTGTAACTCATTTCGAAAACTATCAAAAGGCATTACGTCGTTACGATATAAATGTCATAACATTGCACTCGAAGCCGATGTGACATTGCAGACGTTGAGAACGCCAGTAACACATGTCATTGACGGCGACCAATATTTACTAAAATTTAACATTTTCAACGACGGCGGCGAAAATATACAGCCGTCGGCTATACCAAATAATGTAAAGTGAGGTTTAATTTTTGTTGTTTGCAAAAGAGCTTTGAAAACATTCGTATTATTTTATAAAAATATTGAAAGCAAAATAATTAAACAATACAAAAAATGTGCCACGAACAAAATATTATGATTATTACTCTTTGTATTTTGCAATTTTATTTGTTTTTTAGTGTTAAAATTTTTTCTCGCCCCATTTTCATTCGTGAGTTTATTTGACAGTTCAAAGCGGGAACTTTTCTCAAAAAATTTTGCTTAGCTGATGTTAAAAATCGGCGAAATCGGTATGAAATTTTCATGCAGACCCCATACAAATGACTTTACACACATGTCACACGCCACATGTTAAGAAACGTAACGTTGTCTGAAGTTTGTTTGGCATTTAAAATTGGTACAATCATTTAAAGGAGAGACTTAACATTTTGTAACAAATTTATACATTTTCTAGAACTTCTTCTCCACTGTTAATAGCGTTTATAATAAAACAAATGATCGTTAACTTTATTCAATAGCATCAAAAATAATGATTCATAAACTTAAACTGTTGGAATAACTAAGTAACCAAATACACTACAGTAAACACCCATAACAAGGTACATAAACATAACCACTCGTACAATATTTTTATGACATCCATACCCCGCTACCCACCTGCCAAAATGTCTGGAATGGAGTGTCTTACATTTCTTAAAAGCAGCAACCAAAATCAACAACAGCCACGCATTTTAATCAACTTCTAACGGTAAAAACCAAATAAAGAAAGTAGAGAGAAAGAATTATAGGCTTAAATGAAATCACAACAAAATGACAACAACAATTACAACAAAGACGACAACGAATTCCAAAACTCACTGTTTTGACTTTGAAAGATTAAAGTGGGTTAAGTGCAAACAGATACAAAGACAAAATAATAAAACAACACAGATAAATTCTATATAAAAGATTATGAAGATATTTAAGCCAGACACTAACACATACCAGTTTTCACACAAAGTCTTACACAAACACACTCACACAGAATGTAGTATCTGTGTTTTGTAACAATTCAACTGAGCAGTCGAAGGAAAATACAAAAAAATAAAAACTTTAAATGAGAACCAACTTAAGAAAAACACATTCAAACGTCCAACTAAAAACTGAACTAAAAAAGAATTTTAACTAAAAACTTAACGCTCAAACCAAAAATTAATAAAACTCTGTGTTATTTTCTAAAGACCTAGTCGGCGAAGGTAGCAGCAGCCTCTGCTGCAGAAGAAGACGAACCTGTATAGACTTTTTTATTTATTATTTTTTTTTTTTTTTCTTCAAAAACTTGTTACACCTGCTTTCGTTTCAAAAGTAAGTGCGGGGAATGACTAAAAGTTGGATAAAGTAGAATGAATATATTCTTTATTGGTGTGCTATGTTGGTTGGGGGAAAAGTTTGTTTACCATCAAAGTAGGTTAGCTTAGGTTCCACTTGCAGTTGCAATTTAGCATAGCTTACATGGGTCCAGTAATTTAGCTCCCGTTGTGCCACCATGTGCTATTGTCTCACGGACGTTTTTTATTTTATGGCAGCCATATTTATTTTTTAATCAATCCGTCGATTCATTAAAAGAGTGAATCACAATTAAATGAGGCGAAATTACGGCATTCGATATCGATCAAAATTACAATACAATTTAAATGGAAATTTCAATCGGTATCGAATGCCCTAGTTTGCCCTCAGGAAAACAGAAAATTGCAGATAAGTCTGCAACTTATAATACATAAAACCCTCCTTATTCTACGAACTGGTTGGCTTTACATAAAATTTTTTGGTTTTAAGGTCGTCGTCATGGATCTTTTATTCATTGCTAGTAATAATTCGATGCACAAATTGCTTTTTATAATGGCGTTGAGGCAACATTTCGATTGGATCCAATAACTTTGCAAGTTCTTCTAGAGTTCGACAACAATCTTCACGGAGTGATAGAGTTTGAAAATCTTCAAGGGGTGATGGACTAAGTTCGAAGAAAAAAACTTCACACTAGTAGAATAAATCACTCACACGTTGAAATTGATGAAGCATATTCAGAATGAGGGTCGATGAGCGATTCATGTGCTTCTGCTGCACTCTTTCGCAAACTAAAGAAGTAAAGCACAACTTTCGGCAAATTTTTTTTTTGCCACAAAATTCGAAATTTTCTAACTTTTTAGTCTTTTCTTTCAAATGGAAGATGTTTACCCTCTTTAATGCCATTTAAGTTATTAAAGAATAAAAATATAAAAAGTTTTATTTATTATTTAGCCAACCCAAATTTGAGCACAATAATGAAATGGTACTTTAACCCTGACCCAATATATAAACATAACATTCAAGTATGTTCATTTTTTCATTAGAATCACAATTAATAATAAATTCTAGTTCTCTAGTCATCAAACAAAAACTGTAAATATTGAAAAAAAAGTAAAGAACCAGTATCGAACAAGCCTTGACATTATAACCATAACTAACGACTTTGAGCAGCAACCGGCCACTGCATGTAAAGTCGTTCGCTTCGCTTCTCTTCAATAACACTTGCCACAAAAATTTCTTGATGTAACGCGGTTAATTAATGTGGGTCAAAACGTCAATAAGTAATTGTTTTTTTTTTTTCTTAAAACACTTATTTGGGTTTCAAATCTTTTAAAATCTTGCAGTAACTTTCAGGTGGTTTTGTTCATTTCATACAAACAAGTTCTTAGCATTTTGCAGCTTCTTTGCAGTTGGGCAAACAGAAAATTCTTTACGAGCATATGATGCCAAAGTGTAGTGGAGCCACAAAAAGTTAAGTGCTTAAAGTAAAAGAAAACCAAATTGTTAAAGTCATAAATAACAACCTTTTTGGTGGTCTTAAAAAGTTTAAATTTCCCTGCACATTGTTTAAATATTAACCTGGCAGTAGGTGTTTGGTGAAGGTTAAAGGAGGTGGTCGAAAAAGGAGAAAATAGTTTGTAGACATATTGATTGGCTCTGTTATGTTGTTGTTTATGTGGCCCAGATGGTCGTTATGACTTCAAGTTTTAAATTGAAGTGTTAAATGAGTTTAATGTTTGAAAATGTTAATTTTAAAAGTTAGAAAAGTTGGTACTTAAAAATTTCATAAATGTTTTGATAAGTGGGTGAAGATAAATACGCCGAGTTAAATATGTTTTATGACGTAAAACGTTACGTTATTAAAACGTAGCTGAGCTACGCGTAGCTGATTAAAAACGTAGCTCAGCTACGAATATTTCAGCTAAACGTAGCTCAGCTACGTTTTTATTTAATTTTTTTCTTAATTTTGAGCGGTGTGTATGGGAGAAATTTTTTAAATTGCGACCGAACCAAAAGAGATTACGGAACGGGAGTAGGACCAAATTAGAGGTAATCAACTCTACTTTCGTAATCTGTAATCAAAATTTAAGAAATATAAATTTTTCTATTTTTAAAAAATTCTTCAAATTTTGGCTAGTGTATCTGGGAGAGATTTTTTTAAGTTGCGACCGAACGAAAAAAGATTACGGAACGGGAGTAGCACCAAATTAGAGGTAATCAACTCTACTTTCGTAATCTGTAATCAAAATTTAAGAAATATAAATTTTTCTATTTTTAAAAAATTCTTCAAATTTTGGCTAGTGTATCTGGGAGATATTTTTTTAAGTTGTGACCGAACGAAAAAAGATTACGGAACGGGAGTAGCACCAAATTAGAGGTAATCAACTCTACTTTCGTAATCTTTAATCAAAATTTAAGAAATATAAATTTTTCTATTTTTAAAAAATTCTTCAAATTTTGGCTAGTGTATCTGGGAGATATTTTTTTAAGTTGTGACCGAACGAAAAAAGATTACGGAACGGGAGTAGCACCAAATTAGAGGTAATCAACTCTACTTTCGTAATCTTTAATCAAAATTTAAGAAATATAAATTTTTCTATTTTTAAAAAATTCTTCAAATTTTGGCTAGTGTATCTGGGAGAGATTTTTTTAAGTTGTGACCGAACGAAAAAAGATTACGGAACGGGAGTAGCACCAAATTAGAGGTAATTAACTCTTCTTTCGTAATCTTTAATCAAAATTTAAGAAATATAAATTTTTCTATTTTTAAAAAATTCTTCAAATTTTGGCTAGTGTATCTGGGAGAGATTTTTTTAAGTTGCGACCGAACGAAAAAAGATTACGGAACGGGAGTAGCACCAAATTAGAGGTAATCAACTCTACTTTCGTAATCTGTAATCAAAATTTAAGAAATATAAATTTTTCTATTTTTAAAAAATTCTTCAAATTTTGGCTAGTGTATCTGGGAGAGATTTTTTTAAGTTGCGACCGAACGAAAAAAGATTACGGAACGGGAGTAGCACCAAATTAGAGGTAATCAACTCTACTTTCGTAATCTGTAATCAAAATTTAAGAAATATAAATTTTTCTATTTTTAAAAAATTCTTCAAATTTTGGCTAGTGTATCTGGGAGATATTTTTTTAAGTTGTGACCGAACGAAAAAAGATTACGGAACGGGAGTAGCACCAAATTAGAGGTAATCAACTCTACTTTCGTAATCTTTAATCAAAATTTAAGAAATATAAATTTTTCTATTTTTAAAAAATTCTTCAAATTTTGGCTAGTGTATCTGGGAGATATTTTTTTAAGTTGTGACCGAACGAAAAAAGATTACGGAACGGGAGTAGCACCAAATTAGAGGTAATCAACTCTACTTTCGTAATCTTTAATCAAAATTTAAGAAATATAAATTTTTCTATTTTTAAAAAATTCTTCAAATTTTGGCTAGTGTATCTGGGAGAGATTTTTTTAAGTTGCGACCGAACGAAAAAAGATTACGGAACGGGAGTAGCACCAAATTAGAGGTAATCAACTCTACTTTCGTAATCTGTAATCAAAATTTAAGAAATATAAATTTTTCTATTTTTAAAAAATTCTTCAAATTTTGGCTAGTGTATCTGGGAGAGATTTTTTTAAGTTGCGACCGAACGAAAAAAGATTACGGAACGGGAGTAGCACCAAATTAGAGGTAATCAACTCTACTTTCGTAATCTGTAATCAAAATTTAAGAAATATAAATTTTTCTATTTTTAAAAAATTCTTCAAATTTTGGCTAGTGTATCTGGGAGATATTTTTTTGAGTTGTGACCGAACGAAAAAAGATTACGGAACGGGAGTAGCACTAAATTAGAGGTAATCAACTCTACTTTCGTAATCTTTAATCAAAATTTAAGAAATATAAATTTTTCTATTTTTAAAAAATTCTTCAAATTTTGGCTAGTGTATCTGGGAGAGATTTTTTTAAGTTGCGACCGAACGAAAAAAGATTACGGAACGGGAGTAGCACCAAATTAGAGGTAATCAACTCTACTTTCGTAATCTGTAATCAAAATTTAAGAAATATAAATTTTTCTATTTTTAAAAAATTCTTCAAATTTTGGCTAGTGTATCTGGGAGAGATTTTTTTAAGTTGCGACCGAACGAAAAAAGATTACGGAACGGGAGTAGCACCAAATTAGAGGTAATCAACTCTACTTTCGTAATCTGTAATCAAAATTTAAGAAATATAAATTTTTCTATTTTTAAAAAATTCTTCAAATTTTGGCTAGTGTATCTGGGAGATATTTTTTTAAGTTGTGACCGAACGAAAAAAGATTACGGAACGGGAGTAGCACCAAATTAGAGGTAATCAACTCTACTTTCGTAATCTTTAATCAAAATTTAAGAAATATAAATTTTTCTATTTTTAAAAAATTCTTCAAATTTTGGCTAGTGTATCTGGGAGAGATTTTTTTAAGTTGCGACCGAACGAAAAAAGATTACGGAACGGGATTATAAACCATCAGTGAAAGTAGACCTTTCCTGTTGTGTCATATAAATTCAGTCCCTAGTTTGTAGAATAACCCTCGTATTCACAAACGATTATTAAATTTAATAAAAGTTTATTATGGAAAATTTTCATAGAAAATTTGTTTTGTAAGCCTTTATTAAATTAAAAAATTTTTATGAATACAGGGATAATTTTTGTTTAATCAAATTTTATATTTTTTTTACCACTATAGTTAACAGGCAAATAATTTTTAACACCAATGAAATATTTCCCCAAGAGTCTGATGTATGTTACAAAAATACAATTGATGGTAAAAGAACACATGAAAGAGTAGAAGTTATTTCTGTTCAAACAATAAAACCACCAGATTTGGATTTCAATAATAATACAAATTTAGACAACGACTTTTTGGAAATTGTGGAAAATTTTGAGAATTTACTTCCAATCGAAAACATTTCAGCAGATAACAGTTCAAATTTTACCTCTCCTAAATTTAAAAATATATCTTCATCAACCCAAGCGAACTTATCAGACATTGTTCACACCACTGATGAAGATATTAAAGATGAGGATTACAGTTTATTGACGAAAAAGATGTGCGTCTCACTTCCGAACTTGAATACTTTTCATGAAAGTAATAAAGGCAATAAAAGCAATATTTACATTTTTGGTGAAGGTGAATTTTATTTAACGAAGCAGCAAATGACATACCTTCAAGAGTATTTTATTAGAGATGATAATATTGTAAACCAAAAAGAATTTACCAAATGTCTTGAAGACATGGTAAAAATAAGCTACAATAAATTTAATACCACATGCCCCGTTAACGTTTGCAGTCACGGATACACCAAAGAATTAACCAAAATGAGAATTTATGCCAAGTGCATCTATGAGCATTGTAAGAAATTCAAATTTGTAATACATCTCAAGTCATCACCGATAAAAGTTATCGTATCAGCAAATAAAGAAAAATATAATCATTCTTCAGAACCAAAGGGCCAACAAATAAGAGGGTTTAAAAGAAACGTTGCAAAATGTCAGTTAAAGAACCAGCTTCCATCGAATTACAGGGACAATTTTCTTATAAATCTATCAACATCTGTTAACACAAAGAGTATTCCAAGCAAAAACGTCGTTAAAAAGATGAAAAGCGAAATTTTACAGAAGCATAATCGACATAGAGATTTAGAAATAGACTTATTTTTAATGCGGAGGGACAAAAAATGGAACAAATTTATCCAAAAAGTATCGAGCCCTCAAGAAATTTATTTGTTCTCTGAAACCCAACTGAAAGTTACAAACGATAGCAGAAAATTAATATTAAAAAGTAGAAACACCTTGTTTATAGATGCCACGGGATCCATAATAAAAAAAATTAACCCAGAATCTAATAGAGTGTTTCTCTATTCTATTGTTCTTCATGTTCGTGAAGATAAAGCAAGTGGAATATTATTTCCAGTTGCAGAGGCGCTTTTATCACGCCACTTTGAAGAAGATATCAGTCGCTTTTTAATGGAACTAAAAGTATTTTGTGCACTAAAAAAAATAAAGTGGCCTTTAAGCAAAAGAATATGTTGTGATTTTAGTTGGGCTATTATAAATTCTACCATACAAATTTTTAACGATGTTGACGTTGTGACCTACCTTATGAAATCTTATAAATTTTTGCACTCGAAAACAAAATTACCATCAGGTTTTGTCGTTATACAAATATGCTATTGCCATTTCCTAAAAATTTGCTTGAAAGATGTTGAAACGTATGCCAAAAATGACCAACAAAGAAAATTTTTTAAACAAATTATAATCAAAGCTATTAATATTAGCACAATATTAGATTTCTGGTCTTGGTTGAAAAATGCCATTATAATTTTAAAATCAAAGGGGTGCAGTGAAGATTGTTTAAAAGCAACAAATTATATGGAAGAAGTAATTGTAGATGAAGGTATTAATGATTTAGAGGAAAACATTCCAAATATATCTACAAAGCCTATATATAAAAAAAGCCCATTTTATTTAAAAGGCCAAGAAATAAATAACAGTGTAAAAATAATAGACAATAGTTTATCCGAAAACAAGTTTCAAAATATAAATTATTTAAATCACATTTTGAAGAAATATGTACCATACTTGCCGTGGTGGTCTAATGTAATGGGCAAATATGTAGAAACTACTACTTGTACCAGAATTTCTAATAGTCCAGTCGAGGGCTATTTTAATATAACTAAAAATGTTGTACTAAAAGGAGATCGAAATGTACGACCAACGCTTTATATAAGAAAATCAAAAAAGTATATTCAGGCAAAACTAAACGATTTAAAGCGCAAGTATAAGTTTCCCCAAAACTATTGCAAACGTCGTCCTTTAAAAACAACTTTACAAATGGTTGAGGATAAATGGAGAAGATCACCCAAAAAACTGAAAGAATCTTATAGTAATAAAAAACATATCGAAAAAGAAGTTAAACAATTCGATATAATGTATAGCAAAATAAAAGTACCTGATCGTTATGGTACGTTAAATTTTATATTATTTGAATATAATTCAATTTTTAAAGATTTACAACAAACCCCCAACCTGTCAAACTCAATAGATCTAAACGAATTTCAGTGCTTAAATCCTCGACAATTAATTTATAACAACATAATTGAAATATACATATCAATTTTATTTTTAAAACATGACATTAAAAATGGATTTTGTTTTACGTGTGAAATTGGCATAGGGACTGAATTTATATGACACAACAGGAAAGGTCTACTTTCACTGATGGTTTATAATCCCGTTCCGTAATCTTTTTTCGTTCGGTCGCAACTTAAAAAAATATCTCCCAGATACACTAGCCAAAATTTGAAGAATTTTTTAAAAATAGAAAAATTTATATTTCTTAAATTTTGATTACAGATTACGAAAGTAGAGTTGATTACCTCTAATTTGGTGCTACTCCCGTTCCGTAATCTTTTTTCGTTCGGTCACAACTTAAAAAAATATCTCCCAGATACACTAGCCAAAATTTGAAGAATTTTTTAAAAATAGAAAAATTTATATTTCTTAAATTTTGATTACAGATTACGAAAGTAGAGTTGATTACCTCTAATTTGGTGCTACTCCCGTTCCGTAATCTTTTTTCGTTCGGTCACAACTTAAAAAAATATCTCCCAGATACACTAGCCAAAATTTGAAGAATTTTTTAAAAATAGAAAAATTTATATTTCTTAAATTTTGATTACAGATTACGAAAGTAGAGTTGATTACCTCTAATTTGGTGCTACTCCCGTTCCGTAATCTTTTCGTTCGGTCACAACTTAAAAAAATATCTCCCAGATACACTAGCCAAAATTTGAAGAATTTTTTAAAAATAGAAAAATTTATATTTCTTAAATTTTGATTACAGATTACGAAAGTAGAGTTGATTACCTCTAATTTGGTGCTACTCCCGTTCCGTAATCTTTTTTCGTTCGGTCACAACTTAAAAAAATATCTCCCAGATACACTAGCCAAAATTTGAAGAATTTTTTAAAAATAGAAAAATTTATATTTCTTAAATTTTGATTACAGATTACGAAAGTAGAGTTGATTACCTCTAATTTGGTGCTACTCCCGTTCCGTAATCTTTTTTCGTTCGGTCACAACTTAAAAAAATATCTCCCAGATACACTAGCCAAAATTTGAAGAATTTTTTAAAAATAGAAAAATTTATATTTCTTAAATTTTGATTACAGATTACGAAAGTAGAGTTGATTACCTCTAATTTGGTGCTACTCCCGTTCCGTAATCTTTTTTCGTTCGGTCACAACTTAAAAAAATATCTCCCAGATACACTAGCCAAAATTTGAAGAATTTTTTAAAAATAGAAAAATTTATATTTCTTAAATTTTGATTACAGATTACGAAAGTAGAGTTGATTACCTCTAATTTGGTGCTACTCCCGTTCCGTAATCTTTTTTCGTTCGGTCGCAACTTAAAAAAATCTCTCCCAGATACACTAGCCAAAATTTGAAGAATTTTTTAAAAATAGAAAAATTAATATTTCTTAAATTTTGATTACAGATTACGAAAGTAGAGTTGATTACCTCTAATTTGGTGCTACTCCCGTTCCGTAATCTTTTTTCGTTCGGTCACAACTTAAAAAAATATCTCCCAGATACACTAGCCAAAATTTGAAGAATTTTTTAAAAATAGAAAAATTTATATTTCTTAAATTTTGATTACAGATTATGAAAGTAGAGTTGATTACCTCTAATTTGGTGCTACTCCCGTTCCGTAATCTTTTTTCGTTCGGTCGCAACTTAAAAAAATCTCTCCCAGATACACTAGCCAAAATTTGAAGAATTTTTTAAAAATAGAAAAATATACATTTCTTAAATTTTGATTAAAGATTACGAAAGTAGAGTTGATTACCTCTAATTTGGTGCTACTCCCGTTCCGTAATCTTTTTTCGTTCGGTCACAACTTAAAAAAATATCTCCCAGATACACTAGCCAAAATTTGAAGAATTTTTTAAAAATAGAAAAATTTATATTTCTTAAATTTTGATTACAGATTACGAAAGTAGAGTTGATTACCTCTAATTTGGTGCTACTCCCGTTCCGTAATCTTTTTTCGTTCGGTCGCAACTTAAAAAAATCTCTCCCAGATACACTAGCCAAAATTTGAAGAATTTTTTAAAAATAGAAAAATTTATATTTCTTAAATTTTGATTAAAGATTACGAAAGTAGAGTTGATTACCTCTAATTTGGTGCTACTCCCGTTCCGTAATCTTTTTTCGTTCGGTCACAACTTAAAAAAATATCTCCCAGATACACTAGCCAAAATTTGAAGAATTTTTTAAAAATAGAAAAATTTATATTTCTTAAATTTTGATTAAAGATTACGAAAGTAGAGTTGATTACCTCTAATTTGGTGCTACTCCCGTTCCGTAATCTTTTTTCGTTCGGTCACAACTTAAAAAAATATCTCCCAGATACACTAGCCAAAATTTGAAGAATTTTTTAAAAATAGAAAAATTTATATTTCTTAAATGTTGATTACAGATTACGAAAGAAGAGTTGATTACCTCTAATTTGGTGCTACTCCCGTTCCGTAATCTTTTTTCGTTCGGTCGCAACTTAAAAAAATCTCTCCCAGATACACTAGCCAAAATTTGAAGAATTTTTTAAAAATAGAAAAATATACATTTCTTAAATTTTGATTAAAGATTACGAAAGTAGAGTTGATTACCTCTAATTTGGTGCTACTCCCGTTCCGTAATCTTTTTTCGTTCGGTCACAACTTAAAAAAATATCTCCCAGATACACTAGCCAAAATTTGAAGAATTTTTTAAAAATAGAAAAATTTATATTTCTTAAATTTTGATTACAGATTACGAAAGTAGAGTTGATTACCTCTAATTTGGTGCTACTCCCGTTCCGTAATCTTTTTTCGTTCGGTCGCAACTTAAAAAAATCTCTCCCAGATACACTAGCCAAAATTTGAAGAATTTTTTAAAAATAGAAAAATTTATATTTCTTAAATTTTGATTAAAGATTACGAAAGTAGAGTTGATTACCTCTAATTTGGTGCTACTCCCGTTCCGTAATCTTTTTTCGTTCGGTCACAACTTAAAAAAATATCTCCCAGATACACTAGCCAAAATTTGAAGAATTTTTTAAAAATAGAAAAATTTATATTTCTTAAATTTTGATTAAAGATTACGAAAGTAGAGTTGATTACCTCTAATTTGGTGCTACTCCCGTTCCGTAATCTTTTTTCGTTCGGTCACAACTTAAAAAAATATCTCCCAGATACACTAGCCAAAATTTGAAGAATTTTTTAAAAATAGAAAAATTTATATTTCTTAAATGTTGATTACAGATTACGAAAGAAGAGTTAATTACCTCTAATTTGGTGCTACTCCCGTTCCGTAATCTCTTTTGGTTCGGTCGCAATTTAAAAAATCTCTCCCATACACACCGCTCAAAATTAAGAAAAAAATTAAATAAAAACGTAGCTGAGCTACGTTTAGCTGAAATATTCGTAGCTGAGCTACGTTTTTAATCAGCTACGCGTAGCTCAGCTACGTTTTTAATAACGTAACGTTTTACGTCATAAAACATATTTAACTCGGCGTATTTATCTTCACCCACTTTGTTTTGATTATGTATAATTTTATGATTTAAAATTTAATTACATTAAAGTTTGACAAAATTAATTTGAATGAAAAATAAAGTGATTATTAGCGACTTTTCAATTAAACTTTAGTTTTATTACATAACTAGCTGACCCGGCAGACGTTGTCCTGTCCAAATTAGGAAAAATGTTTGCGTTCGATTTTTAAAATCCGTTGAAAAGATACGAACATTTGAAAGAAAAATTAGTCAAATCGATGGAGCCGTTTTCTGATTTTAGGTAAATCGAAAAAAATGGGCGGGGCAAAATTTTCTTTCCGTAAAAACCTAAGTTTGACCATGGCGATGATTTTATAGAAAAAATCGTCCAAATCGGACAAGCCGTTCTCAAGTTATGCGTTTAAAAGAAAAAGTGGGAGTAAAAGTAGGCGTGGTAAATTTGTCTTTCGATGAAAACTTTAAATGGATTAATACGAACATTTGAAAGAAAAATTTGTCAAATCGATGGAGCCGTTTTCTGATTTTAGGTATTTCGAAAAAAGTGGGCGTAAAAGTGGGCGGGGCAAAATTTTATTTTCGTATAAATCTAAGTTGGACCATGGCGATGATTTTATAGGAAAAATCGTCCAAATCGGTCAAGCCGTTCTCAAATTATGCGCTTAGTAGAAAAAGTGGGCGTAAAAGTAGGCGTGGTAAATTTTTCTTCCGATGAAAACTTAAAATGGATTAATACGAACATTTGAAAGAAAAATTTGTCAAATCGATGGAGCCGTTTTCTGATTTTAGGTAATTCGAAAAAGTGGGCGTTAAAGTGGGCGGGGCAAAATTTTCTTTTCGTAAAAATCTAACTTGGACCATGGCGATGATTTTATAGAAAAAATCGTCATTATATAGATGTCATTGGTGGTGCAATATGAAAATTGGATTTTGCCACGCCCCTCCGCCCGCAGACCGAAAATCAAAAATCAGACTTCACGGTGTCACCCGCCTGAATATTCTGAAGATTCCCTGAAAATTTCATCAAAATCGGCCCAGCCGTTTTGGAGTCCATACACACATCCTATTTTATATAGATAGATAGATAGATAGATGTTGTAAAATGCGGCTTTTCGAGGAGCAGAGGAAACATATTTCAGGAATTGTCTGAGAATATCAAGATAGCTGATATATTTAACTTAATGCTATCAACCCCGGAGAAATGGAAGCAACATTCACGTGCAATTGAATCTATTCTGAGGGCGAAAATGGAATGGCAACGAGCACAGGCGCCGAACCCCTAATCTCATACGGATGTATGCTGGACGGGGGAGTAGGAAAAGGTGATGGTTGATGACCAGTAAAATGAACTCCACCCCGAAGTAATGCTAGAGTGGTTCCGGGGTGGTGGTTCCGGTGTAGGGCCACTAGTTGATAGCTCGCTATCACTACGTCCATTTAAAAAAAAAAAAAAAAAGATAGATAGATAGATAGATAGAAGACAGATAGATAGAAGATTGTTACAAAATTTCTTCAGCAAAAAAAAATCTACTTATTAAATTGAGAATATGAAAATAATATTGAACTCTCTACATCATGTAAACAACAAACACTTTTTCATTTTTTAATCTATTTAATTTCAATATTAATGTTTGAGCAATATGTAACAAGCAAAACTACTACTTAAGACATTTCTTACATGATGTAGAATATGTAAAGAATTAAATAATGTGGTAAATAAACAACATTTACAATATATCCTTCACCAAATTAAATTAATCGAAAAAAAAATTAAAATAATTTAAAGGTATAAAGTTCTTTACATAATGTAAACAATTAAAATTTTAAAACAATTACTTTCTGTATCTAGTAAATTTCAATATTATAAAAATTAAATCAAAACCACTGGATCTAACATTGTTTACATGATGTAAAAAATTTAAAGAATTAAATAATGTGGTAAGTAAATTATATAAATAACATTTTAAATATGTCCTTCACCAAATTAAATTAATCGAAAAAAAATTAAAATAATTTAAAGGTATAAAGTTCTTTACATAATGTAAATATTTATAATTTCAAAAGAATTACCTTCTTAATCTAGTAAATTTCAATATTATAAAAATTAAAGCAAAACGACTAGATCTAACATTGTTTACATGATGTAAAAAATGTAAAGAACTCAATAATGTGGGAAGGCAATTTTATTAACAAAAATAATAAAAAGGCATTAATTTTTCTACATAATGTAAACATTAAAAATGTAAAAAAATACTTTCTTAATCTGTTAAATATCATTATTAATAAATACTAACAAAGCAAACGCCTTGTTAGGACATTGTTTACATGAGGTATAGAATATAAAAATAGCAAGGCAATCAGATAAAAATATTACAAATATATATTTTTCCTTTATCAAATTAAATTCGATAAATATTGAGAATATACATATCAGAGATATTGAACTCTTAATATGATGTAAACAATTATTATTTCAAAATGTTTCCTTCATAATCTATTAAATTTCAATATTAGTTTAAATTGTTATTGATAATCTTTCATTCTTGACGTGGCTCGGGCTCGAACCCTGGCCTGGCCGGCAGGTTACCATGACATGTTTCGATCGCAACCACTCGATCTCCTCAGATGGATTTGCCGTCTTACACTCGCAGCCATCGACGACTGCTGACGTCACTAGTCAAACATCAATCCTTAAACCAAATTGTATTTTAACATTTGTTAGATCGAAATTTGCTTTCCTGAATGATTATCCACTTTAATTGATTTTACATGTTTTTTCCTTTACTTCTGTTTTTTCGTACTTTCGTCAAGAATTTTTCTTGAAGTCCAAGTAAATTTTTTTTGTTTTTTCACTTTGTCTTTCTCTTATTCTGTTGACCTTTTTCAGCACAACTTGAAGGACAAATGTACACATAGAGCTCGTGCCTTAGCTTTAACAATAATTAGTATTGTGGTTATTTTGTTGAACTATTTATGGTTTTTAATCCAAATTTTTAAAATTTTTAATTAGGCTTAAGTTCATGAAATTTAATTTTTATTAAATTATTTTTATGAAGAAAGGAATTTTACAACATGAAAATCAATTAAAATTGTTATTGATAATCTTTCATTCTTGACGTGGCTCGGGCTCGAACCCTGGCCTGGCCGGCAGGTTACCATGACATGTTTCGATCGCAACCACTCGATCTCCTCAGATGGATTTGCCGTCTTACACTCGCATGTTGTAAAATTCCTTTCTTCATAAAAATAATTTAATAAAAATTAAATTTCATGAACTTAAGCCTAATTAAAAATATTAAAAATTTTGGATTAAAAACCATAAATAGTTCAACAAAATAACCACAATACTAATTAATATTAGTTTAAATATTTAAAGCTAATCTTCTAGCTGAGGCATTGTTTACATGATGTAAAAAATTTTAAAAATTTAATTAAGTGGAAAACAATGAAATGAACAAAAGTAAAAATATATTTCCCTCAACAATAAATTTCCGTGTATTTATCAAATATGAAAAGTTGAGAATTTAGCACGTCATACAAAAATCTTAATAATAAATTTTGTATTCCCGAAAATAACTTAAAAAATATATATTTTCCTTTGGCTTTATGAATTTAATTTTATTTACATTGAAGAAATTTATTCCCAATTAGCTTGACAAAAATAACATTTATAAATATGTATTTCCTTTAGCAAATTAATATCGTCGAAAAAGTTCTTTAAGTTCTTTACATAATGTATATAACTAAAATGTTAAAAAATTACTTTTTTTATTAATTGAATTTTAATGTTAAAAAATACTAAAGCAAATCGACTAGTTCAGACATTGTTTACATGAGGTAAAAAATTAAAGGATTTATAAAAATGGAACGACAGTCAGATAAACAAAATTACAAATATTGATTTCCTTAATCAAATTAAATTCGATAAATATTGAGAAAATACATATAAGAATTATTTAAGTTGTTTTTTATTTGACCTTTCCAATTTAATAATAAAAATAAAATAGTTGAGCTCGAGGCCTGGATTGTTCTTTAAAATTCTTCTTTATTTTTTTTTTTTTTTTTTTTTTTTCCAATATTTCGCTACTCTTCGAGTAGCATCCTCAGGGAGTATCTTTAATTTAAATATAAAAAAACAATACAAAAGGTAAGTATAATTAAGTTTCAAGTGAACAAACAATAATACATTTAAGTATAATTGACAATTTTCATAAACAAACGATAAACACAATATTAACAACAGTAATACAACAACAATAGATTTTTCTTAAACAGTATTTTTATATATTGACAAACGTACTCACAATGGATTTTAAATAAACAAACAAAATTTCTTATAGTTGTTTTTAACTCGTCATCATAATTACTACTAAACTTAATAATATTATTGCATTTTTCTATTCCCTTTGTTGACTAAATGTATGTAGTTGTTGGAACAAGTACTCTCTATGTCGCTCTTAAAATTGATACGCTGTGTTGTTTTTGTTCTTATGATGTTTAGCATCTCCAGTATGTACCTTCGTTTGTAATTAAGTTCGGTTTGTAAAACTTTGACTTCATTAAAATTAGGGTAGTGTTTATTTTCCAGACAATGTTTTACCAATGCAGTTTTTTGTGTTGGATTACTGAGTTTTAATTTGTTATCAGATTTGTGACCAGCGATTCTGGTCCTCAGTTTATTTTTTGTTGTACCTATGTAAACCATATCACATTCCTCAGTTATTGGAAAAAATAAAGAAGAATTTTAAAGAACAATCCAGGCCTCGAGCTCAACTATTTTATTTTTATCATATAAGAATTATTAAAATATATTTGCATGATGTAAACAATTAATATTTCAAAATGTTTCCTACATAATCTATTAAATTTCAATATTATTTGAAATATCTAATCTAATAAATTTCAATATTAATTAATACTAAAGTAAAACAACTAGTTCAGACATTTTTAACATGAGGTAAATAATTGATAAAAATGAAATGACAATCAGAAAAACAAAATTTTACTCTTTTCTTTATAAAATTTTTGCGGAATTAAACAAATTGATGGTATATGAATGATATTGAATTCTTTACATAATGTAAGCAACTAGTATTTCTAAATTTTCCAGAATTAACCTACTAAATTCAAATATTTTTCAATATTTAAAGTTAATCTTTTGGTTCAGACATTATTTACATGATGTAAAAAATGTAAAGAATTAAATGAAGTGGGAACACAATAAAATTAACAAAATTATAATTATTCCCGTTTCCAAATTAAATTTTTCGGAAAAAAATTAAAAGGTTTTTTAAGTTCTTTACGTAATGTAAACAATTAAAATGTTAAAAAGTTATTTTTTTAATCATTAAATTTCAAAATTAATAAATAATAAAGCAGAACGCCTAGTTTAGACACTGTTTACATGAAGTAATATATTGTTTTAAGTCGATAAGAATAGGAAGACAATCAGATAAACAAAATCGGAAATATTTACTTTATCAACCTTAATTCTACAAAAATTGGGATGATGTAAAAAAATTTGAATTCTTTAGAGGATTTAAAAAATTAATATTTAGAAATGATTCTTAGTAAATCTATTAATTTTAAATATTATTTAAATTATATACATAATGGGCATTTCCAGTGTAAAGTCTACTTTCTGTAATGTTACGGCAGCAATTATTTCAAATTGTTTCTTAAAAGAATTATTACTTTTTAAATTTTAATGTAAACCGCAACTAGCTTTACATTTGGTAACAAAAAAGGGATAACATTTGAACAAATGGGCTTAAAAAACATGCGTTTTTGCTTGTTGGCGTAACGTTATAAAAAGTAGACTTTTCGCTGAAAATTCCCATATATCTAAGCTTTTGGTTGAGACCAAATTTACATGATGAAAAAAATGTAATGAATTAAATAATTTCGAACAAGAGGAAATAAACAAAATTCGTCAAAAGCTTAAAACTTTTAAAAGATTTTTCATTCTTTACACGATGTAAACAATTAAAATATCATAGGGTTATTTAATATACACTTAATTTGAAGTATAAAAAATATTTCATACATTGTTTCCTGAGGTAGAGAATAAGAAAACTGGGAAGACAATGAAATAAAAAAAAAAAAATAAAAATTTATTTTATTTTGTTTAATCATTCTGACAGTTACTAATATTTTTAATCGTATGTAAATAATATCTAAAGCAGTATTTTTTCTAGAAATATGAATAAAAATCTTAAAAAATCCTTAATTTTTTACTATTATTGACGTTATGTTAACAACAAAATTATATTTTCGTTGTAAAATTTACATGATAAAAATCAAGTTCGTTAATAAACGTTTTTGCATAAAACGAGTTTGGTTATGAAATAGGGCTATTTTTTTGTCACATTCGATAAAATGTAAATAAGGTAAACAATTAAGTATGCAATGTAAAGCAGAAATAGTTATATTAAAAATTCAATCATTGTTGGCTTTTATAATTTTCTGGAATAATTAGGTAAAATTGAGGTTTTCAAAAATCTTATTGAGTTCTTTACACAAAGTAAATAATGGTAATGTTAAGAATAATGTGTAATTTTAAAGACATAATAATAAAAAAACTTGTTGAAAATATATGATTTTACAATTCTTGACATTATGTCAACAATGTAAAAATGATTTGAAATGAGCAAATTTACATTATGTAAAAATTAAATAATGTAGAAAACAATGCAATAAACAAAATTATAAATTGTTTCTTTTACCAAATTAAATTATTCAAAAGTTAAGAATTTTTAAAAGATTTTTCATTCTTTACACGATGTAAACAATTAATGTATGGATTTTCGCTTAGTTTAAAAATACAAAAAAAATATTCATAGCAAAGCTAATGTTTTTTACCTATGGTGAAATACACGTAGTGTTAAGAAATAAGTAAACTGGGATGAGAATGAAATAAACAAACTTAAAAATATATATTTTATTTTTTGCTCAGACAATGAAATAACCAAACTAAAAAAATTTATTTTATTTTGTCATAACATCCCGTTAGGTCTTAATATTCTTTATCTTATGTAAATAATAACAGAAACAACTAAAAATATGAATAAAATTTTCAAAAATCCTAAACTTTTACTATTATTGACATTATGTAAACAACGAAATTATATTTTCTTTGTAAAATTTACATGATTTTACCGTAGTTTCACGAGGTCAACAATAATAACCAAGTGAGTTAATAATTTAGAAATTCAATTACTGTAAATTATTGGAGTTTCTTAAAAAAATTAGGTGAATTTTAGTTCCTTTAACAATCTTATTGAATTCTTTACACAATGTAAATAATGTAAATGTTAAGAAAAATGTTTAATTTTCAAGACATTACTTCATGATACTTAAACTTGTTGAAAATATACGATTTTACAATTCTTGACATTATGTCAACAATGTAAAAAATTATAATTAATAGAAAAATTTGCAAAAGACGAATAAGTTTTTTTTCAAACTAAGATTTTTGACAAAATAAAATTTTTTGATAAAAAAACAACTGTAAAAACTGTGTTTCATACGCGAAAAAATAACAAAAAAAAAAAAGTTCTTTTACATAAGAAATTAGCAATAGTTATTTTACTAGAAATGTTCTGAAATATAATTGCCTTATCTACATAAGGTGTATAATGTTTATAATGTTAATTTAATTAATTTGTTTTATGCCCATTAAATAAGCAGTAAAAACTGGAAAATATGCCCTGAAAAACGTTGAAAATATGCCCTTAAAATTAAAAACTTCTCACTTGAAGCCCAATATTCAACAATTTTATAACAAAATTTAAAAAAAAAACCTAAACAAGGTTAAAATTCATATAAGAGATGTTTGCGCCGAATATTATCTAGATACAGACGGACAGATGGACACCGTAAGATCACTTTAAAATGTGATTCTGAGTCGATCGGAATACTTAAAGATTGGTCTAGATACAAATCGCATAACATTTATCCTTAATGACAACCTGCTTTGTCTTACAATTTTAGAGTAAGAATAAATGTAGATGTCGAAATTGAAGTAACAGATTTTCGAATAAAAAATTTTTTTTTTTATTTGCTGCGAAAGCTATTGTAGGTTCAAAATATGCATTAAAAAGGCAAAATATGCGCTATAAACCTAAAAAATTCTGCAAAAAAGCTCTTTTAACTAAAATATGCCAAAAAATGCTGCAAACGGTAAAATATGCAAAAATATGCACTAACAAATCGATGCCAAATTTCATAAAAAGTTCTAAAACGGATAAATATATTCACCCTTATTCTATTTGGCGTCGGCAATAACAACGGCAATTTTAAGGCAACAGCAATTCTTATCAAAGACAACATCAATTCTATGTTTAATTTGTATTTTGTAAGAGTATTATAACGCCGTTGACTATTTATCGATAATGTTAATAAAATACAGAACACATCTCTAATATAAGAATCAGCTGATTCATTTTGTTTACTGTTTTTTGATAAGAAAAAAAAATCTGTACTGTTTGTGCGAAATTTTAAGTTAAATAAAAATTTTTTTGTAAAAAAATGATGTTTAAATAAAAAAATTTTTTATTTAATTAAATTTTCCCAAGTGCCTCATGGATTTTTTTTAAACTTTTTAGGATTTGAAAGTTATTTTCGGCTGAATAAATCTTTTTTTAAACATGTGTTGTAAATAACAGAGCGTCATTCCAAACACAATATAATTTGCAGCAACATTGCGTTTTCGACCCCGGGGTCGTACCAGCTCAGCGTTGGAAATTATTTGTCCCAGCCACTAGTTTAAAAATTTTGTCCGAGACTCTGGAAGCCATGGAGAGAGAACTTTGTCCACAATGGATAAACTAAAGTTGTATTTCTTTGAAAAGCAGCATTTTCAGGTGTAATTGGCTGTGTGGACGGAACACACAATAAAATTTTAGCTCAAAAAAATAAAACAATACCACCATCTCTACAAGGGATATTTAATTTATTAGGAAAAGAGACCCTGCAAAATCCTCTGGCTAGTGATGGATTTTTAACAAGCTCTTCCACTAGCTTCTCGAACTAGCACTTGGTTGTTATTTTAATTTTTTTAATTTTTTCTACAAAAAATATATCAAAACACAACACAAATGCAGAAAAATATCAAAACCGCCGTACCATAACGTAAAATTTTTAAAACACAACACAAAGAAGCACAAGACAACACTAAAAATTCCGACGACAAAATCAAAGGTAATTAAAGGCAACAGCAACGCCAATTTTTCTTAGAAAATACCAAACATATGTTAACTGTCATCGAAATATGGCAATATTGCCAACGGGAATACGAAATTGAAACAAAACATTAAAAACGGCGTTGTTTGCTGTTGACGACGCCAAATAGAATAAGGGTGATTGTTTCTGCCTTCATTAGTCGCACAAGCAAGAACATGCAATTACATATTTCTGGTTTCCCTGGTCATAAGGTTTGTTAATCTACCGAAAATAGCTTAAATTATAAGAATATTATAAATAAGTAAATAACTGTAGAGTAAAAAAAGTCTTGAGGTAAATATATTTTTGCGGTTAATAACATATTTATGAGCATTTTTATAATTGTTAATAGAATATAAATATAATAACTGCGAGTTGGTAATTGAAAAATCTCAATTACTATTATGTACAAGTAATTTTTAAATAAAATTTTTCAATTACAATTTCTGTTTGTTTGATTGCAATTTAGTTAAGGTGTTGATTTCAATTAAATTATTTGAAATTCAATAGTAATTGAAATGTAATTACACAATTACTTGTCAATGCATTAACATACATGTTTTAATTGATTTGCAATGAAGATTTTTTTACAATTTTTTTCAGTTATTCTAACAGTTATATAATTTGAACAATTAAAAGTTAAGTTAGATGACTTGTAATTACATGGTTATTGAAATGTAGTTTTAACTCTTAAGATTAAGTCCTTATTTTAAACTTTTAAGGCCTTATACAAACAAAATAAAATTAAAGTGGGCTTGAAGTTTTCGTTTTACAAAAAATTAAGTAAAGTTCACACTTATTATTTTGCATAAAACGGGCAATGTTTAAGATTTATATGTTTAAAATTGGCAAAATATTTGAACTGGCTTTTACTGCACTTTTTCTGCACTTTGATTACTTTAGTTCCAAAATCTAACTGATATTCTATATATAATTTTTACGTTTTCCGTAGTTTTCCTCTATGTATTTGTTGTTTTCTTAATTTTGGGGTTTGAACAACTTTATAAAGTTTGGAGCTACAAAACTTTTTTCTCTGTATATCAGGCGCACATTTATAGAATTGTGTGTTCATTAGGAAAATGTTATCTAACCTCCTTGCAACTTCCTGTAGGCAACCTTGTATTACAAAATACTATCAATTTTTTAACACGCCATATTTCCTGGAATTGCAGAATAAAACAGAAAAACCAGAACAACATAAACAAGAACCAACTAACTACGCAATTATTGCGTGAAAGTAGAAGTTAAAAAGAGTGAATTCAACAATAATATTGTTAAGAAATTTGGACTTTTGGTAGAATTTCCATGAGATTTGATATTAAACAAAAAGGCATAAATATAAAAACTTCTGCAGCCGTATTCTGTAATTCGCTTAGCTAAAGCTAAATCTCGATCGCTTAAATGCCTTAGAGAATACAAATGTTGAAAATTTTAGCGATGACATTAAAAGCTTAAATTGTTGCGAATTCGATTTTTATGGCATTGCAAAATTTAGCAATGCACGTTACAAAGCTGCATTCGTACCCAAAAATCGCTAAATCAACTTTATAGATTTTAAGCGATAGAGATTTTGCTTTAGCGAATTACAGAATGCGGCTGCTGCTGGAGTTTCATTAAAAAAAAGTATTTCATTAAAACTTAATTTTTTATTTGATTTTATTGCTTTTAATCAATATCATTCTTTTAAAACTCTTTAACCCACGGTCTTATGCCAAACCCGATCATAGAGAATGATGGTGGTGTAAGTTGGCGACGATTGCGATGACGATGAAGGAGAACCTCTAGAAAAATGTATGCAATTAATTGCATTTAAACGATAAAACAACGTCGTTTTTTATGTTTGTAAAATGGAGAGCAAAAAAAAAAAACACAAATAGAATGTTAAGAACTTAAGGCTAAGATACGAATAAATTGTTTTATGGAAACTAACCACAAAAAAAAAACAGAACTATTACACAACACCAAAAGCTAAATGACCATTGAAAAGAGATCATAATGCGTGCTTAACACGCAATTGACCAAGTAGCCAGCCATGTAAAGATGGCGAAGATGAACGAGGAAAACATGAAAATAAAAACACCGTGAATAGGAATGTTAGTAAGAGACTGTGTTGCCAGATGCATGGAAAAGTCTCTTGCATGTTAAAATATGAAATGGTTATTTTTTACGTTTAAAAAAAAACAAAACACTTATTTTTGTGTCTAAATTAGAAATCCAATTTTTGTTAGATTCATTATGTGCAGGGCAAGGGACTTCATGCAAATGCATGTTTGTTGTCGGTACTCTGAGACCCACCTAAAGTTAATATCTTTGCGAATCACAATATTTCCAGTAAAATGGCATCAATTTGTTAGTGCATATTTTTGCATATTTTGCTTTAAATGCATGTTTTTGCATATTTTGATATAAATGCATATTTTTCGTCATATTTTGTTATAAATTCACATTTTTCGTCATATTTTATAATATTTATAAAAAAAATGCTCTTTTCTTAGTTTTTTGTTTAGAAATATCTTTCTGTTCAAGGCGAATTCATTATAAGGTGTAGTCAGTGAATCAGCTGGTTATAGTTGTTTCAGCCCTGAAGCTGTCAAACAGTCAAAATAGTATGGGAAAATCTGCTAACTTCGACATTTTCAAGGAGCAAAAACAACATGTTGGTGTTTGGTACTGAATTACCTACATTTTATTATAAATTCACCTTGTTTCTTTTACTTTTAAAAAGTAGCACATACAAAAATTATACAATTTGTATAATTGTGCACATAATTGTAGAAGTAACAATAAAACAGTTTTTGACATTTCATTTTGTTCGCGGTTTTTTTTACTTGAAGAAACGGCAAATAAAAATAATGTTCGGCGAAGAAAAAATAGAACTCAACATAATATTTTTGATTTACGGTGTAAGAAGTATGACCTAAAATCCAAAAAGTATTAATAAAAAAAATTGTTTCTAAGGAAAAAAATGCTAAAAGAAAAAATATCAAAAAATAATCTTTTAAATAAGTGTGTTTTTGAGTCTTCAAAATAGAGGGGAAAGTACTTTTTTGTAAAGTTTAGAAAAAGGTGTTTCATTTAAAAATTTCAAGTAAATCAGCACCTTCAAAGCCAGAAACACAAAGATTTATGATTTATGAAAACGTTTCGCAAACTTTAATTTCAAGAAAATCAACTTTTGGGGATAAGACTAACAAATTTAGTTTTGAATTGTATAATGCTCTGGTGTCTGCAGATATGCCTCTATATTAGCTAATCAACCAAAATTATAGAATTTTTTTAAACAAATATAACAATGAAACCATTCCTACGGAAACAACCCTTATAAAAACTTATATCGCCAAGTTGTACACTATACAACTATGTGACATTGTTGAAAGAATTAAGTGACATAATTTGTGGCTGTCTATTGACGAAGCAATGGACACTGAAGAACGTTTCGTTGCCTACGTAATTGGGATCTTGAATGCAGAAGAAGATCTTGAATGCAGAAGAAGAACAGAGTAAACACAAATTTTTTTTCAATAGCTCGAACTTTCAAAGATTCAATTTCTCTTTTAGAATCCTTTAATAAAAATAAAATTTTGCTCTACTTGACCTTTTTTTAAGATATCTTACTCAAAAATGTTACATGTCACATGCTAAGCTCATGCCACGCATGAAAGATTTTAAAGTCTCCTTTGCGTTTCAAGATGGGGTACCTGGTTGCAGGCAGTTGAGTATTATGCCAAAAATTTTGAAGAATTTAAAGATGTGGTAAATAATTTTAACGAAAATAATGCAGTCGCGATAAAAAAGTGAACAATATTTTAAATGTACCTAATATAAAGGCTCAATTAGAATTTATACACTCAAACAATGGGTTTCTAGTCGAGACAATAACCGAACTTCAATGGTTTAAATCATTAAAATAAGAAAAGTAGAAGGTCAAATCGGCGAAAAAATAAAAGCCAAATTTTATGCAGTTTTAAAAAAGAATGCCGGATTTAAAAAAGTTAAAGAAATTGGTAATATTTTTAATTTACCTTTCAGTAAAGAAAAAATTGTAGACAATGAATATTCTACAAAGGAGTTGACCACTTTTAAATATCCACCTATTACATCCGTTGATGTCGAACGAACACTTTCAATGCTTAAAACTGTTTTAAGTTAAGACCAAATAGAATGAGTTTTACATTTGATAACTTAAAAAAAAAACCTATTTATTTATATATGTAAATATATCTTTATCTACTACTAATTTTTAAACTATGTTTTAAGTTTTTAAAACTGAATGAAATGTATTTATGTTTTTTTTTGTTAAATATGGTTAAATAAATATATTTTTAATGCATATTTTTTACTTTTATTTTTGCATATTTTACGATTTTTAGTGCATGTTTTATGCGCATATTTTGCGATTTTAAGTGCATGAACTTCCTTGCCCTGATTATGTGTATTCACTGAAAACTAAACAATAAAATCACTGAAAACTAAACAATTTGTATACCTTCCACTAGTGATGAATTCGGAGTATATTGTGGGTCCTTGAAAAATTCCAAGTCGATTAATGAATGGGCGTCCGTCTGTTGAAATCACGCTCACTTTCGAAAGACACAACAGCAAAAAACAACTTGTGTGCCAAACTGCTTTAAGTCTTGTAAGCAGTTTTGGATTGAAAGCCAGTACAATCGGTACAGTAGGAAATCAGTAATAGATCAAAAGGTGGAACAACCTCCCTTAAAAAATTAATGTTTCTGTTACAAAAACTGACATAAAAAACACTTGTGTTAAAATTTGGGTTATGTGTTCGAAAAAACTACGCCACAAAAAATTAAGCTTAAAAATTAGATATTTTTTAAGCGAAATTGAGGCAGCTGAACACGAATATGGCATTCATTTTTTTCACAAGAAGCGTTTTCGAGATATTTGTTTTTATACCATACTAGCTGGCCCGGCAAACGTTGTTTTGCCACATAACTTATTTCTTTCAGATGTAACAGTGTCTGCTGGCCAAATTTTAAGAAAAAATTATAGGCTATAGTTCTTTCCAGATGTAACACTATTTGCCTGTCCAATTTCAAGAAAATTAATTGATTAGTTAAGAAGATATAGAGAGGCGGAGCTTTTACCCCTCTTGCCGTATTTAATGCCCTGTCCTCTTTCCGATGTTACAGTGTATGCATGGCAAATTTTAAGAAAAGCGGTTGATTAGTTAAGAAGATAGAGGGAGGGGGAGCTTTTACCCCACTTGCTCTATTTCACGCCCTAAATAATAAAAACAATAGGCTATAGCTGTTTTCAACTGTAAAACTATTTGCCTGCGAAATTTCAAAAAAATTGGTTGATTAGTTACGAAGATATAGGGAGGGGGAGCTGTTAGCCCTCTTACCCTATTTCACACCCTATTCCCTAATCTGTTTCAGATGTTACATTGTCTGCATGCCAAATTTTAAGTAAACCGGTTGATTAGTTTAGAAGATTGAGGAATGGGAGCTTTTACCCCTATTTCAATATTTTGCGCCCTCTAGCGATATAAAATATACTCTTTATTAGTACACAACCCTTAAAACCGTTTATAACAGTTTTTTGGAAAGTAAAAAATATTATGATGTGTTCTGTAGTGTTTTTTTACACTGTTAAAGGAATGAACACACAAAAAAATTTCGCAACGCTTTTCGCTAGTAATGTTTTTCTTGCTTGGTAAATTGAACGATCATAGCACGAAAAGCTGTGTATTATGAACATTAAACGTGTTTTTATTTTCATGGCCATAATGGGCCCGGAAACGACTTTAATATACCTCTATACTAGTAAATAGATTAAAATGAGTTAATATCAGTCGTTTCCGTGTCCACTTAACGTTATCGAATTCGCTTAACATTTTATTTCTTTACTTTTTTTTATATAAAGGAACAAAAAATCTGCCCGGCGAACTGGAATCAAAACACTTTTAAATTTGACCATACAAATAAGTACACCTTTAGTGTACATGTTTTGTTTTTGTATTTTTTTTTTCTAAAAATTTGTTTGTCTTTACCAGCCAACAGAGAGATAAGCATAATCGAAACGAACGAACATTAATGTGCAGAACTTAACTCAACGAAGTTTGTGGTTTTTTACAGAAGACAGAACGCAGTGAAATACTCTCAACCTTATTTTGAGTTGGTTTGGAACAGTATTCTTATTGTGAACGAAGATCAAAAACAGAGAAACGTTAGCATTATTTCTACCGTACGGAACACTAAATACAGTATAGAATGTTTATTTTTGAGCTCTGGGGCTGCTCTCTATTGCGATGCGAAAGAAAATTGTAGCAAATCTAGCGATTGGTACTCTTCAATACGTTTGCGCATGTGACTTTCGCATCTTTTAATTTTTTCTCTTTTCGTAAATCATCACTTTTTTTATTTAAATTTTTCAATTTCTAATATTTGTACACACTTTGGCATTTCATTACTGTAAATCCCCGCCATCTTTAATATTTATTGCCACTATCGCTTTATTTTCAGAAAATTTTGCGAAAGTGATAGCAAATTGTTTTTGCATCGCAATAGAGAGTAAACCCCCTGTTTTGCTTAATTTATATAAAATCAAACAAAAAATCACTACACGAAATTAAAAATAAATCCCACTCTCAAAAATCAAAAAAAAAACACAACAAAATTTAAATAATTGCGAAATTTGGTGAAATTTAGTTAAATAAGACTAGAAATCACTTCAACAAATTTCGAGTTAATTAGTCCATAACTCACCATACCTCCCATATAAAGTGGCCTTCCTAAAAGCACTTTAAAACGCAAAATTTTTGCGATGATCGATCCATAATTTTCCATGGGTCGTATATAAAACTCCCTCCTGAAAATCACTTTAGTACGAAACGAATCATAATATTTTATTGAAACAACGGTCAATTAAGTTGTATATGATGGGAAATAAAATCGTGAAACTTTGTGACGATCGGTCCCATAATTAATAAAGGTTCTATGTAGAACGTAAACTCGGAATTTAACGTAATGCAACAAAAATCGCAATAAATTTTAATACTGGGGTTCAGAATTTATTATGAATAATCAATTTTTTTTATTGATATGCAGTATTTATTAAAACATTCCTGGCAACACTCGAAAGAGTATACTGTAAGCAGTAATAAAACTAAACAGTAGGTACAAAATGTTATACTACAAGTACCAAATCAATAAAAAAATTATTAGCAAGGAAGAATAACCGTTGAAACTTAAAGAATATTTGTTTTTAAATACAATAATTTTGGAGGTTTTTAAGGACATTGAAATACCTGGTTTTAGTTGATTTAAAGAATTTTTTTCTTTCAAAAGTTAAATGTGTATATAAAGCTTGAAGAAGCTTTAACTATATGTAAAGAGAAGAGCAGTGTTAGCAACCGCACTATTAGACCACCTTTAAGTATCTAAACTAGCGGACCTATCTATAAATGGGACTATGGAATTCACTATCATATATCCAAATTCCTTGTGTTTGAGATTAGAGCTTAGTGTCCCTAGAAATATTAGAGAAACTGCGTTTGAAATATTAAACATTTCAAACAATAAAAGTATTTTGTTTGTTTGATTGATTTCAAGTTACTCCTTAAACAGCTGAACCACTGAGAGAAATTATTTGACCACGAAATATTCATAAATTACGGCCTAATGAGCCTCCTCCCCAAGTTATAGAATGACCCACACCTTAATGTAAGAAGCTCAAACTTTCAAAGCCAGCTTTTTTTACTCTTTTTTACTGTCAAGCGGTGCACCAAGCGATTAAACCTAATTCGAGTACGCTGAATCGTTCTTTTTATATGTTTATACACTAGATATAAACCGGGAACCGAATAAACAAGGCCAGGCAAGCTTATGGCCAACTTTACCATGTGTGGAATTCCCCTTATATATCTAAGCGCACCAAAATTAACATCTTCGACAGCTGCGTGAAATCAGTTGCACTCTACGGCTGCGAGTCTTGGAACTCAACTCAATGCGATACCAATGCCATACAGGTATTCATCAACCGCTGCCTCTTAAAATTTTCTGGCCAAACACCATCACAAACGAACGCTTATGGGCCGAGTGCGGACAAACACCAATTGAGTACGAAATCAGAAAACGGAAATGGCGGTGGATTGGACATGCCCTGCGAAGACCTCAAGCCGACATCACCAGAAACGCAACAGACTGGAATCCCCAAGGCAGCCGCAGGAAGGGTCGACCGAGCCACACCTGGCGTCGACAACTAGACATTGAAGTGGCAAAAGTCAACAAAACGTGGAACGAGCTGAAGATCGTAGCAACAGACAAACAAGAATGGAACACAATCGTTAAGGCCCTATGCTCCTCATAGGAACAAAAGGAATTTATATATATACACTAGATAATGAAAAAATTTTAGTCGTGTCATTTTTGATGATGTATTATTTGCACAAGTTACCGAATTATTTTGAGTTATGTCACTTTAGCTGAATTCTTATCAAGTTTTAACGCTTTTGCCAAATTCTAAACTGACACACGTCTAATTAACATAAACTCCAACAAAGATTTATTTTTTAAAAAGTGTCACAATTCGAATTAAGACTTTTTAGTACTAAGCAGATGGGATCTATTACCATTATATTTTCGACACATATAAAATAAGTCACTTTTACCAATTGAAACATAAAGAAAGGTGTACAGTTTTTTGAATTACAGTTAACAACAACAAAATACACTGATATTTTTTTTATATATAAACAAGTGTATTGTGCATAGTTTAAGTATAAACACCCGAAAAATAAAAATTTTGAGTTGAGTCACTTTTTAAAACGGTTTAGGTTATTGAATAAACTAAAAAAAATCGCAATAAAATTACCTTAAAGTCTTAACTTTTTTTATTATTTTCTTTTATATTCTTTATGTGTAATAAAGAAAAAGTCACTTAGCTGCCTAGAAGTCACCCTAAGGGGGATCAAATCTATGACCTACCCCTATTTATTTTTTGCTCTTAATATTTACTCAAAACAAACATGCCCCTCATTCATACAAGTATGGCGGTTAAATGACATTCTGAAATTTGGACCCTAGAAATATCTTGAAGGAGTCGCTCTTAGAGGGATAACATGTATGCCAGACCACCATTAGCTCTTTATCCTTAACATTTTCCCAAAACATACTTGCCCCTTATCGCCATCCATTAGGGGGGCTTCCATACAAATATGGATATTTAATGATGTTCTTAAATTTGCACCCTTTTGCGCTTTGGATGTCCAAAAGACGTTGCAAATGTACGACTGGCCCACCTACCTACCCGCTTTCTCCACTCCTTAATGGGGCTCCCAAACAACATTTTCAATACAGACTGGAAATATATTAAAGAAAAAGTCCCATAAACGCCTGAGAGTTGCCCTTAAGGGGGATAAAATGTACGACCGACCTCCATTAGATATTTGTGCTTAACATTTTCTCTTGTTTTGCAGGCGAATTCACTCGTGTACGTATGCTGGACGCAATATTCGCCGTCATATCTAATTTTTTTGGTTTTCCATCCAGCATCCCGGTGGCGTTTATGAGCGACATTGTCATTATGACATTTTCATCGATGAATAATCGCACCAGAGTCAGTAACAAGTTGATATTTACGGGGTTATGCATGACAACGGCTTTGCAATGTCACTGTTCCCTTAAAAGGAAAAACTTAGCGGCATTGTCTGTTATGAATAGATCACGAAGTGAGCGCTGCAGGACTTTGTCTGCTACATGTCTCCGTCAATGAATAAAGCAGAAAATAACGGACCGTTTCTTTTTTCTTTTTGTTCTGTTCCATTAATTACTTGAGTTTATTCTGTGTTTTCCTTGTCACTCTACCTGAACAAATTCACTATTGAAAGTTGATGATATTGTCTGTTAGGACTCACAAACAAATCAACATTGGTCATGTATGACAGTTTGGACAAATACTTTAAAAATGCATATATGACACCAAAGTAAAATTAACACTTGTCATTGATGATTTAATATTGTCAGCGTTTGTCACGCTGAATCACTATGACGTTCGCCACCGGGATCGTCGGTGTCACACACACAAATACATTTTCACTAATACTACCATAGCGCTTGATGAGAAATGCTTGACCGTATACAGACCCCTTTATATCTGTCGATTTAATTAAAATCTTTCATCTTTTGTGAATAAAATCAAAAGTTGTAGACAGATTTTAGTCACTTACGGCTTGTTTTGTTTAGGACAATTAGTACAACTACTTCCAATCGTTATTATTTGTTCTTTAGGAATTGCTGTGCTGTTTCCAGGTGACAAACAATTGATTGTGTTAAGAAATTTATATGAAAATCGCTCCGTTTTTTGACTGCTTTTCATATAAATCTTACCACACAATCAATTGCTTGTCACCTGGAAACAATCCATAAGTCAATTAAATTAGGCAATTAAGAAAAATTTTCAATTTAACATTACGAATAACTTTAGTTTCTAACTTAAAACTTTTTTGTCAAACTTCGAAGAATTCATTAAGCGTGTTCCTAAAGTTCTTAAATTTACACCAATATTTAATTAATTAAAAACATTTCAGCATTTTCCAACCATCATATTTTTTGTACCTAAACTTATCCCTCACACTGTTTTTGCCTACCATTATTGCTTAGCAGAGTAAATGAATCACAAAAACATTAAAGAAGAAGAATACAAACCCAGACAAAAAAAAAGAGAAGAATGTAAATGTATTATTGTACTTACCTAAATTGGCATAAACATTGTCAGACTTGCTTTTAATCGAACCGCTTTGTTCTCCAATGATGCGGATGTTATTAGATGGCGTAGGTTTGGGTGAGGAAGTTAACATTTTAAAATTGTTTGTAGCTGATGTAACATTGTAAATGTTGTTATTGCTACCATAACCCGTGGTGTTGGTCATTATGACAGGAGAATTAATGCTATTGATTGCATTTGCATTAGGAGTAGCAAGAGAGATTTGTTGTTTCCTTCGAAGCTCAGCACTTTTTGGTGGTGGTGGTCTGGCGGGTTTATTGACCTCATGACTACGTTGACTATCCAGAGAGCGCAAAGGTGGAGCTGGTGGTTTGGCCGTTACAACGGCCACTGTCTGGGCAGTGACTGATTCAGTGGTTTTCGTTATATCCTTGACCACTTCGACGGCAGTGGTGTTAATGTCTATTGGGTGTATAATGACTAAGCGGGGTTTGCCAGCAACTCCAGCATCTTCCCCGGTGCAAATTTCCGAGTAAATGCTTTCCTTTTGTTTGGTTAGATTCTCGGTAGTTTTGGTGGTGCCCATGCGCAGGAATTTCTTAATTGAGAATTTCGTTTTTGTTTTATTATTATTGGCCATCGATTTCTTGTCTGGCTGGGAGGCTGCATTCAAGTTGGTTATAGACATTGATGTGGTAACCGATTTGCTGCTGGAAACTTCCGCTAAATTTTCTTCTGACAGGGAGAGGTTTATGGAATTTCGTGGTGTTGGCTCAGGGGTCATGGATTGTTTGAGATTTAGTGGCGGCTCAGCATTTTGTAATTGCAAGTTCTTGATGGCATTGCTGCGTTGAGTGACAAAAGTATTAAGACTGCGGAATTTCGGATTAATTGTGGCTCTTTCACGTTTATCTTTTTCTTTAATTAGAGCTGCGGCTGAATTTTTACCTACCGTTCCACTATTCGAGACAATTTTCCTTGTGTATATGGTAGATGAAGAAGATGAGGAAGAATTCGAGGCCGTTGAAGAGCTTGTTTCTGTAGAAGCTGATGACACTGCCGAATTAGCTGAGGATGTAGTGTTGTCGATTTCTGTTTTGTGTTTAAAATCTTCTTCATTTTTGGCTAAATTTTTAGCTTGTGCTTCTTGTGTTGTTCGTGTTTGAGTTTGTGTTTCTTTTTTGTTTTGTTTATCAAACTCAGCATCAAAATTGTAGTCTCTTTCGGGTGTAGGAGGTGCGCTTGTTTTGGTTTCCATTGGTGGATTAGGTGCTTTTCCCTTTTTGAGTTTGGCGTCATCTTTTAATGAATCATTTTCTAAGCTGTCTGAAGATTTCGACATTACCATTTGTAGCTGTGAGATAACTTGCTGTTGCTGCTGTTGTTCAGCAGAAGTAGTTGCTGTTGGTCTCTTGTTCATAAACGTTTTCATGGGAGTTTGTAGAGGCGATACTAGAGGCTTGGCGGGTAAATCGGGTTTCTTTAATAAAACGGGAGGATGTTGCTTCTGCAAGCCATGTAGGAATGATGGACGGGCGTCTATCACTTTAGTAGAGGGAGGTGGAGATTTGGGTAATTCTGGCAATTGTTGGCAGTCTGGATTCTCTAAACTGCCATCTGGATCTGCGCTACCATCTGGTTCTCCATGAAGTTCCCGAGATTTGTCCATGCTAAAGTTGGGCTTATCAGCGACCGTACTTTTAATATCTTTTAACGGTAAAACTGGTTTTTGATCGGTTACTTGGATATCCTCATAATCTGAATTGTTGGTACTGGCACTAAGTTTTTTCTCTACCCTAAGTCTATCTCTTTCCATCTCAGTAACATTAATATTCTTATAATCATGGCCTATACTAATGCCAATGCCTGAGTCGGATTCACTGCGTATCATGTTATAGGAAGTTTCCTCATCACTGCTGCCATCAAAGCTACTGGCTGTAGAGTCTAAAGCATCATCGGAACTGCATTTGGTTACAATTAAACCGTCTGGAGTAATTTTACTGGTCATAAAGTTGCCTTCGTGCAAATTGTAAGAAGCAGCCCGGGTTTTAGAAGACAAAAGCATGTCGGTTATATACTGGGAACTGGAAAAGATACTTGAGTCTTCTTTTTGCTCGTTTTTGCTTAATTGTTTACAAGTTTCCTTGGTCTCATATTTGCCATCAGGTAAATTTTCATAGGCTTGCGAAGTTTCCACCACATCATAATAGGCCGAAATGCCGTTTTCCGTATCGGAACAATTGCTATCGCTGTCCGAATATTTATGGAAAACATTTACTTTTGGTTTGATCTGGTCTTTGGTAATGGGTGAATGGCGTACGATCGGCTTTTTAAGGTCGAGAAATGTCTTATTATCCAGAGACTCGGTTAAAGTGCCAATTTCAAATTTAATTTTAGAATTAGTGGCCATTGTAGAACATGAGGCAGTAGTTTGCAAAGATTTGGATTCTGAAGCCAATTTTTCATTTTGATTTTTTTCCAAAGTCTCGGATATTTCATCGAGCAACGATTTCTCCATGGCTCTTTCTAAGGGCGGGCTGTTTTTCCCATCACTTTCAAGGGAGGGTAGCGATTCAGGGCCGGATTTCAAGCAGGAAGAACTGCATGCAGATATCGAAGATGAGGAAGAGGTGGAGGCAGTTGTAGTTATGGTTTTTTTAATTGCACCCGTCAAAGTAGACTTTTCTGGTTTTACTTCTGTGGTTTTTGTTTCAAATTTAGCCTTAACCGTAGAAGTTGAGGCGGTCAATTGACTTGTGGTCAAGGGTGACTTTGTTATCTCCTTCATTTCACTGGAGCTACCAAAAGGTATAACATTTATTTGCAAAGTTTGTTTTTTGCCCTCCTTATCCACCTGGGGAGCACCCAGTTTTAAGGCAGCAAATGATTTTTTGATATTTTCCTGGGCATCACCCAACAAATTGCCATTATTCATATTGAAATCTGTATTAGCTCTAGTAATACGTTTGAGTTCTAATGATTCCTCATCATCAGTACCCAAGGCCTTGTCATCTTCTCTGTCATTGGCCAAATTCATGAAATCATGATCATCATCCGAGTCATCAGACCACTCACCACCATAACCTATGACCTCTGAGAGATTCTTGGGAAAACTAACTTTTGTTTTATGCTTGGACTTTGGGGTAGCAGTTGTTGTTGTTGTTGTTAAACTTGATTTCTTTATTATACTCTTTGCTGGTCTCTTGTGCTTATTCGGATAATCAGTCTTGTGGCTGTTATTGCTGCCAGTTTTCGTACTTAAACTTGAAGCGGTTTTTGTTGGGCTCGCTAAAGAAGCGGAAAGTGATTTGTATTTGCCGGAGGCCGCCATTGCTGCAGCCTGTTTATGTTCATCTTTCGACTTAAAACAGTTTGAGCATAAATCTTTTTTCCACGCATTTTGCGAAAAATGTGTACAAATGGACGAGGACATTATGTTAGGATGTTTGTTTGATTGTTGCGTGGGTTTCTGGGAGCACTATAAGTCCATAATCTGAAAAGAAAATTACAAAAAAAAGTTTTAGTATAAAAGTGAGAAAAAAGGGTTTTGAAGATGATTCTTGATTTTATGTGATAAACAAAATCCGATTGTTGGTTTTTATTTGTTATAATACATTGTTGTAAAACAAAGCAAAAAAAAAATGTAAAGAACGATCACCCAGCAAAGAATATTTAATAAAACTGCGAACCATCTAATTGTTTTGTAATTCAGAGTTAAGTAGAACTTCGTAAGCAATTGCTTCAATTGCTAATGCTTCGTAGGACCACCAAACAATTTGGTGGTCTTAGGAACCATCTAACTGATTTTCTGCTAAACATTTCGTAGGAGCGTAAAATAAACATCATAAAATAAACTTACGAACCGTTTAATTAATCTATCTGTCCTTCTAAATAGGAAATATTTTAATGTGTTTGTTTGACGGTGCTACAAAACTTATTTAAAATTTTCAAAGCTGTCGAAGCTAGTTAAACTCTTTTCTTATCTTTTACTTAACTTTTTCTTAGGTACGTAATTTATGTCTTATTATTTAAACATCAAAATATAAGAAATTTGAGTTTTAAAAAATAACATAATCAACATCCCTGTTTATTATAATTGTTTTGTTTGATAAAATTGCAATTGAAAATAGCTGTTGTCACATTAAACAATAATAATCAATTAACTTTCTCTTTTCATCACTTCACCCTCTTTTTTTCTAAACACACTTATTGACATAATTAGCAGAAGCATTGCAAAGAGCTTCCAAAGTAAAATGCCTGACCATCATCTTCACATCCAATTTTTTTTAACCATTGCTCTAGTTAAGAAGAAAATTGATTAAAACGAAATTGAAAATAAAACAAGTAAGAGTGCTATATTCCGCTGTGCCGAATCTTATATACCCTTCACCATTGTGCGAGTAGAATAGAGAGCAACTAAATAATTTTTACATATACATACATATTTACAATACTTACAACTTCATTATAAATGAAATTTAAAAAGCGATAACTGGTAAATATTTTTTATTATGAAATAATAAAGAAGGGTGATAACGAAAATCATATTGGGCATTATGCTAGTATATGTAAACAAATACGAAGGGTGGGGTGAGGGGATAGGAAGTAGAGACGACCACCGGATTTGAACTTCGCTTTGCATAAGGATCCAGAATATATATACTTTATAGGATGTAGGACCTTCGGTGAAGGGTATAAAAAACAATCTTAATTATAAAAAAGAGTAATTTTTGGGATTTCAGTATTTTGGTCATAACTCTGCTATTTCTTAACCGATTTGACAGATTTATATACCGACGTGTTAAGGAAGAAATTTGCCAGTTATTTTGGCTATGAAACGTGGACTCGGGAAGATCTATGATTCCTGAAAATGGGTATTTTTCAAAAAAAAATTAATATTTTGTTCATAACTTTTTCGTATCTGAACCGATTTTCCCGAGTTTTTCAGAAAATATTTTCTATTAAAAATTTCCGATCTTCTGATATATAAGACGTAACCATAGGTCATACTGCAGTCAAAAAATTCAGGTTTTTATACAATTTTTAATACTTTTTGTATAAGAGGTACCACGCCTACTTCTGTAATCCCGCCCACATTTTGTAAGATGGTGTATATTTATAACCTAAATGTTTGTACCTAATTTTAAAGCTTTGGCTCTTGCCGTTCTCTAGATATACAGAAAAAAGTAATAAAAATACAACAACCACAAGGGATTTTTTGGAAAAATTAGAGGCAGTCGTGGTTTTTTGGTCATATCTCAGCCATTGTTGGACCGATCTGGCTGAATTTCAATATAGCAAGAAATGGTGGACTATATGTGACATAAATGTAAAACAACGTAGCCGCTATCATGTCTGGAGTCTCCGGAAAACACATATCAAACGTAAGACGGACAGACGGACGGACGGACGGATATCGTTAAATCAACTTCTCTCCTCATAAGGACCAAGAATATATATACTTTATAGGGTCTAAGATCAATATTGTAGAAATTACAAACGGAATGACAAACTTATATATACCCTTTTCCACCTGTGGTGAAGGGTATAAAGATAAGTTATTTACGTATTTCTGAAAAAATTTATCCATTATAAGAGATTTGAATGAAACGACGACATGTTAATTTTACTCAAGAGCTTCTGCCTTTGATGAGCTACAACTGAAGTAACAACGGCTGAGAGATCAACTGCTTGAGCGATTGACGCAGACTGATGCTTTGCTGGTAATTGTATTAATTCTCTGTAAAGACTTTCATTGATTTTGCTTTTATTGATGAAACAGTACAAATAATTCGTTTATACATTCTAACATTGTTATTAAATAATATTCCATTGAAACCAGCATTCCTTTCCCCCCAAGTACCAAATGAATATAAATCATTGAATTTTACAAATTCAAAATAATTCTCTATTACGAGAATGTCTGTAATATTTGAGTCAGAAATTGAGAGGAAAGATATAAAAATTATATCAAGGCGAATTCATACAGGTGACATTTTCGAGTAATTTGATTATTGTATATATACAGCCATGTCACAGAGTACAATTCCGTTCGGAAACGGAATTCATTCCGTGTTTTGGTGCTTCAGAAAATGACGAAAAAATGTTTCGGAATGAAACCATTTTTGTTTTCATAACCGGTTAGGAGTTGTCTGTATCTGAAAGGCCATAAATCTATCAAAATACACTTTCCATCAACAAACAAATATATTTTCTTCAATTCCGAACGGAATCATTCCGAACGGAATTGTACTCTGTGACATGGCCCATTGTTTTTTTGTGTGCATACTAAATGTCAAGCTTTGTTTACATTTTGTAAAAAAAATAATTTAAATTGAAAATTCAATCTAAATATTTGAATAAAAAAAATCATTTAAAGTTTATAAAACAAAAAAAGTGAACATAAAAAATAAACACTAGGATTTAAAAAGGCGTAAGGAATAAGTGGAGCCACAATAAATTAGCAATACAGGAAAAAGATTTACCTGCTAAAGCAATTGTGTATATTTTTAAAAGAAATTTTTTTTTTTTTTTCAACAAATAATTCTGACATTCACTCTAACTTTTTATAAAAACAAAATACACACATACAATTTAAAAAAAATAGATAACTAGCATAACTCTATTTCATGATGCGGTCACCTGTATGAATTCGCCTTGGTTCATATGAAGATCAAATAAATCACAACTATTTTTTTGTTTTGTGATATTGTCACATTTAATTTAATCACAAGTTAGGAAATATAATCGGTCAAGCACGACCATTTGATACCCTACACCACAATATATAAAGACAAATTTTCGAAATTGTACTCTATTTGGGATCCATATCCAATCGTGGGCTCGGCAAAAAAAATTTTGTTACGAGGTTAAGATTCATATAAAAATTCTTTGTGCCGAATTTTATCTGAATATCAATATCTATTTGAGTTTTGTTCGCCTTAAAGCGATTTTGGAGAGGAGGTTTATATACATATAGGCTTGCCAGATTCAAATTTGCAATTCTTGACGTTAACTTAAGAAACAAATCTTTGTTTTGAACAAATTCTTGACAATTAAAACTCCATAAACAAATCTTTTCTAAAAATTAAGCAATTGTTAAAACCTGTTAAAAGCAAAATGTCCAAAATGAGTTCACTATTTGGCATCAAAAATTTCTGTATGGAATGCTACACAGAAAAAAAAACACTCGGGAAAAATTAAGTTTTTTTAGACGTATTTTAAGTACGAATAACACTAAACTTACTTAAAACAATCCTAAATGGGACTACTTTCTAAAACCAATCCCGTAATTATTAAAAAAAGTTTACAATTCTTAAACCAAGTAAAAAAGAAGAGCGGTATATTCGAAAATAACAGAAAGCTGTATAAAACCCGTTCTTTAAATATAAAAAATTAAATTATGCCACGCCCACTTTGGAAACTTTGGCTCTTGCCGTTCTGCAGATAGACAGAAATCTATAATTACTTTGTGTGTGAAGTGCCACGCTCACTTGTCCAATCTCGCCCAAGTTTACTGATAATCAAGTTGTTTGTACCAAATTTGAAAAGTTTGGCTCTTGCCATTCTCCAGATATACAGATATCTTTAATGACTTTCTATGGGGAGTGCCACGCCAACTAGTCCAATCCCGCCCACATTTTGTGGGCGGTTTTGTTTTGATAACCACGATGCTTGTTCATAACTTGAATACTCTACACATACATAAAAAAAATAATAAAAAACACCAACAACAAGGGATTTTTAGGTTAACTTTAAGGCAGTCGTGATTTGTTGCTTATATCTCAGATGTTTGTCAACCGATCAGGCTGAATTTCAATAGCAAACCAATCCGAACTATATGAGACATAAATATTTGAATACCAAGTCCCCATCATATTCGGGGTCTTTGGAAATCCCATTTCAACGGACACACGGACGGGAGGACATCGTTTAATCAACTTCGCTCCTTATAATGACCAAGAACATATGGATATTTGCTTGATATTGAAGACTCAATGCTGTTTCATCATTTAGTTTTACTTAAATTAATCTCATTTTCGGATTATTTCAAGCACGAATTCGGAATTAAATATGCGTATGTTAATGGCCAATTTCACCAATTCCATTTAAATATCAATTCATAGTTAAATATTTATAGTTTTTCATGTAATTTTATTTGTATTTGACATAAAAAAACGAATTTTAAACTAAAGTTGATATTTGAATAAATAGGTGAAATTGGCCCTAAGAATTTCACACCTGAATAAACCGTACTTGAATCAATCTTTCTGTACTTGATTCAAGAAAATCCGTACTTTCCATACGGATGGATTGATTTCTTTTTTCAGTGTATTAATAATTTTTTTGGAAATATTTTAAGTTGTTGTTTAAAACGTTAATGAAAGTTTATTGTTTAAAATTTCTATAGACATTTTTTAGCTAACAATTTCGGTCATTGAGAGGAATATTCCATTTTCCATTTCCCAATTAAATTTTTTTTTTTTTCTCAAGCCTTGTTGGCGGTATTGAGTTTCGGAATAAGAAGACACTTTAATACAAAACACTTTTTCTTTTATATTCCTATCTGCGTTTTTTCAACAAACTTTTCTATATATTTAGATTCATCACATGAATGTATGAATGGATGTGTTGTTTTTTCTGTCATATCTTTGTCTTTCTACTTCAACTAGTTTTGGACGACAGCCATTGTTCTTGAAATCTATGACTAACTGGAAGAAAACAGTCGTTATCAGTGTTTATTTGTTTGTCACTTCAAATCAAACAAATCATATTCCCACTTACTTGACACTCACTCAAATACACACACACACGCAATTATTCTCAGAAAGTTACACCGATACAAGGTTGGTTGGTGTTGCATTTTATTAAATTTCATTTGGATTTTATTTCATCTCATTTCTTTTGCATTTTCGTATCATTTGTTAACCCAACCAACCGTCGTCATCAGCCGCCATCCATCCAACCAACCTACACTTTCCAAATCATTCGACTGTAAATAACTGAGTTTATGTACTGAACTTTATTCTTTTTTACTACAAAATTGCTTCTTCAGATACTTTACTTTTGTTTTTCTTCTACTTTCTTCTTTTTTATAATTTTTGAATATTGTTTTTAAATGGAATTTTTTTTTTACTGTCTAAAGCTGATCTTAATGTGGTTAAGAGAGTAAGTGAATCTTTTATTTCTTGGAAATTTCCAAAAATTTATAAATATCTTAAAAAGTACAGAATAAAGAATCGTTACTGTCACTAACGGGATTTAGAATTTCACTTTAAACTGTTGATTTTTTATGGGTGAATAAAATGGAAATTCGTTAATTATAGAGTTGAATTTATGTTTTTTGGTAAAAATTGTTAAACGGTTTATGAGTTTTGAAAGTTTAATGATACGGAACATAGAACATAACTGGAAAAAACTCGCGCTACTCTGATTTATTATAGTATCATTTGTTGATTAAAAACTTTTCTCGCAGTGTATGGATATTTCATAAATCTAAGCCTTGTAACAGTTAAAAGTGCAACATCAAAATTAAAGTTACTTGTGCAATAACACATACACATGTTTTCTCCTATAATTTTAATATTACGAAAATTGCGATGAAGCAGAATCTCATGATGATGACTATGATGATGATGTGATGTAAAATCGTTTATAAAACATTTAGTAGTTCAACTACTTGTATTAGTGGTATTCACACCAAACTTGTTAATTTGTTACTCGGTAGTTTGTTAATTTGTTAAAGTTACCAACTGTGAACGACCCTCTCTTTAAAACTTTTTTAGTCTGGTAACTTTCGTAGTAGAACAACTAATTTATTGTTCTGACACAATTTATTATTCTGGAAAAAATAAAACATGCCACGAGAAAGTGTAAAAAAACAATTGTAAGCCGTTTAACTACTCATGCTTTGACATAAATAACGTTTGCTGACGGTAAGTAGTGAGTTACCAACTAACAACTATTTTATCAGGGGTGCCGTGTCGTTAATTTGTTAAATGTTAATCCGGTAGCGCGTTAAATATACAAAAACAAAATGCGTGTCAAAAAGTAACGATTAACGACTAACAAACTAACAAGCTCGGTGTGAATACCGCTATTGTTTATTAAACATTTACTCAGATACACAAAGTTTGTTAAACTCAATTTAGCGTTTTTTTGTTTTGTATGTTTTTAGGTCATTATTGCAACAATTTTTTTTTATCATATACATTTTGATCTTCTCTCATCTTTAGACTTCCAAAACTTTTTTTAATGATCTCTCCTTAGTTTGGAATTAAGCAAAGATTTATGCAAAACTATTAAAGGTCTGTTTTCTTATAATGGTCGCCTCGTCTATTGCATTTTAACGAGACTCTATGGCACAAAAATAAACAAAAAAAAAAACTACAATTTATTGTTACAAATATTTTTTTTAAACTCTGTGTGCTTTTTGTTGGTTGGCAAACAATCTGCCCGCATTTGATTCATTTAACTTCTTACAGCAGATTTTTACAAAATACTTATTGAAATTCTGATTGTATTGTATGGTTTTTTAGCCAATTAGGTTTCTTGCTTTTCTGTTAAAGTTAAATGTTTTTCTTATCGATATATTTCGATTTATCGATATATTTGGCAAAGAAAACCAAAGCGAGCGCAAATCAATAACGGCAAAAATTTCACGAAAACTTTTCTAAAGAAAATCTATAGCCAGCAGTGAAAAACTCACTGCTGGCGATGTGTCAAAAGGGATTCACTGTCAACTCTACTTGCAACAGGTCTAGCATTGGGTGTGCTATAATGTAAACCAACTGCTGGCGATAAATTTTCGAAAGAAAATAACAGCTGGCGATACTTTTTCAAAAAAAAAAATTACTGCTGGCTATACATTTTTGAAAGAAAATCACTACTAGCGATAAATTACCTTAAGAAAATCACTGCTAGCTACAAAATTTTCAAAGAAAATCTCTGCTGGCGATAAATTTTCAATAGAAAATTACTGTTGGCGATTTCTATAGAAAATTACTTCTCGCGATGCAGGCGATACATTTTCTATACAAATTTAATGCAAGCGATTAATTTTCTATAAAAAATTAATGCAAGCGATAAATTTTCTATACAAAATTAATGCAGGCGATAAATTTTCTAAAGAAAATTACTGCAGGCGTTAAATTTTCTATACAAAATTAATGCAGGCGATAAATTTTCTATACAAAATTAATGCAGGCGATAAATTTTCTATACAAAATTAATGCAGGCGATAAATTTTCTATTGAAAATTAATGCAGGCGATAAAGTTTCTATAGAAAATTAATGCAGGCGATAAATTTCGCTTGCATTAACTTTCTATAGAAAATCACTGCTAGCGGTAAATATTCCTTTAAAAATCACAGCTGTTGATACATTTTCTATAGAAAATCACTGCTGTCGAGCAATTCCTATATAAATTTACTGCTGACGATAATTTTTTTAGAAAACCATTGCTGCCATGAATTTTCTTAAGAAAACCACAGCTAACGGCAAACGTTCTATAGAAAATTACTACTAGCGGTAAATGTTCTATAGAAAATCAATGCTGGTAATAAATTTTCTATAGACTCACTGCTGGTAATAAATTTTCTATAGAAAATCACTGGTGGCGACAAAATGTTCTATAGTTTATCACTGCTGGCGATAAATCTATATACATATATCAAAATAAGTTGTCCTATGTTCGTCATTTTATAACTCGAGAACCACTCAACCGATTTTCAAACGAGTACATGCGTTGGAATGGTCTACTTTCACTGATGTGTTTTCCCTATATAAAATGAATTTTTTTCATTAGGAGAATTACATGTTGTCGGTATAAGGCTTTGCTTGCTCGCGTCATTTGACTTATTTTGTATTGTCCAGCAACGCGGGCAGTCTATATATATAAAAATGAAAAATGTTTGTATGTTTGTTTGTTGGCTTAGACTCCTAAACTACTGAACCGATTTTCTTGAAATCATGTGAGCTCTAAAAATAAAATAGGCTACTTATTTTTTCGATAGGGGCAGGGGAATTGGTACCTCCCATTGGATGCCAATATTAAATATCGCATATCTTAAGAGCCGCTGCACGCATTTTGTTGAACTTTTGGTAGTAGGATCTTCTGATCCCCAAAATTGAAATAAAATAGCAACGGGGGAAGTGGTTCCCCCATAGTACGCCAATATTTAATATCGCATATATTAGGAACTGTTATAGTGAGAATGTTCAAACTTTGTAGAAGTCACTCTTATTATATACTACACTATTGAACATAAAAATAAAGCGGGTAGGCGCAAGGGGGGAAATACCTCCCATAGGATGCTTCTATTAAATATCGCTCAGCTGAAGAACTATTAAAGGGAGAGTCTTCAAACGTGGTTAAAGCTATTATTATGGTAAACTGTAAATTTTAATATAGAAATGGTCGGGGTATACAGAGGAGGAGCAGTACCCCTCATAGAAAGAAATATTATTTTTTTGGTAGTAGGATCTTCTGAGCCCCAAAATTGAAATAAAATAGCAGCGGGGGATGTGTTACCCCCATAGGATGCCAGTGTTTAATATCGCATATCTTAAGAACTGTTATAGTGAGAATGTTCAAACTTTGTCACTCTTATTATATACTACACTATTGAAAATAAAAATAAAGCGGTAGGCGCAGGGGGGGAAATACCTCTCATAGGATGCTTATATTAAATATCGCTCAGCTGAAGAACTATTAAAGGGAGAGTCTTCAAACGTGGTTAAAGCTATTATTATGGTAAACTGTAAATTTCAATATAGAAATGGGCGGGGTATACAGAGGAGGAGCAGTACCCCTCATAGAAGGAAATATTAATAAGAGCCGCTGCACGCATTTTGTTGAACTTTTGGTAGTAGGATCTTCTTAGCCCCAAAATTGAAAAAAATAGCAGCGGGGGATGTGTTACCCCCCATAGGATGCCAGTGTTTAATATCGCATATCTTAAGAACTGTTATAGTAAGAATGTTCAAACTTTGTAGAAGTCACTCTTATGGTATACCACACTATTGAAAAAAAAAAAAAAAGCGGGTAGGGGCAGGTGGGAAATACCTCCCATAGGATGCATTTATTAAATATCTCTCAACTGAAGAAGTGGTTTGAGCGGTATAGCGAAGCGCACCGGGTTAAGCTTGTTATTTATAAAAATCACTGATGACAATAAATTTTCTAAAAAAAAACAATTTTTTTTTTTTTTTTTCTTAATTTTTTTTAATTATTGAATCTTTCTTATCGAAATTTACAATATGTATTCAAATCTTAATTCTTCTTGTTGTTTATTAGTTGTTACCAGTGTAACCACTAACTGCTGTATTCAAAATTTAGAAATGTCTTCTAGTCAGGCTCAAAGTATCGGTTCTTTTTAGCCTCTGGTGACCTTCGAACTGAAGCAGACCCCGAGCGAGGTAGTTAGGGTGGGCCATTAGTTTATCGATGTAACTTATTGAATATTTTTTAATTTCCTCCTGGATAGTGGGGACGTTGAGATCTCTTTGGATAATATCATTACGTATATACCATGGGGCGCAGACAATTTGTCGTAATATTCTAGACTGTCTTCTTTGAAGCTTTTGGATGCTAGATGCGCATGCAGTACCCCATAATTGGATGCCATATGTCCATATTGGTTTTATGATGGACTTGTATAAAAGAATTTTGTTGTCTAAAGACAAGTTTGAGGTTCCACGGAGAAGCCAATGTAGTTGAGCTGCTTTAAGTTTCATAGCCGTTATTTTCGCTTCAATATGACGAGACCAGGTCAAGCGTCTATCTATATGAATTCCCAAGTACTTAACATGGTTTTCTATCGGAACAGTGATGTTATTTATTTTTACAGCTGGGCACGTTCGTCTTCTGAGCGTGAAAGTTAAGTGAGCACATTTTGCCGGGTTACCCTTTATTCTCCATTTTTCTAGCCAGGCCTCTAGTTCATGGATGTGGGACTGCAGATTTTGCGATTTGACTGTTGGGTCATGGTTAACGCTAATAAATGCTGTGTCGTCTGCAAATGTAGAGGTATGCGTGCTCAGGTTTGTTGGCATATCCGATGTGTATATTATATATAGAAGCGGTCCTAATATGCTGCCTTGGGGAACACCAGCAGTAATTTTCTTGAGGGGGGAGTATTTATCTTGCGACCTTACTACGAATGTTCTGCCTGTTAGATAGCTCTCCACAAGCTTGTGAGTGTTTTGAGGAAGCATTCGTGTTATTCTGATGAGTAGCCCATCATGCCAAACTTTGTCAAATGCTTGGGAAATGTCTATAAACAGGGCTGAGCAGTATTGCTTTTTCTCAACGCCGATCTTATAAGGGTGACAATTCTATGCACTTGTTCTATTGTACCATGTTTCGCTCTGAATCCGAACTGGTGATCCGGGATGATGTCGTGTTCATTTAGATGAGGAGTTATACTTAAAACGAATATTTTTTCGAAAAGCTTCGATAGGATTGACAATAAGCTTATCGGTCAGTACGACGCAACCTGGCTAGCATCTTTTCCTGGCTTGGGAATCATAACAATTATAGACCTCTTCCGTGAGGTTGGGAAGTATCAGACTCTTAATATAGCGTTAAAAATTAGCAGCAAGATTCTGGAAGCAGACGATGGTAGGTTTCTTATCATTGACCCTGTGATGCGGTCAGGTCCGGGAGATTTTCTAAAATTCACTTTTTCTATTGCAGATTTTACTTGAATTATGTTAAATTTTAATGGATGGTTTACCTTATCAGGAATGATTGGGCGACAGGAACAAGTATGTGCATCATGTGGCGTAAAAACTTTCTCAAGGTGGCCCGCGAAAGCGTTTAATTTTTCATGTGTGTTTTTGGCCCAAGTGCGGTTTTCCAGTCTTAATGGAGATTCTCGGATTATAGGGCATTTCATATGCCGTACAGCCTTCCATAAGCTATAATTGGAGTTTTTTGTGGCGTCTAGCCTGTTTAGATAGCCTTCTATTGCAGACTCGTGGTTCTGTCTCAATTTGTTGCGAAGAGTGGTCAGGCATAATTGTAGTTGGGCCTTAGTGGTTGGGGAACGACTGTTTTGCCATTGTCTTCTTAACTTCCTTTTTTCTCTGATAAGGGTCTCTATATCCGTCGATGTATTATAAGGAGCACGTTTAATTGTCCGCTTGATTGGGGTTGCATTTCTTGCTGCAGTATCCAAGACTTCTGTTAATCGGTCGACAGCTATTTGGATGTCAGATGAATTTTTTAGGGGAATGCACTGTGATAGGTGAGAGCTCACAATGATGGCCAAACATTTTTTATAGAAAATCAATTCCAGAGTAAGGAAACCACTGCTGGCCATATATTTCCTGTAGAAAATCGCTACTGGCGATATATATTTTTCAGAAAATCACTGCTGGCGATAAATTTTCTATAGAAAATTTAACTTGGCGATGAATTTTTAATAAAAAATTCAACTTAGCAATACATTTTTATTAATATATTTAAATTGGCTGTAATTGATCTGCAAAATATACTGTTAAAAAATTTAGAAAAAAGTCTATAAAAGAGCAGGCGATAATTTACTTGCTAGCATTTGTTAACAGTGTTTTATTTAACCCGATACAACTAAAAGTTTTAATAAATAACAAAAAAACTTTTTTGATTCGAAAGATATACATGGCGTTAACATTAAAAATTATTTCGGGCATATGGACACAGCAGAAGTTGTTGACGAAACGCATCCTGTACCCATGTTCTGTAACTATTGTGAGAACTTCTCGCATCGAAAAGATGTGACACAAAATCTTCCATCGCTTCTTGAAAAGTGAGAAAAAGTGTGTTTGTATGTAACTCATGTCGAAAACTATCAGAAGAGATTACGTCGTAACGTTATAAATGTCATAACATTGCACTCGAGAACGCCAGTAAAACATATCGTTGACGGCTACCAAAATTTACTATAATTGAAAATTTTTCAACGACGGCTACGAAAATACTACCGTCGGCTATACCAAATAATGTTAAGTGCGATTTTAATGTTTGTTGTTTGCAAACGAGCTTTGAAAACATTCGTATATTTTCTAAAAATGTTAAAAGCAAAATAATTAAACAATAAAAAACTGTGCCAAGAACCAAATATTATTATTATTATTCTTTGTATTTTGCATTTTTAATTGTTTTTTTAGTGTTAAAATTTTTTTTTAACCCCGTTTGTATTCGTCAGCTTATTTGACAGTTCAAAGCGGGAACTTTTATCACAAAAATGTTGCAGACACACTTATTCTGTATATTGGCGAGTAATTTTCTTACGTGACAGATAGTACTCGCCAAAAAAAAAATACAGAAACAGTTTAGTGAGAAAAACAGCTGTTTGTTTCAATTTATGGCATTTTTGTTTCATTTCACACATTTCAATCGAAAAGTTTCTCGCCGCGAGAGTTAATGTGGCAAAAAACTAGGTCCGATGATGGCATAAGCGAGTTAACCAAACGCTATATTTGTCTGGACAAAATGTAGTCTGTGAGCTCTTTCAACATGTCCGTTAAGCCAAAAATTAGCCGTGCGTCATTTAAATTATGAAGATGTCTTTAAGTTGCGCGAATCGATGATTGATTTTCGAAGTAAAGTTGGATAATTTTGGGATGCTATTTAACTGCGTTTCTATTCATGATAATTTGCCAGAGTATACTGATCATAAATGAAAAAAATAAGCGTAGTATGACAGTTTGTTTGGCAGCTGAACCTTTCGTAATCTATCGGGCTTTATGTATAAAGTGTAATTCTTAAATATTCCCAGTCATAAACAAATGTGAGTCTCTACCGCTATTTTTGATCTGCTATTACACAATTTTAACCTCACTTTACTCTCCATTCCCTTTTAGTATTTTTATGGTTAAATGTCTTTTTGCAAAAGATACATTTCAAAGATAACAAAAATATATTACGACTATTTTTGTGCTGCTTAATGTTTAGTTAAGTTTTGTTTTTTAACTTGTAAAAAATGGTGTTAAAATAGATGACGTCTGGCTGACTGGGTTGGTTGGTGGAATTGCATTAAGATTCATTCATTTATTCACAGCTACTGCCAACATTTGTTGCCGCATGTAAATTGTGGTCTACTGTTGCTTTTGTCTCCTAACGAGGCATTCGAGATGGTGCGATATTTTGCATATTGCTCTATTTCTCACACCCTGAATTTCTGAGAGACTGTGCAACTAAGTTTTATTTCGCTTTTTTTTTTTTCTTTTAATATGCAGCAATCAACACAAATGGAAAATATTTCTAAGATTTGGTTGGGTCATATTTGTAAGATTTTCTATTGTCGCTGGAGGTGAGAATCAATTTAATAAAAGTTCGGTTCAGTCTAACTTTAAGAAAATATTAAATAGACATTAAACAGTTTTAATCAATCTTTAGAACTTTTTGTAGAACGTTGTCAAATATTAAACTTTTATTTCTTTTGAGTCATTATTTTTTCTCGCCAAAATTCAATGAATTATTTTGGCGTTCTTTTCCACATTTATCAAAGTAATAAATATATTTAACAATAAATAACGGATAGCAAAAAAATCTTAGCTCTACTTATAACAAAAGTTTTGTTGCAGACTAATTCAGCAAATATTTAGGGCAAACACAGTTCGTTAAAGGAAGAAAAAAGAACTGATTTACAACCAACGTTCAAATAACATGAATATAAAAAAAAGTAATGACAACACCATGAATAAGAGGTGGAGGCTTGACACCACAAAAATATTACAAAACATCAAGCCAACAATGACAACTTGGTTCCTTTTTTTAGCAAAGCAATAGGCTAAAATACAAGCAAGAAAGTATAGTCGGTCAAGCACAAACATATGATACCCAACACCACAATTTATATAAAAAAATGTTTTGAGAGTGTACTCTTTTTGGGACACATGGGTAATATTGGACCCGCCAACAAAATAATGTTATGAGGTTAGGGTTCTTATAAAAGTTCTTTATCCCTTTTATTAAGATATCATTATCTATATGAGATTTGTTTGCGTTTAAGGGCCATTATTACAACTTGAAGTTAGCTAAAGTTAAGATTAAATTGACAGATAATAATGTGTTATCTGTCAAAAAGCGTCTGTTAACTGTCGGATAACAGCTGACGCCAAGTTATAATAATGGCCCTAAGTGATTTTAGGAAGGGAGTATATATATACTCCCTATATGAGACCTATTGTTAATTTGGGATTTCCCAACACAATATTTTGTAATGACATTGTACATATCGTAAATCCCAATCCCACCATTTATATGAAAGTTAAAGTCATGGCATTGAAAACTATATTCGAAAGAAGTATTTATTTGCATGGGAGCTACTGTCAAATATGGATCGATTTCAATAAAATTTAGTTAGATGATTTATATAGACGTACAGTGTTTCCTATAAGGAGCAAAGGGCCATAGGGTTAGATGGTTAAGATTGCAATAAAATAAGTTTAGACCAAATTTAATCTAAATACCAACATAATAAGATGGTTTATGGGTACAAAGATTGTATTCCGGAAAGAAACTTGTATGGGGGTTATGTGAAATTATGGACCGACTCTCACTATTTCCAATAGACGAAATTGCGACCTGTACTTTGCGTACAAGGTTTATATGAACACTGTCCATTGGGCAGCCAGCCAGACGGATGGACATTGTAAGATACATTCAAGAAGGGATTCTATGACGATCGGTATACTAAAACCAATTTTTAAAAAAGTTACAAACATAAGCACAAACGCAAAATACGCCCTCCACTATTGTGGTGTGGTTACAAAAAGGCCAAAATACAGGGTTATCCAATAAGTGGTTTCAAAACTGCCGGTCTGGCAAGGCTGTCAGCTGTTAATCTGTCACCTGAAGCATCATTTATCTCGTGAAAAGTTAGCTTTTTACGAATATAGATTGTTTAACAGCCGAAGGACGCGTAAAAATAGTTAAATTTACTTCAAAAGTGGTGGTTTAAACGTGGTTACTTTTCGAGTATTACAGGGTGATTATGTTCGTTATAATCAACCTTTTGTGAAAGGAATTTGCCAGATAATAAAGAAATTTAAAGAGACTGGAAGCGTTACATATGTGTTCAGGCCTATACAGCATCGCAATGTGCGCACTGCCGAAAATATCCCTTCTATTATTGAAAGTGTGGCGAATAATCCGAACTTGTCGATTCCACGGTGTTCTCAGCAATTGCGCCAATTTACGGCTTATTATGGCGTACCTTGCATTTGGATCTGCACCTTTATCCAAAATAAACTTCAATTTACGCAGTAACTAAAGCTGGTTGACCATTAACAACGCCGTAGTTCTGCTGATTGAGTGCTAGAGCAACTGGCTCTCAATGCCGATTTTTCAAAAAAAAAATTTCTTCAGCGATGATTAATTTTTCGCACGCGAATGGTAACGTCAACAAACCAAATTGTCCTTTATGGGGCTTAAAGAACCCAGAAGTGATTGTAAAAAAGAAACAGCATCCGGGAAAGTGAATTTTTGGTGCGACTTATTGCATGTAGCTGTCATTGGGCAGTATTTTTTCGAAAATGACGCTGGAAGAACCTTTACCGTCAGTTTAGAGCACTGTGGCCGTATCATAATCGCCCTTTTTTGTCTTGTAGTTGAAGATTATGAACTGGGCGATATGTTGTTTTAACAAGACGATACCACGGGCCACACAGCACGACCGAATTTCCTGAACGCGTAATTTTACATTTTGGCGATGCCAGTTGGCCACCATTATCATTTGATTTGAGCCCGTTTATCTTGTGCTAATCTAAAGACCGTGTCTACGCGGGTACATAATCCCTTAAAATAGGAGCATTTCCAAGCCAACAATCGCAACCCGAAATGTGCGAAAAAGTGTTTTAAAAACTACCTTTTAAGGATCGACTGCTGCAACCAATATAGAGGTAACTTGAAAGATGTTTGGAGATTCACAAGGTGTGCTATAAAGTCATATTGTCAAAATATCCTAATATTTTTACAATAGTTAAAAAAGAATGTGTTTTGTTTTATGCAGAAAAAATCCTAAATTAATAAGACTTGTTATGCTCTGTTTATTGTTTTGTCATAAATACTCAGTAGAAATCTAAATTTTGAGGGTTGCTCACAACACTCATATTTTCTTCTTGTTATTATTTTAAGACATATGACTTTATGACTACCTTGTGAATTCCCAATTGTATTTTGGACGTGATGGCAAGGTCCAAGCCATTGAAATTTATGTGTATTTTATTTAACTTTACTTTTGAAACCGAAAAATGGATAACCCGTTACTAAAAGACTGGAAAAGTTTCGAAGTTGTTTTTGTTTTTTTTAGTTACCAAATATGAACTTTTAAACAATTGTGTCCAACAAGAAAAAACTTTTAAGAAAATTGAAAATGTTTGAAAACAAAACTTGTTTAGTTTAATGGGAATAAAAGTTTATCAGTAGAAAAAAATTAATTTAATGTTTCTTTGAGTGGATCTAAAGACAACTGTTGATGGCTTTATTCTGCGTCTTAAATATTTCTTAAATTAAATTTACCTTCGTTCAGGAAAGAAAACAAAAATATATTTTGTAAAAAAAAAACTTCAGTTATTTAATTCAATTTAAGGTTTCTTGTTTGACTGTTTATAAAATTTATCGATAGCACAAATGTTAGAAGAAATTTTATGGCTCCACAAATTTATTTAAAAACTTTCTGGATACCACAAAATTTCAAAAGAAAATTTTTACGGTAGAATAAATTTTCTGAGGAAATTTTATTTGAAGCAAAAATTCTATAGAAAAATTTCTCGATAGCACAAAGTTTTTATAGAAATTTTCCTAATAGCCCTAATTCTTATAAAAAGTTCTCAAAAGCACAAATTTCTTCAAGAAAACATGTCAATAGCACAAATTTTTCAAAAGAAATTAATCGCTATCACAAGTTTTCTTAAGAAAAATTAGCAGAACCAAATATTTCTATTTGAAGTTTATCGATAGTAGACAAATTTGTAATAGAAAATTTATCGATAACTTACAAAAAGTTCTAGAGATAATTTATTAACAGTACAAAAATTATGTCTATATAAAAATATGGTTCACAAATTTTCGATCGAAATAATGGATAGCACACAATTTATCTATTGAAAATTTATCGATTGCTTAAAATCTTTTTTATAGAAAACTTTTCTATAGCAGACAATTTTTCTATCGTAAAAATTATCGGTAGCTAGAACATGTTTTATAAAAAACTTATCGCTTGCACAGAAAATTTTCTGTAGACAATTAATTGATAGCATCAGTACACAATTTTTAGATAAGGTGTTATGATACTTGCTATTTTTTGTATTGGATTTTTTTAGGATTGACTGAATGAAACAACAAATCCGAGAAAGCACAAGAAATACAATTTGATAAACAAACCCTTTTTTCTGATTGACATTTCTCATGTTTATTTTTTTTTTTTTTTTTGACTAAAACAAAAAAAATGGTAAAAGCTTGGGCAGATGAAACTATTTTGTTTTTGATCAGTGAAATAAAGCAGGTGCCCTTCATATGGGATTTCAAATCATAAATTTTCAATTAAAGAAAATACCCCGATGTAATTCGTAGTATTTTACATAATTTGCATTAAATTTTATTGTTTATTGAAAAAAAATTGTTTGTGATTCCAAAATAAAATGTAAACAAAACAAACAATACTGCCCACGTTTTTTGCCCACAAAAACCCGTCAAAAAAGCTAAAAATCGCAAAAAAAAAGTTAAAACTCGCTACTTTCGATCAAAAACTAAAAAAATTGGCAACAGTGCTAACAATTAATATGGAAATGTCAATTTTAAGTTCAAAATGTTTGTATTTTTTTTGACAGTCTTAGATTATTTATCGATAACACATGTATATTTGTTTGACATTTCAAGATTTTTTATGATATAATCATACTCTTTACACTTAGTCAGTTTTCCTATGCAAATATGTTTGCACTGTTCTCCAATATAGAAAAAATACAAAAAATAGCAAGTACCGCTTTAGCAAACAAAAAAAAAAAATTACTATAAAAAATTTGTAAAAATGTTCAATAAAAAATTCTTAATAAAACAAATTTTCTTTCAAATATATTCCTAAAAGCAGTTTGTCTCTAAGAAAATTTAACGATTGCAACGATTGAAAGGCAATTAAAGTGTATAATACGGCAGAATTATACTTTCGCCCCTTATTAAGGAGCTGGAGCTATCTAACCTCCGCTGCAGAGAGGCAAACAGCATCTACTGAGTAGCAACAGCACCTATGGAATTCTACCTGCAGGTCAAATTTCCCCACATTATGTGATTAATAAGCCCTTGAAGCCGACTTTTTAAGATCTCCATTTCTGCGACTTAAAGTATAAACCAGAACAACGATGTGATCCCCGCAGGCCCTCAATTAATTGTCAGTCTGGAACAGAGGTTGTAGGGGCTACTGTCTTCCATGGTACAAGATGAGAAAGAAACTCTGGTCAACCGTGAACCCGAGAGATCTGTCAATTATGAAACCTGCCGAGATCTAGGTATTGGCTGCACCCAGTTGTACCCCTTTGAATTCGACGTCAAGAGGTATGCTGGTCCTTTAGGGGCTTATTGCATTCCCGCGAGAAAAAAACAATAAATTTTCTTAAAAGATCTTATCGATGGCACAGAATATTTTTTATAGAAAGTTTATCGCTTACATAAATATTTATCTAGGATTGATTTTCTATTAATTTTTTTTTTTATTATTGCCAGCATTTATTTGCCAGTCTTTCTATAAGACATGTTTCGCTTGCATTAACTTTTTTAAAAAATAAGTTTTAATAGAAAATCAATCCTAGCGCTAAACTTTTTTTATATCGAGCCCTAACCGCGAAAATCGTAAGCGACATAATTTTCAATTTTCGTTTTGTTTAAGAAATAACAATATTGGCAACACTTGCATCATCTCATGGTCACATAAGTTTCCGTTACGATTTTATAGCAAGAACAATTTTACCGTAAGCGACAAATTTCATACAAAATTTATAGGAAATAAAATAAAAAAAACTCTCTTCTGTAAAATTTGAGTTTTTGGCGCTAACGTTATTTTCGCGGTTAGGGCGAAATTTTCTATAGCGATAAATTTTCTATAAAAAATTTATACAAAAACACTTAACGGTTGCGCAACAGTAATGTCTTATGCATATTGATTCGCTATAAAACACTTATCGCAAGTATTGACTTCCTATAGAGAATTTGTCGCCATTTATGATGTTCTTTATTGCCTTTTATGATTTTTTCAAAAAAATTTATCGCCTTTTATGATTTTTTCAAAAAAATTTATCGCCTTAAATGATTTGAAAATTTACAAATTCGTCAATTTTGTACAGAAAATGTATTGCTTTCAATAAAATTATAGAAAATTTTTTTCACATTTAATAATCTTCAATAGAAAATTGATCGCTTTAAAAACCCCCTTTCGCTAGCATTGAATTTATATGAAACATTTATCGCGAACATTAACTTACTATAGGAAATTTCTCGCCTTTTATGATCTTCTGTAGAAATTTTATGTTCAATAGAAAATTGATCGCTTTAAAAACCCCCTTTCGCTAGCATTGAATTTATATGAAACATTTATCGCGAACATTAACTTACTATAGGAAATTTCTCGCCTTTTATGATATTCTGTAGAAAATTTATTGATTTTTGATAAAAAAAAAAATGTATCGGTTTAATGATTTTCAATTGAAAACTTATCGTTTTCGTCAATTTTGTATAGAAAGCTTTTTATAACCTTCAATTATGTTTTAGAAAACCTATCGCCAGTATTAATTTTCCGTAAAAAAAACCTATCGCTTGTATTCATTTGCTGCTGAAAATTTATAGCTGGCACTGATTTTTATTTATAAGATTTTACGTCATTTTATTATTAAGATATCTAAAGTTGAGTTTAGTCTTAGAAGCTACTAAAACTCTTTATCACAATCGTTCATTGTAAACTCCATCATCATCATAATTGAAGCCAAACAACAAAATACAGCAAAAAATATGTGAAAGAAAACCCGTTGCCAAAGTTTGTCTATTTAGGCGTTAAGGTGGAGTTGCAGCAATTCGAGTAAAAAAAATCGAATTAAATATTGCTGGAAATATTTACAAACACCTAGACACCCAGAAAAATATGGGAATCTGCGTGTTCACTCTAAAAATTTTAAAGTGAAATTCATGTTTAAAATGGATAAAGATAAAAGAGTGTTTATTATGTTATTTATAAATTTTTTTTTTATTTTAATTTATATTTCTTTCCTTTAAAAAATGTTGGAGTATTTAATTTTAGTTTTTTTTTTTTCATTAAACCTCCACCTGGGAATCACGCCAATTGACACAATTTTCTTGTGTGTTTCTTAAAAAAAAAAAAAAAAACAATTTCAAAACTTGTTTAGAATTTATTGGAAAAATACGATCGTGGTGGCATGTAAAAAAAGAAAGATCTTTCTAAAATCGTTAAGAAACTTGTTGCAAATTTGTTGCATGCAAAAAAAATATTAAATTTAAAGAAGAAAAATTGCGGTTAAAGGTGTCGGCAAAACATTTTAACCAGTTTAGCTGATTTTTTTTTTAAATGGGTTTGTTAAAGTTTATTTTAAAATATTATTCAGTTAAAATTAAACAATTTCTTTTCTCTCTTTTTAAAAAGCATAGCGGGTTAATTATGCTTTTGTATAATTTGTATTATTGGCGTTGAAATGTGACCTGAATTTGGCAGATTTTTAATAACGATTATTTTTAAGCAGTTACGTATTAAAAAGAGTTTGAAAAGGGATCGATACATGTGTTAAAGGCTTTTACAAGTATACAGCCATGCTCTCAGAATTTCTATTAAAATCAGGAAAAACTTCGGTAATTTTGAACAAAAATGTAACTGAAAAACTCCATCGATTTCAATTTTACTCGATTTCGAATAATTATAATTTCATATTTATTAATATTTTTTTTTTTAATAAAAAATAATTCAATTAATTTTATCCAATGCCAATAATGAATAAGAACATTTAAAAAAAAATTTTTTAAGAAACGCTTTTCTTAAAAAAGAACATTTAAAAAATTTTTTGCCCCCCCCCCTAGATTTTATCCTGGCTACGCCCATGTATTCGTGTATTGTCTTCGGGAATAGGTATGCCTGCAAAGTTTCATCCATTTGCATTGAGTACAAGGCGGTCAAAAAAGCATTTTACCAAATAAAAATTTTGCCCCACCCCCCCCAAAGATTTTATCCTGGCTACGCCCATGTATTTGTGTATTGTCATCGGGAATATGTATGCATGCAAAGTTTCACCCATTTGCATTGAGTATAAGGCGGTTAAATTAACGTCCCAAGATTTTATTTTCCGGAGTGAAGCTAAAGAAAAGGTTTTAATAAACTTGTATGCCCCGGAGGACCAGCTGGTATTGAGCTAGTCTATTAGTGGCTCCAGGTTCGGTTCACGCTAAAAGTCTAACTATTGCTTGCTTAATTAAGTTCAGTTGCTTGTTTGACCTCCTTTTAATAAAAATTTAATATTTGGAGTTAAGTATGCGGAACACAAACATATCTGTCTAAAAGTTTCTTCGTTTTGATTAGATCAGATTCCACGAACAGCCATTTTAAAAAAAGCTCACTTGGGTCCAGCATCGGTCCCTTTATGATACCCTGGTCCAATTACATACATTTTCGTTTTGCTATTGAAAAGAAAAAGTACCCTAAATTACCTTTTCCAGAAAAAACAAATGAGCAATGAAATAAGGTGTTCCGAAAATATCTCTTCCCTATAAACGGCATACCAGCAGCCGTGTTTTGTAATTCTCTTAGCTAAAGCTAAGTCTTAGTCGCTAAAATGCCTAAGAGAATAAAAAATTTAATAATTTTTGAGATTACATTAAAAGCTAAAATTGCGGCGAATAAATTTTTATGGCATTGCCAAATTTAGCAATGAACGTTACAGAATTGCATTCGTAGCCAAAAATCGCTAAATCAACCTTATGGACTTTTAGCGATAGAGATTAAGCTTTAGCAAATTACAGAAAACGGTTGCAGGACATTACAACAGAAAATAAAACACGGTTTATTCCTTCTCTTTATCGTAAAAACTTTAACAATTATCATTAAATTTAAGTCCAATCGTCGAAGCATAATTCCCTAACACCCCGTGTCCAGTAACTACAAAACTCACTGTTCTCATTTAATCTCTGCTAAACCTCAATAGAGAGTATGCTCTCGATTTATCATAGCTATATAGCCCTGGTTCAGAAATAGGTAAATTTGTATGACCAACCCTCTGCAAGCCTTTTAACCCTCTTAAAATTATATTTTACCAAAACTTTCTAACTTTTATACCCACCATACTAAAAAATCGGAATTATATTGGGGAACCAAATGAATGATTTATCTATTAAGGAAAACGATATTAATTTTTTGATTTTATTCTTAATTTAGCCAAGATATTTTACGTCAGTCAATACTAGGAAGTCTAGTTTTCTGTTCTGGTAAAACTTGTGGACAAAGTACTAATCGCAATAAAGGAGATAATTCGATCCACTATTCACCTAGCCCCCCATTAAAATATCTTTCCGTACAACCATACATGACCTTAGAATCGATATTATCCAAAAATTATTTTTGGGTCAAGTTTGCTTAAAATTATTTTAGTTGATTTCTAAGAATCATACATTTTTTAATATGTTACAAAAGCCCCGATGACTATGTATTACATAATTTCAGTGTCTTAATTTAGTGACTTAACACATTTCAAATCAGGTCACAATTTAGTAGATAAATTAATCCATTATTCACCCAGCTCCCATTTCAATATCTCCCCGTAAAATCGTACTTAACGGTACCTTTAACATTAGACAAGTCTTCATATCTTAATGACTTAACAAATTTGAAATATTTTTTATATATCCATCTTGCCCCTATTTAACTTATTAGTACCGCTAATGAACAGACACTTATCGTTAAATGGGTAAAACAAAATTAACTGATAATTGACAAACAACAATGTTGTCAACACACACAAACACACGACAGATAAAAAAAAATTATTTTGTTGTCTATTTGTACCCAATAAATAACAACAACAAATTTGTATGTAGAAAAATCCAAATCATCCACCTCCATTAGAACGACTTAATAGATAAAATTAGAATGAACAAAAAAAATTTTTTTCGGTTTTTTTCAATTTAATGCAGCACACCAAAAGTATTTTTTTAAGTAAGAAAGTATAGTAGAATAAGCTCGACTACATGGTACCCTACAAATTTTCGAAAGAGTACCCCATTATGTAAACTATGTAATGAAACTAAGATATGAGACTTTTTTGTCTAAAAGTGGTTTTAAGCAGGATTTTATATAGTCAATTCTGGACCTATCAGCACAAAATTTTGTCATGCCACCGTAGCTATACAAACCAGCAACCAAATGAGATGGAAATAAGAAGACGCAAATGGGGTTGGCTTTAACACACTCTCATTAGATGATAGCACTAAGAAGGCCATAGACTGGAACCCCCAGGGAAGCAGGCGCATCGTACGACCATCACACACCTGGAAACGGCAAATCATAACCTAACTGTCCGAGCTATGACTACAGTGGAACGAAGTCTAACATCGCGCTGATGTCGAGCTCATTGGAATCAATTTCTTGCGGTCCTATGCTCCCCAGAGGAGTTAAAGGAGCAAATATATAAATATAATATAACGTAGCTATCAAATAAGTTATCACCAGGGAAACCAGAAATAAGCTCTAAAAAACGCGTTTTATGCGCATTAAATATGCAGTAAAAACTGGAAAATATGGCCTGAAAAATGTTAAAAATATGCCCTAAAAATTGCGCATTTAAAGACGCAATATTTAACAATTTAATAACAAAATTTAAAAAAAAAACCTAAAAATAATATCACTTAAGCCCATATTAGGTTAAAATTCATATAACAAATGTTTGCACCGAATATTGTCTAGATATTAACATCAATTTAAAAGGAAGTTTAAGCTTTAAGTTTAAGCAAATGTGAACCGATTCGAAAATAATATTTTTGGGACGAATTTAATTTAAATTCCATCATAATTAGATAGCTTGCGGACACAAAGAGTCTAACTTGGATGTGAAATTATAGACCGATTCTCACCATTTGCATACACAGAAAAAATTATTTTTTCAATTCAAACAAAAAAATTGGAGAATCAAACAATTTTTTGTCTGAAATCGGTCCTACAAACAAATTCGCATATTCAAACAATTTATTTGCATTTTGTTTATTGAAAAAAACGCCGATTTTTTCAAACAAATAATTTTACAGAATCAAACAAAATGTTTACTGAAATTCATATAAATTTTAAACAAATAATTTTGCTGAATCAAACAAAAAAGTTTTGGCACAAGCAATGACGCGCACACAAGCAAGCACTGTTGGTGAAGATGAAGCAGAGCAGAGCGGCCGGCTGGCTTTGAGACACATTTTTTTGTTGGAATAATTTTTGAACGAAGTCTTATTTATACACACAATGTTTTTCTTCGTCACTCACTTTTGCTGCATCCTTTCCTTTGCTAATGAAGAAGAAATGTAACCAAAAACGGCGGCAGACCGACTCGAAATGTTTTTCGTCATCATTCTATTTTTGTATTTGATGTATTTAAACAAACTGTTTGAAAAAATTGAATACGAGATTTTGTTTTTTTTTTTACCAACTTTGAAACCAACCAAAAATTTATTTTGTTTCTTATAATTGGGGGATTCATAAGGTGTCATAAAGTCATATGTCTTAAAATAATAATATGAAAAAATACGACTGTTGTGAACAACCCCTCATAATTTTGTATGCTATTTTGAATTTAAATCAGCTGATTTAAAACAAATATAAAAAATAAATAATTACATAACATTCTTTTCCATGAATTAATAAATTAAATTAGATTTTACCTGACTATTTTCCATTTTGCAGACGCAAATCAGAAATAAATTTTATTTCGTTGGTTTACCAAACAGCAGAGTCACAAGCTGATCTTATTTGACGCCGCAAGTGATTTGTTGCAAAAATTGCTAGCCGCAGGTCAAATTTTGATGTTAGCCGGATAAAATTATACCATCAACGGCGACGGCTACAAGAGCTAACGCGGTACGGCTCAGCCGCTCAGCTCTGGTCTCTTCTGATTAATTACGACAGCACAATAAACATAGCAAGCAACGTTCTATTAATTTAAGACACTTTTTGTTTACAAAGCAACAACAATATTTTTAAACCATTGTAAAATGTTAGAACATTATGACAATATAACATGATAGCACACCTTGTGAATACCCCAAATGTGTTTTTTCTGTTGTTTAAAAAAAATGAAACGTTTTTTTTTACCTGCTATTGTTTTTGTTGTTTTTTTACTACAAACCTCGTCACGCTATTTTATCATTTTTCTTATTGCTGTACTTTTTTAAAGCGTCCAAAAATAGACTGCATGTGTTTTTTGTTGTAGTTCTTATATTTATCATAAAGAAGTGTTGCTTACAATCAATAAAAAAAAAAATGCAAAAGGACGACAACATTAAAGAGCATAAAATATTTCATACAAAATTATGAAAACTTGAAACCAATAGCGCGTTTATTATATTTTTGAAGAGTTGTCCACATTTTTGTTGGTTAAATAAAAATCAAACAAAAATATTGATTGAATCAGTAAAAAAATTTGTAGAAATTAAAAAAAATTTCAAACAAGCGTTTGTTTAAAAATAATTCGGCAATAATTTTTTCTGTGTAGACTTCGTCCATATTTGATCAAATAATCTACAAAATTGGATCTTTTATTTTGCGCACAAGGCTAACATGGACAGACAACCAACCAGACGGACGGATGGACACTGTAAGATCACTTTAAAAAGTGATTCTGAGTCGATCGGAATACTAAAAGATTGGTCTCGATACAAATCGCATAACATTTATCCTTAATGACAACCTGCTTTGTCTTACAATTTTAGAGTAAAAATTAAATGTAGATGTCGAAATTGAAGTAACAGATTTTCGAAAAAAAAAAATTTTTTTTTATATGCTGCGAAAGCTATTGTAGGTTCAAAATATGCATTAAAAAGGCAAAATATGCGCTATAAACCTAAAAAATGCTCTTTTAACTAAATTATGCAAAAAATGCTGCAAACGGTAAAATATGCAAAAATATGCACTAACAAATCGATGCCAAATTTCATAAAAAGCTCTACAACGGATAAATATATTGTTTATGCCTTCATTGGTCGCACAAGGAGAAACATGCAATTGCATATTTATGGTTTCCCTGGTTATCACCACCAAATGGAATGTCAGTAAGTACCAGAATCTGTAAGGAAGGCATTATATTCTATATTCGGCAGCAGTATTTGTATGGGAGCTATAGTCAAATATTGACCGTGTTCAATATAATTTGGTAGAATTAGATTGCAATAAAATAAGTTTGGGCCAAATTTAATGTAAATAACAACACTATAAGGTGGTTTATAGACACAAAAACGCTATTCCAGAAAGAAGTTTGTGTGGGGGTATGTTAATTTATTATCCAATTGCTACCACCCTCTGAAGCCTTTTTGAGGGTGGTAGCAATTGGTGCCAAATAGAATGTACCAAATTTCATCAAATTGTCTCCAAAATTGCGGTCTGTACCTTGCGCACAAGGTTAACATAGACAGATAACCAGCCAGCCAGTTGGACGGACGGATATCGTTCATAAAGTGATTCTGAGTCGATCGGTGGGTCAAAATATTTTTTAATGTGTTACACAAATCAGCACAAACGCATAATACCCTCTCCATTATGGCGATGTGGGTATACTGATGACAATTTCTAGTAGGTGTTTTTATGTAGTTGTCATTTAAATTATTGTGAACTACATAGAAATAAATTTCCATTTATGTCTTCAAATTTAGAATTAACAAAAGATATGAATAAAATTCTAAGCCGCTAGAGAGGAAACAGTGGAAACGTTTTGTGTTATAAATTTTAAATTTAAATTTGTTTAAATTTTAAATCTTTTTGTTTGCCATCGAGAGCTAACGGTTGTCTTTGTCTTGCTATAATTTATGCATATTAACATAAAATATTTCCAATTGAGCCAAATAAAAAAAAAAAAAATAAAAATATATATTTTGATTTTTCTGTCTTACACTGTTTGACATCAGGGATGGAAAAAGGTTTTTTTCTATTTTGGTTCAACCTTTGAAAACATAATGTTACAATTTTTTGAATTTTTCAATCAAAGTGAACTTTAACATTTTTCACATTTTTGTTGTGTTAGAAACTTTAAAGGTTTTTGCATAAACGTATACTTGGTTGACGCTAGATTGATGGCGTTGGGTGTAGAGACGGTTGCAGGGTAAATAAATAAGCATGAAATGTAAAATGAAGCAAAAGTTTAATATTCCTCTTTTAAATGTTTCGTATAAATTTTTAGTGTTTAGACAGAATTGAGTCTTCAACTTCAGCCAAAAATCCTAAGGCCCATAATTGAAACGTCGACAGTAACTTCAAATTCTCTCTTATTTTATTGTTTTAATTTTTTATTTTCTATTTACAAAATGTATGAAATTGTAAGTGAAAAGAAAAGTAAATGCCTAAATGTGAGAGCATTGGAGTAAAAACGTTTCCAAAATAAAATAGATTTTATTTAATGACTGCCTTCTACGACAAAATTGTATGTCAAATTGTATGGAAACGGTGGTCTCAACGCATTGTTGTTTAATGTATTTATTCTAATTCCACATTTGCCATACATATTGTTGCATGTGTCTTCCAACAAAAAACGTACCGTCTGAAGTTATACGAGTTTTCGAAGAGACTCCAAAAGAAAATATGAATATTGTTGCAGGATTTTGTTCGCAATAAATAATAAAATGTTGCAAAATTAGTCACAGTGCAATGCCGAATCTTTGATACAATGATCTTTGTGACCCTCTTATTAGATCTTTAAATTACACATGATTACAGTACATCGCTTTCCGGAATAGTTAAAGCCGCCAATGGCTTCATATGTTATACAGATTTTCAATGCATAATTAGCATTTTTTAATATCAAAATATCAAAAATAAAGACGCTTGCAGGACATACACTAGCATTAACTTTAGAAGGCTTTGCTTTATTGAGTAAAACAAAAAATTTAAAATTAGACAGCAAAATTGTCTTTAAGATGTGTATTTCTAGACATTTATAGTTTGGACCGAATTTTACCACAATACATCTATTTGTTACGGCTTATGGCGAAGATGGTTTCCCAGAGTGGGCTTTATAGGGGGCCTATGGTAAATAATAAACCTCTCATCACGAAATATGGTAGAGAGCCATCCATTTAGTGGGTTTAAATATTCCGGTCTGACAACGCTGTTAGCTGTTTAATGTCTGTCATCTGAAATGTTATTTATTTAGAAAAAGGTTTGCCTTTCCTAATATGGATCGTTCTACAAGCGAAGAACGCGTGAAAGTAGTTAAAACTTACTACAAAAGTGGTGGTTCAAACATGGCCACTTTTCGAGTATTACGGGGTGCTGGCATGATTATAAAGACATTTTAAAAGACAAGAAGCATTACAGATGAAGTCAGGCCTGTGCACCATTGCTGAAAATATCGCTTCTGTTAGTGAGAGTGGGGCGGATAATCCGAATTTGTTGATTCCACGACGTTCTAAGCAATTGTGCCTATCTTACGGATTATTACAGCGTATTTTGCATTTGGATTTGCGGCTCTATCAGTATAAAGTCCAATGCAGGCAAAAATTAAAGCCGGCTGACCATTCACAACGCCATAGATATGCTAATTTTGTGCTAGAGCAACGTGTTTTCAATGCTGATTCTTCGAACAAAATTTTCTTCAACGATGAATCTCTTTTCGCATTCGGTGTTAACGTCAACAAGCAAAATTGTCGCATAGAGAACCCAGAAGCGATTGTAGAAAAGCCTTGCATTTGAAAAAGTGACTGTTGTGTGCGCATTATGGTCTAGAGGTGTCATTGGACCGTTTTTTTTTTTTTTTTTTTTTTTTTTTGAAAATGACGCTGGAGAAACGTAATCATCAATTCAGAGTCAGTTGCCTTATGATAACCAAATTTTCTTGTAGTTGAAGATTATTAACTGGGCAATATGAGGTTTCAACAGGAAGGTCCCACGAGCCACGCAACACGTACGGTTTAGGGTTATTGCATAGGAAGTTTCCAGAACGTGTAATGTATCATTTTGGCAACGCCAATTGGCCACCAAGCTCATAAGATTTGACGCCGTTGCACTTTTGTAAGTGTGACTACATCGAAACCGTGTTTTCGCAGGTAATCTCCTTAAGTTGGAGCATTTCCAAACGATTATTTGTCAATTTATCGCCGAGATACCGCCCGAAATGTGCGAAAACGTGGTCGAAAACTGCCTAAAAAGGATCAACTGCTGCAACTAATCTAGAGACGGTCATTTAAATGAAATTATATTTTGTACGTAATGGCAGGGTTCAAGCACCATGATTTCCATCCCTGTTTCACGTAAATTAAGATCGTTCTGTCTATGGCTGTTGGAATTTGAAAGATGTTTGTTTGTGTATTTGGTAGACTGTGAGCATGTTAGTGCCCCAGTTCAATTTCAAAATCGATTTGCATTTTTAAATCTTTAAAAATGAGAGGGTTTATCTTAATTTTAACAGCTAGAAGTTTTTTCGAGTTGCTATAAATGGGAAGTTGTTAATTATTTATTTTTCTTTTTTTCTTTCGCTTAAAAAAATGTATGACGTTAGTTTGGTTGGCTTTAAACACATTTCCTTAATATTTCACTTAATGCTTTATTATTATTTTCCTTCCTTATTTGGTTGCAAATATTTTTCAGAGTTTATTTTTTTTTTTTTTTTTTTTTTTTGTTTAATATTGAAATGTGTCAAAATCATGGCAATTCTACTTTTATAATGTCAGTGAAAATCTTACAAAATAAACACACATTGCAATATTTAGAGCTGCTGTATTTGGTACGACAGCCTCAGAGGGATGCCTTTGTATACCATCTGCTGCCTCTAACTACTCCCACTAAATCATTCATAATTCATGTTTATTTTGTTTAGCAGATTAATGTGACCAACTAAGTTGGCTTGGGGTATTAAAAAGCTCCCAATTTAATTTTGTAATCGTAAAAACACTTTATAAACCCATTTTGCGTTGCTAGAATGTTATAAAAGTTTTGGTTGTATATTTTAAATTTTGGACCTACCAGAACAAAATTTTGCCATGACATAGTTGTTATGGTCGCCTAATTGTAAATAAATACCAACTTCTATGAAGATATAGATTTTGGTATTTAAAGCTCTTTTCGGGATTGGTAAGAAACTATGGTAAAACGATTTTGGCTTCAATCAGATATTTTAAGACCATATTTTACATAAAATCAAACACAATAAGTTAGGTTATGGGCACAAATACTCTACTCTGGAAAGAAGTTTGTAAGAGGACTATTTGTTATGGCGCCGTGCAATAAAGCCATAGGAAATAAAGCCATATGGCTTTATTTCCAAATGAATTGAGAAAAAAAGCCATATGGCTTTATTACCACCACCCAAGTGCAATAACACCATAATCGTTTAGCAACCAAAGTGGAAATAACGCCATAACAGTGTAATTGTTATGGTTACAAATAGGCAAAAGAATGAGTTGCCATTGTCAAGTGTTAAAAAAATATGGTACGGTAGGTGGAAGGGGGAGAGCGCGTCCGTTGGGCGCTCGCAGCGCGGGCTTGGGACAAACGCGTCAGGTGCGGCCGGGCGCAAGGATTTTCTCCTCTATTGTATAACAAAGACCGGGTTTGCTAAGTATAGCTTCTAAAATCTGCCTTGTTTTCGAACGAAGGCCGAATACGCAGAGAAGCTTTAGTTAGCGAAGCCGGTGTTTGCTATACCATAGAGTAGAAAATCCTTGCGCACGGCCGAAGGCCGGCTATGCAGAGAATCTTTAGTTAGCGAAGCCGGTCTCTGTTATACCACAGAGGAGAAAATCCTTGCGCCCGGCCGAAGGCCGGCTATGCAGAGAAGCTTTAGTTAGCGAAGCCGGTCTTTGTTATACCATGGAGGAGAAAATCCTTGCGTCCAAAAGTGTTTTCCTTATATTTTTTATATAAACACCCAGAGAAAAACCAACAAAACAATTTTTAAATAAATTGCAATTTCATGAAAAGAAAAAAATTTAAATGGGAAATATGGCCATGTATGGCTTTATTTCACTCCTTACATGGAAATAAAGCCATATGGCGTATTACGTATCTTCATATACAATACGTAATACAATACAAATTTGAATCATCTTTATCTAAATTTTTTGTTTTATTTTGTTTTAGAAAACAAAGTTCTTGTTACTACACCCGATTCAAAATATTTCGGCCAAACAAATCGCAAACACACATTAAAAATATCAAGAATGTTTGTATTTTCTATTCCCACTTTGATTGCTGCGTTTATTTTTCGTTTCTTTGTTAATTTTTGAAAGTATTTTTTATACCCGCACTTTCACTACAGTAAAGCATTTGTTTTTTGGATCTTCACGTTCAAACACTTACTTTCATCATCTTCATTCATCGTCTACACTTCCCTATATATTTCTTTGTGAAAGCTACACTATAGAGAGTAAAAAAAAATTCGTTGTTTTGAATATGTTTTCAAATCGAATTGTCCAGGCCTTTTTAATATGCTGCCCTAAAACTTGATATCTATTGCTATTTTCTTTCGATACAAGTTCGACTAATATTGTGTACTGGGTTAGCACTTAAAATGCTTTGTAAAAACACAGTTGGTTCTCTTAATGATTTAAAAAAAAATTACTTTAGAAAAATTTTGTATGTGATTTACCATACATATACTCTCCTACAACTGTAATGCAGAATTATTTAGTATAAAATGACGAGTTGACATAAAGGTCAAATGTCATTTAGGAGAAAAATATTTATTCAATGTGTGAAAGTGCAAATACAAATACAAATTTTCACTTGTCGTATTGAAGGAAACAACCGCATCATCATGTACCTGGGGTACTTAACGAAATTACATATTTTATAATGTTTTGAAAGCTTTTACGTCGACTACATCGATGTTGTAACAACTTATTTGGTGGACTTTTTTCTATTAAATAATAATATGCAAATAAGGAAATGTAATAAACTAATAATTTGAAAATTATGAGGTAACAATTTGTTAAAAAAAAACATTTGATACAAATTAATAAAAAACTAATTCTTTAAAAGTTATATGTGATATCGAACTTACCTTTAGCTAACTTTTCTTTTTACAAGTATTCCTTTAGTTTGATGATGTTTTTATTATTAAAATAAAAATCTGCAATGAAAAAGAGAAGAAAAAAAGTTTTAATTTGTTGTACCAATTCTTAGATTTATAAATTACTTTTCTGTTTAAAATTTTATTTTTTAATCGGACCTTCCTTTTTACAATGACTGACACATTAAATAAGTGACTGTCATGACAGTTTTAAATTCGTTATTAATTGTTTAAGATTGTTCTGTTTTATTTGTCTTAAACCCATGCAATACATTCTCTTTAGCAGTAAATAATACAAAATTAAATTGTTCTCATGACCAGCGTTGCCGTGTTTGGTTACTTTTTTTTTTTAACAAATTTGGTTACTTTTTTCCGAAGTGAGTCTGTGTAATTTTTTCCAATTTAGGGTCACTATTTTTCCAAACAAAAATAACCTGCTGTTTTTCAGTCCAAGCATTAACTGCTCCGGTTATCTGAACCGTAATAACTGATGCTTAAACTGTAACCTACAATTAATTAAACTATCAGGCCTGTTCTGAAAATCACCTTAATTAAAATCTACGTGTGATTTATGATATTTTGGTGTTCCGTTTTTGTGTGTTTCGATGTGCTTTTCAATTGCCGAAAGCACGCCAAGTAACACAAAACCGGTATGATTTTCAGAACACTACAAAATCACACAGGCCCGTATAAAATATACATACTTTTATACTGGCGTGCTCTGCTACTTTTTCTTCTTTAAAGGTCTAACGTAAACACTTTTCTAGATAAACGGTAAGGTAAAAAGTGTTTCCGTTCCGGTCCGTTCCGATCCTATCCTTATCAAAATTATTCTACTTTCACCGGGCTAAAAGCATCTATATACCCAGTAAATTTCGCCTACAAAATAATGTGTTGAATAATAAGAAAAACATAAAAGCACTGCTTACAATTCTACTGAAAGAACCAATGAATTTCATAAGGGAAAATAAACGCATTCAAAAGCAAGTCATTATTTTTTTAACTACATACATTCAGAAAAAAATAGTTATAATGGTTGATTTTTTAGCTATTATCTTTTTGGCAACACTGGTTTAAACAGCTGACGCACGTTTCATGTTTTGTTTCACTGTCAAACATCTTCAGTTTGGTGTTTTATATAATTTAACCATGAATCGTCTTACAAACGCACAACGCTTGAAAATTATTGAATTTAATTATCAAAATGCGTGCTCTGTTAAGAAAGATCATCACGCGCTTCTTCCATTTTATGGTCAGTTTAATCGGGCTCAATGGGTACGTTAATAAGCAGAATTGTCGATTTTGAAGTGAAGATCAGCCAGAAGCATTGCAAGAGCTACCAATGCATCCAGAAAAAGTCACAGTTTGGTGCGGTTTATGGCTGGTTGCATCATTGGACCGTACTTCTTCAAAGATGATGCGAATCGAAAAGTAACTGTGAAAGGTGAGCACTATCTTGAGATGATATCCAACGTTTTTTTGCCCAAAATGCAAGAGCTTGACTTGCATGACATGTGGTTTCAACAAGACGGTGCCACATGCCACACAGCACGCTTAACAATGGACTTATTGAGAGGCGAGTTCGGTGAACATTTTATTTCACGTTCGCGACCGGTCAGTTGGCCGCCTAGATCATGCGATTTAACGCCTTTAGACTATTTTTTGTGGGGCTTTGTTAAAGCTCATGTCTATACACACATGCCCGCTTCAATTGACGCTTTGGAAGACAACATTGAAGCATTTATTCATGAGATACCGGCCGAAATGTTGGAAAGAGTAGGGCAAAATTGGGCTAAGCGGATGGACCGTTTGAGGCGCAGTCACGGTCAACATTTGCATGAATTAATCTTCAAACATTAAATTATATGGACCGTACTATCGATTCAAATAAAGATTTCATGCATTTTTCTGAATTTTATGTGTTTTTCTTAACTTTCCTATAGCTCTTAAAAAATCACCCGATAGAAGTTGTTCAGAAGTAGTTAAAGAAGAGAGCTACTAAATAACGAGTAAGAGAACCTTTTCATTTTGAAAAAGTAAGCGACGTTTTTACTGGGTATAAAAGATCCCACTTTTCTTTTCTGTCGTTCGTTTGCGTTTTCAACGACAAGCAAGCGAACGAATACGTTACAGTTTTCATACAAATATATTATATAATGCGATCACAAATCGTCAGCTCATAATTTGTGTGACCTACCGACCCTTTAAAAGAAAAATTAGTTAGGTATGGAGTATATACAATATTTTGAATATCCCCTTTCTAAATCTAAAACCTGTTGCACGAAGTTTTGTATGGTTTCTGAGATATTAAGCATTAATTTTGTTCCTTATCAACTATTTTAAAATTTATTGAATATGGCTTTGCTCTATACGCCACTGTTTGGCGGTACCAGCAAATTCCTCATACAAAAACGTACAAAATAAATGCCACTCTTGCTTTGCTTCATTGCCGGAAAAAACAACTAGTTAAAGCGAAATCAAAATAAAATGACAGCAAGAAAATAAATTTTACTCTTGCTTCGCTTTATTGCCGTAAGAAAAAAAGTATTAAAAGCAAAAGCAAAATTAAATGTCAACAACTCAATACACTGAAGTATGTCTACGTATGCAGCACAAAAAGCTACTTTTTAGAAATAAATTTAGAAAAAAAAGGCGTATGCGGCACAAAACAATAATTTTCTATCAAAGCTTGTTTCGGGACTACAAAATGTATTATTAATAAGATTTCTCTATGACATGCTAAATTTCCATTTTTTTTTTATTTTTGATAAATACACTGAAATTTATTGTTGAGGGATAGCCAGCTTCTATGCGCATTTCACTGGTTGCTTAGACCAGATCATCAGGAAACCTTTTTCCAAAGATTTTAGAATGGCTAAAAATATTATACAAAAAAACTGTAAAGCGAATAAGAATTATAAACACTCAAAATCTTAAACAAAACACCAACAATAAACCGTGAGTTAATCTTTTCTTACATTTCCCTACAATTGGTTCTCTTTTTGCACTTTCAATAAAAAGCTATTTAAAATTTAAATTTTTCTTCAAAACATATGCCAGAAGCAGTGGTGATAAGCACTGATAATACCTAAAAAATCTATGGGGTATATTTTCAGAACACTTCATTAAAACCTGCATTGTCGTTTTTCTTTACTAAGACTTTTTGGCATATGTGCCAAACCAATAATGACCTGACGAAATATCAAAAGCAGTCACTAGTGTTGTGGTTGTCGACAAAGGTACTTTGTTAATATATCAAATGAAATTTTTTTTTATACACTACCGATTTATATTTTTTATAATTTTATATTATATTTTTGAAAATAAAACCACTACAGTATTTATCGGATATAAGAAACTTAAAAAATCCACGAAAAAAGTTTCTTATAAGCGTTTCTTTCTTATATACAATTATTTTATATAAGAAACTTATTTCTTATATAAGGTGTTTTTGCAATTTCGCTTCTTTTTATACCGTTTTGGATTTCTTTAAAAATTTTAACTTTTGTTTTTATTGGCAAAAAACACAAAGCTTCTCATTAGTACCTCATCTAAAACTAAAAGTAAAAAAAACTTTGTTCTTGTTGTAAAACTGTCAGAAAACAGCGTTGTCCATGCAAACTACATAAATTCTGTGTTGCCGTTGGAAGTTTCTTATATAAATTCTTTTTCTATACATTTTGTGGTTTTGGTGTTTTAGAAAAATGTTCTTTAATCAGTTTTTTTCTTATAAGCGTTTTTCTTATATAAAACCTTTTTTGTTAGAAAAATCACTAAAAAGACATGGTGTTTTTGAAAATGTTTCTTAAAACCGTTTTGTTCTTATATGAGATGTTCTTATATCCGAAAAATACTGTAATATAATTATTTAGTTTTAAATCGTGTTTGTTTTAAAGTGTCACAACTTTGAGTTGGCATCACTGCTTTATTTGAGCACCCACTTAACAGCTGACATTTGCTTTTTGTTTAGTTTGCTTCAAATTTCATTAGGAATCGACTTACACCATAGCAACGCGAGCAAATTGCTGAAATTTGTAATCAAAATATTTGTTCTATTCGTCAAACTCATCGCGCACTTCTTCCATTTTATGGCGTACACAATCGTCCTTCAGAGCGCCTAATTCGAAGAGACATTTACTGTTACTGATAATGTGCATCCCGTGATACGTTAAACAGTGAGCACTGAAGAAGCTGTAGCTGCTGTATAGGAATGCATTGAAGATGATCCTTATCAATCAATTCGTCGCCGTTCTCAGCATTAATCTTGCTGATATGTAGATCCCACATAATGGCCCAATTAATTGGCCGTCAAGATCGTGTGATATAACCCCATTGGACTATTTTCTTTGGGGTTATGTTAAGTCACTTGCCTACGTCGATAAACCACATACAATTGAACACCTGCCAAATACGGCCGCAAATGCTGTGAAAAGTTGTTGAAAATTGGTGTTCCAGATTGAGCCAGATGGCCGAAATCATATTTAAACATTAATTTCATAAAATTTTCTATCCAATAAAGTCCGTTTCATTGATATTAAAAATATAATTCCTTGTTTTATTACGATTTTTGTGGCTTCATTTATATGTTTTGCCGACTTTTATTTTCAAACTAGCGTTTTACTTTTGAAATTGGTGATGTGGAAACACAGTCTTTTGACAAAAATTATATGGATAACGTTAGAAACGTAAATCGTATTGACAGACAAGTCGATAGTTAGTAAGTGGTCCGCTGGAGAGAACGATAATGAGTGACTTATTGACGCTCGCTTAAGTTGTCGATCGACCAAAATAACGAAGAATTCAAAAGTTTTACTTGTGAGAGCTATTTGCATAGCAAGTATTAAAGCGGTAGCTCACTAAGTTTTTTAAATATGCGAAAAAAATGTTATAAAATTAACACTTTTTTTCGTCAAGGTGCCACCCTCCCAGAAACATAATATAATACGTTTATTGTTCCTACCAAATTATTGGTTCATTTTGGTTACACATTTTTTTTGGTCGTGGCAACGCTGCTCACGACATTTAGAATACAATTTTATTTGGAGAAAAAATTGCGTTTGATATGCCGCTTTAAATTGTCTTCTTGCAAGTGCTCTGGATCAATCTGTCGGTCGGGTTTCTTTTAAAATTTTTCTTATAATTTTGCACTCAATGCAGTTTAATTTATCAGTACACAAGGTTGGGATTTTTGTAATCGAGATGACTTTTGCTTAGTTTAATGTTTTTATTACAAAAAAATTTTGTTTAAAGGAAAGCTGAACTTTTATGGAATGTTGTCATTAAAGATTTAGATTTTTTTTAAACTATTAAATAAATAATTTAAACCTTTTTAAAGAAAATTATATTGCATATTTTCTTAAGAATATTTCAAATATACATATCGTTGGTCTTATGCAGAAAGCCCTAACTCACATTAAAGTAACTTTGAAGGAGAAGGTTGAAAGATAGTAGAAAGTGTACCTATGTAAAATTGCATGAAACGCCGTTGATTTTGATACTATAGCTAAAAATCAAGACCAACGGGTTTTTTTTATAGGGTCAAAGAACTAAAAGCGTTTGAATAAATTTGAGCCAATCATGATATTCCGTCATTAATGGAACAATCTGGCAAAAACTTAACAAGAATCTATTCCAAATTACGAGGGCGGGCCAATAAGTTCGCCACTTTTTGATTTTCCCGCCTCTAACCTGAGGAGACAACACTGCTCCTTTCAAGAGGCATCTGTCAGTTGATTCCAGTCAAAATTTGAATAAGCGGCGTCATTGAGTTTGTGTTTGGCAGCCATTTACAGCCTCGTAATTTGAGAAGAAAAGAAAAAAGTGAACTTCATGTGCTCATTAAATTTCCAATCCAACAATTACTTAGGCTGCGAATTGCTCCCTCATCCGCCCCATTAACCGGATTTAGCACGGAGTGACTATTTATTGCTTCGAAACCTGATAAAATGTTTCGGCAAAAGAAATTTTACTCTCACGATAAAATCCACCCACAAGCAAATAAACGTGATGACCAGCCAAATCTAATTTTTTGAAATTGGAGAAACGTTAAACAAGAGCACGAAGGAGACTTGAAAAATTAAATGATTTTTTTTTTTTTTTTTTGTCCAAAAACATGTGTTTCATTTAAAAGGACATTGACTTACACAGTGCAACACGAAAAATATAACCATTTACGGACACCACTATGTGATTAAATAAAAAAAAGACCCGTGTCTCCCAGTTTTGCCCAAAGTGATGCACTTTTTTGTGGGCCCCCAAATATTTGGGGTCTCGGTATAGTTTTTGCAAACAAGTGATTATTTTCTTAGGTTCAAATCCTGCAAACCGTTTGAAATTTCGATTTACTCTCTGAGGCAAAGTTGGAGCTCTTAAAGAACAAAAATTGTGAACATATAAAATCAATAAACTTAATCTTCAAGATCAAAATCGCCTGTTCAGGTCCTTGGGTAGCAAACCGTTCAAAATTCAAGGTAACAATAAACTACAAAAATTTACCTTAAGATCTCAGTAAACAGCTGTCTAGAACATATGAACTTCCTAGGAATGTTAATTTAAACCGTTTAGGTAGCTGCAAAAGATATGATACGTTTGCAAGATATGAGCCTGACAAAATGTAAATTACGCCGTGGCCCCAAATCTTTGGGGGCCCATAAAAAGTGCATGGCTTTGGGTAAAACTGGGAGACACGGGTCTTTTATCACGAAGCGGTGTCCGTATATAGTTATATATCCATGACTTAAAAAATTACACACAGTGTTATTGATCCGCCCTCGTATATGTGATATAAATAAATAAAAAACCCCCTGGGACCCATTGTATCTGCTGGTTTTCGAAAAGTTGCTTCAACATACACCTGGAAAGACGGACATCGGTCAATTAAGTTTCCTACTTCAAGAATCCAAAATATATATACTTTTTTGTAGTCTTAGGTCAATAAATTTTAGAAATTTCAAACGGTATGCATGATAAACTTTTTAATATTTTTTTCAGATTTCAAAACCAATATTCTTTACTCTTGAAGAGTTTTGCAAAAAATTTTGAGATTTTAGGGTGCTAACGAGAAACTAACTCTCTAAAACAAGAATCCTAAAAAATACAAATTTGTCATTATTAAAAAAAATTAATGTAAATTTTGCAAAATTTTGTAGAAATATCACAGGTAAATTTACATAAAAACAAACTTTTTTAAATATTAAACAGTACGCAGAAAACAGCGTAAGTCATACGGAGTGAGATAGGCCAGTGACACATGAATGAATGATTTTTCTTTGCTTTAAAAAAATTATAACGGAGGTGAAAAAAATAACTCATTTTAAAGGAAAGACATTTTTCCAAAAAAGTTAAAAAATGACAAGAGCAAATCTGATTAATTAATTTGGAATAACTTTACGATTTTTCTCTAAAAGTCCTTAAAATTAAAGAGTATCTAAGAAGACGTGAAATGAGTGAGGCTCAGGTGGAATTATCTAAAGAGTCACGTTGTTTACTTTCGGGCACTTAGAAATTTGGTTAGTTCTGGAAATAGCTTAACAACTTTATGTCTCGAATTTGGTAAACGGTAAAAAAAATAAGCAACTGACAAGTAATAAAACCTCCATTTTTTCATACCTCTTTATTTTTTGTATGTTTATGGTTATGCCACGTCTAATTTGAGCTTTACTTTGATTACCTCAAATTTTCCTCTATAGAGATTGCAAAAAAAAATCACTCACTTTCTCATCACTACTGCTGCGCTCAACCAACATTTCAAAAAGTTTTGCATGTTTATTCAAGAATAAACATGCTTTATGTTTTATTTTTATTTCATAACTGTATTCAAAACACATCCGTCTAAAAACTTTAATTTCTAGTAATGTACAACAAGTCTACATTAGGGTTCCTATTTGGAAATAATTTCAAGATAATTCTCGGGTAAAATATTTTTGAAATTCTAAGAAATTTTATGAACGTACTTTTGGAAATTTCTTCGCAAATACAAGATAATAAATTTTATCGTAGTTTAAGGAACTGATCCTGTATTCATGTATTCTTTAGACAAGATTAAATCTAGTCTTTCAGCAATAAAACCATAAAAGCTGTTCAATTTGACGGAATGTTGAGAATGAAATTTTGAGTGAGATGGAAACCAATCCATACTCCTGACAAACTTAGATAAATCTGGCAAAGACACATCTCTAAGAGAGACCAAGTCATGCATATCAAAGTGTTTTAGTCTGCGATTCCGTAAAGCAGGACGTTTACAAAGAAGTTGTTGTCCAAACAACTCCTACAGTTAGTGCTACTTGGGTTACCCATACGTTCTGCATACGTCCAATTATTCAGTTACCTCTCAGAATACCTATTAAAGTCTTTAACGAATTTCTGTCAAGGAACAATAAAAATCTTGATATTTTCCCTTTCAAATACGGCCAGAGTGTTTTGGAATTTTATCAAGTGTTGACTGACGGCCACATGCATACCGTTTTATCGTTTGCTCTATTTAAAATCTCATTAGATAACACACTCATGCAGGGATGGAAATATTGGTGCATGTGCTCGTTTCTTCTAAGAACGAACCATTTGTCGCGTATTCATCCGCCATGATGTTGCCTCTGATACCTGCATGTCTCGAGAAATCAGTGATAGAATTTATGCAGCTGTTCAGAGATCTCGAACTTACAACGTTCCCGTTTAAGCAATGCCATCCACATAGATTTCTATGTCCAACATTCGGGGTCGAAAGTTTAAAACAATGATGAAAAGAAATAATAATATTTAACATAATCAAGACCATAGTTTTTCAGAAAGTTTTAAATAATATTTAAATTAAATGCGGAAAACAAACCAATTTTAGTATTCCCTCCTTTAATTTCTAATCGCATTCATTTAAAATTGAAGATGACAAGAACAAAAACAAATCTCAGGCTCTTATGTTTAAACTAGGATTTTTATTTTCCGGATTTTTTCATAACCGGAAGAAATGTTTTCTTTCATTCCTGGGAATTCGCAAAAACTTGTGTTTGTATAAAAAGCAATTAACTTTTGACAGTCAGTGCTTTGTTAGAAAAAAAAAAAATTGATTGTATTGTTGGGAATGTGTTTCAGATATTGGAGTCCACAAGAAGTAGCTCAGCTTACTTTTTATTCGTTAATGCTTTGCATCGTATTCACGTCTTCGCAACACAAAAGAATTCGCAAAAATAATACGGGAATTTATTTTGAGAAATTGCAATCAGATTTGCTAAAAATCAGAAGATTTAAGAGTCCTCTATACCCATGTTCTTTAACTTTGGTACGAACTTTTAGCATCGAAAAGATGTCAAACAAAATATTCCATCGTTTCACGAAAAATGAGAAAAAAGTGTCTGTAGCTCTTGTCGAAAACTGTCAAAAGATATTACGTCGTTACGGTTTAAATGTCATAATATTCCACTCAAAGCCGATGAGAATTTAAAATATTTTTTAAGTGTTAACATTTTTTCTTATCCCGTTTGTATTCGTGAGTTTTTTTGACAGTTCAAAGTGGGAACTTTCTCACAAAAATTTTACAGACACACTTTTTCTGTAAATTGGCGAATACCTGTTTCAAAAGCATTTAAGTGAGAAAACTTTTTATTGTTTCAATTTATGTCATTTTTGTTTCAAATTTCAATTGAAAAGTTTCTCGACGTGGGAGTTAAAGAACTTGGGCACTGTTTTATGACGTTAAAGATTCTGTAAAACAATAAGTCTTATGGTGTTTTCTTTTCTGACAATAATGTTCCATATATGCTACCATTCGTGCGGTTTTTTGTTCCATTCTAAAAATATATGCAAAAATGTGAGAAGTTGTCGTTTTCCTTTCTAAACATGTTGCAACAATAAATGGTAAATTTGTCCCATTTCTTACCCGCAGTTATAACTGAGTGTGAGATAATACCCTTTTTTGCATCTGCGTAAAGTACTTTTTTATGCAAGCAAGTATTTTTTTCTTGTGTTTGCGGACAATTTACGTTATATTGTGATTTTTAGTTATGTTGTGATGGATATAAAAACTTTTTGTTTTTCGTTTGTTTTACTTTTATTTAATAATTATATTTTTATTGTCACAAAATTTTTAACAACGGCTGACATTAATTATTGAAAATCAGTGCTGTTAACGCTTATTGGAATTGTAAGAAAATTTAATGTTGAAAATTGCTACAAGTGATGAATATCGCTTTTAGTACAAACTTTGCATTCAATATTTAACACGATAAATACTCATTAGTGTTGAGTGTAAAACGTAGCTATTATTTTGTTCCATTGTAATTTAGAAAAATGTATCACTTTGTAAGGGTTCGTGTAACCTAATAAATATATTACACAACTATAATTCATTATTATTTTTTAGAAAAGAAAACACCATTAAATTATGTCCTCGCCCACTTTGTTCCCCCTAATATTCCTGATTAATTGCTTAAATTTTTCAGATGATTTTGAAAATCACACATGTCTGGAAAACAGAGTTCGGCTTCTTAAATTCCGGTGCAAAGCGTTATCATTTAGTCGAATAATTTTCTTGTTTTTTTATTTCTTTGACTTTTATACTTTAAACAATCACACTAGTCTTACGTATTCCATAATATTTTGTATAATGAAAATCTAAAGAGTTTTGTTGCGACTGTCAAAAATCTAATTTAACATAACGATTTGTATTAACACTATCACACATGAACATTAGGGGTATAACTTTTTCACACTTTTTGCGAATATCAAAAACGGCATAGTATAGTCGTGTAGAACATTAAAAGTTTTTAATAAAAAATATGATAACTTTTTCGGATTGTTAAAAAAGTTCACGCAGGGATTGGGTTGAAGTTTGAAAATAACAATTTTATCTAACGGAAATTTTAAAAAATATACACCTGATATTTGTATATGTTCCTAAACTTATCACTTAAGTGCTATTTTGGGATTTATCCACTGCTTTAGATTAAAAACTTTTCCTATGGCTTACAATTCATAGCGGTTCAAAATTTCTGCGAAGGTTTTAGAAATTTGCTTCCCTGCGTGACGACGGGAGACATGTGTTTTAATTACTAAAACATTCTTGGCCACTCCGTAGTACTATGCCAACAATTTGGTTATCGCCCTAATGAACATGCTTTTCCTAAAATACAACCCTGATCCAATTAAAAGTATTAGTCTGTGTTCATACGGCTCATGTCTTATTGACATGATTGCTACTTTACATAGCGTCTTCACCTGACAATTTTTGTCATACCAAACGTCAAACTTCATATTAAAAAAAACGCTGACAAAAATTTTCGAGTTATTTTTATATAGACTTTGACGTTTGGTATGACAAAAAAATTGTCAGGTGAAGACGCTATGTTATAGGCGAGAGGGACGAGGGGAAAAGAAACGAGTACACAGATGCACGTACTGTCTTTACGTTTTGCTTTTAATTCGTTGTTTAATTTTGTTATTGTTTTCAATATCAAAAAAGCACACATGCATACGCACAACTATACAAAATATAAAACATGTCGTCATTATGACATGAATCATTTGAACGCCAATTCATGTTCAAAGAAGAACAAGTTAGAGTGCTATAATCAGCTGTGCCGAATCTTTGATACCCTCCACCGACACTTCGAATGTTTTCGGAGTAATATCTGTATGATGTCTATTTATTATAATAATCTTTGTATAAATAGACATCTACATTAAAATTTGTTGCGGTTTAGACCTATATAAAATTATTGATCGACAATTAGAATCAATTTTAAAAAGTTTGAGTAGAATATCAGTTTAAGATGAACTTAAATGATTTTCAAGAGAACAAATTATATAAAAGCCATGGTAAGCTATGAACCAATCATCCCAAATTCTGCAGAACGATTTCTGGTACATATTAAAAAACATAAATTTCAATACAGCGGTGCAATTAGTTTAAGCGTTTGCAGTAAATTTGAGAAGGCTGCTAAAATGGAACCTAAGGAAAATTATGGACCGTATATCACAAAATTGCATAACATTTTTTCTGGCCATATGAAGCTAAACTGGAAGAAAGTTTACCGCGTATTTAATTATTTTACCAGAGTGGGCTTTATATGAGGCCTATGGTAAGTTATGCACCGATCTTCACCAAATTTCACAGTGTCATTTCTAGTTCTATAAAACTGTGATGTATCAAATTTTGTTATGATAGCGTTATTTTTTACGTTTTTAGGCGTACTAAGCTGTTTTCCGGGAGTAAGGTTTATATGGGGGCTAGGGTAAATTATGAACTGATCTTCACGAAATTTCACAGTCTTATTTCTAGTCCTGTAAAACTTATATGTTCCAAATTTTGTTATGATAGCATGATTTTTTACGTATTTAGGTTTACTAAGCTGTTTTCCGGGAGTAAGGTTTATATGGGGCCTATGGTAAATGATGGACCGTTCTTCACAAAATTTGAAAGTCTTATTTCTCGTTCAATAAAACTGTGATGTACCAAATTTTGTTATGATAGTATTATTTTTTACGGATTTCTGGAAGTAGGTTTTAAATGGGGCCTATGGTAATTTATGGACCGATCTTCACGAAACTTAATAGTTTCATTTCTAGTCCTATTTAACTGTGACGTGCCAAAATTTGTTATGATAGCATTGTTAGTTAGATTTTTAGGCTTACTATACTGTTTTCCGGGAGTAGGGCTTTTATGGGGCCTAGGGTAAATCATGGACGGATCTTCAAGAAATTTTAGAGCGTGATTTCCAGTTAAATAAAACGAACTGTTGCGTAATCTTGTATCATTCTGTGCATTTTTCCACCATTTATGTTAGTTTTTGTAACAAAATTATCAATTTTTTTTAGGTGGTGGTTCCACATTTTGATTCATAGCTCAGATCCTATTGAACCGATTTTGCTGGATTTCAATCCCAAACTGCTTAGGATAACTACAAGCAATTTGACACCAAGTTTGTTTATTTCTTTTGAGTTTTTCGAAAGTGAGCGTGTTTTCAATAGACGGACAGACAGACAGACGGACATGGCTATGGGGTCTGAGATGAATAATAAAAAAGTTTCATACGGAATGACAAACTTAATATACCCTCTTCACAACTAATTGTGGTGGAGGGTATAAAAAGGAAGAATCTTGTCAATAAGACATAAGCCGTATGAACTCAGACTTATTATCAAAGTTTTTCTTGGGATTCCAAAAATTTATTAATAAGGTTTTGTTTAAATGTGCTAAATTCCCATTTCGTACTATTGATAAACTGAAATTTATTGTTGATTGGTTAAACTATTCCTATGCGCATTGCACTGGTTGCTAAGGCCAGATCGTCAGGAAACTTCATCTAAAGATTTTAGAAAAACTAAAGGTATTATACAAATAAAACTGTTAAGCGAATAAAAATTATAAACCCCAGTTTTACTTGTAACAAAAACGATAAAGTCGTATAGAATATCAAAATTTATTTCGTTGGTGTTCAAACAGAACTGCGTCGAGACATAATTTTCCATACAATTTGAAACCTTTTTCGTAAAAGTCGTCCTGAAATAAAATCTTTTTGATTTTGAGAACATTTTTTCTATTCTCTCACATAAAGGCACTTATTCTCTTAACAATGCTGCCATACTTGAATTCATTTTCATAAATTTTTAAAAGAGAAAATGAAAAACAAAAGCAAATAAAAAATTAAAACATTAAAATTACAGAATATTTGAAATAATTGCCAACGATTTAATTATGGGATTGTGAATTTTTGCCTGAAGTTAAAGACTCATTTCTGTTTGAACACGAACTTGTCATTTTCATAACACATTGTACTCACACTTTTACATATTTATTGAGTTTTTGATAGGTATTAACAGTGTAAAGTAGCATTAAGCTGGCATTTGGCACCATTTAATGTTGCAAACACTTAAATTTTTTTTGAACAGGGAAGAAAATCTCAAAATTTCCAGTCTAAAAGTTTCCTGAAATTTAAAAAAAAATTTTTTCTGTGTAAAAACTCTTTTTTTTTTTTGATTAAGTGAATTTTATTCTTTTTTAAAAAGTTTCTAAGAATAAATGAAAAATTTCGGAAAAAATCCGAAAAATCAAAAACTTTGATAACTAATATGCATGTGGCAGTGTAAATAAAACTGAACTGGCAAAATAAAAGAAATTTGTTTTATTTTTGTTTTTTCGTTACCCACATACAACTACATTTAGAGTTGACAAAAAATCAACCAATTGTGGTCAGGATTGTAAAAAAAGATAAACTCACTGTTTGTTGTTGTTGTTGTTTTTGTTTAAGCTTTTAATATTGTTACAAGTAAAACTGGGGCTTATAATTCTTATTCGCTTAACAGTTTTATTTATGTAATATCTTTGGTTATTCTAAAATCTTTGGATGAAGTTTCCTGACGATCTGGCCTAAGCAACCAGTGAAATGCGCATAGGAATAGCTGATCCCAACAACAATAAACTTCAGTTTGTCAATAGTATGAAATGGGAATTTAGCACATTATAACGAAACCTTGATAATTAATTTTTGAGTCCCAAGAAAAACTTTGATCAGAACCCCTATTTAATGTATTGTGAGTATTATCCATCCATAAATATAAATATTTATGCTTTTTTTCCTCACACTCTTTCATATAAAGTATTATTTACTAAAACATGTGTTTATATATCAGAATGATACGCAAAAAAAAATATAAAACAACTAAAATATAAAAAAAAACTGCCAAGAATTGTCGGTATAGAATTTCAGACAAGTATGTGAACAAACAAACTGAATACCCACTCCACTACACGGTACGACAGTGACAAGAAGAACTTAAAAAAAATTAAAACAACTTGATGGCGCCCTCATGTGTCTCTGTTTCGAAATAATAGTGAAAATTACAACAACAACAAAAGTATGAAGAGAAAAAAAAACTGAAATCCCATCGTTTTGAAAAAAAGTATTGTCGGTGTTCTAAATTCCTTGAAAAATATTAAAGAAAAAAAAAAAATTTTTTATAGTCGTCACATCAAAACACAATAAATGCTTAATTAGGAAGTGACAAGTAGGCTCCTTTAAGTACGATGAGCTTGGTGCATGCAACACATTTGTAATTTATGGCAACCAGAAAGAAATATGCAAAAATTCTATAAAAGGAAATTTATGTTTTTCTATTCTTTAGTTACATATTTTTTTATGAATCATTTAAATGAGGCCAAGATGTTCATTTATGACTGTGTTAAAGGCAGTGAAATAAATTTCCATTTCAATAACCTTGAATATGAGTTTTTTTTTTTTGTTCTTCTTTATTTTATGGAACGAATGGTGAAGTGACAGATTGTTAACACTTTGCAATTTATGGCTGAAAAGACACAATTTGAGAGTTTTTGTAAAGAGCTTCCTAAAATAATTTTAAAATTGGACTTTTTGTATCAAATACCACATGTGCTAAGATTATATTGCCAACTTAAATGCAAATTATATAAATTTAGTGTGTTATTGGTAATGAAACAGTGCATTATAGCACACAACACACTATATAACAATGTATTTTTTTTTTTTTTTTTTTAACAAAAATAGGAATCAAATTTTGCAGAGAGATGTTAGCGAAAAATTCCGATAATGGGTCGTTTCCACCCCCTGACACAACTCCTCCCTTTACAAAAGCGTTTGGGGCTTCTTAATTTGGTCCGACTGATTTCGGGAGATGAAACCCCTTATTATAAAGAGAAAAAATCTCACTTCAAGGGGGGATCTAAACGCAACTTTTTAACCCGCATGGGTTAAAAAGTCTTCTTGCCTTATTTATCCTACTAACGGCCAATTTCACCAAGGTCAGTCACAACTAACTATTAGTTATAACTGTCAAATATATTGTTAACTGGAAGTTAAAGTAATAGTTAGTTTTAACTGAACTTGTATGTTTGTGCAGCAATCACGCAAATACCGCTTAATGGATTTGGATGAAATTTGAAAAACGGATAGCATATGGCCCCAATTAAAAAATAGGGTACATTTTAAAGTTTACAAATGGAAAAAAATTGGTACTTTTCAATGATTTGCTTTGAAATTAGGGCACAATATTCAGTTTTTTAAATCAACATTTTTATAAAAAGTGCAAGTATGCGCAGTATTTTTTCAAATAATAAGGGTATTCACGTCCCAAGTTGTGCCCTTGCAAAAAAAGCAAAAGTGCAAAAATATAACAACAACCACACAGACAATTAGTTGTGCGTAAATTAGTACTGGGATACTATCGATATTTATCGATAGTTCAGATTTCACTATCGACATATCGATATTACTATCGACTGAATGTTTGTACTTGTGCAGGAAAACTTTAATTATTTTATTATAAGGCTACAGTTCGTTGTTTTTATAACTTTATTGAATGTATGAAACGTATGTATGAATGTACGCACCAGAGAAAGTCAATGGGTATAAAAAAATAAAAGTACTCTAGCACATATCGACAACTTTCAATACGTGTGCGTACTCGTATCTGTTTATTCTCATACTTGTGTATATCCATGCGCATTTGATTTCATTCATGTATGTTATCATACTCGCACATATTCAGATACACTCATAGTTATAGCATTGACTTCCAAATTTTTTTTTTTTTTTTTTTTGTTAAATTTTTTCATAAATGTTGCCAGAATTTTTTTTCCAAATTGCTGAATCACAAATAAATACGTTTTTTCAAAATCGTATGAGTACAATTCAACAAAATTTTATTGAAAAACGATTGTTGACTTTAAAAAAATTTCTGTAATATAAAGATTTGCGTTCTTATTTAAGAAAATCTAAAAAAATTACTAAATGGATGCAAATTAAAATACGTCGTGTTATTTTAATCGTTCTTAATAAAAACAGAAAAAGTTACCGTAATCCAAAAAAAAAAAAAAATCGAATATTCATATTCGCAGTTAAGAAATGAGAAATGAGGTAAATACATTCATACATATTATGAGTTTGAGTAGTTTATCTGTTGCCAGTTGCATTTTTAAGACGTTAAAAAAAGGTTTAAAATTTAATTGCTGAAGTCAATCAGTATGCCAACGAAAATTTTAGCCTTAAAGAAGACTTCGATATCATGCTATGGTGGAAAAACAACTCCACAAGGTATCCACGGTTGTCTTAATAAGAATCAAGAATTTTATGAAATTTCCTGCCTGCAACGCAGCATTAGATTAAGATTTCTCTTTTGCTGGAAACATAAAAATAGAAACAGAAAAGATCCCAAAATAGTTGATAGCCTCCTTTTTTAATTATTTTTATAAAAAACCTCTTTCGTAAAATAGATTATAATTTATTATAGCTTTAGAAGCATTATTTTAATTTGATAGCAAATATTTATGTTTTAATATAACTTTAACATACATTTTTAGATCGTGGCAACACTGCTTGCTTTAAAAACACATACAAAATGTTGAAGTTACTTGTCGTTACTTACGATACATGCCCATACTCATACGCATTCAAAGGATTACCCATAAGCATGCGTGTTTGTTCATACTCATACCGGTCGATATACAAACTTATTCATGCTCATACTTATTGGTAGTCATACCTGCCTGTACTCGTGCTCGGTGGCGTATGAATAGGTTATAAGTATTAAAAATATAACTTTTTGGCTTTCTCTGGTACGCACGTTATTTTGGATGGCAGTTTTTAAAACATTGATAAGTATTTACCTTTCTGAAGGAACCGAAGTAACAGGGACTATAAGATATTCCATTGCAACGATAGTCTATCGATACTTTACCAGCACTAGCGTAAATAATTGTCTTTGTGGTTGATGTTATGACGTGAATACCCTTTATATAAATCGACACTATGTTTTGTATTTTTCGATTTGCGTCACTTTATTAGTAAGTGCCACTTGAATGGGAGTTATAGTCAGGTATGGGTCGATTTATATAAAATTTGCTTAGACGAATTCGGTTGCAATAAGATATTTGTGGATACTGAATACCCACAGCTCTTTTCTATGTTTATGAGCACAATACTCTATTCCGCAAACAAGTTTGTATGGGGGCTTTTCCATTTAGCTTACTTCTTATGATAATCAAAACGTATGCACCAAATTCCATAAAATTATCTTCAAAATTGGGACCTGTACTTTGCGCACAAATTTAACATGGAGAACAGCCAACCAAGCGTATCGACTCAGAAATTGATTCTTATACAATCGGCATACTTAAGGGTGGGTCTAGAACTAGTATTTTTACTATTGTGGTGTAGATATACGAGTTATAACAAATATGTGGCATATCAATTTGCTTTTTGCACCCTTAATAGGGTGAATAGGTACCTGGGTACCTGTATACGTTTTATATTACAATTTTTTTTTTTTGGGGTGTAGGATTTTAAAAAATATATGAAAAGGGGAAAACCAGAGTAAAATTCTAATATTATATCATTAACCATCGATTTTTTGTACAATACAAGACAAAAAATTTGATTTCTCATACAATTTGCATGAAGGTACCCAGGTACCTATCCACCCTATAGAAGGTGTTTTATATTACAAATTTTTTTTTTTTGGGTGTAGGATTTTAAAAAATATATGAAAAGGGGAAAACCAGAGTAAAATTCTAATATTATATCATTAACCATCGATTTTTTGTACAATACAAGACAAAAAATAAGATTTCTCATACAATTTGCATGAAGGTACCCAGGTACCTATCCACCCTTTAGAAGGTGTTTTTTTTTTCACACACATAAGGGTTAATTTGTGACAAATTTGTTATGTATTCGGGACCATACTTCGGCAATAGTCGTCCAAAATTTTTTTTCAAGTCGTTCAAATTCACTTAAGTTGGTGGCAACTGACAACAATTAGTTCGCAAAATAGTTCCACATTTAAACCTGCAAATTCAGAACACGCGTTTTCGTGTCAACGCATTACATAATTTTTTACTTTCCACGCTTCAAATATAATTAAATTAATTTGTCAAAATCAGCGGATAATTTCAAACGCCGCTTGCATTGTAAACAAAAGTTAGAGAGTCACCTTGAGATTCTATGCAGCTGTGGAAAATATTTACATAGACACCTGTTCTAGGTCCTACTCCATGGCAGATTTGAACCACTGGGAGACAAACAATGCGTTATCAACCGGCTCCGAGAGTAAGTGCAACCAAACCACCCGCGTAGCAATTTAAGTGCATTATCCGGCAAGATTACAGACTCGCCCCTTTTTTAGGAGCTAAAGCTATCTAATCTCCGCTGCTTTTGGAAAAATGCTAGCAATGTCTGTGGAGTAGCAACAGCAACTAGGAATAGTCTACCCTCAGTCCGAACTTTCCCACAAGTGGTAAAAAATCAATCCTTCAGTAAACCACAACCTCTACGTGATCCTCGAAAGTATATTTTCAACGGAATAGCGGAACTTCTTCAAGGACAATCTTCCTAAAGGACAGAAATCATTTCCCGCAAGAAGCATACTAACGCAGGCCTCCACCAATAGTCAGTCCGGGCCCTGCCATCGTTGACTACTGACTCCCGCGTTACTAGATAGCATTTTTGTTAAGCCGCAAAAGATCGTGAAGATCTCTTGAGATCTGTCAATTTTGGTTTTTTGTCGAATCCCAGGTATTGACTGCTCCTGATTTCCTCGGAGGATGATGTTGACAACCCCAGGTTTTCTGTAAATATTTCAACCATTTAAGGCCCCAAAAATACCACTTTTTCGATGTCCCTAATTTTAAAGAAATAGGGAGAATAGGGAGCGCTGAAAAGAATTTGTTTTACATCAAACTACAATTTTGTCAATTGATATGTCCATTTATAGAAAAAAAAAACTAAAAATTGATTTCAATTAAAAAATGTGTAATATTATTAAAACCCTAAGTCCAGGTTCACACTATGAAAGTTTCCTTTCAGAAGTCTGAGTTTATTGATGAGAGGAGAGAGAATAATGGCATGTTCTCTTTTCCTCTGACTAATAAACTCAGACTTTCTTTAGGAAAACTTCCATAGTGTGAACCCAGCCTAAATAAATTTGCAGCAGTAAACAAATTAAAAGCATCAATTAAATATTTTTTGATATTAACAAAATTTTCAGCAGTAATGTTGTAGAAATAGGTAAATGTTTAATTCACCTGATAAAATTTTTTGTTAAAACTGATTTTATTTTTGATTATTTGGCTTAATTGAAAAAAAAAAAATAAATTGGCGAGAATTTGTCTCTGTGTTGAGCCAAACGTGGACCTTACTTATTGAACAGGACGCTTCAATCAAACTGTCGGTTGAAATTTTTAAAATAAATCGCGATGTTTAAAATAAATTTGCAAGCGTCGTCCTGAAGTTTGTATCTTAAACATAAAATGTTAAAGTACAAAGAATAATTGAATTGCCAGATCTAAAAGCCTCATGGCAGTTTATTGATGATGAGAAAATGACTTTTAAAGAACACCTTCAAATTAATTATTCTTGATTTTAACACTAAAAATCTGTAATAACACTTAATCACTTTTGCCATAAAATAAACTTGTCAATCTGCAAAACAAAACTTAGTTTAGTTAAAAGCTTAAAACATTAAGCAACTCTATTAAGTATTTCACAAACGTACTTAATTTATGCACCCAACCAAATTATAAACATTAATCAACTTTATTTTATGCAAAATTTTAGTCACTAACTTTTTAGAAAAAAATTAAAAATGTCTGTTTTCAGCAATTTATTGTCATTATTATCTATTATAAGTGCTCATTCTTTTAAGAGGTTTTTTTCAAAACTTATGACAAGCTTACCTCATAAATTGGCTATTTATCGTGTAAAGAACGAGAAAAAAAAACTCTTTTTTTAAATAATTAAGACTGTTTTAGCAAATCGCAAAATATGAGTCAGTTTTTTCTATTTCGTCCGAAACCTCATACCGGTTTTATTCCAATTTGTAAGAAAAAAAAAAAAAAATTAATTCAAATGAAATGATTTTTGTTTTAATTTCATTGACAAAAATTGTTTAAAGCTTTAGAAAAAAGATGCTTAAAATGTTTTTTTTTCTTTCTGTTCAAGTTTAAGTGTCAAAAAGTAATTTCAAAAAGCTGTCAACAATGTTTAGGTTTTTTTTGTTTTTGTATTCTATATGGTTATATTTAGTATAAGTTTAGGATGTATTTCTTTTCAGAGTTTACACTGCGAGAAATTTTCTTTTTATAAATTAACAAATATTAACCCCTTTCAGTCTCGGAACGTTAGTAACTTGCGCAACTGGCCGAGTACAACAAAGTCGTACTAAATTTTTTTTTCCTTACCCCGACCTTACCGCTGACGTCCAGGGTTGTCAGATTTTTTTGAGCTCCATCGCCAAACCGGATGTCAGAAATCGCCAAAAATTGCCAAACGTCTATTTTGCTAAGTTTTCGAAATCTTTTTTAGTTTTTTTAATTAAATTTTGCATACAAAAAAAGGCTGATATAATATTGCAGTCAAAAATCGCCAAAAACTGAGAAAAATACAAAAAAGTCGCCGAAAGTAAATTTTGTTTAGTAACTGTTATTTTTTTTTTTTAACATAAAATGGAGAAAATTTATTTAGTTGAAAAAACTAAAATTGAGCACACAAGTCTATAAGATCGTACACTTCAGGCTCATCGATTTCATTACTGGTGTTTTGACCTGCATACGTACTATTAGATTTTAGCAGTGTTTAAAAAACTCCAGTCGAAGTTGAAAAACTGCCATCTCTTCCACTTCTTCATTTGTCATTGGTCAAAAAAAACTTTTGCTTTTACTTGTAATTCATTTCATGTAAATAGTCGCTGCCAAACCAAATCAAAAAGCGAAAAATTGTTGACAAATTTTCGTTTTTTGCTCGACAGGTTTTGGTTTCGACTGCAGTTTTTTAAACCTTGGAATTAAATAGTGACTGAATATAAAATTCACTTAAAATGACAATAAAACAAAAATCATGTGAAAATATTAGCCAGACTTTTTTTTAAGTATGTATGTGTATATTTATATATATTTAGCTGGAGAGGCCTAACTCATCTTATGTGAACAAAAGTGCAAATTTTTTATTTCAAAATCTATGAAATAATATGAATGGTAAAAATAGCCGAGTAAATCGCCAGTTATATTTAAAATCGCCAGTCGCCAAATGGAAAATCCCATCGCCAAACACGTTTTAAAATCGCCACGTTTGGCGAGAAATCGCCATATCTGACAGCCCTGCTGACGTCTACAAACCAAGAGTTGCGCAAGTAACTTGCCGAGTGTGAAAGGGGTCATTAATTTGATAATTTAAAGGTTTTGATTAAATTTTTCGATTTAAGTTAAGAAATTGTTTAGGAAAAAGTTTTAAATTTAAATTGGAAATTGTGTCTAATAGTTGTAAAAATCGGTAGACAAAAAAAGCCAAAAATAACAGTCATATGAAAATGTTGTAGAACTACTTCTAAAACTAAAAATAGGACGCGGAGCCTAACTGAGTCTATTACTCTGGATCCCAATGTTTATTACACTAGCCGTTTTAAAAAAGGGAAACTTGACGTAACTTGAAATAACATGTTCGTATTCAATCATAATATGATTGTGGTTTTTTAATGGATTATAACTATAACCATAATATGGTTGCCGGTAACATTAATAGGGGTAAATATTGAAAAATGTTTCATTAAAAATGGTTTGTTGGAGGTGACAATATCAAAACTTGAGTTTTCTGGCGTGTAGAATTTCTGTTTGGGGAAAAAATTTCCGGTAACTTTTGCGAAATACATTTTATGATTTAAAGGCATTTTGGCAAATACTGGAACTAAATGTCGGTCTGTTGATGTCGATAGGAATTCTATTGGAAATGTGTTCGAACTAGAAACAGCTCTAGTCAAAATTTGGGCTTATATATAACTATGTATATAACACTATAGTATTTATAGATGATATTAGCCTTATCCATAGTCTTCATTTTCTATAAGGTATGATTCCCTCAAATGGAAGGATTTGCACACGGAACTCATTCATAATAATTTCTGTCTGTCATATTTTTTCAAAAATCATAAATTTTAATATTAAAAAACCTAATGGCCGATTTTACCAATATATTTTAATATCAATTAATGTTTAAAATTCGTTTTTCATTTCAAATAAAAATGAAGTTATTTAAAAAACTATATTTAAATATGAATGGATATTTACTGCTAGTCGGTGTTGAACACGGTGGTAGGTAAGTGGTATTTTACGGTGGCTATCCCGCTGTATGTTTTAGTAGTTTGTCTGCATTGGTGGTTGTGTGGACCAAATTGAAGATTCCGTGGTTGTCCCGCAGGTTTTCAATTTCGTGCTACACCAACATCAAAAGCCGAGCGTAGTAGTGTGCCCGTGGTTGTCCCGCAGGTATACGACTACGAGTTACTCGACACAGCGTTTCCGTGGTCGTCCCGCAGATTCGTGTGTGTCTGGTGGCTTCACTGGGCCTCAGGAAAGGTGGTGGGTGTGTAGAGCAGATTGCAAATTCCGTGGTTATCCCGCAGGTTTCCAATTTTGTGCTACACCAACATCACAAGCCGAGCGTAGTAGTGTGCCCGTGGTTGTCCCGCAGGAACACGACTACGAGCAACTCAACGCAGCAAGTCCGTGGTCGTCCCGCAGATTCGTTTTGGTGGCTTCACTGGGCATTAGGGAGCGCATACAGTACAAACCTACCACTGTCGGATGAGTCGAGCAGGCCAACCGTACGGCCATCGCGTGTTCGTGTAAAATCCAACCATAAACGCCTGTATCGTAGTCTTTAATATATAAATATTAAATAAAGTGTTTTTTCTAAAATCAAATAGTTGGTAGAGTGTTTTTCTTTAAAGAGGTCACAAACAAATTACAAATTCACTGTAAAGGTGAACCCTGGTTAACCGGCGAGTTATACCCCAGCAACAAGGTTCGAACGTTATCGTTCGCATAGAAAATTTATTCGAAAAACACTCAGTTTTAAAAATATTTTCCATATAAAATTCTATGCGAACGTCTTCGTTCGAAATCGTTGAACTGATAGTTAAATATATTTGGTGAAATTGGCCACAATAAAATATCAAATAAGTCTTAAATATTAAATAAAAATTATTGATATATCATAAAAACTTTAAAATTTCGTTAAAATAATCGTATTTTCTTTATAATGTTTTTTTATCGCATGCGATATTTTTTTAAATATATTTTTATCGCATGCGATATGTTAAAAAAATGACTTTAAATTTTCGTTTTTATCTTCACACACATACGATATTTTGCATTTGCTTTGTTGCAAGCCAAATATTGAACTCCGCTTACATAAGGAAAAAACAACTTCGCAAAGCCGATATTAGTAAAGGCTCAGTTAGCCGGGAGTAACTTTAAATTAACCTTACCTTAAAAAGTAAGAGCAATCTATTTCTTACAGATTGGACGTAACATTTAACTGCTAACTATAATTGTTCTAATTGCTTTACGTACAACAAAATCAAGCAGCTGATTTGCAACGTTACTGTTACTCCCGGCTAACTGAGCCTTAAAGCCGCGTTACTCATACGTTAATGATGCGGACACGTAAACGTTGCGGTCGATTTCAAACCTTGATAGCTACTAAAAGTACTTAAACGTGCCATGTGATGAAACGTTGAAATGTGTTTAAAAATAAATGAAATTCTGACATAATTTATAACGAAGATTACGTAACGTGTACGTAGGAGTACCTATTTATCCATAAGCTTGGCAAGGAAAACGAAACAGCTATTCATCAAAGTATACGATTACGTAAGAGTAACGAGGCTATAAAGCTCACTAAGCTGATGTATAAATAGGTACTCATACGTTAAATTACGGTTGCGTTGTAAATGATCGTGTTAAAATTAAATTTTTTTTCAGTTTTTGTTGTAAAATAAATGTTTTATACGCTCTCGAGAGTTATAAATTCGGGTAAATTAGGAACCTTAGATACGTACAAACTACGTACAGACTAAAAACAGTTCGCGCCCTTAGGACAACAAGGTTCTATCTAACATGTAGTTTAGGAGTCAATAGAACTTTGTTTTCCTAACGCCACGAGTTGATTTAATGAATAATTATAAAAATGAACAAATATTTTGTTAAGTGTAATTTAAGAAAATCCTAAAGGTCACTACAAAATTTGTCAGTGCGAATATTTCATGAATGTGGACGGCTTTAAAAAAAATTGTTTTCATTTACAAAAACTCTTGTATCTTTTCCTATAATCTCATGTCCAAAAATCAGCAAACATGGAAAATTCTATGTTTAAATTTTGGTTATTGTTTGTAATTTTGGGATTTTTATATATGTTTTTATTATTTTTTACGAGCATAGACATGATTGTCTACTGCGAGCGTGTTATTGAATTAAGTAATGCCTGGTAAAACAAGTTACCAATTAAGGCAAGGTAGTACGAGTCATAGTAGTAATACTCTTAAATAGACACAGCAGTCAAATGGACAGTGGACAGTGGGTTGAAAACAAAAATATTAGGGAAGGAATACAACTACTTCTTTTGTAATATTTAAGATGGGAAAAGCATGGAGTTTTTTTTCAAACCTTCTGTTTTCAGAACGCGAGCGCAAAAGTGACTCGTTTAACTAACATTTAAAACAAAAACAAATTTTGAAATTTTGTCACGAGTCACAAGTCACTTTTGCGCTCGCGTTCTAAAAACATGCAGTAAGTTTTAATTTTGACAAGGGTTTTCTCTCTCTCCCTCTCTTTTTTTGGTCTTAAATAGGGCACATCGGACATCGATGGTTGTTTTTTGATAGTTTTGATACAAAAAATTCTTGCCATATACTGCCTGTTTTTAGAACACGAGCGCAAAACTCGTTCGCTTAACTTGCATTTGAAACAGATTTTCAAAATAAAATCAACGAGAGATTTAAATTAACAAGTTTAAAATAAACGAGATTCGATAGCATTTAACTGTGGCATTCTGCATAATTTTTAAATAATAAATTCGATTTCGATAAAGAATTGACTTAAGAAACACATTAGAACAATGTTTAAAATAATAAAATAATGTCTGTAAAGAAAGAAAAATTCCCGAATTCTATTTTTATCTAATAATTTTAACTCAGCATACCAAACAAAAAAACATGTGTGATATCGATAGAAAACAAAAAGACAGATATATGAGACAATATCCACTGTGACCTACTGTATCTTTTGTGCTGCCACGACCTTCACTATGACAGATTTAGGATACGTACGAAGCTAGTTATTCTGCTTGGTGGATCCAGAATGGATTCAAAAGTCTTATCATCCATCTCGAAGAATCTGCATTATTTGTTAATATCAATTTCTGATTTAAACTAAAGGTATCTGAGACCTCAATGCCCAGAGAATAGCTTTGTTAAGTGCCGTTATTCCACTGTTTTCAAGCAGACGTAATTTACTTGATTTACAAGGGCATAAAGTGTTATAATCTTTTAGTTTGTCAAGGCCCAGAAATATTCTTCTATTGCCGAGTAAATGCTCGTTCGGACCATGATTTTACAGGGACCGTAAATAACAGTTATTAGAGTCAACAGAGAACTACACTGTCATAAACCGATAGATTATTATTAAAGTGCTCATTCAGAATCTATCAGGGTCTTACCAAAACGATCTCAAGTCCACAGTTAAACTGGATGAAACTCCTAAAAAGAGATTTTATTTCGCTGTCAGAAAATAAAACTCTTCTCAGTTTTTCTTTAAATAATAAATGCATACAAAGAAAGAAAAACTCTCGGGATAAATCAAGTTTTTTATGATTACTTTAAGAACGAGTCGTACTTAAAAATTCAAGTACGAATAACACTAAAACGTAATCAAAACAATCCTAAATGGGATTACTTTCGAAAATCAATTCAGGAATTTCAAGAAATAAGTATAAGATTCTTAAATCAAGTAAAAAAAAAAGATTAAACTTTTCCGGATTACGCATGTTTTGATTTTCTATACACTTAAAAAAAAAGGTCTGGCCATACTCATGTGAACCACGAAGGGTGTAAAAGTATATTTGAACTCTTGCTTCTCATTTAGTTTATATTTTTGGTTAACTATTTACATAAGATTTCTGAAGTAAAAACCATTTTGGGTATGATGTTTGTGTTTTATCATTCTGTAAAGTGCACCCAGAGAAAAAACATGTTTGGATATGGTCACCTCCAACAAAACTATTTTTAAAGAAAATTTTATACATATTATGTTTCATTTAACCATATAATTGTCACCGGCAACCATATTAAGGTTGAAGTAGTCCTCCATCCAGAAGCCACAACCATATTATGGTTGCCTCTGAACATTTTATGGCTAAAAATAACTAAAATATGTTTAACACTTATGATATCATGGTTGGTTTTCAACCAAAGCATGTTGCTCTTGTAAAAGAGGAAAATGCTTTTGTTAATTTTAAAACAAATTATTGTCTTATTTAAACATAACATGTTTAGAGGCAACCATAATATGGTTATGGCTTCTTGATGGAGGACTAATTCAACCCTTATATGGTTGTATGTTACAATAATACGGTTATATTAAACATAACATGTTTACAATTGTCTTTAAAAATAGTTTTGTTGGAGGTGACCATATTTAATCTTGTTTTTTCTCTGCGTGTGTATAACGGGTAAGTAAATCAATCATAATAATTTTTTCTTTCTAATTTCTTTTTTGGTTTTTTTCAAGCATGAATTCAGGATCAAATCAACTTTATAATGCTTGAATCAAGGGCATTTTGAGACTGATTCAATCTTAGTTTTACTCAAATCAATCTCATTTTAGGATTATTTTTAGTGCGAAATCGGGATTGAGTATAGATATTTTAAGTATTTTGCGATTGAAAATCCGTACTTGAATCAATCTTTATGTACTTGATTCAAGCAAATCCGTACTTGAATCAATCTTTGTGTACTTGATTCAAGCAAATCCGTACTCATCGTACTTTAAATACCGCTTCGGATTGATTTGAGTACGGATGGATTGATTTTTCTTTTGAGTGTATTTTATTAATTTTGAAATCAAATTTTGAATATTTTTAAGTTTGTTTTATGCGCATATATTTTATAATAAATGCATTCAATCCTAGTCCCTATTTTAAACTATCAGACTTTTTATTCACTAACAGAAAATTTGTCTTACCAAATATTTTTATTCTGTCCCACTGTGTAGTGCAAATACTACTCCGAAATGGCAGTAAGTAATATTATTTTATGTGTGTGCCTAGAATATAATTTTCCTTAGTCAACTTTTTAGTCTATAAGCATAGTTTTAGAACTGAATACTCGGATACATAGATATTCAAACAAACTGCTTATATGTATCTATAAGATACATCCATACATATGTATGTATGTATCTAACTATGTAGTATTACGTGTTGTTGCAAGTATGTTTGTTACAATCTTTGAATTTTTTTCTTGTTAAGCATTTTATTTTATTATTTTACACAAATTTTTTTTATTCTTTCTATTTAGCAAAAAACCAAACAAAAATAGCAACATTTTCTTAATAACTTGTATTGTGCTTAAGAAAAGGCAATAGTTTATTGTTATTGTTCGTTGTAGACTTTACATGGTTTTTTTTAATTAATTTTATATATTTTTTGCAGTTTTTTTGTTGTTGTTTTTATAGTTAAAGGTCATCTCTCTTCAATTGTGCATTTATTAACATTTCAGTTGTTTTTCAGTTTGTTAAGTCAAAATCAACTGCAAAAAAAAATTCTGTCTGATAGTTACACTTGAATTTTGTTTTGTTTTCCATACAAAAATATTAAACAAAGAAATTTTAATTAAATAAACAATATTCTGTTCAGATTTTTTGTGATAAATCTAATGGCAAATGAACGAGTAATGAAGGCTGCTTTTTTAGAAAAATAATTAGATTTTATGTAAAAGAAGATAAATGAAATATTATAGAAAAATATTTTTTTTTGTTGATTTATTTCAGAAAATCTGTAGTATTGAAAAATAATAACAGAAATCTAAGTTAAACAGTAACAAATTATTTTATTTTATTATTTGTACAATAAAGTAATTGATATCGTTCACAAAGTGTTCTATTGCGTCGTATTGGTTGTATTTACGAATGTGCCATTCATAAAAGTTTAGTAAATACAACCAATAAGACACAATAGAACTCTTTGTGATTGCCGAATTATTTACCTATTCCATTTTATTAGTATTTTCATAAATTTTTTAACAGTTTTAACAAGCCGCATTTTAGTTTTTCTTTTTTATTAAAATTTAATTTGTTTTCTTGAACAGGAATGTATAAAGGGTTGTTAAATTTTAAGGGCCGATGTTGATTTTGAATAAAACACAAATTATTTAGGAAAAATATTGTAATTTCTTTTTATTATGATCAAATTGGTATGGTTCAATTATGTATGGAACAAAATATCGGCCAATTAGCAGCCGCGACTTCGGCGGCACACCTCCATCCGATAATGCAAATTGCCGATGACGCTGAGGCATAATTGATGTTTTATGCCGTTAATATGCCGAATTATCTCATCCATTAGCTCTTAAATTGTTGCTGGCTTATCGACGTACACCAAATAACCCCAAATAAAGAAGTCCAACGGTGTCATATCACAATGATCTTGGCGGCCAATTGATAACGCCACCACGTGTGATAACACGGCCATTAAATTTGTCGCGCAAAAGAGCCATTGTTTCGATAGCTGTGTGGCAAGTGGCACCATCCTGTTAAAACCACATATCGTCCACATCCATACCTTCCAATTCGGGCCATAAAAAGTTCATTATCATCTCATGATAGCGAACACCATTCACAGTAACTGCCTGACCGGCCTCATTTTGGAAAAAAATCCGCCAGCCCATAAACCTCACCAAACAGTCACTCTTTGTGGGTGCATTGGTTTTTCGAAAATTAATCACTCTTGGATTATCATTCGCCCAAATGCGGCAATTCTGCTTATTGACGAATCCACTTCAGTCTCATCGCTGAAGATGATTTTCTTCGAAAATTTATCATCCACTGTTGCTATTTCTTGCCACTTTTCTGACCATTGACGACGTTTGGAATGGTCAAGAGACTTAAGTTCTTGAGCCAATTGCACCTTGTAAGAGTGTAAATGCAAATCTTTATTTATAATGTTCATCAACGCACAGCATGAGAGGTGCAATGGTTGGGCGTGACGACGAGTTGAGGTGGACGGCTCTTCAGCCACACTATCGCGAACAGTACCAATATTTTTTGCAGTACGAGCTGTACGAGCATGCACTGGTGTTTTCACATCTTTTATAGACCCGGTTTGCTTAAATTTTTCAACGATTTTTCCGATTGTACGCACATTTGGACGATTAAATGGACCTAAAAAATCACGAAGTGCTCGATATTCATTTTGATTTGAACGCCCATTTTCATAATAAGCCTGAATAATTTTAACGCGTTGCTAGATTGTGTATCTTTCCATGGTTCAAATTGAGTAAGTCTGAGATAAGGAAATGCCAAATGAAATGCAGAAAAAGCTTGACGTTTAGGTGTTGTTCACATTCAACATCGGCCCTTAAAATTTAACCTCCCTTTATTTGGAAAAAAACTATAGTTGCATTACATAGTACTGCTAGATTTAGAGTAGATTTCGTCAAAATCTAGTCACGAAGTATATTTTGTTTTGTGTGGGAAATCTCATAAATACTAGTTTTGTTGCAGTGTAAACGGAATTTAATAGAAATGGTGCAAAAAACCCCTCCAACCAAGAGAAATTACACCCCTGTTTAAAGAACACAAAATCTGCTGTAGTCTCCTAATGAGTGTTTGCCCTTCTAGCCTTCTGGTACTTATTTCAATTATATCGCAATTACTGGATATTCTACAATATTATTACTTAGCCCTTCAAGCAATCCTGATCCAACACTTTTAAATTGTTAAAATCAAATATCTAAATGGTCTAGACATTGAACATCAAAAGCCACCTTTAAAGTTGTATTTTTAATTTAAGATTGGATGAAAGATAAAATCGGACTGTTCTACATACAAACACTTCATTCAAAAAATTTGGATTTTGTGTGGGTTCGAGTTTCAAATACGGTAATCATTTTGAAAAATATATAAAACTAGCTTAACCCAGTGCGCTTCGGTGCCCTCATTAAAATAAAATATTTAATTTATTCTCGTGCATTGTTTACAAAAATATTTGAACCAAGTTTGAATACTCTTACTGTTACTTTTCACCATTTACACAGAAATCAATATGGTATTTGTATTAAAGTTGCCCCGCCTTTGTCTACAATATGTCTCAATTTCTAAAAAGAGATGGTTTATTTGTAACCAAGCTATTTGTCCCATATTTGTAAATCGTAGCATTAGCCGACCTCTAGGTAGACATAAATCTAGTTTGCGCCACGCCCACTTCTCCAAACCATACGCATATAATGTACAGATTCTGTCTGTATTTTGATAACCATTTTCACTGTACCAAATTTGGGCAGTTTTACACTTATAGTTCTTGAGATATACGGAATTATATTTTGTGCTTAGCCCACTTTTCTAATCGCGCACACTTTTTGACTGATGCTGCGTATTGATTACCAAGCTATTTGCACTAACTTTGCAATCTTTAGCTGTTACTGTTCTCTAGAAATACTAAAATCTCGGTTGTCTTTGAATGCGAGGTACCACGCCCACTTATCCACTCCCACCTTATTTTTGACAAATTTTTCGTGTCGATAATCCAGCTATGTTTACCAAATCTGGACAATATTTCTCTTACCGTTCTTAAGATATAAATAAATCTATTTTATACCAAGCCCACTTTTCCAATCCCGCCCAGATTTTGTCAGATGTTGTGTATTGCTCACCAAGATGATTGTACCAATTTTGGAAACTTTGGCTCTTGCCTTTCTCCAAATACACAGATATCAATTGGCTTATATGGTAGGTGCCACGCCCTTTTTTCCAAGTTCACCCATCATTTTGTCGGATGTTGTGTATTAATAACCAAGATGATTGTACCTATTTTGGAAACTTTGGCTCTTGCCGTTTTCCAGATATAAAGAAATCTATAATGTCTTTGTATGTGATGTGGCACGCCCACTTCTCCAATCGCGCCCATATATTGTCAGATGTAGTGTATTAATAACCAAGTTGCTGGTACTTTAGCTCTTTCCGTTCTCCAGATACACATTTATCTATAGTGTCTTTGTATGGGGGTGCCACGCCCACTTAAAATAAAAAAAATATATATATTCTATAGATCCTTCCAGACCATCAGTAATATACTGTAAAAGTTTCATAAAGATCGTTTCAGCGGCTTAGGCGGATATAAGGTAGAAACAAACAAATAAACATTAGTGTCCGACCGATAATCGTTTTCGGTATTGGCCAAAACTAGCTTATCGACTACTTAGTAATGATGTCGGTAATGAGTTCGAGTTACTTATGACATAGCAGTATATTTTTAATAATTTTGTTTTCACATGTACAAAATATATTTCAAGTATTGTTAGACACTAGTTAATTTGCATGTTTACAATAAATAGTAATAAAATTTTTAAAAATTTTTCCAACGAGATCTGTTGTATTTTTTTGTTTTCAATATAAAACGCCAACATTTTTAAGCCAACCTTGCAACTACATACTTATATCAAATTACCTGAACGTTTGGCAAATCTTTTATAAATTTCATTAGTTTTTTGCCAACTAAGATGTTTCACCCACTTTAAATACAAAAATCTTTAAAAAAAAGAGCTTGTCAAACAAAAAAAAAAAAACATTCATTGACCATGTTAATGAAAATAAAAAAAAATACCATTTGATTGACACTTAAGTGAATGAACGAATACATATTTTGAATACAAAAACATAAAAACTAACTAAGAAAATAATAAAACTTACAACTTATGAATGATTAAAGAAGAAATTACAATTTTGAGTTAAAAAAAGCAAACATTAAAACATTTGCGCGAAAGTGTCAACACTTGACGCCTGCACATTTCAAACATAAAATCTATCCATACGATTAAATACTAGACTGACTCCTCGCTAAAAGTTTTGTTGTTGCTGTTTTTCTTGTCATTTTTGTAGCTGTCAGCCACCACATGACAATGTCAAGTGTTAAGAGCTAGAGGAGGGGGACTTAAGATGAATTGTTTGTTAAATGTTCGATGTGGATGTCATTTATTCAAACAAAACAAACAAAACACAAAAAAAAAAACATCCAATCATTAATGATTAGGTATTTTCAATGTTGTTTGTTGTATAATGTTGACATTCAGCCAGAGAAAATCAACAAAATACAAAAAAGTACATCAATGAAGAGTGACAGATAGATAAATTAAATAATAATAAAATGCAATTAAAATGAAAGAAATACAAACAGACAGACAGTAGGTATAAAATTTAATTATGATGAGAAAACTTGGTTTCTTTAAAAGAAAAAGAAGGAAGAAAATAACAACAGAAAAAGGGTGCATCTTGGAAAGACAATGAACTTTTCAAGAAAAAACTGACAGTTCATATTTTTTGTTTACATTATCTAACATTGTTGCATTCATTGCTGTAGTACCAGAGACTGGGAAATTACTTTTCATTTTTCACTTTATTATTTAAAGGGCTTAACATTAACAACGCAAACAACTATGCAAACAATTATCGTATTAAAAGCTTCAATTCGATTACAATTAAATAAATAGTCTACATCGTCTTTAATTACTAATCTAAATTTTATCTACTTTAACAAAACACACACACACACACAAACACACCTGCACCTTCAGGTTTACCTTCAAACACAATCAAACAATTACTTTCGCCACATGTCTAATCTGTCATCTGAACTTTATATTCGAAATAACAACAAGTGTCGCAATACAATTAACTGTCTTTTATACACACATTCGTGTGGCTTGTTAAAAGACTGGCTACTTGCCATCACTCATACCGAAATAGATTAATTACTTAACTGCAATGAAATACATATTTCAGAAAATGGGTGATCTGTAAAATTTCTTAAATGATTTGTCACATTGTGAGGAGAATGTCCCAAGAAGTGCCTAGTCTTCAAAATAAAATTTTTACTTACTTGTCTAAATTTGGATATTATAAACAGACTAATAAGGCCCGTTTTCACAACTTACCGATAGCTAAAAGGAGACTTTAATCGGCCTTTTAAAAAGTGTTTGATTATTAAAACTTTACTTTAACCTAAAGTGAGCGATAAAGTAACTAAAGGTTCATCCTACCTGGTAGGTAAAAGTTTAGTTGTAATAATGAAACACTTTTTGTACCGCCGATAAAATCCTACCTTTATCTATTGGTAAGTTGTAAAACGGGCCTTAGGTTCATTGAATTTAGTTTTCTTTTAATTATTTTTATGAAGAAAGGAATTTTACAACATGAAATAAAATAAAATTTATTGATAATTTTTCATTCTTGACTGAGCTGGGAATCGAAGCCAGGTTTTCAAGGACAGCTTGCCCTTACATGTTTCAATTGTAAGTACAGAATCTCTTCAGAGGGATTTGCCGTTTAATACTCACCGCCATTGAAGACAGCTGGCAGTCAATAGTCAAACATCAATCTTTAAAAGAAATGGTATTTTAACTTTGGTAGATCGGCACTCTCTAAATGAAACAAAAGTATCGGCCCTTTAACTTAAAGAAAGCTTGACCTTCAAAGGCTAAAACTTTGACAACGGCGATATCAAATATAAAGACATAATAGTCTAAGACATTCAACGTTTTACTCAAACTCAAAGCTTAGGAATGAAGCAGATCAAGTTCCTGCTGGTTATAATTGCAAGATAACTTAAAAAACGAAACCACATATAGCTTCAAAATTACTTGTGTAATAAAATTAACTTTTGAACAGTGTTGCCAGAAAATCAATTCTAAAATATCGAGCCATAACCACAAAAAAAGCTTAAGGGACAAAAACAACATTTTACAGGAGAAGTTTTTTTTATTTTATTTCATTAAAATTTTGTATGAAGGTTGTCGCTTGAGATAAAATTGGTTTTTGCTATAAAATTGTAACGGTACCTTATGTGACCATGATATTTTAGGAGATGATGCAAGTGTTGCCAGTTAAGTCATTTATTAAAAAAAAAAAAAACGAAAATTGAAAATGATGTCGCTTAAGCTTTTTGCGGTAAGGGCTCGATATTTTAAAATTGATTTTCTGGCAACACTGTTCAAAAGTTAATTTTATTACACAAGTATTTTTGAAGCTATATGTGGTTTTGTTTTTTTTTTAGTTATCTTGCAATTTTAACCAACAGGAACTTGATCTGCTTCATTCCTAAACTTTGAGTTTGAGTCAATACAAAATTAGATTTTTCCCTACACTCCCAAAAAGGGGTTTTCCCCATAAATCCCTTCTTTCTGTTTATAAACAAATTAATTTGTAAATCGATTTTTTTCAGGAATATTTGAAAAAAATTTTAAAAATTTGACAAGATGGTTTGAGCACAGATATAAAAGTAATCTTAAAAATGCATTTAAAAAAGTAACTACAATTGAAAGGGTTCAGAAAATATGTAAGATTTTCCCTAGGCTACTGTATTATACTCTTTTTACACTTGCATATATTTCGGAGGAACGCATGGATGATGTTGAAAATGTGAAACACGCATTCACATCTACTGTAGGGCTGCCATAAGTTTGAACCTATCAACCAGGACACATAGAAAAAATGGATAAAAAATTACGCCAACAAAAAAGTTTTTTTTTAATGCATATGTATGTACATGTAACCATCAATTTTTTATTTTTAAATCCAACAATATATGAGGCTATCAGCGCTGAAGTGGTTACTTGGTTACGGTTCTGGTGAAAGATATGTTCTTTGCACTGTTCTTAACAGTGCAATAGTCGAGTAAGTCAACTGTTTGTATCCAAAACAGATGGCGCTGGACACATAGTTTTTGCATGGGCCGTTGCAACTAAGTACTATAGTGCAAGAGTAGTGTTAACTCCTCTTCATCTTATAATAAGTCTGGGGTTACACCACTTCTCATATATTAAAAAAAATTAACGTGTACGTCATGTACATAAAAACGATGAAAAATAATAAAAAGTTTAGCTTAAAATGTTCTAAACTATAATACTTTTCAGAAGATTGCACTTTTTCTAGAACTTCATTTCAGTCTTTGATATAGTTACTTACATTGAATATTACTCTCCAGTGTTTCAGTCTTTAACGAGTTTCTTTCTTTAGTCCATTGAGCAGACTTTTGATTTTTCTTCAACCAACTTGACAACTGTCAAACTAATCAATTGACAAAGTTATACACGCTTTGATTTGGACAACAACCGACTCAGTTGACAATTGAATTGAAACGTGTATGGGCTATATTTAAGAAAGCAATTTGTTATCGGGTTTCGATTACTTATAAAAGTTGTTAACATGGTATAACTTTTTAAAGCAACTAGTTGAAACAAAATTTGAAAGAGGATTGACTCTCATCTAATATTATTGAAAGCTTTTAGTTAAACGTCGTTTACACCAGATAACAGTTGAATTTAATTAAAGTTGTTGATACAATTGCCTTATGTTAGCAGTGTTATAACAGAAATCTTAACCTTTGCTAACAACTAAAACCAGCAAAAAACAAATTTTTTGTCTTGACCTGTAAAAAACCAGGACAATTTAATAGTGGACCAGGACACCAGGACAAGTATTCAAAAACCAGGACAATCCTGGAAAACCAGGACGTATGGCAGGCCTAATCTACTGCCAATCAAAAATGTCACCATTTCTGAAAAAAATTTCTGTTTTTTAAACCCTTTTTTACAAAAGTGCCAAAATTTTAAAGAAAACACCAACATGTATTTGGAATTCGCTTTGTTTAATAAAACTGAACTGGCAAAATAAAATAAAGAATTTTGTTTTTTTTTTTACCCACTTACAACTACATTTAGAGTTGACAAAAAATCAATAAATTGTCAAAAAGTAATTTCAATTTTTGGGGGGGGAAAGTAAGATGAGATAAACCCACTTTTTTATTGTTGATGTGTTTTGTTCAAGCTTTGATATTGTTACAAGTAAAACTGTTGCTATAAGTCTTATACGTTTAACAGTTTTATTTGGTTTAATATCTTTAGTTTGTCTAAAATCTTTATGGATGAAGTTTCCTGATGATCTGGCCTAAGCAACCAGTGAAATGCATAGGAATAGCTTATCCCATCAACAATAAATTTCAAGTGTTTTTATCAAGAATAAAAACTGGGAATTAAGCACGAATAACAAAATCTTTTGAAATTAAAATTTTGTATTCCCAAAAATTGAAATTACTTTTTGATAATAAACAGGCAAGTGCACGGCCTAAAAAAACACTTAATTGACAACATCTTTTGTAAGTTGTTGTTTGTTTTTTATTTTGTTTTTCTTAACCTACTTACAACTACAATTTATGTTGAGAGAATTTCAACTAATTGTAGTGGGGAGTGTAAGATGAGATAAACCCACTTTTTTATTGTTGATGTATTTTGTTCAAGCTTTGATATTGTTACAAGTAAAACTGTTGCTATAAGTCTTATACGTTTAACAGTTTTATTTGGTTTAATATCTTTAGTTTGTCTGAAATCTTTATGGATGAAGTTTCCTGATGATCTGGCCTAAGCAACCAGTGAAATGCATAGGAATAGCTTATCCCATCAACAATAAATTTCAAGTGTTTTTATCAAGAATAAAAACTGGGAATTAAGCACGAATAACAAAATCTTTTGAAATTAATCAATAAATTGTTTTTATTTAAGCTTTGATATTGTTACAAGTAGAACTGGGGCTTATAATTCTTATTCGCTTAACATTTTTATTTGTTAAATGTCTTTAGTTTTTCTAAAATCTTTGGACGAAGTTTTCTGACGATCTGGCCTACGCAACCAATGAAACGCGCATAGGAATAGCTTAACCCATCAACAATAAACTTCAGTTTGTCAATAGTCTGAAATGGGAATTTAGCACATTATAACGTAACCTTGTCAATTCAAAAATGTTTTGGTTTATTGAAATAACTTAAAAACCGAAATTCCGTAATTGAATTGTTACAGATTTTGTTTGCAGCTTTGTTTTTTATATGTCTGGAAAAATTAGATGCATAGCTGCATTTTCCAATTTTTGATGAATTTTTAAAAAAAAATTAAAAAAAAAAAATTAAAAAAAAAAAAAAAATTATATTTCTAAAAAAGTTCACCTTTACTTAAAGATAATTTTATTGCGGGATTTTGGTTTTTTAGTAATTTTAATAAACTAAACCGTTTTTGAGTTACGCGAATATATGTTGTGCAACCTCCTCTATTTTCGAAATAACGGTATATTTCGATCGAGAACAAGAGCTAACCTTAAAAAAAAAAACGATTACCACCGAATTATGGTAAAACGTCATGTGCCCGACTGGTCTGCTTTTTCAACTAGCACAGTGTAATTATAAAAAAAAAAATTTAAAACAAAAGGCAAGAAAGGAAAAACTTACAAATGGTAACGCTGCTTTTAAAACACTTTTCTAGTGATTACATTAAAATAATCGGAAGATGTGGAATGGAATACAATGAGATGTGAACATCTTGTAAAGATGTTTATTTTTTAGCTCAATGCCCTTCTTATTGGAAGATTTTAAAGCCTTCGCACATTGATGGAAGATGTTAGTTTTGACAAACGTGCTAAAAGGCTATTAGGGAAGAGAAAGAATCTAGATGTAGGGAATTTCCCGTTCTTCTACCAACACTGCTCGGTTTTCGTTTCCGACGAATTTTACGTATTTTCTGGCCTCATGTTGTAACGAATATACAGCTTCTACACCAAGCAAACCAAATGAATGTGGCTTCTTAAATCCGAAAACATAAAAAGCAGTGGATTAGGAATGTAAAACTTCGCTAAGATAATAACATTGCGAAGTAAGCGTTGCATTGGATTCCTTTTACCCATGCAGGAAGAAGAATTAGTAGACCACGGATAGCGAGGTTCATCGTTCCATCAAATTCGAAATGATGTATGAATATCGGTTTAACCTGGAATCAACTAAGACATGCAGCCCAAAATCGAGTGAGACGAAAAAGGGCTATTGTTGGTGCCCTATGCTGCAGTGCGAGTTAAAGGAATAAATAGGCAAAAAGAAAAACACTCGGGATAAATAAGGTTTTTTATACTTACTTTAAGTATGAGTCGTACTCAAAAATTCAAATAAATAATTCGTACTTAAAACAATCCAAAATGGGATTACTATCGAATATCAATCCTGGAATTTCATAAAAAAAAGATTAAACTTTTCGTTGGTAGTGCCACTCTGAGAGAAAAATAACAAATTGAGCGTTTAAATTTGGGGATTACATGCAAGCAAAAAGGACAAAGAAAATCATTTGGGCATTGGGGATTTAAGAAAAATACACCGGGATTTGTTGGGGATTTTACACATTTTAAATATAATTTCCATTCTTTTATTACTCTCAAAAAACTTAGTGCTTTTCATATAAATTATACTACACGTTCAATCACTTGTCTTGTAAAAACACTACATTAAAAAAAATCTAAAACCGTTGAAAACACATACAATTTTTGATCTTTTAAAGACAATTTTCAAACAAAAATATGTCTTCCCCAAAAAATAACTTAATATGAAAGACAATATAATAAAGTTTGGGAAATATGTATTTTTATTGTTAATTTTAAGGATGGCTAAAACCGATTGAACAAGATCCAAATTCTTATAAATTGACTCATTCGTCTTCAAAAACAGCATATTGTTCTGCTTGTAATGCCTCACTGAAATCGTATAAAAAGGATTTAAAAAACATGCCGAAACCAGTCGCTACAAACAATATAAAATAATTTTTTTTACTAAAAATTTTTATGTGGGGATTTCTTATTAAAATTTTTCTTACTACTTTTTAAAAAAAATTTTAAATTTGGTCAAAAAAAAAAACAATAAAAAAATATTAACTTTTCAAGGTTATTTTTTTATAATTTGGGGATTTTTGGGGATTTTTTTAATTTTTTGGGGACAAGGAAAAAAAGTAACTGCCAGCAGGGTTGTCAGAAGTGGCGATTTCTCGCCAAACGTGGCGATTTTCAAATATGTTTGGCGACCTAATTTCTGATTTGGCGACATGGCGATTTTTTGGCGATATATAAAATAGTTAAAATCGCCAACTGGCTATTTTTGATGACCTTTGAATTTGTTTTGAAATGCGTTAAATTCAACACTTAGAAATAAATTATTTTAATTCTCGTATTTTTATAAATGAAATTTCATTAAGTCTATAAACATTTCCACATTATACTTATATGTATGTGTAAATATATTATCACAGATCAAATATGTTGAATCCTATCATACCTTTGGACGTTTATGAAACACAATGGAAAAAATAAGCGTTGGTTAATTAAAAGATAACTAAATAAGTTTAGGCCAACATTTTAAAGCTACAAGGGTACGGAAGGTACGTAAAATTTTAAGGACTTTACTTTGGCTGTCCTTAATATGCAGTTATTACAACTAGTAATGCCTGTGTTGAAACTATGAACTCCACTAAAACTCGTCTTCGAATTAGAATGCAATACGAACTTCTAGACGCGTTATTAGGAGCTATACAGGCATGTTCTGTAAATCACAAGATTTCAAATCACTTGTGATTTTGAAATCACAATTATGATTAATGGGTGATTTGAAAACCACAAAAGTTTTAAGTTTTTAGTTAAAAATGGTGGAAACAAATAAGCAAGTAATTTTAATTGGCGGCCACTTAGCTGACACGTTTAAAATCACAATTATGAAAAAAGCTTTTTGTCCAGAACACATTTTTTGTGATTTCAAATCACTTTCACAAAAAGTGATTTTCAGAACATACCTGATAAGTTATATGAATGGCAATAGTACATGTTGCACTTCTTTAGTACTTTCGTTGAATAAATACCCTCACAATGTATTCCAAATAAGAAGACAACTAGCGAGTCTTGCCGGTGAAGCGTTTTAGATATATAATAAAACTGCAACTATTGTATATAGTGCATTTTTATTATTTGTTTAGTACTAGCCGCAAAAAATCTTTTTTTGTTGCTGTAAGTAGACTGCTATAAATTATTTTATAGTAAACATCGTACCATTTTTGTGTTCACTAATTTTTTTATTTCGCTCGAAATCAAAATTAAGCAAAATATATTGTATTATGGCGACTTTTTTTTGAATTTTTGGCGTATTTAAGTGATACGGAACTAATTCAGCTTTTATAATTTATAAAAAATATTTTTAATAATTTAAAAAATATGTATTTTATTGTCAAAAACTTGTAAACAAAGGCTTTGGCGATTTTGGCGATTTTTGATATTGAATTTGGCGAAAAAGGTCAAAATCAATCTGACTACCCTGACTGCCAGCCTTGTTAAATCAAATTTTGTTGCAGACACTACAACAACACCACACAAGTTGTTAAAAAGCGATTTGATTGTTGTGTGTAGAAACAACATAACAAGACGAAAGCACATTATTTTCATGTTTAAAAAGTTAAATTGAGAACTCTGGCCTCTCATTTAGCTTATATTTTTAGTTATATATGTAAGTTAAGTTTTTAAAGTAAAAACCATATCGGGAATGATGCTGGTGTTTTATAATTCAAATTTTGTAAGGTGTTAAAAATCAATCATAATAAAGTTCTCCATCTAAATGCATTTTTGGTTCACTTGGAATCGGGAATTCGGGATTGAATCAACTTTATAATACTTGAATGTAGCTCATTTTGAAATTTATTCAATCTTTGTTTTACTTAAAACAATCTCATTTTCGGGTTATTTCAAGTACGAATTCGGGATTGAAAATGGATAAGTTAAGTATTTCACGATTGAAAATCCGTAATTGAATCCATCTTTATGTACTTGATTCAAGAAAATCCGTACTAACCGTACTGTTAATACCGCTTCGGATTGGTTTGAGTACAGATGGATTGATTTTTCTTTTGAGGGTGTCTATATATACTTTTATAAATTGAAATTGTCGTTATAAGGCCAATACACAAATTTTCGATGTTGGCAAGGCAAGTGTAATATTTTAATGAGAATTTGGTTAATCATCTCCAAAGGACAATAAAACTAAAATAATAATAAGTCTAATATCTTATTTTGGGCAAGTGAAAAGCCCTTGAACTGGAGTTGGTAACTCCTTCTGCATCCTACAATGCAGGGTATTATAACATTCTGCTCTACTTATTTCTAACAATTCTTTATCTACTCAACTTCACATATTTATTTTCTTTGATAACAAAGCTTTTCAAGCATTTCTTTAACATTGTTAGTCGAAATACCACCTTCTTCCAAAAAAAAAAAAAAAAAAAAAAAAACAAAAAAAAAAAAAAACAGCAGTACAATTTCACACAACAACGAGTGATTACAACTGCAATTTTTGCCAGGCAAACAAAAAAAAAAATAAGTGAAAGTGTTTTTGGAAATTGCAGCAGCAAAAAAAAATTGGAATGTGCAACCACTAACAAGTTGTTGGTTGTCGTGTCATGAAAATGACTCAGAAACAATTAAAACCAAAAAAAAAAACTTATAATTAAGAAGAGCAGAAAAATTGCACTGTTTTTTAGGGTGGTTTTTTAGCTGCATGCGAACCTAAACTGATAATACAAGACAGAAATATTGTTGGAATGAATGTTTTTGTTATAATTTGGTAGATAATAGAGTTGATATGATTTCCGGCATATGTCCCGACATGGCTTCGACTTACTTACGGTATATTCCATCAGTCAAATTTTTGACTACTTTTTACAATTAATCTGTCCGTATGGCGTCAATGGTGACTTAAATATTTGCTCCAATGCTTCAAGTGTTGCGGGGTTTTCGGCATAGTACCAAGGCTTAACATAAACCCATAAGAATACGTTAAATAGCTCGAACGAGCGGGCTAGTGAACAGGACGACTTCTAGAACTAAAGTTGCCACCAAATTGATTTTGCATAAATCTATTGTTAAGAACGCTGCTTGGCAAGTTGCGCTTTCTTGTTTGAACCAAATATCATTCGTAACGTAACGGCAGCTCCTTGCTCATTTCGAAAGAGCGTGTTTACCCCACCAAACAGTCTATTTTAATGGAGGTAATGGCGTTAAGATTGTCTTCGCTCCGAATACGGCAATCTTGCTTACTAACGTAGCCTCTTAACCAGAAATGAGCTTCGTTATATAGACAGAGTGCTCTACTAAATGCGCACAGATTAATTTATTTTTATAAAGTAAATTTCCACAGCTTGGAGACGTGTTCTAGCTCAGCTGTTCTCAGCTGTCAAACCGTGTTATCGACATTGAAAATTCTCATGCAACTAAAAAAAACACCCGATATATGAAGTTTTTAATTTTCTTGCTATTTTATGAATCTGTTGAAAAGCTAAAATGTTTGTGGCAGTTAATTTGTGGGAAGTATTCAAATTAAGTGCTATTGTTTGTAATTTTAACTTTTGCATCTGGTAAGGTTTTGACAACAAAAAGTTACGGGTTAATAAAATTTACTTCATAAGCTTCGTTTTTTAACATTTTAAATCAGCAGTTTAAAATCTATAAATTTAATTTGACTTTTTATGGAAATTTTAATTTAAAAGAAATGAGTTTAAATACAAAATGTGTTTAAACGCTACGAATGTTATGAAATTAAACAGACATAAATTAATGGTTCATTTCGTTATTTTAATGTAAAACATTTGTTGACGTAATAGTCAGTGCCATAAAAAGGTGAAAATAATCTGGATTTGTATGCTTTGTAAGATTTGTTATGAAAGTTGTTGTTTTTTTTTTTTTTTTTTTTTGTTAAAAATGACAGCTGATAATTGAGTTTTCTTATGTTAAAATTAATTGATTTTAAGCTTAACAACCAAATTGGTTTAATAGAGAACTGGAAGAAATGGCATGAAATTTAAAGGGAGTATTTTTAAATTTTAAATACTTATTTTTCTTAAATCTAAAAACGTGAAAGTATGGGCATGTTCGTAAATGCATCACTGCGCTGCATCAGAAAAGCATACCTTTTTTAAAGCCGATAAAAAAATAATTATTATTTTTTTTTAATGTGTGACATTATTTTGGTGGTGTATTTCACAATTTTTTGTTCCACATTTACTTCACTGATATAATATATCGTTGGTCTCATGTAGAAAGGCGCTAACTCGCTAAATGCAACTTTACAGGAGAAGGCAAAAACATAAAAGAAACTGTATGTATCATAATGTAAAATTGCTTCATCAATTGCTTGTTAAACTGATATTTTTAATGCTATTGTATTTAATTTTTGTGACGAGGTGTATTTGTGGGAAATGTATTAGAATCACTAAAAAACTCAATTTCGAAAAAAAAAAACGAGTTAGGGCCTTTCTACATGAGACCGACGATATAACCATTTGAAATCACTGATGCAGCGCAGTTATGCATTTACGAACGCACCCTGTTATGCGTTTATGTTGAAGTTTTTTTTAAAGTACACTGCAGTATAATCTAAATTGGAGTCTATTAAAAGTCTACTCTACCTTCGACTCTACACTGAAGCTTTTTTTTCTTTTGATATAGGGTGTCGAATCTTTGGAAAATTTGAAGAAATGATATTTATGATGTTAAACTCACAAAGGTACTGTGAGTACCAAGGTGAATTCAACTAAAGATGGTGTCGTAACTACAACAATCCAAAAACAACATAAACAATCAGCCATGTCACAGAGTACAATTCCGTTCGGAAACGGAATTCATTCCGTATTTTGGTGCTTCAGAAAATTACGAAAAAATGTTTCGGAATGAAACCATTTTTGTTTTCATGAACGGTATGGGAGTTGTCTGTATCTGAAAGGCCATAAAACTATTAAAATACACTTTCCATCAACAAGCAAATATGTTTTCTTTAATTCCGAACGGAATTGTACTCTGTGACATGGCCCAATATAGGGTTTTTAGCGTTGTATTGTTAGTGTTTACGGTTCACAATGTCAACTATTTCTAACAAAACACTAACAAATTAAAACAAACTGGTTTTCACTGTAAAAATCAGATGGCGTTTAGAAACCACCTGTACTTGTGTCACACTTACGATGGTGGATGGAAAAAACTTTAGATATGACGGCGAATATTACGTCCGGCACACGTACACGAACGAAGACGCCTGCGGGACAACTATTTTGACCGTGTACACTTGTGCTGGGATACTATCGATATTTTCTACTATCGATATTTGTGGATAGTTCAGATTTCACCATCGATATATCGATATTACTATCGACTGAATGTTTGTACTTAAGCAGGAAAACTGTAACTAGTTTTTTATCAGGTTACAGTTCGTTGTTTTTATCACTTTATTGAACCTATGAGACGTATGTATGTACGCACGTTCTTTTAGATGGCAGTTTTTAAAAATTGTGATGCTGATAAGCACCTTTCTGAAGAAACCAAAGTAACAGGGATTATAAGATATGTTATTGCAACTTTAGAAAATGTTCTAAATTGGATTTGATTCTCAACCCAAAAGGTAATCAATCTAGCGAACTTTTCCTCTAATGGTCGTTCATTGTTTTATCCTATGCTCGCAATTGCAATTGCATTTTCATTTGATGTGTTTACATAAAAAAATATGTGACATTTCAGTATTTATGTAAACATATAAAAATTCAGCACTTTTTAAGGGAGCTAATTCTGGCAGTCATGATCGAATACTTTTTCGATTCGAAAGCAATTTTATTTCTAACGTTTTCTGTCAGTGCTGAACGAATCGAAATAATTTTTTCAGTGTTTTAAAGTATTTATTAGAGTTTCAACAACACTGCAAATTTTTCAGTGTTGTAAAGCATTCATTTAAGTGGAAAAATAATTTCGATTCCTTCCGTATGCTTTCGAATCAGAAAGGATCCAATCACCACTGCAGAATTAGCCCCTAGACTCCTCCGAAATGAATATAACCTCCTTAATATTTTCTGGTGTAATAGAATAGCCTAGATTTTCTTTTCACAGTATGTCTGTTCTTCACAAGCCTAAGAAACGCAAAAACAACGTTTTCTGGATCCTCTGGCTCCTCGAGCGATGGACGGTTCGGTGAAAGATTGTGTCCAAGTGTAAACAGGTGCCTTCTATGTCATCCGTAATTTTTCAAGAAACGTGTAGGGTGGTATTTTACCCCCACCATACTATCGTTCGATCCACTTTCTTCTTAATGGAATGTTTCTATACGTCTTTCGGCCTTTAGGTCAATATCTCCACTGTCTTTGCCATTAGTTCATTGTTTTTTTCTGTTCTCGCTTACGTTCTCCTCTATGCTTGTTTCCTTTGCTGTTGCAATAACAAATGGAATAATAAATAAATAAGATTGCAAATATTGTTGCTGGAAATATGGTTGCGCAACAAGCTCTTAAGACAACTCTGTCAAATCAAAGACAATAGATCTGGCGCGAAGTGCTTTTTATGGATCAGTCCATAAAATCTTTCGGCTTTGATTTGGACCTCATTTATTTGGCATAATCCTGCCAAGGGCGTTGTTTAGCTTTGTATCCTTTTTGCCTGCGTAATCCATGGTTAGGTAAGGTTCCATTGGCAGCCGTGATCAAGCACAGCTCACGTGGGTCCATTAATTAGTTCCCGTTGTGTTACTATGTCACCCCGTCTCCCATGGGTACTATATCAGAGAGACAAGTTTTTTCTCCAAGGAAGAGCCCAAACATTTCGAGTCTTAGATCTCCAAATGCCGGGCTATTACAGAGAAGATGTTCCGTTGACTCTTCCTCCTCGCCGCAACTTCTACATGAGTCATTGTAAGGGAGCCCCAGCCTCTGGGCGTGCCTCCCAATGGGCCAGTGGCCAGTTATAACCGCAATCAGGTTTCTAAGATGATGTCTGGACAGCTGTAGTGCCCGCCGTGTCGTTGTTTTCTGTAGTTTTCTCACAGGTAGTTTCATCGTGCTACCTCTGACTGGCGTGCCACCTCTGACTGGCGTGCCACCTCTGACTGGCGTGCCGCCTCTGACTGGCGTGCCACCTCTGACTGGCTTCCTCCTTGGGAGTGAAGCACCTACACTATATGTTGAACCGTCTCGATTCAAGGTGGTGCCTGCATACGTCAACGAATCCGCCATGCAGTTCCGCAGTATGTCCCTGTGCCCGGGGACCCAATTAAGGGTGACCAGTAAATGTATCGCTTTCTCCTCCAGAGACATCCGGCATTCTCGGACAATTCTCGATGTGACGAACACATTCTCCAGGGATCTTATGGCCGCCTTGCTATCGGTAATAATGTGAATATCCCTTCCCGATATTTCACCGTACCGGATGCGTCTCGCGGCTGTGTGGATGGCCATTATCTCGGCCTGGATGACACTGCAGTGGTCCGGCAGCCTTATAGAAATGCTCCAGTTTAGCTGCTCGGAGTAAATCAGTATGACACATTAAAATCGAGCCTTTTAATAACCATAACTCCAAGATATTTTAGATTCGATGCTGATTTAATATGAGCTTCTCCCACATTAATGAAAATTGCTTCTTTTCTTCTCCTATTGCTAATGGTTTTGGTTTTGTGGTTTGCGAGACCACATGAGGATAGTATAATTCGAGTACATTTTAGCTCCGACTCCTTAGGGACTCCTGCTGATATTTGTTAGTACTGCATTCCTATCTCGCTCTTATACTACAGGGTTCATCTTGAGAAATAATCCTCAAGTATTCTAATTATACAAATGGAAGCGTTCAGGTTTTTAAGAGATTTCATAATGTATTGCCGCCCTGCACATTTAAATACATTTTTTATCTCTAGGTTATTCATTACGCAATACACTGTAGTATGTATACAGACTATAGTCTACCGTAGACTACCATACAATAAAATGTCTACGTTATACTACATTCTATACTTTACTCTTGTGTCATCTATAGTATACTTTCAAGTCTACTCTATTGTGCAGTTTATAGCCATTAATAGAACAATTTTCACTTCCTTGAAATGCCACCCAAAATGTAAATTTTTTTTTTTTTCTTTTTTAAACTCCACAAATAGAAAACATTAACTATTTAAAAAGCAATATTTTAAACTTTAAACTCAACTAGGAGACATGACCGAAACTAATTCAAATATCTACAAAAAATAAAAAATTAAAAAAAATAAAACAAAAACCGCACGTGACTTTATTTCACTTTTGTTTGAAGCGGTTTGTAGTCTTTAACAAATTCAACGACGTTTGTTGTTATCAGTGTTGCCATCAATTAACATACCAACGAAGTCGATAAAAATACAATTATTTCCCACACCAAAAAAAAAAAAAACAATTGCTTCAAAACTTTAAAATAAAACCTGAGCTTTTGCAAGAAAAGTTAAATGTTAGAAATAAAATCGAAAATTTTAATTCTTAAAAACACAGTAAATGCAATTTAAAACCATTTCCTAGTAAGTGCTATTAAAAAGTACCCACAACTTGAAGAATTCAAAAAGTATGGCTGATTTTTAATGCGCTACTATTTAAGAGAAAAAAAACTTAGGTTAGGACGAAATGACAGTCTGTATCCATCTGACACACTTAATCCATTGTAACAACATTGAGTTCCACTAAACATAACCTCCACCGCAAAAACAACCCGAACTTCTAACGAAGTTTAAATTCGCTCCCGTTCAACGTGGTACAATCCGTCAATGGTGATGGGTCCCATATCTGCCAGTCAGCTACCCGCCACTGCAGGACATATTAGAGAAGGTGTTTGAAGCTCTCCTCCTAGCCCTCGTTACAACAGCTGCGGCAGTACTCATAGCGTCCGGCTTCCAGACGCTGTGTATGCCTACCTGTAAGACATAGTCCAGTGACAACAGACACCAAAAGCGAAACGTCCCTCTTAATCATCGATAGTAGAGACATGGTTCGCCCGTCATCCATTCGGGGCCACAATTGCCTGGAAGTCCTCCATCCAGTGTTCGAATCCCATCTACTATAAGCAGTATCGATAGTCAATCGCCGAAGTTCCCATTTGCACGAGAGCAAGAAAAAACTTAAATGAAACATAGTTTTCCTACTTCTAGCAACACTGGTTGCAATCTTTCAAAGGCCAATGAATGCAATTCAAACCCCACAAAAACAGCAGTTAAAGATCAAAGAGAATCAGCCAACTATAATTCCCTTTAAGCTTAATGTAATTATTTTTCCCCTATTTTTTTAAGCTAAAAATAAGATCTATGCAACAAAAGTGAAATATAAACTGTAGCAACAATTGCTCTTGCTGTTACATTCATTTTAACAAACCTTAAGCATTCAGGTAAGAAACAAAGCTTTTGTGTTATAACAATTTAATACAATAAAATCTCTAAGTTAATTACACTCTAAAGAGAAATTTCTGTAAATGAAAAATTAAATAACAACTACTCAGTAATTTAAAAAAAAGAACAGGGTTTTAATTAAAGTACAACAGTGGAAATTAGCGAAAAAAAACTAAATAAAATATAAAGTTTTATTCGTTTGAAATAATAGCGAAATGTTATTAAAAAAAAATCGGATACCAAAATACAAAGTGACAATAAATTCTAAGTAATTCAGCGGTAAACATAATCAGGGCTGTGGAAATCGAAAACGTAAAACGCATGAATTTTAAAAGACGTTTATTAATAAGATTTCTGTAATTAAAGAATTTTATGAAAAGTATTATACAAATATTTCTCTGATGAACAGAATTTTATAACAAATAATATAAAAATTAGATTAAAAGTGTATTAAAAAATTTCTAAATTCTTGCGTTTTGCATTTTCGATTTCCAGCACACCCCTTAATATTTTTTTACGTATAGTGCTTTTATGAAGTTATTATTTACGAATGGTCCTTCTAACCGATAACTTTAATTCTAGGCAAACGAAATGCATTCACCCTTATCGTGTTTGGCGTATTTAAAATACGCCTACGACTGTTTGGTAATACATAGATTAAAGGAAATAAATTCACATTCTCTTTAATCTACTACCAAACAGTCGTCTACTACCAAACAGTCGTAGGCGTATTTTAAATACGCCAAACACGATAAGGGTGATTGTTTTATAAAATTTGACATGAACGAGTATTTTAAAATAAATTTTATACTGTCTTAGCGCTTAGCTACAATTAATTCATAGTGATTGGTCGAAAAAAAATATTGGTCCTTCGAACCGCTTGCAGAAATATCTAATTTTATTCTATAAAGTTATAATTAACTATGGTTTAAAATCCAAAATATTAAAGTCAAAAATATATCCTCACGTTTAACGATGCACAGTTTGCTTAGTATGTACGCATCCATAGATTTTTTGGTTCACTTTGGTAGGTTAGGTTAGGTTCCATTGGCAGCCGTGATCAAGCACAGCTCACGTGGGTCCATTAATTAGTTCCCGTTGTGTTACCATGTCACACCATCTCCCATGGGTCCCATGTTATCTGGCTGCTAGTGTTCCCAAGCAGCCATCCGGTCGATTCAGTAAAGGAGTGGACCCTGTTTACATCAACATCAGAGAGACATGTTTTGTGCCCAAGGGCTTTCGACGAAACATTTTGAGTCTTAGATCTCCGAATGCCGGGCAATTACAGAGAAGATGTTCCGTTGAGTCTTCCTCCTCCTCCTCGCCGCAACTTCTACATAAGTCATTGTAAGGTAGCCCCAGCCTCTGGGCGTACCTCCCAATGGGCCAGTGGCCAGTTATAACCGTAATCAGGTTTCTAAGATGATGTCTTGACAGCTGTAATGCCCGCCGTGACCTTTTTTCATCTATGATGGGCCAGATTTTCCTGGTTTCCCCACAGGTAGTTTCATCGTGCCACCTCTGACTGGCGATAATATGAAACTTGTGCGCCATGAGTTGCTTACTCCTTGGGAGTGAAGCACCTACATTATATGTTGAACCGTCTCGATTCAAGGTGGTGCCTGCATACCCTCTTTGGAACAGTTGTGGAAAAAATTTCGTAAGCACCTGGTGACATTGGAGACAAACAATGCGTTTACCAACCGCCCGAGTGTGGGACGCACTATTACACCCAGGTGGGCCTTTGAGTACGAAATCCGTTAAGATTATACACTCGCCTTTTAAGGAGCTGGTGTTATCTAACCTCCGCTGCTTTCGGAAAAATACCAGCACCTCCTGCTAGGTAGCAACGGCAAATAAAGAAAATCCCCCAATAGGCCGAACTTCCCACAAGTGGTGAACAATCGGCACTTAAGTTAATTTTTCGTATCGCTTTTGCCGCCACTTGATCCCCTAAAGTATCCTCTTAGCGGATTTTCGTACTGAAAGACAGGAAGCATTTGCCGCAAGAAGTATACTAGCGGAGGCCTCAACCTCACCGGGGGTTACTGACTCCCTTGGTACCAAAAGGGAGTCAGTAATCACAAGCGAAAGCAAGAAAAGATCTTTTTAGATCCGCCAATTGTGGAATTTTGCCGAAGCTCAGGCTTTAGCTGCTCCTGATTCGCCCAGGAGCATGAAACAACAAAAGGGAAAATAGCCTTTAGGTGATCCCTACACCATCGAGAAGGGAGCACTGTGGGACAGATAAAATTATAAATTTCAACAACAATGCAGTGCAGATTGCATTGAAAAACAGAGTTGCTTGGCAACTAAAGCTTTGAAGCTCAGCCTATATAGCGTATCCTTATAAAACCACCAGCACATGTTTTTTAATGTAATCCCCCTTTTTCTATCTTTTGCATAAATTTTTTAATTTCTCACGATTTTTCATTTTCTACAAAAAAAAAAAAAAAATAAATAAATAATAAATAAATAAAACGTGCTCTCGAAAAATCTTTAAATTAAAGCACTTTTTCATTTTAAATTCCAGCAAAAAAAAATAATAAAAGAAAAAACAAAACATTTTGAAAAACAAATAAAATTAAATGCAAAACATTTCATGCAACTTTAAGTTTTACCTTTAAATTGGAGTGCATTTTTCAACGAAAGTGTGTGTGTTTAGTTGCCACACTTTAAATGCAAGAAATCAAGATGAACTTTAACATTTTTCGCCACCTCAGCAACATTTTTCCTTCAACAAATTGTTATTAAGGAAAAAGCATGTGTAAGGAAAGTTGGCGCAATTTTAGTGGGTTTCTACAAATCCGCAATATGAACTAATGGGCTGTAGTTGACGTAAGACAACTTAAAGACCAGGGATATTTATAAAAATGAAAGAAATACATTTAAATAAAAAAAAGAATGGATAAATTAAACGAAAGACATTTATTTCGTTGAATCCGGGGTGACAAGAAAAACGCAAACAAATGTAACAAGAAAATAGAAAGACAGATGGTTTTTAAGTTTAAGGACTATTTTTGTTACATGTTTTTTTTTTGTTTTTTTTTTTGTTTTTGATTAATAAGGTCTAAGTCATGCCAAAATTTCACGCTTCTTTAGTTAAGTATTTGATATAAAAAATTTTTTTTTAAGAAAAGCTGCAGGGTAAAATTGGAATTAATTAAAGCCATTTTTTAAAAAAAAATATTGAAAAAGTAGCATTTTATAGTTTGAACGTTTATTTGTGCTTTTAAACAGGAAATGATTATATAAAAACACGCTTATATGCATATGTTGTGCTAATAAAAAACGCGCTTAAACTCATCAACAAAAAAGCTATGTCTGTGTTCATGCGGCTCATGTCTTATTGACATGATTGCTACTTTATAGGCGAGAGGGACGAGGGGAAAATAAACGAGTACACAGATGCATGTACTGTCTTAGCGTTTTGCTTTTTCATTCGTTGTTTAAGGAAGAAAAAGGAAGAATCTTGTCAATAAGATATGAGCCGTATGAACTCAGACTATTTTACTTGCATCGAGAATTCATGAATAAATTTAAAGTTTTATTAAAATTTAGTTTTGATTAAATAATTTTTGTGCTTTTTATTGTATTTGACTAGAGTTTGAAGCGAAGGTTATATACTTAAGTATTTTTTTAATGTAATTTAATAAAATTTTGTAATGCATTAATGCGTTAATTTTGTGGCCCTATGTTCCTTATAGAAAGGAACTCCAGGATATATAATATCATGCGGAATACCCATATAAGCAGGTGCTTTTATACGAAACACATCTTTGGATGCATAAAAACGTAAAACGCTTATAACCGGTGTGCAAATAAACGATAAATACTGTATAAACAGACTTAAACCGCCCAAGGTTTTTTTTGCAGTTTTTTATGGTTTAAAAATTTTGATAGTGCAGACTACAAGAATCGATACTGAAAATCACAATATCCGATGACAATCGGCATTTTTAACCGCCAATAAATTTATGCGTCAAAATTTGTGGGTCAGGGAGCATCAGTCTTGATAGTTTCTCTGATTACACAGAAAAAATTGTTTTTCCAATTCAAACAAAAAATTTGTAGAATCAAACAATTTTTTGTCTGAAATCGGTCCTATAAACAAATTCGCATATTCAAACAATTTATTTGCATTTTGTTTATTAAAAAAACACTGATTTTTTTAAACAAATAATTTAACTGAATCAAACAAAAAGTTTACTGAAATTCATATTAATTTCAAACAAATAATTTTACTGCATCAAACAAAAAAGGTTTTGCACAATCAATGACGCGCACACAAGCAAGCACTGTTGGAGAAGATGAAGGCAGAACAGAGCGGCCGGCTGGCTTTGAGACACATTTTTTTTTTTTTTTTTTTTTGAATAATTTTGGAACGAAGTCTTATGTATACACACAATGTTTTTCTTCATCACCCACTGTTGCTGTATCCTTTCCTTTGCTAAAGAAGAAGAAAGGTAACCAAAAACGGCGGCTCGATATGTTTTTCGTCATAATTCTATTTTTGTATTTGATAAATTTAACTAAACAGTTTGAAAAAATTTAATAAGGGATTTTATTTTTTTTTTACAAACTTTAAAAACAACCAAACATTTATTTTGATTCTTATAATGTTGTTGTTGTTGTTTAAAAAGAGTGAAATGTGCCCTACAGATAATATTGGACTACGTGGTCCATTGTGGCTTAAATGGACTACTTACAACATGGTCCAATGTACTGTAGTATGGACCATGTTATAAGAAATTAACATGCAGTGCTGCCAACAACTGCATGATGTATACTTTTCTATAGTTTACAGTATTACACATTGGTAGCCCTGATGGTTTCCATTGTTAGTTGATAATTTAATAGTGAAAGCTTGTGAAATTTGTGGAAAAAAGGTAAAAATAATAACAATAATAGACATACATACATACCATACCATCAAAGGCGATTAGTAAAAAATGAAAAAGAAAAATGATTAACCTTCCCCTTAAGTGTACTCCATACTGTAGTAACATGGAGTACTTTTACATAAAACTAACCCACTTTAGTACTCCATGGAGTAGTTTAGAGACTACTTCGGTGGGCTATATGGTCCCCGCCTAGGACATCGTAATGTTAAATGGACCACCTTTTACCCATATATTTGGAGTAGTTTTGGAGTACTCCTACTCCTTTGTGGACTACTCTTTACATGCATGTATGGATTAGTATCGTTATCTGCAGGGTGTTTTTGCCTGCTTTTTTTACTACAAACCTCGTCATGCTATTTTATCATCTTTCTCACTGTTGTGTTTTTTGTTGTAGTTCTTATATTTCACATAAAGAAGTGTTGCTTACGATCAAATAAAAAAAGGCAAAAAAGACGACAGCTTTAAAAAGCGTTAAATATTTCATACAAAATTATGAAAACTTGAAACCAATAACGCGTATATTATATTTTTGAATAGTTGTCCACAAAAATATTAATTGAATCATTAAAAAAATTTGTAGAAATTAAAAAATTTTCAAACAAGCGTTTAACACTCTTTCAAGATCTAACAGAGAAAAAAATATAAACTCTAGCTCTAGAAGCTAGCTTTCCCTCAACAATAAATTTCAGTGTATTTTTCAATTCTGAAAAATTGGGAATTTAGCACGTCATACGGAAATCGTATTAATAATAAACTTTGTATTCCCGAAAATAACTTTGATAATAAACACTATTTGCTACCGTAGCCTTATATCAGTTAGACATTTTTACGTTTCTACAATTCGTCTGTGGAACCGACTACCTTACCATATTCAATTCATAAGCAATGCAAACAGTTTCAAATCTGCCATTTTTAAACATTTTTTGTTAACATTTTTTTTGTAATATATTTTAATTTTTTATTTATTATTTTTTTTCAGCCTGATTACGGTTGGCGTTGGCGTACACGTTTTGTGTAATAGATTGAAGTAACACAAAACCTATGTTCTTTAATCTAGTACAAAAAACGACTTAGCGGTATACGCCAACCGTAATCAGGCTGAAAACCTGTCGACAGAACCTCACAAATGGGTATTTAAATTGTTTTTTGTTAGCTGGATTTTCTGAATTGGCATACAATTTCGAATTTTTGATGGAAGTAAACAAAATATATCTCGACCTAATGGTGTAACAGTTCTTAAGTCAACATCGAACATAATTTTGCGTTTGTCTCTTATTTGTAACGTGATAATTATTATACCGCCAATTCATTTGTGGTTCATTTGGTAAAGGAGCGCATTTTATTCCTTGGAATAAATTTGAAGAAATGGACTGCTGAATTGTAAACTGCCAACATTTTTTTTATAATTAAATCATTAATAAATAATAATATCTGTTTTAATTAAAAATGTAATCAAATTAATGAAACATTTACTTATATCAACAACATTACTGCAGACAATTTTGTTAAAATCAAAAAATATTTAATTGATATTATTAATTTGTTTACTGGAGCAAATTTAGTTGATTTTTTTTTTATTAATATTTTTTATTTTCAAAAGATTTTGTTTTCAAAAGATTTTGTTATTCGTGCTTAATTCCCAGTTTTTATTCTTTTTTATTTTTTATTTTTATAATTATTTTTTTCCATGTGAGCGGCATGGATCTGCTACATAGCCTAATGGACGAAAATGGTATATGGGCACTTCCAACGAAAAGTCTACTTTTTGTAATGTTACGCCAGCCAGCTATTGAGCTTGTTTTTAGGTCCATGTTGTTCCAATTTTTCCTCTTTTTTTTACTAAATGAAGAGCTAGTTGCGCTTTACTTCAAAATACAAAAAAAAAAAAAGTAAATAATACATATAAAACTTTTTTGAAAACCAATTTTAATCGTTGCCGGCGTTGTAGACTTTTTGGTTGAAATTTTTTCCCGCACAGAAAAAGATAAAAATTTCTTTCAATTAAAAAATTTGTCATATTTATCAAAAAATTAATTCAATTTGCACCAGTTAATAAATTAATAGTATCAATTAAACGTGTAATTCATTTGATAAAACGTTTAATTCAATTGATTAAATTTTTAATTTTATTTTTGATTAATGCTTTAATTGGTGAAACATTTTGGAAAATTTTTCTGTGCACATGCTTGTCCTCACAGTGGTCAATGCCTTGTTGGGTTCTTAAACAGCAAAAAAAAAAACTTCTTCCCAAATCTAAGAATAAATTTTGTTGGGATGGCGCAATGTTTGAGTAAAATCCCCACCGCATCAAAACGTCCGAGATCTGGTATAATTGAGCCTGCTTTAAGCCACCACAAGATATTCATTATGATCAAATTGTAAAGTTGCCTGAGCATATGGACGCGAAAATTCGAATCAAATTTCCCGTTTGCCAAGGATTTATCCGCACAATATACTAGAAATGTGGCATTGCTATATGTTTGAATAAAAATTATAATTGAATTGAAATTTTTTTAACTATTATTAAGTTAACTATTATTTGTAAATATGGCTTAAGGGAAAATTATGTGAAATATTGAGAGAATAGGACTATTGCAAGAAAGCTTCATACATTGGAATTTGCTTCAATGAACATATTCGAAAAATAAAAATGTTTAATATACCAGGAATTACTTATGAAAATAAATAATTCTCACATTCTATTTTATTAGTTTTTACAACTTTGGGGATTATATAAACTTTTCTTATAACTAAAAACTTATTAAAATTAGAAAGTCGTGCATTTTAGAGTGAACGTACAATTTATTTTAAAATCCTTATTACTGTTTTAAGAAGAATTTATTTTACTTTTAAAACTAATAAATTAAATTTTTCTAAAAAAAAAGAAAACCAATAGTTGAGTTCACACCAACTCAATACTTGTTGAATTCGTTAAAGCTTTTTGCCGTAAATGCCTTTCAAAGTTTTTTGTTTGACTTGGTAAATCGGTGAAAATAACGGCAGATTTTGGTTTTCAGTCTAAATTTAAAAATAATTAAAATTTCGAAAATGCCAAAAGAAGATGAGAATTTGAATTTCTTCGTAAGTGTAAATTGTATTTTTTAATTCGGTTTTATTGTAATTTTGAAAGTATTATAACTTAACAAATGAGAAACAGTTACCGAGTGAAGTGGGAATTCCACTAATAGTTATTTAAATTATTAAGTATATAAATGTTTAATATAGACCTGAGAAATGCCTTATTTACCAAAGAAAAAATATTTAAAATTTTCTATAGAAATTCGTTATATAAATTAAATATTTTTTTCTGATGGGGTCTTAAATCTTCCTTTATTTTTTTTTTTTTTTTTGTTATCAAACAAAACTTTTGCTTTCGTTTAAATACCTTTTTTGGATTATAACTTTTATTGTTTTCTTCAAATTGTCATCATATATTATTCCATTAATGTAAAAACTTATTTTATCATATTTTTTTTTATTTTCTTGGAAATTTTCTGCTCCAAAGTTCAATAAACTCGAACAAACTCATTATTGCATTTAACTATTCCAAGTCGTATTTCTTCACTCTGGACAGTCCACTCCGTTTGCAACGATTTGGCAATAATAAAAAAAATGTTGCCTTTAGTTTTTTATTACAAATAAAAGTTCATATAACTGCGCTTTATATACAGATTTATAAATTTTTTTGTGTGCGCTAATTACAAGTTTTTCTATATAAATAACTAAATAATATTTTTGGACAAAAAGAAAAGAAACCTCTTCAAACAACGTTATATATTTACGTAGTTGATATTTTATTCTTTGTCTTTTTTTGAACATCTGGCTCAACTTGTAGTGGTTTAAAAAGTTAATTAATCACTTTTTTCATACAATACAAAAAAGACAAAATGTTTAGCAAGAAGTTACATAAACGTAAAAGTATAAAGCTGTTTTCAAATGAACTTGAGGTAAGATTACAGGTTTAGGTCATAAGAGAAAAGTGGACAAGCAGTCAGATTTTTTTTTCGGTTGGCAAAGAAATTAAACAACTGTCAACTACAGCCAAAAATAAGAGTTTAGGGAAATTCTGCCAATAGAACTGAAAAAAAGAATTCTAAAGTAACATATCGTCGGCTTAATATGCAAACCTGCTAAATTGATTTTTTAAGTAAATTGAGATTTTGATGCCGTGTGGTGGAGAAAGATACGCCTCATCGACCAGCATATAGGTTTTCTTCAATTTGAGTCTTGAAAGTTTGCCAAATCTATATCTTCTATCTTCTGTGTATATAAAACAGGATGTGTGTATGTATGTATGTAACGTATGGACTACAAAACGGCTGGGCTGATTTTGATGAAATTTTCAGGGAATCTTCAGGCGGGTGACACTGTGAAGTCTGATTTTCGGTTTGCGGGCGAAGGGGCGTGGCAAAATCCAATTTTCATATTGCACCACCAATGACATCTATATAATTTGGACGATTTTAAAGAAACAATCGCCATGGTCCAACTTTGATTTATACAAAAAGAAAATTTTGCCCCGCCAACTTTTACGCCCACTTTTTTTCGATTTACCTAAAATCAAAAAACGGCACCATCGATTTGACTAATTTTTCTTTTAAATGTTCGTATTAATCCATTTTACGTTTTCATCGAAAGAAAAATGTACCACGCCTACTTTAACGCCTACTTTTTCTATTAAGCGCATAACTTGAGAACGGCTTGACCGATTTGGATGATTTAGTCTTTAAAATCATCGCCATGGTCCAACTTAGGTTTTTACGAAAGAAAATTTTGCCCCGCCCACTTTAACGCCAACTTTTTTCGCTTTACCTAAAATCGGAAAACGGCTCCATTGATTTGACTAATTTTTCTTTCAAATGTTCGTATCTTTTTAACGGATTTAAAAAATCAAAGGCAACATTTTTTCTAAATTAAAAGTTTTTTGTCTCTCATGTTAAATTTGTTGAAAGGGAGTTAGCAGGTTTGCATATTACGCCGACGATATAGAAAATCGATTGTTAAGAAATATGGAAATTCATAAAATGCACATGCATTAGTTTTTTCCTGAATCTTTTAAAATGAGTTCCATTTCTGTACTTGGAAACACAAATGAATAAACGTGAAAATGGCAATCTGTATCCGTCTGACACACTAACATGAAGTTCCACTAAACAGAACACCCACTGCAGAACCAACCCGAATTCTAACGAAGTTTCAAATTAACTCCAGTTCAACGCCAGAGCTAAAATAATATCCGTCAAAGTTGGCGGATCCTATTTCGGCCAGTCGCCTTCTCAACAGTGCAGGAAAGTTACATAGAAACTGTTCTACGAGCTCCTCCTCATTTTCGTTATTATAGTGTCCGGTTCCCAGACGCTGTGCACGCCTACCTATAAAATAGTGTCCCGTAACAACACATACCAAAAGTGATGCGTCTATTTTGGAACGTCAATTGAAGGTCTCTCTCTCAATAAAAGATCTATTATGGTGTAGGGAATGCTTATGAACAAAAAATTACTATATTCGGTTGTGTCGAATCTTTGATACCTTCCACCGACAGTAAGAATATTTCAGGAGTGGGCTTTATATGGGACCTATGGTAAATTATAGACCGATCTGAACGAAATTTACTAGTGTGATTTCTAGTCTTATGAAACTGCGACAAACTGAATTTTATTACAACAGCATTATTCGTTGCGGTTTTACGCGTACTAAATGGATTTCCGAGAGTAATGTTTTCAATCGGCCGATTTTCACGAAATTTTACAGTGTGATTCCCACTCATATAAAACTGTGACAGACCAAATTTATTAAAATAGCATTATTTGTTACGGTTTTATGATGGTTCGCTTTATATGGGGTCTAGGGTAAATTATGCACCGATCTTCACGAAATTTGTTCGTATGATTTTTAGTCACTGACCCGATTTTGCTGTATTACAATCCCAAATTGCTTAGGAGAACTAGGAACAATTTGACAACAATATTTTTCTTTACTTTTGAGTTTTTCGAAAATGAGAGCGTTTTCAACAGACGGACATGGCTAAATCGACTTAAAATTACTCAATGACTCAGAAAATGTATACTTTATGGGGTCTTCTTAGATGAATATCAAAAAAGGTTCACACGGAATGATAATTTGTATGTCCTCGCCCATTGACCTACATGTGTAGGAATTGTGGTGGCGAGGAGGAGGAGAAGTCAACAGAACTCTGTAACTGCCCGGCATTCGGAGACCTAAGACTTAAGCTGTTTGGTCAAAAATCTTCATGGACAAAAACTGTCTGTCTGACATTGATTTGAATGGGATCCATTCCTTCATTGAAACATAGCTGGGTGAGATTTTCAACAGCCAGGTAACGTAGGAACATTGGGAGATGGTGTAACATGGTAACACAACTTAAACTAATAACTGGACCCACGTGAGCTGTGCTTAATTGCTGCTGCCGGTAAAACCTAACCTCACATACTCTCTTTACACAACTAGTTTTGGAGGGTATAAAAATATGCCTTTTTTATTGCTGATAACAAATACAAACGAATAATAAAGAAAGTTAATAAGAAGACGTATATCAACGAGCCATTCTCGATTATAATGATTTTTGCGACAGCACACAAGTAATTTGATAAATAAATAAAAGCAAATTTAATGTTTCATGTAATAAAAAGTGCTTATTGTCAACAGAAAATAGTCCTCCAAACCGGGAACTCCCCATACAAAAATCACGCATCCCATCAGCAAGTTTGAAGGCGATTTTTTTTAAATTTTCTTTGCACAAACCTGCTCCTTTTAGGAAACATTTTTTACTGGGGATTTAAAAGAAATATAAAACGACATTTGTTTTTTTCCTAAATTAAAGTATCCCAGATATGAAGAAAGAATCGCACATAAATGTTATGTGGTCAAAATTCGACCACCGGCGGAACCTCCTTTATTATAACCTCCCTTAAAGTACAATTCTCGACGAGGGTATCAAAGACTGGGTGCAGCCGGATATAACACATTCATACCTGTTTTTGATTGATAGATATTTTATGAAATTATGATCTGTAAAAAAGTTCCACTCTTCTGATGTATAGCATTTTTATCTAATCGTTTGCTTTATCTGCAGGCAAAAAGAAAAAAGTCTTCTTTTATTTTTAGAGTATTTTATACCCATCACCACAGATGGTAAGGGAATATTGAAAAAGATTTTCCGGAGACCCCTTATGATGGGGACCAGGTTGTTATATATTTATTTTGCGCATAGATTGAAAAACGTTTGTATTAAATATTTTTCCACAACTGGCTAAGTTGAGTAGCGAAGTTGCTTTAACGGTTTTCCAAAGACCCCAGATATGATGGGAACTAGGTTTTTATCAAGTTTGGCAACCGGTAACGATATCAATAACGTTTAAATTGAATACCGGTATTGATACTGATACCGAAACAAGTTGTTTGCATAACATATTGGTATACGTATACCGTTCCCTTAATTCCGGTTTTATACCGGTAAAATCATTTCGGTAATAAAAAATAATTGGGGGATTCACAAGGTGTCATAAAGTCATATGTCTTAAAATAATAACATGAAAAAATACGACTGTTGTGAACAGCTCCTCATAATTTAGTATGCTATTTTGAATTTAAATCAGCTGATTTAAAACAAATATAAAAAATAAATAATTAACTAACATCAAAATATTTTGTAATTATTTTCCATGAATTAATAAATTAAATTGGATCTTACCTGACTATTTTCCATTTTGCAGACGCAAATAAGAAATAAATTTTATTTTGTTTGTTTACCAAACAGCAGAGTCATAAGCCGATCTTATTTGACGCCGCAAGTGATTTCTTGCAAAAATTGCTAGCCGCAGGTCAAGTTTTGATGTTAACCGGATAAAATTATACCATCAACGGCGACGACTACAAGAACTAACGTGATACGGCTCAGCCGCTCAGCTCTGGTCTCTTCTGATTAATTACGACAGCACAATAAACATAGCAAGCAACGTTCTATTAATTTAAGACACTTTTTGTTTACAAAGCAACAACAATATTTTTAAACCATTGTTAACATGATAGCACACCTTGTGAATACCCCAAATGTAATTTTTCAAATAGAAAAAAGAAATTAAAAGTTGTAACACTATTGCTAATGAAAAATATGTTTGTTAACTTAACGCTCTATGGTTGCGACACTGTTACTGTTTTGTTACTTACTAATAGTAAGTTACTATGATAAAATAATAGAAAGTAGTAGTAGTAGTAGTAAGGTGTGATGTTTGACAGTTTGAAATACAATAGTTCAAGTATAAAAAACATTCGGTCAGCTTTCTGAAAGTCCAAATACACTTATAAAAATACTCATCAAGCATTGGGGAATTACTAGTGAAAATGTGTTTCTATGTGTGACGATGCTGTATGAAAACTCAAAACATTTAGGTATGACGGTAATTACAACCATTTGACAAGTGTATTTGGCGATTAACGGATTTAAGTTTGTTTGTATTGTGATTGTGATCCAACAAAACTATTTTTGAAGTGAATTTTAAATATATTGTGATTAGTATAACCACTATATTGTCAGCGACAAATATATTATGCTTAAATTAGTCCTCCATAGAGAACCCACAACCATTTTTTGGTTGCCTCTCAAATGTTATGGTTAAATATGACAATAATTTGTTTTTAAATTAACAATAGTATGTTCCTCTTTTCCAAGAGCAACATACTATGGTTGAAAACTAACCATGCTATTGTAAGTGATTACCAAATTTTAGTTATTATTGACCATAACATGTTCGGAAGCAACAATAATATGGTTGCGGCTTCTTGATGGAGGCCTAATTTAATCATAATGTGGTTATCGCTGACAATAATATGGTTATATTAACAATAATATGTTTTAAAATCTTTTTAAAAATAGTTTTGTTGGTGGTGACCATATTTAAACATGTTTTTCCCTGGGTGTATATATGAATATAATTATAAATATAATTTTTTTTTAACATAATTTTTTTTTTTTTTTTTTTGTTTGGCTCATTTGATTGTAATGCCGATTAATGCCGTTATAAAATTTGTTACACCGTTAAACCGATATAATTTACATCCAGTTACCGAAATCGAAATAAAAAAAGTTTAATACCGATATTCGTTTCGGTATCCAACCTTGGTTTTAAATATTTATAACACATAAAAATCGGAAAAGTTTGCTATTAAAATCCTTTACTTTTTTAAGTCTCATTAGAAGCTAATGATTTTTTTACTTCTACCTTTAGTTAACTTTGAAGAGTACTGGTGGTGAAAAATTGGTTTAAAAATAGCCGATAAATAGGTACTTTTTTCTTCCCAAAATAATGCTTTTGTTACAATAGTGCCCATACCATATGAGCTAGGAGGACCAAATATGACGCAGATATCAAAAACATAAAGAGTATTACAAATTTTAAATGAGCCAAATCGGTATTTTAGTAATTTCACCTGGCGGCAAACAAGTGTCCTTCCGAAGTATGGGTTTTCGTACGATAGTGTCCATACAAAACTTATTGAAAAGCAGGGCTTTTCAATAGTACAGTGAAGGGTATCTATTATTTTATACATCCGAATATAGCAGTTTTAGGGTTTCTTAACTATTTTTGTTAAATTTTAAAGAACTCAAACTTATTTAACATTCAATTATTTCAAAACCTTTTTAATTTTTTCTGCTGCCAAACTTTGTTATTTTATTCATTACAACTTTCAATTTCTTAACATTCTTTCGTTTTGGTCCAATTTTTTTCAAACTAAAAATAAATCACATGCTTTTCTTTTTTATTATTTTCAAATAGAAATAAACTGAAAAAAGTTTTTTTTTTAAATTTAATTTCTACAAGTATTTTACTTTTAGTTTTGCCCTTTTTAAATTTTCTTTTTGAAGGACAGTTCTTAAGATTTACAACTGTTGTATAATAAAACACTATATTTCGTTTGTTGTATATCTTTTTTAGGTTTCTGTTTTTGTCGGCTGTTAATCTTCGAAAAACTTGCAACATATTGCCATAATATTTCTTCCAAAAATAAAAATAATAATCAGAGAAAGAAGGAAAGACACAACCAAAAAGAAAAATAAATTCAATAAAGAAAAAAATTTTGTCTCTGGTGGACAAACGAATGTTGTGGGCTGCCTGGCATATGCATGACAAACTTACAAATTAATTTAAACAAAAAAAAAAAAAAAAAAACAGATGCGTTTGGAAAGATCTAGACAGGCAAGTGAGTGCACAGGGTCGACATAATTTTGTACGTTTAGTTTTCTTTCTGGTTAAGAAAAATTTTTGAATCGGTGGGCGTTTTGATTTTTTCAAACGTTTTTCAACCACAAAAATTAAATTTATGTGGATCATTAAGGTTTTGTAATAACCATTTTGACTTCTTTAATAAAATGTTTATAAATTTAATGCAAGAAATCTTCACACGATTGCAACAAATGAAAACTTTTTGCACAATGTGTGTATGGGGAAATTAAAGAGGAGTACTCCACAACATTTACTCTACTTACTGGGCTATTTAATATTTCCAGTAAATATTGAAATAAGCAAGACATTCTTTGTTTTTCTGTTTTTGCCACAAAAACTTTTAGGAAAATAAAGAAAAAGTTGAAACTACTGCGCCCCGGTAACCAATTTAAGGCTGTGTTGATATCAAATATCAAAATATCTTTTCAGGTTGTATACGTTAAAGTTGTAGACTTCTCCACAATCGTTGGCGTTTAAAAGTGTTAACAATTGATCTTTTAACGTTATACATTTTTCTATAGCGTTAGTTAAAATGCAAAGTACACTGATAGAAAAGGCGTCATAACGCTGATGTATTTTGGCATCATTTCTATGACAAGTGTCTTCGTTTTTGACCCCATGACACTTTTCATCATGGTGATGTCAACCTTAACATCACTTGGCCAAAGTGTCATCAGGGTAAAAATGAAATTATGTCATCAATGGGATGACATCGGAGCAAGGACACATTAGCATCAAATTAATGACAGTTTGTCATTAAGTCAAAGTGAGAGAATGTTATTATTTGCTTACCTGTTACCTATGTTTGTTTCACGTTTGTTGAATTACGACCTTTGTTTACAGCAGAACTCTCAATTTTTATACATTTTTGAAATTTTGACTTAGAGTGAAATTCAAATTAACTGCCTGTTTGTAAAACAGGATCTAGGCCACGTAAAAAGTCCCTATACAGTTTTTTTTTTTCAATCGGCAAATGGCTGTTATGGATAATTTATTCGTAAGCTTGATTTATTCCATATACTACACAGAAAAAATTATTTTTCCAATTCAAACAAAAAATTTGTAGAATCAAACAATTTTTTTTCTAAAATCGGTCCTACAAACAAATTTGCATATTCAAACAATTTATTTGCATTTTGTTTATTGAAAAAAAAACGCCGATTTTTTCAAACAAATAATTTTACAGAATCAAACAAAAAGTTTACTGAAATTCATATAAATTTCAAACAAATATTTTTGCTGAATCAAACAAAAAAGTTTTAGCACAAGCAATGACGCGCACACAAGCAAGCACTGTTGGCAAAGCGGCCCGGCTGGCTTTGAGACACATTTTTTTGTTGGAATAATTTTTGAACGTAGTCATATTTATACTCACAGTGTTTTTCTTTATCACTCACTGTTGCTTTATCCTTTCCTTTGCTAATGAAGAAGAAATGTAACCAAAAACGGCGGCAGACCGACTCGATATGTTTTCCGCCATCATTTTATTTTTGTATTTGATGTATTTAAACAAACTGTTTGAAAAAATTGAATACGGGATTTTGTTTTTTTTTTACCAACTTTGAAACCAACCAAAAATTTATTTTGTTTCTTATAATGTGTTTCTTCTGTTGTTTAACAAAAATGAAACGTTTTTTTACCTGCTATTGCTTTTGTTGTTTTTTTTTTTTTTACTACAAACCTCGTCACGCTATTTTATAATTTTTCTTATTGCTGTACTTTTTTAAAGCGTCCAAAAATAGAATGCATGTGTTTTTTGTTGTAGTTCTTATATTTATCATAAAGAAGTGTTGCTTACAATCAATAAAAAAATGCAAAAAGACGACAACATTAAAGAGCGTTAAATATTTCATACAAAAATAATGAAAACTTCAAACCAATAGCGCGTTTATTAAATTTTTGAATAGTTGTCCACATTTTTGTTGGTTAAATAAAAATCAAACAAAAATATTGATTGAATCAGTAAAAAAATTTGTAGAAATCAAAAAAATTGTCAAACAAGCGTTTGTTTGAAAATAATTCGGCAATAATTTTTTCTGTGTAGGCTTTTGAGATCTCAGTTAAACTAGGGTAAGTAAATCTGAAAACAGATTTTTGACGGAACAGCGTAGTTGTGCAAAAATTACATTTCGGAAGCTTAAACTTAAACCACATTTCAAGTACCCGGCCTTAGAGTAATTAAGATTAATTATTTATCACGATTTTCTTTAATTAAATCTTCAAAGAATTGTGATACAGGATATTTAGATATTTTTTTAAAAGAATTTTTAATTTTTGTTTATTTATTTTTTGAACTTAAATATTGAAGAGATTTATTTATTTTTCCGTGAATAACAATATTTCTCATCTGAAAACTAATAATGCCTGCATACAACAAAGTAGCTTTTCGTTTGAAATGCTTACAAAACTACTCAAGAGTAACTATTGCAACAGTAACAGGAAAGAAGATTGTTTGTGATAATTTTGTTTTGTGTGGCAAAGACCAGTATAACTTTGGCCCCTATAGGCAACATGAGCATCAACAGCAGCAGTAAATGGAAAACATACACAGAAGTACGGAGAGAGTATATTCATTAAACCACAGCTTCTGTGCAAACTTTGAGATACATAATTTTTAGTTGCATTAAATAAAATAAACCAAATTTGTTTGCTATTTGCTCGTCTTCATTTTGGTGGCATCTGCATCTTAAGCCTGCCAAGATGAGTGAATAATTGAAGAAGTATTTGAGTGAATGTGTGTTTGTTTAACTTTCTTGCAACAATAACTGACAGTAACCACTTTCACTGCTTTCAATATAAATCTTCTTAAAATTATATATAATTTTCCATTGGTTTTTTTTTTTGTTTGTTTTTTTTTTTTTTTTTTTTTTTGCATACAATTCAGTTTTTCTCCTGCCATTGTACAGTGGGTTGGAATTGAAATTTTAAATAACAATTAGTTATTTCTTAACGGATCGTGCTGGGGTCTATAGACTTCTCACGAGCTATGAGTTTTATGTATTCCCTTAATACATTTTTAGCTTAAGTTTGTAACGCATAAAAATACTGGTATTTTGCTGACCCAGTAATCCATTTATACCAAAAGCACAGTAGTGGAGAGGATTTTATGCGTTTGTGCTGATGTTTGTTATACCTTAAAAATACTGGTAGAAGATCCGCTTTAAATTATAACGATTGACTCAGAATCAAATTTCATGGCTGCGTCACCCTATCGCACGTAGCGCCATCCTCCACATCTTGCCCGGATTAATGACATCCATATTTGAAGCAAAAAATTAAAAATCTTAATAATCTTTAAAGAAAAAAGATCCACTGATGGATTACCACACTACGCGTTCATTAAAATCAGTATTAAAATTGTAGTGACAATAATAAGTATTGTGGTTATTTTGTTGAACTATTTATGGTTTTTAATCCAAATTTTTAATATTTTTAATTGGGCTTAAGTTCATGAAATTTAATTATTATTAAATTATTTTTATGAAGAAAGGAATTTTACAAAATGAAAATCAATCAAAATTGTTATTGATAATCTTTCATTCTTGACGTGGCTCGGGCTCGAACCCTGGCCGGCAGGTTACCATGACATGTTTCGATCGCAACCACTCGATCTCCTCAGATGGATTTGCCGTCTTACACTCGCAGCCATCGACGACTGCTGACGTCACTAGTCAAACATCAATCCTTAAACCAAATTGTATTTTAACATTTGGTAGATCGAAATTTGCTTTCCTGAATGATTATCCATTTTAATTGATTTTACATGTTTTTTCCTTTACTTCTGTTTTTTCGTACTTTCGTCAAGAATTTTTCTTGAAGTCCAAGTACATTTTTTTGTTTTTTCACTTTGTCTTTCTCTTTTCTGTTGACCTTTTTCAGCACAACTTGAAGGACAAATGTACACATAGAGCTCGTGCCTTAGCTTTAACAATAATTAGTATTGTGGTTATTTTGTTGAACTATTTATGGTTTTTAATCCAAATTTTTAATATTTTTAATTAGGCTTAAGTTCATGAAATTTAATTTTTATTAAATTATTTTTATGAAGAAAGGAATTTTACAACATGAAAATCAATCAAAATTGTTATTGATAATCTTTCATTCTTGACGTGGCTTGGGCTCGAACCCTGGCCGACAAGTTACCATGACATGTTTCGATCGCAACCACTCGATCTCCTCAGATGGATTTGCCGTCTTACACTCGCAGCCATCGACGACTGCTGGCGTCACTAGTCAAACATCAATCCTTAAACCAAATTGTATTTTAACATTTGGTAGATCGAAATTTGCTTTCCTGAATGATTATCCATTTTAATTGATTTTACATGTTTTTTCCTTTACTTCTGTTTTTTCGTACTTTCGTCAAGAATTTTTCTTGAAGTCCAAGTTCATTTTTTTGTTTTTTCACTTTGTCTTTCTCTTTTCTGTTGACCTCAGCATATGCAAAGAATGCATAGACGCTTCGAACACATGAAGTAAAATTACTTTCTACTTTCAAAAAGTGCCAAACGCATAGAACACGTGTTGTCGAGCTCCAGCCTAACCCTCACTAAATGGTGCATTTTTCTTTTATTATTAAGATTTTTGTATGACGTGCTAAATTCCCAATTATCCATATTTGATAAATACACTGAAATTTATTGTTGAGGGAAAGCTAACTTCTATGCGCATTTCACTGGTTGCTTAGGCCAGATCATCAGGAAACCTTTTCCAAAGATTTTAGAAAAGCTAAAGATATTATACAAATAAATCCCTAAAGCGAATAAGAATTTTAAACACTCAAAGTCTTGCTTGTAACAATATCAAAGCTCAAACAAAACACCAACAATAAACAGTGAGTTTATCTCTTCTTACATCCCCCCTACAATTGGTTGGGTTCCTTCCGACTCGAATTGTAGTTGTAAGTGGGGTAAAAAGAAAAAACAAAATTAAAAAACAAATTGTTTCATTCTATTGTCTTCGCAAGAAAACAACAAAAAAAAACCAATTTGGCAATTCAGTTTTCTGCACGGGCACATGCAAGTATATTATCAAAGTTAGTATTATCAAAGTTATATGGTAAAAGTGTTTGAAAAAAATTAGCTTGTGACTTAACACTATTTTGCCATAAAAAAAAGATGGCAAATATTTTAAGTAAGCTTGTATAATTTGTTAGGTAGCGTTGGATGGTTTGAATTCTTTAAAACTTTTAATTTATTATTTTTACTTGGTTTTTTTAGCATTCTGTGAACAAGATTTGAGGAATTAATTATGAGTAACAATACAATCGAATAAACATTAACACTCAATAAAGGGCACGTATGCAAGTGCGAAGCAGAAAATGGACATCACATACAGGATATTGTTTTTCAAACCTAAATGAAAACAATTCCCCAACAATATTTGTCCAATTCACAAGATCTTTCGCATGGCTTATCGTTTAAAAAAATACCTCGCTGCTTTGTCGTAATGCTAAATGTCTAAAATGGAAAATATCAATTTAATGTGCACATTGCCAATTCACTTTGAGTTAACTATAGCGGTTTTCACCCTTGAAAGTAAAGTTCCTTGTAGACCTTGTGAATCTTATTAATTTAGTTAAAGTACGAAGATTTATAACAATGCAACAACAAAACTTATTAGACTGAAATTTACTACGCCGCGGTTGAAAAATCCAACGAAAAGCTGTAGTAAACACGTTTGTTAAATAACCCAGAATAAAACAGTTGAAGAAACTAGCCCTCACTCAGCAACTTCATTAATTTACAATACTAACGAAAAAGACAATCACGCTTTGTAGTATAAAATCGTATTTTTTTTTTTTTTTTTTTTTTTGCTTTACTAAAAACTAAAAAGTATTTTGGCTAACTATGAAAGTTATATTGCCAGGGTATCACACGAATAAAATTTTTGGCTTACCAATTTAGGTCAACCACAAGACCTCGTTCGACCTTAACCTTCGTATAGGAAGGCGAGAGCTTCCAGAATCCGTTCCGGAATATTTTTTAAAAAACGTCTGAGTAATATTTGGTTCTTCACCAGTCACATTGAATTATTAATGGTTCTCCGCCAGACAAAACCTTAAATTGAGGTTAAAAACGATTGCACAAAATCAATGGTTACAACCGCAAAAACCGTAACTCGGTACAGTTATACGACGCCAAGCCATTAACCATTGCGGGGTGACCCCGCAAAACGCACGAAAAGCAGACAAACAAGAACGACCTGATTGTCCTTTAAAAAAAATGGCAACGAGCGCGAGCTGCTTCTCCACTCAGAGCAGTTTTACGAGTGTAAAATTGTATTAAGTAAAGCAGAGTTGTAAACTTAACTACCCGTCTCCACCATCCATTAACTTGGTAAGAACAACATGTCGCGCATGAATTCTACTCGTGTAGACTGTTCATGTTCATGTTTCGTCCATGTGCTGCCATCGTTGCCTTAACATTCGTATTTGCATCCATGTGCGCCATGATGTTATCCATACAGTGAATTTTCTGTATACAACCAAACGCACAACAACAAAAATTGTGGTCAATCAGAACATGCACATCAACAAGTTTTCGCCACATACAAGAACATGAACAAATTAATACCGTTGCTCTGCCCGCGTTATGGTCATGTCATGTTCTAATCGAAAGCGCATGGAGACGTGGGGTAATGCAAAGGGCGAAAACCGCTTATTTAAGAAGATCAGCAATTTTATTTTTGCCTAGAAATAAAAAAATATGAAAAATAAAACTAGAAAAAGCAAATTAATTGTTTTTTGTTTGATTTTCTACTTCACTGTTGGTTTTGTTTATTTCATCTTCTTCTTTAATAAAATTTGTCATTCACATTGTTCGAAATTACGAAATTATATCAGGTATGGGAGTTTAAATTTGATGTAAAATGGCAATACATTTTTTAATAAGCAATTTTAGTTAATTTTTTTAGCTGTTTTTTTATAAAACCTGCTGTTTATTGCTTCTTTTACAATGGTGTTTCTTTTTTTGGATTTTTTTGTTTAAAATTCCCATTTTTGTATCAAAAACTTCGTATGTTACTACCAAGGCGAATCCCTCTATAAAAGTGAATTCGCCTTCGTTACTACCTTTTTGCAACTCTGTTTTCATTTTAAAAACAATTAACTAAAATCGACGTAGGCTGTTAAAAATATAAATAAATAAAAAAGTTAAAAAAATGCCGAAAGAGAAAAGTAATAGAAATTTATTATTAAAAATGGTAAAAACATATGAAGCAGCAGTCTTTAAAATTTAAGAAAATTTTCTCTTTTGCAATATATGCTGCTGCAAAATAAATTGTTCGAAAAAGTCAAATGTGGATCAACATACAAGATGTGGGAAACACCAATTGGCGTCTTCTAAGCAAGAGAACCATCCACAGAAACTAATTACGGAATATCCAGTGACTCCAACTGCCACAACATTTCAAAAGGGTTTTTGTAAAGCATATGCTAACAATATTGTTAGAATCCAATATACCAATAAAAAAAAGTTAGTTCTCCCAGTTTCAAAAATTGCATTGAGAAATATTCTCAAATGTCGGTTCCGTCTGAAACTTGCATTCGCCAGAAATACATACCAGAATTGTATAGGGAATCTATAGAAAAAATGCGTCAAGCAGCCAAAGACAAGACAAGACAAGACAAAAGCGCATCTATTGCAGTATTTTGTAATGATTCGTAACAAATATTGTGGCCAGATGATAAAGTAGAAAATAAATCGAGTTTAGATTTGATATTAATTTTCTGTATTAAGGTATAAAATATAACAATGTGTTACTTGTAGTAGCGGATGCTAAGTGGAATATCTTCTCTAAAGGCAATGTATCCGAAAATGCTTCAGTTAACATGTTTTGCACATGGTATCCATCGATAAGATGAATTCATTCGTTAGAAGCGTCAATGTACTTCGCTGAACATCTTGAAGAATGTAAAGCCGTTGTTTTAGAACTTGACAGTCAAGATGCCGACTCAATCCAAAAAAAAATGTTAAAACTCCGAACTAAGTTCTTAACTTGCATTTCTAAAATACAATTTTGCAAACATTTTGGTTGCTATAAAAAAATTGCAAACTGCGGGTTTATTAATTTTAGAGAGCACTAATGCTTTATCGACAGTTTTTGACGGACTATGAAAGATCGAGGACCAACAATATAAAAAGAAATTTGAGAATGTATAAAAAAGAAATCCCGGATATCAGCAGTTTTTGTTTTAAAAGATGAATATGTAAAAAGTTTGTCCTCTAAAGAAATTCTCAAATTTAAATTTGCACCGTCAACCTCCGACGCTTTTAACAGATCGACGTAGAAAATTATAATTTGAAAACATAAAAGCCCACATGATAGTATATTGTAATAATTTTGATGATGTGGAAGAATTAGAATAAAACATTTTTTAGTGCTTTTTTATTGCTGTTTTATCAATTTCTTTTTGCTGTAAAAGAATTGAATATTGCTTTTTTTTGTCTTCTCTGGTTATAAGATACAAAAAATGCTGACGAAGGCCGTAGCCGGCCAGAAAATGCATTACATTCTTATAGTTGTATACATTTTCTGTACAATTTACAACATTGCTAGCCAAAGGATAGCTAAAGTAAGCTTCGTAACAGAAATATACAAACGAAAATTCTGATAGTGCATAGAAAATATTCCTGGGAACTAATAAAGTATAAATCTTTTAAAATTGTAATTTGACTTAGAAAACACATTCGAATTAATATGAAATGTATATTATAAATGTTACTCACCATGAGAAATTAATTTCCAGATTCTATTTGTTAAAATAGTTTAAAAAATAAATTGAAATGAATTAAACATTATAAATTATTCAGAAGAATTTAATTTGTGGTGATAGCCATCACATTCTAAAAATATTTTTTCAAATTAACCAAACAAATCGAACATTACCAGGCCTGGCATAGCAAGAACGTTATTCAAAACAGATACAAATCAATCGTATAATGACACAACACTTTTGAAATGAAATGAAAATTACCAACAACAAAAATACAACATTGTATAATTATACGATTATATAACATATACGACGATAATTTGAGCTTGCGAAAAGGACAACTTTAATAAAAAAAAAAACGAATAATAATCGCATAAATAATTAAAAATGAGTTGAGACTCAAAACATCAGATATGATGTATGGGGGCCGTGGTTTACAACTTTAGCCCCCATAGAATTGATCATGGAAAAGTTTATGAACTCAAAAACATCTCTAATATGATTTTCTAAACATATCATCATTCTCTAGCCACTGTGCACTGCAATAGTTGATGGGTTGCTTGTATGTTGTTTCAGAGAAAATAAATTTGGGCTGCAACTGAAAATCAGACGGTTCCATACAAGAATACATTTAAAGATTTAATTTCAGTCTTTGTTGTACTGTTACTATTATTATATGTTGTTATTTTTATTTTATTTATTTTTTTGTTATTTTACTTAATTTATTAAGCCGTTTTTAGTAATAAACTGTATAAAAATTGCAAAAAAAAAAAATGCACAACAAAAATTAATTTTCAGTTTAACTAGCTGCTGCTGCTGCAACAACTACTTAGTTGTATTTGATTTAAAGTGAGTTATGACTGACGGTCTGACACTGTTACTGTGTAAAGACTTGTTAAAGTGCAAAATTGGCAGAAATTTTTCCTAATACTATTGAGAATATTATACTCTATTCATTTTTTTGTTTGATTATCAAATATCTAATTAAAAAAAAAATCTCTTGTTAGAAAGGAAAATATTTTTATTACGACATCAACAGTTTTCATTTAATTCCGCATGCCAAAGATTTTCTTTTTTGATGAGTTGATGATGATGATGAGTATGTGAAAATTTTTTTTCTTTTTCTTGAATTTTCTTATGAAATTGTGTTTCATATTACTTAAGATATTATGATTTTATTAAAGAGTATTGGAATTATGTTAATACGTATGATTTTTTATAAATATTATGAGAAAATAGTTTGAACTTTTGTGATCTTAATAGAGGAGGTCGTTCAAATGCTTTTAGTGGGATTTGTTTAATGGCTACAAGTTTTAATGGTAGATGAGCGGATGTCGGAATTACGGTTTAAATTACGTAGCATATTTAAATAAAGTTGTGTTAAATTTTTATGAGCCAAATGAAAATTAATAAGAACGCAATCTTTGGCACAGATCTTTGATATGCTCCATTAAGAAATGCAATGAGAGCGTTGGTGATGTTTATGTGTAATCTGTGATAAAAATTAAAAATCAGTAGCGGTTTTCACTCTTTTTGTTAAGTTTATGAATATGTGCCCATGCTCTGTAACTCTCGCGTGGAGAAAGTTTTCGATTGAAATGTGTGAAATGAAACAAAAATGCCATAAATTGAAACAAACAGCTGTTTTTCTGACTTAACTGTGTTTATAACTTTTTTTTGGCGAGTACAAGCTGTCACGTAAGGAAATTACTTGCCAATTTACAGAAAAACTGTTTCTGTAACATTTTGGTGAGAAAAGTTCCCGCTTTGAACTGTCAAATAAACTCACGAATAAAAATGGGGCGAGAAAAAATTTTAACACTAAAAAACAATTAAAAATGCAAAATGCAAAGAATAATAATATTTTATTCTTGGCACATTTCTCATTGTTTTATTATTTTGCTTTTAACATTTTTATAAAATATACGAATGTCTTCAAAGCTCGTTTGCAAAAAACAAACATTAAAGTCGCACTTTACACAATTTGGCATAGCCGACGGTTGTGTTTTCGCCGCCGTCGTTGAAAAATTTTCAATTTAAGTAAATTTTGGTCGCCGTCAACGATATGTGTTACTGGCGTTCTGAACGTCTGCAATGTCACATCGGCTTCGAGTGCAATATTATGACATTTATAACGTAACGACGTAATCTCTTTTGATAGTTTTCGACATGAGTTACAGACACACATTTTTCTCACTTTTCGAGAAACGATGGAATACTTTGTTTCACATCTTTTCGATGCAAGAAGTTCTCACTAAAGTTACAGAACATAGGTACTGGTTTATTTACTACGATTTTACAAGCGCAAGTGTATTTTTCGTATGTTTTAGGTTAGGTTAGGTTCCATGGGCAGCCATCAAAACACAGCTCACTTGGGTCCTTCAATGGTCCCTTTGTGATACCCGGCGCCAATGCCCATCCCTTAGAGCAGTTACTCAGATGGCGTCACTGCAAGTTCCAACCACTTCGTCTTCCTGGTGAAGAGAAGGAGCGATTTTAGTTCCATCATGGACAGATCCCCCAAGCAGGAAAACACCGGTTCCCCAAGGTATTCTTCCCTAATGCCCCGCAATCCAGGGCAATGACAAAGGAAGTGGAGCACAGTCTCCTCTTCCTCCTCGTTCTGACAACTCCTACAGTAGTCGTTAAATTCCAGACCCATTCTTGCAGCATGAGTCCCCACCGGCCAGTGTCCAGTCAAAACCGATATCACCGTCCTAATCTGGTTCCTGTTGAAACCAGGTAGAGAGCTAGTTCTCCGTTCATCATATCCAGGCCAAAGGATCCTGGATATAAAGCAGGTGGACTCACAGGTCCACCGCATCTGCGCAACTCTATACGACTCGCGCCTGATAAGTAGTTTACAGTGAGCCATTGGAAGACCAACAAATTGATCGATGAATACGTCATCCATGCGACCACCTTGTCTGGCCAGCCCATCTGCCACTAGATTACCCGGACACTCCGAGTGACCCGGTATCCATATAAGCGTTACCCTTGAATGTTTCGCAATCTCATCCAAAGACATCCGACATTCTACAGTTAACCTAGATGTCGTGTAGACACCCGCTAAGAAAGCAAGGGCAGCCTTGCTGTCAGTAAATATACGTATATCTCCCGATATGCGATGATACCTCAGCAAGTTTGCTGCCCGCCTTATAGCCGAGATTTCCGCCTGCAGGACACTACATCCATCCGGCAGACGAAAGGAAACCTTCACATCCAGTTCCTCTATGAAGAAACCTCCGCCAACCCTCTCACCTTTCCTCGAACCATCATTATAAACCCCTAGGGTTGGTTCTCGGAAAGTATCCGACAGCACGTTGCCGTGCGCCACTTGTGTCACGAACCCCGCACCAAAGAACGGCACCGGGGTGCAGTAATCCACTCTGTCAGGGACAATCGTACCTCTGATTATCCTGGCGTGTCCATAGTCACGGGTCGACCAGCCGTTCGCCGCGTGTAGCCAACGTATGTTTTGCAAATGAATGGTTCATCTGATTTTTGTTTTGGTTTTCATAAGTTTGAATGCGAAACGTTTAGCTGCTATATTCTGGTTAATTTAACACGCTTTTTGAGTGATTTTTTAACCACAACGTAGTAAACTATAATTTAATACAGTTTGTTGTTGGTGTATTCTAACAAGATTTACGAGATCTACTTTACTAAAAAGAGTGATACCGCTTACGTTTTTAAAATCTGACATCATAATTTTCAGTGGCATAAAACTAACCTGGAACATCATTAAACGCATGAACACAAATTTTGATGGTGTGATTTTTTGTTATCTAAAGCAAGATTACCTGTACCTTGATTTCAAAGTATTAGTCGCAACGAGATCATTCTTTTAAATTGTATACATACACTATTCAGGACCAAAGCCATTATCGCGGCGGCGTGAAATAACCCCCCACGAAATAAGTCCCCAAAAAAATTATGAAATAATTCCCCAATTTTTGGCGTCTTATTTCATATGAAATAAACCCCCAATTTTAAAATGAAATGAAACCTCAACGAAATGAAATAACAACCCAAATCAAAATGAAATAAATCCCCAAAAATTTAGGAGTTATTTCATTTAAAATAATTCCCAATTCCTGAAATGAAATAAATCCCCATGTTCGTCCCTTTTTGCTGGTAAAAAAACCAAACATTTTTTACAAAAACAAAATACACATACGAAAAAAAACAAAAAGCCAGTAAAATAATTTTAATCAAACAAAACATAACGACCGCTTTGCGCGAAATTATCGTATAAGGGCATTTCCTGAGGTCACGAACGTACGTTTGTACGCTTTTAATGTACAAATAATATAGAAAACAAAACTTTTCCTAGCATTTTTTTTCGATTCGATAGCATTTAGGTAGCTCTATGTTTAGTGCAAAAGATGGAATTCATCGAGTTTAAGTTTTCATAATAAGGGCTAAAAAATCAGATCAAGTTAAACTCTCTTTTTGGTTTAAAATGTGTTTAAACCAGCAAATCTATAATTCAGTAAACATTTAAACAATCTCTAAACCCATAAAATTGGGCGTTTAAACTACCAATACAGACCATATGAATTTAGACAACATTTATCGTAGTGCTGCCACATTATTATTATTTGCACTACATATATAATATGGGGTACTGATTTACAGCAGTTAAGTTTAAACTACATTTAAATTTAAGTTAAGTTCAACTAAACCAACGTTTAAACATTTATTGATTTATTAGCCATACGAGTTATAAACGTGTGGTCACGAACGTACGCAAAATAGAAGTCAACTTTGGCTGACAGTAGTGAAATGTAAAAATCTGCGCAATGGAACGGAATATTCAAAAGTGATTAATTTATTTTAAAAGTGTATTAATGTAGGTCTTCATCCAGTATTTACAAAATAAAATATCTCCCTTGGTTTTTATTTAATTGGCTTATGTACCGGTCGCGAACGTACGGATCGCGAACGTACGATTTTACCATATGTTTTTTTATTGTTATCAACAGGCATTTTTCGATAAATGTCTTCAAATTATGTAAACATTACATATTTTTTGCATGCAAAATAAGTATATGAAAATGTTTTTAGAAGTAGAAAATACTGAAAAATATAAAATTTTCCAGTTTTCAGCCGAATTTCCTTAAGTAAAACAGCTGAGATTTGCTTTGAAACCATTCTTTTATAAGAACAAAGACTTTTTTTATAATACAGTCAAATCCCGATAATCGTAATTCCCGATAATTCGTAATAAACTGTCGGTCCCTTGAAAAAATCTCGTTAATTCGTAAAACTTCCATACATTTTGGTCCCCTCGCTTATTCGTAATTTTTTTTCAAATAAAATCTTCTTTACCTCTTATAAATCGTAATTGCTTGCTAACTACCACTTATAATTCGTAAAAAAAACAACAGAAACATGGAAAGAATGATTTTTTGTTTACCACTATTTTATTTTTGCGTGGGTTTTTGCTTGTGTATGGGGTTTATTTTCTTAAGATCAGTTTGATCAGTTTATTACATGAATAATTTTTGTATATTTTATTTTTAACAATTGTTTTTTATGTTTTTTTTATAATTTTAGTGAATAAATTGAAAAACCCCGATTATTCGTATTTATTTTATTTTAACCCCGTTAAATCGAAACCCCGCTAAATCGAAAACCCCTATAATTCGTAAGTAATGGCCGGTCCCTTGCTATTACGAATTATCGGGATTCTACTGTAATAAACAATAAAAGACGATGATAATCAACATTTTATTTTTTCATCCTGGTGACCATTCTGGGGAAATGCCCATATGCCAATTTTTTGAAATTGAGTGTTTGATGCAATCTTGTTCTACATTCAAAGAGACGTCACCTGACAAAATATGGTAGGCGAATTCGTCTTCATTGCTCCAAAAATTTAATGTAAGTATATTTTCATTTTGATATTGCAAGCGAAAGCAGAGAAAAGTAGAAAAATGGCTGTCCTGTAAAATTTGGTTTCTGTAACATACGATAATTTCGCGCAAAGGGGTCGATATATACAATACACACACAAGTTGTCCGTGCTGCGGTCGTTGCTAAAATTTTTTGTTTGTTCATTTCTATATCAATATAAAAAAAAACAAACATTATAGATCATTAAAATATAATGCTTGTTTACAGTATCAGTACAATTGTTCTGTTTCTTAAAAAAGAACAGAACAGAACAGAACAGAAAAATGTTCGGATCTTTCTTGTAAATAGGTTTGAACGGTATTAAGGGCTGTGTTCTAGACGAACACAAACACTAAAAAAATAGATACGCAAAATAATGTTCTGTTTATTTGCGAACACTGATTTGAACAGTTAGTCGCCCAAAATTATGCGATTAATCGAAAAACGGTTAATCGTTTGAGTACCCTAGTTTAGAATTAATCTTTTAAAGTGTTACAAAAATATGCACAAACTCATAATACCGTCTCCACTATTGTGGTGTACTTAAAAAAAATCTTTGGCAATACGATAATTCAAACTTAATGGCAGTTCATATTGAATTAACTTCAAAAGTTAAACAATAAACTTTTTTTTACAGATTTTATGTGTACAAAATTACATTGATATTAACCATCTTGTTAGTAGATTAGATAATACTTATTACAAAAGAAAAAGAACAGTTTTTTTAATTTCTATAATTTATTTGCGAATTTTAAATTCAGTTAATTTTTAATTTATTTAAATTACTGTTTTAAAATAATCATATGCAGCAATTCACATTTTCTCCTTTCTTTACTTTCTTTAACAGTTACAATACATTTTCCACATTTCCACACATATTTAAAGTGGAATTTGCTTTTATAACGCATGCGCAACAATTAATTGGACTGAGCTGAGTTTGAAACTGAATGGAATTGTATGGAATGGGTAAGTGATTCAATAGTTAGTTACATGCCGCTATACTTAGACTTTATAATAAGTTTCACTTGTATTGTTTATAAAATTTTATGTGATTATTAGAATATTTGTTGCCGCACTTTTTACATGTAACTTCTCAGACTATACGAAACTATGAGTTGGGTTAACAAACAAATCAGTTACTTAATTTACTTACCCTTTCCTCGTTGTTATGTGGAATGTGAGTGAAAATGATGAAGTAAACTGAAATTGAAAAGAATTACGTAAAAATTATATTAAAAATTTGTTTGTTAAATAAATTTGTAGAAAAAGTTACGTTTGAAACGAACAAAGAACTCTTTTAAATTTTACAAAATCCATTTAAAAAGTCATTTTCGTTTTTGTTTGGGAGCAAAAACCTTATTAACCGATCGATCAGTTTTCGTTATTTGAAAACTCAAACGACAAAAACATGTTTTGCAATTTAAAATTAAAAAAAAGTCTTGTGTTTATAAATTGCAATAAATTTCCAAATAATTTCAAGTCAATATTGTCAGCAACAGACTGCCGACTGCACTCCCTGTGCAGTCTTGAAACCAGAGTCATAAACTAAATTTGCAAATTATGCAAAATAAATACAAACAGAGAAAAAAAACATTATTGAAAAATGAATAATGAAACAAAATTAAGAAACTTCAAACGTCAATTGACCTGAATTCAACGCACGTAAAAGTATTTAAAGAAGTTTTTTTTCAAGTATTTTTGCAAGACAAAGCTAAGAGATTATAAAATCGAAATGACATAAAGCCAAAATCAATTTATTTAAGCTGTAAATACTAAAATAAATTAAATGCAAGGGGTTTTTTTTTTGAAAAAGCTTTTAGTTATTGGCAGTTTTGCTAAAATTTAAAGCTTTGCATATTTAAACGTTTTATTTGTTTTTCGGTGGATGTAATTAAGACAAGGTTTCAAAGAATATTTTGTAATCAGATTCCATTTGAAGATTATATTCGCTTGAGGTTTTGAATGCCAGTACGAGTATTTTTTAGTTTGATTGGTATTTAATAGAGAACTTAAATTGCAAAATAGCATTTAAGTTGTTTCGACATTAAACGAATAAATCAATATTGAATTGGTGTGGAAATAGATTTTTCACGTTCTGTTTTCGTCAAGTTAGTTAGACCCCAAGGCGAATTCATGACCGTATTAGACTAACGGCTGCCAGATTTGACGATTTTTGGTTCCAAAAAGGGTGACTTGACAATTTGACGATTTATGCCCTAAATTTGACAATTTTTTTAATTAAAAACTTTGTTCTTATATCCAAAACTTTTTAAAAACTTCTTGGATACTTTCGTTAATTTGCTTGACAGTAATTGTCCCTGGTAAGCAGTTCATGATCAAATCAGTGTTCGAAAATAAACAGAACATTATTAAGCGTTCGCTTCACACGCCCAGGAACGATATCTTTTCTTTTAGTGTTTGTGTAGACGAACACAACACTTAATACTGTTCGCAACTATTATCAAGAAAGAGCCGAACATTGTATAGTGTTCTGTTCTTCGTTAAAAAACAGAACAATTGTAGTGATACTGTAGACAAACATTACATTTTAATGTTATATAATGTTTCTTTTTATACCCACACCACAATAGTGGAGAGGGTATTATGCATTTATGCTGATGTGTGTAACACCTTAAAATATTGGTCCTAGACCCACCTTAATGTATACCGTAAAGTAGAAAGTGATTCTGAGTCGAACTAACGAAGTCCGTCCGGCTGGCTGGCTGTCGATGTTACCTTGTGCGCAAAGTACAGATCGCAATTTTGGAGATGATTTGGTAAAATTTGGGACATAGGTTCTTATTGGCACAAGGACTAAGCCTATTGAAAATGGGCCGAATCGTAGGGCCACGAGGGAAGATAGGGGGAAATTTCTTCCTCCCAGAAACTATCAAGCCGATTTTAATGAAATCTAAAACATAGATAGAACCATATCTATATGGACATCATATGGCCGGGCTTGACCGACTATACTTTCTTACTTGTTTTACATTGATAAAGAAATGAACAAACAAAAACTTTAAGCAACGATCGCAGCTTGTGTGTTTATTGTGTATATGTTTTGTGTGTGTAAAAAACAGCAGAAACGAACGAACATTAATGAGCCGAACCGAACACATTGAAGTTTGATGTTCTCATCTTTTCGTTGAGTTGGATAAGAACAGTATAATTTTTGTGTTCGAAAGAAGAAAAACAGAAAAACGTTATTTTTTAATGATTTGCTACACAAACACTATTAGCGTTTGTGTTTTTCACAAATCTTTCAAACCGAACACTAAGGAGCGATATTTAGTGTTTATTTTCGAACACTGGTTTTAAATATCTGGGTGTTATAATAAACAGCAAAAACGACTTGCAACTGCAAGTAGCCCAAAGAACTTTTTATGCAGCCTAAATATCTTTTTAATTCGCGACAATTACCACGAGCACTTAACATGAGGACAGTAGTTTAACCTGCATTTATATTTAGCTGCGAAACATGGTCCTTGACGATGTCGGATAAAATGAAGCTGTAAGTTTTTGAAAGAAAAATAATACGAAAAACTGTGGCTCAAAGCGGGATGATGAAGCTGATTTTTTTTTAACAGAAGTAACAAAGAAATCGAAACAATACTTAGCGGTAAAGACGTAGTCTCATTTATCAGGGAACAAAGAGTCAGCTGGGTTATGCTTCAAGATATCAGATCACGGAGCATAAAAAAGAATTTTAAACGCAGCACAATACAAAACTGGACGCAGAGTAGAAACCTTCATGAATGCCATTATGAATTTGAATGAATTGCTTGAATGAATGAATGATTGAATTGTTTAAATGCATGAATGAGAGGTGCTTGTTTCTCTCATGTGTTTGTTAATTGTTTTTTGTGTATGCTAAAAAGGCAGATACACAAATTTTTTTTTTTTTAGAGGATGTTTTTTTCAGCTGCAGTCAAAGTAGAAAAACTGCCGTTTCTTCCACTTCTTCATCTAACATTGGCCAAAAAAAACTGTTGCTTTTACTTCTGATTCATTAAATGTAAACAGTCACTGTCAAACCAACTCAAAAAGCGAAAAGTTTTACAGAAATTTTGATTTTTTGTTCAACAGTTTTTGGTTTCGACTGCAGTTTTTTAACCCCTGTTCTTTTGTATTGATTTGCTATGAATGAATCATTCATGCAGGTCTCTAACGCAGAGGCAAACCCAGAACTAGATGGCATAATGGAGTAGAAGATGGCTGCAGAATAACAAACACCAATTGTTGGAGACAAGTAGCTCAAGACAGATCCGAATGGAAGAAGAAAGGGAACAAGGTAGAGGCCCACAACGGGCTGTAAAACCAAAGATGATGATGATTTTAAATTGTGTATTTTTTAGATACAGTTATTTATTAACTTCATAACTCGCCTTTGGGGAATTAGAAGAATTTTTGCACCAACATTAATTTCGCTTAATAGTTTTAATTGTTTTTATTAAAGGCTTTGTATTTTTTATTATTTAGATTTATGTTTCTTTATATTTTACATAAAAAAATTTAAATTCTAGAAATATGTTAACAACTCAAAAAGCCAAGGTAAACCACAATAATTTTTGTTATTGTATTGTTTTAAAAAACAAGATTAGTTTCATTTAAATTAAATAAAATTGTTGGCAATAAATTCTGTAAATGTTAAAGTAAATTATAGTAATCATAACAATTTGCAAATGGCACAGAAAAAAAATAAATACATTTTTATTTGAAAGAATCTGGATTTAAAAAAAAAAACAGTTGAAAGCAGCATAAAACTAAGTACACGAAAAATAACAGCTACACATTACCTTAGTAATTACTTAATAAGGGGTATTTATTATATTTAAATTACTTTAGTTGTTCTTAATCAAAACTCTTCATATTGTTTATAAATGAGAAGAAATTAAAGAAAAATTATAGGTAATCGTTGCAAATCGCAAAAATTAAAACTGCTACTCATTACCTTCTGCATTACTTTTACTAAATGTGTATGTTTTAAGGAAATTAAGAATTTTTTTCTAACCGAATTCAATTAAAACCTTAATTGTTATTTTAATTATATAAATTGCTTTGAAATTTCTACATTTCCCGTGATTTTTTTTTACCATCTGAAACAATAATCATGTTTATATCTCTGCTTTATAGCGCCAGATTGTAATTTTATGTTTTTCTTAAGTTTAACCGCATTAAGAATTTTTTTCCATACAATTACAATTAAATAAACACTTGCATTTGTTGTATATCTATTTTTAATAATTTTATTATTTAAAAAATATTTTTCCGCACTAAATAATTATTCATAATGCAGGTGAGTTGTAGTTATTTTCGTGTGAGTTTTTATTCTTGAAAATACTTCTATGAACGTGTAAATTTTTATAGTGAAACAACAAAAATGTTAAACAGAAAAATAAACAGAATTACAATGTTAAACACACCTTTAATTCAAATGAAAAATATTATGTATAATTAAATATTAGCAAAAACACAACTTAACAAATGCAATAAACGCTAAAATTTAAAGTTTAATAGTATTTTAAATGAACTAAGTTGGTTAGCGATCCCACTTAAACAAGTAAGAATGCTGTATGCGGCTTTGCCGAGTCTTATACACCCTTCACCATAAACCGATACGAAGAGAAGGTTTAATATCTATATTATTATTATTTAAGGGTCAAACGAACTGTCATGTTGCACTTATTTTTTTACATTGATTATCAGTATACGCTGGTCAATCATCATTTATTGATACACACAGAAAAATGTTTCCAAAATTGTTCACCAATTAAAGCGTGAATCAAAAATAAAATCAGTTTTAATTAAAAATTTAATCAAGTGCATTTAAAGTTTAATCAAGTGAATTAAACGTTTAATCAATTGATACTATTAATTTGTTTACTGGTGCAAATTTAATTAATTTTTTAATTAATATTACAAATTTTTTAATTGAAATCAATGTTTATTTTTTCTGTGCCCGCTTGAACAACGCAACTTAATTGTTTAAATTAGAAGTGGGCACAACTAAAACTGTGCTTGTATTGATGCTTATTAGTATTAGTGAGATGGCACCCTGCCGTCAAATGAGTAGCTAACTACAAAAAAGCCAACTTTAAGTTAGCTTGTATAGACTAACTTAAAGCCAACTACTAAGCAATGGAAAATTTACATTAACCAAAGTGTATACAACCACTGTGTATTTTAAGTAGAGAGAGCCAAATCGATTGGCAAGGAAACGGCTCCAAGACCCACAAAAGATTTAATTATTTAGGGGCATTATTACAATATACGGAGTAGAAATTGGTAATCGGTAATGGCCAGGTTATAGTATAATTAAAACGTTAAATAAAATAGCTAAATACAATTTTAATAAAATAGTTAATTTAAAAAACCAACTTAAAGCTAACTTAAAGTAGTAAGTTTATGGCTAGCTACAAAAAGTTAACTTTAAGTTAACGGCTAGGTAACTAACTTTAAAGTTAACTGAAAGTAATGCAGAGTCGGACAATTGTCTACTTCCAAGGACATCGCAATGTTATGATAATTAGTTAATTCCATATAAAAGTAATGCAAGTGTCAACCACCACTACTTGAGAAATAGTTAGCTTTCAGTTAATTTAAAGTTAACTGAATCTCCGACAGGGCAGAAGTACCCACCAACCACAAAGCCAAGCATTTGAAATAAATGGTGCATTATATTTCCTTATTTTATATTTTACGCATTTAAAGTAATATAAAACCTTTTTTAATAGTTTAAATTGTAGAGATTTAAAATGAAACACGTGCGTTTGCTGGGTAAATTCTCTTGAAAAAAAAATACAAAAAATATAAGAAAATTTGTGAGCATCCGCTTCATGTGCATTCGACGCTGTCTCATCAAAAACTTAATTAAAGAGGCTAAGAATACGCACAATTGTGCTATAGAGCGCCCACCATTGGTTTAAATTCACTTTTGTAACCAGTTATCGAACTTATAGATTACTTTGTGATTCAATTCTTGGTTTATCGGAATATTTGATAAACAAAATTGCCGCATATGGAGTAATACCGTTCCACAAAAGCCCCTACAGACTTCATAACATCCACAAAATTTACTGTTTAGTGCGTTTTACACGCTGGATTCCTTATCGAACCTTATCTCTTCAAAAATGAAGCCGGAGCTTGCGTTACGGTCAATCGTTACCGCACCATGCATGATCAATGATTTTTTTATGGATGACTTTGATCCGCGTGTGATGTGTTTTGAACTGGTTGCCATAGGGCTACCGCAACCATGGACTTATTAAAATCCAATTTTTGTTGATAAGCTGATTTCGACAAATGGACCTCCCAGGTCGTCCGATTTGACACCTCATGGTCATTTACAGTTGGGGCTACGTGAAGTCACTTGTTTATGCTAATAAATCAGCATTGCATTGTGTTGGATCTAGGAAAAAAGTTTATGGGAAGGACTTCAGCAAGAAGGTTATTCCACATACAAACAGTCCGGCCAATAAACGAATTTTCCCAGCAATGCGTTGTACGATTTACCAGCCAATCGACCACAAAAGGATGGGCTCTTGAGGAAAAAATTTATGTATGTATTACGAACAAACGTACGGTTTCGAGAACCAGATCCCTAATTTCGTCAGAAATCATTCCATTAACGATAAAACAGGGAAACACAACCCATATTACGACGGTGCTCAAGGAAGTCAGTAGAATTGGATACCCTACTGGCACCAATGAGAACCTTTGCCCTCTCCTGCACGCGGTCGAGAAGCTCAAAAACAAAGACTTTGAAGCACCTGACCACATATGAGAATTGTATTCTGTTCGCGGTCGGATATAAGTGGTATAAATAGTAAGGACATTAGATGGACACTTCGCCACCTTGAATATATATTTTGTCTCTCAGACATCGCATTGTATCTTCATGCCCAATACATCAAGAGATTCGATTCTTTAATAATTATACCATCCATATATACGGATGAGGCACCTTTATCCGTCGTGCGTTTATGCGTCAGCATGCAACATTGGGTCTTTAGGGATATTAAAATGTCCCCTAATCGCAGGACTCCATTCCGCGACGCTTGGTCTAACTATAATCAAATGAATACGAATGGCAAAAGTTGCTGTCATCTGCAAAAGATTAGATAGGGTTGGAAGTTAAACATAGAAGATCATTTAGTTAAATAAGAAATGGAGTAGAAGAAAGAGAAAGAATGGAGCCTTTCGGCACCCCTGAATGAATCTTGAACTCGTTTAAGGAAACCCCATGCATGCATTGTAGAAAGGCCGGGGCACACTATGGGAATGCATACGAATAATAATACGTGGCATTCCTTCGAATATTATCCTCCAGAAGACCCAGCAGACCGACCTACGCACGGATACGCCAAATTAAGAAGGAGCTGCAAGACCTTAACGTGTCGTGGAGCGAAATAAAACGATTGACGACTGGCAGAAATAAATGAAAAGCTTTTGCTGAGGCCTTATGTTCCAGCGGAAATTAAATGATTAAATTCACGTATAAAGAAGTTTAAGCAATTCATATTAAAATAAAAATTAGTATCATTGTAATTAATACAATAATTAGAACTTAGAATATAAAGAAATCCAATATCAATTATAAAAAAAGACAAACATTCAATTGATATTGTAAGTAAAAGTTTATACTATTAAGTTTCATTAAATTTAATGGGAATATAATTTAATTATTTTTAATAACATGCAGCTCTTAATAACTTTAATTTCAATGAGTTGAGATCAAAAATATTGAACAGATAAAAACCATTAAAGCCACCACAACCTCTAACATCAGCCACAGGAGTTACAAAGAATTTTTTATTGCAAAAAGAGAAAAAAAACTGACCACAGAAACAATTAAAAAATAACCGTGTTCTTTCATTATGAACATTGTTGCTACTCATTCTGGTCTTTTTTTTTTAATTTTATAATTTATTATTAATAACACTAACACAATACACACATAGAAATAAACAATATTTAATTAATTTATAGCTTACAGCTAAAAAAAAAAAAAATATTTTGATATCGTAGTTCCACTTCACCCATAGATAAAGACTGTATCTAGAATTTAGATTGTAAAAAATACGAAAGCCAAGAAGAGAATTTAAAAATAAGTGTAGAGAATAAATAATTAAATTTGTTTAACTTGTACGCGTCAAGCTAAAGAATTTAAAAAGATCACGACCGTTTGTTTTTTTTTAAGTTTGAAATCTGGTCGGTTGGGGTTTTAGCGGGTTGGCTGGTTGGGTTCGTTGATGGTGGTTTTTTTTTTTATAACAAAATCAACCAGTTGCAATTAAAGTTAAAAATACTTTTAATGTGAAAATTAAATTGTTTTCTAAGATTCTGTTTATAATTGGTAACGGATACTCGTTGGTTACTTGCATATAAAAAGGTTTTATTTGGTTTAGTTTTTTTTTAACTAAAAAGTTTTTTTACAAAGTCATGTATATGATTGAGGTTTACTTCAGTTGATGGCCTTCACCTTAGGCTAAATTGTTTTATATTTCTAACTTTTAAAGGGGTTTTCATTATGAACGACACATTGGGCAAATTGCGATGCCGCACACTGGGGATTTTTGTATGGAGGTGAGGAAAAAAGTATATTTTTCAAAAAATATAATGATTTCATTACAAATTTAGTTTTATTTATATAGTAATACACAAAAGTAATCAAAATAAAGAAAGTTAGAGAAATATATATCGTTACCTACAATGTAAAAAGCCCTAACTAACAAAAAAAATGTAAATGATTTTTTTAATTCATTATTTATTTTAAATCTATTTTTAATTTCATCACAAACTTAGTTTTATTTATATAGTTATATACAAAAGTAATCAAAATAAAGAAAGCTAGACAAATGTATATCGTTACCTATAATGTAAAAAGCCCTAACTAACAAAAAATTTAAATGATTTTTTTAATTTTTAATTTATTATTTATTTTAAATCTACTTTTTAATTTATTATTCTAAAAGAGCCTTAACTTCGTCGCTTATATCACTATGCTTTTTCTGGCTAAATGAAGGAGTCAAGTGTGAGATCATGGGATCTGATGTTACCATCATTCGGTGCATAATATCTTCGTTCGTGGCAATTCGACTGCATTTTCTGGAGTGTCTAAGGCGATATTTTTTATAGTCTTTGTTACGACTTTCCTGAGCCTCTTCGGATAATAAGCCTACAGGAAAAATACACTTTTCAATTATATATTTTCCATGAATCAGAATTTTGTGGAGTGTTGGTGGCATATTGTACCACTCGTACAGTGCAACAAACTTTTTTGCCGTCTCCAGACAAAAATCACCAAATTTTTTCGGATCTAGTGGCTCGGTAATGGTTATAGCTTCGAGAATTGTTGAAAACCTCTTGATTATGTCTTCATCTAGACCCGTGATTTCGGAAATTAAAGCAGGATTAGCAAAGAATCTTCGTGACGTATTTCCTGAATTTGTCGTACCAGAGCCTTGTTTAACAGTATCAACCTGTATTCCAATTTTCTCTTTAATTTCACGCTTTATCAAACATTTTCGGGCTTCTCTTATCGGACGAGTATTTGAGTCGACTCTTCCACGTTTAAATTCAAGATTGTAAGCTACATGCAAAAGACACTCCATCAGCTTAATACGCGCATGAAGTGGTGACATACCAAATTGCAGTGCTTGTTCATTTACGGGCATAGCTTGAACTTCTTCGATTTTATTCATCTTGGATGTTGTTGCTCCACAAATAAAACAAGAAGATGCTGCTGGTGTCTCTGTTACTGATTGTGCTGTCTTGCCGTCAATCATTGTAAAATATAATTCATGTTTAACTTTAAAGTTACGATTATTTACTGTTAACTCAAATTCTTTTAGTTGAGATATCTCCTCATCGACTCTTCTCTTTTCTTCTCGTATAACTTGAGGTGTCTCTTTAACGTACGCAAACTGTAGTGTTCTACAATATTGTGTGGAAGAAGGTTTATTGTTGTTCCATACTAATTTATTTATGTCATCACTCAATGATGATTTTAGTGGTACAACTGATGTCATATATAAATGAGAGTCAGAAATTTGATCATCTGAAAACCTCTGTTGGTATTCGCTTTGACTTGACTTCAAGTTTGCTTATTTCTTTTAAAAAACAAAAAAAATCCAACAGATTTTGCAGAGGTACACTGCCTGAACTTTCAGTGATAGAAATTTCTAGAGGATAACTGTTAGTTTTTTCTTTCGTGAGTTGTTTGTATGGTACGAGTATGTTATATCCTTCATTTTGTAACCAATGCATTAGATACTCGTATTTTTCTTTTGTAAGTTCAAGCTTTGTAAACATCCCCAAAGTTTTTAATGTACAAATTTTGTGGTTGGTTTTTGAAATATTAGAAGAAAAATCAATTACTTCTTGAGGAAACATAGAACGTACTTCATCCCTTTTGTATCGTTTGGCGCGATCACAGCACTCCTCAAACGATTTGCGGGGCCGACCAAGTGCAGAACTGGTAGAACATTCAGCCTCAGTAAACTTAATTGTAAATGTGCCTTCAAGCCAATTTACATTCTTTTTTTCAAATCGCGACTTCGTACGGTTAGAATCCTGCCATCTTTGTTTGAAGTTATAGTAAAAGTGTTTATATATTGTATCCAAAATTTCACATGCTCTAGTATCGTTTAAGCCAACGTGCAATTGTTGCAAAAACTGTTTTAATTTTGTTCTGTCTTTGTCAAATTCCAGAAGCTTCGAGCATAAAACCCCATGAGAAATAGAAAAACTTTCCATTGCCGTAAAACTCTTGGTCCTTAGTTTCAGTTATAATTAAATAATTTCGCGTTCGCCAGCACTTGTTGAATGACAAAAATCGATCAGTGAACACCTATAAATACTACGTAAGTTTCAACATTTTACTGAAAGGTACTTATGAATTCGCGCATCTTTTAAGGGAGTCTATATACCTGTTTCGTGTGCGTTTAAAATTTTTCGAAACGTTCTAAAACATGACCACTCATAAATGTGGGTGCAATTTGTGTAAAAAAATCATGCAGGTAGCCAACGAAAAAAACCCAAATAATTAAAAAAGTGCACTTACCTTTTTTCCTTTCAATTTTCCACGCACATTTATTACCGCTTATTACTTTGCTACCGCAATCATAAAAATCAAATAACCTTTTGTTTATTGCTTTTTTTTTTTTTTTAATTCTGAGAATCATAAAAAAAGTCATAAATGTTTTTGCAAAGAATTTTGTGCATATCTCGATCAAATTTTTGAAATGCATACCTTCACTTAATTGTGAATAAAAGCGAAACGCGTTCATCGATTTTCTTGATTTATGTCTCATTTTTTTCATAGGTTATGCGACTTTACGTGAAAGTAATAAAACTTGAAACTTTTTTTTACTGTTTTGGATTTTTTATGAATTAAAAATAAAAAATTTAAATTTTTTGGGCAAAAAATATTTTTTTTCTTCATACATTTATTTATAACTGCGAAACTGTTGCTTATGTAGCAAAATGTTATATAAACAGATGAAAGTAATTGTAATTCTTGATTTTTCTAAATTTTTTTCAGCAAAATCCGACTAGTGGTTCTCGAGTAATGTTAAACAAAAGAGCCTTATCAGAATTGAGTCCCGAATCAATCAGCTGAAAAATGTTGTACTTTGTAATGCAAAAACTTGAGAGGTGGCACCTGGTGGCACTTGAAATTGATTAATAATGTTAAAACAGATTTAAGACAATGTATTCGGTGTGATTTCAAACTGAGGAAAAGTAAAGAAAAAATTCCAGGTCCAAATGTTTGGAGAAAAATGGGATTTTTGTTATATGTCCATAAAAATACAAAAAAAAAAAAAAAACTTAAGTCTCTGCAGATTTTTTTTTTCAATTTTAGTATACTGAAATATACTACTTTAAATAGAAAAAAAAAGAAAAACGTTAGCTCACATAGTAAAATAATATTCGTATTTAAATTCTTAGGTTTAAATTAAGTTGGTTCGGTAAAACACACAAGTTCTGAGTTTGAGACGGATATAAAAAAAAAACTGGCAGTCAGATCGGAGTAAATCTGTTTGATTTGATTGTACCATTTAGTCTAAAATTGCAACATATCACTGCATATTGCTTGAAGACTATGTTGACAATTTGACTTTTTTCCGCGAAATCCCCAGTGTGTGCCGTTGAGTGTTTTTGTATGATAAATCAGATAAATTTTGAGGTTTATGAGATCTTGATCTGTTGAGAACGTGTCCGACTAGAGATCCTATCTTGTAACACAAGAGTCAGTAGGCCCTGGTGCTTCGGCAACAGACCGACTATTTCTGTAAGACGTGCTTAATTCCCAATTTTTCATATTTGATAAATACACTGAGATTTATTGCTGAGGGAAACCTAGCTACGTTGCGCATTTCACTGTTTACTTAGGCCAGCTCATCAGTGGCCGTATTCTGTAATTCGCCAAAGCTAAATCTCTATCGCTAAAAATATATAAAGTTGATTTAGCGATTTTTGGCTACGAACGCAATACTGTAACGTGCATTGCTAAATTGGGCAATGCCATAAAAGTTTAATTCGCCTTAAGTGTCATCGCTAAAATTTCAAAAGTTTGTATTCTCTTAGACAATTTAGTGATCGAGATTTAGCTTGAACTAAGCGAATAACAGAATACGGCTGCAGGAAATCTTTTCCAAAGATTTTAGAAAAGCCAAAAATATTATTAAAATAAAACCCTAAAGCAAATAAGTCTTACTTGTACCAACTTTTAGTTGAGGACCCCAGGAAGTGTCGAGGATCAGTTTGAAATGTGATTGGTGAAGTCGTGGATTTTGTGAGATAGCGAAAAGTTGAGGCACTGGTGATGAGGTGTGGAGTGCGTTGGTGGAAGTGGTGAAGGCTTCTTACTATTTGCTGACAGCGAAAAGCTGTGGTACCGGTAGTGAAGTAGAGTGGAGTGCATGGGTGGAAGTTGTAAGACTTGGACTTGGAAGTTATGAAGATTCGAGGGCCGATTATTTACATAAAAAAAGTTGGCTGCCTCATGCAATTTGTGTCTCACAAAACGATGCCATTTCACAGAGAGTGCTGTTCTTATGTCGGGTGATTTTTAGCTATTATCTTTTTGGCAACACTGGTTTAAACAGCTGACGCACGTTTCGTGTTTTGTTTCAATGTCAAACATCTTCAGTTTGCTCTATAATTTAACCATGAATCGTCTTACAAAATCTAATCAAAATGCATGCTCTGTTAAGAAAGTTCATCGCGCGCTTCTTGTGTTCAGCGACGAAGCTCATTTTTGGCTCAATGGGTACGTTAATAAGCTGAATTGTCGATTTTGGAGTGAAGATCAGCCAGAAGCATTGCAAGAGCTACCAATGCATCCAGAAAAAGTCACAGTTTGGTGCGGTTTATGGGCTGGTTGCATCATTGGACCGTACTTCTTCAAAGATGATGCGAATCGTAACGTAACTGTGAATGGTGAGCGCTACCGTGCCTAAAAGGCAAGAGCTTGACTTGCATGACATGTGGTTTGAAAAAGACGGTGCCACATGCCACACAGCACGCTTAACAATGGACTTATGGAGAGGCGAGTTCGGTGAACATTTTATTTCACGTTCGGGACCGGTCTTTAGATTATTTTTTGTGGGGCTTTGTTAAAGCTCATGTCTATACACACATGGCCGCTTCAATTGACGCATTGAAAGAAAACATTGAAGCATTTATTTATCAGATACCGGCCGAAATGTTGGAAAGAGTATGCCAAAATTGGACTAAGCGCATGGACCATTTGAGTCGCAGTCACGGTCAACATTTGCATGAAATAATCTTCAAACATTAAATTATATGGACCGTTCTATCGATTCAAATAAAGATTTCATGCATTTTTCTGAATTTGATGTGTTTTTTTTTTAACTTTCCTATAGCTCTTAAAAAATCACCCGATAGAAGGAATTTTTTTGGGGATCATGTGGTGGCTGTGGTTTAAACCTAAAATCGTGGAAAGGGAGATTCTATACTACATAACAGCTTTTATTTACTTTGCTACAAGATGCTTTCACATATGACTGTTCGAATTGTAGGACAGATCATCCCTAGGTGTGGTTGCTATTCAACAGACGCCGATGGGTGTTTCTAAGGCAATGCAGGTTAGACAGCACCAGCTCCTATTCAAATGGCGAGAGTTCAATTCTCAAATAGCTTCATGTGTGTGCTGGTGGCTCTGACACTCCGATGAGTTGGGTAAACGCATAGTTAACTACTCAAGTGGATAAGTTCCACCGTGGAGCAGGCCGTAAAGAAGGTTTCCACGTAAATCTTTTTCACAACTGTAAATTTGTATATACATTCATGTGTAAATAGCACCTTTAAAATATGCCTTTTATTTAAAATTTGACTATATGACTTCCAAATTGACTGCGCATTTTAATTTGACTACGACTTAAACTCCAAGCTAAGCTTTGTACATGATTTTAAATATGACAAGAAACTTGCCTAAAACTACAACTTTTATTATACCCACACTACAATTGTGGAGAAGGTTTTATGGATTTGTGCTGATGTGTGTAACGCCTTAAAATATTGGTCCCTCCTTAAAGCATACCGATTGACTCAGAATCACTTTCTGAGTCGAACTTACGAGGTCCGCCCGGCTGGCTGTCCATGTAACCTTGTGCAGATAACTTGATAAAATTTGGGACATAGGTTCTTATTGGCACAAGGACCAAGCCTATTGAATATGGGCGGAATCGTATGACCACGAGGGAAGGTAGGCGGAAATTTCTTCCTCTCAGAAACTATCAAACCGATTTTAATGAAATTTGAAACATAGATAGAATCATATCTATATGGACACAAAAGGTATGCATTTTTTAAAAAATTACCCACGGTGAGAAATTGGGGCAATTTCTGCCTCTCAAACCGAGTTTAATGAAATTTAAAACCTTGATAGATCCATATCTATATGGACACATAAGCTATACAGTTTTTCAAAAGTAGGACCGCAAGGGGAGGGAGGGCGCAATTTCTGCCTCTCACAAACTTGCAAACCGAATTTAATGAAGTTTATAAACATAGATAAATCCCTATTTACATGGACACATAAGCATGATGTGTTTTTAAATACTGTGGTGTATGGTATCATATGGTCGTGCTTGACCGACTATACTTTCTTACTTGTTTCTCTATGAATTTGAATACGATGTCGACTTCGATTTTTATCACGAATGACTTTAACTAACATATTTAGTTTCGGCTATAAATTAGAATTTTACTATAACTGTGATCACAATTTGGACTTTTAATATGGACTTAAGCTTCGGCTATAAACAAAAGTAAAAAGCTTACTACTTTCGCTATGATTACTGTGAATATTTATTTTGATACTTGTATTTATTTATTGCTAATAACTTTAACTATCTTTTTATGACACATGACTATGAAAATAAAATCGATTATTGCCTTTGACAATACAAAATATTTAAAACCTTCAAAATCTGTCAATTTCATAAAATCTTTTTGAGATATCTTAAGAAAAACTCCATAAAAAAAATTATCTATAAACATAATCTAATAAAACGGTTGTTAAATATTCTTTTATAAATATGAATGTATTTAATAAATATTTACAGTTGCTTTATTTAAAACCAGTGGCATTTAAATTTGAATTCGTCAAGTGTCATTCAGCGTAAATATTTGATGAGTTTCTGTTCATATTTTGTTTTCGATATCTTTCTTCAAAAGCATAAAATCTTTATTTTTAATAATGTTTATATAATATTTTAAAACATACATAAATATAAATTCCCACTTGATTTCATACATTATTTATGTATAAATTACGACTTTTCATTAAATATGCACAAATATTGTATAAATTTTTATTGACTACTTGTAAAGCCAGTCTAATATTGAAGTGGCCAGAGTGACTGTTTGTGTTATATGCCAAGTAGTATTAAATAAAATAATTTCTTTCTTCCGTATAAAGAGTATCTTTTGTATTTAAAGAAACGACTTAACGTATCTACACTATAAATGAGTTTGTTGATTTACGATACTTTAAGAAAATTTCTACTGAACATTTTTTATTTTGTTCCGTTCATCCATATTATCATCGCATTCATTTGAATATGTTAATCGATTGTAGAAGAAACAAAAAACTGAAACGGTAAATCTGAAAACGAAAGAATGAAAGAAACTTTGTATTTATCTTGGCCATGTTTGCATGTAACACAACCAGCCAACAAATAAACTGATTCAATGCCTGTCTGTTTACATGCACAATTGTAATTCAAGATATTTAATATAATTTATACGAAACTGGCATTTTTCTTAACAAAAATAACCCATTAAGGGCATTAAGTTATTTGTATGATGCTTTTTGACAGATAAATGGTTTTTGGTTATTACAAGTTAACATTAACCTAAAAAGTGACTAATAAGCTAACAGCAGGCTTATCCTCATGGTAACATTACAAGTGAACTTTAAGAATTTGAAACTGCCATATTTTCTGCTGAATATATCAAGCCCTTAACGCAAAAAAAAGCTTAAGTGACAAAAAGGATTTTTTTATTTTATTTTATAAAAATTTAGTATGAAGGTTGTCGCTTAAGCTTAAATTGTTTTTGCTTTTAAATCGTAAGGGTACCTTATGTGACCATGCCATTTTAGGAGATGATGCAAGTGTTGCCAATAAATTAATTTATAAAAAAAAACGAAAATTAAAAATTATGTCGCTTTAGCTATTTTCGCGGTAAGGGCGCGCGATATGGTAAATTCAAGGAAAGTTTTATGTTAAATCAAATTATTGCCATTATTTAACTGTGACTTTTTTTACACAAAAAAAAAAAAAAAAACAATTTCCTTAAAAAAAACAAAAATTAAGCACACAATAAACAAAAGTAAGTCGTTGCCACAACGTAATTTAAACAACCAACAGTAGTTGGTATCTTCTGCAATGTTGAAAAAGTATATAAATTTCATTTTTCATTTTATGGGACAGTTGTAATAAAAAAGAAAACTAAAAGGTCACTTTATCGTTAACGGTAGCTATTGTTCACGCTTACTATCAGGAACTTTATTATTGGGTTGTAATAATGGCCTTAAGGGTTATTAAGGCTCAGTTAGCCGGGAGTAACAGTAACGTTGCAAATCAGCAATTATAACGCTTAAAGTTAGCAGTAAGATGTTACGTTTCATTCTGTAAGAAGTAGATTTGGTCTTACTTTTTTACGGTAAGTTTAAGTTACTGTTACTCCCGGCTAATTGAGCCTTAAGATGTTATATTTGAAAACAACTGTTAAAACCAGTGTTGCCGTTAGGATACGAAAGATACATTTTTCGTATCTTTTGATGACTTCAAGAACCATGTATAATCCTGACATTTTTCGTATCTTTTGAATCTATACGCAAAATGTACAGAAATGTACAGACTCAATACTAATACAATAGCAGCTTAATTAATAAAGAAATAAAACATAAAGGATGTTTAAACATACGATCCACCTAAATCGATGAATACTAGTAGTGCAAAGAGTTGCTCTGAAGAAATATGAACATCTTTTTTATTTTCAGGAAATTTATAGGAACTTTTTAATATAATCGCCTAAGTAAAAACATACCTAATATTTATGACTTAAATAATTATGAAAATTAATTTATATGGTATCCGGGTATTTTCGTTACCTAAATCGCAAAAGGCCCTAACTAACCCAAAATCGACTTTTTCATTGATTTTGATGTAATTATAGCACATTTTTTAACACTTTTTATGTTATTTCCCGACAAGTTGTTTTTTTAATCGATTAAGCGATCTTAAACTAGTTTTTGAGTTTGTTTTAAATTTTGCAATATTTCGCGATAAACGCGATTTGTTCCTGTAAGTTTTCTGATTCTTTACAGCTTAAACGATTAATAATAAATATAATAATAATTTAGTAATTTAATTAGTATTGTGGTTATTTTGTTGAACTTTTTATGGTTTTTAATCCAAATTTTTAATATTTTCAATTAGGTTTAAGTTCATCAAATTAAATTTTCATTAAATTATTTTTATGAAGAAAGGAATTTTACAACATGAAAATTAATTAAAATTTACTGTTAATTTTTTATTCTTGACTCAGTCTGGGCTCGAACCCAGGCGTTTTTACGGACAGGTTGCCCTGACATGTTTCGATTGCAACCACTCAATCTCCTCAGAGGGCTTGCCGTTTAACACTCGCAGCCATCGACGACTGCTGACGTCAATAGTCAAACATCAATCCTTAAACCAAATTGTATTTAACCTTTGGAAGATCGAAATTTGCTTTGAATGATTATCTATTTTAATTCATTTTACATGTTCTTCCTTTACTTCTGTTTTTTCGAACAAAAACAAATTATATAATATTGTTTTTGTTTTACATGTAAGTTAAGCGAACGAAATCTTCATTCGATATCGACGAACAGGCCATTAGTCATTGAACGAAATAGAGTAAACAACAATTTTTTCTTTTGGTGTAAAGATGTCGAATTTTTTGTCAACAATGCATAATTGGCGGGATGTTTTGTAGAACTGCTGAAGCACATCGATTGCTCCTCGAAGCTTTTTTAAATATGGTGCATCGATTTCAATGCAAGAGAGATATTTTGTGAGGCTTGAAACGTAAGACAACGATCGTTTAATGTAGCCAAAACATTTTGAAACATTTAATTCAGGTTGTTGTAAATTTCGAATAGAGCTTGCAAAATAATTGAAAACAGCTAGTTGAAAAAGTTTGCAAGCAGCAGTATTCATCCAAAAAATGAATACCTCAGTCGGGATACGATAAAAGACGATTTTTCGTGTCCGTAAAACTGCTTGAACGCAATCAAAAATTAATAAATAAAAATAAAATAAAGCATCAAATCATTGCAATGAACAATGGATTCATTACGGTAACCCAAAGCGCAAAGGCAAATATTTATATTTCCAAAGGCAATGATTTGTATGTGTTGAGACTTAAAAGAAGACCTTTACTAAATTAATTTGTTTAAAGGGACAAGACAACTTTGGGCTACATTTTGCACGACCGATTGAAAACTATTTAAAAAATAGTCTTTTCAAACTCTTACGATGGATTATTTAAGGACGAAATAATAGCATATAGAAGAAAACGTCGTCGGTAGTAAATGCACCTGAAAGATACGTTTGTTGTGGCCGATACTCATAACCAGTTTGAGGTATGTTCAGATGATTCTATGTGATTAATAAAAGATTAAGTGTTAGTCAAGGCGAATACACTAGAAGGTGAGGTCAACGTTACAACAACACTACTTTTGTGGTCCGATAGTCAAAAATATTGCTTGTAAAAAAAGATGTTAGTTTACAATAAAAACTGTAGTTTGTATACAAAGCTGGATCACCGAAAAAAGCCAGCTGTTGACTTGTCCCCGCCTTCTATTGAATTCCCCTCGTGATTAACAAATCATTGAAATATATGGATAATCATCTCGTTTTTGATGCGATTGAGTGTAATCATGGTTGAGATAATTAACTCTTCAATTCTGAAAATAGCATTATTTGTCACTGATATGTTGATGTCATGACATACATTTGTATCCAGAAAGATGAAAAAAAGTCATAACTTACAATTTCCAATACTCTTAACAAATGTATGTTGTGCCTATGATCCTGCATCTTAATGTAGCCAATAGTGCTTCGTAGTACGAAGTTCGTAAATACAGAAAAATTTTCTCTCTTAACTTTAGATCTTAAAGTGTTAAGATGTTTCGCATCTACGTACCTGGCAAAGAAAAAAAGAGGTGGCCAACAAAATGTGAAGAATGTTTTTTTTTTCAACATAAAAGTAAAAAAAAAAAACTAAAAAGTTTGAAACTTGTTTATCCAGTAATGACCTTCAGCTATGCGTTTTGCGGATTTTTTCCAGCTAGATTTTTATTTTTTTTTTTTTTTTGCAAAGTTTATAGTTGTGTAGTATTTTTATTCATATTTATATATATTTTTTTTTTTTTTTTGTTTATAAGAAATCATTAATGTGGTATTTAGTAGTTTTTTTTTGAGAGAGACAAATTGTTGTTTAAAATTTTGTTTGCTTCTTTGCAAAAAAGGTAAATTTTAGCTAAATAATTTTTTTTTGAGATTCGTTTTACTACTTTAAAACTGTTGATAATGATCATTTTATATCGCTTCTATTTGAAATGGCTTAAAAGCTCTGAAGTTGCTAGTTATTTGACATTTGGTTTCAGTATGGTTGATTAACTTTAAAGTCAAGTCAAATTTAGGTCCAAAATTATTTTAGTGCAATCTATATAAATGCTGACATATAACTATTACGATAGCTACTATGTCGTGACAAAATGTTGTTTTTGTAGGTTCAAAATTGACAAAAGGTCCCACAAAAACCCCCGTCCTAAAATCGCTTAAAGATAAACATCTCATATAGATAAAGATTAGTATTGTGGTGGATCTACCAAAGGTTAAAATACAGCTTGGTTTAAGGATTGATGTTTGACTATTGACGTCAGCAGTCGTCGATGGCTGCGAGTGTAAGACGGCAAATACGTCTGAGGAGATCGAGTGGTAGCGATCGAAACATGTCAGGGTAACCAGCCGTCTGGGTTCGAATCTCAGGTCAGTCAAGAATGAATGATTATCAATAAAAATTTTAATTCATTTTCATGTTGTAAAATTCCTTTCTTCATAAAAATAATTAAAAGAAAATTAAATTTGATGAACTTAAGCCTGATTTAATATATTAAAAATTTGGATTAAAATAGATAAAGATATCTAAATAATATTCGGCACTAAGCACTTTAAATGAATCTTAACCTGATAACATATTTTGTTCTGGCGAGTCCATGATTGCCCAAGGATATAATCTCGAAAATTTTTCTTTATATACTGTGGTATAGGGTATACAATTATCGGGATTGACCGACTGTACTATCTGACTTGTGTATTTTTGCTATGAATTTGGCTATTATTTGGCTATTTCTTCTACTTCGATTATGTCTGTGAACAATTTCCTACACTCAAAAGAAAAATCAATCCAAACGTACTCAAATCAATCCGAAGCGGGATTGATAGTACGGTGAGTACGGATTTTCTTGAATCAAGTACAGAAAGATTGATTCGAGTACGGATTTTCAATCCTAAAATACTTAAATTATCCATATTCAATCCCGATTTCGTACTTGAAGTAATCCGAAAATGAGATTGATTTAAATAAAACTAAGATTGATGCGCTTGATTCAAGCATTATAAAATTGTTTTAATCCGAACTCGTACTTAAAATAATCCGAAAATGAGATTGATTTAAGTAAAACAAAGATTGCATCAATCTCAAAACGCGCTTGATTCAAGTATTATAAAGTTGATTTTATCTCTAATTTGTGCTTGAAAAAATCCAAAAAAGATATTAGAAAGAAAAAATTATTATGATTGATTACCCGTTTTAAACCTTAAAGAATGAAAAAGCACCAACAACATGCCCCATTATGTTTTTTACTTTAAAAATCTTATGAACATATTTAACTAAAAATATAAACTAAATGAGACGGAAGATTTCAAATAAAGTAAAGTAATCCCATTTAGGATTGATTTAAGTACGTTTTAGAGTTATTCGTACTTGAATTTTTAAGTACGATTCGTGATTAAATTAAGTACAAAAAAAATAATTTATCCCAAGTGTTTTTCTTTCTGTGTAAAGATTTCCTATGATTTTCACTCGGAATTGTCGGAATTTGTCTTCTATGACTATGAATATGACTAAGATTGTGACTATTACTTCGAGCTTGACTTTGTCTAAATACAAAAAACAAATTGTTTGGAAAACGGTTGCAGTAATAAAATATTGATCAGGAAATATAATTTATTATTGCAACTATTAAAAATGTGTAAATCTTATGCCCAATTTTCAGGATAGTATTTAAATCAATATTAAGTTAATTTTCATAACAAACTTAAATCGTATTTAAAACAGATTGGTTTTTTGAGTTTTATTTGAAAAGTCTTATTTAATTAAGCTAAAAGTATGGTAGCACTACTAAGTACAAAAAAAAAAATATAAAAAAGCGTATTTATTTAGAAGGTGGTCTGAAAAAACAGCTGACTGTTAATGCTTTGCCTGTTGTTGTTGTATTGTTGTGATATTGAGGCCACCTTGCTAAAATATTACAATGGAAATTTAAGCTGAAATTAAGTGTACCACATCGGTGAAACTTACTTAAGTTTTTAGTGAAGAAGAGAACTTTGTATTTAAAACGATTTTAAAAATAAATGTGTTTTAATATCAATCCTGAAAATTGGCCATTACTGATTTTTAATACTTATGATTATTAAAACGTAATCCTAACTGAAATATGATTCCTTCAATTATTTTATTAGTTATGATAACTAATTTCATTTAATACTAAAAATTAGTACGAACAGTGTCAATCACAACACATGCAGTGCAATACTGATATTGTTTATTACAATCAATAATTTGCTTTTGCCAAAAATTTTATAATATAATCGCTTTTCATTTATTGCAGCTAATTATTGATTGTAAGTATGGTTTGAATTCGTATACAAGAAATTAAAATATAATTATTTGGTATTCACAACCAAAAGAAAGAACTATGTGTCCCAATTGCTTATTGTGAGTACTAAACTAATTATAAGCTGACTTTTCTGTCAAAAGTAAAAAACTAATTATTTAATAAAATAAGTTTTAATATCATATTTAAAAAATATTTGGTCCGATCAACATCGTACATGTGAGCTTATTCTTCAGCACGCTCTATAGACTCCAATGAATCACTAGCCCCGTCAAATATTATATTCCACCTTCTGAGCCTAACCATCAAATCCATTTTGTACTCGGCGGCTGTAGATGCTATCGAGGGGTCGTCATCTTAGTACTCCTCTACCGGTGATTTTACCACTATATTCAGCTCCAGGGTCGCTAGGAATTTGGGAGAGTATAGGCCACCTATTGCTTCCTGCTTCGTTTGGATTTCTTAAAGGAGCTGTGTTTCAAGCTCGTAATGTTCGCCACGTGTATGCATGTATGTATGTGTTTTATAACATTAAGTAATCACTTTTTTCGTGGTTGGCGAGTTAAAAAAACGCCTGCGACTGTTTGGTAATAGATTTACTGCCTGTTTTTAGAAAACGTAAGCAAGTGAGTGAGTGAGAAATTATATTGAAAACAACAATAAAAAACGAAAATTTGTTTTTGTTTTCAATATAATTTCTCACTCACTCACTTGCTTACGTTTTCTAAAAACAGGCAGTTAAGGAAGCAAGTTCACGTTATCTTTAATCTATTACCAAAAGTTCGCCAAACACGGTAAGTGGGAATAAATAATAAATATACCCACAAAAAATTGAGGTTATTGGAATTATTTGGATTTTCTATCTAACAAATCGGAAAAATGGATAATGCAACCGTTGGGAAAAATATATTAGTTAAGTCAATCAAATTTTTTGTTATGAACTCCAATTATGTGTTAATTCAGCTGCATCTATCATATATTCGGGTATAAGCATGTTTTTGTTTTCTAATAATCATACTAACAACTAACAATATCTGTGGTTATAACTGATAGGGCCATTATTACAACTTGAAGTTAGCTAAAGTTAAGATTAAATTGACAGATAATAATGTGTTATCTGTCAAAAAGCGTCTGTTAACTGTCAGAAAACAGCTAACGCCAAGTTATAATAATGGCCCATAGTGTACTAAAATTCAATTGTTGCTATTAAAAATATTATGCAAAGAAACGAAATTTCCAGTAATTGTAACCGAATTGTGTTATAGTACATGCAACCGACAAAATTCGATTGGCGACAAATTCGGTTGTGATCACGAATCTGTTTTGTCTGTGTATGATTTTGAGTCTTTGATTATGATTTTAACTTGCTTGAAATAACACAGCAACAAGTTAAAATTCCCTGAATAAGCACAATATATTTTTGATCCGCTCTAGTCACCTAATTGCAAAAATCATCATTATTTTAAATTCTATGGTAAGGTTTTTATTAAATATTTTTTGCTAAAAATTGAGATTTTTGAAAAGGCTGCTCCTTACATATTATCGTAACTTTGGAAGGACGTACTCGATTTTGTTATGCAATCCGTCAAAACATTTTAAATTACGCCAGATTTAAGTTTTCCTTTTGTTTTATTTTTGGAGTTATTGAGGCCGAAGTGGCAAAAAAATATATTTTTTTTTGTTTTTTTATAAAATTTTTGAATTCAAAAAATTCATAGAAAATTTAAATTTAAAGGTGACTAAAGCGGATCAAAAAAATATAGTGGTTATAAAAGGCAAAAAACTTCCCATTTGTTGCATAGTGTAATTGGACTATAACTTTGGTTTTAAGTTTGACTGACTATTACATTTATAATGGTTTTCATTGGGATTTGCTTTAGTCTTTTGCTATGATTTTTTCTAATGCTTTGGTTTGGACAACTATTCGATTACCCACAGCTGTGATGTTATGAATAAGTCTTTGTTTAAACTTGGCTTTTGCTGAAAACGAAAACAAACTTTTTATTATTTATTAGCCAAAGTCATAATGTAATTTTTAATATAAACCATTTTTAATTGTAATTAAAATTAAAAATATTCATCTAACGTATTAAACAATTTTCTGTTTAAACCTGTTACTTTTGCTTTTCACAGTAGTTTGCATACCACTACTCTGTTGTGTATCTGCAAGTCAGTTAGTCCGTCAGCATATCTTCTTTCATGTTGGTAACCTTATTCATATCCATTTACTTGCTCATACTATAACTAGTCTAAAACTGCAAAATTTCATAAATATTTTGCAACTGATCTTGCCATTTTTGAAAACTTTTATTTGTGTAGTATTAAATTTCAACTTCTTCCACTTTTGCATGTGTCACAACTTTCACCTTGACCATTAATTATTTTGTATTTTTAAGTTGAAATTTGTAAAATAAAAAAAAAACTATTTTAAGGCTTTTTTCTAAAAAATTTGATTAAATAAATTAAGCCAATCAATAAAAGAGATTTTGAAGTTTTTTTTTAATTATAATTATAAATAAAAATTTTAAGGTATTTTTGAAAGCCGAATTAAGCAATCACTACAAAGTTGCTGTAATTGTGGCTTTAACGAGTATGATTAAAAAGCAAACAAAATTGTTAATATGCAAACTTAAATTTAATGAATATGCAATAAATATTTTCCAAATTACCCACATAAATTCTTTCCTTCCTCCAGCCATCAACAATTTAGTTTAAATTTCTATTGCACTTTTTCGAATATGACCCAAATTTATGTAAATTTATCTTTCCTCTTTCTGCACTCACAGTTACTGCCAGATAAATATTGGTGAGTTTAACCCAATTTCATTTAAACAGCAGGCAAGAAACATAAAATTCCATGAGCATATAAAAAATATATTTAACTGCTAGCTCTTAACTTGGCCATTAAAAGAAAAGTTGGCCAAATACCATTAATGAAAATCTAGCAAAAGACAGCAGAGAATGTTTTTTTACTTTAGAAAAAAGCGATAAACTGGTCCTGAGTGTTTTTTTTTTTTTTTGTTTAGTTTTCTCGCTAACAAGGAAGTTAAAGTCATGATTAGAACTGTAAACCACAGTTTTTTTTCAAGTCTTTTTAGCACTTGTTGTGCTGCGGCTACATTTATATGGCGAAAAAAACTACAAAGTAGCAAATTGAAAATAAAAGAAGTGTTAGTTGGTTTAAACAAATTTAACTATGACCCAATTTTTTTTTTAATTTGACCAAAAAAAGTACCGGTTTTATTAATTCCTAAAAGACATTTTTTATATTTCTACTGTTTTACAACAGTTTATAGAACGCCTACGTGAATGCTAACTATAAATATTATTATCTATGATTTTAACTATTGCTAATTCGCTACTAGGTTGGGTTAGTTTAAGAAGGGTTATGCTCCCAAGGGCACACCTCCACTTGGAGACCAAAACGTTCCATTGTGCATCCCTTTAATATAGAATACGAGAAAAAGAAAGAAATAAAAGAATTGATATGTATAGTCTTGATAAATATCAGATGATAGGCCCCTCATAGTAGATCGACTACCTACGACTAAAAACCTTTCCCCCAGCCATTTCTGCCTGAGACCCTGTTTTCTAGGGCAGTGTCACATAACTTGCTCAATCATCTCTACGTCCTCAGCATCCTCGTATAATCTGCAGAAATTCGGTATGGTATTGTCCCATTGACCTGTAAAAGCCCTAACAGAACAATGACCCGTCAGAAACTTTATAAGAGTCCTGAGACCACTTCTATCCAAACACAATGGAACTTTGCCTTTGCATCTAATCCGGGCCATAACGCCCAAGACACCTTGCAATCCGTTCTATCCATCCAAGACCGGTTTAACCTTCGGCCCATACCTCTAAGTCTACTGTGGATAGACCCATTAGCTCCCTTAGAGAGTTTCTACACTGTTCGACCAGGCAAGATCGCAACGTATAACTTATCAATGCTCTGATTGTAGGCTGACTATCGATCGATGAAAACTGTCACCACAGACCCCATGAAGATGTGACCCAGTATTACCTCCCTCTCCCTCCACAATCCGCAATCGTCCGGGAGTCTGAATGACCTTTTCACTTCAGTGTCAGCAAAGTTAACACTGCTTTACTTGGACCAGGCCGTAAATACTGCCCACCCCTTAAACAACCCATTAACTGCCAAACTTCCCTATTCGGGACCTACACTGGTGGTGGTTCTTTGCTACTAAGGCATTATTATTAAGTATAAGTTTTATGACTATTCCCCTTATTCAAATAAAAGTTAAAGTTCACATTAGTTAACCAACACACTAAGCCACTTTTGCTGGGCTTAATGTGTTGGTTAACTTATGTGTACTTTTTTTTTGCATAAGGCGGTATATTACGTTATAAATAAAAAAAAATGCTTTTTAATCTTAATTCTTTCAATAAGCACAATTTCTAATCAGCCAAATCACGAATATTCACAAGGAACTTTTTCTCTCGGCAAATTATTTTTTCGAGTATAAAATCCATCAACTATAAAAATAAAAAGGTGGCATCACCGAAGTTGCATTGCTTATTGACATGGACTTTTGTTTTGTTGTGGCTGTGAAACAAGTTAAAATAAAAGTTATTTCATTCAAAATAAAAAATTAAAAAGAAGCAAAGCCTTGCAAATTCTTAATTGAAAATTTCGTTTGGCGACAGACGTATCGAAAAGACCAACGGGCTTTACCGACACATTATCGTGGTATAATTTTATTCCTCCTAAGGACTTTTTTTGTTTTTGTGCAACCTTTTCCCGTATTCACCTGTTTCGATAGATCAATAATGTACTTTTGAGAATATTGAACACCAAAAATTGTTCCACTTAGTTGAACAACATGTTGTTTTTATTTGTGAAGAACTTCAGTAGGGACCCCGTTCCAAAGAGTGGTGACTTCAGAAATGATTTCTTCTCTGGTATTTTTCAATGAATCGAAAAAAAAGATTTATGCAAGACTTCCACAATTTCAAAGACAAAAAAACTGCGCCAGTTTGTGAAAAAGTTAGCCATGGTGGGGGCTCTGTTATGTTCTGGGGATGCATTGCACACAGTGGCTTGGGTGATTTGGTACCGATCACTTGTTCAATTTACCAAAATTAACAGCCTGTTTAACGATTTCGAACGTTATCGTTCGCATAGAATATTACATTTAAAACAAAAACAAATTTTCGAATTTTGTTATTGTTTTAAATATAATTTTCTATGGGAACGATGACGTTCGACATCGTTAAACCGGCAGTAATATTCAAAAGTTTTAAATGATTACGCATTCCCGTCGGATATAGAAAACGTGTGGGCACATAATGCGTGATTTTTTAAGAGCTATAGGAAAGTTTAAAAAAAAAACATAAAATTTAGAAAAATTCATGAAATCTTTATTTGAATCGATAGTACGGTCCATATAATTTAATGTTTGAAGATTATTTCATGCAAATGTTGACCGCGACTGCGCCTCAAATGGTCCATCCGCTTAGTCCAATTTTTGCATACTCTTTCCAACATTTCGGCCGGTATCTCATGAATAAATGCTTCAATGTTGTCTTCCAATGCGTCAATTGAAGCGGGCATGTGTTTATAGACATGAGCTTTAACATAGCCCCACAAAAAATAGTCTAAAGGTGTTAAATCGCACGATCTAGGCGGCCGATTGACCGGTCCCGAACGTGAAATAAAATGTTCACCGAACTCGCCTCTCAATAAGTCCATTGTTAAGCGTGCTGTGTGGCATGTGGCACCGTCTTGTTGAAACCACATGTCATGCAAGTCAAGCTCTTGCATTTTGGGCAAAAAAGAAAGTTGGATATCATCTCACGTTGTTGAGTAACAGAGGCCCAATTGCTGCGAACGGCGACGAATCGATAATTGATGGGCATCATTAAAACTGGCCGATACAGCTGCGATATTTTCTTCACTTCGCACTCTACGTAAGCGCGTTGTTGGTTTAAAGTCAATCAATGTAAATTTGGTGCGAAATTTAGTCACAATAGCCCGAATAGCCGCTTCAGTGGGTCGATTAAACTGACCATAATATGGAAGAAGCGCGCGATGAACTTTCTTAACAGCGCACGCATTTTGATAATAAAATTCAATAATTTGCAAACGTTGTTCGTTTGTAAGACGATTCATGGTTAAATTATAGACCAAACTGAAGATGTTTGACAGTGAAACAAAACAAGAAACGTGCGTCAGTTGTTTAAACCAGTGTTGCCAAAAAGATAATAGCTAAAAAATCACCCGATACATATAAAACGTAAGAGAAATATTACATTGAAAAAATCAAGAGAAGAAAAACCATGTCCAAAGTCACCACTTTTTGGAACGAGGTCCCTACTGAAGTTCTTTTAAAGTTAAAAGAAATAAGTGATTTTTTTCTTGTCGAAATAATTGTGCCGACGACTGTAGTTAACAAAACTATTACTTAATTTCCTGCTTTTTCTTAGAGTTTATACCATGACAAAGATTCTTTAGAATTCCCTTTTAAATATAAGGGGTTATTGAATAATTGTTTTCCTCGCCTTTAAATTAAAACCACTTCCCTTTCGTTACAATGAAACTGCTAAAGCACAAATATTTATCCAGTTGGAAATTTAAGTCATAGAAATTTACTGGGTTCCTTTTATTAAATAAATTGAAACAAGTAATTTTTAATGAAATACTCGTAATCAAATAAAACAAAAACCAAAAAGAAAATGATAAAAAGAAATCAGGAGTTTTTTAAGTTTTTTCTGCTCCAATGAACCATACAATTGACAGTTTTTAAGTTTTTTTTTTCTTTTTTTTTTTTTTGCAACAGCAATAACAAATAAATTCATTTTTCAATTTTGTTGCAAACAAGCCATTAAACCATAAAAAATAAAATTTTCTTTGAAAGAGTTCATATGCTACAAATGAAAAATTTTTTTCTATAAAAAGTTAAAGAAGATTTTCCAGAGATGTGTCACTTTATAATTTAAACGGTTTTGGCTTGTAACGGTTTTGTTCTGAACAATTTTCTTTGGTGCTTTAAATGGCTGCCTAAATGCGAGAGCGGGCATTAAGTGGTTTTTAGTTAAAGAGTTTTATTTTATAATTTTTACGACTTGCAAACAACTAGTTTGTGAATGTAACACTCAGTTTAGATGAGGGCTTTTACGACGTCGCTTTGTCGACGTCTCTTTTGGTTTGTTGGTGAGCGGTGTAGAAAAGAAAGAGGGGTTAACAAAATGTCTCGCTTTGTATTTTGCATGTCGTTTTTTACATTTCTCTTTTAACTTTTTCTGTTTACGTTTTATTCTTTTTCTTACTTTGAAATGTGTGGTTGAAAATACAGTGAGACCTCGATTATCGATAATAGACGGGATCGGCAGAATTCTTGATTATTTATTTTTTTTGGTGTGTTTCTTATTTTATGTAAATATATAACGTTTTATTATGTTAACATGAGGAAAAAAGTAAATTTGGCAGAACATGCTTCCACACCGTTAAGATATTCTCTTTCTTCGTTTATTTAAATTTCTTTTGATTGTTCAAAATTTAACGAAAAAAAGATAATTTGTTTATAATTTCGGATAATAGAGGCAATTTAAATCAGTGCAAAAAAATTTTTGTTTTCCATTTTATTGAAGCTGCCGGTTAATCGAATGACGGGTAATCAAGGCCATATTGTAAATAAAAAAAAGACATGCAACCAAAAATCATCGTATGAACGCAAAGAGATTTTGGAAGTTGCTTTAAAAGGGAATCAAGATAAAACGACGTCGTAAAAGCCCTCATGTGAATTGAGTGTAAGTGTATGAAGACCTAAAAATTCCATGGCATTTTGCAAGATTTAAGTATATTTAGAATTGTTATAAAAAACAAGATGATGCGTAAGGTAAATGTGTCATTGACTGACTGATTATATACGAACATTTAAAAGTTTTACATTCAGTAACACACAAAAAATTACATGTATAGAGAATTAGCCAAGTTGCCATGAAAAACTCTACAAAACAGGATTGTTGCATGGTTTTCTTAAGGTCAGACAAAAATGTTGGTAAACATCAAATCGACTATTTGACTTTGTCATTTTTTTGACTATAGTTTTGATATGACTAGAAAATGGCTTCGATAAGCTTTTACCATGATTAAATAATTTTACTTAAGACTATGATTATGAAATGGGCATATAACTATGTATTTATTATGACTTAAGAATAGTGCTAACGATTTTTATTTGAGGTTATGATTTCAAACTATAACTTGAATTTGAAAAAATACCGATCCAGTCAAAAATTATGGAATTTTGAGCGCCTCCTCTTTTTTTTTATAGAATCTTTCTTGTTGAAAATTACAATATGTATTCGAAGCTTAATCCTAATTCTTATTTGTATTTGTTAGCCGTTACCAATGTGACCGCTAATTAATTGCTTTCAAGTGTCAAAAAAGACTGCTAGGCTCAAAGTGTCGGATCTTTTCAGCCTCCGGTGACCTTCGAACTTTATTAGATCCCGAGCGAGGTAGTTGGGATGGACCATTAGTTTATCTATGTATTTGACTGAATACTTTTTAATTTCTTCCTGGATGGTAGCGATATTAAGATCTCTGTGGATATTGTCATTACGTATATACCATGGGGCGCAGACAATTTGCCGTAATATCCTAGACTGTCTTCTTTGTAGCTTCTGGATTTTTGATGCGCATGCAGTACCCCATAATTGGATGCCATATGTCCATATTGGTTTTATGATAGAATTGTATAAGAGAACTTTGTTGTCTAAGGATAAGTTTGAGTTTCGACCGATTAGCCAATGTAGTTGAGCTGCTTTAAGTTTCATAGCCGTTATTTTCGCTTCAATATGACGAGACCAGGTCAAGCGTCTATCTATATGAATTCCCAAGTACTTAACATGGTTTTCTACCGGAACAGTGAAGTTATTTATTTTTACAGCTGGGCACGTTTGTCTTCTGAGCTTGAAAGTTAAGTGAGCACATTTAGCCGGTTTAACCTTTATTCTCCATTTTTGTAGCCAGGCCTCTAGTTCATTGATGTGGGACTGCAGATTTTGCGATGCGACTATTGGGTCATGGTTAACGCTAATAAATGCTGTGTCGTCTGCAAACGTAGAAGGATGTGTGCTCGGGCTTGTTGGTATATCAGCTGTATATATTATATACAGTAACGGCCCTAATATGCTGCCTTGAGGGACATCTGCAGATATTTTCTTGGTGGGGGAGTATTGGTTTTTTGATCGAATAATGAATGTTCTGCCAGTTAAATAGCTCTCAAGGAGTTTGTGAGTGTTTTGTGGAAGAATTCGTGTTATTTTAATGATCAGCCCATCATGCAAAACTTTGTCGAATGCTTGGGAAATGTCTTTAAACAGTGCTGAGCAATATGCAAAGGTTTCTATGTTGGTATGAACAATTTCCGACAAGAAGTTGCATTGAAAATGAATCAAATCGTAAGCTATGCAATTGATCATGCTTTGATCTGTTAGCAAAAAAATGTCTAAAATATTCCAGAAAAAAGAAATTATATAGAAAGTTAATTTTCTCATACATTTTGTATGGAGTGCTAAAAGGAAAGTTTAAAGGAATTCCGAGAATTCCAATGATCCTAACCGATATGCCATTCGAGTTTAAACGAATTCAATTTCCAATTCGTCTCGCAATCGCCATGACAATCAACAAATCCCAAGGGCAATCATTGACTGTTTGTGGCCTAAATTTGGAGAACGACTGTTTTTCACACGGTCAACTCTATGTCGCATGTTCCCGTGTCGGAAAGCCATCCTCTTTGTTCATTTTCGCACCTGACAACAAAACGAAAAATAATGTTTATCACAAAGTGCTTCAATGATGTTCTCTTAACTTAATCAATAGTTTACTTATAATTCACATTTTCATATTCTTTTTATACCCTCCACCACAATTAGTTGTGAAGAGGGTATGTTAAGTTTGTCATTCCGTGTGAAACTTTTTTATTATTCATCTCAGACCCTATAAAGTATATATATTCTGGGTCCTTGAGTAATTTTAAGTCGATTTAACCATGTCCGTCTGTTGAAAACACGCTCACTTTCGAAAAACTCAAAAGAAATAAACAAACTTGGTTTCAAATTGCTTGTAGTTATCCTAAGCAGTTTGGGATTGAAATCCAGTAAAATCGGTTTATAGGATCTGAGCTATGAATCAAAATGTGGAACCACCACCTAAAAAAAAATGGTTAATCTTGTTAAAAAAACTAACATAAATGGTGGAAAAATGCACAGAATGATATAAGATTTCGCAACAGTTCGTTTTATTTAATTGGAAATCACGGTGTAAAATTTCTTGAAGATCCGTCCATGATTTACCCTAGGCCCCATATAAGCCCTACTCCCGGAAAACAGTATAGTAAGCCTAAAACCCTAACTAACAATGCTATCATAACAAATTTTGGCACGTCACAGTTAAATAGGACTAGAAATGAAACTATTAAGTTTCGTGAAGATCGGTCCATAATTTACCATAGGCCCCATATGAAACCTACTTCCAGAAAACAGTTTAGTACGCCTAAATCCGTAAAAAATAATGCTATCATAACAAAATTTGGTGCATCAAAATTGTTTAGAACTAAAAATAATACTGTGAAATTTCGTGAAGATCGGTCCATAATTTACCATAGGCCCCATATAAACCTAACTCCCGGAAAACAGCTTAGTACGCCGAAAAACGTAAAAAAGAATGCTATCATAATAAAATTTGGTACATCACAGTTTTATTGAACGAGAAATAAGACTTTAAAATTTTCTGAAGAACGGTCCATAATTTACCATAGGCCCCATATAAACCTTACTCCCGGAAAAAAGCTTAGTAAACCTAAATACGTAAAAAATAATGCTATCATAACAAAATTTGGAGCATATAAGTTTTACAGGACTAGAAATAAGACTGTGAAATTTCGTGAAGATCAGTTCATAATTTACCCTAGGCCCCATATAAACCTTACTCCCGGAAAACAGCTCAGTACGCCTAAAAACGTAAAAAATAACGCTACATAACAAAATTTGATACATCACAGTTTTATAGAACTAGAAATGACACTGTGAAATTTGGTGAAGATCGGTGCATAACTTACCATAGGCCTCATATAAAGCCCACTCTGGTAAAATAATTAAATACGCGGTAAACTTTCTTCCAGTTTAGCTTCATATGGCCAGAAAAAATGTTATGCATTTTTGTGATATACGGTCCATAATTTTCCTTAGATTCCATTTTAGCAGCCTTCTGAAATTTACTGCACACGCTTAAACTAATTGCACCCCTGTATTGAAATTTATGTTTTTTAATACCAGAAATCGTTCTGCAGAATTTGGGATGATTGGTTCATAGCTTACCATGGCTTTTATATAATTTGTTCTCTTGAAAATCATTTAAGTTCATCTTAAACTGATATTCTACTCAAACTTTTTAAAATTGATTCTAATTGTCGATCAATAATTTTATATAGGTCTAAACCGCAACAAATTTTAATGCAGATGTAAAAAAACAAAGATTATAATAATAAATAGACATCATACAGATATTACTCCTAAAACATTCGAAGTGTCGGTGGAGGGTATCAAAGATTCGGCACAGCCGAATATAGCACTCTAACTTGTTTTTTCTTTTTTTTTGTAAATAAAGATAAATTATCTGCACCGAATATTACCTGTACCTGATGTTGTATCTGTATTTTAAATATACACAAAAACAATACTTTTCTAGGCAAAACCACGTTTGCCGGGTCAGCTAGTAAATTTTTTTTTTTTTAACTAATAAAAAAAATTCATATTATTCGAATGTGTATTCTAAGTCAAATTACAATCCTCAAAAGCTGTTATACTTTAATAGTCCTATTCCCTCTATATTTTCCAGGAATATTTTCTAAAAAAAAAGTTTATCGTCATAAATTTATGTGTGGTAACTATATTAAGTAGTTGAAATATAATAGTCTGGCAAGAATTTGGGATAAAATCTATTTTCTAATTGTGAATCAAACGAATTTTGAGATTGATTCAATCTTAGTTTTACTTAAATCAATCTCATTTTCGGATCATTTCATTACGAATTCGGGATTGAATATGGATAAGTTAAGTATTTCACGATTGAAAATTCGTACTTGAATCCATCTTTATGTAATTGATTCTAGAAAATCCGTACTCACCGTACAATTAAAACTGCTTGGGATTGATTTGAGTACGGCTGGATAGATTTTTCTTTTGAGTGTAAAATTAAAAATTTAATTTTTTTTTGTCAAAAGTTTAACTTTTTCCCGAATGTTGAATAACCTACAAGAATATGGAGCTGTTTATGTGCGAAAGCTTTTTAACGCCTACTGGAAACTTTTGGTTTCTATAAGAAAACTATAAAAATATTTTAAGTTTATTTTTGGCTTTAATTTTGGGCTTTTTTAAGCTTTATTTCAAAAATGATTTATCTTGATATTATTTTAAAATCTGGTCACAGGATCGCGGATATGAATTTAAAATATGGTTTAACAATGACAAGAGATTATGAGTTCAAGATACATATTAGTTAATGCTATGGCATGAATACCATGGGAGAAGGCTATGAAATAAGATTATTGCATAAGAATATGGCTTAACTATAACTTGGCTACGATTTAATTATAAAAATGTTTATAACATTTTTTTGAGTGTAGTTTTGCTAATTTTTAAATTCTCTGCTTAAGCAAGCGAAGATAATCATTATGTAAGATTTTTCGTTAAACTTCATCAACACGTTTGACAAAATTAGAATCTTGTTTTTTTCAGCTACGCAAAATAAAAATTTTGTTCAAAAACCAGACGGCAGTTTGAACAATTTATTTTCTATAAAAAAAAGAAAAAATTCATATAGAAATATGTATGTACATAACATGTTGATTTCAAAACACTCGTACAAGTGCTCTTGAGAATCCCCTAAAATGGAAAATAGTTTTTATAATTAACCTCATTTTGGTGAGTAGCACAAAATGCAACATGAACATTTTTTTATTTTGAAAATGGAAAACACTTTTGTATTTTAAAATGTGTGTATGTGTATCTGATATGTATTAGATTATTTTAAGATTTTCATAAGAGCTTTTCATAACAGATTAATAATACCTACACCACCATAGGAGTAGAGGGTATAATGGATTTGTGTTGATGTGTATAACTCTTAAAAATATTGGTCATAATAGACCCACCTTTTAGTATGCCGATCGACTCACAATCACGTTGTGCGTCTGTGTAAACACTGTGCAGAAAATACCTTTCGAAATTTCGGAATTAATTTAACGAAGTTTGCTACAAAGATAACAAGCCAGCCCATCTTTTCGAAATGTATTCCTTGTGCCATAAAATCATTATTTGTTGGTATTAATGCACGATGTTAATTGTGAGTCACACCTAGTGTGCGCCCAGACTATATGAACGTTTTCTTTCAGAAGGTCTTAGTTTGCTGATGAGAGGTGCGAGAATAATGGCACGTTCGTTTCCCCTTTTACCCATAATTTCAGACTTTCTGAAAGAATACTTTTATAGTGTGAACCTAGACTAACGTCAAGTATTTTGACCAACTTAATTTGACATTTCTTTGTTTCAGTGTATGACAAATTCAACCATTGAGAGGTACACAATTAAGTAGCGCGTTTAGATTGTTTTACGAAAATAGGCGTCCAAATCAAAATGTATTTCGTTCACTTTATCTTCAGCGACAAGGCACACTTTCACCTCAGTGGATTCGTTAGCAAAAAGAATTGCCGCATTTAGGCAAATGGGAATCCACGAGTGATTGTTGAAAAGCCGATGCATACACAAATAGTGACTGTTTGGTGCTGTTTATGGGCTGGCGGCGTCATTGGGCCGTACTTCTTAGAAAATGAGGCCGGCCAAGCCGCTTTCGCGAATGGTGTTCGCCATCGCGAGATGATAAAAAACTTCTAGTGGCCAGAAATTTAGTATTTGGACCTGGACGATATGTGCTTCTAACAGCATGGTGCCACACGGCCAACAAAACAATGGACTTTTTGCGCGAGAAATTCAATGGTCGTGTTATTTCGGGGTTACGTCGGTGCGATGTTAAATGGTCGCCACGATCATGTGATTGACACCGTTGTTCTTCTTTCTTTGGAGATATTTAAATGTGTACGTCAATAAGCCAAGAACAATTCAAGAGCAAAAGAATGAGATAATTCGGCACATTAATGACATTGAAACTTAATTATGTAATTGAATACATGTACATACCATCGGATATCGGTATGCCACCGAAGCCGTGGCGAGCATTTGGCCGATATTTTGTTTCACACATATTTGTCATAGCTCCTTCTATCATAATAAAAACAAGTAAGAAAGTATAGTCGGTCAAGCCCGACCATATAATACCCTACACCACAGTATTTAAAAACTCATCATTCTTATGTGTCCATATAAATATGAATTTATCTATGTTTATAAACTTCATTAAAATCGGTTTGAAAGTTTGTGAGAAGCAGAAATTATCCCCTGTATAGCTTATGTGTCCATATAGATATGGATCTATGTTTTAAATTTCATTGAAATCAGCTTGAGAGGCTGAAATTGCCCCTATTTCCCCTCGTGGTCCTATTTTTAAAAAAATGCATACCTTTTGTGTCCATACAGATATGGTTTTATCTATGTTTTAAATTTCATTAAAATCGGTTTGATAGTTTCTGCGAGGAAGAAATTTTCCCCTATCTTCCCTGGTGGTCCTACGATTCCGCCCATTTTCAATAAGCTTAGTCCTTGTGGCAATAGGAACCTATGTCGCAAATTTTATCAAATTATCTCCGAAATTGCGACCTGTACTTTGCGCACAAGGTTACATGGACAGCCAGCCAGCCAGCCAGCCGGACGGAAATCGTTAGCTCGACTCAGAAAGTGATTCTGAGTCGATCGATATACTTTAAGATCTAGAACCAATATTTTAAGGCGTTACACACATCAGCACAAATGCATAATACGCTGGGTATAAATATTATGATAATTCTCTGAAAACTTTTTGTTTTATTTTCAATTAACATCGTGCGTTTTGGTTGGACCACCCTTTATAAATCGTCGGTTGATTATTTAATTGTCGTATGTCGTATGCAATTTGTATCCACATACGACAATTAAATAATCAACCGACGAAATGTAGACTCTTGTATAAATTTTAATTGCATAAAATATTATTGTTTTGTCGGGTCCATGATTGCCCATTGGTCCCGAATAAGGCACACTCCCAAAAATTTCTATCCAAGTAATGTGGTGTAGGGTATTTACAACCGGCTTTGACTGAATAAACTTTCCTACTTGTGTTTAAATGTTTGTTGGGTTTTTTTCGTGGCCATTTTTATTTAAATTTTTTTCTGTATTTTAATGTTTATTTACCTCTAAATTAACCTCATCCACTTTGGCAGCACTTAATAACTCCGTGGTTTTTACTTTTATTTTTTTTTTTTCTCTTTTATGTTGTTAATACAAATTCTTTTGCTTTAATGTTAAATTATTAATGGTTTGTTTGTATTCTATAAATAAAGTTTTTTTAATTAAATTATACATATTTTTCAAAACCTAAAACAAAACAAAATTTGTATTGGCTCTTTGTTAAAAAAAAAAATTTTTTAATTAATAAAGAAAAAAAAATACATAAAACAAACACTTTGAATATTAATATTTTCATTGTTTTCTTTTTTTAATGTTTGATTTAGCATCATTTTTTTATAATTTTTTTTTCATTTTATGAATTTGAAAGTTTTTAGTAAAAGAAAAAATTTTCATTAGTAATCAAAATAATAAATTTATTGAAGTGACCATTGAATTTCTTCAGCTAAAGGTTAATAAACTTTATTTTTTATAAATTTGTTTACATTGTGAGAAATATGTCGATAAAATGTTGCCATATTTATGAATATTTTGTTTTTAATAAACATTTTGTTTTTTGCCATGTAAATGAAGATGATAATGAACTTTTTCTAAATAAGGAAATGCACATTTTGTTTAAATTAATAATAAGTTCAAAACAATCTGTAAATTTATTGCTGTTAATTTTCTCAATGAGAAAAAAACTGAACACTAAAATGTATTAAATTATAAATAAAAGAAGACTTAAGGAAGGCCAGGCTTTGGATTATAGAAACGTTAAATATTATTTTGTCTTTTTTTTAATTTATCACCAGGGAAACCAGAAATATGCTCTAGAAAAAGCGTTTTATGCGCATTAAATATGCAGTAAAAACTTGAAAATATGCCCTGAAAAATTGCTAATTTGAAAACAAAATATTCGACAATTTAATAAAAGTTCCATTTAATAAAAACATACCTACAATTATAATCGGTAAAGTCCAAGCACCATAGTATGTACAAACGAATTTTGTAGATGTTACCCTATTTACAAACGAAGGACAGTCATGGGCTCACAGAAACAAAGTTATGCTAAGAGGTTAAATAAAGTTCATTGAGAGTTAGAGCTGTATATAGATGGGACCTGTGGGCAAATGTGAAGTGCTTCGAAAATAATTTTATTTGCAGTATAATATTTTTGGGGCGAATTTAATCTAAATTAGATCATAATTAGATGCAGGGCTGCCAGATTTGACGATTTATCGTCATTTTGACCATTTTTTGTTCCGAAATTAGCAAAATGCCGATTTGCTGATTTTTTGTCTTAAAAGTGACGATTTTTTCAGTCTCCAAGTCTGAATAAAATTTTCTGACGATTTTGTTTTTTTTAATCTTGCAATCTTTAACAGCCGTACCTTAATAAGAGCGGAAGGCGGAACGTTTTCTTTCGCTTAGCTTTTACACTGATATGCCAAAACGACAACGTCAACGTTGTGTAACGAACAGTAGTTATAGCTTTCTTGTTTAATAAAACCACAAATTATAAATAAAAATAGAGATCAAAACGCTAGATTAACCAAAAAATAGCTAAATTGCCATTATTAATTAACAATAGCGACAAACTTCACCACTAAACGGGCTGTCAAAATCGGGTTTTCCAATTGCAAAGAGTTCAGGCCGCTCTATTCAAAAACTAGAAAACTCGTGCCGCTTTTGTTTAGGTACGGCTGTAATATGCAAGTCTTAAAAAAATCTTTGATTATTTTCAGAGTACAAGAACAACAACGTTACGCTTTGTTTATCTTTCGTCAAACCATCATCGAATGAACCCTTTTACGGCTCTCTATATAAACCATATTTTCAACAATTATACGACAAGCATTTCACGAGTTGTAAGAGAATATCTACATGAGTCTCATACCATTCTTGACGTGAAAGTCTCGCTAGATTACACTATTTGACAGTTTTTTGACCAAATGAATCTGACACCTAATCTTTACGTAAAATTGTCCGCTGAATCAGACTTGTCAAAAGTAGAACAGTTTTTAAGATATTCCAAAATAACCGTTATTTGTGTTTTTTTAAAAAAGATGATGTGGCTGAAATGCAAATATCTTCAAAAGTTTATGTATTTCTTTCTTTTTCGTGAAAGGCTATACAATTTCTAAAATAACCATGGGTCGTTTGCGAAGATGAGTCAATAAGTGGCAGAGTTATAGTAGACAAAATTTCAAACTTCATTATAAATTTGATGATTTTTTTGCAATATTGCTCTTTTTTCATATTCGGATTCAGCGGACAATTTTACATCAAGATTAGGTGTCAGATTCATTTGGTCACGACTGCTGTAAATTTGTGACGCAGTGTTATCTTTACCCACCTCATCAACGATTCACACACCGATTGAAGAAGCGTCTTTCGCTGTGCTATGGAAGAATCTCACTCGTGGTACAGTTTTTCCCGAAATGAAGTAATTATGTTTTTGTTTGAATGTTTTTTTTTATAAAATTCGAACAAAAATTGTTTAAAAACAACTAAATTTTAAGTTGACCGATTTTTTGAAACGATAAAGATGATTTTTTTATTTTTTCTCAAGAAACTGACGATTTTCTCATAAATTTATCTGGCAGAACTGATTAGATGGTTATCGGACACAAATAGTCTAATTTGGAAAAAAGTTGTTATTGGGAAAATGTAAAATTATAGACCGCTTCTCACCAGTTACAAAGATTTCGTCTTAAGTACAATTTAAATGTATTCAATCAAATTTGATAAAGTTATCTACAAGATAGCAACGTGTATTTTGCGCACAAAATAAACATGGACAGGCAACCAGCCAGACGGACGGATGGTTATCCTTAAATCACTTTAAAAAGTGTTCTAAATCGATCGGTATACTAAATGATTGGTCCAGATATCTTTGTATTACACACTTCGCCAAAAACGTATATAAAGCTTTTTCCTTAATTTTAGCTTTTAAAAATTTTAAATTTTAAAGTAACATTTATCTTTAATGAAAAGCTGCTTCGTCTCACAATTTTAGAGAAACAATAAAATTAAGAAGGCGAAATTATTAAACAGATAGATATTTAAAACAGAGAAAGTCAGAATTTCGCAATAAAAATTTTTTTGCTACGAAAGCTCTTTGAGGGTAATTAAACATGTGTCAAAATTTGCCTTAAAAAGGCAAAATTTTCACTTAAAACATAAAAAATGCAGCAAAAAGGCTCTTTTAACAAAATTATGCAAAAAAAGTTGCAAACGGTAAAATATGCAAAAATATGCACTAACAAATCGATGCCAAAATTCATAAAAAGCTCTAAAACGGATAATTATATTGTTCCCGCCTTTATTTGTCGCACAAGGAAAAACATGCAATTGCATATTTATGGTTTCCCTGTTTGTCACGAATCAAATGTCTTTTCAAAATAAATGTTATGATGATTTTTCATAAAAGCAATGTATAAAATGTTAGAAAATAACATTGCACCCTAACAGCCGTACCTAAACAAGAGCGGAAGGCGGAACGCTAATATGCTATACCTAAACAAGGGCGTAAACGTTGTGTCACAAACAGTAGTGTTAACTTTCTTGTTTAATAAAACCCAAATAAAAGAAGTTAAAAGAACAGAAAAAACCGCTAGATTAACAAAAAACAGCTAAACTGCCATTATTTATTAACAATAGCGGCCAACTTCACTATTAAATGCGCTATCAAAATCGGATTTTCCAATTGCAAAGCGTTGACGCCGCGCTATTTAGGGATGCTTCATACAAATTGTATGGGCATGATCATTTCTGACAGCTAGAAAACGCTGTCCGCTCTTGTTAAGGTACGGCTGTAACTCATGCATCTGGCCACTCTTTTACAGAATAACATGAAATTGGCACAATTGTACTTGTTTTAACACAAAAGTACTATAACATTTCTAATGACTAAAATTTCTGTTTCATTTTTATCCCATTTTTTGTGTTCGTTTATTTTCATATGACAGCATCTGTTGTGTTGTTGTGGTAAACGGTATTAAAAATTAAACATCAGCCGATACGTACCAATATTTCAATAAATAATAGAGCAATATTATCGATTCCGCATACGATATTTTAGTATTAAAAGTTAATAAAAACCAAAGTAAGGACCATATTATTTGTTTCGACTGTGACTGTAAAATTATTAAAACAAAATTTATAAGAATTTGACTGAAAAAAGTACGGTTTTTCTTGAAAGTTAGTACAATTAAAAAAAAGCTAATTTTGGATCCCTGCCGCAACCACCACTCAAATACAGATTTGTATGTGTTTACTTGGTGGTGTGCAACTACCCAACAAACACGAATTCAAACTTTTGATATGAAAGTACTTTATCACTTGATATAAGGCACAGTTCCCAAACCTTTTTCAATTGTTTGATTTTAACATTTCAATTCAAATTGATAATGATTTGAATAAAAACATTCGGCAAACAATATTTTGTCGATTTGATATCAAATTGTTATCAAGTGTTCTTTTCAAATCAAAAATAAACTTAGTAGTCATACGAAAGCGAAAAAAAATACCCAACAAATACAAAGTAAAACTTTTGATATGAAAAAAACTTTTTCAATTGCTTGATTTAGCCAATTGAATTCAAATAGACAATGATTTGAATATAAATATCTGACATACAAAGTTTTATCAATAAAATTGGAATCAAATCAAAAAAGCGAAAAATTATGTTAATATATTAAAATTGCGATTAAAGCGGGGTACAGACTATCAAACATGAATGATTGTTTTGCTCAAATTTTCGCTTCCTCGTGTGGCAGCCAACTTTCGTCAGTCAACAGTCAACCACAAATGTATTTGTGATTGTTGACTGCCACTCAAGTTGGATAGTGCGTACCCCCTTAAAGTTAAATGTGCTTAAAAATTAAAGGAAAATTACATAAAAAGTGAAGTGAATTCGCCTTTAAAAAATCTTAATTTCTTGTGAAATATTATATGTATATTAGGGCGGGTCGATTTATTTTTCGACAATTTCCCTATGATTTCCGTATTCTATGGGTTATTCCATGAAAATTGCCAAAGGAACCATACCTCTATCGTTAAAATCGAGTCCCCTACTTTTTGTTGGTAGCTTTTTTTTCCCAAATTGACATTCGTATGAAATATTACCTACACGTTCACATCCATAACTCAAAAACTATCGATCGGGCATTTTTGTCGTTGATAGATACTTTATTATCTCTTAATTTGAATTTTTGTAGAAAAAAAAATAAAAAGGGAAAAAAATCAAAAAGTTGGTTTTATGTGTTATTTTGTTTTAGCAATATCGCATGAATTAATAAGTATGAATGCAAATCCGAAAAATAAATGGTAAAATGAAGAAATTATAAGTTTGTTTTAGGATCGGGGTGCTATACAGAGCCATTAAAATCCCAAGATTTAGTCTTTCCAAGAAATAGAAAGCAGAAGCTATGGTGCCGAATGTTAACCTTAATTTTTTTTTAATAAATAATGAATTTAAATAAAAAACATATTTTTTATTTATGTTCCACATTGTATTACAAACCATATTTGAAAAACATTTACACTCAAAATATTATGTTGTTTTTAATCCAAATTTTTAATATTTTTAATTAGGCTTAAGTTCATGAAATTTAATTTTTCATTAAATTATTTTTATGAAGAAAGGAATTTTACAACATGAAAATTAATTAAAATTGTTATTGATAATCTTTCATTCTTGACGTGGCTGGGGCTTGAACACCGGCCGGCAGGTTACCATGACATGTTTCGATATTATGTACACAGAAAAAATTATTGCCGAATTATTTTCAAACAAACGCTTGTTTGAAAATTTTTTTAATTTCTATAAATTTTTTTACTGATTCAAACAATATTTTTGTTTGATTTTTATTTAACCAACAAAAATGTGGTCAACTCTTCAAAAATATAATAAACGCGTTATTGGTGTCAAGTTTTCATAATTTTGTATGAAATATTTAACGCTCTTGAATGTTGTCGTCTTTTTGCATTTTTTTATTTGATCGTAAGCAACACTTCTTTATGTGAAATATAAGAACAACAACAAAAAACACACACAGTCTATTTTTGGACTCTTTAAAAAAGTGCAACTATAAGAAAAACAATAGCAGAAACAACTTTACAAGAAACAAAATCCCGTATTCAATTTTTTAAAACTGTTTGGTTAAATACATCAAATAGATTGATGACGAAAAACATATCGGGTCGGTCTGCTGTCGTTTTTGGTTACATATCTTCTTTAGCAAAGGAAAGGATACAGCAGCAGAGAGTGATAAAGAAAAACATTGTGTTGTGTGTATAAATAAGACTTCGTTCAAAAATTATTCCAACAAAAACAATGTGTCTCAAAGCCAGCCGGCGGCTCTGCTCTGCCGTCATCTTCTCATACAGTGCTTACTTGTGTGCGCGTCATTGCTTGTGCAAAAACTTTTTTTTTTTTTTTTTTTTTTGAAATTTAGTATATGAATTTCAGTAAACTTTTTGTTTAATTCAGTTAATTTATTTGTTTGAAAAAATCAGTGTTTTTTTTTCAATAAACAAAATGCAAATAAATTGTTTGAATATGCAAATTTGTTTATAGGACCGATTTCAGACAAAAAATTGTTTGATTCTACAAATTTTTTGTTTGAATTGGAAAAATAATTTTTTCTGTGTAGTTAAATTTAAACGAAAATTCATTTGAAACAAATTAATGTGGTGTTTATAGAACACGAGCGCCTTACTCGTCCGTTCAACTTACATTTAAAACAAAAACAAAATTTCGAAATTTGTTTTTGTTTTAGATGTAAGTTGAACGGACGACTAAGGCTCTCGTGTTCTATAAACTACACATAAAATTCATTTAAAAAAAGGATTATTTACATTTCATTAAAAACAAATGATTTTTTTATTAATAAATTTTTATTTATTGAACTTCATATTTCTTAAAATTTCATAGTTTTTACTTTAAAAAAATATATTTTAACCGACAAAAATCAAGCTACATAACAAAATAAATACGGAAAAACATGGTTTTTTGGTAGTTTGTTTTTTGAATAACAAACATAAATGTTAAAAAATAAAATTATTCGTAAAACAACTTTATTTTTATTCAATTTTAACAGTACGGAAAACGAATTTAATAACCCATAATCAGTTACTGTAATAATTTTATGAGTGTAAGAATAGCGTTTGAAAGCAAGTTGAAAATAAATGCATTTCACAATTTGTAAATAATTTCGCCTTCTTGTTGAGAATGCTTTGATTTTCAAATAATTTGCAAATTATTTTCAAATATCTGTCGTATGAGAAAAGGTTAAATTTCAAATCATTTTCAATTTGAAGTCGAACCTATGTGTTTGTTGGGTATGTACACAATTCCTTGTAACTAAAGCCATGCGTGTGTTTTTTTTTTATTTTAATAATTTCTTATTTGCTTTATTTCGCTTAATCAGATTTTGTTTAGTTAAGAATAAATAAATAATTATATTCTTAACATTTTAAATTGATGTGTAGAGTAACTAACTGTCTAAAATCTCATAACAAACGAGAGGTCAATTGTGTTTTTAAATGTTTGTTTGTTTCATTACACGAATCTTTCTAAACTATTCACAAAGTGAGAACTACTTTATTTATTAATAAAAACTATATAATAATAGGCTTGGTTTTCTTGTGTTTATTTAAAATGTACATTTTTGTTATAAAAGAAATTAATTGAAATAGAGAAATATTGTGGAAAATTCCCAGGGAAATAATAAAATAAAATGAAAAGTAAAAAAAAAAACACACAATATCAAATGGAGGAAATCAGCCGTATTTATTATTACTAAACAGAATTAAAGCAACATAGAGTTAAAGCGGCCTTAAGAGTTCTGTTGCTAATTTGACGATTTTCTGGTTATTCTTGCAATATTTTTGATGTTTAACGGGAAATCTAACTATTTTTTAAGAGTGTTCAAAAATAAACGGAACATTATTTAGCGTTCTGCTCACACACCTTAGAGCGATATCTATTTTTTTAGAGATTGTGTAGTCGAACACAACCCTTAATATCGTCCGTAACTATTTTCAAGAAATAGCCAAACATTATATAGTGTTCTGTTCTTCGTTTAAAAAGAAAACAATTATAGTCATACTGTAGGCAAACATTTTATTTTAATGTTCTAAAAATACTTTTTTAATAAAGAATAGCATCAAAATTTCTAAAATAATCTTTCAAAAAGAGTATACAGTTTAAATGTCTAAGTTTTAAACGATTTCTGAAGAGTTTGAAAGTATAGCGTTATAAAGCATATCCAATTTCTCTGTTCTTTTTCTTGTCTTTTCAAGTCTCGGATTGCTTTTTTTACATTAAAGAAAAAAAATAATACGGTGAAAAAGCAAACATTTTCGATTAATCGACAAATATTATCCGAATTATTCGTTAATCGACGTTGATCGGTTTGACGAAAGACAAACAAAGTCTAACATTGTTGTTTTTGTACTCTGAAGATAATCATTTTAAGATTTTCTTAAGACTTGCCTAATACAGCCGCACCTTAACAAAAACGGCACATTAATCTATTTTCTCCATTACGTAGTTATACATAATGTTATTGAAAGAAAAAAATAATTTTTCTAATTGAATGAAATTGGATAAATCTAATCAAAGCCTTAAGAGCGAAACAAAAATCATCTATTCGTTTGTTATACCATTTTTCCTTCACCGAAGGCAAGTCGTACGACTGAATAAGATAGTAAATATCGGCTTAAGGGAGCCTTTGAGATAGCAAACATTTTGATAGTAAGAATTTTAAATATTCCCGTTCATAAGAGTGTATTAGTACATTTGTTTCTCTTGTGATCGTAACTCAAAAATCACTCATTCACACGGCTCTAATTGCAATAAAATCCTTTCAAAACATAATATCTTCTTGTTTTAAAATAATACAACACACAGTTTCATTTTTAGGACACTCAATTATAATAGGCATCAAACTATTAAACTAGTTTTATTTGCATAATTAATAGACAAAATATTTACTAACATATATCCCAGCGGGAAAATAAGGAATTGATTACATAAATAACTAAAAGAAAGAATAATAATGCATTCATGGGAATCGAGAAGGAATTTTATTGACACAATATTTATGATTTGATTTCCACGTATATTCTCACATTTGCAGAACAAGGAATGTATTGCACAGAAAAAATTATTTTTCCAATTCAAACAAAAAGTTTGTAGAATCAAACAATTTTTTGTCTGAAATCGGTCCTATAAACAAATTTGCATATTCAAACCAGGGTTCGAAAATAAACAGTACATTATTTAACGTTCGGCTCACACACCCAGGAACGATATCTATTTTTTTAGTGATTGTGTAGACATACACAACCCTTAATACCGTCCTTAACTATTTTCAAGAAAGAACCGAACATTATGTAATGTTCGTTAAAAAAACAGAACAATTGTAGTCATGCTGTAGACAAACATTATATTTTAATGTTCTATAATGTTTTTTCGTGTGCGTATTTTGTTTTTGTAAAAATGTTTTTTTTTTACCAGCCAAAAGGGACGAACATTAACGAGCCGAACCGAACACATTGAAGTTTGTGAATTTTCAAAAAAAACCGAACGGAATTAAATGTTAACATTTTTTGTTGTGTTTGATAAAAACAGTAATATTTGTGTGTTCGAAAGATGACTAACAGGGAAACGTTATTTTTTTTTAATGATTTTCTACACAAACACTTTTAGTGTTTGTGTTTTCCACAAATCTACCGAACCGAACATTAAAAAACGGTATTTAGTGTTTATTTTCGAACACTGATTCCAACAATTTATTTGCATTTTGTTTACTGAAAAAAACACTGATTTTTTCAAACAAATAATTTAACTGAATCAAACAAAAAATTTACTGAAATTCATATACTAAATTTCAAAATCAAAAAGTTTTTGCACAAGCAATGACGCGCACACAAGTAAGCACTGTATGAGAAGATGAAGGCAGAGCAGAGCCGCCGTCTGGCTTTGAGACACATTTTTTTTGATGCAATAGTTTTTGAACGGAGTCTTATTTATACACACAACACAATGTTTTTCTTCATCACTCACTGTTGCTGTATCCTTTCCTTTACTAAGTAAGAAATGTAACCAAAAACGGCAGCAGACCGACTCGATATGTTTTTCGTCATCATTTTTTTTTTGTATTAGGTGTATTTAACTAAACAGGTTAAACAAATTTAATACGCGATTTTGTTTCTTATAATGTTGTTTCTGTTGTAGAAAAAAGAGTGAAACTTTTTTTTTTACCTGCTATTGTTTTTCTTATAGTTGCACTTTTTTAAAGCGTCCAAAAATAGACTGTATGTGTTTTTTGTTGTTGTTCTTATATTCTACATAAAGAAGTGTTGCTAACGATCAAATATAAAAATGCAAAATGACGACAACATTAAAGAGCATTAAATATTTCATACAAAATTATGAAAACTTGACACCAATAATGCGTTTATTATGTTTTTGAAGAGTTGTCTACATTTTTGTTAGTTAAATAAAAATCAAACAAAAATATTGATTGAATCAGTAAAAAAATTTATAGGAATTAAAAAAAATTTCAAACAAGCGATTGTTTGAAAATAATTCGGCAATTATTTTTTATGTGTGTTTCTGTTCGTAACAATTATTCGTGTTTTTTCTTCTGTTCGTGACAATTATTCGTATTTTTTTTTTTGAATTATTTAAGTCATTCCCAGTATGCATTTAAATACAATCCTAGGACATGTTCTGTGTTAAGAGTAATGAGTTCTGGAATCAAATATTAATCAATATAGGTATGCATTACATTCTCGTTTCCTATTGATTACATTTTCCCGCTGGGATGTTACTCATAAGTGTTAAAATATCGAGCTGTTTGTCATGGAAACTTGGGTACAAAAAATCAACTAAAATTTAACTGTTTGATGGCCCCTAAAGGTTTATATTTTTTACAGTATTTGTTTTCCTTTTCTACATGTTTGCAAAGAAAAACACCATGATGTAAAACGTGTTCAAAGTTTAACAATTATAAGAGAAGAATACACACACATATGTACATAAATTAATCCATAACAAATTAGTAATAGTATAGTTAACATTGCATTAAAAGAGTAAAATCGATTATGGTAAAAAAAAGCCAACTGAACAAATAAAATTCCTTAAAGGTTTTGTAAAGTATCTTGGAATATTAATTTTCATATATACATACATATCTGTGGCAATAAATTATAATGACTCAAGTTGGCATAATTGCTTTTTCATTTTATAACATACTTGCTGACCCGACAGACGTTGTCCTGTTCAAATTAGGAAAAATGTTTGCGTTCGAAAAGTGGGCGTAAAAGTAGGCGTGGTACATTTTTCTTTCGATGAAAACGTAAAATAGATTAATAATACGAACATTTAAAAGAAAAATTAGTCAAATCGATGGATCCGTTTTTTGATTTTAGGTAAATCTAAAAAGTGGGCGGGGCAAAATTTCCTTTCGTATAAATCTAAGTTGGACTATAGCGATCATTTTAAAGAAAAAATCGTCCAAATTATTTAGAAGTCATTGGTGGTGCAATATGAAAATTGGATTTTGCCACGCCCCTCCGCCCGCAGACCGAAAATCAAAAGTCAGACTTCACAGTGTCACCCGCCTAAATATTCTGAAGATTCCCTGAAATCGGCCCAGCCGTTTTGGAGTCCATACGTAACATACATACACACATCCTATTTTATATAATACATAGATAGATAGATTCTTATTTTCTTCTTCTAAATCTATCACTCAGCTAAATTGCAAGTATTAAATGAGGAGGTCCATAACAAAACGCAATAATTACACCATAACATTTTTTTGGATAAATTACAAAATGTTATAAAAGAAAGTAGCATATAATTTTTTTAAAAAAAACTTTTAATGAGGTATTATTTTCTAAAAAAAATAATATCAATCACAAATTAATTATTTTATCTGACAGTTTGTTTTAAAGTTAGTTAGATAACAAATTTGGAATTATTGCGTTTTGGTCCGAATCCATAGTATTTATTTCATTTTGCTTTGAACTGTATGAAAATATTATTCACAATCAACTAAACAAAAGCAAAAGGTATTAACTAAACAAAAATTCCGTAAGTTTTACAATTAAATAAGAGTTACCACCAGAGCATAATTTATTTATAAAGTTGACTTTTTTTTAAATTTCTGGAATCGATTTATTGCAAAGATGTGTAATTATTGCATTTTGCTCCGAACCATTATATTCGATATTGAATTGCAGTGTTGTTATTGAGTTTTGGAATTCTTTATAATACAGATAATATAGATTTCAATCAAAAAATAAAAAAACTTGAAAAAAGTAATTATTGCGTTTTGTTATGGACCTCCTCAAATGACATTATATATTTAAAGGAAACTATCCTAACTTGTATCTTCCACCACAACCTACTCTAAAGGCTAGTTTACACTATTATACTTTGTATAAATACATGTCAAAAACTCAAGTAATACGTAAAAGTCTGATAGTGTGAATGTATGTTTCATCACACGTGCAAGTATAACAATAACAATAATACTTTTCATTGGATCAGGGTTGCATTTTATTTCATGTGTAAGTGTTTATATTTTGTGTGATTGTGTGAGCACAAACTGTTATGTTTAATTAAATTTTTTGACAGTCGCAACAAAACTCAAAGTATTATGGAATACGTAAGACTTGTAAGATAGTGTAAACTAGCCTTAACTGGTTGGTGGCAGCTGAGTATCATTCCAAGAATTTTGAAGAATTTATAGATCTGATAAAAATTTTAACAAAAAGATGATGTCGGTATAAAAAAAAACTTTACAATAAATAAATTGAATAAACCTAATATAAAGGCTAAATGAGTATGTATTTCTAAACTCAAACTATGGGTTTCTAGAAAATAGCCAAGCTGCAGTGATTTAAATCATTGACAACCCAGGTTAATTTTGTTGATGATGTTGTCATTAAAAAAGGAGAAGTTGAAGGTCGAATCAGCGAAAAAATAAAAACCAAACTTGATGCAATTTTAAAAAAGAATATTGGATTAAAAAAAACTGTGTACTATTTTTAATTTACCTTCCTATATTCTACAAAGGACTTCACCACTTTTAAATATGTATCTCTAATAGTCGTGAATGTCGAACGGACATTTTCGATGTTTAAAACTGTTTTAAGACCAAATATAATGAGTTTACGTTGGATAACACAGTGCAACAAAATTCGAGTCTTCGCCGCCTGCCTCAACACTTGCAACGCGAAATGAAAGTATACTACTGGTAGAGCAAATCTGCCAAAGCGTTTTGAAAAGTTAGCTCGGTTTCCCGAAATATGGGCCCCTAAAGTTTTCGATTTTTTGAGTAGGTGTTTGGTATAAGTCAAAAAAAAATATACTAAATGTACTTCTGAGCTAAAAAATTATTTCCGATGTCTTGAGTAGAATCGTATGGCGATTATTTTCTTAGAATTTATTAACCCTCTAACTCTCATTTTAAGGAGTCATTTTTGTTCTTTTTCCCAACTCTTACTCAAAAGTATACTAAAACGCCACTTCTAAGGGTTCTACTAATATTTTCTGCATCAAATTTCACTAGGGGTCTTCTAAGACCAAAATTTCGTCTGATGTCTTTAAACAGATTTTCGATATTTCGGGCATCGGAATTTTTGAATTTCTTAAAAAGGCGTTTGGCAAAAGTCAAAAAAATAAACTAAATGTACTTCTAAGCAAAAAGACTATTTCAGATTTCTTCGGTAGAATCGTATGGCGATTCATTTCTTTGAATATATTAACCCTCTAACACTCATTTTAGGGGGTCATTTTTTAACTTCCACAAAATCGTGCAATGTATGTAAAAGGGGTTTTCGAAAAATTCAAAAATTTCAAGGCCCGAAATTTCGAAAATCAGTTTTGCATACATTCCATGATTTTTTGGTCTTTGAAGACCCCTAGTGAAATTTGATGCAGAAAATATATTTATATGGTAATATCAATCATTTTAAAATTCATGGTTATTATTTTATTTTTGCATATTTTGTGATTGTTAGTACATGTTTTATGCACATATTTTCCGATTTTAAGAGCGCGAACTTCCTTTCCCTGGTCATAGAGGTCTTAAAAAACTTTCTACAATATAGAACAAAAATGAAAAGCGACTGTTACGCATGTTTCTAGACCGATTCAATGAAGATTAAAAAAATTTTAATTGAAATATAATGAAATTGCTATAACGTGACGACAAGTCACAGCAGAATACATGTATAGAAGGGTGCTCCAAAAGCACTTTAGCGAATTACGATTCTTAAAATATGGAAGGATACATTGCAGCCAAATTTAAAAGAGAAAAGTTTGTAGAAAAGTTTAAAAATTTAATATCATTTCTAAATTTTAAAAAGTCCTTCTTTCAAGACTCTGATTTAGTAGTTGTAAATTGCAAATAAGGTAAAAAGATGGTTACAAAAAAAAAAAAAACAAAACTACCGCAATAAACTTAAAGTTTACAATACAATAATGTTGCAACCAACAAACAACGAATAACAGCAACAACGATAATAAATAAGTACACTAAAGTGTATTTACGGCAACGTGTTTCATTCCATAAGTTGGCATTCAATGTCTGCTTACGTTGTGATCATCATCATCATCATTGCCATGACTATAATAATGATGCTAAAGATGATATGAGTAGTTTTTTAATTTGTTGAAATGTGTTTCTATCACTGTAAGCATTTAAATATTGCAAACAAAATATATGCAAAACTGGCCAAAAAAAGCATTCATGCGCTGGTGATGACTATGATCTTGACCGGTTTCGTAAAAGTCAAATGCCATGAAAGGAAATAAACAAAGGAAACTCGTACCACCTCTATCTATTAGTTTACTTAAAGTGAAAAACTAAATTCCATTCACTTCTAAAACGGTTAAATAATTGTTTAACAAAAAAAAAAATAAAGAAAAATTTCAACAATGAAAAAATGCTAAATAATTTAAGATAAACAATTTTTTTCCAGTTTTTGTTGAATAATTTCAAACCAAAACTTAAACAATATTATTTACTGAAAACTTTTTTGTTTGATGTATTTAAAAAAAAAAAACTTCAGTTCGCAAAAAAAGCCGTTAGGTCACGGGCATTTAAAAACTGGATTTAGCACGAGGAATTTTCCCTGTGTTTAAAATCCCAGATGAAGTGTAAATGATCTTAAAAACGTTTGATTTCTATTTCCTCCCTTTGGATTCACTAATAGATGAGAAGGAGTTTTTAACTTAGAATTTAAATTTATGTTACTTTTAAACGTGAAATGTGACTTGGCTATTATATAAGAATATGACCTATGCCGGTAGCACTGACTATGGCCAGACCAAAACTATCAAGGGCCATATAAACGACACAAGCAGTTTGGTATCATCAAAAACAACAAGAGGTTTTTGTGAGTAAAAAAATTTTAAATATTCACACAAACATGCTCCATACTTGTTACATATCGAGCCTTTGAGTACCCAGTAAAAATGTGCTCCAAAAGGAGCAGGTTAAATGTATGAATTCGTACCTCAAATCGCTTCATGCCTGATTTTTGTATGAGGTGTTCCCGGTTTGGAGGACTATTTTCTGCTGACAATAAGCGCTTCTTTTAACATGCATACCAACACTCCTCAAGGGCTTTTTAAGGGCTAACTAAGTAAACATATTCATTAATGATTTGCTTCTACTTGTTTAAATGCCTTTTTTCAATCATTTTCGTAGACGATAATATATTTTTATTTTTTTCGTTTTAAAACCTTCTTCGTTGTCAGCACTAAAATATCAGCATTTTTGTATATTTTATTCTTTATCATTTACTGCTGTATAAGAGCTCTTTAATTGAAGCGCTTGATTATGCGCTTTTTTCTGAAGTGCTTCAAAAAGCCCAAGTTTTTTTTTACTGGGTAATATCTTAATTTTGAATTTTCTAGCACCTTAAAATTTAATTCTTCTCTCTAGAGTTGAATATATAACATATTTGTTTGAAATTTTTACACAATATAAAGAAACGATATGGCGATTTACTCCTTATTATTAGCTTGTAGGCGGCCCTATGTTCCTCTGGGAATTAAATACATTAGCTAAAATATTTGGATGTTTGAGTTATTACTCTATTGCAGCAAAGGCTCGATATGTTTGTGTAACCGTTTGTATGGTTTATTTGGCCCTTAAGACGTACTTTCAATATGATATATTTGAGCAAAATATTCGCTGTAATAATAGTTATGAACCACATTATTTAAAAAAAAATACCTGGAGGATACATAATCTGACATTGGAATGTAGCGTCTTACCTGAAAATAAAAATAATGTAAAATGTAAATAAAACTTTTTTAACAGAAAAAAACTTGAATCTAATTTAGAAATAAATGTACATTGACTTGTAACTATAATTTGAGATGGAGACTTGATGCCATCAATGGCAGAGCGACCACTTCCAATTCTCTTCCACTAGTGCCACCATTGACTGGATATGACTTGACTATGACTTGACTATGACTTGACTATGACTTGACTATGACTTGACTATGACTTGACTATGACTTGACTATGACTTGACTATGACTTGACAATGACTTGACTATGACTTGAGTATGACTATGACTTGATTATGACTTGACTATGACTTGACTATGAGTTGACTATGAGTTGACTATGACTTGACTATGACTTGAATATGACTTGACTATTACTTGACTTGGCAATGACTTGACTATGACTTAACTATGACTTGACTATGACTTGACTATGACTTGGCTATGACTTGACTATGACTTGACTATGACTTGACTATGACTTGACTATGACTTGACTATGACTATGACTTGACTATGACTTGACTAAGACTTGACTATGACTATGACTATGACTATGACTATGACTATGACTTGACTATGACTTGACTATGACTTGACTATGACTTGACCATGACTTAACTACGATTAGTCTATGACTTGACTATGACTTGACTATGACTTGACTAAGAGTTGACTATGAGTTGAATATGACTTGACTATGACTTGACTATGACTTGACTATGACTTGACTATGACTTGACTATGACTTGACTATGACTTGACCATGACTTAACTACGATTAGTCTATGACTTGACTATGACTTGACTATGACTTGACTAAGAGTTGATTATGAGTTGAATATGACTTGACTATGAGTTAATTATGACTTGAATATGACTTGACTATGACTTGACTATGACTTGACTATGACTTGACTATGCCTTAACTATGACTTGACTATGACTTGACTATAACTTGACTATGACTTAACTATGACTTGTCTATGACTTGACTATGACTTGACTTGACTATGAATGGACTATGACTTGACTTGACTTGACTTGAATTGACTTGACTTGACTTGACTTGACTTGACTTGACTTGACCTGACCTGACTTGACTTGACTTGACTTGACTTGACTTGACTTGACTTGACTATGACTTGACTATGACTATGACTATGACTATGACTTGACTATGACTTGACTATGACTTGACTATGACTTGACTATGACTTGACTATGACTTGACTATGACTATGACTTGACTATGACTTGACTAAGACTTGACTATGACTATGACTATGACTATGACTATGACTTGACTATGACTTGACTATGACTTGACTATGACTTGACTATGACTTGACCATGACTTAACTACGATTAGTCTATGACTTGACTATGACTTGACTATGACTTGACTAAGAGTTGACTATGAGTTGAATATGACTTGACTATGACTTGACTATGACTTGACTATGACTTGACTATGACTTGACTATGACTTGACTATGACTTGACTATGACTTGACTATGACTTGACCATGACTTAACTACGATTAGTCTATGACTTGACTATGACTTGACTATGACTTGACTAAGAGTTGATTATGAGTTGAATATGACTTGACTATGAGTTAATTATGACTTGAATATGACTTGACTATGACTTGACTATGACTTGACTATGACTTGACTATGCCTTAACTATGACTTGACTATGACTTGACTATAACTTGACTATGACTTAACTATGACTTGTCTATGACTTGACTATGACTTGACTTGACTATGAATGGACTATGACTTGACTTGACTTGACTTGACTTGACTTGACTTGAATTGACTTGACTTGACTTGACTTGACTTGACTTGACCTGACCTGACTTGACTTGACTTGACTTGACTTGACTTGACTTGACTTGACTATGACTTGACTATGACTATGACTATGACTATGACTATGACTATGACTATGACTATGACTATGACTATGACTTGACTATGACTTGACTATGACTTGACTATGACTTAACTATGACTTGACTATGACTTGACCATGACTTAACTATGATTAGTCTATGACTTGACTCTGACTTGACTATGACTTGACTATGACTTGACTATGACTTGTCTATGACTTGACTATGACTTGACTATGACTTGACTATGACGTGACTATGACTGAACTAAAACTTGACTATGACTTAACTATGACTTGACTTGAATAAGACTTGACTATAACTTGAATAATAATTGATTATGACTTGTCTATAACTGGTCTAACTTAAGTTGGCCGTGAAATAATTATTTCTTGAACTATTTCTTTATTTTATTATATTTTTATAACCTGTCTATAGTTATAATTTAAACTTTTTTTTCTAATTTTATTTTTCTACGCTCATTTTTACTTGTACTTCCTTAGTAAATTTTTACAATTATTAATTGTCATTAAATCATAGTTATTTATAAATATTATTCAATAATTATTTATTACTAATTGGCAAGACAGTAAAACATTTGTAACACACTAAAAACAAGCACTTTGCCAACGCTTTACACACATTGCAATTTACACTTTGTTTTTTATAGTTAAGGAAATCTGCCTACAGTGGGTTTGTGGTTGACAATTTTATCACTTTTAACATTATTTCTCTCTTTTTACGCCTTTTTTTAAATTTTACATATTTTTTCACAGTTAATTTGATTGGAAAAAATCTTTAATTTGCCTTTAACTGTTTGATTAAATTCCAAGAGTGATTTGTTTTCTATTGTAAATACCAGCAGCAAAAGGCGTTTCTGTTTTATTAATTAATATGGAAATAATTCTTGTAATTAGCAGTATAAAAAAAATTAAATCAAGTCAATTGAAATCATCCAACTTTATTGTTAATTACAAGTTTAGAAAGAAGTGTGTCTCTTAGTTTTTTTATGGTGGGTGGTGTACAGCAAACTAAATTAGTAGAAATATAAAGTATAGGAATACCCTGAGAGACTAGTTGGAAAATAAGTTGTTAAATTTAAAGTTAAGATTAATTAATCAAGTTTAATTTGTGCTCTTTAGCTTTTAGTCCTTAAGCTATTTTTAATGTATTCAGTGAAATTTCTATCTAGTTTTGTTATGCAAATTGTTATTACTTAGCAAGTTCTTAGTAGCTTCAGAGAATATTTATTTTATAACGCATTTTATGGGATTTTTTTTAGTTTTAATGTTTGGGTTTTTTTACATATCCAAGGTTGTTTTTAGTTTTAACATAGCAAAACTGGAAAAAAAACCGACAAAACAAAAAATGCATGTAATAATGTGGCCAAAAGAATGACTAAGTACGAGTGGGTGTTGTTGTGTAAGACTGAAAGTCCCAAACCTAAAACACAGCAACAAACGGTTGTTAACCAGTCAAGTGAATGTAAGGAAAAAAGGCAGCACACAGCAACACAATGTATTGGGGGAAAAATAAAAAGTTCAATGAATTTTAAAACAAACAAATTACACAATAACTTTTTATGTAAAAGGGGTGTCTACTTCTATTAAGTAAAACTAGTTTAAAATACTTAAAAATTTAATGTATGCAATAAATTGACCAAAGGCTTTATTAGATCAACAAATTGCAAGGGAATACTATTAAAGATTATTTACTGGGGATACTAAATAACCGTATTTATGAAAAAATAATAATGGGTGCCTTGGTATGCCTCTATTAGTGTGAGGCTTGCGGGTTCAATATTCTGGTTTGTATCACTTAAACATGCTGAAGGTATTACGCAAAATAAGTTATAATCTAATTTTAAATTGTTTAAAAAACATAAAATTAATAACGAAAAATTAATAATTTATTTTATATTTTAACTTACCAACTTATTTTACAAAAGTTTGTTTCAGCGTTTAAAACACTGCATTCAAAGTAGAAAAACTGCAATTTCTTCCACTATTTCATTTGTCAGTGGCCAAAACGGTTGTTTTTACTTCGAACTCATTAAATGTAAACAGTCGCTGTCAAATCAACTCAAAAAGTTGTAAAAAAATGTTCGTTTTTTGTTCGACAGTTTTTGATTTCAACTCGAGTATTTTAACCCTGGTTTGTTTTCTAATAAACTTTTCCAAATACCAATTTTTAAAATTACACCATTATGCAAAACGATTTAAATTGGTATTGCGTCTTAATTATTTTATTATAAAATTTTATCGATATCGAGTTCTTTTTAATGGCAATATCAAGCGCGGTTTATGTGGATTTCAAATTGAAAATAATTTTAGAAATATGTAGTATTGAATCAAAGTAAAAACTTTTGCATCAAAACGATATAATTTCACATAAACAATCATTTGGATAAATCAGTTAATTAGTTGAAGAAGATTGTATATATTTTTTCAAAACATTTTATCTATTCAAGTTGTTGTCTAATAACTAGGGTATTCATTCGGTTAACCGTTAATCGGTTAACCGATTAATTATTACCCGATTAACTGATCGGTTTATTTAAAATTGGCTTTTTTCGATTAACGATTAAACCGGTTAATTTCAATCGATTAATCGATTAACCGTTGTAATAAAAATTATAATTTTTTGTAGTATTAAACATATTTTTTGTGTTTTAAGCAATAGGTGAGTTCCAAAACGTAGGTTGGCAAAGCAACTCCCTTTTTTAAATACATTCATTCTACAGTCACCAAAAAAGTTGCCAAAGTGCACCAATTAGAATTATTTTTTTATACAATATATTTCCTTCTATAAATACATTTTTAAAATTCAGTACAAAAACATTAATTACGGAATTCGGAAATTAATTTTTTTTGCAGAATGTTCGGCGCTGTGCTTTGCCAGGACGCAAACGCAACAACAGAATTAACCCAAACAATTAGAAGGGTTAAAAATAAAACAGGATTTAAATGGTATAATGGATTTTATATGTTTAGAGAAATCCAGAAAAAAGACTGAGAATTTAGATATTCTGTATTATGGGTTGCTTTCGATTTCTCCAACATCTACGATAAGTGAAAGAAATTTTTCCAAGTCAAAATTTATCAAAACCAAAGAAAGGAGTCGCTTAAATGTAATACATTTTAATCAAATTATTTATCTAAAAGATTATTTTATAAGAATTTCTTACACTATTTTAATTACTAATAAAATGATATCAGAGTTTACTTTTTAATAAATACATAATCGGCCTTGTTCTGGAAATCGAAATCACGTGAAATCGAACATGTTTTTAATTCTATCCTGTGTTTAAAATTGATACAAATGTTTCTTTTTCATTACCAAATACTTTGAAGACCACATATCTTTGACAAAACTACTTTTGAAATCTGAAAGAGCTACGTTCATTTAAAAAAATTGAACTTGAAATCTCCATCGATTTTAATTTCACGTGATTTCGATTTACAGAACGTGGCCGAATATGTATTAAAGAGCTATAAATTATTTTTTTTTTTGCTCGTTTTAGTTCACGTGTTGTTATGTTATTGTTTATTTTTTACTTCAAAACTGCAAATAATAAATTATTTTTCATTTATATTCATTGAAAGTACCTAAATTATAAAAAAAAACTGTATTAATCGGTTAACCGATCAATAACAAAATTAACCGATTATTAACCGATTATACAAAAACCTCGGTTAATTAATCGAGCGATTAACCGATTAAATCAAAAGCCCGGTTAAATGAATACCCTACTAATAACCGTATAAATCATAAAATAAATTCTTGTATCTAAAGGTCAGCTTTTAAAGTTATCTAAATAATAAATTTGGGAATGTTGCGTTTTGATTCGGCACATTGTATTATTTTTTTTTTTTTTTTTATTTTAACTTTAACATCTATGGAAATAATTTATTTAAGAGTTAACTCTTCGTTGAATTACTTTTTTTTTTTCAAAAATGTATGTATTTTTATTGAATTCATCAATAAGTTTTATAGGATAATAACAAACTAGAGCTGTGCGCGTGCGTGGTTTTTAACAAACGGTCCTAGCGAAAAGTAATTAATTTGCTCACGCTTACGACCAAATTAAAATTTCTCATGATTATGCGCGCTCCCTAACAAAATGTCCCAGGGGCGAATTTGTCGATTACAGAAGCGATGATGTGATAGACACGAGTAAGATAGTAATGCACACCATCCGAATTACAGCCTAGTACACTTTTTCGAATGCATTGCCGCGTTTGTGGAGTGAACGCCTACCACTTGCACACAAAGTAAGCGGGATAGTGAAGTGTTCATTCAATAAATATAAACTCAGTACTGCTTCACACACATTGTAAGCAGGCAGTAGACAGTCTATACACAATCTCAATTACTTCGTGGGCAAGTAGAAGTAAAAGATGAACGAAATTCATTTTTGTAAATTCCATACACTTCCGTCATATACTTTGTAAGCTAGAATTCATTGAACACGAAGTGATACACACTTCATTGAAGAGAAGTAATGTGGTATGTAAAGTTCGCCGCTGGGGTGTGTTATACGGTCTGAGTTCATACGGCTCATGTCTTATTGACAAGATTTTTCCTTTTTCTTCTTTGAACATGAATTGGCGTTCAAATGATTCATGTCATGTTGACGACATGTTTTTTATATTGTATAGTTGTGCGTATGCATGTGTGATTTTTTGATATTGACAACAATAACAAAATTAAACAACGAATCAAAAAGCAAAACGTAAAGGCAGAACATGCATCTGTGTACCCGTTTCTTTTCCCCTCGTCCCTCTCGCCTATAAAGTAGCAATCATGTCAATAAGACATGAGCCGTATGAACACAGACTTACCATCCTTCTCAACCAATCATTTTAAAAGTCTCCCAATCATGCACATTAACGAAACAACATAAAGCACAAAGTATAAATTAGTTGAATTCAATTTTTATAAATATCTTCAAACTTAATTCAGGCAATGATGTACATTTAAGCGAGTTGTACCAGATACACCCCAGAATTAGGGTCCAAAACAGGGAAACAATTTTGATTGTCGCGCCCCAAATCACAGCATTTTTAAGGTCCGATCTCATGACTCCGTTGTTCATGGCTTCATTTTTGCCTTTAACGACTTTTTAATCCGACATTAAATTCTGGGCGCCAGTTATGCCATCTCGGATTCTCCTCCCTAATGTCCAATTTTTTGCACTTGCCAAGAAAGTTCTTTTTGAACTTAGTATGTCTAGCTTTTAATATACCCACTTCTTTCACACGCCTCAAAACTGAGCCACTTTTTAAACCAGGTCGATCCAAATAACAAGGTAAAAAAATGTGCACCAGTCATGCCGTAGAATGAAAATTAGGATCGTAATTGGGTGGCCGTTAGTTGAAATAATAGGTCGATATAGCTGATATTTTAAACTTAATTTTTTTTGATAGACAGAAAGCCTTTCGCGCAAAAAGCCTACTAACGGAGGCCTCAACCAATAGCCAGTCCAGTCAGTGCCTGCCAGTTTTTTATTATATCGTTTAGTTATCGAACACCTCAAATGTTGCGTACTGCCTACTGCGTATAAACAACTTTAATTCAAAGTATTTCTGTATGATATTTCAAAACAGTTTTATTTTTAACAATTAAGTTTAATTAGTTTTTTATACCAATTATGTGTCTTATATGGGTAAGCAGGAAGTTTTTTTCAAAATAATTTATTTTTTGTAAACAATTGTTGCTCCATATATTTTAAAAGTTTTTACAGCTTTTCAATTACATTGGAAGCTTTTTATTATTATTTAATTAATGACACAAATAATTGTTTTTAAGTTTAAATGAATTAATACAATTTTGCAATTTGAATGAAAAATAATAGTAAAATAAATAAAAAAAAAAAGATTTAAATTATAAAACATTAAATCAATGGTTATAAAATAGTCAACTTATGCTTTGGCCAATTATGATCGAAATAAATTCAATAAACTTACAAAAAAAAAAACAAGTAAAAGTGCTGTATCTAATATACCCTTCGCCATAGTACATATTGAAACGCAAATTGTTTCCTAGCTCATATGATATACATAGATGCTATCGTCACAAAATCCTTATTTCGGGAGCATATTTGTTTGGGGGCAAATTTAAATATTTGTATTTGAGCTAAATTTTATCAACTTGTATTGTATTATTACAACACTTTATTTGGATGGACAATTGTATGGAGGCCTAAATAACGAAAGTACAGTCGGTAAAGCCCGACTATTTGATACCCAACAGCACCGTATTTAAAGACAAATGTTTGAGAGTGTAACCTCATTTAAACCCATGTGCAATCATGGACGCAAAAGAAAAAAAATTATGTTATGAGGTTAAGATTCATTTAACAGTTCTTTGCGCCGATTATTATTTAGATAAATTCATCTATATGGGATATTTTGTATGATAGATTAAGTTACAAGGGAATGTTATGATATTCAAAGCTATTTTTGGGAATGGGATTGGTACATATGGGAGCTTTGGTCAAATATTTACCGAAATTTCAAAACATCCCTACGCACAGTGGTTTCCCTTATATGGAAAAGCAGTCAAAAATCAATATCTCCAAAAATTCAGCTCATTTCATGCCCGAAGAACTTAAAGTTGGCAAATTTTTAGGAAAAATTTTAGCAACTGTAGGCACAGTAAACATTTGATCTTTTAAGGGTTAATTGGCTTATACAGGGGTGTCATAGAATCCAAGTCGGTTTTGCTTTTTGTCGGTTTTGTAAACCAATATTGGTTTAATTTGGTGTCATGAAAACAAGTCGGTTTTGTTATTTTCGAATACAAATAAAAACGATATTCGAATTATCTGTTTTATGTTTTGTAGCATGTGTTTACCTATTTAAATGCAATTTTTGGTTGTTTTTAATAAAAAGAAAATAAGAATGGTAAAACAGTAAACATATGAAATAAATGCCGTCGTTATAATATTTGCATTTGTATAATTTTATTGTTTTGTAAAAATATAAAGCGAATTTATTAAAAGACCAAAAAAAAATTATTTATATAGTTTGCGACGAAAAGGCAGCAAAGCTGCGCAAAAATTCGGAAAGTTTGCAAAAATCGCGGAAATTCGCGAAAATTTTTAATATTTCAAAAAAGCCATAAAATAGATTAAAAGTGCCTAAAACTATAAGGAATGACGAAAATTCGGTAAAAATTGTTAAATTAGCGGAAATTCGCAAAAATTTGCAAACATGGGCATGATAAGAACGTTTAATATTTATTAAAAATCGTTAAAGCTGTAAAGAACCATAAATATAAGAGGAAAAAACGCTTCTATCGCGAACATGGCTAAAATTCGCAAAAAATTGGAAACAACCCCTAAAAATTATTTGAATTCGATAAATGGGTTTTAAAAAATAAAATGTCGGAAAATAGCATAAAAAAGTTTGCAAAAATCACAAAATTTCGCGAAATTTTTCAATATTTTAAACAAGCCATAAAATGTATATAATAATAAATTGCTGTTGTTGCATATTTGATAAAAAAAAGTGAGGAGAAGACTTTTGCGAGTTTGCAGCAACCCGCTGCCGGAGACATGCAAAAAATTCTATTTTAACAATTTTATTTACTTCCATCTATGCAAAAAATCTAACTGTTGAAAAAATAAAATAAAAAAATTAAGCTTTTCAAAACTATTTGTATTTCCAATCAAAAAACAAGAGCTGTAAGCTGCTTGGTTTGTTTTCAATAAAAATCCGATAATATTGGTTTCTGTGACACCTAAAACCGACACTAATTTAAGTTCGAACCAAAAACCGACAACATTGTTTGAAATAAAGTATTTTAATATGAAAATTTGGTTGTTTTAAACAAGTTTTGTAAATTTTTATTTAATTTTAATTCATTCAAAATATACACTGAAAAAAACTAAATTAAAAAGTTAAACAAAGTTAAATAATGCAATATAGGGTATTATTAAGTAATATAAGATAATAAAGAAAAAAAGTAGTAATATATATCAAATATTAAGCAAATTTAAAACTCCTTGACCTAAACTACTTCTTATCTTTGTTGGTAAGTTTCGGACTCCAGAAATAAATGGATCTGAACTTAAAAAGAGGCTATTTAAAAGATCTGTATTTGTAGCTATGCGCGATATTTTTCGTGTATGTTGTAGTGCTGGAATACTATCGATATTTTTCGATAGTTCAGATTTTACTATCGATATATCGATATTACTATCGACTGAATGTTTGTACATGTGTAGGAGAACTTTAATTATTTTTTTAAAAAGGCTACAGTTCGTTGTTTTTATCACTTTATTGAATGTATGAGACGTATGTATATACGCACGTTATTTTAGATGGCAGGTTTTTAAAAATTGATAAGTACCATTCTGAAGGAACCGAAGTAACAGGGACTATAAGATATTCCATTGCAACTTTAAAAACTTTTCTAAATTCTAAACCCAAAAAGGTAATCAATCTAGCGGACTTATCCTCTAATGGTCGTTCAGTGTTTTGTCTAATGCCTGCAATTGAATTTGGATTTGCATTTTTTTACAACATTACAAAAATATTTGACATTTCAGTTCCTTTATAAACATGTACCAATTTCGACTTAAAGGCCTTAATTTAGCATTCTTGTTGTTTGTAATCATTGCTGTAATTCAGCGCGAATTAATAATAGCAAGTAAAAATTTGCGGCAAAAAAACTGTGTGTGTATAGCTGCTGTTAGATGTCTTCATAGCTGTATTTTAAATAAAAAAAATATCGATATTTATATTTTTCCTATCGATATTTTCGATATTTTAAGACTATCGATAATATCGATAGTCTATCGATAGTTTCCCAGCACTAGTTTGTTGCAATCTAAACTGTTTTATATCCTTATTTTTCGCTTCAGCTGCTTCCTTCGATAATTCACCTATTGACACTAATGTATGATCGATTACCTCAGCTCCATGGATAAGAATTTTGTGTACCGATGGAGGGAGGTAGTACCAGGGATACTCCTTCACAAGTTTTAATTATAAGAATTAAAATTTGACCTTTGTTTTGACACTTTTCAAATGCAATGAGTAAGCTTCACTTAAACTGAAAGTCAAATACCTTAAAATTGCAATATAAAGTTTAAAACAACAATTTCTTAAAAAAAATGTTTCTCTCTATTCATAACTGTAAATCAAATACCATAAAATTGCAATATAAAGTTTAAAATAACAACAATTAAAAAAAAAATAATTTCTCTTTACTCATATTCCTAAAAAGAATTAGTACAAAACAAAATGCCATTCACTACTTTTCGTCGGATGACTATGTAAATCACACCCATATGCGAAAATATGCAAAAACCCGCAGCCACAATATTTTTTAATTTAAAGAGGGATAAAAAACCTACAATTTGATGCATAAGGCGTTGTGGGCAGTTGAGGGCCATATCACTAAAAGTCAATGTGAAAAAGAAGTTTTTAAAAAACGTGTGCTTTAAAAAGGTCAAAAAAGTATTCTTCAGCGATTTTTTATGGGGTCATACTTTTGCAGCTTTTGTCATTTAATTTGGTAGAAAATAAGTTAAAATTTAATGTTTGTAGGGTTTTTGGAAACTTCTGCCACAATATCGCGAATAACTTTTTGGAAAAACTTAAGTTTTCTTTTATGACTATTCAACCACAATATATGCAATACAAACATACCTCCACTTTCAACGGACACAAACAATAAATCTCGCCAAAAAAACAACAAAATTTGTTAGATTCATAAAATTTTGAGTGTTATCAATAAATTTTGTGCAATACAGCTTAAAAAAAACAATAACTTTTCTAATTTTTGGCCTATGGGGCAAAACCACTGTGCTACGTGTCTAACACCCGTAATTTCTACAAATAGGTATCTAGCTGTGTATAGGTATCTATGGTTTTCATAATTTTAAAACGTATTTCTAACCTACGGGTTAAAGTTTAATGTATTTTACACCATCAATTTTCGATAGTTAACTCACGTAGGCAAAATGAACGTTGAAATTATCACAATAGTTTTACCGGATAGGTAAAGGTAACTGTTAGGTACGAACACGACTAGATATTTGTTTGTAGAAATTACGGGCATAAATAAAAATCCCTTTTATCCCTACAACCAAAACAATTTTACCTACACTTTTTCCTACCTTAAAAATTTATTATTTTTATCAAATTAAATTTTTTTCTTTTAGGCAGAAACGCCTATATATCCTTTAATCTAGAGACAAAACATAGTCAAACTTCGTATTTTATTTTTCATTTCCTCATCTTTTGTCCTTTTAAAGAGCTTATAATATTTTTCAAAAAATTTTAATATAAGTATCTAATAATTTTTAGCAAACTTGGTACCAAATAAAAGGGAAGGCTCTGTAAAATTTAAAAAAATATTTTCTTCAGTTCCCCTGAACTAAAATATAAAAAAATTCCTTTAAAAAATATATCCTTCCATACCCTCAAAAGTTTTCAATAAAATTTTTTTAAAAATTTAAAATTGTATTGCTTTATTTATCTTAGTTTAGAAGGTGTGATTGTTTTTTTTACAAATTAAGTTTTAATGTAGGAATTTCTTTTATTAGATATTCGCTTTTAATAAGGGTACTCATGTCACAAGTTGCACCCTTGCAAAAAAGCAAAAGTGCAAAAATATAACAACAACCACACAGACAATTAGTTGTGCGTAAATAATTGTCTTTGTGGTTGTTGTTATGTTTTTGCACTTTTGCTTTTTTGCAAGGGTGCAACTTGTGACGTGAATACCCTTAATATTTGTATACATTTTAGCGACTATGAGTGCGAATGCAAATGACAAAAATAAGAGAATAGTTTGCATACGCGAACGCGAATATTCGTCGCCCCTATGTTATATATTAGGGGGGCAACGAATTTTCGGGTACATGTTTTTGGCAATTGTTGAAGATTCCCAGGCTATTAGGACTCATATTATAGGGTTTCTGTAAAAAAAATTTAATTCTTAACTGAAAATAAGACGAATATTTCCGTATTTTTAGACTTTTTATTGAAAATGAGATAATATTTTAAAAATTCCCTACATTGCCTTGAAATAAAACATGTCTTTTTTCCCTACGCTGAAAATTTTCCGAAAAAGAATCGCTACAAAAAGTGAAAACTCCCTACTATTGGCATCACTGCAATAAGGTATTTTTAGACCAAATTGAATTAAAATATCCATATAAACAGATAGTTTATGGGCACAAAGACTCTATTCCGGAAAGTAGTTTGTATGGGGGCCATGTGAAATTTTGAACGTATGAACCAAAGTTGCCAGTTTAGAGGTTTCCCCCAGATTTGGGGGGTTTTAAACTTTTATTTTGAGGGGAAGAAAAAAATTAACTGGCAACACTGGTATGTATTTAACTTCATCGAATTATCTTCAAACTTTGACAAGGTTACATGGACAGACAACCATCCCACAAGTTGGAGGGACGGCCATCGTTAGATCGACTCAGAAAGTTATACAGAAAAAATTTAAAAAAAAAATAAATTAAGTGATTAAAGACATTTGTCAAATTTTCATTTCTGCAAGCTGACTTTTTACACTTACTGTACTATTAAGATAAATTTTTTTTTTTAAACAATAACTATATATGGTGCATAAAACAAAACAGCGATGAAAAACATATACAGCATACATATGACGACTGACTGTCATGTCATTTAAATTGCAATATCATTCTCTAAATAACAACAACAATTACAAAAACTCAGCAACATCTTTTAACAACATGTGTGTGAATCTTAAATGTCCACATGCAATCATTAAAGTTTTGGTGTTTTTTTTCTAAAGAAAAGTAATACAAACTAGAAAACAGTGACATGTTGCATGAAGACGTATGTATGTATAATAATGTTCTTAGTGGAAGCAACACCAAAAAAAAATTTTAGAAACTACAAAAAAGTATCCCTTTTAGACTTGTGTGTTTATCTCACTCCCAGTATCTCCTTTGGAAATGTCATCATTTTACTTGAGTAAACTGCTGTTATAGATCAAGGGTTCCCAAATGGGGGGTATGTAACAGATTAACAAGGGATCCACGAAGAAATATACAAAATATTTTCTTTTTAACATTTTAAATCTTTTTTTTTTTTTCAATTAATTAATTAATTAATTTTTCAAGTGCCTTTATATAGTAAAATCTTTTAAAAAGTCTTATTAAAATAAGAAAAAATTGGTTCTTAGTAGTGTTTACGTTTATTTTGACGAATATTTCTCAATGCCTTCTTTGGTAAGGAACCAAATTACGTTTGGAGAAAAAAAATTATCTTTTTAAGAGGTACGTAAATCAAAACTCTGTGGGAACCCCTGCTATATTTGGAGTATGTATAAAGATCTATAGAAGATATCGTTGTTGCTGATGATGATGTAGATGATTATGGCAATACAAATAATAATTATAATGATCATGCCATAAGCTGAATATATGTCACAATTTTAATTTAACTAAGAGTGCAATTTTCTTCAAAATGTTTTGTGTATATGAGGAAAAAACATTTAAATTTCCTGTAATAAAAGATGAAAACATCAGATGATTTATTTGTGAAGTGTAATTTAAGTCTTTATATATTTTAAATTTAGCTTTTATCGTTTATGTAGTCCGGTTTTGCATTTAATCCAATTTTGGCATCAAACAATTATGTATAGGGAAAAAGTACCTTAAATCCGGGCCCTTTAAATAAGAGTTATTTTAATTAAACGTTCTTTTTAACTTTATATATTGTCAAATTTAAATTGTAAGTCTGATATAGTTAAAATTATGCACGGGGCCTTTTAAGGAAGCCTTAAAGTAGTAATTTGTTGCTCTAGTCTTCGTTCTTTATTAAGCTCGATTTTGGCTTTGAGCATTTGATAAAACTCTTAATTCACTTGTTGCTGTTAATTATTAATACATAAATGAGTTTAATGCAAAGGTCTTCTGTCCATAGGATGTCTTCTGTCATAGGAACGCAAAATTATTTGAAATAGTTTGTTTACAAATAGTATGAATTTTTGTCCGGTTCTTGTCCATTCACGTAAATATTTTGAAATCTACGTCCCTGGTGATTGTTTAATTAAAAAATTAATAACCTTTTCATTTTAAGCAGTCCAAATGGGATTGATGAGAAAGTACCGAAAATTTGCCTTTTTTCCACATGAAAAAAATCGGTTCTATTTTTGCCATTTTTTGGCCATTTAGCCCTTCCGGGTAAAATATAGGTTTATACGAAACGCACGATGTTAATTGTAAATAAAACAAAAAGTTTTCAGAGAATTATCTTAATATTTTTTTACTGTAGAAGGATTTATGACAATTATGTGCGAAACAAAATATCGGTCAAATGTTCACCACGGTTTCAGTGACATACCTCTATCCGATGGTCCATATTTTCAATGACTCTGAGACATAATTTTAATTTAATGTCGTTAATGTGTCGAATTATCTCGTCCTTTAACGCATGAATTGTTCTTGGCTTATTGACTTATCATCGGCCGTTATCAGTGACACCATTTGGCCCGATAAAGCCGCCAGCCCATAAACCACACCAAACAGTCGCTCTTTGTGTATGCATCGGCTTTTCAACAATCACTCGTCCATTTCTCATTTGCCCAAATGCGGCAATTCTCCTTGCTAACGAATCCTCTAAGGTAATAGTGTGCCTCGCCGCTTAAGATGATTTTCTTTTCAAGGTCACTATTCACTTCTGTCTGTTCAAGAAACCAACCAACCATCGGCGTGTTGACGTATTGATGGTTGAATTTGTCAAACACTGAAACAGGAAATGTAAAAGTATTATGGTTGGACCGCCCTTTATATTGGTATCAAATTTCATCAAACATCTGTTTGGACGTGATGGCTAGGGGGCGTGGCAATGTTCCGCTTCAGCCCATTTTTTCAAGAAGCTTCACAACAATTTTAACCAAAAACTAGCGCTCCCTCGCTTTATTTTAGTTTTGGCCGCAAAATGTATGTTTTTAAACCATATTGCGGTGTAAGTAACTTGAAATGCCTTCTAATTTCTTTATTTGCATATTTTATTTTATTTTTTTTATTTTTAGTTTACAAAATGTGTGCAATATTATTGAATTTAATGAAGTTTCTATCCTTTAGAGTATAATGGCTATTTTCTCAATGTATCGACAAACTGTCTGTTACTTAATGTCAACATAAATTTGTTAGACCGATAAACTGTCCGTTAACGATTTTGGGTTTCTCAAAATACCGACAAAAAAACATTGTTTTTAGTTGGCAACACCTCTAAAAAAAACATGTAATAGTTGGGAGTCTGCTGATTGAATTGATCTGTGCCAGTGATGCAGATCACATAGAATACAGAGATGAAAAAAGTGACGCAAGAAAAATGCCCAAATCATTTGTGAGGGCAGCTTTCGAAGAAAGAGAAAGAAAGCGTTTTTTGGTAATGAAGTGGCAATGCGTAAAAACATGTAGTCACAATCAACACAAATCGCGTGATCAAAACAAAAACGCAAAAAGGGCGAAGAGAAAGACAGAAACAACACAATATTTTCTCGTGACACCTCTGTGTGCTCTGTGGTGCAGATTTATCTTCATTTTGCTGATTTTTTAACCCAAAAGTTACAAAATGCAGATTTGAAGATTTTTGAGTTAAATTTGTAGATTTTTAAGCTCGGTGGAACCTTCTTTACATAGTCACTTATGTCTGTACTACTTCCACTTTTTGCATTGATAAACGAAATATATCAACCATTCACGGAAGAACCATGTGTAAATAGATTCATTAGTCGGAATTTTATTTACAACAGATTACTTTAAAGTTAAAAATTCGCATTGTCTTGACAATTATTATCGCCGGACTTATGTATCTCATCCGAGTTTACACGAAATAATATGCATATGTACCAATGTATATATTAATATCTTTAATAGTTTCAATATTTGATCTCTTGTAACGTTTCAATAAGACCCTTGATAGTTTAAATAACATTTCAAGCAATTTGTTGTTTTAAATAACAAAGGTGTGATTAATCCTTACTTAGCCTGAGTTATTTAATTTGGATAGATATTTTTAATGTTAAAATATCGAAAAATTATCAGCCATGTTCTGAAAATCACATTCGTGTGAAATTTACTGCCAGTTCATCTATTTTCGAACGAACACTTTTTTCTGCGTTGAAAGTTCAAAAAAATATTTCCTTTTTATACCTCGTGCATCTTAGGGCCATTATTACTACCTGCAGTTAGCTAAAGTTAATTTAGTTATGTGTTATCTGTCAAAAAGGGTATGTTATCTGCCGGATAACAGTTAACGACAAGTTATTAATATGGCCCTTATAGATATTTTCCAGAAATATTTTAAAACTACCATAGATTTCAAATTCCAGAACATTGGCCTGGCCGTATATTTAAAATGTGTTGCCAACGCAGTTCAATTTGATTGTCATTTTTAAGTAGGATTTCATTGCTGACCAGGGGCTACTTTTTATTGCGGTGCGAAAGAAAATGGTATCAAATCCATCGATTGGAAGTGTTTAAAGCGTTTGTGCATTTGTCTTTCTCATCTTATTATTTTTTTCTTTTTGCAAATCATCACTATCGGGGTAGTTCTGGAAATCGAAAACGCAAGCATTTTAAACGTCGTTTTTTAATAAGATTTCTGTAATAAAAGAATTTTATGACAAATATTTTTCTATTGTATTATTTGTATTATACATGACGGCCATGAGCACCACGACCAAGAGGATCTTTTGTGCAGCCCACTTTATGCCCCCCGAAAATTTTCCGCCTAGAAGTCCCCAAGGCGGGACAGCAGCAGAGCAGATGTTCCAACGTTTCGTCCTTTTCACAGAATCTGCATATTTTGGTAGATGTATTACTCAAATAAACTGGTGGTATCTAAAACCACAGTGCCCCGTGAATAGGCCAACAAGCAGTCTAAGTTTCGCCTTCTCAAGCAACAGAAATCTGCCTGCCCTGCGCCGGGACAGTTTCACAAATCATTTGGACTGTCTTAATTTAGAAGTGGACGTCCATGCGTGAAGGAATTCATGCTCGGCCCATTTTTGTAACGTCCCCCTGATATGACCTACAGGGACGCCGAAGAAAGGCCCATGGCCCACAAATGGACGACGGCGCCCCTGTTTGCCAAGCAATCAGCCCTTTCATTGCCCGCATGGCCCTCATGGCCGGGAACCCAACATAAATCCAAGTCATTGTGTTTCCCTAACTCTTTCAGGGACGCAAAACATTCCATGACTAGCCTGGACTTCATTTCCAAAGAAGAAAGTGCCTTAAGAGCGCCCTGGCACCAGTATCACCATTTACCTGTTTCGAACCGTTGCGTGAACCAGACCTATTTCTCTATTAAACTGAATTTTAGAAGAAAAATTATAAAAAAAAATTAAAAGTATATTAAAAACTACTTTAAAATTCTCGCGTATTGCGTTTTTGATTTCCAGAACACGCCTGTTTTTTTTTTATTAAAATTTTCTGATTTAAAATTTTTTTACATCTTTTGACATTTAGTTACTGTCAATCTGCATTATCTTAAATTTTTATTGCAGACATTGCTTAATTGTATTGCAGGTTTTGCTTTATTTTCAAAAAAGTGATAAAGAGTACAAATGTGGCATTTAACTTTCGCATCAAATTGTATTCGCATCGCAATAGAGAGTAGCGAACCAGTGTTTTTTCGTTAACGGTACATATTCTAATTGTGTTTTTCGTTATAACAATTTGCGCTGCGATAATTGTCGTTCCACTTTTAGCTTAAAGTGTAAGTCTACGTATAGTTTAGCTTTAACTTTTTTTGCAATACCTTCAATTCTCTAAATGCAATTTAATAAATGACCTCTGGTGTAACTCCCAGCAAAATCTTGAAACTTTGCTCGCAATTAAATATCGTATTGAGGTTATCTTTAAGCACAGCATCTAGTGACACAATTTTTTATTAAGTTTTCTATTTGATTTCCCTAAAACCACAATTTATTTACCAGATGCTTTTTGTTTAACATTTAGAGCATTTATAAGATTTCCTTTAGATTTCTTTTGAAAAGATTTTTGCAATCTGATTTATATTTCTTTTTTATTTATTTGCATTTCCATTTTCTTCATTTAAGTATAATTTTGCAGCTAAACATTTTAACGCCCCTTTTGCCACAGAGTTTTTCTATGTAATTTGGGGAGAAAAATTTAAATTTCATGTTAAAACAATCAGTTGATTGATTTGAGATCAGTGATTTTTAGGATTTTAAAGAAACAACCAACAACAACAAACATCTCATTCATCTAAATGCAGGAAAAGTTTTTCTATCGGTTTTGTGCGAGTTAAAGTCGTTTTTGATAAAAAAAAAATGCTGTGTGCCAGCTACCGGCTGCTTATTGAAATCAAATCAAGGAAAAAGTGATTTTCTCTATAACGTCGTCATCATAATAATGATGATGATTATTTGTTTTTCGTGCCTCATGCTTCCATGTTGCATCAACAAACACAGAAATAAAATATTTATATTAGATGTAAAACAACATTAAGAGAAAAATAATAATAAATCTTGAGTCTTTTCTGCTTTCTTTCTGCTGCTTCATTAATAATTTATGCATTTTACTTGATTTTATTTAAACATGCAATAATGCAAAAAAAAAATTTGCGCAGAAGAAAATCGGTAAAAAGGAAAAATGGTTTTCTTTCAAGAAATAAGTTTTCTTTTAGGGTTTCATAAAACTATGTTTTTTTTTTGCCTTAGCTGTTTACTGGAAAAATGTTATGACATAAAAATTTAATGAAAAATTACTTTTTGTACTCTGTTTTTTCAAGACAAACTTCTGTAATTTTCTTTAATGGTATTTCATTTGGCTAATGGCCGCAAAAGGGTGTTAAAAGTAATGAAAATATTAAATTTCTTAGTTAGAAGGAAATTAAACTGAATAATTGCAAACAGTTTAATTGCAGGTGTTTAAAAGAAAATTAAACTTGAAATTGGTGTTAAATTAAAAAAAAATTTATAATAACTTTTTCTTAAACGTTTTTAGAGAAATTTCTGTTTAAAATTCATTACAGCTTGTCCGTTTTGAATTCGATTCTTATCGATCAGTAAAGCTCAGTTGTTTCTATAGACCTGTGCCCATGGTCTGTAACTCTCGTGTCGAGAAACTTCTCGATTGAAATGTGTGAAATGAAACAAAAATGCCATATATTGAAACAAACAGCTGTTTTTTTTTTTCTCTAAACTTTGTATGTAACTTTTTTTTGGCTAATTAATCGCCAATTTACAGGAAAAGTGTGTCTGTAACATTTTTGTGAGAAAAGTTCCCTCTTTGAACTGTTAAATATACTCAAGAAAAAAAATGGGGCGAAAAACAATTTTAACACTAAAACTATTTAAAATGCAAAGAATAATAATAATATGCAATAATGGGTCATGTCACAGAGTACAATCAGAGTACGTTCGGAATGATTCCGTTCGGAATTGAAGAAAACATATTTGTTTGTTGATGGAAAGTGTATTTTGATAGTTTTATGGCCTTTCAGATACAGACAACTCCCATACAGTTCATGAAAACAAAAATGGTTTCATTCCGAAACATTTTTTCGTCATTTTCTGAAGCACCAAAATACGGAATGAATTCCGTTTCCGAACGGAATTGTACTCTGTGACATGGCTGAATATTTTGTTTTTGGCTCATTTTTTCATTGTTTATTTATTTTGCTTTTAATATTTTTATAAAATATACGAATTTTTTCAAATCTCGTTTGCAAACAACAAACATTAAAGTCGCACTTTACATTATTTGGTTTTGCCGACGGTTGTATTTTCGGCGCCGTCGTTAAAAATTTTTTAATTTTGGTAAATTAAGGTCGCCGTCAATTAAAACTATGTGTGAGTGGCGTTGTCAACGCCTGCAATATCACATCGGCTTCGACTACAGTGTTATGACATTTATAACATAACGACGTAATCTCTTTTGACGGTTTTCGACATGAGTTACAGACACACTTTTTTCTATTTTTTCGAAAAACGATGAAATATTTCTTTTCGATGCGAGAAGTTCTTACTATAGTTACAGAACATGGGTACTATTTCGTCATAAAATTCAACATGAAGACCAAAAATTAAATATAAGTACACTGAAAAAAATTTCTTCACAGATCCAATGAAATTTACATTAAAATTCAACCTATGTAACCTTTCATTGGATTAATGAGGGATTAATAAAATCAATGACAAAATTTTCACTGATTTTATGAATCCTCATTGAAAAAATGGATAAAATAAACGTTTGTCATTAAACTAATGCAAAATTTTCATTGATTTTATGAAACATTTCATTAATCCAATGAAAGGTTACATAGGTTGAATTTTAATGTAAATTTCATTGGATCTGTGAAGAAATTTTTTTCAGTGTAGGTATTTACAAAAGGGTAAAAATATGCAAAAATATGCACTAAGAAATCTATGCCAAAATTCATAAAACGCTCTAAAACCGATAAATATATTGTTTTTGCATCCACTGTTCGCACAAGGAAAAACTTACAATTGAATAGTACAGGAGGGTTTAGACGGCAATGCAAGTCGTTCGATCGTTCGTATACTTAAAGGTGGGTCTTGGAGCAATATTTTAAAGTGTTACAAATATAAGCACAAACGCATTATACCCTTTCTACTATTGTGGTGTGAATATAAAACATTCTTGTCGAAGCGCATTCTGGACGTCCAATTTTCGATCAGTTTTCTTAGCATTACAAATTACACAAACAATGTTGGCCTCCAAGGCTTCAATTATTTCTGGTTTATCAGCATAAATTAGTCACTTCACGTAGCTTCAAAGAAGATAATTGTGAGGTCTCAAATCTCATGACCTTGAAGGCTAATTGACAGGTAAATTTCTCAAAATTGTTCTGGATTAAAAAAATTCCTTAGGGTCTGTTGTGGATTGGTCTTAATCCATATGCGGCAATTTTGTTTATAAAACACGCTAAACAATAAATTATACTCATCACTAAACACAATTTTGCAAAAAGAAATCGAGTCAATGCGTTGTTGGTAGAGCTGTTTAAGCGTGAATCTCTTCATGTTTATTCGGCAGAGTATAGTGATCATAAATGTTAAAGAGTTAGCACAGTGTAACACTTCGTTTGACAGCTAACCCTTTCGTAAGTTCAGTCGTGTTTTCAAAAACTCCCTTTAAAATTACAACTTGTATGTTTTAAGTTTAATTTCAGGTAATAGTGCAGGATTTGCTCCTTAACAATTGGGAAATAAAATTTTTATATCAAACAAAGTATTGTTATAAGTTACGCTTCATCTAAGGGCCTTTATTTGGGTCTATTTCTCCCTATACATTTTGCAATTTTATGCGCCAATATTACTCCACATCCAGTATGTAAAAAAGGTTGAATTTGTGTTGAAAGTGAACCCCATTTCCGTAAAATATTTTCGGTATCGAGTTCGCATAGAAAATATATTAATTCATATGTGAGAGAAAATTATGAACATTGACATTGTGATATCGGGACACTGATGTATAGAGACCCATGCAGTAAGGCTGGCCCTAAAACATAATAACTACCGTAGGGATTGTCAGATTGAAGAGGAGGAAGGGAATATATTTCAATTTCTCTTTTAATGCCCTGGTCTAAGGTTCTTAGAATTAGGCATTTTTGAAAACCAGAGTAACCCTGTTTTATCTAAGGTAGGACTAAGGTTAAACTTTCTTTTGAGAAGGGAATCGAAATGGTTGGAGGCTGCAATGATGATATCGATTTGTAATTATGCAAAGTTTTGTTAATGGAGTAATCTAGCTCCAACACCAGTCAATGATTCAGGGTATCTCAAAGGAACCATTGTAAGAATCCAAGTAAGTCGTTTTCGGCTCGGCTTCTCATCGAGTATAACCTATAATTTCATTATCAATCGTGTGTTCCCATGTCCTGTACGTTGATCGACTTAATTTTAATGTGAATGAAATGAGATATTTTCAATGTTTTTTTTTTTTTTTTTGAAATTTTTTGCCGCACACTGTAGCATTTCATTGAAAACTCAGTAGCAGGTTTCTTTTTAAAGCTTTCATTAAACAAATCTTTCGCACTCAGTTGTACACACATTGAGCAACCGACTGACTGATTGAAGATGCGATCCAGTGCCATAAAGTTCATTAATCTTATTCAAATGCATTTGTATTTGTGACTTGATATGTTGATTCAACAGATTTTACAATAAAAATATTTCGAATTCAATCAGTCAGTCTGAAAAAAAGTATTTCAGATCAACAATGCTCGAACTCATTTCTACTCGTTTAGATCACATACCCTGCACATGAGTTTCTTATGAATTTGTATTGAAAAAATAATGTTTATTGTAAAGATTTGTTGTTGTTATTGTTGTCTTTACGGTTTCAATGAACGATAGAAAATTTAAAATATGCAAAATGCATCCCCATAAATAAGATACACTTGAATAAATAATTAATAAACCGCAATTGGATTAAGAAAAAAAAACATTGTTTCAAAAGAAAACACAAGAAATCAACAACGAATCAAATTTATTTTCAAGATAAAATGAAAATTTTCTTAACAGAAGAAAAAGAATGTCTGCTTTTAATTGAGGAAAAGAATTTTAAATATTTTTTTTGTTTTGCTATTTTAATTCTTTCATTTTTGCTGGAAGGAAAAAAATTTACCCTTATAAGTGATTCTGTTTCTCAAATATAATTAAATGTTTAATTACATGCATATTTGCAAGTACTTGGAAGGAAATTTGTTCAAGATATTGACTTGCATGGGATAAAGAATCTACACCATTTACTATAATAAAATAATATCGAAAATATATAATGGCCAATTTAACCAGGTTTAGTTAAAACTAACTATTACTTTAACTTCAAGCTAACGATATGTTGTTGACAGTTATAACTGATAGTTAAATTGGCCGTTAGAGTGTTCAATTTTTTGAAAATATAAAAACATAAGAAAAGTCCATAAATTTTTGAATGCGCAATAAATACGGCCATGTTCCAACAATCGCTTGAATTGAAATCGCAAAACGACAGATTTATTTTATGGTGTACTAAAAGTCGTGGGTTTTTCTTGCGATCTAGCATAGTTTCTGAAAAATATTCTAGTTCCAATGGGTATCCTTTTGCAATTTGAAGTCGCCAATGTTATTTGCGATTTGAAGTCAGAATCGCAAATGCTTGTCAGAACATGCTCGATATGGTTGTTTGGTATCAATTGTATCAAAATCAGATTTAAAAAAAAACGCCAGCTGCCCTCATTTAGGTTTACCTGTAAGTTTATCTCTAAACTTTAATTTTTTGATTATTTACTTAATAAAAGAAACTTTACTGAGCACTTCAAAAGGTTTTACATCGCAAGTGTGTTTCAAGTGGTTTCCGTTTATATTCCTACATATCATTAAAACGTTTTTGTGACTCTTTACGGGGAGCTGGAATAAGATCTCCTTTTTTCTAAACAGAAAATATTGTAAAACTTCCAATTTCGAAGGAATTTCAAGTTTGCTCCAAAACAAAACTTCCCGCTCGAATACTGAATTCGTATATTTTTCATTTAAGGCTACACACGTCCAACTTGTTTTAGCCAAGTAGCCAAAACTGGGCTTTTTTGTGAGAACAATTTCACCCAACAGTGAACTCCATTTAATGGTTCCGCCATATCACATTATTTTCGGAATACGTTAAGTTCAAGGTGCTCACAGAAAAACCTGAAACTCGAAGCGTTTATACCTTATTGTTTTACATATTATTGTGTCTAATTATTGTGGTTTCATACGTACTCCAAAACATTTTTTCGGGTAGACTAGTTAAAGTTTAAAGGCTTGGCAGAAAACTCCGTTAAGTTTAAGTTTACGAAAACAAATTTATAATGCATGGCGTGCCAAATATAACTTCGCAATTTGCATGTTTTTTGGTGCTTTAAAACAAGAAATGCATTTATAAAACTTTCTTATATACATATACTGTGCTTAAAAAAAATTCGCTTAAATTCATCAGTATCTTAAAAAACCTATTTTACTTGCGTTCAAAGTTTGATTTAAATTTAGCAAATTTAATATTGTATAAAAAATGTATTATATTGTGATGCATAAATGCGGGATATGCATATAAGAAAATGCTTATACACGTAAAAATTTCGTCTATTTTAAATAGCAAATTTGGACGCATATAAGCGTAAAATGCTTTTAACCGGTGTGCGTATTTGAACTTTAGATTGCATTTTCTTGAGTGTAGTTCTCATTCTAATTTCAAGAAACTATTATTTGTGATTAATTGTGACCACTTAAGCTGTCCTTGGGTTAATTTTTTTATACCCTTCACCACAGGTGATGAATAGGGTAAATATAAGTTTGTCATTCCGCTTGTAATTCCTATAATATTGATGTTAGACCCTATAAAGTATATATATTATGTGTCCTTAAGAGGAGCGAAGTTGATTTAACGATGTCCATCCGTCTGTCCGTTGAAATGGGTTTTCCGGAGACCCCATATATGATGGCGGCCAGGTTATTATACATTTATGTCACATATGATCCGGAATTGTTTTCTATTGAAATTCAGCAAGATCGGTCCACAAATGGCTGAGATATGAGTAAAAAACCACGACTACCTCAAATTTTTTCCTTTAAATGTCCTATTAGACGTGACATTACCATACCAACACTGTAATACCATAACGAAATAAACATACCATACAAACCAATTCAATTTTGGTTTCTACGGTCGTACAGTGGCTATGGTAATACATTGTTGGTAATGTGGTTTTTTGTTGTTGTTTTTTTATACCCTTCACTACAAGTGGTGGATTTTATTAATAATGTGTTTAATTTTACGCATACACATACACATTAATGCATGTATATGATATGCCGCTCAAATAAAGAAACAAACTCATAGACTCAATATATTTTAATTTAACGCTTCTTTAGTAAAAGCATTCGTAGCCGAGTTGTTAAGTTCTCTCCTGAGACTGATGATATTGCCAGTTCGAATTTTTTTATTTAATTTTTTTATGTTCTAAAAAACGATTTTAAGATTATAAAACGAATTTCAAACACCAACTTTGGCAAAAGAGGAAACGGGCTTAGGTACATATATTCATTTTTTGTTTTTTATATTCTTCGGCATGACGAAATGAAAAGTTGGCTTGGCTCAATTGATATTTATTTATACCTATCTAAAGAACGTTATTTATGTATATAACTTTTTGTTCTTATTTCATCATGGTGAAGGGTATATAAGATTCGGCATAGCCGAAAATAGCACTCTTACTTGTTTTTAATTTGACTCTATAACTTATATTTTAGATTCGATTTTAATCAAATAAATCATTTAAAAACTTTAATTTAGTTGCAAGTATTCTGTTTTTCAAACGGAAATGGTGTAATTTACACCCTCAATGCTAACTTCATAACTAGGAATCTATTTGATTAAACAACATTTTGCTACTTTTTTACTTTCTGTACAAATAAAACCCACAAGTACTTTTTGTAACAACAGCCAAATCAAGTTAAATAAAACAAATGATCATCTTTTACTTACAAGCATTTTTGCTTGTAATTATTTGCTTTTCTTCATTTTGTTTACTTTTGGGAATAAAAAAAAGAAAACAAATTGCTAGCGAATGTTGTTTTAAGCAGAAAACAAAGTTGCATTTAAGCAAACTATTTTCCATTTATTTCAAAGAAATTTTTTTTCAGTGTATTTTTTCAGAGATACTTGAATAATACATACATACATATAAAGTTTGGCGTCTATTTTGTGGTTAAGTTTATTGTTTTAACGTTTTGTTTTTTTCTTTAGTCTTTGGTTGGTTTTTTGCGGTTTTTTTGCGCGTTTAAATTACAATTTTTGTTAGTTTTTTTTGTTGCTGCTCAGGCATTGTGCAATAACCAAACCGTATAAGTCGTGTTGTGTAGAAGTAGTAGATGTTATTTTGCTGTGGCATGAAACGTTTCGTATGTTCGTAGAAACAACGTACTACAACTTTGAAGTACATTTGCTCGTAAAATTTAGCAATAGTTTTTGTTTCATTTTTTTTTTTTTTGTTTTTTGCATGCAATTAATTTTACTTAACTTTACTCGAGTACAAATGAATTTCAAGTTGGTTTTAAGATTTTTTTTTTCTGAGGGGAAGGCAAATTTTTGTGTTTTTTTTTTTTTTTGTGAATAAAGAATAATAAAACAATATTGTCAATAAAACATTCTCACGTGCTTTCAATTGCTTTTTTTCTCATATATTTTGAGTTATAAGTGCTTAATGGGTAATATTTTTGAAACTCTTGACAGGGTATTAGTCATTAGAACGGGTTTTATTTAAAGTGTTTTATCTCATATTAATAAAATTTATCTGAAGTAAAAAATGTCCGCTTTTAGGTTCAATTATTAATTTAACTAACAATTTAGTAGTATAAAAACAAATGCCTAAATCTCTATTTTTCATGACCTAATATAATAATGCTTACTACATTTGCATTTGTTAAATTTATGTGATTAGTCAACGAAGCATTATCAAACATGTTAGAGTGTATCAGTGTTGAACAATTCAGTACTTTTGTACTTTTTTCAGTACTTTTTCATATTAAAAATACCGCAGTACTCCCGCGTTGTTTTCAGTACTTTTTTTATCCTTTGAGCTTTTTTAAGGTGATGTGATCATTTCGATAGCAGGCTTAGGTTATCATGTGTTTGCTGCAAAATTTATGTTGTTGTATTTTAAAAATAATAATCGACGTAAATATTGAAATGCAAAGTGTGGACGGCAGGATTCATATTTTGCTTTCCAGAATGGGATATTTGTTCTTACAACAAAATTTGGTTTTGCACATAAAACCTTAAAAGTTATAATCAGCTTCAATCCAGAAAATATTGTTTCCGGAAAAACCAATAGCATAATACTGTTGCTATTAATGCTATTTACAAACGTTAAAGAAAACTATGATAATATCAATTCTCAATTCCGTGTTCTAGCAGATCTTTCAGAAATAAAGCATTTCAGAACTGAATTTATTTAAAATTCTTGAAAAAAATAAAGCCAATATTTTGAACGAAACTAATGTTTGCTGACCTTTCATATATTGCTTTTGGTATTTTTTCGATACCACATTTCTAAGCATCAATTGAACGCACATTTTCATGCAAAATGATGTAAAAAGTAAAGGAAGAAATCGTTTACCCGTAGCAACTGTTTCAAGTTTGATAAAAACTAAAGATCTATTAAAATCAACTTGTAGTTGCTGTTGTAGTTAACATATTTCTTATGATTTCTTAAAGTAAATTTGCTTTATCTTAAAACACTGAATTAAAATCTTTATTTTTAAACATTATTGTTTTAAACATTTTTTAAAACTAAGTTCTTAGTATGTAAAAGTCTGAATTATGTACCTTTGCAAAAGTTAAAATATAAACATAGAAACCAGTATTAATTTATATTGACAAAAATGAATTTTTTAAATTATTTTCTTATTCGTAAATATATGAACTATTTCAAATATTTTTTTTTTTAATACTGAAAAAACGTACCTTAAACGGCTCTTACACTTTCAATATAACTGTTCAATTATATCGCCAATGGGTTTGTGATATTCGAAGGTGACACAATATATTGGTAAGAATCGAAATCAGAAAAGCTTTATATTGAAATGTGTTTTGAAATGTGTTTGCAACACTGTACTATGTTGTTTTTTCTTTATATTTTAATTGAAACCATTGTGCAACTTATTGAATAATATGGGGCCATATAGAAATAATATGGCGAATAAAATATACAATAATATTGTAAATGGATGGGGCGCTTGACGCTTATTTATAAAAGAAATATTATTTACATGTGTACCTTAACAGTATTTATCGCCATTCAATACTAAGATAAACGAATTCCAATAAAATATGTATTTTTGTTCCATTTATTTTCATAAATTATACACAACATTGATCAATATACAAAAAATAACCCTACAAAAATACATGTGATCATCCAACAGATTGCAATTGCGGAACGAGGAACGACAAAAAATGAACTATTGAAAAAGTCCGCACCGTTCCTTTTAGGGAATCGTTCAATGGAACTAGGTCGTTCCGGAACGACACAACTCTACCGTATATGAGATTTGTTTGCCTTTAAGTGATTTTATGATGGGGGTTTATATGGGACCTGTGGTTAATTCTGATCCTACCAGCACATTATTTTGTCATGACATAGAAGCTATCGTAAAAATACATGTCAATACCAAAAATTTAAAAGGAAGTTATGGCATTAAAAGCTATTTTCGGGAGTAGTTTTTGTATGGGAGCTTTATTCAAATATGGACCGATTCTAATACAATTTAAAGATGATTTAGATTGCAATAAAATAAGTTTAGACCAAAATTTTAATTAAATACCAACATAATAATATGGTTTATGTGCACAAAGACTCTATCCCGGACCGTAAATAATAAAGGACCAAGTCTCACCATTTTCAATAGCCTTGGTCCTTGTTGAATTGCATCCTATGTACCAAATTTCATCAAATTACTTGTGTACTTTGTGCACAAGCCAGTCGAACGGACGGCCGGACATCGTGAGGTGGAATCAAAAAGTGTCGATCTAAAACTAAAAAATTTAGGAACAATATTTTCAGGTGATACAAACATCAAACAAACGCATAATACCGTCACCACTGTTGTGGTGTGTGTATAAAAAGCTTTTATTTAATTTCAAGCTTTTATTTACAAGTAAGAAAGAATAGTCTGTCAAGCCCGACCTTATGATACTCTACACTATAGCATTTACAGAAAAATTGTCGCAAGTGTAGCCCTATTGGGACCTATGGGCAATCATGAGGTTAAGATTCACACAAGTGTTATCTAGATTTATACATTTATGTACAGTAGTTATCGCAGTTATCGCTTATAAACATTTCATACCCTGCACGTATTTTGATGAATTGAAACGAGAAATGCATTTGTAAAAACTCGCTTATATGCATATACTGTGCTTATTTTAATTTCATCAGCATCATAAAAAAAGCTATTTTAATTTTGGCGACATAATTTTTGTGCGTTTTTGTTTTATTTGCCTCAGTTACAAGCAATTCTTATATGAGAATATTTTGAGTGCAATTTATTAAAATTGTATTCTATTCTGATGCATAAACGATGGATATAAATATAATCTTATACACGAAACAATTTCGGCTATTTTGAAGAAAGTTATGCCTGGAAGCTCGGAGGGATTCATTTTTCTATTATTAACTACCCACTATATTTACTTTTTCCCCTTCTCTAATTTTTTCTTTTTTCCCTCTGACTTAAAAATGTTTCACATTGGATCGTATTGGTTTTGAGGTGAAGGTTACATTTTATACCGGCCTTCTCTGTCTACCTAAGAAATTAGAAGCTACTTTTGGGAGTGTTACTTGTATGGAAGATTTGGTGAAATATGGAAGGATTCCAAAAACATTTATAAAGATGGTAAACGATAGGTTGCAATGAAATATTTTTGGGACTTATTTTATTCAAATATTATTCGGGAAAGAATTTTGTATAGGGGATATGTTAAATCGTGGACAATTTCTCACTATTTTCAATTTCCTTTCTGCCTGAAGAACTATTATATAAATCTTAACCTCATAACATAATTCGATGCTTGGTCATACGTCCCACATATGGGGTAGGGTACCAAATGTTCGAAATTGACCGACTGTACTAAATTAATTGTTTTTTTTTTGTTTTTGTGTTATGACAAATTTTTATATTATTTTAACAACTTTTTTGTATATTAAGGCAATTAAAACAAAAACCGCAATTTCGCTAACAGTTATATTATTTTAAAAGCTTCTTAACTTTAATTCGTCACCAACAAATATTTTTTTTTTTTTATTTTCTTAGAATTCTCCAACAGAACATTTTAAATGTGGCGCAACTTCTTGTAGAAAGGCCAATAGAAATCTAAAAACAGACGCACAAGGCGCACATAGTTTGGGCAAGGAACATTTCCCAAGCTTTTTGAAGACGATAAAGTCAAGAAAACGGAAAATAAAAAGTATACACCCAAGACGCTGATCAACGACCGCCGGCCAACTATAAACAGCCCGTTAAAAAAGTACATTTAAGCCGCAGACCTGGCCGCTGAACTGTTTAAATCCAGCTGCAAATAGTTATTGCACAATTCTAATGATTAGTAGGGTCTAAACATGCATGCCTAGTGATTGGAACCGTAGTTAACTTTGCGCTATCCACAAAAAAGGATACCTTCCAATCCGGACCAACAATCGAGTTTTATTAACTGCCTACTTCACGATGTCACTCGAACGTTTACGTTCGCACAAATAACATATAAAACAAAAGCAAAATTAAAAAATTTGTTTTTGGTTTACATGTTATTTGTGCGAACGTAAACGTTCGAGTGACATCGTGAAATAGGCAGTAAATCTTCTCCCCCATTGCACCTCAAAAAAACTTTTTGGATTTTTAAAACAATTTCGATGCAACATTTGAGCTATCATTTCAAAACCAATTTTGATCACAGTCTATAGCCTACTTTGACTGCAGGAGTGCCGGAAATTAAGCATATTTCAATATTAGTTTTTAATACAATTTTTTGGCTTTTTGAACAACGATATTCAGGTAGGCTGATTTTTGATTTGTCATATAAATTAAATTTGATCAACCACATCATTTTTGATAATTTTGACCGCATCTTCCATTTAAAATTTCTGGTGTATAAAATTTTCTAAAAAAAAATAAAACATCAATAAAAAAGTGCAAAGTTTGGTTGGCTTTTTCATCGGTTTTAAGAGGTTGTACACGGTAGTACAAATGCTAACAGGTAAGTACTATGAGTTTAACATCCGCCTTTGATATTGCGACAGGTTTAAGAATCACTAATCTGATAAAATAAAATATTAGGACCAACAAATGGTGGTGTAATAGGCACTAAATTATAAGGGGCGTAATAAATAGGAGTGGCAAAAGTTCTAAAACGTCAGCACAACGGCCTTTACCTACTTCACCCACGTACTATGTTTTATGGCTTTACGAAAAGAAATAACAAATTTATATTGTTTTGTCCGAAATCTCCCACTGTGCATTGCATGCGAAATACTTTCCAGCTTAATATGTAAACGACTGAAAGCAAACACCAACAACAGGATAGAATATAGCAGTGCAAGAATAATAAGATTACGATAGAATTAGGAAGTATACGCCATGCGCATGATTTCCCCGTTTGATGACGTAGTTTGTCCCCGAAAAGGGTTGCCAAGTCCTTAAGACCCTAACGATCGCGAATAATATTTTAGAGAGCTGTATGCTCTTTGTAAGAGCTGACAACCCTTAAATTAAACAACAACTAAAAATATCTTAAGTGCCAGCTTGAAACTATTACCTTATTCGAAAACACTTCGCGTGACGTCACTTGTCCGACATGCCAAGAAGATTGCAACTTTGTTCTCCACATTGCGTAATCTTTTTTTCTATTATTCCTGATATCGGGTTGGCTTAAGACCAGTTAAGTCCACCATATAGCAGATATTCACATTATGGAAAATACTGGAAAATAGCCCAGAAAAACAAATCGACACTTAAGCATATATTTGCCGACATAAATGCCGCAGAAAAGAACTTTACACCGTCATATCTGAGCTTGTCATTCTTGCTAAGATCGCCCAGCTTTATGTTAAAAGGCTCAGAAATACCAAAAGTACCGTTAAAAGAGAAACAAACCTCTCTGACTTTTTAATACTAAAGCTGTTTAAGACCGATTAAGAATAGAGCAGGAGCTGTATGAGTTTTGCGCCGACGTAGTCAAACGCATTTTAACACAACGAATACGTTGGGTTGGTCACTTATAAAAAATCTTGTTTTATAGATCTTTTTACGATTTTATATATAACTTAATATCGCCGAAATTTTATAGAAAAAATTATTTACAAGTCAAAACTGCTCAATCTGATCACATATTTGTTTCAACGTAATCCATACAGCACGTTGCCAAATCCGAATGGATGTAAATTCCTAATGGAGTGTTATTTTGGATCCTCTGTCAGAAAATGTCAAAGGTATAATCATTTTCAATTACTAAAAACGCTTGCCGCTTCGACGGTTAAATGTTGTTACAAGTTTTAAAATGAATTAGAAAATCACTGCACGTTTTCTTCAAATTACTCAACTTTTGTTTCAACAAGTGGATTGTTTTCCAAAAAAAATCAAACCAATTTAATTTAAATTTGGTTTGCTTTTTTTTAACAAATTTAATATTAAATATGTATAAACTTTAAGCTGAACTCGTAATACATTAAAATGTGGGAGCATTTTTAAAGCGTGTAACCTTAACATTTTTTAAGGACAGCCAAATGAAATTTTAATATGAAATTTCAAATTAAAAAACGTGCATAAAAAGTTAGAGGCGTTTTTTATCATTAAAGTAAAAGTTTTTTATTAATACTTATGTTGCCATAAAAAATTAAATAACCATTTAAAATTAAACAAAATCATCAACATTGTTTTTAAACCAACAATGGGCATCAACAAATTAAATTAAAACGTGAGGAAAATTAATTTGACAGCAGAAAAACTTGATATATAAAAACTTACATGATTTATTTCTTTAGGTTTTTTCTTAATATTTAAATGAAAATTTTCAAACACAAAGAGAAAGAAATTTACCTGAAATAAAAAAAGAAAAGAATTGGTTAAATATGTTAAACAAAAATAAGCCTTTAACATTTTCAAAAAATATATTTACGCCTTTTTTAAAGAAAACATTAAAAAGTTTTTTTTTACATTTAAAACAATTTTGAGTACAAAACATCTTAAATTTTGAAATTTGTCTTACAATATGTACAAGGAAATCTGCTTTTAGTCAACATCAAGTCGTAAATCAAAATCAGTTTTTGGGTGGGTGAAACAGATCCCAGTACACAATATTGTTTAGAAAGTTTCTCCTATATTAGGAATTGGAAACATATTCCAATATGTAAGATTTTGAATTAACACAACTTTTAAACTTTCTCGAAAAAGTGTTTTTTTATATAGTAATTAATACAAATTATATTCTAACTTAATTAACCGAGCAAGAGTAAAGGACCTTAAGCCCGTTGTAGTGAAGCACATCAGAGTCTCTGGCGGGAATCGAACCCGCAACCCTCACACTGACATACTCGACTACTGGGGAACCCAAGTTAATCTATTTTTTTTAAGATTATCATATCTGAGATAAATACATATTCGTCTTTGTCTTTCTTCGATTTAATTTTTTGAATTGAAACTCTAAAAATTAATAAATTTCAATTCTCTATAAAATAGGAGTTTTAAAAATTGTAAATTATAAGTTTTGAAAAGTCATTTTAATAGCCCAACTTCAATGAGAAGCTTTCGATATATGTGCTGAACCATAACCAATAATTGGAACTATGCTTATATCGGTTTTATATGGACTTTTATAAAACATGCGAATTAGAATTTCGTTTAACGGATATTGCCGCAGCTGCCATAAACCAGAGAAAACAGGAACAGTTTTTCATATTCTCTGTAAATAAATGCGACTCTGCTCGCCACACTATAAATTTCTGAACGACAGAACTATCCGGGATTAGTAAAGGTGACTAACTCAGATACCTGAAAGTGACACTAATAAATCAAAGCAAGTTAAACTCTCTTTTTGGTTTAAAATGTGTTTGAACCAACAAATCTATAAATCAGTAAACATATCAACCATCTTTAGGCGCATTAAATTGGGCATTTAAACTGCCGATACAGACCATTTGAATTTGACAAGATTTATTGTAGTGCTGCCACATGTTATTTTTTATCTACATATATATAACACATGGGAAACTGATTTAAAGTTGTTAAGTTAAAACTACATATAAATTCAAGTTTAGTTCAACTAAACCAGCGTTTAAGCTTTAACTAATTTATTAGCTATTAGTCTGTATTCACACAATTAAAGTTTTCTTTCAGAAATATTGAGTTTATTGGAAGGAAAGAACAGCCTTTTATCTCCCTCTCTTAAGCCTGGTACTCTGTTTAACATATTACGTGATATGCAGTCAAAACGCATATGAAAAAAAACTTGTGGCGAATATCTATGAAATAATGTTGATTGATAAAGAGTGGTACTCTGTTCATTTTGTGAAAAAGTTCCGAAATGTTTCGGGCAAAACTTATTTGACAACTGCTAAATAATATAAGCTGCACTTACATATTTCGAGTGGTATTTTAAGCAAAAGAAAAAAGTATTAACTTTATATTAAATAAGAAATAAAAATTTAAATAACACAACCGGTAGCAGCTTTTTATTCATATTTACGTTCTGTTTTAGTTAATTTTTTATTAAAAAAAATTATTTTTATTAAAATACATGTGGGGTTTATTTACATACGCAACGTCGCATACTTTTAATAAAAACGTCAAATTGTTTAAACTCGCAAGATAGGCAACATTGATGCATGTCAAAATTTTTGGCTGAAATATTCAATGTTGCTCAACATTTTTCACAAATTTGAACAGAGCATACAGAGATGAAAAAGTGACGTAAGAATAATGCCAAATCATTTGCGAGGGCAGCTTTCGCAGAAAGAGAAAGAGAGCGTTTTTTTTGTAGTGAAGTGGCAATGTGTAAAAACAGGCCGCTACAATCAACACAAATTGCGTGATCAAAACAAAAATGCAATAAGGGCAGTTTTCGAAGAAAAAGACAGATCAATACACAATATTTTCTGTCTTGTGACGCCTCTGTGCTCTGTGCTATAAAGTCATACTTTCTAAAAGAAAACTTTCATAGTGTAAACCCAAACTTATGTCAGACTTTAATATTAAAAACGCTGTCTGTGATTACAAAAAACAAACTGCTTCCTTGTTTTTCTTAACAGGTTGCCACATTGAAGGGCGAAATAAACTACAGAAACTGCTTGAAAAATAACTCGAAATTTTAAGCTTGTACAAACTTTTTGCGTTATTAGTTTATTTCGACAAATGTTTGGAGCATGTTTGCAGAAAAATCAAAAATGTTGGATTTTTATATTGATAATTTTGCAGAGTTAAGAGGGAGAAAAAAGCTTTGGAAAATTAAGGAGAATTTAAGTTTTTACGAAAGTTAACTTTTGGATGAAAAACGCTGAGTTTTAAAAATATTTTCCATATTAAATTTTATAAGATCGCTTACGGTCGAAATTGTTAAACAGGCAGTTAATTCCAAAACTAAAAACATTCACGAATATTTCATTACATTTCGGTGAAAAGGGCCTAGAAAAATGTTTAATATTTCGATTCATTTTTGCTCTGTAGTGCATATAAAAAAACTCGCGAACCGTAATTAATTTTCGATAAAAATTTGACTTATTTCTCATACAAAGGGTCAGGTTTTGACTGATACATAAATAATACTTAAGCTGTAGGTCCATATCAAGCGTTTTCGCGTCAACGCATTGCATACTTTTCATGCCAAACTTACGTTCTACGCTTAAGTTAACTATTTTTAATGTAAATGCAACGCTTTTTTTGTGGCATCATAAAAAAAATTGAAATTATTTATCGAAATCACCAACTTTTCGCATTCTATACATCAAAGCATCCTACACATTTGTGCATGTAACTACACTGCTACATTAATTTTGCTTTTTCGACAGATGTGTAGGATACATAATGCATAGAAGGCCTGGTGTGCACTTTCAGCTTAAAAAAGTCAAGACCGCTTTTTTAAAGTCTATTTAAGTATCCATTAACAAGGTGGTCTTAATTTGAGATATAAAATTTTTATATCACCTAACGTCAAATTCAGTCGCAATGCTTTTAAAATAGTATTACATTAGTATTATAATAAATACATATTACGGTTTTTTATAAGAAATCTCATCACAAGTATCTTATAAGCACTGATGCCAACTTTTTTTGAACATTTCCCGCCTAATCGGGCTTCAAAACCGCTACAAAATACCGCTAAAACCAAAACACTTTTAAAAATTTTATATAAATCTAGATATAAGCTGCTTTTTTAACGGTACATGACTCTCAAATACGTTACATACTACCTACCTAGAATGATGAATTTGGCTGTGCCAAATCTTTGATACCCTCCACCTACAGTTAGAATATTTCCGGAGTGGTCTTTATATGAGACCTATGGTAAATTATGGACCGATCTTTATGAAATTTGAAAAAGTAATTTATAGTCTTATAAAACTATGCCTGACCAAATTTTATTTTATTTGTTTTACGCGTACTAAAGTTTTTCCGAGTGTAGGCTTCATATGGGGCCAATGGTTACTTATGGACCGATCTGCACGAAAGTGTAATTTATTGTCACAAAAACTGTGACAGACCAAAATTAATTGAAATAGCATCATTTGTTACGGTTTTAGGTGTACTAAAAGCTTATTAATATGATTTTTAGTCATATAGAACGAATTTGTGCAAAATCGTATATCAATTCCGCCAATAATTATGTTAGTTTTTGTAACACCAAAATTTTTTCTGGATTTCAATCCCAATCTGCTTAGGGAAACTAGAAACAATTTGATACAAATATCTTTACTTTTGAGTGGTTCGAAAGTGAGCGTGGTTTCAATAGACGGATAAACAGACGGACATGGCTAAATTGACTTAGAATTGCTCCATACTCAAAATATATTTGTCATTCCGTGTGAACCTTAGTATACCTACATCACAACTAGTTGTGGTGAAGAGTATACAAATTCCTATAAAAAAAAGGAAATTGCCGTTTTAAGCAATGAGATAAAAGTAAGTGAATTATATTGCTTGAGATGCACCGAGACAATTTAGATCAATACCTTACCTTTTGTTTCAAATTTTTTTTAGCAAGCTTAAAGTTGTGAATTGTCACATACAGCCCTAACAAAATACTAACTGAAAATCGAAAAATAATGACACATACAATCGTTCGTTAACTAAAACTACAAAAGTTAGTAAAACACTGAACATAAAAAAGTAGCTTTTAACCAGAAAAACAAAAAAATTTAATAAAAAAAGGTATAAAATCTGTAAATTAAAATATTGAAAAATGTTTTTGTAGCTGAAATGAGTCACTGAGAGATGCTTAAAAACCGCTAGATTTCCTGCTTATCGCTAAAACGTATTTTTCCCACGACTGACATTTCAAAAAAGCTAGATTTAGCGGGAAAATCTCTAAATTGGCAACAGTGCTTATACGTTGATTTATGCGTTTGAATTTTACGTTTGCTGATATACAAATCCTCTCATCTCACGTGTAGACAACAAGAATTACTGTAGCAATACCCCTGCAGATAACGAGACTAGTCCATACATGCATGTAAAGAGTAGTCCATAAAGGAGTAGGAGTACTTCAAAACTACTCCAAATATATGGGTAAAAGGTGGTCCATTTAACATTACGATGTCCTAGGAGGGGACCATATAACCCATCGAAGTAGTCCCTAAACTACTCCATGGAGTACTAAAGTGGGTTAGTTTTAAAATAAGTAGTCCGTTTAAGCCACAATGGAACACGTAGTCCAATATTATCTGTAGGGACAAAAACAACAGAAAGAATCAATTTTTTTATGGTCACCTTTTAAATAAATTCATTTTACAAGTTTTCTATTTTGGTTAAACAGCTGTTTTATGACAAATAATGAACAAATTTTTTTAAATTCAATACTGATACTATACTTTCATCCCTATTAAAAAGGATTGATCAAGTAATACTCCCAAAACAGAAACTGTATTTTAATACAACTTAAATTTAAATAAAACGTTATTTATTACGTATATAAATACAAAGTCAAAAACTGGCTATTTAAAGAACATTAAAAATCTCAAGTTACTTCAAACCTGCCATAAAATTTGATATTAAACAATTATATTGTTGATTCTTTATTTACATAAATGAACTTTTTGTTTTGAAAATAATTAGTAAATAATTAAATTAAATGATTTATAGTCAAATTTAAAGCTTAGAAAATTCACAACTTAACAAATTAACAAGATACTTTCTTTAGAAAAAAATAAAAAAAATATTGAGTCCCGTGTAAATATTTAAAAACATAAAAATTTGTTTTAACCATAAAACGTGAGTTTTATTAGTAATTAAATTTGTAATATCTTTTCTTTAAAAATATCTAAAAAAAAAAGCAACAAAACTATTTAAATACAATGATACTCTTCTTTAAAAAAAAAAACTATCCACCCTCCCCTAAAACTAAACACTACATCTGTGTTTAAATCATGCTATTTAAAAATATTTTTATAATTTATTTTTAAAATTTCGAAAATCTTTTACCATGAGCATTAATTTTCTTTACTCATTTAAAAGAAATGATTTTTTTTTTTTTTTATTTTAGAAGAGTATTTTTAGACTTCATTCGCCAAGATACCTTTTAAATTTGTCGAGTTTTTTGTTTCGGATTTGTTGACGAAGGAGATGAAAAAGAGCGGTTTTACACAGACAATTAACATTTGTTTCTGTAAATTGTAGGCCACCAGATGGTGGTGAAACAAATTTTAAATTGACGTCTTTGCATTAAATTGCTGTTGAAAAGATACAAATCTAGTCGGATTTTAAAAATCATTGAAAGATTTCAATTAGTGTATTGTGTTTTAATAAACTATTTAACCCCTGAAGTTTTTCGTAAAATCTTGGCAATTGAGTTCTATTTTTTGTGGGTGGTGAACAGAATATTAAGAAGGCAAAATATTGAAAACTTTTTAACTTGCCATTTGATCAAAACGTTATAAAAATCGATACTTTTTAATTTAATATTAATAACAACGGGGTGAACTTTAATGCTTTTACTTTTGGGAAACCATACGCATAAAACATGTTTTACAAAAATCTAAATATGCTCTCAATATAAAAGCGTGATTCGGATAAGTTTCATTTAGTCTAAGAAATATATTCACTTTTACGATAACTTTAAAGTTTGACTTTTAAGAAAAGTGTTGACTATTTATGCAAGTGATATGGGTCGCAATTGCATGTAGGTACTCGTACTTTGAATACAAGAGATATAAAGGGTGGTTGATGTTGATTTTGAATAAAACACAAATTATTTAGGAAATTATTGTTATTTATTTTTTTATGATAATATTGGTATGATTTAATTATGTATGGAACAAAATATCGGCCAAATGGCCGCCGCGATTTTTTCGATGACGCTGAAGCATAATTGAGGTTCTATGCCGTTAATGTGCCGAATTATCTCATCCTTTAGCTCTTGAATTGTTGCTGTCTTATCGACGTACACCTTTTCTTTCAAATAACCCCAAGGAAAGAAGTCAAACGGTGTCAAATCACATGATCTTGGCGGCCAATTGACATCGCTACCATGCGAGATAACACGGCCATTGAATTTGTCGCGCAAAAGAGCCATTGTGTCATAAAAAGTTCGTTATCATCTCACGATAGCGAACACCAAACAGTGAGTTTATGAATGCATTGGTTTTTCAAGAATCACTCCTGGTTTATCATTCCCAAATGCGTCAATTCTGCTTATTGACGAATCCACTGAGTTGAAAATGTGCCTCATCGCTGAATCACGAAGTGCACGATATGCATTTTCGTTTGAACGCCTTTTTTAATAATAAGCCTGAATAACTTTATGGCGTTGCTCGATTGTATATCTTTCCATGGTTCAAATTGATTTAGTCTGAAATTGAGAAATGCCAAATGAAATGCAGAAGAAAACTTGACGTTTAAGTGTGTTTCACATTCAACATCGTCCCTTAAAATTTAATCACCCTTTATTTACCATAAACAACCATTTGCACTTAACTTAACTCTTAACAATCTAAAAAAAACGTAACCACTAAATTCATCGAACTTTAACTATCTTTTAAAAAAGTTTTGTTAATTTGCTTAGATTTATTTCCAAAAAAAGTCGCAGTAGAAAGTTATTAATTTATAAATTTTTAAACACAGTTTGATATAGAAAACGTTACGCCAAGTCAAACAAATGTTTAATAAGCATTGGGTTACATGTGGGGCGTAAAATATTTATTAAGTGTATTCACACCTTTAGTCAATATCAGTAAAATTTTTGTAAAGATGTGGTCACACTTAATGAACATTTGACGCCCAACACGAAACCACTATTTTTATTAAAGATTTGTTTAATTTTGTATGGACCGATTTAAAAAACATCTGTATTGCAACAAAATAATCTTCAGCCAAATTTAATCTAAATACAAACAAAATGAGATAGTAAATGGTCACAAAGACTTTTCCGGAGAGAAGTTTGTTTGGGAGCCATATGAATAAATAGATCGATTCTCATTATTTTTAAATTGCCTTATGGCAATTGAAATATATGAACAGAATTTCATAAAATTATCTTGAAAATTACGGTTAGTACTTTACGCATAAGCTTAACATGGAAAGACAACCAGGGGCCTGATTCTGGCAGTCGTGATCTTTCTCGATTTGAAAGCAATTTTATTTCTTATTCTTTCAGTCGACTCCGAATAAGTCGAAATTATTTTTTCAGTATTATAAAACTCAAATTAATGCTTTACAATACTGAAAAAATAATTCCGATTTGTTCAGTATTGACTGAAATAATTAGATATTAAATTGCTTTGGGATCGAGAAACTACTCGTTCACGACTGCCAATATCTGGCCCCAGCTGGCCGGACAGACGGACGGACAGAAATCGTCTCAGAAAGTAGTCGATCGGTATACTTAAAGGTCTTTGGTGGGACTTATATTTTTTTGTGTTACACACATCAGCAGAAACGCATAATACCCTCTCCGCTATTGTACCATGCGTAAAAATATCGTTAAAAGAAACTCTCTTCAAGGAGTATTTATTAGGGTATTCAGTCGATTAATTCTTGTTCGATTAATCGAAAAATTTTAGACGATTAAATATTCGAATAATTTAAAATTGCTAGTTTCGATTAAAGGATTAATCGAAGAATTTATAACGATTAATCGAAGAATTTATACCGATTAATCGAATAAAAAAATATAGTATTTCTGTTCAATGTTTAATTTTTTTAAAGTTTTAAGTCGAAAATGTTCTCCTCAGCTAATTGAAGCTGGAGTCCCTCAGGGAAGCATCCTGGGCCCACTTTTTAACCTTATATATACCTCGGGCATGCCAACAAACAACTACACCCTAACCTCAACTTTTGCTGATGATACAGCTTTTCTAAGCGTACACGAGAACAGTCGTGAAGCATCTCGATACCTGCAGAATCATATATTTCAACTAGAACTGTGGTTTAAACAATGGAGAATAAAGGTCAATGAGCAAAAATGCGTACATATAAAATTTACCTTGCGTCGGGAAACATGTCCCCCTATTAAAATCAATAATCAACTAGTGCCTCAACAATCGCATGTCAAATATCTCGGTATTCATCTAGATCGGCGTTTAACATGAAAATGCCATATAGAAGCAAAATTACAACTCTATTTTAAAGCCAATATGGCGCTACGGTATTCAACTATGGGGCACTGCCTCGGCCTCAAATATCGAAAAAATTCAGACGCCAAAATAAACTTCTTCGAATAATTACAGCTGCCCCTTGGTATGTTAAAAACTCAAAAATATCCACAAGGATCTCAATGTGCCACTGGTAAGGACTATTATTACGAAATATGCGGTAAAATATTAAAAAAGGCTAAAGTTGCATACAAATCCACTAGCACGAAATATTTTAAATGAAAGCGGCCACACTCGCTTAAGGAGAAGAGACACTGTAGCACTTACCCATTAAGATGAGCGATAAACACCTTTATATGTGAACAGAACCCGTGATGAAGAAAATTTTTGTCTGGCACTGGCAGGACATAAAATAAAGTATTAGGATAAGATTTCATTAATTATTGTTAGTGCATATTTAATATATGAAGATTCAATAAATAATGAAAAAAAGGTTTAGTGAGTTATTTAGCTTGTCTTGTTGTTTAATTTTTTCAACACAATTTAATAATTTATTTCACAAAAGAAAAAACGAAAAAGGTATGTTAACTCAAAGATTTATATTAATTTATCGGGCATGATCTAGAAATCGAAATGAAGTGAAATTTAAATCAAACTTTAATGAAAATTACCCTAGTTTTTTGTGGTTTTAAGTGTTGTTTTTTGCAAAAACTAATAGATACGTAAATAATGAAGTAGATAAAATGGAATATTTTAATGATGAAAATTTGCTCGATTTTAAATCCACTTCATTTCGATTTCCAGAATACCCGTATTTTTTAACAAAATAGTTTATGCGTTTCTCTCTTTAGAACGAGTTTGGTTTAAAAATATTGTACGAAGGATAAATCTAATAATGCTAAATGTAACAGGGGTGTCTAAAAATGTATTAAAGTAAATTTTCTTCAACAACTTCACTAATTTACCACTTACATAGTGACTATAACAAAGCATTTCAGGAAGATGCTCCATCAACAAAATCAAAAGGGGCTACAAGTATTGCAATGAATAATTATTTTAAACAAGATACTTCGATCGATTCTCTAGAATAAACTATTTGTGGAAGCATAGCAAAGAATGGAAGGTCCGTGAATAGTTTCAAAAAATCCAATGTTATATTAACATTATTAAAATCCAAGTGCCCGAAAGAGAAGCAACAATTTGGAGCTACATTGACAAGTTTTATTAAAAAAATAATTTTTTTTACTCAAGTACTTATTTTTCCTAAAGTTATCGGAAAAAATCTGGTAATTTATAAAATTTCTGGATTTAGAATTATTCGATTAATCGATTAATTTTGAAATTTTATTCGTTTAATCGAATAAGTTAAAAATGCCAAATATCGATTAATCATTTAATCGAACAAAAATAAACCCCGATTAATTGAACACCCTATTATTTATCCAGTATTTTTCCGCTCATGTCTTGTCAATTAAAAAAAAAAACTGTTATTTCACTTGTTTTTTTTAAATTTTGATATTTTGTTTTCGTTTTTGGTTCTTTGGTGGTTACACACGTGTCATTGACACAATGTGAATACAAAATATTCTTTCAAAATTTTATTTACTTTAAATGTTTAATTAGATACTCGTACTTGGCAGAGAGTGTTTGAGTTCTCAAGTACTTTGGCTCAAGTATCATTAAGAAATATAATTTTGAAAATGATCTTCAAATAAAGATTGATTTAAAAACCATTTGTAAGTATAATTTAAAGTGAGGTTATTTTTGGAAATCACATTTAAGCTAATGGAAATTTAGTAAAGGAAATAATACATGGGAATTTTTGTGTATATCTTGTATAGATTGAGCCCTTAACATGTCAAAGAACAAACATATTTTACTAACAAATTCGGTCACTGTAGCCATCTAAAAAAATTTTCCCAACATGCTCTAAATAAATTTCTTTGCAATAATTAGGAACAATTACGAAAACATATAATAATTATAAATTTAGTTTTAAGCTTAATATAAGTATTTAAGATAGCATTAAAATTAACACAATGAGACCAAACACTTAAAAACCACTAAAAAAACACAACCCAGAAATTTTCCTTCTAAAAAACTATCTGCCTGTTTTACTTGTCTGTCCATCTTTCCTCATAAGCAAAAATATGGCATACCACAGTTAAATTTTTAATACGTTCGTATTAAAATCTTCATAAAACATGCACATTTCGCATTAACACTCTGCTAAAAAAAAAACATACAAGAAAAACGCTTGTCGTTCGTTCCTCAACTGGAACCAATATTACTTGGTGGTACTAAATGCCAGCTTGCCTGCCTTTCTTTGTTGGTTTGACTACTTTAAGTGTGTTCGGTCGTTGTTGTATGCGAGAAAAGCTTATCAAAATGTTTAAATCAGTAATCTCAACACTAAATAAAACGTCATAATTTTGTCACAATTTATTTTCCTTGCAATTTTGTCGTGTCGTCAAGATTACACTTAAAATGGTGGGTAATGGTTAGAATAGCTTGAGTCGAATTAAATATTAGAGTCAGAAGTTCCAAAATTATAAGCTTAAACTTTGTGGTTTTCGCGAAAAACTTTTTATTTTAAACTATAAATTCATTTTCTGACAGGAATTAAACTCACACATATTTGTCAGACCTAGCAACCGCATTATTATATTTTCTTATTATAAATTAATCGATTAATCGGATAGGAAACCAATACTGTGCGGAATTAAAAACGGATTACAATTTCCTAAACTTTTTTTTTTTTAATGAAAAGAGAGAAGAAAAGCAAGTTGTTAAGTGCAGCAAAAAGACAATAATGATAAATATAGAGAATATCGTTTTATTGATGCATGCATTTCATCATTCATTTGAAAGTTCAACTGCACGAAAAAATGGCAGACTATGAAAAAAGTACATTTTGATAAAAAAAAAAAATTTTTAAATATCGTTTCGTGATGCAATTTTTTTTAAAAGGCATTTTCTTGGTTAAAAAAAAAATGCTAACTACGCTTTCTCAAGAAGATTTTAACACAAGTATTATAAAAATGGCGCTGCGAAATATAGCCCCAAAAAATAAATGAAAATCGACCCCAAATTTGGGACTATTTTTCATAATGTAATAAATATGATACCATTTTTTTAATAAAAAATTACCCCAAAAAAAAAAAATGAAAAATCACCCTAAAAACAAAATTAAATAAGACCCTAAATTTGGGGTAATTCTCCATTATGAAAAATCACCTCAAAATTTAAAAAGTACACAAAGAAAGTTATAAAAAACAGTTTGGGTGGAGTTCATATGACCGAAACTAAAAATCCCAAATTTAGAATCGCGAATTCAAAATCCGAATTATACAGTTTTGGTTTTTAAAATCGTAGCATGGTTGGGCTTTCGGCTGGGCGCAAGGATTTTCATCTCTATGGTATAACGAACACTAGCTTTGCTTACTAAAGCTTCACGTTATAGCCGGCCTTTGGCCGGGCGCAATGATTTTCATCTCTGTGGTATAACGAACACTGGCTTCGCTAACTAAAGCTTCTCTATATAGCCGCCCATCGGCCGGGTGCAAGGATTTTCTTCTCTATGATTTAACGAACAATGGCTTTGCTCACTAAAGCTTCATGGGGGGCGCATGGATGATTTTTTCCACTATGGCATAACAAACGCCGGTTTCGCAAACTAATGGTATTTTCTTTTCTACAAAAAAATGTGACATTTTATTTAAAAAAATGCAATTTTTAGGAAACAGACACCAAATTGCATTTTTTTTAAATAAAATGTCACATTTTTTGTAGAAAAGAAAACACCATAAAGCATCTCTGCATAGCTTTGGTATAAGAATTCGGGATTTTAATGCTATCCCTAGAAACTTTTACATACAATTTTAAAAAGTTTGTGTAAAAATGTTTGGGGTGATTTCTTAAAATTTGCATTTTTTATTAGTAAGTCTGAGTTCATATGGCTCATGTCTTATTGACAAGATTCTTCCTTTTTCTTCTTTGAACATGAATTGGCGTTCCAATGATTCATGTCATGTTGACGACATGTTTTTTATTTTGTATAGTCGTGCGTTTGCATGTGGGCTTTTTTGATATTGAAAACAATAACAAAATTAAACAACGAATGAAAAAGCAAAACGTAAAGACAGTACATGCATCTGTTTCTCGTTTCTTTTCCCCTCGTCCCTCTCGCCTATAAAGTAGCAATCATGTCTATAAGACATGATCCGTATGAACACAGACTAACTCTGGGATCACACTATGAAAGTTTTCTTTCAGAAAGTCTGAGTTTATTAGTGAGAGGGGCAGAGAACATGCTTTAATTCACTCCTCTCTCACCCATAAACTCAGACTTTCTGAAAGAAAACTTTCATAGTGTGAACCGAGACAAAAGGAAAAATAGCCTCAAAGTAAAAATTGTGATTTTATTTGGGGCCATTTTTCATTCCTTGATATTGGGGTCATTTAAAATGCAAAAACACCCTAACGAAAAAATGAAAAATAACCCCGCAAAAACAAAAAAAAAATTTCCCAAATTTCGTGTTGTTGTGTCTCATGTAACATTTTGGGGCCGTTTTTCACTTTGCTTTTGGGGCCATATTTCCTGTGGTCAATTTGCGCACCGCCATAAAAAAACAAAAAAAAATAAAAAGGCGGTCTTTATTTGTCAGCCTTTCCGTGTGATTTGCGCTTTATTGTGCATTAGCTAATTAATGTCTTGGTGGTTTTGCGTTTTTCAACATTAATTATATGCAATTGGCTTTAACCCCGCTTTTTTAACGTGTTTATCTGGTAGAGTGCCATAAAAAGTTCGATGTCACTAAATGAAGTACCTACCATTTTAAACTCAGACGAATTATTGGTGGAGTAAAATTCAAAACCCAGCCTGATTACTAATAGAGGCAAGCACTCTGGAGCAGATTGTGAAAGTTTTCGCTTTCTGGTATAAACACAACTGGGACAAACGACGAACTACGCATAGTAGGACGAATTTGTCGGCAAGAATTCGTCAAATGTGACACAATAAGTACGTGAATTCAGGTATTAATGTGACTTGATTAATTTATAACAATAAATACCTAGGACGCTAGATTATATAAACACTTGTTATTGTTAACGTCTTTAATTATTTTACTACATCCATTTTTATTTTTGTTTAACCAGCAATAAATTTTATTAGAAATTCTTTGTAATTTATTTGTTAACATTTATCAGGTTGACCATATTTCAATAAAAAAAAACATAAAAAAAACTATTATTCAGCATTTTTGGTCTTCTGCATTTCGATTTAGCGATCTTAAATTAGTTTTTGGGTTTGTTTCAAATTTTGCAATTTTTCGCGAATTTCAGCTATGTTCTTTACAATTTTAAAGATTTTCAATAATTATTAGACTTTGCTATCATGCAGCTGTTATCAAATTTTTGCGAATTTCCGCCATTCCTTACAGTTTTAGGGACTTTTAATCAATTTTATGGCTTGTTTGAAATATTAAAAATTTTCGCGATAAATAAAATTTTAATTTTTTAAAAGTTTGTTGTAAAAACAAGGTCAGGGGCCTAGTTCTGGCACTCGTAACCGAAGTACTTTTTTGATTCGAAGGCAATTTTATTTCATTCGATACTAAACGAATCAAAATTATTTTTTCAGTATTGTGAAACTCAAGTTAATGTTTTACAACACCGAAAAAATAATTCAGATTCGTTAAGTATTGACTGAAATAATTAGATATTAAATTGCTTTCGAATCGAGAAAGTACTCGATCACGACTGCCAGGATCAGGCCCCAGATTTAAAAAAATTAAAAACTATTTTCAAAAATTATTTTGTAAACGTCATTAAATTTAAAAAATTCTTATTTGCCAAAAAAAGTTAAAGAAAACACTGAAACTACTAAAAGAAAATCGTAGTCTGTGAACAAGTGAGCATATTCAAAAGAAAATTAAGAAAGAGTTACCCATCTAAAAGTCTCCTTTATAGTCCAATGCTTATGGGCCAATTATGTGTGGCAACCTAACTTCAGTTGCTTTATCAAATTTGTATAATGTAATGCAACCTTTTTAATTTGCCATTTTGCCTCTTAGCAATCGAAAATAAGAAAATTTAAAAGTATTACTTCCGTGCATTTATTTTTCAAATACCAAAAGGAAGGAGTGAACGAGGGTGGGATCTGTTACGCCACACTAGATAGGCAATTCTAATCCGCTAGAATCAACGTCTGCACTCTTGCTTTATTGCATATTTTTGACTTTTTTTTTAGAAAACACGAAAACGAAAACTTATGAAAAAAAACTTACTAGTCTAAAAAAATTTTGTAAAAAGGGTTTATTTTTGGTCCGAATATAAAGATTTTTGGTACTATTCGGAAATTTTTTTTTTTTTTTTTTGTTATATTCCGACATTTTGTTTTTTTCAAATAAATTCAAGAGTTTGTTTAAAAGTTTGCAATTTTTCGCGAATTTAAGCAATTTTTCATTTGGCTGTCCCTGTTCTAATTTATTCGTCGTTTGTCTGCGTTAGAAATAGAGATAAACCTATCGTGGTGTTCGCTACGCAGGACGAATTTCGGTCTACGCAATGATTGTGTGTATTTTCATGCATTCCAATGCGTTTTATTTCTGACGACGAATATTCGTTGCGAATAATTCGTCGTTCGTCGTCCCAGTTGTGTTTTTAGCATTCAACCTAAGTCATCGTTCGACCTAAACGTATACAAAGGTTAAGGTCGACCGATGATTTAACATGAGGCTGCAAATTTTGTGTGATATTTCACCAATATACATATGTGTGTAACTACAAAAAGTTAGCCAAAATAAATGATTTTGTATTAATGAAAAAACAAAGACGAATAAAAAAATAACCAGACGATAAAAATTTTAGAACCCCTGTTATAAAACAATTTGGGAAGCCAGCCATTTTTATAACTCTTCACTTTTACTAAGCACTTGACTTACTACAGCAAAAAAAAAATTATGATGGTGTTTCAGGGAGATCCTGACTTTTTAATATTTTAATTCAACATTTAGTTTTTCTTGAAAAGTATACAACTTTTTACACAGTAACAAAAAGTAAAAATTTAATTAATAAATTGTTTAGTTTAATATGCCAAAACTGTAGTCATGGAAGGAAGTTTCTTTTACAATAAATTTTAAATATTTATAAAATATTTCTGGGTTTGGCTTTGTTATAATTATCAATTATAAACTTTAAATGAGGTTTAATAATTAAGCCATTAATTTATTTATGAAAACACTCCCTGCAAATTGTTTTATAAAATATTTTTGCAAAAAATTACATACATATTTTATTTGAAATTTTATTTATTTTCTTTTGCTGTTGAAAACGGTTCGGTTTCATTTTTAATGTATGATGGATGCGTTAAGTTTTTATTTTTAATAATAAAGTGTTGATTTATTTTCTATAATATTATTTGCTTTTTGTTAAAACTTAACAAAAAGATAAATAAAACTTTCTCTGAAGTCTGTAAATATTTGTTTGTTTGTCTGTCTGTCTGTTTAGCAGTCCACTTGGGGAATTCGTTAGTCAATTTTTTTTAATTCATTTTTCAGTTTTTGTTTTAGTTTAACAAACGTGTTTATTTTACAACAATATAACAATAAAAAAATAAATAAAGATGCATAAAATAAAAGTGTAGTATGATCATATATAGTAGAAGAAACGTAGGCAGAAGTAACTTTTATAGAGTGTTTTTTAAGGGGACAACTTTTAAAAAAAAACAAGTTAGAGTGCTATATTCGGCTGTGCCGAATCTTTGATACCCTCCACCGACAGTTCGAATGTTTAAGGAGTAATATCTGTATGATGTAATTATAATCTTAAACTGTGACGATTTGTTATTAATTATGGTTTAAGGCAACCAAACTGTTTTCCGGTAGAAGGGTTTATATGGGGCCTAGAGTAAATTATGGACCGATCATCACGAAATTTCACAGCGTCATTTCTAGTCCTTTAAAACTGTGACGTACCAATTTCTGTTATGATAGCATTATTAATTATGGTTTTAGGTGTACTGAACTGTTTTCCGGGAGTAGGGTTTCTATGGGGCCTAGGGTAAATTATGTACCGATCTTCACGAAATTTCACAGTATCATTTATAGTCCTATAAAACTGTGACGGGCCAAAATTTGTTATGATTGCATTATTTTTTACGGTTTTAGGCGTACTAAACGGTTTTCCGGTAGTAGGGTTTATATGGAGCCCAAGGTAAATTATGGACCGATCGTCACGAAATTTCACAGTGTTATTTCTTGTCCTAAAGAACTGTGACGTACCAAATTTTGTTACGCTAGCTTTATTTTTTACGGTTTTAGGCGTACTAAACTGTTTTCCGGGAGTAGGGTTTGTATGGGGCCCAGGGTAAATTTTGGACCGATCTTCACGAAATTACACAGTTTTATTTCTTGTCCTATAAAACTCTGATGTACCAAATTTTGTTATGATAGCATTATTTTTTACGGTTTTAGGCGTACTAAGTTGTTTTCCGGGAGTAAAGTTTATATGGGGCCTATGGTAAATTATGAACCGATCTTCACGAAATTTCAAAGATATATTTTTAGTTCTATAAAACTTTGATGTACCAAATTTTGTTATGATAGCATTATTTTTTACGTTTTTAGGCGTACTAAGTTGTTTTCCGGAAGTAGGTTTTATATGGGGCCTATGGTAAATTATGGACCGATCTTCACGAAACTTAACAGTTTAATTTCTAGTCCTATGTCACAGTGACCTGCCAAAATTTGTAATGATAGCATTGTTAGTTAGGGTTTTAGGCTTAATATACTGTTTTCCGGGAGTAGGGCTTATATGGGGCCTAGGGTAAATTATTGACGGATCTTCACGAAATTTCACAGCGTGATTTCCAGTTGAATAAAACGAATTGTTGCGAAATCTTATATCATTCTGTGCATTTTTCCACCATTTATGTTAGTTTTTGTAACAAAATTATCAATTTTTTTAGGTGGTGGTTCCACATTTTGATTCATAGCTCAGATCCTATTGAACCGATTTTGCTGAATTTCAATCCCAAACTGCTTAGGATAACTACAAGCAATTTGACACCAAGTTTGTTGATTTCTTTTGAGTTTTTCGAAAGTGAGCGTGTTTTCAACAGACGGACAGACGGACAGACAGACGGACATGGCTAAATCGACTTAAAATTACTCAAGGACCCAGAATATATATACTTTATAGGGTCTGAGATGAATAGTAAAAAAGTTTCACACGGAATGACAAACTGAATATACCCTCTTCACAACTAATTGTGGTGGAGGGTATAACAAACAAACAAAATGCCCTTTTACCTTCGGTGAAGGGTATAAAGAGAAAAACGTTTTTAATAACAATTCAATTGGTTTGAATTAAAAAGTACATCATTTTATGGCAAAAATTTTTAAATTTTATACTGGGTATGTGGCCGCCTAGGCTACCGCGTAACCTTGAGATGAAATTTTTACAAACCCTTTGCAGTAAATCAGACCATATTTTAGTAATAACGCGTCGAATATTGGGTTTCAATTGTTCAATCGTTTCTGGCGTCAAATCACATGAACCAAGAGGCTAGTTAACAGATTCACTTCATGAAATTATTTGGCGCTGCGAATGTGGCCGAAAAACCAAAAGAAAATTTACCCCATATTTAAGGCTATTTCATCATGCAATGTAACTCGAAAAATATGTAAACAACGAAAAATAGGCCTAAAAATAAAATTAGGGTAATTTTGCTTTATGCTTAGGGCACTGCTACACGTTCAATAAATATCGTGATATTTGGATCGCGATCAATTTTAAAATATTGATGGATCACGAGCGTATGCTACATGTTCAATATTTATCGCGTCAGTATTTATGTTATTTTTGTGTTGTGCGGGTCGTTTATCAATGTCGCTAGAAAACCAAAAGAAAGCCTGTTAAGCTATTTTGCTTGCTTTTTTAAAAACCTTTAATAATTTTTGCAGTGCAGTCGCTCTTTTTATTTTGTCGGAATAAGCTTTAGCCGACGAGTCCCACAATTCCGGCAATGCCTCCAAATTAAAAATGAAATCTTTTAAAATAATTTTTTCACTGCTTAATTCCGATTCCACCGGCAGAACCCACTCGATTTCACTGTCTTCTACCATTACCCTTTATTTTAATAAACTTTACACAAATTTTGTCAATTGTTTAACTTTTTATTTGTTTAATTTTTTCCACTGCGTATTTTATTTCTTTTATTTTGACACTTTTTACCGACGTATCATCACTATTTAATATCATGAAAATGCTACACGTTCAATATTTATCACGCGATCCACGATCCGCGATCTGGATTTCATATTTTAGGCCATTCTGCTATATGGATCGCGATCCATCAATATTGCATGCTACACGTTCAATTAATATCGTGATACTAGAAATATCACGATATTTATTGAACGTGTAGCAGTGCCCTTACCCCAAAAAAGTTAAAATTAGTAAAACCCAAAGACAGTTATATTAGAAATTTAGGTAAAAGTCATAGTCCCCAAACTTAAAGTCCCGAATATCAAAATTCCTAATTTAAAAATTCCAAATTTAAAAATCCCGAATTTTAAAATCCGGAATTGTATTATTCTGAATAATTGTACAATTTTGGTTTTAAAAATCGCGCAAAAGTCAACATGGTTGGACCTTCCGGCGGGCGCAAGGATTTTCTCCTCTATGGTATAACAAAAACCGGCTTGGAAAACTAAAGCTTTGTCTGAGTTCATACGGCTCATGTCTTGTTGACAAGATTCTTCCTTTTTCTTCTTTGAACATGAATTGGCGTTCAAATGATTCATGTCATGTTGACGACATGTTTTTTATTTTGTATAGTCGTGCGTTTGCATGTGTGCTTTTTTGATATTGAAAACAATAACAAAATTAAACAACGAATGAAAAAGCAAAACGTAAAGACAGTACATGCATCTGTGTACCCGTTTCTTTTCCCCTCGTCCCTCTCGCCAATAAAGTAGCAATCATGCCAATAAGACATGAGCCGTATGAACATAGACTTTCAATGTTTCTTAATAAAATATACATAGTCCCAAAGTAAAAATTGCGAAATTTATTTTGGGTAATTTTTCATTCCTTGTTATTGGGGTCACATTTTGGCCCTAATTGTGTCAACATTTTGTTGCTGCTTTCTACAGAAATACATATTGCGTTTTAAAATTATCAACGTCACAAGATATGCAGCGTTTAAAATTTAAAAATTCAATATAAATTTCTATAGAAAACAGCAACAAAATTATGAAATATTTTGGATTTTGCTTTTGCTTTCAATATAATTTTTGGCGTTGCGTTTGCGTTTTACACAATTAGGGCCTTTATTTCACTTAAATTGTGAAAACACCCCCAATGAGAGAATGCAAAAACCAAAAAAATAGCCCAAATTGCATATTGTAGCGCTTAAACAAGGATTTGGGGCTATTCTTCCTGTTGCACTTTTAGGTCATATTTCTTGGGGTCACATTTCGCAGCGCCAAATGATTTATTTGCAAAATTATGCTTAAACCACATGTGTGCAATACTTATTTTTTCCATGTAGCATGGCCCTATACCGTTGACTGTAACGCTCTGACTATCGTTATTTGTGAAAACATATCGCTCCTTTGCTGCAACGTCGTTAAAACTCAAAAAATACCTTTCGAAACAAACGTGTTTAATCGCACCACTTATAAAACATAACGATGAATTTTATACACAATATAAAAAGAAAAACATTACTAACAATTCTGCATCACTAACTCCACAATTTAATTTTTTGAGTTATGGCGACTTTGCAGCCAACGAGCGATATGGTCTATAAAGCGTACCGAACAGTGAGTTTTTCTTGACGTAATGTTATTCCGGTTACTTACCAAAAATAATTATTGCTGTGAATGCAGCATTTCTCTTTATTGACATAGGCGCATATTCATAAATTATTACCAAGTGTTAACTTTTTTAAGTATCTATTTAAGTTATTCACAGATGATTACTTTCAGCATAAAAAGTTTTACAGTTAATTATAGGTAAAGCTGTAACTAAATGCCAACTAACTAATACATTAAAAGAACAGCTGATTGATATCATTTAATAATTTATTTCAATAGTACAACATTTTTGAAGTGGTTATAAAAAAAATAAGTGGAAAAGAAAAAATTATAAGAGATATTTAAATAATATCAGATAAAAACATGGCAAAAACAGTTAAGACATATAAAACACGGCGCAATCCATTTAAAATGCATTTCTACTGCATCCAAAAAACATCAATACAAAACCAAATAAACTAGAGTGTGTTCTTAGCCGATAAAATTCTATTGAATATATTTATTTTTACAAGTCCTTATTTTAATTGATTTATATACTATTATAACAAAAAAATAACCTTTTTAGAATTTGTGTTAATTCTTTAAAGAACAAAAAATGGGTTTTTAATAGTTTGATAAGCTTTTTAATTAATTACAGAATATATCGTTCAAAATATTATCGACATTTAATTTTCTCTATATGCCAATATGCATGGTTGCATTTCTTCTATCAGCTGAGAGCTGTTACTAAAGGCCAGTTTACACGGTAATACAATGTATTACGACTTTGTAGAATCAAAATATTATGAAATTCTCTCCGTGTTTAAAAGAAAAAAATAAAAATCTTTTGTAAGTATAATTCATGTTTACACGGATGGTATAAGTAAAATCAAAAATAATAACAAAAAAGCAGATGGTTGCAGTTTTAAATATTTACAAAAACAACATGAAAATTTCCTGAGTTGAATTTAGTTGTTTTTGTAATTGTATAAAAATGCTATCACCTTTAATGTACTCCGTTAAAATACACCTCTGGTGTGATGAGAATACATAAGTTTCTAAAATGGTTTAGAAAAAAACCATTTACCGACCGCTTGTCAGATTTTGTATCCGTATTCTCTCTTACTCAATACATTTTTCTTTTACATGATAAGATTTTTCTCATTCTACATAATCTTTCGACATGTCGTAATACATTATATTACCGTGTAAACTGGCCTTAAGTTAGTTATGCTATGTTCATACGACGTTATAAACCACTCTTTTCGTTCTTTGAAACTAGTTTGCCAAACATGCTGTTCATACGATTCATTCTTGTTTCATTTTGACATTTTTTTTGTGTTGTTAGTGTGATTTTTTTTTTTAAATAGATAAAAAAAAGTAAATAAAACTTAAACATATAGGCCCATAACTATAGTCATAAACAAAGCATACTTTACGAGCTCTAAAGTAAACTTTTATTAAAAATATGCTTTTGATCTACTATAGACAAGCAAAAGCATACTTTACACGTTAAACCCGATGTTAATTTTAAAACCAGCTGATCAGCTGTTTTTCGCCAAATAAAAAAGTACTTGCAAAAAGTTAAAAATGCTTATGGTTTAAGATGTTGGCTGATATTTTGCAATTATTAATGATTTGCAGGAAAACTTTTATGGAAAGAAACACAAATTATATATGTATAGGCCCTAATTGTGTAAAACGCTAGGCCAAAATTGCCTAGCGTTTTACACAAAGTTTTGTAATTTTGTTGTTGCTTTCTACATAAAATCATATTGCGTGTTTCAACCGTAGATATGCAGTGTTTTATTTATATTTTAATTTTCAATGTCGGCTGCTTAAAGTTGCCACTTGTATGTTGTATGAAAAATTTGCTACATTCGAGGTGGCACCCAGTTAAAGTCGGTTCAATTTAAAACATACTTTAGTTTCGACTATAGTAGCAAAATATTTAAAAGAATGTTTTTATTTTAAAGTTGTTTTTAAATAGAACCGACTTTAGCGTTTGACTATGATTATGGGCCATATTATTTAACACTTTTATTGATATTATTATGTTATAATTATCACTTTATTTTATTAAACATAAATTTTTATTTTGTTTTGATTTTTTTTTTTTTTTTTGAGAGCTAGTTTAGATAAATGTTATCAAAATTGGAGATGATAGTCCATTTTTCCTGTTTCGCAGCCTGTTTCAAAATGAAACGACCTGTTTCGCTCTCAAAATTTTGTATGGGGAAACAAGTCGTTTCAATCAGGTTTGGGGCGCGAAACAGGAATAAGAGAGCGAAACACAAATATTGCTGTCCGTGTGAACACAGTATTATGAATTGTGAATAAGATCTGTAACTATCTATGAACTATTTTTTAGCCTCTGTTTTGTTAGTTGCAACTTTAGTTATGATTTCTGAATATGCGCCATAGTCATTTAACCAAAATTTTCAATTAAAGAATGTTGTTTGATGAGTTAGCAAATATTGCTTTGTTGCGACTCTGTTCATGATGATTAGAAGGATTAATTTCTATTTTTGTTTTTTTTTTTTATAAAAGGTCAGGAATGTATCAAACGCATATAACGCGTGGTGTGGACTTCAAGCTTAACCTTAAAAAAACGAGAACTGTCAAATAATCTGTCACAAAATACACTGCTTTCAATTTCTTTCACTTCAACAGGAAAAAAAACACCCAACATAGTTTTTTTCTTTTATTGAGTTTTTAAACTCATTTGTCAAGCTTTTATTTTCAAGTTTTCTTAAACAACAATGGGTTTCAAATTACATTAGTTTTTATTTTATTTTTACTTTCTGTTTTCTAAAGATTTGCTATCAATTTAATTTAATGTAAAAAAATCATATCTGGATGAATTAAAAACTTAAGAAGATACAATCATACCGTATTGTGCTCAACTAGTTGTTTTAAAAATAAATTTAAAAAACTACAACAAAAGAAAACAAAAAGTAGATAACGTGACGGCTTTAAAAGTCACAGATGAAACAAGTAAGAAAGTATAGTCGGTCAAGCCCGACCATATGATACCCTACACCACAGTATTTAAAAACACATCATGCTTATGTGTCCACATAAATATGGATATATCAATGTTAATAAACTTCATTAAAATTGGATTGAAAGTTTGTGAGAGGCAGAAATTACCCCTACCTCCCCTTGTGGTCCTATTTTTGAAAAATTGTATAGCTTATGTGTCCATATAGATATGGATCTATCTATGGTTTAAATTTCATTAAAATCGGTTTGATAGTTTCTGAGAGGAAGAAATTTCCCTCTATCTTCCCTCGGGGTCCTACGATTCGGCCCATTTTCAATAGGCTTGGTCCTTGTGCCAATAAGAACCTATGTCCCAAATTTTTGCGATCTGTACTTTGGTTACAAGGTTACATGGACAGCCAGCCAACCAGCCGGACGGACATCGTTAGTTCGACTCAGAAAGTGATTCTGAGTCGATCGGTATACGTTAAGGTGGGTCATATTTTAAGGTGTTACACTAGGGTGGTTACAAGAAATCAATGTTGGATCGGCGCAACGCCCTAATATGTGCCAATAGAAAATGCGATTGACAAAGTTTCAGCCCAATCGGATAACGCTAACATGTGCCTCATTGAGAATAAATTAAGCAAAAACAGCGATTTTTCACTAAAATACGTATTTCTTTGCCTTTATAACCGAAACCATTCATTTTAGGAACCTGAGTCGAATCTTGTTTTATAGGAAATTTTATTCTTATTAATTTTGATTGTAATAGTTTTGTTACTTATACCAATAGATAAAGAGATATTTAGCATTAAATAAGGACAAAGAATACGATTTTCCACTTAAATTTTTATTTCTGTTTTTCTTAATTAATGCTCAATGAGACACATGGTAGCGTTATCCGATTGGGCTGAAACTTCATCAATCGCATTTTCTATCCTATTTGCACATATTAGGTGGTTGCCCCGACGGAAAATCCAGCATTGATTTCTGGTAACCACCCTATTAGGGTCGTTACAAGATATGGTAAATTTTTTTTGGGGCTATCTTTTGGTGCTCCCCTCTAAAATATGACAATAGCCTAGAAAATCCGATTGACAAAGTTTAAGCCCAATCGGATAACGCCAACACGTGCCTCTACAAAACTAACAATATCAAAATTAATAAGAATAAAATTTCCTATAAAACAAGACTCGACTCAGGTTCCTAGAATGAACGGTTTCGGTTATAAAGACAAAGAAATACCAATTTTAGTCAAAAATCGCTGTTTTTCCTTAAATTATGCTCAATGAGGCACGTGTTAACGTTATTCGATTGGGCTGTAACTTTCCTAATTGTATTTTCAATCGTATTGGCTCATATTAGGGGGTTGCCCCGACGGAAAAATCAACATTAATTTATTGTAACCACCCTAGTGTTACACACATCAGCAGAAATGCATACCCTCTTCACTATTGTGGTGTGGGTATAAAAACGTTTCGAATGAACCACTTCTATACAACTCTGTGTAAATACACTGAAAGAAATTAACTAAATTTATTTATAGCGGTTAAATTCAGACAAAACGTTTTTATGTTATCCAAACAATAGAAGCGATAATACAAATGAAAAGATCCAATAAGCAAGCCTTTAAATGAATGTCTGCCTATCTTTAAATAAGTAGTAAAGTAATAAAAAAAAAAAAAAAAACATTTTTTTACAAAAAGTTGAATAATGCCTGTATTCATAAAAAATTTTTAAATTTAATAAAGGCTTACAAAATAAATTTTGTATGAAAATTTGACTAAATAAACGTTTCTTAAATTTAATAATCGTTTATGAATACGGGGAAAAAAGTTTTGATACTAATCTATACTAATTATAATAAAATTACAATTTTGTTGTTTTAACAGACTTATGTGCTGTTTCCAACTGACAAGCAAGTGATTTTGTAGTCAAATGTATATGAACTATTTTAAGTACGAACGTTAGACAATGTTATGGGTCTCATTAGGCGATTATCTTTTTTTCTTAACAAAAAACTGCAGGTTAAAAACATTTGATTTTCTCAATCTCTAATTTGTTTCTATGTATTCTACCGCAAATAAACTTACCTCATTTAACAATTATTTATTTGTCGTACAAAAAAATTCAATCCGCTAACTATTAATTTTTACATCTAAACCAAACCAAAATCGTTAACGGAAAGTTTATCAGTTAAATACATTTATGCTGACATTTAGTAACAGGCAGTTTGCCAATACATTGAGAAAACGGCCATTTCTGTGTTGATGGTCTCTGAAGTTTGGCATAAAGATCTTAAGTAAAAAAAAACTGCATTTTGAGTTTTCAACTAAATTTTTTGTTCTTTTTCGTTTGGTGTGAAACTCAAGGTATTAATAAAATAAGTTTGGCACAGCTGCTTCCAATCTTAATCGTTTCATTTTTAGCATATTAATCGATAAAAAAAAGGCAATTTAACAACTTTTAATTTTATATTACGAAAAACAACAGTTCCTTACTTAAGACCTTTTTGCCAAACTTCAAAGATATATGAACAGGAAACAATTTGAACAAGGTTAAATCGTAAGTTGAAGTTATACGATTAGCTGTTTAACAACTGTTTCCTTTTATTTTAGTCAACAATTTGGTATACATGGATCCAAAAACATGTAGTGGTTTGGCTTGCCGAGGGCCTGGATTTTTCTTGTTTTACAAGAATTTTTAAGTGCTCTTCAAGAGTCGAAAAAAACATATCTTGCTCCCCTAATGAAATATCGACGTATTGGCTGTAGGAAAAATCGCCCAAAGAAAAATGGGCCAAAAAAAAAAAATAAATGAAAAATCGCCCAAAAAAATTCCATGTAAAATTGGGCCTTAATTCATATAAAAAGTGACCCAAAATTGTTGGGCTATTTTTCGTTACTATTGGGTGATTTTTCGTTTTTTAAATTTGGTGATTTTTTCATAATAAAAAAATATTATATGAAAAATAGCCCATTTTTTCGGGCATACTATTTGTCTAAATCATGCATTATTACTATATAACGAATTCCTTAACGTTATTTATAAAAATAACGGGACATATTGCAAAAAGGTGGCATGTCATAACGTCCAGTGTCATAGTGTCCGTGGACAATCTCGAAAGCATAGCTTACAAACTTGAAAGCATAAACGGCCTGTGGCCGGGCGCAAGGATTTTCTCCTCTTTAAAAACAAGTACCGGCTTCGCTAACTAAAGCTTCTCTGCACAGCCGGCCTTCGGCCGGGTGCAAGGATTTTCTCCTCTATGGTATAACAAAAACCGGCTTCGCTAACTAAAGTTTCTCTGCCCAGACGGCCTTCGGCCAGGCGCAAGGATTTTCTCCTCTATGGTATAACAAATACCATAGAGGAGATTCTGAAAGTAGTCTCTTTACGTTACATTATATGTGTAAACGGACATTAAGCAATGTTATATTTGAAATTTCATTCTACCTAAAAGTATAAAATAAAAAAAAACTTCGCGAATATACAGGGGTGTCATAGAAACCGATCTTATCGGTATTGGATTTGAAACCGACAAAAAAATACGTTGGTGTCATGAAATCCAATGTTGTCGGTTTTTTGTTCGAACTAAAATTTGTGTCGGTTTTAGGTGTCACAGAAACCAATGTTATCGGATTTTTATTGAAAATAAACCAAGCTCTTGTTTTTTTTTTATTGGAAATAAATAAAGTTGTTAAAAGCTTAATTTTTTATTATATTTTTTTCAACAGTTCGGTTTTTCCGAAAATAGAAGTAAATAAAATTGAAAATTTGGTAAAATAGTACTTTTTTTGCATGTTTCCGGTATTCTTCGGCAGCGGGCTGCTGCAAATTCGCAAGTCTTCTTCTCACCTTTTCTGCAAACAGCAAATATGCAACAACAGCAGAGGTCATTTTACTTATTTATAACGTTTAAGAACAAATTTGTTTATATTTTTAATAAATTCGCTTCATACCTACATATTTTTACAAAACAATAAAATTACACAAATGTAAACAACAAATGCAATGCAAGTACATACATATGTAATACAACGATGGCATTCATTTCATATGTTTACTGTATGTATTACCACTTCTTATTTTCTTTTCCATAATTTTCCTTTAATAAAAACACAGGTTTTACAATAGTTTAGCGCAAAACTCATAATTTACAAAATTGTTAAAACAAAAATTGCATTTAACGCTGTAAACACATGAGCCAAAACATTAAACAGCTGATTCGAATATCGGTTTTATTTGTATTCGAAAATAACAAATCCGACTTGTTTTCATGACACCAAATGAAACAATATTGGTTTTCAAAACTGACAATAAGCAAAACCGACTTGGATTCTATGACACCCCTGATAATACGATAACTCGCTCTTAAACAATTTCCAGAGAAAATCTGTTGTCTATACAAATTTTAAATTAATTTTAAAAATAAGTTTTTGAAAAAAGTAAATAAATAAAAAAATTTTATTTTATTTTCTTTATTAAAATTAAAAAAAAAAAACTAAAAGAAAGAACGTGATAAAAACTCGAACACAATAAACAAAAACAATAGTTTCATTTATTTTTTTTTTTCTTTTTGTTCGATCGTCATAAATAAATGACAATGTGATTGATCGTTTTTTTATGCGAAAATTTTCTAATAAAAGCAATAAATAATAAAAATAAAAACAATAAAAAAACCATTAATATATTAAATCTAACGACATTTGAACGAGCGATTGCACAAAAACAATTCATGTCAATAGATCATTAAGAAAAAAGAAAACAAGGAATTTCTTTTATTATTATTTTTAATTTCTCCAATTATGCATAAAAGCAGCTAAAAAAAGAATCACAAAAGCCCCTCTATGAATCCACAAAACATCTTAAGTCATATTTAAAAAGTTTAAAAAAAATGCTGTTCATTTTACGAATTTTCTTTCAAAAAACATTTTTGTTTACGATTTTTTAATTTTTTATTATAAATTAAATTTTTCTTCAATTTCGGTTTATTTAATTATTTGATAAAATGATTTTTTAAAACTTTTTGCTGTCTTATCTCGACTTAAGATGTTTTGTCAAAATGCCACAGAAATTATGTTAGTTTAAATATAAATTTAACAAAATTACCCAGAATTTCTAGGAGTTTATTTAAAATTTAATGTTAAACAAAAAAATTATTAAAGCTGAGATTTTCATGCACTAAAAAAACGAAAATATGCGCTTAAAATATGAACTAGAAAAATCCAAAACATGCACTAAACAAAATATTCAAATATCGTTTAAAACGTAAAAAACTAATTTAAATTTTGGTTTGTTTATACCCAACAAACACGGAGCTTTAATTTCAAATTGAAAACGATTTGAAATCAAACGTTTTCTCAAAGGCAAACGTTTGGTAATGATTTGAAAATCATAGCATTCTCAACAAAAAGGGAAAATTATTATCAAGTTGAAAAATGCCTTTATTTTCAACTTGCTTTCAAACGTAATTCTCAAATGTTTTTCAAATGTTGATATTAATACAATGTTGAACATAAATAAAAATATTTAATTTTTTTTTTAATATAAATTTATTATTTATTTAAATAAACTGTGAGATAAACATTCGGCAACATAGATAAAAGATGAAATGAGGTTCTTTCCGTCCTCCTATTCTTGCAAAGACGACATTTGCTCCCTTTTATTTTGAGGATTATAGCACCGCGATCGTCCCACAAACTTTCTTCACTTTCCCGTTTTATTTTCCTTTTTTTGTGTTCTTAATCATTGGAATTACTCACAAATAATTTTTAATTTTAACAAGAAATAAACTGTTCACTTAATATTAAAATTTATTTTTAATAGTAAAACGCATGTAACCACAAAGTAACAAATGTCACTTTAATCGCCATTTTTAATGCTTTTTTATTTTTGATTTGAATTAACCATTTGAAAAACATTTGACATCAAATTGATAAAAACATTTGATATCAAATGTTTTTTTTTGAAATCATTATCAATTTGAATATAAATTTAAACCAAACAATTGAAAAACGTTTGAGAATTGTGTTTGATGTCAAAAGATAAGGTCATTTCATATCAAAGGCTTGATATGTTTTTTCAAACCAAACAATTGAAAAACGTTTGAGAATTGTGTTTGATGTCAAATGATAAGGTCATTTCATATCAAAGGCTTGACTTCGTGTTTGTTGGGTACAAAAAAGTTTTTTTTTATCAAATTAAAACTTTGTCTGTTCGAAAGCAAAAAAACATTTGCAGCGTTAAACCACAAAAAAGTCATCATCGCAACCCTGTTCAATCTGTCAATTAAGGCAATTTACACGATATGTACTCAGCAGAGGCTTTGCGAGATGTAGAATTCATATGTAACTGCACATTATTTATTTTTCTATGGACTTCTAATTGTATTTCAGTTAATTGAAAATGTTTTTTCTTTAAGAATATGTGTAAATAAATTAATAATGTATATATGGCGCCACAAATATATGACTTTCTTAACAGCTGATATCAGATGGTTGGTCAGTATAAAATAGATCACGCTCTAATTGAAAAATTATACACTGCTAATTCGAACTGGAAGTTACAGAAGCAATTTTTTTTTTAACACGGTAGTATGCATTTTGCATTGGGAAATTTGACAAGTACATGGCTAAATACATATCGTGTAAAAAAGCCTTTAACAGCCTGACCATGTAAACGATGGTGACAATACTACAACGAAAAAAAAAAACAATACTTTTGACATTTTGCCTTTAAATAAATAACAATTGTCGATAAAAATGTTTAAATATATATTCAGAGCTCTCAAATATTAACCCCCGTATTCATAAACGGTTATTAAATTTTACAAATGTTTATTAGGGATAATTTTCATAGTAAATTTGTTCTTTAAACCTTAATTAAATTTAAAAAATTTTTGTGAATACAGGCATTGAAGTTTAAGAAGTACACTGATAGAAAAATGCATCTTCATATTGATGATGTCCTTACATCAGAATTTCGACTAGGGTTCCCAACTTTTTTTGTTGCAATTAAAGCACATTGATTAATAAAGGTTAAGATAAAAAAGTACACAGTATAAATATAAAGTACAATTACATATTTCTTTTTATCGTTATATTTAAAAACGCTTTTTTTGCTTTTCGCAAGGTTTATCAAACAATTACACTGTGCAAGAATTTGACACTTTTTTTGAGACAGGCGAGGCAACTGGCGCTTTAACCTAATTCTGGCACGCTTAATCCAATACCTGTTCAAAAACGTTTCAGTTTATTGAAATTACTAAAAAAAAACAAAATTTCCTTTTAACGTTAAATCTAACATGCGCAGTCGTTTTAGAAACATATTTTTATTTTTTTGGCAACATTTCGAAATTTTTTTTTGTTAAAAATCTATAAAAAACAAAGCTTCAAACAACACAAGCTATAATTGATTAAAATCTGTTAACAACTTTTGATTTTACAAAAGTCGAAAAATTTTAATTAATTTAAAAATTTCATAAAACGCAATATTTGTATGGGAGCCCCTTAAGAAGTGGTGCTAAGGGGCAAGTATGTCTCGAAAAATTGTTAAGGCGACACCTTGGCTGTTATGGTACGTTTTCTTCAATATATTTCTAGTCTGTATTAAACATTTTGTATGGGAGCTCCCTTAAGGAATGGAAATTTTGAAATTATGTTTTAAATGTTAGTAAAACGAGTCGCTGTTGTGCTCGCAATCTAAAAGCAGGCAGTAATTTGAAAGAGTTTTGCACTCGTTTTTTAAAAACAGGCAGTTATTGTACTCAAACAAAACAAACAAGTTAAATAGTGCTGTCAGAATATTTTTTTCGAAAAATCGTCCTGCCAATATAAAAAACATCAACAAATGGCCCTGACTAATATTAATTAGTTCTTCTTTAGTTTTTCTAAAAAAAAAACTTGTACAATAAGTATTATAATTTAATGACTAATAAAACCCTGACTAATATAACCTGAATCTATTTTGAATTCTAGATAAATCTAATCATGCGAAATAAAGTATTTTCGCGTACTTTATTATTCTCATAAAGTATAGAGTACAATTACTCGAAATAACCTACAATACTTTATTATAAAGTACGGTTGGCAAGCCTAATTCTGTGGTTTTCATGGGCAACCGCGTATGTCTTAAAATAAAATTTTTCAGGAGAGCCGAAAAAACCATTCTAGATCAAACTATGGGTTAGATATTGCACCTTTTCAACTTTGTAATTGAGTTAAAACATCGGAATGGGTCTATCTGCTTTTAAAAATTTTTTAAAAAATGTAAAGAGCGCTTAAAAATAAGCAATATAGCATCAACATTTCAAAATCGAAAAAATAGACATACGCGGTTGCCCATGAAAACCACAGAATTGTGCCACCAATGTTACCAGAATGTACTAATAAAGTGACCTCACAAGCGCAGCTGTTTGCAATGATTTTCTTCGTGTGTGACGTTTGTCGTCATTTTTTTTTTTATTTACTTTTTTTATAAGGCATTTTGACACTTGCCGTCTCAATTCTAGCAACTAAATGCCTGTTTTTTTATTGTTTCATTGTTGTAGTGCTGAGATCACTTTGGTAATACATTTTGAATGTTACTATAGTATACAAATGGCATCAATGATGCAAAAAGTAACATCAATCCAATGACTAACGTATGACTATAGTGACATCAATTCGATGCCACATTTTGTATATTATTAACATTATTTTCATGATTACAATGTATTTTAAGAAGCAAAAATTCCTATATTCTATTTTTTTAAATTATTTAGTTAAATACATCAAATTTTTAAAGTAGAATGATTACGAAAACCATATGGGGCATGTTGCTAGCAGTGTTGCCAATTTAGCCATTTAGTGGCTAGATTTAGCCATTTTTCACCCTGTTTAGCCATTAAAAAATGAGTTTAGCCATTAGCCATTTTTTTTAGCCATTTTTCAACTTGTTTAGCCATAAAATTTTTTGCCGTTTTTCTTTTAAAAAATATAATTTTTATTTTATTATAAAAATTTATAAAAGTAAAATAAACATTTTTAACAATTAAAACGCCTTTAATTCAAATCACAACTTTTACAAATGTTGAAAATCGCTATAAACTATGACGCTGAAACATCAAAATATGGGAACATACATCGCTGTTTCTTTCTGGTTGCAAGTATTTCAATAAAGGGATGCATGCGGTAAAAAAATTGTTTTAGATATTTCAGAATTGACTAAAAAGTTGCTCTCACTTCCATGGCCTAATGCTGAAGTAGAGCGGGTGTTTAGCCAAGTAAACATCGTTAAAAGTAATTTGAGAAATTGGTTATATTAAGCAACCGTTAATTCGATTTTATCAATTAGGTAAATATTTTTAACCATAACAACACAATATTTATACCACCACCACAATAGTGGAGAGGGTACTATGCGTTTGTGCTGATGTCTGTAACACCTTCAAATATTGGTCCTTAGCCCACCTTTACGTACACCTACTGACTCCGAATCACTTTCTGAGTCGAATAAACGATGTTTGTCCGGCTGGCTGGCTGTCCATGTAAACCTTGTGCGCAAAGAACAGGTCGCAATTTAGAGATTATTTGATAAAACTTGGTTCAAAGATTCTAATGTGGTGTAGGGTATCATAAAATCTGGTTTAACCGACTATTCTTTCTTACTTGGTTTTTATTGTAGATCTGGACTTAAAAGGTTGGGTAAATGTTGTCGTGATTACGATTTACCTTCAAATTATTTAAAACTTATGATTATTTGAAACTAATGAGTGAGTGATTCCTATGAAATGAACAATAGCGACATCGAATTTTTCGATGATTTAATTTTTTAATATTAATTTATTTTAATATTAATTTTTGTTTATTCTTATTTAACAAATTGATCTTAACTCACAATTTCATCGCAAACAACTTTAAATTAATTATTTTTGATTTGTTATTGAATTTTAATGTGTTTTTATTTAAAAAAGCTTTTAGCCATTTTTTAGCCCATTTTTAGCCATTTTTTAGCCATTTTTTGCCGTAAATTTAGCCATTTTTGGTCACCAAGTTTTGGCAACACTGGTTGCTAGTGTCTTATTATTGAGAGTTCTGCTGTAAACAAAGGTCTTAATTCAATAAACTCACTTTGACTTAAGTCAATTCCAATGACTTTGACTTAATGACAAACTGTCATTGAATTGATGCTAATGTGTTCTTTCTCCGATGTTACTGCGTCGTCGCAATGAGGACATGTTCGTAATTTCTGTGACGCCGATGTGTCATCCCATTGATGACATAATTTCATTTTGACCCTGATGACACTTTGACCAAGTGATGTTAAGGTTGACATCACCATGATGAAAAGTGTCATAGGGTTAAAAACAAAGACAATTGTCATAGTACTGGTGTCAGAAAACATCAGTGTTATATCGCCTTTTCTATCAGTGTAACAAAGGCATTGAGCAGATTAAACGAGTTCTCCCCTATTATAAAATTATGCAATAATTGACACAAAACCTAAAAAAAATTAATTTTATTTTCACAATGTAATGGAGGAGATCTATGGTCGCAGTTGGCACATGAAGATGTAAGTGAAAAGGGAGTGTATAGACTTTCTATACAGTATAGTTCAAACAACAAATACCTTTAAAGTGTAAGGTGTTTTAAATTTGTGTTTGTTGTTGTTAACAGTAGACTACAATTTGAAGTATTTTCACCGTTTGAATTTAAAAAAAATATTAATTTTTTTTTTTTTTTGTAAAAAGCATAAACAAAATAAATATTCATTACATGTTTGGCAATCAACACCCGTATTTATGTATATTTTTTTAAGTGTGCAGTAACTTAATATTACGAGTAAGTTGAATCTTTTTTTATCATTATCATGTGTGATGTTTGTTTTTTCATATGTATTCATTTTGACCGTGTGTGTTGATTTTTATATTTTTAAATAATTTGTGCGTTTTTTAAACTCTAATTTGATGGCGAAAGTTGTAAACAACGTGAAATGCGTTTATAAAAAAATTCAAAAATAAACAACTTAATATGTTATTCATCTCTTTAAAAACATGTTTTTAAAAATATAAAAAACATCTTTTAGATAAAATATTTAAAAATTTAAAAAGAGTTATATAATAAATTATTATTAAAAAACAAGTAAATGAATAGTTCAGACAGAGTTGCCAAGAGAGTTTAACTACAAAATTTAGTTTTAACGACAACTGAAGAGGAGAACTCGCAAAAACGTCAGGCCCAAATTACTTCGAGAAGCATATTGGCAGTCCATTTACTTCAAAAATTTACGTCGTGCAAAAGTTCATATAAAATTATGATTTCTTTAAATTTAAATCCATGTAAATATGTGTATTAACTTTTTCTTTAAATGTGAAAGATTTCTTTCTTTCGCACAACTACATTTAACATAAACACAAATATTAATTCTACCCAGCGGTAACTATAATGAGTAAAGAGGCCTAATAGAAGGCCTTATTTAGCAGTCAGAAGCCCTTCTCGCCGCATTCCATACTTATTTATTTTTTACACAGGTTGTCATTGGGCGCAAGGCCTTCCACACTTCCTTTAAAAACAACTTCGATCCCTTCCCAAAGAAGGGAGTAAGGAAGGTCACTAAAAATAAAAAGTAAATAAAACTGAACACCTTCCTTTCTCCCTTCTCAAAGAAGGGAGTAGCGAATGTGTACTGAATATTTCAGAAGGTCTTTTAAAAAGAAGTTTATACCTTCTATAAGGCATACTTCTGAAGGCAGGATATCATGCGAAGCGAATCTTTTAGAAAGGAGTATAGAGGCCTTCAAAAAGGCCTGCCACTTGCAGTCCTTTCAATATTTACCGCTGGGTAATTATTTTTTTTATTATTTCAAAAGTATTTGTGCGAAAGAAAGTGTTCTTTCCACATCACGGTATTGGCAGTAAGTGCTAGTTCACACTTTTCAAGTTTTAGCCGCCAAGTCTTGAGCTTTAAGTAGAGAAGGGCAAAGAGAATGACATTTATTTTCCAAAAACTCGAAGAGTGTGAACCAGCACCAAGTTAAAAACATATCGACAGTGTTAACAACTGCACGATTGAAAATGGTTTAATTTTGGACAAAAAATTACTAAATGGTTGCTTAAAAACGGCTTAATAAGATTTTATTAAAAACTCATCCATGTTAACAAAACAAATAACAAAATTGATTCCTTACAATTAAATTAAAAATAAGACATACATTTCTTAATAAAGCTCTATTCACAGCGAAAGCAGCATTTTCGCTGGGTGCTTATTATTTGTAAGCATGATTATTTTTGAAGAAAGAAATATTTGTAAAACACAATTAATAATTATTTTTAAAACAATTCTAAACAGTTTAAGGCGATCAATCAATTTATCATTTTTGAAATAGTTTTTGCTTCTTCTGTAAAATTTTCAAATTAATCATAGATAGGGCGTTTTGCGGTTTAGGTGACGATATGCAGTGTACTAACTGTTTTTTTTTTTTATTTTGAAATACATTTAAGGCAAATTAACGTTGCTTTTGCTTACAAACCTTAAATTTGTTTAATAATAATACTAAAATTGTAAAAATTAAAAACCATATGGGCAAATCCTGCGTGACGAACGCTACATTCGCACGCGTTTTCTGATTGAAAGATAAAAATTTGTATGTCTTTCAAAAAAAATAGCTTCAACTTATATATAGTATTTAGTGACATTAATATGTACTTACGACTGGCATATATCATAGTTTATTAGCAAGTATTTGTTGCGAAATAATTGATCACAAAGTTTTGTGACGCATGCTACAAAAAGTGGAAGTAACTTCAAAGGTTGAAGTGCGTTTTCCTAATTTTTAGCGAATTTGCCTTGATAAGGTATATAAAATCTAATTGCTTAAAGAAAGATGACTATAAGACAATTCTAAACGCACTTATTCGCAGCCAAAAAATGTTGTGATTTTTTGACAAAAGCCGTGAACCTTTTGTGACGCACGCTACATAACGCACGCTACTGTTTTTCCAGCAGTATTTTATTATTATATTTTATTTATTTTAAGAAAACAAATTATATTTTTATGAATTGCATTTCTTAAAGTAATTTCTTAACTAATGAATATCAACTTTTTTTAACGAAATTTATATTTTGATAAGTCTGCTGTAAGTGCTACTTTTAGCACAAAAATTACCTAAAATAATGCTAAATTCACGTATAACATTAAGAAATCAGCAGTGGGGTAGGATTTGGTAAAAATTATTGCATTAATGATCATTGAAATACATATTTTTTAATATAAAAAAGAAATTATACATCTAGTCATATATTTAATTAAAAAAAAAAAAAATTTTTTTAAATTTTTGGTTGGTGGACTATTTCTGGGATTTGCCCATATACAAGCGAATTTGAATTTTTCTAAAGACTATAAACAAAAAGAAAATTGTATCGAAAAAGTGTTTCTGTTAAGATTGTTTTTATTAAAAAAAGTACTGTTGAAGTTTAACGAATTCTCAAGGAATTTTATGGTATGCATTCTCTCTTTCTGGGACCAAGTGTTGTAGATTGTGTCTGCGAAGCTTCAACAATTATGAAACCAATTTAAAGTTTTGTGCATATCAAAAATGCTGCTTCATGCATAAAAATTAAGGTAATTGTTAATTCCAACAAAGTTTATTTATTGTGCCCAAATATTTAAAATAAATTATTTAATTTTCACTTGAGCGTTACAATCTGAATTGTTCTAGTTTTGTGAAAAAATTATGCTTTTTTCTCATAAATAAAATAACAAATTATGCATATTTGAATGCAATTTTAAGCAGTATATGACAAAAAAGCATTAACGATAAAATATGCAAAAATATGCACAAACAAATCGGTATAATTTTTAAGCAAAAATTTTGACTCTGTTAAATAACTTTTTCCCATAGTATTTGAGGGTTCGAGGAAAAACATGCATCATGTAATTCGTAACTTTTTAACTGATACTAACTTAACAACGGGAGAAAAAACACACAATAAATACTTTGATAACAGATATTTAATCTAGATTAAGAAAACGCTATTTATTTAATTTTTGTTAATTTTATTTTGTATTTTATTTTTTCAGGCACACAAAACAAAAAATTTAATTAAAACATATCAAAAACAAACCGATAGCATTCAATAACTTAACGTACTACGTTTAAAGATGCCTCACTTTAGAACAGTGAAGGGCACACACATACTATCACATTTATACTTGTGTTGACGAAATAACAACAAAGCAACAGCCGAACGCACATTGTGATGCCAACTTTTTGACAGCAAGAAGCACTTTAAAATTTAAAAAAAGCACTAAAAAGCACTTTTTCGAGCAAAAAAAAAGCGTAAAAAAGCACTAAGCCATTTTTACAATTTAATTAACACAAAACAAGTTGCATTCTGCTGTGCCGAATATTATTTACCTCCAAAATTTTAAAAAAAGGTGACGGCGTTGATGGGAACCATTTTCATTTAAGATTACATATTAAACATATCGTCGCAGGAATTAAAGAATGCTGTAACTGACAAAATATAAAATGTTTACCAGTGCCAAAAAAAACCTGTATGAAAGAAAGTAGAAAAAGTTCATATCACAAAAACTATACAACTTAGGAAAATGATTTTAAAAATGTATTTTTGTTTTATCTCGCTTTATATATTGGCTCTAAATATTTCCTCTCAAGTCTATTGATTCTGCGGCTTACAGCAAACGATTTTTTCTTTTTTTTTTTTTGCGTAAGTGCATTCTTATTCATAATACAAATATGGGACCAGGACCAATCGACGCAGTCGTTTTTTCTGATAAAAATGATGCAAAAAAACGTATTTTCGATTTTTTGTCAGTTACAGCGTTCTTTAGACGATATTTACGTTTGTATATAAAGATTTTTAAATGTATTATTATTATCTTCAATAAAAATAATATCATCCAAATCAATTGGAGTTTAAATTAGCCATAAAACAGTTTTAAAGTAATACAGTGCGAGCGATTTTCGTAACTCGAAAAAATCTTGCCTGTTGCAATTACCGAAAATTTGCAATGTCCGACCGTTGTTTATAAAACTTAATGACAGCATATATTTAAATAAACATCCTTATATTTTATCGTTTAAATAAATCTAAATTAAAATCGTGCAAAGCTTAATAAAACAATTGGCTTATGATATTATCCAATTATTTTAACATATGTACGCTTCTGAATAAAGAACACGCATAAGGTGTAAAATAAAAAATTATGTATGTTTGCATTCTGATACTTAGTCAAACCTTTTTTCAATAGCACTAGAGGTAAAAGTGCAAAACACGTGGAAAACCAAAGCGCGTGAAATATGGCAGGTTAGACAACAGTCGTTATAAAAGTATTTTCTGTCAGCTGTTTTTAATTTATTTAGCACTTTGCATATACCAAGCTACGGCTCTTTTTTTGTTTTTAAAGTCTTTGCATTTTTTTGCACGGTTTCCAACTGCATGTTTTTAAACAATTCCTAATATTTTCCAATCCATATTCTATTTTTGAAACAGTGTCTACATCGTTAAAAAATGTTTACCGAAATACATCGTTTTTATTACGATTACTAAATATGTTGTCAACGCTTAAAAGTGCAACGTTTCGTAAAATTTCCAAATTGCTAGGAAGCCTAGCTCTAACCTCGTAAATTAAGTTTTATATAAAACGAATGTTACTTTCTTGTATCAGTTTTTTATCATTTGAAATTTTAAAATCTTTACAAGCCTTCTCAAAATTGTACCCCAAATAGCAAAGTTGAACTAAATCATCCTCTATATAATCGTAGTTTTAAAAAATGGTAGAAAAAAAATAAAAATTGTAAAAAGCACTAAAGGCACTAACGAAAAATTTAAAAAGCATCAAGTTAGTGCTTTTTTTAGTTTGGCACTATGGATAAAATTTTGGCGTTTTGAGGCATCAAAAAGCACCATAAATAGTGCCAAAAGCACTAAGTTGGCATCACTGATTGTCACAGACCACATAAATAAGTTTATAGTGCACATGTGTCGACGTCACACAAGAAGCATTTCTATTCCTATGCACGCGTACATAGGATTTCCAAATGTGCCCTTCACTGCTTTAGAACTGCGATAACAGAGATGCAGGATGTGGAACAAAGCTCATAAGAAACCCTCTAAGCCAACCTATAAGCCAATTTTTAAAATAACTCATATTATCGGACCCTGGAATTCACTTAACAGGAATTCGCCTTGGACAAAACTTTATGAAATTGTGCTTTTAAAACAAGGTACAATAGTCTTTTTCTACGTCACACAAATCTTTAACAACATAACACAACTACGTAATGCTTATGTTCAAAAGCGGATTCACTAGAAGGTGAGGTCAACTCTTTAGCTACACTGCTTTTGCGGTCCGATTGTCAAAAATTTTGCTAGTAAAAAAGTGGTTTGATTACATAAAAACTGTAGTTTGTTTACCGACTTTGACAACTCGGCCACCGAAAAAAATTATATTTTGACTTGACCCCACCTCCAAGTGAATTCGCCTTGGCTTGTTTATTTGATTCATGTGTGAATATCAAATAGGAAACCTTTCCTGCCGAATTGTTAAATATGATTAATTTCGGACTTGTTGCACTACAAATCGCTTAAATTTTCCTTAACTTATAATAAAATATGTTAAATATTTCCCTATTAAGTAACAAAGTACTTTGATAAAGTCTCTTTTGGCGTTTTCACACGTTATTAAAAAGATAATTAGTACTTTAACATTTTTTCTTCTTGCTATAATTTTCGCTTATAATTTCATAATATTTAATTATTTCCTTAAAGTTGATGAACAAATAAACAAATTCCTTTATAAAAAGAAAAATTGGAAAAAAATTTTAAATTGTTAAAAAAAACCTCTGCGTGACTCTTAAACTTCAAATGCCAAACCCAACATTAATCAAAACAAGAAGTAGGAAAGTGTTTCTTTCTTTAAAATTTCTTTTAACAATAGAGAAAAATGTAAATTAAATATTTAAAAAATGATTTCCTTGAATTGAAAAAAAAAAATTATTAAATTTTAAAAATATTTTTTTTTATTTTTAGTTAAACAATAGTTAAAATTAAATTTAAATTAAATGTTTTTGTTGCTTAGTATTTGAAAAAAAAAAAAAATAACTAACTTAAAAAGAAATAAATATTATTTTTGTGAAAGTGTTAAAAGAAAATCAGTTTTTTAATTTTATTTGTTTTCTGCTTAAAAACTGGCGAAACTTTACAAGTTTTCATGCAAAAAGAAATGAAAAAACATGCGTGTGGAAAAGCATGAAAAATATAAAATTTCTTCTTTATTTTTGTTTTGATTTTTTTTTCTTTAATTGTATGGTCAATGTGGTGACCGAATATTGTTGGTTTGTCTACTTCACGCCATCACTATGTGGCCTGCAGATCGTCATCAATAGTGAATGAGTTTTGAAAACAACTTTGTGTTTAAGCCAGAAGAAATAAAAAAAATGTAATGGAATTTTACATATCGTTGGTTTCGTGTAGAAAGGCCCTTACTTGATTTTTTTTGGAATTATTTTTTTAGGGATTCTAATACATTTCACAGAATTACAGCTTCCCAACAGACCAAAACAGAGAAAAATGTAAATGAGTTGTAGAACAAGCTTATCATAAGAGATTTTCTACAACATGACAACAAATATGATTGCAAATTACTTATTCTCGCTATAGTTTTGTAAGTGTTTTTGAGAATGATGTCCCGTTATATGACGCGTGCCTTAATTTTGTATTATTAGTTAAAGTTTTCAGCCTTTGTGTTTGGTTCGAAGAGTTAAGTGTTTTAAATTGTTGTAAACAGTGCACAATTGTAAAAAAGTTATTAAATTTTATATAAGTAAAAAACTTTTTGTAAATATGCCATATAAATTTAAACAGAATGCTCGTAAAGTATGTAATCAATCTTATTAAAGTTAAGAAAAGTATTTATCTGTAAGCTTGTTCTAATTTTAGACTTCTTAGCTTACATTATATTATATACAAGTAATATTATCGCAAGGGATCAGTTTTCATTATTAAATAATTGTTTATAAGCCTTTTATAATAGTAATCACAACACTTTTCTAAGCTTAAGGCTTATGCTAGTAAACTTGCTACAAGTTATTTCTAAATCTTTTTAGTTTGTTGGGTTGTCACAAAACTTAAATGCAATAGTATCAAAAATAATAGCTTCACAAGCAATTGTACCAGCATTTTTACATTCAGCCCAATTATGAATACAAATTCCCCGGGAGTTTTCTCCCTTCTCCCACTTTTCCTATGTAAATTCAATTGCAAAAATGGTAAAAGAGAAAAAACTCCCGCCCAATTTGTATTCATAATTGGGCTGATTATGTTACATAAAGCTTAAATTTTTTTTTACCTTCTCCTATAAACATGCAATTATATAAGTTAGGGCCTTTCTGCATGAAACCAACCATATACATATTAAATAATTTCTTTTGTGCATTTTTTAATTTTTTTTTTAAGTTTTTATTTTTAAGAAAAATGAAATTTTAACTGGTTTGTATTGCTCATTCCAGCATTTGGGGAATTTGAAAAATTATTTGTCATTACTAAATATATTAGGGGAAATTTTTGTGGTTTGTGTGGTCGGTTGTACAATTAAAAATATGTAGAAACAATTAAAAGTGATTTATTCGACTGTGCCGAATATTATATATAATAAAGGGTGGTCGATCTATAAAGCACGATGTTTATTATGAGTGACACCTTAACGTCAAGTTTTTTTGCCCTCCTTAATTTGACATTTCTTTGTTTCAGTGTTTGACAAATTAAACCATGGAGAGGTACACAAATGGGCAGCGCGTTAAGGTTGATGAAACCTTTTAAGAAAATGGGCGTTCAAATTAAAATGCATTTTGTGTACTTCGCGATAATCGACCAAATGTGTTTACAATCGGGAGAATTGTACGTAAATTTCAGGGTCTGTAGGAATTGTGAAGACACCTGATTTGTGCGGTTTATGGGCTGGCGGCGTCATCATGCCGTACTTCTTCGAAAATGAGATCTCTCAAGCAGTTACCTTGCAGAAAAAAATGATTTTCATATTTGAATACGAAAATCGTATATTTGATTAAAAAAAATATTGGAATTTTCTGCGATGACGATTTTTGCGGTATTGATAAAAAATTTTGTAGTTATGGTTATTGAATTTTTAGTCAGCAACCAAGTTTATTGAGTTGAATAAATAAAACAAAATGTTTGTCGACTCTTTATTTATTAAATATGATGTGCTAAATTCCCCAATTTTTATTCTTTGATAAATGCACTAAAATTTATTATGGGGGGATAAGCTATTACTTATGCGCATTTCGCTGGTTGCTTAGGCCAGATCATCATTCAGACACTTTTTTCCAAAGACTTTGGAAAACTAAAGATATTAAAGCGAATGAGAATTATTAGCTATTAAAAATTGGACAAGAGTTGTAAAAATACTGCATTTACTTTGATTCAAATATTTTTTTTATTAAATATGAAGAAATAATTAATTGCATATTTTATTGTTAAAATGTTTTTTTGAGTGCTATTTTGCAAAGTGTTATTTTGATAAATTTTTTCATTGAATCAAATAAAAAGTTTGTTGGCCTAAAATTTTATTTTTAAGAAACTGTGTTGTTTAACAAGGTTTCGTTTAAACTTGCTAAATTCCCATTTCATACTATTGATAAACTGAAATTTATTGTTGATGGGATTCGCATTTCACTGGTTGCTTAGGCCAGACCTTCAGGAAACTTCATCCAAAGATTTTAGAGAAACAAAAGATATTATACAAATAAAACTGTTAAGCGAACAACAATTATAAACCCGTTTTACTTGTAACAATATCAAAGCTTAAACAACAACAATAAACAGTGATTTAAAATTTTCTTGAGATATTTTTACTTTGCGTGAATGGTTTTCGCTATTGCGAGATGATAACGGAATTTCTGTGGTCAGAAATTGAGGAAATTGACCTGGACGATATGTGGTTCCAACAGGATGGAGCCACTTGCCATACAGCGAACGAAACAATGGCTATTTTACGAGAAAAATTCAATGGCTCTATTCCGGAAAGAGACTTTTATAAGGGCTATGTGTAATTATGGATCGAAGCTCATTACTTTCAATAGCCTTGGTCTTTGCGACCTGTACTTTGATCACAAGGTTAACATGGACATCCAGCCAGTCGGACGTACATCGTTCAGAAAGTGATTCTGAGTCGATTTGTATACCTGAAGTGGGTCTAGCACCAATATTTTTAGGTACTACAAACACCAGCACAAACGCATAATACCTTCTCTACCATTATCTCAAAGCCAAGTTTGTATCTGTATTTGTTGTTAATGTTTATACCCACACCACAATAGTGGAGAGGGTATTATGCGTTTGTGCAGATGTTTGTAACACCTTAAAATATTATTCCTAGGCCCACCTATTAGTATACCGATCGACTAAGAATAAGTTTTTGAATGGATCTGATGATGTCCGGCGGTCAAGCTGGCTGCCCTTTCATGTAAATCTTGTGCGCAAAATAAAGGTTTTACAAATAATATTATGAAATTTGGTACGTATGTATGTAGGTTCTTATTGTTACAAGGACCTAGGCTAAAAAAAATCGGTTCATCTTATTATGGTATTTAGATTTATTTTAGATCCAAACTTATTTTATCATCTTACTAAATTTTACTGGAACCGATCAATGAATAGGGAAAATTGGGTAATAGGCAAATAACCAAATAAATTCCCAAAAAAGGAATATACACGGTATTAACCCAGACATCAGGTAAATACCCGGTAGAATCCCATCTTTCAATATTTGATTAATTCGATTAAGGTTTTAATGCAATAACAATAACTTTTACGATAGCTACTGTGTCATGACAAAATCTAAGGGTGGTAGGTCCAAAATTAACCATAGGTCCTATATAAACTCCCTTCTCAAAATCACTTTAAGGTAAACAAATCTCATATAGATAAAGAAATCTAAATAATATTTGGCACAAAGAACTTTTACATGAATCTTAACCTCATATTTAACATAATTTTGTTCTGTTGATTCAATGGTTGCCCATGCGTCCAAATTTATTTTAAATACCTTGGTGGAGGGTATCATATGGTCGGGCTTGACCGACTATACTTTCTTGCTTTTTTGTTTTTTATTTTTCAATTTACCGCGCTACTAAACTTCAGACACATGGGAATGGAAAACTACACCTACTGCTAATTAACCATGTCTACTGTCATTTTAATTGCCAATCGATTTTGATTTCTAGAGAATGAATTAAAACAAATCAAAAATCATGAGACACGGCAAATTATTTATTTTCTATTTTTGTTTAGGATTTATTTCTTAATTGACAACTAAAGTTTAGTCATCTTAATGTACAAAAGCAAAAATAAAATAAATTTTATTCGCATAAGAAAAATAAAAATGAAAATCAATAACTTGTGAGTCTTGTCTTAAAGTGACACAGAGTATAGACAAAGAAAAAAATGCTTAGAACATTTTTATTAAAAAGGAGACTGAAACAAATTATAAATCAAATCATATTATAAAAAATAACAAAATTGAACTGAAATCACACTGACTGTCGGCACTGCTTCTGACTCGCAGTCAGTGATTTCGAATTAAATGACGATAATCCATAATTCAAGGTTGACTTCCCTTTAGAGCAATTAAAGTTTGTTTATATAAAAAAACAACATTATTCATTGTAGCTCTGAGAAAAATAAAATAAAAATCAAAAGTTTGTTTACTTTACTTTGTCCATAAAAGTCTATCAAGTGATCAATGACTTGTTGTTTTATTTATTATAAACATTTGAAAAAGAAACTTTATTTAAACTCTTACATTCATTAATTTGCTGACAGTTAGTTTTTTTTTTCAAATGTTTAAGCTTAAAAATTAAAACAAAAATGTTACAATACAAAAATTGTTTAACTAAATAAAATTTAATATTATAAGCGGATTAAAAAGCTACTTTCAAATCCCAAATACTCGTCTTATTTTGTAATATTTCACCTAATTTTATAATTTTCTTAAGTAAAAAAAATATTTAAGACAATTTTCCACTTCATGAATTTGTGTCATAACAAAGTGATTTGGCAATTCAAAAAAATATTTTCGTTAAAAAACACACTCAAAAGATTTTTTGTTTTTAACAAATTTTAAAATTCATGTAACTTGAGCAATTTAACCAAAATTGTCGAACAATTTATTTTTAATGTTTATATGCAATTTTAATTTAAATTTAAATTGTTAATGATTAAATAAAATTAAGAAATTTAAAAAAGTTTTAAAATTTAATTTGCACTTTAAAACCAAATTTAATAAGAGCATTTCGAATAACGATTTTTAATCAGTTTCTATAAAAAAAAAGAAAGAGGGAACCAAGGTATACATATTTATAACAGGTAGCCGCGAGATTACAACAATTGTACAATAAAACAAACAACAGGGCTTTTTATTGTTGTTTTGTGATGCGAACTGTCAAAAAGAGACAAGAGACAAAAAACTTGTTTACTTGTTTACTATACAACATTTGACAGTTTGTATCACAAAACAAGCAAATAAAAAATAACCAGCTGGCTTTCCGAGACTACCTGCTATCAATATACCTTGGAGGGAACATAAATAAGTGTATATAATGGTGCAGAATGCCATATGGTTTTTACGGGATTTTTAGATATCTGGCAACAATATTTAGTATTTAACGAGAATCAAATTTTATCTAAAAAGCTTGCTTTTTTGGAAATTTTGCTTCTTTAAAGAAGGATAAACATTTTCGAAAAAATGATATTTTAAAGTAAAAAAGGGTCAAATTTTAATAAGCAATATTAACCAATAAAGAAGACGGAAAAAGGGCATTCTAATTTCAATTTGTACTTTCATCAGCGATTTCTTTAAAACCACCTTAAAAATATCGGGTGATTTTTTAAGTGCTATAGGTAAGTTTAAAAAAAAACACATAAAATTCAGAAAAATGCATGAAATCTTTATTTAAATCGATAGTACGGTCCATATATTTTAAAGTTTGAAGATTATTTCATGCAAATGTTGACCGTGACTGCGCTTCAAACGGTCCATCCGCTTAGTCCAATTTTGGCATACTCTTTCCAACATTTCGGCCGGTATCTCATGAATAAATGCTTCAATGTTGTATTCCAATGCGTCAATTGAAGCGGGCATGTGTGTATAGACATGAGCTTTAACAAAACCCCACAAAAAATAGTCTAAAAGCGTTAAATCGCACGATCTAGGCGGAAAATTCAACGGTCCCGAACGTGAAATAAAAGTTCACCGAACTCGCCTCTCAATAAGTCCATTGTTAAGTGTGATGTGTGGCACGTGGCACCGTCTTGTTGAAACCACATGTCACGCAAGTCAAGCTCATGCATTATGGGCAAAAAAAAAGTTGGAAATCATCTCACGTTGTTGCGTAACAGAGGCCCAATTGCTGCGAACGGCGACGAATCGATAATTTTCTTATTTTCTTCATTTCGCACTCTACGTAAGCGTGTTGGTGGCTTAATGTCCAACAATGAAAATTTGGTGCGAAATTTAGTCACAATAGCCCGAATAGCCGCTTCAGTGCGTCGATTAAACTGACCATAAAATGGAAGAGGCGCGCGATGAACTTTCTTAACAGAGCACGCATTTTGATAATAAAATTCAATAATTTGCAAGCGTTGTTCGTTTGTAAGACGATTCATGGTTAAATTATAGACCAAACTGAAAATGTTTGACAGTGAAACAAAACACGAAACGTGCGTCAGCTGTTTAAACCAGTGTTGCCAAAAAGATAATAGCTAAAAAATCACCCGATAGTTACATTTTACAAGTTTCTTTACATTGGTGAAACAGCTGTTAAATTTTATTTTTATGATATTTAGTAGTGCTACCATACTTATATCTAAATAATTTTGTATTATTTTATTAACAGTTGCAAATAAATTTACAAATTGTATTCTAACCTACTTAACCAAGCAAAAGTATCTTAGAGCTTCAGCTCGTTGTAGTGAAACAGACCAGAGTCTCGGAAGCTCGATTCACCCATGCGTTCCGAACAATGGTTTTGTCCGGACAAAAATTTTTTTTTTTTTTTTATTGAGTTTTTGACGTCTTACTTTTGAGAGAGGGAGAGAAATTATTTTGTTCGGCAAGTTTTTTCTTAAATTGGTTTAATTTTAATTCTTGCTCAGAACAAAATGAACTGAGATAACACTTTTTTCAATTTGTACATAAAAATTGAATTGAGCTGCCACATCTTATAGTGTTTTTGCATTTATATTAAAACAATTATTTTTTGCTGAATAATTAAATTAAAAATAATTAAATTTCCTTTTTTTTTTTGTTCATTTTCTTTAACACACTTTTAGACAACATTTTGTTTAAGTGCTTATATCTGTAGACCTTCTGGAAGCTTTGTTTTTTCGGACAAATTTCCCGAAATGGGTTAATCGTTCTGCAGAACACTCGCAGTAAAAAATGTATTCTCCGGACAAAAATATTAATCGGAACGCATGGATGAATACACCTTTACTCTAATGAAATAAAGGGTGTGTTCCAAAATATCAGTTAAAAAGCAACTATACAAAAGCCTCGCATTCTATAATGCAACCGTGTTTTGCAATGTTATATTTCCCCCGGAAGTTTGAAGGGATTATCTTAAGGATATTCTAATGATACATCATCCGGGAAAATCCGATACACAATTCAAAATTGTCAGATCTTAAGAGATCTTTACAATCGCGGCTGACCAGAGATCATCAATGGTACCACAAGAGTTAAAAGCCCCTGGTTGCACGGACTTATACTGTCTATTGGAAGATTGTCTTTGCGCATTTCGTAAACAAAATGTTTGTCACTAACTTTTCTTTCCCCGAACTTTTTCATTTGCCGGGAATGCGGAATTTATTTTTGAAATAATTTAAATCCAATCCAAAAAATCTTTTATGCAGAGCAGCTGCATAAAAAATCATTTAATTTGTTGAAGCAAGTGGAAACAACTGGGGCCTAATTCTGGCAGTCGTGATCGAGTACTTTCTCGATTCGAAAGCAATTTAATATTTAATTCTTTAAGTCGTTACTGAACGAATCGAAATTATTTTACAGTATTTCGAAACTCAAATTAATGCTTTACAACACTAAAAAAAATAATTACGATTTGTGTTCAGTAGTGAATGAAATAATTAGATATTAAATTGATTTCGAATCGAGAAATTACTTGATCACGACTTCCAGAATCAGGCCCCTGGTCTTGGTATTTAACACATTTTAAAGTTCTGTAGATTTTTACTCCTCTTCTGTTACTAGTTCGAAATTTCAGAGCATCAAACATTAACTGCCTGTTCATCTATTTTCGAACGAACACTTCGTTCGCTTAGCTAACATGTAAAACAAAAACAATATTTTATTATTTGTTTTTGTTTTAAATGAAAATTAAGCGATTAAAGTGTTCGTTCGAAAAAATATGAACAGGCAGTAAACACTGCCTTACTTATCGAATTTGAATTAACATCTATTTTGGAAATTTTGTCCCGGTAAATTCCATATGAAAAGCACTATTTGCCTTTTCCACATCTGTAACAAAGTGCACCACCAAAAAAGTTATCGATGAATATACAATAAGCAAACTGTTCAAAGTAGAAAAACTGTAATATCTTTCACTTCTTCATTTGTCATTGGCCGAAAAAAACTATTGCTTTTACTTTTGATTCATTAAATGTAAACAACTTAAAAAGCTAACGTTGTCCCAAGGCGAATTCATAAAGGTTACATTTTCTAGTCATCTGTTTAATGTTTATTTTCTTGTATGTATACTGAATGTCAAGCGTTGTTTACATTTTATGAAAAAATCTGTTAAAATTTAAAATTCAATAAAAATATAAATTCTTGAAACAAAAACTTATTTAAATGCTATAAAACAAAAAAGTGAATATAAAATATAAACACGAGGATTTTAAAAGGCGTAAGGAAAAAGTGGAGCCACAATAAATTTACAATACAGGAAAAAGATATACCTTCTAAAGCAATTGTGTATATTTTATAAACAAATAATTTTGCCATTCACTATAACTTTTTACAAAAACAAAATACATAGTATTTTTTCAAAAAAAAAAAAAAAAAGGGATAGGTAGCGTTAAGCGGCCCATACACTTGCAATATTATTGTATATGATATTCGCCATATTATTTCTATTTTGTCCTATATTATGCAATAAGTCGCACAATGGCTTCATTCATTCAATAAAAATGTGAACATTACCTAAAGGAATAACATAAACAGCATTGTACAATGCTGCCAACACATTTCGCTTTATCTTCGTTGTGCAATAAAAATCAAAAGTTTTGGTTGTTGCCAATATATTGTGAGACCTTCGAATATCACGTACACATTGGCGATATAATTGTACAATACGTAATATTGAACAATTTTATTGCAAGTGTATAAGCCGCTTTGCTCTGTCTAAAGGCCCAAATACACTTGTCAAATGCTTGTCCAGCCGGCGAATTCATCGTGTACGTGTGCTTGACGTAATATTCGCCGTCATATCTAAATTTTTTGATTTTCCATCCAGCATCGTCGGTGTGACACATACAAACACATTTTCACTAATACTACCACAATGCTTGATGAGTATTTTGATCAATGTATTTGGGCCTTAATGATGCGGTCACCTGTATGAATTCACCTTGCGTTGTACACAAATGTTCGTTCTTTGTTCAAAAGTTTTTGGTTTCGACTGCAGTTTTTTAAATCCTTGTTATGGAACTCACCCATAATGTTAAAGGTATACAAATTGGAAAGAATTTCCGTTAAAAACGAGATACACGATAATTCTTTATAAACAATCGAACGAACATCTTATAGTCAGTTATTAGACGTCCATGTACCTACGAATACTTTTTATTTTTGATAGATACCATTTGACATTATAGTTTTAAATCGATTATTCTTTTTTCTTCAATATTCTCTAAGTAAGAAATACATTGACATTTTTATATTTTGCTTACCTTTTAGATTATTTTACTAAAGTGTCGTATGGAAGTGATGAAAAAAAGACACAAAAAGATAGAAGAAACAAAGACTTTGTTAAAAACAAAAGTGTAATAAAACTCGGTTATTCAAGCGTTATTTGAAACTCTGGAAAAGGCACTCACAATCAAAAAAATTCACTATTTTTTAACACAAACACGCACAAAAAATACTCCGAGAAAAAGTGCAAATGATACCGGACAAAAAAAAAAAGCGACAAAAAAGACAAAGTTAAACCATCAAAAAAACAACACGAATTATGCAAATTTAGGCATAAATTAAAATTTGATTTCTTTTACTTTTCTGTTTTATATTTTTTTTTACTGGTAGTTTGAATATTTAAGAAATTTTATAAAGAATCCAAAACAATTCCTTTGTTAATTTCAAATAATAACGGTTTTTGTTTTTTCGCTGTTTAAGCAGATAAGCACTTGTATCTGGCTTTATTTTGTTGTTATAATGACAAATTAATCAACAAACACATCGATTGTAATATTTTTTAGTGTTAAATCATTTACAGGTTTTGTTATTGAAGTCGTTTTGTTTTTTTTTTTTATTGCTTAAAAATCGTGGCTAATTTTTCGTAATTATTTGTAATTTGTTTGTTTTTTTTTGCAAGAATTTCTTATGATTCACTTTTTACTTTTATGTATATTTGGTTTTTCAATTAATTTTTTCTTTATGGAAATAATTTTTTTCAACAATTTTTTATTCTTAATTTAAAACAATTTTTTTAGAAAGTAGGTTAATTTATTTAGTACACATTACTTTTTTTATTTTGATTCTTTTTTTACTCGTTTCTAGTCAAGTTAGTTTTTGATATTAATATTTTTTAATTTTACTTGAAAACACACAAATTTTTTTTATGCATAAATTTTAAGTTTAAAAAAACAAATTAGTATTTTTTCAACTTTTAATTACAAGTTATATATTTGCAAATTCTTAACAAATTTTTTATCCACTTTAAAAAATATTTTTTTATTGTAGAAACTCACTGATCTTTTATTTAATTTTTATTTACAAAAAGTTACTTAAAAAAAGAAACAACTTTTTCTTTTTTATTTGGAGTTGTTTGGTTTACTCGTTTATTAAATTAAAAATAAAAAAAATATTTAACGATCATTTGAAATTTCTTTAAAAATTTAGCGGTTTCTTAACTTTTGGATTTTTCTCCGTTTTCGACGTTTAAACTCCACAACTTTACGCTCACAACTGATCATTCGTTCGCCGCTTACAGACAAGACATTTGGCACTGGGCACAACACACAAAATGTTTTATCCACTTGGAGAAAAATAAATACAAAATACAATGTGAATAAGAAGAAAGAAAAAACACCTAGTAAGTAGACAAAACGTGTTTGTGGCCCCAAAAATAGTGATCCACTTCACCTTATATAAAGAAATCTCAGAGAAAGAGAAACAAATGCTCATATATTAGTGAGCAGTGTAACCAGCAAAAATAAAAATATAAAAACGCTCAATCTGGCTTTAAAATATTTATTATTACACATTTTTTTCTGATAAAAACTAATTGCATTTTTTACTTGTTAATTTAACTCGGACGTTCAGACCACATCATTTTGTCATTTAGTCAATTTTAAAGTGATTTTACATTTGTTTATGTAGGAAATGGCCGCTTCCAAGGAGGCTTAATGTTTATAGGGTATCTGCGGAATTCTTAACTTTTTAAGCCAATTCAAACAACTACGTTACACAGACAGAGTAGTTTCAAAACGAATATACCTTTTGTGCTGTCTCTTGGACGACATGTTTGTCGATGGCCTGATTGGCATTTTAATGGCCCGCTGCAAGGCTCTCATCAGACGAGAGTCGTACAGGAGGGCCCAGGGGAGATGGCAGGGGAAGCATACCTGCTTGACTCTATGGCCTGGCTATGACGCGGCGAGAACGCGCGTGCTACTTGGTCTCGGTAGGGACCAGATGAGGACAGTGATATCGGTCATTACGGGTCACTGGGTGATAGGAACTCATGCTAGGAGGATGGATCTTGATTACAATGGCTACTGTAGAAGTTGTCGTGATGAGGCATTTTGGGAGACCGGAATTGCCATGTCTGGACGATGTGTCTAATGTTGGACTGAAATCGATCTCTGTCCCGCAGGGAATCGGGGTGGTTCGAGGCAGCGGTGACCTCTGGGGAATAGTCTGGTTGACACTGACTGTCTCTCGTCACTGGCTAAGGGTATCACAAAGGGACCGCTATAAGGACCCAAGTGAGCCGTCGTCGTGACGGCTGCCCGTTGCACCTAACCTAACCTACCTTTTTGAGCCTTTCACTACCGATGCATCGCGATGTTTAATCGATTCTTGCACATTTATCAGCGATTGCGTTTCCATGCCACAAAACTCTAACTCTCCTAATATAATGTTGAGAGCATGATAGTTTAAATACGTTCATCGTGAACACTATCGTATTACTCCGGATATATATTTTTAGAGCCCTTGCTGACAGATATACCTAGAAACATTGGAAATCAATCTCTGGAAAAACCTCATCTAAAGCTATTGATCGTAATAAATAAATAATTTCAATGTTAACGGTTTTTGTCGAGTTTTATTTTTCTTATTCTTACAAAGTATTTGTCTCTATCCAAGCTGTCCTTATATCTACGATAGAAGCATTAATCGTAGCTTTATAATTTTGATCGAGGGAGCTTTTGCTTAAGTAACAAGGCTATCGCTCCGTGGTCCCTTAGATTTTGACCTCGAAAGAATTCTTTTTTTTGGCACAACTACATTTAAAACAAAAACAAATACTAAAAACTTTCTTTTTGTTAAAAAGGCATTTGTACGAAAGAAAGAATTCTTTCGACATCGTAAAATATTGCAGGTAATTTGCTAAATTGTATGCCTGTCATAAATTGCGAAAAATTAAATCAGCGAAATATCCTTCTAGATTCTAGACAGAATCTAATTCATTATAGGTTTGCGAGTTATGTATGCCAGCATTAGCAATTGATCAACAAGAGAGTATTAACCCGAAATTTTTATTTTTTTCAAAAAATATCTTCCCGCTGTCAAAATAACGTGCTATTTTGTTTACTTTTTGTTAATAAAACCGTTGGTTTAAGATTTTTTTTTATATGACATTAATTTTAAATTATAAAGTGTTTGCTTCCAGAAGGGTTTACCACTTTCTTTAGTTAGGCCCAGGACAGACGGTGGAATACAACTGAAACAAAATTTAAATTATTTGTTTGAAATCCGCACATCTCGGAACCCTAATTGTACCGAAATGTTAGAAAATTCCCACAATAATTTTGTTTTATTTGAGAACAGATGAAACGAAAACACTAGTTTCCTGCGCACCGGTTCCAACGCAACTGATTTCCAATGCGTTTCAAACTGGTTTTAAAATATTCGTATCATGTGTGGTCTCTCAAAGAAGTCTATAGCATAAACTCAAAACCAACTAGAAGTAGCAGTTTCGTTGCAGTTGCGATTCACCGTCTGTTCTGGGTCTTAGACTTCTCAATCCTTCTGTTTTGCCCATTTTATTTCATGATTTCAGATTCCTTCAGATGTTTTAAAACCTCTAAATTGTTATCACTAATATTACAAGTCTTTTACTTACAAACTTTACAAATCATAATCGCTCTCTCTTCAGATTGTTTAAAAAAATGCATAACATTTTATCCGTTATTTATTATTACTCTCAAAGAGCTGTGTATTGTACTTTTTCCAATTCAAGTATTATCCCCACTTTTTCTTGGTGGCTTGTTTTTGTTTTAATTCGTTTCTTTCTTGAAAAGATGGGGGGATATTCATTTTTGTCATTCCGTTTGTAACACATCAAAAAAAACATCGAAAACCCAATAAATATTCTGGAGACTTCTAATATTCTAAACGGTCCATCCGTTAAAAACTCGATAGAGGCCACAATAAAAAACTAAAGAAAATGGAACTTGTTAAGGATGGATTGGGCCGACAGATTGGGTTAGTATTTAAAATGGGTAAAATTGGTCGACTATTTCACCTAGCCCTAATTCAAAAGTCTTCGGTCATAAGGCTTTTGGTATTTTAACAGCCATACAAAACAAACTAAAGCAACATAATTTGGCACCAAAACATCCTTTACGCCGGTAGCGTTTGTTGGTAAAAAAACCTGTAACCAGTTTATTATTTCACGTAGCACCCATACAAATGTCCCCCATAAAAAGGCTTTTTCGCGATAGCTGTCACACTAAACCATGCATATAATTTGTCTAAATGCTTATTACACACAAGAAATGTTTGATATTGAAATGCGGTATATTAATTGACATATCCCCCATACAAATGTTCCCCAGAATACGCAAACAGATCATCGATTCGGCACGACCGAATAAAGTATTTACATTTGTTAACTACTGCTTTGATGTCCATGCATTTAAGATAAGATTTGGCTGCGGTTTTGAAATATTTCTTTAAGTTTAACCAAAGAATATAAATCATATAGAATGCGCATCTCAAGGAAAACTAAAATATTTTTGAAAAAAAATGCATGATGCGGGCGGGAAGACAAAAGGGAAAGAAGCAAAAACAAAGAGCGTAACAATGCATCGTTCTCTCGTTGTTAATGAGAACTTTTAGTTCTCATTTATCAGCGTATATGTATGTGCGTGCACGAGTGTGTGTGTATGTACATTGCCAATTCAAAAAAAAAAAACACATTAACGTAAAAATAAAATAAAAACCTAACAAAAGAATTTTTGTTTCTTGCAATTTTTGTACAAATAACCTTCGTAAAAGCAAATGTGACCGATTGTGTAATTGTAGGGTAAGAGTATGTGTTTTATTGTTGTACAGATAAAACTATATCGGTTCGCACCGAAATTCAGATGCTGTTTTTATGTAAAATTAAAGATTTATAGGAATATATATATGGTCACACAATGCTTTTGGGGTCTTTTGTCAAACCATGTTATATATTTATTTCATAGCTGTGCAGTTTAAATATTCTTATTATAAAAACAAAAAGCGGTAATTCGCTGAATTTGCACATAAACCGCTGATATAGCAATACTTTTAATATTTCAAGCTTGAAATGTCAATTTTAAGTTGAACAATTTTAAATTGTTTTTGACATAACTTCATTTTTTATCGATAACTTTAGTAAAATATTTGAAAGCTTGCCATTTATCTTAATACAGCTGAACCCTTCGCACTTAGTAAATGTTTCTATAACTTTATATTTGCACTGTTCACCAAAACTTGAACAATACATTAAAAATGTAGTGTCATAAGGGCTTAAGGAATTTTGTTTGGTTTTTATTTAATCATGTTGCTTGGAAATCAAATAAATTTAGTTCTCATATATTCGGAATAAATTTAATTTATTTCTAACTTTATGTCTATTAAGAACAGCAAACATGTATATATAATGAACGTTGATTTTCTTCTCTCTTCAGTTCTCTAAGTGAGAACACAAACCAACAACAAATTGCCTTTGCAAAATTTGTGAACGAAATTATATGAGAGCGGGGCGTAATGATAAACCCCGCCATAAGAAATTTTGCTTCTACATGATGCGCATTCTATATGATTTATATTCTTTGGTTTAACTCAATGACTGATCGTAAACTGTCCAACCCCCCATTCCAACGGGCGACCACTTATTTAGACATTACTACTCCACTTAACTTTTTTTTAGTCTCTTTAAAATTAATTTTGTCGTTTAATTTTGATTTTGTTCTCATTACATTGTAATAGCTATGTGGTAAGCAGTGTTGCCAAATACTTTTTTCAAAAAAAAAAAAAATAATAATAATAAAAATAGGAGATTAGCGTTATATAAGTCTGTGTTCATACAGCTCTTGTCTTATTGACAGGATTGCTACTTTATAGGCGAGAGGGACGAGGGGAAAAGAAACGAGTACACAGATGCATGTACTGTCTAATAAGTTATATCATATTAAAACCCTCATTTTGAAATTTTACTGTCAGAGTGGCACTACCAAGGGAAAGTGCAATCTTTCTTTTACTTGATTTAAGAATTTTATACCCATTTTAAGTAATTCCGGGATTGATATTTGAAAGTTATTCCATTTAGGACTATTTAAAGTACGTTTTAGAGTTATTCGTAGTTGAATTTTTGAGTACGTCTCGTACTTAAAGTAAATATAAAAACTTTATTTATCCCGAGTGTTTTTCTTTCTGTGTACAAAAAATTTAATATTTACTTATCGTTGTTCATCAGAATTATAAGCGGTCAGGTTTCTGGTACTTTTTTGAAATTTTGGGACTAGAAATAAAAGATTAAACATGCATGGTTCTGAGTAAATATTAATCTGTAAGGAGGAGCTTATGGTGGTTTTTCGTTATACAATTGGTACTTTTTTAATTGTCGTTTATATTGGACCTATAAAAATAAAGTTAAACATGCAATGTCCTGAGTGGATGCGAAACTGTAAGAGGGAATTTTTTGGTACTTTTTTATTCTACAACTCGTATTTTCTAAATTTTCGCTAACATTGGACACAGAAACATAAAATTTATATAAAATGTTCTGAGTGGGTGACATTTTAAAAGAGGGAACCTTTTGGTACTTTTTTTGTTCTTCAACTAGTACTTTTTGAATTTCCGTTAGTATTGGACCAAGAAACATACAATTCAACATGCAGAGTCCAGAGTGATTAGGATTTACAGCCTACGATAAAATTAGTGATGACAATGATTTGTTTGTAGTTGGCACGGTAATTCAAAATTATTTACGTACAGATGAGGATAACTCGCTTTAAAAATTGCTGCGAATTGCGAATGAGAGAGATAATAACAAAATCATGTCGTGCAAACATAGCCAAGGCGAATTAACTAGAAGGTGGGGTCTCTACAACAAAACTGTTTCTGTGGTTAGGTTGTCAAAAATATTGCAAGCATACAAACTTTTACGAACAGCGAAAAAGAACACCATATGTTGACATGACCCCACCTTCTAGTGAATTCGCTTTGAACATGGCATTATTCTTGATGAAATCATATTGTGAGGGCATACATATTAAGAAATTATTAACATTGCGAGCAAACAGCAATATTTCCGATATGTATATGAAAAACTTTCATAGCTCTGAATTACTTCGAAAATCTTAAAAAAGAACAAATAGCAACACTGGCTGGGAGTACTTAAAGTTTAGGAGTATGTTAATAATTACAGTGGAATCTCTCATGGGCGTATACCGAAGGGACTATGAAAAGTGTTCGTATAGGGAAGATGTCCTCTTAATAGAAGTTAAAGTTTTCGTAGAAAATGTTGTCGGGACCAGGCAACACGGTCCATCGAAATAGGGTAGCTGCATAAGTAAAGTTTCCGTTTGAGGAGATAACACTGTACTAATATTGTACAATTGAAAATACGGTAAAAACTTAAAGTGGTTTTTTTATGTATTTTTTCTGTGTGTTTCTTTTTCTCTTTTGTTTTCGGTGCTATTTCGTTTAAACTTTAGAGATAAATTGTATTCTTTATTTTGAAATTAATGCAATGGACGGACAGATGGAAGTATTTGAAGTGTCTTTTAATGCATTGGACATGCAGTTGTATGATTTGGTCGTAAACAGAACTTAATTTTCACGGTTTGTTAAAGAAGAAAATACGTATTTAAAAATTAAGTCATATTTGTATTGAATATTTGTTCTTAAAAAATCTAGATATTGTTTTTAATTTATTTACATATCGCACTTGGTATTAATTCAAAATTTAAAAATTTTTAGTGAAAGCAAAATAATTTTTTATTTAATATTAAAAGCATATTTAAAAAAAAAATCTTTTCTCATATATGAAAAAAGATTTGAAACTAACCGTTTCATTACCCTAAACTATGTAAAGTACAGCGGATAGATATTATCTACTACAGACATGAAAATTGCGATTTTTTAAAAGGTGAAAATTAAAAATTTTAAGTTAATACTCTCTTTATGATCAAGTACGATTTGTATCTTGGGTAATTCAATACTAAGCTTGTCTTTATTTGTAAAAAAATATTAAGTTCACAAATATATTAGATTATAACAAATAGAAACTGGGAATTATTTCCTTTCGAAGGTTACTTTATATTATATTCAACATTTTTTATTTTTCGAATTTATTCTATGAGCTAAATTTCAGTTATGTATTTTATAAAGCTTTTTTGTAATAGTCCTTTTCCTTCAATTTTTCAGAAATGACTTTATACACTACCAGACTATTATAATAGTGGTATTCACACCGAGCTTGTTAGTTTGTTAGTCGTTAATCTTTACTTTTTTACACGCATTTTGTTTTTGTATATTTAACGCGCTACCGGATGAACATTTAACAAATTAACGACACGGCATCCCTGATAAAATAGTTGGTAACTCACAATCAGCTGCTGCAGTTTCTAAATAAATATAATAAAAAAGTCATTTGTGCTACATTTCTAATGCTGGGTACACACAGTGCAACCTACATGCAATCTGTTTCAATGCAACCTCAAAATATAAAAGCGTTTTGATGTTGATGCAATCTGGAATGAATGAAAATGAATTTAATTCACTAGATTGCGTTGCATAGTGTGTACCCAGCATAAAAAAATATTGGTCTTTTGGCAATTTTTGTGTACATTGAGAGTAAGTATGTTAAATAAATGATTTTTTAATTTTAAAGCTACCAGAGTAACAAAGTTTTAAAAAGGGGGTCGTTCACAGTTGTTAACTTTAACAAATTAACAAACTACCGAGTAACAAATTAACAAGTTCGGTGTAAATACAACTATTGTATTTTCTTGTTACATTTAACCTTAGCTTAGTAACAAGCAGGGAAACCAGAAATATGCTCTAAAAACGCATTTTATGCGCTTAAATATGCAGTAAAAACTGGAAAATATGCCCCAGAAATTGTTAAAAATATGCCCTAAAAATCAAAAATTGCGTATTTGTAAACAAAATATTCAAAAATTCAATAACAAAATAAAAAAAAAAATAAATTAATTATTTAGCCCATATACTGCAGTATTTACAGACGAATTTTCGAGATCTAATGGTCTCACAAACACAAAGTTATGTTATTAGGTTAAAATTCATACAGTGGTGGCCACCAGAGCTGTCAATGAATCATTCTTTTTTTTATTTTAATTCGTTACGAATTAGCTAAATTTTGAATTAATTATTTTCACAGCAAAAAAGAATTGAACGGTATTTGAATCAATTCAAACGAATTAGGCTGAAATGAATTTCAGTTCGTTTTCCAATTCAAATGAATTGCAATTCGTTTCCAATTCAAATGAATTTGTTAAAGGGAATTGGAATTAATTTTACAGATTCATTTAAATTGAATTGATTTTGAATTAATTCAAATGAATTAGAACAATGAATTGCAATTCAAATGAATGAAATCAAAAATGAGTTGCAATCAATCAAATTCAAGAGCAGATCTAGGGAGAATTACTTAAATTTACTATTTTTATTGCAGTTGGAAGTTTTCAATACAAAAAGTTAACAAATTTTCCAATTGTAGTAAAATTAGAAAGAATTTCGAGTAAACGAGCACAGCTTTGAAAGCAAAAAAAGTTGTTGTTTCCCACAATGTACAAATATGCGATTATTTTAACAAAAAATTATTTTTAATCACACTTTAAATAATATTTTCACACTATTTGATAAAAATAAAAAATTTAAATTTTTTTTAAGCAAAATTTTAAGCAACTAATTGTTCGAATAATTTAAAATTGCTTATTTTCGATTAACGGGATAATTCGAATGATTATGTCGATTAATCGAAAATTAGTTTTTTCACTGTATTAGTTTTTTTCTTTTATGTTTAAAACAAGCCGGTAAGTTTTAAATACTCTTTTATTGTTTCTTAACTCAGGAACTTTTCCTTCGAGTAACAATTTTTTAAAAGATAGCACAAAGACTAAAACCAAAGAATTTGGGAATAACTTATTTTTAAAATGTTAAATACGGAATTTTACCACAATGATCTAGAGGAAAAAGATGATTTTTTCAGACGAATGAAAACAACCTCCTACCAGACCTTAACAAGACTATTAAAAGTACATATTAAAACAGTTAAAAAATCAAAAAGGACAGCAAAATTGGATACGCTTTATAACGCTTTACTTTCAATCTCTCCACTGTCAACCATAAGTGAAAGAATCTTTTATTAATCAAGTTTCCTCAAAACAAAAGAAAGAAATCGTTTGAAACATAAACATTTAAACTGTTTACTTTTTTTATACCCACCACCACAATTAGTTGTGATGAGGGTATATTAAGTTTGTCATTCCGTGTGAAACTTTTTTATTATTCATCTCAGACTCCATAAAGTATATATATTCTGGGTCCTTGAGTAATTCTAAGTCGATTTAGCCATGTCCGTCTGTCTGTCCGTCTGTTGAAAACACGCTCACTTGCGAGCAACTTAAAAGAAATTAACAAACTTGGTGCCAAATTGCTTGTAGTTATCCTAAGCAGTTTGGTATTGAATCGGTTCAGTAGGACCAGAGCTATGAATCAAAATGTGGAACCACCACCTAAAAAAATTGATAATTTTGTTACAAAAAATAACATAAATGCTGGAACAAGATACGGAATGAGATAAGATTTTGCAAAAATGTGTTTTATTTGACTGGAAATCACGCTGTTAAATTTCGTGAAGATCCGTCCATAATTTACCCTAAGCCCCATATAAACAATACTCCCGGAAAACAGTTTAGTACGCCTAAAACCGTAAAAAATAACGCTAGCGTAACAAAATTTGGAACGTCACAGTTTTTTAGGACTAGAAATAACACTGTGAAATTTCGTGACGACCGGTCCATAATTTACCTTAGGCCCCATATAAACCCTATTACCGGAAAACAGTTTAGTACGCCTCAAACCGAAAAAATAATGCAATCATAACAAATGTAGGCTCGTCACAGTTTTATAGGACTATAAATGATACTGTGAAATTTCGTGAAGATCGGTACATAATTTACCCTAGGCCCCATAGAAACCCTACTCCCGGAAAACAGGTGTACTACCTAAAACCATAATTAATAATGCTTTAGTTTAGTACGCCTCAAACCGAAAAAATAATGCAATCATAACAAATGTTGGCTCGTCACAGTTTTATAGGACTATATGTAAATGATACTGTGAAATTTCGTGAAGATCGGTACATAATTTACCCTAGGCCCCATAGAAACCCTACTCCCGGAAAACAGGTGTACTACCTAAAACCATAATTAATAATGCTAGCATAACAGAAATTGGTACGTCACAGTTTTAAAGGACTAGAAATGACGCTGTGAAATTTCGTGATGATCGGTCCATAATTTACCCTAAGGCCCATATAAACCATACTACCGGAAAACAGTTTAGTCGCCTAAAACCATAATTAATAACAAATCGTCACAGTTTAAGATAATAATAACATCATACAGATATTACTCCTTAACGCTGGGTCTCCACGTAGCAATTTTTATTGCTAAGTACAAGCAATAACGTCGGCAGAACAATGACAGAACAATGGAGCAATGATTGCTGATTATATTGCTGGAGAACACTTGTTATTGCTTTGCCATAAATTTGCAATTTTCACCTCGAGTAGTTGTATAAAGTTTTGTGGCTGTATTTATAACAAATGTTTTATGTTGTGTTTTGAAGTGATTGTTAAATTTTCTTTTTAAAATTAATAAATTAAATTAATAAAATAATTAATTGTAATTGTCGTAGCTGTGTTTTGTATTGCTTTTTTGTTTATTTGCGTATGAAAAAAACCTAAAACTTGTATTGTTCTATTGAAAAAATAAAAATATAAAAGAAAAAACAAATTCGTCGTTTGCTTTTGTTGATATTGACGTTTATTTAAAAATATAATATATAAAAACTTTTTCAAATAGAAACTGGGAATTATTTCCTTCCGAAGGTAACTTTATATTATATTCAACATTTTTCATTTTTCGAATTTATTCTATGAGCTAAATTTCAGTTATGTATTTTATAAAGCTTATAAAATACATAACTGAAATTTAGCTCATAGAATAAATTCGAAAAATGAAAAATGTTGAATAAAAACTTTTTCCGTATATTGTTGAAGTATTTTTTCACTTGCTTTTTTAATAAATAAGCACTTTGTTCACAGCGATCTAGTAAATAACCAACCGTACAGAGAAATTAAATGTCAGATAAATTACAACTGATTTGACAGCAGATTGCTAAGCAATAATTGCTCAAGCAATAAGAAGAGCAATCATTGCTCAATGGATTGCCACTCATGGCAATATGCGGTCTATACGTCTCAAATTTTATGGAGCAATCAAATTTGACGTTTGCCGCAATAAATATTGCTACGTGGAGACCCGGGGTAAACATTCGAACTGTCGGTGGAGGGTATCAAAGATTCGGCACAGCCGAATATAGCACTCTAACTTGTTAAAAATTATTTTTTTAATTTAAAAAGTTTTCCTCTTTTATTACATGAAGTACCTTTTGTTAAATTGTTGTTAATTTTTTAATAACATTTATGTAAAAAAATATAATTTTTGGTCTAATTTTTAATTTTCTAAACTAGACAAAATTAAAATTATTTGATTAACCGAATAATATTAAATTGTGTGATTATTATTCTATTAAATTTTTACCACGAACAACTATTCGCGCGATTAATCGATTAATATAATCGATTAATTGAATATCCTAGTTAACAAGGACAGACAACCAGCCAGACGGACGGATGGACATCATTAGATCACTTTAAAAAGTGATTCTGAGTTGGTCGGTATTCTAAAAGATTGGTCTAGATTACTATATATTAAACACCAGAGCTGTAAATGAATCATTCATTTTTGAATTAATTCGTGAATCATTCATGCACTAAATCAGCAAATTTTGAATAAATTATTTTCACGCAAAAAAATGAATTGAATGAAATTTGAGTCAATTCAAATGAATTGCAATTCATTTTTAATTCAAATGAATTTGTCAAATGAATTGCAACTCGTTTCCAATTCAAATGAATTTGTTAAAGTGAATTGCAATTCATTTTACAAATTCATTTGAATTCATTCCCAACTCATTTGAATTAAATTTATTGAAATTTGAATTGGTTTTGTATTGGAATGGAATTGTCAAGTAGCGGCAGAATAGGAATTAAATTATTAGTTAAAGGCGAATATCCTATCAAAATGGAAAAGTTCTGTTTATTTGCTAAAAAAAACTTAAATTTTTATTTTTATTAAGTAGTGTATTTATGAAAGTAATATTACTTTTTCATACAATTTTTAAAAAATTTCCCGAAAAAATCCTATTTTTCGTTTAATAACCCTTAATTGAACCCTAATCAACAAATAATTTTTTTCCTGTTATTTTGGGTTAGAACCCCAAATGTGGAAAAACAAACACTGAAAATGATTCCTAAAGGCTGGCATCCTTTTCTATTGCCAACTTACTGTAAAAAGTTCTACTAATTTTCAGCTTTCATATATAGCATGCTTACAACTGTCAAAAATCAAAGATAAACAACACGACAATCAACATGATTTTCTATTGTTGGTCAAAACATATTGATTTTGTTATTTTGAATTAACAAATGTTTAACTAAGAAACCCATTAAAATTTAAAATGAGCGAAGAATTTTGTAAAGTAACACGCAAGAAGTGGATAGCACACAAGGCTTTACATCGGAGAACCAGGCGCATCTCTGACAAAAGTTATGACAAAGATTGTCCAGATGTTGATGTTGACAAATTTGTAAGGTATGATGCTTGATTTAAATGAAATTTTTAATATAACTAATTTATTTAAAATAAAAGGAAATTGGAAACAACCTGCCAACAAATGCAAGACAGTGATTATTTTTTACAGTCCTTGCTAAAACTAAAAGAGGGACTAGTTAAACTGCAATCAAAAAGTGGTCAGGAAGGGACTTCTGCTGCGTCACAAATTAAACGTTTAGTATGTTTTGGTATTGGTCCGTTTACCCGCAACTTTCAAGCGTTACATCAACTAGCTTTTATATTATCCCTGCAAAAGCATTATCATATCACAGAGGCTTTATATTTTGATCCCATTTTTCGACAAAGTGAGATAGAAGTTATAGAAAAATTCGACTGTTTAGTCATGCAGGAAAACTGTGAAGCCAAATATGAAGCCGATGTACAAACGCTCTTTTATATGCCTCATTGCCCAAATTGTTTAACTAATAATTTGCTGTGGAAAAACTGGCGCCGAAAGTATTTGAAAAATGTTATATTAATTAACAACAGCTTTGAAAGTCTGTCATGTAGTAAACCTGAGAGGCTATTACGTTTAGATTCCTCTTATATATTGGATATCATACCTTATGCTCATGAATTAGCCTTAGAAGATGATTATGAGGTACATAATGTCTTTAATGATTTATCGATACATGTCTTTCCGGAAAGTGACTTACCAGCTCTAGATTCTAAGTTTTGGGATAAAAATGAAGCACCTACGTACAATGATGTGGAAATGATTTTTGCTGCAGATTTTGCTAAATTAAGTTTAGAATAAGTTTTTGTTAATAAATAGTTACGGGCAGGTCTTAATTTCAAACATTTTTTATTTATGAAAATAAGGGATACCTATTTCTTACCGATTATATTGCTAGGTTTTCACTGATTGACAAACAAAGTTTAACTTGTGGATTAATACATATTGTTTAAAGCCATTTCTAATGAAATATCGCAGATATTCTGAGTTTTAAAATTAAAAAAATAAAGCGTTTTAACTTTTATTTTTTTGGTTAAAATATCACTCAAATATCACTCACAACACAAGTGACTAAACGTGTAGTTAAATTTATATGAAAAACACACAAAAACCTGAGTGCTTTTCATATAAATTTTACTAAACGTTCAGTCACTTGTCTTGTGAAAACAGCACATTAATCTATTTGCAAATAATTGTATAAAATCATAAAATATTTTCCTTTTGAGTTGTTATTTCTCAATTGAGTAAAACAACTAATGCAATTTTTTATTGTATTCAATTTGCTTCTGGATGGATAGATTGTAAATAAAAATGTAAAAAACACATGTTTTCCTGACTTAAAAAAATTATTTAACTAGAACTTTAATGTTTCTTAAATATTTAACATTTTTCGATCTAATTCCATTTCCTGCTCCAGTTCTCTTTGCTCATTCTTTTCAGCTTGCATGGCTGCAAACAAACGTTGTCTCTTTCTTGTCCTCTTCATTTGAGATTTATTTGGAATAGGTTTCTTTAATTCTTTCTTTGGGTGTTCAGCTACCGCAGACTTTTTCTTCTTTGATGTTAATGTTTGTTTATTGTTAGTTGCCTTTTCAGTAACTGTTGCTTTTGGGCAAAAAGACGACGGTAAGATTTGATGTTCAAAATGCATTAAATTGCAAAGATTTTCATCAATTGGCAGAAACTTTTCTTCACACATAAATTGAATATTGTTGACTTCAGTATTCAAAAGCTGATGCAAATGTATAGTATTTAGAGTTATTTCCTCGGAAGGTTTACACAGCATAAGTTTGTCTTTAAATTTGGGATTGTATCGTAACAAATAATGTCCCGTTGGCATATTGTACAACATTTTTAAAAATTCGAAGAGATTGCTTACCAACTGTTGGCAATTTATTTTATAAATTAAGGTTAACTTTTCTTCTAATTTGCGTGTATTTACAGGTTCTTCAAGCAAAGTTTGATAATTGGTAGCATTTAGACGTAGACAGTGGGTTTCAGAATTATCAAGGAGTTTAAGTTTAAACCATTCTTTAAGAATTTCATATTTTGTTAATAATTCACAGCCAAATCTGGGTTTATACTCTAGTTTTAGAAAATGCGATTTATTTTCTGTTGGAGTGTTCAGGGATGTGTATAACTGAAAAGGAGTATCATCCTCGGATGGCGTAAGTTGCCATTTTATTAAACATTTAGAAAATTTACACAGTTTGTCAGCAGTAAATTTTGTCTTTTGCATGAAATCTTGCCAAGTTGAAACTCTATATTCTAAAGGGTTGCTTATAATTTTTTCATAGTTTAAAGCTTCTACTTTTTCTGATTGTTTTAAAGAAAACATTCCTATGGCAGCTTGTTCCACTACTTCTTGATAAGTATGCCAGCCAGCCTGTCTTGAAGGTAAAGGTATGTCCATAACTAAATACTTATTAGAATCATCTTCTAAACTCTCTCTTTCTTTTATATTTAACAGCATTTCTGTTGGCACATCCACATAGTCTCCAGCTGTAAGCAGAAACAATAATGACTCCATAGGCAAATAGATTAGAGGACATTCATGCTCTTCTTGTTCGACAATTTTTACAAATCGCGAATGTAAATTATCTTCTAGAGAATCTTTTAAGTCCTCTGAATTTTCATATTGTTCAGCATAAGCTTCAAGGGAGTAATTTAATTTTTTTAATTCCTTGGAAAAGTTCTCTTGCCAACAACAGGCTTCTCCAATTTTGGCCACCAATTCTTGATTCGTTATTTCAACCTGCTGATCAACCAAAGGGTTTCTACATTGACTTACCTGTGGTAAGCCCAAATGTGTGTTATATGTTTCTTGGGAATATCGCTTCATTAATTTTACAGCTCTGTTCTTATACCATTTCTGATACAATTCCAAGTTTCTTCTACATGGTTCATAAATTTGTTCTTTGTTACCTTGAATAAATTGATAAACAAACTTTTGGAAACATTGACTTTCCTTAACCCGGATTTTTTGTAATCTATACCAGTTGAACATATCCTCCTCTTCCACTTCCAAAAACTGTTGCAACTTATTTAAAACACTTAATCCCAGTTTATGTTGTTTTTCCGTCATCATTGATTTTTTGGGGGAACAGAATATTTTTGTTTTCTCATCCTGGGTATAATCGTAGCATAACTCAGTAACCGGAGTTTGTGTGCGAGGATCTGTTATTGTAATGTTCAGATATTCAATTCTATCAGCAAGCTGTTCAGGTTTCAGGAAATGAGGGTCTATTTCATTCAGGAACTGAAATAAGCAGTCGTGGAGATCTTCGAAAGGTTTATCAAAATACGAATGATGCGGTTGGTTGCGAAATATAGAATTTCCTTCATATTCCAGCGGATCAAAGTTAGACATTATTATTTTTTAATGTGCAAAAAATAAATAGAATATTCACAACTCAACTGTATTCTGTGAACTCAACATAAATAAAGAAAATTTATCTAAATTTTTGTTTTGCAGTACTGCCAGCTTTGAATTTTCTGCATTACTCGTTGAGTTTTCGCTTTACCAACTATAATAAATTTATTTTTTTTACTTATTTTATGTCAAAAACATATGTGAGTTTGACTTTTATCGTTTACGTGTGTGCATTAAAAAGTAAAGCATATTGGAAAACTTTGTTTGGAAATTTCTTATTTTACAAGGATTTTAAGAAATTTTGTGAAAATTTCATAAAACATGAGTGACGGTTTGTTTAATTTTCTAAACTATTTAAATTTGTTTACCTTTTGCTTCTGTTTTCTAGAGGAAATTATCAAAAAACGTTTGCTAATTGATGGTGATGGTACGGGCGATGACCGGCGCCTTAATATGCTGCTCAAACAATTCTTGAAATGGATGTATTCCAAAAACGATTCGCCCGAAAATAAGTGAGTAATTTTATTTATATTACAAAAATCATACAATTTACATATTTATCTTGTCCAGTTGCATTGCAGGGCCGTAAAATCTATAATTTATTAAACTAGTTTAGAAGAATAATTCTTGTCATTTGGTTGAAAAAAATGTGTTTTTTTTAGAATTTTCACCGCATCTGCCTTTACCGTAGTGTATTTTGATTTTCTTTCTAATATTTAAGGTCCCCTCAAATTGAGTTCATATTTTTAATACATAGTATGAAATTTTTGCGAGCTAAAGTTATGTCGTTGAATTGTACCATTAACTGTTCTAAGCACTGTTGCCACAAGTACCGCATAAGTTCTCTTTTGTAAGCTAATATAACCAGGTAGATACCTACCTATATTAAAAATTATCATGGTTATCCTGCATTACGACCATTTAAGGCGTTTTTAACATCAGGTGAAAAAATAACTGTTTTAAATAACTTTTTTAACCCCTTCTTTCCGGTACAATGTTAGCTTATGTTTACCTCCTCTTAGATTGGAGACCAAGTAAACCCTTAGCCAACATAGCACAGATCTGCTTACAATGGTTCTTATGGTAATAACTTTGCTCAGCAGCGTTCATTTAAAGAGCTGACAACGGCAAGCTTCAGACAAGCCAAATTTATCGCCGGCATCTATATCTCTCGCCAATTGCTAGGTCTCAAGTCAAGTCTCAAAAAACTTAAATGTACAACTGCTGGGAGTTGAGATTGAAAAACAACGTTCAAAAATAGCTCACATTAGGTACCTACATAGGTATAATAAAAAAAAAAATTAACTAAATACCTACGTCAAACAGAAAAATTTTGATTTAAAAAGTATATTTACCGCTTAATTAAAAAAACATTTTGGCAGTAAATGATAGGTATTTTTTACACTCACCATTTAATTTTTTTTTTTTTCATTACTACAAATTATCTAAATTAAGCATGTCGGAATTGTGGAAAAATGTATGAATGTTATGCAAGCCCAGAAAATGTATAATGAATTAGCATTTAAAATCTTCAGTTCCATCATTTTGCACGTTATTTGTTTACTGTAAATAAAAAAATATTGGAATAAAATAAAATTTTTCGCAGATAATCAAAAGTCGTAAAATTTACAAAAAAAAAAAAAACAAAAAAAAAAGTTTCTTCATTTCTCACAATATGTTTTTAAACTTTAAAATAAAACATTTTTATTCTTTAGTCAAATTATCTACGACCGCTTAATGGCCCAATTAGCGCAGTGTCAATTTGCTGCCGCCAAAACTGAACGTACAAGTCAAATGATCGATGAAGAATTGGAAAACTACCAGAAACTCTCGAAGACAATAGAAAAGAATATTGAGGTGGCCAAACTCGAATTAGAAGATAGTAAAAAAGAACTGATAATAGCTAAACAAATACGTAAAAACAAAATGGAATACGATCAATTGGCCAAGGTGATAAAACAACAACCAGATCGTAAAGAAACCCAGAAACAAATAGAATGTTTGCAAAAAGAATTGGCAGAGTTAAATGAGAAAAAATTAAAATTGGAGCGTAAATTTGAAAAACGTCAAAAGGATTTTGCAGTTTTAATGTATGCAGTGCGTGAGTTGGAAGCTCAATTGGTAGATGATAGTTCTAGTGAAGATGAAGGTAGTAAATCGGATGACGAGGTCATTGTGGGTTTTGGTAGCAGTAATAGTATGACAGTAAATCATCCCATAATAGAAGGTCTAAGTGATGATGAAATGGAGGCTGGTTCACAGTCTGGAAAAAGCGGACGTCATAGTAGAGGCTTAATGGAAAGAGGTATTAAGGAAGAAGTCGAGGCGCCAGGAGAGGATTTTAAAATCATTAAGGAACCCTTGTCAGTGGATGAAGATGCTGTTTTAGAGCTTAGCATAGATAAGGATGAAAGCGATGTAAAAATGGAAGAAGTGGCGGGTAATGCTACCTAAATAAAAATTTAATTAATTTTATTTAGAGAAATGTTAGATGTAGCATGTAAGTTTTCAATCTAAAATATATGTAAACTTTTTAAAAACAGAATTTTAAATTTCCCGCCTGTTTTATTTTTATTTTTAACAAAACTAACGAGTAAAATACAACTCTGAAAGGTATTTTATTTGCATTTTGTTTTTGACAATCGGCTGTTTAGTCTTTTTAGGTAACTACCAGCTGTTTCCAAAAATCGTAAATCAAGTAAGAAAACACTACTTTTCTTAAAGAAATATAAAAAATATTAATATTTCAAGAATGTCAGCTTCGAAGACGTTGCGTTCTCTTCTCCATGAACTTCGCAGTGCCTCTCCCAATGGCTGCATTAAGAATTCTTTAGCAGCTCGCTACATATTGGCCCAGTACAAAAAATTCTCTACTACCGATCAACAATTATGCAAAGCACGCGATGAGGCCTTGTTTTTGGGACAAACCTATTTCACATATTTGTCCAGTTTGCGTAAATATAACGAACTGCACAAGGAATATCATGGTCGCGGCGAAAGATCTGTAAAAGAAACTGCTGACTTGGTGGGTTTTAAACTTCCAACTGATCCTAAGTAAAATGGAGCTAATCTTTCATTTAAAATGAGATAATGCATAATTAGCTTTAGTTAATATTATATTTAATAAATAAAGGTGTTACTAAAAAAACACATATCGTTACTTTGATTAATAAAAGGCGTATCTAACATTTAAAATTTTTTTAAGTTTGAGACATAAAACTTGATAAAGTATAAGAGTATATAAAAAGCTTATGAATCCCATTCTTGCGTGTTCAATCGTGTAGGAGTTTACTGGGAATCTCATGAAGAGCGTTTTTCATCGTCGCCTAGGGCATTTTTTAACCGTAGAAGATTCCTAGCACGGGAGAAACTGTTACACAAGCTGATTCTTCTGTGAGATACATCTACAACACAACGAAAGACGCTTTTAATAATCATAGAGGGAATCGTTTGAGAAGTCTGTAAAGATTATCTAATGAGTCTCAGAAAACATGTCAAGAATCGTTTGAGACTAATGTAGGGATTATCTTACAACTCGTAAAATGCTCAGCCGTATAACTGAGCCACCTAAATAAGAGCATCAAGCGTCTTTTTCATATCAAAACTTCTTGTTTTCATACAATTTTAACGAAATAAACCTTAAGATTGCATATTAAACACTGTTGAAAAATTTAATTTAGCAGATCCTTAGATCGGTTTGAATTATTGAAATTGTATTGGCAATATCATTTTCATGTTTCAAAACGCTTTTATTCAGGTAGCTCAGTAATTCTTAGTATATGACTCGTACAGAGAGTCGCAAAAGGTTCATTCCAAGATTAAACGACGAGCGTGTCAGAAAATGTATAAAAAAAGTAAACAAATTTACATGTTTTTGTTACTCGTCAGGTAATCATCAGAAGATTTTTTAGGAGTTGCATATTTAACATAATCGTCTTACAAACAGCCTATGCTAGCTGGGTTTTGTGTCTCTAAAATAACGACATGTACGACAAGTTGAAATGGTACATAAAAATCATATACATCCTACTAATTTTAAAAATGTAAAATTTTGTATTTATAGCTTTGTTTAGGGTTTAGTCATCAATATTAATAGATAATAGCATAACGCCCACTTTCAAATATAGGGTACATTTAAATATGTCAATCGGGGTAAACATTTTTACTTCTTACTTTTTGATAAATTTGGTGTACAGATTGCTTATGGTCCAGTGGCTGGGATACACTTACTTAGATATCCCTTGCTTTTCATGTGGACAGTTGAATGTCGGTTGCTAAAGAGTTTCGAGTGTATATCGTTAGCTGAAATGCGAAACCACGTAACTAACAATTTTAATATTTCTGTGGCTTGGTGCTTAAAGGGCCAATGCTGTTTCATAAAAAAAAAAATAAAAAAAATTTGTGTTAAGAGAAAACACCAGAGAACGGCTTTGTGCGATTGCAAAAAATTAGCATTAAATCAACAACATCAAATACACTCATTTGTGTTCATGCAATCAACACATCGGTGTTGTTTTAAAATTCATTCAAGTCATGCCTAGCGTATTCCCTGCAGATAACGAGACTAGTCCATACATGCATGTAAAGAGTAGTCCATAAAGGAGTAATAGTACTCCTAAACTACTCCAAATATATGGGTAAAAGGTGGTCCATTTAACATTACGATGTCCTAGGAGGGGACCATATAACCCACCGAAGTAGTCCCTAAACTACTCCATGGAGTACTAAAGGTGGTTAGTTATAAAAGTACTCCATGTTACTACAGTATGGAGTACACTTAAGGGGTAGTTTAAGCATTTTTCTTTTTAATTTTTTACTAATCGCCTTTTATGGTGTGTACTGTAGTCTATTAATGATATTATTAAATATATTTACTTATTATTTTTAATTTGTTTACCTTTTTCCACAAATTTCACAAACTTTCACTTTTAGATAAACAATTAATAATGGACACCATGAGGGCTACCAATGTGTAATACTGTAAACTATAGAAAAGTATACATCATGCAGTTGTTGGCAGCACTGCATGTTAATTTCTTATAACATGGTCCATTCTACAGTACATTGGACCATGTTGTAAGTAGTCCATTTAAGCCACAATTGACCACGTACATAGTCCAATATTATCTGTAGGGTTGGCTTTGCCATTCATACCATGTTTAGCTTCGTTCGTCAATTATTGCTTTGGTAAAAAACATATACAAAGTAAAATACACAAAAATCATTGCTCTGATGACTATTCAGCAGCTGAAACAATTTCCACAGAAACAGAAGACGTTTTTATTTTTTATCATTTCTTAAAAACTACAGTAGTTCTGTATGTAGAATGTTAATGTTGCTTTTTACGCTTTTAAAAAAATACCCTGCAAATAATAGGACTAGTCCAAACACGCGTGTAAAATGTAGCCTACAAGGGACTAGGACTAGTCCAAAAGTAACCCAAACGTCTGGAAAAAACATGGTCTATTTAACATTACGATGTCCTAGGGCAGGACCATATAACCCAGCTTTGGATTACAAAGGAGTAGTATTAAAACTACTCCATGGTATACTCAAGAGGATTAGTTTTGAAGTCGTTTTAAAACGAACACATTTCGTTAAAAAAACGAGTTAAAAAACGAAGACATGTCGTCTCACTATAAACACTTTTTAACAATGACATGGTCCATGCTTGCATTACATCGGACTAGTCCAATGAGTAGTCTATTTGATTAAAATCAGGTGGTCCAATATTATTTGCAGGGTAAACACAAAAACAAATTGCAGAGAATCAGCGATCTCAGTTCTATCTTGGATGGATCCTCTACGCAGGCAAATACCGGTTTCCCCAGGCATTCCTCCCTATTACCCCGCAACCCAGGGCATTGACAGAGAAAGTGAAGCACAGTCTCCTCCTCCTCATCCTGACAACATCTACAGTCGTCATTAAATTCCAGACCCATTCTTTCAGCATGAGTCCCCACCGGCCAGTGCCCAGTAACAACCGATACAACTGTCCTAATCTGGTCCCTTTTTAACCTAAGTAGAGAGCTTGTCCTCCGTTCATCATAACCAGGCCATAATAGCCTGGATATCAAGCAGGTGGACTCACTAGTCCACCGCATCTGCGCAACTCTATAAGACTCGCGCCTGATAAGTAATTTACAGTGAGCCATTGGAAGACCAACAAATTGGTCGATGAATATGTCATCCATGCGACCACCTTGTTTGGCCAGCCCATCTGCCACTAGATTACCCGGGCACTCTGAGTGACCCGGAATCCATATTAGCGTTACCCTTGAATGTTTCGCAATCTCATTAAAAGACATCCGACATTCTACAGTTAACCTAGATGTCGTAAACACACCAGCTTGAGAAACAAGGGCAGCCTTGCTGTCAGTAAATATACGTATATCTCCCGATATGCGATGATACCTCAGCCAATTTACCGCCCGCCTTATAGCCGAGATCTCCGCCTGCAGGACACTACATCCATCCGGCAGACGAAAGGAAACTCTCACATCCAGTTCCTCTATGTATAAACCTCCGCCAGCTCTTACACCCTTCCTCGAACCATCAGTATAAACCCCTAGGCTCAGTTCGTGGTGAGTACCTAACAGCGCATTGCCATGCGCCATCCTTGTCACAAACCCCGCGCCAGTGAAAGGCACCGGGGTGCAATAGTCCACACTATCTGGGACGGTCGAACCTCTGGTTATCCCGGCGTGTCCATAGTCACGGGCCGACCAAAAGAGCGCCGCGTTTAGCCGTGTCACCGAGCAAAGAGCCATCTGTCTGGCCATGATGTCCACCGGGAGCCAGTTCAGTATCGTGAACAGCGCCCTCGTGGGAGTAGATCGCATTGATCCCGTGATCATCAAGGCGACAAGTCTATATACCTTCTTAAGCATTGCCCTGTACCTGCTCTTATCCAACGCAGGCCACCATACCACGACCCCGTAATACAGAGTCGGCTTTACTACAGCCTCAAAGATCCAATTGACACACCACGGGCTTATGCCCCAGTTTCTGCCGATTGCACCCCTACACGTATATATGGCAACTATTGCCTTTTCCACTCTCATCTGGACATTTTGTCCCCATGACAGCCTACTATCCAGAACCACTGCGAGAGATCTGAAGCTCGGTTCCATTCAACATCGGAAGCCTAAAGTCCCCGGTCCTGTACTTCCTCGTAAAGAGTACCAGTTCCGTCTTAGACGGAGTAACACCCAGCCCTCACGATGCGCTCCAGGTGCTAAGTACCCTCAGAGCAGTCTACATACACTGAGACATTATGTTCAGATGTCTCCCCGTGATGGCTACCGCAACATCATCAGCATACGCCACTGTCTTGATCCTCATGTTGTCCATCTTCATCCACATAGTATTCATAGTCAGGTTCCACAATAGGTGGGATAGAACCCCCCCCTTGGGGAGTACCCCTGTTCACCAGTCTTTGAACACTGGTCTCACCTTTCGTAGAGCAAATGACCCTATTCCTGAGTAGATTGCCCACAAATCTACATATGCCAACGTCGATCCCCAGGCTCCTCATGGACAACACAATAGAGTCCGGGTTGACATTGTTGAAGGCCCCCTCAATATCGAGAAAGGCCACTAGTGTGTACTCCTTAAATTCGTCTCAACAGATCTGCCCTTTGTGTAGGCATGTTGGGAGGCAGAGAGTAAACTTCTTGGGATGGTCATCCTAAGATGTATATCAATAACTCTTTCAAGAGTCTTAAGAAGAAAGGATGCAAGACTAATCGGTCTGTAGTCCTTCGGTTCAGTGTGAGAAGCCTTACCCCCTTTGGGTATAAATACCACTCTGCACAAGGTCCAACTTACCGGGAGATACGAAAATTCAGCGCACCCCCTGTATATGGCCATCAGCCAGGCTATGATCAGGGTCTGCAGGTCCGCCGGAATTATGCCATCCATACCCGGAGATTTATATGGGCTGAAGCTATCGACAGCCCACTTGATCATATCATAATCCAAAGGAATGGATATAGGAATGGGTGTCGACTCCCACACCCGATCCCGCAAGCTCCCTTGGGAATTTCCAGGAAAGTGAGTGTCAATCAACTCCTCAAGTGTTTCCCGACTATTTGTAGTCCAACAACTATCCGATTTCCGGACATAGGTTGGGACAACCGGGCTCGAAGTCATAATTTTACGTAAATGGTTCGTCTCAGAGGATCCCTCCACGCCGCTACAGAAGTTCCTCCAAGCGTTCCTTTTCGCCGATCTAACCAAGTTTCTGAACCTATTCAATGATGACTTGTAGTCCACCCAATTACCAAGGCGCTTAGCCACATTGAACAACCTACGACAGGCACTTCTTGCCTGCCCAATTTCAGGATCCCACCACGGTGGCCGATCCCTACCCCTGCGAATCATTGGCTTACACGCCAAGGAGTTCGACAACTGCAGTGAGTTCGAAAGCAGATCCACTGCCGCGTCGATCCCACTGATATCATTGACATCAGGAGGATCCGATAGAGTCCGAACTAGAGAGGAATGTTCGTACGTGGCCTGTTTACTATAGCCATCGGTCCTGGGGACCTAAGCCCTAAATCAAATTCCACATACCTATGATCAGAGAGAGAACAGTCATTAGACACCATCCAATTCTCAATCATATCAACGTGGTTTATACTAACCAGCGTGACATCAAGAACCTCGCAACTATTCGCAACAACAAACGTAGGCTCACAGCCCCTATTAACTACTCCTAGATTATAATTAATAATAAAGGAGAATAGTGACTAACCTCTTACATTCGTGTCAGTACTACCCCAGATAGTGTGGTGCGCATTAGCATCGGCACAGATTACAATTGGCGTTCCAGTGCCCGTAGCCTTTGTAACAGCATCACGGATGAGCCTATTGGGTGGGTCCTGTCCGTGCGCCATATAGCCCGAGACTATCCAGACTATTCCGTCTAGTGTCTCCAGAGTGACCGTTGTTGTGTCTTCATCACTGTAATAAGAAAGAATGAAGATATTCAACGTGTTTTTAGCTAAGACACCTTTCGCATATAATAGCTTGTAGCCTTTTAGTTTTAGTCCGCAAACCCGATTCTTGTGAATCCATGGTTCTTGGACCATTACGAGCTCCTCCCCTCTTTCCGCCAGTCGGAGGAGCAGTGCAGCGGATGCTGCTTTAGATCGGTGGAAGTTGATTTGTGTCACCCTCACCATGATCCATGTTGGCGATTACTGTGACGTCGACATCCTCATGGTCGGATTCCAGGAGTACGTCCTCGTCAACCATTTCACCCAAGTGGTCAATTAAGTCACCCACCAGCCCGGAGACCGACTGAGTGTCATCTTTGTAGCTTGAGCTAACGGCATCATCACAAGCCATACTGTCATCTGCCTCATTTACCGAAGGAGCTGGATTGCCCTTGTTATCAATTCAGTAGACACGGAGCAAGATCGTACTAAAGCCATAATAGATCTTACCCTGTTTCTCCCTCAGTGATTCCAAGGATTGCTGGTTTATTACCACAATCGCCGTCCTTCATGTTTGGGTAGTTGGGGATTGCAGCACTGAATGATCTTCAAGATCTCCTCAGGTTTCGATGGTTCGGCGGGAATGGTTGCAATCGACCTAGGCCTACGCGGTATCTCGCTCACCAACACCACATCGAGCCTTGCACCTTCCCAAACCTCTCCTATTGACTGGATGGCAGGCTTCAGTAACGACGCTAAGCGCTCATCTACACAAGCCATCAACTTCACATGGCCCTGATACCAGCCAGCATCATCACATTGAGGGGGAGGACCTGGATTCTCTTTGAGGATCGTCCAGAACACGCCCATCAATTTCTGTTTAACCAGATCCTAATTGGTATGAGAAATGTCACCGTTTTTAGCACCTCTGTCAATGACAGCCCGCACTAGGTGACCTTTGGCCACCTCACTGAAGGACTTGTTCATCGGTTTCGGTGCTAATTTAGGACGCTTAGTCGCTGGTTGCTGTTTTACGGCTGATGCTTCTTCCTCTGAACGTTGCCGTTTAGGCATTGTCACCTTTCCAGTGACAGGAGGTGAAACACTTTGCAGCCCAGCTATGTGGGCCTTAGCCCATTCCAATGTAGCTTTCTGCTCATTGGAAAGCTCTTCAGCTTTTTTGGAGCCAAGTAGCTCAATGAAGCGCAAGGCGGCGCGCCTTGTATTTGATGCCCTCTTGGTAGGGTTTTTATGCCCTGGGGACTTTTTACGGTCGCCGTGTTTGGCGTGGAGAGGTGCAGATTTGGGATATGATGTTCTCATCACCATCCCTCCTTGCACAATGGGCACATGGGAAGCTGCATTGTTGGACGACTTTGTCATTTCCAACTTGGCAGCACCCGAAGCAGGGGCTTTATTCGTTCCACCTACGGAAAGGGCTTGTGCGGCTTTGGAGGTACTTGGAGAGAAGTTCAGGGGTACCTCGCCGCCGTTTTTAGAGCAGCTGCCTTCTGGTCGAGCTGCCTTACCACTTCCGATCAGCCTAGGCAGATCTTCCATGGTGGCCTGGACTGTTGCAGTCCCTGGCTTTGTCGTCTTACTGTCAATCGTGGTCTATTTGCTGAGGTGCCCAGGTATCAGCAAAGCTCCGTGATAAATAGTCGGACACCCCTGACTGCAAACCAACCGATAGGCATGGGTCGCATGACACCCCGGTTTAGGGGATGGATAACCTTTAGTTGCCAAGGCCTTTAAGTTCACTGCCTTCACTTCGGGAGTCACCAGTTGCTGGCAAAATACCCGGGCCAAGACACGAACCACAGCCATGGCTTAAGCCACCACATCGCTTCAAGATTGTTATCCATAATAGTGGCGGTGTGGTGAGTTGAAAAATAACAGCCTCACTAAGTTTTCCTGTGTCGATTTATATATAAGATTTATATTGTCGAAATATTCGAAACCGAAACCGAAAAAAAAACAAATGTTTTGTATTTGTGTTAGTAGCAAATTTGAACGCCTATAACTCTGAAATTATTAAACAGATTTTAATAAAACATATATTGTGCACTTCTGTATATTTTGTTCAAATCGGTTGACATACGGAGCAGGAAAGTGTTCTTAACTGTTTTGCCTTTGCCGATTTGTATATAGATTATTTATTAAATTAATTAATACTAATATTAAAGTAGTAACACAATTAAAAAACAAAAGGAAATAGTAATACAAACAAATAAGGAAGTTTCATCAAATTTACTTTACTTAAAAATTTAAAGTCTTAATTTAATTTTTTTTACAATAAAAATTATAAAATGGAAATTCTTTGACTATATTTTTAATTTGTTTGGAATATTTCAATAAACACAATTTTTTAAGATCTTAGTGCATATAATATAACTCAAGTATTCCTGTAGTGACTGTTAAAAATTTGCACTATTTTATTGTAGTGCAACATTTTCACTACCACTAATTTTTTTTAGTGGTAATTAAAATATGTTTTACTACCACTAATTTTTTTAAGTGGTAACTAAAATATTTTTCACTACCACTATAGTGATGAAAAATGGTGGAAAATCAAAATGCAATCACTATAGTGGGATTTAGTGGAAGCCTTAGTCAACTAAATATTTAATGCACTACCCCCAACTCTAAAAAATTACATGCAGCCATCGTTGTGCATAGACCAACGAATAAAAAAACAAAGCGTACTGACCGAGTACAGGCATCTCTGTACAACCCCCTTTCTTCTTTCTTCTCTCACCTAAAAACGTAAGAGTTGAGCATCAAAAGATGAAGCGTGCGAAAGCAGTTTAATATTTTAAATAAATTTTTTTCACTGTTTCTACTATGTATTTGATTTTATGAGCTTTTTTTTATATAAAACTTTGATTTTTTTCACAAATTTTAAGACTCATTTGGTTGAGGGATTCAAATAACTAATATTTTTTCGGATTTTTTTTTATATACTACATAAACCTGAAATATGCTGTTGATAAGGAACATCGACGCAGTAAAAAATAAAGGAAATCAAAAAATATTTTTCTTCAAACTGTCCGATTTCACTTGGATTGCCCCATATATTTATTTTATGCAAAATTCATAGCATTAACATTAGTAGGAATGAACTAGGGAATGTTAAATCGATTTCGATTCCAATCAAAAATCGATTTTGTGTTAAAAATTATCGATTTTTCGCAATCGAATAGTCTCGATTGCAAGCTTCTACTTTACAACTCTATCTTAAAGCTTATCTGGGGTCTAATCAACGCATACGATATCGAGCAAAATTGATTGAAATTTAAATTATTTATTTTGGTATCATGAAACTCGATATCGAATGAAATGTATTGAATTTGAAATAACAGCATTCGATATCGGGTAACTCGACATAACATTTATCGAGTTTTCATTTGATACGTCACTGTCTATCGTATGCAAAACAATTCGATAGTTTATTCGATACGATAGTATTGAATGTGGTGATTAGACCTCTGGTGCAAATATGGGGCACTGCCTCGGCCTCTAATATCGAAAAATTCAAAGGCGCCAAAATAAACTTCTTCGAATAATCACAGCCGCTCCCTGGTATGTTAAAAACCCAAACATTCATAAGGATCTCAATGTGCCATTAGTAAAACTATGATTACAAAATATGCAGTAAAATATTTAAAAAAGGCTTGAACAACACCCAAATCCACTGGCTCGAAATATTTTGAATCATGGCGGCCACACTCGCTTAAGAATAAGAGACACTGCAGCACTTATCCAATTAGATGAGCGATAAACACCTTTATATGTGAACAGAACCCGTGATGAAGAAAATTTTTGTCTGGCACTGGCAGGACATAAATAAAGTATTAGGATAAAATTTGATTAATTATTGTTAGTTCATATTTAATATATGAAGATCCAATAAAAAAATAATGAGAAAAAAAATAGAGGAGCGTGTGAGCAATAATTAACATACCTATAGTTTCGAGAAAGTTGCATGTCTAATATTTAATTTCTTCTATGCGTCTGTTGTATTAAGTATAATCCCTAAACGAAAAGCCAGTTGTTTGGACACAGTTGGTTAAAAAAATAAATCGATTCAAGTCATATTGTGATTTCGTTCGATATCGAATTCCATAATTTGGCCCCTGATTACCTTATTGTTTCTTCAAGAATAGCCAGATTTTCTGCCCTTAGACAAAAGTCAGAACAAAATGCGGATGTTGGTAGCTATTTAATACTTATATGGACTTGTAAACCTGTGCCTTTGGAAATGATAGCTCTATTTCTGCAACTACTGGCGCATAATAACACAATTTTGATGTGGGCTGTCATAATAAAATATATACATACATACATATGTGTATGTTTGTAACTGTAAATAGCAGATCAATAAGAAATTTTTAAATATTCTTTATATATTTTTTATATTGTAAACGACATTATTATTTTTTGTTGCAAAACATTTCTTTAATTAAATCCATTGAATAAATTATAGAAACTGATGAAAAAGTTCAACAAAAGCACCCTGAACTCTTATACATACTTACATACGTATGCTTAAATTCTTTTAAGTCTCTCTCAAATAAAACTAAAAAAAAAACTGTCCAAGTACAAGCAGTAATCGGTGGAAAAAGAGTAGAAGCAGTTTGTCACATTTATCTTTATGAGATGTACAGAAAGTGAATATTGTACATCGGAGCCGAGCCATCCAAAGCAAACCGTCAGGCAACCAAGCAATCAGACAGAAGTAATAAACATGTAGTTTGTTTGACAGTCAAAGATATGTTGCAATTACTCCACAGCGCCATATTATATACTTACATACTCGTATCTATATATGTACATATGAATGTAATACAACAAATAATATTATAAATATCATATCGAGATCGTAAAAGAAAACTTTTCCATTATAGAATTACAAATAGTTAAAGTCAATTTTATTCATTTAGATGCTTGTTGGTTGTATGGTCATTTATTTTCACTTGCTTATTATATTTAATTGTCGTAAAATAGTGGTGAATGGTACGTACCATCAAACGTTTCATTGGTAATTTTATGTTGTTCACTGTCTCGTCACAACAATGTTTGTTCGTTCATTGTACATACATATGTATTTTCTAGATAAATTATTGTCATTTTTGCTTTCATTGCGGAATCAAAATTATTGCACATTAGAATGTTGATTTCATTTAAAGAAAGTGATAATTCTTCTTGATTAGTTCCTTTGAATATGAATTAAAAAACAAAGGCATTTTACAATCAAACAATTACTGCACCCTTTTAACTTTACGACACAATCGATTAGTTAAATTGAATTTTACCCATACACACACTCTTAAGCAAGAAATTAAAATCTTCAATAAGTTTTACATTGGAAGTTACAAGTTTTGGCTTTGCTTATTGAAATGTTAAAAACAGAACTACCTACTAAATAATCGCATTATTTTATTGATAACAATGCTCGTACGTTCTTGTACAGCTTTTAGTTCAGTACATACAGTGCAATAGAAAAGTTTTCCAATGCTACGGATTGATGATGACAGTCAATCATGTTACTTTATTATCAAACAAGTAAGAGTGCTAAATTCGGCTGTGCCGAATCTGTAATACCCTTTGCCTACCACCCACACGCAAAGAAAAAACATGGTTGTGGTAAACATATTCTAAGAGCAACATATTATTAAAAGAATTATGATTGTAGTCACCATATTAAGATTATTATTGAATCATATTATGACTAAATATACTCGTACTATTACATCATAATATTTTTCCCTTAATCATATTATTCTGTTAATTATATACTAAGTTATAAAGTCATCAAATTATTGTCATGTTAATCATAATAAGCTAAGAAATTAATCATATTATTGTCATGTTAATCATAATAAGCTAAGAAGTAATCATGTTATCATCATGTTAATCATAATAAATTTAGAAGCAATCATATTATGATACAGCACCTTTCATAGCTGTCATAAAAATACAAAATAAATTAAAACATTTTTGCATCGATTTTTTATTTTGTGGCTTTTTACAATTGAAGCACAGCCGCGAATAACGTTTTAAGTTACAAAATAATACTTTTTCAGGAGAGCAAAAAAACGTTTTTTGACAAGCAGCATTATTTGTTTAAAAAAATTTTTTTTTTCTATTATTTAAAATAGTGATAATAAAAACTTTAATGCAAAAGGCTTTTAAAACATTATTCCGCACTGCAAAACCATTTCGGTTTCATCATTATGTTAGTAACTTGCAATGTTCTTCCACTGGCTGACACTTTGTACGCCATTTTGAAGGCGTTAAGGTGCATAGTTTTGGTTGATTTGATGTTTAAACTGTGTAAGAGAGTAAAGTAAACGTTTTTCTGCAAAAAAACAGTTTTTGCAAAATGTGGCGTTTACAACGTTTTTCGCGGCTGTGCTTCAATTTTTGTTAATGTTAATCAAATACCGGAGTTCAATATAAGGCTTGCAAAAGAGCAAATGAAAAATCTGTGGTTTTCATGGGTAACCGCGTGTGTCCATTTTTTCGGTTTTAAGATGTTGATGCCATATTGCCTAATTTTGAACGCTCATTACATTTTTTTGAAAAAAGATGAATCAATTCCGATTTTTTAACGTAATGACAAAGTTTAAAAAGTGCAATACCTAGCCCATAGTTTGATCTAGAATGGTTTTTCGGCTTTCCTGAAAAATTTGTTTTAAGACATACGCGGTTGCCCATGAAAACCACAGAAATATCGTAGCACTTTTATAAAATATAACGAAATCTCTGTGTGTTTTGTTGTTGGATTTTACAAAAAAAACTATGATATTTTGCATTTGCACTATTACATCACTAATATTTGAATGAACTCCGCTAACATTTTAATATTTTAATTTCTTTAAACTTATTTTTTTATGGAATTTTATCTTTTAATTGTTTAACTGCTCACAAATAAAAAAAACTACACAACTGCTTCAAAATTATTTTACAAATGGCGCTAGCATAATATGATTAGAGTTAAAATAGTTTGATTGCATCTTTAACATAATATGATAAATGTATAGAAAGTTATCATGTTATGGCTATTAAATATCATGATACGGTTGTGAGAAACATAATATGTTTAGAAAGTTATCATAATTAAGTTATTAGAAAAATAATTATTTTTCGGCCAACAATACTCAAATTCATAATTGCGATAAACATTGATATGTTTACAGTAACTATAATATTGTTGATATTAAATAAAAATAACAATTATTTGTGTACGACAACAATATATTGTTACATTAAACATAGTGTTGTTGCCGTAACCATGCCCAGCCATATTTTTTCTCTGCGTGCACCCAATAACAATCATAGAAAAAATCGGAAAAGCGAGAAAACTCCAGGGGTATTATTATTCATAATTGGGCTGAATGCATTTATTGACAGTCGTGGTTTTTTGCACATATCTCAGGCATTTTTGACTGATCTAGTTGCGCTTCAATAGCAAAAAATCTAATTTCAATGGACACGCGGACAGACGTACATCGTTATTTCAACTTCGGTACTCATAAGGACCCAGAATATATATATCATAGTTGGGGGTAGTACACTAAAAATTGATTTAAATCAGCAGTGCACTATCACTAAATAAAACTGCAAAAATATTAGTTTGCACTCTTTTTTATCAGCTTTATTGATGATTGCTATTTTTTTAACTACCTCTAAAAAAATTTAGTAATATTGCAAATTGTTTCACTATCACTAAACGCATTGAGTGTGAAAATTATGCACTCAATTCAAATAGTGCAAAATTTGAACTTGTAATCAAAAAAAAGCTGCATATAAACATACCCTCACTAATCTTTCAAAAATTAGTGGTCATGAAATTCTTGAAGACAAATTCGAAAAATAAAAATTTTTAGTAGTTATTTTTAATATACATATTATTTTGAAGGAAAACTACAAAAAAACAAAAAAAAAAATCCTATATGATAATAATCAAAAAATTATATATATAATTACTTTATTCGGATGAACAACAACAAAACAAATTCTTCTTATCTAAGGTTTTAAGTTGATATAAAAAAAAAAAATGATGAAAATATTGTATCGTCCATATAATAAAATTTTTTTTGCAGAAACTTTACTCAATTCTCTTTGAAACTACATTTGTATCCATGCAATGAAACATTGTTTCGCGGCATTTACGTATTGTGTATACCTTGTTTTTTTCTTTTTCTTCCTCACAATAACAAATTCAAAAAACTGTTTGCAGAAAAAACAAAAAACTTTCCTTTCGTCTTTCCCCTTTCACCATCAAACTCAAATGTTTTGCATCATATGTTTCATAATGAAAACATTTTTTCAAGTAACGGACGCTCCTCGAAGAAATAAATTTAGTGATAATAATTTTGAAATGCTTGTTTTGCTTAAAGCAAACAATTTTTAATATCTGGTTTTTTTTGTCCTCTATTGTTTTTGAATTACTGATCCTTTTTTGTTTTTTCTTATGAAGTTTAAGTTTTAAATTAGTGCACAAAAATAAACTCAAGTCAATTTAAACTTAAAATTGAAGAACAAAAAAGTTGCAATAAACTGATGATTGCTTTTTTTAAATCAAACTATTTTTTTTTGAGTGCAAAAGTTTTAAACATCACTATCACTCATGCTTAGTGAGCCTGCAAATTTTCAACTCATCACTCAACATCAAAAAAATCATTGCAATAATTTTGCACTATCACTAAGTGTGAGTTCAAACTGCAAAATCAGTGCACTACCCCCATCTATCATATATATATATATAACTTATAGGGTCTAACATCAATATTGTCGAAATTACAAATGGAAAAAAACTTAACAAACCCTTTCCACCTATGGTATTGGGTAAAAACCATGTGAGATAAGGCCATGATGGCTTTATTGATTAATTGAATGGGAGATAAAGCCATAATGGACTTATTGCCCAATCATTGAGAGGTAAGGTCATATTTAAAATTTTGCGAAATGAGAGATATAGCCATATTTTTTTTCGCAAATGAGAGATAAAGCCATATTTTTTCAGAATATTGTTATGCAGGCCGCCACGCAGAAAAACTTAAGTATGCGAAGCCAGATTTCAATACTTAACTTTAGTGTCTCCGGAACTGAAATGAGAGATAAAGCCATTTTCCAATATTGCTAATGTGAGTGAAAAATATCCAGAAAAGTGAGAAACTTGAAAGTGGAGTGACATCAGAAAGAGTTATAGGGGGGTGCTTTAATACCATGGTAACTAAGGCCATGATGGCTTTATCTCCCATTCAAATGAAAAAAAAAAAAAAAACAAAAAGGCTTTATCTCCCTATTGAATGAGAGATAAAGTCATCATGGCTTCATCTACTCCTTATGATCAAGTGCGTCATAAATTACCTGATGGAGTGAGAAAATCGCAGCTGTTTTTGAACTAGGCGAATGTTGCTCTTAAAGTTATCCACCAAAAACAGTAAGGTTTGTTTGCTGATTAAAGATCGGAGTGTCTGAAAGAGGACTCCAGTTTAAACGAAAGCAAAATTCCAGTGACAACGCAAAAGTTTTTTATTTTTTTACCATTATTTACCACAAAGCGGCATTTTGGACAGCAACAGCTTGCATATATAACCGACGTTAGGTTGGCATTCATCACTAAATAATCCAAAACATACTGCCTGTTTTTAGAAAACGTAAACAAGTGAGTGAGTGAGAAATTATATTCACCCCTATCGCGAATGTTATGGGAATATGATACATGGGATCAAACCTAAATTCCCATCCCCAACAAATCGGTATCGCAAATATTTTGGGAGTAAAAATTTCTATTGTGAATTATTATTCAGTGCTTTGTAAACAAAAGTCTTTATTGTGAGTAACTTGTCAGTGCCTGTATTGTGAAAGAAAAATATACAAAATAAAAAACTAATAAAAATATAATAAAATAAATAATGAATAGTGTTTATCTTCATTTCGTTTATGTACACTCCTTCAATAAAAGGAAAAAGTACTTTAATTTAGTCCTACTTTAGAATACAAATTAAAATTTACATGTTCCCTTCTCGTTCACATCAACACTTGTTGGGAATTTATTTATTAAAAAAATTCGCGGGAGTAAACATTGGCGATGCCAAATTTTTTAAGTTTGGGAATTCATTCCCAAAAAATTTACTATGGGAATCATTCACAATACGAAATAAAAAAATAAGGGAATATTTTCATGGGAGTAGTTGTTTGCGATAGGGGTGATTGAAAACAAAAACAAATTTTCGTTTTTTATTGTTGTTTTCAATATAATTTCTCACTCACTCACTTGTTTACGTTTTCTAAAAAACAGGCAAATAATGCAGTTTTATCAAAACGACACTACGTTCAATACAGGGGCCTAATTCTGGTAGTCGTGATCGAGTACTTTCTCGATTCGAAATCAATTTTATTTCATTCGATACTGAACAAATCGAAATTATTGTTTTTGTATTGTGAAACTCAAATTAATGTTTTACAACACTGAAAAAATAATTCAGATTCGTTCAGTATTCACTGAAATAATAAGATATTAAATTGCTTTCGAATCGAGAAAGTACTCGATCACGACACTTAACTTTATTTTGAATACCAATCACCTCTTATCTTTACTATGACTGCAATTCTTTTTGAAATCAGCAAAGAATACACCACTTACCCAACAAATTCAAGATAGTTGTATATTAAACTATTTCCAACGCTGTGTTCACTATTAACTGGTCCAGAACACAAAGTTCTAAGATATCTGGTTCACATGGTTTAACTCTAAATAGCCACGATCTTTTGGCGTTTGAAAAATTTAGAAATGTGCAAACCTAATACGTAATTGCCGTGTCGGCTTAACCTCATGGTGAATCCTAACCGCTATGATAAGTTATGCTTTCGCCACTCGCCCCCGTGTGTGAGACGCACTATCATACACAGGTAGCAATTTGTGTTTATAATCCTGCAAAATTATACACTGGACCGTTGTTTAGAAGCTAGCCTCAACTGCTTTTAGAAAAAAGGCCAGCAGCGTCGGAAAAACAACAGCACCTTGGGTAAATTTTCTCTCGGGCTGAACTCTCATAAGTAGTGAAAAATCAGCCCTTAAGTAGGATTTTTCGCCTATCCCTTTCCGCGATTTTAGGTTTAAACCCAAACCACCACGTGATCTCGAACGGATCTTCCGTCAAAAAAGTAAATTTCTGTTGCACCCAACTGTGATTTCATTCTTTAAAAAACCCCTTCCCCATCGGACGGAGAACAGTTTTTAAGAAAAGCAGCTTTCGCAAAGACAATCAACCTAAAAGACAGGAAGCATTTTCCGCAAGAAGCATACTTACGGAGTCCTTAACCAATAGTTAGTCCGATGCCCGCTTACCTCGGGATAGTGACTTACGTGGTACCAGATATGATCTCTGGCCAGCCGCGATCTCAAGAGATCTGTCACATTTGGCTAAATTCCAGGTATGGGCTGCACCTGATTTGCCCCAGAGGGTGATGGAACAAAAGGTGAAATATCCTTAAGATGATCCCTTACACCCATGGGGGAATGTGACGTTCAGGAGACATCATGATTGCCACTTTGCATTGGTTCTTAGATTTGTTGGTAAATATAAGTTGTAATCAAATCGCTAAATTCATCGAATTTAAGCGCAGATTTACTTAAAATGGTCTCTTTCACCCTCGGCGCATGCCTTATTTTCAAATCTACAGAGTCTAAACTCTACTGTCTCGGATAAAAAGCTGAGTGCTTTTCATCGTTTTCTTTGTGAGAATGAAATAGTACCTGAGCAATATCACAAACAGACGGTTTCCATAGCGATCTTTCTTTCAAGCAGTCTTATGTGTCACCGTTAACTTTGGCTCTGAAAGAAATAACCTAACTTTCCTTCAACGCTTGGGCAACGCTTTTAATTTTTTTAATTTGGCTTAGTGCAAATAATCAAAACCGAATCCAGGGGGTTATTCTCTTTTGCGATGCGAAAGAATTGTAGCTAATCTAGTCTTTGATTCTCTTAAATGCGTTTGCGCATTTGTCTTTCGCAACCTTTTATTTTTTTCTATTCGCAAATCAACACTTTTTTATTTAAACTCTCCCATTTCAAACTTTTTTACATATTCATTACTGTCAATCTGCGCCATCTTTTATTGTTATTGGCCGTATTGCTCCGTTTTCAAAAAATTTTGCGTAAGTGATAGAGAGTACTTAGTTGGCATTTAGCTTTCGCATCGAAATTGTATTCGCATCGCAATCATTCGTTCCTACTTGTTATTCAAATCTTGCTATTGTTTTGTTTTCGATTTCCATATAAGTTTAATACTTTGAATCATTCGAATAATTTTTGTTGGTACTGCATTTAAAAGGTTTATTTCATATTCCTCTTCATTTTATTCACTTCAGACATCGGAGTCGTCATCTTTATTGTCGATTGTCATAAACTTGATTATGATGTATTTAAGAATTTTCTTAATGTCAGTTTTACAATTATTGTCGTTGTTGTATTGTAGGAACTGTTGTTCGACTCCCAACGTAACATGTGTGTATAGTTGTTGTAAATGAATATGACAGTAGTTATTGAGAGGTTCCTTTTGTTGTATCCATATATACATGTGTATATGGATGTAGAAATGCCATTTATTCGCACATGTTAATGTATACATACTCAATATTTATACACAATAAAACTATTTGGTACTACTTACTCCCTTCTCAGTTGGGGGAAGAAAGAACTCCTCACTACTTTTGATTCCTGTAAAATAGTTGTTGGATTACTTTAAAGCTCTTGTTGTGTTTCATCATAAGATATTGTACGTTTTAGGGAAAGTATATTAAGTTTTTGAGACACGTTTAATAATTTGTATAATTTGTGCGAAAGAAAAAATTGCGTTGATACAATTTGTCATTTTTTTAATGAGTTTTTATTAAGTAGTTTAATTATGAGGATACCTATCATTCCATAATTGAAAAATAGGACTATTACAAAAAAGCTTAATAAAATACATAACTGAAATTTAGCTCATAGAATAAATTCGGAAAAAAAAAATGTTGAATATAATAATGTAACTTATGAAAAGAAATAATTCCCAGTTTCTATTTGTTAAAATGGAAAATAATTTTCCGAAAATTATATCATTAAGGGTGGTCCAACCATAATGCATGATGTTAATTGTGAGTCACTCCTTAACGTCAAGTTTTTTGCCCAACTTATGCCCCTATTGCGGTTCTCCATTCAACTCAGTTTGGTCGTGTTGAAGTCAACCCAACTTATGCACAACCAAACTCATTTTAGGAATTGTGATACCTAACTGTTTTTAGTTAAGTTTGCTATAAAGTTGCCAACTTAAAATATCACGTTTGACAAGTGAACATTTTATAAAATTTTATAATTTTTTTAAACTAAAATTGTTTTTACTTTTTTGTCGAATAAAAAGTGTTTATAATTGATATTAGTGTCGATTTATTTTATGATGATGAAAAGGAAGACTTGTATAGATGCACTACGTACAAGAAGACAAATTCGTGATGATTCCAACCCTCTAGAACTTATCAGTGCCAAGTAAGAACTTCTTATAAGTAACGAAAGTGCCTGATGAGTTCTTCTTCTGGTTGGGGTAGCTGTTGGCCAATCTGCTGGTTGTATTATTGGTTCAACTGACTCAGTAAAATTATCACTTGATGCTGGAATATTTTCAACACAAAATACCTGGCCGGACTTGCAATACAAGAGCTGCGAAACAGTATCGTCAGACTATTTAATGGAACTTCTTGTGATAGCCCTCCCCCTGTCGCTTAAGTGTTTCTTTTATTGTTGGCAGGATTTTTCTTTATACTTGCCTTGTAGTGTATCCAAACCTGTGCCAAGAATATTATAATTAGATTAAAAAGATTATAAGTGTTTAAAAGAAGTTCTTGTCGTGGTCCCAAACTATTTAACTCCACTATAAACTCTTCCCATAACTGCTTACATGAATTTTTCATCATACCAAACTTTGGTGTTGTCTGCGAACAATTTCTAAGTTTCTCTAAATGAGCTGGACGAGCCGCTCAAATTGAGCTTTCACTTTTATTTTCAAACTAATAAAAGTTTTTAAAAAAACCGAAAAAGTTATTAAAAAAATTTATACATACGATTTCTCCATTTTGTGTTCGATTTTTACCGAATTTAAAAAAAATTAAATTTAACTGCCAATAACACAAATACTTTTTAGCAGTTGTGTGTATTTAACATTTTTGCCGACCAAATTTTTACAAAGTTTAAAACGGCAATACTATGAAACAAACTGATACAGAACTGAATAGCCAACTGCCAGTTGAGTTGATAATGGCAATGTGAATTTATCAAAGACAACCAAACTGTTACAAAAGTGGAGAACCGCAATAGTGGCATTAATTTGACATTTCTTTGTCTCAGTGTTTGACAAATTAAACCATGGAGAGGTACACAAAATAGAATAATTGAGCGCGTTAAAATTGTTTAAGCCTTTTATGGGAGTTTAAATCAAAATGCATTTCGTGCACTTCGTGATTTTTTTGGTCAGCATAATCGACCAAATGTGTACACAATCGGAAAAATTGTCCGCAAATTTCAGCAAACCGGGTGTGTAGAAATGTGAAAATTTGTTTGGTTTGTGGGCTGGCGGCTTCATGGAAGTAACTGTTTAGTGCGGTTTTAGTGTTGGCGGCGTCATCGGGGCTGTACTTCTTGGAAAATGAGATCGGCCAAGCAGTTACCGTGAATGGTGTTCGCTATCGCGAGATGATAACGGACTTCTTGTGGCCAGAAATTGACGATATGGACCTGGACGATATGTGGTTCCAAGAGGATGGTGCCACTTGCCACACAGCCAGCGAAACAATGGCTCTTTTGCGTGAGAAATTAAATGACCGCGTTATCTCACGTCGTGCGATGATAATTGGCCGCCACGATCATGTGATTTGACACTGTTGGCTTTTTTCTTTGGGGATATTTAAAACAAGAAGTGAAGTTAATAAGCCAAGAACAGCTCATGAGCTAAAGGTTGCGATAACTCTGCACATAAGTGGCATTGAACCTCAATTATGTCTCAGAGTAATTGAAAATATGGACCATCGGAGGTATGACTCTGAAACCATTGCGTGCATTTGGCCAATATTTTGTTTCATATTAAAAAAATATCAACATAATTCTCCGAAAACTTTTTGTTTTATTTACAATTAACATTGTGCATTTTAGTTGAACCACCCTTTATTTAAAGCAAACAATTTAAAGCGCTCTTATCTATTCTTATCAGGGCTGTCAGATATGGCGATTTCGAAACGTGTTTGGCGATGGGATTTTCCATTTGGCGACTGGCGACTTTTGTGGCGATTTCTGTTATAACTGGCGATTAACTTGGCTATTTTTACCATTTATATTGTTTCCGCGATTTTGTTTAACAGCTTGTTATTTTTTGTTATCATTATTAATATAAAAGAAAACTTGCAACTTTTTTCCACATGATTTTTGTTTTGTTATCAGTTTAAGTGAATTTTATATTCAGTCACTATTTAATTCTAGTAGTATATATGCAGGTCAAAACTCCAGTAATGAAATCACTGAGGCTGAAGTGTACGATCTTATAGACTTGTGTACTTAATTTAATCTTTTTTAACTGAATACTTATACGATCCCCATTTTATGTTATTTAAAAAAAATTACAGAAACAAAACAAAATTTACTTTCGGTGAATTTTTTGTATTTTTTCTCAGTTTTTGGCGAGTTTTGACTCACATATTATACTAGCGTTTTTTGTATGCAAAATTTAATTAAAAAAAATAAAAAAATTACAAAAACTGAACCAAATTGACGTTTGGCGATTTTTGGCGATTTCTGACATCCGGTTTGGCGATAGAGCTCAAAAAAATCTTACAACCCTGATTCTTATTGCCAACTTCTCCAATTATATTAAAATATCAATTCATATTTAAATATAGTTTTTCACAAAGCGAATTCATCCCAGGTAATCTCGGTACAACAACAAGTACAACTCGTACAAAAACCACAAGCAATTTGTTTTTGTAAAATCATTGTACAATGTCAAAAACAGAAATAAAACAAAACAGAAACAAAGATAATATACAAAATTTTGATATCCAACAGTGATTTTAGCTAATATCAGCAGGGCTTTTAAGACCACCTGTAATAAATTCGCTTTGGTTTTTCATATACATAATTTTATTTTTATTTGACAGGAAAAACGAATTTTAAACATAAATAAATTGGTGAAATTGGCCATTAGTTTTTTTCTCTTTAAATTTAGAAAATGATCAACGAGTTGAAGAACTGTGAGCGAAAGGTTTTCGTTTTCAAATTGACAAGTTTCTGGATATAAAAAGTTTTGAAAAATATTGAGACACAAGAAGCTTTGTTGCAATTAGACCGTATCAAACGATTTAAAATTTCTTAAGTTGGGGATAAGAAACTTCCTTACAATGTAGTTTAACATTAAATCCTCCAATAAACACTTTTGAACCTGAAGGTATGGTCGATTTTATATATGCTCCTGGTCTCAAATATATCCTAGACTTTGATAATAAAATTTTTATACTCGTATACCAATTTCAGTTTAACTGAAGTTGAAACGATTTCTAAAGCTCTTGAAATCTTAAGTATTAAGTATTTTCTTACATAAAACTTGTGTACTATGATAGAGTGCAAGCTGTATTCGGTTTTAACCACATTAAAAACTTTGTTACTTCTTTTGATTTTTATTTTAATATGCAAATCATATGAAGTTTATGGAGCCGGCTGATATGCTATTCAACAGTCAGATGATTTTTATTTAAACTTCATTAAAAGTAATTTCTTGAGAATTTTTGCATTGTTCTCTTAATTAGTCTATGTTTTATCTGTCATATATACACACTTATTTTCATGTACAAGTAAATAATTCTTTGCGAATAGTGAGTTTAATTAATTTATTAAATGAAATTTAAAAACTACAACTTTGTGAGAACTTAAGCATAATTGCTATAGAAAAAATATTGTGTTATTAATTAAACTATTCCTAAATTTTTAAAGAGTTCTACGCATTTTTATTAATGATTGTTAATGGTTAAAAATAGGGATAAGATTTTCATGAACTTAAAAAATATGCGCTTAAAATATGCACCAGAGAAGAGTTTATTTTTTTTAAATTTAAAATTTTTTTTGAGGGTTTTTTGCATTTAAAAATTATTTTCAGAATTTTTTTTTATACCGAAATTAAAGAAAAAATCACTAAAAAATTTTAATAATATGCATTAAAAATCAAAATATGCATTGTCACCGAAATAGGCAACAACATGCAAAAACAAATCGATGCCATTTTAACGCAAATTCAATGACTTGGAAAGATAATTGGCGACATCGTTCTTAGACTATCGACAAAAAACATGCATTTGCATGGAAATCGCATTCCTAGTTATAACCATTATTCCGCCTTCATTAAACAAATAAACGTAGCAAAGGTCAAGGCTAAACTATTCCATACTTAAGTGAAGCTGAAAGTTTAATAAATTATTAAAAATGATTTTTTCTTACTTTAAGTACAGACCTAAATTGCCAACTAGATTTATATAGCTTTAAAGTATGTATTAAAATCGGTAAGATATTTTTTTTGTCTACTTAAGCTTGAGCCAGTTGCGAGTATTCATGATTTAAGCAAATGCGGTTTCAATCCTACTTTAGAGCATCGTTTCCTTTACCAAAGCAAATATTCGATACGTAGCTCCCATGACCTAAAAAAAAACGATTGAAATATGAAAATTACATTTATTAGGCCTGTCACAGAAATCAATTCCGATCGAAAGTGATTTCGTTTTATGTGAAACAAGATACGAAATCACTTCCACTTTCGATCGGAATTGATTTCTGTGACAGGCATGTATGTCAGGGGTGCTTTTTTTTAGAGGCACATAACTTTTTTAAAAACAAAATACAACAATGACCAAAACTTTGTCTTTATTAGATCACATGGCATTTAATGCTTAAAAATAATTTTCGGCTTATGGCCTCCGCAACTGTGGCTTATGAACGCCATCCTGTCGTTCCAATTTTGCACCACTTTTTCTCGCATTCCTGGTCTTTCTTCGTCAATGGTGCGGAAAATGTTCGCTTCTAAACTATTAATCGTTACTGGTTTATCAGCATAGAGTAGAGATTTGACGTACCCCCACAAAAAGTAGTTCAAAATGGTCAAATCACACGGCCAATTTACAGGTCTATTTTTTAGATAATTCGGTTTCCAACGTTTCGCTCAACAAAGAGACGGTTTCATGGGCTGTATGGCATGCTGCGCCAACTTCTTAAAGCCCTTTATCCTCTAAATGATTTGCATTGACATTAGGAATAAAGAAATCACGAATCATTTGCCTAAAGCGTTTGCTATTCACTTAAAGCCGATGAGGCCTTTGACATATTAATTACACCAAACAGTTATTTTTTCTGGATGTAATGGAATCTGAGGAGTCTCATCCGGATTGTGCCTCATCTCAGAAGATTATTTGACGATACAAATCTGGTTCAACTTTCTGTTGATTCTCAACCCATTTACCGAACACACAACGCAATTTATGGTCTGCTGGCTTTTATTCTTACACCAGTTTTCCAAGTAGTGGATGGACAAAAACCAAGTTGCTGGGAACGTCTTCGGATCGAAAAATTCGAGTTTTCTATCGCACTTACGTCTACAGCGGTGATGACTTCTTTAAAACGCACAATAAGGGAATCGATTTGAATTAATATTGTGCAAAAAGGAAAATGTGGTTATGAATCGATCCGTAGCATTGCGTATTTTTCTATTTTTTTTCCCTAAGCTACGCTGGTCTGCAGGAGACTAGAGTCTCTGACGGGAATCGAACCCGCTACGTTGGTACTGATAAGCAAGCTCATTGCCAGCTAGCCTACCGGGACACTCTATTAGTTGCTCCGATGGACGACAATGCACACCAAAAACATGACAAAGTGCTCTACAAGTTAATAGAACAGAGCAAGAATTTGGAAACGAATTTCCACGATTTGTAAACGTTGTTCTTGTGTTATATTTGCATGGTGATTTGCCAAAGTATACTGAATACAAAAGGTCAAAAGTTAATTCATTAGTATGGCAGCTAGTTTTATAATTATCCCTAGCGGAAGTTGTTTACGTCTAAAAAAAACACCCTTAACTAGGGATGAAACGATACCTCTAAGGTATCGATACTTTTACTCGATGTGGTATCGCTTGTAAAGTATCGATACCTACTTAGTATCGAAAAAAAAGTATCGATACTTACATACTTGTATCGGTACTTGTATCATAAAAGTATAGAAAGCAGCATTTAAAAACGTTCTTATTAGTGTTTTAGTACTATACAATACAATAAGAGCTACGACCCACTAAAATTTTTGTGCAAAACAAAAATTGTAAAGATTGACACCACTTTTAGTTACTACCAAGTACCAATTTCCTCTCGAAAAATCTTTTTTATCTTAGGAAACAAAATGTTTATAGAACGTTTAGAATAACAACCTTTTATTTATCTATTATTCCAGAAATTAACAATGTCACTATGTATTTATTTTAAATGTAAATATGTATTTTATTTTTAAATTGATAAATATACAGCAGTTTTGACTTACTGCCTTTTGTTTAAGTGCACTTTTCACCTAACTTCACAAAAATAATATTTTTAAAACCTTTTCTTTAGCTTCACTTCAGAAAATCAAATTTTGTAACGTTAATTTAACTGCCTTATACTCAATGCAAATGGATGAAACTTTGCAGGCATACATATTCCCGATGACAATACACTAATACATTGGCGTAGCCAGGATAAAATGTGGGGGGGGGGGCAAAAATTTTTTTTTGGTAAAATGCTTTTTGACCGCCTTTTACTCAATTCAAATGGATGAAACTTTGCAGGCATACATATTCCTGATGACAATACACAAATACATTGGCGTAGCCAGGATAAAATCTAGGGGGGGGGGCAAATTTTTTTTTAAATGTTCCTTTTTAAGAAAAGCGTTTCTAAAAAAATAATTTTTTTAAATGTTCTTGTTTGTCATTATTCTTTAAAATTCCATACAATTTTATTTTTAAGTGCACTTTCTATACCTGCACATTTGAGATAAATGCCCAAAATTTTTGACATTTTAAAATTATTTTCATACAAAAACTCAAAGTTAGCTGCACTTTGACTTAACTGTCCAAAATACATATTTTCTGTAATTATTCTTCAAAATCCTTTTTACGTGCCTTTTGAATACCTGCATATTTATCATATTTTTGGGCAGTTGTAAAATATTTTAATTTAAAACATCAAAGTCAGCTGCTTACATACAAAATTATGGTGTCCACTTTTTCACATAAATATCCAATTTAAGCTGTTTATAAAAACAAAAATCGCAAACAAGTCAAGTTGGCATCATTATAATTCATTTATTTTGTTTGCATGTACCTACACTTATCAATTTGGTTTGCGGTTACAGGAACTTTACCACGATTATATGAAAGGAATAGTTAATCTTAGGCCTGGAACAGAATAAAGTATTTGTAGTATTATCTAAAGCTGCCGAATGCTCTGTAGCGCAACTAAGTTCAAAATTTCGAATTTGCGTTTCAACTGCAACGACTTCTACAACTATGTATTCTATTGACACTACTTTGAAACTGCCGTTTTTAACTTTTGATAGCTTGCAGCGCTATTCTTAACGTTTTACTACAGCGAAAATTCTGTTCCCCACTTTATTGTTACCAATTTGCTACCTCGTTCATTACAAAAATGCATAACAGATGACTACAGGTTGTTTGAACGTCATTATTATTATCAATTCATTAACCAAAATTGCTTACCTGCACATTAAGGCAGCTAAATAAATTTAAGATAGCTGCATTTTTGATTTATCTGCACAAGAAATCGTGCAAAGGAGATTTTACAGCTAAGTCAAAATTATGTATAATAAAGGGTGGTAAAACCATAATCCATGATGTTAATTGTAAGTCACACCTTAACGTCAAGTTTTTTGCGCAACTTAAATTGACTTTTCTTTGTATTTAACAACTTCTATCATTGAGAGGTACACAATTGAGCAGCGCGTTAAGATTTTTAAAGCCTTTTACGAAAATGGGCGTTCAATCAAAATGCATTTCGTGCACATCGTGATTTTTTTGGTCAGCATAATCGACCAAATGTTTCCACATTTGGGAGAATTGTGCGCAAATTTCAGCAAACTGGGTCTGTAGAAAATGGGAAAACATATGTGCATGCTCGCCCAGTTAGTTATGCGGCTCGCGGCGTTATTGGGCCGTATTTCTTCGAAATTGAGGTCGGCCAAGCAATTACCGTGAATGGTGTTCGCTATCGCGAGATGATAAAGGACTTCCTATAGCCAGAAATTGAGGAAATGGACCTAGACGGTATGTGGTTTATAGGTGTTTACTGGTCAAACGGTTTCTTGATAACGTGTTTTGGAAAAAAATCAAAAATTTAAGATTAATTTCAATACCAAAGTAAAACGATTAATTTTGACCGATACCGAGTATATTTTTACCGATACTACTTGGTATTCGGTTGCTAAGTATCGATTACAAAAATTGTTGGTACTTATATAAAGTATCGAATATGTACTTGTATTTACTCGTATCGTTTCATCCCTACCCTTAACATATTTCCGATTTAAAGCTTACCATTTTAAATGCTTCTAAGCTTATAGTCTGAAATCCTAAAGCATTCAACTCCACTTCTTTTTGAGAACGCATCAAAATAATGAATATTGATTTCTTATATGACTGAGAGCCTTTATACCAAGAATGATTGTAAGCGGCATCAGCTACACTTTGACTCTGAAGAGACAAAAAGAAATAAGATATAAGAATAACTAAATTTCATAACTTACCCTCATAATCAACTGTTGGCCATAGTAACAAATTAGGAAATATTGACCCACTGCGGTGGCCAAAAAAGCCACATATTCTACGAATTCTCGGCCCAAACCCTGGGTTATAGCATAAATACCGGCACAGCATAGAGTGGCGGCTGTAGACACCAGCAGTAACAAAAGTAAACCACCAAAAACCTGATTTAAACTATCACCAATACTAAAATAAACGAAAATAGGAAATTTGTAAAAAATCTTTTTTTTTTATTTGTTAATGCCACAATTACTTTAATAATATCTGATGTCTTTTAACTAGTTCACCAATAAACTTCTGATCCTTTAAAAACTCTTTATCGCTGGGTACATAATTCCCTAATGTCCTGGCGATATAGTCCAAGTGCATGCACAATTGTAGTGTAAAGCAAAGCAACCAAATGTCACCACAGATGTTAAACGTTATAACAAAATGAGCATGCATTTCCTCTATGGAATAGGTAATAAAGTAGGCAATTGCGCTGTGATGATCAAAACTATAGTCTATTTCGTACAATTTAATATAACTAAATTCCGCCTGTCTCCAGCCGACTTTAAAACCATTTATAATATACAAAAGAATACCCTCGATCAGCGGTGAAGTGGTAATAAATGCAACGGCTCCCAGGTAAAAGTACACAACCGATAAAATCCATTTTGGCCAAAAATGATTTCGAACTTTGTATATTACCTTCTCAATGCGAGTTTTGGGAAAAATATTTTTAAGATTTTCAAAAATTTCCTTAAACTCCTTAATATGCCAAATAAATGTCACAGATTTCACGGTAGCGAAAAAGGCATAATTAAACCCCGATATAAGACGCAACAATAGCGATAAATCGAAGTCATCGGACTGGATCATGTTGAATGTTGCTTTTGCAATAAATGTGAAAACGTAAAAGTGAGACACGCAAACAAGTACAAAATAACACACTCTTAGAATTCTATGCCACATGAGCCTGGGTTTGCCCACAAAATCAAAACCGATACTAGACGTCAACAAATTCGGCAAATAGCAAAAATCTTCAAAATCTTTTTGCGTAAGCAAAGGATTTGCAGTTGGTGGTGACATTTTTTTTAACGACTGTCAACAAGTTCAACTGTGTTGTGTTTTTTATATTGAGTTAATCTTATTGATGTGGTTTTTGCGAAATGTTTTTAATGATAAGGTAATGTTGCCTTAACTTTAAAGTTGTAATTTAAATAATAGTTTAGTGGTTAAAATTACTTATTGGCTATTTAAGTATTTCACACGATGGAAACTAATAACAGGGGTGTGCTGGAAATCGCAAACGCAAAACGCAAGAATTTTAAAAGTCGTTTTTTAGTAAGATTTCTGTAATAAAAGAATTTTATGACAATTATTATACAAACATTTCTCTATTAAACTGAATTTTATAACAAAAATTATAAAAATTTGATAAAAAGTGTATTATAAACAGCCTCCAAGTTCTTGCGTTTTACGTTTGCGATTTCCAGCACACCCCCCTAAACTAGCGTTACTCAGTTTCTTTGACATTTTTTTTAAAAAATATATCGTCTTCAAAAATGCAAAACAGCTTATCATCACGTTTCAAAAGTAAAAAAGTTATAAAAAGGAAAGAACTTGCAATATTAAAACAAAATTTTAAAATCTGAATTAAAACAAAACTAGAATTATATATCGGATGAAATAATTCGGTTTTTTAATACACTTAACACTATGTGAATTAAGTTATCTAGAATTGCTAATTTCTAAAGCAAAATAACGTATCATCAATCTTAATCTGTATGAAAAAATTAAAAATAATTTAAAACTATTGCGTATTTGCTTAAAAAAAGTTATTTTTATACTACTCCACCCTCAGGGGCGGAGAGTTCAATGCGTTTGCGTTTATATTTGCAACATTTGAATTGAATTAATGATGTCCGTCCAGCTGGCTGGTTGGCTGTCCATGTAAATCTGGTGCGCAAAATAGGAGCCGCAGTTATAGAAATATACCAGAAATGTGGTACATCAATTTTAATTGTCCCAAGGACGAAGCCTATCGAGACTGTTAAGAATCGGACCATGGTTTTATATAGACCCCAGACAAACTTCTTTCGGAATAGAGTCTTTGTGCCTACATATCAAATACACAATTATATTGGTATTTGGATTTAATTCCGTCCAAAATTTTTTTTTTGCAACCTAAATTATCTTGCCAAGTTGTACTGGAATCAGTCACAATTTTTTCATAGATATCATGCAAACACTACTCCCGAAAATATATTCAATGCCATTTCTTTCTTATAAATGTTGGTATTGATATCAAATTAGGCTGCAAAAACCTTTATAATTGCAAATACATCATGGCATTGAACATATTCCCCAAATAAACCGCGCTCGCAAAATCACTGAGGCAAAACAAATTTCACATAGATGTTAATATAAAGATAACAAGCTTAAAACGGTGAACTTTGCTACCCCCAACGAAATTAAATTAGTAAAAATTTTTAAAACAAATCTCGTGTATTGAGGAAAAAACATCTTGTACTAAATTAAAGTCCTTTTACAGTTACCGTTCTACAGATATACAGAGAATTTCAACTACTTTTTCCATTGAACCTACTTTTTAAAAGAAGTTGTATATTTATATCTTAGCTATTTGTACAATAGCTGTTACAGTACTTCAAATATGTAGACATCTTTATTGTCATTCTATGGGGGGTGCCACGCTCACTTGAATATTTAAAAATATTAATAGTCTATGTTTAGTGCGGGTAATCAGCAAATTACCGTAAACATTTTAGGAAAATCGGTTCAGTAATAAACGAGTCTATAGGAAACAAACAAACATATGTTTTTTCATATATACAGTTTTTAATTGGCTCCCCCTGCCCCTATCCGCCCTAAATTTTTATTTTGAAAGATGTAGTTTACCATAAGAGTAGGTCCTGTGGCCGTATTCTGTAATTCGCTAAAGCTAAATCTCTATCGCTAAAAATCTATAAAGTTGATCTAGCGATTTTTGGCTACGAATGCACTGCTGTAAATGGCATCACTAAATTTGGCAATGCTATACAAATTTAATTCGCAGCAATTTTAGCTTTTAATGTCATCGATAAAATTTTTTAATTTTGTATTCTCTAAGGCATTTTAGCGATCGAGATTTAGCTTTAGCTAAGCGAATTACACAGTACGGCTGCTGGAAAGCTTGAAGACTTTTTTCTTCAGATATTCGGTATTTATAGAGGTACTGCTCTGCCTCCGTCTACTTCGCCCATTTTTATTTAAAAATTTATAGTTTACCATAAAAGTGGCTTTATCCACGTTTGAAGACTCTAGCTTTATAAGTTCTTCAGTTATGCGATATTTATTATAGGCATCCTTGGGCAGTATTTCTCCCCCTGCAACTACCTACCCCATTAATATTTATTTTCATAGGAGTAGCTTACTTTAAGAGTGACTCCTGCCAAGTTTGAACATTCTCACTAAAACATTTTTTAAAATATGCGGGGGGTACCACTTCCCCTGCTTATATCTTGTTTCATTTCTTAAGATATGCGATACTTTATATTTGCATGCTATGGAGGGTACCACTCTTCCGCCCCTATCGAAAAATAAGAAGCCAATTTTATTTTCGGGACTCACGTGATGTTACTGTAAAATCTGTTTGGTAGCTTAGTAGTCTATTAGCCAACGAACAAACAGACAAACATTTTTCATTTTTATATACATATCGTCACCTAAAAAGCAGAATACCCTTTTTAAAATTTTGAAACTTTTACAGGAGAAGAAAAAAAAGTAATATGATAAACAAGTTAGAGTGCTATATTCGGCTGTGCCGAATCTTTGATACCCTCCACCGACAGTTCGAATGTTTAAGGAGTAATATCTGTATGATGTTATTATTATCTTAAACTGTGGCGATTTGTTATTAATTATGGTTTAGGCGACTAAACTGTTTTCCGGTAGTAGGGTTTATATGGGGCCTAGGGTAAATTATGGACCGATCATCACGAAATTTCACAGCGTCATTTCTAGTCCTTTAAAACTGTGAAGTACCAATTTCTGTTATGCTAGCATTATTAATTATGGTTTTAGGTGTACTAAACTGTTTTCCGGGAGTATTGTTTATATGGGGCTTAGGGTAAATTATGGACGGATCATCACGAAATTTAGCAGCGTGATTTCCAGTCAAATAAAAAATTTTTTTGCAAAATCTTATCTCATTCCGTGCCTTGTTCCAGCATTTATGTTATTTTTTGTAACAAAATTATCAATTTTTTTAGGTGGTGGTTCCACATTTTGATTCATAGCTCTGTTCCTACTGAACCGATTTTGCTGGATTTAAATCCCAAACTTTTTAGGATAACTACAAGCAATTTGGCACCAAGTTTGTTCATTTCTTTTGAGTTGTTCGAAAGTGAGTGTGTTTTCAACAGACGGACAGACAGACGGACATAGCTAAATCGACTTAGAATTACTCAAGGACCCACAATATATATACTTTATGGGGTCTGAGATGAATAATAAAAAAGTTTCACACGGAATGACAAACTTAATATACCCTCTTTACAACTAATTGTGGTGGAGGGTATAATAAATAATTTGCATTAAACTGCTTATAATTATTTGTTCTACTACTTTTCTTGTAAAACCTACCAGTTGTTCTGACAATTAACAATTTTGCATATTATACAAACTGTTGGTTAGGTCTTTAAGCGTTTATCATATAATCTTTTGTAGATAGGGCGTTTGTTTTTTGTCAATAAATTCGCTTATGTTGGTCGAAAAATTCCAACATTTTTTTTTGGCATTTGTGTTGATGCAATACATCAGATTTACTGAAAAAGTTTATTTTTAATTTTTTGTAAGCTAGGGGCTTTTGCGATATAAAAATAGATATAGTGCACAGAAAGCTCTTATACATATCTCAACCTTATAACATAAATTGGTTCTGTTGGGTACATGATTTCCGACATGGACCGCGAATATTTATCTGTAAACATTTACGTTTATCACACCATAAAATTCGGCAGAGCCGAACAAACCAATTTTACTTTTTGTAATACATAAGCCTGAGTACTAATACACCGTTTTGCTTAAGAAAATTGTGCACTTGATGATACGTTATTTTGAATTTTGGCTATAATTTGGCTATTTTCAAAATGGGAAAGGCGCTGAAACTCCAAATTGTAAAGATTTACAGAATAAATGTAATGAATACACATATTAATTATGATTTAGGGGATTTAAATTAAACAAAACATTTCATTTCGACATTTTTGATGATACGTTGTTTTGTGTTTTAGGTAACGTTATGTATGACCGTTACATTGGTAATACAAAAATTAAGTTCTCGTAATTTTTGTATACCACTTATATCTGTCTTTCTGGTAACAAATGGATACTGCTTTTATCTTTTAAAGTCAGACAAGAATAACTTGTATACTTTGGACTAAAGTGCACTATATTCCCACAGGGTTAACCTAAAATATCGTAACAAACTAAATTTAGTCCGAGCAAGAGTTACATATGTTGTTTTTAAAAAAGTTTTTGAATGGTACGGCTGCATTGTCTTGGTAAAAACTACACACAGAAAACAAATTGGTTGGGAAACGGTTGCAGTAATAAAATATTGATCAAGTAACATGATTTATTATTGCAATTATTAAAAATGTATAGTTCTTACTGATTTTTAATTCTCTTGATTATAAAAATGATGTTCCAACTGAAATATGATTCCATCAATTCTTTTATTAGTTATGATAACTAATTTAATTAAGTTCTAAAAATTAGTACAAATGGTAAGAACCACAACCGAATTTAATATAGGGCAATACTGAATATTGGTCATTGCAATCAATAATTTGCTTTCGTCAATAAATTTGTAATATAAATGATTATTCATTTATTGCAGCTAATTATTGATTGTTGGAATAGATTCAATTCGAGTACAACAAATGAAAATATAATTATTCAGAATTCACAATCAAAAAATAGTTAAAAGCCCCAATTGCTTACTAAATTTTCTGTCAAAACATTTGATAGATTAAATTAATTTTTAATATTATATTTAAAAAATATATTTGCGGTCAAAAATGGAAACTGTGAAAAACTTAATAAATAGGGGTAAGTAATTTACGTATTCTTATACCCAGCGGGAAAACTCAGAAGACCTTCTTACTTCAGGCGTGCTTAAAAATTTTTTTGATTTATTTACTATTCTTACGTAACTGCAAAAGAATGCCTCATAGAAGGCCTGCACACTCGCTTCTATGAGAAGCGAGAAAAGAAGGAGTAACATTTTTTGTTTTGTTTTTTTGCACATGCAAAAGCAAAAGAATTCAGATCCCTTTACAAAAAGAAAGTAACATACATATGTTGTAAATCATTTTAGTTGAAGTTGAAAAGAGAAAGAGTAAAATTTTTTGTTTTGTTTTTTTCGCCAAAGCGAAAGAATTCAGATCCCGTTATAAAAACAAAGTAACAAAGTAGGTGCATATTAAAATAAAAAATAAAAACAATAATGTAAATCATTTAAGTTAAGTTTTTTCATTAAGGAAGATAGGTACTTGTGCTTAAAATTTTTATTTTATTATAAACTTTTATATGCAATCTATTTTACAATACATATTTAGCAACTTTGATTATTTCAATACAAAAATAGGTACCTATCACATGTTTTATTAAACTACAATAAGTTTAATAAAATATATACACATACGTTTGTAAAATAGGTATACATATATAAAAAGTTAAATAACAAGATAACCTTTTTGCTAAGGCCTTTTGACAGTCATTCTCTGGAAAGCCTTCTAAGAGCCATGTATTTGAAGGCCTTTAAGAAGCTCTGGGGAAGAAAGGAAAGCGGAAGGCCTTCTCCGCAATGACAACGCGTGTAAAAATGATATGAGTATGGACTGGAACGAGAAGGCCTTGTTTATCCTTCTGGAAGGCCTCCGTACTCCTTCTTTTTCCCGCTGGGTAGGTATGAACATATACACGTACATACATATGTATGAATGTATGTATTATTTTTTATACCCTGCAAATTATATTGGACTTCTTGATCCAAGTATGGAAATTGTCATTATTAAAAAGAGTTTGCAGTGAAACGACATGTTTTCGTTTTGAAACGATTTCAAAGCTAATCCTCCGGAGTATACCATGGAGTAGTTTTAAGACTTCCCCTTTGTAATGCAAGCTGGGTTATATGGTCCTGCCCTAGGACATCGTATGATTTATTCAGGTATAAGCACAATTTTGTTTCTAATAATCATACTAACAACTAACAATATCTGTTGTTATGACTGATAGTGTACTAAAATTCAAATGTTGCTATCAAACCTATTATGCTAAGCAACGAAATTTTCAGTAATTGGAACCGAGTTGTGTGATAGTACATGCAACCGACGAAATTCGATTGGCGCCAAATTCTGTTGTGATCACGAATCTGTTTTCTCTGTGCATAATAGTTTTATATCTTCATTGAAAAAACAAATCAATTAAACCGTACGTAAATCAAGCCTAAGCGGTATAAAAAGTACGGTAAGCACACATTTATGTCAAGCTTGTGGACTAATTAAAGGTGATTAATAAATCTAGACGGCGAAGAACCTTTGCAACTTATCATTTCAGGGCACTTCAAGTACCTTTGTCTTTCAAATACCGTTCGAAATATCTCAGGAGATGGCATCTATATTAAAATATATAAAGTATTTAGAAAAGTTTACATTTTAAAATAACCGGCTTGGGCAAAACTAAAATAACCGGTTAAAACCGGTCGAATAATAATCGTTCGATCTCCCTAGTATCTATACATAAATTGGCCGCTAACCCAACATCGTTAAATTTCTCATATTTACGATTTTGGTTAAAACCACATCAATTACGTATTCTCCGAAAATGCCTTAATGTGGGTATAAAAAATAATAGTGCGCTACAAGAAACAAAAAAAAAAACATTTTGTAAAACACGACAAAGCTAACTCGCATAACCAGCCAATTGATTGACGAATACGTAATGAATAGCGTTTGTATAACGTGACTTGACTATGTCGTGCAGCTCACGGAAACTTTTTTTTTTGATTTTGCTTAAAAATTAAGTTTTTGGCCAACTATTTTAGTTATAATGCCAGGGTATTACACCATTTTTAAGAAGTCAACCACAAGTCCTCGTTCGACCTTAACCTTCGTAGAGGAAGGCGAGAGCTTCCAGAATCCGCTTTAGAGTATTTTGGTATCCACCAGTAAATGTCTGAGCTATTTCCTTGGCACTACACAAGTAAAACGTCCGAGTTACAAATGGTTCTCCACCAGCCACTTTGAGTTATTTTAGGTTCTCCACCAGACAAACACATTAAAACATTGAGGTTAAAAACGATTGCATTTAGTTAATTTTTAACAACCGCAAAAACTGTAACTCGGTACAGTTATACGACGACGAACCACTTACTAATGCGGGGTGAAAACGCAAACACACGAAAAACAGATTAACAAGAACGATCTGTTTGTCCATAAGAAATAATGACAAAGAGCGCGAGCTGCTTCTCCACCACAGAATACACAGAACTGTCACGAGACGGAAGATTTTGCGTTTTTTTTTTGTCTCTTTCAAAGAAAGCTGCCCTTTTGCATTTCTCTTTTCATCATCTTCTATGCCGCAATACAATGAACACAAATTTATTTAATTAAGATTTATTTACAAAACTGTTGTAAAAATTAACTTTTAAGTTCGCCACAACACGAGTAAATAAAATTTAAGTAAGTAAATAACATTAAAAAACAAAACAATGTTACTAAATACAGTTTTTGCACAAAAAACAACGTTTGTTGAACTAATGCAGTTGTTTAACGTGATTTGTGTTTTGTTATTTTTGAATTGAACACGCTATTTGTGTTGATTGTTGCGGCCTGTTTTTACACCTTGCCACTTTACTACCAAAAACAGCTTTCTATCTCTTTCTTCGAAAGCTACCCTCGCAACTGATTTGGGCCTTTTTCACACGTCACTTTTTACAGTTCTGTGTATTCTGTGTTCTCCACTCAGAGCAGTTTTACGAGTGTACGTTAATTCATGTATGTGTCAAATATAAATGAGATCGTAATGTTGCCAACATTTTTAAAAATATTTTGTGCTTACATTTCTTCATACGAAATTGCATTTTAAGCTTTAATGAACGGCAACCCTAAATGTTTAACATTTATTATTTTTTTCCAAAAACGAACTTTGACATTTATGACAAGGCAAACAGTTATATACAAACCAAAATTAATTGACAGCTGCTACGATTTTTAATAAGAAGAAAAAATGAAACACGCTAATAATTCAGCGCTTATTATAGGCGAGTCGCGTTCTTCAAACAGGCTGTTAATCTTATCTTTTATATTTTTTGGCGGATAAAGAAGCCTCACCTTAAAGGCATCGGTGGACCTAAACCTTTGTCTAGGAAGCCAAAAACTTCCAGAATTTGCTCGTCATTTTTTTGCTGTATACCAAAAAGGCTAACACAAGTACTTGCAGAAAAAAAAAATTACACTTAATTCAAAAAGTGCACTCTAACTGGGACACTCTTTACATACTAGCAAAAATAAAAAAAATGTTTATTGCGAATCGGCCTAACCTGTCCTGTTTAATGTCAGTTAGTTTCTTTGTCCACAAGAAAAGTGTAACCGGTATTCATGACCAACTTATTGCACTTTCACTTGCTTGTTTATTTTTATTTTCACAAACAATTGTAACTGTCATTCTATTTACAAAAACCACATACATACATGCATACAAACATACAAACAACAAATTTAAAATCTTACAAACGCTGTTTGCAATAATTCTTGAGAATCAGGTGATTATTTCCTGATAAGATAGAAAACAAACTGTGGTTTTAAATTAAAAAAAAATATTTGTAATGTGCTTTAATAAATGGCAACATTTTATTTGTTTTTGGTTTGCTTTTCTAAACATCCTTTTAATAAAATGGTGGAATAACCAATAAAATTTGCATTTTCCGACACTTATGCAAGTGCAAAAAAATTAAGGTAACAAAGTTTACTGAGGTTCAAACAAATGTGACAAAGTGCTTCAATATTAAGTTTGCAAACTTCAAATGTCTAATGCAGTGAAATATAATACAAATGAAATAAAGAATTCTTTATTTGGCCAAAGCGAATCTTTGAAAATCCCTTAAATCAATCAAATTTATTATATAAATTAATAAAATAAAAAGATGTCGAAATGAAATTAGAAAGTTAGTGTAACTGCTCTTCCCATGATTAAGAAAAAAATTAACAACCTGCAACCCAAACATTAAAAAAAAATTAGATCATTCAATATATTCAGTGTCAATATGCATTTTCCAAAGTTCGCAAAGTCCTTCTACTTTGTTTACCAGGTTAACCTTTTAGTTCATTGCTTTTTCAAGGTGAAGGGACCAACAGCAAAAAAAAAAAAAACAGAAACAAAAACCAGTCATTAGGAATCATTGTTAAATAAAGTATTTTAATATAATTTTTACGACAACTGAATGGATTTTCTGTACGTGTAGCTGTTACCTTCTTATCTCTTTTAAACGAAAGGGAAGTGTTTGGCAGACGTCTTTTGGTCGATCGTCATTACTGGTGCCATACCATAATAGAAGTTTGGATGCAAGTGCTATGTGTTTAACTGCAACAAAGTATGTATTTTACTTCGAGCACTTTGTTTGCTTACTGGCTGCCAACATTTTATATTCCTTCCTTCTGCTACAAAAATTTTTATGGTATTTTTAAAATTCTAACAATAGTTAAAAGGTCTTAGAGTTGAGATAAAAATAAAGTCATTACATACAGTGGCTGCTCGTGAATTAGAGAGTTTGAAGAGTTTTTTTTTTTATTATAACTATAATATTGTTGCTTATAGATTAGATCAGATTAGACTCTGTCCAGTCACGATCTAATGGAAAACGACTGCGTTTCGATTTCTCGTTTTTCAATACTACAAGTAAGAAAGTGTAGTCGGGCAAGCCTATATCACAGTATATCACATGTTTATGTTTTTAAATAAAGGATTTCGATTGTGTACCCTACACAGAATAAATTAAAAATTGTCTTTAAGCACCAAATTCGTAGAGTTAAGCAAACAATTTGTTGATTTTGCTCCTATCACAAAAATGATTTTATTGATTACTAAAAAATGAAAAATGGATAATTGTGAAACTTTTTTTCAATAAAAGATATTATGATCATGGTGAAATAAACAGGTGGCAGCACTACACCAGATGACGATTTTTTGCTCTTGCATTGTTTGTCTAGGTTTACAATGTCAAAGTTTTGTTTATGTTTACAAAAAGTCCACGTTTTGTGCTGTGATTATTGTATTTTATTAAAGTTTTTGATAATTTTAAATTAAAATAAATAAGATATTGACCATAATTAAATACAAATTGGCTAAAAATGTATTTATTTTATTACGTCAAGCGGCACGCTTTGATTTTAGCCTAAACTATTTTTTGACGTAAACCGTGATATAGTTTCCATTTTTGTTGTAATGTTGTATTTGTTGCCGTAACGATGCCACCTGCTTATTCCACCATGATTATGATTAAAAAATTTTGATATTTAAAACAATGTATTTAAAAATAATGAACAAAAATCTGTATTTTATTCAATTACCCCAGGTCATTAAATTTAATTAAAAACAAGTAAGAGTGCTATATTCGGCTGTGCCGAATCTTATATACCCTTCAACATTTTGCGAGCAGAATACAGAGCAACTAGACAAAAACTAAATAAAACTGGTAAATATTTTTTTTTAAAATAAGAGACAACCGGTTTTGAACTTCGCTTTTCATAAGGGCCCAGAATATATATACTTTATACGGTGTAGGATCAATATTGGAGAAATTACAGTTATATATACCTTTTTTACCTTCGGTGAAGGGTATAAAAAGAGTAATTTTTGGGGATTCAGTATTTCGGTTGTAACTCTGCCATTTTTTAACCGATATGACAGATTTATATACCGACGTGTTGAAGAAGAAATTTACCATTTACTGTAGTTATAAAGCTTGGACTCGGGGAGATCTATGGTTCCCGAAAATGGGTATTTAAAAAATTTTGATCATAACTTTTTTGTATCTGAACCGATTTTCCCGAGTTTTTTATAAAATATGTTCTACTAAAAATTTCCGATATTTTGATATGTAAGTCATATCCATAGGACATATGGCAGCCCTTAAATTTAGGTTTTTATAAATTTTTTTTTGTACGGGAGGTACCACGCCCACTTCTCCAATCCCGCCCACATTTTGTAGAATGGTGTGTATTGGCAACCTAAATGTGTGTACCTAATTTGGAAACTTTGGCTCTTGCCGTTCTCAAGATATACAGAAATAAAAAAAATACAACAACAAGGGATTTTTGGAAAAATTTAGAGGTAGTCGTGGTTTTTTCCTCATATCTCCGTCATTTTTGGACCGATCTGGCTGAATTTCAATAGCAAACTTAAACGGAGTTTATAAATATATACATAAATATACATCAACCTAGTCCACATCATTTCTGGGGTTTTCGGAAAACCCATTTCAACATACACACGGACGGACGGACAGACGGACAACCGGATTTGAACTTCGCTTTTCATAAGGACCCAGAATATATGTACTTTATAGGGTGTAGGATCAATATTGTGGAACATACAAACGGAATGACAAAGTTATATATACCCTCTTACCTTCGGTGAAGGGTATAAAAAAGATTATTAATGCAATTGAAATGAGCAAACAAATTAATAATCAAATAATTTCTTAGATTCAAATAAAATTTTAATTGAATGAACTAAAATTTATAATTGAAATGAGAATTCAAAATCAATTAATTTTGTTATTATGGCTAGAAGTAACACTACGTAATTTTTTGATGATCGGCCCATATTTTACTATTGGTTCCATATAGAGCCCAATCATAGAAAACATTTTAACACGTTTTAAACTGTGGCAAATAATGTTATTTTGGTGAGTTTCGGTCCAATTCAGTCTCGTAAGACTAGAAATCACATCAAAAGATTTTTGTGATGATTGGTTGATTGTTTACCACAGGTGACATATAAAGTCGCCTTTCAAAAAGTACCTACTTTAAAATATATTAAGGCGTTTATAAGGAAATGTGACCTACTTTAGTTCTTTGATACAATAAAACACTACCAATTGAAAAAAAATCGGTAACCGTTAAATCATACGAACTGAACTGGCCAGCTGAAATAAAAAAAAAAAATTAGTATTATTCGATCGCCAAAAATTTTGCGAAGGAGAGCTGGATTGTTCACTACCTCGGGTCCTAAAAAATTTTCAATCGTTGCCTGGCATTAAATGCCATTCCCATTAACCACAGCTTGTTCGACGTTTGCGAAAGATTATTATTATTAGTTGCTTTGGCGCCGAATATTGGCGCATAATGCCGTAGTAAATGTTTTCCATTTCTGCAGATTATTTGCTGTAGCCCTTACTTGAGACCATATAAGAAGAGTATTCGCTATTTTAATATCATTCTTTAAACTGCGCCTAGGTTTACCAATATTTGCTTGCACCTCAGATATAGTTCTTGATCCAATTGCCTAGCCACCATATTCTTGGAAAGTTTATCAAGCATCGGTTAATAAAATATTGGAGTTTTCTGCTGCTTTCTTCTGATTCCAGCCAGGCTTCGCAACCGTACAGCAACACTGATTTTACATTGGAATTAAATATTCGAATCTTCTTTTTTTCAGTGAGTTGTCGTGAATAACAAATGTTTTTTAAACTTGCAAATGCTCCCTTAGCTTTTTTGATACGACTTTCTATATCTAGGCTGTAGCCTCCATCTTCAGTATCTCGTCGAATTATGTTTTATAGCCTTGGTTTTATCAACATTTATTTTAAATCCTACATTATTTGCCTGTTGAGATAGATCATTCAGCTTAGACTGCATATACCGTTCTCTTCTTGCAGGCGCGGATCCAGCTCGAGCCTTAGGGGGGGGGGGGGGGGGGGGAAATTTTGTATGATACAAAAAAGTCAAAAATTTGATTTTAAAAGTTTATTGAAAACAATCACCCCTATCGTGAATATAAATTCCTTGGGAGTTTTTTCCCTTTTTCCATTTTTCCTATGTTAATTCAATTGTAAAAATGGGAAAAGGGAAAAAACTCCCAAGGAATTTTTATTCACGATTGGGGTGAATATGTGTATTAGGGTATGTACTTTTTGCAATTTTTGCGAATATCAAATTCTTCATCACATAGCCGTATAGACCGTGAAAAATATAAGGAAATGATGTATTACTTTTTCGCAATCGTGAAGAAAGTTTCCGCACCAAACGCGATAAAGTTTGGAATTTCAATTTTTCTCCTTACTATACAAAATTAACATTTAATTACAAAATTTTAAGTATTTTCTTATTATTTCATGAATATAAAAAGATCTTACCATTTGTACGGAAGAAGGGCGCAAAAAAATCGTGACTCGATTTCGCGGTTTTTTTTTAATAAACTAAATTTTAATGGCAAATAATAGATGTTGTGATAGATGAGTTGTTTGGCGGATATATGAAACAGTGATAATTTTCAGCAGCGTAGTAATGCGCGGAACGAGCTATTAAAGTTGCACACGATATGTTTCCATTATGTTAATCAACTCGCAGTTTAAACTTAAAATTTATTTCATTAAACCCAAAAAAATAGCTTTACATTTTTGTTATACATTTGCTTATTTTATGTATTTATGCATGTATTCATAAAAATATTTTAAATTTAATAAAGGCTTGAAAACCAAATTTTCTATGAAAATTTACCCTAATAAACATTTATTAAATATTATAATCATTTATGAATATGGGGGCTAAAATATATAACATTTATAAACAATGTGTATGGAAATTAAAAAAAAAAATTTTTTTTGAGTAGCTTTAGAAATTGCATTTGGTGCGGAAACTTTTTTGGCCTAAAAAAATTATTGTCATTATCAATACTAAATTGCCCATCGCGTGGTGGAATGAAGAAATTTTGTCCAAACAATTCATTACCCTAATTAAAACAACTCTACAAAAAGGTTAAATAAAATAAAAGATAAGTTCAATATACATTAATCTTTTTAAATAAGCAATTTATGATTTCCTTGTGAGGTAAATTTAGACAGTACAGTCTATCTTCTGTCATTGTTGATCCGAGCCATGTTTTTATTCGACGAAGGGTAGGAAATGACCTCCCGCTCGTAGCTTTACTGACGAGCATTGAAACGAAAATTTGAAATACTTTTCTTAGATTTGGGTAGATATCTTCATCACAGTTTATTAAAGCATCTACAACGTTATCTGATAGATCAGGCTCAAGTTTAGATCTTTATCTTTTTTCAAATATAATCAGCTCATCCGCTAGTTGTGGTTTTAACAGTTTTGTGTCTGTATATGACTTGATTACACTTTGAGGTAGAAGTTTAGGTATGTTCAATACATTTGGGATATCTATTGCGAAAGTTGTTATGGGATCTTCTAAAATAAATTCAATAAGAGGAATGTAACCTACAACTCGGTAGTAATCTTCAACATTTGAGATGTAATTATTTCGTTCAAATCTTGTCTTTTCGATAGGAAACTCGATTTGAACGCAAATAACTTTAACTTTTTCAAAAATCGCTTTAAATTGTTCTTCGGCTTTATTTCTTTTTTCTTCAAGGTACATGATTTAAATTTTGATAAGGCTTGATCCTTTTTGAAGATATATATCTTGCTTTTGTAAAAAGATACTAAGTGGCTGTGTTACAATAGGTATCGCACTTAATATGTATATTCCGCAAATAAATTTAAAAGTACTAAGTGAGTTCCTTAATATAATCCAAAGCTTTTACTATATGATGTACACATGTTGCAAAGACGTATAATGAAGAGAGTTTGGCTCCCAAATACTTTGCTAAAACTGTTTTTCGCTTGGGATGATTATTTTTAAAAAATTTTAAATTTAATTTAAATTAATGGCACTTTATTGCTTTTAGAAATTGAATTGTTCGATTTATGGAAATAGCAAGGCGTTTGTTTCGCATTTGTCGCTTTTCTAGAAATTTTAAACAGCTCCATTTTGTGCTGACATCAGAGGACACCCACCTGTTCCATCTCCTACACAATTTTTAAGGTCAAGACCAAAATTTGTCAAAGCTTTAAGAAGTATTGATGATAATGCACGCAAAGAAAAAACATGGTTTTGGTAAACATATTGTAAGAGCAACATATTATGATAAGAATTATGATCGTAGTCACCATATTAAGATTATTATTGAATAATATTATGATTAAATATACTCGTACTATTACATCATAATATTTTTCCCTTAATCATATTATTATTCTGTTAATCATACTAAGTTAAGAAGTAATCAAATTATTGTCGGCTCCGTGCAAGAACTCCCAGGTGCAATAAGTCCCAGTGCAATAACTCCCAATGAATTAAATCCTAAAATAAATGAAATAAGTCCCAAACTGGAAAAAAGAAATAAGTCCCAGAAAAAATGAAACAATTTCCAAGTCTTAAATGAAACAAACCCCAACTTTTGGGAGTTATTTCATAATGAAATAACTCCTAAAGACATTAATGAAATAACTTCCAAAAACAGTCCATCGAAAAAAAAAAAGAAATAAGACCCAAAAAAATGAAACAACTTCAAAAGAAATTTATTATATATGTATTCGTTTTACTTGAATATTTACATATTAGGTTACCAAAAAACTAACATTGAGTCCTCGACATTTTTACAACAAATGGGGCATTTTATTATATCCTGACCTCCTTCAATGGCAACTGCCTGCAGTTTAAGCACGCCGGTGTACAAGGATTACCTACTCTATGGTATAACAAACATCGGCTTCGCTTACTAAAGCAAACACGCTTCGCTAACTAAAGCTTCTCTGCATAGACGGCCTTCGGCCGGGCGCAAGGATTTTATACTCTATGGTATAACAAACACCGACTTCGCTAACTAAAGCTTCTCTGCATAGCCGGCCTTCGGCCGGGTGCAAGGATTGTCTCCTCTATGGTATAATAAACACCGGCTTCGCTAACTAAAGCTTCACTGCATAGCCGGTAACCATAAGACACTGCAATTGTAATTAGCAAAATTTTTTTCTTTGATAAACTTAAGTCATTGTATTCAAATAGTTTGAAATATCCTGTTATAAATACCGTTTAAAATTTTAAACAATTTTAAGAAACTGCAAATAATTGAAAATGAAAAAATCCCACAAAAAATGAAATAACTCCCACAGCAAATGAAATAACACCGAAAACCAAAATAAAATGAAATAACTTCCACGTTAATTTTTTCGGGGACTTATTTCATTTGGATTTTATTTCGTTATGAAATAACTCCCAGGCAAAAAATGAAATAACTTCCAAAAAAATTAAATAAAACCGAGAGGGCTGGGAGCTATTTCATAATGAAATTACTCCCACATTTGTATGAAAAATGTTTGGGTCTAATTTCATTTTTTTCTTGGGACTTATTGCACCTGGGAGTTATTGCACGGAGCCATTATTGTCATGTCAATCATAATAAGCTAAGAAGTAATCATATTATCATCATGTTAATCATAATAAATTTAGAAGCAATCATATTATGATACAGCACCTTTCATAGCTGTCATAAAAATACAAAATAAATTTAAATATTTTTGAATCGATTTTTTGTTTTGTGGCTTTTTACAATTTTTCTTAATGTTAATCAAATAGCGGAGTTCAATATAAGGCTTGCAAAAGAGCAAATGAAAAATCTGTGGTTTTCATGGGCAACCGGGTGTGTCCATTTTTTCGATTTAAGATGTTGATGTCATATTGCCTAATTTTGAATGATCTTTACATTTTTCTGAAAAAAGATGGATCAATTCCGATTTTTTAACGTAATGACAAAGTTTAAAATGCGCTATACCTAGCCCATAGTTTGATCTAGAATGGTTTTTCGGCTTTCCTGAACAATTTGTTTTAAGACATACGCGGTTGCCCATGAAAACCACAGAAATATCGTAGCACTTTCATAAAATATAACGAAATCGCTGTGTGTTTTGTTGTTGGATTTTACAAAAAAACTATGATATTTTGCATTTGCACTATTACATCACTTATACTTGAATGAACTCCGCTAATATTTTAATTTTTTAATTTCTTTAAACTTATTTTTTTTATGGAATTTTATCTTTTAATTGTTTAACCGCTCACAAATAAAAAAACGACACAACTGCTTCAAAATTATTTTACAAATGGCGCTAACATAATATGATTAGAGTAAAAATATTTTGATTGCATCTTTAACATAATATAATAAATGTATAGAAAGTTATCATGTTATGGCTATTAAATATCATGATATGGTTGTATGTTTTAAAAGTTATCATAATTAAGTTGTTAGAAAAAAATGTATTTTTCGGTCAACAATTCTTAAATTCATAATTGCGATAAACATTGATATGTTTACAGTAACTATAATATTATTCATTAAAAATAACAATTATTTGTGTACGACAACAATATATTGTTACATTAAACATAGTGTTGTTGTCGTAACCATGTCCAACCATATTTTTTCTCTGCGTGTGCTTTCGCATCAATTGACACATCAACGTCATCAATATCTTTTGAAGCCTCTTCAAATGCGTTTAAAACAAAGTCAATAAATTCTTCCCTAAAAACTTTTTGTTGTATGTTGAAATATCTTAAATATAAGGAAATCTGGTTTTTCCCCGACAAATCCGTGCTTTCGTCAAAAATGATCAAATAGAATTTTGATTCATATAACACATAAATATATACATAAATATTGCCTTAGTATTTTTAATAATTCAACCGCACGCATTATCAAGTCAAACGTTTAGTCTTTGGCACCTGCTGGGATTGAATGTAGAATAAAAAGTATTTGAATACGGTAAACTAGATGTTTCTTTGGATATATCTAATAAATAACTATTAAGATATGGATACTTATTGAAAATCGTTAGAGATTCAATAAAAAAAAAAAAAATACTTATTGAAAATTTCGTTAGAGATTCCATAAAAAAAAACAAAAAAAAAACCTTGCTGGGATTTCCAAACATTTTTTACATTAAAAAATATATTATTATTGGGAATTCTTGTATTATCGAAATTAACAAAACATATTTTTATAATTTACGGGGGGGAAATTTCCCTATTTCCCCCTCCCCCCCCCTGAATCCGCGCCTGTCTTCTTGACATGGGCACAATATCATCTGCATAACCCAGATCGTTCAGAAGTTCCATTGTAAGCGGAAACTCCTTTTATGGTCCCAGAAAAATATGTGCGTTTGATGCTCAATAGTTAATATTGGATTTTGGGTGCCCGTATTCTGAAATTTTATTTATTCACGTGACCATTAAGGGACTCATCGCTCATTACTTGATATAATCTTTGAGTTTGAGTATTCAATTACTTTTAAAATAAATTAAAGAACTTTGCTTTGCTCTGTACTAAGTCTTTTCATTACAAATTTCCCAAATTTTTCCAAGTAAATTCAGAAAAAAATGGAAACTTCAACAAAAAAATGTATCCACTTATTTAATCATAACGTTACTTATGCGCCACTCTGTACTCCCCCAGTTGAGATTTGAACTTGGTTTTTCGTTTTTCCTTGATTTTTAAGTTTAGCACTTTAGCCAACTAAGGTACGTGGTTGTGCGTAGTGCTGCGAGTAGCGATTAGGCTAAAAAGATAATGCGCTTGGGAAGTCGTTGCTGAAATTTATGTTGAGTTTTTTGCTGGGATATTTCTGTTATCTAATTTATTTCGGTGTATCTAGTTTCAATGTATGTATTTTCAATTGTTTTATTAAATGCCATTGTTTGTTTAGTTTCTTTATCACATTCTAAATTTAGTTAAGCTGTCTGCCATTAAAAAAATTGTATACAAGGACAACATAATGATCATACACTAATTGCCAACTCGTGCTGTTAATGACTTTTGCTAGTTTCCATTTTGCCATTGTCTTAGAAACCGGCATATTTCTATGAAATAAGTTTATTCTTGCAGAGAAAAGAAGGAAGAAGCAAACATTATTTATTACTTCTCACTTTCGTTTGATTTCCGTTTTTATAAACTCAATTGAGTTGTTGCTGTGTGTATTTAGGTTTGTATGTAGATGTCTCCAGTAGCGGTATCAAATACAAATGTCATCAGGATGTTTGTCTCCATTTGAAGGAGCTGCAAGTAGCGAGTATTAATTTGAAGAAGTTTTGTTTTCTCGAAAAACAGAAAAACAAAAAAACATATCGTCTGTCCATTTTATGTACATATGTAGGTATAACGTGCACCATAAAATCTTTACAAGATGTAAACACATCCTACATCGCCATCACCACCACCATCACTTCCACAAGTATCATTGTCTCATGACGATTCTAACATTTATTGGTGACTTTTAGTTTGTTTGCTATTTTCAATGTGTCGTTAGATTCTACAATAAAAACAAATACAACTAAATATTCTTTGTTTACAAATTATTTCAAACTCTCAACTCAACTGCACCTTTTGTTGATTCAACGTAATTTTTCTTTTCTTCTCTTTGACAATGTTTAAATGCTGTTTTACTTGTTAGAATTTTATGAAAATTAAATAAAAAATCGAGTGTTAGAGTGGAGTTGTAGTTTAAAGTAACAACAACACACCAACGACATCATCATTACACAGGAACAGAAAACCCATCTAGTCATACTGTAAAATTTACAAGATGCATTTCATTGTTCTTTACTTTACATTGATTTCTGTTTTATTTGTTTTTCATTTGGGGGGTGTTTAGTTGGATTGATTTGGTTTGAGTCTAAGTTGGATGTTGGTTCATGGGTGTTTTATTAAACTTTAATTAAGGAATTATGTATTTAACTAGCTGTTAAAGCCCGGCTTTGTTCGGGGTCAAAATATTCATCGTATTTAATGTATGTATGTATGTTTATGTTATCATAAAATGATTTCCCTTTGTAAAAATATTATAGGCAACATATGTATATAGTAAATTAAGTAAATACCTAAGTGCATATTATTGCGGTCAATAATTTAGTTTTATTTGCTCCAAACTATTCAAGCCGGCTTATACAGTTTCTAAAATTTTATTAATATATTATTAGGTAAAAAAATTCTCCTCTTTACCCTTTTTAACCCTTTTTCTTCTATAATGGAATTTTTTCTGCTTTGATTTCTGATTGTACTAAAGATCATAAATTTCAAGTATACACAAAATTATATTGGAAAAAGAAACATATATACAAAAATTACCAAAACTACGAAACTATGTATGTCCCTGATGATAGTATAAGCATAAAAAGAATTTAACTTTTAAAATTTTGCATTAGAACTAAAAAGTACCAAAAATTCGTCATTTTACCCACTTTTGCCCTTGAAAGGCCGACTTTCAAGTACCAAGAGGCAGCAGTGAGGAAGAGTTTAAAATGCCTTTGCACTTACAGTTGCCGTCGTCAACTGCGTCGAGTGGTGTTTCCACTAAAATAATCCCTCATCACTTTCTGGGCAAATTCCTTCCCGGAGCTGCTATCAGTATTACTTCGGGAATCCCGAGGATTGAACGTTTGGTGTAGCTTACTTATCCTTGATGCTTATCCTGGATGTTGATGTAAAACTTGCTGTATGTGCATCATAGAAGTCATCATTTGCAGAAACAGTATCTTTTGCCCTATCACAGGAAATAGCAAGGACAATTTCAAGACCGCAGACGTTAAGGTGAAAATGCTCGATATAATTGCTGACGATGAAACATACATTGTAGAGACCACAAAAGATGCAGTTGTGCAAGCATTAAATGTGTATCGTAGTACTATCAGAGCAAAATGTTATAATTGCGGCAAGATTGGGCATGTTCAGCAAAACTGCAAAGCATCAAGAAAAAGATTTAGATCTGTTTCGCCGTAAAAAAAACAACCAGCGATTTAATAATCAGGCAACACAAGATTCGCCGTTAAGGATGAGGAGAGCTGGTATTGTGGAGAAAGCCCCATCTTCCACAGCTGAAGGTTCCACAATCAATTTAGTAGTGAAAACGAGCAACAGAAATAATACAACTTGTGGCTTTATCAATGGTAAAAAGCGCATTTTAACCATCGACACTGTTGCAGAACATTGCATTTTAGGAGCTGTTTCTATAAAAGGAGCTGTCGAACCACTAAGCGGGGTTAGCTTGCGAACAGCTACGGGAGAGTCTGCCATTACCTATGGCAAAATAAGAGTGGAAGTAAGAATTGCCAATATGACCGTTTTGATTATTTCATTGTGGCTGAAATTCTGGTCAAGGTTATAATAGGGGTAGATTTTATTATTCGTCCAAGCATTAGTCTGGATATGGAACGACAAATTATGAAATTGTATGATCTGAAAATCTTGACGTTGGGAATGGAAGTGAAGCTCATGTAAAACAGCTAGTCACTTGTGATCATAAGAAATTGTCATCCCAAAGAGATGATGAAAAACGTGGGAAAGTGTGCACCTAATCTTGACGGCCCGATATCTCGAGTAATCACTCTATGGAGGCCGAAAGCAAGGAACGCATCAATAAGCTTCGCTTGTTACATGAGATACCTGACAAAGACAGGTTAATCGCACAAGAAAATTATCCCATATTAGCGAACATTTTGAAGGCTAAGAAAGAAGGTAGAAACCCGACTTGTGACGAAATTACATGCGACGATCCACTGATTAATTCGTATTGGGCGCAGTGGAATAGTCCTTATTGTAGTACCGTCTTCTTAAGCATGAGAACTTGTGGGGATATTCCACAACGGTACTAATGGTGGATATCGTAAGGTGGTGGACATCGTAAATAAGTTAAATGAAAGCTACTATTGGGTGGGTTGCAAGCAAGCCGTGATTGATTGGATAAAAAATGCCCACTTTGCGTTGCAGTCAGGGGTCCAATAACAGGCAGTAGAACACCGCTCCAGATGTACAACTTTGGTAAACTATCGATACCTGTGGACAGTAAGGACTATTCCCAAGAACAGAACGAGCAGCGAATTCGGAAGGCTTTAAAGATGAAATGATTGTCTTCCATCCAGAAATATAAGAGTCCAAGATTAAAAGATTTAAGTCGTACATCTAGAAAGGCTAAATTGAACTTAAGGAAACTTTTTGTTAAGTATTGTAAAACCGTCATTTGCTTAAGCCAAGTGCGAAACTGGTCGAACATTCCGTACGGAATCAAATGTTTTTTGATTTGTTTTTGGTTTTTTAAATGCTTTTGATAGGCTTTTCGTTAATGATTGACAGTAGATTAAGCTACTATCTCATGAATATTAAAGTAAGGCCATTTACATATATCCATCACATTAAGATAACTTTATTCATCACTTTTGTTTTTAAGAAATAATGAACTAAAGTCCAAGCACTGTTTTATTTCTTTTCTTCACTGAATGTAGATACAGTATAACGAAGTAATAAATTTATAAGACTACAAGAATTACCTACAAATATAATCAAACAACAGAAATAAATTTTATCTGAATTATGGCAACCCCTATTTTATCTAGTTTATTGTTTGATTTGCAACAAGTTCTCTCATACTAACATTTTTCTCCCATTCAACATCGAACCTCATACCAATTTGGCGATGAACAACAATTTCCAAACAAACTCAAACATTCGGTGTTTAGCGTTCGAATGGAGTGCAACGTGTGCGCGCGAGTGTTGTAAGAGTCAAAAAAAAAGTATTTTTTTTTTAGCAAAAATCAAAATTATAAAAATACAAATTAAAATTCAATAATTTAAAAAACGTGTGTGCGTTTCTAAAAACCCCTTCTTTGCGACAACAATCCAGATAAAACATGTTGAAAAGCATTAAATAAAGAAAATTGATTGTAAATACGTAAATAAATAAATGCAAAAATTTAATAAAGTTAAACAAATATTTAACATCAAACCAGATAACGTAAAAAATTAAATATTTATTTATACTTGAAATAAATGGAATTTATTAAAAAAATAATAATAATTTAAATGGAAATGGCAAGAAGGCGAAACAGTCAATAAAACAAAAGAAACGTAAAGTAAAGTCTAATTGAGAAATTGAAATGTTTAATTAATCATTTAATTTTGTAAATGTTTTAAATGTGTTTTTTATAAAATTTGACCAAATTTAAATAAAACCAGTTACTATTTCTAATGCAAATTTATAGTGACAATTTGTTTCAGCAGCAGACCGACCTGATTAAATTATTGTACTCTTCATCACAGTGTTGCAAAATTGAAATTTTGAAATGGTACTTTACTTCAACTTAAAGAGTATTTTTCCCACCAAATGGTACTATTTGTTGAAAAAAAAAAACAATAATTTATGGAAAAAAATTAAACCAAAATTATTTTATTGGAATTCATTTATCTAGGTATTTAATGGCGAACAGTATTTATATTTTTGTCAATATAAATTAATACTGGTATTTCTGTTTATATTTTAACTTTTGCAAAGTTATATAATTCAGACTTTTAAATACTTAAAACTTAGTTCTCCAAAAAGGTTAAAACATTAATGTTTAAAAATAAAGATTTTAATTCAGTGTTTTAAGATAAAGCAAATTTACTTTAAGAAATCATAATAAATATTATAACTATAACAGCAACTACCAATTGATTTTAATAGATCTTTAGTTTTTATCAAACTTGAAACAGTTTCTATATGTATACGATCTCTTCCTTTGCATTTTATTTACATCATTTTTCATTTGAAAATGTGCGTTCAATTAATGCTCAGAAATGTGGTATCGAAAAAATACCAAAAGCAATATATGAAAAGGCGGCAAACATTAGTTTCGTTCTAAATATTGGCTTTATTTTTTTCAAGAAATTTAAATGTATTTAGTTCTGAAATGCTTTATTTCTGAAAGATCCGCTAGAACACGGAATAATTGATTGATATTTTCTTTATCGTTTGTAAATAACATCAATAAAAACAGTATTATGCTATTGGTTTTTCCGGAAACAATATTTTCTGGATTGAAGCTGATTATCACTTTTAAGGTTTTATGTTCAAAACCAAATTTTGTTGTACGAACAAATATTCCATTCTGGAAAGCAAAATATGAATCCTGCCGTTCACGCTTTGCATTTCAATATTTACGTCGCTTATTATTTTTAAAATACAACAACATACATTTTGCAACAAACACTTGATAACCTAAGCCTGCTATCGAAATGATCACATCACCTTAAAAAAGCTCAAAGGATAAAAAAAGTACTGAAAACAACGCGGGGGTACTGCGGTTTTTTTAATATGAAAAAGTACTGAAAAAAGTACCAAAGTACTGAAATTTTCAACACTGCTTCATCACCAACCAACCAACAAGTACGAAGTGAATACAGTAACAACAACGGCAAAGTAAATATTAAATAGTGCATCAGTGTTGCCGGAATCTAAAATCAATTTTACATAGTAAAAGTTAGTGCCCTATTCAAAAATTTTTTTAAATCACACAAAAAAAATTTTGTTTAATTATAAATAGGTAACATTTTTATACCTATACGAATATATGCAGGCGGAAGCAGAATGAGCCATATGATTTAAAGTGCTTATAACTTTCAAACTCAGTTGAACGTGGATCCTAGTTAAATATGTAGTCTTATTATTATTACATATTTAATTCCCGTAGTTCCTAGGTGGAACATAGGGCCTCAATAAACAAGTCAAAATTTGGTTTGTTCAATGCCAAAGCCTTGATTTCACGCTATGAACGCCCTGCTGCAAGTCCCTCAGATTCAACCTGTCTCCTCCATGTATTCGGCTACCCTGTGGATTCCAGTCAAGCGCAGTTCAAGTGATTTTGTCTGCGGGCTTTCTTTCTTTATAGTTGGTCTGTTGTTGCCCACAATGTGGCGTTTGTTATGGTGTTCGGCCAAAATATGCTTAAGATTTGCATTTATTTCCCTTGTGGCAGCGAGCCCTGTTTCTCACCGGTACAAAACAACAGATTTTACACATGCGTCATGACCGCCAGACTTTATTCAGCATTCCAAGCGATATTTCTGGAAATGATACTTCCCAGGTAGCAAAAGAGTCGCCAATCGGTTTTCCGTCTAAAAGTAGAGGTTGAGTGTAGTAGGTATTAATTCCCTATTATTGCTGAAGTTCTTTCGCGATGGGAGAGTTCATCGGCCTAATCTAGATCCTCAAGTGTTCTTTAGAGGCCCCATGTAACACCGGTGTTGTTGTTGCTGCGGGCGAAATAATTTAATTTCCTTAATGTGCATGCACACGACATGTTTCTACATCCGGGGCCTAATTCTGGCAGTCGTGATCGAGTACTTTCTCGATTCGAAAGAAATTTTATTTCTAATTCTTTCAGTCGATACTAAACGAATCGAAATTATTTTTTCATTATTTTGAAACTCAAATTTATGATTTACAACACTGAAAAAATAGTTCCGATGCGTTTGGTATTGACTAAAATAATTAGATTTTAAATTGCTTTCGAATCGAATAATTACTCGATCACGACTGCCAGAATCAGGCCTCTGATTTGTTAACTTTTTAAGTCACATGCAATTGTGCATGTCTGTCAAAATGCTGTTTCACGTAAGATTTATAATATATTTTTGCTTCTGACATTATCGGTTTTTTTTCGCATAGCAATTGCAGAAACCAAAGACATCAAGGCATGCCTTGTTTAAAGATTGAATGAATGGTTTACCACACCTGGTATAACAAAACTTTCAGACAGATATTTAAACACTAATGTTATTTTAACAAATATGTATATGGGTTATATATTCCTTAGAACACACCAAACAGTACACTTAATTGCGGGTTTTTACCGCTGAAAACAGCTTTTGAGTTTTTCATAGCCCCAGTCCAGAAGTTTTGCTTGTTGACGTAGACAATTCAGAGGAAATGGGCTTAATCGCTCGTTATCAAATTGTGAAAACAATGGAAAAATCCTCTGCTTTATTTGCGTATTTTTTTTTCCAAATTTTTGGCGATTAAAACGTATCAAATATATACATATATTACAAATTGTGTATTATTTCTGCAAAGGTATATCTGTTTCTTACCTAGGAGGCTTGCAACGTCATAGTTATCAGTCCTATTCTGAGTACAGTTTATCCATATAATTTATTTTCTTCCTCTGCTAAGTCTTTCTTGAATTTCGTTCGGGGTGATGCTTTGGAGTATGTTGTATTTTGATTTTTCATTATGTGGTCAAAATATATGCTGTCTTCCGTTTTATGTTTATTGTACTTAGTAAGTAGTTCTCTTACCTGGGCCCTGTTTCGTAAAACTACAAGTTACAAATCTGCAAGTTAATTACATTAAATAAAGCAACAATTTTGGTTTTTGTTTCAAATATATTTTACTTGTAGACTTGTAACTTGTAGTTTTGAGAATCAGGGCCCTGGTGTATTCTTTGTAGTTTTTCATTGTTTGATACAAAGTGCGTCCATTGTATTTGAGTATTCGTCTATACCAGTGATAACCAAGCCCCGAACTAAGAAAGCCCCGAACGCACGCACACAAAGATATTATGTGCTTGTGTGCGGTCGCAGAGACTGATGATAGTCTGATGTTTTGAAACGAACAAAGTTGTAATATACATGTGAATTGCCGACCGTGTCTGTGTGAAAATTACGATTATTGACTGGCTCGCGAGTCTATGGAGTGGTTATCACTGGTCTATACGTCTACATTTAAAGCCTTCGATTGCTTTTATGACCCATACTTCCACATTGTTTAGCAAAACTGACCAAATATGTATATGTTTTCATGTACCGTAAGTTTGTTCCTAGGCTGTCATGGTAGTTTTGTGCTTTTCGCATATATTCACGTGTACCTATGCCTTCCTAAAAACTAATTTGGGATGTGCCCATTACCTTTGCGTATTCCTTATAGATTTTAACTTGATGTCTTTTGAGAAATATTTTAAGTTCGTGGCTCATTAGGCTAATGTTTCTAAAAACATTGCAATGCTTTGGATGGCTTTTCTTTGCAATGGTTATAAAAGTTGATCTGGAACGGTTTTTTAGACATTCACCAATAGCATTCACAAATGAGCAAAAACAAAGGAAAACAAGTTTCATAATTTTGTTGTTGCTTCTACAGAAACATGTTAAAACACTTTTTAATTTCAAACGCTGCATATCTTGCGGCGTCGAAAATTTTAAAACGCAGTATGGATTTCAATAGAATACAACAATGAAATTATGAAACATTTTAATCTTTGTTTTTGCTTTTAATGTAATTTTTGGCGTTGCGTTCCGTTTTACACAATTAGGGCCTAAATAATTTTGCTAGGCGATTTAAGTTATTAATGTCTATTTGTTTAAGTTCTTCTGAATGATTCTCGCAAGAGCCCCAAGCTTTTTTTTTAACTGTTAGAGACTTTACTGTTGTATAAATTTCTCGTTTACTGATCAGGGTTCCAGTTTGCAGTTCATGCGTCAGCATTTCATTGTTCGATCGGCTGTTATCGGGACAGATTTATGGCATATTCCGTCTGTTTCTTTTTTTCCGTAGATAATCACCCTTATTGTGTTTGGCGTATTTAAAATACGCCTACGACAGTTTGGTAATAGATTAAAGGAAAAAAGTTCACGTTCTCTTTAATCTATTACCAAACAGTCGTAGGCGTATTTTAAATACGCCAAACACAATATGGGTGATTAAAATCGTTATGTAGTTTTTGTAATCTTTCGGTCTTCCAACATTATTTGTTAATCTCAGCATTTGTCTCGATTTGAATTGCCGTTTGAATTTTGTTGTTTAGTTCGTAGTATATCTCATAATTTAAGTTTTTTTGCGTGCGACGTTCTTATATTTCCTTAGTCATCGACTCCTTTCTTTGAGATTTTTGCATGCTTCACAGGTTTTTTTTTCGCTATTGCTTGTTGTGGGTTTTTTGACGGAGTTTCATATGCTTTTACTATCTCTCCTTTAATTTTGCTAAATTCTTGATATATGAGCTCTTTTATTTTCGTTCTAACTGTTGGTTTATATTCACCCTTATTGTGTTTGGCGTATTTAAAATACGCCTACGACTGTTTGGTAATAGATTAAAGAGAACGTGAAATTTTTTCCTTTAATCTATTACCAAACAGTCGTAGGCGTTTTCAAATATCGAGGTTCTTATGACTTTTTTCTCCTAAGATTTTTCCTTAACTACCTTCGTTCGTAACTTCATCCGCTTCTGGATATGCTGAGGTTTTTGTTATAAACGCATAGAAGCGCCTGCTTATCTGTATGTATTCTATTTGATTTCTTACTACTTACGTTTGTTCTTCTGTCCTAGGGGGTTTCACGTATAGAAGGCAGAACATGTTGGTTATTTTCATATTGTACACTCGGCATAATTGTGTCTATCATTTCTCTCTCCTAGACCATATTGTCGTTGATACCGGGCAACAAATCCTTGCCTACTTATGTATTGACATCGCCTTGGATAACTGTTATGTCGTGACATTTTGTAATACTTATCAGTGGGGTAATTCTGTAACTTTTTAACGACACAAATTTGTCGTTAAATAGTGAATTTTGAGTATTTTTAAGTAAAACTTTTCTACAGAAGTTACAGAATTACCCCACAGGTCTTTAATATCCTTGTAAAAAAAATTCTATTTGTTAAATCAAAAATACACAAAAATTTTATGATTCTAAAAAATGTAGTCCCGAAAAATTTTCTGTCCCATTTTCGAATAATAATACAAAATCGGCAACGCTGTAGTGCATCTTCCTTTTCTTTATGTTACAAAAACAAAAAAATTAAAAAAATATTAGAACAGCAACTTTAAGTAAATGTTGTTGTTGTTTACTGTTGCTTGCTCTTCTTTAGCATAATCTTCTATACAGTGAATGTGTGCGTGTGTGTTGTTGTATGTTTTATTAGGGCTCCATTTACAAAAACAACTTTTGTTGGATCTTAAGATGAAAGTTGTTGTTAATTTTTTTTATTTTTCTTTTTTGTTTGTGTTTGTTTTATCAGATTACGAACAAGATTTATTTCTTGTTCGATACGTTTTTGCCTGAATTTTTTTTTTGTCTTGTTTGTGTTGCTTTTTAATTTTATTTAATAATATTCATTGTAGTTGTTGTACATTTATGTTGCTGTTATTGCCATTTTTTTAAGTTAGTGTTTCGTTAACATAAACCCGTTTTTACGTTTGTTCTTGTTGCTTTGGCTGGTTGTGTTTTTTATTGTTATTATAAACAGTGGTGCATTCGATTATTATAATGCTATCTTATTGATTCTTAGCAATAATTCTATTCTCATCTCTGTTATTGTTGTTTTTCTTTTTTATAAATTCTACCTTAAATAGTAACTTGTTTAAGTGTGCGTGGCTTGTGTTTATTTATTAAACATTTTTTTATTGTAGTTACATACCTACAAATATGTAGGTATCATTTATATTTACAAAATTCAGTAATGCCAATTTTGCGATTTAATACTGCCTTAACAATATTATCTAGATCACTATACCCTTAACCACAAGTAGTGAATGAGTTATTTAATTACGCATTAAACCTTAGCAAATATAGAAATAAACTTTGGCCTTATTAAGCTTTAAAGGTATGGTCAGAAATATCACCATGCCATTTCGTGATAATAGGTTCATAATATCCTATAGGTCCCATATAAAGCAGACTTCCGAAAATCACTTTAAAACGTAGGTTTAAAACGCGAAAACAAATTTCACTATAAACTATTTCTCTTCGAACTCTTCCTTAGATTAATATGGTTAAAGTAACCATGTTATATTTAAAACCGTTTCTTTAAAAATAGATTGTTGGAGGCAACCATATCGAAAAATGTGGTTTCTTTACGTTTAGAGAATTTGAGTGTCATTAAACTGATGTCAAGCTATGAACTTTGTGAATGTTCGAGTTTTTAAAATACCCAGGGGCCCTGTTTAATAATTTAGTTTTGGCGCCTTTGGATTTTTTCTATGTTAGAGGTCGAGGAAGTGCTCCAAACTGAATACTATAGTACACGGTTTTGAGATTGGTTAAGGATAATTCTGAAATAAGAGAGTACAATCCAAACTAAGTGTAGTATTTCTTCTGCAAACGAGAAATGAAATTCAAATAGCATTTCCATGTAAAACATCGTACCAAAATATTTAGGCCGAATTCAATCTAAATACCAACATAATAAGGTGGTTTACGGACACCAATTCTCACCACTTACATAGACTTCGTCCTTAGTAAATTAATAAATCAAATTATCTGCAAGATTGCAACTTGTACTTTGCGCACAAGGTGAACATGGATCATCCAGATGGACGGATGAACATAGTTTGATCACTTTAAAAGTGTTTTTGTGTCGATCAGTATACCTAAAAGCCAACATAAAAACGTTTTACCTTTCTTAAAGTAGATTCTATTGCGGAATTTCGGTTTTTTTTTAGTTTTTCAATAAGCTAAAGCGTTTTTGAGCTACGCGAATATATGTTGTGCAACCTCCTTAATTTTCGAAATAACGGTATATCTCGAAAACCAAAGCCAACATAAAGAAAAAAGTTTTAATTTTCTTAAAGTAAATTTTATTGCGGAATTTCGGTTTTTTTTTAGTTTTTCAATAAGCTAAAGCGTTTTTGAGTTACGCGAATATATGTTGTGCAACCTCCTTAATTTTCGAAATAACGGTATATCTCGAAAACCAAAGCCAACATAAAGAAAAAAGTTTTAATTTTCTTAAAGTAAATTTTATTGCGGAATTTCGGTTTTTTTTCGTTTTTCAATAAGCTAAAGCGTTTTTGAGTTACGCGAATATATGTTGTGCAACATCCTTAATTTTCGAAATAACGGTATATCACGAAAACCAAAGCTAACCTAAAAAAACGGCTAGCACCACTGGATTCAGCGACCCCGAATTAGGTTAAAAATTTTTCGTTCGTATCATACTAAAATATTGAACAGCAAATACTTTAATCTATCTATACAATATATAATTTCAGGATGTTTGCATGTATGTCCTATTCTTTCCGCAACTTTCTGAAGCCATCTGATGAGATAGGAAGCTGAAATTTGGCACACTTGAAGAACTTTCTCTGCGGAAGATCGTAACGAAGCCATATATTTGATTTTCGGCTTTTCAACTAGTATAACTATAAAGATCTGATAGAAAATATGTTTTTTTTTTATAATATGGGGAACTTTGGGCCCCACCCGGCACGGCTAGGCACCGTCGGATTGACCTGAAAAATTAGATCATGATTTCTTACACCAAACCCCATGTTTTAAGCAGCGCAAATAATTAAATTAAAAAAAAAAACCCCTACAAGATGTGTGACCAGTCTATTGTACAATGTTAATATAAGTATACAATTTTAAAACTTAAAATAACATTTATCTTTAATGGCAACCTGCTTTGTCTTACAATTTTAGAGTACAAATTAAATGTAGATGGCAACACGTTGGGTTAAAGATAGATATTTAAAACAGAATTTTGAAAAAAAGGATTTTTGTTTGTTGCGAAAGCTCTTGTAGCCAACAAAAAAATCTAACATGTATCAAAATATGCCTTAAAAAGGCAAATTATGCGCTATAAACTTAAAAAATGCTGCAAAAAAGCTATTTAAACTAAATTATGCAAAAAAAGTGCTGAAAATGGTAAAATATGCACTAACAAATCGAGGCCAAAATTTGTTTAAAGCTTTAAAACGGATAAATATATTGTTTCTCCCTTCATTTGTCGCACAAGGAAAAACATGCAATTGCAATTTATGGTTTCCCTGGCTATGATTCTTTACGCAAAGTCATTGTCCAATAAATATCGAAATGCTTCATGTGAATTGTTGTGAATGCATATAAAAACTGTGTCATCTGCAATTTAAACAAATTGACATCACTATTTTCCAAGATAACTAACTGCTTTAAACTCTTAACTAATCTTGCTTATTTCTGTTACAAGTTAGTTGTTGTGGTTTTTGTAGTATGTGCTTTAAATGTTGTTGTAGTTGTTCTCTAAGGAAAATAAATGCATGAATATTTCTAATGGTTTATTTTAATTTTGTTTTTCTTTTTTATTATCATTGTTGTTGGTGCTATTTTTTTTTTATTAAGTTTATATGTGTGCTTGCGGAAAAACAAGTTTTCTGCAAAAACAACACCAATTACAGCTACACAGCTTTGGATACCATTTACATTAAAAGATTTAAAACTTTGTTGTTGTTTTAAGCAAACAAACACAAACAAAGAAAAAGCTAAACAAGTGAACAAAAGAAGAAAAGATGTTTTGATCAGTGTTGCCAAGCTTCGTACAATTGTAACATTTAAATTAAAATTTAGTCAAACAAATTTATAATTTTCCAATGATTTTTTTAAGAAATTTTATAAACTTAAGGGCCTAGCGAACTACCCCATTTTCTTTGTTTCTCCTTCTTTACTCTGAAGCATTTTTACTAAAATTAAAAAATTTAACACTAGTCCCTACAAAAAGTTTGAAAAGTATTGAACATATTTGTACGAAAATCCAAAGTTTTTTAATTTTAGTACAAACATTTTTCAAAGTTTTGAGCAAACAACGAAAGCACTTTGTACAAACGTAAAATGTTTGTTTGATTGTCAAGCCGTTTTAGCATTTTTTTTAAATATCTTGGTTTCAAAAGTTTAGTTAAATAGAACACACATAAAGCTATAATTTTGATATAACTTTTATTTTATTATAACTATAATACTTTTATTTTATTACAATTATTGCCATTATGTACGAAATATAATGTCATTTGAATGATCGCCTCTTTATTGGTTGCATCAGTCGATCCTTTTGAGGTAGTTTCCGACCATTTTTTCGTACATTTCGAAAAGTATCTCGGCGAAAATATGACGAATGTTGGTTTTCAAATGCTTCAACGTTGGGGCGATTATCCTCGCAAACACCGTCTTTGACGTAGCCCAATAAAAAGTCTAATGGCCATTTTCTCAATGTATCGATAAACTGGCTGTTACTTAATGTCAACAAAAATTTATTAGAGCGATAAACTGTCCGTTAACGATTTTGGGTTTCTCAATATACCGACAAAAACATTGTTTTCAGCTGGCAACACCTCTCAAAATACATGTTAAAGCTGGGAGTCAGCTGATTGAATTTATCTGTACGGCAAATAAAAGGAAAATAGCTAATTGGCAGATGAGTGCTGGTTAGCTTTGCGACAGAATAGGAGCAAATTAGACATTGAGAAAACCAAAATTCTTTAATGTGCAGTTTTTCGTTGGGAAAAGAAATAATCGTATAATGAGAAAACGGCCATAAGAGCGTCAGATCGCATGATCTTGGTGGCCAAAACGAGAAATTACGCGTCCTGGAAACTTTCCATGCAATAATGCCAACAGGCACCGTCTTATTGAAATCACTCATCGTCCAGTACATAATCTTCAATTGTAGGCCAAAGAAAGTCGGTTATAATACGGCCATAGCTCTCGGAGCCTTGGAATCGACAATTTCGGACTATCCGTCACACTTTCACTACTAGAAGCGTTATTTTCGGTGGGCGCACATTGCGATAATGCACAGGTCTGACCACATCTATAACGTTTTCAGTCTCTTGAAATTTCTTTATAATATAGACAGTTCCTTCCACAGAAAGTCGACCATATTCACCTTGTAATGCTCGGAAAGTGGCCACGTTTGAACCACCTCTTTTTTGTAGTGAGTTTTAATTATTTTTACGCATTTTTCGCTTGTTAAACGATCCACATTTGTAATTGGCAAACCTCTTACTAAATATATGGCACTTCAAATGACAGATATCTAACAGCTGACAAACAGGCTTGCCAGACTGGCGATTTTGAAACCTCTACATGGATAACCCTGTTTTTATACTAAATTTGGATTTTTACGTGGAAGTTTTTAAAACTAACAGAAAATTATAAAAATATTAATAAAAAGCAAAAAATAATATACAATTTAATAAAAAAAAAAAATATTGAAGAAAAAGCCATCATATCGGAATTTTATCATACTTCTGGCAATACTGGTTTGAATTTTAAAGTTCAAGTGATTGTTAAGTCAACAAGTGTCTGTTGCTTATAAAAAATTTATGAATAACATTTCCAAAATATTATTTCGAAGAATTATAAATTAATACTAAATTTAAATATAAATTGGTTTAACATAAATTTAAATTAATTGAGATTTTTTTTGTTCATCGTAATAAATTCATGAATTCTTATGAAATTTGTTTATCGTTAGTCGAAGGAAACGTTTACTTTTATGCTTTAAATGAGTATTCGCACTCATTAACTTTAAGAATAATAGTCTTGTCATCTTTATTTCTTTGCAGAATTTAAAATATTTTTTTTTAATATGTATTAACAAGTGAATTGCGAACAATAATTATAAATTCTTTAAATGTAAATATTTGTGTACAAGAAAAAAATTCAAACATTTTACTAAAATTTGTTATTATAACGGCTTTGCCGAATCTTATGTAGCCTTCACCATAGTGCGATAAGAAAAGAAAGTTCTAAAAATTCAGCTCTTTAGATAGAAATAAATCTGTTTTATGCCACGCGCACCTCTCCAACCTCGTCCACAATTTGTCGGACGTTGTGTTTTGATAACCAATATGCCTCTATTTAATTAAGAAACTTTTGGTTTTTTGGTTAGCAAACAAAACCGGACTATATATGACATAAATTTATAATATAACTTCATTATTTCTGGGGTCTTCAGGGTCTAAGATTAATATTGTAGAAATAACTTTTTCACCCGTGAAAAGGGTTTTAGTATACCGATCCACAGAATCACTTTCTAGTCGATCTAAGGATCTCCGTCCGTACGGCTGGCTCTCCATGTGAATCATCTTTGTACCCAAAGTAAAGGTCGCAGTTTTGCAGATAATTGGATATAGTTTGGGACATAGGTGTTACTTATCACATGGGCCAAGCCTACTGAAAAAAATGCGAATTGTTTCATAATTTAACATAGCCCCCATGCAAGCATTTTTAAGGAATTATGACTTTTTGACCATCAACCACCCATCTTATTATGTTGGTATTTAGACTAAATTGGGCCCAAGCTCATTTTATTGCAATCAAAATCATATAACTAAATTTTTATAAAATCGGCCCGGCCCATATTTGACAAAAGCTCCCATGCAAATATTTCTTATAACTTTGACGATAGATTCTAGTTTGTGTTTTTCGGTTCGGAATTGACCAGAGTGCGCAAAAAGGGTGCATTCTCAACAATTTTTATCAATATATATACTGTGGTGTAGCGTATCATATGTTCGGTCTTGACCGAATATATTTTCTTCCTTGTTTACATAAGAACTTAGTTTATCGAAATGTCAAAATTCGATATAAACACAATTGACAGTCGTATAAACTCTTTCGTATGCATATGGGCACCCCCGTTGCAACGCGTTGTTTAAATTTTTCTTCTCTTTCACTAAATTGGGCTTTACACTAAAATACAAAAAAATTAAATAATTAGCCCCATAATGACTAAAAATGCCCCAGGAGTTTCCTCCCATTTTTTCTGTTTAAATTCAATTGTTAAAATGGTAAAAGGAAAAAATCTCCTGGGGAATTTGTAATCATAATTGGGCTCAATACATCAATTATTCTTTAAAAAACAATTAAAAATGTTTGGTGCCGTAATGTAACACAAAGTAGACTTTCCTGTGAAAAACCCCATATCTCTTTTGAATTTGCCCTGAAAATGAATAAGAGTTTTTCTACTTTTACTAATACTTTACTACTCATGTCAATAATTTTTCATCTAAATATGAAAAAGTGTTATTTTTAAACCGCCAGTACTTTTTGTAAAAATGCTTAGTGCTCTAAATTAGCCCAGCAATCAATCATTCGCTAAAATTCTTTTGTTTCACATTAAAATACGTGACAATTTTAATATAGAAAAAGTTTTAAAAAAAGATTTCTGCATTTGAAATGTTAAAATAAAAGTGAAATGGTCTTCAAAAGTTTAAAAAATTAGCAAGTTTTCTAAATTTTTTGATGTAAAAATTAAAAAAAAAATTTTTATAAAAATAAATATGATAAAAATGAGAACACAAAAATCTTACAAAAACAACTTAACAGATATAAAATAAAAAATTAATTATAGAGAGAAAAAATAAACAAATAACACACATACATATGAGCATACACTCATAAATACTCATTTTAAACAAACAACAAACGACTTGTCAATGAATGTTGTTGTTAATAATAAAGATGCTGATGAGGTTGATGATGATCATCATCATTACCAGCAACAATATGATGATGAAACTTAATAAAATTTGTATAGATTGTATAAAATGTGAAAGTTTTTAGAAAAGAAAAAAAAAAAAAAAATATCGAAGAAATACAAATATTTTGTTTTTGGCAAAGTTCGACTTTTGTGCAAAAGTACAACAAATTTTACACAATTTTAAAATTATTGAAGAGGACGGGATTTTTTGTAATTCAAAAAACGTTTGTTCTTACACACACGCAATTTAAAATTGTATTTAAAGTAAATCAAATTGTTGAAAAAAGGGTGATTCAAACAAAAAGCACGATGTTAAAAATTATCACCACGGCTTCAATGGCATACTCCAATGGTCCATATTTTCAATGGCTCTGAGACATAATTAAGTTTCAATGTATAGCGAATTATTTTATCCTTTAGCTCTTGAATTGTTCTTGGCTTATTGACGTCCAAAGAAAGAAGTCCAACGGTGTCAAATCATATGTTCGTGACGGTCAATTAACATCGCCACGATCCATTATTTCGTTGGCTGTGGGCCAAGGGGCACCATTCTGTTGAAACCACATATCGTCCAGGTCCATATCCTCAATTTTAGACCACATGTTGTCCGCTATCATCTCGTGATAGCGAACGCCATTCAGGGTTACTGCTTGGCCGACCTTGATTTCGAAGAAATTCGGCCCGATGACGCAGAACGAACTGAACGAGCATACACTGGTGTTTTCTCATTTCCTACAGACCCGGTTTGTTGAAATTTACGCACAATTCTTCCGATTGCAGACGCATTTGTTCGATTATGCTGACCCAAAAAAAAAAAAAAAAAATCACGAAGTGCATTTTGATTTGAACGCCCATTTTCGTAAAAGGCTTCAACAATCTAAACGTGCTTCTAAATTGTGTACCACCCCATGATTGAATTTGTCAAAAGTTGGAACAAAGAAATGTTAAATTAATTTGGACAAAAGACTTGACGTTACGGTGTGACTTACAATAAACATCGTGTACTGCTGTATGACGGTTTTCGTGTACTCTTACTGCCTGTTTGTAGAATGTGAGCGCAAAAGTGACTCGTTCAACTTACATTTGAAACAAAAACAAAACATCAAAATTTGTTTTTGTTTTAAATGTAAGTTAAGCGAGTCACTTTTGTGCTCGCGTTCTACAAACAGGCAGTTAGAAAATCAGTATCATCAGCAAAAGTTGAAGTTTGGGTTTGTTTGTTGGCATGTCCGAAGCATATTTAGTATAATAGAGGGCCCAAAATGCTTCCTTGTGGAACCACAAGGAGAAAACATATGGTTGGGCTTGGTTACGGCAACTACACTATGTGTTTTGTAACAATATAATGTCGTACACAAAATTTTTTATTTTTATTAAATACTAGCGAACCCCTGCACACTTCGTAGTGCAAAAAAGAAAATAAGAAATTAATTCGAACTCATTTAAATCAGTGATAAATTGTTTTAATTGTAATGCTCTGTGGTACACAACGTTTCTTGTTTTTCCATTTTCGGTGTAAATAAACAAAACCGATGGTTTGCCAACGCGCGAACAGGCTACATACAACTGTCCATGTGAGAAAACTGGATACATTGAATTCACTCCACAAATTCCTAATGATTGGCCTTGCGCCTTATAAATAGTTACCGCAAACCCAAGCCGAACAGGAAACTGAAGTCGTTTGAATTCAAATGGCATATCAGACGGAATCATTGGGATGCGTAGAATGAATACATCTTCGCCATTGAATTTTCTAGTTAAAATAGTAGCTTCAATTACATAAGCCATCAAACTTTTAATAGCAAGTCTTGTGCCATTAACCAAACGGGCTTGATTGATATTGCGAAGCATAATAATAGTGACTCCAACTTTTAATTGGAGATTATTCGGAGGCAATCCTGGTACATCCAACGAATTCAAAACTTCTGTTGGATAATTCACAACATCTTCTACATTGGTAACAGTATCTACAGACTTGTACGAAACCAATTCGCCAGGAATCTTTGATTGTAAAGCCGCCAAAATTGCTCTGTCACTCAACCATGTATGACATGAACAATATTTTTGTGCTATGTTAGGGAAAACACGTTCAATAAATTCCTCTTTTGACTGTACGAAATTCCAAAAATCATTTGGCAATGTTATCAATCCAGTGTCATTAATAGGCATTGCACCATTCCCAATTTTCAGAATTTGCTTAGAGAACTTATCAGCAGATGGATCATTCTGCAATGTTTTCAATGTTTTTACAAAAATCCACAAGCATGAAGACTTCAAGCAAGCGTTAATTTCATCGGCAGCTGTCGATCTTGGAATGACCGGCAATGTTTGCCTAAAATCGCCTGACAATAAAATCAAGGCACCATCAAACAACTCTGAATTACCTCGAAGGTCTTTCATTGTCCTTTCCAGTGCTTCAACAGATTTCTTATTCGCCATAGTGCATTCATCCCAAATAATGATACCGCATTGTTTCAATAATTTTGCCGTTCCAGATGTTTTTGAAACGTTACTTGTGGGAGTTTCATTAACTTGGTAATTCAATGACAATTTCAAAGCAGAATGTGCTGTGCGACCACCATCTAACAAAGTGGCTGCAATGCCGGAAGATGCCTTTCAGTTCTCAAAATATTCAGCCTTATTCCGGTTGTCGTTGTCGTAATCGATCAAGTCGTTTTTTGTAAGAGATTAAAGAACACTGGTTGTGTGTTACTTTAATTAACTTAAATTTGCAAAATTTTCATGCGCGAAAAAATACATGTTTCGAAATGAAAGACTAAAATCGAATTGTAATGAATTTAAAAACTAATTGAATTTCAGTTTTTCAAAATATTAAGTCAAATTCGAAAAATCCTTCCGTACTCAAATCGATCCGAAGCAGTATTTATAGCACGGTGAGTACGGATTTTCTTGAATCAAGTACAGAAAGATTGATTCAAGTACGGATTTTCAATCTCACAATTCTTTAATTATCCATATTTAATCCCGATTTCGTACTTGAAATAATCCGAAAATGAAATTGATTTAAGTAAAACTAAGATTGAATCAATCTCAAAATGCGCTTGATTCAAGTATTATAAAGTTGATTTCAATCCGAATTAGAAAGAAAAAATTATTATGATTGATTTACTTACTCGTATTAAACCTTACATAATGATAAAACACCAACATCATGCCCTATATGGGTTTTACTTTAGAAATCTTATGTACATATCTAACCAAAAATATAAACTTAATGAGAAGCAAGAGTTTGAATTTACTTTTTAACCCTTCGTGGCTCACATGAGTCTGGCCAGACCTTTTTTCAATGTGGATAGAAAATCAAAATATGCGTAAGACGGAGGGTTAAACACAACGAAAAGTTCAATATTTTATTTACTTGATTTAAGAATTTTATACTTATTTTAAGAAATTCCGGGATTGGTTTTGGAAAAAAAAATAAAGAAATTGTAGTTACATTAAAAAAATTGTAAAGTGCCACAAAATCTATGTAAAAAAATATTAATTTTTTTTTATTGTTGTGAAAGTGGTGCTGTATTATTTTATGATTACTTCTAAACTTATTATGATTAACATGATAATAATATGTTTACTTCTTAACTTTTTATGATTAACAGGATAAAAATATGATTTAGGGAAAAATATTATGATGTAATATTACGAATATATTTTGTCATAATATGATTCGATAATAATCGTAATATGGTGACTACAATCATGAATCTTATCATAATTTGTTGCTCTAAGAATATGTTTAACACAACCATGCTTTTTCTTTGCGTGACTCCAGCGTTAATTGGCTGAAGAGAAATTAAAAAAACGCCTTCTTTAATAACACAGTGTGGCGGCGATGCGCCAGCCTGTATACTTGCAACGCGAACTGAAACTAGACAATTGGTAGAGCAAATCTGGCAAAGGGTTTTGAAAAGTAAGGTTTTCTAAGGCCAAAAAATCGTGCAATGTAGGCATAACGGTGTTTCGAAAAATTCAAAAATGTCAACGCCCGGAATTTCGAAAATCCATTTTACATACATTGCACGATTTTTTTGGTCTTAGAAGACCCCTGGTGAAATTTAATGCAGAAAATATTCGTCGAAGATTTCAACCCTCTTAAGTGCCGTTTTAGTATACTTTTGTGTGGAAGTAAAATAAAGAACAAAAATTACCTCTTAAAATGCGTGTTAGAGGGTTAATGTATTCTAAGCAAAGAATCGCCATACAATTCTACTGAATACATCTGAAATATTATTTTAGCTCAGAAGTACATTTAGTATATTTTTCTTTTGAGTTATACAAAACGCCTTTTCAAAAAATTCAAAAACTTTAAGGGCCGATATTTCGGGAAACCGAGCTAACTTTTCAAAGCCCTTTGGCAAATTTGCCCTACCAATAGTCTTGTTTCATTTCGCGTGGCAAGTATCGAGGCTGGTTTTTTTTTTTGTTGCACAGTGTAATTACTTTTCGACCGACTTAGTGACTTTTAAAAAACTTGTGTATGTTTTCTTTTATTTTTAACTTCAATTTATGTAATAAGCCTCATGCCACTCTTTATATAAATCTTGAGAAACATCGATGAAAACTCAAAGCAATATTATCTTTGTTCAAAAGCTTTTCTGACGATGTTTACTAGTCTATGGGTTTGTTCAATTGTGCTGTGTTTTCTTCTAAAACCGAATTGATGGTGTGGAATACATATATTTTCATTTATAATCGGGGTTAGTTTGGACCCTTATAGATTCTCAAATAGCTTTGATATATTAGATAATATGCTAAAAGTCCTATATGACTCAACCGTTGTGTGATATTTTTTCCTGGTAACTTAACTGCTATATCGTGAGATATATTTCGGGTAAATACGTTTTTCAAAGGATTAACAAACGGATTTCATTTTTCAATATAATTTCTTGAACAATTTCCATTCAAGTTTATTAAATGCAGGTTTGGTGATAACCAGGGAAACTACAAAATGCGTTTTATGCGCATTTAATATGCAGCAAAAATTCGAAAATATGCCCACAAAATTGTTAAAAATATGCCAAAAAAAATTAAAAATTGCTCATTTAAAAACAAAATATTCAACATTTGCATTTAAAAAAAAAAAACAATACTAAAATTATAATCGGTAAAGCTTAAACTCCATAGTATTAACAGATTAATTCGAAAAGAATTTTATCTCCTGTAACATAGTTTTTGGCGAATTCTATCTTAATGTCAACATAATTAAATGGCTTACGTACACAAAGAGTCTAATTTGGAAAGAAGTTTTTATGGGGAATATATTAAATTAAAGACCGATTTTCACTTTTTACGTAGACTTCGTCCTTGGTACAATTTACAGACACAATTTAAATGTATTTACCAAATTTAATAAAATTATGTACAAAATTGCAACTTGTACTTTGCGCACAAGTTAAACAAGGACAGACAACCAGCGAGAGGGACAAACGGGCATCGTTTAATCACTTAAAAAAGTGATTCTCAGTCGATCGGTACTAAAAGATTGGTTCAGATTTATATGTGTTGCACACACCGCCTAAAACGTATGTTTATTATTGCTTTTTCCTTAATTTTAGCTTTTATGTCAAATTTGGAAATGTAAAATAAAATTATCTTTAATGACAACCTGCTTTGTCTTCAGTCTAGAGTAAAAATTAAAAGTGGATGGTAAAATATGCCAAAATATGCAGTAACAAATCGATGCCAAAATTCATAAAAAGCTCTAGAACGGATAGATATATTATTTCTGCCTTCATTGATCGCAAAAGCAAAAACATGCAGTTGGATATTTGTGGTTTCCCTGGTGATAACTAGTCTTCTAAGACTTGTAATAAAATGTATGAAAAAAAATTTTAGCAGAAGCTTTTAATTTCACTTTAGGAAATGGTGTAAAATTATAAAATGTACTCTATAACTATGTGCAAACTTTATTAGTCTTATTAATAAATCGGTATATAAAGTATAATATTTTTTCTTTTCTAAATATTTATTCTTGTTTTTCTTTTCTTTTCTTACAGCAACTCAACTTTTGTTTTTATCAATCTGCCAACAAAAAATAAAAATTGCAAAGAAAAAAGTATTCAAAGTAAAACATTAATAACAATAAATAAATAAATTAAATACAAATTAAAAAAAAAATAAGTTCGCTTTACAAAATAGTATCATTAAAATATTTTAAAAGGAAATATTTTCAAAACCTCACATGTTTTTTTATCGTTGTTATTTAAAGGTGGGGTTGGAGTTTTAAAATAAATAAGTATTTAAAATAAGTGCCAATTAATGAACCAACAAACGAGTGTTAAACTTAAAAGTGCAAAACTGTATTAAGTCATATTTTCTAACAATGTTTTAGTTTAATGCAACCTAAACAAAAAAAAGCACTCAAAACTGCCTGACTGAGCTGCAACCAGCAGAATTAGGAAATAATTATTCCTGGAAAAACTTGTTTAATTTTTTTCTTGATACGTAAATAGGCAAAAAAGTGCAATTATTTCAAAATTTCTATTTCAATAGTCGTCCACTTGTCAAAATGGGCTTTTCAACGGCCCTTCAGGGCCGTGCTGCTCACGAGGCGCTAATTGTACGCCAGGATGCCGAACTACGTTTAATGGAAATTATGAAACGTACCATGCAGTTGAAGGCGAAATACGACAAAGAATATGCCATTGGTTTGATCGCAGTGACACAGCAGGGTTTAAAAATTGATCGAGCTGATGAAATGCAAGGTAAGTTAAATGTTAATGTTGTATTAGAAATAATATGGTGAATTAAAAAAAAAAAAAAAGAAAAATTTGAAACTTACAGTTGTGTTTTTGCCTTTAAGTCGTTTTATTTCTTAATACTATCTGCGTTTTCATTTTATTAGTTTTTGTTGTAAAAACCCGTTTTAAATGTTGCATTTAGTTGATTTTTTTTTTAAATTTATTGCCCCAATACTTCTTTAAGAATTGCAGATTCTTACCTGGAAATAGTTCATAATAAATGACCGTTTTCCACTATCGCACAAGTCTTAAGTATTTTGGCGAAAATACTTCTCTGATCAAATTATTGTTTGAAAATTGTCTAAAAACAATAAAAACTTATCATTACAGGGTTGTATTTTGCTCAAAAAACGTAAGACTTGTGTGATAGTGTAAAGTACCCTTTAATTGAACCAATCAATGTTCTTTTAAATTTTTATTTCCAGTTAAATTTGTTTTTGTTCTACTTATAATTTTGTGGAGAGTTATAATTTTTAAATCCTACAGATTTTAGCTCAGAAGCAATATAATGACCAGTTGACGGTTAAAAAATATTTAGTTTATTAAAGTTTGATGCGATGGTTCTGAAACCAAATACAGTGAAAGCTTCTGCAGACCGAACGCCGACCGCTTGCGTAATTTACCGCTGACGGATATGTTCTCTTACGCGATCGTTGGATTTATTGCGTCAATAGAGATCTAAGTAAACCATTAAACTTTGATAACGTCCGCTTAAGGGTGCTGTCCGATTGAAATATAAAAGTTTTTCCTATTTTAATTTCTGTATGTCTTATCGCGTAGCGCATAATTGTGCGATAATCTTTTTTGAGTGCCCCGGTAGGCTAGCTGGTAGCGACCCAGTAAAAAATTTTAAGGTTTTCGGAAGCAAGAAAAGTACAAGAGCGCTGATATATGCGCTGGCTATTACAAACTACTTAGAAGCAACAGGGAAGCGAATACCATTGAAGTCAATTTTTATTATAAGTAAATGAAAATTATTTAATAGCTTCGCATAATCCCTTATAAGTAAGCAGGTTGTAAGGGAGTAGTTGAAATGATTATTTAAAAGAAAAAATTTACGACCAAAGTTCAAAGTGCTTCCGTTAACCCCTTACATGGAAGCACGTTGTATTGCAATGATTTCAAAATGTGTTTACGATTATTCCCGACATATAATCGAAAATAACAGATGCTTAAAATTACTTCTTTTTTATTACGCAATCAGTCGGCAAACTGTTTTTGAGCAGAGAGGACGCAAGCAAATTTTTGTGTGGTCAATTACAAGATTTGTTGTTGTTTTCTTTTTAATTTGCGTACAGTTTCGTTCTATTTTAAAAATTACATATTAACTGAGTTGTGTGTTTGTTTTGCTTTTTGTTCTTTTACATAAGTTTTTGTGTTGCGCTTCTTGTATACAGTATAGAAGCAATTAATCAAAGGTATGAAAGCTGCGATTTTTGGAAGCTTTTCCTTCACGGAATAATGTAAGCCATGAAAAACGCAGTGATTTTACAAAAGAGTAGTGCTTCCAAGTGGGAATTCGCCATATAAAAATCATGCCTCTTCTAAGCAGGTTTGTAAGGGGGAATTGTGCTTCTCTCCCTTACAAACCTGCTTACCAGTAAGCACCATTTTTTACTGGGGAGCTAGTTTACCAGCGCGGGGGTTGCGGGTTCGATTCCCGCCAGAGACTCTGGTTTCTTTCCTGCAGACAAGCATAGAGCTTCGCGGGATAAGCTTAGGAAATTAAAAAAAAAGTACCATTAGTGCTTCGCAAAATGATTAATTTTTTTATTGGGTTAGCAGAACTATTTTGCTGGGTAGGTATAGTAACATAGACGAAAAAAATTTGGCGCTGTACACAAGAGACATCAGGACGATCGCTAGATCCAAACAGATTTCTTTCCTCTTCGTCTTTCCAAAAGCGTTGTAAAGAAATTGGGCTAAAAAAATCCCCCGGCGATATGCTGCACCTCTCAGGGGGCGAAGTAGACCATCTTAAGAAACTTCGAACTCTTGATGTTACATCTACTGGGAAAAATAACAGGTGCATGCTACCTGGGATGCGAAAAACATTCAAATGACAGAACTCATCAAGTTTTCGGATTTCCTGAGTTCTGATTGTTCACCAGGGTACTTTCTCCTTCTGTTGCTACGGGACGCAATGAGCAGACACCGGTCTGACTATTGGTTGAGAAGGATGATTATCTTTGCAGAAGCCTTTCTTTGCTAATGGAAGGTTCAGTGAATTGTTCGCCGTCTAATGGTGAAGTGCCTTATTCAATTTGCGAACTCACAATAGCGAAGAGCAACTTTTTTAAAGAAAAGATACTAACGGAAATCACGTAGTGGGTGTGCTTCATACCAAAACCGCAGAGGAAGATTTTCACATGGAGGGCTGATTTTTTACCCTTGTGGAAACGTTAGTCCGGTAGAGGTCCCCTAGGGGCTGTTGCTATTCCACAGATGCTATTAGATTTAAATACAGCAGTGGAGTTTAGATAACTCCTAAACAAGAGGAACACACGGAGTCATTTGGTAAAGATTAGGCCATATGGCAGGTGCTGATGTAAATATGTTTCTACATTTGTTTCTAAGTCATAGAGGTAAAAAAAAACGTCATACTTTAACGATAACAATATATACGTATATGGTAATATCTTTTGCTCTAATTTGTTTTCGTTATTTGTAAATGTAAGTTAAGCGAACCAAATCTTCGTTCGAAATCGACGAACAGACCATTACAACTTTGCTCTCAGCGAATTGACAAGCATTTTGTTTTAGAGAATGAGCTGTGCTTTCTAATCGGTAACTCAAAGATGATCGACTGAAAATTACTGTTGGCACGATGTAATACTTCAAAACTCTTATCGGTAAGACGTAAGGCTAGTTGGTAGTGAGCTAGTCTATCAGCGCCGGGGTTGCGGGTTCGATTCCCGCCAGAGACGCTGGTTTCTTTCCTGCAGACAACCGTACAGTTTCGCGGGATTAGCTAAGCAAAAAATATCATATCATGCTGTCCTGCTGTTGGCAAAGATCACGTAAGGGTTCTTAAACTTATTTGCATTCTATTGAACAGAGCTTTTGTATTCTAGTCGATTAGCATTGAATTTAATTTCAAAACAAATAATCAAACCTTTTGGCTCTGAGATAATATTGCTAAACTACTTTTAAAGGTTTAGAGACTCGTTTAATTCTACCTAAAACTAAATGAGTTTGACACCAAAGATCTTGAACGATAAAAGTTATCAATGTCAAAATTGCTTCTCCGACGTATTTTTATTTTTTAGTTCATTTTTATAAAAAGCTGTTTTATCATTGCTTCTGACTGTTCTTTATAAATTTAATTAACTATATTTTGCATTTCTTTTTTTTTAATCAACATGTGTTTTTTCTTATTGTTTATTGTTGGGAATACCCTCCAAAAAGTCATCCTCATTTAAAGTTTAAATGACGTCAATTTAACATTTTCTTATCATCATTTTAAACAAGACTTTTCATTGTTTCCATAATTTCCTAAAAAAGAACATAAGAAAATAAATAACATGTTAAATACAAGTATCTGTAGCGTTTTTATTCCCTTTACTACTATCGGTAAATGAGGGTATACTCAGTTTGTCATCCCGTGTGAAACTTTTTTAAAATTCTAAAGGCCCAACCATAATATGCATAACTTTGCTAAACCTACAGTCAAAAATTAACAAAAAAGTTAACAAAGAACATTTGATTCCGTACGGAATGTGCGATCAGTTTCGTACTTTACTAAAGCAAATGACAGTTTCTGAAACATAACCAGAAGTTTCCTTAAGTTCAATATGGTTTGACTCGTATGATTTTTATTTTTTTAAATTTCCTAAGCTAATCCCGCCAAGCTCTTTGCTTGTCTGCTGGAAAGAAACCGGCGCTGATAGATTAGCTCACTACCAACTAGCATACCGGGGCACTCATTCGTACGTTTGCTTGAGCTAACTTAAGTGCATTATGGTTGGGCCTTAAGACCCAAAACAAGTTTATGTGTATATTCTGGTTTCTTGAGTAACTCTATGACGATTTAGCCATGTAAGCCTGCCTGTATTTTGAAATCATTCCCACTCTCGAACGACTCGAAAAAAAGAACAATTTTGTCGACAAATTTGGGATACTACCAAATTCTGTGGAGATCGATCCATAAATGAGGCTATCAGCGCAGAAGTGGTGTAGCCAACAATTTAATTTGGTTACGGTTCTGGTGAAAGATATGTTCTTTGAACTGTTCTTTACAGTGCAATAGTCGAGTAAGCCAACTGTGTTGTATCAAAAACAGATGGCGCGAGAAAAATAGTTTTTGCACGGGCCGTTACAACCAAGTACTATAGTGCAAGAGTAGTGGTAACTCCTCATTATCTTATAATAAGTAGTCTGAGGTGACACCAATTCTGCACTAATAGCCTCAAATTACAATAGGCTCCATATAAAATACTTAAGTTCGCCTTAAAACGTAACGCATAATGCTTATGTGCTGAAATTTTGTTTTTTAATACTAGAAGTCGTAGCACCGAACTTTGAGAAGAAAGGTTCATAATTTACCAGAGGTCAAATGTAAAAACCCCACCTAAAAAATTTGTTTAATATAAGACCAAAACGAATCCTGATATTTTATTGATAATAAAACTTTGTAACAAATGGCCCATAACACATGGCCGCAGGAAATTCAATCCCAGAATTCTTAAACCAATTAAATTCTTAAACCAATTAACCAGTGTGACCACAATTGAAAAAAAATTGGATTCTAAATGGGGATTAAAACAATGCTAAAAATGCTAAAAATAAAATTTGAAAATGCTAAAAAAAATGCTAAATTTTCTTAAATAATTGTATCATTTTAATGAATGAATTATACATTAATTTACCTGAAAATATTATATTTCTTTAAAATAAAATGAAGTTTATATAAAAAAAAATTATATACATATATAGATTTATTTAATAAAAACAATTCAGTAGTTTGATAAAAGTTAGCGATTTTTTAACCAAAAAAAAGAAAAGCAAAAGTCCCTATCTACAAAATATTACATGGTAAACGCTTAAAGCCCTAACCTTCAGTTTGCCGAATATGCTACATTGTCAACTATCAAACAAACTGTTAAGGCGCAACCATAATGTGCTTAAGTTGGCTTAAGCAAATGTGCGAATAAATGTAAATCATATGAGGCAAACCATATTGAACTGAAAGAAAATTTTTGTTAAGTTTTATGAAACTGATTCCGTACGGAATCAAATGTTTTTTGATTTTGTTTTTGCTTTTTTAAATACATTTAAGAGACTTTTTGTTAATTTTGACATTAGGTTAAGCAAGGCTATGCATATTATGGTTGGGCCTTTAGGTTTTACAAGAAAAGTAAAAGAAATTATATACAGTTTAAGGCGATTAATAAATTTATCATTTTAAATAGTTTCTTGTAAAATTTTAAAAATGTTAGATGTTAATAATTGCTTAAGTCGAAATTTCGTGTTTTGAGATATTAAGGGTTTTGTCTAAAATTAATTGTGTGTTGTATTGTGAAAGTTAAAATATAAATGCAAATAGTTTTATTAATAATAACATTAAATACTTGAAATTTAGCAGCGTGAAGAAGATAATAAGAATATGCAATAAAATTAAAAAGCATTATTATTTATTGCCACAGATATTTATTATTAAATACAAAATTTAACATTTTTAATTTTTTCGAATTTATTCTATGAGCTAAATTTCAGTTATGTATTTTATAAAGCTTTTTGTAATAGTTCTATTCCTTCAATTTTTCAGAAATGACTTTATACACTACCAGACTATTATATGAAGGAATAGAACTATTACAAAAAGCTTTATAAAATACATAACTGAAATTTAGCTCATAGAATAAATTAAAAATGTTGAATATAATATAAAGTAACCTTCGGAAGGAAATAATTCCCAGTTTCTATACAAAATTTAAGTAAAAACAAAAATTATCATTCAAAACATAAAAGGCTATTTAACAGCATTTTCAGTAAATTTAATTACACCATTATATGAATAGTTTTCCTTAATTTCCAAAGTGTTGGTCAAAATACCATTTGAATATGATCTGTTTTCATCATACTTTGGTTCATCAATTCGCATGCATTCAGCTTATGCCATTGCTGTTCCAAAACCGTTATATCTTCAGTAGCAAAATCGACCATTTCATCTTTAATTTTTTTTGGTGTTTACAGGGTTGCTATTATTATACATTTGTATAAACGAATAAATATCAAAACAATTATACACAATTATAGAGATTAACAGAAGTGATAAGTTATATTGTGAAATAGCAACATATAAAATGTTTAAGATTAAAAATGCTAAATAATGCTAAAAAATGTTACAAAAATGCTGAAAATAATGCTAAATGCTATTTGAAAAATTCGCTGCTAAATCAAAATAAATAATGCTAAATTTAGCAGTGAAAATGCTAAAAGGGTCACACTGCAATTAACATAAAGATTGAACATTTCGTTGGTAGTGCCACTCTGAGAGTAAAATAACAAAGTGAGCGTTTTAATCTCATATATTCTTTATGCGAGCATACGCTTTTGTTTGTCAAAGTTGTTTGTAGATACTACAGCAACACCACACAAGTAGATCCAAAATGCTTGCTTTGTGTAGAAACAACAAAAGAAACAGAACAAGAAGATAAACATACATTCTTTGTATCTTTAAAGCCCGTTTAAACAACTTACGGATAGCTAAAGGTAGGATTTTATCGGCCGTATAAAAAGTGCTCCATTATTACAACTTTACTTTAACCTACCAGGTAGTATGAACCTTAATTTAGTTTATCGCTCACTTTAGGTTTAAGTAAGGTTTTAATAATGGAACACTTTTTATAAGGCCGGTTAAAGTCTATTTTTAGCTATCGGTAAGTTGTGAAAACTGGCCTTAAAAGTAAAATAAAAAGCAAAAGTTCCTATTGAGTTAAATATGTACTTGAAATTTTGTTTTATAATTGAAATTATGTTAGGTGTAAAACGGGTAAGAAATAAACCAATCATAATAATATACCCCTTCTGTCTCTGGAGTAAGTGCCTTAGGATAGAATCAATCTAATTTCACTTTCGGATTATATCAAGTAGAAATTCGTGATTAAATCAACATTAAAATATATATATATTCCTTTCTTTATAAAATTTACAACGTGGTAATTGCAAATTAGATAAAAGTTCACGAAGAACATAGGGCATCAACAAATTCTCTCCACTTTACTAGATCATTAGCTAGGATCTTTGCTTGGTTCCAAGTCACATTATGAGATTTGCATTCGTTTTTGATCATTCTTGTCCATGTGTTGCTGGGCCTTCCAGGATTTCTATGGCCCTGTGGATTCCAGTCTAATGCATGCCTTGCGATTTCGTCAGGTGGCATTCTTAGGATTTCGTACTCGATTGGTTTGCAGTTAGCCATTAAGAGCAGTTGTTCATTGGTTACCCAGTTTGGCCAGAAAATTCGCAAAACTTGTTTGAGACATTTATCTATGCAGGGAATAGAATGCGGTCCGGGATTTGTTGATTCTGTCAGTAACTTTAAAATACACCCGCTTAATTGTTTCGCAAAATAAGACCGAAATGCAAAAATCAAGAGGAAATGTTTCGGTTAATTGTTTCCGTCTACTTAATGTATTTTTGCCTCCACAAACGTAAAAAATTTATTTTGCGGCAAAAAAGATTGTTCGATGAACGTACCTGATTTTTACTTTGTTTCAAACAACCTAAGCCATTTTTAACTTAGTACATAAAGAAATTAGTTTTATTTTCTTTCTACACATGGGTGTTTCGCTTTATTGCACATCTTGCTCAATTAAGCGATTTTCGATTTAATTGCGTCGGCGATTCAATTAACCGAGCACTGCTTAATTGAGTTCCCGTTTAATTGCGTCAAAAGTCGTGCATTTTTAGAAACTCAATTAAGCGGAAATAACCTTGAATCAAGCGCATTATGAGATTGATTCAATCTTATCTTTACCTTAATTTATCTCCCTTTTGGATAATTCCAAGTACGAATTCGGGATTTTATATGGATAAGTTAAGTATTTCGCACTTGTGTAATACGTACTTGAATCAATATTTCTGTACATGATTCAAGAAAATCCGTACTAACCGTACCGTTGATACCGCTTCGGATTGATTTAAGTACGAATGGACTGATTTTCTTTTCAGTGTGTGCACCAAATTTCATCAATTTATTTAAAAATTGCTACCTGTACTTTGCGTACGAGGTTTACATGGACAGCTGGACAGACATAGTAAGATCATTTTAATAAGTGATTCTTAGTCGATCTCTCTTAAAGGTGGGTCTTCTAGGACCAATATTTTAAGGTGTTGCAAACATCAGCACAAACGCAATATATTCTCTCCACTATTGTGATGTGGGTACAAAAACTAAAATAAATAACTGATTTTTCAACTTAACACAGATACCAAATAACTTTTAGTAAATATTGTTTAATATTTAACAAGTAGAAAACGGATACAAATTTAATATTTGAATTTTAATCTTTCCTAGACAGTCAAACTATTTTCCCCTAATGATACTTTTTTTTTTTAAAGTAACTATCTAATCTATTGTCTAACCATAACCTTTGTCAATTTGAAAAATAGTTTTTTTTTTTATTTTTTGTTGAACCTAAACGTTGTCATCTTCTATTTTCTTTTATTTCTTATTTTCCTTCTATAATCTTAAATGTGTTTTTTGTTTTCTTTTGGCGGTCTATTGATTGAAAATAGACTACAAAAAAATACAATATATTGATGTAATTTTTCAAGTTTTTGGTTTTTAGTTTGGTAAATTTGTTGAGAATAAAAAAAAAACAGGTATCGAAAATTCAAGGCCAATTATTAGATTTTGTTTATGGTAAAAAGTGTTTTTAAAAAATAAAACGTAATTCATTATTTAATCTTCTTATTGTTTAGAGAAATGGTCAGTTTCACAACTGTTAAAAAGAAAATTGTTTTAAAAATAAAATTTTACAATTTGTCTTCTTATTGTTTGAGATTTCAAAATGATAGACTGCCAACAGAAAAAAAAAATACATCGGTTCATACATACATATGAAAAATTTCTTCTTATTAATTAATGTTTATCGTAAATAGTTCAATAATAAAAAAAACGTCATTTTGTGAAAGTGTTTGTAAAGCTATTTTCACACCAATCGAAAATTTGACGCCATACACGTAACCACTAGTTTTATTAAAAAGTTTTTTGCTTTTGCAAATTGTTTGCAAGATCAGACATCATTTAACAGTTTCTAAATAACATCATACAAAAATCTTCTTACAAATAAAAAATCAATAAAAATGGTTAAAAATAAAGCTAAAATTTTATAAATTTTCAGTTCAGGCTTAAGTAACATTATGTTTAAGGGGCTTTTGTTAAAAGGCAGGGACCGAAAATAACAGTTATATTGGAATTTTAAAACAAAAACAGGATATAGAAATAAATGTCGAAAAACTGATTCAAGTATACCATATTGTTCCTCATGCACTTGTCAATAATAAAATATATTGATTTTTATAATTTTGATTTTTATATTTTCGATAAAACTTAACTGTTATTTTTTGATTTTTATTTTTTTGAACAAAAATAACTATTATTTTTTGATCAAAAATATCAGTTATTTTTTGATTTTTATTTTTTTGAACAAAAATAACTGTTATTAATTGAATTTTATTTTTCCGAGCAAAAATAAAAGTTATTCTCAAAATAAATGTACGTGATTTAATAATTAAGTTGACTTTAAATTTTTATTTTAGTGTGTAATTATCATAGGAATTCCTTATGCACATTACAATAATTATTAAAGTCATCTAAATTATTAAAACACGTACATTTTTTTAGAGAATAACTTTTATTTTTGCTCGAAAAAATAAAAATCAAATAATAACAGTTATTTTTGTTCAAAAAAATAAAAATCAAATAATAACAGTTATTTTTGTTCAAAAAAATAAAAATCAAAAAATAACTGTTATTTTTGATCGAAAAAATAAAAATCAAAAAATAACAGTTATTTTTGTTCAAAAAAATAAAAATCAAATAATAACAGTTATTTTTGTTCAAAAAAATAAAAATCAAAAAATAACTGTTATTTTTGATCGAAAATATAAAAATCAAAAAATAACAGTTATTTTTGTTCAAAAAAATAAAAATCAAATAATAACAGTTATTTTTGTTCAAAAAAATAAAAATCAAAAAATAACTGTTATTTTTGATCGAAAAAATAAAAATCAAAAAATAACAGTTATTTTTGTTCAAAAAAATAAAAATCAAATAATAACAGTTATTTTTGTTCAAAAAAAATAAAAATCAAAAAATAACTGTTATTTTTGATCGAAAAAATAAAAATCAAAAAATAACTTTTATTTTTGCTCGAAAAAATAATAATCAAATAATAACAGTTATTTTTGTTCAAAAAAATAAAAATCAAAAAATAACTGTTATTTTTGATCGAAAATATAAAAATCAAAAAATAACAGTTATTTTTGTTCCAAAAAATAATAATCAAAAAAATAACTGTTTTCATCTGAGTTTTATGAAAAAAGGCATAACTGTACGGTCCCTGTTAAAAAGTCTATATATTTTCTATATTTTCCACGTCAAATCATTTGTATTCAACAAATAATAATGTAATTTCTGGGGAATTTTTTTGAATAAACATGAAAGTATAGTGGGTCAAGCCCGACCATATGATACCCTACACGACAGTATATAAAAACCATTTTTGCTAGTGTACCTTATTTGGGATCCATGGGCAATCATGGCAACCCCACTTCCCCATAAATAAAATTATGTTATGAGGTTAAGATTCATGTGAAAGTTCCTTGTTCCGAATATTCACCCTTAATGTGTTTGGCGTGTTTAACATACGCCTACGACTGTTTGGTAATAGATTAAAGGATAAAGGTTCACGTTCTCTTTAATCTATTACCAAACAGTCGAAGGCGTATTTTAGATACGCCAAACCCAATAAGGGTGATTATTTAAATAAATTCATCTATATGAGACTATAGAATTGAGGTTTATATGGGACATATGATTAATTTTGGACCTACTACGACAAAATTTTTTCATGACAGAGGAGGTAAAACTTATCATCGACAATTTTTATGTTAATACTAACATTCATAAGGAAGTTATCGAATTAAAAGCTATTTTCGTGAGAAGTATTTGGACGATTCTATTCTAGACAACTTTTAACATCAATTTTCAAATCACACTAGTTGACTCTTTGATGCCAATTTAAAGTAAAATATCTATATTTTATAATAATATAAGTTTTTTAGACGTAAGCTTAAATATAAATTTGCTGTGCACTTCGAATCATTAAGATTCATAGGTTTGGCGCGAACAGAAAATTCATTGCATGTTGCACCCGTCATGGCTTAAAGAGCAAATTTCTTATTATTGGATTATATTTCTCTACGATGTTTGATTTGATAATCATTGTCTGATATCTCATATTTTACAATAAAAAAGAATAATACAATAAAAGTTTAAAAATTAACAGAGTTTTGTGTTTTTGTGGTATGATCTTATGAATGTGGGCCGATTTGGTTGCACCCGTCATGCACTTTAAAGCTCTCTCGTGGCTATTAGATCGTTTCACATAAATTCTTGTAAATAGATAACAATAGTTTATAAAAAAATTTTACCCCTTCTAGAAATAACTTAATTGCAAATGTGTTTCTTTCTATTGGTAAAAGAGGTTTAAAGCTTCTAAATGTTGCACCCGTCAGAATAGAATCGCTTTGGTCGGATATGGACCGATTCCAATTAAATTTGGTTAGATGATTTTGATTGCAATAAAATAAGTTTTTACCAAATTAAACCTAAATATGTATCAACATAATAATATTGTTTATGGGCCCAAAGACCCTTTACCGAAAAGAACCTTTTAAGGCAGAATTATTCTTTACTTTCTGTTTCTGTTCCGTGCCGTTCTGTTATGAAATTGTAATAGTTACTTTTTCCGTAGTAACTTATCAGCCATTTATGATAAATTTATTAGTTTTGCACCGTTAATTGCTTTAATTTAATAACTTTTATTCACATAAATATGAAAAAATTAAATTTTATGAATTCTTAAAATCAAAAAACAGTTTATTTCAATGTAAATATGTATTTTTTATTATTTATTTTGCTGTCACTTACAAATACTTAGCATGTTTTTGATTTTAACAAACTGAACCGCAACAGAACAGAAAAACTTATCAATTTCATAAGTTTTTTAATAACAAAAACAAGTCAGCTGATTCGTAACAGAACAGAAAGTAAAGACTAATTCTGCCTTTACACTTAACAATTTGTTATTAAAAAAAACTTTTAAAATATTCCCAAAAAAAAAAAAATCTAATTAAAATAAGTAAGTAGTAAAAAACCTTTTTAAAAAACAAGCTTTTATTCGAATGCGCTAAAAAGAAAAACAGAATTTTTTGCTTCAAAAATTTTACTAGCAACTAATAACGACATTACACAATTTATATGATATAAAAGCTTATCGCGAGATTTAAGTACTTGTATTTACTTAGTTTGAAAATGTTTATAGTTAAAATCAAGTTAGTTTACTTCTTTTGCTGCACAAGTAAATTTTGCGACAAGCTTTTATAGCATATAAATTGTGTAATGTCGTTATAAGTTGCTAGTTAAAGTTTTAAAGCAAAAAATTATTTTATTTTTTATTTTTTAAAAAGTTTTTTTACTTTTAATTTATTTTTTACTTTTGAGCGCATTTAAATAATAGTTATTTTTAAAAAAAGAATTTAAAGCATTTAAAACTTAGTTTTCGAGTTAGCAAGAATTTTAGCAAGTCCTTGCAGTTGATACGCATATTGTAGGAGTGCATTAAAAGTAATTAGTCCACCCTCTTGTTTGTGCCGCCATATTGGATTAAGACTGACTACTTAATATTTCGAGATATTCCTAGCAAGTCCTTTCATTTGATATGGGTTCTCCAGCTTCTCCAGTTGTAGCAGATATAGTTATGGAGGAGCTTCTAGATACTTGTATTAGAGGATTAACTACTAAACCAAAAATTATAACAAAATATGTAGATGATCTATTTTGTATTATTTCAGAATGTGAAATAGAAAACATGTTGAACATATTTAACTCCTTTCACCAGGATATTAAATTTACCATTGAAAAGGAATGTGATCTTAAGCTTCCAAATTGAGACTCATTAATTATAAGAAAGGGGAATATGTTATTAGTAGATTGGTACCAGAAGCCAATTTCTTCAGGAAGAATTATTAATTATTATTCAAAACATCCGAGAAGAGTTATTATAAATACTGCCAAAAATCTTATAGATAAAGTTTTAAATATTAGCGATATAGTTTTTCATAGAAAAAATAAAATAAAAATCAAAAATATTTTAGAGGATAATAATTTCCCAGGAGAATTGATTGAACAGTACGAAGGACATAGGAAAGGTAGTGGGAATACGGTTACTGAACCTAAGGTTTATAAGTCTTTAACTTATGTACCATTTCTGAACGACTGGAAAACTCTAATGTTTATGACATTAATAATTATAGGATGGCTCATAGGACATATAATACATTAGATAGATTATTTAGTAAAATGAAAGATAGAACAGAGAAATTAGATAGATTTATGGCCATTTTCTCATTAGGCGATTATCTTTTTTCCCAACGAAAAACTGCACATTAAAGAAATTTGGTTTTCTCAATGTCTCATTTGCTTCGTTTTAATCGCAAAGCTAACCGGCACTCTTTTGCCAATTATTTATTTTCCTTTTATTTGCCGTACAGATAAATTCAATCAGCTGACTCCCATCTTTTATATGTATTTTGAGTGGCATTGCCAGCTGAAAACTTTGTTTTTTGTCGGTATATTGAGAAACCCAAAATCGTTAACGGACAGATTATCGGTCCAATAAATTTATGTTGACATTAAGTAACAGACAGCTTGTCGATACATTGATAAAATGGCCATTAATATTATTTATAAAATTCCCTGCAAGGGTAAGCATAATGAAATATGTAATAAGGTATATATAGGTACTACGAAATACAAATTAAAAACTAGACTAGCAGGAAATAGATCTGATCAAAAATACAAAAATATATCTTCTCAAAAAACTGCATTGTCTTCACATTGTGCCAATTTTAGACATACACCAGATTTCGAAAATACATACAACAGTTTTAAGTACAGAAACAAACTACAAACGACGCTTCATGCTAGAAATGTTACAAATAATCAACACACCAATAGAACAAATAATTAATTTTAAAACCGATACAGACAATGTAGCTCAAAATTACAGACATTTAATTTATACGAATAAGTTAAGAAAAATGTAATAGAATAATTTTGTTTCCAGTGTATTACTTTTATTATTTATTTTTCATGTTGTCAATTATTGTTATTTAATTTAAATTTTTTTTTTTAAAAAATTTGTTTAAAATTTATAAACCTAAGAACCCTGAAGAAGCTATCCATTGTGGCAGGGAAGTATTGAATATATAATAAATTAATATATTTTTCTTAACCTGACCTTGAGCTTGACATAAAAACAAGAAGAAATAAAATTAAAATGTCGAAGAAAATAGACTAAATAATATGTTAGATATGTTACAGCGTTTCAACTTGTTCGGGGCCATACAACTTGAACAAGCGTATAGCAGAAACTTATTTGCGAAAATTCTAGGCAAAGCCTATCTAACACTCTTACCGTTCTATGTGTCAAAATTTAAACCAGTGGGTTGTGTTTTTTCGATTATAATTTTTTTTTGATAATTTATGGTATACTAGTTGAACCTTGTAGGGCTTTAAAGCAAAATCTTTACGCAAAATTAGCCAAACTGTTGAAAACGTCAAGGATTTGAACACTGCAGTAGAGGATGGAATGCTTTAACATAAAAGAACCAACCGAACACGCTTTGGTGTAAGCACTATTTGAAGCGAGCTAGTAATTGATTTAAATTTACTGAGTAAATTCTTATTGGCGGTCTCAGAAGGCCAATAAGATATGTTTACCGAAACGTAGCTTTTACTGAATTGCCATCTTTATAGTAGATTTTTTATATTTTAGTGCAATTTTCGAGCAAAAATTAGGTCGTTGAAACAGCAGACGAAGCTCGCAAAATTTTAAATATGACCTTACCTCTCAATGATTGGGCAATAAGGCCATTATGGCTTTATCTCCCATTCAATTGAGCAATAATTCCATATTGGCCTTATCTACCATGGTTTTAAAGCCCCCCTGCAATTTTGGAGATAATTTGATAAAATTTGGGAAATAGGTTCTTATTGGACCACGAGTGAAGATAGGGGGAAATTTCTTCCTCTCAGAAACTATCAAACCGATTTTAATGAAATTTAAAACATAGATAGAATCATATCTTTATGGACACAAAAGGGAAGCATTTTTAAAAAAATAGGACCACGAGGGGAGATAGGGTCAATTTCTGCCTCTCAAACCGATTTTAATGAAATTTAAAACGTAGATAGATCCATATCTATATGGACACAAAAGCTATACAGTTTTTAAAAAATAGGACCTCAAGGGGAGGTAGGGTGCAATTTCTGCCTCTCACAAACTTTCAAACCGATTTTAATGAAGTTTGTTAACATAGATAAATCCATATTTATATAGACATATAAGCATGATATGTTTTTTAATACTGTGGTGTAGGGTATCATATGGTCGGGCTTGACCAGCTATACTTTCTTACTTGATTACTTTCAAACAATATTGAATGTCGTAACTTGGCCCATGGACGAAGAATAGTTAGGACCTAAAATTTTTAAATTGTTAAACCTTAATATTTGGTATAGGTTCTTTTTTTGCTTTAGACGTTTAATGACCCCACTGTGCAGCATTATTTTTTTGACCAACCTATGGCATGAACAGTGTTTTTTTTTGTAAATTAAAGAGATTAATCTCACTACTCTTAATTATTTTTGCAGACCAATAAATATTAACTTTTAATGACAGTTAAAACAAATAAATATGTAAATAAAAACATTTTAAATTTTAAGCCATTTTAATACGCTGTCATATAAATTATGTTACAATGTCAATTTTATTAGTCACTTTATCTGTGAGTTTTAAAAGAAATCTGCAATGAATATTGCAACACGCAACTATTTGCAACAAATTGTAAAAAACATAATGTGTCATTTCTTTTGAAAAAACAATCGACTGTTTCGGCAGCAGAATTATCGTCATCATTTTATGAAACGCATAAAGAAATAATGCCTCATGAATGAATAGATACATAATAGATACTCAGGCCATGTAGCAAATGCAACTGCAAAAAATAGCATTTCGAACCAAATATAAAAAAAGGAAAAACATAAAAATAACTGTCTCCTAAAATGTTTAAAATAAATACAATTTAATCTGGACATTGCACACTTGCACAACACAGTTACCAGTCAAGTCACCATGTATGCGAAACATTTAATTCACACTTTCACTTTTGGTACTTACACTCGCATAATACCTCGCAACACAATAACAACAACAACAAACAGCGGATTTCATTCAGGCCAATGGACAGTGTCAATTCATTTAAACCGTAAACAATATGAATAATTCGAATAAATAAATTAATTAACATTGCAGACGACAGCCATCCAACCAACCAGCCATCATTAAATCAGGAGAGTAGAGTTTAAACCAGTAATTTAAATATTACATCACCATCATCATGCAATTATGTACACTGTTTTTAATTCAAGTGATGAAACTCCAACTCATACCTAAAAGAGTACTACTCATTTATACTTTTACTCGAATTGCAAATTACTTTAACATTAACCTTTTAATGTCAGTGATTATAATCGCATTTATAACGGTGAATTTGTATTCAGTTATTGTAATTTTTTTTTTTTTAATATTTAATTTAACAAATTTGCAACAAAAATGTTGTACAAAAAAATTGCATGTCTTGTAACCATTTACATTAAAAGATTCGCAACAGTTTTTTTTTAGTAATGTTTTCATTATAATTGAGGACTGAGATGAGTAGTAACGGAGCAAAAATTAAATTATAGCTCGTTTACGCTGCAACGAAATCTAGTACTTACGAGATTTCGAGCAAAATCTAGTTGTTTTTGACTATATTTTCCATACAAACCAAAATCTACTTCGTGACTAGTATTTAATGAAATCTTTTCTAACTAAATCTTGTAGTGCTTAGTTAGTGATACAACTACGTTTTTTTCATATAGCACTAGATCGACAGAAATTTAGATTGCTAAATATGTAGAAGACAATAAGCACCACAACCCAGAGGGTATTTTGTGCAGCCTCTTCGTCTCACACGCCTAGTGAAAGATCATTCATTTCAGCCGGGCTTATCAGTTGCCACCCAAAAATTTTCCGCCTGACAGTCCCCAAGACGGGCATCAGCAGAGCAGAAGTTCGAACGTTTTATCATCAATCCCACTAGATTTGCACAACCTGGTATTAACATAATCCATTAAAACTGGTGGTACCTAAGACCACAGTGCTCCGAAAATAGGCCAGCAAGTAGTCTTAGTTCATCCTGTTCAAAAATCACAATCTCCTAGACTGTCTCAACTTAGAAATGGATGTATATGTGTGAAAGAATTCACGCTCAGAATGTGACCGATAGAGACGCCGATGAACGGCTCAAGTCCTATAAATGGAAGTCGAGCACCTCTGTTTGCCAAGCAGTCAGCCAATTCATTGCCCACTTGGACCTTTTGACTGAATACCCAAAACAAATTCAAATCATTGTGTTTCCCAAGGTTGTTTAGAGATGCAAGACATTCCATAACTAACCTGGACTCAAAAGAAGATAGTGCTCTAAGAGCGGCCTGATCATCCGACATTATAGATAAACATAAGCATAATGTACGTCTATGTGTCAAAGAATAAACGCTCAGAATGTGACCGATAGGGACGCCGATGAACGGCTCAAGTCCTATAAATGGAAGTCGAGCGCCCCTGTTTGCCAAGTAGTCAGCCAATTCATTGCCCACATGGACCTTTTGACTGAATACCCAACACAAATTCAAATCATTGTGTTTCCCAAGGTTGTTTAGAGATGCAAGACATTCCATAACTAACCTGGACTCAAAAGAAGATAGTGCTCTAAGAGCGGCCTGATCATCCGACATTATAGATGTTTGCCAAGCAGTCAGCCCAATGCCCACATGGACCTTTAGACTGGATACCCAACAAAAATTCAAAGTTGTGTTTCGCAAGATTGTTTAGAGATGCAATACATTCCATAACTAACCTGGACTCCAAAGAAGATAGTGCTCAATGAGCGGCCTGATCATCCGACATTATAGATGTTTGCCAAGCAGTCAGCCAATTCATTGCCCACATGGACCTTATGACTGGATATCCAACACAAATTCAAATCATTGTGTTTCCAGAGATTGTTTAGAGACGCAATACATTCCATAACTAACCTGGACTCAAAAGAAGATAGTGCTCTAAGAGCGGCCTGATCATCCGACATTATAGATAATCATAAGCATAATGTACGTCTATGTGTGAAAGAATTAACGCTTAAAATGTGACCGATAGGGACTCCGATAAACGGCTAAGGTCCTGTAAATGAAAGTCGAGCGCCCCTGTTTGCTAAGCAGTCAGCCAATTCATTCCCACATGGACCTTTTGACTGGATACCCAACACAAATTTAAATCATTGTGTTTCCCATGATTGTTTAGAGATGCAAGACATTCCATAACTAACCTGAACTCAAAAGAAGTTAGCGGTCTAAGTGCGGCTTGGCCATCCGACATTAAATATTATCATAAGCCCTTTCTTTGCCCTCCTCCTCAGACATTCCCAAGCGCATAAGAGACATTTTCGTGACTCGTGTCAACGTAATCCACAATCATATATTATTAAGCTTTCAATATTGATGAATGTGGTTTGGAAATGTTTATTTTTTATTCAATTTAGATAACAAGAGTTCTAACGCTCAAATAGATTTTATACGAAATTTTATATATCTTACACAATCTTATATAATTTATATTAAAATTCCCTGACACAGATCTTGAAATAGGATACTTTTTTAAAGAAAAGACAGTCACAAAAAACATAAAACTCGTGTTTTGACTAGTAAATTTCGGTGTTGAAGGTCTCAAATCAAGTTGAAAATAGAGGGCGGTTTTAAAATTTGGTATCCGTGAGACAAATAAAAAATTGTTTAAGTAATTTTTTATAACAATTGCGATTTTATTGAACTGTGGGTTTTTAATAGAAATTTTTAAAATTTTTAAATTTGAGTTTATCAAATTTATTCTGTATTTAATTATTTTTATGAAGGAATTAATTTTACAACATGAAATTAAATTAAAAAAATTTCCAATAGAGTTAAAATTTTTTTTTTTAAATGGCGAAAAAACTTTTCTAAACAAAATTGTCTTTTAATGAGTTGATAAACAATGATCCCAAAAATTTAATCGATATCGTTTTATGGGACATTAGTATTGAAATTTTTTATCGCAAAAACGATCGTTAACTTTGAAAAATGGCTATCACCATTGAACACAGCGTACTCGTATTATCTTTGCTAGTAGGGTGCCCAGCTTTTAAAATTTGCAACTGGCACAGTGTTATCAACACATTAACAAACATGTGGTTAGTATCTTTTTGTTATAATTTGTTTATTTTTTTTATCGCATAAAAATAAACTTTATCTGTGTAACAAATTATAAAAAACGGCTCATACCCCCTGTCATTAAAATCGTAAGAAATGCTTTTTTTGCGTTTTTTTTTTGTAGTCTGTTTAATATTAAAAACATACTGGTGTTACTCAAAACTTAATAGAGTGTTACAATTATTACATGAACAAACACTTTGTTAAAGCCGGCTTATAACAAACAGTCTTGGGGTGAGAAAGTAGCAGTGAAAGAGGTGGGAGGAAAATAAACAAAATATGTATGTAGTTCGTTTGCGAAATTATAAATACGATTTTTGAGAAAGTCTTCTTTAATTTACTTTTTCAATTTGCATTGGTTCAAGGAAATCAAAAGGTTAAATTCTATTGGTATAAAATAATTATTTATAAAAGGCGGTCCAACCATAATACAAGATGTTAATTGAGAATCACACCTTAACGTCAAGATTTTTGCCCAACTTAATTTGACATTTCTTTGCTTAAGTGTTTGACAAATTCAGCTATGGACAGTTAAACAATTTTACAGCGCGTTAAGATTATTAAAGCCTTTTACGAAAATGGGCATTTACATCAAAATGCATTTCGTGCCCTTCGTGATTTTTTGGTCAGCATACTCAAACCGGCAGAATTGGAAATGTGGAATTAGGGATGAAACGATACGAGTAAATACAAGTACATATTCGATACTTTTATGTAAGTACCAAGTATTTTTGTAATCGATACTTAGCAACCGAGTAGCAAGTAGTATCGATAAAAAAATACTCGGTATCGGTCAAAAGTAATCGTTTCACTTTGGTATTGAAATTAATCTTAAATTTTTGATTATTTTCCAAAGCTGGAGCAGCAGTAACGGTATCAAGAAACCGTTTGACCAGTTAACGCCTATAAACCCAAATCGTCTAGGTCCATTTCCTCAATTCATGGCTATAGGAAGTCCGTTATCATCTCGCGATAGCGAACACCATTCACGGTAATTGCTTGGCCGACCTCATTTTCAAAGAAGTACGGCCCGATAACGCCGCCAGCCGCAGAACTAACTGGCCGAGCATGCACATTTGTTTTTCCATTTTCTCAGACCCGGTTGGCTGAAATTTGCGCACAATTCTCCCGATTGTGGAAACATTTGGTCGATTATGCTGATCAAAAAAATCACGATGTGCACGAAATGTATACTGATTGAACGCCCATTTTCGTAAAAGGCTTTAACAATCTTAACGCGCTGCTCAATTGTGTATCTCTCAATGGTAGAAGCTGTCAACTACTGAAACAAAGAAAGGTCAAATTAAGTTGCACAAAAAACTTGACGTTAAGGTGTGACTCACAATTAACATCGTCGATTATGGTTTTACCACACTTTATTATACATATATTTACCAATTTAAAAAAAAAAAAATACATATATACATTTAAAATACATACACAGTGACATTGTTGATTTCTGGAATTAAAGCTGAATATTCTGAACGTTCTAAAAAATTTCGTTTCCTAAGGTAAAAAAAAGACTTTTCGGAGGGGAATTGGTACTAGGTGGTAACAAAAAGTGGTCTCAATTTTTACACTTTTCGTTTTGCACAAAAATTCTAATGTGTCGTAGTTCTTATTGTATTGTATAGTACTAAACACTAATAAGAACGTTTATAAATGTTTCTTTCTATTCCTTTATCATACAACCCCATACAAGTACCGATACAAGTAAGTATCGATACTTTTTATTCGATAATGAGTAGGTATCGATACTTTGCGAGCGATACCGCATCGAGTAAAAGTATCGATACCTTAGAGGTATCGTTTCATCCCTATATGTGGAATATGAAATGTGAAAACACTTGTGCATGCACGCCCAGTTTGTTCTGAGTCATCGGCCCGTACTTCTACGAAAATGTGGTCGGCGATTTTTTTTTAAAGTCTGTCTGACTTGCAAATTTGTATAAAAATGTTCATAAAGTGACAAATTTAATTCAATGCGATTAGAGTTGCATTTTCTTGTATATTAGCTGAATTATGTTAGATTTTCGTAATTTTGATTGTGTAGGATAGTAAATTCTGACTAGAGATGCCAATCGGGATTGATTTTAGAAAATCCCGGGAGTCCGGATTTTGATTTTTTCGGGATTTTTTTTACATAAACAACACTTTTTTTTATTTAATTAGGAATTTTCAAAAGGTATTATGTATATATATTATATACAACATATATTTTAAAAAAAGAAAAATAAGAATTATAAAAATAAAAAATACAACTGAAATATAATTTTTAATAATTTTTTTTATAGAGTATAAAAATTCAATAAAAAAGAAAATTTTTGTACACAAAAGTTGATATACTAAAAATCCCGGGATTTCGGGATTCGGGATTTCCCGTTTGGCATCCCTAATTCTGACCTTAAGCAATAGGTTAGTACATGGTCCACAAAATCATGTACTAACATGACCATCCGCTTGTACATATCGACACTTAGGGCCTGTTCGTTGATAGAGAATGAAGAATTCGTTCGCTTAAATGAGATTTAAAACAAACACAAATACATATTGTTTTTGTTTTGCATGTAAGTTAAGCGAACGAAGTCTTCATTCGCTATCGACGAACAGGCCATTAAGGTCTCTCTTTAATTGTTATAATGTGTTTTTACAAGAGTTGTCAACCGATTAATTCGATTAATCGATCAGACAAAACCAAACTCTTGTTCGAATAATTTCAAAACGACGATTTTCGAATAACGAATAAATCGATTAATTAATGTCGATTAATCGAACAATTTTTTTTTTTTTAAATAAATTAAATAAAAGCTTAGAATTAAGTTTATTCTCATACGTTTTTAGTGATTTTATACAAAATGTAGGAAAGTGGTGTTATAGGTGTTACTTCTGCCATGTGGCGTGCACAACTTAAATGATCTTAAAGTCCCTATAACCCTCGGTTATTACAAGCTGTAGGGGTTCCAGCCAATAAATTAGGCGTTCGAAAGAACTGCCAAAAGCTTATGAAACACAAAATATAACTAAGGCAGCTAGTGCCGATTTGGTTGTATGTTTAAGTCTGTTTTATTGAAGTAAAATCTAAGGTTTATGTACTGCTTATGAGAATACAGTCTAGTTTCTCTAACTTATTCTAGCTTATCATAATTATATGTTTTACCCTTTCGGTACCGTGTAGATATCTAAGGAATATCAATATAGTTGCATGTTAACCAATCACAATGAGTCTTTCATTATGTTCACTCAATAATAAGTAAGTCACTCAATGTTTGGTTAACATGCCTTCAACTACAAGTGATGTAAATTGATATTTATTTTATTGTAGTTGACACTTGTAGTTACAATTATGCAGTGTGCCTGCGTTATCGACTAAGTGTGGTACGCTATATGTATGTGCACACTACAAAATATTGTTGCCGTAGTCCTGGTTGTAATTAATCTCAGTGTTTAGTAAACAAAAACCGTGTTGAGTACTCATTGTATTTCAAAAATGTAGTAGGTGAGTTGCAAAACTCGTTCGTTACAAAATTAAAAATACGAGATGACAATTGATTCTAATAGTTCTTTTTGCGCTTAATGAGAAGAAATATACTTATTGTATCAATAATGCATATCCTCTTCCGTGATTTTAGCACGGACATGCATTGGTGCAATCAGAATATTTCGTCTAATAAAGCGCCAAAACAACTGAAAGAATCATTTGCCATCTCGTATTTTTAATTTTGCAACAAACGAGTTTTGCAACTCATCTTCTCAATTGTATCAGCCCTTTTTTTTTTCAATCAAACGTTAAAAAATTTTCAAGAAAGGGTATTTTCCAATTTCGGGTGAAACATTTAGAAATAAACAAAAAGCTTAAAAATAAAGAATTGATTTATATATATTTTTTTTAATTATATGTGTATGTATATCTTTTCCATTTGCGTAAGTGTCACAATATTACCATTGAAAACGATGTAGTGTAGTGTAGTGTAGTGGAAAAATACATTAAGAGAGACAGCGGCTGTTCTATAGAAGAAATCGGAAATCCAGAGTAATATCGGTTATTAAAAAATTAAGGGTTTAACGATGAATTTAAGGACCATTATTTTAACTTGGCGTTAGATGTTATCCGACAGTTAACAGACGCTTTTTGACAGATAACACATTATTATCTGTCAATTTAATCTTAACTTCAAGTTGTAATAATGGCCCTAAGTAATACAACAATATGGAGTTAAGACGAAAAATGCTATACATCGAAAAACGAAGAAGTCATAGCGGAGGGAAAGGAAGATTTTCCATAGTAATTTTTTTGTAAAAATAATTTTTTTATTCGTTATTCTCATCGATTAATCGAATAATTTTTTAGATTAAATCGTTTGATCGAACGAATAAAAACAATTATTTGAATTATTCGAACAAAGTTGAAAGGCGAATAATTGACAACTCTAGTTTTTACTCTATTGAATTTTGTAGAATGTATCAGATTGTTGGCAGGAAACCTGAAAGGTTCGATATCTCTAGAGAAAAGCCTGGCTAGGTATTAAAAATAAGCTTACACGGCTAATGAAATTGGTTGATTTAGCTACACATGTTTCAATATGGTCACTAGGGATACAACTTTTTTACAATTTTTGAAAATATCAAAATGGCCCTATCCATACCATGTAGTGCATAAAAAAACAATAAGAACTGCATCTTTAGATTTTCGATATCGTTAAAAAAGGTTCTGCGTGAAATAAAGTTTGGGATCAGTAATAATGCATTTACACCTACACCATAAACAGTTTATAAGTTGTTTATGGTAATAAACTAGTTTGTGAAACTTACCATACAAACCATAAACAGGTGTGTAACTAGCTTTTAAGATAAACTAGTTACAAACACCCGATTTTTGCTAATGCAACTCTGTTTGTCCCTTGGTACAACATTTGGTTTTCAGATCATTGTTACAATAAAAATGACTTCGAAGCCTGAAACAAATCATTCTCGGGCTTAACTAATGCTCAGATATGCTTTCAAAGACATTGGGTGAATTCCAAAAACACAACGCAGCAACATTTGTGCGGAACGCGCCATCAAAGTCGTACAAGATATATTCCCCCAATGCAAATCAACACAAATTCTTAATCTAAAGTTAATTTCACTTAACAAAGATAGTTTTTAGATTGTAATTTTGATTATAATCATATAATTACATTAAGAAATGTAAATAGTTAAATAATTATAAAATAAAAAATTTTGAAAACTAAAAAAAATTTTAAAAGGCTTTCAGAAATCGGCTTCGACGCGGAACGTTTTTGTTCCGAAATGACCTGAGGAAACATTTTTCGATTTCAGCACAACATCGGCTACAGCGTGGTGATAGGGCCTTATTTTGGTTGTACCCCTAATGGTCACCTCCGATAAAACTATTTATAAAGAAAATTGTAAACATATTAAGTTATTAAGTATTGTCACCGACAACCATATCTGTGAATTTTTAACAAAACATCTTAAGTCGAGATAAGATACCAAAACAGTTGTTTAAAAAAACTCGGTGAAAAATCATATTTATCAAATAATAAAATTAACCAAAATTAAAGAAAAGTTTCCTTTATAATACAAAATATTAAGTACGTAAGAAAAGTTTTTAGAATAAAAATTCCTATGATTAACATTTTCAACTTTTCAAATTTGAAGATATTTGGTCAAAACGCCACAGATGTTATGGTTAAATTAGTCAAAACTATTTTCGTGAAAATACAAAATTTCAATTTACAAGATTTTGTTTGTCTTGCTTAATTCCTAATTTTTATATTTGATTAAAAAACTGAAATTTATTGTTGATGGGATAAGCTATTCCTATGCGCATTCCACTGGTTGCTTAGGCCAGAACGTCAGGAAACTTCATCCAACGATTTTAGAAAAACTAAAGATATTAAACAAATAAAACTGTTAATCGTATAAGAATTATAAGCAACAGTTTTACTTGTAACGAAGGCCGGCTATGCCAGAGAAGCTTTAGTTAGCGAAGCCGGTGTTTGTTATTCCAGAAAGGAGAAAATCCTTGCACCCGGCCGAAGGCTGGCTGCGCAGAGAAGCTTTAGTCAGCGAAGCCGGTCTTTGTTATACCATAGAAACCTTGCGCCCGACCAAAAGCCGGCTATGCCGGTATTTGTTACACCATAGGGGAGAAAATCCTTGCGCCCAAAAAACAACAACAATAAACAGTGAGTTTATGTTTTCTTACCACCATCAAGAAGCTAAATGTTTTCATATGGTCACCTCCAAACCATATAAAAACAGGTTTTTTCTCTGCGTTTTGAGCTCCCAAAAAAGATAAGGAAAGTTTTTGATTAATGAATGAGTAATAATTTGGAACAAAAACTTTCTTCTGGCCAAGGACGAAACTTATTGGAGCAAATCGGTGTATAGTCGTTAAAAAAATAGTTATTTAGCACAAAAGCAACGAGGTCTTTAGTTTGCACGAAAAAACATATTTTTTAATATGCTAACAAAATTTTTACCAATAATTTGTAAATATTTTATGGGTACTTTAATCATATTATTATTACGAGCAACTATATTATTGTTAAATCAGTCCTCCGTAAGACCGCTGTCTGACACCCAAATTTAACTTTGCAAAGTCTAAAGTTTGTAGGAGAGAAAGAGAAATGAGAATGCCTTTTATTTTAATCTCTTTCCTACAAACGAAAGACCTTATTACTACGCAAACTTGGCGTGTCAGAAAGCAGTCTATGTAATTCTTCCGATTTTATTATGGTTAATAAAAATATGTTAACCACAAACAATAGTATGTTATAGTCAACTATAACAGGTTACTTATTTAAAACATGCTAATGTTAATTAGCACCATAACATCGTTGTAGGTAACCATCGTTGTGACTTCCTTATGGAGAACTGTTTTAACCATAATATGGTTGTCTGTGATAATATGTGATGCCATTATAGGTTTCAACATTTTTCGATAAAAAAAAGAAAAAAAAATAAATAAAAAAGCGAATGATTTTTTACGCGTGTGTTATATAACGTCCTTTATGAGACCCAAAATAAGATTTTAGAAATCGATTACACAAAATAAGGTGGCATGTCATAACGTCCAGTGTCTTAGTGTCATAGTACCGGCTTCGCTAACTAAAGCTTCGCTGTATAGCCGGCCTTCGGCCGGGCGTAAGGATTTCGTCCTCTATGGTATAACAAATACTGGCTTCGCTAACTAAAGCTTCTCTGCGAAATCGGCCTTCGTTCGGAAACAAGGCAGATTTTAGAAGCTATACTTAGCGAAACCGGTACTTTTTATACCATAAAGGAAAAAATTACTTGCGCCCGCCCAAAGGCCGTCTGTGCAGAAAAGCTTTAGTAAGCGAAGCCGGTCTTTGTTATACCAAAATTCTTGCACCCGGCCGAAGGCCGGTTATGCCAGGAAGCTTTAGTTAGCGAAGCCGGTGTTTGTTATGCCAGAAAGGAGAAAATCCTTGCACCCGCCCGAAGGCTGGCTGTGCAGAGGAGCTTTAGTCAGCGAAGCCGGTCTTTGTTATACCATAGAGTAGAAAAACCTTGCGCCCGGCCAAAAGCCGGCTATGCCGGTTTTCGTTACACCATAGGGGAGAAAATCCTTGCGCCCAAAAGTGTTTTTGTTATATATTTAATATATGCACCCAGAAAAAAACAACAAAACCATTTTTTAAATTTTGTTAACCATATTATGTTTAATTTAACCAACTCATTGCCACCGACAACCATATTATGTTTAAATAAGTTTCTTTAAAAAGAGTTTTGTTGGTTGTGACCATAATAAAACATGTTTTTCTCTGCGTGTATGTATATCTTTCTTTGTATTTAACGTCTTTAGTAATTATGGAGTAATTATTAAGACCAAAGTGTCTTAATGCCCACGGACATTATGACACTCCAAAAAGTGTTCCAGTGTCCATGGACACTATGACACTGGACGTTATGACATACATCTCATAAAACTGTTACATACTCCTACTGCTTTCTCCTTTTTAAATGTTTAAACATTTCTTAAAACATTTTAATTGTATAGCAACAGTACAGTCCCATTTAAACTATTTAAAAATTTTATTCTTTAGGTATTTAGGTACTTAAAATAAACTGATAAATAGAAGAGAAAAAACTATTGCATTAACCGTATATTCTTTTATATACTTACAGGTAGTCTTATAACAAAATCCTGGCGCTCCTACATGGATGAATTAGATCAACAAGCTAAACAATTCAAATCCAATGCCGAACAAATCGAAGTGGTTTGTGATAAATTGGCCCACTTGTCCCAGGATAAGCGCAAGGCCAGAAAAACCTACCAAGAAGAACATACAAAAATAGCAGCCAGATTAAATCATGTAAGTTTTTATTTTTCTAAACTAATTTTTATATTTAAAATATACGTTTTATAAAAATTCATTGAGAAAACTAAATGCACCTGTTTAACGTTTTAAAATATTTATGCGAATTGTTTAAACATTCAAAAGAATATACAGCAATAAATAAATAAATAATGACTGCAAAAAAAAAAACAGTACAAATAATCGACAAATAAAACCAAGCAACTTTTTGTTCAACACTGATTCACAAATTGTTAAATTCTTTTCGAAATTAAATTTGTAAAATTGACGACATTGTTCGTGAAATTGTTGCTAAATTTATTGATATAGATTTTAATTTAATTTGGTTTTCGCATTATGCAGTCAGTTTTTATAGTTTGATTAACTTCGTTTATAATTTGAAACGTTTTTCATTCAGTGAATATTCTCTTTTATTTCTTTACTCCGTTGTGAAACCACAAAAATGCAAAAAAACCGCTATGGCATGTTCATTATTATAGTTTTTTTGGTTTCTCTTTTTGCTAAGAAATGTTTGGAATATAAATACAATTAATTTCATTGACAAAATTTTTGTTAAAAAAGAAAAATTATAGAAAAACAGATTATATTGTAGTGCATGACCGATAATTTAATACCCTGCAATGCAAAGCAATTTTAGGTAAAATTTTTTCAAAGAAGAGGATCTGGATCAGAACTATTTTGAAAAAAACGAACTTCTAAGGAAATGTAAGCAGGAGGCTCCTCCGAAATGATGAGGTCATATTAGGAAACAGGAAGTCATTTTGCATAAGAATCAGATGGAATGGTGTCAAGGCTCGATACTTTTTGTTTTATAGAACATCAGTGTCATTTATTTTATTTATTAAGAAGTTTTTTCAAGGCAGTTCAAAAACAAGGATTCTGGCTGCAGGAATATGTATGTTCATATATTCTGAGGTTTCTATGTAGCGAAATAGCATAACACTCAAAAAAAAAAAATCAATCCATCCGTACTCAAATCAACCCGAAGCGGTATTAATAGTACGCTGAGTATGGATTTTCTTGAATCAAGTACAGAAAGATTGATTCAAATACGGATTTTTAATCGCGAAATAAAGCCTGTTTTTTTAGAGTGTCACAACTTTAAGTTGGCATCACTGCTTTATTTGAGCACCCATTTAACAGCTGATAGTTGTTTTTTGTTAAGTTTGCTTTGAAATTTCATTATGAATCGACTTACACTAGAGCATCGCGTGCAAAGTGTTGAAATTTTTAATCAAAATAACTGTTCTATTCATCAAATTCATCGTGCACTTCTTCCATTTTATGGCGTACATAATCGTCTTTCAGAGCGGCTAATTGGAAAAACAATAGATCGTTTTCGGACCAGATTTACTGTTACTGTTAATGTGCTTTTGGTGAGCTTTATAGGCTGGCGGAGTCATTGGCTCATATGTCTTCAAAATTAATGATGTCAGAATGTAACTGTCAATGGTAAACGGTATAGGAACATGATTCGAAATTTTTTCGTACCTCAGTTACGTGGCATTAATCTTGCTGAAATGTGGTTCCAACAGGATGGAGCCACGTGCCACACAGCGAGCGCTACAACTGATTTACTCAACGAAATTTTTGAGGAATAAATAATTTCACGTAATGGCACAATTAATTGGCCACCAAGTGTTATATTTTGATATAAACTCTATAAAAAACACCCTTTACTTAACTTATTCATATTTAATCCCGAATTCGTACTTGAAATATTCCGAAAATGAGACGTATTTAAGTAAAACTAAAGGCCTAACCAGAATTTGAATAACGTGGCTAAAGCAACTGAGCGAAATCATGTAAATAATATGCGTCAAACCATATTGAACTTAAGGAAACTTTGTTAAGTTTTAGATTTGCTTAAGCAAAGTGCGAAACTTGTCGCTCATTCCGTACGGATTTAAATGTTTTTTTATTTTGTTTTATTTTTTTAAATGCATTTGAGAGGCTTTTTGATTATTATTGACAGTAGCCTAAGTTTGTTTACACCCATTCTGGTTGGGCCTTAATGCGCTTGATTTTAGATTTATAAAGTTGAATCAATCCCGAATACGTACTTGAAGTAAACCAAAAGTGAAATTAGAAGGAGAATTTTATTATTAATGATTTAGTAACCCGTTTTACACCTAACAGAATTTCAATTATAAACACCAGCATCATTCCCGATATGGTTTTTACTTTAAATACTTATGGCCATTTTCTCAATGTATCGACAAACTGCCTGTTACTTAATGTCAACATAAATTTATTGGACCGATAAACTGTACGTTAACGATTTTGGGTTTCTCAATATACCGACAAAAAACATTGTTTTCAGCTGGCAACGCCACTCAAAATACGTGTAAATGTTGGGAGTCAGCTGATTGAATTTATCTGTACGGCAAATAAAAGGAAAATAAATAACTGGCAGATGAGTGCCGGTTAGCTTTGCGATAAAATCGAAGCAAATGAGACATTGAGAAAACCAAATTTCTTTAATGTGCAGTTTTTCGTTGGGAAAAAAGATAATTGCCTAATGAGAAAATTGCCATTAATGTATACTTACATAACTGAAAATATAAACTAAATGAGAAGCAAGAGTTCTCAATTTTGCTTTCTAAACATGAAAATAATGTGTGTTCGTCTTGTTCTGTTGTTTTTGTTGTTTCTACTTAATCAAATTGTTTTTTAACTACTTGTGTGATGTTGTTATAGTGTCTGCAACAAAATTTGATAAGTGAAATGCGATAAAAACGCTCCCTTTGTAGCTTTACTCTCAGAGTGGCACTACCAACAATAGTTTAATATTTTTTTTACTTGACTTAAGAATTTTGTACTTATTTATAGAAATTCCAGGATTGATTTTGGAAATAAATGTCATTTGGGATTGTTTTAAGTATGTTTTAGTCTTATTCGTACTTGAATTTTTGAGTACGACTCGTACTTAAAGTAAATATCAAAAACTTAATTTATCCCGAGTGTTTTTCTTTATATATAAACGTTCATGTTCATCTTTACTGCCCGTCTACAACTGACATCATTTGCTGTTATAACTTGATGTTATAAAATTTGATGTTATTTGCATCAACAACCGTGTTATAACATGAGAAAACTTCTAACATTATGAGTCTATACCTAACACTAACATCATATTAGTGTTAAAGTTAAGCATTTCATGTCAGTTGTAGACTGCATGTTATTGGAAGAAGTTAGAGTCCTATTCAGGGCTGCCAGATTTGACGAGTAATCGTAATTTTGACGATTTCGGAACTAGCCAAGTGTGGATTTGGTGATTTTTTTTCTAAAAAGTGACGATTTTTTCAGTCTCCAAAGTCTGAATAAAATATCACAGTTTCTGACCATTTCGTTATTTAATCTTGGAGTGTTTAACAGCCGTAACTTAAGAAGAGCGAAAGTTTTCTTTCGCTTAGCTTTTACGCTGATGTATGGCATATGTATCAGCAAAGCAAGAGCGTCAACATTGTGTCACGAACAGTAGCGATAGCTTTCTTGTTTAATAAAACCCACAAACTATAAATACAAATATAGATAAATACGCTAGATTGACCAAAAAATATCTAAATTGCCATTATTAATTAACAATAGTGGCAAACTTCAATATTAAACGAGCTGGCAAAGTCGGTTTTTCCAATTGCAAAGCGTTGAGGCCTTTTTTTCAAAAACTAGAAAACGCGTAATATGCAAGTCTTAAGAAAATCTTTAAATGATTATTTTCAGAGTACATGAACAACAATGTTACACTTTGTTTATCTCTCGTCAAACCATCATCGAATAAACCTTTTACGACTCTCTGTATAAATCATATTTTCAACAATTATACGACGAACATTTCAGGAGTGGAAGCGTCTTAAACGATTGAAGAAGCGCCTTTCGCTGTGCTATGGAAGAATCTCAGTCGTGTTACAGTTTTTCCCGTGTGAGGAATCTTCTACGATTACAAAATGCGGTCATTGACGATCAAAGACGCTCTTCATGAGAATCCCTGCTAGCTGGGTATGATGTAATTATGTTTTTGTTTGAATGTTTTTTTTTTTTTTTACAAAAATCGAACAAAAATTGTTTAAAAAAAATCTAAGTTTTAAGTTGTCCGATTTTTTAGACGATTTTTCGAAACGTAAAAGACGATTTTTCCTCAGGAAATTGATGATTTCTCCACAAATCTATCTGACAGCCCTGGTCCTATTACCTTCTAAATTTTAGATTAAAATTTGTCTTTAATGCATTTAATAATTCAAATTCAGAGAATCTTTCTATATTTGGTTAAAATATTAATTAAATTAAGTCAATTAATTGTATCAATTAAACGTTTAATTCACTTGAATTATTTGATTAAATATTTAATTAAACAGATTTTTTTGTTGATTAATGCTTTAATTGGTGAACAATTTTGCAGAATTTTTTCTGTGTAGTGTTCATTACATTCCCTGCTAACTTTATTTTATTTATTCAAAAAATTTTCCTAAATAATTTTGTATTCATCAAGTGCATTTTTTTAATTCTTTTAACCAGTGAAAATCACAACAAAATAACAGACAACAGCAACAATATCTAAATTATGACTTTAGTACGTGGCCTAGCCCGTTTGCCACAATCAGAAAAATCTACAAAAATTTTATTTTTCAGGTTTATTATTGCTATTGCTATAGCCGTAGCAATAGCAGTTGCTGGCTGGCTGGCTGTCCTTTTGTGATTATTGCATTAAACAGTTGACTCTATTGTTTTGTTGGTGTTTTTTTTTATTCTTTTATTTTCGTAAAAAAAATTAAGAACCGTTGTTGCATTCTATAAGATTGTTTTTCTGTGATTTTTTTGTTTAATTTTACATTCAAATTTCTTAACAAAAAACAAACGCATATAAAATGATTATTTGCTGTCATGACATTAATTTACACCCGTATTATAATTTATGAAGTCAATCTTGTATGACATTTTTTAAGGCAAATTAAATAATTTTAATGGATTTTTAAAGTTTTTTTTTGTTGATGTTTATTTAAAAAGCAGGTATTTTGGGTATGAAGAGTTTCGTGTATTTGTGGTGTAAGCAAATTGTTTAAAAAGAGGCTTAAAAGTTTCGTTTGACATTTTTTGCTGAAAGAAAGAAAAAAATTTTTTTTTTATAGATTTCTAAGGCATTTTAAAAATAATTATCTGGCAACACTAATAATTCTACAGTTTAATACCATGGTAGATAAGGCCATGATGGCTTTATCTCTCATTCAATAGGAAGATAAAGCTTTTTTTGTTTTTTTTAATTTGAATGGGAGATAAAGCCATCATGCCCTTAGCTCACATTAGCAATATTAGAAAATGGCTTTATCTCTCATTTCAGTTCCGGAGACACTAAAGTTAAGTATTGAAATCTAGCTTCACATACTAAAGTTTTTCTGGGTGACGGCCTGCGGCCGTGCTTAAGGAGCGTATAGACGACATGTTTTTGTCATCTGACATGTCAAATTTCCCACTGCAAAACACATACATGTCGTGTGTTACCTTTTTAACTTTGCTTCTGTAAAAGTCAGATGCAAAGTCATCTGACAAGATTTCAATTAGAGCGTGCTCTATTTTCTTCTGACAATCCATCTGACATCAGAAATCTATGCCGGAATGAAACTGGCAGCGGCGTCAACTATTGACGGAATCATTAGCCGGCTGAAGTTAATATTTTACAATACCAAGATATGTATGCTCATCTCACCATTGAATATAATTTATGTAAATATATACATAAAACCGTTTCATTATAAAATTCTAAATTGGTATCTTTAAAATAAAAGAAAAAAATGTTAAGATGGCTAAATTATTTTACGGCGCAAATAAATATTTTCGTGACGGCAGCAAGCTATTTTGAAACCGAGAACTACTATGGTTTCTGCAATAACAATGCGAAAAAAACAGACAATGTCAGAAGCAAATTACATGTACGTTTGTGACCGAATATTATAAACCTTATGTAAAACAGCAATTTTGACAGACATGAACAATTACATGTGACTTGAAAATTTGACATGTCAGATGACAAATACATGTCGTGTACGGGCGCCTTTAGGGGTTTTTTCCTCCAGTAGGATGCGGCAGGTGGCTTCGCTGAATAAAGTTTTCCTGCGTGTGTCACAAGAATAAAAAATGTTTTTCAATGATAACTAAGGATTTTCCCTTTTACAGAATGTTTACACCATTGTTATGCAATATTCTGAAAAATATGGCTTTTTGCGAAAAAAAATATGGCTATATCTCTCATTTCGCAAAATTTTAAATATGACCTTATCTCTCAATGATTGGGCAATGAGGCCATTATGGCTTTATCTCCCATTCAATTGAGCAATAATGCCAACATGGCCTTATATCACATGGTTATAAAGCGGTGTTCGAAAATAAACAGAACATTATTTAACGTTCGACTCACACACCCAAGAACGATATCTATTTTTTTAGTGATTGTGTGGACATACACAACCCTTAATACCGTTTGTAAATATTTTCGGTTCTTCGTTAAAGAACAGAACAATTGTAGTGATACTGTAGACAAACATTATATTTTAATGTTCTATAATGTTTTTTTCGTGTGTGTGTTTTGTTTTTGTAAAAAATGTTTGGTTTTTTTACCAGCCAAAAGGGACGAACATTAACGAGCCGAACCGAACACATTGAAGTTTGTGGATTTTCAAAGTTATCGTCACGTAGTTTTTTAGTCAAGAGCAGGAGTGGATTTCTGGATTTGAGGATAAGGCCCTTTTTCATACGGTATCATAAGCAGCTGTTAGGTCCACAAATGTAACTGCTGCTTTTTTACTCTGGTCAAAACCGTTTTCAATGAAATTCGTTAGGGCTAGGATTTGGTCAGTGCAACTGCGACCCTTTCTAAAACCTGCCTGCTCAGGTGGAATCACCATTTCAATGTGCTCTTCTATGCGTCTTAATATTTAAAGTTCAAAGAGTTTAAGGCAAACTGAAACAGTACATGGTTTAGCATTCGGCCCACACATCCAAGAACGATATCTATTTTTTAGTGATTGTGTAGACGAACAGAACCCTATTTCAAGCAAGAGCCGAACATTATATATTGTTCTGTTCTTCTAAAAAAAAAAAAAAAAAAAAAAAAACAGAACAATTGTAATGAAACTGTAGACAAACATTATATTTGATTGTTTTATAATATTTCTTTTTTTACACTGATTAAGAAATGAACAAACAAAACATGTCAGCAACAACCGCAGCACGAACAGCTTGTGTGTGTATTGTGTATATGTTTTGTTTGTGTAAAATTATTTTGCTGGCTTTTTGTTTTTTTTTTCGTATGTGTATTTTGTTTTTGTAAAAACTGTTTGGTTTTTTTTACCAGCTACAAGGGACAAATATTAATGAGCCGAACCGAACACAATGAGTTTGTGGACTTAAAAAAAAACCGAACGGAATTAAATGTTCACATCTTTTGTTTAGTTTGATAAAAACAGTAATATTTTTGTGTTCGAAAGATGACTAACAGGGAAACGTTATTTTTTTTAATGATTTTCTTCACAAACACTATTAGCGTTTGTGTTTTCCACAAATCTACCGAACCGAACATTAAGAAACGATATTTATTTATTTTCGAACACTGTTTTAAAGCTTTACTTTACTTTACTTTTTACTTTACTTCAGACGCATGTGACCCTCCTGGAAGTCCTTTCTTTTTAACATCAAAATCTTCATCCTTGAAGAATCTAAAGAAATTTTTAAATCTTTTTTTAAAGAAAGCATGTTCGTCATAAATTTTAACAAAAAGAACAATAATGCAAAATCGTTACAAAAACAATCCGTAATGTACCATACATGTTTGCCAGATGTCGAAATTTTTCGGCGTTAAAATCTATGGCAACATTTAAAATGTACACCTCTTATCGCTTATATGCACACCGGTTATAAGCATTTAACGTTTTACTGCCTGTTTTAAGAAAACGTAAGCAAGTGAGTGAGTGAGAAATTATATTGAAAACAAAAACAAATTTTCGTTTTTTATTGTTGGTTTAAATATAATTTCTCACTCACTCACTTGCTTACGTTTTCTAAAAACAGGCAGTTAATACATTGGAACTTGTGCGATAACAATTTCCTTTTTAAATTAGCCGAAAGGGTTGTGTGTACAAGCATTCTTTTATATGTGTATATCACGAATTTAAGCATCGGAATAAATTACAATTCTAATGAAATGCTTTGAAAAGCATATTCTTAAATTAGCTTATAGGCCATTTACATTAGAACGAAATCTAGCAGATTTCATTTGAAATCGTCCACAAAATCTAGTGCGTTTACATTATTCCTTTTGGACATTAGCGAGATTTTGTGTTTATAACCAAATAATTGACAAAAAGAAAAAGACATTAAAAAAATTGCGTTACCTTTTATTTATAAACAACACCATTTATTTTATTAACATTATTTGTCTATTTTTATTTTTCTACAATTTTCTCAAAATGTTGAATTTTTTTTTGCAGTTTGTGTATTGTTTTTTTATTAAAATGTCATTTTTTTCTTGTTCAGGGGAGTATTTTTTAGTGTATATGTATATGGAAAAAACCATAATTGCATCACTAAGTACTACTAGATTTTGAGTAGATTTCGTCGAAATCTAAACACTGAGTAGATTCTGTTTTGTATGGGAAATCTAATCAAAAACAACTTGATTTGGCTCGAAATCTCATAAGTAGTAGATTTCGTTGTAGTGTCAATTGGCTATTAATTTGTTTTAAACTTCAAATGTATGTATATAAGCATGGACTTTCGGTGCAGGTAAAATAGTTTTAATTCATGGTATTCTTGAAGTTAAACAGGTTTTTCTTAAAAGCGCTGTATATGCAAATAAGCGAGTCTTAAAAGTGGCATTCTTCTTTAAAAAGCGCTAAAATACTTGCAAATAATAAATACTGTATAGCACGTTGTTGTTTTTACAGCACGACATGAAGTGTTGGGACAGGTCTTTCTAAGCTTACCAGTGTTGCCAGGTAATTCTATTTTGTCCCAAAAAAATGAAAAACATCCCAAATTCAAAGAAAAAATACCGCAAATCTAAAAGTTAAGATAATAATTTCATTTCAATTTAATTAACTTAACTCTGTATGAATTGACGTAATAATATCATTATTTCTTAAATAAAGAAAACATTTTTAACAATTTACTGAAATATTTAAAAAACAATCGAGTCAGTTAGTGCGAAAAAGGAACTACTGACATTTACTTCATGTACCTTATTTGAGTATTGCTAAGAAACCAGTTTAAAAAATGCTACGTAGACAGCTTTAAATTAAAGTCAGTTCTCCCCCAACGAGCTAAGAACATTAAACTTGGGCTTATAATTATTAACTACACCGTTTTAATGGATTATCTCAAAATGAATGTTTTGAAGTTGTTCCCTTTCTGCACTTAACGATTCAATTTGTTAACAGTTTTAAAAATATTGTTGCATATCGCACTTGATCAACAATAGGGTATTAACTCAAAAATCTTAAAATTTCACTTTTTGCAAGAAATCAACTAACAATATCAATATCTATCTGCTGTAAAAATTTCTACGCATTTCGATTACGTTTTCATCTCGTAAACCACATTTGAGGCCATTTTCGTGATAGTGTATTGACTACTTTTATATACATATCAAGAAAAAGGTAGTGTTTTGAGTTAATACAAAAGCTTAAATAAAAATGCATCTTATGTTTTCATAAAAAAGGTATTATATTAATTTGAGCTTTTATTCAATTTAAAATAATCAAATTGTTTTATTTAAATTTGGTTTTATTTTGAGTTGATACTTTTTTTAATGAGAAAAAACATTTGGAAACTTTAAGAAAAGATATCGAGAAACTTCAGAAAAATGGTATTATCTCAAAAAATAGATTTATTTTTTGCAATAATTGTTTAAATTTAAAAGAAAAATTTTGTAAATATATTTTCAAATGGAATTAGCTTACTATGAGATATTCGAATTTTCAAATTCTTTTAAAATCTAAAGACAAACAGTTTTTCACCTCTACTGAAGCTTTTAAAATTTTGAGTTAATACCCTCTTGTTTGATCAAGTGCGTTATGAGCAACTTTGTAAATTTCGCTTTTTTAAATAACACAAAACAAAGAAAATTTAGCACAGGAAAAAATTTAAAAATGTGTATACCAAATTATCTACAACGAAGTCAAACTTAAGCAGTTGCAAAATATGGGCCTTTTTGCAATTTTCCTGTGAAACCTAGCGATTTTCAAACAAGTATAGCGGGAATTTATTTACTTCTACTCAACCAAAAATAAGCTGTAAAATATTGTATTACTTATGGTGTTTTCTTTTCTAAAAAATAATGATGCATTATAGTTGTGTAATATATTTATTAGGTTACACGAACCCTTACAACGTGATACATTTTTCTAAATTACAATGGAACAAAATAATAGCTACGTTTTACACTCAACACTAATGTGTATTTAGCGTGTTAAATATTGAATTCAAAGTTTGTACTAAAAGCGATATTCACCACGCTTGTAGCAATTTTCAACATTAAATTTTCTTACAATTCCAATAAGCGTTAACAGCACTGATTTTCAATAATTTTAAAATAATTAAAAATTTTGCGACAATAAAAATATAATTATTAAATAAAAGTAAAACAAACGAAAAACAAAAAGTTTTTATATCCATCACAATATAACAAAAATCACAATATAACGCAAATTGTCCGCAAACACAAGGAAAAAAAAATTGCTTGCATAAAAAAGTACTTTACGCAGATGCAAAAAAGGGTATTATCTCACACTCAGTTATAACTGCGGGTAAGAAATGGAACAAATTTGCACTTTATTGCTGCAACATGTTTAGAATGGAACAAAACACGCACGAATGGTAGCATATATGGAACATTATTGTCAGAAAAGAAAACACCATTAGTTTTGTACTGTACAGACAATCAAAGAGAGTATTTATCGCTTATTTGCACACCGGTTATTAACATTTAATGCTTTTATGCATCCGAACTTATGCAATTACAATTTGCTATTTAAAATACCCGAAACTGTTTTGTGTATAAGCATTTGCTTAAATGCATATCCCGCTTTAATACATAACAATATGGTACACTTTTAACAAACTGCATTTACAAAATCCTCATATAAGCATCATTTCAATTACAATAAATAAATAATTACAATAAAAAAAGCACAAACATTATTTTATCAAAACTAAATTTGCTACATTTTGATCAAACCTTGAATATATTTAAGCACTTTCGATGCAAGTAAAATTGCTTTTTTTATGATGCTGATGAAATTAGGAATTTTTTTTTTATTTGCACAGTATATGCATATAAGCGAGCATTTCTCGTTAAAAAGATATGAAAGATATGAAATGCTTAAAAACCATTAATACTGTAGTGAAACCCGCGGAAAACCCCTATATATAAATGTAATCCCCTTAGAATTTATACCCCCTCAATTTGCCCCTAAATGCAATAAAATCCCTAAATCTGGCAACACTTTAGTTGACAGTACTTGGTCATTGTTCGTTGAACTCCGAGCCGTTCCAGTGCTTAGAACCTATTGTCTTGAGATCATGAACAGCAAGTAGAGCCATCTGCTAATTAACAGCTATAACTTATTTCAACAACCAATAAGTGTGTATATTTTTGGTTTTTTCACTGATCATTTATTTAATATATTTAAATATAAAAATTTAATATTATAACTATCACTTTATGTGGTTAAAAAATATTCTGTTGGTTTTTGTTTTTCATTAAAACAAAGGAATAATTTTTTGCGGCTTTTTCCAAGATATTTTTTTTCCACAACTCGTATTTAAGTATTTTCTATAAATTATATTCCAGTTCAGTTAAACACATTAATTTAAAAAAATATTACCGCATATTTTAACAAGAGCATAAATCCATTAGTCAGTCCATATGGTTTGAATTAAAATTTAATGCATTTGCAACAAAACAGAATTCCGCCCTCCCTGTCTCCACTGCTCTGAAAACACTTCTCAAGAGTTTGTACATGCATGGCCCATTTACTCTGAACACTTTGTTGCTTGTATTTATTTGGTGGTTGGCTTAATTATAGTTTTTGGTTTTTTTGTTGTAATTCAATGGTTTCTTTTTTGGGGTTTTTTTTAACAATGACCTGCTAAATTGTTATTTTTATGCTAAAAATACTCGAATCAAACAATCCTCCCCTTTTGAAACGAACAACAAACAATCTTAAGCAATTAATCGTTTGCAATTTATTAACAACAATGCGACACGGAGATAGACAGACAGACAGCCAGACAGACAGACAGGCAAATAAAAATTGCATGCACATGTGCTTTTTTCGAAAAATATTTTCACGGTTTTCGTCATTAAAACATGACGTTTTTGTTTTTCCCCGTTATGTGCAGTTCGAAAAACTCCACCCAAATTTATTTTATTACTTTAATACAACGTTAATGGTTTTACAAAACATTGTTTCGGTATCTGTATCTGTTTGTCTTAAAGTTATTAACAAAATCTGCTGAATCACATTTATTTATAGTAGTTTGCTTTAAATATCAAGCATATGTTTCATATGGCCAGCAAAAAAAGGGGAAAAAAGTCAAGATTTTTTTTTTTTTAGTAATTCTTTTTTATTGTGCATAAAAGTTATAAAACTGGTTGTAAATCATGAAATAAACTTTTTTTGCATAAACTTTGTGTTACAAAAAAAAAAAATTTTATTTTTTAAGTGAAAATTTTGTCAGTTTTTTTTTTTAAATAAATTTAAGTTTTCAGTTGGTAATTTTTGCACCAGAAATTTCATAAATCATAAAATCGCATTGTCTATTTATAAGAAACTAAACTTTAATGCACTTAAGGAATATTGCAACTATAAAACTATTGTACGGGCATAAACTTGTTTCTTAACTTAAATATTTCATGGTCAATGCTTCTATAAACAACAAAATTGGTACACTCTATCGAGGCAGAAGTTCCCAAACAGTAACCAGTGTAGAATAAGCCACAAAGTAAAATATTATGATAGGTATATTCAATATGCGTAATATGTATTCAGGACAGCTTAAGGCTGGATTCACAATGACACCGACATTTTTACTAAATAGGTGCTGACAATAAAGCAACAATTTTTTCACAAGCACACACATTTTCATCAAAAATTCGTTTGCAAATTTTGTCCAGGAAAATATTATTAGTATTTGGTAATAGTTTTTAAAATTTTCATTTAAAACTAATCAAAATTATTCTAAACGTGATTTACAATTTCATAAAATTGTTGCTGAAGTAGATTTTTTTTAAAAGTATCTTAAGTTTTAAATCAAAGTTTTTTCGGCAATACAAAATTTATTATTAATAAGATTTCTTCATGAAGTGCTTAATTCCCACTTTTTTATTTTTGCTAAATACACTGAAATTTATTGTTCCGGGAAAGCTAGTCTCTATGCGCATTTCAGTTACAATTTTGTTCGAAAAACGTTAGGAAAATATATTAAATACTCTGAGAAAAAAAATGAGACAGAAGAAAAACGAAATTGTTGCTACTATTGTAAACGAAGCTTAAAGTTACACGAACTAGAAAGCTTCACAATTTATATAAAAAATTTTACAAATCGAAATAACTTCCAAATTTTATTTATTATTTGTCACAAATACATTTAAAAATTCCATTTAAACTTTATTTTTCCCGAGCAATAGTAACGTAGACCTTTCAGGCCGTTGTGGTAGTGGTAAAAAAGAAAAAGAATCGCTGGCGGGAATCGAACCCACAACCCGCACACTGATAGACTACCTCAAAACTAACTAGCCAACAGGGGGGCACACAGGTACAAATTTTGATTGTTGATTGTTTAGGAATGAATATGCATTTTGTATGTTTTTATTAAAGTCTCAGATACATACACTCCAAACAAAAACTAAGCCATCCGTACCTCAATCAAGCCAAAGCTGTGTCACTAGAACGCAAAGCAAGGATTTTCTTCAATCAAGTACAGAATACTTGATTTAAGTACGGACTTTACTGGAAACGGGATTGACTTAAGGAAAAGTGAGCTAAAATGTATCTAAAGATGTGCTTTATTCAACAATTTCTAATTTGTTTTATCCCAAATTCGTTCTTGAAATAGTTCGAAGATGAGATTGCTTCACTTACCCCAAGTAACCAGAGAGAGAGAGAGAGAGAGAGGGATACACAGTGTTGCCAATCCATGTGTTATTTCACATATTGTGTGCAATTTTTTCTTGCATGTGCAGCCCATGTGTAATTACGCTGCAAATAATAGGACTAGTCCAAACACGCGTGAAAAATGTAGCCCCAAGGGACTAGGACTAGTCCAAAAGTAACCCGAACGATTACGATGTCAGGACCATATAACCCAGCTTTGTATTACAAAGCATTAGTTTTGATGTCGTTAAAAACGAAAACATGTCGTTAAAAAACGAAGACATGTCGTCTCACTACAAACAGTTTTTAACAATGACATGGTCCATGCTCGTATTATGTCAAAGTTTTGTTTGTTTATGTTTAGAAAAAGTCTACGGTGCTGTGATTATTGTATTGCATTAAAGCTTTTTGTTATTTGAATAGTGAAATAAAAATTGGCTAAAGATTTATTTATTTCATCGCGCTCGGCAGCAAAATCTGATTTTAGATTAAAATAAATTTCGATGTAAACGGAGACTTATTTTTCATTTTTGTTGTAATGTTGTATTAGTTGCCTTAGTGCTGCCACCTGTATTATTTCACCATGATTAAAACACCTTTTCCATGATGTCACCTTCTTAGAAAAGTTTGGGAATCTTTATCTCACTAAGCTCTTCTACTACTAGTATTTGAGAAAACTAACCAAGAATCATGTTTTATGGTCTTTTTTTATTTGCAAAACACGGGCTTATTGTGGTTGCTGTTGTTGTTGTTAGTTTTACTGTACCCATATGTGTATATAATTTTGTTGTAGACACATACTCCTTCTTTCTTTTAACATTTATGGGTTTTAAGTTCATTTTTATTTTGCTAGTCAATCCCAACAATAACAGCAATAGCACGAAACTATAATAGACAAATAATTTACAACAGTTGTGTCTATTTCTTTTTCTTTTTATTTCACTTTTGTCGAGGCAAGTTCGTTGTTCTTTGAAACACTAAGATACTAAATAAAGTTTATTATACTCTATACATGATCTTGATGGGGTCTTTGCTTTGAGTGAATTTAAAAATTAACTTTAATGGTTGTTAATGTGTCTAGGATTTTCTAAGTTTAAGATTAAGCCAACTTGAAATATAACTTAAAATTTATCACAGAGCTTTTTTTTAAGGGAAAATACCCAAAAGACTTTTAAATTTAGTTTGATGCCGTAGGGATTATTAAAGTTTAATTATAGTTTATTTTTAAGACCGAAACATAATTAAAGAATTGCAAAGTTTGTATTCAACTAATTTCAGTCCTTGACTTAAAAGATTTATAGATTTTAAAAGTCTACACAACTAAAGGTCCGGTGGATATTAAGCTTCAGTGCATAGGTTTGTAACATTAATATAGCTAAATGCGATAAGAGGCCAACTTGGTACCCTCCATCGCTTTCGCAAACCCTTTCGCAAATTTTTTTTAAAAAATAAGCAACACTGGAAATAAAAATTAAAGAAGGCCCAGATTAACAGTAATGAAATGTAAATACGGTGCGCATTCGATATTCGCGACTAATTTAAACCCAGACCTGTCGCGATAACAGAACCCCAAATTTTATTTAAAAATTATGAGTTGTTATTAAAATAAAAAGCTGAAATTTAAATTTTGTATCTTTTTTTGCTAACCTTTCCTTGTCTATGTCAAAATCACTACCTTTTAAGCACACTAAACATCTTTCGCGCACTGCAATCGATGGTATATATTCAGGATAGCAATCAATGTGCTTTAGCAGCTTTTTTTCAAATAAAAGGACCAACTATAATATGCATGAGCTTGCTTAAGCTATTGTCCAAAATTAACAAAAAGCCTCTCAGATGTATTAAAAAAACAAAATCTCAAAACCACTTGATGCCGTACGCAATCTGGGTTAATCTTCGGACTTTGCTTAAGCACATGGCAGTTTCATAAAACTTTACAAAATGCTTTCTTAAATATGGTTTGACACATATGAATTACATTTTTTCGCACAGTTGCTAAAGCCAGCTTATGCATATGATAGTTGGGCCTGCAAATGATACCCTCTCTATTGGCACAAAATTCGACATTTTCGTTGAAAAAAAAACTTTGTTTGCACAATTTCGTTAAATGACAAAGTGAATATAAATAACAAATGTTACATAAGTTGTTAAAGACACATAAGACAACATTAGGGTGGATGAGCTTGTTCGACTTGGCACTACCTTACGGGTTCCACTGTATTTGGAAAGCGTTGGGGCGACTCTGCTCTCCTGCAAACTTTACCTTCGCGATCGAATATCGACAGATGAGCCGCAAACACTGGATTGTCATAAAATTGCGAACTCGCATGGATAACGTTACATAAGTTGTTAAAGACACATAAGACAACATTAGGGTGGATTAGCTTGTTCGACTTGGCACTACCTTACGGGTTCCACTGTATTTGGAAAGCGTTGGGGCGACTCTGCTCTCCTGCAAACTTTACCTTCGCGATCGAATATCGACAGATGAGCCGCGAACACTGGATTGTCATAAAATTGCGAACCCGCATGGATAACTGGCGAACCATGGCTCTATTATCGATAACTAAAAGGCATGCACAGCGTCATGGAGCCGTAAACTATGAAAGCTGCCGCAGCTGCGATGATGAAAATGATAAGGAGGACGTGGAACACTTTCTCTGTCACTGTCCTGTACTTTTACGGATTCCATGATAAATCTGGCGATGAGCTGGAGCGCATTTTAAACTTCGTTAGAAGTTTGGCTTGGTATTACGGTAAAGGTTCTATTAAGTAAAACTTCGTCGTATCACAATGGATCATTAGGTCTAAGTGTGTCAGATGAGTACTGACTGCCATTTTTCTTAATGATGAAACAGAACTGGGGCTGAACGATGTTTTCCATACAGTTTGACATAAAATTTTGCCGGTGAATGCGGTCGTGAAATAAAAAATATATATTTTATTTTGAGAAGGGTTTTTAATGCTTTCACATAAAGACACTTATTCCTTTAACAGAGCTGCCATACTTTTATTGAATTTCATACATTTTGTAAACAAACAAAAAAATAAGATAAAAATAATAAGAAAGAAATGAGAAAGAATTTAAAGTAATTGCCGACGTTTTAATTATGGGCTTGCTTGACGTTGAAGGCTCAATTCTGTTTCATCATTTAGCATGACCTATTAAAAACACAAACCTAACTCAGCTGTCAAAAAACCTAACTCTTTGATCATGTGAGTGAGACATGTGTTCACTTTGTGGTTGTTACTTCCCTACAAGAAATTGCTGATTGAAACTAACACATACAAAACTTATAAACTAACACACTTGCAATTTTGTATTTACCCAGTAAAAAATATATGGATTAATTCATACTCGAGCAATAAAGGAGTAATGACTTGTAATAAGCGAGCTATCGAAACTTTTTTTGTTTGTTTTGTTGTTTATGCCTCGCTTAATACTGCAAATGGATCAATGAGGGATGTATCAGCTCGTTTTTGGTTTTTTTTTTCTTTGACATAACTGTTAATTGTTGATGTTTTCGTTTTGTTTTTCTCAGTTTAGTTTTAAAAAGTGAAAGACGTGTTATTAAAAAAAAGTGAAAAGGTACGGGTATAGTAACAAATTGTTAAAAATGTGTCAAAATTTAGTTTATAAGCGTCATTTAAGACGACTAAATGAAAAAGAAATTGAAAAATTCTCAAATTGTAATCGGGAGACTTTAAGTAAACAAGAGGCATCGTCACCTTACAAAGTCAATGACATATCACTTTGATGTTCATTTGAATATCAATTCAAAATTTTGATCCGAAGCTTGCTTCTTGGGTAATTGAAAATCGCGTTTCGAACGAATCTCTACTCTACATTTTAAAAAGTGAAGGTATGGACGTTCCACTATGCAGAGAAACATTGTTGAAAGCAGTGCATGCAGAAAACCTATGCTGCTCCACAGAGAGCCCAGAAATAACAGATACGGCACCAGGGGAATACTTTCATTGTGGTTTAGAAAAAGCACTGATGATGCACGGCCAATACTTATCACCTAATGCAAATGCCGAATTACTGATCGATATATTTGTAGATGGAATATATACATATATATATATATATATATATATATATATATTATGTCCTGCGGTTCCTAGTAGGAACAAAGGGCCGCAGATGGAATGCCGCTTTATAAAAGATCATCAAAGTCATTATGGCCAATCCTAGGTGCCTTTTCAGAATTTAAAAACACAGAGCTATTTTTAATTGCTACATATCGATACCTTCCCGTAAGAATGTATTAAGCGACATTTCTAAAATTGTGTAGGAAACGAAAAAAACGTCTCATTTAGTTATTTATTTTTCGGATTTTATTGAAAGAAACATATTTGGAAAGCGATTTTCAGAATACAAAACATATTTAAAAATGTGGCTTAGCATAATTTCTTTGGCGGATAATACAAATTGCAGGGTGCAACATTATTCTAGTGAGAAAACTTGACGGTTGATACAATTTTATTTTCACTCTAGTTTCCTTTGCATCCATGATAGGGCAGCGAAACCCAGGCCAAAATGTGGCGCTTAACTTCTAGTATAGTTCCACATCAAAAAGTCATTTTCGAAAAAAGTGTCGCTTAATACATTCTTACGGGAAAGTATCGATATATTGGCCCATTAAAGCCAATTACATTTTTGAAAAAATTTTAAAAAATAAAGGAATATTTTCTTGTTTTTGTAAAAATAACCAAATTTGTATTTTATATGAATGTTTACTCCCTTTATGCTCTTTAAGGTGACAAAAACGATTACTCTTTTTTTGCTCTTTTAGGAGACAAAAACGATCACTCCCTCTGTGGTCATTTTCAGGATCAAAGAGAGTACTCCATAAGGAGCTTAAAATGGGTACTCGTGTCTGCGGACATGCTTTTTTTAAAATCCAATGATGTCCGGAGTTTTATGGAGTAATCCATTACTCGCAAAGGAGTAACACGTCGGTATATTAATCTGTCAAATCGGTTAAAAAATGGCTGAGTTATGAGCAAAAAACCACAACTACCTCTATTTTAAAAAAAAAGCCATTGTTGTTGTTGTATTTTTATTACTTTTTGCTGTATATCTGGTGAACGGAAAAAGCCAAAGTTTCCAAATTAGGTACACACAATTAGGTTGTCAATACACACCATCCTACAAAATGTGGGCGGGATTGGAGAAGTGGGAGTGGTACCTCCCGTACAAAAAATATCAAAAACTTCATAAAAACCTGAATTTGTGCACTGTTACATATATGACCGATGGTTACACCTTATATATCAAAAGACCGAAAATCTTTAGTAGAAAATATTTTCTGAAAATTTCGGAAAAATCGGTTCAGATGCAAAAAAGTTATGGCCAAAATAAAATGTTTTTTATTAAAATACCCACTTTTGGGAATGATATTCAAACAACGTTCCTTCATAGTTTAGTTGTCTAGTGGGTTAAGTTAGAAACTGTGAGTTCTCTGGTTCGAATCTGGTTTTTTTAAAAGAAAATTTTTTTTTTAATTTTTATTTTTTTATGTTCTAAAAACGATTTAAAAAAAATATTTACCAGTTTTCGCTTTTTAAATTTAATTTATAATGGAGTTTAAAGTATTATAATTATGTATGTATACATATGTATGTAAAAATTATTTAGTTTTTGTCTAGTTGCTCTGTATTCTGCTCCCACAATGGTGAAGGGTATATAAGATTCGGCACAGCCGAATATAGCACTCTTACTTGTTTTTCCTTCTCCTGTAAAATAAGTAAAATATATGTTAGTTAGTGCTTTTTGCGTTTTAGGTGACGATATAAATTTATTTGAACTAAATTTTTTTTAAAGGATGCTTCTAATTTAGGGTATCATATGGTTGATCTTTTATTAAATATAATTTCTTGATTCATTTTTTTCTGAGCTAAATTAATAATAAAAAATTGTTTAGACATTTTTCTCATTTTGCGTCTAAAATAAATTCTTAAATAAACACTGATCCATATGTTTCGTAATTTGTTTATGTTGGTTTTTTTTCATCTTTGAAAAACTAATGCCATTGTCAAAAACCCAACGAAAAGCTATAAATCATACACATAAACGCCATAATTTTTAGTTTTGTTTATCATTTTTGCAAATTAAAATAATATTTTGTTTTTAAAATTGTACTAGAAGCAAAAAAAATATGAAACAAATATAAGAATATTTAATAAATTTTATAAATTTTACTTAAGATGATTTGCAATCTTCTCTATTAATTTTTTAGCGAGCATATTTAGTTTGCATAAAAGAATTTTGAATATTTTTATATTTTTTAATATGTTTCTTTGTGTTAAAAGATTAACAAATAGAAACTGGGAATTATTTCCTTCCGAAGGTTACTGTATATTATATTCAACATTTTTAATTTTTTTAATTTATTCTATGAGCTAAATTTCAGTTATGTATTTTATAAAGCTTTTTTGTAATAGTCCTATTCCTTCAATTTTTCAGAAATGTCTTTATACACAACCAGACTATTATATTGTATTTTCTTTTTACATTTTACCTTAGCCTTCCTTTGGACAGCAATGAGGTATATTGTGTGTACAGAAAAATTTACAATTATTAGACACCAGCAGAATGTAATGCATTTTCTGGCCCGCTACGGCCTTCGTCAGCATTCTTTGTGTCACACTGGATAGTGATACTTTATAAATTGAATGTATTTAACTCAACAATTTTAACAAATAGAAACTGGGAATTATTTCCTTCCGAAGGTTATTTTATATTATTTTCAACATTTTTCGAATTTATTCTATGAGCTAAATTTTAGTTATGTATTTTATAAATTTCAGTTATGTACTTTCGTATAAGTTCATAATATACCTATATTTGGATTTTTTAAAATAAATTTATCAAAATTGTAAGATTTTTACTTGAGTTTATAGATATTTTTTTTTTTTTTTTTAGAATAATTGAATGTAAATCTTTACTATTTAGAATTCAAGCGAAATTGAAATTAAATGAATATGTTTGTAAAATTATTTTAAAAGTGAATACGGGTTTTCATGAATGTTCGCCAAACCGATTGCGAAAAAGAACTTATGATTCTGGTTTAGTGTTGCCATTACGGAAAACTGATAGGGAAAATAGTGGAAACTCCTAAAATGAAAATTTTTTTTTTGGCGTGTGCTAGGCGAATTCATAAACGTGACCGCATCATGAGATAGAGTTGTGCTAGCTAACCTTTTTTTTTTAAATACTCACCCCTATCGTGAAAAAAAATTCCTTGGGAGTATTTTCCCTTTTCCCTTTTCCCATTTTTACAATTGAATTAACATAGGAAAAATTGAAAAAGGGAAAAAACTCCCAAGAAATATTTATACACGATAGGGGTGACTATGTATTTTTAAATTAAATTTTTTTTGTTTATAAAGTATACACAATTTCTTTATAAAGTAAATCTTTTTCCTCTATTGAAAATTAATTTTGACTCCACTTATTTCTTACGCACTTTAAATTTCTTGTGTTTATATTTTATGTTCACATTTTTGTTTTATAAAATTTAAATAAGTTTTTTTTTTCAAGTATTAAGATTTTTCTTGAATTTTAAATATGAATTAAATTTTTCACAAAATGTAAACAAAGCTTGACATTCAGTATACACACAAAAGAAAAAAACAACAAACAGATGACCCGAAAATGTCACCTGTATGAATTCGCCTTGGGCGTGTGGGAATAAATTAAATTTCTTAGCACTTTTTTGGGTAAATAAACTTAATGGAAACGTTGCTTTGGTTTATACAGAATGCTTTTAAAAAGACGTCTTATAGTCATAACACACTTTTTTGACAACTACAACCTCATCTTTAAATAAACTCTCAAAATTATTTGTTTCACAAATCCTTTATCGATCTGATATTAAAACAAAAAAAAAAAAAAAGATTGAAACTTTCCTTGCCCAACAAAAGGTTTGGATAAATGAATTTGTTCGTCTCTACGAGTTTGCGTAGAAAGTGACAATATGTTCGTATTTGACTCTTGGTCACCTCTTTAAGCTGTCAAATGGATATATTGGTTAAAGACTACTCAACAATTCTAACTAACGCATCGGAGAACGAACCCCATTTATGTGAATGTGGGTACCATCACTGCAGAAGTGCAGTAAATCACTTCTGCGGTGATGTGCCGAAGAAATCTCTTAAATCACAGAATAAATATCCCAGTTAAAAAATAAGAAACCACCGAACCCTGATAACGTAGCCCCTGAGCTCTTCACAGCATCTCTGATAACAAGCTTTCAACTTATCCATTATTTCATATCTAAATTCTGAACAACCAACTCACTTTGCGATGAGCTCAAAGAAGGCCCTATTATAAATACGCCCAAAAAGGTACACTCAAAATATTATGTAGTTAAATTCAAACGAAAATTCATTTAAATCAAATTAAAATTCATTTAAAAAACGGATCATTTACATTTCATTTAAAACAAATGATTTTTTCATTAATTTCTAAATCTTTTATTTATTGAACATCATATTCCTTAAAATTTAATAGTTTTTACTTTAAAAAAATATATTTTAACCGACAAAAATCAAACTACATATATATTTTTATTCAATAAGTAATTTCAATTTTTGGGAATACAAAATTTTAATTTCAAAAGATTTTGTTATTCGTGCTTAATTCCCAGTTTTTATTATTGATAAAAACACTTGAAATTTATTGTTGATGGGATAAGCTATTCCTATGCATTTCACTGGTTGCTTAGACCAGATCATCAGGAAACTTCATCCATAAAGGTTTTAGACAAACTAAAGATATTAAACCAAATAAAACTGTTAAACGTATAAGAATTATAGCAACAGTTCTACTTGTAACAATATCAAAGTTTAAACAAAACAAATCAACAATAAACAACAGTGGGTTCATCTCATCTTACATTTCCCCACTACAATTAGTTGAAATTCTCTCAACATTAATTGTAGTTGTAAGTAGGTTAAGAAAAACAAAATGAAAAAAAAAGTTTGTCTAAAACCTTTATGGATGAAGTTTCCTGATGATCTGGTCTAAGCAACCAGTGAAATGCATAGGAATAGCTTATCCCATCAACAATAAATTTCAAGTGTTTTTATCAATAATAAAAACTGGGAATTAAGCACGAATAACAAAATCTTTTGAAATTAAAATTTTGTATTCCCAAAAATTGAAATTACTTTTTGATAATAAACAGGCAGTGCACGGCCTAAAAAACACTTAATTGACAACATCTTTTGTAAGTTGTTGTTTTTTTTATTTTGTTTTTCTTAACCTACTTACAACTACAATTAATGTTGAGAGAATTTCAACTAATTGTAGTGGGGAAATGTAAGATGAGATGAACCCACTGTTGTTTATTGTTGATGTGTTTTGTTTAAACTTTGATATTGTTACAAGTAGAACTGTTGCTATAATTCTTATACGTTTAACAGTTTTATTTGGTTTAATATCTTTAGTTTGTCTAAAACCTTTATGGATGAAGTTTCCTGATGATCTGGTCTAAGCAACCAGTGAAATGCATAGGAATAGCTTATTCCATCAACAATAAATTTCAAGTGTTTTTATCAATAATAAAAACTGGGAATTAAGCACGAATAACAAAATCTTTTGAAATTTTTATTCAATTTTAACAGTACCAAAACGAATTTAATAACCCACAATCAGTTACTGTTATAATTTTATGAGTGTAGACCTTTTACGCGGCAAAGACTGGCAAGGAATAACATTAATCAACATCAGCAATATAAATAAGAGACTAACTAAGGCACTCGATTCGCTTCTCTGCAGTGAGCAAGCAGGCTTTCGATCACGCATATCGTGCATAGATCACGTTAACAGTCTTCGGATTATTATCGAACAATTAGTAGAGAAGGCATTGGATGCGTTGTCCAACTCCGCCATTTGAAGTTCCATTAGAGTGCAAAGGAACTCTCAAAAAGATTATTAATATTGTAAAGTCATTTTACCATAATGTAAACTGTCGAATTGTTCACGAATCGATTTCAATAAAATATATATAAAAATACCAGAATAAACAAATTTATGGCCAAAAAGTTGGCAAATAGAATTTCTTGCAGCCAATCAATTTTCAAAATCGCTACGTTTAGCCAGAAATCGCCATATCTGACAGCTCTGATCTGGAGTAAGACAAGGATGTGTACTATCTCGTCTACTTTTAAACAGTGATCTGTACCCATGTTCTGTAACTTTAGTGAGAACTTCTGCATCATAAATATGTGAAACAAAATATTCCATCGTTTCTCGAAAATTGAGCAAAAAGTGTGTCTGTAAGTCATGTAGAAAGCTTTCAAAAGAGATTACATCTCTACGTTATAAATGTCATAACATTGCACCCGAAGCCGACGTGACATTGCAGAGGTTGAGAACGTCAGTAACACATATCGTTGACGGCGACTAAAATTTACTAAAATTCAAAATTTTTCATCGACGGCGGCGAAAATACAAACGTCGGCTAAACCAAATAATGTAAAGTGCGAATTTAATGGTTGTTGTTTGTAAACGATCTTTGAAAAAAATCGTATATTTTATAAAAATGTTGAAAGCAAAATAATTAAACAATGGAAAAATGTGCCAAGAACAAAATGTTTTTATTATTCTTTTAGTTTTTAATTTTTTTTTAGTGTTACAATTATTTCTCGCCCCATTTTTATTCGTGAGTTTATTTGACAGTTCAAAGCGGGGAGTTTTCTCACAAAAATGTTACAGACACACTTTTCCTGTTAATTGGCGAGTAATTTCCTTACGTGACGGCTAGTACTCGTCAAAACAAGTTACAGACACAATTTAGTGCGAAAAACAGCTGTTTGTTTCAATATATGACATTTTTGTTGCATTTCACACATTTCAGTCGAAAAGTTTCTCGATGCGAGAGTTACAGAACATGGGCACTGGACAGAGTTATATGTTTATCGAAATGTATCTAAAATATTACCATCACAGTTTTTCGATATATTTTAAACACTTTCTGGATTAAATTTTGCAATATTTCCTGTTAATAACTAAATACTGAGAGTTTGATATAAACAGATGTTCTCTTTTTCTCAAATCTTTAGCAAGCAATAACTGAGTATTAATAACATTTGACGGCAATGCCAAGAAAGAAAAGAAAAACGACACCAGACGAATCCTACTGTCTTAAAAGCTTAGGAATAATACAACCCAGTCTTTAAATCCCAAAAGCTGCTTAAATCTTAAAATTTTTTTTAAATATTTATTCCCTAAAGTTCTTAGAAATTCTTGGAAATAAGAAAATTTAAATACATTTTCATAAATAAAAAAAATTCTAAAAGTAAGGAACCCTAGTTATAATAGAAAACTAAACAAATCTTAAAATATTTCTCAAAAATGTTTATTTGTTATTTGAATCAACGAAATACATATCGACCCCTAACCGCGAAAATAACGTAAGAGCCAAAAATTAAATTTTACAGCAGAGAGCTTTTTTATTTTATTTAATATAAATTTTGTATGAAATTTGTCGCTTACAATAAAATTGTTCTTGCTATAAAATCGTAACGGAACCTTATTTGACCATGACATTTTAGGAGATGATGGAAGTGTTGCCAATTAAGTCATTTATTAAAAAAACGAAAATTGAAAATCATGTCGCTTACGTTATTTTCGCGGTTAGGGCTCGATATAGTTGGTATCGTGTTGAAAGGCCCTACTTAAGGGCATAATAAACTACACAAATTGCTTGGCAAACATGTCAAAATTTTACGTTTGTACAAATATTTTGTGTTGTTGATAGGGGTGTTTGCTGTTTGGAAAAAAATTTGAAGCAATGTTTGTAGAAATACTAAAAATTTTTAATATTTGGCAGACATGTTGGATATTTGTCAAACTTTTTGTGGCGTCTAATGATAAATGTATTCATTTCAGCGAAAACTTTACAGAGTGAAGACGTTGAAAAGAAGCTTTTAAATAATTTGAAATAGAAAATTAAATTTTTTTAGCAGTATTGTTTTAATAACTTTTTATTTTAAATTCTTTGCTTTTATTTTATATGCAAAAAAAAAAAAAAAAATGTCCGCAGCACTATCGGTGTCTGCATTCATTGAAAACAAAACCATTATAAAAATTATTGTTTGTACGGAAACAATGTGTGTGCTTGCCAAGCATTTTTTGTGGTTTTTTATGCCCTTTACTGTATGTATCATAATGTAAAGTTGTCTGTAAAACCGTTATTTTTTACTATTGCATTAAATTTTTGTGACGAGGTGTTTTTGTGTGAATTGTTTTTGAATCGCTAAAAACCTCAATTTTGAAAAAAATCGCGTTAGGCCCTTTCTTTATGAGACCAACGATATATAGTTTTTTCCTGTTTTTTTTCCTTGGCTAACAAGACAGCAAAATGTGTTAGTAGACGTTCCGACATTCATGCAGACTGTTTTAAAATAAATTATTTTTACCACGCATGGTATTTTTTACCAGAAATTTATTGATTAATCATGTAAATTTTTTTTTATTTACAAAATTTAAACTTTGTTTATTTTTATTACATTTTTAATTATAAACTAAAAATTTTTAAAATAAACTTTTCTTTAGAAAAATCAGCTAATTTTGCTGTAAATCATGTCGTATTTAAATCGAAGGTTTTAAATTTTATAAACAAAATGCATTGAACTGCAATATTGTATACAGAATGTTCTAATGGGGATAAACAAAGTGCAAGTAAAAAAAGGAGTGCGATCACATAAATCATTGTACACAAAATTTGTAATTAAATTTAATTCCTAAATTAAAATTATACTATTGTTATTTTATATCTTGTACTAAAAACTTATAAGGATTTCCGTGAATTGCTTACAACAGTAATAATATTTTCCATTACGGTTGAAGTTGTTCCAAAGTGTATGCCAAGAGCGGTAGTAAATTAGGGACCGATATTTACTAAATTTGTTACTGTGATTTGAAATCATAAAACACGAACTTTTGCCAAGCTTAATGGTATTTAATTTTATCTAAGTTTGTAGTAATTAATAGCCAATGTAAAATATTTAGAGCCACTTTTTTGTTTGAGATTAAAGTTCATTTAATTCTATAATTAACTAATCTTAGAATTAAGTTAATCTAGTATCAACTGAATTTGATATTTTTGGGTGTTGGCTTATACCATGTAGTGTTACCATACTAAACACAAATAAATGGCAAAATTTTTTTTGCATATGTCAACTTTTTATCAAAGCAATATGGCTGTTTTCAAGGAAGAAGAAGAAAATGCGCAACAGCTGTTTATGTTAAACATGTGTATGCACTCGTAAAACTGCTCTGAGTGGAGAAGCAGCTCGCGCTTTTTGTCATTATTTCTAAAGGGCAAACAGGTCGTTTTTGTTTGTCTGCTTTTGTTGCGTTTTGCGTTGTCACCCCGCATTGGTTAGTGTTTCGGCGTCGTATAACTGTACCGAGTTACAATTTTTGCGGTATCTGCATTAACTATATGCAATCGTTTTTAACCTCAATTTGAGGTTTTGTCTGGTTAAGAACCATTAATAACTCACGTGACTGGTGGAGAACCAATATAACTCAGACGTTTTACTGGTGGAGTACCAAGGAAATAACTCAGACGTTTTACTGTGGAGACAAGATATACTCTGGAGTTTATTCTGGAAGCTCTTCGCCTTCCTATACGAAAATCTAGGTCGATCGAGGACTTGTGGATGAGGCTCCAACAAACCGTGTGATACCCTGGCAATATAACTCTAGATAGTTAGCCAAAAACTTTTTAGTGTTTAAGCAAAATCAAAAAAAAAAAAAAAAAACATGTGTATGTTGACAGTTTAAGTTTAGGTTAAAAAGTTAAAAAAAAACTCAAAAAGAAAATGCGGAGATTAAAGTTAATGTAATCGCTAATCTCTAACCCAAACAGAGGCACCTGGATTAAGTTAATCTTTGTATTTGGTGGGATTACTGGAGAGCTTCTTTTTCTTCTTCATGGGCTCGACAGTCCTAGATGGACCTTGGCCTCTTTCAGTATCAGATTTCAGTTGTCTCGGTTTCTCGCTTTATTTGTTCAGTTTTGGTTGGGTGGCCCATAAATAAAACAAAAAGTTTTTAGACAATTATATTAATAATTTTTTATTATTAGAGAAGTATCTGATGACAGCTATGTCGGAAACAAAATATCAGCCAAATACTCGCCACGGCTTCGGTGGCTGACCCCAATCCCATGGTCCATATTTTCTATCAGCCATGTTCTGACAATCGGACGATTCGAAATCGCAAACCGCCAAATTTATTTTGTGGTGTTCTGAAACTCATGAGTTTTGCTTGCGATCTGCCATAGTTTCTTAAAGTTCCCTCAACCATTCTTTTGAGGTTTGAAGTCACAAAATTTCTTGCGTTTGCGAGGTCCAATGTCGTTAATGTGCGAATTATCTCATCCTTTAGCGCTTGAATTGTTCTTGGCTTATTGACGTACACTTTTGCTTTTGAATATCCCCATAGAAAGAAGTCCAACGGCGTCAAATTACATAATCGGGGCAGCCAATTAACATCGCCATGACATGAGATAACTCGGCCATTGAGTTTCTCGCGCAAAAGAGCAATTATTTCGTTGGCTGTGTGGCAAGTGCCACCATCTTGTTGAAACTACATAGATATCGTGCAGGTCCATATTCTCGATTTGTGGCCACAAGAAGTCCGTTATCATCTCGCAATAGCGAACACCATTCACGGTAACTGCTTGGGCGACCTCATTTTCGAAGAAGTACGGCCCGATAATGCCGCCAGCCCATAATCGTTCAGGTCAATATTCTCGATTTGTGGTCACAAGAAGTCCATTATCATCTCGCAATAGCGAACACCTTTCACGGTAACTGCTTGGGCGACCTCATTTTCGAAGAAGTACGGCCCGATGATGCCGCCAGCCCATAAAACGTACCAAACCGTCACTCTTTGTGGATGCATCGGCTTTTTAACAAACATTTGTGGATTCTTATTTGCACAAATTCTGCAATTCTGCTTTTTAACGAATCCACTGAGGTGACCAAAAATCACGAAGTGCACGAAATACATTATATAGTTATTTACTGTGTTTTCCCAAGTCTTTAGGTTCAGCAATATACTCTTTCTTGTAACGCTGTTGGAAAGTGCCATCACTCATTTTTATTGGGCCAAAAATTCTTCTTAATAGCTAAACCGACAATCAATAGACAAGTCACCATTCTCGTAATGGCACATAGTTGGTTTAAAAACACTATGGATTTGGAAAAATGGGATGGGAAATTTAACCTGCGCTCTTTTTGTAACCAAACCTTGTCCTTCTAAATACCATTAATTCACTTCAGTTGCTGATATGCAAGTCTATGAATTAGTTCTTTGCAAAACTGCTGTAATTTCCCTAAATAAAAAAAAATCATTATATTTCCATTGTGAAATTAAACAAATCATCATATTTGATTAGCTCTACAAAATGTATTAGACCATAGAGTAAAGTCGAGTATTTCAGTAGCAATGTGTGGTCTGAGTCTGACTGGGTCTTGTATGTGAATAATTAAGTAATTGTATTTTATTATCTGCTCTTGTTTCATATTCTATTAACGATTGTTTTTAAACATATTTGTGGTTTTCTATACGTTTGCAGTTCTTAATTTTTATTTTATTAACTCAATAACCCATTGTGATGTTAAAATTCATCTAAACCATCCAAAGTAATATTAAGAAATACATATTTGCCTCCCCCTCATCCAAAAAAAGGTTAAAGCTTACATTAGTTAAAAAACATTAATGGCCATTTTCTCAATGTATCGACAAACAGCCTGTTACTTAATGTCGACATAAATTTATTAGGTCGATAAACAGTCCGGTAACGATATTGGTTTTCTCAATATACCGTCAAAAACTTTGTTTAAAGTTGGCAGCACCTCTCAAAATGCATGTAAAAGTAGTGTGTCAGCTGATTGAATTTATCTGTATGACAAATAAACGGCAAATAAATAATTGGCAGGTGAGGGCCGGTTAGCTTTGCGACAGAATAGGGAAAAAAGATAATCGCCTAATGAGAAAATGGCCATAAGCCCATCAAACGAGTATAGGCCTGATGTGTTGGTTATCGTATGTGAACTTTAACTTTTTAAAACACTAATTTTCATCTTTTAAGGTCTTTGGTACTTTTAATTATTTCAAAAACTGACATTTAAATTAAATCCCTTCGAAAAAATTTAAAAAGAGTTTTCCTTAAAAGGTTTCCCAAAAAAGGAAAGCAGTTTTGGTATATTTCTTTTGAAAATCGCCTAAAAAGGGTTAATATTTGTTGTATTGTATTATTGTAAATAAATAAACATTTTCTTTGTGCAATTTCTGTATCTCTACATTTAGTTTATTGTATATTCCAGACAGTTGCTGCCTATTGCTATTGTGAATGTCACTTGATTCCGTGTATGGAAAAAAGTGCTCATATCGAAATCGAATTTTCAAGAATAGAATAGATAAAATAAAAAATATAATACAGAGCAAAAGAATACAGTAATTGTTATGTATTTAACAAATCTATACAATTGAAGCCATAAAAATGTTCTAACAAATAGTTAACGCTTTAATGGGCAAAAGAATTTTGATTTTTTCTATTTAACCGGAAGAGATTTTTTTCCCCTACACGTCGACAGACGCTCAATAATGAGTGTGTGCGAAAATATTTAGTAATGGAAAATTCTATAACGCATTTTCTATTATTTACCGAATGAATGACTTGTAAATAAAAGGTTATGATGTTTATTCAATAGATTAATAATAATGGTGAAATAACGTGTGGTAAATAAATTCTTTCTATATTGTTATAAACGTAATTTTATCTACCACAGTTTGCTTAAAGCGGCATAATGTTGTAATAAAGTTTTATAAATGAAGTGTACAAACGAAATTCTATAAAACTCTAGAATATATAAATGACATACATACAACCACTTTGAGTTTATAGACGCAGAGAAAAAATATTTTTCAATATGGTGGCCTCTAACAAAACTATATTTAACAGAAAATTTTAAGCATTTTATGGGTAATTGAAACAAAGTTTTTTCACAATCTTATTATGCTTGCCTCTTAACATGTTGGGGGTAATTATGACCATAATTTGTTCACCTCTTATAACACAGTGCAACAAAATTCGGTTCATCCCCGCCAGCCTCAACACTTGCAACGCGAAATGAAACTAGACTATTGGTAGAGAAAATCTGCCGAAGGGTTTTAAGAAATTAAGGTGGAAGTACATAACACGCGTTAGTACGTCGACAAGTATCGTGCGTTTATAAACTTTAGCGCGTCAAAAACTGCAAGTTACACAACACGCGTTACAAAAGCCATTCCTGTCAGCTGTTTTTTATTTGTTTACTTATTTGTGCATTAAAAACGGGTTCGAAAGTATATCAAGATTTTGTTATTTTATTAAATTTATTCTTTTTATATAAATATTGTATGTTTTTTAAGCTCTTCAATAAGTTTTTCTTTCATGATTCACAAATTTGTTAAATTATTATTTTTATTGTCAGCTGATTACTTGTCAAAAACACACAACGCGTTAAAAAGTTCAAAGTTAACCAACTTTCCGGCGCAAACGCGTCAAAATATTTTGCATGTAGCTTGTTCTATGAAAACACACTAGCTTAACTTTTTTTGACAGAAGACGACAGAGCGCGCGCGCACTAACGCGTGTTATGTACTTCTACCTTTAGCTCGGTTTTCCGAAATATCGGCCACTAAAGTTTTTGAATTTTTTAAAAAGGCGTTTGGTATAACTCAAACAAAATATACTAAATGTTTTTCTGAGCTAAAATACTATTTCAGATGTTTTCAGTAGAATTATATGGCGATTCTTTCCTTAGAATATATTTAACCTCTAACACTCTTTTTAAGGGGTAATTTTTGTCCTTTTTTTAACTTCCCCACAAAGTATACTAAATCGAAACTTTAGAAGATTAAAATGTTCCACGAATATTTTCTGCATACAATTTTACTAGGGGTCTTTTAAGACTTCTAAGTTCGTGGAATGTATGTAAAACGGATTTTCGAAATTCCGGGCCTTGAAATTTTGGAATTTTTCGAAAACATGTTTTACATACATTGCACGATTGTTTGGTCTTAGAAGACCCCTAGTAAAATTTGATGCAAAATATATTCGTGGAACATTTTAACCCTCTAAGGTGCCGATTCTGTGGGGAAGTTAAAAAAAGGACAAAAATAACCCCTTAAAATAAGTGTTAGAGGGTTAATATATTCTAAGATTAGAATCGCCAAACAAATCTACTGAAGATATCTGAAATAGTCTTTTAGCTCAGAAGAGCATTTAGTAAATTTCTTTGACTTGTACCAAACGCCTTTTCAAGGAATTCAAAAATTACAATGCCCGAAATCTCGAAAATCCGTTTCACATACCTTACACAAACTTTTGACCTCTAATAAAATTTGATGCAGAAAATAGTCGTGGAACTTTTTAACCATCTAAAGTGCCGTTTTTGTAAACTTTTGTGGGGAAGTTAAAAAAAGGACAAAAATTACCCCTTTAAATGAGTGTTAGAGGGTTAATATATTCTAAGCAACGAATCGCCATACAATTCTACTGCAGACATCTGAAATAGTATTTTAGCTCAGAAGTACATTTAGTATTTTTTTTTTTTTAATTAACCAAACGCCTTTTCAAAAAATTCAAAAACTTTAGGACCTGATATTTCAAAACCCAACTTTTCAAAACCCTTTGGCAGATTTGCTCTACCAATAGTCTAGTTTCATTTCGCGTTGCAAGTTTGGAGGCGGTTTTTTTTTTTGTTGCACAGTACAATTGTTTGTTTTTTTATTAACAGTAGTACATATTTTCCTATTTTCCAAGAGCAATCGGTTATAGTTCAAAAACTTTTTTGTCAAAGTCATTTTCGGTAATACTAAATTTATTATTAAGATTTTTGTATGACGTGCTAAATTCCCAATTTTTCATATTTGATTAATACACTGAAATTTATTGTTGAGGGAAAGCTAGCTTCTATGCGCATTTAACAGGTTGCTTAGGCCAGATCATCAGGAACCCTTTTCCATAGATTTTAGAGTAGCTAAAAATATTATACAAATAAAACCATAAACCGAATAAGAATTTTAAACACTCTAAGTCTTACTTGTAACAATATCAAAGCTTAAACAAAACACCAACAATAAACAGTCAGTTTATCTTTTCTTACATTCCCCTACAATGGTTAGGTTCTTTCCGACTCGAATTGTAGTTGTAAGTGGGTAAAAAGAAAAAACAACATTAAAAAACGGCTCCGTGCAATAACTCCCAGGTGCAATAAGTCCCAAGAAAAAAATGAAATTAGACCCAAAAATTTTTCATACAAATGTGGGAGTAATTTCATTATGAAATAGCTCCAAGCCCTCTCGGTTTTATTTCATTTTTTTGGAAGTTATTTCATTTTTTGCCTGGGAGTTATTTCATAATGAAATAAAATCCAAATGAAATAAGTCCCCGAAAAAATTAACGTGGAAGTTATTTCATTTTATTTTGGTTTTCGGTGTTATTTCATTTGCTGTGGGAGTTATTTCATTTTTTGTGGGAGTTTTTTCATTTTCAATTATTTGCAATTTCTTAAAATTGTTTAAAATTTTAAACGGTATTTATAACGGGATATTTCAAACTATTTGAATACAATGACTTAAGTTTATCAAAGAAGAAAATTTTGCTAATTGCAATTGCAGTGTCTTATAGTTACCGGCTATGCAATGAAGCTTTAGTTAGCGAAGCCGGTGTTTGTTATACCATAGAGGAGAAAATCCTTGCGCCCGACCGAAGGCCGGCTATGCAGAGAAGCTTTAGTTAGCGAAGCCGGTGTTTGTTATACCATAGAGTAAAAAATCCTTGCGCCCGGCCAAAGGCCGGCTATGCAGAAAAGCTTTAGTTAGCGAAGCCGGTGTTTGTTATACCATAGAATATAAAATCCTTGCGCCCGGCCGAAGGCCTGCTATGCAGAAAAGCTTTAGTTAGCGAAGCCGGTGTTTGCTTTAGTTAGCGAAGCCGGTGTTTGCTTTAGTTAGCGAAGCCGATGTTGTTATACCTTGTACCCTGCGTGCTTAAACTGCAGGCAATTGCCATTGCAGGAGGTCAGGATATAATAAAATGCCCGATTTGTTGTCAAAATGTCGAGGACTCAATGTTAGTTTTTTGGTAACCTAATATGTAAATATTCAAGTAAAACGAATACATATATAATAAATTTCTTTGGAAGTTGTATAATTTTTTTTTGGGTCTTATTTCATTTCTTTTCGATGGACTGTTTTTGGAAGTTATTTCATTTATGTCTTTAGGAGTTATTTCATTATGAAATAACTCTCAAAAGTTGGGGTTTGTTTCATTTAAGACTTGGAAATTATTTCATTTTTTCTGGGACTTATTTCTCTTTTCCAGTTTGGGACTTATTTCATTTATTTTGGGATTTAATTCATTGGGAGTTATTGCACTGGGACTTATTGCACCTGGAAGTTATTTCACGGAGCCTAAAACACAAATTGTTCATTTCTATTGTCTTCATAAGAAAACAACAAAAAAAAAAAACAATTTGACATTATATTTATATTTATATTTATATATATAAAAGAGTTGAGTGAGTGACTGACTGACTGACTCATTCATCATCGCCCAGCCCAAACCGCTGACCTTTGAAACTTTAAATTTGGACTAGCGGTTGGTCACTCCCCAAATCGATCCACTAAGACGGGATTTTTCGAAATTCGTATGTTTAGGGGGTAATAAAAGGTAAAAACGGGAAATTTCGGTAACCTCATATCTCCAAACCTAAAAGAGATGCAAAATAAATGTAATACTTATCGTTGTTCTTTAGAAAAATAAGCGTACAGGTATATGGTACTTTTTTGAAGTTCGGCCCTATTAGGGAGTTAACGGGTAAAATCTGAATTTTAGTACTTTTTTGTCAACCCATCTATCTTTTGAACCAACAAACATAGAAACAAAGTTAACACCACATTCGAAACTTATCAAAAAAATACGTATAATAATTTGGTACTTTTTCGAAATTCGAGCATGTAAGGGGTGAAAATTGGAACTATTTTTGGTACTTTTTTTACAAAACATTTTCCTCCATTCATTGACATATTCGTACTAAATTATGGGCTACCGCTACAATACTGAAATTTTTTATACTTTAATGGGGGAAAAATAGTACCCAAAAAAGGAAATACGGGAAATTTGATATTTTCTTTAGCATTTGGTTCTATTAAAGTAGCGGGTTAAATGCTATTTAAACAAGTTAAAGCCTAGAAAAATAAACTTTGGCATAAAAGTATGTCCACGAAGAAAAAGGAGACGCTAACGAAGTAGCGGGTATATGCTAGTAATATATATAATGTATATAATAGAATATAATATATTCGTCACCCAATAGTTTTTATTAAAAAAAATTACTGTCCACTTCATGACTAATAACCTATAACAATTAATTCTTTTGAAAATCCTCAACAGTTTCTTTGCGGTTAATTTCTATCAACAAAATCCAATCGCTTCTTTTTGGCTTTAAAAATGCATTCGTTTCATTTCCTAATTATTTTCAATTGGCCTGAGGTTTTAAAATACTTTTTGCTTGAAATAAATTAGTAACGCATCTATTTTTTTAAGTTCTTTAATGTTTTTAAACAAAAAGATACAATTTTTATGATATGGAAACAAGATATTCTTTTAATTCGTAGCGGAGATACACTTGACGCTTCATTGCTTCTCCTTCTCTTCGGCATAGAGAATATTAAAAAAAAGTTATTTGTTATCATTCGTCATTTGTCCGTCCATTTGCAACTGTTGATGATGGACGATGCGGTTGGTGGAGAATGGTGTTTTCACATTTACAACTTGAGCTTGATTGCAAATATTTTATGCATTTTCAAGTACTGGCGCCAAAAGTTTTTATATAATTGAAAATCGTTTGCCATTTTCTAGCATCTTTTTCCACAAGTTGCTGTTTCTCAAAACAGGGGGAGTTTTTTTTTGTTTTTTTTTTTCAAATGTATGTTTTTGTTTCATCTATCGCTTGGATTTCAACTACAAAGAAACAGAGTGGTGGAATTAGTTGGATACATATAAAAAAAAATTGTTTTTATTTTTCGTTTCTCTATGATTTTGTGCAGTTTATTTGTGTTTCACGTCAGTCAGTCAGTAAGTTTGTTATTTGATTTCTTTTTTGTTTCCTCTAGTACGTTTTTCTTTTCAATTTGTTGCCCTTTTTATTTTCTTTGATTTGATTTAGCTTTGTCCCCTCTGCCCCCAATGAACTTTTGCTATTTTTGTCCCAATGTGATTTCATATTTTTATTTTAGTTGTTTGTTTGTTATATATCATTTCGAAGAGCATAATCTATCAAGCATTTCAAAATTGCTAACAAAAGCCAAAAACACTTAAAATACAATTGGTCCTTTTTGTTGCAATATCATTTTAGTATTGGATTTAATTCTCAAGTACATCATCCATTTATTTGTCTGTTGTTGTCTTCTAAAAGCTATTGAAATTTTAGTGTGTATTTAAGCGCTAGATATTAAAATTTAATTAAAATTGAAAATGGAATTAATATAGAATACGGTGGTTCTTAAAATTTCATTAAAATTTAAAAGTTTTGAAATAAATTTTTCAAGTAATCTTTAATAAAATAATTTTGTAAATGAACAAGCAGAGAAAACATATGTGCAATTCACAAGTTCGCATTATCGTCGCATTTGATGTATAATCGTAAAATAATACAATTTTGTTGTTGGTTATTTTCATAAAAAAATTATCACCGGGAATAATTGGCTTGAGAAGAAATGTTTAGAGCCAATATATTAAGCGAGAAAAAATAAAAGTACGTTTTTAAAATCATGTTCCTAAGTTGTATAGTTTTTGTGATATGAACTTTTATTCTACTTTCTTTCATACATATTATGTTTTGTCAGTTACAGCGTTCTTTAAATCCTGCGGCGATATATTTTGAAAAATGTTGTATTAACACCAGGGCCCTGCTTCTCAAAACTACAAGTTACAAATTTACAAGCAAAATACATTAAAAAAGCAACAATTATAACAATTATTTGTGGGATTCACAAGGTGTCATAAAGTCATAATCAGGGAAATCATAAATATATAATTGCAAGTTTTTCCTTGTGCGACTAATGAAGGCAGAAACAATATATTTATCCGTTTTAGAGCTTTTTATGAATTTTGGCATCGATTTGTTAGTGCACATTTTAGCATATTTTACCGTTTGCAGCATTTTTTTTGCATAAATTAGTTAAAAGAGCCTTTTTGCAGCATTTTTTTTAGGTTTATAGCGCATATTTTGCATTTTTAAGGCATATTTTGATACATATGAAATTGTTTTAGATGCCTACCCAGAACAAATTCTCCAAAATTGTTCACCAATTAAAGCATTAATCAAAAATAAAATCAGTTTTAATTAAACATTTAATCAAGTGAATTAAACGTTTAATCAAGTAAATTAAACGTTAAATTAATACTATTAACTGGTTTAATTGATACTATTAATTTGTTTACTGGTGCAAATTTAATTAATTTTTTAATTAATATCACAAATTTTTTAATTGAAATAAATTTTTATTTTTTTCTGTATACAATAGCTTTCGCAGCAAATAATTTTTTTTTTTCGAAAATCTGTTACCTCAATCTCGACATCTACATTTAATTTTTAATCTAAAATTGTACGACAAAGCAGGTTGTTATTAAGGATTAATGTTATGCGATTTGTATCTAGCCTAATCTTTTAGTATTCCGATCGACTCAGAATCACTTTTTAAAGTGATCTAACGATGTCCATCCGGCCACCTGGCTGGTTGTCTGTCTATGTTAGCATTATGCGCAAAGAATAAGTTCCAATTTTGTAGATAATTTAATCAAATATCGACGAAGTCTATGAAAATGGTGATAATCGGTTTATAATTTCACATCCACATTAGACTCTATGTCCGCAAGCTATCTAATTATGATGGCATTTAAATTCAATTTGTCCCAAACATATTTTACTGCAAATTAAATTATTTTCGAATCGGTTCACATTTGCTCAAAGCTCCCACCCTTAAATAGCTTTAACCTAAAATCCCTCTAAGACAAAAACCCACATGGATGTTAATATCTAGATAATATTCGGCGCAAATATCTCTTTTATGAATTTATCTTTTAAGCGATAATATTTGTAGATTTTTTTTTAAATGGTTGAGTATTGTGCCTTCAAATGAGCAATTTTTAATTTTTAGGGCATATTTAAACATTTTTCAGGGCATATTTTCCAGCTTTGACTGCATATTTAATGCTCATAAAACGCGTTTTTATAGCATATTTCTGGTTTCCCTGGTCATAAGTCTTAAAATATTTTTTTTTATGTATTCAAAGCTTAATCCTAATTCTTATTTCTATTTGTTAGCCGTTACCAATGTAACCGCTAATTAATTGCATTCAAGTGTCAAAAAAGCCTGCTAGGCTCAAAGTGTCGGATCTTTTCAGCTTCCGGTGACCTTCGAAGTTTATTAGATCCCGAGCGAGGTAGTTGGGATGGACCATTAGTTTATCTATGTATTTGACTGAATACTTTTTAATTTCTTCCTGGATGGTAGCGATGTTAAGATCTCGGTGGATAATGTCATTACGTCTATACCATCGGGCGCAGACAATTTGCCGTAATAACAAGAAAAAATACGACTGTTGTGAACAACCCCTCATTATTTAGTGTGCTATTTTGAATTTAAATCAGCTGATTTAAAACAAATATAAAAAATAAATATTTACCAAATATAAAAAAAATGTTTTAATTCTAATTCATGAAATAATAAATTAAATTAGATCTTACCTGACCATTTTCCATTTATCAGACGCAAATCACAAATACATTTTTTTTTTGTTTGTTAACCAAACGTCAGAGTTCTAAGCCGATATAATTTGACGCCGCAAGTGTTAAATTCGCCGCAGGTTAAATTCGTATATAAGCCGGAAAAAACTATACCATCAACGGCGACGGCTGCAAAATCTAATGCAGATCGGCTCAGCCGCTTAGCGTAGGTCTCTTCTGATTAATTACGACAGCATAATAAACATAGCAAGCAAAGTTCTATTAATTTAATACACCTTTTGTTTACAAAGCAACAACAATATTTTTAAACCATTGTAAAATGTTAGAACATTATGACAATTTAACATGATAGCGCAGTTTGTGAATGCCCCAATTACATATTATATTTTACTTGTAGATTTGTAACTTGTGTTTTGATAAACAGGGCCCAGGCCTGGAAATGTTCGATTTGTTTGGTGAATTTGTAAAAATCTTTTCAGAATGTGATAACTTCCACCATAAATTTATTTCTTCTAAATGTTTCATATATGTTTTATTCATTTCAATTTATTTTTGTAAAATATTCATCAAATCACATGATCTTGGCGGCCAATTGATATCGCCACCACTTGAGATAACACTGCCATTGAAGTTATCGCGCAAAAGAGCCACTGTTTCGTTAGCTTTGTGGCAAGTGGCACCGTCCTGTTGAAACCACATATCGTCCACATCCAATTCGGGCCATAAAAAATTCGCTATCATCTCACGATAGCGAACACCATTCACAGTAAATGCCTGACCGGCCTCATTTTGGAAATATACGGCCCGATGATGCCGCCAGCTCATAAACCGCACCAAACAGTCACTCTTTGTGGGTGCATTGGTTCTTCGACAATCACTTTTGGATTATTATTCGCCCAAATGCTGCAATTCTGCTTATTGAAGAATCCACTGAGGTGACAGTGTGCCTCGTCACTAAATATGAAATGCACGAAATGCATTTTGATTTGAATGCCCATTTTGATAATAAGCCTGAATAACTTTAAGGCGTTGCTCGATTGTGTATCTTTCCATGGTTCAAATTGGGCTAGTGTGAAATTGAGAAATGTCCAATGAAATGCAGAAAAAAGCTTGACGTTTAGGCGAGTTTCACATTTAACATCGGCTCTTAAAATAACCACCCGTTACTTTTTCCTAAATGTTCCTAATTTTCTAAAATTTCTGATTTTTCTTTTCAAAAATGCAACTATAAGTTGTTCATATATATCTTAAAGCTTTTGCACAAGTTCATATTTTAGAGTAGTCAATGGAAGAAAATAAGTGTTCATATTTTAGGGTGTTCGTATTATCACGAGTGCACTGTATTAACATGCATGAAGAAAAGACCCGTTAAATTTCTTTTCGAATATTCTTCTTTTCTTTTAAATTGTTCGAAAGTGAGCGTGTTTTCAACAGACGGAAAGACGGACGGACATGGCTAAATCGACTTAGAAAATTACTCAAGGACCCAAATCTAAGATGAATATTAAACATGTTTCACACGGAATGACAAACTAAGTACATACAAATACCCTCATTTACCACTAGTGGTGTACAAGATTGTTATTACTATTTTTCTTTAAATTCTATGTTGCCACCAAATCTAAAAGTCATTATGCTGCTCTTTTATCTTGAAGGGCATCCAACTCCTTTTTTTTATAATACGACACAAAAGTATATTTAATCTGCTTTTATGCAAAATAAACATATTTCTTTTGCTACATGCACTTCAAATACATATTTTCAAGATTAAATGAGCTTAAAAAACATTGGAGAAAAAAACATCTAAAATCCATAGACGCCGCCAAGAAGATCAAATGGACAGACAGACAACAAAAAATTTAGTTACAAAAAAAAAAAAGACTAGATGATTGTCAGAAAATTTGGCAAAAGTGACAAGAAACACACATTAATATACCACATACATACATATACCACATACATACATATGTACACTCATAAAATTATTACAGTAACTGATTGTAGGTTATTAAATTCGTTTTCGGTACTGTTAAAATTGAATAAAAATATAGTTATTTTACGAATAAATTTATTTTTCAACATTTATGTTTGTTATTAAAAAAACAAACTGCCAAAAAATAATGTTTTCCGTATTTTTGTTTTTGTTAATTTGTTTGATTTTTATCGGTTAAAATATATTTTTTAAAAGTAAAAACTATTCAATTTTAACGAATATGATGTTCAATAAATAAAAAACTTAGAAATTACTGAAAAAATCATTTGTTTTAAATGAAATGTAAATGATCCGTTTTTTAAATGAATTTTAATTTGTTTCAAATGAATTTTCGTTTGAATTTAACTACATAATATTTTGAGTGTATATATAAAATGCAACAATTTGTTAAAGAAGAAAAAAAAAAACATGTTAAAGAAATTTTGTTCATACAAACGAAAAACTAACTCCAATCACTAAATTGAAAATTGGCGACAAATACCATGTTAAGAGTTTTTTGTTAGCAAATTTGTTGCCGAAAGAAATTGTGAGAAAATCGAATAAAAACTATAAACTCATTTTGCGACAATTATGGTCTGTTATAATATTTCGTTTGCAAACGCCAATGACGACGCCATGCACCAGGCAGAGTAAAGTCACTTACGATTACTCCTCCTAAAAACTAACTAAGATATCCGCCTTTAAAAAAAAGGTTGCTTTTCCTAACTGATTGACTGGCTTAGTGACTATCTGTCTGTCCGTCTGTTTGCATTTTTTTGTGTACTTTTCAATTTCGATTAAAAAGCATGACTGGTAACAAAAATTTCTACGAATAGAAAACAAATTGTTGCAAAAAGAAGAAAAAAAAAACGGGGGAAAAGTTATGGTGACATACTCGTACCACACATACGTTGTTGTTAATACATTCTGCAGCACTCGGTTAGACAGTTGATGTAGCATGCCACATTAGAGAGCAGTTAAGTATATTAGGAAACATTTTCTCGTCTCTATAAATTGTTTTTTGGTTTGAGTTGTCTTTTTTTCTATTTGAATTTGTTATGGTCACTGAAGCCGGATATCTTAAACCGTCTTAGTAAGTGGAGTATATGATAGATGATTGAAATCATGGTGGAATAAACAGGTGGCAGCACTAAGCCAGATGACGATTTTTTGCTCTTGCATTGTTTGTCTAGGTTTATGTCAAAGTTTTGTTTATGTTTACAAAAAGTCTCCGTTTTGTGCTGTGATTATTGTATTTTATTAAAGTTTTTGATCATTTTAAATTAAAATAAATAAGATATTGACCATAATTAAATAAAAATTGGCCAAAAATTTATTTATTTCATCACGTTCAGCGGCACGCTTTGATATTTGTTTAAACTATTTTTTGACGTAAATGGTGATATAATTTCCATTTTTGTTGTAATGTTGTATTTGTTGCCGTAAAGATGCCACCTGCTTATTCCACCATGATTGAAATGGTGAGGATCTCAGTATTGGCCATGGCCTTCAACTACTTAAATTCTTAGTCAGTTAGGGACTGAATCATTCATTCATTTAGCCACTTTTAAAGCATGGAATACACAGGAGTTGATCCATGGAAGTACTTCTATCTAATAAGTAGTACATGGTTGTCATCAGTGTATTTTTTGACATTTAGTTTCTATCACTTTAAGAAGTGAAGCACAACGATGTTATTATTGTAATTGTGTCTCCTTTTCGTTGTAGATGTCAGAAGAAATTCATAGAAAAACTTTTTGTATCCTCCTCCTAGTTAATGATAAGAATCAACAAAATACAATACTAAACTCCTTTTCCAAAAGTAAACTTTAGCAAGAATAGAATTATAGTAAGAAACTAAAATGTTCCTAAAAAAAATAAAACTTTAAACAAATTAAATTAAATAAAGTACAGTGGGATAAACAAATTTAAGAAGATTATGTGTTTTTTCTTAATTTAACCACTTGTGGCTTTGAATACATTCTTCTAATACCGACTAGTCTTTCAAGTAGCATTTGAGTGGGCTTTAAAGATGCTGTTCAGGCGATTAAGAAGAAGAAAAGTAAGTTTTTGCGTATTTAAATAAAGGTGAATTAATCATTTTTTTCTAAAAATGTGTCTTTCTTTATAATGTGCAGATTAATTGAATAATTAATCTTTCTTAACAGAAGATTTTCAATGACGCTTATTCAGGCATGTAATGGGAATTGATTTTGAAAACTAAATAATTTCAAACAGAAAATATCGTTTAAGGCCGTAACACACTTTCCCACAAAGTCATAAGTATTTTTCAAAAATGCTTCCCTTATCAATTATTCTTTGAACATTTCCAAAAAACAATAACAACTTATCATGACAGGGTTGCATTTTCGTAAATGACTAAAGACTTTGTGGGATAGTGTATAACAGCCTTTATTGTTTCTTTAATAAAACTGTCCTACTTAAAAAACCGACAAACCGGGCACCTGGCGTTTTGACCTAATGCGGATACGCGGAATCCAGTGGTGCTAACCGTTTTTAATGTAAGCTGTTTTTTGAGGTAAACTGTTATTTCGAAAATGGAGGAGGTTGCACAACATATATTCGCGTAACTCAAAAACGGCGTAGTGTATTCCATAATAAAATTATCTTTATGTAAAGTTAAACTATCGTGAATAGCAAGTGGAATTTTTTTCCCCCATTAAATTTGCATTCCCCTCGAAGGGAAAAATGCAATCGTGAATCTCCCGTGTAAAATTTGTTTACGCTATCAGTTCCAGTGAATGTAAAAAAAGAAGAAAAATTTAGGCCCGTTTTCACGACTTACCTTTAATGATCGAAATAGTTAATGGTACCTTTAGCACTAGTGAGGAATAAAGTTACCTTCAACTATTTTTCGTTTTCACAACTTCTGTATAAAATAAACTTAACATTTTTAAAAATGTGGCAATACTAAAGTAAATACCGATTATTTTTGCCAAAATGAAAATACGAACTGGCAACTACGTATTTTCTTTTACTTTTCTCATTTTTGGGTGCACAAATATTTTTTAATAATGGCAAATATTAATGAAATACCGCGTGGACGCGAATTTAACCTTTTGTAAATACGAGTTTGTTATTAATTTAAAAAATATACATATACTTGGAGTTGCCATATATAAAAAATATGTGAATACGATATGGCAATCTCAAATTTAAACCTTACGACAAAAATTAAAGGTAGAACGTTCCTCTCTTTACCTTATCCTTCACTTTTAGATTAAAGGGAACTTGTGATAATTAAAAACTCATTATCTGTTCGATAACTTCCTACATTTAGCTATCGTTAAGTTGTAAAAATTTTTGTTCAAAAATATTCACGTATATATTTTAAAGAAAAGTTAATATAATAGAGCAAAATATTTAGTATAAGTGTATGGTTTTTTACACTTCTTCTTAAATTTTTGATTAGCAATATATCAGTGTGTGCCTTATTAACGGATCTTGCTTTCCCTTAAAATTCGAGTTATAAAAATAAAATAATTTCTTAAAAATAAAATGGAAAATGCATCTATGCTTCTAATTTTTTCTCGACATACATATAAAAAACGAAGTTGCACACAAAACAAGCCATAAACGATTAAAATCTGTTTAAAACTTTTGATTTTTTTCCCAAAAGACAAAAAATTTTAATTAAATTAAAAAATGTCATTAAACTCAATATTTATAAGGGAGCACCCTAAAAAGTGGCGATAAAGGACAATTATGTCTCGAGAAAATGTTAAGGAAAAAAAACTAATTGAAGTCGGTCATACATTATATCCCCCTAGGGTCCAGGAGAGTAATGAGACTTTTCTTCAATATATTTCTAGTCTGTATTGAACATTTTATATGGGAGCCCCCTTCAGGAATGGATATAGCGGGTAGGTTTGTTAGAAATAAATGATGGAGATAAAAAATAAAGTGGGGTTGGTCTTACATTTGACTAATCTTGGGGCATTCTAGGCGCGGCAGGGACCAAATTTGATAATATCATTAAACCGCCTTATTTGAAGGGGGACACCCCTAAGGGATGGAGATATGTATATGTTAAGTATGTGTTGAGAAAATATTAAGAACTAGAAACTAATGAAGGTCCGCCATAGATTTTATCTACCTAGCGGCGACTCCTTGGAAGTTATGGGGCATTTTCTTCAATATATTTCTAGTCTGTATTGAACATTTTATATGGGAGCCCCCTTAAGGAATGGAGATAGCGGGTAGGTTTGTTAGAAATAAATGATGGAGATGAAAAATAAAGTATACTTGTTCAAACATTTGACCCGTCTTGGGGCATTTTAGGCGCTGCAGGGGCCAAATTTGATAATATTATTAAACCGCTCTTTTTGTTCGGTTGAAACTCTTAAATTTGTCCGGTATAACTCAGAAACAAGAGCTAACCTTAAAAAACGGTTAGCACCACAGGTGCCCCGCTTGTCTCAAAAAAGTGTCAAATTCTAGCACAGTGTAATTGATTTCTTAAACATTTTTCTTTAAAATTTTAATATTACGTTTAATATTATTACATCACGTTACAGGGTTAAAATGTTCGACGAATATTTGCTGCATTCAATTTCGCTAGGGGTCTGGTAAGACCAAAAAATCGTGCAATGTATGTAAAACGGGTTTTCGAAATTCCGGGCCTTGAATTTTTTTAATATTTCGAAACCCCGTTTTACATACATTGCACGATTTTTTGGTCTTAGAATACCCATTAGTGAAATTTAATGCAGAAAATATTCGTCGAACGTTTTAGCCGTGCCGTTTTAGTGTAGAAGTTAAAAAAAAGGACATAAATTACCCCTTAAATTGAGTGTTAGAGGGTTAATAAATTCTAAGAAAAGAATCGCCTTACGATTCTACTGAAGACATCTGAAGCTATTTTTTAGCTCAGAAGTACATTTAGTATATTTTTTTGACTTATACCAAACGCCTTTTTAAAAAACTCAAAAACTTTAGGGGCCCATATTTCGGGAGCCCGAACTAAATTTTCAAAACCCTTTGGCAGATTAAAATAAAATTTTTCAGGGGAGCCGAAAAAACCATTCTAGATCAAACTATGGGTTAGGTACTGCACCTTTTGAAATTTGTAATAGAGTTAAAACATCGGAATGAGTCTATCAGTTTTTCAAAAATTTTAGAACCATGTAAAGAGCGTTTAAAATTAAGCAATATGGCATCAACATTTTAAAATCGAAAAAATAGACATACGCGGTTGCCCATGAAAACCACAGAATTATGCGCTACGCAATATAGCGATGCAGTAAAGTCAGCGAGGGAACTCTTGACAAGTTTCATAAAAGAAAAAATAATATTTTAAGTGACATGGCATTCCCTTAGCACGAAGCAAGTTTGTAAGGAAGAACATCAAAAATAACTGTAAAAAATCATTCAGTCTGTGAATTTGATAGCTACGTTAATCAGTTTTTATATGCATTGAATAAAGCGCGTTTTTTGTCAAAAATGTATTGCTTCAAAGTGGGTATGGAAAGCGATACTCTTACATTTCTCCCTTAAAAACCTGCTTCGTTTGAAGCTTTATTACACTGTGCAACAAAAAAAAAAACCAGCCTCAACACTTGCAAAGTGTTTCGCGAAATGATAAACTTTTTTATTGGGTATGGTTGTGACTCCTTGATGGAGGACTAATGGTACTATAATATGGTTGCCGGTTAAAGTAACCATAAAAAGTTTAAATTTTTTTCTTAAAAATAGTTTTGTGTTAATGTGTTTATAACAGTGTAGAATTTTGTGAATAATTCACAGAAAAAACTCTAGGCAATTTTTTTTTCAATTAAACCGTTGATCACAAATAAAATCAGTTTTAATTAAAAATTTAATCAAGTAAATTAAACGCTTACTTATTATAATAATTATCATCAACATTTCTGCAGAAAATGTTGTGAATATCAAAAAAAAGGTTTAATTTATATCACAAAATTATTGGAATCCATTTTTATTTTTCCTGTGCACAGATAGCACACTTTGAAGACTTTTACGGTCGTCCTACTACACTTATCGGTTGCACATTCAATACTTTAATTTGCTTATGAACTTCAGAAAAGAGTACAAAATTTTTTAGAGTAATTTTAAAAGCTGTAACTATACCATGTTAAGGGGTCTGTGACCATATGGAACTATAATTTTTCTCTGGGTATACAAGCTAAAGCATATAACAGAACTAACTGGGATTAAGCGATTTAAAGTTTTTGAAAAATTGTATCAAAGTCGATTGATATGTTGTAAATTAAAACCTTTGCATTTTCGCTAAAACGAAACCCAGTATTCAAAACTATTTTTACACAGTGCAACATGAAAAAAATAACCATATACGGGCACCACTACGTGATAAAAGACCAAAAAAAAAAAAAAAGACCCGTGTCTCCCAGTTTTGCCAAAAGTCATGCACTTTTTTTATGGGCCCTCAAAGATTTGGGGCCTCGGTGTCATTTTTGCAAAAAAAAAAAATGTGATCATTTTGTTAGGCTCATATCTTGCAAACCGTTCGGAATTTTGATTTACCCTCTCAGACAAAGTTGTAACTCTTGCCTTAAATAGCTAAAATCGTGTACATATAAAATCAGAAAAACTTCATCTTCAAGATAAAAATCGCAAAAAACTTTAAAAAATTCGATTACATTTTACTTTTTTCCCCTGTCCAGGTCTATAGGTAGCAAACCGTTCAAAATTCAAGGAAACAATCAACCACAAAAATGTACCCAAGATCTCAATAAGCAACTTTCTAGAGCATATGAACTTCATAGAAATGATTCTTAACACCGTTAAGGTAGCCGCAAAAGTCAAAAAAATTTCCCGAAAATTTTTAATTTCATTTGTTTGACGATTTATCTAATTTGGACCATAATTCGACTGTGCATTAAGAATGAGAGAGCGAATTACGAAAAAACGTTGTCGTGCGAACATAGCATAATAATTTTCGACCCACTGTGCAACTGCTTGATTTTATTTTCTATGTTGGCATTTTAAACTGAAAGAAAAAAGTTGTGTCTATTTTTTGTGTCTGTGTACGTCCTGCCGCCCATGTGCCAGTTGTTTATTTGTTAGATATTTTTTATTCTTTATACTAAAATTTTGTTGTTATTATTTTTAATATAAATTGTGTACAATTTTTTCAATTTTCAACAGCATTTTGTCGCAATGTCAACAAACTGTTTTTCTTTTTTTATTTCTTTTCTTCTGTAGGAAGAAACTTTTGTTGTTCTATTCTTTTCCTTTATCGGTAGGACTTTTTGTGTTTTTTAGTGGGACAGAAAAAACATTTTTTTTTTTTTTTTGGATTTGTTACTGTTCAAATTAAGCGTTTATTTGTTGTACAATTATTTGTCGCTGTTGTTGTCATTATTGCTTGTTAATAAAAGTTAAGTTTGTCGTCTCATTTTCTATGTCTTCCTAGTTAAGTCATGTTGTTAACGTCTTCCAGAGTTAAAAGAAGAAGAAGAAAAAAATTAAGTGGGTTGTTCCCTTTTTTATTATGGCCCATTAGTCCTTTTCTTTTATAACTATCTTTCTATTTTCTTCGCTTTATTTCGTGTACTTTGTTATCTTTATTGTGTTGTTACAAAAAAAAAAAAAAAAAAATTTTTTTTTTAATTTTCATAGTTTTGTAAGTTGCCAATAAAAATTGTGTTTAGTTAAAGAAGTTTATGTTTGTCGAATAACTTTTTAAAGAAATATTAATTTCAAAGTTCCATTTAGTTTGTTCACTAATGAGGTTAAAGTTAAGAAATATAATATTTTTTAAAAATAATATTTTTTAAAAATCTTTATAATTTTGTTGTTATTAAAGGATAAATAATGAGTTTAAAATGGGTGATTTTTTAGCTATTATCTTTTTGGCAACACTGGTTTAAACAGCTGGCGCACGTTTCGTGTTTTTTTTCACTGTCAAACATCTTCAGTTTGGTCTTTAATTTAACCATGATTCGTCTTACAAACGAACAACGCTTGCAAATTGTTGAATTTTATTATCAAAATGCGTGCTCTGTTAAGAAAGTTCATCGCGCGCTTCTTGTGTTCAGCGACGAAGCTCATTTTTGGCTCAATGGGTACGTTAATAAGCAGAATTGTTGATTTTGGAGTGAAGATCAACGAGAAGCATTGCAAGAGCTACCAATGCATCCAGAAAAAGTCACAGTTTGGTGCGGTTTGTGGGCTGGTGGCATCATTGGGACCGTACTTCTTCAAAGATGATGCGAATCGTAACGTAACTGTGAATGGTGAGCGCTACCGTGAGATGATATCCAACTTTTTTTTGCCCAAAATGCAAGAGCTTGACTTACATGACATGTGGTTTCAATAAGACGGTGCCACATGCCACACAGCACACTTAACAATGGACTTATTGAGAGGCGAGTTCGGTGAACATTTTATTTCACGTTCGGGACCGGTGAATTTTCCGCCTAGATCGTGCGATTTAACGCTTTTAGACTATTTTTTGTGGGGTTTTGTTAAAGCTCATGTCTATATACACATGCCCGCTTCAAAATCACCCATTATATGGGCACTTCCACAGAAGTTTCACGTTACTCCACCAAGCAATTTATCTTGCATTTTAGACCCCATGTTGTTAAAATTTTTCTTCTCTTTAATTAAATTTCACTTTACCCCAAAATAAAAAAAAATTTATAATTAATATAAATTATGTATTTTATTCGACCTTTATTATTTAAAATTTTAATAAACTTTTGAGCCTAAGTTCTTTTTTATAAAAAACTTTTAACTTTTATTTAAAATCCAATATTTCGGCACTTCCTTGAGTGCCTTCTTCAGGGATATTTTTTTCTTTCCTTATTTTATAAATTATTTAACACAAATGTAACAATAAATGACAAATTAAAAAATGTTTCTAATTCAAAAACAAAATAAAATATTTTTCAAATCAAACTTGATCTATTACAATATAAATAAACTTTTAACTTCCGTTTTTTTTTTTATAAATTAAGTGTCTATAATTTTGTGCTACATTTTCATTTATAATTAATAAATTATTCTTTGAGAAATAATTTAAAATTCTTGGTGCCGTAACGTGACAAAAAGTACCTTTTCTTTACTAACGAAATTTTCTTTTATTTTTTTCTTTTACAGGTAAGTTCCAATTTCCAATATTTAAGTAAGTATGGAAAATCATAAAAAACAAATTATATAATAACATGTAAGAGGCTTTGACGAATCTTCATAAACGGTATCAGGTTGGTCCATTAAAGAAATTTTTTATAGTTTCAGTTTTGTTTGTTGTTTCAATGAAAATAAGTCTGTTTAATAACTGAAAATTATTGCTTATTATTAATAATTGTTAAGCTGAAGCTCCACGCCACGCCTTCTCTTTATAAAACTAAACCTAGTCACCTGGTATATTGATTTTGATGTTCGCTGGCTTAAGAAATAAAAGTAAATCTATTGCAGAGTTCAGTCCAGAGTAAACGGAATGTAAAAAGCCACGTGCGCATGTGGTGCTGAAGTAATTTCACGTCATTACAAAGTCACAATAGACTTTAACGGCGTATTGCGAAATTCACCGACGCACAGTAGCGCCCGTAGAGCAAACGAGGTTGCAAAAATCAAAATTTTCATGAGCACCGACGAAGTTTTGAATAAACTCATGTTATAGGAAACTTTTCAACGATTTCAAATCTGCCACTCTTAATAATATCACATTTTTAGTTTAGAAGATATAGCCGTTCAAAGTTGACCGACTTTCGGTTTTCAAAAAAACACACAATTTTTAGTAAATTTGTTGCGATTTCAGGTGTAATATCACGAAAAATAGGTAACGAATCGCCTTATTTTTTGTTTGTATTGATTGATGCATTTATTAAATGTGTAATGATAAAAAAAAAATGAACTGTTTGCTTTGTGTTTCTCCTGGTAAATCACTATTTAAAAACTATCCGTTTTTTCACTATTTTTCAACTTTGACGGAAAATAACAAAAATCTATATTTTTCTATATTTGCCATATTTGCAAAATCTGTTCTTTGATTATTTCTTTACATAATTCAAAAATTTTATCTGCCCGTACGTGCCCGTTTGGCTTCTAGAGGTAAAAAAGGTTAAAAAGACATGGTTGCAGAAATTGTATGACAGTAGTTTGATCTAAAATCTAAAAAAACTACTCATTGAAATTAGCAGGTACGTACCTCACTTAAACAATACTTTGGCGTACAAATGGTCAAGAACAATATTGACTACAGGTAGGCACAAATCTTATTTGGACACGTGCATAATATCAAAATTGCATTATTCAGCCTAATTCCATTTGTATGCAGGGAACAGGTAAATTTTTCGGCATGGTAGCATAAGCCTATATATTGCAAATGGTCAAGAACAATATTGACTACAGGTAGGCACAAATCTTATTTGGACACGTGCATAATATAAAAATGCATTATTCAGCCTAAATCCATATGTATGTAGGGAACAGGTACATTTTTCGGCATGGTAGCATAAGCCTATATATTGCAAAATAAGCATAATGCCTGGATTAGTCTACGACTGAAAGTTGGCGCAACAATTACTGAAACCATTAAACAATTTAAGTACTGAAAACATGGCGTTGAACAATTTTAAATTATTTGAACTGTTTAGAAAGTCAACCACACCAAATTTTTTCACGGAAGCTGCTTTAGAAGAACTTGATAGCTTATACGGAAATATTGAGAGAAGCGAAATTATAAAAAATAATTTTTATCTGATATATGCAAATATTAAGGCAAAATGGGTGAAATCTAATCGAACCATTCAGAACTTCAACTCCAAATACGAGGACTGGCTTAATGAAGATACCATCCTGGATATATTGGCAGTAGATAAACCCACCACATCAACCAGAGGAGCAAAAGGAAGGCCAAAAAAAAGTATTGAGGAGTGTTCAATTTTCACAAGAAAGAGGAAACTTGCCGATGCCACCAATGACTTGACCACGAAGCAATTATCGGAAGCGCTGTCTATCAAATTTACAAAGGATAGTGAAAGAGTTAGGTCGCACATAACCAAATCTGTTGCTGATGCAAGCCCACTGCGACTAAAAAGGATTAAGGAAAGCATTCCCACGCCCACAAACGCACACATTAAAAAGTATGGTTCCGAAGAAGCCTTGGCCTTGTTTATGGACTTAGAACTTTCCAAAGAGAAATATGAGAAACTACGGGCATCTTTAACGCGACACGGCGCTGACGTTTTACCCGGATACAAGCATATTACGCAAGCCAAAATAAATTCACGACCACTGCATACGGAATTTACGGAAGTCTCTGCGAAAGCCAATCTGCAGGATCTCATGGGCCATACAGCAAAACGGTTGTTGGAGAGTCTTCCTGAAAATGAGGTGAAAATTCTTCCTGAGAAGTTGACATTGATCAGCAAATGGGGCTGCGATGGATCATCCGGACAAAGCGTTTATAAGCAAAGGATATCTTCCGATGACGCTACAATATCGGACGGAAATATGTTTATGGCATCTGTTGTTCCTTTGCGGCTTAAATCGGATGTTTCCCTTCACTGGAAAAATCCACGTCCGTCATCAGTGCATTATTGCCGACCAATAATGTTTCAGTTTGCAAGGGAATCGGCAGAACTCATAAGGACCACGGTGAAGGACATTGAAGAACAAATAAGCAAGATTAAGCCTACAAAGCTGCAAATTGGAGAAGGAAAATATATTGAATGCAATTACGAGTTCCATCTGACCATGGTTGACGGAAAAGTCGTAAACGAACTGACAGGAACAACCTCAACAATGTCATGCCCGATTTGCAAAAAGAGTCAGAAGAACTTTGGTAATTTAAACGATTCTACAAATGAGGAGAATTACGAATATGGAATGTCACCATTGCACGCAAGGATAAGGTGTATGGAATTCTTGCTAAAACTGGCGTATACCCTACCACAAGAGGAGGAAAACTTCGATGAAAATACATCAATAAAGGATAAGGAAAAGATCAGAAAGAAGCAAATACAGGATGCTTTTTTTAAACAAGTTGGACTAAAAGTAGACTGTCCCAAGCACGGATACGGTAACTCAAACGATGGAAACACTTCTAGGAGATTTTTTGAAAATGATGAGGCAGTAACTAGAATCACTGGAATTGACAATCAAATCGTGAAAAGATTGGGAACGATCTTGGATGTTTTAAACTGCAAAGAAAATGTCAATTCTACAAAATATGGAGAATATGCGTCGAAAACTGCATCTCTTTTAGCAGAAATGTATCCACAGAAGAAGTTGACCCCGACCGTCCATAAAATATTGGCGCATGGCAAAGATATAATTGAGTACCAGTCTTTGCCAATTGGAGAGCTTTCTGAAGAAGCACAGGAGTCTCTTAACAAATTTTATAAAAAATATAGATTGCAGAACACATTCAAAGCATCAAGGGTAAGGCAAAATGAGGACCTCTTCAACATGTTGGCAGCATCTTCCGATCCACTTATATCTTCCCTGCGGCATGTGAAGTCACGAATAGAGTTAGAAAATAATTATAGTTTAGAAATGGTTAGTCTTTTAGATATACCTTCTCTTACGAACTGTGATGAATATTTTACAGAAAATTGAAAAAATAAATTTAAAAAAAAATAATTTTTTTTTTAATTTGTTGGGTAATAATTTAAAACATAAAAACCTAAAGAAAAAAAATAAAAACAATCTAAAAATGTAAAAATAATTTTTTTTAGTTACCATAAAATTGATTTTTCTACTAATTTTAACTTTGATAACCCATAATTAGGCCCCTACAGAGCGTAGCACCCTTTCCAAACGCTCATTTCATAGGCTGAACAGTTATCTATCATATGCTGTTTAAACTGTTCAATTATCTTATTCGGTTCAAAAGATATGATTTTTGCAACGAAAAAACTCAAATGGCGCCACTGTGCGACGCCATGAATGTGTGTATTTGTATATACACAAATATGTTTTATTTTTGGCGATGAATATGCCACAGTTGAGTTTCGTATGGCTGCTTCTAGTCCAAATTCCAAATTTTGAGAGAGCATCTGTATGGCTGTCCTTTCTAATAGTTGGCTGTTTTGGTTCATTACACTGTACGGTACGATTTTTCATGATCAAACCGACCAGATTCTGAAAATATAGCTTAAAAAATATATGTACCCATTTCAACAACCACACGGACAGATAAAAATCGTTAAATTTAATTCCCTTCGCTTAAGGTTACAAAATATATATACAGCCATGTCACAGAGTGCAATTCCGTTCGGAAAAGGAATTCATTCCATAATTTGTTGCTTCAGAAAATGACGAAAACATTTTTCGGAATGAAACCATTTTAGTTTTCATGAACGGTATTGGAGTTTTCTGTATCTGAAAGACCAAAATACTATCCAAATACAGTTTCTATCAATAAGCAAATATGTTTTCTTCAACTCCGAACGGAATTGTACTCTGTGATATGGCCCATATATTAAAACTTAACAGGTAGGGTTCAAGATCAGTATTAAATAAATTCCAAACGAAAGGACAAAGCAGTGTATATTAGGGCCATAACTTTTTCACACTTTTATCGAATGCGAATATCAAAAACGGCATAGTATAGTCGTGTAGAACATTAAAAGTTATTAATAAACAATTAAGAAAGTATACTCGGTCAAGCCCGACCATATGATACCCTTCATCACAGTATTTAAAAACATCATGCTTATGTGTCCATGTAAATATGGATTTATCTATGTTTATAAACTTCATGAAAATCGGTTTGAAAGTTTGTGAGAGGCAGAAATTGCCCTCTGCCTCCCCTTGTGGTCCTATTTTTTAAAAACTGTATAGCTAATGTGTCCCTATAGATATGGATCTATCTATGTTCTAAATTTCATTAAAATCGGTTTGAGAGGCAGAAATTGCCCCTATCTCCCCTCGTGGTCCGATTTTTTTTAAAAATGTATACATTTTGTATCCATATAGATATGGTTTGGTTATAGGCCTAGTGTATATACAAACATATACTCTTTCTACCTGTAATTCAGCTTTGCAACAAACACTTTAGTATATTATTTTATAGTATAACCTAAGTCATTCTCTTTGTTTAGTATAGGATTTAATGCGTTGTCTTTAGGTCTATTATAAAAACTTTAACTTTAATATTCGCTTACTTAAAATTCGTATGAATTCAAAACATTCTTCATTCTTTTTTTTTGTAATCTATTTCATCGCGTTACAAATGTTTTCGATGACATACCAAAAACTTCAATTACAAATACCAATTAATATGCTGCTGCAATTGCTTGCTGTTCCAATTTCTGTAATTGAACCGCAAATATTTGATAGAAAAACTCGACAAATTTCCTAACACAATCAAAATTCTTTACAACTTCTAAAAAAAAAATCTATTTCCATTAACAATACCAAATAAAATAGAAAAAAATGTATACAACAATTTACCAAGGGAATCAATGCAACCTCAACAAAATTTACATACTACGAAGCAACAACAGAAAAATATTCATAGAATTAAAAAATATAAATAATAAAAACTGTGAAAAAACGGAAGAAAATATCACACATCCGGTTAAAAAACAAAAAATCCTTCTAATCTGTAAAATGTCGCTCAAAAATCACATGACATAAAACGTGAATGGGGTTAAAAGGAATATGAGTGGCAAAACCACACATGCAACTTCAAACTCACACTCACAGACAAATGGTCACATGCAATGCAACAACCAGTAATTGAGGCGTGAGATTCAAGCACATGACAGACAGGAGAAAGACACCATCCCACCCACGTACGCCAGCAAATAAAATATTTATAATAGTCAGGAAAGGAAACGGAAACCTAAAACCGAAAAGACCATAATTTTACCATAAACTAAAATTTAGAAGGGAAAATAAATAAGTGAGTGAGTAAGTGTGTACATAGAAATTGAGACAACGTTGTTGCTCTAAAGAAAACTAATAAAAATACTAATAAAATTTAGAGAAAAAAAAGAGTTTAAGACGATGATTTCTACTTGAACCATACAATTACCAGTATTAGAGAAACATGTTGCAGGACAAGTACCAAGCAAAACAGGCCACATAAAAAATAACTTAAACTGGAAAAGCATCTCATCCTTCTCTACAGCATTATAATTTGCTTTGAAAAACATAAAAGCATGCCATATTCACATGTCGCCTGACCATAAAATGAAAACTTGGTATCATTAAACACCCACCACACTGTTATCAACACAACATGTCTTGGCTGGCTAACAAACATACACACGAACAAACCAACTTAACCAAACGACCAACCAACCAACTGGTAGTCTAGCCAGGAAAACACAACACAGACTTTCTAACACATTTTCATTATCATGGAGCAATTCTAACTGTTTTTTTTTTTTTTTTTTGTTTTTGCTGTCGTTTATACTTTAATGTTATTGTTGTCGTTACTCCGTTCCTATCATCATCAACATCGTCGATGTCGTCGTCATCCATAAAACCAAAATCATATTTTTGAAACGGATGTCTACATGAATAGTGAAACGGTTGAAAAGTTCTTGTTAAACATTGGACACAAGGATATTAAAATCAACCCTCAATTGCACTTAATGCGATTGTTGTCAAGCAGAATGTTAAAGGAATTAATATTTTTTATTAAAATAGAGAAATTAATAATGACTAGATGACCCGTGCGAATATTTCGCACCGTTAGTTGTCATTTTTGTAACATAAAATGAAAATAATTAATAGAAATTTTAGTAACTTCAATACATTTTAAAATATAATTTTTATTAATGAAAATATTAATTTTTCAATTTCTAATTATTTTTCGTCATTAGTGTTAGAAATAAGCTTTAAAATGAGATATCATTCATTAAATTTGATGCGGTGGTATGGGAGATATTTGCAACTGACAAAAAAAAGTGCTTTAGAAATATTATACATGATACCTTAGGTTTACCCAAGATTGGGGATCCACCACTAGCAAGATTGAAAAATATAAACATATTGAAATTATAATAAAAAAAATTCTTAAAGGTTATTTTTAAGTTTACCTAATAGGAGAGGAATACACGACGAAGTGAAATTGCGGGTATAAAAAATACCCTTAAAAATTACAAATAAAACCAACAGACAAATAAATACCACAAATTTTAGCAGACTGCGCGATGTTATTTTGAAATACTAGAAGTATAGGTTAATTTTTTTTACTGTATTGAAAGGTTTTGAGAGAAACATGTACTTTCTGGAGTTTATTTCCGAGATGCATTTTCGTCAAAATACGTAAGACTCCTGTGATAGTGCAAAGTACCCTTAAATAGTAAGTAAAATAATTTTTTTATTACTGTGGTATTCACAAGATGTGCTATCATGTTGTATTGTCATAATGTTCCTACATTTTACAATATTTTAAAAATATTGTTGTTGCTTTATAAACAAAAAGTGTCTTAAATTAATAAAACTTTGCTTGCAATGTGTCGTTATTAATTAGAAGAAACCTGCGCTGAGCCGAGCGGCTATGATTTTGTTGCCGTCGCCGTTGATGGTATAGTTTTATCCGGCTAACATCCGAATTTAACCTGCGGCTAGCAATTTTTGCAACAAAATACTTGCGGCGTCAAATTAGATCGGCTAAGGACTCTGATGTTTGATAAACAAACAAAATAAAATTTATTTGTGATTTGCGTCTGATAAATGGAAAATAGTCAGGAAAGATCTAATTTCATTTATTAATTCATGGATTAGAACTAAAAAATATTTTGATTTTAGGTAAATATTTATTTTTTTATATTTGTTTTAAATTCAAAATATCACACTAAATTATGACGGGTTGTTCACAACAGTCGTATTTTTTCATGTTATTATTTTAAGACACATGACTTTATGTTACCTTGTGAATCCCCCATATAGATTTAAAATACAATTACAATTTCTTTTATAACTTAATTTTACCGAGCAATAAAAGCTTAGACCTTCAGCCCGTTGAAGTGAAATAGACTTAATTCTCTAGCGTGAACCAAACCTGCTACCCTCACACTAAGTGAAATTAATTTTAATAGTTTCATTTTCGATCTAACCGTAAAAACGAATATTTAAATATATTGCTTTAGCTCTGTCTTGTCATGCATTTTTTCTTACTGTCTGACTTTTAACCCTAAAAGGTCTTTCACATGGTACAAAAACTGCTTTTTTATTAATGGACAAGACATTTCGTATTATCTATGTCAACGTTCCAGATGTAAAGTGATAATTTTGACATTGGAGGCATGAAGATTGCTGTCAGACTTATGAAAAACTTCCAAAATCACTTGCTACTTAAGCAGTAAATTCAAAACATTCGAAAACAGCAGGATCCACTAGGAAATTGTCACACGAGTTTAAATTGAAAGACTTTAAAAGAATATTTTGCATGTCGAAAAGACATGAAGTCAGGCCTAATCAACGGGAACGCCAAATGTATGTTCCCCTTTATTTGATGGAACCCGAACGGTATTACCATCGCATAAAGAAGGAAATTACTAATGAAGGCGAGAAACAGCAGTATACACCTATGATAAACTGATATCTGTACAGAGAAAAGCATCGTCATACCGCACGGTGTCATCATAGGCAGCACAAGTTTAATCAGGGATAATCCCTACAAAGAACGCAAGGAAGTTTTTATGGCTAGGCAGACCAGGCGAGCGGGACCCATTTCCTATGAAGAAATGAAGGTTGAAATCCTACGGCGAGAGCAAGGTAAGATATAGGTAGGTGGATAAAGAGGAAGCATGCTAACATACATTTTTACGTAACACAGTCGCTCTCAGATCACGGAGAATTCAGGAAATATCTTTACAAAATGAATAAATGCAGTTCAATATTTTGCATCTACGAAGCAGACGGCTACATGCACTATGGCAAAACGAGCGTGGTGGCGTGGTTCTGAGAGTTGGACCTTTTACGCCGGAAAATAACAAAGAGAGGATGATGAAGCGGAAAGGTAACTGTACTTAAAGTGAAGAAAGTAGACCTCGATGGAACATAAATAGCGGGCTTGGATGCTTGGATGAAATGGCCACAGAGGCAGCCACCTCGAAGTTATGCGAAAGCGGCCCCGAGGTGGTTTTAACTCCCTTAGCTAATCCGGAGGGTTTTTAAGCGGTATACTCCGAGTGAGAGAGTCCGACATCAAGACGGATTTTAATGAATGCGTAAAAGCGTTTTCCATTCTGACCCGCTAAAAAAGATTGTAAATTGATTAATTTGAAGCGAGCATTGCCCGAAAAACGATTGAAATATGCGACTAGGCATGAAGGCGATATATTTAGGACAACGTTCGGCTGCAAGAGCAGTTAAAAGTTTTGTCTTACATTGTAGTCCCCATGCGATTCTACCAAGAACCTTTCATTTCAGAAGACCGTATAGGAATTGTTTTAATTCGACCCGACAAAAATTAACATTTTTTTTACTGGGAATCTACATGTTGCCAGAAAGATTTAAAAGAATTTTTTTTAATATATTTAAAAAAAAAACCTATTTGTAAAGTTTTTTATAAAAAAAGTACCTTAAATAAATACTTTTTTAAAATAGTACTCAAATCAAGCATTTAAAAAGTAATTTTTAAATTTGGCACGTATCTCTAGTGCTTTATAATAAAACGACTCCTTTAACAACTGCCACATCGAACAGTAAACAACAATTACAACATGTTGTTATCGTTTTTGCTAAGATTCCACTTACCACTCACTCACTGCTCCACACTCCCGACACACAAAATTGTTAAAAAAGGACTCTTGAGGCAAATTGCAAATGGCAAAATATAATTTTTATTATTATTTTTTTTTTTGTTCTTGAAATTTATGAATTTTATTTTTTTTTTTTTTTCAACCACAACGTTGCATGTTGGTGTTGCTAAAATATTTTCCTTAATTTCCTTTTTCATTGTTGTTGGCCACAAACGTTTTTTTATGACCATCGTTATGCCACTCACTCATTTACCATTCATTCATGAAAAATGTTGTATGAAATTTTAATTGTTACGCTGGATGGATGGAGGAGGGTGTCAGTGGGTTGTATTTGATGGCTAGAAAATAACTTTTATTTCACTTTAATTTTTTATCGTAAATTTCTGATGAAAACTATTAAATTTTGGCGCTTAAAAAGGCCGATGATTGTTGTTTCATTTACATTAGATCATCAGACAAGCAATTCACATTTGCAAACCAGAAAACCATGAACAACATTTATATGAACTTACGCCACATGCAACTATAAATACGCTAAAACATATTTTGTGCTACATAAATATGGATGCTGTTTTCGGCTTTGGTAACACGTTTGTGGTGGGTCTCAAACATTTTTATTTATTATACCCACACCACAATAGTGGTTCTAGACTCACCTTAAAGTATACCGATCTATTCAAAATCACTTTTTGAGTCGAACTAACGATTTCCGTCCGGCTGGCTGGCAGGCAGGCTGGCTGGCTGGCTGGCTGGCTGGCTGGCTGTCCATGTAACCTTGTGCGCAAAGTACAGGTCGCAATTTTCGAGATAATTTGATAAAATTTGGGTCATAGGTTCTTATTGGCACAAGGACCAAGCCTATTGAAAATGGGCCGAATCGTAGGACCACGAGGGAAGATAGGGGGAAATTTCTTCCTCTCAGAAACTATCAAACCGATTTTAATGAAATTTAAAACATAGATAGATCCGTATCTATAGGGTCACATTAGCTATACAGTTTTTACAAAATAGGACCACAAGGGGAGGCAGGGAGCAATTTCTGCCTTTTAAACCGATTTTCATGAAGTTTATAAACATAGATAAATCCATATGTACATGGACACATAAGCATGATGGGTTTTTAAATACAGTGGTGTAGGGTATCATATGGTCGGGCTTGACCGACTATACTTTCTTACTTGTTTAATTGTCTATTTATGATATTTTTGTCTTCGCATTTTTGCTGCGGTTTCGAGGGGTGGCAAATTGTTTTTATTTAGTTTTTTAGTTTAATTTTTAAGTGGATTTTTATATGTTTTTTTGATTATTTATGAATGTTTTTCTTTTAAATTAAATATTTCTTTTGGCATTCTTAAAGCTTTTTCTTTATTAAGAAATTTTGCATATTGATTCCTATTACACAGTAAAAGTTTATTTGAATTGTTTGGTTCATTAAATGTTAATTATCTTTAAATTGGCTGCTAAACAGTTTCTGACACTATAAACATTTCTAAGAATATTAATTGATCTGCAAAAAATTACTAATCAAATTCATAAACTCTGATTATTTATGATGTAATTATAATTGGCTGTCAAAAAAACGTACTTATAAAGAGGGTATTTAAAATTTTGTACTTAGTTGCATCAAGGCTAATTATGGGCCGATTTAATTAATTTAATTTCTATTAGCAATTCCTTGACAACTCCTTTGGTATTCCTGAAACCACAAAATGTTGATCTCATTTAAGTTTTAAAACAAGTTTTGCAATTATCTTCTACTAGCTAAACCCGGTGCTCTTCGACACCCCTGTTAAAATCAAATTAGTAAAACATTTTTAAATCAGATCTCGTGTATTGATAAAAGCTAGAGTACACTAAGAGTGACGTGAATACCCTTACTATCTCACAAGTCGTACTAATCTAATTTAACATGACAGTTTGTTTTCACACTATCACACAAAGTATAAACACTCTTACTTGAAATAAAATGCAACCCTGATCCAATGAAAAGTATTATTGCTTAGAAATTTTTCAAAACACTATGAAGTCGTATGGGATGTCAAACTTTGTTTCATAATACTTGTCATTTTCATCTCACATGCATCACACTATCAGACTTTTACATATTGCTTGAGTTTTTGACATGTATATATACAAAGTATAATAGTGTAAACTAGCCTTAACAAATAAATTTGTACCAAATAATAAACCTCTGCCATTATGCTCCTCCAGCTATTAAGGCAATTATATTGTTCTTGTATGAGAAGTTCCACGCTCACTTTTCCACTTTAGCCCGCTTTTTGACGGTGCCATCAAATAAGTCCCTACGACATAAGTCGCAAAAAAAAAATAAATAAAATAAGTCCCCAAAAAATGTGCAAAAAGAAACAACAACTTTTTGGGAACTTATTTTTTTTCTTTTTATGGGGACTTATTTAATTTTGGAATTGGGAGCAAAGGTCTAAAGGTAGAAGTACATAACACGCGCTAATTCGTCGACGTGTGTCGTGCGTTGAAAAACTTAATCGCATGAAAAATTTCAAGTTACACAACGCGCGTTACAAAAGTGATTCCTGTCAGCTGTTCTTTTGAAAAACTTCTTAATTTTAAGTATTAGGTGGTAGTTATTTCATACGTTACCTGGTAAGTAGTAGTTATTCTGAAAACTTCAATAAGTACTTACATGTAATGACCTCAGTAACTACTTATTACTTATATTATTATCACCACTGAATATTTGCTTACTAATAATCATCTCAATAAGTACTTATTAGTGTTATTAACTTGTGATTTTTTGGCTTCAATTCAAGTAACTCGAAGTTAAATAATAACTAGATATTTTTTGACTTCTCGTAAGTTTATTGTAAGTACTTACTTGAAGCCAAAAAATCACAAGTTAATAGACCATATAAGTAGTTATTGAGAAACTAGGAAGTTATTCAGTCGAAAAATAAGTAGTGCTTATTTTTCCCCAACATGACTTGATAACTTACCAGTGCCCATGTTCTGTAACTCTCGCGTCGAGAAACTTTTCGATTGAAATGTGTGAAATTAAACAAAAATTTCATATATTGAAACAAACAGCTGATTTTTTCTCTTAACTGTGTCTGTAACTTTTTTTTGGCGAGTACTAGCTATCACTTAAGGAAATTAGTCGCCAATTAACAGAAAAACTGTGTCTGTAACATTTTTGTGAGAAATGTTCCCGCTTTTAACTGTCAAATAAACTCACGAATAAAAATGGGGCGTGAACAAATTTTAACACTAAAAACAATTAAAAATGCAAAATGCAAAAAATAATAATAAAATTATTAAAATGTACCAATTTTTTCATTGTTTACATATTCAGCTTTTAACATTTTTATAAAATATACGAATGTTTTCAAAGCTCGTTTGCAAACAACAAACATTAAAGTCGCACTTTACACTATTTGGAATAGCCGACGGTTGTATTTTCGCCGCCGTCTTTGAAAAACTTTGATTTTTAGTAAATTTTGGTCGCCGACAACGATATGTGTTACTGGCGTTCCCAACGTCTGCAATGTCACATCGGCTTCGAGTGCAACGTTATGACATTTATAACGTAACGACGTAATCTCTATTGATAGTTTTCGACATGAGTTACAGACACACTTTTTTCTCACTTTTCGAGAAACGATGGAACATTTTGTTTCACATCTTTTCGATGCGAGAAGTTTAAACTTAAGTTACAAAACATGGGTACTGTTAAGTAAAGGTTTGCTGGGTTTTTTTGTTTGCTAACTTATTTGTTCACTGAAAACGGATTCAAAAATATATCGAGATTTTTTTTATTTTATGGAATTCGTTCTATTTATATATATATATATATATATATATATATATATATATATATATATATATATATATATATATATATATATATATATATATATATATATATATATATATTGTTTGTTTGTAAACGCTTAAATAAGTTTTTCTTAAACGATTCATAAATTTATAAAATTATTCTTCTTTTTGTCAGATGATTACTTGTCAAAAATACACAACGCGTTTAAAAGTTCAAAGTTAACCAACTTTCTGGCGCAAACGCGTCAACATATTTTGCATCTAACTCGTTCTATGAAACAACACTAGTTTAGCTTCTTTTGCAGAAGTCAACAGAGCGCTCGCGCATCTACCGTAAGGGTATTCAGTTCAGATTTTTTTTTTTACTGCAAAAAAGAAGAAAAAAAATGGAAATTCCACTCATGCTGAAGTGTAAAGTTGTACACATTTGACGTGTCAAAAAAAAAAATAAAACAACCTTTCAATCAAATGTTTATAAATAAAGTTTCTTAAATAGAGAATGATTATTTAATTTCCCTGAAATTTAATTTTTCAAATTTGCCACGAACTTTCCATCATCTGAGAAAAATTCAAGCACTTTGTCAACTTCTGTGTCTGTCCATTTTTTCACCCGTTTCTTTTTTGTTTTAACGTTCTTTTTTTAATATTTTTTTGTATTCAATTAATTTTGAACTTTTTTTTTAAGAAACAGCGTTTTAGGAAAATCTATATTTGATGTAATTAAAGTGGAGTTCAGAGAACCATAGTTGATTATCTTAAAAACAGATCGTCAGCTCAAAGTTATTTACGGGAATAAAAAATTTATTATCAAGATGACGTGCTAAATTCCCAATTTTTCATATTCGATAAATACACTGAAATTTATTGTTGAGGGAAAGCTAGCTTCTATGCGCATTTCACTGGTTGCTTAGGCTCATTATTGTTTTGACCTACCGACTATTAAAAAAAAAAAAAAATTAATTAGGTATGGGGTAAATATATTTTAAATACCCCCTTTCTGAATCCAAAACCGGTTTCACCAAATTTTGTATGGTTTCTGAGATAATTAGCATTCATTTTGCTCCATATCAAGTATTTAAGGTTTATTAAAGCCCTTATGACACTACATTTTTTATTCATTAATTGATATAGAATGTCCATGTAACCTTGTGCGCAAAGTACAGGTCGCAATTTTGGAGATAATTTGATAAATTTGGGTCATAGGTTCTTATTGGCACAAGGACCAAGCCTATTGAAAATGGGCCTAATCGTGGGACCACGAGGGAAGATAGGGGGAAATTTCTTCCTCTCATAAATTATCAAAACGATTTTAATGAAATTTAAAACATAGATAGAACCATATCTTTATTGACACAAAATGTATAAATTTTAAAAAAAAATCGGACCACGAGGGGACATAGATAGATCCATATCTATAGGGACATATTAGCTATACAGTTTTTAAAAAATAGGACCACAAGGGTAGACAAGGCAATTTCTGCCTCTCACAAACTTTCAAACCGATTTTCATGAAGTTTATAAACATAGATAAATCCATATTTACATGGACACATAAGCATGATGTGTTTTTAAAAACTGTGGTGTAGGGTATCATATGGTCGGGCTTGACCTACCATACTTTCTTACTTGTTTCTCTTGTTATGGTTTTGTTTCAGGGATGGCGTTGAGAATTTTTATAATTGTACCAACAACCTTTAAAAATTATACTTTTTACCCTTATTGTAGTAAAAGATTTTTTTAGTTGAAATTAATTTTATTTATGTTCTTAAAAAACACCACAAAAAGGTATTATAAATCTTAGTTTAAAAAGTATCAACAAAGAAGTACAATTGAAACAACTTAGCCATCCCTGTTCTGTTAATGTTATTAAATGATGCCAACTTTTTGTTTATGAGAAACCTAAAAACAAAAAGCGATAAATCGCTGAATTTGCCCATAAACCGCTGATTCAGCAACAATTTTGATATTTCAAGCTTGAAATATCAATTTTAAGTTGAAAAATTTTAAATTTTTTTTGACATAACTTCATTTTTTATCGATAACTTTAGTAAAATGTTTGACAGCTTGCCATTTGTCTTAATACAGCTGAACCCTTCGCAATTGGTAATGTTTTCTATTACTTTATATTTGCACTGTTCACCAAAACTTGAACAATGCATTAAAAATGTAGTGTCATAAGGGCTTAAGCACTAGCATATACCCGCTACTTCGTTAGCGTCTCCTTCTTCTTCGTGGACATATTTTTATGCCAAAGTTTATTTTTCTGGGTTTAAACTTGTTTAAATTCTAGCATTTAACCCGCTACTTTATTAGAACCAAAAAGCTAAAGAAAAATATCAAATTTCCCGTATATCTTTTTTTTGGGTACTTTATTTTTCCACCATTAAAGTATGAAAAATTTCAGTATTGTGGTGGCAACCCATAATTTAGTACGAATATATCAATGAATGGAGGAAAATGTTTTGTAAAAAATAGTACCAAAAATAGTTACGATTTTCACCTCTTAATTGTTCGAATTTCGAAAAAGTACCAAATTCGTATACGTATTTGTTTGATAAGTTTCGAATGTGGTATAAACTTTGTTTCTATGTTTATTGGTTCAAAAGATAGATGGAGTGGCAAAAACGTACTTAAATTCAGATTTTACCCGTTAACTCCCTAATAGGGCCGAATTTCAAAAAAGTACCAGACACCTGTCCGCTTATTTTTTTTAAGAACAACGATAAGTATTACATTTATTTTGCATCTCTTTTACTTTTGAAGATATCAGGTTACCGAATATTCCCATTTTTAACTTTTTTACCCCCTAAACATTCGAATTTCGAAAAATCCCGTCTTAGTGGATCGATTTGGGGAGTGACCAACCGCTAGTCCAAATTTCAAGTTTCAAGGGTCGGCGGTTTGGGCTGGGCGATGATGAATGAGTCAGTCACTCACGCAACTCTTTTATATATATCGAGCCCTAACCCCGAAAATAACGTAAGCGACTTGATTTTAAATTTTCGTTTTTTTTTAATAAATGACTTTATTGGCAACACGTGCATCATTTCCTAAAATGTCATTGTCACATAATGTATTGTTACGATTTAATAGCAAAAACAATTTTACTTTTTGATAGAAAGCGACAAATTTCATACAAAATTTATATGAAATAAAATAAAAAAAGCTCTCCTGTAAAATTTGATTTTTGCCGCTTACGTTATTTTCTAGGTTAGGGGTCGATATGTATGAGATTGTTTTGTTCTGCAAGCCACAGTTTGGCGAATGCAGAACATTCCTCATACAAAAACGTACAAAATAAATTTAAATCTTGCTTTGCTTCATTGCCGTAAGAAAAACAGCAAAATAAAATGTCAACAAATCAATACGAAGCAGTAAGTGTACGTTCACTTACTGCTATGTATTCATTTGTTGACATTTTATTTTGCAGCACAAAAAGCTAATTTTTAAAAATAAATTTTGAAAAGTGGCGCATGCGGCACAAAACAATAAATTTCACTTCTAATAAAGTGCTATTAACTTCAATGTTATGTTATGAATGTTAAAAAAATTCTATCGGGTATATTTTTAGAAAACTTCATGTTAACCTTCATTGTCGTATATCTCCACTACGACTTTTTGGCATATGCGCCAAACCAATAAAGAGCTGACGAGATGTAAATTTAAGTCCTTTTTGTGAGAAATGACAGCTCTAATTAGTGGAATGCTCAATTTGACACAGTTTTATAAGAGTGTCAACTCAATTTTACGTTTATGAATTGCCAACTCTTTAAAAATTTTAGGGTTGTTTAAAGGTTGTTTAAATTGCAACTTAGTGTAAAAGTTTGTCCTTGTGTTTGTTGTTGTTTTAAAAAGTTGAATTTTTCCATCTTTTAATTTTTCCAATAAAAAAAAACATGAACTGAATACCCCCAATAAAAACTTCGCCTACAAAATAATGTGTTGAGTAATCAGAAAAACATAAGAGCACTACTTACAATTCTACTGAAAGAACCAATGAATTTTACAAGGGATGTCCCAAAATGAACGCATTAAAAAGTAAGTCATTATTTTTTTTACCTGCATACATCCAGAAAAAGTAGTTATGGAAGTTGTTATAGATGTAGTTTTAAAGAAAGCTACAACATAATGAGTTAAAGAAGCTATTCATTTTGAAAAAGTAGGCGAAGCTTTTACTGGGCCCTTTCTGTATTGAAATAAATTCAAAACAAAAAAAATTCTTGGACTTATTTCATTTTGCAGCATATACAAAAATTGTTAATGCAAACTATATCCTGTTCTATTTACTGCATACATGTACCAGACATAAAAAAGGGGATAGTATCATAATATATAATATCAAAACCCTTTAATGCCAAAGAAAAGAAATCGAAATCTCTTAATCCGGTCTCTCTTCTACTGTGCAGTGATGAAGGCATTTAAATCACAAAGGTTTTATTATACTACTAGCTGACCCGACAGACGTCCAAATTAGGAAAAATGTTTGCGTTCGATTTTTAAAATCCTGTAAAAAAAACGAACATTTGAAAGAAAAATTAGTCAAATCGATGGAGCCGTTTTCTGATGTAAGGTAAATCGAAAAAAGTGGGCGGGGCAAAGTTTTCTTTCCGTAAAAACCTAATTTGGACCATGGCGATGATTTTAAAGAAAAAATCGTCCAAATCGCTCAAGCCGTTCTCAAGTTATGCGCTTTACAGAAAAAGTGGGCGTAAAAGTAGGCGTGGTAAATTTTTCTTTCGATGAAAACTTACAATGGATTAATACGAACATTTGAAAGAAAAATTTTGTCAAATCGATGGAGCCGTTTTCTGATTTTAGGTAATTCGAAAAAAGTGGGCGTAAGGGTGGGCGGGGCAAAAATTTTCTTTTCGTATAAATCTAAGTTGGACCATTGCGATCATTTTAAAGAAAAAATCGTCCAAATTATTTAGATGTCATTGGTGGTGCAATTTGAAAATGGGATATTGCCACGCCCCTCCGCCCGCAGACCGAAAATCAAAAATCAGACTTCACAGTGTCACCCGCCTGAAAATTCCCTGAAAATTTCATCAAAATCGGCCCAGCCGCTTTGGAGTCCAAACGTTACATACATACATACACACATCCTATTTTATATATGTATAGAAGAAGAAGATTAATTCAAAAATGTTAAAAAATCATATAAAAAAAATAAATGAAATTCGAAATTAAAAAGTCTCCGAATTGTCCAAGTTCATGCCTCAATCATACGCAAACAAATTCAATAATACTCTCCCCGCCTACTTTGTTGGTATAATAATTTTTTTCCCCTTATTTTCGGTTACACTAGTTTGGCAACATTTTACGCTAAATAAACTTTAATTAACCTACAAACGTAATTGTAATAATTACCACAAGACTTAATATAATCATTGTCTAAAACTTCTAAAACTTGTCCTAAATATTTATTGCTTTTAGCCTAATTAAGACATATTAAGTACAAACAGACATAAACAATTTATGAAAACCAATAACACAAAAACTTTCGTTTTTTTCCCTTAAAGAAAAGTTAAATAAAATATTTGGCCACAATATCTGCTTAACCGACCGAAAACAGAAAACAGAAACAAACAAAAAAGAATATAAATAAATAAATCTATTTTTTGAAATTAAGAAAAAAAAATAGGATAATAACGTAAACAAACTAAAGCATTGCGAAACTGAAAGAAGAAAAAAATATATCTATCCATTGGATTGCGTTGTGCACAAGTAAATTTCTATTCATTCTCATACCGAAAATATGCCATTTTACGCATTTGTTTATTGTATCTAACGAAACTTATCCGCTCTCATATCTAAATAGAGTGACTGAGCTGAAGAAAAAGACGCAATGGAGGTATTTTTTCTATAGATATTGGTAAAATAAGACAGCTATTGTGCTGTTTTAGTTCATTTAGCTTTAGCATGTAATAGAAAATAAAAATTTCAAAAAAAAAAAAAAAAATTAAAAATAAAAAACAACCACTTTTTTTATTATTTTGTCTGCATAATTTTGTCATCATCTCCCAATTGGTTTTTATTATTTTCTTTTTAGAGCAGACAAGCTTTTTAGAAAATTCAATTTTTTTTTATTTTCCAATGTTTAAATGGTTTCTGAAAAATTATTTCCTTCTCTCCCAACCAACCCCTCCCTCCTTTTTATCAGTGGCTCTGTGTTTTTATTTTCCGTTTACAGTTTTCTTAACTTAATATTATTTTTTGCTAATTTGGCTTTTAGCCAAATTTTAATACGAAAAAAAAACGTTTTTCGATTTTGTTTTTTTTTTCGATATATTTTATGATTTTTTGTCTATTTTGCATTTCTTTTATTCTGTTTATTGTTTTAAAAATTTTACGCATGAAAAAGTTTAATAACATTATCCGAATAATTTTTTCGATCCATCAAAAGGAATTTTTCGATTACCCTACAACGAGACATTTAAAACATTCTTTATGTTTAAGCTCTCCCTCTCTTTCTTCAAACAAATTGTTTTAGATACTTTTGAAGGCTTTACAAAGACGAAATTTGCCGAAATTGTCATTAAAAGGCCTGTCACAGAAATCAATTCCGATTCGAAATCACTTCCACTTTCGATCGGAATGGATTTCTATGGTAGGGCTGTGTTAGTCGATTCAGTACATAACGGTTAAAGGAAAATCATAACATTTCACAAAAATGTTTTCTTTAAAGAGTGTTTTTTATGCATTTATTTTATACAAGCATTTAATTCGCTACTTCGTTAGCGTCACCCTTTCTTTGGAGGACATATTTATATGCCAAAGTTTATCAGCGGCCTAACTCTGGCAGTCGTGATCGAGTAATTTTTCGATTCGAAAGCAATTTTATTTCTAATTCTTTCAGTCGATACTGAACGAATTGAAATTATTTTTTCAGTATTGTGAAATTCAAATTGATGCTTTACATAACTGAAAAAATAGTTTAGATTCGTTCAGTATTGACTGAAATAATTAGATATTAAATAGCTTTCGAATCGATAAAGTACTCGATCCCGACTGGCAGAATCTGCCCCAGGGGGAAATCGGAAATTTAAAACGCAAGAATTTTAAAAGTCGTAAAAAAGGATTTTTATGACAAATATTATACAAATATTTCTCCATTACACAGAATTTTATATCAAAAACTATAAAAATTTTAATAAAAGTGTATTAAAAACCACTTCCAGATTCTGAGGCGTAAGTTTACGATTTCCAGCACACCCCTGTGTGTTTCTGGGCTTTTACAAAAAGTACCAAAACTGTTGAACGAAAAAGTAAAAGAAAGAAATTTCATTTTCCCATGTCCCCTTCTAAAACTTTTTTCTCCCCATTGAAGTATCAAAAATTCGAATACTGTATTGGGATCCCATAACTAAATACGTATGTAGCAATGAATGCAGAAAAATTATTTGTAAAAAAAGTACCAAAAATAGGTACGATTTCACCTCTTAAATTTTCGAATTTTGAAAAAGTACCAATTTCGTATATCTGTTTTTCAAAAAAGTTACGAATTAATATTGATTTTATTGCTATGGTTTTTGGTTTAAAAGATAAATTGGGTAACAAAAAAGTTCCAAAACACAGGTTTTGCCCGTTCAATCCCCAAAAGGGCCAAATTTCAAAAAAGTACCATACACCTGTGTACCTTTTTTTTCAATGAACAACAATAAGTATTTAATGTTTGTTGTATCTCTTTTAGTTTAGGAATCGATTTGGCGATGGATTTTCCGGTAAAAATTTACACTTCTAATGCTACGCTCACGCTTATTAAATATTTGACCAAATAAGCGTAACCACTACTTTTGTTAATAGTTAGTGAGATTGAGCATGGTCTTAATATCACAAAATAAACTTATTATATTACAAGACATAGCAAATTACTGTTTTTTTATAAGATGTGATATTATTTATAATCAAAATAAAAATTGAAATTAATGAAATGATTATTTAGTCTGCTTGTTGGTCCCGTTTTTTTCATCAAATATTTGACAAGTGTGACCGTAGCTTTAGCTTCAGGCGTTTAGGCTGTGCGATGATAAATAGTCAGTCAGTCAGTTAGTAACGTTACAATTTTTTAATTTTTTATAACAAATTTATTTATTTTTTTTTCTGCTTATAAGTGAAGTGTTTTTCAAACACAGAATACTTTTTAAAATTATGTATGTTGAACAAGACATGGTTTTTCTGACAAACTTTTTTATGCACGGTGTCTTTGTTATATATGATGTTCTTATATCCATTTTGTACTGTAATTCCCTTAAAATAATGAAGAGTTTGATATTTTACTTGTGAAAAAGTAGATGTTCAATTCAAACCACTTAGAACAGATGAAGATGTGCCTTGCACTGCGACTTCCGTCTATACTCCAGGGGCAGATAGCTATAAGCAAAACCACAAGATTTTATCATTAGTCGACACACCAAGTTCACACTGTATTAAAAAAAAAACGCAAAAACTACTCTTACCAAGTAATGTATATTGTAATGAGAAATTTCGTTAAACACTAGGGTACGTTCGTAAATGCATCAAAACTGTGCATCACTGCTGCAGTGATGCAAAATATTGTTGCTGATGCGTGATCACCAGTTGCGCTTGTGATGCTGATGCTTTTTTACTGCACAACAGCTGTGCAAAGTTTGAATTTTTGAGCAAGAGCTAAATTTTAAAAGTTTTATGAGCGAACATAAAATAATAAAAAAAAATGTTATCAACAATAGCGATGGCAAATTTTATTAAAACTATTTAACCAAAAAGTAATAGTTTTCTTATAAACTACAAGAAAAAGCATCGAAAAAGAAAAATAAAACTATTTCTTTTATGTTAAAAGTTATTGCATCAGAAAATTAACTGATGCAATAATTGCCAATATTTGCTGCAGAACTGCGGCATCACTGCATAAAAAAACATTTGACATATGAAAGTAATGCCAAGTTTCTTACAAGTGATGCATTTACGAACATTCAACTTTACTAATGCGCAACTGATGCGCAGCAACTGCATTTACGAACGTACCCCTACTTACCTTTCAGCGACATTAACTCAATAGTTTTAGTTATAAGGGATGTCCCACTTTGAACGAACGAGCTCCTTTTCTGTAGTAAGTAATATTTACGTGAAATGAAAGCAATTTAGCTGCACTGAGACTACCAATTATCTGATATTAAGGCAAGCCAAGTATTGTGTATTTTATTTTTTTTATTTTTTATGGATAAATGAAAAAATTTGTTTGATGTTTAAGCTTTAGGTTCCTTAAGAACCGTGGCGTGGCCGTAAGCATGAGATAGCCAAAGAGCCAGTTGTATACCCATAATATTCACCAGGAACCAGTTAAGAAATGTTAATAGCGCCTTTTTGAAAATAAAGCGTATTGATGGAGTTATTATTTTCGTATATAAACTTGATCAAGCACTGCAGGATATCTGCCCTTGTCAATCGCACTCGACCTCATAAAACAGAGTCAGTGCATAAATTTAATTAACACGCCGCGTGCACCTAATTCCTGCCAATTGCACCTCTGCATGAATAGATATAAATAACGACTACCATTGCCCCGACTTTTCTCAGAACAGAAAAAATTTTCCGACAGCTTTCTTTTTTATATATTTTTTATATTTATAAAATTTCAATGGTAAAAAAAGTCTGTTGAATGGGACGTGTGTTTATCAAAAATCTTGGCAACTCGAAGTTAATGAACATACATGCCAATCAAAAATGTGATCCATTCCTGATCTGATTCTTTCGTTTAACAGTTTGATAACATCAGACGTGTGTTGTCAAAGCATGTTTTGGAAATAACAACAATATGTTGTCATAACGAGAAGAAATGTGAAAAAAACGCCAACAATGTGAAAAAAAAATTTTACAAACGTGATTAGATCCCTTTTAACAAAGCATCCTTTGTGCTTAATTTAAAAAATTAGAATCTTCAGTTTTTAAACGGATGCATCCCGATGGTTTGATTTTGGTTAAATTGCACATACCAATAGCAAAAGTGTAGTCGAGTTCAATAGCATAGATCTCGGCATTCTATTAGATCATAAACTAAAGTTCTGTGATCACATTTCATTGATGGTAAATAAAGCTAATGGATTACTTGGCTTTATGAAACGTTGGTCGAAAGAATTTTCTGACCCATATATCACTAAACATCTATATGCGTCTCTGGTCTTCCCTATTCTGGAATATGGATCAATTGTATGGGATCCTTTCTTAAATACATATATCAACAGCATTGAATCTGTACAGAAACAGTTCCTTTTATTTTGTTTATGAGGACTTGGATGGAATTCGCTTGTATTACCTTCATACGAAAGCAGACTTGGTCTTATTAAGTTACCGACGTTAAAAAGTCGAAGGACAATGCTTAGTATTTTGTTTTTAATGGGTCATATACGCGATGATGTCGATTCCGATTTCTTGTTGAGTAAATTAGCTACACGAAACTTTCAGCTGTAAAGTTTAAGGTACTATCGTTCTGTTTATGCTAACAACGACTCCTTTCGTCAAATTTGCGTTAAATTTTATAGTCTATATCATCTAATTGACTTTTCTGATAGTAACGATGTTTTAAAAAGAAAAATTATTGTTTATTTAAATTAATTAATAAAATAATTCTTTATTTATTGTACTCTTATTTTAGCACTTATGTCTGTTAGGATTTTTAATCTATAGACTGAAATAAATAAATAAAAAAATATTACTTTTTTGTAGTAATACAGATCTGCTCTTAATAAAAAAACCTCCGAAGTTACCTCAGTAAGATTTTAATTTTTTAATTTAGTGTAATTTATTTGTGCAAGTGGCAGCTCTGAAATTTGACAGCTGTCACATATGTTTATTTCGATTATTAAAAATAGAGCGGTTTACGAAAGAATAACGCCATATAATTGTGAAAAATATGTGATTTTATTTTAAAATGAAAAAGTGCATTCTTTCTGGGACGGACACCTTTTAGTTATAAAATTTTTGCTGCAGTTTATTTCCTTTTTTCTTTAATTTTCTTCCACTACGGAAGTAGTTATTTTTTGCCGGATTTTTCCCTCTGTGTAGGGATAATCGCTATCAATCCCAACAGAACCAAGCTGTCTCCTCTTCCGAACTTTTTTAAAACGTTACCGTCAATCTCTCCGATTAGACATTCTTGGAATCGTTATGGAAAGCAAAAAAATTTCCACAAAAATGTGTTGGAAACTGAATGTCATGAAAACAGAAACGAACAACTTCTATGAAATTTTTATATCTTAAACTAATCAAAATGCAAGATTTCCAAGCAAAGAGAATTTCCGTATTGGTATCGGTATTTTAATTATATCGGTATACCGGTACAGAGACTTATAGCGGTATAGGTATATCAGTTTTACAAACAATAATTTTTTTCTCATATTGATTTATTTAATCTTTATTAATCAAATACAAACTAACAATAATTAAACAAATCTTGCCCTTACACTTTATTTAATGTCCTGCCAGTGTCAGACAAGAAATTTCGTCATAACGGTTTCTGTTCACATACCGCCCTGGTTCCTCTAAAGAGAGTCAACTCAACATTTTTCAATTTTTACTTTTTGTAAGAAACCGATGTACAGTGGTCATATCTACTCACTATAAAAGTCTTAGAACAATCTCTCTAGTATTTTACCAAAAAAAAAAAAAAAAAAAACAATTGTATCCCCATAAGTGGTATAACTGTACATTTAAAAAGAAAACAGCTTTTTGTCTCTACTAAAAATTTATAAATTTTGAGTTAACCCCCTTTAGAGGAAACACTGCGAGATGTGTGTGTTTATCGCTCTTCTGATTGGGTGAGTGCTGCAGTGTCTCTTCTCCTTAAGCGAGTGTGGCTGCCATGATTTTAAATATTTTGAGCTAGTGGTTTTGGATTTAGTTCAAGCCTCTATAAATATGTATGTTCCTGCATATTTCTTAACCATAAATTTTTATCACATTCTAAAAGGATTTTTACAAATTCACTAAAAAAAATCGAACATTTTCAGGCCTGTCATAAATTCAACATTTTTCAAAACACAACAATAAATCGTATAATATGACAACATCTTTGTTTAAAAATTACCAACAACAAATATATAATATTGTATAATTAGACAATTGTTCAACGATAACTTCGATACTACGAGCTTGTGAATTGGATAAATATTAGTTTTGCAGAGTAGAAATAAATTAATTTTTTAAAAGATTTTGTTATTCGTGCTTAATTCCCAGTTTTTATTCTTGATAAAAACACTTGAAATTTATTGTTGATGGGATTCCTATGCGCATTTCACTGGTTGTTAAGGCCAGATCATCAGGAAACTTCATTAATAAAGATTTTAGAAAAACTAAAGATATTAAACCAAGTAAGATGAGATAAACTCACTGTTAATTGTTGATGTTTTTGTTTAAACTTTGATATTGTTACAAGTAGAAATGTTGCTTATAAGTCTTATACGTTTAACAGTTTTATTTGGTTTAATATCTTTAGTTTTTCTAAAATCTTTATGGATGAAGTTTCCTGATGATCTGGCCTGAGCAACCTGTGAAATGCGCATAGGATCCCATTAATAACACTATGGAACATTTTTGGGATTATTGTCTGGGGGGTGAGAAATTCTAAGTCAGGGTGATGGTACTAGGTCAGTATAGTAAAACCCTCAAAGGGATTGGCGTTCGTATGTGTCAGTTTTTTTTTTTATGACATTTTTAATTTTTTCCTTATCTTGATGTTTTTTTGTTTAACATAACTCGAGAACCACTTGTCCGATTTTGCTAAAACAAACTCAAAAAAATTTAGAATTACAATTTCTTTAATCCGTTCATATAACGTTTTTCTTTATAATCAACAGTTTTGCCGGTAAAAATAAATTTGTGGAGAATTATAATTGATAAGTGCAAAAAAATGTTCAAGCCTGGATGTATGCAGCAGATTTTATCACAAACCTGCACTGCAATTTTTGTGACTTTTTTTAAGCGATCGGTGAAAATCGTCGGACTTTTGTTTGTTATTTGAAAGAATACACCCACATTCAGTGATGCTAACAGTAGGGGATTTCCCCTTTTCTAGGGATTTTTTTTCGGATCATTTTTATCTTCAATCGGATCTTAATAACTTCTTTTTATGGTGTAATCATAATATGATGGAGCTGAATCTTGTGAAATGCAAAAGCATGCGTTTGTATAGAAATAACTGTATTGCTGTTAATTATGCTTTTGGTGGTCATCAACTGGAGTTGGTTGATTCGTTTCTTGATATTGGAGTCTTAGTCTGGGATCACACTATGAAAGTTTTCTTTCAGAAAGTCTGAGTTTATTGGTGAGAGGGGAAGAGAACATGCTTTAAATCACTCCTCTCTCACCCATAAACTCAGACTTTCTGAAATAAAACTTTCATAGTGTAAACCCAGACTTACTGGATCCTAAATCAAACTTTGTTTCTCATATTACATTAACTGTTAATAAAGCTCGAGGCGTTCTTGGCTTTATTAAGCGCTGGGTTAAAAATTCACCGATCCATACATAACGAAGCAACTTTACGTATCACTCGTTAGACCAATCTTAGAATATGGGTCAATCATTTGGGATCCATTTTACAACATTCACAATTCTCGTATTGAATCGGTCCAAAAACAATTTTTATTATTCTGTTTACGTGATCTTCATTGGAGTTACTCGACAAACTTTCCTTCCTATGCTAGAAGACTGGCATTAATAAAATTACCATCGCTCAAAAGTCGTCGTACAATGTTAAATGTTTCTTTTATGGTTAATCTTATTAATGGTAATGTTTGTTGTGATTTTCTGTAGAGTCTGCTAAATTTAATATACCTTGTCGCAATACGCGTCATTATAATCTGCTTTTTGTTAAATTTTTTTAGAGAAAATTACGCTATTGCTGATCCTTTTTCGAGGTTATGTAGACAATTTAATTCTATGTCACAATTTGTTGATTTTTCTTATTATTTTTCTTTATTCATAAATTTTTATGTACTACGTATATTCTGTAAATTTGTAGTATATTTTAAAATGCATATTGTTATTCATTAATTTTAAGTCAATATTGTTATTAGTCAGTAAGGATAATATCCATTGATTAAATAAATAAATATGCCCTAAAATAAAAAATTGTGTCCTCTTTTCCCTACGGTTGAAATTTTCCGAAAAAAATCCCTAGAAAAGGGGAAATCCCCTACTGTTGGCATCACTGAATGTGGGTGTATTCTTTCAAATAACAAACAAAAGTCCGACGATTTTCACCGATCGCTTAAAAAAAGTCACAAAAATTGCAGTGCAGGTTTGTGATAAAATCTGCTGCATACATCCAGGCTTGAACATTTTTTTGCACTTATCAATTATAATTCTCCACAAATTTATTTTTACCGGCAAAACTGTTGATAATAAAGAAAAACGTTATATGAACGGATTAAAGAAATTGTAATTCTAAATTTTTTTGAGTTTGTTTTAGCAAAATCGGACAAGTGGTTCTCGAGTTATGTTAAACAAAAAAACATCAAGATAAGGAAAAAATTTAAAATGTCATAAAAAAAAACTGGCACATACGAACGCCAAACCCTTTGAGGGTTTTACTATACTGACCTAGTATCATCACCCTGACTTGAAATTTCTCACCCCCCAGATTGGCTGTTGTACTGTGTAATAAATTTCAAGTGTTTTTATCAAGAATAAAAACTGGGAATTAAGCACGAATAACAAAATCTTTTAAAATTAAACTTTTGTGTTCCCAAAAATTATTTTGATAATAGATTCAATTAAAATTTTCAACACTTGTGGTAATGGAAGATATGTTTTTTGGCAACTGAAACGAATTTTGGTTTTAATACCGGCAGTCAATTTTAAACGGTATCGGTATTAATAACGGTATCGGTTGCCAACCTTGTAAAAATATCTTTAATTCTTTAAATTTATAATAGCAATCTTTTAAAGTCCTTTTGCCAATGTAATAAATAAATTCTTAAAAAACTGTTGAAAACAATTTCCAAATTAACAAGTTAGAAAATTTTTAAATTTATTAGATTTTTAAAACTATCGAACTAACTGCAAAATGAAATGGGGGGGAATTTTCAAGACAAAAAAAAATCTTCTTAAATAAAAAATCATTGCAGCCAGTATTTTAACTTCCTCCATAACTCCAATATTTAAAACATATTTTCCTTTTTTGGTTTTAGTACAAAAATTTATGACTTCCATTAACAAAATTTTCGTTTGGGGAGTTTTTTTTTCTTTTCTTTTGGCATTTTGCAAAAACATTTTAAATGTTCGGTTATTCATTCATTGTTTTCCTTTCGAAATTTGCCACATTAAACGAGTGCGACTATTCAGTGCGAGTTTTAAGCTGCAGGGAAGAGCAGTAATAACTTGCAATGTATCTGAAAGCGATTATATTGTAAAATTGTGTACATTTTGTTATTTGGTTTTTTTTTTCTTTTCAGTTAGTCCACGTTTTTTTCTTATAAATTTTATAACATTATTAATGGTTGTAAGTTTTAATATTCGTAGTAAAATGCAATTAAGTAATGAATTTGGTCATTTATTTTTATTTTGAAACGTCATGTTTCTTTAATGATTTCTTGCAGTTGTGGCTGTCGTTTTTTTCTTTAAATATTGTAAAATATTTAGTACAGGGTGGCTAATAAGTTTTTTTTTTTTGCAATATTTATTTATTCAATCTTCATACATTAAATATGAACTAACAATTATTAATCAAGTCTTAACCTAATACTTTATTTTATGGCCTGCCAGTGGCAGACAAAAATTTTCTTCATCATGGGTTCTGTTCACTTGTCTAGGTGTTTATCGCTCATCTAATTGGATAAGTGCTGCAGTGTCTCTTCTTCTTCTTAAGCGAGTGTGGCCGCTATCATATAAAATATTTCGAGCTAGTGGGTTCGGATGCAATTCGAGCCTTTTTAAGTATTTTACTACATATTTCGTAATCATAGTTTTTACTAAAGGAACATTAAGATCCTGGTGAATATTTGAATTTTTAACATACCAAGGGGCAGCTGTGATTATTCGAAGAAGTCTAGCTTGGCGCCTTTGAATTTGTTCGATATTAGAAGCCGAGGCAGTGCCCCATAACTGAAAACCATAGCACCAGATTGGCTTTAAAATAGAGTTGTAAAGTAGGAGTTTGCAGTCGAGACTAAGAACAGAGTTTATTCTAATAAGCCAATGAACTTGTATGGCTTTTAGTTTCATTTGAGTTAATTTCGCCTCTATATGGCTTTTCCACGTCAAACGGCGATCTAAATGTATACCGAGATATTTTACATTCGATTTTTGAGGTATTATTTGATTATTGATTTTAATAGGGGGAGGCATGATTCCCGACGCAAGGTGCATGTTATATGTACGCATTTTTGCTCATTGACTTTTGTCCTCCATTGTTTTAACCATATTTCTAGTTGAAATATATGATCCTGTAAGTAACGTGATGCTTCATGACGATTTTTGTGCACGCTTAGAAAAGTTGTGTCGTCCGCAAATGTCGAAGTTTGTGTGTAGTTGTTTGTTGGCATGTCCGAAGTATAAATTAAGTATAATAGGGGCCCCAGAGTGCTACCCTGTGGGACTCCAGTGCCAATTGGCTGAGGTGAACTAAGGAAATTTCCTTCTTTAACAATAAATTGACGACCGACTAAGTTGCTTTCTAGCAGCTTGTGTGTGTTTGCTGGTAAATTTTGCTTCAATTTATGTTATAAGCCTTCATGCCAGACTTTATCCAAAGCTTGAGAAAAATCGATAAAGAGAGCGGAACAATATTTTCTTTCTTCAAAGGCTTTTCTTTTGGCGTTTACTATACGATGGGTTTGTTCAATTGTGCTGTGTTCTCTTCTAAAGCCGAATTGGTGGTTAGGAATACATCTATTTTCACTTAAAATTGGAGTTAATTTTATAATAAGTTACCCTATAATTTGTTAAATGAATAACTTTTTCGTTTCTGATTTAATTTCACGTTGGCATTTATTTAAATTTAGGTTATAGTTTGGAAATGAGGTTCGCTAAACGGTAAAAAAAAGATTTAACTTCCCGCAGTGCACCGGTGTTAGCATGCATTTAGGGTAATTGGTAAGGTGTTTTGTATGATTGGATTTTTGGTGGCGCAAATGAGACGCCCCGTCGCTACAAGAATTACTGGCAACTTTGAATTTAGTGGGAATTCGAAAAAACACGACATATACTCTCCACTTATAGCCGCTGACTTTCCGCGACCGCTTAGAAGCAGCTATCCCGCATATCTGCGGGATGTACCATTATCCGCAACCTATGACGCGTGCGGTAGAAATCAACTCTGCTTCCCAAAGGCAGATAAAACATACAATATCATTAAAATGACGTTGTGTATAATAAGTTACCCTATAATTTGTTAAATGAATAACTTTTTCGTTTCTGATTTAACGTTGGCATTTATTTAAATTTAGGTTATAGTTTGGAAATGAGGTTCGCTAAACGGTAAAAAAAGATTTAACTTCCCGCAGTGCACCGGTGTTAGCATGCATTTAGGGTAATTAGTAAGGTGTTTTGTATAATTGGTTTTTTGGTGGCGCAAATGAGACGCCCCGTCGCTACAAGAATCACTGGCAACTTAAAATTTAGTGGGAATTCAAAAAAAAACCTCCACTACTCTCCACTTATAGCCGCTGACTTTCCGCGACCGCTAAAAAGCAGTTACCCCGCATATCTACGGGACGTACCATTATCCGCAACCTATGACCGGTCCGGTAGAAATCAACTCTGCTTCCCAAAGGCAGATAATAAAACATACAATATCATTAAAATGACGTTGTGCATTTTATTATCCGTAGTTGGGCGGAGGCCCTATGCTCCTTATAAGAGCCAAAGGAAATAATGAAGATTGTATATTTTTAATTGTACTCTTTCCTTAAACTTAGCGTGCTCTTTGCAAGCATTTTCCATAACTTTTTTTAGAAATTCCGATCCCAGCGCCCACACTTTTCGGATATTCGCCTTAAGCTGTTGGATGGTTCTTTGCAATATAAAACCCCAAAAAAATCGTGATATTATTCGATTGCTTAAACAAAATCCATTGCTGAACAAGCTGTGGCTCCATCTTTTTGGAACCACAATTCTAGAATTTTTTCTAACTTGGGCCTATAAAAATTGTCATTGCCCTGCATTGAATGCCATTCACATTAACCGCAACTTGCTCGTCGTTTTCGAAATAATAAGGTCCAATGTACTTTACTAAAGTTATTCCACACCATACTGTGCTTCTAAAGGGGTGCATTTGATGTTCAACAATTACTCTTGGATTTTGGTTGCCCCATATTTTTATTCATGTGACCATTAAGGTGAAAATCACTCACTGTTTGATATGATCTTTGTGTCTGAATAGTCGAAGGCTGACTTTCAAAATAAAATGGACCTTTGGTGCGTGGGTGCATTTGATGTTCAACAATATTTCTTGGATTTTGGGTGCCCCATATTTTTATTGAGGTGATCATTGAGGTGAAAATCGCTAGCAAATGCTTACTTTCAAAATTAAATAAACCTGCTTTGTTTCTTTGTTCTGTGCTGAGTCTTAACATCCTAAATTTCCCAAGTTTTTCAAAGTTAACTCTGAAAAAAAAATCAAAAAATTTACTTAGTATATCTTAGTCACTTAAGCGCCACCCTGTACAACTATCATTTAATTTTTTTTTTTTAAACGATGATTTCATTGTCTATTATTAATTGTTGACAAAATTTCGTTTATAATATACAAAATTAGCAAAATCTTTTTATGATTAAAATTCATATTTATGAAGGCATGCATTTTGAAAAACATAGAAATTTTTCTTTTAGACAAATTTAATTTAATATGCTGATTTTTGTTTATTCACGTCAAAAAAATGTTTTCTTTTAAAAATAAAAGAAATAAACAAATTGCAATTTAGTAAAAATGTATTTGTTTAATACCAAGATCCACCTGTTATTTTAAAAATATATTTGCGTTGTTAAAAGTCATAGACCTAAATACTTTTTTTTATTATTAAATTATTATTTTTTTTTTAAATAATTTACATCATCTTTTTTCTTATTCTATTCTATTGAGTCTATTGAAAAGTATATAAGAGGAATTCAGTGGTTTGTGAAAATATTCTTACTAAAGATCAAATTCAAAATCGCCCTGCCGACCATTTAAAAAAAAAATATTTTGTTTAGTATTTTGAATACCCCCATTTAGAATACCCCCATTTTAAATCCAAAACCTGTTTCATGAAATTTTTTATGGTTTCTGTGATATTATTGTAGTATTGTTTTGCTCTACACGCCACTGTTTGGCGAATGCTGCAAATTCCTCATACAAATTTCACTCTTGCTTTGCTTCATTGCCGTTAGCGAAAAAGAAGTTAAAACGAAAGCAAAACTAAATGACAACAAGAAAATAAAATTCACGCTTGGTTTGCTTCATTGCCGTAAGAAAAAAGGAGTAAAAGGTGTTTTTTATAGAGTGACAGAAGTTTAAATCACAGTAAAACAAGGAAATCTTTTTTAATATAAATAAAACGGGCTTTCTTGAAAAGAAAATTGTATGAAATTAATGTTTAAATAGGATTTCTGCCACGGCTGGCGTGCAAAAGAGGCCATCTGGAACACTAATTTTCAAAAAAAATTCGCATTCTGACCATCATCGTTTTTGAAGACATATGGGCCAATGACTCCGTCAGCTTATAAAGCTCACCAAACATCTGTGGATGTAATGTGATTTCGACAAAAGCTTGTGGATTATCCTCACTCCAAATGCGACAACTCTGCTTATATTTATTACTATTCAACCAGAAATTGGCTCCATCGGAAAATAAAATTTTAAATGGAAATTCAAAATCAATATTAATTTGTTCTTCAGCCCATTCGCCGAATTATTTTGATTCAAAATTTCAACAATTTGCACGCGTGCAAATTAAGTTAATTAAATGTTAGTAGATTCACAATGAAATTTCACAGCAAACTAAACAAAAAGCAACTACCAGCTGTTAAATGGGTGCTCAAATAAAGCAGTGATGCCAACTCAAAGTTGTGACACTCTAAAAAACATCCTTTAAAAGTAAAAGTTAAATAAAATGTCAAAAACTCAATACACAGTAGTAAGAAAAGAAAATTTTGCCCAGCCCACTTTTACGCCCACTTTTTTCGAATAACCTAAAATCAGAAAACGGCTCCATCGATTTGACAAATTTTTCTTTCAAATGTTCGTATTAATCCATTTTAAGTTTTCATCGAAAGAAAAATGTACCACGCCTACATTTACGCCCACTTTTTCTATTAAGCGCATAACTTGAGAACGGCTTGACTAATTTGGACGATTTTTTTTTTAAAATCATCGCCATGGTCCAACTTAATGATGAAACAGAACTGGGGCTGAACGATGTTCTTCATACAGTTTGACATAAAATTATGCCAGAGAATGCGGTCGAGAAATAAAGTCAATTTTATTTTGAGGACGTTTTTCCTAATGCTCTCACATATAGACACTTATTCTCTTAACAATGCTACCATACTTTCATTCAATTTCATACATTTTGTAAATAAAGAAATATAAGAACAAAAGAAAACGAAAGAAATGAGAGAGAATTTGAAGTTAATGCCGACGTTTTAATTATGGACTTTAAAATTGTTGCCTGAAGTTCAAGACTCAGTTCTGTTTCATCATTTAGGTTTTTACTGAATGAATATTTTGCCCCGCCCACTTTAACGCCCACTTTTTTCGATTTACCTAAAATCAGAAAACGGCTCCATCGATTTTACTAATTTTTCCTTCAAATGTTCGTATCTTCTTAACGGATTTTAAAAATTGAACGCAAACATTTCTCCTAATTTGGACAGGACAACGTCTGTCGGGTCAGCTAGTGTCTTCTAAAAGTGTAATATTTTTATCATGTTACACGCTCTTTTACAAAGTGTGGCATTTTTCTCCATTTGAATGGAATAAAAAAATATTTTGATTTTACACTTAACGCTAATATTTATTAAGCTTGTGTTAAATATTGAATGTAAAATTTATAATAATAAAGGCTGTTTTACAATATCACACTAGTTTTAAGTATTTTGACGAAAATGCTTCCCTGATCTAATTATTGTTTGAAATTGAAAAAAAACAATAACAACTAATCATGGCATGGTAGTATTTTCCTTAAAATTCGTAAGACTTGTGTGATAGTGTGAAGTACCCTTAATTGCCAATAAGCGTTACTGCCCGTAAATATCAAAATTATGTTATCTTTAATGTAGACAGCCATTTCTTGTACATATTTATTGCCGACAATTTATGTTGCAATAATTGTTAGTCTATTTTCGTTGATAATTATTGCTTACATAAAACGTCAAATTTGGTTATCAATTGAGAAAAAAGAAGCAAAAAAGAAAAATATAAAAGCAAATTGTGTGAGAAAAAAATTAAATTTCTGAAATGGTAGCAAATTATAATTGTAGTAAAAGAATTAAATTAATGAATTTAATAAACACTAAAATAAAATTACAAAAATTATTTATATTAATATAATTTTTTTCTTATTCGACCTTTATTATTTAAATTTATATTAATTGGTTTAAGTTTGAGTTCTTTTTTATATAAAAATATTAATTTTATTAATTTTTTTTTTTTTTTTTGTAAAAGTAAAATTAATATTTTTTATATAAAAAAGACCTCAAGCTTAAACAAATTAATATAATATATTAAAATAATTAAGTCGAATAAGAAAGAATTTATATCAATAAAAATAATTTTTTCCAGAAAGTGCCAGTTTTCACATTGCACCTTCTTCTTTGATGTTTTTCAAATTATGAGTTAACATAAATACGTTTTCCCATGCCTTTAACATAAGCTGAACAATAAGCAATATTGCTTTGTTATTCTGCCGACGTTATTGCCAACTGGCTGAGATATTTATCTTAAGTGTAGACCTAGGGTTAACAACACTGATTTTTACAAAAAAAAAAAAAATCAACTGTTGCAAACAACGTTGCAGTTTTGGTTACATTTAAAATAATTTTGTGTGGTATTTGTGCATTTAAAAAATAATACTTATCTCATCTACTTAAAAACAATTTTTTTAAGGAGCATAAACTTTAACATATTATCAACTTAACCTTGTAAGGTATATACTTTGAAGTGTAAATGGTCATAATCTGCTATTCTTAAAGCTACATAGGCCTAACTGAAACGCTTTTCTAGATAAACGATAAAGCCAAAGACCCTTCCGATCCCATCCCGTTTGATTTCCACCGGGCAAAAAGCATCTATATATAAAAGATATACCGAATAATTAAGCCCAATTTTGCACTTTGATACCATAACTCACAGCACAAGTTTTACATGTAATTTTTTTTATAAAATTGACTAAAATAAGTGTTAACTTAGTATAGGAGGTGCCACTTACAATTTGGAAAAATTATATAGCATATTGTTCTTTCAGACCATTGGTAATATACAGTCAAAACTTTTCTTAACGCTATTTCTTCTTTAGACACAGAATTTTTAAACTGAAGTGCGAATAAAATAGTACTTTTGATACAAAATAATTTTGGTTACTTTTTTCGCTTTTCGTTACCTTATTTTTACATTTTGGTAACAAATTTTTTTTGGTCGTGGCAACGCTGGTTGTAAAATATTTTGCGCCATATTTGTTAAAAAAAAAAAAACAATGAAGATTGCTTTATTCGGCTGTGGCGAATTCTTTTTACCCTCCACTAAGAGCTTAAATATTTCAGGAGTGGGTTTTATATGTCACTATCTATAAAATATAAGGCAATATTAATAAAACCTAACAGTATTATAATTAAATAATTAAACAAAATATTATTAAGCGTATTTAATAAATTTTTAGGGAGGGATTTTATTTTGGAGCTACCGTAAATCTGGTATTCAGTAACCAAATTTTTTAGAATTTAATGCTTCTTAAATTGCTTTTGGGAAGATTGCTATATTTTGGGGACCGATTAACACAAAATTACTTGGTGTCATTTCTAGCCAAATAAAGCTTAATTATAAATATCGATTATTCACTTAAATTTCGATTTCTTCTTATTTCATTTATTCACACCTGAATATTTATCAAAACTTTTCTAATTTTTAACAAAACTTTTTTTAAATTTGTCGAAAATGACGCCATTTTATCTCAACTAGACAAAATTTTGTATTAAAATAATAATTTATTAAAAATAAACACACATTTATTAAAAAAAAAAAAAAAAATCGTTTTAAATTATGAATCACTTACAAACATTTTGTGTGGTATTTTGTTGTCGGTTTCCTTAGCAGCTTGTTTTAAATGAAAAATGTTTATTAAGTAGATAAATAAAAATCTATTAGAATTTATTTCAAAACAAAATAAAACGAAAATGTCAAAAAAAAAAATTCAAAATTCTCACATAAAAAACATATTTATCTAATTATATTTTGAACATTATTTGTCTAATCGTTATGGTGAATAAAGATGATGTTGATGATGGCGTTAAAGTGGAAGAGATCAATGATCCGGGCAAATAACCTTAAAATTTTTAATTGCTAATAATGAAAATGTTTAAAAATCTTTGACAGATCTTTTTAAATGTTATCAATTTTTTGGGGGCTTTCAATGTTTACACATACATATGTACATTAGGATTACAACTTTTTTACAATTTTTGAAAATATCAAAATGGCCCTATCCATACCATGTAGTGCTTAAAAAAACAATAAGAACTGCATCTTTAGGTTTTCGATATCGTTAAAAAAGGTTCCGCGTCAAATGCAATTAAGTTTGGAATCAGTAATAATGCATTTACACCTACGCCATAAACAGTTTATAAGTAATTTATGGTAATAAAATAGTTTGGGAAACTTATTTATCCATACAAACCATAAACAGGTTTGTAACTACCCAGGCAGAAAAAGACAATCACCACGACGCTGTGCCGACGTTGCAGGGGGGGTACTATCAACATCAATACAACGTACTGTTAACCAAATTTATAATGTTGTCACAATATTAAAATGATAACGCCAAATGTGCGTCTTCCGACTCTTTTTTTAGTGTTGTCACAGTACTGTGAATTTAAATTTTCAATGTTGGATTCACAAATTTACAACGTAGTCACAACCGTCTTCCGACTCTTATTTTCAATATTGTTACAAATATAAATTCGCTAAATAAACAAGCTAATATTTGCATATTTTCTAACCTAAAATAGTTTTTGTGTTTTCATTTTAAACGACTCTATAAATTAATAAGAATAAATTTTTGTATATACAGCGTTGTAGCGGTATAGAATTATTATAAACGCGGTATTAGGAAATAAAGGTTTAGTTCTTGTATATACAGTGTTGTAGCGGTATATTTTTATGGTAAATACGATTTTAAAAAACTAAAGTCGTATATTTGTATTAAGGGTGTTGTACCGGAGTTGAATCTTATTTAAAAACGGTATTAAAAAACTAAGATTGTAATTTTGTATCTACAGTGTTGTGATGGTAACATATTTTTGGTAGAGTCACAATTTTGTATTTACAGGGTTGTGGCGGTACATAATATTTAGAAGAGTCGTAATTTCTGCCCGGGTAGCTTTTGAGATAAACTAGTTACAAACAACCGATTTTTGCTAATGCAACTCTGTTTTTTTTTCAAAATTTTATATGTGGCCCTTGGTACAACATTTCGTTTTCAGATCATTGTTACAATTAAAATGACTTCGAAGCCTAAAACAAATAATTATCGGGTTTTACTAATAATCAGATATGCTTTCTAAGACATTGGGTAAAAGATGAATCAATAATTCCAAAAACACAACGCAGCAACATTTGTGCGGAACGCGCCATCAAAGTCTTACAAGATATAATCCCCCAATGCAAATCAACACGAACTCTTAATCTAAAGTTAATTTCACTAAACAAAGATAGTTTTTAGATTATTATCATACAATTACATTAAGAAATGTAAATAGTTAAATAATTATAAAATAAAATGTTTTGAAAAAATACAAAATTTTGAAAAAATAAAAAAAATAAATTTTAAAGGGCTTTCAGAAATCGTCTTCGACGCGGAACATTTTTGTTCCGAAATGACCTGAGGAAGCATTTTTCGATTTCAGCACAACATCGGCTACAGCGTGGTGATAGGGCCTTATTTTGGTTGTACCCCTAATATACCTATGCATGTACCACTAATAATGGCGTTAATAGCAAACACGTGCATGTTTTTAATGTTTTATTACTTTTTGTATCACAATCTAATCACTTAGGAATCAGCTTCAAGGGCAAAATACCCGTATATGAGCTCATTTTTCAATCATAAATGATACTCTCGTCCTGAGAAAATGGTACCCTACCGATGAATCACCTGAAAGTGTGATAAAATTTTCTGATTCCTTTTTGATCATTTTAATGTTAGTTTTTCTAATCCTTATTGAAACCTTTTTGTCTCATTTTTGATCGTAAGTTATATAGTTTTTGATTATATGTATGTATGTATGTACATATTTCATATAATTTGTTAATTATCATGTTTTTTTAATTATACCCACACCACAATAGTGGAGAGGGTATTATGCATTTGTGCTGATGTGTGTAACGCCTTAAAATAGTGGTCCTAGATCCACCTTAAAGTATACCGATCTACTCAGAATCACTTTCTGAGTCGAACTAACGATGTCCGTCCGGCTGGCTGGCAGGCTGACTGGCTGGCTGTCCATGTAACCTTGTGCGCAAAGTTCAGGTCGCAATTTTGGAGATAATTGGATAAAATTTGGGCCGTAGGTTCTTATTGGCACAAGGACCAAGCCTATTGAAAATGGGCCGAATCGTAGGACCAAGAGGGCAGATAGGGGGAAATTTCTTCCTCTCAGAAACTATCAAACCGATTTTAATGAAATTTAAAACATAGATAGAACCATTTCTATATGGACACAAAATGTATAAATTTTTAAGAAAATCGCACCACGAGGGGAGATAGGGCTAATTTCTGCCTCTCAAACCGATTTTAATGAAATTTAAAACATAGATAGATCCATATCTATAGGGACACATTAGCTATACAGTTTTTAAAAAATAGGACCACAAGGGGAGGCAGGGGGCAATTTCTGCCTCTGACAAACTTTCAAACCGATTTTCATGAAGTTTATAAACATAAATAAATCCATATTTACATGGACACATAAGCATGATGTGTTTTTAAATACTGTGGTGTAGGGTATCATATGGTCGGGCTTGACCGACTATACCTTCTTACTTGTTTTTCTTCGAAAAATCAGCACCATTAAGGCTTTTGAACCAAACAAAAGTAATTGGTTTTTCACAAAGAAGATAAGAAACAATTTGCACAAGCATTTAAGTTTATAAATTGTCAATAATTTTTTGGCTTTTTTTTAGCCAAGCTTTTTATTTGTTTGGCTGGCATGAAAGTTTATATTTTTTTTTCATTTGGCAAAAACAAAAATTCAAAACATTTAAAAATATATATTTAAACATATAAATGATTCATATATGAATCCTTTTTTAATCATTCAAGTGATAAATCAGTTTTTAATCATCAAAACTGATCTGAAAAGAATCATTTGGGTGATTTTTACAAAAAATAATCAGCCAAATGCTAGCTGGGTACATATAAGCACATACATATGTATGTATGTGAAGAAGAATAGTTTCTTACATAATCTTTATCTTTTTTTTTTATTTTGTACACTTTAATTTTGTCTTAATTTGTTCAACAGCAGAAACATTTAGAATCCCTTCAAGTGTTTTAAGAGCCATATAGGTCATAGAAAAAGTCATGCTTATGTTGTATTTTTATTCGTAACCACCATTTTTTTAAAATTTGTATTTGTGCATAAATATATGAGCAAAGCATAGATATTGAAAATTTAACCCCGAAACTGACAATGTCATTCAATTTAAATATGCCCCATGCTGGAAAAAAACAAAACCTTTTTGTGTAAGTACATACAAGAAACTAGCACGGAAAAAAATATAGTCGGTCAAGCCCGACAATATAATACCCTACACCACAGTATTAAAAAAAATGTTTAAGAGTGTACCCTTTTTGGGACCTATGGGCAAACATGAACGCTTCAGAACAAAATTATGTTTGGATGTAAAAGTTTTTTGTGCCGAATAATTTTTAGATATCTTTATCTATATAAGATTTTTTTGTCATTAAGGGATTTTAGGGAGGGGGTTTATATGGGACCTATGCCAATTTTTAACCTACCAAAACAATCAGGGGTGTCATAGAAACCGATCTTATCAGTATTGGATTTGAAACCGACAAACAAATACGTTGGTGTCATGAAATCCAATGTTGTCGGTTTTTTGTTCGAACTACAATTTGTGTCGGTTTTAGGTGTCACAGAAACCAATGTTATCGGTTTTTTATTGAAAATAAACCAAGCAGCTTACAGGTCTTATTTTTTATTGGAAATTAATCAAGTTGTTAAAAGCTTAATTTTTTATTTTATTTTTTTCAGCAGTTAGATTTTTTCCACTGATAGAAGCAAATAAAATTGATTAATTGGTAAAATAGTATTTTTTGCGTGTTTCCGGTAGTCTCCGGCAGCGGGCTGCTGTAAATTAGTAGCCCTTCTTCTCATTTTTTCTGCAAACAGCAAATATGCAACAACAGCAGTGGTCATTATATTTATTTATAAAGTTAAACAGCAAATTTGTTTAGATTTTTAATAAATTTAATTTAATTTTTACAAAACAATAAAATTACACAATACCAATGCAATGCAAGTAATAACACCCTGGCATATCTTTCATGTTTACTGTATTATTACTTCTTATTTTCTTTTCTCTAATTTTCCTTTAATTAAAAACACAGATTTTAACAATATTTTAGCACAAAACTCAAAAATTACAAAAATTGCACTTAAAGCTATAAACACATGAGCCAAAACATAAAACAGCTGATTCGAATATCGGCTTTGTTTTCATTCGAAAATAACAAATCCGACTTGTTTTCATGACACCAAATGAAACCAATATTGGTTTGCAAAACCGACAATGAGCAAAACCGACTTGGATTCTATGACACCCCTGAATATTTTGGACACGACATAAAAGTTATCGACAAAGTTGCTGCTGCCAAATGTAATTACAAAAGCTACATTTGTAAAATAGTTATATCATTAAAAGCTATTTTCGGGAGTATTTTAATGGGAGCTATAGTCAACTATGGAGTGATTGCAATAAAATATGTTTGGACCAAATTAAGTTTAAATTCCTACATAATAAGATAATTTATTGGCATCAGCAATCTATTCCGGAAAGAAGCTTGTATGGGGCCTATGTGAAATTTTGCACCGATTGTCACAATTTTCAATATTGTTGGCTCTTGTAGCAATTAAAACCTATGCACCTTATTTCTTCAAATGATTCCCAAAATGGAGACCTGTACTTTGTTTTGAAGAAGAAATTTGTGGAATTAAAATAGGTTTGGTAATTGTAAATAACAATAATATGGGACAAATGCCCATCACGATGACGCTACAGACTTTGATTCCTCAAAATAAAATTTTCAATTAGATTTTTACCCAATCACCACATAGCACACCATATTTTGGCACGTTTGGCATGCAAAGGCTTCTCAGCAATTGTTCCTAAAATTTTTAAAAATTTAAACACAGCAATTTTGCTTGTTAACTTATCTAGACCAGACCAGAAATGGACGGACTCCGTTTTAAAAAATTGTTTTGCAAAAATAAAAAACAACAGAAAATTGTTCTTGAATGTATTCAGGGATTTTACGGCAAAGGGAACAATCGGCCGGCTAAAATTTGTGCAACAGTTTTTTTTTTTTTTTTGTTAGGACCAGCACTCAGAGGATGACCCCTACTAATGCATTGCATTGTGTTGGTACTAGGTAAATAGGTTATGGGAAGGAGGATAGAGGGAGTAGTGCTTGTGGACATTCGACTTGAACTTATTCATGTTGAAAGTTAGAGGGAAGTATCAGCAGGAACGTTAATCCACATAAGAAAAGTCCCGCAAAAAAATTGTTTCCGTGCAATGCGTTGTACGATGTGCACCGTCCAATCGGCCACAAAAGGATGGGCTCTTTAGGTAAAATGTTTATTTCTAATAAACGTACCAGTGTCGGGAACCAGATCCCTCATTTCATCAGAACACATCCTAGTGTACTGACGATAAAACAGGCAAATACAACCCACATTGCGACGGCGCTCAAGAGAGTCAATAGAATTAGATATCTTTGTGTCACCAATGAGAACCTTTGCCCTCTCCTGCACGCGGTCGAGAAACTCTAAAAAATAGACTTTGAAGCACCGGCCCACACATGAGAATTGTATTCCATTCGCGATCGGATACAGGTGGTAGGAGGTCAGATGGAGTGAAGTATCTCTTACATCGTTTAAAAAAAACCCAGGCACTTGAATGCTTCCTTCTACACCTTGCTCAATACATCAAGATATTCTGATTTCTTGTTAAATAAACCGTCCATATATGCAGATGAGGCACCTAGATCCGTCGCGCGCTTATGCGTCAGCATGAAACATTGGGTCTTTCGGGCCATATAATCGACCCTATTTGTACGACCCCATTCCAAGACTATACCAAGGTCTTGACAAAGCGTATTATTCGCGTCTTGCCTAATAGCATCAACATCGGTTACGCTTGCTCTTAATTCAAATAAATACGAATTACAAACCTTGCTGTCATTTAGAAAAATAAGAAATTTAGTAGGAGAAAGAACATATCCTTACGGCACCCGTGAATGAGTCGTGAACAGAGACCTGCGCCGTCAAGTTTTGTCGGCGGCGGCGGCTTGCAAAAATATTGCCGGCGGAGGCTCAAAGCCGGCTTAAGCCGACTTAAACTTAGGCCAATTTAAAAATTATTTTTTTTACCAACTTTCATATTTTAGTTTGAATAATAAAATTAATTTGCATTATCTATTCCTAAATGAGATTTTAAATTTTTACCGCAAGACCTTTGAAAATATGTATACAAGGACTATATCTTACTCATTAACATTTTTATTTATTAAAAAAAAACTGTTTTTATTAAAAATAAAAAGAATGGAAAATATTTTTTTCTGGTTTTGGTTATGCATTTCTTGTAGCGAATATTCGTTTAAATGACTGTGACCGGCGGCTGATTTTAAGCCGACTGTAGTCGATAAATTTTCGGCGGCTATTAAAAGTAATCGGCTCAGCCGGCTTAAGCCGTCAAGGCGCAGGTTTCTGGTCGTGAACACGTTTCTCGAACTCTCATCTATAACAACACGTTTTGTGCGATCTCTGAGAAAGCTCGATATAAATCGAGCGAAATTATCACCGATACCAAATGCGACAAGTCTTGACAAGAGTGCACCATGCCAGGCTCCGTCGAACGCCTTGAAAATATCTAAAGCAAATTCTTTTACTTTCGCCAAAATGGTGGATGGAACGGCATGATTTTTCCGATAACAGTGCCAGTATGTCTCTAGTAGAGCAACCTCTACGGAAGCCATACTGGTGGTCGCTTAGTAGGTAGTTGGACTCTAAAGATGGTGATTTACCATACACGCAAAGAAAAAACATGGTTGTGGTAAACATATTCTAAGAGCAACATATTATGATAAGAATTATGATTGTAGTCACCATATTAAGATTATTATTGAATCATATTATGACTAAATATACTCGTACTATTACATCATAATATTTTTCCCTTAATCATATTTTTATTCTGTTAATCATACTAAGTTAAGAAATTAATCATATTAATGTTAATCATAATAAGCTAAGAAGTAATCATATTATCATCATGTTATTCATAATAAATTAAGAAGCAATCATATTATGATACAGCACCTTTCATAGCTGTCATAAACATACAAAATAAATTAAAATATTTTTGCATCTATTTTTTATTTTGTGGCTTTTTACAATTTTTCTTAATGTTAATCAAATAGCGGAGTTCAATATAAGGCTTGCAAAAGAGCAAATGAAAAATCTGTGGTTTTCATGGGCAACCGCGTGTGTCCTTTTTTTCGATTTTAAGATGTCGATGAAATATCGTAGCACTTTTATAAAATATAATGAAATCTCTGTGTTTTGTTGTTGGATTTTACAAAAAAACTACAATATTTTGCATTTGCACTATTACATCACTAATACTTGAATGAACTCCGCTAATATTTTAATTTTTTAATTTCTTTTAACTTATTTTTTTTATGGAATTTTATCTTTTAATTGTTTAACCGCTCACAAATAAAAAAACGACACAACTGCTTCAAAATTATTTTACAAATGGCGCTAACATAATATTATTAGAGTAAAAATAGTTTGATTGCATCTTTAACATAATATGATAAATGTATAGAAAGTTATCATGTTATGGCTATTAAACATCATGATATGCTTGTGGGTAATATAATATGTTTTGAAAGTTATCATAATTTAGTTGTTAGAAAAATAATTATTTTTCGGTCAACAATACTCAAATTTATAATTGCGATAAACATTGATATGTTTACAGTAACTATAATATTGTTGATATTAAATAAAAATAACAATTATTTGTGAACGACAACAATATATTGTTACATTAAACATAGTGTTGTTGCCGTAACCATGCCCAACCATATTTTTTCTCTGCGTGTACTCTCCATAACTTTGGAAATTGCCGAACAAATTGCAATTAGGCGATAATTTTCAGGGTAATTAGCCACTCCTTTTTGTGTTAAGTTTTAAAAATATTTCCTAAAGCACGAGCTTGCGTCGAAGAACATTGCTTCAAAACCAGTGCTGGTATACCATCGGGCCCATGTCGAGATCTGCAAGAACCCTTTCAACAGCTCGCTCCCGAAGAATTATTCTTGACCGTAACTCTTTCGAGTTCGGGTAGTGGTTGATTGCTTGCTAGTAAGTGAGAATTCATTACAAAATAATTTGGAAAAACAACTAGTTTTTATCAACCGGGTCCGTCAGTGTTCGGTCATCCTTTAAAAGAGTGGATACTGAAGAACTAGCATCAACCCTTACTATTAAACGACCAGAAGCCTTTACTGCACCGGGGAGCAGTACGAACTTCAGTACGAAATGTTGCTGGTGAAGAGTTTTTTCCCGTCTTATACTTTGGCACACAAAGACTTTGCCACTTTGCGCAGCAATTTGGTATCAGAGTTCTTATTGTTACGCCTATTTCTGGGTCTGATTGCCAATTCCACGTCTGATTAAACCAAGATTAAGAACTAGAACTTAAACCTCGTAGTTTTGAGGGTGCGAAAAGAGAATGAGGTAAAAATTTGTAGATCTAAGAAGATAAGACAGATCTAAGAAGGCTGACCAGATATCCTATCTGGTGCCACGGGAGACAATAGCACCTGGTGCTTTAGTGCTAGACTGGCAATTGGTTGAGGCCTCCGTTAGTACGCTTCTTGTGGAAAGTTCGCTCTTTCATTGAAAATATACTTTCGGGGATAACGTAGTGTTTGTGGTTTATTGCCCAAAGTCGAATGAAGGGATATTCTGAAAATCCCATTAAAGGGCTTATTTTTAATAGCTTGAGGGAAAATTCGGCCTAAGGGAGAATTGTCCCTAGGTGCTGTTGCTGCTCCACAAACCTTTTTCTTAAGCAGCGGAGGTTAGATAGCTTCGGCTCCTTAGCTATGGGAGAATGTATAATCATGACGGATTATGCATTTTAATTGCTACCCGTGTGTGTTAGTTGCGCTCACACTCAGAGAGGCAGAAGGTAAACGCAGTGTTTGTCACCTAGTGTTTAAGATCCACCATGGAGTAGGCCCTAGAGCAGGTAACTTTGTAAATCTTTTTCTCAGCCTCAATATTTATGAACGTCGAGGAGTTTATAAATTTGGATCTTTTTAACACTGCGGTTCACGGCTGTGGCGTTTTCACTTGGCCTTACCGGTCGAACATGCGTTTGTTTTAAGACATTTTTAAGCGTGACAGTCGACTAAAATGTATCGATAAATGTGATATCAAAAGGACGCTTCCTACACTTATTCTAATACCTTTGTAAAATTGTGGATAAAACTTTTCTATAAAAGTCCGCAATAGGGCACATCACTACATGCATATTGATTTTAATCTTTTTTTTTTTTATTCACCATAGTGCATCTTTTGTTTGTTTTATTTCACTTGTGAAAACAATCCCCCAATTCAAAGTCAAAGTGCAGCACTTTTGCTTTCTTTTGTTTTCGGCGATATTCATTCAATACATTTCATTTTTTTTCCTTCATCTAAAAATCGAATCAATGTTTAATTTTTATATTCCTTTATAGTCGCTTTCGGTTTTTATTTCTTTATTGTGTTAAAAAAAACAATCTCCTCCACATGTGAAACATGAAAAGGTACTTGAAATTGTTTTGCTTTGTATCACCTCGTTCCAATACAGGGGTAAATAATTGAATTTTAGACTGACTGCTGCAACACAAACCATACCAGGCGCAGCAAGACAGTACACACGTTCTAAAAGCATGTTGGCCACAAACGTTTTGGCGTTTTTTTGCTTTTCTTCTTTTTTTTTAGTTGGCTGTTTTGTTTGATTATCAATGTTCAAAACGTGACTTTGGCTTGTTAAGCAATCACTAACTATTAAATGACTAGAAATCGCCCTTACACCCCTCTTTAATTTAAAACAGAAAAACATTTAAACGAACAGATACAATTTTTTTAAAATAATAAAGCTCACAAGGCATACATATTTGAACTTAAAAATAAAACAAAAAATACAAAAATACACATTGTACGTAGTGTACATACGATGTACCTATTCATACATACCTCTCTTTTTTATTATTTCACTCGTTTTGAATATTTTTTTGCTTTAAAAGCAAAACAACCACCTACAAGTGGACGAAACGCGTGCCAAAAGTTGTAAAAAGTTAAAAAAATATATATATAATAATAATTGTATCTGCATGTAGATTTGGATGTTTGTACTATATTGCATAATTTTTTATGCATTTTTATTGCAATCTTTTTGTTCTCTGTTTGAATGGAGAAGTGAGCAAAAACAAAATCACAAAGAATACGAAGAAAGTCACACTACCAAAGTGTGCTGGGCTGCATGCTTTTTAAAATTGCATTAATGGATGCAGATTGTTAAAAAAAAAAACTTAAAAATACACATAAAATTAGCAATAAATGATAGAATTATATGGTGTTAAAATATGTAGTTCTTTTCTATAACTATAGTTTAATTACCAAGTGAAACATCATTAATATAACTTCAGAGCAGTCTCTTCTATTTTTCGAACTATTTAACGGGTTTTCCAATAAGGACTTGACAACCGTAATAAGGCTGAATATTAAGATCAGGGGCCTAATTCTGGCAGTCGTGATCGAGTACTTTCTCGATTCGAAAGCAAAATAATATCTAATTATTTCAGTCAATACTGAACGAATCGGAATTATTTTTTCAGTGTTATAAAGCATGGATTTAAGTTTCACAACACTGAAAAAATAACTTCGATTCGTTCAGTATCGACTGAAAGAATTAGAAATGAAATTGCTTTCGAATCGAGAAAGTACTCGATCACGACTGCCAGAATTCTGTGGTTTTCATGGGCAACCGCGTATGTCTATTTTTCCGATCTTAAAATGTTGATGCCATATTGCTTAATATTAAACGCTCTTTTCATGGTTCTAAAAAATTTTAAAAACAGATAGATCCATTCCGATGTTTTTACTCTATTACAAAGTTCAAAAGGTGCAATACCTAACCCATAGTTTGATCTAGAATGTTTTTTTCGGCTCTCCTGAAAAATTTTATTTTAAGACATACGCGGTTGCCCATGAAAACCACAGAATTAGGCCCCAGTATACCATCTGAACTGTCTAGACCAGTGATAACCAAGCCCCGAACTAAGAAAGCCCCGAACGCACGCACACAAAGATATTATGTGCTTGTGTGCGGTCGCAGAGACTGATGATAGTCTAATGTTTTGAAACGACCCAGTGGTATGGCGTACTAGCTCTGAACGTGTATATTCGCTAGCTCATTAAAAACTACCGCTAGTCCCACTACAATCTACCTCTCATGCATTTGAGTGGCGAATTTAACAGGGGGTTGTCCTACGAGGTGGCGATGGATCCCTCTCTGCATAATCTCTACCTACCATAAGGGTTAGCTACTTATATCTTCAAAGCGTGCCAGCAAAAAGCAAGCGATTTTGTTGTTGTTCTAATAACGGGATCTATTTCGGATACACATTTTTTTGTGTTGTCGTTGAAAAAAAATTGTTTTCTGCATTACTTGAAGCTATAGAATTAGCTAGCGAAAAGTGGGTACCTATTTTCAAATGTTAACACTAGATATTGGTGTCTAGGGAAAGATTTAGGTATGATTTGAATGCCACAGCAGTAGACCCTGGTACAAATTGAGTGAAAGTGCTAACTATTTCGCCTGTCATTGGTGGCGATTGCTACTTTTTATACCACTGGGGAACAAAGTTGTAATATACATGTGAATTGCCGACCGTGTCTGTGTGAAAAATACGATTATTGACTTGCTCGCGAGTCTATGGAGTGGTTATCACTGGTCTAGACCTAATGAAATTATGCTGAATAATTGCCTTTAGCACAAAATCGGGAATTTCATACAATCAATCAGTAAAGTTGAATTAATTCATGTTGAAAAATTGCTTTCTTCATAAAACTAATTTAATGAAAATTAAATTTGATGAACTGATTAAAATATAAAAATTTGGATTAAAAACATTTTATTTTCTTTAAAAAAAACCCCCCTTGACAACTCGTTGTTTCACTTGTTATAGTTTGCATTTCCAATTGTTACTTCATAGAAAATTGCCTTGCTCAGACATGCATGTGTTAACTAATGCAAAAAAAAAAAAATTAAACTGACATGGCCAAACAAAATAACGAGTAGGTACATATATTTGGTTTTTTTCTTTGCATTTAGCTGTTTAACTATTTTTAATTTACGGCATTGAACTTTATTTTAAAATTATTACTGCTTTAACTACGACAATAAAATCACATTCAAGTTTACGTTTGATTGTTGCCAAAAATTATTGCAAAAAAAAAACATACCAAATTAAATCAGTGCAAAATAAACCAAAAGAAATCTTTGGCAAAATAAAATAAAAAAAATTTTTCAACGACAGGTTGAAATGGTATTTTTTTTTTTTTTTTTTTTTTTTGTTGGTATTTTTGCAAAACATATGGCAGCTCTTGAGAGGAGGGAGTTTAACTGCTTCAAAACACATAGAGAAAATTGAAGCACAGCCGCGAATAACGTTTTAAGTTACAAAATAATTTTTTTTCAGGAGAGCAAAAAAACGTTTTTAACAGGCAAGATTATTAATTTTTTATTTTTAGATTATTAAAAATAATAATAATAGAAATTTTTATGCAAAATATCAACAAATTTAAAATTTAAATTACATGCAAATTTACAGTTTATAACTTTTTTATAAGTGGAAAAACGTTTCATATCCACAATCACGATGTCATTTAAAACGTTCTTCCACTACGCAAAACATCATGACTGGTGGCTTTTAAAACGTTATTCCACGTTTAAAACCATTTACTTTGTATCATTTTTAAGCTGACTCTTTGTATGTCCTTTTTAAAGGCTTTAAGGTGCATAATTTTGGGCGATTTGAGGTTTAAACAGTGTACGAGAGTAATGTTAACGGTTATCTGCAAACTAACAGTTTTTGCAAAAAGTGGCTTTTACAACGTTATTCGCAGCTGTGCTTCAATTGTAAAGCTTTAAAAGGGTTTAAGTTTTTAAGCTGTTAAGTTTTAAATTAGCAACTTCTTTTGTCTTAAATATCCAGTCGGTCAATGAACTTTTTTTTTGTTGTCTTTCAAAAATCTAATAAATACGAATATTTGCAATTTTAAATAGATTTTTATTTTTTTTAAAGAATTTTGTTTTATTAAATTTCTTTAAAATTGTATACATTTCACAATGGTGCGATAAGAACAAAAAGTTATATAAATTTCGTTCTTTAGATATCAACTCTTACTTGTTTTTTATTTGAAGGAACATCAAAATGTCAAACTTGATACAAAAATAAGTTGTCAGCAAGCATAAACCAATCTGCATAGCATTTTCTGCGGTCACCTGTATGAATTCGCCTTGATCATACTAGAACAATTTTTAAATATCTTTATTAATAACTAGTTTTTTGTTATCCTTATTAAGTTTTATTTTAGCTTAAAATATTTTTAAAAACATTTGATTTAGGATATTTTTACTGTTTTTTTTTTATTACTGTTAATTAAATATTTTTTTTTTTTTTTTCTAGAAATTAAATACATACTTTAGCATTTAACTTTTTATAACAGGTCTGTCTATGTAGAAAGTGACTTACTTTTACTCTTCTTTTCTCTTTTCTTTTAAAAGAAAAATCTGCAATTTTTTTTTTTTTATTACCGTCATTATCATTCGCCAATCTAAAGTTAATTTGAGATCCGCTTAAATGTTTTTTTTTTACAATTTTCTCTTAAGCTGTCATGAAATGATTTAAATAATAACTTGTTATCACTTTACCTATTTATTAGAAAAAAAATCTCAACAACAAGTAAGAAAGAATTTTTGGGCGAGGAAGACTTGATGGTACCCTTTAAAACTGGCAAGGACAAAAAACCATTTAAAAAGTAGGAATTTTAATTTGTGAATTTGACCTTTGATCAATAATGATACGTATTTGATAGGTTGTCAGAAGGACGTCTCAAATTTTAATGGTATAGCCGGAAATGATAGATGGCAACTCTACTGATATATCGCTTGGTTTATTTTGGGTAAATACCTTTTTCAACAGGTTTTCTTTTTCAACATCACTTCTTGGTTAACTTTTTTCGAGTTTCGCAGGGTGGCTTATAAGTTGCATGCCATAATGAATAGTCAGACTATGGAGTTGCATCAAGTTCTTTAAGATAGTCTTCCAAGATTGTTGTTTATTCAGCCTGGAGTAGCTTTTTAAGCTTTTTCGTGGATTGTTTGAGTAAATTTTTAGGCTGAGGAGACCTGTGAAGTTTCCTTTCTTTGCGAACTCTTCTTTTTTCTGCAAAATATATTTTATTTATTGCTTCCATAGCCCCCAAATAAACCAGTTTGATATTCCTTGCAATAATGGCAATCCAGAGGGGTAGGTCTTCTCTTATTAATATATTTTTTGTATATTAACAAATTAATTCGTGAGCCAGCTGTCGTGTTTAAGGGTTCATTATTAGGGTATTCATTCGGTTAACCGTTAATCGGTTAACCGATTAATTACTACCCGATTAACTGATCGGTTAATTTAAAATTGGCTTTTTTCGATTAACGATTAACCCGATTAACCGTTGTATCAAAAATTATTATTTTTTGTAGTATTAAATCATATTTTTTTGTGTTTTTAATTATACAATACAATTTTACAACGTTATCCGTACTAAAATTCACCAAAAAAGTTACCAAAGTGCACTAAAAACGGTATGTTAAGAATCATGTTCGGCAAAATGTTCGGTGCTCAGCTTTGCCAGGACGATTTAGATGATGACCGGATAACAGAAGAAACTTACGATAGTAACGTAACAACAGAATCAACCCAAACAATTAGAAGTGTTAAAAATTTTTAAAAATAAAACAGGATTTAAATGGCATAATGGACAATTTTATATGTTGAGAGAAATCCAGGAAAAATACTGAATTTAGATATTCTGTATTATGGGTTGCTTTCGATTTCTCCAACATCTACGATAAGGGAAAGATTTTTTTCCAAGTCAAAATTTATCGAAACTAAAGAAAAGAGTCGCTTAAATCCTAAACATTTTAATCAACTTATTTATCTAAAAGATTATTTTATAAGATCTTCTTAAACTATTTAAATTACTAATAAATTAATCTTACAGTTTATTTTTTAATAAACACATAATCGGCCTTGATCTGGAAATCGAAATAACGTGAAATTGAAAACGAATAAATTTTTAATTCTTCCTGTGTTTAAAGTTGATAAAAATATTTATTTTTTGATACCTAATACTTTGAGGACCACATATACTTATTTACCAAAACTACTTTTAAAATCAGGAAAAGCTACGGTCATTTAAAAAAAATTGAACTTAAAATCTCCAACCAATTTAATTTTACGTGATTTCGATTCACAGAACGTGGTCGAATATGTATTAATTAAAAAAACATATATAACATAGTTATGAATTATATATTTTTGCTCGTTTTAGTTTAAGAATTGTTATGTTTTTTTTGTTTACTATTAAACTCCAAATAATAAATAATTTTTCTTTTTTATTTATTGAAACTACCTAATTTATAACAAAAACTTTATTAATCGGTTAACCGATCAATAACAAAATTAACCGATTAATAACCGATTAAACCAAAACCTCGATTAATTAATCGAGCGATTAACCGATTAAAGTAAAAGCCCGATTAAATGAATACCCTATTCATTATATAAACTATAGTTGTCGTGTGATCAAAAGATAATTAAAGGAAATCTTATACACAAATAGTTTTCATCGGAATGTTTTTAACCACGCCAAAATCGATGACATCTGGAACTTTTTGATAATCTGTAGGCCAGTAGGTGAATTGTCAGCCAGCTATCACATTTACCCCTGTTTTCACAACTCACCGATAGCGAAAGGTAGGATTTTATCGGCCGTATAAAAAGTGTTCTGTTATTACAACTATACTTTAACATACCAGGTAGGTAGTGTAGGTAAAACTGTAGTAATGGAACACTTATTATACGGCCGATAAAATCCTACCTTTAGCTATCGGTTAGTTGTGAAAACGGGGGTTAGTCTTATTTTAGAAATTGTATTAAACAAAACTCGACCCTTTGGAGTTATAAGACGAGACCCCTAGTAGGTATGTTTAGGGTTATTATCACCAGCAGCCAGAAAACATGGGCCTTGTCATTTATAATATTCAGATATTGTAAATCTAGGTGGATATCATAATGATGAAATTACTACGTTTCGAATAAACTTTCCAATACAAATTTTTGTTGCTTGAAGGTGGTCTTAACGAAAGTCACACATAAGGAAATGTTTGATTCGACCTCTTATTAAAATGGCCGAACCCCCATAAGATCTACCAAAATGTTTGTCTATTTGTCTGAACTGATTTTCCTGAAATTTTTACATTAACTTCACGCGAGCCCCGAAAATAAAATAGGCTACTTATTTCGATAGGGGCAGGGGAAGTGATACCCTCAATAGGATGCCAATATAAAGTATCGCATGTCTTAAGAGCCGCTTCCCCCATTTAGTTGAAATTTTTGCAGTAGGATCTTCTGAGCCCCGAAATTGAAATAAGATAGTAGCAGGAGAAGTGGTTCTTAAGAACTGGTATAGTGAGAATGTTAAAACTTGGTAGGAGTCACTCTTATGGTAAACTACACCTTTTGAAATAGGCTCAGGAGGAGCAATACTCCCAATGGGATGCATTTGTTTAACTAACTAACTATACAGTACTTTTCGTTTATAGTCACTACGCTTATAGTCACATTAGCGATATAGTCCATTTTATCTGTTTATTTTGCCGCTATAAGTTATTTTAATATAAAGTATTAACGTTATAGTCCATATAGCGATATAAGCACATTTGCCATATATGCCATTTATCACCAGTAGTCATTAGCAAAATTTACTAAATTCTTTTTAGTTTTCGAATCAAAAATCCATCCAAAGAAAGAATGAATTAAATTATTTAATTTTTTTCATCAACTCTCTAATCGTAAAAAATTAGTTTTTGCCGTTGGTATCAGTTATGAAATATCTTGTTATTATTTTAACTATTTTCCTTTTTTTCCTTTATTCACATAACTTGATTATGTTCGAATTCGGTTATATGCGTCTTAGTGGCATATATGTGAATTTGCCTTATAGTCACATTAGCGATATAGTCCACGGTTTGGTTGCAACTAAAGCGAAAACTACTGTATAGCGCGAGTCTTTAAACTTGATTAAAGCCACTATTATTAAAAATAGAAATAGGGGGTAGACGGAGGAGGAGCAGTATCCCAAAGGAACGAAAATAATAAATACCGCATATCTAAAGACAAAAGCCTTAAAGCTTTGTAGGACCAACTCTTATGGTAAACTACGCCCTTAAAAATTAAAATAAAGGTGCACTTTGCACCTAAGAAACATTGGCCCACCTCTTCTTTGCAATGAAATCAGGCTTAAAGTGAAAAAGCTACTGAACAATTTAATCGAAGCAACGGCTATTTGAGAAGGGTGCCGATGTCTTGCTGCCTCGAATTCCTCTATTATCAACAGAAATGCCCTTCCATTTTTAGAGATAACACTTTCCTGTTTGTTTGACATTTGCGATGGCAATAAGTAGCTCGTAGGGAAAAACTCTTTGCGTATGCGGCCTTAATTTATCAAACCCATGTTTTTCCCAAGGACAACTTTAAGTTGCATGCAAGACGAATTTAACAAGGTAAGTGCAACTCTACAACTACAAAAAGCCCCATGAATTTGTTTGCAATTTAATAGGCGGCTGTCAAAAATGCTGACAAGGCAAAAATTGATTGAAAAACAAAATAAAAATTTTGTTTGGGTTATAAAAGAGATTATTAAATTCTCTTTAATTATTCGTAGTATTTCTAAGAAATTTGTTCGGTTATTTTTGCGCAAAACATAAACAAAATTATATTTTGACGTTTCCCTATTTTTTGTTAATTCGCCGTGGAAACAGCTGATGAACGGCTGACGAGTTGAGTTTGCCTTCTTAAATTTGCCTTGGTTGCATGCGCACGTGCGGGAAGACCCAAAGATTTATTTGCTTACGCCCCTGAAGGAAAGAGTTCCAGAAACCATCATAACATCTATTTGTATATTATTCTAGCTCGTAACTAAATATGTAAATCAAAATTTAATTACTATTTTTTACAAATGTCAAAAAGTCGCTTTTATTTTAATTTCCCTATTAAAGTGAAACGGCCTTTAAGTTATTCATTAAAATTTTGCAGTTTCTCTTTATGAATATTTTGTATTGAAAATTTTTAAAATACAGTAGAAAATACACCATAAAAATAATTATTTATTTTTAATTAAACAAGAGGCATATTTGTTTTTAATTTTAATTAGACATTTAAAAAATTAGCAGAATGTCTGAATAAATAATATAAAAAACGCTTCTGCTAAACGAAAATTAGGTCAATTCTTAACGCCCCAACAGTTTTTTTCACTGATTTTATTTGTTAGCAAAATTAATTCAATTTAATTTAACCCAAATAGGTATCATCACCCTTTTACGTTCCAAAGTAAACAATTTTTTTTTTTTAATAAATCTTAAACCAGTTTTTTATTTCAACTCACATTTATTTATACAAAAAATTCTGGTTTTATTTCTTTAAAAAGCGCTAATCTTTTTTTTTACTTTACATATTTTGCGGTTTTTTCACATGTTTTTTATTTCATTTGAATAAAAGATGTCTTAAGGGGATGTCACTTAAAATAAACTGAAATAAAACAACAAAAACTGAAATAAAATGAAATTAACCCTAAGATGATCATATGGGTCTGGCCAGACTAAATAGATTTTTTAGTATGTGTATCACTTTTTTTTAAAAACTAAATGAGCTTATGGCCTTTGACTTCCTTAGGTAAAGTGTGCTTAACACTGTCAAAAAGTTAAGTCTACATTTTGAATATATTCGTTGTTAAAAAAAAAATAATTTTTAACTACTTTCAATTAAACACAAATGGGTCTGTGCAGATCCAACGAACATTCCATGTAATTACATATCGTCGGCTGATAATTTAATTCTCTTATGTGGATTCCGATAGTTTTTTTTCAGCAGAGCGATTTTCTTTAAATTTTAGGAGAAGAACCTACTAGTATTTGACCAGTTAATTTAAAAGTTTGATGCCTATTACTTATTTGGGGTAGAAAATATTTTGATTTTTGTTCAGAATTAAATTGTCGTATGTGGCAAAATGGAAATGCTTCCGAAATGTTAACATACGACATTAAAACACCAAATTTTAAAAACAAAAATTATTTAAAAATCGTATGTGCCATGAAAAATCCACATACGACATTTAAATAATAAATCGATTTTTGGTCGTTTTATATGGAAATTGTTCGTATGTGGCGTTTAGCAAATACATACGACATTTTATTTGAAAATTGCTTCAGCAAATACCACATACGATAAACTCAACACTCCATATCTCAAAAACCGTATGAGGTATCGAAAAACTGATTACGCCAAAATGAAGATCAGGTCGGAAAACCTAAGGAATCGATCTTAACTCAAAACCGCAAAAAATCCACATACGACATTTACTTATCAACCGACGATATGTATAGATGTGAACCACTTTGTTCTTTGTATGTATATTGAATTAAAGTAGTTAAACAAACTGCAAATGCTTATTAAAAAAATTTAATAAATAAATAAATAAAATGGTTTCTAAAACGTTATTTCTAACCAGTGTCTATGTTCTGTAACTCTTTCGTCGAGAAACTTTTCGACTGAAATGTGTGAAATGAAACCAAAATGCCATATATTGAAACAAACAGCTGTTTTTCTCACTAAACTGTGTCTGTAACTTTTTTGGTGAGAACGGAAATTAGTCGCCAATTAACAGAAAAAGTGTGTCTGTAACATTTTTGTGAGAAAAGTTCCCGCTTTGAACTGTCAAATAAACTCACAAATAAAAACGCGGCGAGAAAAAATTTTAGCACAAAAAAAAATTAAACATACAAAATACAAAGAATAATAATAATAATATTTTGTTCTTGGCACATTTTTCCATTGTTTAATTATTTTGATTTTGACAATTTTATAAAATATACGAATGTTTTCAAAGCAACAAACATTTAAGTCGCACTTTACATTATTTGGTATAGCCGACGGTTGTATTTTCGCCGCCGTCATTGAAAAATGTTCAATATTAGTAAATTCTTGACGTCTGCAATGTCACATCGGCTTTGAGTGCAATGTTGTTACATTTATAACGTAACGACGTAATCTCTTTTGACAGTTTTCGACATGAGTTACAGACAGTTCTTTTCACTTTTTGAGAAACGATGGAATATTTTGTTTCACATCTTTTCGATGCGAGAAGTTCTCACTGAAGTTACAGAACATGGGTACAGTGTTCGAAAATAAACACTAAATATCGCTCCTTAATGTTTGGTTCGGTAGATTCGTGGAAAACACAAACGCTAATAGTGTTTGTGTAGAAAAGTCATTAAAAAATAACATTTTCCTGTTTGTCATCTATTGAGCACAAAAATAATACTGTTCTTATCTGACTCAACAAAAAGATGAGAACATTTAATTCTGCTCGGTTTTTTTTAAATCACAAACTTCACTGTGTTCGTTCGTTTGGATTGTGCGTAGCGCCCTTTTAACAGGTAAAGAAAACCCAAAAATTTTTTACAGAAAACAAAATACACATACAAAAAAAAAAACAAAAAGCCAGCAAAATAATTTTACACAAACAAAACATACACGCAATACACGTACAAGCTGTTCGTGCTGCGGTCGTTGCAAAAAAAGAAACATTATAAAACATTAAAATATAATGTTTGTCTGCAATATCACTACAATTGTTCTGTTTTTTAATGAAGAACAGAACTCCATATAATGTTCGGCTTTTTCTTGGAAATTGTTACGAACGTTTTTAAGAGTTGTGTTCATCTACACTAACACTAAAAAAAAGATATCGTTCCTGTGTGTGTGAGCCGAACGCTAAACAATGTTCTGTTTATTTTCGAACACTGTTTCTAACGTTATTTTAATTGGTCTTCCCAGACTCGTTTGATGCACTTACGGTATCATAAGGCTCCGAACATTGGAGGGTTAAACAAAATATATGAAACTTGTATAAAGAGTTTATTGCCCTTCAGGTAAATTAAGGCACGGCCTGGTACAAAATGTTGCATTTAAAAGTTCAAAAAATGCTTAAAACAAGAACGTTAATTAGAGCAATTTTGTTTAATATTTTTCAGATAAGACCAAAAGTTAACAAAATTCAGGAGTTTAAAGAAAAAAGAGTTGTATGACGGGTAAGATTTGTTGAATAAAAGTATAAAAGAGAATATGGCTTTGGAAAAATAGAAATTAAGTCGAACAAATTATAAAACCTATTGTCTGCGTTGTATTGTAGACTTAAGTTTAGACTATAATACAGGCTAAATTACAATACACCAGACAAAAAGTCTAGTCTAGAACAGTCCGGCTAAAGCATTAATAATAAACGTTCTATAGATAAGAGTACGGAGAAAAAAAAACCTCCAACAAAACTATTTTTAACGAAAATTTTAGAACATGTTTGAACATATTATGGTTAATTTAACCATATTATTCTTACCGGCAATCATATTATGTTTAAATTAGGTCTGGCCATATAAAAAAATTGTTTTCTCTGGTTGTTTTTTGAAATATCGTTCATACTATTGATTGGAATACAGATTGGGCTATAGAATGAACTATTTATAGGATTATAGACTGGACTCTATAGATTGAACCTTCGGCTGGAACATATACTTGACCTTTTTGTTACTTGACTTTTTAGTTGAGTCTTAAATAAAGACTAACCTATTATAGCCTTAACTATAAACTGGACTATAGTCTAAATATAGTCTGGAAAATACATTGGGTTATAGACTAAAGTATAGACTAGATTATATACTGAACTATAGACAGTTTTTCTTTTCCCGGCCTTTTTTATTACCCGGAAAGCGGAATTAATTTTTACAATAGCCAAAAATTCCCAGGATTTTTCGCTTAATATAAAACGTGTGCAAAACACAATAAAATTTAATTTATTTGAAAAAAAAAAACTAATAATAACACAGGTCAACAGCAAAAAAGGGCTGATATGTATAACTGTAAATAAGTTGTGTCATGAAATAGAACTTAGCCGTTAGGCAAAAAGGGGTAAAGTACAAAAAAAGCATTTTGAGTCTTTGATTGGCTTTAATTCAATTTTTGTTTCTCTTTTGTTTGGTCTAAATCACTTTATTCTAGCACAACTACTTCTAAGATTTATTTTATAAGAACAAAAAAATGTTGTACCGACTTGCTTCAAAACGTTTAATGATTTTATATGCAGACTAGCATTTAACCCGCTACTTCGTTAGCGTCTCCTTTTTCTTCGTGGATATATTTTTATGCCAAAGTTTATTTTCAAAAAAGTACCAAGCACCTGTCCCCTTATTTTTTTTTAACGAACAACAATAAGTGTTAAATTTTTTGGATCTCTTTAATTTTGGATTTTTAAGGTTAGCGGAATCGATTTGGCGAGAGGCCAACCTTCGGTCCAAAAGTCAGCTTTTTAGCTTCAGGAGTTTAGGATGTGCGATGATGAATCCGTCAGTTACTTTACAAATTTATATTATATAGCGATGGAGAAAAATGTTGAGAAAACAGTAACAAAATTAGGAACGATTTTCACACCTTAAACGTTTGAATTTCAAAAAAGGTCCAAATCTGTTTTGTATTTTTTAGATAAGCTAAAAATGTGATACAATATTTATTTACCCTTTTACACCCAAAAAAGGCCTTCCTTCAAAAAAGTACCAGACACCTGTCCGTTTATTTTTTTAATGAACAATAATTAGTATTCAATTTTTTGTATCTCTTTTTGTTTAGGAAATATACGGTTAGCGAATTTTTCTAATAAACAAGAATAAGTCTGGTGTTTTTTTATCTCTTTTAGTTTAGGAGGTATGAGGTTCGCGGGATCGATATACATAGGTACAATTTTCACCCCTGAAACGTTCGAATTTCGAAAAAGTACCAAATTCGCATTTGTATTTTTTAGATAAGTAAAAAAGGTTATTTAATTTTTATTTCTATACGTATTGGCTTAAAAGCTAGATTTACTGCCTAAAACGACCGAATTTCGTAAAAGTACCAGACACCAATTTGCTTTTTTATTTAATGCACAAAAATAAATATTAAATTAAAAAAATTACCAGTTTATTTAAAAAAAAATACCAGTTAGTGAACGAAAAAGTAGCAATAAATCCGTCTTACTGATTCTCATTCACTCAGGAGCTTGCATGTTTAATTTTATGTTTCTAGATCCAATAAATACGGATATATAAAAGGTACCAGTTAAAGAACAAAATAGTACCAAAAGGCCCTCTTACAGATTTTCATTCACTCAGGACCTTGCATGTTTAATTTTATGTTTCTAGGTCCAATACTAACGGAAATTCAAAAAGTTCCATTCAAAGAATAAAAAAGTACCAAAAAGATCCCTCTTACAGATTCTCATTCACTCAGAAACTTGCATGCTTAATTTTATTTTTTTAGGTCCAATATTTAAAATAAATTAAAAAATTACCGGTCAAAGAACGAAAAAGTACCAAACAGCCATCTTACAGATTCTTATTCACTCAGGACCTTGCATGTTTAATTTGATATTTTTGACAACAATAAAGTAACAATAAGCCCTGTTACAGATTTTTGACAACAAAAAAAGTAACAATAAGCCCTGTTACAGATCTCATTCACTCTGGACATTGCATGTTCAATATATTTTTTCTACGTCCAAAGCTAACGGAAATTTAAAAAATATCAGTTAAATAACAAAAAAGTACTAAAATGCCCATCTTACAGATTCTCATTCACTCAGGAAATGACATGTTTAATTTGATGTTTTTAGGTCCAATATTATCGGAAATTCAAAAAGTACTAATTTAAGAACAAACATGTACCCAAAAGCCATCTTACAGATTATAATTCTCTCATGACCTTGCAGGTCTTATTTTATGTTCATAAAGTAAAAGAACGAAAAAGTACCAAAAACAGATACCTCTAACAGATTATCATTCACCTAAGACCTTGCATGTTGAATTTTATGCTTCTAGGTCTAATAATATCGGAAATTCAAAAAGTACTATTTAAAGATCAAAAATGTATCTTAACGCCCTCTTACAGATTCTCATTTACTCAGGACATTGCATGTTTAATTTTATGTTTCTAAGTCCAATACCAACGGAAATTCAAGAAGTACCAGTCAAAGAATAAAAAAGTAACGAAAAGTTCACTCTTATAGATTTTCATCCACCCAGGACATTGCATTTTGAATTTTATGTTTCTAGGTCCAATACTAACGGAAATTCAAAAAGTACCAGTTAAAGAACAAAAAAGTACCAAAAGCCTTCTTACAGATTCTCATTCACTCAGGACCTTGCATGTTTAATTTTATCTTTATAGGGCCATTACCAATGGAAATTCAAAAAGTACCAGTCAAATAATAAAAAAGTACCAACAAATTCACTCTTATAGATTTCCATCCACCCAGGACATTGCATTTTGTATTTTATGTTTCTAGGTCCAATACTAACGCAAATTCAAAAAGTACCAGTTAATGAACAAAAAAGTACCAAAAAGTTCCCTCATAGATTCTTATCCACTTAGGACATTGCATCTTGAATTTTATGTTTCTAGGTCTAATAATAACGGAAATTTAAAAGGTACCAGAAAAAAGAAGCTCAGAAATGCGCTTTTGCAGATTCTCATTCACTCAAGACATTGCATGTTTAATTTAATTTTTCTACGTCCAATAAATGCTAACAGAAATTCAAAAAGTACTATTTAAAGATCAAAAAAGTACCTAAAAGCCCTCTTACAGATTCTCATTCACTCGGAACCTTGCATGTTTAATTTTATCTTTCTAGGTCCAATACCAACGGAAATTCAAGAAATACCAGTCAAAGAATAAAAAAGTACCAAAAAGTTCACTCTTATAGATTTTCATCCTCCCAGGACATTGCATTTTGAATTTTATGTTTCTAGGTCCAATACTAACGCAAACTCAAAAAGTACCAGTTAATTAACAAAAAAGTACCAAAAAGTTCCCTCATAGATTCTTATCCACTCAGGACATTGCATCTTGAATTTTATGTTTCTAGGTCCAATATTAACGATAATTAAAAAAATGCCAGTTGTAGAACCAAAAAGCCAATGAAAAATATCAAATTTCCCGTATTTCCTTTTTTTGGTACTATTTTTCCCCCCACTAAAGTATCAAAAAATTCAGTATTGTAGTGGGGGCTCATTATTAAGTACGAGTATGTTAATGAATGGAGAAAAATTTTTTGTAAAAAAGTACCAAAAATAGCGACGATTTTCACCCCTTAAATGTTCGAATTTCGAAAAAGTACCAAACTTATATTCGTATTTTTTTCATAGGTTTCGAATGTGGTATAAACTTTGTTTCTATGTTTATTGGTTCAAAAGGTAGATGGGGTGCCAAAAAAGTACAAAAATTCAGGTTTTACCCGTTTACTCCCTGATAGGGCCAAATTTCAAAAAAGTACCAGACACCTATCCGCTTATTTTTCTAAAGAACAATGATCAGTGTTATATTTTTTTTTTGTATCTCTTTTAGTTTTGGAGATATAAGGTTACCGCATTTTCCCGTTTTTACCCTTTTTTACCCCCTAAACATTTGAATTTCCAAAAATCCCGTCTTAGTGGATCGATTTGGGGACTGACCAATCTCTGGTCCAAGTTTCAAGTGTTTAGCTTCAGGCGTTTAGGCTGTGCGATGATGAATCAGTGAGTCAGTCAGTCAGTAACGTTACAATTTTATATATATAGATTACACTATGCAACAAGCAAAAATTCCCTGAAAACCACTATATTTTTTGATCCGCTATAGTCACATTACTGCAAAAATCATCATTATTTCAAATTCTATGGAGAGGTTTTTTTTAGAAATTTTTTTTTCTGAAAATCGAGATTTTTGAAAAAGCTGCTCCTTACATCTTATCGTAAGTTTAGAACGACGTACCCGATTTTGTTATGCAATCCGTCAACACATTTTAAATTACGTCAGATTTAAGTTTCTCTAATATCATTTTTTAATTTAGCCATTATTTTTGGAGTTATTGAGGTCGAAGTGGCAAAAAAAAATATTTTTTATTTGTTTTTTTTTTATAAAATTTTTGAATTCAAAAAATTCATATAAAATTGAAATCTACAAATACTTACCAGTTTTAGTACTTAAGCTCAAAGCTGCATGTATTATAAGTAAAATAAATATTATTTCATGAAAATCCATGGACAAATTCCTGTTTTATTCCCGATAAACTGAAATTGACCTTTTTTTATCGCAAATTTGTGTAGTGCTAAAAATCACAAAGTTCTACCATTTTATTACACAATATTTGTTTTTTAATCCTTTACTTTAATTATTTTTTCATAAAGCTGCATTTTTCATGAAAATCCGTGGATAAATCCGTTTTTTATTCCCGATAAAGTGAAAGTACTTAGTTTTACCATTTTTTATCGCAAATTTGTGTAGAGCAACATGTTTATTGTATGAACTTAAAATTTGGACCATATTTGTAATACTGGAACCACAATACATCATAATTGTATAGTGGGTTTTCAAGCCTTTAAAATTTTTTCGATTTTGTTGCCTTGTGTAATTCATAAGATCTTATAAATAAGTTTATCAATGCATTAAACGTTAGTAAAATATTAAAAAAAATCTTTGAAGCAACTCAGACGCTTTCTAACGATGTTTATAGTCAAAAGAACATTTTAAATAATGTCCCAGTTTACAAAAAAATTCGCCAGCTGACAGTTCACGGTTAGTAAACATGGAGCGTTACACGATAAAACAACATGTATTCATTATTGAACCATATTTCAAAAATAATGATGCCTTGGTGGCTGCAGTTCGAAAATGACAAAATATGGTCGACCTTCGTCAACTGTGAAGAGATTGATTGAAAAATTCAGGGATACTGATCCGTTGGAGACGCAAAACACCCTAGTCGTCTAAAAACGAGCCGTTTAAATGTCATTATCGAATCAGAACCAGCCTCCCTGAATGTTTTAATCAATCTCTTCACAGTTGACGAAGTTAATTTTTTAAACAATTAAGACATTAGCCCATAACTATAGTCATAAGCAAAGCATACTTAAAGAGTTCTAAAGTAAACTTAAAAAAAAAAATATGTTTTTGATCTACTATAGACAAGCAAAAGCATACTTTGCGCGTTAAAACCGGTGTTCATTTTTAACTCATTTAACATCAGCTGTCTTTCGCCAATTAAAAAGTTCGTGCAAAAAGTTGAAAATGTTAATGTTGCAAGATATTGGCCGATATTATTATTGATTTGGAGGAAAACTTTTATGAAAAAAAAAAAAAAAAAAAAAAAAAAACATATGGGCATTTCCCCAGAAAGGTCTACCAGGATGAAAAAATAAAATGTTGATTATCATCGTCTTTAATTGTTTATTATTATAAAAAAGTCTTTGTTTTTATAAAAGAATGGTTTCATAGCATATCTCAGTTGTTTTACTTGAGGAAATTGGGCTGGAAACTGGAAAATTTTATGTTTTTCTGTATTTTCTACTTCTAAAGACATTCCCAATAATAAATTTTATCATTTTGTGAAGCACTACATTTAAAAAAATAAGCGCACAACTTTGCGCTACGCAATAAGACATACAGAAATGCAGTAAAGTAAGTGGAAGAACTCTCAACAACTTTTATTAAAAAAAAAAATAAAATTTCAAGTGCTACGGCATTCCCTTACCACGTAGCAGGGTTGTAAGGGAGAATACTAAAAAATAACTGTATCAAAACATTCAGTGTGTAAAGCTGATCGTTACATCCAACTATTTTTATGTGCGCTGAATAATGCGCTTTATGTGTCAAAAATGTATTGCTTCAAAGTGGGAACTCGCCATATAAAATTCAGCTCTTCCGTAAGCGCAATGGTAAGCGAAACTTTTATGTTTCTCCCTTACAAACCTGCTTCGTTGGAAGCTCCATTTTTTATTGGGTTTTTATATACTTATTTTACATGCAAGAAATATGTTATGTTTACACGCTTTCTTCATTATCTCTCCATTACAATCAATTGCAAAAGGAGTATTAAGTTTTTTTACTATGGAAATTTGAAGACATTTATGGGAAAATGCGTGGTGATAATAAAAAAAAAGGCATATGGAAAAATCGTTTGTTCGCGATCCGTACGTTCGCGACCGGTAAATAAGCCAATTGAACAAAAACCAAGAGAGATATTTTATTTTGTAAATACTAGATGGAGACCTACATTAATACACTTTTAAAATAATTTAATCACTTTTGAATATTCCGTTCCATTGCGCAGATTTTTACATTTCACTATTGTCAGTCAAAGTTGACTTCTATTTTGCGTACGTTCGTGACCACATGTTTATAACTCTTATAATGAAAACTTAAACTCGATGAAATCTATCTTTTGCACTAATCATAGAGCTACCCAAATGCTGTCGAATCGCGAAAAAAATGCGAGGAAAAGTCTTGTTTTCTATATTATTTGTACTTCAAAAGCGTACGAACGTATGTTCGTGACGCCAGGAAATGCCCATATGTATAGTCCCTAACTGTGTAAAACGCAGTGCCAAAAATTCCATTAAAAACAAAAACAAAGTCAAAAATATTTTGTAATTTTGTTGTTTATTTCTACATAAATTAATATTTGTTGTAAAGTAATATGTCCTAAAATAATTACAAGAAATATATACATAGTATGACTGCTGTAGGCAACCGCTTATAATTTAGATTTTTACTGTACAGTTATGACGAATCAATGAATACAGCAGTAAATTTTTATTTTGTTTGAAACACAACAGTATTTTTTTAAACAATTGTAAAATACTGTGTCCTAATTATGTCTTTATGACTTAAAAAGTGATACATTTTTCTAAATTACAATGGAACAAAATAATAGCTACGTTTTACACTCAACACTAATGTGTATTTAGCGTGTTAAATATTAGATGCAAAGTTTGTACTTATAAGCGATATTCACTACGGTTGTAGCAATTTTCAACGTTAAATTTTCTTTGAATTCCAAAAAGCGTTAACAACACTGATTTCAAAATTAGTAATGTGAGCTGTTGTTAAAAATTTTGCGCCAAAAAAATAATTTTTAAATAAATAAATAAAAGTAAAACAAACGAAAAACAAAATTTTTTTATATCCATCACAATATAATCAAAAATCACAATACAAATTGTACGCAAACAAAGAAAAAAATTAATAAAAAAAAAATACTTGCATACATAAAAAAGTACTTAATGCAGATGCAAACAATTGAGTGGGAGATAACTCAATTATAACTGGGGGTAAGAAATGGAACAAATTTGCCATTTATTTTTGCAACATATTTAGAAAGGAAAACGTCATCTTTTTACATTTTTGCATATTTTTTAAGAATAGAACAAAAACCCGAGCGAATGAAAGCATACATGGAACATTATTGTCAGAAAAGAAAACACCATTAATAGCACACCTTGTGAATCCCCCGATTGAGTTTTAAAAATTTTTAACGCCACAAGATATGCAGTGTTTTATTTATATTTTAATTTTCAATGTCAGCTGCTTAGCGGTGCCACTTGCTTATATTTTGTTGTGCAGCTCCTCTGTATATAAAATCATTAAATTTTTTGAAGTAAGTTGGAGCAACATTTTTAATTTTTATAAAACGAATCTGGGTCTTTGAAAAAAAATATTAAATTGTATACATTTTAACTTCTCTTCTTTTACTAGTTCGGAGTTTCAGAGCATCAAACGTTAAACATTGCACTGCTTATCAGCTTTGAATTAACGGCGCTGCGAAATTTGGCCCCAGGAAATATGGCCACAAAAAATAAATGAAAATTGTCCCCAAATTTGGGGATATTTTTCATAATGCAGTAATACCCCATTTTTTTAATGAAAATTACCCCAAAAAAATGAAAAATAACCCTAAATATAAAATGAAATATGAGCCCAAATTTGGGGTAATTCTTCATTATAAAAAATCACCTCAAAATTTATAATGAATTTTAACCCCAAAAAAGAACAGGAAAAAAGTTGCACTAAACATTTTCGGTGGAGTTCATATGCCCGAAACTAAAAATCCCAAATTTAGTATCCCGATTTCAAAATCCGGATAATTATACAGTTTTGGTTTTAAAAATCGTACAATTGGTAGCTTGGTTGGGCTTTCGGCCATGCGCAAGGATTTTTTTCTTTATGGTATAAGAACACTGGCTTTGCTTACTAAAGCTTAACGTTATAGCCTTCCTTCGGCCGAGCGCAAGGATTTTCTTCTCTTTGGTATAACGAACACTGGCTTCGCTAACTAAAGCTTCTCTATATAGACGGCCTTCGGCCGGGTGCAAGGATTTTCTTCTCTTTGGTATAACGAACACTTTCTTCGCTAATTAAATCTTCACTACATAGCCGGCTTTCAGCCGGTCGCAAGGATTTTCTTTTCTATGGTATAACGAACACCGGCTTCGCTCAGTAAAGCTTCTCTTAATAACCGGCCTTCGGCCGGGCTCAAGGATTTATTCCTCTATGGTATAACAAACACCGGCTTCGCTAACTGAAGTATCTCTGCATAACCGGCAAGGATTTTCTCTACTTTGGTATAAGAATTCGGGTTTTTTATACTATCCCTAGAAACTTTTACTTGGAATTTTATAAAATTTGTTTAAAATTGTTTGGGGTGATTTTTCATTTCTTAAAATTTGCATTTTTTATTAGTTAACGAAAAATAGCCCCAAAGTAAAAATTGTGATTTTATTTGGGGCCAATTTTCATTCCTCGATATTGGGGTCATTTTTCATTCCACATGAAATGCAAAAACACCCTAACGAAAATATGAAAAATAACCCCAAAAAAAACAAAAAATGTTCTCCAAAATTGCGTGTTGTTGTGTCTCATGTAAAATTTTGGGGCCCTTTTTCATTTTCTTTTTGGGGCCATATTTCCTGGGGTCATTTTGCGCACCGCCTGAATTAACATCTTTTTCTTGACATAATTATATCAGCAGTAATGTTGCTAAAAGTAAATAAAAAATATCCCGGGAATTTCCACACGAATTTCCCAGAATTTTTTCCCGGAATAATGTGCGCGATCGGGAAATCAAGTATGAAAAATTAAATGAACTATAGATTGGTCTATAGTTTTAATTCTTATTGGACTAAAGATTCCACTACAGATTAGTTTTAAGTTGAAACTATAGATTGCACCACAGACTGAATATTGGAGTAAAGTATAGATTGGTAAATGAACTTGACTGCAGATTAAACTATATTTAGATTTGGCTATATGTATGTCTACATATCGAGCTCTTACTGCAAAAATAGCTTAAGCGACATCATTATCAATTTTCGTTTTTTTTTAATAAATGAATTGATAGGCAACACTTGCATCATCTCCTAAAATGTCATGGTCACATAAGGTGCCGTTACGATTTTATAGCAAACACAATTTTACCTTAAGCGCCAACCTTCATAACAAATTTTTATAGAATATTATAAAAAAAAACGTTCTTCTGTAAAATTGTGTTTTTGTCGTTAAGCTTTATATCAAAATAATAATTATTTTTAATACATTCTTTATTAATTATCCTAATTTTTATTTCTCTTTTCAGGTAAGTGGCTCGTTTATTTATTAAACTAAAAAAAATTGTTGTAAGTTAAAAAAATAATAAATGTATAAACAATATAATTACCCAATAAGACATACAGAGATGCAGGGAAGTCAGTGAACGCACTCGTTAACAAGTTTTATAAAAAAAAAATAAAATTTCAAGTGCCACGGCATTCCCTTACTACAAAGCAGGTTTGTAAGGGAGAATATCAAAAATAACTAAAAAAAACATTCAGTGGGTAAATCTAATAGCTACACTCACCAGTTTTTGTATGCGTTGAATTAAGCGCTTTTTATGCGAAAAATGTATTGCTTCAAAGTGGAAACTCACAATTCATGCCTTCCGTAAGCGAAACTCTTACATTTCTCCCTTACAAACCTGCTTCGCTCGAAACACAATTTTTTATTAGGTATCTTTTAAAGATGCAAATTTTTTTTACAACTCTTATTTTGTTACTTTGTTTTATGACTATTTATATTACTTAACAAACGTTAATCAAATTAAATAATACATAATTTTGAATTTCGTTTCAATTTGTCTAAACAAAAATATTTTGTCATCGTAAAACTAATAAGTATAAGTATTCACGTAGTATTCACGTCACAAGTTGCACCCTAGCAAAAAAGCAAAAGTGCAAAAATATAACAATAACCACACAGACAATTAGTTGTTCGTAAATAATTGTCTTTGTTGTTGTTGTTATGTTTTTGCACTTTTGCTTTTTTGCAAGGGTGCAACTTGTGACCTGAATACCCTTATAAAAAACAATAAACCCAATTTTAAACCTAAATTTGCAAATCTAAAATCAATGCCAATTTGAAAAGATTTTTCTACATACATACATGTTTTTTATTTTGTTTATGTTTATGTAATAAAACACAATTTAACCTAAAAAAACATAAAGCTGTAACACTAAAAATCACATGTATATTAAAAAAAAACATAAATTAGCATACCTCTCTATCGCTGGCCCTTTACAAATCCATCAAACAGATTTTTTTTTTTTAAATAAACAAAAGAAATAAATTAACAAATTTTCTAATAATGACATTGATTGACGTAATCGTATGAATTTAATGGAAAAAAATATTCAAAGCCGCTTAAATAATATTTAAGTCTAAAAAGATAAAGAAAAAAAACACGAATAAGTTTTAAACTTAAATCCAGCAAAAACAAACTATAAGAAAAAACAACTTTTAATTTTTCTTTTATACATTAAAATGGCTTAATATTAAATATTGTAACTTTTCTTAGTTAAGATTTATTACGAAAAAATTAAAAAGAAAAAACAGAAAAATGTTAAATCAAGTTTGTTGTTTAAATCTTTTGTTTTGTTGGCCTAAACTTTGGCAAATAATTAAACTGTGTGTTGAACTGGGAAATTATGAATTTATAATTTCTTTGTTTTTTTTTAATAATTATATTTATGTAACAGGTTTCTTTCCCTTAGTATTTTTTACTTTAATTGTTTTCTAGCGTTCAAATACTTTCAAGCTGTTTCTGTTTCTTCTTCTTTAATCTATTTGTTTTTTATAGAGGTTGTTGATTTTTCCACATACATTTTATTACTTGTGCCCGTTTTTTACTACCTCTGCTACATTTTAATGATTAGTCTTCTGCTTATAACACCATCATCAAAAGGCGTTAGTAATAAAATGTTTAATGGTGAAATTTAGAACAGTAGATTTTTGGGGAAAAAATTTATAATTATTTATGTACGTAAGAAGAAGTGAAGTGAGGTTTGAGAAATGTGAGACGAGGTTACTATTTTAAAACAGATTTTAACACTTGAAACGTAAAAAAGAAAAGAAAATGTTCAAATCTTTTATCTAAAGATTGCATAGAAATCGAACTTGCTATTTAACCTTATTTCCTACCATCAATACTAAAATAACAGGCTAAAATAATAGTCTTATGCCATTAAATCAGGGACCGCAAATAGCAGTTATATTGGTATTTTAAAACAAAAAAAGCACATAGAAGTAAATGTCGAAAAACTTATTCAAGTATACCATATTGTTCCTTATGCACTTGGTAATGATAAAATATATTGATTTTTATAATTTTGATTTTTATATAAAAATCAAAAAATAACAGTTATTTTTTGATTTTTATTTTTTTGAACAAAAATAACTGTTATTTTTGATTTTTATTTTTTCGATCAAAAATAACAGTTATTTTTTGATTTTGATTTTTTTGAGCAAAAATAACAGTTATTTTTTGATTTTTATTTTTTCGAGCAAAAATAAAAGTTATTCTCTAAATAAATGTACGTGATTTAATAATTTATGCACATTAAAATAATTATTAAAGTCATCTAAATTATTAAAACACGTAAATTTATTAAAAGAATAACTTTTATTTTTGCTCGAAAAAATAAAAATCTAAAAATAACTGTTAAATTTGCTCAAAAAAATAAAAATCAAAAAATAACTGTTAGTTTTGATCGAAAAAAATAAAAATCAAAAAATAACTGTTATTTTTGTTCAAAAAAATCAAAATCAAAAAAGAACTGTTATTTTTGCTCAAAAAAATAAAAATCAAAAAATAACTGTTTTTATCTGACTTTAATGAAAAAAGGCATAACTGTTACGGTCCCTGCATTAAATGTTAAGAAAATTGTAAAGTAATAAGTGAAATATTTTCCAAATGAATAACTTCTTTCACTCATTTCGTAGTTTTCTTCTATAACTGCTTCTATAACTCCTTGTTTTTGGATGTGTGTAGGTACAAAAATAATGACTTACTTTTGAATGCGTTTATTTAGGGACATCCCTTGTAAAATACATTGGTTCTGTCAGTAGAACTGTAAGCCGTGCTCTTATGTTTTTCTGATTACTCAATACATTATTTTGTAGGCAAAGTTTTTACTGGGACATTTATCGAAAAAATACTGATAATCAAATTTGTAGGGTAGGAAATTGTCTACAAAAAACATTTCGGTAATTTCATTTCCGAAAATTGTAGCGTACAGTATGCAAACCAACGTTACACAGTGGGAGTAGTAAACCACAATCACCTAGGGATCCCCGAAAGTATATTAAAAAAAGCGAAACTTTCTCAAAAGCAGTCTCCCAGAAAGACAGAAAGCATTCCCCGCAAAAAGCATACTAACGAGGGCAGTCCAGTGCGGCTACTGTACCAATATCATTTTCATTTAATAAAAAAAGAGTTTTTATGAGATATTAAAAAGATTTTTATTTCAGTTCATTACAAATAGCTTAAAAATTAAAAATTATGTCGCTCAAGTGACCTCCTGCTGGCTCGGCTGGCTCCCAATATTTTATCAAAATTCTCAATCAATCACGTTTTTAAAAAAACTGTTGTCAATGGTTGATATCTACACGATATTGTTGTGTTCAAGCTCTTGAACTGTTGTGGGCTTATTGCTGAACACTTTCGATTTCAAAAAAATCCACAAAAAAATAGTCTAAAGGTGTCAAATCGCGCACGATCTTGGTGGCCAATTCATTCCTGCTCTACGAGAAATAATACGATTTTCAAACTTTACTTTCAAAAGATAAATTGTTTCTCTTGCTGTGTGGCAAGTGGCACCATCCTTTCGTAACCACATATACTCTAGGCCTAAATCATAATTTTCCCGCTACAAAAAGCTTCGGATCATATCCTTTTACATTGACCAATGATACCTCAAGTTGGACACCCTCTATAATAAAAGTATTAAATCGAATAGACATGTACATTAGGGCTATAACCAAATTATTGCCATAGTTAGACGGAGTGGCCAAGAATGTTTTAGTAATGAAAACACCTGTCTCCCGTCGTTTTGCGAAAAACCCTAACGCAGGGAAGCAAATTTCTAAACCCTTCCAAGAAATTTTGAACCGCGTAAACCGTAGGAAAATGATTAAACTTAAAGCAGTAGATAAATTCTAAAATAACATTTAGGTGCTACGTATAGGAATATATACAAATATCAGGTGTAAATTTTTTTAAAATTTCAGGAGATAAAAATTGTTGTTTTCAAACTTCAACCCGATATCTGCGTGAACTTTTTTAACAATCCGAATAAATTATCATATTTTTTATTATTTATTTATTTATTTAGCGTATGGATTTAAGATACAGAGAAAATATAAGTATGTATATGTATCTATTTTTTTTTTATAGATAATAAATTTATTTTACAAGTTTAAAGAATTTAGCCAGGATATGACTTCGGGTGTTAGGTTCTTGATTTCTTCAGTCTTTCCTGGAAATGACAGAAGTGGGCAATTTCGAATTATGTAGTCGACTGTTTGTAAAGGATGGCCGCATGGACAGCTGGCGTCATTAGCAAGTCCCCACTTGGTTAGGGAGTAGATGTGCGTAAGCGGTTTAAATTACACCAGGTTTTGCGTGGAAGATCAAAATCGGTGGTCCTATCGTCTGGGTTGAATAAGGGACTGCTTCGTCCCGAGTCGTTCCATTGCGATGACCATGCGGAGTTTAAATCAAAGTTATCGCCTCGTAGTTTTTTAGCCAAGAGCAAGGGTGGATTTCTGGATTTGAGGATGAGGCCCTTTTTCCATACGGTATCATAAGCAGCTGTCAGGTCCACAAATGTAACTGCTGCTTTTTTACTCTGGTCAAAACCGTTTTCAATGAAATTCGTTAGGGCTAGGATTTGGTCAGTGCAACTGCGACCCTTTCTAAAACCTGTCTGCTCAGGTGGAATCACCATTTCAATGTGATCTTCTATGCGTATTAATATTAAAAGTTTAAAGAGTTTAAGGCAAACTGAAACAGTACATGGTTTAGCATTCGGCCCACACATCCAAGAACGATATCTATTTTTTAGTGATTGTGTAGACGAACAGAACCGTATTTCAAGCAAGAGCCGAACATTATAAATTGTTCTGTAATTCTTAAAAAAAAAAAAAAAAAAAAAAAAACAGAACAGAACAATTGTAGTGATACTGTAGACAAACATTATATTTTAATGTTCTATAATGTTTCTTCTTTTACACTGATTAAGAAATGAACAAACAAAAAATGTCAGCAAAAACCGCAGCACGAACAGCTTGTGTGTGTATTGTGTATATGTTTTGTTTGTGTAAAATTATTTTGCTGGCTTTTTGTTTTTTTTTTTCGTTTGTGTATTTTGTTTTTGTAAAAACTGTTTGGTTTTTTTTTACCAGCTACAAGGGACAAATATTAATGAGCCCAACCGAACACAATGAGTTTGTGGATTTAAAAAATATAACCGAACGGAATTAAATGTTCTCATCTTTTGCTGAGCTTAATAAAAACAGTATTATTTTTGCGTTCGAAAGATGACTATCAGAGAAACGTTATTTTTTTTAATGATTTTCTACACAAATACTATAAGAGTTTGTGTTTTCCATAAATCAACCGAACCGAACACTAAGAAGCGATATTTTGTGTTTATTTTCGAACACTGATTATATAACGTACGGCTCACATACCCAGTAAATGTCCTGCTTAGCACCCTTTAGGCTGGCTGACTGAAACGAATGAACATTAATTTGCCGAACCATTTGTAGTTTTTAAAGAGCAGAACAGAACGCAATTAAATGTTCAAATCTTTATGTTGAGTTGGATAAGTACAGCATTATTTTTGTGTTCGAAGCAAATCAAATCGATTGACGTTGGTCACTGTCATATCATCCAACTTGATATTGCGGCGTTCGCAATTTGGTTCTACTAAAGCCAGTTGTTATCCAAATTACTATAATCCTACTTGGTCTTCAACTTATTGGTTCTCTCTCTGGTTAACGACAGTGTTGCCAGGTCATTTTTTTCTTCCAAAGAAAAAATTTCAAAATTTTTTATATTTTACTGCACTCTAAATATAAATTTATGTCCCCTTAATTTTCACCCTAAAAATTTGTACCCCCTAAATTTTCTCCTAAATGAAACAAAAACCCCTAAATCTGGGGGAAACCCCATAAGCTGGCAAGTCTGGCTTCTGAAAACGACAGTCATTTCGGTATCTTCTAAACACTTTCACGCATAACGGAAAGGTTTTTTGTGTTCGAAGATCACAAAAGGGAAATGTTATTTGTTTAATGATTCAACGTTCTCATCTTTTTGTTGAGTTGGAAATGTACAGCATTATTTTTGTTTTCGAAGATCACAAAAGGGAAACGTTATTTTTTTCATGATTTACTACACTAACACTATTAGCGATTGTGCTTTCCACAAATCAACCGGACCGAACACTAAGGAGCGTTATTTAATGCTTATTATCGAACACTGGTTTTCGTTTGGTGTTAAATTCTATTTATTTCCCAAACACAATTTTCAAGTCTTTCTCGAACTAAAAAAATAAAAAAATAATTAAAAACTCCAACACTCATTTGAGAACAACGTTTGTTAACAAGTATAAATACATTCCAATCCAATAATGAATAAAAATTCCCGGTAGTTTTTTTATTTTTTATTAAAAAAATTATAAAAATTATTATTCCAATTTAGGAAAATTTCAAATCATTCTCAAACGTTCGGCTTTAAAAAGTCTTTTTTCAATTTAGGAAAAATCTATGTGTTTTTTGCTTAAGTTGAAAGATTTATGTCAAACTTAAAAAAAATTAATTTTTGTTATTTATTTTTCAAATTTTTCTTAAACAATTGCCATAAAACAAATGTTCTGACAACAAGTCTACCTTTCCGAGTTTTCTAAAATATGTATCATATTTTTGTCATTGGTAACCACTGTGCAACGATTTGCTTTATTTTGTTTCTGCGATTTTACGGCTTTAAGGCATGGCCACACAAAAAATCAACGTACCGATCAGAACCTGAACCTTTTTTTTTTTTTTTTTTTTTTGCTGCTGCTGTTGCTGATAATTCAGAAACAAACGTGTTTTCTTACAAACTTTTTTTTTAGTTATTTATGAAGAAGTTACCATAATAATAAAACCAAAAAACAAAACAAAAAAAAAGCACAAACATTAACATGTTTACGGAGGCTTCATCTCTGCTTAAATACAACAGAAAGAAAAAATGGATTTGGTTAGGCTCACACAAGCCAGGCAGGCATCCTTTGTAAATGTTTTCCATTTCTTATTTCAGCTCTTCCTCCACAGTTGTTATTCAATATTGTTTGTTGTTCAAAATGTTAAAGAGGTTCGTTCATAACTTGAAGCCGCCGCCAACAATTCTTGGAAATTTAAACCAGTAAATAAATAAACTGATTTTTCTTATTTACTTCTCTTTCTTTAGTTAATTTTTTTTTTTTTTTAATAATTTTTGATTTTGACCGACACAACACAACATGTTCAGCAGGAGCAAACATAAAAAAATCTCATTGGTACAAGACCGAAGAGTTGCAAACCTCAAGTGTCAAAACCTTAAAAAGAACATAAAAATTGTCTGGTCTTGTGTTTAACAGCAGATCTCAAAGAGTCTTATAGATTTTTATTTTATGATAACACGCTTAAAGCTGCTCTTGGGTTGTTTTTTACAGTTTATTTATTTCAGTTTTATACCGTATTTTATGGAAATCTTGAAAATAAAACACATTTAATATATTTTATTATACAAACAATAATATTTGTGAATAGAGACCGTTTACATTGAGCAGATTTTTCGCTGACACTTCTGGCGTATCTTCTTTCAGCTGGAGGTCCACACCACACCTCCACGCATTGCATGACTTTTCTACCTTATTTGTGTTCTACGTTTCAAGAAACATGCAACGTTTTTTATGCGGCATAACCACAAGTAAAACTAAGATTTCATTTGTCAAAATCATGCGCTAGGCGGTCTAGGTTTTGAAAAAAATACATAAGCCAAATATTGGAAGGGGGTTTTGGGAACGACGAGTAGAAGTGGGCTAGGAGTCCCTCTATTAAGTTATAAAAAACCGACCTCCATTAGTTTTTTCTCCTACACATTTTCTCAAAACATGCTTGCATTTTATCTTTACTCCTAACGGGAGCTCCCATACAAATATGGCGGAATAAGGAAATTCTCTTATTTGGCCCCTGCAGCGCCATACGAGTTAAATGTATGACCGGCCCACTTTATTTGTTACCCTTAACATTTGCTTTTAACATACCTACCCGCTATCTCCTTAAGGGGACTCCCATTCAAAATATTCATGTTTTCTACAGTGTTCTATGAAAACTGAAGAATGCATTGGGATGAAAAAAGTTGGCGTACTTGCAGCCGGTGGAAAGATTGTTTGACTTCCTGTTATAGTCGCTTATTATGCTTAAGAGCAACACTTGGGAGTGCCAAAAATACCATCAGGTAAAGGAATAGGCAAACGTATTACGGAGGCCGTTTGCAGGCTTTTTCTAGAGTGAAACATAGCTGACCGCGTTCAAGCAATTTCTTTTGACTTTTGACACTGACCAATTCTAAAGGAGCGTCGCTGATGCTGGAGCAAATACTGCAACCAGATTTTTCTATCTGCCATGCAGACAAATGTAAACAACACATGTACATAGTTTGTCTAAGTGCCCATTTAGACAGGGAAACATTTGGAAGGGAATCAGTTTGTTTGGTAGCAAATTAAGTGTGAGGAAGAGAGAATGGTTTTTGTGTTCGGTACTCGGCGACACGCTTTGTTCCCATTTTCTTTGTTGACATTTTTTTTGCTTTTTGAGAAAAAAAAACAACAATATTAACAGAATGTTTCCGGCAACATGTTCTTCTGTGTGACCGCGTGTGAGAGAGAATTCCAGATATTTTCCTTCCAAATGTTCGCTCGTCTAAAATCGGACAAACTGATCGACTGAACACAGCTGATATGTACATGATTCTATCTTAGCCAATGTAAACGGGCACTTAACGGATGTGTTTCTTCTAAAAAGAGTTTCTTTTACTTCTGCTATGTTTTTTTTTCAATTTTAAGTATTAAAATAAGTCTGTTGCAAAAAATTGGCTGACTTTTTTATTTGGTTACTTTTGATTTTGATGCAGAAATGGAATAAATTATTCAAAAACGTGGGAAAAAAATTTTAAAACAGTAATTTTAACGAAAATTTATAAAAGTTTTACACTGTTCGTTTAATCTAGAACGCACTCAGAAATTAAAGGTTAACTTTGAAACACTGTAGTTATTTGAACTAATCTAGTAATTATTTACAATATTAAATTAACGCAACAACACAGTATGCAAAATGGGTCTAATTTGTATAGAAAGTGGATTATATTATGAAAAATGTTATTCAAAATATGGTCTGCAGGCAAAAGTGATAAGGAATTGGATCCGATAAAAGTTAGAAAATTGTTAAGGAAATATTTAGTATTTACTTGAATCTTTCCATACAGTGTTAATATATTTTTTTTTTTTTTTTTTAATTAGTTTAAATCAGTGTTAATGTTCGGTTCAGTAGAATTGTGGAAAACATGAACGCTAATAGTGTTTGTGTAGTAAATCTTTAAAAAAAAAATAAAGTTTCTATGTTTGTGATCTTAGAAAACAAAAATAATACTGTACTTATCCAACTCAACAAAAAAATGAGAACATTTAATTGCGTTCTGCATTTGTTAAAAAAACCACAAACTTCGTTGTGTTCGGTTCGGCACATTAATGTTCGTTCGTTTCAGTTTTACAAAACCAAAATACATAAACGGAAAAAAGAACATAAAGCCCGAAGAAAACTGTACACACACAAAACACTTTACACACGAGTTGTTCCTGCTGTTTTCGTTGCTAAAATTTTTCGTTTGCTCATTCCGTTATCAACGTAAAAAATAAACACTATAGAACATTGAAATATAATCTATGTGTTTACAGAACCACTAAAATTGTTCTGTTTTAAAACGAAGAACAGAATACTTTATAATGTTCGTTACATTCTCGAAAATAGTTACGAACGGTATTAAGGGATGTGTTCTTATACATAAACACTAAAAAATTGTGTGTGACCTGTACGCTAAAAAATGTTCTGCTCATTTTCGAAAACTGGTTTAAATCAGTGTTTAAAAAACTGCAGTTAAACTAGAAAAACTGCATTGGCCAAAAAAAAAAACTGTTACTTTTACTTATGATTCATTAAATGTTAACAGTCGCTTTCAAACCAGCTCAAAACGCGAAAATGTTCGCTTTTTGTTCGACAGCTTTTGGTTTCGACTGCAGTTATTTAAACCCTGGCTTAAATACTTTAATCGAACACAAATTAAATTTAATAGAAGAATCGGTAAAAATTTAAAAATTAAATTTTTGTTATTTAAATCTTTCTACTTTCAATCAATAAAATTCTTCAACTCTCTTTTTATTTTCTTGGAAATTTTTCGATTTTCATGAGATATCACGTCGACCATCGACTACAATTGTAATAGAACTTTTTTTTGTAATGCTTTAGTCGTTAGTTTTACCCTGAGACTTTAAAAACATTACATAAAATAAGGTTTGTTTAAATGTGCGAAATTCCCATTTCATACAATTGATAAACTGAAATTTATTGTTGATGGGATAAGCTATGCCTATGCGCATAAAATAGTTTTACCGGAATCAAACTGATTGACGTTGGCCACTAACATATTTCCCAACTTTATATTGCAGCGTTCGCAATATTGTTCGCCGTTCTACTTCACCTGACAATTTTTGTCATAATAAACGTCAAACTTCATTTAAAAAAAAACCCCTGACAAAAATTTTAAAGTTTTTTTATATAGACTTTGCTGTTTGGTATAACAAAAAATTGTAATGTGAAGACCCCATGTTAGCCACCTGTTATCCATATTACTATAATTCAATTCGGTCTTAAAAGAATTGATTCTCTTAAATCTGGGGTCTAATCACCGCATTCGATACTATCGTATCGAATAAACTATCGAATGTTTTTGCATACGACAGACACTGACGTATCGAATGAAAACTCGATAAATGTAATTTCGAGTTACTCGATAACGAATGCTATTATTTCAAATTCCATAATTTTCATTCGATATCGAGTTTCATGATACCAAAATAAATAATTTCGATTAATTTTGCTCGATATCGTATGCGGTGATTAGACCCCTGTAAACCTGGACGTTTACAACAGTGTTGGCCGGTCATTTTTTTCATCCTCCCAAAAAAGTATAAAAACACCCCAAATTAAACCCAAAACACATTCAATAACATTTGAATGTCGCCTATGAAACGGGGAAGAAATTGTTTAATTGTATTTTAATTAAAATTAAAAAAAAATTTTAACGTTTTTAACATTGAACCAACACTTCTTTTCCCAGAATATATTCAGAATGAATTCAAAAGTATTAATCCAGTTTTACTTTCTTAAAGCGCCAAGAAAAGATTTTTAATTTTTAAATGTGACAAAAATATTTATTTTAAAGTCTGGTTTAGCAGCTTCTCAAATTCAATTCAAATGTGGGTGTAAAATTTTGAAACAAAATAAAGAGTTTATATCGCCAAAAATTAGCATTTATTAAATTAATAAATATCTAACATCTTCTTTAAACTGGAAAATTATTAAGTTAAAAATCATTAATGTTTTTTAAAAACTAAACATTTGACTAACAATTTAAATATTTAAATGCTAATTTCATATAGAAACCTTGAACTACATAATAATTTTAGAATATAGTATTCGCTTACCCGGAAACTGCTGATTACGTAAGGCGACATGATTTGGCAAAAATTCTTAACAACACAGTTAAGTCTTATATTTGAAAGTGACCTTGAGTTTGCAGATTTAGTGTGAATTTAAGTCAGAAAATAAGATCCAGCGCAATGCGGCACGTGTTAAAATTTATTACAGAATCAAATAAGGACCAGTCTCATAAATTTAGCATCAGGGTTAGAGTAGGAGTCAGAGTCGGTGTCGTTCTTAAAAAATTTCTGCGGATGGTGTCGGAGTTATCACTATTTCTTGACGACTCCACAGCCCTGCTTATTATTGTATAGTGGAAATGAAAAGTAGACAATGAAATTAAAGCAACAAGAAATTCATCTGTTAACCAGAATTGCGACAAATTTTTTTCTGAACAAGTATTTAAATATGCTTCAAAAACGTGAAATATGCGCTACAAGCTTTAAAAAATGCTATTTTAACAAAAAAAAAAAATATGCAAACTCTTACGTACCATATGATTAAACTTTTTTTCATACATCAAAGTTAAGCTTTCTTGTAAAGCAAACGTTTAATTTCGTCACTGACAAAAGTATTCGTTTAATTACCTCAACGAGGTAGTTAATAGGCTTTTTACACTGATCAACATCTAACATCTACCATCAAAGATGTAGAAAATGTGAAACACTCCTTTACGTTGCTCACATCTACCATGAAGCAAAAATGTCACCGTTTTTGAAAAAAAAAAATTTTTAAATTTAAAATGTTTTTTTCGCACAAAAGTGCCAAAATTTAAAAAGAAAACTCGAAAATCTGTTTGAAGTTCAATTTGTTTAAAAATATAAAAAATACTTAACAAAAAAACATTGCAAAAAAAGATAAAACTTGACAAATGGTAACGCTGCTTTCAAAACAAACTTCTTTTTGTCAGTGATGCCACAATAATATATAACTTATTGCCACTTTTCTGGTGATGACACTAAAATAATCGAAAGATGTAGAGTGGAATAAAATGAGATAGGAACATATTTTAAAGATGTTGAAAGATGTTGGTTTTTATCCTTTTTTATGGAAAGATGTTAACATCTTCGCAAATGGCGACAAATTGATGGTAGATGTTAGATGTTGATCAGTGTAAAAAGGCTATAAGCGTATTCATTTAAATGCTTACCCCGCATAATAACCCAAAAATATTGGCATTTTTGGTGAGGTAATTATCCGTGGAATACTGTTAAGGAGCGTATAGACGACATGTTTTTGTCATCTGACATGTCAAATTTCCCACTGCAAAACACATACATGTCGTGTGTTACCTTTTTAACTTTGCTTCTGTAAAAGTCAGACGCAAAGTCATCTGACAAAATTTCAATTAGAGCGTGCTCTATTTTCTTCTGACAAACCATCTGACATCAGAAATCTATGCCGAGAAGAAACTGGCAGCGGCGTCAATTATTGACGGAATCATTAGCCGGCTGAAGTTAATATTTTACAATACCAAGATATGTATGCTCATCTCACCATTGAATATAATTTATGTAAATATATACTTACATAAAAACCGTTTCATTTTAAAATTCTAAATTATCTTTAACATAAAAGAAAAAAATGTTAAGATGGGTAAATTATTTTACGGCGCAAATAAATATTTTCGTGGCGGCAACAAGCTATTTTGAAACCGAGAACTATTTTGGTTTCTGCAATAACAATGCGAAAAAAAACAGAGACAATGTCAGAAGCAAATTACATGTACGTTTGTGACCGAATATTATAAACCTTATGTAAAACAGCAATTTTGACAGACATGAACAATTACATGTGACTTGAAAATTTGACATGTCAGATGACAAATACATGTCGTGTACGGGCGCCTTTAGATTGTTTTAGTTTTGATGCGTTTGCAAATATTTTTGCATATTATTCGGGAGTTCCAGATGTCAAGACTCAACTTGTTTAAACTGAATTAAACAAATGAATAAATATGTAAATGAATTTTAATTTTTAATAAATAAAACAACATTTACCATAGCACTTCCTATTAATATTTATTTATTTACTTTTATTTATTTATTTGTTTAATACAGTAATGCATACAATATTTTATAAAAAACGAACTGTATTAACTGTTGTTTAAATAGCAATAAAAAATACCCAGTATCAGGTTAGATAATTTATTTCTTCTTTTATTTGAATACTCATCAATTTTATTTATTAAATTAAAACAAAATTTTAAATAAAATCACGCCAAAAAATATTGAAATTTGTTAAATGGCTTTAAAGAATATAACAAATAAAGAAATTGATTATTGAATAATAAATAAAAATCATTTTGCATTATTGAAATATAAAAACAGTAAATTTTTTAAATGACATTTAAAAGTTTTTTATAGAATCAACTTGTTTAAGCATTTTGTATTAAAATCTAATCCATTAAAGTGGGAATATATTAAAGGTATGCACTTTAAATAGGGTTTCTGTGCTGAAAACATTTCCCGGGAATGTCTAGGTAAAATATATTTGTGATTACCAGGAGTTTTATTTCGAAAAATATTCGAAATTTAATTACAAAATATTTCATCCATTATATTGTAAAACACCTTACCTCTTTTAAAAAATATTTCTTTACAAATTATTAAAAATTAAATTAAAATCATTCTATACGTTAAATTTCTCAACGCAGGTTAAAGGGATTTACAAAGTTACCCCCGTAAGTTTTGGTGTATAAATTCTAATTAATTTCCAGAAACCCAAGAAAATTGTTCTTTTATTCCCGGATTTGCGGCCACCAGAGAAATAGGCTTTTCAATTCCAATTCGTATTATTAAGGGAGATACAGCATCTACTATACAGAGAAAACCTGAGGCGGTTTGGGGAAACACCGAAACGTGCAAAGTATCCCGAGTTATGTGGGAATCCTATGATCCAAAGTCGGCTAATCTTCTTCTGCCGCTACCGAGAAGAGACTGTAGGCTTCTGGTAGGTTTTATAACGGGTTACTGTTGGAAGGTAGGATACGCCAAAAGGGCGTGGCGACTGACTATTGACAATTGTAGATTCTGTGGGGTACCAGGGGAGAAAAAGACAGTAGAGCACATACTCTGCTACTGTCCGGCACTCATACGCTCCATAACGAACTGAATAGGAGAATCTTACTTCCATAATCTAGGTGAAATCTCTAGAATTAGACTATTGAGACTCTTCGAATTCGCCACGAGGGTGTGGAGTACTCTGTGTTTCATCACATCGAACTACACATTTCAATTGAGGGTTATCGTACATCGTGTTAACGCTAAGGACCAACACGGTCTGCGCGGGGTCTTTAAGACCGGCCACCTAACCTAGCCCGGAAACTTAATGTAAAGAATAATACGGAAAATGATAAAAACTCACACTTTCTGAAAGAAAACTTTCATAGTGTGAAGCCAGACTAAAATAGTACAGCTAAGACACATGATCTTAATGTCTAGTTGTTCAGTTTCACAATGCATGTAGTAGAGTTTCAAACCTTGTTAAGTTGTGTCAAAGTTCCAAAAGTATTTCTTACTCGGCTCTTATAATCTTTGAAATATGTATTGCCCATATACTAGCGGTATTTAGTGTTTTGCGCGTTTAAGGCTGTAACTGGTTAAAGCAATAATTTTGTCATATACAGTTAGCGGTATTTTAAGCATTTTTGCAATGCTTAATGCAAATTAGGTATTATGTGATATACGGGGTTATTGGTCGTGAAAATTTAAAATTTGATCTTTGAATATTTTGTGAAATTGCATTAAAACGTAATGAAGCACTGAAAAAGATACTATTATTGGTAGATTTATTTAAGGATCACTACATTGTTTAAAAATGTCAGCTGTTCGAGTACCAGGGATGCAAACGCAATACACGTAGCAAAAAAAGCTATGCTGTTTTAGTATTGCTTTTGCTTTAACTACTTTTTTCTTACGGCAACGAAGCGAATCATGAGTTTAGTTGATATAGAGCAAAATGACTGCTTATTATCTCTGAAACCATAAAAAAATTGGGTGAACCCGCTTTTGGATTCAGAAAGGGGGTATTTTAAATATAATGGGTGGTAAAATTTTAAATTTAATTTGATTTTGAATAAAACCCAAATTAATTAGGAAATAATTGGCATTTCTTTTTATTATGATAATATTGGTATGGTTCAATTATGTATAAAACAAAATATCGGCGGCACACCTCCATCCGATGGCCTAAATTTTCGATGACGCTGAGGTATAATTGAGGTTCTATGCCGTTAATGAGCCGAAATATCTCATCCTTTAGCTCTTGAATTGTTGCTGGCTTATCGACGTACAACTTTTCTTTCAAATAACCCCAAAGAAAGAAGTCCAACGGTGTCAAATCACATGATCTTGGCGGCCAATTGACATCAACACCGCGTGAGTTAACACGGCCGTTGAATTTGTCGCGCAAAAGAGCCCTTGTTTCGTTAGCTGTGTGGCAAGTGGCACCGTCCTGTGGAAACCACATATCGTCCACATCCATATCTGCCAATTCGGGCCATAAAAAGTTCGTTATCATCTCACGATAGCGAACACCATTCACAGTTACTGCCTGACCGGCTTCATTTTGGAAAAAATACGGCCCGATGATGCCGCCAGCCCATAAACTGCACCAAACAGTCACTCTTTGTGGTGCATTGGTTTTTCGACAATCACTCTTGGATTATCATTCGCCCAAATGCGGCAATTCTGCATATTGACCAATCCACTGAGGTGAAAATGTGCCTAATCACTGAAGATGATTTTCTTCGAAAAATTATCATCAATTTTCATAATAAGCCTGAATTCCTTTAAGGCGTTGTTCGATTGTGTATCTTTCAAATGAAATGCAGAAACTTGACGTTTAGGTGTGGTTCACATTCAACATAGGCCCTTTATACCCTTTATATTCCCCCCGGTAGGCTAGCTAGTAGTGAGCTAGTCTATCAGCCCCGGGGCTGCTAAAAAAATTTCAGCCAAATCAGTTTAGATTAAGGCATGTCGCACGCCCTCCAATGTGTGAATACAATACCGGCCGTATCAATGGTACCTGGGCTATCATTGAAATTTTTTTAGAAAAATCACTTTTATGGTTACCATGCAAACACCATATCTATGGAATTATTTTGAAAAGTGTTTATGAAGAGAAATTTGTAAAAAATAAAGTCCGTTTTCGAAAGATTTAAGATTGCATGGCCAAAACGCAATTTACAAAACTTTCGTTCTGGGATTGACGACAAAACAGCATTAAATTCTGAAGATTGGGACGGGATTGCTTCTTGTGTTAAATACAAAGAAATTATTGGGCAATTTAGGGTAGTCAACGACACTGCGGAAAGGGGAGTCAAGCTAATGGAAGAATATAATTCACTACTGACAAGAAATGAAGAGCAAAAACAATATGTATTACAAATTGTCCAAGATTATAGACGCAAATATCACGGATGAATTAAAAAATCAAATAAGTCGAATAAGAAAAAAAAAAATCAATATTGATATTTTTAATAGTTAGGCGCTTTGCTTTTTGGGTGACGATATGTTTATGCAGGTTATGTCAAAAAGCCATTAGCAAACCTGAAATTTTTATTTTTGTAGTTTTTAACTAATAACCACCAAGTTTAAATTTGAGACTTGAGACAACTCTAATACCCCATACTTTACTCAATTTTTTTAAAAAGGGTCGGTAGGTCAAACCAATAAAAAGCTGACGAACTGTTGCTAAAAAACTGTTATGTCTTTCTTTATGTTTCAATTGATATAAAGTTTCATTTCACAAAAGTAACTTATTTTTAGTTGTGTCAGAAAATATAATAATAGTAGATCCGTACTGCTAAGTGCTAAATAGTCTTTATTCAAATTGTGACACTTTTGATAAAATAAATCTTTGTTGGAGTTTATATTTATTAGACTTATGTCTGTTTAGAATTTGTCAAAAGTATCAACACTTGTAAAGAATTCAGCTAAAGTGACATAACTTAAAATAATTCGGTAACTTGTATTTATATATAATACATCATCAAAAATGACACAACTAAAACTTATTCATTATCTAGTGTATGAATATTAAAAAAAACTTTTTAGATCATAATCTGTATGGATTTTCTACTAAATGCTCCAAAGATTTGTTATTAACTATTTTTAATTTTTTTTCCCAAACCAGTTTTTTTTGATTTTTGAAAAATTACGTTTTTTAAGTTGAGTCACTTTTGAACTAAGCGTGTGATATGTTTCATCTTGAATACATTTACTTTAAGGCCGACATTACTTGATGCATATTTTGTTTCTCTGATTTTGCCAAGAATTGACAAACAACAGGAAAAGCTGTTAAATATGAATGCAACGTCTTTAATATTGGGAAAGATTCAAAGTTTTATTTATGATTAAAATAACTTTTAAATACAAAATTTTAAAAACATTTTAAGTTATTTAAAGTTATATCTAGCTAGAAGTTGCTATGAAATAAAATATAATAAAAATTCAAAGTTGGCTCACGAATGACCCAAATACAATCCAGTCAGACTGACATGGCGCAAGTTTCATTAACTCTTTATAAGCGTCACATTGAAGTAAAAAATAAAAAAATTTATTTAATATAGAGAAGTAAAAAAAAAAAAAAAAAACTTTAACTGGAGGCTACAGATACATTCACCCTAAAGCATTTACCAGATACATATTTCGATAGAGTCACACTCATATTACAAACTGACTTATGTTCATATGTTTTATAAGAAATGCTTTAAGAAAATCAACAATTTAAAATAAAAACAAAAAACATCATAAAATAAAAGGTATGACTTAATAAAAAACTAATTTTAATGCTTAAGATGTGAGCAAGGGAACGAATGAATAAGTAACGAAAATGTAAGTGATTGTTTCTGTGTGTATTTTGTATGTTTTCGTTTACCTTTTTTCCCCTCATGAATAGAAAACTGCACTGTGTAAAATGTTAAATACATGATGGACTGGGTTATTTTAGGGTGCGGGAAAATACTGAGAGTTGAAATTGTTGAAGATTTAAGCCTGAACATTTTAGTTTTCTATTTTTACGCTAAGCCAGTAATGTTTTTTTAATATCTTTTCTTTTTCTTGTGCATCTAAAGCTATGATCGCTTTTACAATTAATTGACGCCCCACACGATTATTAAACATTTGTTTAATTTTACACAAAGTTTGTTACATCAAACACAATTTAGTAGTTTTTGAGTTACATTCTGCAACGTTTGTTTTAAGAAATACTGCGAAGTAAATCTTAAAAAATTGTTAACAAGAATGTTTAACGTTGAACAATTTGGTGGTCACGCCTTTTTCCGGCTCCTTCGTCACAAATTTGCTAATTCATATTATCAGATTCATCCGCAACGCAACGTCACTTTTATGATCGCTTTTACAATTAATTGACGCCCCACACGTTTATTAAACATTTGTTTAATTTTACACAAAGTTTGTTACATCAAACACAATTTAGTAGTTTTTGAGTTACATTCTACAACGTTTGTTTTAAGAAATACTGCGAAGTAAATCTTAAAAAATTGTTAACAAGAATGTTTAACGTTGAACAATTTTGTGGTCACGCCTTTTTCCGGCTCCTTCGTCACAAATTTGCTAATTCATATTATCAGATTCATCCGCAACGCAACGTCACTTTTACGTAAAAGTACGTATTTCTACATAAGCTTGGTTAGAAAAAACAGCTGATCCGCAACATATACGTATGTATACATAAGAGTAACGAGGCACTAGTTTTTTGTTATTTATTTTTCAAGGAACTGTAGAAAATCCACCCATATGCACTAAGTGCCTTTTCCGAACATGGCTTGCAGTCGTCTTAATGTAAATTTTGTGGCAATTATTAATTTAATTTATGAATTTTCCTCAAAAAATTGGTTTGACTCTACACAGCGAGATAGAGAGAGAGAAAGAGCAAATATGTTAAAAGTGACATTTAAAACCAAAAAAAAAAAAAACTAAATTTAAGTGCCATTATCACTGTTGCCAGAAATTTTTTCCAATAAATCTGAAAAATTTGACTAAAAAACCTGGGAGCTTAAAAAAATGTATTTAGGGGTTGATTTTGTTTTTATTTTCGGATTCATGCAACAATCGAAAGCTTTATAAAATATTGGAAACCAAGAATCAATTGTTTGCATATCTTCTTCGGATATTAAATTTGGAAACTGTTTATAAAACTTCAAATATTGAGTAAAACCCACCATTAACTAAAATATTGGGAATTATTCCTTTTAAACATTTTAATTGAACTTCTAAATCCAATCTTTTAAAAAGTTGGTCACAAAGTTTAATATAAAAGTCTTTACAATTTCTTCAATTTTAAAAGATCTGCAATTTGACAGCAAAAATCTGCAAATCTCACTTCGTCATTTTTACAATGAAAAATCTGCAAAATGCAGAGAAATCTGCACTGCTGGCAACAGTGGCCATTATTAAAACATACATACATTTTTACGTCTCATTTTTATTTATGTCAATTTAAAAACGCATAATACGCATTTTTTTCTTTTTAACTCGTAGACTATTTCATTTTTATGTTTATGACCTAAAAATAGAGCACAAAAAACAACAAATAAGAGAATGTTGTATGTATGTATAATTATTTTGCGTTCTAAGAATTTTTATAACCCCATGACTGCAAACTGTCTAATAACAAGTGCCAAGTAGAACGGCGCTTTTTGTGTTTATTTTTAACGTAAATTTTTTGTAAATTATTTCAAAATATTTAAATTTTTATTAACTGCAATCAATTTTATTACTTTTGTATAAAAAAAAAGAATTGGACACATTAAATTAAGCGAATTGATAGTCTTTTAGGACACTGTGAATGGAAATGAAGGTTATATTTTTTATATGAAAACTTGATTAAGCTGACATTTCGATAGAAAACATGTAAAGTAAAGTACGAAAAGCAAAAGTCAGCTATCAAATGTAGCACGACTTGATAGTTTATTTAAAAAAAAGTTCGAAAAAGTAAACTTTTCGCAACATATTTAAACAACGAAGAAAAACTTTGTAAAAAAACTTTCCAAGTCTGGAAAAAAAAATCAAAAAGTAACCAGAAAATAATTAGGAGAGCAAATATCGAGTAATACCTAGAAACTTTGATGGAGTTTCTTTCGTCAAAGTTTATTTCAAGGCCTTCGATGTCGATATGTTGCCTTTACGTATGAGGTCTCCCAATTCTTCGCTTACCCTAAGGGTTCCAGTCGGTGGCATTGTTGGTGATGTCGTTGGGGGTCTTCTGAGAATGTGTCTAGTCCCGTTCCACCTGCGTTTCTTATTTTAGTTAAGACCGGTAGTTGATTTTTTTTTCCGATCATAATCTGCTTTTAAAAATAACGTTCGGCCAGAAGTTGCGTATGAAAAATTTAAAGTTTTACTCGACGGGAAAGGATTCGAGAGCCCCAGATGGATTTCAGGCTGCCAAAAGTTTGTCTAGCTTTTATAATGCTGTTATCAATATCGCCTTTAGAGCCACTCGACTTTGTAATAATGCTACCTAAGTAGCAAAAGGTAACATGTCTTCTAACTCGTGGGAGTTAAGGTGAAAATGTTCCTGTCTTGCTTCATTGATTCGCAGTGTTTTTGTCTTGACGATATTTATCTCAGACCACCTTCTTCTGTAGTATTAGCTGGTTTTTGTAGTCTAGCTGTCATATCGCCAAAGTTTTGCGTCTTAATACAGGTATCGTCTGTATTATCTAGATCACTTAATTTTCCATTCAGACCCCACCTTATACCTCAGTCATCCTGCATTGTTACAGCCCTTAAGGTGTCGCGGACAATGTTGAAGAGAAGCGAAATCGAAGCTGCTGCCATGAACAGAAGTTTTGGTGTTTTATACTTACCTTAAGTACGAGTCGTACTTGAAAATTCAAGTACGAATAACACTAAAACGTACTTAAAACAATCCTTAATGGGATTTCTTTCAAAAATCAATCCCAGAATTTGTTAAAGTTAGTGTAAAATTCTTAAACCAAGTTAAAAAAAGATGGAACTTTTCGTTAGTAGTGCCACTCTGAAAGTAAAATAACAAAGTTAGCGGTTTAAACTCATTTAACTTATCAAAGTTTGTTGCAGACACTACAACAACACCACACACGTAGTGAATTAACAAATTGCTTGTTGTGTGTTGAAACAAATACTACAACAAAACTAGAAGAAAAACTTACATTATTTTCAGTAAAATAAAAAGTAAAAGTTCCCCTTTAGTTTATGTATATTTAGTTAAATTTAAATTTTTAAAGTAAAAACCATGTCGGTCATGATGCTGGTATTCTATAAGGGGCGTCTGGAAAAACGCAAAACGTAAGAATTTTAAACTTCGTTGTTTAATAAGATTTCTGTAAAAAAAGAATTTTATGCCAAATATTATAAAAATATTTCCCTATTAAACAGAATTTAATAACAAAAATTAGAATAAAATTGTACTGAAAACAACTTTTAAATTTTTGCGTTTTCGATTTGCAGAACAGCCCTGTATAATTAAAATTCTGTAGGATGTAAAACGGGTTGGTAAGTCAGTCATAATAATATTGTCCTTCTGTTTTTTGGTTCTCTGGGGTAAGTGTTTTAGGTTATAATTAATCTAATCAATCACTTTCGGATTATTTTCAAGTACGAATTCGGGATTAAATCAACTTTATAATACTTGAATTTTAAGATTGAGTTAATCTAAGTTTTACTAAAAACAATCTCATTTTATGATTATTTTAAGTACGAATTCGAATTTAATCAATTTTATAATTCTTGAATAAAGCGCATTTTGAGATTGATTTAATCTAAGTTTTACTAAAAACAATCTCATTTTATGATTATTTTAAGTACGAATTCGAATTTAATCAATTTTATAATTCTTGAATAAAGCGCATTTTGAGATTGATTCAATCTTAGTTTTACTTAAATCCATCTCATTTTCTTATTATTTTAAGTACGAATTCGGATTTAATCAATTTTAAAGTTCTTGAATATCAAGCGCATTTTGAGATTGATTCAATCTTAGTTTTACTTAAGGAGCGTATAGACGACATGTTTTTGTCATCTGACATGTCAAATTTCCCACTGCAAAACACATACATGTCGTGTGTTACCTTTTTAACTTTGCTGACAAAATTTCAATTAGAGCGTGCTCTATTTTCTTCTGACAAACCATCTGACATCAGAAATCTATGCCGGGAAGAAACTGGCAGCTGCGTCAACTATTGACGGAATCATTAGCCGGCTGAAGTTAATATTTTACAATACCAATTTATGTATGCTCATCTCACCATTGAATATAATTTATGTAAATATATACATAAAAACCGTTTCATTATAAAATTCTAAATTGGTATCTTTAAAATAAAAGAAAAAAATGTTAAGATGGCTAAATTATTTTACGGCGCAAATAAATATTTTCGTGGTGGCAGCAAGCTATTTTGAAACCGAGAACTACTTTGGTTTCTGCAATAACAATGCGAAAAAAAAACCAGAGACAATGTCAGAAGCAAATTACATGTACGTTTGTGACCGAATATTATAAACCTTCTGTAAAACAGCAATTTTGACAGACATGAACAATTACATGTGACTTGAAAATTTGACATGTCAGATGACAAATACATGTCGTGTACGGGCGCCTTTAAATCAATTTCATTTTCTGATTTTTTCAGGTACGAATTCGGATTTAATCAATTTTATAATTCTTGAATCAAGCGCATTTTGAGATTGATTCAATCTTAGTTTCACTTAAATCAATCACATTTTCAGATTATTTCAAGTACGAATTCGGATTTAATTAATTTTATAATTCTTGAATCAAGCGCATTTTGAGATTGATTCAATCTTAGTTTCACTTAAATCAATCACATTTTCAGATTATTTCAAGTACGAATTCGTATTAAATCAATTTTATAATTCTTGAATCAAGCGCACTTTGAGATTGATTCAATCTTAGTTTTACTTAAATCAATATCATTTTCGGATTATTTGAAGTACGAATTCGGATTAAATCAATTTTATAATTCTTGAATCAAGCGCATTTTGAGATTGATTCAATCTTAGTTTTACTTAAATCCATCTCATTTTCTTATTATTTTAAGTACGAATTCGGATTAAATCAATTTTATAGTTCTTGAATATCAAGCGCATTTTGAGATTGATTCAAGCTTAGTTTAACTTAAATCAATCTCATTTTCTGATTATTTAAAGAACGAATTCGAATTAAATCCATTTTATAATTCTTGAATAAATCGCATTTTAAGATTGATTCAATCTTAGTTTTACTTTAATCCATCTCATTTTCTTATTATTTTAAGTACGAATTCAGATTTAATCAATTTTATAGTTCTTGAATATCAAGCGCATTTTGAGATTGATTAAAGCTTAGTTTAATTTAAATCAATCTCATTTTCTGATTATTTAAAGAACGAATTCGAATTAAATCCATTTTATAATTCTTGAATAAAGCGCATTTTGAGATTGATTCAATCTTAGTTTCACTTAAATTAATCACATTTTCAGATTATTTCAAGTACGAATTCGGATTTAACCATTTATAATTCTTGAATCAAGCGCATTTTGAGATTGATTCAATCTTAGTTTCACTTAAATCAATCACATTTTCAGATTATTTCAAGTACGAATTCGTATTAAATCAATTTTAAAATTCTAGAATCAAGCGCACTTTGAGATTGATTCAATCTTAGTTTTACTTAAATCAATATCATTTTCGGATTATTTGAAGTACGAATTCGGATTAAATCAATTTTATAATTCTTGAATCAAGCGCATTTTGAGATTGATTCATTCTTAGTTTTACTTAAATCAATTTCATTTTCGGATTATTTTAAGTACGAATTCGGATTTAATCAATTTTATAATTCTTGAATATCAAGCGCATTTTGAGATTGATTCAATCTTAGTTTAACTTAAATCAATCTCATTTTCGGATTATTTAAAGAACGAATTCGGATTAAATCAATTTTATAATTCTTGAATCAAGCGCATTTTGAGATTGATTCAATCTTAGTTTTACTTAAATCAATCACATTTTCAGATTATTTCAAGGACGAATTCGGATTAAATCCATTTTATAATTCTTGAATCAAGCGCATTTTGCGATTGATTCAATCTTAGTTTTAGGTTAGGTTAGGTTAGGTTAAGAAGGGTTGTGCGCCCACAGGCACACCTCCACTCGGAGACCGAATACGATCCATTGTGATTCCCTTCAATGAAAATATGAAGTAAGAGATAGAGATAAGAGGAAGTGAAAAATAGAGAAAAGGAAGTAAGATATAGATAGAAAATTAGAAAGTAGGAACAATACCCCCCTTACAGTCCCCTCAACAGAAACAGCCGCGTTATTTCCCTGACAAACCCCAGTATATTGGCCGGATTACATCCAGCTATGCACCCCAGTTCGTCGTTAAACCTATCTCCTAGCCACTTCAGTCTGAGACCCTGCATCCTAGGACAATGGCACAGTACATGCTCGATCGTCTCTAGCTCCTTCGAATCCTCGCATAGCCTGCAGAAGTCCGGTATGGCGTTGTCCCATCTGCCCACAAAAGCCCTGACAGGACAATGACCCGTCAAGAACCCTATAAGTGTTCTGAGACTACCCCTATCCAATCCCAGTAGAACCCTGGTTGCCCCCGCGCCCAAATTGGGCCATAGTGCCCTAGACACCCTGCAATCCATTCTTCCCCTCCAGGATCGGTTAACGTCATCACGGAATTTCTCCCGTATCACCCCATAGTAGTAGCATAGGGGGGTTTTACCCCCCTGTCCCCCACCACTAAGTCGAGACCCGAACCCCCTCTCGCGAGTTCGTCCGCCACCTCATTCCCATCAACCATGCAGTGTCCTGGTACCCAACACAGCCTCACGTTGAATGACCCCATGAGTTCCCTAAGAGCGCTCCTACACCGCGCAACTAGGCATGATCGCACCGTATGGCTGCTCAATAACCGAAGCGCCGCCTGACTATCGACGTAAATTGTCACCTCAGATCCACCCACGATGTGATCCAGTATCACCTCCGTCGCTTAGTTTTACTTAAATCAATTTCATTTTCGGATTATTTCAAGTACGAAATCGGGATTGAATATGGATAATTTAAGTATTTTGCGATTCAAAATCCGTACTTGAATCAATCTTTCTGTACTTGATTCAAGAAAATCCGTACACACCGTACTATTAATACCGCTTCGGATTGATTTGAGTCCGTTTGGATTGATTTTTCTTTTGATTTTTGATGACGTTTATGATAATTTCTATAAGTAGTGAATGAAAATTTTAACAATCAGCTTTGAAAATAATAATATATACGTTATATTGTTTAGGGTAAAATTTGCAAATGTTTTTTTTAGTGAAACTGTCATGTAAAAAAATTTTTCGCTTTCATTTCACCCAGCGTAAATGTTGCTTTTATTGTGAGTCTGTCCTAAATTCGATTCTTGGTTTTTACCTTAAAAAAATTTAAGTTTCCAGAAAATCAATATTTGTTTCTTTATAAAAAAAAATCAAAGCCTTTTTATATTTCTACTTAACAAAAGCTATTATAGATTTTATTTTTGAATTTACGACTATTAAACAATTATTCTTAAAGGCATTTTATTTAAAAACTACCTACAAAATAAAAACATCCGCTTTACAGCCAACAATAGTTTGAAAACAACTTCTTTTCTGAGTAGCACGTGATGTCGTCTACCACACAACAAGAACATTTTGTTATTTCATGTTGAGTTATTTTTGTTTTTTTTTTTTATCTTATTTCACCAAAAACGACAAGAAAATTGATTGAAATTTACAGCCACAATTGTTAATATTTAAGTGTTGCTTGGGTTTTTTTGTAATTTTCCTTCCTACTACAGAAATTGCTGCTGTTGCTGCTGCAGATTCAAGACTCGTTGTTGCATACAAATTGCAGCTGGTCACAATGAACTTTAAACAAACCAAGAAAATAAAATAAAATTGAAGAAAAAAAATTATATTGTTAAAGCACACCTGAGTTGGAAAATAAATTTTCCGTAATTTAAAATGTTTTTTTTTTCGTCAGTTTGAGCAAACAAAATATTGCAACCGAGAAAACCAGTATTTTTGTTTTTTCTAAAGGAAAATTAATTGATTTTCGTTGAACAAACATCCATACGTACAAGCATATTTATAAAATTAAAAGAAAAGAACGAAAGAAAATGTTTTCTACTTGCAAATACTTGATGCTTTCGAATAATTATTATTAGAGTTTTAACATTTAGAAGACTTTTTGGTGTCGTGTTTTCTTTTTTGTAAAGAAAGTGCTAAAATTATATGGCAAATATGAAAAATGTTTAGTTAAAACAAGTTATGTCAGGTTTTTGTTTTCCATGCAACAATAACTTGAATACAAAGTAAGCACAGTGGTCTAGCTCGTAACAAAAGTGTTTTTTTTTTTAATTAATTTGATTAATTATGATTTAATTTGATATCGATATACAAGATATCATTAAATGTAAGAAGATTGTTTAATACTTATTTAAGAATAATAAAATGTTTAAGGTTAAATTTGACAATTAAAGACTATGCTCATGTTCTGTAACTCTCGCGTCGAGAACCTTTTCGATTGAAATGTTTGAAATGAAACAAAAATGCCATATATTGAAGCAAACAGCTGTTTTTCTCACTAAACTGTGTTTTTTTTACAGAAAAAGTGTGCCTGTAACATTTTTGTGGGAAAAGTTCCCGCTTTGAACTGTCAAATAAACTCACGAATAAAAATGGGACCAGACAAAATTTTAACAATTAAAAATGCAAAATACCTATGTAATAATAATTTTTTGTTCTTGGCACATTTTTCATTATTCAGTGATTTGAAATTTATAAAATATACGAATATTTTCAAAGCTCGTTTGCAAACAGCAAACATTCAAGTCGCACTTTACATAATTTGGTATAGCCGACGGTTATTTTTTCGCCGCCGTCGTTAAAAACATTTCAATTTTGTTAAATTTTGGTCACCGTCAGCCTGCAATGTCAAATCGGCTTCTAGTACAATGTTATGACATTTATAACGTAACGACGTAATCTCTTTTGATAGTTTTCGATATGACTTACAGACACACTTTTTTCTCACTTTTCAAAAAACGATGGAATATTTTGATTCACATCTTTTGGATGCGAGAAGTTCTCACTAAAGTTACAGAACATGAGTACAGACCTCTGGAAATTTCCCACGTTAGACTTTGAAACAACACTGAACAAAAAAGTGTTCAAAATATTAACGAACTTTGTTTATTAAAAATATTTTTTGTTGGCTTTATAAGTTATTTGTTAATATAATGCAAAATAAAAATAAATCCAAGTATTTAAAATTACGTACTCTTCATTGACTCAATGAACATGCATTTAATAAATATTTCGTTAACATGGCCTTATAATTAATGCTTTTCGTTGTAATATTGAATGCTTCAAAAATTAAAAAAACCTTTCATTAATATTGACGAACTTTGTCCGTTAAATTGATGAACTTTTTCGTTATATTAACGAACAGTTCATTAAATTACTAAAATAAATTCTTTTAAAGAAAGGTCATTTATTGTCACAACGAACAAATTCATTAAACAAAAATTAATAAATTCTTTATTGCTCAACGTAAATTTTCGTTGTCTTCGCGTTGTCTTTTTGATCAGTGAATAAGCAATGACCTTTAACACAATATTGCCCCTTTTGAAACCATGATTTCAGTCCCGATTATTAGTTTTTTTCAAAAATACTTTTTAGCTTAAACCTACCCCATTGTGCAATTAATAAAAATCTTCAATATCAATAATTTTAGATGTTTTTTTTTTTTTACTAGCAACTACATAATGCACATTACGGTATTATATTCATTGTTACAAGCGAAAATTTTGTGAGTTGTTTGAAACCATAAAACTGTTTTTTTAATGAGAAAAAATATTGTTCATCTCTATAAAAAAAAGTCTCACAGATGCTGTTTTTGTAGTTTTCTTTAAAAAAAAAAATCTAAAATACACGCTGTTGATGATGCAAAAGAAACTACAATTAATAGACAATTTAAATGTTAAATGAAAAAGTCATTTTATTTATAGTTGAATAGTTTACAAATGTCAAATAACAAAATTTATTTAAAAGAAACTAGCAGAGGCAATAAGAAAACCATAGTGCACAACGAAAATCTACAAAGCAAGTAAGAAAGTATAGTCTACCCTACAATTACAATTCAGCAGCGCGTTGACGTTAACTAGGCCTTTTACGAAAATGGACGTTCAAATCAAAACGTATTTTGTGCACTTTGGAACACAAACTTTCACCTCAGTTGATTCCATAAAAAGCAGAACTTGCCGCATTTGGGAAATGAGAATCCACGATTGATTGTTGAAAAGCCGATGCATCTACAAAGAGTCACTGTTTAGTGCGGCTTATGGGCTGGGCAGCCAAGCAGTTACCGTGAATGTTGCTTGCTATCGCGAGATGATAACGGAGTTGTGGCTAAAAATTAAGAATTTGGACCTGGAGGATATGTGGTTCCAACAAGATGGTGTCACTTGTCACACAGCGGTGCTATATCACGTCGTTGCGATGTTAATTGGTCGCAACGATCATGTGATTTGACGCCGTTGGACTTCTTAAGGGATATTAAAAAAAATGTACGTCAATAAGCCAAGAACAATTCAACACCTAAAGGATGAGATAATTCGGCACATTAACGACATTGAACCTCAATTACGTTTCAGAGTCATTGAAAATAAGGACCATCGGATAGAGGTATGCCACCGAAGCCGTCGCAAGCATTTGGCCGATTTTTTTTTCACTCATAATTGCCAAAGAAAATACTCTGAAAAGTTATTTACAATAAATATCGTGCGTTTTGGTTGGACCACCCTTTTTTCACCTATATGAGATTTCTTTGCATTTAAATGATTTTAGGAAGGGGCTTTATATGTGACCTATGGTTAATTTTTGACCTACCAGCACAATATTTTGTCTTGACATAGTTGACATATAGACCGATTCCTTTAACATTTGTAAGGAAGATTTAAATTTCAATCAAATATCTTTGGATAAAATTTAATCTAAATGCCAGCATAATAAGATGGCTTATGGTCACAAAGATTCTATTCCAGAAAGAAGCTTGTGTGGGGACTATGTGAAATTATTGCAATTATAACCATTTTCAATTAGAACTTATGAAATAAGCAAATGGAACACACAAATGTACCAAATTTTATCAAACTCTTTAAAATTGCGACCCATACTTTGCGCACAAGGTTAACATGGACAACCAGCCGGACGGGCGGACATCACTAGATCGATTCAAAGAGTTGTTCTAAATCGATCGCTAAACTAAAAGGTGGGTCTTGGACCAATATTTTAATTTGTTACAAACATCAGCACAAACGCAAAATACCCTCTCCGCTATTGTGGTGTGGGTAAAGTATCGTAAAAACCAAACTAATTTGTTATTACAACAGTTTTGTTTACAACTCGAATAAATTTTATTGAACTTTTTATTAACATGGCAAAAAATATTTCCAAAAACAACAACAAAGTATTTTCTGATTAATCAATGTGAGTGTCATGTCTGAGTTAACTTGACCTACATTTGCGTTAATTCTAAGAACCACGTTAAACTTTTGTTCAAAACGCATGAGTATCTAGACTTAATTTTTGGAATTTTATTTTAGAAATTTTTCTTAATTAACATTGTATTATAAACTAATTCTAGTTTTAAAATTTAATTACTTCTTGGAATTTTGCAAAACAAAGAATATGATTTAAAAATGGTCTAGATCTATTCCAGAGATTTCAAGTTTGAGTTTAAATAGTCTGTCTTAGGACTAAAAACTCAGAGCAAGTTAAACTTTCTTTTTCAACAAATCAATAAATCACTAAACATATAAACCATCTTTAAACGCATAAAAATGGGCGTTTAAACTACCTTTTTATCGTAGTGCTGTCACATGTTATTTTTTTAATAACATATAAACAGGGGGCACTGATTTATATTTGTTGAGTTTAAACTACATATAAATTCAAGTTAAGTTCAACTAAACCAGCGTTTAAGCCATCAGTGATTTAATAGCCATTTGTTGCATGCGTAGCAGAGATGGAAAATTGCTTTTGTTATTTTGTAACAACTTTTGAAATAAAATATGCCTTTCATAACATGAAGGACACCATTTTTTTAATTTATTTAACACAACCTGAATTTTCTTTATTAATGCTTGATATTGTACGATCTTGCTTACTTATGTGTTATAGAAAGATTTCTTGTAACATATCGCTCATTTGCTGCAAGACCGGCGTGGGGGGGGGGGGAAGTATTTGTTTTTTGATCTTACCATGAATGTTCTGCGAGTTAAATAGCTCTCAAGGAGCTTGTGAGTGTTTTGAGGAAGCATTCGTGTTATTTTAATGAGTAGCACATCATGCCAAACTTTGTCGAATGCTTGGGAAATGTCTGTACGACGTAATTTGACTAGCGTCTTTTCCTGACTTAGGAATCATGACAATTGTAGAGGTCTTCCAAGATGATGGTAAGTAGCCAACTCATAATATCGCATTAAAGATGAGCAACAAGATTCTTGAAGCAGACGAAGGTAAGTTTTTTTTTCCTTGAGGCTGTTATGCGGTCCGGTCCGGGAGATTTTACTAAAGTTATTTTAATTTTTTTGGATCGTTAACTGTATCAGGAATAATTGGACGACAGGAACAAGTATGAGCATCATGTGGCGTGAACACTTTCTCCAAGTGGCTTGCAAAGGCGTTTATTTTTTCATTTGTGTTTTTGGCCAAGGTACGGTTTTCCAGTCTTAGTGGAGATTCGTGGGCTATAGGGCTTTGCATATGGTGGGGTGTCACAAAGCCATAGGACATAAAGCCATATGGCGTCAAGTCCCATTCCATTGAGTCATAAGGGCATATGCCATTAAGTCTCAATATAATGGGACTTAACGCCATAAATTTTTTCCGTAAAATGAGACATAAAGCCATATTTTTGATAATGATTGTATTTCCCCCTATTTCATGTAGAAAATGCTTTGTTGTTTCATGTCGCCCTGTTTTATGTTAAAAATGGCGGTATGAACTAAGTCCCCAATGAATTAACTCCCCAAACCCAAAATGAACTAAGCCCCTAAATTTGGAGACGTCGTTCATTTATGGAAAAACCCCGAAAAAGCTACGCTAACTAGAGCTTCTCTGCATAGCCGGCCTTCGGCCGGACGCAATAATTTTCTCCTCTATGGTATAACAAAGACGCTAACTAAAGCTTCTCTGCACAGCCGGCCTTCGGCCGGGCGCAAGGATTTTCTCCTCTATGGTATAACAAACACCGGCTTCGCTAACTAAAGCTTCTCTGCGTAAACGGCTTTCGTTCGGAAACAAGACAGATTTTAGAAGCTTTACTTAGCGAAATCGGTACTTGTTATACCATAAAGGAGAAAATTCTTGCGTCCGCCAAAAGGCCGGCTATACAGAGAAGCTTTAGTAAGCGAAGCCGGTGTTTGTTATACCATGGAGGAGAAAATCCTTGCGCCCGGCCAAAGGCCGTCTATACAGCGAAGCTTTAGTTAGCGAAGCAGGTCTTTGTTATACCATATAAGCATTTGTAACGCAACACATTAAATGGGACATAACACCATAAAATTGATATGAGACTTAAGGCCATATCCGTTTGGATTGAGACATAAAGCTATAGGACATAAAGCCATTATGGCTTTTGTGACACCCCACCTTTGCATATGTCTTACAGCCTTCCATAAGCTGTAATTGGAGTTGTTTGTGGCATCTAGGCTGTTTAGATAGCCTTCTATTGCAGAGTCGTGTTTCCTTCTCAGTTTGTTGCGTAGAGCTGCCTGGCATAACCGTAGATGGGCCTTGGTGGTTGGGGAACGATTATTTTGCCATTTTTGCAGCTGCGTTATCAAAGTTGCCTTTTAGAATAGGGATTGAACGTGAATGATCAGACGATTAATCATATAATGAATTAATTAGTAATTGATCGCGATTACTAATTAGTAATGACGGCAAAGTCGATAAGGTCTGGTAGCTTGTTGAAGTTGGTGGCCGAATAGGTAGGTTCCCCACTCGATAACACATCAAGATTATTTGCAGTGACGTGGTTAAATAGCTGGTTACCTATAGGACTTGTAAGTCTGGAGCCCCAATACGTATGCTTAGCGTTGTAGTCGCCTGCTACAATGAATTTCTGCCCCAATGTGGAGAAGAAGTTTAGAAATTTATCCTGTGCAAATTTCTGTCTAGGGGGACAATATAAGGATATCATCCTTCTCATGTTATTTTTTTTCTGTAAGATTTATAGAAGTAGCCTGGATACAATCTTCCTTGAACTCCGGCATTGGAAAGTGTCTGACGTGTTTGTGCACAATTATGGCTGTGCCACCACAAGCCCGTCCGCTCGAACGTTTTGTGTCGTATTTGAGGCATCCATTTACCCTAAAGCAGTTTTTTTGGAGTAAAGTGGGTTTCAAAGACAAGAAGCACGTCGATTTCGTTCCTTCGTGTTTATGTTGGAAGAGCCCGTTTGCGTTCCAGAAACATATTTTTAGCTGGTTCATTTTTTGTTAAGCAGAACTTGCAGGAGCAATAGATCCGGTAGAATTTATTTATTTTACCCCTACAACCATAAGGCGCTGTGTACTTTCATATAAAGCGCTTTTCACCAATTTTTATCAAAAACGATAAAAATACAATCAATACCTTTGATTATGGAATACGACATCGTTAACAAATCGAACGACAAATTAAGGAATTTCACATTTGATCTTGGCCTGCAGCTCTTCTAACGTTGTTGGCTTATTGACATAGACCGACCAGTGCGCAGTGATAAAAGACATTGAATTTATAAAAATAGAAACAGAAGCTAAAAATGTATTTATACTATAATAGGTCAAGTTTGATTTGAAAAATAATTTAATAAATAAATAAAATTTTGGTCGAAAGATTGGATATTTGTGCTGTTGCAATATATCAGAATCAATTAAAAAGTCTATTTTTAATTTTTGGTTAGTAAGGGCCTTTTACAATTTAGGTTACGATATATTGATAATTTTTAAACAGAATTTATGACTTTTGAAGTAAAAGTCTGCAAATGCAATTGAAAAAATCTTTTCATATAATCCGTCAATTTAAATTTCCTTTTGAAAGTCGTTTAGAACTTGTTAAGTGCTGAATTTGGAATTATTATTTTTTTAACTCAAAAGTTTTTTGTAATTCAATATTGCCCGGCTTAATATTGTTTTCATTACAGTCATTATAAAAATATTTTTGCTTTTTTTTTCTTTTAAAGGCAATTTGTTTAATTGTTAAATTCCAATTAAATTTCAATTGTGGCAATTTATTTCAATAAATAAATAAAACAAATAATGATTCTGCTTATTTTCACTTTCGCTGCGAATTTTTTTTTCGTATTGTTCATTTTATGTTTTAAATTATGCTGGTTTGGCAACTTTCAAAATAGTTTTCATACATTTGTAATGTAAACAAAAATAAAAAATCTTGAAAATTGTTTGTATGGCAAAACAAAAAATGTTTAAATTTTATTAAACAGTTGAACTAAACTACTTGTGCCGTTTTAATATAAAATTTATCAGCAAAACTTTTAATGACAAAGTTTGAAAAACTTGACACAGTTTTTTTTTAGTTTTGTCTGACTCAGAATTAGATCAATAATAGAAAGTTATTTAATAAGTATCTATCTAGCCGAAAATGCTGTAGAATTAAAGGTGCGTATTTTATTTGTTTCTATTTATTTTTTGTTTATGTTTATGACATTATATATAAAGTAGCTGGCCCGGCAAACGTTATTTTGCCACATAACTTATTTCTTTCAGATGTAACAGTGTCTGCTAGCCAAATTTTAAGAAATAGTGATAGGCCATAGTTCTTTCCAGATGTTACACTATTTGCCTGCCCAATTTCAAGAAAATTAATTAATTAGTTAAGAAGATATTGGGAGGAGGAGCTTTTACCCCTCTTGCCCTATTTAATGCCCTGTCCTCTTTCCGATGTTACAGTGTATGCATGCCAAATTTTAAGAACAACCGGTTGATTAGTTAAGAAGATATAGGGAGGGGGAGCTTTTACCCCTCTTGCTCTATTTCACGCCCTAATTAATAAAAACTATAGGCTATAGTTATTTCCAACTGTAACACTATTTGCCTGCGAAATTTAAAAAAAATCGGTTGATTTGTTACGAAGATATAAGGAGGGGGAGCTTTTAGCTCTCTTTCCCTTTTTCACACCCTATTCCTTATTCTCTTTCAGAAGTTACATTGCCTTCATGCCAAATTTTAAGAAAACCGGTTGATTAGTTTATAAGATGGGGGGAGTGGGAGCTTTTACCCCTATTGAAATATTTCCCGCCCTCTAGCGATATAAAATATACTCTACGACCTATTCTTATACCTAACACACATACTAAATTTCATAAAAATCGGTCAAGGCGATTCGGAGGAGTTCAAAATGGAGGGCATTTTGTTGATATTTGTATGGGAATATAAATACATGTTTCGGAATGAATGTAGTGTTCACTAAAATGGCTTAATTCAAGAACCAATACACATTTGAAGACCGTTGATACATAAAAACCTTGGAGAACATCAGTTACTGACACAATACAACTTATTTTTATACCCACACCACAATAGTGGAGAAGGTATTATGCATTTGTGCTGATGTGTGTAACGCCTTAAAATATTGGTCCTAGACCCACCTTAAAGTATACCGATCGACTCAGAATCACTTTCTGAGTTGAACTAGCGATGTCCGTCCGGCTGGCTGGCTGGCTGGCTGTCCATGTAACCTTGATCGCAAAGCACAGGTCGCAATTTTGGAGATAATTTGATAAAATTTGGTACATAGATTCTTGTTGGCACAAGGACCAAGCCTATTGAAAATAGGACCCCGAGGTCAAACCGATTTTAATGAAATTTAAAACATAGATAGAACCATATCTATATGGACACAAAAAGTATGCATTTGTTAGAAAGTAGGACCCCGAGGGGAAATAGGGGCAATTTCTGCTTCTCCAACCGATATTAATGAAATTTAAAACATAGATAGATCTATACCTATATGGACACATAAGTTATACAGTTTTTTCAAAATAGGACCACAAGGGGAGGTAGGGGGCAATTTCTGTCTCTCACAAACTTTCAAACCGATTTAAATGAAGTTTATAAACATAGATAAAGCCATATTTATATGGACACATGAGCACAATGTGTTTTTAAATACTGTGGAGCTGGGTATCATATGGTCGGGCTTGACCGACTAAACTTTCTTACTTGTTATATATATATAGATGTTTCTTATTTTTCAAAATCTTGTATATAAGGCTATTATTCGTGAAGTGGAAAAGTGTTACCAGTAGATTTTTCAAAAAAATACCAACACATGCTAAAAAGAATCCGATTTTCTCTACACGTTGAAAAAATTTTCCCTACAATAATCCTTACGCACTATTTTCATTAAAGAAGAAGAACATATTATAGCTTTGGCAAAAAAAAGTACAAAACTAAACAACAAAAAAGCATATGTACTTACATATGTGCTTTTTATTAAATTCAATTAAATAACATAAACTTTTTTAAAAATTAATATGAATAGGTTTTTTCAAATAAAATGTTAAAGCTTAAATTCAATTCAAGTACAAATACAACAGGTTATTTGAAAATTATTATTTGTAATTCCGTTCAACTAATTTAAATATGAGAACTTTCTTTTAATTAAAGTATAAAACTTAATTTTAAAATTATTATTCATAGTTCTTTTGAACAAAATCTTTAAGTAAACAATTTAATACAGGGACACAAACAGCAGGATATTTTAAAATTAATAAATTTTCTTCAAATTTGGCATAACTAAAGCTTTAGTAGATATTAATGTGTGTGCTAAATATTTTTTATGGTGTTTATTTGGCGAATTATGGGGTGCTAAAGGAATAAAAAAGTCCCATAACAGCTCAGGGGTCCCCTAACGGTGGTAAAATTTATGACTTACCTCCATTAGATTTTTATACAGAACACTATCTTAAACATGTTTGCCCATTATCATCACCTCACCATTATCACCAGGGGGGCCCCATACAAATATGGGGTTATTGAAATTCTTAAATTTGTAGTATCCAAGTTAGAAAAATTTTAATTTAAATTGGTCACTTCCGGTTTCGCAGTGCAACAACTATGGATAATTATTTGCTTATTAACAAGGTTTCGTTTAATTTGACTCCCAATATAAACTTTGATTTACTAATGCATATCCCACTTCAAAACGTTTTCAGTATTATAAGTATTATTTATAAATGCTTATTTTGGATTTAACAAAATAGGTCTAAGCCCAATTTTCAGGATAGTATTTAAGTCTATAGTAAGTTAATTTTCATATAAACTTAAATCGTATTAAAATACAGATTGATTTTTTGAGTTTTATTTGAAAAGTCTTATTTTAAATATATCATATCATAAAAAAGTGTATTTATTTACAAGGTGGTCTCTAAAAATAGCTGTCTGTTATTACTTTGCCTGTTGGTGTTGTGAAATTTAGGCCACCTTGCTAAGTTATTACAATGGAATCTTAAGCTAAATTTAATTGTTGTTAAGTTGCATTTAAGTGCTTAGTAGAGAACAGAATTTTGTATTTAAAACGAGTTTAAATATAAATGTGATATACATAATATCAAACCTAAAAATTGGCCGTAAGACAATATCTGATATTGAGCTCTGGATAAAGGCAAACCAGACACCCTTGAAATGTGACATCCCCAAAAGAAAATGAAATGGACTTTGTCATATTCTGAGAACACCGCCGCTAAAAACATCTGTTTCCTCTTTGATTTTAACCTTCAATTCAAAAACGTGTTCGTTCAAAACTGCTCGTGTATGGGGTAACGCGGTTAAATGGGACGGGTTTTGTAAGTGACGAGTACAATGGAACATCAATACACCAGCTGACTTTTTTCTTTTTTTTTTGTGCACACAAATTTCAATATATCGTCAGCTCAGAATTGCCAAAAAGTCGGAGTGGAGAAAAACGACAAAGAAGATTTACATGAAGGTTTCTCAAAATGTACCCGATAGAATTTTTTTATATTTTTACCACTGCTTCCGGTATATGTTTTAAAAAAAATGTAAATGTTTGCGCACTTTCATGAATAAAGTTAGAATTTAATAGTATTTTTTTGAAAATGAAAAATATTGTTTTATGCCGCATACGCCACTTTTCTAAAAAAAAGACTAAAGACTTGAAATTTGGACCGGAGGTGAATCTCTCCCCAAATCGATCCACTAAGACGGGAATTCGAATGTTTAGGGGGTAAAAAAGGGTAAATTAGGAAACCTTTTATCTCCAAAACTAAAAGAGATACAAAAAAACTGTAATACTTATCGTTGTTCTTTTGAAAAATAAGTGGGCAGGTGTGTGGAACTTTTTTCAAATTCGGCTCTTTTAGTGTGAAAACAGGTAAAACCTGAATTTTGGTACGTTTTTGTCAGCCCATCTATATTTTGATCCAATAAACCTAGAAATGAAGTTTATACCACATTCGAAACTTAAATACATGCGAAACTTAAAATACGAATACAAGCTTGGTACTTTTCGAAGTTCGAATGTTTAAGGGGTGAAAATCGTAACTATTTTTGGTACTTTTTTTCAGCTTTTTGGTTCTACAACTCGTATTTTTTAATTATCGTTAATATTTGACCTCAAAACATAAAATTATACATGCAATGTCCTGAATGAATGCTTCATATCTCAGAAACCACAAAAAATTCCCCGAAACAGATTTTGGATTCAAAAAGGGTATTCAAAATATATTTACCCCATACCTAACTAAATTTTTTTAAAAATGGTCGGTAGGTCAAACCAATTCTGAACTGACGATATATTGGCATTTGAGTAGAATCTTTTCTTTTTATTGTTGTACCATGATGCCACCACGGAAAATAAATAAAACTTGAACTGCTGGGAAAAAAACGAGAAGTGTGTGGTCCTTGTTCGTAAAAAAATGCAGGTTGTTTTTGCAAAATATATGAAAATCGTCCATATTTACTTTAAATTTAAAAAAAAATGAGTGCACCGTTCTTTTAAGTAAAGAATATATGCTCCGTTGCCTTTACTATTGATTTAAAGAAAAAAAATTATCACATTTTGAGTTTAAGTGTCATTTTTTGTGCTTTTACGGAACACCAAATTGTACTTGTTTTTTATATTTTTGTATGAAATATTTGAATTGTTTGTATCCTTGCTAGATTTGCTAATTTTCAACAATTCAACATAAAAAGTGCTGCCGAATGAAATTTTGTTAAAAAAAGGATATATGGGAGGTACATGAATCCTTTAACGGAATTTTTTCAAAACTTGAAATTCTATTTTTTATTGTCATATACATATACCTCCATGCAAATTATTAAATTATTTTTGCACAATTTTGTTCTACATCAAAGTATTGTGCGACGTGCCAAACCAAAATATTAATTATTCGAAAACATGAGCAGATGAGTGTAGCATTTTTCATTCGAAAAATCATCAAATAAATCGACAGTTCGTCAATAAATCGACAGCTCGTCAATATGGAATTTTTGATTTAAAAAATGTTCAAATCTCGCATTTGTGCTTTCCGCCAATGTTTATGTAGAATATAAAGGCTTGAGAAGTTCATAAAATAAAATGTTTCTCACGTTCTATACTTATTAATATAATTTACCTTAAAAAAGGGATACACAATATTCCCAAGCAAAAAAATGATTTCTTTAAAAACAAAATTTGTAGTTATTAAAAATTCTTGAAAAATGTTCATTCATTAACTAAAAATTACGTCAAATAAACGTCATAGTTCTACAAAAACCTGTCTAGAATTTAAATAAGAAAAACAACACCAGTATCTTACCAAAACCCAAACAATAATAATATGAAGTTTCGTAAGCGTAAAATAGTTTTAACTTTTTAAACGTCACATAAATTTCGTCACATATACCTAATGCAACATACAAATTTCATAGAAATTTAGAAACGTGGAAACATTTTAACTGCCGCAAATAAATATTGTGCATTAAGAAAATAGTTAAAAGAAAAGTTTAAGCTAAAAACTTGATAAAGTTAAACGCTTAAAAAACAAAACCACTTGAAAAGAAATGTATGTGTAGGTATAAACTTTTTTTCCACACAAAACTTTTTTGTTTCCCCTAAAAAAAAACACCAAAATTCAGCAAATATTTAGACATTTAAATTGTATTTCCGTTGTGTAATTTTTTTATTTGGGTTTACGATTTGCGCTAGTTTTCGTATGAAGTTTGAATATGAAACTGCTGAACTACAACAACAACCACAATGACAACTGAGAAATTCAATACACAAAAATGAGGTAACTTTTGTATGTGGTCGGTGGGTCGGTCGGTTGGTAAGTTGGTCGACTGATCGCTGGGGTTGGTTGTTTTAAATTTCTAGAGCAACATTTTATTTTTTTTTAAGTCAGTAGGTTACTAGAGTTTTTGTTTAACTTTTGCTATGATTTCCACGAATTCCAAGGGAATTGAAATTCTTAATTGGTTTGATTACGATTTAATCGAAAAATATTACATGAGTGCATTGACGGTCAAACGGGTAAAATCGACTGAAACACCATTACGACTCTCACCCGTACTTTACTTTTGTGTGATTAACTTTTGTTATGATTTCCAAGTAAGTAAACATTTACCCCCGTATTCATAAATGATTATAAAATTTTACAAACGTTTGTAAAGTAAAATGTTTATAGAAAATTTATTTTGTCAACTTTTGCTGAATAACAGATATTTTTATAAATGAGTTAATATTTATATTTCTAAATGGTGCTCCCCGGGTCCGCAAAGAAGGGAACACAAAAATTTTCTTTTTGAATTTAAAATAAGAATATTTAACAAAAGTGTTTCTTAAAAAAGAACATTTAAAAAAAATTTTGCCCGCCCCCCTACATTTTATCCTGGCTACGCCCATGTATTCGTGTACTGTCATCAGGAATATGTATGCCTGCAAAATTTCATCCATTTGCATTGAGTAAAAGGCGGTCAAAAAAGCATTTTACCAAAAAAAAATTCGCCCCCCCCCCTAGATTTTATCCTGGCTACGCCCATGTATTCGTGTATTGTCATCGGGAATATGTATGCCTGCAAAGTATCATCCATTTGCATTGAGTATAAGGCGGGTAAATTAACGTTACAAGATTTGATTTTCCGAAGTGAAGCTAAAGAAAAGGTTTTAAAAAATTTTGCCCGCCCCCCCCCCCCCTAGATATTATCCTGGCTACGCCCATGTATTCGTGAAGTGTCATCGGGACTATGTATGCCTGCAAAATTTCATCCGTTTGCATTGAGTAAAAGGCGGTCAAAAAAGGATTTTACCAAAAAAAAAAATTTTGCCCCCCCCCCCTAGATTTTATCCTGGCTACGCCCATGTATTCGTTTATTGTCATCGGGAATATGTATGCCTACAAAGTTTCATCCATTTGCATTGAGTATAAGGCGGTTAAATTAACGTTACAAGATTTGATTTTCCGAAGTGAACCTAAAGAAAAGGTTTTTATAAAAAACATTTTTATTTAAACTTTAACTCTTAAATCGGTTAATTTTTCAATACATGTGTAAAAACTAGGAATATAACGGTACGCCTTTTTGCCGATACGATACCGATACTCAAAATAAAATACCGTTGATGTCGATGCCGATAACGATGTCCATATTGATTTTAAATTCAAGTTAAAATTAACAAAACTCAAGTAGAGTAATTTTGTATTATACAAAATTACAGTGATTTAAGATTTAAAAACAAAGAATTTAATTTGAATTCATGATAAAATTAGCACTAAAAAGATTTTTGCTTAAAAAAAAAAAAATTCTGAACTTTTGTGGAGATAGGCTATTTCGCAAGATCGTTTGAAACAGACTAGCGAAGGAAAATAGTCTCTCTGATGCGACAGAAATAATTTGAAAACTTAAGAATTTGTGCGCCATTTTTTTAAGTTTTGGTATGACATCATTGCGGCCGTAAACAAGTATAGCTGCGTCTGTTCTTTTGCGGAATCACAGCAAAGGATGAAAAAAGGCTCATCATCCTCAGTTTCTCTTATAAATTTTGCACAAATGATCCATAGGCCAATTCTTTTAGACTTATCAGAACTTGTTCCAGCTGTAGGGGCGACCGTGTTTTCAACACTTTCGGAATGCAAAGACATGTAACTAGCTCAATAAGACAATTTTTTGATATGATTAAAGTCGATTGTCTTTAAAATAATTTAAAATACTTGTCAAATATTTGACAAAAAAAAAACGGAACCAACAAGCGAACTAAATAATCCATTCCTTTAATTCCAATATTTATTTTGATTATAATACCACGTCTTACAGAAAACAGTTTTTTGTAATGTGATATTAAGACCATATTTAACCTCACTATAAATAAATAAATGTGACCGTAGCTTAAGTGAGCTGCTATATGTTAGAACTATTCCCCATCTCCGTTGATTCATATGTTGTATGAAACAATTTCATTATTCTGTTTTGATTTAATGCTCTGCTTATTAATGTGTTGGTTTTCTGAGCTGATATGCAAAAAATAAGCATAGAAAACTAAATTGTTTGCTCAAAAATACTCCAAAAAGTTTCGTCGTATCGACAGCCGATATATCGGTTTCGGTATTTGGTTCACTCTAGTTATTATTTATTATTATTATTATTATTATTATTATGTCCTGTGGTTCCTATAAGGAACAAAGGACCCCTAGTTAAAACTATTAAACTTATTGTGTTTTCCTTTCTGACCGTAATGTTCCATGTATGTTACCATTCGCGCGGTTTTTTGTTCTATTCTAAAAATATGTATATGCGAAAATGTGAAAAGTTGTCGTTAAAACCCTCAGATATGAGAAAAATTTTGTACTGAATATGAGCGTTTTAGGACCCCTAAATTTAACGATTTGTATGGAAAATTGTGAGCCTTTTTGCTCACAAATCAATCATAACAACCTCTTAAAAGAGCCAAAAAAGAGTGTTATAAGAGTGTTACTTTTTCTTGAAATTAGGGTATTCTTTTTATATGTATGAAAATTTGCGGTTTTTAGCTTTTAAAGGAAAAGTTTTATTAATATATGTTTTGTGCATGGAAATCATAATCATTTTAAACAAATTTCAGCGGACTAAACCACCTAATTTTCTTTTAACAAATGCTTCAAATGGTTAGTTTTTTATTTAAAAACAGAGAAATAAACCTACTTTTTGCACAATTTCTTAAAGATTTTATCAAAACCACAACCGAACAGCGGAAAACTATCACAATAATGACAGACAAACGCAAAATATTGAAATTATCAAGAAAACCGTCATAAATAAGAGTTTTCTAGGAGTGTGCTCCTAAATGGTTCATAAAAATGAGTCTTTTCGGAGTCCTGAATCCTATAGGCTCCAAAATCAATCAGAATTGCTCATAAATTAGGAGGGTAATCATAAAACCCTCAAGAAAAGTAATCTTTTAAGGCGGTATACGCCTATAGGGCGGGGCGGTTGAATAGTGACAATTGTAGATTTTGTGGGGTACCAGGGGAAAAGGAGACGGTAGAGCACTTGCTATGCTACTGTCCGGCACTCGTGCGCTCTAGGGCGAACTGTCTGGGAGATCATTATCTCCCCACACTCTGAGACTCCTGGCATTCGTCAAGAGAGTGTGGGGTACTTTGGATACCATCACATCTGACTGACCTTTTTACTTTCTTCTGTGGATTATCGTACAATTGTGGTTACGCTAGGGACCTATTTGGTCTATGCGGGGTCTTTGTGACCGGCCACTCTAACCTAACCTAACCTAACCTAACCTTTGTTTAATAATTATTTTTTTGGCTCAAAATTTTAAACGGCAGCTGACGTTTAATTTTGAAATCGGTGTTGTTAACGCTTTTTGGAATTCAAAGAAAATTTAATGTTGAAAATTTCTACAACCGTGGTGAATATCGCTTATTGGTTCAAACTTTGCATTCAATATTTAACACACTAATTACACATTAGTGTTGAGTGTAAAACGTAGTCATTATTTTGTTCCATTGTTATATAGAAAAATATATCACTTTGTAAGGGTGCGTGTAACTATATTACACAATTATAATGCATTATTATTTTTAAGAAAAGAAAACACCATAATGAATAGTATTTTAATGTTTATTTTTTTTTTTTTTATTTTAGCTTACAGATGAAGTGGTACGCAAAAAGTCCGAATATCAGAAGCATCTTGAGGGTTATAAAGCCTTAAGGACACGTTTTGAAGAACATTATATAAAAGGTAGGTACTTAAAAAAACTAGATGAATTCTTATTTGGAACCGATAGGCAGTCCTGGGCTCACCAAAACAAAGTTATGTAACGAGGACAAAATTCCTTTATGTTTAATTTGTGCCAAATATTTTCTTTATATATCTACATCTACATGAGATTTGTTGTCTTAAAGGGATTTTAGGGACGGTGGTTTTAAATCCAAATTTTTAATATTTTTTTAATTAGGCTTAAGTTCATTAAATTTAATTTTCATTAAATTATTTTTATGAAGAAAGGAATTTTACAACATGAAACACCTGGGTTCGAGCCCAGATTGAGTCAAGAATGAAAAATTATCAGTAAATTTTAATTAATTTTCATGTTGTAAAATTCCTTTCTTCATAAAAATAATTTAATGAAAATTAAATTTAATGAACTTAAGCCTAATTAAAAAAATATTAAAAATTTGGATTTAAAACCATAAATAGTTCAACAAAATAACCACAATACTAATTATTGTTAAAGCTAGGGCACGAGCTCTATGTTTGCATTTGTCCTTCAAGTTGTGCTGAAAAGGTCAGCAAGAAAAAGAAAGACAAAAAAAATGAAAAAAACAAAACAAAATATGTACTTTGAACTTCAAGAAGAATTCTTGACAAAAGTACGAAAAAACAGAGGTAAAGGAAGAACATGTAAAATAAATTAAATAGATAATCATTCAAAGCAAATTTCGATCTACCAAAGGTTAAATACAATTTGGTTTAAGGATTGATGTTTGACTAATGACGTCAGCAGTCGTCGATGGCTGCGAGTGTTAAACGGCAAGCCCTCTGAGGAGATTGAGTGGTTGCAATCGAAACATTTCAGGGTAACCTGTCCGTAAAAACACCTGGGTTCGAGCCCAGATTAAGTCAAGAATGAAAAATTATCAGTAAATTTTAATTAATTTTCATGTTGTAAAATTCCTTTCTTCATAAAAATAATTTAATGGAAATTAAATTTAATGAACTTAAGCCTAATTAAAAAAATTTTATATTAATATTTAAAAGGAAATATAAACAGATTCCAAAAAAAATTATTTTAATTGCAGTTAAATTTTTTTCGGACGAATTGTTCTGACAAACGAACGATTTAAATCGCATAACGTCAGATTTATTTTATGATGTTCTGAAACTCTTGTGTTTTGCTTGCGATCTGTCATAGCTTCTTACAACTATTCTAGTTCACTTGCGCATACTTTTGCAATTCGAAGTCGTCCAACTTCTTGCGATTGCGATTTACAAAACACCTATTATGCAATTTCAAATTAGAATCGCGATTGTCAGAGCATGTCTGATAATTAGAACATAAATTCTATGAGAACTTTTTAAAATTTAAGACTGATTCTCAAATTATTTACAAAGTTGCAACTTGTACTTTGCTCTCAAGGTTTACATGGGCAGACAACTAGCCGAAAGGACGGATGTACATCGCTAGTAGTGCTTGGATACTATCGATATTTATCGATAGTTCAGATTTCGCTATCGATATACCGATATTACTATCGACTGAATGTTTTTACTTGTGCAGTAAAACTTGAATTATTTTTTTATATGGCTACAGTTCGTTGTTTTTATCAATTTATTGAATATTTGAGACGTTGTTTTAGATGGCAGTTTTTTAAAAATTGATAAGTACCTTTCTGAAGGAACCGAAGTAACAGGGACTATAAGATATTCCATTGCAACTTTAAAAAATGTTCTAAATTCTAAACCCAAAAAGGTAATCAATCTAGCGGACTTATCCTCTAATGGTCGTTCATTGTTTTGTCTTATGCCTGCAATTGCATTTGGATTTGCATTTTTTTTACAACATTACAAAAATATTTGACATTTCATTTCATAAACATGTACAAATTTTGACTTAAAGGCCTTAAATTAGCAATAAAAAGCACGGCTAAGCAATCCATACCACTTGCCATTCTTGTTGTTTGTATTCATTGCTGTAATTCAGCGCGAATTAATAATAGCAAGTAAAAATTTGCGGCAAAAAACTGTGTGTGTATAGCTGCTGCTAGATGTCTTCATAGCTGTATTTTAAATAATAAAAATATCGATATTTATATTTTTCCTATCGATATTTTCGATATTTTAAGACTATCGAAAGTTTCCCAGCACTAATCGCTAGATCATTTTAAAACGTGGTTCTGGGTTGATCAGTATACTAGAAGATGGTTTAATTTCTATCTATTACACACATTGGACTCACTTATATAATGGAATTTTCCTCAATTTTTGCTTCAAATTTGAAAGTTTAAAATAACAATTTTTCATATACACATTACTTTGGGCGATTTTGCTGGCAGTCGCGTTCTGCCACCATTTCCGTTAGTTGTTTTAACAAAGCCAATTTTTTAGAAAGGTTGTTCTGATTATACTGCATTTCAATGCGAAACTGGTTAGAAGAACTAGAAAATATTTGACACCAGTACTGTTATTTTCTTATTATTCTTTCGAAAGTGAGCGTCTTTTCAACAGACGGATAGCTAAATCGGCTTAAAATTACTCCGAAACCCAGAATTTATATACTTTATGTAGTCTTAGATGGATTTTAAAAATATTTTCACACAGAATAACAAACTTAATATGACCACTTCACAACTAGTTGTGCAGGGTATACAAATAAAAACATGAACAAATTTCATCATCCCAGGAAAAACTTTTTGATTTTTAGTAATAGGTGGTAGGTATTTCATACATTACCTAGTAAGTAGTTGTCATTACAATTGTCATTATTCTACAAAACTTCAATAAGTACTTACTAGTAATGACCTCAGCAACTACTTATTACTTCTGTTATTTTCACTACTGAATATTTGCTTACTGGTAACGTACTCAATAACTACTTATTAGGTCTTTTATCTAGTGATTTTTTGACTTCTAGTAAGTGTATTTTGTAAGTACTGAATTCTTTGGACACCTCAAACAAAAATATGTAGTTATTCAGCCGAAAAATAAGTAGTGTTTATTTTCTCCAACATTATTTGCTAACTTACCAGGAAAGTAAAGTTTTTGCTGGGATATTGAGCCGAAAGAGCTCTAAAAAATTTTTGTAACCCAATATTGAAATGATTTAAATTTCGAATCAAATTACTTTGTAAACCCTAGATTTTTTTAATAAAACTTAACCTTTTCACAATCTACTTTCAGCCGGTCGTGGTGGACGTAAATTAGACGACGTACGTGATAAATATCAAAAAGCCTGCCGTAAATTACATTTAACCCACAATGAATATGTTCTATCAATAACAGAAGCCATTGAAGTGGAAAAAGATTTTCGTAATATATTACTGCCAGGCCTATTAGAGCATCAGCAGTCGGTTCAAGAAAGTTTTATATTGTTGTGGAAGAATATTTTACAAGAAGCCAGTCAACACAGTGATTTAACCTCCGACAAATTCAAAGAAATACAAAAACGTATTGACAATGTGATAAATAGTATAAATCCCAATGAAGAATATCGGGAATTTACAGAAAAGCATAGGTAAGATATATTTTTATAAAAGTTAAATAAAAATTTTAGTCAACATTTTTCATTTTTCGAATTTATTCTATGAGCTAAATTTCAGTTATGTATTTTATAAAGCTTTTTTGTAATAGTTCTATTCCTACAATTTTTCAGAAATGACTTTATACACTACCAGACTATTATATTGTATTTTCTATAATAATAGTCTGGTAGTGTATAAAGTCATTTCTGAAAAATTGTAGGAATAGAACTATTACAAAAAAGCTTTATAAAATACATAACTGAAATTTAGCTCATAGAATAAATTCGAAAAATGAAAAATGTTGAATATAATATAAAGTTACCTTCGGAAGGAAATAATTCCCAGTTTCTATTTGTAAAAATTTTAATCTAATATAATTTAAATATTTTTAGAACCTCCCCCACCAGCCCTGTAGTATTTCAATTCGATGAATCTCTTATCGAGGACATACCCGGTAAATTGCAATCTAGTACATTGGCTGTGGATAATCTTACCGTGGACTGGTTGCGTACTAAACAATTAGAACTGGAGTTATCAGTCAAAGATTGTCAAGAAAAACAACTGAAAATGATAGAACATGTTAATGGGGGATCACCGATTATAGCCAATGGTACCATAACCTCAAATGGTAGCATAACAAATGGCATACAATCCTGCAAAGAAAATCAAAAGTAAGTTTTTCTTTTGTGTATGTTGCTGATGTTCTTATTTTAAATGATTTTTTATTTGTAGCCGCCAATCCAAGGACTTAAATGCTTTAAGATGTCAAGAAAAACAAAAACAGAAATTAGTCGATATGATTAAATTTGCCTTAAATGAAGTTGGCTGTGAAGAACTGCCTTCGGGTTGTGATGATCATCTAGATCCTAATTTTGAGCATGGCTTTAATAATGATAATCATCAGGTAAAATTCAATTTAAAATAGTTTTTACTTTGGTTCAGGTTTAATTTTAAGTAATCATTTCTTTGTCTTGTTACTGAGGTTGAGGTAGTAGTTTTTGATTTTATATCTTAATATCCAATCTATGAGAGCCATGAAGTTTTTGCATTTGAGAACACTTTTAGTTTCACTTCTTAATTAAGAATATGATCAAAAATTAAGGCATTTCATTGACAATTCAAGTATATTTAAAATCAATGCAAGATTTTTTATAAATCATAAAGACTGTGACTTATGACTAGTAATAAAACCAAACATAAATATAAACGAACTTTAACAATATATGTACCAAAATTTGTAGGTCCACAGTAAGGGTTTAGTTTTTATACGTTTTGCTTGGTATTAAGATAAAAATTTATAAATTATAAATCGGATTGAAAATCATTTTCAAATAAAAAGTCTTTAATAGAAAAAAAAACTTATACCCTTCCAGGAACTCTAAACGTTCGTTACTTTATTCTACAAGGCTAATCAAAAGTTGATTTAAGAAGAAGTTTAAAATAAAATCACTTTTGGGAAGTCTCTTGATCTACAGTGAGCGTCAAAATAAAGTGTACAGCTTGGTTTCCAATATAAAAAGTGTTAAGTTAGTTATTTCTACTTTGCCAAATTTGATCAATTTTGATCTGTGAAAGTACGTTGCTCCAAAATGTACCGAAAGAAATAAGAAATTCAACGACAAATACAGTATCTATAGTTAAGCGTAATAGGGTTGGCTTTTGTAATACGTCCTAAAACAGATGGATCAGCCTAATAGTCTCTCGATATTAACTCACCTAAACATAAGCAGCAAGCACTCTCTGAAGAAAATTCTGCAGGAAGAGTGGTCAAAATTGTCTACTGAGCTAACTTTAAAATGGTTGGAATCGATGCAAAAGAGACTAGAAGCGGTTCTAAAAGCTTAAATAAATCAAACAAAGTTTTAGCCCCTTGACTTTTCTTAGCATTTTAAAACTGTACACTTTTTTTGACTCGTTTAAAAAGGAGAAATTTTTTTTTTTTATTGCACAGTTTTTTATTGTTTTTGAAGTATTTCAAATTTTTAATTTTAAATTAGTTGCGTTCGAGAACACAAAAGTTTTTACTATTTTTTACAAAACTTAACTGCATTTTACGAAATTGCGTTCGAGTACACAAAGTGCAGTAAATGAGAACATAAATTAAGAGCGAAAAGTGACAGTTCTTGTCTGAGTATTTACAAATTTTTACTGCAGAAATTTTTGCAGTAAAATTTAGTAAATCAAAAAAACATATGTTTCAAAAGGTAAACAAACAAAAGTAACAAGTAAAAAGCATACAAATTGTGAAAAAATTGTTAAATAAAAGAAAAGTGGAAATAAAAATCAAACCAAAACAAAAAGTGAATAAATATTAATTAATTAAACTTGTTTGTGAGCATTTATTTGGCTAAATACAAACTTTTGACATTTTTTTTTTTTTTTTTGTTATGTTAATTTTTTAGAGTTGTAAAAATGTGAAGTATTTGCGTACTTAAGTAATCAATAGCAAAAAAAAATTTCATGTTCTTTTAAATAATTTAACCCGCTACAAATTAGTAAATCAAATAAAATAAAAAACAAACAAATAGGAAAGATTACATAAAATAGTTTGTTTGTATTTTGCAGAAATGTTCGTGTTATAAAAAGTATTTAATCGAGTACCGATAAGAAAACGAGTTAAGTAGTCAAAAAAGTCAATATTTTTCAACACTTCAATTATTTGCCATCAGCTGTTGCCTTTATTTTACGAATTTTTAAAAATTTTGCGTTCGCGTACTTTTTTGGACAACAGCTTTTTGTGAGAGAAAAGTTTTTAGTTTACTCATTTACTGCATTTTACTGTAAAAGTACTCAAACGGACCTATTGTTATAAAATTGTCCAAAGTTTTGTAAATGATAATAAACTTCTAAAAATTTTAATTTTTTACTTAAATATCACTTTCCATATTGTAAAACCAGTTGTACACTTTATTTTAACGCTGACAGTATAACTTTTTCACGCTTCAGACTTTTTATAACACTCAACCAATCGATTTCAGATTGATTTCATTTGTTTTTTAGCCAGCTGGCCATGTCTTGAAGACATCCTTGAGGACGCGTGTACGATCATAGAAAATCCTTAACGACGCGTAGGCGACCGTCCAAGCAAATCGTTGACGACTTTTTCTAAGTGTCCGGAAAATCTTTCACGACTATTGAGCGACATTATCGCTCATATGTCGTTAACGACCATATCTGCGACACTTTTAAAAAGCAAGAATTGGGTTAATGAACGACAATTCAAATATTTTTGTCGATCAGATTGTCTTCAACAAAATGCGATTGACGATATGTTTTTAACATTGTCGCTAATATATTCGTCAATGTAGCTTAAAGGCTCAGTTAGGCGAACGTTGCTGTACCCGTAATGTACAGCACCGTACTGTAAGCACGTTGGTGCACTTATAGAATGTTTAAAAACGTGTCATATGTTTTCCCATACATAAACAAAAAGCAACAGTATACATAAAACAAAACACACAGTGATGGGAATCAAAAATGTTAAAATGGAAACCGTTGTGCAGAAAAGGTACCACGTGATTTAAATGGTATTAAAACAGTATTTTGTGTATGTAAAAAATGTTAATATATATTGTAAATGTGCATACACCAAACAAGGTTTTGATACCATTTAAAGTCTTTTATATGTTTCACATTTCCATTGTATGTGTATATGCATTTGTTTATTTTAAACATCTAAGCATATGTATATTTGTATATTTGGAAATATGTTGTATTGTAAGTTGTTTTGTCGCAATTCCATAGATATACTGAAAAAAGTACCAAAAAAAAGAACAAAATTACCCGCATTCAATGTAACATACAAGCCGCCCATCACTGTCCTACAAATGTCACGTAACAACCGCATGAAATTCTATTTTATACAGATTGGTACGTTGCAACTACGGTACATTGCATTTCGGTAAGCTTTTGTATTGGTTTTCATATAACAAAAAGCGAACAGCTGATGGATACAGTACAGATACGGTACAGCAACGTTCGCCTTACTGAGCCTTAAAACGCGACAAAATGCATGTAAGTGCCGCTCATCTTGGCCTGATTCAAGGCTCAACCATAATATGCATAGCCTTGCTTAACCTACTTTCAAAAATTAGCAAAAAGTCTTTTAATTGTACTTAACAAAAACAAAATAAAAAAATATTTGATTCCGTACGGAATGTGCGATTAGATTCGCACCTTGCTTAAGCAAATGACAGTTTCATCAAAATTAGCAAAAAGTTTCCTTACGTTCAATATGGTTTGCCTCGTATAATTTACATGTATTCGCACATTTGCTTAAGCCAACTTAAGCACATTATGGTTAGACCTTAAGGCTTCATTGAGAACAATATAAGCCGCCATTGCATGCATTTTGTCTACAATGTGGTTTAAAACACGACAAAATGCATGCAATGGTCGCTTATGTTGTCCTAAATAAATTATTGTTTAAGGTAAATTTAAGAAAATGTTTCCAAAAAAGTCGTAAATACGATTTTAAACTCGACAAAATACACATATTGTTACCTTATTCGGCGTCATCTATGTTATATAAGCGACAAATTCTTAAATGTATTGAGGACATCGTTGACGTCATTTTAATTTGCCGAACAACGCAGACTTCCGACCCGTTATAGAAAAACAGACCAAAGTCCCAAGTAACTGATAGACTAGCCCACTACCAACTGGCCCAATGGGGCACCCAAGATTCTAGATGAAAAAAAATTGGAAGTTGCAAAAAAAAAACCTTTAATTTTTGATCATATTTCTAGACGAAATGTAGGAATATAAGCGAGTTATTAGTAACAGCAACACTTAAACATTTGTAACTTAACTATAAACGACTATCTCGATCTTATTTTTCTTCCAATTAAATCAAAAATACGCAAATCTTTCTCCCAACAAAATAAAAACAAAACTTCACCAAAAAAAAAAAAAAAAACTAACACTCATATCATATAAAAAAAAAACTAGAACTCCAATAATACTCCATCCGTAAGTATAATCAATGAACTAAGAAGACGTGGTGGTGTCCTTACATTATTACGCGGACGTCATTTCAAGCGCAAGTCCACACCACAACCTACAACACCGACAGCAGCAACCAGAGCCAAACGTCTCAACAATAAAATGAAACCACGATCCCAGAGTTTGGGTTCATTATCGGTAAATAGTCCTAATAGTTCCGCAAGATATGAGCCTATTACTAACATACCCATGCGCATGGCTGCCAGTTATGAAACGAATAATAATCAGGGTTTTCTGCATGATTCAAGTGATTTTGAAAAAGATTGTTCAATAAGATTTGTGCCTTCCAAGCTAAGACGCAGTATGAGTCACGGTTCCATTTATTTAAGAAATCCTTTTAATGAACAGGATGAGGATGATGAACTTGAGGAGAATTCTAATACTAACAAAGCTTTAAATAACAATCATATATATGCCGATTTAGATTTAAAAGATGAAAGGGAAGACACAAATGTTGTAGCAATTATTGAGGAGACTAAGGAAATTGTTATTAAAATCGAGTCCCCGGCAAGTGTGGCGTCAGAAAGTCATTTTTGTCAAAATCAAGTTGTTATAGAAATAAATAAAGTAGATGATAACCAAGAAACGAAGACAAAAATTGATAAAGAAAGCGTAGCCGTACTTGAAACTAAGACAGAAAACACTCCGTCCGAAATACCCGAGGTAATGCAAAATTCCATTGATGCTCATTTAGACAAGATCGACGAACTGAATCGTACTTTGGATAATCGCTTAAAACGTAATATATCTTCGCAAATAACTGATTTAGATGCCATAGAATCTGCCGAAATAGTGGATGTTTTACAGCGGGCTATATGCCTAAACGAAAATACTAACAAACGTTATTCCACCTCTAGTTCGGATAAGGAGGTACAAATTAATACTACCAACCAGAATGATAAACACAAAAAGAGATCACTTTCGTTCTCTCAAAAATCCATTAATGCCATTCTATGTAACATTAAAGAGTTTTCCAAAAGTCCTTTAACCAAAATGCATATCACAATGCAGGACAAAGATAAAGATTCCAATGCGGATATTAATGAAACTAACCACTTCAATTCACACAGTAGCAAACAGATAAGTGAAACTAGGCAAACAGAAATAACAAACAATACATCAAACTTATTAGCTAAATCACAGCCACCAGCGCCGTCCTCTACGCCGGTACCAGATATTAAAACAAATTGTACTCATTTCCAAACAACACAATCCACTCCCACTTCCCATAAGGATAATATCACACAAATTACTGCCATTAATAGACAGAAACTTAATTCATTGGAAAGTTCTGTCAATCATTCAACTGCCACTACAAATCCGTCCAAGGATACACACATAATTACCTCAAAGCTTAAATTTAAAGTGCCAAAAATACAAAAGAAATCAAAAGCCATACGCCAAACATTCCGTACCAAATTTTTACATTTTCAATTGAGAAAAGGAAAACTTTGCAAAACCTGCACGAAACGCCGGCGCATACATCCGAGTAAAAGTGTTTTTGATTTTTCCAAAGAATTCCATATAAATACTGCCAACGATCACAACAACGAAGACAATGAAGAGTTCTGTACATGTCCCTTAGATCATCCTTCCTATCCGCCACCCTCAAGTAAACGCATTAACATTTCTTCATCCCACATAACAAACAGTTTCGATGATGAGGATGATGGCGAGACAAGTGATGATGTTCTCTCAATTAAGGATCATTGCTATTGTGTACCGAGTTTGGCAATGAGTGTGAGTAAACTGTCATCTTAAGAGCAAAATAAGAGGTGGTCTTATAATTCCTCTTTATTTCTTACTCTCTTTCTCTCTCACTGTCTTTATTTGTAGTAATATTTTTGATCTATAATTTAAAGCACATTTAGAATATCACTTGAATCCTGTATAGCAAATAATTTGCGTTATTTTATAAGAAGTATCTTAATTATTTTAAGTAAAATTTTGCTTTCGCAATTTAGCTTTTGAAATAAGTGTTTTAATAAGCATGTAAATTTTTTTATTTAAGTTTTTATTATTTTTTTATATTTAATTTTTTTTTTTTATAATTATTAATTTGTTATTTTGCATGGATTTCTTTTAATATCTATTTTGGTATTTTTAAGAAAATTTTTTTTCCTTTTGGCTTAAAACGTTGAATAATTTGCTAATTTTTTTTCTTATTTTACTAACTGCCTGTTTTTACAAAATGAAAACAAGAAAACAAAAACAAATGTTCCTTTTTTATTGTTGTTTTCAATATAATTTCTCACTCACTCACTTGATTTAATTTTGCAAAAACAGGCAGTAAACCTCTTAAAAATACTTGGCAATATAAAAGGTTTGTTTCTTAACTTTTCTCGTAAAGTTCGGTAAAATTAGAATAAAATGAAATTTTACTCACTCAGAGGAAACAAAATACAAAAGTACGGGAACAGCGAAAAAAAAGTTCTCACAAATAAAAACGGCAGACCAAGGCGAATTCACTAGAAGGTGAGGTCAACTCTAGAACAACGCTGCGTTGGTTGTCCGATTGTCAAAAATATTTTTAGGCTAGATTACACTATCTTACAAGTCTTACGTATTCCATAATACTTTCTGAGATAGGAAGCTAATGAGTTTTGTTGTGACGGTCAAAAATTCTAATTTAACATGACAGTTTGTGCTCACACCACCACACAAAGTTTAAACACTCCCACATAAAATAAAATGCAACCCTGATCCAATGAAAATTATTATTGTTTAGAAATTTTTCAAAAAACTATGAAGTTGTATGGGATTTCAAACTTTTTCCATAATACTTATCATTTTCGTGACATATTGCATTCACACTATCACACGCTGTCATATTACTTGAGTTTTTGACATGTATTAATGCAAAGTATAATCGTGTAATCTAGCCTTAAACAAAGATGTTTTTAACATAAAAAACTGCAGTAAAATGTTTGTTTGTAAACAAACATCGACAACCCGACTACCAAAAAACTATTGTTCACTCTATTCTACCTTCTATCGACTTTATTTTATATTTTAATGTAAAAAAAAAACAATATCAAGGCGAATTTACTTTTCAGGTGGCGTTGAAAACACAGCTTAAATACTTTTTTTCTTACTAAGTCCAAAAAAAACTACCAATCACTGATGGGATTTGTGCTACAATTGTACAAAACTTTATTGGTACAGTAGTACAATTAAAAAAAGTGGATTAGCTCACTTGTTTTCTTTTTAACAATAAAATTTCTTATTACTTATCTCCAACCCTGCCCAGAACTAGCAAAAATTGCATAATATTTAATTTGGATGCCATCCCGTACTTTTTTGGTAAAGTTCGGTAAAATGAGAGTAAACAAAAATTTCTCTCAATAATAGACAAAAAAATTTTTTTTTACAAAAGTACGGGAACAAAAAAAACCAAATTTCTACCCCAAAAGAAAACGTTATTATGAAATATGTTCAAATAAATAATAAAATATTCTACTGTTTTTAATTATTAATTGTACTTGCTTGTAGTTCTTTATTGTTTATTTTTTGATACAGCTGATTGTTTTACAATATTCCCAAAAAAGTACGGTTTAAATCCTGCAAGAAGAAGAAAAAGAATATTTTTCTCTTAAAAGCTCTCTCTCTCTCTCTCGACCAAACTTATGTTCATGATGTTACACTAATAGGACCAGTCCAAACACGCGTGTGAAGAGAAGCCCACAAGGGGCCAGGACTAGTCCAAAACTAACCCAAACGTATGGAAAAAACATGGTCTATTTAACATTACGATGTCCTAGGAGAGGACCATATAACCCACCTTTGGACCTCTTAGGAGTAGTTTTAAAACTACTCCATGGTATACTCAATAGGATTAGTTTTGAAGTCGTTTAAAAACGAAAGCATGTCGTTAAAAAACGAAGACATGTCGTCTCACTACAAACACATTTTAACAATGACATGGTCCATGCTCGCATTACATCGGACCAGTCCATGGAGTAGTCCATTTTATCAAAATGGATCAGGTGGTCCATATTTATTTGCAGGGATATTATGTACATACATACATAAGTATATATCTACTCGTATCCCTCTACAAAGAATCCCTGCAAATAATAGGACCAGTCCAAACACGCGTGTAAAGAGTAGTCCACAAGGGACCAGGACTAGTCCAAAAGTAACCCAAACGTATGGAAAAAACCTGGTCTATTTAACATTACGATGTCCAAGGAGAGGACCATATAACCCACCTTTGGACCACTCAGGAGTAGTTTTAAAACTACTCCATGGTATACTCGAGAGGATTAGTTTTGAAGGCGTTTAAAAACGAAAGCATGTCGTTAAAAAACGATGGCATGTCGTCTCACTACAAACACTTTTTAACAATGAAATGGTCCATGCTTGCATTGCATCGGACCAGTCCATGGAGAAGTCTACTTTATCAAAATGGATCAGGTGGTCCAATTTTATTTGCAGGGATGTTTCAAGTGTTCTTCTGTATTTTGTATACCCACACCACAATAGTAAAGAGGGTATTATTCGTCTGTGCTGGTGTGTGTAACACTAGAAAATATTGGTCCAAGACTCAACTTTTAGTATACCGATCGACTCAATATCTCTTTCTGTCCATGTAACCTTGTGGTCAAAGTACAAATCGCAATTTTTACGGCAATTTGATGAAATTTTGTAAATAGGTTTGAATTCATAAGCATGCAGCCTACTGAAAATGGTGAGAATCGGTCCATAATTTCAAATGGCCCCATACAAACTTCTTTCCGGAGTAGCGTTTGTAAGCCATCTTATTAAACTGATATTTAGATTCAATTTGGACCAGACGTTCAATGTAATGCTTAATTTTTTTTAATATCACTGAAGTGTATGCCAATTAATGCACTTCTTTTGCATTACATTTTCAGGGTTCTAATTTATTTCGAAAAGATTAACCTTAAAGCTTCGTTCACAATCAAAAAAACAATTTCGTTTTTTCTTCTATCTTTTTTCTTCCCAAAATATTTCATATATTTTCCTTTCATTTTTAGAACAAAAATGTAACCATGGTAGAATAAACAGGTGGCAGCACTACGCCAGATGACGATTTTTTGCTCTTGCATTGTTTCTCTAGGTTTATGTCAAAGTTTTGTTTATGTTTACAAAAATTCCACGTTTTGTGCTGTGATTATTGTATTTTATTAAAGTTTTTGATAATTTTAAATTAAAATAAATAAGATATGGACCATAATTAAATAAAAATTGGTTAAAAGTGTATTTATTTCATCACGTTAAGCGGCACGCTTTGATTTTAGTTTAAAGTATTTTTTGACGTAAACGGTGATATAATTTCCATTTTTGTTGTAATGTTGTATTTGTTGCCGTAACGATGCCACCTGCTTATTCCACCATGAATGTAACTAAAATTTTTTTAAAAATGTAACTAAAGTTGAGTCAACTAGAACTTCAGCAACAATTTGTATGAAATTGTTTCTGACGTTTAAAATAATTTTATTTAGTTTTGAATGAAAATTTTAACAAAATGTTTACAAAAATAAAAATAAATGCATAATTTTGTTGTGGCCAAAATAAATTGTTGCTCTATTATGAACACCAAGTGAAAATGTTTTTCTGATTGTGAACGAAGCTTAAAAATTTTATAGTTGTTGATAATATGTGAAATCGGGAGGAGTAAAATTAAAATGAATAGCTAATTAGAATATATTTAAAAAAAATGTATTATTCGATTCTTCTGGAAGCCATAAAATGTTCAATATTTCAATTTATTTTCGCTCTGCACACCTCATAACTCATAAAGAACTCAATTTGTATGACATTTTGAAAAGTAAACCACATACAACACAAATAGAACTCATTTTGCACATTAAGAGTTTTGAGGAAAAGTGTTTTTTATTTATGTATGTATTGTTGTACAAAAAGAACAATATTAAGTGTTCGATACTAAAACCAATTATGACCGGATTTACATCTATGCAATTAACGCCGAGTTTTTTTCTATTTTCTTTTAACGTAGTTTCTACGAAACTCTTTTCACATTTACATTTAAATTTTTTCAAGGTATTTTTCAACTTTTTCAACACCGTTTTCTTCCCTACACCTCTTGCTAACAAACAAAAAGTTGCATGTGAAAGTTGCGGCAAGTTGCGGCGTTAATTGCATAATGTAAATATGGTCTATGAATAAATTGTTATTATAAAAAATGTTGTAAAATATAATAACCAGCTTTGAAAAAAAAAATTTTAAGTTTTTTCTTTAATTATAAAAATTGGACCCAGTATTTGAATTATTGTTTGGCACAAGCCTAGTGCCGATCTGTAAGAATTAAGAATCTTATTTTACTATAACTTATACGCATTTGGTTAAATTACGAACATTTTGATTATAAATAATTTCAGATTTAACTTTAATTTATTAACCATAAATGTAAATATTTATTTGAAAGTCAGCGAAATTCTATTCGCCCTTTTTAAAAACACTTTTGTATCAAAAATCATCCCTATTATGTAAGTCGTTGTCGAAGTCGACGTCAATTTTACTCTGGTGACACATCAAGTCCACGACTTCATTACTTCGACGTTAGTTTGGTATTAAAAAAGAGTTTTGTGTCGATGTCGACTATTTATCGAAAATCTGACAAAAAAATAATCCCATCGATTTGGACTTTCATAATATGGGAGAATATAGCCGAGAATCAATGACAGTTAATATAAAAAATTACAGCAGAACTTTAAAATTGATTATTAAACTGTATTTATTTGCGAACATTTTAAAGTGTAAAAAAAAATATTCTTAAGTGTAAAACAAGTCATTAGTAAATAAAAGAATACGACCCTAATAAAAACTTGAAACTACGCCAACATTTTGAGCATAAAATTAAATGAGATCGGCTAAATAAATTTTCAGACGTAAAACCATAAAAACGTTTTTTTTTTTATAGTTCACACTCCTCAAATCACAACAGAAAATCGAATGCAAATAAATTCAACTTGAACTTGTTGAAAATTTTAAATGTTACAAGTTCAACCGGAAATAATTAATAAAATTGAATAAGAGAACTAAGAGAAATAGATTTATTTTAAATATCGATCTCTTAATTTAAGTTTTGCTACTCATTAAAATTTCGTAAATGAAATAGTTTTGTTGTTGTTTTCAATCAAAGCAAAAAAAATAATAATTTTTCTCTGCTAAAACAGTTGTTTTGCAGCAGTTGTTTCTCAAAGTTGCCTCCTTAAAAAAATGAAAAGCGAAAGACAAAATTAAGAAAACCGCGTGAAAATTATTATTTCTATACTAATTTATACAATAAAAAAAAAAATAAAAATAAATTATTATGTGAATTAAATAAATTAACGAAAGAAAAGTACGGTTTTTAGTGCATTTTCTATTAAACAAAAAGTAGCATTTATTTTTAGAGAAAGTTTTAAAAGTGTTTGAAAAGAAAATTCAAAAAATGAGCTCTTCCGCCCGAAGTAGTTGTAGTTCCCATGCTACACATGTGCCCATGTATTTCTTTAACAATAACAATTCCAAAGGGCCACCAAAACCACCGGCTCGCAAGCGTCGGCCAAAATCTATCTTCAATGTAAGTTTATAAAGGAAAATGATAAAAATATTTCTCGAATGCATTTTTCGTATATCAAATATGACGCAGTGTTGTTTAGTGTGTTCAAGATTTCCAAAATCCATAAAATAAAAAAAAAACAAACTTTTGATTTTACTTTATAAATATTACATATTATATTATTTAAAAATTATTTATGGGTTGCTCCCACAAGTAATCAAAAAAATAATTTAAAATCCCACACATTTCCTTAAAATAAATTTGTTGTTTCACTCGGTATCCGGTAAAATTTCGAATACATTTTGTTATTCCAAAATTTAAATATTAAACTTTGAGTAAAAACATTTGAGGAGAGAAAAACCTGGCCTTAAATCCGAAATAAAAATAGTTTTTTGAACAAATCTAGTTTACGAAGTTGATTTATCGATGTCCGTCTGTCCGTGTGTATGTTGAAATGGGTTCTTTAAAGGACTCAGAATTAATATACTTCGTAAAAGTTTCGCATTCAAATTCAGCCAGATCGGTCCATAAATGACTGAGATATGAGCAAAACACTACGCCTCTAATTTCACCCATTAATCTCTTGTTGTTGATGTTTTTTTATTTCTGTTTTTCTTTACATCTGGAGAACTGCAAGAGCCAAAGTTTTCAAATGGGGTACAAGTATCTTGGTTATCAATTGACTACCTCTATAAAAAAGGGACTAGACAAGTGGGCGTGGTACTTGTCATACAAAAACATAATACATTTACTTATATCTTGAGAACGGAAAGAGCCAAAGTTTCCAAATTAGGTACAAACATCGCGGTTATCAACACGCAACAACCACTAAAATATGGGCGGGATTGAAGAAGTGGGCGTGGCACAAAATTGTTTTTTATATCTAAAGAAAGGTAATAGGAATATTGTACAAATTTGGTACACATAGCTGGATTATTAAAACATAACATCTCTAAAATATGGGCGGGATGAAATAAGTGGGCGTGGCACCTCCCGTACAAAAACACTATAGATTTCTATATATCTATAGAACTGCAGGAGCCAAAGTTTCCAAATTAGGTACACTTATCTAAGCTATAGATACACAACATCCGACAAAATGTGGGCGCGATTGGAGAAATGGGCGTGGCACATCTCTTACAAAGACATATTACAATTTTTGTATATCTAGAGAACGGCAAGTGCCAAAGTTTCCAAATTAGGTTAAAGCATCTTGGTTATCAATACACAACATCCGATAAAATGTAAGCGGGATTTGTGAAGTGGGTGGGGCACAAAATATATTTATTTATATCTAAAAAACTTCATATAACTTTCTGTTATTATCGCACCATTGTGAAGGTTATATAAGATTCGGCAAAGGCCTGGTTTTGAGATGTGGATTAAGTTTAAACTTAACGTTTAACGGAGTTTTGAGGACGTATGACGTATGAACGAGAACCTTTTTACCAAACATAACCAATTTACTGTCACTTGTCAATAAAATATTCTTCTACATTTAGACAGGCGAATTAAGATATTTCTTTGCGAACTTAATGCGCTGGGCGATTATTTTTTTTTTTAAAGGACGGAATTTTCTTGGACTGCACGCTTTTAAATTTTGTTCTCTGAGACATGTGCGAACTGTTTGTACTGTCGTAGTTACATGCGCTGCAGTGTTTTTTACGATCCATTTTATTTTAAATGTGTATTAGGTTTTTTAAACTTTATGATCGAAATAATAAAAGTCAAATCTTTAACACACGTATATTATATACATATTATGTCCTGTGGTTCCTAGTAGAAACAAAGGGCCGCAAACACGTGCCTTTCATTAAAGCAATTTGGCAAAATATAACTGTTTGTATAAAAAATGTGTTAAGTATATACAGACCTAACAAATATTTGACAAAAAAAAAACCATGAAAAAAACGTGACCCTTAAATCAATCAAACCTAAGCTTTATTTCTGACAATTTTTATTGATATACATTAATTACTTTGTGAGAAGATAATTGTAAAATATAATTTAATAACTGTTAACTGATTTTCTATCTAGCAAACGTTTTGCAATTCTTTAATAAAACTAGTGGTTACGTGGAGGACGTCAAATATTTGATAGGTGTGAACATAGCTTCAGTGGTACTATTTTATATTTCGGCATTTTTTTGACATCTTTACTTTAAATTGCAAAAAGAAATTACAATAACAATTCCAAGAGAAGTGTACAACATTGTCAATATAGGGGATATACTAAGCAAATGTTTTAAATATCAACATTTGAATAAATACCCACAGAAAGTATTTGTTTTTGGAAAAATAAAAAAGTTTCATAGTGGTGCTATTATTTTTCCCCAGCTGTATGTACTTATATGCTATTTAAATTGGGTTAGTCTTGCCAATTAAAAACATGTTATTGATGCCATAAAATTTTTTTTTCTCTAAAACATTTAGCATGATTATTTTTTCGTTTTTTTTTTAATAATTTTTGTGTACAATTTTGTTTTTTTTTTAACAAATATTAAAGTATTTGTAGTTCTTGTGAATTAAAATATTTATTTATTCTATCTTATCTGTTTTTTTTTTATCCTAGTTGTCCACATCTACCAATCGTCCCCTGTATGAAGAGGAATGGTTCCATGGTGTTTTACCACGTGAAGAAGTCGTGCGTTTACTCAACAATGAAGGTGATTTCTTGGTACGTGAAACAATTCGCAACGAAGAAAGTCAAATTGTTTTAAGTGTCTGCTGGAATGGTCATAAACATTTTATAGTTCAGACTACAGTGGATGGACACTTTAGATTTGAGGGTCCACCATTTCCCAGCATACAAGAACTGATTTTACATCAATATCAATCGGAATTACCGGTAACAGTGAAATCAGGAGCCATTTTAAGAAGGCCAATCTGTCGAGAAATTTGGGAGTTAAGTAACGATGATGTTGTTTTATTGGAGAAAATAGGCCGGGTATGTTGCGGTGTTTTAAAATTTTAAGAAATAATATTAATGTTTTGTTTTTATTTTTCTTTAGGGTAACTTTGGTGATGTTTATAAGGCGAAATTAAAATCCAGCAATTTGGATGTTGCCGTCAAAACGTGTCGCATGACTTTGCCCGATGAACAAAAACGTAAATTCTTGCAAGAAGGTCGTATTTTAAAACAATACGATCATCCCAATATCGTTAAATTAATTGGTATTTGTGTTCAAAAGCAGCCTATTATGATCGTTATGGAATTAGTGCCGGGTAAATTCAACAATATGCATTGATTAGAAATTAGATTTTTTATAAATTTTTTTGTTTTTTTAATTTTTTTAGGTGGCTCGTTGTTAAATTACTTACGTAAAAATACAAATAATTTAACTACTCTGCAACAAATGGGCATGTGCCGTGATACAGCTGCTGGTAAGTTTAAACTGAAATAATACATGCATACATATATATTCTTAAGATTGGCAAGTAGGTTAGTTATACAAGAAATATACTAAATTTGTTCACTTGATCACAACAGGACGTTTTTTTTTCAATATTTATGCGTTTTAATCGATCCATAATTTCATATAGCCCCAATGCAAGCTGCTTTCTGGAATAGGGTCTTTGTGCCCACTTTCACAGCAATTTTAATGAAATTTAAAACAAAGATGGTTCCATATTTATATGGACACATAAGCTATGCATTTTTTTATAAATAGGACCACGAGGGGAGATATGAGGCAATTTTTGCCTCTCTGAAATTATCTAATAAATGAGAAATTGAGAAAATTAAAACTTAAATTATGAAATTTTAATTTGAAATTGAGAAAATTCCAAATGAAATTGTCAAGGCGAATTCATGTAAACGGTGGTGTCGATACTACAACAAGTAACAACACCAAAAACACAACAATGTATTTTGTTGCTGCTTTCGTTGGCCGATATGTCAAAAACACAAGTAACTTTTGACATTCCTCTCTCTAATTTTAAAAAAAAGTAGCACAGCTGTGCTTTCAACGCCACCTGAAAAATGAATTCGCCTTGGAAATTGTGAAATTTTAATTTATAAAATTTTGTCGAAGAAACATGGTTGGTCTCGAGTTGGGCAGTGCTTAGTGCAGTCAATTCCTACATCCCGTGGTCCAAACATACACTTAATAAGTGCAATTAGTACATCAGGCATTTTTCAAATGGACACCCGAAGGGGATCGTTTGATGCTGTCAGCGCAAATGAATGGGTCAGAAGCGTTTTTCGTAGGCGGGAAGAGTTAGAGAATGAATTATCAGAACTCGTATTGGTATGTGACAATGCCTCCAGGTCACAGTGTGCTACAAATTATTTTTGACAACTCTCCAGCTCCACTCCTGCGATTGAGTCCCTATTCACAGATGCTTAACCCCATTGATAATATTAAGTCAAAAATAAAAAGTACAGTGAAAACAAAGCTAAATGTACCGAACGTTATACTCCCCAAAATATAAGAGCAGAGGCTTGCCATTTTAGAAGAGGTTATTAAGCTTCTAAGACAGTGGTGTCAATTATGATTGTATTGGTGAGATTACTCTTATCTCTTTCATTCCCAGCGGGAGAAATGTGCGGTTGCGAGGCCTTATCAATGATACATATTTTCAAAAGAAAATAAAAATAAAACAAAACAGAAACAATGATAATAAACAAAATTTTGACATCCAACAATGATAAAGCTAAAAAAAAGTTATCAGCAGGGCTTTTAAGACCACCTGTAATAAATTCGCCTTGCACAACATATAGTAGCTCACAGGTTATTTGATGCAGCAAAAAAGATATTTAATTTTAAAATATTTCTCCTTGTAATTTCAAAAGATTTTGTTATTCGTGCTTAATTCCCAGTTTTTATTCTTGATAAAAACACTTGAAATTTATTGTTGATGGGATAAGCTATTCCTATGCATTTCACTGGTTGCTTAGGCCAGATCATCAGGAAACTTCATCCATAAAGATTTTAGAAAAACTAAAGATATTAAACCAAATAAAACTGTTAAACGTATACGACTTATAGCAACAGTTTTACTTGTAACAATATCAAAGCTTTAACAAAACACATCAACAATAAAAAAGTGAGTTTATCTCATCTTACATTCCCCCCTACAACTTGTTTAACCTGAACATTTGGTTAGTTTAAATACAAAAGAAACAATTTTTGCAAAAAGTCTACTTATTAATTCACTTAAAAGCTGCTTGAAGAAATTTTCGAAAAGATGAGCCAGGCTCCAGCTTATTTTAACCCGAATCTTTATATTTATTTATATTAATATTATATCTGTTTAGAGGCCTCAAAACAGGCCTTGCGATAGTTGTGGTATTTCCCGCTGAATGAGAGTTTTTTTCAGAAAACAATTATAGTTTACGCTCGCAAAATAAAAGAGCGTAAGCGTACATGTGAGTTTTGTTTCCACAATTGTGTATGACGCTGACATCCACTGTTGCCAATTTAGAGATTTTCCCGCTAAATCTAGCGTTTTTGAAATGCCAATCGCGGGAAAAAATACGTTTTAGCGGTAAGCGGGAAATCTAGCGATTTTCAAACATCTCTCAGCGGCTGATTTTCGCCACAAAAACCTTTCTCAAATTTTAAATTTACAGATTTAATACTTTTTCTTATTAAGCTTTTTTGTTTTTCTGGTTTAAAACTAGTTGATTATGTTCACGGTTTTACTTACTTTTGTAGTTTTAGCTAACTACGATTATATTGTTAGGGCTATATGTGACAATACACAACTTTAAGCCTACTAAAAATTGTTAAACAACAGGTAAGGTATTGATCTAAATTATCTCGATAGATCCCAAGCAATATAATTCACTTACTCTCAACTAACTAATTTGATCTCATTGCTTAAAACGGCAAATAATTGCCAAACATAGCGTAAGTGTTATAGACTTTTTTGCGTTTTAATAACTGAATTGTTATACATACCCTCCACCACAACAAGTTGTGATAAGGGTATACTAAGTTTGTCATTCCGGGTGAAACTGTTTAAGTATTCATCTAAGACCCCATAAAGTACATAAACTATGGGTCCTTGAGTAATTCTATTCAAGGTCACTTTCGAACGACTCAAAAAACGATAAATATTGGTATCAAATTGTTTCTAGTTCTCCTAAACAGTTTGGGATTGAAATCCAGCAAAATCGGTATAGTAGGAAAATAGTTATGAATCAAAATGTGAAACAACCACTCCAAAAATTTATCATTTTGTTACAAAAACTAGCATAACTAATGGCGGAATGCACATATTAATACAAGATTTTGCACAAATTCGTTCTATATTTCGTGAAGATCGGTCCATAACCAACGAAAGGCCCAATATAAAACCCACTCTCAAAAAACCTTTGGTACGGCTAAAACCGTAAAGACCATAGGCCCCATATAAAGCCCACTCCCGGAAAACAGCTAAGTACACCTAAAACCGTAATAAATTACGCTGTCAACTTTCGTGCCGATCGGTTCATAACTACTGGCACCTTATAAAGCCTTTTCTTGGAAAAAACTTTAGTACGCGTGAAACTGCAACGGTGCATGGTATCAAAGATTCGGCACACCCTAAAGCTTTTTTTTTTTTTTTGTTTGGGAAAAAATAGCTTGGGAGGTTGAAAAGCTGAGTATGTAACGTTATTTAAGAAAAAGCAACCTATATCTATTTAATATTTAATTTAGCGGTTTTTAGCGGTTTTGAAGTCCGATTTTGCGGGAAGTGTTCAAAAATAGTTGGCAACAGTGCTGACATCCCTGTTCTAAGACATGTATAACTAGTAGAGGTCTGCAACGAGTAACTATTTTCTTCACATGTGAAACTCGCTGTCGAATATAGTATTTATTTCTATGGCATTTTGACAAAACATCTTAAGTCGGTCAAATAATCATTTTTATTAAATAATAAAATAAACCGAAATTTAAGAAAAATTTCGTTTATAATACAAAATTTTAAAATCGTAAACAAAAATAGTTTTTGAAGGAAAATTCGTATAATTTACAGCATTTTTTTCAACTTTTTAAATTTGACTTAAGATGTTTTGTCAAAAGGCCACAGATTTGTTCTCTTGCTTAACGCGCAAAAAGTGAAGAGAAGGATTGTTGTTTTTATAAATACTAACATACAGCAGCCGAAGATGAAATATGTTCCGAAAAAAAGGAACATATTAAAATGGGTACAACGAAAAAGAAGTACCTATAAAATTATGGTCACTTCATGTGGTACTTGTAGTAAAGCTGAAATTTGTGTAATTACCAAAAAATTAGACAAAAATTTATTTCTTAAGACTAGATAATTAGAAATTTTTTTAATGTAATTTAGCCTAAATATTCTTTCATATACAAGTAAATATTATTGCAAATAAATTTCACTTTTAAATATTTATAAATAAATAAAAATCTAAATGATCTAAATAAATAAAGTTATGTAGGTATTAACATATCTCATTTACCTGTTTCCATTTTTTTTTTATTAAACTTAACAGTTAAAAAAGATAATATTTTTTGTTTTTAATCTTTGCAAAACTTCACGTGGTACTGATGGTACCTGGTGAAGTTTGACTGTCGCATGCAGTGATGTTAGATGTTTTTTTCGAAATATCGTCAAAATTTAAAAAAAAAAATCGTCAAAATCGTCAGTAGTTTTGAAAAAAACCGTCAAAAAATCGTCATATAAAAAAATCGTTTTTTTATAAACACGGATATATCACTCTATTAAAACATAAAAAAATATTAAGTATAAAATCATACAAAACCAAAAAATATAGAATTTTTAATACTTAAGACGATTTGGTGCGGCTTTGATATTGCTCTCCGGAGATTTTCGTCCAACAATTCCCGTCATCCCCAAATCTTCTGCTGCAGATGAACTTAACGCCTGCCTGAAATCGTCGTCTTTGTGGAGGCATGTCCATAAGTTGCAATTGACCGCAAACATTAGAGTCGTGTTGCAGAACGACCCATCGGCTGCTGAATTCTCGAGACAACTGCTGGAGCTTGGCAACGGCCAAATTCCTATTGATGTTTCGAATGGATTGATATCGTTCCCTGAAAATTTTTGTGAATTCACATCGTCCAAGGAGAAGCTCATCAGCAAAGTGTTCCCCGACATTGCACAAAACTACAAAAATCTCGATTGGATTGGTGAACGGGCAATAATAGCAGCGAAGAATAAGGACGTCGATAACTTAAACTTAATTATTCAAAGTCAAATCGCAGGACAACTACATATAGGGTTCCCAACTTTTTTGTTGCAATTAAAGTACATTGATTATTAAAGGTTAAGAAAAAAAGTACACAGTATAAATATAAAGTCCAATTAATTTCTTTTTATTGTTATATTTAAAAATGTTGTTTATTGCTTTTCGCAAGTTTTATCAAACAATTACACGGTGCTAGAATTTGGCAACCGGCGCTTAAACCCTTTTCGGGTACGCTGAATCCAATACCGGTTCAAAAACGGTTCAGTTTATTGAAATTACATACTAAAAAAAACGAAAATCCGCAATAAAATTTCCTTTAAACGTTAAATTTTTTTTTAACATGCGCTGTCGTTTTAGAAACATATTTTTTTTTTTTTTGCAACAAAAATAATTTTTAATCAACATTTCGAAATTTTTGTTTGTTAAAAATCTATTAAAAATTACAGCTATAAATGATTAAAATCGGTTAACAACTTTTGATTTTATTAACAAAAGTCAAAAAGTTTTAATTAATTTAAAAATTTCATAAATCGCAATATTTGTATCGGAGCCCCCTTAAGAAGTGGTGATAAGGGGCAAGTATGTCTCGAAAAATTGTTAAGGAGACTCCTTGGCTGTTATGGTACGTTCGTCAACACCTAAGTGGCTCTACATTCAAAATCGTCAATCGTCATTTTGGTAAATTTAGCAAAAAAAATCGGCAAAATGACGTAAAATCGTCACATCTGACATCCCTGGTCGCATGATACTCGACCGTTCGTTTTATGAATGGTCAAGTGAGAGAGAAAAACGAACAAGTGGTTAGCAAGCACAAACAAAGTCGAGTAACAACCAATAGTTACTCGCTAATTTTGTTGTTCTCAAAAACATGTACCATGTTTTTTATTATAGTTCGAGTAAGTGTTCATGCTTTGCTAGATTAGGGTTACCATACGTACTGTTTTTAGCAGTACATGTACTGATTTTTGTCAATTGTACTGTTTTATGCACAACACCCAAAACAGTACGCAAATGTACTGTTTTTTACACATTTTTTACTGTTTTCATACTAATTTTTTGGTTTAGTCTCCAAAAAACAATGGTATTAAGAAAAACCGAGTTTAAGTAATACACATTTGGGCATTTTTAACGGTATGTTATCAAGCTATATTGTCATAATAATTAAGAAATTGTTGCTGTGTTGCAAAAAAAAAGTTGTTAAATAATTAGAATTTTTTAACTACGTCTATTGTTTTGTCAAAAAATACACAGATTAAATTAGGGGTTGCTCAAATCATTCATATTTTTTCGTGGTATTATTTTAAGACATATGACAACCTTTAAATCCCTCATTAGTATTTCCCTTTATCAGGATATTAACAGTGCATAAATTTAACACACCTGAAAAAAATTCATTTATTTATTTAGTATTTTAGTATTTTTAGTATTTTATTTAATTATTTTCCAATACAACAAGATTTATAATGGAATTAATTTTATATTGATAAAATATTTTCAGATTTTGTGAAAAAAAAAATAAACCAATAAACCCAACATTTTTTTGAGCTTAGCCTTCCTTTGGACAGCAATGAGGTATATTGTATGTACAGAAAAATTTACAATTATTAGACACCAGCAGAATGTTATGGCATTTTCTGGCCCGCTACGGCCTTCGTCAGCATTGTTTGTGTCACACTGGAAGGAAATAATTCCCAGTTTCTATTTGTTAAAATTAATTGAAGAAAGACACAAATATTTTCTGAAATTTATACGATAGTTCCACACTATGTGTGTGGTGAAAATTTCTTTAAATACAAACATGCTTTAAGAAAATTCTACTAACTCAATCAATGAGTAGCTTTTTTTAAGTTAAATATAAACTTAAATATTTAAACGTTTTACATTGGAAAATAATACTATGGCCAAATGCTTTGTTTGTGATATATGATTTATAAACGCAAATGGTGTCATTTTGTATATGAAATGCCATTAAATGTAAATCTTTCCTTTGATATAAAATGTATTTTATTCGACCTTTGATGTTATACTTTTAAAGTGTATTTCTTTATGTTATTGTTGTTCAAGAGTTGTAAATATTAAATAAATAGTTATGCTTTCGTAAAAATGTACTGTTTTTTTCTTGATTGTACTGTTTTTTCATAACCAATGTACGGTTTTTCCGAATTCAAAATCTGGCTACCCTATGCTAGATCATATGTAATTTTTAAGTACAAACCCAGTAAAAAACGTGCTCCAAAAAGAGCAGGTTTTTTGTATGAATTCATACCTCAAACCGCTTCAAACCTGCTGATGGGATGCCTGATTTTTGTATGGGGTGTTCCCGGTTTGGAGGACTATTTTCTGCTGACAATAAGCGCTTCTTTTAACTGTTTGCAGAGTGCTTTTTTAAGGGGTAACTATATTAACATATTCATTAATGTTTTGATTTTACTTGTTTAAATGCCTTATTTCAATCATTTTCGTAAACCATAATAGATTTTTTTTTTCGCTTAAAACCTCTCTTCGTTGTCAGCACTAAAATAGCAGCTTTTTTGTATGTTTTATTCGTTATCATTTACTGCTTTATAAGAGCTCTCTAATTGAAGCGCTTGAGTATGCGCTTTTTCTCTGTAGTGCTTTAAAAAATCCAAATTTTTTTTTACTGGGAATCCATTTGTGCAGGCGTCTAATAACTACTGGAGATTGCAGTAGAGCTATACAACATACTACAACAAATCTGCCCTGTGCCCATGTTCTGTAACTATCGCGTCGAGAAAGTTTTCGATTGAAATGTGTGAAATGAAACAAAAATGCCATAAATTGAAACAAACAGGTGTTTTTCTCACTTAACTGTGTCTGTAACTTTTTTTGGCGAGTACAAGCTATCACGTAAGGAAATAACTCGCCAATTTACAGAAAAAGTGTGTCTGTAACATTTTGGTGAGAAAAGTTCCCGCTTTGAACTGTCAAATATACTCACGAATAAAAATGGGGCGAGAAAAAATGTTAACACTAAAAAACAATTAAAAATGCAAAGTGCAAAGAATAATAATAATATTTTGTTCTTGGCACATTTTTCATTGTTTTATTATTTTGCTTTTAACATTTTAATAAAATATACGAATGTCTTCAACGCTCGTTTGCAAACAACAAACATTAAAGTCGCTATATACACAATTTGGTATAGCCGACGGTTGTATTTTCGCCACCGTCGTTGAAAAATTTAAAATTTTAGTAAATTTTGGTCGCCGTCAACGATATGTGTTACTGGCGTTCTGAACGTCTACAATGTCACATCGGCTTCGAGTGCAATATTATGACATTTTTAACGTAACGACGTAATCTCTTTTGATAGTTTTCGACATGAGTTACAGACACAGATTTTTCTCACTTTTCGAGAAACGATGGAATATTTTGTTTCACATCTTTTCGATGCAAGACGTTCTCACTAAAGTTACAGAACATGGGTACTGGATCTGGAAGACATGACTGTTGGTCAATAATACTGCGATTTGTATTTATTTTTTCCATCCTTATGTTTGTTGTATGAATATACATAATAAAAATTATATAATTAAATTTTATCAATTTAAAATTAAAATTTCTCAATTTCATTTTGAGTTTTCTCAAATTCATTTGGAATTTTCTCAATTTTAAATTAAAATTTCCCAATTTCATTTGGAATTTTCTTAATTCCAAATTGAAATGCTCAATATCATTTGTAATTTTCTCGATTTCAAATTTAAATTTTCTCAATTTCAAATTGAAATTCTCATTTTTATTTGGAACTATCATAAAAGAGGTATTGAATGAGGGTATACTTAGTTTGTCATTCCGTGTGAAACTTTTTTATTAAACATCTTAAGGCCCAACCATAATATGCATAGCCTTGCTAAATCTTCTGTCAAAAATTAACAAATAGTCTCTCAAATGTATTTAAATAAACAAAATCAAAAAACATTTGATTTCGTACGGAATGTGCGATCAGTTTCGCACTTTGCTTAAGCAAATGACAATTTCATAAAACTTTACAAAAAGTTTCCTTTAGTTCAATATGGTTTGCCTCATTTGATTTACATGTATTCGCACATATGCTTAAGCCAACTTAAGCACATTATGGTTGGGACTTAAGACTCCATAAAGTTTATATATTCTGGCTCCTTGAGTAATTCTTAGTCGATTTAGCCATGTCCGTCTGTCTGTACGTTTCTTGAAAACACACTGACTTTCAAAAAACTCAAAAGTAAAGAACAAAATTGTTATCAAATTGCTTGTAGTTATCCTATGCAGTTTGAGATTGAAACCCAGCAAAACCAGCACAGTAGGATCAGAGCTATTAACAAAAATGTGCAATCATCACCCTAAAAAACTGATAGATATGTTACAAAAACTTACATAAATGGTGGAACTATGCACGGAATGATATAAGATTTTGCAAAAATCATGCTGTTAAATTTCGTGAATATCGGTTCATAATTTACTATAGGCCCCATATAAGCCCTACTCCCGGAAAACAGTTTATTACGCCTAAAACCGCAATAAATAATGCTATCACAATGAATTTGATACGTCAAAGTTTTATAAGACTAGAAATTGCACTATCAAATTTCGTAAAGATCGGTCCATCGGTACGCCTAAAACCGTAAGAAATAATACAATTGTAATAAAATTTGGTACTTCACAGTTTTGTAGAACTAAGAATCACTTTGTCAAATTTTAATTTACCATAGGCCCCATATACAGCCCATTCTGGAAAATTATTTCAATACGCCTAAAGCCGTAGCAGATATGGATATTGCGGTTTAATTACTGGCCCGTACGGTGCGGGGAAAGCATTTAAGCGAATATTTTAAGCTGAAGGTTGTATATTTTATATTATCAAACTTCACTCGTTACGATATTTGCGACAATCATTATTTTAACCGAAATTGAATGTGTAAATTAAGGTTATTTCAGAGACCTGTTACAAAGTGTTAAAAAGGTGCCTCCTAGGACGCCGTCATGGTAAAGCAGTGTTCGAAAATAAACATATAAAAAATAAAAATAAATAGCGTTTCTTAATGTTTCGTTCGGTAAATTTGTGGAAAACACAAACGCTAATAGTGTTTGTGTAGAAAATCATTAAAAAAATAACGTTTCCCCGTTAGTCATCTTTCGAACACAAAAATATTACTGTTTTTATCAAACTCAACAAAAGATGTGAACATTTAATTCCGTTCGGTTTCTTTTTTTTTTTATACCCTACACCACAATTAGTTGTGAAGAGGGTATATTCAGTTTGTCATTCCGTGTGAAACTTTTTTACTATTCATCTCAGACCCTATAAAGTATATATATTCTGGGTCCTTGAGTAATTTTAAGTCGATTTAGCCATGTCCGTCTGTCTGTCCGTCTGTTGAAAACACGCTCACTTTCGAAAAACTCAAAAGAAATCAACAAACTTGGTGTCAAATTGCTTGTAGTTATCCTAAGCAGTTTGGGATTGAAATTCAGCAAAATCGGTATGAATCAAAATGTGGAACCACCACCTAAAAAAAATTGATAATTTTGTTACAAAAACTAACATAAATGGTGGAAAAATGCACAGAATGATATAAGATTTCGCAACAATTCGTTTTATTCAACTGGAAATCACGCTGTGAAATTTCGTGAAGATCGGTCAATAATTTACCCTAGGCCCCATATAAGCCCTACTCCCGGAAAACAGTATATTAAGCCTAAAACCCTAACTAACAATGCTATCATTACAAATTTTGGCAAGTCACAGTTACATAGGACTAGAAATTAAACTGTTAAATTTCGTGAAGATCGGTCCATAATTTACCATAGGCCCCATATAAAACCTACTTCCGGAAAACAACTTAGTACGCCTAAAAACGTAAAAAATAATGCTATCATAACAAAATTTGGTACATCAAAGTTTTATAGAACTAAAAATAAATCTTTGAAATTTCGTGAAGATCGGTTCATAATTTACCATAGGCCCCATATAAACTTTACTCCCGGAAAACAACTTAGTACGCCTAAAAACGTAAAAAATAATGCTATCATAACAAAATTTGGTACATCAAAGTTTTATTGGACAAGAAATAAAATTGTGTTATTTCGTGAAGATCGGTCCATAACTTACCCTGGGCCCCATATAAACCTTACTCCCGGAAAACAGTTTAGTACGCCTAAATCCGTAAAAAATAATGCTATCATAACAAAATTTGGTACATCAAAGTTTTGTAGGACAAGAAATAAAACTGTGTAATTTCGTGAAGATCGGTCCATAATTTACCCTGGGCCCAAATATAAACCCTACTCCCGGAAAACAGTTTAGTACGCCTAAAACCGTAAAAAATAACGCTAGCGTAACAAAATTTGGTACGTCACAGTTTTTTAGGACAAGAAATAACACTGTGAAATTTCGTGACGATCGGTTCATAATTTACCTTGGGCTCCATATAAACCCTACTACCGGAAAACAGTTAGTACGCCTAAAACCGTAAAAAATAATGCAATCATAACAAATTTTGGCCCGTCACAGTTTTATAGGACTATAAATGATACTGTGAAATTTCGTGAATATCGGTACATAATTTACCCTAGGCCCCATAGAAACCCTACTCCCGGAAAACAGTTTAGTACGCCTAAAACCGTAAAAAATAATGCAATCATAACAAATTTTGGCCCGTCACAGTTTTATAGGACTATAAATGATACTGTGAAATTTCGTGATGATCGGTCCATAATTTACCCTAGGCCCCATATAAACCCTTCTACCGGAAAACAGTTTGGTTGCCTTAAACCATAATTAATAACAAATCGTCACAGTTTAAGAATTTAATAACATCATACAGATATTACTCCTTAAACATTCGAACTGTCGGTGGAGGGTATCAAAGATTCGGCACAGCCGAATATAGCACTCTAACTTGTTTTTTTTTTTTTGAAATCCACAAACTTCAATGTGTTCGGTTCGGCTCATTAATGTTCGTCCCTTTTGGCTGGTAAAAACAAACAAATATTTTTTACAAAAACAAAATACACACACGAAAAAAACATTATAGAACATTAAAATAAAATGTTTGTCTACAGTATCACTACAATTGTTCTGTTTTTTAACGAAGAACCGAACATTATATTATGTTCGGTTCTTTCTTGAAAATAGTTACGAACGGTATTAAGGGTTGTGTATGTCTACACAATCACTAAAAAAATAGATATCGTCCCTGGGTGTGCGAGCCGAACGTTAAATAATGTACTGTTTATTTTCGAACACTGTGGTAAAGTGACAAGTCCCCTTCATGTAAAGTGTAAAAACTAGAACCGTTTCCTACCGGTTTAGAATTGTTACGTGACAAGTTTGGTGTTGTTTTTCTTTCCCCTAGGGCTACTATGGTATTTTCTAATGGCCTTGCCATAGTTCTGTTTTTAATCCAATCTTTAGTTAAGCTTAGAGGCAGTTTTTGACATAAAGATCAGCGATTGAAATTAGAACTAATCTTTGAATTTGTTTTTGGGTAGTCGATTATTTCATTTTGTTTCCAAGTTTAAACGCCCAAAGTTGGCGGTTTAAACTTGCGACAGAATTTTCAAAAGTACGAACAGCTTATAAAAGGAAATATTTGTTATTTTTTTTTTTATTTAAAGATTTATTTAATATTCCACCTCGTGAGATAAAATATTGCTTGATTATTTTGCTTCTTTTCGATTTCATTTATTTATAAATATATAATATTATATAACACAATACAAAATTCTTGCCTTTTCTTCTTCTTTTTCACGTTAAGAACAGTAATTTGATGACAATTTTGGGCATTTGTTTTAAACTGCCATACTTATACATAAAAGTATTGTTAATTCATATGGCAATGCTAAAAGCTTTAATCTTTCACTCAAAAACGCTAAAGAGGATTAAGGCTAGATTAATTTTATTATAAGATTGACAAATCTTACTATTGATCCTGGTTTTAACTCTAAGTAAAAAACCCGCTCTTAGAAGTCAATGGTTAGACCTTAAGAGCCGCTTTTTGGGTAAGAGATTAGCGATTAAATTAACTTTAATCTCCGTATTTACTTTTTGAGTTGTATTTGTTAACTTTTTTTTGCTAGTTTAAGCGGCCAACGGTGGTGGTTTAAACCTAAACTTAAACTGTCAACATACACATGTTTAACATAAAGAACTTTTGCAAAAATATAAACAAAAAATACATTTTAAAACATTGCTTAGCACTTTTATATAATTCTTCCATTCTATGTTTTTTTCTTTAAACACAAAAAATTTGTACCTTGTAAACAATATTAAATTCGCGAATTTTCTTCTTCTTCTTTGAAAACATCCATATTGCATTTATTTGTGGTCAGTATGGTAGCGCTGCACGGTTTAAGCCACCAACCAAAATATCAAATTCAATTGATACTAGATTAACTTAATTCTCAGATTAGCTAATTATAGAATTAAATTAACTTTAATCTCAAACCCAAAAAGTGGCTCTAAGTTATCAGTTATCTATAGTCAAGACGTATACTTCTTGTTCTAAACTGTACACTATTTTAATATCAAGTCTGAAATAAAATCTTGAATACATTTTATATTCTAATGTAAAATTAAGTCAAGTTTTATCTATAATTAATTATAAAGATTACTCGCTAATACTTTTAATTATTTAGTTTACAGACCTGAAGATTTTTCTATTAATACAGCATGAACGATAAATTAATGTCTGACTTATTTTCCCAATTTTAGGCATGCGTTATTTAGAATCTAAAAATTGCATACATCGTGATCTGGCAGCACGCAATTGTTTGGTCGATCTTGAATGTTCAGTCAAAATTTCCGATTTTGGTATGTCACGAGAAGAAGAGGAATATATAGGTAAATCAAAATTTAACATAAATATTTGTTCTAACAAAACAACAAACTAATTTTCTTTAATTATAGTATCGGATGGTATGAAGCAAATCCCAGTAAAATGGACTGCACCTGAAGCGTTAAACTTTGGCAAATATACATCATTGTGTGATGTATGGTCTTATGGCATATTAATGTGGGAAATATTCTCAAGAGGTGATACACCGTATGCAGGAATGACAAATTCCAAGGCCAGAGAAAGAATTGATGGAGGTAGATTTCGAAAGCAGAGTAAACATTTAAAACAATTAAATTATCCAAATATTGTGTTTTTATAGGTTATCGCATGCCAGCTCCCTCGAATACACCCCCAGAAATGTATCGTTTAATGTTAAAATGCTGGACTGCCGAAGCAGAATCTCGTCCACATTTCGATGAAATTTTTAATGTCGTCGATGCACTGATTTTACGTTTAGAAAATAGTCATTAAAAGTAATTATTGTAATAATACTCACCATACCATTCAACACAACCACAAATACACCACATTCATTGCAACCATTATTTTTATTATTATTTTATTCTAAACAATTATTTATTAACATTTTATGCCTACATTTTAGTTTAAGCATAAATATTTAAGGTGATACAAGTAAAACTAAGTAAAAAAATGAATAAAAGTTTCAAAATATTTGTAAAAACAAAAAAAAAATAATCAAAACTATTAATGTCATATTGCAACGAAAAATATCAATCAATCGCTTTTTTGAAACGATCGAATATTTTTTAACAAACTTTTTTATAACAGCATTTTACTAAAAAAAAATACTAAAAGCAAATAAGAAAAGTAATAGGAAACTGCATAGAAATGATTTATTTTCTTAAAGCTTTTTTCAATCTATCGTATGATGTGCCAAAACAATTGAAGAAAAATTTTAAACAAAAAAAAAGTTTTTTGCAACAATTTTAAAAATTTTTTATTTAGTTTTATGTTTTGTTTTTAATTAAATTTGTTTTTATTGTAAATTAATTTTCCTTTTAAATATTAATTTTAATTGACACTTATAGAAATAATTGTATAAAAGTGTCTTTTTGTAAAACGAATTTTTACATATACATAGTAGTTCAATAAGTTAACAATTTTTTTTTTTTTTTTTTTTGTTTAAATTCATATTTTTAAATAGTTTATTCACTATGTGTTATGTATGATTTACGTTTAAAAAAAGAATATGTAATAATTACAAATTATATTTTATGCTAAGTTCAAAGTTATAAATATTACAATAAACAATATATATACATATACAATAATATTTTAAAATTTATGTTTAATCGATGAATTAAATAATGATTTTCGTTTTAAAATAAAAGCTTATGAAATGTACCAGGCGTCCAGGGCTGCCATATTTGACGATATATCGTCATTTTGACGATTTTTTGCTACGAAATTAACAAAGTGCCGATATGCTGATTTTTTTCTAAAAAGTGACGATTTTACTTAGCCACCAAAAAAAGAACACTTTGAATATTTTATATATTTAGATAGGGGTTTTCCCCCTAAAAAAATTATGGGGAAATGCAAAATTTTTTGATGTTTTTTCATATAAATTTGACTACACGTTCATTAACTTGTGTTGCGAAAACAGCATAATTAATCTTGGAATGTTTAGCAGACGAACCTTAAAAAGAGCGGAAGTTTGAATGTTTTCTTCCGTCAGCATTGTGTCTAGGACAGTAGTGATAACTCTCTTGTTTAATAAAACCAACGAAATAAATAAATAAAAATAGAGATTAAAAAGGTAAATTTTCAAAAAAAAAAAATATATAAATTGCCATTATTGATTAACAATAGCGGGCAACTTCTCTATTGAACGCGCTGTTAAATTCGGATTTTCTAATTGCAAAGCGTTGCCGCCGCGCTGTGATTGTTTCCACAGTACAAAAACACAATGGTACTCTCTGTTTATCTTTCTTCAAACCATTTTCGAATGAACCTTTTGCTGCTCTTTATATAAATCATATTTTTAACAATTACACCCAGAGAAAAAACAGGTTTAAATATGGTCACCTCCAACAATACTATGTTAAAAGAAAATTTTAACCATATTATGTTTAATTTAACCATATTATTGTTAACGACAAACATATTATGGTAAAAATAGTCCATCATCAAGAAGCCACAACCATAATATGGTTGCCTCCGAACACATTATGGTTAGTAATAACTAAAATATGTTTAACACTTATAATAGTATGGTTGGTTTTCAACCATAGCATGTTGCTCTTGAAAAAGAGGAAAATACTTTTGTCAATTTAAAAACAAATTATTGTCATATTTAACCATAACATGTTTAGAGGCAACCATAATATGGTTGTGGCTTCTTGATAGGAGACTAATTTAACCAAAACATGGTTGTCGGTGACAAAAATATGGTTATATTAAACATAATATGGTTAAAATTTTCTTTAAACATAGTATTGTTGGAGGTGAGCATATTTAAACTTGTTTTTTCTCTGCGTGTATACGGCGAGCATTTTACGAGTTGTAAAATAATATATACATAAGTCTCCAACGATGTATGCTTTTTGAAAGACTCGTCAGATAATCTTGACCCATATCTCAATTCCCACCACAATTTAAGTAAGAGTCTTTCGCTGTGTTATGGAAGAATCTCACTCATGTTACAGTTTCTCCCGTGTGAAGCATCTTCTATGATAAAAAAATGATCATGATCTTCATGAGACTCCCAGTAGCTCTTACACGATTGAAAATGCTAGCTGGGTATGAAGAAAAAAACTAAATTTTAAATTGTCCGATTTTTTTGACGATTTTTCAAAACGAGAAAGACGATTTTTTTTTCTCAGGAAATAGATGATTTCTTCACAAATTTATCTGGCAGCCTTGCAGGCGTCTAATATTAAGGGCTTTCACGATGCGCAGTAAAGGTCGCAATTTTGGAGATAGTTCGATGAAATTTGGAACATATTAAGATTTTAATTGGCAATGCGGCAAATCGGTCTATACGGGCATGTTCTGATAATCGCAAAACGCTTAACATTGGCGATTCTGACTTTAAATCGCATAAAAGTTGTTCCGTAAATCGCAATAACAAGAAGTTTGGAGACTTGAAATTGCAAAAATATTCAATTCAATTCAATACTAACACAATAGCAGCTTTAATAATAAAGAAAGAAAGCATGTTTAAACATACGGTCCACCTAAATCGATGATTACTAGAAGTGCGAAGTTGTTCTGAAGAATTATGAAAATCTTTTTTATTTTCAGGAAATTTATATGAACTTGATGATATAATCGCCTCAGTAAAAACATACCTAATATTTATGACTTAAATAATTATAAAAATGAATTTATGTGGTATCCGGGTATTTTCGTTACCTAAATCGCAAAAGGCCGTAACTAACCCAAAATTTAAAATCGACTTTTTCATTGATTTTGATGTAATTATAGCTCATTTTTTTAACACTTTTTATGTTATTTTCCAACAAGTTGTTTTTTTAATCGATTAAGCGATCTTAAACTAGTTTTTGAGTTTGTTTTAAATTATTCAATGTTTCGCGAACTTTAGCCATGTTCGCGATAAACGCGATTTGTTCCTGTAAGTTTCCTAATTCTTTACAGCAATAATAAAAAGTTTACTTTGCTAATTTCCGCTAATTTAGTAATTTTTAACGAATTTTTGCCATTCTTTATTGTTTTAGGGGTTTAAAATGAATTTTATGGCGAAATATTAAAAATGTTCGCAAAATTTCGACTTTTTTGGAATTTTTTTTTTTTGTTACTGTCCGACATTTTGTTTTTTTTTACCCATTTAGCGATTTCAAATTAATCTAAGTATGTGTTTAAAAGTTTGCAATTTTCGCGAATTTTAGCCATATTCGCTATAGAAATTCTTTACAGCTTTCACGATTTTTTTATAAATATAGGACTTTGCTATCATGCTGTGGTTAGCAAATCAGCGATCTTTAGTTCATGTGTTTTTTCGAACAAACTTTTATGATTTTTACCAATTTATGGATTATACGGATTGAAAAAATTTTTCATTTTCAATTCGAGTCGAAACCTAAAACATACCTGATCATTTTCTTTACAATATTCATCAAATATGAAATAAAAAATTGTGTTATTAAATGTTAAACGTTATAAATAGATTTTCAAATTTTTTTCAATATGTATCTTTTTGGGGAAAAGTGTATCTTTTTGGCCCCGGTAGGCTAGCTGGTAGTGAGCTAGTTTATCAGCGCCGGGGTTGCGGGTTCGATTCCTGCCAGAGACTCTGTTTTCTTTCCTGCAGACAAGCATAGTGCTTCACGGGATAGCTTAGGAAATTAACAAAAAAAAAAAATTTGCACTTCACATTTCGTTAAATAAATGTAAAATCCGTGAAAAAATATTTATGGAAAAAATAGGCTTTCAACGATAACTTCAGACTAAAGGGTAAAATAAGCCACAAAAGAGTTTTGATCTGATATATAAAAAACGTATAAAGCATGTTTGTACGAAAGTAAAAAAAAAAAAAATGTATGTTTCTCGAAATTTCACTGGCAACACTGGTAAGTATTAAACTTTTTTTGGCAATAAGAAACAAAATAATAACATTCATTTTTGCAATTTTTCGCAAACTTTAGTCATGTTTGCGATAGAAGCGAGTTTTTTATTGTAAGTACTTTGATTCTTTACAGCTTTAATGATTTTTAATAAATAGTAGACTTTGCTATTATGCCGCTGCTAGCAATTTTTGCAAATTTCCCCTAATTTTGCAATTTTAACATAATTTTTTCCGTTCCTTATACTTTTATGGACTTTTAATCAATTTTATGGCCTGTTTGAATTATTAAAAATTTTCGCGAATTTTCGCTATTTTTGCAAAAAAAATTTTTTGTTAGCCGATTTAGTGATTTCAAATAAATTTTAGGTTTCGTTTCCAAGTTTGCGACTATTCGCGATAGCAGCGATTTTTTTTTTGTAAGTTTACTGATTCTTTACAGCTTTAACAATTTTTAATAATACTAGACTTTGCTTTCTTGCCGCTGTTTGCAAAATTCTGCGAATTTCCGCTAATTTAAAATTTTTTATCGAATTTTTGTCATTCGTTGTAGTTTAAAGAACTTTTAATTAATTTAATGGCTTGTTTAATATACATACATATTAAAAACTTTCCCGAATTTTCGCTATTTTTGCAAGTTTTCTGAATTTGTAAAATTTTTCTGAATTTCTATAGTTTTCGGAATTTGTGCAATTTTGCTTTGCTTTGGTGCTCTTTTTGGCAAGCGCCGCCCTATAAATAAACCGAAGTCAGCTATTTTATAGGGCACTATCAACACTGTTGATTTATATGGGGCGAAAAGTGCAATGCCTTATGCCATAAGTATACAAGCATAAAAATCTATTACATTTTTATACCCTCCACCACAATTAGTTGTGAAGAGGGTATATTAAGTTTGTCATTCCGTGTGAAACTTTTTTATTATTCATCTCAGACCCCATAAAGTATATATATTCTGGGTCCTTGAGTAATTCTAAGTTGATTTAGCTATGTCCGTCTGTTGAAAACACGCTCACTTTCGAACAACTCAAAATAAATGAACAAACTTGGTGCCAAATTGCTTGTAGTTATCCTAAGCAGTTTGGGATTGAAATCCAGCAAAATCGGTTCAGTAGGACCAGAGCTATGAACCAAAATGTGGAATCACCACCTAAAAAAATTGATAATTTTGTTACAAAAAATAACATAAATGCTGGAACAAGGCACGGAATGAGATAAGATTTTGCAATAATTTGTTTTTTTTTTGACTGGAAATCACGCTGTTAAATTTCGTGATGATCCGTTTATAATTTACCCTAAGCCCCATATAAAAAAAACTCCCGGGAAACAGTTTAGTACGCCTAAAACCGTAAAAAATAACGCTAGCGTAACAAAATTTGGTACGTCACAGTTTTTTAGGACTAGAAATAACACTGTGAAATTTCGTGACGATCGGTCCATAATTTACCTTAGACCCCATATAAACCCTACTCCCGGAAAACAGTTTAGTACGCCTAAAACCAAAAAAAAAATTATGCAATCATAAAAAATTTTGGCTCGTCAAAGTTTTATAGGACTCTAAATGATACTGTGAAATTTCGTGAAGATCGGAAAACAGTTTAGTCGCCTAAAACCATAATTAATAACAAATCGTCACAGTTTAAGATAATAATAACATCATACAGATATTACTCCTTAAACATTCGAACTGTTGGTGGAGGGTATCAAAGATTCGGCACAGCCGAATATAGCACTCTAACTTGTTTAAACAAATTTCCCGTTTAAAATTCCGTTTTTATTCGATTCGAAAGTTCATTCTAACACGTGTGCGAAGATTTTGGAATCAAACCAAAGACATTTTAATGTTACATTGCTACGTAAAATTCTCAAAGTAGTTTGACTAAAAAATTGTGCCAGGTTTCGCTTAATTACGCCTTTTTATATATGACAACAAAAACAACTTCTATTTTTTTCGCGTTCGAACCGCTACTTCTTTTGCCATTATCTTTGGCCTATAATCGCGCCCTCCATAAACTTTAGCATAGATAACGGGGCTTTCTTAGTGCTATAATTAAAGGGTTAAGAGAACGTAAAAATATTTGTTGTTTAAAATGTTATTGCATTTTTGATGCGTACGACTGTCACGTTCAACACTTTGGATTTACCCATATAACAAACACGTTATTTTTAATGTGACAAAGTAAAAGAAAACAGAAGCTGGTGATCTATTTTATTAGGTCTGAATGTTCTGTCAAAAATTCATTCAACAGGATATCTTTTTTTAAATTTCTTACCAAGTATTTAATAAAAATTTTTATTAAATTCATAATGAATATTTAATAAAAAAAATAAACTTGTAAAACTCATATTTAACAATTTTTAAGGTCAGTACTTTTTATTTCTTAAAAAAAGGAAATGAGAAAACATGTTTTATAAAAAATGAGAAAAAAATACAGTTAAATATTAAGTTCCAACCATTTGGCTGGATTAATGACAGTCATTTGCTCAACTTGGTCCACAGATAAGCCCTTGGCAAACATACGGGGCAAAACATTCATGTGGACATGGTGATACCCATGTCCACCATAAGAAGTCTAAAATCATTAAATAATAAATTAATAAGCATGCATTTAAATAAAACAAATAAAATGTCTACTATTGAGAAATAAACAAACACTTACCAAACGATGTTTAGTATGTATGTCATGAGACATTAGAACACGATCCACCAAACCCTCTTTAATGAGTTTCATAAGATTATTAATACGCTGGGCATCGGACGGCATGTCAACATTTGCATTAAGTTGATACAAAGAGCACTCGGTACCAAAAAGATCGTATTGTATATAGCAGCCTAATTTCGAAAATTCCAATAGTTGGTCAATATCGTAAATGGTGCGATCCAAATGCGACATAACACATTTATTTGCTTTGCCACCAGCTTCCAAATATAAACGCAAAATTTCGAATGGAGCCTGAGCATCACGACCGGGATGGAAAGAAACACCACAGCCTAAAACTTCTTGTATTTCACCAGTGGCCTTAATGGCACGTTTCTCAAACTCTTTAAAAGGAAAAACAATAGAGAATGCATTTGTCCTTTTTTTAGATAGTTCAATATTAATACTCACCATGTATGGGATAAACACTGCCAACTTCACCAATGAAACCACATTTAACCATACCCACATTCTCAACTTCAACTCCCGTTATTATTTCTTTGGAATATAAATCAGTCATTTGTTCCACACTCATTTTCAAATGATCGGGTTCTTGCAAATTATGTACATAATGCCCAGTACCAGCCACTATATGAACACCAGTTTTCTTGGCAGCTTCGACCATAAATTCCATATTTCTCTTAAGACCATGAGAACTATTTTCCACTATAGTGCCACCACCAAATTTTTTATACAATTCAATATCCTTGAGGGCTGCATTGCGCGAGTCCTCATCGTAAAAGCGTACATTGTCCAAAGAAGAATAAGGATATTGGCGAACATAACCTAAATTTTCCATACAGATCTTTTGTTTCAAAAATGGTTTAAAATCCTCTGGAGGATCACAATGGAATTTCTCGAAATCAAGAGCTATATGCTCGTGAGTTAGAGTGCGACCCAAAAGATTGGGGTCAATTGCACCCAAAACTGTAAAACAAAAAAAATACCAATTTAAGCAATAAGGGCATTCATTTCAGTTTTTTTATTTGTTGGAAAGATGGAAAAGTGGAAAAATGTAATTTTTGTTACAACAACCACAAGAAAAAAAATTCCACCAAAAGTTACATTTTTATCAGACTATAACCAAGTGTAAAAAAGTCGGGCTAAAAAGATGTAATTTTCCCCTTTAAACGTCAAACGAAATGATGTTGCCATTCATAAAAAATTGCTAATTTTTAATACAAAGTACGAAAAATTGCATCTCTTTTTATAAACTCTTGAATTGAACAACTCTGATTTCAAAAATTATTTTTTATAGTTACAACATTTCAAAGATAACTTATTTTTCATTTAATCTTTCAAAAAGAACAATTCATATTAAATATGTGTTCAATGAAAAAAGTTATTAAAAAAGAATTAAAAAAAAAGAAATGGGGTCAAAAAAATTGACAGAAGCTGAAGTTAATAAAATACTCGACTTTTTGGCAGACAATCGCCATTTTGAGTAACTTTTTGTAGTCGAATATTTTGATGAAAATAACACCAATCACTTCGTTTTAAATTTAATAATCAATTAATTCAATTTTAACACTTTTGTTCGGCATCTTGAAAAATATCAATTACTTCCACGAATTATTTGACAGATTTTTTTTGACAGTTTGTAAAAAAAAAATCCCGTTCACGTCAATAAGAGTGTAATTTTTCTTTTTTCCATTTTTCCAACCAAAAAAAATTGAAATGAATACCCTTAATATGTTTTATAAAATGATAAACATTTTTAAGGAGTAAATTTATTTATTTGATTAGTTGTGAATACTGAGTTAATCGCGAGTGGATGTAAATAGTTAAACATGTTTTTGTCATATCTTTCTTTCTGAAATCTCAAAACTTTTATCATAAAACTGATTAACTAATTAATTTATTATTTCATACATATTATGGTTTCTAACCCATTTAGCATTTTGTATCATAATCTAATCATTTAGGAATCAGCTTCAAGAGCAAAATACCCGTATATGAGCTCATTTTTATCATAAATGATATTCTCGTTGTGAGAAAATGGTACCCCACCGCAGAATCACCTGAACGAATCATTTGTGATACAATTTTCTAATTTCCTTTTGATTATTTCAATGTTAGTTTTTATAATCATTGTTGTATCGTTTTCGTCTCATTTTTTAATCGTTTCTTATATAGTTTTTGTTTATAATATTTTTAATTAGGCTTAAGTTCATGAAATTTAATTTTTCATTAAATTATTTTTATGAAGAAAGGAATTTTACAACATGAAAATTAATTTAAATTGTTATTGATAATCTTTCATTATTGACGTGGCTGGGGCTCGAACCCCGGCCGGCAGGTTAACATGACATGTTTCGATTGCAACCACTCAATCTCCTCAGATGGATTTGCCGTCTTAAGCTTCGTACAGACGATGGTCAGATCTTACAATATTGGTAAGCAGCGTTGCTTAAATTGCATTAAAATTGGCTAAAATGTCTTACAACTGTGTGAACATTGTAAGCTCATTTGTATTTGCAGAAGTGCAAAATTAATGCATCTGACAATGGACCATTGTCAGAAAAATATTGCTGGTGGCAACGCCTGCTTAAAATATTGTAAGATCTGACCATCGTCTGTACGAAGCTTTACACTCGTAGCCATCGACGACTGCTGACGTCAATAGTCAAACATCAATCCTTAAACCAAATTGTAATCTAACATTTGGTAGATCGAAATTTGCTTTCCTGAATGATTATCCATTTTAATTGATTTGACATGTTTTTTCCTTACTTCTGTTTTTTCGTACTTTTGTCAAAAATTTTTCTTGAAGTCCAAGTACATATTTTGTTTTTTTCATTTTGTCTTTTTCTTTTCTGTTGACCTTTTTCAGCACAACGTGAAGGACAAATGTACACATAGAGCTCGTGCCTTAGCTTTAACAATAATTAGTATTGTGGTTATTTTGTTGAACTATTTATGGTTTTTAATCCAAATTTTTAATATTTTTAATTAGGCTTAAGTCCATGAAACTTAATTTAATGAAAAATTAAATTTCATAAACTTAAGTCTAATTAAAAATATTAAAAATTTGGATTAAAATCCATAAATAGCTCAACGAAATAACCACAATACTAATTATTGTTTTTGTTTATATTTCATATCATTTTTAAATTGTCATGTTTTTTTATTTTTCTCTTATAAAATCTGCACCATTATGGCTTTATTCTGAACCAAACATAACTTATAACTTTTATAGGTTTTTTGCAAAGAAGAGAAGTAACAATTTGCACTAACATTAATGTTCATACAATATATGTAGGTTCTAGACCCTGTAGAGTATAGAGTTAACTAAAATGCAAAAAGGCGTAACTAACGAATATATAGTTTTACAGGAAATGTAAAAAACTTTGTAAAATGAAAACAATAAACATGTCAGGAAAACATGCATTGGTAAGTCGTCCATGGAATTCTTTAAACAATTTTCAAAGAAACCCATTCCATTTTATTTTGTTAGAGAAAAAAACTTGTAATTTCGTCGTTTTGAATATAATAATAAAACACTCGTAGCTACGAATAAAAGCCTGATTTTTATCGCAGAAGTGTAAAATTTTGTCAAGACATGTATGTAGTCTAATATATAAAAACTAAATTTTGAAAACTCGATTTTTTGTTAGCTACGCCTTTTTGCATGTAAGCTAACAATATATATTCCGGTTCCTTATGAGAAGAGCAGTTCAAATCCCCCAGACCGTCTGTTGAAATAGGTTTTTCGAAACCCCAGATATGTTAAATCTCTTGTTGTTGTTTTTTATTTCTTTTTACTGAATATCTGGAGAACGTCAATACCTGAAGTTTCCAAATAAGGTAAACGCATCTTTATTATCCATACACAACATCTCCAAAAAAAAAAATGGGTGGGATTAGAAAAGTGGGCGTGGCACTTACCGTACAAAGTATTTATGGATCCTGTATATATGGAGAACGGCAAGAGCCAGAGTTTCCAAATTAGGTAAATGTTTTGTGCTGATCTAGAAAATTTTAATCAAAAATTTGAGACATGACTTGCAAACCTCAATAATCTTCAATCGATTTTTGAATTTATTTCATTTCCTTGTAGAAAATTCGATAACGACGGAATTTCATTAAATCTAGCTAGCACTTTTCAATTGAATTCATTGGATCTAGAGTTATACACTTCAACAATACAATCAGGGGCCTGATTCTGGCAGTCGTGATCGATTACATTCTCGATTCGAAAGCAATTTAATATCTAATTATTTCAGTCAATACTAAACGAATCGGAATTATTTTTTCAGTGTTGTAAAGCATTAATTTGAGTTTCACAATACTGAAAAAATAATTTCGATTCGTTCAGTATCGACTGAAAGAATTAGAAATAAAATTGTTTTCGAATCGAAAAAGTACTCAATCACGACTGACAGAATTTGGCACCAGATATAATTCAGAAAGCAGGTGCAAATTGGAATTTGTTACCAGAAGAATAAAATATTTTTTGTTGAGATCGGAAGCAATTAGGATATATTTTAATTTTTTGAGTCCACTTATCGCAATTTAGGAGTTCTCTGATTGATGATCACTAAATGGAATCTTTTCGCTTGTGAATCAGTGATTACCAGGGAAACCAGAAATATGCTCTAAAAATGCGTTTTATGCGCATTAAATATGCAGCACGCCCTCATTTAAAAACAAAATATTCATTATTTTCATAAAAAAAAAAAACAATACTAAAATTATAATCTTCAAAGCCTAAACACCGTATTTAAAGACCAATTCGAAAAGAATTTTATCTGCTGTAACATATTTTTTGGGCGAACTTAATCTAAATGCCAACATAATTGGATGGCTTACGTAAACACAGAGTCTTATTTGGAAAGAAGTTTTTATGGGGAATATATTAAATTAAAGACCGATTCTTACCATTTACATAGACTTCGTCCTTGGTATAATTCAAATGTCTTCACCAAATTTGATTAAATTATATACAAAATTGCAACTTGTATTTTGCGCACAAGGTTACCATGGACGGACAACCAGCCAGACGGACGGATGTTCATCGTTAAATCACTTTACAAATGGATTCTCAGTCGATCGGTGTACTAAATGATTGGTACAAATTTCTATGTATTGCACACATCGCCACATACGTTTTTGCTTTTTTCTTAATTTTTGCTTTTATGTAAAATATGAAAGTTTAAAATAAAATTATCTTTAATGACAACCTGCTTTGTCTTCGTTTAAGAGTAAAAATTAAATGTGGATGGCGAAATTAAAGCAACACGTTAGGTATACAGAAAGATATTTAAAACAGAAAAGCCATCTGAATTTCGAAAAAAAAAATTTTTTGCTGCGAAAGCTTGCAAGAGGCATCTAAAAAAAATCTAATATGTATCAAAATATGCCTTAAAAAGGCAAAATATGCACTTAAAAATTAAAAAATGCTGCAAAAAGGCTCTTTTAACTAAATTGTGCAAAAATATGCTACAAACGGTAAAATATGCCAAAATATGCACTAACAAATCGATGCCAAAATTCATAAAAAGCTCTAAAACGGATAGATATATTAGTTCTGCCTTCACTGGTCGCACAAGGAAAAACATGCAATTGCATATTTGTGGTATCCCTAGTGATTACAATCCTCACTTTACAGGACTTGTTGTTGAAATGGAATGCCACGTATCTGCACCAAAAAATTAATCAAAAATACTTGTTAACAAACTAAATTGTACAAAATAGTAAATACAATGTATTTGATGTATGTAAATATTATTTTCAATACACACCTTCATTATAGCTTAACGTTTTTTGCATTTAGTTCAAGTCATTTTTTAAGTCATAAAAAAAATTAATGTCGATCATATTAAGTTTTTTTTTCTTATTTTAATAATTGTTTTCTCCCTTCTTAGGTCGTTTCACAAAAATGGCATGAAGTATTATTATAAATTTAAACCTAATTTTCATAAGGAAATAGTCCCTGCAATAAATCTTCACATACGTATTATTTAAAAAATTATTTTTTATCAGTTCTGTTTTAAATACTTCTTATTATAAAAGTATTGAAAACTTGACAGTTTCCCTCTGAATAACCAGTGCGTTTCTTAGTTCTTCTTTTAAATATCATACAAGCTTTGGCGACTGAAAAAAAACAACGCTCGAGCTTGTTCCTGCAAAATTTAAATATGGGCAAATCCTGCGTGACGAACGCTACATTCGCACGCGTTTTCTGATTGAAATATAAACATTATTTGGTCTTTAAAAAAAAGATAGTTTCAACTTATATAGTATTTAGTGACATTAATATGTACTTACTAGGGTATTCATTCGGTTAATCGTCAATCGGTTAACCGATTAATTACTACCCGATGAACTGATCGGTTAATTTCAAATTGGCTTTTTTCGATTAACGATTAAACCGATTAATCTCAGTCGATTAACCGATTAACCGATGTGATAAAATTTTCAATATTTTGTAGTATTGTAACATATTTTTTTGTGATTTTATAAAATATTTTTTCAAAAAAACAAATAAGGTGTTCAGTGATTTTCATTTTAACACATTTTCCGCCGACGGGTGACTAAAATCACAATGTTTTTTTATCTTTATCATCGATCAACAGGAATGTGGCGAAAAATGGGTTACATTTTTGATTACCAACACGTTTTTTCTGTTTTATGTATGTGTTTAGTTATGTATTTGTTTCTTCTTATATCTTCTCATATCAGTCTTTTAACAGAATTAACCGAAACAATTAGAAGTGTTAAAAATGAAAAAAAAAAACTCTAAAAGCATAATGGAGTATTTTATATGTTTAGAGAAATCCTGGAATAGGACTGAGAAATTAGATATTCATCTACGATAAGTAAAAGAATTTTTTCCAAGTCAAGTTTTTGCAAAAAAAAAAAAAATTTTTTAAAAGATTATTTTAAAAGATCTCCTATAACTACTGAAATTATCTCAGTTTATTTTTTTATAAATACATATTTGGGGGATATAGGTACAGATAGTCATAAAGTCTTATGTCTTTAAATAATTACAAGAAATATAAATCGTCGGCTTAATATGCAAACCGGCTAAATCCACTTTTTATGTAAATTGAGATTTTGATGCCGTGTGGTAGAGAAAGGTACACCTCGTCGACCAGCATGTGGTTTGTATTCTATTTACGTCTTGAAGGGTGTTAAACTAACTGTATTTTTAATTTTCTATCAAGCTGCAAATAGGAAAATTAAGAAGTTTTTCATCTCTCCTGTTAAATGTGCTGAAAGGATATTAAGCCGACGATATAACTGTTGTGGGCTACTGCTTATAATTTAGATTTCTACTGTACAGTTATGAAGAATCAATGAACACAGCATTAAAATTTTTATTTTGTTTGAAATACAACAATATTTATTTTAAACAATTGTAAAATACTATTTGGGATATTATGGCGATATGACTTGATAGCACACCTTGTGTATTAATTGAAAAATGCATATTAAATATTTATGAATTGTTTTTTTTTTTTTGGCTCGTTTCAGTTCAAGAATTTGGTATGTTATTGTTTTTTTTACTAATAAACTCCAAATAATAAACAAATAATGCGTTTTTATATATTGAAATTACTTATTAAAAAAAAAAAAAACATTTTTAATCGGTTAACCGATCAAAAACAAAATTAACCGATTAGTAACCGATTAAACCAAAACCTCGGTTAATTAATCGGGCGATTAAAGCAAAAGGCCGATTAAATGAATACCCTAGTACTTATGAATGTCATATATCATAATTTCTTAGCAAGTATTTGTTGCGAAATAATTGATCAAAAAGTTTTGTGACGCACGCTACAAAAGTTGGAAGTAACTTCAAAAGTTGAAGTACGTTTTCCTAGTTTTTAGCGAATTTGGCATGATAAGGCATACAAAATCGAATTCCTACAAGAAATATGACTATAAGAGAATTCTAAACGCACTTATTCGCAGCCAAAAAATGTTGTGATTTTTTGACAAAAGCCGTGAACCCTTTGTGACGCACGCTACATAACGCACGTTACAGTTTTTCCAGTAGTATTTTATTATTATATTTTATTTATTTTAACAAAACAAATTATATTTTTATGAATTGCATTTCTTAAACTAATTTCAAAAAGAAACTGGGAATTATTTCCTTCCGAAGGTTACTTTATATTTTATTCAACATTTTTCATTTTTCGAATTTATTCTATGAGCTAAATTTCAGTTATGTATTTTATAAAGCTTTTTTGTAATAGTTCTATTCCTTCAATTACTTTTATATTGTATTTTCTTTTTACATTTTACCTTAGCCTACCTTTGGACAGCAATGAGGTATATTGTATGAACAGAAAAATTTACAATTATTAGACACCAGCTGAATGTAATGCATTTTCCCATATATCAGTGTTTAAAAAACTGCAGTCAAAATAAAAAATTGCTTTTTCTTCCACTTTTTGATTTTTCATTGGACAAAAATAAACTGTTGCTTTTACTTCTGATTCATTAGTTGCGTTCGAGAACACAAAAGGTTTTACAATTTTTTACTGAACTTTACTGCATTTTACGAAATTGCGTTCGAATACACAAAATGCAGTAAATGAGAACACAAATTGAGAGCGTAAAGTTACAGTTCTCGCTGAGTATTTACAAATTTTTACTGCATTCTCGATTCGAAAGCAATTTAATATCTAATTATTTCAGTCAATACTAAACGAATCGGAATTATTTTTTCAGTGTTGTAAAGCATTAATTTGAGTTTCACAATACTGAAAAAATAATTTCGATTCGTTCAGTATCGACTGAAAGAATTAGAAATAAAATTGTTTTCGAATCGAAAAAGTACTCAATCACGACTGACAGAATTTGGCACCAGATATAATTCAGAAAGCAGGTGCAAATTGGAATTTGTTACCAGAAGAATAAAATATTTTTTGTTGAGATCGGAAGCAATTAGGATATATTTTAATTTTTTGAGTCCACTTATCGCAATTTAGGAGTTCTCTGATTGATGATCACTAAATGGAATCTTTTCGCTTGTGAATCAGTGATTACCAGGGAAACCAGAAATATGCTCTAAAAATGCGTTTTATGCGCATTAAATATGCAGCACGCCCTCATTTAAAAACAAAATATTCATTATTTTCATAAAAAAAAAAAACAATACTAAAATTATAATCTTCAAAGCCTAAACACCGTATTTAAAGACCAATTCGAAAAGAATTTTATCTGCTGTAACATATTTTTTGGGCGAACTTAATCTTAATGCCAACATAATTGGATGGCTTACGTAAACACAGAGTCTTATTTGGAAAGAAGTTTTTATGGGGAATATATTAAATTAAAGACCGATTCTTACCATTTACATAGACTTCGTCCTTGGTATAATTCAAATGTCTTCACCAAATTTGATTAAATTATATACAAAATTGCAACTTGTATTTTGCGCACAAGGTTACCATGGACGGACAACCAGCCAGACGGACGGATGTTCATCGTTAAATCACTTTACAAATGGATTCTCAGTCGATCGGTGTACTAAATGATTGGTACAAATTTCTATGTATTGCACACATCGCCACATACGTTTTTGCTTTTTTCTTAATTTTTGCTTTTATGTAAAATATGAAAGTTTAAAATAAAATTATCTTTAATGACAACCTGCTTTGTCTTCGTTTAAGAGTAAAAATTAAATGTGGATGGCGAAATTAAAGCAACACGTTAGGTATACAGAAAGATATTTAAAACAGAAAAGCCATCTGAATTTCGAAAAAAAAAATTTTTTGCTGCGAAAGCTTGCAAGAGGCATCTAAAAAAAATCTAATATGTATCAAAATATGCCTTAAAAAGGCAAAATATGCACTTAAAAATTAAAAAATGCTGCAAAAAGGCTCTTTTAACTAAATTGTGCAAAAATATGCTACAAACGGTAAAATATGCCAAAATATGCACTAACAAATCGATGCCAAAATTCATAAAAAGCTCTAAAACGGATAGATATATTAGTTCTGCCTTCACTGGTCGCACAAGGAAAAACATGCAATTGCATATTTGTGGTATCCCTAGTGATTACAATCCTCACTTTACAGGACTTGTTGTTGAAATGGAATGCCACGTATCTGCACCAAAAAATTAATCAAAAATACTTGTTAACAAACTAAATTGTACAAAATAGTAAATACAATGTATTTGATGTATGTAAATATTATTTTCAATACACACCTTCATTATAGCTTAACGTTTTTTGCATTTAGTTCAAGTCATTTTTTAAGTCATAAAAAAAATTAATGTCGATCATATTAAGTTTTTTTTTCTTATTTTAATAATTGTTTTCTCCCTTCTTAGGTCGTTTCACAAAAATGGCATGAAGTATTATTATAAATTTAAACCTAATTTTCATAAGGAAATAGTCCCTGCAATAAATCTTCACATACGTATTATTTAAAAAATTATTTTTTATCAGTTCTGTTTTAAATACTTCTTATTATAAAAGTATTGAAAACTTGACAGTTTCCCTCTGAATAACCAGTGCGTTTCTTAGTTCTTCTTTTAAATATCATACAAGCTTTGGCGACTGAAAAAAAACAACGCTCGAGCTTGTTCCTGCAAAATTTAAATATGGGCAAATCCTGCGTGACGAACGCTACATTCGCACGCGTTTTCTGATTGAAATATAAACATTATTTGGTCTTTAAAAAAAAGATAGTTTCAACTTATATAGTATTTAGTGACATTAATATGTACTTACTAGGGTATTCATTCGGTTAATCGTCAATCGGTTAACCGATTAATTACTACCCGATGAACTGATCGGTTAATTTCAAATTGGCTTTTTTCGATTAACGATTAAACCGATTAATCTCAGTCGATTAACCGATTAACCGATGTGATAAAATTTTCAATATTTTGTAGTATTGTAACATATTTTTTTGTGATTTTATAAAATATTTTTTCAAAAAAACAAATAAGGTGTTCAGTGATTTTCATTTTAACACATTTTCCGCCGACGGGTGACTAAAATCACAATGTTTTTTTATCTTTATCATCGATCAACAGGAATGTGGCGAAAAATGGGTTACATTTTTGATTACCAACACGTTTTTTCTGTTTTATGTATGTGTTTAGTTATGTATTTGTTTCTTCTTATATCTTCTCATATCAGTCTTTTAACAGAATTAACCGAAACAATTAGAAGTGTTAAAAATGAAAAAAAAAAACTCTAAAAGCATAATGGAGTATTTTATATGTTTAGAGAAATCCTGGAATAGGACTGAGAAATTAGATATTCATCTACGATAAGTAAAAGAATTTTTTCCAAGTCAAGTTTTTGCAAAAAAAAAAAAAATTTTTTAAAAGATTATTTTAAAAGATCTCCTATAACTACTGAAATTATCTCAGTTTATTTTTTTATAAATACATATTTGGGGGATATAGGTACAGATAGTCATAAAGTCTTATGTCTTTAAATAATTACAAGAAATATAAATCGTCGGCTTAATATGCAAACCGGCTAAATCCACTTTTTATGTAAATTGAGATTTTGATGCCGTGTGGTAGAGAAAGGTACACCTCGTCGACCAGCATGTGGTTTGTATTCTATTTACGTCTTGAAGGGTGTTAAACTAACTGTATTTTTAATTTTCTATCAAGCTGCAAATAGGAAAATTAAGAAGTTTTTCATCTCTCCTGTTAAATGTGCTGAAAGGATATTAAGCCGACGATATAACTGTTGTGGGCTACTGCTTATAATTTAGATTTCTACTGTACAGTTATGAAGAATCAATGAACACAGCATTAAAATTTTTATTTTGTTTGAAATACAACAATATTTATTTTAAACAATTGTAAAATACTATTTGGGATATTATGGCGATATGACTTGATAGCACACCTTGTGTATTAATTGAAAAATGCATATTAAATATTTATGAATTGTTTTTTTTTTTTTGGCTCGTTTCAGTTCAAGAATTTGGTATGTTATTGTTTTTTTTACTAATAAACTCCAAATAATAAACAAATAATGCGTTTTTATATATTGAAATTACTTATTAAAAAAAAAAAAAACATTTTTAATCGGTTAACCGATCAAAAACAAAATTAACCGATTAGTAACCGATTAAACCAAAACCTCGGTTAATTAATCGGGCGATTAAAGCAAAAGGCCGATTAAATGAATACCCTAGTACTTATGAATGTCATATATCATAATTTCTTAGCAAGTATTTGTTGCGAAATAATTGATCAAAAAGTTTTGTGACGCACGCTACAAAAGTTGGAAGTAACTTCAAAAGTTGAAGTACGTTTTCCTAGTTTTTAGCGAATTTGGCATGATAAGGCATACAAAATCGAATTCCTACAAGAAATATGACTATAAGAGAATTCTAAACGCACTTATTCGCAGCCAAAAAATGTTGTGATTTTTTGACAAAAGCCGTGAACCCTTTGTGACGCACGCTACATAACGCACGTTACAGTTTTTCCAGTAGTATTTTATTATTATATTTTATTTATTTTAACAAAACAAATTATATTTTTATGAATTGCATTTCTTAAACTAATTTCAAAAAGAAACTGGGAATTATTTCCTTCCGAAGGTTACTTTATATTTTATTCAACATTTTTCATTTTTCGAATTTATTCTATGAGCTAAATTTCAGTTATGTATTTTATAAAGCTTTTTTGTAATAGTTCTATTCCTTCAATTACTTTTATATTGTATTTTCTTTTTACATTTTACCTTAGCCTACCTTTGGACAGCAATGAGGTATATTGTATGAACAGAAAAATTTACAATTATTAGACACCAGCTGAATGTAATGCATTTTCCCATATATCAGTGTTTAAAAAACTGCAGTCAAAATAAAAAATTGCTTTTTCTTCCACTTTTTGATTTTTCATTGGACAAAAATAAACTGTTGCTTTTACTTCTGATTCATTAGTTGCGTTCGAGAACACAAAAGGTTTTACAATTTTTTACTGAACTTTACTGCATTTTACGAAATTGCGTTCGAATACACAAAATACAGTAAATGAGAACACAAATTGAGAGCGTAAAGTTACAGTTCTCGCTGAGTATTTACAAATTTTTACTGCAGAAATTTTTGCAGTAAAATTAAGTAAATCAAAAAAATTAACCGATTTTCTCGAGTTTTTCAAAAAATATTTTCTACTAAAAATTTCCGATCTTTTGATATATAAGGCGTAACCATAGGTCATATTACAGTCAAAAAATTCAGGTTATTATACAATTTTTGAAATTTTTTGTATGGGAGGTACCACGCCCACTTCTCCAACCCCGCCCACATTTTGTGTGTTGGTGTCTATTTATAACTTGAATGTTTGCACCTAATTTGGAAACTTTGGCACTTGCCGTTCTCCAGATATACAGAAAAAAGCAATAAAAATACAACAACAAGGGATTTTTGGAAAAAATTAGAGGCAGTCGTGGTTTTTTGGTCATATCTCGGCCATTTGTAAGCCGATCTTGCTGAATTTCAATAGCACGAAATGGTGGACTATATGTGACATAAATGTATAACAACCTAGCCGCTATCATGCCTGGAGTCTCCGGAAAACACATATCAAACGTAAGACGGACAGACGGACGGACATCGTTAAATCAAGTTCTCTCCTCATAAGGACCCAGAATATATATACTTTATAGGGTATTAGATCAATATTGTAGAAATTACAAACGGAATGACAAACTTATATATACTCTTTTCCACCCGACGTGAAGGGTATAAAAAGCATACAAATTGGGAAAAAATTGTTAAATAAAAGAAAAGTTGAAATAAAAATTAAACCAAAACAGAAAGTGAATAAATATTAATTAATTAAACTTGTTTGTGAACATTTATTTGGATAAATACAAACTTTTGAATTTTTTTAATTTTAAATTTAATTTTTTTTTTAATTTTTTAGAGTTGTAAAAGTGTGAAATATTTGGGTACTTAAGTAATCAATAGCAATAAAGTTATTCATGTTCTTTTAAATAATTTAACCCGCTAAAATTAGTAAAATCAAATAAAATAAAAAACAAACAAATATGAAAGATTACACAAAATAGTTTGTTTGTATTTTCCAAAAATGTTCCGGTTATAAAAAGTATTTAATCGAGTACCGATAAGAAAACGAGTTAAGTAGTCAAAAGTGTCAATATTTTTCAACACTTCAATTATTTGCCATCAGGTGTTGCCTTTATTTTACGAATTTTTACAAATTTTGCGGTCGCGTACTTTTTTGGACAACAGCTTTTTGTGAGAGCAAATTTTTCAGTTTACTCATTTACTGCATTTTACTGTAAAAGTACTCAAACGCACCTATTAAATGAAGACAGTAAAGGCAAAAGCAAAAACGAAAAGTTGTACACAACAAAGAACATCGGCAGTCAACATGTTCGGTAGTGTTTGGTTTGACAGACTGATGTCAATTTTCACAACTTATCGATAGCTAAAGGTAAGATTTTATCGGCCGTATAAAAAGTGCTCCATTATTACAACTTTACTTTAACCTACCAGGTAGGATGAACCCTTATTTACTTTATCGCTCACTTTAGGTTAAACTAAAGTTTTAATAATGGAACACTTTTTATAAGGCCGGTTAAAGTCTACTTTTAGCTATCGGTAAGTAGTGAAAACGGGCCTGAAACTTTTAATTAATCCCGAAGTTAACGAAGATGTGTGCGACATATGTAGGTCTTTATATCAAATTTATTAAACCCCCTCTGAATTGTAGATTCACTTATGTAACTGAGCTACCTAAACAAGAGCGGCAAGCGCTTTTTTTAAACATGAAAATTCTATTGCAAAAACATTTTCAATAAAATAAAACGACCAAGCGATCTATCAAATAAGATATTACAGCCGGGTGGTATTGAATTCGCGTTTTAAGGTTTGTTTCCTATAAACTGTGTGAAAATGAAAAGTTTTAAAATAAAACAGACACTTGCAGCTTTTTTCGACATACTCCATTCCTTTTGGGAAATTCTACTGTTTAGTGGAGTTTTTCAAATGATATTTGTATCTCACGGATAAAAATTTGGAATAAAGAAAACAACTGACGCTATTTTCAATGATTGATTGGTTTTTAACGACTTTTTGCGAATGTGTAAATAATTTTGAAAACAAACAAATAAAAAATGTTTAAAGCTTAGGTATACATTTCTTTCCAGTCTTAAGTAACAAATATATTTAAAAAAATCGTTTTACTAGCACTTTAAGAACTAACTTAGAGAGAGACGCCTTTTTTTTGCAAAAGGCGGGTAAAAATTGTTACGTTTTTACTTTATAAAACGCGTTTCGGTTTATTCCCTTTATAATAAACCTTTGAGTTCTTTTAATTGCAAATCTATATATAAATCGGCTAAGGCAGAACAGTTAAGAACACTTTCCTCATCTGTATTTCAACCGATTTGAACAAAATACACACCATTTGAAAGGTATTTACTCACCGAAGTGCACAATATATATTTTATTAAAATCTGTGCAATCAATTCAGAGTTATAAGCGTTTACATTTGATACTAACACATATGCAGAACACATAATAAAAATTTTTTTTATACCCTCCACCACAATTAGTTGTGAAGAGGGTATATTCAGTTTGTCATTCCGTGTGAAACTTTTTTACTATTCATCTCAGACCCTATAAAGTATATTTATTCTTGGTCCTTGAGTAATTTTAAGTCGATTTAGCCATGTCCGTCTGTCTGGCCGTCTGTCCGTATGTCCGTCTGTCCGTCTGTTGAAAACACGCTCACTTTCGAAAAACTCAAAAGAAATCAACAAACTTGGTGTCAAATTGCTTGTAGTTATCCTAAGCAGTTTGGGATTGAAATTCAGCAAAATCGGTTCAATAGGATCTGAGCTATGAATCAAAATGTGGAACCACCACCTAAAAAAAATTGATAATTTTGTTACAAAAACTAACATAAATGGTGGACAAATGCACAGAATGATATAAGATTTCGCAAAAATTCGTTTTATTCAACTGGAAATCACGCTGTGAAATTTCGTGAAGATCCGTCAATAATTTACCCTAGGCCCCATATAAGCCCTACTCCCGGAAAACAGTATATTAAGCCTAAAACCCTAGCTAACAATGCTATCATTACAAATTTTGGCAAGTCACAGTTACATAGGACTTGAAATTAAACTGTTAAGTTTCGTGAAGATCGGTCCATAATTTACCATAGGCCCCATATAAAACCTACTTCCGGAAAACAACTTAGTACGCCTAAAAACGTAAAAAATAATGCTATCATAACAAAATTTGGTACATCAAAGTTTTATTGGACAAGAAATAAAATTGTGTTATTTCGTGAAGATCGGTCCATAACTTACCCTGGGCCCCATATAAACCGTACTCCCGGAAAACAGTTTAGTACGCCTAAATCCGTAAAAAATAATGCTATCATAACAAAATTTGGAACATCAAAGTTTTATACGACAAGAAATAAAACTGTGTAATTTCGTGAAGATCGGTCCATAATTTACCCTGGGCCCCATATAAACCCTACTCCCGGAAAACAGTTTAGTACGCCTAAATCCGTTAAAAATAATGCTATCATAACAAAATTTGGTACATCAAAGTTTTATAGAACTGGGAAAAAGACTGTGAAATTTCGTGAAGATCGGTCCATAATTTACCCTAGGCCCCATATAAACCCTACTACCGGAAAACAGTTTAGTCGCCTAAATCCATAATTAATAACAAATCGTCACAGTTTAAGATAATAATAACATCATACAGATATTACTCTTTAAACATTCGAACTGTCGGTGGAGGGTATCAAAGATTCGGCACAGCCGAATATAGCACTCTAACTTGTTTTTTTTTTCAATTATCAAATAATAAAAAAAATAGGGTGGTCGATTATTCAACATTTTTCAGAAACCGGTTTTCGAATATTTCGACTACATATATAAATCTTATGTATAAATCGGAACAATAAAGAACACTCTCCTTTGTTTGTCAACCGCCCCTCTATGGGGAGAAAAAAGCATCAAAAAGGGAAAATACGGGAAATTAAATTTCTTTCTTTTACATTGAAATTATAAACATAATATTATAGGTGCAGGGTCCTGAGTGAATGAAAACCTTTAAGATGAAAAATTATGGTACTCTCTGTTTTTTATCTGGAAATGTTTGAATTTTCGTTAATATTCGACATATAAAGATAAAATTATACGTTAAACTGGGTGAAAAAGAACATGTAAGTGGAGCTTTTTGGTACTTTTTCGTTCAACATCTGGTACTTTGATTAATTTTCGCTAATATTTATCATAGAAACATAAAATTAAACATGCAATGTTCTGAGTAGATGACAATCTATTAAGGATACTTTTTTGTTTTTCAATTGATATTTTTTATATTGAACTTAAAAAATTACATTAACTCACGTAGAAGATAAAATATGAACCGGAGGTTGCTCCCATCATTCATTTCTTCATATGCACATAAAAATTTATGGTCGAATTTTGACCATTAGGCAAACACTAGTCAAAATAAATACACAAACTTATTCAACTTAACAAGCTTTATTGAAATTTATTATAATGTTCACAAAATGTATCCTGTATTGTTAGTAACGAATTAAACCGTTAAATGTATTTATAGTTCACAACTCCTTTAAGCAAATTCAAGAACCTTCTGGTCGATTCCAGAACATTCTGTTCGAATAATTTGAAAACAACTGTTATATATCCCAATCTAAAGTCTACAATTACAGTGGAGCAAATAATAATTTTAAACTAATCGACATTAACATAAATAATTTACAAGCAAACTTATAACTTAAACTATAACCAATGCTCCAGTGGGAGTTAAAGGAACATATCGATGCCTTACTTTCTCAACCTTGTATCTTAAAAAAACTACAACTTATCAGGAGAGAAAAAAACGTTTCATCTTTGTATACTTCGGTGTTTGGGTTAAAGTTAAAATGGAATTATTAAAGAATTGATTACATCTATGTATATTGTATTAAAATAATAAGTCGTTGCATTATTAGAACACAAAAATAGCAGTCGTTTGATATGAAAAAGTCAAAACCGAATTTTTTAAGTTACGAGGTTGAGGAAGTAAGGCATCGATATATATAATGACTGTATTTTAGAAATTATAATTCAAAATTTTCGGATACATTTTAAAAAATCATAAAAAACAAATGAACTTGGAATTTCAAGAAAAATTCTTGGCAAAAAGTAAAAAAAAACTAATACCTAAACAAGAGCGTCAACGTTGTGCTACAAACAGTAGTGTTAACATTTTCGTTTAATAAAAACTACATAATAGAAATAAAAAGAAGAGAAAAAAAACGCTAGTGACAAAAAATAGCTAAATTGCCATTATTTATTAACAATAGCGGCCAACTTCACTATTAAACGCGCTTTCAAAATCGGTTTTTCCAATTGAAAAGCGTTGACGCCGCCCTATTTAGGGATGCTTCATACAAATTGTATGCATGAGAATTTTTGACAGCTAGAAAATGCTTTCCGCTCTTGTTTAGGTATGGCTGTGAGTTAGAAACTTGTAAAGAAAATTCTTTTCTATTCTATTCTATTCTATTCTATTCATTTTAGACTTTTTACCAAGATATACATATTAGAACGAAACTTTATGTATTCCAAACAATTTGATAGATTTTTTACAAGAAAACGAGAAAAAAGTGTAAATTTAAGCCGCGCCAATTGGCCAAATGAAACTTTTGTGCATTTTGTATCCACCTGGGCCTGGCCAGACCCTGTCCTATTATAAATGTATGTACTGCAGCAAATACAATCAAAACGAAACGTATCAAAAAGCATACGCAACAAAATAAGAATTCTTTCATTACTTTAATTTCGAAGAATTATTCTAGTTGACAACAAAATAAAAATAAAAGGAGTCCCAGCCTGGACCAGGTGGCAGTGTGTGCCATACAAATTAGGAGTCTACTTTAGAGTTAAAGAAACTGCAAAAAATTCTGATGATAAGAATGTGGTTGTTCTCGAAACATGTATTTCTCCCCGGTTCAGCCAAGAAAAATTATCATTAAAATAATTTAAAGACCGATATAAAATAAAAATCAAATTCTGTTTTCTAAAATTAAGCGTGGTTACAAAGACTTTTGGCTTAATATAGCTCGTACTGTGAATCCGGTTTTAGTGTAATATTTTACAAGCTTTGAACTTATTGAAAGAAGAAAAAGTTTTAAATTTAAAAATATGTATTTCAATATGTAAAATGTTTCAAATTAATTAAAGAAAATAACGTTAATGTACATTGTTCAGTTTTTAATCTGATTTAGGTTTTTCATAATGGTTTTATCAAAAACTCACCAGTTTGAACAATTGGCATTTTCAAAAAGATTTGTTCAATGTAAGTTAAAAGAAAAACAATTAATAAAAACACTTAACAAATTAAAACTTCGTTTTTAACGATTTAAGAACTGGACTTGACAAAATTTTAGTAGCGACTGAAACTTTTTTATTAAAAAAATACTCTCGAGTCTGCTATGTGGAGTACAATTGAAGCAGTGTTACCACCAGCAAGATTCAAAATTACACTTGAGATGAAGCAAAATTACCCGATTGAAATGAAATTACACCTGATATAATATTATATTATATAAGTTTTATTTAATAAAAAGACATTTACAAAGAAGCAAAAACACAACAAACTCATTAAAACAAGATCAATATTAGTCAAACTGTTAATTTTATTTAAATTAACAAAAATAACATTAAAGACTTAAAAAAAATTAATAAAACATAAAATAAAACTGTTAAAATAATGAGTTTAACTTCCACATTTGGTTGACATATCTTGCGAAGGTTTAAAATGTTCCTTGTCATTGCTTTATAATGGTTTTTTTAGAGCTTACGAAAGGTTAGCTTAGCTGAGAAACGAATTGTCATACTATTTTCACTTTTTGACCAGGCACATCATCATGAATAGATTCATGCTTAAACAACGCCACCAAATTATCCAAATATACTTTGAAAATCAGCCATCGATTTTCGCAGCTTAAAGGTGACTTCATGGTTTAAATGACGCAACTTTTTTTCACAAATGAAGGCAATGTGTTGATTTAGAGAAAATAAACTGTCAACTAGACTTCAAGGCCGTGCGATGTGACACTAATTGATTGTTTTCCGTAGGGCTGTGAAGTCAGTGGTTAATGCTGATAAACCAGCAACGATCGGTGTCTTGGAGGTCAACATTGTACATTTTATTCGAAAAAGAGAAACAAAATTGCGTTTCTGCAATGCATTTCGTCAAGGACATGCGCGGTGTCTATTTGTTTTAAATCAGTTTCAAATCGTAATGCAATCAATCTGCGTTTAAAATTAATTTTTTTTTGTGTTGTCTACCATTTTAAGTTTCATGATCTTAAAAAATATCCTTTATACCTTATTTAGTAAACAAAATGCCTGCAGAGTTTTATACAACTGTCCCTTTCGTAATTATATATTGTATATAAATAAAATTAATTATATATTGCAATATTGGAAACATATCTTCCCCCAGGAAACTTTTTAGTTTGAATAACTTTTTTCAATAGACTTCAGGTTCTAAATCCCTATGATAGGCATCTTTATCCAAATCTAAGAGTCCATATTGCGACATTCATTACCAAACATTTGAAAATATATGTATGTTTAATGATTGAAGAAGTCGTTTCTTAAAAAGAAGCCGAGACTTTGGCTCAGAAGGCTGTGCATTTCTGAGCAACAATATTTAAAAAGAGATACATGTCATCACTGAAATCGAATCTTGATTTAATTTGGGCATCTGAATTAAAAATTTCAAATTACACCTGAATTACACCTAAGAGAAATTACCCACGCTCTACCCACGACCGTAAAAATTATACCAAATTCGGGTAATTACCCACAAAGTGGCAACACTGAATTGAAGGCAAAACACGCAGATAAAAGAGGCCAAACAGTTTTATTAATAACATTTGTTGTTGTCATCCAATAGAGTAATAATAAAAATAGAGTACAATAATAAAACAAAACAAAAACACATTCATACTAATTTATATAGATTTGTTTACATAGATAAACAGAATTTTGATAAGATGATCAAAGAAAACAAAAAGAAGCTTAAAGGAATTAACTCATCAAGAAATGTAGTATTAATTACTTCATATAAGGACTATAATTAGGCATCCAATACTTTTCTGGAAGACGTAATGATTTTGAAATGGTAAGAAAATATCCAATATTTCAGCCCCCGCCGCATTTTTTTTTTTTTTTTTTTTTTTTTTGCATGTAGCTCTTTTCTCCACGATCCACGATCAAAATGTTAGCTGTGACGCCCGTGTAGTTGTACTTTTCTTAATATCACAATTGGTTTGATTTTATATCCAGCAACGTCGGTATCACTTACTTGGAGGACCACGATCAAGTTTTGCCTTTCAATTCCTTTCAATTTGCAATACACTCTCACTTTTTTACTAACACATGCATGGGGATTTTTGACAAGCACACTGCTAAATAACAAGGTCGTCAACCCGACAGATCAAAAAAAGGCTAGAATTGAAACTAAAAATGGCTAGAAATGATAAAAGGTAAGAGAAACTATTTTTTTAATTTAACGTGTTTTACACAAAAGAAAAATAAAGAAGTTTCCAGATTTTATCATCATCTTATTGTTTTGCATTATCAATAAAATGTATATGACGTACATAACATACATCATCATCCATCACCCACTGAATCCATTCAATTTTTAATGTTTTTTAGAATGTAAAACATAAAAGTGTGCCTTTGATGAGCCTTTAAGGTAAATGACATTGTAACATTTTAAAGTAGGTATTAAAGGTAAATCAACCAGGGTTTAAAAAACTGCAGTCGAAACCAAAAACTGTCGAACAAAAAAAGAAAATTTTCGTTCAACTTTTTGCATTTTGAGTTTGAATTGCATTGACTGTTTACATTTAATGAATCAGAAGTAAAAGAATAGTTTTTATTTTTTTGCCAATGACAAATGAAGAAGTGGAAGAAATTTCAGTTTTTCTACTTTGACTGCAGTTTTTTAAAAGCTTTTACTAAACAAAATAGTGGCAAAGTTTTACCACAAAAACTAGTTTTTTCATACTTTATAAACAGTATTTCAGTGAATATTCACCCACAATATTATTACATGCATACCTACAATTCTCTTTTTTTTAAATAGAAAATACCTAATCTTAAAATATCATATGTTTATATTATTTAAAAAAAATAATCCTCTATTTTTTTCGTTTAGATATCATATGATAATTGCACTAAACGAAGATTAAATGTTAAATAAATACCAGTACCTCGTTTCTGTATTTCTCGCTTCGTAAAATTTTCCGCATGAAACGTGTGAATTGCAACAAAAATAGTGTGAAATGAAACAAAAAATGGTTTTTCTGACGCAAGTGTTTCTGTATATTTTCTTGGCGAGAATTATCTGTCATTTTAATAATTTTCCAGCAATTATTGGAAGGATGCGAGAAAAGGTGTTTCTATAACAATGTTTTGCGAAAAGTTTCTTTCAAGAACTGTCAAAATAAGTCGCATTTGAAATTGGTGGCGAGAAAAACAAAATGTAGATATTTTGAATTTAAAATATGTTTATATACTATTTTTTTTAAATAAATAAAAAAATAGAAGGAATATAAATGATGAATGCATAATTTATATGATGAAAATAAACAAAAAACCATTGTTATATTTTGTTATTTTAAATTTTTTTTAGCCTTTCCTTGTTTTGGTTTTATTAGGTGCTGCCAGATAAATTTGTGTAAAAATCGTCAATTTTCTGAGAAAAAAATATAAAAGATCCTCCTTTTTTGATTTAAAAATCGTGTAATTTAAAATAAATTTTAAACAAATTTGTTTCGACTTTTATTAAAACATAATCAAACAAAAACAAAGTTAAAGTTCATGGGTATTTAATAATTTCTTTAAATTTATATTTCTTTTGTTAAGCTGAAGGATAATTTTTTATAAAACTATTTATTTTCTTTAATCCGATAACAATTAAAAATTGTTTTTCCCTGAAGAAGTCACACAAAGGCATGAGAAAATATCATATTAAACAAAAAATAAAATAAATGGCCCATAACTATAGTCATAAACAAAGCATACTTTAAGAGTTCTAAAGTAAACTTTTATTAAAAATATGCTTTTGATCTACTATAGACAAGCAAAAGCATACTTTACACCACAGAGTATACAGAGGCGTCACGAGACAGAAAATATTGTGTTTTTTTCTGTCTTTTTCTTCGAAAGCTGCCCTTTTTGCGTTTTTTGTTTTGATTATGCAATTTGTGTAGATAGTAGCGGCCTGTTTTTACGCATTGTCACTTCACTAACAAAAAACGTTTTCTTTCTCTTTCTTCGAAAGCTGCCCTCGCAAATGATTTAGGCATTTTTCATACGTCACTTTTCATCTCTGTATACTTTGTGCTTTACACGTTAAGCCCGATGTTAATTTTAAAACCAGCTGAAGTTGTGTTAAACTCATTTAACAACAGCATCAGCTGTTTTTCGCCAAATAAAAAAGTACTTGCAAAAAGTTAAAAATGTTTATGTTATAAGATGTTGGCTGGTATTTTCCAATTATTAATGATTTGCAGGAAAACTTTTATGGAAAGAAACACAAAATATATATGTATAGGCCCTAATTGTGTAAAACGCTAGGCAATTTTGTAATTTTGTTGCTGATTTCTACATAAAATCATATTGCGTGTTTCAACCGTACAAGATATGCAGTGTTTTATTTATATTTTAATTTTAAATGTCGGCTGCTTAAAGTTGTCACTTGCTTATATTTTGTTGTATGTTGTATGATTGTATTATGATTGATGTATTATTTAAACAAATCATTTCAAAGAATTAAATCAGATATTTCAGACATTTAAAAACAGCACATTTATAAAGTAACGGCCGTCACTTTGGATACACCCAAATATCAATCATATTTTGTTAATGTATATAAGAAGTATTAAATGTTCAAAATAAGCCAAATCGGTTCATTTATTTCCCTCGAAATTTTGCTTTTGCCGATACATTTTTCAGGGAAGAGGCAAACAACTTCGAGGAAAATTTTCATAAAAGGGATAAATTAAAAAATTTAAGCTGTCTTGTTTTTAAAGATATTTTTTTTACTAATAAGCAAACATATTAAAATATTTAAAACTATCTTATTTCGAAGACTAAGGGGCAACGCCAACAATTTCATTGAAAGCAAAAAAAAAAAAATCAAAAGTATTTTATAAATTTGTTGTTACTTTCTACAGAAATTCATTTTGTTTTTTCAATTTTCAACGCCACAAAATATGAAGTGTTTGAAATTTAAAAATTCAATATGAATTTCTATAGAAAGTAACAACAAAATTATAAAATATTTTTGATTTTGTTTTGGCTTTCGTCACTTTTTTAGAAAAATCATTAAATCGTCACTTTGCTAATTTCGGAACAAAAAGTTGTCAAAATGACAATAACTCGTCAAATCTGGCAGCCCCGTTTTTATTATATTTATTTCTTTTGTTGACGTTTCGCTTTTATTTGACACTTAATTACTGGAAATATTCCAGTATAAACAGAATTTGTTGTGTCTGTTTTCGCATTCAAATACAGAAACACTTTTATCTCATAAATCGAGAAACGATGGAATTTTTTGTTTCACACTTCATGTAAGAAATTTTACGATGCGAGAAATACAGAAACGAGGTACAGAATGGAATTGTGCAAAGTGAAATAACTTTTCTTGTACTAAGAAAATTTGAATGTGCTTTTTCCAATATCGACTTATTTTTAATTTCTTTGTTTAATACGTTTTTTTAACGGATGTTTTTGTTGTGGTATGACCGTAAATATTGACAAATGCAATAACATTTTACCTTCATATATTAATGTATCATATGACTGTTTTAAATTGCATTTGCTACTATTTAACATTTTTTTTTATTCAAATTTAAAACAAATGTGTCTGTTTAACTAGAGTTGTATCGCTAGAATTAATTTTTTTATACCCTCCACCACAATTAGTTGTGAAGACGGTATATTAAGTTTGTCATTCCGTGTGAAACTTTTTTATTATTCATCTCAGACCCCATAAAGTATATATATTCTGGGTCCTTAAGTAATTCTAAGTCGATTTAGCCATGTCCTTAACCTTGGTGCAAAATTGCTTGTAGTTATCCTAAGCAGTTTGGGATTGAAATCCAGCAAAATCGGTTCAGTAGGACCAGAGCTATGAATCAAAATGTGGAACCACCACCTAAAAAAATTGATAATTTTGTTACAAAAAAAAAACATAAATGCTGGAACAAGGCACGGAATGAGATAAGATTTTGGAAAAATTTGTTTTATTTGACTGGAAATTACGCTGTTAAATTTCGTGAAGATCCGTCCATAATCTACCCTAAGCCCCATATAAACACTACTCCCGGAAAAGAGTTAAGTACGCCTAAAACCGTAAAAAATAATGCTATCATAACAGAAATTGGAACGTCACAGTTTTAAAGGACTAGAAATGACGTTGTGAAATTTCGTGATGATCGGTCCATAATTTACCCTAGGCCCCATATAAACCCTACTACCGGAAAACAGTTTAGTCGCCTAACACCATAATTAATAACAAATCGTCACAGTTTAAGATAATAACAACATCATACAGATATTACTCCTTAAACATTCGAACTGTTGGTGGAGGGTATCAAAGATTCGGCACAGCCGAATATAGCACTCTTACTTGTTTTTTAAGTATGTAAAATATATTCTTATATTGTCAGAGTTATTAAGGACTGCAAACTGTACACAATTTGGAATTTTGTTTAGCAATTAGAATATCAATCTCTTAAATCTTATGGCTTGTTTCAAATTATTAATAGCTCAATAGCTCAGAGACTTTCTGTAGGGCTAAAAGATTACATAATGAAGAAAAGCTTAAGGTGCATGTAGACGACATGTTTTTTACATCTGACTTGTCAACTTTTAAAGTCACATGTAATTGTGCATGTCTGTCAAAATTGCTGTTTTACAGAAGGTTTATAATATTCGGTCACAAAAGTACAAGTAATTTGCTTCTGACATTGTCTCTGTTTTTTTTTCGCATAGTTATTGCAAAAACCAAAATAAAAATGCCGCCACGAAAATTTTTATTTACGCCGTAAAATAGTTTAGCCATCTTAACATATTTTTCTTTTAATTCAAAGATACCAATTAACGAAAACGGTGAAACGGTTTTTATATACATATATATTCACATAAATTATATTCAATGGTGCGAAGATCATACATATCTCGGTATTGTAAAATATAAACTTCAGCCGGCTAATGATTCCGTCAATAGTGGACGCCGCTGCCGGTTTCCTAGCGGCATAGATTTCTGATGTCAGATGGTTTGTCAGAAGAAAATAGAGCATGCTCTAATTGAAATTTTGTCAGATGACTTTGTATCTGACTTTTGCAGAAGCAAAGTTTAAAAGGTAACACACGACATGTATGTATTTTGCAGTGGGAAATTTGACATGTCAGATGACAAAAACATGTCGTGTACGGTCGCCTTTAGTCTTGGCATACTTAAAACATAAGTCGAAAGAACTTTATATATATACATATATATATATATATATATATATATATATATATATATATATATATATAAATTCCTAGGATTCCTAGTTGGAACAAAGGGCCAGAAACTTTAGACCTAGGAAATTGTAAATGGATTCAAAAATCGTTTTTCGATTTTTAGCTTGACTTTTTTTATTCCGATTATTAAGACCGATTAATCGCACCTCTAAATCGTTTAAAATAAATTTGCAAACGTAAATCAAAAAGGGGGATACAACTTTTTTATTTTTTTATATTGTTTTTGCCAAATACCAGAGATATTTAACTAAGGCATTTACAGTGGGTACACTAACAATGTTATTACAGTAACGGACTGTTGTTTATTTAAGAAGTATTCCGTTCAGTCATTTTTAAACAAATAAACATTTAAAGTTCCAAGCTAATTTATTTTTAACTGATTCTAACATTTATTCAAAAAACTAAGGGCACATTAATACGGGTTTTCAGTTGCAGGTAATGTTGTCCGTTAAAATTAAAATAACGAAAAGTTCATTTAATTTTACTGTCAAAAATTCAAACGCGAATTCCGTAAAAACAAATGAGTTTTCAGTTATTTTATATAATTTAACTACCAAAAAATAAATTTTTAGTTATCTATAAAAAACGAATTACTAGTTTTTTGTAAAAAATTCCCATATTCAATTCGTTAGAATTATTTAGTCAAATACATAAAATTTTAAAAGTAAAATAATTGCGAAACCATATCGGTGATGCTGCTGGTGTCTTATAATTGAGAGTTCTGAAGTGAATCAGTACAGATTCACTAGTGACATTATATTCAGGGCAAAACACAAAAAAAAACATATTTTAATACTACAAAAAATTAAAAATCTTGTTACATCGGTTAATCGACTTAATTTAACCGGCTTAATCGTTAATCTAAAATAGCCAATTTTAAATTAACCGATCAGTTAAAAGGGTAGTAATTAATCGGTTAACCGAATGATTACCCTACACCATACCCAACACCATAGCCACAAATTGGTACCATCAGCAATATATCAAACTCTGTTTGAAATCAGTACAGCAAAGCGTTTAATCACACCACAAGCACAAACACGGTCCATCGGCTGGCAAAATGACTTGCTTGCGCATGCATACTGTAGCCGTGTATGGGGCCCTTTAGTCGAGTATGGCAAAGCTTGAATTGTACGGGTCTTAAAGGATGGTTATGTAGTACTTGCCACACATTTCACCTTTGATTTAGCGAAGTGCTTGAAGCTGGTTCCCGCGAAAACCATCTCGAGCCAATAATGAATCTTCCAAATTTTAATATTTGGCAATTATTCCGTTATTTAACTCTAACACTTATTTATGTCCACCGTCTGGCCATAATCTCACACTTTTTGTTTTCTTATGTACTATCATTTCAGCTTCTTCGAATAATTTACTTTACTTTACAAATTTTACTCTTTGCTTAGTACATGCCGGACCTCAACCGCTATAATCTTTTTGCGAAAGTTTTATTTGACGACCAGCCAAGTTGGAAAGGCACAACTTTAAAAATCACTTAAATTCGCAATTGAATATTTTCTGTAGATACCATAGACCTGCAAAGTTTGAAAAAACTCGATACTCTTAGACTAGAGTATACTTTTCAAATTCAACTCATAGAAGCCCGTTCGAAAAAGTGGTTAATATAATTAAAACAATTTATGAAAAAGAAATAATTCCCAAATTCTATTTGGAAATTTTTTTTTTAAAGGTAATGGATAGTAAGACGGCAATTAAGTTTTAGAAATAAAGAGCAATTCGCGCAGTTATAACTTTACCTAAAATATCTCGAAAGCCTGATGTGATGGAAAGTTCTGAGTATGTAATCGGATTCATCGCAACTCAATCCATAGAAAAGTATATTATCATCCCAGGGTTTCGACTTTTTCCAAATCCTTTTCGACTCCTTAGAAAAGTATTGTCTGGTCTAAAGATTAAAAATGTGCTGGCCTGTCTTATCTGTCAAGAATGGGAGGAATCGGAGAAGTAGACGTAAACTAGAATTTAGTATACCTTGAGAACGGTAACAGCCACAATGTACAAATTTGGTACAACTAGCTAAATATAAATGCACAATATCTGTAAAAAAAAGTGGCCTTATTGTAGACATAGGCACCTTCAATACAAATATCATATCGTCGGCTTAATGTACAAACCTGCTAAAACCACTTTTTAAGTTAATTGAGATTTTGATGCCGTGTGGTATAGAAAGATACGCCTCGTCGACCAGCATGTAGTTTTTCTTCAATTTGAGTCTTGAAGTGTGTTAAGCCAACTATATTTTTTGTTTTTTTTCTCAAGCTGCACATATAAAATAAAATTAACTGAAAGGGAGTTAGCAGTTTTGCATATTAAGCCGACGATATACAAGATTTCTGTGTAACTTGTGAATGGTAATAGAAAGAGTATTATTTGATTTTAATGAGGGCAGTTTAATATGTATGTATACGTGGTAAAAAAAAGAAAAAGTACTTAAGATGACTTAAGTTGAATTTGAGTTAATGGCACCTTCGGGACCATCACGTTCAAAAGTACACATGGGAAAATTTTTCGATAATTTTGTTAGATTTAACAAAATAGCATTCTTACTTCCGATCTGTGACATTCGGAATATTTAGGAATAAAAACTTAAAAAAACTATATTCGCAGAGAAGTGATGATTATATTACAAAAGGAGTAAATGTTCAAAAATTCCCTTCAAAGTTAAAAATAACTCTCCCACTAAATTAAAAAAAATGGACTTAAAGGCCGGGATTCACAATCCTACACAATCGTACGATTCATTCAAACGAAAATCTGATGGAATTCTATCCGACATAAAAAAATGTCTTCAAAATCTGCTATGCCAACTCAAATGACTGATCATTTTATTAAAATTTTCATAAACGTTTGCAAGTTGGACAGACCTGTCAAAAAAAAACTGTCACTCAATTCATTTTTAAGCCACACTATCCTACTTTATGAGCACACACTATTTTTCTGACAAATCGTACGACCAAAGGCCTGTTCATCTGTTTCCAAACGAAGATTTCGATCGCTTAAGTAACATTAAAAACAAAAACAAATTCTAAAATATTGCTTTTGTTCTGAATGTTAGTTAAGCGAATAAAGTCTGCGTTCGAAATCAATGAACAGGCCGTAAATAGGATAGTGTATCGCCGGCTCCAGCACTATTTCCTTATTGCCACATGTATGAACATTAGGGTGGCCGTTATTTTCTTTTTTTTGATTTCTTATATTCTCCCCCCCCAAATCGGTTCAGTTTTATGTAAAAAAAAATGCAAAAAAATTTCGTAGCGATAAGTTGTGTTTTAGGGGGGGCGTCGGCCCTTCAAAGTTTGCCATCAAGCCATTTATTCAAATGTAATTTGTTTGCATATGACTATCTCTTAAAAACAACATTTTACAAGAACATGGTATATGGCAATATTTTAGCTCTTCTAGTCAACAACATTAGCCTCGAAGAAAGTTTTTTGCTAAAATTAATATTTAAGAAAATAATTAAGAAAATAACAACAAAATTCCAAACATTTTATATACGTTTTATATATATAAAAGAGGGATTTAATGTCAAGTGAACTAATTTTGAAATCGATGTCTTTCGATTTGGATGAAGTTTGCACCAACGTTGGTCCTATTGAATAGTAGTTTAGACACAAATTTTCAACAAGATCGGTCAAAAAGTTTCTGAGTTTGGGGGGTCAAAGTTTGAAATTTTGGCCATATAGGTGTTCTTTCACATCCATGTAACTTATTACCAATTGGGGTTAGCAAAATTTGTCCCAAGCAGCTTAGATAGCTATTTGATCAATCTTTAAAAAAAAAATTTTTTTGTTTTTTTTTGAATTTTTTAAAATTTTTTTTTTAAATTTACAACTTCGCAAAAAAAAAAAAAAAAAAAGTTTTAAATATAAAAAAAATATGTTAAAAAATTTTTTAAAAAAACCAAAAAATTTTTTTTAAAAAGATTGATTAAATAGCTATCTAAGCTGCTTGAGACAAATTTTGCTGTTCTTGTAAAATGTTGTTTTTAAGAGAAAGTCATATGCAAACAAATTACATTTGAATAAATGGCTTGATGGCAAACTTTGAGGGGCCGACGCCCCCCCTAAAACACAACTTATCGCTACGAAATTTTTTTGTATTTTTTTTTACATAAAACTGAACCGATTTGGGGGGGGAGAATATAAGAAATCAAAAAAAAAAAGTTCTCCATACAACTAACGGCCACGCTAATGAACATACATATGTACATGTCTCAAACCTTTATAGTTAACATTAATATCCTGTTATACATGTGCCGGAAAAAGTAGCACAGCTGTGCTTTCAACGCCACCTGAAAAATCAATTCGCCTTTTCCGTTATCATAAAATTAAAAAATGTTTGGCTTCAAGGCATATTAATGCCCTGATTCGTTTTCAGCAAAATCTATTACAAAAAATACATTAATGTGTATTTATCAATATTTTTGACAAACTGTTTTAATATAAAAAAAAAATTCTTTTAGAATAACGAATCAAAAAATTCTTTAAAAATGGATTTAGATATAACTCGTGGCGATTTTCTACTTTCAAATACCTCCAGTAACATTCAAAATGGTCTAGATAATCCTTGCGAGAAGTATAATGAGGAATCTCCAGATAAAATGCAAGCTTCCCGTTCACAGAATGCATCACCAAAATGCCAGCCAACAGCAGGAACTATCAGGTCCAGTAGTTCTTTGTCCTCAATGTCAAGCGGACTAATGTCACAAGATTGTCGTGCAACTAAAGTACCTCTTATAAAGGCACCAGATATTTCTTATGAATTGGCTGTGGCCAAATCGATAATGCAGCAATATAGCACAATAAGTGGAGATAACTTGTGAGAATTTAAGGAGATATAATATCTTTAAATTTGTATAATTTATATTTCTTAATAGATTTGATCATTTATCGGATATTATTAAACGTGTAATCGATGAACGCCCCCCTAATGTCATCGACTTTTTTGAAGAGTTTAGTCGTAATGTACGCGAGCAAAAGTTTCACCAACCAGAACGATTTCCTCCAGATGCAGTCTACGAAGAAAACAGATTTTATAAAGTGGCGAAAAAGCAACTTCTATCCATGAATTTACCTTATCCAAAGGATCTGACAATTCAAGCTGAAGATGAACTTGAGGAAGAAGAACCTAGCAGACATGATGATTCAAAGTTGGAGAAGAAAGTTTTGTCTACACTTCATTCATTCAATGATCGCGTTCAACATTTGCAATTCTTTTGGAATCAGTGTGGTTTTAGCATTAGTTCCGAAGACATTTTTCAGTTAGCCTGTTCAATGAATCGTTTGCAAACACACCTCTCCATAATACAATGCCGTTTTTGGGGCATGATCAATGGCTTAAAAGCTTCCTACTATATTGTCGAAGCTACTTTATCCCATAAGGAATACGAATCACGTTTATTGCAAATGGAAAAGGAAATACAAGAAAATCAAATGAATTTAGAAAATGCAGAGAATCCGAAACCACCCACCCATATTGGACCCGAATTAACACCTGGAGCTCTTGGTTGGGAAAATCATCCCCAAGAGGATTTATTTAAAATGAAACCTCAAGTTTTGCCAGTGCCTTTAGTAAAAGTTGTAGAAGTTTTTGATACACCACCTGAACCCATTGGCCAAGGAGTCAATCGGTATTCCTATTTTGTAGTCAATTCCTTATCCGATGAGTGGATTGAACTACCGATTGTGACACCTAAGCAAATTGTGCTTTCTAGAGAAATTAAGAAATTTTTTACTGGAGATTTGGAGGCCGACATAGTTTCATATCCTTGTTTTTGTGGCAAGGAAAAGCATTATTTAAGAGCAACAATTGCTCGTATAACAGCTGGGACTTATATAGCGCCAAAAAACTATTATCGTAAAATGACCAAAAAAGAAAGGCAGCTATTTGAGGGGGCCGATGAGGAGGAAGACGAGGGAGAAGAGGAGGAAGAAGAAAGCCAAAATGACGAAGAGGAAGAAGATGAAGAGAAAGAACCAGGTAATTTACACTATGCAACACACTAAACGCAAGCTCCATCTTGTGTGTCATGAATATTTAAGCTAAGACTTGATTTCTTCGAAGAATATGCAATTTTTCTCGCAAACCAATTGAAATTTCAATTTCCTGTCTTCGGCTATTCATTATTAGAGTGCTTATATTCTGGCAGTCGTGATCGAATACTTTTTCGATTCGAAAGCAATCTTATGTCCAGAGAAACCATAAATATGCAATTGCATGTTTTTCCTGGTGCGACCAATGAAGGTACAAACAATATATTTATCCGTTTTGGAGCCTTTTGTGAATTTTGGCATCGATTTGTTAGTGCATATTTTTGCATATTTTACCATTTGCAGCATTTTTGTGCATAATTAAGTTAAACGAGCATTTTTTTGCAGCATATTTTAAGTTTATAGCGCATATTTTGGCTTTTTAAGGCATATTTTGATATATGTCCAATTTTCTTAAATGCTTATAAAAGCTTTCGCAGAAAATAATTTTTTTGTTTTTTTTTTTTTTTAAATTCTGTTACTCCAATTTCGCCATCTGCATTAAATTTTTACTCTCAAATTGTAAGACAAAGCATGTTGTTAAAGACAAATTATATACGATGTGTAAAATACATAGAAATATAGACCAATTTTTTAGTATACCGATCGATACAAAATCACTGGTTGCCTGACCATGTTAACCTTGTGCGCAAAGTACAAGTTCCAATAGTGTAGATAATTTGATCAAATATGGACGAGGGTGTGTAAATGGCGAGAATCGGTCTATAAAAACTTCTTTCTAAATAAGACTCTTTGTATCAGTAAGCCATCTAATTACAATGGTATTTAAATTTAATTCGCCCCAAAAATATTTTACTGCAAATTAAATTATTTTCAAATCGTTTCACATTTGCCTGAAGCTCCCTTCCTTAAATAGCTTTAACTTCCTTAAAATGTTAACATTTGTTAACAATTTAGCGACCGTACCTAAAATTCCTTTAAGACAAAAACCCATATGGATGTTAATATCTAGATATTATTTGGCGCAAACATCTCTTATATCAATTTTAACCTAATATGAGCTTAAGCGATTAAATTGTTGAATATTTTGTCTTCAAATTAGCAATTTTTGATTTTTTAGGGCATATTTTTAACATTGTTTAGTTTTTACTGCATATTTAATGCGCATAAAACGTGTTTTTTAGAGCATATTTCTGGTTTCCCTGCTTATGTCTAATTTTGTCAGTCGATACTGAACGAATCGAAATTATTTTTTCAGTATTGTAGAGCATTTATTTGAGTTTTCACAACTTTAAAAAAATTTCGATTAGCGCAGTATCGACTGAAAGAATAAAAAAAAATTGCTTTCGAATCGAGAAAGTATTCGATCACGACTGCCAGAATTAGCTCCCAGGTATGTGATGAAAATCGATCGATTTCAAAACAATCGGTTTTAAATGTTGTGGTGGATTTCGACGAAATTCTAAAATCTATTTCTAAATTAAAGTCTTAATTATTTGTTAAAAAAACAGTTCAACTAACTTAACGTCGGCGTAATATGCAAACCTGCTAACTCCCTTTCAGCACATTTTAAAGGAGAGACAAAAAACTTTTTATATTTCATATTTGCAGCTTGAGGAAAACCAAAAATATGGTTGGTTTAACACACTCAAAGAAAAAGTCAGTTTTTAAAAATTTGTGCCAGAGCCCTTTTCGAAATTCGTGATTCAATTCAACCAAGAGGAACATGCACCAGCTAAAAATCGTTTAGTTTTCAAAATCGATTTCCATGTTATATCTGTATGTACTATGTATGTTTATGTAAACTAAGTCTTATGTCGAAAATGAGATAAAACTTTTAGTTAGTATGTATCATTTACGGCCAATTTCACCAAGTTCAGTTATAATTAACTATCATTTTATAACTGTCTACAAATAGCACTGCAAATGCAACTAACTGTATCATCTAATTATGTCGGTAGTCAGTTAAATTTGTTCCAAAGATATTTAATTGTAATCTAAATCATCTAACCAAATATTATTGGAAAAAGGTCCATATTTGACCAAAACTCCCATACAAATACTACTCCCGAAAATACCTTTCAATGTCTTCCTTATAAATGTTGATATTGACACAATCTGCGACAATAGCTTTTACAATAGGTACTATTTCACAACAAAATGTTGAGCTGGTAGGTTCAAAATTAGCCATAGGTCCCATATAAACCCCCTTCCTTAAATCGGTAAGAGGCAAACAAAACTCATAAGGATTAAGATATCTACATAATATTCGGCACAACTAACTTTTAATTCTGTTCTGTTCATGATTTGACATGGGTCCCAAAAAGGGTACACTCTCGAAATTTAATATTATGGTGTAGGGTAACATATGGTCGGGCTTGACAGAGAATACCTTCTACTGGTTTGTTTTAAGTTCTTGTATATGTACATATATTTACAAAAAATACATTTCATACCTTGTAAATACTATAAGAGAATAGTTTGTCACGTACGGTATGTCACGAACGATAATACATTTTGTATATTATAAAACCATCAAAAAAAAAAATTTTTCCAATTACGGATTATAGAGGAAAAATATTTGGTTTAATTTAAAAAATTAAAAAATACCTCCCACAATTCGTAGATTTTCGTTTTGATTACGCAGTTCGTGTTGATAGTAGCGGCCTGTTTTACACATTGCCACTTCACTACCAATAAACATTTTCTTTCTCTTTCTTCGAAAGCTGCCCTCGCAAATGATTTGGACATTTTGCATACGTCACTTTTTTCATCTCTGTATGCTTTGTGACAAGGTTCCGAACGTGATAATTTTTTCATATATAGACCCTCTTAATAAATCATAATGATAAAAAATTTTCCAATTACGATTTTTTTTTGCAAAATCTCTACTTCTCTGAAGGCATACAAATAACACGTACGATGACATGGAAATGCTCATATTCCAAAACTTTAAATGATTTATCAATATTCAAGTCTTATTAGCTGTTAAACCAGACTTGTGGGAGTTTTTTAAAACTTTTTTACCACTTCTAAATTACAAGTACTCGGGGAAAGTAAATATTTAAACTGAATAAACTTACTTACTTAGACGGCATTTACATCTATGCAATTAACGCCGAGTTTTTTTTCTATTTTCTTTTAAAGTAGTTGCTACGAAACTTTTTTCACATTTACATTTACATTTTATCCAAGCATTTTTTCAACTTTTTCAACCCCGTTTTCTTCCCTAGACCTCTTGCTAACAAACAAAAAGTTGCATGTGAAAGTTGCGGCAAGTTGCGGCGTTAATTGCATAATGTAAATATGGTCTTACTTACTTAAATGGATATTACAGAACGTTTGTTCCTGTAGCCGTACAAAGATTATTCTTCCATGCGCCTCGATCTTCCGCACTCCTTCTCCAATTTATTACACGAAGCTTTGAAATGTCTGTCTCCACCTGATCTTTCCATCGGAGTTTTGGTCTTCCTCTTCTGCGTGAACCATCACCAGGCGCGTATTCGAATGCCTTTTTAGCTGGAGCATTTTCTTCCATTCGCACAACATGACCTTGCCAACGCAATCGGTTTAGTTTTATACGTTTCACAATGTCAATGTCAGCATTCAGCTCATGGTTCATACGACACCGATATTCTCCGTCAACGCAGATGGGTCCATAAATTTTACGAAGAATTTTTCTCTCGAATACTCCAAGTACTGCCTCGTCTGCTTTCGCAAGTACCCATGCTTTAGAGCCATACAACAGCACGGGTAGTATCAGTGACTTGTAGAATGTAATTTTTGTCTGTCGAGAGATGGCTTTGCTCTTAAACTGCTTACTTAGTCTAAAGTAGCATCTATTAGCCAGTATATCTCTTCTTTTAATTTAAAAACTGATGTTGTTCGTTTTTTTATGGCGGTGCCGAGGTAGATAAAATCGTTGACTATTTCAAAGTTATAGTTTTCAACTTCCACTGTTGGCCCGAGTCTACTGGACGTCCTGTGCGTTGATAACATCAACTTTGTTTTATCTGCGTTTACCACCAGACCCACTTTAGCAGATTCTTTTTCGACTTTTTCAAAGGTGGCAGTCACTGCTCGCAGTGTTCGACCCATGATGTTAATATCGTCAGCATATGCAAGTAGCATGTGCTGTTTTGTGTATAGTGTGCCAGTTCTATTCACATCTGCGTCTCGTATAACCTTTTCCAGATATTAAAGAGGTCACACGAGAGACTATCTCCTTGTCTGAAACCTCGCTTGGTACTGAATGGCCCGCAGAGGTTTTTCCTATTTTGACTGAAGGTCGCGTATCAGTAAGACTTATTCTGCAAAGTCGTATAAGTTTTGCCGGGATACCAAACTCAGACATGGCCTGAAACACCTTTGATCGTATGGGGCTGTCGAAGGCGGCTTTGTAGTCGACAAAAAGGTGGAACTGAACTGAATAAACATTTAGAAAAAATTCTACAAGACAGCCTTATGTGTAAAGATTGAGAAGATACAGCATTTTATGGGATCCAGTGCTTAACTGAATAATAAGCTCCGCCGTTGAAGATGGCATTCACTGCCGTACTTGTCTAATAATTAATGGCTCTTATCACAAAATGTTTTAACTAAGTGTCCAAATTCTAACTTTATTAAAATATATTCCTAAAATAAGCAGTAGGTATTGACTTTGTGAAGAAATTTCATTTTAAAAATAAAATAATGGATGGTCCATAAAACTCACATAAATGTTCTATTTTCCAACACCAATCCTATTCGATTTATGCCCCTAATTTCTACAAGCAGATATCGTACCTAACAGTTATTTTTAACTATCCGGTAACACTTTTTTGGTAATTTCAATGTAATTTTGCCTACGTGAATTAACTATAGAATGGTGTTAAATACTTAACACTCTAGCCCGTAGGTAAGAAATACATTTTTAAAATATAAAAGGCACGTTACACTATTGATATCTATACACAGATAGATATATATTTGTAAAAATTACGGGCACTGGGGGGTTGCCACGGATTCGAACAATTTGAACTGTGTATTACGATTTTCGTAATATTTGTTTCGAATAAATGAACGTTGTTTATACCTTATTGAGAACAAATAAGACCTTTATTAACAGCCACTCTCTATTACGAACAAAAATTGTTCATCAAATTTCCCATTTCTTTAAAAATACAACCTCTGGCATCGTTTTGAACGATTGCGAAAATCGTAATACACAGTACAAATTGTTCGAATCCGTGGCAACCCCCCAGTGCCCGTAATTTTTACAAATATATATCTATCTGTGTATAGATATCAATAGTGTAAATTATTTCTTTCGAATCGAAAAACGCAGTATCCCCCCCTGATATAGTATGTTTTTTCTACGTTCTTTACAGACAATGATATGGTTTTACTTAAAAACGAATTATACGATTCCTTAATCCCACTCAATTCTTTAAATAATCCTGAACGATGGGTTCACGTGCGCCCAAATATTTTGCAGCAAGGGCGAATAGTCTGGTACAATGAAGAAAAAGCTCAACGAGAAAGAGAAGAAGAACGTAAACGTCAAGAAAGAATTTGCTTGCAGGAAGAAATGGGCGAAGAATTAAGCGAAAACGAAAGTAATGACGAAGAAGGCAGCGATGAGGCTGAAGAAGAAGAGTTGGACGTGCATGCGGAAAAAGGTCCAGCTATACTGTCACCTTGTTCGAGCGATACAAATAGTGAAACACCCGTCCCTTGGGTAGGCCGCCTAACCAGCAAATTTACTAATCAAAATGAAAGAATACTTATAATGCAATCAAATGTTTGGCCGGGAGCATGCACTTTTGTTTATAAAGATCTATGTGAATCTTTATATTTAGGATGGGGTCATAAATTAGTTTCACGAAATATGAATTGGAAACATCTGAGACCTGTAGCAGAGGAATATGAACATAAACCAAAAGATTTTATTGAAACCCTCGATCCAAGTGTTGAAATGGAAGAGGCTTATCATTTGAGTTTATTAAAGAAAGAATTTATGTATATAAATGTTGAGGACGATGAACATGGATTGCAAGAGTCTAGCGATAATTTAGATGATGACGAGGATGATGAAGAGGAGGAAGAGGAAGAATAGTTAATTCTACTTTTTATATAAATATTAAATAATATGCATGTTCTCAACAATATTTTTAAATAAACTACATTTAAATTTATATAATTAATTGATTTGGATGTTTGTCTTTTGGGGGTAATGCATTACTTTTTTCCCTGGGTTAGGAGTTGAGCATCTATAGCTAAAGGTATTTCTGAAAATTCCACTTTGGAGTAAATGTCCTTCAGCTTGTTTTTCAATGCCGTGCTATGGGTCCAGTCTAGGGTCTCGCAGATTACTTTTACCTTTAGATTAGAAATAATGTAATTGTTATGAAAATAATAAGGAGTAAATTAAAAAAAAAAAACTAACTTCTACAGTATAAATATCTTTTAGCCAAGCGCGTTCATGCATAATATCTTTAATGGAAACACCCAAAGAATAAAGAATTTCACACAATTCATGAATACCACCAGGTCTATCACTGACTTCTACATTAAACTTCACCAACCGTCCCTCAGCAGCCAAACCTCTTTCCAGACAACGACCGAACACAGTGGTATCGATATTACCACCACATAAAAGGACCACAACTCTTAAATTTAAATATTAGTAACGAAAATTTCCGTATTTCATATTTTAGAATTAAAACAACCTACTTTTTACCCTGGAGTTCTGGCAGCTGTCCGGCCAATATAGCTGCTAAGCCGGAAGCTCCTGCTCCTTCTACCACACATTTTTCCTCCTCTACTAAACGCAAAATGGCCAAAGCAATCCATTCTTCCTGTACCACCACCATTTTATCAATAAGTGGAACTGCTGTAACATAGGCATTATAACCCACTTTAGGAACTGCTAAGCCATCGGCTAAGGTATTTTGAATGGGTGTGTAAATGGGTCCGTTATTTTCCATAGCCTTTGAAAAACTGGGACATTTGGCAGATTCAACGCCCTGAAATTGTTTTATATTTTCAATGAAATGTCTTCAAAAATCATTAATAAAACTAACAATAATTTTAGTTTTTGGTGACAAAGCCTTAACAGCAGTAGCTATACCTGCTATGAGACCACCACCTCCTACGGGGATTATAACAGCATCTGGATTTGGCACTTGTTCTAGGATTTCCAAACCAATAGTTCCCTGACCAGCCATTATATGAGGATGATCATAGCCATTGATGTATATTAAACCTGTTTCTTTAGACATTTTCATGGCCAAGGTCTTAGCTTCGGCCATGTCTTTGCCATCAACCACAACATTGGCCTTATAGTTACGACATTTTTGTATTTTCATAATGGGAGCAGCTTGTGGCATCACAACGGTAACAGGAATATTTAATTTCCAGCCATGATAACAGAGGGCCTGTAAGGAGGGATCTATTTATTTAAAAATGATATTTTATTTTACTGATTTATTACCTGAGCATGATTTCCAAGAGATGCCGAAATAACACCGATTTTCTTTTGTTCTTCTGCCAAGGATAATAAAGCATAGCGGGCTCCACGTTCTTTGAAGCTGTAATAAAAAGTACCAAGTTGTTTAATTAAATATGTATAAGAAAAGATTAGTCTATATAAGAATCAGAACTACCGACTTTTTAATTTCGTAATCTATCTTAATTATCAACAAAAATTATTTGTTTGCAAGTACTTAGCTACATAACTGAACTCAATAACTCTGGTAGTTAAATTCTCGTTACTTTCTCTTAAATAATTACTATTTTATTTATTGTATTGTATTATTCTTATTAAATAAACAACAAGTAAGAAAGTATAGCGGTCAATCACGACCATATGATACCCTACACCACAGTATTTACAAACACATCATGCTTATGTGTCCATGTTAATATTGATTTATCTATGTTTATAAACTTCATGAAAATCGGTTTGAAAGCTTGTGAGGGGCAGAAATTGCCCCCTGCCTCCCCTTGTGGTCCTATTTTTTAAAAACTGTATAGCTAATGTGTCCCTATAGATATGGATCTATCTATGTTTTAAATTTCATTAAAATCGGTTTGAGAGGCAGAAATTGCCCCTATCTCCCCTCGTGGTCCGATTTTTTTAAAAATTTATACATTTTGTGTCCGTATAGATATGGTCTTATCTATGTTTTAAATTTCATTAAAATCGGTTTGATAGTTTCTGAGAGGAAGAAATTTCCACCTATCTTCCCTCGTGGTCCTACGATTTGGCCCATTTTCAATAGGCTTGGTCCCTGTGCCAATAAGAACCTATGACCCACATTTTATCAAATTATCTCCAAAATTGCGACCTGTAGTTTGCGCACAAGGTTACATGGACAGCCATCCAGCCAGCCGGACGGACATCGTTAGTTGGACTCAGAAAGTGATTCTGAGTAGATCGGTGTACTTTAAGGTGGGATAGGACCACTTTTTTAAGGCGTTATACACATCAGCACAAATGCATAATACCCTCTCCATTGTTGTGGTGTGGGTATAAAAACAAAAATAGTCGAATAAACTAAATTCCTTAGAATTTTTTTTAAGAAGAGCAATTTTAAACTTTAAAGCTGATATGTGAAAATGTATTCCTATTCTAATATAATCATCACTGCTCTGCGGTTTTAGTAAAGTGTTTATTCGTAAATATTCCTAGGTCGGAAGTAAACTAAAGTATTTATTTCAAATGTCATTGCAAGTTGAAAAAAGATAAGCAAAAAGTCATTTTGATTTAACTTCCTCAAAATCGTACAAAATAATCTTTGTATATTTTTGAACGTGAAGATCTCAACGGTGCCATTAACTCCAATTTAGCTTAGCTTAAGCAATATTTTCCACATAATTTATAAATCCTAAGTTTATTACAAGCCACATTCCTAAGGTTTATACCAGAGAATTAGAAAAGTATCATTTTAAGTACTCTTCAAGTATTTGTGAAAAACATGTATGGACATGCATGGGTAAAGATCAAAGCCTTACATACCAAACGAATTCCTTCTTGAGGAAGAACGGATGCCTAATAGAAGGTCTCTGTACTTCTTTTGAATACACCAGGCCTGCTCGCTCCATTCCATACTTGTATATTTTTTACACACGTTGCCATTGCGGAGAACGCCTTTCGCTTCTTTAGCATGTACATAAAATGGTAACGGGATCAAAAAAAAGTTATTTTGCTTGTTATTTTGTAGTAATTGAATCAAAAAAATGTTTAAGCAGGTCTTAAAAAAGGCCTGAAGTAAGAAGGTCTTCTGAGGTTTCCCGCTGGGTGTATATTCATTCTTCTTTCAGAAAGTACATGCACATTTAAATAAAACTTGTATTGGCTATCTGTAATATCCATAACAATGAATAAATAAAGGTATTTACGTCAAAAGTTGCACTTTTATACGTGCATTATACTTTTAAGGTTATACAATTTCTGAAATTTTAGAAATTGTATAACCTTTCACTAAAAAGAAAAAAATACATAATCCGATTAAAGTTTTTGAAGATATTTGCATTTCAGTCACATCATCTTTTTTAAAAACACAAATAACGGTTATTTTGGAATATCTCAAAAACTGTTCTACTTTTGATTTATTTGGTCACGACTTTGTTGAAATTTTGTCACGAAGTGTAATTTAGCATTTCTGATTATATTGATTGATTAATTAAAGTATTATAATTAGGATTAATCAAGATTAAATTGCACTTTTAATTAACCCTGGAACGTCATGCTTCGCCGAATTGACGATGCATGTTTATGTTTTGTATTTCCTTTTCTGTATTGGCGTTCATTTTAAGCTAAGTTTGCAAATAGCGGCAGACGTTGATATACTCTTGATGTGTGCGCATGTATATACATTTGTATGTCTATGCAATTGGTAAATACGCTTTTCTTTGCATATGCGTCTTCGAAATGACGAATTATGAACTTAATGTAACTTTGCCTATAAACGTCAAGTGTTTTTATTCCCACACCACCTCACAATAGTATGGAGGGTCCCAGTTGGCCATGTCTTCAAGACAACGTCGAGGACGCGTACAAGACCCATAGTAAATCCCTGACGACGTGTTGGCGACAGCCCATGCAAATCGTCGACGACTTTTTCGAACAAAGGGCACTTAAGTCGTTAACGACAATGTGAGCGACATTATTATGCATATTGTCGTTAATGATCATATTGGTAACAGTGTGGTTAAAGTTGTCACTGGCGACTATATAAACGACATTTTTCTCATAAAGTCGTTAATGCCCGATTAGCGACATTACCTTAATAGTGTCGTTGATGACAATATTGTTGACACTATCTACGATTTAGTCGCCGATAGTTAAGTGACAATTAGGGATTTAACGAACACCGATACTGATATATTGGCGATACTTTAGATTTGCCGATATATCCAGAATAAGGGGAAGGGGTAAATGGGTATGCCTCGAGGATATATTTACTAAAATCTCTTAGGGTCTTGATGGGCTCTGAATTCCAAACTAATGAAATGGCCGAGGAGTTTGAGAGACTGGGCTCGAAAATAGTGGATAGGCATGGGGTCTGAACTAAACATATCGTCGACATAATATGCAAACCTGTTAACTTCCAATAACTTTTAATGGAAACAACAAACTTTTCATATTTCATATGCGCAGCTTGAGAGAAAACCTAAAAATAAAGTTGGTTTAACACACTTTAAGACTCAATTTGAAGAAAAACCAGCATGTAGTCGACGAGGTGTATCTTTCTGTTCCACACGGCATTTAAATCTCAATTTGCTTAAAAAGTGGATTTAGCAGGTTTGCATATTGAGCCTACCATATGGCAATGTTGTCAGCAGGAACATTTATTTTTGTGTTTCTTGTCCTATCAATTCACGTATTCCAATGCACAATTGAAACACAGCCGCGAATAACGTTATAAGTTACAAAATAATTATATTAAACAGGCAGGATTATTTATTTTTTAATTTTTTTTTGTTACCAAAAATATTGATAATAAAAGCAAAACATCAAGAAATATTAATTTCAAATTACATACAAATTTAAAGTTTGAATTTTTTTTAGTAGAGGACAACGTTAGCGACCATTGCATGCATTTTGTCGTCAAAGTGGTTCGAAACACGACAAAATGCATGCAATGGTCGCCTAAGTTGTCCTCAATAAAGTCTAATTGAAGACAAGATGACCGACAATTGCATGCATTTTGTCGTCAGTGTGGTTTGAAACACGACAAAATGCATGCAATGGTTACTTACGTTGTTCTCAATCAATTATTATTCAAGACAAATTTAAAAAAATGCTTCCAAAAAAGTCGTAAATACGATTTTTAACACGACCGTATACACGTTTTCTTACTTAAGTTGTCGCCATCAATGTTATATAGGCGACAAATTCAAAAATGTTCGGAAGACAACGTTGACGACATTTGCGTCTATGACCATTTGGCCAACTGGGGTATTATGCGTGTGTGCTTATGTTTGTAACATTTTTGAATCGATATTATGATTTTCTTTCGTCCGGCAGGTTGGCCGTGCGCAAAGTCCAGGCGGAAGTTTTAGAGATAATTTGATCAAATTTTTCGCGTGGGTGATAATTGTCATAAAGCGCAAATTAATTAAAAAAGTTAAAAAAAAGATCCATTAAATCACATATCCCCTAGAATTCATTTGTATAAATTCCTATTGCAATCCGTGCTTTGTGCCACCATTAGTTTTTGTAACAAAATTATCAATTTTTTAGTGCGGTAGTTCCACATTTTGTTTCTTTACTTTTATCCTACTGAATCAATTTTGCAATAAATAACACTGTGCAACAAAAAAAAACTTGCAACGCGAAATGAAACTAGACTATCGGTAGAGCAAATCTGCCAAAGGGTTTTGAAAAGTTAGCTCAGGTTCCCGAAATATGGGCCCCTAATGTTTTTGAATTTTTTGAAAAGGCGTTTTGTATGAGTCAAAAAAATATACTAAATGTACTTCTGAACTAAAATACTATTTCAGATGTCTTCAGAAGAATTGTATGACGAATCTTTTTTTAGAATATATAAATCCTCTTTAGCCGAATATGGCTAATCTTGGAATCTACGGGCCTTTAAGGATGGTTATGTAGTACTTCGCAAACATTTTTCTTCGGAATTAGCGGAGTGTTCGAAAACAATCTCAAGTCATTTATGAGATCATCAAAATTTTAATATTTGGAATTATTCCGCTCTTTTACGCTAACACTTTTATCCAGTCATGTTTACTGCCGGCGGTCGGGCTCCAATCTCATAATTTTGGTCCGTTCTAAGCATGTTACACGCATTGAATCTTTAAAACTGAATTTTTCTTACTTTTTTGCAAACTTCAGCCGTTTTTAGCCTTTATTTTAGCTTAAAGGTGGGTTGTCGCTATTTATTCTAGCTACCAATTAATTAGAACTTAAGCAACTTCGTACGATTTTAGTGTTTACATCTAATTTGTACTCTATGCTCAGTATTTGCCGGACCTTAATAGCTATAGCTAAACCAGTAAATCTCATTTAAGCAGTAAGAAGCGAGATATTCGCGAAAAACCCGATTTTTATGACCTTTAACCTTAAATATCTTAAGACGCGGACACAATTGCATTTGTGACTTTTGAGACAACTTTTAGAACGACGAAACAAAGGTTTATACCAATTTTCAGCTCATTATCTTTCATTTTTTACCTAAAATTTTACCTAAAATGACTGGGCTATAGACATAATATGTAGATATTTTAAAAACACAAAAATAGTAAGTCAATTCCTCTTCAATATTTAAATACCCTTAAGTCGAAGTTTATCGCTTTGACTAATTACTTTTGTCCAAATACTGACTTATTTAGCAACTTTATGTTTGGAATTTTTTTGTTTTTTATAAACAAGCCAAACAAAAAAAATACTATAAGACCTTTGGTCTTTAGAGATAATAGACACACAAAATATTTTCCTATCAATCTGCATAATACTAGAATATTTTATAGAAAAATTCAATACTTTTTGCATAAATAAAATGTGCAGCATTATCAGTTGGACTTCATAAGAACTCAAAAAATAAAAGTTTAATTGAAAGAAGAGCAAACAATAATGTCTGGTTTCTTTATTTGTTCCGTAAACAATTAAATCTAAATACCAAGATCAACCTTTAGAATTTCTTTCAACTTTTGTAAAAAAAAGAGTTTGACACTATTTTTAAAATAATTATTTTATGGAAACTGTACTAATGAAATTTTTGCTCGTATTTTTTTAATTACCTGCCAGTATATTGCAAGAAATCTTTTTTTAAATATAAGTCCATGCCATAAGAATCCGAGGAAGTTGAGCGCTATAAATAATAAGACAAAAAATATTTACTGAGCGCCTTATAATATAATTTAAAATTTTATGACCGTTATTTAACTCGATATACCGATTTTCTAAAAAGGAAATTCTCAATTCAAGTTTCCGACATATAAAAGATAACATTACCGAAAACATGATATAAAATGAATTGGATTATAAAGCTTTTTTTGGTTTTACACGAATGAGATTTCCAGTTTATGAGCCAAACACAGACAAATTATCTTTATAATATAATAAAACATCGTCCAGACTTGCAATTTTCTGCTTTGAAATTGCATAAGCGTCCAGATTATGAAATTTTAGTCTTGCAATTCTTGTATATTTATCTTGTCTTTCCTCTTCTCCTTTTCTCCAACTTCAAGTTGAAAAGTGTAAAGGTATGGGCGGTCACATATAGCAAACATTTGACGAAAAAATCGTAACCAACAGACAAACTTAGTTTATTTTCTTTGATTTTAATATTTTTTTTTTATATGTCTTCGCATTTATTAAAACTTGTGTAAAAGTAGCCTTTTGCATCATAATAAATCTTATTTTGTTATATAGAATACCAGATAAATTACACTAATACTGAGCAAACATAGCGGTTCCGCTTTTTTCGTCAACTGTTTGCCAAATGTGACTGTACCTTAAGAATAACAAAACACACCAGAACTGCAGAGTACATGAAACTGTGTACTCCTCTCCAATCTTCTCGACTCTCTTAACAATAACCTCAAGAACTGCTGCAACAAACATTGCAAGTCTGGACGATGACTAGCCAATTTATGTTCTTAAAGACTTCACACATTAAGTTAAAAATCAGACATGTTCTAGAAATCGAAATCGAGTGAAATTGAAATCGAAAGAGACTAAATTTATTGACAGTAGTTTTTCCTGATTTTAAGAGTAAATCTTTCTGTTAAATGTAATTATTAATCAAACTATAAAAAGGAATACTTTAATGAACTCTTAAAACAGGCTCGCTTCAAAATTTGTACAATTTTAGTGTGGCTCGAAACCGATTTTCAGAACATGGCCTTTTCGGCCCTAACTTATTTTAAATCACAGATATAAAGTTTAACACTTAAAATTAAGTTCATTACAACTTACTGGACATGGTGTACGTTCAACGCCATCCTTTATTAAAAATGCCGCCGATGTTATATCATGAAATGAAATTTTCTGCGGTTGCTTTGGATCGCAAAATGGATCTAAAATTTCATCGTTATTGCCATCGAAAACTTCTGGTTCAGTTGTGTTATAATTCGGTGGTACAGTTAATCCACTATTTGTTTTTTTAACAGTGGGCTTGCTAGAATTTGTTGGCTTGACCTTGCCGTTGGTAGCAACTTCTACACCATTTTGTGCATTAGGCATTTTGTTTTATTATTTGTTTTTTTTTTTTTTTTTTGTCTTTTTGATTTATATTTTCTTTAATAAGAAACTCACTTTTGAATTGGAACCTCAACTTTCACTGTCGCGATTTACAAATAAACTAAATAATATTGTTCATTATTCTTTAATTGTTAACTTAAGACGTTGTTGCTTTAACACAAAAGTGTTTTTATTAAAAAAAAAACAAATCTAATAGAAGAAATCACTTTTCGATTAACCCGTGGTGAAGTGCAAGGTTTTTTATTCGTTAAAAAAAATTACTAATAAAATCCTAGAATCCATATCAAATCGGTTAGTAACATAAAAACCCCTGTTCCGTTTCTGAAATCACAAATTATTGTTTTTAAGAACTCATCTAGTCTTACACCTCGGAACTTAAAGATTTTTGCTTAAAAGTTTTTGAACATACAGTTTAATAGGTTCCCAAAACTTACCCCCCCCCCCCCGGGGTTAACATCTTCCGGGGCATAATCGGATGCGGTCAACACCTGGGATGCTTCTTATCTTCCAGGGAGATGTGTACTGACAGGATAGTTTCAGTGATCTCGTGATAGTTGTGGTTTACTACCCAAGGGGGGATACTGAAAATCCCACTAAAGGACGGAAAGTTCGGCCTGGGGGAGGATCTTCCCTAAGAGCTGCTGCTGCTCAACAAAAGCTGGAAGCTCCAGCTTTTAAACAAGGACCAAGTGTATAATCTTGGCAGATTATGCACCATGGTGTTTTTCACAATCGGGGGGCTGGTAAACGCTTGCTTGACAAAAATGTGGTTGTGATCCACTATCAGATAAGGCTGTGCTCATTTAAGCCTTTCCAACAACTGTGAAGGCCGACAGATAATTATCTATTTATTATTTGAAACAATAAACTGTGTTTAGGACTTAATGTCATAAAGTGCGGAAAAGGGCTGGAAATGTGTTCTTGGCCCTCATTATTATAGTTCGATTGATGTTAAGCTCTGCCAAATAAAAACAACAGTTTTTAACAGATGACTTAGAACTATAAATACAAGCGAACAGCTCCACGACTACTTTGGGTTAGATGTTTGAAAGCAAAAAGTCTATTGCTTAGTTATAAGTAATATAGGAAGCTTACCCTAGATTATGTAGAAATGGCAGTCAGATGGATGACACACTTAGTTAGAATGATCCATTGTGATACCATGGAGTTCCACTAAAGAGAACCCCCACTGAAAAAGCAATAGGAACTTCCAACGAAGTTTAAAGTGCGCTCGAGAGATATGGTATAATCCGTCACAGGTAGCGGAAGCCAACTCGGCCAGTCGTCTTCTTGCCAGTGCTGGATAGTGACAGAGAATTTGTTCTACGTTATCCTCCTCATTTTCATCACCACAGCTGCGGCAGTTATAATAGTGTCAGGCTCCAAATTATGTGCATGTCAACATATAAGACAGTGTCCCGTGACAACAGATACTAAAAGTTAAACGTCATCGATAGTAGAGACATGGTCCGCCCGTCATCCATGCGGACCCACAATTGACAATCTGACGATCCATCTACCATAAGCAATATTGATAGTCGATCGCTGAAGTTTGATTTTCAAGGATACAATGGAATCCGTTAGGTAGTGCCAAGTTTACAAAGCTCTCTGCCCTAATGTTCCCTAGTATATCCCCGTACCCTGAGGTGATCCTGAAATGGAACTACTCAGCGATCTCGTTTAGAGACGAGCGGCAGTTAAGGGCTGTTCTCGTTCTCACGCGGTACGGCTATCAGTGTAAATATCCACAGCAGTCATCGACACGTCAAATTGTCTGATCCGGTCAACAGCTTCCTAGATCGCAAGTATCTTCACCTGGAAAACATTTTAGTAATCCGGAAATATTCGCAATAAATTAAGGTTGAGTTCCCTTGAGTGTTCTCCGAAGCACACTTTTTCTTGTGACTTATAGCCATCCTAGCAGAAGTTCACGCTTCTACTTCTACCTGGAACACCGTTTCTCAACACATTTCGGCCTGATATCAGCTTTTTGTATCAGCTTAAACTCCTAAGGTATTAGCAGCTATTGGTTTCTGTGATTGGACGTTGATTTGGGTTTGAACTACTCCATTTGTTTGCTTAGTTCCAAAATCTGTTAAGTTTTAAAACACTATTATTAATATCAAATTAATATTTTCATCTAACATTGAATGTTTTATTAGATGTTTGTAAGCATTAATGTACATGTAAAATTAATAAAATCGCTTATATCGAAAAATCTCTTAAATTCGAAAATTTCCAAAAATTTAAATAGCTTAGGAATTTATCAAAACGTCTTATAGACCTGAAAAATAAATGTAAATCATAGTCTAGTTCTCGATCCTGTGTTATTGTACTGTTTTTATATCATATTAAGAATTGCCCTGGAAATCGAAATGGGTTAATCTTGGCTTATCATGGTATCAATGTACAATGTAGATCGTATAATTTTTCTTATACATATTTTCGTTAATTGATTATAAAATTTTAATAGGATTCTGTTTATTAGGTTAGTCGTGGTGATAATAGTGTTTTTGTTTAATCTTACTTTTTAATTGTAATCGAAAAGCAACATTTAAGTAAATATCTACCTGCCAGTACTAAAACGTGTGCATTCACATGTTCATTTCCTACAAATATTTTATAATCATAATACTTAATGCATTGTTAAGAATTTAGTTAAAAAGTCATATCTATAATTGAGCGTTTCTGAGAATAATAAACGACCTGGAGATAATTCTACTTTGACAACTGTATAATCGAAAAATGTTTTGAAATATACACATACAACATATTTCGTATATATCGCCCTTGGTCATAAAGAGGGTATAGTATGAACAGCATGTTTGGCAATCTAGTTTCAGAGAGCGAAACGAGTGGTTTATATTGTCGTATAAATGTAGGGTAAAAGTTTCTGCACCGGAATACCGATACCTAAACAACAAATATAGATATTGAAATTAGTTTCGATTGTTAATCTTGGTTTTAGTTTTTGCATCATAATAACAGTTCTTATCACTTCTTTTAAATTGGTTCAGTTTTTTTTTTTGTGTGTTTTTTATTTTAAATGGTTATTCTAAAGATATTCCTAATCTTAAAAAGTAAACGAAAAAATCGAAAGTATTTTGTTTATTATTTTCAAAAAGTGTTAATAAAAACAACAATTAGTTTTATGTAAACAACAATACTTGTAAACACTATTGCTATCGGCACTTTTCAATAAACTTTTATTGCGTTATACTTATAAAAATTTCGGGGCCACAAAGGACTTTGATATGAACAAAAAGCCACGTGTACCTCTAGTTCTTAGCCATTAAAAATAGGCTTATTAGGTTTATTAAATTACTTATTTCCCTCTTGGAAAAAAGAGTTTTTAGATGAATATAAAAACAAGAGAAGAGCTTCAATGTTTAATTTAAAATAATATATTCTCTCCTTATTCGGCTTGTTTGACAATAGCTACAATGCTTTATTTCGCCCCCATACAAATCTCCATCGAAATACCAATTTTTTTCAATAAATCGAATTTCAGAAGTTCCTATTTTACTAACTGACGTATTTTGTATACGATTCGATTGAGAAATGTGTACAAAAATTAAAAAATTACATTTAAGGTACTTAAACGCCTTCCTTCTTCCTCTAAGTCCTTGACCATATTCAATAAAACATTTACTGCGAAACCTTTAAGTTTGTAAAAGGGGAAAGGCAAATGAAAAAGTGTAGTTTGTTTCGTGCAAGGCGAATTCATAACTTATAAGCCCAGGTGATAATTTTTTTGCTTTATAATTGTTGGATGTCAAAATTTGCTTTTACCAATTTTTCGGCCTTATTTAAGGGATTAGGAGCTATTAGAGCTGCCAATTCCCATACCTTATGCTCGGAGTCATGTTTAACACACTAATGACGCATAAGAGTCGTAGCGTTCTTAAATAAACGTTCTGGGGATTGACCTTTCGCATCCGGTTTGCCATTGGCTATGGCTTTAATGGTAATGCATAAGACTTCTAAATCCAAAAAGTGTGGTTTCATTTCAGATAAACGGTTGTAGGCATTCATGACATCATCAAAATGTTTTGTGTCTACGAAAACCACCATAAAGTTTTCCCAAATTTTCCAGATAGTGTAATTGCATTTTAATGACTCTGCTAAAGTTTTTTGAGCTCTTTGCTTATCATCCAATTTTTTGGGGGCCTTGGCTAAGTTAAACCAAGACTCAAATCCTTACTGCAAACATTTTTACGAAATTTTACGCATTTGCATATTTTCGCCTTACGTCATTAACATTGTTTTTGTAGAGTTCTTATACTTGTTTAAGAAAGATAAAGTTTTTTGAATTTCGAAACGACTTTTTGAGAGGAAGAAAAAAATGAATAATATCGTAGCGCTTCTATGAAATCTAACGGATTTGTTGTTGAATTTAACAAATTGCTCTTTTGCGAGACTATTTGCATCAAACACTAAACTCCGTTATTGTGCATAAAAAATTCGTAAAACTGCTCGAGGTCGGAAAGCACTTCGCAAGTCTTTGTTTCTATTTCTTAAATTCAATCAGGGGTCTAATTCTGGCTGTCATGATCGAGTACTTTCTCGATTCGAAAGCAATTTTATTTCTAATTCTTTCAGTCGTTACTGATCGAATCGAAATTATTTTTTCAGTATTGTAAAACTCAAAATAATGCTTTACAACACTGAAAAAATAATTCCGATTCGTTCAGTATTGACTGAAATAAATTAAATATTAAATTGCTTTGGAATCGAGAAAGTACTCGATCACGACTGCCATAATCAGGCCCCAGGTCTTTGTTTGTCTGCCTTCGAGCGTTTTACATTTCATCTGCATCAGGGATGGAAAATTGCTTTTATTATTTTGTACCAACTATGAATTAAAAAAAACCTAGCGGAACGATTTTTAAAATAAAAAATCAGCAAAAAATTAATTAAAAAAAAAATTTTTTTTTTTTTTTAAAAAATCCGATACAAATTTGAATTTTTTTTTGTACATATTTTCAAATTAATATACTTTGGTGTTGAAAAATGAGCGTAATTTGAATACACATAAAAAAGTTATATGATAAAGAGCATGGCCCAATTAGTAGGTCTGCAACAATTAAAAAACCAACACGCATTTCATTTGTGTTAGAAATGGTAATCATGTCGAAAACAATTGCACATAAAAAACACAACTCTGCAGTAAATCGGCAGGCGTTTCGAGCAGACCTACACACAAAAAAAATCATAGGTAAAATTACCTAAAAATATGGTATAAAATTAACTAAGAGCAAAGGTAGCATGACCGTATCTAAGTTTCTTAGGTAATAAAACGTTTAAATTAGGCAATTTCTATGTTCGAAAAAGTATCTAATAATTTTGTTCAAATTAAAAATAAACTTTGAAAATTTACCAATGATAGCAAAGTTAGTTAATATTTTTATTTTAGAAAAGTTGTCTAACACCCAATTTTCATGATGATTTTTTCCCCTATTTTTGAAACATGTCTTTTTTAGTTTGATAGCGAGCGGGGGAGAGAAGTAAGCAGGGTAGAAAAAAAGACATGAATCGTATTTTCTGTGATTTTTTTGACATTCTTCTTTGTACTTAATTTTGTTTTTTAATTTATGTTGTATTTCTATTTCAAAATGACAATTGCTTTTTAAAATATAAAAAAAATAAACAAATTTAATATAAAAAAATTCAATACATACATTCATATTTAAGGAAAACAAAAAAAATCAAACAAAATAAGAAACATTGTGAAAATTTAACATGTCTTTGGAAGTTTCTTTAAAAAGAACTACAAAAAAGACATGTCTTTTAAATCATCGTGAAAATTAGGTGTAAGCAGGGTAGAAAAAAAGACATGAATCGTATTTTCTGTGTTTTTTTTGACATTCCTCTTTGCATTTAATTTTGTTTTTTAATTTATGTTGTATTTTTATTTCAAAATTACAATTGCTTATTAAAATATAAAAAAATAAACAAATTTAATTAAAAACAATTCAATGCATACATACATATATAAGGAAAATAAAAAAAAATCAAACAAAATAAGAAACATAGTGAAAATTTAACATGTTTTTGGAAGTTTCTTTAAAAAAGAACTACAAAAAAGACATGTCTTTTAAATCATCGTGAAAATTAGGTGTAACACCCAATTTTCATGATGATTTTTTCCCCTATTTTCAAATCATGTCTTTTTTAGTTTGATAGCGAGCGGGGTAGAGAAGTCAACAGGGTAGAAAAAAAGACGTGAATCGTATTTTCTGTTTCTTTTTTGAAATTTCTCTTTTCACTTAATTTTATTTTTTAATTTATGTTTTTTTTTATTTCAAAGTGACAATTGCTTATTAAAATATAAAGAAATGAACAAATTTAATTTGAAAAAATTCAATACATACATACATAAATAAGGAAAACAGAAAAAAATCAAACAAAATAAGAACATTTAAAAAAAATTTTTAAGAAATGCTTTTCCTAAAAAAGAACATTTAAAAAAAATTTGCCCCCCCCCAAGATTAAAAGCATTTTACCAAAAAAAAAAAAATTTGCCCCCCATGTATTCGTGTATTGTCATCGGGAATATGTATGCCTGCAAAGTTTCATCCATTTGCATTAAGTATAACCCTGCCTTTACACAAGTAGTATATACGTATTATCAACGAAAAAGTCGAAGAAAAAGCCGAAAGTCTTGCAAGTAGCTTGAGTGTTTACACAGTCAGTTGTAAGTTCATTTTTCAAATGTTCTCGAAGCGAAAACATCCTAAAAAAAAAACTTTGTTTTTCGGTTTAACAGCATTACCATGTTAAAAATATTAACAAGTTATAATAAAATAAATTTAATAATTACTTCTTTATTTAATTTTCGGCCCATCTTGATGAAAAAATTATGTTTATTTTATAAAATATCTGACTCCAGTATTGCCGTAGTGGTGATTTTATAATAAAACTGAGAAAATATTTTGATTAACAATTTTTTTTTTCAAAATGCTTGAAATTTATGATAAAATTACCATTGAGATTGGTTGTTGTATAGTTGTTCTCTTTTTTACGTGTTATTTTTTATAAATACACAGAAAATCCGCTATAAACATAACTTTTGTGTTACTAAGTACTAGTAAATTGATACAAAAGACATCCATTTTTTTTTTTTTTTTTTTTTTTTTTTTCTTCATTATTTATTTATTGAATCTTCATATATTAAATATGAACTAACAATAATTAATCAAATCTTAACCTAATATTATTTTTTGTCCTGCCAGTGCCAGACAAAAATTTTGTTCATCGCGGGTTCTGTTCACTTTTATAGGTGTTTATCGCTCATCTAATTGGACAAGTGCCGCAGTGTCTCTTCTTCTTAAGCGAGTGTGGCCGCTATCATTTAAAATATTTCGTGCTAGTGGGTTCGGGTGCAATTCGAGCCTTTTTAAGTATTTTACTGCATATTTCGTAATCATAGTTTTAACTAATGGAACATTGAGATCCTTGTGAATATTTGAGTTTTTAACATACCAAGGGGCAGCTGTGATTATTCGAAGTAGTTTATTTTGGCGCCTTTGAATTTTTTCGATATTAGAGGCCGAGGCAGTGCCCCATAACTGAATACCATAGCACCAGATTGGCTTTAAGATGGAGTTGTAAAGAAGAAGTTTGCAGTCGAGACTAAGGACAGAGTTTCTTCCAATAAGCCAATGAATTTGGATGGCTTTTAGTTTCATTTGAGTTAATTTTGCCTCTATATGGCTTTTCCACGTTAAACGGCGATCTAGATGAATACCGAGGTATTTTACATGCGAATTTTGAGGTATTATTTGATTATTGATTTTAATAGGGGGGCATGATTCCCGACGCAAGGTGAATGTTATATGTACGCATTTTTGCTCATTGACCTCTATCCTCCATTGCTTTAACCATAGTTCGAGTTGAAATATATGATCCTGTAGGTATCGAGATGCTTCTTGACGGTTTTCGTGCACGCTCAAAAAAGCTGTATCATCAGCAAATGTTGAAGTTTGTGTGTAGTTGTTTGTTGGCATATCCGAGGTATATATTAAGTATAAAAGTGGGCCCAGGATGCTTCCCTGAGGGACTCCAGCGTCAATTTGCCGAGGAGAGCTTAAATTATCACCTTCTTTAATAATAAACTTTCGACCGACTAAGTAGCTTTCTAACAGCTTGTGTATGTTTACTGGTAAGTTTAGCTTCAATTTATGTAATAAGCCTTCATGCCAGACTTTATCGAAAGCTTGAGAAACATCGATGAAGAGAGCGGAACAATATTTTTTTTCTTCAAAGGCTTTTCTTATTGCGTTTACTATACGATGGGTTTGCTCAATTGTGCTGTGTTCTCTTCTAAAGCCGAATTGGTGGTTAGGAATACATCTATTATCATTTAAAATTGGGGTTAATTTTGACGCTAACAGCTTCTCAAACAGCTTTGATATATTAGAAAGTAAGCTTATAGGCCTATATGACTCAACTTTTGTGTGATCCTTTCCAGGTTTAGGTATTATGGTGACTAAGGAGACCTTCCACTTTTGAGGATAGTATTCAAGGCGTAAAATAGCATTAAAAATTAAAAGAATAATTTTCTTTGCTATGCTGGGTAGCTCCAAAAGCATTTTGTTGCTGATCTTGTCAAACCCAGGAGCCTTCTTGGGGTTTAAATCACAAATAGCCTTTTCGATTTCTCTTATCTCAAATCTTAGCGGAACAGCTGCTCTAGCAGCAACAGGTGGTAACTCGACCGCAATATCGTGAGATATATTTGGGGTAAATACGTTTTTTAAATGATTGACAAACAGATTTCCTTTTTCAACATCATTTCTTGCCCAGCTTCCATTCAAGTTTCTTAATGGTGGTTTAGAGACAACTGGCCTTTTGAGATTTCTAGCTGCACGCCATAATGAGTAGTCTGATTGTGGGGTTGCATCAAGTTCCTTAAGATATTTTTCCAGAGAAGCCGTTTTCTTAGTCTGCAGTAACTTTCTTAGTCTTTTTGTACACTCTTTAAGTAAGTTCTTAAGTTGAGGGGATCTGTGCAATTGCCACTCTCTTCGAGCCCTCCTTTTTTCAGACAAAAGATGCTCGACATCTGTGGAATATATTTTAATAGTTTTTGTTTTTTTGGGGGCAATATTGGAATGTTGAACAGCTAGTTTCAGAAAACTGTCAAAATTGTCAATAGAGCGATCTACATAATCCGGTGTACTGAGCGGAATATTTTCTGTGCAATGGGTACTGAGATATTTTTTATATTTCAACCAATTAATTTGCGTAGCTGTCGTCGGAGGAACAATTCTATTGGGGTTCATTATAGTAACAATTGTAGGTGTGTGGTCGGAAGATAAATCTAGGGAGGCTTCAACTTGAATCGTTTCTATGGGAATGTTTTTAACCACGCCGAAATCTATGACATCTGGAATTTTTTGAAGATCAGTGGGCCAATATGTTGGTTGTCCGCTCGCTACCACATTTAAATCCATTTTAGAAATTATGTTAAATAAAACACGACCCTTTGGTGTTATAAGTCGCGACCCCCAGAGGGTATGTTTAGCGTTATAATCGCCAGCGGCTAGGAAACACGGTCCTAATGATTTAAAATATTTACAATATTGGTCCTCCGATATTGAAAATCTAGGCGGGGAGTATAACGATGAAATTATTAGGTTTCTATTTAATTCCTCAACGCAAATGTTCGTTGCCTGGAGATAATCTTCACGATGATCACACATTAGGTAGTGTTTGACTCGGGCCTTTATTAAAATGGCAGAACCTCCACAAGCTCTATCTCGAGGGTCCTTGGTATCATATAGTATATAACCATTTATTTTAAACGTACTTCTTGAGGTCAAATGAGTTTCAGAAATCATCATGACATCAATTTGTTTATTTTTAAGAAAGTATTCTAATTCATTTTTATGTTGGCGGATGCCGTTTGCGTTCCAAAAACAAATTTTTAAACAGTTCATGGTTTGTTAAGTACAGCTTGCAATAACATCGATTGCATTCTAAGCATTTCCTGCATCATATTACCCATTGTGTTCGTAAAATTATTTACTGTTTGCACTAATGTTTCCATGGTTTTTTCTAAACGACTTAAATTAGAAAATTGAGTTTCATCATTACTTGGCGAGGCACCTTGCATTGGCTCATGGTTTGATTTTAGGACGTTAGCGTAAGAGGTTCTGTTATTACTAGGCTGGGGGGCTTGAATTGCATTTGTGTTAACCTGATTTGTTACCTGCATTTGAGGGGGATTAGTTTTCGGTCCGACCGACTGCTTGACGATAGTATATACAGGGCATCCTCTATAATTGGCAGTGTGATTACCGCCACAGTTGCTACATTTTTTTAAGTTGGGGTCGGTTTTAGACTTGTCGCAAAGAACTGTTCCATGTAATTCACCACATACTACGCAAACAGGGGGTAAGTAGCAGTATGCCTTAGTATGGCCAAATTCCTGGCAGTTTAGACATTGAACTGGACCATTTCTTTTGTGCGGCTCCTCAATAGTTACCCTTCTGTACAGAATATATTTCAAATTATAAATTGGATGCGTTTCATTTTTTTTGAGCTTAACGTCGCCGGGTTCAAGCTCCACTCGAAATAGTGGTTGGGGATTTTTTTCCCTATTTTTGATATTTGTTACGTTTTTGATTTTAAAGCCCTTCTCTTCCAAAAAAGCTTTAATTTCCCCTGGGTCTACGCATGAGTCTATGCCCTTGATTACTACCTGAAGACCTTTACTGCTCTTCAGTTGATACGTATAAAAGTTTTTATTTAGAGTCTCAAATCTTGTAATTACCTTTCGAAAATCATCCTCGTGATTAACCTGTATTTTAGTCTCGTTAATGATACCGCGCTTTATTGCAGCTACATAAAAGGAATTTTCACCAATCACCGAAATTAAACTTTTTATTAACTCATTAGAGTTTTGCTCTCTAAGGTATATCGGGGGTGGCTTAGACGATTTAATGACGTTTGGTGCTTCAGAGGATTCATCCTCCAGAATCGCGAAACGATTTTGTGTATTTATTTTATCAAAAGATGGTACTTTTGAGGCCGAAGCAACTGCTGCAGAGGTAGGGCTGCGTCCCCGTTTAAGCACTGTTATGTACCTGTCCATACCAACTTGTACTGTAGGCTTTTGACAACTTTTTACAGGGGGGTTTTCCATTGCATTTGTGTTTAAGTTCATGGTATCATTGCCCACTAAATTTGTTTTTGACGTCACGGCAATACTTGCTGGCCTGGCAACACTTGTCACCAAATCTTGTTGTAGTTTTTTTAATGAGTCACTATCCACCGTTTGTGTAAATACCGAGGGTGAGAGGGAACGTGTTCGAGTAATTGGCTTAGCCGTTAGGTAGTTAATATTGTTTTGTTTTGTTTTATTTATTTCTGCATTATTTTCATTTGCATTAACTAAAACGTAAACGTTTCTTTCATTTTGTCTTAGTGTTGTTTCACTGTTTGTACTTATGCAAAGAGTTGTTTTTGTTTTTCACCGTTTTGCTTTGCTTTAATATTTTTATTATTTATTGTATTTTACAACAACAAAAGAAAAACCAGAATTTAAATGTTTTTTTTCAGAATATGTATACACATGTATGAACATTCATACGTACATATATATTTTTACTGATTTATTTTATTTAATTTGATCGTTTTAAATTGTTCACTATTATGTTAAATAATTTAATTAACAAAATATATTATTTTGTTTTTTTTTTAAGCGTCCATTCGCTGCTTAGATTACAAAATCAAATGTGATTAATTAATAGTTTAAATTGTATGCGGGGCTAAAATACACGTCTGTATCACAACAAAGCACAAACCGAACTCAAAAGACATCCATGGTAACACTGTTTCTTCATTTGTCATTTTACTTGCGACAAGTGTCAAAAATTTACTTGCAAGCAAATTCTCTTGCAAGTTGGGCTGCAAGTACGAAAAATGTGATGGTGTTAGTAAAAATGTGTGAGTGTATTGAGTTTTTCGAACTTGCACTTGCAAGTGCCCTGCAAATAATAGGACCAGTCCAAACACGCGTGTAAAGAGTAGTCCACAAGGGACCAGGACTAGTCCACAAGTAACCCAAACGTATGGAAAAAACCTGGTCTATTTAACATTACGATGTCCTAGGAGAGGACCATATAACCCACCTTTGGACCACTAAGGAGTAGTTTTAAAACTACTCCATGGTATATAACCCACCTTTGGACCAGTAAGGAGTAGTTTTAAAACTACTCCATGGTATACTCAAGAGGATTAGTTTTGAAGTCGTTTAAACACGAAAGCATGTCGTTAAAAAACGAAGACATGTCGTCTCACTACAAACACTTTTTAACAATGGCATGGTCCATGCTTGCATTACATCGGACTAGTCCATGGAGTAGTCCATTTTATCAAAATGGGTCAGGTGGTCCAATTTTATTTGCAGGGTGTAAACCCTAGGTTACACTCAATTTTCACGATGATTTTTTCCCCTATTTTTGAAACATGTCTTTTTTAGTTCGATAGCGAGCGGGGGAGAAAAGTAAGCTGGGTAGAAAAAAAGACATGAATCGTATTTTCTGTGTTTTTTAAAGAAACTTCCAAAAACATGTTAAATTTTCACAATGTTTCTTTTTTTGTTTGAATTTATTAAAATTAAATTTGTTCATTTCTTTATATACAACATAAAATAAAAAACAAAATAAAGTGCAAAGAGGAATGTCAAAAAAAAACACAGAAAATACGATTCATGTCTTTTTTTCTACCCTGCTTACTTTTCTGCACCGCTCGCTTTCGAACTAAAAAAGACATGTTTCAAAATTGGGGAAAAAATCATCGTGAAAATTTAGTGTTAGGTGTAAGTTTAATTTTTACAAGAACATAGGTTTTAGGTAAATTTACTACTTTTTTTTAATAAAAAAGCATTTTTAGAAAAACTCTATATCCTATTTTAATCTTTTTAATTAATTTAATGTATTTTATTTATCAATTCATAATGTGTACCAATTAATTAAATGATCTACTGAAACTTTTTGTTGTTTCTTAAAGTTCCGGGCGGTTTTTGTGCCCATCTGAGGTCAAAGGATTAAAACTTTAAAATCCATATTGATCCAGCATCGTGTAGTCCAAATTAATAATCTTCAATAAAAGTAATAAATAATTATTGGTTTTATTGTTAATATATCGACCTCTTTGCGCGAAATTATCGTATATGCCAATTTTCTTGAAATTGATTTTTTGATGCAATCTTGTTCTACATTCAAACAGACGTCACCTGACAAAATATTGTAGGCGTATTCCACTTCGTTGCTACAAAAATTTAATGCAAGGCGAATTGACTAGAAGGTGAGGCCAACTCTGCAACAACACTGCTTCTGTGGTCGGGTTGTCAAAAATATTGCTAGTAAGGTTTTTTTTACATAAAACACTAGTTTGTATACAAACTTTGACAAGTCGACCACCGAAAAAAAAACTACATAGCGTCAGCTCAGAATTGGTTTGACCTACCGACCATTTTTAAAAAAATTGAGTTAGGTATGGGGTATATATATTTTGAATACCCCCTTTTTGAATCCAAAATCTGTTTCGCGAAATTTTTTGTGGTTTCTGAGATATAAAGCATTCATTCAGGACATTGCATGTTGAATTTTATGTTTTGAGGTCAAATATAAACGACAATTAAAAAATACCAGTTGTAGAACCAAAAAGCTAAATAAAGATATTAAATTTCCCGTATTTCCCATTTTGGTACTATTTTCTCCCATTGACAAAAACTGACAAAAGCTGACAAAAACGTAACAAAATTCAGGTTTTACCCGTTTTCACCCTAACGCCTGGTACTCTGTTCAACATTTCACGTGAAATGCTGTCAAAACGCATATGAAAAAAACTTGTGCGGAATATCTATGAAATAATGTTGATAGAGTTGTACTCTGTTCATTTTGGGAAAAAGTTCCGCAATGTTTCTGGCAACATTTTTTTACAACTGCGAAATAAAGTAAGCTGCACTTATTTCACGTGGAATTTTAATCAAAAGCAAAAATGGATGAACTGATTAATTAATAAGAAATAAAAAATTAATATAAGACAACCGGTAACAGTTTTTTTATCCATATTTACTTTCTTTTTTATTAAAAAAATTATTTTTAGTAAAATACATGTGGGGTTTGTTTACATACGCAAAACAATGTCGCATACTTTGCCGGAATAAAATCGGCAAATTGAACAAACTCGCATGATAGGTAACATCGATACAAGTAAAAATTTTCGTGTGAAATAATAAATGTTGCTCAACATTTTTCACAAATTTGAACAGAGTACTAGGCTTAAAAGAGCCGAATTTCAAAAAAGTACCACACACATGTGAGTTTATTTTTCTAAAGAACAACGATATGTATTACAGTTTTTTTGTATCTCTTTTAGTTTTAGAGATAAAAGGTTTCCGAATTTACCCTTTTTTACCCCCTAAACATTCGAATTTTTAAAAATCCCGTCTTACTGAATCGATTTGGGGAGAGATGACCTCCGGTCCAAATTTCAAGTCTTTAGCTTCAGGCGTTTAGGCTGTACGATGATGAATGAGTCAGTCACTCACAAAATAAGTATACGTATGCAGCACAAAAAGCCACTTTTTAATTTTTTTTTAGAAAAGTGGAGTTTGCGGCACAAAACAATATTTTTCATTTTAAAAAAAATAATATTAAATTCTAACTTTATTCATGAAAGTGCGCAAAAATTTACATTTTCCTGTAAAATTTGGTTTTTGTAACATACGATAATTTCGCGCAAAGGGGTCGATATTCTGTCTTGTTTTTAAAAAGTTCAGCGGAGTTCTTTATCTTATGTTAATAATATTCACTTACATACAATGTATTTTATCCTTTATTGAATAGTTTTTAATTTAATTTTTTTAATTTTATATTTAAAAATTCTAAATTCAAATTTATATTTGAATGTTTCTTTCACAATTGAAAAATAAAATAAACATACATATGTACATTAGAGCGACTCAAGTTGTATGGAAGCAAAATTCGTACTCGATGTACCCTCCTAAAAATGAACCTTGGACATTTTTAAGATGACATTTTAAGTATTTCGGCTCCAGGGTTGACCTCTCGTGAGCTGGACCAGTTTGAAAAAAGGTCTATTTTTGCATGTTTTGTTACTTTAAGAATCTGTGTCCTTACCAACATATACAAGTTGGGTATCGTATATAAAATTTGTCCAAGGACGATCATCCATGTCCTTTTTTTTAAGGATTTTCTGTAAAAAAAACGGTTTTTGAATTTTTTGTTCGGGGTTGTTTGTAATAAAAGTGCCAAATTAACATATTTTAATCTTTAGTCGATTTAATTAAATACGTGTATCAGCTTTTTTTGAAATTCGTGCTAGTTCGCGTTTTGACAAAAATGCAATGGGGTGGTAACCCTTCGTTTTAAATATGGCAATATGGGTATCAAATTTTATCTTTTGCCAAGTATATCATATTTGTATGTAAATAATTTATGGCGATTTCTTTTCTGAAAAAAATATGTTACAGTATGTACATGTAACATTTTCTAATGTTACCTATAATCACTGGAAGTGTTACATGTTGTGCAATTTCAATAGAACACAATTAGTGCTTTTATTTACAACTATTACACTTTCATCATTAATGTACTTAATGAGCGATTTTTAAAGATATTTAAGCGGTTTCTGCACGCTATTACGGGTTGGAAACAAATATTAACATCACTAATGGCTTATAAAAATTAAAACGTTTATAATATAAATAGACTTTTTTTGATTTTAATGTGTAAATATTTTTATATTTTGTTTTAAAACAAATTGTTTACAATTTTTATGAGCGGTATGAATTATGACAAACGAAATAAAGCATTTGTTCTACAAAGAAAGTAGTAAGTGCCAAAGTTGTAGAACAGGGCAGTATGAACACCTTAAGTAAAAGTAAGGGTAAAATATGCAACATGTTTTGCACGTTTTTCATCAACATATTCACAAAAGAACTTGAAAATTTTTCCCACAGTTGTATTTTTTGTACAAACGAACACAAAAATGTAGAACATGTAACATTAATGCAACATTTTTCTCAGAAAAGAAATCGCCATTAGATTTGTGCAAATTAGATGCATTTTACACGGTGCTCTGGAATATATATAAATGCAATTTTGTAGTAACTCTAATATGATGGCGGATTTAGTTTCTAGATCATGTATGGATGAAAATAGGACTAAAGAAATAAAAAAAGAAATGATCCACGACTTTTTGGCGGCATATTTTTTTCGCAAATTAAAAAAAAATTCAGGTCGTGGATCATTTCTTTTTTTTTCTTTCTTTAGTCGTATTTTCATCCATACATGATCTAGAAACTAAATCCGTTATCATATTAGAGTTACTACAAAATCGCATTTATATATATTCCAGAGCACCGTGTAAAATGCATCTAATTTGCACAAATCTTAATTATTTACATACAAAGATGATATACTTGGCAAAAGATAAAATTTGATACCCATATTGCCCTATTTAAAACAAAGGGCTACCATACACTTTTTTATATATTTTTTTTTTTGTATTTAGTAGTGCTACCATACTTTTATCTTAATTAAATAAATGATGAAACAGAATTGAGTCTTCAACTTCAGGCAAATATTTTAAAGCCCATAATTAAAACGTCGGCAGTAACTTCAAATTCTCTCTCATTTCTTTCGTTTTCTTTTGTTCTTATTTTTCTTTGTTTACAAAATGTATGAAATTGAATGAAAGTATGGTAGCATTGTTAAGAGAATAATGGCCAATTTTCAGGATTGATATTAGCTCTGTTTCTTTACTTTTTGGGTAAAGTTCGTGAAAATGAGAGCAAGCATAAATTTCTCTCATAAAGATACAAAATTACACAAAAGTACGGGAACAGAAAAAACCAAATTTTAAGCACAAATAAAAAGTCATTGTTTTGATAGTTTTTACAAAACAATAAAAGTTTATGCCACTTTTGAAAAATTGTATATTGTCTGCAGAAATAAACTAATTTTACCAAAAATTAAACCAAACAAACACCTTTACAATAACTAACATTATGTTTTCCTAAAATTTCAACATAAAACTTAATATTTTAGTACATTATTTAACTCCACAACACTTTTTCCAAAATTTGGTTCATGATTTTTTTCCTTTGCATTTTATTGTTTTATTTATGTTTTACAGCTGTTTGACAATTTACACAATTTGCACGAAGAAAAAGTCTGGGCTGTTTCGTGCAAGAAGAAGAAGAATTTTATTCTCTCAAATCCGCTCTCATTTACACAAATTAAAAGTACGGGAACGCTTTTCGTGCAAATTGGGATCCCGAGGGATCCCAAAGTAGAGTAAAGAAACAGAGCTATTAAAACACATTTATTTTTAAAATCGTTTTAAATACAAAATTCTCTTCTTCACTAAAAACTTAAGTGAAAGTTATGGTGTTTTCTTTTCTAAAAAATAATGATGCATTATAGTTGTGTAATATATTTATTAGGTTACACGAACACTAATGTGTATTTAGCGTGTTAAATATTGAATGCAAAGTTTGTACTAAAAGCGATATTCACCACGCTTGTAGCAATTTTAAACATTACATTTTCTTACAATTCCAATAAGCGTTAGCAGCACTGAATTTCAATAATTAAAGTCAGCTGTTTTTAAAAATTTTGCGACAAAAAAAATATAATTATTTAATTAAAGTAAAACAAACGAAAAACAAAAAGTTTTTGTATCCATCACAATATAACTAATGGCGATTTCTTTTCTGAGAAAAATGTTGCATTAATGTTACATGTTCTACATTTTTGTGTTCGTTTGTACAAAAAATACAACTGTGGGAAAAATTTTCAAGTTCTTTTGTGAATATGTTGATGAAAAACATGCAAAACATGTTGCATGTTTTACCCTAACTTTAACTTAAGGTGTTCAGCTGCCCTGTTCTAAAACTTTGGTGCTTACTACTTTGTACAACAAATGTTTTATTTTGTTCGTCATAATTCATACCGCTCATAATTTTGTTAAAAATTGATTTTAAAACAAAATATAAAAATATTTACAAATTAAAATCAAAAAAAGTCTATTTATATTATAATCGTTTTAATTTTTATAAGCCATTAGTGATGTTAATATTTGTTTCCAACCCGTAATAGCATGCAGAAACTGCTTAAATAGCTTTAAAAATCGCTTATTAAGTACATTAATGATGAAAGTGTAATAGTTGTAAATAAAAGCACTAATTGTGTTCTATTGAAATTGCACAACATGTAACACTTCGAGTAATTTTAGGTAACATTAGAAAATGTTACATGTATGTACTGTAACATATTTTTCTCAGAAAAGAAATCGCCATAAAAATCACAATATAACGCAAATTGTCCGCAAACACAAGAAAAAAAAACTTGCTTGCATCAAAAAGTACTTTACGCAGATGCAAAAAAGGGTATTATCTCACACTCAGTTAAAACTGCGGGTAAGAAATGGAACAAATTTGCCATTTATTGTTGCAACATGTTTAGAAAGGAAAACGACTAATTCTCACATTTTTGCATATATTTTTAGAATGGAACAAAAACTCGCACGAATGGTAGCATATATGGAACATATTGTCAGAAAAGAAAACACCATTAATTCACCGATGTGGTACACTTAATTTCAACTTAAGTTTCCATTGTAATATTTTAGCAAGGTGACCTCAATATCACAACAATACAACAACAACAGGCAAATCATTAACAGTCAGCTGTTTTTTTCAGACCACCTTGTAAATAAATACACTTTTTTATATATTTTTTTTTTTTGTATTTAGTAGTGCTACCATACTTTTATCTTAATTAAATAAGACTTTTCACATAAAACTCAAAAAACCAATCTGTTTTAAATACGATTTAAGTTTGTTATGAAAATTAACTTAATATTGATTTAAAAACTATCCTGAAAATTGGTCATAAGTGTCTATATGTGAGAGCATTAGAAAAAACGTTCTCAAAATAAAATTGATTTAATTTCTCGACCGCATTCTCTGGCATAATTTTATGTCAAACTGTATGAAAAACATCGTTCAGCCCCAGCTCTGTTTCATCATTAAGACTTTTCAAATAAAACTCAAAAAACCAATCTGTTTTAAATACGATTTAAGTTTGTTATGAACATTAACTTAATATTGATTTAAAAACTATCCTGAAAATTGGGCATTATTGTATAAAATACCAATTATTTAAGTCAATAAAACTTAGTTTTTTCTTTTTATATAAAAATAAATTGCGTATGCACGCCTTGGTAAAATTACCTAAATTATTTTTTTGTGTGAACTAATTGGACCATGATAAAGAGTAAACGAGGTTCGTCGGTTCGACGAACAGTAACCATCCAGGGTTAAATAAAAAAAGGAAACATCTATTTTAGTGGTTTTTAGTTTTAAGAATAAATTTCTTTATTTATTTTTTCATTTAATTTTTTTCTTTATTTTGCAATTTCTATATCATGTTCAGTTATCGGATGCTAGGGTCATTTTTTTTTTTTTTTAATTAATTAATATATGAATTTTTTTACATAATTTTTATATAATCAGTATTTTGTGTTTTATAATTAATAATATTTGTTATAATTATTATAATATTTAGTTTACAAATAGCATAAAACTTATAAATTAATGTTTGTTTCGTTTTTTTTTAATTTTGTATTTTATTTATGTATTTTACTGATAAGTCTTATTATACAAACGCCTTTTTATATGCTATAAAAACCGATATTAACTCAATTAATTATTTTTTATTACAAAAAAAGTTTCCATTAAATATAATTTTTGCTGTTTCGGTTTCGGTTTTTTTTTTTTATTTTATTTTATAACTTTTTTTTGTAATTTGTTTATATTTTCACTCATCAAATTAGCACTCTTTTTCCCAAACCCTTTTATGAAAATATTTGAATATTTGAACATACTTTTACATTTTTTATGAGTTGCATTTGAATTATTTTTATGTTTTTAATTAAATTAAAATGTCAAATGCTTTTATTAGCACTTTAATTAGTTAAATAAGTGTGTGATTTCTTGTTTTTTGCGATTTGCTTAAATTTTAATAAACAAATATATTTTATTTTAATTTAATAGCTACAGTCAGTTTGGTTGATTTTTTGTTTCTTTTTTTTTAATTTGTAAATACTTTTTCTATTTTATAATTTTCTTTTTTAGTTGGAGACTTTTTTACAAAATGAAGTTAAAAAAAATTTATTAATTTTTTTTTTTTTTTTTTTGCTATTATTGCACTTTTTATTTAACTTTTCTTTTCATATGAAGCATTTTTATATATTTTTTAATTTATTTATTTTAAGAATTCAATTGATTTGTGTTAAGTGGGTCCCTAATTTTTTTTATATGTTGAAAATTCAAATTCATATTTAAAGCATTCTTTATGTAATTTTTTAATTTATTTTTAATTATTTATGTTATTTCATATTAATGCGTGCTACAGTTTGAAGCGCTATATTATTTAATTGAAATAATTAATTTACATAAAGTTTGGTAAATAATATGGAAAAATTAAGCTAATGTAAATAAAAAATAGCAATTAACTAAAAATATAAATGTATTCCTAAAAACTACACGAAACTTGAAATCAGAAAAAAATCTGATGGTTACACAACAATCGGTTTAGCCCTACGAAATGACTCGGAGTTTAGCGAACAACGGCCAAGATTTTCACCACAGATTCCAGAAAAATTTAAAAAAAATTCACTAAATTTAATAAAAATTAAATTATAAGTTCATTTAAATCTAGGATTTTTAATGGACAATAAAATAGGGCATTTTTAAAAAAAATACAAACTTTTAAAAAATATACTTTAATCCTAGTATTTGGTCGCATGTACTTTATTAGACAGAACAGCCTTATATCGTTTTGGCATAGAACCCAACAAGTCACGACAAATCTGGTTTAAAATAGCATACCATGCCTTTTGAATGTTTTCCGAAAGTTTGTCTTTTTTTGGGATTTTATTGGTCCAATCCTTTCTTAAACAATCTTTCATAAATTTTCTATGGGCTCTAGATCCGGGGATTATGCAGGCCAAGACATTAAATCAACTCCGTTGTCTAACATCCATCTTTTATTTTGCAATACCCAAAGTGTGTTTGGGGTCGTTATCCTGTTGGTACTGAAAATTAAGTGGCATTTCTCACTCTGCATTTAGCAGCATTGTTTCATTAATGACTTCAACCTACAAATATGTATTGGTCCGTGTTTCTTTTTATCCAAAATTATGGCCCAACAACATGCCATCCCCACACAAATATTTTACCTCCTCCATGCTTAAACGTTTAAGTAGTGTAACGTGAGTTTAATTCTGCTCTTTTTGAGCGGCCCATGTTTTACCATCGTTTCCAAATAAATTGATTTTAAAATCGTCCACTTGCGCCACTTTTTTATATGAACAGGGTCATCCCAATACTTTTGAGCTTTTGAAAATATTAGTCAATTTAGACGATGTCTTTTTGTTAGCATTGGCACTTTCCTTTAGGGTCTCCAATTGCCGCACCGAACTTGAAAGGGTCTCGACTAGATACAAGTTTTATATGTTGATCTACTTTTTCAGTAGTCTTTCTTGGTTTACCCAGTACCAAGTGTGCATTTTGTGTTTTGGAGCTAGCAAAAAGATTCGCTATTTTCCGTTGACTTTGACCTTTATTTTTTAGCCTTTTAATGATTAATTTTTCCTCTAAACAATGCTTACCGCGGCCAATATTTTCAAATTTTTTATGTTTTTTTTAATTAAATTTATAAGGATTATCAAATTAACACAAAAAATCACAGAATACTAACAGAACTGTCACGAGACGGAAAATTTTGCGTTTTTTGCTGTCTCTTTCTTCGAAAGCTGCCCTTTTTGCATTTCTCTTCGCAACATCTTTTATGCCGCAATACAAATTTATAAAGTTGAGATTTATTTGCAAAACTGTTTTAAAAATTAACTTTTAAGTTTACCACAACACGAGTAAATAATATTTAAATGGTGCTTTATCAAAAATAGTTTGATATTTTTTTGATTGTACCAACATGATTGTATCGTGTGCTGTAAAGTTAGCTCATAAATGTTAAATCGTCAAGGCATAAACATCAAAAAATTCAAAATTTAAATTAAAACACGTTTTTTTTTAATCCTTATTCGTTTTTGTTTTAGGATAACAGCAATAATAACAGCAGCACAAATTTGATTGTTATTCATTACAACCTTTGCCACACAATTTTTGGTAAAAAATGAATTTTGTACCAGTATGCTGGTGTGTTGTGTGCTTCAAGCTTAATTGCACAATCACTTGATTGTACAATCATGATGGTATTGTGTATGGGCCCTATTAGATGAATTTATTTATTTTTATTTTAGTATATTATTGGCAAATTTTTTCAATTAGCTTTGAAAAATGATTTCCTGCAAGTGATGTTCATTTTCTGCTTCGCACATATGTGCTCTTTTAAAATGTTTTCCATAACTTCTCGCAAAATAGTTCATAATTCCCCAAGTCTTTTTCACAAAATGCTGAAAAAAAACAAAGAAAAAATAAGTTTATAAATAAAATTTTGCATTACATCTAGGAGTTAAGAGTTTTTATACACTCATCCTTATTCTGGTTGTCGTTGTCGTAATCGATCAAGTCGTTTTTTGCAATAGATTAAAAAGCCTTATTCCGGTTGTCGTTGTCGTAATCGATTAAGTCGTTTTTTGTAAGAGATTAAAGTAACACACAACCAGTGTTCTTTAATCTACTACAAAAACCGACTTACAGCCGCACCTAAATAAAAGCGGCACGCGTTTTTTAGTTGTCAAAAATTGTCATGCCCATACAATTTGTACCAAGCATCCCTAAATAGCGCGGCGTCAACGCTTTGCAAAATCCGATTTTGACAGCGTGTTTAATAGTGAAGTTGGCCGCTATTGTTAATAAATAATGGCAATCTAGTTTTTTCAATCAATCCAGCGCTGATTTAATTTACAAATTTTCCATTTTGATCTCGGTTTTTGTAAATATGTATATATCTATTTTAAAAAAGGATGTATGTTTATTTTATTAAGTTTGGTTTCTTTTTGCTTTTGTAAAAATATTTATTTTTTTTTTTTTTTTTTTGTTTAAAATGATATTTTCTCACGCCTTTGTGTAACTTCTCCAGGGAAAATAACAATTTTAAATTGTTATCGAATTAAAGAAAATAAATAATTTTTTAAAAAATAATCCTCCAGCTTAACAAAATAAATATATAAATTTAATGAAATTATTAAATACCCACGAACTTTTACTATGTTTTTGTTTGATTATTTAATAACAAAAGTCGAAACAAATTTGTTTAAAATTGATTTTAAATTGCACGATTCTTAAAACAAAAAAGTCGATCTTTTTTATTTTTTTCTCAGGAAATTGACGATTTTACACAAATTTATCTGGCAGCACTGATTAAAACCAAAACAAGCAAAGGCTAAAAAAAATTTTTAATAACAAAATATAACAATTATTTTTTGTTTATTTTCATCATATAAATTATGCATTCATCGTTTATATTCCTTCTTATTTTTATTTATTTCAAAAAAATAGTAAACATATTTTAAATTCAAAATATCTACATTTTGTTTTTCTCGCCACCAATTTCAAATGTGACTTATTTTGACAGTTCTTGAAAGAAACTTTTCGCAAAATATTGTTATACTGGTATGTGATGGAAATCGATTTTAAAAACGATACGATTTGAAACCGAAAATATCGTTTTCAGTATCTTTTAAAATGAATTTTAAATGCATATTCCTTTTATTTTCAGTGTTTATTCTTTAAAATTTTATATTATATACATACGTTAACTGAAGTGTATTCTGAACGAAAATTTAAGACTTTAATTCAGAAATAGATTTTAAAATCGTTCGAAATTCATCACACCTTTTAAAAACGGTCGTTTTGAAATCGATCGATTTTCATCACATACCTGTTAGAAACACTTTTTCTCGCATCCTTCCAATAATTGCTTGAAAGTTATTTAAATGACAGATAATTCTCGCAAAAAAAAGATACAGAAACACTTGTGTGAGAAAAACCATTTTTTGTTTCATTTCACACTATTTTTGTTGCAATTCACACGTTTCATGCGAAAAGTTTTACGATGTGAGAAATACAGAAACGGGCTACAGGATACCATTTTTTATAAACGCCCAACTTTCGCCACAAAAACGCCAACCGCGATAAGGGTAAATAAAATTTAAATGGAATTTTCCACCGATATCGAATGCCGTAGTTCCATGTTCTACCCACTTGTTAATAAAAATTTCCCAAGAGTTTTTTCCTACTCCTAGGAAATTTTTATTCATAATTGGGTTAAATAAATTTTAAAACGAATTTTTTAGATGTTTTACAAAAATAAGATGTCCAATAACTTTTTTGTTCAGTCTTTTACATGATTTAGTACAATGCAAAATTTGCTTGATAAGTACATTGAGACGCACAACTTACCCTTACGTTTTGGAAAACGCAAAAGGCATTTCAGTATGTTCGAAAAACCCGCGTGATTTCCTTACGTTTTGCTATTTTACGAAGTTGTATTTGTTTGAGCAATGAAAATATCGAGGGTTATTTTTCAAATAGTGCTATCTGAAAAATCACAACTTTACAGGAGAGCGAAAAAACTGATTTATTCGATAACTCTAGAAGTAATAACTAAACTTTATTTTACAATGTTATTAAAAATGAACGTCTAAATCATACATATATTAATGTTTTTTTAATTCATGATATTCGCGCTTATATGTCTGATAGCACTATTTACAAATTAAAATTTTATCGACTTGAACATTGAAATAAGCAGATAGCACTATTTGAACAAAAATAAAATGAGCTGCAATGAATACTTTTTAGACTTTAATTAATTAAGTTCCACGATTTTTTATTTAGTCAGTGAACACGTTGCTATAAAAGCTCCATAAATAAAAAAATATTTACTATAGACAAAAACTCATCGACAAATTTTTTGCAGTTTTTTTTTTGCAAAATTTCTACAACGAATTTTAAAATTATATTAGTTTATTAAATCTAGACACAATTCCTAACCATTTGATGTATAATATGTCTACTTTGTAATAACACTTTTTATCATTTTATTATATGAAGTAATATTTTTTATGTAGATAGCACTTTTTTACCAAAAAAAAAACGTGTGTGTTAGATAGCACAAAAAATATTTATGAAAAAAAACGTTTTGGGAAAATTTTTTTTTTTTTCAAATTTAAATGACAGATGACCCTTCCGTAAGTGAACACGTTTCTGTAAAAAAAAAATTTTTGAAAAATTTCAGATAGCACTATTTGAAAAATAACCCTCGATATGTTTTATCATAACAAATCTTTAGAAAACAATTTTCAATTTAAATGTCTACAGCGTACTTGCTTGCTATATTCTAGTACAAATTCACTTGAACTTTTTTTCGAAATTTATAACATAAAAAAAAAAACAATTTTGAAAAAGATTTTTTTTTTTTAATTTGTTTCTTTGTAATTTATTTAACTTCTTATTATCTGATGTATACGTATTATATATGGATGTATATTTAGATATTAATATTAAATTATTTTACATTATTTGTTTTAAAGTATCTAGAGAAGCGAGAGAGAAAAAAATTAATAGACACATCTAAAATTAAAAGTTAAGAATATTTAACACACACAGAGTGATTTATTATTTAAACTTATATAATAATGAAAAAAAATATATAATTTCACTAAATATTTTAAAAAGAAATCTAGGTTTTATTATAAAATAATAAAAAAATATGAAATTAATAAAACAGAACTAAAATAAATTTAAGTAAATGAAAAGAATTTATTTAAAGCATACAAATTAAAGAGGAGGTAATAAAATTAAAATAAAAGAAGACCAGAGTTAGTAAAAAAAGAAAAAAACAAAATATTTCTTTATATTGAGGCTTAAAATTACAAGTTAAACGGATTGCAATAACTTTATCCTAAAAAACACCGATGAGGAGAACCAAAAACATACCCAGAGTTAAGTGTCTCCCAAAGTTTTTAATTAACATAATTAACTAAATAGTACTTTTAAAAGAAAATAAATTGTTTGAATACAAGGAAATGTCTTTGTTGTTGAAGGGTTTTCCAAAGAAATAAAATTTTTAGTTTAAATAAAATGAAAAGACGACAACCCCTAACATTCTACTAAAATGAATGAATACAAGCATTTGTTTAGTTTTATTTATTTGTGTAAAGTGGTTTTAACTAAATCTTGTTTGTTTTTCTTTTTGTTTTCTTTAATTTACATTTATGTTTTTCTTTAAATTAAAATTTCCACAAAAAAAAAAAACAATTAAAAACCTTTTTCATCAAGAAATTATTACTAAATATTTGTTTTAATTAATTCTAAAAAAAACTATATATTTTTAATATGTAATAATAAAAAACATTTAAAAGATAAAATATAATAATTAAAATAAAAAGCAAGCTCTAGTTAATTTAATAATTATAATATAATATTTTTTATATAAAGAGTTAACAAAAAAGAAAAAAAACTTAAAAAATAATAAAAAAAAACAAAAGAAAAAATATATAAAAAGATATTTCATTTAAAAAAGAGGGGGAAAAGTAAAGGAAGATGGAAGAATATTTTAAAATATAACTGATTAAAAATAAAGCTTAAAGCTTTAGCTAATAATTAACACAAAAAAAGCAATTGAAGAAGAAAAGAATTTCAATTTAAAAATTAATAAAGAAGACTTTTTAAAGCATTTTTTTTTTATTATTAAAGTAATAAATAAAAAGAAAATTATTTTCATGCTTGAATTTAAAAGAAAAGTCGAATTTCAAATTTTGTTTTAGCTAGAAAAAATATGCTTAAATTTGAAGTGGGACTTTTCCCAAAGCTGTTTTTTTTTATAAATCTTCTTCTTTTTATTCAAAACAATACCAAATTTTTTTTTAAACAAACTTTATCAGTTTTGTTATAATTTTCGAAAATAAAGTCTTGCAAGAATAACTGCCTGTTTAACGATTTCGAACGTCAACGTTCGCATAGAAAATTACATTTACTGCCTGTTTTTAGAAAACGTAAGCCAAGGGAGTGAGTGAGAAATTATATTGAAAACAAAAACAAATGTTCGTTTTTTATTGTTGTTTTCAATATAATTTCTCACTCACTCACTTGCTTACCTTTTCTAAAAACAGGCAGTTAAAACAAAAAGAAATTTTCGAATTTTGTTTTTGTTTTAAATATAATTTTCTATGCGAACGTTTACGTTCGAAATCGATTAACAGGCTGTAAATTATTTTGAAAAACAAAAATTTTGTTGTTGCTTAGCAACAAACATCTTTCAAAGAAAACCCACCACGGCAATCGGTTCTACACACCGTCACGACTCGGAGTTCAACGAACAATTACCAAGGATTGATAACTCAGCAACACCTGAATTTTATGTCTCGCTGCTACAGGAACAACAACTAACAGAAGAAGTCATTCCCAAGACAATTGGTTCTACGCACCGGAACGACTCGGAGTTCAACGAAGACCGAATAAGATTATCAACTCAGCATTACCTGTAATTCAGGTCTCGCTGCTACAACCACAACAACAACAACGGAAGAAGTATTGTTTTTTTTGCCGCAAGCTAACAATTGCATTCGAACAAAAAGATTGGATTGACTGAAATTTTGTTTTCAAAATTATTTGAAAAGTCTAAAGCCCCAGTTAGCTGACAGTAACAGCAACGTTTCAAATCAGCTGCTTCATTTTGTTGTTTATGTTGAGCAATCAGAACGATTATAGTTAGCAGTAAGATGTTACTAAAGGTCTTTACAGACTATCCCACAAAGTCTTACGTATTTTATGAAAATGCAACCCTGTCATGATAAGTTGTTATTGTTTTTTGAAAATTAATATACAAAAATTAGAACAGGGAAGCATTTTCATAAAATACGAAAGACTTTGTGGGATAGTGGCCTTTAACAGTAACTTGTAAATCTATAGAAAATTGATTTTTCTTACTTTTTTACTGTACGGTTACATCGCTGTTATTGTCAACTAACTGGAGCTTTACTTTATTTCCAAATTACAGCATTCGATATTAATCGAAATTTCAATTTAAATTGTATTCATATCGAATGTTCTCTCAAATAAAACTTTCTTTTCAATTTCGACTAAATAATTGAAAAGAAAAAAAATATTATCCAAATTGTTTAAAACGAAATTAAAAAGTGTTTAAAATTATCATTCGTCATTTATGTGATCTGAAAATTAAAATGAAATTTTTAATAAAACTCATCAAGTGTTTTGAAGAAACACTTTTTTACGATTTTTTTGACGAGTTGACAAAGTTACAACGAATCGGTGTTCTCAATTTTGTTTAATTGCCTGTTCATCTTTGTTTTTGTTTTACATGTTAGTTAACGAAGGGAACGAAGTTTTCGTTCGAAATCAATAACAGGCCATAAAATGAAACTTTGTTCTCAAATTTTACTTCCATTTGAAATTTTAAATAAAACTCATCGTGTTAAAACAATTTTAAAGATTTTTTTCGACTTTTTTTTTTTTTTCTTTGAAAAACAAAGTGTGTGTTCTCAATTTTTGTTTAAACGATTTAATAAGTAAATTTCATTTTGCATTTGTCTCGAATGAACTGAGTTGGTAAAATTAGGCTAAGAAGATGCAAGTGAATTCCAAGTTCGAAAAATTCAGAAGCTGTTTGACCACAGCAAGATGTTTGTGTGAATATTAACGGCCTGGCCTGTTGATTTACATTAAGAACAAAAACAAAGTTTAAACTTTTGTTGTTATTTTAAATGATAATTTTCATTCGAAAGCAGTAAAAATTTTTGATTTTCGTACAAACATGATCATGTTTGATCAACCCGTTTGAAGGTTTTTTTTTTCCTTCCGAGTTGGTTTTGTTTATTTCCAATTTGTTTCAAACGAAATTGCCCTATTCAAAGAAAATTTTCGCAATGACATTTCGATTTTTTTTTTTAATTTTTCAAGATTTTTGAGATATCGGTCAATAGTTGTTGTTTTCATGAAATTTTTTCTATACAATTGTTAATATCTCGAAAAAATCTTTAAAAATTTCCTTGCTTTTAAAATTTTATATTACATTTATTAAAAAGGCCAATCTTTAAAAGTTTTTATACTTTTTCTTAAACTATTGACTACTTATTATGTATAACAAAACTGATAAAGTTTGCTAAAATTTGTTTTCTCAAAAAAAAAAAAAACGAGTTAAAATTATTAAAAACTTGTGTTTAGAAATATGTTAATTAATGGTTTTTAAATTAAATTTAAATTCTTTTTTCTCTTATGTATTTTCTCCTTTTTGTAATTAATTAATAATATTACTACTTAAAATTGTTATTTCATTTTAATAATATAATAATATTTACGGTTTTTTTTCTTCTTTTTTTTATAACTCACAAAATTGTTTTTGTTTAATTAAAATATTTTTAGCTTTTAGGTGTTGGTTGGTTTTCTTTTTTTGTTACTTAATTTGTTGTTAAATATTGATATTTACTAGAATTGGTTTTATGCAATTGATTTTTTGTTTTTCTTTCACTTATTACAATCAATATAATTTTTGTTTTTGTTTTTTCTTGTAGTAAATAGTAATAGTAGATTTTTTTTTTTCAAAAGTTGTAAGAGATGTTAATAAACTAAGTGTTGTAAATTGTTGTTGAATGGGTGTGTTTGTTTTTGTTTTACTTAAAAAAATATTTATTTTATTTAAAACCCTCTCATACTAAAGTGTTTAATGATGAATAGACTTTATTTTAACGTTTTTGTTTTTATTTTTAAACATTTTGTTGTATTTTAGAAATTATACACATTCTCTTAAAGAAAAAACTAATAAATGTTTTGATATTGAAAGCAAATTTATTACTGCAGCAGCATTTTTTAAATTTATAATAAAATTTTTTTTTTCTTTCTTTCTTGTTTGTTTTTATATCAAAGTCTTTAATTAAGTAAAATTAGTTGTTTTTTTTTTTGATAATTCGAAAAAGAAGCTGTTAAATATTTCTAGTTTTACAAAAGTTTCTTGTTTGAATTTTTTATTAGCTAAATACCCCTTTTGTTTTTAACATTTTTGTTATAAAAAAAGCTGTGTGTTAAAAAAAAAACAAAAAATTTAAATTGCATTTTGTTTTGGACAAAAAAAAAAAAAAAAAGATGAAAATGATTGTTTGTTTTTTTGGTTGTAATTAGTTTTTTAAAAACTTCTCTGCCTATTTTTTTTGTTGTATATTGTGTTGTTTTCATTTTTTTTTAGATTTTTTTTTAATTTTTTATGTTTTTATATTTAAATTAGTTTTTTTTTTAATATTATTTTATATATTTATATTATTATTAAAGGTTTTTTGTATTTATATTTAATATTTATAAGTTGTTTTTTATATTTATATATATATATGTATAGATTTATGTATAAAATTATATTATTATAAAGTTGTTTAATGATGATGGCACAAAAGTTCAAATTTTTTGTATTTTTTCGCCAACTACTACCGGATTATTGCGTCTAATTTCTTGGGCTCCATGTTCCCGGTAATCAAATGTACAATTGTGCTTATCGCTGTATCGATGAACAGCACAATATAAGCCGCCACATCTACAAAGGAAACCTAAAAGGAATGGTTTAAAAATTAAAATAATAATTAGTATTGCGGTTAATTTATTGAACTGTTTATGGATTTTAATCCAAATTTTGATATTTTAATCAGGGGTCTAATCACCGCATTCGATACTATCGTATCGAATAAACTATCGTGTTTTTTTTGCATACGATAGACACTGACGTATCGAATGAAAACTCGATAAATGTAATGTCGAGTTACTCGATATCGAATGCTTTTATTTCAAATTCAATACATTTTATTCGATATCGAGTTTCATGATACCAAAATAAAAAATTACGATCAATTTTGTTCGATATCGTATGCGGTGATTAGACCCCAGGCTAAAGTTCATTAAATTAAATTTTCATTAGCTTATTTTTGTAGAGAACAAATTTTACAACATGAAATGAATTAAAATTTATTGATTTTTCATTATTGACTGGCCATGGGATTAAACCCACGTTCACGAAGAGGAAAAAGAACTTAAGAAGAACTCTTGACAAAAAGTATGAAAAACAGAAGTAAGAAAGAACATGTAGTAAATAAATAATCATTCACAACAACAAATTTCGATCCACCAAGTAAAAATACCATTTGCTGCCTATTTCACGATGTCACTCGAACGTTTACGTTCGCACAAATAACATATAAAACAAAAACAAAACTAAAATATTTGTTTTTGGTTTACATGTTATTTGTGCGAACGTAAACGTTCGAGTGACATCGTGAAATAGGTAGTTGGTTTAAAAACTGATGTTTGAATATTGACTGCCGGGCGTCGTCAATAGCAGTGAGAGTTAAACGGCAAAGATTTCTGAAGAGTCCAATCAAGCTGGCCGTGAACGTGGGTTCAATTCCCCGGTCAATCAAGAATTAAAAATTATCAATAAATTTTAATTAATTTCATGTTGTAAAATTCCTTTCTTCATAAAAATAATTTAATGAAAATTTAATTTAATTAACTTTAACCTGACTTTAGCCTGAATAAAGAAAAAATAAAACAAGTTTGAAATGTGTTTTAAGGCAACATTTTCATACAAATTTTTCTTAAAATGCATTTCAAATCCATTTTAATTTTTTATGAATACGGCAGTAAAAATATGGATTAAAAATTTAAATATTTTAACAAACGCCTAGAAATCGAAATGAAGTGGATTTAAAATCGAGCAAATTGCTAAAACGGCGCTATAATGAAAGTTCTTACGAATATTAATTTTTATCTACTTAATTTTTTTAATTCCAATAAGCTTTACAAGAACAACTTTTAAAACCATCAGGCAAAACTACGGTCATTTTGTAAATAATTCAACTTAAAATCGCATTTGATTTTAAATCACATCATTTTGATTTCTAGAACATGTCCGAAAAAATCTTTTCACTAAACTCCTTAAACGACTAACTGATTTTAAATGCCCTGAAGGAAACCTGGGTGCAGCAAGTGTCTTTAATACGAAAAAAATTCTATCAATAACAACTGAGAAGTATAATTATTATAAAAGTTAAAGAAATAATAAGGGTATTCACGTCACAAGTTGCACCCTTGCAAAAAAGCAAAAGTGCAAAAATAAAACAACAACAACCACACAGACAATTAGTTGTGCGTAATTAATTGTCTTTGTGGTTGTTGTTATATTTTTGGGCTTTTCCTTTTTTGCAAGGGTGCAACTTGTGACGTGAATACCCCCAATAAAAAAAAAGATTGTTATGAAGTCGTATTCGTACCAAAAGTGTAGACTAGATTTACTAAAAGGTACTAATGATTCTCTTGTTGCAATGTCTTCATATGTTCCCAAAAGAAGTACCAAGTCAATAGTACCAAAATCAGTAGTAGATTGCCAATGCAACGCACATGTTAAATGCATATAGTAAATAACATTGTCTGGGGTATAATAAGTCACTAGTACTGGTAACTGTGTTTATAGTAAATTAGTAGAGATTCAGTAGTGACATTTCCTGCAGGGTGCTTGTAACTATTTTATTTTTACTTTATTTTTTGCAGTTTATTTAACCTTCGCCTTACCAATACCCACCCGACTGACCATATAGGTTTTATTTCTTAAATATGCTTCAGTTAAAAGGAAATTTTTACTCACAGAACAAATTGTTAAGTTCCTTAAAAAACGGAAAAACAAAAGCAAAAAATTGTATGAAACACACTAGTATGTGGCTTGATTCTGGTCACTGGCTCAAGGTATCACAAAAAGCCCGCTAGAAGGACCCAAATGAGCCGTCCTCGTGTCGGCTGCCTATTGAATCTTATCTTACATAACGAATCATATGTGCAGTACATCCTGGGTGGGTATTTGATAAACGAAACAAGCACATATAAGTCTTTGGTAAGGCGAAGGTTAATATAATTTTATAATTGGGTAATTCACAAGGTGTGCTATCAAGCCATATCGTCAAAATATCCTAAAATTGTTCGATACATAGTAAAAAAAATTGTTTTGTTTTGTTTCAAATAAAAAAAGTCCTAAAATAATTAGATTTTTTATGCTGTTTTGTCATAATTACACAGTAGAAATCTTTATTATGAGACGTTGCTCACAGCACTCATGTTTTTTATTGTTACTATTTTAAGACATATGACCTTGTGAATACCTGCTGAAGCTGAATTACCCATTTTGAGAACATGGATTTAATAGGTAATAAAGCACGAATAACTGTTGCTCAGCCTGTTGGCACTCAAGAAGCTGTGGATACTTTACGAGTAAGTAATGTCATAGTTGGAATAAGCTGCCATTTTTGCAGATGCTAAAATGCAAAAGGACGAAACTAACAAAAATATAATTTTACAGGAGAAGCAAAAAACGTTATTAAATGAAAACTATAAACATGTCAGAAAACATGCGTTAATGAGTCGTCCATGGAATTCTTTAAACGATTTTCAAAGGAAACAGTTTCATTATATTTTGTTGAAAGTAATTACGTAGTTTTTCAGTTATAAAATAAACACACTTGTAGTTACGCCCCTTTGTTTTTGTTATTAAAAGCACAATTTTTAATCGCAGAAGTGCACAATTTTGTGAAGACATGTAGTTCAATGGCATTTATAATAATCAATCAAAAACACGATTTTGAATTTTTTGTTCGTTACGCCTTTTTGCATTTTAGCTAACGATATGTACTATAGGGCATAACTTGTTAACAAGCCATGGAACGATAAACATATCAAGAACGTGGAATTATTGTTAGTCTGGGTTCACACTATGAATGTTTTCTTTCAGAAAGTCTGCGTTTATTGGTAAGAGGGGAAAGAAAACTAGCATGTTCTTTTGCCCTTTCTATATTGAAGTGTTATTAAAGCTTAGACAGTTGTATAGACGTCTAGACGTGCTGCAATGATTTCGAAAAAGTAGGGCAAACAAGCATAAACGGAATAGGTGCGAAATTTCTCAAATATTTTATTAAGCAAGAGTTTTGCAACAATTACGTAGGTTCTAAAAGATACCAGTCACTTTAGATAATTTATAAGCTTCTATTGCAATTCCTTTATACGTTTGGTTGCGGATTCAATTCCCGCCAGAGACTCTGGTTTCTTTAGTGCAGACAAGCATACCCCTCGCAGGATTAGCAAATGGATTTAAAAAAAAAATAATAATAATAATTCCCAAATGTTTTACGTAAAAAATTGAGATTGATGCGAGAGTTTTTCTCAATTTGTCAATAGTATTCGAAAGAAAGGATTGATATTACAGTTGATATCAAATGAAAAAATAAAGGGTGTTTTTTATAGAGTGATACAAGTTTAAATCATAATAAAACATAATAATATATTTTTGATATCAACGAAACGGTCTTTATTGGATAGAAAATTTTATGACATTCAGCCTTATTACAGTTGTCGTAATCGCTCAAGTCGTTTTTGTAAGAGTTAAAGTAATACACAACCAGTCATCTTTAATCTCTTACAAAAAACGACTTGATCGATTACGACAACGACAACCGGAATAAGGCTGATGATGCGTAGAAGGCACAATCTGGAACACTAATTTTCAACATATGTCTTCGTTTTTGAAGACATATGTATGGGCCAATGACTCCGCCAGCCCATAAAGCGCACCAAAAAGTAATTTTTGTGGATGTAATGTTGTTTCGACAAAAGCTTGTGTATTCTACTCATTCCAAATGCGAAAATTTTGCTTATTTAAGTACCCATTCAACCAGGCTTTATCGGAACAAAAATTTTAAATGGATATTCAAAATCAATTTGTGCTTCAGCCCATTCGCCAAATTATTTTGATAAAAATTTCAGCAATTTGAACGCGTTGCTCTGGTGTAATTCGAATCATAATGAAATGTCAAAGCAAACTAAACAAAAAGCAACTATCAGCTGTTAAATGGGTAGTCAAATAAAGCGGTAATGCCAACTCAAAGTTGTATCACTCCAAAAAAAAAAAAAATCACCCTTTAGTATGTAAAATCTTTTTCAAACGTTTAATTTCCTTAGCACCTGCTTTTTATAAATTTCTCACCTGTACAACAAATTCTGAAAGCCTAACTTCTCCTTTATAAACTGATGCAAGTTTTCTAGCACGTAAAAAATATGTTCTAATTTTTTTTTATTTGTATGCCCACAGTTTAGCAGAAAATCACTTTTAAAACTCTTACCTGTCAGGCCAACTTTTTTGCGACATTCAGCGCAACGATTCTTTTTCTTTTTAGAATCCTTGTCGTCTTCCTTGTCTTTATCATCTTCGGCTGGTTCTGTGGAAGTTGAGGGACCGGCGGTTGCGGCTGGTTCGCTGCTAGTTTTGGCTGTGTTTTCTTCATTTATTTTCTGTAATTAAGTAAAAATTAGTTAATAAATTTAAATAAATTCTAAACTTGTATTAGGAAATATCTAAATATATATTTTGTCTAAATTATTCTTCTAAACTTTTTTCAGTTCGGAGATCATTGAAATCTCTCTAACATAAGGCTGGAGGATCATGGTCATGAGAATAATATGGATACGGTAAAATCAGTGCAGGGCCTAATTGAATTTCTTCTTTTTTGTCCGTTTATAAACACGATTCATAGTGGTATGATTCCTATTTGTCAATTGGTGAAGGTATTTAGCATGCACCTTATAGTCTCCGAGTGGATTTGTAATTAAACTGAACACCATAATTCTTGCCAAAATCTCCGCTCTTATTTATGGATAAGACTCGTTTTTAAATTTTTTATATATGCTCAAGTTCTGTGACTTTTACAAATATAAAATACATACTATATCTTGTCCAAATTGCCAAAAACTATTTGCATAAATACTATAAAAAAAAATTTTGCAATTTATTTAATGAATAAAATTTAAATCATTTTAATTAAACTATTTTAAAATCACAAGATTTCCGAATTTAAATGCCAGATATATTTTTGGCAAAGTAATTTGTTTAAAAATGATTTTTATATAAGAAATTTAAATGAAACGCGTGACGCGAAGAAATTTTGTAAAACACAAAAAAAAAAAACAAAACGATTTAATGATTTTTGATAGTAAACGACTTTTAGTTAGTCCTCGTTCATGTTAGTCCCAATCTATATTATGAAACATTTGCTGTGAAAGATTTGAGCTTGTTGATGAAAGGGAAAAGACGAATGGAAAAGTGTAATTTGTTTCATGTACAAGCAGTTTTTGTAAGTTTCAATTGGTCCAACAGACTGGTCTTGGGAGTTGTGAAAATAGAACAGGAAGAACTCATGACCAGTGGAAGGACAACCAATCATGTAACTGGTTTATGAAGAACAAAAAGATACAAAAAGTAATTAATTACATTACAGTCTAGTGGTGTGACACATTTTTTGGGACTTTCTAAAATTTGGTTCTTGAATTTAATTCTAGGAATTGCTTTATCGAAATAATACTACATTGTAGTAACTGTCACTGAACGCATCCATTGAGAATAGATGTGTGACTGGTCAAATGGTGTCAATTGACCGCCTCCAATGAAAACCCCATGTTAAGGTGATAGGTCTTATTCATAGAAAGTGTTAAAACTAGAACCGGTCTCTACCACCAAAGATCTATTACGGGACTACTTTGGTGTCAGTTCGCTTCCCTCTAGAGTTGTTAGGGAAAGAAAGAGAGAAGGCATAGTAAATCACTAAATGCTGTAAAACAAAATTGTTATTTTATGAACACGAATAGAGTTTCAAAAGATAATTGAAGAAAGTTTTTGCAGCAAATGTTTCATAATATGGATGAGTACTTACGAAACATTTGCTTTGAAAAAGGGGAAAGACAAATGGATTTCTTTCATGTACAAGCAGTTTTTGTGAATTTGTTATTGATAGAAAATGTTGCAAAAAATAAGTTTTTTTGTATGGACACGAATGCAGTTTCAGAAGAGAATTAAAGAAAGTTTCTGCAGCAAATGTTTCACTATATGGATGAGGACTTAACGTCTTTGTTTCAATGGTCAATTTAATTTTTTTTTTAATTACCCTTTTTCGTATAAATTTTTCTTCTCTGTTTTTTTGATCAGGTGAAGAATTTGGCTCATTTTTGTTAGACATTTGTTTTAGTTTTTAAACAATCTAGTCTTCTAGTTTTGTACAAAAAAGACTCTGCTGGAGACACTGTATATGTAGCAGATTCAGAAGCGATTTTCCTTAGCTCTCCCCAATGAACTTTAAACTGAGGTTTTAATATTTTTAAATTTGTTGGCAATTCTTGATAAACAAAATGCGAGACGCGTTGATGGAATTCTTGTTCAGCCTTCTTTTTAGAAATCTTTGCAATTCTTATGGGAATTTTTGAACCTTTATTTCGATAAATTTCTGATAAACCCTTTTTCTTTTCAAGTAATTTACAAGATTGCTTAATTTCCGAGCAGCTTTTATCAGTTTCCAAAGAAAGCTGATTCTTTGTTTGCGTTTTGAATTCAAATTGTTGGTTTAGTTTATAAACAAAATTATTGTTGGTTTTCCAAATCGTCAAACAGGTAGGCGACAACTTTTCCTGAATATTAGTTTTCTTGAATAAATTATGTTTTATTTGGGACATGTTTTTTTTTTTTTAATAAAACAAAATCTTTAGTTAGTTATTATTTAAGTTAGGAGACATAGCAAATAGATTTAATTCACCTTTTAAGTTTTTTTTTTTTTATAAATTATTGTTTTTCAAAATATATTTTTAGATTTCTTTTAGAATTTTAAATTTTAATCGAAATGAAAACCGAAAGAAAGAAAATTTAAAAAAATATTTCTTAAATGACAGTTAAGGCCAAGAAAATGTCATTGTGAAACTTTTTAAGTTTTTATGGAATGAAACACACAAGGCCCATCTATCAGGTCTGCTTACTTGTACAAAAACAAAAAACTTTTTCTTTTAAGCTGTCAAAAACTAACTACCACATTTACAAAGCAAAAGGAAAAAACGTGTACGTGAACAACTTTTGAAAGCTCAAAAGAACGAAAACAATGATCATCAGGCTTCTTGCGCAGACCTTTTCAATGGGCCTTGGAAACACACAAGGCGAATTAATTTTTCATGTTTAACTCCAATGTGAAATCAGTGTACTACGATAGTGAAACCTGGAAAAGCAATTAACTTCTTGATAGAAAATTGCAAACGTTCACTAACAAATGCCCGAAACATATCATCGGCATATGGTAGCCCAACCGTATAAGTAACGAAGACCTATGGACTAGAACTAGTCAAAGGCCAGCATATACTTCGAAGAACTTGTAAGTTGAATTCCAAAGGCTTACAACTGGGGCCAAACTACGGCATTCGATATCGATCGAAACTTCTATTGAAATTTTATTGTAATTTCGATCGATATCGAATGCCGTAATTTGGCCCCTGGAGGATGATAAGCTAAATTATGCAAATTATAATTTGAGTGACATCGTCCGAGAAGCCAATAACAGAGTTAGATACAGAATAATGGCAAAAAGAAGATAATTAGTAGCAGAAGTAGCACAATTTCTAGGCTTATACTTCAATGCAGAACCTCCAGATTAAAAGATGGATAGTTTTAGCTTTTAAAACAGCAACAACTAACCGCTTAATCAAAATCTTTCTTAATGAGTAAAGTGACTTCCATTTGGATTGGTTTGTTTATATGTATTCAAAAATAGGTCTTTAAAATATGTTTTAGAACATAATTATTTGTGGTACAAGACATCTTCCAAAATGACAATAATTGGCGAAAAACGTTAAAATTTTCATAAAATCTTTGCTTTGATTAAATATAACTCAGGCATTTTTTATTCGATCAAAGCCAGTTAGCCACTTTTCGGCGCGTATTTAAACTGTATATAATTTATTTTAATTCAACCAGCCTCTGGTCTGGCTAACAAATCAGTGAATGTTTAAACGCTGGTTTAGTTAAATTAAATTTATATGTAGTTTAAACTCAACGGCTGTTATTTAACGCCCCATATATTAAGGGAAATCACAATGAGTAGTGAGTGCAAAGTGTGCAAACGATGCAAATACGTGCAAAAATACACATTTGCACAACACAACAACAAAATGTACGTATTTGCAATTTGTTCAATGTAAACAATAACATTTGACATATTCAGCGCCATATTGTTTTTTAAGGAAACTTATTGATTGAACATTTTTGTAGGTTTTAATATAAAATAGAGAATTAAATTTAAATAATTTAAAAAGAAACAATTTATTTTAATTTTTTTGTGTATAATTATAAACAAATGCATATTTTTTACAGTGCTGCCAGAAGTTTTTTGTGTTGTCAGAATAAATTTTTAAAAAAATAGCACATTTGCACAAAAATAAAAGTGGTATGCACACGATCACTCATAATATGCACTGCAAATTTATGAATTGCATTTACAAAAGAGAGTTTAACTTGCTCTGATTTGTTAGACCTTAGTGACGGCTGAATGAAAAGTATTGAGCGAAAAACACAAATGTACCGTTATCTTATATATGTGACGTGATGAGTTAAAACTGATCTCATTTTCGTCTTTAATATGCCAAAAAACATAAAACTTAGGTGGCATGGTCAAGACAAGTTTTAAAACGTATACCTGTGTTATTTAATAATAGCGGGTTTCACCATTGCAGACCTGGTAATCTTAAAAATTTAGTTACAGTACTAAGATTTACAAATCTGCAACAACAAAATATATTAGACTTAAATTTACGACGCTGTTGTTGAAAAATCCAACAAAAAGCTGTAGTAAACACGTTTTTTAATATACCAGAAAAAAAAACAGTTGCCGAAACTAAATCAGTCTCTTTCTCTCACTCAGCAAATTCATTCATTTTCAATACATACGAAAACGACCCTCACGCGTTTTAATATAAAATCGTATAACATAAAGCAGTTGTACACTTAATACAAAAGGGTGAAAACCGCTAATATTCGACTTCTTCTTGACGTAGAACTTGTTTCAAAGGATTCTTTAAGTTCACAGCATACAAGAAAGAGATCATAGAATTAAAAAATGAAATTTATCTTTAGACAGACAATACCAACAAGATATCGTCCGCTTAATATGCAAGTTTGCACTTTTTTTAAAGTACATAAATAGAGATTTTAATGCCGTGTGGTAGAGAAAGATACGCCTCGTCGTCCAGCATGTAGTTTTTCTTCAATTCGAGTCTTGAAGTGTGTAAAGCCAACTATATTTTTGGTTTTTCTCTCAAGCTGCAAATATTCAATATCATCGGGTGATTTTTTAAGAGCTATAGGAAAGTTTTTCATGCAAATGTTGAACGTGACTTCGCCTCAAATGGTCCATCCGCATAGTCCAATTTTGGCATACTCTTCCCAACATTATGGCCGGTATCTCATGAATAAATGCTTCAATGTTGTCTTTCCATGCGTCAATTGAAGCGTGCATGTGTGTATAGACATGATATTTAACATAGCCCCACAAAAAATAGTCTAAAGGCGTTAAATCGCACGATCTAAGCGGCCAATTGACCGGTCCCGAACGTGAAATAAAATGTTCACCGAACTCGCCTCTCAATAAATCCATTGTTAAGCGTGCTGTGTGGCATGTGGCACCGTCTTGTCAAGCAAGCTCTTACATTTTGGGCAAAAAAAAGTTGGATATCATCTCACGGTAGCGCTCACCATTCATAGTTACGTTACGATTCGCATCATCTTTGAAGAAGTACGGTCCAATGAAAATGAAAATTCAATAATTTGCAAGCGTTGTTCGTTTGTAAGACGATTCATGGTTAAATTATAGACCAAACTGAAGATGTTTGACAGTGAAACAAAACACGAAACGTGCGTCAGCTGTTTAAACCAGTGTTGCCAAAAAGATAATAGCTAAAAAATCACCCGATATAAAAAGTTTTTTGTCTCTAGCAGGTTTGCATATTAAGCCGACGATATGGTACTCTACTATACATGTTTATATTGGTACTCAAAAACGAAAGAACACCCAGCTGTTCCCTCTATAAATTAATTTTACTTTGAAGCTTTTGCAAAAGATTTATTCAATTCTGAGTAAATCCTTATAACTATACTTATGCAATTGTTTCAATACATTCGTTTGATTAATTTAGCTTTTGAACTATAATTTTAATTTTCATGTAAATATACCAATATTTCTGATCTCAGTCCTTAGTAGAATGAAAAACACATGACCAAAGTTAATAAAATACAAAAACAAACCTCTTTAATTTCATTGTGTTGCTGTTGTAAACTCTGTACTGTTGGCTGTGCTGCTGAAGGTATTGTAATGGCTGGACTAAATGTGGGACTTGGTTGTGGGCTTGGAACTGAAACAGGTGTGCTGCCAACAGGTGGTTGTTGCTTTTTTCTCAAGGAATCCTTAAAAAAAAATAAAAAAAATTAAATATGACAAAAAGTTAATTAGAGTTTGAAAAAAGAAAAATTAGCAGAAATAAGAAGAAAATCTAAAATACCTTGTAGCAAACTGAGCATAAACCATCTGTAGCTGGATTACCATAAAAACCGCAACCAGAGCGGCACATAGGTTGCATCGGATTTGATTCACGTTCCATTGCTTGTTGCTTGCAGATGTTGTTTTGTTGCTGTTTTTGTTGGTTGGAGTTAATTTTGTTTTTTTTTTTTTTTTTGTAATATTATTTGTTAATTTCGCACAGCGAATTTATTTTATTATTTATCTTTCTTTTTTAATATTATTTTTGTTTTAATGATGTAGTTGTTGTTGCTGTTATTTTTATTATTATTTGAAGGTAATTTGTTGTTGTTACTGATTTGTTACGAACAAAATTAAATTTTATAAACAAGGAGAAATAATAATTTAAACTTTTGTTGTTGTTAGTTATTTGTTGTAGAGAGTAAGAGGAGGAGGAGATCGATCGTGTTGTGTGAGCGAGTTGCTTGATTAAAAATTGCAAATTGTTTAAATTGGAACTGTGTAAGTAAATTTTTCTTGTGTTGTTTAAAGCTGGCAATTGCTGTAAATTGTAGTTTGTTTGTTTGTTTTATTCTAGTTCAACTAAATAACATGAACTAAACGTCTAGATTTATGTTGCTGTAGGTTTTTTTTTTGAGTTCGAACAATTGCAATTGGTTTTTTTTTTTTTTCTTAAATCTTTTTTACTCTCTCCCTTTTTAAACTTCAATGTAATTCTTCGCCCACATTGATCACGATGATATTTTTATATTGAAATTGCAGCGGTGACTGGTGCGCTAGAATATAAATTTAATAAGTAATTATTTTTATAATGGCTTTTAAAATAATGTTGATCGCAAACAAAAAGGCGTAAGGAAGTATTGGGATTAAAGATGTGTATCCTTTTACATAAAAAAAATGATCCAACCAGTAACTTATAAACAAATTTGTCAAATATAAAAAAAACATATCGTATACATTGGCATGTGCAACACCAAATACAAATTTTAATTTTCTCTATTTGATTCTAGCGATTACCTGTTACTTCGTTCACATGAATATTAGGGCAAGATTATTATAGAAAAAGGTTTATCAATAATAAGTATTGTCGTTATTTTATTGACCTGTTTATGGTTTTTAATGCAAAGAATTCTGAAGAGATAGTGTGGTTTAACACCGAAAAGTCCATGAACGTGGGTTTGATCCCCCGGTCAGTCAAGAATGAAAAATTACCGATAAGTTTTAATTTATTTTATGTCGTAAAATTCCCTTCTTCATAAAAATAATTGAATGAAAATTAAATTTTATGAACTTTAGCCTGGATTAAAAAGGAAATTTTATTAAGTTTTCTACTATTTTATTATTATTATGTCCTGTGGTTCCTATAAGGAACAAAGGGCTTATTTATATACATTTATACAGACAACGTTATAAGATTAACATTTTTCGCCAACTCATTCATATAAGTTTTGAGCACTCGATTTTCTTGAGCAACCGACATTCAGCTGTCATTGTGAAAAGCAAGGAGTGTCTAAATATGTATGTAGTATATTTCGGCCACTGGACCATATGCAATCTGTATACCAAATTTATTATAAAGAGAAAAAGTACCAAAGTACCAATTGTTTACCTCTTAAAAAAGTATCTCATATTTGAAGCTGGACTATGTACGCAACAGTCTTTCAAATTTCAGCTATATCCATGAATTTCTATTGACTAATCTGAAATAGAATTGAGGCTTTCCTTATTTTCAACTGACTTAATTGAATAAAAATTGAAGTATTCTGAATAACAAGTGGAAAAGGTGTAGAAGATTCAATATATAGTACGATTTTTCAAGTCGGATCAAAACAAAAAAAAAAAAAACAAGTAAGAAAGTATAGTCGGTCAAGCCCGACCATATGATACCCTACACCACAGTATTAAAACACCACATCATGCTTATATGTCCAAATAAATATGGATTTATCTATGTTTATAAAACTCATTAAAATCGGGTTAAAAGTTTGTGAGGGGCAGAAATTGCCCCCTACCTCCCATTGTGGTCCTATTTTTGAAAAACTATAGCTTATGTTTCCCTATAGGTATTTGATTTATCTATGTTTTAAATTTCATTAAAATTGGTTTGAGAGGCAGAAATTGGCCCTATCTCCCCCCGTGGTCCTATTTTTTTTAAAAAATACACCCCTTCTGTGTCCATGAAGATATGGTTCTATGTAAGTTTTAAATTTCATTAAAATCAGTTTGATAGTTTCTGAGAGGAAGAAATTTCCCCCTATCTTCCTACGATTTGGCCCATTTTCAATAGGCTTGGTCCTTGTGTCCATAAGAACCTATGTCCAAAATGTTATCAAATTATCTCCAAAATTGCGACCTGTACCTTGCGCACAAGGTTACATAAACATCCAGCCAGCCTGCCAGCCAGATGGACGGACATCGTTAGTTCGACTCAGAAAGTGATTCTGAGTCGATCTGTATACTTTAAGGCCTTACACACATCAGCACAAATGCATAATACCCTCTCCACTATTGTGGTGTGGGTATAATTAAGAAAAGATTTGAATGACAATGTTTAAAAGAAAAGAATAAAAGACTTTAATTGTATTGTTTGAATTAATTCCAGCTAGATCCACCGAATCCTGCAAAAATATTTCTGCTAAATTTTATATTTTTAGCGACCAGTGTATTTGAGTTTGTTAGAGGATCATATACATATGTACATACATATATGAATTTAAATAGATGAATGTGAACTTAGGTCTATTGTAAAACTACCACTTCTCTAAATTTAGTTGAGGTTAGGACCCATTATGATAGTTATTTCATTCCATATTATTTTTCAATACAAACACCAGCTTAAGTTTTATGGTAAGGAGAACAAATGAATATTACACGGAGAAAAAATATGGTTGGGCATGGTTACAGCAACAACACTATGTTTAATTTAATATTGTTGTCGTACACAAATAATTGTTATTTTTATTTAATATCAACAATATTATAGTTACTGTAAACACATCAATGTTTATCGCAATTATGAATTTGAGTATTGTTGACCGAAAATTAATTATTTTTCTAACAACTTAATTATGATAACTTTCTTAACATATTATATTTCTCACAACCATATCATGATATTTAATAGCCATAACATGATAACTTTCTATACATTTATCATATTATGTTAAAGATGCAATCAAACTATTTTTACTCTAATCATATTATGTTAGCGCCATTTGTAAAATAAGTTTGAACCAGTTGTGTCGTTTTTTTTTTTATTTGTGAGCGGTTAAACAATTAAAATATAAAATTCCATTAAAAAAATAAGTTTAAAGAAATTAAAATATTAGCGGAGTTCATTCAAGTATTAGTGATGTAATAGTGCAAATGCAAAATATCATAGTTTTTTTTTGTAAAATCCAACAACAAAACACACAGAGGTTTCGGTATATTTTATAAAAGTGCTACGATATTTCATCAACATCTTAAAATCGAAAAAATTTACACACGCGGTTGCCCATGAAAACCACAGATTTTTCATTTGCTCTTTTGCAAGCCTTATAGTGAACCCAGCTATTTGATTAACATTAAGAACAATTGTAAAAAGCCACAAAATAAAAAATCGAAGCAAAAATATTTTAATTTATTTTCTATTTTTATGACAGCTATGAAATGTGCTGTATCATAATATGATTGCTTCTAAATTTATTAGGATTAACATGATGATAATATGATTACTTCTTAGCTTATTATGATTAACATGACAATAATTTGATTACTTCTTAACTTAGTATGATTAACAGAATAATAATATGATTAAGGGAAAAATATTATGACGTCATATTACGAGTATATTTAGTCATATGTAATATGATTCAATAATAATCTTAATATGGTGACTACAATCATAATTCTTATCATAATATGTTGCTCTTAGAATATGTTTACCACAACCATGTTTTTTCTTTGCGTGTAGCTAAAAGCGCTAGTTACGTTACGTTATGTTTTGGTTTCTAAAGTATTAGATCACACAGGGCATTTAAAGTTGCGAAGAGGGGAATAAAAAGGGAAATGTAATTGGAAGTATGTACTCGGTTATTTCATTATGTTCTGTCATTCGCTTTTTTGAAGATGAATAATTTTTGACATTTTCTTTTATTTGTTGTTTCGCTTTTTGGTGTATTGCGGTTAAAAATTGTTAACAATTAAAATTTATAACATGGTATATATACAAATAATGTTTTGTATGCACATAATTACATACTCGTATGCATACATAATATACAAATGTCAAACTGTAAGAATATCTAAGCGGTGTGTGGGCAAGGGAGCAAGTTTAAAATACTATGGGTTGAGAACCTTTTAGTTTGCGACCAATTCATTGCGTATACTTACTTTTGTTATAAAAACCAATAACATTGAGTTGTAGATACCAATAAAATGTTTAAATAAGAATAATGACCAATCAAACTGCAAAGAAAATAAAAAAAAAAGAAAAATTAATAAAATATTTAAATATTACAGTATCTTAGAGAGCAAATAAGAATTTTTGTAAATGGTAAGAGAATAAATTGGTAGCTGTAGGGCAATAAACACACATATGATGGTACTTAAGAACTTTTAATTTTTAAGTGATAAACGTGTGATGATATTTTTGATTAAAATAGGGAAGTCCGATTATTGAAAAGTATCGAATGAATCGAATAATCGATTTATCAACATTTTAATAAGTCAAAATTTTGCGTGACACCGATAACGCTTGATGGAAAATCAAACCAATTAAGGTATAACGTCAAGCACACTTACATGAGCTTGACATCAAGCATTTTGATAGTTTATGGTGCCCTTAAGAATTCAATTTCAACGTATGAACGTGTGTTGTAGCGAGCGTATGGCATAGTTCGTTGTTAAATTGAAACGTTTAAATTATAATGTAAAGGCACACAATAGCTGGCGCATCTACGTCGTATGTACTACGTCGACATATGTAGATACATGCGTATTTCTGAGTTTTCAAATTGAATATTTGAAAGCAAAATAAAAGTAGAAAAAATAAACAACTATTTAAATAAATTTGGAATTTTTAATTTTTTATTATTTTTATTTTTGAAAACAAAATGCGTGTTCTTACGTTCCTACGACGTACGGCCCAATTTTGTTTTTAGCATTACTTTTTTACTAAAAAATGGTTTATAAATGTGTTAATTCAGTAGCAAATAATTTTTTTTCCAAACACGTTCAACAAAACAAATATTAAACGTTTTCAAAAAAAGAAATAGGTAGGTACAAAATCAAAAAATGGAATTCTAAAAATACTAATGCCTGGCGGCAAATTATGGCAGTCGTGATCGAATACTTTTTCGATTCAAAACCAATTTTATTTCTCATTCTTACTGTCCATACTGAACGGATCGAAATTATTTTTTTAGTGTTGTAAAGCATTTATTTTAGTTTTCACAACACTAAAAAAATAATTACGATTCGTTCAGTATCGACTGAAATAACATTGCTTTCGAATCTAAAAAGTATTCGATCACGAATGCCAGAATTTGCCCCCTGTATTCATAAAATTTTTTAAATTTAATAAAGGCTTACAAAACAAATTTTGTATGAAAATTTGACTTAATAAACGTTTATTAAATTTAATAATCGTTTATGAATACGAGGATTAAAATTCAGTTTTTTTTTTTAATCATACGTATGTAAGTAGGTATAATTATAAAAATCCAATTTTGAATATACTATTTTTGTTTCCTAACACTAACTAATTAATCTAAATATACACTGCATTAAAATTTTTCTTAAATCAATTTAAACACATTAAATAAATCTACTTTGTCAATTTCCTCATCATTTCCACAGCTCATTTACATTTGTTCTATGTAAGATTTTTAAAATGAGTGGGTTTTCCATTTTGTTATTATGTGTTGTTGTATGAATCAGGGCAACTCCCCATATTGTTTATTTTTTTTTTTTTATTATTATTTAAATATTATATTCAACTTTACGATATTGTGTAATGAATGCTTGAGTGATAAATTTTATTTACCACACCTAAAAAACAAAGTAAGAATTAAGTTAAAAAGAAGAAAAAAAATAAACACAAAGACCTAAAGCAAAAAGAAAATAAGACACTAAAATAATAAAAATAAAAGACAATTTCCCCCTCAAGTTTTTTTTTTTTTTTAACACAAAAACAACATTCAATTAGTAAACAAAACAGGAGTGGTGAATTTTAAAGTAATACATTAAAAAAGTTTAACAAAAATGATGTTTCTCCTTTTTAAGAAACAAAAAGACAATTGCAGTATTATTTCTATATTGTGCGCATGTTCTAAAACTAAAAATTTAGAAATAATAAAACACAACATGGTGTAAATTATAATCACCACTGTGCTATTGTAAAGTGGGGTTATAAACATTGTTGCCAATGTGGAAAAAAACATTTTTTTTTTTGGTATATTATGTTGAAAAATGCACACTTTTAAAATTAAGTCATGGGTAGTTTTAAATAAAAAGAAGTAGACTAATGGTATTTTCTTTTCTACAAAAAAATGTGGCATTTTATTAAAAAAAAAATCTATTTGTAGTTATTTCTTTGGCCATTTGATCATTCATTTTCAGTTTATTTTCTTTATAAGCAAATAAAACCTAATGACGTTGATGTAAATAAAATAAATTTATTACATTTTACCAGACGTTTCGTCACTTTTTTGGTGACTTTTTCAAGGGTCGTAAAAATATATGTATTATTTTACATTAAAAACATGACAATTTGGTGTCTGTTTCTTAAAAATGTTGCTTCCGAAAAGGGTGTTTTTTTAGAATAAAACAAGCCACCCTTTTCGGGAGCAGAATTAGGAAACAGAAACCAAATTGCATTTTCGGGATTGTAAGAAAAGATAAACTCACTGTTTATTGTTGTTGTTTTTGTTTAAGCTTTGATATTGTTACAAGTAAAACTTTGGCTTATAATTCTTATTCGTTAACAGTTTTATTTGTATAATATCTTTAGTTTTTCTAAAATGTTTGGATGAAGTTTCCTGACGATCTGGCCTAAGCAACCAGTGAAATGCGCATAGGAATAGCTTATCCCATCAACAATAAACTTCAGTTTGTCAATAGTATGAAATGGGAATTTAGCACATTATAACGTAACCTTGATAATCAAATTGCATTTTTTTTTTTAAATAAAATGCCAAATATTTTTTTTTGAAAAGAAAACACTATAAGGGTTGCTCAACCTTAATTTATCGCGAAGACTTCCGAGATCACTGTAGCGATTACCAGGCGGAGATACTTGGTATCATGGAAGCTATAGACTGGCTCAGACTATAACTTTTGGCATTTGCTGTCACAAGACACTGTCTTAGCCGAACACTATGATTACTGCCGCAGCTGCGATTATAAAAATCAAAAGGAGGACGTAGAACACCTTCTCTGTCAGTGGCTTGCACTGGCGAGAAGGTGACTGGCCAACTTTGACGAATTTTATAAAATCCTTGGCGTTGAACTGAAGCGCTCTTTAAACTTCGTTAGAAGTTCAGGTTGGTTCTACGGTAGGGGTTCAGATGACTACTAACTGCCATTTCCTCCTTACCTAACCTCGATAATAAGTTTGTTAAATGTGTCTTATTTATCTTTATATTCCTAAAACTAGCACTCTTAAACAGAAACTTTGACGGGAAATTAAAAAAAAAAAGATTTTGTTAACTTTTATTCGTTTAACTGGTTGTGAGAATAACTATACAATAAGTATGGTAAAAAAAAACTCACCACTTTTAAACAATGAGTTGCTCTTTTCGCATGGTGTATTATAAAAAAAAAACAATACCAGCAAAAAATATCTGTTAAGCCAAATAGGTACTATATGGAATAACTTCTACAGCTCCAAACATATTTACTTATACTATAAAGAAAACGTTGGCAAGTTGTATTGAAAATAAGAAGAAAAAAATGTTGAGCTTAACAAACCATATATATTGGCTTTGGCTGGCAGGCTGGCTGGTTGTCTGACTGGCTTTTTATAACAGTTTTAGCAAGATTACCATTAATTTTAGTTGTTTTATAGTCAAACTGGTTTATTGCCTTGTTAATGGCAGCAACAAACAGCAATCAGCTTAACAGCCTTGAAATGTATTTTAACAGATATTATTGCTGCATTTTTTTTTAAAAACAAAAATATTTCTCTTTTTTTTACATAAAATAAAAAGAAAAAACAAATGAGCGGGTTTTTACTATAATTAAAATAATAACAATGATTTAATACATTTATAACTCACAAGTAAAAAATTATTTTCGATTTTTTTTTCATTCGTTTGAAGTGTGGTGAATTTGTTATTTATTCATATACATCTTATATTATTATTTCTTTTGTATATGAATGTAGAATATGGTAAATGCGAGAGTATGGTGTATGTGCTTTTGAGGTTTGAAACCAGCTCGTTTTTATTATGGAGAATAATAAACATTTTAAAAAATAAAACACTCGCACACAACTTTCAATTTATTTCTGGTGGTGTTTTTAATTTGATTGATGGCGTTTTTTGTTTTATTATTCATTTGAATCCAACACATTTATTTACACACTTTCTCACATACAAACATATACATACATACATACATACATACTTACATGTTGATTATTTATTACACATATGAGATTATAAATATTAAAATATATTGTACACTGTTAAGCACTTGGTAAACAACATTCTATTTTATATTACCTACCTATAATATTTCTTATTAGGAATTTTGATAAGAGAATAACATTTATATCATGCTATTTATTTTCGATTAATCACCACCCATAACAAATCAGTTTAGGTTGGCAACTCTCAAAAGATATAAGAGTTACAAATACAATAACAAATTATATTCTAACCTTATTAACCGAGCTATAGTAACGTAGACCTTCAGCCCGTTGTAGTGAAACAGGCCCGATTCTCTGGCGGGAATCGAACCCGCAACCCTCGGCCTGATACTTGAACGGAATAAAACATGTTCCGTCAAATAAAACTTTTAATTAATAAGATTTTGTTTGTCGTGCTTAATATCCAATTTTAATTCTTGATTAATAAACTGAAATTTATTGTTGGAGGACAAGCTGTTTCTATGCTCATTTCACTGGTCTCAGCAATCAGATCAGACCAGAAAACGTTCACCCAAAATGTTAAGAAAAGTCAAAGATATGAGTAAATAAAACTGCAGAGTCAAAGCTTAAACAAAATACCAACAATAAACAGTGAGTTTATCTTTTTTACATTCCCCACTACAATTGGTTGGTGAAATGGGCGTGACACTACAAACAATAATAAGATTAGGGAAGCTTTTTCGTCAAAATGCTTAAGACTTGTGACGACATCAGACAAAATGTGGGTGTGATTGGAGAAGTGTTCACAAAATAAATTTATATATAAAGAACGGTATTTAAATTTTAAATAACTGTCTGTTTTAACGCACCATGGTGAAGGGTTTATAAGATTAGGCATAGCCAAATATAGAACTCTTACATGTTTTATTATCTGTCTGTCACATTACAATGTTGTTTAATGAAATGAATACAATAAAAAATATATATAAAATAATGTTTTTTTTTAGTTAATTTTGTTCACATTTTGTTGTTGTAGAAATATTGTCTAACCTGCTGAATATCCAAAATATTTTTTTTATAAAATGCCCTCACGCTATCTCCAAAAGGCTAAAATGTACAGAGGAGCACCAAAGAAGATCATAAACATTATCGTCATTTTGTTATGGCTGCTTGAAAAAAGGGAACACAAACCAAATTGTTTTGTTATGGATGAAAATGTTGATATTGGTGGGTCTGATACGAGTACCATAACCAGCCACAGTCTTTTTGTAGTTGGTTTTAGTTGTGGCATGTACAAATATAAAATAAAATTCCTAGAACTCTGACATGATAAGGCAGCAATAATCTGTGCAACATCTTCACGCTCATGTTTTGGTTATTTATTTACAGCAAAAACATAAAACACAAAAATTTAACAACATAAACACAAAAAAACTAAACGTCAATATAAAATTGCCAAAGTAGGAAAGAAAAATGAGCACACAAACAATGTAAGAAGAGCAGAAAGGATGATAGCTTTACGTGACCGGAAATAACTTTAATAGGCTTTAATCTTTTCTCTCGCTCTGCGACCTGCTAATTTTGTTTGGTTTGTAACTTTAACGTTCAAAAGGCAAAGTGGGGGTTAAAAGAATGTTAACTAAAATTAAAGAAAAAAAAAATAAAACAAAGAATAATGTACGACAACATTGTTGCAAGCAAATATTCCTAAAGATAGAAAACTTCAAGTTGTGAAAGGATTATTAAATAACTCCACCGCACACAGTGGGATATTAAAAACGTATGGTTTGAATTTAATTACAATCTTTAAAATCTGACCGAATAAGGAAGTTCATTTATAATTTCGTTTTCAACTTTGAAGCTTTCTTGGTCCCCTTTCTTGGTACATAAAACACTGACCAATTATAAATTAAAAATTCGACGAGTGTTTTTTTCCCTTCTGCCATTTTTACAATTGAATTTAAATAGGGAAAATTGGAGAAAAGAGAAAAAAACTCCCGGGGAATTGTTATTCGTAATTGGGTTGATAAACAGGTAAACCAGAAATATGCTCTAAAAACACGTTTTATGCGTTGAAAATATGGCCCAAAAAAATTCAAAAATTGCTAATTTGAAAACAAATTATTTAACAATTTAATAACAGTTCTATTTAATAAAATCAATTCTAAAATTATAATCGGTAAAGCCCAAACACCATAGTATTACACTGCACGACACGATTTTTCACCCATGATCAAACTGAACAGATTCTGAAAATATAGCTTAAAAACATATATACGTATGTTTCAGTTTTTCTAGATCAATTCATTACGCGCTTTTACGCGCAATTCAATTTTGAATGTGCATTCTGCCTATCACATGGGGAAGTTTCGATTACACACACACGCGTTGATCGAGATGCCAATTTTTTTGCTTAAATACTTCTTTGGGCAAATGTTAACCGATTCGAAAAGAATTAAATATTCAGTAAAATAATTTTGAGGCGAATTAAATCTAAATACCAATATAATAAGATAGTTTACAGACGCAAAGAGTCTAATTTGGTAAGAAGTTTTTATGGGGAATATGTGAAATTATAGACAGATTAAAATGTATTTTCCAAATTTGATCAAATTATCTACAAGACCGTAACTTGTACTTTGCACACAAGGTTAATATGGACAGACAACCATCCAGACGGACGGATGGACATCGTTAGATCACTTTAAAAATTGATTTTGAGTCGATCGGTACACTAAAAGATTGGTCCAGATTTCAAGTTGTTAGTAATATAATAACTTATTACACACATCGCCAAAAACCTATAAAATTAATTTTTCGTTAATTTTTGCTTATTCATATATACAATTTTAAAGTTCGAAACAACATTTATCTTTAATGACAACCTGCTTTTCCTTAAAATTTTCGAGTAAAAATAAAGTGTAGATGGCACGTGGGGTATATATTTGTTCCTTTTATTCCTCTGGGGAGCATAGGGTACACAGATAGATATTTAAAACAGAAAAGCCAGAATTTTGCAAAAAAAAAAAAAAAAAAAATTTTTTTGTTTATTTTATTTGCTTCGAAAGCTTTTGTAGACATCTAAAAAAACTGGACATGTATCAAATTATCCCTCAAAAGGCAAAATATGCGCTATAAACTTACAAAATTATGCAAAAAAAAGCTGCAAACGGTAAAATATGCAAAAAAAAATGCACTTACAAATTGATGCCAAACTTTATAAAAAGTTTTAAAACGCATAAATATATTGTTTCTGCGTTCATTGGTCGCACAAGGAAAAACACGTAATTGCATATTTATGGTTTCCCCGGTTATAAAGAATTCATAATTGAAAATTTTCTTTACTTCTGATTATATTGTCACATTTAACGAAGGGCCGTTGTTTTTTAAGACGCCGTGCAATAAAGCCATAATGGATTGAGAAATAAGGCTATATGGCTTTATTTCCATGTAAGGAGTGAAATAAAGCCATACGTGGCCTTATTTCCCATTTAATTTTTTTTCTTTTAATATACCTAATTCTAATTTATTTAAAAATTGTTTTGTTGTTTTTTTTCTGGGTATATACATATACATATAAAAGATATAACGGAAACACTTTTGGGCTTATAACAAAAACCCGCTTCGTTAACTAAAGCTTCTCTGTAGAGCCGGCCTTCGGCCGGGCGCAAGGATTTTCTCCTATATGGTATAACAAGTACCTGTTTCGCTAAGTTAAGCTTCTAAAATCTGCCTTGTTTCCGAACGAAGGCCTACTACGCAGAGAAGCTTTAGTTAGCGAAGCCGGTTTTTGTTATACCATAGAGGAGAAAATCCTTGCGCCTGACCGAACGCCAAAGCCTTACACAATCAAGGCTAATGTTATTTAAAAAAAATGTGAAAAACTTATATGAGATATGCACAGGATCTAGATTTAGGTCATTTAAAATGTACCAAGAACTATAGTGATGTCACTACAGCGGATATTATTATAAAAATAACCATATGTAGCAAAATTCAGAGTTTGGTGCAAATGGTCTTGCAAAAAAGCAAATGCAAATGCTAACGAAAACTCTATGTAGTATATTGTTGTTGGCTTTATCAGAAGAGCTTAGATCTATTTAATTTGCTTTATCGCAGGACCATTTGCAACAAACGCTGAACTCCGTAATGTGGTGAATAAATTAAATTCGCTTCTACCTTCTTTATAAGATTTGCTTCTCCACAAGTTGTGTTGAACGTATTCTTTTAAATCTCTTTTATGGTTTACATCTTTTTTCGAAATTTATTGCATTATGTATAAAAATAAAGTGAAATGTTCTAGTGTATGGACAATAATGTGTATGTACTATGAAGTGTAGGTCTTGATGGTTTTGCAAAACAAAAAAAAAAAATTAAAAAAAAAAACAAAAATATAAAAATCTCAATATTGTGATATGTCGTCCTCCAAGTTTTTCCTTACTATACGTACATACATACATATTTATTATTAAATAAAAACAAAATTTATACATTGTTGTTTTGAAAATAATTGAGGTCGAACTCATTGGTTCGAGTCGGACTACCTTCACTGATTATAAGGTATTTTATATTTCTTTTTAAATTTAATTTTCATTTTATGTTCTTTATTAAAGAGAGAAAATTTATGGCCTCTAAACCAGTTTCATTAAGCAACAAAGTTTAGATACAAATTTTTTCTTACACTCAATTTACATGATGAATTTTATGATGTCCGATTTTAGACGTCATTTTTTGTTTGGCAGCAAGCGGTGTAGAAAAGAAAGAGGAAGAGAAAACAGAAATCATGTCTATTTTTCTACCCTTCTTTCTTCTCTACACCGCTTGCTACCAAACAAAAAAATGACGTCTAAAATCGGACGTCATAAAATTCATCATGTAAATTGAGTGTTATTGTTTTGGATTGTTTTTAAATTCTTTTTAATGCAAGCAATAAGTCTGGGTTTACATTAAGAAAGTTTTCATTCTGTAATTTTCTTCAGATTTCTTTTGAACCTTTATGCGTGTCTACACATCTAAATTTTTAAATGAAATTGTTTTTTTTACATTTTAACTGAAACTAATTTTTTCTTTTTTTGACTTTTTTAAACCACAATTTAATGAAAATAATATGAAAAATAAAAGAAACAAGCCGATAGCCATTGGTTGCTAGTGCTTAAGCTGATAAGTCTTTTATAATTTAAATTAAAATAAATTTTAAATATATAAAAGAAAATCTGTAAAAACCACAGCCAACTTCAGTTTGATTTGACGGTTCGTTTGCGAGGCCGTTAAAATGCTCAGTTGGCACAGATTCCGAGACTTTTAAGCGATATCATAAAAACCCTTGATGTTTTCTATTTAAATTTGTTTAATTTTTTAAAAAACACCATAAATAACAAAAAAAAAATAAATAATAATTAAATAAAAACCTCTATTTCCTCAATTTTGTTGTTTTATCTTATGTTTGTTTGTTGTTTTTTAAACCCATTTTTGTAAGGAAATCGTGTGTTTTTTTCAACTTTTATGGCAATGTAAAATTAATTCAAGGCTAAAATATGTATGTAAGAATGTTTCCAAACAAAGAATAGAGTAAAATTTATAATTGAAATTCCAGTGCAAAAAAAAACTGAAATTATTTTTTCAAAACTTTACTGAAATCATATGACGAAAGCCAGCCACATTTCTAAAGAAGAACTATGACGACCATAATTATTTCTTGTTTATTTTAATAATTTTTAGTAATTAAAAATATACAAAATGACGTCATAGTATTTCTAAGCAGACATATGACGCATATTATTCAAAGCGGAGATGGAAAATTCGGTTTACATATATACCAATATGCATATTTAAATTTCTACTTTGGGTGTGTGTGAAACGGTAGCAAAGTTCTATGGTGAATTAAAATTATCATGAATTTCTACGCTAATGTCAAAATTTATACTAGCCCCCAGTGCTAGTGAAATTTTATTCACCTCAACAGCGCCAAAATTTTACTTTCATGATTACTTTGCTACCGTTTCACACACACCCTTTGTTTTAAAATTAGATTGTAACATTTAATTATTGTGTGTGTTACTTGAATCAATTACAAAAATACCCTAAAAACGAACACTCGAAAATTTGTAAATAGCGATGCGTAGGCTTCACCGACTATACTTGTTTACTTCTTAATTTATGCAATTTGCGGTTTCCCTGGTTATAATAGTTTTTTATACTCGCAGAGAAAGAAGCGCCAAATGTTAAAATTAGGTTTCTGCAATTTCTTAATTCTACTAATAATATACAACTAATTTCAAGTTTCCAACTCTGAGTTATTAAAAATATACATACATACATACGTGTTTGCAAACTCAAAAATATTATAATATTATAATAGATATTCAACCAGAGTTGTCATTGTGCAGATTTATCCGTTTTGTTTTTTGTTTTGTTGAGGATTAGAGATACTTTTGAAAAAATAAAGTTGGATACAAACTATCGATCAGTTTTGCTGACATGTTTGCTGATATTTTTCCTTGGTCGCTAATTTTCGTGAGTCAGCCTAAAATTATTTTGTGGTTGTCTGTTGACTTACGAAATTTTAGACTGTCACACAATTTTTTTATTTTAATTACTACTTTTTTAACTATCAATTGTTACTTGTTAGCACTATTTTAAAGCAAATTCTTAACATTATGTATTTTGCATAAATATGTATATAAGGAATGTTACCGGCATGTTTTGACAATCGCCAAAACGCTTAACATTTGATTTGAAGTTGCATTATAGGTGTACTGTAAATCGCAACCGCAAGAAGTTTGGCGACTGTAAACCGCAAAAGTATGTTCAAAGGAACTTAAGGAAACTATTATAGATCGCAAGCAAAACGCACGAGTTGCAGGCGTTTTGCGATTTCAAATCTTGTGGTTGTCAGAACATGGCCTTTATTGTAGAATGTTCTAACAATCAGTCTTATTCCGGTTGTCGTTTTGTAAGATATTAAAGAACACTGGTTGAGTGTTACTTTAATCTCTGACAAAAAACGACTTGAGCGATTACGACAACGACAACAGGAATAAGGCTGAATATTAAAAATCTCTTAATATGCCTCCACAACATGATTTTATAAGAAAGCAAGTTATTCAGCCTTATTTCGGTTGACGTTGTCGTCATCGACGGTGTCGTTTTTTGCAGAAGATTAAAGAACACTTTATTCTGTTACAAAAAACGACACTGTCGATCAGGGTTGTCAGATTTTTTTGAGCTCCATCACCAAACCGGATGTCAGAAATCGCCAAAAATCGCCAACCGTCGATTTTGTTCAGTTTTTGTAAAATTTTTAATTAAATTTTGCATACAAAAAACGCTAGTATAATTTTTTAGGCAAAAATCGGCAAAAACTGAGAAAAAATGCAAAAAAGTCGCCGAAGTAACTTTTGTTTTGTTTCTGTAATTTTTTTTTAAGAGATCATATATGGCTATTTCCAAAAAAAACCTCAACCACAAAAAATGGAAAAAAAAATTTTTTTTTTCAAGATTTATTTAGAGAATTGCTTATATTTTTTTAATATATGCGTATAAATTAATTGATTCGAAAAACAATATAAACGGTAAACGAAGTACTACAACTTTTAGCACATACTTGTGTATATTAGAAAATATGCATTTGGAACAACAATACTCTAGTCTAAGGCATATTTATGATCTGAAAAACATTTTTTATTAAGTTTCTTATATAAAGGATTATAAATAGCAACATAAAAAAATTTTAAATCATGGTGGAAAAATTGTCCCGTTTACAATGTCCCGTTTACAATTTCTTTAACAATTTATTTAAAAAAATGTAATTCATATTTTATTTTGAAATCGAAACCATTTTTAGGGCACATTAGTACGCAACATTTTAAAATTAATCCCAATTAAATATTGTGTCAGGTTTCGCAGAAATCACTGTTTAAACGGTTACCCCTTAAAACCCACTTCCGTTTTTTGTCCCGTTTACAATCACTGGTTTTTTGCAATTATCTCGGAAACCACGACAGTAAGCGAAAAATTTCATTTCAATTGAGAGTTAAAAGAATCATTAATTTAAAAAATGAAAATCAGGTTGTTTTTTACAGTTTTGTCAATATAAACGTGTGCGAATGTCCCGTTTACAATCTTGGAAGTGCCCATATATATTCAGTTAAAAACTTAAATTAAGTACACAAGTCTATAAGATCGTACACTTCAGCCTCACCGATTTCATTACTGGAGTTTTGACCTACATACTATTAGAATTACATACATACTATTAGAATTACTGAATATAAAATTCACTTAATATGTTTTTTTATATTAGCAATGATAACAAAAATAACAAGTTGCTAAACAAAATTGCCGAAATAATATAAATGGTAAAAATAGCCAAGTTAATCGCCAGTTATATCAGAAATCGCCATAAAAGTCGCCAGTCGCCAAATGGGAAATCCCATCGCCAAACACTTTTCAAAATCGCCGCGTTTTTCGAGAAATCGCCATATCTGACAGCCCTGCTGTCGATGATGACGACAACGACAACCGGAACAAGGCTAATTGATTTATTTGTTAATACATCGCTTTCAAATATTAAAGTTTTAAAAAGTTGATGGAAGGGGAATATTCTGAAGTAACATAAAAAATGTGGAATATTATTAATTTGGTAATAAATTCGTTGTACCAATTGAACCAGTTAATACATCTTTCATAAAATTTTATACATTTTAAAACAAAAGTCTCTTAAAAAGAGAGTAATATTTATCCGAAAAAAAAAAAAATTTTCAGGCGAATATTTTTTTATTTCTTAATTTTTTTAAAAAATAAACGGCAACATTGTCTTTAACACATGTTTAAATATGTACCCCTTTCCCACACTACACACCTTAATTATTTGCAGTTCCATTAGCAACGACTTTACTTTACGTAGCGTTTCGTAGTGTAGGTAAAATACTGTTGTATTGTTGACGTCTAAGTACGTAGTGTATTTACTCATACATTTGGCAATTTGTTAGTAAATTAAATAAAAAAAACGTATTTTTCTATACAAAACTAATAGCATAATACTAAGATATACAGACATATGTACATAAATAATATTTTTTAATTTTCAATATTATCGTAACGTTTTTGAAAGTTAATATGTATATAAAAAAAATATTTATATGATTTAACCAGGCATCGAATTGAACATTGCCAATCAAACAGTTTTTTTTTTTAGCCTGACACAATAGACACGACAGACGTAACAGAGACAGACAGACGTACTTGTATTACTTTTATTTTAGAAAAAAAAAAAAAAAAAAAGCAAACAAATATAGATATACACATTGTAATAGTATGTAGGGTAAAAACAATTGAAGGTCATTTTGTTGTTTTTTTTTTTTTTATATTACAAACATTTATTTTTTCCTCTATTGTTTATTGAAAATGTGTTTTGACGATTTCAAAGGAAGATTCTAAAAATAATTTTTAGATAACATAAAATTATTACTGGTAGTGTACTAACCCCCGTATACATCAACGATTATTAAATTTAACAAACGTTGATTAGGGATAATTTTCATAGTAAATTTGTTCTTTAAGCCTTTATTAAGTCTTTACAGCCAAAAAAAGGGGCCATATGTATAATCTTATTAAATTGGGAAAAGCAAGAGCAGCTTTTGGGTGCTTGCACAAAGTATGGAGGCCACCACAAATTTTTGTGCACACCAAACTACGATTACTATACGGTAGCGGAAAAAGGTCTATTATTAGGTCTATTGTAAAGAGACTACAACCTAAATAAACAATTTTTTACGTTTAATATTACGGATTCTTTGGCCTAAAAGAAAAGCTAATACCAAACTATGGAGGAGAACGGATGAAACAAATAATGAGGAAGAAGTGGAGATGGGTGGGTCCAAATCTTTCGAATGTTTCATAAGATGGAATCCGAAGACGCTAGTGATCGAAGAATACACGGCGCAAAACCTTGACGTTGGAAATTGTATAGTGTGTTTTTTAGCTGAATCAGAACTTAAAACGATAATACAAGACAGAAATATTGTTGGAATGAATTTTTTTTTTGTTTTATTATAATCTTGTAGATAATTTCGTGGCATTTCTTTTTAAATATGATTTCCGCCGATACGAGTTACATGGTCCATTCGATCCGCCCAGTTGATGAAGACGTTATCCAATAAATTTGACCGTATGGCGTCAATGGTGGCTTGAATATTGCCTTTTAATGCTTCAAGAGCTGCTGTTTTGTCGACATAAGCCAATGACTTATTATAGCCCCATAAAAAGTAGTCCAGAGGCGTTTAATCGAAAGAACGAGAAAGCCAGTGAACAGGAACACAAATTAAGTTGGCACCAAACTGATTTTGCTATAAATCGATTGTTAAGAGCGCTGTATGGTAAGTTGCGCCGCTTTGTTGGAACCAAATGTCGGTGATGTTTAGCTGATTAATTTATGGAAACAAAAATTCGGTCAGCATGTCCTGATTGTGCTCGTCATTCACCGAAAGGGCAGAGCGTGTAAACCGCATCAAACATTAAATTTTAATGGATGTAATAGCGATTCGTTAACGGCTTGAGAACTGTCTTTGCTCCAAATACAGCAATTTGCTTATTGAGGTAGCCATTTAACCAGAAATGAGCTTCGTTAAATGGACGAAGTGCTCTATGAACTTGAAAAAAACACATGAAGAACATTGTCTTCATTTTCAAATTTCAAACACATGAAGACAATATTCAATTGAAGTTTTTTGCTCGAGTTATGTACTTGAAAAGAAAGCGGTCGAGTACCTTAATACGACATGCATTCGTGAATTGAAAATAGTAAGATCGTTGGCGTACATATGAAAAAATTACGATGTATTAAACTGCACGAAAAATAGGAATAACACAACTTATTATATTCGACAAATTTTTTGTTCTCATAAATTTGTTTTTTTCTTTGTTTTGGTACTTCGAGTAAGTGTTCATGCCAAGGCGAATTCACACCAGGTGACCTTAGCTTGCTACGTAAGCCATAGCTGAGCACTTACCATGTGTCAAAATGGTATACCGTTCTGATGCTTCTGGAGAATCTTTCATAAATTCAATAATTTTCACTTAAAATTACGAAATTTAAAATGTTTTTAAATTATAACATTTCAAAACACGCAACTTAAAATTAAAAACAAAATGAAAAGTTTGTTTGAATTGTTAACTACAGTGTTGTATTATTTTGACACAACGTTAAAGTATTTTACAGTGTTGGTTCCGCTTTCAAAATGAGACAACATGCGTTCTACTCGAAAACAAATATTTTTGGGCAGACATCTTCTTCAAATAAGCAACGTTGGCTATTTACGTATTATTTAAGAATAATTCTATTAAAATACCAAGTCAAAAACTGGCCCAAAGCAATGCAGGCTATTCAAACATCGAAACGAAATTTAAAACTGGCCCTTAAGCTGTTGAAATTTAGGAAAGTACTTTATAAAAAAAAACAAATATTGCAAAACATTAAGGAACTTTTGCTAAGAATTAAATTGTTTGTTCTATCTTGAAATTTTAAAGTTAAACCTCTCATTTTGTATTTTTATGTTAAAATTGTTTTAAATAACTTTAAATTATTTCAGTAAATCTTAAAATCGAATAATAAAATTGTGTTTTTTTTTTATATACATATGGATGTATGTTTGTAGGTACAGTCAAATCCAGATAATTCGTACCCCGATAAATCGTTATTCCCGATAATTCGTAATAAACTGTCGGTCCCTTGAAAAAGTCTCGTTAATTCGTAAAATTTCCATAAATTTTGGTCCCCTCGATAATTCGTAATTTTTTTTTTCAAATAAAATCGTCTTTACCTCTTAAAGATCATAATTGTTTGCTAACTACCACTTATAATTCGTAATAAAAACAACAGAAACATGGAAAGAATGATTTTTAGTTTACCGCTTTTTTTTGTGTGGGTTTTTGCGTGTGTGTGTTTAATTCTTCCCTGCTAATAAAAATCGACCACCTGGTCCATTTTGATAAAATGGACTACTCCATGGACTGGTCCGATGTAATGCAAGCATGGACCATGTCATTGTTAAAAAGTGTTTGTAGTGAGACGACATGTCTTCGTTTTTTAACGACATGCTTTCGTTTTAAAACGACTTCAAAACTAATCCTCTTGAGTATACCATGGAGTAGTTTTAAAACTACTCCTTAGTGGTCCAAAGGTGGGTTATATAGTCCTCTCCTAGGACATCGTAATGTTAAATAGACCAGGTTTTTTCCATACGTTCGGGTTACTTTTGGACTAGTCCTGGTCCCTTGTGGACTACTCCCCGCTAAATCGAAAACCCCTATAATTCGTAAGAAATGGCCAATCCCTTGCAATTACGAATTATCGGGATTCTACTGTATTTTCAAATTGTTCTATATATATTTTTTTTAACATATGCCTCGAAATCTTGGCTTGTTATTTTGTTTATTCTCTTCCAAAACCAATTTATTATGGCATCTATATTGTCAGCGTGTGTACAAAATGGTACATATGGCTGGGCTACACTGGATCATCATTTATGATTCAAAAAGAAAAACAAGCGAAATAAATAACGAAACTATATTTATAAAAAAAAATTAATAAAATCTTCATACGACACTTGTGTCGTATCTTCCATCTTGCTTCGTATTGGGCACAGCGTTGCCAGAAGCTTTGGGGAAAAAAATCATAATTTGACGAAAAAATAGCCACATTTTGAAGAAAAAAATCATCAAATTTTTCTTTTATTTAAAATATTTTATTGCAAAGGCGAAAGAGTTTATTTTTATATCAAAAAAGCACTTCTTAAAATACATTTCAAATTAATTTAAAATTTTTATAAATAACACGGTAAAAAATCCATCTGTCTAGGGAAGTTTCATTGAAAGTAATTAAATTGGGCAGACATTTACAATAGGTGTAGCTTATCCATCTTAATTATTTTTAAAGCATTTATAAAGCTTTCTATTCTAAAATTAGTAAAAGATTTTGTGCAAGAAGATTTAAATTGGTGGGCTAGGAATCAATACATCATATGAAATCTTAATAGTTCTTTATTACATATTTATTAAACTATTTTTGATACCGTTATATCGGCAATAGTTTCTAATGGATTAATTATTAGAATAAATTGTACATCATTTAAGATATATTCTTAAGTACTTTTAAATAATATATACTTTGTTTAAATACGATCATCAACATGGAAGATGTTTCATACGAAATTTATGTTTAAAGTTTAAAGGTCTTATTTATAAAAAATATTTAAGTTTAATAAAAGGTTTATTGATCAGTTTATAAATTTTTTTATGTTTACGGGGGGGTAAAGCTGTAAAAAGCTTTTTAGTTACATTTGTTTTACCTTTTGGTAAATAATAGTAGTACTTTTTTTTTTTTTTTTTTTTTTTTTTTTTAAATACGTTTTTCTTGTTACAAATAAATTTTTACATCGATATTCATTCTCAAGATGATGTTTTTTAGATGTTTTTTTTAATATTTTGTCTAGGCGAATTCACACTAGGTCAACTCGAGAGATCAGCACCCGTATTCCGTAATTCGCTTAGCTAAAGCTAAATCTCTATCGCTAAAATGCCTTAGAGAATACAAAATTGAAAAATTTTAGTGATGACAATAAAAGCTAAAATTGCGGTGAATTAAATTGTTGTCGCATTACCAAATTAAGCAATGCACGTCACAGTACTGCATTCGTAGCCAAAAATCGCTAAATCAACTTTAAAGATTTTTAGCGATAGAGATTTAGCTTTAGCGAATTACAGAATACGGCCACAGTTGACTATTTTTTGCTCCGTGTATGTGGTCTAATTTGTCTTGAAACTTTGTGAAACATTTATTTTTTACTAGATATGATTTAGAGCGAATTCGGGCGAGTCTTCCTATTATGAATTTGCCTTTAATATTTTTTATGCCAAGAAAGAGTGACGTATTTTTGAGTATGCTACCCACGGACATATGTAAGTGTTGTGTGCCAAAGCAAAAAACAGACAGCTGATACAAAACATTATTTTAAAAATTGACTGTTAATCAGCCTTATTACGGTTCTAAGTCGTTTACGAGGTCGAATAAATAAGTCTGAATAAGAATTGTTGAAAAATTTTGTGTTTTGTATCAACATTAGGGTATTCATTCGGTTAACCGTCAATCGGTTAACCGATTAATTACTACCCGATTAACTGATCGGTTAATTTCAAATTGGCTTTTTTCGATTAACGATTAAACCGGTTAATTTCAGTCGATTAACCGATTAACCGATGCAACAAAAATTTCAATATTTTGTAGTATTATAATATATTTTTTGTGTTTTTAATTATTTGTTTCGTCTCATATACAAAATGTATATTTTATACAAACAAAGAAGGTGTTCAGTGACCTTCATTTTAACCCATTTTCCGCCGACCGGTGACTAAAATTACAATGTTTTTCAATTGTTTTATGTTCATCATCGATCAGCAGGAATGTGGCGAAAAATGGATTAAATGTTTGATTGTCAACGCCTTTTTTTGTTTCACGTTTCTCATACATATCTTCTTATATCAGTCTTTTAACAGAATTAACCGAAACAATATGAAGTGTTAAAAATTTTAAAAAACTCTAATGGCATAATGGAGTATCTTATATGTTTAGAGAAATCCTGGAAAAGAACAGAGAAATTAGATCTACGATAAGTAAAAGAATTTTTTCCAAGTCAAGTTTTGTCAAAACTAAGAAAAGAATCGCTTTAATCCTAACCATTTCAATCAAATTACTTTTCTAAAAGATTATTTTATAAGATCTCCTTTAACTATTGAAATAACTAATAAAATTATCTCAGTTTATTTTTTTATAAATACATATTTGGGGGATTCACAAGGTAGTCATAAAGTCTTATGCCTTAAAATAATTACAATAAATATATATCGTCGGCTTAATATGCAAACAGGCTTAATCCACTTTTTATGTAAATTGAGATGTTGATGCCGTGTGGTAGAGAAAGATACGCCTCGTCGCATGTAGTTTTTTTTCTATTTAAGTCTTGAAGTGTGTAAAACTAACTGTATTTTTAATTTAGTGAGTTAGCAGTTTTAGTTCAAGAATTGTTATGTTTTGTATAATATTGTTTTTTTTTTTGACTTATAAACTCCAAATAATAAACAAATAATGCATTTTTATATGCTGAAATAATCATATTTATTAAAAACCTTATTAATCGGTTAACCGATCAAAAACAAAATTAACCGATTATTAACCGATTAAACCAAAACCTGGGTTAATTAATCGAGCGATTAACCGATAAAAGCAAAAAATCGATTATATGAATACCCTAATCAACACACTAAAATTATAATTTCTAAAAATTAACACTCATCATTTGAGAAAAGAACTCATCAAATCATAATTTGGTCAACAAATCATAATTCTTCTTTATTAATTATTGAGCTTAAGGTCACTTTTATTTCAAATAGTTCGTTCGTTTATTTTTTCGATATTTCAATACAAATCAATAAAATCATCGCGCTGGCAACGCTGAGTGGGTATGAAGACATCGTGTGTTTACGTTTATTCGTTTGTCTGGCCTATCTTTTTCTTCCTTCCTTCATGAATTATATATTTTTGTATTTTTTTTTTTTATTCAGACTGACTCAGTGTGGCGGATACGGCATTAATTTTTCATTGTGTGCACTAGTCATAAAGAATACGTACAAATCTACGAATATACAGAATATAAACTACTTTTAGGTTATTTTGTATGTATGTATGTATGTACGTATGTTAAAATACTTAAAAACAGGCATATTAGTGTTATAAATGATTACGGGCTCACATGCATCTTTGTCATAAAAATGTTTTTTTTTTTACTTTAACATAATATTTTATAAGTAACATGACGTTCTAATATAAACCTTAACATAGCCTTATTTCCTTTTTTGTTTTGCTTTTAATAGAACGTATAGACATTTAAATTTGAGTTAGTTTGTGCTTCTTTTTAATATTTTCGTGCTTAAACAAGAGCGATTTTATGCAATACAACTTTAATTTAATAAAAAAGAATGTTTTAGATCTGGCAACTACTTTCAACAGCTGACTGAACATAAACGTTTAGTAGGATGACAATTTAACAGAGCGCCGCATTGTAAAAACTAAAATTTGATCATGCTATGTTGGCATGATCAAGTTTTTCCTTTCAATTTTCAATACACTCACACTTTAGATAAATACTAACACACTCACACTATATCGATAATCGCTTGCAGAAAGCAGGGGGAAAATTATGGCAGTCGTGATCGAATACTTCAAAACCACCGGTCTGGCAAGGCTGTCAGCTGTTAAATATTTGTTATCTGATTTACGAATGTGGATCGCTTAACAACCGAAGAAAGCGTCAAAAATAGGTAAAAATTACTACAAAAGTGGTGGTCCAAACGAGGTCACTTTCCGAGTTGCTAACCGTCGTCATAATCGAGCAATTGTGCAAGGAATTGGCAAGATTATAAAGAATTTTGAAGTAATCACAATGCATTGCAAAAAAACATTTTGTTAATGTAAGTACTTAATAATCCAAATGTATCAATTCCAAGGCTTTCTCAGCAATCGGGCCTGCAATTGATGATTATGAACTGGACGATATGTGGGTTCAACAAGACGCGTAATTTCATGTTCTGGCGACGCCAATTGGCAACCAATTGTGCGTTTTGACGACGTTATACTTTTTTGTGGGGCAACGTTTGAACATTTGTATACCATTCGTCGAGTTATCGCCGAGAGACCGACCGAAATGTGCGAAAAAGTGTTCGAAAACTACTTCAAAAGGATCGACTGCTGCAACCAATCTTGATGCGGTCATTTAAACGACATTGTATTTCGTCCATTTCGTAGGACATGCGATGTCATTTAAGGGGTACAATCATTATAAAGAAATATAAAGTTCAGCGAAATCATAGAAAAATAGGTAACTCTATATAAAATTAACTTTAATTAAAGTAGAAACCATAACTGAATATGTGACCAACCATTTGTCTAAACAAATTACTTTTTTCCTAATAAAAATAAACTTTCAATATGTTGCTGAAATGGTTCTTTTTTTGTTTTGTTTTTAAATCTCCTTGAACTCTGAAAGCAGGACGTATTTAAACGAAAGAAGAAGAAAAAAAATGAAATTGAAAAAAAAACGAAACTGAAAAACAGAAAAGGAAAACATTAAGTCCTTGGTAAACCTAAAAACTAAAAAATAAGAAAAGAAAAAAATACTGATGCCACCACCAAGATTCACTGCAAACTTTTGGTTTTTTATAAACAAGCAATTAATGGCAACTAAACAACAAGTTAATGTGAACAATAATAGCAACAAAACATGCAATTCCTGCTATTAACTACAAAAAAAAAACAAAAGATTAAAAAAATACTAAATAAATAATACAAAAATACGTCAATTATACAAGGTTGTGCATGCATACAGTCAGTCGTCGTATGATGTCGGAAAAAAGGGCAGACACATTTTGGACAGACATTAAGAATTTTACGTCGAAACAAAACCCGAGAAAAAATCGCTGTCTTGATGCTGGCAACAACAAAACAGTCATAAAGCGAGACAGACTCTCCAACGGAGGATTCCCTTCTTTATTATTTCGTTTTGGAAATAAAATAAATCAAGGATTTTTTTTTAAGAAGCAATGTGTGGTGATCGTTGATTGCTTAAGGTACGTACTTACATACATACATATGTACGTACACGTACGAACGAATTCGTGTGTTATGGTCTGTGGAGATGGCGGCTTGTTGTGTTTTTTGGTTAAGAAATAAAGTTACCACCAGTGTTACCACCAGCAAAATTCAAAATTACACTTGAGATGAAGCAAAATTACCCGATTTAAATGAAATTACACCTGATATAAAATTGAAGTTTTATTAAATAAAAAGACATTTACAAAGAAGCAAAAACACAACAAACTCATTAAAAGAAGATCAATATTAGTCAAGCTGTTAATTTTATTTAAATTAACAAAAATAACATTAAAGACTTAAAAAAAATTAAGAAAACATAAATTCAAACTGCTATAATAATGAGTTTAACTTCCACAATTGGTTGATATATCTTGAAAAGGTTTAAAATGTTCCTTGTCATTGCTTTATAATGGATTCTTTTTAGCGCCATAGAGCTTACGAAAGATTAGCTGTCAAACGAAATCTTAATAAAGAACTGTCATACTATTTTCACTTTTTGAACAGGCACATCATCATGAATAGATTCATGCTTGAACAACGCCACCAAATTATCAAAATATACTTTGAAAATCAGCCATAGATTTTCGCAACTTAAAGGTGACTTCATGATTTAAATGACGCAATTTTTTCACAAATGAAGGCGATGTGTTGATTTAGAGAAAATAAACTGTCAATTAGAATTCAAGGCCGTGCGATGTGACACTTATTGATTGTTTTCCGTTGGACTGTGAAGTCAGTGGTTAAAGCTGATAAACCAGCAACAATCGTTGTCTTGGAGGTCAACATTGTTCATTTTATTCGAAAAAGAGAAACAAAACTGGACGTCTGCAATGCGTTTCGTCAAGGGCAGGCGCGGTGTCTATTTGTTTTAAATCAGTTTCAAATGGTAATGCCGTGTATCAATCTGTGATTAAAATTAATTTTTTTTGTGTTGTCTACCATTTTAAGTTTCATGGTGTTAAAAAATACCCTTTATGCCTTATTTAGTAAACAAAATGCCTGCAGAGTTTTATACAACTGTTCTTTTCGTAATTCAGTTTTAGAACTGTTAGGGCCATTATTGCAACTTGAAGTTAGCTAAAGTAAAGATTAAATTGACAGATCATAATGTGTTATCTGTCAAAAAGCGTCTGTTAACTGTCGGATAACAGCTAACGCCAAGTTATAATAATGGCCCTAAAAGGCGTTAAATATTCTTTAAACTAAAACATTAAAAAGTAGTAAGCAGAGATCAGCAATGAATCGTTTTTTCGCTACTCATACTGACTCATGCAATTGTTAGTATAAGTGCGAAGAAATCATTTAAACTAAACTACTCTGATTCACTCATACTCACAAGAGAAATATTTATGAGTGCAACGTCGACATTATACGCATACTCATAAATGACCTCAGCTTGATTTATAATTTCAAGAAAATACTTACAATACTCACAATGATTCAAATCATTATCTCATCCATTTACCGTTTTAACACAACAGAGAAAACACACAACTTAATAATCAGCGCTGCCAGATAAATTTGTCGAAAATTGTCTACTTCATACATGTTACGTTAGTAAACTGTAATTGCCAAATCGTCACTTTGCTATTTCGGGCACAAATCTGGCAGCCTCGCATTTTGCTTCGCCTATACACATTGACTTGAGTAGATTCTAAATCAAACACTACAAATGTTGGTAAAGGTCTTTACAGACTATCCCACAAAGTCTTACGTATTTTATGAAAATGCAACCCTGTCATGATAAGTTGTTATTGTTTTTTGAAAATTAATATACAAAAATTAGAACAGGGAAGCATTTTCATAAAATACGAAAGACTTTGTGGGATAGTGTGTAAACCCCTTAAGTATGAGTACGATGAATAAAATGAAACTTTTGAGTGAATATAAGTTTGAATCACATTGGAATAAGTATGAGTGCGTATAAGTACAAGAATTTATGAGTCATGATTTAGCTCTACTCACTTTTTCAATACTCATTGCTGATCTCTGGTAGCAAGATAGAAATACAATTTATTATATGTTGCAATATTGGAAACATGTCTTCCCCCAGGCAAGTTTTTAGTTTGAATAACTTTTTTCAATAAACTTCAGGTTCTAAATCACTATGATAGGCATATTTATCCAAATCTAAGGGTCCATCTTGATTCATTCATTACCAAACATTTGAAAATATGTATATGTATGTTTAATGATTGAAGTCGCTTCTTAAAAAGAAACCGAGACTTTGGTTCAAAAGGCTGTGCATTTCTTAGCAACAATATTTAAAAAGAAATAAATGTCATCACTGAAATCGAATCTTGATTTTATTAGGGCATCTGAAGTAAAAATTTCAAATTACACCTGAATTGCACCTAAGAGAAATTACCCACGCTCTACCCACGACTTTAAAAATTATACCAAATTCGGGTAATTACCCACAAAGTGGCAACACTGGTTACCACTGACTGCTGCATTGCGTTAAAAGTATTGAATAAAAGGCAAATGAACGGTAAACATAATGAACTCATAAGAAAAAGAAAAACAAAAGAAAAAATGTTATTGAACCACAAAAACTTTATATGTAGTAGGTATGTGCCTTAAAAAAGAGTGCGTCGTTAAAAAATGTTATTCAGAATTTAAGAATTATGAGTACCTATTAATTGTGTATTACAAAAGTTATGCGAAGACTGACTTTGTGTACCAAATAAAACTGGCGAAAGGTTTTAAAGTTGTTTTTATTTTTTTCATTTGATTCTACACAGAAAAAAATTTAAATTGATTTCAATTAAAAAATAAATCACATTTGCACCAGTAAACAAATTTATAGTTAACTTTTGATTGTTTTCGATGGAATATTTTGTTTCACATCTTTTCGATGCGAGAAGTTCTCACTAAAGTTACAGAACATGGGTACTGGTAGAGTTAAGTTTATTCTCCAGCTGTTTTCTGTCGCTAATGAGATTTCATGTAGCATTGGAGGAGATCCACCCCGTATTTTTAAACGATTATCAAATTTAAAATTTTTGTTGAATAAAAGCACTAGTCTTTTCGCTTCTGCTCTCTATAATAAATCTTTTCTTCAGCTGCTTTTATGTACCTCTCTCGAATTGGTTGCCAACCTGCATTATTTGAGCACGTTGCCCGTGAGTGCCCCGGTAGACTAGCTGGTAGTGAGCACAGATAGCCGGAGAAAATGGTCTCCTGCAAACAAGCGTACAGCTTCGCGGGATTAGTTTAGGCAAAAAAAAGAGGCTCCGATGGAGACTATCAATCTGAGGGAAATTCTCCCTATGGTTTCTATTTTGCACCATATTTGGCGCTGGATGCGATTATGAGGTGGTAGTCGCTTGCTAATTGGTTACAAATATATTTTGCGTTGATGCATTGTTTGAGCTTAATTTAGAAAGGAAAAGCATCTTAGGAAATCGTATTATTTGAAATATATTAAGAAACCTTCAATTCTAAATTGGGCGTTTTTTTTCTTCGCCAGAGATAAAAGAACAATTGTTTGCCATTAATAATGACTATCATTTAGATAAATTTAAGAAATTTAAAACGCAAAAAAATGAAACTTTTCGAAATCTTAAAAATTTTGTTAAGATTAATGCTTTAATACCAAACAAGAAAAATACACTAAACATTTTGTACAGTGGGGGATGTAAAAATAAACTTTAAGGAAACGCCAGCGAATGCGAAATATCAGTCTTTAACTATAAAATACAAACTGACGTTTGTTTGTTTGTTTTTTTTTTTTTTATTAAAAACCGCATGACAACACTACCCTTCACACATACTACTCTTCCTTATTCACAAACACATACACAAGCACATTTTTTAAATTTTAATGACAAAAAAGAGTAAAACTAACAAAACACAAACATGCCAAAGTAACAACCATTCATTCAGCAAAGTTTTCAATAACTTTATAAAAAAAAAAAACTAGCTAAGCCCGGTACGCTTCGCTACTCCGATTTAAACAAAATTAGTAATCTTTGTTTGTATTGATAAAGAAGCAATTTCTAACAAATTAAGATACTTCTACTGCTTTGCTTCTACATATATTTATGTATATTGGCCTTATACGGGGGGATCCAACCCCACTTTTTCAGTTCCGCTCTATTGCAAACTTTTGCTGTTACCGTTCTCAAAATATACTCTAATTTTTATTGTCTTATACCATGTTCACACGGACAGCAATATTCGTGTTTCGCTCTCTTATTCCTGTTTCACGCCCCAAACATGATTGAAACGACATGTTTCTCCATACAAAATTTTGAGAGCGAAACAGGTCGTTTCATTTTAAAACAAGCTGCGAAACAGGAAAAATGTACTATCATCTCCAATTCTGATATCAGTTATCGTAAGTTCATCTGAACTAGCTCTCAAAAAAAATCAAAACAAAATAAAAATTTATGTTTAATAAAATAAAGTGATAAAAATAACACAATAATATTAATAAAAGTATTAAATAATATATTTTTTAGTTCTATTTACTTTTTTTAATCTATTTTCAAAAGAATCACACTAACAACACAAAAAAAATGTCTAAATGAAACAAGAACGAATCGTATGAACAGCATGTTTGGCAATCTAGTTTCAGAGAGCGAAACCAGTGGTTTATATCGTCGTATGAACATAGCATTATTATGCGAGGTGTTGAAAAGTAAACATTTATTATTAAGCGCCATTTAACCAAAAAAATTACTATGAAATGGAAAATCGGTTTAGTAGTATAGAAGTCTATGGCAAACAAACAACCCCTTTAAACTTTATATAGAAAAAGTTGGTTAACTTTAAACTTTTAAACGCGTTGTATATTTTTGACAAGCAATCAGCTGACGAAAAACGGAATTATTTAAAAAAAAATTAAATTATGGAGGAAATCCTTTTGAAGAGGTTAAAAACAAACAGTGCTGTATAAAAAAAGAAGCCAGGACTATAAAAGAAAATAGCCAAAGCTTAAAATTTTAAGCGGTGTTTTTTTAGAGTCATAGAACATTTTTGAAAATAAAACACAACAAATTTAATAGAATGACCAAAATGTTGGCATTATTAGCTCACAAATGTTTAAACATGATTTCTGGCACATGGCTTCCGTCACTGCACCTCATAAACGCCATCCTGTCGGTACAAATTTTGCACAACTTTTTCGAGCATACCGGGTCTTATCTTCGAGAATAGTGCGTCGAATGTTGGCTTCTAAATAATCAGTCGTTGCTGGTTTATCAGCATGGAACAGAGATTTGAGGTACCCCCACAAAAAGTATGTAGTTCAAATGTGTCAAATCACACGAACGAGAGTTAATTCGGTCACCAATGGTTTGGCTTAACAAAGTGATTGTTTCACGCGCTGTATGGCACATTGCGCCGTCTTGTTGGAACCATTTCCCCTCCAAATGATTTACGCGAAATGAACAAAAAAAAAAAAAACAACGAATCATTTGCCTGTTGCGTTCGCCATTCACGGTGATATTGGCACCGATGACGCCTTCGGCAAATAAACCGCATCAAACAATGATTTTTTCGGGATGCAATGGAGTCCCATTAGGATTGTGCTCTTTCTATTTGTTTACATATCCCTTAAGCCAGAAATGAGCATTAACGCCGAAGATGGTTTGAAAATCAAAATCTGATTCAACTTCCAGGTTATTCTCAGCGCATTCAACGAACACACGACGTAATTGATGACCCGCTTGGTTTAACTTTTGCACCCGTTGGATCTTAACTGGATGTAGGCCAAGCAAGATCTTTCCTTAAAATTTTCCAAGTAGTGGACGGGCAGAAACCAAGTTGCTGAGAACGGCGTCGGATAAATAAATTTGAGTCCTCATTCACACTCACGCCTTCGGCGGCGATGGCTACTTCTGTACTTACCCCAGTAAAAAATTTTAAGGTTTTGGGAAGCAAGAAAAGTACAAGAGCGCTGATATATGCGCTGGCTATTACATACTACTTAGAAGCAACAGGGAAGCGAAAACCATTGAAGTCAATTTTTAATATAAGTAAATGAAAATTATTTAATAGCTTCGCATAATCTCTTATAAGGAAGCAGGTTGTAAGGGAGTAGTTGAAATGATTATTTAAAAGAAAAAATTACGACCAAAGTTCAAAGTGCTTCTGTTAATCCCTTACATGGAAGCACGTTGTATTGCAATGATTTCAAAATGTGTTTACGATTACTCCCGACATGTAGTCGAAAACAAGAGATGCTTAAAATTACTTCTTTTTTATTACGCAATCAGTCAGCAAATTGTTTTTGAGCAGAGAGGACGCAAGCAAATTTTTGTGTGGTCAATTACTAGATTTCTTGTTGTTTTCATTTTAATTTGCGTACGGTTTCGTTCTATTTTAAAAATTACATATTAACTGTGTTGTGTGTTTGTTTTGCTTTTTGTTCTTTTGCATAAGTTTTTGTGTTGCGCTTCTTGTATACAGTATAGAAGCAATTATTCAAAAGTATGAAAGCTGCGGTTTTTGGAAGCTATTCCTTCACGGAATAATGTAAGCCATGAAAAACGCAGTGATTTTACAAAAAAGTAGTGCTTCCAAGTGGGAATTCGCCATATAAAAATCATGCCTCTTGTAAGCAGGTTTGTAAGGGGGAATTGTGCTTCTCTCCCTTACAAACCTGCTTACCAGTAAGCACCATTTTTTACTGGGTACGGTACGGGCTCAATTTGGATGAATATAATCCAAAAGAGTAAATTTAGTCATGAATCGATCCAAAGTATTGCGTATTAGCTGCTCAGATGGACGATTATGTGCACCGTAAACTTGACGAAGCGCTCTATAAGTGTGGTGAACAGAGCGCAAATTTTTATTTGCCTAAGTAAACTGAAAAAATTCAATCACCCAAGTTCTATTTCGTTGTATACGTCTAAAAAACACCCTTAAAAAGTATAGTTTTAAAAACAGCAAACATAAATGACTTTTAAAAAGGGCGTTATGTAACTTGCCGCTAAAGTTTTTAAAACGGTTCAGTAGTCTACACGGAACCAACAAACGCATTTTCTTTACACATATCTACAGATTGATACGTTGTGCAAACAACTATGAAAATTGTATAGAGAAAACTAACGAACGACGTGCAAGACGATATCATGTGCTACATTGGACTCCTTCCAGGCATAAACCAGTATTGGAAAAAAATACAAAAGTAATGCATGTATGTACTAGAGTTGTGAATAATGTAAATAAACAACACACTACTTGTTACTAAACAACTTTTCTATACATTAATTAATAATAAAAAAGCAACTAAAAAATATTAAACAACGATACAAAAAGATACGAAGAATGAAAGAAGTTGAAGTAAATAAGGTGACCATACGTACTCTTTTTTAGAGGAAAATCATCTATTTTAACCGGCTGTCATCTATGAAATTTATGTTCTTCTTTTGTCATCTTTTTTCACAATCTGTCATCTTTTTCCTCAGGTGGAAAAGGATATATATAAGTTATATAAATTAAAATAAACTTTATTTCACGACGGTAATCGGTTTTATCTGTCAAATCGTATTGAAAATGTCGTGACATTATTGTTCTCTTCATTCTCCTACTTTACTCTCGCACACTTTCAGTATAAAATTTTTTATTAGTTAATGCTATAAATTTTTAAGTTTCGTTATTTTTTTAAACTAATTTTACTTATTTATAAGGAAATGTAAATTTCTATTTATGTTATTTCTTTGTAATTTACTTTACATATAGGTATATAAAAACATATGTAAATGAGAATTTGTCTGTAATATATGTAAAAAATCTTGAAGTCAAATAGTTTTTTTACTTTTTTTCTTTATGTCCTCTATTTCTATTTTGAAAATCTGGTCGCCTTAAAGTGAACAACATTTTGTTTTCTACTTCAGTAATAATAGCAATAAATAATGAAAAATATATTAAATTTTGAACTGCAAGGGGCTGTAAATCCAATACTCACAGCCATGTGGTGTAAAAGTGGAAAATCTTAATAAATTTATCATAATTAAAACAAATGTTTATGTACTCGTATATAAAATTCTATGTTATAAATCATTTAAGGGTAGACATTTTTAGCCAATGTTATTATGTCTTGAAGTAATTTAAGTTGCTAAATTAAAAAAAAATAAATTATTCTACCTATAAACTTAATTTAAGCCCTGCGCAGCACTGCGATCGTACAACAAACTTTTAATTTCGTTACTTTCCCGTTTTACTTTTTTCCGCATTCTTACTCATTGTACCTAATTTGTTACTCATAAATAATTTATCTTTCTTACACGAAATTAAGGTTTTCTAAAGTCAAATTTACTTTACTTAAAACAAAATTTTTCTTTAATTGAAGCACAGCCGCGAATAACGTTGTAAACGCCACATTTTGCAAAAACTGTTTTTTTGCAGATAACCTTCTCTCTTAAATCATGCACCTTAACGCCTTTAAAATGGCATACAAAGTGTCAGGCAGTGGAAGAACATTGCAAGTTACTAACAAAATGAAGAAACCAAAATGGTTATGCAGTGCGGAATAATGTTTTAAAAGCATTTTGCATAAAAGTTTTTATTATCATTATTTTTAATAATAGGAAAAAAAAAATTTTTTTAAACAAATAATGCTGCCTGAAAAATTATTATTTTGTAACTTATAACGTTATTCGCGGCTGTGCTTCAATTGTTAACCACATTTAACTTAAAACGACATTTTTTAATGTATACATTTTTTCGCTTTGGTGTTGCTAAGTTTATGTCCGATTTGACAGTAGCATTTGATAACAAATTGATTAACCACTGTATGTCAAATGTTAATAATCAAATTATTATCCATTTAAATTCAAATGTTCAAATCAAACAACTGAAAATGGTTTAAGAATTGTGCTTGATATGAAATGATAAAATCATTTCATGTCCAAGGTTTGACTTTGTGTTTGTTGGGTTATTGTTATAAAAAATAGCCTTGCTAATGTCAATTTTGTTGCAATGTAGATGAGCAAGTATTTTGCTTTAAAAATACAGTGTTACCAGTGTTAAAATACAAAAAAAAGGAAACTTTTTTTAATATTTTCTACATTTTTTTCAGAATTCCTACTTCTTATGTTGAGTTTTCGTTTCTATTCGCCCTTCCAGAAACTATATTCCCCTAAAACTTCAATGCTTTCGTTCTAACTATGCAAATTTTGCCCATATCCGCAGAATAAGGTCTGAATTTTACAGTTTTTATACGTTTATTGGTTTCTCTGAAGAATAATTACCTCTTTAGTCTCATAATAAAATAACTTTAATCTTAATTTTTTCCATTTTTGTTATATACTATAGTATAAACTTCAGATTTAATTATTTTAAACATACTAGCCAGTAATAAATATTAGTTTAATTGGCGATTTGGGTAAATTATATAAAAAATTGTTGACGGTATTCCCTGGATCTTGGAAATGTAGTTTTTATTTTCCGCTTTCCCGGGAATCAAACGATATACAACTGGTTATGTTTTTTGATGTAAGAAAATCGTATGGCATGAGAACCCACATAAAAAGGAACAATAACAATCAAAATGGCGTTTATTTATATTTCAATATTGCAGTGATGGTAGACATTGCTGTTCAAACAGAAGAACAAAATATCGACAACAGCGGTCTTCACAATCCAAATTTACGGTGCACATAAAATTGGTTGTTGTTTGAACATACCGATGGCTATTTAAGACGTGGTGTAATAATAAAACAACAAAACTGTTTCAACTCATTTTAATTCGATTAGGTTTAGTTTATTGCTTAAAATTAAAGTACCAGTACAGTATCTGGGATCAAGCAGCATGCTAAGCCATATATTTTCCACGCATACTTTTAAAGGAGGGCTTGTTTAACGGCTAGAAAAGTCATTTAGCAGAAAGCATAGTAGATATCTGACTTGGGGCAAATATTACAACTTGGCGTTATAGTTAACTGAAGGATTTTTTCGGATATAGTACGGATTTTTAATAATGCCCTCGGAGAAATATTTAAAAATTATTGTACATACATGTCTGGAATATTATGAAAAATATTATATTTAAAAAGATTTCTGTATGACGTGCTGAATTCCCAATTTTTCATATTTGAATAATGTAAGAAAAGATAAATTCACTGTTTATTGTTGGTGGTTTGTTTATGCTTTGATATTGCTACAAGTAAAACTTTGAGTGTGTATAATTCTAATTGGCTTAAAGGTTTTATTTGTATAATATTTTTAGCTTTTCCAAAATCTTTGGAAAAGGTTTCCTGATGATCTGGCCGGAGCAACCAGTGAAATGCGCATAGAAGCTAGCTTTCCCTCAACAATAAATTTCAGCATATTTATCAAATATGAAAAATTGGGAATTTAGCACGGCATACAGAAATCTTATTAATAATGAACTTTGTATTGCCAAAAATAACTTTTATAATAATATTTTAAGTTCTACAATTTGCTTCATTTAATTAGGGCTATTTTTTAATTTTAAAAGAAATCTGACTTAAAGATCAAATATACATATACATATTGAGTTTTTTTAACAGTCGTTTTTTACAGCTTTAAAAAATTGTAAGTATCAAAGAACTTTTTAAATTGTTTCTTTACTTTAAGGATATTGACCTTGCTTTGTTCCACAGCAAAACAAATACAGCAACACCAGAAACAAAAAACCAAACCAATAGGGAAGTAGGAGTAAAAAGTAGAGTGGAGGTGATGAGAGACAATCATAATAATGATGTTAAACAAAAAGGAAATACCTAACAAATGTTTTACTCTTATAAATTTATTGTATGTATGTATAAATACATAAGTACATGTGTATGTAAAAGCACGTTACACAAATACATAATGAACTAGGCATGTACTTAGATAGATGGTATATAATAATGTTTTATATAGCAAAACAAATATATAAACAGAAGAAGAAGTATACTTACACTATACACACAAATCTATGTATAGGTATATACATTTATTTACTATTGTACATAAGGAAAATCAAAAAGCATGAGAACAGCCCAGGCAACAACAAAAAGAAAAATAAACAGATATACTGCGTTAAGTCTACCCTGAAATAAAAGCAACAACAGCAACAACAAAAAAAAAAGAAAACAGTAATAAATGATGTTTACTAAATATGGGTTGGCAAAGAGTAAAAGTATCACTTCCAGTGTTGCCACAAATAAATTTTTTTATAATAAGCCAAAATCATAAAAAAATCATGTGAATAAAACTATGTACAACTGTAGGTATATTACACATGCCTAGCCCCCTTTCACACTTGCGCAAGTTACTTGCCGACAACAACAAAGTCTGTACAAATTTTTTTGAAATTTGTTTTTTCCTTACAGACTTTGTTGTTGTCGGCAAGTAACTTGCCGAGTGTAAAAGGGGGCCTACGAAGTTATGGTTTTTGCATGTTTTTTCTCAACCTTTTTATAGCACTTCACATTTGTGTTTTCCGCAGTACTGCCACTTCATGGGTAATAACCCAAATTGGGTGCAATTTTTGCTGTCGTAGGTAGAGCGTAGGTAATTTTTTTTTTTTTTAAAGAAAATTTAATGTTTAAAATCGCTACATTAGTAGGGAAGCGATTTCCATGCAAATGCATGTTTTTTGTCGATAGTCTTAGAACGATGTCGACCAATTATCTTTCCATATCAATAAACTTGCGTTTAAATGGCATCAATTTGTTTTTGCATATTGTTGCATATTTTGTTAAAAATGCACAATTTAGCATATTTAGGTTTTAAATGCATATTTTTGCATATTTTGAAATTTTTTAGTGATTTTTTTTTTTAAATTTCCATATTATAAAAAAAGTTTTTGAGAAAATTTTTAAATAAACAAAAAAAAAAATTTTTAAATTAATAAATAAAAATTTTCAATATTTTTAATTAGGCTAAAGTTCATCAAATTAAATTTTCATTAAATTATTTTTATTAGAAAAGGAATTTTTCATCATGAAATTAATTAAAATTTATTGATAATTTTGCATTCTTGACTGAAGCTGGGCTCGAACCCAGGCGTTTTTACGTACAGGTTACCCTTACATGTTTCGATTGCAATCATTAAATTTGATGAACTTTAGCCTAATTAAAAATATTGAAAATTTGGATTAAAAACCATAAATAGTTCAACAAAATAACCACAATACTAATTATAAATAAATAAATTCTTTTGAAGCTCTGCTTTAAAAACAAGATTTCGACAAAAGATCATTCTATTTTAAACCGATCCAATACCCTACCATGGTTAATGGGCTGTTTTCAGAACACAAGTGATTGAACGTGTGGTTAAATATATATGAAAAACACTAAAAAAAAATGATTGCTTTTCATGTAAATTTTACTACACGTTCAATCACTTGTGTTCTGAAAACAGCACATAAGGCTACAAGGGTTATACCGTGACAATATGGCCCCTATTACGGTTTACAACTCAACTCAGTTGAGTTGTAATATCTTAATTTTTGTATTATGGTTTACAACTTTGCTAAATTACAACTGATCACAACCAGTTGTATTTATTACAACTCAACTAAGTTGAGTTGTAAACCGTAATAGGGGCCATAACTTCTGTATTGTGGTTAAAAAGTTTGCTGTATTGCGGTGAACAAAAACATAACAAAAATTAGAACTGATCTCAACCAGTTGACTTAATTACAACTCAACTGAGTTAGGTTGTTAGCCGTTATTTTTTTTTTTTTTTTTTAATTTCCTATGCCAATCCCCGCGAAGCTTTACGCTTGTCTGCAGGATAGAAACCAGAGTCTCTGGCGGGAATCGAACTCGCAACCCCGGGGTTGATAGACTAGCTCACTATTAATATTAAATTTAAACAACATCACAAGTCAATTCGCTTTGTATTCAAGTGAAATTTATTGGTATTGCAGAAAGTGAAATAAACAATGTCGAAGGACAAATAGCCCGACAATTAAAAAAAAATCCAAAACGTTTTGCAAAAAAATTTAGGATTTCATGTGATCTGGAATCAAAGTGAGATCGTAAAATAAATTTTTTCAAAACGCATTACCATTCCTTTAATAAAACAGTACTTATTTATCTCAACAAACAAAAATTTAAATCGGTTATTAAAATTTTTTAAAGATATTTGAATAACAATAGACCGATTTTTTTTATATTTTAGTTTTTAATAAATTTAAAAAATGATTTTTTGTGGAAATTTTTTAAGTTTTTAGCGCATATTTTAAGCGCATATACATATTCGATTTTTTAGTGCATGAAAATCTCATCCCCACTTATTAGTTTAAACTTTGTCCCGACTTACAATGTGGACATTTCTTGCCGTTAGAGAGAATGCATGATGTGTGTCATGCATACACGTCACGTCGCCTCCTTATTCACAAACTTCGTCTGTCTGGCAAGAAACTTCCACATTGTAAATTGAAATTTTGCGTTCAATATTTGACACACTAAATATACATTAGTTTCGAGTGTAAAACGATGAAATTATTTTGTTCCATGGTAATTTATAAAAATGTATCACTTTGAAAGGGAGCGTGTAACCTAATAAATATAAAAAAACACCATTAATCGCTATCATCGGCAGTGCATATCAAACGATGCTGAAAAATGTTGTTAGGTGATATGTGGAAAACCACATATCACCAACCTTGGCTTTGGTAAGGGTCAAATACATATATGTATTCGGTGTACTCATTATTTTACGTATTAGCTTTTTAACTGCCATCCACGTTTACCGGATTAAACAGCTCCTGGCAGCTTTCTTTGTGCACAATTGAAAGAAAGAGTGTATGTTAACAAGTCAAGAACCATCCATCCCCAACTAAAAACTAATATTGGAAATGATAAAATGGCCATTACACCCAAAAAATTATAGAAATAGATGTTGAAACGAACACGTATGCGTATAAAAAGATCTTTAAAGACTACAAAACAGATGAAACATTACGCTACAGTCAACGAAAAAAGTGTTCAACACTTAATGAAATTTGTAAACCTAATGTAAGAGATTTTTTTGGAAACAAGTGATAGTCTATTTTGTTAAAATTCGACTTCAAGTTTGCTTATTTTATTGGCTCAAAAAAAGGTATCAGTTTTACCATGGATATTTTCTAAGTGCTATACAGTGGAAATTACATATTCATATTTTAACTTTATAAGATCCTTGTGTTGGGAAAAATATACAAATATTGCTAAAGTTTTTTTCTTTAAAATTTTGAAATCATGCTAAAAAATGTGCTTTACATTAATCAATTCTGCTAAAAAAAAAATGTTCAAAAATATATCAATTCGGCAACACTGTTCTCTAAAAGAGAATAAAAAAACTCAGTGATGTCAACTGTTATGAAAATATTAAAGCGCTTGTAAACATTTTTAAAACACCTTACATGCAAATAAAATCGTTTGAAATTAATAATGCAGACAGAAAGTCAAGTAAAATCCGAAACTTAAAATGTTTACAACTTTCCCTTAAAAATGATTCTTCTAGACATTAAAAAACTTCCTATAAACCCTCCTAAAAGTTGTATATTTGGTATATATACCACGATGTTTTTTGAAAGGTTTACTTATTTTTCCCTTTATAACTTAACTTTACATACAACAATGTAATACAGTCGTTTACATACATGCATGTATGTATGAATTGTTGATGTAATGGTTAACAATGTAGGTTTACATACATACATGTGAATGCAGTATAAATGGCAAAATGTCAGTTCTTATAAAACATTTTAAATCATGGGTTTTGTTTCTAAAATGACAGTAACAGCCAGCCAACCCGCAATGGCGTTGCCACCACAGCCAAGCTGGATATTATTAACGTCATCATCATCTTCATCATCATCCGCACTTTTATTATTGTTATTTTCTATACCAACAAAGAGAACCTGATGGAAAAGAGGAGCAGTCGAAGTATGTAGTTGGAATGTGGTATGAAAAGTTGATGGCAAAAAGATTAAATGGTTTATTGTTTAACGCATTACGTTCGTTGTCTTGTGCGTCTCGTTTGTTAAATTTTGGCCATAAATCGAAAACAAAAGTTTTATTAAAAAAAAAAAATTAAATTGGGGAAAGGAAAATGTTAATAAATGGGCTGGTTGGCAGCCGGGTTGTCGATAGTCCCCCACCATTTAAAAAAAAACATTGTACAGTTAAACAGACAAAAACAATAACAATTTTGTGAAAAAATGGCACATGCGCAGATTGGAAAACTAAATAAAAACTCTACAAAAAGGATTAAAAATTATTTTTTTAATTTTTCATACATTTTTTTTAACAAAGTGTTTAGATTGAGTTTCAGAGAAAGTAATGATGCTCTAAAGAGGACACAAAACAACTTTAATGTGAATAATTTTATTTTTTACAAAGTTTCAAGAACATTTCAATATTGAGTTAAACAATTTTTGATCAAATTTAAGAAAAACTTAATTAATTTACATTGGCTCATCCTTAAGTTGTGATTGAAATCGTAAAATTTTATAAGGGAAACAATCATATTGTAACCCAAAAAAACCTTTATATTTATATCGAAAGCTTTTTAGTAAATATCTCATAATTTGTGCAAATTTGTCATATTTGCATAAATGTGGTCTGCTTTAATACACATTTTTCAGTTTTAGGTTGACATCTTTTTTTAGGTTCTGACCTTTAATTTAAAAAAAAAAAAAAACTATTTTGTCAATAAATTTTATCAAATTTTATTCGTCCCTCTGCTTTTTTTCCATATAATTTTTCTATCAAGTCAAGGCGGAACGTTTTCTTCCGCTTATCAACGTAAACGTTGAGACGCAAACAGTAGTGTTAACTTTCTTGTTTAATCAAACTCGCATAATTGAAATAAAAATGAAGATAAAACCGCTAGATTCACCTAAAAACAGCTAAATTGGCATTATTTATAACAATAGCGGCCAACTTAACTTGCAAAGCGTTGCCGCAGCGCTATTTTGGTATGCTACATACAAATTATGTGGGCATGAGAATTTTTGGCAACTAGAAAACAATTTCCGCTCTTATTTAGGTATGCCTGAAAGGGTGAAGGTAATCGAAATTCTGAAAGTTGAAAAAAACTCATATAGGCGATTGGTAATTTTGCCAGCGTTTTTACACTGTCAGTTTAATTCGGCTGTCAAAGTTTTTATAAAAGATTGTTAAAATAAGCTTAAAATCAGATTTTCATTAAATTTTTTTAACTTACACTTAAATTAACTACCAAACTATGTACTATGTATTTAAGTATGTATGTATGTATGTATAAATAAAAAGAAAAACCTTGACAAAAAAAAACTTTTGACAAATCACTTCCATTCTGCAAAAAAAAAGCCTTGACAACGAACAAATTTTTGCAATAAGGAAAAAAACTCAACAGCTGTTTTCGCTGAAACGTGTATGTTTCTTTTTTCTTTAACCACCACTCAAAGAAAATTACAGAAAATACAATTGTAAATAAAATACATTATAGAAAAACTAAAAATACTTGAATAACAACAAGAAAAAAAATCGATTTTTTGTAATTTAAATATAAAAAAGGTTTGCCTAACAAGTTTAAACAAAATTTCAAATCCAACCATAGAAAGTTAAAGCGCTGAGAGACGAAGAGGAAAGCAGACAATCCTAAATGTGGGCTCAAACAAAAGTGGGTGCTTGATGGTTGGTGGTGGTAGTGGTAGTTACTTTAACTTTAGCCAAAGGATTTAGTTAAAAATTAAATTTCTATGAAACATTTTTGCTTTGTTTTATTAAAAAATATGTAATTTAAAAAAAAAATATAAAAAAAACAAGAGTAATGCCGAATCGTATATACCCTTCACCATGTTGCGATAAGAAAAAAAAAATAAAATTAAATCTAATTTTTGCCACGCCCCCTTCTCCAATCCTGCCGACATTTTGTCGGATGTTGTGTATTGATAACAAGATGCTTGTACCTTCTTTGGAAACTTTGGCTCATGCCGCTCTCCAGATATATGTATGTACAAAAATCTTTGTATGAGAAGTGGCACTCCCACTTCTTTAATTCCTTCCACAATTTTTCGGATATTCTGTATTGATAACCAAGCCACTTGTACGTAATTTGGAAACTTTGGCTCTCGCAGTTCTTAAGATATACAGAAGTCTATAGTGTCTTTTTATAAGAAGTGTCACGCCCAATTCATTAATTCCTTTTACAATTTTTCGGTTGTTGGGTATTGATAACCAAGATGCTTGTATCTTATTTGGAAACTTTGCCTCATGCGGTTCACCAGATATACAAAAATCTATAATGTCTTTGTATGAAAAGCGCCACGCCCACTTCTATAATCCCTCCCAAAATTTTGCGGATGTAGTGTATTGATAGCCAAGACACTTGTTCCTAATTTGGAAACTGTGGCTTTTGCCGTTCTTAAGATATACAGAAATCTAAAATGTCTTTGTACAGGAGATGCCACGCCCACTTCTCCAATCCCGCCCATATTTTTAAAGTAGTTGATTATTAATAACCCTATGTGTACCAAGTTTGAACAATTTTTCTCTTACTGTTCTTGAAATAGAATATAGAAATAACTATTTTGTGCCACGCCCACTTCTTCAATACCGTCCACATTTTGTGGGATGCTGTGTATTGATAACAGAGATGTTTGTACCCACTTTGGAAACTTAAGCTCTTTTAGTTCTCCCGATATACAGAAATTTATTATGTCTTTGTATGGCCACGGGCACTTCAAGTACCACGCCCATTTGTGTATTGATAGCCAAAATACTTTTACCTTATTTGGGAGGCCACTTTTTGAATCGATTTTTTTTTTTTGTGCTCAAAGTACAGGTTGCCATTTTGGAAATAATTTGGTTATATTTCATACAAACGTTGTTGTTTCAAGGAGAATCGGTCTATAATTTCACATAGCACATACAAGCCTCTTTTCGGAATAGAGTTTTGTCCCCATAAACCATCTTATTATTTTGGTATTAAAATTAAATTTCGACTAAACTTATTTTATAGCAATCTAAGTCATCTTACCAAATTTTATTGGAATCGGTCCATATTTGGCCAACTTCCGAAAAGAGCTTTAATTTTTTATAATAGCGACAATAACTTTTACGATAGCTGCATAACATGTGATGATTCCAAATTAGCAATAGGTCCCATATAAACCCCCTTCCTAAAATCACTTTAAGGCAGACAAATCTCAAAATATGAAGATAGCTAAATAATATTCGAACTTTTACATGTATTATGACATAATTTTTTTCGTTCGGTTGCATGTTTGTCCATGGGTCCTAAGCAGGGTGCACTCTCGAAACTTTGTATTTAAATACTGTGTTGTAGGTTATCATATGGTCGAGCTTAACCGACTATACTTTCTATTTTGTTTTAAAATTAATTTAATTAATAAATTTAAAAATTCATACATACTTTTTTTGAAGCGATTTGTTTGCAGCAAATATATTTAAATCCAACAAACTGCAATAAAAAGAAAAATTTTAATAAATAAATGGAACTGGAATTATAACACAGATAAAATTAAAATTTGATGAATTTTTTTTTTTTTATTTAAGAGATTAATACATGACATAGTTTAACATTTCATAATGATTTCGGGTAATGGAAAAAAGAGACTGTTCATGACGAAATGCATTTTGGACTTAAAATTTAAATTTTTCTGGATGCAGTAAATTCTGTAGGGTCTACTGTGGATTGGTATCACTCCATATGCCGCAATTTTGTTTATTAACAAACCAGTTAAGCCAAAAACGAGCCTCAACGCTAAACAGCATTTTGTAATAAAACATCATTACGATATGTCATGATATGCTAATCATAAACGTCAAAAACTAAGCGCAGTATGACAGTTCGTTTAACAACTAACCCTTTCCTAAGTTATATCGGACTTAAAAAAAAAAACACCCTTTAGTAACAAATAAGTACAGGTTGTCACATTATGCAGAAAATAAAAGGTGTGTATTACAAAAACAAAAACGTGACATAAACATTTCCAATAAAAGTAATTTTATTAAGTCATTGCTTTAAAAAGATTTAAACCTAAAATATTGTAACTATGAAATCTGTTTTGGTATTTTAAATGTATGACAAATTTAATTTTTTCATTGTATATTTTAAACAAATAGCAGTTGTTATTTTAACTACAGAATTGTTCAGACATACTTTTTTTCAGAGTCACAGAAAATTACAACAACGTGTTCAAAAAACCACACACAATAAAAATTTTAACAATTTTAAATAAAGGTTATAAAAATATTTAATAATGAGCGCGTAATTGTTGAAATTATTGCTAAACAACTTTAAAAAACGCATTTGTGTAAAAATAAACAGAAAAATAATCAACTCAACTTTTTTCAAGAGGAAATATTTAAATTTGAATACCTATAAGTGGCCCAATTCTAAAACGCGTTGAATACTATAAAGCACTTTCTTTAAGTTGGCTGGCTACACAGTATTTCTAGTTAAAGCCAACCAAAATTTAATTTTTTGTTTGTAGTTTTAAACTTTTAAGTTTTTACAAGGTAAGTTTAGTTAACTACGCACAAAACTTGTAATATACAGTAAAACACGGCTATAACGAACTTCGGATAAAACGAAAAAATCTATAACGAACACGTTGTTGTTGTTGTTGTGGCAGCACGACATGAAACATTGAGACAGGTGTTGCTGAATTGACAAATCTTGGTCTACGTTCGTTAAACAACAAGTCTTTCTGGTGCGTAGAACCGATCGTCGTTGAACACGTGTCACCGTTCTTATTGTTTTTATTCACCCCTACCGCGAATGTCATGGGAATATGATATATGGGAGCAAACCTAAATTCCCATCCCCATTTGTTGGGTATCGCAAATATTTTGGGAGTAAAAATTTATATTGTGAATTATTTGACAGTGTTTGTAAACAAAAGTCTCTATTGTGAATAACATGTCAGTGCTTGTATTGTGAAAGAAAAATATACAATTGTAAATTTGAATAAATTTTGCATTAACTTTCAATAAAATGTATTTTTAATAAACAAATTTCTTATATTAAAAAAAAAAATATCTATTACAATTAAATGAAGCGCACATCCGTTTTAAATAAAATGTTACAAAATTAAAAAAAGAGTAAAAATAAGAAAACCACATGATAAACAATTATTTTCGTTAATGAATAAAACTAACAACACAAGAAGATATGTAAAGCAAAACACGATTTTTCATTAACAAACGATAAAAATAAAATAAACACCCGTGTCAGACTAAAATTATTCTACACAGCAGTTACACAAGATTGAGGTTAAACACATAACAATGCTACAGAACACTAAAATTGCAGACACTCGCTACAAAAATATATGTGAAACGCTTAAAGGGCTGTACAAACTTTTTATACCTAACAGTTTTTATTATTTATTTTTGAGATAAAGAGAGAGAGAGAGAGAGAGAGAGAAAGGCAGACAGACTGAAATGCAAGCACATTCCTTAATTAAACGATTTTAAAAGACGCCATTTCATTTCAGTCTAAAAAATTTAAAACAAAAAACTAATTTTATATTTTTGTTTTTTTTTTTTTAACAAATTGCATAACATTAAAATTTAAGTTAATTTAAGTATTTTGTTAATTTTAAAACTTAAATACAAAAAAATAAAACTGTACCAAAAAACTAATTTAGACCTTTAAAAAAAACAAGGTATAACACACCTCTCTTTGTGTGTTATACTTTGTCTGAGGAGAGTTTCTAGTTTGGTTTGAAAGATGTGACGTGGGAAATGACAATTTAAATTAAAAAAAAAAACTATCCTCTTTTACCATATCTTTCGAATTATTTTACTATTTGGTTTAATTCATCGAAAAGAATAGATTTTGATAAAAAAAAAAAAATATTTTTTTGTAATATTACAAGTAAATAAAAAAAAAAATTATATATATATAAAAACATTAATAAGTCTGTGTAGTACGAACAATATAAAGAAAAATAAATAAAATAATTTGGCCTACTTTTATTTATTATGAGAAAAATAATAAACTACATTTATTTTATTTACTTTCAAATCTGATCTTTTTTCTTTTGTTTGTCAATTGATTGGAAATTTTAAGTACGTATTCATGCATGACATAAATTATATTGTTTAGAGGTGAATGTAAAATGACCTCCTAATATAAAGCTTGACTGCGGATCTGTCATCCGCAAGGTAAAAATTTCTGGCATTTTAAAGTGCTAAAAAAAATCTGTTTAATTAGACTTAAGAAAATGTTATCTTAAAGTACGACATCTGGCAACATTGTTACCCTAAACTTAAAAACGACTAACCACAATGTTAGATGGCTTTTATGAGCTAAATTTGATTTAGACTGTAGTCGAAATAGCTGATGGAAAAATCGTATTAAAACTCGAAAGCCCAGGGGGGCTACTCTCTATTGCGATGCGAAATTCACGTTTAGATATTTTTAAAAGTGAACTGTCTTACATAGCGTTTACATTTGCCAGTACTGGCAAGACAGTAGCAATTCATTCAAACTTTTTCACTAATACATAAACACTTTTACAGCTATTTTGTTTTTGCATTGTTTTGCCAACTTATATGTATGTATATGCTTACTGTCTTGCCAGTACTGGCAAATGTAAACGCTGTGTTAACTACTGTCTGGACGCCTACGTCACGAAGACGTTTTTGGCAACTAATATGTATTTTCTTACTGTCTTGCCAGTACTCTCAAATGTAAACGCTGTGTTAACCTAGGCTGCCAACCATGCTGTTCCCACAATTCATTCTTGGTTCATTTTGACATTTTTTTTTTTTTTTTTGTGCATATTTATACATATTTAGTTTCTGTTACTACGTTTATACGCACCACTTATTCGCAAATAAATATATTGCAAGTAAAGAATATTGCCGCATAAACAGTGAATTAAATTTTTATTTGCGAATAGCTAACTCATGAAAACAATTTCAGATTAACGACACTATTTGCAAATAAGATTTTAAGCATTGCCACACTTTTAACCGTTTTACGTTTTTATTTCGATGTGGCACATTCATATGACAATAAAAGTAAAATTAAATCAAAAATGTGCAAATAAATGTAAAAATACACAATAATTTTTGATCTTTTTCATTTAAAAAATAAAAAGTTTATATACATACAGTGCTACTAAATGAATCAATTTTCCATCTGGCATCACTTCAAAAAAAAGAATTTTCATTAAGTAATAGACATATAAACAGTAAGTTAGTTAATCGCAAATAATTTTTATTCGCGAATAGGCTACGTATAAACGTAGTATATGTTTTGTTATTCGATATTTAGGCGTGAACCGCGAATGAGAGAACGAACCTCGATATTTGCTATGCGTGTGAACATAGCATAGCTTAAGGGTCCATTACGGATTGAAACACAACTGAAGCTGAGTAGCCAGCAGCGAAATAAGGCAACGCCGCTCATCTTAAAATTTACAAAATTTTTTTTTTTGTATTCTATATTTTAAGACGAGATACGTTGCCTAATTTCGCTGCTGGCAACTCAACTTCAGTTCATTCGTCATCAACCCATTAGATGCAAATATTTGTCTGCTTCTACTGCACTTAATTTAAGAATCTTAGCTTAAACTAGCTTAATGTACTGTCAAAAAATAACGAAAGCCCGTCAAATACATCTAAAAAACGAAATCAAAAAACATGTGATTCCGTATACTGAATGTGCCATAAGTTTTGCACTTTGCTTAAGCAAATGACAGTGTCATAAATATTAACGAAAAGTTTCCTTATGTTCAATATGGTTTGAGACGTATGATTTACATGTTATTCCAAAGTAACTTAAGCCAGATCATTCACATTATGGTTGTGCCTTAATATGTAGTTAAAATGCAGCAGTAGTGTAGACATCCCTGCAAAATGCAGTGATGTCTACTTGTTCTTTTTATATAAATACAAATGCACCTACAGCCAACGTCAAATTGAAAAGCGTGAGATGTGAGTGTGAAACAAAACAGAGTTGCAAAGAACATAAACATCTTCTCACCCCTCTCACCAACAAACTCAAGAAATGCTGCAACGAAAATTGCAAGTCTGGACGATGACTTAACGGTGAATTTTTATTAAAATAAATTTTACAAAATTCAAAATTGTAGAAGTCATTGTCTTCTCACCAATATAAATATAACCTTGATAGTTAATAATCTTATCAATAAAATTTGTTTTAACAAAAAAACACACTGAAATTTAGAAATTAACAATTTTCTTTTATTAAAACGTATTTCAAATTAAATGTAGGAATCAAAAAAAAATTAATTTAAGAAATTCAAATTAAATCTCAAATAATAAAGAAAACACGAGTATAAACGAACAGGAATAGAAAAAATACAAAAAAAATGTTTATTATATAAAATCAACAGCGCGTGTTTGGGATTTTTTTTTATTATTGATTATTTAGTTGATAATTCTATTTTTTATTATCACAAGAGACAATATGCGAAATAAATATAAATAAATTAACGTTAAATATTTTTAAATTTTTGTTTAGAGCAAAAAGTGAACTAAAAAGGAAATAGGAAGATGAGGCTGCCAGACATTAAAAAAAAAAATTAAACACGTAGTATATATAAATATGTACAATGTACATATAAGTATGTATACATAAATAAAAATAAAAAATTACTCGTTGTTGTTGTTTTATACGTATGGATAAATTTAGAATTTGCTACGCATTTTTAAAACAAACAAACAAATAAAAAATATTAGTAGATTACACGTATAAAAAACGGCAAATTGAAGGAAAAATGTTTTTGTTTGTTTTTAATGAATTAAAAAAAATTATGATGATGACATAAACAAAATTAAATTTGTTTCTCTTTTTTTTTTTTTGTGGTGTAAATGACCTTTAAAAATAAAATGTGTTTCGTATTTAAAAACAAAAAAAAAACCTAAATTTAAAACGAACAAAATAAAACAATCAGGTTAAAAACCCTGAATTATAAGATAAGGAAACCGAAACAAATGGTCAAGCCCCAGTTATCTGACAGTAACAGCAATGTTACCGTACAGTAAAAAAGTAAGAAAAATCAGTTTTCTGCAGATTTAGACGATACGGTTAAGTTACGTCTTACTGCTAACTATAATCGTTCTAACTGCTTTACATAGGTGGCATGTCATAATGCCCAAAAAGTGTCACAGTGTCCATGGACTTTATGACACTTTTAAAAGTGTCATAATGTCCATCAGAGCAGTGACATAAAGTCCGTGAACGTTATGACATTTGGTAGAGTGTCATAATGTCCACAACATGCTTACAAACGGTGGCATGTCATAACGTCCAGTGTCATAGTGTCCATGGACGTTATGACACTTTTGAAAGTGTCATAGTGTCCATGGACATTACGACACTTTCAAAAGTGTCATAACATCCATCAATGAAATGTCATAGCGTCCGCGGACGTTATGACACTTTGCAAAGTGTCATAATGTCCACAACTTAACTTATAATGAAAAATATTAAAATGTGTAAAATTTGTTTTGACATATCAAAATAAGTAAGTACAATGCCAAAAATTCTTACAAGCAAGAATGTAAACAAATTTGGGATCATAGCCGGCCTTCGGCCGGGCGCAAGGATTTTCTTCTCGATGGTATAACAAATACTGGCTTCGCTAACTAAAGCTTCTCTGCACAGCCGGCCTTCGGCCGGGCGCAAGGATTTTCTCCTCTATGGTATAACAAACACCGGCTTCGCTAAATAAAGCTTCTAAAATCTGCCTTGTTTCCGAACGAAAGCCGACTATGCAGAGAAGCTTTAGTTAGCGAAGCCGGTGTTTGTTATACCATATAGGAGAAAATGCTTGCGCCCGGCCGAAGGCCGGCTGTGCTGAGAAGCTTTAGTTAGCGAAGCCGGTGGTTGTTATACCATAGAGGAGAAAATTCTTGCGCCCGGCCAAAGGCCGGCTGTGCATAGAAGCTTTAGTTAGCGAAGCCGGTATTTGTTATACCATAGAGAAGAAAATCCTTGCGCCCAAAAGTGTTTTCGTTATATATTTAATAGATACACCCAGAGAAAAAGCAGCAAAACCTTTTTTTAAAAATTTTTTTACTATATTATGTTTCATTTAACCAAATCATTGTCACCGACAACCATATTATGGTAAAATTAGTTTCTTTAAATATAGTTTTGTTGGTTGGGACCATAATGAAACATGTTTTTCTCTGCGTGTATGCAGATCATTTTTTTGTATTTAACTTCTTTATTAATTATGGACCTAATGACACTTTAGAAAGTGTCATAATGTCCATTTGCAAAGTGTCATAGTGTCCATGGACGTTATGACACTTTTGAAAGTGTCACAATGTCCATGGACACTATGACACTTTTTGGAGTGTCATAACGTCCATGGACACTATGACACTGGACGTTATGACATGCCACCCTTACAAACTCGAAAGCATAGCCGGCCTTTGGCCGGGCGCAAGGATTTTCTCATATTTGATAAAACAAGAACCGGTTTCGCTAACTAAAGCTTCAATGCACAGCCGTCCTTCGGCCGGGCGTAAAAAAATTATATAATGTCCATTCACAAAGTGCCTTAATTCCCACGGACATTATGACATTTTCAAAAGTGTCACAGTGTACATGGACACTATGACACTGGACGTTATGACATGCCACCTTTACATACAACAAAATGAAGCTGCTGATTTGCAACGTAACTGTTACTGTAAGATTTTGCTGAGGCTTCACCCTGATTTTCAATTTAACGCAGATTTATGTGCTGTTTCCAAGTAACAGGTGATTGATTGTATAGTTAAACGTATACGAAAACCACTCAGTTTGTAAGTGCTTTTTATATAAATTTTTAGTGCTCTTCATATAAATTTTACTACACAATCAATCGCCTGTCATTTGGTAACAGTACATAACTAACTTTGCGGTCAAATTCTAGTTATGTCTTTCAAAAGCTCGGTTTATACCCTCCCAACCGCTAAATAGTTTTCAACTAAAATGAAGATGTGTAATATTGATACAACTTCTGTATAAAAAAAAAACCATTAAAGACAGAAATGTAGCCCTTACATAGCCATGAACACCGATATACAATATGCTATGATCGGACTAAAAATGGCGACACAGTGAACAAAAAACTAAGAAGGCGGTATTTCTAGGCGTGGCAAAAAAATAATTTTTGGAAATGTTTTTACATTATCTTTAATCCTAGGGGGGGACTGACAAAAAAATTTTTTTTTAACCACTCTAGAGTACAATTCCGTTCGGCATCGAAGCAAAAGCCTGGTACTCTGTTCAACATTTCACGTGAAATGCTGTCAAAATGCATATGAAAAAAACTTATGCGGAATATCTATGAAATAATGTTGATGAAGTTGTACTCTGTTTATTTTGTGAAAAAGTTCCGAAATGTTTCTGGCAACATTTTTTTTACAACTGCGAAATAATGTAAGCTGCCTTTATTTCACGTGGAATTTTAAGCAAAAGCTAAAAAAGTATGAACTTAATATTTAAAAAAGAAATAAAAAATTAAAATAACACAATCGGTAACAGTTTTTTATCCGTATATCCTTTTTTTTATTAAATTTTTTATTAAAAAAAAATAATTTTAGTAAAATACATGTGGCGTTTGTTTACATACACGAAACAATGTAGCATACTTTGAAGGAATAAAAACGTCAAATTGTACAAACTCGCAAGATTGGTAACATTGATAAATGCCAAAATTTTCGTGTGGAATAATCAATGTTGCTTAACATTTTTCACAAATTTGAACAGAGTACTAGGCTAAACATACTACATATTTGTTTATTGATAGAAAGTGTATTTTGATAGTTTTTTTTTTTTTGCCGTTCTGATACAGAAAATTCCCATTCCGTTCATGAAAACAAAAATGCTTTCATTATTAAAAATGTTTTCTCCATTTTCTGAAGCACCAAAATACGGAATAAATTCCGTTTCTGAACGGAATTGTACTCTGTGACATGACTGTATGTATTTCAATTGAAATTGTTTTCATAATTAGAAGTATGTTCTTTTTTACTTTTTTGCCCTTTAAAAAATTTTAAGATTTTTCTCTTCAAAATAAGACTTTTGTTCGCTAAATGAAGATTTTCCTTCCAATTCTTCTGGCCACGCTGCGACCAACTAAAGCAACAATAAGATCTATGTTGTTTTTTATTGTTGTACTTGTCGTAGTAATGCCTTCACTTGATATTTAAATTTGTCTTGCCAAGAAATTAAAATTTTAATAGAATTCATAAAAATTCATTCTTAATATTTTATTTCTTTGAAGCATTATTCTACAATTTTTTAAATCGAAGAAGTTTCATATAAATTTTGAATTCAAAAATATAACTAAGGTTTTGTAAAAATTCAAGTCTTCTTGTACACAGAAAAAATTATTGCCGAAATATTTTCAAACAAACGCTTGTTTGAAAATTTTTTTAATTTATACAAATTTTTTTACTGATTCAATTAAAATTTTTGTTTGATTTTTATTTAACCAACAAAAATGTTGACAACCATTCAAAAATATAATACACGCGTTATTAGTTTCAAATTTTCATAATTTTGTATGAAATATTTAACGCTTTTTAATGTTGTCGTCTTGTTGCATTTTTTTTATTTGATCGTAAGCAACACTTCCTAATGTGAAATAAAAGAACTACAACAAAAAACACATACAGTCTATTTTTGGACACTTTAAAAAAGTACAACAGTAAGAAGAAAAGAGGTTTGAAGTAAAAAAAAAAAAAAACAAAAAAATAGCAGGTAAAAAAACGTTTCACTCTTTTTAAACAACAGAAACAACAACAACATTATAAGAAACAAAATAAATTTTTGGTTGGTTTCAAAGTTGGTTAAAAAAAACCAAAATCCCGTATTCAATTTTTTCAAACTGTTTGCTTAAATACATCAAATACAAAAATATAATGATGACGAAAAACATATCGAGTCGGTCTGTCGCCGTTTTTGGGTAACATTTCTTCTTCATTAGCAAAGGAAAGGATACAGCAACAGTGAGTGATGACAAAAAACATTGTGTGTATAAAAAAAGACTTCGTTCAAAAATTATTCCAACAAAAAATTGTGTCTCAAAGCCAGCCGGCCGCTCTGCTCTCTCTGCCATCATCTTCTAATAAAGTGCCTGCTTGCGTGCGCATCATTGCTTGTGCAAAAACCTTTTTTTTTTTTTATTTTGAAATTTAGTATATGAATTTCAGTAAACTTTTTGTTTGATTCAGTTAAATTATTTGTTTGAAAAAATCAGTGTTTTTTTCAATAAACAAAAAATGCAAATAAATTGTTTGAATATGCGAATTTGTTTATAGGACCGATTTCAGACAAAAAATTGTTTGATTCTACAAATTTTTTGTTTGAATTGGAAAAATAATTTTTTCTGTGTACTACAGCCTCAACTTACCAGCGTTGCCATTTTGGTGCCTTTCGGGTATTTTTTGGTGCTTTTTTGCTTATGCAATACCCGAAATTTTGTTAAACATTCGTTTTTGAAAAGCGGGTTTTTATAGTGCTTTTAACAATTTCTCACAGTGCTTTTAAGTGCCTTTTACAATATTTATTTATTTTTTTTTTTTTTTTACCATTTTTTAAAACTTCGATTTTATTGAGGATGATTAAGATGAGATTTGCTATTTGGGGTACAATTTTGGGAAGGCCTGTAAAGATTTTAAGGTTTCAAAGGATAAAAAAAGTGATAATAGAAAGTTGCATTCGTTTTACCAAAAACTTTATTTACGAGGTTAGAGCTAGGCTTCCTAGCAATTTGGAAATTTTACAAAACGTTTACATTTTAGCGCTGACAACATATTTTTTTTATTAAAATTTGGGCTGTCATTAAATTTTATAAAGAATGGTCGGTGGTCACTGCAAATTTTCGGTAATTGCAACAGGCCAGATTTTTTCTAACTACGAAAACCTACCTCGCACTTTATTACTGTTTTATGACCAATTCAAACTCAGCTGATGATGATCCAAATGATTTGGTTGATACAATTTTTATTGAAGGTAATAATAATAAATTTAGAAATGTTTATATACAAGTGAAATTATCAGGAAATAGATTTTAAAAACGATACGATTTGAAACCGAAAATATCGTTTTCAGTATCTTTTAAAATGGATTTAAAATGCATATTCCTTTTATTTTCAGTGTTTATTCTTTAAAATTTTATATTATATACATACGTTAACTGAAGTGTATTCTGAACGAAAATTTAAGACTTTAATTCAGAAATAGATTTTAAAATCGTTCAAAATTCATCACACCTTTTAAAAACGGTCGTTTTGAAATCGATCGATTTTCATCACATACCTGTATATTTAATTTTAAATGAAAATGGTCACCCAACAACGCCATCGCCTTTTTTTTTAATTTTGGAGGTACAGTAGACACTCACAAATTAGAGCTTTCAGTAATTCGAACGTCCAGAAATTAGAATCAGTGTTTGCAATACATTAAACGCTCTAAAATTCGAATTTAAAATTCTAATTTCAGAGCGTTTTTTTTTTTTTTTTTTTTTTTTTTTTTTTGTTATTTGAACACAAGAAATCCGCAGTTTATTTTTATTATGTTTGAACACAGTAAAACTAAAAAGGGGAATTACCAAATCATATATGTTTTTTCCTTATTGAATTATGTTTTGTTGCCATTAGTTTTTTTATATTCATATTTTTAATTTAAAAAAATACATTTTATGTATTGGACTGAATTGTTACGTTTTGTTTTCTTGTTTTTATCAAACAAAATTTAATTAAAAAAATTTTAATAGTCTTTTATTTAAGTTTTTGGAAGTAAATTAACTCAATTTTTTATTTTTTATTCGAAAAAAAAAGTCCAGAAATTAGAATAATTCAGAAATTAGAATCGCCTCAAAAACAAAGCGGTTATAATTTGCGAGCGTCTACTGTATATAATATTCGGCACAGCCGAATGCAGCTTGTTTTGTGTTTAATTAAATTTAAAAAATTGCTAAGTGCTTTTTTACGCTTTTTTTTTGTTCAAAATAGTGCTTTTTTAAATTTTAAAGTGCTTTTTGCTCTCAAAAAGTTGGCATCACTGCAACTTACTTATATGAAGTTCTAAATTACGCTTTTAAAATATATGTATACATAATATTGTTCGGGGTGTAGTTTTCAAATATTTCTTTCTTTGAAAATTAACGCATTTGCAAACAAAATTGTTGCTAACATTCTAAACAGTCGGTGAAAATTTTGCTTTCATTAATTGACAATTTAGGCAACAAAAAAAGTTTTTTTATTAAAAAAACGTAGCTATTTTTTAGTTCTTTTCTTTCTGATTTGGCGATATTCTTTGAAAGAAAAAGTTGCCAGCATTGATCGGCGAATATAAATGCACGGATTTCTTGATGTCAACGACATAACACATACATACAGACATCCATGTTATCTGTTATTTGTTATATAATTTCACATTTTTATCACAAGCGGTAAAATTTAAATAATTCAGAAATATTTTTTTACACAATATCACTTTGCTGCATACTAAGATAACACAAATCGTACTTTTTGAGTAACGACACTACGAATAATAAGATCTTAATGGCCATTTTCTCAATGTATCGACAAACTGCCTGTTACTTAATGTCAACATAAATTTATTGGACCGATAAACTGTCCGTTAACGATTTTGGGTTTCTCAATATACCGACAAAAAACATTGTTTTCAGCTGGCAACGCCACTCAAAATACATGTAAAAGTTGGGAGTCAGCTGATTGGATTTATCTGTACGGCAAATAAAAGGAAAATAAATAATTGCCAGATGAGTGCCGGTTAGCTTTGCGATAAAATTGAAGCAAATGAGACATTGAGAAAACCAAATTTCTTTAATGTGCAGTTTTTCGTTGGGAAAAAAGATAATTGCCTAATGAGAAAATGGCCATAAGTATTATAAGAATCTATGATATTGACTTTAAATAATGAACATTTAGGTTTGCGATCGTGAGAGAATTATTGATGTTTAACGTTTTGAACTACTAAGTAGGTCAATGCACAAAAAATTAAAATAATATATCATATCGGCCAACTGAAGCATGAAAATGAATGCCAAAGGTTGTGGGCTCGATTCCCACCAAAAACTTTGGTCTGCTTCAATATATGTAATTTTCAACTGTAGTTTTAACTCTATAAATTAATAAAAAATAAAACAAAATTGTCTATTTTTGGTTACGATTAACATTTGAAATTATCTATTGTTTCTGATCGTAAAAAAATTGTCAAGCGTTTAAGCCAATTAGGAAGTGAAACGGCTTGAATATCTTGTTTCGATTTGAAATAATCAATTGGGCTTATTCACTAGAAGACTGTAAAGTTAACTTTCCAAAAATAGAATTATGACAACTTAACAGATTTAGCCTGTGTTCTAATAAAAACCGTTGTAAAACTTTTGCCAGATTCCAGATTAAGTTTTAATAAAATTATTGTATTGTAGGTATAAATTTTTTAAAAAACACACCCAACAAACCAAATTTTAAAGTAGGTATAGGTATTTGTATCAGGTGTATAGTTTGTTTCTAACTTTATAAATTGCAAAATAATCATGACTTTTCAAATTATTACATGTTTTTTTTTTAAATATTCCAAAAAAAATAATATCATATGAATCAACACAACAGCTTTTTAATCATCAGGCGGCTTAAAGACATACTAAATGAAAAATTTCTAAGAACTTCAAAAATAAAGAGAAAAAAATGATGAGCACATTTTTTTAATAAATTTTTAACTAAAACTTAAAAATTACACAGAGCAAAATTAAGATGTTAATTAAAATGTTTTATTTTTATTTTTTGTACAATTTGACTTTAAAAAAAATTCATTTTTTGCAGGTATAGAAAATTTTGCAAACATAGTCGTTACGTATCAAATGTAGTTTGATAAACATATTTGTAAAACATTGACAATAGAAGAAAATTGTTGATACAAAACAAAATTTTGATTTTGCTGAAGAAATTTAAAAAAAAAGGGTGAGTCAATGGCAAGTGGCCAATAAAAAAAAAATAAATATAAATAATTGTTGTGTAAATAATATGTATATAGATAGAGCCAAAGAAATAGTTTTAAATAAATATAATAAAATTATTTTGTTAAATAAAACAAAAACTCGCACAAAATTCTCACAGATAAGAAAAAGGGATGTCAAAAATTTGTTTTTTTTTTTTAATATGCACCTACAGAAAACTGCATAACATAAATAAAAAGACATACTAAAAAATAAAATAAGCAAAAAATACAATCGAAATCTAAAATGTTATCCAATTAAAATTAACAACTCTTTATTTTCGCCTTCGTTTCTTAATCATTTGCCTACAATCATTAAAATTTTCTTTGAGAAAAAAAAATAACTTCGTTTAAATTAGATATGCATAAGAAACATTTCCTGGGGTCTAATCACCTCATTCGATATCTAGTAAACTCTCGTATCGAGTAAACTATCTAAGATAAGCCAGGCCCCATCTGGCATTATAAAAAACCTTAAACCTTCCGAGTTTCTCCTTAAATATTCGGTATGATGAAGAAAATGTCCACATGATGTTTCCCCGTTAAGCTTTCTCCTTCTTTCAGTATTTTCGCGAATGATCGTTACTCACCGTTAGTGCGTTTTAATTAAACTCAGTTTATATTTGCTTGCACTTTAAGTACACCTCGATTACTAATCACATCAAAATCGAGATGATTAACCATACATTGAAGTGATTAGTTAATCACTTCAAATTGACATGATTACAACTAAATTATTTCATTAATCACATAGAATCGTCTGAAAACACCTAAAACTGAGATGATCGGCTACAATAAACGTACCTCTCAAGTGTACAACCGACCACGATTTCTTCTTAATCTCTTTATTTCAGTGTTACCACCAGCAAAATTCAAAATTACACTTGAGATGAAGCAAAATTACCCAATTTAAATGAATTTACACCTGATATAAAATTGAAGTTTTATTTAATAAAAAGACATTTACAAAGAAGCAAAGCACAACAAACTCATTGAAAGAAGATTAATATTAGTGAAACTGTTACAATAAATTAACAAAAATAAAATTAAAGATTTAAAAAACGTCTGCAATTCTTGAAATAAGTTTCAATTGATAACGCCGTGCATTAATCTGTAATTAAAATAATTTTTTTGTGTTGTCTACCATTTTAAGTTTCATGGTCTTAAAAATATCCTTAGCCTTATTATATACCTTATTTAGTAAGCAAAATGCCTGCAGGTATTTATACGTCTGTCCCTTTCGTAATTCAGTTTTACAACTGTTAAGGGCGTTAAATATTATTCAAGCGTTTGAAAGCTGCCAGATAAAAATAAAATTAATTATCAGCGCAATTATGACTCAAAATTCCGCGGGAGTTTATTACCTTCTCCCATTTTACAATTGAATTTAAACAAAAAAAGGAAAAAAACTCATAATTGGGCTGAATTTGTTGGAATATTGGAAACATTTCTTCCCCCAGGCTAGTTTTTAGTTTGAATAACTTTTTTCAATAAACCTCAGGTTCTTAATAACTATGATAGCCATCTTTATCCAAAGCCAAGAGTCCATCTTGCGACATTCATTATCGAACTTTTGAAAATATATATTAAATGATTGAAGATTTTTCTTAAAAAGAAACCGAGGCTTTGGTTCCGAAGACTGTGCATTTTTTATCAACAATATTTAAAAAAGAAATAAATGTCATCACTGATATCGAATCTTGATTTTATTTGGGGAATTTTAAATTGCACCTGAATTACACTTAAGAGAAATTACCCACGCTCTACCCACGACAGTTAAAATTATACCAAATTCGGGTAATTACCCACAAAGTGGCAACACTGCTTTATTTCGTCTTTAAATAATCTTTTAATTTTTACAATTTCATCATTAAAGGCGGTTTTCGCTCTTGATAGACCTTGTTAATCTTATTAATTTAGTTAAAGTATTAATATTTACAACACTGCAACAACAGAATGTATTAGACTTGAATTTACAACGCATTGGTTGAAAAATCTACTAGCAAAATGCAAGTGATGATCGTTAAATTTTGTTGTTGTTTTAATAAGAGGATCTATTAAGCATATACACATTTGTATGTCTTGTCGTTGGAAAAAAAATGTTTTCTGCATTACTTTGAGCTACCTATAGAATTGGCGCTGCGAAATATGGCCCAGGAAATATGGCCCCAAAAAATAAATGAAAGTTGACCCTAAATTTGGGCCTATTTTTAATGGCCCAATTTTTTTAATAAAAAATTACCCCAAAACAATTAAAAATAACCCTAAAAATAAAATAAAATATGACCCTAAATTTGGGGTAATTCTTCATTCAGCCCAATTATGAATAAAAATTCCCCGGGAGTTTTTTCCCTTTTCCCATTTTTACAATTGAATTAACATAGGAAAAATGGGAAAAGGGAGAAAACTCCTGGGGAATTTTTATTCATAATTGGGCTGATTATGAAAAATAACCTCAAAATTTATAACCCAAAAAAGAGCATAAAAAAGTTATATTAAAAATTTTGGGTGGAGTTCATATGCCCAAAACTAAAAATCCCAAATTTAGAATCCCGATTTCAAAATCCGGAAAATTAAACAGTTTTTGGTTTTAAAAAACGTAGGATTGATAGCATGGTTGGGCTTTCGAACATGCGCAAGGATTTTTTTCTCTATGGTATAACGAACACTGGCTTCGCTAACTCAAGCTTCGGCAAGGATTTTCTCTACTTTGGTATAAGAATTCGGGTTTTATTATAGGTACTATCTCTAGAAGCTTTTACATAGAATTTTATAAAATTTGTGTAAAAATGTTTGGGGTGATTTTTCATTTCTTAAAATTTGCAATTTTTATTAGTAGACGAAAAATAGTCCCAAAGAAAAAATTGTGATTTTATTTGGGGCCATTTTTCAGTCTTTGATATTGGGGTCATTTTTCATTCCACTTAAAATGCAAAAACACCCTAACGAAAAAATGAAAAATAACCCTAAAAAAAACCAAAAAATTGCGCCAAAATTGCGTGTTGTTGTGTCTCATTTGGGGCGCCGTCATAGAATTAGCTAGCGAAACGTGGATACCTATTTTAACATGTTAACACTAGATATTGGTTGCTAGAGAAATATGTGGGTATGGTTAGAATGCCATATCAATAGTCACTATGTAGTACCTTGTGGCAATGGCTCCTTTTTATATTACTGGGAAGTGACGTATCAATGCTGGCTGAGATCAACTTATAATTTTGTGTAACATTTTTTTTCAGGTAAGTTGGACATGGCACAATAAAAATTGTTCAATTAAAATTCTATTTAAACGACCAGTTTGTATTGTTTCACAAAGGAATTGGGCTCAAAATTGGGGTTTGATGTGATTTCTTTGTTTTTTTGAGATATGGCTGATAAAGGGAAAAGGACTTTCCTCGAAATGAGGCATATATTTTAAGGTTTACAAAATAACTGTTTTTTTATTGTTTCTTTTTTAATTCATTTAAGTTTTTTTTTGTTTACTTTCAAAATGTACCTTTTTAAATAAAAACCACATATTTTTGCTGCCTTTTGCGAATTTTGTTTATGTCAGGTCATTATACGATCAAAAATACATATAAACTGACGATGAGCTGGAAAAATGTTCATGCTGTTTTTTTTTTTTTTTTTTTTTTTTTTTTTTTTCTTTTTTTCTTTTTTTCTTTAGTTAATTTCATTTGGTTTAATATCTTAAGAATCTTACCGCCAAGAACCAAAAGTTCAAAGTCGGTCAGAGAGAAACGAAAAATGTGAATGGGTCTTACAAAAACGAAAATATTCAGGAAGATTAAAGACCTCTTTGTAAATTTTAATAACTTTTTGCTATTTTGTAAAAAAAAGTGAGAAAACATATGTAGGTATTATTGTTTTAGTAAAAATAGTAACGATTTTATTGTTTTAATATCAAATACTGATCAACAACTACGTTTTAAGGGTCATATATCAATAATTAGGTATTTCCAAAATGACTCATTTATTTACTGCCAAGACGAAGTCATTTAAATCTGTTTAATAAAACAGTTAAACAATACAAATAATTAAAATAATTATTATCTAGCCATTTTTAAGTACATACAACCAATTTAATAATAAATCACCAAAACAACTCCCATGCAGATAATTTTTAGCTATTTCTTTCTGACAGTGTATTACTACATACATATCTTATTCCCCTATACACTTTCTTTCTTTGTATGAGAAAAAAACAAGTACAAATACACTAAAAACATACGAGAGTTTGTAAGAAAAAGACTAAAATAAAATACAATTTTTTGTTTGTTTTGGGGAAAAATTAAAAACACAAAAAACATGCATACAATGTTATAAGCCTTCCCTTTCTAGACAACAGTATGAGGCTTAAGGCCCCATACATATGTATGACTGCTAAACACACACACACACACACTTAAAAACACATGCCAACAAAAACATACTAGAAAATCAAGTAATATGAATAGCAGGAAAAGAGAGAATATAAAATAATAAAAGAAACAAAGAGAGTAAATGATGATAAGATTGAGTACCAGTGTGACCAAATCTTAAAATTGGCCAAGAAATGCTTAAATTAATGTCTTCGGATTAAATTATAATTTTCTTATATGTAGGATTGTCATATTTTTCCCGGACACTGAACTGAATTTCGCCCAGAACAATATTACTTACATATTTTTTATTATTTGTTGAAACACTTCGTTAAAATTCTTATTCAAAACTAAATAAAATTATTTTAAACGTCAACTTTTAACAAAATGTTCCAACAAATAATACTAAATAGGTACGTAATATGTATTGTTCTGGGCAAAATGTGCAAAAGCTTTCTTTATATAAAATGTGTGTGGCCGCGAGAAAAACTTTTGCTCTATTATGAAAACCAGTGAAAGAAAATGTTGCTGCCTTTTGTGAACGAAGCTTTAATCATTAAAACTATTCCTTAAAATTTTTAAAATAAAACTAAAAACATTTAATAAAAATGCTAAATTAAATGCCAAATTCTAAATGAACATTTTACAGCTAAATCAAATTTAGCTGTGCGTGCCTGAACCACGATGTCAACAAGAACATTTCTTTCGTATACCTATTTATATTTAAAACAATGATAAAAACAAAAATTTTTTTTTTGTTTTCAATAAAAATGTACGAAAGAAATTTAGCAGCAAAAATGTCAAAATGGTCACACTGTTGATAACTTATAGAAACTCTCTCTCAAATTTTTAGCAAATCATTGGGTTTTTTTTTTCTTTTGGAAATTAATTGAATTAACAACAAAATGAGACAAAATTATTATTTTTCCTTTTCTTAAGAAAAATAAGTTTTTTAAACAAAATTGGAATTAAAAGTTAGAATTTTAACAAAAAAAAAAAAAATTATCACTTGTAGGTATGGAAATATGTATAAAGAAAAGAATAATGGTATATAGGTAGTAAAATAACAAAATGGTAGATTTTATTATGGTGGTTTGTTTTTATGGTACTTTTCATTTCGTGTACGTTTATGGTAGAGTTAACAACACTAAACAAACAGACCAGGCCAGTTTTTACGATAGAATAAAAAAAACCTCAAATCAACATAACGTCATACATTTTACTAGCTAGGTACATACATATACATACATAAGTATGTTTTTTATATAAAATAGGTACCAAGAGTAGACACAAAGAAATTAGAAAAAAAATTTTAAAAAAACTATTGTTTTTTTAGAAAACTGACAGCATTGCTTGATGGGTTTCACTTAAAAAAATAAAATTTTCAATATTTAATAAACGTTTACCAACACTCGAAATTTTTAGAGAAATTTCTTTTTAAGGAAATGAAAAAAAAACACTTACATTTTCTCAGTGATAAAATTTTAAATCCTTGTTTAATTTTGTAAGCAGCAGATAAATAATCCCATAAAATAATGTAATATATTAATCACAGTTTTAGGCGTATCCTTAAAGATTTAATGGTTTTTTTATAATTTAAATTTAATTTCTTTTATTTTTTATATATTTTTTTTATTTATAATTGTTTTAGGAAACAATGTTTGATTTTTTAAAGAGAAATTTAAAGCATTTGTAAAAAATTAAAATTGCACTGAATATTTTTTTTAATAAATCCAAAAGAAAATGTTATCACAATAATTTTTTTTTTTTTTAAGATACCTATTTAATTTTTCAAAAAACTATTTTTTAAATTTGTTTTTTAAATATAAGTTAATTAATTTTAATTTTGGTTTTTTTTTTAATTTTCACAATATTTAATTTTTTTTTTCTTCAATTATGTATTTTAATAACTTTTAGATTTTTTCAGTTTAAGCTATTTCCCACTCAACTTTTTTCAAGTTAAATTATATTAAATAAAAACTTTAATTCCAGATACATCAGCAATTTTCTTCTGGTAAAAACTCTGAATTTTTTCACAGTATTAAATTATTAATTCTCCTTTTTTATATGATTTTAAGAACAAAAAACACCCAAGAGTAAAAAATTCACAATGAGTAGTTTGGTAGTAGTAGTGATATATTTTAGATTCAAAACTCTATAACGTGGATTTGATCCTCCAATATGTGAAGTCTCCAAGCACTCGTTTTCGACTAAAACACAAAATTCACATGAAAAGTTGTTGGCTGGCTATCACAAACCCGCAAATACCAACAATAAAAAAACCCAATTACACCACACGTAACAGCAGGAAAAAGTTGAAAAGGTATCAGTCCGTAACATATACACAGCACAAAGAAATTTTAACATAAAAAAACAACAACAAATTCACCACACTTTACCAAGAGCACGTAATAAAATAAATTATACCCCACGTACACGATACAAAACGAACAATAAAAACACTCAAAATAAATTAACACACAAACAAACAATCACAGATTAATAAACTCAGCACACTTTCAACATAAACACACATCACTCTCCACTCAACTACAGCGTTGCCAATTTCTGAATAACTATTTAAAACTTGTAATGTTTTCAATAAATTTTTGCATTTTTGTGTAACTTTCGCGTGATTTTACTTACACTTAGGCCCAGAATAGAAATAAAATAAAAAAATAGGTAAAACGCAGCTGCAACGAAACCCTTTAGAAATGATTGTTTTGAAGCTAGCTTCAATCGTTTTCCACACACCCTGCAACCTAAATTGTACCAAAAAGGTAATGAAATTATCACAATCATTTCGATTTTCCTTGAGAACAGATGAAACGTAAACGTGAGTTTCCTGCACGCCGTTTTCAATGCAACTGATTTCCAATGCATTTCAAACCGGTCGCAAAACGGTCGCGTCCTGTGTGGTCCCTCAAAGGAGTCTATGGCATAAACTCAAATGAAACTCGAAAATAACTAGAAGTTGCCGTTGCGTTTCACCGTCTGTTCTGGGACTTACAGAATATCCAGTAGTTTCACTAATATTGATTTCCTTTTAATAAATTTGTTGTGTGTTTTTCTTCTTTCCAAAAGTTTTTTATAATAAAAAACGTTAGTTTGATATCATGTGCGATTTCATTTTAATTGAGTAGTTTTGCTTTATCTCAAGTGTAATTTAGAATGTTTCTAGTGGTAGCACTGAGGTGAATTCATCAATAAAATAACCTCACTTTAACATTTTTACATTATCTATGCAATTACGTCCCTATTTTCTTTTCGGTCCACCATTCTATTGACCATTGGTTTTAAAATTTCTCGAAAACAATTTCTTTTTGTAATTTCATACGACTTTGAACAACTGTGGCCAAACAGCCGTGTATCTTTATAGTTCAGTGGTGGTAACACTGCACTCAACTAAATTTTTAACAACTTAACATTCCTGTAAGCAGTAGGGGAAATTTAAAATAATTTATTTTTATTAAATTATTGTCGTTTTCGTATACAAGTTTTCTTTCGAATTCTTTGTAATCATTGTAGCCAACACGAACAAGCAAACAACCCACTATTGCTTTGTCTTCCAACTTACCTTGGTGCGAGAATAAAAACTCTTTGTGTTAAGACTCCAAAACAGTGGGCTATTAAATAACTATGTAATTGTAAGAGGTAAGAGTGAGAATAATTTTTATAATCATGCTACAATAGGCAAGATAAGCTTATTATATACTTAGAAAAACGGGACAGTGAAAGTTTATTAGTGATATTAGAATATGAGTCATATTTTTATATTTTAATAAATTGTTTGTTTGGTGTTACATCCTCCGGGCAAATCAGATGCAGGGAAAATTAACAGATCTCTTGAGATCGAAGGTGACCAGAGATCCTATCTGATACCACAGCAGTCAGTAGCCCCTGGAGTCTCGGTTCCAGCGTAACTATTAGTTAAGAACCTCGGAAATCATGTAGTGATTGTTATTTCGATCCAAAGTCGCGGGAAGGAAGATCTTAAAAAGTCGGCTTCACAAGCTGACTTCCCCCTTTAAGGTCAAGTTCGGCTGCTGGCGGCTATCCGTATTCTAGTAGCCTAGTTAAAACATTCAAATTGCTGCATGTGCAAGTTGGTTGCTCTCACACATGGGGTGGTAAATGTTATAAATTCCTGAAATATTTTTTTTTTTTTTCATCATCACATCTAAGTGGTTTGCCATGTGTTATTCGGAAGTTTATGTGACAAGTGAATAAGACACTCAAAAAATCTAGCCCAGCTATGAAGGACAGATAACCCGAACTCCATGGTATCCACATCTTTTGCAATCATTTTACCAATATTGTTGAGCTTTTTGCTTGTGGCGCCGCAAATATAGAGCCTTTGTATAGACTTTGTGTATGTAATAGCGTTACAGACTTAACAGTCAATCATCACTAGAATTAGTTCGTGATTAATTTTCATTGATCTCTCTCCAACTAATACTACGGAATCGACAAGAGCCTTTTTTCAGTATACGCTCTTTCTTTTTCGAGCTTAACATTGTTGACCGTTTCTTTCACAAATCCAATATTTTACGGCTAGCTTAAGCTAGTGGAAGACGGTAAAGGCTTTTGCCAAATTGTTTCCTTTTGAAAAACTAATTTTTCGATGTTATAAATACTGAAGAATACGAGCCGTTAATGTCATGAAATGCTTGTTTAAATAGACTATGTCCTGGACTTTTGTCAAAGCCGCACTTAGTGCATAAAGTTATTTTAAACAGTTCTTAATTGTCTAACGAACTAAATTCAGAATATTTTTTATCGAAAAAAGTTTCTGGAAATACACGTACACAATTAGGACCAGTGGCGTAAGTTTTGGTACCAATAAAGACTCATTTTGTGTAAGATTAAAGTACCTACGTATTAGACTTTTTGGACAATTTTGGTAAAAAAAATAAGAAAAAAAATTAAGATGCACAAATATGTTAATATATATGTATGTACCAATTACTTTGTTGTACCCTTCACCGAAGGTACGACGGTATTTTTAAGTTTGTCATTCCGTTTGTATTTTCTACAATATTGATATAAGACCCTACAAAGTATGTATATATGTATGTATAATATACATTGTATATTCTATGTCCTTAAAAGTAACGAAGTTGTTTTAACGATTTCTGTCTGTCTGTTGAAATGGGGTTTTCAAAGCCCCCAGATATGATGGGGATTCGGTTGTAATATAATTATATCACGTATGTATAGTCCCGCAATTGGTTACTGGTTATCAATACACAACATCCGACAAAATTTGGGCAAGATTGTAGTAGTGAGCATGGCACAAATCTCTCAATGTTTTTAAAAAATGGGCGCGATTGGAGATGTAGGCTTGGCACCTCCTGTACGAAGACATTCTAGATTTCTGTCTATCTTGAGAAGGGCAAGAGCCAAAGTTTCTTATATAGGTACAAGCATCTAGATCATCAATATACAACATCCGGAGGCGGGATTGGAGAAGTGGGCGTGACATAAAAAAGATTAATTTACATCTAAAAACGATATTTTTATAACTTTTTGTTCTTATCGCACCACAGTAAAGACAAATAATTCTCTTGTTTTTTGTTGAAATGTTTATTTTATGCCTTATTTATAAAAGTTATTTATAAAATATGTGATTTCCTTTTAAGAAAACTCATTTAAACACAAAAAAACGCATAAAAATTTCAAAAATACGAATAAAAGCTAAAAGAATAGGTCACTATCAGAGATGACCTCAATACAAGAAATATTTTAACAAAAAGACGCACATTAACCAAACAACTCAATATTACAAAATGAGTGGAAATAAACGCTAAATTAAAAAAAAATTGGTAAGACTTTATTTTACAACGCTAACAACACTTACACACACACACAGACTGAGTGGTGTTTACAAACACAAAGAAATTAAATAAAAACACTTCATACAGACGCTAAAAAGCAAAACAACTGTAGGCGAGAGTGACGTTTCGTCATTTCGTTACCCCACAAACACTGTCCACACAACCACCAAAACAGCAACAATAGTATGACAATAGACGACATAAAGAAAACAAAAACAGAAATTAAAACTTGCAACAAAACAAAGTCCATTTCAAAAAAAAATCATACAAGGAAAAAGTACCGTAAAAAGCAGATATTTTATGCACATAAATTATAATAACACACACTCTTTCCATATCAACCAAACTCGGTAAGAAAAAATAGCTAAAAAAAAAAACGGAGACGGATAAAAGAACAGGCAGACATTCGTACAAACATATGTATGTACGCAGATATGTGAACCCAACAAACACAGAGGGTTGATTTCTTGATCTCAAACGACAAACGTTGAAAATTATTTGAAAATAACTTATAAGATTCTCAACAAAAAAGATAAAATTAATTTCAAATTGAGAAATTCATTTAGTCTCAACTTGCCTTCAAACGTTAAGGGCCAAATAAACGACACAAGTAGTTTGACAACAACGACAAGATTTTTGTGTGATTAAGAAATTCTCCATACTTTGTTCATATGTTTGTGTAGTTTATATGGTCCTTTATTCTAAAATGTTGTCTTATTCACATTCTTACTTATAAACGGTGGTTAAATTTTAAGGGCCGATGTTGATTTTGAATAAAACACAAATTATTTAGGAAATTATTGTCATTTCTTTTTATTATGGTAATATTGGTATGGTTCAATTAAAAATGCCCCTCGCCCTCGGCGGCACACCTCCATCCGATGGTCCAAATTTTCGATGACGCTGAGGCATAATTGAGGTTCTATGCCGTCAATCCTTTAGCTCTTGAATTGTTGCTGGCTTATCGACGTACACCTTTTCTTTAAAATAACCCCAAAGAAAGAAGTCCAACGGTGTCAAATCACATGATCTTGGCGGCCAATTGACATCGCAACCACGTGAGATAACACGGCCTTTGAATTTATCGCGCAAAAGAGCCATTGTTTCGTTAGTTGTGCGGCAAGTGAAACCACATATCGTCCACATCCATATCTTCCAATTCGGGCCATAAAAAGTTCGTTATCATCTCACGATAGCGAACACCATTCACAGAAACTGCCTGACCGGCCTCATTTTGGAAAAAATACGGCCCGATGATGCCGCCAGCCCATTAACCGCACCAAACAGTCACTTTTTGTGGGTGCGTTGGTTTTTCGACAATTACTTTTGGATTATCATTCACCCAAATGCGGCAATTCTGCTTATTGACGAATCTACTTAGGTGAAAATGTACCTCATCACTAAAGATGATTTTTTTTAGAAAATTGATCATCCACTGTTGCCATTTCTTGCCACCATTCTGACCATTGACGACGTGTGAAATGATCAAGAGGCTTAAGTTCTTAAGACAATTGAACCTTGTAAACGTGTAAGTGCAAGTCTATGCACAATTTTCATCAACGACGAGCGAGAGAGGTGCAATTGTTGGCCACGACGACGAGTTGAGTTGGATGGCTCATCAGCCACACTATCGCGAACGCCCATTTTCATAATAAGCCTGAATAACTTTTACGCATTGCTCGATTGTGTATCTTTTCATGGTTCAAATTGAGTTGGTCTTAAATTGAGAAATGTAAAATGAAATTTAGAAAAAAACTTGAAGTTTAGGTATGGTTCACATTCAACATCGGCCCTTTACATACATAGGCAGTAAATTAGTGTTTACTTAAAATTATTTTATTATTGTTTTTCACAAGCAAACCGTTTGTACGTTATTTTTCTTTAATTGTAAAGTACATGACTTTGTTGTCATATCAACATTTACATTTATTTTAAGCTTTGCGAAGTTTATTTTTAATTTAAGAAAAACATCTAATAGCAAATTGATTAAACATTATCTGTCAAATGGCTATGAATGTACTTATGAATGCGCCTATGTATGTTTATTCAAATCTTTACACACGATCTTCATTAGCCATAGCTATGCACAAATAGAAATGAATTGCATGTACACACATGTGTATGGATCGTTAAGACAGCTGCTGTCGATAGGTATTTTGTTCTTGAACAAACAGCGTTGTTTAAATATTTGTAAGCTGCAGTATTGCCATACATACATATGTATAAATAAACGTCAACTTGATTGTTATTGTTCCATTTTATATGGGGCTCGGTGCCATAAGTTTTCCCCAAATCAGTGAACATGAGTAAATAAGTCTGCCAACGTTTTGTTCTTGCGCACACAAAACAATAGATGGTCAAGACGGTGTGCTGTCAATTTGAATTGAGACCTTTAAACCATTGAAAATGGTTCAAGAATCGTGCTCAATATCAAATGATAAAGCAATTTTTATAAATTTGTTTACTTCGTGTTTGCTGGGTATGTCCATATACATATACATACATATGAAAGTATGTATGCATACATATGTAGATAGAAATATCAGATGGATGTAAAATACTAAAAATATTGTAGGTACAAAGAAAAGCTAAAGAACACACAAAAACGTAAAAGAATAAAACATATAAGTGCAAAGAGAACGGGAAAAAAAACAAAAAAATATAAAACACAAAAATGCAACTCGAACTGCAGTTTACATCATTACATTCACTCAATTACATGTATTCAAGAGTTTTCTAAAATATTAGTAGAATGGTGACGTGGTGAAATTGACTTAAAATGAGTGTGTGCTAAAAGAGTATGAGATGCAAAAAATAAGAGGAGAAATTCACCAGAGCTGACTTACGATTGATTATTAAAATGCGTACATAGTTTTTTTATGACGAAATGGAATAAGAAAATATGAAATAACATAAACGAATATACAAAACAAGTATGCGAATTAACAACAACAATTACTTAATGAATTAACAATGGAATTATAGAGATACGAAAAAAACTAATATCAGGAAGCAAATAAACACACATTCAGAGACACGATGTATTTGTGTGTCTCTTTGTAAACATTTTTTTGAACAAAACATATGTTAATAGATTTTAAATGATAAGGGTTTTTAATAAAAAAAAAAAAAGTAGAGATAAAGACAGAAATAGCTACAAAGACAACAGTCAGAGTAAAAGAGAGCGTTTAAATGATAAACAGTAAAGAAAGATGGAATAGTTGAGAATAGAATAGAAGGCGAACGCCTCAAAATAGCAAAAAAGCTAAACACTATTACTGTAGCACTACATAAGTCCAAGTCAGCGTTCTCAGTTTGAAGGATTTATCCCCACATTTCGTTCTTCGGAGGTTTTTGGGAAAAAAATATTCTACATAAGAAGAAATTATTTTAAATGCCATTTGTGCAATGGCAAGACCAATTTGCTCAAGATTTGGGTATTTACAAATGAAACTGCCTGTTTCTAAAAAATTAAAACAAAATTTCGTGTGAGAAAGTAGAGGTATTGAAAAGAACAATAAAATACCTATGAAAAATTTTTTTTGTTTGCAATATATCGTCGGTTTAATATGCAAACCTGCTAACACCCTTTCAGCACATTTTTCAGTAGAGACAAGACTCAATTTAAAGAAAAACTGCAGGCTGGTCGACGAGACGTAAGTTTCTCTACCACACGGCATCAAAATCTCAATTTACTTAAAAAGGGGATTTAGCAGATTTGCATATTAAGCCGACGATATGTAATTTCTCACACGAAATTTTGTTTTCATTTTCTAAAAACACCGTTTGTATTTTTGATCCAAGGCATTGGTTCGAAACAGGTTTTAAAAACTGCAGTCGAAACCAAAAACTGTCGAACAAAAAACGAAAATGTGTGTATAGCTTTTCGCTTTTTGAGTTGGTTTGCAAGTGACGGTTTACATGTAATGAATCAGAAGTATAAGCAAAGGTTTTTTGGTTTTTGTGGAAAATGACAAATAAAGAAGTGATAGAAGTGGCAGTTTTTCTTCTTTGACTGCAGTTTTTTCAGCGCTGCTTCGAGACCTTTTAAAGAGCTAGTTGAAATAGTTTTTAAATACGATTTCGGTACCAACGATTAACGCTTGTGTTCAACTAGTCTTGTCTATAATAAATACAACCAAAACCAAAATTATCAACACAATGCAGTAGAAGTTATTATACAGACTAGCGGTACTCAAAAATATGTGCGTTTTTTATTGCCATTTGCATTTGCGACCTTTTTATCATTAACTGTGGACGCTCTTTTATGCTTTGACTTGAAGAAAAACTCTCACCTTCACTTCTAGTTTCAGTGATGCCCCTACCGTTCTTAAGATATAAATAAATCTGTTTTATGCCCCGCTTACTTTTCCAATTCCATCCAAATTTTGTCGGATGTTTTGCATTGCTAACCAAGATGCTTCTACCTAATTGGGAAACTTTGGCTTTTGTCTTTCTCCTCTATCTGTAGATATCTACAATCTAATACCGCCTATTTCTTTGAGAGGTTGTGTTTTGATAACCCACCTATGTAGGTATGTGTACCAAACTATTTTTCTCATACCGTTATTTAGATATAAATACATAAATGTATTTTTTGCCTCTCCCACTTCTCCAAATACCGTCTAGATTTTGTCAGATGTTGCGATTGACAACCAAGATGATTGTACATAATTGGGAAACTTTGGCTCTTACCATTCTCCAGATAAACATAAATTTATAATCTCTTTGTATGGGAGATACCACGCCCACTGCTTCAATCCCACCCATTTTTTTAGAGAATTTGTGTATGTTTTGATAACCCAATTGTGTGTACCAAATTTTGCTCTGACCGTTTTTTGGATATTAATAGACCTATTTTATGCCACGCCCACTTACCCAATCCCGCCCAAATGTTTTCATACGTTGCCATATCGATTTAGGCGACTAATTTGTATATACATATGTATATAGATTAAGATAATAAATAATTACATTATCGCCTAATTGGGGAATGCATATGTAGTGATGGCATTCGATCTAGTGTTGAATAAAATCCCTAAAATCAAAGCAAATAAATATTTTCAATAAAAAGTTCTATTCGTGTAAAACACTCAACATGGCATCAATAAAAACAAATTTTATACTCTTTGTATAGATGTGAGGATAATTTGGAGCTTTACTACGCCATACGAACAAAATTCCAAAAATACGCAGTCATTAAAGCGCTGCGTCATCAACTGCAAATAGTTTTTAAATACAAATACTTAAACAATGCTTGAATGAATGAGCACATACATATGTATACAGTTACAGACAATAAAATAGGGTCACTAATAGTGCATGTGTACTATAAGCGGCCATATTTTTAAAAATTCACTAAAAATAATGATGTTATTAAAAGTATTTTTATTTTTTTATTAACAAGGGTAATTAAGTTCAAAGCAACCATCCGGCAACACTTTTGCAGATTAAATCATATGACACATGGATTTACATTATAAATACAACCATTTGTTGTTATGGACGAAAAAAATGGGGTCAACGATCAAAAATTAAACTTGTTTGTTTCTAATATCTACTCGCCGGCAACAGCCCTAATCGATAAACTAAGCGTCAAATCGCCAAAACTAATAGAAGATCACAGAACTCAATGTTTAATGCTTTGAATAAAACAAAGGAGTTTTTGCGAGGCAGGCCACGTCAGTTTACCGCAAAAGATGATGATTATATCAAGCCGTGATCATCCTGAGACCGTTTTAAATCCGTTGCAGCTGTTCAAACAACTAAAAATATATTATTGTTTACGAAAATGATTGAAAAAAGGCATATAAACAAGTAAAACCAAAACATTAATGAACATGTTAATATATTTAGCCCTTAAAAAGCACTTTAGGAGCGCTTTGTTTGCATGGTAAAAGATGCGCTTATTGTCAGCAGCAAATAGTCCTCCAAACCGGGAACACCCCATACAAAAATCAGGCATCCCATCAGCAGGTTTGAAGCGATTTGAGGTATGAATTCATACAAAAACCTGCTCCTTTTGGAGCACATTTTTTACTGGGGTGTTATAGTACTGTAGACTTACTACTTAAATAGGCATAATTTATATTTAAGTTTTCATAATATACAAAATTGAGTTTTTCAATGGTTTTTTTAATGATACTTAAAGTCCATGTTGCTTATTTAAAGAATATTTAAGCTTTCATCGTGTTGGTATTTACTTGACAAGTCGGCCTTAATATAGCAATAATACAAAAACCACAGGACAAATGAACCAACAATAAGCTGTTTCTTGAAGACCCACTTCAAAATAAATACACTTTAAGAGCCTGGCCGACGATGCATTTTCAACGACAAACAGCTGATTTGCGCACCAGTTACAATTTTCAGCACGACAATTCAAGCGAACGATAACGTAACAATTTTCAAACAAATTTGTGGCCCTTTAAGAAATATTATGCGACCACCAGCGTTACCATTTGTCAAGTTTCCCCTCTTTTGCAAGTTTTTTGAGATGCCAAAAAGTTTTTGATTTATTTAAAGTTTTTTATAAATACATAACTTACAATTTGCAGTATATTGGATAAAAATATAAGGTGATGTTTGTGCGAGGACCCTGACGAGTTGGAGACAGTTGAGCACTTTCTGTGCCACTGTCCCAGGTTGCAGTGTAGCCGGCTGAAGTGGCTGGGCAGTAGATTCCTGCGGACTCGAGAATCTTATAGGATTCGTAATGGAGATGGCCTGGCTGCGCGAGAGGAGACTGGGTGCTAACCGCACGTAGGGCGAACTTGGTTTGAGTAGGATTTCTCTCGGGGTTGTTCCGTAACATTATTTTCTTTCTTTTCTTTTCTACCTATCTTTTGGATCTGTCTTTTGCTTTCGCTGTTTATTTCACCTACTTTCTACCTTCATATAGCTATCTCTAATTAAGGCGTCACAATTGACCATATTGGTCTCTCGTGAAGTTGTGAAGGAGACTTCACACCGGCCTTTCTATCTACATACCTACCTAAGGTGATGTTTTTTACAATTAAACGTTTTTTTATTTTCTCACTCCTTTATAACTGCAACTGTTTTTGGAAGCAAGTATTTACAGTAAGACGTTGTGATGATTCCAAAGTTTTTCGTATTTAAAAAAATTAGTTTATTCAATTTTGTCGTTACCAATATCTACAGCCAATAAAGAGCGTATTTCTGCAAAATTAATGTTAACAAAATAAGTGTTAGAAACAAATTAGAAATACCAACTTTATGTGGTACTTTATGAACAAAAGAATTTTTGAAAAAAAGAAACAACAGCGATTATAGAAACCTTAAAAAAATGGCTTTAAAATTTAGTAAAGCAATAAAATAAATAAAAAAATGTATGTGTTAATAAGATATGTTTTTTAAAAGATCTCCTTATAAAGGGTGGTTAAATTGTAAGGGCCGATGTTGAATGTGAACCACACCTAAACGCCAAGTTTTTTTTCCGAATTTTATTTGACATTTCTCTATTTCAGACTTACTCAATTTGAACCATGGAGAGATACACAATCCAACAACGTGTTAAAGTTATCCAGACTTATTATGAAAATGGGCGTTCAAATCAAAATGCATATCGTGCACTTCGTGATTTTTTTGGTCAATTTGATCGTCCAAATGTGCGTACAATCGCAAAAATCGTGGAAAAATTTGAGCAAACCGGGTCTGAAGAAGATGTGAGAACACCAGTGCATGCTCGTACAGCTCGTACTGCAGAAAATATTGCTGCTGTTCGCGATAGTGTGGCTGAAGAGCCGTCCACATCAACTCGTCGTCGTGCCCAACAATTGCACCTCTCACGCTCGTCGTTGATGAACATTATGCATAAAGACTTGCATTTACACGCTTACAAGGTGCAATTGGCTCAAGAACTAAAGCCTCTTGACCATTCCAAACGTCGTGAATGGGCAGAATGGTGGCAAGAAATGGCAACAGTGGATGATCAATTTTCGAAGAAAATCATCTTCAGTGATGCGGCACATTTTCACCTCAGTGGATTCGTCAATAAACAGAATTGCCGCATTTGGGCGAATGAGAATCCAAGAGTGATTGTCGAAAAACCAATGCACCCACAAAGAGTGACTGTTTGGTGCGGTTTATGGGCTGGCGGCATCATCGGGCCGTATTTTTTCCAAAATGAGGCCGGTCAGGCAGTTACTGTGAATGGTGTTCGCTATCGTGAGATGATAACGAACTTTTTATGGCCCGAATTGGAAGATATGGATGTGGACGATATGTGGTTTCAGCAGGACGGTGCCACTTGCCACACAGCTAACGAAACAATGGCTCTTTTGCGCAACAAATTCAATGGCCGTGTTATCTCACGTAATGGCGATGTCAATTGGCCGCCAAGATCATGTGATTTGACACCGTTGGACTTTTTTCTTTGGGGTTATTTGAAAGAAAAGGTGTACGTCGATAAGCCAGCAACAATTCAAGAGCTAAAGGATGAGATAATTCGGCACATTAACTTCATAGAACCTCCATTATGCCTCAGGGTCATCGAAAATTTGGACCATCGGATGGAGGTGTGCCGCCGTGGTCGCGGCGCCCATTTGGCCGATATTTTGTTCCATACATAATTGAGTAATACCAATATATCATAATAAAATAAAATTACAATAATTTCCTAAATAGTTTGTGTTTTATTCAAAATCAACATCGGCCCTTGAAATTTAACCACCCTTTACAATTTTGTTTAAAGATTTATTTTTGAATGTTGACTGCCAGCAGTCGTCAATGGTGGTGAGTGTTTAACGGCAAACCCCTCTGCAGAGATTGAGTGGTTACAATCGAAACATGTAAGACTAACCTGTCCGTGAAAGCCTGGGTTCGATTCCCGTGCAGCCAAGAATAAAAAATAAAAATAAATTTTAATTCATTTCATGTTGTAAAAATTCCTTTCTTCATAAAAAATATGTAATTTAATGAATATTAAATTCAATGAACTTTATTTAGCCTGATAAAAATATCAAAAATTTGGATAAAACCCCATACAAACAGTTCAATAATATAACCACAGTACTAATTATTTTATTATATCATAAATTAAATTAATTCCTAACACATTTTGGTATTTGCTTTAAAAAAATTGATACTTTTGTAAAAAAATTTTTTTTTTTTTTTTTTTTTTTTTTTTTTTTTTTTTGAGAAAAAATATATGGTAACGATGGCGATCACGCATATCAAAATCAGTCACTTATGTTGTGGTTGTCGACAAAGGAATTTTGTTGGAATATTAAATGAAATTATTTCTTGAAACACCAACACTAATACCGTCTTCAGATATGCACCTTAATTGAGATTTACGCAATTAATGCCGTTATTGAGCTCAATTATCCATATAATGTTGCAATTTACCCCACGATTAAACACCTTTCACGCTTATTTACCTTGAGTTCTAAATCCCCGTTTTTTTTTCTTCCATTTTTCAAACAAAAATCCACGCTTAATTGCCTACACTTAATTCCCCAATTCGGGTAGTTGCCTTAAAAATTAAACTCCTAAAACAAAATTACACCTAAATTTCATTCGTTTAATTGCCTCAGTACTATTTGACAACAACACAGCAAGTAATGCAACCAAGTTTACACGTTAATAATTTAAAAATATGCACTAAAAATTCAAAAAAAATATTATTCCCAAAAACCAAAACGCAAAGAAGCCATGCATTAAAATAAACTTTATTCTGGGCTCACTAGAATAAAGTTATGTTATGAGGTTAAGATTCTTATAAGATTTATTTGTGCCGAATATTATCTAGAATGCAAAAAAAGGTCGCTAAATTGTAAATTACATTAACATTTAAAAGGATAAAATAGCTTGAATATTTTAGGGATTGATATTTGAATAGAAGGCTGTATGTATAAATATGAACCGATTAAACCATATTTTATTTGCAGTAAGATATTTTGGGCTAAATTTTATCTTAATATTAACAGGATTAACCCCGGGTCTTCACGTAGCAATATTTATTGCGGCAAACGTCAAATTTAATTGCTCAATTAAATTTGCGACGTATAGACCGCATATTGCCATGAGTGGCAATCCATTGCGCAATGATTGCTCTTCTGATTGCTTGAGCAATTATTGCTTAGCAATCTGCTGTAAAATAAGTTGTCATTTATCTGGCATTTAATTTCTCTATTCGTTTGTTTATGGTTAAGCAATTTCACGTGTTCTTCAGCAATATAATCAGCAATTATTGCGCCATTTTTCTGCCGACGTTTTTGCTTGTGCTTAGCAATAAAAATTGCTACGTGGAGACCCAGTGTAAATGGCTTATGAACATAAGAAAAAGAAGTTTGAATTGAGACTATGTGATATTATAGACAGATTCTCACAATTTACATAGGTTTCGTTCTTATGACAATTAAAACGTATTTACCAGCCAGATGGACGGACGGACACGAAAAGATCACATTAAAGTGTTTCTGATGCGATCGGTTTACTAAACGATGCGTCCAGATTTCTATGTTTCAGCACAAATTTACATAATTGCTTTTTCCTTAATTTTTGCTTTTATACAAAACTTTACAGTTTGGAATAAAATTAATCTTAGGCTTAGCTTTGGCTTACAATTGTAGATTGAAAAATTAATGTAGATGGCGCAATTAAAGAAACAGAAGATCATCTTTTGACCAGAAAAAACGTGAAATATGTGTGCAATAAATATGCAGCAAAAGCTAAAATATTGAAAAATTTATACCAAAATTCATAAAAAGCTCTTAAACGGATAAGTACATATATCGTTTCTGCATTCATTGGTCGCACAAGAAAAACCATGCAATTGCATATTTACGGTTTTCCAGATCATAAGTTTGTATGTATGAGTACGCTTTTGTTAGTAGGATATGACAGGATATCTCAAAAAGCATAACATATAAAATTAAATTTGTATTACTATCTCTTTAGATTTAGCTGAAACATATAAAAATGCCTATTTATTAACTTTTTGTATACATCAAAGTTGAGGTATCTTGTAAATATGTAACTACGTTTAATTACCTCACTGAGGTATTAACACGTATTCGCTTAATTATCTCAATCAGGTAGTTAAACGTATTCTTATAAATACCTCAACGAGGTTGTTAAGCGTATTCCTTTAAATTCCTACCCCGCATAATTACCTAAAAATATTGGCATGTTTGGCGAGGTAATTATCCGTGGAATACTGTAATACGAAATTGTAAAACTAAAAAGCGAAACTGTCACAAGGGTTTTTAGTGAGCAAATCACAAATTACTGTGTTTATTCTTTAAAGATGTCAAAATTTGTTTACATTTTGCTTATACATTTACATTTTTGTTAACGTTGAATGTTGCATGTAGTAGTAATATAAGCAATGGTTTTATACCCTTCACCGAAGGTAAAAGGACATATACATATAACTTTGTCATTCCGTATGTAATTTCTACAATATTGATCCTACACCCTATAAAGTATGTATATTCTGGGTCCTTATGAAAAGCGAAGTTCAAATCCGGTTGTCCGTCTGTCTGTTGAAATGGGTTTTCCGAAGCCCCCAGATATGATGGGGTCTTGGTTGGGGTATCTTTATGTCAGGTATTCTTGTTATAATTTTGCTATTGAAATTCAGCCAGATCGGTCCAAAAATGGCCTCTAATTTTTTCCAAAAATCCCTTGTTGTTGTAATATTATTACTTTTTTCTGTTTATCTAGAGAACGGCGAGAGCCAAAGTTTCCAAATTAGGTACAAACATTAAGGTTGTCAATATGATGACCTATGGTTACGCCTTATATATCAAACGACCGGAAATCTTTAGTAGAAAATATTTTCTGAAAATTTCGGAAAAATCGGTTCAGATACGACAAAGTTATGGCCAAAATAAATGTTTTCATGGTTCAGTTGTCTAGGGGGTGTGTTAAGTTAGAAACTGTGAGTTCCCTGGTTCGAGTCTTGGTTTTTTAAAAGAAAAAATTTTTTTTAATATTTTTATTTTATGTTCTAAATTAATTAATTTATATGAATTTATAATAAAGTTTTAAGTAATGTAAATATGTTTTCATATATGTAAAAATTATTTAGTTTTTGTCTAGTTGCTCCGTATTCTGCTCGCACAATGGTGAAGGGTGTATTTATTTAGTATTTAGCACTCTTAAATGTATTTTTTTTTTTTTTTTTTTACCTGTCAAACGCTTATTGAGTTAGCTAAATTGTGTTTATGTGAACAATAAGATAATTTTGTCAATAAACCGATTATTTACTCAATAAAAAAGGTACATATGTATGTATGTATGTATATCTGAACACGGTATAAATATGTTGTGTAATAATATTTTTTTAAAACAATACCACTAATAAAATTTGTTTGTTTTATAAAAAAAAATTCTGAAAATTCTATTGTTGAAAACAGATATTTTTTGATACTGTTTCGTTGTCATTTATTGCAAATACAGTAGCACAGAGTTGTATTTTTATGTCTTAATTGACATGTTTTGCCGATTTTCAAACTAGCGTTTTTTTTTTTTGATATAGTTGTTGTGGCAATATAGGTAGTTTTTGGACAATAGATAAATAAATGGATTACGTTATAAACGTAAAAATTAGAACGATAATGAGTGACTTGTTGTCGCTTGCTTAAGTTGACGATCAGTTTATGTAGCGTACATCTTTCGGAGATTTAGCACTTTAACGACGAAAAAAAATTAAATTAATAATAGTAACCCATAAACTTACTCTTTAATACAGACATAATACGAATGATCAACGTCATGCATACTAACATCAACAGAATTGGTAAACAAAAACAAAAATAATAGGTATAAAATCAAATGAACTGTCATTAACATTTGCTTTCATTTCACTTTGTTTCCCTCTACATCTCTTTCTTGCTTTTTCTTTGTGTTTTTGCAATTTGTTGCGAAATAATACTTTACGTGAATGCATACATACATGTGTACATATTTACATAGAGCACATTGTTTTTTGTATTGGTAAATAACAACGTACATTCATTGTACAATATAATAAAATGTTATTTTCATACCTATATGCAAATGTATTAAAGGTTTTTTAACAAGTTATGCTAACCAATTTTCGTAAATTAATATTTAAAGTCAATATCCTACTACAGCAATCATTTTATTTCTGTAGTAACCCCCAAAATAAAAGGTGGTGAATTTACTAACAGAGAGCGAAAGCAAGAAACTGTAATAAAACTCAATTGATTACCCAACCAACAAAAAATGTTGGTTTTTTTTTCATTTTGCTACTAAGAAAAAAACACTTAAACACACATGCCAAGAGTTATAAAAAAAATTTAACGCAATAACATGATAATAAATTTATAAAAAGTAGAAAAAAAAGAGCTCAATTCAAATTTAAAAAGCAAACATCATCAGAATAGCTGCATAATGTGTGAGGGGCTCACTCGGATCTGAATGATTTCTTTAAAAGACAAAACGAAAAAATAAATCTAAAATGAAATCGAGTGTAGAAAAAACGTAAAGATAAAATAAATTTCTTTTGTCGTGTATGTATAACTGAACTAAAGTGAAGTGGTTACTACTGCTTCATGCTGTCTGCTCTACACAAACTGATAGCAAAATAGCACTATGTCGGACTATATGAATAAATGACATGAGAAATTAACCGAGAAAGACTTCCAATAAATATGATTTTTGTAATACAAAAAAGAAAATACATAAAACAGACAATCAAGCGAATATTTATACGGGGGTAGTATGGGATAAACAGATCGCACACCTACTTAGTTCAAAAGTGACTCCACTCAAAAAATTTAATTTTTCAAAAATGGAAAAAAAAAACAAAAAAAAAATAGTTAAAACAAATTTTTGGACCATTTTAAGTAGAAAATCCACACAGATTATGATCTATCGTGTAATTTTTGATGATTTATTATTTGCACAAATTACCGAACTATTTTAAGTTATGTCACTTTAGCTGAATTCTTATCAAGTTTTAACGCTTTTGCCAAATTCTAAACGGAAACAAGTCTAATTAATATAAACTCCAACAAAGATTTTTTTTAATCAAAAGTGTCACAATTTAGCACTAAGAAGCAGGGATCTACTACCATTATATTTTCTGACACAACTAAAAACAAGTAAAAAAGTATAGTCGGTCAGGCCCGACCATATGATGCCCTACACCACAGTATTTAAAAACACATCATGCTTATATGTCCATATAAATCTGGATTTATATATGTTTATAAACTTCATTAAATTCGGTTTGAAAGTTTGTGAGAGGCAGAAACTGCCCCCTACCTCCCCTTGTGGTCCTATGTTTGAAAAACTGTATAACTTATGTGTCCATATAGATATGGATCTATCTATGTTTTAAATTTCATTAAAATCGGTTTGATAGAAAGAAATTGCCCCTATCTCCCCTCGTGGTCCTATTTTTAAAAAAATCCATACCTTTTGTGTCCATATAGATATGGTTATATCTATGTTTTAAATTTCATTAAAATGGGTTTGATAGTTTCTGAGAGGAAGAAATTTCCCCCTATCTTCCCTCGTGGCCCTACGATTCGGCCCATTTTCAATAGGCTTAGTCCTTGTAACAATAAGAACCTATGACCCAAATTTTATCAAATTATCTCTAGAATTGCGACCTGTACTTTGCGCACAAGGTTACATGGACTTCCAGCCAGCCAGCCAGCCTGCCAGCCGGACGGACATCGTTATTTCGACTCAGAAAGTGATTCTGAGTCGATCGGTATACTTTAAGGTGGGTCTAGGACCAATATTTTAAGGCGTTACACACATCAGCACAAATGCATAATACCCTCTCTACTATTGTGGTGTGGGTATAATAAGTCACTTTTATACATTGCAACTTTATACAAATTGAAACATAACGAAAGACAAAACTGTTTTTTTAGCAGAAAATTATTATGTTATAATTTTAAATCGATATTTTAAATATTTTTATTTTGGAAAATATTGGAAAAATGTTTTAAATTTTTTATCGCGAGTTTTTGTGGGTACTTCGACTCCGATTCCGGTACAAGAACATCAACTCCGGTTTCGTAGCCCTGACAAAAACAATCAGATGTTTCTTTGAGACCACCTTGTAAATAAAAACATGTGTTTATGACATTTAATAGATAGTTGGTAGTGTTACCTAGTGGTGGACGATATACATCGATGTTTTAAAAAAAAACTCCATGTAAGGTATCGATACAGCGCGCTGCAGCGTAACAATCCGATGTTTTTTTTACTCATAAACATCGATGAACACCGTTTTTTTTTTATTCGATGCATCGAAGCGACGCATTTAATACAAGAACTTTGTAGCATCCCCATACAAAATTTGGAGGCCGAAACAAAGAAGAAATTATCCTTCTCTGCTTTTTGTCTTAAGTTTTTTTTTGGACAAACTAAAAATCAATTTTACTAGAAGAATGACTTTGATATATTTTGGCGATTCTTTAATAAATATATGTAAGTTGATGTTTCTTACTCCAAGCAAGCGTTTCTAAAAACACATACGCAGTAAACATCATGTCCTATTTTTATACCCACACCACAATAGTGGAGAGGGTATTATGCGTTTGTGCTGATGTGTGTAACGCCTTAAAATATTGGTCCTAGACCCACCCTAAAGTATACCGATCGACTCAGAATCAATTTCTGAATCGAACTAACGATGTCCGTCCGGCTGGCAGGCTGTCCATGTAACCTTGTGCGCAAAGTACAGGTCGCAATTTTGGAGATAATTTGATAAAATTTGGGACATAGGTTCTTATTGGCACAAGGACCAAGCTTATTGAAATTGGGCCAAATCGTAGGACCACGAGGGAAGATAGGGGAAGTTTCTTCCTCTCAGAAACTATCAAACCGATTTTAATGAAATTTTAAAACATAGATAGACCATATCTTTATGGACACAAAAGGGATGCATTTTTTAAAGAATAGGACTACGAGGGGAGATAGGGGCAATTTCTGCCTCTCTAACCGATTTTAATGAAATTTAAAACATAGATAGATCCATATCTATATGGACACATAAGCTATACAGTTATTCAAAAATAGGACCACAAGGGGAGGTAGGGAGTAATTTCTGCCTCCCACAAACTTTCAACACGATTTTAATGAAGTTTATAAACATAGATAAATCCATATTTATATGGACACATAAGCATGATGTGTTTTCAAATACTGTGGTGTAGGGTATCATACGGTCGGGCTTGACCGCCTGTTCTTTCTTACTTGTTTATAATTCAATATTATTTTGAAGCTATTAAATTATAAATGGATTATTTTAAGATTTTTTAACACTTAACAATTAAGCCGTTTATTAAGTTTAGGTACTTTGTCCTCAAACCAGATTACAATTTTACATGTAAAAAACGAAGGAAGTTCAACAAATCAAGCTTTTTGTAAATTCATCCGGTTTCTTATAAACCACATTCATATCTATTATGTTTAAAAAACAATCGATTTATAAAAAACATCGATGTATTTTGCGAAACATCGATATTACATCGATGCCTGTATGCGATGCATTGAATCAACAAACTAGTGCTACCATAGTTTTATTTTAATTAAATAAGACTATTTAAATGACACTGAACAAATAAACCTGTATTTAAATCTTTTTTTAAACAAAAAGTAACAAACTATATATTTAATTACGAAGTCAAGATTGCCATAAATATAGATAGTTTATTTGTATTATAGACTCTTTACTCTTCATCAGGAATGAGCAAAGGGTCAATCGCTACTGACAGACATAACAATGTATTTAATATGTATCAGAGTATGAAAACAAACAAAACATTTCGCAAACGTTTGCAAAATGTATAAAACTATTCAAAATTTTTAAATTGTATTGTACATGAGCAAAACCAAAACAAAAACTTTCCAAGTGTCAAAGAGAGAAAACGAAACAATTGGCTTTCCATGCATCTACATTATTTAATTTAACGTTACAATCATACATCTGAGTACAAAACAGAAAGAGAAACGTTTTGTTTTGAGTAATTGATTTAGTTCTTGTTTGGTTTTTGTAGTGGCATAACAAGAGTAAAATCCGCAATTCCTCACAATTACTATGGTAGTCAAAATAAGCATTAATAAAAACAAAAAAGCCTAAAAACCTCTCTTATTATTTCATTTAGTAACAATAGTAGTGAGTAAATCAATTACCAAACGTTTGTCAAACGTTTTTTCTCTGAATGTTTCAATATTGTTCTTACTCCTTTCTTTTCCAGCTGTGTACGTTTTTATTAATGTACAATTTGCGCTCACGAGCAAAAATAATACAAAACAAAATGGCACAACCATTCTCATTCTCATTGTTTTGGTTTTGTTTTTGTTTTACTCACTGCAAAGAACAAAACAAAACGAAAGCAAACGTTTCCTTTTGTTTGTTTACTTACTCTGTACATATCAGAGTACGAAAACATCATTTTCAATACACACCTAAATTAAACTTTAACTTTTTTTTTGCATTTAGTGGAATCCATGTTTTTAAGTCGATCGAACTTTAGCCCATCCATGCTGAACACACTATGTCGCAAAATGAATTTTGGTCTCGTCGCTCGAATTGTGTCGTAGAAAAAAAAATAAGCAAAACACAGATGATCATCGATAAACAGGGATAATCGTGATCGGAAGCTTTCCGGATAATCGATTTTACCGGTGAAATTGAGGTAAAATTTTGTTCTCCTTTTTACAAAAGTAAATGTTTGTTTTGCAATCCTGAATAATTGAGGAATTCATGGTTAATCGGCTCAAATAACAAAAATTCTACCTTTTGTTATCGATCCCGGATAATTGATATTCCTGCTTAATTGAATCACTAAAAACCGATGCTCAACTGTTGAAAAAAAAATCGCATAAATTGTATATTGAAATTCATACAATACAAGCAAGACGATAGAGACTACATATCTGTAGCATTTTGACAAAACATCATATATAAATGCAATTTTGTAGTAACTCTAATATGATAGGGGATTTAGTTTCTAGATCATGTATGGATGAAAATAGGACTAAATAAAGAAAAAAAGAAATGATCCACGACCTGAATTTTTTTTAATTTGCGAAAAAAATATCTCGCCAAAAAGTCGTGGATCATTTCTTTTTTTCTTTATTTAGTCCTATTTTCATCCATACATGATCTAGAAACTAAATCCGCTATCATATTAGAGTTACTACAAAATTGCATTTATATATATTCCAGAGCACCGTGTTAAATGCATCTAATTTGCACAAATCTAAATTATTTACATACAAAAAGCTGAGACACGTACTTAATTAAATCGACTAAAGATTAAAATATGTTAATTTGACATTTTTATTACAAACAACCCCGAACAAAAAATTCAAAAACCGTTTTTTTTTACAGAAAATCCTTAAAAAAAAGGACATGGATGATCGTCCTTGGACAAATCTTATATACAGTTGGACGCGCCTTAAAAAACCCTTTCTTTCGATAAATTTCAACTTGTATATGTTGGTAAAGAAACAGATGCTTAAAGTAACAAAACATGCAAAAATAGACCCTTTTTCAAACTGGTCCAGCTCACGAGATGTCAACCCTGGAGCCAAAATATTTAAAATGTCATCTTAAAAAAGTCCAAGGTTCATTTTTAGGAGGGTACATCGAGCACTTTTTTTGGTGAGTCGCTCTAATATACATCTATATATATAAAAATGAAAAATGTTTGTATGTTTGTTTGTGTGTTTGTTTGTTTGTTTGTTGGCTTATAGACTCCTAAACTACTAAGCCGATTTTCCTGAAATTTTTACAGATACATCACGTGAGCCCTAAAAATAAAATAGGCTACTTATTTTTTCGATAGGGGCAGGGGAATTGGTATCCCCCATAGGATGCCAATATTAATTATCGCATATATTAAGATCCGCTGCACGCATTATGCAGAACTTTTGGTAGTAAGATCTTCTGAGCCCCAAAATTAAAATAAAATAGCAGCGGGGGAAGTGGAATCCCCCATAGGACGCCAATGTTTAACATCGCATATCTAAAGAATTGTAATAGTGAGAATGTTCAAACTTTCTAGAAGTCACTCTTATGGTATACAACACTTTTGAAAATAACAATAAAGCGGGTCAGCGCAGGGGGGGAAATACCTCCCATAGGATGCATATATTAAATATCGCTCAACTGAAGAATTATTAAAGGGAGAGTCTTCAAAAGTGGTTAAAGCTATTATTATAGTAAACTATAAATTTCAATATAAAAATGGGCGGGAGAGACAGGGGAGGAGCAGTACCCCTCATAGATAGAAATATTAATAAGAGCCACTGCACGCATTTTGTTGAAATTTTGGTAGTAGGATCTTCTGAGTCCCAAAATTGAAATAAAGTAGCAGTGGGGGAAGTGGTTTTCCCCATAGGACGCCAATGTTTAATATAGCATATCTAAAGAACTGTTATAGTGAGAGTGTTCAAACTTTGTGGAAGTCACTTTTATGGTATACTACACTTTTGAAAATAAAAACAAAGCGGGTAGGCGCATGGGGGAAACACCTCCCATAGAATGCATATACTAAATATCGCTCAACTGAAGAACTATTAAAGGGAAAGTCTTCAAACGTGGTTAGAGCTACTATTAGGGTTAATTATAAATTTCAATATAAAAATAGGCGGGGTAGACAGGGAAGGAGCAGTACGCCTAATAGATAAAAATGATAATAATAACCGCTGCACGCATTTTGTTGAACTTTTGGTAGTAGGATCTTCTGAGCCCCAAAATTTAAATAAAATAACAGCGGGGGAAGTGGTACCCACCATAGGATGCCAATGTTTAATATCGCATATCTAAAGAACTGTTATAGTGGGAACCTACAAACTTTGTGGAAGTCCCTGTTATGGTATACTACACTTTTGAAAATAAAAATAAAGCTGGTAGAAGCAGGGGGAAAAACATCCCGTAGGATGCATATATTAAATATCGCTTAACTGAAGAACTATTAAAAGGAGAGTCTTCAAACGTGGTTAAAGCTACTATTATGGTAAACTATAAGTTTCGATATAAAAATGGGCGGGGTAGACAGAGGAGGAGCAGTACCCCTCATATATAAAAGTATTAATAAGAGCCGCTGCACGCATTTCGTTGAACTTTTGGTAGTAGGATCTTCTGAGCGCCAAAATTGAAATAATATAGCAGCGGGGGGAAGTGGTACCACCCAAGGAACGACGATGTTTTATATCGTTAATCTTAAGAACTGTTATAGTAAGAATGTTCAAAATTTGTAGAAGTCACTCTTATGGTAAACTACACTTTTGAAAATTAAAATAAAGCGGGTAGGCGCAGGGCGGAAAATACCTCTCATAGGATATTAAATATATCTCTACTGAAGAACTATTAAAGTGAGAGTCTTCAGAGGTGGTTAAAGCAGTGTAGCAAAGCGCACCGGGTAAAGCTAGTATGTATATAAAAATGAAAAATGTTTGTATGTTTGTTTGTTGGCTTATAGACTCCTAAACTACTGAACCGATTTTCCTGAAATTTGTACAGTCAAATCATGAAAGCCCTAAAAATAAAATAGGCTACTTATTTTTTCGATAGGGGCAGGGGAATTGGTACCCCCCATTGGATGCCAATATTAAATATCGCATATCTTAAGAGCCGCTGCACGCATTTTGTTGAACTTTTGATAGTAGGATCTTGTGAACCCCAAAATGGAAATAAAATAGGACGCCAATATTTAATATCGCTTATCTTAAGAACTGTTGTAGTGAGAATGTTCAAACTTTGTAAAAGTCACTCTTATGGTATACTACACTATTGAAAATAAAAATAAAGCGGGTAGGCGCAGGGGGAAATACCTCCCATAGGATGCATATACTAAATATCTCTCAACTGAAGAAGTGGTTAGAGCAGTGTAGCGAAGCGCACGGGTTAAGCTAGTTATTTGATAAAAATGATTTTTTCACAGAGTTTTTTTTTAACTTTTTTTTCTATCTCATCTCGACTTAAGATGTTTTGGCAAAATGCCACAGATATGTATACATACATATATATCTTATAGATATATGTATAAGAACGTTGTTTAATAAAGTAAAAAGTGTGATGGTTGCTTTCACTCGCAGGGGCGGTTGGTAAACGCATTGTTTAATTTACTACAATGTTTTTTTTTTGTTTACTGTGCATTGTTTTCGTTTTTTTTTTAGTAAGAAATTAAATTATAAAAAATAAATATGTAACTTTACAAACAAAATTTTTTTACACGTACAAAGCCAACAAAACATTTTTAGTTTAGTTTTTTTATTGTTTATATTTTTTAATATTTTTTTTCTCATACATATTCTTCTATACATACCTATTTGTACATAATAAAGTCACAAGGTCGTTAGTTTAGTTAAGAAAATACCTATAAAAGAAAAGATTTTGCAAAAAAACAAAGACAAACAAAGGCAAATACATACTGCAAAAAAAAAACAAATAAAAAAACAATTGGCGGCATAACAAATAAGAAAAAGAGTTACCATATGAAATGAAAGAAAACTTGTGGAAATTTTTAATAAAAAAACCGCAACACCCACGTTTTTTTTAATTAATAAAACAATTATAAATTCTTAAAAGAACAAAACAAAGCTTAAGGTTTTCACAGTAATAAATTTTAATTTAATACCTAAATAATAATAATAAACCTGTCAGCATATCAATCATAATTTTATTATAGAAAAATTCAAGAAAAAAAACAAGAAAGAAGGAAAATAGAAAAATCAACAGGAACAAAGTATAAGAACAACAAATTGTATGCATGTAAACAATAACAACAGCAACAAAAAACAAACAAACAACAATCGCAGACATTTGTCTGGATAAAACTAACAAGAACCTCGAAAAAAAAACAATGAAGAAGAAAAAAGTACTAAGCACAAAAATTGCAGACACTTTATATTTTAAGGAGTACAAGGAAAAAAAAACCCGAAATGTTAAAAAATTTCGTGTATACAAATTGTTTTTCTTTTTTTTCAGCTAGAATTATGAACGAAAATAAAAAAATGCCAAAATTGCAAGAAATGCATGTAAAGTAAAACAATAAAGTTAATGAACTTAAGTTTTTTTTTTTTTTAAGTAAAAAGAAGAAAAAATATATAATAAAAAGTTTTTTGAACTACAAAATTCAAGTTCTCTCAATATCGAAATGTCAAAGTCCGACATTCTTTAGCAGAAACAGTTTCTGAGATACAAAAAAGATTTAAATTTAAACTTAATACCTACCTAGGCGAACTTTATTATATTAGAAACCTAATGAGATACATTTGTTAAAGAAAGGTATAAGAAAAATTTTTTAGAGAAGAACTGAATAAGATTATAATTTTTCTATAAAAAAAAGAATAGATAAAAAAATCATTTAATACCAAAACCTTAATTAAATACACATTTTTTCCATACACTTGTTTATAATTAAACTAGTTTTAAAAAAATATTTTTCAACAACAGTATGATGGAATTTTTGTTAAAAAATTTTATTTTTAAAACTTATGTGTGGTTTATAGAACACAAGTGCAAAACTCGTACGTTTAATTTATTTTTCTCAAAAAGAATATATAATATATTATATATATTCTTTTATAAATTGTCTATAGTAAAATCTATAGAAGATAAAATTTTTAACAGAAAATACATTATTTTATAGAAAAGTTTAATTTTTTCTAGAGAATAAATCCATTACAAACACATTTTTCCCTCGACAAATCTATACAAGATACTTTTTTCTATAGCGAAATCTATATAAGATACATTTTTCTATAGACAAATCTTTAAAAAGATAAATTTTTCTATACAAAAATCTATTCAAAATACATTTTTCTATACAAAAATCTATTCAAAATACATTTTTCTATAGACAAATCTATACAAGATACATTTTTCTATAGAAAAATCCATACAAGATAAATTTTTCTATAGAAAAATCCATACAAGATAAATTTTTCTATAGAAAAATCCATACAAGATAAATTTTTCTATGGAAAAATCCATACAAGATAAATTTTTCTATAGAAAAATCTATACAAGATAAATTTTTCTATAGAACAATCTATACAAGATACATTTTTTATAGAAAAATCTTACAAGATACATTTTTCTACGGAAAAATCTAAACAAGATACATTTTTCTATAGTAAAATCTATACAAGAAACATTTTTCTATAAACAAATCTATACAAGACAAATTTTTCTAAAGAAAACTCTATACAATATACATTTTTCTATAAAAAAAAAAAATATATAAGATACATTTTTTATAGAAAAATCTAACAAGATAGATTTTTCTGTATAAATATCTTAACAATATACATTTGTCTATAGACAAATCTATACAAGCTACATTTTTCTATAGACAAATCTATACAAGCTACATTTTTCTATAGACAAATCTATACAAGATACATTTTTCTATAGAAAAATCGATACAAGATAAATTTTTCTATAGAAAAATCTATACAAGATAAATTTTTCTATAGAAAAATCTATACAAGATAAATTTTTCTATAGAAAAATCTATACAAGATAAATTTTTCTATAGAAAAATCTATACAAGATAAATTTTTCTATAGACAAATCTATCAAGATACATTTTTCTATAGAAAACACTATACAAGATACATTTTTCTATAGAAAAATCTATGTAAGATAAATTTGTCTATAGAAAAGTCTATAAAGACACATTTTTCTATAGAAAAATCTTTACAAGATACATGTTTCTATAGAAAAATCTATACAAGATACATTTTTCTACAGAAAAATCTATACAAGATACATTTTTCTACAGAAAATTCTATATAAGATAAACTTTTTTTTTTTATACGGGAAACATTTTTCTATATATAAGATAGGTAAATTTTTCTATAGAAAAATCTATACAAGATACATTTTTCTATAGAAAAATCTATGTAAGATAAATTTGTCTATAGAAAAGTCTATAAAGACACATTTTTCTATAGAAAAATCTTTACAAGATACATGTTTCTATAGAAAAATCTATACAAGATACATTTTTCTACAGAAAAATCTATACAAGATACATTATTTTATGGAAAAATCTATACAAGATACATTTTCTTATAGAAAAATCTATAAGAGATGCAATTTTCTTTTAAAAAAATAAGTAACTTAAACGACGGTAATAATGAAAATCTCACTTAAATCAATTATTGTTATTTAGTGAAATATTAAATGAACATTTTAATTTGTTTATATGTATCACAACATTAAAATTTTGTTTGGTAAAATATATTTCCGGTACAAAAATCGAAACATAAACTGACAGACACATATTAATCAAGTAAATAAAAATTTGCACCTGCTTTTTCTATTAGACCGAGACGGTACAATTCAAAAGAATTAAGCAAACTTAAGTTGAAAAATAATATAAAAAATGAAGTGCCAAAATTTACAAACATTTCTTAACTCAAGTAATAAAAACACAAAAACCATAAAGAATCTGAAAAATACCAATAACAAAATTTACACACACACACAAAGAGGAAAAGTGTTTTTATTTTTTTTCTTTTATCTACGTTTCTATTGAAATGAGGTTGAATTGAGGTGAACTAATTAAAAAAAAAATCAGCAACAACGTAGAAATACACATAAAAAGAACAACAAAGGAAAACTCTCTTGAAATGTATTTTGGCGTTTTGTATGTTATTGCGTGTTGAGAATTCTGATGAGCGTTTTCAACAAACATCGAGTACAAAGAGTTGTATTTTATACAATACGAGGGGAAATTACGTATGTATATAAAATGTTAGCAAAGAGTACTGCCTTTGAATTTGAAAATAACTCTTACACTCATTTACAGTCGAATGACTGATGAAAAATATAAAACAAATTTGAAATCAAAATTGCTTCGACTACCTAAATTAGCACCAAACGTCAAATATCTGCTTTGAGTGCAATCATGGTTGCCAGATTTGACGGTTTTGAGGTTCAACAATTGCCCACTGGTGATGTATTGGCTATTTTTTTCGGCGTTGATTTTATACATTACTCTCGTTTTGTTCATGTCATTTAGCGCTTCGGATTCTCAAAATAGATCTGTGATGCTGCTAAAAACAATCCTTTATGTAACGAATATTTTTGCAAAAAATCTGAAGTTTTATACAAAAAAAAAAATGTTGGCAACTTATAATAATCAAGAACTTGTTTTAGGTCCAATATTTTATATCAATTTGATATACATACATATTTCTCGATATTTAAGAAAAACGATTTTTATTGCAATTTTATTAGATTAATCCAGCAATAATGAGTATAGTTCCATTAAGAATATTTTGGCTTGTTAACGTTCACTTTTTCTAATAAATAGTATCAAAGAAAATATTTAAGTCCGGTGAAAGTGGAAGCCATTTAAATTCGCTTGAGCGTATAATATAACCTTAGCCAAATTTGTCCCTTACCAATGCCATTGAGGTACTAGCATTATAAGCTGCAGCTCCATCTTGTTTAAACCACAGTCTTGGATGGTTGCATAAAAAACAATTATAGCAGTTATACAAAATTCAACCACATACATAGCTCATTCTGCGCCACCCTGTAAAAAGGTTGTGGTAGATTTTGAATTTTCTCATGTAAGCACCCTTCTAAATATGAATATAATTACATACCTACTTTATCCGTGCTAGATTAAGGCAGTTGATCTTATGCTTACCTTAATCCATAGTGAATTTAACATATAGATATTCGTTTACCTTAGAGAATGAAAGTTACCCATATATATTGTAGTTTAATTTAGATATTCTGCTTCTTAATGCTAAGTAGAGCTGTATTAACCTTTCAATTTGAATAAGATCCCATGTTTTTAGATAAGATTATCAACATTTTTTAACGACTACACTTAACAATTCAAAAGCACCTGGTTCTTAATGATTATTAAGAACCAGGTGCGTTCGATTAGAAGGGCTGTAGCCCACAAAGTTTACTTTCCGTCACGAGATCGGATACTTCCCTAGTTTTACAGGTTATGTCTTCAAGATTTTGACCCGTTCTTGCTCTCAATTTATAGTTAATCTGATATGTGCTAGTTTAACAGTGAAATAATGCTTTCAATTCTCCTATGAAATTTGGTAGTTTGAATAAAATTAAAAATGTCTTAATTTCTCGCATATGTTAAAAGCAACGCTAACGATTTAAATCAACGTCAAAGCAAAATATTCATTATGTCTTTCTATGAGAAGGATGTTGTTAAACATATATATATTTGGTGTATACGATCACCATCTATTCACATACATATGTACCAGCGTTGCCATTTTGGTGCCTTTCGGGTATTTTTTGGTGCTTTTTTGCTTATGCAATACCCGAAATTTTGTTAAACACCCGTTTTTGAAAAGCGGGTATTTATAGTGCTTTTAACAATTTCTCAAAGTGCTTTTAAGTGCCTTTTACAATATTTACTTTTTTTTGTACCATTTTTTAAAACTTCGATTTTATTGAGGATGATTAAGATGAGATTTGCTATTTGGGGTACAATTTCGGGAAGGCCTGTAAAGATTTTAAGATTTCAAATGATAAAAAAAGTGTTATAAGAGACTTTTGCATTCCTTTTTCCAAAAACTTTATTTACGAGGTTAGAGCTAGGCTTTCTAGCAATTTGGAAACTTTAGGAAACGTTGCACTTTTTAGCGTTGGCAACATATTTAGTAATCGTAATAAAAACAATGAATTTTGGTAAACATTTTTTGAAAGATGTAGATACTGTTTCAAAAATAGAAAATGGCTTAGAAAATATTAGGAATTGTTTAAAAACATGTTTAAAAACATATTTAAGTGGCGAATAAAGCTACAAAGTAATGAATTCTTGAAGTCATTAAAAGTAGGATTGTAAGTAAAGTTTTTGCTGGGATACTGTTTCAAAAATAGAAAATGGCTTAGAAAATATTAGGAATTGTTTAAAAACATGCAGTCCGAAATAAAAAAAAAACGCAAAGACTTTATAAACAAAAAAAAAAAAGCCGTAGCTTGGTATTAGCAAAGTGTTAAATAAATTAAAATCAGCTGATCAGCTTTTATAACGAACGTTGTGTAACCTACCATTTTTCATGCGCTTTTGTATTACTTTAAAAAACGGTTTTATGGCCAATTCAAACTCAGCTGATTATGATCCAAATGATTTGGCTGATATTATTTTTATTGAAGATTGAAAAATTTGTATATACCAATGTAAATATATTTATGATTTAATCTTAAATGAAAATGGGCCACATCAACGCCGTCGCCTTTGTTTTAAATTTTGGAGTTATATAATATTCGGCACAGCGGAATGCAACTTGTTTTGTGTTTCATTAAATTGTAAAAATGGCTTAGTGCTTTTTTACGCTTTTTTTTGTTCGAAATAGTGCTTTTAAGTGCTTTTTTAAAATTTTAAAGTGATTTTTGCTCTCAAAAAGTTGGCATCACTGATATGTACATATACGAAGTTATCTTGGCGTTTATCTCAAACTATTTTTTTGGGAAATTAAATCTTAACAATTTTAAACTTATGTAATGGAATACGAATTTACAACATCAACTTTGGGGAATCAGTCAGAATGGGGGTTCCATAGCTGATAGGGATCTGGGGACTGCTCAGACTGATAGGTCCGCTAAATTTACCACAGGAAACATACTTTTCTCATTTTTTTTTGTTTTGTGATATACGTCAAGATAACTTCCGCACGACGATATGTTTACACAACATTATAAAAGCAAAATGCTGCAAAAATTAAACGTATTACGCTCTATCTAAAACAATTAAAGATAAAGAACTGATGTTGAACACAAAAATGTAGAATAAGAGGCAAGACTCGATAAAAATGAATGGCAATCGCAATAACACTTTAATTAAATAAAGAGAGTAACACAACCAACAATGTTTATTTTATTAAAACCTACAATAAGCCGATTTTTCATGCAGTTTAGGTGTTTTTTTTTGCATCTGATTGTGACTCTAATTTGAAACTGAATGTTTTTAGGAAATCCAAAGCACAAATTGGCTAATTTAGGACAAGGACAGCAAAAATAAATAAACGCCTAAGCAATTAAATAATCCAACCGCAGATGGGAAGATTAATTTCACACGTCTTATATTTCATACTTTTATTAGTATGACTGTGAAAGTACGGGTTACCTTAATTTGGATTGATACAGCCTCAAATACCCAAAAAAAGTTGATAAGAACTCTATTGAATGGGGATACATACATATAGGTATATGGGTAATTCCAAAGTGTTGAACGTGACAGTCGTACGCATCAAAAATGCAATAACATTTTAAGCAGCAAATATTTTTACGTTTTCTTAACCCTTAAATTATAGCACTAAGAAAGCACTGTTATCTATGCTAAAGTTTATGGAGCGCGCGATTCTAGGTCAAAGATAATGGCAAAAGAAGTAGCGGTTCGAACGTGAAAAAAACAGAAGTAGTTTTTTTGGCCATGTATAAAAAGGCGTAATTCAGCGAAACCTGGCACAATTTTTTAGTCAAACTACTTTCAGAATTTTACGTAGCAATGTAACATTAAAATGTCTTGGTTTGATTCCAAAATCATTTGTATTTTCTTTTTTTTAAGCCAAAATCTGGGTCGATACGTGACATTTCGAACGTGAAATTTTTTCCGTAATAATTTAACTAAATAATGATCAAAATAGTATAAAAATTTACCGTTAATCCGAATAAGATACTTCTCTTTGAACTCTTCCTTAGATTACAGACCATGTAAGAAAATTTGTTTGGCATAATTTTTATCAAATACCACCTCTTTAAAGAAAGATAAATATTAAAGAAAACATACAATAAAACCTTCTCACATATAAGAAATTACGTTTGCACAACATTGCAGTCTGATTGTTCATCTAAGTGAACAAATTTATGGGTAAATTTATAAAATTAGTAAAATGTAAATATTTCTCTACAACAATATCGTAAAATAATCAGCTTTTAATAACTTTTAAATTTTCGGCCACGGTGGACCTTTTGACGGAAATGCCCATATGTATTTATTTAAAACCACTGTGCAGAAGTATATTTTTTAAATTGCGCTTATGTTATTTTAAAATTTTAGTGTTTTTGTTAACATTTTTTTCTAATTCAACATTGAGCTAGACAGATAGAAATCCAACACAAAATGGTGAGTAAGTTGATAAAACGAACTAGAGAACGAAAAAGAGGAAGAAAAAAGAGATTAAAAAAAGGTGGATTAAAAAATTCAGGAAAAGAATGAAATAAAATAAAAAGCAAATAAACTTGTTTGTGTTGGATTTATTTTTTTTTTTCTCTGTTTTTATACAAAAGCCAATTTATTAAAGAAAAATAAATCGAATGGACTAAAAAAAAAATTGAACAAAATAAGCCACAAACGAATGGAAAACTTAAAAGAGATACTACTCTATCATTCGACAGAAATAACAAAACAACATTAAAACAAGTAAGAATTTATGGCCGGTCAAGCACGACCATATAATACCCTACACCACAGTAGGTAGATACATAAAAATAAATTTTTGCGGATATACTCTATATGGGACGCATAGGCAATCATGGAACCGCCAGAACAATATTATGTTATGAGGTTAAGACTCATGTTAAAGTTCTTTGTGCCAAATATTATTTAGATATCTTTATCTAGGTAGGTATATGAGATTTTTTGCTTTTAAGTGATTTTAGGAAGGGGGTTGAGGTGGGACCTACACGGAAGGTTTGGCATTAAAGCTATTTTTGAGAGTAATATTTGAGTGGGAGTTTTGGTCAAATATAAACCGATTTCAATAAAATTTGGTTAAATGATTAACATTGCAGTCTAGAACGTTTAGAAGAAATATAATCTACATACCAACATCATAATATGGTTAATGGGCACAAAGACTCTATTCCGGATAGAGGCTTGTATGTGAGCTGTGGGAAACAATAAACCATTTATCACCATTAATAAAAGGCTTGGTCCTTGTTACAATTTGAACCTATGTACATATATACCAAAGTTCATCAAATTATATAATGTAAATTTTCGACTTGTGCTTTGCGTACAAGGTTTACATAGACAGCCAGCCAGACAGATGGACCTCGTTAGCTCGACTCAGAAAGTGAACTGAGGTGAGTCTAGGATCAATATTTTAAGATTTTACAAACATCAGCAAAAACTCATAATACCCTCTCCACTATTGTGGTGTGGGTATAATAAAGAAACTGAAAACACCAAAACAACAATGAAAAACAAAATAAAATAAACAGACAAGGCAAACTGGTTCATAATATCAGCAGCAGCACAAACTGACTCACTCACTCATTTTAACAAAAACAGACAGACTTAAAAAAAAACCAAAGATAAAAAGTATTGAAATACCTTTAAAAACAACAACAAAATAATATACTTCATACATACATACTACACTGGCAAGCAACAGTGGAAACGTGGTTACCACTTAAGATATCGAAGTGCAGTAAAACACATCAAATATAATACAACCTAATCGGGATTTTATAACTAAAGAGAGTATAATCTTATGCTTATATATAATCTTATGCTTAAACCAAAAGAAATTCAGAAATATTTAAAGATAACAATAAAATAAATACAATTTCATTTAAAAATCCAAAATTACTACTTTTGCACGTTTAAGGAAAGTTTTAAGTACTTTGTTCAAAGTAATTTTGCTTTAATAGCGCTTTTGGTGCGCCTTGGCATACTTTTATAGTTTTTGATTGTTTGCTGTCGTATTGCGCAAGTTGTTTCTTCAAAAAAGCCCATCCATTTTCAATCCGGTTAAGATCGTGGCTTTGGGCTGGCCATTTCATTGTTTGAAATTGTTGCTTTTTAGCCAATCCTAAAAATCTTGACAGTATGTTTTGGATTGCCGTTCTGTTGAAAATTTCTTTTACTGGGTATGCGCTTCTGTCCACAAAATCGGGTAAATTATCTTCTAAGATCCGAAGGTAATCATTATGACATCGATTTTTACTAATGGACCGAGGTTCTACAAAGTGAAACTGGCCCAAACCATCAAGCTTCATGTTTCATCGTTTCTTTTAATTAATGCTTTTTTAAAGTTTCGTAAGGGAGTTGCCAGTAGTACTCTTTCTATCTGAATGAAAACAGTTAATTTTGGTTTCATCCGACCATATTACCTGTTCTAGTCTCCAATTGTTGACCTCTTTGCGGAACTTTTAACGCACCTTGACATTTGTATCTGATAGTGCTAGTTTTTTTGCTTAATAGCTGCAAACAGACCAATTTTTTAAAAGTATTGCGTGCTGTCCACTCACTAACTGGCTATTTTGGCGTCTGCAGCCTGTTTAGGTGATTTGCTCGATCATCCCTCTGGGTAAGCAAACTTGTTAGTTATTTTATGTTTCCTTATATTTTTCTTTTTGATACTTAAAGCACAGTTCCGTAGCCAATTCCTAATATTTTAGCAATATTACGAGCTGAAAAATAGTTTTTTGGTCATTTCAACAATTTGATTTTCTAAACCAAATTTACAGTAAAAGCGTTCGCGGTTGCCGTACCTATTATTATATTTTTTTTAATGATTCTTAAAGCAACACAAACAACGGAATAAAACAATAAGCATTTTCTTATTTTTTATGTTGCCAGATTGAAGAAGTTAGAACCGGTAAAAGTGGATGCATCGACTATTTTCACCAAATTAACGAAATCTTAAGCTTGAGGTCCACACCACGCGTTAAACGCATTTTCGCTGTCTACGCAGCTGTCAAAAAAGTAGAATCTGTGTAGTTATATGTAACAAGTTACATGCACAAAGGATGTATTGAGGCGTTGAATGCGAAAAGTAGGTCCGAACAAATCAACTGGTTTCGACAAATAAAATTTAATTTTTACTTGTGGTGATGCCGCATAAAAAGCGTTGCATGTAACTTGAATTATAGAACGCATGGAAGGTATAAAAATCATGGAATGCGTAGAGGCGAAAACGCGTGATGTGGACCTCCAGCTTTAGGGTTTACTTTTAAATTAAAAAAGTCTTTATACACCATATAAAAAAAATTTCGTCGTAAATAGTTAATGCAGAAAACCGGTTGACTTTTAAATTTTCTATTAGTTTTTAACCAAAATTTGATAGGCATACTCAGTGATGTTAGATGTTTTTTTCGAATTATCGTCAAAGTTAAAAAAAAAAAAATCGTCATAATCGTCATTAGTTTTGAAAAAAATCGTTTTTTTATCAACACGGAATAAGCACTCTATTAAAACATAAAAAATATTAAGTATAAAATCATACAAAACCAAAAAATACAGAATTTTTAATACTTAAGACGATTTGGTGGGGCTTTGATATTGCTCTCCGGAAATTTTCGTCAAACACTTCCCGTCATCCCCAAATCTTCTGCTGCGGATGAACTTAACGCGCGCCTGAAATCGTCGTCTTTGTGGAGGCATGTCCAGAAGTTGCAATTGACCACAAGCATGAGAGTCGCGTTGCAGAACGACCCATCGGCTGCTTAATTCTCGAGACAACTACTAGAGCTTGGCAACGGCCAAATTCCTGTTGATGTTTCGAATGGATTGATATCGTTCCCTGAAAGTTTTTGTGAATTCACATCGTCCAAGGAGGAACTCGTCAGCAAAGTGTTCCTCGGCATTGCACAAAATCAGAAAAATCTCGATTGGATTGGTGAACGGGCAATACTAGCAGCGAAGAATAAGGACGTCGATAGCTTAAACTTAATTATTCAAAGTCGAATCGCAGGACAACTGCACAGAAAGAAAAACACTCCGGATAAATTAATCTTTTTATACTTACTTCAATCACGAATCGTACTTAACAATTCAAGTACGATTAACACTAAAACGTACTTAAATCAATCCTAAATGGGATTACTTTAAAAAATCAATCCCGATATTTATTGAAATAAGTATAAAATGCTTAAATCAAGTACAAAATAGATTAAACTTTTTGTTGAAAGTGCCACTCTGAGAGTAAAATTACAAAATGAGGGTTTTATCCAGTGATGCCAACTTAGTGCTTTTGGCACTATTTATGGTGCTTTTTAATGCCTCAAAACGCCAAAATTTTATCCATAGTGCCAAAACAAGAAAAAGCACTAACTTGGTGCTTTTTCAATTTTTCGTTAGTGCCTTTAGTGCTTTTTACAATTTTTATTTTTTCTCTATCATTTTTTAAAACTACGATTATATAGAGGGTGATTGAGTTAAACTTTGCTATTTGGGGTACAATTTTGAGAAGGCTTGTAAAGATTTTAATATTTCAAATGGTAAAAAAGTGATAAATATGGCCAGTTTAAACTCCAAATGATTTGGATGATATTATTAATAATAACACATTAAAAAATGTTTATATACAAATATAATTTGAATTTTGGAGGTATATAATATTCGGCACAGCCGAATGCAACTTGTTTTGTGTTTAATTAAATTGTAAAAATGGCTTAGTGCTTTTTTACGCTTGTTTTTGCTCGTAATAGTGCTTTTTTCGGTGCTTTTTTTAAATTTTAAAGTGCTTTTTGCTCTCAAAAAGTTGGCATCACTGGTTTTATCTCATAAAACTTATTAGTCTCATCTCTCAGCATTGCATTTTTTTATGCGTGCTTACATGTGTGTTTTTCAAAATTTGTTGTATAATTATTTTGTTTGCAGTAACAACAAAAACAACAGAACAAGAAGAAAAACATATACATATGTATATATGTATGTATTATTTTTATGTTTAACCCTCCGGCTTACGCATGCTTTGATTATCTATACACATTAAACAAAGGTCCGGCCAGACTCATGTGTACCACGAACGGTTAAAAAGTAAATTTGAAATTTGCGTCTCATTTAGTTTATATTTTTAGTTAAATATGTACATAAGGTTTTTAAAGTAAAAACCATATCGGGCATGATGTTGGTGTTTTATCATTCTTTAATGTATAAAACGGGTAAGTAAATCAATCATAATAATTTTTTCTGTCTAATCTCTTTTTTGGTTTTTTCAAGAAGAAATTGGAGATAAAATCAACTTTATAATACTTGAATCAAGCGCATTTTGAGATTAATTCAATCTTAATTTTACTTAAATCAATCTCATTTTCGGATTACTTTAAGTACGAAATCGCGATTGAATATGGATAAATTAAGTATTTTAGGATTGAAAATCCGTACTTGAATCAATCTTTCTGTACTTGATTCAAGAAAATCCGTACTCACCGTACTATCAATACCGCTTCGGATTGATTTGAGTACGTTTGGATTGATTTTTTTTGAGTGTGCATACGTACAAATCTGTTGACTGCGTGACCGACGAAAATAAACCGACCAGCTACCCGTCGGAATTTTTGAACTCGCTTGATGTACCAGGAACTCCGCCGCATAATTTATAGCTGAAGGTGGTATCGATCATTATCACGTTTCGGAATCTCAATCCTCCAAAAATGTGCAACGGTACGCGGTTGTCCGTAAAATAGCTAATGAACAATGTGATTCAGGCGACAATCATCAAGGGCAAATTCAAAGGAGAGGAAGTCCTTATCCAACGAATTCCTATTATTACAACTGACCTTCCATTCCAATTCAAGCGGATTCAGTTCCCCGTTCGATTGGCATTTGCAATGACAAACAATAAATCGCAAAGCCACTCACTAGAAGTCTGCGGGATTAATATCAAATTTCCCTGTTTTTCGCACGGGCAGCTGTACGTTGCATGTTCGCGTGTTGGGAAACCGTCTTCGTTATTTGTTTTTGCACCGGAAAACAAATCGAAAAACATTGTTCATCAAATCGCTCTCTACTGATTCCATTCAAATAAATCACATTGAAAATTTAAATATTTGTATTGTATTATTACTCTAAAGTTTGTCTGAAGGCTTAAAATTGGGACCGCTAGTATAAATATATATTCGCCTCTACACACATATGGAGGGCTCAGAGCTGAAGCGAACCAAGTCAAAAAAGAAAATTCGAAAATATATTGAGTTTGAGTAAGTAAATTGACATTACTTACTGGAGCCACTGACTTGAGTTTATTACCGTTACCTTAGGAACGAAACTGTTTTTGATTTACCCCATTACAGAACTGCATTGAGCTAAATTTTGCGGAGATTTTCGCACCAGATTTGAAATACATATACGTGATATATTTTATGACTTGGTTCGGTTCAGCTCTGAGCCCTCCATATACAAACTAAGAAAAAACTTTACCTGCCAGATTGAAGTGTTTAAAATTGATGCCAGATAAAAGTTTAAAATAAATTTATGGACGGGATTAAATCGTCAAAACCTTAGTGACTCTACATTAAAAATCGTCAATCGTCATTTTGGTAAATTCATCGAAAAAAATCATCAAAATGACGTAAAATCGTCACATCTAACATCCCTGGGCATACTATATCCACAATTGCTCGGCAGTGTAGATATTTTTGATTGCAACAAAAATATAAAGAAAATAAACAAAAAATAAATGCAAAATATTTAGAAGAGACATGCACATATACGAGGAATAATAACAAGAAAAACATCAACAAAGCGAGAATTTAGATGCATATAAAAAAAAACAACTTCCTCAGAAGTAAACTAGGAATGCCAACATGCAAACATACAAACAAATAAAATTTATCAAGAACAGAACCAAATACAATACACCAACAACAAAGTATAATCCTTCCATTTATTGTACGGGTGTGTTCAAACAAAAAAAAAAGTTTCAAATTCTATTTCAAATTTTTCTATTTCTTCCTTCTCAAAATTAATGGATGACTACGACACGTAAAAAAGCAACAAAAACTACAAACTACACCAACAATAATAAAGATATTACATATTAAACACATGAGTCCAATAGACAAAAGAACGTTTGAACAGACGAAACGACTGACTGACACATACTCGCACATGCAGACAAAGCGAATAGACGACAGACAGACAGTGTTCATGTTTAAAATCCATTACACACCAGCCAGCATCTATGAGAACACCTCACCACTATACCAGCAACTACCCTCACTTCCACTAAGCGTTGCCATATTGCACTGTGGGGCAGAATCAATCGAAGGTGTGTTTTAGGGGTTTTTAAAGCATGCAACATTTTTTTGTTTATCGACTTTAGGAGTTTGGGATTCCAAGAAATTTTGTTTTGGGAATTTCTTTGCAAGATTTTGTGGCATGAAATTTACATATATGTACTTAAATTATACTCATTACCTATAATTAAAACATTTTATAAATAAATTTAGTTTAATTTCTTCGACCTAATAAGTGATCACAAGTCAAACTAAGCAAAAGGCGTAACTTACACTTCGTCTCATGTAGATTTAAGTTATACAGGGTAGGCCATAAGTCACTGAAGATTGTAGTTTGAATATAATTTTTTTTTTTTTTTTTTTTTTGTAATGTTTTCTTTTCTTATTTTTCAGTATTAGAAACAACGTTTGGGAGATACTGTAGCCATGTATACGATTGAGGAATGAGCAAAAATTGTTGAGATTTATTTCGCTAGTCAAAATTCAACAATTCAAACCCAACACCAGAAATGAAGCATCAGGAAATCTAGTACGCAATCTAGTCGCTCGTTTTCAGCTATTGGGGTCTGTTAGTGACTTATTTCTGGGAAGAAGCCCGCTTGAAGCACGAAGCTAAAATAATATCTAACGAGTTCGAGAGAGCGTAAATGAGAATCCTGAAACATCGACTCGCAAACGTGGCACTCTGCTTTAAATGAAAGAACTCTACTGCGAAGAATGAAAAAGAAAATTGTTACTGTTTCCTTGCATGATATAAATGGAACATAAAATTTTGCCCCAAGACTTTCAACCTGCTTAAGATTTTGAGAAAAATTTATCGAATTATTAACAGATGTTCAGTGACTTTTGGCCTATCCTGTATTATACTCAGAGTCACCAAAAAATATATGTGAAACAAAAAAAAAATTCAGTTTGTGTATAAATAATTTTATCAACCTTTTTATCAAAAAGTAATTTCAATTTTTGGGAATACAAAATTTTAATTTCAAAAGATTTTGCTATTCGTGCTTAATTCCCAGTTTTTATTCTTGACAAAAACACTTGAAATTTATTGTTGATGGGATAAGCTATTCCTATGCATTTCACTGGTTGCTTAGGCCAGATCATCCGGAAACTTCATCCATAAAGATTTTAGAAAAACTAAAGATATTAAACCAAATAAAACTGTTAAACGTATAAGAATTATAGCAACAGTTCTACTTGTAATAATATCAAAGCTTAAACAAAACACATCAACAATAAACAACAGTGGGTTTATCTCATCTTACATTCCCCACTACAATTAGTTGAAATTCTCTCAACATTAATTGTAGTTGTAAGTAGGTTAAGAAAAACAAAATAAAAACAACAACAACTTACAAAAGATGTTGTCAATTAAGTGTTTTTTAGGCCGTGCACTTGCCTGCTTTTTATCAAAAAGTAATTTCAATTTTTGGGAATACAAAATTTTAATTTCAAAAGATTTTGCTATTCGTGCTTAATTCCCAGTTTTAATTCTTGACAGGCAGGCAAGTGCACGGCCTAAAAAACACTTAATTGACAACATCTTTTGTAAGTTGTTGTTGTTTTTATTTTATCAACAATAAAAGTTTTAATCAATAGAGATTATTATTTTCCTTGGTTTTTTTAAAAATGTGAAAAAGTGATTATTCAGGTATGTGATGAAAATCGACCGATTTCAAAACGAACGTTTTTAAGACGTGTGAAGAATTTCGAGGTATTTTAAAATCCATTTCTGAATTAAAGTCTTAAATTTTCTTTCAGAATACACTTCAGTTAACGTATATAATATAAAATGTAAAAAAATAAGGACTGATAATAAAAGGAATATCTATTTAAAATCCATTTTAAAAGATACTTAAAAAGAACTATTCTGTTTCAAATCGTTTTGTTTTTAAACTTTTTTAAAAATTCAATATTTCCTAAAACAAACTAAAAAATAAATAAATAAAGCTTTAAAGAAAAGTTTTCCTAGCAAACATAAAATTTAGGCCCCTTTTCACAACTTACCGATAGCTAAAGGTAGGATTTTATCGGACGTAGGAAACGTGTTCCATTATTGCAACTTTCATTTTACCTACCAGGTAGGATGGACCTTAATTTACTTTATCGCTAACTTTTGGTTAAAGTAAAGTTTTAATAATGGAACAGTTTTTATAAGGCCGTTTAAAGTCTACTTTAAGCTATCGGTAAGTTGTGAAAACGGGCCAAAGAGTTTTTGGTAACGAAAAATTACATTTATGTCGATTTGTTTAAATTTTTTTTCTAAAAAAAAATATATGGGCATTTCCTGGGGTCACGAACGTACGTTCGTACGCTTTTGATGTACAAGTAATATAGAAAACAAAACTTTTCCTAGAATTTGTTTGCGATCCGATAGCGTTTGGGTAGCTCTATGTTAAGTACAAAAGATGGATTTCATCGAGTTTAGGTTTTCATAATAAGAGTTATAAACGTGTGGTCACGAACATACGCAAAATAGAAGTCAACTTCGGCTGACAGTAGTGAAATGTAAATAATCTGCGTAATGAAACGGAATTTTCAAAAGTGATGATTTATTTTAAACGTGTATTAATGTAGGGGTCCATCCAGTATTTACAAAATAAAATATCTCTCTTGGTTTTTATTCAATTGGCTTATGTACCGGTCGCGAACGTACGATTTTTCCATATGTTTTTTTATTATTATCACCATACATTTTACCATAAATGTCTTCAAATTTCCTTTACAACAAAACTTAATACTCCTTTTAAAATTGATTGTAATGGAGCGATTATGAAGAAAGAGTGTAAACAAAACATATTTTTTGCATGTAAAATAAGTTTATAAAAATGGCTTTAGAAGTAGAAAGTACAGGAAATTATAAAATTTTCCAGTTTCCAGCCCAATTTCCTCAAGTAAAACAGCTAAGATATGCTAGAAAACCATTATTTTATAAGATAATATACTTTTTTTCTAATAATAAATAATAAAATACGATGAGAATCAATATTTTATTTTTTCATCCTGGTAGACCATCTGGGGAAATGTCCATATATAAAAAGTCTTTTCAATTTGTCCTACACTTACAATTAAGAAAAGAAACAACATAAAGGAATTATTTCCTACTTCTGGCAACACTGATTGTTCTGCAGAATAGCAACTTTTAACTTATGTATACGAAAAATGTAACAGGAAACCAAGAAATTTACTTTTTGTCATAAGACACCGCACGTGCACAGGAGAGAATTTTTATTTAAATTATATCTCATCATGACTAGACACAAATTAAAAAAATGTGATATCTTTTAACTTGCTTTCTCATTGTAATAACAAAGTTAAAATCAGTGATGCCAACTTTTTGAGAGCAAAAAGCACTTTAAAATTTAAAAAAAGCACTAAAAAGCACTTTTTCGAACAAAAAAAAGCGTAAAAAGCACTAAGCCATTTTACAATTTAATTAAACACAAAACAAGTTGCATTCCGCTGTGCCGAATATAATATAGCTCCAAAAATTTAAAACAAAGGCGACGGAGTTGATGTAGAGCATTTTCATTTCAGATTACATCATAAATATATTTGTATATAAAAATTTTTAAATCTACAATAAAAATAATATCGTCATTTGGATCATTATCAGCTGAGTTTGAATTGGCCATAAAACAGTTTTAAAGTAATACAAAAGCTCATGAAAAATGCCAGGTTACACAACGTTCGTTATAAAAGCAATTGCTGTCAGCTGTTTTTAATTTATTTAACACTTTGCTAATAACAAGCTACGGCTCTTTTTTTTGGTTTTTAAAGTCTTTGCGTTTTTTTGTACGGTTTCCGACTGCATGTTTTTAAACAATTCCTAATATTTTCTAAGCTTGTTTCTATTTTTGAAACAGTATCTACAACTTTCAAAAAATGTTTACCATAACACATTGTTTTTATTACATAGCGTCTTCACCTGACAATTTTTTGCCATACCAAACGTCAAACTTCATATTAAAAAAACGCAGACAAAAATTTTCGAGTTTTTTAATATAGACTTTGACGTTTGGTATGACAAAAAATTGTCAGGTGAAGACGCTATGTTACGATTACTAAATATGTTGTCAACGCTTAAAAGTGCAACGTTTCGTAAAGTTTCCAAATTGCAAGAAAGCCTAGCTCTAACCTCGTAAATAAAGTTTTTGGTAAAACGAATGCAAGTCTCTTTTATAACTTTTTTATCATTTAAAATCTTAAAATCTTTACAGGCCTTCTCAAAATTGTACCCCAAATAGCAAAGTTCATCTTAATCATCCTCTATATAACCGTAGTTTTAAAAAATGGCAGAAAAAAAATAAAAATTGTAAAAAGCACTAAAGGCACTAACGAAAAATTGAAAAAACCAAGTTAGTGTTTTTTCTTAGTTTGGCACTATGGATAACATTTTGGCGTTTTGAGGCATCAAAAAGCACCATAAATAGTGCCAAAAGCACTTAGTTGGCATCACTGCTTAAAAGGCACTTAAAAGCACTGTGAGAAATTGTTAAAAGCACTATAAATAACCGCTTTTCAAAAACGGGTGTTTAACAAAATTTCGGGTATTGCATAAGCAAAAAAGCACCAAAAAATACCCGAAGGCACCAAAATGGCAACGATGGTTAAAATGTCTCTTGAGTTTTCGAAAAAATAATTTGTGGTAGTAAGCACCAGGGATGGAAATTGGAAATTTAAAAAAAATATAGTAACTTTATTTAAAAGTATCAACCCAGTATGTACTTTTTTACTTCCGGGAAATTTAAATATAACTTTTCTAAGAATTGCGATATTTTTGGGAATAGTTCTAGCTGTAAGCAATAAAATGTACTTAATCAAAAAAAAAAAACAAATGTACAGGTTGTCTGGTGGAAACTTTAAATTTTTAAATACGATTATTTCAAAAAGTATTAAACGGTACGGAGGGGGAGGTTGGCGCCGTTGGAATTATCGATTGTGCAGATTTGTCAGTCACGATATCCCAGTATTTCGAGTGAGCATCGCGCATTCGCTGTGGAGACATTTTTTAAAAGTAATGATTATTACGTAATTGCTCGTCGACAATTTTGTTCAAAGTTTGGTAGTCGGCGAATACGTGGTGGACCGAGTGTAAATTTAATTCGTTCGTGGGTGCAGAGATTCTGCACAACTGCTTCGTCTATTAATGTCCAACGGCCAGGCAGGGTTACCGTTGGAAATTTTCGAAAAGGGTCACAAAAAGTGGATTTTCCAAAAAAAGGGGTCAAAAAAAGGGTATTTCAATAAAAAAGGGGTCAAGTTTTTTAAAAGCAGTATTTTCCATTCGAATAAATAAAATAAGACCAAGTTTTTTATAAACAAGCAAATAATATTTATTTCAGGTAGGCAGTGCTTAAAAAAGTAAGTTTTTTATGGAATGCCCTTTCCTGTTTTTAACACCTGACCAAAAGTTTGTTCTTCATCATTATAACTAATTTTTTTGATACCTTTTATGTTATGTTCCGACATTTTCTTTTTTTTTTACCGATTTAGCGATTTCAAATAAATTTTAGGGATTGTTTCCAATTTTGCAATCATTCGCGAATATTAGTGCTGTTCAGGATTGAAGTTATTTTTCCTGTAAGTTTTCTGATGCTTTAATAAAGTTTTTACAATTTTTAATAAATACTCGACTTAGCTATCATACCTCTGTTACCAAATTTTTGAAAATTTCAGCAATTTTACCAATTTTTTTTCATTTCTGTTAGTTTAAGGGACTTTTAATCAATTTTATGGCGCTATCTATGCAAACTTTTTTGAGTTATAAAAATAGCCCCAATAATAAACCGAAGTCACCTATTTTACAAGGCAATCTTAACATTGTCGATTTAAAAGAGAGCGAAAAGTTCAATCCTTTATGCCATTATTAAGGGTGAATTTTTTATCATAAAACTTGCTTCTCTTAAAGATACCAACACATTTTTAAGAAACAAACACCTAATTGCATTTTTTTTAAATAAAATGTCACATTTTTTTTATCTTTTTTGAAAAGAAACCACCATAAGTTATTCAATAAATAAAAAAAATACTAAATTCGTTATGAGTTATGTTTGCTATTAGGGAAATTGTACTTTAATTTGTACTTTACTATTGAAAATCTAATTTAGAAGTCATAACAAATTTATTAACACAAACTTTTTACGAAAACTAACTACTTTTTAGGAATTTGCGTTCTATATTTTGGTATTAAATCTTCACTTGAAGTTCATTCCTCCATCTCCGCTTGTTTCCAAAACTTTTGTTTAGCACTAACGTTCAGCTGTGTTGACAAAAAAAACAAAATGTGAGTGATATTTCCAAAAAGTGTCAAAAAGTGGCACAAAATAGGTAAAAATGATACAAAAGTATAATTTAAAGAAAGGGTCATAAAAGGTATCAAGACCGTCGAAAAAGGGTCAAATTGATACTTTAGTATCACAACGGTAACGCTGCGACCAGGGCACAGTCGATCTTCAAAGACTCCCTAAAGCTGGGATCACACGATTGCCGCAATGCACCAATTTTCAAACTTTTGAGTATCCCAATCGTGTGGCTACACAACCAAATGGCTGATGTACCAATCGAGGAAAATATTGGGCTTATTTTTACCAATCAAATGCAACCCTGGTGCTGCAATCGTGTGACTGTTTGCTATGCAACCACGCGTCAAAAAAAAATAATAAAAATCCACCAATATTTAATGTGTTCTTGTGCGGCAATCAAACAACTCAATACGCGCCAATATTTTTAATAAATTTATTTTTTTGTGTTTCTTTTAGTAGGTAATAAAGATAAAATGTATGTATTTATTTATTATGCATTGAATTTTTTTTAATTATTGCTATTAACAAAATATGTATGTATGTTCACAAGCATATTTATGTAGCTGTTCAGTGCGAATATTTTTATTAAAGATAATTCTATGCAAACCTTAACATACAAAATTGTTGAACAGACTGTTAATTTTTGGAATTTCTTAAAAAATTTAAATACAACTATTCAATAAATTTTTTTTTAAGTATGATACAAATTTAATTTTTTTTAATAAACAAACCAACAAGAACTTTCAAACAAATAAAAAAGCTACCACAACAGCTGTTTTCGCAATTCGCAAGTAAGAACAATCGTGTGACTGTGCTGCGGCAATTGTTGTAACCATTTCGCTTTGTACCAACTAGCGGCAATTAAATTTGTATAAAACAGGGTAATAGTGTGATTTCAGAATATTTGATTGTTGTAATTTCTTTATTGTGCGTCAATAAAGCACAATCAAAATTGTGCCATATTGGTGCATTTGCAGCAATCGTGTGATCCCAGCTTAAAACATTGAATTGGTTGAAAGAAGTTTACGTAAAAATCCGCGACATTCAATACGGAAAAGAGCAGCTTCCAGCAGGACTTCCAAGAGCGATTATGTATGAAATTTGAATAAAGGATCTGAAGTTCCAGAGCGTTTTCGCACTGTAAATCCCATTTTTTGGAGCGACGAGGCTCATTTTCACTTAAACGGCCACGTCAACAAGCAAAACTGCCGTTACTGGTCGCCAAGAATCCGCAACCCTCGATTGCAACATAAAAATCATTCCATTGCCCCAGGGTAACTGTTTAGTGTGCTTTATCCATGCATGGAATATTGGACAATTTTTTTTCGAAATTTCTAGAAAAACAAGGCTCAGTTTTGAACAGTGTGTTCAACTCGACGGAAGACATCTGAATGAAATACTCTTTTAAAAATAAAATCCGCATTTCCATTCTACCGTTCAATGCTCGTAATAAAATTTTGTGCCAATTATTACGTTTTTCATTTAAGTTTGAACATATAAATCTGCTACCAGACACCCTGTATTACTTGGGAGCTGTTTAGAGAGGCTTACAAAAGTCGGACATGTTTTCCTCCTAGTGTTTAAACAGAACACTATCGACGGCACCACATTTCCATACAATTTGATATAAAAGCCGTCGTAAAAGAGAATCCAAGGTGTTGGCGTAAACTCCCAAGTCGTTTTTTAGTAGATTTTGTTTATTACTTCAATCTATTGCAAAAAAGGATACAGGAGTTAACGCCAAGCCTCGCACAACAATCAGGCCGATTTGTAATTTTTCTGTTTTTTACATTTAGTCAGTGAGAACCTCCTCTTTAAAAAAAAACGTAGATATAGTTTTTGATATTTTTTTTCAAATTAATGATATAAATCAAATAAGACTCAACGTACTATTTTACACAATTAAAAAAAAAAAACAAGTAAGAAAGTATAGTCGGTCAAGCCCGACCATATGATACCCTACACCACAGTATTTAAAAACACATCATGCTTATGTGCCCATATAAATATGGATTTATCTATGTTTATAAACATCATGAAAAACGGCTTGAAAGTTTATGAGAGGCAGAAATTGCCCCCCAACCTCCCCTTGTGGTCCTATTTTTGAAAATCTGTATAGCTTATGTGTCCATATAGATATGAATCTATCTATGTTTTAAATTTCATTAAAATCGGTTAGAGAGGCAGAAATTGACCCTATCTCCCCTCGTGGTCCTATATTTTTAAAAAATGCATTCCTTTTGTGTCCATAAAGATATGGTTCTATCTCTGTTTAAAATTTCATTAAAATCGGTTTGATAGTTTCTGAGAGGAAGAAATTTCCCCCTATCTTCTCTCGTGGTCCTACGATTTGGCCCATTTTCAATAGGCTTAGTTCTTGTGCCAATAAGAACCTATGTCCCAAGTTTTATCAAATTATTTCCAAAATTGCGACCTGTACTTTGCGCAAAAGGTTACATGGACAGCCTGCCAGCCGGACGCACATCGTTAGTTCGACTCAGAAAGTGATTCTGAGTCGATCGGTATACTTTAAGGAGGGTCTTGGACCAATATTTTAAGGCGTTACACACATCAGCCCAAATGCATAATACCCTCTCCACTATTGAGGTGTGGGTATAAATAGGGCAAACCTAATTGAAAAGTTTGCTTATTCGAAAAATACTTAAAAAAAACTAGTTCTAAATTTTCCATCCGCTATATACATCAATTCTTTCTTGAATGAAGGCAAGTAGAACATCTTTATACATATATTTTTTTAAATGGAATAGAATAGAACGGAAACTTTTAAACAAAAATTGTGTGCCAGAAGTAAATTTCTGTGGCATTTTGACAAAACATCTTAAGTCAAATATAAAAAGTTAAAAAAATGTTGTTAATCATACGATTTTTTATTCAAAAAACATTTTTGTTTTTAAAATTTTATATTATAAACGAAATTGTTATTTAATTTTGGTTTATTTAATAAAAACTTTTTAAAAACTTTTTTGCTATCTTATCTCGACTTAAGATGTTTTGTCAAAATGGCACAGATTTGAAAGTTGAATTTATTTGAGTGCCTATTTTTAATACAATATTTTTGCTTTTGCTAGTTGTAACAAAAAAAACCAATTTAATTTCATGAATCGATAGTTCAGATTTCACTATCAATATATCGATATTACTATCAACTGAATGTTTGTACTTGTGCAGGAAAACTTTAACTATTTTTTTATAAGGATACAGTCCGTTGTTTTTATCACTTTATTGCAGTGTTCGAAAATAAACACTAAATATCGTTGTTTAATGTTCAGTTCGGTAGATTTGTGGAAAACACAAACGCTAATAGTGTTTGTGGAAAACACAACTGCTAATAGTGTTTGTGTAGAAAATCATTAAAAAAAATAACGTTTCCCTGTTAGTCATCTTTCAAACACAAAAATATTATCAAACTCAACAAAAGATGTGAACATTTAATTCCGTTCGGTTTTTTTTTGAAAATCCACAAACTTCAATGTGTTCGGTTTGGCTCGTTAATGTTCGTCCCTTTTGGCTGGTAAAAAAAAACATTTTTACAAAAACACACACGAAAAAAAAACATTATAGAACATTAAAATATAATGTTTGTCTATAGTATCAGTACAATTGTTCTGTTTTTTAACGAAGAACCGAGCATTATATAATGTTCGGTTCTTTCTTGAAAATAGTTACGAACGGTATTAAGGGTTGTGTATGTCTACACATGTGTGTGTGCCGAACGTTAAATAATGTACTGTTTATTTTCGAACAATGCTTTATTGAATGTATGATACGTACATACGTACGTATATATGCACGTTATTTTAGATGGCTGTTTTTTAAAAATTGATAAGTACCTTTCTGAAGGAACCGAAGTAACACGGACTATAAGAAATTCCATTGCAACTTAAAAAAATTTTCTTAATTCTAAACCCAAAAAAGGAATCAATCTAGCGGACTTATCCTCTAATGGTCGGCCGTTCATTGTTTTGTCCTATGCTTGCAATTGCATTTGGATTTGCATTTTTTTTTTTACAACTTAAAAAAAATATTTGACATTTCAGTCCCTATATAAACATGTACAAATTTCGACTTAAAGACCTTTAATTAGCAGTAAAATGCACTGCTAAGCAATCCATACCACTTGCCATTCTTGTTGTTTGTATTCATTGCTGTTATTCAGCGCGAATTAATAATATCATGTAAAAATTTGCGGCAAAAAAATGTGTGTGTATAGCTGCTGTTAGATGTCTTCATAGCTGTATTTTAAATAATAAAAATATCGATTTTTATATTTTTCCTATCGATATTTTCGATATTTTAAGCCTATCGATAATATCGATAGTCTATCGATAGTTTCCCAGCACTAGAATCAACTAATAATCAAGGCAAATAGAAGGTGACGTTAGCTCTACAATAACACTGCTTCTGTGGTCGGGTTGTCAAAAATATAGCTATTAAAAAAAATAGGTTTGTTTACATAAAAAACTAGTTTGTATACAAACTTTGACAAGTCGACCACAGGAAGAAAACACCATATGTTGACTTGACCCCACCTTCTAGTTAATTCGCCTTGCTAATAATAATAATAATCAAATAAGATTACGCATTGTACAGGCCCGTTATTTTTAACTAAAACTGTGAGATTAAAATTGAGAGAAATATTTATTCTCGTGACGTCATTAGTCTTATGGCCATTTTCTCAATGTATCGACAAACTGCCTGTTACCTAATGTCAACATAAATTTATTGGACCGATAAACTGTCCGTTAACGATTTTGGTTTTCTCAATATACCGACAAAAAACAAAGTTTGAAGCTGGCAATGCCACTCAAAATATGTACATGTAAAAGTTGGGAGTCAGCTGATTGAATTTATCTGTACGGCAAATAAAAGGAAAATAAATAATTGGCAGATGAGTGCCGGTTAGCTTTGCGATAAAATCGAAGCAAATGAGACATTGAGAAAACCAAATTTCTTTAATGTGCAGTTTTTCGTTGGGAAAAAAGATAATCGCCTAATGAGAAAATGGCCATTAGTCTGCTTTGTTTGTTTTATGTAGTTTGCACGTGTGATTAGCGAAAAATACTAAAAAATTTAAATTACGTATGTATGTGAATTTAAATAATTTGTTTTCCTGTACGAAATAATACTAAGGAGCTGAACAAGCACAAGAAAAATGGCAAACAAGCAATCTCTGAAATTTAAAAAGTGTGTGTATATCAAGAATGATAGAATACATGATTACGCCATGCGCATGATGTCCCGTTAGATGACGTAGTTTGTCCATGGCAATGGTTTCCAAGTATGAAAGTCACTAAGATAGCTTAAGTAAGCTTCGTAATAGAAATATACAAACAAAAAATTCTGATGGTGCATAGAAAAATATTCCTGAAAAATACCGAAATAACTTCTACTTTTATACCGCTTTATTTACGTTGTCTTTTTTTCAATTTAAAGTGCAGAGTAAAGGTTTTTTACGGATTATTTTCCACAACATAATTCTAAACTAATAATAAGAAGAACACAGATTAAAAGATATAACTTACGATTGTTAAGCTCTGTTTGAAAGCCTCTGTTTTCGACTTTTTAAACCTCCAAAGAGCTGAAAAAATAAAAAATGTAGATTTACGTTAAAACTTTTTCAAGTATTTAGACTGATCGGAAGTAATATATATTAATTCTTGTTATTCCTTTAAGAAGCATATGACCGTATAATTAGGGATTATATGTAATTTTTGACTTTTTTCTAAAAATTAAAAGTTTAAGAAATCATAATTGAACTCCTCATTAAGCGATTTTTTTAAGCAAAAAAAATTTAAAATTTTGTATTGTAAAAAAATTATGAAAAATCTAAAACGGGAAAAAGATAAAGACCAGAACAGACATAAATGCTTAACATTAATATTTATATGATGTAAGTGTTACACCCAGTCTACAACAGAAATGAAATGCTGTTAAAACATGATGTTATTTATAACAGCGTTGTTAAAACATGAGAAAACTGTGTAATAGCATCATTTTGGTTTTAAAATAACTTTTTCAAAAGTGTCCACAATCACTTAAGAAGCCTCAACCAGGGTTGTCAGATGTGGCGATTTCTCGCCAAACGTGTCGATTTTCAAAGATGTTTGGCGACATGGCGATTTTTTGGCGATTTATAAAATAGTTAAAATCGCCAACTGGCTTTTTTTGATGACCTATGAATTTGTTTTGAAATTCGTTAAATTCAATAATATTATTTTAATTCTCTTATTTTTATGAATGAAATTTCAGGCAATCATATGTATGATAGGTATTTGAAGGTATGTTCAAATGGCTGATGAAGTTAATGAAAATCTTCTAGAAAAGTGTTTTTTATATTTAAAATTGCACTTGACAAAATCAATAAATGGAATTCCTTAAAACCTTAGTATGTTTTAACCCCCGTTTTTATAAACGATTATTAAATTTAACAAACGTTTATTAAGGAGAATTTTCATACAAAATTAGTTTTGTAAACCTTTATTAAATTAAAATTTTTTTTATAAATACAGGCGTAAGTCTATAAACATTTTCACATTACGTATGTGGCAATTTATTATCACAGATAAAATACGTTGTTGTTAATGATATTTTAAAGATTTTTTTGAATCCTATCATACCTTTGGACGTTTATGAAACACAATGAAAAAAATTAGCGCTGGTTAATTGGAAAGATAACTAAATAAGTTAAGGCCAACATTTTAAAGCTACAAGGATACGGCCGGTACGTACAATTTCAAGGACTTTACTTTGGCTGTCCTTTATATGCGGTAATTACAACTAGTAATGCCTGTGTTGAAACTATGAACTCCACTAAAAATCGCCTTCGAATTAGAATGCAATTCGAACTTCTAGACGCGTTATTAGGAGTTATAAGTTATATGAATGGGAATAGTACATTTTGCACTTCTTTTGTACTTTCGTTGAATAAATGTCAAATAGCGAGTCTTGCCGGTGTAGCGTTTAGATATATAATAAAAGTGCAACTATTGTATTTCTAATATTTGTTTAGTACTTACCGCAATTCTTTATTTGTTGTTTTAAGTAGACTTTTATAAGTTATTTTATAATAAACATCGTTCCTTTTTGTGTTTACTAGCTATTTTTATTTCGCTTTATATAAAAATTAAACAAAATATTTATTATGGCGACTTTTTTTGAAGTTTTGGCGTATTTTAGCGATACGGAACTAATATATTTTTTAGGATTTATAAAAAAAATGTTTAATAATTTAAAAAATATGTATTTTATTGTCAAAAACTTGTAAACAAAGGCTTTGGCGATTTTTGACATTGAATTTGGCGGAAAAGGTCAAAATCAATCTGACAACCCTGGCCTCAACTGCAAATTTCTGTAAATTCTATGTACAGTTTATTACAAAGTTCTCCTAATTGGCTCTTTGTCGATAATTGACTTGACATATTTGGCTAAAAAATAGGAGTCGCTTATACAAAATACTGAATATTTTAATGTTAAAGTATCACCAGTGCCCATGTTCTGTAACTCTCGCGCCGAGAAACTTTTCGATTGAAGTGTGTGGAAAGAAACAAAATTGCCATACTTCAAAACAAACAGCTGTTTTTCTCACTAAACTGTGTCTGTAACTTTTTTTGGCGAGTACTAGCTGTCACGTAAGGAAAATGCTCGCCAATTTACAGAAAAAGTGTCTGCAATATTTTTGTGAGAAAAGTTCCTGCTTTATACTGTCAAATAAACTCACGAATAAAAATGGGGCAAGAAAAAATTTAAACACTTAAACAATTAAAAATGCAGAATACAAGGAACAATAATGGTTACAGAACATGGGTACAGATGTTCAATTGAATTCAAAAATATAAAAGAGACTATTTCATTAAGGCCCGTTTTCACAACTTACCGATAGCTAAAGGTAGGATTTTATCGGACGTATAAAACCTGTTCCATTATTGCAATTTTACTTTTACCTACCAAGTAGGATGGACCTTAATTTACTTTATCGCTCACTTTTGGTTAAAGTAAAGTTTTAATAATGGAATAGTTTTTATAAGGCCGTTTAAAGTCAACTTTAAGCTATCGGTAAGTTGTGAAAACGGGCCTAAACAAAATAATCCAAGGATTATAATATTTCTTTTTTCATATATTACAATACTTCCTTTTAAAAAACTGAAATTTTTTGCCAATATCTTAGACAAGTTTTAAACAAAAATTCATGAAAGAAAAAAAAAAGTAAAACGCAGTTAACTGCAACTACGAAATACAAAAACTTATTCGACGCAGTAGAAGCCACTCAAAGTATTTATTTGATGCCTCATGCCTGCCAGTTGTTGATGGTTATTCTACGACGAAAAATAACAAAACAAAAACACTCAAAAGCAAAAACGCAGTATTCAATGACGAAAAACCTGACAAACTCTCAAACATGTACAAAAAAAGTGTCATACGTAGATATGGAAAATATTTTGTTAGACAATACTATTTTGTGGAACTAAAACAAAACAAGAAAATAAATGTTATTAGTCAGCAAAATTTTTTATGATTAAAAAAAAAACAATAGAAAGAAACTCAACACATGGAGGTTAAAATAAACACAACAACAAAAAAAATGAATTAGTAACGCCACCATCACCACCATCATTGAGTTACTGTGCCATATCACAAACAGACCACCGTTTACCACATGACGTTTACCATGACTATACGACAAAGAATTGTGGCTGTGTGCCTAAGAGAAATTATCAATAAGATGACCAAACTGGGCAACAGTCATCTTAATCAATGTCGTAATCAGTACCAGCACCACCCTTCGTCAGCTTGATCATAGTTTTTTCAAGCATTTTTTAACTGACTCATAAGTATTTTTTAGCGTTTCTCCGTTTACACACAGAAATATTAATTATTACTCGAAAAATACTGCATGTCACAGCAATGTGGCCTGGACATTAGTAATTTGTTATTTATATAAGAGATAAGAAAAGATATGCTGGTATTAAAATTGTTTTGATGACGAAGTAATGAATAAGTCATGCAGATATTAAGACATCAGTTATCAAAATATGTTTGTGAGTTTGAATGAAAAACTACTCGGTTTTGTGTTTGTTAATCTCCGAGAAAAATAAGTAGTTAAGGGCACTTTACACTATTATTTTTTGTATTGATATTGTGAATGCAATGTGTTATGAGAATGACAAGCATTAATTAAAAGAAATTTGACATTCCATACGACTTCTTCGTTTATTTAATAATTTTTAAGTTCGAGAACACCCAAATTTTACAACAAGAAAATTAGGTATTTATCGTTTTGTGTCCCTAAAAGTATTTTTAAAAACTTCAATAATAGTCAAATGTATTCCAACCAGTTGGTTTTATAAAGGGTGGTCCAACCATAATGCACGATGGTAATTATGAGTCATACCTTAACGTCCAGTTTGTTGGCCAACTTTATTTGACATTTCTTAGTTTTAGTGTTTGACAAAACTAACCATGGAGAGGTACATAATTGAGCAGTGCGTTAAGATTGTTAAAGCTTTTTACGAAAATGAGCATTCAAATCAAAATGCATTTATTGGCATTCACCACTTTCACCTCAGTGGATTCGTTATCAAGAAGAATTGCCGCATATGGGCAAATAAGAATTCACAAGTGATTGTTAAAAAGACGATTGATGCATCCACAAAGAGTGACTGTTTTTATTGCGGTTTATGGGGTGGCGGCGTCTTCGGACCGTACTTTTTCTTTTGCGAGATGACTTCTTGTGGCCAGAAATTTAGGATATGGACCTGGATATTTAAAAGAAAAAGTGTAGAAAATAAACCAAGAACAATTCAAGAGCTAAAGAATGAGATAATTCGGCACTTTATCGACATTGAAACTCAATTATGTCTCAGAGTTATTAAAAATATAGTCCATCGGATAGAGGTATCGCGAAAATAAATATTTATTGACACTCTTTTTTTAGCAAAGAAAAGTTATTAGTACTTTATTAAGAACTTCTTGGTACTGATGGATGTATCGATAGCGAAAAAAAGTTCTTGCTATTTGAGGAAGTAATATAGTATATCGTTTTTATATTTCCAATTGACTACGTTTGAATATGTCATTTTGAATATCGTTATAAATCTGTATTTAATTTGTTCTTTTTCTAGCTAAAAAGCAATTCCGACAACAACAAAATTAGGTGTCATATAACTCAGCTTTAGTTCATGTGACACCCAATTTCCTAGCTTTTTAATGGATTCAAAGGCTTTTAAACGTAAGAAAATTTGCCAGTTGTATTACTCCCCCTAGAGGTTGATCGTATTTGTACGTCTTGAACCCTACTATTGAGCCCTTTTTATTTTTTTATTTACCTGTCATTTAAAAAAGTTAATTTCCTAGGAAATATGAGATCGTTGAAAATTTGGATCATGTTTCTGCATGATCAGGCGGTTTCAGAAAGAGAAATTTTCAACAACTCAGTTACATAAATCAAGTGTTATCTTGGATTATATTAACCTTTAGAATACCGGTAGATTTTGGATTATTACCATAGAGATAAGACCTTTAAAAACACTGAAATGATCTCGAGGATTCCTAGGATTAAATTATACCGTTAAATTAGCCGCATAGATCTGGCTCATATTAAGCAATGTCCTGGGTAATGTTAGCTTTAAGAAGATCGGTTGTGAATTATTAGCACAGACTTCTATCAATTCACGTCATCATAACTTCAAATACTTTATGACAACATGTGAATTGTTACGTTGATAGTTTTGTCCGTTTTGTTTAAAGATAATTCTTTTACCACTTCGGAATCTTCTGCAAGCTGTACGTTAAAGTTTGCCAGAGAATCCACGTTTTCTAAAGATTTGGTGTTCTTATGACGTAAGAGCTAATCATACCAGTCAAACTAAAATTGGAAACCGAACTTTAGATAGCCAACTTTGAAGGGCTTCCCGACCATTCTTTACATTTTTACTGACTAAAAAAATTTTGATTTGTCTTAAGGGTAAGACTGATTTAAGAATGACCCAAATTTATAAAAAAAAAACAGGTTTTGATTTAATAATAAACGTCATGATTTAATAAGTGAATAAATTTATTTGTTCACTTTTGGCAAATTATTGATAGAAAGGATGATTTCATAAACGCAGTATTGCAAAGCATCACAAAAAACAAATGCGTTAAAAAGGAATTTAAAATAAAAACAATGCACAAGTTTCGCAACCGTTGTGCAGTTAAACGGTTACCATGCTATAATAAACTCAAAGCATTTCCTACAGAAAATTTGTGAAGTTTATGAAGCTATTCCATTTAGTGTTGCATTGCAATACAAAGTTTATGAAGTCAGCCAAAGTATATAACAAAGAAATGTTGTTCAGTGCTGAAGCGAGCCAAGTCTAAGAAGAAAATCCTAATTTATTGTGAGTTTGCGTAAGTGAACTTACATTAATTTGTGGAGCCATTGACTTGGTTTATTACCGTTACCTTTAGAACGAAACACTTTTTGATTTTGTTTGTTACGAAACTGAATAGAGTTTAACTTTGAGGAGAATTTTGTACCAGTTTTGAAATTCATATATGTGTTATATTTCATCACTTGCTTCGGTTAAGCTCCGAGCCCTCAAAATGCACCCACTTAAATGCACAGTATGGTGTGGAATAACTTCAGAAAATATCATTGGACCTTCAAAATGGCGAGCAATTTGGGGTTAATGTGAATGGCATTCAATACCGGGCAATAAATGAAAAAATGTTAATGCCCCAGGTTAATAAAAATCCTGAATTAAGGTTCCAAACGAGATTGAGGTTCAGCTCACACAGCTTGTCCTACTAATGGCTAATAAATTAGTGAAGGTTTAAGCGCTGGTTTAGTTGAACTGTACTTAAATTTTTATGTAGCTTAAACTCAACAGCTGTAAAGCAGTGTGGCAGCACTACGATAAATGTTATCAAATTCATTTGGTCTGTATTGGTAGTTTAAACGCCCAATTTTATGCGTTAAAGATGTTTTTTATGTTTACTGATTTATGGATTTGTTGGTTTAAACCAGTGATAACCACTCCATAGACTCGCGAGCCAGTCAATAATCGTATTTTTCACACAGACACGGTCGACAATTCACATGTATATTACAACTTTGTTCGTTCCAAAACATCAGACTATCATCAGTCTCTGCGACCGCACACAAGCACATAATATATTTGTGTGCGTGCGTTCGGGGCTTTCTTAGTTCGGGGCTTGGTTATCACTGGTTTAAACACATTTTAAACCAAAAAGAGAGTTACACTTGCTCTGATTTATTAGCCCTTAGTCCCTTTTTTATTAGCGATCATAACGTTACTTATGCGCCACCCTATATAAAATTAATGTTAAAAAAGAAATTCGTCGAAAACTTACAGAAAACTGATGCATTTTAACAATCTACAGTGGAGAAAACTAGACAAAAATATCCTTCCAAATTATACCATAATTAAGCTTTGGAATAAGAAATTCACCCAAAAAAAAAGATTAATTATAGTTTTAAGTTTTAGATGTTTGTAAAAATGAGCGTTTTAGGGAAACAGCATTATCAGCTGCTGTCAAATGTGACATCAATATTAAGAGCATGTAATAAATGTAAATGAACCGACCAAGCCATAGAACAAGTAATAAATAGTTGTTAAAATGTGAAATTCTTCGCTTGAGGTCCTAAAGAATTGCACCCCCTGTAATGTTGTTTATGAAATAAACACACACTCACCCAAAAAGGGAAATAAAGCAACCAACAACAACCGCATAGGGAAATCATTTATTATGCTTTCCATACTTCACTTGTTCTTTACGAGCAAAGTAATAAAACTAAAACAAACAATAACAACAACATCAAGAGTCCCACAAAGTACTTGCTACTCTCTATCCAGTGTTGCCACAATTTTTTTTTGCTTATATTCCTATTAAAAATCTTAAATTCCCAAAGAGTTTTCTATCGCACATATCCAATCAGAAATATGTGTAAAATATTGGTTTAAAGAAATTAAGTGGGGTGCCTCGGTAGGCTATTGGGTAGTAAGCTTGTATATCAGTCGGGGATTGCGGATTTATTGATTCCTCTGATCAACAATAACCTCTTTAGTGTCTTGAAATAAATTTTATCATAAATTGTTTAATATTTGTTATATGCATATATTTATTTATATAAGCATATATTTCTGGCTAAGACAGATTAGTTTAATTGACGAAGTAAATAAATAAATAAAAAAAAATTTGACCGACAACCGAGGATCCTGGGAATATGATTTTGTATTTTCTGCTTTCCCGGAATTTTAAAAAGTGCAGGAATAAGAAAAGAAAGAGTTTTAAGTTTTTATATAATTTCTGGCACTTTTCATCCCGTTATTCGAAAAGAAATTTAACCCTTAATAAAAGGAAATATTGGCCCCAAATTTGTATTTTGTTTACAAATAATAATGCATTACTTTTTTTTGAAGAAATAAAACTTTAAGTTAGAAATGAAAGTCTTAAAATTAGACTTCTTTTTGCTCTGGGACCTGTTGAAAAAGCGTTATAATAATTGAAATTTGAGAAGGAAGCCAATTTAAAAGTATTAAAGTTTTTTTTACTGATTTTTTGTCATTACGTCTTTAGAAAATGAATACTAATGGTACGCAATTTGTAGTCTTGTTCAAAAATGATTAAAAGCTAGATTACACTATCTCCCAAGTCTTACGTATTCCATAATACTTTGTGAGATAGAAATCCCATGAGTTTTGTTGCGACTGTCAAAAAATCTAATTTAACATGACAGTTTGTGTTCACACCATCACACAAAGTATAAACAATCACACATGAAATAAAATGCAACCCTGATCCAATGAAAAGTAGTATTGCTTAGAAATTTTTCAAAAACGATAAAGTCGTATGGGATGTCAAACTTTGTTCATAACACTTGTCATTTTCGTGACACATTGCATTCCCACTATCACACTTTGTCATATTACTGAAGTTTTTGACATGTATTAATACAAAGTATAATAATAGTGTAATCTAGCCTTAAGCTGTTAATATAATAATATTTAATTTACACATAAAGTTTTTTAAGAAGACAATTGAAACATTAAATTTGTCAAAATTGGATCTAGTACTCGTGGGGAAACCACGTGCTCTTGGAGAAAATGTTTAAAAGCCCAACCAAAAAAGTACGTTATTATAATTTGTCCTTTTGTTTTGTTTAAAAATCTGTCAAAATTACTTTATTGCTGTTGTTATTGTCAATTTGCTTCATATTATTCAATATATTTGGGAATATAATACATGAAAAAGTAAACAAAACCAAAGCACACATGTGTGTATTGTACATAGATGGGGGTAGTGCACTCATTTTGCAGTTTCAACTCACACTTAGTGATAGTGCAAAATTATTGCAATCATTTTTTTGATGTTGAGTGATGAGTTGAAAATTTGCAGCCTCAATAAGCATGAGTGATAGTGATGTTTAAAAATTTTGCACACAAAAAAAATTTGTTTGATTTAAAAAAAGCAATCATCAGTTTATTGCCATTTTTTTGTTCTTCACTCATTTGGGTGCAACTAAAAATTTTGCATACAATTTCAAGTTTAAATTGACTTGAGTTTATTTTTGTGCTCTAATTTAAAATTTAAGACTAAACTTCATAAAAAAACAAAAAAAAAAAATGAACAGTAATTCAAAAACAATAGAATACAATAAAAAAAAAAATATTAAAAATTGTTTGCTTTAAGCAAAACAAGCATTTCAAAATTATTATCACTTAATTTATTTCTTCGAGGAACGTACCATAAGCGCATTACTGGAGCAGAGAACGGCAAAGGCGTATTATATTTCACAAACATTTGCTTAACTTTTTTCAAGTCCTCGTCCATATTATGAAACATATGATGCACAAAATTTGAGTTTGAGGGTGAAAGGGGAAAGACAAAAGGAAAGTTTTTTGTTTCTTCTGCAAACATTTTTTTTAATTTGTTATTGAAAGGAAGAAAAAACAAGTAAGAGTGCTATATTCGGCTATGCCGAATCTTATATACCCTTCACCATGGTTTGGAAAGAACAGAAGTTTATATATATATTTAAATATATGTATATGTACATGTATATTTATAAAATATATATCGTTTAGTTTTATTTAATTATTTGCACATGATTGCGTGCTATTAAATATATTAAAAGTTTAATCAATATATAGCACGTTAAGTTTTGATCGAATTTCCGTATTTGGTCATACCGACATCTTAAAGTATAAAATTACCATTTACTTTGGTGATAAAACTTGTAGTCGGGAAGTTCTATGGTTCACGAAAATAGGTATTAAAAAAAAACTATATTTTTGACATTACTTTTTTTACCGATATTCCGAGTTTTTCTAAAGATTTCCGATATTTTGATATCTAAAACGTATGAATAGGTCATAATACAGCTCTAAAATTTTAGTTTTTATAAAAATGTTAATGTTTTTAGTCCTTTTTTGGAGTATTTTGCACATAACTTAACCATTTTTAACCGATTTTACCAACGTGCTTAAAAATAAAATTTCCATTAAATTGGCTTATAGGCATATATGTATATATACCTACATATATGTTCATATATTTAAGCAAACTTAACTATAAAAAAACAAACTTAATTATAAAAAAAAAGAGTAACTTTTGGGATTTCAGTATTTTGATTATAACTCAGCCATTATTTATTTTACCGATCTGGCTGAATTTCAATAGCAAAATTATAATAAGAATACCTGACATAAAGATACCCCAACCAAGTCCCCATCATTTCTGGGGGCTTCGGAAAACCCATTTCAACAGACAGACGGACAGACGGACAACCGGTTTTGAACTTCGCTTTTCATAAGAACCCAGAATATATATACTTTATAGGGTGTAGGATCAATATTGTAGAAATTACAAACGGAATGACAAAGTTATATATACCCTTTCTACCTTCGGTGAAGGGTATAAAAAAGAGTAACTTTTGGGATTTCAGTATTTTGATTATAACTCAGCCATTATTTAACCGATTTGACAGATTTATATACCGACGTGTTAAGCAAGAAATTTACCATTTATTTGTGTTATAAAACTTGGACTCGGGTAGATCCATGGTTACCGAAAATGGGTATTTAAAAAAAAAAATTAATTTTGGTCATAACTTTTTTGTATCTGAACCGATTTTCCCGAGTTTTTTATAAAATATGTTCTACTAAAAATTTCCGATATTTAGGTTTTTATACAATTTTTAATTTTTTTTGTACGGGAGGTACCACGCCCACTTCTCCAATCCCGCCCACATTTTGTAGGGTGGTGTGTATTGACAACCTAAATGTGTGTACCTAATTTGGAAACTTTGGCTCTTACCGTTCTCCAGATATACAGAAAAAAGCAATAAAAATACAACAACAACAAGGGATTTTTTAAAAAAAAATAGAGGTAGTCGTTGTTTTTTGCTCATAACTCAGCCATTTTTTAACCGATTTGACAGATTTGTATACCGACGTGTTTAGCAAGAAATTTACCATTTATTTGTGTTATAAAACTTGGACTCGGGAAGATCCATGGTTACCGCAAATGGGTATTTAAAAAAAAAAAAAATTTAATTTTGGTCATAACTTTTTTGTGTCTGAAACCCGAGTTTTATGTAAAATATGTTCTACTAAAAATTTCCGATATTTTGGTATATAAGTCATATCCATAGGACATATGGCAGCCTTAAAATTTAGGTTTTTATACAATTTTTAATTTTTTTTGTACGGGAGGTACCACGCCCACTTCTCCAATCCCGCCCACATTTTGTAGGATGGTGTGTATTGGCAACCTTAATGTGTGTACCTAATTTGGTGACTTTGGCTTTTGTCGTTCCCCAGATATACAGCAAAAAGTAATAAAAATACAACAAACACAAGGGATTTTTGGGAAAAATTAGAGGTAGTCGTGGTTTTTTGCTCATATCTCAGCCATTTGTGGACCGATCTGGCTGAATTTCAATAGCAAAATTATAATAAGAATACCTGACATAAAGATACCCCAACCAAGTCCCCATCATTTCTGGGGGCTTCGGAAAACCCATTTCAACAGACAGACGGACAGACGGACAACCGGTTTTGAACTTCGCTTTTCATAAGAACCCAGAATATATATACTTTATAGGGTGTAGGATCAATATTGTAGAAATTACAAACGGAATGACAAAGTTATATATACCCTTTCTACCTTCGGTGAAGGGTATATATAACAAGGTATACACAATACTTAAATACCGCGAAACAATGTTTCCTTGCATGGAAACAAATGCAGTTTCAAAGAGAATTGAGTAAAAATGCTGCAAAAAATGTTTGATTGTATGGACGATACAATTTTTATCATCTTTTTTTCGATATCAATTTAAAACCTTAGATAAGTAGAATTTGTTGTTGTTAAATTTCCGTTAAAATCCGAATAAAATAATTATATATATAATTTTTTGATTATTATCATATAGGATTTTTTTTGTTGTTGTTTGAAGTTTTCACTCAAAATAATAATGAAAGTAACTATACTAAGTAGTAAAAATTTGTATTTTTCGAATTTGTCTTCAAGAATTTCATGACCACTAATTTTTGAGAGATTGGTGAGAGTATGTTTATATGCAGCTTTTTTTGATTGCAAGTTCAAATGTTGCACTATTTGAATTGAGTGCATACTTTTGCACTCAATCTGCGTTTAGTGATAGTGAAAAAATTTGCAGTATCACTAATTTTTTTCTAGTGGTAGTTAAATAAATAGCAATCATCACTAAAGCTGATAAAAAAGAGTGCAAACTAATATTTTTGCAGTTTTATTTAGTGATAGTGCACTGCTGATTTAAATCAATATTTAGTGCACTACCCCCAACTATGGTATTGTACAATGTTGTCAGCATATTTAAAAATATTTGATATTTATATTACGCAGCCAATTTAATTGTACAGTAGCCATTATTGAACGATAATATTGCAAATGTATGGGTACCTTAACATTGTGAAACCAAAACCAATTGGTTCGATCTGTCAAAGTTAGCAGGCTATTTGCTGCCACCTTTATTTTGTATTTGCTAGTATTTTTTGCTTTTAACAATTGTGTTATTTTTATAAAAGATTAGTTTAGTATATATATATATATATATGTATATATTTGTATATATTGATTCCTATGGTTCCAGGCTGGAACAAAGAGCCACAACAAAATTCCGGTCAGCGTTTTAATTTCGGACCAAGATTTTCCCATCAACCGAATTTATTCTTGTACTAACCGTCTCCATGTGTAAGATGGTCTACCAACTCTCCTTTTGCCCTGAAGGCTCCATTCAATTGCAGTTCTTGCTAGAGTTTCTACGCGGGAAAGAATTCCCGGGAATCCCGGGACATGTGCTTTAAATATATTGAAATTTTAATTTGTTAGCATCGTTAAAATCAAAAAGAACTACCTACAAATCGAACTATTTTTTCTACGCCAATAAATTAACGGTCTTCTTAATTGCTGATGAAATGTCTAAAAAGCTTTCTGAAATAGAAAATGAAAATGTACACGATACACTATACACTATACACCAACACCAGAACCATCTACAAATTCTAAAAAAATAAACGGAAAGAAAATACAAAAACGAATTTGACGTTTATGAAGTCAAGGGTAACAGGCCAACAAATTTATAATCTTTGTATGATGTGCTTCTAACTATAAAACCAATGTCTGTAGGAAGCGAAGGCACGTTTTCGGTAGCAGGCAATATACATATCAACAAGGATTAGAAATAGAGTCTCTGATGAGCTTTTAAATACTTTAATAATACTAAAAATTGTTTTCTTAAAAGAAAACTAATTTTACCAAGTTGCTATTAATAATAACTACTAAATATTAATAAGTTTTAATAATTCGTGAAAAAAATAAATAAATATAAACATAAGGGCGGGACGATTTTTTTTTTAATCGTATAGCAAAAACGTAAACTATAAAAAATTCTTAAAAAATTCTCCGAAGAAACCATGTACCTAAAATAAAATCCTAATCCGCGCCTCTCGACTTGAACATGTGTATGCCCTCCTTTTTCCAAAATGAAATCGAATTTTCTGAACAAAATTGTTTAGTAGTGGCACTAAAAAATTTTTTTACATTAAAAAAAATTTTCACTCAAGTAAAAAAAATTTCAAGTCGAGAGGCGCGGATTAGGGTTTGATTTTAGTCCCATAGTTTCTTTGGATAATTTTCTTAGAATTTTATGCGGATTACGTTTTTGCTATACGATTTTTCATTTTTTTATCCATTTGCTGCAAGACCGGCATAACTCAAAAAAAAAATCCATTTCGAGATAAACGCATTTAAAGTTTTTGATATGCTCTAACCACTTAGAAAAAAAGAAGACACATTCTCTTCAAACTGGGAAAGTATAAAAGATATAAAGATGAATTTAATACACAATATAAAGAAAAACAAAGCGAACAATTCTGCATCTCTAACTCCAAAATTTCATTTTTTGAGTTATGCCGGGCTTGCAGCAAATGAGCGATATAATATGCTTGTACATATGAATGTAACAATTTATTTGGTCTTGTTTTAGTTTTCTGTGGAATTAATAAAGCTAATTTTTTTAGGCTGTTGTAGATGTGTACATATCGCTCATTTGCTGCAAGACCGGCATAACTCAAAAAATCAATTTCGAGTTAGACGCATTTAAAGTTTTTGATTTGCTTTAACTACTAAGAAAAAAAGAAGACACATTCTCTTCAAACTGGGAAAGTATAAAAGATATAGAGATGAATTTAATACACAATATAAAGAAAAATAATGCGAAAAATTCTGCATCTCTAACTCCAAAATTTAATTTTTTGAGTTATGCCGGTCTTGCAGCAAATGAGCGATATATTCTTTTAAAAAAGTAAAAACTTTTGTCTAAAACTCTTTTAATGAAATCATTGTTTTGTTCAAAATATCCCGGGATTCCCGGGAATAAGATTTTTTTTGTTTCGTTTCCCGGGAAAGAAAAAGTCCGGGAAATTAGAACTCTAGTTCTTGCTTTATCTCCGTATGGTTTTTTTTAGAACATGACCAATCCAGTTCCATTTTCCGCGGGCAATTTCTAGCCGGATTGAAGTTTCGGCGGCATGAAATAAACCCCCAAAATATAACCCCCAAAAAAAATAATGAAATAACCCCCCAAAATTTTGTACAGAGACCAACAAAAACGATTTTTGGGGGGTTATTTCATTTTGTTTGGGATGTTATTTCATTTTTTTGATTGGGGTATTATTTCATAAGAAATTATCCCCCAAAAAATCGTTATGAAATAAAGCCCAAATATATTTTTTGGGGGATTTCTTTATTTTCAAATTTATAATGAAAACGGTTTGGACGCAAGGATTTATCCACTTTGGTATACAGAACACCGGCTTCGATAAAAAAAAGCTGCCCTGCATAGCAGGCCTTCGGCCGGGCGCAATGGTTTTCTTCTATATGGCATACCAAACTCCGACTTCGCTAACTAAAGCTTATCTGCGTAGCCGGACCGAGTCGGTATTTTTATACCATAGAGGAGAAAATCCTGGCGCTATGCAGAGAAGCTTTAGCTAGCGAAGCCGGTGTTTGTTATACCATAGAGAAAAAAGTCATTGCGCCCGGCCGAAGGCCGGCTATGCAGAAAAGCCTTAGTTGGCGGAGCTTGGGTTTGGAATATCATACCTTGTTATATATAACGTGATTCTTTAAAGCAAAACTGTATAATTAATTGCATTACATATATTGGGCCTTTATTTCATTTCTGAAATTGGGGTTTTATTTCATATGAAATAAGCCCCCAAAAATTAGGGAATTATTTCATTTATGTTTGGGGAGTTATTTCATTTCTTTGGGGGCTAATTTCATTTTCAAAAATGGGGCTTAATTGCATATGAAATAAGGCCCCACGCTTTGGGGGGTTATTTCATTATTTTTTTGGAGGGTTATATTTTGGGGGGTTATTTCATGCCGCCGAAGTTTCACCTATTCGTTGATACAGATCTTCACTGAAAATAACGTTTGGGCAGAAATTTCTTACTATTTTACGCAAAGGACGGTTAATGAAAACTTGAAGATACCGTATTTCCTGCGTGGAAGTGTTCCAAGATTCGCACCCGTATAGTAGAGTGGATTTAATTAACGTTTGAATGAAAAATGAGTAATTTTGTATGGATTTAAATTTGTGGTGATCTCCATACTTTTTCCAGTGCTCCAAAGGCTTGTTTGGACTTTTTAAGCGAGATATCTGAACCTGAAGATTTTAATTGTTAAGAATTCTTTAAGAAATCAAGAATTTTTTTTAGCGAATTTCAAGAATTTTGCAAATTTGAATCTGGCAGGCCTAAGTACTCGCTCGAGAGTGTTTTTCACAAAAGCAAGAAAATTAGCGAAATCTAAAGAACGCACCAGCATTATAAGTTAGTATAGAAATCTATATCTTTTTAAATACTTTTTCTTTTTACTTCGAATTTTTCGGGGAAAAAATATTACTAAAATAAATTTTTTTTAAATAATTTGTATAACTAAAATGTAACACCTACAAGTAAATATTAAAATTCCTAGCTTAAGAAAAAATTCATCCTCTGGGAACACTGTTTACAATGTTAAATTAAAAAATTTAAACTGAATATCAGCTAAAACGAAATCCAATGCACTTAAGATTAAAGTAAAACTGACGCTTACACACTTTTAAAGAGATGTATGTATGTATTTACAAAGAAGGAAATATTTACCGAATTCGTGTGAGGTGAAGTGATGTTATGTCAGTGAGGTGAATTATGGGGAATGAACAACCACTCACTCATTTACACTTTCAAATAGTCTTATAACAAAAACAAAAAAAAAAAACAACCACCAATTGGGTTTATATTACTTACTGCAGGCTTCCTGCCAACCATGATTGTGGTGCTGGGCAAGTGAAAACACCTCAACGAGCTGCGTGTGTAAAATTTATGCCACTTTATACAGTAGATAAACAAAAACGACATCCAAATAACACCCAAGCGTATAGAAATGCAGTCAGTCAGCCAAAACAAAAAGTTGCTACCTTCACTGTACGTATAAACTCGCCATAAAGTAAACCTCTCTCTCCTCACACTTTACCACCACCGCTGCACGCTTCAATTGTTCTCATTGATTTTGAGAAATTGTATTGTATTAATTTTTTGTTTTCCACCTTGTTTTCATTTCGTTTCCTATTTGAATTGTTAATTTATTTTGTAAAATTTAAAATTTTTGGCGGTTGTTGCTGGTGGACATTATTAGAAGAAAATTATTTTAAAGTTTTACTTGAATATTTTTTTGTAAAAGTCGAATTTTGTATTGAAAATTAAAATAAGGGGTCTCGTTAAAAAAAATACCTAAAAATTAAATTTTAATTATTTTCCATAATTGGCAACAAGTTTTTTAAATTTTGTGCAACTTATAAAAAAGGTTTTTGGAAGAAGACTTTAAAATAGTTTCAAGGATTCGACCCAATTTATGGTATCTTCTTATAATGTAGAGTTTTGCTTAGAGAGGCCTTGAGCCTATAATCGAAATAAGAGATAATTGGAAAAAGCTGTTTAAGCTAAATATTGTACTTTAAAACCTCTTTCTAATTTAAAGGCTTTAAAGACAAGGATTTGAACCAATTCTGCATAATAATTCCTAAGTGGTGTGTGTATGCCTCCAGTGTAATTGGAGCGTAATATTGGCACATCTTTACTTGATCACGGCTGAACCGAGTCACATCCATATGTGACAAAAAAAGGATTTAAAAACGTCAATAATTTAATTTTTTTATTTTGCTGCAGAGAAAGAAGACTTGGAAATTTAAAAATGCAACACAAGGAACTAAAATAATTGAACTTGAAAATGTCATGATTTTATAGAACATCTGCCATCTTTAAGCTTCAATCAGCCTTAAAGGGTTTGCTGCTCCCAATTTCACAAGGAGGCACCACGGAAACCTTAAATGCCCAGAAATGTATGTCATTTGCAGATTGTTGAAAACTATTTAGACATAAAGGGATGCATTTTATACTTTAATTGCGGAGAGGAAGAGAGTGAATTTCGTGCGTAACTGAGGTAAAATTCGGACAATTGGTACATGTTGCTATATCCTGTAACTATTAACTAGAATCTGTTTTGTTACTGTCCGTCTACAACTGTCATGATTTGCTGTAATAACTTTATGTTATAAAAGTGTTGTTAGAACATTTGCATTGACAACCGTGTTATAACATAAGAAAACTTCTAACATGGTGAGTCTATACACGCAGAGAAAAAACATGTTTTAATATGGTCACCTCCAACAAGGCTATTTTTAAAGAAAATGTTAACCATATTATGATTAGTTTAAACACATTATTGTCACCTACAACCATAATTTGGTTAAATTAGTCCTCCATCAAGAAGCTACAACCATATTATGGTTGCCTCTAAACATGTTATGGCTAAATATAACAATAATTTGTTTTTAAATTAACAATAATATTTTTCTCTTTTCCATGTTATTATAAGTGTTAAATATATTTTAGTTATTACTAACCATAACATGTTCTGAGGCAACAATAATATGGATGTGGCTTCTTGATGGAGGTCTAATTAAACAATAATATGGTTGTCGGTGGCAATAAAATGGTAAAATTAAACATAATATGCTTAAAATTTTCATTAAAATAGTTTTGTTGGAGGTGACAATATTTAAACATGTTTTTTCTCTGGGTGTACTTAACACTGACATCATATTAGTGTTAAAGTTAAGCATTTCATGTCAGTTGTAGACTGTATGTTATGGATGTTAAAATTAAATTTAAAATTATTAGATGTGCCCACACGAGGACGTCAGAAGGCGCTTTTAGTGGGGTTAAGCCCAACACATCGTTAATTCAAGTGGTTTGTAACGAATCTAAATTCAGGATTGACAGTAAAGTCATCCTGTATAAAACCGTTTCCTTATCGATTAAGACATATGATATCCAAATAGGGCAGAACTAGAAATGAGCTTATACAGAAGGCATAGTCAAAAATTCCTTAAACTGTGACCGGAACCAGAATTAAGTTTTGGGAATTCCACTAGTGGAGAAAGAATTTCGCAAAGTACTTGGAAAATATATTATAAAACTGCATATTCATTCATATCCGATTTATATTAACCCTTTTTGAGTTCAAACACGAACAAAGCTCTAAACAGCCGATCTTCCAACCTGCTAGGCTCGTATAAACGTGATCATGATTTCTTAGAGAGCGAAAAATTTTTAATTTAAAGATTTTAGTACCAACTTTTAGGAGTACAAAAGTCAAATTCAGTCAATAAATTGACACAATAAATTACGGGATTGTATGATTTATAATGGACCGCCCGTAATGAAATGTTGTAAAAAGATACAAGGCAATATAAAATTAATATATAAATATTTGCATGTCAGTGAAAGTAATAGCATGATGTGAATAAAGACGTCAATTGTGGATCTACCGTTACCAATACATGGATGAATTCGCCTAAGTACTACGTGCCAGATTAAAATTCAACATTTCCAAATTCGTTATTTTAATAACTTTAACTCTGGCCTTCCGATAATTGATTTTATTTTATGATTTGTATAGTTCCTATACAACTATTTAACTACGAAAAACGATTTTGAGAAAATGTCTTCTTGAACGTGGATATAATATCGCTTTGTCATGGAAGTCCTCGAATATATATTGTGATTTTTTTAAGAAAGAAATATAAGCAGTTGTCACTCTTTGCGAAAAGTTTTTAATTCTGTAATATTTACTACGATAGGGTTTCTCATGTTATAACCCGGTTGTTAATGCAAATGTTTTAGCAACACTTTTATAACATCATGTTATAACAGCAAATCATGTCAGTTGTAGACGGGGAGTTAAATCGTCGGCAGGAACTTTAATCTTCTCTCTTTTTATTTTGTTCTTAATTTTCTTTGTTTATAGAATGTAAGAAATTTAATGAAAGTATGTTAGCATTGTTAAGAGAATAATGCCATGTTTACACTTGGGTTTTTAAACGCTTTTAAGTAAAATGTTGATTTAGCTAATTAAAGCCGTATACTAAGTCAAACATTGTATAGAAAAAATTACAATTTGTTGAAAGACATTCACATGATACGTTACAGTTTTTAAAAATGCGATAAAAATTATAAAAATATATAAATTGATCTTATTTTTTATTCATACCAATTAAGGCCATTTTAGACTATAATACTTTGTGTTAAGACATGTCAAAAACTTACAAATCATTCATAATGTATAATAGTGTAAAAACATTTTGTAATGAAATGTCAAAAAATACGTAAAGAAATTTGGCAGTCGTATGGTTCTCTCAATTTTTTGAAATTTTTCTAAACGATTAGATTTTTCATTTTATCAGAATTGTGTTTTTACAAAAGCACAAGAAGAAAATCAGGGATGGAAAATTAAAATTTTGTGCACAAATATTCACTATTATTTTTCTAATAAAAAATTGCAAAACGATAAAAAAATATAAAATTTCAAGTGAATTCTTTTAAAATTTAAATAAATCACAAATATTTGTTGTAAAAAATCGTTAAATACGGTACACAGACGAAAAAAAAAATAAAAAAATATGATTGTATCAACTTTTCCACCCTAGAAGAAAATAAAAAAACAGCTGTTGAATAATTTGCCGGCCACATCAAAATAAAAATTATTAAATATTAAAGAAATATTAAAAATAAAGCAAAAATATATCTGAGGACCAAGGTGCAAGTTTAAATGTGCAAGTTAGTGAATAATACGCCAGCTAACAATGTTCCAATGCTTAATAAAATGTTTTTTCGTCTTTATTTTGTAATCTAAAGTGGATCTCATAAATCACAAAGATTTTACTTTTTATTTGAAGTGTGATAGTGTAGAAGCAAAATGTAATGAAAAAAAATTTCTCTTTGATTTTTTGACAATCAGACCAAAAATCATTTCATTTTGTAAGACCAAAAGTCTTAAGACTTGTGTGATAGTGTAAAACAGCCTTTAGCAATACTTTTTGTGAAAGGACATAAGATATTTTTAATAATCTTTACTCACAAGGATCCATTACTTTGAACGAATAAAGGCTACAATAATAAGACTAATATGAGATAAAAGTTACAAAATGTTTCAAATATTTTTGCTTTTTACTAAAGTAATATAGTTATTAAACTCTGCAAATAGCAATACAAACTATGTATATGAGGCTTAACAAATAGTTATCAGCCATGTTCTGAAAGTCGAATCCGAATGAAATTACAATCGATCAAACTTTGAAAACGAACCAGTGTTTAAAGTTCATTAAATTATTACGTTTTATATACTTTTTACTATGAGTACAGCTTTTATTAATTAGAACTAATTTTAAAATTAGGAAAAACTACGGTAATTTTCAAAAAAATAAAAAATCGATTACGATTTCCATAACATGGCTGTATATGCGCTTTTTTATGTGATTTAAATACATATATACCAATGCGAATTTATTTTTACGTTAGCGTCCCGGTAGGCTAGCTAGTAGTGAGCTAGTCTATCAACCCCGGGGTTGCGGGTTCGATCCCCGCCAGAGACTCTGGTTTCTTTCCTGCAGACAAGCGTCAAGCTTCGCGGGGATTAGCATAGGGAATTGAAAAAAAAAAAAAAAAAAAAAAAAAATTAAGTTAAGCAAATCCATAGAAAACAACAATACAAAAGTAAGTTTTTACGGCTCGAAATGTCAACCATTTCTAAACAAAACATTGTGAAACCAAAATAAATTGGTTCGAACTGCCAAAGTCAGCAGACTTTTCACTGCCACCTGAAGTAAATTGGCCTTGATATAAACATAATTTTGTCATATACTTTTTATGTTTTTTTTTTTATTACTGTACAAAAATATAAAGTTAAATTTTACTTTTTCCATGGTTAAGTGCATTTTAAAATTGTCCAGTTATTTTTTCAAAATCCAGGTGACTCAACAGGTATTTGACTCTTGGTATCTGGCAACCCTATTCGAGATGATTTTACGCGTTTAAAAACCAAAGTGTGAACATAGCATAAGTGTAATTTTATATACATATGAGAGCATAATAAAAACGTTATAAAAAAATAGATTTTTTCCACGACGGCTTTCGACGACAAATTTTGATGTCAAATTATATGGAAAATTTGGTCTCGGCACAGTTCTGTTTGAACCATTAAACAAAAAATATTCTTCAAAACGTAAAACCCATAAGAATACCGGTTTTTATTATGTATTAATTATCATGAAAATATTATTTTTTTTTGAATTTTCTCTTATTTAAAAGAAAAACTAAACAGCCAACTGTTTCTATCCCTTATTCTGTTATTACTGTTTCCGGCTTAAATGACAAATGAAATGTTGACATTTGAATATAAACACTTTCTTTCTTTCAGGTGTATCATTACCAATGGGATTCTTAACCCAACATGTGGTAACAGATGTTCGTAACATTTAGGGAAATATGTTTCTTGTAAAGGCTCACAGTGAAAAATGTTTGAGTAAAGTAATAAGAGAAAATTGTGATAAAAATATCAATTAATATGTTCTGATAACACTGAGCAACAAAATTCGGGTCATCGTCGCCAGCCTCAACACTTGCAACGCGAAATGAAAGTAGACTAATAGTAGAGCAAATCTGCCAAAGGGTTTTGAATATGGACCCCTAAAGTTTTTGAATTTTTTGAAAAGGCGTTTGGTATAAGTCAAAAAAATATACTAAATGTACATCTGAGCTAAAAAAAAAATTTCAGATGTCTTCAGTAGAATCGTATGTCGATTCTTTTCTTAGAATTTATTAACCCTCTAACTCTCATTGTAAAGGGTAATTTTTGTCCTTTTTCCAACTCTGTCATATAGGTTAACATGTTTTACGAATATTTTTTGCGTAAAATTTCACTAGAGGTCTTCAAAAACCAAAAGTTCGTGCAATTGACATTTATGAATTTCTTGAAAATGCGTTTGGTACAAGTCAAAAAATATACTAAATGTATTTCTGACCTAAAATACTATTTCAGATGTCTTCAGTAGAATTGCATGGCGATTCTTTTCATAGAATATATTAACCCTCTAACACTCATTTTAAGGGGTAATTTTTGTCCTTTTTTTAACTTCTATATATAAATCGCGCAATGTATGTAAGAGTTGAGAAAAAGGACAAAAATTGCCCCTTAAAATGAGAGTTATAGGGTTAATAAATTCTAAGAAAGAATCGATATACTATTCTACTGAATACATCTGAAATTTTTTTTTAGCTCAGATGAACATTTAGTATATTTTTTTTGACTTATACCAAACGCCTTTTCACAAAATTCAAAAACTTTAGGGGCCCCTATTCCGGGAGCCCGAGCTAACTTTTCAAAACCCTTTAGCAGATTTGCTCTACTAATAGACTACTTTCATTTCGCGTTGCATGTGTTGAGGCTGGTTTTTTTTTTTTTTTTGTTGCACAGTGTAATTTAAAAATTGATTGCAATAAAAACTTAATTTGTTCAACGTTTTTAGTCGGAGTTTATTTTTTTAGATTGTACGATTTTTTTAAGATATTTTTATTATCCATTTTTGAATTCCAACAATTTTTATAGATATTGATAACTTATTAAATTGTTAATTATTTTAAATTTGCACTTGCAATTATTAATTTCTTCGAAACGAAAAGGGGGTTACAAGTCTAAATATAGCGAAAATTCGAAAAACAAACCCTATGATTTCGTCACGATGTTTCCCAGGTCTACCAAGACAAAAATATTGGGCTTTATTTAGCAAGAGTTTTTAATATGGGCATTTCCGTCAAAAGGTCCACCGTGACCGAAAATTTAAAAGTTATTAAAAGCTGATTATTTTGCGATATTGTTATAGAGAAATATTTAGATTTTACTAATTTTATAAATTTACCCATAAATTTGTTCACTTTATTTTTATTTTTTATTTAATTTAATTTAAGTCTATGGACAAATTCCTTACAGACTAACTTAATGTATTAATGTATTAACATAATAATTTATTTAAGCAAAGAAAGAAAGTTTAGAATAAACATTATTGATTTAAATATAATATGATATTGCTTTTTATGATATTAATGTTCAGAGAATAGTCGATAAAGTTATACATTTCATTGAAACAGTTGCATAATTAGATAAACAATCAGACTGCAAAGTTGTGCAAACGTAATTTCTTATTTGTGCGAATGTTTTCTTTAATATTATCTTCCTTAAAAGAGGTGATATTTGATAAAAATTATTCCAAAACAAAATTTCTAACATGGTCTGTAATATAAGGAAGAGTTCAAAGAGAAATATGTTATTCGGATTAACGCTAAATTTTTATTTTGTTTTAATCATTATTCAGTTAAATTATTATGGAAAAAATTTCACGTTCGAAATGTCACGTATCGACCCAGATTTTGACTTAAAATAAAGAAAATACATAAGAATTTGGAATCAAACCAAAGACATTTTAATGTTAAAAAATTCTGAAAGTAGTTTGACTAAAAAATTGTGCCAGGTTTCGCTGAATTACGCCTTTTTATTACGCCACAAAAACTACTTTTATTTTTTTCACGTTCGAACCGCTACTTCTTTTGCCATTATCTTTGACCTAGAATCGCGCCCTCCATAAACTTTAGCATAGATAACAGTGCTTTCTTAGTGCTACAATTTAAGGGTTAAAATAACGCCAAAATATTTGTTGTTTAACATTTTATTGCATTTTTGATGCGTACGACTGTCACGTTCAACACTTTTGATTTACCCATATGTATTTGAAGATTCCCGTTGTAGTTACAAACAATACATAGTAATTAAGCCGGAACCCAGATGTATTGGTGAATTCTCTTATTTACGTCATAGCAAATGAGGTTCCCCTAACCTTTGCCAAGTTTTATATGATGTACCACAGAGAAGACTTACGGTAGATACAAAAAAGATCCTTTAAACAAGGTTTTTTTTCTTGGCAAAACCTGAAAATATTATGTCTGGCATGTAAAGAAATTTAAATATCGTATAAAGCCAATGTCTTCACAGAATGGTCAAGTCTTATTACAAAATAATTTTAAATCTACATAAGATTTTACAACTTATAATAGATTTATTGATTAAAACAGCTTAAGTAAAAATCCTGAACATAAAATTACAATAAAAACAACATGATGGAACAAACATTAAAACTTAATGCGAAAATCATAAAAATCATCTTGCATATAAATTTCTCATCATTGAAAGAAGAAGAAAAAAACACAATCAATGTAATAAACATTATTTACAATAATAAAAAATAAGTAAAGAATAACTGCGGTGTTGGTGGACAGGACTGCCAAGTACTATCAAAGTAATGCATGATCAAAAAACTCTGAAGCCAATTTAAAAAATTTTAAATTAAACAAAAAACATACATATACAGTCCACTCTCGATAATCGTGATTTTAAATAAATGAGGCAAAGCCGCGAGTAACTTTGTAAAAGACAAATAAAGCTGTTTTTACAGAATACCGTTTATACAACTCTCTTACATTGTTAAATCACCAAATCACCAAAATGTATGCACCTACTAACCATCAACATGCAATTACAAAAAGTCGGTCAGGGGAAGAAAGTTCTGATATGGGTAACAAAGGTACAAAAATAAAAGTTTATGTGTGAAAATCGAAAAGACAATGAAAAGAATAGGTTGAGGAATAGCAGAAATGCATATAAAAAAAAGAAGATATAAGGCATGGCGGTGCGCAAAATGACCCCAGGAAATATGGCCCCAAAACTAAAATGAAAAACGGCCCAAAATTTTACATGAGACCCAACAACACGCAATTTTGCACAATTTTTTTTTTTTTTTTTTTTTTGGGGTTATTTTTCATTTTTTCGTAAGGGTGTTTTTGCATTTTAAGTGGAATGACAAATGACCCCAATATCAAGGAATGAAAAATGGCCCCAAATAAAACCACAATTTTTTCTTTGGGGCTATTTTTCGTCTACTAATAAAAAAATGCAAATTTTAAGAAATGAAAAATCACCCCAAACAATTTTACACAAATTTTATAAAATTCTATGTAACAGTTTCTAGGGATAGTATAAAACCCGAATTCTTATACCCAAGTAGAGAAAATACTTGCCGGTTATGCAGAGATGCTTTAGTTAGCGAAGCCGGTGTTTGTGATACCATAGAGGAAGAAATCATTGAGCCCGGCCGAAGGCCGGCTATTAAAAGAAGCTTTACTGAGCGAAGCCAGAGTTCGTTACACCATAGAAAAGAAAATCCTTGCGCCCGGCCGAAGGCCGGCTTTGCAGTGAAGCTTTAGTGAGCGAAGCCAGGGGTCTAATCACCGCATTCGATACTATCGTATCGAATAAACTATTGAACTTTTTTGCATACGATAGACACTGGCGTATCGAATGAAAACTCGATAAATGTAATGTCGAGTTACTCGATGTCGAATGCTATTATTTCAAATTCAATGCATTTCATTCGATATCGAGTTTCAAGATACCAAAATAAATAATTTCGATCAATTTTGCTCGATATCGTATGCGGTGATTAGACCCCAGTGTTCGTTATACCAAAGAGAAGAAAATCCTTTCACCTGGCCGAAGGCCGGCTATATAGAGAAGCTTTAGTTAGCGAAGCCAGTATTCGTTATACCATAGAAAATAAAATCCTTGCGCCAGGCCGCAGGCCGTCTATAACGTGAAGCTTTAGCAAGCAAAGGCATAGAGATAAAAATTCTTGCGCATGGCCGAAAGCCCAACCATGCTATCAATCGTACGATTTTTAAAACCAAACTGTATAATTATCAGGATTTTGAAATCGGGATTCTAAATTTGTGATTTTAAGTTTCGGGCATATGAACTCCACCGAAAATGTTTAATGTAACTTTCTTTGTGTTCTTTTTTGGGGTTCAAATTCATTATAAATTTTGAGGTGATTTTTCATAATGAAGAATAACCCCAAATTTAGGGTCATATTTCATTTTATTTTTAGGGTTATTTTTCATTTTTTGGGGGGAATTTTTCATTAAAAAATGGGGCCATATTGCATTATGAAAAATAGCCCCAAATCTGGGGTCAATTTTAATTTATTTTTTGGGGCCATATTTCGCAGCGCTAAAAGGCATATCTGCATAAAACGGTCCAGAACATGTAATGTAGGAAAACGTTTTAAGTACACTATTTTTGTTGTGAAAAATGGAATAACATTTTAAAAGCCACTAGTCATAATGCTTTTCGTAGTGGAAAACCTTTACCCCGTGTCTCCACGTAGCAATATTTATTGCGGTAAACGTCAAATTTGATTGCTCCATTAAATTTGCGACGTATAGACCGCAAATTGCCATGAGTGGCAATTTATTGCGCAATGATTGCTCTTCTGATTGCTTGAGCAATTATTGCCTAGCAATCTGCTGTCAAATCAGTTGTAATTTATCTGACATTTCATTTTTCTGTACGGTTGTTTATTTATTAAAAAAGCAATCAAGAAAAAGCCGCCAAGTGAAAAAATACTTCAACAAAATACAGAAAAAGTTTTTCAGTATAAACAAAAGCAAACGACGAATATGTTTTTTTGTATATTTTTATTTATTCAATAGAACAATACAAGTTTTAGGTTTTTTTTCATACGCAAATAAACAAAAAAGTAATACAAAACACAGCTACGACAATAACAATTAATTATTTTATTAATTTAATTTATTAATTTAAAAAAGAAAATTTAACAACCACTTCAAAACACAACAAAATACATTTGTTACAAATACAGCCACGAAACTTTATACAACTACTCGCAGTGAAAATTGCAAATTTATGGCAATGCAATTTCAAGTGTTCTCCAGCAATATAATCAGCAATTATTGATCCATTGTTCTGTCATTGTTCTGCCGACGTTATTGCTTGTACTTAGCAATAAAAATTGCTACGTGGAGACCAAGCGTTAAACTGTCATCGAGTTTTTGGATATGAATTTTTTTTTCCACTAAAAAAAAACACTTTAAATAGTTAATTAACATTAACTTTGAAATTTAAATTCCTTAATGTTTTGCATTAAAATTTTTCTTATTATTATTTTTGATAATCTAAATAAAAAAAATTATCGGCCATGTTCTGACGATTTGAAATCGCAAAACGCCAGATTTATTTTATGGTGTTCTGAAGCTCCATTCCATTCGATTCGCCATAGTTTCATAAAAATATTCTAGTTCCCTCGAGCATACTTTTGCAATTTGTAGTCGCCAAACTTCTTGAGATTGCGATTTACAGGAAACCTATTATGCGATTCCAATTTAGAATCGCAAATGTTAGGCGTTTTGCGCTTGTCAGAACATGCTCCGCTATTAAAAGCGTTTCTTTGGTCTTCTTAAAAATTATCATTTTGTCTCTTATGCGCCCCATACACGTTTCAATTCAATTGTCAACAGAGTCTTCCAACTGAATTTATGCTTCATAAACTGAATTGAAAGATAAAAATTTATTAAAAAATTTTATGATATGCATATAAGACAATTTTTAAAATAGTTAACTTTTATTTGCAAAAGATTAATTTTGACAGGTGGGGGGTTACTCTCTATTGCGATGCGAAAGAAAATGGAAGCAAATCTTGAGATTTGTACTCTTTAGTGCGTTTGCGCATTTGTCTTTCGCATCTTTTTATTTTTTTCTTTTCGTAAATAATCACTATTTATTTTATTTTAATTTTCCAATTTCAATATTTTTTACATATTTTGACATTTCATTCCTGTCAATCTGCGCCATCTTTAATTTGTATTGCCAGTATTGCTTCATTTTCAAAGTGATAGAGAGTACCAAGTTGGAATGTAGCTTTCGCATCGCAATTGAATTCGCATCGCAATAGAGAGTGACCCCCTGATCAAGAGACTCGAGCACACACAGTACAATCGATTTGAAAGACTTATGGCCAATTTGACCAATTCTCTTTTAATTTCAATTCATATTTAAAAATTTTATTTGACATAAAAACGAATTTAAAATAAAAATGTATATTTAAATAAATTGCTGAAATTGGCAATTAGTAGTCAACTTGAAAAAATCAAACTCTTTTCATTTTTCTTCAACTAACTCGACAACTGTCAATGTAGTCAATTGACAAAACCATACCCGCTTTGATTTTGACAAAAACCGACTCCGTTGACAATTATATTGAAACGTTCATGGGGCGCATTACAGTTCTATTCGCAGCTTTGCTTCAGTTGTTGGTTTTAAAACCACGAACACATTCACGTTACCAGTTCAAATTAAAAAGTGTAAAAAATCAAAAAATAAGAACATTTAAAAAAAATTTTTTTTTAAAAACGCTTTTCTTAAAAAAGAACATTTAAAAAAAATTTGTCCCCCCCTAGATTTTATCCTGGCTACGCCCATTTATTCGTGTACTGTCATCGGGAATATGTATGCCTGAAAAGTTTTATCCATTTGCATTGAGTAAAAGGCGATCAAAAAAGCATTTTACCAAAAAAAATAGTTTGCCCCCCCTAGATTTTATCCTGGCTACGCCCATGTATTCGTGTATTGTCATCGGGAATATGTATGCCTGCAAAGTTTCATCCATTTTCATTGAGTATAAGGCGGTTAAATTAACGTTACAAGATTTGATTTTCCGAAGTGAATCTAAAGAAAAGGTTTTAATAATAATTATTATTTTTGCTAGAAACATATTTAAAAAATAAATGAAAATCAAAAAATAACTGGTTTTTACTCAAAAAACTATCAATGGCGGTCAGTGTTAAACGGCAAAGATTTCTGACGAGATAGTGTGGTTGTTAGCGAGAGGGGAGATAAAAGTGGCATATTCTCTTCCGCTCTCACCAATAAACTCAGACTTTCTGAAAAAAAACTTTCATACTGTAAACCAGGCATTTCCAAAAAATTTTTGGTTGTGTATAAGTGAGTACCAGAGAGTAAAAAAATTGAGAGAATGCATTCATTTACAGCCGAAATAAAATGTTAGTAATATATTTTATAAGTTGTATAACACAAAGGTACAAAATAAAACTTTGTTTGTGTTGATAAAATATTTGTAGCAATTCTTTACCAATTCAATATCGCTGATTTTAAAACTGCACTTTTTTCTTATTCGGAAGCTTTTTGACTCTAAATCAGTTTCAAATATCTTATCAAACAATTGTAAAAAAATAAAGATTTTTATGTTTTAAAAATTCATAAAAAATAAATATTGCACGCCGATAGAAAAAAAAGTGCAGTTTAAAAATCAGCGACATTGTATTGGGAAAGAACTAGCATTTTCTAGCAACACAAAAAATGTTTAATTTTGTTCCCTTGTGTTATACAACTTATAAAATAAAATCTTCGAAATTTAAACTTTTATGGCAGTTTCGTAATAGCAGAATGCTTTTCAAATGGGATGAACTTAATTTAATTTACGTTGCTTGGAACTAATAAATTTTAAATCCGAAAAAATTTGTTCGCATAGGTAAGTAGTGCCGAATAAAGAGAGGCACTTAAATGATTTTTTTTTCAGTTCAGGATAGAACTCGCCATCCAAATCTTTCCAGAACTCGTCTAGAGCATTTACTTCGCTTCGTAGTATGATTAGTTCTGATTGAATATCAAATTCGAAGTTGCTTACATCGCAACGAAAAGGGTTTTCGAAAAGATCTAATAGCGGTTGTAAAATTACAAAATCTTGAAACCTGTCTTGAAAATTATTGAAAAGTGCTTCATATATTTCGGCATATTCATATCTTTTGTCGATTTCTATAAACTAGTGAAGTTTTTGGAAAATTGGACAAATCACCAGTTTTAATTTGGGAAAAAATTAGAACCTGCTGTCACATTAGCTTTTATCTGTATAGGATTACACATAAATTGTAGCAAAACAAAACTTTTTTAAATTGTTTTTTAAATATTTTTACCTACTTAAGAAAAGTGTTTTCAAAGAAAAAAAACCCACCGACGCGATTGGTAGAGAAACAAAAATATTTTTACAAGCACAAAATACCAACAAATTCTTATGGTTATTTTTTTTCTTAATAATTTCTGCATTTAGGTACGTCTTTTTAACGAAAGAAAAAGGGACCCTTTTACAGGCATCAAAGCATTTTATTCACAAACAAAACACATATCGTTAGCTTAAATGCAAAACAATGTAGATATTATTTGAAAATTAAAAATTAATAGAATACAATTGGGGTATTCACAAGGTGTGCTATTATGTTAAATTGTCATAATGTTCTAACATTTTACAATGGTTTAAAAATATTGTTGTTGCTTTGTAAACACAAAGTGTCTTAAAATAATAGTACATTGCTTGCTATGTTTATTGTGCTGTCGTAATTGATCAGAAGAGACCTGCGCTGAGCGGCTGAGCCGATCCGCATTCGTTTTTGTAGCCGTCGCCGTTGATGGTATAGTTTTATTCGGCTAATATCCGAATATAACCTGCGGCTAGCAATTTTTGCAACAAAACACTTGCGGCGTCAAATTATATCGGCTTAGGACTCTGATGTTTGGTAAACAAACGAAATAAAATTTATTTGTGATTTGCGTCTAAAAAATGGAAAATAGTCAGGTAAGATCTAATTTAATTTATTAATTCATGGATTAGAACTAAAAAATATTTTGATGGTAGGTAAACATTTATTTTTTATATTTGTTTTATATCAGCTGATTTAAATTAAAAATAGTACAATAAATTATGAGGGGTTGTTCACAACAGTCATATTTCTTCATGTTATTATTTTAAGACTTATGACTTTATGCCACTTCATGTTACTTATGACTTTATGCCACTTCATGTTATTATTTTAAGACTTATGACTTTATGCCACCTTGTGAATCCCCCAAATATTTTTTCCTTAATAATAAATCGGTTAACGCATTTTTATCTGAAATATTAAAAATTGATTTTAAATCTCAAATAATTACCATTTTACAAAGTTCTTTGCTTTGCATGTAAACTTATGAAATGTTATATTATTCTACATTTAAGTCTTAAAATTTAAACTCTAAATAAAAATTGCACGCAAGGCATTGGATGTTACCAAAAGCATTTTTGACCGCACAATATTTTTTGAGTGTTAGCTGAAACAAAATAATATAGCATCCGCTAGACATGTACACTTGTCGAAGACTGAATTGAAGAGCATAAAAATATGTCTAAGTATTGGTGTGCACAATTGTGCAAAGAAATGGAAATCCCTGGTGTAAACCCAGACTTACTATCGAAACATGGCAAATAAACCTGTCCGTGAACGTGGATTCAATTCCACGGTCAGTCAAAAATTAAAAATTATCAATGTTTTGTTCATTTAATTAATAAAAATAATTTAATGAATATTAAATTTAATGATTAAAATATGAAAATATTAATTAAAACCATAAACAGTTCAATAAAATAACCACATAACTAATTTTTGTTAAACAGCTAAGGCACAAGCTCTATGTTTACATTTGTCCTTCAAGTTGTGGTGAAAAAGGTTAACGAGAAAAAAGAAAGACAAAACATTAAAAAAAAGAAAATGTACTTCGGACTTCAAGAAGAATTCTTGACAAAAAGTATGAAAAATGAAAAGTTATATAAGAATTTCGGCAAGATAATGCTTAAATGCGCAATCAGTACGCTTTACTAAAGAATAAGGTATAAAAAATTTGCGTATTGCCAATACTTTGTATGATATTCTAACGACTTTCAACACCTAATACAGCAAAATTTGGCCTTTGTACACAACCGTTCCCGTTGTTTTAATAAAAAATAAAATAACTTTAAATATGAAAACTTAAATTGGCAATCCTGGCAACCCTATCACATGATAATGCTGCTTTTACAAAATATTTACTTACAAAAATAATGCACTTTACACAAAATGGCCTTTAAAGAAGGAAAAGAAAGCAATTTCAATGTGATAAAAAAAGAAGTATTCCAATTCCAATGAAAGCTGAGCAAAAAAAAACTACAAAAACAAAGAAATTTGATGTAAATAAAAGAAAGATATCAGCATATAAATGTACAATATATGTACTTATATAAAATATATACATACATACAAATGTATCTATGTACAACGATTTAGCACATGAAATAAAGAAATCTTCACCAACAAGTAGATACGAGTAGAATATTTTGTTGTTTTTGTTGTAATTGCGGGTATTTAAATTATTTTTTAACCACACAATTTCACTGCAATATTGTACATTAAAGTATTTTGCCAGTCTTAAAAAAACGCAAAGGAAAAAAATGATAAAGACTTTATTTTAAGAAAGAAACCAGAACAAAGTCATTTTGACAATGATTTATCGTAATAAGAAAAAAAAATAATAATAATAATAATAACAAAATAAAGGAGAGTAGCTACAAAACAAGTGCAAAGAAAGAGAAAAATTGTTTAAATAATTACACAACGTCTTAACGCTTTAAAAGATACGAAATACAAGATACTTCCTCATATTATGTGGAAAGAAAACGCATTTAAACAAACGCCAATAATAATAAAAATTATTACAATAAATAAATGCAGTAAATAATTATCATTAAGATAATTTTGATTGTTAACAACCAAGTTTTTTAGGTGGTGTATTATTGTTGAGACTTTCTTGTCAATTTCAACTCGTGGATCAGAATACAGAATCGAGAAGAATAAAATATGGATAAAAACTTTGATTCAGCAAATTAAGAATTGCTATCGTTATACTTGTACTATCATATACCCGGTACTTCGTTAGCGTCTCCTTTTTCTTCGTGGACATATTTTTATGCCAAAGTTTATTTTTCTAGGTTTAAACTTGTTAAAATTCTAGCATTTAACCCGCTACTTTAGTAGAACCAAAAAGCTTAAGAAAAATATCAAATTTCCCGTATTTCCTTTTTTGGGTACTATATTTTTCCCCCATTAAAGTATCAAAAATTTCAGTATTGTAGTGGCAGCCCATAATGTAGTACGAATATGGTAATGAATGGAGAAAATGTTTTGTTAAAAAAAAGTACCAAAAATAGTAACGATTTTCACCCCTTAAATGTTCGAAGTTTGGAAAAGTACCAAATTCGTATACGTATTTTTTGCAAGGACCGGAAATTACGAACGGAAAACACAAAATTAAATTTTATTTTTTAAATAAAAAATTTTTGTGTGTGAAAAAAAGAATATTGTTTTTCTGTGTTTAAAATTTAAACGAAAAAGAAAAGAAACATTTTTTTTGAAAACAAAATTTATAGTTTCAAAAAAAAGCAAAAACTTTTGTGTAAAAAAAAAACAAATAAAAATTTTCAAAAAACTTTTTTTTTTGTTGAAAAATATTTTTTAAAACGTTTTTTTTAGAATTTTTTTTCTATGTATGTATTTTTAAAAAATGAAATATGTATGTATGTATTTTCAGAAGCCTCTTCATAAATTTGATTTGAATTTGTTTTGAAGAATGAAATTTTTATGACAATGCTTAAATATAATTATTTTGTTTTTGTTTTTTTATGTTTTTAAGAAAACGTTTTATTTTAAAAACTTTATTTTATGTTTTTAAGAAAACGTTTTATTTCAAAAACTTTATTTTATTTTTTTTTTCGACGGCATTTTTTTCAAAACTATTTTAGAAATTTTTTATTTTCTGTAAAATGTAGAATTTTTTAAACTTGCACAATAAATATTTTTTTAGAAACAAAATAAAAAAACATTTTCCGGTCCTTGATTTTTTGATATGTTTCGAATGTGGCATTTACTTTGTTTCTATTGGTTCAAAAGATAGATGGGTTGGCAAAAAAGTACTAAAATTCAGATTTTACCCGTTTACTCCCTAATAGAGCTGAATTTCAAAAAAGTACCAGACACCCACCCGCTTATTTTTCTAAAGAACAACGACAAGTATTACATTTATTTTGCATCTCTTTTAGTTTTGGAGATATCAGGTTACCGAATATTCCCGTTTTTTACCCCCTAAACATTCGAATTTTGATTTGGGGAGTGACCAATCGCTAGTCCAAATTTCAAGTTTCTGGGGTCAGCGGTTTGGGCTGGGCGATGATGAATGAGTCAGTCACTCACGCAACTCTTTTATATCGAAGCGTTGTATGATTTTCGATATTACTTCTGTCGTTGTAGAAGAACCTGGTGCAAACGAAGTACATAAATTGACTTTTGCAAGATATGTCAAAAAGCATGCTTTAGCTAACATTTTAAACTCTCGATTCAAAAAAAAAAAAAATTCTTCACAGATCCAATGGATTTTGACACTAATCTAATGAAAAATTATATTAAAAGTCAACCTATGTAACCCTTCATTGGATTAATGAAGAATGTTACATTAGCCCTCCGTTAATGAAATGTTTCATAAAATCAATGAAAATTTTGCATTATTTTAATGTCAACCGTTTAAAGAATTTTTTTTATTATTTTGATATAAATGTTTTTATATTTTAATGAAATTTTTAATTTATTTTACACATTTTTTCAATGTGCGTTTTGAGTTGTTGTGATTTTTATTTTTTTTTTTTTTTTTTATTCCTGTTTCAAATTATGTATTTCGTTTTTATATTTCGTTTACATCATGTTATGTTCTACTTTCATAAGCTTACCTTTAAGTAAATTGTACTCAATTCATTTTCCAGCCCGCAACGACCTTCATCCGCCTTTCAATTTTTCTGGCTTGTACTACTACGTAAATTTTGTGTATTTAAATTACCAACTAAAGAAAAAAGAATGTGAGAATTTGATGGTCTTGTTTTTTCTTTCGAGTTGTTTGTTTTTGAAACTAAATAATGCTTACATTTAGCTAAAATCAGTATTTCGTAATCGTAATGAATTTTTTTCATTAATGTTATAAAACATTAAAATTTACAATTTTTTCATATATTTTCATGTCTACCGCTAAAAATTTAATTAAAAACGTTTTTACAACAGTTATAGGAAGAACATTTTTTACTTATAAGTATTTTGAAGTTAAAGAATCTTAACTTGTCTTTAGTGATATTTATCATGGAAAATATGAAGTTGCAAAAGATTCCTTTTTTTCATTAACTTAAAAATATTTAAATTAATAGTTTATTTTAATCTTAAAAAAACCTATTGAAATTATGTTTAACAACAAGTTGAATTTTATTTTTGAAAGAGATATTAAGTTATCATTAATTTAATGAAAAATTTTAACGAAATTACGAAACTCAATTGAAATGAAATTGTTTCATTATATTTGTAAGATTTCATTCCCGTAATGAAATTTTTCATTGAATTAACGAAAAAAATTTAATGAAATTGATTCATTAGATTTATGAAGCATAATTCTTTCAGTGTAGCTTATAGCACTGCTGTATTGAAAATCAAGAAATTGTTAAAAATTTATTTGTGGTAGAGTGACATTGAGTCTGACTCTGAAAAGTCTGATAAAAGAAAATTTAACAAGATTTTGTTTGTCGTGCTTAATTCAATTTTTATTCTTTATAAAGACACTGAAATTTATTGTTGATGAGATAAGCTATTCCTATGCGCATTCAGGTCCGATCGTCAGAAAACTAAAGATATTAAGCAACTAAAACTGTTAAGCGAATAAGAATTATAAGCAACAGTTTTACTTGTAAACATATCAAAGCTTAAACAAAAACAACAACAATAAACAGTGAGTTTTTCTTTTCTAACAACATTAGTTGTAGTTGTAAGTAGGTTAAGAAAAAACAAAATAAAAACAAAAACAACTTGTTTCGCAAAAAATAAAGCACCCAGTTGGCCACGTCTTTAAGACATCCTCGAAGACGGATGCACGACAATGTTATTTCCTGCTCGACATGTGAGGGACAGCGGGAACAAATCGTCAACGACATTTTCGAACAAGTGTCGCGTAAATCGTGCACGACACTAAGAAAGACAATGTCACCTACTTGATCATTAACGACTACCTGCATGACAATGTCGTCTATTTCGACGTCCACGACAAAAATGATTATATGGTTATCTAATTCAGACAGTTTTTTAATATAATTAAAATTTTAATTTCTGTTATGTGTTTAATGCTCGACTCCTATAAGCAATCTTATAGTTGACAGTGAAGTACTAACTGCATGTAATCTATTTTCCAGCTCGCGAATAATTTCATCATCATTTTTGGTTTTACTGTTTAGAACAAATTTTTTGTAGGTATTTAAGTCAACAAATAAAAAAAAGAATGTGAGAATTTTAAGAAAACCAAGCAAGTGAGATAATAGCATTCAAGAAAACTTTGTCGTCAGTAGCTTTTATACAAGACAACTTATAAGACAGTGTCGCTACCACATAGAGTTTAATAGAGGACAACTTATAAAACAAAATCGCTCATACTGTCCCATATAAAGCTAAATAGAAGATCACTTACAAGACAACGTCGCTCAAACTGTCGTGCATGACGATTTCCTGTAAATTGTCTTCTAGAAAACCTAAATTACAGGGGACAAGTCGTGCACACATCATTGACGACGATGTCGTCAACGGCAATCTGGCCAACTGGGGCATGTTGCCAGTTAAGTTTTTTCAAGCCGTGCACTTGCCAATTTATTATCAAAGACATTTTTGGGAACACAAAACTTTTAATCAACAAGATTTTCTTTGTCGTGCTTGGTAATTAAAAATTTTGTTTCCCCAAAAATTACTTTCATATTGAAATAACGAAAAATTTTAAAAATTTTAGTTTACACAGAAAAAAATTTTGCCCCAGTAAACGCATTAATCAAAAATAAAATCAGTTTTAATTAAAAATTTAATCAAGTGAATTAAACGTTTAATTAAGAGAATTAAACGTTTAATCAAGTGTATTAAACGTTTAATTGACAACATTAATTTGCACCAGTATACAAATTAATAATATCAATTAAAATTTTAATTCACTTGATTAAACGTTTAATTCACTTGATTAAACGTTTAATTCACTTGATTAAATTTTTAATTAAAACTGATTTTATTTTTGATTAATGCGTTTACTGGGGCAAAATTTTTTCTGTGTAGCTTGTCAAATTAAATTTTTTCTTGATATGCAACACGCATTGAGAAAGCCTGACAATCAAGCCTTTTGAGAGGCAAAATTAACACAAATGTCAAAAAATTTAGTGTAAAAATAAAGTATCTGGGATGAAGCCCTTAGCAGTTATTGCTCTTCAACTTTAAAATTAAAAGTGAAAAATGAACTAAGTCCCCAAATTAAAAAAAAATAGAAATTGTTTTGTTGTTTTTTCTCTGGGTGTTTATATTAAAAATATAACGAAAACACTTTTGGGCGCAAGGATTTTCTCCTCTATGGTATAAAAAAAACCGGCTTCGCTAACTAAAGCTTCTATATATAGACGGCCTTCGGCCGGGCGCAAGGATTTTCTCCTCCATGGTATAGCAAACACCGGCTTCGCTTACTAAAACTTCTCTGTATAGCAGGTCTTTGTTATACCATATAAGCATTTGTAACGCAAAACATCAACTGGGACATAAAACCATAATGGCTTTATGTCCCATTCCACTAAAATTGATATGAGACTTAAGGCCATATCAAAATTATGGCTTTATGCCCGTTTGTATTGAGACATAAAGCCATTATGGCATTATGTCCTATGGCTTTATGGCACCCCACCTTGTAATACACACATTATTCTTTAAAGTTAAGATTGTTTTAAATTCCTACTTCTGGGATATAGTTAAGAATTCATAAAAAAATAGAAAATATATTGTAGTTAAAATATACAGTAAATGGCTAAAAGAAGTATCCATCAATTTTTGTAATGTAAATTGTACTGACACTATTAAGGATTAATGCAATGCGAGTTATTTTCAAAACCTTTTAAAGAAATTTAAAAGCGTGCTGGAATTAAATTAGAACAAATGAAGTATTCATTTGGTTATTTCCACTTAACTTCATAAGTATGTATATGAAAGGAATATTCACGATTTTTTTTTTAACCTTTAAGAAATAAGTATGTAGTTTAAGATTTAAATACCATTTAAAAAAAATGCATTAAACGTGTAAATTAAATGATTTATAGTATTTGACGTGATGTGGAAAAACTTTTAAACGTTAATAATGACACTAAATAGTTTAGCTACTACGTTTCCAACAACTACGAACGGGTTCACCATTTCCACTACGTTTTTTACAAAAACAAAAAATTAATTTGTTTTTAATATTTATATATCATATACATACATATACCTTCTCTGAGAAAAGGGACCGACCTAGTGTGTCAAAAAACGAGTTCTTGGTAAAATCGATAAAAATGAGAAAAACATTAAAATTTTCCTTTTTTACGTTTTTCTCAAAACTTAATTTTCACACACTAGGTCCCTTTTCTCGGAGAAGGTCACATATGTATATTTTTTAGCCCTTTAAAGGCATAGAATAGAAGGAAATTTGACTCCGTAATTCTTTTACAGTTTGAAACAAAAGTATTTTTCATATCAAAATTTACATATTTTCGCGATAAAGTTGACTTTGCCAACAAGCGAAATTCACGCATTTGGACGATTAAGTGCCTACAATGGACAACGACGAAGCACAAGTTTATCCGAAAATATTCACTCTTATCGTGTTTGGCGTATTTAAAATGCGCCTACGACTGTTTGGTAATAGATTAAAGAGAACGTGAACTTATTTCCTTTAATCTATTACCAAACAGTCGTAGGCGTATTTTAAATACGCCAAACACGATAAGGGTGATTATCTTTTAAATTTTTTTTCTTTTTATGAAAACGACGAGCCAACAGTCGTCAACAGCTGTCGCTGCCGGGTCATACTATTAGAGAATTTTAAAGTCAGATCTCATCGAATCGTTTGTTTGCATATGATGTAAAGTGTAGCAGTAACAACTTCTGGGCCAAAACCAACTTTTTTCCAATTAACTGCAATAATAAGAGTAGAGGTCAAGACATTTCACACAAAAAACATTTGGCCAAATTCTTAATTAACAAGCCTAAAAAAATAGAAGCTTGCTTTGAAAACGGCTGCCTTTTAGCATGGCAGCAGCATCTGTGGAATAGCTTTATCCCCTAGGAAGATCCGCCAGCAAGCTGAACTTCCGCACAAGTGGTGAAAAATCAGTTTTTCAAGCTAACTTTTTAAGATGTTTCTTTCCGCGACTTGATGCCAATTGGTAAGGTCCCGCAATAGTGACTACAGAGCCGTGGCTCCGGGGGCAACTGTTCCCGTGGCACCAGATAAAATATCTGGTCAGCCGCGATCTCAAGAGATCTGTCAATTTTGAACTCTGCCGGAAATCAAGTTTTGACTGTAGCACCTGACTCTCCCGGAGGATGTTACAGCTAAAGATGGAATATCCTTTAAATGTTGCCCTACATACCGCCGAGTGTGGTGCATGGTCATGCTATTGGAGAATCAAATTATTAAAAACCAAGTTCAGCTAGTCAGATATATTTAGAAACGGTGATCGCGATTGGCCGCCTCGTGGAATTAAACATATCTGTGGGATTATATTCAATCTCTAGTCCATGAAGCTAACAACATAAGAAGAGCTGCAGACCAATATCAAACGCGAAATGTCCGGTATTTTAACCGATTTGGAGGCTCGAGTCATGGATAATTAAGTCTAGTGTTAACACTCATAACACACATATCTGCGACTCACTTTTCATCGATGTCGTGTTCCCTCCATAATGGCATCAGTTGCACTTTTATTTGCATTAATAATCTACAAGACTTTGAATTGAAAAAAACAAAACTAGACGTAGAAACCCTTAAAATTCGATGTAATCATTCCCAAATCAATACATTACGAGCTTTTTAGTTAAATTGGCCTTCGTTCTTCTAATAAATTCTTCTTCTACTTTTGGAATTGGTGTAAATTAAAATAATATAAAATACAGAACGTGATATTTATTTAACACGTGTAATAGTTTTTTTTTATTTCTTGCAACGGAAAACTTACTAAGAAGTTCAAAGTATTATGAACTGGTAACAAACACAAACAAACCGTATTACATAAAAAAATTTCATAAAAATTAATAATGGTCAATAAATTTTTATTATAATAGGGTGAGTGTCGGTATTTATTAGGGTTTCTAACTTTAAAAATAATTTAAAAAAAATTGTAAATCAATTAAGGTTTATTAATTATCATATATATTTAATAAATATATGTTTATATGGGACAGAACCCAGCGGTAAATATTGAAAAGACCGCAAGTGGCAGGCCTTTTTGAAGGATTCTATACTCCTTTCTAAAAGATTTGCTTCGTATGATATCCTGCCTTCTAGAATTTATAAATTTCTTTATGAAAGACCTCCCTTCTCCCTTCTTAAAGAAGTTGTTTAGTTTTATTTTTTTTTTTTACTAACCTTCCTTATTCCCTTCTTTGGGAAGGTAACGAAGTTGTTATTAAAGGAAGTATTTCATTAAAGGAAGTATTTCATAAATAATGGTGCCTATTATGAAATAAAATCGATTTTCGACAGCAGTCGCATTAGCTGATCAAACGAATTTTCATTTGGAATTTATGACGCGCATTCGATTTAAATTTGCTATTGTGATTTTGTTAATTCACAATAGTACATTTTCGATCGGTTGTCACTTAAAAAAGAAAATTTTTGTTAACAAATTTAAAAAATTAAATTAAAATTACGGCGGAATTATGGTTGTTTTCAAATAATTTTGCCTCAGTGGGGTTTCATCCCACTTTTTTACACGCTGAACTTTGCTGCAAATCATTTGGTCAAAAAATAATTTTGTTCCATAAGGAATATGAGCGTTTCCAATTGCTGTTTACGACGTTGGACTTGCATAAAATGAGCAAAACTGATAAAGAATATGGTATTTGGTATACGAACACAAAAAAATGTACAAATTTTTAACAAGTATTTTACATTTATTTGCACCGTCGAAAGCAAATTTGTTTTCGTTGAAAAAATCTATGCACAATGAAATTTTCGATAGTGCTGCCAACTCATAATAAAATTAACATTCGATAGTCGATGTTCGATAGCCAGCGAAAATCGTTTATCGAATGTAACTCATAATAGGGGCCAATTAGTCTTGCCAGATCGAAACTGACAAAAAGCTTGACATTAAAAAGAAAAAGCTTGATTTTTCTTTACAGCTAAAAATTTTGTTAACTGACCAAACAAATTTATATTGTTGTTGAGTTTGTTATTCTAACAATACTGATGTTATACTTAGCGGAGCTGATTTCAAGATGTCCGTCTATCCGTCCGTTGGTTTGCCTGGCCGTGTGTATGTTGAAATGGGCTTTCTAAAGAAGATATTTATAGCGCACATAGTACGGAATTGAAATTCGGCCACAAATAGCTATCAGCAATAAATTATGAATGCTCTTTCTTTTTTTTGGATGGCGGGAATCGAACCCACAGCCCCGGCAATGATAGACTAGCTCACTACCAATTAGTCTACCGGGGCACTCATTTCTACACATAAATCTTTATATTTTCTGGTTATAATTTCAGAATTTTATTTTTCAACTTTCGCATTACATAAACTTGGTAGAATACTGGTAGTGAAAATAACAAAATCGTGCTATGAATGAACTAGTCATAGACAAATAACTGCCCATTCCATGTGAGATAGGAGAACTTAATTTCACTCAGATATTTCGTATTATATACCAAAAACCAAATTGCTTTCTAAGGCCGAGGCCACGCAATGAGCGGCTAAGCGGCTGAGCGTCAAAGCGTCAAGTTTGAGCGGCAAGTGGCTTATTACTGAGCGTCACTTCTGAGCGGTTAGTTGTTAAAATGCCATTGTAAAGAGTGGCTTGTTCAATGTTATTACGCGAAAATCGTATTCATAAAAATGTAATGCGTTTTTTAAGAAAAACAAGTAAGAGAGTATAGTCGGTCAAGCCCGACCATATGATACCCTACACCACAGTATTAAAAAACACATCATGCTTATTAGTACATATAAATATGGATTTATCTATGTTTACAAACTTCATTGAAATCGGTTTGAAAGTTTGTGAGAGGCAGAAAATGCCCCCTTCCTCCCCTTGTGGTCCTATTTTTGAAAAACTATATAGCTTATGTGTCCATATAGATATGGAAATATCTATGTTTTAAATTTCATTAAAATCGGTTTGAGAGGCAGAAATTGCCCCTATCTCCCCTCGTGGTCCTATTTTTTTAAATGCATCCCTTTTGTGTCCATAAAGATATGGTTCTATCTATATTTTAAATTGCATTAAAATTGGTTTAAAAGTTTCTGAGAGGAATAAATGTCCCCCTATCTTTCCTTGCGGTCCTACGATTTGGCCCATTTTCAATAGGCTTGGTCCTTGTGCCAATAAAAACCCAAAATTATCTCCAAAATTGCGACCTGTACTTTGCGCACAAGGTTACATGGACAGCCAGCCAGCCTGCCAGCCAGCCGGACGGACATCGTTAGTTCGACTCAGAAAGATTCTGATTCGATCGGTATACTTTAAGGTGGGTCAAGGACCAATATTTTAAGGCGTTACACACATCAGCACAAATGCATAATACCCTCTCCACTATTGTGGTGTGGGTACAAAAAATTGCAGCCTGTTCGTCGATTTCGAGCGAAGACTTCGTTCGCTTAACTTACATTTAAAACAAAAACAAATTATAAACAAGTAAGAAAGTATAGTCGGTCAAGCCCGACCATATGGCCCCTACAACACAGTATTAATAAACACATCATGCTAATGTGTCCATACCTATCAAGCAAGGGGAATTAAACCATTTATATACAAATCTACCCAATACAATACTGCCGTATGTCTGTGAAATGCTTTGATTTGCTGTTGCTAAAATTAACACCAAATTGACAAAACAAAAAAATAATTTCTCGGTCATATTTTTATTTTAAAAATTTGATAATCTGACTTGCCATAATTCGGTCGGCTTTGTACGGATGAAATCATAAGCTCCATATTAACTTTTGCCATGTTTATTTTTTGACGCTCAGAAAACAACTAAAAATTAGAACAAGTTTTATTTCTGAGCGACGCCGCTTAGCCGCTCAAAAATTTCGCTCGCATGCCGCTCATTTCGTGGCCACTTCAATAGTATTTCATATGTTTTAATTTTTTGACGCTCATCGCTCAGCCGCTTGACGCTTAGACGCTCATTGCGTGGCCTCGGCCTAAGGGTAATATGGATGCATGAAATTAATGGATTATGTTACAAACGAAATACAAATAAGACTCTGATAGTCTTTCTGCTATACATTCTTCTACTATTCTTTGGGATACAAATTCCCATAGTTTTTTTCGACAACATGGTTAGTTTTTCTTGACTTTTCTGGACAATTTAATGAAAACTTTTTTTAAATTCCGATTTAGCTTGGCAAATTAAATTTGTTCTTGATTCTTGACACATATATAAAAAGCTGGACAATCAAGACAAATCAAGCCCGTCTGGCAACCCTAGGGCCAATGGCATCGATTGCACTTTCGTTTGGAAACATTTCCGCAACTAAACCTTTTTATTGCGAAAAATAAAATGCGTTGATCATAATGAAAACCCCTATAGCTACGTTTATGTTTACGAATAGTTCTATATAATTTTTTTTAATAAAGTAACGTTTAGGAATTTGTCGGCCAAGTTACGTTTAGAGATCCGCCAGCAAAAATCGATGAAAATGGCTGACTCAAAAAAATTACTTAAAATCAATTAAACTTTTAATTGCGAGGTTATTTCACCTAATATTGCAAAACGAAATTCTAACAATATTTTAACTTTTGAGGCAAAATTCGTGAAGCGGAAAACGCAAGACAACTTTTTTCATAATGTTCATCTAGCTATGGGGTTCTTAAGTGTTGGCGTTTATGAAAACGTGTTTCTTTTAAATTATTTCATCATCATTTGACCCGTCCAAGCGCAATTTTTTAGAATTTCATAAGATTTAAAATTTTTTATGGGAGCGTCCTTAAGGAATAAAGATAGGGGGTAAGTATGTTTTGCCACCACTTTCATCTCGACAAGGTTCACTCGACATAAAACAAGGGCTTCTAGCGTAACGAAATGTTGCTACTTATAAATTCCAAAACTTGTTTCTAGTTCGAAACAATAGTTTAAAAAACTAGTTTAAAAAATGGCAACACTTTAGCACCCCATAACTCAACAAATAAACTTTATAAAAAAATATTTGGCAAACACATAGATATCTACTAGAGGGTGTAGTTGTGTCAAATATAAAAAAATTTCGGCAATAGCGTCGGCTTAATATGCAAACCTGCTAAATCCACTTTTAAGGTAAATCGACATTTTGATGCCGAGTGGTAGAGAAAGAAACGCCTCGTCGACTAGCATGTAATTTTTCTTAAATTTGAGTCTTGAAGTGTGTTAAGCCAACTATATACATATTTGGTTTTTCTCTCAAGCTGCAAATATGAAATGTAAAAAGTTTTTTGTCTTCCCTGAAAAATTTACTGAAAGGGAATTAGCAGGTTTGCATATTAAGCCGGCGATATATTGTTTATTTTTATTTTGTTGTCCGCTTTACGAATAAACCTTTTTAAACTTAACGCCTTTAAATTGTTGGTTTCGTATTTTTTCGTAATTTGTGGCTTAATGAGTCCCAATAATCTATTAGATGGACTATAGTAGTCTAATTGTTTATAAATATTTACATTTAATGGAAGAAAAAAACTTCTGACTCAATCGCTACATCACCGAAGGAGAGGGCAGAAACAAGCAAGAAAATATGCAATCAAGACATTTTTTATTGAGTCAATTTACTGTTGCACTTTTGATGATGAAGAAATAAAGACAGACAGTCAGACAGACAGTCAGCCCGGCAGGCAGTCAGACAAGCAAGAAACCGACATCAACAAGCATCCTTTACAGATGCCTGCCAGCTTGAGGAATAAACTCAATGAGACAAAATACATGTTGGCACGTTGCACTTTTTTTTATTTTAAACACACACAGCACGTGTAAAAACTAAACATAAGTTTGGCTTTAAACAGATGAAGTAGATGATTATGATGATGAGGAACCCCTTTAGCTTGAAATAATAAAAATAATGACACAGGAATTATGGTTGATATCAAAATACAACAGTTTAATGTGAATGGCACACTGCGATAAAGGAGGCAGAGTATAGAAATGAAAAATACATGCGATTTTTATGCAAAAAATACCAAATGATTAAATAAAATAAAATTGCCCAGCAAAAACTTACATTGCAAAGTAATGAGTTAAAAAGCTAATATAACGACTCTTAACACGGTGATGTCATTGGAGGCAAGTACTTACCTCCCTCGCTTACAAATAGGGAGTTAAAAAGTTATTACTCCGATGTCACCAAAATTACAACTAACATTGAATGACTTTAAAAAAAATTTTTTTTTGTTACTTTTTTTTCTATTTTTTCTTATTTTATTTTACTTTATTTTTTTTTTCTATTATTTCTTATTTTATTTTACTTTGTTTTATTTTTTATTTTGTCTCTGGTGGGATTCGATCGCGCAACCTCGGTGCTGATAGACTAGCTCACTACCAGCTAGTCTACCGGGGCAGTGTAGTTTTTGTATAAAAAAACGTTGTTTTACTCAATTAAGAGCGTAAATATGAGATTAAATTATTGTAGGCAACTACTTACCACCCTCGCTTACAAATAGGGAGTTAAATAAGTCATTACCAAACTACTTCTATGTAATGAAGATGGTATGTAGTAGTCATTGAAAAGTAAGTTGTTCAGTAATGGCATGTCATTACCAAGTTTTTGCTGGGTGCCTCTTATTAAAAAAGGGTTGAGTAATCGTTAACGTTTTTAAGAACAAGTCAATAACCAATAAAATGTTAAAGGAATGATCATTATTAGATTTAAAAAAATTAAAAAAGAGCATCACTTTTCGGAACCATATCGTAAAATTTAACTTCCAGAAACATCTGACAATTTAAGGATTCGGAAACAATTTTTTAATCAAATTGAAATTTTGAATAACAAAGCCAAAAAATTTATATTTTTTTTAACTTCGATTAAAGGCCTCGTTAGTCCCCTTTTTGACAGGCAAAGTTTACTTTGACAAAGTTTGTTGAATTCTCTTTTAAACTTTGTTTCGTGTTTAGACACGCAAAAATTTATTTGACAAAGTTTTGTTTTCTTTTGTTTGAATATCATATATAAGTGCCGGTTCACACACGTCAAGTTTGACTCGTCAAGTCTTGAGTTTTTAGGAGAGAGGGGAAAAGATATGGCATCCTCTTTTCCCTTCTCTCCTAAAAACTCAAGACTTGACGAGTAAACCTTAACGTGTGTGAACCGGCACTAAGCAGCGTTGCCAGAATGATAAATTTATCATATTTTTGATTATTTTTTGACAAAAATATCATTTAAATTTTTTTTCCCAAATAATGATTATGTTATTTTTATGCAAATTTTATTTAAATTTCTTCGTATAATTTACAAACAGCAAATGTGTATTTTGTTTTAGTCTTAGTTTGTCTTAGTTGTCAAAAATATCATTTAAATTTTTATTCCCAAATAATGATTATGTTATTTTTATGCAAGTTTTATTAAAATTTCTTCGTATAATTTACAAACAGCAAATGTGTATTTTGTTTTAGTCTTAGTTTGTCTTAGTTGTCAAACCTTTTTTCGCTTCTATTAACTATTAAAATTAAATGTATTAATTAAAAAAATCTAGCTCAACTCTTTATTTTAATTGCATAAAATATTCGTCCCTTTTTAATCCAAAAAGAATACATACCAAATTATAGTAAATATAGCAATTTATACAGAAGAGACGAGTGGGGGTATTGCATGTAATTTTTCATGCGTTCAGTTGTGAAAAATGTATTCTAAGGTATGTATTCTAAATGCATTTAGGTAAATAGTAAATAAAATATAATAATGAAAATATTCAGTTTTCTATATCAAAGTTTTTTTGCTGGGAAGATGTTTTGATATAAAATTAATAATTTTGACTTTTTAGCCCTTGTTATAAACAATTTGATTTAAAAAAAATTTTACTCTTCAAAATATGATTTTTTTCGCCAAATGATGATCTGGCAACGCTGCTTATAAATATAAAGTTGCAGCCAACTTCAGATATAAACAACGGACGGAAAACAAAACGAATTTGCGAGTACAGCAAAGTGTGTACTCCCCCGCTATTCTCTTTTCCCCTCCCTTCTATAAACTCAAGACTTTGCAAAGTAAACTTTGCCTGTCTTAAAGGGGACTTACTCTAAAGTATACGTCGTGGATCAGTTGTTCCGTTTTCTTTATCGAGCCCATGTATAAAAAGGTACTCAAACGTAAAGCTGAAGGTTTACACCGAAACATTTACGAAAGAGTAGCGAGGCCTTAGGTTAGGTTAAGTAAGGTTAAGTTAGGTTAGGTTAGTTTAAGTTAGCTTAGCTTTGGGTAGGTAAGGTTAGAAATGGCAGTCAGTACTCAGCATATTTAGGGCCTATTTCGCCAATTCTATTTAAATATCAATTGATATTTAAATAAAGATTTTCGTATAATTTAATTTTTTTCTTGCATGAAACCCGAATTTTAAACATAAATTGATATCTAAATAGGATTTATTAAATAGGCTCTTAGACCCAATGACTCCATCCATACTATGGAGTTCCTCTTAACTGGAGGAGGTCAACTATAAAAGCGTTATATGTCATTTTGAGGTCCATCTATATTTACCGATAATGGAGGTATAATTTATCGAATTCTTAGTTTTTAGGACTGGCAAGTCTCGCACTTATTAGGTCAATTATGCTTAACACATTCTTTCTAATGTTTACTTGAAATAAACTTTTCCTAGATCGGCCGTTGAACTTACACGATTATTCGTTTTAAACGAAAAAGGTTGAAGAGCTTACAACAACGTTTTTCTACATACTACACAGTGCAACATTTTTGAAGTCACCAAGTGCAAACTCCTTCTCATGTGGAAATCCGAACAGCAGCTAAAACAAGCAAAACTCAAATAAGGTTTTATAGGTTTCGATAAGTACTACCGAGATTATCCAAACGAGAACAGTGAGAGTGTTCTTGAGATACTAAATTTTGATAGTAGATAAGTCGAAATATGTGCTTGGGTTCATTTAAAAACTGACCTTGTACAAAAGACTCTGTGTAAGTCTGAGTTCATACGGCTCATGTCTTATTGACAAGATTCTTCCTTTTTCTATATTGAACATAACAAGATTCTTCCTTTTTCTATATTGAACATGAATTGGCGTTCAAATGGTTCATGTCATGTTGACGACATGTGCGTTTTTGATATTGAAAACAATAACAAAATTAAACAACGAATGAAAAAGCAAAACGTAAAGAGTACATGCATCTGTGTACTCGTTTCTTTTCCCCTCGTCCGTCTCGCCAATAAAGTTGCAATCATGTCAATAAGACAAGAGCCGTATGAACAGAGACTAATGGCCATTTTCTCATTAGGCGATTATCTTTTTTCCCAACGAAAACTGCACATTAAAGAAATTTGGTTTTTTCAATGTCTCATTTGCTTCGTTTTTATCGCAAAGCTAACCGGCACTCATCTGCCAATTATTTATTTTCCTTTTATTTGCCGTACAGATAAATTCAATCAGCTGACTCCCAACTTTTACATGTATTTTGAGTGGCGTTGCCAGCTGAAAACAATGTTTTTTGTCGGTGTATTGAGAAACCCAAAATCGTTAACGGACGGTTTATCGGTCCAATAAATTTATGTTGACATTAAGTAACAGACAGTTTGTCGATACATTGAGAAAATGGCCATAAGGATAGTAAAGTTCCAAAACATGAAAGCAACCCGGAAATAAGATGAGATGTACACCTCAGCCATTCATATTCCTTTAATTTAGTTTAGGGTGCTCTTACAGCTCAGGGTGTAATTTTTATAACTTATTTTTTAGAGCTCTTCCCTAGTTTACTAATGATTTCCATAACGTTAAAGGCAACATGAAAGGATATATTTTCTGATTTATTTTTACGATTCAAATAATCAAGATACACTTTTACTTCCCAAGTATTTTTTTTTTTTTTAAAAAGTTTTTTTTAAATGTAGTTTGTTCGAAACAAATGAGTTCATATACGCCATTAAATTTTACAAGTTCAATTTGCAGCTAAAAAAAAATCATGCGAAAAAACGTTTTGTCAACATTATTGTGTTTCAGCCATACTAAACAAAGTTTTACAAGGGAAAAACAAATTCTTAACTACTCACAATACAAGCAATATAAACAAAATAATTTTAAATCAGCATAAAAAAAAATAAATTTATTTTTGATAGACACATGACACCATACTGTTGGCTGATTGCTCACATGGAAATACTCGTTTACCGTATACGACGCACTCTATAGCACGACTACTACAGCAATCAGGGTTATCAGATTTTTTTTCACCTTCGTTGTCAAATTATACACCGAAAATCGCCAATAACCTCAAAATAAAAACATTTTCAGAAAAAAATTTATAATCAAAGTTACAAAATTTAAATATACAATTCATATATGAAAGCCATGTGATATAAAGGGCCGATTTTGTTTATTTTTAGTACCGTAAATACGATGTACAAAAAATAATGCTGGCCAAATTTTGTCCTTCTATCTAACATGGTGTAGACGCTATTTTTTCGACTATTTATAAACCGTTATCGGCAATTTTTCCAACCAATATTCTACTTAACTTTTCTTAATGTTTAAGTAAAATAAACAAGTCCATTATTATATAGACTTAAAAAAATTAAGCTTTGTGGTAAAAATGTGAGGCAATCGTAATTTTTGTTCATATCTCAACTCATAATAGAACGATTCGTCTGAATTTAAATAGCCAGACTAAATGTGACATAAATATATAACAACCTACGTCCCATCATTGCTGGGGTTCTCAGAAAGTAAATTTCCGCATGCACACAGACATGCAGACATCGTTAAATTAACTCAACCACTCATTAGGATCCAAAATATATTAACTTTATGGGCTGAAAGATTAAAACTGTAAAAATTGCAAACGGAACGACGAACTCATATTTATTCTTTCTACCTGTGGTGAAGGGTAAAAAAAAAACTGTTCACAATACCCAAAGTAATAAATGGCCAATTGTTTTAAATATCACCAAAAAGAAGTTTTCATTGCCAAACAGGATTAAGCATCGGCAAGTTTGGCAAAAATTTACCACATCTAGAAACCCTGCATGCAAGTTGCAACAGATGCTTTCAACTGCACATCCCTGGCAGTCGTTTTTCTTTCGTGCACGCACTCTTATTGTTTCGTATTATACTCGTAATGTTTAAATAAGCTGCATACGTTCATGCAGTTGCAGTCAGCATTATAAAAGAGCATTCTTTGCACGTACAATGAATTATTATTGAATGTGCTTGGGAGAGTGATTATAAAGACAAAGATACTTGTATATGTGTTTGTATTGTTGCCATACCCTTCAAATAATAGGACCAGTCCAAACACACGTGTAAAGGGTAGCCCACAGAGGACTAGGACTAGTCCAAAAGTAACCCAAACCCAAACGTATGGAAAAACATGGTCTATATAACATTACGATGTCCTAGGGCAGGACCATAAAACACACCTTTGGACTACTAAGGAGAAGTCGTTTAAAAACGAAAGCATGTCGTTAAAAAACGAAGACATGTTGTCTCACTACAAACACTTTTTAACAATGACATGGTCCATGCTTGCATTACATCGGACCAGCCATGGAGTAGTCCATTCTATCAAAATTCATCAGGTGGTCCAATTTTATTTGCAGGGTATTGAAAAACTACCACTTACAACACTTTTGTATGCACATTTCGAGAAATATATTGTCATCGTATGTTCAATACATGTCGTGTTGTAATACATATAACAAAAAACATATGTGCAAAAAAAAACTTACAATAGAACAACAACAACGAATGAATTTATTAAATCGAGAATTTAAAATAAATTTAATCATTGATATAATTACAATATTTTGTTTAATATGGAAAGAAAAATGTTTTCTAAAATATAATTGACTTTAAAGTTTCTGTTAGCAAACCGCGGCATTTGCTATAAATGGATTTTAAAACACAATTTAAATGGAAACTTAAATTAATATTTAAAATTTGTCTCCTGACTTGCAACTGAAAGATTTATTTAACAGGCCTTATTTAAATGAATTGAATGCAGGGATGGAATATTTAATAGCATACACTTTGCTATTTTTACACAATTTTTAACGTGTCGCTGTCAAACCAACTCAAAAAGCGAAAAGTTGTACACGCATTTTCTTTTTTTGTTCAACAGTTTTTTAAACCCTGGCTGTACTATGATGCCACGACGTAAAATAAATAAAACTTGAACTGATGAAAAAAGCGCGTAGTTGTCGTTGTTGGTGTTTAAACGCTGATATGCAATCGGCAACTAGCGCATTATTTAAAATGACATTGCATTTGATTTACAGTATTGTTAGGTATAATTGCTTGATTGAAACACTGATTTGCCAATGCATATAGACGTTTAGAAAAGAAGGTTTTCGTTAATTAAAAATTCTTACTGTCATTTTTATAAAAAACTGAATTGGATTTAAAATCTATTATAAGGAAAATTTGTATGGAAATTTTGTTTGAAAATATACGTTTGAAATCTAAATGGTTTTTTATGAATACGGTTAGTACTTGATAGTGCTGGGATACTATCGATATTTTCTACTATCGATATTTATCGATAGTTCAGATTTCACTATCGATATTACTATCGACTGAATTTTTGTACTTGTGCAGGAAAACTTTAATTATTTTTTTATAAGGCTGCAATCCGTTGTTTTTATCGCTTTATTAAATGTATGAGACGTTTGTATATACGGACGTTATATTAGATGGCAGGTTTTTAAAAATGCATAAGTACCTTTCTGAAAGAACCGAATTAACAGGGACTATAAGATATTTCATTGCAACTTTAAAAAATTTTCTAAATTCTAAACCCAAAAAGGTAATCAATCTAGCGGACTTATCCTCTAATGGTCGTTCATTGTTTTTTTTCCATGCTCGCAATTGCAATTTTTTTTTACAACATTACAAAAATATTTGACATTTCAGTCCCTAATAAACATGTACAAATTTCGACTTAAAGGCCTTTAATTAGCAGTAAAAAGCACTACTAAGCAATCCATACCACTTGCCATTCTTGTTGTTTGTATTTATTTCTGTAATTCAGCGCGAATTAATAAAAACAAGTAAAAATTTGCGTCAAAAAAATATGTGTGTATAGTGCTGTTAGATGTCTTCATAGCTGTATTTTAAATAATAATAATATCGATATTTTGTCTATCGATATTTTAAGACTATCGATAATATCGATAGTCTATCGATAGTTTCCCAGCACTAGTACTTGAACAAGTCTATAAGCACATTTTTTGTACGTATTCAATAGTATTTGTGAGTGCGTAAAAAAACTTGCATGATTTTAAAATTTTAATCACTCATTATTATGAACGCAAAATTTTATGTTGCAATCACACTTACCCACACTGAGTTTTCTACCTTGAAGATCTTGGAGAAAATAGAGATATCGGAGAAAATAAAATACTGCTCTTGAAGTTTACTCCAGTAAAGATATTGAACAAAAATTTTCGACATACTCGATTGATTTGTTTTCGTTTAATATTTAAAAAATCTATCTGTGCCCATGTTCTGTAACTCTCGTGTCGAGAAACTTTTCGATTGAAATGTGTGAATTGAAACAAAAATGCCATTTATTTGAAACAAACAGCTGTTTTTCTCACTAAACTGTGTCTGTAACATTTTTGGCGAGTACTAGCTGTCACGTAAGGAAATTACTCGCCAATTTAAAAAAAGTGTGTCTAACATTTTGGTGAGAAAAGTTCCCGCTTTGAAGTGTCAAATAAGCTCACGAATAAAAAACAATTAAAAATGCAAATTATAATAAAAATACATAATATTTTGTTCTTGGCACATTTTTTCATTGTTTAATTATTTTGCTTTTAACATTTTTATAAAATATACGAATGTTTTCAAATCTCGTTGGCAAACAACAAACATTTAAGTCGCACTTTACATTATTTGGTTAGCCGACGGTTGTACTTTCGCCGCCGTCATTGAAAAATTTTCAATTTTAGTAAATTTTGGTCGACTTAGTTACAGACCACTTTTTTCTCACTTTTCGAGAAACGATGGAATATTTTGTTTCAAATCTTTTCGATGCGAGAAGCTTTCACTGAAGTAACAGAACATATTTACTGTTTACACAAACAAATATATCAGTATATCAGTAAGTCATCGTCCTGACTTGCAACTCTTGTTGCAGTAATTCTTCAGTTTAATGGTGAGACGGTTGAGAAGATTGATGAGGGGTACTCAGTTTCATGTACTCTGCAATTCTGTTTTCTTTTGTAAAAAGAAAAAGATTAAATACAAGATAAAAATACAAAAATTGCAAAACTATAATTTAATAATCTGGACACTTTTTGCAATTTCAAAGCAGAATTTTTAAGAATTGCAGCAACAAAAATTGCAATTCTCGACGATGACTAACTGAATGTAGTTGTAATAATTTAGTTGAATTTTAATATTTATTATCAAAGTTGTTTTCGGAGTACAAATTTTTTTTTTACTCATTAAAAAGATTTTGTTGTGTGCTAAATTGCCAATTATTATTAAACGTACATTTCCTTAGAAAATAACTTTTATTTTTACTCGAAAAACTAACAAGCAAGAACTAACTTTTATTTTTGCTCAAAAAAAAAATAGAAATCAAAAATAACTTTTACCTATATATGGGGTATTCACAAGGTGTGCTATCATGTCATAATGTTTTAACATTTTACAATGGTTTAAAAATATTGTTGTTGCTTTGTAAACAAAAAGTGTCTTAAATTAATATAACTTTGCTTGCTATGTTTATTGTGTTGTCGTAATTAATCAGAAGAGACCTGCGCTGAGCGGCTGAGCCGAACCGCTTTAGTTTTTGAAGCCGTCGCCGTTGATGGTATAGTTTTATCCGGCTAATATCCTAATTTGATCTGCGACTAGCAATTTTTGCAACAAAACATTTGCGGCGTCAATTATATCGGATTAGGACTCTACTGTTTGGTAAACAGACAAAATAAAATTAATTTGTGATTTGCGTCTAAAAAATGGAAAATAGTCATGAAAGATCTAATTTAATTTATTTATTCATGGATTAGAATTAAAAATTATTATGATGTTACGATAATACTTATTTTTTTATATTTGTTTTAAATCAGCTAACTTAAATTCAAAATAGCACACTAATTTATGAGGGGTTGTTCACAAGAGTCGTATTTTTCATGTTATTATTTTAAGACTTATGACCAGGGCAAGGAAGTTCATGCACTTAAAATCGCAAAATATGCGCATAAAACATGCACTAAAAATCGCAAAATATGCATTAAAAATATATTTATTTAACCATATTTATAAAGATAAAGTTTTGTTTATATAAATAAATAATTTTGTTTTTAAGTTATCAAATGTAAAACTCATTCTATTTGGTCTTAAACAGTTTTAAGCATTAAAATGTTCGTTCGACATCAACGGATACAATAGGTGCATATTAAAAGTGGTCAACTCCTTTGTAGAATATGTATTCATTTTCTGCAATATTTTCTTTACTGGAAGCTAAATTAAAAATATTACCAATTTCTTTAACTTTTTAAAACTGCATAAAGTTTGGCTTGTATTTTTCGCCGATTTGACCTTCTACTTTTCTTATTTGAACGACAGCATGACGCTTCAACCGTGTTTAACCGAGGTGTTCAATGATTTAAACGTCTGGAGTTCGGTTATTGTCTCGACTAGAAACCCATTGTTTAAATGAATAAATTCGAATTGAGCCTTTATATTAGGTACGTTTAAAATGTTGTTTACTTTTTATAGCGACTGCATTATTTTCGTTAAAATTATTTACCACATCCTTAAATTCTTCAAAATTTTTGGCATAATACTCCATCTTGTTATACATGCTTGAAACGCGAAGGTGACTTTAAAAACTTGCATGTATGGCATGAGCTTAGCATGTGACATGTTACATTGTTGGGTAAGATACCTTTAAAAAATGTCAAGTAGAGCAACATTTTATTTTTATTTAAGTCTTCTAAAAGAGAAATTGAGTCTTTGAAAGTTCGAGCTAATGAAGCATGATTCATTCACCTTTTCCTACTTTACAATATTAAACAAAAATTTGTGTTTACTCTGTTCTTCTTCGGCATTCAAGATCCCAACAATTACGTATACCACGAAACGTCCTTCAGTGTCCATTGTTTCGTCAATAGACAGCCACAAACTATGTGGCTTAATCCTTTCAACAACGTCACATAGTTCTATAGTGTACAACTTGACGAGATAAGTTTTTCTAAGGGTTGTTTCCGTAGGATTGGTTGGTATATTTGTTTAAAGAAATTCTAAAATTTTGGTTGATTAGCTTATATAAAGGTATATCTGCAGACACCAGAGCATCACACAATTCCAAAAAAATTTTACTAGTTTTATCCTCAGAAGTTGATTTTCTTGAAATTGAAGTTTGCGAAACGTTTTCATAAATCATAAATCTGTGTGTTTCTGGCTTTGAAGGTGCTGATTTACTACAAATTTTTAAATGAAACACCTTTTTGTAAACTTTGCAAAAAAGTACTTTTCCATCTATTTTGAAGACTCAAAAACACACGTTTTTAAAATATTATTTTTTGATATTTTTTCTTTTGGCATTTTTTTTCCTTAAAAACAATTTGTTTTATCAATACTTTTTGGATTTTAGGTCATACTTACAGCGTAAATCCAAAATATTCTGTTTAATTCTTTTTTTTTCGCCGAACGTTATTTTTATTTGAGGCTTTTTCAAGTAAAAAAAAAACCGTAAACAAAATGAAATGTCAAAAAATTTTTATTGTTACTTCTACAATTATGTACACAATTATACAAATTGTATAATTTTTAAAATTTGTTAAACATGGCTACAAAAGGTGCTACTTTTTAAAAGTAAAAGAAACAAGGTGAAATTATAATAAAATGTAGGTAATTCAGTACCAAACACCAACATGTTGTTGCTTTTGCTCCTTGAAAATGTCAGAGTTAGCAGATTTTCCCATACTTTTTTGACTGTTTGACAGCTTCAGGGCTGAAACAACTATAACTAGCTGATCCACTGACTACACCTTATAAAGAATTCGCCTTGAACAGAAAGATATTTTCTAAACAAAAAACTAAGAAGAGAGCAATTTTTTTTATAAATATTACAAAATATGAAGAAAAATTTGAATTTATAACAAAATATCCCAAAATATGACGAAAAATATGCATTTATAACAAAATATGCAAAAACATGCAATTAAAGCAAAATATGCAAAAATATGCACTAACAAATTGATGCCATTTTACTGGAAACATTGTGATTCGCAAATATATTAACTTTAGGTGGGTCTCAGAGTAACGACAACAAACATGCATTTGCATGAAGTCCCTTGCCCTGCTTATGACTTTATGACACCTTGTGAATCTCCCAATAAAAAAATGAAATGTTGTCTGTTGCTGAACGCATAACTTGAGAACGGCTTGACCGATTTGGACGATTTTTTCTTTAAAACGATCGCCATGGTCCAACGGAAAGCAAAGAATGCCCCGCCTACTTTTTTAGATTTACCTAAAATCAGAAAACGGCTCCATTGATCATTAGTAATCAGCTACCGAGCGAAGCCGGGGCGGCAAGCTAGTATTTCATAAAAAAAAGGAATAATTAGTACGGTCGCTGGTTTCTAGCACAGCATCTTTAAGATATCCCTCAGATCCCCGCAAATTGGCGTTTAAACTAGCTACGTCTTCCATTTGCATACAGTCCGAAACCTAAAGAAACCCCGCAATCTGCAAAATCGGATTGGCAGCACTTATTTTTTCCAAGATGCATAATACTGACTGACCACTGAAGAAGCTTTAGATAGGAATCGGTTTGGCGATGACATTTAAGCAAGATTTCCTCAGAAAGTCACAATGTAGATGATTTTGTAGACTCAATAGCAGTCGAAGCAATGGGAGATTAAAACTAAAGTAGGGATTTGTTTACAGACATATTTAGTCTGCAGGTAATATTTAATTTTTCAAAGTCAAACAAATAAAACTAAGCGCACTATTCATTATTTATAGCTAATGGCGTAGACCTATAAGATCGTATTGTAACGGAATTTCTTTTAAAGCACTCCTGTTTTGGTGTTTACCCCAAGAAATGAAAAACTTTGGGGAAATTCGGAAACAATTTCGAACATTTTCAGGATTCCGGGAATTCTTGCTTATAAAAAAATAAAGAAACAACAAAGTCTCTAAACTCAATTTATAATCAAAGAATAAAAGCGTTCGACTCCTTTGGATCCGCGCTTGTTTTGAGGCTTATTTCCATAGACCTGATGCGGCTTAAGATGACCCTGCAAGGGGTCAAATCGCATGATCTCGGTGGCCAAATTGTATAACCTCCCTATGAGATGACCATAAATCACCCTTAAATCACTCGTAAAAAATATCCACTGTAGCTTAAGCTGTATAGTACGTAACGCCATACTGTTGAAATCACAGGTCGTTGGTGTCCATACCACCCAACTCGGCGCAAATGAAGTTGGTAATCATGGACCTCTCTATTGACGATGGCCTGGCCCACGTCGTTATAAAAAAAATATAGACCGATGACTTCAAAATCCACATCAAACAGTGACTTTTCGAGATGCTTTGGATTCTTTTAGACTTCATGAGGATTGTTATCGTCTAAAATTCAACAATTTGCTTGTAGGCGTACCAATAGATATAGAAATGGGCCTCATCGCTTTTTGTCATTTGCACGTGTTGTTAAACGCAATATCCGTCCATGGTGATTTCGGAAGAGACTAAACAAAAGAAAGACAACTCGACAGATTCTAAAACTTTAAAATAAAAATCTTTATCAAAATCATTAAAATGTTAGTTTTTTTCTACATCAACGCTCAGAACTTAAAAATTGATTTTGTATTGTACACCAAATAGACAAAGCAATCGATTGTTAAAGATTTTTATCATAAAATACTCCCTTCAATAAAATACTTATTTATTAATCAACCCATTTTTTTTTTTAGTAATAATGAATAAAACTCAAATAAGATTATTTATAATTTGTAATGGGTTTTTATGAACTTTATGTAAAAAAAAACTTAAGTAAATAAAATCGACACACTTTGAATGAAAATTGAAGTGACACACTCTTTATAATATCAACAAAATATAAAAAAAACTAGGTCATCATTTGGCAGATATAAATGAACCAACTCTGATGTTCAAATGGGGCAACATGACATAGCAGCACCAATACACTGTGCGAAATAGTACGGCTGGAAAGTATGTCTGTTTAAGTATATAAAGCATAAGTGTGTCTGTATGTGTAACCTTACTCCGAATTCTTTAAATGAATGAATGTTTCTGTCACTATAAAACAACAAAAAAAAACTTGAAAAATATTTGTATTTATGTCGCATACAATAATAAAAAAAAAACAAAAACAGAATGCAGTGACAAAAAGAAAGACATTTTAGGTTACATGTCATCACAACACAGCACAGATAAACATTATCCTCAACGAAATGATGATAATGACTATGGAGATGAAGACTATTATTCACAAAGAATTAAAAATTATAAACGATGGACCGGCCATAAAGAAAATGACAGCAATACTCGTAAACATACAAATTAATTAGGGTTTTCAATTTTCGGGATTTTTTCAATCCCGGTAACGCAAACAATATTTATTTTTCGTTGGGCAACAAAATGTTCTGCATCAGACAAATAATATGGATCGTTGGCATTATTAAAAATCCGTTTCAGACATTTAAATTCAATAGAAGTCGCTAAGATTATCTTAAAGTCCAAAACTCTTGGCATCGTCGTGAAATTTTCTTTTCGATTCCTGGTAATATTTTTGCAAATGGAAACCCTACAATATATCGATATGCATATAACATATGGACCCATACAACCAGCTACTTAAGGGCATAATAAACCACACAAAATGCTTGGCAAACACACACATTATTTCCGTTTGGGGTTTGCCAATAAACAACACCAATATTCTCCGTTCAAACATTGATTTTCATTTTTGTTTTGTTTTCAATGAATGCAGATGCCAATAGTGCTGCGGCGATTTTGTTGCTTTTAGCTTAAAACGGAAAAGAAATTATAAAATAAAGGCAAACAATTTAAAGTTAACAGTTTTTAAACAACGAGCTGTTTTGTGGCAAGCAATACTACTAAAAAAATTTAATTTAATATTAAAAATTAATTGAATTGAATACATTTAGCATTAGACGCCACAAAAAGTTTGACAAATATCCAACATGTCTGCCAAATATTAAAAATTTTTAACATTTCTGCAAACATTGCTTCAAATGTTTGTCCAAACAGCAAACACCCCAATTAACAACACAAAATGTTTGTACAAACGTAAAATTTTGACATGTTTGCCAAGCCATTTGTGAGGTTTATTATGCCCTTTACACTACAAGTGAAACATATAAAAATTCGAATGTTTCTATGTTTGGAAATCAAAATAAATCCTTAGTTTAAATTATGAATGACCATTATTTTATATGAATTAGTTTATCTGATTTTAATTCATACCTACAGAAAATAATTAACTTTTAGTACGTAAACTTGGGATTTTATGAAGTGTCCCACTTCTAGTGTGAGTAGCTGTATGTGCTTTGCACATTGATTGACATTAACAAGGAAAGAAATTAAAAATAAATAACAAAAATTGCAAAATATAATTTAAATACAAGAATATAGACAAATACACAAACGGAATACGGTCTGCTCTAGAAATGCCACATTTTATGGAAAAAAATTGATTTTTAAAATTTCTTTTAGGTGTAGATCAGGCAGTGTTGCCACTTCGCAGGTAGTTACCCGAATTGAGTATAAGTTTTACTGACGTGGGAAATTTCAATTACGTTTAGATCTAATGTAATTTTAAATTTTTTCGATTTCAATGTAGATACAATTTTTTTAACGTGTAAGAAATCTATATATTTTGCAGTTACCTGGGGACTAATTCTGTCAGTCGTGATCGAGTACTTTCTCGATTCGAAAGCAATTTTATTTCAGTCGATACTGAACGAAACGAAATTATTTTTTCAGTATTGTGAAACTCAAATTAATGCTTTACAACACCGAAAAAAATAATTCCGATTCGTTCTGTATTAACTGAAATAATTAGATATTAAATTGCTTTCAAATCGAGAAAGTTATCGATCACGACTGCCAGAATCAGGCTCCTGATATAAATCTTTGTCATTCTGTTTCAATATCGAAAAGGGAATTATACTTTAAAACTGAAAAGAATCTTATACATGGGTAATACCATGTCAAAACGACCAAGCAGTGATGTTAACCGTACGGTAATTACCCTTTTTAAGGTAATTTTGAGCCCCAAAAGGTAGTAATTTCATTTAAAATACGGTAATATCAAGATTTGGGTTTTTGATATTCATATACATACATATTTACATATGAAGTATTTCTGATTTTAACTTTTTAGAAGTGATTTTCAACGGCAGGTTTAAAAATGGAGGAATGGTATAAAAAAATTGAGAATGTTAAGCTACGTTCACAATCATAAAAACGTTTTCACTTGGTGTTCATAATAGAGCAACAATTCTTTTGCAACCACACACATTATGCATTAAGCAACCGTTTTTATTATTATTTTTTACAATATTTTGTTAAAATTTTCATTCAAAACTAAATAAAATTATTTTAAACGTCAGAAACTATTTCATACAAATTGTTGCTGAAGCTAAAGTAGACTCCACTTTAGTTATATTTTTGTTCGAAAAAGGAAAGGAAAAATATGAAATACTTTGGGAAGAAAAAACGAAATTGTTGCTCTGATTGTGATTCTGAAAATGCTTAGGTTACAGTGATTAGTGTAAAATATAAAAAATTAAATAGCTCATTGTATATTATTAATGTTATTTTAAGCTTTTAACTATAGTAAATATTAAAACTTTTCAGTTAGAAGCAAAACTATTACATATTAATTTTGTTTTAAAAGCATATGAAAAAGAACTTTTAAGCCAATCGTTTCATCAAAAGAAGATGACAAAATAGCACTATATTTTACAGCGCAGCTGGTCGATATGAATATTGCGTGTCAATTATTTAACAAGCGTATAAAAAAATTTTGAGTTAATATTCTCTTGTGATATTCGAATTTAAAAAGATTCTGTTTCGGTTAAACGATTTGGCGAGAAGCCAATCTCCGGTCCAAATTTAAACTTTTAACTTCAGTCGTTAAGGCTCCGCGATGATGAATCAGTCTGTCAGTAACGTTAGAATTTTATTTATATAATGATTTTACTGTCGTATTGATGAAAAATATAATCATTTTGGTGTAAAATGTATTTTAAAACAAAGATTTTATTAAAATTTTTCATAAAACACATTTAAAATTTAAATAAATTGTTTTTGTATACTGCTGTGAATGGTTAAATTAAAAAACCTTTGGGTACGGTAATTTCTTCTCAAAAACGGTAATTTTTATAGGGCCGGACGGCAATGAAAAAATAAAAGTTAACATCACTGCGACCAAGAGTGGGACACGACCCCTTCCGATTTAAATGAAATTTGGTGAGAAGGTTCCTTTTATCTTATAAAGAACATATATGAACAAAAAAAATTTTAAAATTTACATACGAAGGTGATTTAAATGTCATTTTAAAGAGAATACTTGGGGCTACAAGCCATATATTGAAAAAAAAATTTTTTTGAAAAATGTAATAACTGCAAAATATTAAATTTTAAGAACGGACTAAGTCAAAAACCTATTTTTTTATTAAATTTTAAAAACGGACTAAGTCAAAAACCTATTATTTTATTTGGCTGATTTTTTATATAATACCTCAAACTGTTCTTTAAACATCCTGAAACTTTGAAGGTGTTTTTTTTTTTTCTTTTTAAGATTTGATTTTTTTTTTTTCTTTCGCAACCTTTAAAAAAATAATCTTAAATAGAATTTTAATATTGTAATTTTGAGCAATAAGTACACTGTGCAAGTTGCTCTTGTTTTCAAGATATACCGTTATTTCTAAAATGTAAGAGGTTTCACAGCATATATTTGCGTTACTCAAAAACGGTTTAGTTTATTGAAATGACTAAAAACCCAAAATTCCGCATTAAATAATAAAGTGGGGTTGGTCATACAGTTGACCCATCTAGGAGCATCCTAGATTCATCCCCAACACGTGTTTCTAACATAAATACCCGCTATCACCATTCCACAAAGGGGCTCCCATACAAAATTTATCTTTATAGATCAGTGTTGTCAATTTAGCCATTTTTTAACCTGTTTTGCCGTAAAATTTTTTTGCCGTTTTTTATAAATAAACGCATTTAGTTTAAATCACAACTTTTACAAATGTTAAAAATCACTATAAACGATAATGATGAAACAACTCTCAAAATAAAGAAACAGTATTCCAATATGTCCATGTAAACCTCGTGCGAAAAGTACAAGTCGAAATTTCGGAGATACATAATTTGATAAAGTTTGGTACAGAGGTTTTAATATGGTATATGGTATGGATTTTTTCCGACTTTACTTTCTTACTGGTTTTTTATGGTACATTTGGACTCAAAAGGTTGGGCAAATGTTGCCATGTTTATGATCTACCTTCAATATATTTAAAAATAATAGCCATGAGTGATTCCTATGAGATGAACAATAACGACAATGAATTTATCGATGATTTATTTTTATGCTGAAATATTAATTTACGTTTATTCTTACGTAACAAATTGATCTTAACTTACAATTTCATTGCAAAAAATGTTTGATGAATTATTTCTGTTTTGTTGTTGAATTTTAATGTGTTTTCATCTCTGATCAGCTGTAAATCTACTGTTTCCAATATATTGGTTAAATAAAGTGTTATCTTAATTGCAAAAAGTGTGCGCTTAAGAAATTGAGGTATTTGTCTACGCTTTATATAAATACGAATTTATTTATCCTTACACTTATCAGAAATTAAAGACACAACATACATTCATAAAATGAGTATTTTATCTCTTAATTGAATTAAGAAATAATGACAACATAAAATTAAAAAGTATACTGAAAGTAAATCATATTTTCCTTTAACAAATTCACCACACAATTTACATAAATAAATACATAATTTCAAATCCCCATAATCGCTGTAGCTTTATTTAACCAAATGGTTGATGTCATTGTAAAAATAGACAAAACATTTTTATGATTTAAGATTTTTGTTATTTTTGGAATACATACATATATATATATATATATATATATATATATAAATATATTTTTGTATTATAAATGATCTGCCATTTGTTTATTTTAAGTTTAAATAATTGTACAATATATTTTGTTATAGGTACAAAAAAAATTGTTGCATGGATAACAACCGCACCAATCGGTAGTCACATCTAAAACACACTTGTTGATTTGCCATAATCACGATTATATTTAATATTTTTTTTTAATTACATATATGTATGTAATATATTTTTATTAAATTGACAAACTTTAAATCAAATATGTTCTACATGCTTGTCTTTCTGTTATATACAATAAATTGCAGGAGAGAGTTAAGTGAAGTAAGTGAATTAATAAATGTATTAATAGTGTATAAACAATTTTATAAAAAAAAGTCATACGAATACACAAATTTGATTTAATAATAATATTTTTATATTTAATGTTTATCTATTCTATTCCTTTTTATAACAAAAGTAATAAATGTTTTGGAAAATTTTTAAAATCGTTAATAACATTTGAAACGCATTTTTATATAAATCAGCAGTGCAAAAATAATATATTCATAAAATATTCTTCAACTATGGCTTTGAGTTTCTAAACATCATAAAACTTTGCAGTCAAACTCAAAAATGAATCAAAGAGTTTAACTACGCACAGTTTGCTTATTGTTTACGCATCGATAACTTTTTTGGTGCACTATGGGACAGATAACATTGTAAAATTCTATGCAGTTGGATTGTAGAATGCGGTTAAAAATGTGAGTTAATCTGCAACTGATATTCTGGAGCTCACCCTAGAATCTTTAAATGTCAGTATTGGAAAAAATTTTTGGGCAGTACCATTTCGATTTTGTCCAAGACCAAGAAGAAATAGTCAGAAAATGTATAAAAATATATTTTATTTAGAAATAATTATTAAATTGCAAAATATGCATTAAATCTTTTTTAAATCTTAAAATATGCAAGAAGAAAATATTATTTAAACAAGAAGAATGGATAATATGTTGTTTAAAACCGACAATCTCTAGCTTCCTACCAACCGGGGCATCCTAAAGATTTTAATTAAATTTTAAATATTTCTACGAAACGATTTAATTAATAACCAGGGAAACTAGAAATAAACTCTTAAAAACACGTTTTATGCGCATTAAATATGCAGTAAAAACTGGAAAATATGCCCTGAAAAATTTTAAAAATATGCCCTAAAAATTAAAAATTGCTCATTTGAAGACACAATGTTCAACAATTTAATAACAAAATTTAACCAAAAAAAAAACCTAAAAAAGGTTAAAATTCATATAAGAGATGTTTCCGCCGAATATTATCTAAATGTTAACATCCATATGGTTTTTTGTCTTATAGGGATTTTAGGTACGGTCGCTAAATTGTTAACAAATGTTAACATTTAAAAGGAAGTTAAAGCTAGTTAAGGATGGGAGCTTTGAGCAAATGTGAACCGATTCGAAAATAATTTAATTTGAAGGAAAATATTTTTGGCACGAGGCTAACTAACATGGACAGACAACTAGCCAGGCGGATGGATGGATATCGTTAGATCACTTTAAAAAGTGATTCTGAGTCGATCGGAATACTAAAAGATTGGTTTAGATACAAATCGCAAAACATTTATGCTTAACTTAAGCTGGTGGTCTAATCCACGCGGTACTCGCTTTTTCGCAGCATACGCAGCTGTCAAAAAAGTAGAATCTGTGTAGTTATACGTAGTATGTAAGTTACACGCACAAAAGCGTAGATGGCTTGAGGCGAAAAGTATGTTTACTTTCTACTATTGTAAGCGTCACAAGCAGCGTTCGAACATATCAGCTGATATTGACAAATTAAATTTTATTTTTACTTGTGCTGCTACTGCATAACCTAAAAAATGCTGCAAAAAAGTTCTTTTAACTCCAATATGCCAAAAAATGCTGCAAACGGTAAAATATGCACTAACAAATCGATGCCAAAATTCAAAAACAAAATGCTGAACTTTAATATTTACTTGATTATTTCTGTTAATACTGTCATTGAAAACGAAACAAAAAAGTTAAACTTTGTTTGTTTTAAGCTAGTTCAACAATTATAAAGAAATTTGAATGAGAAGTGAAGAAAATAATTAAAAAAGAAAATAAATAAAGGAAAAATGTCTTTTGAAATGCACAAAACATTCCAAAGGGAACCAAATTCTACATTAAAACTTTACTCTTCACAGGGTTAGAATTATATAAGTGTTGTACTAGAGTAGGAACTAGGGCAATTTATGGAGCGATTTTACAAAATTAAGTAGTGTATTTTAAACACTACACAATGCCTAGCACTTTTTGGTGGGTATAAAAATGTTTTTTTGTTAAAAGAAGATTTTTGTGGTTAACTAAATAAATTTATTTTGATAATTAATTTCGAATTCAAATTTGTATTATTGATTCTAATTTACTTAATAAAAATTTTAAAAGAATCTTAAAATAAATCAATTACCTACAAGTTTGCTCTTTTCAATTACAATATTTAATTTTTTTTAATAAATTTGGATCAACTGAGGTAATTGAATAAAATATAAAGTTTATAGTAATTATTTTTTAGTTGAATCAATTAACAGATTGTTAGAAATCGTACGTTGTTTTTTTTTTATCATATTTTTTATTAAATCAATCATAAATTAAGAAAAACATCTCAATTTTAAATGTTAGTAATAAATATAACATTATCTTTAACTTTAAAATAACAAATTAATATAAAACTTTTGCTTGTAAACCGCCTTTAAAGCCGTTTTTTTTTAAATAAATATCTATAAAAGCATTTATCTTCTAATTTTCAAAAATCCCGAATCCCGAAAAATCCCGATATCCCGGAAAATCCCGGGATCCCGTAAAATCCCGGGATCCCGAAAAATCCCGGGATCCCGGGATTTGATTTTTTGAAATCCCGAATCCCGGGATTTGCGAAAACCAGTCCCGATTGGCATCCCTAGTTCACACTGAGTACATACAAACCGATTTTAAACATGTCAGTGTGCGTTTTGATAATGTTCGATTATCTTTAAAAAGGGGAATAAGTCTTCCCTTCATAATTATATATCCAATATACTTCTTAAAAGATATTACGTTGCATTCCAATCCAGGGGGGCTACTCTTTATTGCGATGCGAAAGCTCAATGCCAACATGGTACTCTCTATCACTTTTGGAAAATTTTTTGAAAATTTAGCAATACTGGCAACAGAAGTTAAAGATGGTGCAGATTGAAAGTAATGAAATGTCAAAATATGTAAAAAAAAAATTTAATTAGAAAATTTGAACAAAATAAATAGTGAGAATTTGTGAAAAGAAAAACGAGATGCGAAAGACAAATGGTCAAACGCATTAAAGAGTACCAACTACTAGATTTGCTACCATTTTTTCGCACGCAATAGAGATTTGAACTCATTCCGCAAAAAAAAAATCTCAATTAGCCGTATCAACTCGCTCTCCTAAGACTTCTGACCATGAAAGACGACACAGAAAATGCTTGTTCAGAAATCCTTTATGTTCGCCCAAGTTGATCGCTTTTTCAGAAACCTGAACTCGTCCCTGAAAGTATTTTTAATTTGGAAAATTTTTAATAATTCGTTCTCCTAAGACTTCTTTCTGACCATGAAATATTTTAATACCCATTTTTCAGTTTTTTTTTTACACTTTTTTAAATCATGAATTGCAATCAAAACAGTTTTTTAATTAAAATTTAGCTTCGATCACATCAATTATAAGCCAATCTTTATAAAATCTGACGTGGAAAATATTAAGATTTAGTTCAGAAATATTTTTAGGCGCATTAAAGCGATTTTAAGGAGGGAATTTTATATTGGAACTATCTTAAATTATGAATATATATTTCATCACAAAATGCGGAAGATTTGATGATATCTTGTATTAAAAACCCTAAACTAGACCAAATTTCGAACCAGAAATGGACATTTTTTAGAGTTAAATACTTCTAAAATTGCTTCTCGGAAGACCGCTTGATATTGGACCGATTACCACAAAATTATATCATGTAGTTTCTAGTGTTTCATATTAGCGCTAAATTGGGCAATTTTACCACAATGACTATATTTTTACGGTTTTTGTCGTACTAAACGTTACTGCAACAACATGATTCGTTACGGTTTAGGCGAATTAAAGTATTTTCCGGGAATATAAAGTCCACTCTCGGGCCTATAGTATATAATGAACCGATCTTCACAAAAATATTGTATTATGATTTTCAATCATATAAAACGAATTTGTTCAAAATTTAATGACAACCCGAGCATTCTGTCACGAATTTATGTTAACTTTTGTAACTAAAATACCAAATACTATAGGGAGGTCGTTCCACTTTCGGGGGCATATTTTCCTATAGAACCGGTTATGATGGAGTTCAATACCAAACTGCTTTGGAGAACTAGAAAGAATTTGACACGAATTTGCGGACAGCCGGACATGGCTACATTGACTCAAGGACGCAGAATATATACACGTATGTACTTTAATGTGGTTTAAGATGAATATTAAAAAAAGTTGCACAAGTTTCAATAACTTACCCTCATTTACCACTAGTGGTGGCGGAGGGTATAAAAGACAATAATATAAAAAAACATATTTAGCTCTCTTTGCCTATTTTTGATAATTTTTCTGGTTTTTTTTTTTTTTGTAATTTTTTTTTTTTTTTTTTGCATGTGAGTGACGATCAATATATCGAACTAAATGAGCTACAACTTTGTCTCAGAGGGTAAATCGAAATTCCGAACGGTTTGCAAGATATGAGCCTGAGAAAATTATCACTTTTTTGCAAAAATGACACCGAGGCCCCAAATCTTTGGGCGCCCATAAAAAAAGTGCATGACTTTGGGCTAAGCTGGGAGACACGGGTCTTTTTTTTTGTCTTTTATCACATAGTGGTGTCCGTATATGGTTATTTTTCTATGACTTAAAAAGTTACACACAGTGCTTTTGAAGTGCTTTCATCTATTGGCTAGTTTCGATTATTAACTTTGATTGCCAATGTTTCAAATATTTTCCTATTTAGATTTTTAAAAAATTATTTTTTTACAGTTGAAAAACGGTAACCGCTTTAATTTAGACTGGCCTGTAGCAGATGTAAAAACTTCTATACATCGTAAAAGGGAGTGAGAATGACTTTATTATATTCAGACAAAATAAAGTAAGTAAAAAATAAGTCAGCTTGATAATTGTGACGATTTTTTCCGCAAAGTTTTATGATTTTCAACACATTTTACCTGGCATCTGTGCTTGCCAATGACCCATTTGTTGTACAAAATATGTACATACATACATATAAATATTGAGCTTACTCGACATGACTGCTCTACTAAAACTTAAAAACCTGTAGTTATTGGCATTTCCTTGATTGTTTGCAAAGGTCATTTTTAACGATTTATCGTTGCAAAAAATATAAACATACAAACGTATATATTTAAATACGTATAGACCAGCGGTTCTCAAATTTAGGTCCAATCATCCAAATCCCTTTCCGTAAAATCCTGGGACTTTCAAGGTTTACACAAGCCCGACTTCGAGATTCTTTTTATAAAGACTTGTAGCCAACGGATTTTCTATGAAAATTTGTTTAATAAACGCTTTATAAATCTTTTTTTTTTAACAATAAGGTGGATAGACTTTTTTGGCGCCTTTTAAATTATGACGCCTTAGGATTTACCTTTCGAGCCAAGGCGTAAATCCACCACTGTATTTAAGTAATTCGCACTGTACTAAATAAAAATTTGCATTTCGTTTAATTCTATTTTTTTTTTAAATTTCAAAAAATTGTTTAAATAAAAAAGTGGTCGTTCACCTGTTTACAAAGAATCAATCATACTGTAGCACTTTGGAGAATTAAATTAAATTATAATTTTTAGTTCATTGTCTGAGCAGAAAAAGTCATTAACCCTTTAATCAGTAATCACATACATACATAATATGTATTTGTTTATAGAGAGAGCCAAATATAAATTAAAGACTTTTGTTTTAACTATTAACAACATTTAAATTGTTATTTAATACGTATATTTTTGAGGTATAAAGAGAGAAATACGTAAAAGTTACTAAGAATCAAATACGCGTACAAAGTACAGCGTGCATTTATTTTGTTTCAAAGTTCAAGGTTGTTTGTGCTTTTATTTCATTATTTTGTTATGTGTAGCTTTGTGAATCGAATTCCTATTGAAACACGTAGTCTATTTTAGTATTTTTATACAAAAGTTTTAAGCTGTTTCTTCTCTTAATGTCGTTGTTTTTAAGAAATATGTAGACTGAATTTATTGCTGGATTAGAATGTCATAATTTGTTTAGATTTTTATGAGAGCAAAGCCAAACCATTTTGGAAGATCGTATGTATAAATGCAATGGTGTTGTTATGAATAAAATTATGTATACTACAATTATAAAATACGATTTTAACAACCCTATTTTAAAAATTCAAATTTGTCGAACTCGAATTCGTCTGTTTGTTAGGAATTTTACGAGGTCATCGTCATTTTGATGATAATGCTGCTTTCAAAATGTACCTGTTTCGATTTAATTTCTTTATTTTTTCCTTTTTAGAAACCATTGGTACATCAAACAACTTTTGAGCAATTGACGGTAAATATAACTCATGCTATTATTAAATTTACATCAAAAATTGGAATGACAGGATCCGATATGTAATAGGTAGTTGTGGATATCATTTTTAATTATAAAATATAAAAAATGCAGTTTATTGTTATATAAATATCAATTTTCATATTATTCGAATGTGTATTCTAAGTCAAATTACAATCTTCAAAAGCTTTTATACTTTAATAGTCTTATTCCTTCAATATTTTTCAGGAATATTTTCTATGCACTATCAGAATTTTTGTTTGTATATTTCTGTTACAAATACATATCTTGAAAGAACTTAAATAACTATTTTAAATTATTGTTGTTTTAAATAAATAAGTACTACTCTTTTATCAAATGTAAAACTTTGTCCTGTACTTAAAGAATGCCAATGCATATTAAAAAAATTAATTTTCATATCCTACTTTGATTAATTCCTTAAATTTTTTTGCAAAACGTTTTGGATTTATTTTTAATATGTCGGGCTATTCTTCCTTCCACATTGTTAATTTTACTTTCAGCAATATCAACTTATTTGACTTGAGTATTAGATAACTAAATACCTCCTAATAAGTTATTCGTTTACTCCTTTAATTGTATAATCATCGGTATCAAGAAGCTATTCAAACATTCTTAAGTTACTCAAAGTTTTCTGAAGCGTCTAGCCAGGCCCCATCTTGTAACTACTGGCTGCGGCGGAAGAAGAACCAAAGACATACATATCATTAAAATTGCAATATGTATTATCGAATTGGCTTCTAATTTCGGCTCCGTGCAATAACTCCCAGGTGCAATAAGTCCCAAGAAAAAAATGAAATTAGACCCAAAAATTTTTCATACAAATGTGGCAGTAATTTCATTATGAAATAGCTCCCAGCCCTCTCGGTTTTATTTCATTTTTTGCCTGGGAGTTGTTTCATAATGAAATAAAATCCAAATGAAATAAGTCCGCGGAAAAATTAACGTGGAAGTTATTTCATTTTATTTTGGTTTTCGGTGTTATTTCATTTGCTGTGGGAGTTGTTACATTTTTTGTGGGAGTTTTTTCATTTTCAATTATTTGCAATTTCTTAAAATTGTTTAAAATTTTAAACGGTATTTATAACGGGATATTTCAAATTATTTGAGTACAATGACTTAAGTTTATCAAAGAAGAAAATTTTGCTAATTGCAGTGTCTTATGGTTACCGGCTATGCAGTGAAGCTTTAGTTGGCGAAGCCGGTGTTTGTTATACCACAAAGGAGAAAATCCTTGCGCACGGCCGAAGGCCGGCTATGCAGAAATGCTTTAGTTAGCGAAGCCTGTGTTTGTTATATCATAGAGTATAAAATCCTTGCGCCCCGCCGAAGGCCGACTATGCAGAGAAGCTTTAGTTAGCGAAGCCGGTGTTTGCTTTAGTTAGCGAAGCCGATGTTTGTTATACCATAGAGGAGGTGATCCTTGTACCCGGCGTGCTTAAACTGCAGGCAGTTGCCATTGCAGGAGGTCAGGATAAATTAAAATGTCCCATTTGTTGTCAAAATGTCGAGGACTCAATGTTAGTTTTTTGGTAACCTAATATGTAAATATTCAAGTAAAACGAATACATATGTAATAAATTTCTTTGGAAGTTGCTTCATTTTTTTGGGTCTTATTTCATTTCTTTTCGATGGACTGCTTTTGGAAGTTATTTCATTAATGTCTTTAGGAGTTATTTCTTTATGAAATAACTCCCAAAAGTTGGGGTTTGTTTCATTTAAGACTTGGAAATTATTTCATTTTTTTGGGATTTATTTCTTTTTTCCAGTTTGGGACTTATTTCATTTATTTTGGGATTTAATTCATTGGGAGTTATTGCACTGGGACTTATTGCACTTGGGAGTTATTGCACGGAGCGCTAATTTCCTCTGCAATGCGGTATAACCCATACGCCAAGCAAGTATCTTGTAAAAATTTTAAATAAAATATTTTGAAGGCATGGGTTTAAAATAAAAGGAACTTTTGCCGAAATTTTGAAAAATCTTGCATTTAAAGCAAAGCTCCAAAAGAATTTATTTTTTTTATTTTAAAAATTTTTTTTTGGAAGGTTGTGTGTTTAAAATATTGTTTAAAGTGCTGTTTTCACAACACATGTGTCTGAACGTGCAGTAAAATTTATATGAAAAGCACTAAGTTTTTTTGTGTTTTCCATAAAAATTTTACTACACGCTTAGTCACTTGTGTTGTCTAAACAGCACATAAGATTTTTTTTATAATATGGAAATTAAAGGAAAAAACCAGGGACCGAAAATAACAGTTACATTGGAATTTTAAAACAAAAAAAGCATATAGAAATAAATGTCGAAAAACTGATTCACGTATACCATATTGTTCCTTATGCACTTGTCAATGATAAAATATATTCACCCTTATTCTATTTGGCGTCGTCAACAGTTGACAACGCCGTTTTTTTATGTTTTGTTTCAATTTCGTATTCACGTTGGCAATATTGCCATATTTCGATGACTGTTAACATATGTTTGGTATTTTCTAAGAAAAATTGGCGTTGCTGTTGCCCTTGATTTTGTCGTCGGCATTTTTAGTGTTGTATTATGCTGCTTTGTGTCGTGTTTTAAAAAATTTACGTTATGGTTGGCTGCAATTTTGATTTCTACGGCGGTTTTGATATTTTTCTTCATTTGTGTTTTGATATATTTTTTGTGGATATAATTGAAAAAATTCAAATAACAACTAAGTGCCAGTTCGAGAAGCTAGTGGAAGAGCTTGTAAAAAATCCATTACTAGTCAGAGAATTATGCAGGGTCTGTTTTCCTAATAAATTAAATATCCCTTGCGATTAAAGAAGAGTTAAAGTTTTGATGTGGGTTCCGTCCACACATCCAATTACACCTGGAAATGCTGCTTTTCAAAGAAATGCCACTTTAATTTATCATGACTTCCAGAGTCTCAGACAAAATTTTTAAACTTGTGGCTGGGACAGTCAAAAGTTGAAATAATTTCCAACGCTGAGCTGGTACGATCCCTGTGCAAAAAAACGCAATGTTGCTGCAAATATATTAAGGGTATTCACGTCACAAGTTGCACCCTTGCAAAAAAGCAAAAGTGCAAAAACATAACAACAACCACAAAGAAAATTATTTACGCACAACAAATTGTCTGCGTGATTGTTGTTATATTTTTGCACTTTTGCTTTTTTGCAAGGGTGCAACTTGTGACGTGAATACCCTTATTGTGTTTGGAACAAACGTTCCCTTTTTTAAATGAGGCTCTACTATTTCCAACACATGTTTAAGAGAAAGTTTATTCAGCCGAAAATAACTTTCAAATCTTAAAAAGGTTAAAAAAATCCATTAGGCACTTGGGAATATTAAATATAATAAAAAAAAAATTTTTATTTAAACATTATTTTTTTTTACAAACTAATTTTTATTTAACTTAAAATTTTGCATAAACAGCACAGAATTTTTTTTTTTTTTTCTTATAAAAAAAGTAAACAAAATGAATCAGATGATTTTAATATTAGAGATGTGTGCTGTACAGTGTTGCCACTTTGTGGGTAATTACCCGAATTTGGTATAATTTTTACGGTCGTGGGTAGAGCGTGGGTTTTTTCTCTTAGGTGTAATTCAGGTGTAATTTGAAATTTTTACTTCAGATGCCCGAATAAAATCAAGATTCGATTTCAGTGATGACATTTATTTCTTTTTAAATATTGTTGCTAAGAAATGCACAGCCTTCTGAACCAAAGTCTCGGTTTCGTTTTAAGAAACGACTTCAATCATTAAACATACATATATTTTCAAATGTTTGGTAATGAATGTCGCAAGATGGACCCTTTGATTTTGATAAAGATGCCTATCATAGTGATTTAGAACCTGAATTTTATTGAAAAAAGTTATTCAAACTAAAAACTTGCCTGGGGGAAGATATGTTTCCAATATTGCAACATATAATTAATTTCATTTATATCTTGCTACTTTTTAATGCTTTAGCTTAAAGAATATTTAACGCCCTTTACAGTTGTAAAACTGGATTACGAAAGGGACAGTTGTATAAAACTCTGCAGGCATTTTGTTTACTAAATAAGGTATAAAGAGTATTTTTTAAGACCATGAAACTTAAAATGGTAGACAACACAAAAAAAATTAATTTTAATCACAGATTAATACATGGCATTACGATTTAAAACAAATAGACACCGCCGCGCCTGTCCTTGACGAAACGCATTGCAAACGTCCTATTTTTTTTTTTTTTTTTTTCTCTTTTTCGAATAAAATGAACAATGTTGACCTCCAAGACACCGACTGTTTCTGGTTTATCAGCATTAACCACTGACTTCACAGCCCTACGGAAAACAATCAATAAGTGTCACATCTCACGGCCTTGAAGTCTAATTGACAGATTAATTTCTCTTATTCAACACGTCGCCTTCACTTGTGAAAAAAAGTTGTGTCATATAAATCATGAAGTCACCTTTAAGTTGCGAAAATCTATAGCTGATTTTCAAAGTATATTTTGATAATTTGGTGCATGAATCGATTCATGATGATGTGCCTGTTCGAAAAGTGAAAATAGTATGACAGTTCGTTTGACAGCTAACATTTCGTAAGCTCTATGGGGCTAAAAAGCATCAATTATAAAGCAATGACAAGGTACTTTTTAAACTTTCCCAAGATATATCAACCAAATGTGGAATTTAAACTCAGTATTTTAGCAGTTTTATTTTATGGTTTATTAATTGTTTTTAAGTCTTTAATGTTATTTTTGTCAATTTAAATCAAATTAACAGTTTGACTAATATTGATCTTGTTTTAATGAGTTTGTTGTGTTTTTGCTTTTTTGTAAATGTCTTTTTATTAAATAAAACTCAAGTTTTATATCAGGTGTAAATTCATTTAAATCGGGTAATTTTGCTTCCTCTGAAGTGTAATTTTGATTATTGCTGGTGGTAACACTGGTGCTGTATTTTATTAACATTATCGATAAATAGTCAACGGCGTCATAATACTCTTACAAAATACCAATTTAACATAGAATTGATGTTGTCTTTGATAAGAATTGCCGTTGCCTTAAAACTGCCGTTGTTATTGCCGACGCCAAATAGAATAAGGGTGATTGATTTTTATAATTTTGATTTTTATATTTTCGATCAAACTTAACAGTTATTTTTTGATTTTTATGTTTTTGAACAAAAATAACTGTTATTTTTTGATTTTTATTTTTTCGATCAAAAATAACAGTTATTTTTTGATTTTTATTTATTTTTTTTTGAACAAAAATAACTGTTATTTTTTGATTTTTATTTTTTCGAGCAAAAATAAAAGTTATTCTCTAAATAAATGTACGTGATTTAATAATTTAGATGACTTTAAATCAGGGACCCGAAATAACTGTTAATATTTTTTAAATAGCCAATAGGTTATGCAAAAAATAACTGAAAAAAATGGTCTTGTAATAATAATTATAAATTACGCAGAAAATTATAGGTCTGCCATTAACATTAGAAAAGATTATTTTTTTTGGTCTTTGATAACCGTTATGAAAGATTATTAATTTTTTTGGTCTTTGGTAACCATTATGAAAGATTTTTATTCTTATGGGTCTTCTATAACCATTATAAAAAAATGTTTATTTTTTCTGTCTTCTATAACCACGCTACAGTTCGCAAACTCTAAATAATATTTTCATAAAACAAGTGTGAAATTCGATATGGAAGACCGAAAAAAATAAAAATCTTTTGTAATGGTTACGGAAGACCAAAAAAAATTAAAATCTTTTATAATGGTTATAGAAGACCAAAAAAAATAAGTCTTTTGTAATGGTTACGGAAGACCAAAAAAAATAAAATCTTTTGTAACGGTTATGGAAGCCCAAAAAAAAACAAAAACAAACTATAACGGTTATCAAAGACCAAAAAAATATTGGTTTTTTGTAATAATTATTCAGAGAGCAGTTTTAAAAATTCGTGACAAATTATTATTTCAGGATTTTTTCAAATATTGGTTATAACTGTTATGTCCCTGCTTTAAATTTTTATTTTAGTGTGTAATTATCATAGGAATTCCTTATGCACATTAAAATAATTATTAAAGTCATCTAAATTATTAAAACACGAACATTTATTTAGAGAATAACTTTTAGTTTTGCTCGAAAAAATAAAAATCAAAAAATAACAGTTACAGTCGAACTCCCATAACTCGAACTTCTCTAACTCGAATTTTCTCTTACTCGAACCAATTTGATTGGCAGAAGATCTAAAACAATAAACTACATACAATTCTCCTTCCGTAATTCGAACTTCCATAACTCGAACCAAATACTCAAATTTGTATTCTATAACTCGAAGTTTTTTGCTTGTTTTGTTTATTTTGTTTATTTATTTCGCTTTCTTTTGCTTGTTTAGCAGGTTTGTATATTTTACTTTGCTCTTTTTTCGGGGAAATCCCTTTTTGTACATTACGTGTGTCTTTTGGTTTGCCTAAATATGTTAAAATTATTTGTATGTGTTTATTTCATGGCAAGTAAACGTGTTTTATAATGTTTGTCGATGGAGGGAAATATAAGTTTATAAAAGAAGTCGATGGTGGATTCAAGAAAAAGGAATCAGACAATAAATATGGTGTCCCAGCTAGTACGGGCTCATAGATTTTTAAAAATAAAGAATTAATTATCAACTCGTTTGAGTCAGTATCTCATCTCTTTAGTAAAATGATTAAGACCCAAATATACAAAATTATCGACATAGCAGTCCTCAATTGGTTTACAGTAGCTAGCAGTCAAACCATGCCGATATTTTACTTCATTGTAACTTGTTTATTACAAATACATACCTACATGCTTAGGTATGAAGCTTTCAAATAGTGCCTGTTTTAAAAAAAAATCAAAAAATAACTGTTATTTTTGATCGAAAAAATAAAAATCAAAAAATAACCGTTATTTTTGTTCAAAAACATAAAAATCAAAAAATAACTGTTATTTTTGTTCAAAAAAATAAAAATCAAAAAATAACTGTTTTCATCTGACTTTAATGAAAAAAGGCATAACTGTTACGGTCCCTGGAAAAAACACTCAAAAATTTCAAAATATGCACTTAAACCCCAAATATGCAACAATATGCAAAAACAAATCGATGCCATTTTAACAAAAATGTTATAATACGGAAAGACTAGACTATCGACAAAAAAACATGTTTAATTTAATAAGTAATAATTAAATAAATGGATAACATTATATATCTAATATATCTTATACATAAAAAAAAATAAAAAAATATGTATATGTATTTTAAATTTGTTTCCTTATTTAGCTGTGGGTTAAGGGAATTCTCAATTAAAAAAGATAAATTTCTCAAGATATTCTATTATAACAATATTGATTCAAATGGACAATAAATATTGAAGATGTACAAGGAATATATTTAAAGTTTAAAAGCCTATATCTCTCGCCGCCAAAAATTTCATTTTATTTTAAACTCATAGCAAAAAGTTTTCTGTGTGGTAAACTCCTTGAGTATTTTAACAGAGTTCAAATTAAAAAATTAAATTGCATTACAATTCAACTGCATTATCTATTACATTGTTATGACTTGGCTGTAGAGACCTTATTTTTTTAAATTCTTTATACAATATTTATATGGCTGGGGAGCCTTTTATCTTGTATTTCGATTTTTTTTTATATATTTAGTAATTTTCTGTTAATAGATATTTTACTAACAAAACATGCTCTTGGCCACGAAGGCTTCTTTGTATTGATATTTAATAAAAATAAATAAATAAAATAAATAAAAATTTTGGAGTTAATAGAGATCTAGTATACCCATATCAAAGGCCAGACTTCCTACATAGTAAATATTATGCTTATTAAAAACTTTTATATTAACGTTTGTATTATTCAAAAGCTTTAAAATGATACCAATATTGGCCATGTACGTTTAGAAATGAAGTGCAAAATGGCATACATGTATGTGAAAACTTCAGTGGTCTATAATTCGAAAACTATACGTTTGCGCCACTTTTACAACTTTATATTTTCTTCAAATTTTTAAATTTTCTATCACCCGATGTAATTTTTTTTATTTGGAGCTGCGTTTTTTAACTAGATTTGTTCGCTTTTTTAAAGATCGCGAAAAACCAAAACGCTGTTCTTTTAATGCACTAAAAGGTTTTAGCTTGGGAGATTTGATATTTGCAAAAAGTTGCCACTCTTGTACATAATATTATTTAACGAAATTTTTGATTAAAAATATAGTAATTAAATTTAATTTTTGAAAAATTGACTTACCTTTTATCAAATTAATCTAAAAAACAAAAATAATATTTATAAAAATAGAAGCAATTCATATTAAAATTTTTGAATTTACCGTTTTAGAAAAGCAACGCAGGTCTGACCTTAAGGCGAACGCCCCTTTAAAAAATAAATGCAAAAAAATTAAACTGAAAAAGATATTTAACAAATTATTAATTAAAACATAAAAAGTATATAAAAAATACATACATATACATATGTATAAATTTAAACAAAACGACAACACCAATTTAGCATGTTAATGAAAACCTATCAATAGATTCCAATTAGAGTGAACAAAACCAACTTGAACACAATAACAATACATCAATATGTCGCCCCTGAGGCAATCAAGTGCATTATTTGGCATTCGCCCATGTAAATTGTTTTTGCACTAGTTTTTTTTTGTCCTTAAATAAGGACAAATAAGTGAAACTTACTTGAATTTTTGTTTCCTTGTAAATTGTTTGCGATTTAAAATAATTGTTGCAACAATTAAACAAAACTCAATACTTTTAAATAAACATGTATTTTAATTGTTTTTAAATATTTTTTTGTGACACTCAGCGAATCAAGTTCACCACTTGAAATTGTTTTGTTGTTACAGATGGTACTATTGTTGGCGATTAAATTGATGTTATCGATTGTAATCAAAGCAACATGGGAAAGCGGGAAGACACTGTGGTAGATTTAAGCTATGTTCATACGACGTTATAAACCACTCGTTTCGCTCTTTGAAACTAGATTGCCAAACATGCTGTTCATACGATTCATTCTTGTTTCATTTTGACAATTTTTTTGTGTTGTTAGTGGGATTTTTTTTTAAATAGATAAAAAAGGCAAATAAAACTTAAACATATATTATTTAATACTTTTATTAATGTTATTATGTTATAATTATCACCTTATTTTTTAAACATCAATTTTGTTTTTTCTTTGTTTTGATTTATTTTGAGAACTAGTTCAGATAAACTAACGATAAATGTTATCAAAATTGGAGATGACAGTACATTTTTCCTGTTTCGCGGCCTGTTTCAAAATGAAACGACCTATTTCGCTCTCAAAATGTTGTATGGGTAAACAAGTCGTTTCAATCATGTTTGGGGCACGTAACAGGAATAAGGGTGCGAAACACGAATATTGCTGTCCGTGTGAACATGGTATTACACTTTGTAACCAGCTATTTTTCATTGTTGGTTGCATAGTGCATGGTGAGATTTCACCATGTCATAGTGTGTAGTCGTGTTCAGGGTTACCGTTCGTCGACTAAAGTCGCAATTTGACCCTTTGTCTAATTTTGTGAGACAAATCGAGTTTACCAACGCAGCTCCAAACAAAAAATAAATAAATTTTATGGAAAAAGTTTCGCAGTTTTCGAGCTATTGACCTCTGAAATTTTCATATGTATATGCGATTTTCTACTACATTTCTGAACCAATGTGACCAATATTGGTACCATTTGAAATCTTTTAAATAGATCTTTCTGGGTATACAAAATTCAATTAAAAACTAAAAGCTCTTTTGTTTCCAATACTGTTTTTGCAAAATATTACACCAAAATATTACGGAAATGCATTAGGAAAATATATATGTAGTTTATTAAAATAAAAGTGTTTAAGAAAGTTTTATGAAATAAAAAACTCTCGCTTCTTTGAATAAAGCTTCGCGTGATAGCTGGCCTCCGACCACGCGCATATAACAAATAACGGATACGCTAACTAAATCTTTTTTGCATAGGGCGCAAAGATGTCCTCTCTATGGTATCAAAAACTCTGGCTTTGTTAACTAAAGCTTCTCTGCATAGCCACCTTCAGCCGGGCTCATGGACATTCTCCTTTATGGTATAACAACACCGGCTTTACAAACTAAAACTTCTTTGCATAGCAATTAATATGCTTACTAAAAACCCTCGTATTTAAAAAAAAAAAATATTATATATCCAGAAAGATATATTCAAATGATACCAATATTAGCCACATTAGCTTAAAAATTTAGTGGAAACCGCACATACATATCACTTTTAGATGAATCTTATCCCCATAACAATATTTTGTTTAGGCGGGTCCACGATTGCTTATGGGTCCCAAATAGGGTACACTATCAAACATTATTTTTAAATCTTTACTGTGGTATATGGCATCCAGAGCTGTAAATGAATCATTCATTTTTGATTTTAATCCATTAATGAATTAGCAAATTTTGAATTAATTCTTTTCACACAAATTAATGAATTGAATGAAATTTGAGTCAATTCAAATGAATTCGACAGAAATGAATTTCAATTCGTTTTCCAATTCAAATGAATTTGTAACATGAATTGCAATTCGTTTCTAATTCAAACGAATTTCTTAAAGTGGATTGCAATTCATTTTACAGATTTATTTGAATTGAATTGATTTTGAATTTATTCAAATGAGTTAGAAAAATAATAAAATGTGTAATAAAATCTACATTTTTTTTATATAAAAAAGACCTCAAGCTCAAAAAATTAATATAAATAATAAAAGAGCTTGAGTATTTTTTTTCTTTGAGATTAATATAAGTTTTTGGAAATATTATTATTTCCTCAAGATGGCATCACTTTTTACACTTCTCCAATTATCTTGATTTTTTTCAAACTATAAGTTATAGCCTATTTAAATTAGACCGAAATCTTGTAGATTTCATTTAAAATTTTCTTCAAAACCTAGTGCGTTTGCATTGCAATTTTTCGAGATTAGCCAGATTTTGGTTTCTAAGTCAGGGATCACATTATGAAAGTTTTCTTTCAGAAAGTCTGAGTTTATTGGTGAGAGGGGAAGATAACATGCTTTTCTTCTCTCCTCTCTCACCCATAAACTCAGACTTTCTGAAAGAAAACTTTCATAGTGTGAACCCAGACTAACCAAAACAGCTTACTGAAAGTTTTTTGTATTTTACATATATACATTAATATGACAAATAGACTTTTTAATAGACTTTTAAAATTAAAAATTACCTTTTATTTAAATTTAACTTCATTTATTTTTATCAATTTTATATATATTTTTCAATTTATTAAGACTTCGTTAAAGTTTGTGAATTTTTAGTTGAATACTTAGTTAAACTTCAAATTTCAAATTAAAAATCGACAGTTCAACTAAAAAAATCACAATTGTGTTTGAATTTTGTTAACAGTTTAAACAAGCCGCCATATTTGTTTTTGTTAAAATGTCATTTTTTCTTGTACAGGAAAGTATTTTTTAGTACAATATGGAGAAATCCTCAGTTGCAGTACTAAGTACAACTAGATTTTAAGTAGATTCCGTCAAAATCTAGTCAAGAAGATAATATGCCACTTTTCTCTCCCCTCTCTCCAACAAACGTGCATATATTTCTATTAAAGGGCGAAAGACTTTCTTAGTTATAAGATTATAAACGATTTATTTTAAAGGATGAAGAGTTAAATAAAGTGATATTTGGAGTTTTTTATTATAGGATTTTTAGTTTTTATTCGATTTTGCTGCATTCTGGTTTTAATTTCGTAATTAAATTTAGTAAAGTACAAACTGGTACAAAATATCTTCAGAAATTAGAATATTGAAACAAAAAACGTTAAAATTCTCTGAAAATATAAACATTGGCATTTTTTATCCTATTATTACATTCAAAGCGTAATTTAAAACAAGATATAAGCCAGGGTTTAAAAAACTGCAGTCGAAACCAAAAACTGTCAAACACAATAAGAAATTTGTTGTACAACTTTGTCTGCAGAATTTTAAACGCTGAATTAAACTAGCCTTTGACGCTGGATGGTGGCTGAAAGCGGAGCATACAAAAAATGCCTTCTCTATCGGGTTCAGCATAGGAGATAAAGGTGTTAAAAATTTCAATTTTATCTAAGAGCTCCCGAAGAAATACTTGAAAGCGGGCCGAATGCATATTGGAAAGAGAAATATATTACTTTATTAAAAACAACGCCAGCATTGTTTATCGCAGCAATTAGTCATGTTCCTTCCCTTAACGGTTGGCACAACAACATGAGCTTTTTCGCGAAAACTAGCAAAAAAAAAAAACAAATTCCTATAAAATTTTTAAAATGGTTTAATTTAATTTGAAAATTTTTTAATTCTATTTAAATACAGTTTCGTTTATTTTGAAAAAGGTTTCGTTTAAAGTTTCATTTATTTTAAATTTAGTTTCGGTTATTTTGAAAAAAGTTTTCTTATGCATAGGAATAGCTTATCCCATCAACAATAAATTTCAAGTGTTTTTATCAATAATAAAAACTGGGAATTAAGCACGAATAACAAAATCTTTTGAAATTAAAATTTTGTATTCCCAAAAATTGAAATTACTTTTTGATAATAAACAGGCAGTGCACGGCCAAAAAAACACTTAATTGACAACATCTTTTGTAAGTTGTTGTTTTTTTTCATTTTGTTTTTCTTAACCTACTTACAACTACAATTAATGTTGAGAGAATTTCAACTAATTGTAGTGGGGAAATGTAAGATGAGATGAACCCACTGTTGTTTATTGTTGATGTGTTTTGTTTAAACTTTGATATTGTTACAAGTAGAACTGTTGCTATAATTCTTATACGTTTAACAGTTTTATTTGGTTTAATATCTTTAGTTTGTCTAAAACCTTTATGGATGAAGTTTCCTGATGATCTGGCCTAAGCAACCAGTGAAATGCATAGGAATAGCTTATCCCATCAACAATAAATTTCAAGTGTTTTTATCAATAATAAAAACTGGGAATTAAGCACGAATAACAAAATCTTTTGAAATTAAAAGTTTTCTTATTATTTGAACGAGGTTTCGTTTATTTTGAATAAAGTTTCATTTATTATGAAAAACGTTTCGTTTATTTTGAATAAAGTTTCATTTATTTTGAAAAAGGTTTCGTTTATTTTGGAACAAGTTTCGTTTATTTTAAAAAAAGTATCGTTTAATTTAAAAAAGGTTTTATTTTAACTAAAAATTCTATATTAACCAACATCTGCATATTTTATATGATATTATTTAAAAAACTTTATCAATGTCAATCTGTCTTATAACAACATTATAATCATTTCATTTCATGATTTCAAGATTTTTTTGAAATAGAAAATAATTTATTTTTACACAATCATTTATGACATAAGTATCTTAATTTTTGGCTTACAATTTAACGCTTAGTTTTATGAAAAAAAATTTAAGAACCCTGATTTTGGCATTTTCCCCTCTTTTTTAGATTTTCCCAATTTGAAACCAATCCAAGCATTCTATCGTCAATCGGCTTATTGTTGATATAAAGTCCTTTACTTGTGTGTGTGTGAAATTCGCAGACAAACGTTAAGCCGTTTTTGTTGTCCGTTCTCCAGTTTGTTTCCTCTTAGTCTACTGAAACATGTTTTATCTATATAATAAAAAAGAAATGTTGTGTGTTGCTGATCGCATAACTTGAGAACGGCTTGACCGTTTTGGACGATTTTTCCTTTAAAATGATGGTCCAACTTAGGTTTGTACGGAAAGAAAATTTTGTCCCGCCCACTTTTTTTGATTTACCTTAAATCAGAAAACAGCTCCATCGATTTTACTAATTTTTCTTTCAAATGTTGGTATTAATCCATTTTAAGTTTTCAATGAAAGAAAAATTTACCACGCCTACTTTTACGCCAATTTTTTCTATTTATTTTACCGATTTTTTTTTTATAATCGCCAATGAAATACAAAAAACATCTGTTGTTTCTGTTGGCTTTGGATTGTTGTAGTCTTGCCACCACCTGTAATTGAATTTACCTTGAGCTAATTGTACTTTATTGTTTAATGCCGAAATTTGTGTTCTTTTGTAAACGTAAAATATGAAGCACTTATAAAAATAAGGGAAGCATTTAAAAATGTTGCCAAGTCACATGTACAACTTATGCAACACTTTTTTTTAGAAAAGAAAACGCCATTAGTGTTTACGGATCGAAACTTGCCACTACCTTGTACTGAATTCGCCTTGATCTAGTGCTGCACTCATGCCCCTTTAAAATGAGTGTTGAACATGTAGCATTTTTTTTTAATTTTAAAGGGAACATTATCAGAAAAGAACGCTTTACACTTTTAAAATAGCACATGTTTTTCAGAAAAGAACATAAAAAAATGTAAAAGGCAGAATAAATGCAGAATTTTACTCAGAAAAGAAAACGCCATAAGTGTACGAACTTGCCATGGTCATCACGAAAATTAAAAAAATCGCAAATTGAAATGAGCTAAAAAATCTCACCAAAAGTTGCCGACCGCCAAAAGTGGTCATATTGCGACAGTCAATGCACGGTAACTCTAATGTGCTATCATTGATTTTGTTACGTTGATTTTTGCAAGTTATCGTTTGCGGTGTTGCAACGTCTTTTACAAAGTGTCATCGCCATCAATCAGAAATTATTCTTAAAAATTTGTTGTAAACAATTTCGAGCTTGCTATCGCTTTGGCGCTAAAGTAGGCATTTTTCATGTTAAAAACTAAATAACTGTTAAACAAAAATTTAATTAAAGAAATCAAACAATAAACTTATGAGTTCGCGTAAAAATCTGCCTAGCATGAATAAGAAAAACAGAGCGGAATATTCAGCTCAATCAATAAAAGATGTACGAAACCAAATTAATTTTTTCACGTTTTGCAATTTTATAATAAGATATTCATTTGTTTATATTTTTATTAGCATAATAATGAATCCGTGGATGATATATTGGCCAATGTTGATCAATTCATTGAAGGTGTTTATCGTGATTTAAACTATACACCGCCAGGTAACACCTCTACTTCAACAACAACATCTAGTTCATCTTCAACTACATCTCCAGTTGGCGCTACTTCATTGTCTGGTATAAGGGGTAGTGGTAATAGTGTTGTTGGTAAAGATACGCCAGTGATTTCACCAGTCAAACGACGTAACATGGATGATGAGATAGCAAGAAGTAAGAAATTGTTTTAAAAAAATTTTGGGTTAGGAAAACTAGAAAATACCTAGTTCATTCCTCCGCATGAGAGCGAGTTTTTAATAAATATTAATGTACTAAAGGACCCAAAATAGGAATCAACGTAGGTACCAAGTTATATATAACTTGGTAGATACGATCTAAAATAAAGGAGGCAAGGTTCCTAATATCCCGGACTCCATTCCATTCCCAGAAGCGCAAATATGTTTTCTTTTGACAAATTTCGTGCAGTTATTCATTATAATCGATTAATTAAATTTTTTAAGCCAATATCTTCTAGGACATGATTAAAATCAGATGGTTTGACAATTCTGTTTCATTATCTTACATTTGTTCATACTTTTTATCGGCCAATTAGTTATATTTTTTATGTTTTCACCGAAGTCCTTGTTTATTTATTATTGGTTTAAACCCAAAAATTTTTATGTGTTTTTCGACAATAATAAACTTGTAGTTAAAACAATTTGCTGTTGCAAAACTTTAACCCCCCGTTTCCACATGCTAGTACAAGTTCGAAAAACTCAATACACTCAAACTTTTCCACTAAAATTCAAACAATTTTTGTACTTTCAGCCAATCGGCTGTTTCCTCGATTTTTCGTTGATAATACGTATACACTACTTGCAAGTAATTACTTGCATGTGGAAACGTAGTGTTAAAATTCCCGGGGTTTTAAACTATTAAAACCAAAAGGTTAGATTTGTTCAGAATAGGGTAAGTGCACCTAAGTTTGGCATGTAAAAGTAGTCGGCATTCTTTGCATTTAAACGTTAATAAATAAGAAATGCGGTTGTTAAATTCATAAATAGCATCAAGTTTGTCAAGAAAAGTTACTCATCTTTCCATTAGTAATAATTAAATTGGAGGAAGATGAGTATTTTTGCCAAATTTTGAAGTTTTGAGTGACAAGCTCTTGAACTTGTGCGGTGACCCTTGTTTTTCAAAAAAAAAAAAAAAAAAAAAAAAAAATTAGTGTTAGAGCTAACTTAAAAAGGCAAATAGGCATATTATTTATGGGAAGTTTATTACTTATAAAGTTTAAAAAGGTAAAAAGTCTATTAAATTTTGTCGTAAAAGTAAAAAACTACAAAAATTAAATATTTTATTAATTTTGTTGGGAACAAAAATTTTCAAAATTTCCTTTGGTCGGCATTGGGTGCCGACTACTGGCAAATCAGTATTTTTCTCTGATTACACCCAAATTTGAGTAAATTGTTCATCAATCATGCCTCTTGCCTCTGAGATAACAGTAGTCGGCATGATTTCTTTTGAGTATCTCATGACCTGCCGACTATAGGATAAGTGTTGTCCTAAAGTCGGCAGCAATTTTATGTATTTCTAGTTTAACTGTATATGGGGTCCCAAAACATATTTTTTAAAATTTGTAAGGACTATTAAATATTTGCGTTTCATTTACATACTTATTTTAGTAAAGTTAAATATGAAAAGTAAGAAAACAATTTTAACGTTTAAATTTACTGAAGTGACCCTACAAATAAAAGTTTTGATGATATCTATACTAGGTGCCAGCCAGAAATTAAACTTTCAATGCTAAAGAGGATAAGTTAGTAAAATAGTGACTCGTCCTCTCCAAATGCAAACTTCCGGTAAAAATTGATAACATTCTGAACACAGTGTAAGCGATTATAAAGGAAGATGGACGCACCATACTATTTAAAAATAATCGTCCTTGAATCGGCATTTAAGCTTAGCTGTTAAGAAAGCAGAGGCAATTAGTAAAGGACGAGCTAAAGTCCCTGAAAAAAAACCATCTCATCGAACAAAATGTTGTTGATATTTTGGATGATCCGTCCAGAATATGTAATGGCGATAAGATAAGTCCCAATGGTTGAATTTCCATATGTAAGATTTTAATTTGAAATCAAACAATCTATTTTCCGATGTTGAAAGTAAAAATTTTTTTTATTCAATTTATATTTTAATTGATTCCAATAAAATATATAATTCAAATTCACTTATTGCAATAAAAATGAAATCAGAATCAAAATCTTCGTTTCCTTCAAATGAATCTCCTTACAAATTTAAAATCATTTCGAAATCAAAGAATGAAATCAATTTGGTTAAAATCATTTTGATTTCAGATTTTTATAGCTCTGCCTCCAACAAAACTTATTTAAAAGAAAAATCGTAATCATATGGTTAATTTAACAATAATTTTGTCACCGGTGATTTTGGTTAAAATAGTCCTTCATCAAGAAGAAACAACCACATTATTGTTGCCTGCAAACATGTTTTGGGTAATAACAAAAATATATTTAACACTTATAAAAGCATGGTTACCCATAGCATGTTGCTCTTGGAAAAGAGGAAAATTCTATTGTTAAATAGAACTATTAGTGGTAAACAAATTATTGTCATATTTAGCCATAACATCAAAATATGGTTGTGACTACAACAATATGGTTAAACTAACCATAATATGAATTAAATTTCTCGTTAAAATAGTTTTGTTAGAGGTGAAACTTTTTTTCTACGTTGTTACACCCAGATAAAAACATGTTTTAAAATGTTCACGTCCAACAAAACTATTTTTAAAGAAAATTTTGAACTTATTATGTTTAATTTAACCATATTGTTGTCTCCGACAATCATATTATGGTTAAATAAGTCGTCTATCAAGAAGACACAACCATATTATGGTAGCCTCCGAAAATTTTATGGTTAATAATAACTAAAATATGTTTAACACTTTTATTAGCATGTTTGTTTTTCAACCATAGCATGTTGCTCTTGCAAAAGAGGAATATACTATTGTTAATTTGAAAACAAATTATTGTCATATTGAACCACAACATGTTTTGAGGCAACCATAATATGGGTATGGCGTCTTGATGGAGGACTAATTTCACCATAATATGGTTGTCGGAGACAATAATATGGGTAAACTAAACATAATATGTTCAAAATTATCTTTAAAAATGGTTTTCTTGGAGGTGACCATATTAAAACATGTTTTTTCTTTGCGTGTAATGCCTACTTAAACGTACAAATGTACATTTTAAGCATTTAAGAAACTAAAAAGCTTAAATTTTCAATAAATTATCAATTGAATTCGTGAACAAATTGGTTTTTTTCTTTAAAAAATGACCATGCCGACAATAGGATCATTACATGCCGAGGATTGGAAGACCGTATGCCGACTACTGGCAAATGCCGTGTATTTTAGAAAAAAGTAAAATTACTCAAATTTAATATACTATGTGTCTAAAAACTCTTATATGAATCGAAAATATACATATTACTGAACTGTAGTGGCTAGTTGCCATCCCAGTATCACGTTTGTATACGTAATGGCACCAGTTTAAAAATGAAAAAAAAGTTAAACTTCCGACTACTGGTACACTTACCCCATAAAACTAATAAAACAGTGCTAACATTTTTAACCAAGAGGAACAATTCTCCAAACAATTCGCAAAGTAGGTAGTTAAGGTCGTAATGCATTTCTTCAGATCCAGAAAATAACAGAAAAATTATTTTCGACGAGAGCAACAGCCGGTAAACTTGGAGACCATTAACTAATTCCATATCAATACTAGCATTTAACGCGCTTCTTCGCATTATGGTTTCAAAGTTATCTTGTTAAAAATTAAATTTTTCTCACGTTTTTGTAATCTTATAGTTAGTTAACACTCGAAAATAAAGAAAAAAATATTTTGTTTTAAAAAATACAGCATAACCGTTATAATAAAACAAATTAAAGTTGAAGCTTATAAGCAAACAAGCTTTAACCCCAGCTAGCATTTTTTAAAATTTTTAATCATAATCGAGTCTTTTTTGACTCTTCAACGCGATTAAAAAATCAGAATATGCGCTCATTTTCTGATCATAAATGATACTTTTGTCGCGACTCTTCTTGATGAGTCATTTATGATAAGTTTTTTTTATTAGCTTAGAGTCCTTTTAGACTCTTTTTTTTAATGGTATTAATGATCATTTTCGAATAATTTTCTAGTCATTTATCAATCTTTTTTAACTTCTTTTCTGCGTCTTTTTCGATTCATATATAAGACATATTTCTAATAACCTATGAGTCATTAATCAATAGTTTTTTTGTTATTTGGGAGTCTTTTTATAAAAATTTATCAGTCTATTTCTATTCATTTAAGAGCCTTGCGATCGTTTTTCGAGTCATTTTTCAGTCTTATTTCACTTCATATGCGAGTCATTTTCGAGTCATTTATTAGTCTATTTCTATTAATTTAAGAGTTATTTCTACATAGATTGCGATCGTTTTTCGAGTCATTTATGTATCAGTGGTACTGGTACTGCATAATCTGTTTGTGATCAAACAGTTTACAACCTTCTAGCTGCGTAAAATTTGATTATGAATAACGGATGAAATACTCACATTTTTAGCACCAAGATGATCCATTTACGGTTTTAATACGATTTGTTATTGCATTTTAAATCAAACACTTTAGAATCATCAGCGTGAGCCATTTTCGAGTCTATTTTTAAGCGTGTAGCTGATTAATCAGTTTTTGATCACCAAAAGTACTCGAAAAAGACTCATTACTCTGACTTTTTTAAAAACAATCTTCCAAATGTTAGCAGGGACTTATCATATACAAATTTACAGACATTTTAGTAGTTTTCTACATCGATACTCATGTTATGTAAAATTTTTCAATAAACAACGTTATAAGAATTATTATCTTGAGCAACCGACACTCAACTGTCCATATTAAATGACCATATGCAATCTGTGTACCAAATTTATTAAAAAGGGAAAAAGTACCAATTTTTTCCGATTTTTCTTTTTAATAGTAACTTTATTGGAATCTGGGCTATATGCTATTTGTCTACCAAACTTCATCCAAATCCATTAATCGGGTTTCGCCTTAATGAGCCACAAACTAAGTGAGTTTAGACGAGCGAACATTTGCAAGGAAAGCATCTGGGTCTTTTGTTTTTTCATTCGCGGTCACACAGACGAACATGTTGTCGGAAACATTCTGTTAATATTATTGTTTTTTTTTTCTCAAAAAGCAAAGTAAATGTCAACAAAGAAAATTAGAACAAAGCGTGTCGCCGAGTACCGAACACAAAAACCATTCTCTCTTTCCCACCCGTAATTTCCTACCAAACAAAATGTTTCCCTTCCAAATGTTTCCCTGGTTAAATGGGCACTAACAAACTTTCACATTTATAATATTAGTAGGATCTAAAAAAAAAATATCAAAAACCACCATTTTTTTATTAATTTTTATTTATATTATTTTGTGTTTAAGGCCCCTATTACGGTTTACAACTCAACTCAGTTGAGTTGTGATTTCTTAACTTTTGTAGTATGGTTTACAACTTTGCTATATAAAAACATAACAAAAATTACAACTGATCACAACCAGTTGTCTTAAAAACCGTAATAGGGGCCTAAATACTAAAAGCATCTTAAAATATTTAATATGGAATACATACCTAAAGGTTAGTCTAATCTAATTTAATATCAAAATAGTGCAAACAAATTGGAATAGTGAAAAAAAATTATGCAAAAAAAAGTTTTGTTAAAAAACTAACTAGACGGACCTACAAAAAAATTATAACAAATTACATTGTGCTCGAAATTGACACTTTTTTAGACAAGCCGGGCACATGGCGTTTTAGCATAATTCGGGTACGATGAATCCAATGGTGCCCACCGTTTTTTTTTAGGTTAGCTCTTGTTTTCGAAATATACCGTTATTTCGAAAATGGAGGAGGTTTCACAACATATATTCGCGTAACTCAAAAACGGTTTAGTTTATTGAAATTACTAAAAAAAACGAAATTCCGCAATAAAATTTTTTTTAAGAATAATTTTTTTTTATCAAAATTTCGAAATATTTGTTTTTTAAAAAATTCATAAAAGCTGCTTTACACTATCACACAAGTCTTACGTATTTTGAAAAAAAAAAATACAAACCTGACAAGTTGTTATTGTTGTAGTTGTTTCTTTGGCCAGAGTGATGAATTTATGAATATTATTTTTGTCAAGCTAATAGGGCCTAAATTACTTCAATGTAAATAAAATTCAATTTTTAATTACAATATTTTGTTCTTTGAAAATCTTCAAACAATAATTAGATAAGGGAAGCATTTTCGAAAAATACTTAATACTTTGTGGGATAGTGTGTAACGGCCTTAAACAACATTTCTGATAGAAATGCTGCGCAAACGGCTGTAAGCCTGGGATCTAATGTCGAGAATTATCTCTTAGCAGATGTACTATAAGAAAACGCAGATGGGTTTTTTCAAAAATAAAAAGCACAGAAAACCAAGGAGAGTTTATTTTGAAATTTGAGTTCGGTCATTTGTCACAAATTTTTCTTAATAATTCTCTAAAAACTGAAAGAATGTCTAACATAATTGATAAATATTGTTATTCTTACCTTTTGGTATGTATTAGAGTTGTCAACCGATTAAGAATAATTCGATTAATCGATCAAACAAAAACAAACTCTTGTTCGAATAATTTTAAAATGGCGATTTTCGAATAACGAATAAATCGATTAAATTGTGTCGATTAATCGAACAATTTTTTTTTATTAAAAAATAAATTAATAAAAGACTTATAAGAAATAAAAGCTTATAATTTGATTTATTCTCATACGTTTTCAGCGATTTTATACAAAATGTAGAAAAAGTAAAAAATATTGTTGCTATAGCCCTCATTGCAATTAATCTCAATGTTTAGTAGGCAAAAACCATGTTATACTTTGTATTAATACATGTCAAAAACTCAAGTAATATGACAAAGTGTGATATGGTGATGCAATGTGTCACAAAAATGACAAGTATTATGAAAAAAGTTTGACATCCCATACGACTTCATCGTTTTTTGAAAAATTTCTGAACAATAATACTTTTCATTGGATCAGAATTGCATTTTATTTCATGTGTGAGTGTTTATACTTTGTGTGATGGTGTGAACACAAACTGCCATGTTACATTAGATTTTTTGACAGTCGCATCAAAACTTATTAGATTTCTGTCTCACAAAGTATTATGGAGTACGTAAGAATTGTGAGATAGTGTAATTTAGGCTTAAGTATTCATTGTATTTAAAAATATATCTTATGTTCGTATTAAACAAATCTTTGATAAACAATTGAAGCACAGCCGCGAATAACGTTGTAAACGCCACATTTCGCAAAAACTGTTTTTAGCGGATAACCGTTAAACTTACTCTCTTACACAGTTTAAACATCAAATCACCAAAAATTAATCACCTAACGTCTTCAAAATGGCATACAAAGTGTCAGCCAGTGGAAGAACGTTGTAAGTTACTATTAAAATGATGTAACCGAAATGGTCTTGCAGTGCGGAATAATGTTTTAAAAGCCTTTTGCATAAAAGTTTTTATTATCATTGTTTTTAATAATAGAAAAAAAGTTTTTTAAAACAAGTAATTTTTTGCGCTCCTGAAAAAATTTGATTTGGTAACTTAAAACGTTATTCGCGGCTGTGCTTCAATTGCAACAGCTGTTTTCTTTTTAAATCAAACGTTAAACAATTTTCATGAAATGTTGATTAAGTTAATCAGAGCCGTTTTCATTACATTTGAGATGATTTAGATGACAGATGATAAAGAAAAAAATGCAACAAACAAATTTAAATTTCTTTAAATTATTAAAAATGGATAAAAATACTTTAATAAAGTGAGAAGATCATTTTAAACATATTAATTATGGAATTGTGAAAATTTACGAATTATTAAAAGTCAAATAAAAACATTAAGAAGAAATCATGGTCGGTTGTACACGCGAGGGTTACTTACATGGTGACCGATTCTGTATTGTACTCAGTTTGAGGTATATTCAGAGGATTCGATGTAGTTTATGAAGTAATTAAGTTGTTATCATGTCAATTTGAAGTGATTAACAAATAACTTCAATATATGGTTAATCATCTCGATTTTGATGTGATTAGAACTTAATCACGCTCGAGTTGCTTAAACGCGTTTAAAGTGTGAACATAGCATAAGTGTCACAATATAACAATTTAACACGATGTAGTAGAAGATAATCCAACGACATCAAAATATGCCGAACTTCTTCCAATGGAAAAATACATACAGAGAAACAGCGGTTGTTTTATAGAAGAAGTTGTACGCAGAAGTTTGGCTGAAAATGGAAGGTCGAAAATCCAAAGTTGTATCGGATTATTTAAGAATTAAGGATTTTACGATTCCTTTAAGTAATACAACGATATGGAGCTAAGATGAAAATTTGTACGCATCAAAAAAAGAAGTCATAGTGGATTTGAGAAAAAATAAAGAAGAAAATGGAAGATTTTCCATAGTTGTAAATTAGCAGACGGATGTACCTTATTTAAAATATGTAATTTTTTTTATTCGTTATTCTCATCGATTAATCGAATAATTTTTTAGATTTAATCGTTAGATCGAACGAACAAAAACAATTATTTGAATTATTCGAACAAAGCTGAAAGGCGAATAATTGACAACTCTAGTATGTATGTATTCCTTTGTAATATAATAAACTCAATGTAAAGTTAATAAAACAAACTTTCATTTGATGGTAAAGTTTAAGTGATTAATTAAACCAGTCATCAGCCAAAGTAGTAAAGAGGCGCTATGTCGTGAAAAACAGTAAACTTTTGAAATTTCAGGGCTCTTTCGGCACGGGAAGACAATGTCCGATTGAGCTTAAACTTTTGCAATTTGATTTTTAAATTAAATATGAAATCAAACCTTTGATATGATATGACTATCATTTGACATCAAACATAATTCTCAAACATTTTTAAATATTTTTGTATTTAACACTTGAATTCAAATCGATAATGATTTGAATATAAGCATTTGGCATATAATATTTTATCAATTTGATATCAAATGTTGTTCTCAAATCAAAAATAAACTTGGCAACACTAAAGCGAAAAATTAAAGTTAAATGTGTTTAACAATTAAATATAAATTACATATTACGCGAAATGAATTTGCCTTTAGAAAAACTTAATTTCTTGTGAAAAAATACATATAAATTATTTGTGAGTAAAAAATGAATTACCAAGTGTATGAATGCGTATAAATATAAAACAGGAAAGCCAGGTTAATATAAGTTTGTTTTAAAATAAAAAGGAGCCAAGTATTTCGTCATTCTAAGAATTTTAGGACGGCAAAAACGACATTTCATGTTTTAGCTATCGTGCTAAAGAAGCTTAAAGTTTATTTAAATAAATAACGAATTTAGATTAAAAGAAATATTTTTCATTTATGTTCCACATTGTATTAAGATCCACATTTGAAAAACACTTGCGAATAACGTTTGAAAGCAAGTTGAACGATATTTGATTTTTATTGCACATAGAAAAGAAAGTGAAATGTGTTTGCAACATTGTACAATGCAGTTTATGTTATTCCTATAGGTTATGTTCACCTTTTTATTGAATAAATGAAACCTTTGTGCGACTTTTTGCATAATATAGGAGAAAATGCAAATAATATTGCAATTGTATGGGCTGCTTAAGTTTCCTTAAAAAACAATATGGCGCTAAACAAGTAAAATGTTACCTTTCTTTGCAACTGAGCAAATATGCACTAACAATTTTGCTAATGGTTTTTTTTTAGTGCAAACAAAGTAAAATAGAGCAAATTGCTTATACATATGTACGTACATTTTGTTCTTGTGTTGTGCAAACGTGTGTATTTTTGCACACATTTGCATCGTTAACTCACTTTGCATTACCCGTCGTGAAAACCCTTATTTATCGCATATTATTTACATATTATATTTTTTATTCCCTACAGTCAATCAGATTTGTGACAATGTGGATCAGAATTTGCGTTCAATTGGTCTATTTATGAACAGTTCTTCCGATAATAGCATTTCAGAAGATCTTTTAAATATAAGTAAGTAAACACAAAAAAAAAATCGTTTCCTATTTAGAATTGTAATAATTATCTTGATCAGATTTAAACAGTGCACCAACTACATCAACATCTATAATAATTTTAAACAATACCAGTTCACCAGTAACGACAAAGGTACGCAAATACAATTTGCAAATAAATCACAGAAGACGACGATCGTCTCCAAAAGGTTCAGTTATTCGACAAGTAGTAGACTTGTCAGATATCCAAACTCCCGAAGTATTCGGAACACCAGTTCACCAAAACAATAACAACGTAGTTAATGATGACGACGACGATGTTATTTTAGTATCATCTGATATACCTTCTGTTGTAGATTTATGTACTCCCGGTGATTATGCAGATTTGCCACGACGCAGATCAAACATAAATTATCCACAATTAAATCGACGACGTTTGCCTTATAATGATAATGATGTTGGAGACTCATGTTGTGCGGGACCCTCTGCAGCAAGAAGACGTCGAACCGAGCCATCTCCATTCACCAAAACATTAGATTCTTCATTAATTGATACTGACAAAACATCAAATACTGGCACTTCGTCATCAGCAACAACAGATAATACTGGTCGTACACCATTTATGTGCCCGGTTTGCATGGAGTCTTGTCTACAACGTCAACCAACTTCGACCAGATGTGGTCATGTCTTTTGTAAAGAGTGTATTGAACAAGCTATTCGTGTGACCCATAAGTGTCCCTTGTGTAATACGAAATTATCCAGAAATCAAATATTTCGTATTTATCTTTAAGTTTTTATTGTTTTTTTCATGAAGAAGCTTTTTATTATATTTAAAATTAGATTTGTATTCAAATTAGGATCTAGGTACATTTACACAAGGTAAACTCATTAGCGGACATACATTAACCCCAATTGTCCGATTCGTATGTGTGAGCCAAAAGTGTGCATGTTTGCGATAAATTTTTTTTATTTATGTGGTGATCATTTTGATAAGAGTTTACCTTGTGTAAATGTACCTTAGGATTAGGATTTTTTAATTATTTTCTCTCTTTCAATTCCATTTATTAATATTTCGTAATTTATTTGAGCGACTTTTATATATGTATGTATATGTTTAGATTTTATCCGAATATATCTGAATGTTATGCGCTTTTGAAAATAAAGTTAATTTAAATAACCACAAATACATACATACATACATAATTCGGAAATTTTTCTTTCTTTTTTTATAAAAAAAAATTTATTTCATAATTTTTTTTAATATTTGTTTTTAATATTTGTTTCAAGACCCAGCTAGCATTTTTTGAAATTTTTAATTATATTCGAGTCTTTTTTGACTCTTCAGCGCGATTGAAATACTAGAATGCGCATGCTCATTTTCTGATCAGAAATGATACTTTTGTCGGGAGAAAATGTTACCCATCCCGCGACTCTTATTGAAGAGTCATAAATGATTCGTTTTTTTTTTATTAGTTACGAGACATTTTCCACTCTTTTTTTTAATAGTTTTTGTTATTGAGTCATTTTTGTGTCGCTTTTTAAGCGTGCAAGTGATTAATCAGTTTTTAATCACAAAAAGTACTCAAAAAAGACTCATACCAATGATTTTTGAAAAAAAAACTATCTTCCAAATGCTAGCAGGGGACTGCTTTGTTGAATATTGTAATATTTTAATTTTTTTAGATTTTATTTAGGATTTAACATTAATTTGTGTAGGAGGGTCATGTTGGTTAATGCATCTCTGCGCTGCAAATGACAATTTAAAATCTTACTTTGCTAAAGCAGATAACGCAGTGGTGCATTCACGAACAGGCTCTAGTTATGCATATCACAAAAAAAATTCTTAATATGTATGTGCATAGATTACTATTCTCAATCCAATCTTTTAAAACTTTGTTATTCAAATAAAATAAACTGTGTTCTAGAAACTTAAAATGTTGAGAAAGATTTGGAACGCCGATGATGGGTTTAGCAAATTCAAAAGGTAATTAACAAGCTCTTAAATGGAATCAATTGGAAAAGTAGTGTTGAAAATATAACAATATACTCAGGTATTAAGGAATTCAAAATGTAGTGGTCTGTAGCGAAGTGAAAAAGGTTTCTAATTTTTAGGATTTAAGAATCAATTAGGTATGTATGTGATGGAAAACGTTTAGAAAACAAAACGATCCGAAATCGATATTGTTATTGATTTGTAATAATGTTCCTCTTTTTTTGTCTGTATTCTTTTGAATTTTATTTTATATAAGCTTAAAGGCTCAGTTAAGGCTCAGTTAGTCTTTACTTTCTGTTCTGTTACGAATCAGCTGATTTGTTTTTGTTATTAAAAAACCTGTGAAATTGATTAGTTTTTCTGTTCTGTTGCGGTTCAGTTTGTTAAAATCAAAAAATTGTTAAGTTATTGTAAGTGACAGCAAAATAAATAATAAAAAAATACATATTTATGTTGAAATAAACTATTTTTTGATTTTAAGAATTCATAAAATTTAATTTCTTCAAATTTATTTGCATTAAGCTACGTTCACAATCAAAAAAACAATTTCGTTTTTTCTTCTATCTTTTTTCTTCCCAAAGTATTTCATATATTTTATTTTCCTTTCATTTTTAGAACAAAAATGTAACTAAAATTGTTTTAAAAATGTAACTTTAGTTGAGTCAACTAGAACTTCAGCAACAATTTGTATTAAATTGTTTCTGACGTTTAAAATAATTTTATTAAGTTTTGAATGAACATTTTAACAAAATGTTTACATAAATAAAACTAAATGCATAATATTGTTGCGGCTAAAATTTTCGAAAGGTTTCTTGATGCAAAATGTTTGTGGTTGCAAAAGAAATTGTTGCTCTATTATGAACACCAAATGAAAAATTACCATTTTGCATTTAGAAACCGTTCGCAAATTTAAGCCACAACAATATTATGCATTTATTTTTATTTTTGTAAACATTTTGTTAAAATGTTCATTCAAAACTTAATAAAATTATTTTAAACGTCAGAAACAATTTCATACAAATTAAAGGAAAATATATGAAATACTTTGGGAAGAAAAAAGATAGAAGAAAAAACGAAATTGTTTTTATACCCACACCACAATAGTGGAGATGGTATTATGCATTTGTGCTGATGTGTGTAACGTCTTAAAATAGTGGTCCTAGACCCACCTTAAAGTATACCGATCTACTCAGCATCACTTTCTGAGTCGAACTAACGATGTCCGTCCGGCTGGCTGGCTGGCTGGCTATCCATGTAACCTTGTGCGCAAAGTACAATTGGAGGTAATTTGATAAAATTTGGGTCATAGGTTCTTATTGGCAAAAGGACCAAGCCTATTAAAAATGGGCCGAATCGTAGGACCACGAGGGATGATAGGGGGAAATTCCTTCCTCTCAGAAACTATCAACCCGATTTTAATGAAATTTAAAACAGATAGAACCATATCTATATGGACACAAAATGTATAAATTTTTAAAAAAATCGGACCACGAGGGGAGTTAGGGGCAATTTCTGCCTCTCAAACCGATTTTAATGAAATTTAAAACATAGATAGATCCATATCTATAGGGACACATTAGCTGTACAGGCATGTTCTGATAATCGTAAAACTCTTAACATTTGCGATTCTGACTTGAAATCGCATAACAGATGTTCTGTACTTAAATATTTTTAAGAAACTTTGGCAGATTGGAAGCAAAACGAACGAGTTTCAGAACTCCATAAAATTATAAAAATCATCTAGCGTTTTGCGATTTCAAATCGTGCGATTATTAGAACATTGCCGATATTTTCCTTTAATATTTCATTTGTTGTTTGTATACAACAACGCTATTTAAGAGTACATATCTCATGTCTAACGGTAAATTTTTTTTAGAAAAGCAAAGCAAAAATACATTTTATGCCTTTGCTTTAGTTTTGTGTTTTTTTTCTCCAAATAAAAATGTTTTTATGCTTCTTATTTAGTGTTTTGTGTGCAAAGGTTGGACGATTTTTTTCCTGCTAATTTTGTCAATAAACAAGTGCATGAATTTTGATAAAAACCTTAAAATATTTCAGTGATAATTTTTCTTTAGTTACAATTCATTATACAGGTGTGAAATAAAATAAAAAAAGGTAATAATTTTGTTCGGACAATGAGTGAGAGCATTTATTGATATGTTGTACACACAGAGGGAAAAATCCGGTATAAAAATACCAAAATTGACACCATCCGTTGTCAAAAGTGAGCCAACTACGTTTGTGTTCAATTTGATAACGGATGGTATCAATGTTTTTTAACCACCTCGTTGTCAGTTTGTCACCATTTGTTCTCAATATGACATCAAATTGGTTATATATTATCACCATAATGGTACCATACCGACAACATGCTGTTGTCATTTTTGACAACACACCGTTAATATATTGACAACATTCGGTTGTCCTTTCGATAACACATTGTTCTGATTGTAGTATGTACTTAATAACCCATTCTGAACCCAAGTAAAAAAATGGAATAATGTAAATTTATTAATTTATTTCACATTAAATAATATACTTATAAAAAAATACATAAAAAATTCACACTTTTACAGCCAGGCCCACGATGTCACACGTTAACGTTCGCATAGAAAATTAAATTGAAAACAAAAACAAATTTTAGAAATTTTTTTTATTTTATTTATTAAATTTTTATTTATTAATTTAATCACAGCACTGAAACTTTTCACTTTTTACTTTCGAATACCAAAGATGATTGTGGGATAACTTGTATACGCTGTTAATAATGACAACAGGGCGATACCTATTTGACAACAGGGTGTTATCAATTTGACAACAATGGTACGTTTTTTATCTAACGGCCCAATTTGACAACATTTTGTTTAAAATTTAACAACAAATGTTGTCGAAATATTGACAACAGTTTGTTATCAATTTATTACCACTGGTTGACAGTTTTTTAACGTTTTTTTTCGCTCTGTGCATGTACAACATGGTGCATTTACGGTTGTTTTATTCTTACTATTTCGCATGAAATTTTTTTGTTGATTTTATGTTATTTTCCAGTAAGTTATATTCTTGTTTGGACCTTAAATCGCTATGGATAGGCAAAAGGGCTTGACTGTTAAAGAAATTAATTATATTTTGGAGTTCAATTGGGATGATTCAGATGCTGAAGTAGAAACCGAAGTACCTTCGTTAGAAATTCCTATTGACGAAGCAAACGTTTTGAATAGTCTTTGCGAAGAAATCACGGCTGCAGATTTACTTGATGAGCTCCCTGAAGAAATTGAAGCTGAATGCTTAGAATTGGAGGAAGTTGTTGCAACAATCCCTAGGGTTTCCCCGATGGAGTCGGAGTTTCAAAAAGTGGATCTGAAAAATTAAAATGGAGAAAACGAAATATAGAGACTTGTGGAAAACAATGGAGTGTTTCTATTTCAGAAGACGTGGACGTGTGTACTTCCTTGCAGTACTTTAAATTATTTTTTGATGACAGCATGGTCACCAAAATTTTGGAGGAGACTAATTTATATTCAGTCCGAAAAAGTGGTGTTTCGGCTAATGCAACGTTCAAAGAAATGGAGCAATATTTGGGAATCCTTCTATATATGGGAATCGTCAAATACCCCGAAATGAGAATGTTATGGCAGGCAGATTTCAGGATTCCTTTAATAGATGCAGCTATGACTGGCAAACGTTTTGAAAAAATCAAACAGTTTTTACATTTTTCTAGTGACGAAAAGAAACGAGGTGAGGATGGATATGATAAGCTTCAAAAGATAAAGCCAATTTTAGAGGGCTTTCGAAAAAATTGCCTTAAAATTCCTCCAGAGCAGCATCACTGCATAGATGAGCAGATTATACCCTTTAAAGGTAAACAAACATTAAAACAATATAACCCGAAAAAACCTCATAAATGGGGTTTTAAAATGTTTACAAGATGTGGGAAATCGGGCATAATATATGACTTCTCGACGTACACTGGAGAAGGAACTTGCCCTAATTATGGCTTAGGAATTTCTTCGGACATTGTTATCCACCTACTCAAGAGTTTACCAGAGAATCAAAACTATGAGGTGTTCTTTGACAATTGGTTTTCATCCTTTCATTTGATGAAGATTCTAAGAGACAAAGGTTTTGTGGCAACTGGAACGGTGCGAAGCAACCGTTTAGGAAAGGTAAGCTTAGACTCTGATGCAAAGTTGAAAGAAAAAGGACGTGGTTCATGCGATTATAGAGTGGAATCGAACAATGATATCAAAGTTGTAAAATGGCTTGACAATAAAACAGTACAGCTGCTATCCACGGACTATTGTATTGAACCATTATCTACATGTCGCCGATGGAATCAAAGAGAGAAAAAATTTGTTGAAATTCCAATTCCAAATGCTGTTCAGCAATATAACCGTTTTATGGGAGGTGTTGACTTGGCAGATATGCTTTGCGAATTATATAGAATAAATCACCGATCCCGAAAATACTACATGAGAATTTTCTTTTGGGTATTGAACTCCGCAGTCACGAATAGTTGGCTTCTATATAGACGTCACAGTCAGTTTTCAAAAATCAGCGAAAAGGATTCACTAACTCTTATAGAATTTCAAACTAAAGTTGCTACTGGCCTTATATATACAAATACTTTTGGTCCGAGGAAGCGTGGTCGTCCATCTGACTCTTCCCAAATGTCTCCTGTAACTTCAAAGCGTTGTGTACCCTCGACGTCAGGTATGATGGGGTTGGTCATTTCCCATGTTACAAACCAAAGCAGTCGCGTTGCAAACTTTGTAAAAATGGCTTTACCACTGTATATTGCACTAAATGTAATGTAAATATATGTTTTACGCCAAAAAAAATTGTTTCAAGGAGTACCATGAAAAATGAAAATGTATATTTAAATATTTTAAAAACTTTTTCGTTGTTAAAAGCTTTTCCTTTTATAAATTACTTAATAAAAACCATATAAAACAATTGTTTTCTTCTAGCAAAAAAATTTACCTTATTACCCCGTTTATGCGCCATGTTGTATGTATACAACATCCTCCAAAAACTACATTGGAACCGTAAATTAAAATTTTAATTCTATTTTTATCTTTTTTGAGGTCAATAAAGTTAAAATCAATGTTTAAAAAAAATATAGCTGCCATAACAGAGTTTGGTGCATGAGAGGGTTAAATTGAGTCCACTTCTACTTAAAACTCAACTTTGTTGAGTTGTAATGGTTGTGATCAGTTGTAGTTTTTGTTATGTTTTTGTTCAACGCAATATAACAAAGTAAATCATAATACAAAAATTAAGAAATAACATCTCAACTGAGTTGAGTTGTAAACCGGAATAAGGGCCTAAGTGACGCTTAAACCAACGAATTTAAAATAATTATTGGTAGGCAATTTTTTGAGTTTTACAAGCTTCAAGAAAATAATTGTTAAAAAATACTGGGCCTATAACGATTAACAACACAACCCTATTATGGTTTATTTGTGTAGTTAATAAAAATATTAAAAATTTCAAAAACTCATTACTAGTAGATGTTTTAATATCAACTCAACAATTCATACAGTTATAGCATTTACATACAATCAATAGGACACAATAGAACACTGTGAATTGCCTAATTGTCTATTGTCTAATAAATAGAAGAAAAAATATTTACCACAACTTAAACAAATTTATTTTTAAAAAATGTCTGGTGATTTTTGCTCAAATTATATAGTTTTAATTAGTTACCAAAAAATTTACCACTTTTAAGAAATATTCTATAAAAATTGCTTTTGACTATCATATATGTATAATGAAAATAAATATTTGTTAAGCATAACTATTATATCCAATTAATATCTTTTTACATTGGCTCATGACTTTTATGATCGATAAATTTGTATTTCTCTTACAGATAACTATTACTAAAGATTTTTTTGTTTTTATTTACGATAATAATGCATGTGCATAGTTACATATATACATACATATTAAAATGAGTTAAAATGGGTATGTTATTTCTTATTCATAACCAGGAAAACCAGAAATATGCTCTAAAAACGAGTTTTATGCTCATTAAATATGCCGTAAAAACTGGAAAAGATGCGCTGGAAAAATGTTAAAAATATGCCTTAAATTAAAAATTGCTCATTTGAAGATACAATATTCAACAATTTTGGAACTTGAACCTTGCGCACAACGTAGCCAGACGTACGGATGGACATAGTTAGATCACGTTTAAAAGTGATTCATAGCCGATCGGTATACTTACATTTATCCTTAATGACAACCAGCTTTGTGTTACAATTTAAGAGTAAAAATTAAATGTAGATGTCGAAATTGAAGTAATAGATTTTCGAAAAAAAAAAAATTTTGCTGCGAAAGGTCTTGTAGGCATCTTAAAAATTGAATATGTATAAATATATGCCTTAAAAAGGCAAAATATGCGCTATACACATAAAAAAGCTGCAAAAAGGCCCTTTTTACTAAATTATGCAAACAAATGCTGAAAACGGTAAAATATGCACTAACACATCGATGCCAAAATTCATAAAAAGCTCTAAAACGGATAAATATATTGTTTCTGCCTTCATTGGTCGCACAAGGAAAAACATGCAATTGCATAAGTATATATGGTTTCCCTGTTCATAACTATTAAAAATAATTAGTAAATTTATCTATCGGATATTAATAGTTATATGTTTTTTAGAAATACTTTTGATACCCATAATAGTTATCATCAATTTTTAAAAATAAAAATTGGAAATAATAAGTAAAAAATTAGTCAAGCTCGAGGCCAGTGTATTTTTGTAAATAAAATAAACAATCTCTCAAAAATATACAGTAAAACAAAAGATAAAATTCAGAACATGGAAAAATCAAATGTTATATATAATATACCCTGTATTGGAAATTTAAACGAAAGTTGTGATAAAGTGTACATTGGAACCACAAAAAACAAACTAAAATCTAGAATCTCGGGCCATAAACCTGATCAAAAATTTAAACTCAGTAGAGACACACCAAAAACAGCACTTGTGAACCACTGTGTCGAAAACAAACACTCGCCTGACTTTAACAATGTTAGTGTGTTACAACCCTGCAAATAATAGGACCAGTCCAAACACGCGTGTAAAGAGTAGTCCACAAGGGACCAGGACTAGTCCACAAGTAACCCAAACGTATGGAAAAAACCTGGTCTATTTAACATTACGATGTCCTAGGAGAGGACCATATAACCCACCTTTGGACCACTAAGGAGTAGTTTTAAAACTACTCCATGGTATATAACCCACCTTTGGACCAGTAAGGAGTAGTTTTGAAACAACTCCATGGTATACTCAAGAGGATTAGTTTTGAAGTCGTTTAAACACGAAAGCATGTCGTTAAAAAACGAAGACATGTCGTCTCACTACAAACACTTTTTAACAATGGCATGGTCCATGCTTGCATTACATCGGACTAGTCCATGGAGTAGTCCATTTTATCAAAATGGGTCAGGTGGTCCAATTTTATTTGCAGGGAAACAGAGCCAAAATACAAACGTCGATATACTCTGGAAATGCTTCACATTATAGCAACAAAAAAGAGTGTAAACTTCAAGAGCGACGTAGAGTGTTCGTGTGCCAATAACTACAGAGGCTTAGTAAATAAGAGCAAACTGCAATAGGAATTTTTAAGTTTAGTGCAAGTCTAGATGTCGACGTGTAAACAACATATTTTTAAGTTTTTGTGTTTATAAAAAATTCACTGTGAGTTTGGATATGCTTTTTTATATATATGTTGTTATTTATTTGTTTGTAATTATGATGTAATCATGTTTTATTGTTCTTGAATTTAAGGAAAAGAAATCCCTGATGATGATCTTCAAAGAAGATCGAAATATTGGAAATAAATAAAAAAGGAATTTTTATTTACAAAAATACACTGGCCTCGAGCTTGACTAATTTTTTACTTATTTAAAATTCGAAAGGTCGAATAAGAATAACTTTGATTAATTGGAATTAATAATTATTCTTAATTATAAATTTATTCGTAAATATTATTCGCATTTGTTATCAAATAAAAGTTATAACTATTAAATCCTTGGATTAAAAGGAAATAAACTAGGAATAAAGTGAAATATACAGGTATCTGATGGAAATCGATTTTAAAAAAGAAACGATTTATAATTTTCAATATCTTTTAAAATGGATTTGAAATACATATTTCTTTTATTTTCAGTCTTTATACTTTTAAATTTAATATTATATACGTTAACTGCAGTGTATTCTGAACGAAAATTGAAGACTATAAGGGTATTCATTTCAAAATTTTTTTGGTTGGAAAAATGGAAAAAAGGAAAATTACTTCTTATTGACGTGAACGGTATTTTTTTAGTTAAAGGTACAAAACTGTCAAAAACAAAAATCTGTCATATAATTCATGGAAGTAATTGATATTTTTCATGAAACCAAATAAAAGAGTTAAAATTGAATTAATTGATTATTTAATTATCACGTAATTTTTAAGTTATTCTTTATATTTTTTTGTATAGAATTCATTTTTAATTTAGTTTTGAAAAACGACGTTTTAAAAAAGTAAAATTTGATTTAATAAAAATGGAGTTTAATACTATGTTTCCACTATGAGCAAAACAACTTGTTTTGAGCAAAACGTGTCAAAGTGTTTCCATTATGTAAAACTGGTTTTGGTTTTCGAATTTTCGAAATCAATTTGACATTTATGTTGTAAACAAATATGAAAGCCAAAAAAATATGTGTTGAAAACAAAATATTTTTCTTTAACATGAAATTTTCTTGTTTGTTTTTTAATACACAGATATACATATATGTACGTATGTATTTAAAAGCACATAATTTACTACCTCTTATTATATTATTTTATTATTTTTACGCTGCAAACAAATAAATCAGCTGGAGAGTTGCATAAACCTATTTAATAAGTCTTGATATTTTGGTAAATATGTCACTTTTTTCGAAATTGTCAATTACCAATAATGGATAACCCAGAGTTGTATTCATGATTTTCGACATGTTTTGGAGCAAAACTAGTTTTTGTTTGAGTTTTCGAATATGAAAAATGTATAGGAAAACAAGTAGCAAAACACTGTTTTGCTGCAAAACTAGTTTTGTGGCCCAAAACATGTAAGTGGAAACGTTCTATAAAGAGTCATAGTTGATTATCTTAAGGGCACTGCTACACGTTCAATAAATATCGTGATATTTGGATCACGATCCATTTTAAAATATTGATGGATCACGAGCGTATGCTACATGTTCAATATTTATGGCGTCAGTACTTATGTTATTTTTGTGCTGTGCGGGTCGTTTATCAATGTCGCGAGAAAACCAAAAGAAATAAAAAACTTAAATAAATAAGAAAGCCTGTTTAGCTATTTTGCTCGATTTCACTGTCTTCTGTCATTACCCTTTATTTCAATAAACTTTTCACAAATTTTGTCAATTGTTTTACTTTTTATTTGTTTAAATTTTTCCACTGCGTATTTTATTTCTTTTATTTTGACGCTTTTTACTACCCTTCATGTCAATTATTTTACTTTTTATTTGTTTAATTTTTTCCACTGCGTATTTTATTTCTTTTATTTTGACACTTTTTACTGACGTATTAATTTTTATTAATATTATTTAATATCATAAAAATGCTACACGTTTAATATTTATCACGCGATCCACGATCCGTGATCTGGATTTCTAGATTTCATATTTAAGGCCATTCTGCGATATGGATCGCGATCCATCAATATCGTGATACTAGAAATATCACGATATTTATTGAACGTGTAGCAGTACCCTAAAAAGAGATGAAATTTTAGTGCTTTTTGTGAAAAAATAACAACATTTTTATTATGGTGGCAACCACACTCAATTGGACGTTTGTGAATTGCCAACTCTTTAAATATTGTAAAATTGTAATTTTCCAATCTGATTTTTTTACACTTGGTTAAAGCTTGTTTAAATTGCAAATTTCGGTGCAAAAGTTTTTCCTTGTGTTTGTTGTAACAAAAATTACATTTGTCCACTTTTCCATTTTTCCAACGAATAAAAAAACTGAAATGAATACCCTTTATAATTCAGAAATGGATTTTAAAATCCCTCGAAATTCATCACACCTTTTAAAACTTTCGTTTTGAAATCGGTCGATTTTCATCACATACCAGATAAATCCAAATAAATTCTGTTTAATTAGATGCGTATAAAAATTGTGTGTCTCTTTTTGACACTTCAAATGGTCGCTGAAGTCACAAATTATGTAGTTATACCCACACCACAATAGTGGAGAGGGTATTATGCATTTGTGCTGATTTGTGTAACGCCTTAAAATATTGGTCCTAGACCCACCTTAACCCTGCGGCCACACGATCAAGTTGTTCTTGATACTCTTTAACATATACTGCTTGTCAAAATTTACAAAAATTAAAAGCTGTGACGTAGGCTGCACTCAATTTGTAAGCAATTTACTTTCAAGATGTCGTAAAAAAAACAATTTATAAAGAACATGTAATCATGTACATGTAATCAGCTGTTAAATTGATAGTAAAATTGCCAAACAAATGGAGAGGTGAAATCAAGGCGAATTCAACAAGGTAAACTCAACTCGTCAGCCGTTCATCAGCTGTCTCCACGGCGAATTAAAAAATAATAGGGAAACGTCAAAATATAATTTTGTTTATGTTTTACGCCAAAATAACCAAAAAAATTTCTTAGAAAAACTGCGAATAAATAAAGTGAATTTAATAATCTCTTTTATAGCCCGAACAAAATTTGTATTTTGTTTTTCAATAAATTTTTGCCTTGTCAGCATTTTTGACAACCGCCTATTAAATTGCAAAAAAATACATGGGGCTTTTTGTAGTTGTAGAGTTGCACTTACCTTGTTGAATTCGCCTTGGGTGAAATTGAAAGCAATCTCGTGGTCAATTTAAAAAGTGTGAGTGTGTTAGTAAAAAAGTGAGAGTGTATTGCAAATTGAACGGAATTGAAAGGCAACACTTAATCGTGTGGCCACCAAGTAAAGTATACCGATCGTCTTACACAGCGTTTACATTTTCCAGTACTGGCAAGACAGAAAGCATATACATATTAGTTGGCAAAACAATGCAAAAACAAAATAGCTGTAAAAGTGTTTATGTATTAGTGAAAAAGTTTGAATGAATTTCTACTGTCTTGCCAGTACTGGCAAATGTAAACGCTATGTTAGAATCACTTTCTGAGTCGAACTAACGATGTCCGTCCGGCTGGCTGGCTGTCCATGCCCTGCAAATAAAATTGGATCACCTGATCCATTTTGATAAAATGGACTACTCCATGGACTAGTCCGATGAAATGCAAGCATGGACCATACCATTGTTAAAAAGTGTTTGTAGTGAGACGACATGTCTTCGTTTTTTAACGACATGCTTTCGTTTTTAAACGACTTCAAAACTAATCCTCTTGTGTATACCATGGAGTAGTTTTAAAACTACTCCTTAGTGGTCCAAAGGTGGGTTATATGGTCCTCTCCTAGGACATCGTAATATTAAATAGACCAGGTTTTTTCCATAAGTTTGGGTTAGTTTTGGACTAGTCCTGGTCCCTTGTGGACTACTCTTTACACGCGTGTTTGGACTGGTCCTATTATTTGCAGGGATGTAACCTTGTGCGCAAAGTACAGGTCGCAATTTTAGAGATAATTTGATGAAATTTGTTCTTGGTTCTTATTAGCACAAGGACCAAGCCAATTGAAAATGGGCTGAATCGTAGGACCACGAGGGAAGATAGGGGGAAATTTCTTCTTAGAAACTATCAAACTGATTTTAATGAAATTTAAAACATAGAAAGAACCATATCTTTATGGACACAAAAGGGATGCATTTTTTTAAAAATAGGACTACGAGGGGAGATAGGGGCAATTTCTGCCTCTCACAAACTTTCAAACCGATTTTCATGAAGTTTATAAGCATAGATAAATCTATATTTATATGGACACATAAGCATGATATGTTTTAAATACTGTGGTGTAGGGTATCATATGGTCGGGCTTGACCGACTATACTTTCTTACTTGTTTTTAATTGTTTTAGAAAATGAGTTGTATTTTTGTAAATAAATAAACTAATATTGGGATGAAATTTGCCGCAAAGTTAGTCCTATTGGATAGTAGTTTGGACACAATATTTCAACAAGATCGGGCAAGAACTCTAGTTACAGTGGGTCGAAATTTGACATTTTGGTCAAACAGGTGTTTTTCCTTATCCATGTTACGTATTACCTATTATGCTTAGTAAAAGTTGTCTCAAATACATATGTAGTTTAGAATAGCTACTTCTTCAATCTTTCGAAAGAAAAATTTAAACAGAAAAATTTCCATGTTTGATTGGGTAACTTTCTCGACTATTAACTGTCTTGAAAGAAAAATACGCAGGAGAGGATGAAAAGGGGACACAATGCCTTCTACACATGACTTCATCGGTAAGAATTGGGGACTACGACCGGATACGGTAAACTGGATTTATACATCGGTGGTTTGACCTATTCTTACTTATGGATGCACTTTTCGGTGGGATGCGTTGAGGGTGGATAGCTATAGGAAGATGCTCAACAAGGCTCAAAGGGGTACATCTCTTGGCATCACAGGAGTAAGAGGCTGCACGTAACAGAAAGCGTTGGATATCCTACTATATTTATCCCCCGTTGAACAGTGTGTGGCTGCTAGGATTCTTGGATGATCACACAAGAATCTTGTACGAAGTGGTGGGTCTGCTTGATCAGGACTCTCGAGGGAATTTCATATCATAGGATTTTGATCTTAGACTTTGGTCTAAAACCACAATTGGAGTTCCTGAATAGGAAAGTTTGGCGTGCTGGGTGGGCAATATTTATGGACAGTTTCAGGATGGCTCTGGTACTGGTGCCGGTGTTTATATTGTTGACACTGACGTGAAAATGCCATTCAGACTACCAGATGAGTGCAGTGTCTTTCAGGTTAAGATGCTAGCAACCTGGAGGGCGACGGAGGTGATACTTGGTCAAGTTCAGGTTCCAAGTTAAAGTTAAAATAAATAAAGAAACCGTTAATAATTACAAGCAACTATACCTATAATTACATTGGCCCATAATCATAGTCAAACGCTAAAGTTGGTTCTATTTAAAAACAACATTAAAATAAAAACCTTTTAATTATTTTGCTACTATAGTCGAAACTAAAGTATGTTTTAAATTGAACCGACTTTAACTGGGTGCCACCTCAAATGTAGAAATTTTTTCATACAACATACAACAAAATATGTATAAGCAAGTGGCAACTTTAAGCAGCCGACATTGAAAATTAAAATATAAATAAAGCACTGCATATCTTGTGGGGTTGAAAATTTTTAACAAGCAACAACAAAATTACAAAAGATTTTGGCTTTGTTTTTGCTTTCAATGTAATTTTGGCCTAGCGTTTTACACAATTAGGGCCTATACTTACATATGTATTTTGTGTTTCTTTCCATAAAAGTTTTCCTCCAAATCATTAATAATTGCAAAATATCGGCCAATATCTTGTAACATAAACATTTTTAACTTTTTGCAAATACTTTTTTATTTGGCGAACAACAGCTAATGATGTTGTTAAATGAGTTAAAAACAACTTCAGATGGTTTTAAAATTAACATCGGACAAAGCGCTGTTGTATGTTAGTTGTCTAGTCCACGCACGCCATTGCACTAACTTATTCAAAATTTCATACTGCAAGTGTATGAGAGTTCAGTAGGAGTATGAACAGAACAAGCATGGCACGAACTTTTCCATACGATTAGCATTAAAACTAAATCTTATTAATGAAATTTGTGACTCCAAATAAAACCTTTGATAACAAATATGCAAGTGGCATTGCAGAAATAAAGTAATTTGTGTTTGTTTTTTTTTTTTGTTTTCCCGTTACAACTACAATTTGAGTTGATACTAGAGGTCTGCTTTGAATAACTCACTCGTTTGCCTTTATTCAAAGTGCACAACATTTATTCAAATATAAAACATTCAAAAAGAAAAGAAGAGAGTAAACCATATACAAAAATAAGAAAGAATGAAATGAATAAAAAACTTGTTTACTGTAAATGAATTTGAGAGTCATTCATAAAAACCAAAACATTGGAATGACCCGTTAGAGAGAGCAAGTTTACAAAAAACATTCGAATAATTTTTGAATAATTGAATGTGCATACATTTATTTGAATACATTGACATAAAATGTGTGTAAGCTTGTGGCTTCTTTAACTTATAAGAGTTAAGCTTACACATACATACATACAGGCATGTTCTGATATCACGGTGATTTCAAATCACGAACGATTTTGAAATCACCCGAAAAATATTTTGGTGTTCTGAAAATCACGAGATTTTTAATTTTTATTCGTGATTTTCATTGTTCTAAACCACGAGAAAACAACTGTGCGCTTCTTTTTAAAATGTTGCCATTCATTTAGTACGTTAGGTTGCCATTTTCATTTACTTTTTACCTTCATATATTAAAATTTAACCAATCAAACTTCATAATTATGGTTTACTTTTAGTTTTTTGTAACAAATTAACTTAATTTTAATTTTTAATGTTTAATTTAATTGAAGAAAATTGTCATATGCTACACGACTTTAAGACTTATTTGCTCTGGCAACCACAGACTACTAAAAAGTAAATCACGAAAAATGTAAACAAAACTGCAAAAAATACAGCGGCTCCCTAAATTTGTAAATTTTAAGGTTCTCTGGTGCAAAATAATTAATTTTAATGCAAAAACAAATAAAGGACAAATCATTTAAAGTGTATGTGATAATTTTATTACAGATTTAAAAAAAAAAATGCTTAAAAAAACTTCAAGTGATTTGAAATCGTCATGCTGTCAGCTAACCGGTTTTAAATCACGAGATTTCAAAAATTTTTGTGGGCAGAACACCTTTTTAGTGATTTCAAATCACTTTACGAAAAAGTGATTTTCAGAACATGCCTGATAATGTGTTGGTACAGATATTTTATATTCAAATTATATTAAATATACTCATTTGATTTGAGTTGACTGAATTGAATGAGTTTTTGCTTGTTTTGTCTTTGGTTATTCTTTCATTTGTTTCGTTACTATTGGGTGCTCGACACATTGTAGTTAAAAAACAAATGAGTGTGTTGAAATTGCTTTTTATTTATTCTTGCAGACCTCTAGTTGATACTATTACGGGTAAGTCTTTTAAGTGTTTATAATTCCTATTTGCTTAACAGTTTTATTTGAATAATATCTTTAGCTTTTCTAAAATCTTTGGATGTAGTTTCCTGATGATCTGGCCTGAGTAACCAGTGAAATGTGCATAGGAATATTTCAGTTTATTAATAGTAAGAATTGAATTAAGCACATTAAAACTTAATCTTATTAATGAAATTTGTTTTAATTTATAAAAATAAAAACAAATATTGATCATGCTTTAAAAATAAAGATGCAAATTTATGAAAAAAGAGGACACAAATTTTATAGATGACAGCCAGTTAATTTATTTAATTTGAAAACAAAAAAACACAAATAGTCAATGTCATTCGGATATCACAGTCGGAGAGTCGGAAAGTATCCTTTCGACTGTTCATAATATTATACTTGAGCAGGAGAGACAGAATTATGTATATGTGGACAGTCTTCTGAGACTGTCGAGTGACTCCTGTGGTGAAACCGGGGCTACTCAGGAGTTGGAGAGGCTGACTGCTCTCTGACACAGAGAATGATATTAAAAGTATATCTGCTCACAATCAGACTTCAGAGCCTGCCTCTACCATCGGTGAGGGGATATGAGGGGGACACCATCGGGAGAAGATTGTCCACAACTTGTTCGGCAGGGCACCGTGAAGGAAAAGCCAAGCATCCTTCAAGTGATATTAGAACACCAGCCGAACGAAGGTGGAGAAGCCGCAGAACGAAACGAGGAAATCTCTAGCATATCCATGGAAAAAGCAGGTGGATGTAGCCGCCGACTCGGACGCTGCTAAAAGATGTATAGGGCCGGTGGCTTCGTCAACCTGCCGCAGAGAGGAAGGAAAAGGAGGTGTTGTCCAAATGATCAAGGTGTTCATGTCTTCGGAACGAGCTGTGAAGGGAAAAGGTGCGATACCCAAGACAGCAGGCAAAGTGGCTAAGGTAACGGATACGGGGAAGAAGATTAGTAATCCGCCGTCCGATTCCGCTAATATGGTTCCCGAGCTTATTGAAGAGGTCCGGTACATCTCCGGCTCCCGTAGGGAGGTCAATATGAAAAAAAGGCTCGGGCAGTCTTACAAACCAGTAGTGCCGAAGTCACCGAGCACATTGAAGAGGCTCGGTACATCTCCAGCTGAAGCTCCTTATGGCTCTAAAGAGGATACCATTATGAAGGTCAGATCTGGGGATGATCAGCCTTCTTCATCGAACAAGAGGGTGAAGAAGTCGACGAGCATGGAAAGTCATCTACAGGTGGATGTCATCGATCAAAAGGATCCAGATGGGAGGATCAGTGCCGAGCTATTACTACGTTTATACGTAGCCTATTCGCGAATAAAAATTATTTGCGATTAACTAACTCACTGTTTATATGTCTATTTCTTAATGAAAATTCTTGTTTTTAAGTGATGCCAGATGGAAAATTTATTCATTTAGTAGCACTGTATGTATATAAACTTTTTACTTTTTAAATGAAAAAGATCAAAAATTATTGTGTATTTTTGAATTTTTTGCACATTTTTGATTTAATTTTACTTTTGTTGTCATATGAATGTGCCACATAGAAATAAAAACGGTTAAAAGTGTGGCAATGCTTAAAATCTTATTTGCAAATAGTGGCGTTAATCAGGAATTGTTTTCATGAGTTAGCTATTCCCAAATAAAAATTTAATTCACTGTTTATGCGGCAGTATTCTCTACTTGCAATATATTTATTTGCGAATAAGTGGTGCGTATAAACGTAGTATATGTCAGTTACTATTGGCTAGGCTCATTGACGAATTGGCCGTATTCAGTGGCAAAGAGGAGGATGTATCCTTCAATGGTGCAAACTGGGTTAAGGGAGTGAAAGTTGTCAACTGCGGTAACAGTATGAATTCCACCCCCGTTCGCACGGTGGAAACTATACTAGCAGTATTGGGTTAGCAAAACGGTAGACTTCTTACCGACCAATGGAGGCTTGTGACCTAACTGGTGTGTAAGGAGAATACTGGTAAGGACTTCCGTTTCGCCGTGGATCGCAAGTCCATTGACACTAAGAAAAGGGGGGTTGTTAAGTTCTGTTTAGGTAATGTCGGGTTCCGGTACCCGAAACATGACAAAGAAGCTGTTAGTGGTGAACATAAGCCTGCACCACTTTGAAGCAGCTTCAGCCGAACTAACAACTTTCCTCACCAGCACTCTGACGGACGTAGCCCCTATCCAAGATCCGTGGATAAATAAAAATACAGAGGACAAGGTAAGAATGTGTATACTAGCGAGGAATGAATTTAATTTTGACATCTCTCATTCTTTCAGGTGCGGTGACTTGACCGTCAGAAATGGAGAAGCCAAAGGTAAACGCACTCTTGCACTGGCTTCGGTGTATATGCCGTACGAGGCAATAGATCCGCCTGGCACAGAGGTGCGGGAATTGACGGCATATGCAAGAAGGAAGGTGCAATCCATATATTGCGCTGCGATATAAGGATTTATAACTACTAACAATCTTATTATCTGTAATATGGATAACACGCCAACGTTCAGAAATAAGGATAGGCAGGCAGTAATAGATCTGACATTAGTGAACCGCGACGACCAATTTGTTGTGGATTGGAGGGTGACAACGGACATAGTCGTTTCACCTATACACTGAATTTTGACCTGCCTAGGGTTGCTCCGTTCAGGAACCCGAGGGTTAACGATTTCAACCAAAAAAGTACGTTGGGGATAGTCTGTAGATGGTTTATGTAGAAGTTTGCATAAAATCGGCCCAGTAGTCTGGGAGATGTGGCTTTAAGATTTTCCCATACAAATATCAACAAAATGCCCTCCATTTTTTGGAAATTCCAACAATTAGGGCGTAAAATAGGGCAACCTCCTTCTACCCATATCTTCTTAATGAATTATCCAATGATAGTTTTAAGTCTTGAAGAAACTAAAGATTATAAATTTTAACATTTACGGCGTAAAATAAAGCGAAGAGGGTAAAAGCACTCTCCTTCTATGCCATCTTAATTAATTAGCCGATTTTTTTGAAAAGCATTTTTTTTGACAAATTTTTTTCTTCGTTTATTCCATGGTTAATTTTTTTGTACGGCCATGAACATAAGTATAAAGTAGCAATCTTGTCAATAAGACATGAGCCTTATGAACACAGACTAACAATACTTTTTTTACTATTTGTAATGCTTTATGCATAACCATTAAAGAAGTACGCAATTGTACTTTTTTGCACAAAAATAAAACACGTTTTCTGCATATTGTATATAAAGCGCAATAAACCAATTTTCGACATCAATTAAAAAAACTGCAAATCTGATAGAAATGTTTGAATTTTGCGATTTGGAATGGTTTGAAATGCAGCGTCATATACCAACTCGATGGCGCCTGCAGTTAAAAGATTTTTAAAAAGCTATCCAGCCGTAAAAGCTATTGTTTACTTGTTTTAAGCTAATTTTTTGGAAATGGCCTTGCTGAAGCAAACCTTGGCTTTGTAGACAACATAGGAAATGCTATATTATGCCTTTAAAATTAGAGGATAATAACAACCTTAAATAAATTGAAATGTTTCAGATAGTAAAGCAAATTTGCGAACAATTTAAGCAACAACAGAATCAAAAATTGTATGGCTCAAAACCGAACGTACAAATTTGCAACAGATGCGACAATGAACAGGAGAATCGCCTTTTCAAAAAGCGTGTGGATGAGTTTCTATCGAAAACGTAACTTTATATATATATAAATAATAATAATATGAGTAATATTTTATTTTCAACCTTATTAAGCCTGGTACCACAGAATACACGGAACTGTTAAAAGTGACGTGTGAAAAAGGCCCAAATAAGTTGCGAGAGCAGCTTTCGAAGAAAGAGACAGAAAGCGGTTTTGGTAGTGAAGCAGTGATGTTAGATGTTTTTTTCGAATTATCGTCAAAATTTGAAAAAAAAATCGTCATAATCGTCATTAGTTCTGAAAAAACCGTCAAAAAATCGTCATATAAAAAATCGTTTTTTTATCAACACGGATTAATTACTCTATTAAAACATAAAAAAATAATTAAGTATAAAATTATACAAAACCAAAAAATATTGGAATTTTTAATACTTAAGACGATTTGGTGGGGCTTTGATATTGCTCTCCGGAGATTTTCGTCAAACTATCCTATCATCCCCAAATCTTCTGCTGCGGATGAACTTAACGCGTGCCTGTAATCGTCGTCTTTGTGGAGGCATGTCCAGAAGTTGCAATTGACCACAAACATGAGAGTCGCGTTGCAGAACGACCCATCGGCTGCTAAATTCTCGGGACAACTGCTGGAGCTTGGCAACAGCCAAATTCCTGTTGATGTTTCGAATGGATTGATATCGTTCCCTGAAAATTTTTGTGAATTCACATCTTCCAAGGAGGAAATCATCAGCAAAATGTTCCCTGGCATTGCACGAAATTACAAAAATCTCGATTGGATTCGTGAACGGGCAATACTAGCAGCGAAGAATAAGGACGTCGATAGCTTAAACTTAATTATTCAAAGTCAAATCGCAGGACAACTGCATACGAACAAATCTGTTGACTGCGTGACCGACGAAAATGAACCGACCAGATCCCCGTCGGAATTATTGAACTCGCTTGATGTACCAGGAAATCCACCGCATAATTTACAGCTGAAGGTGGTATCGATCATAATCATGTTGCGGAATCTCAATCCTCCAAAAATGAGCAACGGTACGCGGTTGTCCGTCAAAAAGCAAATGAACAATGTTTTCAGGCGACAATCATCAAGGGCAAATTCAAAGGAGAGGAAGTCCTTATCCCACGAATTCCCATTATTCCAACTGACCTTCCATTCCAATTCAAGCGGATTCAGTTCCCCGTTCGATTGGCATTTGCAATGACAATCAATAAGTCGCAAAGCCAAGCACTAGAACTTTGTGGGATTAATCTCGAATTTCCCTGTTTTCCGCACGGTCAGCTGTACGTTGCATGTTTTTGCTTGTTGTTGTTTTTGCGCCGGAAAACAAATCGAAAAACATTCAGGTATGTGATGGAAATCGATTTCGTCGTCCAAACTTTTTGAAATCGACAAAACATGTGATATGGTAACATGCGTCGAATTACTGTATCGATTTCATTTTCCATTTTGTTTCAATAAAAAGAATGACGTTTTTACTATGTGACACAATTCGATAATGCCTGTTTGAATTCGTTTGAAAATCGGTTAAATTTACTGCAACGAATTTTGAAAAAAATCCAAACAAAATGTAAGTACATAAATTGATTTTAATAAAAATTAAATAAAACTGATCTTATCGTTGGTTAATAAGGGGCAAACATAAAAATAGCCATCAAGAAGATGCCTTAATACAATTTATGGAAAACCATCCTGATATGGCGAGGGGATTTACTAAAGGAGACAGAGTGGACGTGGAAAATTTGTGGAAGAATTTAGCCGGCGAATTGAATAGCGTTGGTCCACCAATTCACGATGCAGGTGCTTGGAAAAAAGTGAGTTGGTCTGTGTAACCGATACAAATTTTAATTTTTTTTTCTTTTTATAAATAACAGGTATGGCGTGACTGGAAGGCGTGCATAAAAAAGAAAATAGCTACCAATAAACGAGAAGCAAGTTCTACAGGTGGAGGTCCATTCAACCAAATATACATCTCAAAAAAAGAGGAAGCGATAGGCCAAATTTGCGGGCTATATACATTGGTTGATGGAATAAATAACTCTGTCTCAATGATAGGGACCGAGTTTTCTTCATCTGATGATGACGCAGTCTTGTGTGAAGCTTCAGCTGCAGTAACTCCAAAATGCCGACCTGAAAAAAGAAAGAAAACGGATGATGTTTTCGATGGCATTCCAAGCACTTCCAAAAAAGCTTCCAAAGAACTAAAAAACAGAGATGAGGATGTTAAAAAATCTTTGAAGGAATATATGGAAAGCAGTTCAAAAACTGGAAAAGAAATTTCGGCTTCCTTTAAAGTTTTAGTTGAAATTTCAAATAGAAATGCTGAAAATTTAAATCTTATCACGTCTAATATACGCCGTGTGTATAAATCAGTCGAAGATTTAACGACGAGTATAACAACTGAATTAAAAAGGCATAACAAAGAAATAGAAAAAGCAGCATTTGAAAAAAATAATCTAAAAAAGAAAGATTTAGAAATTAAAGAAAAACAGTTGGAGATAGACATTTTGAAATATCAATGATTTAAAGATATGTAAATGTAAATTTTTTGTCCATGAATTTTTTTATGCATTTATTAAATAAAGGTTTTGTATTTATAAAAAGTTTTTTACATACATATGTAAATAATTCTAAAAACATTTAACTTAAACTTTCAGCAATACTGTCACGTATATTATTTGCGGTGTTTGTTAAAGTAGTATCGGTTGCATCAAATTCATTTTGCTCATTAATTTCATCGTTTGTATGTTCTTCTCTTACATCTTCCGGTTGTTCAAGTTTAAGCTTATTACACAAGTTGTTTAAAGCGCAACAAACATTGATAATTTGGACAACTTTCAAGGGTGAATAAAACAATGTTCTTGACAAACATCTGAACCTGCTTTTAAGCACCCCAATTGTTCTCTCCATCACATTTCTTGCAGAAGCATGTCTTTTGTTAAATCTCTGCTGAGCAATACCTGTTGCATTTCTGTAAGGAGTCATTAGAAAGGGTTCAAGGGGGTATCCTGAGTCTGCTAGTAGCCAGGAGCCGCGCTCACCATTTTCATATTTTTCCATAAAAAAATTTCGAGCAGTGCTCATACTAAATATGAAAGAGTCATGACTTGAGCCAGGCCTAGTCGCATCAACGGCTTTAATGTTCATTTTGTAATCGCAGATCTGAAAATAAACCAAACAATATTGTAATAACTATATTTTGTACCCATAAGTTACTTACAATCATAGCATTTATGCTATAATATCCTTTTCTATTAAAAAATAAATGCTCTTCACCTTTTGGTCCCTTAATTGCAACATGAGTGCCGTCTATACATCCAATGATTCCTGGAATGCCCTACTTTTCATAAAAAAATTGTTTAGACGCCCTTAAATCTGCTTCGCTAGTGCTTATGTTTATCAATCCAGGACAAATTTTTCTTTCCAACAGGCGCAACATTTTTGAAAAGCATTTTGAAACAGTAGTGCGATGCATGCCAATATTTGCGTCATTTCCAACAGACCGTTGAAAACTTCCCTCTGCAAAAAATCTTAAGGCAGCTGCCAATTGTATTGTAAGAGGAATAGATGATCCTGTTGGGCTATTTCCGATTTTATTTAAAACTATGATAAAGCCTTCCTTGCTTAATCGAAAATATTGAATAAATCTAAAGAATAAATGTGTTCATATACATAAAACATAACTAAAAATTCACATTGCTACAGGCCAGTTTACACGGTAATACAATGTATTACGACTTTGTAGAATCAAAATAATATGAAATTCTCTCCGTGTTTAAAAGAAAAAAAAAAAAGTCTGTTGAGAGTATACTTTATGTTTACACGGATGGTATAAGTAAAATCAAAAATAATAACAAAAAAGCAGATGGTTGCAGTTTTACAATTTTTACAAAAAAACATGAACATTTCCTAAGTTGTTTTTGTAATTGTATAAAAATGCTACCACCTTCAATATACTCCGTTAAAATGCACCTCTGGTGTGATGAAAATACATAAGTTTCTAAAATGGTTTAGAAAAAAACCATTTACCGACCGCTTGTCAGATTTTGTATTCGTATTCTCTCTAAAGGCAGAGTTAGCCGAACGTTCACGTCCCCTAATGGAACGTCTGGTTCGTTTTGTCATTTGCAAACAATGCAAATGCTTACTGAATTTAAATGTCACGTTGACGGAACGTCTCGATCTGTATTAAACAGATTTGTATGCCGTTGTTACGTGACAGTTGTAAAGCAGTGATGGGCGGCTTGTATGTTAAATTTAATGCGGGTATTTTTGCTCGTTTTTGGTACTTTTTTCAGTTAAGCTATGGAATTGAGACAAAACAACTTAATATACAACATATTTCCATATAAACAAATATATTTATGTTTAGATGTACAATACATATAAACAAATGCATATACACATACAATGGAAATGTGAAAAGAATAAAAGGCTTTAAATGGTAGCAAAACCTTGTTTGGTGCATACACCACAATACAATATATCTATTGTTATAATATATATGCTAAAATACAAATTTGTTTATTGAAAATCTATAATATAAACATTAAACTATTAACGTTTTTTACATACACAAAATACTTTTTTAATACCATTTAAATCACTTGGTACTTTTTAAAACATTTTTGATTCCCATCACTGTGTGATTTGCTTTATGTATACTATTGTTTTTTGTTTATGTATAGAAAAAACATAAACCACGTTTTTAAATGTTCTATAAGTGCACCAACGTGCTTACAGTGCGGTGCGGTACATTACGGGTACAGCAACGTTCGCCTAACTAGGCCTTTACTCAATGCATTTTGCTTTTACATGATAAGATTTCTCTCATTCTACATTATGTCGTAATACAATGTGTTACCGTGTAAACTGGCCTTACTCACGTTTCCTCGGGCAAACTTAAGGGATCAGATTTGTCTCGTAAGCGTTTCCGTCGTACATACTCACTTTCATCGTTGGTATTAATTTCATTAAGAAATAAATAAAGAGCAACAGCATAAGGCATTTTGTTTTAAAAAAAAATATGTTTTTAAATAAATTTTTCAAATACATGCACAAAAACACAGTATAGAGTTGTATTATACAATTTCAAAAGGTTTTATTTATAAAAGACAAATTGGAATGAAACAAAAGTGGAATATGAAATCGATCGAAATCTGTCACACGTTTAACGATTTGAAAACGCGATTTACTTTTTAAATCGAACGATTTCCATCACATACCTGATTGTTCATCACATCGCTCTCTACTGATTCCATTCAAAAAAATTACATTGAAAATTTAAATATTTGTGTTGTATTATTACTCTAAAGTTTGTCTGAAGACTTAAAATTGGGACGAGGCGAAGTTCGTCGGGTCCGCTAGTATCAATATATATTCGCCTCTACACACATATACAAACTAAGAAAAAACTTTACTTGCCAGATTGAAGTGTTATAAAATTGACGCCAAATTAATGTTTAAAATAAATTTATTGACGGGATTAAATCGTTAAAACCTGAGTGACTCTACATTAAAAATCGTCAATCGTCATTTTGGTAAATTCATCGAAAAAAATAGTCAAAATGACGTAAAATCGTCACATCTAACATCCCTGTAGTGAAGTGGCAAGGTGTAAAAGCAGGCCGCAACAATCAACTCAAATGGCGTGATCAAAACAAAAATAACAAACCACGTTAAACAAAAGCATTAGTTCAGCAAACATTCGTTTTTTGTGCAAAAAAATGTATTTAGTAATATTGTTTTGTTTTTTAATGTTATTTGCTTACTTAATTCAAGAATGATAGAAATAAAGATAACGCCTTGCGCATGTTTTACCGTTTGATGACGTAGTAGTTCCCTTGTTAAGACTACCAAGTCTGGTCATGTCATGTTCTAATCGAAAGCGCATGGAGACGTGGGGTCAGAGAGTTCAAATAAAACATATTTTATCAATTGTCAAAAAAAAAACTAAGAATTTTGCTTAAAATTGTATATTATAAACTATTATTGCAATAAATAAAATTTTTAAAAGTGTTCAAACGTGTGTTTAAAGTAGCGTAATAAATAAAAATAGAAGAGACAAGAAGAGAGTACAAACATAAAGTGTGCAGTGGGCAAATGCCAACATATTAGCTGCAAAAAAACAAATGGGGAAGTTGTGCGAAAAACTTACGTGTTGCGTCCTTTTAATTAAATGTCTATATTTTTAACAATAGCTAATATAGAGATAATATATATTTATGTAAGTTAAAAATGAATCTATGAAGAAAACAGTAACTTCTAATAATAAATTTTCAGTTTTCAAATAATTTAAATAGAAAAATAATACATTGTGCCACTGTCATGTTAACACATAAACATAACACTTTGAGAGCTAAAACAAGTAAGAAACTATAGTCGGTCAAGCCCGACCATATGATACCCTACACCACAGTATTTAAACACACATCATGCTTATGTGTCCATGTAAATATGGATTTATCTATGTTTATAAGCTTCATGAAAATCGGTTTGAAAGTTTGTGAGAGGCAGAAATTGCCCCCTGCCTCCCCTTGTGGTCCTATTTTTTAAAAACTGTATAGCTAATGTGGTCCTATTTTTTAAAAACTATAGCTAATGTGTCCCTATAGATATGGATCTATCTATGTTTTAAATTTTATTAAAATCGGTTTGAGAGGCAGAAATTACCCCTATCTCCCCTCGTGGTACGATTTTCTTAAAAATTTATACATGTTGTGTCCATATAGATATGGTTCTATCTATGTTTTAAATTTCATTAAAATCGGTTTGATAGTTTCTGAGAGGAAGCAATTTCCCCCTATCTTCCCTCGTGGTTCTACGATCCGGCCCATTTTTAGTAGGCTTGGTCCAATAAGAACCTATGACCCAAAATTTATCAAATTATCTCCAAAATTGCGACCTGTACTTTGCGCACAAGGTTACATGGGCAGCCAGCCTGCCAGCCAGCCGGACGGACATCGTTAGTTCGACTCAGAAAGTGATTCTGAGTAGATCGGTATACTTTAAGGACCACTATTTTAAGGCGTTACACACATCAGCACAAATGCATAATACCCTCTCCACTATTGTGGTGTGGGTATAATTATTAGCCAATGAGATCGAAGGTTGTGTGACGTCACAGTTCCTACATGCGCAGTAAAAATTTTTTTATCTGCCTGATGTCGTAATCTTTATTTCTATCATTCTTGACTTAATTATTATTAACTCGTGTTGTGGTGAACTTAAAAGTTCATTTTTACAACAGTTTTCCAAATAAATCTTAACTAAATAAATTTGTGTTCATTGTATTGCGGCATAGAAGATCATGAAAATACAAATGCAAAAGGGCAGCTTTCTGAAAAGAGACAAAAAAAAAACGCAAAATCTTCCGTCTCGTGACAGTTCTGAAGTATTCTGTGCTGGTACTCTGTTCAACATTTCACGTGAAATGCTGTCAAAACGCATATGAAAAAAAATTGTGCGGAATATCTATGAAATAACGTTGATAGAATTGTACTGTGTTCATTTTTTGAAAAAGTTCCGAAATGTTTCTGGCAACATTTTTTTACAACTGCGAAATAATGTAAGCTGCACTTATTTCGCGTGGAATTGTAAGCAAAACCAAAAAAGTATGTACTGATTATTAAATACGAAATAAAAAATTAAAATATAAACAACCGGTTACAGTTTCTTATCAATATTTCCTTTTTTTTTATTAAAAAAAATTATTTTACTTGGTGGCCACACGATCAAGTTTTGCCTTTCAATTTGCAATACACTCTCAGTTTTTTACTAACACACTCACACTTTTTAAATTGAACACGAGATGGCTTTCAATTTCACCTTTCCATTTGCTTGGCAATTTACTTTCAATTTAACAGCTGAGTACAAGTATGTCTCTGTTGTTGTTGACATCTTGGAAGTAAATTGCTTACAAATTGAATGCAGCCTACGTCACAGCTTTCAATTTATGTAACCCGGGTCTCCACGTAGCAATATTTATTGCGGCAAACGTCAAATTTGATTGATCCATAAAATTTGCGACGTATAGACCGCATATTGCTATGAGTGGCAATCCATTGCGCAATGATTGCTCTTCTTATTGCTTGAGCAATTATTGCTTAGCAATCTGCTGTCAAATCAGTTGTAATTTATCTGACATTTCATATCTCTGTACGGTTGTTTATTTGTTAGTGTGTTTATTTATTAAAAAAGCAATTAAGAAAAAGCCGCCAAGTGAAAAAATACTTCAACAAAATACAGAAAAAGTGTTTATATATTATATTTTTAAATAAACGTCAATATTAACAAAAACAAACGACACATTTGTTTTTTTTTTTGTATATTTTTATTTTTTCAATAGAACAATACAAGTTTCATACGCAAGTAAACAAAAAAGTAATACAAAACACAGCTACGACAATTACAATTAATTATTTTATTTTATTAATTTAATTTATTGATTTAAAAAGAAAATTTAACAATCACTTCAAAACACAACATGAAACATTTGTTATAAATAAAGGCACAAAACTTTATACAACTACTCGCGGTGAAAATTGCAAATTTATGGCAAAGCAATAACAAGTGTTCTCCAGCAATATAATCAGCAATTATTGCTCCATTGTTCTGTCATTGTTCTGCCGACGTTATTGCTTGTACTAAGCAATAAAAATTGCTACGTGGAGTCCCAGCGTAAGTTTTGACAAGCAGTATATGTAAAAGACTATCAAGAACAACTTGACCGTGTGGCCGCAGGGTTACACAGCGTTTACATTTGCCAGTACTGGCAAGACAGTAAGCATATACATTTTAGTTGGCAAAACAATGCAAAAACAAATAGCTGTAAAAGTGTTTATGTATTAGTGAAAAAATTTGAATGAATTGCTACTGTCTTGCCAGTACTGGCAAATGTAAACGCTGTGTTAAGTAAAAAACATGTGGAGTTTGTTAACATACGCAAAACAATGTCGCATACTTTGTAGGAATAAAATCGTCAAATTATACAAACTCGCATGATAGGTAGCATTGATACATGTCAAAATTTTCGTGTGAAATAATTAATATTGCTCAAGGCCCATCTATCAGGTCTGCTTACTTGTACAAAAACAAAAAACGATTCTTTTTAGTTGTCAAAAATTTACTACCACATATACAAAGCAAAAGGAAAAAACGTGTATGTGTGGCATACCATAAACATAAGCAAACGTATACATGCACATGTAAGCAAAATGTAAACAACTTTTGACAACTAAAAAGAACATAAGCAAACGTATACATGCACATGTAAGCAAAATGTAAACAACTTTTGACAACTAAAAAGAACATAAACAATGATCATCAGGCTTCTTGCGCAGACCTTTTCAATGGGCCTTGATATTGCTCAACATTTTTCACAAATTTGAACAGAGTACTTGCACAGAGCACACAGAGGCGTCACGAGCACAGAATACACAGAACTGTCACGAGACGGAAGATTTTGCGTTTTTTTTGTCTCTTTCAAAGAAAGCTGCCCTTTTGCATTTCTCTTTTCATCATCTTCTATGCCGCAATACAATGAACACAAATTTATTTAGTTAAGATTTATTTACAAAACTGTTGTAAAAATTAACTTTTAAGTTCACAACAACACGAGTAAAAAATATTTAAGTAAGTAAATAACATTATAAAACAAAACAATATTACTAAATACATTTTTTTTGCACAAAAAACAACGTTTGTTGAACTAATGCATTTGTTTAACGTGGTTTGTGTTTTGTTATTTTTGTTTTGATCAAGCCATTTGTGTTGATTGTTGCGGCCTGTTTTTACACCTTGCCACTTCACTACCAAAAAAAGCTTTCTGTCTCTTTCTTCGAAAGCTGCCCTCGCAACTGATTTGGGCCTTTTTCACACGTCACTTTTTACAGTTCTGTGTATTCTGTGGTCACGAGACAGAAAATATTGTGTTTTTTCTGTCTTTTTCTTCGAAAGCTGCCCTTTTTGCGTTTTTTGTTTTGATTATGCATTTGATAGTAGCGGCCTGTTTTTACACATTGCCACTTCACTAACAAAAATCGTTTTCTTTCTCTTTCTTCGAAAGCTGCCCTCGCAAATGATTTTGGCATTTTTCATACGTCACTTTTTTCATCTCTGTATGCTTTGTGGTACTAGGCAAAGTAGATTTATACCACCCTGCAAATAATAGGACCAGTCCAAACACGCGTGTAAAGAGTAGTCCACAAGGGACCAGGACTAGTCCAAAAGTAACCCAAACGTATGGAAAAAACCTGGTCTATTTAACATTACGATGTCCTAGGAGAGGACCATATAACCCACCTTTGGACCACTAAGGAGTAGTTTTAAAACTACTCCATGGTATACTCAAGAGGATTAGTTTTGAAGTCGTTTAAAAACGAAAGTATGTCGTTAAAAAACGAAGACATGTCGTTTCACTACAAACACTTTTTAACAATGACATGGTCCATGCTTGCATTACATCGGACCAGTCCATGGAGTAGTCCATTTTATCAAAATGGATCAGGTGGTCCAATTTTATTTGCAGGGCAAGTACATGCAAGTCTACAACAAATCAACAATATAAAAAAACAACATTTATTTTGTTTGTGTAAAAACTCTTGATACTGTCAAAGCAATACATAAACAAAACAAAAAAAATCATGTCGCACTAAAAATGTAAGAAAATTTTGACACTATCGAGATGAATAGCTGATCACTTGCTTGTACTTGGTATAAATCAAGGTCTATCAAATAGGTCTGCGCAAGAAGCCAGATGTTTATTTGGTTTATTCCTCAACGATGTCAAAAGTTGTTTACATTTTCCTCATACATGTATATTTTTATTTACGTTTTTGGTTTTTTTGCCACACATACATGCACATAACACACATTTTTCCTTTTGTTTCGCCTATGTAGTAGTAAGAGGAATTTTACACAAACAAAATGCCTGTTGTTTTTTGTATTGTTGTATTGTTGTAGAAGTAAGCAGACCTATTGGATAGGCCTTGATATAAATATACTTTGGTACTAGGCTTTAACTTAAACATTCCAGTCCATAATTTCGTAGAAGTAATTCAATTATTTTCTAAAATTAAATTGACTTGAATATGAATTTTGATGAGTTCGTATCGTTGAAAGCTTTTGCTAAAAAGTTTGAAAAGAAAAAACCTGTAGAAAATAAATGAAAGGAATTTCTGCAAAGGTGATCATTTCTCAATTTCGAAAATATTCGTTTTTCACTTCCTCATTCAAAAAATTGGAAAAATGTTAATTCAATGTTTTCTTTTTGTAGAAAAGATTGAAGTTAACTTTTAATTGAAAACTTAGAGAGTGAATTAATATGTAATAAAAACTTATTTTAAATAAACTTTGAGTTTTTCAATTTAAAAAAAAGATAACGTTAAAAATGGCATTGTTATATATTTTATGTTCTGAATTTTAAGTAAATAAAATTAGAAAAATGCAGTATTCCACGGATAATTACCTCGCCAAAAAAGGCAATATTTTTTTGGTAATTATGCGAGGTAAGCTTTAAAGCGAATACGCGTAACTACCTTGTTGAGGTAATTAAACTAATACGCGTTACTTCCTTGTTGAGGCAATTAAACTAATACGTTAAACTACCTCATTGAGGTAATTAGACGAATAGGTTTAAATAACTCAGTTATTAACTTTGATGTATGAAAAACGTTAAATCATATGGAACATAGGGATTTGTACATGTATCAGCTAAATATGAAAGAGATTTGCAACAGATGCGACAATGAACAGGAGAATCGCCTTTTCAAAAAGCGTGTAGATGAGTTTCTATCGAAAACGTAACTTTATACATATATAAATAATAATTATTTTCAACCTTAACTTAAACGTTTCAGTCCATAATTCCGTAGAAGTAATTCAATTATTTTCTAAAAATAAATTGACTTGAATATGCATTTTGATGAGTTCGTATCATTGAAAGCTTTTGCTAAAAAGTTTAAAAAGAAAAACCTGTAGAAAATAAATAAAAGGAATTTCTACAAAGGTGGTCATTTCTCAATTTCGAAAACATTCGTTTTTCACTTCCTCATTCAAAAAAATTGGAAAAAATTTCAATTCAATGTTTTCTTTTTGGAGAAAAGATTGAAGTAAACTTTAAATTGAAAACTTAGAGAGTGAATTAATAATAAAAACTTATTTTAAATACACTTTGAGTTTTTCAATTTAAGAAAAACAATAACGGTAAAAAATGGCATTGTTAACGAAGTACATTAATTAATTATTTTTTTTTCTGAGTTTTAAGTAAATAAAATTAAAAAATGTACAGTATTCCACGGATAATAAGCTCGCCAAAAATGTCAATATTTTTGGGTAATTATGCGAGGTAAGCATTAAAGCGAATACGCTTAACTACCTTGTTGAGGTAATTACACGAATACGTTAAACTACCTCATTGAGGTAATTAGATGAATAGGTTTAAACTCCTCGGTTATTAACTTTGATGTATGAAAAAAGTTAATTCATATGGAACATAGGAATTTGTACATGTATCAGACAAATCTAAAAGAGAGAGCAATAAAAAACAATGGAATTTGCTGTCTTAAATTTTATATGAAATGTTTTTTGAGATATCCTTTTATATCCTACTAACAAAAACGTTCGCATTCATACAAACTTATCATCATGGAAACCGTAAATGTACAATGTGAGACCAATGAAGGCTGAAACGATACATGTATTTATCTGTTTTAGATCTGTTTATAAATTTTTGCATGGATTTGTTAGTGCATAATTTGCAAATTTTAGCCATTGCTGTATTTTTGTGGTGTCGTGTATCTATACATTTCATTAAATACATAATACATAATTATTAAAGGCTAGATTACACTATTATACTTTGTATTAATACATGTCAAAAACTCAAGTAATATGACAAAGTGTGATAGTGTGAATGCAATGTGTCACGAAAATGACAAGTATTAAGAAAAAAGTTTGACATCCCATACGACTTCATCGTTTTTTGAAAAATTTCTAAACAATAATACTTTTCATTGGATCAGGGTTGCATTTTATTTCATGTGTGAGTGTTTATACTTTGTGTGATGATGTGAAGACAAACTGTCATGTTACATTAGATTTTTTGACAGTCGCAACAAAACTCATTAGATTTCTATCTCACAAAGTATTATGGAATACGTAAGCCTTGTGAGATAGTGTAATCTAGGCTTAAGACAGGTCAGTACAAAACCAACATTGCTGTACGTTTTCACAATCATAAATTCTTTTGGCTAATTTGATATTTATAATAAACAACGGTCAACGTTCGTTTACTCATGTTGAGTTGCACAAAATTTTTTCCCGCCAATAATGAAAAAGACGCCTTAAGCCATGTCTTTGATAGAAAAGTAATACAAATTTAGCGCTTTTTAACATTTACATTATATGCAAAATTAATACCAGTTTTTACCGACCAATTTGTGTGAACCCAGATTTCTGGAAAACTGGCCTGGCAATTGTTTGCACGGAAAGCGTTTTATATTACACCTACTTTCATAGTCTATTGCATTTTTTCCTTGGCGTTACCTCAAAACTCCGACAAAATAAAATTAAAAATTCTGTTTTAATAATTTGAATGTGTACATCTTTCTATATCTATATATATAAAAGTGAATGTATGTATATATATTTGTATATATATATATATATATATATATATATATACATACATATATATATATATATATATATATATATATATTTGTGCCTTATAGGAGGCCAAACCACTTGACCGATGAAATTTTCACAGCATGTAACTGTGACCCTGGAAGAGACATTAGGCTATATAAAATTGTGACTGGGCAAAGGGGCGATGCCACGCCCATACAACCCAAAATTTAAATTCGTGTTATTTATGACATTTTTTGACCTAGGGCGATAATGAAAAGAAATATGTTTAATTAAAAAAGTGGGCGTGGCCCCGCTCCTTTATAGAAAAAGTAAAAAACGTTATATCTAATAAACTACTGAACCGATCGTCACTAAATTTTCACAGAAGGCTATTGTTCTGAATTAATATGTCGTTGGGTTCAAATAGGTGTGGTTGGACAAAGGGGCGGTGCCATATTTTTTTGTGGATGTCAATAATAAATATCTCTTATTTTAAGAGCCGCTGCAAGCATTTTGTTGAGGAGTTGAGTAGTGGGATCTTCTGAGCCACAAAATTGAAATAAAATAGCAGAGGGGGAAGTGGTACTCCCCATAGTATGCAAATATTAAATATCACGTTACTGAAGAACTATGATAGCTAGAGTCTTCAAACGTGGAAAAATCCATTATTATGGTAAATTTTAAAAGAAAAATGGACGGGGTTAACGGAGGGAGAGCACGGAATTGCCACGGAATTCTCTTACTACGAAGGAGTTAATAATTTAATAAATAAATTTTTGTTAATATATATTTTAAATACTTATATATTTTATAACGATGGGGGTAGCGAAGCACACCGGGTTAAGCTAGTACAGTGGACCGATTTCACTAATTCTTTTTTTATTGTATTTGTTATTATTAGGATAAGGTTCTTATGTAAGAAACAAATTACGATTTTTGGATAGAGGCAGGGGAATTGGTACCCCCATTGGATTCCAATATTAAATATCGCATATCTTAAGAGCCGCTGCACGCATTTTGTTGAACTTTTGGTAGTAGGATTTTCTGAGCCCTAAAATTGATACAAAATAGCAGCGGGGGAAATGGTTCCCCAAATAGGACGCCAATGTTTAATATCGCATATCTTAAGAACTGTTATAGTGAGCATGTTCAAACTTTGTAGAAGTCACTCTTATGGTATGCTACACTATCGAAAATAAAAATAAAGCGGGTAAGCGCAGGGGGTAAAATACCTCCCATAGGATGCATATATTAAATATCGCTCAACTGAAGAACTATTAAAGGGAGAGTCTTCAAACGTGGTTAAAGCTACTATTATGGTAAACTATAAATTTTAATATAGAAATGGGTGGGGTAGACAGAGGAGGAGCAGTACCCCTCATAGATAGAAATATAAATAAGAGCCGCTGCACGCATTTTGTTGAACTTTTCGTAGTAGGATCTTCTGAGCCCCAAAATTTTAATAAATTAGCAGCGGAGGAAGTGGTACCCCCCATATGACGCCAATGTTTAATATCGCATATCTTAAGAACTGTTATAGTGAGAATTTTCAAACTTTGCAGAAGTCACTCTTATAGTATACTACACTTTTGAAAATAAACATAAAGCGGGTAGGCACATGGGGGAAATACCTCCTATAGGATGCATATATAAAATATCTCTCAACTGAAGAAGTGGTTAAATCAGTGTAGCGAAGCGCAACGGGTTAAGCTAGTACTTTATATTTTTATTATGTACTTCTTTTTACATTAATGTACTGCCGTGTTTTTCTTGATGCACTGTTTTTATGGATTTTATATCTGGCAAGCCTAATCCGACCACAGAAGCAGTGTTGTAGAGTTGATCTCACTCTAGTCAATTCGCCTTAGCTAAAAATAGCCAGATGCTGTAGTGCTGCCACCTTGCGGTCATTTCAACATGGCAAAAAATAAGCTGATGCTGTAGTGCTGCCCCCTTGTAGTAATTTCAACATGCGACATAAACATTTAAAATTAAAAAACATTGTTAAAAAAATATGTATCAATAAAAAAGAGATGATAATATTTTAAATAATCTCTAAAACAAATTAAAACATACTCACATACATATTTAAAAAAACAATCAAACGAGAAAATATAAGAGTTCGTGTAAAAGTCTGTTTATCATGAATAAAGAATTCACTGCGGAATATTCAGCTCTTTCAAAAGATGTACGGAATTTTTTTACATTTTCCAATTTTATTCCAGAGATATTAATTTATAGATATGTATATTTTTTAGCATAATGAGGAATCCGTGGATGATATGTTGGCCAAAGTTGATCAATTCATTGAAGATGTTTACCGTGATTTTAAATATACTCCGAAAGTTAACACATCTAGTTCATCTTCAACTACCTCTCCAGTTGGTGGTACTTCATTGTCTGGTGTAAGGGGAAGTGATTGTAGAATTGTTGGTAAAGGAACTCATGTGATTTCAGAATATTCAACTCAATTATCAAAAGATGTAAGAAACTAAAAGAATTTTTTCACATTTTCCAATTTCATTTTGAAAACGAAACGATTTAAAAACGATAATATCGTTTTCGGTATCTTTAAAAATTGATTTCTAATACATTTTCCTCCGTTTTCATTTATATATTCTGTTAAATTCTTTATTAAATATATTAATTAAACTGTATTTTGAACAAATAATAAAGACTTGGATGGATGGATGGATGGATGGATGGATGGATGGATGGATGGATGGATTTTAAAATCGGTCGAAATTCATCACACCTGCTAAAAACTATCATTTTGAAAACGATAGTTTTTCATCACATACCTGATTGATTTGTTTAAATTTTTTTTAGCATAATGAGGAATCCGTGGATGACATTGAACGTTTTTATCGTGATTTAAACTATTCACCGTCAGTTAACACATCTAGTTCTTCTTCGACTACCTCTCCAGTTGGTGTTACTTCATTGTCTGCTATAAGGGGAAGTGGTGGTGGTAGTGTTGTTGGTAAAGGAACGCCTGTGATTTCGGAATATTCAGCTCAACTATCAAAAGATGTACGAAACTAAAAATTTTTTTAATATTTTACGATTTCATTCATGAAATATAAATTTGTTGATGTTTTTTTTTAGCATAATGAGGAATCCGTGGATGATATGTTGGCCAAAGCGGATCAACTCATTGACGGTGTTTATCGTGATTTTAAATATACTCCAACAATTAACCCATCTAGTTCATCTTCAACTTTCTCTCCGGTTGGCGTTACTTCAATGTGTGGTATAAGGAGAAGTGGTGGTGGTGTTGTTGGTAAAGGAACTCCTGTGATTTCACCAGTCAAACGACGTAAAAGGGAATCAGAGACAGCAAGAAGTAAGAAATTGTTATTGGGATCTGGTTTTCTATCCCAAATTGCTTAAGAGAACTATAAATAGTTTAACCTCAAAATAGTTTAGTCTTCTGCATGTTAGCCAGTTTTTTTTATAGACAGACGGATTTTTCTTACTCTACTTTAAAGTACTAAACGACCCAAAAAAAATTAATGTAGATACGATCAAAAAGATCAGAGGCAAGATTCCTTGGACCCTATTACGGTTTACAACTTAACTCAGTTGAGTTGTAATTTCTTAATTTTTGTATTATGGTTTACAACTTTGCCATATTGCGGTGAAGAATAACAAAAAAATAACAAAAATTACAACTGATCACAACCAGTTGTCTTAATTAAATCGTAATAGGGGTCCTAATTTTCCAAACTTTATTTGCCATTACAATGCCGATATCTCCTAGCACATGATTAAAAGGTGGCGTGTCATTAGGTCCAGGGACAGAAAATAACACTTTTATTGAAACTTTAAAACAAAAAAAGCATATGGATATAAATGTCGGAAAATACAAGTTGTTTATCATATTGATCCTTATGAACTTGTCTTTTAGAGATTAACTTTTATATTTGTCCAAAAAAATTAAAAACCAAAAAATAACTGTTATTTTTTTGGAAAAAAGAAACTTTTTTTTTTGGTGAAAAAAAATAAAAATCAGAAATTAAATGTTTTCATCTGACTTGTTAAAAAAAGGAATAACTGTTACCTTCCCTGATTAGGTCCAATGGCATAAGGTCCATGTACATTATTGCACACACAAAAGTTTCACTATGTGCATGAACATTAAGACACTTCTAAAGGCCCAACTATCAGGAGTGTTCTGGAAATCGAAAATAAAATTTTAAACGTCGTTTTTTAGTAAGATTTTCTTAATAAAACAATTTTATGACAAATATTTCTCTATATTCATCAGCATTTTATTGCAAAAATTATAAAAATTAGAATAAAAGTGTATTAAAACAACTTCCAAATTCTTGCGTTTTCGATTTCCGGAACAACCCTTATAATATGCATACGCTTTGTTAAGCTTCTGCCAAAAATTAACAAATAGTCTCTCAAATACATTTAAAAAACAAAAAAAATATCAAAAAACATTGATTCCTTACGGAAAGTGTGATCGGTTTTGCATTACATTGGAATAAAAGACGAAAAATCAACGTGAGATCCCTGAAATTTCTTATTAGCAGCATTAAAACGATATGAAATTACTTAGCATAGCTGTTTTAAGATGTAATTGTAGTTGCAAGTTTGAGAGAGACTTTTGAGTCTTAAATTCGTCCTTTTCACCAAGATCACTCAACGATGAGTAGATATTGTAAATAAAATCTTGCAAGGTGAACAAATATTCAACAACCCTCTAAATCGGACTACTTAATTAAACTTAACCAAAACAATATGTGAAATTTTCGCGCCCTTTAAATTATGCCGCCCTAGGCCCAGACGCAAATCCACTACTGAGCGCAACGCAATCTTTAAGAAAAGTTACATTAGTCCCAGGGCTGCGACTTTTTCCAAATTTTCGCGCCCTTTAAATCATGCCGCCCTAGGCCCAGACGCAAATCCACTACTGAGCGCAACGCAATCTTTAAGAAAAGTATACGTTAGTCCCAGGGCTGCGACTTTTTCCAAATTTTCGCGCCCTTTAAATCATGCCGCCCTAGGCCCAGACGCAAATCCACTACTGAGCGCAACGCAAAATTTAAGAAAAGTATACGTTAGTCCCAGGGTTGCGACTTTTTCATAAAAATAAATACTACAAAATTTTATTTCAATACAAACCATGATGCCCTGATACATACACTAAAAAACTGATTGCATTTTATTATATTTATGATATTTTTTATTTCCCATAGACAAAAAGATTTGTGACAATGTTGATCCGAATTCGCGGTCAGTTGGTCAATTTAGGAACAGTTCTTCCGATAATAGCAATTCAAAAAATCTTTTAAATATAAGTAAGTAACTACAAAAAAAAAAAAAACATTTCCTATTTACAATTAAAATAAATATTTTGACCAGATTGGACCAGTACACCAACTTCATCAACATCTATAATAATTGTTAACAATATCACCAGTTCACCAGCAATGATAAAGTACAATTTGCAAATAAATCACAGACGTGGTTCAGCTACTCGGCAAGTTGTAGATTTATCAGATTTTCAAACACCCGAAGTATTAAGAACACCAGTTTGCCACAACAATGACAACGTTGTTTGTGATATTCAGCCTGTTGTATATTTATGTACTTCACAATTAAATCGACAAAGTTTGCCTCATAATGATGTTGGAGACTCATGTTGTGCAGGACCATCTGCAGCAAGAAGACGTCGTACAGAGCCATCACCATCCACCGAAACCGTGAATACTGACAAAACTTCAAATACTTGCACTTCGTCATCAGCAACAGCAGATAATACTGGTGCTACACCATTTATGTGCCCGGTTTGCATGGAGTCTTGTCTACAACGTCAACCAACTTCGACCAGATGTGGTCATGTCTTTTGTAAAGAGTGTATTGAACAAGCTATTCGTGTGACCCATAAGTGTCCCATGTGTAATACGAAAATATCCCAAAATCAAACATTTCGTATTTATCTTTAAGTTTTTATTGTTTTTTATTCCATGAAACAGCTTTTTATTATATTTAAAATAAGATTTTTTTGAAACACGGATTATTTTGAATTTTTTTTTTTTTTTCTATCAATTCCATTTATTATTATTTCGCAATTTATTTCAGCGACTTTTAATATGTATGTATGTATATATGCAAAGTTTTTATCTGAATATGTATATCCGAATATATGTATGTACAAACATGATTCGGAAATTTTTCTTTTTTTTATAACAATAAACTTCTTTTGGCGATTTTGAGAAAATTTAAAATATTTGTTTCCAGACTGCTTTGTTTAATATGGTAGTGATATTTTGGTTAATGTTTAACTATTTATAATACTTTTTAGGCCCGTTTTCACAACTTACCGATAGCTAAAGGTAGGATTTTATCGGACGTATAAAACCTGTTCCATTATTGCAACTTTACTTTTACCTACCAAGTAGGATGGACCTTAATTTACTTTATCGCTCACTTTTGGTAAAAGTAAAGTTTTAATAATGGAACAGTTTTTATAAGGCCGTTTAAAGTCTACTTTAAGCTATCGGTAAGTTGTGAAAACGGGCCTTAATGTGTTATTTAGGATGTAACATTAATTTATGTAGGGGCATATTGGTAAATGCATCACTGCGCTGCAAATGACAATTTATAAATTCAAAACTACCCTACAAGAAATGAATGAGCGAGTAGTCACATTTTTCATTTCGGTGTTAAGAAAATGATAGAAAGAAATGAGCGAATGTGACCGAAAACGTTATATCGGTCATTTCTTTCTATCATTTTCTTAACACCAAAATGAAAAATGTGACTACTCGCTAATTCATTTCTTGTAGGGTGCTTTGCTAAAGCAGATAACGAACAAACAAATGTCAAATACCTCCTGCTTGCAGTGATGCATTCACGAAGGGGCTCAAGTTATAAAGGTAAAAAATGTCTTAATATGTATGTATGTGATAAGATTACTATTCTCAATCCAATCTTTTAACACGTTGCCACCAGAGAACGGCTTTGTGCAATTGCAAAAAAATCGCATTAAATCAACACAGTGTTCCCAGTTTTGGGGATTTTTTTTTTAATTGGGGATACAAATTTCGTGAAAATCCCCAGGGGATTTTTTTTTTGGGGAAAAGCACTTTTTTCGCTGGGGATTTTTGGGGATAATATATTATTATAAATTTTATTTTTGCAATGGCAAGACCGATTTGGTCAAGATGTGGGTACAAATTTTAGTATTTTTTCCGGTTTTAAACTATTTCAAGAACTTGTTGAATAGGTTGTACCAACTAGCGTTTCTTCTGTTGAACTAGCTTTTTTCTGTAATGAATACAACCAAAATCAATATTTGCAACAGAATACAATATGAGTTATTAGGAGCTCTTCTTAGAATAAATACACACTTTCGAATCCATGCAAAAATCAAATGTGTACGAAACGATGTAAAAATTACCAACGTTGAACTTTGGTTGCAGGCAAAGAGTGAATGTAAATTTGAGCGTATGAATAAATCAAGCAAAATTGTGATTTTGCAGTTCTCTGGTTGCCACTCAAATAAAACAAATTGTGTTCTAGAAACATTTAAAATCTTGACAAAAGATTTGGAACGCCAATGATTGGTTAGGTAAATTCAAAAGGTAATAAACAAGCTCTTAAATGCTATCAATTGGATAATTAGTGTTGGAAATATACAGTGTTGCCACTTTGTGGGTAATTACCCGAATTTGGTATATTTTTTACTGTCGTGGGTAGAGCGTGGGTAATTTCTCTTAGGTGTAATTCAGGTGTAATTTGAAATTCTTACTTAAGATACCCAAATAAAATCAAGATTCGATTTCATTGATGAAATTTATTTCTTTTTAAATATTGTTGCTTAAAAATGCACAGTTTCTTAACCAAAGTCTCGGTGTATTTTTAAGAAACGAGTTCAATCACTAAATATATATTTTCTAAAATTTGGTAATGAATTTCGCAAGATGTACCCTTAGATATGGATAATGATGCCTATCATAGTGATTAGAACCTGAAGTTTATTGAAAAAAAATATTCAAACTAAAAACTAGCCTGGGTGAAGATATGTTTCCAATATTGCAACATATAATTAATTTTATTTTTATCTTGCAACTTTTTAATGATTATTTGGATAATTTGGTGGCGTTGTCAAGCATGAATCTATTCATGATGATGTGCCTGAGCTAAAAGTAAAAGCAGTATGACAGTGCGTTTGACAGATAACCTTTCGTAAGCTTTATGGCGCTAAAAAAAACACCCATTATAAAGGAATGGTAATGGCAGTGATGTTTTACGGTTTTTTTGAAAAGTCCTTACGCAGACCAAAAAAAATTCCCATTTTTTTCCTACGCGTTAAAAAATTGTCTACAAAAATCCCTACAACTTTTTAAATTTACAAATAAAACCCAGTTAGCATTTAGGTGATTATTTTTTGTAAGAATCACCTAAACTAGTCTTCTTAGATCACTTTTAGTGATTACTCACTTGAGTGAGTAAAAAAAGATTCATATATGATTCATTACCGAAGAAATAAAAAATTGGTTAAAAAAATAAGCCAAAAAAAAAAAAAATAATATCAATGTAAATGGAAAAGTTCTTCAAAACTGAAATGAGAGATAAAGCCATTTCCTAATATTACTAATGTGTCCTAAGACCATGATGGCTTTATCTCCCGTTCAAAAGAGAGATAAAGCCTTTTATTTTTTTTTCATTCGAATGGGAGGCAAAGCCATCATGGCCTTAGGACACATTAGTAATATTAGGAAATCGCTTTATCTCTCATTTCAGTTTTGAAGAACTTTTCCATTTTACATTGATTAATAGTTTTCTTATTTTTATAATTAAGAGGTAATGATTTTTCCTTTTACTAAAGTTAAGTATTGAAATCTGGCTTCGCATACTAAAGTTTTTCTGCTTGGCGGCCTGCGGCCACGCTAAGGGATTTTTTACTCCAGTAGGACGCGGCAGGTGGCTTCGCTGAATAAAGTTTTCCTGCGTGCGCCACAAGAATAAAAAAATGGTTTTCAATGATAACTAAGGATTTTCCCTTTTACAGAATGTTTACACCATGCGTAACAATATTCTGGAAAAATAAGGATTTGCCTCTCATTTGGGGGAAAAATATGGCTATATCTCTCGCTTCGCAAAATTTAACATATGACCTTACCTCTTAATGATTGGGCAATAAGAGCATTACGGCTTTATCTCCCATTCAATTGAGCAATAAAGCCATCATGGCCTTACCTCCCATGGTTAAAAAGCACCCCGCCGTTTTCTTCCCTACATCTTTTGCTAACAAACAAAAACTTGCATGCGAAAATTGCGGCAAGTTGTGGCGTTAATTGCACAATGTAAATATGGTCTTAATTGTTTTAAAGTCTTTAAAGTTATTTTTCTTAATTTAAAATTACAATATCTTAACAATTCGACTAATATTTATCTTTTTCAAAGAGTTTGTTGTGTTTTTGCTTCTTTGTAAATGTCTTTTTATTAAATAAAAATTCAATTTCATATTAGGTGTAATTTCATTTAAATCGGGCTTCATCTCAAGTGTAATTTTGAATTTTGCTGGTGGTAACACTGGAAATATATTAAGAAGAAAAGCTTCGTTCACAATCAGTGCAACAATTTCGTTTTTTTCTTATTTCTTCCCAAGGTATTTCATATATTTTCCTTTCATTGTTCAAAAAAAAAAAAAAAAAATAATTCATGTGTTTAGGCACGAACTTGCATGGAAGTTTAAATGTGGAAGTGTTCGTTTAAGTGTGTATTTTTACATCTCGCCAGCATTTTTCAGCAAACTCCCACAACTGTCATTTTATTTAAATACAATTTTTGATTAACCGTACCGAAAGATTATGTACTAATAGAGTGCTCTTCAAAAAATCAATAAAAATCTGAATATTGAACAAAAAATTAAATAAAACAAAATGTAAATTTACTGAACTGAACGCATCAACTTCCCTTCCCAATGAAACCGATCTGGTATGATTGTTATTATGAGCCGAACAAAGTACATTGTTAAACAAACTAAAAAGTGGATAATTGCTGACCCCAAGTTTAACCCTTTAAAACTGGACAGGATCCGATAAGCTCGAGTAGGTTGTTCTTATTTTATTTTCTCTACCATCTGTGTAAAATTTAAAGAAATCATTAATTTCAGTTGGGATACCTTCCCTTTTAGTGGGCGTGGGGTGCGTGCGTGGTCCAATGGACTATTTTTTTTAAATTTATTTATATGCTAAGGCCATTAAATGTGCAGGAATAAAATCTCTGGCATGATTATTTTAATTTATGCCAAAAAAAAAAAAATTGATTTGGAACTAGGGGGTTCAGTCGATTAAATCTTGTTCGATTAATCGAACAATTTTAGACGATTAATTATTCGAATAATTTAAAATTGCTAATTTCGATTTAAGGATTAATCGAAGAATTTATGCCGATTAATCGAATGATAATAATATAAAGTATATCTGTTAAATGTATATTGTTTTTAAAGTTTCAAGTCGAATAAATAACCTAAATACCATGTTTAGTGAGTAATTTAGCTTATATTTTTGTTAAATTTTTATTGGAATGAAAGTGATTTGCGGAACCAAATATTGTTCATTTCTGCAAATTTTGGGTTTTTAGACGAAGTTGTAACAAAATTGGAAACAAAAAAGTCCGGGTTCCAATTATTTTATAATTATTACTTTATTTTATTTAACATCAATTTTTATTTTGTTTTTTTTTGATTTCTTATGGAGATGTTATGTAGTACATTTTTCCGGTTTCGCAGCATGTTTCAATATGGAACGACCTGTTTCGCTCTCAAAATGTTGTATGGCAAAACATGTTGTTTCAATAATGTTTGGGACACGAAACAGGAATGGAAGAGCAAAACACGAATATTGCAGTCCGTGTGAACATGGTATCAATCTGTATGAAATATATTGGTCTAACTTTTTTACGTTAAGATTAAGTTACTGTTACTCCCGGCTTATTGAGCCTAAAATTAGAAGAATGTTTTACGTTATTAAGTTAAGCCTAGAGTAAACGGAATGTGAAAATCCATATGCGCATGTGCTTCTTTGCATGTTATTTTGACGTCACCACACAACACACAATGCTTTCGAATGGCGTTAGAGCTACATGCTTTTCACATTCCATGAGATCTAGGGTCTAGAATTTTTGGCTATTTTGGTAAGAATGCAATGCCATTACTTTTCTAAGGATCGGAAGTAATTTTTTCCACGATGCTTATTTATAGAACAATACGCTGTGCGGAGGTGCGATATGTATGTTTTCATTTCCACCTGTTATAAAGAGAACAAAAATTACCTTACTTAAAATAAACCTAAAACTTTTTCATGGTGAACATTTCGAATGAAAAAATATTGTCAAAATTTAAAAAAAAAAAATCTAAAATAAATTAAAACGCACACATATTAAAAAAAACGATCAAACGAGAAAAGTTACCAGTTCGCGTAAAAGTCTGTCTATATCAAGGAAAGCAAAGCGGAATATTAAGCTCAGTTATCAAAATATGTACAAAACAAAGAATTTTTTTTTTATTTTCCGATTTCATTCAAAAGATGTAAATTTGTTAATATTTTTTAGCATAATATGGAATCCGTGGATGATATGTTGGTCAAAGCGAATCAACTTTTTTAAGGTGTTTATCGTGATTTAAACTGTACAACATCAGTTTATACATATAGTTCATTTTCCACTGCCTCTCCAGTTGGCGTTACTTAATTGCCTGTTATAAGGGGAAGTGGTGGTAGTGTTGTTGGTAAAGGAACGCCTGTGATTTCACCAGTCAAACTACGTAAAATGGAAGCAGAGACAGCAAGAAGTAAGAAATTGTTATACAGTTATCGGGACTTGGCTTTCTATCCCAAATTGCTTAAGAGAACTAGAAACAATTTAACCTGAAAATAGTTTAGTCTTCCGCAGAAGATCAAATTTTTGTTAGACGTCATGAGTAATTTTGAGTCGATTTAGCCTTGTCCGTCTGTCTGTCCATCTAAAAACGCACTTTCGAAAAACTCAAAAGAAAAGAACAATATTGGTGTCAAATTGTTTCTAGTATACCTAAGCAATTTGGGATTGAAAAACTTAGAAATCACAATGCCAAATTTCGTGAAGGTCGGTTTATAATTTACCATAGGCCCCATATAAAGCTTTCCCTCGAAAACCGTTTAAGCCTAGATTACACTATCTCACAAGTCTTACGTATTCCATAATACTTTGTGAGATAGAAATCTAATGAGTTTTGATGCGACTGTCAAAAAATATAATGTAACATGACAGTTTGTGTTCACACCATCACACAAAGTATAAACACTCACGCATGAAAGAAAATGCAACCCTGATCCAATGAAAAGTATTATTATTTAGAAATTTTTCAAAAAACGATGAAGTCGTATGGGATGTCAAACTTTTTTCATAATACTTGTCATTTTCGTGACACATTTCATTTACACTATCACACTTTGTCATATTACTTGAGTTTTTGACATGTATTAATACAAAGTATAATAGTGTAATCTAGCCTTTAGTGCGTAAAAAACTGTAACGTATAATGCTGTTGTAATAAAATTCTGTATGTTACAGTTTAATAAGAATAGAAATTAAGATCGGTCAATAAATTATCATAGGTCCCATAGAAAGCCCACTTCAGATATATTCTAACTTTCGGTGAAGTCGAATATAGCGCTCGAACTTGTTTCTTGTATATGCTCCTTCACGAAAATTTATCACATCTACTAAAATCGATCAAATTCAAAACGATTGTTTTTAGCAGTGAGCGATTTATGTATTTTGTTCAAAATACATTTTAACATACATAAAAAATAAAGCTAAAAAGAATATACAGGACAATAGGAAATAAAAAGAAAATGTATTAGAAGTGCAAAATTGCATGGTGCTATTTCCGGCCATATAAACCCGAATCTTACCATATGTTATCGCAATATCTATATTTGCTACGGTTTTAGGCATAAACTATGGACCGATCTTCACGAACTCTGACAGTGTGATTTTTAGTCTTATAAAACTGACGGACAAAAATTTATTGTCTTTTAAAACTAATACAGACCAAATTTGTTACAATTGCATAATTTGTTACAGTGTTAGGCGTACTAATCTATTTGCCGAATATAGGCTTTCTACACACAGAAAAAATCTATGTCGAAAACAAGGTTGATTCTACAGTTTTCGGTAGTGATTTTGCTTCATACTTACTTCATGTAAATTTAACACGATTTGACAATAACTTGCGAACAACATCTTTTTCTTTCAAAATAAATAAAATTCATGTTAATTTAACATTCCCGTAAAGTAAGAGTAAAATGACATTCATATTGAAATAACATTCCGTATGACGTTGAATGAAAGTAAATTTAAGTTGAAACAAGGTGAATTTCATGTAGAATCAAGTTGGTTTGAGTGTGAAATAACAGTGGACAGAATCTTCAGTGCCAGAGAAATAGAGGATATCAATATTTATTTTGCAGTAACACATGTTTCACTTTTTTTGTATTACCCTTTATTAACAGAATGATGCACTATTCAACTAAATTATTTTAACAAAAAGAATATAATAAGCCCTAATGTAACCAACAACATTTTAAATTTTTGTTTTTTGATGAACATCGATAATTTATGATCATTTGCGTCATCTCTAAAAATCTCATATCTCTGGGAAGTACCGTTACAAAATAAGAGCAAAAGCAATTTCAAATTAAAACCTAGACTTGAAGTAAACCCTACAAGAAGACCGGTAGTGTTGACCAATATATTGGTTAAAGTTTCTATTAGTTTATTAAGAGCAAAATGAAAAAACTAACCGAAACTCTTGTGTACATGTGACTTTGCCTCTCTCTCTAACCAATTTGTTCCACTCGATTACTGAACATACATCTGTACTACTTACTCTACTGCTTTTTATTAGTCAATGATAACGTAAATATTGGTTAGCACTAGCTAGTTATTAATAACGTAAAGATTGGTTAGCACTAACTAGTTATTCATAACGTAAATATTGGTTAGTACTAACCTTTATAAAATAATACATTTTTAATTTTCATTTTAAATTAAAATTTTTATTAAATAAATTCTAATTGGATACAAAATACATATGTATGTCTCATATTTGTAAATCTGTTAGCTGCAAACTCTAGCAACGGCCGGGTGTTCCAAAAACTAATTCAACTCCACTTTCTGAATTATTGCGTACATACACATATGAACCAAGATAATCCGCCACTTCTTTATCTGTTGAGCCAATTCTCTGCATGGGTCTGGATCTCGTTATAGAATCTTCTTTATAAAAGTTCATTTTAAATGGAGGTATGCGTATTTGTGACCAATTAGTTTCTCGTAGATCTAAAAAAGCCATTTTATTTTATTAACAACTTGTGGCCAAAAAACCTAATACATACATACCTACTTGAAAAGTCCTCAGTTGTTTTAATATCAGGTATTATTTACTCCTTTATTGCCACCACCAAATCTTGGACGAGTATCTTGGCCACATCACCCGAATGACCGCCACCTGTTGGAAGACTGATCCTTTCCACACGACCGCTTCGTATATTACCTTCACTATTTCAAGAGAATCCTCTGGATTCTTTTTTTCTTACACCAATAGCAAATAATATTTTGCATTATTCAATTTAAACATTTGACAAATTTTCACAAGAATCAGCTAGTGAAGCGTAGGACAAAAATATACTTAAAAATTGTCATTTTTTAGGAAGGGTTTTAAGTTGTTCTGCTCTCGCATATACGTTAGAGTGGTACAACTAATGTAAAATTTTTGCAAATGTGTTAGTAAAAAATTTTTTTTTTTTAGTTTTGGTTATGCATTTCTTGTAGGGAAGTTATTAAGTTAAAATTTTATTTTTGTTGGTTACATCATTTTTGCTATAAGGGCTCGTTATTGTATATAAAAACCCTGCAAATAATAGGGCCAGTCCAAACACGCGTGTAAAGAGTACCCCACAAGGGACCAGGACTAGTCCAAAAGTAACCCAAACGTATGGAAAAACTTGGTTTATTTAACATTACGATGTCCTAGGGCAGGACCATATAACCCACCTTTGGACTACTAAGGAGTAGTTTTAAAACTACTCCATGGTGTACACAAGATTACTAGTTTTGAAGTCGTTTAAAAACGAAAGAATGTCATTAAAAAACGAAGCCATGTCGTTTTAACAATGACATGGTCCATGCTTGCACTACATCGGACCAGTCCATGGAGTAGTCCATTTTATCAAAATGGATCAGGTGTCCAATTTTATTTCCAGGGAAGTACCTGGTATGTTCATTAGGGAGAGTTTGCATTATTTATCCATGTAATGCCAAATTAATTTATTGTATTTTTGACGCTTGTTTTAATTTTTTTTCCACATTTTCTTTTGCTTGACGTTATATGGGTTTTGAAATTGAGAAAAAAATTTCTAATGGCTATCGGGCATGTTCTGTAAATCGAAATGAAGTGGATTTTAATCGCACAAACTTTGAAAACGAGCCTGTAAAGAATGTTCATGAAAATATTCCTTTTTATATACTTCATACTTTGAGTACTAATTATCTCTACAAGAATCCCTGTTGAAAACCGGTTAAACTACAGCCATTTTATAAATAACACTATGTAACAATTTTTTTACCAAATAAATTTGACGCCTAATCTTGATTTAAAATTCCGCTGAATCCGAATATGAAGTCAGAATTATCAAAAGTAGAACAGTTTTTGAGATATTCCAAAATAACCGTTATTTGTGTTTTTAAAAAGGATGCTGTGACTGAAATGCAAATATCCAAAAAATAAAATTTTAACCTATTTCAATACGAACATTTTGTGCCCAATAGGATCCTGATCGGTGCAAAAATGATAAAGTTACAGAAGATTAATTGAATTAACCCACAACCAATAAATATAAAAAGCTAAATTTTTAGTAAAAATAAATATTAAAAATTGCTTAAAACTATTGAATTTCTATGTGGGTTAATTTACTAAATCTTCTGTAGCTTTGTCATTTTTGTACCAATCTATATCTTGTTGGGCGCAAAATGTTCATATTAAAATAATCTAATGTCGCATGTAATAGAACATTCAAAAAATTTTCAATGAAGCTTGAACTTTTGTCCCCACTTACTCTGTCATTTCTTGACCAATCTTCACCAGCAATCCATGGTTGTTTTAGAAATTTTATAACCTTTCACTAGAAAGAAAGAATTACATAATCCGTTTAAAATTTATTAAGATATTTGCATTTCAGTCACATCATCTTTTTTAAAAACACAAATAACGGTTATATTGGAATATTTCAAAAACTGTTCTACTTTTCTAATTCTGACTTCATATTCGGATTCAGCGGACAATTTTACATAAATATTAGCTGTCAGATTCATTTGGTCACGACTTTGTTGAAATTTTGTCACGTAGTGTAATTGAGAACAATATCTCGTTCGATTTCAATTTCACTTCATTTCTATTTGTACACTGAAAGAAAAATGCTTCATATATTTAATGAATCATTTTCATAAAAAAGTTTTCCTTGGGTAAATGAAAATTTTCATTGTCTAAATGGAATTTCATAGGTTTGATGAAGTATTTTCGTTAAAATCGCTTCATTAGATTTCGTAATTACGTTAAAAATTTTCATTGGATATATGAAAACTTAAGTTTGTCTAAGTAAAACAAAAAATTTTAATTGGGAACACAAAAAATCAATAAACAAACATAACTATATTCATAAATTAATACAAAATTATAGTTTCCTTAAAAAAATGTTTAATTGTTATTTAAAAAATGTAAGATTTAATAATTTCATACATCTAATGTTACATGTATGCCATTAAATTTATGAAATCAAAAATTTTTTTTATAAAAGCAACATATTTCAATAATTGCCTTCATAAATTTAAATTTTCATTATGACAATAAAAATGTCATTATAGTAATGAAACAAAAACTTTCAATCCACTTTCAATCAACGTTGTTATTGTTATTATGGACAATTTAATCTCATATTTACGCTCTTAATTGAGAACAAAACATAGTTTTTTCATACAAAAACTACACTGCCCCTGTAGACTAGCTGGTAGTAAGCTAGTCTATCAGCACCGAGGTTGCATGACAGAAAAAAAATAAAAAATAAAATAAAATAAAGTAAAATAAAATAAGAAAAAAGAAAAAAAAGTAATTAAAAAAAATAAAAAAAAAAAAATTTTACTTTATTGAAAGTATTAATCCAATGAATAATATTCATGGATCTGATGTAATGTTTCATTAAGTCCTTTTAATGAAACAGGTTTCATTGATCCAACGAAGCGCTGCATAGGTTCCTTTATAATGCAATTTTTCATGGGATTAATGTCAAAATTCGTTAGTATTGCGAAGAAAATTCTTTCAGTGTAGAACATGCCCGTATATCTTGTACTTATTCTACCATGATTTTAAACATGAAAATAAAAAATACAAAACAAGTAAAATAGGTTTTTATTATTTTTATTATTAAGTATCATTATTTCTGTTATAGCGAAAAATATGTATACTTGTCTGTTTTTTAACAAAACGGATTAACTCCATCAGACACAGCTAACACAATTGTGCTGGTTGGGTCTGAAAGGGTTAACACGATTACCGTATGACGTGCTTAATTCCCAGTTTTTCATATTTGATAAATACACCGAAATTTATTGTTGAGAGAAAGCTAGCTTCCATGCGCATTTCGCCAATTGCTTAGACCAGCTCATCAGGAAACCTTTTCCAAAGATTTTAGAAAAGCCAAAGATATTAAACAAATAAAACCCTAAAGCGAATAAGAGTTATAAACACTCTTTGTATAAACTTGTAATAAACTTTGTATTCCCGAAAATAACTTTGATAATAGTTTTTTATTTTAACATTTAAAATAAACATGAAACTAAGATAATTTTATATAAAGGTCATACTTTTGCAGAAATTTGCTAAGATTTTTAATTAACATTGCGCCATGCTAATTTAACATTGATATTTTTTTCTGTGTGAACCGGTGCCCACGAAATTTAGAAGTATGATTTCTAGTCATATTAAACGAATTTGTTCAAAATCTTACATCAGTCCGTGCATTTGGCCGCCATTTATGTTAGTTTTTGTAACAAAATTATCAATTTTTTAAAGTGGTTGTTCCACATTTGAATTCATAACTCTTATCCTACTTAATCGATTTTGCTGGATTTCCCAAACTGCTTAGGAGAACTAGAAGACATTTGACACCCTTATTGTATTTTACATTCGAACGTGAGAATGATTTCAACAGACGGATATGTCGTAGAATAACTCAGAATATAAATACTTAATAGGGTCTTAAATGGATTTAAAAAAATTACAATCAGGTATACTAACCCTCATTTACTACTTAAAAATAAATTTGAATTATATGCAAAACTCGTTGTTGTGTAATGCATTTTTTATACACCAATTTTATTGCCTTAATTCGGATCTTACTCCAATTATGTTTTTGAATTTCCATAAAATTATTTAAAATAGTATAAGCGTCCTTTCAGAAAAAGTACCAATAATACAAATTTATAACTACTTTTTGTTCCTTTAAATTTGTAAACAGTTTCATTTAATAATAATTGGCCTTGTTCTTATTGTCGTAAGAACTGCCTCTATACTGAGCATAGGCTGAATAAAATAATTTCCATCTTTGCCTTCTTGATGCTTCTTCTCAAAGTTCACCGATGTTGAAGTTACAAACTTCTTTTTTCGGAGACACTTTCTCTTCTTCAAGTTGTGTTTGGGCGCCCGGGTCTCCTAAAGCCTTGGGATCGTACATGAGGACTTGGCAACGTACTTCTGTGGACGATTTACGTAGTGTGTGCCCAATCCACCCAAACATTCGCCTACGTATTTCTACATTGACTTGATCGGTTTTACAACTGTTCGTTAGATATTCTATTTGGCCAAAATATTTTTAAAATACTGCGGAGGCACCTGTTGACAAAACCACGCAATTTGATCTGTACTATATCCGCGGTTCACCAAGCATGACTTAAAGATTTTAAGTTTTTTGCTGTGCTGTATATGTATATTATTGTTCCACACTTTGTTCAAAGATGTGCAAGCTCGGCATTTACTCATATCTTTGGGTTTGTCAATGTTAAGTTTAAATCGCTAAATCGTTGACCTTGTCTTGCATATAATAACGCCTGTGAGCGAGCTCACACTTATCGTCAAGAGACTCCAACAAGAGCAGCCAGCCTTGCTTAACACCTGAAATGGATTGAAATGGTGTAGACATCTTACCACCGTGCATAACTGTGTTACTGAAACCTTCATAACTGCTGCTTATTATTAATATTATCTTGTCTGGCACACCTACATATGTTGCTTAATTCGTCTCAAATACATTTCCTGTTGATTGAGTCGAAAACTTTTTCATAGTCGACAAAAAGGGTGTATAATGGGGATCTCATTTCTGTGGACTGCTCAATAAAAATTCTTAAGAGGGTTGCTTGGTCGATACACTATCGGCCAGCACGAAAGTCCGCTTGTTCACGACGGAGCTTAGCATCAATATATTCAACCATACGTTCAAGTATAATTTTAAAAAAAACTATCATAATGGATGATAGAATAGTTATGCCTCTCCTTTATGGAATTTAACTTTTGTTCCTTGCCAAAGGAAATGTTTGCGATACCCAGATTTTAGTAAAAAGTAGATGAAGAATTGTTGCAAACTGTTGGGGATTACTTTTTAACACTTCCGCTGGAATATTATCACAACTGGCGAATTTTTTATACTTTTGATGACATTGATAATTTCCTTACTGGTCGGTGTATTAGTTCTTATTGCCGAGATATTTTCGTTTGGGATGATCAAAATGTTCTTTTGATGTATCTGTCTCTTTGTCCGGGAGATTTGAGTTTGTTAACTTTGTATTTCACTCTGTTTGGCATCAGAAAGGGGTCTGCTTCTATATCTGCAACTCTCCTGTTCCTTACATCGCATAATAAATTATTCCACTTAGCACTTAGACATATGTGGTCTATTTGGATTTCAGTTTTGGTATGTATTGTGTGAGAGCCACGCTACTTTTTAGTTCATTTATACCGCATAATTCCGTTAGTCGTTTGCTATTGTCATTTATTGTGCTAATACCATGCATTCCCATTATGTGTTCTAATCCCGAATTATCGTCCCCAACCTTGGAATTAAAATAACCAATAATTCATTTCAAGTCCCTTGATAATATACCATCGATAGTTCCATTAAATTTTTCGTATAACGATTCCTTTTCCACTGCACCACACTCCAGTTTCTTACTCGATATCTAAATCTCAGAACCATCGTATGTTCATTTATATATTTGCAGTCAATTACCGACCTGCTTTTGATGAATGTCCTCTTCGTTTGACATCCAAGACCAATACAAATCATGGCCTTTAGGTGTTGTACACATTTCTTCTAACTTCACTCATACCTATAAAAACAAGCTTGTACTCTTCTTGTATATTACAAGCCTGGGCCAGTTTACCATTTTGATGTGTAGCGTCAGTACATTACATGTTCCGTCCGAATCGTACTCCTTTAACATTGCCAAAATTCGTTATCATGTTTCCGTTTTGTTTTTCTTTATTCTCATTTATATATATTGTATTTCGGGTAGTAACAGGGTATTAACCTATCACCCCCTATCCTGATGGTAGGGCTGCCACCTAAGTCAACAGGCTGGCAGTTTACTGAATATATCAGCGATGTTCAGTGAATGTTAACGTCTGGTTGTCACCTACTCACTAAGACGCACCAATGTTAACGTGTCATTCAGGTATACCACTGGCATGCCTGGAGGTATAAATGTCCATGTTATACATGCATATCTGTACTCTGACGTAATTGCATGGTGGGTCTTAGCCATTGAGTAATTTACATTTACTAAATGCTGATATACAGAGTTGACGTGCAATATTTAGACAGTTGGCGGTACTGAATACATTCGAACTCCTTGCTATGAAGTTTGAGCTATCTAACCTCTGCTGCATTGTTCGGACACTTCTGACATCTCTAATAAACTCCACTTAATTAACCACATGTCTAAAACGCTAGACGGAACACTCTTTCACAAAAAGTGTTAAGCTTCGTACAGACGGTGGTCAGATCTTACAATGTTGTCATAAAAATTGCCTAAAAATGTCTTACAGCTGTGTGAACATTGTAAACTCATTTTCATTTGGAAGATGTGTAAAATTAATGCATCAGACAATGGCAACATTATCAGAAAAATGGCAACATCGTAAGATCTGGGGATCGTCTGTACGAAGCTTTACAAAACAAAAATTAACTCTCTCTGACTCCAATCCCTTGACATCACAAGAGTCCTCCACTGCATGTGGCAAATAAAACGATACCTCACCAATGATCAGACCAGGTGTGTATGCTCACCTGCGGGCCACTGATCCCCGAGCATGCCATATTACCGTAAGTACCATGGTGAATACTTCACGCCATTAAATCCTTCCGTGTAAGGGCGCTAAACTTTTAGAAATTCACAGCCACATCTTAGAAAAGTCTCAACTAGAGCCTTTGTATTTAAGCCATCTACTAGAGATGTTTCCAGAGATTACCACGTGAAGGTAATACAATAGGCTTTTGTTGCAAGTTTAAGGTATCCACTAGGGCCGTCCTCCTCTTATCCCTCAATCAGCGGGTGCCACCGTTATAAGCTTAATGGCGGTGCCATCACAAATGATGACAGGATGAGCCGACTTGAATTGTTCTCAACAGGGTGAGTAAATGGCTTTACCAAGTTCCTAATCCCAAACAATTTCTTTTAAGAAATTTTAAATCTTAAGTATGTTTACTACAACAGCTAATAAAATTTACTCATTTTGTTCCATAATTCGTTTACTGAACTCAAATGTACTTTTTCTATTCGCTGAAAAAGTCTGATTTTTGGTTAAGATAGCTCAGAGAAAGATCAAAATATTACATAAGTACATTGGTTAAATATTTATTTTAAAGGTAATTGGTAAGGCTTTCAGACGACATACTAGGTTTTAAATTAAAATTTGAATGAACGTGTCGAGTATGGAAAAGAAAAACAAGAAAAAAACTTAATGTAAATGTAACGTAGAAATTCTGAGTACAGGGGCCTAATTCTGGCAGTCGTGATCGAGTAATTTCTCGATTCGAAGGCAACTTAATTGAGTCGATACTGAACGAATCGAAATTATTTTTTCAGTATTGTGAAACTCAAATGAATTCTTTACAATACTGAAAAAATAATTCCGATTCGTTTAGTATTGACTGAAATATTTAGATATTAAATTGCTTTCGAATCGAGAAACTACTCGATCACGACTGCCAGAATCAGGCCCCAGATTCGCAGTAAGCGGATCTCATACCTTAAAAACAGCAAATGTTAGTCCCATATACTTAAAAAATATATATATTACACATTTATCATATTTTTTATTTCCCATAGTCAAACAGACCTGTGCCAATGATGATCAGAGCTTGCGTTCAAATACCATTTCAGAAGATAATTTATATATATGTAAGTAAGTAAATTAAAAAAAAAAAATATACATTCCTATTAAATATCTTCATCCGCTTTAACAGTTTGCTACAATAATGACAACGTTGTTAATGATGACGACGACGATGTCATTTTAGTATCATCCTATATTCCTGGTGTTATAGATTTATGTTCTCCCGGTGGTTATGAGAATTTGCCAGGACCAGGACCAACCATAAATCAATCACAATTAAATATACGACGTTTGACTTATGATGATAATTATGTTGAAGACTTATGTTGTGCAGGAACCTCTGCAGCAAGAATACGTAGTACCGAGCCATCACCCTTCACCAAAACCTTAGGTTCGTCATTTCCTGATACTGACAAAACATCAAATGCTGGCACTTCACCATCAGCAACAGCAGATAATACTGGAGATACAACATTGATGTGCCCGGTTTGCATGGAGTCTTGTGTACAACGTCAACCAACTTCGACCAGATGTGGCCATGTCTTTTGTAAAGAGTGTATTGAACAAACTATTCGTGTGACCCAAAAGTGTCCTATGTGTAATGCGGAAATGTCCAAAAATGAAACATTTCGCATTTATCTTTAAGTTTTTTATTCCATGAACAAGCTTTTTATTATGTATTTACATATATTTCAATTTAGATTTTTACTCTAATTAGGATTTTTAATTATTTTTTTCTCTTCCAATTTCATTTAATATTATTTCGTAATTTATTTGAGCGACTTTTAAGTATCGTCACCTAAAATGCAAAAGGGCGTAACAACCAAAAAATTCAAAATCAAGTTTTGGTTGATTATGTTGCACTACATAGACTAAAATTATGATATTCTATAAAATAAAAAAAAAAAAATGTTACCCCTTTTGCATTTTATGTGACGATATGTATGCATATGTTGAGTTTTTATCTAAATATATAATTCGGAAATTTTTCTTTCTTTTTTATAACAAACTTCTTTTGGCGATTTTGAAAAAATTTAATTTAGATTTGTTTCAAGAATGCTTTGTTGAATATGGTAATGATAGTTCGTTCAACAACTTTGTTTTAAATGTTGGCTTATGTTTGAATCGCCCAAGATTTATATTATTTTTTAATATAAAAAAGTAATTTAAATTTTTGGGAATACAAAATTTTAATTTCAAAAGATTTTGTTATTCGTGCTTAATTCCCAGTTTTTATTCTTCAAAAATTGAAATTACTTTTTGATAAACAGGCAAGTGCACGGCCTAAAAAACACTTAATTGACAACATCTTTTGTAAGTTGTTGTGTTGTTTTTATTTTGTTTTTCTTAACCTGCTTACAACTACAATTAATGTTGAGAGAATTTCAAATAATTGTAGTGGGGAATGTAAGATGAGATAAACCCTCTGTTGTTTATTGTTGATGTATTTTGTTTAAGCTTTGATATTGTTACAAGTAGAACTGTTGCTATAATTCTTATACGTTTAACAGTTTTATTTGGTTTAATATCTTTAGTTTTTCTAAAATCTTTATGGATGAAGTTTCCTGATGATCTGGCCTAAGCAACCAGTGAAATGCATAGGAATAGCTTATCCCATCAACAATAAATTTCAAGTGTTTTTGTCAAGAATAAAAACTGGGAATTAAGCACGAATAACAAAATCTTTTGAAATTAAATTTTTTAATATGTTAATTATGTTGAAACAATTATGTATATGATGAAAATCGATCGATTTCAAAACGAACGTTTTTAAAAGGTGTAATGAATTTCGAAGGATTTTAAAATCCACTTCTAAATTAAAGTCTAAAATTTTCGTTCAGAATACACTTCAGTTAACGTATATAATATAAAATTTGAAAGAATAAAGACTGAAAATAAAAGGAATATCGTCATCTTATATACCTAATAATCTATCTGCGAAAATTTCAAAATTGAGTTTTTTATGGATTTTTATTCCCTATATCATAACGCATATGTGCGCCAAATTTTGAACATGTAATATTACAAATGACAAAGTTTTTGTACCTAGAGGACCGTTACGCACAAAAAAAGAGAAAAATAAATCATCAAAAATCACGGCAAAAGTTTAATTTTGTTGCATAGTGTAATTTAAACAAACATTAAGAACTTGTTTTTGCTTAAACCAGTAAAAGAAACTACTACTGTAATTATTTAATGTATATCGAGGGTTATTTTTCAAATAGTGCTATCTCAAATTTTTCAAACAATTTTTTTTTTATAAAACGTGTTCACTGACGGATGGGTCATCAGTCATTTAAATTTGAACACAAAAAAAAAATTCCCAAAACGTTTTTTTGATATATGTTGTTTTGTGCTATCTAACACAGACGATTTTTTTTTTTTTTTTGGTAAAAAAGTGCTATCTACATAAAAAATATTACTTCATATAATAAAATGATAAAAAGTGTTATTACAATGTAGACATATTATACATCAACGGGTTGGGAATTGTGTCTAGATTTCATAAACTAATATAATTTTTAAATTCGTTGTAGAAATTTTGCAAAAAACTGCAAAAAATTGTTTTATGAGTTTTTGTAAACAATATAAATTTTAATTTATCTAACAAAATTTTTGTTAGCTAAACCAGTGCCCATGTTCTGTAACTCTGGCGTCGAGAAAGTTTTCGATTGAAATGTGTGAAATGAAACAAAAATGCCATAAATTGAAACAAACAGCTGTTTTTCTCACTTTACTGTGTCTGTAACTTTTTTGGCGAGTACAAGCTGTCACGTAAGGAAATTACTCGCCAATTTACAGAAAAAGTGTGTCTGTAACATTTTGGTGAGAAAAGTTCCCGCTTTGAACTTTTAAATAAACTCACAAATAAAAATGGGGTGAGAAAAAATGTTAACACTAAAAAACAATTAAAAATGCAAAATGCAAAGAATAATAATAATAATATTTTGTTCTTGGCACATTTTTCATTGTTTTATTATTTTGCTTTTAATATTTTTATAAAATATACGAATTTTTTCAAAACTCGTTTGCAAGCAACAAACATTAAAGTCGCACTTCACACAATTTGGTATAGCCGACGGTTGTGTTTTCGCCGCCGTCGTTGAAAAATTTTCAGTTTAAGTAAATTTTGGTCGCCGTCAACGATATGTGTTACTGGCGTTCTGAACGTCTGCAATGTCACATCGGCTTCGAGTGCAATATTATGACATTTATAACGTAACGACGTAATATATTTTGATAGTTTTCGACATGAGTTACATACACACATTTTTCTCACTTTTCAAGAAACGATGGTATATTTTGTTTCACATCTTGTCGATGCAAGAAGTTCTCACTAAAGTTACAGAACATGGGTACAGCTCAAAATTTTTATAAACTTTTTTTGTCGGTTGCAAATATCTCGCATACCACCGCATCAAATTTAATGAATGATATCTCATTTTAAAGCTTATTTCTAACACTAATGACGAAAAATTATTAGAAATTGAAAAATTTATATTTTCATTGATAAAAATTGCGGTGCGAAATATTCGCACGGGTCATATAGTTTTATTAAACTTACAAAACGAATCCCACAATACCCAAAAAAAAAACAGCAGAAAATTCCCTAAAATTAGTGTTTTTTAGAAATATAATGGCTACCAAGCCCGGGTCTTAAGCGGCCCATACACTTGCAATATTATTGTATATGATACTCGCCATATTATTTCAATTTTGTCCAATATTATGCAATAAGTCGCACAATGGTTTCATTCATTCAATAAAAAGGTGAACATAAACTATAGAAATAACATAAACAGCATTGCACAATGTTGCCAACACATTTCACTTTTTTTTCGTTGAGCAATAAAAATCAAAAGTCTTTTGATTGTTGCCAATATATTGTGCTACCATCGAATATCGCATTCACATTCGCGATATAATTGTACAATACGTAAAATTGAACAATTTTATCATACAAAGTCGAACGATTTGCCCAAAATTGGACCGTCCGAATGGACCACCTCACCCAAAGTCATGGCCAAAATTTACTTGTACATGATATTATACAAATAGAACTGTTTAGCGAATTTATTTGTATAATATCTTTAAATTTTCTAAAATCTTTGGATGAAGTTTCCTGGTGATCTGGCCTATGCAACCAGTGAAATGCGTATGTTAATAGCTTATCCCATCAGCAATAAATTTCAGTGTTTTTATCAAAAATAAAAATTAGGAATAAAGCACGACAAACAAAATCTTGTTGATAATTCACAACAACATATTTTAAACAAATTATGATAAATTTGAGTCTTATATTTCCAAAATACTGGACCAATTATGGAGTACTCGGCAAGCGCATATCTCTAAAAAATTATTTTTAGCATCCAGCTAAAATTAAGAATTAAGGATCGTTTTTAGTTTTTGTTATACCTGATATGTCCTAATTTGGGAACCTATAGCACCTCTCCTGCTAAGTCTATAGACCTCAAATCCAAGACCTAAGCTCGACTACAACTTTTTAATTTTCACCTCAAACTGCATTCCAATCGGACCAACCGTTTATAAAATATAGAAATATTTCCATTTTTTTCCAAATTTCCCACACTGTGCAGCGATCATGTAAATAGAAGCGAAACCCTTATAATCTGGCCCACGTTCCTTTCAACTAAGCAAACGGATGCATTTCCAAAGCATTGAAGTCTGCTATTTCGCAAGAATATCATTATTTTTATGATAATTTAAAATATGTGGATAAATAATTAGTATTGTGGTTATTTTGTTGAACTATTTATGGTTTTTAATCCAAATTTTTAATATTTTTAATTAGGCTTAAGTTCATCAAATTTAATTTTCATTAAATTATTTTTATGAAGAAAGGAATTTTACAACATGAAAATTAATTAAAATTTACTGATAATTTTTCATTCTTGACTCAATCTGGGCTCGAACCCAGGCGTTTTTACGGACAGGTTACCCTGACATGTTTCGATTGCAACCACTCAATCTCCTCAGAGGGCTTGCCGTTTAACACTCGCAGCCATCGACGACTGCTGACGTCATTAGTCAAACATCAATCCTTAAACCAAATTGTATTTAACCTTTGGTAGATCGAAATTTGCTTTGAATGATTATCCATTTAATTTATTTTACATGTTCTTGCTTTACTTCTGTTTATTCGTACTTTTGTCAAGAATTCTTCTTGAAGTTCAAAGTACATATTTTTGTTTTTTTTTCATTTTTTTCGTCTTTCTTTTTCTGTGGATAAAGTTAAATTATTTATTGCTTTTTCATAAACATTAGTGTAAAATTTTTACTTAATTTCGAGTTCAGTTAACATGATAATGCGTTTCTTTAAATTTTACTAATTTTTTTAATAAAAAATCGTGTAACTTAATTAAAGTCTCAAAAAGTATTCATTACAGCTCATTTTATTTTTGTTCAAATAGTGCTATCTACTTATTTCAATGTTCAAGTCGATAAAATTTTAATTTGTAAATAGTGCTATCAGACATATAAGCGCAAATATCTGTAATTTAAAAAAAATTAATATATGTATGATTAAGACGTTCATTTTTAATAACATTGCAAAATAAAGTTTAGTTATTACTCCTAGAGTTATCGAAAAAATCAGTTTTTTCGCTCTCCTGTAAAATTGTGATTTTTCAGATAGCACTATTTGAAAAATAACCCTCGATATAATATTCAAGTGTAAAGAAATTTTTATTTATTCATACTAATAAGTACTGCAGATAGGTTATTTGGTTTCAGATTTTTACAATTCCAAAAAACCCAAGTGTCATAACATAAGCTGTGATAAGAAAAACAAAATTTTCTCAACCGATATATGTATATAACTGGTTTCATTTTAATCAAAATGTGTAATTTTCGTTTCAATATCGTAATGGTTACAATTTTATCCCTCTCCTGTAAACTTTTGAAAACTGCAGATAGGTTATTTCGTCTTTTAGGTGACGATATGCATTTAAAATCTATTTTAAAAGATACTGAAAACTATATTTGCGGTTTCAAATCGTATCGTTTTTAAAATCGATTTCCATCACATACCTGAATAATTTATGTAGGGGCATATGGGTTTATGCATCACTGCGCTGCAAATGACAATTTTAAAATCCCAAAACACTTTGCTTAAGCAGATAACTCACAAACAAGTGTCAAATACCTCCTGCTAGCAGTGTATATACTTTTTTTTGGCTACATACTTTAAATAAAATAAACAGGAAATTTTGCGACGACTCAAATGAAAGATAAAGAAATTTTAAATGAAATGTAAACATATTTATTGAATACGTTTGAAATAAAAAATGCAAATTTAAAAGAAGTTATGGGCACAAATTTTATTAATAAATTTAACGCGAAAATTGCGAAAGTTCGGAAAAGTTTGCTAAAATAGCGAAATTTCGCGAAAATTTTTAATTTAAGACGAACACCTCAAAGAACCACAATTGCGAAAATTCGCAAACATTTGCAAAAATAGCGATAATTCGCGAACATTTTTAATATATAAAAAAAGCCATAAAATGGATAAAAAATTCCCTAAAACTATAAGAAATGGCAAAAATTTGGTTAAAATTGCAAAATTATCGGAAATTCGTAAAAAATTGCTAACAGCTACATGATAGCAAAGTCTAATATTTATTAAAAATCGTTAAAGCTGTAAAGAATCAGAAAACTTTCGCTTCTATCGCGAGCATGGCTTAAATTAGCAAAAATTGCAAACCTTAAAACAAACCCTCAAATTGGTTTGAAATCGCTAAATCGGCTAAAAACAAAATGTCGGGAAGTTACAAAAAAAAAAAAATATGCAAAAAACAGCGAAAATTCGCGAAAATTTTTAATATATCAAACAAGCCATAAAATTAATTAAAAGTCCCTTAAACTGAAAGGAATGACAAAAAATTCGGTGAAAATTGCAAAATTAACGGAAATTCGCAAAAATTTGCTAACAGCGGCATGAAAGAAAAGTCTTATATTTATTAATAAACGTTAAAGCTATAAAGAATCAGAAAACTTACAGTAAAAATATCTTTTATCAAAAACATGCCAAAAATTCGCGAAAAAAATTCAAAATTGGAAACAAACTCTACACTTTATTTTAAAAAGCTAAATCAGTTAAAAAATATGTCGGAATAAAGCATAAATAGTCTGTGTTCATACGGCTCTTGTCTTATTGACATGATTGCTACTTTATAGGCGAGAGGGACGAGGGGAAAAGAAACGAGTACACAGATGCATGTACTGTCTTTACGTTTTGCTTTTTCATTCGTTGTTTAATTTTGTTATTGTATGACATGCATCATTTGAACGCCAATTCATGTTAAAGGAAGAATCTTGTCAATAAGACATGAGCCGTATGAACTCAGACATAGCGTTAAAAAGTGAGTGAAGAACAAAAATAAAAAAAAAAACAATTGGAGATGAGATTTTTTTGTCAAATTTTCGATAACTAGTCGACGTCGACACAAAATTCTTATAAAATACCAAATTAACGTCGAAGTGATGGAGTCGTCGCCTTGATGTGACAACAATTGAAAATTAATGTCGACGTCGACAACGCCTTACATAATAGGGGCGATTATTTTTAAACCTATTGGAATTTAAAGATAAATTTGATTAATTAAATTGTCGAAGTAGTGCATATTTAGTTTGATTTCACTTAAACTTTAATTTTGTGATTTTTGTTTGTTGTTGTTGTAACAAGCGCATCCTGTGGTGTTTCAGTGGAACTCGTAATTTGCATTAGACCTTTCTTCTATTAACGCTTGTATCTTGTATCTTTTTTTTACCTGGTCCTTTTCAATGGAATTTGTGTGAAAAATAACGAAATTCTGTTATATCAATATAATCCAATTTCACGTTAGGATTATAACTAATTTTGCCTTTAAAATCCATAATGATCCAGCATGGCAATGTTCGCGTCGTCCAAATAAATCGTCTTCAATAAAAGTAAAAAATTATTATTGTTTTTTTTTATATACATCTTATTTTTAAAAAGGTCAGTGCAGATCCTTATCTTAAGTTTATAATATACTCACATAAATACGTTGTATCTTTATCCTCTATCGAATAGTTTTTAATTTATTTTAAATTAAAAAATTTTAAATTTAAATTTGAATTTGAACTTTTTCACAAAAACATTTCCAGTTGAAAGAAAAAATCAAATAAACCTACATACATACATATATTAAACATTCGAAGAAGACACCTAACCCAATTAGTAATATTAACAAAAATTTTAGGCAAAACTTTTTTTGCAAAAAGTTTTTTGGACATCAAAATTTAAAATGTATCAAAATATGCCTCAAAAATGCAAAATATGCGCTAAAAACTTAAAAAATGCTGCAAAAAGGCTAATTTAACTAAATTATGCAAAATAATGCTGCAAACGGTAAAATATGCATAAATATGCACTAACAAATCGATGCCAAAATTCATAAAACGCTCTAAAACGGATAAATATATTCATGTATGTGATAAATGATCGATTTCAAAACGAACGTTTTTAAAAGGTGTGGTGAATTTCGAGGTATTTTAAAAGTCTTAAATTTTCTTTCAGAATACACTTCAGTTAACGTATATAATATAAAATGTAAAAGAATAAAGACTGTAAATATAAGGAATATCTATTTAAAATCCATTTTAAAAGATACTGAAAACGATATTTTCGGTTTCAAATCGTTTCGTTTTTAAAATCGATTTCCATCACATACCTGATTGTTTCTGCCTTCATTGGTCGCACAAGCAAAAACATGCAATTACATATTTTTGGTTTCCCTGGTTATGAAGATAAAAAAATGTCTTAATATGTACATATCGTAACCTAAAAGACGAAATAACCTATCTGCAGTTTTCAAAAGTTTACAGGAGAGGGGAAAAACGTTATAAAATTGGAACTATTAACGATATTGAAACGAAAATTACACATTTTGATTAAAATGAAACCAGTAATATATATCGGTTGAGAAAATTTGGTTTTTCTAATCACAGCTTATGTTATGACACTTAGGTTTTTTGGAATTGTAAAAATCTGAAACCAAATAACCTATCTGCAGTACTTATTAGTATGAATAAATAAAAATTTCTTTATACACATAATTATTATATACATTAAATAATTACAGTAGTAGTTTCTTTTGCTGGTTTAAGCAAAAACAAGTACTTATGGCGATTTCTTTTCTGAGAAAAATGTTGCACTAATGTTACATGTTCTACATTTTTGTGTTCGTTTGTACAAAAAATACAACTGTGGGAAAAATTTTCAAGTTCTTTTGTGAATATGTTGATGAAAAACATGCAAAACATGTTGCCTGGTTTACCCTTACTTTAACTTAAGGTGTTCATACTGCCCTGTTCTACAACTTTGGTGCTTACTACTTTGTACAACAAATGTTTTATTTTGTTCGCCATAATTCATACCGCTCATAATTTTGTTAAAAATTGATTTTAAAACAAAATATAAAAATATTTACAAATTAAAATCAAAAAAAGTCTATTTATAGTATAATCGTTTTAATTTTTATAAGCCATTATTAGTGATGTTAATATTTGTTTCCAACCCGTAATAGCATGCAGAAACTGCTTAAATAGTTTTAAAAATCGCTTATTAAGTACATTAATGATGAAAGTGTAATAGTTGTAAATAAAAGCACTAATTGTGTTCTATTGAAATTGCACAACATGCAACACTTCGAGTGATTTTAGGTAACATTAGAAAATGTTACATGTATGTACTGTAACATATTTTTATCACCATTTGACCAGTCACACATCTATTCTCAATGAACGTGTTTAGTGTAAGTTACCACAATGTAGTATTCACCCTTATTCTATTTGGCGTCGTCAACAGTAAACAACGCCGTTTTTATGTTTTGTTTTAATTTCGTATTCCCGTTGGCAATATTGCCATATTTCGATCGGGTGTGTTCTAGAATCCGAATACACTCGAAAGTGGATTACTTAAGCATTTTTGGTGCTCTGCATTTCACATCCACAAGTTTTTATTCGTTTTCAATTAGAGTAGTAATGGGTTGGTGAAAGTAAAACGAATCGACTTTTATTCTACTATTTGATAAACATTTTTAACAAAAAAATTAATGCTGTTTTTAGCTTAAAATCTTCTTTATCCAATTTAATCAAAAATATATCGTTATGTAAAATGCAAAAGTCCCTAAATTTTAAATCAACTTTTTCATTATTTTGATGTAATTACAGGTTATTTTTTTTTAACGATTTTTATGTTATTTTCAGACAATTTGTTTTTTTAATCGATTTAGCGATCTCAAATTAGTTTTTTTGTTTGTTTAAAATTTTTGCGATTTTTAGCCATGTTCGCGATAGAAGCGATTTGTTTCAGTAAGTTTTCTGATTCTTTACAGCTTTAACGATTTATAATAAATAGTAGACTTTGCTATCATGCCGATGTTAGCAAATTTTTGCGAATTTCCGCGAATTTAGCAATTTTTACCTACTTTTTGCCAATCCTTATAGTTTTAGGGACTTTTAATCAATTATATGGCTGGTTTGAAATATTACAAATTTACGCGATTTTTCGCTATTTTTGCAATTTTTTTTTGTTATTTTCCGACATTTTGTTTTTTTCCGATTTAGCGATTTCAAATAACTTTTAGTGTTTGTTTAAAAGTTTGCAATTTTTCGCGAATTGTAGCCATGTTCGCGATAAAAGTTTTTTTTCCTGTGATAAGCTTTCACGATTTGAAAAAAATATTAAACATTGCTATCATGCTGCGGTTAGCAAATTAGCGATTTTTAGTCCAAAAAAAGTTTTTTCGAACAAAAACTTCGAATACACAAAAACATGCGGATTTGAGAACACCAATTTATGAATTATGCGGATTTAAAATATTTTTTGTTTTCAATTCGAGTTGAAACCTAGACCATACCAGAATGTGTTGTTATTTAATTTCTTAATGCAATAAGCTTTTTTATTTACGACAAATCATATAAAATTAAGAAAGCTCGACGACACTACAAAACTGATATTTGCTTTTGTAACTGCCGTTGTGATTTCAGGTTTTCAGGAAAAATCGCTTGTTTTTATAAATTAACGGGCATACGTTCTACAACGTACGACTTTATTGTGTTCCTACACTCACGATATTCTGACGTAAAATTAACTGATATCTATCTTCTTCTTCTATATACCTATATATAAAAATGAAAAATGTTTGTATGTTTGTTTGTTTGTATGTTGGCTTATAGACTCCTAAACTACTGAACCGATTTTCCTGAAATTTTTACAGTAGCATCACGTGTGCCCTAAACTACCTATTTTTTCGATAGGGGCAGGGGAATTGGTACCCTCCATTGGATGCCAATATTAAATATCGCATATCTTAAGAGTTTGTTGAACTTTTGGTAGTAGGATCTTCTGAGCCCCAAAATTGAAATAAAGTAGCAGCGGGGGAAGTGGTTTCCCCCATAGGACGCCAATGTTTAATATCGCATATCTTAAGAACTGTTAAAGTGAGAATGTTCAAACTTTGTAGAAGTCACTCTTATGGTATACTTCACTTTTGAAAATAAAAATAAAGCTGGTAGGCGCAGGGGGAAAATACCTTCCATAGGATGCATATATTAAATATCTCTCAACCGATAAAGTGGTTAAAGCAGTGTAGCGAAGCGCACCGGGTTAAGCTAGTTGTAATATAAAAATCATGTATAAAATAAATGAAAATTCAGCTAAGAACCGGTCTACTTATTTTTAATTTTTTTTTAACGAAAAGTTCATTTAATTTTTACTGTCAAAAATTCAACCCCATATTTCGTATAAAACAAAGGAATATTCAGCATTTTATGAAATTCAGTAATTTGTATAATACTCCACAAAAGAATTTCTAAAAAATACCAGACAGACACCTTGTTTTTCTAATGAGAGATAGAGAGAGAATATTATTATTTACTTACCCCGTTACACATGATTTTTCACTTTTGTTGTACTGCCCCCGTTGTTTACAGAAGAACTCTCAATTATAAGACGCCAGCAGTAGGGATGCCAAATGGGACCAGGTTTTTTGAAACACGGGATTCGGGATTTTTAATTCAAAAAACGGGATCCCGGGACGGATCGTTATTTTTTTTTTTTTTTATTTATTCTTCATTTAATTTAACTGAGCCTTTTAGGCCATATGTAGTTATTAAAAGCTACTAAAACAATACTTATTAAAATACTTTAAATTAATAAATGGAAAAGTATAAATATATAATAAATAAGTTACTAATAAATAAAGTTACTAATATATAAATAAGTAAATAAAAAAATACATTTAAAAAAAAAAATATAATAATAATTTCGATTGTATGGAAACAAATTAGCACATTTTAAAGATTATATTCCCTTTATAGCAGCAATTAAATCAATTAACAGATATTGAAAGAGAAAACGGTAATCAAAAATTTAAAACTCGAAATTCATGGTCAATGACATAATTTTCAAGATTTCTCCTAAAAAGTAGAGGTGAAACTGAGAACAATTTCAACTCTCTGGGAAGGCTATTCCACATCCTGGACATTCTAATTTGAAAAGATTTTTCATATATCCCAGAGTGAAATCGGGGATATATTAATTGCAGGTTTCTGTTACAGTGAGTGAAGTTAAAATTATTAATAATATATTCCGGATACCCATTTACAAAAGTTTTGTAGAAAAATATCAAAATTCTTATATTAATATAATTTTCAAAAGAACATCCTAGAAATTGTATTACATAGGGTGTGATGTGAGGTCGTTGTCTTAGACCATACACAAATCGAACTACTCTATTAAAAATTTTCACAAATCTTTTTAATTCACTATAAGTAGTACCAGTAAATACCTCGGCACAGTAAAGAAAATGAGGCATTAATAAAGCTCTGGCAATACGTATTTTAATACCCAAAGGAAGGTACAGATCCAGAGAATATAATCTTCTCAATAAAAATGAGATTTTTGATGAAACATAATCAATATGTGTTGAAAAATGTAAGTGGCTATCAATAAAAACTCCAAGACATTTGATCTTATCAACACAATTTACTCTAATACCATCAAGGGTAATAATTATATTCTGTGGATCAAATCCAAAGGCTAGCATATTCGTCTTTCTTGGATTTACCGAGAATCCATTATCAGATGCCCAAGACAATACCTCACTAATGACAAAATTTATACCTCCTTCTAAAACATCCAAAAAGTTTTTATCTGCGTAGCAGAGAAACTGAACATCATCAGCATAAACATAAGGCAGGCAAGACAGACCATTAAGGGAACTAAAAAGGTCATTCATGTAGATCATGAACAGCAGTGGACCAATAACGGAACCCTGTGGAACTCCGCTAGTTATCGGTAGGTCCGAAGAAAAAGAATCACCAATGGCAACAAATTGACTTCATGTTTTTAAATTTCATATAATTATAATTTAATGTTTATGTATAAGTATAAGTACTAAAATAAATCAATTCTTGAAGAAAATTAAACTCATTACAAAAGAAAACAGTTTAATTCATTCTTTTAAAGTAATATGGAAGAATTTTGAAACTTATATTTTAAAAAGCTTCTAAAACAAATTAATGACGTCTGATAATCGATACCTTATTTTATTGCAAACATATGCTGCCGACGAAACCAATGTTCGCATTAAACACTTCTGGTTGATATCGTAAATAAAAAGCTACATACTTATATGCTATATGACAATCGGGTATGTTCTAGAATCCGAATCCACTCGAAAGTGGATTACTTTAGAATTTTTGGTATTCTAAATTTCACATCCACATGTTTGGTGAAAGTAAAACGAATCGACTTTAATTTAATAGGTGATAATATTTTTAACAAAAAAAAAAAAAGATCTAGTTCTTAGTTTAGAATGGTCTTTATCCAATTTAATCAAAAATATATCGTTACCTTAAACGCAAAAGGCCCTAACTAACCCAAAGTAAAATATCGACATTTTTTTTTATTAATTTTGATGTAATTATAGTTAATTTTTTAACGCTTTTTATGTTATTTTCCGAAAATTTGTTTTAATCAATCGATTTAGCGATCTTGAACTAATTTTTGGGATTGTTTCAAATTTTGCAATTTTTCGCGAATTTTAGCGATGTTCGCGATAAAAGCGGTTTGTTCCTGTAAGTTTTCTGATTCCTTACAGCTTTAACGTTTTTTAATAAAAAGTTGACTTTGTCCTCATGCCGCTGCACATAGGGGTTTTTTGCCAATCTAGCCGGACATTACTTTTTGTTTTAGCTTATATTGCTTCTTAAAAGTTATTGAGTGCACCTAGATCGATAAAACTTGGCAGAAATATGTGATATTGTCATTGGTAGGTAAAACTCAAAAATAAATTAAATCGGACCAAGGAGGAAAAGGTTCCCCTAGAAGAACTAATCCAACCTCTGAAAAATGCAATTTTTTTTAAAGTTTTCCCATACTTTTGTTTGGCAAATGCAACTTTTAACGTCGGCTAAAGTTAAAAAACCTAAAATTAGACCCATGAGATCGTAAAATTACACTTGTCGCCCCCGCCCGCTTTTGAGGGCGGTTACATAAAATAATATTTAAAAAAAAAAATGTAAATATTAAAAGAAATAGATTACTAACGCCTTAATACTATAAAAATTAAATTTTTGAACTTTTATGGGTAGGGGAAGGTATCCCTCCAAACCCCCCCTCCCCCGACACGACCCAGTAAAAAAATTTTTTTTTTTTTGCTAATTTCCAAAACATATTAATTTTTAAGATTTTATGTGACTTTTATGTATTTTATAGTATTTAATTTATCTCTAAATAATTAATATATTCGTAATTATATCTTATTTATAATAGTAACAGGGCGATTCTATTCTGACGGGTGCAACATTTAGACGCTTTAAACGTTTTTTTACTAATAGAAAGAAACACATTTGCAATTTAGTTATTTCTAGAAGGGGTAACATTTTTTTATATACTATTGTTATCTATTTACAAGAATTTATGTCAAAAGATCAAATAGCCACGAGAGAGCTTTAAAGTGCATGACGGGTGCAACCAAATCGGCCCACTTTCATAAGATCATACCACAAAAACACAAAACTCTGTTAATTTTTAAACTTTTATTCTATTATTTTTTTTATTGTGAAAGTTGAGATATCAGACGATGATTATCAAATCAAACATCGTAGAGAAATATAATCCAATAATAAGAAACTTGCTGTTTAAGCCATGACGGGTGCAACATACAATGAATTTTCGTTCGCGCTAAATCTATGAATCTTAATGATTCGAAGTGCACAACAAATTTATATTTAAGCTTACGTCTAAAAAAATTATATTATTATAAAAAATAGATATTTTACTTTAAATAAGCATCAAAAAAGTGTCAAATAGTGTGATTTGAAAATTGATGTTAAAAGTTGTCTAGAATAGAATCGCCCAACAGCAAATTTTGTTGAAAATAACTTCTCTTTTGCACTAAGATGATGATGAGTGCAACGGTTCTTCTTCGTCTGCTTCTTCAAAATCCTCTGAATCTGAATTCTCTTCAGAGCCTAGTACAGTTGGAAGCATAAAAGAAATGGCTTCTTTCGTAAAGGGTAAAGACTTTTTTTTGGAGTTGGTCTTATATTAGTAATCAGTGGGTCAGAACTGAGCAAAAGTCTATTTATAATATCTTTGTTACACTGAACCCTCGAAAACTTTATAGCAAAATTCTGCCTGTAAATCCGAAAATGTTTATTTCGTGCCTCAGACGCTTCTTCTGATAATAGCCCGATAGGCAACAATGCCTCACTCATTACTGTTGCGCCATGTATTATACACTTTTTCCATTTTACTCTCAAAGCTTTAAAATGGTTCTGATAACAATTTTATGCCATTACCACAATATATATTAAAAAAAAAACTAAGTACCTAGAGCCCAGATTTGATTTTGTATTATATATTATTTTTGTTGTTAATGATTTTAAAAGTTATGCAAAACAGGTACATTTATTTTGTTCCATAAAATAACGTCATTTAGCGGCCGCACAGGTGGTTAAAACCCGTTACTTACTGTTTCGCACATCCCTTTTTTACACAGGTAACATTAGTCTTAGATGTAATAATTTTAATAAAAAACATCTACGTACAACCAAAACATTTTATGACTGACGAAAGTGTTTCTGTCATATATGACTATGCAAGATGAGCAAAAACAGAAAAAAGGTGAAATATTCAAAAAATCATAAAAAAATGGCGCAACAACGTGCATCGTTTTTATTTTAATTTAAAAGTAGAGATTTCAAATTTTATCGCGATGTATAACATTTTTAAGAACTCAGCGGGCTTCACCTTCAAAAACCTTTTAAATTTTTTTTTTTTACAAAAAAGTGAACAAAAAAATCGTTTTTTTTAATTTCGAACTAATTTTTTTTATCATAAAAACTTCTAATAAAATTTTTCTAAAAATTTTCATAATTAGCTGTTTATATAGTCTTTCACAGAAAAATCAATGTAAAATCTTTATTCGTTTATCTACAAAAAAATATATTGTAAACCTCCCAAAACCGTAAAAAGTCAATGAACACGCATGCAATTTAATCAACTTTCCTGGTTTTAACAGTGTCCCAAAACCACAAATCTCAAGCAAAAGACTTGAAAATTCACTATACGATGCAGAAAAAATTTTTTTTTTAAATCAATTAATTTATTTTTTTGAGCTCTGCTTAAAATACAAGATTTCGACAAAAGACCCTTAAATTTTTAACCGATGCAGCACGTTTCATGGTTAAGGCTGCCAATTGTCCTAAAACAATTTATCGAAAACTGTTACATGCTACTTGATTGGCACATGGGTTACACCGAGTTGCAGAGGAAATCAGAAGCCAATTCGATAATATTGATTTATTGGTTTCATACAGGATTTAGTTCACTTAATAGTCAACTCAAATTAATTGATATGGCAGAAAGTAACATTAACATGTGAATGGAAAATAGCCCGACAAATTAAAAAAAAAAAATCCAAAAACTGTTGCAAATAAAAATGGAGGATTTCAAAAAATAAAACATATTTCAAATATTTTTGATCTAGATTCAAATGTGGGATCCAAATTAGAAAATTAATATTCTTCAAATGTATTGGCATCCTTGAAGTATGCATCAACTTCATTAGCGAGAGTTGTCATTATTTACCCATGTAATGACAAATTAATTTATTTGATTTTTGACGCTTGTTTTAATTTTTTTTTTCATATTTTCTTTTGTTTGACGTTATATGGGTTTTGAAATTGAGAACAAAATTTCTAATGACTATACCTGGTATTTATTCTACCATGATTGAAGCATCATAATGTGGCTTTCTCAAATGGATCCCTACTGCATAATTTCAACAGTTTGTCTTTTCAAAAACAAATGTGCATAAAAGGGTTAAAAAACTCGAAGTTTTTATAATCATAAGCTTTTGTTTATGTCTATAAAAATATTAAATGCTACGCACTAACAGATGACGCTACAAATTAACAAAATTTTCTTTTTCTTTTCGAAATTTGTAACAAAATTTTTTGAATGTGTTCAAAAATCTTATATCCCAAACCTTTGCCTAAACTGGTAAAGCAAACTATACCATTAGAAAGTGGTTTTACTTCAACGGAAATTGCGGCATTACAAAATGGCTGGCGATTGATAAAAAGACGTTTAAATTATCACTCATCTAAAATTTTTACCGAGTAACTTAAAATTTTACTATCTTCTCACTTTCTAGATAATTTAAAATTAATTTTTTTTTATTTTTAGCTTTTTCAGTGAAAATTATATGCTGCTAGACAGATTTCGTGATGTGGAAACGGAAAAATTTAATTTAACTAACTTATACCAACATTCCCGCCAATTTATGAACATTTATGGTCGACTTATTGAGAGTGGCCTAAGTGATGTGGCCTATATAAATTGTTTATTAAGTGATGTGGCAGATAGACATAAGCAATATGCAGTCGCATATGACCAGATTAAGGTGAGATTGAAACGTTAATAAATATATTTTTAAATCCCTAAAAAGGGGAAGTCTATAGTACGTTGATTTTTTTTTGAATTTCCACTAATGGTACAATTAATAAGGTAACCCTAGTATCCCAGCTGCACATTGCTTAGTCTCGGTTCACACTATGAAATTTTTCTTTCAGAAAGTCTGAGTTTATAGATGAGAGGGGAAGAGATCATGCTTGTTTCTATCCTCTCTCACCCATAAACTCAGACTTTCTGAAAGAAAACTTTCATAGTGTGATCCCAGACTTAGAAGCATTATTTCATGGCACAATTGTTTTACAACTTTGTTAGTTTGCAAATAAGGTTGATGTCAGACTGGCCCCTAGAAGCTATAATATAAGATGGCTCTCAAAATCTTTCAAGATCGATTAATTATAATAAAAAATTACGATTGAATGCATACTCTAAGTTAAATGTTATTAAATTTTCTTTACATTTTTGAGCTGTTGTTGTCTTGCTTGTGTAGAAACAAGCTTTACATCAGTGTTGCCAATTTAGCCATTTAGTGACTAGATTTAGCCATTTTTCACCCTGTTTAGCCATTAAAAAATGAGTTTAGCCATTAGCCATTTTTTTTAAAAGAATAATTTTTATTTTATTATAAAAATTTATAAAATAAACATTTTGAACAATTAAAACGCCTTTAATTTAAATCACAACTTTTACAAATGTTGAAAATCGCTATAAACTATGACGCTGAAATATCTTTTTAAATAAAGGAACAGTATTCCACTATTAAATTTATAAAAATCGATCAAAACAAACATCGCTGTTTCTTTCTGGTTGCATGAATTTCAATATAGGGATGCAGGCTGTAACAAAATTGTATTAGAAATTTCAGAATTGACTATAAAGTTGCTCTCACTTCCATGATCTAATGCTGAAGTAGAGAGGGTGTTTAGCCAAGTAAAAAATCGTTAAAAGTAATAGGGCCCATACACAATACCATCATGATTGTACAATCAAGTGATTGTGCAATTAAGCTTGAAGCACACAACATACCAGCATGCTGGTACAAAATTCATTTTTTACCACAAATTGTGTGGAAAAGGTTGTAATGAATAACAATCAAATTTGTGCTGCTGTTATTATTGCTACTATCCTAACACAAAAACGAATAAGGATTAAAAAAAAACGTGTTTTAAAATTAAATTTTGTTTTAAATTTTGAATTTTTGATGTTTATGCCTTGACGATTTAACATTTATGAGCTAACTTTACAGCACACGATACAATCATGCTGGTACAATCAAAAAAATATCAAACTATTTTTTAGGGCCCATACACAATACCATCATGATTGTACAATCAAGTGATTGTGCAATTAAGCTTGAAGCACACAACACACCAGCATGCTGGTACAAAATTCATTTTTTACCAAAATGTGTGTGGAAAAGGTTGTAATGAATAACAATCAAATTTGTGCTGCTGTTATTATTGCTATTATCCTAAAACAAAAACGAATAAGGATTAAAAAAAAAACGTGTTTTAATTTAAATTTTGTTTTAAATTTTGAATTTTTTGATTTTTATGCCTTAACGATTTAACATTTATGAGCTAACTTTACAGCACACGATACAATCATGCTGGTACAATCAAAAAAATATCAAACTATTTTTGATAAAGCACCATCAGCTGGTACAATCACACCACAAGCTCATACACGGTCCATCAGCTGGCACAATCACTTGATTGTACAATCATGATGGTATTGTGTATGGGCCCTATTTGATAAAGCACCATCAGCTGGTACAATCACACCACAAGCTCATACACGGTCCATCAGCTGGCACAATTACTTGATTGTACAATCATGATGGTATTGTGTATGGGCCCTATAATTTGAGAAATAGGTTACATTAAGCAACCGTTAATTCGATTTTATCAATTAAATACATATGTATTTTGATATTTTTAAATATTTTTTTCCATAACAATACAATATTTATACCACCACCACAATAGTGGAGAGGGTACTATGCCTTTGTGCTGATGTCTGTAACACCTTAAAATATTGGTCCTTAGCCCACCTTTACGTATACCGATTGACTCAGAATCACTTTCTGAGTCGAATTAACGATGTTTGTCCGGCTGGCTGGCTGTCTATGTAAACCTTGTGCGCAAAGTACAGGTCGCAATTTAGAGATTATTTGATAAAATTTGGTACAAAGGTTCTAATGTGGTGTAGGGTATCATAAAGTCGGGTTTAACCGACTATTCTTTCTTACTTGTTTTTTATTGTAGATCTGGACTCAAAAGGTTGGGTAAATGTTGTCGTGATTATGATTTACCTTCAAATTATTTAAAACTTATGATTATTTGAAACTAATGAGTGATTCCTATGAGATGAACAATAACGACATCGAATTTTTCGATGATTTAATTTTTTTATATTAATTTATTTTAATATTAATTTACGTTTATTCTTTTTTACCAAATTGATCTTAACTCACAATTTCATCGTAAACAACTTTAAATTAATTATTTCTGTTTTGTTATTGAATTTTAATGTGTTTTTATTTAAAAAAGCTTTTAGCCATTTTTTAGCCATTTTTTTTAGCGATTTTTTCCGTAAATTTACCAAGTTTTGGCAGCACTGCTTTACATGGACAAGTAGACAGAATTCAGATTCAAAAACTGACTGAGTTAAATAGTAGATTAAAAGGTAGGTTACGATAAAGACAAATGGAAATGGAAAGAATGGAAATTTCAAATCGTTAAATCTGGAAAAAAATTTTCAATTATTTTGAATATTTAAAATATTTTTAATTAGGCTTAAGTTCATGAAATTTAATTTTTATTAAATTATTTTTGTGAAGAAAGGAATTTTACAACATGAAAATCAATTAAAATTGTTATTGATAATCTTTCATTCTTGACGTGGCTCGGGCTCGAACCCTGGCCGGCAGGTTACCATGACATGTTTCGATCGCAACCACTCGATCTCCTCAGATGGATTTGCCGTCTTACACTCGCAGCCATCGACGACTGCTGACGTCACTAGTCAAACATCAATCCTTAAACCAAATTGTATTTTAAAATTTGGTAGATCGAAATTTGCTTTCCTGAATGATTATCCACTTTAATTGATTTTACATGTTTTTTCCTTTACTTCTGTTTTTTCGTACTTTCGTCAAGAATTTTCTTGAAGTCCAAGTACATTTTTTGTTTTTTCACTTTGTCTTTCTCTTTTCTGTTGACCTTTTTCAGCACAACTTGAAGGACAAATGTACACATAGAGCTCGTGCCTTAGCTTTAACAATAATTAGTATTGTGGTTATTTTGTCGAACTATTTATGGTTTTTAATCCAAATTTTTAATATTTTTAATTAGGCTTAAGTTCATGAAATTTAATTTTTATTAAATTATTTTTGTGAAGAAAGGAATTTTACAACATGAAAATCAATTAAAATTGTTAATGATAATCTTTCATTCTTGACGTGGCTCGGGCTCGAACCCTGGCCGGCAGGTTACCATGACATGTTTCGATCGCAACCACTCAATCTCCTCAGATGGATTTGCCGTCTTACACTCGCAGCCATCGACGACTGCTGACGTCACTAGTCAAACATCAATCCTTAAACCAAATTGTATTTTAACATTTGGTAGATCGAAATTTGCTTTCCTGAATGATTATCCACTTTAATTGATTTTACATGTTTTTTCCTTTACTTAAATTTCATGAACTTAAGCCTAATTAAAAATATTAAAAATTTGGATTAAAAACTATAAATAGTTCAACAAAATAACCACAATACTAATTATTTTGAATATATTTTTTTAACCTTTACAGTTATTAACCGATTATATAAAACAATATTTTACCGAATTTTTGGACAAAATAAAATCAGCAACATTTCTTAGCGGCTTGGAGAAGTTAAATGATCTAATTGCTGAGCATCACAAGGAAAAAACAGAAAATGAAGAAACTCTCCCAAAAAATTTAAGTAACCTGGCCGTATAAAAAAGAAAAGTTTGCTTCAGTAATTAATAATATTGATCATCAAACCAATTCACCAACTCGTGCGTATGATTAATATAATTTAAATTATTAATAATACTCATACGTTTTTTTTCTTACTTCTAGTTTTATGTCAAATTTGAATTCTAAAATGCTGGTAATTGATAACAAAATTATAAATAATGTAAATAAAACAAAGTTCTAAATTATCATGCTCATCATGATAGACATTATGATGTTGGGGGCAGATGTTCGTATCTGTAATTTGAACTTCTTATAGCAAACAAACAATTTCTTGCTGTTATTTTTGACTTTCCAATTCATTTACTCTCTTAAGCTCAAACCCCCATACGTTAACAAGTGTTTCTATGCTTTCTTCAATTGTTGCCTTATGTCAGCTTACAACGATAAGTGTTTGTGTGTGTGTGTCCGTTTCTCTTTACTCTATAATGATTTTACGTCTTCCTAAAACTGTTGCTTTTTACGAGTATTAGAAGCTCATTTGTATGTATAAAAAGCAAAAAGCAAAATAATATGTATGGAATCCAAATAAGTAAATTATATACAAATTTAGTTGCGTTATTTAGCGATTTTCTCTAAGAATTGTTTAGTCTAACATTGACATTCAACTTATACGCAGTGTTTTTTTAAATTTATTTTTCCCATTTCGATACGTAAAAATTCGAAATTTTTTTGAATAACAAGATAAACCCTTGTTTAAACAAAAAAAAAAAAAAAAAAAAAAAAAAAATTTGGAAATGAATAAAAATATTGTATAAAAAACATTATCAATTTGAAATTAATAAACAAAAACTTTTAAAATGGTGGCCATAACGGATCCAGAAAAGGTAATTTTTAAAAATAAGTTAGAAATCTTAGACATGAAATTTTGTAATTAATACTATGTTCACACTTGAGTTTTTAAACCCGTTTAAGCAAATTGTTGATTTAGTTAATCAAAGCCGTTCACATTACATTCGAGATGATGAAGGTGACAGTTGATTAAGAAAAAAACAGAACAAACAAATTTATATTCCTTTTAAATATTAAAAATGTATAAAAATACTTTTATAAAGTTATAAGAAGTTCGTGGGAGTCGTGGCCGATTGTACATTATGCTAATTTTAAGGTATATTCAGAGAATTCTATGTGATTAATGAAGTTATTTAGTTGTAATCATGTCAATTTGAAATAATTCACAAATCACTTCAATGTTTGGTTATTTATCTCTATGTTGATGTGATTAGAGCTTAATCACGTTCGAGGTGCTTAAACGCGTTTAAAAACCCAAATGTGAACATAGTATAATACATAATTTCTAATTAAATTTTTAACAAACTTTATTTTAAACAAACATATTGAGTTAAATTAATTGAATTTAAACACAGAAAGTAAGAAACATCACATGCTATCGAATTTTGAATACAAAGTTAAATGAAACACTGTAACACTAACATAGTGTATATTTTGAAAACACAAACTCAAGAACTTTTTTTAAACTTCGTGAATGTAGACACAAACTAAAAACGGTACACAATAATTGTGAGCTGATGAAGACAAATACTACGATAACGTACTGATCTGGTGTAAGCGTACGTGTATTGTTCTTTGCACGTAATTGCTGCTTTTTGTTAGTGTTCGCGTAGCGTACTTTTAGCGACCGCTCACTCTATTTTTTAGTGTACGCATAGTCAACTTTTAATGAAGGTGTTATGCTGAACATAAGTGGAGTTTTTTTTAATGTCCCTGTATCTAGTTTAAATTTTCATTGCCAATTTATGGTTTTAAGATCCATATTATTTTTTACATATAAACTTTCTAATTAATAGCTATAGGAAAACCAGAAAAATTTGTTTTTAAGGCGCGGCGAGGCATGTATCTTCCGTTACTATCGAATCTCAAATGATCACTAATGAAATGAAAATGCTTTAATTTCATAGCTGGGGAATTTCGATTAGAATTAGAAATCATTACGATTAGAGAAATAAAATAATCTAATCATTACAATTGAATTTTGATAACAATTTCAGATTACTAATTGATTTGATTAAAAATAATCAAAAATCTAATCACAATTAGTGACGATTAGCATTTCTAATCAAATCTAATCAAAACTAATCCAAAAAATAATTGATTAGATTTCTTGATTATTTTTGATTAGATTTGATTAGATCAACTATTTTTAACTATGTTTGTGAAAAGAAAATATTTATTTATCACATTTGTTGCTATATTTACAAAATGTAACAGTTTTTGAATATTGCATAAAATTGCATTATATATTGCCACATACATATATATTTACATACTATTTACATTTATACATACTATACATAAAATAAATGAGTAGGTGAGTTGCAAAACTCGTTCGTTACAAAATTAAAAATACGAAATGAAAATTTACTCTTACTGTTCTTGTGGCGATTTTTGAGAAGAAGTATACTTATTGTGTCCATCCATGTCCTCGTCCATGTTTTTCCAAGGACATGCATTAATACAATCCGCATATTTCTTCTCATAAAGCACCAAAAGAACTGTGAGAATCATTTTTCATTTCAAACTTTTAATTTTGTAACGAACGAGTTTTGAAACTCACCTACTCAAATATAAAGAACGAATTTTACAGAATGTCAAACAAAAAAAAAAAAAAAATAAAAACAAAACTGCATATTCAGTAAGTTCTGTAAAAAAAATAAAATAGGTATACATATCGCACCCTAAATACTAAAGGGTATTAACTCAAAATTTTAAAATTTTCAGTAGAAGCAAGTAGTGCTGGGAAACTATCGATAGACTATCGATATTATCGATAGTCTGAAAATATCGAAAATATCGTTAAATATATACAGATATGAAGACATCTAACAGCAGGTATACACACAGTTTTTTGCCGCAAATTTTTACTTGCTATTAATAATTCGCGCTCATTTACAGCAATGAAGACAAACAACAAGAATGGCAAGTGGTATGGATTGCTTAGCAGTGCTTTTTACTGCTAATTTAAGGCCTTTGAAATGTCAAATATTTTTGAAATGTTGTAACAAAAAATGCAAATCCAAATGCAAGTGCAGGCATAAGGCAAAACAATGAACGACCATTAGAGGATAAGTCCGCTAGATTTATTACCTTTTCGGGTTTAGAATTTAGAAAATTTTCTAAAGTTGCAATGGAATATCTTATAGTCCCTGTTACTTCGGTTCCTTCAGAAAGGTACTTAACAATTTTTAAAAAACTGCCATCTAATAAAACGTGCGTATATTAGAGCGACTCGCCAAAAAAAGTATATATTCCACACAGAAAAAAATTTTTGCGCCAGTAAAAGAATTAATTAAAAAAAATCAGTTTTAATTAAATATTTAATCAGGTGAATTAAAATTTTAATCAAGTGTATTAAATGTTTAATTGACAATATTGTCAACAAAACATGCAAAAATATACACTTTTTCAACTGGTCCAGCTCACTAGAGGTCAAAACTGGAGCCGAAATATTTAAATTGTCATCTTAAAAAAGTCCAAGGTTAATTTTTAGGAGGGTACATTTTTAGGAGGGTACATCCATACAACTTGAGTCGCTCTAACGTATATACTTAACAAGTAAGAAAGTATAGTCGGTCAAGCCCGACCATATGATACCCTACACCACAATATTTAAAAACACATCATGCTTTTGTGTCCATATAAATATAGATTTATCTATGCTTATAAACTTCATAGAAATCGGTTTGAAAGTTTGTGAGAGGCAGAAATTGCCCCCTACCTCCCCTTGTGGTCCTATTTTTGAAAAACTGTATAGCTTATGTGTCCATATAGATATGGATCTATCTATGTTTAAAAATTTCATTAAAATCGGTTTGAGAGGCAGAAATTGCCCCTATCTTCCCTCGTGGTCCTATTTTTTAAAAAATTCATACATTTTGTGTCCATATAGATATGGTTCTATCTATGTTTTAAATTTCATTGAAATCGTTTTGATAGTTTCTGAGAGGAAGAAATTTCCCCCTATCTTCCCTCGTGGTCCTACGATTCGCTTGGTCCTTGTGCCAATAAGAACCTATGACCCAAATTTCATCAAATTATCTCCAAAATTGCGCACAAGGTTACATGGACAATCAGCCAGCCAGCCTGCCAGCCAGCCTGCCAGCCAGCCAGCCGGACGGACATAGTTAGTTCGACTCAGAAAGTGATTCTAAGACGAGCGGTATACTTTAAGGTGGGTCTAGGACCAATATTTTAAGGCGTTACACACATCAGCACAAATGCATAATACCCTCTCCACTATTGTGGTGTGGGTATAATAAAGTGATAAAAACAACGAACTGTAGCCTTATAAAAAATAATTAAAGTTTTCCTGCACAAGTACAAACATTCAGTCGATAGTAATATCGATATATCGATAGTAAAATCTGAACTATTGATAAATATCGATAGTAGAAAATATCGATAGTATCCCAGCACTAGAAGCAAGACAATATTTAAATTTACATTACAGGCATATGAAAAAGAATTTTTAAACCAAACTTTTCATTACCAAAAAGTAGACAAAATTGCATGATATTTTATGAATATTATGTGTCGATTTCTTTCAAAAAGTGAAAAAATTAAAATTTTGAGTTAATACCCTTTAGTATTTAGGGTGCGATATATATTACAATTACGTCGTTTTAAATGTATGCTGATTCTGCTTATATATAATTCACAAAAAATTGACAATAGACTTCATTAATACCAACTTTTCAAAAGAAAAGTCTGACAATGAATTTCGTCTTGGACTATTGATGAGCCTGCAAATGAGAATAGTCGTTCAACGGGTGCTGACGACGTCAGTGGGGGAAACATTGCAATAAAAGATAAAACTTGACAACTGTTAACGCTGCTTTCAAAACAAACTTCTTTTTGTCAGTGATGCCACAATAATAATAGAACTTATTGCCACTTTTCTAGTGATGACACTTAAATAATCGAAAGATGTAGAATGGAATAAAATGAGATAGGAACATCTTTTATAGATGTTGAAAGATGTTGGTTTTAAGCCCTATGTATTTCTTATGGAATGATGTTTACATCTTCGCAAATGGTGGCAAATTGATGGTAGATGTTAGATGTTGATCAGTGTAAAAAGGCAATAAAGATGTTGAAAAATGTCGATTTTTAGCCCTATGTATTTCATATGAGAAAATTCTAACATCTTCGCAAATTGATGTTAGTTGTTGACAAGTGTGAAAAGGCTATTAACTGCGTCTCTAAAATTTTTGGCGAGAAATAGCTGTCACGTTAGGAATTTACTCGCCAATTGACAAAAGAAAAGTTCTCACTAGTTACAGAACATGGGTACTGGTCAGACATAAAAGTTTGAAAATGATAAATTAAAGGCATTGGGAGCAAGTGAAGCAGCAATAAAAAAACGTCTGGAAGCAGCAGAATTTATCCAAAATCAAGAAAATTGGATTTCGCACGAATAGAAGTTGAGAAACGTTAAAACATGATTTAGCATGTATGAAGTAATGTTTAAGGGTACTTTAAACTATCACACAAGTCTTACGTACTTTGAGGAAAATACAACCCTGATGTGATAAGTTGTTATTGTTTCTTGAAAACTTTAAACAATAATCAGATCAGGAAAGTATTTTCGTCAAAACACTTAAGACCTGTGTGATATTGTAAAACTGCCTTTAACCGCCATATAAACAAGCTATTTTGACATCGAATAATTAATGACGATGAACACTGGATTCATAACGACAAATCAAGCCGCTAAAAATAAAAGGGATCACCCAACCAGCCGAATCAATGCTAAAGCCAAATATCTTTAATCCCAAGGCAATGCTCAAATATTGAATTCTTTAAGTTTGCCTTAATATCACACAATTATTAAAATGCACAATTCAATCACTTCCAGCACTGGTAATAAAACATTCTATTCAGATATTGTTTGATTAACAATTTAGCACATGTTTGGTAATAGACAGACTGGCAGGCAACTAAACTGTCAAATTCACTCTCTACTTGAAGATTGTGATGCAAATAGCAACAGATAAAACAGGTAGACAGACATAAATAAAATACGGCTAAAAATAGAAGCAATTACGCATACGAAAATAACGAATGAGAGTAACAAAATAGAGGAAGAAGGAATCCCGATAACATTGTATAGACAAAATTACTTTGCACATTGGGTCAATATTGGAAAGATTAATAAATGTATTATGAAAATATCAATACGGGGAGTATAAGCCTCAGTGTTGGCAGAAATAGGAAAAAAATTCCTATATTAAGGTTTTTTATTCATCAGACAGATTTAAAATAGATGTTTGTGTCCTTTTTCCCAAAAGAAAAAAAAACACAACTTATTTTGAAACAGTTTTGAATTTTTAGATTGTTATTTTTAAACCCTTCACTGAAGTTAAACGGGTATACTTAAATACAGAGCTATTCTGAAAATCACTTACTTTCAAATCACATGTGCCTTTTGAAATCACACATGTGTAATTTTTGTGTTCCGTTTTTGTGTGATTTTCAAACGAGTGATTTTAAAAGCACATGATTTTTAGAACTGGCCCAATAACTTTGTCGTTTCGTTTGTAATTTTGACAATGTTGATCCTAGACTTTTAAAGTATATATTTTCTGCATTCTTATGAGAAGAGAAGTTTAAATCACTGTCGTCAGAGAGTCGGTTGAAATGGGCTTTCCAAAGACCCCATTTAATTCAGCCTGATCGATCAACAAAAGGCTGAGATATGAGCAAAAACCACGACCGCCTCTAAATTAACCCATTGATTCCTTGTTGTTCACTGTTTAATATATACGGGATCCCAGGAATTCCTGCTCCATACAAATCGATGCAAAATATTTTTAATTTTATTTATTGGACCAAAAAACTGAGATCAATTAAAAAAGTTTATAATTCAACTTTTTTATTTCTGTGGCAAAAAGGAAGAAGTGCTTTTCTAAGAAATATAGCAAAATGAGCTTTTTTGTTATCTTTTTTCAATTGGCAATAACATTTGGAATAATAAAAATTTCCAATCTATGGCATAACGAAAGGAGTGTTTAGGAATAAAAACTTAAAAAACTTTAACCGCAGAGAACTGATGATTATATTAAATTCGGAGAAAATTTTCAAAAGCATCCTTTAAACATTAAAATTGTTCTCCTATAAAACAAAACAAATAGACTTAAAGGCTAGTTTACACTTATATACTTTGTATTAAAACATGTCAAAAACTCAAGTAATATGAGAAAGTGTGATAGTGTGAATGCAATGTGTCATGAAAATGACAATTTGACATCCCATATGACTTTATCATTTTTTGGAATTTTTCAAAACAATAATACTTTTCAGTATTGTGGTTATTTTGTTGAACTATTTATGGTTTTTAATCCAAATTTTTAATATTTTTAATTAGGCTTAAGTTCATGAAATTTAATTTTTATTAAATTATTTTTATGAAGAAAGGAATTTTACAACATGAAAATCAATTTAAATTGTTATTGATAATCTTTCATTTGATTTTTCGTTTCGTTTGATCAGGGTAGCATTTTAACAAAAGCATGTTCATGTGTGATAGTGCGAACAGAAACAGTAATGTTGAATTAGATTTTTTGACAGTCGCAATAAAACTCATTGGATTTCTATCTCACAAAGTAGTATGGAATACGTAAGACTTGTGGGATAGTGTAAACAAGCCTTAAGCACTTATTGCCACATAATTAATTCAAAGCCAACAGCATTTATATAAAACTAAAAATGTTAAATTATTTAAATAAATTATTACAAAATATTTCTGTTAAAAAAGGATTTTAGTTCAGAATTATCATTTACAGAATCATTTGAAAGCCTTGTAATTAAAAAAAAAAAGATTTTCTTCGAATCCAATAAGGGTTTTCTCTATTAATAACACTGTGCATGAAATTTACAATTTTTTTTCGTGACAAGGGCACATGGCGTTTTAACATAATTCGAGGACGCTGAATCCAGTGGTGCCCGCGGTTTTTTCAGATTGGCTCTGGTTTTCGAGATATACCGTTATTTCGAAAATGGAGGAGGTTGCACAACATATATTCGCGTAACTCAAAAACGGTTTAGTTTATTGAAATTACTAAAAAAATCGAAATTCCGCAATAAAATTTACTTTAAGAACGCTAAAACTCTTTTTCTAATATGAGTAGTCGTTATTGAAACATAATTTTTTTTTTGAAAAAATAATTAATTTTTTTATCAAAATTTCGAAATTTTTGTTTTTTAAAAATTCATAAAAAATTAAAAACTGCAGCTAGGCTTCTAAGTTTTTGCAGACTTATAAAAAACGAAGCTAAAAACAAAACAAGTCATAAATGATTAAAATCTGTTTGCAACTTTTAATTTTATTCACAAAAGTCGACAAATTTTACTTAATTTAAGAATTTCATAAAACGCAATATTTGTATGGGAGCCCCCTAAGGGATGGTGATAAAGGGAAACTATAATTTGAGAAAATGTTAAGAAAAAAAAAAACTAATTCAGCCTGATCGATCAACAAAAGGCTGAGATATGAGCAAAAACCACGACCGCCTCTAAATTAACCCATTGATTCCTTGTTGTTCACTGTTTAATATATACGGGATCCCAGGAATTCCTGCTCCATACAAATCGATGCAAAATATTATTTAATTTTATTTATTGGACCAAAAAACTGAGATCAATTAAAAAAGTTTATAATTCAACTTTTTTATTTCTGTGGCAAAAAGGAAGAAGTGCTTTTCTAAGAAATATAGCAAAATGAGCTTTTTGGTTATCTTTTTTCAATTGGCAATAACATTTGGAATAATAAAAATTTCCAATCTATGGCATAACGAAAGGAGTGTTTAGGAATAAAAACTTAAACAACTTTAACCGCAGAGAACTGATTATTATATTAAATTCGGAGAAAATTTTCAAAAGCATCCTTTAAACATTAAAATTGTTCTCCTATAAAACAAAACAAATAGACTTAAAGGCTAGTTTACACTTATATACTTTGTATTAAAACATGTCAAAAACTCAAGTAATATGAGAAAATGTGATAGTGTGAATGCAATGTGTCATGAAAATGACAATTTGACATCCCATATGACTTTATCATTTTTTGGAATTTATCAAAACAATAATACTTTTCAGTATTGTGGTTATTTTGTTGAACTATTTATGGTTTTTAATCCAAATTTTTAATATTTTTAATTAGGCTTAAGTTCATGAAATTTAAGTTTTATTAAATTATTTTTATGAAGAAAGGAATTTTACAACATGAAAATCAATTTAAATTGTTATTGATAATCTTTCATTTGATTTTTCGTTTCGTTTGATCAGGGTAGCATTTTAACAAAAGCATGTTCATGTGTGATAGTGCGAACAGAAACAGTAATGTTGAATTAGATTTTTTGACAGTCGCAATAAAACTCATTGGATTTCTATCTCACAAAGTAGTATGGAATACGTAAGACTTGTGGGATAGTGTAAACAAGCCTTAAGCACTTATTGCCACATAATTAATTCAAAGCCAACAGCATTTATATAAAACTAAAAATGTTAAATTATTTAAATAAATTATTACAAAATATTTCTGTTAAAAAAGGATTTTAGTTCAGAATTATCATTTACAGAATCATTTGAAAGCCTTGTAATTAAAAAAAAAAGATTTTCTTCGAATCCAATAAGGGTTTTCTCTATTAATAACACTGTGCATGAAATTTACACTTTTTTTTCGTGACAAGGGCACATGGCGTTTTAACATAATTCGAGGACGCTGAATCCAGTGGTGCCCGCGGTTTTTTCAGATTGGCTCTGGTTTTCGAGATATACCGTTATTTCGAAAATGGAGGAGGTTGCACAACATATATTCGCGTAACTCAAAAACGGTTTAGTTTATTGAAATTACTAAAAAAATCGAAATTCCGCAATAAAATTTACTTTAAGAACGCTAAAACTCTTTTTCTAATATGAGTAGTCGTTATTGAAACATAATTTTTTTTTTGAAAAAATAATTAATTTTTTTATCAAAATTTCGAAATTTTTGTTTTTTAAAAATTCATAAAAAATTAAAAACTGCAGCTAGGCTTCTAAGTTTTTGCAGACTTATAAAAAACGAAGCTAAAAACAAAACAAGTCATAAATGATTAAAATCTGTTTGCAACTTTTAATTTTATTCACAAAAGTCGACAAATTTTACTTAATTTAAGAATTTCATAAAACGCAATATTTGTATGGGAGCCCCCTAAGGGATGGTGATAAAGGGAAACTATAATTTGAGAAAATGTTAAGAAAAAAAAAACTAATGGAGGCCAGTCATACATTTTATCATCCTAGGGGCAACTCCTGGGCATTGATGGGACTTTTTCTTCAATGTATTTCTAGTCTGCATTGAACATTTTGTATAGAAGCCCCCTTAAGGAATGGAGATAGCGGGTGGGTATGTTAGAAATAAATGATTGAGATGAAAAATAAAGTGGGGTTGGTCATACATTTGATCCATCTAGGGGCATCCTAGGCGCTGCAGGGGCCAAATTTAAGGCTAGGGTTCTACGCATATAAAAAACAAAGTTCCAAATAAAATAAGCTATAAGTGATTAAAGTCTGTCTACAACTTTTAATTTTTTCATAATAGATGAAATAAATTCACACAAAATTTTGTTAGATGGAAATATGCAAACATATTTGACGTTGTCAGTTTATATTAAATTATTTCATTCGAAAAGTTTTTCAATTACATAACTTTAATAACTTGGGGAAAGTTGAAGATAACTTCAGATATATTATTTTTCATTAAACATAGTTAATTTTTGTAGTATTTCTGTACTTATATAATTTCGTATATCATTTTCGTTAGTCATTAAAATGTTTGATTTTAAAATAATTTTTTACATAGTTTTATAGGTGATTTTAAATATAAAATTTAATTTCTAAATTGTTTGCAATGGCAAATACGTATACTTATTAATTATAATTAAATATTAACTAGAAGACCCGTGCGAATATTTCGCACCGTTAGTTGTCATTTTTGTAACATAAAATGAAAATAATTAATAGAAATTTTAGTAACTTCCATACATTTTATTAAAAGTATAAAAATATTAGAAATCATAATATATATCATTCATATTTACATAAATACATATGTTTAAATACTTTTATAATACTTCTTTGAATACAATGTTAGAGGTAATGACATGATCATCGTTAACTTTTTGCCCGTACAAATCCTTAATACAAACAAAAATATATTTCTAATTATTTTTCGTCATTAGTGTTAGAAATATGCTTTAAAATGAGATATCATTCATTAAATTTGATGCGGTGGTATGGGAGATATTTGCAACCGACAAAAAAAAGTGCTTTAGAAATAATATATATGATTATACGTAATTTATAACAAATATATATAATTATATAATTTTAGACTCCAAATAAATTATATTCTTCATATATATTGAAGAAAAGGTTCCACAACTGCCTAGGAGTCACTCCTAGTGGGATAAAATGTATGACTGACCTCCATTAGTTTTTTGTTTTTAACATTTTCTCAAATTATACTTTCCCTTTATCACCATCCCTTAGGGGGCTCCCATACAAATATTGCGTTTTATGAAATTCTTAAATTAATTAAAATTTGTCGACTTTTGTGAATAAAATCAAAAGTTGCAAACAGATTTTAATCATTTATGACTTGTTTTGTTTGTAGCTTCGTTTTTTATAAGTCTGCAAAAAATTAGAAGCCTAGCTGCATTTTTTAATTTTTTATGAATTTTTAAAAAACAAAAATTTCGAAATTTTGATAAAAAAATTAATTTTGTCACAAATGTGACAGCAGCCGTACTTATAATGAGTTCTTATGTGAATCATACTTAAGTAAGTGGTGAAGGTTACCATATGGTCGGGCTTGACCGACTATACTTTTCTAATTTTTATACCCTCCACCACAATTAGTTGTGAAGAGGGTACATTAAGTTTGTCATTCCGTGTGAAACTTTTTTATTATTCATCTCAGACCCCATAAAGTATATATATTCTGGGTCCTTGAGTAATTCTAAGTCGATTTAGCCTTGTCCGTCTGTCTGTCCGTCTGTCCGTCTGTTGAAAACACGCTCACTTTCGAACAACTCAAAAGAAATGAACAAACTTGGTGCCAAATTGTTGGTAGTTATCCTAAGCAGTTCAGTAGGACCAGAGCTATGAATCAAAATGTGGAACCACCACCTAAAAAAATTGATAATTTTGTTACAAAAAATAACATAAATGCTGGAACAAGGCACGGAATGAGATAAGATTTTGCAAAAATTTGTTTTATTTGACTGGAAATCACGCTGTTAAATTTCGTGATGATCCGTCTATAATTTACCCTAAGCCCCATATAAACAATTCTCCCGGAAAACAGTTTAGTACGCCTAAAACCGTAAAAAATAACGCTAGCGTAACAAAATTTGGTACGTCACAGTTTTTTAGGACTAGAAATAACACCGTGAAATTTCGTGATGATCGGTCCATAACTTACCCTACTACCGGAAAACAGTTTAGTACGCCTAAAAAAGTAAAAAATAATGCAATCATAACAAATTTTGGCTCGTCACAGTTTTATAGGATTGTAAATGATACTGTGAAGTTTCGTGAAGATCGGTACATAATTTACCCTAGGCCCCATAGAAACCCTACTCCCGGAAAACAGTTTAGTCGCCTAAAACCATAATTAATAACAAATCGTCACAGTTTAAGATACTAATAACATCATACAGATATTACTCCTTAAACATTCGAACTGTCGGTGGAGGGTATCAAAGATTCGGCACAGCCGAATATAGCACTCTAACTTGTTTTATTTTGTGTTTTTAAAACATTTATTTCAATATGACCAAATCTTTATATATTTAAAGAAGACTTAATAATCTTTCAGAAAAGTAAAGTTTTTAGGCGCAGTATACATTATTTTCTTAAATATGGAGTTTAAAATGTGGATTTGTTCAAAAATTAATAGTGTTTAGGGCTCGTACATACCCCTTTAGCAAATGTTTACCAAAAATAAAACAGCTAGAACTTAATTTTACTACAAATACACACGAACTTATTAATCAATTAAGTTCTACAAAAAATATCTGCTTAAAATAAGTGCCATAATTTATTAATATCCTAATTCACTTAATTAGATCCCTAATGGAGTTAATTAATACAATTATTGCAATCCAATTTATTTAATGTTTAACTTTTTAGTTTTTACACTATTGCCTCAAAAAAAATTATAAAAAAAAAACGTTTTTATTAGTCGCCTGACATGGCAAATGTCTGCTAATCAGGCGACTGACTGTCATATACAAATTGAATTGCTATTTTGCAATAAAATATTTAATAAATTTGTATGACCAGAATCAGTTGGCTTTGAATTTTTCTATTTTTAATTATAAATATTTGTGGAAAAAATTAGTTAAAGTTTCATCTGATTTCTATTCGATTGAAAGATTACAAAACGTATGTTAATTAAGCAGATGACTTTTGATTTCTGCTTGTGACTTGAAAAATGTGCATTTGATTGTTTGTCAATATTTGCCAAAGAAATATTATTTGTCTATAAATAAATTCTACTAATTAGTGCATATTTTTTTTTATTTAAATATAAATTTATACAAATAGGCATACAAAATGTACTAAGTAAAAAAGCTATTGCCTGATATTATTTTATAGATATCTATGCAGAAAAATTTTTATTTATCTAGTTAAATTAATTTCATAAACTAAAAAAAATTATAAGGGTTTTAAAATATTCCAAAAAAAAAATTTAATTTATTAAAGTTTGTGTAAGCCTTTTAAATTTTCTATGAAAATGTTACCTAATAAAGGTTTGTTAAATTTAACAATCGTTTATGAGTTCGGAGATTAAACTTTGGTCTTTGACTGTATATTTCCTTTCTACTTTTAAAAGTTTGGTGTTATTAAGTTAAGTTACCCAAATTGCTTTATAAAGAATTCGCTTTTGTAGGTAAGAAGATAAAATTTAAACAAAACAAGAAAATTGATTGATTCATTTTCTTAAAAAAGGTGAACTAAGTCATATCAGGAAACTGCGCATGTGGATTTAAAGTTTGCGAAAATTCCCGAAACTTTGAATCGCTTATGACTTTGTTTAAGTTTTTTTTTGCCAATTTTATTTATTTATCCCTTAATCATTATAATATTGCCGTTCAAGCAAAATATTTTTGTAGAACATTTAATCCCTGCCCTCCCCCTTCCTAAAGATGCTGTTTCCGATTTGTAAGAGTAGAGTCGAAACTTACCGTTATATCGAAAAGTTAGAGGGTAAATATGTTAAACAAAAATATTTTCCGTATTTATTTTCTACAAAGTTGGTAATAGGGTTACCTCAGACGTAAAGAACGCATAGTTTCATATACCGATGGGCTGCACGAAAAGGAAGAAACTTTAGCCCCCCCCCCCCCCCCTAAAGTAAAATTTCGACGTGTTCCTTCAAAACGCCGATTAAAATACATATTTTTTGTTCTCCTCTTCAGAATCAATCAGAACCCGGTTACCCTGGAAAAACTGTTATTTTTGTTCGTTGTTCGATTGTACAGTTATTCTTTATTAATACGCCAAATCTTCTTCACAAAGTGATGAAAAAACCAACAAAAAATTTAATAATAATTAAAAAAGTTATGAAGAATTCAAACCATATAGATCATTCTGTGCCACCCTGTATAAGCATCGATTCAAACTTGAGTCAAATGCAATAAAAAACGCACAACAATTATTTCATAAAAACTTAATTTGCTCAATTTTAATCAAACTTTGAATGTATGCTTGCAAAAGATATAGTTTTTTTTCATGATGATAATTCCTTTTCCTCTTATAAGCACAGTATATGCATATTTTATATATGAATTTCTAGTTTAAGTCTGGGTCCACACTATGAAAGTCTGAGTTTATTAGTATGCTACTATCATATTCTCTTCCCCTCTCATCAATAAACTCAGACTTTCTGCTAGACTAAAAGCACAAAAAACGTGCAATTTATGAAATGCTAATAAGCAATAAATACTGCACTGAGGTGTTGGGTATAATATGGTCGGGGTTGACTGACTATACTTTCATACTTGTTTATTTTATTTTTATTTTCTACAGCTTTCCACGTTCAAGCATATGAAAAAACTCTTTATGTTGTTGTTGTTCTTAACTTTGCATAAAACTATTTTACTTTTATTCATTTACATTAGTTTTGCTTAAACGTATGTGGAAGTTTACATGTTACTAACGCCTAGGAGTTAAAATATTGCAACTTTTTTAATGAATACTGTGTACTTTTGCGAAAAAATTTCTTTCTAGTATGTTACATAGTTTTTGTTAAAAGCCGACATATGCTGAAGGCGTAAAAGGGATATAAAGACAGGCCTTACCTATTAATATATCTGTGGCTTGGTGCTAAAAGGGTCAATGTCAATATTTTTCTGTTTTGAGTTAATCGTTGCATTAGGTGTTCTCTCTTAACAACTTTTTTTTTCCTTTTTTTTTTGATGAAACAGCCAATGTTTTTAGCCCAGAAAAGCTTCATAAGGGGTTTGCTAGCAAATTTCAGTAAGAACTCTTCTATAAAAACAATTTAATTTAAATTTTCTCAAAAGTAAATATTTTGACATTGGCCCTTTTAGCACCAAGCCACAGATACATAATGAAATAAAGATACAAAGATGATACAACTAGGATAAAATAAAAAATCTTATGGCTAAGTAAATCTTTAAAAAATCGTGAGAGCGAATTTTGTTTAATTCATAATAGATTTTTTCAACACTATTATACATTTTAACGGCCAATTTTCCCAAGTTTAGTTATAATTAACTATCAGTTATAGATGTCAAAACATATTTATAACTGAAAGTTAAAGTAATAGTTACTTTTAATTGAACTAATTAGCCGCAAATTTATTAAAGTTTTTGACATGTCGTTATACTTAGATTATACACTGATAGAAAAATGTATGTTCATCAGAATTGTGACATCAATGTTACTACAAATTGCATCAATGATGCAAAAAGTAACATCAATCCAATGACTAACGTCTTCGTACAATTTTGTCATTTTGTACGTGTCATCTTTTTAATGACTATAGTGCCATCAATTCGATGCCACATTTTGTATATTATAATTAAAGTATTATAAGAAGCAAAAATAACTATATTCTATGTTTTGAGGACATGATCGTAATTTCTGTGATGCCGATGTGTCATCCTATTGATGACATAATTTAATTTTGACCCTGATGAAACTTTGGCCAAGTGATGTTAAGGTTGACATCACCATGATGAAAAGTGTCATGGGGTCAAAAACGAAGACACTTGTCATAGTACTGATGTCAAAATACATCAGCGTTATGACGCCTTTTCTATCAGTGTATTTTATTTAAAACTATTGAATGCAGCCATCCTAACCCCATATGGAGATCAGCACCTATCTCGAAAAGAACCAAGATAAACATATTTAACTCCCGCATCAAATCATCTCTTTTCTATAGATGTGAATCGTGGAATTCAGCGCAAAAAGGTGTTATCTCGCTACAGGTTTTCATAAATCGTTGCCTGCGCAGAATTTTAAAAATATTCTGGCCAGTTACGGTATCCAATGAAAGGCTATGGGTCCAAACCTTACAAATCCCCGTAAATGTCGAGATCCGCAAAAGGAAATGGCGCTGGCTAGGGCATACACTATGAAAACCCGTAGACGATATCACAAGACAAGCTATTGAACGCAATCCGCAAGGAAGCCGCGGAAAAGGAAGACCTTAACACACCTGGCGCCGTCAAGTCGAAATTGAAGCGGCTAAACAAGACAAGAGCTGGAACGAAATAAAAACCCTTGCATCGAACAAATCAGAATGGAATCATTTTGTTATGACCCAATGCGCCTTATAGGAACTATATTGAATGCAGCACCATCCCTGAACATTCATTCAAAACTATGAACAAGCTGATCTAAAATGCAACAGGTTTCGCGGCCCATAAAACTAATACGTTTTAATTAACTTAAATAAATAAATATACTTATTTTAGTTTTGCTCTTAAATTATTTTGTGCATGAATTCATTTATTGCAATTGCATTGTATCATGTCGTCTTGAGTTTTCATCCGACATGCAAATTATATCGACTTTATTACATTTTAATTTACACGTTCCAAGTGCTGTCTAGATGTCTTAAAAGCTGTCATATACACTCCCTTATCATTTAAAATTCTTAATTTGGCTTGTAAAATATTATTCCTGCAATTATTTGGTTGCGTATCATCTATAAAATATTTAAAATTGCATTTTTGTTTGCATTGGTGTTTAAACATAAAATGATTGAATTATTGTGTTTGAACTTTTCTTGAAGCTTTCGTATCGGGTGATTTTTTAAGAGCGATAGAAAGTTTTAGAAAAAACATAAAATTCAGAAAAATGCATGAAATCTTTATTTGAATCGATAGTATGGTCCATATAATTTAATGTTTGAAGATTATTTCATTCAAATGTTGACCGTGACTGCGCCTCAAATGGTCCATCCGCTTAGTCCAATTTTGGCATACTCTTTCCAACATTTCGGCCGGTATCTCATGGATAAATGCTTCAATGTTGTCTTCCAATGCGTCAATTGAAGCGGGCATGTGTGTATAGACATGAGCTTAAACATAGCTCCACAAAAAATTGTCTAAAGGCGTTAAATCCCACGTGAAATTAAATGTTCACCGAACATTAAGCGTGCTGTGTGGCATGTGACACCATCTTGTTGAAACCACATGTCATGCAAGTCAAACTCTTGCATTTTGGGCAAAAAAAAAGTTGGATATCACCTCACGGTAGCGTTCACCATTCACAGTTACGTTATGATTCGCATCATCTTTGAAGAAGTACGGTCCAATGATTCCTCCAGCCCATAAACCGCACCAAACTGTGACTTTTTCTGGATGCATTGGTAGCTCTTGTAATGCTTCTGGCTGATCTTCACTCCAAAATCGACAATTCTGCTTATTAACGTACCCATTGAGCAAAAAATGAGCTTCGTCACTGAAAATAAGAAGCGCGCGATGAACTTTCTTAACAGAGCAAGTATTTTGATAATAAAATTCAATAATTTGCAAGCGTTGTTCGTTTGTGACGATTCATGGTTAAATTATAGACCAAACTGAAGATGTTTGACAGTGAAACAAAACACGAAACGTGCGTCAGCTGTTTTAACCAGTGTTGCCAAAAAGATAGTAGCTAAAAAATCACCCATTACAATAAGCGAGAAGGAAATAGTGTAATGTTAAAAAAATTAGGAAAAACAAAGAACTGTAAAAAATATTTTTGACAGATAAAAGACCTACTTATATAGCTTCTAGAGTATACAATTATTTGACTTAAGGTGTTGTTCGCTTAATCAACTGATAAATTACTATCCATATATTTAAATGATTTGTTAATCACTTCAAATCGACATGATTAAAACATAATTTTTTCATTTATCACAAAGAATCCTCTGAACGTACCTCAAATGCAGCATCGGCTATAATTTATTAAAATTTAATTAAATTTGCACCAGAAAACAAATTTATACTATCAATTAAACGCTTAAATCACTTGATTAAATTTTTAATAAAAACTGATTTTATTTTTGATTAATGCTTTAATTGGTAAACAATTTTGGAGAATTTTTTCTGTGTACCCTTCAAGTGTACTCTGATATGTACTATATTTATTTAAGTATTTCTTTTCATTTTTAATGCTTTAAAGAAATAACATTTTTTTGTTGTCTTTTATTTATTAATCAACTGTAAACTTAATCATCTCAAGTGTAATGTGATTGGCTTTGATTAACAAAATAATTTACTTAAACGCGTTTAAAATTCTAAGTGTGAACATACTAAGGGTTAGATCAATATTGTTAAATTACAAACGGCCTTTGAAAAGGCAGAATTAGTTATTTCATGGAAATAAATTTTTTCTGGGAAACCATAACTCGCCCCATTTAAATTAAATATTTTAAAAATATGATCTCAAATGCATAAATTTGATTTGGAATCCACAATTTTTTTTCAGTTCTGTCACAAAATTTAACTTAAATCTTAAACGATGTGAGTAAGGAGTGCATGCGCATTCATCAAGATTTAATAAAAATGCAAACAATTTGGAAACATAAGAAAAGTTGACCTTTGTTAGATTCTATTACGTATTTGGGAAAATTCCCAAAAACATAATACAAGGTGGCGCAAAAGATGTCCCCGATGTTCTTTGATTGTAATATTTTTGGCCTGTTGGAATTACATGCTCTCCACTCCCAATTCGTTCGGTTGTGGTTGGAAAAAGTTATTGAGCACGGCTCTGTAGCGTTCAAAGTTCTAAGTAGTTGTTTGGGCTGCAGCGTTTTCTAAAAACTAAGACCCGATGACGTTTCCAGCGTTAAGACCACACTGTACAGTAACTTTGAGCGGGCGCAAAACCTCTTGGTGTGTTACAAGATAATTTTCGGTGCCCCATAAGCTATAATTCTGCTTACTCACGCATTCAGAAATATGAAAATGTGCCGCGTTGCTCGTAATGATTTTCGATGAAGAGTTTTGCAAAATAATGTCTGCAATTATTTCTCATTATTGAGATCTCATTGATGTGTATTTTGTATCGTTCTACTTCAAAAATGTCAAAGCAAAACTGCCATTTACAAAAATTATAGCATCTTCCAACATGACTTTTACGCCACCTTGTAGTTACTTACCTCAGTACTACTTATACTGTTTTCTTTATAACGATGACGTTACAAGGTACAGAATGTATAATATATACAACAACAACAATAACATAAACATGAATAAAGCCTCGAGCTTGTCTATTCATTTAAGCAATTACAAACATTGCAAACAAACAAAAGCAAGTAAGTTAAAATTCAATAACTTTAATTGTTTATCGGCATTTGATTGATATTCATAAAAAAGAAAAAAAAAAATAAGTAACCCACTGGCAAGAAGGAGTGCTGGGGCTGTAAATAAATAACCTTCAATTTATTTAAACAACTGTTCTACAAAACACCAACCAATACAGACAATCAAAACGTGTCGAATACAAACACAACAAACTGTTTCCGTTTTCTTTAAGAAAAAAACTTTTTGTTTTAAACAATTTCCTATGCCGCGCTATTTTTTTATTTTCTCTTTCAAAAAATAGTTCCTTTATAATGCAAACTTGTTGCTTAGTTTAAGTCTTTACGAGTTGCGGGTGTAGGAAGAAGTGAATATGTGTAGCTGTGTGTGTTGTCTTGTGATTCGTATGTGTGCTTGCTTATTTTTTACATGTTATGTTTCACATCACTAGTCTGGCATGTAGTACACCCTACTCCATCTTGGGTAGTACGCGTTTGCGCTGATGTTTGTAACGTTTAAAAATATTGGTGTTCTACAAACTTTTTAAGAAACTTATTTGGTCAGAATCACTTTCAATCTTAACATGTCCGTCAATCCAATGGTTCTGTGTCCATGCAATTTTCCTAGTTAACTACATACAGTTCGCAATTTTTTTATTATTTTATAATAAACTAGCATTTAACCCTTTATTTCATTAGCGTTGCCCTTTCTTTCGTGGACATATTTACATACATACAAAAGTTTATGTTTCTATGTTTTAACAAAAAGGTACCACATTTATCATTCTATAGGTGCTCATTCATTGAGGGCCCTGCACTATAATTTTATGTTTCTTAGTTTAATATTATAGAAAATTCAAGAAATTTAATTTCCCGCATTTCTCTTAATTGAACCCTTTTTCCGCCATTAAAGGATTAAAAATTTCAATATTGTAGTAGGAGCCCATAATTTAATACGTACATGTCAATGAATGGAGAAAAATGTTTTGTAAAAAGTAAAAAAATAGGTAGCAATTTCGAAAAAGTACCAAATTAATATCTGTATTTTTTTGATAAGTTATGAATCAAGGCGAATTCATACAAGGTGGTATTTTTTTTTTCAAAACCTTTAAAACACTGTAAAATATTCAACATTTTTAATTTTTTCGAATTAATTCTATGAGCTTAATTTCAGTTGTGTATTTTATAAAGCTTTTTTGTAATAGTTCTATTCCTTAAATTTTTCAGAAATAATATAATATAATATAAAGTAACCTTCGGAGGGAAAAATTCCCAGTTTCTACACTGTAAAATATTTAAACGTTGTGTCAAAAATAATACAACACTGTAGTAAACAATTCAAACATATTTTTCATTTTGTTTTTAATTTTAAATTGTGTGTTTTGAAATTTAATAATTTATAAATTTTAAATTTCATATTTTTAAGCGAAAATTACAATTTTGACACATGGCTAGTTATCAGCTGTTGCTTACGTAGCAAGATAATTTTACCTTGTTATGAATGTGATATAATTTTAAATTTAATGTTTATTGGTTTAAAAGATAGATGGGGTGGCAAAAAAGTTCCGAAATAATGGTTTTACCCGTTTACTCTCCAAAAGGGCCGAATTTAAAAAAAGTACCAGGCACCTGCCCGCTTATATTTTTAAAGAACAACGATAAGTATTAGATTTATTTTGTATCTATTATAGTTTAGGAGATATGAGGTTAGAGAATTTTCAGGTTTTAGCCTTTTTTAGCCCGCAATTCTAATTTCCGAAAATACCTTCTTAATGGATCGATTTGGCGAGAGATCATCCAGCGTTCCAAATTTTAACTTTTGAGCTTCGGGCGTGATATATCATCATACAGCCTAAACGTTACAATTTTCTATACATACATATCGCACTTGATCAACAAGAGCTTTTTAACTAAACATTTTTTAAAATTTCACTTTTTGCAAGAAATCAACTACAGTACTTTTCGCTTATAGTCCATTCCGCTTAAAGGCCAAAAACGGATTAAAGCCAAAACTGTCATATTCACATGCAGATTTTTTCGAATTTCATACAAATTATTTGTTCTAAGGTCCATTTCGCTTGTAGTCCATTTTCGTTTAAAAGACACATTTTCTTAGCATGCGTATATAATTCTTCATGCAAAAATGGTCGCTTATAGTCCACTCTGTTTTTTATATATTTTTAATCAACTGGCAACATGTTTTAATTTACCTTTCTGGCAATTACAGCACACGCTCGGAAATTCGATCCACTTTGTTTTTAGGGCGATTCGAGTTTCCGAATTATTCGAATTTCTGGACGGTTTTTTTTTTTACAAAAATTTAGATAAATTTGACCATAAAGATATACAAAACTATACTTTTTTTTAATTTTAGTTTATTTAACATAAAAACTATAAAAAACTTAACGAAATATAACAAATAACAATTCAGTTCAGTTGACTTTATTTAGTATGTGTAATACAAACACCAACAAAACTGAGTTTTAAACTCTAACAACATCAAGTTGATTCTGAGAGTTCGAATTTCTGAGCGTTTACTGTCTTATAAATGCCAAATTTCGCAATTTATATTTCATGACATGGTGTCTTCGTATGACAATTTTTTGTTAAATAAACGTCCAACTTCATAAAAAAAACGCTAATAAAAATATAACAGTATTTTTTTTTTTTTGGGTGCTGATAATTCTTATTATTTATTTATTTATTTATTATGTTGTGTTTGATTTCGTCATCCAAAGAATTAAAATGAATCTCATACGCATTTGTTTTTATTGAAATCTTTTAAAGCATTTGAATTAAATAATTAAAAAGATTTTTGTTTTAACTATTTATTTAAAATAAGTCAATATTTGGTTATGTTTTAAATAAACTTTTCTTTGGTTTAAAAATAGTAAATTTATTGAAGAAAATAATATTTTTATAGTCCAAAATGTATCAATATTTATCAGCTGTAAAAATTTCAACGCATTTTGATTACTCTTTCATCTCGAAAAAAACATTTGACGCCATTTTCGTGATAGTGTAGTGACTACCTTTATATTAAGAAAAAGGTATTATTTTGAGTTAATACAAAAATTTAAATAAAAATGTTTTTATAAAAAAGGTATTATTTTGATTTGAGCCGTTATTTAATTTAAAATAATTAAATTGTTTTAATTAAATTTGGTTGGATTTTGTGTTGACTTTATTAAAATTTCAATTAAGGCGCCACAACTCAAAATAATATAAAAAATATATCGAGAAGTTTAAGCAAAATGGTATTAACTCAAAAAATAGATTTTTTTTGCAATAATTTAAAAGAAAAACGATGCAAATTTATTTTCAAATGGAATTCGCTTACTATGAAATATTCGGATTTTCAAATTCTTTTAAAATCTAACCACGAACAGTTTTTTACCTCTACTGAAGCTTTAAAAATTTTGAGTTAATACCCTCTTGTTGATCAAGTGCGATATATAGAATATTAAAATATAATTATAAATACCCAAGCACTTAGAAAACATATTAAAAATAAGCGCGCATTAATGCGCTACCCAGTTAGACGTGTAGGATTTTACAAGATCGGTTTAGCCGATTAAAATTTCTAAGTTGTTGTTTTAGTTGTTGATTTTCTAAGAAAAACAAATAAAAATAAAAAGTGGGTGTGTTTTCCACATGTGCCTCCAATATTTTTTTTTACTCTCTGAGTAAAAGAGGAAATTTATTTTTATTAGTTGAATTCATGATCTCAGGAAAAATTTTAGCGCTCGTTTTATTTTATTTCTTTTAGATTGTGCCGGCGACAATTTTCTTTTCTTTATGTTTCGCTTTTATGTTGTCTGTTTTTTCCTTTTATTGCCATTTTTTTGCTACAATTCCATTGTTTTGACGTTGGTTTTGTTTGTGTTTAATTTAGTCGACTTTAATTGAAATATTTTGTAAATATATAATTTTAAATGTAAATCAATGCCGTCAAGAAGAATTATAAAGGAATGAATTGTTTTGTTATTTCAAAAGCAGTAACATTTTAATTGAACAAAAATTTTTTATATCAAAAGTGATATTGCCTGTCAGTGCAACCACCCAAAAAGTCATCAGATACCCCTTTTTTAAATAAGTGTCCATATTCTGGCTCCTTGGAAGATCTAGTAGCGTTCAATAAAGTAATATAATCAAAGCAATACTTTGATAATAGGCTGGCAAGTGCACGGCTTAAAAAAACTTAAACTAGCAACATGCTTTTGCAAGTTGTTTTTGTTTTTTCTTAATGTTATGTTGGAAGAATTCCAATCAATTGTAGTGGGGAATGTCAGAAGAGATAAACTCACTGTTTATTGTTGATGTTTTTGTTTCAACTTTGATATTGTTACAAGTACACGCAGAGAAAAAATATGGTTAGGCATGGTTACGGCAACAACACTATGTTTAATGTAACAATATATCGTTGTCGTACACAAATAATTGTTATTTTTATTTAATATCAACAATATTATAGTTACTGTAAACATATCAATGTTTATCGCAACTATAAATTTGAGTATTGTTGACCGAAAAATAATTATTTTTCTAACAACTTAATTATGATAACTTTCTAAACATATTATATTACTCACAACCATATCATGATATTTAATAGCCATAACATGATAACTATCTAAACATTTATCATATTATGTTAAAAATGCTATCAAACTATTTTTACTCTAATAATATTATGTTAGCGCCATTTGTAAAATAGTTTTGAATCAGTTGTGTCGTTTATTTTATATGTGAGCGGTTAAACAATTTAAAATAATAAAAAAATAAGTTTTAAAAAACTAAAAAAATTAAAGTATTAGAGGAGTTCATTCAGTACTAGTGATGTAATAGTGCAAATGAAAATATAGTAGTTTTTTGTAAAATCCAACAACAAAACACACAGAGATTTCGTTATATTTTATAAAAGTGCTACAATATTAAATATCGTAGCAACATTTTTGCAGTTGCTCTTTTGCAAGCCATATATTGAACTCCGCTATTTGATTAACATTGAGAAAAATTGTGAAAAGCTACAAAATAAAAAAATCGATGCAAAAAAATTTTAATTTATTTTGTATTTTTATGACAGCTATGAAAGGTGCTGTATCATAATATGATTGCTTCTAAATTTATTATGATTAACATGGTGATAATATGATTACTTCTTAGCTTATTATGATTAACAGAACAATAATATGATTAAGGGAAAAATATTATGATGTAATAGTACGAGTGTATTTAGTCAATATGATTCAATAATAATCTTAATATGGTGACTACAATCATGAATCTTAACATAATATGTTGCTCTTAGAATATGTTTGCCACAACCATGTTTTTTCTTTGCGTGTAGAACTGTTGCTTTTAATTCTTAGACGGCATTTACATCAATGCAATTAACGCCGAGTTTTTTTTCTATTTTCTTTTAAAGTAGTTTCTACGAAACTCTTTTCACATTTATATTTACATTTTTTCAAGCATTTTTTCAACTTTTTCAACCCCGTTTTCTTCCCTACACCTCTTGCTAACAAACAAGAAGTTGCAAGCGAAAGTTGCGGCAAGTTGCGGCGTTAATTGCATAATGTAAATATGGTCTTATTCGCTTAACAGTTTTATTTGGTTTAATATCGTTAGTTTTTCTAAAATCTTTTTGGATGAAGTTTCCTGACGATCTGGCCTAAGCAACCAGTGAAATGCGTATAGGAATAGCTTATCCCATTAATCGTGAAATGCTTGCAGTATAATTTTTGAAATATGATTTAAACAGAGAGCCGTAAATAGGATGGTTTGACGAAAGATAAGCAAAGTGTAACATTGTTGTTTTTGTAGTCTGAAAATAATCAAAGATTTTCTTAAGACTTGCATATTACGGCCCTACCTTAACAAAAATGGTACGCGTTTTCTAGTTTTTGAATAGAGCGGCCTGAAGGCTTTGAAATTTAAAAAAAAAACCTATTTTGACAGCTCGTTTACTAGTGAAGTTTGCCGCTATTGTCAATTAATAATGGCAATTTAGCTATTTTTTGGTCAATCTAGCGTTTTTATTATCTCTATTTTTATTTATAATTTGTGGGTTTTATTAAACAAGAAATTTATCACTACTGTTCGTGACACAACGTTGACGCTTTTGCTTTGGTATGTCATATCAGCGTAAAAGCTAAGCGAACGAAAACGTTCCGCCTTCAGCTCTTGTTAAGGTACGGCTGTTAAACACTCCAAGATTAAAAAACGAAATTGTCAGAAAATGTAATGTTTTATTCAGATTTTGTAGACTGAAAAAAAATCGTCACCTTTTAGAAAAAAGTCAGCAATAATAACATTGACTATATTATTGTTATATATGTTATATAATATGGCTACTTTTGTCCAAATTTAGGAAAAGGTTGACCATATTAAGATTCATTTTGAACAAAATATTGACCATTATTAAGGCTAATACTAACCAAAATATGGTTAATTTTGTACAAGTTATGCTTTATTTTGACCATATTATGATATATTTCGGGCAAATTATTGATAATTTTAACCATAGTATGGTCATATTTAACCATAATATGGTAACTTGCAAAGATAAACTTTGTTAAAATCCAACCAAAGTGTGTTGCTCTTAGAATATGGTTACCTCCAACGATATTTTTTATCTACGTGTATAGACTAGTCTATGATAAAATAGTTTTTTAAAATTTTGATTTTTATATTTTCGAGCCAGAATAAATTATTTTTTATGCTAAATTGAATTTTATTTTTTCGAAAAAAAAAAAAAAATTAAAGTTATTCCTTAAAGAAGTGTACGTGCCCTAGAGGGAAGCGAACTGACACCAAAGTAGTCCCGTGGTAGGGGTTTGGTGGTAGTGACCGGTTCTACTATTAACACTTTCTATGAACAAGACCTATCACTTTTACATGTGGTTGTCATTGGAAGGGGTCAATTGACACCATTTGACCAGTCATACATCTATTCTCAATGGCCGTGTTTAGAGACAGTTATTACAATGTAGTATTATTTCAATACACTGTAGTATTATTTCAATACAATGTTGTATTATTTCAATACAATGTAGTATTATTTCAATACAATGTAGTATTATTTCAATACAATGTAGTATTATTTCAATACAATGTAGTATTATTTCAATAACACAAGTCCTAGAATTAAATTCAAGAACCAAATTGAAGAAAGGCCCAAAAAATGTGTCACACCACCGGTGAAGACTGTACTGTATTTTATTACTTTTTCTACCTTTTTGTTCTTCATAAACCAGTTACATGATTGATTCTTCTTTCACTGGTAATGAGTTTCTTTTCTTTCTTTTTGTACCTGTTCTATTTTTACAACTCCCAGGACCAGTATGTTGGACCAATTTACACAAATTTCCCGCAGGGTGTTAAGGTATGTTTTTTTTTTTTAATTCCCTATGCTAATCCCTGCGAAGCTTGACGCTTGTCTGCAGGAAAGAACCCAGAGTCTCTGGCGGGAATCGAACCCGCAACCCCGGGGTTGATAGACTAGCTCACTACTAGCTAGCTTACCGGAGCACACCCAACAAATTTTTCCAAAAAAATCCAAAAAAAAAAAACATGACCAGTAAATTGATCAAACTTTAGCTTTATTTTTAACAATTTCTATTTTATTTTGTCACAATGGATTATTGGTGTGCAGTAGGGTATTGTCACTTTTTTTTTTGTCTTTCAATTTATTTCAATTTCTCAATATGTATAATGTAATTTAATTGAATAGTGTAAACTTATGCCAACTAAAATATTCAGACAAAAATGACACTACTGGTTAAATTTAGACGAGAAGTAGAGGATGAAGAAAAAACGAGCACGAGAACAAACGAATTTAAATAATTTGTATCAAGTGAATTTTACAACAGAAATAATACGAGAATAGTTGTCAACGTGATTTTTACGTTTTATCATCATTAAAAAAAGAAAAATCACTACAAATGATAAAAAAAAAACAATAATAATAGTTCTTAATAAGAAAATATTATGTTGTCTAAAAATTTATTAAAAAAAAGTTTTCAATTAAATTAAAAACATTAAAACCACTATAAATTGCATTTGAAACAATAATTATGATAAAAATTTTTTAAAAAAATGCGATTAAAATGGCAATTTAAAATACATACTTCAATTCCGTCAGTTTTAAATATATTTTTATTATATTTTAAAACTATTTTTCAACTAAATAAATAAAAATGTTTGTAAACATTTCATTGCACGTGATGCATTTTAATTGTGAATTTGTTAAAAAAAAAAAAATAATTAAAATAAACACTAACAAATAATTAATTATTTTGACTTTTTTGGCAAATTGTCAAACCTTTTTAATCTTATGCCTCATTAAATTAAATCATAAATAGTAAACGGCGACACCTTTAAAAGAAGGTATTCAAACTTTTTATTCAAAACAAAAGAACAGCGTCACAAAACGTATTATTAGGAATTTAATTTTATTTACTGTGGTCGGCACCACAATGATTTAAGAGTACGTCAAATAAATTGGTCACTCGATGTGGAACATTTAAAAAACAGAGTCTTTCATTGTTGGGTGGGAAATTTCCATTTAATTTTTAGTTGTTAAACATATAAGGCACAAAGAAAAAGAAGAAACCACCAAAAAAATATTTTTACACTCTATTTGTGAATTAAACTTACTGGGATGAAAAATTCAGATTTAGATGCGGCAAAGAATCCTTTCTAACGGAGTACTTTTTTGTAGGATAAAAGTACTTACTTTTGTATGCTAGTCAAAAACCTTTATTTTAGATATAACATTTGTGTGTAGACTAGATAAAATTATGAATCAATTTGGAAAATTTTTATTATAAAACAAAGTTTACATATTTAGAAGATTGAAGCAAAATTTAATTATGTATCCTACACGCAGAAAAAAATGGTTAAAGTTGAAGAATTATGTAGCCGCAGTGGCTACGAACAAACCATACAAAGTTTAAATTCCTTGAAACTTAAAATATGGATGAATTTAACAAAATAATCTACATTCATCCATCATCCCACAGCCTGTAGCTAAAAACTTGAAATTTGGACAGGCTGTTGGTCTCTTCCCAAATCGATCCACTAAGACGGGATATTTGAAAATTCGAATGTTTAGCGGGTAAAAAATGTAAGAACGGGTTAATTCGGTAACCTTCAATCTCCAGAACTTAAAGAGACAAAAAAAAAAAAAAAATTAAATACTTAACGTTGCTCTTAAGAAAAATAAGCGGACAGGTGTCTGGTACTTTTTTGAAATTCGTCCCTTTTAGGGAGTTAACAGGTGACCCCTGTGTTTTGGAACTAATCTAAAAAGTATAAATACGAATTTCGTACTTTTTCCAAATTCGAACGTTTAAAAGGCGAATTTTAACTATTTTTGGTACTTTTTTTACAAAACATTTTTCTCCATTCATTAAAATATACATATTAATTTATGGGCTCCCACTACAATTTTGAAATTCTTGATACTTTGATGGGGAGAACAAAAGTACCAGAAAGGGGGAAATACGGGAAATACATTTTTTTTGTTAGTTTTTGTTTTACAGCTGGTACTTTTTTTAATTATAGTTAATATTTTACCTTTAAACATAAAATTCAATATGCAATGTCCTGATTGGATAAGAACCTGTGAGTGAATTTTTTGGTACTTTTTTGTTCTTTAACGGGTATTTTTTGAATGTCCGTTAGTATTGCACCTAGAAACATAAAATTAAACGTGCATGGTCCTGACTGAATGAAAAGTGAAGGGACTGAGAATCTGTAAGAGGGCTTTTGATACTTTTTTGTTCTTTACTTTTTGAATTTTCGTAAGTATTGGACCTAGAAACATTAAATTAAACATGCAAGGTCCTCAGTGAATCATAATCTGTAAGATGTTTCCTTTTGGTACTTTTTTGTCCCTTAACTGGTAATTTTGAATTTTCTTTAGTATTGGACCCGAAAACATAAAAGTGTACATTAGTGGGTCCCAAATTGATTTTATATTGTTTGTTGGGTATGAGTAATAATATCATAAACTGGGTACAAATCTGAAAACCGGTATATCTCAGGAACGCTAAGAGCAGATTCAAAAATATTTGTTTCTAAATTATTTAGAATTAATTGATCTTTCAAACTGCGTTATTAGTTTGTTTAATTTTTATAAAAATTTTAAAAGTTATAAAGCGTTATTTACAAAATTTATGGAAAAATTACGAAAAATTGTAATGTAGGGTACCTTAATGAGCAAATTTGTTGCAAAAACTTATAGTTTCTGCACCCAAAAATAAACCTTGGATATTTATCTTTTAAATTGTTTATTCAATAGTAAAGAAAATCGTGGTTTTTGACAAAGTTATCAAGACAACTCAAAAAAAAGACCGGCAAACCCGATTTTTGGCAAAAACTCGACTTGAGCGACCTCTTCCGAAAAAATCTCAAAATATCTCAAAATTTCTTTACCCTATAATATTTTAAATTATGCAAGAGCACCCAATAAAATCCAAAAAAACGCTGATGTATTTCGACATCAGTACTATGACAAGTGCCTTCGTTTTTGACCCCAAGACATTTTTTAACATTGTGATGTTAGCCTTAAGAGCCCTTGGCAAATTGTCATCAGTTGAAATGGGACGACACATCGCCATCACAGAAATGACGAATCGGAGTAATTTAAACAAAAAATTTTATCAGTGCAATGACTCAGTAACATCAGAGAAAGAACTCATTAGGCTAAATTTAATGACAAACTGTTATTAAATTGAGTCATAGGAAATGACTTAAGTGAAAGTGAGAGAATATTATAACACCAATACCCCGGTTTGCGTCGCTAATTGGGGCCGGAAAAACTCTACGCAAACCAAAACGACGCAAACCGAAGCAGGATTTTCCATAAGCATTTAGAACAGCAAACGGATTTTATTGAAGAAGGGACTAGTTCAAGGTTTCTTTCAATATAAACAGCCTTTTCCCCTGATTTAGAACGCGTCAAATTGTTTTTGTTTTTGTTCTAAGCTTATTTGCTGCAAAATATTCAAATTTAACTTTACTTCAGCAAATGTAATTTGAAACCACTTGCAATCAGCAGACAACCTTCTTATACATATTTGCATTAGACTTCAACGGGAAATAACTGTTTAAGCTTTGTATAAACATTTTTATATTAACGACGCAAATCGAAGCACTAGCGACGCAACTTCGAAGCCATGCGACGCAAAGTGCAACAAAAACGACGCAACTTTGAAGCCATGCGTCGCAAAGTGAAACAAAAACTTCAAAATCACAGAAATTTTTAAAAGACGAAACTTCGAAAACGACGCAAGCCGGGGTATTGGTGTATTTACTTACCCGTTACACATGTTTGTTTCACTTTTGTTGTATTCCGCACTTTGTTTACAAACAAATAACAAAAGACACCAGCAGCATGCCCGATATGGTTTTCGTAATCATTCTACTTTGAAAATTTTTTGTACTTAACTAAATAATTTAAGCAAATATGGGGGATTCACAAGGTGTGTTATCAATTAATATTGTCTTAATAACCTGAAATTTTACAATGGTTTAAAAAAATTACTGTTGTGTCTCATATAAAAATGTCGCAAAATAATAAGACTTTTTATGCTGTGTTTATTGTTTTGTCATAACTACTTAGTAGAAATCTAAATTATTAGGGCGCTTCACAGCACTCATATTTTTCTTTGTTGTTATTTTAGGACCTAGGACTTTATGACTACCTTGTGAATCCCCCAATAGAATATGCGAATTTTTGCTCCTTATTTTACCTTTTAAACATGAAAATAATGTTAGTAATACACAAAATATGACATCGAATTGATGTCACTGTAGTCATAGCATAGATGACGCATAAAATATGATAAAATTTTATGATAAAGTTCGTCATTGGATTGATGTACTTTTACCTCCTTGATGCCATTTGTAATAACATTGATGTCACAATTCTGATGTGAGGCCATAATCAATATGAAGATCATTTTCCATGAGTGTAAGGACGACTTGGGAGTTAATGTTTTCTAAAATTTATTTTCATATGTTTGTCGGGTATTGATGTATTTTTTTTTTAATTACAAAATTGTCCCCTAGAATAAGAATCAGGAACTGCTTGTCAATACCGATTTCTTGGGAATATAATGTGAGCTAATAACACAGGTCAACAAATCGAAAACTATTTACAATATTGAGTAAAATATTTTGTTTTAAGCATTAAAACGTATAAAACCAATTCATGAATTAAAAATCCTACAGCGAGCCAATTGGCAAGCTTTTCACAGTTGTATTTTGTAAACTCATGATCGTCAAACAGTTAATTCATAAATCCAATTTCGATAATATTCCTATTCTCCCACAAACAAATGAAAATGATTCACAACAATTTATTCGACTTGAATGTGAAAGGAAAAAGATATGAATTAACGTCAATAACAATTAAAATTCCCTTTATTATAAGATATTTTCTTTTTTAATGTCTTATTTAAAAAAACAAAAGAAATCAAAGACAGCAAAGAACAAAAAACTAAATTGAAAAACTATTGAGTTAAAACTTATAAAAAATTAAAACTATGCAATTTCCGATATTTTTTTACAGCATCATCGTCATTATATTCTCGATTTCGAATAAAAAAAAAGTAACATAAAAATAAAATAAAAATAAATGAAAAGACAACTAGAATACGGAAAACTATTTAGAAAATGCAAGAAATAAAAATCAAAGAAGATTCGAAATTTAATTGTAATGAAATTTTTACACAAATATTTTCGAAGAGTAAATAATTTTAGTCTTGGAACAGATTTTGAGGAGGCAGCACGGAAATTAAGAAATAAAATAAAAAATATTTAAATAAAACAAATTTCTATTAAAAAAAAAACTGTATAAAATTTAAATTGAAAAAATGTCATAACAGAGTTTTAAAAACTAAAAAGTGCTGAAAATTTTCAAAATAGTTTTTTAATATTTTACCAAAAAGTGTTTCTAACGAACATTCTTTTCAAAAAATAGTTTGATTTATTTTATTAAAAAAAAAAAAAAAATTTAAATAATTTTATATAACATTTTGCTAAAAAACAAAAAAATTATTTTTAAAGATTTTGTTTCAGTTTTTAAACAATATTATATTATTTAAATAAAAACAAACGAATAATGGATTCGGACAAAGTTGTGCGCGCTATGGCGCGTTGGTGGCAGGTAAATTTATTTATTATAATTTCTATTATTTTTTATTTTAAAATTTTAATAAATAACACTGATGCAAATAAAATTATACCAGCCCTATACACTCCTTCTTTTGCACGAGGCATCGTTATTTGCACACACCCCTTTCGTTAGACATTTATAAATTGTATAATTTTTGATACACAATTTTCTTCGATCTTTTTGTTGTTGCAATTTTTCGTTAAATTTACAAAAGCAGCTGTAGAAATCTAAGTATAGATGTTTTTATTTAATAAAAATTAAAGCAAAAAAATATTTATTTGCAAAATATTTTTATCTAAATATGCGAAATTTTATGTCAGGCATTTAAATTACAATGTTTTTGATTTTGGTTTTATTTCTTAAACACTAATTGAACTACGAGTGGTTAAGAAGTCCTATAAAAGAATAAGGAAAAAATCGTAAATTGTAATTTATTGTAAACATTTTTTAAAAAATATTCTCTTCAATAAACTGATTTTTAATTTTTGATGTTAAAAAAAAATCGAAATCTCGGAATATAAAAAATAGATCATAGACCATAACAAGAAACTATTTAGGTACTCCATTTGATTTAAAATGGATTCAATTGAATAATAAACGTAGCTTTCTATCGAAATATAAACAACTTTCTCATACACGCAAAGTTTACTTTGTCAAAGCCTTCTCAGTTTTCTTTTAAACTTTCCTTTACTTCTGCACAGGCAAAGTTCCACACAAGGCGAATTCATTTTTCAGGTGGCGTTGAAAGCACAGCTGTTTTTTTCTTAATTCGAGAGAGAAATGTCAAAAGTTGCTTTTGTTTTTGACATATCGATTACCGAAAGCAACAAAAAAAAATACATTGTTGTGTTTTTGGTGTTGTTACTCGTTGCAGTATCGACACCACCGTTTACATGAATTCGCCTTGGTTCCACATACGTATAAACGACGAACGAAGAAGAAAGTTTTTTTTTTCAAAAAACCACTTTGTGGGTACATCAATGCCTGTACTAGCCCGCATTCTTCTCTCCTTTCTCTCCTACAAACTGAACTATTTAAAAAGTAAAATTTGAGTGTGAAATTGGTGTTACACACAAATCAAGGGTTGGCAATGTAGGTAAAATTGCATTGTTTTATATACTTATATATATATATATTCCTCTAACTGCCACTGGAGCATAGGGCGCTTTTTGGTACTTCATTTTTGATCTACAAAATTTAAAAGTTAAACCAATTGTTTGTTTCATTCAATTATTTTTGCAATTAATCCTAATAAAACTAAGTCGGCTTCCAACTTGCCAAGGTCTGTTGAAATAACAAAAGATCTGTTATCTAATGTTTATGGATGTAGACGGATTCTTAGCCATTCGCTACAGAAAATTCTTCATCAGTTAAATTATTAATCTAAAATAAAATCAGTTTTAATTTAAAATTAAAAATTAAATCAAATAAATTAAACGTTTAATCAAGTAAAAATAACGTTTAATCAAGTGAATTAAACGTTTACTTGGCACTATTAATTTGTTTACTGGCACAAATTAATTTAATTAAGATCAAAAATTTTTAAATTAAAATTTATTTTTATTTTTTTCTGTGTACAAAAGTCGTTTACTTTACCCTGCGGCCACACGTTCAAGTTGTTCTTGATAGTCTTTTACATATACTGCTTGTCAAAATTTACATACATTGAAAGCTGTGACGTAGGCTGCACTCAATTTGTAAGTGCTGGTTCACACAGGTCAAGTTTGACTCTTCAAGTCTTGAGCTTTTAGGAGAGAGGGGTAAAGAGAATGGAAAGGGGTACATACTTGACCGTACCAGTCAGTTTTTATTTTTCTTTTCTTTTTTCATCCGTAATATAATAAAAATCTATAAAGTTGAAGGAAAAGAAAACAAAAATTAATTTTGTGCATGAACGTGAACGCAAGTTCAAAAGAAAATTTAAATAAAACTGTTCAAGTAAACTTGACCTGTGTGAACCAGCACTAAGCAATTTACTTCCGAGATGTCAACAACAACAGAGACAAACTTGTACTCAGCTGTTAAATTGAAAGTAAATTGCCAAACAAATGAAAAGGTGAAATTGAAAGCCATCTCGTGGTCAATTTAAAAAGTGTGAGTGTGTTAGTAAAAAACTGAGAGTGTATTGCAAATTGAAAGGAATTGAAAGGCAAAACTTGATCGTGTGGCCACCAAGTTACAGCAAGCAGGTTATTCAGACAGAGATTCTGGTCAGTGATGTCAACTTTTGGAACGGTCTAAAAAGAGCTTAATTGAAAAAACAGTGCTTAGTGCCGGTTCACACACGTCAAGTTTTGCTCGTCAATTCTTGAGTTTTTAGGAGAGAAGGGAAAAGAGAATGCCATTTCATTTCCTCTCTGTCCTAAAAATTAAGACTTGACGAGTCAAACTTGACGTGTGTGAACCTGCACTTGAGTACATTTTCGTGCATTTTTTTTCATAAAAGCGCAAAAAGGGCTTAAATATATTTTTAAGTAAGTGCCAAAAGTATTAAGCAATTTAAAAAAAATATTGAACATTGGATTATTACACTACGTGACAAAATTTAAACAAAGTCGTGACCAAATGAATGAATCAAAAGTAGAACAGTTTTTGAGATATTCCAAAATAACCGTTATTTGTGTTTTTAAAAAAGATGATGTGACTGAAATGCAAATATCTTCAAAAATTGTAAACGGATTATGTAATTCTTTCTTTTTGGTGAAAGTTTATAAAATTTCTAAAATAACCATTGATTGCTTGTAAAGATTGGTCAAGAAATGACAAAGTTACAGGGGACAAAAGTTCAAGCTTCATTGAAAATTTTATGATTTTGTTCAATTTTGCTCTTTTCAAGTTATTTTTTTTAAACCAATGATTTAAAAATCCTAATGTTTTATTGCATGCGACATTAGATTCTTTTAATATAAACATTTTGCGCCCAACAAGACATAGATTGGTATAAAAATGACAAAGCTACAGATGATTTAGTAAAGTAAAATAATGTTAAGCAATTTTTAATATTTATTGTTACTAACAATTAAGCTTTGTATAATTAATTGTTGCGGGTTAATTCAATTATTCTTCTGTAACTTTGTCATTTTTGCACCGATCTGGTTCCTATTGGGCACAAAATGTTCGTATTGAAATAGGCTAAAATTTTTAATTTTGGATATTTGCATTTCAGTCACAGCATCTTTTTTAAAAACACAAATATCGGTTATTTTGGAATATCTCGAAAACTGTTCTACTTTTGACAATTGTGGCTTCATATTCGGATTCAGCGGACAATTTTACATAAAGATTAGGTGTCAAATTCATTTGGTCAAAAAATTGTCACGTAGTGTTATCATTTTACATTCAATTCAATTAAGTTACTTGTACTACTGAAGTATTCCTCGTGGAAACATAGGGCATCAATAATACATTTGAATTTGGTCTATCATCGAAAATTCGTTCAATTGCATCCAAATATCTATTTATTGCACTCAAATCTCTTTGTAGTGTTCTTTTCCACGTCATCTTAGAGCGACCTAGCCATACGCAACCCTGTGGGTTTCAGTCTTATTCTGTGCTTTCAATCAAATCGCTTTCTGAGAGTATGACCTATAAAACTCAATTTTCTTCTTTTTAACTAGGCCAAAATATACCGTAAATGTTACGTAAGCCTTTATTTATGAACACTTGTATACGTTGAATGATCGCATTTGTAAACAGCCAAGTTTCGCTGGTGCATTTTACGTATGCGTTAATACGTTCTTTGGTTTTGCGTGCGATCTGAGAAGTTCTCCATTTATACCTTTATTATCCAAATTCGCTTTCATTTTGCGTTATCCTGGTGGTTTTCGTTATCCTGTTGGCGACATAAGCGCCAATTCCACCCTTAATTGAAATTACGCAGCCTAGTTAACCAAAATTGTCCACAAATTTAATTTTCTGGCCATTGATAGTGGAGTGATTGACTCGCATTGCATAAGTCATCCTTATGTTTATCTTGAGTCTGATATTTTTTGCGATATTTACCAGATTGTTTACCCTGTCTTACATATCCGAGAGCCTGAGAGAGAGGTGACAGATGCCAGATGCATAGTCCAGATCCTCGAGGTGTCTGAGCAACCCACACGCTATCCGTCTTCTTTCTTTCTCTGCTCTTTCATAATTTTGTGCAAACTAATGCAATCAACAAAGGTGAGAGCGGGTAGCGGGGTGTATAACTACAACGTTAGTGAATAAAGTACTTTTACTTCCCCTGTGGAGGACATGTGCGTTACTATTTTTTCAAATTTGTCATTGCTTAGTAAAAGTTTCAGTTTTTGATCATCCTCATCTTCATTCCATAAATCACTGTCTATATGATATTAAGACTTTTTGTATGTTTCGTTAGAGCTGATTTCGAAGCTTAACTCGGCAGGTACTTTGTAGCTTGAACAACAACGGTTATCTTGTTTTAGACACTAAAAGTCCTTTTAACTTCAGCTTTTTATTATTGATATATTAATATATTTATAGCAAAATTATAAAGTTTATTAAATGATACCAATTGCAAACTTATCCAAAATTTATCCGTTCTCTCGATGTTTCTCTATTCGCACGATTTTGGGACTTTTTATAGCAAAACTATAAAGTTTATTGAATGATACCAATTGCAAACTAATCCAAAACTTATCCGTTTTCTCGATGTTTCTCTATTCGCAGGATTTTAAATTTTGAAGGCAGTTTTCACAACTTGATGTTGCCATAAAAACCAAAAATGTAAACATACCAGAGAAAAAGCAAAAATTGACTCAAATAGCAAAAAGAGCCGTAAATGCTCTTTTTTAATTGAGGGTTAAAATTTTATATCATGTTTTAGGTACTTCAAAAAGGGCTAAAATAGTCTGCATCACTTATTCCGGTTATCTAGGGAGTTGCAGAAAAACTGAGTGTATAGGTCATATAAACTCAAATTAGACGTGACATAACCATAACGAAACTGTACTACGATCACCACTGTATTACCAAAACGACATAAACATACCATACAAACCAATTTAATTTTGGTTTCTACGGTCATCGTTATGGCTGTGGCATTATGGGCTTATCACGTCTAATATGAGCTTTAAACATACTCTATATCACAAAAAAGTTTATTTTGAAACAACTTTGGAACAAGTTTAAAAAGTACAAAAAAATTATTAATTTTGACCCTTTTCCTCTTATTGCTTAAATGAAATAAAAGCACCAAACACACATATAATGACTTTTAGAGCGTTGTAGTAATTTAAATTTCATTGAAATTTAAAATTAAAACATTTTTTATAACCACTTGAATGTTAACAAACTTATATGTACCCTTTCTACCATCGGTGAAGGGTATAAAAATTCCTTCTCAATATTTAAAGAAAAGTTTCGAACTTTGTGTCGCTAGTTTGAAAAGTTAGGCGAGTTTTATGTTAAAATTACAAAGCCACATGACCAAAATTAACGAATTTCAAACTGGCACCATTAATAGAGTGGATAAGATCTTTTGAGCAGCTACGATACTCACCATTACAGATAGGCTACGTTTGAAGCCAATTATTCTGCTAGGTGAGAGAGCATAAATTTCAGTTGGATTCAAAATAGATTCTTTTGTCTTTGAGTCCCTGAGGAGGGATAGTTAATAAGTATCGTACATTTATTGGTTCATTTTTTTTTAAATTAAAAGTGGCAATATTTTAACGTTAAATAGTTCAACTTATCGATAAGAATTTTCCTCTATTATGTACAATTAATAAAAAAAATTAGTTTATTTTTTTCGATTTTTGTATTAACGCAATTGCACATTGAAAGAGTTTAAGCTGTCCAAAAACTACCGATATTGCCTATTTTATGCCACTAAGGGCGAATTATACAAATGTGCTAAGCGGCTTTCGGCTTGTTTAGTAAATGCATATAAAAGTTATCCATTTTCCCAGAAAGAAAGAAATACGGAAAGTTGCTTTATTAAGCCGTTGGAAAAGAGCGATTAATATATCGTGCTTTTAATAACATAAATATATAAATATAAAAATTGTCAAGATAAAATTCTGCAAAGTGAATTTGATATTTCAAAAAATAGACTTTAGATGGTGCAAAGCAGTCAAGAGATCTGGGGGTTCGATAGATAGAAGTCGATAGAAAAAGTTTACGATGTCGAACAAACGATGGCAGAGTTGTATTATGAGCAAAGGGGAAACTCGATGAAAAGTTATTGTTCGTAATAGAAAGTAACTGCTTATAACAGGATTTCTTGTTTTCGATAAAGTATAAAAAACTTCCGTACAAACTACGAAACAAATAGTACGAGCATTTTAATACACAGTACATGTTGTCGTCTCTAGGGTTAAATATGTATTTAAAATTATCGCAAATTGTCACAACCATAAAAACACCACAATTTAAGTTTCATCTATTTTTGCGTATATGGATAAAAGCCAAAAAAAAAAAAAAAACACAAATAAGACCAACAATAACAAAATAAAAAAGATGCGCCCGATTTAAAACTATGCAAAAATAACAAAATTAAACTCGATAAAAATAAATACATTTTAAAAAAATTCTAAATTATCTTAATTAAAATTAAGAAATTTTGAAAAATATTTTAAAATTTTATAAGAAAAATCTTCTTTTTTTAATTTCATTAAAAATGTTAAAAAAAATTCTGAAAATGTTTTAAAGTTTGGCGCCATTTAGTCACTGACGTTAAGATTCTCTTTTTGCATTCTCTTGTTTTTGTTGCTTTTAAGCACGTGCAACAACGAGCCAACAAATTCGTCTAAAACTAATCGTTAGTGGGCACATGATTTTAAGATCTATAATTGTTGTTGATCAAAAATTATTTTCCTCCTAATGTTGTTGTTGTTGTTGTAGTGCATACCTTTGACAGACAGAAAAGTATTTAACCATTAATTGTGTGTATTAGTTGTTATTTAATTTCGTCGATTATTTTCTAAATTAATTTCAAATTTATTTTTAACAAACAAAACAAGCGAACTTGAACTTAACATTGAGAACAAAGTCTAAAATTGCCTTAGACGAAAAAATGTTAAAAGGAATTTCTTTGTGATTTTTGTTTTATTTTTTTGTATAATCTATTTAAAAGAAATAAAAGAAGGAAGTGTATTCACTTTTAACTACATAATAAATAATCCACATAATAAAAGAAATGATGTAAATTAGTTTTGTGTTCTTCTTTGGCAAAATTTTTAGGTTAAACAAACAATTAGTGCACAGTGGTATATGGATTGTTTTAGAAAAGTTTTAACAATACTGAAACTATTAGAGAAACAATGTTGTATATGTATAATAAAGGAAATACGTAATTACCTAAATATTTTCCCGTGCAGATTTAGCTGCCAGTTTCTCATTTAAAGGTGCTTTAATCAGTGGCTTGCGTTCATGTTGTTACGTTTTTATAACAACATTACAATTGTTCAGGGGGTATTTAGCATTTGTACTGCTGTTCGTCATACCTTAAAATACAGTACAAGTACAGAAAAATTGATTCAAGTACGGATCTTCAATCGAAAAATACTTCACTTATCCATATTCAATCCCGAATTCGTACTTGAAATAATACCAAAATGAGATTGATTTAGCTAAAACTAAGATTAAATCAATATTAAAATGCGCTTGATTTAAGTATTATAAAGTTGATTCAATCCCGAATTTGTACTTGAAATAAACCAAGTGAAATTAGAAGGAAAATTTTATTAAGATTTACTTATTTCCCCGTTTTTACTTTAAACACTTAACTGAAATATTAATATTAACACTTAACTGATATATTAACTAAATGAGAAGCAAGAGTTCGCAATTTTTCTTTTTAAATATGAAAATAATGTGTTTTCGTCTTGTTCTGTTTTTTTTGTTGTTTCTACACATAGCAAGCAAATCGTGGTGTTGTTGTAGTGTTTTCAACAAACTTTGATAAATTAAAGGAGACTTAAACGCCCACTTTGCAATTTTACTGTGTTTTTTTTCTGTATTAATAATTCACAAATATAATTTTTTGCGAGTTTACCACTCATGCCCAACAAACAAATAAAAATCAAACCTTTTATGTTTCTTTGTCTTAAAATAAATCAGTGCGGCTCTGACGTGTCCTGCAATGACTTATTCGGGTTCTTTCGATATAGGACTATACCCTGCAATAAATTCCGAAAATCAGTTTTAGAAGTTGTGACATTGATGTAAATATTTGCCACTTTCACTTACAAATGTTGAACTTTCATTGTTGTTTCTTAAAATAACTTGTTAGCTTTCTAATTTTCTGGATCTGTACCTCGTTTCTGTATTTCTCGCATCGTAAAATTTCTTACATGAAGTGTGAAACAAAAAAATTCCATCGTTTCTCGATTTATGAGATAAAAGTGTTTCTGTATTTGAATGCGAAAACAGACACAACAAATTCTGTTTATACTGGAATATTTCCAGTAATTAAGTGTCAAATAAAAGCGAAACGTCAACAAAAGAAATAAATATAATAAAAACGGGGCTGCCAGATTTGACGAGTTATTGTCATTTTGACAACTTTTTGTTCCGAAATTAGCAAAGTGACGATTTAATGATTTTTCTAAAAAAGTGACGAAAGCCAAAACAAAATCAAAAATATTTTATAATTTTGTTGTTACTTTCTATAGAAATTCATATTGAATTTTTAAATTTCAAACACTTCATATTTTGTGGCGTTGAAAATTGAAAAAACAAAATGAATTTCTGTAGAAAGTAACAACAAATTTATAAAATACTTTTGATTTTTTTTTTTTGCTTTCAATGAAATTGTTGGCGTTGCCCCTTCGAAATAAGATAGTTTTAAATATTTTAATATGTTTGTTTATTAGTAAAAATTCAATAATATACTATTTCGGACTACATACGATATAAATATAAAACAACGTTGTCACTATGAATTCTAGGTTTTTCACAAAGCTGATTTAATTAAAAAATTTATCTATTTATCTATATTTATCTATTTTAAATAAGGATGTATGTTTATTTTATTAAGCTTGGCTTCTTTTTGCTTTTGTAAAAATATTGGCCCATAATCATAGTCAAACGCTAAAGTCGGTTCTATTTAAAAACAACTTTAAAATAAAAACATTCTTTTAAATATTTTGCTACTATAGTCGAAACTAAAGTATGTTTTAAATTGAACCGACTTTAACTGGGTGCCACCTCAAATGTAGCAAATTTTTCATACAACATACAACAAAATATAAGCAAGTGGCAACTTTAAGCAGCCGACATTGAAAACTAAAATATAAATAAAATACTGCATATCTTGTACGGTTGAAACACGCAATATGATTTTATGTAGAAAGCAACAACAAAATTACAAAACTTTGTGTAAAACGCTAGGCAATTTTGGCTTATACATATATATTTTGTGTTTCTTTCCATAAAAGTTTTCCTGCAAATCATTAATAATTGCAAAATATCAGCCAACATCTTATAACATAAACATTTTTAACTTTTTGCAAGTACTTTTTTATTTGGCGAAAAACAGCTGATGCTGTTGTTAAATGAGTTAAACACAACTTCAGCTGGTTTTAAAATTAACATCGGGTTTAACGTGTAAAGTATGCTCTTGCTTGTCTATAGTAGATCAAAAGCATATTTTTAATAAAAGTTTACTTTAGAACTCTTAAAGTATGCTTTGTTTATGACTATAGTTATGGGCCATTTATTTTATTTTTTGTTTAATATGATATTTTCTCATGCCTTTGTGTGACGTCTTCAGGGAAAAACAATTTTTAATTGTTTTCGGATTAAAGAAAATAAATAGTTTTATAAAAAATTATCCTTCAGCTTAACAAAAGAAATATAAATTTAAAGAAATTATTAAATACCCATGAACTTTAACTTTGTTTTTGTTTGATTATGTTTTAATAAAAGTTGAAACAAATTTGTTAAAAATTTATTTTAAATTACACGATTTTTAAAACAAAAAAGGAGGATCTTTTATATTTTTTTCTCAGAAAATTGACGATTTTGACACAAATTTATCTGGCAGCGCTGATTAAAACCAAAACAAGAAAAGGCTAAAAAAAATTTTAAATAACAAAATATAACAATGGTTTTTTGTTTATTTTCATCATATAAATTATGCATTCATCATTTATATTCCTTCTATTTTTTATTTATTTAAAAAAATAGTATATAAACATATTTTAAATTGAAAATATCTACATTTTGTTTTTCTCGCCACCAATTTCAAATGCGACTTATTTTGACAGTTCTTGAAAGAAACTTTTCGCAAAACATTATTATAGAAACACTTTTTCTCGCATCCTTCCAATAATTGCTGGAAAATTATTAAAATGACAGATAATTCTCGCCAAGAAAAGATACAGAAACACTTGCGTGAGAAAAACCATTTTTTGTTTCATTTCACACTATTTTTGTTGCAATTCACACGTTTCATGCGGAAAATTGATCTAAATTCCAGCAAGGCATCGATTTTTGAATTGTCTAAATAACATCTCCCTGCGGGAAATTTTTGTCAGATGGTTTAAAATGACTTATCCCTTGACTAATGAACACAGAAATGAATTGTGATAGGTGAAAAAGAACATATTACTTGACTGGTGAAAATGTGTTAAAAGAGTTGTTGATCCAGAAGAAAGGACATTTAAAAAGAACTAGTCGTGTAACTGGATTTGGCTGATACCAATTGGTTCTATTACTTTATATGAAGGGGATCCATCATATTAACATGGTTAACTCGGGACAATATCTGCGACAGGGATAATTCTTGCTTAAAATTAAATGTGTCCCTTTCGGTAATTTCAGCGACCTATTACAAAGTGTCAAAAAGGAGCCAATTAATCTCCCCCGAGGACATCGCCATGGTAAAGTGACAAGCATCATCCATATAAAGTGGTATAGCTAGAACCGGTCCCTACCACTTAAGAACTGTCAACTGACAAGTTACGTGTCAGTTTCCTTTCCCCTAGGAAATGTATAAAAAGTTTAATTAGTTTTAAAATTATTTTAAAAATATTTGTGTTTTCATTATTTCTTTTTCCTTTTTTAGACTGTCAGCCAAGAAGATAATGATCCAAACGCCCGCAATCCAATGCTTTATGATCCGCTCTCGGATGGAGCGACTAAGACATCGAAAAAAATGCAATATTTGGCCGCCTTGATAGGTAAATAACCAATAGATTTTTTCAATAAACAAGCAAAATATATACTTAACAAACGACTTTTACTTTTTCCAGTATGTCTTGGTGCCGTATCAGCTGGTACAGCTTTGGCCTGGACCTCACCTGTACTACCACAAATCAGTGCTCCCGATCCGAGCATTAACACAACAACAACTGGCAATTCAACCGAGACTGATACACCCGAATTACAATTGACACTAAGCCAACGTAAGTTTAATAAAACAAGTAAAAGTGTTATATTCGGCTGTGCCGAAGAGGTTATCAACTCTACCGAAAGTTAAAATATTTCAAATTTTAAAACAGTCGTAAAATTTGTTTAAAACGATTTTAAGAGCTTTTCAGAAGTAAGCTTTATATGGGACATATGCCACATTATGGGCCGATTATCACAAAATTACATGGTGTTATTTTCGGTCATGTAACTAAAGCTAAATGTGACCAAATTTTATCACAATATCGATATTTGCAATGGTTTTAGGCGTATTTAAATGATTTCCAGAGTAGGCTTTATATGGGGCATGGTGTAAATTACGGACCGATCTTCACGAAATATGACAGTACGATTTGTTGTCTTATAAGACTATGGCGGACATTATTCGTTATAGTTAACGGCTTACTAAAATATTTTCAGAGACTGGGCCTATGGAAAATTATGGATCAATCATTTCGAAAATTAGTGGTATGATTTCTACACTAATAGAAAAATGCATCTTCATATTGATGATGCCCAAACATCAGAATTGTCACAGCAATGTTATTTCAAATGGCATCGAAGAAGCAAAAAGTTACATCGTCATAAAATTTTTTCATATTTTACGCGTCATCTTTGCTATAACTACAGTGACATCAATTCGATGCCACACCTTATGTAAGCAAAAATTCCCATTTCCTATTTTTTGAATTATTTAGTTTAATACATAAATTTTTACACTAAATGATTGCGAAGACCATATCTTCTTCTGTAAACAAAGGGCAGAATACAACAAAAGTGAAACAAACACATGTAACGGATAAGAAAATAATAATATTCTCTCGGTTTGACTTAAGCCATTCCCAATGACAAACTGTCATAATTTTTTTTTATTTTGAGCCAACACAAAGGGGATGCTCCATATGAATGCAATGCATTGTGTTGGTATTAGGAAAATAGGTTATGAGGAGATGGAAAGAGGGAGTAGTGTTTGTGGACATTTAATTTGAATTTTTCCAAATTGTAGGAGTTCGACCAAGAAACGACAACGGACGGATGTGATCTTCTGGAAAGGCGAGTACTACGGACATGCACCCGCATAAATGGATGAGTTCGCCCACATCAACAGAACACTTATCGTGGAAATATCGATAGAACAACGACTCACATTCCGACGATGCTCCAATGAGTCAATAGAGCTGGATACTCTACTGTCAATGATGAGCTTCAACGCACTCTTTTGCACCCGATCCAAAAGCCTCAATATAGACCTCAGATATAGTAGTTGTATTCCATTTTCGGTCGGATATATATAAAAAGTAAGGAGATCAGACGGAGTGAAGTAGTTCTTGCACCGTTTTAAGAAACCAAGACTCTTTAATGCTTCTTTCGACACTTGAAAAACATGTTGTTTCCATCGAACATGTGTCTGATTCCTCAATAGTTATGCCCTCCATGGATATAGATGACGCTGCCTCCACAAGACGTCTGTGTGTTAACATACAACCCTAATCGCAAGACCCCACTCCGAGATTGTCGTAAGGTCATGATTGAGTGTGTCGTTCATGTTTTGCCTCATAGCTTTACCTTCAAAATGTAGGATAAAGAACCCAGAGCCCTGCGGTACCCCTGAATTTAAATGAAATTTCTCCGATAAGAACCCATCTATAACAACACGTATAAAGCGGTCCTTGAGAAAGTTCGATATAAATCGAGAGAAATCACTACCGACACCAAACGAAATATGATTTAAAACGAGTGCACCGTGCCACACACGATTAAACGCTTTGGAAATATTTAGGGCAACCACTTTGCTTTCTCCGAATTGGTTAAAAGCACGACTCCAACGTTCCGAAAGAAACGCTAACAGGTCTCTTGTAAAACGACTTCTACGAAAGCCATACTATCTATCACACAAAAGTGAATTAGACTCTAGATAATTTACCAAGTTGTGGTTCATCATGATCTCCATGACCTTCGAAAGCGTAGAGCAAATTGCTATTGGTCGGTAGTTTTCAGGGTTTGTAGCCTTAGCCTTTTGGGATTGGCTGGACATTGGCCACACTCCAGCAAGAAGTAAAAACTCCTACCCGGTACAAGTAGCTAAATAATGCTGGCAAAAGACGAGACAACGACAAAGCACACTTCTTCAAGACTACAGCCGTAACACCATCCGGCACTGTGGATTTGTTTATGTTAAGATCTTTTAATACCTTTTGAACTGCAAGCGTTCGAAAAATATCTTAGACAAAGTGCCGGATACCCTTTCGAGCTCAGGCGGTGGTTGATTGATTTCTCCGATGTTACTGTGTCATCAAACTGATTACATGTTTTATTAAACTGACTCCGCTCTTCATTTCTGTGATGCCGATGTGCCATCTTATTGATGACATAACTTTTAACCCTGATGACAGTTTGGCCTAGAGATCTTAAGCTGACATCACAATGATGAAAATTGTCATGGGGTCAACAGCGAAGACACTTGTCGTAGAACTAATGTCAAATTACATCATATGTTCGTTATTTTTTCAATAGAAATATCAAATTTTTAAGGAGCTTTTTACACATTTGGGTCTACAACTATTTTGCCTACTAAACTGATTATGGTGGAGTTCAATCCTAAACTGTTTAGGATAACTAGATCTAATAAGACACTAATAATGTTCTTTACTGATGGGTATTTCGGAATTGAGCGTGTCTAAATCGACTTTGAATTACTCAAGGACCCAGAATATGTGTACTTTATGGGGTCTAAGATGCTTCATATGCATCAAAGTTTCACACAAATTGAAAAACTCAGTAAGCCCTCATTCATGACTAGTGGTGGATAATATCACAAAAAAAAAAAAAATATTTCGCATTGCGGAAAATAATTGTTAAATATTCTCATTTAATTAGAATGTGATTTATTTTTCAAGTGTCAACCAAATACTTTAATGAATTCTCTACCGCAATTAAAGTATTACAGAAGAAAAAAATCGCTTGTTTGTAAACACTTTTCAAGTGATTAATTTCTAGATATTTTTACACACTTTACAAATCACAGTCCAAATGCAAACACTGGGATTTGATTTTTAAAGTACCAGCCAGTTTATGAGTGTAGAGATATTTGCCAAGGTGTTAAGTTTCCGTTATTGGTGCACTTTTGTGGATGTGAATGAATGGATGGATGGATCGATAAATGGGATGATGTTATAATGTCAATTTGATATTAAATAAATAAATTACTTGCATTGGATTTTTTCCAGTACTTGAGTGATTGCACATGTGTTATCTGAGTATGTACTCTATATAACTATCAGGTTCTTCTTTTTTTTTTATAAAATTAACGCAATTCAGTTCTAGTGCAAAACTGGTAGTTATATATTCAAGCAGAATTTTGCATGAGTGAAATCTTTGAAAAAATATTTATTTATTAACCCCCGTTTTCACAACCTACCGATATAAAAAGTGTTCAAATATAACAGATTTACTTTAACCAACCAGGTAGGATGAACCTTCCCTTAACTTATCGCTCTCTTTAGGCTAAAGTTAAGTTGTAATAATGCAACACTTTTTATACTGGTAATAAAATCCTACCTTGAGAAATCATTAAGTTGTGAAGAAAAACAGTCCTAAGACTTATAAATACCATAACAAATTATATTTTACAGTACTTTTCGCTTATAGTCCATTCCGCTTAAAGGCCAAAAACGGATTAAAGCCAAAACTCATATTCTCTTGCACATTTTTTCAAATTTCATACAAATTATTTGTTCTAAGGTCCATTTCGCTTGTAGTCCATTTTCGTTTAAAAGCCACATTTTCTTAGCACGCATTTATAATTCTTTATGCAAAAATGGTCGCTTACGGCAACATGTTTTTATTTCCCTTTCTCGCAACTATTATTTTTAACAATTTATTTAAATTAAATCAATATTTGGTTATGTTTTAAATAAATTTTTCTTTTGTTTAAAAATAATGGTTTTATTGAAGAAAATAATATTTATATAGTCCAAAATGTGGATTTTAATAGATTTCACTTATTATCCATAAAATGGCTTATAAAAAAATCGGTTATAGTCCAAATTCGCTTATAGTCCACAAAAGTTGTGCAACTATAGTAGTGGATTATAAGCGAAAAGTATAAGTAAAACCTTAAGGCCGTTATTGACCCAAAATAGACCGGAGTCTCTGGTGGAAATCGACCAGCAACCTCAACCTACATGGACACCTTTTTAAATAAATAAGAAGGCAAATTCTTAATATTTATTGATTTCAGTTTCTTAAAGTTTAAATTCTTTTAATTTTTTCTTTTGGTTGATTGCCTTTTCAGGCAACATTGTCGTTTTAACAATTCATGCAACACAACTGCAACGCGAGTTTATGATTTACGTACGACCATTCCAAGTGATTCATTGCCAATGTGAAGTGTTTATTAACCACAAAATTCAGTATTTTTATTTAATAAATTTTCAAGTATGTAAATAAAAATCATCTAAAGCTAATAACGTAAAACAGTTTATTTAAGGGCGCCAGGGCGAAAGAATATCGACTGACAACTCTTTTTTAAGTATGTAGGTCAAAAATTACATTGATTAGTAGCGTTCAAAACTATTTCCGTTGGGTGAGTCAGTTTTGGTTAAGAATTAAAGAGTTTACAAAAATTCCTAATAAGAAGTTCTCCTTTCAAATTTATTTATTTGTTCGTGAAGCGGGCATACAAAAAAAAAATAAAAATTTCTTCATATTTGGCATAACTATTGATCTATATTTCGGTCCTTTACCCAGCTCTTAGTATAACTATCGGCTCAGAATGATTTAATCTAACAATATCCGTTCGCCTGGCTGGCTGTCCATGTAAACCTTGTGCGCATAGTACAGGACGCAAATTTAGAGCTAATTTGACGAAATTTGGTACATGGGTTGCCTCAAGGACCAAGCCTATAAAGTGTTTGTGATTTTAAACCATGATATCATGAATCAGGTATGTGATGCAAATCGATTTTAAAAACGAAACGATTTGAAACCGAAAATATCGTTTTCAGTATCTTTTAAAATGGATTTTAAATGCATATTCCTTTTATTTTCAGTGTTTATTCCATAAAATTTTATACTATATACGTTAACTGAAGTGTATTCTGAACGAAAATTTAAGACTTTAATTCAGAAATAGATTTTAAAATCGTTCGAAATTCATCACACCTTTTAAAAACGGTCGTTTTGAAATCGATCGATTTTCATCACATACCTGGGGCCGGATTCTGGCAGTCGTGATCGAGTACATTCTCGATTGATAATGATTTGAAAATCATAGCATTCTCAACAAAAAGGCGAACTTATTTTCAAATTGAGAAATTTCAGCTTGCTTTCATACGTTACACGGGCCGACCAACCGAGCGCCGCGTTCAACCGTGTCGCTGAGCAAAGAGCCATCTGTCTGACCATGATGTCCACCGGGAGCCAGTTCAGTATCGTAAACAGCGCCCTCGTGGGAGAAGATCGCATTGATCCCGTGATCATCAACGCGACAAGTCTATGTACCTTCTCAAGCATTGCCCGATGCCTGCTCTTATCCAACGCAGGCCACGGCACTTAGTGCTTACATTTATTTTCCGCTTCAGTGCTGCCAAGTTATTTTTTTTTGATTTGGAAATAACATTTGATAGATAACAATTTGACATCAAACTGATAAAACATTGTATGTCAAATGTTTATATTCAAATCAAAGTCAATTTGAATTGAAATGTTAAAATCAAACAATTGAAAAAGGTTTGAAAATTGTGTTTGATGTCAAATGTATACACGATTTATGTATACAAAGAAATTATTTGTATCTATACTCTTATGACAGTTTCTGAATAATAAAATATGACGAATTTTATTTATTGCGTTGCTTTGAACAAATAAATATTTTAAATTTTTTTTCTAAGTTCGGGATATAATAATTTATTAAAATTTTTCCAGAAATCTATGACAATCATTTTTCCTGGAGTATTAAATAAGCTTCGAATTATTTTCAGTTGAATTTCAAAATTATTCATATGCCTTTGAAAAGCTTCATAATTTATTTTAATGACCTTCGCCTTTTTTTATAAATATTTGATAACATAAAAGTCATTGCGAGTTATCATGCGTTATTAAACATAAATATGTTTTGTTTATCAATATGAACATTAAATATTTGCTGGGTAAGTATATATGTATTGTTATCTATGAGTCTAAATGAAAGATCATGAGAATATGTAGGAAGTCGTATCTGTACAATTGGGCTATGAATTGGCTGCCTATGGTTTAAGCCAGTGTTCGAAAAAAAAATTAAATATCGCTCCTTAGTGTTCGGTTCGTGTAAATTTGTGGAAAACACAAACGCTTATAGTGTTTGTGTAGTAAATCATTAAAAAAAAAAAAACGTTTTCCTGTTTGTCAATTTCGAGCACAAAACAAAAATACTGTTCTTATCCAACTCAACAAAAAGCTCATTAATTTTCGTTCGTTTCTTTTGGCTGGTAAAAAAACTAAACATTTAAACAAAATACGCATACGAAAATAAACAAAAAGCCAGCAAAATAATTTTACACAAACAAAACACACACAAGCTGTTCGTGCTGCGGTCATTGCTAAAATTTTTTGTTTGTTTATTTCTTTATCAATGTAAAAAAGAAACATTATAGAACATTAAAATATAATGTTTGTTTACAGTATCATTACAATTGTTCTGTTTTTTAACGAAGAACAGAACACTATATAATGTTCGGCTCTTTCTTGAAAATAGTTACGAACGGTATTAATGGTTGTTCTCGTCTACACAAACACTAAAAAATATATATCGTTCCTGGGTATGTGAGCCGAACGCTTAATAATGTTCTGTTTTTTTTTGAACACTGGTTTACACCTTTACGTTTAATTTTTATGTCAAAGAGCGGAACTTTTTTTTAGTTTGTACAACGTGTACAACAAAAACTTATTTGTTGCAGACCTCTAGTTTAAACTTTAAATTAAAACATTTTCAAAAGATGTTTCATAACAAAACCATGAAATATTAGTGGTCATCCAAACTAAAGATATTCATTTGTCTTAAGTTCTACTATTCTATGTGCCATAGTTACCCAACAACCACGATGTCAAACCTTTGATATGAAATGAGTTTACCATTTTCAAACGTTTTTCAATTGTTTGAGTTTTTTTCGATTTGATGTCAAATTGCTATCATATGTTATTCCCAAAGCAAAAAAAAAAATAACTTGGCAGCACTGAAGCGAAAAATAAATGTTAACACTAAAAAATGGCGATTAAAGTTAAGTTTGTAACACAAGAAAAGTTACATATTACGTTAAGTTAATTTGGCTTTAAAAAACCTTGATTTCTTGAAAAAAAAAATATAAATTATTTGTGAGTAAAAAATTAATTACAAAGTGAATGAATGTGAATAAAAAATAAAACGGGAAAGTGAAGAAAATATATGTATGTACGTTTGTTGTACGATTGCGGTGCTACGTCATGACAATCCTCAAAACAAAAAGGAGCCAAGTATTTTGTCTTTCCAAGAATTAGAAGACGGAAAGAACACTTTTTCATCTTTTAACTATGGTTCCGAATGTTTATTTCACAGTTTATTTAAATATATAATTAATTTTAATTAACAAAAATATTTTATTAAAATCCAGATTTGAAAAACATTTGATAATAACGTTTGAAAGCAATTTGAAAATAAATGCATTTCTCAATTTGAAATTAATTTCCCCTTTTTGTTGTGAATGCTATGATTTTTGAATCATTCTCAAACGTTTGTGGTTTGAGAAAAGGTTTGATTTCAAATCACTTTCAATTTGAAAACAAGCCACTGTGTTTGTTGGGTAATTATCATTTGCATAGCACATGTATAAAAATGCCATTAAACTTAAAAACTTTTATCATTTAATAAATACAACATGAAAATCAATCAAAGGTAGAGAACATTGATAATTAAATAAAATAAAAACTTTTTTAAGATTAGAAATTTAAACATACTTATAACACAAATCAATGGGGGCAATTGAAAAGTGTTTGAACAAGTTAATAAAATTAGATAAGAGTGTTAATAATAAAACTCTGTATTTCTTTGCAGAGACCTGGGTTAGTTCCTTGTTGGCTATTGGAGCCTTTTTGGGAGCTTTACCAACAGGTAAGTTAATTTTGATTGTTTTAAGTACTTGCAGAGAAAACACGTTTTTCTATATGGTTACCTCCAACAAAACTATTTCAAAGGAACAAAATTTAACATTAAACCTTACTTAAGCCATATTGTCAACGACAAGCATATTATGTTTAAATTAGTTCTCCATCAAGAAGTCATACTCATATTAAGATTGGCTCTAACAAAGTTATAATTAATTATCACAATAATTTGCTGGCCAATAATTAAAGTATGGTTGGCTTTCAAACATAACATGATGCTCTTGGGCAAGGTGAAAATGTAATTGTTTATTTCAAATTATCAGTGGTAAGCATAACATGGTCGTAGGCAACCATTATATTTAACTGTAAATGGTAGCCGGTTAAAATAATTTAAAGTAACCATAAAATGTGTTAGTTCAAAATATTTTTGTTTGAGGTGACCATATCGACAAATGTGTGTTTTTTTGCCGAGAAGACTTTCGTGTTATGTTGCCAACTTAAATTCGTCTTTATATTCTTATACTACTCTAGGATACATTGCTGATGCCATTGGCAGACGTTATACCGCCTTGGCCATGGATATTCCTTTTATTGTCGCTTGGATTTGCATTATCTTTGCCAAATCAGCTGGTATGCTATATTTTGCCCGTTTTACAATTGGTAAGTATTTTAGGAAATATGTTCATTCTTTTGAAACAGTGGGACTACTCTCTTTTGCGATGCGAAAGAAAAATGGATTTGCGCATTTGTTTTTTGAATCTGTTTTTTCTTTTCTTAATCATCACCATTTATTTTATAAGAATTTTCAAACAAAAACACTTTAAAGTTCACCCATGCGTTCCGAATAATATTTTTGTCCTTACAAAATTGTTTTTATATTGAGTTTGACGTCTTAAGCTTTGTACAGACGGTGGAAAGATCTTACAATGTTGTCATTAAAATTGCCTAAAAATGACTTGCAACTGTGTGAACATTGTAAGCTTATTTTCATTTGGCAGATGTGCAAAATTAATGCATCTGACAATGGCACCATTGTCAGAAAAATGACAACATTGTAAGATCTGACAACCGTCTGTACGAAGCTTTACTTTTGAAGTTTTTTATTGAATTGGTTTAATTTTAATTCTTGTTCAGAACAAAATGAACTGAGATGTCATTTTTTCCAATCTTCACATAAAAGTTGAATTGAGCTGCCATATTATTTAGCGTTGGCATTTACATTTCAGCAGTTGTATTTTTGCTGAATAATTAAAAAAAAAAAAATTTAATTAAAAATAATACAATCACTTTCCTTTTTTCGTCTTTTCAAACACACGTTTTAAAAACAATTCAATATATGTAAGTTTGGTAGTTGTGTTGCCATTATTTTTGTTTGTTGTTCTGGACAAATTTTCCGAAATGGGTGAATCGTTCTGCAGAACACTCTCAGTAAAAAAATTATTCTTTGGACAAAAATATTGTTCGAAACATGGGTGGATGATTCCACCTTAAGAGGCTTAACTTTCCTTTTTTATTTTTTTTAATATTTTGACATTTCATTTTTGTCAATCTTCGTCATCTTGAATATTTATTGCCGTGTTGCACGTTTTCAAAAATTTTTTGGAAATGCCTTGCGAAAGTGATAGACGCTACCAAATTGGCCTTTTATCGCATTTAGCTTTCGTATCGAAATTGCACTCACATTTCAATAGGGAGTAATCCCTAAGAAGTGTTGACGATAAAATTTATTTTGTGTTTACAGGTTTGGCCACTGGCAGTTTCTGTGTTGTTGCTCCCATGTATATTTCGGAAATTGCTGAGGATAGTATAAGAGGCACATTGGGTACTTTGTTTCAATTGATGTTGACTTTTGGCATTCTATTGGTTTATGTGATTGGTGCCGTAGTCTCCTGGACCACTTTGAGTGTTTTGTGCTTGATGGTTCCTTTGGCATTGTTTGTGGGCATGTTATTCCTACCAGAAACACCAACATATTTATTGAAAAAGGTAAGAAAGTTATTATGCACCTTATAATTTTAGCAAAGTCCCTGCAAATGACCTCTCGAAGGGGTTTTTCATGTATTTTTTTAATGCGGATATTTCAAATTATTCAAAAATGTTAAGATCTTCTTTGTAATCTCTACACAGAAAAAAATAAAAAATTGATATTGTTACAAGTAGAACTGTTGCTTATAAGTCTTATACGTATAACAGTTTTATTTGGTTTAATATCTTTAGTTTTTCTAAAATCTTTATGGATGAAGTTTCCTGATGATCTGGCCTAAGCAACCAGTGAAATGCGCATAGGAATAGCTTATACCATCAACAATAAATTTCAAGTGTTTTAATCAAGAATAAAAACTGGGAATTAAGAACGAATAACAAAATCTTTTGAAATTAAAATTTTGTATTCCCAAAAATTGAAATTACTTTTTGATAATTGATTTTAATAAATAAATTTGTGGTATTAATTAAATTTGTGCCAGTAAACAAATTAATAGTATCAATTAACTATTTTTTGATATTAACAACATTTTCTGATATATTTATACTTTCTCTCTCTTTTTCCAGGGTCGTCGTGGAGATGCTGCTTTATCGCTTAAATTTCTCTGGGGTCGTTATTGTGATTCTCGCTCAGCCATTCAACATATACAATCTGAACTGGATCAGGCCGGTAGTAATGCCTCAATTATGGATCTATTTCGTATACGTGCTGCTCGCCGCGGTCTCATGATCTCCATGCTGCTCATGTTCTTTCAACAGTTTTCGGGCGTTAACGCTGTCATCTTTTACACAGTTCCCATTTTCCAGTCAGCCGGCAGTACGCTAGATCCTTCAATTTGCTCTATAATTGTGGGTTTTGTACAGGTCGCCATGACTTTTGCTTCGTCCATGATGATTGAAAAAGCTGGTCGCAAGTCTTTGTTGCTTTTTAGCAGTACCATTGTTACCATTTGTTTGGTTATACTGGGTGCTTATTTCAATATGAAGGATAACGGCAAAGATGTTTCTTCTCTGGGTTGGTTGCCTCTGCTCTGTGTCGTCTTGTTTATGATAACATTTTCGGTGGGCTATGGTCCGGTGCCTTGGCTAATGATGGGTGAACTTTTCTTGCCCGATGTTAAAGCTACGGCCGTTGCCTTGACTGTCATGTCGAATTGGTTTTCGGTATTTTGTGTTACGAAAACTTTTGGTTCGATGATCACCGCCTTCGGTTCGGATATGACATTTTGGTTCTTTGGTTTTTGTATGTTTGTAGCCACGGTCTATGTGTACACAATGGTGTTGGAGACAAAAGGCAAAAGTTCGGCTCAAATTCAAATGTGGCTGGGTGGCGATAAATAAATACAAAAACAGATATTTTTATTTAAGTAATTGTAATAATTAAAATTAATTTCCCTGTAGTCAATAGTTAAGATAATTTTTTTTTAATTCTGTATATAAAACAACGTACCTACAAACCAGAGCTGCAAACGATTGCAATCATATGATTTTTCGGTAATGATTATTAATTTTTTGATTGCATTCAAAATCGGAAAATTAAATGTATAATTTCAATTTTAAATCATAAAATCAATTTTCTGATTTAGAATGCAATCAATTTTTGAAGTAAATTTACATAAAAATTGATTGCAATAAAATTTGATTGGAATCGATTTGATTGCAATACTTTAATAGCAAACAATTCCAGTGATTGCAATCAAAATGAAATCAGAATCAAAATCTTCGTTCTCTTCAAATGAAATTCCTTCTTTTTGAAATAAAGCTGATAATTTTGAGTTGCCATCAATGTCAATTATTGTTTACGACCACTAGATTTAAAGTGTATATTATTTGTGTTGTGATTGCAAAGGGAGTGGATTGAAATCGCATGATTTAAGTTAAAATTTGATTGCAATCGAATTGATTGCAATTACATTAATTGCATTCAATTACTTCTTAGAAGGATGATTTTAAAATGATTGCAATCTTGTAACAGCAATCGTTGCAAATCTGAAATCATATCAAATCAAAGAATGAAATAAGTTCGTTTGAAATAATATTAATTGCAATCCCAATTGATTGCAGTTTTTTACAGCTCTGTTACAAAAGCTCTAAATATAAATTTATCAACCTTAAAACTTAATTTAAAGAAATCCCCTTCCAAATCGGAAATAGTTAAATATTTAATAAAAACATTCAGAAAGTTGAGTAATAATTTATTTTTTCATTATGATTTTCAAAAAAATAATCGCTAAAATGTTCCTGAATGGAAAGACAAATTAGCTGCTGTCTTGTGCAAATTTATTTGTTTATAGACATTTATTTTTCCTTGGTACTTTTAAGTTATTTATTATTTTTTTATGAGTACCTTAATACGTACGTATTTGAATTTTTTCTTATTTATAAATAATTTATTTAAAAATACAACAAAACAAACTGTAATGTGCAAATATTTACATAATTTTTAAGTTAATTGTTTAGTAAAAAAAACTACTAATTAAGATTAATTCAGATTTTGTAAAAATAAAATAAACATTTTTGGTAATACCGAAAAATATACACGTTTTTGTAAATGTCGATGGGTCAATTCGTAAGCAAAATAGTTTATAAATAACTTAAATAAGCAATACAGAAATGTGGTAAAAAGTAGCACACTAAATGATTTCCTTTACACTAAGCAAGAAGAATTTTTAGCCCTAATGGTTTTATTGAGCAATAAAAGTAGACAAATTGGCAAACAATAACTTCCAAAACTAATTTTGCAAAATTAGTCCGAATTTAATTTTTATATCTTTTTGGTATATTTTTGGAAAGATTGTCAAAAAATATTATTTTTTACTTACCCGTTACACATTTTTTTTCTTCCCTTTTGTTCACAGAATAACTCTCAATTATAAGATACCAGCAGCATGCCCGATATAGTTTTCGTGTTCATTCTACTTTGAAAATATGATGTTTATAACTACAGTGGACTCCCGATAATTCGTAATCGCAAGGACCGGTAATTTCTTACGAATTATAGGGGTTCTCGATTTAGCGGGTTTCGATTAAACGGGGTTAAAATAAAAGAAATACGAATTAACGGGGTTTTTAAATTTATTTACTTAAACGATAAAAAAAAATAAAAACAATTGTTAAAAACAAAATATAAATTTATTTTTTTCTCTCCATTGTCAATGGCTGCAAAGTTTTATGCGTGCGCTTTGACACTTTTCTTTATTATTCATGAAACAAACTGATCTTAAGAAAACCCTGCAAATAATAGGACCAGTCCAAACACGCGTGTAAAGTGTAGCCCACAAGGGACTAGGACTAGTCCAAAAGTAACCCAAACGTATGGAAAAACATGATCTATTTAACATTACGATGTCCTAGGGCAGGACCATATAACCCAGAATTGGACTACAAAGAAGTAGTTTTAAAACTACTCCATGGTATACTCAAGAGGATAAGCTTTGGAGTCGTTTAAAAACGAAAGCACATCGTTAAAATACGAAGACATATCGTCTCACTACAAAAACTTTTTAACAATGACATGGTCCATGCTTGCATTACATCGGACCAGTCCATGGAGTAGTCCATTTTATCAAAATGGATCAGGTGGTCCAATATTATTTGTAGACATGTTTCCGTTGTTATAAGTGGTAGTTAGCAAACAATTACGATTAATAAGAGATAAAGAAGATTTTATTTGATAAAAAAATTACGAATTAGCGAGGGAAACAAAACGTATGGAAATTTTACGAATTAACGAGATTTTTTCCAGGGAACGACATTTTATTACGAATTATCGGGATTTGACTGTAAATAATTTAAACAAATATAATATGAGAATTGTTGCTTTAAACATAAAAATAATGTAAGTAATACACAAAATGTGGCATCGAATTGATGTCACTGTAGTCATAGCATTATTAATAGTCAATACATACTTATATTCCCGCTTTCCCGGGATTTATTTTGCGGGATCCCGGGAAATAAAAATTGTTCATAGTTTCAGAAAACAGCTATTTTTACTCTGAAATTTAGTTTTCTATTCTCTAAAAACCATCAACAGATGTATGTCGATTAGATCGATTACAAGAAGTGAGTACATACGTAAATCAATGTTTTCTGCTGCAATAAATCTACTAAAATAATGATAATTAATAAATTTAGTGTAGTGAAAAGTTAATAAAAAACATAAATTCAAAATAAGATGCAGGCAGACAATTCTGATTGTCCATGGACAAGTCTTTACAATAGGAGATACATAAACATAGTCATATCTTCAAAAAAAAAATTCGACCTTGGCAAAATGCGATTAAAGTTTTCAAAATGTACCGACTTAAAAATATATTTTGCTATAACTTCGGTTCAGTTTGAGATATAATACTGATTTTTTGTTACGAGAAGCTATGAAGCTACACTTTGCTTAAGTAACTTAAAATTTTTGATTTATTGAGATATGACAATGTTGCAATAAAGGAGCGATATGTTTATTAGGTGATAAACACAAATTTTTCCAAATTGTATTGGTTTAAATACCTCGGGATGTGCGGGGAAACCGAAATAAAAAAAAAGAAAATTCCCAAAGATTACAGATGAACCTAATGAAATTAAAAGGTTTGTAAGAAGTTGTCCGGATGATGCTCAACCTTGACATCAGAAGCATGCAACAACGGTTTTCGGAAACATGGTAATCAGTAAATAAAATCAGAAATATACTCTTTGACGGCGCCTCACTTAACGCTTTGAGTGTGTCAGAAAGTTATTTTCTAAGCCGTTAAAAAATGTTAATATATTAATTAAAATATTTTATATATTTTATGAATTCACTTTTTGATCTCATATCTTGATTACCACAATTTTTGTGAGTTTTTATTATTGTTTATGAATTAAATTGTTATATTTACGTTATCTTTTTATCTTGTATATAGAGCATAACAATTCGGGAGTTTACATATAAAAGCGTAAGGTATGTAATACTAATTCAAGTTCCGCTTTCAATCTTCAATTAATTTTGGTAGTACTTAAGCATTTATTTTACTTACTTTGCAAACGAGTTCCCTTACGTTTGTTTATAAAAGTTTTTTTCATTAATTAAAAATAAATTTACTTTGTATTATTTGTATGGAGCGGGAAACTCCGGGGAAAAAACTCTACATAGCATAGATGACGCATAATATATGACAAAATCTTATGAAGACGTTCGTCATTGGATTGATGTCAGTTTTTGCCTTATTGTTGCCATTTGTAATAAAATTGATGTCACAATTCTGATGTTAGGGCATCATCAATATGAATTTTTCTATGAGTGTAGTGATTAAATTAGAATGTGGTGAGGGAAGCAATAAGTCGTGCTTGATCGACAATAAATTCTGACTTGTTGAAACTACTTTCCTGCTAAATATTTAACATATTCGATTACTTGGTACCCGAATTATTTTTTGTTTTGTAATATCACTAAATCAGTCTTTTTCCAAATCAGCTTTTTCCAGCTATCTCTATCAGATCTAGTAATAACCTTTTCAACTTTATAATTCTATCGTTATCATTTGTATTTCTATTGGAAATTTATACGTTATTGATTGTAATCGTGTTTTGGCTTGTACGCTTCATTTAAATTATGAGGTGGTGGAAATCAACGCCCCTTAAAAATGCTATCAATGCAAATTCTTTTTTTTTTCGATTTTATAATAGAAACGTGACCTGTTACGGTTATCAGTTTTATTAAGTATTTGGAAAAATCGAAAAGGGGATGCTCTGTTTTACTGAAATAATTTAATAAAAATCACATTAATTAATATTCAACAAATGTAACACAATAATTATAAAATTAAACAAACATACAAAAATAGTTTAATATAATTTATTAAATGTCTCTTGTGAATGTAAAAAATGCATTTTATTATAATTGTTAATTTGTTTACAACATGTTTTTTTTACTACTCCCATGTAATTTTTTGTATTTGCGGATAAAAAAAACATGATTTGCGCCGATAAGTTTAACACTGTGCTACACATGTTGTAGTATTTAGTTTTGAAAGTATGTTTTACAGTTTTTATTTGTATTTTTGTGTTGTTTTGATTGGCGGAATTTCAATTATTTATATTTAATATTTACTTGCATTTTAAAGCACAAATGCATATTGCCGACTTTTAAATTTATGCAAAAACCGTTTAAGGTCAGTAGGAAATAATTCGTTTGAATAATTGAAAAAAAGTGTGAGCTTAAATTGTTGTCATTTTAAGTGACAAAAACAATTTTGAATGTCAATGTGAAGTATTGACAGTGTGACGTAGTTTATTGTTATACAATGTATAATAAGAAGTATAAATGATGAGATCATAGTGGCGAATTTCGGAAAAAAGGATACTTATTTACAGTTTATTAACTGAAATTTTTTTAAAAAAGATTTCACATAGAAATATTGTTTGATGACCCAGCGTATATCTACTTATTAGGCATTTTTTTCCGTTTCTATGTTAACCTTGTGCTTAAGAAACAGGTCGTACGTTTTAAACAATTCAATAAGATTTCTTAACTCTTTCTTAGACTGAAGACCAATAATGAGAATCTATACATAATTTAATGTTTCACGAAAATACTTTGATTTTTCAAATATTATTTCTTACTTGCTTGGTTTACATTTTAAACAAAATATATTGCTTTCAGCATATGGCGATAGCACATCTGGGGTACAAAAACTGAAAACGTCTCCACTATTTACATAGGTCGATTTTAAAGATTTGCTATGATGTCTTAATACAAGCAATAACTCTGGCAAGAAAATACAAATCTCTGATGTTCCCATCATTATCAACATAGCGCCGAAACAATTGTATTCCATTCACATTTATCTGCTTCTATATCCATTAGCACGTTCCATGATCTGTTGGCTTTGACTGCATCGATGTTCAGTTGTAGATGACAGGTATGACTATTCAAGCTTAAATCTAAGGGTGGCGAACACGTACATATCTTTGAACATAAAATGAAAAATATGCTAAAAAAAGGTTGTGTGTTATTTTCATTGGAAAGATGAGCGCTAAAAATTAAAATATTATACATTAACGTTCTTTAAAATTAAGTTACAATTCAGTTTTATTTATTTCTAGTGCTACACATAATTAAATTTTTTCCTAACATTTTATTTTTGTGCCAAACAACTCTTAAGTACATAAATAACAATTGAATTTAACAGCTTGTGTTACAAAGAAAATTGCTCAGCAATGTTTTAAAACATTTGTTGCTAAACATGTATTCTAACACATACATATTTATGTAGGGCACACGTTAATATCTTGTGTAAGCAATGGAACTTAACAGTTGCCACGGCAATAATTGCGAAACTTATTGCTCGTGTGATTTAGGAGTAAAGTCCACCGATTAAGAGCTTTAAAAAACTTTATGTTTCTTTGGGATTTTAATTAACATGTATTGGCGACGTTTATGTTTATTGTTATTTTTAAGCAAATAGTATAACACGGCCTATAATTTATTGTTAAAATTAAATATTTTAAACAATTTTCTCAATAATGGCGAACACAGAATCATACTACCAATTTTTAGTAGAAATGATCTTTAATTGATTATAAACTGCCACAAAACGTGAGACGAACTTTAATAGAACGATGTTTTTTGAAGCCTTATATCAATTACGAAAGAGCTAGCTGTCAAGGCGAATTCATGAAAACGGTGATGGCGATACTACAACAAGTATAAAACCGAAAACACAACATTGTATTTTATTTGTTGCTTTCGTTAGTCGATATGTAATCTGTTTTTGGCCTATAAAGACTTTTTGATTATAAAATAAATAAATAAATAAATAAATAAAATATGTCAAAAACACGAGCAACTTTAACATTCCTCTCTCTAACCCTGCAGCCACACGATCAATATCTTCTTGATAGTTTGTTTGTCAAAATTTATGTAAATCGAAAGATGTGACGTAGGCTACAAGCAATTTTCAAGATGTCATCCAGAAAATAATATATACAGACAAACGAAAACTTTTCTCTTTAAACTTGTAAACAGCTGTTAAATTGAACGAAAAATTGCCAAACAAATGGAAAGTAAAATTGAGAGCAATTTCGTGGTCAATTTAAAAAGTGTGAGTGTGTTAGTAAAAAAGTGTGAGTGTATTGCAAATTTAAAAGAATAGAAAGGCAACACTTGATAGTGTGGCCTAAAAGTTAGTAAGAAAAAAAAAGTTCCACAGCTGTGCTTTCAACGCCACCTGAAAACCGGATTCGCCTGGCTAGATGTCAAATGAACTGTCATGATTAGTATACCCTGGAAAATCATCATGAATAGATTTTTGCTTAAACAATGCTACCAAATTATCCAAAATTAATTTGAATGCAAGTAAGAAAGTATAATCGGTCTTGCCCGACCATATGATACCCTACACCACTTTGTGCCGAATATTATTTAGATATCTTGATCTATATGAGATTTGTATGCCTTTAAGGATGAGGGTTTTTATGGGACCTATGGTGAATTTTGAACCTACCAGCACAACATTTTGTCATGACATGGTAGCTACCGTAACAGTTATTGTCACCAATTTTTTATGTTAATACCAACATTTATAAAGAAGTTATGGTGTGAAAAGCTATTTTCGGGAGAAGTTTTTGTATGAGAGCTATGGTCAAATCAATTAGGTCAAATGATTTCAATCAAATAAGTTTGGACCAAATTTGGACTCAATTCCGGAAAGAAGCTTGTATGGGGGCTTTGATCACAAGGGCTACATGGACAGCCAGCCGGAAGGACGGACATCGTTAAGTCGACTCAGAAGGTGATTCTGAGTCGATCGGCTTCCTTTACACTATCTCACAAGTCTTACGTATTCCATAATACTTTGTGAGATAGAAATCTAATTTAACATGACAGTTTGTGTTTACACCATCACACAAAGTATAAATACTTACACATAAAATAAAATGCAACCCTGATCCAATGAAAAGTATTATTTTTTAGAAATTTTTCAAAAAACGATGAAGTCGTATGGGATGTCAAACTTTTTTCATAATACTTGTCATTTTCGAGACACATTGCATTCACACTTTCACACTTTGTCATATTACTTGAGTTTTTGACATGTATTAATACAAAGTATAATAGTGTAATCTAGCCTTTAGAGGTAGGACCAATATTTAAAGGTGTTATAACATGACAGCTTGTGTTTACACCATCACACAAAGTATAAATACTTACACATAAAATAAAATGCAACCCTGATCCAATGAAAAGTATTATTTTTTAGAAATTTTTCAAAAAACGATGAAGTCGTATGGGATGTCAAACTTTTTTCATAATACTTGTCATTTTCGAGACACATTGCATTCACACTATCACACTTTGTCATACTACTTGAGTTTTTGACATGTATTAATACAAAGTATAATAGTGTAATCTAGCCTTTAGAGGTAGGACCAATATTTAAAGGTGTTATAACATGACAGTTTGTGTTTACACCATCACACAAAGTATAAATACTTACACCTAAAATAAAATGCAACCCTGATCCAATGAAAAGTATTATTTTTTAGAAATTTTTCAAAAAACGATGAAGTCGTATGGGATGTCAAACTTTTTTCATAATACTTGTCATTTTCGAGACACATTGCATTCACACTATCACACTTTGTCATATTAGTTGAGTTTTTGACATGTATTAATACAAAGTATAATAGTGTAATCCTAAAGCCTAAAGGCTCCATTACAGCCAGAAAATTTCACAGCTTTGTGCGGCTGTACGCTGGGGGCTCCGTCGGACGTTATGTTTTTAATAATTATTGAAAATTGGACGTCCAGAAAATGCAAGCCCAAGTCAAGAACAGCCCATATGCCGTAAAACATTTTTAAATGTTAAGTCCATTCATTGTATCTTTCGAATAAAACTATTTTGTAATTAAAATTCAATATTTTTTGTTATTTTCTGCAATTTCAAGTTTTATCGGGTTAAAAAAAGTGCTTGAGTTGAATTAAGCTTAATTAAAGAAAATTACACTTTGAGATCTTCACGTTTAGAAGTACTTTTCTTAATTAGTGCAAAGAATAACACGGACAGAAAAGGAGTCAAAAAGTCGGCTAACTGGCAGGACATGTGGACTTCGTTTAAAACAAACGTAAGACATCATCCTCACCTTTGGGGTTAACGGATATAAGTAAACATGTAACATCTCCTTTTTAAATGCCTTAAACCTTATCTTTTTTTATCAATGTCCATTGAATACTAACTTAAGATGTGGCAAATTTTCTTAAATGATTAATACATCTCTTATTGAACTACCCTCTGCGTTTTCGCTTAGAGTAACAAACAGAAGTAATACATAATTTATAAAACGACCTTGGAATTACTTCTGCATAAATTAGTTGAAACAAATTACAAAAGATTTATTACGCTTTTGTTAATTTATAATAAATAAACAAAATTTTATAAATCATAAAACTGTATTTTAATTGAGGCATTTACAATAAAAAGTGGACAAGTGCAAAAAAGAAAGCAAATTTATTTTATTTTGTTATATTTAATTGTATACTTTATATAAATGTTCGGTCAATATAGGTCAGCTTTAAATTATTGTACAGCGATAGAAAGTAGTGTTAAGTGCTGATTGCTGGCGCTTGTACCTTTTTGCTTGTCAGCTCTTCTGTTGATAACATTTATACCCTACACAACTATAGGTGGAGGATTTAATGCTTTTGTACTAACGACTGTATTAGTTGGGGTATTCACAAGGTGTGCTATCATGTTATATTGTCATAATGTTCTAACATTTTACAATGGTTTAAAAATATTGTTGTTGCTTTGTAAATAAAAAGTGTATTAAATTAATAGAACTTTGCTCGCTATGTTTATTGTGCTGTCGTAATCACCCTATAGATAACATTGGACTACGTGGTCCATTGTGGCTTAAATGGACTACTTACAACATGGTCCAATATACTGTAGTATGGACCATGTTATAAGAAATTAAGATGCAGTGCTGCCAACAACTGCATGATGTATAATTTTCTATATTTACAGTATTACACCTTGGTAGCTCTGATGGTGTCCATTATTAATTGTTTATTTAAAAGTGAAAGTTTGTGAAATACCAAGCAAATATATTTAATAATAGCAATAATAGACAACAGTACACACTAAAGGGCTGCAAGAATACATTCATTTGTTTATTACACACAAGCATTCCAATATTCATTCAAATATTTAAATAGTTAAGTACTGGTTTACAGAGTTTAAGAGTTAAAACATAAAAGAGAGTGTAGTCTGTGTTTTACTTTATCACCAGTGTTACCACCAGCAAGATTCAAAATTACACTTGAGATGAAGCAAAATTACCCGATTTAAATTAAATTACACCTGATATAAAATTTGAGTTTAATTTAATAAAAAGACATTTACAAAGAAGCAAAAACACAACAAACTCATTAAAACAAGATCAATATTAGTCAAACTGTTAATTTTATTTAAATTAGCAAAAATAACATTAGACTTAAAAAAAAATTAATAAAACATTAAATAAAACTGCTAAAATAATGAGTTTAACTTCCACATTTGGTTGATATATCTTGGGAAGGCTAAAAATGTTCATTGTCATAGCTTTATAATGGATGCTTTTTAGTCCCATAGAGCTTACGAAAAGTTAGCTGTCAAACGAACTGTCATACTATTTTCACTTTTTGATCAGGCACATCATTATGAATAGATTCATGCTTGAACAACGCCACTTTGAAAATCAGCCATTGATTTTCGCAACTTAAAGGTGACTTCATGATTTAAATGACGCAAATTTTTTTTCACAAATTAAGGCGATGTGTTGATTTAGAGAAAATAAACTGTCAATTAGACCTGAAGGCCGTGCGATGTGACACTTATTGATTGTTTTCCGTAGGGCTGTGAAGTCAGTGGTTAGTGCTGATAAACCAGCAACAATCGGTGTCTTGGAGGTCAACATTGTTCATTTTATTCGAAAAAGGGAAACAAAATTGGACGTCTGCAATGCGTTTCGTCAAGGATAGGAGCGGTGTCTATTTGTTTTAAATCAGTTTCAAATCGAAATGCCGTGTATCAATCTGCGATTAAAATTATTTTTTTTTGTGTTGTCTACCATTTTAAGTTTCATGGTCCTAAAAAATACACTTTATACTAGAGTTTGCTAAAAACCGTAAAAATGTGAAACCGCGGTTTCGGTTTTTAAATGTCTAAAACCGGCCGGTTTCGGTTCGGTTTTCGGTTTTGAAATATCAAAGTTAAACTTCATACAAAAACATATTTTTTTCCAGGGTTTTTTTTATATAATTATTAAGTATATTAGAACGAAACTTCATGTATTCCTCAATCAAAGGGGTTTTTACAAGAAAATGAGAAAAAAGTGTAAATTTAAACACCGTGGGCGTTGCAATTGGCTAAATTGGCCAGGCCTATCATATATGTACTTCAGTAAATAAAATCAAAATGAAATGTATCAAAAAGCACACAATACAAGAATTCTTTCTTTTCTGTTTTTTTCAAAGAATTATTCTATAGTAGTTTGTGCCACTCAAATTCGGTTTCTACTTAAGAGTTAAAAAGGTAACATTTGTTCTTCTTAGTACTTTTCTTTGAATTTTAAGATCTTTGAAATAACTTGTCATTGTTGCAGGCTGTTATTTATAACGTTTTTGTAAATGAAGTACAAGTATTATGTATAATTTGCAATTTCTTCGAGCATAAATTTATTGTTAAAGTAAAACCTAAAACCGAGGTTTTTTGTCGGTTTTCGGTTACGGTTTTGAAGCACTTAAAACCGCGGTTTCGATTTCGGTTAAAACCGAACAGCAATCCCTACTTTATACCTTATTAAGTAAACAAAATGCCTGCAGAGTTTTATACAACTGTCCCTTTCGTAATTCAGTTTTACACTGAAAGAATTTTCTTCGCAATACCAATGAATTTTGACATTAATTCCATGAAAAATTGCATTAAAAAGGAACCTATGCAGCGCTTCGTTGGATCGATGAAACCTGTTTCATTAAAAGGATTTAATGAAACATTACATTAGATCAATGAATATTATTCATTGGATGAATACTTTAAATAAAGTAAACATTTTTTTTTTTATTTATTTTTAATTATTTTTTTTTTTTTTTTTAATTTTTTAATTATTTTTTTTTATCTTTTCTATTTTTTATTTTACTTTATTTTATTTTTAATTTTTTTTCTGTCTCTGGCGGGGATTCGATCGGTCAACCTCGGTGCTGTTAGACTACCTCGCTACCAGCTAGTCTACCGGGGCAGTGTAGTTTTTGTATTAAAAAACTATGTTTTTTACTCAATTAAGAGCGTAAATATGAGATTAAATTTTCCATAATAACAATAACAACGTTGATTGAAAGTGGATTGAAAGTTTTTGTTTCATTACTATAATGACATTTTTATTGTCACAATGAAAATTTAAATTTATGAAGGCAATTATTGAAATAGTTTGCTTTTATAAAAAAATTTTTTTAATTCATAGAATTAATGGCATACATGTAACATTAGATGTCTGAAATTATTAAATCTTACATTTTTTAATTAACAATTAAACATTTTTTTAAGGAAACTATAATTTTGTATTAATTTATGAATATATTTATGTTTGTATATTTTTTTTTTATGTTCCCAATTAAAATTTTTTTTTAACTTGGACAAACTTAAGTTTTCATATATCTAATGAAAATTTTTAACGTAATTACGAAATCCAATGAAGCGATTTTAACGAAAATACTTCATTATAACTATGAAATTCCATTTAGACAATGAACATTTTCATTTACCTAAGGAAAGTTTTTTTATGAAAATGATTCATTAAATATATGAAGCATTTTTCTTTCAGTGTACAACTGTAAAACGCCCATTATATTCTTTAAACTAAAGCATAAAATACATAGTAGCAAGATAGAAATAAAATTAATTATGTGTTGCAATATTGGAAACATATCTTCCCCCAGGCAAATTTTTAGTTTGAATAAATTTTTTCAATAAACTTCAGGTTCTAAATTACTATGATAGGCATCTTTATCCGAAGCTAAGGGTCCATCTTGCGACATTCATTACCAAACATTTGAAAATATATGTATGTTTAATGCTTGAAGTCTTTTCTTAAAAAGAAACCGAGACTTTGGTTCAGAAGGCTGTGCATTTTTAGCAACAATATTTAAAAAGAAATAAATGTCATCGCTGAAATCGAATCTTGATTTTATTTGGGCATCTGAAGTAAAAATTTCAAATTACACCTGAATTACACCTTAGAGAAATTACCCACGCTCTACCCACGACCGTAAAAATTATACCAAATTCGGGTAATTACCCACAAAGTGGCAACACTGTTTATCACAACAAAGGCACACATTCTATTTACTCTTTTTCTTTGAATATTTATTTACTCAATTTGAAAATGCAAACACACACAAGTATATGGTAACAGTTACCTGTGTGCAAGAAATACTACATAGTAAAATTAGTACTTATGTTTATTCTCATTACAAATATATCTCTATCAAACAGAATTTTGCAACAAAAATTATAAAAATTGGATTAAAAGTATATTAAAAAGCACTTTAAAATTCTTGCGTTTTACGTTTTCGATTTCCATAACAAAAGTTGCTAGTAATAATATTAATGTATTCATGTTATGAGTAAAACATTCAAATAATATTATATTCGAAACTTATACACATTTTATTATGTCTGTTTTATTTGAATGTGGTAGTATTTGTTTCTGTTCAAATACAGTTGTTTTCTTTTCTCTTTTGCCTTGTGTGTTTATTCATTTGTTTTTTTAACATAAAATGTAAAGCACTGCGTACTTAAATCGTTTGTTGTACTTAACTTTACCTACTTAAAAAACAAATGAATGTATTCATATGGCTTTTAAATGTAGTCATGCAGACCTTTAGTACACACCATAAAAGGCGATTAGTAAAAAATGAAAAAGAAAAATGCTTAAACTACCCCTTAAGTGTACTCCATACTGTAGTAACATGGAGTACTTTTAAAACTAACCCACTTTAGTACTCCATAGATTAGTTTAGGGACTAGTTCAATGGGTTATATGGTCCCCTCCTAGGACATCGTTTTGAAGTACTCCTACTCCTTTATGGACTGCTCTTTACATGCATGTATGGACTAGTCTTGTTATCTGCAGGGTAATCCGAAGAGATCTGTGCTGAACGGCTGAGCCGATCCGCATTAGTTTTTGTAAGCCGTCGCCGTTGATGGTAAAATTTTATCCGGCTAACATCCGAATTTAACCTGCTGCTAGCAATTTTTGCAACAAATCACTTGCGGCGTTAAATTAGATCGGCTTAGGCCGAGGCCACGCAATGAGCGGCTGAGCGATGAGCGTCAAAAAATTAAAACATGAAATACTATTGAAGTGGCAACGAAATGAGCGGCATGAGAGCGAAATTTTTGAGCGGCTAAGCGGCGTCGCTCAGGAATAAAACTTGTTCTAATTTATAGTTGGTTTCTGAGCGTCAAAAAATAAACATGGCAAAAGTTAATATGGAGCTTATGATTTCATCCGTACAAAGCCGACCGAATTATGGCAAGACAAATTTTAAAAATAAAAATATGACCGAGAAATTATTTTTTTCTTTTGTCAATTTGGTGTTAACTTTTAGCAACAGCAAATCAAAGCATTTCACAGACATCCGGCAGTATTGTATTGGGTAGATTTGTATATAAATGGCTTAATTCCCCTTGCTTGATAAATATGGACACATAAGCATGAAGTGTTTATTAATACTGTGTTGTAGGGTGCCATATGGTCGGGCTTGACCGGCTATACTTTCTTACTTGTTTATAATTTGTTTTTGTTTTAAATGTAAGTTAAGCGAACGAAGTCTTCGCTCGAAATCGACGAACAGGCTGCCATTTTTTTTTTTTTTTTCTTAAAAAACGCATTAAATTTTTATGAATACGATTTTTGCCTAATAACATTAAACAAGCCACTCTTTACAATGGAATTTTAACAACTAATCGCTCAGAAGTGACGCTCAGTAACAAGCCAATTGTCGCTCAAACTTGACGCTAATCGCTCAGCCGCTTGACGCTAAGCCGCTCAGTGCGTGGCCTCGGCCTAATAAGCCACTTGCCGCTCAAACTTGAAGCTTTGACGCTCATCGCTCAGCCGCTTGACGCTTAGCCGCTCATTGCGTGGCCTCGGCCTTAGGACTCTGCTGTTTGGTATACAAACAAATAGTCAGGTAAGATCTTATTTAATTTATAAATTCAAAGATAAGAATTAAAAAATATTTTTATTTTTGGTAAATATTTTTTTGTATATTTGTTTTAAATCAGCTGATATAAATTCAAAATAGCACACTGAATTATGAGGGGTTGTTCTCACAGTCCTATTTTTTCAAGTTATTATTTTATGCCATATGACTTTATCCCCCAAGTATGTTTACAAAAAATTATTATTAAGTAAACGATCGCTGCTGCTTCAGATTTCCATACCCCATCGTTTACTCTAAAGAGAATTTAACATTAAATTTATAAATTTGAGTGCCCCGGTAGGCTAGCTAGTACTGAGCTAGTCTATCAACCCCAGGGTTGCGGGTTCGATTCCCGCCAGAGACTCTGGTTTCTTTCCTGCAGACAAGCGTCAAGCTTCGCGGGAATTAGCATAGGGAATTAAAAAAAAATAAAAACAAAAAAAAAAACAAAAAAAAAAACAAAAAGACAAAAAACGATTTTTTTTAAACTGGGTGTCGTTGTTAGTGGTCTCGCGGTAGCAGTGCTCTCAAAATTTGAATTTTGTTTGATTAGATTCAGCCTTAAAAATCGCTGTTATGTTGTTCTCAAAATGCCGAACGACGTAACGACGCCCCCGTGAGTGGGGGAGCCAGACCTCTTGGTGTTACATCCACTGGGGGAAAATTGGCGATGCATACCAATATTGCGGTCAATAGAATGCTAGGACTCTTGAAGTTTTCGGATTTCATGAGTCTGGGGTACTCCCTAGAGTACCCGTGGTTATCTGTTTATAATACATACATATCTGTCGTCATATGGAAGAGTAAGTCCTTATAAGAAAAAATTGAGTTTTTTACAAGTAGAAAAGGTGTAAAATTTATATACAGACTCAAATTAAAATACGTCTCGAAAAAAACTTTCACAAAATTTAGGACATCTGCAAACTACAAAAGTCGACATAAGCTACTTTTCCATATTGGCACAGATGTACTTAAGAAATTAGAAAATATTTTTATTAAAACAGTTATTAATTAATAACAGTATACGTTCTTTAAATATTTAATAAAATATATAGAAAGTAATTAATAATAATTGTATTGTACAAAAGTAAATTTAATAAATTTCATTGCATTTATTTCATCATATTTTTGAACTTGAGCCATCACTCACAAAATTTAATTGAATGACCAAAAAAATTTAAGCTGTTTAAAAATTCAAAAAGTTAAATGTGTTAAAACATAAAGTAAATTAAATAAACGAAATTTTTAAATACAAATGGGGAGGAAGTTAAACAATTATAAAATATTATTATAATTAAAATATAACGTTACGATTGACACACAAAAAAAAAAAAAAAATTGGCAAAAGCGCTTTATTCGGTTATGCCGAATCATATATACCCTATCATTACAGTATTGAGAACCCAATTTTTCCGGGAGCATATTTGCATGGATGCTAAGTGAAATAAAAACTTGATTCAGCTGATTTTAAAAAGCAAACAGAGAGAGAATATTTACGGTAAATTTTATCAACATACAAAGCTTGTTTTGTATGAAATCTTTCGTAACAAAACCCTTAATTCGGGAGATTAATTGAATTAGGGCTAGGTAAAATAGTGGATCGATTTGGTTCAGTTTTCATATTCAATACTCTTTATATTTCAGAAATATCCGCGCCAAAGTTGGTGCTAGCATACCAACTATGCTAAAACCATTTTTTAGGAAAGAAAACAAGTAGTTATTTGTCTACAACTCGGTCATTTATTAACCGATTTTTTTCAATGCTACATAGTAGAACTAGGAACAGTTCATAAATAATAAAAGACTTTCAAAAGTCAATTTTAATGAGTAAAATCAGATATTTGGGAAAAAATTAGAGATTCATGGGTAAAAATTAGAGGGAGTCGTGGGATTTTTTCTTGGTTCCCTGCCATTTGCAAGCCGATCTATATATACAAAAACAGACGGACATCGTTAAATCAACATCGCTCCTCATAAGGACCCAGAGTATACATAAATAAATGTTTAATAGGTTCAAAGATCATTGTTGTAGAAATAACAGAGATGACAAAGTTATATATGTATATCCTTTGCATGTAGCGGCGTTGTGTAGTGTTCAAAGTTTTTACCCTAGCAGACGCCGAAAAATGTTCATCATGGTTTTCGACTTTTAAAAATTAAGTGGATTTAACTTCCCTTCAAATAATCCATCCACGAAGTTTCCTGAAAAAGTGGATAACATTACGGCAAAGTTCAGGCCGCCGGCAACCCCTGGGAAAAATATAGGAATCAAAGATTAGCAAGGTTCAGCACCACTACACCAAATACGCCGAGGACGTTGTCTCTAGGCAACGACAGATAGCGGCCCCATTATCCTAGGACCTGCTACAGCAGACCATTCATGTACTTAGCTGAAATAACAACCGATTAACGAAAGTGATAATAGGCTAACAGTGTTGCCCAAACTGTTTGATGAGAATATGCCAACGGGCACCGCAATGGTGCAGTGGGTAGAACTCAAAGATCTTCCGACGATAGAATGTGGTTATTCTTGAAACATGTAAAGATCAACCCGGGTTCATATCCCAGCTCAGCCAAGAAAAATTATCAATAAATTTGAATAAAAAATTCCAAGTTGTAAAATTCCTTCCCTCAGTGAAAATAATTTAATGAAAATTAAATTTGATGAACTCAAGCCTTATTAAAGAATATCAAAAATTAAAAATTAACAGTTCAACTAAAAATCAAAATTGTTCTTAAAAATAGCTATGGCACAAGCTCTAATGTTTACTTTTGTACTTTAATTTGTACAAATAAAATGTCGACGAAAGTGGACAAAAAAACATAATAAACAAATGTATTCAGGTTTTCAAGACAAAGTCTTGACAGAAAGAATACGAAAAAACAGAGGAAAGGAGGCAACATGTAATTTGAAATTTAAGTGATAATAACAGCAAATTTCGAACCACCAGTACTACTGGTTAAAGATTGCTGTTTAACTGTTGGCTAACGGGCACCGCAGTGGTGCAGTGGGTAGAACTCAAAGATCTTCCGACGATAGAATGTGGTTATTCTTGAAACATGTAAAGATCAACCCGGGTTCAAATCCCAGCTCAGCCAAGAAAAATTATCAATAAATTTTAATAAAAAATTCCAAGTTGTAAAATTCCTTCCCTCAGTGAAAATAATTTAATGAAAATTAAATTTGATGAACTCAAGCCTAATTAAACCCTTAAAATAAACAAAATATGCTTAAAAACCTGTTTAGCGTTTTAATATTTTAAATTTGCTAAAAAAACGTAAAAATTTGTACAAAAAAATATGCTAAAAATCTGCTGCATTTAAAAAAAATATTTTGCTAAAAATCTGCTAAATAAAAAAGAAATTTTTATATATAATTCATAAAAATTCTTTTTCAATTTAATTTTAAAAAAATATTATAATAATAACGTCACAAAACATTTTAAGTCGGGATAAGATTAGAAAAACATGGTAAAAAAATCATTTTTATAAAATAATGAAATAAACCAAAATTAAACAAAAATTTCATTAATAATACAAAATTTTAAAAACGTAAACAAAAATATTTTTTTAATGAAAATGCGTATGATTAACAACATTTTTTTCAACTTTTTAAATTTGACTTGAGATGTTTTGTCAAAATGCCACAGATTTGAATATGAAATTGTTTGAAAATATGTTTATTAAGTCTGTTTGAAACAAAATATACTAAAAAAATTCTGCTTTTCTAAAAAGTAAAAATATGCTAAGAAAAAACTTGCTTTTGGACAATTAAATATGCTTAAAAGCAGTTAGCATATTTTTTCAAGAAAAATATGCAATTTCCCAACTCAATCTGCTAAATCAAGCAAAAAATATGCTAAAATGGAAAAACTGAAGGCAAAATATCAATTCTGTAGCTCGTTTCTGTATTTCTCGCATCTTTCTATTTCTCACATTTCCCAAAAATTCCATCGTTTATCGATTTGTGAGAAACAATTATTTCCATATTTGAATGCGAAAACAGACAACACTGATTCTGTTCTTACTGGAATATTTCCAGTAATTTTTTGTGAGAGAATCAGGCGAAACGTAAAAAAAAGAAAAAATTAAACAAAGCAATGAGTGGCTAAAAAATGTAAATAACAGAATATACAATTTGAGTTGTATTTATTTTCATCACTTAAACTATTCAAACAGCGTCTGTACTCCAGAGGAGCGGCTGAATACAAGATGGAAAACTATAAATCCTTCAGAAGGCAACGGGAAACCACTGAAGTAATATCCGTTGGAAAACATACAATTACAATGAATTTAGAGAATAACATACGGCCCTCAGTCTCCGGCCAAACGAGGGTGCTAAGAAACCCCGGAGGTAAAACAAAACTTAACATAGGAACGTGGAATGTTAGAAGTCTCTATGAACTTGGAAAACTAGATTACACCATAAGTGAGATGAAGAGGCTTCAAATTGATGTACTGGGCATCAGTGAAACGTGGTGGACGGAATGTGGGGAATTTAGTTCTCAAGGTACAAAAGTATATCATTTGGGAAACTCGAGGGGAATTCACAGAAGTGGTGTTGCTATCATTGTTAAAAATAACATAGCGGCCTGCGTCACTGGTTATGTTCCGATATCCGATAGAGCCATGATGATAAAAATATCCGCAAAACCGATTAATATGAATATAATACAAGTCTATGCACCCACATGTGATGGTGATAACGATGAAATTGAACAATTTTACAGCGATGTGGACAAATTATTGAAAATGACTAAGCCGCACGATATTACAATAATCCAAGGGGATTTTAATGCGAAAGTTGGGCAGGAAGAAACAACTGAAATCACAGGGAAATTTGGCTTAGGCCAACGGAATGAACGTGGAGAAAGATTAATACAATTCTGTCAAGAATATAAACTCAAAATCACTAACACTTTGTTTAGCCTTCACCCGAGAAGACTTTACACTTGGAAATCGCCACAGGACAACAAGGGTAATCTTGTCAGAAACCAAATCGATTACATTTTAATAAATCGGCGTTTTTCCTCGTGCGTGACTAGGTGCTCCACATATCCAGGGGCCGACGTTCCTTCTGACCATAACCTTCTGCTATGCAAAATACGTATCAAACTTTGTACCACCCGCAAGAAAAAGCCACAACGAAAACTTAATATTGGAAAACTTAATGACCCATTAACAAAACTAGCAATGACAGACCAATTAAATGCAGAACTCAATAACATCGATGGAGAGGATGTCGAAAATCTCTGGAATAACGTAAAAAAATTCCATCAACTCTATCACTAATAATATCCTGGGAACCACAGCATCAAAAAAAGACAAGACATGGATGACAGACGAAATACGAGAACTTCGCAAGGAACGAAGCAAACACAAAAACTCTAACTATGAAAGATATTGGGAGATAAATCAGGAAATTAGAATCGAAACTCGGGCCGCAAAAAATGCGCAAATAAATAGACAATGCCAATAAATTGAAAGACTACAAATTCTACACGACGATTTCAATCTTCACAAAAAATTAAAGGAGGCATCCGGAATATATTCAAAGAGATCGTCTGCAGTATTATTTGATGAGAACAATACCGCCATATTCGAAATAGCAGAAAAGAAACATCTATGGGAAGAATATATAAAAACTCTCTTCACGGACGAAGAAAGAACAGAACTTCTTAATACTGATGCAGAAACCAATCTTACAGGAAGGCCAATTACAGAGGATGAATTAATTAAAATCGGCAATTATATCAATGAAGGACAAAAAGGCAACGGGCCCAGATCAAATACCTGCCGAAGTTCTTACACTAATAGATGGAAATAATATCCAACTATTATTGAGATTGTTCAACCAAATTTATGAGACAGGACAGTATCCTCAAGACTGGCTTAAATCGACGTTTATTACAATACCCAAGAAAAATAGTGCGAGGACATGCAGTGATTACAGACTTATAAGTCTAATGAGCCATGCTTTAAAAATATTTTTAAAAATTATACATAGACGAATATACCCAATATGTGAGGCATATGTGGGAGAGACACAATTTGGATTCAAAGGGAACACGAGAGGCACTACTAAGTGTGCAAGTATTAACACAAAAATGTCGAGAGGTTCAAAAGATATCTCTGCTTCGTTGACTACGAGAAAGCATTCGATACGGTTAAACATGACAAATTGATGGAAATTTTAATCTCTATTGGACTGGAGGAAAGTGATATAAGATGCATCAAAAACCTATATTGGAAACAGTTATCAAACATTCAAGTTGATGGTGAACTGACTGACAATGTTCCAATTTCAAAAGGAGTAAGACAAGGGTGTATATTATCACCTCTTTTATTTAATTTATACTCGGAGAAAATATTCCGAGAATCACTTAGTGGAAAGAATATCGGTATAAGGATAAACAATACATTAATAAATAACATACGATATGCCGATGACGCTACATTACTAGCAAGCAGCTTGCCGGGATTACAGAAATTAGTAGATGCACTTATGCAAACTAGCGAGATATATGGGTTAAAAATTAACATTGAGAAGACGAAATACATGATTGTGAGCAGAAAAAAGATCCAAACTAATACTTTAATACGGATAAACAATTCCACAACATTTAAATACCTGGGATTTCATATTAACGATCAATGGGATATGTCTAGAGAAATTAAATGTAGGATTGAAATGGCCAGAGACGCCTTTTTGACATATAGTAAAACACTAACTAGTCACGACATAAGCCTAACAACAAAAATACGTTTCATAAAATGTTATGTATGGTCCGTACTACTATATTCGGCAGAAACATGGACGATAAAGGTGTCAGATGAAAAAAGATTAAATTCGTTTGAAATGTGGATTTTCCGGCGAATATTAAAGATTCCACGGACTGACCGCGTTTCGAATGAAGAAGTGCTGAGGCGTATGAGTATCGGACGTGAAATAATAAAAAAATATAAAAACACGGAAAATATCTTATTTGGGTCACATAATGCGAAATGGAAAATATAGAATACCCCAAACCATTTTACAGGCCAAAATTGAAGGAAGATGCCCGAGAGGAAGAAAGGAAATAACGTGGTTGAAAAACATTCAAGATTGGACAGGTCACCAAGACGAAAGTAGTCTTCTGAGGGCAGCCAAGAACAGACAACTCTCTATAATATAATGAGAATAAAAAAAAAACAAAAAAAAAAAAAATTATTGCTACTTTATAGTTATTGTATGATCGCTAATATCCGAATACGGATTGGCAAATAAAGAAGAAGAAGAAGAAACTATTCAATCATCATTTAGGGCCTATTTTAAATAGAGTTGATGAAATAGGCGCTTAAATTACTTATATTTTATATTAAAACTAGCTGTTTGGTCCTGGAATATTTTGTTAATAACTTGACCGCAGCGCTATCTACCGGGTCACAATTAATCTTGTTTTTGTTTAATAAATATATTTTGTGAATTTTAGCCAAATCGTTCTATTAAAAAAAAAAAAAAAAAAATTAAATATCACGACAACAGCACCACCTATCGGGATTAAACTTAAGAGAAATCTGACTCCACACCAAACTAATCTATTGTCCAAGTTTGGTGGTGATCGGCTTAGCGGTTCCTGAATATCTATATTTTTTAAAATTTTGTTTTTCTCGCAACAATTTGAAATGTGATATATTTTGAAAATTCTTGTGAGAAACTTTTTGTAAAATATTATCACAGAAACACTTTTTCTCACATCCTTCCAATAATTGATGGAAAATTATTTAAATTTCAGATAATTCTCGCAAAGAAAAGATACAGAAACACTTGTTTGAGAAAAACCATTTTTTATTTCATTTTACACTATTATTGTTGCAATTCACACGTTTCATGCGAAAAGATTTAAGATGTGAGAAATACAGAAACGGGCTACAAGGAAAGTGAAATATAACATGGGAAGACACGAAAACAGCTGCAACGAATCGTCTAAGATGGAGATGCTTTGTGGAAGTCATATGCTGCAAAAGCGTGTAATGGAGAAAAAAAAATGTATTAAAACATAAACGACCATTTTGTCTACGTATTCGTTATCTAGATAAAGGTTTACATTTATTATATTAAACCAGTTAGAAAGTCGGTAAAGTTCGCCCATATAACTTAATAACTTAAGTGTGTATGCATTAGGGTGGTTTTAAAAAATCGATGTCGGATTTTTTTTGGGGGCACCCCCCTAAAATGTTTCTTTCTGCCAGATTTTAGGATTGCCAAAGTTTGAGAATGATTGCAAGATGTTAAAACGTGCAACTGGGGCCTCAAAGTTTTGAAAACCTCGATTTTTTGGCAGTTTTGCGACTTTGCCGACCCATATCTCTAGAACGGTTTAATATATTTGCCCTTGTCACACATCAAATTAAAGGTGATGCTGTTTTTAACATTTTATATTTAGCACAATAAATACGCAACTAGTACTGAAATCGAAAAAATAGAGCCAATGTCCCTAAAAACGTGACTAGGTACCCCCACGAAATTGCGTTATTTGTATTATTATTGCTTATTATGGAAAAATACTTGTACTTTGAAATCACATTTCATTTAAATATGTTTGTTATGGTATACCGTTAATTTAAGACCCACAACAATGTTTTTTTTATGTCAGGTATGTATCTACTTTTTCCTCATTCTGTATCACTGGCGACCCTAAGCAGGTAAAACCAAACAAGTTTAAAAATGTATTGGGTTACCCTACTACCTCTTGTTATATTTTAAGTAGAAGTCCAGGGGGGGAACACGCCCTAGCAGTGTACGAATGTTTAGAGGAATGGGGTCTCGCCAGCTCGGTCGTGGCTATGTGCTTCGATACAACAGCATAATACTGGGAGGCTCAATTGAGCGTGCAATCTCCTGGAGTAGATGTTAGGTCGAGAGCTTCTGTACCTAGCGTGCCGACACCACGTTTTAGAAGTCTTGTTGAGGGGGTTTTTGACTGCAAATTTGGAAGCACATCGGGACCTCAACGAGACATATTGAAGAGATTTCAAAAAGAATGGTCGGCGATTGATAAATCCAAGTTCGATGTAAGCGAGAATGTTTTGAAACTACTGCCCAAAGAAGAAGTAGAGAATATCAAAGAAGAACTTAAAATAAAACTACTGGAATGCCAGTCAAAATACGAATACAAAGAACTTTTACAGTTGGCATTGATATATCTTGGCCATCTTGATGGATAAGATGTGCGTTTTAGGTCTCCAGGTCCAGTACACCATGCACGGTGGATGGCAAAAGCTATTTACTGTCTGAAAATACAACTCTTCCGTGACCAGTTTAAGCTGACTTCCCAGGAACAAGAGGCCCTAGAAGCACTTTGTGTTTTCATCGTCCGAGTCTACTGTAAAGCCTGGTTTAACGCACCAGAGCGTGTTTAGCACCAAAACAAGACCTAGACCTAATTGAAAATCTTTTGAAATACGAAACCATTGACAGATAAATTTCAGAAAAAGGAAGTTACAAAATGATAAATCACCTGTGGTATCTTAGTCCTGAACTTGTTGCGCTGGCATTGTTTGACCCGACATTGCAAAACACCGTAAATCTTAACAAATCAAACAAAAGAAAATGAAAGTGCTCCAAATTAAAAAAGAACAACTGCCGAAATTCCTATAAAAAAGTCTCCAAGCCCTAATTACAAGTGAGACTTACCTGTTGTTCAAGAGATTAAACATTAACACCGAATTTCTGGAAAAAGATCCTGCAACTTGGCCGCAGAAAATCAACTACCAGGAGGGGCAAAGGATAGTAAACAACTTGAAAGTTGTGAACGACATGGCAGAGCGAGGGGTCAAGCTCATCACAGATTACAACCAATTACTTACAAAGGACGAGCAACAAAAACAATGTTTTCATTCCAAAAATTGATAATATAGGAAGGAAAATAGGTTTTTTCGCAATAGGTTCCATCTTCGCTCTTAGGGGTACCTAGTTACGTTTTAAGGGACATTGGCTTCATTATCTCGAATTCAGTACTTCTAACGAATTTTTTATTGCATATAAAATATTGTAAACAGTATCGCCTTCAATTTGATGTATGACACGGGCAAATATATTAAACCGTTCTAGAGATATAGGTCGGCAATGTCGCCAAACTGCCAAAAAGTTGAGATTTTCAAAACTTTGATGCCCCAGTTGCAAGTGTTAACATCTTTCAATCGTGCTCAAACTTTGGAAATCCTAAAATCTGACAGAAAGAAACATTAGGGGGGTGCCCCCTAAAAAATTCTTACATTTTTTTTTGCCCTATGAGATAAAACCACCCTAGTATGCATATTAAAATGAATTAAGGTGATAAATTATCTTGAATACATTTTGTGGATTTCTTGTGTGATTTATTTGTGTCTTTAAGTTTACATTAGAGTATTTTGCTTTTAGTTTTAAATTTGGGGAATGGGTCCTGTGTGACGCGTAAAGGTAGTAATGATGAAGCTTTTTGTATTTAAATTAGAATTACTCGTTCTAAATTTTATATTGATAGTTAAATTAGGCATATTCAAATCAAATTCCACCAGTTTAAAATTTCTTGGTTCTTATCCCAAGAAAGCTAAAGTGGTAAATTTCATCAAATTGGTGTTAAAACTAAGAATTATTGATTACAAGCTTTAACTTGGCGTTATTTACTTTAGAAAAAAACGCAGATTTCTAATATTTTTTTTTGTAATCTCAATACCTCGATTTACTCGGAAACCGTTTTATCAAAGATGACACGATTTTATTTATAATCGTTTAAAATTATTACGACAGCACAATAAACATAGCGAGCAAAGTTCTATTAATTTAAGACACTTTTTGTTTATAAAGCAACAACAATATTTTTAAACCATTGTAAAATGTCAGAGCATTATGACAATATAGCACGATAGCACACCTTGTGAATATCCCATATGTATGTATATAGTAGTTAACTTATTTTCCTCCACTTTCAAGAAGCATAAAAAAACTAAACATAATAGTGGTATTCACACCGAGCTTGTTAGTTTGTTAGTCGTTAATCGTAAATCGTTACTTTTTTACACGCATTTTGTTTTTGTATACTTAATGCGCTAACGGATTAACATTTAACAAATTAACGACACGCCACCCCTGATAAAATAGTTGTTAATTGGTAACTCACAATCAGCTGTTGCAGTTTCTAAATAAATATAATAAAAAAGTCAAAAAAATATTTCGTTAGCTAAAATGCAACAAGACGTAACTAACAAAAAATTCAAAATCGAGTTTTTGATTGATTATTATGAATGCTATAAAACTATATGTTTTAACAAAATTTTAAACTTCTGCGATCAAAAATGGCACTTTTATTAACAAAAAACAAAGGGACGTAACTACAAGTTTTTTTGTTTGATGTATGCAAAACGACGTAATTACACATTTTTTTTTCTAAGAAAATATAATGAAATGGTTTTCTTTTAAAATTGGTTGAAGAATTCCATGGACGACTTATCAATGCATGTTTTCAATTTACAAAGTTTTTTGCTTCTCCTGTAAAATTATATTTTTGTTAGTTACGTCTTTTTGCATTTAAGCTGACGATTTGTATTTTGGCAATTTTCGTGTACATTGAGAGTAAGTATGTTAATTAAATGATTTTTTTATTTACCAGACTAACAAAGTTTTAAAAAGGGGGTCGTTTACAGTTGGTAACTTTAACAAATTTACAAACTACCGTGTAACAAATTAACAAGTTCTGTGTGAATACCACTACTGCTTCTTGTGTTTGAGTCAACAAAGAAAGGGTTTCTTCAAGATAAAACACTTTATTTTTTAAATGTTACGCTCATTGAAATAAAATAAGTAAAATCTTTATAAGAAATCTCGTGTGTGGATAACAAAGCCATTCGTGCCAAATTTCAAACTTTTACTATTATCCTTCTCTAGATATTAAGACAATTATATTGTCCTTGAAAGGAAGGTTCCGCGCTCACTTTTTCGGATTGACAAGCTTTGTATGTTAACGAAACTATTTGTTTAAAATTTCAACATATTTACTTCAAACGTTTTAGCTGATCGTACAGTGTGGTGTACATTTGGTTTTTTACTGTGTTGCCATCTACTTGTATTGACGTTACTATGTTGCGTATTGATTTTGCGGGCTGTTTTTGGTGCTGCCATCTACTAATGATTATATAATATTGTACTTGCCGACTGTTTTCGGCGTCTTGTATTTTGTATGTGTTGATGTGATATATGAGAGGTGCCACGAGGAATGACTTCTAAGTTATTAAATTTGCAAGGCATGAGACTTAAATAATTGGCTCCTTCTTCACTTTCTTAATTTTAGTAGAAGTTAGAAGTGAATTTTTTGTTCAAAATAACAACGTAGGTAATACAGAAATTCGTATACCTTCTTTTAATAATTAATGTAACAGTAAATATTTTCAGACACTCTTTTAGTATTATGTATGTATTTTTATGATGTAATGGGTTTGGTAATCGAGTGATCAAACTTGTAAACCCAAAAAGTTAGTCATTATATGGCAAAGCCGTTCTTTTGGTAATGCGAATAATTTTTAAAGTTTAAATTTATGAACTTCCTTTTAGAAGTTTGATAGAAGGCAAAACTCGCTTTGTTTTTCTGGTCTAATGGATCTGACACAATAGCTTAGAAGACAAATTTGGCTCGGATATTAAGTGCATTAAATATTGATAAAAGCTAAATTGTTCCATTAAAATAACTGGCAAACACAAGTGTCTGCCCGAATTAAGAATTTATTACGATAGGTTTTATACAAAACAAGCTAAATTATTGAAATTTTTTTAAATTTTCTATACATAAAGGGGCTTGGCACGTTAATAGTTTCCACATACACATAAGCTTTTCTTAGTATTAAAAAAAGCTTGAAAGGTCCAACCTCTCATCTCGTTCCACACAAATGTTCTCCGTAATACTCATTTTTTTAATTAGTCCACTTATGGTATTATGGTAAAGGGTATTTAAGTTTCGGTTAAGCGAAATATCGAACTATGAATTGTTTTCAATTCCGTTGCCAATACCTTGACTATTGTTATCAAAATAATACTTAAACGTAAAAACACTTCAGATTCTGTAAATTGAATTAATTAAAAAAAAGATTAAAAAGGTTGCTGCGACACAATAACAGTTGTCACTTTTCAGATACAAATTCAAATCGAGATAAGGTCTAAAAGTCTGAGGTGCAAAAATGTTATGGCTATTTATTAGATTTTTATAACCTCAAAAGTCATCAGAAATCATTATATAAATTTTCCGTATATTTTTTTTAAATTCAAAAACAAAAATATTGTTTTCTAAGAATCAGAGATTTCGATCGGTTAAAGTGTTACGGGAAAAACATGGAATAGATAAAAAAAGCGTTTTGTTTTATGGATTTGATTATGGATTTAAGCTACGTTCACATTATGTGTATTTGTCATGTTGTATGTCACTTTTCTTTCCACATGTGATTTCATGTGTATGCCAAAATTTGAGTTTTACATAAGGTTTATAATTTACATGTTCACATGTTGGTATGTAACGTACATTTGACATAACCTATCAAAAAAAAAAAAAAAAAAAAAAAATACATTTTAAATAATGAATTTGTGTATTTTTTATCTTTTGTATTATTTATTTACTATTATAATTTATATTTATTAAAATTTTATTTAATTTTTGCCGCCACGAACAATTTGGACAATAAAAAACAGCTGATGTCAGATGCTTTGTCATTTGAAAATAGAACTCGTTCTAAATCAAAAATGTCATATGTCCTGTACACGGAGAAATAACACATGATATTGTTTGGAGGGTTTCAGACGATATGTGCAAATTTAACATGCGAAAAAGTGTCAATCCACATGACAAATACACATAATGTGAACATACCCAGGCAGAAAAAGACAATCACCACGACGCTGTGCCGACGTTGCAGGGGGTACTATCAACATCAATACAACGTACTGTTAACCAAATTTACAATGTTGTCACATTATTAAAATGATAACGCCAAATGTACGTCTTCCGACTCTTCTTTTTAGTGTTGTCACAGTACTGTAAATTTAAATTTAGAATGTTGGATTCACGAATTTACAACGTAGTCACAACCGTCTTCCGACTCTTATTTTCAATATTGTTACAAATATAAATTCGCTAAATAAACAAGCAAAAATTTGTATATTTTCTAACCTAAAATAGTTTTTGTGTTTTCATTTTAATACGACACTATTAAATTAATAAGACTAAATTTTTGTATATACAGCGTTGTAGCGGTATAGAATTATTATAAACACGGTATTAGGAAATAAAGGTTTAATTCTTGTATATCCAGTGTTGTAGGGGTATAGTTTTATGGTAAATACGACTTTAAAAAACTAAAGTCGTATATTTGTATTTAGAGTGTTGTACCGGTGTTGAATTTTATTTAAAAACGGTATTAAAAAACTAAGGTTGTAATTTTGTATCTACAGTGTTGTGATGGTACCATGTTTTTGGTAGAGTCACAATTTTGTATTTACAGGGTTGTGGCGGTTCATAATATTTAGAAGAGTCGTAATTTCTGCCTGGGCCCAGGCAGAAAAAGACAATCACCACGACGCTGTGCCGACGTTGCAGGGGGTACTATCAACATCAATACAACGTACTGTTAACCAAATTTAAAATGTTGTCACAATATTAAAATGATAACGCCAAATGTACGTCTTCCGACTCTGCTTTTTAGTGTTGTCACAGTACTGTAAATTTAAATTTAGAATGTTGGATTCACGAATTTACAACGTAGTCACAACCGTCTTCCGACTCTTATTTTTAATATTGTTACAAATATAAATTCGCTAAATAAACAAGCAAAAATTTGTATATTTTCTAACCTAAAATAGTTTTTGTGTTTTCATTTTAATACGACACTATTAAATTAATAAGACTAAATTTTTGTATATACAGCGTTGTAGCGGTATAGAATTATTATAAACACGGTATTAGGAAATAAAGGTTTAATTCTTGTATATCCAGTGTTGTAGGGGTATAGTTTTATGGTAAATACGATTTTAAAAAACTAAAGTCGTATATTTGTATTTAGAGTGTTGTGCCGGTGTTGAATTTTATTTAAAAACGGTATTAAAAAACTAAGGTTGTAATTTTGTATCTACAGTGTTGTGATGGTACCATGTTTTTGGTAGAGTCACAATTTTGTATTTACAGGGTTGTGGCGGTACATAATATTTAGAAGAGACGTAATTTCTGCCTGGGTAGCTTTGGTTTCACAATATTGTTATTAGTTTAAGTTCCATATCTTTATCTTAAACGCAAAAGGCTCTAAATAACCAAAAATAAAGATTGACTTTTTCATTAATTCTGATGTATTTCATCAACACAAAAGTCCGCAAAATATTTTAGAATCTTTAGACCAAAATTTGCGATTTTATTAACAAACAAGTTAGAGTGCTACATTCGGCTGTGCCGAATCTTTGACACTTCAATTATTTCAGGATTGATATCTACATTATATCTATTTATAATAAATTTATATGCATTAAAATTTGTTGCGGTTTAGACCGATATTAAATAATTGACAATCAGAAAGTTTTATGCTTATTTTGCAGCAATTTTAAATAGATTGAGTAAAATATCATTATTCGTAACAGTTTAAGCCGACCTTAAATGATTTCCAGGAGGGCAATTTATATTGGAGCCATGGTAAGTTATAAACCAATCATCCTAAATTCTGCAGAGTGACTTTTGGTATTAAAAACATAAATTTCAATAAATTTCAAAACAGCAGTGAAATTAGTTTTAGATTTTACAGTGAATTTCAGAAGGCTACTAAATAAAGGATCTAAGGTAAATTATGGACCGGATATCACAAAATTGCATAACATATTTTCTGGCCATATGATACTAAGTTGGAAGAAATCTTACCACAATAAATATATCTGGTACGATTTAAGGCGTATTTGATTAATTTAATTTCACGAAATTTATTAGTGTTATTTCTGGTCCTATAAAACTGTGACGTGCCAAATTTTGTTATGATATAGTTATTTATTATGGTTTAAGGCGTATTATACTTGTTCCGGGAGTAGGGCTTATATGGGGCCTAGGGTAAATTATGAACCGATCTTCACGAAATATTACTGTGTGATTTCCTGTCGAATAAAACGAACTTTTGCAAAATCTTATATCTTTCCGTGCATTGTTCTACCATTTATGTTAGTTTTTTGTAACAAAATTGTCAATTTTTTGAGTGGTGGATCCTACTGATCCGATTTTGCTGGATTTCAATCCTACACTATTTAGGATAACTACAAGCAATTTGACATCAAGTTTGTTTATTTTTCTTTTATTTCTTATGAGTTTTTCGAAAGTGAGCGTGTTTTCAACAGACGAACAGACAGACGGACATGGCTAAATCGACTTAGAATTATTCAAGGAGCCAGAATATAGGTACATATATACTTTATGGGGTCTTAGATGTAAATTAAAAAAGTTTAACACGGAATGACAAACTTAGTACACCCTCATTTACCACAAGTGGTTGTGGAGGGTATAATAATAGTTTCACAGCGCACAAACAATTGCTGTTGCAGATCTGAAATACAAACATATACCGGGTTTTCAAAAGTTATATTTTGTATTCCCAAAAACTACTTTGATAATATGTAAGGAATATTTCACCCTTAAATATTATATTAAATGGTCGACTATATGTGACATAAATGTGAAACAACCTAGCCACTATCATGTCTGGAGTCTCCGAAAAACACATATCAAACGTAAGACGGACAGACGGACGGAGTGTACCTAATTTGGAAACTTTGGCTCTTGCCTTTCTCCAGATATACAGAAAAAAGTAATAGAAATACAACAACAAGGAATTTTTGGAAACAATTAGAGGTAGTCGTGGTTTTTTGCTCATATCTCAGCCATTTTTTGGACCGTTTTGGCTGAATTTCAATAGCAAGAAATGGTAGACTATATGTGATATAAATGTAAAACAACCTAGTCGCTATCATGTCTAGAGTCACCGGAAAACACATATCAAACGTAGGACGGACAGACGGATGGATAGAAGGACGGACGGACGTGGTTAAATAAACTTCTCTCCTCATAAGGACCCAGAATATATATGGCCGTTTCCATTCTAGACAACTTTTAACATCAATTTTCAAATCGCACTATTTGATACTTTTTTGATGCCAATTTAAAGTTAAATATCTATATTTTATAATAATATAATTTTTTTTAGACGTAAGCTTAAATCTGTGGTTTTCATGGGCAACCGCGTATGACTTAAAATAAAATTTTTCAGGAGAGCCGAAAAAACCATTCTAGATTAAACTATGGGTTAGATATTGCATCCTTTGAAGTTTGCAATTGAGTTAAAACATCGGAAGGGGGTATATGTTTTTCAAACTTGTTTAAAAAATGTAAAGAGCGCTTAAAATTAAGCAATATAGTATCAACATTTCAAAATCAAAAAAATAGACATACGCGGTTGCCCATGAAAACCACAGAAATATAAATTTGTTGTGCACTTCGAAGCATTAAGATTCATAGATTTGGCGCGAACAGAAAATTCATTGCATGTTGCACCCGTCATGGCTTCAAAAGCAAATTTCTTATTATTGGATTATATTTCTCTACGATGTTTGATTTGATAATCACCGTCTGATATCTCATCTTTCTCAATAAAAAAGAATAATACAATAAAAGTTAAAAAATAAACAGAGTTTTGTGATGATCTTATGAAAGTGGGCCAATTTGGTTGCACCCCGTCATGCACTTTAAAGCTCTATCGTGGCTATTTGATCGTTTCATATAAATTTTTGTAAATAGATAACAATAGTATATAAACAATTTTACCCCCTCTAGAAATAACTTAATTGCAAATGTGTTTCTTTCTATTAGTAAAAGACGTTTAAAGCGTCTAAATGTTGCACCCGTCATATACTTTATAGGGTCTTAGATCAATATTGTAGAAATTGCAAACGGAATGACAAACTTATATATACCATTATCCACCCGAGGTAGGGATGGGCAAATTGAAAAAATATATCGATATATATCGAATCGATATTTTTTAAGAGTATCGATATTTATTATTTCAAAAATATCGATGTATCGATATATCGAACGTATTTTGCTGAAACTATTACCAAATTAAAAAATTTAATATGTAATAAATATAGGCACATATATTGTTCCAAAAACCGCGTAAAATAAATCTTTTCAAGTTCGCTTGACTTAACTGTTTAAATTAGAAATCTGCAATGTGAAAACCCAGCTTTTTTCTTATTTCTTCTTCTTATAAATGCCAATCATTTTAGATCTTCATACAAGGCGAATTGACGAGAATGTGAGGTCAACTCTACTACAACACTGCTTCTGTGGTCGGGTTGTCAAAAATATTGCTAGTAAAAAATAGGTTTGTTTACATAAAAAACTAGTTTGTATCATTTTTTTTTAAATTTATTTTTATTATTGAATCTTTATTATCGAAATTTACAATATGTATTCAAATCTTAATTCTAGTTGTTGTTTATTAGTTGTTCAAATTTTAAAAATGTCTTCTGGTTAGGCTCAGAGTATCGGTTCTTTTTAGCCTCTGGTGACCTTCGAACTGAAGCAGACCCCGATCGAGGTAGTTAGGGTGGGCCATTAGTTTATCGATGTAGCTAATTGAATATTTTTTAATTTCCTTCTGGATAGTGGGGACGTTGAGATCTCTGTGGATAATATCATTACATATATACAATGGGGCGCAGACAATTTGTCGTAATATTCTAGACTGTCTTCTTTGAAGCTTATGGATGTTAGATGCGCATGCAGTACCCCATAATTGGATGCCATATGTCCATATTGGTTTTATGATGGACTTGTATAAGAGAATTTTGTTGTCTAAAGACTAGTTTCCACCGAGAAGCCAATGTAGTTGAGCTGCTTTAAGTTTCATAGCCGTTATTTTCGCTTCGATATGACGAGACCAGGTCAAGCGTCTATCTATATGAATTCCCAAGTACTTTGCATGGTTTTCTACCGGAACAGTGATGTTATTTATTTTTACTGCTGGGCACGTTTGTCTTCTGAGCGTGAAAGTTAAGTGAGCACATTTAGCCGGGTTAACCTTTATTCTCCATTTTTCTAGCCATGCCTCTAGTTCATTGCTGTGGGACTGCAGATTTTGCGATACGACTTTTGGGTCACGGTTAACGCTAATAAATGCTGTGTTGTCTGCAAATGTAGAGGTATGCGTGCTCAGGTTTGTTGGCATATCCGCTGTGTATATTATATATAGAAGCGGGCCTAATATGCTGCCTTGGGGAACACCAGCAGTAATTTTCTTGAGTGGGGAGTATTTATCTTGCGACCTTACTATGAATGTTCTGCCTGTTAGATTGCTCTCCAGAAGCTTGTGAGTGTTTTGAGTAGCCCATCATGCCAAACTTTGTCAAATGCTTGGGAAATGTCTTTAAACAGGGCTGAGTATTGCTTTTTCTCAAACGCCGATCTAATTAGGGTGACAATTCTATGCACTTGTTCTATTGTACCATGTTTCGCTCTGAATCCGAACTGGTGATCCGGGATGATGTCGTGTTCATTTAGATGAGGAGTTATACTTAAAACGAATATTTTTTCGAAAAGCTTCGATAGGATTGACAATAAGCTTATCGGTCTGTACGAAGCAACCTGGCTAGCATCTTTTCCTGGCTTGGGAATCATAACAATTATAGACCTCTTCCATGAGGATGGGAAATATCCGACTCTTAATATAGCGTTAAAAATTAGCAGCAAGATTCTGGATGCAGACGATGGTAGGTTTCTTATCATTGACCCTGTGATGCGGTCAGGTCCGGGAGATTTTCTAATATTTACTTTTTCTATTGCAGATTTTACTTGAGTTATGTTCAATTTTATTGGATGGTTTACCTTATCAGGAATGTGTTTGTATCATGGTGAAATAATAAAGGTGACAGATGACGATTTTTTTCTCTTGCATTGTTTGTCTAATCTTATTCCAAAGTTTTGTTTATGATTACAAAAAGTCCACGTTTTGTGCTGTGATTATTGTATTTTATTAAAGTTTTTGATAATTTCAAATTAAAATAAATAAGATATTGACCATAATTAAATAAAAATTGACTAAAAATTTATTTATTTCGTCAATTTCAGCGGCACGCTTTGATTTTTGTTTAAAGTATTTTTTGACATAAACGGTGATATAATTTCGATTTTTGTTGTAATGTTGTATTTGTTGCCATAACGATGCCACCTGCTTATTACACCATGATTTGTATAGAAAGTTTGACAAGTCGAACACCGAAAAAAACCCCATATGTTGACTTGAACCCACCTTCTAGAGAATTCGCCTTAATCTTCATATTGGTTTAAAAAAACATATGGTGCATGCAGTGATGCCGATTCTTAAAAAACATTTTGTTTGAAAAACGGATAAAATTTTGAGTTTCTAATGAAGACTGACTTTAAAAAATATCGAATTCGATAGTCGTATTTTTATCGATGCATCGATATATCGGTATTTTAAATATCGGCGATATATATCGATTATTTCTATTAAAAATATCGATATTTTGATATATCGATATTTTTTGCCCATTCCTAACCTGAGGTGAAGGGTATAAAAAGATTTTTGCAAATTAACCAAACAAATCGGTCATTTCCAGACCTGGTATGAATACAACATTTTTCAAAACAGACAAAAAAATACAACACTTTTTTATGAAAATAACCAACAACAAAAATATAGTATTGTATTATTATACGATTATGTATACAACGAATACCACGTTACTACGGGCTTGTGAATTGAACAATTGTTTTCATATTAAAATTATCAAAATAAGTTAACTTTAAATCAGTGTTCGAAAATAAACAGTACATTATTTAACGTTCGGCTAACACACCCAGGAACGATATCTATTTTTTTAATGATTGTGTAGACATACACAACCCTTAATACCGTTCGTAACTATTTTCAAGAAAGAACCGAACATTATATAATTCTTCGTTAAAAATCAGAACAATTGTAGTGATACTGTAGACAAACATTATATTTTAATGTTCTATAATGTTTTTTTCGTTTGTGTATTTTGTTTTTGTAAAAATGTTTTTTTTACCAGCCAAAAGGGACTAACATTAACGAGCCGAACCGAACACATTGAAGTTTGTGGGTTTTCAAAAAAAAAAAACCGAACGGAACTAAATGTTCACATCTTTCGTTGAGTTTGATAAAAACAGTAATATTTTTGTGTTCGAAAGATGACTAACAGGGAAACGTTATTTTTTTAATGATTTTCTACGCAAACACTGTTAGCGTTTGTGTTTTCCACAAATCCACCGAACCGAACATTAAAAAACGATATTTAAATTAAATTAAATGCTTTAAATTAATATTGTTCAATATCGAAATAAATTTTTTCAACATTTCTAGACTTTTGTTAATGTTTCCTATTAAATCAATATACATACATACATACATATGGTTTTTATGGATTATAAATTGTTTTTCTCTGCGGGTATTAATTTTCAGTCACTACAAAGTAGCGTATACAAGTTTCGATCCAATTCATAGTCTACACAAATAGCTTTATGAAATAATTGAATTCAATTCGAATAACCGCTTTCCAAAACTTGTCAATTAAAACTAAAATTTGTATTTCCTAAATACAACTAAACTTCCAAATAAAATAAGTAAGAAAAGTAAATTCAAGGTTTACTTTCTCTCTGGAAGTTAAAATAAAAAAATATAGTGTTACGTCATGTTGCCTAAAGTTAGAGAAATTCGAAATATTTTAACAGAATCTTAATAATTTCTAGTAAATTTTGTTTTTGTTTTTTTATTGTTTCTAGCCTTTAATTTTAATCTGTTTGGAAGTAAATAGTTTATTTAATAGTTGTGGGATGTAAATACAGAAATTATTTATAATTCTTAATTTATTTTTTTTTTTATACAAAAAAACTAAATAACTGTATAAACAATTGCTAAAGTTGAGTACATTGCACTGATCATTTCGATATAAACAATTTAACAACAAAAAAAAATATTTTAAAACGAGTACAAAAAGCTGTTGATTTACAAAAGCGACAGTTTTTTTTCTTTTTGTATTTTAATAATGTTTTTTTGTACGAGTTTAAGTTAAGCTTTAGTTCATTCTTGAACGCATTAAAATCAACACTTGTACTGATTTGACACACACGACACCACACGGATTCGGAACTCAGAAGTGAAATAAAATAAAAAAAAGAAAAAAATACTTGACAAGAGTGTGAAGATAATGAAGAAAGAATTTAGTATCATATCAGTCTTTTTAAATAAATAATACAAGACTTTTTTTTGACAATACAAATTTACAACAATTACAAGTACTATTTGCTTGATTGTTACATTTATTCATTTAGTTTAATGTGTTTTGTGTTCGAGTATGTACTAAATTCAATTCAACAAAAACTTCTTCATTTTTATAATGTACAAGAGCGTTGTTGTCATTTTAAATAATACAAAACTGGAGTACAAAGAAATTTCTTTTTAAAAACGATTGATTCATTCTGCTGAAAAGTGCTGCCATAATTGTTCCATTATTTAAACTAAAGTGTAATAATCCAAAGTTTTTTTGTGATGAAAATTTAAGATATTTTTCGAAGTCGTCGCAAAAGTTTTTATCTTTTGTGTTGCAAATAGTTTTGCGTTTTTGTTGTAGTTGTTCAAAACTACATATTTCGATTTGGTGATAATTTGATAACAGGCCATATTTTAAAAAATTACTGGATTTTAAGTGTTCACGGAAACTAAAAGCAGGCAATATGGGTAAGTAAAGTAAAAAAAAGACGCAAGAGTGTTGTATTACGCAATGCCGAATCTTATATACCCTTCACCATGGTGAACAGAACAGGAAGTTATATAAATACCGTTCTTTATATATAAATAAATTTAAATCTTTGTCTCTTGCCGTTTTCCTAATAAACCGAAGGTGTCACGCCCAGTTCTCTACTCTCGAAGTTGGAAGTTGTGCATTTATAACCAAGATGCTTGTACCTTATTTGAAAACTTTTGCTCTTGCCGCTTTCCACATATACAGAAATCTATAATGTCATTGTACGGTGGGTGTCACACACGCTTCTCCACTTCCGCCCACATTATATCGGATTAGAGTGGGCCATCACTGAAGAGAAAATTTAAAAAGTTATCTGTTTCAAAAAAGTAGACCAGTTTTGTGTTAGGTTAGGGTAAAAAAAAAATTTGGCATTGAAATCTGTGAGAATGAAATTCGGGCTGAATGGAAAGAAAAACGCCCGTTACTACTGAGGAGTCACCCCTAGAGATGTAAAATGTATCAGAAACCCCCATTTTTTTTACATCCACAATATTTTTCTAGAACAAACTTATCCTCCATCTCCAACCCTTCATATGGGTCCCCATACAAAAAATTTAATATTCTCGAAAACCGACTCTAGAACAGACGGACGGACAGCCAGACGGACATGAAGTACTAGATTAAAAAACGGAACCAATTAGGATGTAATCCAATCCAATTCCGTTCTTTTAAAGTTCATGTAAAGTTATAAATACTCTATTACTTTCGGTGAAGGGTATTAAAAATATAGTTTAATTGATTTTATTAGTTTGCTTTAATAATCATGGCATGCACAAGCAAATGTTTGTTTTGCAAGGTCAGGATTTACAGATTTTATTGAAAAACAATGAAATTTTAAATCATTTGAAATTTGTCCCTTTTGTTGTAATTTTCTTTTTTATAAGACCTGAAAAGCTTAAATTAAGAAATTTATGCATTTACAAAATTTAACGATTATAGCCTCTACACGTATTTAAAAAAGATCTTAGTGGTTTTTATGGCCTCAACTACTAGAAGGAGTAAGGATATACTAAGTTTATCATTCGATGTGGATTTCAGACCAAATAAAGAATAAGTGTTTATTCTGGTTCCTTGCCCGTCTGTTGAAATCTCGCTCACTACCAAACAACTCAACGGAAAAGAAAAATTTTAATAGATTTAATTTACAAAAATGTAGCTGAGTAAATACGGGTTTAAGTCGTACTTAGATGTTTCAATTGGGATATCGGTATTTAAACGATTTTCATTACATTAACTCATCTATGTAATTTACACTCCAATATTTTTTAAATTTATTAGATTTTTAGATTTAACGATTCGTTACTGCCGATTTTATTCTCATCCTCGCCAGTTTAATTTTTTGTCATTTTTTTTTTGTTTATTTTCATAACCATTGCAACTAAAAATTATAATGTGTTTTGGAAATTATTTACATTTTATTGCATTTTTTTTTAAATTTTATTAAAAAGTATTTACAATTTTAAGCACGCGATTGAATAACAAGTAACATTTAAAAATTATTCAAATGTTTATTAAGTTGTGACGCATTTTTATCATAAATATAATAATAATGTCAGTCCTTTTGTCATTAAATATTTAAAAGAAGAGTGTTAAGTTTTTCCGCCATTGTTGGGAAGTGTAAATAGAAATACATATAGTTGTATTTGGGCGATTCTATTCTAGACAACTTTTAACATCAATTTTCAATTCACACTATTTGATACTTTTTTGATGCCAATTTTAAGTCAAATATCTATATTTTATAATAATATAATTTTTTTTAGACGTAAGCTTAAATCTGTGGTTTTCATGGGCAACCGCGTATGACTTAAAATAAAATTTTTCAGGAGAGCCGAAAAAACCATTGTAGATTAAACTATGGGTTAGATATTGCATCTTTTGAAGTTTGTAATTGAGTTAAAACATCGGAATGGGTCTATATGTTTTTCAAACTTTTTTAAAAAATGTAAAGAGCGCTTAAAATTAAGCAATATAGTATCAACATTTCAAAATCGAAAAAATAGACATACGCGGTTGCCCATGAAAACCACAGAAATATAAATTTGTTGTGCACTTCGAAGCATTAAGATTCATAGATTTGGCGCAAACAGAAAATTCATTGCATGTTGCACCCGTCATGGCTTAAAGAGCAAATTTCTTATTATTGGATCATATTTCTCTACGATGTTTGATTTGATAATCATCGTCTGATAACTCATCTCTCTCAATAAAAAAGAATAATACAATAAAAGTTTAAAAATTAACAGAGTTTTGTGTTTTTGTGGTATGATCTTATGAAAGTTACCCTATTGGTCGTTTCATATAAATTCTTGTAAATAGATAACAATAGTATATAAAACAAGTAAGAAAGTATAGTCGGTCAAGCCCGACCATATGATACCCTACACCACAGTATTAAAAAACACATCATGCTTATATGTCCATATAAATATGGATTTATCTATGTTTATAAACTTCATTCAAATCGGTTTGAAAGTTTGTGAGAGGCAAAAATTACCCACTACCTCCCCTTGTGGTCCTATTTTTAAAAAACTGCATCCCTTTTGGGTCCATAAAGAAATGGTTCTATCTATGTTTTAAATTTTATTAAAATCGGTTTGAGAGGTAGGAATTGCCCCTATCTCCCCTCGTGGTCCTATTTTTTAAAAAGTGCATTTTGTGTCCATAAAGATATGGCTCTATCTATGTTTTAAATTTCATTAAAACCGGTTTAACAGTTTCTGAGAGGAAAAAATTTCCCCCTATCTTCCCTCGTGGTCCTACGATTTGGCCCATTTACTATAGGCTTGGGCCTTGTGCCAATAAGAAATGTTGTCCCAAATTTTATCAAATTATCTCCAAAATTGCGACCTGTACTTTGCAAGGTTGCATGGACAGCCAGCCAGCCTGCCAGCCGGACGGACATCTTTAGTTCGACTCAGAAAGTGATTCTGAGTCGATCGATATACTTTAAGGTGGGTCTAGCACCAATATTTTAAGGCGTTACACACATCAGCACAAATGCATAATACCCTCTCCACTATTGTGGTGTGGGTATAAAAATGTTACCCCTTCTAGAAATAACGTAATTGCAAATGTGTTTCTTTCTATTAGTAAAAGACGTTTAAAGCGTCTAAATGTTGCACCCGTCAGAATAGAATCGCCCCTTTTAACTTTTGAATTATATTTTAAAATATTTAATTTTTGTTTATGATACAAGTATTTTCGCTATGTTTTAAATTCTGGTTAACAGACTGATGGCTATTGATGTTCATAAGCAAACTTAAATTATTATAAAATTAACAAAAAATCAAAGAAACTTGACGTATAAATGGCTATTAATTAGTGTTTTAATAAAATTAATATGACATATTTAATAAACTATTTTAATTATAAATTAAATACGTCATCAAATGAATATTCTTTTTCAGCTTCTGAAGAGTCGATCGCGATATAATTATAAAATTCTTATCACCTTTCAACTACCGCGTTGCTAAAAACCAAGAACTTAATTGCAAAAGAAGCTAATTCTCGGCATGGATTTTCATTTAATGCATTTTTATATCCATATATGTACTTCATTTACTCAGAAATCAAATGTTAAGTTCTTATTAAACCATTCATATAAATTTAGTTTCTGCCACTGATGTTCGAAAAATGTAATTTCTTCTATCGTGAAATCAATCATTTCTTCTTTAAAGTGTTCGCTTAATTTGGGCTTATTAGTTTTTAAACTATTTTCTACACAAAAAAAGATAGTGCCGGTTCACACACATCAAGTTTGACTCGTTAATTGTTAATGTTTTCTTATTAAATACTATATTGTCTAAAAAAACAATTCAATAAAGGAAAAATCCTGTATATTTTAATTATATAATCATTCACCCGAAGAACTTTGCTGCAATTTTTTGCATTTGTATTCTAAATAAAATTATGAATTGTAATTGTTAATGTATCCATTATAAGATATTAAAATTCATTAACTTTTTCTTTAATTTAATTGTTTATTTTAAATACCTATTCATTGCCCATATTTATGTCTATTATTTTACTCTTATTTTCATTTAAATTTAGTTTATCAAGTTCATGTTATCCTGACATTGATCATCTGTGTATCCTTCAGCATCTTAGTAAAACGTTCGACATATGGTTGGTATATATAATTAAAAGTAGTGCTCCCAAAATTAAGCCCCAGGGAACTTCATATTGATTATCCATATCTGTGGCATGTTAACATAACATCTTAAGTTGAGATAAGATAGCAAAAAGGTTTTAAAAAAAACTCGGTGAAAAAATAGTTTTTATGAAATAATAAAATAAACTAAAATTAAAGAAAAATTTCGTTTATTAGGGAGGAGCATTTATACGATGTCTTTACAGTCACTTCCAAAAACACGTTTGTTTTGTTTGTAAGCGATCGGGCTAGAGAAGAAAGAGGGTTTGCCAAACAGATATAAAATTAGTTCTTATGTTTCTTAATATGGGTTTTCATGTTTTGTACTATGAATATAACTACCCGTCTCCACTATCCATTAGCTTGGTAAGAACAGCATGTCGCACATGAATTATACTCGTATAGACTGTACATGTTTATGTTTCGTCCATGTGCTGTCATCGTAGCCTAAACATTCGTCATAACATCCATGTGCGCCATGATGTTGGCCGTACAATGTATTTTCTGTATATGTACAACCAAACGCCAAAACAACAAAAATTGTGGCCAATCAGAACATGAACATCAACACGTATTCGCCACATACAAGAAGGTGAACAAATTAATACCGTTGCTCTGCCGGCGTTATGGTCATGTTTAAATCGAAAGCGCATGAAGACTTGGGGTAAAAAATATTAGACAAATAGACATGAAAACATGTCTGAAAAGACATCGTATAAATGCCGCCTAATAAAACATTTTAAAAACGTAAACAGACATGTTATTTGAATGAAAATTCGTATGATTAACAAAATTTTTTCAACTTTTTAAATTTCACTTAAGATGTTGTGATAAAACGACACCACTTGTTTTCGGTATGTTAGATAAGATTTGAACAATTTTAACTCGTTTTCTTATAGTCCATACATAAAAAGTTTTTGTATTAAAATATCTCTATCAAGATTTAAAATCTAAAAAGATTGCCATTAGTTTTTTTTTCCACAATCTTCCATCTGTAAATGACGTAGTTTACCGTTGTTTCACGTGAACAATTTTTTCTAAAGCCTGATTGATATTTATAAAATACTAGTATGGCCAGCAGTCGTCACAATCAAATTCAATCTAGAAATACAGACTTTGTTCAGTATATACAAGCCAGCTAAACGGACTTAGTCCATTGGTACTTGTGCTGGGAAACCATCGATAGACTAAAATATCGATAGGAAAAATATAAATATCGATATTTTTATTATTTAAAATACAGATATGAAGACATCTAACAGCAGCTATACACACACGGTATTTTGCCGCAAATTTTTACTTGCTATTATTAATTCGCGCTGAATAGCAGCAATGAATACGAACAACAAGAATGGCAAATGGTATGTATTGCTTAGCAGTGATTTTTACTGCTAATTAAAGGCCTTTAAGTTGAAATTTGTACATGTTTATATAAGAACTGAAATGTCCAATATTTTTGCAATGTTGTAAAAAAATATGCAAATCCAAATGCAATTGTAAGCATAGGACAAACCAATGAACGACCATTAGAGGATAAGTCCGCTAGTTTGGTTACCTTTTTGGGTTTAGAATTTAGAAAATTTTTTAAAGTTGCAATGGAATATCTTATAGTTCCTGTTACATCGGTTCCTTCAGAAAGGTACTTATCAATTTTTAAAAAACTGCCATCTTAAATGTGCGTATATACATACTAGAGGTCTGGAAGAATAAATAAAAACCAATTTCAACACACTCATTTGTTTTTCAACTACAATGTGTCGAACACCCAATAATAAAGACACAAATGAAAGAATAACCAAAGACAAAACGAATAAAAACTCATTCAATTCAGTCAATTCAAGTCAAATGAGTGAAATATTCATATATAATTTGAATGTAAATTTTCTGTACCTACACATTACGTATGTATGTATGTGTAAGCTTAACTCTTACAAATAAAAGAAGCCACAAGCTTACACACGTATTATGTCAATGTATTCAAATAAATGTATGGACATTCAATAATTCAAAAATTATTCGAATATTTTTTGTAAACTTGCTCTCTCTAACGGGTCATTCCACTGTTTTGTTATTTATGAATGACACTCAAATTCATTTACAGTAAACAAGTATTTTATTCAATTCATTCTCTCTTATTTTTGTATATGGTTTACTCTTTTCTTACATTTTTGAATGTTTAATATTTGAGTAAATGTTGTGCACTTTGAATAAAGGCAAACAAGTGAATTATTCAAAGCAGACCTCTAATACATACGTCTCATACATTCAATAAAGTGATAAAAACAACGGACTGTAGCCTTATAAAAAAATAATTAAAGTTTTCCTGCTATACTATCGACATTCAGTCGATAGTAATATCGATATATCGATAGTGAAATCATAACTATCGATAAATATCGATGATATCCCAGCACTAATTGGTACACTAAAAGGGGGTCCAGAGCCAATAGTTTTATCAGTTACGCACTTTAGTACAATCGCATTATACCCTCTCCACATATTGTAGTATGGTTATTAAAACAGCAAGGTTTTAATAATTTACAATTCTTAATTTTCTTTTTGGAAGATTTTCTTTTTATACCCACACTACCAAAAATTGTAAGAATTGGTCCATAATTTTATATAACCCTCATAGGTACATAAATCTTTTTAGAATATAAGTGCCGGTTCACAAATGTCAAGTTTGACTCGTCAAGTCTTGAGTTTTTAGGAGAGAGGGGAAAGGAAAAGGCATTCTCTTTTCCCTTCTCTCCTAAAAGATCAAGACTTGAAGAGTCAAACTTGACTTGTGTAAACCAGCACTAATTTTGTGTTGTGTTTTTAGTCTTGCTCTGTTCTGATTTTAATAACAAAAAGTTAAATTTACAAAAATAAAAATAAAAGATTAATTTAATCTACATAATTTAAAAATTAGAAATTTAAAAATATTATTAAGCAAAATTAGTGAGCTGTCTATTATTTGTAATAATATTCCTCATCATTAAAAAGAAAAAACTGTCTAAAACAAACAACAAGAACATTAAAACCAAGGTATATTTACACAAGGTAGACTCATTTGGGAGTGTAGACATTCTGCTCAATAAAAGGAACCGAGTTGTCAAAATTGTCTTCTTATAAAACAAAAACAATTTAACGCACACATGTACAAATTTTGGCTCATATACACGAAATTTTACGTTTGGGTTCCAACTAGGGGTAATCAGCTGACAAACATATGGGCCAACGAGTTTACCTTGTACATATACTTTGATTAAAACCAAATATAAAAATTTGAAAAAAAAATTTTTTTTCAACAATAATACAAATAAATCAACAAACAACCCAGCGGTAACTAGAAGGAGTAAAGAGGCCTAACAGAAGGCCTTATTTAGCAGTCACAAGCAGTCAGAAGCCCTTCTCGCCGCATTCCATACTTATTTATTTTTTACACAGGTTGTCATTGGGCGCAAGGCCTTCCACACTTCCTTTAAAAACAACTTCGATCCCTTCCCAAAGAAGAGAGTAAGGAAGGTCACTAAAAATAAAAAGTAAATAAAACTGAACAGCTTCCTTACTCCCTTCTCAAAGAAGGGAGTAGCGAATGTGTACTGAATATTTCAGAAGATCTTTTAAAAAGAAGTTTATACCTTCTAGAAGGCATACTTCTGAAGGCAGGATATCATGCGAAGCGAATCTTTTAGAAAGGAGTATAGAGGCCTTCAAAAAGGCCTGCCACTTGCGGCCTTTTCAATATTTACCGCTGGGAATTGTTTTAAAAACAACAGACACAACCTTCACTGAATATTATATATCAGGGATGATAAATGAGAAAACTAATATCGTACCAACGAACTTTTAAAATCGTACTTTTTTGGCCCCAATAGTACTAAATCATTTTTTATAAATTTTTTTTATTTTTTTTTTTTAAAACAAAAATTTAATACAACAAAAACAAAATTCATTTGTACATGTAAAGTAAAATACACGATCATTAATAATATTAATGAATTTCGAGCCCCGGATTTTTCAAACTAGTTAGTTTTCTAAAATATTCAAGAATAGAGGCAAACAAGTTGAATTTGGTCTAGCCAGACCTGTATCATGCGGGCGAGAAATCCATCTATTTTTATTTTTTTATTTTCGTACACTTTTTAGAATCTCTGTTTTAGTGGAAAATTAACGAATATTTCTCAAAATGCAATCTCAAATTTTAAACAAAAATCGAATTTTAAGCGTTCTTAAAATATGTGCATACGAGCATCTTCGGATTACATTTCCAAATTGTGTTTACAATTTTCAATATGTACTGCAGAAACAGGAAAATTTAATATAGCGCTTGTAAAATCTCCTTTAAAATAATTCGGAGTAAAATAATAAAGGAGTATGCTCCCACTGTTCCAAAATTCTGTTGATTACTTCTTGACGTGACAAACCATCTAATTGACGAATATTTAAAAATATTATGAGTTCATTGCAAAATAATCTTAAATTGAGAGGAAGTCGTCTCTCCTACTATGTAGAACTTTTGCAGAAGTGTGTTCCTATATCTTTTAAAAACTTGTCAATATCATCAGAAAATGCTTAAATGATGATACTAAGTTTAGAATGTGGCATAAGCAATCGTTCAATGAACATGTTCAAAAATCTATTCACACAGTTCAGTGTTTGGTGCAAATGGTCTTTCAAAAGAGCAAATGCAAAATATCATAGCTGTTTTGTTTAATCTAACAACAAAAAATAGAGTTTCCCTTAGAGTTCAGAAAAAAAGCTACGAAATTTAGCATTTTCGCAAGACTATTTACACCAAACACTAAACTCCGCTTTTATTCATTGGACAGTAAATACGAGTTGCCATTTTATATCAATTATAAATATGTAGGTTTGAAAAATTTGGAAATAGTACCAAATGAGTCACGGGGGTACCAGCGTACTTTTTAGTTTTGAATTGTACCAAACAAGTACAATTGTACCAACTTTATCAATATAATATGATGAATACGCGCCAAACGTCAAAGAGAACAGCGAGTGATGCTGACTTAAGTTATTAAATTCGGCATCTCGTCTCTGTAAAATTATCCAAACAAAACGAGAGTATTACTTTGAAAATCTCTCAATTCAGCTCTCTTTTAAGAGAAGGTGAAGATCGTATCAAGGAAAAATTTATATCATCCGTTAAGAGAATTAAGTGATGTTACTGAGCGTGTCGCAAAACTCGAAACAGTGACGGGCGAAATAATAGAACTTAAGAATGTAATAAAAAAATTAAAAATTCAATCACAGAAGCATTCTAATTCCATCCTTGCTTGTGACTTACGCATAAATTGTGTTCCCTATAATGTTAATGAAGACTTGCATTGTATTTTCGACGCAATATGTAAAACCATCAAAATACCAACACCTCCTTTACAATCAATAAACCGGGTACAAAATAGAAATAATAAAAATAATGTCAATTCTCCCGACGGTGTAATCATTACCAAACTGTTGACACCGTTTGATAAAATTTTTGTGAATAAGTCACGTAATGAATATAAAAAAGAAAACAAGAATCTAAAGTTGAGTATCCTTGGTGAAGCAAATGAAAAAAACAATTATTTTTACGTGCATGAAAACGTAACTAACGGAAACTTTAAAATACTTCGTCAGGCAGTCTCTTTTAAAAAGCAAAATCGTCTACACTCTGCCTACTCCTTTCGAGGACTTGTCTGTTTTTTTTTTCGTACTAGTGATTATTTCAATTCGATATTGTGCCGAATGGCAATTTTGCTATCAAGCCTTTTTCATCAACACTACGTTGGAGTCACTAATTTCAGCATATTTATTTTATTTTTTAATTTTTAATTTTAATCTTTTCTAGTAATTATCTTTTTTTTAATGATTTTTTTTTCTTTTCAATTGATAAATCAGATTGCGTTGCTGTTAGGGTTGGTTTGTATTTAAAACTTTATTTAAATTTTTTTTCGATGAACAATTTTGTTAGCATAAGACAAAGTTCCAAAGATGTGACGTATAATATGGTTAAAATCTTGGCAAGACAAAAGCAAGGTGTACAAATCTGCCATATATACGCACAAAGTTTATTGTGTAAAATTGATGAATTTCGATTTATTTCGAAAATTCAAATGTTGATTGACGTTGTGTGTGTTTCTGAGACCTGGCTCACTAAATCAATTCCAGATAGTCTGATTAGCCTTCATGGCTATAAAGTATTTAGATTAATTAGGAGCAGGTGCGGTGCAGGTGGAGTGGCAATATTTGTAAAAAATAGTAGCACATGCAAATGTTGTTTTAAGGCAAAACAAACCGACAGGATTGAATATATTTTTACCGAAATCTCATCATTTGGAAGAAAATGACTAGTTGGATGCGTTTTTAGACACAAATTTAACATACCTTTTGACAATTTTATCGAAACTTTGGAAATTCTGACTATTCAGTACAAAGATGTAGTGATATTAGGTGACTTCAATTCAAATCTTCTCAAAGAATCGACCCTTAGGGAAAGTATGGAATCAATAGGACTCTCGCCTACAAATCTTTCAATGCCAACACATTTGACAACTCTTAATAGTACATTGATTGGTATAATATTTGTGGGTGACCCATCTAAAGTCGCTTTATATGATCAAATCTCTGCTTCAAGTTTTTCCAAACATGATTTGATGTTTTTAGTGCAAAATTTCTCGCTACAACAGGAGGATCAGGTTTATAGTTACCGGGATTATAAAAACGTAAACTACGACTTGCTATCTGAAAGTTTCTATTCCTTTGATTGGAATAGGATTTACTTTATGAGTTCTGTTGATGATCAGCTAGCATTTTTGGAAAACAATATTCTATCCCTTTATGATGAAACTATGCCCTTAATAAGGAAAAAAATTACAAGTAAGAACAGTCCGTGGTTCACCAAAAACATTGAGCAATCCATACAACGTAGGGATTTAGCTTACTCTAGAATCTAGATGAAAACGTTTTAGAACAGCAGGACTTAGGGATGAATTCCGCTCTGCCAGAAGGGATGTTAATAATCAAATAATATTGGCTAAATCCAACTATTATACTAAACGTTTTAGTTCTGCCATTGACTCTAGGAACACATGGAAGACCATTCGAGACATTGGTATCGGGAATGCTGTTAAAACTAATAGCTGTACCATCAATGCTGATGAACTCAATCATATATTCACCAATATACCATCGGTTTCTACAAATAATGTGATACCAAAAATTACTCCTTTAAAAAATAACTCGAGTTCTAGAGAAAATTCTATCAAGTTTTCTTGTGTTAGCCAGGTTGCGGTTTTGTCTTGCTTTTCATTGGTTAAATCTAATGCTGTGGGTTTCGACAATATACATCCTTATTTTATTAAAATGCCCTAACCATTACTACTGCCATTCATAACTCACCTTTTTAATTGAATTATAACTTCTAGTTCCTTTCCTACAGAATGGAATCACACAAAGGTTATACCACTACCAAAGCCTAGCACGGAATATCGTCCAATTGCAATTCTAAGCTTTCTTTCAAAAATGTTGGAGAAGATTTTGCATTTCAAATGAGTGCCTACATACCAGAGATCAGCAATGAATCGTTTTTTCGCTACTCATACTGACTCATGCAATTGTAAGTATAAGTGCGTAGAAATCATTTAAACTAAACTACTCTGATTCACTCATACTCACAAGAGAAATATTTATGAGTGCGACGTCGACATTATACGCATACTCATAAATGACCTCAGCTTGATTTATAATTTCAAGAAAATACTTACAATACTCACAAAGATTCAAATCATTATCTCATCCATTTACCGTTTTAACACAACAGAGAAAACACACAACTTAATAATCAGCGCTGCCAGATAAATTTGCCGAAAAATCGTATACTTCATACATGTTACTTTAGTAAACTGTAATTGCCAAATCGTCACTTTGCTATTTCGGGGACAAATCTGGCAGCCTCGCATTTTGCTTCGCCTTTGCTACACATTGACTTGAGTAGATTCTAAATCAAACACTACAAATGTTGGTAAGTATGAGTACGATGAATAAAATGAAACTTTTGAGTGAATATGAGTTTGAATCACATTGGAATAAGTATGAGTGCGTACAAGTACAAAAATTTATGAGTCATGATTTAGCTCTACTCACTTTTTCACTACTCATTGCTGATCTCTGCTACATACATGAAAATCGTTTAATGTCCGATAAACAATCGGGGTTTCGTCCCAATCACAGCTGTGTAACTGCACTGGTTGACGTGTCTGAGAATATAAGACGCGAACGCTATAATGGTAAAACTAATTTCTTGATACTTCTCGACCATTCCAAGGCATTTGACACTGTAAACCATTAAACTTTATGCATGAAATTGAGACATTTTTTAAACTTTTAATGCTCATCAACTAAATTAATATCGTCATATCTTTCTGATAGCAGTCAATCCGTGCACGTTAATAACACTTTTTCCAATCAAATAACAGTCACAAAAGGTGTGCCACAAGGATCGATTCTAGGACCCCTCCTTTTTTCAGTTTATGCTAATGATTTACCACATCAATTTACTTATTGTAAAATACATATGTATGCGGATGATGTTCAGTGGTGCTTAAGTAGTCCTGCGAACTCTATAATGATAATGTCGATAAACTTATTATGATCTGAACAAAATACATTGCTGGGCAGTTGCAAATGGCCTTTGTCTTAATCCACAAAAGTCGAAACGCTTAGTAAATCATAAAAAATCCATTACACCACTTATTGAAGATGACATTTTAATAATAAAAAAATCGACATGGTGCATAGAGTTTAAAACTTAGGGATAGTGTTCAACAACAACTTAACAACACATAAATACTCTAGTAGCTCAAACGTATGTCAAACTTCGAACGCTGTGGGCAACACAACACTTCACGCCACTAAGAATAAGGCAGCTTCTTGCAAAGGCTTATCTGATTCCTAGTCTTACTAACGGTTGTGAACTTTTCGCTAGCTGTGATTCTATCAGTAGGAAAAAAGATATGTTTATGGATTGAGGAAGAGTGATGGAGTCTCTGCATTTTCAAAAAATGTTTATGGAGTATCCTTCGAAAACCTTCTTAAAATTAGAGTCCTTATTTTTCTGCACAAAGTTGTATATACCAAAACAACCACAATACATTTATAATTTTATACAATTTGCAAGATCCACCAGGGGCAAGAACATGATAATACCTAGATTTAAATGTCTTGTGTGGAAATGCCAAATTTTCATAAACGCCGTTCGTCTTTGGAATGATTTGCCAAACAAACTTTCGCTTAGCTTAAACTAAAAACTTTCGTGATATATTTATTAAATGTTATTATATCTATATTTGTTGTTTAATTTTTTATATATTGTATTAAATTTTTCATCTTTAATATAACTTGTAATATTACTTTTATTATATTTATTTTTTTAATTTAATGTTTAATGTTATATATTTAAATCTTTTATATGGCAATCCTCATAAACCAATATAATCCTGTCCTTTCATTATAACACTTGTTCTTGTTGTACAGGAAATCGATAAATAAATAAAATAAAAAATTAGTCGAAATTTTATTTAAATTATATAGAAGCTCTTGTTTATCTTAGGCCTTCTCTTTCAAAATTGTGTGATTTGTGTTTGACTTATTTTAAATAATAATGAGAGCGATTTAAGGGAATCGGACTTTTAAGTAAGTCATAGTCCATTATAGAGTATGTACCATTATAACATTATCTTTTAAAATTTTCCGAAACAAGCATGAAGAGATAATTTATTAAGAATTTAATCTCTTAACAAAACTGATTTATGGCTATGAAGGAGATTTTCGGATGAAAGGGCATTTCTGAGGACTAACCAACTTACAAAAGTTTTAAAATAACTTAATTTTTATAAAAATATAAATTACTCGTGAACTTAAAAATTCTCTCACCAATACAGCTGCCTAATATTTTTGGGCACCACTGTTCGATCGATTGGTTAATGGTTATGTCACGTCTAATTGCACCTTTAAGAGCACCAATATTTTCGTGAGTAGAGTATTTAAAGTTCCGTTAATGTCAAGCCGAATTCATGCATCCGGTAGTGGCAATACTACAACTACAACAAAAAAAAACAACATTGTATTCTTATGGTGGCTTTAATTGGTCGATACGTCAAAAGCACAAGCAACTTTTGACGTTTCTCTCTCTAAGTTAAAAACCCCTACAAGAAATGAATGTGCGAGTAGTCACGTTTTTCAATTTGGTGTTGAGAAAATGATAGAAAGAAATGACCGAATGTGACCGAAAAGTTTTCGACTCGCGAGCACATTTCGAGTCAACTCGCTCGTTTTAAAATAAATAAAAATAAAATAAAACTCGCGAGCACAAATTTTTTTCGACTCGTAAGATTTTTGTGCTCGACTCGTAAGCATAAATTTGTGCTTACGAGTTTTATTTTTCAACTCGTAAGCACAAATTTAATTCGAGCAGAAAACGAGCACAAACGAGCTGAAATCGAGCAACTTGTATAAAAAAAATATACATACGTATGTATTTGTTAAGAAAAGAAGGGAAGGCAAGACGTGTGGGAAAAGGTTGTTAAAGTCCCAGTTGGTTATGTCGTGCACGAAGCATTGATGAATCGTGCACAACAATGTTAATTCCTGCCTGACACGTAAGGGACAACTAATGCGAATCGTCGACGACATTTTCAAACAAGTGTCGCGTAAATCTTGCACGACACAAAGAGAGACAATGCTCGACATTGTCGTCCATATAGTCGTTAATGACCACATGAAAGGCATTGTCGTTTGTATTGTCTTTGATGACTATATAGACCACAATGGATTCTACTTTGTCGTCAACGACTGCGTAAAAGACAATGTCGATGAAGTTACAGGAGTTACAGCTTACACGACAATGTCGCCTATAAACCTAAATAAATAAATAAAAATATACAAAACATAACACATATACATATGTTTTTAAAATCATACCTTAGTCTTTGAGTTCTCAGACTTGACTGACTGATTTTCTTCACTTTGCTTTGGGTGTTTTTTATTATTATCGTTATTTTACAGTTATTTTTATTTTTTATTGGGAACAACTTACAATGTCGAGTATTTTTTCGTCCACGACATTTTCCCCAAAATTGTCTTCCAGAAATCCTAAGTGATAGAAGACATGTCTTGCATAAATTATTGACGACAATGTCGTCGACGGCAGTTTGGCCAACAGGGTATTTATCCACGCATACAAACAAATAAACCAGAAAAAAAATTTTAGTTTAGAAAAAATTTACAACCAAAAATAAAACTCGCGATCAATTCTTTTCAGCTCGACTTACGAATTAAGTTTTATTTTGGTCTCTTAAAATTTGAATTCTTTTCGCGAGTTATATTTTCAACTCTTAAAAATAAAACTCGCGAGCCGAAAAGAAAAGTTCTTTTAAATGTGGAAAATAAAACTCGCTCGCGAGCGAGTTTAATTCGAGCACTCTCCGTACTCTGTCGCAAACTTTATTTCGGTCATTTCTTTCTATCATTTTCTTAACACCAAAATGAAAAATGTGACTACTCGCTCATTCATTTCTTGTAGGGGGAAATTACCCTGGTTATTCTTAAAATTTTTTGTATGTTACAGTTGTTGGCTTTGTCTGATCTAATCGATTCTCTTGATCTTTGCTTAATTTTTTAGTTAATGCTGATAAGAGAAATCTTTTTATTGCTCTTAAGTTAAAAAAAAAAAAAAAATTCTAATGCGAGATACTAAGAATAATAGAACTCTAATCAAAGCCTGTGTAATATGTTTTTAATATTAGACCTTAATTTTCTGATAACATACTTTTGGAGGGTCAACATGAATAACAAACAAAATAAATAAAAAGAGATTTTTATTGCGTTGTGGTCTCTACTCTATTGTTTTAGATTATAAGAAATCCGAATGAAAAACATAATTTATTTTTAAATAAATTTAGTATACAAAGTTTTATTAAACGGCTTAGAAGCAATTCTAAAAAGAATTAAAAATAAATAAATAAAAAAATTTTTAAAAAAGGAAATTTTTTTTCCATTTAATTAATTTATTTTTAGGTAAATTTATTATATTTTAAATTAAAGCCCTTAGCAGTATTTTTTAAAATTAAGGCTTTGTTCACAATGGCAGCAACAATTAAGTGGTTTTTTCTATCTTATTTATTCAAAGGTATTTAACATATTTTTCTTTAATTTTTCGAACAAATATTTAACTTTTTTTTTAAGTCGAGTCTACCTCTACTTTAGCAACAATTTGTATGAAATTGTAAATGTCCTTAATAATAAATTTATTTAGTTTCGAAGGAAAATTTTAAAATGTTTTAAAATAATAAAAATAAATACGTAATATTGTTTTCGGCAAAATTTGCAAACGATTTCTTAATTGAAAATGAGTGTGGTTGTAAAAAATATTGTTGCTTTATTGTGAATACCAGTGAAAATGTTGCTGCCATTGTGAACGCAGCTGAATAGTCAAACTTCATTGCAAACATAACTCTGGTTTAATTATCTTTATGGTGAAATAAATTTAGCTTTGCAAAAAGTATGGCAGCTTCTTTAAGACAGCCAAGACAGTTCGAGGTATAAAATATAGTGAACAAAGTGTTTAAAGATTGAACGGATTCATCTATTCGATTTAAAGAAATTTTTTCCTGAAAGCTTTCTGTAACACATTTTAAACAAATTTCCCAGAAAATCAAAGCTACCAAAAAAAAAAAGGAAAACATATGTATGTAAACCAGGCGTCTTAATTTTAAAAGATGGCATATTAAATAAGCAGCAGCTGGTTTTATGTTGCTCTTCTTGTTTGGTGTTAAACTACATATTAAAAATGGTTGTAAATAAAGAAATTGATAAAAAAAATATCCTTATTTATTCACTAAAAACCCTTTCCCACACGCAAAGTTTTCTTTAACAGGCTTTTTAATTTTCTTTAAAATATATATCTGCCTTAATGTGCAGGTACACAGTTGTGGTTACCTGCATAAAAGTGCAGCTAAAGTAAAGTGTTTAAACAAGAATAAAAAATGTTTTTATTAATAAATTGACATTTAATTCAAATTTTATAAAATTGGATAATTATATGAAAAAGTGGCCACCATAACTTTGATATTTTATATAAAAATATTTTAAAGCTGCCCAAAAAAATTATAAATATGCAGGTATAAAAACGGCACGTAAACAAGAATTTCGAAGAATAATTATAGAAAATATGTATTTTGGGCACTTAAGTCAAAGTGCAGCTAACTTTGATTTTTTGTATAAAAATAATTTAAACAAAAGGCAATTAATTCAAAACTACTGTGCAAAAATTATTTTTATAAATATATGTATACTAGCTGGCCCGGCAAACGTTGTTTTGCCACATAACTTATTTCTTTCAGATGTAACAGTGTCTGCTAGACAAATTTTAAGAAAAAATTATAGGCTATAGTTCTTTCCAGATGTTACACTGTTTTTCTGCCCAATTTCAAGAAAATTAATTGATTCGTTAAAAAGATATAGGGAGGCGGAGCTTTTGCCCCTCTTGCCCTATTCAATGCCCTGTCCTCTTTCCGATGTTACAGTGTATTCATGCCAAATTTTAAGAAAACCGGTTGATTAGTAAAGAAGATAGAGGTAGAGGAAGCTTTTACCAGTCTTGCTCTATTTATTTATGGAGGGCGCGATTCTAGGCCAAAGATAATGGCAAAATAAGTAGCGGTTCGAACGTGAAAAAAACAGAAGTAGTTTTTTTGGCCATGTATAAAAAGGCGTAATTCAGCGAAACCTGGCACAATATTTTAGTTAAAATACTTTCAGAATTTTACGGAGCAATGTAACATTAAAATGTCTTGGTTTGATTCCAAAATCTTCTGTATTTTCTTTTTTTTAACCCATTAAAGACTGAACCCCGATTTCGTGGTACGATTTTGATGAAATTTCACACATTTGATATTATGGGCATTTATATTGACATTGCGTTTTTTTTTTACCTGTCAAACCTTGGCCCCTAGACCATGGGTATTTTTCTACCCACTTCGCTCTTAAAGAGTTCTAAAACACAAGATTTTTTGAAAACCAAAAATTTAAAAATTCATTTATTGCATGCATTGATGTGTGTGTTGTGTGCTTATTTCACTATGTACGTTGAATCTGTCCCAGCGGGAAAAGGAAGAAGTAGGGATGCCTTCTAGAGGGCCTTTGTATTCCTTCTTTGGATGAAAAGGATGGTGAAATTTTAAGGGCCGATGTTGGTTTTGAATAAAATACCAATTATTTAGGAAGTTATTGTCATTTATTTTTATTATGAAAATATTGGTATGGTTCAATCATGTATGGAACAAAATATCGGCCAAATGGCTGAGGCATAATTGAGGTTCTAAGCCGTTAATGGGCCGAATTATCTCATCCTATAGCTCTTGAATTGTTGCTTGCTTATCGACGTACACCTTTTCTGTCAAATAACCCCAAAGAAAGAAGACCAACAGTGTCAAATCAAATGATCTTGGCGGCCAATTGACATCGCCACCACGTGAGATAACACGGCCATTGAATTCGTTGCGCACAAGAGCGATTGTTTCGTTAGCTGTGTGGCACCGTCCTGTTGAAAGCACATATCGTCCACATCCATATCTTCCAATTCGGGCCATAAAAAGTTCGTTATCATCTCACGATAGCGAACACCATTCGCAGTAACTGCCGGACCGGCCTCATTTTGGAAAAAATACGGCCCGATGATGCCGCCAGCCCATAAGCCACACCAAACAGTCACTCTTGTGAGCGCATTGGTTTTTCGACAATCACTCTTGGATTATCATTCGCCCAAATGCGGCAACTCTGCTTATTGCCGAATCCACTGAGGTGAAAATGTGCCTCATCACTGAATCACGAAGTGCATTTTGATTTGAACGCCCATATTAATAATAAGCCATAATAAGGTGAGGTTCACGTTCAACATTGGCCCTTTACAAGGTTTGGTCGCTTTATTCCACTCTCATATCTTTTTACACACGTTGTCATTGCTCTCGCTTCTTTTGCAGTTACATAAGAATGGTAACGGGATCAAAAAAAAGTTCTTTTGCTTTTGCTTGTGCGAAAAAACATAACAAAAAATGTTACTCCTTCTCTTCTCTGTTGTCATAGAAGGGAATGTGGAATGTTTTATATTTTATACGAAAGAGCCGAGGCCTTCTTACTAATGCTTTGGATGCTGCTATGGTGTATGCCAGGAATGTACACTGCATGCTAAGAAAACCTGAAGGATCTCCAATCATGAGTCGATGTTATTTCATGTAAGCGTTGTTGAAGTATTGGTGTAAGAGAAAAAGTTGTCACAAATGCACAAGAAATGGCAAAGCGCATGGAGAGCTTTGACCATATGATATGCCATATTATTCAGCTTGGCCGTTTCGGACAATGTGAAGCAAAACTGAGTTTGGTTGTACAAAATGCAAATTTTAGTTACACCCAAAGGCTTGTTTTGCACATTTTCATGCTGGTGTCCCAAGAAACATTAAAAATATAAAATTATCTCAATAATCGACCACAGTTGTGATATTTATTTCTTTATTTTTTACTAATAAATAGTTCATTTTACATAAAACATCGCATTTTTACTTGCCAAAAATTAAAAAAAAACTACGTGTTTTGAACCCTCTGACAGCGAAGAGGGTATTTAAATACCCATGTCATTGAATCAAACCTGTGGTCAACGTTATTGGCCCAATTTAGCTAATATTTTTTTCTAAAGCAGAGCACACCTAAGGCTATAAGTCACCAAGAGGGTTTTCCGATTTTCCACTCTCCCAATTTTCCAGAGCCGTTGTCGTTCACTTTTTCCAAATATTAAAAATTGCTAACTTGTAAGCCGCTAACTTACCCAATTAAAAGGGGCAACAATTAATTTCAAAAATTTGTTTAAGTAGTCTTATCCTTTCTTTATCTATCTGTAAAAACCAATTTCCGATACCTCTTACCTGAAGTTAGCCAGAATTTTTCTACGAAGGCTCTGTTTTTGGGTATTTAAATACCCATCCGTCCTTAATGGGTTAAGCCAAAATCTTGGTCGATACGTGACATTTCGAACGTGTAATTATAAAATAACTGAATAGTGATCAAAATAAAATAAAAATTTACCGGTAATCCGAATAAAATATTTCTCTTTGATCTCTTCCTTAGATTACAGACCATGTAAGAATTTTTTTTTTGATAATTTTTATCAAATATCACCTCTTTTAAGGAAGATAATATTAAAGAAAACATACAATAAAACATTCTCACAAATAAGTAATTACGTTTGCACAACTTTTCAGTCTGATTGTTCATCTAAGTGAACAAATTTATAAGTAAATTTATAAAATTAGTAAATTCTAAACATTTCTCTATAACAATATCGTAAAATAATCAGCTTTTAATAACTTTAAAATTTGCGGTCACGGTGGACCTTTTGACGGAAATGCCCATATATAGATAGAAGGTATTTTTTCTTATTCGATCTTTATACCCACACCACAATAGTGGAGAGGGTATTATGAATTTGTGCTGATGTATTTAACGCCTTAAAATATTGGTCCTAGACCCACCTTAAAGTATACCGATCGTCTTAGAATCACTTTCTGAGTCGAACTAACGAACTCCGTCCGGCTGGCTGGCTGGCTGGCTGTCCATGTAACCTTGTGCGCAAAGTACAGGTCGCAATTTTGGAGATAATTTGATGAAATTTGGGTCATAGGTTTTAATTGGCACAAGGACCAAGCCTATTGAAAATGAAGGAAGATAGGGGGAACTTTCTTCCTCTCAGAAACTATCAAACCGATTTAAATGAAATTAAAAACATGCAGCCATGTCACAGAGTACAATTCCGTTCGGAAACGGAATTCATTCCGTATTTTGGTGCTTCAGAAAATGACGAAAAAAAAATTCGGAATGAAAACCATTTTTGTTTTCATGCACGGAATGGGAGTTTTCTGTATCTGAAAGGCCAAAAAACTATCAAAATACACTTTCTATCAATAAACAAATACGTTTTCTTCAATTCCGAACGGAATCATTCCGAACGGAATTGTACTCTGTAACATGGCTGATAGATAGAACCTTATCGATATAGACACAAAATGTATGAATTTTTTAAAAAATAGGACCACGAGGGGAGATAGGGGCAATTTCTGCCTCTCAAACCGATCTTAATGCAATTTAAAACATAGATAAATCCATATCCATAGGGACACATTAGCTATACAGTTTTTAAAAAATAGGACCTCAAGGGGAGGCAGGGGGCAATTTCTGCCTCTCACAAACTTTCAAACCGATTTTCATGAAGTTTATAAACATAGATAAATCTATATTTATATGGACACATAAGCATGATGTGTTTTTAAATAATGTGGTGTAGGGTATCATATGGTCGGGCTTGACCGACTATACTTTCTTAGTTGTTATTATTTAAATTAGTATTTATTTGTTTAAGTTTGAGTTCTTTTTTCTAATATTTTTTTAGAAAATTATATTAGAAATTTTTTCTAATTTTTGAGTCAGAGTCGAAGTACCCTCAAAAGCTCGCGAATCCGACTCTGGTACAAAAACCTCAACTCCGACACTACAACTAAGATTCCGACTCCACAGCCCTGTTTACATGTAAAGAACGGTATTTACATAACTTTCTCTTCTTGTCGCACCTTGTGGCATATTTGGCATATCCGACTTGTTATTACTATGGGTTTTTCATTCGAAATAAATTATTTTGCAAAATTTATTCTCCAAATTCCAAATAACTCAAATTCAACCCAATGATGGAAACAAAGTGTCTTTCTTCAAGGATATGTCAATCTAATTAGTGGCAATCATGTGCAAATACTTTTATATTTAATAGATAAATATAAATTTGAAAAAATAAAAGAGATAAATATAAAAATGAAAAAAGAATAAAAATACGTCTACTAAATAAATTTCACTCAAAATTTAGGAAATTCTTTCATCTGGAACGTAGTAAGTTCAATAATAAAACTTATTTACCCAGCTGAAACAAACAAAAAAAAAAAAAAAGAAAAAAATTTTAATGGAATTGACCAGAGTAAATAATTTACGAGTGGGTACTTACATGTGGAACATTTTATGAATTATCGAAAAAAGTACTTATTTAAAAAAAAACCAACTGAATTTCAAATTATTTACCACCTGAAGCTAATAAAAAAAAAAAAAAATCAACAATAAATTAAACAAAAAATAATAAAAATAAATTGGAAATTAAGAAAAATTAAACATATTGCTTGATGGCTGAACAAATTATAATCATCAGCACATTTTAACAGTGTTCAATATTTGATAATTAATTATAGAAACTTACAAAAAAATAATAAAGACATATTGAAAAATTCAAACACACACACCTTTATAGAGACTGATAGACAGATAGAAAAAGGACGGACGTAACAAGCCAATTTTTTAAGATGTAAAACTTTTATTTTTTTTCAGTTTGACCATTATCAGGAGAAAGAGGTTCACACTAACGCTATAAAAATTACGATTGAGGAAGTTTTTTCTAAACTTGACTATTCCGCTTTCGACAGGACTGTATTTTGTTTTTGGTAATATTGAAATAAAAACTCATCGTTGAAAATAAAGTTGGACCAAAACTCTATAAATACTTCAGAAACAAAAAGAATAAAAGGCATGATTTCGTCAAAAGTAGATTATTCCAGTTTAAACGACATTCCTTAGGAGAAATTTTCTCAAGTTCTGTAAATACACAAAAGTGGAATAGTCAAGTTTTAAAAAGAACCTCCTCGGTTGGTGTCACAGAAAAGTAATTGGGGGAAAAGTTGGCAAAGCCGAATACAGTCTACACATTTACTTCTAATAAATAATTATCTTAAAAGTTAAAAAAAAATTTCGCAACTTTTTTTGTGTCTTTATATAATAAATTTGAAGTGGTACTTCATTAAGTCAAATCGATTTATATTTGGTTCTTGGCCAAGAAAAGTCAAAAATTAATTCATATGGTTAATTAAAAAAGAAAAATTTGTAACTCGGATAGTTTATAATTTATAAGAAGCGTCGCGACGCCAAGCCATTAGCCAAAGCAAATGAAGCGAAAGAAAAGGTTTTTATTATGCAAAGATAGCAAATACGTCTATGCAGCTTTGGAAAATATTTACATTTATATCTACCCTAAGGCCCACTGGGCCTTAACTACAAGGTGACAAATAATTCGTTTACCAAACACAACCCCCCCTTCTCCAATTTCGGCGCAACCAACACACACAGGTAGTAATTTGAGTGCATAGTCCAGCAAGATTTAACACTGGCCTTTCGTTAAGGAGCTGGAGCTATCTACCCTCCCCTGCTTTTGGAAAATGCTAGCAGCATCTGTTGAGTAGCAACATTACATAGGGACAATCCTTCCTTGTGCCGAACTCCTCCACAAGTGCATAAAAAATCAGCCTTTTGGCGTGATTTTCAGAATATCCCTTTCCGCTACTTTGAGCAGTAAACCACAACCACCACGTACGTGATTCATAAAAGTGTATTTTCAACGAAAAAGAAAAACTTGCCCAAAGACAAAAAACATTTCCCGCTAGAAGCATACAGCAGAGGCCTTAACTTCCGGTGCCCAGCCACCATAGGCTACTGATTTCCGTAGTACCAGAGAGGATCCTTGGTCAGCCGCGACCGCAAGAGATCGTGAAGTTCTCTAGAGACCTGTAAATTTTTAATTTTTGCGGAATCCCAGGTATTGACTGCACCTGATTTTTCTGAAGATGATCCCCACAAACCGCCGGTGTTATTACGTCTATACAATAGCATTTTTCAAGTATTAATATATTTATTTATAAAAGACCTGACATTTAATTTTAAAAATCTTATTGATTTGTCCTACGCTATTACAATATAAAAAGAAAGAGACTAGGTCAGTTATCGACACCTACTTAGTTCAACCTTTTGAGAACCTATTGCCAGTAGTTTACAAGCAATATCGTAACTAGTGTAAACCACTATCCGAAATAAAGCATTTGCTTAGATTTTTTGCAATTCAACGTTTTTACACTGTCGCCAAAAACTTGTAAATGATTGGCTGAGTTGGTTCGTTAGAATAAGACGAAAACAAAAAAAAAGAAAAAAAAACACGATGATAAGTCTTGGTCAAGTGTAAATAAAACGGGAAAAAGCGAAGATAAGATTTTATAATGTTTTTGTTGTTGTGTTGTTGTTATTGTCAAATTTAATGTTTAACAAAAAATGTAAATATGTATGCATATAAAAGTGTATCTACGTATGTGTGTGTGTATGTATTTCGTATATTGACGTATATCGATGACTTTGATTGCAAACAGATAAACACAAGTGCAATTCTCCTCTCGGCTTTTGCACTCGTATTTCTAAAATAGTTTATTCAAGTGAAGTGGTATTCGTAAGGAGGTGTTGTTGCTGTTGTTTATTTTCTAATATTCTCAAAATATCATTTAACGGAATCTTTAAATTCTAATGTATTGTGTTAAATACGTTTAATTTAGTTTTGATTTTAAGCAATTAAAGGTTAGCTATTACTTTTCTTAATAAACTTTTTTGTTTTCTAAAAAAATTATAAAAAAATCAATACTAAAATTAAATAAATAAGGACACATATTTGCAATCATGTTTTGATATTGGTTTTGTCTAACATTAAAAGAGAAAAAAGGATAAATAAAAAAATGGTGGTTAAAGTGAAACATTTTTCTAAAAAATACAAAGAAAAATATTAAAATGAATAAATTAAATAAACTTTTAGATAGAAAAGGACTTTTGACAATAAGATAAATAAAAAAATTTTTAGTTGAAGCACAAATGTTAAACAAAAAGAACAACAAATTTAATGGTCTATCAATGTATATTAAAATAATTTCAGTAAAAAACAAAATTTATCAAAAAATTAAGAAAAAATATAAAAATCTTCTAAATTCGAAATTTTACAGAAAATTATAGTGATTTATGCCTGTGTTTTTAAAAAGTATGATTTAAACAATTCTTTAATCAGTATTAAAATTAAGAAGCCCTAATTAAAAATAAATTTTTTTTAAAAATTCCTTTAACGATTTTGGAATTTTATCAGAGAATCGTGATCACAAATTAAACTTAAAATATAGATCTAAAAGCGTTTAGTGAGATGTTAAATATGCTTGCATTTAACATTCGAAAGTTCACAAAATGTATGTAACAATTTTCCAACAACTATCGAACATGTGAAGCTATTACTTTTCTTTAAAATATTTTTGTATGTATGTATGTTTTGCAATTTTCATTCGTTGACTTATTTTTTTATAAATAATTCCTAAAACTAAATCGTCTTTGATTCTATAAGGAAATAGGGATTTGAAAAATTTCAAGTCGATTTATGCTGAAAACTGTTATAAAAGACAATTGAAAAAAAAAAATATACCTAACATGTCTAGAGGTACTTATGTTCACACTTATGGCCAGGATTTGCTATCCTACACAATCGTGAGATTCATTTATACGAAAATCTGACAGAATTCTATTCGACATAAAAAAATGTTTGCAAAATCTGCTGGCAATGCCACACCATCACACAAAAAATATACAAAATTATAGGACTACTCAGCTACTTTACAAGAAAATGCAACTCTGATTGATTAGAATCAAGTCGGACAGCAAGTTGGACGGACAAAAAATCTGTCACTCAATTTCATTTTTAGGTCACACTTACACACAAATCGAATGACTAAATAGAAAAGTGAATTAACGGCTTTAAATTTGGATTCATCCATGAGTTCCGAACAATATTTTTGTTTGATTGAATTGTTTTCTAAAAGTATGTTAAAGAAAATGAACAAAAAAATTAAAGTGATTTTATTATTTTTAATTATATTTTTATACCCACACTACAATAGTGGAGAGGGTATTATGCATTTGTGCTGATGTGTGTAACGCCTTAAAATAGAGGTCCCATACCCACCTTAAAGTATACCGATCTACTCAGAATCACTTTCTGAGTCGAACTAACGATGTCCGTCCGGTGGCTGTCCATGTAACCTTGTGCGCAAAGTACAGGTCGCAATTTGGAGATAATTTGATAAAATTTGGGTCATAGGTTCTTATTGGAACAATGACCAAGCTTATTGAAAATGGTCCGAATCGTAGGACCACGAGGGAAGATAGGGCGACATTTCTTCCTCTCAGAAACTATCAAACCGTTTTGAATGAAATTTAAAACATAGATAGAACCATATCTATATGGACACAACATGTATGCATTGTCAATAAAATAGGACCATGAGGAGAGATAGGGGCAATTTCTGCCTCTCAAACCGATTTAATGAAATTTAAAACATTGATAGATCCATATCTATAGGGACACATTAGATATACAGTTTTTAAAAAATAGGACCACAAGGGGAGGTAGGGGACAATTTCTGCCTCTCACAAACTTTCAAACTGATTTTCATGAAGGTTATAAACATAGATAAAGCCATATTTATATGGATACATAATCGTGATGTGTTTTTAAATACTGTGTTGAAGGGTATCATATGGTCGGGCCTGACCGACTATACTTTCTTATTGTTTTTTTTATGTAATTATTCAGCAAAAGAAACAATTGTTGTAATATAAATGCAAAAACAATGCAAAATGTGATGTGGCAGCTCAATTCAACTTTTATTTACAAATTGGCATCTCATTTAATTTTATTCTGAACCAAGGCGAATTCACTAGAAGATGGAGTCAAGTCAACATATGGTGTTTTTTTCGGTGGTCGACTTGTCAAAGTTTGTATTCAAAAGGGTGTCTGTGAAACGGTAGCAAAGTACTCATGGAAGTAAAATTTTGACACTGTTGAGGTAAATAAAATTTCACTAGCCCTGGCCCATAGAACTTTGCTACCGTTTCACACACACCCAAACTAGTTTTTTATGTAAACAAACCTATTTTATTACTAGCAATATTTTTGACAACCCGACCACAGAAGCAGTGTTGTTGCACAGTTGACCTCAGCTTCTAGTCAATTCGCCTTGATTCTGAACAAGAATTTAAATAAAATTTAAGAAAAACTTGCCGAACATAAAATGTTCTCTTTCTCGCTCAAAAGTAAGACGTCAAATTCAATATAAACAAAATTTTTGTCCGCATGGGCATATCGAGATTTACACACAATTGACGAAAACAACAACAAAAAACATGACCACTGTTTATATATTTTTAAAAATTTAATTTTAACAAATTTTGTTGATTTACTAAACTTTATTTATGAAAAAATCGTAGTAGAATGTTATAAATAAACGTGATGTAAACTCAAACAAATCTTCAATTAAACAAGTAAGAAACAATATAAAGGCAATTTTTCGAACTTGAAACCTATTTGGGACCCATGGCTAATCAAGGACCCGGAAATAAAAATTCTGTTATAAAGTTGGAATTCATATAAGGTATCCATCCATCTTTCCAACATCTTTATGAGTTTTCATTGTCTTAAGCGATTTTGGAGAGGGGGTTTATATGCGACCTATGGTCACTTTTGGACCTACCAGAACAAAATTTTCTCATGACAGTAACTATTATAAAAGTTATTGTTGCCAAATTTTGTATCAATAACATTTAAAAGGAAGTTATGGAAAAAGATACAACTTTAAAAAGTCGCGATACATATGGGATCTAAAACGATTTCATTTTATAAGTTTATTTCGAATAATAAATTAAAGAATTTAATTTATAAATACATACTTGAGAACTTAAGCAAATAAGCTGTAAATTATCGATGATATGTAGTTGTTCGAAAATTCTTTTGGAAATTATGTTGATTCCAAACATTTAATACTGGGCAAGATGTTACATATAATTTAAATAAAAAAAATTTTGGTTATCAAATAAAATTTACAATATGTTAAGTTTTTTGTTTTTTTTTTACAAAAAAATATTTTAAATTTCGAAAACATCAAGGTCGCACTTTATTTGAATATAATATTGGAAGTTGACGTGTGTAAATTTTCGTAAAATTCATGTGATGAATATTAATAACTTTAAAGCTGTTTGTTCATTTTTTATGAACAAATGTTCATCATTATGTTAAATATTAGTAAACATACACGCAAAGAAAAAACATGGTCGATACAATCAGAATCGCAAACTATCATTAATGTTTGTGGTTATGATTGTGTCAAACATGTCTTAAGTAACAATATATGTTCAGAATAATGTTATAGCTAATTATTGTCTCAAACATTATATTGTGTTCAGAAGAAAAACGCTAACGATTATTCAAACCATGTTTCTATATTTCCTAACACCATGCAACATGTCTATTTTAACATTTTATATGGTTGTCACAATAAAACCAATAAAATATTTAATATCAAGAATATATTTTTTATTAAAAACACATATATAATTCAAATACATATAAAGTATTTACATATGTATATTAAAAAATAACATTAAATACATAAATTTAGCACTTGTAAAAATAAAGTTAAGACAAACTTACTTTTTTTCTATTAAAAAATCCAATATTTTAATACACTCTGGAACACCAATTGAAATAATTTCCAAGACGGCTTCAATGTTGTAGGTTTTCTTGGCTGTTAGAAAGGCAACGTTATTGCATATTTATACTTGATTATAATTTTATATTAATAACTTACCTGTTTCAATAAACTAATTTATTTTGTAAGTTTTGCATCGCAGCATGGCCTTTTTCTCCCGAAAAACTTCTTAATTATTTTGTAATCATCCATGTTTGCCGATTAACTGATGCTCGCGGACGGAAAAAATTTTGTTTCTTTATAAACACACACTGTTGGTTTTAACAATAAATGTTTGCTCATTTAGATAATGTATTTTAAAGCAAACAAAAATTATGGTATTAAACATACCTTTTGTGTGCAACTAGTATTATGATTTTAAATGTATAGTTGAAAATATATTTATTGTAGCAGCAAACATTTCCCATAATTTAATATGTTTAGCTAGATCAGAGTAACTTTTTAGGTGTAAAACACCATAAAATATGATTATACTGATTTTAAAAATGTTAAGGACAATAAATATTTTTTTAAATTATATTAGGACTATAATAAAATTATTAGGGTAAACATATAAGGCAAATATGAATAAAAATGGTCGTAGTGACCACTCAGTAATCATGTTTTTTCTCTGCGTGTATTAACATATAAGTCGGATAGTGAAAATAACAAACAAAAAAAGCTTTAAAATTTCGGCAATTCGGTTAAGACTAGAAACTCTGCGTACTGGGTGCAGTATGAATACTTTCAATTCCATACGATTTTCAAAGGAATTTTCGAACTTCCATCAAAATCTTGTTTACTCTTCTTTAAGTTATCAGTTCTTTTTTTATACCCACACCGCAGTAGTGGAGAGGGTATTAAGAGTTTGGATTGTTGTTTCACTTTAAAATCCTCGATCTATTATTTCGATCTAATATATCGATCTAACGATGTCCGTCCGTCCGACTGTTTTTCACTTAACTTGTCACATGACAGTTCTATAGTGATAGGGACCGGTTCGAGTTTTAACACTTTATATGAAGGGGACTTGTCACTTTAACATGGCGATGTCCTACGAGGGGGTTAATTGGCACCTTTTTGACGCTTTGTAACAAGTCACAGAAACAACCTAAATGGACACATTCAATTTCAGTTAAAATAATGCCTGTCGCAAATATTGTCCCAAATGAACCATGTTATTAGGGCGGATCCCCTTCATTTAAAGTAATAGAACCAGGTAGAATCAATCAGTCATTACCCACACAAAATCCAGTTACATGACAAGTTGTTTGTCAATTGCCTTCTGTAGTAACTACTTTTTAAGCACGTTATCACCAGTTAAGTGATATTTTCTGTTTTACCCTATCACAATTCGTTCCTTTTTATTATAAAACTGCTTTCACTTGTCACGGGATAAGTGCCTTAAAACCAATTGACACAAATTTCCCGCACGGTTATGACAAAATTACCAATAAACCCCCATCCTAAAATTACTTCAGGGCAAACAAATCTAATATAGATGAAAATATCAAAATAATATTCGGCAAAAAGAACTTTAACAAGAATCTTAACCTTATAACATAATATTGTTCCGGTACACACCTTAAAATGTATTTTTAAATATAGTCGTGTGCGCTTGACCGACTATACTTTCTTACGTGTTTGTTATAGTGTGGAATACATACCCTGCAAATAATGCGACTAGTCCATACACGCATGTAAAATGTAGCCCATAAGGGACTAGGAAAAAACATTATGATGACCTAAGGCAGGACCATATAACCCAGCTTTGCATTACAATGGAGAAGTCTTAAAACTACTCAATGATATACTCTAGAGCAGTGATAACCACTCCATAGACTCGCGAACCAGTCAATAATCGTATTTTTCACACAGACACGTTCGGCAATTCACATGTATATTACAACTTTGTTCGTTTCAAAACATCAGACTATCATCAGTCTCTGCGACCGCACACAAGCACACAATATTTTTGTGTGCGTGCGTTCGGGGCTTGGCTATCACTGCTCTAGAGGATTAGCTTTGAAATCGCTTAAAAAAGAAAACATATCGTTAAAAAAGGAAGACATGTCGTTTCACTACAAACTCTTTTTAACAATGACATGATCCATGCCTGTATTACATTGGACCAGTCCAGGGAGTAGTCCGTTTGATCAAAATGGATCAAGTAGTCCAATATTATTTGCAGGGTACTTTGAATTAAGAATTTTGAAAAACCAGATGTCTGTTTATATTATTCATAAAAGGCTTGCCCAAATAGGTATTTGATACTTTTTTTGTTTGGCCTCGCAATCATAAAAAGAAAACTGACAATATAAAATAGTTAAATTAATAACAAAAATTCAGGGACCGTAACGGTTATAAGTGATATCAAAAAAGTTTTTTATAATAGTTATTTTAAGAATTAAAAAAAAGCTCAATCTTTAACAGTTATTTTCCAACGTAAAAATAAAAGGTCGAAACAAACTCTTAAAAATAGAGTTTTATTTTGCCATCATAAAATAAAACTCATTTAGAAGTTTTATTTTTTTCCGTCTATTTTACTGTTATTTACGGTCCCTGCACAAATTCGATTTATTTCATCAAGATTGTAAATACAGTCGTATAGGTTTCATTGACCGACGAAACTATTTTACTTCTTTGTAATAGTGTGATAAAATATCAGTTAATTATTTTAAAAATAATTAATTAATGAAATGGTTTATTTTTACGATTTAAATAGGATTTATATTATTCATTTACGGCTTTGATACTTACCATTTGATACTTCTTCTTTTTGGCCTCGCAACCATAAAAAGAAAACTGACAAAATTTGTTGAATTCATTTTAAAAATTCGATTTGAACTTGAAAATAAAGCAACAACCTTAACTGTATCATAAAAGGTATAACCTTAATTATACCCACACCACAATAGTGGAGAGGGTATTATGCATTTATGCTGATGTGTGTAACGCCTTAAAATAGTGATCCTAGACCCACCTTAAAGCATACCGATCTACTCAGATTCACTTTCTGAGTCGAACTAACGATGTCCGTCCGGCAGGCTGGCTGGATGTCCATGTAACCTCGTGCGCAAAGTACAGGTCGCAATTCTAGAGATAATTTGATGAAATTTGGGAAAATGGGCCGAATCGTAGGACCACGAGGGAAGATAGGTGGAAATTTCTTCCTCTCAGAAACTATCAAACCGATTTTAATGAAATTTAAAACATAGATAAAACCATATCTATATGGACACAAAATGTATACATTTTTAAAATATCGGATTTCGAGGGGAGATATGGGCAATTTCTGCCTCTCAAACCGATTTTAATGAAATTTAAAACATAGATAGATTCATATCTATAGGGACACATTAGCTATACAGTTTTAAAAAAATAGGACCACAAGGGGAGGCAGGGGGCAATTTCTGCCTCTCACAAACTTTCAAACCGATTTTCATGAAGTTTATAAACATAGATAAATCCATATTTACATGGACACATAAACATGATGTGTTTTTAAAAACTGTGGTGTAGGGTATCATATGGTCGGGCTTGACCGACTATACTTTCTTACTTGTTTTATATTGGTAACATGTTAATAAATATAAAACATGTCAATATTTTAGAGAATTTATCTATAAAATAAAATGTATAAGGCTTAACAGGAAATCAAGTATTAGTCACTTAATTTAACTTTCCTATTTTTAATCGTTTTCCAAGAGCAATTTTTTACCAAGAACTTTTTAGCCCAAACTAATTAAACTAATAAACATTGAACCTGACACAGGCCTCGCCGGCAATTAGTTTGAGTCTTATATTTTTTTTTTTTTTTTTTTTATAAAACACTTTGCAACTCATACATGTCACAGGACATTTAATACTAATGACCTGTAATAGAAAGTGCAATAGTGCAACAACGTTTCACTTGAATGTGAAAACTACAAAGAGTTGGCGAGTAGTAAAAACGTGAATTCACCGAAATTGGTTAATGTGTCTTGTCATTTGTCAACATTAATATAAAATGCATTATTCATTTTTAACATACACAACAATTTACACATACGTTTAACTTTTTCATATGTAACCAACATATACATAGATACACCGTTTCCAATTATATTTTCAAGAAGAAAAAAAATTATTTGTTTAAGAATTTTATATTCTATTTAGGGCCATTATTATAACTTGGCGTTAGCTGTTATCCGACAGTTAACAGACGCTTTTTGACAGATAACACATTATTATCTGTCAATTTAATCTTAACTTTAGCTAACTTCAAGTTGTAATAATGGCCCTTAATAAATCTTCGTTTGAAGTCTTATATTTTTTATGTTTATCAGAAATATACAGGGGTGTGCTGGAAATCGAAAACGTAAAATGCAAGAATTTGGAAGTTTTTTTAATACACTTTGAATCTAATTTTTATAGTTTTTGTTATATAAATCTGTTTAATTGAGAAATATTTGTATAATATTTGTCAAAAAAGTATTTTACTACAGAGATCTTAATAAACAAAACTTTTCAAATTCTTGCGTTTTGCGTTTACGATTTCCAGCACAGCCCTGTATATTTCTGAAATTTCTATATTAATTTTGGAAAGCTCAGGAAATAAAACTAAACCTTTTTCAAAATCTTTGCAATTGTTTATCCCCGAAGTTTATTTTAGGTTTGTATTTCGGATTTAAAGTTTCATGAGCTTTATTTAAGAATTTCTTTATGGGTTTGGATTTTTATACCCACACCACAATTGTGGAAAGGTCCTAGACCCACCTCAAAGTATACCGATCGACTCAGAATCACTTTCTGAGTCGATCTAACGATGTCCGTCCGGCTGACAGGCTGGCTGTCCATGTAACCTTGTGCGCAGAGTATAGGTCGCAATTTTGAAGATAATTTGATGAAATTTGGTCCATAGGCTCTAATTGGCACAAGGACCAAACCTGGCCGAATCGGTACATAATTTCATATAGACCCCATACAAACTGCTTTCCGGAATAGGGTCTTTGTGTCTACTATTAAACTAGTTTTAATGAAATTTAAAACATAGATCGATCTACTATATTTATATGGCCACATAAGCTATGCATTTAAAAAAAAATTGGATTACGAGATAGGGCAGATATGGGGCAATTTCCGCCGCTCCAAAACTATCTTACAGATTTAATGAAATTTAAAACATAGAAATTTCCTTTTCGAAAATTTGTTTTTAGATACTGTGGTGTAGGGTATCATATGGTCGGACTTCACCGACTATACTTTCTCACTTGTTTTTTTTAAATTTTCCATTTTATACTTACGGCCGTAGTCCCAAAATCGAACGCGACTTTAATTTAAATCCAACAAATATTAAAAACGGTCTTGTTATAAAAAATTCCTTTAAATTTGTACTAATTGTGTACTAATTTTCTTTACTCGAAATGCAGTCGCTTTTAAAATTGCTAAGCTTATAATCTAGTTTGATTTTAATTCCACTCGATTTCGATTTCGAGAACATGGCCGGCGGATAGTTCAAAAATCTGCGATTTCATTTTTGAATTTGCTAAAATAGAAAGCGAGTATTTTAAAAACTTCTGAACATTTAATATTTCAAACTAAAAATTAAATTTTAATTCAGTAACTTCTGTTTTTCAGAATGTTCTACAAGAGTGATTTAGAAATGTATCGTTCTATTTCAAATTTTAGTATCAAACTGCAATGATTACACTACGTGACAGTTTTTTGACCAAAGGAATTTGACACCAAATATCTGTGTAAAAATGACCGCTGAATCTGAATATGAAGTCAGAATTGTCAAAGGTAGAAGAGTTTTTGAGGTATTCCAAAATAACGTTATAAGCTTCATTATAAATTTGAAGATTTTTTGCAATTTTGCTCTTTTAAGTTATTCTGGGAAAACAGGGTTTCGAAATTTTCTTAGTAGTCTGTTTTTTTAAGTGTTTTACACTGGGCTAAAATTTGAAAATATAATTTATACTTTTACAACTTTTTTTAACAATATTTTATCATATTCAAATAAAAAATCAAGTCGAAATTTTATGCGAAAATAATTCGAAAATTGTACAAAAAGAAAATTTTGAAATTCCAAACGGAAATGGTGTATTATTAAGATATTCATACATTTACACTTTTATTTTAAACTAAAAGTTTAATATGTATGTATGTGTTAGTGTAATTTGTTTAAAGCTTTTTTTATAATAAGTTTTTGTTTAAATTTTATCAATGTATTTGTTGTAATATTGTATTGTATTTTTTGTTGTTGTTATTTTAGCTTACTTAACTGCCATATGCCTGTGCACTAAATGAGTTCAGACGAACCACAAATCAAATACCAAGAAGTAAGTCCATTTCAAATAAGTGAAGGATTTACATCAACACGTAGTCATAAAATGGAACCTGTGAAAACTGGTCGTATATTTATGGCCGCTGTAGCGGGTGAGCGCAATTTTTTTTATTTTTTTTTAATAAATATTTTGAATTCATTTTGAAAAAATATATTTTATTTTTAGCTAATTTATCTGCTTTTGCTGTGGGTACTTGTTTAGGCTGGACCTCGCCCATTGCGCCAAAGCTTAAATCCGATGATACCTCTGATTCTCCGTTAGATCATAAAATAGATTCCACAGATGATGCTTGGATTTCTTCTATAGTGGCTTTGGGTGCTTTAGTTGGTAAGTTTTTGTTTCTTTTTTGTTCCAATAGAAATAAGTTCATTAAAATCTAATCTAAATACTGAAACAGTGAAACTTTGTTAAATAAAACTGAATTTCCAAATATTTGGTTTAAATCACCAAATTTTTTTTTTTTTTTTGGGGCGGTCAACTTTAAAAACTCAAATATTGGGGTTTCGCTTGGAACTTTAATCTAAAATAAATGAAGTTTATCTAAATTTGCTAAACAGTTTAATATACAATATGAGGACCATGCATCTTTACTGGCTATCGTTTGGGGGGATATTGCATCAAGTCTGTTGTTTTACATTAATCTCAATTCTGCTTAAGCGATTTCTTTTCAGCTAAAGAGGACTCGTAAATTATAGCCAGTTCTTGACTTCATATTTAAATACGTATTAAGTTTTTTTTTTTAAAAAATTTAAGTTGTATTTAAACAAAGTTTCAGTTTTTTGTGCTACTTTTTTTAAACTTTTTAAATCAAAATTTTTGAATGACTCCTTTCGCGTTTTCCACCTGTGGTGAAGGAAATAATTAAAGCAAATTAAATCAAAAATGATGTTCGGCAAAAGAACAAGGGACATAAAATAACGACTATTTTCAAATTTAAACTAAAATAATCAAACTAAAAGAGTAGTTATGCGTGCATAAGTGATACACTAAGGTAATCCTTGTTGCATGAACTACCTTTACTGCCCGTCTATACCAGAGATAAATATTGCTGCATATCGCTCCTTTATTGCAACATAGTCAGCTACTTAAGCAAAACTGCTCTTTCATACTTTCTCTATATGTAAAAAAAAATTTTGTGTAATATCTTAGGGCACTGCTACACGTTCAATAAATATCGTGCTTTTTCTAGTATCACGATATTTATTGAACGTGTAGCATGCAATATTGATGGATCGCGATCCATATCGCAGAATGGCCTAAAATATGAAATCCAGATCGCGAATCGTGGATCGCGTGATAAATATTGAACGTGTAGCATTTTCATGATATTAAATAATATTAATAAAAATTAATACGTCAGTAAAAAGTGTCAAAATAAAAGAAATAAAATACGCAGTGGAAAAAAATTAAACAAATGAAAAGTAGAACAATTGACAAAATTTGTGTATTTTTTCCGATCCTGCAACCACTTTTTGCTCCAAATGTTTCTTTCCACTTTTTCTTTTGGGTTTATCGCGACGACCCGCACAGCACAAAAATAACATAAATACTGACGCGATAAATATTGAACATGTAGCATACGCTCGTGATCCATCAATATTTTAAAATGGATCGCGATCCAAATATCACGATATATATTGAACGTGTTGCAGTGCCCTTAAACTTAACCCAAGTTATAGCAAAATATATTTTTCTAAAAGTTTATCAAAAGGTACATTTTGAAAACTTTAATTGCATTTTGCCAAGTTTGATTTTATGTGAGATATGACTATGTTGCAATAAAGGAGCGTTATGCCGCAATATTTATCTCTGGTATAGACGGGCAGTAAAGGTAGTTAGTTCATGTAGTGTAAATGTCAAAATTATGTTATCTTTAATGTAGACAGTACTTTTTTGTACATATTTATTGCCAGCAATTAATGTTGCAATAATTGTTAAACAATTTTCGTTGACAATTATTGCTAAGACAAAACATAAAATTTGTTTGTCATTTGAAAAAAAGAAGCAAAAGGAAAAAAAGAAGCAAATTGTGTGGGAAAGAAATTAATTTTGTGAAATTGATCCTTTTACTCCTCTGGGGAACATAGGATAAGTTTGTGAAATGGTAGCAAATTATAATTGAAATAAAAGAATAAAAAAATGAAAAATCAATAATAAAATAATATTGCAAAAATTATTTTTGTTAAAATAATTTTTTTGTTATTCGATCTTTGTTATTAATATTTTTACATAAAAAAGACCTCAAGCTTAAAAAAATTAAGATACATTTAAATACTAAAGTCGAATAAGAAAGAATTTATATTAATAAAAACTGTTTTTGCAAGATGGCATCAGTTTTTACACTGCACCTTCTTTCTTGATTTTTTCAAATTATGAGTTAACATTAATACGTTTTTCCATGTCTTTAACATAAGCTGAGCAATAAGAAATATCGCTCTGTTATTCTGCCGACGTAATTGCCAAAGCACTATGATATTTATTTATCTTTGGTGTAGACCTGGGGCTTGATGCATTGATATGAAATCTTAAAAAATAAATTTTAGCGATTTTTCCTGAGTTTTATTTATTCATTAGGAAAAAAAAAATGTTTGAGTTTTAGTTTTTGCTTGGCAAATAAAAAGTATTTCTTGATTTTTATTTATTCCTCAGAAATAAAAATAGTTTTTGGAATTTTAGTTCTTTGATTAGAAGAAAGTCATGTTTATATTGAATAAAATAAAAAAGAAATGGTTTAATTTATTATATAAGAGTTTTTGCGCCTTTAAGCCGATTTATATTCGCTGCGTTCGTTTACCCCAAAATTTGCAAAAATTTTAACAAATTTGTACAAGGTTTTACTGAAATGCGTTCGCGTATACATAAATTTGCAAAAGAGAGCATCTACTGAGAGTAAAGTGGCAGCAAAGAGCCTGCAAATTTTTACTGAACAAATTTGTGCCTGTAAAATCCAGTAGAAAACAAAAGCATATGACAAAAAGTCTACAATTTGTAAAAAAAAACCTTTAAAAGAACAAAAACTGAATTAAAAGTGCAGCATAACCTAAAATCTTGTGTTCTTATAGGTATTTTTGAAAAGTAAACTAAATTTTTATAAATAAAATTGCATTAATATTTTAGAGATGTAAACCTAATAAATATATGCACATATAAATACTTCTTACAGCTTATTCAGTGTACTGAATATCAAAAATAAAGTATTCATGTATTTTCGTATGTAATTTAACTAGAAACAAAATTAATTAATATTTATAATTATTAAAATGCAATGCATCAAGTACCAAATATATACAATATATACAGGGTAGTCTAAATAACGCTTATTTTACAACACTAAGCTTTTTAGCGGTCATATCTTTGAATTAACCTGCAAGTTTTTGCCGTTCGATTTCGTTTACTTTTTTGTGCAAGAGCCAGTTGTGAGAGTAACATTTTCATATTGCCCAAAATTTACTCACCTACTGGATTTGACTGGAAAAGTAAACAAACGCACCTATTAATTTTAGCGCAGAACATGACTTTATTTTTGCAAGCATAAAATAAAATTTAACAAGTAACTGTAGTTTTCTAGGCAAAAATAAAACTTAAACTCAAAAATAACTTTTATTTTTTATGCGAAAAACAAATTCAAGAAATAATTATTTTTAAAATAAAACTTACAACCGTTACGGTCCCTGAAATTAACTATTATATGAAACTAACCTCATAACATAATCTTGGTTAATCGGATTCATTATTTTCCAAGAGCTCTAAATAGGAAACACTCTCGAAAACGGATCTGTAAATACTTTCGCATCGGTTATTAAATTTTCGGTGTTAACCGACTACATTCTGACTTGTTTTTGCTTTTTAGAAAATTAACATAAGTTTTATTAACATTCAATAAATCTGAATAAAACTCGATATTTAAGAAAATATCCGATATTTTTTAAACTAGTTATTGACAATAGCCTCACAAATCGTTCTGATTTTGGATACTCGCTTTGTTTGTGAAAACAGTGAATTTTGTAAGAGAAATAAGTAACCTAATTTAAAAAAGAAAAAACTTGTAACTATTCTATTACTAACAATTTAAAATGTAAGTTATTTTTAAGACATTCGACACTATTAATTTTCTTTCTTTCTTAATTTTAGCTCCCTTCGTGGCTGGCCCATTGGCTGATAAGATCGGTCGCAAATGGGTGTTGCTCTCGAGTTCAGTATTCTTTGTGGTTGCGTATGTTCTGATGATGATTGGTGGTGAAGTTTGGGTTTTACTGTTGGCCCGTTTAATACAAGGTTTCGGTGTTGGATTCGTTATGACGGCCCAGCCAATGTATGTGGGAGAAATAGCGACAGATAGTGTTAGAGGTGCCACTGGTTCTCTTATGCAGCTGTTTATAGTCTGTAAGTTATATTTGACTTAAAATTTTTTAATCTTAAAAGCTATTTAATTTTTTTATTTTAATTTTCAGCTGGTATTCTTTACGTGTATGCCATTGGTCCATTTGTTTCCTATCAGGCATTGCAATGGTGTTGCCTTGTGGTACCGATTGTTTTCGTTGCTATTTTCTTCTTTATGCCCGAAAGTCCGTATTATTATGCTGGCAAAGGTCGTAAATCGGATGCGTTGAAGTCTCTACAATTTTTAAGAGGTCAATCTGCTGAGGGTGTACAAGACGAAATGGCAACCATACAGGCTGTGGTCGAAGAATCTATGGCTAATAAGGGAACAATTGTTGATATTATTAAAAATCCTGGCAATCGTAAGGCTTTAATCATCTGCGCTGGTCTTATTTCCTTCCAGCAGTTGTCTGGTATTAATGTGGTGCTTTTTAATTCGCAATCCATTTTCGAAAGTGCCAATACTGGCTTGGACCCCGCTATTGCTACAATTATTGTCGGTGCTGTACAAGTAACTTCATCAGGCTTAACACCCATTATTGCCGATCGTTTGGGTCGTAAAGTTATTTTACTGACTTCAGCTTGCGTTATGAGTATTGGCTTGGCGGCCTTGGGAGCCTTTTTCTATGTTAAACTTGTTGTGGGTGATACCAGCAACGTTTTATGGTTGCCCGTTCCCGCCTTAGTGGTATATAATATTGTATATTGTGTGGGTTTCGGTCCCCTACCTTGGGCTGTCTTGGGTGAAATGTTTCCTGCCAATGTCAAGTCAATTGCGTCTTCAATGGTGGCCTCAACTTGTTGGATTTTGGGTTTCCTGGTCACGTACTTCTATCCTACTCTAGATGCTTTAGGTTCCTACTATGCTTTCTGGCTATTTGCTATTTTCTGTGTTATCGCTTTCTTCTTCACCCTGTTCGTTGTAATGGAAACTAAAGGCTTGAGTCTGCAAGAGATTCAAGATAGACTTAATGGCAAGAAAGGTTAAGTGGTTGTGGAATAAGATGTAACATTGAGCCGGGAAGGATAAGCATTACCGTCATATCGTATTAAGTAAAATATCCGCATTTCTGTGTGTGTGTGTGTACGTCATTTGTTTTGCCAGATATTTGTTTGAACATTTTACACGAAACAAATCAAAAGTATTCCTTTAAATGTTTAGTTAATAGTTTTTAGATTTAAGTATACGATTTTAAATGATTTTAATAACGATGATTCCTTAATTAAATTTTTAAAATAATTATTGTATAATACTATTATTTACATAAAATAAATATAAATATGTTTAAAATAAAGTTATACATACATATATTTACGAAAATAAAAAAAATGATTGAGAATTTTAGTTTGCTATGCTAAAAATTAAAATTTTTCAACATCCATCTTACATCTTCCGATTATTTTAGTGTCATCACTAAAAAAGTGGTAATAAATGCTATGATTAATATGGCATCACTGACAAAATGGCATTTTTTTTGAAAGCAGCGCAAAGCGAATTCAACTACAGGTGGTGTCGGAACTACAATAATCCAAAAATAACAGAAACAATATAGGGTTTTTGCATTGCATTGTTAGTGCTTAAAGCTCGAAATGTCAAAAATTCTTAGCAAAACACTAACAAATCAAAACAAATAAGCTCGAGCTGTCAAAATCAGATGCCGTTTCGACATCACCTGTAGTTTTTTACAAGTCTTGTTTTGCTTAATTTTTTATATTATTAAACAAGACGAGTTCTAAATGCATTTTGTTGTTATCTTTTGAAATTTCGGCACTTTTGTAAAAAAAATATACAACAAAAATAAAAGTTTGTTTTTCAGAAATGGTGACATTTTTATTGGTAGTAGATGTTAGATGTTTCAAGTATGAACGCGTATTTATATACATATTATGTATATGCAAGTGTACAAAGGGTATTAATAGCCTTTTTACACTGATCAACATCTAACATCTACCATCAATTTGCCACCATTTGCGAAGATGTTAACATCTTTCTACAAGATATACATATGGCTAAAAACCAACATCTTTCAACATCTTTAAAATGTGTTCCTATCTCATTTTATTTCATTCTACATCTTTCGATTATTTTAGTGTCATCACTAGAAAAGTGGCAATAAGTTCTATTATTATTGTGGCATCACTGACAAAAAGAAGTTTGTGCTGGTTCACACAGGTCAAGTTTGACTCTTCAAGTCTTGAGCTTTTAGGAGAGAGGGGTAAAGAGAATGGAAAGGGGTACATACTTGACCGTACCAGTCAGTTTTTATTTTTTTTTTCTTTTTTCATCCGTAATATAATAAAAAGCTATAAAGTTGAAGGAAAAGAAAACAAAAATTAATTTTGTGCATGAACGTGAACGCAAGTTCAAAAGAAAATTTAAATAAAACTGTTCAAGTAAACTTGACCTGTGTGAACTATCACTTTGTTTTGAAAGCAGCAAGTTTTATCTTTTATTGCAATTTTTTTTTGTTAAGAATTTTTTAACAAATTGAACTTCAAATACATTTTTTAGTTTTCTTTTTAAATTTTGGCACTTTTGTGAGAAAAAAACATTTTTAATTTAAAATTTTTTTTTTTCAAAAATGGTGACATTTTTGTTTGATGTTAGATGTGAGCAATGTAAACGGGTAATTCACATTTTCTAAATCTTTGATGGTAGATGTTTGATGTTGATCTGTGTAAAAAGCCTATAAGGCAAAAGAATGCAATAAACAGAGCAATTACAATTAAACAGGGCTGTGGAGTCGTCAAAAAATAGTTCTTACTCCGACTCCAAAAAAATTTTCTGACTTAAAATTTTTTAAAGCAGACCCTCTTAAAATTGATTTATTTTAGAAAATATTAGAAAATTTCTTAAATTTTTTTTGCCGAAAAATTTTGGAGTCGGATTCTCGAGTTTTTGTGGGTACTTCGACTCCGGTACGAAAACCTCAACTCCGACTCCACAGCCCTGAATTAAACACTTAAGTGAAATTATGTGACTCTTGATATGGACCGATGTTAGTCGGAATAAATTTTAACAACTCTAAAAAAACAAATGTCCAAAGTAACCCTGTAGTTCATGTGGATGTCTCCGAGTTGGTTATAATACTAGCCCCTTTATGACACAACCAGTCCGAATGCTAGCCATATGACTGGCCACTTTAACAAGGGAATGTCCTACGAGGGGGTAAATTGTCATTAAGAGGCCACAAAAAGACAGTTCATAAGCCGGTTCTTCTTGGCTTACCCTTACCTGTCTCCTTATACCAACCATAAATCTGCTTTTCTGATTTCTCTCTCTCTCAATGACATACATTTTTTACTATCCACCATCTGCGTCCAGTGTTTTAATTTCGTGAAAATCCCCAGTGGATTTTTTGGGGAAAAGCTCTTTTTTCGCTGGGGATTTTTGGGGATAATATATTATTATAAATTAAATTTTTCCAATGGCAAGACTGATTTGGTCAAGATGTGGGTACAAATTTTAGTCGTTTTTGCGGTTTAAAACAATTTCAAGAACTTCTTGAAATAGGTTTAAATATGCTTTTTGTACCAACTAGCGTTTCTTCTGTTGAACTAGCTTTTTTCTGTAATGAATACAACCAAAATCAATATTAGCAACAGAATACAATATGAGTTATTAGGAGCTCTTCTTAGAATAAATACGCACTTTAAAATAATGCAGCTTGCTGTGACAAATTTATTCAATAATCTTAAATGCACTTTTTAAACAAACAGCATGTAAAACAAAATTTCATTGGCTTAAGAATTAGAATATTATGGATTCCCTAGTTTTGGAAATGATAAACATGTATTGACGCATAATTATTTATCTTATGCGTTTTTACGTTACCCTTGTTACATACTATACATGTGTACATAGATACTTAGAACTCAAAGAATAAATAACATTAGTTTTAATTATATTACACAAATTAATTTATTTATGTATGCATACTTTTCCATTGACATAATATTATGTATTTTATTTTTAAGAAAATGTGGGGATTTTTGGGGATAAGAAAATGGCTATTTTGGGAATTTTTGGGGATGAAAAATCACAGATTGGGGATAAGGCTTATAATAAAACTGGGAACTCTGTCTGCGACACAAAAAGACAGCTAATAGCCAACACAAAGTGACAGTAAAATTTTTCACAGTTTTAGAAACAGTCTTCCGAGTATAGGATCAATGTGGATTGTTTTATAACCAGTCTACAGTGTAAAGTGCTGCCACTTTTGGGGTAAATTGTCACGAAAAAACTACAGGGAAATCTTAACAGACCTTCTACAACATACATTTCATCAAAACGTAACTTGGGCTTCCATAGTCATCGTCCAGACCACTGTTGCCAACTTTATTTGAACACTTCCCGCCAAATCGGGCTTCAAAACCGCTAGAAATCGCTAAATATTTAATTTAGCGGGAATTTTCTTAAAAATACCGCCAAAACCTAAACATTTTTAAGTTTTATATAAATCTAGATATGTGTTGCTTGTTCAAAGGTATGTATATGACTCTCAAGTTACGTTTCCAACTTCCCTATCTATTTTATTCCCAAAAAAAGGTTATAGTGCAATATTCAGCTGAGCCGAATCTTTAATACCCTACACATACAGTTAGAAAATTGCCGGAGTGGTCTTTATATTGGACATGTGGTAAATTATGAACAGGTTATTTATAGTCTTATAAACCTATGACTGACCAAATGTTATTAGAATAGAACACAGATTAAGAGAGTAAAGGTTTTACGCGTCCTAAAGTTTTTCCGAGAGTGGGCTTTATATGAGGCCTATCGTTAATTATAGACCAATCTTGACGAAAATTAACAGTATGATTTTTAGTCATATTTGTGCAAAATCTTTTATTCATATAGGCATTCCGCCACTATTTATGCTAGTTTTTATAATAAAATTATAACTTTTTTAGGGTGGTTGTTCCACATTTAGATTCATAACTCTTTTCCTACTGAACCGATTTTGCTGGATTTCAATCCCAAACTGCTTAGGAGAACTAGAAACAAATTGATACCAATAATTAGTATTGTGGTTATTTTGTTGAACTATTTATGGTTTTTAAGCCAAATTTTTAATATTTTAAATTAGGCTTAAGTTCATCAAATTTAATTTTCATTAAATTATTTTTATGAAGAAAGGAATTTTTCAACATGAAAATTAATTAAAATTTACTGATAATTTTTCATTCTTGACTCAATCTGGGCTCGAACCCAGGCGTTTTTACGGACAGGTTACCCTGACATGTTTTGATTGCAACCACTCAATCTCCTCAGAGGGCTTGCCGTTTAACACTCGCAGCCATCGACGACTGCTGACGTCATTAGTCAAACATCAATCCTTAAACCAAATTGTATTTAACCTTTGGTAGATCGAAATTAGCTTTGAATGATTATCTATTTTAATTTATTTTACATGTTCTTCCTTTACTTCTGTTTTTTCGTACTTTTGTCAAGAATTCTTCTTGAAGTTCAAAGTACATATTTTGTTTTGTTTTTTTCATTTTTTTGTCTTTCTTTTTCTTGCTGACCTTTTCAGCACAACTTGAAGGACAAATGCAAACATAGAGCTCGTGCCTTAGCTTTAACAATAATTAGTATTGTGGTTATTTTGTTGAACTATTTATGGTTAATGAAAATTAAATTTTATGAACTTAAGCCTAATTAAAAATATTAAAAATTTGGATTAAAGCCGAAAAGCTGCGTAGGAAGACACGTTTTAACTGCACCAAATGCACTAATCCTGTGTGCCAACAACATTCTTAAGTTGATTATATGTTCTTGTTTTTCATGCATTCCACAAAATGAATAAAATTTTTTTTACATATTTTCCAAAATAATATATGAGTATACTTCATTTAATTCAAAGTTACGGTATCCTTTTTGCCATACAAATGCATTAAAACGTATAGGCCCAGTTGGCCATGTCCTCAAGACAACGTCGAGGACGCGTACAAGACCCATAGTAAATCCCTGAAGACATGTTGGCGACAGCCAATGCAAATCGTCGACGACTTTTTCGAACAAAGGGCACTTAAGTCGTAAACGACAATGTGAGCGACATTATAATGCATATTGTCGTTACTGATCATATGAGTAACAATGGGGATAAAGTTGTCACTGGCGACTATATAAACGACTTTTTTCTCATAAAGTCGTTAATGCCCGATTAGCGACATAACCTTAATAGTGTCGTTGATGACAATATTGTTGACACTATCTACGATTTAGTCGCCGATAGGTAAGTGACAATTAGGAATTTAAAGAACACCAATACTGATATATTGGCGATACTTCAGATTTGCCGATATATCCAGAATAAGGGGAACTGGTAAATTGGCATGCTTCGAGGATATATTTACTAAAATTGCTAAGGGTCCTGATGGGCTGTGAATTTCAACTAGTGAATTCCAGGGCCTTGATGGGCTGTGAGTTTGAGAGACTAGGCTCGAAAACAGTGGATACTGAATGTGTGGAGACAGACAGACCTCCAATATGCTTTTAATTAATAAGGGAATGGGTTCTGAATTTAACATATCGTCGACATAATATGCAAACCTGCTAACTTCCAATAACTTTTAATGGAAACAACAAACTTTTTATATTTCATATGCGCAGCTTGAGAGAAAACCTAAAAATATAGTTGGTTTAACACACTTTAAGACTAAATTTGAAGAAAAACTACATGCTGGTCGACGAGGTGTAAATTTCTCTTCCACACGGCATTAAAATCTCAATTTACTTAAAAAGTGGATTTAGCAGGTTTGCATATTGAGCCTTCGATATGGCAATGTATCCATAAAGCAAACAAATTTTGATATTTTCATTTCATTTCAATAACTTTTTCTATCTCTTTATAAAGAATTTAAAAACACTTTTTGTAATTTCCATTAATTTTTTAGCTTGCTATGCTGCTGGCCCTTTGGCTTCCATAATCGGTCGTAAATGGGTGCTACTTTCAAGTTCCTCTTTTTTCATAGTTTCATTTATAGTACTAATGTTCGCTTTCGAAGTCTGGATTATAGTTTTGGCACGAATGCTGCAAGGTTTTGGTGCCGGTTTTGTTATGACAGTCCAGCCAATTTATGTGGGTGAAATATCAACCGACGAAATAAGAGGGGTCACGGGCTCGCTAATGCAATTGGGTATTGTTTGTAAGTAATTGTTTTAAAAACCATACCGCACTTGAACAACAAGAGGGTATTAACTCAAAATTTAAAAATTTTCAGTAGAAGCAAAACAATTTTTAATTTTACGTTAAAGGCACATGAAAACCAACAGTTTTACTACCAAAAGGGAGACAGCGGGTAGATATGAATATAACGCTACGATTTTTATCAAAATGTGAAAAAATGCAAATTTTGAGTTAATACATTCTTGTTAATCAAGTGCGAAATAAAAAAATTTCGAAAAATTTATAAAAGATTTATTTTCTTGTATTCTTAGTGGGTGTTCTATATGCTTACGCCATTGGTCCATTTGTTTCCTATCAAGCTTTGCAATGGTTTTGTCTCGTAGTACCTATAACTTTTGCCGCTATTTTTGTATTCATGCCGGAAAGTCCCTACTACTATGTGGGAAAGAACCGTAAGGAGGAAGCTTCTAAGGCTTTACGATTTTTACGCGGACAATCGGAGGAAGCAGTTAAAGAGACTTTGGTGTCAATAGAGAATTTCATACAAGAAACCGCAGAACAAAAAGGTCACGTAATGGATATTTTTAGAAGTTCTGGAAATCGTAAAGCGTTTATTATATCAGCCCTGTTGTTGGCATTTCAACAACTCTCGGGAAATACAGCTGTTCTTTTCAATACACAATCAATTTTTGAGGCCGCCCATACCGGTGTAGATGCAGCAATTGGTGCTATCATTGTGGGCGTGGTGCAAGTTGGTGCTTCGGGCTTAACACCCTTTATTGCCGATCGCTTAGGACGAAAAGCAATATTGCTAATTTGTAGTGGAACTATGAGTATTGCTTTATTTGCTTTGGGAGCCTACTTCTATATTGAGCTGGCTGGCGGCGATACTTCAAATATTTTATGGTTGCCGTTCGCCTCGCTTATAATATACATCATCACTTATAGTGTTAGTTTTGGTCCTTTACCTTGGGTGCTCTTGGGTGAAATGTTTCCGGCTAATGTTAAAGCTCTGGCATCCGCTATGGCAGCATCAATTTGTCTTTTTACAGGATTCCTTATATCGTATTTTTACCCTCTTTTGAATACGTTGGGCACTTATTATATATTTTGGTTGTTTGCCGTATCCTGTCTTATAGCCTTCTTTTTTATACTGATTGTGGTATTCGAAACGAAAGGCCTTAGTATGCAGGAAATTCAAAATAAACTTAATAAAAAGGAGATTCATTAGATATGAATGTATGATAGCAAGTTTAAAACTAAAAGTATTAAATTGTATTACAAAATTTTAGGATTGGAATTTAAAAAAAATATATACACACAAATACATTCACCCTTATTGTGTTTGGCGTATTTAAAATACGCCTACGACAGTTTGGTAATAGATTAAAGAGAACGTGAACTTTTTTTCTTTAATCTATTACCAAACTGTCGTAGGCGTATCTTAAAAACGCCAAACACAATAAGGGTTATTATATGAGTCTTGGTGTCGTAGTCTAAAACCAGTCGTTTTTAACAATTGGTATTATGATTGTCGTAAACGACATAAATGCAGCAATATTGTGTTAAACATTGTCGTAAGATTAAAATGCTATCGATAAAATCTGCAAACGACTACGGCTAAGACCACGAAAACGACACTCGTAATAATGCTAAATGTCTAAAATCAATTCTGGAAATATTGTGGTATTGTAAAGGATTTACAAGTAAGAATACAGAAACAGATTTATAATAAAATATCAAAGTAAATAATAATAATCTTTAAGATTACTTTAAACAATTTTTTTGATATTAAAGTTTAGGAATTTTAGACTAAAAATTTGTATTACAATTATAAAGAAAGGAATATGCATTGAAATCTTTTGGCTTTATTTTGTTCAAAAGAATTTTTTATAACCGTGGTTGAAGTTTGTCCACCTTTACTAGTTGTTAAAAAAAATCAAAAGACGAGAAACTACAATTTGTTCCTTATAGAGTGCAATTAAATACGACTTAAAGTTCTGCGATATTCGTAAAACTGTTCTGGCCGCGTCCACGCGTCACTGTCTTATAAATGCAATCAGATCGTCCTTGTTTGTCTGGCTTTGTGTATTTCAAAATAAACGGGTCAAATATGAACCGATTTGAAAAAGATAAGATGATATAAGTTCCAATTAAAATTTTTGGGCCAAATTGTGTCTAAGTACCAACATAATAAAATGTTTAATGGAAACAAAGACAATATTCCGGAAATAGGTTTATTTGAGGGCCATGTGATTTTTACCATTTTATAGGCATTGTCCTTACGACAATTTTAACGTAAGTATGTACAAAATTTTATCTGTATTTAATTTATCATAGAAATTGCGACCTATACTTTTCGCACAAGTTTTACCTGGAAGGACAACCAGTCAGCCAGACGGATGGACATGGGTTAGATTGACTCAGAAAGTGATCAATGTACCATAACTAATATTTTTATGTGCTACACACATTAGCACAATCACATAAAACCCTCTCCATCATTTTGGTGTATGTATGAAAACAATATTAGAGCGTATTCCCTTCTTCAGTAGGTATTTCAATCAGTGTTCGAAAATAAACAGAACATTATTTAGCGTTCGGTTCACACACCCAGGAACGATATATATTTGTTTAGGGTTTGTGTAGACGAACACAACCCTTAATGCCGTTCGTACATGATATGAGGCTATCAGCGCGGAAGTAGTGTAACCCACAATTTAATTTGGTTACGGTTCTGGTGTTAGATATGTTCTTTGCACTGTTCTTTACAGTGCAATAGTCCAGTAAGCCATCTGTTTGTATCCAAAACAGATGGCGCACGGGCCGTTACAACCATGTACTATAGTGCAAGAGTAATGTGAACTCCATATTATCTCATAAAAGTATGAGCCTCATATAGTGCTCTGTTCTCCGTTAAAAAACAGAACAATTGTACTGATACTCTAGCCAAACATTATATTTTAATGTTCTATAATGTTTCTTTTTTCACATTGAACGACTGTAGCACGAACAGCTTGTGTGTATGTTTTGTTTGTGTAAAATATTTTTGCCAGTCAAAAGGGCACTTAGCACAACAGAACGAACAAACATTAATGAGTTTAACCGAACACAATGTAGCTTAAAAAAACCGAACTGCTTATAATGTTCTCATCTTTTTGTTGAGTTGGATAAGAAAAGTATTATTTTTGTGTTCGAAAGATGATAAACAGGGAAACGTTAGTTTTTTTTCAATTATTTACTACACAAACACTTTTAGCGTTTGTGTTTTCCACGAATCTAACGAACCGAGCACTACGGAGCGATATTTAATGTTTATTTACTAACCCTGATTTCAAGTATTTATATTGGTGTAGGGCTGCTTTTAAAGCTTTTACATGATTTCCGCATTAAGGTTAGTGCGCGCGCGCTCTGTAGACTTCTGTCAAAAAAAGTTAAGACAGCGGGTAGATATGAATATAACGCTACGATTTTTATCAAAATGTGAAAAAATACAAATTTTGAGTTAATACATTCTTGTTAATCAAGTGCGAAATGAAAAAATTTCGAAAAAATTTATAAAAGATTTATTTTCTTGTATTCTTAGTGGGTGTTCTATATGCTTACGCCATTGGTCCATTTGTTTCCTATTAAGCTAGTGTATTTTCATAAAACAAGCTGCATGCAAAATATTTTGACCCGTTTGCGCTAAAAGGTTGGTTAACTTTGAACTTTTTAACGCGTTGTGTATTTTTGACAAGTAATCAGCTGACAGTAAAAAGAATAATTTAAAAAATTTGTGAGTCATGAAAGAAAAACTTATTGAAGAGCTTAAAAAACATACAATATTTATATGTATAAGAAGAATAAATTCAAAAAGATAAAAAAATCTTGATATATTTTCGAATCCGTTTTCAATGAACAAATAAGTAAACAAATAAAAAACAGTTGACAGGAATGATTTTTGTAACCTGCAATTTTTCATGCGCCAAAGTTTTTAAGCGCACGACAAACGTCGACGAATTAATACGTGTTATGTACTTCTACCTTCAGGGTTACATTTTATTTGGCTAAATAAGCACAATATTGTTGTAAGTTTCTGTATTAGGCAATAAATTGTAAAATTAATCGATTGACATATAAAAGATCGTCTGATCCTACCTTAACACGCAATTGTTACTTGATTTTACATTTGGTGCCACATTGACAAATTACTACAAATTGAAAAGAATTGTTTTGACCCATACTATATAAACAAGGATAATCAAATATGTCAAGATTTTTTATAAATAAAATGGACATCAAGAAAAACGTTGACATATTATTGGTTATTGGATTGGTGTTATTTAATATTAATTTAAATAAATTAATAAGATACAAATTAGTTTTTTTTTGTCACTGTAATTTCGTAAAAAAGGTTGATGTTTTATTTTATATTAATAGACGAATCCCCTGAAGAAGTGAACATAAAATTTACGAAACGTCGGGAAAAATTAAATAAAATTATATTCAACATTTTTCATTTTTCGAATTTATTCTATGAGTTAAATTTCCGTTATGTATTTTATAAAGCTTTTTTGTAATAGTTCTATTCCTACAATTTTTCAGAAATGTCTTTATACACTACCAGACTATTATATTGTATTTTTTTTTTACATTATACCTTAGCCTTCCGTTGGAAAGCAATGAGGTATATTGAATGTACAGAAAAATTTACAATTATTAGACACCAGCAGAATGTAATGCATTTTCTGGCCCGCTACGGCCGTCGTCAGCATTCTTTGTGTCTCACTGGATAGTGTTACTTTATAAATTGAATGTATTTAACTCAGCTATTTTAACAAATAGAAACTGGGAATTATTTCCTTCCGAAGGTAACTTTATATTATATTCAACATTTTTCGAATTTATTCTATGAGCTAAATTTCAGTTATGTATTTTATAAAGCTTTTTTGTAATAGTTCTATTCCTACAATTTTTCAGAAATGTCTTTATACACTACCAGACTATTATATTGTATTTTTTTTTACATTATACCTTAGCCTTCCGTTGGAAAGCAATGAGGTATATTGAATGTACAGAAAAATTTACAATTATTAGACACCATCAGAATGTAATGTATTTTCTGGCCCGCTACGGCCGTCGTCAGCATTCTTTGTGTCTCACTGGATAGTGTTACATTATAAAGTGAATGTATTTAACTCAACTATTTTAACAAATAGAAACTGGGAATTATTTCCTTCCGAAGGTAACTTTATATTATATTCAACATTTTTCATTTTTCGAATTTATTCTATGAGCTAAATTACCTTCGGAAGGAAATAATTCCCAGTTTCTATTTATTAAATAAAATTTTTTTTATTTTTATTTACATAAACGGAGTAAGGCCTCACCAGCGAAACATATAGAAAAAAATATATAAATATAAATACATATTAATTTAATTTTAAATAAAAATTCACTTTATTTTTCCACAAGTTTATTTTAAATTGTTTTGCAGTAATTTTAAAAATGTTTTTTTTTAATAAAACATTTTTGTGTAGCCAATTACATTAATACTTTAAATCACTCGTATATCGATCTAAGTTTTCAAATATAACGGAAATTTTACATTAAATAGAATCCACATGCTGGTAATATTAAGCAGTTAATTTCTATTATTAATACAACAGTGCTTTCTACTTTAACAGTACTGTTCGTTCGACATGAACTGCATTATCTTGTTTATGGATAATGCTGTATCGATAGCTTAGTGCTGCCATACTGGTCATCTTAAAAACAGCTGTCAACTTTTTTGTTTGATACTTGTGCGTCCTCTATTTGTGAATTTTGTAAAAACTGGTTTCCTCTGACAACTGTCAGTTGACATTTTGTGCAATACACATCAGTACGTAAACAGCAGCCGTAGTGTTGAATACGCTAGATTTTTATTTCGATACGCCGAACGGGGTGTTACGCGAGTGCTGTTATTTATTATTATTTTTATTTACACTATTAAATTGCGTGTAAGAAAAATCTATAGTGTTTGTGTTATTAAAGAAATGCATAAGTTATTAGGTATAAAGAAAGAAAATCAACGAAATTTTTATGAAAAGAAATAATTTAGTTTACGAATTCAGCAAGAAAATTTGTTAAAGAAGCGAAGTGGTGCGTGTTAACGTTAACAAAATTCATGTATGAAAGCCAACAACAAAACGGGGGAAAATAGAAGAAAAAAAGAGTCATTGAGAAAAAATAATCAAGAATTTAAAGAGTAGATAAATTGGAATTAATTATGAATGTTTTCGAGTTTTAGATTAAAATAAGAATTTATACCAATTAAAGGAAGAAAAAAGCTTAAAAGAACTAAAAAGTTTGCTTTTTAATGTATTTATTTACAAAGTATTAAATATCATTTGTTTTGTTGTTATTTTTTTTTATTATTATTTCTTCTTTATCTTGTATTTCGACCAAAACAAATACGATAACAACTGTAGTAAATATTTCAACAATAAAATTTTTCGCAAAAACAAAACAGAGCAATTGACACCAAAAAAAAAACCAGATAAAAAGAAATATGAAAAATAATTCATATTGAAATACACCACACCCTTTAATAAATTTCTTAAAGCAAACCTTAATAATAAATAAGAAGATTCAAAACAAACAAAAGAGAAAAAAACATTCACATCAAAAGCTTTAACAACAATTGTTTTTTTTAAGAATTTGAAAGTTGTCCTTGAATGTCTGCATAAATCAAATCAAAAAAGCAAAAACTTTGTTAACAAAAACAAAAGGAAAGAAAACAACTGTCAGCTAAATAACAACAATAATCAAACTAACAACAAAACAAATACGTAAATGTCACCAAGCCTTTGTTTTGCCTACTACCCGTTGTAATACAAAAATACTACTTACTGCATTTGTTTTAAAGTTATTTATTATTGTATTTGTAAATTTATTGCTTCTAACAGGAAGTGATGTCATTTGAATAAAGTCCATCTTTAAAAAAAAAAATATTTTGTTGGTCTCCCTCTTCGTTTAACATCAAGCACAGTTTCGCTGCTGTTCTACCATTCTTTGTCAACAAATGTTTGTAAACAATCAAAATTTACAGTTAAAAGAAAGAGTCCCCTAAAAAATACAAGAGATCGCTACCTAATAAATGTTAAAACAAAGTGTTTATAAATTAAGCAAAATAAAAAGTAAATAAAAAACATTAAAAAAGTGTTAAATAATTTCTTTAGAAAAAAATCTGGCATTATTTTTTGCAAAGATGCCTTTAAAAAGGCATCCTCGAAATGTTTCTGTCTGTAAAAGAGCATCAGCATCGTCAACATCATCATCTTCTACTTTTTCATCATTTAATGGTTGTTTATTCTATTTAATCGTACTTACCATATGTCTGCCAATTTTTATCGCTAATTGTCCTGGTGTTCGAGCTGCTGTTGTTGTTGCAACTCCAAAAGCAACAAAAACCACAACGGATAATAATATCAAAACGGATACAGCACAGTCAAAAGGTGAGTTTAATTCTAAATCTTGTTTTTCTTTTATATAGTACACAATTCCTTAAGAATCAATAACTCTTGCAAATTTGGAATAAGTAAAATAAAAATAATTATTTATTTGTTCACATAGGTATAAGCTTTTAAGTCGAGGGAGAGAGAAAGGGCGAAGTACTGGTAGTTGTTATGTTTATTTTATGCTGAAATAGTTTTTGGAAAGTAAAGCAAAAATTTTCTTATAAGAATTATTAATTGTGCATTACCAGATGTTATTTTTCCCAGCAAACAATATGAGTCCTAAAAGAGACTTTTAGGACTCCTTTTTATGAGCAAAACGCTCATAAAAAAGCTCCTTAAACCCTCAGATATGAGCGTGTTTTCCTATGAAACCGTCAAAAAATTTTGTACTGAATATGAGCGTTTTAGGACTCCTTAATTTAACGATTTGTATGGAATATTGTGAGCCTTTTTGCTCACAAATCAATCATAACAACCTCTTAAAAGAGTCATAAAAGAGGGATTTCGGAGCCAAAAAAGAGTGTTATAAGAGTGTTTCTTTTTCTTGAAATTAGGGTACTCATTTTATATGTAAATTTGTTTTTTTAGCTTTTAATGGAAAAGTTTTATTAATATATGTTTTGTGCATGGAAATCATAATCATTTTAAACAAATTTCAGCGGACAAAACCACCTAATTTTCTTTTAACAAAGGCTGAATAGTTTTTTATTTAAGAACACAGAAATAAACCTACTTGTTGCACAATTTCTCAAAGATTTTATCAAAACCACAACCGAACAGCGGAAAATTATCACAATAATGACAGACAAGCGCAAAATATTGAAATTATCAAGAAAAAGAAAACAAGCTTCGGTCGCCCCTCAGAAAACCCTCATAAATAAGAGCTTTCTAGGAGTGTGCTCCTAAAATGCTCATACAAATGAGTCTTTTCGGAGTCCTGAATTCTACAGGATCCGAAATCAATCAGAATTGCTCATAAATTAGGATGGTAATCATTAAACCCTCAAGAAAAGGAATCTTTAAAGAGTCATATTTAGGAGCGCTCCGAAAATTGTTTGGTGGGTTATTGCCTCTGAAGAAGTAGAGAAAAATATACTACGCACACAAAGTTAATAATTAGTAATGTTTACTAAGACAACTATGCAATATAACTTTTCAAACTATCTGAGAATTATTTAGATTGTAATCGGAATTACCACAGAATCAAAACTGCGTCAGTAGGAGCCGCAAAAGACTTGTCTTCTATTTAAAGTAAATACTAAAGACAGTTTTAAACTTTTTAAACGTTAATAAGGCATTAATTTACATACTAGGCTTAAAATTGCCTGCTAAAAAGCAGTGGAAAACTTATGCTTACATTCAAAGTGAATTATTATTTTTCGTAGCATCATATTGAACGGTATGGGACCGGAAAATACCTTTAAATCTTATCTATTATCTAGATAATTGCTTCAGTTAGGGCCCAAATGTACTGATCAAACCTACTAGCATTTGGAAAATCGGTTTTTCAAAAATCAGCGGTATGAGTCTTTTTTGAGTAAATTTTGGTGATTAAAAACTGAATAATCACTTGCACGCCTAAAAATCGACACAACAATTACTGGCGCTTATGATTTAAAAGTGTTTGATTGAAAATTCAATAACAAAAACTATTAAAAAGGATTCGAAAATATCTCTAAACTAATAAAAACAACTAATCATATACAACTCTTCAAGAAGATACGCTGGTTGGGTACCATTTTCTCCCGATAAAAGTATCATCATGATCAGAAAATGAGTGCATATTTTGGCATTTTAATCGTGCTTAAGAGTCAAAAAAGACTCGAATATGATATACAATTTCAAAAAATGCTAGCTGGGAAAATACTCATCCAACATTGTGGTAATTTTAGTGAAAATGTATTTGTATGTGTCACACCGATAATGGTGGATGGAAAATTAAAAAAATTTAGATATGACGGCGAGTATTACGTCCAGCAGACGTACACGTGTGAAATCGCATGCTAAACAAGCATTTGACAAGTGTTTTTGGCCCTTTAAACCAATGAAGAGGTAGCATATTATTGAGAAATCAGAATCTCTTGATGTTCTGGGCATGAGAATACAATGTGAGCTCCGATGGACAAAACATATATTCAAGGTGTCAAAAGAAGCACTCAAGTGTCTCGATGTAAAAGAAACTTCACTCCATTTGATCTCCTTACTATTTATACCACACATATCCGACCGAGAATGGAATACAACTCTCATGTGTGGACCGGCGCTTCAAAGTCTATTTTGAAACTTCTCGACCGCTTGCAGGAGAGGTCAATCTAATTCTATTGACTCCCTGTAGCATCTTCACAATGGGTTGTATTTCGCAGTTTTATTGTTACTACAATAAAATGTGTTCTGATGAGATTAGCGATCTGTGTGTTCGTAATACGCGTTTTTCCTCAAGTGTCCATACTTTTGTGGTCGATTGACCGGTGCATCGTACAAAGCAGTACAGGGAAATATCGTTCTTGCCCGAGCTGTTCATATGTGGAATAATCCCCTTGCGGAAGCATTTCCTCTCACTTTTAAAATAAATAAGATCAAATGGAATGTCCACAATCACTTCCTTCATTATCCTCCTTCCCATGAACTATTTTAGTAGTTCCAACACAATGCAATGAATTAATATGGGTCATCCGCTGAGTACTGGCCCTAAAAAGTTGTGGCTATCTACGCTTCAAAGCATACCTTTTTACATCTTATATGGTTTAGTTGTTATAGAAAGAATCAAAGAATCAAAAGAATCGGCCCAGAAATGCGAAGCGGTTAATAGTAATCAAAGAAAAAGTTTTTTTAAGTTGACAAAAACTAACCAGAATCAGTACCAGAGAGACAAGTTTTGTATAATGGGCTTGATTTTGATGGTATCCACACCGGTAGTTTCATCAAAGCATCTTTGACTGGCAATAAGATGTAATTTGTTTGCAATAAGTTGCTTACTTCTCGGTAGTGAAACACTTATTTCATACATTGAACCATTTCTATGCGAAGTGGTGTCTGCGTGCGAAAGCCAATTAGCTATACAGTTTCCATGAAGGCCCTTGAGTCCAGGGCCCCATTTAAGAATGTCTCGCTATATCTTTAAGAGACATCCGGCATTCTTGGACAACTCTTGATGTGATAACCACATTCTCCACGGATCTTATGACCTTTTTACCATCGCTAATAATGTAAATATCTCTGTCAGATATCTCACCATACCATTATCTAGGCCTGAATAACATTGCAATGGCCTTAGAGGAATGCTCCAATTCAACTTCTCGGAGTAAATAGCAGAACCTTCACCATACAGTGATTTAGAACCGTCAGCAAATATCTGTATCGCATCCGCGGGAATTTGTAGGTTATCATAGTGAATTTTGCTATCCAAAATGCTTACGGTGATATCAGGACATAAGATTGGCTCAGGTTTGGTATAGTCAAGTTTGCCAATTTATCTCAAACAAGATTTAAGCATGTTTGATGTTGTAAAATCTCCTTGCTCTAGTGGCTCTTCGCCTTACCGCTGTATTTGTGGTGGTCCTGATGACACCTGTCATATAAAGCACAAGAGGTGAATGTAGGATTCTCATCCGGACGCTAGATGTGGTGAACAATTCAAGCACTTGACATTAAACTACCTGCTTTGCTTGGAGCACAAGCGAAACAACCGCATTTGTCTCATTATTTAACATAAGTCACTTGAACCCCTTGTGCTTTTAGCCCCTCATATCACGCAGAGAAAAAATATGGTTGAGCATGGTTACGGCCACAACACTATGTTTAATGTAACAATATATTGTTGTCGTACACAAATAATTGTTACTTTTATTTAATATCAACAATATTATAGTAACTGTAAACATATCAATGTTTATCGCAATTATGAATTTAAGTATTGTTGACCGAAAAATAATTATTTTTCTAACAACTTAATTATGATAACTTTCTAAACATATTATATTTCTCAGAACCATATCATGATATTTAATAGCCATAACATGATAACTTCCTATACATTTATCATATTATGTTAAAGATGCAATCAAACTATTTTTACTCTAATCATATTATGTTAGCGCCATTTGTAAAATAATTTTGAAGCAGTTGTGTCGTTTTTTTTATTTGTGAGCGGTTAATTAATTAAAAGATAAAATTCCATAAAAAAATAAGTTTAAAGAAATTAAAAAATTAAAATAATAGCAGGGTTCATTCAAGTATTAGTGATTTAATAGTGCAAATGCAAAATATCATAGTTTTTTTGTAAAATCCAACAACAAAACACACAGATTTCGTTATATTGTATAAAAGTGCTACGATATTTCTGTGGTTTTCATGGGCCACCGCGTATGTCTTAAAACAAATTTTTCAGGCAAGCCGAAAAACCATTCTAGATCAAACTATGGGCTAGGTATTGCACTTTTAAAACTTTGTCATTACGTTAAAAAATCGGAATTGATCCATCTTTTTAAAAAAAGAGGTCAAGAGCGTTCAGCATTAGGACATATGGCATCAACATCTTAAAATCGAAAAAATGGACATACGCTGTTGCCCATGAAAACAACAGATTTTTCATTTGCTCTTTTGCAAGCCTTATATTGAACTCCGCTATTTGATTAACATTAAGAAAAATTGTAAAAAGTCACAAAATAAAAAATCGATGCAAAAATATTTTAATTTTTTTGTATTTTTATGACAGCTATGAAAGGTGCTGTATCATAATATGATTGCTTCTAAATTTATTATGGTTAACATGATGATAATATGATTACTTCTTAGCTGATTATGATTAACATGACAATAATATGATTAGTTTCTAAGCTTATTATGATTAACATGACAATAATTTGATTACTTCTTAACTTAGTATGATTAACAGAATAATAATATGATTAAGGAAAAAATATTATGATGTAATAGTACGAGTATATTTAGTCATAATATGATTCAATAATAATCTTAATATGGTGACTACAAACATAATTCTTATCATAATATGTTGCTCTTAGAATATGTTTACCACAACCATGTTTTTTCTTTGCGTGATAGGTTTGATATCTAGATAATATTCTCCACAAAGAAAATTTGTATGAATTTAAACCTCATATACCATAATATTGTTTTGCCGGGTCTATGATTGTCAATGTGTCCCAGATCTGTTACACTCTCGAACAATTTTCGGTATATACTCTGGTGTAGGGTATCAAATGGTCGTGATTTACTGACTATAATTTAATACGATGTAGGTGGTGTAGGGTATCAAATGGTCATGCTTTACTGACTACTTTATTACATGTTTAAACTTTGAAAATATGTAAAAAATAAATATTAAAGAAATATGTGACAATCAAAATGAAAATGAGAAACAGTAATAACTTTTAAAAACTATCACTCCAGCACCATGTGGGGAATTTTGTTCTGATAATAAAAAACAGTTTTTTAGGTTCATTCGGTGAAAAAAGTTTCCGCACCGAACACGATTTTTAAAGTGCCCTAAATTTTTATTTTTTTAAAATTATGATTTCTTAATTTTCTTAATTATTTTACAAACAAATTCACACTCAAAATATTATGTAGTTAAATTCAAACGAAAATTCATTTTAAACAACTTAAAATTCATTTAAAAAACGTATCATTTACATTTCATTTAAAACAAATGATTTGTACATTTACGAATTTATCAGTTACTATAATAATTTTACTGTTATAATTTTATGAGTGTAACATCAACTATTTATGTGATATATAAATAAAAAAACTTTACTTAAAACAAGTTCTTACTGTCTAACTCAAAACAAATAAAGCAAATTTTTTCACTCTGAAGCATTTTAAAATAACCAACATGGATATTTAAACCAACTTTTCCTTTTTCTAAATAAATAAAAAATACTGATTTAAAGTTTTACGTTAATACTTCTCTTACTCTCTTCTTTATTAGATGCTTTTCATAGAGTAAACATTAGAGGAGAAGACTTCTAAAATAAATTGTTTATTAATCAAACTTGAGAAAGAGAACAAGAACAAAATATTTATATGCACATATATTTATACCCAAACTCCGAATCCCTTTCTGATTTGATCTAACGATGTCCGTCCGGATGGCTGGCTGGCTGTCCATGTAACCTTCTGCGCAAAGTACAGGTCGCTATTTGGCACATAGGTTCTTATTGGCACAAGGATCAAGCTTATTTCATTGAAGCGCCACGAGGGAAGATATGGGGCGATTTCTGCCACTCAGAAACTATTAAGCCGATTTTAATGAAATTTAAAACATAGATAAATCCCTATTCATATTGCCATACACTCTCGCAAATTTGTTTTTAAATACTGTGGTGTAGGGTATCATATGGTCGGGCTTGACCGACTATACTTTCTTACTTGTTTTTTTTATTTAATTGTCAATAAAATTAAGTATGTTAACTAAGTTGATCTTTTTGAGAACCTTCCATTCTAGTTACATTGCTTTGATCAAAACCCCAAATACAATGAACATAAATACATACATACATTAACTCCTGTATAGGATTTGGTTTTAGGGAAATGGCAACTACATTTCTTTTTTAAGTGTATTTTTTGTACTAGATAGAAAGCCCAAATAGGATTTACAGAGAATAATAAATAACACTTCAAATATGTACATTTCACTATTTAGTTTTCTTTGAAACACATACCAATAAACTATTTGTTTATGAAATGAATTTAATTTTTAAAATAAATAAAATAATTTTTGCAGTTATTTAATCCAGTTTTAAACTGCTTCCCTATTCATATTTTTTTTTTCTTTGTTAAGTTTACTTTAATAAAATATTTTGCAATTTGTTTAATATTTTTATTACCATTCAGTCAGTTTAAAACACGATTTCAAGAACTGGTTCCATTTGTTTGTAAAATAAATTTTTATCAAAACAAAAAAAAAAAAACTTTATTTGTTTATCAAGGTTGATTAAATACACAGTTTTTTTTACCATTGTTTATTATTGTTTTTATTAAAAATATTTTTTAAACTAAATATTTTGTTTGTTGCCACATCCAGTTGAAAAGGTAAATAATGGACGTGTTATACATATTTGCAAATTAAATAATGAAACATTACAGTTAATAGTAAACCTGACTAGTATTTAACTGTGGGGGGGAGGGGTGTTATATGGTGGAAATTCAGTCGGTACAGCTTCCACAACCAATATGATTTAGACTACTTATACACCCCAATGGCTGAAATAGCACAAATATTGCTCTAGTTGTTATAAAAAAAAAATCTGTGAAAGTTTTTTATTGGTGATTCTGTGACTATAAGGAACAAGTGCTTAACGGTTATATTATGGAAATTTAAATCTCGTAAAATTGAAATCGCTTGGGATTTAAGATTAAATTTTTTAAAAATTAATGTTGATTTTCCTGATTTCAAAAGTATTCCTGGTAAAGATATGTGGTCCTCAAAGATATATAAAAGGATGTATTTTTGTTTTTGGAATTTAAAACACAGGATAGTTTTAAAAATTTGTTCCATTTTAAATTCACTCGAATTTAATTTCAAGAACATGACTGTTTTTATACCCTCCACCACAATTAGTTGTGAAGAGGGTATATTAAGTTTGTCATTCCGTGTGAAACTTTTTTATTATTCATCTCAGACCCTATAAAGTATATATATTCTGGGTCCTTGAGTAATTTTAAGTCGATTTAGCCATGTCCGTCTGTCTGTCCGTCTGTCCGTCTGTTGAAAACACGCTCACTTTCGAAAAACTCAAAAGAAATAAACAAACTTGGTGTCAAATTGCTTGTAGTTATCCTAAGCAGTTTGGGATTGAAATCCAGCAAAATCGGTTCAATAGGATCTGAGCTATGAATCAAAATGTGGAACCACCACCTAAAAAAAATTGATAATTTTGTTACAAAAACTAACATAAAGGGTGGAAAAATGCACAGAATGATATAAGATTCCGCAACAGTTCGTTTTATTTAACTGGAATCACGCTGTAAAATTTCTTGAAGATCCGTCCATGATTTACCCTAGGCCCCATTTAAGCCCTACTCCCGGAAAACAGTATAGTAAGCCTAAAACCCTAACTTACAATGCTATCATAACAAATTTTGGCACGTCACAGTTAAAAAGGACTAGAAATGAAACTATTAAGTTTCGTGAAGATCGGTCCATAATTTACCATAGGCCCCATATAAAACCTACTTCCAGAAAAGAGTTTAGTACGCCTAAATCCGTAAAAAATAATGCTATCATAACAAAATTTGGAACATATACACTTTGGGTCAAATCTTTGTGTCTAAATTTAAATGTGTGTGAAGATAAATTTAAATTTAACTAGCAAAAAAGAAAACCATAGTTTTTAACATTGCTCATATTGCAGTTAACAGAGCAATGTTAACCACTTAACAGTCATAGTAATATACTACGGAGACATCAAATCGTGAATTGAATGACAATTTCGGACAAATACAGAGTTGCACCCATATACCACCATAATAAATATGTCTTTTATTCAAAATGAATTTTCTGAAATTCCAAAATTATTTCAGAAATGTGACTTTTGGAATCGTTTTTAGGACCCTCTGGACTACCATTCCTTTTTGGTGTAATGTGTTTGCAACTCCACATTTGTCCAAAATTGTTATTTAAATCATGATTTTATGTCTCCGTGGCATATTACTATGACTGTTAAGTGGTAAACATTGCTCTGTTAACCGCAAAATGAGCAATGTTAAAAACTATGGTTTGCGTCTTTGCTAGTTAAATTCTAATTTATCTTCAGACACATTAAATTTGATAATATTGAGCGAATTTAAAATATTTACTGAACTATTTTAACCAGGAAATGTCACCACAACTTTGAATTAGAAGTTATTCTATGATACACACGAATTCTTAAATGCTTACGAATTGTTTCAGTTTTGTTTAAATAACATGATCGAAGTTAAATTTATATTACTCTTTCATTGGAGTTTTAAAAATAAGGTTGCGTTAGTCCATTAAAGATTCTAAACATAGTGGGTCGACAGCTATAACTTGTAGAATTTAACAGTCTGAATGCCGATCTCTGGTTCTACTGAACGCTTTGCAGAAATGTCATCTAATATATATCTGAAACAAATGTTATTAAGTTTCTGCCTTTAAGAAGATTTTTTTTTAATGAAACTCATTAAAGGTAACAATTCTGAAGTTTTAAATTCATTGTCCCTCCTTCATTAAGCTGTCGAGACATACTTATATTTACTTGTCATTTAGGCTCTTAGCCCTTTCAGCTCCGATTTTTTATGGACATATGCTTAGACATGAAAAAAATCAAAGGTTTTTGAAAAAAATTCCGCATACACAACGCCAAAATGCTTTGCTATTAAGCTATACAAAAATAAGATTTTCGGCAGTTATAAGCGCAAGTGTGTAATGTTTAATACATACTCATAGGGTTTTAACCTTCATTGAACGATAGAAGAAAAAAACTTTGCAGACATTTAAAAAATAATAAGAAGGTTTTAAATTTACCTGATAAGTTTTTCGTATTAGCAAATCTAAAGCTTTTTCAGAAAACTTGAGCTGTAATTCATTTAGTTGGTCTCACCGTTAGCTGTTCAAAAACTTTCCGCTGCTTTTTTTTTTGTCAAAAAATTTTCAAGTACCTTGATTTGATTAAAAAAACCAAATAAATATTTTTTGATCACAAACGAACGAATCATACCAATTTTTGTTTCCATCGAGCACAATTGTCTGTTTTATTACCCGTTTAATTTTAATCGATCAAAAAGTTTTAAACATTTCTGTTGAATACCCGTTTTTCATACGCAAAGCTTACTTAGCAAAATCTAGAGTTTGTAGCAGAGAATAGAAAGAGAATGGAGGTGAGTACACACTTTGATGAAAGTTGTTGTATTGAATTGCATTTTTAATTCGACAAACCACAGCAAAAGAACACAAAATTTGTCAAAGTAAACTTTTCGTGTGTAAAATTGATAAAAACTATTGGCTGTTAGAGCCTTTGCATTAAGTACTGTTAAGCGAATATTGGTGTAATGGAAATCCACTATATATGCACTATACAAACGCCTTGGCAAACATACTTTTTAAGTTTGCGAAAAATACACGCAAAATGATTAATTTACTTTTTAATTAATTCTTATAAAACTTTTTACTCTGTAAAGTTTTCACTCAAATTATTACATTTAGCACTAGACACCACAAAAAGTTTGACAAGCAATCAACATGTCTGCCAACTATTAAAAATTTTTAATATTTCCAGGAGAAATTTTCCAAAATCAAGCTTTTAATTTTTGTCCAAACAGAAATCACCCCAATTTACAACACAAAGCATTTGATCAAACGAAAATTTTTTGCATGTTTCGAGTTGTGTGGTTTATTTATTTATTTTTTTGCTTTTTTTCAAAAAACTACACAAACGGCTTGACAAACAAGCCAAAATTGTATGTTTGTACACACCTTTTGCTAGGTTAATTGGTGTGTTTTTTTTGTTTTTACAAACATATTGGATATTTGACAAATAGTTTGTGCTGCCTTGTGCTAAGTTAAATCATTTTAGCGAAAAGAAGAAGTAGCATAAAATTGGAAAAGGATAGAGATTTTTTAATTGAATTTATTGAAAAAATGAATAATTTTGTGTGTGTCTATTATTCGCAAATGAAAAGTATATGTTTGTCAAGCCGTTTGCATAGTTTATATTGAGTAGATTTCCATTATACCAGCATTCATTCAACGGTACTTGAGGTGAAGGCTCTTTTTATAAATATTTCTTTAAAAATTTCAAATGTTTGTTATTCGTGCTTAAAGCCTGGTACTCTGTTCAACATTTCACGTGAAATGCTGTCAAAATGCATATGAAAAAAACTTGTGCGGAATATCCATGAAATAATGTTGATGGAGTTGTACTCTGTTTATTTTGTGAAAAAGTACCGAAATGTTTCTGGCAACATTTTTTTTACAACTGCGAAATAATGTAAGCTGCCTTTATTTCACGTGGAATTTTAAGCAAAAGCAAAAAAGTATGAACTTAATATTTAAAAAAGAAATAAAAAATTAAAATAACACAATCGGTAACAGCTTTTTATCCGTATTTACTTTTTTTTATTAAATTTTTTATTAAAAAAAAAATAATTTTAGTAAAATACATGTGGCGTTTGTTTACATACACGAAACAATGTAGCATACTTTGAAGGAATAAAAACGTCAAATTGTACAAACTCGCAAGATTGGCAACATTGATAAATGCCAAAATTTTCGTGTGGAATAATCAATGTTGCTCAACATTTTTCACAAATTTGAACAGAGTACAAGGCTTAATTCCCAATTTTTATTCTTGATAAAAACACTGAAATTTATTGTTGATGGGATAATCTATTCCTATGCGCATTTCACTGGTTGCTTAGGCCAGATTGTCAGGAAACACAACAAGTAATTTTTCTGTATAAATTTTTTCATATTAAATAAATAATAAATAAATATTTTAAATCTTCTAAAAACACATAAACATATAAACATTTTGATTGACATTAACATATAACAAATTAAGTAGAACACAAATTCCCATTAATTTGATTCTTAATTTTATTTTTTTTTTAAATTGAATTTTTTTATTTAAACTTCAAATCACTTTTTTCTTGTTTTCTGAATTTGCTAAATTTTTTGCGTGATATTTTTTTTAAGCAAAACATTCATCAATTGAATAATTGGAGCAGTACCACGCAAAACTAATAAATTGATTTTAACAAAAACCAACGTGTTGACCCACAAAACTGCAACAAATAAAAGAAATTTTTTAATGCGGAAAAAACGAAAAGAAATTAATACTGACTAAACATTGAATTGCAAAGCATGATGGTGGTATTTTTAATACCCAAAATAAATTACACTACTTTTTTACTTTTACTAAACTCGAATAAAGAGTAAAAGTAAAAAAAAAAAAATCTTTAAAAGAAACTATTTAAATTAGTTTAAAATATATATATAGAGTGTTTTGTGAGCATAGACCAAATAATCATGTAACGGTAGCCCCTACAATTCAATGACCCGGTGAGTGAATGTGTGTTTTATTGGAAATGAAAAATGAAAGTTCTTGTCTTTTTTTGTTCCCCTTTTTTTCAATACAAAAAGAGATAAAATGAATATGTGATTTTTGCTTATAAAAAATCACGTTAAGATTTATTTGAAATACAAAAATATATTAACGAGCATTAACAGTTAATCAATTTAAATGATCAACATGTTTTTGTTCAAAAAAAGTAAAATTTCTAAAAAATGGATTTAAAAATTTATTGTCTTGTTTTCAACAACTGACATAATGATCTAATAATTATGTTGACCCACACCACAATAGTAAAGAGGTTTTTATGCGTTTTTGCTGATGTTTGTAACACCTCAAAGTATTGGTGTTAGACCCATCGTTACCCATGTATTCCGATCGACGCAGAATCGCGTTTAGATTCGATCTAACGATGTCCGCCCATCCGTCCGGCTGGCTGTCCATGTAAACCTTGTGCCCAAAGTGCAGGTCGCCATTTTTAAGATAATTTGCTAAAATTTATAGCTTAGGCTCTGATTGTCACAAGGACCAATCCAATCTAAAATCGCGGAAATTCGGTCCATAATCTAAAATAACCCCCACACCCAGAGAAAAAACATGTTTAAATATGGTCACCTCCAATTATACTTTGTTTAAAGAAAATTTTAACCATATAATGTTTAATTTAACCATATTATTGCCAACGACAACCATATTATGGTAAAAATAGTCCTCCATTAAGAAGCCACAACCATAATATGGTTGCCTCCGAACACATTATGGTTAATAATAACTAAAATATGTTTAACACTTATAATAGCATGATTGGTTTTCAACCATAGCATGTTGCTTTTGAAAAAGAGGAAAATACTATTGTCAATTTAAAAACAAATTATTGTCATATTTAACCATAACATGTTAAGAGGCAACCATAGTCTGGTTGTGGCTTCTTGATAGGGGACTTATTTAACCATAACATGGTTGTCGGTGACAAAAATATGGTTAAATTAAACATAATATGGTAAAAATTTTCTTTAAACATAGTATTGATGGAGGTGACCATATTTAAATATGTCTTTTCTCTGCGTGCATACAAGCTTCTTTCCAGAATAAAGTTTTTGTGCCCATAAAGATGGTTTATGTTGGTATTTAGATTAAATTTGGTCTAATCTTATTTTATTGCAATCTTAATCATCTTACTCAATTTCACAGGAATCGGCCCATATTTAATCTTAATTTCAGTAAAGTTCTACACTCAGAAAATGCTTTTAATGTCATAAATTCCTTAATAATGGTGGTATTGACATACAAATTGGCAACAATAATGATAACCACTATGTCATGACGAAATATTGTGCTAGTAGTTCCAAAATTAGGCATATGTCCTATATAAGCCCTTTTTTAAAATCACTTAAAGGTTAACCAATCTCATAGATTAAAGATATCTTAATAATATTTGGCACAAAGAACTTTTACATTAATCCTAATCGCATAACATAATTTTGTTCTGGCGGATCTATGTTTGCCCATAGGTCCCAAATAGGGTGCACTCTGGCAAATTTGTTTTTTTAATATTGTAGTTTAGCGTATTATATGGTTGGCCTTTCTTACCGTTTGTAAATTATTCTTAATAAAAAGATCAAACCTTTTTTTAATACTAGCTGGTTGGTCCCGGTGCAGCTCGGGAGAATTTTGTTAAATAAAAAAAAAAAAAAATTTAAATATCACTACAACAGCGCCACCTATCGGGAGTTTTTTATAAACCATCAGGCCTTTCCAACGATGTACTCGTTTGAAAATCGGTTGAGTGGTTCTCGAGTTATAAAATCACGAACATAGGACAACTTATTTTTATATATATAGATTATAACCAAAGTAAAAATACCATTTGATTTAAAGATTGATGTTTGCCTAATGACTGCTAGCCGTCGCACAGTGGCGCCATTTGAGTTTTTTCGTTGCAAAAATCATATCTTTTGAACCGAATAAGATAATTGAACAGTTTAAACAGCATATGATAGATAACTGTTCAGCCTATGAAATGAGCGTTTGGAAAGGGTGCTACGCTCTGTAGGGGCCTAATTATGGGTTATCAAAGTTAAAATTAGTAGAAAAATCAATTTTATGGTAACTAAAAAAAATTATTTTTACATTTTTAGATTGTTTTTATTTTTTTTCTTTAGGTTTTTATGTTTTAAATTATTACCCAACAAATTAAAAAAAAAATTATTTTTTTTTAAATTTATTTTTTCAATTTTCTGTAAAATATTCATCACAGTTCGTAAGAGAAGGTATATCTAAAAGACTAACCATTTCTAAACTATAATTATTTTCTAACTCTATTCGTGACTTCACATGCCGCAGGGAAGATATAAGTGGATCGGAAGATGCTGCCAACATGTTGAAGAGGTCCTCATTTTGCCTTACCCTTGATGCTTTGAATGTGTTCTGCAATCTATATTTTTTATAAAATTTGTTAAGAGACTCCTGTGCTTCTTCAGAAAGCTCTCCAATTGGCAAAGACTGGTACTCAATTATATCTTTGCCATGCGCCAATATTTTATGGACGGTCGGGGTCAACTTCTTCTGTGGATACATTTCTGCTAAAAGAGATGCAGTTTTCGACGCATATTCTCCATATTTTGTAGAATTGACATTTTCTTTGCAGTTTAAAACATCCAAGATCGTTCCCAATCTTTTCACGATTTGATTGTCAATTCCAGTGATTCTAGTTACTGCCTCATCATTTTCAAAAAATCTCCTAGAAGTGTTTCCATCGTTTGAGTTACCGTATCCGTGCTTGGGACAGTCTACTTTTAGTCCAACTTGTTTAAAAAAAGCATCCTGTATTTGCTTCTTTCTGATCTTTTCCTTATCCTTTATTGATGTATTTTCATCGAAGTTTTCCTCCTCTTGTGGTAGGGTATACGCCAGTTTTAGCAAGAATTCCATACACCTTATCCTTGCGTGCAATGGTGACATTCCATATTCGTAATTCTCCTCATTTGTAGAATCGTTTAAATTACCAAAGTTCTTCTGACTCTTTTTGCAAATCGGGCATGACATTGTTGAGGTTGTTCCTGTCAGTTCGTTTACGACTTTTCCGTCAACCATGGTCAGATGGAACTCGTAATTGCATTCAATATATTTTCCTTCTCCAATTTGCAGCTTTGTAGGCTTAATCTTGCTTATTTGTTCTTCAATGTCCTTCACCGTGGTCCTTATGAGTTCTGCCGATTCCCTTGCAAACTGAAACATTATTGGTCGGCAATAATGCACTGATGACGGACGTGGATTTTTCCAGTGAAGGGAAACATCCGATTTAAGCCGCAAAGGAACAACAGATGCCATAAACATATTTCCGTCCGATATTGTAGCGTCATCGGAAGATATCCTTTGCTTATAAACGCTTTGTCCGGATGATCCATCGCAGCCCCATTTGCTGATCAATGTCAACTTCTCAGGAAGAATTTTCACCTCATTTTCAGGAAGACTCTCCAACAACCGTTTTGCTGTATGGCCCATGAGATCCTGCAGATTGGCTTTCGCAGAGACTTCCGTAAATTCCGTATGCAGTGGTCGTGAATTTATTTTGGCTTGCGTAATATGCTTGTATCCGGGTAAAACGTCAGCGCCGTGTCGCGTTAAAGATGCCCGTAGTTTCTCATATTTCTCTTTGGAAAGTTCTAAGTCCATAAACAAGGCCAAGGCTTCTTCGGAACCATACTTTTTAATGTGTGCGTTTGTGGGCGTGGGAATGCTTTCCTTAATCCTTTTTAGTCGCAGTGGGCTTGCATCAGCAACAGATTTGGTTATGTGCGACCTAACTCTTTCACTATCCTTTGTAAATTTAATAGACAGCGCTTCCGATAATTGCTTCGTGGTCAAGTCATTGGTGGCATCGGCAAGTTTCCTCTTTCTTGTGAAAATTGAACACTCCTCAATACTTTTTTTTGGCCTTCCTTTTGCTCCTCTGGTTGATGTGGTGGGTTTATCTACTGCCAATATATCCAGGATGGTATCTTCATTAAGCCAGTCCTCGTATTTGGAGTTGAAGTTCTGAATGGTTCGATTAGATTTCACCCATTTTGCCTTAATATTTGCATATATCAGATAAAAATTATTTTTTATAATTTCGCTTCTCTCAATATTTCCGTATAAGCTATCAAGTTCTTCTAAAGCAGCTTCCGTGAAAAAATTTGGTGTGGTTGACTTTCTAAACAGTTCAAATAATTTAAAATTGTTCAACGCCATGTTTTCAGTACTTAAATTGTTTAATGGTTTCAGTAATTGTTGCGCCAACTTTCAGTCGTAGACTAATCCAGGCATTATGCTTATTTTGCAATATATAGGCTTATGCTACCATGCCGAAAAATGTACCTGTTCCCTACATACATATGGATTTAGGCTGAATAATGCATTTTTATATTATGCACGTGTCCAAATAAGATTTGTGCCTACCTGTAGTCAATATTGTTCTTGACCATTTGCAATATATAGGCTTATGCTACCATGCCGAAAAATTTACCTGTTCCCTGCATACAAATGGAATTAGGCTGAATAATGCAATTTTGATATTATGCACGTGTCCAAATAAGATTTGTGCCTACCTGTAGTCAATATTGTTCTTGACCATTTGTACGCCAAAGTATTGTTTAAGTGAGGTACGTACCTGCTAATTTCAATGAGTAGTTTTTTTAGATTTTAGATCAAACTACTGTCATACAATTTCTGCAACCATGTCTTTTTAACCTTTTTTACCTCTAGAAGCCAAACGGGCACGTACGGGCAGATAAAATTTTTGAATTATGTAAAGAAATAATCAAAGAACAGATTTTGCAAATATGGCAAATATAGATTTTTGTTATTTTCCGTCAAAGTTGAAAAATAGTGAAAAAACGGATAGTTTTTAAATAGTGATTTACCAGGAGAAACACAAAGCAAACAGTTCATTTTTTTTTTATCATTACACATTTAATAAATGCATCAATCAATACAAACAAAAAATAAGGCGATTCGTTACCTATTTTTCGTGATATTACACCTGAAATCGCAACAAATTTACTAAAAATTGTGTGTTTTTTTGAAAACCGAAAGTCGGTCAACTTTGAACGGCTATATCTTCTAAACTAAAAATGTGATATTATTAAGAGTGGCAGATTTGAAATCGTTGAAAAGTTTCCTATAACATGAGTTTATTCAAAACTTCGTCGGTGCTCATGAAAATTTTGATTTTTGCAACCTCGTTTGCTCTACGGGCGCTACTGTGCGTCGTCAATGGCGTTGAGTGTTAAACGGCAAAGATTTCATGTTACTATCGAAACATGTCAACTCAACCTGTCAATAAATTTTAATTCATTCCATGTTGTAAAATTCCTTTCTTCATAAAAATAATTTAATGAAAATTAAATTAGATGATCTTTACCCTGATTAAAAGTATTAAATTTGGATTTAAAATTTTATAATTTTTGAGGTTCAGGATTTCTTCCACTTTTCCGCGAAATTCAGAATCCGTTTTTAAAAATTAAATACATAGATGAAATCTTAAATCTTAAGATGTCTGTAGTTGTCCTTAAAAAAGTGCTTTAATTTTAATATTATTGGTATTTTTCCCCCCATTGATTACTCGACCGAGTTCAATTACTATTCTCTAATTGAAAAAAATCCATTCATATCCGTAAAATAAATTAGTTTAATTACTTATACTCGTCTCTACAAGGGTTCTGCATCTACTCATCCTCTACTTTTCCTCTACTCTTTATCCAAATGTCTCTTATAAACATTGTTGCCAGACAGTTTATTTGGAAACATATTTTTTGTAAGGGGAATTTGGGAATGCATGTTTGCAAAATGAGCATATAATTTTTAAAAATAAAATTTTGTGTTATTTCCGAAAAATTTTTGGTATTTTATGTAGAGAGAAATGTGCAGACGACTTTAAGATTTTAGTTTGATACGTCTTAATTAACTTTTTACAATTATATGATTTTGAACCGCTTTTCCTATTATGATTTTTGGAAAAGATTTACATTTTTGATTTCTTGATTGATTGTAGTTTTCAGGATGTCAAATAAAGTACCTTTTTGTCTATTTTCGGGTACTTTATAAATTATTTGCTTCGGAAATCTTAAGCGTTTTTTATTTGAAATAATCTACGAAAAAGAGCTTGAACTTTCTAGACTCTTCTGAAAGCTCCAACTTCGGCGATTGACTATTAAAATACTGATTGCATGACTATCAAGCAATTGTGGCACCGTTTGTATGACAAGCATTCCATTTATCTTCTTTCGATAATCAGAAGAGATAGGTCGATTTTGGTACCTGTGATTGCGGGACATTGTCTTTTAAGTAAGCATGGAAGCAATAATTACTGTCAAGCTGCGATGACAAAACTTAGGAAGATAGCGTTAAACAACTCTTCTCGTACAGTGACGGCTCTGGCGAGCAGGCAACTGGACAAAATGGGAACCGCTAGTTTCGATGAGTTGTATGATAACTCTTGCATTGAACAGATGTAAATTTTTAACATCGTTAAAAATTTAGGTGAGCTCTATAGTGGGAATTCTGTTTAGAAAAATTCCACTGTAGCACAACGGATCAATGGATCTTGGTGTTTTAGTTAAGTACTTACTGCTATTTCCACTTTTTCTATCTAACCTATACTGATGTGTTAGTGCCAATTTAAACAGAAGACGAAGACGAAATATTTTACGTCTTTTTATAAATTTCATCTGGCAACTAAGTGCAACTCCCACACCCGCAAAATCTTAAACCAAATAATAAATAAACTTTTGTCTCGAAATAAATTATTATAAATTTCCTGTTTTAAACAAAAATGTTTAAAACAAAAATTAAAAAACATTGAACAGCAAATACAAGACAAGACACAAAAGCTAAAGAAAAACAGAAATCCGACCATAACCCTTGTGGAATTAAGGGATATAAACCACATGGGGTTAAGTACGAAAGTATTAGTCAGCACTTGGCAAGCAAACGAACCACTCAACAGCAGTGTTACCACCAGCAAGATTCAAAATTACACTTGAGATGATGCAAAATTACCCGATTTAAATGAAATTACACCTGATATAAAATGTAAGTTTTATTTAATAAAAATACATTTACAAAGAAGCCAAAACACAACAAACTCATTAAAGCAAGATCAATATTAGTCAAACTGTTAATTTTATTTAAATTAACAAAAAATATAAAACATAAAATAAAACTGCTTAAATAATGAGTTTAACTTCCACATTTGGTTGATATATCTTGGGAAGGTTTACAATGATCCTTGTCATTGCTTTATCATGAATGCTTTTTAGCCCCATAGAGCTTACGAAAGGTTAGCTGTCAAACGAACTGTCATACTGTTTTCACTTTTTGATCAGGCATATCATTATGAAAAGATTCGTGCTTGAACAACGCCACCAAATTATCCAAATATACTTAAAAATCAGCCATCGATTTTCGCAACTTAAAGGTGACTTCATGACTTAAATGACGCAACTTTTTTTCACAAATGAAGGCGATGTGTTGATTTAGAGAAAATAAACTGTCAATTAGACTTCAAGGCCGTGCGATGTGGCACTTATTGATTGTTTTCCGTAGGATTGTGAAGTCAGTGGTTAATGCTGATAAACCAGCAACAATCGGTGTCTTGGAGGTCAACCTTGTTCATTTTATTCGAAAAAGAGAAACAAAATTGGACGTCTGCAATGCGTTTCGTCAAGGACAGGCGCGGTGTCTTTTTGTTTTAAATCAGTTTCAAATGGTTATGCCGTGTATCAATCTGCGATTAAAATAATTTTTTTTTGTGTTGTCTACCATTTTAAGTTTCATGGTCATAAAAAATACCTTTTAAATTAATAAAATTAATTATATGTTGCAATATTGGAAACATATCTTCCCCCAGGCAAGTTTTTAGTTTGAATAACTTTTTTCAATAAACTTCAGGTTCTAAATCACTATGATAGGCATCTTTATCCAAATCTAAGGGTCCATCTTGCGACATTAATTACCAAACATTTGAAAATATATGTTTGTTTAATAATTTAAGTCGTTTCTTAAAAAGAAACCGAGACTTTGGTTTAGAAGGATGTGCATTTCTTAGCAACATTATTTAATAAGCAATAAATGTCATCACTGAAATCGAATCTTCATTTTATTTGGGCATCTGAAGTAAAAATTTCAAATTATACCTAAATCACACCTAAGAAAAATTACCCACGCTCTACCCACGACCGTAAAAATTATACCAAATTCGGGTAATTACCCACAAAGTGGCAACACTGCTCAACAGACACACCGACTAAAGGAAACAAAAGAGAAAAAACAAACAAAACAACAAAAACAATAACAATTGTAATAAAAAAAAAGCAAACATTAGCAAATGCACAAACAAATTAAAAACAGTTACCACGTGTACATGCGTGTGTTTTCAACTGGGAGTGTTTGTATATGTGTGTTGTTGATGTTGGTAGGTGAGTGAGAGAAAGTACTTTAAGTAGACAACTCCCCCAATTAAAGGGCTTTAAAAAAAACCAATAGTAATTATCATACTAAAAACTACAGCCAGATTTATCCATTGCGGTAATTTTAGTGGAATTTCTATTGATCTCTTTGAAAGGATTTGAAGCAATAATTGTTTCGAGACGAGTTAGGAATTGTTGCTAATAAAGTTTGGTCATAAAGACGTGTTTGTGTAGAATGAAAATCATAGAATATTATTGAAGTATCTGGCGCCATTATGATTTAAAGTTGTCTGAAGTCTAGACTAGTGTTGGTAAAAACTTATGATGACGAATACGTTTCTAATGGGTTTGACGACTCCCCTTTTAAAACATTTGAACAGGAGTTTTCAAATAAATAAAGCAATTGAAGTTGCTATCAGAACAATTTTTACTTAAAGAGTTATATATAGACATCTAACAGGTACATACTCATTATTAATAATTTCTTAATGTTTTATAATGTTTAAAATGTATCTTAGGTTGACATGGGGACAAGTCTGAATATTTTTATTTCAAAAGATTTATTTCTTATAAATTTAAAAAGAACTAGTTCTAAAATTTATTTGATTCTCGATTAAAAATTTGGTCCATTACTTTCAAATCACTGAGCCGCAAGGTTATTGTTATTAAGTTACTTCTAACTTTTTTACTTCAGCTAGATCAGTGTCTTAAGTCACCAATTCATGATAGTTTCTTAACCCCAGGTCCACACCAGAGATAAATAACTCAGAAATTTGGCAATAACGTCAGCAGAATAACAGAGCAATATTTCTAAATGATCAGCATGGGAAAACGTATATAAGTTAACTCCCAAAACATTTTTCATATGAACACCCCTAATCTTAATCCGTCTGGCGGTAAATACCACTAATAATAATTATTTTTACACGCTTTGCCGATATTGCACTTTTACCTACACGCGCCAATTGCATTGGTTCTTTTTACAGTTTGTTCAACTTCCTTTCCCATTGTTATGTGACCCAACTATAATAAGTTTCGCAACTGTTAAAATTAATAAGAATTATTTCTGTAAACGCTGACGACATGTCTGAAGTTTAGTAAACATTATTAATCTGAAAACTGTTTTTTTATTAATGCTGATTTAACATAATTTATTTAAAAATTGTTTTATTGTAAATTTCTGTAAATGTCGACTAAACATAATTGATTTAAAAAATATTTTTATAAATAAAATATTGCTTGATTACAACTTCAGTCGTAGTCAAGTACTCGAACTAAATAAAACGTATTTTTATTTAACTGGCGCCCAACATAAAATTTAAATAAAACACTGAAGTAGTGTTAAAAAGAAAAAAAACTTTAAAATATTATTTTTAAATTGTGTTAAAATTCCGTAGAATACAAACACGCCGCGGATCTAAGAGTAATTAGAGAACCGAAGTAAATAGTGAAACGGATGAATTCTTGATTACCAACCACGGTTGTAACGTAAATTTTAACCGAACACTTTAAGCTTATAAATAAAGGAAGTGTAATACTAAAATTATTTAAAAAATTAAGAATACAATAAATAAATGAAGTGTGCCTCATCAATATCAACGTTATCAAAATCGTTCCTTAAGTAATTGCACAAATTCTAAGGACTTGTTACTTAATATCGTAGTTTACTCCAACCTTTTATTTAAAAAGAAAAAAGAAAAACAACAACTGTTTACTATAAATAAAAGAAAGCTTATTACGTTTTGCTCAAAAATTTTAAGAAGAATAAGCCAAATAAACATTATCTACAAAACTAAGGGAGCAGAAACAACAAAAATAATCTCAATTACGAAATCAACACCATCAACAGAAGCAACCCAAAGAAGTGCCACCAATAAAATTAACAAACCAACAACCAAGAATATAAGAAGTCAATTGAAAATGATGCAACAACTCCTTATAGTAATGTAAGTTAAGTGAAATTTTTAAGAAGTGCATTATTATTAGAAATAAAATAAAAATAAAAAAAGTAAGTTAAGTTAGGATTATAGTGACAAACAATTTTTTTTTAGGAAGGAAAAAACACGCGAAATTCGAAATAAATTGATGAAATTTTTAAACACAAACATTTTCATTTTCGAATAGCCTTAAGTCTAGAACAAGTTGTAAGAAAAACCAAGTGCAGACCTTCCGAATAAGAGATATAGGAAAAGGAAAAAAAAACCTAAACTTCAGATCAAAAGAAAAGTTCAATATCAGCTCTGAGTGCGAAAAAAGTTTCCCAAACTTATGTCCGACTCTAGTTACGATACAGACGGATCCACGACAGAAAACTTAGACTGGATAACCTCCTCAGGAGATTCAGGAGTAGAATACGACAGTAAACGAACAGAGACAAGACAAAGGGTACCTTTAAGTAGAGAACGAAGACATTTTTATTATAATTTACGCCAAAAAAGATTAAACAATCAAAATGGCTAATCCTAATAACCTTATCAGACCCCCAGTTCTAAATTCCAACCAAGCCCCTGGAAACCAAGTTGTAACTGCCGAAATTGAAGCACAGATCGTAAATTTAGTTAGAAGAGCTTATGAGGAAGAACGACAGGCCAGAAATAGAGAAGTGATATTAGTAGACCAGGGAATAGACACACAGTACAACAACAATCTAACGGATCTTGACAAAATTCCAGACATAGTAAAATGTCTTAGAGATTTTTCTGGGAACCCGACAGAGTTCGGATCATGGAAGAAAAGTGTAGAAAGGGTTCTTAAGATTTATGATTCACTCAAGGGAACGCCTAAATACTTCGGAATATTGAACGTTGTAAGAAACAAAATTACGGGCAACGCGGATATTGCGTTGGAGTCCTATAATACTCCACTTAACTGGGACTGCATAATAAAATGCCTTACTACACATTACGCAGACAAGAGGGATTTAGGAACGCTGGAATACCAAATGTCTTCCATGACACAGGGTAATAATTCAGTACAGGACTTTTACAAAGAAATTTACGCCCATCTGTCCCTAATATTAAATAAAATTGCATGTATGGAGGAAAGTGAGACAGCCATTCATTTATTAACCAAAACGTACCGCAACAAGGCACTGGACACCTTTGTAAGAGGACTTAGAGGCGACTTGCCAAGACTCTTAGGAATAAGAGAACCTTCTGACTTACACGAAGCTTTACACTTATGTTTAAAATTAGAAAACCAACAGATTAGGACACAGTATGCAATCAATACTACCAGGACACCCCCAAATTCGCAACGTAAACCTAATAACCATAATCATAATCAGAACCAAACTTTCTACCCTCAATTATCTCATTTGCCCCATATATCACGTTATCAAATAAACTATCCTCATCAAAACAATGTGCGCTCGCAAACACCGCAATACAGTCAAAGATTAAACCCCCAAGCGACACCCATGAATACTAATAAATATTTCAACCCACAGACGACTCAAAATCAACAGTTACTATTCAGAAACAATTACCAAACGCCACCAAGACCTACTCAACAAAAACCCCCAGTTCCAATGGAGGTAGACTCGTCCTTAAGATCAAGAATGGTCAATTACATGAATAGGCCAGCCCCGAATAATGAAAGGTTTTCAGGCGTAAGACCACTTCCACCATCGGCACAAGCACATCATCCAGCAAAGTTACAAAGAGTTAATAACATTGAGGCAAGTAATACGGAAACAAATTTAAACGATGAACTAACAAACGACAGTTTAGAGCTGCAACAAATAAATGAGCCGGACGAAGAACTGACTGAATACATCGAACAGTATTTTGGACAGGAAGATAATGAACAAGTAAACGAATTTTCAGATATACATTTTTTAGGCTAACCTACTCTACTCTACCATATTTTGAGTGCAAGACGGCTGACGGACAAATTCTTAAATTTCTAATAGACACAGGATCCAACAAAAACTACATTCAGGATTCTCTCATAAAAAACCCAATAGAAAACGAAACTTCTTTTCTAGCTAACTCTGTTGGTGGAAAAATTCCAATAACACACCATACGTTCATTAACTTATTCGGTATTCAAACGGAAAAACTAAAATTCTTTATATTACCTAATTTGAAATCGTTCCATGGCATACTTGGCAACGACAGCCTAAAAAAACTTAACGCTATAATTTTTACTTCAAAAAATCTCATGTTAATTAAAAATTCAATAAGGATCCGCATAAATCAACAGCTATCGCAATCAGTAAATGCCATAGACATCAGAACAGATCATTTAACAGACAATCAGAGACATAAGCTAAAATTAATCTGTCAGAAATATCCAAATCTTTTCTCAGACCCGGACGAAAAATTAACCTTTATCACCACTGTAAAGGCCGAGATAAGGACAACAACTGATACACCAATTTATTCAAGACATTATCCTTACCCGATGGCAATGAAAGACGCCATAGAGGAACATATCCAAAAACACCTCGACCATAATATAATCCGACCCTCTAAATCCCCATATAATGCTCCAGTTTGGGTTGTCCCAAAAAAAATTAATGCTTCAGGAATTAAAGAAAGTAGAATGGTTATAGACTTTAGAAAACTTAATGAAGTCACCATTCCCGACAGATATCCGATACCGGAAATTAATGAAGTCCTTGCCCAACTTGGTAGTAACAAATGGTTTTCCGTTATTGACTTAAAGAGCGGTTTTCACCAAATTCCCCTTAAAGAAGAGGATATGGAAAAAACAGCATTCTCAGTTAATAATGCGAAATACGAATTTACTCGATTGCCATTTGGCCTTAGGAACTCGCCTGCAATTTTCCAAAGAGCCCTGGACGACATCCTAAGGGAACATATAGGAAAAATCTGTTACGTTTATATAGATGACATCATAATTTTTGGTACAAACGAACAAACTCATCTTGACAATTTAGAAATAATTTTCGACACCCTCCAAAAAGCTAATGTGAAAGTCCAACTCAACAAATGCGAGTTTTTAAAAAAAGAAGTAGAATATTTAGGCTTTATTATCTCCACAGAAGGTATAAAAACAAATCCCACCAAAGTTAAAGCTATTCAAACATTAAAACCCCCAACTAACATAAAGGAGTTAAGATCATTCTTAGGAATGTCAGGCTTTTATAGGCGTTTCATCAAGGATTATGCGAAAATCGCAAAACCCCTTACCTCACTTTTAAGAGGGGAGGAGGGACGCATGTCCAAAAAAATGTCATCAAAGATTCCTATAATTTTAAATAACGATGCTCTAGAGGCTTTTAATAAAATAAAACGAACTCTGTCATCAGAGGACGTTATGCTTTCCTTTCCTAACTTTGATCGGGAATTCCATCTGACAACTGATGCTTCCAATTACGCGATTGGCGCTGTTTTAGAGCAAGATGGAAAACCTATCACATTTATTTCAAGGACACTTAATAAGTGCGAAGAGCATTACGCTACTAACGAAAAGGAAATGCTTGCCATAATTTGGGCCCTAAAATCTCTAAGAAACTACCTGTATGGAGCATCTACGGTGAAGATTTTTACAGACCATCAACCCCTTACATACGCACTCAGCAGCAAAAATACGAATAGCAAACTCAAACGTTGGAAGGCCATTTTAGAAGAATATAATTACGTACTGAAATACAAACCTGGAAGCAATAATATCGTAGCCGATGCACTCTCTAGACCAACACAAATCAACTCTCTGACACCTACGCAGCATAGTGATGAAAGTTCAAACCATAACTTAATACCTTTTTCGGACACCCCTATCAATGTGTTCAAAAACCAACTAATAATTTTGATTGGCAACCCAGCATATAAATTTGAAGTAGTATTCCCAACTTACCACAGACACACTATAACCGACACAGACTTCACAAAAGATAAATTAAAATTATTACTAAAGAAATATTTGAACCCGTCAGTGACAAACGCTATCAGTACAGAAGATCATATTTTAGGAAAAATTCAAGACATCTACGCCAAACATTTCGGACAATATAAGCTCAGGTATACCAGAATAATGGTAAAGGACCTGATATCTGATACAGAACAGCAGACAGAAATACTAAACGAACATAGAAGAGCACACCGACATGCGAAAGAAAACAAAACCCAACTTTTACAAAAATTCTATTTCCCGCAAATGCAAGCAAAAATATCTAAAATAATCAAACAGTGCAAAATTTGTCGAGAAAATAAATACGAAAGACATCCAAGCAAGGCAGTCTTAAAACTTACTCCATTACCAGAGTATCCAGGACAATTTATTCATCTCGACCTATACCATACAAATAACAGAGTCATTCTGACTGCAATAGATAAATTCTCAAAATACGCGCAGGCTAAAATTATTAAATCAAGGGCAACTGAGGACATCAAAACACCTCTAAGGGAATTACTGATTTCTTTCGGAACACCCGAAAACATAGTAATAGATAATGAGAAATCTCTAAATTCCTCTGTCATTACATTTCTGCTAGAAGATCAGTTAGGAATAAAAATTTACCGCACTCCTCCGTATACTAGCACAGTAAACGGCCAGGTAGAGCGTTTCCATTCCACCTTGACAGAAATAATGAGATGCCTAAACGCCGAAAAAATTTACAGCTCCTTCGAAGACCTTTTACAAAATTCTATTAATAAATATAACTATTCCATACACTCTACTATAAACAAAAAACCTATAGATGCATTTTTCGGAAGAACTTGTATCGACCCCTCCAACCAAAAAAAGGACAGACTTTCCATCACCAATAAGATATTAGAGAAACAAACCAAGGACCTAAAGACACACAACAAAAACAGAACGGAAAATAGGACTTATATGCCAGGAGAAGCCATTTTTGTAAAGTGTAATAAAAGATTAGGTAATAAACTAACTCCGAGGTATAAACAGGAAACGGTTAAAGAAGACAAGGGAGGAACTGTTTTAACCGAGTCGAAAAGAATTGTCCATAAAGACTTAATAAGGAATTAATTGATGCTATTTTTACAGGTTAGCGATCGCTTCAACCAGACCGGAGACACAAATATTAGATTATTCGAACTCTTAAGTAATAGCTACAGAAATAGGCCAATCAAAACTGATAATTGGAGACTTTAAGATACTGCACGTTATTAAGCTGAACCAATACAATGAACTACTAACAAAACTAGAAGAAACTGTCCGAAGAGATATTAGCAGGAAAGATAACAACTTCAACTTTTTACTGTACGGAATAAACCAACAAAGGAAAGCCTTGAACGAACTGAAACCTAGACGGACGGCAAGATCTATAAATATTTTAGGTACTGCTTTGAAATGGATCGCTGGGACACCTGATCACGACGACTTTCAGATTTTGTCAGACTACTCAAAAAATATAATAACAAACAATAATAACCAAATGATCATTAATAGAGCAGTTGAAGAAAGACTACAGATTATCACCAACAGAACTAATTCAATACTTAATACTATTAAAACTACAAATGACTTAAAAGTCGAGCTGATTAAAGATATCGAACAGAAACTTAAAATTATTAGCGAAGAACTAAGAAACGTTAACTATGCTATCCAGTGGGCTAAGGGAGGAATCATTAATTCCTTTATCCTTTCTGACCTAGAATTGACGGCCGTTAAGGAATTTTTCACAAATCAGAGCCTACCCTATCTGAACATTATAGAGGCACTCGAGTTCGGAGAAGTCAAGATAAGCTCTAGTGAAGCAGAACTTATCTTTATACTAAATTTACCTAAAACAGAAGATGTTATTTGTAAAAGGTTAATTGCAAGACCTGTAAGGAAAGGAAAACGTGCAATTAATTTAGGAAACGAAAATTTTATTATATGCGACAAATCTATATTAGAGGTGAAAAGTCGCTGCAAGGAAATTAACGAAGTATTACTTTGCAGACGAGAAAATGTTCGAAATATTACAGACACGAAATGCTTGCCTAACCTGTTATCAGGAATACCTTCATTTTGTCCCATGACAAACTACCATCATCTACCAATCATAGAGGAAATTATGGCGGGTCTAGTACTCTTAAATGGGTATTCGGGTCCAATAATGATAGAAAATGAACAACTCACTCTCAATGGAACCTTTTTAGTAAAGTTCCACAACACTTCTATTTCCATCGGAGATGCAGAGTACTTTAATAAATATAGAACTATGGCTAGACCCCTGCCAGCTATCGTGCAATCTTCTAACGTAATGACTTCATATGAAGAGATATTATCCCTAGAGAAACTTGAAGATTTACATCTTAACAATATAGAAGAAATTCGCGAGCTGACACATAAGAATCAGGTCTCAACATTTTCAAGCCTCACCCTTCTCGGAATATTTATCCTGGGGTTCATATGGTTCATAATCAAACGATTTTTTCCTAGAAAGAAAACACTAAAAATAGAAACGGTATTAGTCCAGGCCAAGGAGTGTCAAGATATTGGTTCTTCCAACATGGAAGTTGGAATTTAAAGGGGGAGGAGTTAACTCCCAAAACATTTTTCATATGAACACCCCTAATCTTAATCCGTCTGGCGGTAAATACCACTAATAATAATTATTTTTACACGCTTTGCCGATATTGCACTTTTACCTACACGCGCCAATTGCATTGGTTCTTTTTACAGTTTGTTCAACTTCCTTTCCCATTGTTATGTGACCCAACTATAATAAGTTTCGCAACTGTTAAAATTAATAAGAATTATTTCTGTAAACGCTGACGACATGTCTGAAGTTTAGTAAACATTATTAATCTGAAAACTGTTTTTTTATTAATGCTGATTTAACATAATTTATTTAAAAATTGTTTTATTGTAAATTTCTGTAAATGTCGACTAAACATAATTGATTTAAAAAATATTTTTATAAATAAAATATTGCTTGATTACAACTTCAGTCGTAGTCAAGTACTCGAACTAAATAAAACGTATTTTTATTTAACTTATATTATAATTTGAAAAAAAAAAAAACGAAGGTGCAATGTAAAAACTGACGCCATCTTGCAAAAAATATTTTTATTATTACATATTTATAATTATAAATTCTTTCTTATTCGCCTTCATTATTTAAATGCATATTAATTTGTTTAAGCTTGAGGTTTTTTGTTATGTATAAAAATATTAATTTTTATTAAATTTATTTTTTTTTTGTTAAAATAAAATTAATTTTTCTAATCTATATAAAAAGAAGTGTAGATGGTTTAAGTTAAGTTTGTACAAAATCGGCTTGGGGGTTCCGCAGATATGGAATTTGGATTTTCCTATATATTCCCATACAAATATCAACAAAATGCCCTCCATTTTCAACTCCTCCGAAACGGCTTGACTGATTTTTATGAAACTTTGTATGTGTATTTGTTAGGTATGAGAATAGGTTGTAGACTATATTTTATATCTCTAGAGGGAGCAGCCTGTTTTCTTAAAATTTGGCATGCAGGCGCTGTAACATCTGAAAGACATAGGGCAAGAGGGGTAATAGCTCCCCCTTTCTATACCTGTTTAACCAATCGTCCGATTTTCTTTGCAGGAAAATAGTGTAACATCTGGAAAGAACTACAGACTTAAATATTTATTATTTAGGGCGTGAAATAGGGCAATAGGGGTAAAAGCTGCCCCATCCCAATCTTTTAAACTAATCAACCAGGTTTCTTAAATTTTGGCATGCATACACTATAACATCTGAAAGGAAAGAGGGAATAGGGCGTGAGGTAGGGCAATAGCGGTAAAGGCTCCCCTTCCCTATATCTTTTAAACTAATGAAGGGATTTTTTTTAAATTTGTAATGCAGACACTGTAATATCTGACAGGAAATAGGGAATAGGATGTGAATTAGGGTAAGAAGGGAAAAAGCCCCCCTCGGAATATCTTCTTAGCTAATTGTCCGAATTTCTTGAAATTTCGCAGGTTTTTATTATTTAGGGAGTGAATCAAGAGGAGTAAAAGCTCCCCTTCCCTCTATCTTCTTAACTAATCAACTGGTTTTCTTAAAATTTGGCAAGCAGACACTGTAACATCTAAAAGAGAACAGGGCATGAAATAGGGCAAGATTAGTAAAACCTCCCCCTCCCTATATCTTTTTAACTTATCAACCGGTTTTCCTGAAATTTGGCATGCATACACTGTAAACTCCGAAAGAAATAAGTTAAATGGCAAAACAACGTTTGCCGGGTCAGCTAGTATTTTAATATATTATAATAAAGCTCCAGCTTAAACAAATTAATTTAAATCGATCGAATAAGAAAAAAACTATATTGAAAAAAATAATTTTTGCAATTTTATTTAAGTGCTTATTTATAATAATTGATTTCTAATATCAATTATAATTTCCTACCATTTTACAAACTTAATTTCTTTCCATCTACAATTTTTTAATTCACAACCAAATTTGACGTTTTATGTTAGCAACAATTGTCAACGAAAATTTACTTACAATTATTGCAACATACATAAATTGCCGGCAATAAATATGTACAAAACAGCAAAGACAGCAATTGTCTACATTAAAGATAACATAATTTTGACATTTACTGCAATATGTGTCGCAAAACCTGATCCGCTAAGACGTCTAAACTTATAACAAAAGAACTATATAACTCCAGGGCTGTTAGTTTAGCGAAGACGACATAACAATCTTACACAGCTGGAGTTTTATATGAACACCTTTCTTTTGTCATTATTATTATAACACGGAACACTGTACAAGCAAACTGCCATGTAAAAATTTCAGCTCGAAAGTTTCTCAAAAGGTTCTTATTTTAAACGCTCTTCTCTATGAAGAATACGAATATTCGTAATATTACTAATACATTTACAGTTTAGGGTGCAAGGAATTTCCCGATATGCCAGATATTAGAAAAGTTAGTGAATAATACACCTATTACTACAGTATTTAGAGACAAGTTTTCGAAAGTGCACTCTTTTTGGGAGGACCCATGGACAATAATGGATCTGGATCTAAGATTCATGTAAAAGATTATTGTGCCGAATATTATGTATTTAGATATCTTCATTTATATATGAAGTTTTTTGTCATTAGGTTGTTTGAGGGAGGGGGTATTTATGGTCCCTATGCTCAATTTTGGATCCACCTGCACAATATTTTGTCATGACATAGTAAAAATTATTTCCCCATTGTATGTCATACAAAAATTTATAAGAACGTAATAGCTGTATGTGGAGACAATCTTACGCAAAGAACAAGCAGAATTCAGGCCAAATCGCTCCTGCGCAGACCATGTAACAAGCCTACGAATTCTTATAGAACAATCCACGGAATTCAATAGCCCTCCCTACCTTAATTCAACAAAGCACGATCAGTCTTTCAATATTTTACAAAGAATGGCGATCGTTTGATCAGCAAAGCAACAATGATCCGGGTCTTCAACAGTAGTGTTACTAGCGTACTTCTCTACGGTTCTACCACATGGAGATTAGCCCAAGAAAGCTTAAGAAAATTACAAGCTTTTACTAATCGATGTCTGCGCCAAATGCTTAGAATCTTCTGGCTATTGGGTAACTAATGAACAGCTGCTAGCAAACCTCAACAAAATTTAAATCGAAATGCGAGAATGGAAATGGATTAGTCACACTCACAAAAAACCCTTATGATGTATCACGCTTAGCAATTGAGTGGCATGCCCAAGGCTTAAAAATGGCAGTAAAAGCTATTTTCGGGAGAAGTATTAAGTAGTATATGATCAAACAAATATGGACAGCATCAAAAGAAAAATTTGTTTAGATTATTTTGCAATAAAATAAGTTTGAACCAAATTTAATCTAAATACCAACATAATAAAATGGTTTATAGGCACAAAGATTCTATTCCGGAAAGAAGTTTGTTTGGGGGATATGAGAAATTATGGACAGACTCATAATTTTCAATAGGTTTGGTCCTTGTGAGAATTGAAAGCTGTGTACAAATTTTCAAAAAATTGGTCTTGGACCAATATTTAAAGGTGTTGCAAACATCAGCGCATACGCATTATACCCTCTCGTCTATTGTGGTTTTCCTTTTGGATATCTTATTTAGTATCCCTTTTATCGGGTGATTTTTTAGCTATTATCTTTTTGGCAACCCTGGTTTAAACAGCTGACGCACGTTTCGTGTTTTGTTTCACTGTCTTCAGTTTGGTCTATAATTTAACCATGAACCGTCTTACAAACGAACAACGCTTGCAAATTATTGAATTTTATTATCAAAAGTTAAGAAAGTTCATCCACTTTTTTATCGAAAAATTGTGTTCAGCGACGAAGCTCATTTTTGGCTCAATGGGTACGTTAATAAGCAGAATTGTCGATTTCGGAGTGAAGATCAACTAGAAGCATTGCAAGAACTACCAATGCATCCAGAAAAAGTCACAGTTTGGTGCGGACCGTACTTCTTTAAAGATTATGCGAATCGTAACGTAACTGTGAATGGTAAGCGGTACCGTGAGATGATATCCAACTTTTTTTTGCCAAAAATGCAAGAGCTTGACTTGCATGACATGTGGTTTCAACAAGACGGTTCCACATGCCACACAGCACGCTTAACAATGGACTTATTGTGAGGCGGGTTCGATGAACATTTTATATCACGTTCGGGACCGGTCAATTGGCCGCCTAGATCGTGCGATTAAACGCCTTTAGACTATTTTTTGTGGGGCTATGTTAATGCTCATGCCTATACACACATGCCCGCTTCAATTGACGCATTGGAAGACAACATTGAAGCATTTATTCATGAGTTACCGGCCGAAATGTTGGAAAGAGTATGCCAAAATTGGACTAAGCGGGTGGACCATTTGAGGTGCAGTCACGGTCAACATTTGCATGAAATAATCTTCAAACATTAAATTATATGGACCGTACTATCGATTCAAATAGAGATTTCAGGCATTTTTCTGAATTTTATGTGTTTTTTTTTAAACTTTCCTATAGCTCTTAAAAAATCACCCATTATTGCTGTTTATTTAAGACTTTCTAAAGATATCACAGTTTTTTTTATTTTCATAGAAAATTCGTTTACTTAACCTTTTTTTGCAAACCTAAAATATTTTCTATGAATAAGACCTTTAAAATTTCATTAATGGCAACAGTGCGTCATTTATTTTAAATTACGTTCAATTCCTCATTGCTTTTTTACTTTTGTTTCAATTTCCATTCAATATTTTTTAATACTTGAATTAATTTTGTTTGTTTGTGTATTTAACAAAAAGAATTTACATTAAATTATTTCAGGAAAACAATTAATAATTGTTTTATGTTCGAATATAATATTCGTATATTATGGAAATACATGCCAGAGAGTTTTCCCCTGTTTCAAAGCAAACAAATTTTATCAATGATCAATCAAAATATTTTTATTTATTGTTTGTGAATGCTTCTACGAATATTTCAACATTAAATCTCTAGATTATCAATTGATGGTTCTTCAACACGGTGAGGCAAATAGGGGAGAAATACAGGGACAGAGAGAGAGAGAGAGTTTTGTTATGATAAACATGAATTCTATTGTCTTAAACATGAGTATCATTATGGTGAGGCATTTCCTTCTACATATTTGAGTATTCATACACTGAAAAAAATCAGTTGGACAATTTACAAAGAAAAAAAAATCTAATAGATCTACATTTTTTAGTTCTATTTACAAAAATTTCATCCATAATGTATGTTTTATCATTAGTCTTTAAGCCTTGAAATTTTTTGTAAATGAACTGCATTTTTTTTCTCCCAAACATTTTTTTGTATAGAGGATGGACTAGAACAGAAACTCTCTAAAAAACAAAATAACAAATTATCTCCCAAAATTCTGTACCTGTGGAAGTTACATAAATAAGAGCGTTTAAGAAAGCGTTTTCTAGCTTTCAAAAGTTCTCATACCTATACAATTTGTATGTAGAATGTCGAAAAAGCGAGGCGGCGTCGCTTTGCAATTGGAAATTATTATTTTGACAGTGCGTTTAATAGTGAAGATGTCAAAAAGTAATAGCAATTTAGGTGTTTTTAGGTAAATCTAGGGATTTTATCTTAATTTTTGTTTATTTCGATTATGTGGGTTTCATTAAACAAGAATGTTACACAAAATTGATGCTCTTTTTTTATGCATGACGTATCAGCGTAAAGCTGAAGGTCCATACCACGCGTTTTCGCCTCCACGCAGCGCATGCTTTTCTAACCTTACTTGCGTTCTACGTTTCAAGTTACATGCAATGCTTTTTATGCAGCAGCAGCAGCAGCAAAAGTAAAAATAAAATTTAATTTGTCAAAATCAGCTGATTTGTTCGAACGCTGCTTGTGACGCTTACAAAAGTAGAAAGTAAACCTACTTTTCGCCTCAAGGTATCTACGCTTTTGTGCATGTAACTTACTACGTATAACTACACAGATTCTACTTTTTTGACAGCTGCGTATGCTGCGAAAAAGCGAGTAAAGCGTGGTGTGGACTTCCAGCTGCAGTTGAGCGGATGAAAATGTTTCGCCTTTCGCTCTTGTTTTGGTATGGTTGTTACTCACACAATCATAGGAATAAAGGCTCAGTTAGCCGGGAGTAACAGTAACGTTGCACTTTGTTATATGTAATCATTAGAACAATTATAGGTAGCAGTAAGATGTAACGGCTTAATCTTTAAGAAATAGATTGGTGTTACTTGTTTACGTTAAGGTTAAGTTACTGTTACTCTCAGCTAACTAGAAGCTCAGTTAGCTGGGAGTAACCATTTAAATTGCAAATCAGCTGCTTCATTTTGTTGTATGTAAAGCAATTAGAACGATAATAGATAGCAGTTAGATGTGACGTCTTAATCTGTAAGAAATAGATTGGTCTTACGTTTTTACGGTAGGGTTAAGTTACTGTTACTCGCGGCTAACTGAGCCTCTAGCCTTTAGGCTTTTTGACCGCTGAATAAGGTTTTGTTCTCTTTCTCTCTTTCTGTGCTAGGAAATCTTCTATGCCCTTTCATTGCTCTTCACGGCATATTTACTTTATTCATTTCTTGTTAGCATGTGTCTAAACGTGTATAGATACTAGGGTATTCATTTAATCGACCTTTTGCTTTAATCGGTTAATCGCTCGATTAATTAACCGAGGTTTTGGTTTAATCGGTTGATAATCGGTTAATTTTGTTTTTGATCCGTTAACCGATTAACAAAGTTTTTTTATAAATTAAGTAATTTCAATATAAAAAAATGCCTTAATTGTTTATTGTTTATAACAATTCTTGAACCAAAACGAGCAAATAAAAAGGTGTGATATCAAGTCATATCGTCATAATATCCTAAATAATATTTTACAATTGTTTAAAATAAATATTGTTGTGTTTCAAACAAAATAAAAATTTTAATGCTGTGTTCATTGTTTCGTCATAACTGTACAGTAGAAATTATAAGCGGAAGCCCACACAGTCATATCGTTGGCTTAATATGCAAACTTGCTAATTCACTTTCAGCACATTTTTCAGGAGAGACAAAAAACTTTTTTAATTTCATATGTACAGCTTAAGAGAAAAACCAAAAATATAGTTGATTTAACACACTGCAAGACTCAAATTGAAGAAAAACTTCATGCTGGTCGATGAGGAGTATCTTGCTCTACCACACGGCCTCAAAATCTCAATTTACATAAAAAGTGGATTTAGCCGGTTGGCATATTAAGCCGACGATATATATTTCTTGTAATTATTTTAAGACATAAGACTTTATGACTACCTTGTGAATCATTTGGTCGAGTTATTTATAAAAAAATAAACTGAGATAATTTTTAGTTATTTCAATAGTTAAAGGAGATCTTATAAAATAATCTTTTAGAAAAGTAATTTGGTTTAAATTTTTAGGATTAAAGCGATTCTTTTCTTTAGTTTTGACAAAAGTTGACTTGGAAACAATTCTTTCACTTATCGTAGATGAATATCTAATATCTCAGTACTTTTCCAGGATTTTTCTTAACATATAAAATACTCCATTATGCCATTAGAGTTTTTAAAAATTTTTAACACTACTAATTGTTTCGGTTAATTTTGTTAAAAGACTGATATGAGAAGATATGATAAAAAACAAATAACTAAACACAAATATATAAAAAGTATGTGAAACAAAAAAAAGGTGTTGGCAATCAAAAATTTAACCCATTTTTCGCCACATTCCTGTTGATCGATGTTGAAGACAAAAAATCATTAAAAAACATTGTAATTTTAGTCGCCGGTCGGCGGAAAATGGGTTAAAATGAAGATCACTTTTTTAAACAAATACATTTTGTATATAAGACGAAACAAATAATTAAAAACACAAAAAAATATGTTATAATACTACAAAATATTGAAAATTTTGTTACATCGGTTAATCGGTTTATCGACTGAAATTAACCGGTTTAATCGTTAATCGAAAAAAGCCAATTTGAAACTAACCGATCGGTTAATCGGGTAGAACCGATTGACGGTTAACCGAATGAATACCCTAATAGATACATACATACATACACACTTATGTTTATAGGTGTTCATATTTTTTCTTTATTGAAAAGTGTTCTTAAGGTTGTCAATTATATATTGATGGAGTACTTTTTTTTTGTTCTTATGATTTCTATGTTTGTTGTTTGTTTGAAATAAAATATGTTTTTTTTTAATTTCTTTTGTTTGTTAAGAAAAAAGGGGAGTGTTGTTTAGGTTTAATTTTGATGATTATTTTTTTGTTTTATAGAATTTAGTTTAAAGAGGTGTTTTTTTTTAAAACGTTTTTGAAGTTTTGTGCTTTGAATAATAATTTTCAAATATTTTATTTTAATAGATTCAAGTGCAGCCTTATGAGAAAAATTTATTTTTGAAAAGAACAGTGAAAGCATTTATTAGGAAAAAATTGGGATTTTATATTTTTTCTTTTGGAAAATTTCGGAATTTTCATCACACTGCAAAAAATAAAAATGGATTTTAATAAAAAAATTTGTGATATTAATTCAAAATGAATTTAAAAGAAATATGGACTCATTCGATTCATTGTGTGCGTAAATTTAGACGATACACAGAAAAAATTTTCACCAAAATTTTTATAATTAATTCAATAATGCTGTTTTAAACAACTTTTTTAATTGTTCCAATTAACTTGCCTTAATGGAAAATAAAAAGTATATTGTTTGTGTGCATAAAAACATACATTCAAACTTCAAAGTATTTTAAAGTTTCAAACAATTTTTTAATTGTTTCAAATAACTGTGTTGATTGAAAAAATATTTTGATTTGTGTTTACGTTTTATAAAGCCTATTTTACTGGTAGTCACATTTCAATTAAACCTATTGATTAAAACGGAACAGCAAGAAAAGCTCAAACTTAAAAATGTGTTAATTGATAAGATCAATTTGTTTGCAGGCGGAAAATCAGTCCGGAATTTAGTTAATAGTCCTTATTTCTAACAAATACGGTTATTGAAGTAGGTTTTTCTTTTTTTCTGTGTATGTAAGTGGGCATGTTGCAGGACTCTGGTACATATGTACTAAGCAGACAAGCAGTTTCCAGTCTTGGGGGAACAGGAATGACTGAAAAATTTTGTAGGTGAAAAGTCATATGAGGTACATGAGCCCTTAACATACATATTTTACCCATTATTCAGATTTAGTTAAACAACAATTTAGATTACAATATAATAACTTTTATCGATTAAATACTAAGGCTGGGGTTTCGAGGTCTCAGTTAAACCAGGTTTAGTAAATCTGAAAACAGATAATTTTGGCGGAACAGCTTAGTTTAGCTTTAAATTTTGATCTTTAATGAAAAAAAATACTATTTCGCTGAAAAAATCTGTGTTTCAGACTACGTTTAAGTAAGTTTAAATTTAATCCACATTTCACCCCGGCCTAAGTGTTTTAAGTCTCTGTATTAATAGTCTTTTGCCCTACATTGTATTATTTATTTTCTATTAACATCTTTTCGAAATTTAAATTTACTTTTTTTTTTTTTAATTCATCAAACAACCCATCACGTCTATGAGTTAATACGGTCGGTCAGACAACAATAAAACTTCAATTGAGCAGAATTTACAAGAAACTTAAAAAACACACATAATAGAAACATTAAAAAAACATAATAAAGACATTTTTGAATTTCAATTGCAACATGATTGACTTGGGTCAAAATAATTTAGAATATAGGAAAAGAGAAATCATTTGCTTGTAAATATGGCTAAAATTTAAATTTAAAAATAAACTATATATGCGAATTTTGTAATAAGTTTTTTATGAAATAACCTGTTGGTTTTCTAAAGCCTAATAACAAAAAGTCATTCCCAAATTCCAGGTATTTCAGGCAGTAATTAAAAGCTTTTGTCTGCTTCTATACCCACACCACAATAATGAAGAGGGTATTATGTTCTTGTGCATGTGTGTGTAACACATAAATATATGTATATTAGTTTTAGATCTACCTTTAAGTATACCGACCGGTACAAAATCAATTTCTGAATCGATCTTGAGGTGTCCGTCCGTCCATGTAAACTTTTGCACAAAAAAAGATGAATGAAGTTTGGTAAATACGCTTCAATTGGCATAAGGACGAAACCTATTCAAAATGGTTAAAATCGGTCCATAACTTTACATGGCCCCCATATATACTCCTTTCCGGAATATTTCTTAATAAAACCTCATATAGTTAGTTAATGATATTAAGATAATATTCGGCACCAAGAACTTTTTTAAATGAATCCTTACCTTATAACATAACTTTGCTTTGCCAGAACCATGATTGAACATGGATCCCAAAAAGGGTTCACTCTAGAAATTTTGTATATACTGTGGTGTAGGGTATCAAATAGTCGGACTTGGCCGACTATACTTGCTTATGTTTTGTTTATTCTACTGTTTACCAATAAAACTACAGAATAACTATCTAAAAGTTATTAAAACAAACGATTTGCCATTAAAATTCACAACATTTGCCATGTAGAAGTTTTTTAAAGGTTTAAATGTGTTTGTATTTAATTTTTTGATCACGGGCTTTGTGGTTTTTGATAACGATTATAATGTTTTTCGTTTTTGTTTTATTTTACAAAAAAAAGTATGACAAAACGGCATTTGCAAATGTTTTTACGTGTTGAAACAAAGTTCAAAGCTTTATTACAATCGTAGTAAAAAAGTGAAACAAAACATTTGGATGGTCACACTGTCGATTGCTGGCTGAGTTGTGCTTAAACTGGCCGGGAATATTGGGGCTAAGTTAGCTCTGCGGTTAAGTCGCCGTCATGCGGAGAATATTCATTGCATTCATTAGTTTTTGATCAACAAAAAGCAGTAGCAGATAGTGTTTATTGTTTATGGTTACAGAACCAAAAAAAAAAAAAACAAAAAAAAAAAATGGGAAAAAACAAGCAAAACTAACATTGGAATAAAATAATAACTATACACTACTGGTTATACACAAAACACTTGGTACGCAATTAACGGCTTGAAGTAAAAAAACACTCAAAATACTTAAAAATAAACATACAAAAACCTTTAAAGCTTTCGTTAAATTGTCCGATTTAGGTGAACAACAGCTACTGTGAACGATAAATTGACAATTAAGTTTTCTCCATTATTACAACTGTCCGATAAAATGAATAATATAAATTCTATACTGTGGCAACCTTGCAGTATATACCGATACTTTTGGTCGTTTAAAAAACGTAGTGGCAACGACTTTCTTTTGTTTGTTTCTTTAAGTGCCGGTTCACAAGCGCTAAGTTTGACTCGTCAAGTCTTGAGTTTTTGGGAGAGAGGGGAAAAGAAATGACACCTTCTCTCCTAAGAGCTCAAGACTTGACGTGTGTAAGCCGGCACTAATTGAAAGCAGAAGTAAATTTTTTGTGCTTTATTTTTGTTTTTTTTTTATGGTAAATTGCTTTGTTTTTTGAGTTAAATTGTGTTTTTTTTAATCAAAAATGTCAATGGTAAATAATGAGAGTGACATAAAACTCTCATTGAAGTAACCATATCTTTAGCAGAAAATATGGCAGCTTAAAATTCTTAAAGTTCACTTGTAAAGTTACGATGATGATAAACCTGCTGTTGGCTTATCAGTCTGTTTTAAGGTTAATGTTAACTTTTAATAACGAAAAACCATTTATCTGTTTTTTGTAAATTGTAAAAATGGTCCTAAATGATGAAACCGAACTGGGGATGTCGATGTTTTCCATACAGTTTGACATCAAATTTTGCCAGAGAATGCGGTCATGAAATACAATCTATTTTATTTTGAGAACGTTTTTTCTAATGTTCTTACATATCGATGCTTATTAGCTTAACAATGCTACCATACTTTCATTCAATTTCATACATTATGTAAACAAAGAAAAATTAGAACAAAAAAAAAAATTAGAGAGAATTTGAAGTTACTGTCGACGTTCTAATTATGGGCTTTAGGATTTTTGCCTGCAGTTAAAGTCTCAATTCTATTTTATGATTTACTGTCATTTATTTAAAAGAAATTTTTTTAAATTTTGTTTAAGCCGCTAATAAAGAAATAGGTGTACTTATTAAAAAAATGCTTAATAATATTTTCGCAATTCATTTTATTAATGTCATTGAAGCCAAAAGAGTTTTAGAAAGGCAAATTACATTAAGGCTTCTACTGCAACATTCGCCGGAATAATTGAACCAAAACGCTTAGTATGATTTTTATTTAATTGTAAAAGTTTTTTAAAAAATAGCAAAAATAAAATTTATTGCTAATTCTTACTACAAAGAATTGATAAAGTTGCTTATTCTTGCTAAACGTTGCTGGCACCTTCTTGCAAATGTTTTCTTTTCTATTTAAATTTGTGTCAAAATACTTTTATGATATTTATGGCCAATTTTCAGGATTGATATTAAAACACATTAATGTTTAAAATCGTTTTAAATACAAAATTCTCTTCTTCACTAAACACTTAAGGTGGAAGTACATAACACGCGTTAGTTCGTCGAGGAGTATCGTGCGTTTAAAAACTTTAGCGCGTAAAAAATTGCAAGTTACACAGCATGCGTTAAAAAAGCCAGTGCCGTCAGCTGTTTTTTATTTGTTTACTTATTTGTGCATTAAAAACGGGTTCGAAAGTATATCAAGATTTTGTTATTTTATTGAATTTATTCTTTTTATATAAATATTGCATGTTTTTTAAGCTCCTCAATAAGTTTTTCTTTCATGATCCACAAATTTGTTAAATTATTCCTTTTATTGTCAGCTGATTACTTGTCAAAAATACACAACGCGTTAAAAAGTTCAAAGTTAACCAACTTTCTGGCGCAAACGCGTCAAAATATTTTGCATGTAGCTTGTTCTATGAAAATACACTAGTTTAACTTTTTTTGACAGAAGACGACAGAGCGCGCGCGTACTAACGCGTGTTATGAACTTCTACCTTTAAAGAAAACTTAATTCACCGATGTGGTACATTTAAATTCAACTTAAGTTTCCATTGGAATAACTTAGCAAGGTCGCCTCAATATGACAACAATACAACAACAGGTAAAGCAATAATATTCAGCTGTTTTTTCCCTACAGATAATATTGGACTACGTGCTCCATTGTGGCTTAAATGGACCACTTACAACATGGTCCAATGCACTGTAGTATGGACCATGTTATAAGATATAACATGCAGTGCTGCCAACAACTACATGATGTATACTTTTCTAAAGTTTACAGTATTACACATTGGTAGCCCTGATGTTGTCCATTATTAATTGTTTATTTAAAAGTAAAAGTTTGTGAAAATTGTGGAAAAAAGTAAAAAAATTAAAAATACCAACTAATTATATTTAATAAAAGCAATAATAGACTACAGTACACACCATAAAGGCGATTATTAAAAAATGAAAAAGAAAAAGGCTTTAACTACCCCTTAAGTGTACTCCATACTGTAGTAACATGGAGTACTTTTAAAACTAACCCACTTTAGTACTCCATGGAGTAGTTTAGGGAATACTTTGGTGGAACATAGTAATAGTAATGTTCAATGGACCACCATATATTTGGAGTAGTTTTGGAGTACTCCTACTCCTTTATGGACTACTCTTTACATGCATGTATGGACTAGTCTCGTTATCTGCAGGGTTGAGACTACCTTGCAAATAAATAAATTTGTTTATGATATTTTTTTGTATTTAGTAGTGCTACCATACTTTTATCTTAATTAAATAAGACTTTTCAAATAAAACTCAAAAAATCCATCAGTATTTAAATATGATTTAAGTTTATATGAAAATTAACTTAATATGCTTACATTAGTAAGTTATTCCTTTTTCTACAAATGTTTCTAGCAACATCTGGCAACATTTTGATTATAATGTTTAAGAAATTTTTTGTTTATTAAAATTTTTTTTTAATGAAATATTAATATTAAATATCACGTGAAATAAGTCCAGCTTACATTAGTTCGCAGTTGTAAAAAAATGCTGCCAGAAATATTTTGGAACTTTTTCCCAAAACGAACAGAGTATAACTCTATCCTATTAACATTATTTCAAAGATATTTCTTTCTGAATTGCATAATAATATTATAGATAATATTGCTAGCAACATTTGCTAAAACTATAAAAAAGAAAAATTAAGCAAAAAGTTGTTGTACATTTTTTTTTTAAACCAAATGTTGTTAGCAACATGTTGCTTATATTGTTTATAACTTTTTGTATTAAAACTTTGTATAAACTAGCGTTATGGGTAGTAAACTTTGTATTTTCATTATCTAAAATTAAGATCAATTATCGGTCATTTTACTCATTTTGCTACTTATGTCGCTGTTGCCAACATCCTGGTTTTTATAACTACCATTAACCAAACAAAAGCTGACTAAACCATTTTTGCGGTGAATCATGCAAATAGAGAAAAAGAATTAAAAGGAAGTGACAATAAAAACCTATTATATGACTCCCTTTTTGTCAACTTTTTTGCAAAAAATATACGAAAAAAGAAACGTTACAAATGGCTAAACAATTTAAATGGAAATATAATTTAAATAAACTCGAAACAAATGGGAAGTTAAACAAAAATCAACCACAATTCAAAAAATGCAGGTGAACAAAAGTTATACAACATAAAATCACAGGAACAGTTAAAAATTGTTAATGTTTACAATACGGCAACATGTTACAGACAATTGTGAGCCCAAACTGCTACACCTTTGTTTGAAACAACAATCTCGTAACTTAGTTGCAGAGTTATTAACTATAAAAACTATGTTATAAGTGTAACACAATTACATTTAAATACTGTATATTACATGGCTTTATTAAGTTGCAATTTATCTAAAGGAAATTGTGTAACAAACAATAGACCGACAGACAGACAGATTCAAGCCGTCATTAGTTCACACATTGCCTAGACAAGTTACATGTGAAAAAAAATGTTTAAAGCATTAAAAATCATGTCAACTTTAAGTAAGTTGGTTACTTGGCAGTTTGTCGGTCTGTCTGTCTGTCTGTCTGTGAGGTCTTGGTTAGTGGGTGAAATGTTTCGTATAAGCACAATCAAAGCGAAGGGCGTTGATGATGCATTAATGTACATATAAAATTACTTTTTTTTTGTTATTAATTTTGTGTTTAGACTTCAAGTCGAAATATATTTTATAAGAACAAGCTTTTGCAATCCGTTTCAAAACAAGTCTTTACAATTTTCTATGAAAAAAAGAAACAAAAACTGGACGAAAATGGCAAAAGTATGAAATTTAACATACCAATAAAAAATTTCATCATTTTGCGAAGCACTAAAGGTACATTTAAAAAAATAAGCGCACAATTATGCGCTACGCAATAAGACATACAGAAATGCAGTAAAGTAAGTGAAAGAACTCTCAACAACTTTTATTAAAAAAAAAACATTTAAAGTGCTACGGCATTCCCTTACCACGAAGCAGGTTTGTAAGGGAGAACACTAAAAAATAACTGTATCAAAACATTCAGTGTGTAAAGCTGATCGTTACATCCAACAATTTTTATGTGCGCTGAATAATGCGCTTTATGTGTCAAAAATGTATTGCTTCAAAGTGGGAACTCGCCAAATAAAATTCATGTCTTCCGTAAGCGCAATGGTAAGCGAAACTTTTATGTTTCTCCCTTACAAACCTGCTTCGTTGGAAGCTCCATTTTTTATTGGGATATTTATATTGTACAAAACAGACATCAAACTTTTGTAGATATTTTCGTTAAAATATTTTAGGGCTAACTCTGGTAGCCGTAGTCGAATACGGAAATGCAATTAAAGCCCTTATAAGCGGAATGCTTTCATTAGCTTAGGTTTTCTTTTCAAGAAAAGGAGAATTTTAAAGCACATCTAATCCAGGGGGCTAATTCAGAGCAATTTTATTTATTTATTTATTTATTAGATATGAAGGAGACTTCACACCAGCCTTTCTACCTACCTACCTACCTACCTACTTGCCATATTTCAGTCCATCTTACAGCGTCAAAAGCTTTTTCCAGATCAATGAAGCATATTTGTAGTTGTATTGTAGTTTTTTCCGCCAACTGTCTTAATACAAATATGAAATCTGGATTGTCCCTATTAGTACGGTAACCACATTGCTCCTCTTCTTAACAAAATTTTTATAATATAAAATTTTGTTTGTTTTGTAAACCGTATAAATTTCAAATATTTTTGTGATAAGCAGACGATAGTCTTAAAAAGCTTTTTTTAGGGTTTAATAAACTTTAGAGATTGATTTAAAAAATATAATTCAAAATAAATATTTAAAGCTCATTAACTAAATTTTAATTAAATTCCAACACGTTGAACATTTAAGCTTATGGTGTTTTCTTTTCTACAAAAAATGTGACATTTTATTTAAAAAAAATGCAATTAGGTGTATGTTTCTTAAAAATTTTGCTTTATTCTGAAAAACTCACCCTTTTCGGAAGTAAAAATTTTAAGAAACAGACACCAAATTGCATTTTTTTAAATAAAATGTCACATTTTTTTGTAGAAAAGAAAACACCATTAGTGTTCAAAATATTAGTCCTTTAAAGCTTTTTAGGTTCTAATAAACTGTAAATATTTATTAGAAGCTATAAATTAAATTATTATTAAATTATATATCTACATAATTTAACTAAACTAAAGGCTACAGGAAAACTTTAAAGCTTCTTACATAAAATAATATATAAAAGCTTTTATTTTAATTAATTTTAAATTATTTGACATTTTCTTTGAATTTTCACTATTTAAATAACAACAAACTGGGAATGTATAAGAAAAAGATAAAATGAATATTATTTCTTAAAAAAACACAAGCCTTTTTTGTTGCCATAAATATTTAATATTGATTAAATCGTTGCCATGTTCTTGTACATGTATGTACAACAAGACAAATGAATTATTGTTCAATTTTCAATTCACAGAAATGAATTGTTTGTAAATAAAATGTACTTTCTTTTTATGAAGTTACAAAATATTTTACATGTTCTTTGTAAAAGTTTTTTTTTTCATTTTCCTTTTAGAAGAAACAATTGCATCGTGGTAAAATGTCATGGCCAAATATTTTATATAAAACTCATATAGTAAAACAAAAACAAAAAAAAAAAAAAAAATGTTTCTAAGTAATTACATTTAGTGGCTGGTCTTAGAAAGAGACTTATGTGAAATTTTAAAAAAATATGACAACTCTTGGGAGCTTTTTACATTGACTAAACATTAGTGAGGGTGTTCCGATAGGTAAGTTGGTAGTGAGTTAGTTTATCAGTGCAAGGGTTGCGGGTTCGATTCCCGCCAGAGACTCTGGTCTGTTTTACTTAAGCGATTCCAAAGTTGAACAATATTAGTATTACAATATACAAATCCATAACATTTTTTGTCATGAAATTAATTTTTAATTTTTATAGAGCAAAGTTGTCATCATTTGGAAACTATGTGGAAAATGTAATTGAAATAATATATATTTTTTTTTTTTGGAAAAAAAATGCTAACAATATTGATTTTAAACTGTGAGTAATGACCAAGGATCAATTAGACATTCTAGCCTCTTGCAAATATTCTACTAATTTCTTGGTATCTTTTCCTCCTTTTTTTAGCCGATTGTAACACAACTATTTTGAATAAATTGATTTACATGCTGTTGTCCCCAAGTAATTTTTGTCATTTGGATTTAAAGTATTTTTACCACAAGATCTTTCCCTTCATTTTCGAAAATTTTCAATATTTCTCCACTTTTTGTATACAACCAGCGTTGCCAAATGTACAGATTTATCTGTTTTTTTTTTCCAGATTTTTGAAGTGTTAAACAGGCTTGCAGATTTTTATTTCAAAAAGCAGTTTTTTTAAATCACTGCAGTTTTTAAAATTTTATTTGAATTATGCAAAGAAGCATTTAGTCACGAATATGATCAACAAATATTTATTTTAATGCAACAATGTTATAACTTGCAGTCTCTTTTAAAAGAACAAATTTAGTAGGGTATTCATTAAATCGGGCTTTTGCTTTAATCGATTAATCGCTCGATTAATTAATCGAGGTTTTGGTTTAATCGGTTAATAATCGATTAATTTTGTTATTGATCGGTTAACCGATTAATATAGTTTTTTTTATAAATTTAGTAATTTGAATAAAAAAAAATGAAAAATTATTTATTATTTGAAGTTTATTAGTAAAAAAAATTAACAAAACAATTCTTGAACTAAAACAAAAAGATATTCATAACTATGTAAACATATTTTTTAATTAACACATAATATTTTTTAATTAACTGTGAGATCATTTTATAAAAAATTTCAATAGTTTAAGTCTGAGTTCATACGGCTCATGTCTTATTGACAAGATTGCTACCTTATAGGCGAGAGGGACGAGGGGAAAAGAAACGAGTACACAGATGCATGTACTGTCTTAACGTTTTGCTTTTTCATTCGTTGTTTAATTTTGTTATTGTTTTCAATATCAAAAAAGCACATGTCTTCAACATGACATGAATCATTTGAACGCCAATTCATGTTCAAAGAATAAAAAGGAAGAATCTTGTCAATAAGACATGAGCCGTATGAACTCAGACTAAGGAGAACTTATAAAATCAACTTTTAGAAAAATAAATTGTTTAAGCTACTATTTTCTTAAGTTTTGATAACTTTTGATCTGGAAAAATTCTTTCAATTAACGTAGGTGTAGGAGAAATCGAAAGCAGCCCATAATACGGAATATCTTATTTCTCAGTCCTTTTCCTGGATTTTTCTAAGCATATAAAATCTTCCGTTATGCCATTAGTTAGAGTTTGTTTTTAATTTTTTTAAATTTAAAACGCTTCTAATTGTTTCGGGTAATTATGTTGCTCGGTTTCTCTTCTTTCGAAAGTTTTTTCTGTTGTCATCCTGAAAAAGCTAAGCACAGACCATTCTGCAAAAAAGTTCATTTCCGAATTCCTTAATTTCTGTTTTTGTACTGTATTTTAAGAATGTATTGCTAGAAGGAAAGATATTTTATGAGAAAATATTTCTAAAGACAACTATTTTGGTGTACTTTGGTAACTTTTTTGGTGAACTTTAGTACAGATAACATTGTAAAATTCTACATACTTGCATTGTAGAATGCATTGAAAAAAAGCGAGTAAAAACACAAAACATATCGCTTAATACTATAAAAAATTAAACATTTTGTTACATCAGTTAATCGGTTAATCGACTGAAATTAACCGGTTTAATCGTTAATCGAAAACAGCCAATTTTAAATTAACCAATCAGTCAATCGGGTAGTAATAAATCGGTTAACCGATTTACGGTTAACCGAATGAATACCCTAATATTTAGTACAAAGTGTTGCGATGGTACAGAACCATTTGCGAATTAAAAAAAAAATATTCTCAAATTTATATAAAAAAAAACCAAACCAAGAAATAATTTAGAAATTTCTACTATATGTTATGTGGAATTTTGAGGACCAAAGACTTTAAAAGAAAGAATAATTTTGATTGCACAAATTTTCGTACAAACAAAAGATATGGAAATTAAATTTAATAAGAATATGTACAACTTATATGTGTCCATATTTCAATAATTTTTTATGATCTCTAAAGCCCTTATGACACCACATTTTTAATGCATTGTTCAAGTTTTGGTGAACAGTGCAAATATAAAGTAATAGAAAAATTTACCAAGTGCGAAGGGTTCAGCTGTATTGAGATAAATGGCAAACTGTCAAAAAAAGTTATGTCAAAAAAAATTTAAAATTGTTCAACTTAAAATTGACGTTTCAAGCTTGAAATATTAAAAGTGTTGCTAAATTAGCGGTTTATGGGCAAATTCAGTGATTTACCGCTTTTAGTTTTTAGGTTTCTCATAAACAAAAAGTTGGCAACATTAAATAAAATGAACAGAACAGGGATGGCTAAGTTGTTTCAATTGTACTATTTTGTTGATACTTTTTAAACTAAGATTTATAATACATTTTTGTGGTGTTGTTTAAGAACATAAATAAAATTAATTTCAACTAAAAAAATCTTTTTGTACAATTAGGGTTAAAAAGTACAAATTTTAAAGGTTGTTGGTACAGTTTTAAAAATTTTCAACGCCATCCCTAAAACAAAACCATAACAAGAGAAAAAAAAAACTAAAAAACTTTGTTTAAATTTGATTATAGTTTGCTTTTTCTAACATTTAATGTTTCTTTCTATCAATTCTATATCAATTAATGAATAAAAAATGTAGTGTCATAAGGGCTTAACTGGGATTATTTCAATGAAATATTTTATGTAAGTACTTTTCATTTTAGATATCGTTACGCAGTCTTGTATAGTATTCACAATACTAAAAAAATAATTTCGATTCGTTCAGTATAGACTGAAAGAATTAGAAATTAAATTGCTTTCGAATCGAGAAAGTACTCGATCACGACTGCCAGAATTAGGCCCCAGGTATTCAAGACAAAGTCTTGACAGAAAGACTACGAAAAAACACAAGAAAATGAAGAAAGATGTATATGAATTGAAAAATCAAAATTAATTACAGTAAATTTCGAACCACCAATACCATTGTTTAAAGATGGATGTTTGACGGTTGGCTGACAGGCACCGCAGTAGTGCAGAAGGCTGAGCTGCAAAGAATTCTGATGATGATAATGGGGTAATTCTTGAAACGTAAGTTCAACCCGAGTTCGATCCCCAGCTCAGCAAAGAATAAAAAATTATCAATGAATTTTAATTAGTTTTGTGTTGTAAAATTCCTTCCTTCAGTAAAATAATTTAACGAAAATTAAACTTGATGAACTCAAGCCTAACTAAATATCAAAATTTCAAATTTATATAGATAAATAATATAGAAGAAAACTGTTTTTTTTTTTTGCCTGATATTTGAATTTAAAATACACAGATACGGTTTTATCCTTTTTTTTAACATTTTTTTTATTGGGTTGTTTTTTTCTCACAAAAAATTCTTTTTTTTTAGAAACTTTATACAACACACCAACAACTAAATAAAGTTTTGCAGACATTTTTTAAAAGCCTGCGCAACACACAAATTTTACAACTTAATAAAGGGCGAATCAGCTAATATGGTTTCTATAATGTTTTAATATTTTGCAATTGAAATTTCCGAATCGTTTATAAATAATATATCCTAACTTTCAAAACAATGTTGTTTCAATATATGAACCTATTTAATCTGCGCCTTTTCCCTGAGTGTATGGAAATTTTGAAAATGTCAACTTCTCGAAGATCAAACTAAACAAATTTGAAAAATTCTTTTCTGTAAAATGTCTTAAGTGTAAGTAACGAATTCAAACTAATCTTAAAAAGCTTTTTTGCATATTTTTGTGAAAACTTGAAAAAATCACTTAGCACCTTGTGTCAGTACTCCGGCGATTTCCTTAACTGTTAAAATAAACTAAACTATAACTAAATGAGACAACACACACGTGTCTTTGTCGAAAACATTTTTATTGTTGCTACAATTTAAAAATTTCTATTTCATTATTTTATTTTTTGTCGTGTTTATATAATTCTGAACACATGTGCTTTAATAGTTACATTTATTGTCTTCTTTGTTATTCTTTTTCCTAATCTCATTATTTTGTATTCATTACTGTCATATTTCACTTAATGAAATATGAGTTCAACACGCTTTTTAGATTCAATTTTGAAAAACACGTACGCAATTATGGGTGGTTTTTAGCAATATAGTTCTTAAAATTTTATATCAAAGTGCTTATACTTTTTAAATTCATAAGAAAGCAATTCGAATTGATTTATAGGTTTTTTTTTGGAAACAGCAAAAGGTTGTCTAACCTTTAACCTTTCATGTGTTCATGTTTAATTAAAATAATAAGGGTTGTTGTTTCTTCCCCCTTCATTATTTGGCTAAATCAAAAAGCCATAATTGAAATAATATTTTTAAAACAAAATGTAACAATAGCTTTATATTTATTTGAAACAAATTCGTTATTTAATACGTTTGAGTTTAAAATTTGACTTCAGTTCAAGGGAACAAAGAAAGGAAAAAAGGAGCGAGACATAAGAATTTGGAAAAATATTACAATTTACGTATCAGTTTGAAGCTCTCAGATTCTTACTTTATAAAACAAAACGTGAAATGTCAAAAAAAAAGGTTCAAAATTATCAAATTTCCTATAAAAGTTTTACATGAATTTTAAGGAAGACACAAGTATGTGGTTTTCATTGCTATCATGTATAATATGTGTAACTTATCGGACTGCATCAGCGACAGTTGTGCTGGATGCCAATTTTTTTTCGTACTGATTTTTTTTAATTGTTTTTTTTTGATTATATAATTATTTGTTTTTAATTTCCTTATCTATTCCCGCGAGGCCTTTCGCTTGTATGCAGGAAAGAAACCAGAGTCTTTGGCGGGAATCGAACCCACCCGGTGTTGATAGACTAGCTTACCACCAGCTAGTCTACCGGGGAACATGTTATGACATTTAGAATGCATATACATACACAAAAAGGGACATCCAGCATAACTCTCTCTCTCTCTCTCTCTCTCTCTCTCTGATGCGGTCACCTGTATGAATTCGCCTCGCTGGCAACTTAATATTTAATCTTCAAGCAAATCTTTTAAAATTGCAAAAATATACAAAATACGTAGAATCCCGATAATTCGTCTTCGTTGGGACCGACTGCATTTTACGAATTAGAGGAGTTTTCGAAAGAAAAAGACTTCGGTTTAACGGGGCTTGAATTTAATGAGATACAATTTGATTTAATTTTCATTCATCCATTGTCAATTGCTTAAATTATGTTATTATTTTCCAAATGTATAATAAGCGGTTTTTTTTTGAGTAAATATGATAAGGAGCAGTCTCCTCAGACTGTGAATAAAAAAAAATACGAATTAATGGGGTGACCAAAATGTGTTGGATTTTTGCAAATTAAAGTGTTTTTCTCAAGGAACCAGACGTTTATTTTGAATGGTTGAGGCTTTCGAATAATTGGAGTACGAATTATCGTGGTTTGACAGTATCAGGTTTTGCCTCTCAAGTGTTTACATTAAACAAGTTCTCTTGAATTATTCAAAAAGTACTAAAATAATGAATGTATTTTTTTTAAGTGATTCAAATATAAAAAAACCTTGACTTTTAGATTATTTTTAATCTAAAAAGCTTGATCTCTAAAAAGTTTGATCTCAATGTTAAACAAAAATTGGCCAAATATTCAGAACTTTATAAATAATTTAAAATATTTTCTTTATGTTCCAGAAGAAATGTAATATAAAACTATTTAGAAAGTAAAGTTGATCAAGCAAGACCATTTGATACTCTACACCACAGTATATACAGACAAATTTTTGAAATAGGGTATACTATTTGGGACCTAAGGACAATCACGCAAACACAAAAAACCCGCAAAAACAATATTATTTTGGGAGGTTTACTGACTGTTTGTAGAACGCGAGCACAAAAGCGAGCCACTTTTGTTAACTTTTGTGCTTGCGTTCTACAAACAGGCAGTTAGACTCATATAAGTGTTCTTTCTGCCGAATATAATCTAGATATCTACATCTATAGGAGATTTATTCGTCTTACTACATCTTCCGATTATTTTAGTGTCATCACTTGAAAAAAGGCAATAAATTCTATTATATTTGTGGCATCACTGACTTGGACCGCATTTAGATTATGCAACTAACGCCGAGTTTTTTCTCTATCTATGTTGTCAACCAACCATTTTCTGTTATTAATAAGCGATTAAAAATTCTTACAGATACAAATAAAAAACAGTGGCAATCGCAACTTTTTAAATATGTAATACATATTCTATTATTTTACAAATACATATCGCACTTGATCATAAAGAGGGTATTATTAACTCAAAATTTAAAAATGTTCATTAGAAGCAAAACGATTTTAAATTTAATATTAAAGGCATATGAAAAAGAATTTTTAAACCAACCGTTTCATTATCAAAATGTACACAAAATACCATGATATGTTTATAGTGGGTAAATATAAATATTGAGTGTCAAATTTTTACAAAAAGTGAAAATATAAACATTTTGAGTTAATACCCTCTTTATGAATAAGTGCGATATGTATGTAATTATTTATACGTGTGTGAAGATAAATATGAAAAGTTAAATTCGTTTTTAAAAAATATCGCATGCAATAAAAAATATTTTAAAAAAAAATATCGCATGCGTATTATAAAGAAAATACGACTATTTATACGAACTCTTATGGAAAATGAAGACTATGGACAGGGCTACAATATAATAAAGTGCTTATAGTTTATTGTAGCCCTGTCCATAGTCTTCATTTTCCATTAGGTTTGATTGGCCATATCCCTCACACAGCACTTTCAAGAGAATTTCACTCTAAGTCGTATTTTTTCAAAAATCAAAAATATATATATATATATATATATATATATATAAAAGAGACGTGTTTGTTTGTAATCGCTAAACTCAAAAACTACTGCACCGACTTTTGTGTGTTTGATGTATGAGGCACTGTTGGGATCTGACAATCTTTAAATTGTACCGTCTCAATGACAAAATTGTACCAAATTGTACAAAGACTTCGCTGTAAAATAAAATACCAAACATAACACTTTTATTCAATAAAATTAAAAACAAAACAAGTAAAAAACTATAATCGGTCAAGCCCGACCATTTGATACCCGACAGCACAGTATTTAAAGACTCTATTTCGGACCCATAGGCAATCATGGACCAGCCAGAACAAAATTATGTTAGGAGTCTAAGATTCATGTGAAAGTTCTTTTTTTGAATATTATTTAGATGTCTTCCTTCATCTATATGAGATTTGTTTGAACTTTTATTTATTTTAGGAAGGGCGCTTATATGGGACCTATGGTTAATATTAAACCTACCAGCACAACATTTTTTAAGATATAGCTATCTTAAAAGTTATTGTAGCCAATTTTTATGTCAATACCAAAATTTATAATGAAATTACGGCATTAAAAGATTTCTGCGAGTAGTGTTGTCAAATATGGACCAATTTCAATTAAATTTTGTTAGATGATTTAGACTGCAATAAAATAAGTTTTGCTAAAATTGATTCAAAATACCAACATAATAATAGAGTTTATTGTCACAAACACTATTTCGGAAAGTAGTTTGTATGGCGGCTATGTGAAATTACGAACCGTTTCTCACCATTTTCAGTAGGCTTCGTACTTATAAATTAAAAGCAATGTACAAAATTTCATCAAATTACCTTTAAAATTGCGACCTTTATTTTCGTTAAATCGACTCAGACAGTGATATTGAACCGATCGGTATACTTAAAGGTGGGTCTAGGCTCTAGAATCAATATTTTTTAGTGTTCACCCATCAGCACAAAAGCTAAATACCCTCCACTATTGTGGTGGGGGAATAGAAAAGGAATAAAAAATTTTTCTTTGCTTATCAAAGGCACACAAAAGTGTAGACAGTGTCACAAAACCAAAAGTGGAATTTGGAGACACTTGATCCCAGGCTTCCTACAGGGATATACTAGTATAACATCATAAGCACAAGTTTACAATAATGCAATATTTGGTAGTTCTGGTCCGGGCTGGAGGTATGTTAATAAAAATTTTATTATTAAAAAGAAAAGTGAGTTAATCCACCTAAGAGAAATGATAAAACTACATGGGTATTGTTTTAATTGTACCAAAAAAAGATGAATTGTACCAGTGTACCAATTAAGTTTCAATTGTACCAAATTTGGTACAATTGTACCACAATTGTACAAAATTTTAATTGTACCAAAAAAAGATGAATTGTACCAGTGTACCAATTAAGTTTCAATTGTACCAAATTTGGTACAATTGTACCACAAATCCCATCAGTGGTATGAGGCATGAGGAGTGTTTCTGTGTAGTTTCGCGTTTGTTAAATAAATTTTGCGATTTTTAATAATAATTATTATTGGTTTATTAGGTGTTTTTGCATATATTTGTTTTGAAAATCAATTAAACACGTTCATATTTTATAAAATTTTAAATCTTTACTAAGGGCCAGCAAAGCGGACCGGGTCCAGCTAGTTTTAATATAAAAAGACTAACTTAATATCTAATTAGTTTTAAATATTAAATAAAAATTATTAATTTTTCATAAAAACTGTAAAAGTTCGTATAAATAGTCGTATTTTCTTTATAATACGCATGCGATATTCTTTTAAAATATTTTTTATCGCATGCGATATTTTTTAAAAACGAATTTAACTTTTCATATTTATCTTCACACACGTATTATTTATTAAGTATTCAGATTTAAAATAATCTCTATAACTAATTTTAAGTTATTATAAAAAAATGTACTTCCTGAAAAATTTATCTTATCGTATCGGCTTTCTCGAAAAATTAGGATTTCTTAAGACATATTTACTTTTTTAAAAATATGTAATTCTTAAAAATATATCTTTGAACATACATATTTGAGAAGCAACACGCTAATTACAAGAAGCTTAACATGTTATGTATTTATTATTAAAAGTGCAAAATCTTGGTTGGTTTTATATTTTAATTGTAAAATTTAAAATAAAGATACAGTCGAACTTATTAAATTGAAAATATTTTTTATGAAAGCGGCGTTTTTTCTTCAACGCAAAAGTTGACAACATTTCGAATTAAAACATTTAAAAACTAAAAAAAAAATCAGAACAAAAATCAACATCGTTTTCTTCCCTACAACTCTTCTTGATAACAAACAAAATGTTGCATGCAAAAATTGCGGCGTTAGTTGCAAAATGTAAATATGGTCTTATATTTTGATTTTGCAAAAAAAGGTAAAAAAAAAAAAAATAATATTGAATACGATTTTGAGCTGAAATACAATTCAAATGTCTAATAATAAAATTGCGAAATAAATTTTGCTTATAAATAAACAATATTCTTATGAATAGTTTAAATTAAAAATCCGGAATAAATTTCGCAAATAATGCTCGCAATAGAAGCTAGCTTTCCCTCAAACAATAAATTTTAGTGTATTTATCAAATATGAAAAATAGGGAATTAAGCATGTCATTAATCGTATTAATAAAAAAAGCAAATTTGTTATGAATATTTCTTAAAACTCGTGTGGCCTTTAAATTCAATATAAACAATTTTGATAAATAAATCAATTAAAACTATAAATTTCAAACAAAAGTTCCAAAACAGTGGGCAAGAATTGGCTAACGGTGATGTAAAACTTTTTTTTTAATTATAAATATAGTTTGGTCTTTGACATCAAGTGTAAATAAAAATTCGGAATCTTAAATTTTTCAAAAAGGCCGAGTAAAAACTTCGCTTAATTCTTCAAAATGAATGGCTTCCTTCACTGATTATTTAGTAGCTTTATTCAGTTTTTATTCCAGTGGGTTAAAATTGAATACTTTTGTTATAAAATATCTTAACTTCGCATGTATGCGATAAGATTTGTTCTAAAATTACATTCATGTTAGAAATCTTTTATGTTTGTGATTTTCAGATTTGCCAGAAGAAGAAAAAAAATTTTCATTTTTAAAAAAGAAGGGTTGGGAAAATGTAATTTTTGTGTAATATTTATCTATATATATCTATATATCTTCTATCTTCTATATATATAAAAATGAAAAATGTTTGTATGTTTGTTTGTTTGTCGCTTTATAGACTCCGAAACTACTGAACCGATTTTCCTGAAATTTTTACAGTAACATCACGTGAGCCCTAAAAATAAAATAGGCTACTTATTTTTTCGATAGGGGCAGGGGAATTGGTACCCCCATAGGATGCCAATATTAATTATCGCATATCTTAAGAGCCGCTGAACGCATGTTGCTGAACTTTTTGTAGTAGCATCTTCTGAGCCCCGAAATTGAAATAAAATAGCAGCGGGGGTATTGGAATCCCCCATAGGACGCCAATGTTTAACATCGCATATCTTAAGAACTGTAATAGTGAGAATGTTCAAACTTTCTAGAAGTCACTTTTATGGTATACTACACTTTTGAAGATAAAAATAAAGCGGGTAGGCGCAGGGGGGAAATACCTCCCAGAGGATGCATACATTAAATATCGCTCAACTGAAGAACTTTTAAAGGGAGAGTCTTCAAACGTGGTTAAAGCTGCTATTAGGGTAAACTATAAATTTCAATATAAAAATGGGCGGGGTAGCCAGGGGAGGAGCAGTACCCCTCATAGATAGAAATATTAATAAGAGCCACTGCACGCATTTTGTTGAACTTTTAGTAGTAGGATCTCCTGAGCCCCAAAGTTGAAATAAAATAGAAGCGGGGGAAGTGGTACCCACCATAGGACACCAATGTTTAATATCGCATATCTTAAGAACTGTTGTAGTGAGAATGTTCAAACTTTGTTGAAGTCACTCTTATGGTATACTACACTTTTGAAAATAAAAATTAAGCGGGTAGGCGCATGGGGGAAACACCTCCCATAGTATGCATATATTAAATATCGCTCAACTGAAGAACTATTAAAGAGAAAGTCTTCAAACGTGGTAAGAGCTACTATTAGGGTAAACTATAAATTGCAATATAAAAATGGGCGGGGTAGACAGAGTAGGAGCAGTACCCCTCATATATAGAAATATGAATAAGAGCCGCTGCACGCATTTTGTTGAACTTCTAGTAATAAGATCTTCTGAGCGCAAAAATTCAAATAATATAGCAGCGGGGGAAGTGGTACCCCCCATAGAACGACGATGCTTAATATATCTTATCTTAAGAACTGTTATAGTAAGAATGTTCAAACTTTGTAGAAGTCACTCTTATGGTATACTACACTTTTGAAAATAAAAATAAACATCTCTCTACTGAAGAACTATTAAAGGGAGAGTCTTCAAAGCTGGCTAAAGCATTGTAGCGAAGCGCAACGGTTTAAGCTAGTTAAATATAAATTTCTTTCAAAAATCATTTTGAACGACTGCATTAAAATTAAAACTCTTGTTTTTAGATTTATTTCAATTCACTAACGCTAGCATTATTGCATTTATTAACTGATTAAAATTCATAAATTTAGTTAAATTTATCGGTTTAATGGTAATTTTCTCAATGTATCGACAGACTGTCGGTTACTTAATATCGACTTAAATTTATTAGACCGATAAACTGTCCCGTAACGATTTTGGTTCTCCCAATATACCGACAAAAAACTTTCTTTTTAGTTGGCAGCACCTCTCAAAATTCATGTAAAAGTTGGGAGTCAGCTGATTGAATTTATCGGTATGACAAATAAACGTCAAATAAATAATTGGCAGACGAAAGCCGGCTAGCTTTTCGACAGAATAGAAGCAAATGAGACATTGAGAAAACGAAATTCCATTAGAGTGCAGTTTTTCTTTGGGGGAAAAAATTAATCGCCTAATGAGAAAATAGCCACAAGTATGAACCATTTTTTTTACGGGTAGGGAAAAATCAAAAGTTTAAAAGATTTCGTATGGATATTTCCAAAAGAACATTTTCTGGCAACACTGCTTATATCCCTAACGCCTTTCATCTAATATGTTTTCTAATTATAGTTTTTATCAATGAATCTTTATAAAATAATCTTTTAATTTGTTGTATATTCTTTTATGTTAAAGAAATAGTAATTTATTAAACCTGACCTTCAACATAAACATCTAATCTGTCCATGTTTAATTTATACTTCTCCAGAACTCATCAGTTTTAATTAGTAAGATTTGGTTAAAAAAAATATTTAATGGTAGCATTTTTTTAGTTTTTCTGTGTTTGTAAAAATAAACAAACTTATTATCTTTTGTAAGCCAACAATAAAATAGACTAGAATCTTATGAAAAAAAAGATGAAATAAAATAAAGAAAAGAATTAAAATTTGTATGGAGAAAAACCATGAAAAAGGCTGTTGTTTTTAATCACTTTTAAACACTTTAATGCTTGTATATGCAAGACAGACTTTATGCCAGGACCGACGGATGGACAGACGGGCGGAACACACAGCCTTTTTCAGACAGACAGACTGGTAGAACATGAGCTGTTGTATGTAAGTTTGTTTGGTACGTAAGTATGTATAATAAACTTCTTGTGCCAGTATTATCTTTATACAAAAGATCTTAAATTTCATTAAAAATCTTGGAAACAGCCAGCAGTAGATGTTTTATAAAGAGAAAAACAAAAAATTTTATACAAGAAGTTGCTTTAGACTACAAAGTAAAGAAGGGGTTGTTGTCTTTCAGTAGTTATTAATATTAGGGCGGTACGTAGTAAAATGATTACCAAAATAAAGTACTTCTCTCAATCTATCTTTTGAAGCGATCTGTCTAAAACAATGTTTAAAAAAGACGGATACCTGAACTTAAAACTTTTTTTATACTATTGGAGCTTATTGCCAGCTTAATTTTACTTGTAGTAAAATGGGTTACCTTAATCAATATTAATAATATATATTTTGTATGTATTCAAGAGTTTATCAATTAAATTATTTTACATACAATATAAAAGAATTTATCAAGTTATTCTTAAGAGTTTAAAGACAATGTTTAAAGGAAACCCCTACGCAAAAATTATAACTATAAAATTTTTACTTGTCTTGGCACACTGTCGAAAAAATTGCATTATAATATTTAATGGCCGTTTTCTCATTAGGCGATTATCTTTTTTGCCCAATGAAAAACTGCAGATTAAAGAAATTTTGTCTTCGTAATGGGTCAGTTGCTCCTATTAATTCGCAAAGCTAACCCGCCCTTATCCGGCAATTATTCGTTTGCCGAACAGATACATAAGTTCAATCAGCGGACTCCCAAAACTCACATCTATTTTGAGAGGTATTGCCAAAAGAAAATAATGTTTTTGTCGGAATATTTAGAAAACCCAATCGTTAACGGACAGTCAATCTAAATAAATTTATGTCGAGATTTAGTAACAGGCAGTTTGAGTTTGAGAAAACGACCATTATGAATTTAAGCAATATTTTGAATATTTTGATATATTCTATTGAAAATTGTTCGCTTATAGATAATTTCATTAGAAAATTATTTGCTCGATGAGGTTTTCCATAAAAAAAATTGTGAAATTTTCTATTTAAATTGTTCTAAAGATGACATTTTCTATAGAAAATTGTTCAGTCGATTACATTTTGTATAGAAAATATTCCTTTAATGATATTTTCTGTAGAAAACTGTTTGCTTGTTGATATTTTCTATAAAAAATTGTTGGCAAACTTATATTTTCTTTATAAAATAGTTCTCTTAGTGATACTTTTAAATGAAATTATTCGCTTGATGATATTTTGTATAGAAAATTGTTTATTTAATTACATTTTCTTTAGAAAATTGTTCATTCAATTACATTTTCTATGGAGAATTGTTCATTCAATTACGTTTTCTATGAAAAATTGTTCATTCAATTACATTTTCTATAGAAAATTGTTCATTAAATTACATTTTCTATAGAAAATTGTTCATTTAATTACATTTTCTATAGAAAATTGTTCATTCAATTATATTTTCTATAGAAAATTGTGCATTCAATTGCATTTTCTATAGAAAATTGTTCATTCAACTACATTTTCTGTAGAAAATTGTTCAATCAATTACATTTTCTATGAAAAATTGTTCATTCAATTACATTTTCTATAGAAAATTGTTCATTACATTTTCTATAGAAAATTGTTCATTCAGTTACATTTTCTATAGAAAATTGTTCATTCAATTAAATTTTCTACATAAAATTATTCATTCAATTACATTTTCTATGGAAAATTGCTCATTTAATTACATTTTCTATAGAAAATTGTTCATCCAATTACATTTTCTATAGAAAATTGTTTATTCAATTACATTTTCTATAGAAAATTGTTCATTCAATTACGTTTTCTATGGAAAATATTTCATTCAATTACATTTTCTATAGAAAATTGTTCATTAAATTACATTTTCTATAGAAAATTGTTCATTCAATTGCAATTTCTATGGGAAATTTTTCATTCAATTATATTTTATATAGAAAATTGTTCATTCAATTACATTTTCTATAGAAAGTTTTTCATTCAACTACATTTTCTATAGAAAATTGTTTATTCAATTACATTTTCTATGAAAAATTGTTCATTCAATTAAATTTTCTATAGAAAATTGTTCATTCAGTTACATTTTTTATAGAAAATTGTTCATTCAGTTACATTTTCTATAGAAAATTGTTCATTCAATTAAATTTTCTACATAAAATTGTTTATTCAATTACATTTTCTATGGAAAATTGTTCATTCAATTACATTTTCTATAGAAAATTGTTCATTCAATTACATTTTCTATAGAAAATTGTTCATTCAATTACATTTTCTATAGAAAATTGTTCATTCAATCACATTTTTTATAGAAAATTGTTCATTCAATTACAATTTCTATGGGAAATTTTTCATTCAGTTACATTTTCTATGAAAAAGTGTTCATTCATTTAAATTTTCTATAGAAAATTGTTCATTCAGTTACATTTTCTATAGAAAATTGTTCATTCAGTTACATTTTCTATAGAAAATTGTTCATTCAATTAAATTTTCTACATAAAATTGTTCATTCAATTACATTTTCTATGGAAAATTGTTCAGTCAAATACATTTTCTATAGAAAATTGTTCATTTAATTACGTTTTCTATGGAAAATAGTTCATTTAATTACATTTTCTATAGAAAAATGGTTCATTTAATTGCATTTTCTATAAAAAATTTGTTATTCAGTTACATTTTCTATAGAAAATTGTTAATTCAATTACGTTTTCCATAGAAAATTGTTCATTCAACTACATTTTCTATAGAAAATTGTTCATTTAATTACATTTTCTATGAAAAATTGTTCATTCAATTAAATTTTCTATAGAAAATTGTTCATTCAGTTACATTTTCTATAGAAAATTGTTCATTCAGTTACATTTTCTATAGAAAATTGTTCATTCAATTAAATTTTCTACACAAAATTGTTCATTCAATTACATTTTCTATGGAAAATTGTTCATTCAATTACATTTTCTATAGAAAATTGTTCATTCAATTACATTTTCTATAGAAAATTGTTCATTCAATTACAATTTCTATAGAAAATTGTTCATTCAATTACATTTTCTATAGAAAATTGTTCATTCAATTACATTTTCTATAGAAAATAGTTCATTCAACAACATTTTCTATAGAAAATTGTTCATTCAATTACATTTTCTATAGAAAATTGTTCATTCAATTACAATTTCTATGGGAAATTTTTCATTCAATTACATTTTATATAGAAAATTGTTCATTCAATTACATTTTCTATAGAAAATTGTTCATTCAATTACAATTTCTATGGGAAATTTTTCATTCAATTACATTTTATATAGAAAATTGTTCATTCAATTACATTTTCTATAGAAAATTGTTCATTCAATTACATTTTCTATAGAAAATTGTTCATTCAATTACATTTTCTATAGAAAATTGTTCATTCAATTACAATTTCTATGGGAAATTTTTCATTCAATTTCCTTTTTTTATAGAAAATTGTTCATTCAATTACATTTTCTATAGAAAATTGTTCATTCAATTACAATTTCTATGGGAAATTTTTCATTCAATTACATTTTATATAGAAAATTGTTCATTCAATTACATTTGCTATAGAAAATTGTTCATTCAATTACATTTTCTATAGAAAAATGGTTCATTCAATTGCATTTTCTATAGAAAATTGGTGATTCAGTTACATTTTCTATAGAAAATTGTTAATTCAATTACATTTTCTATAGAAAATTGTTCATTTAATTGCATTTTCAATAGAAAATTGGTAATTTTATTACATTTTCTATGGAAAATTGTTCATTCAATTATATTTTATATAGAAAATTGTTCCTTCAATTACATTTTACATAGCAAATTGTTGATTCAATTACGTTTTCTATAGAAAATTGTACATTCGATTACATTTTCTATAAAAAATTATTCATTCAATTGTATTTTCAATAGCAAATTGTTCATTCAATTGCATTTTCAATATTAAATTGTTCATTCAATTACATTTTCTACAGGAAATTGCTCATTCAATTACATTTTCTGTAGAAAATTGTTCGCTTGATGACATATTCAATTCAAAATAATTCCTTTGATGACAGTTCCTATTGAAAATTGTTCGCTTGATTATATTTTCTACAGGATATTGTTCACTCAATTACGTTTTCTAAAGAAAATAGCTTGCATGATAATATTTTCAATTCAAGATTATACGATTGATAAGATTTTTGTTCATTTGATGATATTTTTATATGGAATTGTTCATCCAATTACGTTTTCTTCAATCGAAAATTTAAAACAATTTGTTCAATTGATGATATTGTTCGTTGGATAGCCTGACAGTGATAGCATTTGATAGTTTTTAGCGCTCCGCTTTTATGAAAAATGAAAAAATGGGTCAATAAAGCGGTTTTCATGAAAACCGCACCATACACTTACATTTTTTTTGAATAAAGCTGCTTACTCGGTCAAGTGTCCAGAATTTAGCCAGAAGTGATCTCTATCCGAAACAATTATATTCACATGCAGCGTAATCGTGCTAAAAAAATTTGTATTGCTAACGTTCTTAAGATGGAATAGACTGACGTTCAAACGTAAAGTCCTTTTCGAAAAATGTCCAAAACAACCTTGGTCATATCGACTGATAAATCAACGAAGTTTTTTAGAAAACTGTTATTCTTCCTGTAGGGTATTTTTTTATATTACAAAAAGTTTAAAGATACTTTTTCAGACACGAGTTTAAGCAGAGAAAAAAACCTACTGAGTTTTTAAATAAACAATAACAATGTTTAAAGAAAGAACAAAAAATATAAAATAAAGATAATGAGACTGATGTTGCTGATGATGATAGTGACGCTGGCGATGAGATGTTTAAGTAAACAATTTTCATCTTTTAGTTTGTTTGTTATCTAAATGTTTAAACAAATATTGAATGAAGAAGAAGAAGGAAAAAAAAAATCAATTTTTATTTCTTTTAAATGGTCAATGACTTTTTAACATCAATGATTCTCTACTTTAAACATCTCTTTACTTTCGTTTAAACAAATAAAATCCCTTTAAACATACAAAAAATAAACCAAATAAACACTGAAAAACATAAACATTTTTTCAATTTATTCACAAAAAATCAATGTGGTTTTTATTTTAAATGACGCCATTCGGTAACTTAATTTAAGAAAATTAAAAAAAAAAATTTTTTGAGCCGTTTAAAGAAGAGAAAAAACAGTAGCTGTGAAAATTGTTTTACCTTTAAAAAAAACCAGAGACTATAAAAGCCAAAGAAAATAAACTGCATTTGTATGTTAATTTGTTTGTGAACTCAATTAGAACTTAACCGAATCAGTTGGATACTTAAACATAAAAACGTCGAAGAAGCAGTTTTGAAAAAATTTCCAAGTTTTACTTTCAACGCTGGTGGAGCGTTTTGTCTTTTAATCAATATTTAATACGCTTAAACAAATTCACTATCTCTTCTAATAAACTGTTGAAGTTTTGTTAACAAATTTTTATGGCCTCATAATGACAGACTAATGGCTGCATCAATATTTTGAATTGTAGTTTTAGGGAGTTGGTTTGAAGAAATTATAGCGCTAATGACTTAAATATTATGTTAATATTTTGTAAATTGTTTTTAGAAAGGAAATAATAAAATAAACAGTTTTTTTTTTGGATATCTTTTTTTTTTTAGAATGACTATTAATTGTATTTTCCTGATGTCGTTCAACTTAAGTTGAGAGTTTGAATGCACTCAAGAACACATTTTCACTTAATCACTTTTGAATTTAGGTTTTAACTTTCACATAAAATGCTGCTAGTTTTGCGTTATTTAAAGGAGAAACCAAGGTTTTTAGATCATCGCTGAGAAAGGGAACCTTTCTTTGTAAATACGATCATACAAAGGCAACTTATGTTTGGGTCGTAAAAGAGAGAATGATTTTGTATGTACATATTTAAATTCTAAAATTAGTACCTTTTTTATACTACGTTTGTGCTGATTTGTGTAACAACTTAAAAAAGTATTCCTAGACACCCACCTTTTAGTACCAATCCTTTGAATCAGTTTTTGAAACAATATAAATATGTCCGTCCGTTTGGCTGGCTGACAACTTTGCGAGCAAATTACAGGGAGCAATTTGGAACCTTGTTCTAATTGTTACAAGAACCAACTCTATTGTAAATGATGAGAATCGGTCTATAATTTCACATAGCAACAAGCTTCTTTCCGAAATAGAGTCTTTGTGCCCATAAACCATCGTATTATATTGGTATATAGAATAAATTTGGTCCAAACTTATTTTATTGCAATCTTAATCATCAACCATATTTTTCTGTAATCGGTCCATATCTAACCATAGCTCGCATACAAATACTACTCCCGAAAATAAGTGCGAAAGTGATGACACTGTAATTGACAAACAAATGGACGTTAATAACTTTTGCAATGGCCTCTTTGTCATGATAAAATGTTGTGCTGGTACAACCAAAATTAACCATGGTCCCATATAAACCCCCTTCTTTAAATCTTTTAAAGAAAAACAAAATCTCATTTAGATGTTGATATCTAAATAATATTCGGTACAAAGAACTTGTAAATCATTTTCTCATAAAATGAGGGGTGCACGCTCGAAAATTCGTTTCGAAATATTGTGTTGCAGGATATCAATCGTACGGTCGTGCTTGACCGACTTTACTTTCATACTTGTTTTAAGTCGTCAATATCCCCATATTTCCATAGTCTCTTTAAAGCGTGTGGTTACTCTTCAGAGTAGAAGCGACGCCCTGTGGTTCAGTTAAAAGATTTTAAAACATTTTTGAAAACCTTTGCAAAGGGAGTTAAAGAATGGTTTCCTACATGATTTCAATCTTTTGCATTTGATAGACTGCTTTCGTTTTTATGTCTTTTCCCTGTTCAATTGGAAAAAAATAATCTTGCTAGTTTTGTTATATGGTCTCAATTACTCCTTTGCTATTTAGTTCAAAGGTTATCTTGTGATTGTCAAATTGTTTTTCTTTTCAATTGCTATGAGTTTAAAGGTGTTAACTACAATTTTGCCAGTAAGTCCTTGTTCACATTTAGCAATATGTTTCCAGTAACAATTTTCTATTTCTCTTCAGTTTTTTGTTTACAGACCAGCATTTGTTTGTAGGTCGCCAAGCAAGTTGGATAAGATTTAGGCCCTGAATTTGTAAAACGCAACGCAATCCCAAAAATAACATTGAAAGCAAAAACAATGTCAAAAATTTTTCAAAATTTTGTTGTTGCTTTCTACAGAAATACATATTGCGTTTAAAAATTATCAACGCCACAAGATATGCAGCGTTTCAAATTTAAAAATTCAATATTAATTTCTATAGAAAACAACAACAAAATTATGAAATATTTTCGATTTTGTTTTTGCTTTCAATATAATTTTTGGCGTTGCTTTTGCGTTTTACAAATTTAGGGCCTTAGTCTGAGAGCGATAGCTGTTAAAACATATCTTTTTTATTTTCGTTCTGTATTTATTTGTCACCGTCTTTGCCTTAAGTGCTTTAGGCCTCTGGCTTAATTTACATCCTTGCATTTCAGCTGATATTCTCGCAAGTGTTCACCTTTCTCGTCGGCTTAATCATTTAAATCTTGAGTTATTGTCTGTGCCGGTACCCTCCAGTCTTAATAAGTTGTTAAACATACCTATTTTCACAGTGTAAAGGCGTTAACTCTGAGTTTGCCAGTAAAGAGCCAAATAAACGACACAAGCAGTTTAACAACAACATGTTTCTGTGAATATAAAAAAGTTTTAGTATGCACTCAAACAAGATTTATAACTTTTTCATATGTTTGTTTAACCGTTTTAGTGGATTACTTGGCCCTTAAAGACTATCAAATTTTGCAACATGTTTCAATAAGTTTTTTTTTTTTTTCTACATATTGTTTTTAGTACAAACGCAGTTACAAAACAAAAGGCGAGGACGTTCTTTTGTATACCTTATTTAACATCTACTTTTTTAAGAATCAATAAAACCAGGGCTCAAACAACTGCAGTCGAAACTAAAAACTGTCAAACAAAAACGAAAACTAGTGTACAATTTCTCGCTTTTTGAGTTGGTTTGACAGCGACTGTTTACATGAAATGAATTAGAAGTAAAAGCAACAGCTTCTTTTGGTCAATGATAAATGAAATGGCAGTTTTTCTACTTTGACTGCAGTTTTTTAAACGCTGAAGAAAACAAGGTTGCGCACTTTGTCGTACAAAAAAAAATTATACTGCTCATCTTCCTCATTATAAAATGCAAATGAGTGTTTGTTGAAAAAAATGTAAGAGATTTTTTAATTTTTTATATACAAATGTACTTTATTTACAACACAAATTCTATGTCTTCGTCACATAAACAGAAGAACGGACCTGCGCAATGCGAAATCTTGTTTTTTTATTCATGATTTTATTTATCATCAATTAAAAATTATGTTACCTAATGTAAACAGAGACTAATTCAATGATTTAGATCATAGATAAACTACTAGAGTAAAATATGTTTAGAAAAATAAGTTTTCTCAAAATTTATTACGCGTAAAGTTACAATAACACAATAAATACACTTCTCACGAACACAAGCATAGAGGTAGATTTTTCAACAGCTGAGGAATGCTTGTTTGCTCTCTTTCCATTCTTGTTGCTATTCTATGGTTAAGTGGCATATTATTCGATGATTTTTGTTTATTACCTTTAACTTAAGTTTTCATCTTAATAATACAGTCCACTAGGTTCCCAAACAAAAGAGTTCCCATCACATCAGTTTTGATTTTAATCTAAAATCCCTTTGACGGAAACAGAAAGACAAATTACCCAACTAAGTCCCAATTTGTCCAAGTGTAACAAGTTTTGTGTTGTGTAACAAAAAATCATCCACATTGAACTTTAATGATTTGGTTCACTGAACCGTAAGTTTATTTAACATTTTGTTGTACAATTTGTCTCTTTTGGTAGAAATCTTTATTGTTGTAGGTTTTCTAAATGAAATACTTTTTGTTTTTAGAAAAGTGCAATCTAATTTTTTTTGTAACTGAAAAAAATAAGCGTAAAGTTTTTATTTTAAACATGTTGCAACAAAATCCTAGAAAATTAACTTTTTAGTGAATTTCCAGTGAATTTTGAAAGCAAAAAAAAAAAAAAATAAACAAAATTTTACTACCAAATTTAAATTAATGGGTTATAAATAAAAAATTGTTTTATATGTGAATATGAAAATGCTACAATATGAAAAAAAGTGTGTTAAACAAAAGTTTCGTGACTCATGCTCATGGAAACTTACGAATGGGAAAATTTCATTACACTTTTCCAAAGGGAAAATTTTTCATAATATGCAGGCGTATGTATTTCATCGACATTCTTAACTTTTTAATAGATCTCCAGTGAATAATTCTAACCGGAGGATTCATCAGCACAAATGATAGATTTGAATTTTTGTTTGATATTTCCAAGGATTTTACCAGTCATTGCTTAAGCTACACTGAGAAAAATCCAAAAGATATAGGTTGCTACTTTTTACGAATATTTTGTAGGTTTAAAATTAAACAGACCCTCAAAATGTTAACCCATAGACCAGAGTTTACTTTTCCATGGGATTGGGTTACGCTGAAACCGAATCTGTACGCAGAATCTCTTCATCACATAAGGGTTTTCGCTATATTTCGATTTTTGCTGTATTCCTTTTAATATCTCTATGTATTTTGTTTAATTTTTTTTTTTTGTGATTTTATTTGACAAAGTCAACCATGGAGAGGTATGTATACAATTGAGCAGCGCGTTAAGATTGTTGAATCCTTTTACGAAAATGGGCGGTTAAAAATGTATTTCGTGCAATTCGTGATATTTTTGGTCAGCATAATCGACCAATTGTGTCCACAATCGGGTGAATTGTGCTCAAATTTCAGGAAGATAAGCCGATGCAACCCCAAGGAGTGACTGTTTCGTGCGGTTTATGGGCTGGCGGCGTCATAGGTCGGTCAAGCACACCCGGAGAAAAATATGTTTAAATATGGTACCTCCAACAAAAGTATTTTTAAAGAAAATTGTAAACATATTCCCCCGTATTTATAAAAGATTATTAAATTTTACAAACGTTTATTAAGGAGAATTTTCATACAAAATTTGTTTTGTAAACCTTTATTAAGTTTAAAATTTTTTTATAAATACAGCCGATTATGTTTAATTAAACCATATTATTGTCAACGATAACTATATTATGGTTAAATAAGGCCTCCATCAAGAAGCCACAACCATTATGTTTGCCTCCGAACACGTTATGGTTAATAATAACTTAAATATGTTTAACATTTACAGCCAGGCCCACAATGTCACACGTTAACGTTCGCATAGAAAATTACATTTAAAACAAAAACAAATTTTAGAAATTGTTTTTGTTTTAAATGTAATTTTTTATGCGAACGTTAACGTGTGACATCGTGGGCCTGGCTGTTATAATAGCATGGTTGGTTTTCAACCAGAGTAGGTTGCTCTTGAAAAAGAGGAAAATACTATTCTTAATTTAAAAACAAATTATTGTCATATTTAACCATAACATGTTTTGAGGCAACCATTAGATGGTTGTGGCCTCTTGATGGAGGACTTATTTAACCAAATTATGATTGTCGGTGACAATAATATAGTTAAATTAAACATAATATGTTAAAAAGTTTCTTTAAAAATAGTTTTGTTTGAGGTGACCATATGTAAACATGTTTTTTCTCTGCGTGCAGTTACCGTGAATGGTGTTGTGAGAAATTCAATGGCCTTGTTATCTGACGTCGTGGCGATGTTAATTTGCCGCCACGATCATGACATTTGACCGTTGAACTTCTTTCTTTCGGGATTTTTGAAAGTTAAAGTTTATCTCAATATGCCAAGAACAATTCAAGAGCTCAAGGATGAGGTTATTCGACACATCGACGACAATGAACCTCAATTATGTCTCAGAGTCATTGGAAATCGGATAGAAGCCGCGGCGAGCAAGTGACCGATATATTGTTTCACACATGATTGTCATAGGCCCTTCTATAACAATAAAAAATATTAAGATAAGTCTCTGAAAACTTTTTGTTCTACTTACAATTAACATCGTGCGTTTTAGTTGGACCACCCTTTGCAACTTTTTCCTAATTTTGAAGGCTTGTGTTAACGTAGGAACACAATTGCACCGTATGAACGTAGTAGCGTACGACGTAGATACGTTGTCAAATTAAAAATTATAATATTTTATACAAAGGCACACAGTATATGTCGTAAATGCAAAAGCGTATCTACGTCGACATAGATCTAATTCTATATCGTACGCCGGCTACGACCGTATTGTCATAGAAAAAGAAAAATTTAAAACCAAATAAATATCAAATTGAATATTTGAGAACAAATTAAAAAGAAAGAAAAATAAACAATAATTTAAATAAATTTAAAATTTTTTAATATTATTTTCATTATTTCAAAAGAAAACATGATACGTTTACGACGGAATTGTGGGTAAGTGAAGCGTGTTTCTAAAAGTTTACGGCGTTACGTCCTATGTTCATACGACGTACGACTCAATTGTGTTCCGATCATTATTCTTAACTTAAAAATTTAAGAATTTATTCGTTAGGCTTGCAAAATTTATGCACGAATTTCTTGTTTCGTAAAATTTACGAAAAAATTTTGTAACCTTCCTAAAATTTCAAAACGCTAAAGTAAACCTGTCGGGGTTTTTTGTAAAAATTAACAAACAATTTTTCTTTACAAAAAAAGTTTTATGAAAATTTGTGGTTAAATAATGATGTAATTAGTAAAATGTTTTACAAAAGAAATAAAAAAATTTCATATAAAACACGACAGCTTTCGTATTTATGACTGATGAATAAATTTTTTCGGTGTGTACACAGAAAAAATTATTTTTCCAATTCAAACAAAAAATTTGTAGAATCAAAAAATTTTTTGTCTGAAATCGGTCCTATAAACAAATTTGCATTTTCAAACAATTTATTTGCATTTTGTTTATTGAAAAAAACACTGATTTTTTCAAACAAATAATTTAACTGAATCAAACAAAAAGTTTACTGAAATTCATATACTTAATTTCAAAATACAAAAAAAAGTTTTTGCGTAAGCAATGACGCGCACACAAGTAAGCACTGTATGAGAATATGACGGCAGAGCAGAGCCGCCGGCTGGCTTTGAGACACATTTTTTTTGTTGGAATAATTTTTGAACGAAGTCTTATTTATACACACAACACAATGTTTTTCTTTATCACTCTCTGTTGCTGTATCCTTTCCTTTGCTAAAGAAGAAATGTAACCAAAAACGGCAGCAGACCGACTCGATATGTTTTTCGTCATCATTCCATTTTTGTATTTGATGTATTTAACCAAACAGTTTTAAAAAATTGAATACGGGATTTTGTTTCTTGTAATGTTGTGTTTGCTATTGTTTTTCTTATAGTTGCACTTTTTTAAAGCGTCCAAAAATAGACTGTGTGTGTTTTTTGTTGTTGTTCTTATATTTCACATAAAGAAGTGTTGCTTACGATCAAATAAAAAAATGCAAAAAGACGACAACATTAAAGAGCGTTAAATATTTCATACAAAATTATGAAAACTTGACACCAATAACGCGTTTATTATATTTTTGAAGAGTTGTCCACATTTTTGTTGGTTAAATAAAAATCAAACAAAAATATTGTTTGAATCAGTAAAAAAATTTATAGAAATTAAACAAATTTTCAAACAAGCGTTTGTTTGAAAATAATACGGCAATAATTTTTTCTGTGTAGAACTTATATCATATTTTTTTGTGTTATTGTTTAAAATGACTACATTTTATTTCCAGTTCCCTTGTCTCTAGCGTATAAAAGAATATTAAAAAAAAAACATTTTTATAATTAATCTGTCATGAAAAACGCTCGATTAAAAAAAACATCATAAAATAAACTTGTGAAAAAAAAAACTTTCATTGCAAGTTGCAGTGTTTTAAGATTTCATTACAATGCTACATCATATATTTTAATTTATTATCATTGAATTCGTGTAGAGTAGAATTGTCGTATATTTTTCCGGCGGAAGTGTGACTGTAATATGAAAGCTTTTATATAACTTACACTAACTAACAAGTATTTGGCTCGTTTATTTAGTAACTTAATTATCAACATCATTACCGTCATCATTAAATTAATATAGTTTAATGAAAATAATTATCACTTTCATTTTCTTTCTAAAAGGGACAGACGGACAGAAAGAGAGACAGTCAATGTATTACATAAACTAGTTATTATTTCGTAATAACCATTACAATATTAAAGGTATTCGCGTCAATTTTCTTTACTCTTTCAATTGTGCAAAATAGCATAGGGGCATTTATTCGACGTTTTCTTTGGCGCCAAAATCAAAAAATGTATGTAAACAACGGGGTTAGTTTTTAAAATGTTTTTAAAGGTACTTTTACTCTACATGTCTTAAGCAGTGTAGTTGTCAAACTTCCCACTGCAAAATGCATGCATGTCGTGTATAAGCAAAAGAAATTTGCTTCTGTTAATGTCAGCTCGAATTGGCAGTTTAAAATTTTTCAATTAGAGCGTGTTCCATTTTGAACTGACAAACCATCTGATATCACCCTAGAGGGAAGCGAACTTACACCAAAGTAGTCCCGTGATAGGTCTTTGGTGGTAGAGACCGGTTCTAGTTTTAACACTTTATATGAATAAGACCTATCACTTTTACATGGGGTTGTCATTGGAGGCGGTCAATTGACACCATGTGCCCAGTCACACATCTATTCTCAATGGACGTGTTTAGTGACAGTTACTACAGTGTATCATTACTTCAATACAATGTAGTAGAATTTCAATAAAATAAGTCCTAGAACTAAATTTAAGAACCAAATTTTAGAAAGTCCCAAAAATGTGTACTGTAATTCATTACTTCTCTTGGTTCTTCATAAACCAGTTACATGGTTGGTTCTACTTTTACTGATCGTGAGTTCTTTCTTTTTGTACCTGTTCTATTTTCACAACTCCCAGGACCAGTCTGTTGGACCAATTGACACAAATTTCCCGCAGGGCTTCTTTTTTGCAAGTTATGTTTGACCAGTCCAAACACGCGTGTAAAATGTAGACCACAAGGGACAAGGACTAGTCCAAAAGTAACCCAAGCGTACGGGAAAAAAACATGTTCTATTTAACATTACGATATCCTCGGCAGGACCATATAACCCAGCTTTGAACTACAAAGGAGTAGTTTTAAAACTACTTCATGGTATACTCAAGAGGATTAGTTTTGAAGTCGTTTAAAAACGAAAACATGTCGTTAAAATACGAAGATATGTCTTCTCACTACAAACACCTTTTAACAATGACATGGTCCATGCTTGCATTACGTTGAACCAGTCCATGGAGTAGTCCATTTTATCAAAATGGATCAGGTAGTCCAATATTATTTGCAGGGTTGTTCACAATTAGAGTAACAATTTCGTTTTTTCTTCTATTTTATTTCTTTCAAAAGTATTTCATATATTTTCCTTTCATTTTTCAAGGAAAAATTAACATAAATTTTTTAAAAAAAATTTATTCAACTTCAACTTCAGCCACAATTTGTATGAAATTGTTTTTGACGTTTATAGTAATTATACCCACACCACAATAGTGGAGAGGGTATTATGCATTTGTGCTGATGTGTGTAACGCCTTAAAATATTGGTCCTAGACCCGTCTAGAATCACTTTCTGAGCGAACTAACGATGTCCGTCCGGCTGGCTGGCAGACTGTCCATGTAACCTTGTGCGCAAAGTACAGGTCGCAATTTTGGAGATAATTTGATGAAATTTGGGTCATAGGTTCTTATTGGCACAAGGACCAAGCCTATTGAAAACGGGCCGAATCGTAGGACCACGAGGGAAGATAGGGGGAAATTTCTTCCTCTCAGAAACTATCAAACCGATTTCAATGAAATTTAAAACATAGATAGAGCCATATCTATATGGACACAAAATGTATGCATTTTTTAAAAAATAGGACCACGAGGGGGATACGGGCAATTTCTGCCTCTCAAACCGATTTTAATGAAATTTAAATCATAGGTAGATCCATATCTATATGGACACATTAGCAATACAGTTTTTCAAAAATAGGACCACAAGGGAGGTAGGGGGCAATTTCTGCCTCTCACAAACTTTCAAACCGATTTTTATGAAGTTTATAAGCATAGATAAATTTATATTTATATGGACACATAAGCATGATGTGTTTTTAAATACTGTGGTGTAGGGTATCATATGGTCGGGCTTGACCGACTATACTTTCTTACTTGTTTTATTTAGTTTTGAATGAAAATTTTAACAAAATGTTCCAACAAATCTATATATAAATCGGCTAAGGCAAAACAGTTCAGAACACTTTCCTCCTCTGTATGTCAACCGATTTGAACAAAATATACACCATTTGAGAGGTATTTACTCAAAGAAGTGCACAATGTATATTTTATTAAAATCTGTTCAATAATTACAGAGTTATAAGCGTTCAAAATTGCTACTAACACAAATGCAAAATAAATAAATTTTTTTTTCAATCAAATAATAAAAAATGAGGGTGATCGATTATTCGACATTTTTCAGAAACCGGTTTTCGAATATTTCGACTATATAAATCTTATGTACAAATCAGACCAGGTAAAACAGTTAAGAATGCTTTCTTCCTTTGTTTGTCAACCGAACCTCTATGGGGGAAAATGAAATTGTATTTTTATTCAGGAATATATCTTTGTAATATATGTTAATTGGCCTCGGAGGCTTTTATATATTACTGTGAATGAAATAAATAAATAAAATAAATACGGGAAACTAAATTTCTTTTTTTTTACTTTTCTGTGCTTCATGTGATAATTTTTAAATTTTCTATAATACTGAACTTAGAAACATAATATTATAGGTGTAGGGTCCTGAGTGAGTGATAACCTTTAAGATAAAAAGTGCTGGTATTATACTTCATCTGGAATTTTTTGAATTTTCGTTAATATTCGACCTATAAAGATAAAATTATACATTAAACTGAGTGAATAAGAACATGTAAGGGGAGCTTTTTGGAACTTTTTCGTTTAACAGCTGGTACTTTGATAAATTTTTGATACTTTTTTGTTTTCAATTGGTATTTTTTATACTGAACTTACAAAATTAAATTAACTCACGTAGAAGATAAAATAAGAACCGGAGGTTGGTCCCTCGCCAAAGCGATCCACTTTGAAGGAAAACATAAATGCTCGAAACAAATAAATTCATATATACTTAGATGAATAATGTTTTCTTCATATTTACAAAAAAATTTATGGTCGAATTTTGACCATTAGGCGAACACTAGTAAAAATAAATACGTAATATCAAGGAGAATTTATTACAGGTGGTCTTAAAAGCCCTGCTGATATTAGCTAAAATCACTGTTGGATGTCAAAATTTTGTTTATTCTCTTTTATTTTCTTTGTTTCTGTTTTGTTTTATTTCTGTTTTGACATTGTGCAATGATTTTACAAAAACAAATTGCTTGTGGTTTTTGTACGAGTTGTACTTGTTGTAGTACCGAGATTACTTGGGATGAATTCGCCTTGCGTAATATTGTTCTGGGCAAAATTTGCAATCGGTTTTTTTTAATGTATGTGGAAGCAAAAAAAATTGGTGCTCTATTATGAACACCAGTGAAAATGTTGCTGCCTATTGTGAACGAAGCTTTAAAAGTATATAGAAAAATATAAATCAGTCCATAGATTGCTTTTGCAAACAATTTGAAAATACGTCAGTTGAAGCAAAAATTATAAACCTTCGGTATTTGTCAATTTTGACAGACATGTGCAATTATATGTGGAGTTTACATGTGACAAAGCCGCTGAAAAATACATGTCGTGTTCGTTCATTAATTTTGTAATTGATTTAAGTTTTTAAGGAATTGATAAGACTAATGGAGAAAGCGGTATGTTGAAACATAAATATTTTCCATTTAAAAAAATAAGAATACGATGAATTTTTCAGAAAGTTCTATCTCTCTCAGTTGTTTGATTGAAGAAGAGATAAGTGTTCATACGGCTCATGTCTTATTGACAAGATTGCTACTTTATTGGCGAGAGGGACAAGGGGAAAAGAAACGAGTACACAGATGCATGTACTGTCTTTACGTTTTGCTTTCTTATTCGTTGTTTAATTTTGTTTTTGTTTTCAATATTAAATAAAACAAAATAAAAAACCTGTCGTCAACATGACATGATTCATTTGAACGCCAGTTCATGTTCAAAGAAGAAAAAGGAAGAATATTGCCAATAAGACATGAGCCGTCTGAACTCAGACATAGGGAAGGATTTGATAGAAGAAGAGATTACAATGTATTCATTGTTTAGTTTAGAGTTGATTTTACGAGTACTTTTCTATCATTTCCCTGCGGGAAATTTGTGCCAATCGGTCCAACAGACTGGTCCTGGGAGTTGTGAAAATAGAACAGGTTCAACAAGAAAGATGAGTTCAGTGAAAGGAGAACTAATCATGTTACTGGTTTATGAAGAACAAAAAGGTAGAAAAAGTAGTGAATTACAGGACAGTCTTCACCGGTGGTGTGATAATTTTTTTTGGGACTTTCTAAAATTTGGCTCTTGAATTTAATTCTAGGACTTGTTTTATTGAAATAATACTACATCGTATTGAAATAATACTACAATGTAGTAACTGTCACTAAACACGTCCATTGAGAATAGATTTGTGACTGGTCAAATGGTGTCAATTGACCCCCTCCAATGACAACCCCATGTAAAAGTGATAGGTCTTATTCATAGAAAGTGTTTAAACTAGAACCGGTCTCTACCACCAAAGACCTATCACGGGACTACTTTGGTGTCAGTTCGCTTCCCTCTAGCGTTTGTTCAATATGGCAAGGCCATGAAATTTTGCGCATATTTTATACCTTTTAACTGATAACACTGGTCGGCAAAAAAGAAGAAAAGTCGGGAGCAAGAACTTTATTAAGTGATTTTAATTAACTTTTGCGTGCTGTATCCAAATGAGTTTTCACTTTTTTTTTATCACGTCTAGTTTTTTATGGGCAGCAATAATATTTCGCCCAAAAAAAGGCGATTATGCTTATAAATTTCATGATGATTTGAACAGGATTTGTCTGAATTGGATCTAAACGCGTTAGGAAAACACTGAAAACGGTTTTGAGTTTAGCATCTTAAAAATCTTCAAACTCTATTTATTTTTATTTAAAACATTTTTTAACAGTGTAATCTTGCCACCGGACAATTTTGCATCGTTTGTGCGAAATAATTGTGTATTTAGTTGTTGCTGCAATTTTGCTTTTCGCAAGATTGCAACTTTTGACGCGAATATCTTTATTAATTAATGTCTCTTTTTTGTTGTTTAAGTGCGTATTTTTGTGTTCAAAATAAATACACTTTAATTTTAGTAAAATTTTAAATATAACAGAGTTGTATTCCAGTTTTAATTTGTAATTTGAATTCCAAAAGCTCCAAAATAGTGCGGTTTGGCTCAAAATTATATTTGAACCAAGAAGTTGTTCTTAGTTTTTTATAACAGACAGTCCCATATATTCATAAAAAATATTTTTATTCATAACAAGTTTATTTAACAAATTTTCATAGGAAATCTGTTCAATAAACTTTTCATAAATCGAAATAAACAATTTTGAGTCGTTTAGTTTACCTCTGTTCAATTTATGATTCAAAAAGTGTGGGAAAGGTCATGACTCTCTCCTTTGATCCACAAAGGAAAGTTCGATTGGGATGAAGGGGTACTTCCACACATACTTTTGAAATTAAATTTATTCTCGAAAAACTAGCGTCCAGGATATAAAAATCAGATACGTGGCTTCTGTGACTTCTAGGAAAAGGCATATTTTGGTTTTATATACATTCGAACCGAAAACTCAGAAGGTTAAATAAATAGACATTTGCTGTGTATTGATAGCCATTCTATTTGTAACAAATTTGATTAATTTTACACTTATCCTCCTTAAGATATAAAGAATTTAAAAGATTTTGTTATTCGTGCTTAATTTCCAATTTTTATTATTTTTTTATTTTTTATTATTATCCAACACTCAGGGGATGCCCCCTACTAATGCAATGCATTGTGTTTGAATTAGAAAAATAGGTTATGGGGAGAAGGAAAGAGGGAGTAGTGTTTGTGGACATTTAATTTGAACTTTTCCAAATTGTATCCGACTGGGAAGACTTCTGCCGGGAGTCCATTCCACATACGGCTAGTTCGACCAAGAAACGAATTTTCTCTGTAATGCGTTGTGCGATGCATTGGACAGTCGCCAACAAAAAGAAAGGCGAGTACTACGGGCATGCACCCGCGTCTCAGGGATGAGTTCGCCCATCTCAGCTGAACATCTTCCGTGGTAATATCGATAGAACAATGCCACACAACCCACATTCCGACGATGCTCCAAAGAGTCAATAGAGCTGGATACCCTACTGTCATTGATGAGCTTCAACGCACTCCTTTGCACCCGATCCAGAAGCTTCAAGATAGACCTTGAAGCACCTGCCCACCAGGAGTTGTATTCCATTTTCGGTTGGATATAGGCGATATAAATAGCGAAGAGATCAGACGGAGTGAAGTAGTTCTTGCGCCGTTTTAAGAAACCAAGACACTTGAATGCTTCTTTTGACACTTGAAAGACATGTTGGTTCCAACGAACATCACATTGAATTTTCATGCCCAGAACATCAAGAGTGTCTGATTCTTCAATAGTTATACCTCCCATGGATACAGATGACGCTGACTCCACAAGACGTCTGTGGGTCAACATGCAACATTGAGTCTAACGAGCATTAAAATCGACCCTATTCGCAAGACCCCACTCGGAGATGGTCGTTAGGTCAAGATTGAGTGTGTCATTCATATTCCGTCTCATAGCTTCCACCTCAGTAAGGCTTGGTCTATGATCAAAGGAAAATGAATGACGAATGCTGCTGTCATCTGCGAAAGAATAGATAGGATTGGAAGTTAGACAAAGGAGGTCGTTAAGAAAAATAAGAAAAATTGTAGGAGAAAGAACGGAGCCCTGCTATTGTTACAAGTAGAACTGTTGCTTGTAATTCTTATACGTTTAACAGTTTTATTTCGTTTAATTTCTTTAGTTTTTCCTGACGATCTGGCCTAAGCAACCAGTGAAATGCGCATAGGAATAGCTTATCCCATCCACAGTAAATTTCAGTGTTTTTATCAATAATAAAAATTAGGAATTAAGCACGAATAACAGAATCTTTTAAATTAAAATTTTGTATTCCCAAAAATTATTTTGATAAGATATAAAGAATTTTATTTTGTGCCACGCCCACTTATCTAATCCCGCCCACTTTGTTTACTGATTTTGCGTATTGGTAGCTAAGCTTTTTGTTCAAAACTTTTACACTTTAGCTGTTACTGTTCTCTAGATATACAGAAATATCTTGCCTTTTTTAACAGATGTATTGTGTATTGATTACCTACATAGCTATGCGATTTAGTTCTTAATTTTTTACCAATATTCATGTTTACTCAAATACAAACATCGCAATTAATATTTAATTAAGCTAATGTAACATTAATTTGAGTTAATTATTAGCAATTTCTTACAAATGATATAAAGCATATTCTTTCAGTGTATGCCATATTTTTCCTGCGCTCACATACATATGCAAAAGTGTAATTAACGGTTATTTTTAAACATACTGTGGCGCTTGTAAAATAAAATGACTTGCCAACAAAATGAGTAAAATTGTAAATGTTTATTTAATGTAATTAAAGTTTGATGACCACATACTTTAAACATTCATTTAAAAAACATAAACTAGCAGTTGGCTGTAAAGCCACAGAGGAACTATTTTAAAATATTAAACATTGACTACACTAATAAAGTATCTAAGTTTTAAGTATCCATAACAGTACAAATACATTCACTTGTAAAGAAATATGCAAAATTTTCATTAATTGCTGAATGTGAATTATTTAATGGTTGCTTTTTTCAACTATTAAATATTTTAGTGCCGATTTTTTTTTTAAATTTTGAATGTACATATAATGTAATAAATAAGAGTTCAAGGGGTATAATGTTACATTATATGCAAGCATAATTAAAAAAAAAATAAAATTTAATTGCATAATGTATGCTTTCTTTAATTTCTTTTAAACCATTTTAACGAATGAATTAATGATCTTTTTTATTAAGATAAATTTTACAAATTTTTGCAACAGCAAATATAATTTATTTAGCCAATTTATGCAATTTTTAAGTCTATAATTTTTGTTATCTTTAGTTTTTTTTTAATTGTTTTTTCTTTCTTTTTCATTTCAGGTGAGTTAAAACACAACATAAGCATCAATATAAAATAGTAAGTGGTTGCCTAAAAAATAGTTGATATTTACAGTTTAAGATAATAATAATAATTCGTTAGAAATTTGTATATTTTTTTTTTTGAAATGGAAAAAAATCATAAATTTTTCAAATGAATTTTTTTTTAATGGAATATAAGTCTAGATGTATAATTTCATTTTAATATTCAAAAATATGTATTTCAATGATCATTAATGCAATAATTTTTACCAAATCCTACCCCACTGCTGATTTCTTAATGTGATACGTGAATTTAGTATTATTTTAAGTGATTTTTGTGCTTAAAATAGCACTTACAGCAGACTTATCAAAATATTAATTTCGTTAAAAAAAGTTAATATTCATTAGCTAAGAAATTAGTTTAAGAAATGCAATTCATAAAAATATACAGTAGTTTTGACTTAGCTGCACAATCTCCTTTGCACGATTTTTTTGTGCAGGTAAATCAAAAATGCAGTTATCTTAAATTGTGGTTACCTGTACACAAAAGCAGCTAAAGTAAAGTGTTTGATTTAAAAGTAGAATAAAAAAATTATTTTATCGATACATAAATTTATATTTTATTAAAATTAAATTTCAACCCAGCTAGCAATCGTCTAGGAGTCCACTGGGAATCTCACAAAGAGTGTTTTTGTTCATCGACGAGGTCATTTTTTAATTGTAGACAATTCCTCGAACGGGAAAAACTGTTACACGTGCTGATTCCTTTGCGAGATTCTTCCATAACGCAGCAAAAAACGCTTATATTAATCGTAAAGGGAATCGTTTATGATGTATGTAGAAATTATCTAACGAGTCTTTCAAAAAGCATGCCAAGAGTCGTATGAGACTCATGTAGGTATTATTTTACAACTCGTGAAATGCTCAGCCGTATGACTGAGCTACCAAAATAAGGGCATCAACCGTATTTTTCATTCCAAAACTTCTAATTTTCATACAATTTCTATAAAACAAACCTTAAGGTCGCGAAATCAACACCATCCTGTCGGAAAAGCCTTTTTTAAAAATCCTTAGGCCGGTTTGTTTTAATAAAATTGTATTGGCAATAGCATTTTCATACTTCACAAAGAACATAAAAATTTATGGAAAAAACAAAATATTTGCGATTAATATTTTTATAAACAACTTAAATTGGATATTTATGTGGAAAAGTGGTCACCATATTTTTTTATGTGTGCTGCTAACTTTGATGTTTTGTATGAAAATATGAAAAATGTGCAGGTATACAAAATGCACGTAAAAAAGGATTTTGAAGAATAATTCCAGAAAATATGTATTTTGGGCAGTTAAGTCAAAGTGCAGCTAACTTTGATTTTTTGTATGAAAATAATTTTAAAATGCCAAAAATTTTGTGCATTTATCTTAAATGTGCAGGTTTAGAAAGTGCACTTAAAAAAGGAATTTGTATGGAATTATAAAGAATAATTCCAAAAATTATCAATTTTGTGCAGTTAAGTCAAAAGTGCACGTCAACAAAAGGCAGTTAAGTCAAAACTACTGTAATTTGTTTTGTTAAAATAAATAAAATATAATAATTGATATTTATTCTTATTTGACACAGAACATATAGCGAATAATTATAGGAATTTAGTTATTAAGGGATAGAAGATTAGATATAATAATATAAATATAGGTACCTATCGCAGCCTTGGAACAAGAGGGTTCAATTTGTTACATGAAAACTAGGACCTTCTTGTCCTTAGGTCACGACATACATATTATTTTGTAACATTGAAAATAAGTTTAATTATGTATGTAAGATAAGATAAAAATAAGTTTAGTTTTTAAAAAAATTTTTATTTTATAGGAATTTTCATTATCCAAAACATTTTTTTATTATTGTAAATATGGTTTTCGAATTACGTTTATAGAAAGAAAATTTTTTCAGTTTATATGAATTGTTATACTTTAGTTAAATTTTTATTTTTTGTTATAATGGTTTTTGAAAAATTTTTTATGACAAATAGGTTTTTGAATTTAATTTCTGACAAAAATTTTTTCATAATTTTGTTATCGTTTTTTGTTATTATTAAAATTTGTTAATTTCCTGACGATGCCTAACCAAAGGTTAGCGAAATATTGAAGAAAATAAATATATTTTTTTATAAAAAAAGACCTCAAGCTTAAATAATTAAAAGTAATTATTAAAATATAAGAATAAAATACTACTGGTGAAATTATAGCGTGCGTTATGTAGCGTGCGTCACAAAGGGTTCACGGCTTTTGTCAAAAAATCACAACATTTGTTGGCTGCGAATAAGTGCGTTTAGAATTCTCTTATAGTCATCTTTCTTTTAGGAATTAGATTTTGTATACCTTATCATGCCAAATTCGCTAAATATTAGGAAAACGCACTTCAACCTTTGAAGTTACAGCGACATGATTTTCAATTTTCGTTTTTTTTAATAAATGACTTTATTGGCAACACTTGCATCATCTCCTAAAATATCATGGTCACATAATGTACCGTTACGATTTTATAGCAAAAACAAATTTAGTGTGGGCATCAAATTTCATACAAAATTAATATGAAATAAAACAAAAAAAGCTCTCTCCTGTAAAATTTGATTTTTGGCGCTTACATTATTTTCGCTGTTAGGGGTCGATATTAATGTCTCTAAATACTATAAATAAGTTGAAGCTATCTTTTTTGAAAGACCAAAAAATTTTTATATTTCGATCTGAAAACGCGTGCGATTGTAGCGTTCGTCACGCAGGATTTGCCCATATTTTAATTTAAGCACAAAGAAGTGTTTGAAAATAAACAGAACATTATTCAGTGTACGGCTCACACACCCAGAAACGATGACTATTTTTTAGTATTTGTATTTTAGAACACAGCCCTTAATACCGTTAAACTCATTACATTTGTAAACAATTAAGAATCTTTTTAATACCGTTGATTTATGTATGTATGTAACGAACATTATATAGAGTTCTGTTCTTCGTTATAAAACAGAACAGTTGTTGTGGTTCTGTAGAGATACATTATATTTTAATGTTCTAAAGTGTTTCTTTTTTACATTGATAAAGGACAGAGCAAAACAAAACATTTTTGCAACGACCACAACATTAACAACTTGTGTATGTATGTATTGTGTACATGTTTTGTTTGTCTAAAATGTTTTTGCTGGCTTTTTGGTTTTTTGTTTTTTAAAAAAAATTTTGGGTTTCTTTACCAGCTAAGAGGGTGTTTGGCACAACTGAAACCACGAACATTTTTATGCTGAACCAAACACAACGCAGTTTGTGGTTTAAAAAAAGTACAGTATTATTTATGTGTTCGAAGATCACAAACAGAGAATCTATTTATACACTTAACCGAAGGTAAAAGGGTATATACAACTTTTGTATTCCTTTCGTAACTTCTTAAATATTCCTTATGAGAAGAGAAGTGCAAACCCGGTTGACCGTCTGTCCGTCTGTACATGTGTATGTTGCAATGGATTTTTCAAAGACCCCAAAAATGGTGAGGACTAAATTATTATATATTTATATCATATATACTCAGTTAAAGTTTGCTAATTAAATTCAGCAGGATCGGTCAATAAATTACTCACATATGCACAAAAAACCACGACTACCTCTAATTTAACCCATAAATCCCTCTTTATTGTTGTTTTTTTCATTATTTTTCCGTATATCTGGAGAACGGTAAGCGCCAAAGCTTTCAAATTAGGTACAAGCATTTTGGTTATCAGTACCCAACCTTGAAATAATGGGTGCGATTGGAGAAGTAGGCGTGGCACTTCCCATACAAAGACATTAAAAATTTCTGTATGTCTGGATAACGAAAAGAGCTAAAGTTTCCAAATAAGATACAAACATCTCGGTTATCAATACACAGCATCCCCCAAAATGTGGGCGGGATTGGGAAGTGGGCGTGTCACTTTTCATACAAAGACATAGATTTTTGAATATCTCGAGAAAGGCAAGAGCCATAGCTTACAAATTAGGTGCAATCATCTTAGGTTATCAAAACACAACCTCCGACAAAATGACGGCGGGATTGGAGAAGTGGACGTGGTAGCAAATAGATTTATTTACATCAAAAGAACGGTGCTTATTAGGGTATATAAGATTCGACATAGCCGAATATAGCACTTGACTTGTTTTTTTTTTAACTTGTTATGTATTCGATTACTTAATGCATGCATATCTGTATGTCTTATTGCGAAGCACATAAATACGCGCTAATTTTTAAAAAGGTTCCATTAGTACTTCGCAAAATAAGAACAATTTTAATTGGGTAGTTCCTAGTTTAGCCATAAATTGTTCAAAAATCAAATCTTTTTCGCAATTTTTTCCTCTTCTATGGGTATGCGAAAATGTATCGAAATCGATTTTTTTTTAATTTTTGCTTGATACAATTTCTTATTTGCAACAGCAGGTTAATTTTATCTATTTCCACAATCCGGCAAGTAGATTTCGTACAAAATTAATTCCTGGTTAGAAGTATTCCTTAACCAAAAATAATAAATTTCTTTTTTTTTTTTTTAGACCACTCTTTAGGTATTAAGGCCTTTAGTTCAGGTGGGAGAGGGATTCACACAGTGGAAATTCAGTCGGAGAAACCTCCCAATTTAATTTAGGATTTTCGAATACCAGTGATCAGCTAGCTTAGGGGTGGTCATGAACTACATTACCCAACTCACCGCCCTTGTCTTCAACCATTGCAGCCTTATTTTGCTATTAAACAAAACTTTTATAACAAATCCATACATTATTCTCGTCTAGACTTTAGACAACAAAATGTCACAATATTTTTCATTTGTTTCATTTGCGAAAAAAAAAAAAATAATAAAATAAAATGTATAAAATTAATACACTCTATACGAATGAAATTCACAATAAGCTCATAATCTAGATATGAACAAAATACTGGAAAATAGTTTGAATATACAGAAAAAAACAATCATAAAACCTGATGACATGCAGTCGTCAATAATCAATGAAGCCTTCATTCTGCGACTATGAATCAAAGAAATAATAGATACTCATCAGTCATGTATGAGTATGAGAAGAAGTTTTTGTGTCATGTTTTTTTTCGTTCTCGTATTGAGTTCTAAAACAAAGATCTATTAATGAGAATGAATTGAATGAAATATAAAAACAAAAAGACGGCTTGAATTTTGTAATCAATGCAACTTTTTTCAATTCCGATTTTTTTAAAGCATAAAAAGAAAATAATACTTTAAAGAGTTATATAAACAATATTATATAATTTTGTTTATATATTTTTTATTATAAAAGAATTGAGCATCATTGTTTTTCATTTTAAGCTTTTTTGTTTTAATTTTTTCGTTATACACTTTTTTTTAACGCTAAAAGAAAAAAAAAAGTTCTGTGTGTTTTTGAAATACAAAGAAATTAGAACACACATCCGTCACGTTCTTAATGGAAAAATAAAATTATTTTATATTAAAAAAAATAAAGATTTATATACTTTTACTTTGGATGATAATACAAAAGTTCTTTGTGAAAACGGATTTTTTTTTTCTGGCTAAACAGTGGAATCTCATATGATCATCGGTACGCGACCACTAAAATATGTATGTCAGAGCAATGGGATTGTACTCTCAAAAGAACTCAATGCTGTTCTTATAGAGCGATTCCTAGACAAGGCAGCAGGAACCGTAGAAAGGGGGCGTCCACTTAAGGAAGGTGCCCATTAATGGAGATTCCATTGTGTTTTGATTCCTGGTAGCTGTTTTTAATGAGTTTTTTTTAGTTAAAAATATTCTAGTTCCTAAGAATTTAAATTATTTCCTACTGCTTTTCTAAAGGAATTTTATTAACAGCCATTTATTGTAATATAATTGTAAATTAATTCCTGGAATTAAATTTTACTAGAAGTTTGAATTGTTTTCTTGGCTTATTATTTAAAAAATAGTCTTTAAATTGTTAATAACTTCCGTTGGAATTAAATTTTTTTATTTTTTTTGTAAATAACTAACTATTTAATGAATGTTATGAATCATGTTTGATTGCTGTTAATTGTTGTTAATGGAAGCAATTATTTGAAATATTTAACGAAATTTTTGTAGATAAATATAAAATGTTCTTAGATTACACCGAATAAAATTAAAAGCTTAACACAGTAAAAAATAAACAAACAAAATTAAACAAGTAGTCCAATCCGTACATATAATTAAACTTTGCCTCTAATAGATGTCCTCCCGGAACAAGATTTTGTTTGAAAAGAGCCTCTTAAAGGAGGACCGGGGACTTAAACATGTATGCTTTGATGGTTTTTTTTAGAACTTACTTGTTCATCGATTTCGAACGAAGACTTCGTTCGCTTAACTTTAATGTAAAACAAAAACAATGTTTTATAATTTTTTTTTTGTTAAATGTAAGTTATGCGAACGAAATCTTCGTTCGGAAAAAGATGAACAGGCAGTTAATTTAAATAACTACATCATTTAAATTGCATAGTCAAATAAATACTTTTTTATATTATCAAAAGTAAGCCTTTGTCTGTTAAAAAGCTTTTTTACATGGAAAATGATCTCTCAACGTCAACCGAAGTTGAGGCATACTTCAAGGATGCCAATACATTAGAAGAATATTAATTTTCTAATTTAGATCCCATATTAGATTCTAGATCAAAAATATTTGAAATATGTTTTATTTTTTGAAATCCTCCATTTTTATTTGCAACAGTTTTTGGATTTTTTTTTTAATTTGTCGGGCTATTTTCCATTCACATGTTAATGTTACTTTCTGCCATATCAATTAATTTGAGTTGACTATTAAGTGAACTAAATCCTGTATGAAACCAATAAATCAATATTATCGAATTGGCTTCTGATTTCCTCTGCAACTCGGTGTAACCCATGTGCCAATCAAGTAGCATGTAATAGTTTTCGATAAATTGTTTTAGGACAATTGGCAGCCTTAACCATGTAAGGTGCTGCATCGGTTAAAAATTTAAGGATCTTTTGTCGAAATCTTGTATTTTAAGCAGAGCTCAAAAAAATAAATAAATTAATTGATTTAAAAAAAATTTTTTGAAGGGTTTTTTTATACAATTTGTAAATTTGTTGAAGAACTTTTTTTTATAATATGGAAATTCAAAAAAATATATTACTCAAAAATGTTAAAATATGCAAAAATATGCATTTAAAACCAAAATATGGAAAAATATGCATTTTCACCAAAATATGCAACAATATGCAAAAACAAATCGATGCCATTTTAACGCAAATTTAATGATTCGGACAGATAATTGGTCTTCATCGGTTTTAGACTATCGACAAAAAACATGCATTTGCATGGAAATCGCATCCCTACTAATGAGTATTGACAGTATTATATTTTACCTACCGAAATGAGAATTTCACCGCTGTAGGTACAACAAAGGCATCACGTCGAATTTCTTTAAATACAAATAAATATTGGTGGAGTATTTTCTCCGCAGTTGGCTATATAGATTTTCCAGATCCACCTTCTGCAACCCTAGGCGTTTGCAATCGTGTTGAGCTTAGTGCAAACATTAGACTAAAGTTGGTGAAAATAACCCTCGATTGTGCACTGCCAGTCATAAACGCCAAGGAAACAGTGTCATCGGTTATGATAAAGAAACGCGAGTTATGATTCTTTCTCTGATATCTCGGATACTTACACCATTTCGTTTACAACCCACGGCGATTGAATAAAACTGCTGATTGAATAGACCTATCGCAAAACACCGAATCACTTAATAAGGGATTCAGCTTTAGTATATTCGACCAGAAACATACCATTTAAGATAGTGGCTCAAACGTAACAGTTAACCCTATGATATTTGATAGCTACTTCTTAGGGAAAACAAATTGTATCAGATGAATTGAGGTACTTCTTTGGCCAGCATGGTCTTCATAAGTGATCGCACTTAAAGCTCTTGACAAAATGCAGATCAGAACGATTAAGGTTAGGTTAGTTTAAATGGGCAGCCGACACGAGGACAGATCACTTGGGTCTTTATACTACTAGACATATCGTCCAAACATTGCAATTCCGGTCTCCCAAAATATCTTACCTAATATCCCCGAGACCAGGCCATTGAGTCATTATAATCCAGACTCATTCTCCCCGCATGAGTCCCTATCACCCAGTGAACCGTTATGACCGATATCACTGTCCTTATCATGCCGCTACCAAAACCAAGTAGCACGCGCAATCTCCCCGCATCTTAGCCAGGCTATAGATTCCTGGCGATCAACGATAATTTTCAAAATTGTTTTTGGTGCAGGAACCAGTGATTTTGGATATAAACGGTTTTAAAATCAATTTCTTGTTGTTAGGCTTTTTAGTCTGGACCTTCAATGTAAATAAAACATAAGTTTTATTGCAGTTTTTCCAACGTTTCGTAGAGCATTTTTCTACTTAAAAAAATATTTGATTTTATTCTGAAAATTTTTGAAAAATGAAAACAATTAACAAAAATACATTCCAAACACATCCTATTCAATATCACTTTTTTTATTACTGAGCTACCTAAATAAGAGCGGTAAGCGTCTGTTTCATGTCAAAACTTTTCATTTTCACACAGTTTATACGAAACAAACCTTTAGAACGCGAATTTAACACCACCCGGCTGGAAAATCTGATTTTATAGATCGCTTGGTCGTTTTATTTTATTGAAAATGTATTGGAATTAGAATTTTAATGTTTAAAAAAACGCTTGTCGCTCTAGTTTGGGTAGCTCAATTATTTGGAAGATATTTTTTATTGATTTTCAGAATAAAATCAAATATTTTAAATTTGTAATATAAACGAAAAATTTACGCGTTAGGCTCCATCCTAACAAGCTTAACAATAACTTAAGTAAGAACATAAGCGGGTTTTGTTTAAATAATTTTAAACTTCAAGCCAAAATTGAAATTCAAAATTTCCTTTGTTTAATTTGCCATTTTTATTCGGTTTTGTGATTTGCTTTTGTTTTTTTTTTGTTGGTACACTCAGACAGCCATTAACAAATCCGCCACACTTTTTATGTCACTTTCGCGTTAACTACATTAACTCTAACTAAAAAAAAAAAAAATCAGTTAAGATAAACTCAATTGAGAAATAAAACAGTTTGCATAAATTCCCCATATTTTTATTTATTTATCGAAAATATAATATAAATACATATCGCACTGGTTCCTCTAACGAGATTCATCTCAAAATTTTTCGCTTTTTGCAAGAAATCGATGTACAGTGGTCATATCTACGCACTGTACAAATCTTATATCAATTTCTTTAGTATTTTGCCACAAAAAATACAATTGTATCCCTCTTTGTAGTGTAAGAGTACATATAAAAATAAAACAGTTTTTTGCCTCCACTAAAAACTTATACATTTTGACCCCCTTTAGAGGAACCAGTGCGATATGTATTTATGAACTTAGTCATTCACAAATTTTTCTCATTCATCTCTATTTCTCGCTAGAATTCTTAGTTCGTTAAACGAATTGGTCATTTCTGTCTGTACCGTTCTTCTCCATGTGGCGCTAGGGCGACCTAGGCTTCCTGTTCCTTGCGAATTCCACTCGTATGCAGCGTGTGCAATTTTAGAAGACGGCTTTCTTAAAGTGTGTCCACTCCGTATTTTTGTTTCAGTATCTCCTTTCCGGCCGTTATTTGTTCAGTTATATAATACGCGGCGACCAGATCCCTCAAATGAGGCGTGAACATATATTTATAAATGTTTGAATTTTTGCTGTTATTGTGTTTGTTACATCCAGGTTTCACCGCCATGAGCAGCACTGACTTCACACAGGCATTAAATATACAGAGTTTTGTTTTCAAAACAAGGTTTAAGGCTGTTATTAAAAGTAAAGGCGATAATCCCACCCTTGTTTCACTCTACTTATGGATTGTAATTGTTCGCTTATGGCTCCGTCATGCTAGCCCCTCATACGATTTTCGTGCAATATCAACGATTTTGTTTTTTTTTTTTTGGGATTCCTCTGGCTCTCAGAGATTTCCAAACAAATTCGCTTTTAATAGCATTTAATGCTTTTTTTAAATCGATTATTGTCATTGTGGTGCATTAAGTTCGGCTGATTGTTCAATAAAGAGTCTGTTGATGTGGATTGGTGTTGATGTGGTCTAAGCATGACCTGTTTGGGAGGAATCCAAAATTCCCAATAGAAAACACCTTTTTTTATTACTTTTCATTAAAAGTATATTTAAAAATTTCATAATTTTAACATTGAATACATATCTGAAAAGTGAATAAAATTTACTAAAAAATAATGTATAATTTGCTTAACATATCTCCTCTGCGGCTCTATTCATTGGAGAAAAGAGTGGCATCTTATAAAGAAAATTACAGGTTTTTGGAACGCAATTACGCCCACGTTAATTCATTTAGCCGACACTGAATTGAGATCTTTTAGCACATTGCCTTTAAGTTTCACAATCTCTATGGACATTCATTCTGCTTTAAGATCTACAATCTTGTTAATTTTTTTGTTAATATATGCTTATTTTATGTATTTAAAAATGCATCTACAAAAATATTTTCATAAATCAATATTTTATAAATAAACACAACACCCGATATTTCTTATCAGTGCAACAAGGTGACCTCATTCCGACCTCCTTTTAAATCACGAAACAAAAATTAAGAAAATTTAACAAGAAATCCATGAAATCAACTGATAATGATATTGAAACTAAATCTGGAAAACCCTGACATTAAACAAGATTATAGAAAAAAGAAAAATCAATAAATTTTTTAATAATTAAAAACATAAATCCACAAAATGACAAATATTGCTTTAAACAACCAGGGTGGGTTTTTCGGTTAAAAGAGGAATAAATTATTTAGTTACAAGCAGCGGCGACTAACAAATTAACAATTTTATTTTAATTAAGAAATAAATAAAACCCAAAATAAAAAACTTAATCTTTTTTTCAAACAAAACAAGATAATAGACCCGCTTATTGAAATTTTGTTGTCAAATGACATGTCTACAAACAAACACTTATTATTGAAACCCCTTTTAATTTCTTTAAGAGCGAGATAAATCCTTTTATGTCACTAAGAATGACAAGAACTGTAGCACAAATTCAGTAAAAACTCTTTAATACAACTCTAATTTAAACATTTTACAAGTATCAAATTTCCTAATTCTTTTGAAAGGAGCAAAGAATTGCAGGGGTCTACAGGTTAAAGGCCTCGTTCGTCTCTATGACTTTTTCGTTTGTTAAGTGTAAAACATATTAAATAAGTAAATAATAAAGAAATACATAAATAAATAAGAAAAAGGCCACACATGCATTTGAGAAAGAGAAAAAAATACACAAATCTCTTGCTTACACCATGAACTATTTAGCTCTCAAAGACTGACTGACTCTTTATGAAGAAAACAAAAAATTTAAAATTAAAACAAAGTAGAGACTGTCAAACGCCTGTTCCGACAGACTGACATACAGACAAACATATGTATGCAGATAGGCCAGACAAACAGTTGGTATTATTTTAGACAATTAGCTTGTGAAAAGGTGCGGTTTACCGCCACCACTTTTATATTTGTTCCATGCAATCATACATACATACACTCGCAGGTACTTGCACACAGATACTTTCTTTCATTTGTACAACATGCACATTTATTTAGACTGATGTGGTAGATATGTACTTACTTTTTCGTTATTTTGTATTCTTTGCTTTTGTTTTTAAATTCATACTCACTCCTTGTAGTTTATAGATAATGTTCACTTCTTTTAATTAATGCAAGTGGGGGAAGGAGTTGTTGGCTATTTAATGCCTTTTGCCAAACAATTTACTTTAACTACACTCTGAATATTTCTTTCTAAGTTTTAGGTATTAAAGTGGTTTTTAGGTAAGTTACAGGCCGGTTTCAAAGAATGTCTGAAATAGTATTTCTACTCTGAAATATTTGTTTTTTTACTATTCATCTCTGGTATAAAAAGTTAAATACATACGAGGGCGGGCAAATAAGTCCGTGACTTTTTAAATGAAATACAGGCTTTTTGGTAAAAATCTTCTTTAAGTTCTCTACATTTTGTTTAAGTTTGTCAGGTTATTAAAATGGGAATTTGATTCTATCGTTGGAGTAAAATTTCTATATGCCGAGCCGTTTCTTAAGGTTTGAAAACAAGAAATATTCACTTGGAGCAAAATCAAAATAATAACATTTAATATTTTTTTTTAAATTGTAAAATCCTTTTTTTAGCCGCAATGGATGCAAGATTTTTTTTGTAAAAAAGCATTTTACAAAAAAAATTCTGCCTCCCCATAGATTTCATCCTAGCTACGCCCATGTATTCGTGTATTGCCATCGGGAGTATAAATGCCTGCAAAGTTTTATCCATTTGCATTGAGTAGAAGAAAGTCAAAAAAGCATTTTACCAAAAAAAAATTTTGCCACCCCTAGATTTTATGCTGGCTACGCCCATGTATTAGTGTATTGTCATTGGGAATATGTATGCCTGCAAAGTTTCATCCATTTGCATTAACGTTACCAGATTTAATTTCCGAAGTGAAGCTAAATAAAAGCATTTAAAAATAGCGAAGTTGGGGAGAGCAATTCGTAGCCTCATTCACCTTCACTTTGTTCCATTTTCTCCCCAAATCATGATGTAGTTTGCTATCAATGGCTTTCAAATACTTAAGTATAGGAATCAACAGATGGCTATTTTCCAGAACATTGTTGCCCTTCCTGCTAAGTAGCAGGATATTCAAAAAATCACTGACTTTTTGGTATAATAATTGTTATAATTTTTGTTATTATTTTGTTATTTTCTGGATCCTTGTGAGTATCGGAGTAAATTTAACAATTTAATTAATTTAACTGTGTATGTGTTTTCCAAACATACCAGATTATAATTCAGAATCATATCAAATAATTTCGAAAATAAACTTTTATCAGAAATTAGTAGTGTCCGACCGAACGCACTTTCTTGAAGCCGAATTTTATTGCTTTTATGCTATGAAGGTTATTTCTTGGGTGTGAATAAAGTTGGCCAACAGCACTTAATAACTGAAAGGTTATTTCTGGTCACGGCCTTCAGATTTATAAATGGACAGCATTTCCATAATCGAAATATATCTGTATTTCTTTATTTATCCGAGCAAAAGTAACTTAGACCTTTAGCCCCTTGTAGTAAAACAGGCCAGAGTCTCTGGCGGGAATCGAACCCTCAACCACCGCACTGATAGACTAGCTTGCTACCAATTATACTACCGGGGAACTCTTCTTTCTTTCTTTACTCACATGATCACAACTAGGGATGGGATTTCCATGCAAATGCATGTTTCTGTCGCTGGTCTAAGACAGAGAACGGCTTTGTGCAATTGTAAAAAAATCGCATTAAATGAACAGCAACAAATACACTCACTTTCGGTCATACAATCAAACTTGCGCAACCGCAAATATTCGCTACTGGTTTGCAGTCATTCAAATAATGCACATCGTGCTTTGTTATTTATACAATCGTTAGCTTCGTTTTTTAATAAAGATGTTTGTGTGTTCGGTGCGACAATGATTATTTTGGTAAAGAAAAAGAAAAAATACAAACAAAAAAGCCAGAAATGAAGCAATCATTGCTCATGTATTCATTCAGCATTAACTATGTAGTACAAGTAAAAAAAATAATTGAAATGAAACTAAACGCACATATGTAGGTACATACATACAAATATTTTCCATAGAAACAGACTTTTTTCATCTTAAAAAGTACAGTAGTTCTGTATGTAGGTACAATGTATTCTTGTTATTGTTGTTAATTTTAACAAAGCGTCTCATCGAGTGGTTTATTGTTGTTAATGTAAACAAAGCATCTTATCGAGTGGACAATGACTACTTGAATGCAAAAGTATAACAATTTGTTCCTTTTGAATTTACACAGTTGTGTTATATTGTGTGCGCCACAAAAATGCAAACAAAGCACTTCCAATAAAAAACGAATACACACAAAAATCAAATGTGTACGAAACGTTGAACTTTGTTTTGCAAGCAAAGAGTGAATGTAAATTTGAGCGTATGAATAAATCAAGAAAAATAGTGATTTTGCAGTTCTCTGGTCTAAGAACGATGTCGATCAATTATCTTTCCGAATTATTAAATTTGCGTTAAAATTTTGGTGAAAACTCATATTTTTGCAGATTTAGGTTTTAAATTCATATTTTTGCATATTTTGACATTTCCGAGTGTTTTTTTTTAATTTCCATTTTATAAAAAAGTTCTAAAAAAAATTTAAATACACAAAAAAAAAACCTTCCAAAAAAAGTCTCAAGATCAATAAATAAATGTATTGCTTGGTTCACCTTTCACCTCAGCCAGTAGCAACAAGATGGGATTCTGGATAGATGCTTCAGAATTCTATTCAAAAAACTTTGAGTAATTTAAGAATTTTACTCCAAATTTTTAATATTTTTAATTAGGCTTAAGTTCATGAAATTTAATTTTCATTAAATTATTTTTATGAAGAAAGGAATTTTACAACATGAAAATTAATTAAAATTGTTATTGATTATCTTTCATTCTTGACGTAGCCGGGGCTCGAACCCTGGCCGGCAGGTTACCATGACATGTTTCGATCGCAACCACTCGATCTCCTCAGATGGATTTGCCGTCTTACAAGCGCAGCCATCGACGACTGCTGACGTCAATAAACAAACATCAATCCTTAAACCAAATTGTATTTTAACATTTGGTAGATCGAAATTTGCTTTCCTGAATGATTATCCATTTTAATTGATTTTACATGTTTTTTCCTTACTTCTGTTTTTTCGTACTTTTGTCAAGAATTTTTCTTGAAGTCCAAGTACATTTTTTTGTTCTTTCATCTTGTCTTTCTCTTTTCTGTACTTGGACTTCAAGAAAAATTCTTGACAAAAGTACGAAAAAACAGAAGTAAGGAAAAAACATGTAAAATCAATTAAAATCGATAATCATTCAGGAAAGCAAATTTCGATCTACCAAATGTTAAAATACAATTTGGTTTAAGGATTGATGTTTGTTTATTGACGTCAGCAGTCGTCGATGGCTGCGAGTGTAAGACGGCAAATCCATCTGAGGAGATCGAGTGGTTGCGATCGAAACATGTCATGGTAACCTGCCGGCCAGGGTTCGAGCCCCGGCCACGTCAAGAATGAAAGATTATCAATAACAATTTTAATTAATTTTCATGTTGTAAAATTCCTTTCTTCATAAAAATAATTTAATGAAAATTAAATTTCATGAACTTAAGCCTAATTAAAAATATTAAAAATTTGGATTAAAAACCATAAATAGTTCAACAAAATAACCACAATACTAATTATTGTAATTTAAGAATGTTAGAAGAGCTTGTTGATACCGATGATTATGCAATTTAAAAAGTAAAATAAATATTTAATTTAAATAAAATCAGAAGTCAATTAGCATTTGTATTTTCCAATTACGGATATATTGGTGAAACAAAAACTAATTAGGAGGGATGTAGTTCACTAAATACTCAAATCAAATTAATTGATATTGCAGAAAGTAAAATTGACAATGTGTTAGAATAGACCGACTGATTCGAAAAAAATCCAAGACGTTTGCAAAAAAAATTAAGGATTTCAAAAAATAAAATATGTAAATTTTTAAATATTTGTGATCTGATCTGGAATCAAAGTGGGATCGGAAAATACATTTTTTCATAATGCATTGGCATTCTTCAAGTACAAGACAAAGTTTTATTTTTAATAAAACAGTACTTATTTATTAAAACAAATAAAAATTTAAATTAGTTATATACATAAGTTATTTAAAGATAACAAAAAAAAAATTTATCAAAATATTTTTGTTTTTAGTAAAATTAAAAAAACGATTTTGTATGGAAATTATTTTGGTTTTTTAAAGCATATTTTTAAAGTGGATCATTTGAATTTTTAGTGCATATTTTAAGCGCATATTTTCGATTATTTTGTAAATAATAATGTAATTTCACAAAAAAAAGTTCGGTCGGATACTAGAAATAAGTCTTAATTTTAGAAAATCTGCTAAGAAAATATTGTTCATAGAAAACCATCAACAAAAACACCATCCGGGCAGCGCCAGGTACAAGCATCTAGTCAGGTAATAAAATTTGTTTCATGTTAGTTAATTTTCCTTAATGTGTTTTATACGATTTTCAAATTTCATTATTTTACAAAATCAATACCTTTTTAAAGACTTAGTAAGACCTTTAAAACCAAAAAATCTATTAAATTTATCTTAAACTTTGTTAGCTGCTCGTAATTTCTTTGAGTGTAGCTTACATATATGCTCTGTTAGATTATCTTTGATTAGTTTTCAACTTTTTTTTTCATAAATTAACTTTTTTAATGGGAAATTTATACAGTTAATGTGTGAAGTTTTTGAGCAATTTTAAGGGGGAAAATTCCACCCCACCAACCAATTTTGAATACAAATTCATTTCTAGTCTCTTTCTAGTTACAATTTATTCATCAAACCATTACTTTGTGCACTAAAATAAAATTGCAATTTTATTTATAAAGGAAAACTCTACTTAATTTTAGTTGTAGTTCTTTAGCTCTCTATCAGTTTGTTTTATTGCTTAATTCTCAAGATTTCCTGTAAATGTTGATTTACGAAACAGCCACTCAGTATTTCTCCCATAGACTCAAGTGTCAATTCGTTTCATTTAGTTATCTTTGTGTGTGCGTGTATGTTTTCTGAGAGTTTATTTTTAGAGAAATCATTATTCTCATCCCCAAATTGAATGTGTGATGTGATGATTGTATCCAAAAAGTTCATTTCATTTAAGCCAATTATTTTGGTAAAGTTCTTTTTTTTGGATTCTTGTGAGTTTTCGTTTAGAAAAACATGGAAAAACTCCATTAATTTATTTGAGGCAATAGAAAATGAAATGTCTTTGTCTCTTTTTTTTTTTTTTTTGTTTAGTTTTTCTTTATTATTTTTTTTAGACCTGAAAAAATATTATTCACACCTCCTTGTTAAGTTTCTATCATCGTGCCGCCATAAGCGCCTTAGAAAGAAATAAATATTTCTTTTATTTTTTGTGTAAATTTACAAGTGTAGAATAATTTCTTTAACATTTTCGTGGGACTTTTAGAAAGATTAATTGTTTAAGAAAGTTTTTAAATGCTTAAAATGTTATTTTGAAAAGTTTACACACAATTTTTTAAACTTTTTTTTTAAATACAGAAAAAATTAGTGATTAGTGCTTAATAATGAATTGTTGACAAACTTGACGTCATGTTGAACACAAATCCAATTAAGAGTACCAAAAGGCCCCGACTCCCGTGTGGTACCAAATAGGATCTGTGATGAGTTGCGATTTCAAGAGATCTGCAAATTTTAAACTCTGCCTAATTCCAGGTGAAATATCTCATGCTCATACAAAATGTATGAAGCAAACCCAACTAGCGTGGCATCAACGTTTTGTAATTGAAAAATCCGATTTTGACATCGCATTAAGTAGTGAAGATAACTTCTGTTTTTTTTCGAACCACCAATACCATTGGGCTAAGATTGATGTGGGACTGTTGGCTGGAAGGCACCGCAGTGGTGCAGATGATAGAACAGAAAAGAGTTCTGATGATGAGAATGTGGTTATTCTCAAAACTTAAATTCAACCCGAATTCGATCCCTAGCTCAGCCAAGAATAAAAATTATGAATAAATTTCAATTAATTTCATGTTGTAAAATTCCCTCCTTCAGTAAAAATAATTAAATGAAAATTTAATTTGATGAACTTAAGCCCGAATAATATTCAAAATTAAAAATACAGTTCAACTAAAAATCACAATTGTTCTTATGACTGCTATTGCTAAAAAGGAATGACAATTTAACTATTTTCAGATCGTTCTAGCGGTTTTATCTTAATTTTTATATTTTGGGGTTTATTAAACATGAAAGAAAACACTAACGTTCAAGACACAAAGTTGACGCTCTAATTTACTTATGCCATTTCAACGTTTGTGCTAGGCACTAGAAAATGTTACGCTTGGCGCAGTCATATTTTTCTTGTTATTATTTTAAGACATAACCGTGTATCGATCAAGAATTTATATTTTACGCTACACAAAGAGGCGAATATTAAAGTTTTAACTATTTGTTTGAATTTGATAGTCCTGAACTTTATATTTTCAAGAAAAAGAAAACAAGATTTGAGTATCGACTCACAGTTTCTAATATTCTCTCTAAAATTGCTCTCCAAACAACTAGCCGGTCATAAAAAAAGCTCTACTTTAGTTAAATATTTTTTGCATTGATCTATTTTTTTAAAAAAAAGTACTTTTTTATGTTAACGAACTTATTTTTACTTAAAGAAGAATTTTTTATATTATTTCAAAAGATGTCTTTATATTAAGTTTGAAATAAAAGGTTTGCAAAAAGGTACTTTTTTATAAAGGGAACTTTTGATATTTAATTTAAAATTTTGTATAAAAAGGCTCTCTTTATTTAAAGAGTAGAATTATTTTCTAAAAGAGTAGAATAATTGCTGAACAAATGGGTACTTTTATCGGAAACACATATTTCTTTACATCGAACTTCTGTAACTTAACTTTTAAGTACTTCTTGTAATTTTTTGCCAAAAAGATATAATTTAATTAACTCTTTTACCAATATATTTGCTTAGTAAGTTTCTAAGATAAGTCTTTTTGGTAGAAGAGAAGCAAAATACGTTTTTTTTTCAAGCACTATATGAGTAAAAAAAATGTTAAGCAGGAACTTAAAATTATTAGAAGCAGTGTTCGAAAATAAACAGTACATTATTTAACGTTCGGCTCACATACCCAGGAACGATATCTATTTTTTTAGTGATTGTGTAGACATACACAACCCTTAATACCGTTCGTAACTATTTTCAAGAAAGAACCGAACATTATATAATGTTCGGTTCTTCGTTAAAAAACAGAACAATTGTAGTGATACTGTAGACAAACATTATATTTTAATGTTCTATAATGTTTTTTTCGTATGTGTATTTTGTTTTTGTAAAAAATGTTTGGTTTTTTTTATCAGTCAAAAGAGACGAACATTAATGGGCCGAACCGAACACATTGAAGTTTGTGGATTTGCAAAAAAAAAACCGAACGGAATTTAATGTTCTCATCTTTTGTTGAGATTAATAAAAACAGTATTATTTTTGTGTTCGATATTTCTACACAAACACTTTTAGCCGAACCGTACATTAAGAAACGATATTTAGTGTTTATTTTCGAACACTGATTAGAAGTAATTTTAAAATGTATAACTTTCAAAAGTACTTCTTAATTTCCAAAAAACACCATGTATGATATGTTTTATCAAAAATGTCAACATATTAAATGTTCATAAAGTTCGTTAAAAATTAATACTTTTAAGGTTTAAAAGTCCGGAAATAAAAAAGCTTTTTGTGGTCATTTTGATAATTTTTTCTTTTAACTTTATTGAATTTAAACATCTGTTTCAATTTTAAACATGTGTAAGCTTAATTAAACACTTGTCTATAGATCTTTTTTTTATTTATTTTTAATTAATGAATGAATTTATTTTATTACTCTTCATTTATTTATCCATTAATTTGTTTATTTTACTCTCGGCGTAAAAACTGTAAATGAGAAAAAAATTGTTTGCGAAAAAAAACATTTTTTTATAATTAAAAATAAGTAAGAAAGTATAGACCATTTGATACCCTACAGCATAGTATATATAGACAAATTTTTAAACATATCCGAGAACAATGACCAATCATGGACCAGGAAAAAAATTATGATATGAGGTTAAGTATCTTATAAGAGTTCTTTTTGCCGAATATTATCTAAATATCCACATCTACATGAGTTTTGTTCGGCTTATAACGATTTTAAAATGGGGGTTCATACGGGACATATGGTCAATTCTAGACATACCAATACAAAATTATGCCATGAAATAGAAGCTATTAAAGAAAATATCGTCGCTAACATTTATTCCCCCTATTTATAAAAAATAAAACAGGTATGTTAAGGGTTTATTAAACAAATTTTCATATAAAACTCGTTTCTTAAACCTTTCAATACCCTGTTTTATTTTTTATAAATAGGGGGAATGAATGTTAGCGACGATATTTTCTTTAATAGCTTCTATTTCATGGCATAATTTTGTACCAATATTTTTAAGGAAGTTATGTCACAAGAAGCTATTTCCGAGAGTGACAAATGTATGTATGGGAGCTACGGTCAAATATGGACCGACTTAAAAAAAATTTTCTAGGACGCTTTATGTTGCAATTAAATATTATTAAGCCAAATTTAATCTCAATACATAGTAAATTATCAACATAATAAGATAGTTTATGGACGGACGGGCATCGTTAAATCGGCTCAGAAGGTGATTCTAAGTCGATCGGTGTACTGTATACTGTAGTGTTACACACATAAGCACAAACACATTATACCCTCTCTACTATTGTGGCGTGTGTATTAAAATAACGTAGGCAAATTTGTTTATATTGTTTAATTTCAAAATAATGAGCGCAGATGTTTGAAAACACTAAAATAAACCAAACTGCAAATTTTGTTTTAAAATATTTAGAACGGTCTAAATTTGTTTTATACTTAAATTACAAATTGTTAAATAAAATATTCTAAACGTTTACTCTTTTACTATTTAAACTATCATTTACATCGGCTTAACCATTTAAAAAATTATTTATCCAAAATACTATTATTCGTTTCCTTTTAATCGTTCTCTTTATGTTCTGATGTGTTAACTAAAATTTGCTTAAACTTAATACTTTTCACCCAATTTTGTTAAGCTTTAGATCACTACATGTGTTTTTACATGTTAATTCACTTTTATTCGAAACTTTGCACTTAAAAATCTATTAAATTTAATTTTCTAGTTTTTTTGGTCTAATAACATTTAGTGTGTCACACATACACACACACCACTTCCAAATGAAAAAGAAACCTCTTCTCCGACACCCTAAAAGCCATAGTTGCTACTCGATAATACGTGTTGTTGTAGTCATGTTAATTCTTGTTGCTACAACAATTTACAGCGTGTGTACATCGTCAATTTGCTGCTAAAAATAGTTGCAAAAGAAAACAAGCCAAAAAAAAATGTTACAAAAACATGAACTCATATTTTAAATAATCGTACACATACATGGGCCTGTTGTACCTAAAAGTGTAAGTAAATGTGTTATTTGTGGACTAGAATCAGAGAGTCGAAAGTGTTAAATCTTAAAAAGAAAGTCAGAAATCCAAAAATCGACACTTTTTAAGTCTGGGTTCACACTTTGAGAGTTTTCTTTTAGGAAGTCAAAGTTTTTTTGGTGAGAGGGGAGAGAGAAATAGCTATTCTTAATTAAAGTAACGACAAACTCTACTTTAAACCTTTTTTTATACAATAAAAGTACTGTTACACATTCCGACGAAATTGGTGTTAATTCCATAGTTGCAATACCGATCGAATTTGTTCTTTTTATCAAATTTCAATGTATTTTTTTTTTATTGGAAGCAAAATACATATGTAATACTTCCACTTTCGATCGGAATTTATTGCCGTGACAGGCCTGCACGAGTAAAATGGTAATATTTGTAAATAAGGCGTACCTTTGATAAAGTACTCCTTTAGAAAATATATCTTATCAAAAAGTACTTTTTTATATAAAAATAGCCTTTCTTACTCTATTTTTTTTTTTTTATAAAATGCAACATAATAAAGAAGTAATATTTAATTAAAAAATTAAATTTTTTTTAAAAATGTACTTTATGTAAAAAGTGTACTTTAAATAGATTTCAACCCCCGTATTCATAAAAAATAAAATAAGTTTGAAATGTATTTTAAGGCAAAAGTTTTATACAAATTTTTCTTAAAATTAATTTCAAATCCATTTTAATTTTTTATGTATAGAAAAAAAAACTTCGCCTACAAAATATTGTTAAGTAATCAGAAAAACTTAACAGCACTACTTACAATTCTACTGAGAGAACCAATGAATTTTACAAGGGATGTTCCAAAATGAACGCATTCAAAAGTAAGTCAAAATTTTGTTTCCTACATACATTCAGAAACAAGTAGTTACAGAAGTTGTTATAAAAGCAGATATAGAAGATGCTATAAAGTAATGAGTGAGAGAAGCTATTCATTTTTAAAAAGTAAGCGAAGTTTTTGCTGGGTAATAGCGAAAAGGCTTCTTTGAGATTAAAGTCTACAACAAGTTTAAATGATACTTTCTAGTTAAACAAGCTTCTTTAAACTTCTTCTCGTGTAAAAATAAATTTTCCATTAAAAGCAGTGTTGTCACTTCGTGGAAAATTACCTTTATTTGCTGTAGTGTTTACTGTCCACTAAGCCTCGACTCGAACCCTCTCTCGCGAATTCTTCCACCAACGTATTTCCATCAGCCCTGCAGTGTCTGGGTACACAACATAGCCTTACTTTGAATACCTCCATGAGCTCCTTCAGAGCATCCCTACGCCGAGCGACCAGGCACGATCGCACCGTTTAATTTGTCAACATTTGTAATGCCCTTAATTGTCACCACAGATCAACCCACGATATGATCCAGTATCACCACCGTCGCCCTCCAGATCGCTAGGATCTCAGCTTAGAAGACAATGCACTAATCCGGAAGACTGAATGACCTTTTCACGTCAGTGTCCGCAATATAAGCACCGGCACCAGTGCCGGTTTCCATCTTCGATCCGTCCATAAACTCTGCCCACCCCTCAAACAATCCATTGGATCCATGCCAAACTTCCCTATCCGGGAACTCCACTGGTGGTGTTACACCGAAGTCTAGGGTCATAATCCTATACCTATATCCATAATAATACCCTGAAGTTTAAAAGACATCTTCAAGTTTAATATGCTACTTTTACTTTAAAAAGCTACTTAGTTAAAAATGTACTTGTAGTTGAAAATGCTAATTTTTTCAATGGGTACTTCAAGTTTTAAGACTAATTTAGTTTAAAGGTTACTTCTAGTTAAAAGGCTACTTTTATTCTAAAGGCTACCTTAAGTAAAAAGACAGCTTTTACTTAAAATGCTGCTTTTACTTAAAATGCTGCTTTTACTTAAAAGGCTACCATTAGTTAAAGGGCTACCTTTAGTTAAAAGACTAACTTTACTTAAAAAGATGCTTTACTTAAAAGGCTACCATTAGTTAAAAGGCTACTTTTACTAAAAAGGCTGTTTTAACTTAAAAGGTTACCTTCAATTAATAGGCAACCTTGAGTCAAAAGGTTATTTTTAGTTAAAAGGTAACCTTTTGTAAAAAGGCTGCCTAAAACTTAAAGGCTACCTTAAGTTGAAAGGCTACTTTTAGTTTAAATGTTGCTATAAGATTAAAATCATAGTTTGAGTGTACTTGGCTACGTTTAGCTAAAAAGGCTAAATAGAGATAACAGGTTACAAAGGAATTCCTTTTTAAAAGGCTGCTTATTTTAAAAAAAGTCGAATGTTAGTTAAATAGCTACTTTTAAAAAATTTAAATTTAAAAAAAAAATAAATTTTTTTTAGTTTTTGAAACATTTATATTTCTTATTTCCCAAAAGGGTTTGTTTTTAATTATTTTAGTTTCGAAGTTGGTTTCTAACTTATTATTAGTGATTTTCTGTAGGTGGTGTTTATATTCAAAAATAGCATTTTAACAAATTCATTAAGTACATTTTGTAGCTTTCAAATAATTTTAGAGTTCCTATTTAATGCGCTGTGATTTCAATTCTAACGTTTCATGTTAAAATACTGACTTTTTTACTACACAAAGTGAGTGTAGTGTCGGTCACGTTTTGGGCTGTAGTGTCAGTCACAATTTATTTTACTAATAAATATTTGTTTAAATAACTTACCGCTTTTATTTCAGCATTTTATAATAGTTTGTTTCTTGAACTTTCGATAAAAACAAAAATTAAAATTATTACGAAAGTGCAGAGGAAGATTATTAAAGTTAAGAAACACTCTTGAAAGCGACTTCCTTTTGCATGTAGTGTCAGTCACGTTTATATTTTACTGATGCCATTTTTTCTCTATCGAATAATTGTTGAAACTGCTACATAGCCATGTTTAAATTGATACTAAAAAAATGTCACTAATCGTAATATAAGATAAAACAAAACGCAAATTGTGTCAAATGTAGAGTCAGTCACATATGGAATTGCCCTACTTTAAGGTTTAAAGGCTTAAATTTTTTTAAAAGTCTTTTTTTGATTAAAATTTACCTTTAGTTTAAAAGGCTCCTTTTAAAAGGCTACTACAAGATTCAACTTTTAATTCAAATGGCTCTTTTTATTATATTAAGAGATTGTTTTTTTTTCTCAAGGGGCTTCTTTTTGCATTTAAGAGTATTTTTAGTTTCTTTTGTTTTAAAAGCAAACTTTAATTGCAAAACCAAAATTTTTGTACACAATGCTACTTTAATATGAAAAAAAAATTATTGTTTTTATATAAAAACAGATTTTTAGTAAAAATATTTACTTTTAGTACCAAAAGCTGATACAAGTTTATGGTAAAAGCTACTTTGCACAAAAACTAACTTCTTATTTTGGTTAAAAGGCTACTAAGAAAACTTTTTTTTTTATCTTAAGTATTTGCTTAAAGAATTTATCAATTGCCTCTTCTGCTTAGCAAAAGAAAAACAACTACCAAGCCACATCCTCTGGCCCGCCCTGCCCAACAACATGTTGTAACTAGTTTATATTTAAGTTCATGACTGGGAGTTTCGAAGTAGCAAAGATAGAAACAAATTGATAAAATTAAGGTAAAGTAAGTTTAAGGATGGTTGGGTTTTCGGCACTTGCTAACATTTTACAAAAACAAAACAACAAAATCAAAAACTTTGCCAAAACTAAAAGTCAAAGAGCATAAATGGAAAGTGAGTTAAAGCAAAAACTCCAAACAAAACAAAAAAGAACTTTTTTGGTTAACAAAATTTTTAATTGAATAAAGAATAACTTCAACTAGCAAAAAATATTTCGTTTACACAAAAAGCTTAGAATTCAATTTTTGTAAATATTTAAATTTATTTAAGAAAGGCACACAATATTTGTTATTTTTAGAGAAGAGATAAAAATTTATAAAAAAATATATCATAGTTTTAAGATTGTTTTCTTTATACATAAATATATTTTACCCCACTAAGACAAGTGGGTAAATATGTATAAATTACTTTATAAATTAAATTGGGTCAAAAAGTCGTTTACAAAGCTACAAGCACACACTCACACACTGTATCAAATGATTCGAGTGCTGGTAAAGTAGCAAAAACTAAACAATCATAATAAATTATGACAACTTTTTTGTATTAATAAAAGCTAATAAAAAAAAATGACATGAGATTTTATATAAAATAATAAAAATAGAAAAAAACTGTACAGTTTATATTTATAAATAAATTCAAAATAAAACTAAAAATCATCCGAAAGACTTTCTTTTGGAATACATTCTACATAATTTTTGCCACACTGATCACAAATTTATTGAAAATACACACCTCCTTATTTTAGAACAAGACAATCTGATGTAAACACTTTTTATACATTAGAAATCTTATAGGGCCCATACACAATACCATCATGATTGTACAATCAAGTGATTGTGCAATTAAGCTTAAAGCACACAACACACCAGCATGCTGGTATAAAATTCATTTTTACCAAAATTTGTGTGGAAAAGGTTGTAATGAATAACAATATAATTTGTGCTGCTGTTATTATTGCTATTATCCTAAAACGAAAACGAATAAGGAGTAAAAAAACGTGTTTTAATTTAAATTTTGTTTTAAATTTTGTATTTTTTGGTGTTTATGCCTTGACGATTTAACATTTATGAGCTAACTTTACAGCACACGATACAATCATGCTGGTACAAACAAAAAAATATCAAATTATTTTTGATAAAGCACCATCAGCTGGTACAATCACACCACAAGCTCATATACGGTCCATCAGCTGGCACAATCACTTGATTGTACAATCATGATGGTATTGTGTTTGGGCCCTATAAGGAAATAAAGCTTTAACTTGAGTGTAATCACAAAGCATGCAGAGATGAAAAAAGTGACGTATGAAAAATGTCCAAATCATTTGCGAGGGCAGCTTTCGAAGAAAGAGAAAGAAAAAGTTTTTTTGGTAGTGAAGTTGCAATGTGTAAAAACAGGCCGCTACTATCAACACGAACTGCGCAATCAAAACAAAAAATGCAAAAAGGGAAGCTTTAGAAGAAAGAGACGGAAAAAAACGCAAAATCTTCCGTCTCGTGACGTCTCTGTATGCTCTGTGGTATAATAATGCTTATTAAAATTCAAGGATATTTTAAGGATTCGAATGCCCAATTTTCAGGATAATAACTACATCTATATTAAGGTAATTTTCATATAAACTTAAATCGTATTTAAATGCAGATTGAATTTTTTGAGTTTTATTTGAAAAGTCTTATTTAATTAAGATAAAAGTATGGTAGCACTACTAAATACAAAAAAATATCATAAAAAAGTTTATTTATTTGCAAGGTGGTCTCAAACAACAGCTGAATGTTATTGCTTTGCTTGTTGCTGTTGCATAGTTGTTATATTGAGGCTACCTTGCTAAGTTATTCCAATGGAAACTAAAGTTGAATTTAAATGTACCAATTCTGTGAATTAAGTTTTATTAAAGTGTTTAGTAAAGAAGAGAATTTTGTTTTTAAAACGATTTTAAAAATAAATGTGTTTTAATATCAATCCTGAAAATTGGCCATAAGAGGAACCTTAAAAAATACTTATTTCAGTTTAATAAATCCTCGTAGTTTCAATAAATTTGTACATAATAGTTGAATCGGAGGTGAAGGTATTTCCAAATATAAATTTTTCTTAGCAGTCTAAAATTTATGAGTTATTTACGCAAATCGTGTCTGAATGCCAACTTAAATGTAATATTTCTTTAGGGGCCAGTTAAAATAATCGACTAACCTGATACATTTTCAAAAGCAAATGCTTTTTATGTACATTTAAAGAAACATATTTAACTATAAAAGTCACCTCTAACAAAACTATTTTTAAACAAATAATGATAACTTCATCCATATTAATGTCACGGTTCGCCTTTTTATGGGTTTATTAATCCCAAGGCGATTTCCCTACAGGTGGTGGTAATACTACAAATATCTAAAAACAACAGTAACAACAAAGGTTTTATGCATTGAATTACACAGTGCAACAAAATTCGGGTCATCGCCGCCAGCTTCAACACTTGCAACTCAAAATAAAAGTAGACTACTAGTAGAGCAAATTTGCATAAGGGGTTTGAAAAGTTAGCTCGGGTTCCCGAAATATGGGCCCCTAAAGTTTTTGAATTTGTTTGTTTTTAGAAAACGTAAACAAGTGAGTGAGTGAGAAATTATAGTGAAAACAACAATAAAAAACGAAAATTTGTTATGGTTTTCAATATTATTTCTCACTCACTCACTTTTGTATGTTTTCTAAAAACAGGCGGTAAATGTACTTCTGAGCTAAAAAATTATTTCAGATGTCTTAGTAGAATCATATGGCGATTCTTTTCCTAGAATTTATTAGCCCTCTAACCGCGGTAGTGAGCTAGTCTACCAGCGCCGGGGTTGCGGGTTCGATTTCCGAAAGAGACACTGGTATCCTGCAGACAGAGCTTCGCGGGATTAGCTTAGGGAATTAAAAAAAAAAAAAACAAAAGTATGTAAAACACAAAGAAAATTTGTCGTACTTGTAAATACCAATTTTTTACAACGACTACGACACTCACAATAAGACCGATTGTTTAAGCTAATCGATATAAACGTACGGGCGCTATGTCAAAGTCGAGTTTATACATTTTATTTATTAAACTTTATTTATCTGTATAAAGCAAGAATTAAGTCGAACAAGTTGGTTTTGCAGGTGAAGCTCTAAAAGTTTACTGCCGAAACAACATTTAGTTGTATACTTCGATTTTTTTGTTAATAACTTTTGATTGGATTAGATGATCAACACCAACATTTGACAGTAGAACCAAAAAGCTAAAGAAAAATATTAATGTTCCCGTATTACCTTTTTTTGGTACTATATTTTTCCCCCATTAAAGTATCAAATTTCAGTATTGAAGTAGCGGCCCATAATTTAGCAAAAAAAAATTAGTAAAAAAAGTACCAAAAATAGTTACGATATTCACCCCTTAAATGTTCGAATTTCGAAAAAGTAGCAAATTTGTATACGTATTTTTTTGATAAGTTTCGAATGTGGTATTAACTTTATTTCTATGTTTATTGGTTCAAAAGATAGATGTGGTGGCAAAAAAGTACTAAAATGAATAAAAAAAACTAATGTTTACTCCGAATTTCAAAAAGTACCAGTCACCTGTCCGCTTATTTTTCTAAAGAACAACGATAAGTATTACATTTATTTTGCATCTCTTTTAGTTTTGGAGATATAAGGTTACCGAATTTTCCCGTTTTTACCTTTTTTAACCCCCTAAACATTCGAATTTCAAAAAATCCCGTCTTAGTGGATCGATCGATCTGGGGAGTGACCAATCGCTAGTCCAAATTTGAAGTTTCTAGCGCCAGCGGCTTGGGCTGGGCGAAGGTGAATGAGTCAGTCAGTCACTTACGCAACTCTTTTATATATATAGAATTTCAAGGTATTCGAAGCATATATTGATGTATTATAAAAAAACAAAATTTGTTTGATAGTGGGTATATAAAATACAAGAAAACTTATACATATAACTTTTTTGGAATATATCGCACTTGTTCAACAATAGTGTATTAACCCAAAATATTTATTTTTTACTTTTTACAAAAAATCGACACGAAATATTCAATATCGAGCTATATAAAAGAATGCAGAACAAATTTAAAACTTTTTTTTAGTTTAAATAGCACTATGGGCCTAAAGTAATACTAAGAGAGCAATTGTTAACTAAATATTGATACTGTATTATTTTTGATGACGAATAATTTGATGATATATTAAATATTTAAATTAATACGTATTAATATTTTTCAAAATAATTCAAACAAAAAGCTTCTTTAGAATTTTGATGATTCACAGTTGTTTCTAGTGAAATTAAAAAGAAAAAAGATCTCATTTGATAGGTAGCAACAGCAGACAGTGTAGACAGACAGTATAAATGAAAAACAACGTCTGAAAATTAAATTGCCATTTTTTATAGTTGAAATATTAAGTATATATGTATACATACATGAGCTTTGTATCGAAATATTGTGATGTTTTTTGTATTTAAAATATGTAGAATTTCTGTCATTCAATTTGATCGATATGAAGTTGTTTTGTGTCTTTTAGTATTCAAAATCAGTAGAATTTGTATTTGAAATAGGGATGTTCGTTTAATCGTCTAACTACAATTTGGATTAAACAGAATGTTGATTATTCAGTTAATAGATGTTTTAATATTTTTGATTTTTGAAGATAGTGCTGGAATACAACTTTAAGCTGATAACTGTCCAATTATCGACTGGTTCATTAAAATACAAGTAATTAGAATATTATACCCATGCAACATGAGGACTAAAATGGTGATTTTCGGTTTTTTTGCGGAAACTTTTTCCCAATTTAAAAAAAAAAATATTTTCTTAACTCTATTAATTGCACTGTGTTGGTGGCAAATTCTAACAAGCTAGGCACCCTACTGACAAAGCTAATTCGAGTTCGCTGAATTCAAAGTAAGAGCTCGTATTCGCGATTAAAAATTTAAAGAAGCTGTAATATGTTTTCGCCAAATTTTGTTTGTTTTGACCTTGCAATCATTTAAATGTCAGTAAAAAAATTTTGTTAAACATTAAATTTTGATAGCTGATCAAGAGACTCGAGCACACACAGTACAATCTAATTGAAAGACTTAGTAGTCAACTTGAAAAATCTTTTGATTTTTCTTTTACCAACTTGACAACCTACAAACTAATCAAATGACAAAGCTAAACACTGATAGAAAAGGCGCCATAACGCTGATGTATTTTGACATCAGAACTATGACAAGTGTTTTCGTTTTTGACCCCATGACACTTTTCATCATGGTGATGTCAACCTTAACATCACTTGGCCAAAGTGTCATCAGGGTCAAAATGAAATTATGTCATCAATGGGATGACACATCGGCATCACAGAAATGACGAACATGTCCTCAGTGCAATGACACAGTAACAGCAGAGAAAGGACACATTAGCATCAATTTAATGACAGTTTGTCATTAAATCAAAGTCTTTGGAATTGGCTTAGGACAAAGTGAGAGAATATTATTATTTACTTACCCGTTACATATGTTTGTTTCGCGTTTGTTGAATTACGACCTTTGTTTACAGCAGAACTCTTTACAATAAGACACCAGTACCATGCCCCATATGGTTTTCGTAATCATTATACTTAAAAAATTTGATGTATTTAACTAAATAATTTAAAAATAGAATATAGGAATTTTTGCTTCTTGTAATCATGAAAATAATGTTATTAATATATAAAATGTGGCATCGAATTGATGTCACATTAGTCATAAAATAGATGACATGTAAAAAATTACAAAATTGTACGAAGACGTTAGTCATTGGATTGATGTTACTTTTTGCATCATTGCCATTTGTATCTAGTAACGTTGATGTCACAACTCTGATGTAAGGGCATTAACAATATGAAGATACATTTTTCTATCACTGCAGTGAACTTTGGCAAAAAAAAAATACCTAGATTTTCTTCAAGAGTTCACCTATTTCAAAATTGTTAAAACAAGAAAATTACTTGATTTACTGGCAAATATGCAGAAATACTTGGATTTCCTGCTTTGCGGACTTTTTCTTTCCTTTCCCGGGAAATTTTTTTGTGAAGAATAATACGAAAAATGGATCGAGCCTGTACCGCAAATAAAGCTTAAGCAACAAAATCACAATTGTACAGGAAAAGGATTTATTATTATATTTCATAAAAACGCTTAAGATAAAATTGTTTTTGCTATAAAGTGGTAGCGGTATCTTATGTGATTATTACACTTTAGGAGATGATGCAAGTGTTGCCAAACAATTCATTTGTTAAAAAAACGAAAACTGAAAATGATGTCGCTTAAACTATTTTTGCGGTAAGGCTTGATATAATCAAAATTTTAAGCTATAGAATATGCTTAAGCAGTAAAAATTGAATCGTTTATTTTGTTTGAAATATGTTTTAAATGCTAAAGTCCTTTGAGTCCTTATCGCAAAGTTTAAGAAAATAAATCGTGATAAAAATGACTGGAAATTATTTCGAACTTTCCACTATTTTCTTAAATTTAGAAGATTTTTGACATTTCTATTTTATAATGTTGAACATTTATTTATATTCTGGCGACCAATAAGATGAATACTATGCCCTCGTTCCAAAGCCGTTAAAATAGTTTTTATAGTTGAAAACCTAAATTGAAGTAGAAATTTCCGAAATTTTCCGTCTAAAAAATTCTGAAAACTTCTAAAATATTATCTCCAGAATTCCTGGGAAATGTTTCCCCAATAGAAACCTCAATAAAAATTTAAAAATTAATGTTTGCAAAATGTTAGCGATAAATATTATTTTTCAAAAGTCTGGTTCGGCTTATAAAGCATAGTCATTGCTTTAAACCAAAGGGCCATTTATGGTCTAGCAAGACCCGGTATTTGTATTTCCAATATTAAAGAAATAAATAAATTTGTTAAATCAGTCCATGTCTTCTGGCGTTCCATATCTTATAACTTAGTTAATATATCTTCCAAGCAAAAGTAGCTCCTCTTAACCTGTCAAACCGGTAATTTTAATTCTAAAATGTAAAATAAAGCTCATCATTATCATCTTTTTTTTTTTTTTTTTTTTTGTTTGTTGCTTTTAGCCAAGTTAACGTATTTTTGACGAAGCAATACGTATCTTTGTTGATTTTTATTACTTTGCATGTGATTTCTTTATTTACAACTTTTTTTTGTAAATATTTTTAATTAACTTTTTTACAATTTATCACTCCAAACAATGACTGCCAATGGCTGACACATAGCTGGAAGCTAAAGGTTAAAAAAACAACAACATGTTATTGTTATTTCTTAGTTTTCCTCCTTGTATTTTTTTTTTTTTTTTTTTTTTGAAAAAAGAAGAAATATTAATTCAATTAAATGCGATTTTTTTCTTCAAGATCTAATTCGTTCAATTAAACTTTGAGATCATGGAGCGCAGACTGCAAATAAAAATAATAAAATAAGACATAATTGTGCTTTTGTTTTAGAAAATTATTTCGAGAATTAAATTAAATGCAGGAAATACTGCGACAGTTAAAAAAATTATATATGTAATTTCAAAAATGCTTTAATTTAATTGGAGACCATTTGAAAATATTTTAGCGATAGATTTGGATGTAAAAAGGAGGACAAAATTCTAAAGAAATTAACTAGATTGGATTGAATTACATAGGTATTATGAATCTATCTTTACACAAAAATTTGCTCATATCTTTGAAACAGCGTTAGTTTATTGATTGTTTTAGAATCTGGCTGGTGAGACTGCTCACACATGGCCCAGTTTTCAACTTTACAGGTAATTTGATAATTATTAGTCAGAGATCAAGATAATTAGAAATTATAAAACTCGTTATCGGCCGCCATTCAAATATTTAACCGTAGCAGAACTTAAGCATTAATTATTGTTGGTTCATATTTTAATATTTGATAATTCAATAAATAAATTATGAAAAAAATTAATGTTAACATGTAAACAAGGCGAACTCATTACCTCGGTACTATCGAGTGATTTTTTAGCTATTATCTTTTTGGCAACACTGGTTATAACAGCTGACGAACGTTTCGTGTTTTGTTTCATTGTCAAACATCTTCAGTTTGGTCTATAATTTAACCATGAATCGTCTTACAAACGAACAACGCTTGCAAATTATTGAATTTTATTATCAAAATGCGTGCTCTGTTAAGAAAGTTCATCGAGCGCTTCTTGTGTTCAGCGACTAAGCACATTTTTGGCTCAATGGGTACGTTAATAAGCAGAATTGTCGATTTTGGAGTGAAGATCAGCCAGAAGCATTGCAAGATCTACCAATGCATCCAGAAAAAGTCACAGTTTGGTGCGGTTTATGGGCTGGTGGCATCATTGGACCGTACTTCTTCAAAGATGATGCGAATCGTAACGTAACTATGAATGGTGAACGCTACCGTGAGATGATATCCAACTTTTTTTTTGCCCAAAATGCAAGAGCTTGACTTGCATGACATGTGGTTTCAACAAGACGGTGCCACATGCCACACAGCACGCTTAACAATGGACTTATTGAGAGGCGATTTCGGTAAACATTTTATTTTACGTTCGGGACCGGTCAATTGGCCGCCTAGATCGTGCGATTTAACGCCTTTAGACTATTTTTAACGGGGCTATGTTAAAGCTCATGTCTATACACACATGCCCGCTTCAATTATTGGAAGAACGTATTGGCAGACAACATTGAAGCATTTATTCATGAGATACCGTCCGAAATGTTGGAAAGAGTATGCCAAAATTGGACTAAGCGGATGGACCATTTGAGGCGCAGTCACGGTCAACATTTCCATGAAATAATCTTCAAACATTAAATTATATGGACCGTACTATCGATTCAAAGATTACATGCACTTAAAAAATCACCCGATACATAAGTACAACTCGTTCAAAAACCACAAGCAATATGTTTTTACAAAATCATTGTATACAATGTCAAAAACAGAAACAGAAACAAAAAAGAAACAAAGATAATTTACAAAATGTTGACATCCAACAATTATAAAGCTAAAAAATAGTTATCAGCAGGGCTTTTAAGATCACCTGTAATGTATTCGCGTTGCAGGTAAATTAAATTCCGAACTAATTTTTTAATCGGACTAACATTCATATAAAGCCAACTTTAAAAAAAAAATTAAAATAAACTAAATCTTGTATTACAAAGCTAAATCTAACTATTTTTTGGTGATTGTTCCATAATTGATCATAGACCAGCCCAGAAAACCGGATTTATGTAAAAAATCTCGTATAAAAATTGTCATGAAATCCGATCAATATTTTCATTTTTTATAAAGCTTCAACTTTTTTAATTATTCTTTTAATGATATTTCGGGTGTAAAAGCAACAGTGTTACCAGCAATAAAATTCTAAATTACACTTACGATGAAGCAAAATTACCCGATTTAAATGAAATTACAGCTGATATCGAAGTAACTTTTGTTTTATAAAAAAATATTGCAAAAAAAAAATGCATTAACAATTCATTCAAAGGAGATAAAGATTAGTCATACTACAGTCATACTTCTCTATAGTAAACTTCTACGAACGTTACCTTATTTTAATTTGGTTTTTCGTTTAAATTTTAGTGTTATTTATTAATACGATTTCCGTATGATTTGTGCTGATTCACACACGTCAAATTTGACTTGTCTTGAGATTTAACAAGACAAGGAAAAAGCGATTACAGATTTATAAAATTTTTTTATTTTTGGCAACATATCTTCCTCTAGGTTAGTTTTTAGTTTGAATTGCTGTTTCCAATGAACTTCAGGTTCTAAATCATTATAAAGATCATATTTATAAGGCGCATGCTAGCGCCATTCATTATCCAGCTTTTGCAGATTAATATTAAAAATAAACATTGACTTTGTATGAGAAGACATTGCATTTTTTTGAATTAAAAACTTAATCACTGAAAACAAATCTTGATCTTATTTATAGCCTTTATACACTGATCAACATCTACCATCAATTTGCCACAATTTGTGAAGATGTCAACATCTTTCCATAAGAAATATATAGCGCTAAAAACCAACATCTTTAAAAAATGTTCCTATTTCATTTTATTCCGTTCACTAGAAAAGTGGCAAAAAGTTCTATTATTATTGTGGCATCACTGACAAAAAGAAGTTTGTTTTGAAAGCAGCGTTACCATTTGTCAAGTTTTCCCTTTTATTGCAATGATATTTTGTTTAGTATTTTTTTTTATATATTTAAAAATACATATTTGTGTTTTCTTTTTAAACTTTGGCACTTTTGTAGAAAAAAATATTTTTTATTAAAAAAAATTTTTTTTTTCAAAAATGGTGACATTTTTGTTAGATGGTAGGGTTGGATGTGAGCAATGTAAACGAGTGTTTCACATTTTCTACATCTTTAATGGTAGATGCTAGATGTTGATCAGTGTAAAAAGCCTATTAAGTAACTATACTTTAATATAAAATTCTCTGCACTTTTCAAGTATAATTGTCCTTTCGATATCTAAACAAAATATCAAAGTCTCATATGCAAAAATACCAATATAAAAACAAGGAAGAAAGAATAGTCGGTCAAGCCCGACCATATGATACCCTACACCACAGTATTTAAAAACACATCATGCTTATGTGTCCATGTAAATATGGATTTATCTATGTTTATAAACTTCATGAAAATCGATTTGAAAGTTTGTGAGAGGCAGAAATTGCCCCCTGCCTCCCCTTGTGGTCCTATTTTTAAAAACTGTATAGCTAATGTGCCCCTATAGATATGGATCTATCTATGTTTTAAATTTCATTAAAATCGGTTTGAGAGGCAGAAATCGCCCCTATTTCCCCTCGTGGTCCGTTTTTTTTAAGTTTATACATTTTGGGTCCATATAGATATGGTTCTATCTATGTTTTAAATATCATTAAAATCGGTTTGATAGTTTCTGAGAGAAAGAAATTTCCACCTATCTTCCCTCGTGGTCGTACGATTCGGCCCATTTTCAATAGGCTTGGTCCTTGTGCCAATATGAATCTATGACCCAAATTTTATCAAATTACCTCCAAAATTGCGTACATTGTACTTTGCGCACAAGGTTACATGGACAGCCAGCCAGCCAGCCTGCCAGACGGACGGACATCGTTAGTTCAACTCAGAAAGTGATTCTGAGTAGATCGGTATACTTTAAGGTGGGTCTAGGACCACTATTTTTAGGCGTTACACACATCAGCACAAATGCATAATACCCTCTCCACTATTGTGGTGTGGGTATAATAAAGAATTTTAAATTATACCAAAGCTATACCTTAAAGAAATTACCCTCGCTCTACGCAAACAGTAAAAATTGTACTAATTTGGGTAATTACCCACGAAGTGGCAGCACTGATTGGCAATGACATTTCGAATGTTTGTTTTGAGTTACTTGCTTTCAAATATTGCCTGAGAAAAACCTATCAGAAGCTGTTTTATCCGCTAAAGGCCAGTTAAAATCGCTTCTCTGCGAAATAAACCGTTCGCCGAATATGTTCCTTACAAAAGCCATTGAGAAACCTCCGGTGTGTGGTGATCAACAGCTGGCCTAACAAAATTTTTTAACATAGTCCGATATGAAAAAGATTGAAACACAGGTGTAATTTTGAAAAAAAAATGGACAAATTATCCTTTCGGACGATACACCGCACTAAGCAGTACACTTAAATCAGTGTAGTTGTCAAATATGAACTGTCCTTGGATTCCTCGTTACTTAATCACTCTTGTTTATCTTGTTGGCGTAGCAATTTCTTACATAGGGTCTGCACCTAACAATTTTTTGTCATACCAAACGTCAAAGTTTGTATAAAAAAAACTAATATTTGGTCAGCGTTCTTTTTTTGTATGAAGTTTGACGTTTATAATGACAAATAATTGTTAGGTGAAGACCCCATGTTAGGAAATTTTAACATTAAAATGATGACTTAATGCTCGTTGCATAGATTTTTGTTTCAAAAAAAATAAAATTTAAGTTTTACTACGTTATTCGATTGTGTAGTTATTTATTTTGAATTCTTTAATGCTGCCAAAACAGGTAAAAGCAGGGCTGTCGGATATGGCGACATCTCGCCAAACATTGCGTTTCTTTTAACCCATTTGGCGATGCAAATTTTCGTTTGGCGACTTTTTGGCGATACTTAAAATGGTTTTGGCGATATGGGAAACGAACATTTCCAAGATATATTGTTATTTATATCAAAAATTTTGTAAAACCAAGTGAAGTTTTTTTCTCTTGTTTTTTAATTTTATTTTACATTTGCATATCGAGCCCATAGGGCCCCATACCGCAAAAAAAGCTTAAGTGACAAAAACACAAATTTACAGGAGAAGGGTTTTTTTTGTTATTTCATAACAATTTTGTATAAAAGTTGATGCTTAGGCTAAAATTGTTTTTGCTATAAAATCGTAACGGTATCTTATGTGACCATGACATTTTAGCAGATGATTCAAGTGTTGCCAATGAATTCATTTATTAAAAAACGATAATTGAAAACGAAGTCGCTTTAGTTTTTTTTGCGGTATTGACTCGACATAAGTGGAATACAAAGTTTTGCCTAGAATAGAAAGAAAAGCGAAAATCAAGGTGGCCCTCAAAAACGGCGCTCAGAATATAAAAAGTTAGTGATAGTTTACCACGCTTTGATAGGGCTTAATGAATGTTACTTAAAATAAGTAGACAGATTTTGATAAGCTAATTCGTTTTTTTATACCCCAACAACGATCCATCATTATTTATATATTTAAATTGTAACTGTTTTCTAAAATGTTTTATATGATTTTTTTTTTTAATACAAAACATTTCAATTACAAATTTGACTCCAAAAAGAAAAAAAATCTTAAAAAACAACCCCTTTTCTAATTTCTCACAACTCGCTCATAAGATTTATTATAAATCAAATTCGTGTTCCCCTAAATTAACTTCAAATCCATTAAAAAACTATTTGTCTTAGAATACAAAAAAAAAAAATCCATTTAAAATGTTTATAAAGAACCCATTAAAAATTCACATTAATTATAAATAACATTTCTTTTTTACAGTAAAAACAAAAAATGCAATTAATTTTTATTTAATTCAAGTTTAATGTTTTTATGAAAAATTTTGACATTAACACTCAAAATATCATTAACAGTCACATGTGCTGAGCCCACATTCGTAATAATTTTCAACAGAATGTGGAGTCAACCTGTAACAAACAGCCTCTTCAATAATAATAAAAAAATAAATAAATTTAATATAAATTATATAATATAAAATGAAAGTAGATACTTTTAAATATGTGTGTTTTTTTTGGTACTTAAACAAATTTGTATGGTGGGCTGACTTTTTAACTAGAAACTGCAACCAACTGCTGCAGGCAGCTCGATTGTCGTGCTCTTGAAAAATAATACAGACATAAAATGTAATTAAAAACCCCACTGGCAATTGTTGTTGTTTGAATTAAAACATTTTTTTTTTATTGAAAATTTATACAAAACAAATATGAGTAAAATAGTGTTTATTAAAATATGCAATAAATTAAAACCAAATGATGGATTTATGTGCGTATTAAAAATGACAATAACCCAGCAGACAAGAAAATTTGTAAAGTTTTCAACAGAATTTTTGAAAATGTGTTATCAATTGCAAGAATTGTTTTAATTTTTTTTAGTATTGTTATTTAATTTAAAAGTCTTTTTTAACTTTATTTAAATTTCTAACTGTTCACTGGGCTATTTGTATATAAAACAGGCAATTACTACACTTTCGCTGAAGTTTGGAATGCTAAATATAATTATACCGACATTGTTATCAATATTTATTTATTGTGGTTTACACTAAAATGACCAGTGGTACAAAAAATGTTACTTCACTTCAGAGAACTAAAAATGATCTTAGATCCCATAAAGTATAAATGCTGTGGGTCCTTGAGTTATTCGAAGTCGGTTAAGCAATGTCCATCTGTCTATCCGTCTGTTAAAATTGGGCTCACTTTTATACGACTCAAAAGAAATGAACAGTATTGCTGTCAAGTCACACTTTCAAATTTCATAAAGATGGGTCCATAGTTTACCACCAGCCCCATATAAGGCCCACTCTAGGAAAACACTTTAGTACACAATAAAACAATTAAACATCAAACTAAAACTTACACAATTAAATTTTGTGAAGATTGGTCTAAAACTTTTCATAATATAGCATTCCGACTTGTTTAAGATTTCAAAGGAAAATCGAGTTTAACGGTCAAAATACATATTTTGTATACCCTTGACCGACGGTTGGAAAGGAAAGAATAAGTTTGCCATTCCATTTGCAATTTTTATCTCAGACTGCATAAAAATATATGTACGTATTAATTCAACTTTCTGAAAGCCCCCCAGGTATTATGGGAAACACGTTGTTATACATTTATATCACATATACACTGATAGAAAAGGCATCATAACGCTGATGTATTTTGACATCAGTAATATGACAAGTGTCTTCGTTTTTGACCCCATGACACTTCATGGTGATGTCAACCTTAACATCACTTGGCCAAAGTGTCATCAGGATAAAAATGAAATTATGTCATAAATGGGATGACACATCAGCATCACAGAAACGACGAACATGTCCTCAGTGCGATGACGCAGTAACATCGGAGAAAGAACACATAAGCATCAATTTCAAAGTCAAAAAACCATGATGGTCTAAGAATTTTTACACAAAAATATCACTTTGAAGGCTATTTAAAATTTAAAAAAAACTGTCGAATTCTACATGAGGAGAGAGTCCGACAAGATATCCCACTATCGCCTCTTCTATTAAATATAGTGATAGACAACGAGCTGGCACACAAATTTTCCTGTATGAACTCCAATTTAAAGCTGTTGAAGCGGTGGCTATCAAAATAAATCTCCCCAAAAAAACTAATGAAGATTTGTAAACAAAAACTTTTTACACTAGAAATTAGAAGGCACAAATAGCTGTGGATTGGCCACGCTTTACGTATATCTTGCGTTGATGTTACAAGAATGTCTCTTGACTTCCAGGGAAGTCGACGAACAGGTCGCCTGTCACATAAATGGCGACGGCAACTTGAAATCGAACCCTTGGATGTAACTATAGCCGAAAAAGAAACACAGCATCAAATTATGCGTGGTATACGTATATTTTTTGAAAATTATTTTTGGATAAAACTTTTTATTCCGGGACAGACAATATCCTCTGCAAAAAACTGAAATTTTCAAAAGTTTTGTTGGGGAATTTTTGGATTTATTTTATTATACATATCTATATAAAAATCGGCTAAGGCAAAACAGGTCAGAACACTTCTCTCCTCTGTTTTCACAGCGACTAGAATAAAAAATGCACCATTTGAAAGGTATTAAGAAGTGCACAATATATATTTTATTAAAATCTGTTCAATATTTTCAGAGTTATAAGCGTTCAAATTTGATACTAACACATATGCAAAACACATAAATAAAAATTTTGTTTTTTCCAATTATCAAATAATAAAAAATAGGGTGGTCGATTATTCGACAATTTCAAGAAACCGGTTTTCGAATATTTCGACTATCTTATATATAAATCGGCACAGGCAAACCAGCTAAGTACTATATCATTCTTTGTTTGTCAACCGCTCACGTGGAACATAAGATATGATCCGAAGGTTGGTCCGTCGCCAATTCGATCCACTATATTTTCTTCATATTAAAAAATAAAAATCGGCACAGGCAAACCAGATAAGTACTATATCATTCTTTGTTTGGCAACCGCTCACGTGGAACATAACATATGAACCGAAGGTTAGTCCGTCGCCAATTCGATCCACTATATTTTCTTAATATTAAAAACAAATTATGGCCGAATTTCGACCATTAGGCAAACACTTGTATATAAAAATTTCCTTTGTTCCTGTAAGGAACATAAGGCCATAATATATATGTTTCATTCTTCTTTGTCCAGCGTTAGTGTTTTGGCTCGTTCCAGCTCTTGTTGCGCTTGGCAACTAACAATTCGATTTAGCGACGCTATGTATGCGATGGTCTACCCCTTCTTCGGCTACAACGGGGATTACATTCAATAGCATATCATATTATATCGTTCGTAGGCCTTCGTAAGACAGGAACAATATAGCACCACTTTCTTAAAGAAATTTCTTTCTTATTGGAGTTTGCTTTGTTTTCCTCCACACCCAGAGAAAAAAACCTGTTTAAATTTGGTCACCTCCAACAAAACTATTTTTAAAGAAACTTTTACATATATCATGTTTATTTAACTATATTAATGTCAGCGACAACCATATTATGGTTGAATTATTCCTTAATCCATATTATGGTTGCCTCTGAATATGTTATGGTTAATAATATCTTAAATATCTTTAACACTTATTATAGCAAAGTTGGTTTTCAACCATACCATTTTGCTCTTCGAAAAGAGGACAATACTTTTATTAATTTAAAAACAATGGATGACTAATTTAACCATAATGTGGTTGTCGGTGACAATAATATGGTTAAATTAAACATAATATGTTCAAAATTTTCTTTAAAAGTAATTTTGTTGGAGGTGACCATATTTAAACATGTGTTTTCTCTGCGTGCACAGCCTTTCGTTGCATATTGGCTGAGGCCAGAAAATTCTTACACGCAAAGAAAAAACATGAGCAGTATATTATGATAAGATTCATGATTGTAGCCCCCATATTGCGATTATTATTGAATTATATTATGACTAAATATATTCGTAATATTACATCATAATATTTTTCCCTTAATCATAATTTGTTTTTAGTACATCCTATTATAATTCAATGTAATCATATTGTTATCATGTTAATCATAAAAACTTAAGAAGTTATCATATTATTGTCATGTTAATCATTATACAAATTAAGAAGTAATCATATACAGTGGCGCTGTCACAACAATAAAAAAAAAGTTAATTTTTTTGCATGGATTTTTTATTTTGTGCCACTTTAAAATTTTTTTTCAATGGATATTTTTTTTAATTGTTGAACCACTCACTAACAAATAATTCGATAGGCATATTTAAGGCATCTGTACACGTCAAGCATTTCTCATCAAGCGCTCTGGTAGTATGAAGGGCCAAATACACTTGTCAAATACTTTTCCAGCTTCCGAATTCATTCGTGTACGTGTACGATAAAGTTATCATTATTTAGTTGTTAGAAAAATTATTATTTTTCGGTCAACTTTCCTCAAAATTATAATTGCTAAAAACATTGAAATGTTTACAGTAACTATAATATTGCTGATATTAAATAAAAATAACAATTATTTGTGTACGACAACAATATATTGTTATAATCAGGGCAAGGGACTTCATGCAAATGCATGTTTGTTGTCGGTACTCTGAGACCCACCTTAAGTTAATATCTTTGCGAATCACAATATTTCCAGTAAAATGGCATCAATTTGTTAGTGCATATTTTTGCATATTTTGCTTTAAATGCATGTTTTTGCATATTTTGATATAAATGCATATTTTTCGTCATATTTTGTTATAAATTCACATTTTTCGTCATATTTTGTAATATTTATAAAAAAAAATTGCTCTTTTCTTAGTTTTTTGTTTAGAAATATCTTTCTGTTCAAGGCGAATTCATTTTAAGGTGTAGTCAGTGAATCAGCTGGTTATAGTTGTTTCAGCCCAGAAGCTGTCAAACAGTCAAAATAGTATGGGAAAATCTGCTAACTTCGACATTTTCAAGGAGCAAAAACAACATGTTGGTGTTTGGTACTGAATTACCTACATTTTATTATAAATTCACCTTGTTTCTTTTACTTTTAAAAAGTTGCACATACAAAAATTATACAATCTGTATAATTGTGCACATAATTGTAGAAGTAACAATAAAACAGTTTTTGACATTTAATTTTGTTCGCGGTTTTTTTTTACTTGAAGAAGCAGCAAATAAAAATAAAGTTCGGCGAAGAAAAATAGAACTCAACATAATATTTTTGATTTACGGTGTAAGAAGTATGACCTAAAATCCAAAAACTATTAATAAAATTAATTGTTTTTAGGGGAAAAAATGCCAAAAGAAAAAATATCAAAAAATAATCTTTTAAATAAGTGTGTTTTTGAGTCTTCAAAATAGAGGGAAAAGTACTTTTTTGCAAAGTTTACAAAAAGGTGTTTCATTTAAAAATTTCAAGTAAATCAGCACCTTCAAAGCCAGAAACACAAAGATTTATAAAATATGAAAACGTTTCGCAAACTTTAATTTCAAGAAAATCAACTTTTGGGGATAAGACTAGCAAATTTAGTTTTGAGTTGTATAATGCTCTGGTGTCTGCAGATATACCTCTATATATTAGCTAACCAACCAAAATTATAGAATTTTTTTAAACAAATATATCAATGAAACCATTTCTACGGAAACAACCCTTATAAAAACTTATATCGCCAAGTTGTACACTATGCAACTATGTGACATTGTTGAAAGAATTAAGTGACATAATTTGTGGCTGTCTATTGACGAAGCAATGGACACCGAAGGACGTTTCGTTGTCTACGTAATTGGGATCTTGAATGCAGAAGATCTTGAATGCAGAAGAAGAACAGAGTAAACACACATTTTTGTTAAATATTGTAAAGTTGGAAAAGGTGGATCATGCTTCAATAGCTCGAACTTTCAAAGATTCAATTTAAAATCCTTTAATAAAAATAAAATTTTGCTCTACTTGACCGTTTTTTTAAGATATCTTACTCAAAAATGTTACATGTCACATACTAAGCTCATGCCATGCAAGAAAGTTTTTAAAGTCTCCTTTGCGTTTCAACCATGTATAACAAGATGGGGTACCTGGTTGCAGGCAGTTGAGTATTATACCAAAAATTTTGAAGAATTTAAAGATGTGGTAAAAAATTTTAACGAAAATAATGCAGTCGCGATAAAAAGTAAACAATATTTTAAATGTACCTTATATAAAGGCTCAATTAGAATTTATACACTCAAACAATAAGTTTCTAGTCGAGACAATAACCGAACTTCAGGGGTTTAAATCATTGAAAACCTCGGTTAAACTCGTTGATGACGCTGTCATTAAAATAAGAAAAGTAGAAGGTCAAATCGGCGAAAAAATAAAAGCCAACATTTATGCAGTTTTAAAAAAGAACACCGGATTTAAAAAAGTTAAAGAAATTGGTAATATGTTTAATTTACCTTCCAGTAAAGAAAAAATTGTAGACAATGAATATTCTACAAAGGAGTTGACCACTTTTAAATATCCACGAACGAACACTTTCAATGCTTAAAACTGTTTTAAGACCAAATAGAATGAGTTTTACATTTGATAACTTAGAAAAAAACTTATTTATTTATATATGTAAATATATCTTTATCTACTACTACTTTTTAAACTATGTTTTAAGTTTTTAAAACTGAATGAAATGTATTTATATTTTTTTTTTTTTTGTTAAATATGGTTAAATAAATATATTTTTAATGCATATTTTTTACTTTTATTTTTGCATATTTTACGATTTTTAGTGCATGTTTTATGCGCATATTTTGCGATTTTAAGTGCATGAACTTCCTTGCCCTGGTTATAATAAACATAGAGTAGTTGCCGTAACCATGCCTTACCATATTTTTTATCTGCGTGTAGAATTCTCCGCAAACATCGGTTTTTTTAAAAAGGCTCAGATCCATAGAGAAGTACGGACTTAGCGCAGGAGCTGAATATGTTAAGTATGGTTCTCTTTGAAATGTGGGTCTCCGTCAAATGGGACTTAAGAGGCCCAATGACCGCTTGCTAGAGTTAAAGCGGTTCTGTACATTTGTATATTAATAAATTTAGGAAAATATTTATTTATGGTAAAATATTTTATCTCATAGGAAATTTTATTTAAAAAAAATTAAAAAATATTTAATCGGTTTCAAAATTATTTGCCATTTTTCCAAATTCTTTCTGGACGTTTTAAAATAGTGCGAAAGTTTTACATGATAAATGATTTTTTTTTTTTTTTTTTTTTTTTTTTGTTGCCTCATATTGTTGGGTACATGATACTTTTTTTGAAACTTTGATAAGCCCTCAAATACTTCTGACTTGTAATTAGTGTTTTGTTTTTCTTAAATAAATATATAAATTTGTTATTTTTCTAATCATTAAATTCGTTTCAAATTGCATTTAAAACAATTGTTGCGCTTATTGCAAACTAAAAAAAAATATTTTTTTAATACACGAGTACATTTTCAAGGTCGTTAACTCAAATCAATATTACTTATTTTCTTTTGAATCGATAAATTTTTATTGCAAAAAAAAAAAAATCGCAGTATAAATTAGGAAATACCTGGTTTCCTTTTTAAATTTTGATATAAAAACTTTAAAACGAAACACTAAATTAGGTCTAAACAAGTTCATTGTTTAAATTTTTGTGCCAAAAGCAACGTTATAAATGACCAATTAGGAGTCTTAATGTTATTTATAAAACTTATTTTAAATGGACTTAACCATTTTAGTCATCTAACGACCATATAAATTTTTCTGTTAAAAGTTTGAGGTTTGTTTGTTTTAATGTCACTGATTTTGTGTTTTTTATATTCATTTATTCATCTTCTTTTGATATTTATCTCATTTAAGTTTTTGTTTGCTTCTTGTTTTTACTTTTTGTTGTTTAAAAGCAAGAGCAATGCACTTTTATTTTTATATGGAGTTTTTTTAATATCTTTTGGTTTTAGTTGTTTAATAATCATAATTTTGTATTTTTCTTCTTTTTTAGGTAAGAATTTTACTGATGAAGTTTTCGTTGAATGTTAACAACTTTAAGTTGGTGAGTCAGATTTGTGTTAAAAACGTTTATGAGAATCTTAAAATCAAGAAGATAAAGCGGCCAAAAAGATAAAAATTAAAATAATGCGTTCATATTTAAAATAAGTAACTTTATCTGAGAATTTCCCATTGGTTTTGATTTGGTTTGATTTCAAAGGGTACCTTTAACAGCAAAGCTACCGAAAAGGATTAATTTGGTCTCAGAAAGCCATAATGAATGACGTCATACGTCTGAGAACCTCATTCATAAATTATCTCAATGAACACCTTTGTATAGAAAGCCGAAAACTCCAAAGTCAGACTTTATTTTAGATTTAAAAAGTGAGTTTTTTTTTGGTACTTCACCAGCACAATGCAATAAATTAGGTTAGCACAACTCAGCGTCACATATATGGGCTGGGCAAGTTTTCACTGAAAGTCATGTCACATATCGAAAAAATAAAGTTCATGTTGAATGCTGAATGCTGAAAAACTGTAAAGAGTTACAGTTATACAAAGCCAAAACATAAAATAATGCAAATGAAACTTAAAACGTGTGAAAGCAGACAAAGAAGGACGCCCTACTAGACCTAAAACGATAATGACAAATGACACGTGAGTTGTTTCCCCCACATATGAAGCAGTATTTTGAACATTTTTAATTTTAAGCAAATTGTTGAAATTTTAAACATTTTGACTAAACGGCTTACAATAGTTAAGAAACACATTTTATCAATCCCACAGAATGAAATTGAACAAATTAAATTGCTCGATTTTCTATATTCTAAAAATTTGTTTTAAACATTTTTAATTTGATAAAACATTTTATTCACTGATTAAATTAAAATTGAATAAGCTATACTGATTACATAGCGATTATATTTGTTAAAGCTACATCTGTCGATTTGGCTGCCATTTATTTAGTTTGTTGACCAGACTTTAAATAACTCTGAATATTTTTAAACCGCTAGTCCGATTGCAATAAAATTTTAGGTGGCAAATTAAGTATTATAGTCGAGTTAAAGTTTTGGAGTCTATAGACTTATCAGGAGATGCGCCATAGGCTCTCAAAGTTGGGTACCAGAATTCTTAACTAAAATGCTCCAGTCGACAAAAAAGTTAACGACAAGAATAATTTATCTCTTATATAACAGAATCGTTTTGTAATTTTTTTTTCATACCCGAGGTGCCCTACACTGATAGAAAAGGCGTCATAACACTGATTTATTTTGACATCAGTACTGTGACAAGTGTCTTCGTTTATGACCCCATGACACCTTTCATCTTTGTGATGTCAGCCTTAACATCACTTTTGCAAAATTGTTATCAGGTTAAATTAAACTATCAATGGGAAGACACATCGGTATCACAGAAATGACGAATCGAAGTCATTTTAATGTAAAGTGGCATCAGTGCGATGACTCAGTAGCTCATTGGGATAGACAAAGTGACAGAATATTATTATTTACTTACCCGTTACACATGTTTGTTTCACTTTTGTTGTATTCCGACCTTAATTTACAGAAGACCTCTTAATTATAAGATACCAGCAGCATGCCCGATATGGTTTTCGTAATCATTCTAATTAAAAAATTTTATGTGTTTAACTAAATAATTTAAAAAAATAGAATAAAGGAATTCTTGCTTTTATAATACATTGCTATAATGAAATTAATGTCAAAAATATACAAAATGTGGCATCGAATTGATGTCACTATAGTCATAAAATAGATGACACGTAAAAAATGCTAAAATTGTACGAAGACGTTAGTCATTGGATTTATGTTACTTTTTGCGTTATTGAAGCCATTTATAGTAACATTCATGTCACAATTCTGATGTTAGGGCATCATCAATATGAAGATGCATTTTTCTATCAGTGTAATCATTCTACTTTAAAATTTGATCTTTTTAACTAAACAATTTAAAAAAATAGAATATGGGAATTTTCGCTTCTTATTTTACATTCTAAACATGAAAATAATGTTAATAATACACAAAATAAGGCATCAAATTGATTTCACTGTAGTCATAGCATATATGACGCATAAAATATGACAAAATTTTGTGATGACGTTCGTCATTGAATTGTTGTCACTTTTTGCCATTTGTAATAACATTGATGTCGCAATTCTTATGTTAGGGCATCATCAATATTAAGATGCATTTTTCCATGAGTTAACTTTGGGAAGCTATGGCACATTTCTTGTAAAGTTTATAGAATCAAAATCCAAAACTTAAGCTCAACTACAAGCCTTGTCAAATTTAATTTAATCCAGAATTATTTAATTTTACCCAAATCTCCCACTGTGAAGCGTTTAGCAGCTGATGAAAATTTTAACCTGACCCATATTTTCATCGAAAAAGAATGGATGAATGGATATGATAGCAAACAAAATTGTTGAATTTGGGACTATAGCAATAGTCATGAGATCCAAGAACATCCAACACATATCGAAAAGGTGCCGTGCAATAAAGCCATAGGAAATAAAGCCATACATGGCCTTATTTTCCTTTTGAATTTTTTTTTCTTTTAATAAAATTCTAATTTATTTAAAAATTGTTTTGTTATTTTTTCTCTAGGTGTATATATTAAAAATGTAACGAAAACACTTTTGGGCGCAAGGATTTTCTCCTCTATGGTATAACAAAAACCGGCTTCGCTAAGTAAAGCTTCTCTGCATAGCTGGCCTTCGGCCGGACGCAAAAATCTTCTCCTCTATGGTAAAACAAAAAACGGCTTCGCTAACTAAAGCTTCTTCTCTGTATAGCCGGCCTTTGGGCGTGCGCAAGAATTTTCTACTTTATGGCATAAAAAGTACCGGTTTCGCTAAGTAAAGCTTCTAAATTCTGCCTTGTTTCCGAACGAAGGCCGACTACGCAGAGAAGCTTTAGTTACCGAAGCCAGTCTTTGTTATACAATAGAGGAGAAAATTCTTGCGCCCGGCCGAAGGCCGAGAGCGCTCCCCCTTCCAGCTACTTAAGCATATTTTTTCAACACTTGACAATGGCAACTCCTTCTTTTGGCAATTTGTAACCATAACAATTACACTGTTATGGCGTTATTTCCGTTTTGGTTACTAAGCGATTATGGTGTTATTGCACTTGGATGGTGGTAATAAAGCCATATGGCTTTATTTCTGTATTCATTGAGAAAAACGGCCATATGGCTTTATTTCCTATGGCTTTATTGCACGGCACCTATCGAAAAACGCAGTTTGGTGTGGATTTTGCGCTGGCGTCGTCATAGGTCTATATTTGTGTACGTTGTACAGACTATACCCGTCGATGATTTCCAACTTCTTTTGTTCAAAATTGAATGATATGGACACTAACGACATGTAGTTTCAACCGGACGGCAGCGGCGCTACGTGCCACACAGATCATGCTATATTTGACATTATTTTAGGGCATGATATTCTTACGTGGAAGTAGTGTTAACTGGCTACCGAGATCGTGCGATTTGAGCCCATTAGACTTTCCTTTGAGGTTTTCTTAAGTCGCAGAACCATAGCATCCCTTAAATCAAACAACACCCAAGCCATTGGTCAAATTCAGCCTAATATATGCGCAGATTCATGGAATATTAAACATGGTTCACGGACACCTTTATCAATATGGTGGCAAACAATTCAAAAATATTCTTACCACAACTATGGCTTTCATGTATTTCGCAACCATGTTATGGTTGCCCACAGCCATGTACAATTTAATTGTGGCCAATAATGTGTTTAAAATAAAGCAACCCCTTTCTTTTAATATTATATTTTAGGAGCTTAGTTGGACAAGTAACCATATATTTGCGCAAAACCTATAGATCAATTACGGATGTCAACTGAACTAAAGTTGAGTTGCCAGTAGCGAAATCAGTCAACGCCGCTCATATTAAAATGTAAAAAAAAAAAATTTGTATATTATAACAAAAGCGCCGTGCCTGATTTCGCTGCTGGTGACTGCACTGAAGCTGAGTTGCCATCCGTAATCGACCCATTCGTTAACAATTCTTTGTAGCTTCAACCACGAATTAATTAAAGTTTTTATTAAGCATTTTCGTTAGCAGTTTCAGCAATGAAACGTTGATATATGCTTAAAATTTTTTGAAAAATATAATTTGGTAAAATTTTAAATCTTCTATTGATGTGGTCAATCATTAATCATTCGCACTACCTGAATTTGTGAAATAATTGATATTTTTCATCCCATTTATTGCCATATCAAACAACTGTTTTTCCATCCCTCTTCTTCTCTCTTTTTATTTATTATCTGCCACTTAATCTCCCACAGATGTTTAATGTTCTATTGATTTCAATCTTTTAAAATTATTACTTCAATTATTTTCCTATGAAACAAAAGACAATTAAAGGCAACAAAAGAAATGTTTAAAAAAATATATAAAATTTTTAATGAATAAACGAATGACTTTGCAACAAAAAGGATATAAATTTAAATAAAATGCCTGGATACCTGGGTTTAGGCAAAAACACCCCTAAAAATTAAAACCTTTAAAATAAATAAAAAAATTTTTTGAAAACAAAAAATCTTCAAACAATTTCTACCTACAAATTAAAATTTTGCTGTTCTTTAACACTTAAAATGCTTTTTTGTGCAAATTTAAAGGAAAAACAACATTAAGATCCTTCATACTTTTTGTTTAATTTTGTTTCAAATAAAATTTTTCGTAGGCGTAACAAATAATTTATTTCCGGCTTGAGAGTTTTCAACATGAGTCTCAGTTAAGTTTCATTGTAGTGTTTGCTAAATGCAACAAAAAAAAAAATTACAAAAACTATTAATGCAAATTCTCGTATTATAAAACAAAAAACTTTGTTTTATTCGACTTTTTGTTTTTTAATAATTTTCCTGCATATTCATTTGAATGTTGCCAACTCTATAGAAACAAAACAAAATTGTTGAATGAATGACTTTTGGCCTGACATAATTTTTGTGCACAAAACCGTTTTTTTTTTTTTTTTGTTATGTCAAAATGGGTTTTAATGCATGTGTAAATAATTACAGTAATTTGTTACATCGAAAAAAGGTTTAGCAACTTTTCTTATATTTTTTTTTATTTCGTTGATTACAAAAAAAAACTAAAGTACTAACTCATGGCGCTGTGTGCGGTTGCCTTTATTTTCGCTTGGGAAAAAAGTCGAGTGAAAATTATATGGACAATAGAAATTCTGAGTAAATTATGGTTTTTAAACTGGGTCGTGTTGAATTACTTTGGGTGTTTTGTGACTCACAAGCACAACAGAAATCCGTTTGTTGAAGCGAAAATGTAACTCAAAAAAGGAGGAAACCCCAGGAAGGTGTTACAATCTGCCTAAAAACTGTAATTATGTTATTAAATTGGCTTAAGAGAAAAAGTATAAAGATTAAGGTAGAATCAAGGAAATTTTTAAGCAACTATAGTTTTAATAGTTGCTACTGTTAGTGGTTGCATTAAGTAAAGAATAATAAAAAAAGTAAAGATTGATGTTAAAAGTATTGCTAGGCATATGGTATATTTAGATTTCGAATATAAATTAAAAAAAAAACAAGTAAGAGTGTTATATTCGGCTGTGCCGAATCTTATATGCCCTTCACCATTGTGCGAGCAGTATACAGAGCAACTAGACAAAAACTAAATAATTTTACATATACATACATACATATTTGCAATACTTAAAACTTCATTATAAATTAAATTTAAGAAGCGAAAACTGGTAAATATTTTTTTTAAATCGTTTTTAGAACATACAAAAAATAAAAATATAAAAAAAAAAAATTTCTTTTTAAAAAACCAAGATTCGAACCAGGGAACTCTCAGTATCTAACTTAACACACCCCCTAGACAACTGAACCATGAAGGAACGTTAATCGAATATCATTAAAATGAAATATGGCACGTTTACTGTTCACAAAATTCAACACAGTTGAGTTGAAATTACTTTTGTTGTTATTGTTCACCGCAATAGCAAAGTTGGGAAATATATTCACCAAAAATGTCTTCGGGTTAGGATCAAAGTATCGGTTCTTTTTGGCCGCTGGTGACCTTCGAACTGAAGCAGACCCCGAGCGAGGTAGTTAGGGTGAGCCATTAGTTTATCGATGTAGCTAATTGAATATTTTTTAATTTCCTCCTGGATAGTGAGGACGTTGAGATCTCTGTGGATAATATCATTACGTATATACCATGGGGCGCAGACAATTTGTCGTAATATTCTAGACTGTCTTCTTTGAAGCTTTTGGATGTTAGATGCGCATGCAGTACCTCATAATTGGATGCCATATGTCCATATTGGTTTTATGATGGACTTGTATAAGAGAATTTTGTTGTCTAAAGACAAGTTTGAGTTTCGACCGAGAAGCCAATGTAGTTGAGCTGCTTTAAGTTTCATAGCCGCTATTTTCGCTTCAATATGACGAGACCAGTTGAAGCGTCTATCTATTTGAATTCCCAAGTACTTAACATGGTTTTCTACCGGAACAGTGATGTTATTTATTTTTACAGCTGGGCACGTTTGTCTTCTGAGCGTGAAAGTTAAGTGAGCACATTTAGCCGGGTAAACCTTTATTCTCCATTTTTCTAGCCAGGCCTCTAGTTCATTGATGTGGGACTGCAGATTTTGCGATGCGACTTTTGGGTCATGGTTAACGCTAATAAACCCAAAAACTGCGGAAATTTTCAACATCTTTACAGAATGTTACTATCTCATTGTGTCATCACTAGAAAAGTGGCAATAAATTCTGTTATTATTGTGGCATCACTGAAAAAAAGGAAGTTGCTTTGAAAGCAGCGCTACCATTTCTCAAGTTTTTTCTTTTTTGCAAGCCTTATTTTGCTTAATTTTGCTAAAATTATTAAACGAATTGAATTAGAAATACATTTTGGTGTTATCTTTTGAAATGGTGGCACTTTTGTAGAAAAAAAGTATTTAAAAAAAATAAAAGTTTTTTTTCACAAATCGTCGTGCGGGAGTTTATGTGCTCTATCCGCCATTTTACACATTTCGAGTTAATTATGCCACTTTAGGTTTTCGACCCCAAATTTTTCAAATATGTAATCCGTTTTCGGCTATCTCATCTAGTTTCTGAGATAAATAGTGTCTGTTTTGTTCTATATCCTTCAAACCTGAATTATGTTAAAACTTCAAGATCGATTTTCTCAAAATACACTTTTGGCATATAGAGCACATAAACTCCCGCACGACGAAATGGTGACATTTTTTATTGATAGTAGATGTGAGATGTTTCAAGTGTGAACGCGCATTTCACATTTACAACATCTTCCATGCGTTTCTCCGAAATGTATGCAAGTGTACAAAGGGTATTATGCAGCGGGGGTTAAATAGTTTTTTGATGAAAAAAACATATTTTTTTTTTATTCAATTGATTTTTGGTGTTATTAAAATTAAACAATTGGAGCACTCAAACAAAAATTTAATAGATTTATTTAATTTTAAAAAAATTGTGGACAATAAATGACTTTATTAAAATTTAAAATAACTGTTATTTTAATGCTCGAAGTAGTATATCCGAGATGCAAAATTATCGTTCGATGTATATGTATGCAGTATTATTTTTCATGATTTTTCAAAACTTTTTGGTGTCTCAGTTTATGAAGTGTCACACACATCCTTAAGTTGGCTCTTAAAACAGAAAATGCATGTCTTGAAATTCCTCGAGAACATATTACATACCTGTAGCATTAAATGCACTATGAGACAGTGAAAATATACTTCTGAAATGCCCTAGTGTTAATTAAAGACCGACTTGATTAGTTAATTTTGCAATTTTTAGAAATTCAATTACACCTCCAAAATCTAAAATTATCGATTAAAACGTTATGTGGACTTTATAAGCATATTTAAAACATTTTAGATTAAGGAGTATTTCAATATATAAAGGGTGGTCCAAACAAACAGTCGTTCGTCGTTGAAAATGCAAGCAAACGATAGCGGTCGACATCGTAAGCCACACTGTTATACTTTTACTGTAACTCTCTGGCAAACATTTTTACGTATTTATGATGTGCATAACTACGAATCGATTTCATTAATATTCTTTACTTGACACTGCCACTTATTTTTTGTTTAAAGCCCAATCAAATTTGTAAAAGTTTTAAAAAAAAATTTGTATAGTAAATTTTGTGTGTAAAATTGTTAAAATTATTTATGTACGATTCCTTGATGGTTATAAAATCGATTGCCAAAAATTTTTTTTAATTTTGTATTTAAAATGTTGAATTCTTAAATTGAGATGTGTAACATGTGTGTTAAGTCTTTAAGGTATAAATTAAACTTATTTAATAGCTTCTGTCAAAAGCAGATGTTATTACAGCAACACATGCCAGAAACACGCAAATTCCAGTTAATGCCAGCTGTATTTATAATTAATGATGTTGAAGTAAAAAAATTTTGGATTTAATAATAAATTGCTTCATCTGCGTTTATTTGCGAAGTCCAGAGGTAAATTTTGTTAAGTTCGAAAATTCGAACTTTTTTCGAAATTAATTTTATACAATTTTTATTTTTTATTAGACCCATATAAAGTATTTTTCTTGCAAAACTTTAATTATTGAAACATTTTAAAGTTTCGAGCTTTGACTGTGTTGGATATTTCGGTTTTAAGAAAAATTTTAGCACATTTTTAAAGCTAATTCGCAATAAAACTCACAAAAATTCTTGTATGTTCTAAAATTTTAAATAAATTGTTGCAAAGCTATGTTCCTATATTTAAATTACAACATTTCGCTGATTTTTTAATTTCGAACTAGAAAACTTGTAATATTCAAAGAAAAAAAATGTATAGAAATATTTTACTTTTAACTGTAAAAATTTCTTATTTGCGTTAATTTATCACGTTTTGTGTTAAATTGTTTTATGTTCGAAAATTCGAAATTTATATCATTACATTTTTGTAAATAGTCACACAACTAAATGTTCTCACATAATCATTTTTCTACAAAATTTCAAATATTTTAACATTTCGATATTTTGAACTAAGAAGCTTAACATTTGTGTAAAAATGTAAGATTTTTACTCAAGTTTTTTTAGTTGCTACAAATAAATTTAGATAAGAAATTTGTAATTTAATTGTGTGTTTAAAATTGTTAATAGTAATTATTTTTCGAAAAATTCAAAACTAACTTTATTACATTTTTGTATATAAACACATATCTAAATGTTCTCACATAATCTTTTTTTGTATTCTTAAAATTTCAAATAATTTAACATTTTCAAAATTCGAACTTAACCGTACGATGCATACCCATCTTTTTCTACGAGAATTTCGAAATTTCTAATATGTTTAAACATAAAAAATTTAGAAAATTATAGTTACACCGTTGCAGTTTTTTTGTAACGCAATAAAATATCTGTTGCTTATCTTACTATTTGAAATCTGGATTGATGTATAACAAGTTCGAATTTTCGAAACTATTTTTTTCTGTTGGCTTTATTAAATTTTTTTATTGTACAAAGCAGTTTGTCATAAAGTTTAAAAGAAATATTGATTTTTTTGCTTACATATTTTTGAAAATTAAACTTATTTTCGAAATTTATTTTATATTATATATTTAGTAATAAAAGTCATTTAAATTAGTTCGCCTTAAAATTTCTAGAAAAAATTTGAAAATAAATTTTATATAATTTGTAACTTAAAGTTTGTCATATACAGTGAAACTTCGATATTACGAACTTCGTTATATCGAGAAACTCAATATAACGAATTTTTAGTTGAGTATACCGCCGAGTACTCTTTTCTACACCGCAAAATACATTCGGCTAGTGCTGGGAAACTATCGATAGACTATCGATATTATCCATAGTCTTAAAATATCGAAAATATCGATAGGAAAAATATAAATATCGATATTTTTATTATTTAAAATGCCGCTATGAAGACATCTAACAGCAGCTATACACAAACAGTTTTTTGCCGCAAATTTGTACCTGATATTATGAATTCGCGCTGAATTACAGCAATGAATACAAATAACAAGAATGGCAAGTGGTATGGATTGCTTAGCAGTGCTTTTTACTGCTAATTAAAGGCCATTAAGTCGAAATTTGTACATGTTTATATAGGGACTGAAATGTCAAATATTTTTGTAATGTTGTAAACATAAATGCAAATCCAAATGCAATTGCAAGCATAGGACAAAACAATGAACGACCATTAGAGGATAAGTCCGCTAGATTGATTAAAGTTGCAATGGAATATCTTATAGTCCCTGTTACTTCGGTTCCTTCAGAAAGGTACTTATCAATTTTTAAAAAACTCCCATCTAAATAATGTGCGTATACACATACGTCTCATACATTCCACAAAGTGATAAAAACAACGGACTGTAGCCTTATAAAAAAATAATTAAAGTTGTCCTGCACAAGTACAAACATTCAGACGATAGTAATATTGATATATCGATAGTGAAATCTGTACTATCGATAAATATCGATAGTAGAAAATATCGATAGTATCCCAGCACTACATTCGACAGCTTAGCATCTGTCAAAAAACATATTGACGGTTGCATTCTTAACTTGCGTAAACAAACAAAAATTACACAATATTTTACTAAAATGTAATAAAAAAAAAAAAAATAAATAAAAACATAATTTTGTATTTACCTCTTTTTTTTTATGTACATAGTATTTTCGTGTTAAATAGAATTTGGACAAAAGAAAACTGTAGTTATAACGAATTTGGTTCGTATTTCTTTAAATTTCGTTATACCAAGGTTTCACAATGGATATGTATAACGTATCAATAGCTATAACGAAGTAGTTTTCGATCACCTCTAGATTTGTTATATCGAAGTTTCACTGTACTTTTATAGAGCTATTGAAAACTTTATAGACTAAAATATTCGAACACTAAAAAATTTATATTTTCAAACAGTTTGTACGATAACATTATTTCGAACTTGTTTTTAATTTTACTATTTTTTGAAAAGTTTGTTTGTCTTAGAGTTTTTGAGAAGCATTGATTTTCTTGCTTGAACTTTACGAAAATGTGCTATTTTCGAAAACTCGAACTAAATTTCGAAATTGTTTTTTCAAAATTTGAAAGTAATTTAACGTACTAAAAATTTATTTTCATAAAATTCCAAGGGAAATATTAGTTATTTACGCTTTTGGGAACTTCGAAAAATTTGTTTTGGGATATTTGTTACACAAAAAAAAACTATCAAAATTTGACATAATACTTTTACTAGCGATTGTAATATCACATTTTAATATTAAATCAATAAACTTAACCGCTTTAAAAGGATACCATTTCCGAAAAAAATCCCAATTAACTCTAAGCTAGTGTTTTTTCTTATTAGCCACCTAATTTGTTATTTAGTTTTCTATAATTTTGGTATTTTTTCCTTAACATAATAGAACCAAACAATTTAATGTAATACGAGAAATAAAAAGCATAACATGTTAACCTTATTACTCGCATATTACCTAAAATAAAATAAAATATCATGTCTTGTTACAGAAAACGTTTAAAATATGTTTATGTAGTATATCTTTTTATTTTATCTACCAAATACTAACTAATACCATACAAAATATCTACATTTTCGTTATAAATACGAGCAACTAAACATAGCTGTTTTTTGCGTAAACAATTTAAGAAGGGTAAAAATAACAAAAATTATTCTCCTTCTCATTTTACTCTTCGAAAGAACAATCCTTGAAATTCGACAACAAAAATATTGTACTTATTTGCGCAAAATAACAAGAAATCGATATTTTTCATACCCATGCTTGTAAGTTGTATAATTTTCTGTATTAGTTCTTGTAATATGTAAAGCTAAAGGGAACTAAATACAGACAGTCGGACCGACAGGCAAACTCACGTAATACATATTCATCTACAGTTTCGAATAGAAAGAAATATCGTTGCATTTAGCAAAGTAACCCAGTTAACATTTGCTTCTTTAATGTGAAAATTTAAGAAATTTTTCAAACTACAATTGTCCCGGCGGGTTCATGTCTTAGTTTCAGTGTCTTGGAAAAACGGTCTAGAAATCACACACTTTTTTCATAATTTGATGACATAAATTCAAAGAGTGAAGTGCGGGTGAATTTACTTAAAAAATATTTAAACCTTCACCTGTCAATTATTTGACTTTGTTAAAGTTTTCTTTCTACTTTTGTTTGTAAACTTGTAGTACAAGATATTCTGAGGACTTGTGCGCCCACTGTGCCCAAACCCCCCCGGTGGTACACAGCGTTAGATTCTAAGGATATTTCACCTTTTGGTGTTACAGCTTCTGGGGCAAAAAGGTATATTCAATACCCGTTATTCAGAAGAAGCGAAATTGGAAAAACTCCCTTCTTTCTAAGAGATTGATGATGGCGAACCAGAGATCCTATCAGTTATTGGTAAGGATTCGCCGGAGATCACTTGGAGGCTGTTTTTATACCCAAAATCGTGGAAAGGGATATCTTTAAAAGTCAGCATTAACTGCAAATTTTTCATTCATTGTGGAGAATTTTGGCCTGCTTTCGGATCTCCCTATGTACTCTTGCTTATCGAAAGATGCTAATTGCCTTTCAACAGCGGATGCTTCAGCTGCTAAGCAAGGGGTGAGCGTATGATTCTGCAGGATAATTCTCGCAAATGGCCACATGTGGCTGTTAAGACCACCGCAGGCTGATATCACAACGGTGAAGAGAACCACTAAGAATTAACGAAGAAATGCTTATTAGCCCACCAAACAATTTTCGGAGCGCTCCTAAATATGACTCTTAAAGATTCCTTTTCTTGAGGGTTTTATGATTACCCTCCTAATATATAAGCAATTCTGATTGATTTCGGAGCCTGTAGAATTCAGGACTCCGAAAAGACTAATTTTTATGAGCAATTTAGGAGCACACTCCTAGAAAACTCTTATTTACTGTTATGTATTGTTTGCTGGGAGGTTTTTAAAAACACACACACACACATACACATTCTATTTTCATTTATCAAGCCAAATGTTTATTATTATAATATTTTTCATGTAGTTTGTTCCAACTTGTGGCAGAATGTAATAATATTTTGTTTTAAGTTTAAATCTGGTAGAAATTTTCTTTCTTTGCATTTTGTAGGGGAATTTTTGTTTTTTTCGTATATTTTTTGGTTTGTGCTTTAAATTTTTTTTTCTCGATTTCTATGTTTTATTTGCATATGAAGAGAAAAACTTTGCGTAGTTCATTTGCCTTACATTCTGTAGCAGTGTTGCCAATTTAGTCATTAAGTGTCAAGAATAAGCTAAATATTTATTATCGTGTTTGGCATTAAAAAAATTTAGTTTAAAAATTTTGAGAACAACAAATTTGATAAATGAGGTTAGGGTTATGTTGTATCGTCGAATTTTTCTAAACTCATATATGCAAGTAAATAGATTCCATTGGCAGCCAAAATTAAGCTAACGTCACGCGAATTGAGAATTTAGTTCCCGTTGTGCTACCATGTGGGACTGTCCCACCAACCATTATTCTGAATGAAATCAGCACTCAAGGGAAGTAATTATCCCTTTAGTGCTAACCACCAAACAGCTACACCTTATAATACAGGCTTAATGACACGTTCGTATTACCATTATACATTATTGAGGTTGGGCTCTCCTGAAAACAAAAACTTACAGTTCTATCCAATGATTTGAATTTGTCGTTATTAAAAAAATGTATAAACTTTATATATATTTTATCGTTATAAATAATAATTGAGTTTAAAGAAAATTGGCTCTTACAGCCATGTCACAGAGTACAATTCCATTCGGAAACGGAATTCATTCCGTATTTTGGTGCTTCAGAAAATGACGAAAAAATGTTTCGGAATGAAACCATTTTTGTTTTCATGAACGGTATGGGAGTTGTCTGTATCTGAAAGGCCATAAAACTATCAAAATACACTTTCCATCAACAAACAAATATGTTTTCTTCAATTCCGAACGGAATCATTCCGAATGGAATTGTACTCTGTGACATGGCCCTTAATTTGTATTTTATTAAAAGTAATTTGTTTTCCTGTTTTTTATTGGCATTGATATTTTTTATTGTATTAAAATATTTTCTATTATTACCTATTTCTGGCAACACTGTTCCGTATAGACATACATACATTTATACATATAGAACAAATAAAATTTAAAGAACGCATGCATATATGAAAAAATATACATTTTCCGAGGAAAAATTGTTAATTATTAAAAAAAAAATAGTCTGAATTTAAAATTTTTATATGAGATTTAAAAATTTCGAACATGAAAATTGTTACTCTTGTTTTATTTTATGAAAAAATAAACATTTTCCGAGGAAAAATTGTTAATTATTAAAAAAAATTGTCTGAATTTAAAATTTTTATATGAGATTTAAAAATTTCAAACATGAAAATTGTTACTCTTGTTTTTTTTTATTAAAATTATTTTTACAACTTGATCAAAATGCGGTTTTTGTTGATTTGTTAAATTTATGTGCAAATAAGGTAAGTTTTCAAAAATTCGAACTTAAGTTCGAAATGGGTTCTAACGGCTTTTAAGTAATTAAATACATTTCATATCGTTTGGGCATACAACTTTTGTAAAATTTTGAAATTTTTTTTAACCAAAATATTATGAAATTAACAAAAAATTACCTTTTGAACATTAAAATAATAAAATAATTAAAATATTTCTTTTATTTTTATGATTGGAATGTTAAATTTTTTTAATTTGATCATGTATTTGCTATGTTCGAAAATTCGAACATTATTTCGAAATTGTTTTTACTGCATTTTTTAATGATTTACTAAATTTTATGTTGGTTTGTTGCAAAATTTTTAGAAAATTGTAATAATTTTATAGTTTGAAAACTTCGAACATTAAAAAATTTAACTTTAACATGTTAAGGAAATTTTTTTTGTATTTTTAAATTAAATTAAATTAAACAGTTAATAAAAAAATTAAAAAAAAAACTATTATTTAAACATTTCGAAAGTAAGACTTTAGCATTTATGTTTATTTTTTGTTACTTCTTTCATTTATTAATTTTTTTTCGAAATTTTGTAAAAATTTTCAAATATTATTTTTTAAAAATTTTTAATATTAATAGCCAATTTCACAAATTCAATTTAAATATCAATTCATATTTAAATATAGTATTTCATATACATAATTTTATTTGTATTAGACATGAAAAACGAATTTAAAACTTAAATTGGTGAAATCGGCCATAAGAATTTGTATTCTAAAATTAAAAAAAAAAACAAATGCAATTGCTTTAGTTTAGTTTAATCTTAAACTAAATTTTGTGTTAATTTGCTAAAAATTTATAAAATAACGCAATGTTTAAAAATTCGAACTTATTTTTGAAAATAATTTTTTTCCTTTTTGTATTAGCTCACATATTTAAGGCAATTTATCATGAAATTTCTGCAAGTTTTTAATTTTTTTGAAAGTTCGAAAACATAAAATTCTATATTAGAAACATTTATTTACTACATACTTCTTAATTCACCCTCGCATAATGGTGTTTGTAACTTTTACACTACAAATAAATGATGCTGAACTATAAATATAAAAATATATGCGTATTCATGCAAACTTCAAACAGACAAATCAGGGTTTGTTTTATTTTCGACATAATTATAAATTTCATTTCACACTTGGTATCAAAAATAATCGTACTAAATATATATTTCAACATTATTTATGCACATAAAAATCTTACAGAAACAAAACTTCTCTATGCTAAAATATGCAAAAATGTCGAAAAGTTTTTCTTTTGTTTTTTCGGGATTTGAAAACTAAGAACTTTTGTTGCAGCAACAAAAAGAAAAAATAATGAAAAGCAAGCAAAAATCAAGTTAGAAACCGGTTTGCTAGTGACTGTTGAATGAGTTTTTACAAAAATTATAAAAAAAAAGAATTTAACAAGCTTTAAATAAGTGTCAAAACTGTAAACTTAAGTTAAGAACAAGTTGCAAAAAGTTTATTTCGATAAGTCATGGTTTTGTTTACTCTTTGAGAGAATCTCAAAACTTTTAAAACTAAAATGTGTTTAAGTTAAAAGCAGTTTTGCTTTGTTTTAAATTAAACTTTTAGCATATTTTTTAAGTTTTTAAAGAATTTTTCAAAATTTTTTAGCACTTTAAAGCCAAATTTTAACGGAATTTGTTGTTAACAAATTTTACAAACACAGCTCTCTGTTGTAAAACATCGATAACCTAACTTGTGATCAGTCCTACTCCTTTGCTATATTTTCTCTCCATCATCGATTTATGACTTCGCCGGAAAACTATACTCTAAAGAAACAAGATGTTCAATTTTACAGAATTTAAAAAAATAATATACCAATCAACAACCAACTTATTGAACAATAAACTCAAGTGAAAATCATAAAAATGGAAAGAGTAGCATTTAGTTTTTTCCCCATTTTCTTTCTTTTGCTAAATCTTCTGGCATTATTTATAGAATGCACAAAATTTATCATTTAAACAATTTATGATTATATTTTCGTTTTTTTTATATCTTCTTATTGCAGACATTGTTGGCCATTTACTTCAAACTTAGCAATCGAAAATCTTTTGAGGGAAAAAGCTGGACAAAGTGTGATAATTTTTTAACAGTATTCTTTTTACATAAAATGGAATTTATCTATGGTGTAATTGAAATTGATTTGCCAAACAAGGAACTAATGAATTTAGCTAAATTTCTTAACTGTTGAATTGACTTCCGGAAAACTATTTTGAAAAAAGATTATGAAAAATAAAAAGTATAGATATTTTATAAGCTGAGCTTTAAATTGTAACCATATCAAAAAGAATTCCTTGGCGCTGCGAAATGTGCACTCAGAAAATATCTAGCCCTTACCGCAAAAATAGCTTAAGTGACATCATTTAAGTTTTTTTTATAAATTAATTTACCCTACAGATAATATTGGACTACTTGCTCCATTGTGGCTTAAATGGACTACTTACACCACGGTCCAATGTACCGTAGTATGGACCATGTTACAAGAAATTAACATGCAGTGCTGCCAACAACTGCATGATGTATACTTTTCTATAGTTTACAGTATTACACGTTGGTAGCCTTGATGGTGTCCATTATTAATTGCTTATTTAAAAGTGAAAGTTTATGAAATTTGTTGAAAAAAGTTAAAAAAAATTAAAAATACCAAGTTAATATATTTAATAATAGCAATAATAGACTACAGTACACACCATAAAAGGCGATTAGTAACAAATGAAAAATAAAAATGCTTAAACTACCCCTTAAGTATACTCCATACAGTAGTTACACGGAGTACTTTTAAAACTAACCCACTTTAGTTCTCTATGGAGTAGTTTAGAGACTACTTCGGTGGGTTATATGGTACCCTCCTAGGACATCATAATGTTAAATGGACCACCTTTTACCCATATATTTGGAGTTGTTTTGGAGTACTCCTAATCCTTTATGGACTACTCTTTACTTGCATGTATGGACTAGTCTCGTTATCTGCAGGGTATTTACAACACTTGCATCATCTCCTTACATGTCATGCTCACATAAGGTGCCCTTACGATTTTATAGCAAAAACCATTTTAGCTTAACCGCCAACCTTCATACAAAATTTGTATGAAATTGAATAAAAAAAAACCTTCCCAATTAAAATGTTGTTTTTGTCGCTTAAGTTCTTTTTTGTGGTAAGAGCGCAATATGATCACCTGGGCAAGTTTAAAATGGCACGAAAAATGGTTAAAAATGGCTGGCAAAATGGCTGGCAAAATGGCATGAAAAAGTATGATAAATGGCATGAAAAAATGCACAAAATAGCAAAACTGGCAAAAATAAACAAGTTGTTATTAAAAAACATTAATTTTTTTACGTTTTTTATTAAGTTGTGTAGCACAATTGCATGTTTCTGAAAATTTTCAATAATAAATAATCTACCGTTATCGCATAAAGGCTCAGTTAGGCGAACGTTGCTGTACCCGTTATGTACCGCACCGTACTGTAAGTACGTTGGTGCACTTATAGAACGTTTAAAAACGTGTCATATGTTTTTCCATACATAAACAAAAAGCAATAGTATACATAAAACAAAACACACAGTGATGGTAATCAAAAATGTTCAAATGGTGACCGTTGTGCAGAAAAGGTACCACGTGATTTAAATGGTATTAAAACAGTATTTTGTGTATGTAAAAAATGTTAATAATTTACTTTTTATATTATAGATTTACAATAAATAAATTTGTATTTTAACATACATATATATTTTTAGCATACATATATTGTAAATGTGCATACACCAAACAAGGTTTTAATACCATTTAAAGTCTTTAATATGTTTCACATTTCTATTGTATGTGTATATGCATTTGTTTACTTTAAACATCTAAACATATGTATAGTTGTATATTTGGAAATATGTTGTATTGTAAGTTGTTTTGTCGCAATTCTACAGATATACTGAAAAAATTACCAAAAAAAAGAGCAAAATTACCCGCATTCAATGTTACATACAAGCCGCCCATCACTGTCTTACAAATGTCACGTAACAACGGCATGAAATTCTATTTTATACAGATTGGTACGTTGCAACTACGTGACATTGCATTTCGGTAAGCTTTTGTATTGGTTTTCATATAACAAAAAGCGAACAGCTGATGGATACAGTACAGATACGGTACAGCAACGTTCGCCTAACTGAGCCTTAAAACAGTTTAATAAATGGAAAACACTCTTTCAACATTGCAAGATGTAGCTGAAACATATTTGAACGCTAATAGTTCAGATGGAGACAGGTTGTCAATAAACTCATGCGTCTCATATTCATTAAAATATCAGTAGTCCATTTGCAAACACCGCTAAGTTAAAAAACAAAATTCTGAGAAATCCATTAAAACAGTTTTATAAAGTTTAAATACCAACCCAATAAAAAATTTCATAATTTTGCGAAGCACTAAAGGTACATTTAAAAAAATAAGCGCGCAATTATGCGCTACGCAATAAGACATACAGAAATGCAGTAAAGTAATTGAAAAAGCTCTTAACAACTTCTATAAAAATAATATTTCAAGTGCTACGGCATTCCCTTACTACGAAGCAGGTTTGTAAGGGAGAATACTAAAAAATAACTGTATCAAAACATTCAGTGTGTAAAGCTGATTTGTTACATCCAACAATTTTTATGTGCTCTGAATAATGCGCTTTATGTGTCAAAAATGTATTGCTTCAAATTGGGAACTCGCCATATAAAATTCATGTCTTCCGTAAGCGCAATGGCAAGCGAAACTTTTATGTTTCACCCTTTCAAACCTGCTCAATTTTTTATTGGGAAGCCATATAATGATTTTTGCAGAAGTATTGAATAATTAACCAAAAATTGCGCGTAACTTACGTAGTTTTGTACGAGGTTGATAATGGCTTAGGGAGGCATTTTAAAAAACAAATAAAATGGCGACTTTTACAGCATTTTTTTTTTCTTAAATTTCATATTTTAATTAATCTTGTAATCCAGTATTACGATCTAAAACTTTTTTAGACTTTTCAAAAAAAATCTTTAAAATTTAGCACTGTCCATTAAGTCAAAGCTTTTATTCATAGAAAGCCCTTTTGTTTGTAATTTCAAGAGACTTGAGCAGATGCATTGAAAGTGCTCTTTTATGTGCACTTAGTCACTTTTAACGTCCGATCTTTGCAACATTCACTTAGCATTTCGAATACGCTCTGCCTCATATTCACTAAGCTCATTTAATAAATTCTTCTAGATTGCAAAAAAAGCATTTTTTGGCAAGCTGAACAACAAATGGGTTTTTCACGAAATAATTGAAGAAATGGCAAAAATGGCATATGCCATAAAAAACTTGACCTGATGATCACAAAGTACTAAATGAACAATAGTCCCAATAATTTATATGAAGCGCAAAAACATAAAATTTTAGGACATTTCTTGTTTTTTAAGGCGGGCGGAGTTTGCATTCTTTCGTTGTGGTGTTTTTGCAATTAAAGTCAAATGAAAAATTCTCCAAAAAAAAATTCAATTTTTTACTTTGGGACTATTTGGCATTGAATAATATTGAAAGGTTAAGTTAACACATCCGGTTTTTGCTATACGATCGCGGAGAAAATCTTTGCGATCGCCCTATACCCATCTATGCTATCTGTTGCGCGATTTTTTAAACGAAGACTATAATAATAAGTATTCAGCATGTTAAATTCAGGATTAATAAATTCGGAATTTTTAAATTCGGAATGTGAAAATTCGGAGTTTTGGAATTTGGGTTTTTGAGTTCGGGAATTAAAATTTCTTGCATATGACTCCACCACGAATTTTCATTTAGCTTTCTTTGTGTTTGTTTCTTTTAATTTTCACGTTTTTGGATTAAAAATTCATCAACAAATTTAAGGTGATTTTTCATTAATTTAGCCGCATATTTCATTTTATTTTAAGGCTAATTTTCATTATTTTCGGCTGATATTTCATTAAAAAGTTAGTAACATTCATAATAAAAAAAACAGGCCAAAGTTTGTGGAAAATTTGCATTTACATTTCACAGCTTCGAATTTTTTTTAATTAACCTTCCATTTGACTTTTAAAAATCTAGTTTGTAACGGGACTGAATAGCTGATTTTATTATAATTTTTAAAATAAGTATATTTTATTGAAAAGTATTTCTTTATATCTAATCAAAACTATTTTTTCTATCTTTATTTTTAGGTAAGCCTCTTCTTTTTAAACATGATTTTGTAACCTCACGACCTTGAAGCTTATTTCTAATACACTTTTTGTTGGATCAAACATTAAGTCATACATACGACAGCGGTTTTTAGTGAGTATTTTTAAAATGACATCAGCATAGTGATTACTTTTAATTACATTTAATAAAAAAAAGACATCATTGTAAAATAGATGATTATAAAATAAGTAATCAAACCACATAAAGTAATAGATTAATTATACATCCGTGGGGGCTTTCCAAGATCACTTCAAAGAAATTTAAGGCATAGCCTTCATTATATTTATACTTGGATATAAAAAATAATAATTACTGATAAATGATATCATAATTTCTACTTTAGATTGGCACATTTCTATTGCATATTATTATTTTTACATCAAGTTGTTAGAAAAAGCTTATTCTTTCCGTTATTGACACATTTTCGTTAAGTTTATTTTTTACAATATTGGCATTCTTAGTAACAAATGTAAATTATGAAAACTTTGTAAAAAAACTCATTAAATTTTTTAAATTTTTACACATTTAACAAATTTAGGAGAAATATTTAAATCTGTCTATACTTGTTTCTATTATTTACCTGCATGTAAAAATTGGTTTTTATTACATACTAACAAAATACTAAAAATTTGAAAAGTATCAAAGTTTTCCTTTTAATACAATTTACAGCATTACTGTTATGTAAAAAATTGTTAACATTATTTACAAATCCTAATAATTTGAAAATTACAAAAAAGTATCAAAATTTTACTTTCAATACAACCTTCAGCATTACTGCAATGTAAAAAATTGTTTACATTATTGGGGTCTTTAAAAAATAAGGACATTTTATTTTAGTCGATCATTTTACTTTTCTGTCTTACTGTTATACTTTCCTGCCATCATAAGGGTAGTGTCAACAAATAATTCTTTACATTATGTTCATGGTATTAACAATTCCATAAAAAATTAAAAATTTTAATAAAATATAATAGATGTTAACAATGTTTCGTTTAAATGTGGTAAACTACCATTTCATACTATTGATAAACTGAAATTTATTGATGATGGGATAAGCCATTCATTCCTATGCGCATTTCACTGGATGCTAACAACTAAATTTAGAGTTGACAAAAAATCAACCACTTGTAGTCGGGACTGTAAGAAAAGATAAACTCACTATTTATTGTTGTGGTTTTTGTTTAAGCTTTGATATAATTACAAGTAGAACTGTTGCTATAAATCTTATACGTTTAACAGTTTCATTTGGTTTAATATCTTTAGTTTTTCTAAAATCTTTTTGTATGAAGTTTCCTGCCGATCTGGCCTAAGCTACCAGTGAAATGCGCATAGGAATAGCTTATCCCATCAACAATAAATTTCAGTTTATCAATAGTATGAAATGGGAATTTAGCACATTTAAACTAAACATTGTCAAATAATTTTTTGAATCCCAAGAAGAACTTTGATAAATAATAAATGTTATTTAATACATCATTTGCATGGCTTCAATATGAACGTTAAAGTTTTAACAAAGTGTAAACAATTGCAAAATAAGGGAAACAATTTCTTAATAGCCAAAGGTTGCATGTTACCTTGCAGTGGGCCATATAATACAATGATTACATACCCGTAAAGCAAAAGTTAAATTTAATTTACTTATTGATAAAATTTTGAAGGATTTAATATTAAATTCCATTTTATATGTAAATGATTTACAAGTCTCCACTAAAAAAGTTATTAATTTTTACATTATGTAAACAATTGCCAAATAGAAAAAAAGAACAAAATGTTTTCGTATAAATGTTTTATCTCTTCAAAAAACAAAAAAAAAATTGCATTTTTTTACTAATAGTAGTAATTAGTAGTAGTAATTTTTTTTCTTTATATATAACTATTTTATTTTTTCACTAAGTACTTGATTTAACGTAAAAAAAATTCTCAGCGTTCGAGTGACATCGTGAAATAGGCAGCAAATAAAATTTTATCATTTTGTCTGCAACTGTTGTTTTTTATATGTAAAATATATTTTTTTACAAAATGTAAACAACAAGATTTGGTAAATAATAATATGAAGTAAAGTATTTTACATATGGGTAATTCCATGTCAAATCGACCAAGAGTGGCACACGACCCCTTTCGATTTTAATGAAATTTGGTGAGACGGTTCCTTTTATCTAATAAAGAACATATCGCTAATTTGCTGCAAGACCGGCATAACTCAAAAAAATCAATTTTGAGGTAATCGCATTTAAAGTTTTTGATTTGCTCTAACTACTTAGAAAAAAAGAAGACACATTCTCTTCAAACTGGGAAAGTATAATAGATATAAAAATGAATTTAAAACACAATATAAATAAAAACTAAGCCAACAATTCTGCATCTCTAACTCCAAAATTTCATTTTTTGAGTTATGCCGGTCTTGCACCAAATGAATAATTTCGCCGAATGTGTTGAGTTAATTTCTTTAATATCTCGAAAACTACTTTACATACGAAGATGATTTAAATGTCATTATAAAGAAAATACTTGAGGCTACAAACCATATATTGAAAAATATTTGAAAAATTTAATATCTGCAAAATATTATATTTTAAAAACGTTCATAGATATTCCTTATAAGATAAAAGGAACCCTCTAACCAAATTTCACTAAAATCGAAAGGGGTCGTGTCCCACTCTTGGTCTATTTGACATGGAATTACCCATACACTATCGGGTGGTTTTTTAAGAGCTATAGGAAAGTTTAAAAAAAAAACAAATAAAATTCAGAAAAATTCATGAAATCTTTATTTGAATCGATAGTACGGTCCATATAATTTAATGTTTGAAGATTATTTCATGCAAATGTTGACCGTGACTGCGTCTCAAATGGTCCATCCGCTTAGTCCAATTTCGGCATACTCTTTCCAACATTTCGGCCGGTATCTCATGAATAAATGCTTCAATGTTGTCTTCCAATGCGTCAATTGAAGCGGGCATGTGTGTATAGACATGAGCTTTAACATAGCCCCACAAAAAATAGCCTTAAGGCGTTAAATCGCACGATCTAGGCGGCCAATTGACCGGTCCCGAACTTGAAATAAAATGTTCACCGAACTCGCCTCTCAATAAGTCCATTGTTAAGCGTGCTATGTGGCATGTGGCACCGTCTTGTTAAAACCACATGTCATGCAAGTCAAGCTCTTGCATTTTGGGCAAAAAAAAGTTGGATATCATCTCACGGTAGCGCTCACCATTCACAGTTATGTTACGATTCGCATCATCTTTGAAGAAGTACGGTGCAATGATGCCACCAGCCCATAAACCGCAACAAACTGTGAATTTTTCTGGAGGCATTGCAATGCTTCTGGCTGATCTTCACTCCAAAATCGACAATTCTGCTTATTAACGTACCCATTGAGCCAAAAATGAGCTTCGTCGCTGAACACAAGAAGCGCGCGATGAACTTTCTTAACAGAGCACGCATTTTGATAATAAAATTCAATAATTTGCAAGCGTTGTTCGTTTGTAAGACGATTCATGGTTAAATTATAGACCAAACTGAAGATGTTTGACAGTGAAACAAAACACGAAACGTGCGTCAGCTGTTTAAACCAGTGTTGCCAAAAAGATAATAGCTAAAAATTCACCCGATATAAAATGTAAGCAGCATTATTGTAAAATTAAAAATAAATTTTTTTATAAAAAATTTTTATTTTGAAACATTGTTTTATTTTAATAATTTACATATGTATTTACATTTTTTTTAGTGTAGGCATTTTTTTGTTTACATTATTTACAAAATTAAAAAAAAAAATTAAAAAGATTTTAAATCTTTGAAATTTATTTTAAAACGTAAGCGTTTTTTTATAGTAAAAACGTGTTTTACATTAGAGTCAAATGTAAAAAGTTAAATTTTTACAAAATGTAAACATTTCAAAAACAAAGTAAAATGTGTATTTACAACAAGTTTTAGTTTAAATTTTTAATTCACTTTAATAGCCAAATATTTATGTAAATATTAATTTTTTACGTAAAGTAAACAATTGCAAACTGCCAAAAAATGTCAAAGTTGTTTTATTTACTCAATATTTTATGTAATTACTAAACATTTTCTGTATGTTAAACAGTTTTAACATCGATTATTTAATGTAAACAATCTTATAAATGTATTGAAAGCTGTCTCTCTGATGTTTCAAAAACCAGCTTTTACTTAAATTCTTATTGTACTTTAATAGCCAAATGCAAACAATGCTTCTATTTTACTTCTATTTATGTAAATTTTAATGTTTTACATTTTTTACATAAAGCTAACAATTAAAACCTGCCAAAAAATGTCATAGTTGTTCAATTTACTGAATATTTTTTTGTAATTTTTAGACATTTTCTGTATGTAAAGCATTTTTTAACATCAATTGCTAAATGTAAACAATCTCTTAAGTTTTCTGTAATTTTTACACATAGTTATTTATATTAAAAACATTTTTTTACTTTTTAAAGGTATACAAAATAAAAATAAATTAAAAATCAATTAACTTTCAACTTGTTAACCATAAATTCTTATTTTACTTTTAATTCAAAATGTAAATTATGTTTTTAATATATTTAAAAATAATATTTTAATTTATTACTATGTATGTATATTTAGATATTGTTCTTTTGAATATTGCATTATTATAAAAAGCGTAGAGATCTCAAACTTCAATTTAGAGTTTACAAAAATACCAGAAATTTTGAAATTAAAATTTAAGCTTAACTTCATATGTTTATATTTTTACATCAATCTTAAATTATTTTCATTTAAAAACGTCAATAACGAAGCACGTTTTTTTTGTTATTTTTGTTGCCTGTTATTTTAACAAACATGTGTCAATTATAATTATGATAATTTCAATTAAATTTTTTTTCACTCTATTGTTGTTATTGTTGTCATTCACGATAAAAGTTTTTGTATGGCCTGGCAGTTGTTGACATCAATTTTAATTTACAAAAAAGTAAACAAACAAAAAAAAATGTATACATGTTACAAAAAACCACGGTAGTATTATTTAAAATTCTTACAAAATGCAATGCAAATTTATTAAGTTCACAAAATGTAAGATATTAGGGGTATTCTTTAACCACTAGAAATGTTTAAGTAAGAGTGTTGTAGAGCATAAAGTAGGTAGCTGTAAGGTTGAATAGCCTTTATGTTAATAATGTAAATTAAATGCAGCTCACATACGTGGTGTTGGATGGGGTATGCATATTTGCGCGTGTGTGTGTGTGTGTGTATGTGTATTAGAGAAAACCCCTTATATAAAAACACGAGAGAGTTCTATGTTCGGCTTGCCGATTCTTATGTACCCTTCACTTCTAAAATCGGTTTGTAAAATGAAAGGCAAACATGTTTTGCTAGTCATATTTGAAGCTCACACATTGAATTTGTATAACAAATTTCGGTTTGAAACACTTTAGGTTACAATTTATTCGAATACAAAATGGATTTTATAGGAACTCCTGAGCGTCGATATATTCAAAAAATTCCGTATTTTGGGTGAATATTACCAAATAAGTCATACCTTTATAGATTAGATGCATAGACATTTTTCAAAAAAAAAAATAATTCGGTCACCCAACGTTTTACTAAACAAAGTGATGGTTTCACGCGCTGCATGGCATATTAGGTCATCTGGTTGGAAGCGATTTGCCATGACATGAGGAATAAATGAACCACGAACCATTTGCCTGTAGCGATCACTATTACGGTTATGTATTAAAGTCAAATGGGTTGATGATGCCTTCGGCATGTAAACCACAGCAAACAGTGATTTTTTTCGGGATGTAATGATGATTCCTGAAGATTGTGCCCTCTCCAAATTGTAATTTTTGCTTGTTTACATACCCGTAAAGCCTGAAATGAGTCTCATCGCTGAAGACGATTTGACGATAACAATCTGGTTCAACTTCTAGAAATTTAGGGTCCGCCGGCCTTAACTCTTGCACCAGTTGGATCTTATATGGTTGTAGGCCAAAATCTTTTCTCAAAATTGTCCAAGTAGTAGACGGACAGAGACCGAGTTGCTGAGAACAGCGTCGTATTCATAAACCCGAGTCCTATGTCTGTACGCACGATATGGGCTCGAATTGGATGAATATTTTTCAAAAGAGTTAATGTGGTCATGAATCAATAGTATTGCGTATTAGCTGTTCAGATGGACAGAGCGCAAATTTTGGAAATAAATTTCCATCATTTGTAAACTTTTTTTTCGTGTAAGTCTTTGCATGGTGATCATACGATTTGGCTTAATTTCAACATAAAACAAATTTACATAGGATTCTCGAGCTAAATTTCATCATCCCAAGTTGTTTCTTACGGTCGCTATCGTGTCATAATTTTAATTTCCGGACCATATATTTGAGCTAAACTTTGACTTTCTTGCTTACATTGTGTAAACGCTATTACGCTTAATTCTTCATTTCGATCGAAACCCCGAAGTTATTTTTCTATATCTCGGCTTTTTATGACCCGTTAACGGTTATTTTGCTAACAATATTCTACTTAGCTTTTTTAACGTTGGAGTAACAATAAAGTCTATCATTTGCTAATATCTTATCCACTTGTGAGTCAATCTGAGTCAAATAGGATATTTTCCAGACTACATGTGAAATAAATATATAACAACATAGGTCCCATCCAGTGATGCCAACTTTTTGAGAGCAAAAAGCACTTTAAACTTTAATAAAAAGCACTAAAAAGCACTATTTCGAGCAAAAAAAAGGGTAAAAAGGCACTTAGCCGTTTTTACAATTAAATTAAACACAAAATAAGTTGCATTCGGCTGTGCCGAATATTATATATCTCCAATATTGAAAAAAGGCGACGGTATTGATGTGGGACCATTTTCATTTAAAATTAAATAATAAATATATTAACATTTGTATATAAACATTTTTAAATGTCTACATTGAAGATACTAATAATAATTAATGTATTATTATCTTCAAAAAAAATAATATCATACAAATCATCATCAGCTGAGTTTGATTTCGGCCATAAAACAGTTTTAAAGTAATATTTATTTTGATTTTTTCTATGTTTCATTGTAAGAAAGATCTCTACAGACATTAGATGGTTGATTGTATTCATTACAGCATAAATTATGCCGACGAAGTCCACATATAACGTGAAGAATTGAATTAACAGAGTTTAAGGATAATCGGTTTCCGTTTTTATATGTACTGTAGTGCATCGAACTAAATGTTCTTTGAACGCCCAACGTTAGAGTATGGAAAACTTAAAATTCTAAACACAAAATTGGACCATTAAATCGTTGACTTCTATCTAAAAAAGATATGTTCGTTGTTTATTTTTCCATTCACAATTCCTAATATTTTCCAAGCCATTTTCTGTTTTTGAAACAGTGTCAAAATCTTTAAAAGAAAGTTTACCTACAACAAATACATCGTTTTTACTACGATTACTTAATCACCCCTATCGTGAAAAATTTTTCCCTCGTAATTTTTCCACTTTTCACATATTTGCGAACACGAACAACTCCCATGAAAAAATGTAATTCAAAGGAGAATAATAACGTGAAAAAATGTTCACGGGAAAAAATTCCCCTTATCGTGAAAAATTTTTTCCCTCGTAATTTGTTCACATTTCCCTTAGATTTTCTCACTTTATTTTTGCTAGGGAACAGAACATGTATATAAGAAGCTCCTCCTATAAATCGAATATTAAGGGTAAATAAAGTTAAAAAGTTATAAACCGATATATTGCTCAACAAAATGCAAAACAACAGGTCGATTGCTTGCGGATTTGTAAAGCATTCGATTGACTTGGTGGCAGAATTTTGGAAAATATTTTACAACATTAAATTTAAAAAGTGCAAAAAACTAACGTTGTAACCAAACTATCCCTCCAATACTAAATACTTTGCGTTATTATTTTATATTTTCTTTAAAATATATACTTGTATAATTTTTAACAAAAATTTCATTGATTTTAAATTTTCTTAATCTTTCTTCTTTTTTTTGCATTCACTGGAACTGATAGCGTGAAAATTTTTTCACATGAGATTCACGATTGCTTTTTTCCCTTCGAGGGGAATGAAAATTTCATGGGAACAAAAATTCCCCTTGTTATTCACGATAGGGGTGAATATGTTGTCAACTCTTAATAGTTTGTTAAATTTCCTAGCTCGTAAATAAGATTATTGGTAACGAATACAACTTTCTTTTATCATTTGAAATCTTATAATCTTTACAGGCCTACTCGAAATTGTACCCCAAATAGCAAAGCTCATTTAAATCATCCTCTATATAATCGAAGTTTTAATAAATTGTAGAAAAATAATAAAAATTGTAAAAAGCACTAAAGGCACTAACAAAAAATTGAAAAAGCACCAAGTTAGTGCTTTTTCTTAGTTTGGCACTAAGGATAAAATTTTGGCGTTTTGAGGCATCAAAAAGCACCATAAGTAGTGCCAAAAGCACTAAGTTGGCATCGCTGGTCCCATCATATCTGGGGTATTCGCGAAGTTGATTTCAGCATACACATATACATCGTTAAACCAACCTACTCTTAAGAATCCAGAGTATACACGCTTTATTGAGTCTAAGATTAATATTGTAGAAATTAAGAATAATAGAAATAAAGATTACGTTATCCCGAAAACAAAGATGTAATCTTTTATACAAGTCGGACAAATGTCGTCACGTGAACTGCATTCCTCTTCAAACAAGCTGTCAAACTCAAAATTGTTGTTGTTTAATTGCAGAGTTGCACGCACTTACATATAAAAATACAAATCTTTCTACCTATGTCCGTTGTAGACTCTGAAACCATCTAACCCATGTGCTATATTTTTACATAAATTTTTACAAAATAAGGACTACGAGGGGAGTTAGGGGACAGTTTCTGCCTCCCCGAAACTATCTAACAGATTTTAATGAAACTATCTTACAGATCCCCGTTTAGAAAGATACATAAGCCATGAATGTTTTCAAAAATGGGACTACAAGAAGGAGGGAACGTAGTAGCACACGCCGGGTAGCCGTTTGAACATTTTATGACGTTTTCTTTTCTAAAAAAAAAGTGTTGCATAAGTGTTACATGTGATTTGGCAACATTTTTAAATGTTCCCTTAAGTTTAAAGAAGTGCTTCATATTTTACGTTTACAAAAGAACACAAATTTCGGCATTAAACAATAAAGTACAATTAGCGCAAGGTAAATTCAGTTACAGGTGGTGGCAAGACTATAGTTGTATACAACAATCCTAAGCCAACAGAAACAACAGATGTTTTTTGTATTGCATTGTTTATGTTTACGGCTCGAAACTTGCCACCACCTTGTACTGAATTCGTCTTGATCTAGTGCTGCACTCATGCCCCTTTATTTGAAATGAGTGTTGAACATGTAGCATTTTTTTTAATTTTAAAGGGAACATCATCAGAAAAGAACGCTTTACACCTTTAAAATAACACATCAGAAATGTAAAAGGCAGAATGAATGCAGAATTTTACTCAGAAAAGAAAACGCCATTAGAGACTTTTACACTTGCCAGCCCTTGCCAGAAACAAATTACGCTATTTAACGCAAAATCATGTGCATGGCGTAATCTATGTCTCTATCATTCTTGTATAGAAATTACAAACGGAATGAGAAATTTATTAATACCATTTCCACCTGTGGTAAAGGGTATAATAAAACAGAGAGAAATATCATATTAAATTCTCATAATGGGCCCACATTTGTATGCAAATATTTATGCCCATTTTTAAGTGGGTGCGAGAATCTTGATTATTGAAATTTATACCCAACAATTGCAATCACAAAGAAGACTTGCACTCCTCTTTTCTAAAGAGCAATGATAAATGGTAGAGACGACCCGTAATTGCATAGATAAATTGTTAAAAGGCGCCAATAATCCGCAAGAGTAGGTTAGTGTATAATGAATGTTTTTCGTTTTTTGTAACACTGAAATTAATTGCAAATTGTATTTGTTTTTATTGATTTCTTTTTCATTTTTATTTGTTTTTAAATCCGGTCAATGACATTTTAGAACAGACAATTTTGTTAATAATTTCTTAAAACTATTTTCTTTATTTTCCTCATTATTAGAATTAGAAGAAACAAATTAATAAAAAATATCAAACTGCCATTTTTAATGTGGCAATTATTTTAAATTTTTATTGGCCCATAAAAAAATTGGAAAAAACTATGTATATTTAAAAAAAAAAAACTTTAATTATGTTGTTTTGGTGTACAATGGATGAGTGGATTTGAAGTGGAAATGGTCAATGAACTATGTTCGTACTGCTTATATGGATGTATGTACTTATGTATGTGTATTTGAAAATGTATGTTACGCTCACACGCTGTTAAAAAACGTTTGCCAAACAGTTATTTTTAAAATTGTTTTTATACTGATTTATCATGTTATTTTTTTTCTTTATTTCCTTCATGCTTTTGTTGGCCATTTGGCATTAATTCCTTTTTAGGAAATCACAAAAGTAATTCAAACTCCTACTGGTTTTTTAAAAAAAAGAACCCTACAGATGGTATCTTAATTTATTAAGAGTTACAAAATTGTATTCTAATGTAATTATCCTAGAAATAGTAACTTAGACCTCCAGCCTGTGGTACTTGAACAGACAAGAGTCTCTGGCGGGAATCGAACCCACAATTCTCGCAGTTAAGATGGTATCTTTAAAACTAGCATCGAAAAAAAAAAATATTAATTCACTTTTTATTATTAAAGCATATACAGGCTTATCATGCTGAAACATTTGGGTTTTTTAAAATCGGTCCTTGAAAACACTATTTATTTAATCTTTTAAACGTATTATGGTTAAATATCATCCGTCAAGAAACCGCAACCAAATTATGGTTGCTTCCGAACATGTCATGGTTAATAATTACGTTAGTAAGTTTACCACTGAAAATAATAATTTTGCTCTTGGGAATGAGGACAATGTTGTTGTTAATTTTACTATCACCCTTGATAGTAAAGTCCCTTGTAGACCTTGTGAAAGTACTAAGATTTACAACACTTAAACAACAAAATATATTGGACTAATATTTACTACGCTCATGAGTTTCCCAGTAGACTCTTACAGGGTTAAAAATGCTAGCTGGGTTCATAGAACAACAGAATAGTATTTGTAATAATGCAATCGTATTATATACAAAGTTGGGTGCCCCGGTAGGCTAGTTGGTAGTGAGCTAGTCTATCAGTGCGGAGGTTGCGGGTTCGATTCCCGCCATACACTCTGGTCTGTTTCACTACAACTTCAGCCCGTTGTATACGTCTACGTTACTATTGCTCAGTTAATTAAGTTAGAATATAATTTGTACTTGTATTTGTATTTCTTATTAAATAAATACATAAATATATGTGTCAGTTTCAGTTAAAAGGGACCTATGGGCAAAAAAATAGTTTTAGAGAAAAATGATTTTAATGTTAACAAGTAAATTTTTTTCTTATCTTAAAGCGCTGGTAGAAAACTGCGGTTTGCTGCATTAGAAAGAGCATATTGTGTTTTTTAAGAGTAACCAAAAACGTAAAAATAGATTTTTTCATCCATAGGTCCCTTTTAACTGAAACTGGCACATATAAACAGTTCAATAGTAGTAGTCGTTGTAGGAGAGATTTAGTCTTTTATAAAGCTTTATCCAAACTAAAACTTTATTTCTTACTGATCAATATTTTTTTAAACTAATCCCGCGAACCTCTACGCTTGTCTGCAGGAGACCAGAGTCTCTGGCGGGAATCAATTCACAACCCCGGCACTGATGTACTACCAGCTAGCCTACCGGGGCACTCTAATAATCATATTGGAGAAAGAAGTCTCGAAATTGAGTTTGTGGCTTTAAAGTTTTACCTAGTCTAAGCAGAATTACATATACAAGTGTTTGCCTAATGGTCGAAATTTGGCCATAATTTTTTTTAATATGAAGAAAATAAAGTATATCTAACTGGTTTGCCTGTGTCGGTTTATATATAAGATTAATATTGTCGAAATATTCGAAAACCGGTTTCTTGAAAATGTACTACAGTAGTTTTCCGATTTAGCGAACCTAATTGTTGTCAGGCCTGTTCGTTAAAGTGAATTGTTCGTTATATCCAGTACTAAGTTAAAAAGGAAAAACGTCCTCTATTTTATTCAAAACTCAAAGTATACGTTGTATTTTTAATATTTTATTAAAAAAACATACATATTTTATTAATATATTCAAATGTAAATTTGAAAACATTAAAAAAGTGAATTTTATAATTTAGAAAGTTTGACATTTAATTTGGACTTACATTTGGAAAAGTTAATCTTAGCAAATTGACTCCAGTTCTAATTGCTTCACTCTCTTCGTTTTGACGTAAAAACGATGCCAAAGGCAGATTGTCCTCTTTGTCAAAATCGTTTTCTTCCTCCAAAAGCTTTTTCCAGCATTTTGCCAGGGAATGCTCAGAAATTGATGTCCACGCTGATGATAATGCCATCGACGCTTCATATAAGCTAAATTGTTTTAAAAATGTGTTAACATTTTGACCAGGTGCTGCAAAGAGTCGGGATAAAAGACGGTTTTTGTAATGCAGTTTTAGCAAGCGAATGGCATTTTGGTCCAATGGCTGAATCAAGGGTGTTACATTTGGTGGCATGTACATCACCCATATTTTTCCAGAATTTGTTCTCTTTATCATTTCTTCTGCGGGTGGATGAGAAGGCGCATTATCCAAAAGTAAGATGGCATTAAGGGGTAAATTGTTTTCGGCAAGAAACTTTTCCACCTAGAGTTAAAAATGTAGTAAGGCTTAAATGTAGTGAGAGATTTTTCAAACTTGCCTGTGGAACGAACTTTTCGAAAAACCAATTTTTAAAAAGCGTACTTGTCATCCAAGCATTTTTAGAGTGAGCGTAGTCAACAGGCAGTGTTTTATTGCGGAATGAACGTGGTTTTTGAGATTTGCCGATTAATAAAGGTGTAATTTTTTTTTGAGCCGCTTGCATTACTGCACACCAGCATTGTTATCCTTTCCTTGGATATTTTTCTTCCCGGAGCACATCTTTCCCCCGAATGGACATACGTTTTCTCAGGAAGTGACTTCCAATAAACACCGGTTTCGTCTGCATTAAATATGGCATCTTTTGGTAGGTTATTTTCTACAATAACCTGTTTAAATTTCCTTTTAAATGGTTCTACTTCATCTGCATTTGACGAAAGTTTTTCTCCACTCTGCTTTAAAATTCGTATGCCAAACCTTTTCTTAAATCTGGTCAGCCAACCATGGCTTGCATTAAACTCTCCTCCATAAATTTTCTTGTGAATTTCTTTTGCTTTGTATTGCAAAATTGTTCCAGATACAGGAATATGACAATTGCGTTGCATGAGGAACCATTGAAAAAGTTTGTTTTCCATTATCGGGAACTCACCTTGCTTTATAGCTCTTCTATTGCGATACCCAAAATTACTATTTTCAACATTCCTTAAAAGATTTTCCTTTGATTTTAGGATTGTACTAATGGTGGATTTTTGCAGCCCATATTTTTTACATAAATCTGTAACTCGCAAACCATTTCGATGATCATCGATAATTTTAACTTTATCCTTTAAGAACAATCTTTTTCTTTTACTCATTTTGATGTTTCTAGCACAAATTACTTCACAAAACTGACTCTCAAATGATATCAAACAAAACCATCAAAAGAAGAAAACTAACGGTACATTTTTATTTACATTCTTTCTAAGTAATTTTTTGGTAGCAATTATGTTTTTTATTTAATTTTACATTTGTTCGTTATACCGAGTACAAAATAAAATTTTTGTTCGTTATATAAGGTACTCAGTAGAAAAAATTTGGGTGTTCGTTAAATGCGATGTTCACTAAATCGAAGGTTCGTTAAATCGGAAAACTACTGTATTTAATAATTGAAAAAAAAAAATTTTTATTTATGTGTTCTGCATATGTGTTAGTAGCAAACTAGAACGCTTATAGCGCTAAAAGTATGAAACCGATTTTAATAAAATATATATTGTGCACTGCTGTAAGTAAATATCTTTCAAATGGTGTATATTTTGTTCAAATCGGTTGACATACAGAGGAGGAAAGTGTTCTTAACTGTTTTGCCTTTGCCGATTTATATATAGATGCTACACAGGCTGCCTGAGTTGAAATGTTTCCATAGAGCTCAATGGTGGGATATTCACTAACTAATCAAAATGCTTCTCATCAAAGAGTTCTACTGATCTTACAAGCCATTACGGCTTTTGTACGCTAAAACTTCTCCTTCTTTGGTACGCTAGAGATAAATAAGTAGTGTATTCAATTAATCGATGTTTTGTATTAAGCGATTATTTGCGCGAATAATTGTTCGATTTAAAAATTTAATTCAATAATAATCGAACAATTTAATATTATTCGGTTAATCGCATAATTTAAATTTTGTCTAGTTTAGATGTTTAAAAATAAGACCAAAAAATATATTTTTTAACATGAAATTTTATGGAAAAAGTAACAAAAAAGAAGAAAACTTTTTAAATAAAAAATAGCATCAAAATTTAAGCTAATCTTCTAAAATAAAAATCATATAGTTTAAATGTTTATGTTTCAAACGATTTATTTCTTTTGTTTTGATGAAACTTGATTTAAAAAAAAATTCTTTCTCTTATTGTTGGCATTGGAGAGATTGAAAGTAAAGCGTTATAAAGCATATCCAATTGATCTGATCTTCCTCTTGTCTTTTCTAAAAATTGGTAGTCTTCCATTAGTCTTCCATATCAGTGTTCGAAAATAAACAGTTCATTATTTAACGTTCGGCTCACACACCCAGGAACGATATCTTTTTTTTAGTGCTTGTGTAGACATACACAACCCTTAATACCGTTCGTAACTATTTTCAAGAAATACATATATATATATATATATAATGTTCGGTTCTTCGTTAAAAAAAAACAGAACAATTGTAGTGATACTGTAGACAAACATAATATTTTAATGTTCTATAATGTTTTTTTCGTGTGTGTATTTTGTTTTTGTAAAAAATGTTTGGTTTTTTTTTACCAGCCAAAAGGGACGAACATTAACGAGCCGAACACATTGAAGTTTGTGAATTTTCAAAAAAAAAACCCGAACGGAATTAAATGTTCACATCTTTTGTTGAGTTTGATAAAAACAGTAATATTTTTGTGTTCGAAAGATGATTAACAGGGAAACGTTATTTTTTTTAATGATTTTCTACACAAACACTATTAGCGTTTGTGTTTTCCACAAATCTACCGAACCGAACATTAAGAAACGATATTAAGTGTTTATTTTCGAACACTGATTTTAATAGTCTGGTTAGAGTCGTCTAAAAGGTGGTTTTAATTCGTCTCAAAAAAATCATCTTCTTCATCTGAATCATTGTGGTAAAAGTCTGTACTCAACATTCTAAAAAATACTTGTTCCCAAACTCATTCTTTGTACTATGCTACATTTAAAAACATTGTTACTCGAAGGAAATGTTCCTGAGTTAAGAAACAATAAAAGGGTATTTAACCTACCGGCTTGTTTTTTAATGTTAAAGAAAGTAACTTACGGCCTATTTTTAAAACCCAAGCGCAAAAGTGAATCGTTTAAAATATTTTAAAGTCCAAATTATGCTTTGTTGTTAAGCTTTTTTGCGAATGTTCTGTTCTAATAAAGGTTTGCAACACTCATGAATCATTTGATAGTCAAAATTATTCTTCATTTGTATTCTTCTTCTTGTAGCCAGCGTTACCGTTGGGGCCACTAAAGTGGCAATTTGCCACTTTTTCGACTGCTTGGATACTTTCACAAAATGCACCCAAATGTGGTACTTTTTGTGATTCTTGCCCCTTTTTTGATACTTTTTACGTTAGGAAAAGATACTTTTTTTCTTTCTGTTTTATTATAACTCCCAACTTTAAACTTGTATATGTAAGCAAGTTTATATGAAATTTTTTTCTTGTCATGTGTTAGCTGAAAATCGGTTGAATAAACATTCTATTAACCTGTTTTATTTATTATGAATAAGGGGGCAAAGATATCTCGCATATATGTATATATATATATTGGTCGTAAAGCAGAAACCAAACTGTTGTGTACCGAAAACTTTTCTAAAATTTGTGTAATTGACAGTAAAAGTAAAATCCAAGTTTTTACCAAAAATTGTGTAAAGAATTGATATAAAAAACAAAAAGCTCAATATATTGAAGTATTTATACCCAATATTTATAGTGTCTAATGAACATGTAAACTATTTCGAATTAGTTTTAGAGTTATAACTGACCCAGATGCATTTATACATGAATTTAAACTTCTAGAGAGTAAATTAAATGACCCATATTATGAACAAATATTTAAAAGTTCGAATGCTGAAGATTTTTGGCGTGAAATTGGAACATTGAAAAATAGATTTGATTTGTATACCTGTATTAAACTATGGATTTTGTTATTAATTGTGGTACAAATCATCTTCGGAAATTACAGTAATTGATAAATATCACGTGATGGGAGAAAACTGTGCTCATATTCGGCCAAAGCATTCCAAAAAACATACGAATCTGGTGGAATAGGCAAATAAATTTCTAAAAAGTTTTTAAGTGCAGGTAGACATGTCTTTAATACAATGTCTTTAATAAATCAAAGAAAATGTATTCAGAAGGAAAAGTACAAGAAATATATTAATAAATGTATATATAAAACACATTACATAAATATCTTATATTTGCTGCAACAATGTCATAATCCAAATAACATGTTTGGCAGAAAACAAGTTTAACGTTTTTGAATTACAATTTCAAAAGATTTTGTTATTCGTTTTTTATTAATTAATTTTATTAATTCCCAGTTTTTATTCTTGATAAAAACACTTGAAATTTATTGTTGATGGGATAAGCTATTCCTATGCGCATTTTTTTGAATTACCAAAACATTAAAGTAAATATTTTATAAAAATTACTTCTCGAGAGAAATATTTATTTAATTTTTTACAACAAATACAAATGTCTATTGTAATATGATCAATTGTTTTTTAGTGTATATAACTACTATACAATGTTTTTTGTTCTGTTTTTATACTATTAAAAATTATAATAAATAGAAAAAACGTAAAAAATGCATAATGTGTACTTATTTTAATTTTAAAAGATGTGCACATTTCATTTTAAATCCTCTTCTTGGTGCCACTTTTTTGTAGATATCCCCTTTTTTTGGTACTTTTTTGAAATATCCGACGGTAACACTGGTTGTAGCTTCTTTCATAAATGTTGTTATATTTCATGTTTCAGAAATTATATTTCTTTTTAAATTTCCCTATTTGCCTTAAAACTCTCTAAAGAGTACATTAGCCTTTAGTTTAGCAAAATAACCAAACATTTTTTATTATAAATTTCTGACAATACCAAGAATTTTAAATTCAATTTAATACTTTAAAAAACCAACCCGTATAACTACTCAATGTATTGCATCGATCCCAATGCAACATAAAAAAAACACAAACAAGAAAACCTACATTAACAATGGAAAAAAGGATAAGTTTTTTTTCTTAAATCTATGGGCAATATATACAACAGACAGCCACAATAACATCATCATTATCATCATTTCATTGTAGTCTCACCATCATCATTTGTTCTTGCCACCATTCATGTTTGATAATACATATGACTCAATATCCAGACTTCAAGACGTCTGTCTCTCTTGCAACATAAAACTGTACTACACATTTATTTAAGAAATCCACACAAAAAAAAAAGGAAAAAACAGAATTTAACACAATATTGGTTTTAAACAACTGTTAGGTAGAGAGATAACTTTTGAAGATAACAAACAAAGCTATGAAAGAATAACAGAAAAAAAGAGGAATTGCAAAATCCAAGGTGTGCTTTATAAGGCCCGACCGCTTAAAGTATTTAATTTATATTCGCATCTGGTTTTGTCCCCAAAATATTTTAAAGGAAGCACCATAAAACTTGTTAATAAATCTTAAATCGTTTAAACCTTAAACTTTGTATTTAAATTTTTTTCTTTTTATACTTGAACTTTTTCGTTTATCGTATTTCAATCTTATTATTGTCCATTTCACAAGCTCGTATTATCGTCGTATTTGTTGTATAATCGTTTAGTTCTACAATGCTGTATTTTTGTTCTTCGTTATTTCCATACAAAGTGTGCTAAAATTATACGATTGATTTTTTTTATTTTGTAAATATTTAGGGTTATCACGATGGTCATTGTGCAAATTTGCAATGTGTAAAGAAATGTCAAATTAAGCTAGGCAAAAAACTTGACGTTAAGGTGTGACTCACAATTAACATTGTGCATTATGGTTGGGCCACCCTGTATAATCAAAAGCTATTTGTTTTCCTTAACAATTATACAGTGGAATCTCTCACGACTGTATAGCAAAAAGGCCCGTAAAAGAGTGATATTCCCTGAAAAGAACTAGTTTCTCATTAAAAAGATTTCCGTTTGACGTGCTTAATTCCGAAATTTCTATATTTGATAAATACACTGAAATTTATTGCCGAGGGAAAGCTTAATTCTATTTCTGTTCTAAAGAAAAGATGTCGGGATCAGAAAACATTGTAAAGGGGGTGTCCGATTTAGAAAGTTTTCCGTTATGGGAAAAACAAGAATTACCGTATATAGTTCTTTTTCTCGTCCAAAATCCAAACTTTTTTATATTAAATGTTTGCATTTTCTCTAGATATTCTATTAGTTTAGGCTTTTTTTATACTTCAAATTTAACAAAATCAAACATCCTCAAAACCCCTAAAGGTGGCCACACACTAGTGATTTGTGCATATGATTTTTGCGAGCTCGACGTCTTGTTGCTTGTTAATGGGGCTGTGCGTGCACAAATTACAAGTAATTGAAAATTATCAATTTCTTGTGATTTGTTCGATGTGTTAGTCATAAGCACAAATCACTAGTGTGTGACCAGCTTAAAGCAAATTTAATTGTCTAATAATTTTGTGTATTTCTCTTGAACATCTCTTTTTCTTAAAAAAATTAAAGTAAAAAAATAATTATGTATGTTATTTCTTTTTATTTTAATATCTTATCTATAATGGATACCTACCTAAAGGGGGCATTCTCTTTCAACGGGCACTCTTTCCTGTCAGCGTGTCCTAAGCAAAGCATAAGGTTCTTTAGAGAGCACATAACTCCTGTACTGACACATTTCAATATATTCTTAAGTGTCCGGTCTAAAGAGACACCTCTGTATTTATTGTTTTTTATTAACTTGAAAATAGAGACAAGTAAATTTCTTTGCTGAGTACTCGTTTATTAAAGTTAAGAAAAAAAAAGTTTTCTAAATATGTATTTACTTTTATAAATATTTATTTTATTTATTTTAATTTTAGGTAACGAAAAGATATGACAGTTAAAAACAACAAACATCATCTTTCTTTATCTGTCACTAATCTGACAATCTTAATTCTTTAAAATCTTTAACTTTCCACACTTTTAAGTATGAAAACAAAAAATTGTTAAGGCATAAAGAATCATAAATATCAGTGTGAAATTTAACGCTTTAACGAATGGTTTATTGTTTATCCTTGCGAGGACAGGATATAAAATCTAAATGGATTTTAAAAAAAGAACCCTAAAAGTAATTTTACCTAAAATCGTACAACAATTGAATACAATTGACATCTTGTTGAACAATAGCACGTGCTATAAAATGAAAAAAAAGAAAATCTCTTTTTTCCCTATTTTTATGGCTTAAGGAGATGAGACTTGTTTCTTATTTTATCTCATTTTTGGGAATTCCCCTGTGAGCGTAGCAAAGTGCAATTGAATTTGTAAGAAAAATAAATACTTCATGTTGCAAGTGTTTGGTAAAACCTTAACACCTGCCTTTTGTCTAAATGTGTGAGTGTGTTGTCGTTTTAACACTAGTTCACAATCTCATTCAGCATTTATGTCCTTTAAATCATTGTTAAAAATAGTAATAATAAGTATATATTTGTAGTCATGACTCATGAACAAAAAATCAAGGTTAAGTAGTGTCAGAAAATTTCCGGACTCTCTTAAAACTACTCAAATTGCTTTTATTGTACGCTGGGCAAAATTAAATGTTTATAGTTATTGTAATTTTTTTTTTTTTCTTGTTGCAAAAACCCCCTGGTGGTGTACTTTTCTGTACCACTTAACTGAGTGGCTACCAGCAGCGTTGTAAAGGAATTTGAAGTTTTGGATCAAAGGATGTACAATTTCAATTATGAAGAACAGTAGGGTACCCAAGGACTGTACATAGTCCACTTTACACACTACTACAAATTGCACCTGGGAATAAAACGAAATTATCTAAAACCGTTTTGCATTTTGCTTTCGATTGCATTTTTTTACTTTTTGCAATCTTACACTTAAATCCGTACTGTATTTTAAGATCTGGCTTAAAAACTAGGACAAACTAAGCCCCCTTCACACTCACACAAAGTCTGTAAATTTTTTTTTGAAATATGTTTTTTCTTTACAGACTTTGTTGTTGCCGGCAAGTAACTTGCCGAGTGTGAAAGGGGGTTTAGTATGAACTAAATAAGGAAATTTACTGAAAAAATTCCCAAACCTGCTTAAGGATATTTTCGGTTAAAAAAATCTTAAAAAATTAAATTTGTGTGAGAAATGCTTTAACAAAAGTTACGATTAAAAAGAAATATATACTATAATTAAAACAAGTAAGAAAGTATAGTCGGTCAAGCCCGACCATATGATACCCTACACCACAGTATTTAAAAACACATCATGTTTATGTGTCCATCTAAATATGGATTTATCTATGTTTGTAAACTTCATTAAAATCGGTTTGAAAGTTTGTGAGAGGCAGAACTTGCCCCCTACCTCCCCTTGTGGTCCTTTTTTGAATAACTGTATAGCTTATGTGTCCATATAAATATGGATCTAACTATGTTTTAAATTTAATTATTCTATTTTCTATTTCCTATTTTTTTAAAAAATGCATCCGTTTTGTGTCCATAAATATATGGTTCTATCTATGTTTTAAATTTCGTAAAAATCGTTTTGATAGTTGAGAGGAAGAAATTCAATAGGCTTGGTTCTTGTGCCAATAAGAAACTACGTCACAATTTATCAAACTATCTCCAAAATTGCGACCTGTACTTTGCGCACAAGGTTACATGGACAGCCAGCCAGCCGGACGGACATCGTTAGTTCAGAAGGTGGGTATAGGACCAATATTTTAAGGCGTTACACACATCAGCACAAATGCATAATACCCTCTCCGCTATTGTGGTGTGGGTATAAAAACTACTACTTTAAAACTTAAATTGTGATTTGGGACTCTCTCACTTAATAGGAGGACCTAAGTCAGGGCTCGTAGTATAGTAGTTAATTTATAAAAGCGTGCTTTATTCGGCTAAGCCGAATTCTATCTGCCCTTCACCATAGTTTTAAAACGTCGTAACAATACATTATATTCTATAGTACACTTCTTTGGGGGCCAGTTTATACAATGGACTGATTTGGTTTATTTTCAAAGTTTCATAGTCCTAATATAAAAAAAATATCTGAACCATATTTGGTACTCCTAGTTCATCTGATATGTGCGCTGTTTTACCAAAATCAGTATTTAGGGAAGAAAAATGTAGTTATTTATCTATAACTCGGTTATTTATAAGTTAAGTAAAAATAAAGTTCATCGACTTCAAACAGTATACCATTGCGGACTGATCTGGCTGAATTTCAATAGAAACTTTTTCGGACAATATTTGATATAAATTAAATGAGAACGGATATAGAAAAGTCTGCATACTGCCCACCTCTCCTCCTCCCCCTTCTTTTCTTATAGTACTGGGCAGCCTACATATATTTGTTTACTAAATAAAATAAATAAGAGTTATGTAGACTTTTCTGTGCCACTGTATACTTTATATAGTGTGAGGTAGAGTTCGAAAAAAAAACTGTACACTAACGTAGTGTATTTCTTTGAAAACTCAAACTCTAACACTTCTTTTTGTGTTTGTGAATTTGTACACACAAAAAATACGGTACACAACGATTGTGATCTGACGAACACGAACACTAATAGCCTTACTAAAACAAGAGCGGAAAGCGTTTTCTAGCTGTCAAAAATGCTCATGCCCATACAATTTGTTTGAAGCATCCCTAAATAGCGTGGATTCAACGCTTTGCAAGTGGAAAATCCGATTCTGACAGCGCGTTTAATAGAGAAGTTGGCCGCCATTGTTAATAAATAATGGCAATTAAACTATTTTTAGTTAATCTAGTGGTTTTTCTCTTTTTTATTTCTATTGTGTGTGTTTTATTTAACAAAAAAGGTTAACACTACTGTTTGTAATACAACAGTGACGCTCTTGTTTAGGTATGGCATGTCAGCGTAAAAGCTAAGCGAAAGAAAACGTTCCGCTTCCGCTCTTGTTTAGGTACGGCTGTAAGATAATGTACCGATATTGTTTTATCGTACTTATAGTGTTATTTTAGCGTACGCGTTCTGTATTTTTTAGTGAGCTCGTACGTGTTGAGCTCACAATATGTTTGTTGCATTTGTATTTTTTAGTGAGCTCGTAGTGAATTTATGTGTACGTGTTGAGCTCACAATATGTTTGTTGCATTTGGATTTTTTTATGAATGATATTGTATGTGAAAGAGGTCGCTTGTTCTTTCGAAATTAAAGTCATCAATAGACAGTGAACAAAGCACTCCTACGTTAGTATTCGTACCATACCATAATATTATAGAAACTAAAAGATGAAATCAAACGCTGATTTGATCAATGGCATTCCTGTTATAGGCCAGTTTACACGGTAATACAATGTATTACGGCATTGCAAAAAATGATGTGGAATGAGAAAAATCTTGTCATGTAAAAGCAAAATGTATTGAGTAAGAGAGAATAGGAATACAAAATCTGACAAGCGGTCGGTAAATCCTTTTTTTGTAAACCATTTTAGAAACTTATGCATTCTCATCACACCAGAGGTGTATTTTAGCAGAGTATATTGATGGTGATAGCATTTTTATACAATTACAAAAACAACTAAAATCAACTCAGGAAATTTTCATGTTGTTTTTGTAAAAATTTAAAACTGCAATCATCTGCTTATTTGTTATTATTTTTGATTTAACTTATACCATCCGTGTAAACATGAATTATACTTACAAAAGATTTTTATTTTTTTCTTTTAAACACGGAGAGAATTTCATAATATTTTGATTCTACAAAGTCGTAATACTTTGTATTACCGTGTAAGCTGACCTTAAATAATGCCAATATTTAAACAGATTTGTGTGTGATGAACATTTTTATTAATTCTTCAGAAAAACACAAACCAATTTAGCCAAACACAGACAAAATTGCTAGGGAATATTTGTGTACCTTGAGTTCACAGTGCCCTGTAAAATTTTATTTTTTAAAGCTAAATGAATTGTAACTCAGCAAAGAAACAGGCTAAGCAGTCTTTTTAAAAAATCTTCAAATAAAATTTATTTTGAACGATTTTAAATCGATTTCAAAACCAATTTTAAGGTGCGGTTAATCGACCACTTTGGAATCTCAAAAGAACTTTTATTAGACCAGCAATTTAGACCAAAACAACAAGTTATATGACTTTGAACTTTATGTATAAAGACATACAACTAAAGACTTTTCATGTTTCCCTACAATTAAGAACTTTAGTTGGTTTAAACGAACTAAGCTTAAATTCATATGTAGTTTAAACTTAACAGCTGTAAATCAGTGCCCCATATATTATATGTGGTGCAAAAAATAATAATGTGGCAGCACTACGATAAATGTTGTCAAATTCATACGAGTTGTATTGGTAGTTTAAACGCCTAATTTTATGCGTTTAGAGATGGTTTAAATGTTTACTGCATTACACATTTTAAACTAAAAAGAGAGTTTAACTTGCTCTGATTAATTAGCCCTTAATAGGTTAAATCTTAAGTTTGGCAGTACAAAACCTGAGTTATATAAGGATTTCCTTGAATTATAAAATAACAAATGGAAGCTAAAATCTTGTTTTCTAAAATAACCTTTAATTTAAGGCTGATTTGGACGTAAAGCATTAAGAAACTTTAACTTCTAAAGTGATCTTTACGAAGGATAAAGATTAAATTGGTATATTTTTGCGACTTAACTGAAATTAATTAACTACTTACTATGAATTTAAATCATTTGATTCCTTTAAAGTTCCTTAAAGTCCTCAATCAAAAATAAAGTTATAATTTCCTTGCAAAGATAACTGTGCAACTACCAAGTGTATCAACCAAATAAAAATTTCATGTTTGGTGCCAAAAAAAGGAGGTTAAACTCACTGGCAGACTGAATGGAGCAAGTTGAATATATTTTTTTTATCTTTTTTCCCCGAAAACTGCACTTCTGCTTTATTTTTTTTTCTTAGGTTTTCTACATTTGCTGAATGTTTGTTGTTTTTGCTATTTTCACATAAAAAAAAGATAAGCAGGTTATTCATTTTTGGCATATTTTTACTAGTACACTTGAACCCATAGTGAACGTTTGTTTGGCTGTGTGTGTCTGAATAAAACGTGCAAGCAAAAGAGAGTACAAGGACATTGTTAAATGTGTCCTTTTATTAAATGATTTATTATGTGTGAGAACTCGTGTTGTTTGAGGTTATAAATCGATAAAAATTTACCAACAACAACAGCAACCAAACAAATTTTTTAATATTGTTTAAACTTTAAAGGTAAATAGCGCCTATTTTGTTTGGTTTAAATTTAAGTGTTTTGTTGAAAAATATGAACATGAATTTTAACAAGTATTTTTTTTTTCTTTAGTTAAAGTAAAGTGTGAAAAATCGCACTTGAGAACTAAAAAAAAAAAAAATTCAACAAGTAAAAAAAAGAATTTTTAAAACAAGTTCTTTTGGTAAAATAAAAAACGGTTATGAAGAATAAGGACTTTTAAGAGGAAATATGGGTCGAATGTCTTTATTTATTTAAAGCGGCTTAAACTATACGAGATTAATCTTTTTTGTTTAAGGATTGAACATTTTTTTTCAAATTTATTTTCAAATTAAAATATGTATCTTTGTCAAATACGTTCTACATTTTGTTTTTTATTTTCAATATCAATACCAGATATCAAAATATACAGCAAAAATCTTTTTAACATTGATTTTTTAGACAAAAAAACTTCATAAATCAGGATTTAACTACGAAAAAGCAAGATAATTTTTACGACATTTTATAGGAAACTTAACAATTATAGTCCTTATTTTTTATTGTTTCCGTTTTCTCTTTTTTGACATAAACAAAGAAGATTTTAATACTTATCACTTTTTCAAAAAAAAAAAAAAAAAACAATTAAAATCATATAACTTTTCTCAAGAAAAGTCTTGCCACAAAACAGTCTATTAATCTTACTTAAGTTTATCCTGCCCTCAGTCAGAGAAAGTGCTAAAATCTTATCAAAACAATTTCTTATATCCTGCGACTACTTAAAAGAAATCACAATTTGTTACATTATTTTCTTGCTTGTCTTTTGATAAGAAGCACAAGAAAAAATAGCAGCTGCAATTTTACCTCTTGAACTGCTGCTGTTCCTTTTCCTAAGGCATTTTTTTTTTTTTTATTTAATTCTCAAATTACACTTGAACCCAACAGCAGGTGACTTATTTCCCACTTTTGCTTTTTGCCTTTAAGGATATAAATTCGTAAGAAATGTGTTTCCTTTAAAAACAAGGAATCGTTACTTTGATTCTTGTTTTTGTTTGTTCTACAAACAAATTCAAATTATATGAACAATTTGTTAAAAGAGTGAATTATTTAAAAGATTTTCGAAAGTTCTTTAAAATCCTGCTGGTGTTTTTTAAGAGTACGATAAATAAAGCTGATTTATTTCGTTAACATTTCATTGAAATAAATAATTAAGTTAGCTAGAAAGGTAAACTTGTTTTATGTAGAACATGATAAGTAAATCCCATGTTTGGATATGACGTCTGCTATAATCGGCCTTGAAAATTTCAATATATGACCCGAATAATGGAAAATTTCAAAAATTTTTATTTTTGGCAATTATATAAAAATAATTTAACTTTTGATGTATTTAAAAGTCACTAAAGAAAGTCTTCGTGAGTGCGTAAATAAGTGTGCGTTAAAATATCTTTTAAGACCGAAATATCCTTATTTTAGCAGCATAACGTCTCTTCTTAATAATTATTCAAGTTTTTCGTTAATATTTAAACTAGAAAACCACTTAACTCTTATCATGTTTATATTCGTTTTAAACAGAGTAACCGTAGATTCAGTCTATTGATTAAGCCTTAGTTTCTAAGCGTTATAAAAACGTAAACTTATCCGAAAGCTCTTATAAGTGAAGGGTGGTCCAACCATAATGCACGATGTTAATTGTGAGTCACACCTTAACGTCAAGTTGTTTGCATAACTTAATTTGTTTCAGTGTTTGACAAATTCAACTATGGAGAGGTACACAATTGAGCAGCGCGTTAGGATTTTTGAAGCCTTTTACGGAAATGGACGTTAATTTCAAAATGTACTTCGTGATTTTTTTAATCAGCATAATCGACCAAATGCGTCCACAATCGGGAGAGTTGTGCGCAAATTTAAGCCAACCGGCTCTGTAGGAAAGGTGTAAAATGTGTTTGGTGGGAATTATGGGCTGGCGTCGTCATCGGGCCGTACTTCTTCGAAAATGAAGCAGGCCAAGCAGTTACAGTGAATGATGTCCGCTATTGCGAGATGTTAACGGACTTCTTCTGGCAAGAGAATATGAACCTGGATGTTATGTGGTTCCAACAATAGGGTGCCACTTGCCACACAGCCAATGAAACAATGGCTCTTTTGCGCTGGAAATTCAATGGCCGTGTTATCTAACCTCGTGGTGATGTTAATTGGCCGCCACAATCATGTGATTTGACACCCTTGGACTTCTTTCTTTGCGGATATTTAAAAGAAAAAGTGTACGTCAATAATCAAAGATCAACTCAAGAGCTTAAGAATGAGATATTTCGGCACATCAACGACATTGTACCTCAATAATGTCTCAGAGTCATTGAAAATATGGACCATCGGATAGAGGTATGCCACCGAAGCCGTGGCGAGAATTTGGCCGATATTTGGCCTAAGACATAATTGTCATGGATCCTTCTATCATAAAAAAAACTATTAAGATAATTCTCAAAAAACTTTTTGTTTTAATTACAATTAATATCGTGCATTTTGGTTGGAGGCCGAACTTTTTCAGCAGTAGTGGAAAATCAGCCCTTAAGGCCGTTTTTTTAAGATCTCCCTTCTCGGGAGTTTTGGCCACGTTATCCCCGAAGGGTTGTCAACCAATAGTCAGCTGTGACCCCTGTAATGCCAGATACGATCTCTGGTCAGCCGTGATCCAAAAAGATCTGCTTGATTTGGACTCTCCCGTATTCAAGATATTGACTGCACCTGATTTCCCCAGAGGATGTTACACCAAAAGGTAACTTATCCTTACGATGACTCCCCACATTCCCACACCCTCGGAGTGTCATGTATGGACTTGTAAAAAAAAATTTATACAAATCGTTATTGGGTAGTGTAAAGTGAAAAATAATAAGGGTATTCACGTCACAAGTTGCATCCTTGCAAAAATGCAAAAATAAACCAACAACCACACAGACAATTAGTTTGGCGCAAATAATTGTCTTTTTTTTTTGCTGTTATATTTTTGCACTTTTGCTTTTTTGCAAGGGGGCAACTTGTGACGTGAATACCCCCAATGAAATTTTGTGCAAACAAAAGTTTTTAATTTTCCACCTTTTTTTGACAAATAAATATATAAACAGCGTGAAAAACACTCATCTATGAAATGAAAATAATACTTGTATTATGTTTATTAAAGTCATGTTACATTAAACAGAATGTATTTTCAAATTCATTTAACAATTGAACAAAAAAACACTCACACACTACTAGAGTGTACAGAATTAGTTTTTTTTTTCATCTAAGAAAAAACACAAACAAACAGACGTTAAAGCATTGTTAAAGCAAATTGTATGCAACTGCAACTGCTGCCATGCATCACCGACAACATCAACTTAAAAAGAAAAAGTGTGTTTGTGTGTATTTTATTTACCTCGATACTAAAAATAAAATGCATCTTCTTAATTTTGCGAAAAAAAAAATAGATTTTTGTTCTCGGAAAGACCTGCAACTCAACACTTTCTTCTTCTTCTGTTTAATTTTAACAAACTTCTAGTTATAACCCCCCTTTTTCATTTTTATGGTCTACAATTATGGCGTGCACTGTATTAGTGCAGGAAAGCAAACGAGAGAGAGAGTAGGACAAAAGAATCTTTTATTTAAATTAAATTACAACCAACACTCACTCTTCTGCATTAATTAATTGCATTTTAGTTTATTTGAACAAGACTTGCTTGTTTTATTTGTTTTTATTATTATTGTTGTTGCTGTTGCTATTGTTGGCTAACCTCAATTGCATTGTTGTTTAAATATTTACATACTTATTGTTTACAACAATAACAATATTACCGGCAATAAGAAAAAAATTAAATTATTTTCACTTTTCATTTTTTTATTTATAAATGTTCGCTGTTGTTGTTAATTTTACCTTTTTTAGTTTCTTTTTGTAAAATTATATTGATTTTATTATTCATTTTTTTGTCAAGTTTCGTGGTGGTATAAATTTTTTTTAAAGAATTGGGGACGTAAATATACAAAACCAATTACAAGTGCTTGAAAAGTGAAAAATATTTTTTTTTAATAAAATTACAAGTCTAGTGGCATTTTTTAAGTCATAAAGAATTTCGATTTCCTTTTTTTAATGGGACAATAAAAATAGATGCATACTGTTTACATCGAGCTCGAAAAATATGTAAGTAAAATTGTTAATCAAAAGAAAATTATATTTTTACTTTTTCTAAAATGATGTACTTTTCGAGTTCTAGTTACATAATGTCTATATTAAGAGTGTTTTCTTTTTGCATAAAGCACTATAATGAATCGAACCGCTATGTGAGCCGACACAATTACACTGTGCAACACATAAAATACAAACTCCTTCTCGTGTGAAATCTCTCGAAGTACTTATTGATACTAACGGACCCCCTTTAGTTGAATTTACACTCTTTGCTCCTAGTCTATATGTAGCAACAATTGTGCCGCAGACAGGAACACAAAATTTCAGAGTAGAAAGTAAATATTCTTTGGATATTATAAAGTCTATTTTGTGCCACGCCTTATTCACAATCCCGACCCCATTTTGCCGGATTTTGTGTATTGATAACTAAAAGATCATTGTACATAATTTGGAAACATTGGCTATTGCCGTTATCCAGATACACAGAAAAAAGAAATAAAATAAAATAAGAAATGCATATAAACAGAGTTTTGTGTAGGTATTTTATGAAAAACTTTCCAGCAACATTGATGATGATAAACTTTCAAGCGTGTGTATTTTTTCTCCAATGGCAACACTAATTAGGGTTGATATCATTAAATCGTGCGGATTAATCTGGTAATTAACTTACATATAAATGCATACATCTGTTGCTGTTTTACATTTCATTAGAATAACTTTTTAATGTACAAAAAAACCTTTAAATCCCTCCCCAATTCACAATATATCGAACACAACTTCTCTTAACTCAAGTATAGATTTGTATATTTTTTTATAATCTTTTAAAACATTTCATAATTTGCAACATCTACATAATGCAATTTACTCAAGTACTTTAGCTCATATTTAAACAACATTTTCGCACATGTCTTGCTTAATTTCATCTGCAGGAGTAATAAAGATAAAATGACAATTATAATAATGATCATCATCGTTATAATGATGCGTATCTGGTAATACGCTTTTCATCTTCGTTTTATATGGACTGTCATATTTGACACCACTGACAAGTGATGGGGTGTGCAAATGCTACAACAAATACAGGTTATGAAAACATAAGATAATTTCCCTTTTTACTTAAAACAGAAAAAGTAAATTAAGGGGTTCAGTGTCTGGAGAAAATGGTCTTGCGAAAGAGAAAGTGCAAAATATGGTTGCACTTTAGTTTAATACAACAACAAAATACACAGAGTTTCTATTAGGTTTGATAAAAGAACTGCGATATTTTGCATTTATTCTGTTGCCAGACTATTTGCACAAAACACAGAACACCACTATTGGTGGCGGTGATGGTGATGGGTGTTACCATTATGTCAACAACAGCTTGAGCAAAACAAAAGAAATACGTAAAGGCATTATCTTACAATACGCTTGTTTAAATGTATGTTCATATAACATTTCATATGTATAAACAGCTAAAAATAAATTTATTATTATTGGTACGTGTTCAACAAAGTTAAACATGTTATTATGAGTACAAATAATCAAAATGATGATACAAATGCGAATGAATTTAATTGTACCCGTGTTTTGTATTCTTTTTTTTATTAAAAATTTGCTATGATGACGGCAATGTTAGGGAACGTCTCTAGTTTTTTTTTTTTTAAGACACGCAAAGAAAAGACCTTTTAGTCAGTCATCTGTATGCACATGGATGAATAGATTTAGAGTCTTGCCATAATTCGACAATTCATGTATGTTAAATGCAACAACGACTGACTCATTGTATTCAATTCATTTTTCAGGGATACAATTTTCTTATAAAAATACACACCATTAATAATTTTATTCAAGTTAAACGTGAAAACTTGACAGACATGCATCGAAATTGCAGCATTTGATAGCAAACTTAGTAATAAGATATTAGAAATAATTGCAACAAATTCGCTAAGAATTAAAACCAATAACCAGGGGTTAAAAAACTGCAGTCGAAACCAAAAACTCTCGAACAAAAAACGAAAATTTGTGTACCACTTTTCTCTTTTTGAGTTGGAATGGCATCGACTGTTTACATTTTATGAATCGGAAGTAAAAGGAAAAGTTTTTTTTTTGCCAATCACAAATGAAGACATTGAAGAAACTGCAGTTATTCTACTTTGACTGCAGTTTTTTAAACGCTGTCAATAACATGTCTCTGTTGGGAACACAAAGCGAAAATACCACGAAAAAAACGGCAACACTTTAGTCATTTTTGTTATCCTAAGTTATCTACCGAGGAGTCAATTCTCTCTAAACTGCTTTTAAGTCATTAAGAATATATGGGGGATTCACAAGGTGTGCTATCAAGTCAGATGTTCAAAGCGTCCTAAATAATATTTTACAATTGAAGCACAGCCGCGAATAACGTTTTAAGTTACAAAATAATAATTTTTCAGGAGAGCAAAAATACGTTTTTTGACCAGGCAGCATTATTTGTATTAAAAATTTTATTTTTTCTATTATTAAAAATAATGATAATAAAAACTTTAATGCAAAAGGCTTTTAAAACATTATTCCGCACTGCAAAACCATTTCGGTTTCATCATTTTGTTAGTAACTTGCAATGTTCTTCCACTGGCTGACACTTTGTACGCCATTTTGAAGGCGTTAAGGTGCATAGTTTTGGTTGATTTGATGTTTAAACTGTGTAAGAGAGTAAGGTTAACGGTTATCTGCAAAAAAACAGGTTTTGCAAAATGTGGCGTTTACAACGTTATTCGCGGCTGTGCTTCAATTGTTTAAAAAAATATTGTTGTGTTTAAAACAAAATAAAAATGTCAATGGTGTGTTCACTGAATCGTCATAAATACACAGTAAAAACCTAAATTAAAAGCGGTTGCCCACAGCAGTCATATATATTTCTTGTGATTATATTAAGACATATGACTTTACAACTTTATGACAACCTTGTGAATCCCCTAATAGACAGTCTTAGTTATTTTACACCTTTCTGTTACTTATAATGCTAAAGCTGTTATGATACTTGCTATTTTTTGTATTTTTTCCATATTGGAGAACAGTGCAAATATATTTGCATAGGAAAACTAACTAAGTGTAAAGAGTATGATTATATCATAAAAAATCTTGAAATGTAAAACAAATATACATGTGTTATCGATAAATAATCTAAGACTGTCAAAAAAAATATAAAATTTTTTAACTTAAAATTGACATTTCTAGATTAATTGTTAGCACTGTTGCCAATTTTTTTAGTTTTTGATCGAAAGAAACGGGTTTTACCTTTTTTTTTTGCGATTTTTAGCTTTTATGACGGTTTTTTGTGCGGAAAAAACGTGGGCAGTATTGTTTGTTTTGTTTACATTTTATCAAACTGTATTTCTTGTTCTTTCTCGCATTTGATGTTTCATTCAGTCAATCCTAAAAAAATCCAAAACAAAAAATAGCAAGTATCATAACACCTTAAGCAAAGATATTTGGCTAACTTTTAATGTTAACTCCGATAATATTTTGGATTTTCGAAAAGCCTTCTTCAAACTTCTGCATACAGTTTCTTCTATAGAACAATTACTGTCTCTCTTTAAGTATTTTTCCACTGGACCAAGTTCGGGCATTTTTGATGTCTTTGGAAAAGATAAAATATATTTTTGAAATAATTATAATCAGGGCTATGGCTACAATATTTGTTAGCTTTCCTACATTGTGTAAAGGGAGGTCCAACCATAATGCACGATGTTAATTGTAAGTCGCAACTTAAGGGCAAGAGTTTTGTCCAACTTTCTTTGTTTCAGTGTTGAACAAATTTGACCAGATGTACACAATTGAGCAGCGCGTTAAGATTGTTGAAGTCTTTTACGAAAATGGGGCTTCAAATTTAAAATGTATTTCGTGCACTTCGTGACATACACAGTTACGTCAGTATATTCTTTAACATGCAGAATTACCGCAATTGGGCAAATGAGAATCCACAAGTGATTGTTGAAAAGAGGATGCTTCCGCAAATAGTGACTGTTTCGTGGGGTTTTTGAGCTGGCGGCGTCCTCGGGCCGCACCTTTTCGATATTGACGAAATTGACTATCGTGAGATTATAACATAGGGCGCGATCCGATAAAACAATAATTATATTTTTTTTTATTGTGTGACCATAATTTATGTGGAGTATTTGACAATTTGTTGACCCAAATCTACTTCACTGATATAAATATATATAAATATATAAACATTTGAAAAAACTTATCCAGCGCAGTTATACATTTACGAGCATACCCGGACTTATTGTAGCCAGACATTGAGGATATGGGCATGGAAGATATGTGGTTCCAGCAGAATGGCGCCACATGCCGAAACAATGTACTTTTGCGCGAGCAATTAAAGAAAAAGTGTACGTCAATAAGCCAAGAACAATTCAAGAGCTAAAGGATGAGATTATTCTGCCTATTCAGGATATTTAACCTTAATTATTTCTCAGTCAACGGAAATATGACCATCGGAAAGAGGTATACCACCGAAGCCGTGGGAGCATTTGGCCGATATTTTCTTTCACCCATATTTTTCATAGAAATTTATATAATAATAAAAAATATTGAAAAAATTCTCAGAAAACTTTTAGTTTTATTTACAATTAACATCGTGCGTTTTGGTTGCACCATCCTTTATAAAATCGCTAAAAAGGTATAAGAATAAATCAAATTCCAAGCTTTTTTTTTTTTTTTGTTCGAGTAATCGACATTATTTAATCGATTTATTCGTTATTCGCAAATCGCCATTTTAAAATTATTCGAACAAGTTTTTGGTTTTTGTTTGATCGATTAATCGAATTATTCTTAATCGGTTGACAACTCTAGCTAACACCCATGGTGTTGCAACTAGTTAAATAAAGTTATTAGCCCAAAAATCCAATTGAAACGATATAAAATATTAGTCCAATATTAAGTATAGTATTTATCGCTTGCATGCATACCGTTTATAAGCATTTAACGCCGAAAATGTACTATATAAACCGCATTAGTGCTTCCCAATATAATACAATTATAATTAAGTGCCTTTATGTTTTCCTATATAAGCATTTAAGCTTAAACTCATTTCAAAAGAGAACAAAAAACTATTAAAAAATTACACTGTGCAACACATTAAATAAAAACTGCTTCTCGTGTGAAGTTTCTCGAAGTAACTATCGAAACTAGCAAAACCTAAACTGGCAGTTAATTTAGATGCCGTTCTGATTTTATTGCCTTTTGGCTCAAACCTTATTTCCCCAAAGAAAATGTCTATATCTCGAAAACTAATAGGAATTTGGTTTTTCTATCTTCGCCACAATTGTAGCTTTAAACTGGGATAAAGAAAGTGTTAAAAAAAACTAACCTCAAAAAACTGCATTTAGTGCATCAAAATTGCAAAAATTTCGGAAAATGATCAATTTGTACACCTTTTTGCACCATGTTTTGCCATGGGGGCAGCCATATAGTTTCCATGTATGCCTTTGTGTTCAGGGACGTATTTAAGAGCTACCACTGAATGTCGCGCTATCACCCCCGGAGACGTCCGACGTTTTTAGACAATTTTCAATGTGATTAACACATTCTCTAGGGATCTTAAAGCCGCTTTAAGCCGGTATAGGTAATAAAGTAAATATGCCAGATATCTCACCATACCGAATGTGACTCGCGGCTGTGTTAATGGCCACGGTCTAAATGACATTGCAAAGATCCGGCAGCCTCAAAGAACTACTCCAGTTGCACTGCTCGGGATAAATGCCAGAACCGAAACAATACAGTGTTTTAAACCCGTCAGTGAATATCTGTATTACATCTGCGGGAATTTGTAGGTTATCATAGTAAATTATGTTATCCAATGATCAAAGATTGGCTCAGGTGAGATCTTAATTTGCTAAATTTTAATTAAACTGCGATTGGGTAAATGCAGTTTTGGTGCAAGTGAAAAAGTTTTTATTTATATCCTTAACAACTTAAACTTGTGCATATAAGCCAGTTTTACCAAACCATTTCTCATTTTAAAGCATCAAAACAAACAAATTAATATAAGCGTTAAATATTGTATATGAATCGGCTCAAATTTTGTTTCTGTTACATCCAATCGATCCAGAACGATTTTATGCAGCAGAATCGTCTCAGCATCTTCTATCGGCGGTGGGCGACCTCCAAATACGACATTCATAAATATTGAGGTAATTTAATATGGTTAATGAAAACTATTTACTAACAGCCGTATTCATAACAAAAAGTTAGCCACAGTTTGTACACTACGTACAACGAGCTGCTAACTAGAATGCCGATTAAGCTTTGCAGCTTGTTGGCACAGAGTTAATTCATAACGAACTTTTCTCCATCTGCCAACTTTTAATAAATCAACTCTGAATTTTTATGATGCCACATTGCAACACGTTTTGCATTAATCATCGCTGAATTTGTCATTTTTTCCTTTTTTTTTCACATATTAAAATTTTAAAAAGTTTTTAAAATTAAATAAATTAAGTAAAAGACAGTAAATTAAAAAAAAAAAAACAATTAATTAAAAAACGAACAAAATTGTTTGATATTTAACGGCTGTTTTCCACAAGCTGGTAATCGTTTGGCAGCTCGTTAACAAGAGTTTAGCAAAACGTTGGCCAGAGTTTGGTTAGTTTATTATAGGGATTGCTGCTCGGTTTTAACCGAAACCGAAACCGCGGTTTTAAATGCCTAAAAACCGAAACCGAAAACCGACAAAAAAACCTCGGTTTTAGCTTTTACTTTAACAATGTATTTATGCTTGAAGAAATTGCAAATTAAACATCATACCCGTACTTCATATACAAAAACTTTATACATAACAGCCTTCAACAATGACAAGGTATTTCAAAATTCTTAAAATTCAAAACAAGTGCTAAGAAGAACAAATGTTATCTTTATAACTCTTAAGTACACACCTTATTTGTGAGGCATAAACTGCCACCTGGGCCACTTGAATTTTGTTTGTTGTGGCTATAGGAAAAACTCACACTAACGAGCACCTGGGCAATGCTGGGACTACTTTATATGTAGGAGTTTTATGGCTATAGCAGGATCATTTTGTTGGGAAATAAAATAATTTTTCGAAAAAACAGAAAAGAAGAAGAATTCTTATGTGTTGTGTATGCTTTTTGAAACGTTTCATTTTGATTTTATTTACTGCAGTACATATATTATAGGGAAGGGCCTGACCAGGCCCAGGTACATAAAGTTTCGTTCTATATACTTAATAATTATATACAAAAAACTGGAAAAAAGTCAAAAAATGCCAGGCCCAGGAATACACTTAAGGGCAAATAAAAGTACCTGAATTGAAACAAATAAAAAAATTGTATTACATGCAAAAAAATATATATTTTTATGTATGAATTTTACTTTGATATTTTCAAAACCGAAAACCGAACCGAAACCGACCGGTTTTAATCATTTTAAAACCGAAACCGCGGTTTCACATTTTTACGGTTTTTAGCAAACTCTAGTTTATTATGAATAAACTTTTTGCTATCTTTATGTCAAATTTTCATTATTAATACGGCTTTAAATATCGATTTATTTTAAAAGCGATTTAGTAAAAAGCGAATAAGAAAGCTTTCTGTACAGTGTTGTCAATTGTCATTAACAAAATGTTAAAGATACTTAAACCACCATATTCTTAAGCTGTTTATTTAAATAAAATACGCATAACTGATTTCAAAAGTGTTTTAAGTCATCATTTAAAGAAACTCATGCCTCAGATCATATTTCTTAGATAAAAAAAAATTAATTGAAATAATCTTGAAAAAAAGTAATTGAAATAATCTTTTATTTTTATGATACCTTAAAGAACATATTCGATAGTTTCAATTATCACAACTTATTTAATTAAAATTTCATTGGTAATTTAATTGTAGATAATAAAAAAAACACACTAGCAACCACCACAAAAAAAAAACAAATTGTTGTGGCTTTAACAAAAAATAAAACAAAAATTGGAACGAAAACTCGAGTGGAAAAACAATTCGAGCTAAAAATTTTATTATTTATTCTACAAACTCACTGTCAAAGCAATTAAGAATCTTTCGCTCTTTTACAATTCAATTTAGAGAATTGTCACTGGATTCAGACCAAAAAAACAAAACAAAAAATAAACAATAAAATTTGTTAAATAAAAATAGACGACGAAAAAACACAAAATAGTTCACTCCCTGGCCGGGAAAACATGGCCAAAGCAAACAGCAGATGTGTTCCCCAACTAAAAATTTTTTTAAAGAAATGCAGACGAGTTTTTAAAAATTGAAAAAAAAGAAAACGGAGCAGACAGTCATGCAGCAACAAAAAACATGTCAAATCTATTTACATATTCTGTAAAAGGATTTTTTTTTAACAATTTACAAAATTTTTTTAAACAATTTTTATTAAAGAATTTGGGAAATTTTAACGTAAAAGTAATTAAATATTCTTTTTAGTCACCTTCAATTTACGTACAAATTAATAATTTAATTAATTCTTGACACGTTTTTCAGGCCTGAAGAATACAATTTTATTTGTATATCGATTTGTATTTGTTTCAAATTAATAGATCATTGATCTATTGCTAAAGGCCCTTTCACACTACAGTACTGAGTATTAGAAAGCTCAAAAACTTACGTTAATTGAAAAGTAAAAATAACTTGCTTTGAAATGTCAAAAAATATACAGTTCTTTTCGCTTATAGTCACATCCTTTTTTTATTTATTTATTTAGTTTGCAATTTCGGATACAACAAGATATATTATCTTATAATTTACAGTATCAGAAACCTTAATTGTTTGAATTTATTTGCGTTGCCAATAGTACGAAAGTTTGGGGGAAGTTGGTTCCAGAGACGGATAGTTAATATAAAAAAGTGTCTCTCAGATGCCGTGTCCCGATGTCGAATTTGCATGATACCATTTCCCCTTGCAGACCTCATTAATATTAAGCGATCATGAAGATATTTCGGTTGTTCCGATGTTACAATTTTATGTAGGAAAACAAGGTTTTTTATCTTTAAGTAGTTCATAAAGGTGACATTAAATATGAGCTGGAGTATTGAGAAACATGATCAAATCTCCTCAAGGAGAATATGTAACGTACAATGTTGTTGAACGTTGTGTTTAGTTTCGCACATCCTTTAGTTGCAACCATAACGTGGACTATATTGCTAATGTGACTATAAGGCTAATTCACATATATGCCACTATGACGCATATAACCGAATTCGAATATAATCAAGTTATGTGAATAAAGGAAATAAAAAATTAAAAAAAAAATTACACCGACGTCAGACTTATGGTTTTACAACAGAGTTGCATACTGTATAAAAAATAGTTAAAATAATAACAAGATATTTCATAGCTGATACCGAAGGCAAAAACTAATTTTTTACAAGTAGAGAGTTGAGACAAAAATAAAATGATTTAATTCATTCTTTCTTGGATGAATTTTTGATTCGAAAACTAAAAAGAAGTAAATTTTGCTTATGTGACTATAACGCCATTAACTTGCTTTACTTTTCCCTTTGACTACTGTTGATACTGATACTGTTGAACTTATTGCGGCAAAATAAACAGATAAAATGGACTATATCGCTAATGTAACTATAAGCGTAGTGGCTATAAACGAAAAGTACTGTATAAAGAAATTTGACAGCCGTATGGCTCTCGACTTTTTTTCTCTTTGTTTAAAGTGTGATAGTGTAGACGCAAAATACATATAGTGAAAAAAAAATGCTCTGTTAAATTTATTTACACACGAACGCCATTATGCCGATCTATACTTGGCTCGCCGTTTTCATAAAAAAAAATGGGATAATGGCGCTGACGGCATGAAAACTGCCCTTAACTGTTAAATATTTTCAGATAAAGATCTGCATTTAGGCTGTCCAAATACGAGAAATTTGTTTGTTGACCATCTTCCGATAGTCGTCTTAAACGCACTCCACATAACCGCGATATTGTTAAAAAAAATATAATATGCAAAGGCGTTTGAAGCGTGTTTAAACGACGTTTACGAAGTCAACATCATTCACTTCCGTTCAAAAAATGTCGAAATCAAAATGCGTTGTACCTTTTAAAAACTCCAAGGCCGGGATTTTGAGATGTGGATTAAGTTTAAACTTAGTTTAACGTTGTCTGAAACTCGAATTTTTCCGGCAAAATTTGATTTTTTTTCGCTACTACATTAAAGGCCAACATTTTAAGCAAAACTAAGCTGTTCCGTCAAAATTTTGTATACAAACTTGGTAATGGCGGGACTAATCTGTTTTCAGATTAACTAAGCCTAGTTTAACTGAGATCATAAAAACCCATCCTAACTCTAGAATTTTTTTTTAACTTAACATAACTATTTTATTTAAAGCTTTATATAGAACTCTAGTATATTTTGGTATATAAAGGGTGTCCCAAAATTAACGCAAGATATAAATTTATATTTTTAAGGTTGTTGAATTTTAAGGCTTGCCAACACTTTACTGCACAAATGGCGACAAATTCAAATGTTCCGTAATTTTTGGACACCCTTTATTTATACTTTTTGCTCTATTATCTTACAAAATTGTCTTAAGCCTTCAGTACACGGAATGTAAAAATCCACATTTACATGTGGTTCAGACGTAATTTTGTCGTCACTACAAAGCCACAACAGCAAGTTCGCGATGTGTAATGACGACAAAATTACGTCAGAACAACATACCAATGTGTCTTTTTACATTCCGTGTACTATAGGCTTTAATATTGTTTTAACTTAAATAGTTTTTATCTAATTTTTATTTCTTTTCAATATAAATATTTTGAAAGTTTTTTTTACTTTAACATGAAATTGGTATTTTAAAAGTTCTTACAAATTATTAATAAAGTGTTTCTTTTATAAAGTTTTTACCGTTAATCCAGATTTATTTTGTTCTTTGCCCGCTCGTAGAGGAAAAAGAGATACATATAAACAACTTTTCGAATTTTATTAATAGACTGCTTTAAGTTTTATGAGTTTAAATTTATCCATTTCCAATTTTTTAAACACTTTAAATGTTTCTTTTTCGATTTGTAAAGAAAATTTATTAAAAGCTCTTTAAATTCTTACATACTTTAGAAACACGAGGGTTGAAATAACATAAATTAGCTTATTAAATTATATAAATAAGCAAGCGTATAGCTCTTTTTGCGATGGTAAATAGTTTTTTGCTTGTTTGCACAAACATCCTTCAACTGTTCAATATTTGCTAGGCTATTTGTACTGTCTAGTGCTATATTTTATTAATTCAGTTGCTCACTGAAGATGAAGAAGAAGAAGCATAAAAAATGGACCAGACAAAATATCAATTGAATTAATTCAAACATTAATGATTTGACAAAGTATGTATGTTTGTGTCAAACAGGTTGTGTGTGTTTGTCGTGCCGTTTGTGTAGTTTTTTTGACACTTAATTTTTATGAGGCCTTAGTAAACTGCAGAGTGGTAAGTATGATAACTCTATGATAGAAATTGATCGGGATTTTGAGGTAAAAATTCCTTCTTCAATTACCGGAAATTTGATGTCGGGGAATTCAGAAAATTTAATTCTAAATAATTAAGAAGCGTTAGTTAACATGACAACACTGCACTAGTTCTCTATTGCCTAGTTAATTGCCACTTTACTCTCCCAAAAATCAAAATCAGAAATCGAACCAGCTATAATTTTTCAAATGTTATCTTCCTCTCTCTCTCTCTAGTTTGTTTCCATAAAATTTATGTAAAATTTATGATACCAATTGGATTCATTTCATCAATACGGATCAATTGCCCCTTTGTAATCTTTAGAGTATCAGTTTTTGAATTTTTCTTAATGCTTATGCATCAAGTAAAAATACTCTGTTACTTGAGCGTTCATTAGGTACATGAATTCGTGTCAGCTGTTGGAGCTGATTCACGCGCTTCAGGGCTAAGTCGTCAAGTCTTGAGGAAAACAAATGTTTGTCTGTGTTCATACGGCCCATGTCTTATTGACAAGATTGCTACTTTATAGGCGAGAGGGACGAGGGGAAAAGAAACGAGTACACAGATGCATGTACTGTCTTTACGTTTTGCTTTTTCATTCGTTGTTTAATTTTGTTATTGTTTTCAATATCAAAAAAGCACACATGCATTAACACGACTATTCAAAATATAAATGACATGAATCATTTGAACGCCAATTCATGTTCAAAGAAGAAAAAGGAAGAATCTTGTCAATAAGACATGAGCCGTATGAACTCAGTCTCATTCTCTTTTTCCTTCCCTCATCATAACTAAAGACTTGATGGATAAAACCTGAAGCGTGTGAACCAGCGCTTGCTTTGCAAATGTTAAGTATTCTAGCAAAAAATCGTTAATTTTCTTGAAATCGAAATGAAGTAGAATTGAAATCGAACGTGATTTTGATTTCAATTATTTGCAAAATGACAGTAGTTTTTCATGTTTTGAAGATTCATTTCGAACACGCCTGAATTTGTTTTATTTGCAGCCTTTTTTAAATTTATGCATTAAAACAAGTGTGATTCGTTTTGATACCACCCCTCGCATTTTACTTATTGCTTAATTTTTCATTTCCAATCAATTGCCTAGAAACTTTATTAACTCCAAAACTGTAAAATATTATGGCATTTAAATTGTTCTACTCATTTTCGATTTTTATTTTAATGTTTTTTTTACATTTTTAAAAATGCACAAACAATTCTTTTTTTAATTCTCTTCACAATTTCTGGTAAATTGTTAATAGAGTGTTTAATTTATACATCAGATGTTTTAAATATTCTGCTATTTGAAACAAAATGAAAAATCCCATTTGTTTAAGTGTTATTCGATTTTATATGCTTTTTTTTTTTTTTTTTTTTTTTGTTGTAATGTTACGAAATTAAGCATTAAATTTAAATAATATTTGTGTTGAAAAAAATTCTTTTTTCTTAACATAGAAAAATATTTAGTGCCATTGGCAATAACTGCTGGAAATTATGTGTGAAAGATCTGAATGCAATTATTAAATAAAAATTTTCATTAAAAGAGGCATTTGTTTAATAGTGACATAAAAATTAATAACGTTTTATGAAAAAAAATCCGCGGGAGTCTTTTCCTTTTTCCCATTTATACAATTGATTGTAGGAAAAATGGGAGAAGGAAGAAAACTTTCGGTGAATTTTTATTCATAATTGGGCTGTATGTTTATGTACAGGGTTGCAGACAATCTGGCAGTTGAATACGTGGGGGTACCATAGGGACCCTGACCACATTCTGGACATTCATTACAGACAGCACGGTCTATGCGAAACCAGTAGTCATTGAGCAGGTTGCTATATCCCGGCCTTAGTTGAGCCAGAGCACCAGTTCTTAACGATATAGGTGGTGCGCGACCTTACGATACGACGTTCTTGCAGTAACCTGAAACTGCGATATTTGTAACACTTTTATTATGTCGTTCAAGGCTGCTGTATACGAGGTATGATCCAAGAACATGCTCCGTATGTTCTGCTCGTATACACGAAGGTCCTACCCGAAATGCCTCCGTGGAGCACCCAACTATATGATTTTAAAGTTGGAATGTCTCCTCCAGTGACATCCGTTTAGTCAGAATGTTGTTATGTTCCCCGACTCTGACAGACTTCGTTTCACTCCCTGACAGCCGGCTCTACGTACCGGAATGTTCCGAATTATTCGGCCAAGGGCTATCAACTCCAGCAAACGCTACACAACTCATTTGGTAATCAGTGTTAGTTGTATTTTCAGCAAATCAAAATACAGTTAATAGATTATTTTTCAATTGCTTATTGAAGCCCGTTAATATATTTTTATATTAAAACGTATGTCTTAATGTCTTATTATTTTGCCCAACTAAAAATTGTACCGCTCTTTAATCTCCTGAAAGTCCCAAAAACATTGTATCGTAAATTTCCTTTAAAAAATGTTTTGTCTATTTTTTTTAAAACTAAGCTTTAATTGCTTTAAATTTAACAACATTTTGTGTTTTCTTAAAAAGATAAAAATCTCTGCAATTAAATGAAATTTAATAAAATATTAATGCTTCTACAAGCTTTAAATATTAGTTTATAAAAAATAATTTATTGTAGACTTATGTAGGTTATCAATATAAGAAACTAGAGATTAAATGTTATTAAAATTTACATAGATAAAGTCAGTTAAGTAAAAACGCACTTGGCTTGCATGTTTAAAAATTTGAAAGTAAATGTAAACGAGATTGTAAAACTTCATTAAAAAGAAGCATTTCAAAAATGTGTATAACCCAGCAAAAAATTAAAGTAGACTTATTCAGTAGACTTACGGCCAATTGTACCAAGTTTAGTTATAATTAACTTTCAGTTATAGATGTCTAAAACATATTGTTAACTGGAAGTTAAAGTAAGTTAGTTTTAACTGAATTCATAATTAATACGACATCATCACGGTTTTAAAAAATTGCCGCTATCGTTTGGTTTTCTCTTTTAAGCTAAATTTGGAAAGTCTGTCATGTCCGACTCTTTAAAATACCTTGAAGTTCATCTTTTTAATATATTTATTAGAATAAGTCAGTCAAAATATTTAAGTTTAAGTTTAGGAATAAAAGTTAGATAGTCAATTTTTCAATTGGTAACTGAGGTATAGAAAATCGCATGTTAATATCGGGTGATTTTTTAGCTACGTTTGTATATGCGCTGAATAAGCACTTTCTCAAACAGTTATTGCTTCAAAGTGGGAACTCAACTTATAAAACTGTCGTCCGTAAGCGATAAGAAAAGCGAAACTTTTTCGTTTCTCACTTACAAACCTGCTTCTTTGGAAGCTCCAATTATTTTATAAAGCTTTGGCAGCAAACGATGGAATAAATAACAAAGCACGATGTGCATTATTTGAATGACTGCAAACAAGCAGCGAATGTTTTCGGTTGCGCAAGTTTGATTGTATGACCGCAAGCGAGTGTATTTATTGGTGTTCATTTACTGCGATAATCCGTTCTCTGGTGTGCACAAGAAATTGTTGGTTGTAAAAACATGACGATAGCTCGTGAAAACGATGTCTAACTAACTATATCGCTATTAACGTAACCCACTACATACCGATGATTATACTGGTGTCATATTAATAACTTCACTAATTTCCCACTTACACAGTGACTATAACATAGTACTTGAAGAAGGTGCTCCACCAACAAAATCAAAGGGGGCTTCAAGTGGTCTAATGAATAAATATTTTAAACAAGATACTTCGATTGATTCTCTAGAGGAAGTTATTTGCAGAAGCATAGCAGAGGATGGAATGTCCGTAAAAAGTTAAAAAAATCCAAAGTGTTATTAACTCTACTTAAATCTAAGTGCCCAAAAGTGAAGCAACAATTTGGAGCTACATTGATAAGTTTTATTTAAAAAAGAATGTATATTTACTCAAGTACTAATTTTTTTCTAATATTATAGAAAAAATCTCGTAGAGTATAAAATTTCTCGATTTAGAATAATTCGATTAATCGATAAATTTTAAAATTTTATTCGTTTAATCGAATAATCGTTTAAGCAAACAAAAGTAAAACCCGATTAATTGAACAGCCTTGAAGGGTATAAAAATTCTTTTAAAATTAAAATTTTGTATTCCCAGTGCACGGCCTGAAAAAAACTTAACTGGCAACATGCTTTTGAAATTTGTTTTTGTTTTCATTTTGTTTTTCTTAACCTACTTACAACTACAATTAATGTTGGGAGAATTCCAATCAATTGTAGTGGGGAATGTAAGATGAGATAAGCTCACTGTTTATTGTTGATGTTTTTGTTTAAACTTTGATATTAATACAAGTAGAACTGTTGCTTCTAATTCTTATACGTTTAACAGTTGTATTTAATATCTTTAGTTTTTCTAAAATCTTTATGGATGAAGTTTCCTGACGATCTGGCCTAAGCAACCAGTGAAATGCGCATAGGATTAGCTTATCCCATCAACAATAAATTTCAGTGTTTTTATCAATAATAAAAATTGGGAATTAAGCACGAATAACAAAATCTTTTAAAATTAATTCTAAAGGTTTTGAAAATGAACACCCATAAAGAATACAGAAATATGATGGTCACTTTAAACACCTAAACTGTTGGTATTTTTAAAAATAAAGATAACAAATAAAGACATTTTTCGAAAACCCTCTTTTAAAGAAAAAGGATTTTTGATAATACTCATAATGATTATAAAAATATTTATGAGTTTTGGAGTACCTGCTGTTGTGAAAAATAATGAACACAGTCGAATTTTTATATTAAAATGTTTTTACAACTTTTTTCCATTTTTAATATTTAAAAAGAAAAAAATTTGAATGTAATTACATGTTATAGTGAAGAAATATGGCTGAAGGCTGCATGTTGCTCCAGTTTTAATGTTGTGCACTGAAATTAATTTTTTGTTACCATCAGGATTTGAAAAAAAAACACGCAGTCAAGCAGCAGCAACAAAATGAAAACTCATTCTGACACAAACCTCAAAAAAGTTAAGCATATAAATCATTTACCTTTAAAAATGTACATATCAGAAGAATACAAACATACATGCATGCATGTAAATCTATTGTAGTCCATGGATTCATAGTTTTCCCCACAAACAGAACATTTTAAACATTATACAATAACCAAACTGAAAAAGTGGAAAATGCTCGAGAAAAAAAACCACGTGTAGCTTACACAAAAAATAAAATTATTTAAATTTTTTGTTTCATTTTTTTCGTGTTTTCTGGGCCGGAAATGCTGTAAAGCTTGTAGCTACTGTCGTGATGGACGTGTGTACGTGTTAAACACGAGTTTTGCCTGAGTCAGGGAGAAAAATGAGAAAAATAACCAAGCGTTGCATGGAAAATAGATTGTGGTCATGTTATTTTTTAATATTCTTTTTTTTTATTCATGTTAACTAAAGAAGGTCTTAAAGGCTTTTAAAAACCTCATAAATCCTTTATTAAAACCTTTAAATACTTTGCTTGTAAAAAGTAGGGATATTCACTTAAGTTACTATAATCCGATGTATTTTTTTAAACAAAATGAAGGATTTGCATCATTAGCGAGGAGCATTATCGATCCCTGCTATGGTTAGACAAACAAAACCAATCGATCACTTAAAACCACGCCCAAAACCTTATATGATTTTTAAGCAAAAATCTTATATATATTTAGTTTTTTTAATCTATTTATAAATAGCAAATTACATTCTTACTTAATTTACCGATTAATAATAACGTAGACTTTAAGCCCATTGTAATGAAACAGACCAGAGTCTCGGGTGGGAATTGAATCTGCAACCACCGCAATGATAGACTAGCCTACTGCCAACTAGCCTTTTTGGGTACCCGACTTAAATTTGGTATTGAATAAATGTTTAAAAAATATTCTTAAGACGAAATTACTTGTGAGCAATTGTAATGATTAGGACTCCAAATGTCCAGGATTTTTCCACACAATGGATCGTTTACAATTTTAGCTTTTATTATAATTCTCGGAAAAATTTTTGGTATACAAACACTCCCTAATCATCTTTAGAACAACAACGCAAAACGTAAGACTTACTTTCTTGTAAATAACTCTTACAATCGCCATGGTCTTACAAAAAGCTGTAAAAATTTGTCTGTTGTAATCTAGAGCAACAGTTCCTACATAGAGGTCCGTTACAAGTGCCCCGGTTTTATAAAACGTTGTAAGAGATACTTCACTCCGTTTGATCTCCTTACTACTTATACCACCTTTATCCAACCAAGAATTAAATACAACTCTAATGTGTGGGCAGGTGCTACAAAGTATTTTTTGGTGCTTCTCGATCACGTGCAGTATAAGGGACATATTTTGCTGTTTTATCGTTACTAAAATGGGATGTGCTCAAATGAAATTAGCGATCTGGTTCCCGAAACTCGAACGTTTGCTCGTAATACGCTTTTTTCCTCAAGAGCCCAATACTTTTGTGGTCGATTGGCAGGTACAACGCATTACATGGGAAATTCGTTTTTTAGCCGGACTATTCGTACCTTCCTGCAAAAGTCTTCCCTCTCACTTTCAACCTAAATAAGTTCAAACCGAATATCCACAAGCAATATTCCCTTTATTCTCCTTCCCATAATCTATTTTCCTAGCTCCAACACAATGCAATGCATTAGTAGGGGTCATCCTCTGAGTGTTGCTCCTAACAACAACAAAAAATGTTCTTTTCAAAAATTTAAAAACTTTATTTGCATATAAAAAATTAAAAAATTTTGAACATTTATGTATTTAAATCTTTTGGAGTCTGCGGACATAATTTATTTCTCAAGGGATCCGCCGAACGAAAGCTTGTGCGAATCCCTGATCATGAATATGCAAGAAATGTTATACTCGTAATTAGTTACATCATTCTTTTTTGCACATCCCCGCACAGAAAATCAACCTTGTCTAAAGGGCCAAATACACTTGTCAAATGCTTGTCCAGCCGGCGAATTCAAACGTATATGTGTGCTTGACGTAATATTCGCCGTCATATCTAAATTATTTGATTTTCCATCCAGCATCGTCGGTGTGACACATACAAACACATTTTCACTAATACTACCACAATGCTTGATGAGTATTTTTATCAGTGTATTTTGGCCTTAAGTGTACAGAAATAAGCAAACGAAACACATGTGATGATCCAAAGTTTTGCAAACGCGAACTGTTGAAAAAGACCGCACCGTTCCTATTAAGGATTCATTTGATGGCACTGGGTCGTTCCGGAACGATACAATTCTAATTTTCACAATATGATCTAACCAATGCAGCCTTCATATTGTGATAAATTTTACAAAGAATTTTGCTTTCGGGCACTCGAATTATTGCCTCATCTGCTTTCGCAAGTACCCATGCTTCGGAATTATATAACGGCACGGGTAGTGTCAGTGTCTTGTAGAAAGAGGTTTTTATCTGGCGAGAGGTGACCATAAAGTAGCATCATTTTTATCTCGAAACCGATGTTGATTGCTTTGTTTATGGCGACATCGGGGTAAACAAAGTCGCTCATTCCTCAAAGTTGTGATTTTCAACTTTTACTGTAGACCCGAGACTTTTAGACGTCATGTGCGATGATACCATCAACTCACTTTCATAGATTCTTTCTCGACTTTCTCAAACGCTGCAGTAACTTCTTCCAGTATCTGACCCATGATGTCAATAACATCAGCATTAGGAATAGCATGTGTTGTTTTGTGTAAAGTGTGCAAGTTCTCTTCTGCGTCTCGTATGACCTTTTCTAGTAGGATCTCAAAAAGTCCAAATGATGAACTTTGTCTTTGTCTAAAACCGCGTTTGCCGCTAAACGGATCGACGGGGCTCTTACCTATCTAAACTGAGGAACGTTTATCAGTTAAGGCCATCCTGCAAAGTCGTATTAGTTATAGAGAGATGCAAAACTCAGACATGGCTTGAAACAAGCAGAAACTGTTCATCTGGTGAAAGGAAAATCTGCATGCAATAATTGAGATATATTTATTCCAAGGCGGAACAAAGGGCCGTAACGTAATCCTTTCCGTCGGATCTGTCCTGTGCTATTAGACTTATTTCAGACCAAGTTTTTCCTGTTCTGATTATCTCTGATACTAGTAACCTTCTTCAGCAATTAGCGGGTCTACCTCTTCTCCTGCTGCCTTGTGGATTCCAGTCATTTGCTATCTACGATCTTCTCAAGATATGGCCAACCCAGCTCCATTTCCTTAGATGTCATACATATTATATATGCCATGGATATAAAAAAAACGTTAAAGTTTACTTAGAGGTTAATTCGCAAAGTTTCAAAGTGGTTACTCTGAGAATTTGTTATATTCTCAGAATTTTAAATGTACATAATTAAAGAAATGATCTACTGTTCGAGTATAAAGCTGGAGGTTCACACCAAGCATTCTATGTGTTTGATACTTGCTTGAATTTTTTTCAAGGCGGATGTGGCGAATGAAAAAGTATAACCTACTTCATGCTTTCGATACGTATACAATTATGCTGATTCTGTTTTTTGAGATATGCATAAAACGCATGATGATCTGCTTTTGATCTTCGAATCGATTTATATTTATATCCAAAGTTCCAATTATGCTGTTTACAGGTGGCTTGTAAAATTTTTATTTCATTAATTTTCAAATTGTTACTGTTAGCTACATTTTGGTCAATCATAATTGCCATAATCGTAGACGACTAATCACTTCTGTTGTATGAAAAAAACCATTCGATACAATTAAAGACCAGGGGCCTGATTCTGGCAGTCGTGATCGAGTACTTTCTCGATTCGAAAGTGATTTAATATCTAATTATTTCAGTCAATACTGAACGAATCGGAATTATTTTTTCAGTGTTATAAAGCATTAATTGGAGTTTCACAATACTGAAAAAATAATTTCGATTCGTTCAGTATCGACTGAAATAAAATTGCTTTCGAATCGAGAAAGTACTCGATCACGACTGCCAGAATTATGCCCCAGGCTTTATATGGGGATATGGTAAATTATTGACCGATCTTCTCGAAATTTAACAGTATGATTTCTAGTCATATAAAAAAATTTGTGAAAAATATTATGAATCCAGTAGTTTGTTATTAATTTGAAAACTTTTCCTTCTACTGGCTAATTTGCCATTGAGTATAGTCCAATTGATTATCAATGCAGAGGATTATACAAGTATTTGCCACCATAAGTGAATACCCCTGTTTTCAATTGTTCTAAGTTATTAAATTCTTTTCCAAAATCAATAACGAAACTATGTATACGTTTAACCTTTTTAGCACAAATACTCATACCCTCAATCACTACCGAAATATAAGACACATATAAATTTGTATATGCCATTATGGCTTTTAAATAAAACAAAAAGAAAAGAAAAAGAAAAATACAAACAATTTTTAGGAAGGCTTTAACCACTGTAACACCCATATATTGCTAACACTGTGAAATTGTCTTTGACAAAGAGAACAAAAGCTAAAAAAAACTTAAAATCAACCCATACACGAGCAAATGCAACGACCTTAAAATTTCCTTATTCCTACTTGTACTCGTCATACTTGGTGCTGTTCTTCTTAATTTCCTTCCTAATAATTTCCATATACAACAAAGTATGGATACGATTATACCCCGAGTATTTATGGATGGTTCGTATGTTGCATATTGAAGTTCTTGACTTTATGAATAATTCAGTCAATGTTATGCCCTTTTCTGATGGGTGAGTGTCTTGTTCTAAAAGAAAGAAAAAAAGCATGGCAAAGATAAACAAATAAACAGACAGACAGACAGTTACTAGGAGTGATTTCAAGCCATGAAAAGCTAACTGCTTTAAGAGCACCCATTTTTGCAAAGAAGGTAGAATGTTTAAGTAATGAGGAAAAACAACGTTTGTTTTATTAGAAAACTATATGAATTTATTAAAAAAAAAAAACTTTTGTATCTTAAGTGTATTCACCATTGCCATTTGCTTTTCAGAACTTTCTAAATGTGCTTCGAAAAGGGGGAAGAGAAAAGGGAGACTCTATTCCGAAAAGAAGCTTGTATGTGAAATTATGCACCTATTGTCACCATTTTCTGTAGGTTTGGTCCTAGTAACAACTGTAACCTATGTACCAAACCTCGTCGAATTATCTACAAATTTATTTTGGGCACAAAGTTTACATTGACAGCCAGCCAGACTGAAGGGCATCGTTAGATCGACTCAAAAAGTCGATCTGGGGCCAATATTTTAAGATGTCGCAACATCAGCACAATCGAAAAAAATGTTAAACAGAATCACTTTCTGAGTCCAATTGAAGGTGTCCGTCCGTCCCTCCTATTAGCTGACTTGTTGTCTGTCGATTTTAACTTTGTGCGCAATGTACATGTCGTAATTTTAATAAATTTGGTACATACTCTCCAAATATTATTGTTTAATTGCAACAAAAATTAATAATTTTTTTTTTTGAAAGTCGGTCCATAGTTGACCATAGCTCCCATACAAATACCACTCCCAAAAACTGCTTCACATGGCATAACTTCCTTATAAATTTTGGTATTGATATAAAACTTAACGACAATTTAGTACTGATAGGTCCAGAACTTACCATAAATCGCTTTCTCTAAGATCGTCTTAAGACGAACAAATCTTAATTGGATGTACATATATTTTTTATTTCCTCCGTTTCAAATTGGAGCATATGGCCATTACAAATGTATTTCATTGGGATCTGTTACAAGCAATTAGTTTTATTTCTTTCCAGGATTTTCTTGTAGTTGCTACTTCAAAATCCAAATCCACGTGTGGGCGGGTCTTCCTTTTCTTTTAGTACCCTTTGTGTTCCAATCAATGGCAGTGTTAGGTCATCTGCCGATTTACGTAGTGTGCGATCCAGCCATTTTCACTTACGTCTCAATGCCATACCTAAACAAGAGCGTCAACGTTGTGTCACGAACGATAGTGTTAAATTTCTTTTTTAATAAAACCACACAATTGAAATAAAAGTAAAGAAAAAACCGCTCGATTCACCTAAAAATTTCTATATTGCCATTATTTATCAACAATAGCTATTAAACGCGCTGTCAAAATAGGATTTTCTAATTACAAAGTGTTGACGCCGCGCTATTAAGGTATGCTTCATACAAATTGTATGGGCATGAGAACTTTTGACAGCTAAAAAACGCTTTCTTGTTTAGGTACGGCTGTCAGTATTTCGGTGAGCAGAGGAACTTCATTTGTGACTGTCCAAAGGTCGAAGTTGGATATCATATTTGGCGAAAATATTTTCAAAATTCTCCTCAGACATCTGTTGGTAAAAACTTGAAGAGAAGTTATGTCGCGGGCAGCAGCATTCCAAGTCATACATTCAAACAATAGGGTTGGGTTAACGCTGGAGTTTATTAAGCGGTTTTTCTGGATATATGAAAAGCCTTTCATACAGAAAGCAGAAGGCCAAAGGACAGCCGGGAACAGTTGATACGGCTTGCTATATCCGCACTAGATCCTCCCTCCATTATTGTTGATAATGCTGCCGAGATAGCAGAAAATGGTTATATCCAAAAGCACGGTGCCTTTAATTTTAGCTGGACGCAGATATCTAGACAATATTCGGCACAAAGAACTCATATATATGCAGATCTGATTACTCTGATTACTCAACACATTACTTTGTAAGCGAAGTTTTTACTGGGTGTAGTTAGTGTAAGGCACCAAATAGTCGGGCTTGGCTTACAATTGTTTGTAAATTGCTTTGATTGAATTGGAAATTTGCGAAAAAAAAATCGAGAAAGTTTTGATTTATATGCAACTGGAAACGGTGTATTCATAAATAGTTTCTTCTTTTATTCAAATCATGTTGCTTGTCTTCAATTCGTTAAAATCTCCTTTTAAATTAATTTATTTTCAGTTTTTCTTTTACGGTTTTTCAAAAAAGAGCGCGTGCTTTAAATTTATTCCAACTTGAATTTTTTTCTATTTATATTGAGTCTAGTCTAGTCATTGTTTTGTATGACTTAGAAAAATGCAATTTTATTGCTTTTTACAATTTGATTAGAAATTGAATAGAGAAAAAGACTATTAAATTTTATGTTTATGCAAACAGTTTCTTTTTATTTTTATTTTATGAGGTCATTTCTTTGGTTTTTTGTTTGAGTCCAGACTTATGAGTCGTTTTACTTTTTTATTGTTTAAGGAAGTGGAGAAAACGATTTAAAGGTTAAACGTTAATTGCGTAAAAAAAATAACTCAAATTTAGCTTAATGATTTCTGGGTGAAAGTAAAAAAATCAATAAGAAATAATTCATCAAGAAAATATCTTGAATTTTTTATAATAAATTAAAAAAAAAAAATTCTCTTTTGGATTTTGAGACCGGATATAGGAACAATAATTTTCCAGAGATTGGAAAATTATTCAAGGCAGGTTATGAATTTTAATGAATACATATTGCCTAACCTTTTATAATGGAAAAGTTTAAAACTAAAAATTTATTTATATTCTTCTTATTGGAATAAACTCAATTAAACGACTTGGAACCAAGATTTTTTTTAGCGGATATAAAAAAACAGTTTTCCCAGACGTTAGAAATTAATTCCTAAGAAGTTATGAATTTTTATTCAAGACTTTAAGTTAATGCAAAGCATAAAATTTAATAATATTGATGAAGCTTTTTAATCCAAACTGCCAATTGTACGAGTTCTTCTTAGTGAATAAAACTTTAAAAGTGTCTCTAATCAAGAAACATAGATGGGTAATTAAACATTTCTTTCCATACTTGGGCACAACTTAATTCAATTTCTTTATTCTATTAATCAGTCTTTTTAACATAAACTGTCAATAGAAGCCAATAAAAACGTTTGATGAAAATATTTCCAAGCTAATGACAAAGTTGACACTCTAAAATTTCCTCTTGTCAAGAAGTTTTAAATCGGAAATAGAAAATGTTTTCCTGGACAATAGGAAATTACTCATTATGCGAATTGCAAGGAATAAAATGTGATGTATTTTCCAGCCAATGACATTTTTGACACTTTAAAAAGAAAATGTTTTCCGGACACTAGAAAATGACTCATTGTGCAACTGCAAGGAATAAAATACAATATGACTGTCAAACTCAGAGAGTCAAAAAATTAAAAAGCGCTTCAAAAGTACTTTTTCTCAAGGAGCTATTTAATCGTAAATGGAAAGTGTATTCGCCAGGCCTTAAAGATTAAAACAGCACCCAAGGAGATCCGCCAGCAGTCAAACGTCCTCTCAAGGTGGAAAACTAGCATGTAAAACCGACTTTCTAAAATCTCACTTTCCGCGACTTTGGGCTTAAGCCGCAAACACCACGTGTTACCCAAGGGCTCTGGCATTATATAGGAGCTCTTGTTAGCCGCGATCTCAAAAGATCTGTTAATTTTTATTTCTGCTGAACTCTAGCTATGTATTTACTGCACCTAATTTTCCCGGATGTTGTCACTCCCGGGGGGAGTCTGTCACACTGCTGTATTTTTAGGCTCCGTGCAATAACTCCCAGGTGCAATAAGTCCCAGTGCAATAACTCCCAATGAATTAAATCCCAAAATAAATGAAATAAGTCCCAAACTGAAAAAAATAAATAAATCCCAAAAAAAATGAAATTATTTCCAAGTCTTAAATGAAGCAAACCCCAACTTTTGGGAGTTATTTCATAATGAAATACCTCCTAAAGACATTAATGAAATAACTTCCAAAAACAGTCCATCGAAAAGAAATGAAATAATATATATGTATTCGTTTTACTTGAATATTTACATATTAGGTTACCAAAAAACTAACATTGAGTCCTCGACATTTTGACAACAAATGGGGCATTTTATTATATCCTGACCTCCTGCAATGGCAACTGCCTGCAGTTTAAGCACGCCAGGTACAAGGATTACCTTCTCTATGGTATAACAAACATCGGCTTCGCTAACTAAAGCAAACACCGGCTTCGCTAACTAAAGCTTCTCTGCATAGCCGGCCTTCGGCCGGGCGCAAGGATTTTATACTCTATGGTATAACAAACACCGGCATCGCTAACTAAAGCTTTTCTGCATAGCCGGCCTTCGGCCGGGCGCAAGGATTTTATACTCTATGGTATAACAAACACCGACTTCGCTAACTAAAGCTTCTCCGCATAGCCGGCCTTCGGCCGCGCGCAAGGATTTTCTCCTCTATGGTAAACAAACACCGGCTTCGCTAACTAAAGCTTCACTGCATAGCCGGTAACCATAAGACACTGAATTGCAATTAGCAAAATTTTCTTCTTTGATAAACTTAAGTCATTGTATTCAAATAGTTTGAAATATCCCGTTATAAATACCGTTTAAAATTTTAAACAATTTTAAGAAATTGCAAATAATTGAAAATGAAAAAACTCCCACAAAAAATGAAATAACTCCCACAGCAAATGAAATAACACCGAAAACCAAAATAAAATGAAATAACTTCCACGTTAAATTTTTCGGGGACTTATTTCATTTGGATTTTATTTCATGATGAAATAACTCCCAGGCAAAAAATGAAAAAACTTCCAAAAAAATGAAATAAAACCGAGAGGGCTGGGAGCTATTTCATAATGAAATTACTCCCACATTTGTATGAAAAATTTTTGGGTCTAATTTCATTTTTTTTCTTGGGACTTATTGCACCTGGGAGTTATTGCACGGAGCCTATTTTTATGTTACACTTTCATACTTTTTGAGCTCACAAGAATTATTTGACACATCGTACGACTAAATAGGTCAAGCCCGACCATATAAAACCCTACACCACAGTATATAAACAAAATTTTTGCGAGTGTATCCATCTTGGGACCCATGGACAATCATTGATCCACCTGAATTAAATTATGTAATGAGGTTAAGATTCATGTAAAAGTTCTTTGTGCCGAATATTATTTAGATATGTTCATATATATGAGGTTTTAGGATTGGGTTTTATATGGAACCTATGGTTATTTTTGACCTAACAGCTCAACAATTTTGTCCAGACATCAAAGCGTAACAGTTATTTTCATCAACTTTTATGTTAATACCAACAGTTATAAGGAAGTTATGGCAAACCAGCCAGCCAGCCAACCAATCAGTCGGACGGAAGGACGTCGTTAGGTCGACATAGAAAGTGTTTCTGAGTAGATGGGTATACAAAGAGGTGGGTCTAGGACCAATATTTTATATATATATATATATATATATATATATATATATATATATATATATATATATATTTTATATAACATTTTAAGGTATTACAAACATCAGCAAAAATGCATTAAACCCTCTCCATTTTTGTGGGGGGTATAAAAAGTGAAAGGCAGTATATATTATATATATTTTATTTAACATTTGAAGGTATTACAAACATCAGCAAAAATGCATTAAACCCTCTCCATTTTTGTGGGGGGAGGGGGGTATAAAAAGTGAAAGGCATAAAACTCCATCTCTTATAAAGTCACCTGTATAAATTCACCTTGGTCATGGCTGTTGCCCCAAAAATAAAAGTCATTATTAACAACAAATATAAGGGAATTTGTTGTTTTTTTACCTTTAAACAGTGCTGCCAGAATTTATTTAAGAAATATCTCCGCAATCAAGAAATTTACATTTTTCCTACATAAATCTCGGAAAATTTTGTTTTATAATTTAATGTAAAATACCAATTATAATCAAGAAAACTTATCATGCACAGATTATTTTGAAAATTCAAAATACTGATTATCAAATATTACATAAGGTAACAAAATTATAAAAAAATAACAATTTTTAAAAAGAAAATCTATTTAATTTGCCAAAAAAAAAACCTACAAGTAAGAATTTTCCCTAACACCGGCAACACTGTTTTAATATAACTTGGTATTTTAAGTGGGGAACACACTATCGATTATGAGTGACAGTTTGGCTTAAATTTTCGCATGCTTGATAGTGTGGCCCCCAAATTTCGTCATTTAACCGTGTGTGTGTACACCGCTTAAGAATTTCGATTGTCAATTGAATAAATTATGCGCCACGGAAAATGTAAACATAAGTAAAACTAAGCTTTCCTCATGTAGTTTGCAATAATAGTTTTCTAGTGGCTCAAATTAAGTAAAAATAAATTAAATTTCTCTTAGTTCCTGAAACTTGTAGACAACACCACTCTCTTACAAAAGACACTATTACCTTTAAAAAATACCCAAAAACATCTTAAATCTCTAAATTATCTTTTACTTTTAATTGACAACAATATTTTAATTTAAAAAAAACATTTTTCTGAATGTCTTTTTTTTTGGGTCTCCTAAAACAAATCATTATAACGTACTAATTTCAAATGTATTTAGTGTTAAACTTTAATTTCCCTCATGTTTTGTTACCCCAACAGACTGTTGGATTTCCATCATCTCGTTGGATATTTAATGACTTGTGATGGCGTCAACAGAAAACAAGAACTAACGAGTTTGTGTTTTCTAACTTCTTCCTTGACTAGAATACAAAATAAACATTTGGTTGATTGTTGGTTGGTTAGTTAGTGGTGCATACACAGCAATTGGTTCTCGACTTATCTACATATGGGGGATGCATTTTTATTCATTCCTTTAAATGAACCCCAAAAAAAAGAGCAAATAAAATTAAAACCTACATCTAAAAACTAACTAACAAAAGCAAAGTATTTCAGCATCCCACTAAAACTATATATGTATATGGAATTAACTGAATTCCCCAATCTTCTAAGCGAGCACACCTCAATGAAGCAAAACCTCCAGGGTAATAAGAAAAATAAACCATGAAAATTTTTTTGAAATGTAAACATTGTAAGGATATTAATTAAATACCAACTGCAGGCTGGGTACTTCTTTCTTGCATCCTTTAACACCTCTATGGTTTTTTTATGAAAGTACAGTGGGGTATGATTGAAATATTTCGAAATTTATTTGGGTATATCCACAGAAAAGTCTACTATTTGTCACGTTACGACACCAAACATTTATAATTGTTTCTCAAAGAATAATGAAAATATTATTTACTTTTATGCATTTGGGAGTAAAGCGCAACTAGCTTTACATTTAGTGAAAGAGACGAAAAATTTGAACAACATGGTTCTAAAATACAAGACTAATTGATTGCTTGGTGTCGTAACGTGACAAAAAGTAGACTTTTCTGTGGAAATTTCTTAATATCGAGATTTTTAAGTTTCTTTATTTTACCATATAAGATCCTTCAAGTAGAAAAAGTCTTAAAAAAAATGTTGACATGTTTAGAAAAATCCAGTTACTTTGTCCATTGTTTTTAAAATATCCCAAAATTTCGTCCGGTTTTATTTAAAACTCTTCTTTTTTACCGAAATTATCAATTCCATGCACAAAAATTAAAAACGTTATTTATAACGAGTAAAAAAATAAACGATTTTGAATATAAAAATTAAAACACAAAGTTTTTCACACTTTAGTTTAAAAAAAAAAAAAACAAATACTGGCTAAAGAACGAAATAGTTCATCATTAAGTTCTTTACATTTGGGAGATTCACAAGGTGTCATAAAGTCATAAATCTTAAAATAATAACATAACAAAATACGACTGTTGTGAACAATCCCTCATTATTTAGTGTGCTATTTTGACTTTAAATCAGATGATGTAAAACAGATATAAAAAAATAAATATTAACCTAAAACAAAATATTTTTTAATTCTAATCCATGAATTAATAAATTAAATTAGATCATTCCTGACAATTTTCCATTTTTCAGACGCAAAACACAAATAAATTTTAGTTTGTTTGTTTCCAACATCAGAGTTCTAGGCCGATCTAATTTGAAGCCGCAAGTATTTTGTTACAAAAATTTGCTAGCCGCAGTTTAAATTCGGATTTTAGCCGGATAAAACTATACCATCAACTGTATAGTATTATCAATATAGTATTATCAAAAAGTATAGTATTATCAAAAAGTAATTTCAATTTTTGGGAATACAAAATTTTAATTTCAAAAGATTTTGTTATTCGTGCTTAATTCCCAGTTTTAAAATTTTATATTCCCAAAAATTTTAATTACTTTTTGATAATAAACAGGCAAGTGCATGGCCTAAAAAAACACTTAATTGACAACATCTTTTGTAAGTTGTTGTTGTTTTTATTTTGTTTTTCTTAACCTACTTACAACTACAATTAATGTTGAGAGAATTTCAACTAATTGTAGTGGGGAATGTAAGATGAGATAAACCCACTGTTTATTGTTGATGTGTTTTGTTTAAACTCTGATATTGTTACAAGTAGAACTGTTGCTATAAGTCTTATACGTTTAACAGTTTTATTTGGTTTAATATCTTTAGTTTTTCTAAAATCTTTATGGATGAAGTTTCCTGATGATCTGGCCTAAGCAACCAGTGAAATGCGCATAGGAATAGCTTATCCCATCAACAATAAATTTCAAGTGTTTTTATCAATAATAAAAACTGGGAATTAAGCACGAATAACAAAATATTTTAGCTAAATATTAAAAATAATAGAAAAATCGAGCCGTCGATCAGCCGAGTATATCGACGGCGGCGCGGTTTGTTGAAAAAAATCAGCCGCGCGTTAAGGCTTGCTTCTCTGTCGCAGATGTTTATGTTCCATTCTAAAAATATATGCATAAGTGTGAAAAGTTTTAATTTTCCTTTCTAAAAATGCTGCACAAGTAAATGCTAATTATGTTCCATATCTGACCCTTAGTTTTATTTCAGGGTGAAATAATACCCTTATTTGCAGCTGCGTTTAGTACTTTTAAATGCAGGCGAATATTTCGCTTTTTTACTTTAGTCTGGGTTTACACCATGAAAGTATTCTTTCAGAAAGTCTGACTTTATAGGTAAGAGGGGAAGAGAACAGGCTATTCTTCTCTCCCCTCTCACCCATTAACTCAAACTTGCTGAAAGAAAACTTTCATAGTGTGAACCCAGACTTAATCTTGTATTTTCGTACAATTACTTCTTAGTTTTCCACCAGATAAAACACGTTAAAATTTGTTGGCTAGAAACGATTGAACATGGTTATTGCTAAAACCGTAAGAACTGTAACTTTGTACAGTCATGTGACGCCAAAAAGTGGAATAATTATAAATTGATTAATGAAAATTTTCTAGTTGTCTAAACAAAAATAAATGTAGGAAAGACCGAAAGCGAAATTATTTTAAATTTCTTATTTTGAATTTAAAACCAAAATTTTGGAATTTCGACGATTTCGGTATTCTGAAATTCGGAATTGCAAACCCTAGTACTTGCCGTTTAGAAATGATTAATTTTCTCAATATAACGACTCTAACCCACTGTGCACTAAAAATTAGACAGAATTAAATTAAGTAATATACTTTACCCATTGTAAATTCTACTTTTTAAATTTAATTTCAAGTAAGAGGATGTGAGAATATACACATCACAGCTTCAACTCTTTCTGTCGTCGTTTTTCATGCTCAAATAAGCACATTGTGCGAAGTGATAAATTCAAATAAATTAAATCTTGTTTTGTTTTCATTTTCTGAAACTGGCATGAGAACAAATTGCGTCAATGTAAACAAAAATAATTCAAAATTTGTGAAAAACATACACCTATCTGGGCTGATAAAGTAGCAAATAATTCCTTTCTCAACGAAGAAAAAACACATAAATTACTCTAGGATTTCGTAAACAACTGAAACGTTACTGGTGATGGATGATGGCATGGCATTAACACTACAAAATTCATACTAGCACCAGGCTCTTAAACTGTGTTAATATGTTACTTTATCACATTATGACCTCCAGCAGGCTTAAAAACAAACACCCACATACATTCACTTATTTGTTATAAAATGTTTATTCTCTAGTTCACAGCCGCAGTTGTAAAATGTGTTAAGTAAATATTATTTCTTTATTCTACTCTTATGTTGTTTTTATTATCCTTTTTCTTCCAAGTCTCAGGCGCCCTCTTCTTTACTACGCATTGTTGTTGAGAAGAAAAAAAAATCAATACGAAAATGTGTGAATTATGTCGCCCTGTTCGCAACGAAATGAAAGTAAAATAAAAATGTGCTGACTTGTTACTAAACAAGTTAGGTGAGTAAATATTTATTTACTCTTGCATCAGATTACAGGAGAAGTGTGATAAAAGATGAAAGAGTATTCAATTTCTTGAGTAGAATGCTAAGATAACCAAAATATGGTTTCTTTTGATTTCTTTGACACTATACAATTTTAGGTAAGTTTAGGGTTAAAAATAGGATTTTCTTTTAGTATGAATCTAAACGTTACAATATAAAAGAATTTTAGATTCAAACTCAAATTTTGATCTTTTATTTTGTTCCATTTTCTTGATTGCAAACAAAGTTTCTTGTATGATAATATTTGTGGTTTCAGTGACAAAATTAGGCCACCTTGTCCGATCGTAGTGTTGGGGTTGCAAAAGCACTTAGGCAGGGTATTCGTTAAACGGCAAAAAAAAAAACAGCTGAGTTTTAGTAATTGTCCAAAGTCGCCTGTCACTTTATTGCCTCAGAGGCATTTCAGGTTACTCAACTGTCCACTTTCTTACTAAGGACGGTTGTCTAAACCACATAGTGTTGCCATAACTGTTTCATGAGAATATTCCAAAACTTCAAAAAAAAATCTGTTGAATTAATATAAAAAATATTATGCTAAAAATCTGTATTTATTGTATTTATTTTTATTTTAATGCGAAAAACGAAGAAGTTGTAATAATTTGAATATGAAATTGTTTGAAAATATCGAGCCCTAATAGAGAAAGTGATGTAACCAACAACATTTTAGATTTTTGTTTTTTCATGAAAATCGATAGTTTTTGATTATTTGCATCATCTCTAGAAATCTCATATCTCTGGGAAGTACCGTTACGAAATAAGAGCAAAGGCAATTTCCAACGAAAACCTAGACTTGAAGCTAAGATATTTAAAAACAAGTAAGAAAGTATAGTCGGTCAAGCCCGACCATATGATACCCTACACCACACTATTAAAAGCACATCATGCTTATATGTCCATATAGATATGGAAATATCTTTGTTTTAAATTTCTTTAAAATCGGTTTGATAGTTTCTGAGAGGCAGAAATTTCCCCCTATCTTCCCTCGTGGTCCTACGATTTGGCCCATTTTCAATAGGCTTGGTCCTTGTGCCAATCAGAACCTATGTTCCAAATTTTATTAAATTATCTCCAAAATTGCGACCTGTATTTTGCGCACAAGGTTACATGGACAGCCAGCCAGCCAACCAGCCAGCCAGCCAGCCTGACGGACATCGTTAGTTCAACTCAAAAAGTGATACTGAGTCGATCGGTATACTTTAAGGTGGGTCTAGGACCAATATTGTAAGGCGTTTCACACATCAGCACAAATGCATAATACCCTCTCCAATATTGTGGTGTGGGTATAAATATATAGATAGCTTTTCGAACAGGTGCTCCTCTGTAAAAGACCCCATCCTTTTTATTCATTTTAGGAACTTACTGGTTTTCTTATATCCAACTTAAAACTCAACTCAACTAAAATATGCCAAATAGATTTTTTTGGTATTTTCACCACTGCTTCCGGCAAGTGTTTTGAAAGTATGTATTAATAAAAAAATTTAAGTTTTAATGAACGTTCATGCGAACTTAGAAGAAGGGTATTTTTTGTGTGCCGCATACGCCACTTTTCTAAATTATTTTTAAAAGTAGCTTTCTGTGCTGCATACGTAGACTTACTGCTGTTTATTGAGTTGTTGACATTTTCTTTTCCACTTCCACTCCTTTTTTTCTTGCGGCAATGAAGCAAAGCAAGAGTGAAAATTATTTTGTACGTTTTTGTAATCGACCCATTAGTTTCGCGAGCACCTTTTTTGGTTAGATTTTAACTATTACCTCAAAGTTAACTATAGTTTAACCTGTGTTAAGCTTTACAGTAAATACCGGTACTCGAACTTTAAGCGGGACACATAGAAAGTGGTGTGATGTTGCTATTTTAAAATTCACAAAAAGTTATATTAAAGAGTTTTGCGCTGCATCAGAAAAGCAAACTTTTTTTAATAGCGATAAAACAATAATTATAAAATTTTTTATTGTGTGACTATTATTTTTGTGGAGTATTTCACAATTTTTTGGTCCACATTTACTTCACTCATAAATATATAACCTTTTGAAATCACTGATGCAGCGCAGTGATGCATTTAGGAACGCACCCATACTTGACTTTATATGAATTAAATTATCCCAATCTTATTCAGATCTGCATAAAATAATTAACACAAAAATGTTAAATTAAGGCCAATTTTCAGGATTCATATTTATTTTTAAAATCGTTTTAAATACAAAATTCTCTTCTTCACTAAACACTTAAATAAAACTTAATTCACCAAGGTGGTACATTTAAATTAAACTTAAGTTTCCATTGGAATAACTTTGCAAGGTGGCCTCAATATGACAACAATACAACAACAACAGGCAAAACATTAACATTCAGCTGTTTTTTGAGACCTTGCAAATAAATAAACTTGTTTATGAAATTTTTTTTTTTTTTTTTTGCTGCCATACTTTTATCTTAATTAAATAAGACTTTTCAATTAAACTCAAAAAATCAATCTGTATTTAAATACGATTTAAGTTTATATGAAAATTAACTTAATTTAGATTTAAATACTATCCTGAAAATTTGGCATTAGTGTTTTATGAGGTGTGATATTTATGGTGAGATTAACTGTACATACATATGCATCTAAGCATGTTTGGATTTTCAACTACTCTTTTTCCAAATTTTTTCTAAGACTAAATTTTTTCTTAAAAACTAAAGTTTGTTCTCATAAAATATGTCATTGTAAACTACTTATAAGTCTTCAACAACATATGAATTTTTCTATTTAAAATTGTCAAAATAAGTTTAGTTTATAAAAATTTCAATCAGTTTATACACTGAAAACTATTTTGTAAATTAAATTTATAGACTCAAAATCAATTTTCTTTTGTACGTTTTTATTTTATAATATTACTAATGTATTTTCCAGAAAAGGAAAATTCAATAAAAAAACCTTTTACAAAAATATATTTTTAAACATAGAAAACAAACAGTTTTTTTCTATTACGTTCTATGGTTCTATTCAAATCAATATGAATCTTAACAATAGGAAAAAAAACATACAACATTACACGTGCCATGTGCTTTAAAACAAAAGTCTTTTAAGTATTAAAAATGGGGGAAAATTTAAATTATGCGGAGGACATAATAGAACAGAAAGCTGCTGCCGTTTTTTTTTTTAATAATCAACAAAAAGTTATTTTATAAAATGACAGACACATTGTTTAGTAGGATTAATGGAACAAATTGGTTTTCCATTTTTGTACCCTACACTATTAAAGTTTCTTATGTTTGCAACTCTTAGAAATATTGGTTGCACTATACCTATCGATTTTGAAAACACTTTCAAGATATAACAATGTGCAGCCGGCTGGTTGACTGACGCAAATAATTTGATAAAAACTTGATACATAATTTGGTATCGAAAAGAGTGCTTGTGATCATGGAGAGGTGATCCTTAGAATAAATTAGGCCTTATGTTAGATTTTAACAGCCGTATTCATAATGAAAATTTGGCATAAATTTAGCAAAAAGTTTATTCATAATACACTAACCAAACTCTGGCCAACGTTTTGCTAAACTCTTGTTAACGAGCTGCCAAAGGTTTACCAACTTGTGAAAAACAGCCGTTTAATGTCAAACAATTTTGTTCGATTTTTAATTAATTGCTTTTTTTTAATTTACTGTCTTTTACTTAATTTATTTAATTTTAAAAACTTTTTAAAATTTTTATATGTGAAGGGAAAAACAAAAAAAGGAAAATATCACAAATTCAGCCATGATTAATGCAAAACGTGTTGCATTTTTGAGTATTACAATGTGGCATCATAAAAATTCAGAGTTGAATTGAAAAGTTGGCAGATGGAGAAAAGTTCGTTATGAATTAACTCTGTGCCAACAATCTGCTAAGCTTAATCGGCATTCTAGTTAGCAGCTCGTTGTACGTAGTGTTCAAACTGTGGATAACTTTTTGTTATGAATACGGCTTTTACACTTTTTTCCAAAATGTGCAAGCGGCAATGGGGTTCTTTTAGGTATTTTATTACACAGAAAAATAGCGAAGCTCTAAAATGCAGTTCTGTTTTGTCTAGTAGAGAACGGATGTCCAAATTAATAAATTTATTTTTATGGGGGCCGTCTGCCTTTTCCTATACCACCAAAATTTTTTATTTTGGAACATTCTAAGAGCTATCCACATCAAATTTAGTGCGCCTCACTATTGTTGTACTGCAACTATAAAAAAAAATAATAAATACTTTGTATGGTAGTATCCGTCTCCCCCGTCCAATACCTCTAAAACTTTGTTGGAACATGGAGTTTATTCTAAGAGTTTAGCACGTCAAATTAAGTGTGCCTGAATAATGTAGTTCTGGCGTTATCAGCCTCCCTCGTACCTTTAAAATTTTGTTGAAACATGCAGTTTGTTCTAAGAGTAACGCACATCAAATTTAGTCGGCCTTACTACTGTAGTTCTGCAGATATAAGAAAATTAATAAATACTTTGTATGGGGGATATCCATCTCCCCTCTTCTGTTACTCCAAGAATTTTTTGGAACATGCAGTTTGTTCCCAGATTTGCACTCATCAAATTTAGTGTACCGCACTATTGTAGCCGAGGAGACATGAATTGATCCGCGAAAAAAGAGCGTTTGGCTCCAGTGTGCTCCGTAGATATTTGGATGAAACCTGGTTTCAATAGTTTTTGTTTAAGTCACAACCTTTAGGAAATGTCCACACAAGATTATAATAAAAAGGAAGGCATTGTGATAGGTAAAAAGAAGAGATATAACTTAACTGGTGATCAAATATTTAAAGAGTAGTTTCTCCAGAGGAAAGGTCATGTGACTGAATTTTGTATGGGTAGTGGCAGATTCTATCTGGTTCTCAAACTTAATATGAAGTGGATCTATCATGTTAACATGGTTCACACCGGACAATATCTCCCACATGTATTATATTAACCGAAATTGAATTGAACTGGCCACTTAGATAATTTCAGTTATCTGTTACAAAGTGCCAAAAAGGAGCCAATTAACACCATCCTAGAACAGCGCCATGTTCAAGTTACAAGTCCCCTTCATAAAAAATGTTCGAACTAGAACCTGTCCCTACCACTTAAGAACTGTCCCGTGACAAGCTTAGTGTTAGTTCTATTTCCCCTAGGAATAATCATACCATGGCATAGAGTATTTTAGTGTTTAGCTTGACCGACATAACTTTCCCTTATGTTTTGTAGTGTATTCGAAAGAGAAATTTTATGTCATACCATAATCATGACAGTTTAAAGCTTATAAAGTAAAGAAAATACCAAAATTCTATAGAAAACTTGTGACAAATTATGTTTCAAGGAATTTTCTTTTCATTTCAAAGAGTTAAAAGATGTCATTGTGTCTTGTCTAAAGATTTTTTTACGACATGACTTTCGCTTATTATTAATATGAGACATAAGACGTTAACTCATTTCTCTTTTAGTTTGCTTTATTTCCCCCCTTTTTTACTGAAATTTCAAAAAAAAAAAAATTTAATGGCCAATATTCATTAAAATGTAATAAAGTTCTTAACATTAGTGTGTGTCATGTTTACTTAATTTATGGTTTGTTCAAGATTTTTAACACAAAAGAAACAAAATAATCAACATTCTTAAGGGGAATTTTAAATTCAAAATAGATTGCAAATAAAGCAACAAAGAAAATAGGTATAAATCTAAAATTATTTATTTTACCCCCATTCAGATTATCTAGAGGATACCTTCCCTTCCATAGAACAATTAATATTCCCAGTCCGTTTATTTTTTCTCTTCAAACTAAATAATGTCACTTGTCACACATTGGACTGGACATTTGAATAATAATCTTTGGCGCCATATTTAATAACATTTACATTTCCTTAACGATAGAATTACTCTAGTCTTTATCATCGAACTACATGTGAAAAAGTGTTCTATGAGCATGAGTGTGTTACAATTAATTTACATAAAAAATCAATAATGAAAAAATCTTAAGACAATCAGCATTAGATTACAAATTAAAAAAAAAACAATAAAAATGCAATGTCTTTAAAAAAAAATATTAGAATAACAGAAACACTTAACAAATAAAACCTTTGCTCCAGATTCTTAAACAATTTTCACAGGAAAGTCACTTTTCGATCGAAATTTAACGAATTCGTCAAAAAAAAAATTTTTTGTTGATTTTTTATGTCAACCATTTGTCGTCTGTATCTTTCATCATCAGCTTTAACACACATCACTGCACATGCATCAAAATATTATCAAAAAGAAAAACAATGTTTGTTAGAAGTGTCCCAGATACTCGTGAAAACAAATTGGCGTCATGTAAATTTCATGAGGAATGAGAAATACTCTCGAACATATTTGGTTTCTAATGCAATAACCATCTGTAAGTACTTGTATCTGGTAAAGAAAATAAATATATTTGTAGATACTTGCATTTTGTGGATTATGTTGTTGTTGTATGTAAATTGCATGTGAGGGAACCATGTGAGGTCATTTGTACAATCTGTAGTTTGAATTATACGCGGGATAGACATTATGTGACCTATTTTTTTATTTTTATTTTATTGGTTTCTCGTGATAACAGATTATTTTATTGCAATATGTAAACTGGCTTATTTTTCAAGAAGAGGCGTGAGAAAAAAATTTATTGCCATCTGGCTTATTTTATTAACTCAATCGTAATAAAATAAAAATGTTAGTTTGGCAAGACAATAGAAATTTTAAGGTTTTCCAACGGAAAAGCCGATAAGCAATAAAAGCCCATTAGAAGCAAAAACGCTTTGCTTGGCGTGAAGTAAACCCATTAATTTAACTTTTATGTGCTCGACATTGTAAACTTACTTCGGCTGTCGGAAGTCTACATTTGTAGCAAATATGTATTTGTATGGAAAACAATGTCCACATATGAAAAAACACTAGCAAGCAGGGTTTTATACCGCATATTTATAAATCTAATGAAGTCGTATATGCAAGCACCAGCATGCATACCAGTGATGCCAGGAGAAATTTAAAAAAATTCCTACGTGTAAAAAAATCCCTTTTTTCCATACAACCAAAAAAAAATTCCTTAAACGCTTCCCTACGTTATAAATTTATTGTATTTAGCAACATTTGTAAACATTATAATAAAAGCATTTATTAAAAACAAGAAAAAACATATAAAATTTCAATTTCAAAATAACACTGTGACAAATTTAAATTTGGGAACACCTCTATATATCCTTTAATCTAGAGACAAAACATAGTCAAATTTCGTATTTGATTTTTCATTTCCTCATCTTTTTCCTTTTTAAAAAACTTAACATTTTCACGAATATACTTAGTTCAAATAATGTTTTTTTAATATCACTGCCTATTTCCGATATGAGAAAGAATTCCTTCTTTCGTACAATTACAATTTTAAATAAAAACAAATTCGAATTTCTTTCGCACATCGGAAATAGGCTATAAGTATCTAATAATTTTAAGCAAACTTGGGGTACCAAATAGAAGGGATTGTTCTGTAGAATTTTAAAGAAATAAAAATATAAAGAATATTTCCGTTTAAAAATATAACCTTCCAAATCCATAAAAGTTTTCATTAAACATTTTTTTAAAAATTCAAAATTCTATTTTTTGATTTCTCTTAGTTTAGAAGATGCGATAACTATTTTTTATTAAATATTCGCTTTTAAAATTCGCACACATTTTAGCGAATGTGAGTGCGAATGCAAATAGCAAAAATAAGAGAATTATTTGTAAATGCGAACCCGAATATTTGTTTTAGCAATTGTTGAAGATTGCCATGCTGTAAGGACTCGTGGTGGTTATAAGCTTTCTGTTTAAAACATACTACATTTGTACTTAAATGCTATTGTATATGAACAATTTTAATTTATAAATTAGAATAATTTGACGTATTTTTACACAATATATTGAAAATGAGATAATATTTTGAAAATTCCCTCATTTGCCTTAAAACTAAAAATCTGTCCTTGAAATTTTCCAAAAAAATCCCTACAAAAAGGGAAAATTCCCTCTTGTTGGCATCACTTATACAAACACAAACGTGAACAACGACAAAAAAAATACTAAATGACATGTTTGACATGCCGCATTCAAAAAAATTTGAGTTAAGTAAGAGAGTGATGTGAAATTCCATACATTTTATATGGTGTCTACATTTGTAAACTACCGGCCAGGTGATAGTCATTTTGTAAAGTAGGGTCTGGGGGGAGCTGTTAATTATTTTTGTAACGTGTTATTGGCGAAAACTGCTTAGAATTGATTTTGAGGACCCTGCTGTTGTGGAAACTATTTTTTTATTTAACTTTGTCTGCAAGAATGCTACAAATGTAGACTACCAAGCACATAAAGGTTAATATGGCCAACTTTAACAAAAAATGTTAACGAATACATTGTAAACATTATGGTTACTCAAACCATATAATTGTCTCCAGTAACCATATTATAGTTAAAATAATTCTCCATTAAGAAGCCATAACCATATTATAGCTGCCTTCAAACGTTAATTTTTAATTAATTTAATTTTTAATTTATAGGGTTTTTACACTGATCAACATCTAACATCTACCATCAAAGATGTAGAAAATGTGAAACACTCGTTTAAATTCCCTATACGAAATGAATGAGCGAGTAGTCATTTTTTTCACGTTGGTGTTAAGAAAATGATAGAAAGAAATTACCGAAATCAAATTTTCAGACAGAGAGATATTGTTTATTTATTTATTTTCACGGGGTAGCAAAGCGCACCGGGTAATTAGGGGTGTTATTTAGAAGCAAAGAACTTTTGGCTTTATAAGATCATACATTTCATGGCATTTAATATTTAAAAATAGTTTCTGGCATATGGCCTCCGCGACGTCGCCTTATGAATATCTTCACTAACTAAACAACAGCACTGCAGGTATATTGAACCATCTAACCTAAGATATGCACTCAAAGCACTCTTTTATTATAGGCAAGTGGTTTTTGCAAGAAGAAACCAATTGTTAATTAACTTTTTAAATCTTTGGAATGGAGTAATGAGCTGTAGAAGTGGTAACGAATTTCATTATCTGTATAAGTAATATAAGAGTTTGCAATCATAGTTTTTTTCTTATTATCTTTCTTTAATCCAATAAGAAAATGATTTCAAAATATTGTACATTCACACGCAAAAAATACGTCAAAAGAAATTGTAGATGTCACGGTCAAACAGACATAAATTTCTTGTAAACCTTTTTTAATATAAATATTATTGCACACTTCTAGGCGCTGAAATATGTTATACTATACCGCATACATTCTGGTGTCAGATTACCTTAAAATATATGTACATTTAGTTGAAAGGATTATAAAAATTATAAGGTATCACAAAATGTTCTTTGCTACTAAACTTTTCTATTCAAACTTTCTTAAATTTTACAACAACTTTTTTTCTAAGAGTTTATAATTAAAGTAAAAAAGTTTATGTCTTACTTTCATGACTTCTTACTTAACAGCTAATGAGCTTATGATGTTATTTGGTAGAAAAAAACTATGTGTGTATAAAAAACACATAAATCGTTTATAATAAATGTGATTGTAAGTTGTTTTACAAAATGCTGTAAGAGGATTTTGTAATGGTTAAATTAATTTGAACCCAAAAGAATTACTTAGCACATTCAGTGTCAAATGTTTAGTGTAATATCTACTAACATTTTTATTTTATATATAAAAATTTCTATAGTTTAAAACAATAACAATAGTTTCGGATTTCTTTTCTAATTTTTCTTTTTCTACTTTTTATTATTTACAGCTTTTTCATCATCAGCATTATCACCAACATCATTATCATCTACTAATAAGTTTGTAACGGGTGCTACAACGACCTCTACTACTTCAAATAATTTTCCTGCTCTTGATGAGTTTTCAACACATTCTGTGATACGTCCAAAAATTCATCATGCCCGACATAAAAGAGAACTACGTCACACATTAGATGAGGTAAGAATATTTGGAGCTTAATTATTTTGTTTTTCTTTTTTCCCTCAAATAATAAATTTAATGAGCAGTTTTGCTATAAAACTAGAAAAATTAACACGAATCATGTGTTTTTTCGTTGTTTAATTTTCATAGGGAAGATTTAATTTTACAAACTTCTATGCGTGTCTACTTCAAATGATTAAATCCATAATTTGATTTAGACATGCAAATCAGGAGAGTAGTGCTAGCCCCAATTGACATAGTTTTGGAATTAATGAGGCGGATGAAATATGGTTATTAGAAAAAATATTGTTTTGCTTTTACTGTAGTGGCAGTACAGTATATGTAAAAGGAAAACAAAATAAATTGATTAATAATTTATGTTGTTAATTACTTTTTGTAATTGATATTGAAACATTAATCATAATAGCAATTATTCAAATTAATTAGTAAAGACACAAACCAAATAGTCTTAAGAGGTAAAAGGTCAAGCTGATAGAAAACAACAATGAGAATGGTGCTAAACTAAACTTTGAGAAGCAACGTTTATGAAATATTCGTTTAAAAAATAAATGTAAAACTCTTGTATAGGCTCCATGTTTTGTCCCCTTTTTAAGCCACGCTAAAAATTACTATACATTATAATCGAATAATCAAGTCAAGTAGACATTGTAATTTAACTGAAAAACATTTTGGGTAGGAAATAAATTTTTCAAATTGTGTTTAATATATTTTTTGTTAGGACCAGCACTCAGGGGATGACCCCTACTAATGCATTGCATTGTGTTGGAACTAGGAAAATAGGTTGTGGGAAGCTGGATAGAGGGAGTAGTGCTTGTGAACATTCGATTTGAACTTAATCATGTTGTAAGTGAGAGGGAAGACTTCTGCAGGAAGGTTATTCCACATACGAACAGTCCGGGAAAAAAACGAATTCTCTCTGTAATGCGTTGTACGATTCACCAGCTAATCAACCACAAAAGGATGGACTCTTGAGGAAAAACGTGTATTACGAACAAACGTACGGGTTTCGGGAACCAGATCCCTAATTTCGTCAGAACACATCCCATTGTAGTAACGATAAAACAGGCAAATACAACCCACATTGCGACGGTGCTCAAGGGAGTCAATAGAATTGGATACCCTACTGCCACCAATGAGAACCTTCGCCCTCTCCTGCCCGCGGTAGAGAAGCTCCAAAATAGACTGAAGCACCGGCCCACATATGAGAGTTGTATTCCATACACGGTCGGATATAGGTGGTATAAATAGTAAGGAGATCAGATGGAGTGAAGTATATCTTACACCGTTTTAGAAAACCGAGGCACTTGAATGCTTCTTTCGACACCTTGAATATATGTTCTGTCCATCGGACATCACATTGTATCCTCATGCCCAGAAAATCAAGAGATTCTGATTCCTCAATAATTATACCACCCACATATACAGATGAGGCACCCCGGTTTGTCGCGCGTTTATGCGTCAGCACGCAACATTGGGTTATTCGGGCATTAAAATCGACCCTATTCGCACGACCCCATTCCGAGACTATGTCAAGGTCTCGGCCAAGCGTATCATTCATATTCTGCCTCATAGCACCGACATCGTATACGCTCGGTCTGCATTCGAATGAGTTCGAATGGCAAAGGTTTCTGTCATCTGCAAAAGAGTAGATAGGATTAGAAGTTAGACAAAGGAGATCATTTAGAAAGATAAGAAATAGAGTAGGAGAAAGAACGGTGCCTTTCGGCACCCCTGAATGAATCTTGAACTCGTTTGACGAAACCTCATCTATAACAACTCGTATAGTACGATCTCTGAGAAAACTCAATAAAAATCGTGAGAAATTATCACCGATATATTAGTTAACATATAAACCATCTCTTTCAAATTTGGCGTTTAAACTACCACTTCCACAAAGCATATGAACTTGACAGAATCTATAGTAGTGTTGCCACAATATTATTTTTAAGATACATATAATAAAGATATGATTCACAGATTTACAGCTATTGAGTTTTAACATATAAATTGAAAAAAATGGCATACACTCTTACAAATTTGTCTGTAATTTACGTGGTGGATGATGTGATCGATCCCAGATCCTTTATATAAAATTGTTATATTAAAGTTCTTATTAAATCTCTCATACAAATTTATCCAGTTCCTTATCAAGTTATGAAATTGTATTAAATATTTCTCAAGATGTATTCATATAAGCCAGGGTTTTAAAATGCTATCGCCATATTAGCAAAAGCAGCCAAATTTTGCCTTTTTCCTAATTAAAAAGCCGACAAGTTCCACTGCTAAAAAAAGCCCACACTTTTTAAAAGCAGCAGCAAAATAAACACACGGTTAGTAACTTTTTATTGGACACTGCCTTTCTCCAACTTTTGCTTTTTTAACAATAGGGATGGTTGATTAATCGATTAATCAGAGATCTCAACTAACCATAGTCAATTATTTTATTAAATATAAATTTGATTTTTGATTTATAAAAAAAATTACCTCGTGTAGTCTGCGAGAATTTGTAATGTATACTTGTCTATCATATGAAGCGTATTATTATAAAAGAAATAAACCTACCAAATATTTCGTACGTACATGTGCCAAACTCACATTAAAAAAATAAAGAATGTGTGTATTTTTGTTATCACACTCATTGCTGCGAGTAGTTTTGATTCTATCCCCGCACTTTCACTATGGTAAAGTACATATTTGCTTCTATACGTCCACACACTTCATTAATTCGCCGTCTACACTTCTCTTCAGTATTTGTTTGTGACAGTGACACCAAAGTGATATTTTTGAATAATTTGGAATGGAATTGTGCAGACCTCTTTTATTTTACCTTTAAAACATCGCAAAACAAACTGTGTAAACAGAAAAACCAAGCTTACGAATAGATCCAGTTCTTAAATATATGTGAAAATTTCAAACTGGTCCTATTATTTGCAGGGCGTAAACAAACATATACATGCACATGTAAGCAAAATGTAAACAACTTTTGACAACTAAAAAAAATATAAACAATAATCATCAGGCTTCTTGCGCAGACCTATTCAATGGGCCTTGATTTTTAACAAATCGCGTTAAAAAGTCAAAATTTTTTTTTTTTAATAACTTGTTTCTAAGCTCTGCAGATCGCTGTAGGGGTGAGTTCTATTTGTTGAACTTAATAAAATATTTAGTCTAGTTTTAAAACTTTCTTTGTTTAATGCACACTAATATTTGTAAAGATTTCAAAATAGCGTATCCAGCTTTCAAAGTCTTTTCCACATCAATTCCACAACAATAACTTAAAATAGACTTAACTTTATAGTTTTTTCTTAAACAGTCACAGAATGTATTCAAGTGTAATAAATTGTATAGATTTGTACAGCGAAGATTAAACTAATTAAAATTCTAGGCGTTAAAAATTAAAAGGTTTGGCAACAATTCAAGCGGAAAACACAAAAAATTTAGTAAAATAAAGAGAAATTTTGTCTTAAAATAAAAAAAAAAAAAAAAAAAAAAAACTAGAGTGTGTTAAAAAAAAGTAGCACATAAATCATATCTTCTCATTTTATACTGCAGCTTAAAACAAACCATCATAATGTTGAATAACTAAATATGTACATACAAATATTATTTAATTCTATACTCGAAGTATTATTTAAAATGTTGTCAAACAACATGAAGCTTAAAACGTTTAAATAGTGGGTGGCTGTATTTAATCTAGATTCTTTGTTTCTTGTTGAGGTGCTATAAAACGTGCATATAAGGCCATTAAATTTGTCATTGTCGACGCAGTATGTGGGTTACACCTAGCAAAAGTCAAAGTGTCAAATGCATTCATGCATCTTTATAAAAAGACGAAAAAATTTTTATTCAATTTAATATTTTTTTTTTTTATTTACAGGATGGTCTTCATGCATCTCATATCACTTTAACGTATCATCATAAAGGTCAACGGATTTTAATTGATCTTAAACGTAACGATGACTTACTGCCTTCAGAACATTTTTTACGCTATCAAAATTCGAATACAACACAAGGACATGTTGTGAAAAATTTTACCAAGACTGAAATTGAATTGTGTCATTATCAGGCAAGTTGCGAGTTTTTTTCTGTTTTTTTTTCGCAAGAATTTCCTTTTTATAATAAATTTTTTTTTTTTTTTTTTTTTGCAATTTAATTAAATTGTTGTTGTTTCAACTTTGATTTAATTAGGGTTCTATACGTGACCAACCTCAATCGTATGTTGCCGTTTCAACGTGTAATGGCGGCATTAATGGCATCATTTTTGATGGCATTGACACATTTTTCATACACTCTGGCAGTGATGGACAATTGTATGATGAACATTTTTTGTATAGGTAAGTTGTGGTTTTTTTTAATTTGATGATTTCATTTACACAATTTTACATGTTTTTCGCATAATTTGCAAGAGATATAACATGGGGAGAAAGCTATAAACCAAATGTCTCTGAATTAACCTGTATAAGCATTAAGAATTTGTATACCCTCTACAACTAGTTGTGAAGACGGTATAGTAAGTTCGTCAAAGTATATCTGTGTTTTGCTGCTAAAAGGGACAATGTCAAAATATTTATTTTCGAAAAAATTTAGATTAGTTTTTTATAGAAGAGTTCTTAATGAAATGGGGTAGCAAAACACTTATGAAGCTGCTCTGGTTTAGATGAGACGTTGGCTGTTTCAGCAAAATAAAAGAGAGTAAAAGAGGCACCTAATGCAATGATTAACTTAAAACAGCAAAATGTTGACATTGGCTCTTTTAAGACATGTCCGTCTGTCTGTCTGTCCGCCTGTTGAAATCAGGCTCACTTTCAAACGACTCAAAGAAAATAACAGTATTGGCATCTTACGTTATAAATCCAAATGAAGACCAGCCAGCTTGGTGGCACATTTTTAGGAATACACTTAAGCACACCCAAATTAAGAATTGAACATATTTATATTATTTTATCCTATATTTCGTCACGCCTTCGTGTGACTTCTTCAGCCAAAAAATAAACAACTAATTAAATTAAAGTCACACAAAGGAGTGACGAAATTTCGGATAAAATAAAATATAAAATTCTCGTGTCGCGGTGTTTGTAATTGAACTCCTCCGAAACGGCTCAACCGGTTTTTATGAAATTTGTATGTGTGTTTGTTAGGTATGAGAATAGGTTGTAAGGTATATATCATATCGCTAGAGCGCGTAAAATAAGTCGAAACGGGTGAAATGCCTCTCTTCCTAATAATCAACCGGTTTTTTTTTAATTTGGCATGCCGACACTGTAATATCTGAAAGGAAACAGGGAATAGGGCGTTTAATAGGGCAAGAGGGGTATAATCTCCCCCTCCCTATATCTTCTTAACTAATTAACAAGTTTTCTTAAAATTCGGCATGCAGGCACTGTAATATCTGAAAGGAAATAGGGCGTAAAATACGGCGAGAGGGGTTAAAACTCCCCCTCCCTATACCTTCTTAACTAATGAACCAATTTTCATGAAATTTGGCAGGCAAATAGTGCAACATCTGAAAGCAACTATAGCCTATAATTTTTATTATTTAGGGCGATAAATAAGGCAAGAGGGGTAAAAGCCAACTCTCATTATAACTGATTAGCTAATCAACCGGGTTTCTTAAAATTTGGCATGCAAAAGGATATAGGGAATAGGGCAAGAGGGGAAGAAGCAACCCCTCCCTATATCTTAACAGAGACTGTAACATCTGAAAAAATTAGTTCTAGAGCAAAACAACGTTTGCCAAGTCAGCTAGTATTTTTTTAAAAACTACCAAGCTTAAAAATAAATATAAATTATAAATAAATAAATTTGTTTTAAATATTTTAGACTTATAAAGAGTTAATAAAACGAATTTCCTAAAATTTGTTAATTAAACCTTTTCTAAATCCAAAATATTTTTTTTTTTAATAAGAGTATTAATATTTTAACAATTTAAATTTTTAATTATTTCATAGTTGTTAAAGAACGTCGTAATTCGTGATTTTAAAATTTTAATCACGCACATTTTATAATGCCATGACGCTTACTCTCTTTCACTTAAACAATATTTAATACAATCAGGTGTGCCACGAAAAATTTAAGTCATGCATGCACCCCTACTAAAAAGATGCAACTCAGGCGGCAATACAAATAGTTCTTGATTCAGCAATAAAAAATTCAATTGAAATCAATTCGCTTGCAATCAAATTTTTAATGAAATCATGTGATTTCAATAAATTCCTCAGAATCACAACTATTTTAAGTGAAAGTCCAACGAAATACACTTGAAATCTAGTGGTTGTACAAAAAAACTTACATTGTTAGCAAATCAAAATTATCAGAGTCGCCTTTATTTCTAGAAAAAGGAGTTTCAATTGAAGAGAAAAGAGGTTTTTATTCTGATTTAAATGTAATTGCAATTACCGAATTTATGGCAATCAATAAATATATCGACCCCTTTGCGCGAGATTATCGTATGTAACAAAAACCAAATTTTACAGGACAGCCATTTTTCTACTTTTCTCTACTTTCGCTTGCAATATCAAAATGAAAATATACATTAAATTTTTGGAGCAACGAAGTGGAATTCGCCTACAATATTTTGTCAGGTGACGTCTCTTTGAATGTAGAACATAATTGCATCAAAAACTCAATTTCAAAAAAATTGGCATATGGGCAAATCCTGCGTGACGAACGCTACATTCGCACGCGTTTTCTGATTGAAATATAAACATTTTTTGGTCTTTCAAAAGAGATAGCTTCAACTTATGTATAGTATTTAGTGACATTAATATGTACTTAAGGCGCCCGTACACGACATGTATTTGTCATCTGACATGTCAAATTTTCAAGTCACATGTAATTGTTCATGTCTGTCAAAATTGCTGTTTTACATAAGGTTTATAATATTCGGTCACAAACGTACATGTAATTTGCTTCTGACATTGTCTCTGTTTTTTTCGCATTGTTATTGCAGAAACCAAAGTAGTTCTCGGTTTCAAAATAGCTTACTGCCGCCACGAAAATATTTATTTGCGCCGTAAAATAATTTAGCCATCTTAACATTTTTTTCTTTTATTTTAAAGATACCAATTTAGAATTTTATAATGAAACGGTTTTTATGTATATATTTATTATATTCAATGGTGAGATGAGCATACATATCTTGGTATTGTAAAATATTAACTTCAGCCGGCTAATGATTCCGTCAATAGTTGACGCCGCTGCCAGTTTCTTCCCGGCATAGGTTTCTGATGTCAGATGGTTTATCAGAAGAAAATAGAGCACGCTCTAATTGAAATTTTGTCAGATGACTTTGCGTCTGACTTTTACAGAAGCAAAGTTAAAAAGGTAACACACGACATGTATGTGTTTTGCAGTGGGAAATTTGACGTGTCAGATGACAAAAACATGTCGTCTATACGCTCCTTTACGAATGGCATATATCATGATTTCTTAGCAAGTATTTGTTGCGAATTAATTGATCACAAAGTTTTGTGACGCACGCTACAAAAAGTGGAAGTAACTTCAAACGTTGAAGTGCGTTTTCCAAATTTTTGGCGAATTTGGCATAATAAGAGGTATACAAAATCTAATTCCCAAAAGAAAGATGACTATAAGAGAATTCTAAACGCACTTATTCGCAGCCAAAAATTTTTTTGTGATTTTTTGACAAAAGCCGTGAACCCTTTGTGACGCACGCTACATAACGCACGCTGCAGTTTATCAAGTAGTATTTTATTATTATATTTTATTTATTTTATCAAAACAAATTATATTTTTATGAATTGCATTTCTTAAACTAATTTCTTAACTAATGAATATCAATTTTTTTTTAACGAAATGTATATTTTGATAAGTCTGCTGTAAGTGCTATTTTAAGCACAAAAATCACCTAAAATAATGCTAAATTCACGTATAACATTCAGAAATTAGCAGCGGGGTAGGATTTGGTAAAAATTATTGCATTAATGATTATTGAAATACATATTTCTAAATTTAAAAATGAAATTATACATCTGGTCTTATATTCCATTAAAAAAATTCATTTGAAAAATTTTTGGTTGGTGGACTGTTTCTGGGATATGCCCATATACGATAATTTCGCGCAAAGCGGTCGATATATAGAGCCCTAACCGCGAAAATAGCGTTAGCGACAGGATTTTCAATTTTGGTTTTTTTATAAATGAATTTATTGGCAACACTTTCATCATCTTCGAAAGTGTCATGGTCACATAAGGTGCCGTTACGATTTTATAGCAAGAACAATTTAATCGTAAGCGACAAATATCATACAAAATGTATATGAAATAAAATAAAAAACTCTCTCCAGTAAATTTGGATTTTTGGCGCTTACGTTATTTTCGCAGTAAGGGGTCGCTTTATAAATTGATTTCAAAAACTTGATTTAATCTTTTTTGTCTTATTGATATCGATACCTTCCCGCAAGAATGTATTAATTTCTAAAATTGTGTAGGAAACGAAAAAAACGTCTCATTTAGTTATTTATTTGTGTATTTTATTAAAAGGAACATATTCGGAAAGCGATTTTCAGAATACAAAACTTTACATCATTGCAAAACCAACATTTTAATCAGATAAAAAGTTTATGTCGCTTAGTACATTCTCTTGGTCAAGACATTGGCGCTAGATACAATGGTAAATGGCGCTTAAAACAATGACATGGACACAAAAAATAAAGGTTTGAAATAAATTGTGTCGTTTAATTCATTTTTTATTTTTTCTGTTAAACAATAAAATAAATAAAAATCTATATAAAAAGTAACAAAACATTTATTTCAAAACAAAAATTCAAAAATTATATTTAGAGATCAAAACGGAAATTTTAAGATTATTACTTATTATTATTGCTTACAACCAACGAGACAAAAAAAAAAACATAAAATAAATGGGAAAAAGCAGTAGCGTACTGCATAGAAAAATTATTTAAACTCAAAGACAATCATAATCTGGAGTGTTATAAGCGACAAAAATGGATCAAGTTCTAGTTGGATGAGTTTGCTAAGCGACAATTTCGGTTAAGCTTAGCGACATCTAACAACATTTGTGTGGACCGTTTGTTGCTTATGACAATTTCATTTTAAAAAATGGGGCTTAGCATAATTTCTTTGACGGACAATACAAATTTCAGGGAGCAACATTATTCCAGTGAGAAAACTTGACGGTTGATACAATTTTATTTTCTCTCTAGTTTCCTTTGCATCCATGATAGGGCAGCGAAACCCAGGCCAAAATGTGGCGCTAAACTTCTAGTATAGTTCCACATCAAAAAGTCATTTTCGAAAAAAGTGTCGCTTAATACATACTTGCGGGAAGGTATCGATATCATGATTTCAAATTGAAATATTACAATCATTTTTCCGATTATAAAATGAAATCAAAAATTTGCAATAATAAACGAAAAATCTTGTGATTGTCATTAATTCTATTGCAATCTTTTATATCTCTGACAGAGGCAAAAAAATTTTAAAATTCTGGAACTCTTGAAATTTAATATTTCTGCCACGAATACAACTATTTTTAAGAAAATTGTTAAGCTATCAGACGTATTTAGTAGTGAGAACATGGGTCCAAGCTATTTACATCCCCAAACTAGACTATTAAGTATATTTTCGTTGCTACTGCTATTTGTCATCTACTTATTTTAAACACTTAAAGTGAATTTGCTTATCTTTGCTTTTATATTCAAATTTAATGTGTACATATTTTAGTACACAATGGATATAATATTTAGTTTACGTTCAATAAAGTTATTAAATGCTACGACATTCAAAAGCACGCTTTCAGTAGGAAATTGGAATGGGTATACTATATAAAAATAGAAAGAGTATATACATATGTATATAGGTTTGTCATTCTGTTTGTAATTTCTACAATGTTGATCTTAGACCCTATAGTAAGGTGACCGTACGTACTCTTTTTTAGAGGACAATCATTTTTTTTTAACTGGCTGTCATCCATAAAATGTGTGTCCTCTTTTATTATCTTTTTCATAATCTGTCATCTTTGTCCTCGGAACTTCTGAGCCCCAAAATTAAAATAAAATAGCAGCGGGGGAAATTTTTCCCCCATAGGACGCCAATATTTAATATCGCATATCTTAAGAACTGTTGTAGTGAGAATGTTCAAACTTTGTAGAAGTCATTCTTATGGTATACTACACTTTTGAAAATAAAAATAAAGCGGGTAGGCGCAGGGGGGGAAATACCTCCCATAGGAGGCTAATATTAAATATCGCTTAACTGAAGAACTATTAAAGGGAGAGTCTACAAACGTGGTAAATGCTACTATTATGGTAAACTATAAACTTCAACGGGGAAGACAGAGGAGGAGCAGTAATCCTCATAGGTAGAAATATTAATAAGAGCCGCATTTTGTTGAACTTTTGGTAGTTGGATCTTCTGAGCCCCAAAATTGAAATAAAATAGCAGCGGGGGAAGTGTTACCCCCCATAGAACGCCAATGTTTAATATCGCATATCTTAAGAACGGTTAAAGTAAGAATGTTCAAACTTTGTAGAAGTCACTCTTATGGTATACTTCACTTTTGAAAATAAAAATAAAGCGGCTAGGTGCAGGGGGGAATATCTCTCATAGGATGCATATATTAAATATCTCTCAACTGAAGAAGTGGTAACAGCAGTGAAGCGAAGCGCACCGGGTTAAGCTAGTTTACTATAAAAATTAATAAAATCGGCTTATAAATGATGGCGTTATAAATAAATAACTATTTGTTTTTACACAATACTTAACGAGCTAGGAGGACCAAATTTGGCTTAAATATTTCTTAAATTTAAGTGGTATTAAATATTGAAAACCAGCTTAATCGGCCCACGATTTTACACGGCCCCATACAAGTGTCCTCCTTATTTTGGGGTTTTGGTACGAAAGGGTTACGGACCCTACAAACTATGTTTTAAAAATATAGCGCATATATTATTACATTCGTCTTTTTTCAAGGTTGGCAATCGAAGGGTATATTAGATTCGGCCCTGCCGAATATATGACTTTAACTTGTTTTGTATTAAATTAAATATTTGATATTACGTCTTAACACCCAACAGCACATGCCATTAGTGTAAATAATATTTACTAAATATAACAGTAGTATGGACTACAAAATTGTGAGCGCGCTTCATTCATATTATTGCTTAAAGCTTGCGGTTAAGTGCTTGAGCTATTTAACTGCTGCTGGTGTAACTGGCGAAGGCAAACTAAACAGCTTATTTCAATATTTGTTTATGGTTTATTTGGCAAAAAAAAAAGTAAATAGACATGGATAGAACAACAGTAAATGTTTTCATAACTACCACTTACACTTTCCCATAGGATTTCCCTTTAGTAAATAAATTCAGTTTTTAATATTGAATTAATAAATGAGGTTTTGGGTATATGAACACAGTTAAATTTAAAAGTTTTCGAACGACTTTTATTAATAATTTTAAAAGTCTGAATTCTGATTAACTTATGATTTATTTCATATATTTCAGACATGGTGACTTTAATAAAAATGTAACATGTGGCTACGATCACGAGCATAATGAAGAGAAACAGGATTTCCTTAAACATCTAGAAGACAACAAATTGCCTCATATAGCAAATCATATAGATGGCTTAGAATTTAATCGCATTTTAAGAGTAAGTGCTAGCAACCACCTCCTTCAAATATCTTAAAAACAGCCACTTACTATTTAAACTTTCTTCTCTTTAGCACAAACGTTCGTATGATGACAGCAATATGATACGTGGTCCCTACAATTCCAATAAACATTCGTCTTATGTGGAGATTGTTATAGTGGTGGACAATAAGGCCTTTAAATCTTTTAACGAGAATATCAAAAAAGTACATCAACATTGTAAAGATTTAGCCAATATTATGAATGCGGTAGGTTTTTTATTTACTCAATTTAGTAAGATCATATTCAATTCAATAATATTTTTTTTTCTTATAGCTTTATGTTCCTTTAAATATTTTCATAGCTTTAGTGGGCGTTGTTATATGGAATGAATCGAATGAAATAGAAATAACACCTGATGCTGATATAACCTTAAGAAATTTTTTGAATTATAGACGCACTAAATTGGTATTGCAACATCCAAATGATTCGGCTCAGCTGTTAACAAAGATTAAATTTGATAAGGGAGTTGTGGGTAAGTAAAGGAAGAAAATGCTACTTTTGGATTTTTAAATAATTAAATTCTTAAAATATGCTTTTATTTCGATTGCAGGTAAAGCCTTTAAAGGACCCATTTGCACCCACGAATATTCTGGCAGTGTAAGTGTAGAACACAGCCCTGTTGTCGGAGTCGTGGCCACCACCATGGCCCATGAATTAGGACATAATTTCGGAATGGAACATGATTCCAGTGATTGCAAGTGTCAAGATGAAAAATGTATTATGTCTGCCAGTAGTACATCAGTATTACCCACCCATTGGAGTTCCTGTAGTATAGATCAATTGAATATTGCCTTTTCCCGCGGCATGAATTACTGCCTGCGCAATAAGCCCACTAAATTGTTCGATTCTCCCCAATGCGGCAATGGTTTTGTGGAACCTGGAGAACAATGTGATTGCGGCCTGCCTAACTACTGTGAAAATACCTGCTGTGATCCGTATACTTGTATGTTGCATACAAATGCCTCTTGTGCCACCGGAGAATGTTGTGATTTAACTACATGTCGTCCCAAAATTGCCGGTACTGAGTGCCGTAATGCCGAAAATGAATGTGATTTACCTGAATACTGTACTGGGGAATCGGAGTATTGCCCAAGAGATGTTTTTAAACGTGATACTGAAGAGTGTGATAATGGCCAGGCTTATTGTTATCAGGGCAATTGTAGATCCCATTCTTATCAATGTCGTATTCTATGGGGACCCACGGGAGAAAACTCAGAGCCTTGTTATGCTGAAATGAATGTACAGGGCAAGAGAGTGGGCAATTGTGGCTACAATCGTTTAAATAGTACCTTTATTCCTTGTGAAGAAGAGAATGCTTTATGTGGTATGTTGCATTGTCGTCATTTAAATGAAAAGCTTGAATTTGGTATGGAAACTGCTGCCGTTTTGTCGCATTCCTTTATAACGCATGACAACAATATTGTACCCTGTCGTGCGGCACTGGTAGATTTGGGCTTACAATTTATGGATCCGGGATTAACACCAAATGGTGCTAAATGTGGCAACAATAAAATGTGTGTAGATCAAAAATGTTTGGCTATAGAACATTTACGTTACTCGGGTATGGGCCGGGAGTGTCCCGAAAATTGTAATCGGAATGGCATTTGCAATAGCAAGGGTAATTGCCATTGTAATATAGGATTTACAGGGCCTACTTGTAAATTACCAGGACCAGGAGGGTCTGTAGACAGTGGACCAGCCACTAATCCCAACAGTAAGTTTTTACTTTGTAGTGCTAAGAGAAATCTTTTTATATAAACCTTAAATTTGTTATCAACAGGTCACGAAGCTTTCCAGAGATTTATGTACATATTCTTCTTTGCTGTTTTACCTGTCATGGCTGCCTTTTGTTTCTTTATGTACTATTGTCGTCATCATCCCTTGTTCGTTGGTGGCAAATTGGCTGAAAATATGTATGTATCAAATAATAAAAATGGTTTATCCTTTAGCACTAGTTCGTATACCACAGTAACACCTAATATTTGTAATGATTTGAATTCTCCCACTTCTACTACTACCTATTCTTCTCCCTCTACCTCATCTTTATCATCTACTTTCAAATTTAATTCCTCTCTTTCACCAAAAACTAGTGTTAAACTCAAACCGCCAATACTTTCAAAAACTGCAACAACAAAAACACCTGATACTAAAATCCTAAATAATACTGCTACAATAAAAACAACAATAACAACACTTCCCAAAAACATTAGTAAAACAACAACAGTTTCTTGCACAACCACACCAAAGTTATCAACACGTAAATCTAATAATTTGCATACTTCAGCATCTAATGAAAATTTTTCTAAATTTAATATCCAAAAACATACCAATTTAACTATTTCAAAATCTCACAACGAAATCGCAACAACGTCTACCATAAAACCGTTAACGGCAAAAATTAATAAACCTCATATAAAAACGAAAGTAGCTATTATAAAGCCACCTCCACCACCACCTAGTATCAATAACAGCAAATTTAAGCAAAATAAAAATAGCACATCATCGCCTACTGCTACTAGCACTTCCACTACAAAAACAACAACTAGCACTTCCAATTTTAATAATAATTTAATAAAAAATAACGTTAACAATAACAAAACCAATAAGACTAATAATAATGTCTGCCAAGATTCCAAATCGAATCTCAATTTAAATTCCAATCCAAACGCGAATCAAGTCAATACACTGAGACGTAAATTTGAAATAACTGATGTACGTTTAAATTCCACCACAAATCCACATGCACTTGTAGATGGCACCACTTACACCATTAACGATGAAACCAATAGGTGTGTCTACCATTTGTAACGTTGAATTAAAGAAATTCGATGTCGAAACAATGCAAGACTTTAGTGTGATTTTGAAAGATATTGTTTGCTTCTGGTTTTTGTTTTAATATTAATTTAAATATTTCTTTGTTTAATTTTTTTCTGATCTCTACTGGTTTATTTTTTATGGGTTTGGGTAATTTAATATTTTTTAATGTTCTAAAAAGCATTTCTAAAGCTGTTTGGAAGCTTTTAAAATAGATAGGGAAATGGTTTAGTCTAAGGTTTTCAGAACTTTGCTTCAGTGGTCTACTTTAGTCTAAAGAATAACAAATCTTTTTGAATTCAAATATCAAAACTTGCATATCTTCCCATATCTAAAAAGTGCATACTTGTTCCTTATTGTAGATGTACATATCAAAAATTAACTTCTAAAACTATAACGGAAAGTTGGCATGAAGTAAGCACAAAGTTTTTTTTTATTATTCACTTACCAAACTCTGGTTAACGATTTCTTGTTAACGAGCTGTCAAACGTTTGCCAACTTTTGAAAAACAGCTGCTTAAATTCAAAGAAAAATTTTAAAAACAAAAGAAAAATCAAAAACTTTTTTACGCAAAAAATAAATAATGGAAACGCTCGTAATTTTAAAAACTTTTTTGTGTGAAGAAAAAACAAAAAAAAATTTAATTCCAAAACCAGCGATGATTATTGCAAAACGTGGCCTAGCACGTAGACTCACCCGAATTCGCTCTGAAAACTTTTAGTTTATTTGTCAAAATCAGTTATCAAATTGAATGTGTAAAAAATTTTCTGACAAACTCGAGTTCACGTAAAACGAATTCGCCTTGCAAAACGTGTTGCATTTTTGAGCAAGTCGTACCTTTTTTTGACGAAAATGCTTTCCTGATTTTATTAAAGCTTGCAAATTTTCAAAAAAAAAAAAAAAACCATAACAACTTATCGTGACAGGGTTGTATTTTCCTCAAAATACGTACGACTTGTGTGGTCTTGTAAACTACCCTTTAGCAGCTCGTTGTACGTAGTGTACAAACTGTGGCTAACTTTTTGTTATGAATACGGTCGTAAATGACGTAGAGACAACCGATAAAGGCCCAAATACACTGGTCAAAATACTCATCAAGCATTGTGGTAGCACTCGTGACGACGATGCTGGATGGAAAATTAAAAAAATTTAGATATGACGACGATAACACCCAGCACACGCAAACGGGTGAATTCGCCTGCATGAAAAGTGTATTCGGCCCCTATAGACTTGATATCAGATTGGTATCAAATATAAAACATTAGCAGAGCAGGTTTTTTTTTATTGTAAAAAATTACACAAAAAATTCGTAAAATCGTAAATTATTACATGGCATAAACATTTGAAAATGATTTCTGGCATATGGGCACCGCGGTTGTTCTTGGCGAACTTTATTCTGGATTTTAAGTCTTGGGCCGTACGTCTCAAATTACACGAATAATGTTGGCCTTTAAGGCGTCAAATGTTGCTGGTTTATCAGCATAAACCAGTGACTTCTCGAAGCCCCACAGGATATAATCGACTGGTGTAAAAAAGTACTATTTTATAGGCCAATTTACATGTCCATTTTTCGAAATCAACTTATCGCCAAATTTTGATTTCAATAAGTCAATTGTAGTGTATACATTATGGCACGTAGCGCACTCCTATTGTTACGGCATCCCCCCGGATCAATTGCATGCATGTTTTCAAACCATAAATCATTGATCACGGTGCGGCTACGATCTCCATTGACCGAAAGACGGGTTTCGGCTTAATTTTTCGAAGAAATAAGACCACCCGCATTTTCTGCATGTAATGGAGTCTGTAGGGCCTTTTTGGATTGGTGTTACTCCATATGCGGAAATTTTGCTCATTAACAAAATCTTTGACTTAACGCTTAACACAATTTTGCGATAAAACATCATTAACTGATTTATAAAGTAAATTTCGATCATTTGATAGCGTTCTTTCGGAGTGAATATATTGACGATGATTTGCCAGAGTATTCTGATCATTAATGGCAAATAGTGGGCTCTGTATGAGAATTCGGCTTACATATCGACAGCTAAGTCGACTTGGCATGTTTTTAATTTTTTTGCGTTTTTGAATTTAGTACCGTTCATCTTAAATTGTGTAAAATTTTGGTGTTGATCGTCAAATCCAATCCAAAATTATAAGAAGTCAGCATACAACTGATGCCTGTATGGCACGTTAACTTTAAGCTTGAGGTTTTAAGATCTCAGTTAAACTGGGTTAAGTTAATCTGAAAACCGATTTGTACCGTCATTACCAAGTTTGTATACAAAACTTTGACGAGCAGCTTAGTTTTGCTTAAAATGTTGTTCTTTAATGACATAATAAAAAAGATCACATTTCACCAGAAAAATCCGAGTTTCAGACTACGTTAAACAAACTTTAAGCTTAATCCACATATCAAAACCCCGGCATTAGAGTTACTCCTGCAAAACTGACTTTTGATTAGGCATGTTTTGGAATCGAGATGTCCATATAGAAATTAACTTTTGCTTTTAAATTTTATAGTCAAATTATTTTACAGATCAACTAGTATTTACAGTAAATATTCACTTAATTTCAATTGTGAGATCCAAATTGACAACCGTACAATGAAGCGGCATAAAAATAATATTTTTATTAAGATTTTGATTGCTATGTTGAAATATGCCCTTATATGCAAATGATTTTATTTGTATAAAAATCTTGCAAAAACTCTTTTCATGTTATAAAGTTTGAAAAACTTGCCTAGTCACGAGTTATATAAGGATCGATCCACTTCCAATTTTTGGAAGTCATCTTAAATACATGTTTAAAGTTCAAATTAAGGGAATATCTTAGCTTTTGAAAAATAAAGTCTTTGTTATATAATTTTTTAAAGAGAAAAAGTTTAAAAGCTGTCAAGCAATTTTAAAAGATTTCGTATGACAAACTCGTTTACAAATCTGGGTCTGCTTTCGCTTTCACTGCTGCTCTCCTTGGGATATTGAAGTGTTTATAAAGTTGGTAGTCTTTTTTTGGCGCAATATTAATTTTATTTTCATTATATATATAGTTTTTTTTTTATATTTTAATTTTTTACTAAATGGTCTTGCAAATTTCCATCGAATTTTAATCAAGCATGAATATGAAACTGTTATAAAAAAAAAAAAATAAAAGAAAAATTAAACAAACAATATTTTTATTAAAAAACAAAAACTAACGCTTCAATTGTTGCAAAAAAATAATTGTTTTGTTGAGAATTTTAAAATGCATGATATTACTTTCAAATTATGTATGTACATGAAAATAATATTAGGGGTATTCACAGCATGTTGCCTAATTCACTTTACAGAAAACACTACATTAACTGTTTACTATTTATAAATTCGTACTTGTTCGTATTACAAGTTAATTTATTTGATTTTTTTTTTTTATTTTAAAGAAATTAGTTTTATTTTGGTATTTTTATTAGTGTGTAAGGAAGTTTTTGTTGTTTTTAAGTTATTTCAATAAATATTCAATATTTAAACGAATTTAGCACAAATTATGACTGATTCTATAAAAATTACATGACAGTATACAAGAAATTAGAAAAACAATATAAATCGTTTTTCTCATTTCTATATTCTATATTTCACTAAGCTGGTTTTGAAAAAAAAAAACAGAAAACGATATCTTAGATGCAAAATATTGAAATCTCAATAAAATTTTGAACTAAAAATTAAACTTTACTTTATTATAATTGTAAGCAAGGCGAATTCATACAGGTGACATTTTCGAGTCATCTGTTTATTTTTTGTGTGCATACTAAATGGCAAGCTTTGTTTACATTTTGTGAAAAATTAGTTAAAATTTAAAATGCAATAACAATCTAAATACTTAAAAAAATCTTTTTAAATATCTATATATACAAAATAGGATGTGTGTATGCATGTAACGTATGAATTCCAAAACGGCTGGGCCGATTTTGATGAAATTTCAGGGAATCTTTAGAATATTCAGGCGGGTGACACTATGTAGTCTGATTTTCGTCTGCGGGGGAAGGGGCGTGGCAAAATCCAATTTTCATATTGCACCACCAATCCCATCTATATAATTGTGACGATTTTTTCTTTAAAATGATCGCCATTGTCCAACTTAGATTTATACGAAAAGATAATTTCGCCCCGCCCACTTTTACGCCCACTTTTTTCGAATTGCCTAAAATCAGAAAACGGCTCCATCGATTTGGCAAACTTTTTCCTTAAAATGTTCGTATTAATCCATTATAAGTTTTCATCGAAAGAAAAATTTACCACGCCTACTTTTACGCACACTTTTTTTATTAAGCGCATAACTTGAGAACGGCTTGACCGATTTGGACGATTTTAGGTTTTTACGGAAAGAAAATTTTGCCCCGCCCACTTTTTTCAATTAACCTAAAAGCAAAAAACGGCTCCATCGGTTTGACTAATTTTTCTTTTAAGTGTTCCTATTAATCCATTTTCATCGAAAGAAAAATGTGCCACGCCTTCTTTTACGCCTACTTTTTCTATTAAGCGCATAACTTGGGAACGGCTTGACCGATTTGGACGATTTTTTCTTTAAAATCCTCGCCATGGTCCCACTTTAACGCCCACTTTTTTCGATTTACCTAAAATCAGAAAACGGCTCCATCGATTTGACTTATTTTTCTTTCAAATGTTCGTATCTTTTTAACGGATTTTAAAAATCGAACGCAAACTTTTTTCCTAATTTGGACAGGACAACGTCTGTCGGATCAGCTAGTATTAAATAAAACAAACAAAAATGAAATATAAACACAAAGATTTAAAAAGGCGCAAGGAATGAGTCACAACAAATTTACAATACAGGAAAAAGATTTACATACCTTATAAAGCAATTGTTCGCTTTTTTATTCTCAACAAATAATTTTGACATTCACTCTAACTTTTTACAAAAAGAATATACATTGTATTTAAAAAAAAAAAAAAAGAGGATAACAAGCATAACCTATCTCCTGGTGAGGTCACCTGTATGAATTCGCCTTGATTGTAAGCTAGTGATATTTTTTTTCATTATAAAAATATTAAGCAAAATGTTTATGATTTAATTATTACTTTTAAGAATTTTCATTATATTCTGTAACCTTTTTTAATTTAATAAATTTATTTTATTTTAATTAAGCTGTGCTTATTGTCTTTTTCTTTTGCATGGTATTTGGTCAACATATTATTATTTCGTATTCTATTTTCCTTTTTCTTTTATTTCATTAAAACATTTTGAATTTTTTAGATTTAGATTGTGCCTGTCTACCTAGTTTAATAAGTTGGTGATTGGTTTTATTTTGAGTTAAATGCCAAATAAATGTGGTTACCATATACTTATGTATGTATGTATGTATCTAAGGCATGGGTATGTTAACTTTACACACTTACTACAAACACTCCAATATTACACAAAAATATGTACACCACTCAGTTGTAAAATGTTAAATATTACCAAATTTTACCTAAAAGCTTGTATTCTAATCACTTTATTGATTTTTGTTTTTAGTATTAAATCAGCCAGCGGCACTAAACAACCGCCTCGAGGTCCTCATGGCAATAGTGGTAATCAAATGCCTGCCAACGGTTTACCCAAATCAACACCCAGCAGTACAGATGATATGAACTCGGCTTTGCTAAAATCGCCTAGTGATTCCAATGATAATGTGGGTAATGGAGGGTTGTATGGTAAATTTAAAGGTTTCACTTTAAGGCCTCTGAACGATGCCACCACACCGACCAATAATTTAACCGGACCAAATGTAGCTTATGTACAGCCTACGTTACAAGATAACTCGTTACAAGTGCCGCAAAGAGCTGCACCACCACCACCCATAAAACCCAGTGAAGTGAAAATGAACGGCACCTTAACAAGGAAGGCCCCTGCTGTTCCCATTACTACCAACACTGCACAAGGTCCTGCTTTACCACCACCAAATCCTGGCTCCACAGCCAGACCCATTATATCCATGCCAGTATTAGAAACTTCCACTTTAACAATGTCACCCACTAGACCAGCTCCTACAGTTCCAGAGGTAGAATTTCTTAAACCGGCTCCACCACCTCCAGTACCTTTACATAATGATCCCAAATTAAATGTGAAAAGAGATGGTACCATACGCCGAATAACTTCATTTTTGAAGAAGGAAGAGAAAGCGCCACCTAAAGAAAAAACTTATATAGATAGAGAAAAACTAAAAAATTTAGAAATCTCGGCTCCTATACCCCTCAACAATTCGCCACCTGGAGAGTCTTCTAATTCCGATTCGGAAACTTTAACGCCCAAAGAAGAGGAAACCAAAAACCTAGTAAAGCGAGCCCAATCTATGAGATCACCTACAAAGAAACCAAATATACAAACATTTGGTTCTATGCGTCAAACAGTCCAAGGACAAACTAGACCTAAAAGTGCTGTTTCTTCACAAACACTAAACTCGGTCAGACCAAAAAGTCCTCCTCCTAGACCACCACCACTTAAGAAAACCAATTCCACAACTTCATCGGGTTATCAACTACCGATAGCCATTAAACGAGGACCCGAACACACTTACGATGACTGTGAGTTTGTTGAGCCTTTGGCCAGTGTGAAGGAACAAGATTCGCCTTTGCATCGAGCCAGCACCACCGAAAATGATAACATTTACTCGGTAATAGATGAAATACCACCAGCTGCCCAAACAATTAAACGCAGTGATTTGGTAGGCAGTCAACGTAATAGCGTAGCTAGTACTTCAGACATGGGTTTACTAGGGGAAATAGTTAATGAAATTGAGAAACGTAATGGTGGTGACTCCATATACTCGGCCACAGCCACAAGTCTAGTTAAACAAAAATCCAAAGATGAAACACAAAAAGCTAAGTTGGCTGAAACAAAGAAAGAACCAGCAACAAATGAGTCTCAAACAAACACAAACACTAAAACTAGTTTAAGTTCTACACAACCCCAAACATCCTATTTAAGGCCAGCATCCGTTAACGCGCCTATAGCTCGAGTGGCCCCCACAAGATCAGATATCTCACCCACCAATGCATTTTCAAGTTTTAAACCACCGCTACACTCAGCCCCAAGCACAGCTTCATCGCCAGCCTCCAATACAGCGACGCAAAATAAATTCAATCATGGGCCTGCTGCAAAACCAAAAACTTTTGGCCAAAAACCTTTAACACAACAAAAATCACTGCCAGCAAATGGTGTGGCCAATAAACCAAGTGCTACCATACAAAAGCCCAAGCTATTGTCTGCGAAACCTTCATTCAACAGTAACAACACAAAGAAGCCCACAAAAGCACCGACAGCACCAACAACCATAGCAGCTAGCAGAACAACGGTGTCGGGAAAACCAAAGTCAACGGTGGCGTCGTTGACGCAAAAATTTGAACCCTCTAAACCAAGCAGCAGCAGCGGCAGCACAATAACTTCAACGACGTCCTCACGAAAATAGTTTTAAGTTTGATAGAAGCATTAAGTTATCAATTTTGAATAATTATGTATCCTAAAAATATAAACGCACTGATATAAAAAGAGATGGATGATTAATTTTAAATAAAATAACATACATATTTGAAAATGTTCTCAATTGCATTTCACTGTTGAAATTTCATTTTGAAAACTTTCTTATTTTATTCTAGAAATTTCTGACTTCTTCTATATTTAATCCAATTGTAATTTAGACGCCTCCAAATGTCATAAATAAGAATTTAGAATTTTCTTGAATCTGGGCCCTGTTTCTCAAAACTACAAGTTACAAATCTACCATTTAAATATATTTAAAACAAAAATTGTAAAATTGTGGCATTTTTAAAATACATAAAGACTTAAAGATTTGTAACTTGTAGTTTTGAGAAACTAGGCCCTAATAAATATAAAAAAAAAACTTCTTAAATTTTAAAATTTATAATTATTATACATTTTCGGAAAACCAAAATTACTTGAAATTCAATTTTTTTTTTAATGAACGAGGCTTTTCTTCATTTTGAATGTAGTTTTTGTAAATTTAAGTAAAATTAACATTAAACACAAGATAGTTTTCAAAATATGTTCGATTTCAATTCCACTCGAATTTGATTTCAAGAACATGGCTGTATTTATTTGAATATTTCTAATAACAATTAAGTAATCTTTGAAATTTATTTGAAGAATCAATATAAAAATTGACCACTTGTGCGTTTAAATTTGTAATATTTTTGGAATTGTATTGAACCCTTAACGAAAAAAAAACTTAAGCGACGAAAACACAGTTTTACAGGAGAATTCTTTTTTTATTATATTTCATAAAAATTTTGTATGAAGGTTGGCGCTTAAGCTAAAATTGTTTTTGCAATAAAACCTTAAGTCTGGGTTTACACAATGAAAGTTTTCTTTCAGAAAGTCTGACTTTATTGGTGAGAGGGGAAGAGAACAGGCTATTCTTCTCTCCCCTCTCACTCATAAACTCAAACTTTCTGAAACAAAACTTTCATAGTGTGAACCCAGACTAACGGTGCCTTGACCATGACATTTAAGAAGATGATGCAAGTGTTGCCAATATATTAATTTTTTTTAAAAAAACGAAAATTGAAAATGATGTCGCTTAAGCTATTTTTGCGTTAAAGGCTCGATAAGTTAGCATTACAGTTCTTTTTAGCAAATTTTAAGTTTCTGATATTTAAATAGAATGTCATTTAAATTAAGATGAAAATATTGCAATATAAAATATAAAATACAAACTAAAATGCTATAAAACGCATTATATGAGATCAGTTAATTCATTTAAATGAAACTTTTTTAATTAATTTAAGAAAACGAACAAACTTATAAATTAAAAACAATCATAAAAAATATCGAAATTTTGAAAAAAAAATTTTGATTTTTTTTTTTTCTAAATACATACAAACATCTAACAATTTTTTATTCTATAGAATAAATAAATTATGTAAAAACTTTTCTTCAACAATTAAAAAATTTTCACCAAATTAATTGTCCATCTCTTTGTTTAAAATAATCCAATGCTTTCTACGTAATTTAAGTTTAAAACAAAGCAAATGTTGAAAAACATCACTTTAAGTTTCTTTTTTACCTTAAAATAATATTTATTAAAACAAATAATCGATTATAATTAAATTCATTATAAAATGAAAATTATATACAAGTGATATTCATTCCTTCTACTTTTTTTTAGTAACACTAAAATTTCATAATACTTTGAACGTCGAACGATTTTCGGTAGCTTTTGTTAATTTTTAGCTTTTTTTTTTTTTTTGTTCAGAAAACAAAATTTAGTTTTATCAAAATTTTCTCATATTTTTTAAATTTATTTAATAATTTTAGTTTTTTTATTATTCATTGTAAAAATTTTTGTTTTAAGTATTTTTTTTTCATATTTTTAGTTATAAATATTTTAATTTTATTTAAAAGCCAAATTGTATAAACTTGTGTGTTTTTTAGGTTTTTTTTTATTTTCATAATGAATTAAGTTATTAAAAACAAATTTTAAAAATTTATAAAAAAAATCGTTATATGTTTTTATTTTTTAATTTGAATTTCAGAATTTAAAAAAGATAAGCAACAACTTTTACGATGAAATATTGAGGACTTCAAAGTTTCACTTATCTTCCAAATTTTGTTTTAACAGCCAAATATTTATAATTTGCTGTAACCGAGAACTCAATTACGTTTCAAAATTTGAATTATAGGGAATACATTAAATTTATTTTTAGAGAATTTATTAATTGGTTTGAATCGCTCTTTTACCAAACACTACCAAACTTCGAGAAGATCGGTCCAGAATTTACCATATGCCTAGTATAAAGCCTTTTCTCCAAAAAGCACAATAACACCCCAATAGAATAGAATGTTATTCTGGAAAAACTTGGCCTAATTAAGCTTAATATGTCTAGATTAACACTATGCAATTTTGTTGTGGGCAAATTGAAAAAAATATATCGATATATATCGAATCGATATTTTTTAAGAGTATCGATATTTATTATTTCAAAAACATCGATGTATCGATATATCGAACATATTTTGCTGAAACTATTACCAAATAAAAAAATTTAATATACATACATACATATATGCACAAATTTTATTATTATTCTAAATATACATATCGTCGGTTAATTACTTTGTCGTATGTCGTATGTAATTTTTATCTACATACGACAAATAAATAATCAACCGACGATATATAGGCATATATATTGTTCCAAAACCGCATTAAATAAATCTTTTCAAGTTCTCAAAGTTATTTTCGGGAATACAAAGTTTATTATTAATACGATCTTCGTATGACGTGCTAAATTCCCAGTTTTTCATATTTGATAAATACACTGACATTTATTGTTGAGGGAAAGCAAGCCTCTATGCGCATTTCGCCGGTTGCTTACACCAGCTCATCAGGAAACCTTTTCCAAAGATTTTAGAAAAGCCAAAAATATTAAACAAATAAAACCTTAAGCGAATAAGAGTTATAAACACTCTAAGTCTTACTTGTAACAATATCAAAGCTTAAACAAAACACCAACAATAAACAGTGAGTTTATCTTTTCTTACATCCCCCTACAATTGGTTGGGTTCTTTCTGACTCGAATTGTAGTTGTAAGTGGGTTAAAAGAAAAAACAAAATTTAAAAACAAACCGCTTCATTCTATTGTCTTCGTAAGAAAACAACGAACTAAACCAATTTGCCAATTCAGTTTTATGCACGGGCACATGCAATTATATTATCAAAGCTATTTTCGGGAATACAAAGTTTATTATTAATACGATCTTCGTATGACGTGCTAAATTCCCAGTTTTTCATATTTGATAAATACACTGAAATTTATTGTTGAGGGAAAGCAAGCCTCTATGCGCATTTCGCCGGTTGTTTACACCAGCTCATCAGGAAACCTTTTCCAAAGATTTTAGAAAAGACTTTACTGTTTTAATTAGAAACCTCCAATTTGAAAACCTCGCTTTTTTCATAATTCTTCTTATAAATGTCAATCTTTAAAAATCTTCATATAAATTATAAAAAACATATGATGCATGCAGTGATGCCAATTCTTTAAAAAACATAATGTTTGAAAAGCGGCTAAGTTTTTGAGTTTTTAATGAAGACGGACTTTAAAAAATATCGAATTCGATAGTCGTATTTCAATATCGATATATCAGTATTTTAAATATCGGCGATATATATCGATTATATTTTATTAAAATATCGATATTTTGATATATCGATATTTTTTGCCCATTCCTATTTTAAAACATCATTAAACTTTGCAGTCAAACGTAACGAGGCACAGTTTGCTTATTGTGTACGCATCGGCAACTTTTTTGGTGCAATTTGGGATAGATAACATTGAAGTTGTAATGATGAAAAACAAAGTCCTACATTTAGCTAACGCCAAGTTTTAATAATCTTGCAATATGTTATTATTGCTAACAGTACGTATAGATAAATGGCTTAAACGCCTACTTATAACCCATTTAAACTACAACGAAATCTAGCACTTACGAGATTTGGAGCAAAATCTTCTTATAGGCATCACAACACAAGGGGGCAATTTCTGCCTCTCACAAAGTTTCAAACCGATTTTAATGAAACTTAAAACATAGATAGATCCATATTTATATGGACACACATGCATGATTCTCCACTATAGAAAATGTGTTTTTAAATACTGTGGTGTAAGGTATCATATGGCCGGGCTTGACCGACTATACTTTCTTACTTGCATAGTTGCATCACTAAGGCTAGGTGTTTACAATCTCAGTTAAACTAAGCTTAGTTAATCCGGATACAGAACTGTTCCGCCATTACAAAGCGTCTTCACCTGACAATTTTTTGTCTTACCAAACGTCAAAGTCTATATAAACAAGTTAGAGTGCTATATTCGGCTGTGCCGAATCTTTGATACCCTCCACCGACACTTCGAATGTTTTAGGAGTAATATCTGTATGATGTCTATTTATTATTATAATCTTTGTAAAAACAGACATCTGCATTAAAATTTGTTGCGGTTTAGACCTATATAAAATTATTGATCGACAATCAAAATCAATTTTAAAAAGTTTGAGTAGAATATCAGTTTAAGATGAACTTAAATGATTTTCAAGAGAACAAATTATATAAAAGCCATGGTAAGCTATGAACCAATCATCCCAAATTCTGCAGAACGATTTCTGGTATTAAAAAACATAAATTTCAATACAGCGGTGCAATTAGTTTAAGCGTTTGCAGTAAATTTCAGAAGGCTGCTAAAATGGAATCTAAGGAAAATTATGGACCGTATATCACAAAATTGCATAACATTTTTTCTGGCCATATGAAGCTAAACTGGAAGAAAGTTTACCGCGTATTTAATTATTTTACCAGAGTGGGCTTTATATGAGGCCTATGGTAAGTTATGCACCGATCTTCACCAAATTTCACAGTGTCATTTCTAGTTCTATAAAACTGTGATGTATCAAATTTTGTTATGATAGCGTTATTTTTTACGTTTTTATGCGTACTAAGCTGTTTTCCGGGAGTAAGGTTTATATGGGGCCTATGGTAAATTATGGACCAATCTTCACGAAATTTCACAGTCTTATTTTTAGTTCTAAAAAATGTTGATGTACCAAATTTTGTTATGATAGCATTATTTTTTACGGATTTAGGCGTACTAAACTGTTTTCTGGAAGTAGGTTTTATATGGGGCCTATGATTAATTATGGACCGATCTTCACGAAACTTAATAGTTTCATTTCTAGTCCTATTTAACTGTGACGTGCCAAAATTTGTTATGATAGCATTGTTAGTTAGGGTTTTAGGCTAACTATACTGTTTTCCGGGAGTAGGGCTTATATGGGGCCTAGGGTAAATCATGGACGGATCTTCAAGAAATTTTACAGCGTGATTTCCAGTTAAATAAAACGAACTGTTGCGAAATCTTATATCATTCTGAGCATTTTTCCACCATTTATGTTAGTTTTTGTAACAAAATTATCAATTTTTCTTAGGTGGTGGTTCCACATTTTGATTCATAGCTCAGATCCTATTGAACCGATTTTGCTGGATTTCAATCCCAAACTGCTTAGGATAACTACAAGCAATTTGACACCAAGTTTGTTTATTTCTTTTGAGTTTTTCGAAAGTGAGCGTGTTTTCAACAGACGGACAGACGGACAGACTGACGGACATGGCTAAATCGACTTCGAGTACTCATTACTCAAATGACAAAAAATTGTCAGGTGAAGACGCTATGTTATCCAGTTTGTATGGGCGATTCTATTCTGACATGTGCAACAATTAGACGCTTTAAACGCCTTTTACTAATAGAAACACATTTGCAATTAAGTTAGTTCTAGAAGAGGTAACATTTTTTTATATACTATTGTTATCTATTTACAAGAATTTATATGAAACGATCAAATAGCCACGAGAGTGCTTTAAAGTGCATGACGGGTGCAACCAAATTGGCCCACTTTCATAAGATCATACCACAAAAACACACAACCGTGTTAATTCTTAAACTTTTGTTGTATTATTCTTTTTTATTGTGAAAGATGAGATATCAGACGATGATTATCAAATCAAACATCGTAGAGAAATATGATCCAATAATAAGAAATTTGCTCTTTAAGCCATGACGGGTGCAACATGCAATGAATTTTATGTTCGCGCCAAATCTATGAATCTTGATGCTTCGAAGTGCACAACAAATTTATATTTAAGCTTACGTCTAAAAAAATTATATTATTAAAAAATATAGATATTTTACTTTAAATTGGCATCAAAAAAGTATCAAATAGTGTGATTTGAAAATTGATGTTAAAAGTTGTCTAGAATATAATCGCCCGTATACAACACTTTGACGGAACAGATTAGTATGTTGGTTTTTAACTAAATAATAAAAACAAGTTAGAAAGTATAGTCGGTCAAGCCCGATCAAGGCCATTTAGAATACGACGAAATCTAGAAATTCACTTTAGGACATTGAGTAGTCAGTAAGTGTTTGGTTTGACAAGTATAGACGTACATTTTTGGTGGTAGCATAAGCTCAATTCCAGCTCTGCCAAATTGTTTTTCTATATGTAAATGTTTCTACTAATAAACAAGAGTGATATATTCGGCTGTGCTGAATCTTTGATACCCTCAGGGCTTTATATGGGACCTGTGGTAAATTATGGTCCGAGTTCCACAAAAGTTGACAGTGTGATTTCTAGTCTTATTAAACTATGACTAACAAATTTTATTATAACGGCATTTTTCGTTACGTTTTACACGTACAAAAGTGTTTTCTGAGAGTAGGCTGTATATAAGATCTATGATAAATTATGGACCGATCTTTACAAAAGTTGACACTGTGACATCTAGTCTTATGAAACTGTAACGGACGGCATTTTATTTTAATATCCATATTCTATACGGTTTTCAGGTACTAAATGGTTTTCCGATTGTCGACTTTATATGGGACCTATGGTAATAAAAGGACCAATCTTCGAGAAAGTTGACACTGTGATTTTTCGTAACGGTTTTACTGGTACTAAACGGGTTTCCGAGAGTAGGTTTTATATGGGGCCTATGGTGAATTATAGACCGATCTTCACACATTTGTAATATGATTTCAAGTCAGTTAAAATGAACTTGTGCCAAACCTTAAAGCAATATCAATTTTTTAGGGGGATTGTTCCACATTTTGACCCATAACTCTTTTTTCTACTAAACCGATTATGCTGGATTTCAATCCCAAACTGCTTTGGACAACTAGAAACAATTTGACAACAATCTTGCTAATTTCCTTTGAGTCGTTCGAAAGTGAGCAAGATTTCAACAGACGGAGAGACAGACGGACATAGCTTAATTGACTTAGAATTACTAAAAGACCCAGAACATATATACTTCATGGGGTCGCAGAGGAGTATTCAAAAAGTTTCACAAGGAATGATAAACTTAGTATACCCTCTTCACAACTAGTTGTGGTGGTGGATATAAAAAGGTTCTCTTAAGTAACAAATAATGAGTTATTGCGGTTCATGGTTGGCAACCGAAACGAATTTCAGTATTTAAGTATTTGTACAAAGGTATAGGTATATGTATATCGGTTTTACAACTTAATTTACGAAACCAAACAGGATTGTTGAAAAAAATAGAAGGGATAAAAAGCGACGATGACGTATTTCTTACATGGTGGCAATCAAAGCGATTTTTTGTTTAAAGAAAATATAAATTAGTTTTTAACACTTTTGCTAATGGAAAAAAGCATGTTTGTTGGCAACCGAAACGAATTTCAATATCATTATCAATACCGGCATTAAACTGTTTGTTATTTCAGTATCGGTATCAATATCGGTGTACAATTTTGAACGGTATTCATTGGCGTAGCTAGGAGAGGCTGTGTTGGGCAAAACCACCCCAGACCCGATTCTGCCCACCCTAGACTTATTTCATCTTTCCTTTTAATTACTGTTTTCGTTTGACATTTTTTTCAATTGATATTTTAAATTTTCGATTAAATATTCCTTAATACCTTTCTTTTGCATAAGTGTTTATTTTGCATTTAACGAAATTATGGAAAAAAAATTTGAGTAAAACAAAGTTAACAAAAATCCAATAAATTTAAAATCTTCAAGGCCTTATACATACACTTTTCGAAACCAGTAAATCGTAACGGTTTAAAGAGAATAATGGCCGATTTCAAAGTATATTTATTACAAGTACATGCAAGTGATCAGCTGTTCAGTTGTTTTATTTTCGATATTGTCAAAATTTGCTTACATTTTAGTGCGCCAAGATTTTTTTTTTTTTTTTTTTTTTGTTTTCTTTATGTTTGGCTGTTTGACAGTATCGAATGTTTTTACACAAACAAAATTAATGTTGTTTTTTATTATTGTTGATTTGTTGTAGACTTGCATGTACTTGGTATAAATATACTTTGGCCGATTTCACCAATTTATATAAATATTAATTTATTTTTAAAATTTGTTTTTCATGTCAAATAAAAAATAAGAACACTAAAAAAAATTTTTTTTAAGAAACGCTTTTCTTAAAAAAGAACATTTAAAAATAATGTTATCCTGGCTACGCCCATGTATTCGTGTATTGTCACCGGGAATATGTATGCCTGCAAAGTTTCACCCATTTGCATTGAGTATAAGGCGGTTAAATTAACGTTACAAGATTTGATTTTCCAAAGTGAAGCTAAAGAAAAGGTTTTAATTAAATTACATTTATGAAAAACTATATTTAAATATGAATGGATATTTAAATAGAATTGGTGAAGTTGGCCAATGGCCATCAGCCAAGCTATTCAAATTAAACATTATGAAATAAACAAAACAGCCCTAGCACAACTGGATGGAGTTGTAGATATGAGAATTGCAAGTATATAATTAAAAATTATGCTTTGATTAAAAAAGCTCTTGAAGAGGAAATGAACCAAGCCAGAGACAAAAATTAAGTAGAGACTCTTGGAATATTGACTTTAATTAAGGAACCTGCTTTCATTGTGAATTTGTTTATCTTTAATTTTCAGGGGTGTGCTGGAAATCGAAACGTAAAACGCAAGAATTTTAAAGAGTTGTTTTCTAATTAGATTTTTGTAATAATATAATTTTATGTTAAATATTATACACATATTTCTCTATTAAACAGAATTGTATAACAAATATTATAAACACTAGATTAAAAGTGTATTAAAAACAACTTCCAAATTCTTACATTTTACGTTTTCGATTTTCAGCATACCCCTGTTTGCTCGTCGAACGTTAAACTTTTTGAAAAAAAATTTCGAACAGAAAATTCGACACTTGGACAAGCTCATGATACAAATACCGCTCGCGACCTTTGGAATATTTAAAGAGCATCGTAATAAATTGATTAAATTTGAAGTGATATAGAAAACATCACACAGGAAGATAATATATCATTGGAATCAATGCAAGTTACAAAAAGAAAAAAAGAAAACTCTTTTAACAAAGATATTTATATAAAATCATTTTTATTTAAAAGCAATTTTCTGGATCTGACTGATGATATTCCTTCAGTTGATTATTGGAAGTTAAATGCATATACCCAGCTAGCATTTGGCTGACTATTTTTTGTAAAAATCATCCAAATGATTCTTTTCAGATCAGTTTTGATGATTAAAAACTGATTTATCACCTGGGTGATTAAAAAAGGATTCTTATATGATTCATTTATATGTTTAAATAATGATTTTTAAATATTTTGAATTTTTGTTTTTGCCAAATGAAAAAATATAAAAATAGAAACTTTCATGTCAGCCAAACAAATAAAAAGCTTGGCTAAAAAAGAAGCCAAAATATTATTGACTCTTTATAAACTTAAATGTGCGTGCAAATTGTTTATCATCTTTGCGAAAAACCAATTACTTTTGTTTGGTTCAAAAGCCATAATGATCCTCATTTTTCAGAGAAATATTAAAAAAAATAACAATTAAAAAATTAAAGTAATACATACATACATATAAACTATATAATTTACGATTAAAAAATGATACAGAAACGATTCAATAATGATTAGAAAAACTAACATTAAATTGATCAAAAAGGCATCAGAAAACTGTATCTCAAATGATTCTTTCAGGTGATTCATCGGTAGGGTACCATTTTCTCACAACGAGAGCATCATTTATGATTGAAAAATGAGCTCATATACGGGTATTTTGCCCTTGAAGCTGATTCGTAAATGATTAGATTATGATACAAAATGCTTGCTGGGTACATATGTATATTGTCCTGTTATCATATTCGAGTCATTTTTGACTTTGCAGTGCGATTAAAATACCAGAAATGTGCTCATTTTCTGATTATTAATGAAACTTTTGTCGGGAGAAAATGGTACCTACCCGCGACTCTTCTTGAAGAGTCATTTATGATTCGTTTTTTTATTAGTTTACAGACATTTTCAACTCTTTTTTTTAATAGTTTTTGTTATTGAATTTTAAATCAAGCACCTTTAAATCATGAGCGCGAGTCATTTTTGTGTCGATTTTTAAGCGTGCAAGTGATTAATCAGTTTTTAATCACCAAAAGTACCCAAAAAAGAGTCATACCGATGATTTTAGAAAAAACGATCTTCCAAATGCTAGCAGGGATATTTCTAGTATCGAATACCGATTCGGAAATCTTCCATTAGCTTAGGCTGCTAACAATTTCCTTAAATTCGAATTGGAAGGCGCTGATGAATTCATTATAAATACCAAAAATGTTTTGCAAATCGATTCTGATTCTATGAAAGCACTAGTTCTTACGAATTATGTTCAAAAAGATATCTAGCGAGAAACCACTAAACTATCCAAACATTTACAAGCTTTACAAGTGACAATTAGCCTTGCCTAGCATTTACACATGCCACTGCCAGTTCGAAAAACTCAATACACTCACACTTTTGTACTAATACACTCACATTTTTCGCCATGGCAGCTCCACCCTGCAAATAATAGGACTAGTCCAAACACGCGTGTAAAGAGTAGTCCACAAGGGACCAGGACTAGTCCAGAAGTAACCCAAACGTATGGAAAAAACCTGGTCTATTTAACATTACGATGTCCTAGGAGACGGCCATATAACCCACTTTTGGACCACTAAGGAGTAGTTTTAAAACAACTCCATGGTACACTCAAGAGGATTAGTTTTTAAGTCCTTTAAAAACGAAAGAATGTCGTTAAAAAACGAAGACATGTCGTCTCACTACAAACACTTTTTAACAATGACATGGTATTACATCGGACCAGTCCATGGAGTAGTCCATTTTATCAAAATGGATCAGGTGGTCCAATTTTATTTGCAGGGCAGTGGCAGCAAAAATTGCATACGAGTGGAAATTTGGCACTTGCATGCCACTAAATATCAAAACGATAAGCAATGTTACCCTGTTAAAAATTTAATTCACATTTACTGGATTGTTGTCAAATTGTTATTGAAGTTTTAACTTAATAAAGAATTATTATGATTAATTTTTTAAAAACGCGCATAAAAAAAAGCAAGTTTATTAATAATAGAGCATTAATATTGTTAAAATAATGCTAATATAAATAAATTAATAAATTTCCCCAAAAATGTGCAATTATGATTAACTCGGTAACTCTATTTGGTTTTCTGGTACTTTTTTTTTATTTGAGAAGTAAACAAATTTGCTCAAGATGACGCTTCTACGACATTTTCAAAATGAACTCGCAGTGGCATGTGGAATCACAAAAGTTAATGGCATGAGATTCGACTATTTCGAACAAATTTTCTTTGATAATATGTATACAACAGTGGCATGCCACTACTTGCATGTGCAAAGGCAGGGTAACTATTAGTTCTTTAATTTGCGAAAGAACTTTCTCAGTTATGCGTAGAAAAAAAAAAAAAAAATACGCAGTGCAATGTTTCAGGAACGATTTTCAAACTAAGCAATTTTTGGTATTGAAAATGAAATAGTCAAATACAAAATAGCTTTAGAAGAAGTATTAAACATAATTTGTAAAAGAAACAATAGAAACATAGCTTTCGAATAACCTTTTAAATAATAAATTGATTTAAATATAATTATTATTTATGTTTTACCCACTTTTTCACCAAGTTCAGTTATAATTAAGTATCAGATACAGCAGTCAAAACATATTGTTAACTGGAGGTTAAAGTAATAGTTAGTTTTAACTGAACTTGGTGAAATCAAGGGGTTAAACTCGAAAATACTAGTTACCTTTTATTTTGTCAATACTTTGTAACATACATTGCAGACAAAATTTTTGTGATATGTTTTTTTAATTCTGTTTAATAAAAAAATATTTTGTTTTAATAAAAAAAAGTAGCACTGCCCACCCCAGAATAACAGTCTAGCTACGCTTATGACGGTATTAAGCAGTATCGATATTAATTTAGGTATCGGTTGACAATATTGTTGCAGTTGAAAAGTAATTATTGTTAGTGCCGGTTCACACACGTCAAGTTTGACTCTTCAAGAGAATGCCATTTATTTTCCCCTCTCTCCTAAAAGTTCAAGGCTTGACGAGTCAAACTTGACGTGTGTGAACCAGCAGTTAAACGAAATTTCTTACTATAATTGGTTAGAGAAGCTTATGCTGGGAAAAATTTTCTCGCTTATGTATTTATATTTATTAAATTTCAGTCCCTTATCAGTTGAAAATCAACACCTTTTTTTTTTAAATTGTACATACATAAATTCATACATAACTTAAAAATAGAGCTAAACAATAGAAAAATGTTTGAAAATATACACCCAAAAATCGAAATATATACATACATAATTATACATAATTAAATTGTTAAAAAAAAAAAAAAAATAGTTTATTGAAGGTTAAAATAAATGAAGATTTCAATTAACAATTAAATTTAATAAATCAATTTTTTGATTGCTTGATTAAATATATAAACACAAAAACAATTACATAAAAGCCCTGTCCCTTTAATTGTACAGATCACCGAACAAAATCCAGTCTTTTATAGAAAACCAATTTAATATTATTAAAAAAAAAGTTACTAATAGTATATTAACACCAAAACAGCGAAATTCAAATAAATACAATATGTATGTATATTAACCAATGAATTTGCATCATGTGGGGTGTACATATGTATATATCGTCACCTAAAATCCAAAATGCCGTAAGCGACAAAAAATTATAAATCGACTTCTTGATTGATTATACATATAATTAACCAAAAGCCTTTTGGGTTTTTGGTGACGATATATATTTTTTGGTATATTAAAAAAAAACGAATTGCAAAATAAGAAATAATAGAAACAAAAATAATCGAATAGTTTAATAAATAAATATTAGTATAAAATTGAATTCAATTATTTTCTTACTAAATGTGTTACGAAAAAAAACAAATAAATAAAACAATAAAATCGATTGAAAACATAATAAACAGAAGTTTTAATAAGACCGAAAAAAGGTCCTTAATTAAGTAAAAGTTCAAAAAGTATTAAGTCCTTACACTGCAGTTACACGCTCAAGTTTTTCTTGATAGTCTTTAACATATACTGTCTGTCAAAATTTCCAAATATTGAAAGCTGTCATAGTCATTTGTAATATTAAATGTTCAAAATTTTGCACACATATGAGTAATGATATAGGGAAAAAAAATCCATAAAACACTCAATTTTGATATTTTTGCAGATAGGTTATTAGGTCTTTAAGATGACGATATGTATATAGTATTTTACCTTCGGTGAAGGGTATACAAAAAATTAATACATTTTTCTAATGTCACAGTTTTTTAGCGCAGAATACCTAAGTTGTCAAACGGAGAAAATTTCGAAACGAATCGAAACGCAGAATAAGGACGAATGTTAACTTAAAAATGGGTTTGGAAAACCGGGTTTAACGTACACTTAAAGTTCATAATATTTTATTTTTGTTTTATTTTTTTGCATAAGGCGGTAACCGTTTAGCGATATATTAAATCCTGTACAGTTGAAAACAAAGTTTTATAATGCCAGCACGCCACCTCTCAAAACTCGTTACTCATACGTATATGTTGGCAACACGTATACGTTGCGGTCGGTTTTAATTGTTGGTAGTTTATAATGCTGGGTACACACTATGCAACGCGTTTACGCAATCTAGTGAATTAAATTAATTTTCAGTCATTCTAGATTGCATCAACATCAAAACGCTTTGATATTTTGAGGTTGCATTGAAACAGATTGCATGTAGATTGCACTGTGTGTACCCAGCATAAAAATACGTAAACGTGTTGAAATGTGTTAGAAAAAGGAAACAGAAAATTTGTCAAAATTTATTTGATATATAAATTTTAGCTTTTCCTATTTGAGCGTTTTGAATAAAAAACATCGTGAACGTCGATGGAATGTTCACTTTAAGCCCTTATGACATTGAATTTTTTATTCATTAATTGATATAGAATTGATAGAAAGAAACAGTAAATGCTAGAAAGAGCAAACTATAAAAAATGTAAACAACATTTTTTAGTTTTTTTTCTCTTGTTATGGTTTTGTTTCAGGGATGGCGTTGAGAATTTTTAAAATTGTATCAATAACTTTTAAAAATTTTACTTTTTTACCCTAATTGTACTAAAAGATTTTTTTAGTTGAAATTAATATTATTTATGTTCTTAAACAACACCACAAAAATGTATTATAAATCTTTGTTTAAAAAGTATCAACAAGAAAGTTAAACTGAAACAACTCAGCCATCCCTGTTCTGTTCATTTTCTTTAATGTTGCCAACTTTTTGTTTATGAGAAACATAAAACAAAAAGCGGTAAATCGCTCAATTCGCCCATAAACCGCTGATTTAGCAACACTTTTAATATTTCAAGCTTGAAATGTCAATTTTAAGTTGAACAATTTTACATTTTTTTTTTTGACATAACTTCATTTTTTATCGATAACTTTAGTAAAATTTTTTACAGTTTACCATTTATCTTAATACAGCTGAACCCTTCGCACTTGGTAAATTTTTCTATTACTTTATATTTGCACTGTTCACCAAAACTTGAACAATGCATTAAAAATGTAGTGTCATAAGGGCTTTACCAATGAACACAAAATTCTTTAACGTCACGTTAACGTAAGATTACCTATTTATATATAAGCTTGGTGAGGAAAAAAGAACAGCTCATCTCCAAATTACACGCTTACGTAAGAATAAAATGGTAAAATCGTTAGTTTTTTAACGTATGTACATTAGAGATATAACTTTTTAACAATTTTTTAGAATATCAAAATTTGCATAGCACAGTCCGATAGAGAATAAACAACTATAGGGGAACATATATTTATTTTTTCGCTAAGGTTAAAAAAGTTCACGCACCAACCGCGATGAAGTTTTGAACATTTTTAATTTTCTATTTGATTAAGAAAAATTAATAATATGTTTATTTAAAACAAAAAAAAGCTAAAGTATGAAATTTCATTAATATTTAGAGATGGTAAGAGATTTTTCCGCAAATTAAAACGTATCTTTAATCTTTTTTAACAAAAAAATATTAAAAAAAAAATAAAAAACACCGTATAAAATTATGAATATTCAATATTGCATTGGTTTAGAAAAACCAATTGGTGCGTGAAGTTTTTTGAGAAAAATTACAAAAGATTATGATTTTCGTAGTTACTAGGACATGGTTGACCTCATGGTACTATGCCAAAAAATTGGTAATACTCCTAATGTACATATTTTACCTATAGCTTTGAAACATTTTTTTTTTTTTTTTTTTTTGGGAAAACGTGAAACAGTTCTAAAATAATTACAAAATCATGGAATCGCGTTTCTTGTGCTAGACTAAAGATTAAGTATTTTTTCCCCCCAAAAATTAAGGTATGTGTACAGTTAGCAAATATTTAACAAAAAAAAACATCAGAAAACGTGACCACTAATATGATCCACCATTAACTTTCTTTTATAACGATTTTTGTTGATTGATATTTCCAAAAAAGTAAAATGTAGTAAAATATAATTCAAAAAACTGTTGAATGCTGTTTGATCTAGCAAACGTTATGTTAAATGAAACAAATATGAAATAAAGGGTGGTTAAATTTCAAGGGCCGATGTTGATTTTGAATAAAACACAAACTATTTAGGAAATTATTGTAATTTTATTTTATTATGATATATTGGTATTACTCAATTATGTATGGAACAAAATATCGGCCAAATGGGCGCCGCGACCACGGCGGCACACCTCCATCCGATGGTCCAAATTTTCGATGACCCTGAGGCATAATGGAGGTTCTATGCCGTTAATGTGCCGAATTATCTCATCCTTTAGCTCTTGAATTGTTGCTGGCTTATCAACGTACACCTTTTCTTTCAAATAACCCCAAAGAAAAAAGTTCAACGGTGTCAAATCACATGATCTTGGCGGCCAATTGACATCGCCATTACGTGAGATAACACGGCCATTGAATTTGTTGCGCAAAAGAGCCATTGTTTCGTTAGCTGTGTGGCAAGTGGCACCGTCTTGCTGAAACCACATATCGTCCACATCCATATCTTCCAATTCGGGCCATAAAAAGTTCGTTATCATCTCACGATAGCGAACACCATTCACAGTAACTGCCTGACCGGCCTCATTCTGGAAAAAATACGGCCCGATGATGCCGCCAGCCCATAAACCGCACCAAACAGTCACCCTTTGTGGGTGCATTGGTTTTTCGACAATCACTCTTGGATTATCATTCGCCCAAATGCGGGAATTCTGCTTATTGACGAATCCACTAAGGTAAAAATGTGCCTCATCACTGAAGATGATTTTCTTCGAAAATTGATCATTCATTTTCATCATAAGTCCGAATAACTTTTACGCGTTGCTCGATTGTGTATTTTTCCATGGTTCAAATTGAGTAAGTCTGAAATCAAGAAATGTCAATTGAAATGCAGAAAAAAACTTGGCGTTTAGGTGTGGTTCACATTCAACATCGGCCCTTACAATTTAACCACCCTTTAGTAGTTATTCGTTAGATGGCAAGAGTTTAAACATTTTATGTTTGAATCTTGTAGCCCCAATTCTTCATACATAAATATTGTTGATCCTGAACCATACAAGTAAGCCCGAATCATTGTTTTTAAACGATTGTTGATGGGGGAATTTAATAAACGGTCTTCCAATAGGGACTTTCCAATTTTAGCAGTTGATGGCGGTTATATTGTGAAGCTTCGTCTGTCGATTTTGTTTGCAACGCATCTATCGCATAAAACGAGACCCTAGTGTATATTATAAAAAGAAAACGGTTTTTTATCTCTACTGAAAATTTATAAATTTTAAGTTAACCGTTTTATAGGAACCAGTGCTCGTATGTATGTATGGATTAAACATCACATTTTTGGTTTGATTCCCACTAAAGAATCTGGTCTGCTTCACTATAACACGCTTAGGGTCCACGTCAGCTTAGTTCCGTAAATTTAATTAGAACATAATTTGTATTTGCAATGTACAAAAAAGAAATTAAAAAAGAAATAAGGAGAGCTTATCTCCACGTTCTTTTTTACATAAAATTTATTTTAATTTTTTATTTAAAATTAACGTAAAAATAATTATACATATTTACAAAAATTAATTTAATTAAACCTTCATACCATTGGTCTCATACAAAAATAGGACCTTACTCACATAACTGCAACTTTACAGGAGGGGTACAATCACCGCATACGATATCAAGAAAAATTGATCGAAATTATTTATTTTGGTATCATGAAACTCGATATCGATTGAATTTGTAATAATAGCATTCGAAATCGAATAACTCGACATTACATTTATCGAGTTTTCATTCGATACATCAGTGTCTATCGTGTGCAAAAAATTTTGATAGGTTATTCGATACGATAGTATTGAATGCGGTGATTAAACCCCTGAATGTTTAAAAATGTAAAATTGCTTGTTATATTTGATTGCATTAATTTTTTGTGACGAGGTGTACTTGTGTAAAATGTATTGGATTCACTAAAAAACTCAATTTCGAAAAAATGAAGTAAGTGCTTTTCTACATTTGACCAACGATATGTTCATATGTAGGTATTAAGTACTAAAATGTCTTTGGAATAATTTTCTCAATACTTGGATTTTTAAGCATATGACAGTTTTCGTCTTGCTCATTGGAATTATCACTGGTCTTATTGCTTTGTGGCATTGTAGCTGAGTTATTCCACTTTTGTATATCAGCAGTTCCATAGATTTGAAAAACAAAATATGTTAATATTGTGATTACTGATGATAATCCAAAAACAATCCTCCATTGTTTAATGTCATCCTAAATAAAAAAAAAGAAGTACAACAACGCATGTAGTTATTTTGTTAATAGACTTATAAATTAAATTCAAAGCAAATTTTCTATATTTACCCCATCTTGTAAGATTATGCCAGAAATTAAAGGTGATAGAAATGATGCTGACATATGTATGGTTTGGCAAAAAGCCAAGACCGGTCCAGCCAAATTCGGTGCAATATCCACAATACTCGCCATTGCTCCGGCATAGGATGCCGTTATAAACGTAACAGCTATAAACCAAAGAACTAAAAGAACGACAATATTTTCTATGTAGCCAATCGCAAATATCAGCAAACTCGGTATAATTTGTGATAAAGCGGTAAAAACTTTTCGTACATTCGTAAGAGACATCCAATTTTTTAGAACCATTTTGTCTGCTATGGCGCAGAAGACCACCGAGGCAATATAGGAGCATATAAATGGCATTCCTGAAAGAAATCCATTCTCTTTGTATTGAAACTTTAAAATGTTTTGCATAAATTTTGGTCCATATATAATGAAAACATAATGTATCCATATTCGGCCGAACGTTGTTATAGCAATGGACCAGGCCGGAACAGAGGTGACTATTGATTTCCAGGGAACTTTCATACCTAGAGATTCTTTTACTTCACTGCTAATGTTATTTTCAATATAATCCAGTTCTTTCTCTGATATTCTGGGATGTTCTTGTGGAGTATTAAATGCTAAAAGGTACCAACAAATACACCACATCATGCCTAGTGTTCCTGTGGTATAAAAAACATAGGGCCAACCATAAGTTTCTATTATAAATCCACACAATGTATATGTCAGACCAATGCCTATGCTAAATCCTTGAAAACTCGACATAAAACGCGATCGTTCAACAAGCGGTATCCAGAAGCCAACAACAGCATACATGGCTGGCCATGTAAGGCCCGATGCAAAGCCTTGTACAGATCTTAAAACTATAATAAGCCCGTAGTGCCAGTCGGCACATACTGGAATACACAAACTACACAATGCTGTGGCAAATTGTGACCAACCGAAGACATGTTTTGTGCCGAAATATTGCGTTGCAATTCCTCCAACCACTTGCGATAACACATAACACCAAAAAAACGAACTCAGAATTATGGACTGTATGGTGGAGGACCAATCATAGTGACCACAAAATTTTAAGTTTTTAAAACTACACGTTTCACTAATATTATTGGAATAGTAATGTGTTGTTATATTTCCATTCGCTGAACTAGACAAGTTGTTCAATGATATGTCGTTTTCTTTATGCAGCTGGAATGTTTTATTGGACGGAGTTGTCATTACGACAATAGCAAAATTCATATCGTTACGCATCATGAACGATACTAAGAATCCCGACCATGATAAAAAATATAAAACTAATCGTGCAGGTACTTTTTCTAAAAATATAAGAAATAAAATGGCATTAAATATTAAAAAAATAATGGCACAATATTATGGAAATATAATTCCAGCTAATTCCTTAGTTGAATTCTTTTAAAAGTAAAGTAAGTTTTTTCGATTTTAATGCTATTTCTTCTGATGTCTGCGGCCTAAGTTATAAAAATAAAGTTTATAAAAGGTTTATGAAACGAATTTTCTATGGAAATTTAGAAAAGTTGGATATCATTAAATTTCTCCATACAAACGGCATTTGTATTCGAAACATGTTGTGCGTTCTGATTTTAGTGTTGGTTTTGTTCATTTGCATATACCGAATTTTAAATAAGAGCGTTTTTCGCTTATCTATATATATAAAATAAGATGTGTGTATGTATATATGTATGTATGTATGTATGTATGTATGTATGTATGTATGTATGTATGTAGGTATGTATGTAACGTATGGACTCCAAAACGGCTGGGCCGATTTTGATGAAATTTTCAGGGAATCTTTAGAATATTCAGGCGGGTGACACTGTGAAGTCTGATTTTTGATTTTCGGTCTGCGGGCGGAAGGGCGTGGCAAAATCCAATTTTCATATTGCACCACCAATGACATCTATATAATTGTGACGATTTTTTCTTTAAAATGATCACCATGGTCCAACCTAGATTTATACGAAAAGAAACTTTTGTCCCGCCCACTTTTTTCGAATAACCTCAAATCAGAAAACGGCTCCATCGACTTGACAAATCCATTTTAAGTTTTGATCGAAAGAAAAATTTACCACACCTACTTTTACGCCCACTTTTTCTATTAAGCGCATAACTTGAGAACGGCTTGACCGATTTGGATGATTTTTTTCTTTAAAATAATTGCCATGGTCCAACTTAGGTTTTTAGGGAAAGAAAATTTTGACCCACCCACTTTTTTCGATTTACCTAAAATCAAAAAACGGCTCCATCGATTTGACTAATTTTTCTTTTAAATGTTTGTATTAATCCATTTTACGTTTTCATCGAAAGAAAAATGTATCACGCCTACTTTTACGCTCACTTTTTCTATTAAGCGCATAACTTGAGAACGGCTTGACCGTATGTATGTATGTATGTATGTATGTATGTATGTATGTATGTATGTAACGTATGGACTCCAAAACGGCTGGGCCGATTTTGATGAAATTTTCAGGGAATCTTTAGAATATTCAGGCGGGTGACACTGTGAAGTCTGATTTTTGATTTTCGGTCTGCGGGCGGAAGGGCGTGGCAAAATCCAATTTTCATATTGCACCACCAATGACATCTATATAATTGTGACGATTTTTTCTTTAAAATGATCACCATGGTCCAACCTAGATTTATACGAAAAGAAACTTTTGTCCCGCCCACTTTTTTCGAATAACCTCAAATCAGAAAACGGCTCCATCGACTTGACAAATCCATTTTAAGTTTTGATCGAAAGAAAAATTTACCACACCTACTTTAACGCCCACTTTTTCTATTAAGCGCATAACTTGAGAACGGCTTGACCGATTTGGATGATTTTTTTCTTTAAAATAATTGCCATGGTCCAACTTAGGTTTTTAGGGAAAGAAAATTTTGACCCACCCACTTTTTTCGATTTACCTAAAATCAAAAAACGGCTCCATCGATTTGACTAATTTTTCTTTTAAATGTTTGTATTAATCCATTTTACGTTTTCATCGAAAGAAAAATGTATCACGCCTACTTTTACGCTCACTTTTTCTATTAAGCGCATAACTTGAGAACGGCTTGACCGTATGTATGTATGTATGTATGTATGTATGTATGTATGTATGTATGTAACGTATGGACTCCAAAACGGCTGGGCCGATTTTGATGAAATTTTCAGGGAATCTTTAGAATATTCAGGCGGGTGACACTGTGAAGTCTGATTTTTGATTTTCGGCCTGCGGGCGTAAGGGCGTGGCAAAATCCAATTTTCATATTGCACCACCAATGACATCTATATATGTAATTGTGACGATTTTTTCTTTAAAATGATCACCATGGTCCAACCTAGATTTATACGAAAAGAAACTTTTGTCCCGCCCACTTTTTTCGAATAACCTCAAATCAGAAAACGGCTCCATCGACTTGACAAATCCATTTTAAGTTTTGATCGAAAGAAAAATTTACCACACCTACTTTTACGCCCACTTTTTCTATTAAGCGCATAACTTGAGAACGGCTTGACCGATTTGGATGATTTTTTCTTTAAAATTATTGCCATGGTCCAACTTAGGTTTTTACGGAAAAAAATTTTGCACCGCCCATTTTTTTCGATTAAGCTTAAATCAGAAAACGGCTCCATCGATTTGACAAATTTTCTTTCAAATGTTCGTATCTTTTTAACGGATTTTAAAAATCGGACGCAAACATTTTTCCTAATTTGGACAGGACAACGTCTGTCGGGTCAGCTAGTTTATTTATAAAAATATCGCCACCTTAATTGCAAACGGACTCAACTATAGAGGTTTGCCACCGAAGCCGTGGTGAGATCCTTCTATAATAATACAAAAACATAAAAAGATGAAATGTTGATTTTGCAACGGAGGTTGGTCTCTCGCTAAACCGATCCACTAAAGCCTAGTACTCTGTTCAAATTTGTGAAAAATGTTGAGCAACATTTATTATTTCATACGAAAATTTTGACATGTATCGATGTTACCTATCATGCGAGTTTGTACAATTTGCCGATTTTATTCCTGCAAAGTATGCGATATTGTTTTGCGTATGTAAACAAACCCCACATGTATTTTACTAAAAATAATTTTTTTTAATAAAAAATTTAATAAAAAAGAAAGTAAATATGGATAAAAAACTGTTACCGGTTGTGTTATATTAATTTTGTAAAAAAAATGTTGCCAGAAACATTTCGGAACTTTTTCACAAAATGAAGAGAGTACCACTCTATCAACATTATTTCATAGATATTCCGCACAAGTTTTTTTCATATGCGTTTTGACAGCATTTCACGTGAGATGTTGAACAGAGAACCAGGCTTAAGACGGGATTTTTGGAAATGCGAATGTTAAGGGGGTAAAAAACGTGCAAATTCGCTAACTTGATATGTAAATTCGGGCCTTTTGGGGAGTAAGCTAAACCTATATTTTCGAACTTTTTTGTCACCCGATCTAGCTTTAAAACCAATAAACATAGCAATAAAAAATTATATTACGTTCGTAACTAATCTAAAAAATACAAATTTTAATTTGGTACTTTTTCTTATTTCGAACGATTTTGTTCAAAGTTTTGTATATAAGATGAAAAATGTTGGTGCCTTTTTGTTAAAACCTAGAAACATCAAGTTTTGCATACATACATATATGTATGTAAATGTCTCCACGAAAGAAAGGGAGACGCTAACGAAGTAATGTGTTAAATCTATTATATATCTACTATATTATAACTACTATTATAAAAAAATATTATTTTTGGTGTATATCCCTTATTTTAAAATATTTAAGTTATCGGGCATGTTCTGACGATCGGTAACGCTTAACATTTGTGATTCTAACTTGAAATCACAAAATAGGTTTTATGTAAATCACAAGAAGTTTGGGGACTTAGAATAGCAAAAGTATGTTCAAATAAATAGAATATTTTTTAGAAATTATGGAAGATCGCAATAAAAATACACAAGTTTCAGAACACCATTAAATTAACCTGGGGCCTAATTCTGGCAGTCGTGATCGAGTAATTTCTCGATTTGAAAGCAATTTTATTTCAGTCGATACTGAACGAATCGAAATAATTTTTTCAGTATTGAGAAACAAAAACTAATGCTTTATAATACTGAAAAAATAAATCCGATTCGTTCAGTATTGACTGAAATAATAAGATACTAAATTGCTTTCGAATCGAGAAAGTACTCGATCACGACTGCCAGAATCAGGCCCCTGACGTTTTGCAATTTTAAATTGTGCGATTGTCAGAACAAAGGCATATGTTTTCGTTCAATAAGCTGAAATATGGAAGAAAAGTATTTATAAATGCATACATACATATATACATATCGTCGCAGGAATTATTGAACGCTGTAACTGACAAAAAATCGAAAATACGTTTTTTTGCATCATTTTTATCAGAAAAAAATACTGCGTCAATTGATTCCGGTCCCATATTTGTATGATGAAAAAAAATTCACTTACGCAAAAAAAAAATAAAAGCTGTAAGCCGCAGAATCACCGGGAATAATAGACTTGGGAGGGAATGTTTAGAGCCAATATATAAAGCGATAGTTGGATAGTTTGTATGATATGAACTTTTTTTCTACTTTCTTTCATACAGGTTTATTGGCTCTGGTGAATATTTAATGTTTTGTCAGTTACAGCTTTCTTTAATTCCTGCGACGATATGTACATAAATCACAAAAATCTACTTTTTATTTAAGGAATATTTCTAAATGTTACTTTTGACTCAAATAACGTAATCTTTTATTCTTCCCCTGGAAACAACGGTATGTATGTATTTCAAATCTGCAACAGCAACATTGTTTATGTCTGTGAATCTATTGTTATACCCTCCACCACTAGTGGTAAATGAGGGTATACTAAGTTTGCCATTCCGTGTGAAACTTTTTTAATTTTCATCTAAGAACCTATAAAGTATATACCTATATTCTGGCTCCTTGAATAACTCTGAGTCGATTTATTCATGTCCATCTGTCTGTCCGTCTGTTGAAAACATGCTGACTTTCAAAAACTCAAAAGAAAAGAACAAACTTGATGTTAGACTGTTTTTAGTTGTCTTAAGCAGTTTAGGATTGAAACCCAATAAAATCGTTTCAGTAGGATCAGAGCTATGAATTAAAATGTGGAATCGCCACCCTAAAACAATAATAAATTTGTTACAAAAACTAACATCAATGGTGGAATAATGCACGGAATGAAATAAGATTTTGCACAAATTTGTTTTATACGACTGGAAATCATTCACAGTTAAATAATAAATTTTGTACGTCAAAGTTTTATATAACTAGAAATCAAGCGAATAAATTTCGTGATGATCGGTCCACTAATTATCCTGTGCCCCATATAGACCTTACTCTCGACAGTTTAGTACGTCTAAAACCGTAATAAATAACGCTATTATAATAACATTTGATTGATAACATTACAGTTCTATAGGACTAGAAATCATACTAATAAATTTCGTGATGATCCGTCACTCTGGAAAATTAATTAAAAACGGCTATTTAATTATAATACACTTTATAATAATATAATATATTTATACATATGTATATACATAACATTTACTGTCAGCAAATTTATCTGTAATCAATTGGCGTTAAGTGGCTTCAAGATTATTAAATAAATAAATAAAACCGTAACAGATATAGATATTGCGGTAAAATTGGTTCCAACTTAGCTTCCAACTTAGAAAAAAAATTGTACAATTTTGTGATATACGGTCCATAATTTACCTTAAATACCCTATTAAGCAGCCTCCCGAAATTCACTTTAAACGCTAAAACTAGTTTCACTACTGTACTAAAATTTATTCTAATTTATGTTTTTTAATACCGGAATTCACGCTACAAAATTTTGGGACGATTGGTCCATAATTTACAATGGGTCCAATATAAACTCCTCTTCTAAAAATTATTATAGTTTAGCTAAAACTGTTACGAATCATAATATTTAACCCAAGCTAGTTTAAATTACTAAAAAGAAATCATTAAACTTTCTGATTGTCGGTCAGTAGTTTAATATTGGTCTAAACCGCAACCAATTTTAATGCTGACGTCAGTTATTATTAAGATTAATTAATAATATAAAGATATCATGTAGAGCCCGCTGCTGAACTATTCAGACTTTCCGTGGAGGGTATCAAAGATTCGGCACAGCCGAATATAGAACTCTGACTTGTTTTTATTACAAACTTTTCTTTAGCTTCACTTCGGAAAATCAAATCTTGTAACGTTAATTTAACCGCCTTATACTCAATGCAAATGGATGAAACTTTGCAGGCATACATATTCCCGATGACCATATACGAATACATGGGCGTAGCCAGGATAAAATCTAGGGGGGGGGGCATAATTTTTTTTTTTTTTTGGTAAAATGCTTTTTTGACCGCCTTTTACTCAATGCAAATGGATGAAACTTTGCAGGCATACATATTCCCGATGACAGTACACGAATACATGGGCGTAGCCAGGATAAACTCTAGGAAGGGCGAGCAAAATTTTTTTTAAATGTTCTTTTTTAAGAAAAGCGTTTTAAAAAAAATATTTTTTAAAATTATCTTATTTATTTAACTTCTTTATATACATACTTAGTAACAACGCATAAACTTATTCGGATAAACTGTTTTATTTACTGAGATCTAAAGATTTTTCTTTATTTTCTGAAGTTAGTTAAAATTTGCTGGAGGTTTTGGAGAATGTGGAGAAATTGATTTAAAATCGAGATAAATAACTTTGTCATTTTTACCTCAATGAACTTTGGTCATGCAGAAATAGCAATCAATCATAAGATTAATTTGAGCTCTCTTTTCAACTGGCTCACTGAATGACAAACACTTCTCCATGCCCTTACCAAGTTGAGTTAATTTAAAAAACACGTAGCATAAAATACGTTCGGAGTCTATATCTGGCTTAGAACCAAAAATTAAATTTATAAGATTCCAAAAAGTTTTGGCTAACTTTCTTCGGACACTTTTTTATAAACGTTTATACGCCACAAACAAGCCAAAAGGTATTCAGGGAAAATTTAAATATCATTTAAAGTTACAAACGTTATTAAAATAACGAAAGCGGGACAATGGCTTACTTTATAAGCGCTGAAATGCAACCATGCCTTGAGTTCCTTTTTGCATGGTAACCGTATTCACTGCACATAACATGAAGTCATCCAGTATATCCAATAAGTGAAAGCATACTACTTTAAACCGCAATAATGCATATACATTTTTCTTATTTTATTTTTATGCAAATTCGAATTCCGATGTTTTCACTAATTATGTCGTTATTTTTAATTGTACATATGTCCGATGATAACAATTTTTCCTTTAGTAAGTTTGGAACAAAATATTATTAAGGATACAGGTTAAATTGCCTTACTGAAGCCACGTAATTAACACTGTGAATTTCGTAAAAACATAAAATAATCACATTTTTTCAAGTTCAAAGTCCTGTAGCCCAGTAAACTTTTTATCTGATCGATACAGTATAGATATGGGCTAAAAGAGAAAAGATATATTTATGCAGAAGTTAAAAGTCTTGTACAATTCAGATGAACAGTTCTCGAGATTTTTCGAAATAGCAAAAACAACAGCAGAAAAACACTTTTTTCGCGAATATCTCGAAAATCCTTTTAAAGAGAAATTATTGATAAAATAACAAATAAAATTTTGTTTAAAAAGAATCTACTTTTTTAAGGTTTATTTTTTTTATGACATAGTGTTATAAATATAAGTGTGATTGCAAATAGCAAAAGTAAGCAAATAGTTCGCAAATACCAAACCGAACATTCGTCGCCCCTTAACATATATGTACGTACATGGATGGCTTGGCACTTCTTGAAGACAGCCTGGTTGTTCTGTCTTTCTGTTCTGTTTCTGCTATTGTATATGAAAAATTTTAATTTCAAAAAAAATTTAAAAATATGCTCAGTGACTTTTGCAGAAGAAGCTCTTAAAGTTGGCTGTAGGAAAAATCGCCCAAAGAAAAATGGCCCAAAAAAATAAATGAAAAATAGCCCAAAAAAATTCCATGTAAAACTGGGCCTGAATTCATATGAAAAATGACCCAAAATTTTTGGGCTATTTTTCGTTATTATTGGGTGATTTTTCGTTTTTTAAATTTGGTGAATTTTCATATTATATGAAAAATAGCCCTTTTTTCTGGCCATTTTTTATTTTTAAAATTTCGTCAAAATCTTACATACTATTTGTCTAACTCATTCAAAATCATTATACGTCGAATTCCGAAATGTTATTTATAAAAATAACGGGACATATTGCAAAAAGGTGGCATGTCATAACGTCCAGTGTCATAGTGTCCGTGGACAAACTCGAAAGCACATCCGGCCTTTGGGATTTCTCATCTTTGATAAAACAAGTACCGGCTTCGCTAACTAAAGCTTCTGTGCATAGCCGGCCTTCGGCCGGGGGCAAGGATTTTCTCCTCTATGGTAAAACAAATACTGGCTTCGCTAACTGAAGCTTATCTGCGAAGTCGGTCTTCGTTCGGAAACAAGGCAGATTTTAGAAGCTTTACTTAGCGAAACCGGTACTTGTTATGCCGAAGGCCGGCTATGCAGAGAAGCTTTAGTTAGCGAAGCCGGTTTTTGTTATACTATAGAGTAGGAAATTCTTGCGCCCGGCCAAAGGCCGGCTTTGCCGAGGCGCTTTAGCAAGCGCTGCCGGTATTTGTTACACCATAGGGGAGAAAATCCTTGCGCCCAAAAGTGTTTTCGTTATATGTTTAATATATGCACCCAGAGAAAAAACAACAAAACTATTTTTAAAAAAATGTTGACCATATAATGTTTAATTGAACCAAATCATTGTCACCGACAACCATATTATGGTAAAATAAGTTTCTTTAAAAATAGTTTTGTTGGTTGTGACCATAAGAAAACATGTTTTTCTCTGCGTGTATGTAGATATTTTTTTGTATTTAACATATTTAGTAATTATGGACCTTATGACATTTTTAAAAATGACATAATGTCAATTTGCAAGACGGACGTTATGACGTTTTCAAAAGTGTCACAGTGTCCATGGACATTACGACACTAGACTTTATGACATGCTACCTTGCAAAAAGCTATATTCTGTTTTGAGTAATTGATAATAACTATTCAGTGGTTAATTAATATTTAACTATTGAATAGTGCACAAAGTTTGGCGGAGGGCTCAAATAAGTATAACTGTTCATACTACCGCGCAGCTGTTGAAGATACAATGCAATTTTTTACATAGAACTTACATTTGTATGCTACTAAATTTATATGAATAATAAACACTGTTTTGCAAATTGTGTAATTTAAAATTTTTTTTTTTTTTTTTTGGGAAGAAATTCTTTTTTTCTTTTTGGGTCATTTTTCATTTTTATTTTGGGCCCTTTTTCGTTTCTTTTGTGCAAAATTTCATATTTTTAGGGTCATTTTTCATGTTTTTTTGGGCGATTCTTCATTTGGGCGATTTTTCATTTCTTTTTTGTCCATTTTTCTTTGGGCGATTTTTCCTACAGCCAAAAAAATCGTTTTTTTTTTTCTTTTTGGGTCATTTTTCATTTTTATTTTGGGCCCTTTTTCGTTTCTTTTGGGCAAAATTTCATATTTAACTTTTTGGGTCATTTTTCATGTTCTTTTGGGCGATTCTTCATTTGGGCGATTTTTCATTTTTTTTTTTTTGCCATTTTTCTTTGTTTTTGGGTAATTTTTAATTTTTATTTTGGGCCCTTTTTCGTTTCTTTTGGGCAATATTTCATATTTATTATAACTTTTTGGGTCATTTTTCATGTTCTTTTGGGCGATTCTTCATTTGGGCGATTTTTTATTATTTTTATTTTTTTTTTTTGCCATTTTTCTTTGTGAGATTTTTTCCTACAGCCCTTAAAGTTAACGGGCCATACAACATTAATTGTAATTTAGTTTTTGTATATAACTTTGGATTGGATAAGCAGATCAACACTAAACTTTTACAGTGTTTAAGTTGAAAAATACTCAAATCGAAAACGTTAAAATATTAAAAACATAAGTCGACTTAAGGCTAGTTTACACTATCTCACAAGTCTTACGTATTCCATAATACTTTGTGAGATAAAAATCTAATGAGTTTTGTTGCGACTGTCAACAAATCCAATTTAAGATTACAGTTTGTGTTCCCACCATCACACAAAGTAAAAAAAAATCACACATGATATAAAATGCAATCCTGATCCAATGAAAAGTATTATTGTTTAGAAATTTTTCAAAACGTTGAAGTCGTATGGGATGTCAAACTTTTTTTCATAATACTTGTCATTTTTATCACACATGCAATCACACTATCAGTTTTTTACATATTACTTGAGTTTTTGACATGTGTTAATACAAAGTACAGTAGTGTAAACTAGCCTTAAGCATGTTTCAAAATTGAGCTGTCGATTTAGTCACTTTTTAGATTGATATTGGATAAGTTGCTGAAAAAAAATCTTTTTTAGCCACTATTTTAGTCGTTTTTATATAAAATGAAGCCGATTTTGGCCATAAAGAGTTGGCAGCACTAAATCACATGCACAGTAGTTCGTTTAAGATTAAAAATATGCATATAAGCAGAATTATTTATTTATATTTACCATTTAAAGTTTGGCAAATATTCCTTCTTTTTTTGTAGCTTTCTAAATTTAAACTGGCGTCAGTATATTTTACTTCCGAAAACATTTTTTTCAACTATTTATGCGAGTTATACATTCTTGTGAAGATCAGATGATACTAAAATGGAATTCGTTTTAATAAATAACGTTTGTTTAATTTCTCTATGATTGCTTAAACTACTTACTGTTTTCTGTTTTATTGTTTATGCATGCATACAATATACTTTAACTCGAAAACATTTTAACAATTAAATCTACTTGAAATGTGTCTTCCATATTTCCAACAATTCCGATACTACTTTTTTATTATTATTATTTAACAATAACACAAATAAAAGTGCTGAATATGGCTTGCCGAATCTTTTATACCCTTCACTAAAGTATTAAAAAGCAATTTTTTTGAAGATCAAAGAAATTTAATGTGGAAATTATTCTTTTTTTTATATGTAGTTCATTTTATTATTTAAACATTTTCGAGTACACTCATAAAATTATTACAGTTACTGATTCTGGGTTATTAAATTCGTTTTCCGTACTGTTAAAAAAATTGAATAAAAATATAGTTATTTTATGAATAATTTTTATTTTTTAACATTTATGTTTGTTATTCAAAAAATAATGTTTTTCCGTATTTATTTTGTTATGTAGTTTGATTTTTGTCGGTTAAAATATATTTTTTTGAAGTAAAAACTATTCAATTTTAAGGAATATGATGTTCAATAAATAAAAAACTTAGAAATTAATGAAAAAATCATTTGTTTTAAATGAAATGTAAATGATCCGTTTTTTAAATGAATTTTCGTTTGAATTTAACTACATAATATTTTGAGTGTATGCCTGTTTGAGTCAAATTTAATTTTAAAGCTTTTTTTAACAGTCCCTCAATATTTCACTTAGTTTTTACTTAAGCCAACCGTTAGTCAATATTGAAGCAACATGTCTGAATGCCTACATATCTGAAGCTTCAATATTTCCCCAGGTTGGCTTAAGCAAAAACCGTTATCCGTATTTCTTACTTACAATATTCTTTTAAGCTTATTTAAAGTTTAAGTGTAGGAAGAAAGTCCATAAATTATATAGCGACTTAAAAAAAATTACTTTGTGGGTAAACTATTGAGGCAATTTCATAAGTATTATATTGCTCATATCTGACCCATTTATAAATCAATCTAGATGAATTGCAATCAAATTTTTTAAAACTATTTGCGAAAAAAAATCCAAAATATACTTACATATTTACTTTATGAAGATCAATATGGTAGAACCAACAAACTGAATGATAAACTTTAAGTTCTCCAAAGGAAATAAAAATATTTGTTGAGAATAAACTTTAATTGATTACGGTTGCAATAGGCAATTAAATATCTATAATTGTAGATAAACTTGTACAAAATCTCAAGGGTAATTAACGTTTTAATTTGAACGTCATACATATACATACATACCTACGTATCACAGTGGAGAAATATTCGGAAAAAAGATTTCAAATATAATAATAACTGTGATTTTAATAGATGTTTGCAAAGTCAACGTAAAATGAATATTATGATTTGAAAGATTTTGCCCAAATGTTTCCCTGTCTAAATGGTGACTAAGTAACTTATATACTTATGGCCAATTTCACCAAGTTCAGTTATAATTTACTACCAGCTATAACTGTCAAAAGTAACATTAATAGTTAGTTTTAACTAAACTTGGTGAAATTGGCCTTTAAACTGTTATTATTTCGGTGACCATTCGTCCTTTTTTTAATAGGTACTTTTTTGATACGATGTCCTTTAAGACTTTTTTCAAAAAAAAGGACAGTAGATTGCCCTTTTTTAGTGAATTGTCCTTTTGTTAGATTATAACTTCATCTTAAAACTCAAAAACTATAAGTTTTATTTTCCCAAAACCCCAAAATTTCAACATTAATACAGCAACACACGCTGGTAAACATTAATGCCAGCGTTAGATCGAATTCCAAAATTGTTCGTTCCACTGAAAGAATATTTTCTCTCTCAACAAAGAAGCCCGATAATATTGCTAAAATTATTTTGAAGATCCATGTGCTGGCACTTTTGGCAAACCACACCAGCCTTATTCCCTTTTATCTTTAACTAGCTGACCCGACAGACGTTGTCCTGTCCAAATTAGGAAAAACGTTTGCGTTCGATTTTTAAAATCCGTTAAAAATATACGAACATTTGAAAGAAAAATTAGTCAAATCGATGGAGCCGTTTTCTGATTTTAGGTAATTCGAAAAAGTGGACGGGGCAAACCTAAGTTGGACCATGGCAATCATTTTAAGGAAAAAATAGTCCAAATCGGTCAAGCCGTTCTCAAGTTATGCGCTTAATAGAAAAAGTGGGCGTAAAAGTAGGCGTGGTAAATTTTTCTTTCGATGAAAACTTAAAATGGACAAATACGAACATTTGAAACAAAAATTTGTCAAATCGATGGAGCCGTTTTCTGATTTTAGGTAATTCGAAAAAAGTGGGCGTAAAAGTAGGCGGGGCAAAATTTTATAATATGTATAAATCTAAGTTGGACCATGGCGATCATTTTAAAGAAAAAATCGTCCAAATTATATAGATGTCATTGGTGGTGCAATATGAAAATTGGATTTTGCCACGCCCCTGTCACCCGCCTGAATATTCTGAAGATTCCCTGAAAATTTCATCAAAATCGGCCCAGCCGTTTTGGAGTCCATACGTTACATACATACATACATACATACATACATACACCTCCAGGAAGGATATGGTATCTATCTTCCGCAGAAGTTGTCTTCGAGTTTGTAGCGGGTATCGCACAATATCCCTGGATGCAGCATGCGTGATAGCGGGTATAATTCCGATCGATATCACTGCCAGGGAGTTTTCAAAAATATACTTGAAAAAAAAGGAGAACCACGACATCCAGCCGAAAATCATTCGAGAAACTGAAAGACGAAGGTCCATACTGAACTGGCAAAGAAGATGGGAACATTCTACATGTGGGCGGTGGACACATAGATTAATCCCAAATGTGGAAAAGTGGATGAATCGAAAACATGGGGAGATAGGTTATCATCTGACACAGTTTCTAACGGGGCATGGTGGTTACAGAAGCTATCTACATCGATTCGGACACGACGACACCGCGAGGTGTCCGATTCGAAGGGGAGAGAAGGATCCTAGAATCACAATTGGGACGCAACTTATCACCTGAAAACATCGTGAATGTCATGTTAGAGTCAGAGGAAAACTGGAACAGCATTACATGTTTCATAACAATTGTAAACAAAATACTGCGAAGAGAGGAACAGCTCAGGAATCTAGGATCAATACAACAATGAGCTGCGAAGATTAACGTGAACCAAAAAAACGTAAAACCAGATGGACGCGGCAAACTGTGCCACTCACCCTGCGAAGTAATACCTAACGGCAGTCCCGCAGGGTGTGGATTTGACGGTGGAGGTGGTTTTAGTCGGTAAAAATCCGACATACCCGCCTGGGACCTATTGAAGGTTTCCACCTCCAACACAAAAAAAAAAAAAAAACATACATACATACATACATACATACACACATCCTATTTTATATATTTAGATAGATAGATTACTGCTTTCCTTTGACATTTTTATACCCTTCACCACAGGTGAAAAAGGGTATATATAAGTTTGTCATTCCGTTTGTAATTTCTACAATATTGATCTTAGACCTATAAAGTATATATATTATGGGTCCTTATGAGGAGAGAAGTTGATTTAACGATATCCGTCCGTCCGTCTGTTCGTCTTACGTTTGATATTTGTTTTCCGGAGACTCCAGACATGATAGCGGCTACGTTGTTTTGTCACATATTTCTTGCTATTGAAATTCAGCCAGATCGGTCCAACAATGGCTGAGATATGACCAAAAAACCACGACTGCCTCTAATTTTTCCAAAAATCCCTTGTGGTTGTTGTATTTTTATTACTTTTTTCTGTATATATGGAGAACGGCAAGAGCCAAAGCTTTAAAATTAGGTACAAACATTTAGGTTATAAATACACACCATCCTACATAATGTGGGCGGGATTGGAGAAGTAGGCGTGGTACCTCTTATACAAAAAGTATTAAAAATTTTATAAAAACCTGAATTTTTTGACTGTAATATGACCTTTGGTTACGCCTTATATATCAGAAGATCGGACATTTTTAATAGCAAATATTTTCTGAAAAACTCGGGAAAATCGGTTCAGATACGAAAAAGTTATGACCAAAATACTAATTTTTTTTTTTTTAAATACCCATTTTCAGGAACCATAGATCTTCCCGAGTCCAAATTTTATAGCCAAAATAACTGGCAAATTTCTTCTTTAACACGTCGGTATATAAATCTGTCAAATCGGTTAAGAAATAGCAGAGTTATGACCAACATACTGAAATTCCAAAAAATTACTCTTTTTATACCCTTCACCGAAGGTAAAAGGGTATATATAACTTTGTCATTCCGTTTGTAATTTCTACAATATTGATCCTACACCCTATAAAGTAGATATATTCTGGGTCCTTATGAAAAGCGAAGTTCAAATCCGGTTGTCCGTCTGTCCGTCTGTCTGTTGAAATGGGTTTTCCGAAGCCCCCAGATATGATGGGAGCTTCGTTGGGGTATCTTTCTGTCAGGTATTCTTATTATAATTTTGCTATTGAAATTCAGCCAGATCGGTCCACAAATGGCTGAGATATGAGCAAAAAACCACGACTACCTCTAATTTTTCCCAAAAATCCCTTGTGGTTGTTGTATTTTTATTACTTTTTGCTGTATAACTGGGGAACGGCAAAAGCCAAAGTTTCCAAATTAGGTACACACATTTAGGTTGCCAATACACACCATTCTACAAAATGTGGGCGGGATTGGAGAAGTGGGCGTGGTACCTCCCGTACAAAAAAAATTAAAAATTTTATAAAAACCTAAATTTTAAGGCTGCCATATGTCCTATGGATATGACTTACATACCAAAATATTGGAAATTTTTAGTAGAACATATTTTACATAAGACTCGGGAAAATCGGTTCAGACACAAAAAAGTTATGGCCAAAATAAAATACCCACTTTCGGGAACCATAGATCTCCCCGAGTCCAAGCTTTATAACTAAAGTAAACGGTAAATTTATTCTTTAACACGTCGGTATATTAATCTGTCAAATCGGTTAAAAAATGGCTTAGTTATGAGCAAAAAACCACAACTACCTCTATTTTTTTAAAAAAATCCATTGTTGTTGTTGTATTTTTATTACTTTTTGCTGTATATCTGGTGAACGGAAAAAGCCAAAGTATCCAAATTAGGTACACACAATTAGGTTGTCAATACACACCATCCTACAAAATGTGGGCGGGATTGGAGAAGTGGGCGTGGTATCTCCCGTAGAAAAAATATCAAAAACTTCATAAAAACCTGAATTTGTGCACTGCTATATGACCGATGGTTACACCTTATATATCAAAAGACCGGAAATCTTTAGTAGAAAATATTTTCTGAAAATTTCGGAAAAATCGGTTCAGATGCAAAAAAGTTATGGCCAAAATAAAATTTTTTTTTATTAAAATACCCATTTTCGGGAATCATAGATCTTCCCGAGTCCAAACTTTTTAAGTCAAGTAAATGGTAAATTTCTTCCTAGGCACGTCGGTATTTAAATCTTTCAAATCGGCTTAACTTTGTCATTCCGTTTGTAATTTCTACAATATTGATCCTACACCCTATATATCTACTTTATATATTCTGGGTCCTTATGAAAAGCGAAGTTCAAATCCGGTTGTCCGTCTCTTCTTCAAATCCCCTCACCCCCCCCCCCCCCCCCCTTCGTATTTGTATACATATACAATGCCCAATATGATTTTCGTTATCACCCTTCTTTATTATTTCATATATTTAACGAAATAATTTTAACAAATAGAAAACTAAAAACGATTTTAAAAAAATATTTACCAGTTTTCGCTTTTTAAATTTCATTTATAATGAATTTTAAAGTATTGTAAATATGTATGTATATGTAAAAATTATTTAGTTGCTCTCTATTCTACTCGCACAGTGGTGAAGGGTATATAAGATTCGGCACAGCGGAATATAGCACTCTTACTTGTTTTTAATTGATATTTTAAATGGCCGATTAAATATTCCTTAATACATTTCTTTTGCATAAATGTTTACTTTGCATTTAACAAAAATTGAGGAAAACAATGTAGAGTAAATCAAAGTTAACAAAAATCCAATAAATTTGAATTTTTCAAGGCCTTATAAATACACACACTTTTCGAAACCAGTAATTCGTAATGGTTTAAAAAGAATAATGGCCGATTTCACCAATTTGTTTAAATATTAATTTATATTTAAAATTAGTTTTTCATGTCAAATAAAAATTAAATTACATATGTATATAAAAAACTATATTTAAATATGAATGGATATTTAAATAGAATTCAAATTAAACATTGTGAAATAAACAGCCTTAGCACAACTGGAAGGAGTTGTAGATATGAGAATTGAAAGTCCATAATTAAAAATTACGCTGTGATTAAAAAAGCTCTTGAAGAGGAAATGAACCAGGACACAGACAAAAATTCAGTAGAGGCTCTTAGAATATTGACATTAATTAAGAAACTTGATTTCATTGTGAATTTGTTTATCGTAAAACGATAAACCTTTTGAAAAAATTTTTCAAACGGAAAATTCGACACTTCAATTACCGCTAACATTGGAATGGCTGTAGGAAATATCGCCCAAAGAAAAATGGCCCAAAAAAAAATTAAAAATCGCCCAAATGAAGAACATGAAAAAGAACATGAAAAATGACCCAAAAAGTTATATATGAAATTTTGCCCAAAAGAAACGAAAAAGAGCCCAAAATAAAAATGAAAAATTACCCAAAAAGAAAAAACGAATTTTTTCCCAAAAAAAAATTAAAAATTACCCAATTTGCAAAACTGTGTTCATTATTCATATAAATTTAGTAACTTACAAATGTAAGAGAAAAACATGTTTTATTATGGTCACAACCAACAAAACTATTTTTAAAGAAACTTATTTTTCCATAATGTGGTTGTCGGTGACAATGATTTGGTTCAATTAAACATAATATGGTCAACATTTTTTTAAAAATGGTTTTGTTGTTTTTTCACTGGGTGCATATATTAAACATATAACGAAAACACTTTTGGGCGCAAGGATTTTCTCCCCTATGTTGTAACAAATGCAGCTCTTACTAAAGCGTCTCGGCATAGCCGGCCTTCGGCCGGGCGCAAGGATTTTCTACTCTGTGGTATAACAAAAACCGGCTTCGCTAACTAAAGCTTCTCTGAATAGTCGGCCTTCGGCCGGGCGCAAGGATTTTCTTCTTTATGGTATAACAAGTACCGGTTTCGCTAAGTAAAGCTTCTAAAATCTGCCTTGTTTCCGAACGAAGGCCGACTTCGCAGATAAGCTTTAGTTATCGAAGCCAGTATTTGTTATACCATAGAGGAGAAAATCCTTGCGCCTGGCCGAAGGCCAGCTGGGCAGAGAAGCTTCAGTTAGCGAAGCCGGTTTTTGTTATACCATAGAGGAGAAAATGCTTGCCCGCGGCCGAAGGCCGGCTGTGCAGAGAAGCCGGTACTTGTTTTTATCAAAGAGGAGAAAATCCTTGCGACCGGCCATATGCCAGCTATGCTTTCGAGTTTGTCCACGGACAGTATGACACTCGACGTTATGACATGCCACCTTTTGCAATATGTCCCGTTATTTTTATAAATAACATTTAGGAATTCGTCGTATAGTAATAATGAATGATTTAGACAAATAGTATGCCCGAAAAAATGGGCTATTTTTCATATAATATAATATAATATTATAATATACCAAATTTCAAAAATGAAAAATCACCCAATAGTAACGAAAAATAGCCGTACAATTTTGGGTCACTTTTCATATGAATTCGGGCCCAATTTTACATGGAATTTTTTTGGGCGATTTTTCATTTATTTTTTTGGGTCATTTTTCTTTGGGCGATTTTTCCTACAGCCCATTGGAATATTTAAAGTGAATCGTAACAGTTTGATGAAATTTGGAGCGATATAGAAAACATCTCAAAGGATAATAATATATCATCGAAAGCAATGCAAGTTACGAAAAGAAAAAAAAAGAAACTCTTTTAATAAAGGTTTTTTATACATCATTTTCTTCAGTTGATTATGAGAAGTTAAGTATATGTATATTATCCTGTAATCAGGGCTGACAGATTTGACGATTTATCGCCATTTTGAAATTAGCAAAGTGCCGATTTGCTGATTTTTTTTCTTAAAAGTGACGACATTTTCAGTTTCCAAAGTCGGAATAAAACATTAGATTTTCTAACATGTTCATTTTTTAATCTTGGAATGTTTAACAGCCGTACCTTAACATTCGTCTGCAAATGTGAAAAAAGCGGAAGGCGGAACGTTTTCTTTCGCTTAACTTTTACGATTATATGCCATCCATAAGCGAGAGCGTCAACGTTTTGTCACGAACAGTAGTGATATCTTTCTTGTTTAATAAAACCCACAAATTATAAATAAAAATAAAGATAAAAACGCAAGATTGTTCAAAAAATAGCTAAATTGCTATTATTAATAAATAACAGCGGCAAACTTCACTATTAAACGAGCTGTCAAAATCGGTTTTTCTAATTGCAAAGCTTTGAGGCAGCTCAATTCAAAAAATAGAAAACGCGTGCCACTTTTGTTAAGGTACGGTTGTAATATGCAAGTCTTAAGAAAATCTTTAAATGATTATTTTTATAGTACAAAAACAACAATTTTCACTTTGTTTATCTTTTGTCAAACCATCATCGAAAGAACGTTTTACGACTCTTTGTATAAATAATTTTTTACAATTATACGGCGAGCATTTCAGGAGGTGCAAGATAATATCTACATGAGTCTCATACGATTCTTGACATGAAAGACTCGTTAGATAATCTTTACCCACGTCTTAAACGATTCTCACAACGATTGAAGATTATTAAAAATAATGATAATAAAAATTTTTATGCAAAATATCAACAAATTTAAAACTTAAATTACATACAAATTTACAGTTTATAACTTTTTTTTAGTGGAAAAACGTTTCGATGTCATTTCTTCCACTACGCAAAGCATCATGACTGGTGGCTTTTAAAACGTTATTCCACGTTAAAAACCATTTACTTTGTATCATTTTTAAGTAACTTACAACGTTCTTCCACTAGCTGACTCTTTGTATGGCCCGTTTAAAGGCTTTAAGGTGCATAATTGTGGGTGATTTGAGGTTTAAACAGTGTACGAGAGCAATGTTACCGTCGGATATTTCAAAAAAGTACCAAAAAAAGGGGATATCTACAAAAAACGTGGCACCAAAAAGAAGATTTAAAAAAAATGAGCACGTCTTTTAAAATTAAAATAAGTACACCACATTATGTATTTTTTACGTATTTTCTATTTATTATAATTTTAAATAGTATAAAAACATAACAAACAACATTGTATAGGTAGTAATTATATACACTAAAAAACAATTGATCGTATTACAATAGACATACATACTTTCTTACAAATGGCTCATTTGTTGTAAAAACTAAAATAAATATTTTACAAATATTTCTCTCGAGAAGTAATTTTTATAAGATGTTTACTTTAATGTTTTGGTAATTCAAAAACGTTAAACTTGTTTTCTGCCAAACATGTTTCTTGGATTATGACATTGTTGCAGCAAATAGAAGACATATTAATATATTTCTTGTACTTTTCCTTCTGAATACATTTTCTTTGATTTATTAAAGACCTGCACTTAAAAACTTTTTAGAAATTTATTTGCCTATTCCACCAGATTCTTATGTTTTTTGGAAAGCTTTGCCGGAATATTAGCACAGTTTTCTCCCATCACGTGACATTTATCAGATACATCAATAACTGTAATTCCGGAAGATGATTTGTACCACAATTAATAACAAAATCCATAGTTTTACAATTTTATTCTACAGTCAACCTAATTGCAAAAGTTGAAGGCCCAGGCCCACGATATCGACAAGAACATTTCTTTCGTATATTTGTATTGAAAACAAACAGTTTTTTATAAATATGCGAAGGAAATGTTCTTGTCGACACCGTGGGCCTGACAGCTAAGCTACAATCGGATAATAACATAATAATCCTTTAACAAAAAAAAACGAAAATATCACTTTTTCAAATACTTTATATTTAATCAGTTCCGCACTTTAATACAAATAAATGCATACATTCAACTGAATTTAAGTGCTAGTGTTTTTATTTCTTTACTAAAGCATATTTAGTTTTTATCTATTTTCGTCTATTATTGCTTAAAATTTTTGTAATCCGATTTATTAATTGTGATACAAAACATTTTCCGAAATGACAATAATTGGTGTATCTAATAAATGTGACGTGATGGGAGAAAACTGCGCTCATATTCGTCTTAAGCATTCCAAAAAATATAAAAATCAGTTGGTATGGTCAAACAAACTTTTTCAATGTCGTCCTGTGTTATTTATTAATGGTCAGTTTCATACAAATTTTTTTACAATTAATTGTTCTTAACTTTTAACCTATTTGTTACTTTATTTTTGATTAATTACACAACAGTTCGGTTTCTGCTTCACGACCAATATATTTATATACGAGATATCTTAACCCCCTTATTCATAATAAATAAAACAGGTTAATAGATAGTTTATAGTTAAAAAGTATCAAAAAAGTGGCAAGAATCACAAAATGTACCACATTTGGGTGCATTTTGTAAAAGTGGCCAAATAGTATTCAAGCAGTCGAAAAAGTGGCAAATTGCCACTTTAGTGGCACCAACGGTAACGCTGTACGAGAGTAATGTAAACGGTGATCTGCAAAAAAAAACGTTTTTGCAAAAAGTGGCTTTTACAACGTTATTCGCAGCTGTGCTTCAATTGTTAAAAAAAACTTAAGTTTAAGTTATCCTACTTTTATGACGATTTTTCGAAACGTGAATGACGATTTTTTTATTTTTTCTCAGGATATTGACGATTGACAAATTATCTGGCAGCCCTGCCTGTAATCAATACCGATTCAAAAAACCTTCCATTAGCTAAGTCAGGGATCACATTATGAAAGTTTTCTTTCAGAAAGTCTGAGTTTATTGGTGAGAGGGAAAGAACACACGGGTTTCTTCTCTCCTCTCTCACCCATAAACTTAGACATTCTGAAAGAAAACTTTCATAGTGTGAACCCAGACTAAGGATGCTAACAATTTCTTTAAATTCGAATTGGAAGGCGCTGATGAATTCATTAATAATTACAAAAAGGTTTTGCAAATCGATCTTCATACATATATCCAGCGAAAAATAATTAAACTATCCAAACATTTACAAACTTTACAAATGACTATTAGCCTTCCTATTAGTTCTTTAAGTTGTGAAAGAACTTTCTCAGCTATGCGTAGAATAAAAAAAAATAGTTACGCAGTGCAATAAAATTTTTGTGATATATTTTTTTATTTTGTTTAAATAAAAAAAATTAAATTCGTTTTATGTTTAAACAGTCATATTTAAAAAAATTACTTCTACAGAAATATATCAATTATTTTTAATTATAAAAATTTTTGGTTTTAAAGACTTTTACATATTTTTTCTATGAATTTCTAGATATATTTTATTGATTTGACAAAAAAAAAGTATATGTGTTAATAGTAGTTCCACTGGCTAATATCATGGTGCTTTGAATTATCTTATTACCTATCCGATAACCTTCATACTATTTATAATTTTTACTACATTTTGAAATATCATTTTTTTTTTGTTTTTGTTCTTAAAATATGGCTACCGTAGTTTTTATATATGTATATAAAGCTATATCTAGATAGGTATCTAGTTATTTTTCATTTTTTAAGTCGAACCCCACAGTGCAACTTTTTTTTAACCAAAATATTAATTGTTATCAATTAAATGCATTGTAATTATAATAACACATATTAAACTTGATAATTTCATGCAAAACTGCAAACGTGTCTCGCAAAAAATTACGTTTTTAATCACGTTCTTGTTTTCCGACTGTTTAAAACTTGTGAATGACTCTTTTTCACATCGAATTGTTATTTATCAATCTATTCATAATTTAAAAATTACAGAAATAAAATATACATTTGTGTACACATGTCGTTAATCAGACGTCCTCTGACAGAAAGGATGGAAATCCACTACATTTTTTTCTTCCTAGTTCCAAATCTATTTTTTCTCTATTTTTATAATTTTTGTTATCAAAACGACAGAACAAAAACACCGATCAACACGAACTATCGACAATAATGTAAGCTTTTTGACAAATTTGGCACGCAGCAATTGTAAATTTAACCAATATTATTAGAACCTTGCGAGGCAATTAAATTTCACGTCCGACACGTAAGACTGACAAAAAAACATATTAAAAAAATTTTATTTTACTAAAAGCGATTCTAGAATCGCTTTTATTGGATTCATTTCAAGGCACATTCATAAGGAACATACACCCGAAAGAAAGATTATTCTGGCTTTTTAATTTATTTTGGGTGAAGTTTTGACATTTACAGTAAAGGGGACCATACACGACTACAACATGACACATAAGGCTTTTTACGTGGTACTCTCAAATGTAAGCCATTTTGGTATTGGGATCTTCTGGAGTCCGGATTTGCTTTCAGTTTATAGACTATAGACCTTACTTTCTTATCTGTAAGTCCCAATTTACATTGTGTGCATTTCTTGCCGGACAGAAAAAGTTTGTTGGCGAGAGAGGCGAGAGAGATGTTTTTTACCACAATTAATAACAAAATCCAGTTTTATAGTTTTGGTCTATAAACCTGATTACAAAAATGTTATGCAATAATAGACGAAATTGGATAAAAACTAAATATGCTTTAGTAAAGAAATTAAAACACTAGCACTTAAATTCAGTAGCATGTATGCATTTATTTGTATTAAAGTGCGGAACAGATTAAAAATTTTAAATTTGATTTTAAAAAGTGATATTTTCGTTTTTTTGCTACAGGATTTCTTGTTATTATCCGATTATAGCTTAGCTGCCAGGCCCACGGTGTCGACAAGAACATTTCTTTCGCATATTTATAAAAAACTAAAATTTGTTTTTGTTTTCAATACAAATACATATACGTAAGAAATGTTCTTGTCGACATCGTGGGCCTGGCCTACAACTTTTGTAAGTACAGTCAGTAGAAAAAAATTATAAAACTATGGTTTTTATTACTAATTGTGGTACAAATCATCTTCCGAAATTACTGTAATTGGTTTATCTGATAAATGTGACGTGATGGGAGACAACTGTGCTCATATTCGGCTAAAGCATTCCAAAAAACATAAGAATCTGGTGGAATGGGCATATAATACAATGTCTTTAATTAATCAAAGAAAATTTATTCAGAAGGAAAAATACAAGAAATATATTAAAAAATGTTTATATAAAACACATTAAATAAATATCTTCTATTTGCTGCAACAATGTAATAATCCAAAACACATGTTTGGCAGAAAACAAGTTTAACGTTTTTGAATTACCAAAACATTAAAGTAAATATTTTATAAAAATTACTTCTCGAGAGAAATATTTACAAAATATTTATTTTAGTTTTTACAACAAATGAGCTATTTGTAACAGTGCTGATACACCTGCCAAATTTTTGTTATACCAAACGTCAAACTTCATATTAAAAAAACGCTGACAAAAATGTTCGAGTTGTTTTTATATAGACTTTGACGATTGGTATGACAAAAAATTGGCAGGTGTATCAGCACTGTAAATAAGTTTGTAGGTATGTCTATTGTAAAACGATCAATTTCTTTAGTGTATATTATTAATATACAATGTTTTTTGTTATGTTTTTATACCATTTAAAATTATAATAAATAAAAAAAAAAACTTAAAAATACATAATGTGCTGTACTTATTTTAATTTTAAAAGATGTGCCCATTTTTTTAAATCCTCTTTTTGGTGCCACTTTATTTGTAGAAATCCCCTTTTCTTGGTACTTTTTTAAAATATTCGACGGTAACACTGCTTACTTGGGGTCTTCACCTAACTTGAGGGTTACACGATCAAGTTTTGGCTATCAAGTTTTAATACACTCACACTTTTTTACCAATACACTCATACTTTTAAAAATTGATACGAACTTGCCTCTAAAATTCTCTTGCCAGTGAGTGTATCAATTTTCGTTCAAGAAAACAGCTTATTACAAATCTTTTGAAGTTGTTTTTGTTTTTTTTTTTCACAAATATTTTGCCGGCAAAAGCTGAAGTTCTTTTTTTTACAAATTGTTGCGGGAATTTTAAAATTTTAACTAAAAACCTAAAAAAATAGTGAAATATGTTTATTAATAAAATTAATAAGCAAAATGATAAAGTCCCTTCGAACAGCCTACAGTGCAGAAAAATCAAAAGTGGAAAATAGCAAAACATTTTGAGTTGTTTTCTCGGCGACGACATCTTGAAAAAGTAAATTGCTTTCAAGTTGCGTGCAGCCTACGTCACAGCTGTCAACTTTTGCATATTTTGACAATCAGTATATGTAAAAGACTATCAAGAAAATCTTGATCGTGTGGCTGCACTGTAAGATAATATCTGATACAGTGTTGCAAAATTGAAATTTTGAAGTGGTACTGAACTTCAACTAAAAGAGCATTTTTCCCACCAAAAGGTACTTTTTGTTAAAAAGAAACAATAATTTATGAAAATAAATGGAACGAAAATATTTTATTGGAATTCATTTATCTAAGTATTGAATGGCGAACAGTATTTATATTTAAGGCACACATGTACATACATAAATAATATTTCTTTTATACATAAGCGTCAAGCGCCCCATCCATTTACAATATTATTGTATATGTTATTCGACATATTATTTCTATATGGCCCCATATTATTCAATAAGTGGCACAATGGTTTCAATTAAAATATGGCGCAACTCCTATCTAAAAAAAACACAACATTTAAAGCAAAACAACATAGTACATTGTTGCAAACACATTTCACAATATATAGCTTTTCTGATTTCGATTCTTACCAATATATTGTGTCACATTGAATATTACAAACCCATTGGCGATATAATTGAACAGTTATATTGAAAGTGTAAGAGCCGTTTAAGGTACGTTTTTTCAGTATTAAAAAAAACCACAATACTAATAATTAAAAAAAATATTTGAAATAGTTCATATATTTATGAATAAGAAAATAAATTAAAAACTTTATTTTTGTCAATATAAATTAATACTGGTTTTTATGTTTATATTTTAACTTTTGCAAAGTTACATAATTCAGACTTTTACATACTTAGAACTTAGTTCTAAAAAAAGTTTAAAACAATAATTTTTGAAAAAAAGATTTTAATTCAGTGTTTTAAGATAAAGCAAATTTACTTTAAGAAATCATAAGAAATATTATAATTACAACAGCAACTACCAGTTGATTTTAATAGATCTTTAGTTTTTATCAAACAAGAAACAGTTTCTATATGTTAACGATTTCTTCCTTTGCTTTTCACATAATTTTGCATTTGAAAATGTGCGTTCAATTGATGCTCAGAAATGTGGTATCGAAAAGATACCAAAAGCAATATATGAAAGGTCAGCAAGCATTAGTTTCGTTCTAAATATTGGCTTTATTTTTTTCAAGAAATTCAAATATATTCAGTTCGGAAATGCTTTATTTCTGAAAGATCCGCAACAACATACATTTTGCAACAAACACATGATAACCTAAGCCTGCTATCGAAATGATCACATCACCTTAAAAAAGCTCAAAGGATAAAAAGAAGTACTGAAAACAACGCGGGGGTACTGCGGTTATTTTAATATGAAAAAGTACTGAAAAAAGTACCCAAGTACTGAATTTTTCAACACTGCTCTGATATAATATGTGAGAGAACGTCGGCAGAATGAGAGAACAAATTTCTTCATGTTAATCTTAATCTTAAACAAGGGGAACACGTATCAGTGTTGAAAAATTCATTACTTTGGTACTTTTTTCAGTACTGTTTCATATTAAAAATACCGCAAAAGTACGCTTTTGATGTACCAATAATATAGAAAACAAAACTTTTCCTAGCATTGTTTTTGCGATTCGAATAGCATTTGGATAGCTCTATGTTTAGTACAAAAGATGGATTTCATCGAGTTTAAGTTTTCATATTTACAATTTACAAAATAAAATATCTCTCTTGGTTTTTATTTAATTGGCTTATGTACCGATCGCGAACGTTCGATTTTTCACCATGCATTTTACCATAAATGTCTTCAAATTTCCTTAACAAAAAAAATTAATACTCCTTTTTCAATTGATTGTAATGGAGAGATTATGAAGAAAGAGTGTAAACATAACATATTTTTTGCATGTAAAATAAGTATATAAAAATGTCTTTAGAAGTAGAAAATACAGCAAATTATAAAATTTTCCAGTTTCCAGCCCAATTTCCTCAAGTAAAACAGCTCAAATTTGCTAGAAAACCATTCTTTTATAAGAACATAGACTTTTTTTCTAATAATAAACAATAAAAGACGATGATAATCAACATATTGAATTTGGTATTTTATCGATACAACATTTCAGAGCATCAATTGAACGCACATTTCAAATGCAAAATGATGTAAACAGCAAAGGAAAAAATCGTTTACGCGTAGACACGATACAAACTAAAGATCTATTAAAATCAACTGGTAGTTGCTGTTGTAGTTATAATATTTCTTATGATCTCTTAAAGTAAATTTGCTTTATCTTATAATACAAAATTTATTTATTTTTAAAAATTAATGTTTTAAACTTTTTTTAGAACTAAGTTCTAAGTATGTAATATATGTATGTATTTAAAAGTCTGAATAATGTAACTTTGCAAAAGTTAATATATAAATATAAATATACCAGTATAAATTTATGTTGACAAAAATAAAATTTTTAATTTATTTACTTATTCATAAATATATAAACTATTTCAAATATTTTTTTTAGAAAACACTACAAAAACGTACCTTAAGCGGCTCAGAAAAGAAGTGCAATATACTGTGAAATGTGTTGGCAATAATGTACTATATTGTTTTGCTTTAAAGGTTATGTTTTTTCTTTAATAAAAGTTGCGCCATATTTTAATTGAAACCATTGTGCCACTTATTGAATAATATAGTGCAATATAGAAATAATATGGCGAATAAAATATAAAATAATATTGTAAATGGATGAGATGCTTGACGCTTATGTATAACAGAAATATTATTTACATGTGTACCTCAAATATTAATACTGTTTGCTATTAAATACTTAGATAAATGAATTCCAATAAAATATTTTTTGTTCCTTTTATTTTCATAAATTATTGTTTTATTTTTTTTTAACAAAAAGTACCATTTGTTGGGAAAACTACTCTTTTAGTTGAAGTTCAGTACCATTTCGAAATTTCAATTTTGCAACACTGAATGATGAAACAGAACTGGGGCTGGACGTTTTTTTACATGCAGTTTGACATAAAATTATGCCAGAGAATGCGGTCGTGAAATAAAATCAATTTTATTTTGAGGACGTTTTTTCTAATGCTCTCACATAAATACAATTGTTCTCTTAACAATGCTACCATACTTTCATTCAATTTCATACATTTTGTAAACAAAGAAAAATAATAACAAAAGAAAATGAAAGAAATGAGAGAGAATTTGAAGTTACTGCCGACGTTTTAATTATGGGCTTTAAAATTTTTGCTTGAAGTTGAAGACTCAGTTCTGTTTCATCATTTATTTTGAGGACGTTTTTTCTAATGCTCTCACAGAAATACAATTATTCTCTTAACAATGCTACCATACTTTCATTCAATTTCATACATTTTGTAAACAAAGAAAAATAAGAACAAAAGAAAATGAAAGAAATGAGAGAGAATTTGAAGTTACTGCCGACGTTTTAATTATGGGCTTTAAAATTTGTGCTTGAAGTTGAAGACTCAAGGCCTAACCAGAATGTGAATAACGTGGCTTAAGCAACCGAGCGAATACATGTAAATCATATGTGTAAAACCATGTTGAACTTGAGGGAACTTTTTGTTAAATTTAATGAAACTGTAATTTGCTTAAGCAAAGTGCGAAACTAATCGCACATTCCGTACGGAATCAAAAGTTTTTTATTTTGTTTTTGTTTTTTTTAATGTATTTGAACGGCTTTTTTGTTTATTTTTGACAGTAGCTTAAGTTTGTTTATGCACATTCTGGTTGGGCCTTCAGTTCTGTTTCATCATTGACACGTATCTTATAAGATTTCATAATCGAATGATTCTCGTGCAGTAAACTTGTGTCCTTTTTACTCTTTTTTTAGTTTTTTCTTGTTTTTTAGTAAAAAATATTGTTCTTTTAAACACTTATCACAAGATTTTCACTATTTGCACAAAAAAATTAAACATTTTAATGAATGCGTCTTTTTATTGTTTTATATGTGTGTATGTATGTGTATTTTTGACAGCTCATCTTATAAGATAGTTGTTATAAGATTTCTTATAACAACTGTCTCATAACATTTATTATAATATTAATACTAACACTATTTGAGAGTCCACACGTAAGATAATACTCTCTGCGATTAAATTTGACGTTTGCTGATATAAAAATCTTATATCTTATCTCAGGTGGAGACCCTGTGTTAGGTGAAGACCCCTTGTTACTGCTCGTCTATACCAGCCCTGTCGGACATTCAGTTAACTTTAAATTAACTGAAAGCTAACTATTTCTCAAGTAGTGGTGGTTGACATTTGCATTGCTGAAATTAACTAACTATTTTAACATTGCGATGTCCTAGGAAGTAGTCAATTGAAGCACAGCCGCGAATAACGTTTTAAGTTACAAAATAATAATTTTTCAGGAGAGCAAAAAAACGTTTTTTGACAAGCAGCATTATTTGTTTTAAAAATTTTTTTTTTCTATTATTTAAAATAGTGATAATAAAAACTTTAATGCAAAAGGCTTTTAAAACATTATTCCGCACTGCAAAACCATTTCTGTTTCATCATTATGTTAGTAACTTGCAATGTTCTTCCACTGGCTGACACTTTGTACGCCATTTTGAAGGCGTTAAGGTGCATAGTTTTGGTTGATTTGATGTTTAAACTGTGTAAGAGAGTAAAATCAACGTTTATCTGCAAAAAAACAGTTTTTTCAAAATGTGGCGTTTACAACGTTTTTCGCGGCTGTGCTTCAATTGTCCGACTCTGCATTACTTTCAGTTAACTTAAAAGTTAACTTTTTGTAGCTACCCAACAAAAAGTTTATAAAAATATATAGTTACACAAAGTCAATAAAGTAAAAATTTTTTTATTTTTTTTTTAAATTATTTTATTTTTTATTTTTTTTAATTATTTTTTTTTATTTCTTTTAATTATTTGTTTTTTATTTTTTCTTATTTTATTTTACTTTATTTTATTTTTATTTTTTTTCTGTCTCTGGTGGGATTCGATCGCGCAACCTCGGTGCTGATAGACTAATGCCCGTAATTTCAACAAACAGATATCTGGTCGTGTTCGTACCTAACAGTTATCTTTACCTATGCGGTAAACTAGTTTGGTAATTTCAACGTTAAATTTACCTATATGTTTTTTCCTTTAAATTTTCTTTAAAAATATGGCAACATTTGTGTTTTTATTAATTTTTTGAATTAACTGTCAAAAATGGATGGTGTAAAATACACTACAGTTCAATCAGTAGATAAGACATACGTATTTAAATTATGAAAAATTCGTTACACCATAGATATCTATACACAGCTAGATATCTATTTGTAGAAATTACGGGCATAGCTCGCTACCAGCTAGTCTACCGGGGCAGTGTAATTTTTGTATTAAAAAACTATGTTTTTTGACTATAATGACGTTTGTTTGTTAATCGACTTGGCTCTCTCTACTTAAAATATACAGTGTTTGTATACACTTTGGTTAATGTAAATTTTCCATTGCTTAGTTGTTGGCTTTAAGTTAGTCTATACAACAGGGATGTCAGCGCCTTGCACAATTGTGCAAATTAATTCACATGTACGCTTTCGCTCTTTTATTTTGCGAGCGTAAAATATAATTGTTTACTGAGAAACACTCTCATTCAGCGGGAAATATCGCAAATATTGCAAGGCCTGTTTTGAGGCCTCTAAATATATTTATGTTTATAAATAAACTAGCTTAACCCGTGCGCTTCGCTACACTGCTTTAACCACTTCTTCAGTTGAGAGATACTTAATATATGCATCCTATGGGAGGTATTTCCCCCTGTGCCTACCGGCTTTATTTTTATTTTCAAAAGTGTAGCATACCATAAGAGTGACTTTTACAAAGTTTGAACATTCTCACTTAACAGTTCTTAAGATATGCGATATTAAACATTGGTGTCCCATGGGGGGTAACACTTCCCCCGCTGCTATTTTATTTCAGTTTTGGGGCTCTGAAGATCCTACTATCAAAAGTTCAACAAAATCCGTGCAGTGGCTCTTAATTATATTTCTATCTTTGAGGGGTACTGCTCCTTCTCTGTCAACCCCGCCCATTTTTATATTGAAATTTAAAGTTAACCATAATAGTAGCTGTAACCACGTTTGAAGACTCTCCCTTTAATAGTTCTTCAGTTGAGTGATATTTAATATATGCATCCTATGGGAGGTATTTCCCCCCCTGCGCCTACCCGCTTTATTTTTATTTTCAATAGTGTAGTATACCATAAGAGTGACTTCTACAAAGTTTGAACATTCTCACTATAACAGTTCTTAAGATATGCGATATTAAACATTGGTGTCCTTTTGGGGGTAACACTTCCCCCGCTACTATTTTATTTCAGTTTTGGGGCTCTGAAGATCCTACTATCAAAAGTTCAACAAAATGCATGCAGCGGCTCTTAATTATATTTCTATCTATGAGGGGTACTGCTCCTCCCCTGTCAACCCCGCCCATTTTTATATTGAAATTTTCATTTTACCATAATAGTAGCTTTAACCACGTTTGAAGGCTGTCCCTTAAATAGTTCTTCAGTTGAGCTATATTTAATATATGCATCCTATGGGAGGTATTTCCCCCCTGCGCCTACCGCTTTATTTTTATTCTCAATAGAGTAGTATACCATAAGAGTGACTTCTACAAAGTTTGAACATTCTCACTGTAACAGTTCTTAAGATATGCTATATTAAACATTGGCGTCCTATGGGGGGAACCACTTCCCCCGCTACTGTTTTATTTAAATTTTGGGGCTTAGAAGATCCTACTACCAAAAGTTCAACAAAATGCGTGCAGCGGGTCTTAAGATATGCGATATTAAATATTGGCATCCTATGGGGGGTACCAATTCCCCTGCCCCGATTTTGGATTTCAAAATCAACTAACCATCATCACTCCTCCCTGTACCTTCCCTAAAAATTTTATGGCAATCGGTCGAGCCGTTCTCGAGTTATGGAGTGACAATCAAAATGTACACTTCTTTTTATATATATAGATATGCAATAACTGTATGTAGGTACATCTTTTTTTTTTTGTTTTATTATCTTTTTTATTTTATTTATTATCTATGTTTTTGTTTTGTTTTATTTCTGTTTTTGACATTGTACAATGATTTTAAAACAGGGATTTCCATTTCTTTGCACAATTGTGGTTATTTTTTAAGATAGAATTTTAAAATTTTATAAAAATACTAGCTTAACCCGGTGCGCTTCGCAACACTGCTTTAACCACTTTATCGATTGAGAGATATTTAATATATGCATCCTATGGAAGGTATTTCTCCCCTGCGCCTACCCGCTTTATTTTTATATTTAAAAGTGTAGTATACCATAAGAGTGACTTCTACAAAGTTTGAACATTATCACTTTAACAGTTTTTAGGATATCCGATATTAAACATTGGCGTCCTATGGAGTGTAACACTTCCCCCGCTGCTATTTAAATTTTGGGACTCAGAGGATCCTACTCCCAAAAGTTCAACAAAATGCTTGCAGCGGCTCTTATTAATATTTCTATCTATGAGGGGAACTGCTCCTCCTCTTTCTACCCCGCCCATTACTATATTGAAATTTAAAGTTTGCCATAATAGTAGTTTTAACTACGTTTGAAGACTCGCCCTTTAATAGTTCTTCAGTTGAGCGATATTTAATATATACATCCTATGAGAGGTATTCCCCCCTGCGCCTACCCGCTTTATTTTTATTTTCAATAGTGTAGTATACCATATTAGTGACTTCTACAAAGTTTGAACATTCTCCCTATAACAGTTCTTAAGATATGCGATATTAAACATTGGCGTCCTATGGGGAAAACCACTTCCCCCACTGCTACTTTATTTCAATTTTGGGACTCAGAAGATCCTACTACCAAAATTTCAACAAAATGCGTGCAGTGGCTCGCTCTTATTAATATTTCTATCTATGAGGGGTACTGCTCCTCCCCTGTCTCTCCCGCCCATTTTTATATTGAAATTTATAGTTTACTATAATAGTAGCTTTAACCAAGTTTGAAGACTCTCCCTTTAAAAGTTCTTCAGTTGAACGATATTTAATGTATGCATCCTATGGGAGGGATTTCCCCCCCTGCGCCTACCCGCTTTATTTTTATTTTCAAAAGTGTAGTATACCATAAGAGTGACTTCTAGAAAGTTTGAACATTCTCGCTATTACAGTTCTTAAGATATGCGATGTTAAACATTGGCGTCCTATGGGGGATTCCAATACCCCCGCTGCTATTTTATTTCAATTTCGGGGCTCAGAAGATCCTACTACAAAAAGTTCAGCAAAATGCGTCCAGCGGCTCTTAAGATATGCGATAATTAATATTGGCATTCTATGGGGGGTACCAATTCCCCTGCCCCTATCGAAAAAATAAGTAGCCTATTTTATTTTTAGGGCTGACGTGAAGTTACTGTAAAAATTTCAGGAAAATCGGTTCAGTAGTTTCGGAGTCTATAAGCCAACAAACAAACAAACAAACAAACATACAAACATTTTTCATTTTTATATATATAGATAATGGCTAGACCGATTTTGGATTTCAAAATCAACTAACCATCATCACTCCTCCCTGTACCTTCCCTAAAAACTTTATGGCAATCGTTCGAGCCGTTCTCGAGTTATGGAGTGACAATCAAAATGTACACTTCTTTTTATATATATAGATATAAGTAAAGTGAATCCTAATCAACAAAAATTTAAAATTTTCAAAATAATTGTTTTGCATTTAAGCTAACGATATGTGTTTTGTTCGTGAAAAAAATTCGTTGATGCCTGTAACAGGGTCCCTTTTTCTTTCGTTAAAAAGACGTACCTAAATGCAGAAATTATTAAGAAAAGAAAGAGCCACAAGAATTTGTTGGTATTTTGTGATTGTAAAAATATTTTTGTTTCTGTACCAATCGCGTCGGTGGGTTTTTTTTTTTTTGAAAACTCTTTTCTTAAGTAGGTAAAAATATTTAAAAAACAAGTTAAAAAAGTCTTGTTTTGCTACAATTTATGTGTAAACCTATACACATAAAAGCAAATGTGACAGCAGGTAAAATTTTTGGGTAAGAAGATGTGTTTTATTGATGTATTAATGAAACTTTATTGTTTCGCACTATTTTTATTGCTTACTTTTTTATGCTACAATTATATGACCGAGACTAAAGAGTAAACCTTACTACTTTATGGTATTTTAAGTTTTCTTAAAAACGTAAACGCCAATCACCACGACTTAAAAATCTTTACGGAAGTTCGTTGGCTTAGTCGGGGTGATTGTCTAAACAGGTTATTCAATCTTAGAAAAGAGGTGTTGCGTTTTTGGGAAACTGAAAATTTAGACGAATGTGAATTAATACAGTTGAATGATTATGAGTTCATTTTAGACCTTGCGTTTCTGGCGGATACAAGCAGTATTTTAAATGAGCTAAATTTGGAACTACAAGGAAAGGGAAACAATTTAAGTGACATATATACGATTGTTTTTAATGTTAAAACCAAATTATTTTTATTAACAAAAGAAATAAATAATGAAGATTTTTCCAACTTTCCTAAAACTTTGCTTATTTATGACAAGGAGAAATATTTGAAAAAATCTGAGTATTTGGCAATTTTTGAAAACCTTTTTTACAACTTTCAAGATCGTTTTCAAGATTTTGAGGATATAAAACCACTACTTAACATATTCCAAAATCCCTTAAGTGCGACATTGCGAGTTATGAATCCAGCATCCAGTCGGAACTAATCATACTTAGGAGCGAAATTAATCCTCCAGACAGGGAAAATATTATTGAGTTCTGGAAAAATTTAGACGGGGCGCTATATCCTATATTAAAACAAAATTCCTTCAAATGTTTGTCGCTTTTCTCCTCAACATATCTTTGCGAACAAATATTTTCCGATTTGAAATACATTTGCTCAAAACAACGCAATAAATTAACATCCGCAAACCTAAAAAATGTTTTGTTGTTACGAAACTGCAATATAAATTTAGAAGATATTATTGGTAAATAAAAGTATTTATTATAGGCTAGTAAAATCTTCTCTTTTTATAATGGTGGTAAATACTTACAGAATATTTTTAAACTTAATATTTGCATTAGTATGAGCAAATGAATTTTCATTGTCAGAATTCGCAAAGGTAAACGAAAGAATTTTAAGAGTCGTTTTTCAATAAGATTTATGTAATAAAAAAATTTTATGACAATTATTATTAAAAAAATGCTCTATTAAATAGAACTGTTTAACAAAAATTGTAAAAATTAGATTAAAAGTATAATAAAAAGAACTGCTAAATTCTTTCGTTTTACGTTTTCGATTTCCATGGCACCCCTGATAGTTGGCGAATTTTTAATTTTTTTTATCTGAATATGGTAACCCCTTTTCAAGGTTTTCCAATATATGTAGCGGACGTGCCTTAATTTTGAACATAACGGTATATTTCGAAAATTTGAGCTGATAGAAAAAAACTAAGTCTAAAACTAAGTAGTTCAGCGTTCCAAATAACTCCAAAAACAACATTCAGTTCTTAATCAACAAAAACCTTATTCCCTTGTGTTATCATACTTTTTATTGATGTTCTAATTTAGACGTCAAACAATTGATTTTTTCCCTTAATTTAAAGCTACGTATTAATAAGCTCGTTAAAACACCTAACTAAATAAAAATCAATTACGAAGAGAATGAGTTATTGGAAAAACAGTTTTCACTCGTAACAAACAAAAGTTCTACTGAATTGTGTAAAAAACAAACAATACACAATTTTGTTTAATAGTAACTTAAGCAAGCAGAATGTGCTTATATTCGGCTGTGCCGAATTTTTGATGACACCTTCAGGGAAGGCATTAGTCGATTTTTTTAGTATTCATGTTCATTTTGTGTTCACAACTGATCAATATAAGGTAAAGAAAAGCGTTTCTTAAAAAAAATTTTTTTTTATTTATTTTATTACTTTTTAGTAACGAATAGCTTTAATTAATACATTACAATTTCCATGCTAAATAAGAAAATTCTTTTTACATGTTTTGTATTTTATATTCATATAATAAAAAAAAAATTATATTCATTAGGGCGGGTCAAATTGTATGGAACGATTTTTTTTTTTTTGATGATGCGTATAGCAAAAACGTAATCTTTAGGTGATTCTGAGAAATTTTGCTTAAGAGACCATAGCTCTAAGTCGGGTTTGGAGCCCCACAAAATTTCAAAATAGATATTTGTCCATATATACATAGAATAATTTAATTAAATTCGTCATAAAATCGGATAGAATTATAGTAGATCTGGGCTTGTTTGAAAGGTATTTTTATCACCTTTCTGAATCTGTATTGACCAATAATTTTTAGTAGAGATATTAGGAATGTTTTGTCGAAAAATAGCCTAAAATTAACTTTTAACTAACAAAAGGGTTCGAAAACAAAAGAATTGATTGTAATAAAAGTTGTTGGAAATTATCCGAACTTTCATAATTTGCAAAAAAAAATCGAAGAAAATTCAGAATTTATTAAAATATGGAAAAATATAGTATCTTGAGCAAAATTTCTCAGAATCACCTATAGATTAAGTTTTTGCTATACGCTTCATCAAAAAAAAAATTAACCCGCCCTTATATTCATATATGTAATAAAACTTTATACTTGTGGATTAGTATTTACTGTTATGATAAATTTCGCAGTCTCTCCATCTCTTCCAATGCTTTAATATTGATCGTACACGGCTCAATGCAACGTAAGCCTGTTCTTCTGCAAATATTTTTGTTCCCAAATCAATAACAGCATGATCGACAGTCGAACCTTGCATTTTGTGTATAGTTGAAGCCCATGACAGAACTAAGGGTAGCTCCGTTTTGCTAGAAACTGAACTGAAATCGACCGTATCAAGTATACGCCAATTTTGTCGAATTTCAATTTTACAGAAGGAATGTCTTCTTCGTACATTTGTGCTCGTCGAAAATGGGGCCATATAATTTCTTAAATGAATCCAATGGCACCATTTACTATGGAATATGTATGCCTGCAAATTTTCATCCATTTGCATTGAGTAAAAGGCGGTTAAATTAAAGTTACAAGATTTGATGCTCCGTCTGAATGTAAAGAAAAGCATTTTACAAAAAAAAAATCTGACCCCCCCCCCCCCCCCCCCCCCATGTATTCGTGTATTGTCACCGGGAGTATAAATGCCTGCAAAGTTTCATCCATTTGCATTGAGTAAAAGGCGGTTAAATTAACGTTACAAGATTTGATTTTCCGAAGTGAAGCTAAAGAAAAGCATTTAATTAACATAGCGTTTACATTTGCCAGTACTGGCAAGACAGTAGCAATTCATTCAAACTTTTTCACTAATACATAAACACTTTTACAGCTATTTTGTTTTTGCATTGTTTTGCCAACTAATACACAGAGGCAAAAATCCGGTATAAAAATACCAAAATTGACACCATCCGTTGTCAAAAGTGAGCCAACTACGTTTGTGTTCAATTTGATAACGGATGGTATCAATGTTTTTTAACCACCTCGTTGTCAATATGACATCAAATTGGTTATATATTATCACCATAATGGTACCATACCGACAACATGCTGTTGTCAGTTTTGACAACACACCGTTAATCAGAGACCTGCGCCTTGACGGCTGAAGCCGGCTGAGCCGCGCCGCCGATTATTTTTACCAGCCGCCGCCGCCGAAAATTTATCGACTTAAGTCGGCTTAAAATCAGCCGCCGGTCACAGTCATTTAATCGAATATTCCCTACAAGAAATGCATAACCAAAACTAGAAAAAAATTTTTTCCCATTCTTCTTCTTTTTAATAAAAACATTTTTTTTAAAAAAATAATGTTAATGACCAAGGTATAGTCCTTGTATATTTTAAAAGGGTTTTCGGTAAAAATTTAAAATCTCATTTAGGAATAGATTATAGTCACAAGCATTAAAATAAATATATGTTTAGGCAAATTAATTTTATTTTTCAAACTAAAATATGAAAGTTGGTAAAAAAAATAATTTTTAAATTGGCCTAAGTTTAAGTCGGCTTAAGCCGGCTTTGAGCCGCCGCCGGCAATATTTTTGCAAGCCGCCGCCGCCGACTAAAATTGACGGCGCAGGTCTCTGCCGTTAATATATTGACAACATTCGGTTGTCCTTTCGATAACACATTGTTCTGATTGTAGTATGTACTTAATAACCCATTCTGAACCCAAGTAAAAAAATGGAATAATGTAAATTTATTAATTTATTTCACATTAAATAATATACTTATAAAAAAATACATAAAAAATGCACACTTTTACAGCCAGGCCCACGATGTCACACGTTAACGTTCGCATAGAAAATTAAATTGAAAACAAAAACAAATTTTAGAAATTTTTTTTATTTTATTTATTAAATTTTTATTTATTAATTTAATCACAGCACTGAAACTTTTCACTTTTTACTTTCGAATACCAAAGTTGATTGTGGGATAACTTGTATACGCTGTTAATAATGACAACAGGGCGATACCTATTTGACAACAGGGTGTTATCAATTTGACAACAATGGTACGTTTTTTATCTAACGGCCCAATTTGACAACATTTTGTTTAAAATTTAACAACAAATGTTGTCGAAATATTGACAACAGTTTGTTATCAATTTATTACCACTGGTTGACAGTTTTTTAACGTTTTTTTTCGCTCTGTGTATGTATATGCTTACTGTCTTGCCAGTACTGGTTAATGTAAACGCTGTGTAATTAAAACCCATATTAAATCTGCTACATATTTATCTTCATTAAAACTTATGAATATAAGCTAAGTAAACTTGTATTCGTGTATGCTCTTTCATATATTCAAAAAATACCTAAATTAGAACTTATTTACATAGAAACGAACTAACATGATTTTCTCTAATAGGTAGTTTTAGTTATTAATTAAAACCAATACCTATCTTCTTTATAATTTTCTAATTAAATCTAAATTTTACTAAACGAAAAAAAAGAAGAAAAATAGAGTAAAAGTTAGTTTAAAGTTAAATTTCATTGCCTTTCAAAATTTAAACCAGATTTAATTTGAAACTAACGAAAAACAAAAGCCGTTTAAGCACACTTTAAATAATTCTAAAGCGGCTCATACACTTGCAATAAAATTGTTCAATTTTACGCATTGTACAAATATATCGAAGGTGACACAATATATTGGCAGCAATCAAAAGACTTGATTTTTATTGCACAGCGAAAAGAAAGTGAAATGTGTTGGCAACATTGTACAATGCTGTTTATGTTATTCCTATAGGTTATGTTCATCTTTTTATTGAATGAATGAAACTATTATGCGACTAATTGCATAATGTAGGACAAAATGGAAATAATATGGCGGATATCATATAAAATAATATTGTAAGTGTATGGGCCTCTCAACATTACTTCTCGGAAATAAATCCATTTGGAGTAAGCTATTTAAATTTGGACGTAGTAACTTAGTAAACTTAGTATATAACTGTATATTTCATAATCAAGTGAGTGGATTTTGAAATAAATTATTTTTAAACAAGCGAGCCTAAAGCTATGGACACTCTTGACATCCCACACGTAACCACTATTTTTTATCCAAATATTCATGTGATTGTACCTACATGACGTTTACTGCATCAAAAGGCATTTTTAACTTTGAATAATTAATAACAATTTACTCTGAATTCGTTTAAGAAGTATTGCGTGGTCAATCCATAAAAAAGAAAGTAACGGGTTGATGCATTTAGTAGTCACTCGTTTGTCGGATTTTCTCGCCAAATATTTGACAAATTCATTTACGGGCATGTTCTGACAATCGCAAAACGCTTAACATTTGCAATATTGACTTGAAATTACATAATACGTGTACTGTTAATAGTAATCGTAAGAAGTTTGGTGGCTTCAAATTGCAAAGGTATGCTCAAGGGAACTATGGCAGGTCGCAAGCAAAACGCACCAGTTTCAGAACACCATAAAATAAATCTGGCGTTTTGCGACTTCAAATCATGCGATTGTCAGAATATGGCCGTTAGTTGGAAGTAATCTTAAACTTAAATAACGACCAATATACAGTCTAATTAAGTTTTGAGATATTCAATCCAATAAAGTTTTTTTGGATTCGGTCTAAATGGATTTTATTAAAGTTAAAGATTATATAACTTGAAAGCACGGAAAATTTAAAAACCTTAATATGCAAATTAAATTTAAAACGAATGAATAGCATTTAAGTTTAAATGTATTCAAAAGAGCAATTATGTTAGTGCTGGTTCACACAGGTCAAGTTTGACTCTTCAAGTCTTGAGCTTTTAGGAGAGAGGGGTAAAGAGAATGGAAAGGGGTACATACTTGACCGTACCAGTCAGTTTTGAATTTTTCTTTTCTTTTTTCATCCGTAATATAATAAAAAGCTACAAAGTTGAAGGAAAAGAAAAGAAAAATTAATTTTGTGCATGAACGTGAAAAGAAAATTTAAATAAAACTGTTCAAGTAAACTTGACCTGTGTGAACCAGCACTTAGTTTAAGAAGATTGATTTTAAATAATTGACATTAAAAAAAAGAACAAGGATAAATTAACTAATAAATAATTTTTATTTTTAATAAATTAAATAAGTAAATCTAAACCAAAATTTAATTAGTAATTTTAAATAAGATTCTATTAAATAAGAAAATTAAAATCAGAAGTAAAATAAAAAACCACAAAACAAGATAAATTCAAAATACAATAATAAAATATTAAAAATGAAATTATACATCTAGTCTTATATGTATTCCATTAAAAAATTTAATTTGAAAAATTTTTGGTTGGTGTACTGTTTCTGGAATTTGCCAATATGTCATATGGGGTTAGGCAGCCTGTCCAGACACCAACGTCTGATCCCGGTTAGATGATACTAATTATGTCTCAAATGTGAGGTTTGCTATCGTCAACTGTCCGTCCGTCCGTCCATCCTCTTCGGGTTTAACTTATAACGTCATCGTTTCGCTCAGTGTTTTGTGTTATATTTGCTTTACAGTGCAGCCACACGATCAAGATTTTCTTGATAGTCTTTTACATATACTGATTGTCAAAATATGCAAAAGTTGGCAGCTGTGACGTAGGCTGCACGCAAGTTGAAAGCAATTTACTTTTTCAAGATGTCGTCGCCGAGAAAACAACTCAAAATGTTTTGCTATTTTCCACTTTTGATTTTTCTGCACTGTAGGCTGTTCGAAGAGACTTTATCATTCTGCTTATTAATTTTATTAATAAACATATTTCACTATTTTTTTAGGTTTTTAGTTAAAATTTTAAAATTCCCGCAACAATTTGTAAAAAAAAAGAATTTCAGCTTTTGCCGGCAAAATATTTGTGAAAAAAAACAAAAACAACTTCAAAAGATTTGTAATAAGCTGTTTTCTTGAACGAAAATTGATACACTCACTGGCAAGAGGATTTTAGAGGCAAGTTCGTATCAATTTTTAAAAGTATGAGTGTATTGGTAAAAAAGTGTGAGTGTATTAAAACTTTATAGCCAAAACTTGATCGTGTAACCCTCAAGTTATATGCAACACCATTCCTAGGCACGTTTTTTAATTGTGACGACCTAAGATGGACAAGACCCCCCCCCAATCCGGCGAGCTACAGCACTAAGACCAGCGTGCCTCCGTCCACCACCCGAAGCAAAAAGGTTGTGCATCACAATTAAATTATTCAAGGCATTAATATTGAATTGCAAAGCGAGAACGCCTGGATTCGTATTTTGCTATCCAGAATGGGATATTTGTTCTTAGAAGTGGCAAGAAAATTTATAAAATGGGATGCATAAGATACAATGTGAGTGGAAAATTTAAATTTATATGAAAATCATTAGCTTTAAAATTTAATTTGTTGTGTAACTCGATTTGAAATTTGTACAGAAACATGCAAAGTTAACAAGGAAATGGTTTATAAATTGAAAGAAACATGCAAAGTTAAGAAGGAAATGGTTTATAAATTGAAAGAAACTGCCAAATCATTTAATTTGAGATTTTGCGAAACATAAAGAACTAAATTTTGTTTTCAAAATAAAACCATTAAAATAATAAGCTTCACTCCAGAAAATATTGTTTCCGGGAAAACCAATAGCATAATACCATTGCTATTAATGCTATTTCCAAACGAGAAAGCAAACTATTAATCTTTCAAAAATAAAGCATTTCAGAACTGAAAATATTTAAATTTTTTGAAAAATATAGCCAAAATTTAGTATTAATTCGATGAACTTGCTGACATTTCACGTATTGCTTTTGGAATTTTATCGATACTACATTCCTCAGCATCAGTTGAACGCACATTTTCAAATGCAAAATGGGTTGCTAACACGAATATGGCATTAATTTATTATTTCAAGAAGCGTTTTCGAGATATACGCGAAAAACCAGTTTTTTCAGTTCATATGGCTGTTACCAAAAATCTTAATAACGGATTATTACGCAAACATACCTTTTTCCTCTTTCAGCCGATATCTATTTTTGGACAAAAATTCACTGAGTTATATGCCTTAAGACTTACGTTTTTTCAAAATTCAATATTTTGAGCTCTTCCGTATTTAGCTGTATTTAAATAAATTTAAGTTTGCTTTGAGTCATAACTTTCTGCGTAAACCAAGCCGCACATACATATGTTAACAATAAGAAATTTTTGGCTTGGCCGAGAATGGTGCAAAATTTTCTTGGTTCAAGGCATATTTTCTGGTGATTTACAAAATAATTTCTTCCGTGTATCGTCAAAAAAATTTGGTGCGTTAAAGTTTTATAATACTAAAATCACACTCTTGGAAAACAGTTTAGTACGTCTAAAAACGAAACAAATAATGCTACTGTAATAACATTGGGTACGTCACAATTTTATAAGATTAAAAATCACACTGTTAAATTTCGTGGATATCGGTCCACTTTTAGTATGTATTTATAGGGCTAAAAATCAAATTTTTCAACATCTTTATACCATGTTTTTTTTCAGAAATGGTAAAATTTTTTATTGATAGTAGATGTTTCAAGTGTGAACGCATATTTCACATTTTAAACATCTTTCATGAGTTCCTCCGAAATGAATGCAAGTGTTCAAAGGGTGTGAACGCGTATTTCACATTTTCAACATCATCCATGCGTTCCTCCGAAATGTATGCAAGTGTACGTACTACGTAGGGTATATAAACCAAAATTTTTCAACATCCTTACAAAATGTTAGTGCTGGTTCCCACACGTCAAGTCTTCAGCTTTTAGGAGAGAAGGGAAAAGAGAATGGCATTTCTTTTCCCCTCTCTCCTAAAAACTCAAGACTTGAAGAGTCAAATTTGACGTGTGGAAACCGGCACTTTTACATTTTATTGATAGTACCCAACAAACACGGAAGTTTGATTTCAAATAAAAAATGATTTGAAATCAAACGTTTTCTCAAGCAACAAATTTTTAATAATGATTTGAAAATCATAGCGTTCTCAACAAAAAGGGGAAATTATTTTCAAATTTAAAAATGCCTTTATTTTCAACTGGCTTTCAAACGTAATTCTCAAATGTTTTTAAATGTGGATTATAATACAAGAAACATAACAAAAAACATTTTATTTTTTTATTTTAAATTCATTATTTATTTAAAAAAAAAATGTGAGATAAACATTCGGCACAATAGCTAACAGATGAAATCTTGTTCTTTCCGTCCTCCAATTCTTGCAAAGACGAAATAATTGGCTCCCTTTTATTTTGAGGATTGTAGCACCGCGATCATACAGCAAACTTTTCTTCACTTTCCCGTTTTTTTTTTTATTCGTTTTCTTAATCATTGAAATTACTGACCAATAATTTTTTTTTTCACAAGAATGAAATCGTTCACTTGTAAAACTTGTAAATTTAACTTTAATCGCCATTTTTACATTTATTTACATTTATTTTTTGCTTTAGTATTGTCAAGTTAAGTTTAGATTTGAAATTAACATTTGATACAAATTTTTTTTTTCAAATCATTGTTAATTTGAATTCAAATGTTAAAATCAAACAATTAAAAAACGTTTAAGAATAGGGTGTTCCGGAAGGCTAGATGGTAGTGAGCTAGTATATCAGTGTCGGGATTGCGGGTTCGATTCCCGCCAGATACTCTGTTTTCTTTCCTGCAGACAAGCGTAGAGCTTCAAACTATGTTTGATGTCAAATGATAGCCATTTCATATCAAAGGTTTGACCTCGTGTTTGTTGGGTACATGTTACTTGTTTCAAGTGTGAACACATGTTTCACATTTTCAACATCTGCCATGCGTTTCTCGGATATGTATGCAAGTCTATAAAGGTAATTTCACCTTCTTCGACGGTCTTGATACTTTTTATGACACTTTTTTAAATTATCCTTTTGTATCATTTTCACATATTTTGTGGCACTTTTTGACCCGTCAAGTCTTGAGTTTTTAGGAGAGAGGGGAAAATAAATGGCATTCTTTATTGAAATACCCATTTTTGATCCATATAAAAAAGAAAAACAGGCAATTTCACTAAAATAAAAAATTTTGTTTAGAAATTTATATTGAAAACTTAATCAAATTTGAGTTTTATTGTTGTTTCAAAAATTCCCAAGCGAAAATTTTTATTTAATTTTGAAAAACAGAGTTAACAAATAAAACAAATAAAAGGAAGTTTTAATGTATTAAATAAGAAATCTATTTTTTTCTATCAAAAATAAATATGGAAAGACTTGACGAGTCAAACTTGACGTGTGTGAACCGACACTAATTAAATGTTTGGTTTATAAAATGTTTTCTTAATGTAAATTGCTTACAAATTGGGTGTAGCCTATGTCACAGCTTTCAATTTATGTAAATTTTGGCAATCAGTATATGTAAAAGACTATCAAGAAAAACTTGATCGTGTGGCCGCAAGGTAAGCTAAAGGTAGAAGTACATAACACGCGTTAGTGCGCGCGCGCTCTTTCGTCTTCTGTCAAAAAAGTTAAACTAGTTGACAAATAATCAGCTGACAATAAAACGAATAATTTAACAAATTGGTGAATCATGAAATAAAAACTTATTGAAGAGCTTAAAAAACATATTTATATAAAAAGAATAAATTCAATAAAATAACAAAATCTTGATATACTTTCTAACCCGTTTTTAATGCACAAGTAAGTAAACAAATAAAAAACAGCTGACAGGAATGGCTTTTGTAACGCGTGTTGTGTAACTTGCAAATTTTTACGCGCTAAAGTTTTTAAACGCACGATACTCGTCGATGAACTGATGGGGCCCATACACAATACCATCATGATTGTACAATCAAGTGATTATGTGCTATGTACTTCCACCTTAAAGCAATGCCGACACTATTTCCAACTTGCTGAGATATTTTTCTTAAGTGTAGACCTGGGGCTACGTATTTTCCGTTTGTTGTTGTAAAATCGCTAGATTTGTCGGGAAAATTGCAAAATTGGCAACATTCTAAACAACAAAATTAAATAAAAAGTGAAAAAATTATATTCACATAGAAATAATTGTGCTCTGTGGAAATAATAAATAAATACCTAGTAGACAAATATGAATTGAGTAAAAAGAAGAAACATAAAAAATAAAGGCTTAAATCTAGTTTACCCACGCAGCTCCAAATAAAAAAAAAGTACCTAGATAGATAGAAAATTAAAAAATAAGAAGAAAAAATAAAATAAAAAAGTTGGCGGAAACGCTTAGTTTTCGAGTTATGGACGTTTTAAGTTTTTATATAAAAGCGTGATTTTCCACTACATTTTTATCTTTATATGGTCAATATTGGTATCATTTTAAAGCTTTTGACTTAGCGAAGCCGGTACTTACTATCCCAAAGAGGAGCAAAGTCTTGCGCCCGGCCGAAGGCTTGCTATGCAGAGAAGCTTTACTTAGCGAAGCCGGTTCTTGCTATACCATAGAGGAGAAAATCCTTGCGGCCGGCCGAAGGCCGGCTATATAGAGAAGCTTTAGTTAGCGAAGCCGGTATTTGTCATACCCAAGAGGAGCAAATTTTTGCGCCCGGTCGAAGGCCGGCTATGCAGAGAAGCTTTAGTTAGCGAAGCCGGTATTTGTCATGCCAAAGAGGAGCAAATCTTTGCGCCCTGCCGAAGGACGGCTATGCAGAGAAGCTTTACTTAGCGAAGCCGGTTTTTGCTATACCATAGAGGAGAAAATCCTTGCGCCCGGCCGAAGGCCGGATATGCAGAGTAGTTTTACTTAGCGAAGCCGGTTCTTGCTATACCATAGAGGAGAAAATCCTTGCGCCCGGCCGAAGGCCGGCTATGCAGAGAAGCTTTAGTTAGCGAAGCCGGTATTTGTCATACCAAAGAGGAGCAAATCTTTGCGCCCGGCTATGCAGAGAAGCTTTACTTAGCGAAGCCTGTTTTTGCTATACCATAGAGGAGAAAATCCTTGCGCCCGGCCGAAAGTCGGCTATGCAGGAGTGTTTTCGTTTGCGACGCCCATGTTTATAATTTGATTACGTTTGTATTACACTTTTATTTAAATAAACTACATACTTACCTGGTGCACTTCTGTAATATTTTGATGTAAAATGCAAAAAGAATGTAATGTGAGGTAAAGAGATAGTAATTTTCAAATAAATTTTGTATATCTAAAAAGATATGGTCAAAAGCTTTGAAATGATACCAATATTGGCCATATAACGATAAAAATGTAGTGGAAAATCGGACCTTTATATAAAAACTTAAAACGTCCATAACTTGAAAACTAAGCGTTTCCGCCAACTTTTTTATTTCATTTTTTCTTCTTATTTTTCAATTTCCTATCACCCTGTGTACTTTTTTTTTTATTTGGAGCTGCGTCGGTAAACTAGATTTGTTCCAAAATAAATAGCATAAATAGATTTTATTTATTAAAATAAATATTTTATATTTAAAAAGCCTTTTTTCTAACAAAGATAAATATGGAAAAAAGGAATTTCCAAAACCGCCCATCAAAAGGAAAAAGAGCATTTAAGTCCAATGTAAAAAAATGTAAACAAATAATTAAAGATTGGGTAGAAAGTGAAAGTACAAAAGTGCCACAATCTGACCCATTAAAGACTGAGCCAGAACTTATCGAAATTGATATTGTTCGTACATCATCCCCATTTCTAGAATACAGTTCAAACTCTGAAGAAAATGATGACAGTAACGATGAATGTAAGGAGATAAAGTCTTGGGCTGTAAGGAATCAAATTTCACAAACTGCGCTGGATGATTTGTTACATACAATAAAAAGGGTTGGAGTGGAAAATTTGCCATTATCGGCCAAAACTCTTTTAGGTAAAAGACGGAAAAATACTAACTTTACGATAATTTCTACTAAAGAATATTTATGTTTAGGTACACACAAATATTTAAATGATTATAGCTTGCATAGAAATGTCAACGAGCCCACCTCTTCGTTGGCAGAATCTTTACCCAAAAATGATATGAATAACGAAGGTGAAGCGAATTATTTTTTTTATTAAACGCATTTGACTAATAAATATTCCATTTTTTTAGACGTCTTAGGAATGTTGAAGAACATTTTAAAATATCAAAAAGATTTTAACACTCGTATTGAAAAAATTGAGCAAAAGGTATGTACATATACGATTCTAATTTGTAAGTTTATGTCCTAAATCTAATTTTTCATGAGTGGTCATAACATTTAAGCAAACAAGCACCTTGGCCAGCCAAAGTATATTGAAAAGCGGGCAAGACGTAATTTTGGAAAACCTACAACAACTTGCAGACAAGTTGGAGAATATCCAAGCAAATGTGAGTTGTAGTTGTTTCACTCTTGCTTTTTATTTTTATTCAAATGTTAAAACATTTTTACCAGATCGTGTCAAACCCAGAAATCATGGCTCATTCCAAGATAGCTATCCAGAAGGTTGAAAATATTGTCCGTCGCTTGAATACCGTAAAACACGACAAAAGCAGTGATCAAATTGCCAGCATGCTCCCGTTGCGGACTCTTGCAGCGGTGCAAAATATAGAGCAGAAATTGGGCACACCAGATTTTGCTCAAGAACTGGTAGCAAACTAAATTTAAACTTTATTGTTTGAATATTTTTATATTTATGCTTCTTTACAGGCAACTTATTTGCATTTAATGAAGGGGACATCAGAAGATGTTAGCAGTGTCATCCGTGAAATATTTACCGACGACGTACTGCAAAATTATAATTGGGACGGGAGGTGGGGAAAAAAATCGTTAGGGAAGCTAGTGCTGTTAAACAAGACCCTGCGAGGTATTTACATATGTATTTTTTTTAATTTTTTTATATGTATTAGTGACGTTACGAATATTAATTTTGTATATCGCTTTTACGAATTACTGCGGCAATATTCACCGAATATTATATCTGAAATTAAGCGCCACTTGATATGTATGTCGTCGATAATAATAAATTACACAAAAACTATTACACTGCTAAATGTATTAAAAATTATAATGGCATTCGGTCCAGAGAACTGCAAAATCACTGTAATTTTTAAGATGATAAAAAAAGTATTCTGTTTCTATGTAAATTGTTTATACCTACATATGTGCGTTTAGTTTCATTTCAATTTTTTTTCTTGTACTACATAGTAACTGCTGAAAGCAAGAATTGCTTGATTTCTTGCTTTTTGCTTGTATTTTTTTTTTCTTTGCCAAAACAATCATTGTCGGACCAAACACACACATCTTAATTGACAAACGAAGCTAAACGATGGAATAAATAACAAAGAATGACTGCGAACCAGCAGCGAATGTTATCGGTTGACCGCAAGTTTGATTGTATTTGTTGGTGTTCATTTACTGCGATTTTTTGCAATCGCAGAAAGCCGTTCTCTGATATATGTACACTAACTAACCTTTCAAAAATTAATGGTCATGAAATTTTTTAAGACAAAGACCAATATTAAAAATGCCTCTTCTTAAAAGAAAAAGGAGACAGTGTGTTAAAAAGTAGAAATATAAAACTAAGGCCAGTTGTACACAAACATCTTAGGTAAATTTTGTCACTAAAATACATAATTACAAAATATTTTAACAAATTGTTGTAAACCACTTCAAATATTTCAATTCTAAAGATAGCCAAAGCGAATATCATTTCACTCAACAGTAACACAATATAATTGAAGAGAAAATGATGAATAAAAGCTCATGCAGAATTTTTTTAAAACAGTTAGCCACTTAATAAATCAACACAAAATAGAATAGAATCAATATGAAAAGTAAAGGAATTGGAGAAAATTCAGCAAAACATTTTGACGAACGAGTTCTTATGTTTATTGACTCCCCATATTCAGTTATCTCAGTTAATTGTGAATAAAATCAAAAGTTGTGCACCGATTACAATAAATGTAACCTCGTTTAATTTAAAATTAAGTTAAGCTAAATGTTTTTAGATCAAATTTTTCAAAATGTTCCTTTTTTCTTCAAAAATTCAACCATATCGCTGAGACTACAGGGCAAATTTAAAAACAATGGAAGCACGGCTTAAAGATAATACTGTTGCCGAGTTTAGGATTTTTTTGTTAACTGAACATGGTCAACCGTTTTCAAGTTATTTAAATATATGTAGCGAAATTGCCTTAATTTTGGACATAACGGTATATCACGAAAAATTATGTTACGAGGTTGAGATGCATTTAAAAGTTCATTATGCCGAATATCCTTTAGATATTTTCAGCTATATATTTTTTGTCTGAAAGTGATTTTAGAATGGGGTTTATATGGTACCTATGGTTAATGCCCATATACATTTAACCATTGTTCATATGTATGTATTTATATGTGTGATTAGTTCCGTGCATTTATTATTTCGATGACTAAAAAGAAAATTTATTTTAATTTATTAAAATAAAAACAAATAGTTATCATGCTTTAAAAAATAAAGATGACAGATTAGAAAAAAGAGGACACAAATTTTATAGATGACAGCCAAATAAAATAGAATACATATGGTCACCTTATGTTAGGGTCCCTGCTTAAAATTTTATGCAAAAGAGAATGGTTTTTGTGTTCGGTACTCGGCGACACGCTTTGTTCTCATTTTTTGTTGACATTTACTTTGCTTTTTGAGAAAAACCCAACAATATTAACAGAATGTTTCGGGCAACAAGTTCGTCTGTGTGACCGCGAATGAAAAAACAAAAGAGAATTCCGGACGTTTTCCTTCCAAATGTTCGCTCGTCTAAACTCGGACTAACTGCCTGTTTAACGATATCGAACGTCATCGTTCGAATAGAAAAAAACATTAAAAACAAAAACAAACTTCGAAGAATGTTCGAATTTTGTTTTAAATGTAATCTCTATGCGAACGATGACGTTCGAAATCCATGAACAGGCTGTAAGTGTGAGTTGAAACTGCAAAAGGAGTGCACTACTCCCATCTATGGTCAATATATTAATCGGTTTTGCCATTGTTAAAACCAGGGCTGTGGAGTCGTCAAGAAATAGTTATAACTCCGACTCCGACTCCTTTTGCTGTAATTTTTTAAGTACGACTCCAACTCCGACTCCAACTCCGACTCCTACTCTAACCTATCGTTATTTATGAGACTAGTTCTTATTTGACTTTAAACTCTTTTAATTTGTTTTTTAATTCAGTACCTTTTAAATGGTTAAATATAGCAAGAAAATTATTCTGTAAAACTTTCAAATCGATATTTTAATTCTAACGTGCCGCATTGAGCTTTAACATATGAGGAGGAAAGCTCGAAAAACATATAGCGCCCGATTAAATGGACCAACTGAGCTCTACTTTTTTGATTCTACAGTGTTATGTCATTCTTGACTAATAACTCAACAGTTGAACATTTTAAGCCAACTGTAATATAGAAAAATAATGCATTTAATTTTGGAACCACCGAGTTTTGTTACGAACTTTCGAAAGATATGAGTTTTGATTCAAACCGTATGGAATCATTAAACTTTAGTATATTTTAAAAGTTATATTTATTTATTAAATATATGCAAACAGTGCTAAAAAATGTAACAATAGTTGTGTAGGGAAGAGATAAACTACACCAATTCACATCTGTTGGAATTTATAGATGTGTGAATTTCCATAAGTTCTATCTAATGCAGCTTTCGAGATAGAAAAGTTGAAAACAATGCCAAGTCCAATTTGCTAAGACGTTAAGGGCACCAAGGGTACTAAGTATTGTTTAAGTTCTTTTTTTTTGTAAATTTTGAAGTGAGGTCTTTTGTTTATAATATACATAAATTCAAACACTGCCTTTTGGTCTTGTTTTATTTATTAAGTCAAATATTTAGACCAACTTTTTTAATCATTCTCAGGAAAATTAAATATATTATTTTTGTGAAGAAAGGAATTTTACAACATGAAAATTAATTAAAATTGTTATTGATAATCTTTCATTCCTGACGTGAAAATTAAATTTCATGAACTTAAGCCTAATTAAAAATATTAAAAATTTGGATTAAAAACCATAAATAGTTCAACAAAATAACCACAATACTAATTATTGTTAAAGCTAAGGCACGAGCTCTATGTGTACATTTGTCCTTCAAGTTGTGCTGAAAAAGGTCAACAGAAAAGAGAAAGACAAAGTGAAAAAACAAAAAATGTACTTGGACTTCAAGAAAAATTCTTGACGAAAGTACGAAAAAACAGAAGTAAAGGAAAAAACATGTAAAATCAAATAAAATTGATAATCATTCAGGAAAGCAAATTTCGATCTACCAAATGTTAAAATACAATTTGGTTTAAGGATTGATGTTTGACTAGTGACGTCAGCAGTCGTCGATGGCTGCGAGTGTAAGACGGCAAATCCATCTGAGGAGATCGAGTGGTTGCGATCGAAACATGTCATGGTAACCTGCCGGCCAGGGTTCGAGCCCGAGCCACGTCAAGAATGAAAGATTATCAATAACAATTTTAATTAATTTTCATGTTGTAAAATTCCTTTCTTCACAAAAATAATTTAATAAAAATTAAATTTCATGAACTTAAGCCTAATTAAAAATATTAAAAATTTGGATTAAAAACCATAAATAGTTCAACAAAATAACCACAATACTAATTATAATTAAATATATTTTTATTAAAACATGCAGATGCGCCTTCAGTTGTTACTTCTACAATTTTTATAACACATTTTGAAGAGAAACGTACCGCAAAAAGTTCTATTATTTCTGGGATCATTAAAATATTCGGATCATTAAAATATTCGGACAAAGGCAAATTTTTAATACAGAAATAGCATAATTTGCGATTTTCAACGTGTTTCAAAATGTGGCTTGCAGAGTTAAAAAAATATGAATTTTTAAACAACTAAATTGAAATCGTTTTCTTCAGTACACCATTGCTTTTTTCCGTTCCAAGTTCAATATTATTGTTGTCAAAGACCGAAATTTGAAATTGCAAGTCTTTATTATCTCTCCAATTTTTCCTAAATTGAGTAGATAAAAGAATTCTCAAATCATTTTTCGGGTTTACCCCCAGATTGATGGGAATTAAATTTAGAACAATGTCATGTATTTTTCCGAGCTCCTTTTCCTTTTTTTCTATTATAATTCACCTTGAAGGTTAGAACTTAAAATTTAGTTTACTTAATGCTTTCACCACAGGAGCTACAGCAGATTTCAAGTCATATATCGGAACATTGCTACAAAAATATTTGTTAATATACGATAAATAAAAAACAACAAATTTTTAACTTCCTTAATTCGGCTCTATTTCATTAGGGATATCTTGGCGAAATTCAAACAGTGAACCAGCGAGTTTTGTTACAGAAATTTTAGGTCACATAAAAACATAGAAAAGGACATGCTTCGATACAATCTATATATTTCTCATAAATTGCTAAAAGAACTGTCAAAATAAGATGTTATCTCAATTTTTCTAACTCCCCTACTCATATGAAAAGTATACTGGTCATTATCTTCTGACTTCACAAATTCAAAAAGTAGACCCTCTTATTGCCAATTCCACCAATTTATGTATTTAAATATCAATTTATGTTTAAAAATCGTTTTTTTTTTTATGTGGAATAAAAATAAAATTATATGAAAAATTATATTTAAATATGAATTGATATTTTAAAAGAATTGCTGAAATTGGTCATTGAAATTTTTTTATTTTGAAAAATATTAGAAAAAATTTTAATGCCAAAGAGTCGGAGTCGGAGTCGGAGTCATTAGTGTTTGTGGGTACTTCGACTCCGACTCCGGTACAAAAACCTCAACTCCGACTCTTCAACTCCTACTCCACAGCCCTGGTTAAAACAAACATTTGTCGTTTTTCTAACTCGGTCAACGTTTGTAGACCAAAATGTCGATTAAAAAGTTTAAGTGCTTGATTTCTTAAATATTTTATTCTTAAACAAAACATCCAAAATCTTTCAGTAAACGTTTATTTTAGACTCATACCATGTTCACACGGACAGCAATATTCGTGTTTCGCTCTCTTATTCCTGTTTCGCGCCCCAAACATGACTGAAACGACTTGTTTCCCCATACAAAATTTTGTGAGCGAAACAGGTCGTTTCATTTTGAAACAGGCTGCGAAACAGGAAAAATGTACTATCATCTCTAATTTTGATAACAATTATCGTTAGTTTATCTGAACTAGCTCTCAAAAAAAATCAAAACAAAATAAAATACAAAATAAAAATTTATGTTTAATAAAATAAAGTGATAATTATCAAATAATAATATTAATAAAAGTATTAAATAATATATTTTTAGCTTTTAATTACTTTTTTATCTGTTTTAAATAAAATCACACTAACAACACAAAAAAAAATGTCAAAATGAAACAAGAATGAATCGTATGAACAGCATGTTTGACAATCTAGTTTCAGAGAGCGAAACGAGTGGTTTTTGTCGTCGTATGAACATAGCATCAGAGACCTGCGCCTTGACGGCTGAAGCCGGCTGAGCCGCGCCGCCGATTATTTTTACCAGCCGCCGCCGCCGAAAATTTATCGACTTAAGTCGGCTTAAAATCAGCCGCCGGTCACAGTCATTTAATCGAATATTCCCTACAAGAAATGCATAACCAAAACTAGAAAAAAATTTTTTCCCATTCTTCTTCTTTTTAATAAAAACATTTTTTTTAAAAAAATAATGTTAATGACCAAGGTATAGTCCTTGTATATTTTAAAAGGGTTTTCGGTAAAAATTTAAAATCTCATTTAGGAATAGATTATAGTCACAAGCATTAAAATAAATATATGTTTAGGCAAATTAATTTTATTTTTCAAACTAAAATATGAAAGTTGGTAAAAAAAATAATTTTTAAATTGGCCTAAGTTTAAGTCGGCTTAAGCCGGCTTTGAGCCGCCGCCGGCAATATTTTTGCAAGCCGCCGACTAAAATTGACGGCGCAGGTCTCTGCATAGCATCAAATGCAATTGTTTGGTATAAAGGCTGCCAGACTTCGTAATATTCAAATACATGCAAAGCATATCGTTACCTTAATATAGAATGGCCTAACTCGATTTTTTTTATTCGGGTTTTTTGCATATTTCGACAGATTTACACCTCTGGTAAATTTGATGCGCTCTGAAAAAAGCACTAACTCATTATTTTTATTTAAAATATATTTTACTTTTAAAAATATTCGCAGCTTATTTTGTGCAAGGTCTACCCAGTAGATGGACCATGATTTTGTAAGAGACATGCAATTTATAATTGAATGCCGCGACTGAGAAAAATTTTATTTACTAGGAACATAGGTTGTGTGTTACTATTTTCCGTTATTTTTGTTAACTTTATATATTGTTAGCTCAATGTATGTATGTATGTATATTGTCTTAAAATTTCAGATGTTTTCCAACAGCAAGACGCTTATGAATTTGAAAAAAGTGTAAAAAAGGCGGTGGAACGAAGTCACCATCGAGTTAAACAAAAGCAATATGTAAAAAACAGAAACAATTAATTTTTTTTATAATTAAAATCATATGTATGTTTATTGTTTAAAATACATGGTAAAATAAAAATATATAAGTATGTGTCATGATTAATTTCAACCCAGCTTTTAGTGTCGGACCGATTAATCGACTTCGGCTTCGGTATGGGCCAAAAATTGCTAATCAGCCTATAATCGGTGTACGGCCTTAATTTGGCTGATTTTTGTCGAAGGCCGAACTTGTTTATATCATTATATGCAAATGTTCAAACCATACAAAATAATCAACTAAAACTTTTTTCCGAAATTCGGTTGTAGTAAATATATTCACCCTTATCGTGTTTGGCGTATTTAAAATACGCCTACGACTGTTTGGTAATAGATTAAAGAGAACGTGAACTTATTTCCTTTAATCTATTACCAAACAGTCGTAGGCGTATTTTAAATACGCCAAACACGATAAGGGTGATTGTTTCTAAAAAAAAAGTAATGCCCAATTTTCAGGATAGTATTTAAGTTTATGTTAAGTTAATTTTCATCACAAACTTAAATCGTATTTAAATACAGATTGGTTTTTTGAGTTTTATTTCAAGTCTTATTTAATTAAGATAAAAATATGGTAGCACTACTAAATACAAAAAAATATATAAAAAAGTGTATTTATTTACAAGGTGGTCTGACTGTTAATGCTTTTCCTGTTGTTGTTGTATTGTTGTGATATTGAGGTCACCAAGGCGAATTCAACAAGGTAAACTCAACTCGTCAGCCGTTCATCAGCTGTGTCCACGGCGAATTAAGAAAAAATAGGGAAACGTCAAAATAAAATTTTGTTTATGTTTTGCGCCAAAATAACCGAAAAAATTTCTGAGAAAAACTGCGAATAATTAAAGTGAATTTAATAATCTCTTTTATTACCCAAACAAAATTTTTATTTTGTTTTTCAATAAATTTTTGCCGTGTCAGCATTTTTGACAGCCGCCTATTAAATTGCAAAAAAATACATGGGGCTTTTTGTAGTTGTAGAGTTGCACTTACGTTGTTGAATTCGCCTTGGAGGTCACCTTGCTAAAATATTACAATGGAAACTTAAGTTGAAATTAACCACATCGGTTACTTAAGTTTCACTTAAGTTTTTAGTGAAGAAGAGAATTTTGTATTTAAAACGATTTTAAAAATAAATGTGTTTTAATATCAATCCTGAAAATTGGCCATAAGAGTGCTATATTCGGCTTGCTGAATCTTAAATACCCTAAACCATGGTGAGAAAATAACAGTTATATAAATACCGTTCTTTAAATATAAATAATTTAGTTGTGTGCCACACCTACTTGTCCAATCACGCCCATAATTCGTTGGATGTTCTGAATTGATAACCAAGTTGCTTGTACCTAATTTTAAAATTTTGACTCTTGCCGTTCTCCAGATATAGAGAAATCTTTAGTGACTTTGTATGGGAAGTGACACGTCCACTAGTCCAATCTCGTTGTCGGATGTTGTATATTGATAACCAAGATGATAAAAATATCTCACCCATTTGTGGGCCGATCAGGCTGAATTTGAATGGCAAACAACTCCGGACTTTATGTGACATAAATATATAACTACCATCTGTGATCTCCTGAAACCACTTTTCAGCGGACAGACAGACAACATTTAAAATTGCGAGTTACTGCCCGTCTATAGCAAAGAAAAATGTTGCGACATATATTGCAGTAAATGTCAAAATTATGTTGTCTTTAATGTAGACAGCAATTTTTTGGACATAATTATTGCCGGCTATTTATGTTGCAATAATTGTTAGTCCATTTTCTTTGACAATTACAGCTAACATAAAACGTCAAATTTAGTTATCAATTGAAAAGAAGAAGCAAAAAAGAAAAAAAAAATAGAAAGAAAATTGTGTCGGAAAGAAATTAAGTTCTTGAAATGGTAGCAAATTATAAATGAAGAAAAATAATTAAATTAAATAAACACTAACATAAAATTTATTTATTTAAGAGTTCATTTTGTAATAAGAAGCCCAAAGGCCAAACATATATTACATAGCAATAAAGTCTGAGTAGTACCAAAAATACATACATAATATTCAAAACTTATCAACTAAATAACCTAGCATTTTATTCCCAACCAAAGAAAAGAGTAAGTAAAAAACAGTAAAAAATAGTTATCTTAGCCAGTAAAAAAAAAAAAAATTATTTTTATTTATATAATTTTTTTCTAATACGAACTTTATTATTTAAATTGATATTATTTTATTAATATTTTTATATAGCATAAACAAATTAATAAAAATTTAAATATTAAAGTCGAAGACAGAATATATATTAATAACATAGCGGGTTCACCTGACAATTTTTTTTCATATCAAACGTCAAAGTCTATATAAAAAACTCGAAAATTTTTGTCAGCGTTTTTTTAATATGAAGTTTGACGTTTGGTATGACAAAAAATTGTCAGGTGAAGACGCTATCTAAAAATAATTTTTGCAGGATGGCGCCAGTTTTTACACTGCACCTTCTTTCTTGATTTTTTTCAAATTATGAGTTAACATAAAAACGTTTTCCCATGCCTTTAACCAAGGCGAATTTACACCAGGTGAACTTATCTTGATACGTAAGCAACCTCTGATTACTTACCTTGTGTCAAAATGGTATACCGTCCTGTTGGTTCTGGAGAATATTAACTAAATTCTATAATTCTCGATTAAAATTGTGAAATTTAAAACTTTTTTAAGTTATAACATTTCAAAAAAACACAATTTATTATAAAAACAAAATCAAATATTTGTTTGCATTTTGAAACAACGTTAAAATATTTTACAGTGTTGTAAAACATTTTCAAAAAAAAGACCACCTTGTATAAATTCGCCTTCCCTTTAACATAAGCTAACCAATAAAAAATATTGCTCTTTTATTCTGCCGACGTTATTGCCAACTTGCTGAGATATTTATCTTTAGTGTAGACCTGGGGCTACGTTTTTTCCATAGATTGATTTAAAATCGCTAGATTTGTCCGGAAAATTACATAATTGGCAACATTCTAAATAAAAAGCGAAAAAATTATATTGACATCAAGGCGCCTTGATTGACATAGAAATAATTAATAAATAAAAGACAAATATATAAATTCAGTAAAAATTCAATATATAAAAAAAAGACATAAAAAACAAATAACATAAAAAGATTTTATTTATTCAATTAAGTACTTTATATATAAAAACCCTTTTATCTAACAAATATAAATATGGAAAAAAGGAATTTCCAAAACCGCCTATCAAAAGAAAAAAGAACATTTGAGTCCAATGTAAAAAAATATAAAAAATTAATTAACAGTAAGGATTGGGTAGAAAGTGAATGTACAAAAATGCTGCAATCGGACCCACTAAGGACTATTTCTGAGCCAGAACTGATCGAAATTGATATTGTTCGTACATCATCCCCATATCTTGAATACAGCTCAAACTCGGAAGAAAATAAGGACAGTAAAGAAAAGTGCGATGAGATAAGATCTTGGGCTGTTAGGAATAACATTTCACAAATTGCGCTGGATGATTTGTTACATACACTACAAAGGGTTGGAGTCGAAGATTTGCCATTATCTGCGAAAACTCTTTTAGGTATAAGAAGGTAAAATATAACGTTTAGATTATTTCTAATTAGAAATTTTTATGTAGGTACACACAAATATTACAATGATAATAGTTCTCATGGAGGTGTTAACGAGCCCAACCTTTCATCGGCAGAATCCTGTCCCAAAAATTATAAAAAGAAAAAAGGTTAAGCTAATTATTATTTTTTATTGATCGCATTTGACTTAAAATTATTGCAATTTTTTAGACGTATTGGGAATGTTGAAAACAATTTTGGAATATCAAACTGATTTTGACACACGTATCGAAAAAATTGAGCAAAATGTATGTATATAGGTCTAATTTGTATATTTATATCCTTTATCTAATTTCACATGAGTCGTTATCACGTTTAAGCAAACAAGCACGTTAGCCAACCAAAGTATATTGAGCAGTGGGCAAGACGTAATTGTGGAAAACCAACAACAACTTGCAGACAAGTTGGAGAATATCCAAGCAAATGTAAGTTTTAGCTGTTTCAATCTTGCTTTTTATTTTCATTCAAAGATTAAAACATTTTTCCAGATCGTATCAGACCCAGAAATGATTGCTGACTCTAAGTTAGTCATCAAGAACGTTGAAAGTTCTGTCTGTCGCATGAATATGATACAACTCAACAAACTTAGTAAAGATGTCTCCAGCATACTCCCGTTGAAGACCTTTGCGGAGGTGCAAGAAGTTGAGCAGAGATTGGCTTCACTAGATTTCGCTCAAGAAATGGTAACAAAAACAAATTTTAACTTGATTGTTTAAATATTTTTATATTTATACTTCTCTACAGACAACTTATTTACATTTAGTAAAAGGGACATCAACAGATGTGAGCAGTGTTATCCGCGAAATAATTACGGACGACCTGCTACAAAATTTTAATTGGGACGGAAGGTGGGAAAAACAAGCGCTAGGGAAGCTCACGCTGGTTAACAAGAACCTGCGAGGTACATATTTACATATTTTTTGCTACACATTTCTTTTTGTTGTTTATTCATCGTCTTCATATTTCAGATGTTTTCCAACACCAAGGAGCTTTTGAGTTTGAAAAAGGTGTAAAAAAGGCGGTGGAAAGAAGTCATAATAGATTTAAACAAAAACAATATATAAAAAAAAGAAACAGTGAATTTTTTTAATATGTATTTTTTAGTTTAAAATATAAATAAAACTCAACTCGTTAAGAAAAAAATAAAATTCTAGGATGATGAAATTCGGCTCGAATATTCTTTTAGCCTAATTGACCAATTATTTTTGATAAATAAGATTGGAGAAGAACTAGATTTTTTAAATTTTTCTCTCTAAACTTATGTGTGTATATGACTTATATGGATGGTCCTTTATTTTACCTAGACCCATACAATGTCCTCCTGAACAGATTTAATTTTGTTTTCGATTGAATTGAGTGTTTTCCCTTGTTATGTGCAGTGAATACGGTTACAATGCAATAATGAACTCAAGGTATTCTCTAAAAAAATAGTGGTTTTTGAAGCTATTCCTTTTAGTGTTGCATTGGACCAGCCATACATTTTTATCTAAAAATACAAGGCTCCCCAGCCAAAGATTGTTGGAAATATTATTTTCAAATATTAATTTAACAATTAAATCAATTTAATAGAGAACATTTCAAACTAAAACCCAAAATGTTGTTCAAATCTTTTTACGTACATCTATCTATCTATATATGTATATAAAATAGGATTTGAGTATGTATGTATGTAACGTTTGGACTCCAAAACGGCTGGGCCGATTTTGATGAAATTTTCATGGAATCTTCAGAATATTCAGGCGGGTGACACTGTAGTCTGATTTTTTGATTTTCGGTCTGCGGGCGGAGAGGCGTGGCAAAATCCAATTTTTATTTTGCACCACCAATGGCTTCTAAATAATTTGGACGATTTTTTCTTTAAAATGATCGCCATGGTCCAACTTAGATTTATACAAAAAGGAAATTTTGCCCCGCCTACTTTTTTCGAAATACCTAAAATCAGAAAACGTCTCACTTCACGCCCACTTTTTCTATAAAGCGCACAACTTGAGAACGGCTTGAGCGATTTGGACGATTTTTTCTAAGAAATGATTGCCATGGTCCAACTTAGGTTTTTACGGAAAGAACATTTTGCCTCGCCCACTTTTTTCGATTTACCTAAAATTAAAAAACGGATCCATCGATTTGACTAATTTTTCTTTTAAATGTTCGTATTAATCGTATTAGGTTTTGCCCCGCCCACTCTAACGCCCTAATAAGAAGCTTGGCTAAAAAAGAAACCCAAAAATTATTATCAATTTATGAACATAAATGATAGTGCAAATTGTTTCTTCTCCTCTTTGCGAAAAACCGATAGCTTTTGTTTGGTTTAAAATAAAGCTGGTTCGAATAATCAAAAGCCATAATTATCGGAGAAAAAATAAAAAACATGACAATTAAAAAATAATATGAAATCCAAGGCGAATTCATGTATACGGTGGTGGCGATACTACAACAAGTAACAACACCAATTGGGTTGGCGTAAAGGGCCTTGGGCGACTTGCTGCCGACTGATCTGGAGGGTGTTGTGAACAAGTTTACTCATCTTCTAAGGGAAAGCTATGAGCAGTCCTGCCCGGTTACATTTCCGGGTAGGCGTAAACAGCCCAAACGGTGGACCAGGGAACTTCACGTTCAAAGGTCTACGGATAGGAAACTGTTTAACAGGGCCAAGATTACCAGAGCACCAGAGGATTGGAACAATCACAGGGTGCAGTTTAACAGGTATAAGGCGGATCTGAAGAGGGCAAAGCGACTATCATGGAGGTAATTTTGTCCCTAAGGCCCTTGGTTACATCCAAAGGAATGACGGCTCATGGTCTGAGTCTAGCTCTGAGACCCTAACCTTACTTATGGAGACGCACTTTCCCGGGTGCAGGGATACCGGAGGTACGGACGACGGTCAATGGGACGTGATGTCCATGACATCGGATTATACTTCCGCCTGCGTCGAGGAAATGGTCACAAGGGAGAAGCTAGCGTGGGCGGTCAATACTTTCGAACCATATAAATCACCGGGTCCGGATGGCATTTTTCCGGCCATGCTCTGCAACATTCCGGACGATGCATCATTTCTGCTGGTGAACATATTCAAGAAGTGCCTCAGTAGAAGGTATCTGCCTAGGAGGTGGAGAGAGGTTAGGGTGATTTTTATACCCAAGGCTGGTAAAGCAGGCCACTTGAAACCGGGGGATTTTAGACCTATTAGTTTGTCTTCATTTTTGTTGAAGGCTCTTGAGAGGCTAATAGATTTCTATCTCAGGAGTAATATTGAGACCCGCCTTATTAGCAACGCTCAACATGCTTACCTGAAGGGTAAATCTGTAACAAAGCACGATGTGCGTTATTTGAATGACTGCAAACCAGCAGCGAATATTTGCGGTTGCGCGAGTTTGACTGTATGACCGTAAGCGTGTGTATTTGTTGTCGTTAATTAAATGCGATTTTTTTTCAATTGCAAAAAGCTATTCTCTGATGCATACTACATATGCAGGAACTCCATTGGTAAGAACTGGGGTCTTAGGCCTGATATGGTAAACTGGATTTACACATCGGTTGTTAGGCCTATACTTACCTATGGATGCACTGTTTGGTGGGGTGCGTTGGGAGTGGATAGCTATAGGAAGATGCTCAGCAAGGTTCAAAGAAGTGCATCTCTTGGCATCACAGGCGCAAGGAGAAGCACTCCGCAGGCAGCGCTGGACATCCTACTATATCTATCCCCTATTGAGCATTATGTGAGGAGTGTGGCAGCTAGGAACTTACTTAGACTTTACGAGTCTTCTTAAGTTAGACCTAGGCGGGATGATCAAACGAGAATTTTGTACGAGATGGGTTTGCTTGATCGGGGTATTTCTCTCGAGGGAATTTCGGATCATAAGACTATGACCCTGGACTTCGGTGCAACACCACCAGTGGAGTTCCCGGATAGGGAAATTTGGAGTGGATCCAATGGACTGTTTTAGGGGTGGGCAGTATTTACGGATGGATCCAAGATGGAAGCCGGCACTGGTGCCGGTGTATATATCGCGGACACCGAGGTGAGCAGGTCGTTCAGACTCCCCGATGAGTGCAGTGTCCTCCAGGCTGAGATCCTAGCGATCTGGAGGGCGACTGAGGTTATACTGGAACACATCGTGGATGGTTCTGTGGTGAAAATCTACGTCGATAGTCAGGCGGCGCTGAGGGCATTGACAAATTATACGGTGCGATCGTGCCTGGTCGCTCGGTGTAGGAATGCTCTTGGTGAACTAACGGAGACATTCAATGTAAGGCTGTGTTGGGTACCTGGACACTGCACGGTTGATGGAAATGAGGTGGCTGACGAACTCGCGAGAGAGGGTTCGAATCTGGACTTAGCGGTAAGGGACAGGGGGGTTAAGCCCCCCCTATGTTACTACTATGGGTTGCTACGGGAGAAATTCCGTGATAACGTTAACCGATCCTGGAGGGACAGAACGGATTGCAGGGTGTCCAGGGCACTATGGCCAAGATTGGACGCGGGGGCAACCAGGGTTCTACTGGGATTGGATAGGGGTAGTCTTAGAACGCTTATAGGGTTCTTGACGGGTCATTGTCCTGTTAGGGCTTTTGCGGGCAGATGGAACAACGCATACCGGACTTCTGCAGATTGTGCGATGATTCAGAGGAGCTGGAGACGATCGAGCATGTACTGTGCCATTGTCCCAGGATGCAGGGCCTCAGACAGAAATGGCTAGGAGATAGGTTTCACGACGAACTGGGGTGCATCGCTGTATGTAGTCCGGTGGATCTACTGGGGTTTGTCAGGGAAATAATGCGGTTGTTTCTGTTGGGGGGACTGTAGAGGGGTCAATAGTTCTACGCGGGATTTTCTACAACTTACTAACTTTCTATCTTTCTTAATTCTATCCATCTTATACTTATTTTCTTTACTGTCTCCTCTTTTTTCTCTTATTGAAGGGATTCACAATGGACCATATTGGTCTCCGAGTGGAGGTGTGCCCTTGGGCGCATAACCCTTCTTTACCTTACCTAACCTAACAACACCAAAAACACAACATTGTATTTTATTTGTTGCTTTCGTTGGTCGATATGGCAAAAACACAAGTAACTTTTGACATTCCTCTCTCTAATTTAGAAAAAAAAGTAGCACAGCTGTGCTTTCAACGCCACCTGAAAAATGAATTCGCCTTGATGAAATCTATATACATAGTTTACGATTGAAAAATGAGACAAAAACCACTCAATAATGATTTAAAAACTACGATTAAATTGATCAAAAAGGAATCAGAAAATTGTATCACAAATGATTTTTTCAGGTGATTCATCGGTAGCAAGGCCCATTGAAAAGATCCGCAAGAAGCCTGATGATCATTGTTTATGTTCTTTTTAGTTGTCAAAAGTTGTTTACATTTTGCTTACGTGTGCATGTATACGTTTGTTTACGTTTATGGTATGCCACACATACACGTTTTTTCCTGTTGCTTTGTATATGTGGTAGTAAATTTTTGACAACTAAAAAGAATCGGTTTTTTGTTTTTGTACAAGTAAGCAGACCTGGTGCCTGATTCTAGCAGTTGTGATCGAGTACTTTCTCGATTCGAAAGCAATTTAATATCTAATTATTTCAGTCAATACTGAACGAATCGGAATTATTTTTTCAGTGTTATTAAGCATTAGTTTGAGTTTCACAATACTGAAAAAATAATTTCGATTCGTTCAGTATCGACTGAAATAAAATTGCTTTCGAATCGAGAAAATACTCGATCACGACTGCCAGAATTAGGCCCCTGATAGATGGGCCTTGATCGGTAGAGTAAAATTTTCTCACAAGAGTATCATATATGATTAAAAAATGATCTCATATACGGGTATTTTGCCCTTGATTAGATGATGATACAAAATGCTAAATGGGTTTTATTGAATAAAATTAATATGAATAATTTCAGATTTGGATACTTAAATATAAAAAAAGTATAGAAAATTGTTGTAAATCCAACTTTTTTAATATTAAATAAGTTCAAATTATTTTTTTTATAATAGATTTTATTTAAACATTTCTAAATATATCGGAATTTCATTCGATTGTTTAAAAATAACACAAACATTTTAATAAAAAATCTTAAATTTAAATTGCTTTTATTTTTACATATTTAAAAAAAAAAATATAATAATTAGTACTGTGGTAATTTTGTTGAACTATTTATGGTTTTTAATCCAAATTTTCAATATTTTTAATCAGGCTTAAGTTCATCAAATTTAATTTTCATTAAAATATTTTTATGAGGAAAGGAATTTTACAACATGAAAATTAATTAAAATTGTTATTGATAATCATTCATTCTTGACTGACCTGAGATCTCTGAATTTGGAATAAAAAATTATAATAAAAAAATAGTGTTTTAATTTTATATTTAATTCACATCTTACAGCTCTGCTTTCTTATCAGCCGTGCATCCGTTGAATGTTGATGTTTCTGTTAAAGGTGCTGGTAGTTTGGATTGAGAGCGATATACACGATCGCCATTCAAAAGATTTGCTGCAATTCCTGGCAAAGCTTTATCATCCATTCCTCTGAAGACACTTAGCAAGGTTATGTACATATAGGTTTTCCTACTTCCACTGGTCCATCAAGAAACAATTTGAACTATCTTGTCGAATGTATATTGCGTCCATAACAGCTTAATATTCTTGTGTTGTATTAAAAATATATTATACATATTAGCCAAGTCTAATGGGTTTCCATGTAAAATAAAAATATTTTGAACTCGTTGTAGGGCAAAATTACCACAAATTTCGCAATTCTGTATTTTACATCTGTGGCGGTGTACTAAGTATTCTACAATATATTGAACGTATTTACCCCAAAAATTTCGTGTTTGTACTGGGGGCTACTCTCTATTGCGATGCGAAAACAAATGGTAGCAAGTCTATTGATTCGTAGTCTTTAATGCGTTTGCGCATTTGTCTTTCACATGATTTTCTTTTTTTTCTTTTTGCAAATCGATATTTTTTTAATTAAATTTTCCAATTTCATATCTCTTTTGCATTCGCATCGCAATAGAGAGTAGCCCCCTGGATTTCAAAATACAAAGATGTACGCAAAAAGTTGTCTGAGTTCAGTTCGCATGCTCATTCCTATTGCTTCTTAAATAGTTAACTCCCAAACAGAATCGTCGTGAAAGAGACCAAAGGCTAGTGCTGCTTTCTTTTCTTAAAGCTGAAGTATGTTATCCAGTTGGCTTAAATCGTGGAATTCTATCGCAGATAGATTATAAACCAATCTTTTAGCTACATATACACTTTCGCATCTGTTTCTCTCTTGCCAACCAAAAAACATATTTACAAAAAGTAACAACGCACGAATTGTTACGCTTTCTTGTCTTTTAGAAGTACTTAACTTGCTTGCTGTCTTTATGATTAACATCAAAGGTTTTAAGTTTCCGCAAAAATAAAAAAACGTGTTATCAAAAAGTCCCCTAAGAGTACCTTATTTGTTTTCTGTCTGTATATTAAACAACATACGTTTTAAGTTTGCGCAAACAAATTTTTACATCTGGGCCCATATATCCAAACATACAAACTCTCACATTTATAATATTAGTATAATAACTGTGTATTAATCATATTTGGCTTTGTGGGCTCGATTAATAATAATAAATAAATTAAAACTACCTATATAAAATATAAAAAGCGCATAAATTATTGAGTATACAGCACTATTAGCAAAAAGCTTTAAAAATTAAAATTTGACTCAAAAAGCATATAAATGTTAAATAACAATTGTTGATATAATTTAATACAATTTCACCAAGTTCAGTTAAAATCAAGGTCCAACTAAACTACTAATTGGGCCATGGTTATAATTAACTATTATTATTTTTGACAGTTATAGTTAGATATCGGGCATGTTCCTGACATTTGTAAAACGCTTAAAATTTGCGATTCCGACTAAAATTTTAAAATTGCAAAAGTATGCTTAACGGAACTAGTATATTAAAAAAAAAACTGTGGCATATCGAAAGCAAAAAGCACGAATTTCAGAACAAAAAAATAAATCTTTCGTTTTATGAGTTTAAATCATGCGGTTTTCAGAACACGACCATTTAACTGAAATTGTCCGTAAAAACTTAAAATATAACAAAAAAATAATATAACTTATAAAAATAAAAATTATAATATTCCTTATCAAAAACGTTAAGCTTAGCCTCCTTTAATGTCCTTAATATACTCGTCCATTATTTCTCGTGCCAAAGACTTTGGTGTTTCTATTCGATTAAATTTACGTTTGGGTGGAATTGGTTGTACATGAGGCAGAGGTGTACCATTATAAGCATTTAAGCTAAAGCGCTCATCATCATCGTCGTCATCACTGTACACAACTGCCGATATTGGACGTTTATAAACATTTACCGCTTTACTAGTTGTAGGCTGTTGTGAAAGTCTTCTGACAGAATCATCATCCCCATCCTCTGTTTCAGTATCAATTTGCTGAGGTTTTCTTTGTTTCGCTGAAACAGTGATTTGTGAGGAATTTTGTTTTGAAGTGTTAACCGCTGGAATAATTAAGTCAACGCCGTTTTGTGCTGATGGTCGGGCAGTTAAATAATCTTTTATAGTTTTCTTACGTAAAGTAACATTTCTAAACTTTCCAAATTCCACAGGAGTTGTCTTATTATTTGACGCTGTATTAATCTGATTTTCCTGCAATATTGAATGCGTATTACTAATGCTGGTTAAAACCTGCACAGAAGTTTGGCTTACGGATACAATTTTTGACATGCTAGAATTAGCACTGTGGTTATTTTGCTCACTGGAATTGCCAATGCGGACGTTGAATTGACGAGTCAATGCTTCAACTGTGTTGTTTTTATAATTAAGAGGTTTTTGCACTTGTCCATTTTGAAGAGATCCATATAATATGGAATGTTCAGATGATGAAGATACCGCATTGCTCGTTGGGAGTGATGAAACTGAACTAGTGTGAAGACTTGAACGACGCAATGCTTTCGCCTTCTTTAGTTTCTTATTGTATAATTTTATAATTTCTTTTTTACATGTTTGGCACACAAATTCATTGGCCAAAAAGTCTAAATTTCTTTTTTGTATAAATTTTACTAGCGCGTCGTCTTCTACCAACACTCCGTCTACGAGAGGATGGTTGAGTATTGGACAAATTCTACCCATTCTTCAAGAAGTGGGTGAAATATTTGCCACAATTTTTGTTATTCTTAACTCAATTTTGTTTAAACAAAAAATTTAAAGTACCAAAAACAAATACATTTTTTACAATAAGGCGCAAAGAAAAAAACAATCACAGGTCAGTAATAACACACAGCTGTATCTACGACCAGCGTTGTCGACATTGTGCGTTTTCCCCCATTTTGGGTGCGTTTTTAAAGTTTTTGAGCGAAAAAGTCCCTTGGTGGTGCGTGGTGCGTTTTTTTATTTCGGTGCGTTTTTTAATTTTAAGGCACCAAAGCAAATTCAGTGTGCGAAAAAACACTACACAATAAAATTCACCTGTTTTAATCCCATTTCACTCAACAGTGAAACATTTTTACAAACAATTTTATAGACCACAATAACATAGGGTCTCCATCGAACAATATTTGGTCATACCGAACGCCAAAGTCTATAAAACATACAGTCTACAACTGACATGAAATGCTTAACATTATCACTAAAATGATGTTAGTGTTAGTGCTGGTTCACACACGTCAAGTTTGACTCTTCAAGTCTTGATCTTTTACATAGCGTTTACATTTGCCAGTACTGGCAAGACAGTAGCAATTCATTCAAACTTTTTCACTAATACATAAACACTTTTACAGCTATTTTGTTTTTGCATTTTTTTGCCAACTAATAATTATATTCTTACTGTCTTGCCAGTACTGGCAAATGTAAACGCTGTGTAAGGAGAGAAGGGAAAAGAGAATGCCATTTCCTTTCCCCTCTCTTATAAAAACTCAAGACTTGACGAGTCAAACTTGAAGTGTGTGAACCGGCACTTAAGTATAGACTCATCATGTCAGAGGTTTTCTCATGTTATAACACGGTTGTTAATGCAAATGTTTTAACAACGCTTTTATAACATTATGTTATAACAGCAAATTATGTCAGTTGTAGACGTGGAGTAATAAAACAATAATATTTTTGTCAGCGTTTTTTTATATGAAGTTTGACGTTTATTATGACAAATAATTGTCAGGTGAAGCCGCCATGTAAGAACAACAAGTAATGCTGTATAAGTCGTACCAAATCATATGCACTAAAAGCTAGTTAACACTATCTCAGGAGTTTTGTTGTGACTGTCAAAAAATCTAATTTAACATGACAGTTTGTGTTCACACCATCGCACAAGTATAAACACTCACACATGAAATAAAATGCAACCCTGCTCCAATGAAAAGTATTATTGTTTAGAAATTTAAAAAAAAAACGATGAAGTCGTATGGGATGTCAAACTTTTTTCATAATACTTGTCATTTTCGTGACAAATTGCATTCACACCATCACACTTTGTCATATTATGTACTCGAGTTTTTTACATGCATTCCCAACAAACACGAAGGTTTGATTTTAAATTTAAAATTATTTGAAATCAAACGTTTTCTCAAACAACAAACGTTTGATAATGATTTGAAAATCATTTGAAAATCATAGCGTTCTCAACAAAAAGGGGAAATTATTTTCAAATTAAAAAATGCCTTTATTTTCAACTCGCTTTCAAACGTAGGTAGGTAGGTTTGTAGAAAGGCCGGTGTGAAGTCTCCTTCACACCTTCACCCAGAGAACAATATGGTCCATTGTGACGCCTTAATTAGAGAAAGCTATATGAAGGTAGAAAGTAGGTGAAATAAACAGCGAAAGCACAAGACAGATCCGAAGGATAGGTAGAAAAGCAAGGAAAGAAAATAAGGTAAAGGACCAACCCCGAGAGAAATCCCACTCAAACCAAATTCGCCCTACGTGCGGTTAACACCCAGTCTCCCCTCGCGCAGCCAGGCCATCCCCATTACGAATCCTATCAGATTCTCGTGTCCGCAACTCGAGACATCCACTAATTCGCCCAGGAATCTACTGCCCAGCCACCTCAGCCTGCTACCATGCAACCTGGGACAGTGGCAAATAAAGTGCTCAACTGTCTCCAACTCCTCAGGGTCCTCGCACAACCTACATATATCCGACAAGTCGGATCCCATCCTCACCGCCATCCTGCCTATCATACAGTGGCCTGTGATCATTCCCATCATGGTCCTAACGCAGACCCTGCTCCTGCCCAGCAGCGACACCGAATCGGACTTTCTGAGCACCGGCCATAGTGTCCGCGATACACGACAGTCTGTTCGGCCCCCCAGAATCCTAATGGAGGCCTAACCGCCTCCACACAGTCAGGATCCTCCATCTCTGAGCCCTGTCTTGCCAACTGATCAGCAACCTCATTGCCGCCTATGTCGCAGTGACCCGGCACCCAGCACAACCTTTCAAACGTAATTCTCAAATGTTTTTCAAATGTGGATTATAATAAAAATACTTTGCTTTTTAAATTTTAATTCATTATTTATTTAAATAAACTGTTAGATAAACATTCGGCACCATAGCTAAAAGATGAAATAATGTTCTTTCCGTCCTCTAATTCTTGGAAAGACAAACTACTTGGCTCGCTTTTATTTTGAGGATTAAAGCACCGCGATCGTTCAACAAACTTTCTTCACTTTCCCGTTTTATTTTACTTTTTTTCGTATTTTTAATCATTGTAATTACTTACAAATAATTTTTATTTTTCACAAGAAATAAGTTGTTCACTTTATATTAAAATTTATTTTTGATAGTAAAACACATTAACCACTTTTTTTTTGATTTTGCTTAAACACTAACAATTTTTGGCTAACTATCTAGAGTTATATTGCCAGGGTATCACACGGTTTGTTGGAGCCTCATCCACAAGTCCTCGATCGACCTAGATATTCGTATAGGAAGGCGAAGAGCTTCCAGAATAAGCTCCAGAGTATATCTTGTCTCCTCAGTAAAACGTCTGAGTTATTTCCTTGGTACTCCACCAGTAAAACGTCTGAGTTATATATGGTTCTCCACCAGTCACATGAGTTTTTCTTTGGTTCTCCACCAGACAACACATCAAAACATTGAGGTTAAAAACGATTGCATATAGTTAATGCAGATACCGCAAAAACTGTAACTCGGTACAGTTATACGACGCCGAAACACTAACCAATGCGGGGTGACAACGCAAAACGCAACAAAAGCAGACAAACAAAAACGACCTGTTTGCCCTTAAGAAATAATGACAAAGCGAGCTGCTTCTCCACTAAGAGCAGTTTTACGAGTGACATGTAACCACAAAGTAAAAAATGTAACTTTAATCACCATTTTTAATTATTACATATATTTTTCTCTTTAGTATTGCCAAGTTTATTTTTGATTTAAATTTAACATTTGACATCAAATTGATAAAACATTTGATATCAAATGTTTATTTTCAAATCATTATCAATTTGAATTTAAATGTTAAATCAAACAATTGAAAAACGTTTAAGAATTGTGTTTGATGTCAAATGATAAAGTCAATTCATATCAAAAATTTGACTTCGTGTTTGTTGGGTTAAGGCAAAGTATAATAGTGTAATTTAGCCTTAAGCAAAACGTTCTTGTTGTTGTAGATAACATAGCGTCTTCACCTGACAATATTTTGTCATACCAAACGTCAAAGTCTATATAAAAAAAACTCGAAAATTTTTGTCAGCGTTTTTTTATTATGAAGTTTGACGTTTGGTATGACAAAAAATTGTCAGGTGAAGACGCTATGTAATGTATCATGTAAAGAAAAAGAAACATTTTATTGTACGAAATTAATCCTTAATATCTTTTTAAAAAGTTTTTTTTTTTATAGAATTTACGAAATTATTACCTGCAGCATTTTTTCATTGAAAATGAGGAAATTCCAGATGTAATTGAGAAAATTCCAAATGAATATGAATATAATACAAACTTTTTAATTAAAGTTTTATCAATTTTAAAGAAATTGTACTCAATTTCATTTGGAATTTTCTCAATTTCAAGTCAAAACTCTAAATATCGTTTGGAATTTTCAAAATTTAAAATTCTCCATTTCAAGTGGAGTTTTTTTAATTTCAAATTTGTATTCACAATTTTATTTGGAATTGTCTTTATTTCGAATTTAAATTCGCATTGCATTTGAAATTATCTTAATTTCAATACATAAATTATAATTTGTATGCCAAATTAACTCAATAAAGATTTTTAATAAAAAAATTAATGCGTTTTTTGAATATATATATATTCCTCTAAAGCGGCCCATACATTTGCAATGTTATTGTAAATGATATTCGTCATATTATTTCAATTTTGACCTATATTATGCAATAAGTCGCGCAATGGCTTCATTAATTCAATAAAAAGGTGAACATAACCTATAGAAATAACATAAACAGTATTGTACAATATTGCCAACACATTTCGCTTTCTTTTCCTTGTGCAATAAAAATCAAAAGTCTTTTGATTGTTGCCATTACATTGGGTCACCTACGAATATCACATATGTGCCCGGTAGGCTAGCTAGTAGTGAGCTGGTCTATCAACCCCGGGGTCGCGGGTTCGATTCCCGCCAGAGACTCTGGTTTCTTTCCTGCAGACAAGCGTAAAGCTTCGCGGGGATTAGCATAGGGAATTTAAAAAAAAAAATATACACTGGCGATATAATTATACAATACGTAAAATGTAACAATTTTGTTGCAAGTGTATGAGCCGCTTAACTCCCTCTGGAGCATAGGCCGCCAGTGCGTTATTTTCTCCATTTTGGTGCGTTGTGAATTTTCTTATCAACTGTTTCGCATTCGATTTGTGAACTAATTCTCTTTTACAAGTTATTTCTGCACGAAAAATTAAGAAAAAGGAACAAAAATTTTTTTGCGATTTTGTTGTTGAAATAAATTCCTATAATGTTTCGTATTATATACGGAAATGTTTCTTAAAATATTGTTAGACCCCTTTCGGACTCGGCAAGCTAGTAGAGCAAGTCAGTTTTTTTTTTATTTCTTTTGTGTACACTAAGCAATTCAGTCGCGCAATTTTCAATTTCTTTTACTAAAATTATTCGTAATTTTTTGACGTTCATGTTTTATTTTTCATTTCCGCCTTCATTTTGATTGCGAAAAGTGATTTCAGTTGTAAAATTTTGTTTGAACAATGGAACTTGAAAAAAACTGTACTAAATGCTTGAGCCTTCTTATTGCGGACCATATACTCAGAACATCTAACATTAAAAATGCACGGATGCTGCTGAACCAAATTAATTAATTGTTCCGTTTCAAATTTGCTATTAAAAAAATAAACTAATGTATTTTGTATTAAACTTTCATATTACTCCATGAAATGCAAAAACAGGTAAATTTTCAAAATAATTAAAGAAGTTTTACAACAAATGCCGTGCATAATATCCAAAGTGAATAGTGCATAGAAAAAATTCCTGGAATTGATATTGAAGGAAAAAGTCTATTAAAGTATTAAAGCATTTAAAATTGTAATTTGACTTAGAATACACATTCGAATTAATATGAAAATTTATATAATAAATGTTACTCACCATGATGAATAAATTCCCAGATTATATTTATTTTATTTTAACAAAAAAAAGAAAAAAAAAATTAATAAAATAAATAATATTGTTGAACTTTTTTGTGGTCATTTGAGGAGGTCCATAACAAAACGCAATAATTACACCATATCATTTTTTTGGACAAACGACAGTAAGTAGCACATAATTTTTTTAAAAAACAATTATTGAGGTATTATTGTCTACAAAAAATAATATTAATCACAAATGAATTATTTTATCTGACAGTTTGTTTTAAAGTTATTTAGATAACGAATTTGGAATTATTGCGTTTTGGTCCGAATCCATAATATTTATTTAATTTTGCTTTGAATTGTATGAAAATATTTTTCACAATCAACTTAACAAAAGCAAAAGGTATTAACTAAACAAACATTCCTTACGTTTTGCAGTTAAATAAAAGCTTCCACCAGTTCATAATTTATTTATAAATTTTACATTTTTAAAATTTCTTTTAGCGATTTATTGCAAAGATGTGTAATTTTTGGAATACTTTATAATAAAGGTAATATAGATTTCAATGTGTTGAATATGATTCAATCAAAATATCAAAAAACTTGAAAAATGTAATTATTGCGTTTTGTTATGGACCTCCTCATTTTTTATAAATTAAAAAACTATTTCAATTTTAATTTTCAATATTTTTATTTATCTACCCAATATTTCGAGGCAGCTCCGTTGCTCATCTTCAGGGGATTTATTTAAATAAAAAACTAATTTAAAAGTTTTGTTGTCACTGCTCTGTAAGGTTTGGATTGCAATTAATATTTTTATATAAAAAAACACCTCAAGCTTAAATAAATTAATATGCATTTATATAATAAATTCGAATAAGAAAGAATTTATATTAATATAAAAATAATTTTTGCAAGATGGCGTTAGTTTTTACACTGAACCTTTGTGGAAAATATAAACGCTAGCAATGTTTGTGTAGAAAATCATTAAAAAAAAAATAACATTTCCCTGTTAGTCATTTTTCGAACACAAAAATAATACTGTTTTTATCAAACCCAACAAAAAATGAGAACATTTAATTCCGTTTGTTTATCCCTTTTGGCTGGTAAAAAAACAAAAATTTTTTATTTTGTCTACAGTATCACTACAATTGTTCTGTTCTTTAACGAAGAACAAACCAATATCAAATGTTCGGCTATATCTTGAAAATAGTAACGAACGGTATTAAGGATTGTGTTCGTCAACACAATCACTAGACAATAAATATCGTTATTCGGTGTGTGAGCCGAACGCTAAATAATTAACTGTTTATTTTCGAACACTGATTTTTAGTATTAGAATCAGACAGTTATAAGGTATAAATAAAATAAAAAAATAAATAAAATAAGAAATAATAGAAATAAAAATATAACATCTAATACTAATATTTGCTTATTTATGATTGTGTTAAAAAGTTAAAAGATTAAAAAATTCAGCAAATTATCATACAAAAGCAAGAGTAAATTATTTAATTTAGTTGCGTTGCTAGTATTTTGAAAATTAGCAGGGAATTGGTTCCAGTGACGAATTGTTAATATAAGAAACTGCTTTTCAGATGTCGTGTCATTATACCGAAATTGGATGAAGTTAATTTTTTGTTATGTTTTCAATGAAAATTAATTTATAAATATGTTTGTTTTTTGAAATTTGTCTTGTTTTTTAATGGCGATTTCTTTTCTGAAAACAATATGCTACAGTATATACATGTAACATTTTCTAATGTTACCTATAATCACTGGAAGTGTTACATGTTGTGCAATTTTAATAGAACACAATTAGCTGCTTTTATTTACAACTATTACACTTTCACAATTAATGTACTTCATGAGCGATTTTTAATGCTATTTGAGCGGTTTCTGAACGCAATTATGGCTTGAAAACAAATATTGACATCACTAATGGCTTAGAAAAATTTAAACGATTATAATATAAATAGACTTTTTTTGATTTTAATGTGTAAATATATTTATATTTTCTTTTAAAATAATTTTTTTTACAAAATTATGAGCTGTACGAATTATGACAAGCAAAATAAAACATTGGTTGTACAAACAAAGTAGTAAGTACCAAAGTTGTAAGACAGGGCAGTATGAACACCTTAAGTTAAAGTAAGGGTAAAACATGCAACATGTTTTGCATGTTTTTTATCAATATATTCACAAAAGAACTTGAACATTTTTCCCACAGTTGTATTTTATGTACAAACGAACACAAAAATGTAGAACATGTAACATTAATGCAACATTTTTCTCAGAAAAGAAATCGCCATAAGATTTCCTTTTTTTCAGAATTCCCCTTTTTGTACAATCCCCTTTTTGAAAAATTTGAACGGCAACACTGTTAATAACAGCTGTTGAAACAATAGATAGTGCCGGTTTTTTTTTCATCGCGGTTGTAATTCATGCGTGATTTCGTAATTAAATTAAAGAAATAATAATAAAAAAATAAATGAAAATTAATAAACATTATGTTAATACCAAGAGTGCAAAACATCAGAAGTTTGTGTGCGGCTGCCAATTCACCATTTTATATAACAACTCCCATATTTTATGTGAATGCAGGTGATTTTCGTTGTTTTTCAATACCAATAGGAATTTTAATTTGAATTAATTTTTCCAATTCAGCTCCTCATATTGGTCATTTGTATTCTGCCGTTATAGCTGATGCTATATGTCGTTATGAGAAAATAAAAAATCCTGAAAATGCTCATGCTGTAGCCCTGTGCACTGGCACAGATGAACATGGCACAAAAGTGCAACAAGCTGCCAAAAATCACAATATCCCAGTTGAACAATATTGCCAAGATATTTCAGCTAGATACCGCAGTGTATTTCAACAGTCCATGGTACAAAATACTGACTTTATACGAACCACTGAGGCGCGTCATAAAAAGGCAGTTTCTCACTTTTGGCAAACGCTGAAAGACAACGATCATGTTTATTGTGATAATTATCAAGGCTGGTACTGTGTATCAGATGAAACTTTCTTAACCGATTCTCAGTTACGTTTGGACGAAGCTACAGGGCAAAGATTTTCCCTTGAATCTGGACATCTTGTTGAATGGACTGAGGAACAAAATTATATGTTCCGTTTGTCAAAACTACAATCAGAAGTTTTGTATTGGCTAAAGCGGGGTGAAAAAGTGAAACCTTTAAAATTTGAAAAGATTTTATTCGACATGTTGTCAGAACCTTTGCCGGATATTTCGGTTTCTAGACCTGCTCACAGAGTACCTTGGGCTATACCTGTACCTAATGATCCCACACAAACCATTTATGTGTGGTTGGATGCCTTAGTAAATTATTTAACATCTGCTGGATATCCAGATCCCAAGTTTAAAAAATACTGGCCGCCAAAATTGCAAGTTGTAGGCAAAGATATTCTTAAGTTCCATGGAATATACTGGCCGGCATTTTTAATAGCGGCAGGTAATTATTTATTCTATTTAAAGTTTTTAAAAGCTTAAAGAAATAAAATTAACAATATTTTAGGCCTTGAACCACCACAGCAATTATTTGTTCATTCTCATTGGACTGTTGACGGTCTGAAAATGTCCAAGAGCAAAAATAATGTTATTGATCCTTTCGTGGCTTCAGAATTTTATACAATGGAAGGCTTACGCTACTTTTTGTTACGTGAAGGCGTTGCACACAGTGATGGCAGTAAGTACTAAAAATATATTTTACTAGCTGTTAAAAGCCGGCCTTACACGCATCTAATATTAATGAATTTTAATATATTATCATAAAATTATTTTCCTTGGTTTTAACACTTTGTAAAAATATAGGAAGAAGACCCATAAGAGCATGTTAATGCTGACAATTGCTTTATTCTATTTGCTACAAAGTGTTCAATTCGGCTTATTCGTTTTTTAAAATCTTATTAATATTAGCCCTTTTCTTCTTTGAATTCCGATTGTATTGCATTGCTACTGATAAGAAACAATCTATATATAAATAATATTAAATAAGAAACAAAAAAGTAGCAAGAGTTTTCTTATAAGCCCCTTTCATTCCTATTATTTACATACATATATTTTTTTGTTTTGCTTTTTTTTTAATTCCCTAAGCGCGAGGCTCTGCGCTTGTCTGCAAGACAGAAACCAGCCTCTGGCTCGAATCAAACCCGCAACCCCGGCGATACCAGCTAGCCTACCGGGGCGCTCCCCGTACCGTTTTAAAATTTTCAACGCCACAAGTTATGAGGCGTTTGAAATTTTAAAAGGCAATGCGAATTTCTATAGAAAGCATCAACAAAATTACAAAATATTTATGACTTTGTTTGTGCTTTCAATGTAATTCTTTGGCGTTGCGTTGCGTTTTACACAATAAGGGCCTTAACTACTCAGGACCAAGCATGTTTAATATTATTTTTATAAATCGAATATGGACAAAAATTCGAAATGTACCAAATCAAAAACATTTTTCATCGTACATATATGTTTTTATCCGCTCAGGACTCTGCACCTATAATATTACGTTTCTAAGTTCAATATTATTGAGGTTCGGTTGACAAACAAAGGAAGAACGCATTCTTAACTGGTTTGCCTGTGCAGATTTATGGTGCCGTGCAGTAAAGCCATATGGCCTTATTTCTCGATCCATTGAGCAGTAAGGCCATATGACTTTATTTCCCTGTAAGTAGTGAAATAAAGCCATACATGGCCTTTTTCTTTTAATATAATTCTAATTTATTTAAAATTTGTTTTGTTGTTTTTTCTCTGGGTGTATATATTAAAAATATAACGAAAACACTTTTGGGCGCAAGGATTTTCTCCTCTATGGTATAACAAAAACCGGCTTCGCTAAATAAAGCTTCTCTGCATAGCAGGCCTTCGGCCGAGCGCAAGGATTTTCTCCTCTATGGTATAACAAATACCGGCTTCGCTAACTAAAGCTTCTCTGCATAGCCGGACTTCGGCCGGGCGCAAGGATTTTATCCTCTATGGCTTAACAAACATCGGCTTCGCTAACTAAAGCTTCTCTGCATAGCCGGCCTTATGGCTTTATTCCCTATGGCTTTATTACACGGCACCCAGATTTATACATACTAGTGTTCGCCTTATGGTCAAAATTCGACCATGATTTTTTTTTTTTGTAAATATGAAGAAAACATAATTCATCTAAGTATATATGAATTTATTTGTTTCGAGCATTTATTTTTTCCTTCAAAGTGGATCTATTTGGCGGGGGACCAACCTCCGGTTCATATTTAACCTTCTACGTGAGTAATTTAATTTTGTAAGTTCAGTATAAAAAATACCAATTGAAAAACAAAAAAGTATCAAAAAGTCTCCTTTATATATTGTCATCCACTCAGGACGTTTTTTATGTTTTTATGTATTATGTTTCAATGTCTAATATTACCGAAAATTAATCAAAGTACCAGATGTAGAACGAAAAAGTACCAAAAAGCTCCCCTTACATGTTCTTATTCACCCAGTTTAATGTACAATTTTATCTTTATAGGTCGAATATTATCGAAAATTCAAAACGTTCCAGATGAAAAACAAAAAATACCAGCATTTTTTATCTTATAGGTTATCACTCACTCAGGATCCTACAGCTATAATATTATGTTTCTAAGTTCTATATCAAGGCGAATTCATGTAAACGGTGGTGTCGATACTACAACAAATAACAACACCAAAAACACAACAATGTATTTTGTTGCTGCTTTCATTGGCCGATATGTCAAAAACACAAGTAACTTTTGACATTCCTCTCTCTAATTTAAAAAAAAAGTAGCACAGCTGTGCTTTCAACGCCACCTGAAAAATGAATTCGCCTTGTTCTATATTATAGAAAATTTAAAAATTATCACATGAAGCACAGAAAAGTAAAAAAAAAAAAAATTTAGTTTCCCATATTTCCCCTCTTTTTCTTCCCACAGAGTTTCGGTTGACAAACAAAGGAAGAAAGCGTTCTTAACAGTTTTGCCTGGTCTGATTTATATAGTCGAAATATTCGAAAACCGGTTTCTGAGAAATGTCGAATAATCGATCACCCTAACTTTTTATTATTTGATAATTGAAAATAAATTTTTATTTATTTATTTTGCATTTGTGTTAGTTACAATTTTGAACGCTTCCCAGCGGTAAATATTGAAAGGACTGCAAGTGGCAGGCCTTTTTGAAGGCCTCTGTACTCCTTTCTAAAAGATTCGCTTCGCATGATATCCTGCCTTCAGAAGAATGCCTTCTAGAAGACATAAACTTCTTTTTAAAAGACCTTCTGAAATAGTCAGTACACATTCGCTACTCCCTTCTTTGAAAAGGGAGAAAGGAAGGTGTTCAGTTTTATTTACTTTTTATTTTTAGTGACCTTCCTTACTCCCTTCTTTGGGAAGGGATCGAAGTTGTTTTTAAAGGAAGTGTGGAAGGCCTTGCGCCCAATGCCAACCTGTGTAAAAAATAAATAAGTATGGAATGCGGCGAGAAGGGCTTCTGACTGCTTGTGACTGCTAAATAAGGCCTTCTATTAGGCCTCTTTACTCCTTCTAGTTACCGCTGGGTTATAACTCTGAAATTATTGAACAGATTTTAATAAAATATACATTGTGCACTTCTTTGAGTAAATACCTCTTAAATGGTGTATATTTTGTTCAAATCGGTTGACATACAGAGGAGGAAAGTGTTCTTAACTGTTTTGCCTTAGCCGATTTATATATAGATATTCGAAAACCGGTTTCTGAAAAATTTTAAATAATCGATCGCCCTATTTTCTTTTAAATTGGAAAAAATAAAGTTTTTATTTAGCTGTTCTGCATATGTGTAAGTAGCAATTTAGAGTGCTAATAACTTTGAAAATATTGATCAATATATATATTGTGCACTTCTGTAAGTTAATGCCTTTCAAATGGTATATTTTTTGTTCAAATCAGTTGAAATACAGAGGAGAAAAGTGCTCTTAACTGTTTTGCATTTGCCCAGCTAGCATTTTGTATCATAACCTTATCATTAAGGAATCAGCCTCAAAAGCAAAATATCCGTATATGAGCTCATTTTTCAATCATTAATGATACTCTCGTTGTGAGAATATGATACCCTACCGATGAACCACCCGAATTTGTGATACAATTTTCTCATTGAGCATTGTAATGTTAGTTTTTACTATCACAATACTTTGATGGAGAACAAAATTTTGTAAAAATAGAAGGAGTTAACCCAGACTAATAATATTTTGCATGGAGGTATATATACTTTTGTTAAAAGGATTGTTAAGTCACCTTTAACTAGATTTATTTGTTAATTATTAAAAATGAAAACAATGTTAATTATATTTAAAACTTAGTAAATTTAAGCTTTATGAGCCACTCTAATGTTTTCTTAATGTGCTGCCGTTAATCTTTTGCTTCTACATTGTACGCACATAGAATGCACACAAAGTATGTACATACGTACAAACTTATTGTCGCTACTATTTTGCATATTAAACGCACATATGTACTTATACTGCATGAGTACATACAGAAGTACGTACATACATATTGCTGGCTCTGCTGCTTTAATTTGGAAGTTTACCGCTAATATTCTGTTGTAAAATTAAGTTTTTGGTTTTTTAAGAAATAAAATAAGTTCAGAGTAAATACCAAGCAGCATTGAAACAGATCGTGTTTTTATTCTTACAAACACACTACATACCAGTGTTCGAAAATAAACAGTACATTATTTAGCGTTCGGCTCACACACCGAAGAACGCTATCTATTTTTTTTAGTGTTTGTGTAAACATACACAAACCTTAATACCGTTCGTAACAATTTTCAAGAAAGAACCGAACATTATATAATGTTCGGTTCTTCGTTAAAAAACAGAACAATTGTAGTGATACTGTAGAAAAACATTATATTTTAATGTTCTATAATGTTTTTTTCGTGTGTGTATTTTGTTTTTGTAAAAAAATGTTTGGTTTTTGTTTTATCAGCAAAATGCGACGAACATTAACGAGCCGAACCGAACACATTGAATTTCGTGGATTTTCAAAAAAAAAAACCGAACGGAATTTAATGTTCTCATCATTTGTTGAGTATGATGAAAACAGCATTATTTTTGTGTTCGAAAGATGACAAACAGGGAAACGTTATTTTTTTTAATGAATTTCTACACAAACACTATTAGCGTTTGTGTTTTCCACAAATCTACCGAACCGAACATTAAAGAACGATATTTAGTGTTTATTTTCGAACACTGCTACATACTCATATTAAACTTTTATTGAAGTCAAACTCAAGTCGAACCCTTGAGTAAGAAATTTGGCCAATTACATGTTGGACGAGTTTCGGATTGTCAAACCAGGCGATCCTCATCAAGGATCACAAAAATATAAAATCACTACGCTATATTCCATTTATATTATATAATTATAAATATAAAAGAGTTTAGTATCAAACAAACTGAAGGATATGCATTTCTGATACATGTATGTGTGTCCTTTTAAGGAAAATATACATGAAGGGAAAATATTTGATATTTATTTAATATTCAATAATAGCAAACAATTGAAGCCCAGCGTTTTTTGACAGGCGTCATTATTTAAAAAAAAAAATTTTTTTTTCTATTATTAAAAATAAAAACTTTTATGCAAAATCAAGGCAAATTTATTACAGGTGGTCTTAAAAGCCCTGCTGATATTAGCTAAAATCACTGTTGGATGTCAAAATTTTGTTTATTCTCTTTTATTATCTTTGTTTCTGTTTTGTTTTATTTCTGTTTTTGACATTGTACAATGATTTTACAAAAACAAATTGCTTGTGGTTTTTGTACGAGATGTACTTGTTGTAGTACCGAGATTACCTGGGATGAATTCGCCTTGTGCAAAATGCTTTCAAAACATTATTCCGCACTACAAACCATTTCGGTTTCATCATTTTGTTGGAAACTTGCAATGTTCTTCCACTGGCTGACACTTTGTATGCCATTTTGAAGGCGTTAAGGTGCATAGTTTTGGTTGATTTGATGTTTAAACTGTGTAAGAGAGCAAGGTTAATGGTTATCTGCTAAAAAACAGTATTTGCAAAATGTGGCGTTTACAACGTTATTCGCGGCTGTGCTTTAATTATTAAAATATTTTGAAGTGTTTTTATTAGAGAAGTATTTTGAAATCTTAAATCATCGGAACTAAATGAAAGCAAGTTTAAATTTCTGCATCACTATTAATACCCTCCTAGGATTTTTTGTTGAAAAATCGACCCACTCTAATACATTTTTCTGGAACACTAGACCTTATTAGAAATTAACAGTTTAAAGTATATATATTTTTTGGATAATACCAGGGCGAATTTATTACAGGTGGGCTTAAAAGCCCTGCTGATATTAACTAAAATCACTGTTGGATGTCAAAATTTTGTTTATTCTCTTTTATTATCTTTGTTTCTGTTTTGTTTTATTTCTGTTTTTGACATTGTACCTACAATGATTTTACAAAAACAAATTGCTTGTGGTTTTTGTACGATATGTACTTGTTGTAGTACCGAGATAATAATTGGATAATACATACATAAATTTTCAATGATACAAACAATTTAAATATTTCATAATTGAAATACTTCATTAAAATATAGTACAAAAGCACAAACAAATGACACTTAAATTACTGCATAATAATGTCTAATAACGGTAGAGATTTTCTTGAAGTTAATTTTTTTTTTTTTTTTTTTGGATTTGTGTGCAAGATATGTTAAAATGGCAAAACCTTAGGTTTATATGCCAGGACTAAAAGATTTGTATGCTATTCCTTCACATACAGTTGCTTTCTATAAAAGGAGGTGCTCCAAGGATTGTACAAAACGACCTATACCGTCGTATAGGAAGCTGGAAATCCTGAATTCCACTCCACGGATACTCTCCAATTGAATTTTGAATGGTCTTCCACCAGTAGCTAGTTTTTCCTTTTCCTTTTAAGAGTTTTGACTGGAACTCTACCAGTAGTTAACGAGTTTTAAATGGTCCTCCACCAATATCTATCAATTTGAGTACAAAATCGTTGGCCACTTATTTCCACATTGTTTTTACAAGTAAAAAGTAAGGTTAAAACGAAAGCATGTAATTAATGCTGAGACCCGAAAAACCGTAACAATTTACGGTTATACGACGCCACACATCAACCAATGCGGTGAAACGCAAAACGCACGAAAGACAGACAAACAAGAACGACCTGATTGTCCTTAAAATAATGACAACGAGCGCGAGCTGCTTCCCCGTCCAGAGCAGTTTTACGAATGATTAACTTCTTTAGAAGCATAATTTTTAAACACAGTCAGTGTTGCCAAAACTTGGTGACCAAAAATGGCTAAAAATGGCTAAAAGCTTTTTTTAAATAAAAACACATTAAAATTCAATAAAAAACAGAAATAATTCATTTAAAGTTGTTAACGATGAAATTGTAAGTTAAGATCAATTTGTTAAATAAGAATAGACGTAAATTAATATTAAAATAAATTAATATTAAAAAATTAAATCATTGAAAAATTCGATGTCGTTATTGTTCATCTCATAAGAATCACCCATTAGTTTAAAATAATCATAAGCTTTAAATAATTTGAAAGTAAATCATAATCACGACAACATTTTCCTAACCTTTTGAGTCCAGATCCACACTAAAAAATAAAAAAGTATAGTCGGTTAAACCCGACTTTATAATACCCTACACCACATTAGAACCTTTGTACCAAATTTTATCAAATAATCTCTAAATTGCCACCTGTCCTTTGCGCACAAGGTTTACATGGACAGCCAGCCAGCCGGACAAACATCGTTAATTCGACTCAGAAAATGTTTGTGTTACAGACATCAGCACAAACGCATAGTACCCTCTCCACTATTGTGGTAGTACATATAAATATTGTATTGTTATGGCAAAAATATTTACCTAATTGATATAATCGAATTAACGGTTGCTTAATGTAACCTATTTCTCAAATTAATTTAAACGATGTTTACTTGGCTAAACACCCTCTCTACTTCAGCATTAGACCATGGAACTGAGAGCAACTTTATAGTCAATTCTGAAATTTCTAAAACAATTTTGTTACCACCTGCATCCCTTTATTGAAATACTTGCAACCAGAAAAAACAGCGATGTTCACAGAAAAAATTATTGCCGAATTATTTTCAAACAAACGCTTGTTTGAAAATTTTTTTGATTTCTACAAATTTTTTTACTGATTCAATCAATATTTTTGTTTGATTTTTATTTAACCAACAAAAATGTGGACAACTCTTCAAAAATTTAATAAACGCGCTATTAGTTTGAAGTTTTCATAATTTTGTATGAAATATTTAACGCTCTTTAATGTTGCCGTCTTTTTGCATTTTTTTATTGATTGTAAGCAACACTTCTTTATGATAAATATAAGAACTACAACAAAAGACACATGCAGTCTATTTTTGAACGCTTTAAAAAGTACAGCAATAAGAAAAATGATAAAATAGCGTGACGAGGTTTGTAGTAAAAAAAAAACAACAAAAACAATAGCAGGTAAAAAAAACGTTTAATTTTTTTTAAACAACAGAAAAAACACATTATCAGAAACAAAATAAATTTTTGGTTGGTTTCAAAGTTGGTAAAAAAAAAAAACAAAATCCCGTATTCAATTTTTTCAAACAGTTTGTTTAAATACATCAAATACAAAAATAGAATGATGGCGGAAAACATATCGAGTCGGTCTGCCGACTCATTAGCAAAGGAAAGGATAAAGCAAAAGTGTGTGATGAAGAAAAACACTGTGAGTATAAATATGACTTCGTTCAAAAATTATTCCAACAGAAAAATATGTCTCAAAGCCAGCCGGCCGCTCTGCTCTGCTTCATCGTCGCCAACAGTGCTTGCTTGTGTGCGCGTCATTGCTTGTGCCAAAACTTTTTTGTTTGATTCAGCAAAATTATTTGTTTGAAATTTATATGAATTTCAGTAAACTTTTTGTTTGATTCTGTAAAATTATTTGTTTGAAAAAATCGGCGTTTTTTTTTCAATAAACAAAATGCAAATAAATTGTTTGAATATGCAAATTTGTTTGTAGGACCGATTTTAGACAAAAAATTGTTTGATTCTACAAATTTTTTGTTTGAATTGGAAAAATAATTTTTTCTGTTTGTGTTGATCCATTTTATAAATTTCATAGTGGAATACTGTTCTTTTATTTTGAAAGATGTTTCAGCGTCATAGTTTATAGCGATTTTCCACATTTGTGAAAGTTGTGATTTAAATTAAAGGCGTTTTAATTGTTCAAAATGTTTATTTTATTTTTCTAAATTTTTATAATAAAATAAAAATTATTCTTTAAAAAGAAAAACGGCAAAAAAATTTTATGGCTAAACAAGTTGAAAAATGGCTAATGGCTAAACTCATTTTTTAATGGCTAAACAGTGTGAAAAATGGCTAAATCTAGCCACTTAATGGCTAAATTGGCAACACTGAACACAGTACAGAAAATAGCATAATTTTATCGTACAGAAAAATATTTATAGCTTTTAATCTAAAGTACTAAATTATAAAAAAATAACGAATGCGTTTTGGGCCTCTAAAAAAGATCATATCGTTAGTCTTATTCGCAAATGTGTTAAGTCCCTTTTTTCAAATTTTACAGGAGACACAAAAAACATTGTAGCTTTTTCAGTTTTTAAAATTTGTAAACTTTTTCAACGCAATTATTTTTACAAAATAGCTCTCTTTAAATGACCTTGATCAGAAATCGATTTCCACAAAATCTTGGGAGAGAAATTCACACTTCTTGGACTTAGCATTTTTGCTTTGTAAACTTATTCGTTTTATTATGGACTTAGCACATTTTCCTATAATCAGTTTTAATTTTCAAATAAATTTGATTTAATTTTCTATATAAATTTTATTAAAAAAAAAAACAGAAACTTTAGACTAGCTCAGTTTATTTCTATTAAAATGATACAGAAATATAACTATATACAATTTTAAGCTCATTTTAAATCTTATTGTTAAACTTTAAGTAGAACAAATTCAAAGGTGAGGTAAATCATCGTAAAATTTGTAGTGTTCATTGGGTAAGGTTGATTTGAAAAATTTTAATGCCTGTATTTATAAAAAAAATTTTAAAATTAATAAAGGTTTAAGGCTCAGTTAGTCTTTACTTTCTGTTTCTGTTCCGTGCCGTTCTGTTATGAAATTGTAATAGTTACTTTTTCCGTAGTAACTTATCAGCCGTTTATGACAAATTTATTAGCTTTGCACCGTCCATTGTTTTATTTTAATAACTTTAATGCACATAAATTTGAAAAAATTAAATTTTATAAATTCTTTAAATTAAAAAACAGTTTATTTCAATATAAATATGTATTTTTTATTATTTCTTTTGCTGTCACTTACAATTACTTAACATGTTTTTAATTTTAAAAAACTGAACTGCAACAGAACAGAAAAACTAATCAATTTCATAGGGTTTTTAATAACAAAAACAAGTCAGCTGATTCGTAACAGAACAGAAAGTAAAGACTAATTCTGCCTTAACAAAACAAATTTTCTATGAAAATTTTCCTTAATAAACGTTTGGCAAATTTAATAATCGTTTATGATTACGGTGGTTAGTCTTCATACTTTCTTGCAGTAATTTTTCTTCTTCCTTGATAAAGTTGCTGCAAATGTTCAAAGTCTACAGGTTCAGTTTTATCATCAATTTTCTGCGGTGAAATTTTCCATACATCAGAAAAACGAATTTTAAAATATATTTCTTTGCTTGGGGCTCTTATGTCTGTAACTTTACTATCACCTTTATTACGCCCAGGTCTGATACTCTTAAGAAATTGAACGTTATCAAATGTTTTCAAAAATTTATTATCTAAATACATAACATCATAGGGTCTAGGGTTTTTCGAGCATCTTTACAAACATCTATGTATTCTATGAAGGTACGTTAATTACTCTTTTTTCATAGCTCTTTCTACTGTGGAATTTACGCTATCTGCTATCATTTGTGTATGACCAATCTCAATATCAATGCCATGTATGATAGCCACATTGAGCAGTGCATTGCTCATACCACAATTTCTATTTTGATACGTACAACCATCGCTATAAAAGTTTTTTTTTTTTTGGATTATTGTCTCCACTAAAAACTTTGTTTTCTATAAAATTAACCCAACTACTTACGAAATCTTCAGAACTCAGACCTCTTTCCACTTCACTACACACCTTCATTCATTTATTTTTTCTTTTTAGATCTCCACTTTTCACGGCTTTACAAAAATATAACAGAAAACACAAAATTCAATTAAACAAATTAATATTCGCGGAGTTAGCTCGTGCTTTTAATATTTTTCGTAGTTTTGTGGACTTATCATTTTTGCAAACCACAAAATTACAATAACTTTAAACAACATAATGACATTATTTCTTGTCGTAAAATATGTATTTTGTATAGTATTACCGTTTTGCATTAAAATATCAATTTTGGAAAAAAGTGGACTTAGCGTCTTCGCGAATTACACTAACGATATATGTATCTCTAAGTTACAACTAAAATGTGGTTAGTTTCTCTTTTGATTCTTAAACGGCAGAGAAAATTGAAAAAAGTATTCACTCAGTTTTTTTTTGTCCCATCAAAAATAGTTTTTACTTTCTTTTTTTTTAGTTATGGCAAAACTTTTTTCAGATTCATTCAGAGCATTAATAATACATACTTTAAATAAAGAGTGCGCTCATATCAAAGAAGAATTTCTTTTTTTTTACCAAATACTAACTTGAAAATTGTGGTACTTCTTTAAAAAAAGTTTTTTTTTCAAGTATCCCAGCAAAAACTTACATTGCAAAGTAACGAGTTAAAACGCTAATATAACGACTCTTCACTACTTATACATTGGCATTTTAACTCATTATTTTAACACGGTGATGTCATTGGAGGCAAGTACTTACCACCCTCGCTTACAAATAGGGAGTTAAATAAGTCATTACCATATTCGCTTACAAATAGGGACTTAAATAACTTATTACTCCGATGTCACCAAAATTACAACTAACATGTAATGACTTTAAAAAAAAATTTTTTTTATTATTTTTTTTCAATTATTTTTTTTTTGCTATTTTTTCTTATTTAATTTTTTTTCTATTTTTCTTATTTTATTTTACTTTGTTTTATTTTTTAATTTTTTTTTCTGTCACTGGTGGGATTCGATCGCGCAAACCTCGGTGCTGATAGACTAGCTCACTACCAGCTTGTCTACTGGGGCAGTGTAGTTTTTGCATAAAAAAACTATGTTTTTTACTCAATTAAGAGCGTAAATATGAGATTAAATTGTCCATAATAACAATAAAAACGTTGATTGAAAGTGGATTGAAAGTTTTTGTTTCATTACTATAATGACATTTTTATTGTCATAATGAAAATTTAAATTTATGAAGGCAATTATTGAAATATGTTGCTTTTATAAACATTAGATGTATGAAATTATTAAATCTTACATTTTTTAATTAACAATTAAACATTTTTTTTAAGGAAACTATAATTTTGAATTAATTTATGAATATAGTTATGTTTGTATATTGTTTTTTTATGTTCCCAATTAAAACTTTTTGTTTAATTTGGACAAACTTAAGTTTTCATATATCAAAAAAAATTTTTAACGTAATTACGAAATCCAATGAAGCGATTTTAACGAAAATACTTCATTATAACTATGAAATTATATTTAGACCAGTGATAACCAAGCCCCGAACTAAGAAAGCCCCGAACGCACGCCCACAAAGATATTATGTGCTTGTGTGCGGTCGCAGAGACTGATGATAGTCTGATGTTTTGAAACGAACAAAGTTGTAATATACATGTGAATTGCCGACCGTGTCTGTGTGAAAAATACGATTATTGACTGGCTCGCGAGTCTATGGAGTGGTTATCACTGATTTAGACAATGAAAATTTTCATTTACCCAAGGAAAATTTTTTTATGAAAATGATTCATTAAATATATGAAGCATTTTTCTTTCAGTGTAATACAAAAATAAAAAACAAATTGTAAGAATAAATATTTAAAACCAATTTGTATTAGATTTGAAAAAAATTAAACCGTAGATGCATTTTATCATGAATGAATTATAAATTTCGTTAATCAACTCATACACAAGTACTTAGGTATCAGATTATATCTCAGCCATTACTAAACTACTTCTATGTAATGCAGATGGTATGAAGTAGTCATTGAAAAGTAAGTTGTTCAGTAATGGCAAGTCATTATCAAGTTTTTGCTGGGATGTACATGAATTAAGTTTAGTTTTCTTATAAAATTTTATTAAACATTAGGACAAGTTTAGCGACCTCTAGCAGCGGCGAAACGCATTTAACATAAAATGGGTTCTTCCTACATTTAATTTATTTAGATACAAATACAGTACAGTAATTTTTTTTTTAAACATTTGAAAAACATTGTTTTACCTTATTTTTGTGTATGTGGAACAAACTACTGTGCGTTGTTTTCTCATTTTTCAATCGTAAATTTTATTGTTTTTGATCACGGTAGAAAAAGTACAAGGTATAGTGATTATAAATTTTGTTCTCTAACGGACGTAACTATACAAGAGTTCGAAATCGAGTTTTTGATTGATCATGGTTTGTTTTATTAACCTTTGGATGACCATTTCTGTTTTATTTGTAAAATAACTTCTTTATATTTGTTTCACTTAAAATAAATTTTTATTCAAAAATATGTATCTTTTGATCAACGGTTGTTCATCATATCGACCCCTTTGCGCGAAATTATCGTATGTTACAAAAACCAAATTTTACAGGACAGCCATTTTTCTACTTTTCTTTGCTATCACTTGCAATATCAAAATGAAAATATACATTCAATGTTTGGAGCAACGAAGTGGAATTCGCCTACAATATTTTGTCAGGTGACGTCTCTTTAAATGTAGAACAAGATTGCATCAAAAACTCAATTTCAAAAAAATTGGCATATGGGCAAATCCCAGAAACAGTCCACCAACCAAAAATTTTTCAAATGAATTTTTTTTTTTTTAATGGAATATAAGACTAGATGTATAATATCATTTTTATATTAAAAAATATGTATTTTAATGATCATTAATGCAAAAATTTTTTACCAAATCCTACCCCACTGCTGATTTCTTAATGTTATACGTGAATTTAGCATTATTTTAGTTGATTTTTGTGCTTAAAATAGCACTTACAGCAGACTTATCAAAATATACATTTCGTTAAAAAAAATTGATATTCATTAGTTAAGAAATTAGTTTAAGAAATGCAATTCATAAAAATATAATTTGTTTTGTTAAAATAAATAAAATATAATAATAAAATACTACTGGAAAAACTGTAGCGTTCGTTACGTAGCGTGCGTCACAAAGGGTTCACGGCTTTTGTCAAAAAATCACAATATTTTTTGGCTGCGGATAAGTACGTTTAGAATTCCTAAAGTCATCTTTCTTTTGGGGATTCGATTTTGTATACCTTATCATGTCGAATTCGCTCAAAATTAGGATAACGCACTTCAACCTTTGAAGTTACTTCCACTTTTTGTAGCGTGCGTCACAAAACTTTGTGATCAATTATTTCGCAACAAATACTTGCTAAGAAATTATGATATATGCCATTCTTAAGTACATATTAATGATAGTTGAAGCTATCTTTTTTGAAAGACCATAAAATGTTTATATTTCAATCAGAAAACGCGTGCGAATGTAGCGTTCGTCACGCAGGATTTGCCCATATACGATAATTTCGCGCAAAGGGGTCGATATGTGTAGTACAGTGATGCCAGGAAAAAAATTTAAAAAAATCCCTACGTGTGTCAAAAAAAATCCCTTTTTTCCCTACAACCAAAAAAAAATGTCCCTACACTTTTCCCTACGTTACAAATTTATTGTTTTTAGCGCCAAGCAAACAAATACACATTTATTTTGTTAACATTTTGTACATATTTATTATAGAGCAATTCCATATGAAAGCGATCACCTTTTGGACGACCCCTCTCCGATTTTAAAATAAATAGTCTCAATCGATTGCCCAGCAAAAAATAATTTACCTACATATTTTTTTTTTTTTTTATAGTGACTGGTTTAGTGGTGGTGTACACCACTGTCATGTGATAAATTGAAGAATTCTTCATAAGGGACCTCATTGAAAGTTGTTTAAAAAAAAAACTACTAAAGCGATCGCAACGAGTGATAGCTCGTTGGAAAGGTATTGAATCAGGCTTTAATTGAAAAATAAAATTTTCCTAATTTTTCTTAGAAATTTACCTTTAAATTTTCCCATGAAAATTAAATTTTCCGATTTTCCACAGAAGCTCCTAAATTTTCCGGCTAATTTTTTTTTTTTTTTTGGATTCCTCATAATTTTTGCTTTAAGAATCAGCAATAAAAAAATGGGCCCCGACTCCTTGTTTGGACAGGAGAAGAGCATTTAAGAGACCACCTTGTTAAAAATACATTTTAAAAATTATTTTACAGTTAAAAATACATTTATGAAGAAAAAATCAATTTTTTTTTTAAGAGCCCCAAGTTGAGTGTGTAGTGAATATGGTCTGCCTGCCTTCACAAGATCGGCCATAAATCCATGGATAATAGCAGTAGTGGCATGTAATGGCACACCAAACCCGACTAAGGCTACAGGTTATAAAATGTTTTGTAAATTTTTTAAATTACCAGGTAATAAATATTTCGCCTAAAATGACACGTGCAGAAACAAGTCATAAAACACGGATTTTCCATAAATATGGCGAAATATTTATTACCTGGTAATTTAAAAAATTTTCAAAACATTTTATGACCTGTGGTCGGCTTATTGGCAGTAACCAATTAAGTCCCTCTTTAAAAAACATTTTATGACCAGTAGTTCACGCAAATTTTCCTATTAAAGAAAAGCAAATATCGCTTATTTTTTTTTACCTATTTTTTTACCAAAAAATAAAAACGCCTATTAGAAAAAGAAAGTTGCGAAGTGAAACATACAGGAAAGAGAAAAAAGGCAAGGTTATGAGTGCAATCGCGACAATATTTGATGAAGGCTCTGATAACGAATGCAGTCAAGCAGATGACGTTGATGACGGCAAACAAATGATTGAGCAGTTGAAAAGAAAATTCAATTTAGCGACCACTTTTCCGGAGAAATATCTTATTTTATCTGTGCTGCCTCAATCATGGTCTATACGCAAGATTTCTGAACAGTTTCAAACATATTTTTACATCGCGAGAAGAAGCAAAGAATTAGTTCGACAGAAGGGCATATTGGCGACTCCCACCAAGAAATTTGGCTCAAGGACCCTCAGCGAAGCAACGGTGAAACTGATTCAAGATTTTTACTGCAATGATGACAACAGCCGCGCCTGCCCAGGTACACGTGACTATGTTATCACACGTGAAGATGGAGAAAAAGTACACAAGCAGCGCAGATTATTATTATGTAATCTATCCGAAGCATACCATCAGTTCAATGAGAAATACCCAGCAGAAAAAGTGGGATTTTCTAAGTTTGCCATCCTACGACCAAAAGAATGCGTGCTGGCATTAGACAGGCACGGAACGCATTCAGTCTGCGTTTGCATGTTTCATCAAAACATCAAATTAATTTTCTTTCCATGCAAGAAATTGAAAGTATTTCACGGTGAAATTGAAACATATAGGGACCTCCTGTCGAAGTCTTTGTGCGCATACCCCACGGAAAATTGTCATCTGCAGCAGCGGCAGATGTTCCCTTGAGACCGTGGTAAAGCAGATTCCGGAATTCATCGAGGAATTCGGATTCAAGTTGAATGAACTGAAGGCGCACCATTTCATATCCGAGATGCAATCGAAATTTCTAAAGGAAAGTAAGGAGAAATTAGCCCAAAATGAAGATAACGAACTACAGACCGTAAGCCTTGTTGTTGTCGCGGAGAGTTTAGCTCATAATTATGTGTCCGTTTATTTATTTCAAATGAAACTGTTTGAATTCTTAAGATCAAAATTCGATGCAATCGACAAAGTAACGTTTTTCTCAGACGGCGCGCGGCTTCTCAGTACAAGAATAAAAAAATTTTTACAATCTTTGCATAATTGAAGAAGAACAAAACTGCAAGGTCGAGTGGCACTTTTTCGCGACGTCCCACGGTAAGGGCCCATGCGATGCGTTAGGGGGAACCCTAAAACGCATGGCGACTAAGGCAAGTTTGCAAAGGCCATATACTGACCAGATCTTAAATGTACAACATTTGTTTTCGTGGATTCAAAGCAAGGAAATTGCCATTAACACAGTTTTGTGCACTAAAAAAGAACACGATGCCATGGAGCGACGAATTCAAAACAGATATAATAATGTCAAAACTATAACTGGAACGCAAAAGTTTCATTGCTTCACACCAAATATTTCTGATATGTCAATTAATGTAAAGCGGTACTCTTCGTCTGCCGACGTGCTAAATTTAAAGTTACTTTAATTTTATAATGATGCCAAGACAATTGAAATTTTTAATAAATATTGTAATTAAGTATAAGCAGCAAAATAAGAAAGATTTTTTCTTCATAAATGTATTTTTAACTGTAAAATAATTTTTAAAATGTATTTTTAACAAGGTGGTCTCTTAAATGCTCTTCTCCTGTCCAAACAAGGAGTCGGGGCCCATTTTTTTATTGCTGATTCTTAAAGCAAAAATTATGAGGAATCCAAAAAAAAATTAGCCGGAAAATTTAGGAGCTTCTGTGGAAAATCGGAAAATTTAATTTTCATGGGAAAATTTAAAGGTAAATTTCTAAGAAAAATTAGAAAAATTTTATTTTTCAATTAAAGCGTGATTCAATACCTTTCCAACGAGCTATCACTCGTTGCGATCGCTTTAGTAGTTTTTTTTTAAAACAACTTTCAATGAGGTCCCTTATGAAGAATTCTTCAATTTTTCACATGACAGTGGTGTACACCACCACTAAACCAGTCACTATAAAAAAAAAAAAAAAAATATGTAGGTACATTATTTTTTGCTGGGCAATCGATTGAGACTATTTATTTTAAAATCGGAGAGGGGTCGTCCAAAAATTTGCCAATTTTGATCGTTTTCATATGGAATTGCTCTATAATAAAATTTATTTATTAAAAAAACAATTAATTTCAAAAATAACACTGTGTAAAAATTTATTTTTTTTTCTTTTTGACAAAAACTCTTTAAACTACAACAAAACAGAGTCAAACTTCGTATTTGATTTATCATTTCTTCATATTTTGTTTATTTTTAAGAGCTTAATAGTTTTCAAGAATACTAATTTTTAATAATTTTTTACATATGTATTTTCACATGTATTTTACACATGCAAAGTTTCATATGCATCACACGATGTGTACAACTTTTATAGGTGGAAAATTTGACAGTAAATATGTAAAATACATCCCGTCTGATAGCACCTTAAAGCCCTTATGACACTAACTTTTTTATTCATTAATTGATATAGAATTGATAGAAAGAAACAGTAAATGCTAGAAAGAGCAAACTATAAAAAATGTGAACAAAGTTTTTTAGTTTTTTTTCTCTTGTTATGGTTTTGTTTCAGGGATGGCGTTGAGAATTTTTAAAATTGTACCAACAACCTTTTAAAATTGTACTTTTTTACACTAATTGCACTAAAAGATTTTTTTAGTTGAAATTACTTTTATTTATGTTCTTAAAAAACACCACAAAAAGGTATTATACATCTTAGTTTAAAAAGTATCAACAAAAAGTACAATTACAACAGTGATGCTCATTCAAGCAAACAATTGCTTAGAAGCCCCACCCCTTTGTTTTTTACGCTCATTAATTTAGTTGCACATGTACGGAAGATGAGTTGATCTTATTTCAAATACAGTGTGTAGGATAAGTAATACAATTTAAAAACATTTTTTAATGCTTTTACGAAACTGTCATAAAAGCATAAATGTACAAGATTTTAGTGCAGTTTTTTTAGATATAATTCTTACTTTCACACTGAATTTTTTTTATAGTAAAATTGGAAAACTTCCAATTTTTGCGGTTTTTTGAAATTTTTGAAAAGTTACAACTTTAAAAGCCAAAAAAAAAAAAAATAGAAAATTTAATTTTGACTGTATTATTATTAATATTTTTTAACCAAAACAATTTCTTTCTATTAAATTTAAAAAAAAAAAAATGGTGCGCTTAGTTTTGCGTATCTCTGTATTTTAAAATTCTCTCTCAATACATATGCAAAACATTTTTGAGCATCAATGAATTAAAACAACTAAAGGTGCTATCAGACGGGATGTATTTTACATATGTACTGTCAAATTTTCCATCTGTAAAAGTTGTACACATCGTGTGATACATATGAAACTTTGCATGTGTAAAAAACATGTGGAAATACATATGTAAATTTTTCGATTAGAACACGCTCTATTTTCCTGTGGTAAACATAAACAAAACAGCTGGTTTGTTTTGAAACGTAAACAAAAGTCAGCTTTTGTTTACATTTATAGGTTATGTCATAAGGAAAAACATAAGCAGGTGTGATAGCAAAAATTATGAATCGTATGTAAAATGGAAATTTTGACATACATACGGAATTACATATGGGAAAGAAAAGTGACAGTACATATGTAAAATACATCCCGTCTGATAGCACCTTTAGCCATCACTGTTCTGTTAATTTTATTAAATGTTGCCAACTTTTTGTTTATGAGAAACCTAAAAATTAAAAGCGGTAAATCGCTGAATTTGCCCATAAACCGCTGATTTAGCAACACTTTTAATATTTTAAGCTTGAAATGTCAATTTTAAGTTGAACAATTTTACATTTTTTATGACATAACTTCATTTTTTATCGATAACTTTAGTAAATTTTGCTATTACTTTGTATTTGCACTGTTCACCAAAACTTGAACAATGCATTAAAAATGTAGTGTCATAAGGGCTTAAACGAGGTAAATATATAAAAGTCTTCGGTAGAAATGACAGCTTAATAAAAGTAACTACAAGTGCATATATTTTTTTAATGCAAAAAGACAAAACTCTTTTATGAAAACATACTGTTGGAAATTAATTAAGCTTAATCACCATTTAGCCATGAGTTTATTCAAAACACCATTAAATCGCCCGAATAAGAAACATTTTTACATCTCTGTTTAAGTTAAATTCAATTGACAGAAATAGCAAATTGAGAGCAGGAGTTAAAAAGTCTTTGATCATTCGATAATCATAGTTTATTTAAAAGTGTTTTGAATAAGAAATCCTTAATCAGGGGATATGCAGTAACTAAATTTTTGTTTTGAATACGGGTTTTAATATAAAGAAAGAGAAAAAAATTGTTAAAAAATAAATAAGTTTCCCTACTATAAGTAAATTTTGAAAAACAAAAATGCAAAAAATATTTTATTATTATTAACTCTGTAAAGTTTTTTGCTTCTCCTTTAAAAAAATTAAAAGTGCAGCTACGGCCGTTTGCATTTAAGGTGACGTAAATGTAAATGTTTGTTTACATTTTTAAGCACGTATACAAACATATTTATGTGTATCAGGGATGATATATTACTTTTCAAAATTGTACTTAATTCAGTAAAAAATTGTACCTTTTCGACCCTAATTGTACTAAAATACACAAAAAATATATAAAAAATGCGAAATGCAATGAATAACAACACGAAAGAGATAAGTTTTTTTGTTTTTGGTTGATTTTTTATGTTGCTTTTTAAATTTTTGAAAAACTGTGACTGTTTGACTGGTGTTCTGAACGCCTGCAATGTCACGTCGGCTTCGAGTAGAAATTTATAACGTAGCGACGCAATCTCTTTTGATAGTTTTCGACATGAGTTACAGACACACTTTTCTCATTTTTCGAAAAACGATGGAATATTTTGTTTCACATCTTTTCGATGCGAGAAGTTCAAACCAAAGTTACAGAACATGGGTACTAGTTTGTTGTCCATTTTTAAAGTACAACATTTCTTCAGGATGCCTTTTAATATGTATTTTTTCATATCAAGATCAAATATTGCTAAGCAATATTAGTTTCAAAGTTAAGGAAAAACTGTAAAAAAATTTCCTTTGTTAATTTTTAAATTTTTTTATATTTTTAGTTCGGCTTGAGTTCATCAAATTTAATTTTCATTAAATTATTTTTACTGAATTTAAAAGTTTAATTTATCAAATAAAGGAGGTTTTAAGTCTAACCAAAAGGTTAGCTGTCAAACAAAATATGCAACTGCACTCACATTTTGACATAACGTTTGATCAACGCTACCAAATTAGAAAAATATACTTTGAAAATCAGTCATAGATTTGCGCAAATTTTTTAAAAAATACCGTTTGCCGCGGTTTACACGCGTTGGCGTCAACGAACATTGTTTCTTTTAAAATGACCTAAAATTGGACGTTCAGAATGCGCTCGTGTCCATATGCCTAAAATAATTTTGAAATGCTAATGCCATGTATTGATCTATAGAATAAACAAATTTATTTGATTAAAATTTAAGATTTTGTGTTATTTTTTACAATTTCAAGTTCTATTGGTCTTAAAAAACATCCTTTACTTGAATATAACGCATTTGTGCCCATGTCTTTTTTAAGTTTTCCATTTACTTGCCAGTTTTAAAAAGTATTTTATACTCTCCTTTTTTTCGCACCAATTTCAAATGTGACTTATTTTGACAGTTCTGGTAAGAAACTTTTCGCAAAATATTGTTACAGAAACACTTTTTCTCACATTCTTCCAATAATTGCTGGACAATTATTTAAATGACAGTTAATTCTCGCATAGAAAAGATACAGAAACACTTGTGTGAGAAAAAACATTTTTTGTTTCATTTCACACTATTTTTGTTGCAATTCACACGTTTCATGCGAAAAGTTTTACGATGTGAGAAATACAGAAACGGGCTACTGTATATGTTTTTGCGTTTTATATTGTTGTTGTGTACTGCCAAACAACACACCAACAGGGGAGCCAGAAGATTTTAATAAGAAATCGTCATGTTAAAAAAACAATTTTAATATAAAACAAGTAAGAAAGTAAAGCCGGTCAAAAAACAATTTTTGCTAGCCTACCCTATTTCGGCCCCATGGGCAATCATGGTAAAAGTTTTTTGTGTCGAATGTTATTAAGATAACTTCATCTATATACGATTTTAGGATGGCGTTTTATATGTGACCTATGGTTTACTTTGCACCTATCAGGACAACATTTTGCCCTGACATAGAAGCTATCGTAAAAGTTATTATCGTCAATTTTTATGTATGGCATGTTATTTTAAGCTATTTCGAGAGTAGTATTTGTATGGGAGCTATGGTCCAATATGGACCGATTCCAATAAAATTTGATAAGATGATTTTGATTGAAATAAAATTAGTTTGAACTTTGAAAATTTAAGCTAAATATGTAGCAACATAATAAGATGGTTTATGGGCACAAAGACCCTATTCCGGAAAGAAGCTTGTATGGGGCTATGTGAAATTATGGACCGATTCGGCCCATTTTAAATAGGCTTGGTTTTTGCGTCACCAATAAGGACCTTTATACCAAATTTCATCAAATTATTTTCAAAATTGCGACGTGTACTTTGCGCACGAGGTTAACATGTTAACATCGTTAATTCGGCTCAGAAAGTGATTCTAAGTCGATCGGTATACTTAAAGGTCGGCCTAGGACCAAAATTTTAAGGTGTTGCAAACATCAGCACAAATACATAATACCCTCTCCACTATTGTGGTGTGGGTATAAAAATCGGCTAATTTAAAAAACCTTAAATACAAAAACTTTAGAAAGCAACTTGATTTTTAATTTTGTTTTTTCTAAACCCCCTTTAAAATACAATTAATGTTTATAATTCTATTTCACTCTACAGTTTTATTTGCATAGTATCTTTAGCTTTTCTAAAATTTTTGGGAAAAGGTTTCCTGATGATCTGGCCTAAGCAACTAGTGAAATGCGCATTGGAACTAGATTATTCTTCAACAATAAATTTTTGTGTATTTATGAAGAATGAAAATTAGGAATTAAGCACAACAAACGAAGCCTTCTTAATGAAAAGTTATGTATTCCCAAAAATTACTTTGATAATAAAAAAGAATTAAATGCAAAGATTAATTTTTCATGGAACATCGATATTTTCTTTTATCTAGATTGACTTCTCTATAAATTCCTTATACATTTGCGAACTTCCTTACAGTATATCGGCTATCGGATGTACCTGCAACATCCTCAATTTCGTACAATCTTAAGCAGCATTTTGTGGTGCATACGTATACTTGATCCTGTGTACTGAGTTGTGGACATTTTATTTTGCTTTTGCTTTTACTACTTTTTTTCTTACGGCAATGAAGCAAAGCAAGAGTGAAATTTATTTTGTACGTTTTTGTATGATGCATTTGCAGCATTCGCCAAACAGTGGCCTATAGAGCAAAGCAATACTAAATAAACTTTTAAATAGTTGATATAGAGCAAAATTAATGCTTAATATCTCAGAAACGATCAAAAATTTCGTGAAAAAGTGTTTGGATTCGGAAAGGGTTTATTTAAAATATATATGTGACGCGCAAAATAAGAAAGGACCTAAGGGTTTGGTTCAGGAGAGCCATTTTATTTTGTCTTTGTATCTTTGGTGTACCATCACTGAGCGTGTTGGTATTGGTCTCATTTGAAAGGGACACATCTCAACCTTGTTGGTCAACCTTGAAAACGCGCGTAGGTCGTTCCTTGTTTTGTGTAGTTGGTTTTTATTGTTCCCTTAACCTTACTGGTCCCTTTCTCAATTTTTTTTAAAATGGTTTGTAGGTCAAACAAATATTGGGCTGACGAGTTGTCTCTTTTAAATGTAACAAGTATTCCAGTGTTACACAAAATTAAAAAGTTATACCAAAACAAACAAAAAGTTACCGTGCTGTAGATGTTTATCGAACAATCGGCATTGTTTGAGCAATAATCTGCAAATCGACAATTGATAAAAAAGAGTCAACAAATTTGCAAAATGCCTTTAAACCAGCAAATATGGCAGGCCTGCTCAGCAACTAAATTTTGGTTTATGATTTTTGAGAGATTTCTGTACTATTGTAGATTCTACATATATTGCTTTGTTGTGTTATTTAACTCATAATACACTAGTGGCTGCTATTGTTTTGTCTAGGCGACCTTTGGGGTAAATTGTCAAAATGAAAACTTTAAATTTGCATAAAATATTCTGCTAAAACTTTTTCGTTTTAAATTTCAACAGAAAAAAAACACAAAAGTTGTGGGGCACAGATTATTTTGAAAGACAATGTTGTTTTTTTTTAATAAACTCATCGCTTGTGTTTAAAACAATTCTTGAGACAATTATTTGTGACAAGGACAAAGAGTTTAAAAAGAAAAAGTTTGTATATTTCGTATTTGTAGATTAAGGTTTTGTTGGTAGTATTTTTTTTAAAGTGTAAGGAACATTTTAATTTAAATTAATATTTTTTTTACTTTAATAGAGTTTTTTTTTGACCTCGCACCAGCCTTTCAAGCTAACCTAGCCGAATGCATTATTGGCACAGTCTAGGTCCACACCAATTTCAGCTTCATTCTAAGCGAATCTTTAAACACTTGTACTTCTGTTAGCGGAACCAGAATTTCAGACCGATGACAACATATTTTAACTAAAACTGATAAAAAATTTAAACAAGATTTTTAAAATTAACTTTTAGCAATTATTTAGGAAAACTGCTACGGAACACATTCGGACAGTGAACTTTGATTTTGGAGAAGTGAGGGAACAGTGGTTTCTACAAGGAAAACTGAATATTTTCTTTTGCTAAAATAAAGTGAAATTTATGTCAGCTAGTGTCTTTTGAATCGATTAAAACAACTAAATTTTAAAATAAATCACTGTGCATTAAAGTACAGTATGCTTTACTTTAAAAGTAACAACAGAAAGTATATTAATTTTTTAGCCTTCCATCACCTCAAGTAATGAAAATGGTTATCTGAAGTTCCTCATTCCGTATGTAACACCTTGAAATAAATGTATATTCAACATCTCATAAAGTTAATGTTTTTTGTAAGCTTTAGTAATTCTAAGTATATTCGGCCATACCCGTCATCCTTTAAAGCGAAAACTTTACAAATATTCTATTCTATATCCCTAACAAAAGTTAATTACAAGACGCTGTGCAGAAACACTTGTTTTAAATTTACTTGTAAAAAAATTATGTTTAAATTTTTGTATTTTTCATTTTTAATCAAACTTTCATTGATTTAATAATTTAAATTTTTAATTTTTTGATTATTCTAATTTTTATTTTTGTGAATAAAAGAACTACACCATTTTTCATTTAAAATGAGAAAATTCAAGATGAAATTGAGAAAATTCCAAATAAAATTGAGAATTTCAATTTGATATTGAGAAAATTCCAATTGAAAATGAGAAATTCAATTTGATATTGAGAAAATTCCTAATGAAATTGAGAATTTAAATTTGAAATTGAGAAAATTCCAAATGAAATTGGGAAATTTTAATTTGAAATTGAGAAAATTCCAAATGAAATTGAGAAAAATCCAAATGAAATTGAGAAATTTTAATTTTTCATTGATAAAATTTAATTATCTATATAATTTTTATTATATTCATTCAACAAACATAAATAACTAACAAGGATCGAAAAATATAAAATAAATACAAATCGCAGTATTATTGACCAACAGGCATATCTTCCAGATCCAGAGCAGATTGGCTCTACTGCAATCTCCAGTAGTTATACATGTCTTAGAAGCATTAATCATCTGTTCTAAAAAGACAAGCCTCTGTTCTCCTACATGGGTGGGAATTACGTTCGGTACATTCGTCGTTGTTGTTACCGAACTTTTTATTTTTGACCAAATAATTTCAATGGGGTTAAGCATCGGTGAATAGAAGCTCAATCGCAGGAGCGTAGCTGAAGAGTTATCAGAAATAATTTGTAGCCCACTGTGGCATTGAGCATTGTCACATACCAATACGAGGATCTGGATGCCTGTTGGTCAATAATACTGTGATTTTTATTTTTTGTTAGTTATGTATGTTTGTTGAATGAATATAATAAAAATTATATAGATAATTCAATTTTATCAAGGAAAAATTAAAATTTCTCAATTTCATTTGGAATTTTTTCAATTTCAAATTTAAACTTCCCAATTTCATTTGGAATTTTCTCAATTTCAAATTGAAATTCTCAATTTCATTTGGAATTTTCTCAATTTCAAACTGATATTCTCAATTTCAATTGGAATTTTCTCAATTTCAAATTGAAATTCTCAATTTCATTTGGAATTTTCTCAATTTCAAATTGAAATTCTCATTTTCATTTGGAATTTTCTCATTTTCAATGAAAAATGGTGTAGTTTTATTAAAATATTTTTATATAAATAAATGTGTTTAATTAACTTCACAACGCATATTAACGAGCCCTTCTCAGTAATTATGGTTTTTTCGTAAGCACACAAATTCTTTTATAAACAAAAGTAAGCAAATTGCATGATTCATTAGGTTAAAAAAGTGCTTATTGTCAGCAGAAAGTAGTCCTTCCAAACGGGAAACCCATACCATGAGCAGGTTTATAAGCTGTTATTTTGTCTTTGGGATATAGCAAGCCTACTAGTTTGTTCCTCAATTTTCCAGTCCTTAGTTGCCATATCATGAAAATGCCATTTGGATATTTACAAAAATTCCTACATAGATCAATGATAAAAAAGGGAAGATAAAAATCATCTTAAGCAGCAACGGCTGCAATTTATTACATAACGAAGTGCGTCAAAAAAAATAGATTATTTCTTATAATAGGAATTAAATTTAATATTCAGTTTCCCAATACATATAAAATCCTTATGTTTCTGTGACACAAGTGTCTACTTGATCTTTAAAATTCAAGCTGAAAAATTCTATTTATTTATTGGCTTTCTTCTAAATGAAATGTGGGTAAATTTTTTTATTCTCTTTATCCTTTCGATTGAATTGAAATAAATTTCAAATTGTTCGGTTAGTTTCTTTTAAATTGAATTGGCCCACTTTATAAATTTCTTGCTCTTATTTTAATTAGTTAGAGCCCTTTGCTTCCTGCATACATACGAATGCCAGAATATGAAGCAAAATTTTACAATTCAATTGCTTCCATTTTCCAGTTGGTTGATTGTTGTAGCAAAAATTCAAAAATTTCTCTGCAAAGTTCTTCTTAACATTTTGACAGTAATCGTAGAGTGTTGAAGTGTAAGTTTAATTTCTATTGATCCTTATTTTGACAATATATTTCCACTTTTGTTTAGAATTGAATTGGCATGTGGTAAAGTGAAAGAAAATTAATTTTGAAAGTATGAAAAACCCTTCATATTCAAATTTTTTGTGGTATTTTAGGTCGTCATAGATTTATTCGTTGCTTATATGGGAAACATGTTAAAAATATGGAAATCTTTTGTATTTATGCAGTATAGTTTTAATTAAGTGTTTTCTTCAGGGGGTTTCTTTAAGTTTTTGTCAATAAATATACATTTTGACCTTAAAACTTGTTGTATTGGATGGGGAATTTTGACTTCTGTGTTGCTTAAGGCCATTTTAGACTATAATACTTTATGTTAAGACATGTCAAAAACTTACAAATAATTCATAATGTATAATAGTGTAAAAACATTTTGTAATGAAATGTCAAAAAATACGTAAAGAAATTTGGCAGTCGTATGGTTCTATCTATTTTTTGAAATTTTTCTAAACGATTAGATTTTTCATTTTATCAGAATTGTGTTTTTACAAAAGCACAAGAAGAAAATCAGGGATGGAAAATTAAAATTTTGTGCACAAATATTCACTATAATTTTTTCTAATAAAAAATTGCAAAACGATAAAAAAAATATAAAATTTCAAGTGAATTCTTTTAAAATTTAAATAAATCACAAATATTTGTTGTAAAAAATCGTTAAATACGGTACACAGACGAAAAAAAAAAAATAAAAAAATATGATTGTATCAACTTTTCCACCCTAGAAGAAAATAAATAAAACATCTGTTGAATAATTTGCCGGCCACATCAAATAAAAATTATTAAATATTAAAGAAATATTAAAAATAAAACAAAAATATATCTGAGGACCAAGGTGCAAGTTTAAATGTGCAAGTTAGTGCATAATACGCCAGCTAACAATGTTCCAATGCTTAATAAAATGTTTTTTCGACTTTATTTTGTAATCTAAAGTGGATCTCAAAAATCACAAAGATTTTACTTTTTATTTTAAGTGTGATAGTGTAGAAGCAAAATGTAATGAAAAAAATTTCTCTTTGATTTTTTTGACAATCAGACCAAAAATCATTTCATTTTGTAAGACCAAAAGTCTTAAGACTTGTGTGATAGTGTAAAACAGCCTTTAAGGCCATTTTAGACTATAATACTTTGTGTTAAGACATGTCAAAAACTTACAAATAATTCATAATGTATAATAGTGTAAAAACATTTTGTAATGAAATGTCAAAAAATACGTAAAGAAATTTGGCAGTCGTATGGTTCTCTCTATTTTTTGAAATTTTTCTAAACGATTAGATTTTTCATTTTATCAGAATTGTGTTTTTACAAAAGCACAAGAAGAAAATCAGGGATGGAAAATTAAAATTTTGTGCACAAATATTCACTATAATTTTTTCTAATAAAAAATTGCAAAACGATAAAAAAAATATAAAATTTCAAGTGAATTCTTTTAAAATTTAAATAAATCACAAATATTTGTTGTAAAAAATCGTTAAATACGGTACACAGACGAAAAAAAATATAAAAAAATATGATTGTATCAACTTTTTCACCCTAGAAGAAAATAAAAAAACAGCTGTTGAATAATTTGCCGGCCACATCAAAATAAAAATTATTAAATATTAAGGAAATATTAAAAATAAAGCAAAAATATATCTGAGGACCAAGGTGCAAGTTTAAATGTGCAAGTTAGTGAATAATACGCCAGCTAACAATGTTCCAATGCTTAATAAAATGTTTTTTCGTCTTTATTTTGTAATCTAAAGTGGATCTCATAAATCACAAAGATTTTACTTTTTATTTGAAGTGTGATAGTGTAGAAGCAAAATGTAATGAAAAAAAATTTCTCTTTGATTTTTTGACAATCAGACCAAAAATCATTTCATTTTGTAAGACCAAAAGTCTTACGACTTGTGTGATAGTGTAAAACAGCCTTTAAAAATAGAATGCTATCATTCAGAATACATCGAATCACATAATGCGAAGTATTACCAAACACAGGGCATGACTTTAGTGCAATTGGCTTTTTGCTTAGATGTTAATTTAGCTTGTTCGGCCTACTTGATATATATCTTTTACAAATATGTTTATGGCTTTGGATTAAATTAATAGACAAACAAAAGTTGAAATTCGATATTTTTTAAATCATTAAAAAAGTATTTCTTTAGTGCTAATGCGATGTTTAATGCCAGTGTTGTCATAACTGTTTGATGAGAATATGCCAAATAGGCTAAAAAGCATTTAGAAAATATGCTAAATATTAAAAAAAAAAAAAAAAAAAAAAAATCCGATTTCCCGACTCAATCTGCTAAATCTAGCAGAAAATATGCTAAAATTATAATACTGCTTGACGCTTCTCGGGCTTAGTTCATGTGTTAACACATTTATTTGCTTTAAGATGAACTTTGATGCTTTTACAGCAGAAATTGTGTTTAGGGTTTCTACAGGGTGGTTCAAATAAGACCTACCAATGTTATTGTAGTTGTTGTTGGTGGTCTGGCTTGCACAATGATGATATAGATGTATCGCACCTCAGCTGAAAAGTGACAACTCAAATGTTAATTTTTCGGGTTTTTATGCTTAAACTATGGACCAAGGCGAATTCATGTCTACGGTGGTGGCTATACTACAACAAGTAACAACACCAAAAACACAACATTATGTTTTAGTTGCTGCTTTCGTTGGTCGATATGTCAAAAACTCAAATAATTTTTGACATTCCTTTCTCCTGATTTCAACACCACCTGAAATATGAATTCGCCTTGTTATGGACAATACACTTGTTTATCTATAAAAAATAACAACATGCTCTGTACTTTCGCTAAATCTGCCCGGGAGGTAACTTTTGGTCATCTAGTAAACATTTTTGCAACAAACTTACTAACAATTTGACTCTAAAAGTCGGTGAATAAGGCTTTTAATTTCTTTATTTATAAATTTTAAACATTAGATTTCATTCCAATTCAATTCGTGGATCCCTTGAAAATCTATTTCAGACCTCTTAGTATCCGTGGAAACCCTAAGTATCCGTGTTGAAATTTTCCCATAATAAATATATAGAGCTAAAAATCAACACCTTTACAAGATGTTCCTATCTGATTGTATTCCATTCTATATCTATTAAGATCTATTGTTATTGTGGCATCACTGACAAAATTGTATTTGAGGGGCTTAGAGCACAAGGGGTTTAAGTGCCTTTTTCTAAAATTTAGTTTGCATATGGAATTATAGGTATAGTTCGGAAAAGTTGTTCAGAGCACAAGAGGTGACTGTAGGATTCTCATCCGGACGCTAGATATAGTGAACAATTCAAGCACTTGACATTAAAATACCTGCTCCGCTTGGAGCACAAGCGAAACAACCGCTTCTGTCTCATTATTTATAATAAGTCACTTGAACCCCTTGTGCTTTAAGCCCCTCATTTGTTTTGAATCCAGCGTTGCCATTTGTCAAGTTTTTTTTGCGAGACTTTTTTTGTCTAACTTTTTTTTTATATTATTTAACAAAATGAATTCATAATCCATTTTGGTGTATTCTTTGTAGAAAAAAGTTTTTTTTTAGAAATGGTGACATTTTTGGTTGATAGAATTTTTTAGATGTTCCAATTGTGAATGCATATTTCACATTTTCAACATATTCCACGTGTCCTCCGAAATGAATGCAAGTGTTTAAAGGGTATTACGTTTTTTTAGTAATCAATTGAAATAAAATTTTTAAATATTTCTTCTTAGAAAATTTTGCGCTTCTGCACTGCACACTATCAGGTCTGCCACAGAAATCCATTCCGATTTAAAGTAAAGTAATTTTGTAGTTTGCTTCTGCAAAAAATTAAAATTTAATTTTAAGACGCTAAAACAAATTCGATTGGAATTACATATTACGGAATTAAAACCATTTTAATCGGAATGTGTGACAGGCCCAGTGATGCCAGAAGAGATTTTAAAAAATCCCTACGTGTCTAAATAATGCATTTTTCCCTACAAAAAAATCCCTACACTTTTCCCTACACGTTAAAAATGTATTGTTTTTAGCAACAAGCAAACAAATAAATTTTTTGTTTACATTTTGTAAATAATATAAAACCAAAATAACTATGTAAATATGCTAAACACACACATATCGAAGGCATATGTTACTTTTTTTCTTAATTCCAGATATTCGCGCTTATATGTCTGATAGCAATATTTACAAACTTAAATTTGATCGATTTGAACATTGAAATAAGCAGATAGCACTATTTGAACAAAAATGAAAATGAGCTGTAATGAAAACTTTTCGAAACTTTAATTTTAGTTACACGAATTTTCAGTTAAATAATTAGTACGATTTAAAGAAACGCGTAATCATGTTAACAGAACTCGGAATTAAGTTACAATTTTACACTAACGTTTATTGAAAGCAAAAAATAATTAAACTTTATCCGCCTATTTTAAATTATCATAAAAATAAGGATATTCTTGCGAAATAGCAGACTTCAATGCATCCGTTTGCTTAGTTGAAACGGACGTAGGAATGGGCAAAAAATATCGATATATCAAAATATCGATATTTAAAAAAAATAACCGTGTTATAACATGAGAAAACCTCTAACATGATGAGTCTATACTTAACACTAACATCTTATTAGTGTTAATATTAAGCATTTCATGTCAGTTGTAGACTGCATGTATTAGAAGAAGAATTTAGAAAAAAGCGGGTTTTCACCTTGCAGATTTCTAATTAAAATAGTAAAGTCAAACGAACTTGAAAAGATTTATTTTATGTGGTTTTGGAACAATATATGTGCCTATATATATTTGGAACAATAATAAGATTTGTGAATATATATGTATATATATTAGACTGGTCGCATCTTGTATGGGATTTTTTTTTTTTAAATTTAATTGTTTGCGCTGCTTAAAATATGAGGTTTGGTGTAAGAAATCATGATCTAATTTTACAGGTCAATCCGACGGTGCCTAGCCGTGCCGGGTGGGGCCCAAAGTTCCCCATATTATAAAAAAAACATATTTTCTATCAGATCTTTATAGTTATACTAGTTAAAAAGCCGAAAATCAAAAATATGGCTTCGTTACGATCTTCCGCAGAGAAAGTACCGCAAGTGTACCAAATTTCAGCTTCCTATGTCATCAGATGGCTTCAGAAAGTTGCGGAAAGAATAGGACATACATGCAAACATCCTGACATACTAAGAAATTATATATTGTATAGATAGATTAACATATGTTCGCGCAACTCAAAAACGCTTTAGCTTATTGCAAAACTAAAAAAAACCGAAATTACGCAATAAAATTTACTTTAAGAAAGGTAAAACCTTTTTCTTATATGCGCAGTCGTTTTAGAAACATAAAATCAAAAGTTGTTAACAGATTTTAATCATTTATAGCTTGTTTTGTTTGCAATGTTGTTTTTTATAGGTCTGCATAAAATTAGAAGCATAGCTGCATTTTTCAATTTTTTATGAATTTTTAAAAACAAAAATTCCGAAATTTTAATAAAAAAATAATTTTTTTTTCCAGAAAAAAAATTATGTTTCTAAAACGACTGCGCATATAAGAAAAACGTTTTACATTTCTTAAAGAAAATTTTATTGCGGAATTTCGGTTTTTTTAGTTTTTCAATAAACTAAAGCGTTTTTGAGTTACGAACATATGTTGTGCAACCTCCTTAATTTTCGAAATAACGGTATATCTCGAAAACCAAAGCCAATATGAAGAAAAAAGTTTTAACTTTCTTAAAGTAAATTTTATTGCCGAATTTCGGGTTTTTTTGTTTTTCAATAAACTAAAGCTTTTTTGAGTTACGCAAATATATGTTGTGCAACGTCCCTAATTTTCGAAATAACGGTATATCTCGAAAACTAAAGCTAACCTAAAAAAACGGCTAGCACCACTGGATTCAGCGACCCCGAATTAGTTAAAATTAGTTAAAAATCTTTCGTTCGTATCATACTTAAATATGAAACTGCAAATACTTTAATCTATCTATACAATATATAATTTCTTAGTATGTCAGGATGTTTGCATGTATGTCCTATTCTTTCCTCAACTTTCTTAAGCCATCTGATGACATAGGAAGCTGAAATTTGGCACACTTGAAGTACTTTCTCTGCGGAAGATCGTAGCGTAGTCATATTTTTCAACTAGTATAACTATAAAGATCTGATAGAAAAGATGATTTTTTTTTATAAAATGGGGAACTTTGGGCCCCACCCGGCACGGCTAGGCACCGTCGGATTGACCTGAAAAATTGGGTCATGATTTCTTACACCAAACCTCATATTTTAAGCAGCGCAAACAATTAAATTAAAAAAAAAAAAATTGCGACCAGTCAAATATATATATATACATATATTTTTTTTAATATTTTTAATTAGGCTTAAGTTCATGAAATTGAATTTTTCATTTAATTATTTTTATGAAGAAAGGAATTTTACAACATGAAAACTAATTAAAATTGTTATTGATAACACAGTGTTACAAAATTGAATGAAATAGAAAAACCTGGGACCGGATATTATTTTTCTTGTAGGGCTTGTCGACTAAAACAAGATTCCAATAGTGAAATATACCGGACACCTCCAAAATCCGGATTTACGGGTAAAAAACCGGTTTTTGTGCCTTTGCGCACTTATAAGCCTGTAATTTTGTTGATAATGATCCGATTTTCAATTTCTTACTAGATTTGGAAAGAAGAAACTGAGATCTTTCGAACAATGTATAATTTATTTAAGAAAACTGGAGAAATTTGGATGTTATTGTCGAGCAAACACAAATTTTGTAGATTTTTCAAAAAAATTTCAAATTTAGTGACGTTTTTATACATTATTTTCTTAAGAAACTATAATACTATTGAGTTTATTAAAAAAGTACGTTTATTAACGATTACAACGCATAATTGGGTTTAACCCTTAAATGCATACTGTTGCCAATTGGCTACATACCAGTTCAAGCTAATTTTCTTTATGTTCCAATGTGAGTGCATTTATAAAAGTTCGTTTCTAAGCACACACAAGCAGTATGAATAAAAATAAATCGTTACTTTGTTTTTAGTTGCTTTGATTTGTATTTATTTGGCATTTCATTGAGGTGGCTGATAAAGATCAGTTTCTAAGTTAAAATCAAATTTTGTATTTTTTTGTTTTCTAAGGACCGTGTACTATCACATCGGAAAAAAATAAATTTGCATCTGTTGACAGGTTAGCTATGGCCTGGTCATGTTTAATTTAACAATATTACTGAATAAATGCAATATTTTTGAAAAAAAATGTATGTTGCCAAATGTCTACAACATGCGTTTGTGACATAAATATTACTTGACGGTTACAATTTGTTTTGGGTAGACTGTGGTTAGACTGTGCCGTTAAATTTCCCGTTAAACAAACCACATAATTTATTTCGACAATTATTATACGTCAATTCCATTAAAGTATTACCTATGGACTCAGGAAATATACTTGTTGGGCACAATTCACATAAATCGGATTGGAAAGAACTGCAAATTACCTGCCGCAAAAAATTTATGAAACGGTCTGTTGCACGGGGTTTCTATGAGAAATTTGTTACAAATTTTTAAAGTATAGCTGTCTCTGTGACATGCTGAAAGGAGAATAAGCTTGTTACGTAAGCTTCAAATGACGTAGGCGCGGAACCGGTTGAAGATGCCAATAGATATGAAAAATCGCAAAAAACACAAACTTTAATAGCTTGTCCAAAAACGGTCGAAAATTATAACGCCAATATGGGAGGAGTTGACCTTATGATAGCTTTTTAGGCAGGTATTAAATAGCATGAAAAGTCGTAAGTGGTACTTAAGATTAATTTACCATATGACGTAATAATTTCATGAATACTCTAAAAAACAAACCACCCAAACATTAAATTGCCAGATTCTAAATCAGATCTGGCGGAAACATTGTGCTCCTATAAATCATATGAAAACAAACGAGGAAAACCTTGAACCAGAGAGGCAGATGTGGGTAAAGGCCCCGAGGACCTCCAAAACCTATACCGACACCAGATAAGAACCGATGGTATATGACATACTGAAAAGAGATGTTCCACTAAAAATAGGTGCAAACTTCCAGAGTGCAATGGATTTTCACGGACTGAGTGTACTAAATGTATAGTTGCTTTGTGCCAGATCAAAAATGGCATTTGTTTTGTATTGTTTCATAAATAGAAACAAATTTCTGAACACCTGTATGTTATATAAATATATATGTGACTATTGTTCATGTCTTAAAAATTCAAGTACCAAACGCATATTGTTGCCAAAAGTCTACATACCGTTTTTATCGAAAATAACACTCAAAACTAATTTCTAAAATTTTTTTATTATTTTTTACGATATCTACGCCTAAGTTTCTATTAAAAAACATTTTTTTCAATCCAAAAGAAAAAATCATGCATTTAAGGGTTAAAAATAGATAAGTGATTGACTGAGTTATTTAACTTTTCATGAAAATAAACTTTTAAACATTTCATAAAAATTTTATTAATCAATTAATCAATGCTATCTTAAACACAAAAAAAATTTGTAATGAGAGTTTAAGTCATTCAAAAATATTGTTTTTTTTTCGTGTTCTTTTTACGCACTTTCTTTAAAATTACAAATCGCTGTTAGCCCAAACACAACTTATATTTACAACAAATATTAGTAATGAGAGCTTTACTCATGTAAAATTATTGTTTTTTTTTTAATATGACGTTTTGTTAATGTCTTCTTTTTCACTTTGAATCTGTGTATTAAAAAAAAAAACGTTTGCAATTTAATAAAAATCGTGTGCAATTTAAATTAAAATTATATACAAAATGTTTGACAATTGTACCAAATTTTTGGCTTATTTACTGATATCAGTCACCGGCGTGATTTTAAAAACAATACAGTTTTAAAACACGCAAATACATTAAGTACGCAAATGTTGTAATTGTTACAAAACCGATACCTGTAAGTTATGATCTACCGACAACGAGCAAATCTGTCGATATAACAGAAAAAGATTTCGAACAAAGAAAGTTCCTTCCATCCAGGTCTACAACAACGGAGCGGCATATTTTGTCAAATGCTGATTTCTACGATCTTGTTCGCGACTTACACTTGTCAAAGCGGCAATCTGAAGTCCTTTGGTCGCGATTAAAGCAGTAGAATTTTGTGGAAAAGGATTTCGTTATAACATCCGGTAGAACAAGTTACCGGACTTGGTTACTTGAAGAAAGATTTAAGACTATTTCCAATGACAGTGATCTCGTGTATTGCGTTGATGTACCGAAACTATTTTCGGCATTAAATCACAATTATAATGCAGATGAATGGCGACTTTTTATTGATGGTTCATTTAAAAGTAAATTTTCTTATAAAAATGTATGACTTTATTTTTATTAATTTAAGATTTGTAATGTAATATGTCGTGCGCCAAATCGTTATGATCGCAAACTATGGCCAACTCGCGAGTCACATAGAAAAGGCAGCAAAAACATTTTAAATTACTAATTAGTTAAAGTTAAGGACGTTATTCTGGCACCACTGCATCTTAAACTGGGATACATGAAACAATTTGTAAAAAATTAGATGTAAACGGCGATGCTTTTTGTCATCTTTGTCATAATTTTAATTTAAATTGTACACGATTTTTATTAAATTGCAAACGTTTTTTTAAATACACAGATTCAAAGTGAAAAAGAAGACATTAACAAAACGTCATATTAAAAAAAAAACAATAATTTTACATAAGTAAAGCTCTCATTACAAATATTTGTTGTAAATCTAATTTGTGTTTAGGCTAACAGCGATTTGTAATTTTAAAGAAAGTGCGTACAAAGAACACGAAAAAAAAAACAATATTTTTGAATGACTTATGGCGATTTCTTTTCTGAGAAAAATGTTGCATTAATGTTACATGTTCTACATTTTTGTGTTCGTTTATACAAAAAATACAACTGTGGGAAAAATTTTCAAGTTCTTTTGTGAATATGTTGATGAAAAACGTGCAAAACATGTTGCATATTTTACCCTTACTTTTACTTAAGGTGTTCATACTGCCCTGTTCTACAACTTTGGCACTTACTACTTTCTTTGTAGAACAAATGCTTTATTTTGTTTGTCATAATTCATACCGCTCATAAAAATTGTAAACAATTTGTTTTAAAACAAAATATAAAAATATTTACACATTAAAATCAAAAAAATTCTATTTATATTATAAACGTTTTAATTTTTATAAGCCATTAGTGATGTAAATATTTGTTTCCAACCCGTAATAGCGTGCAGAAACCGCTTAAATATCTTTAAAAATCGCTCATTAAGTACATTAATGATGAAAGTGTAATAGTTGTAAATAAAAGCACTAATTGTGTTCTATTGAAATTGCACAACATGTAACACTTCCAGTGATTATAGGTAACATTAGAAAATGTTACATGTACATACTGTAACATATTTTTTTCAGAAAAGAAATCGCCATTAAACTCTCATTACAAATTGTGGTTAGGATAACATCGATTAATTGATTAATAAAATTTTTATAAAATGTTTAAAAGTTTATTTTCATGAAAAGTTAAATAACTCAGTCAATTACTTATCTATTTTTAAACCCAAATATGCGTTGTAATCGTTAATAAACGTACTTTTTGAATAAACTCAATAGTATTATAGTTTCTTAAGAAAATAATGTATAAAAACGTCACTAAATTTTAAATTTTTTTGAAAAATCTACAAAATTTGTGTTTGCTCGACAATAACATCCAAATTTCTCCAGTTTTTTTAAATAAATTATACATTGTTCGAAAGATCTCAGTTTCTTCTTTCCAAATCTAGTAAGAAATTGAAAATCGGATCATTATCAACAAAATTACAGGCTTATAAGTACGCAAAGGCACAAAAACCGGGTTTTTACCCGTAAATCCGGATTTTGGAGGTGTCCGGTATATTTCACTATTGGAATCTTGTTTCACTCGACAAGCCCTACAAGAAAAATGATATCCGGTCCCAGGTTTTTTAGACTGTCTCACCGTGTAATCTTTCATTCTTGACGTGGCTGGGGCTCGAACCCCGGCCGGCAGGTTACCATGACATGTTTCGATCGCAACCACTCGATCTCCTCAGATGGATTTGCCGTCTTACACTCGCAGCCATCGACGACTGCTGACGTCAATAGTTAAACATCAATCCTTAAACCAAATTGTATTCTAACATTTGGTAGATCGAAATTTGCTTTCCTGAATGATTATCCATTTTAATTGATTTTACAGCCACGTCAAGAATGAAAGATTATCAATAACAATTTTATTTAATTTTCATGTTGTCAAATTCCTTTCTTCATAAAAATAATTTAATGAAAAATTAAATTTCATGAACTTAAGCCTAATTAAAAATATTAAAAAATTTGGATTAAAAACCATAAATAGTTCAACAAAATAACCACAATACTAATTATATACATATGTATATATTAAATTTTTTAATTTGGTAATATGTTCGATATATCGATACATCGATATTTTTGAACTAATAAATTTCGATACTCTTAAAAAATTTCGATTCGATATATATCGATATATTTTTTCAATTTGCCCATCCCTAAACGGACGTGGGCCAGATTGTAAGAGTTTCGTTCTATTTATATGATCGCTGCACAGTGTGGGAAATTTGGAAAAAAATGGGAATAGATCTATATTTTATAAACGGTTGATCGGATTGGAATGCAGTTTGAGGTGACAACTAAAAAGTTGTAGTCGAGTTTAAGTCTTGGATTTTAGGTCTATAGACTTAGCACGAGAGGTGCTATAGGTTCCCATAGTAGGACATCTCGGGTATAACAAAAACTAAAAACGATCCTTTTTCTTAATTTGAGCTGGATGCTAAAAATAATTTTTTAGTGAAAAGCGCTTGCCGAGTTCCTCATTATTTATAATTGGTCTAGTATTTTGGGAATATAAGACCCAAATTTATCATAATTTGTTTGAAATATTTTTTTGTGAATTATCAATAAGATTTTTTATTTGATAAAAACACTGAAATTTTTTGTTGATGTGATAAGCTATTCCTATGCGCATATCACTGGTTGCTTAGGCCAGATCGTCAGGAAACTTCATCCAAAGATTTTAGAAAAACTAAAGATATTATACAAATACAAAACATTTTTATTTGTATAATATTATGTTAATGTTGACCTTGACTTCGTCTGAGCTGGTCCATTCGGACGGTCCAATTTTGGGCGACTCGTTCGAGTTTTTATGACCCGATATGATCATAATAATTCTGCAATATGAATACTAAGAACCGTGCTTGGTAGCCTTTATATATTTAAGTTTAATAAAATTTTGAGCTGGTTTGTATTAGGCATTAAAAGATTTATTTATTTGTAAAATTTCATTAAATAATATTATCCCAGCAAAAACTTACATTGCAAAGTAATGAGTTAAAAAGCTAATATAACGACTCTTCACTACATATACATTGTCATTTTAACTCATTATTTTAACACGGTGATGTCATTGGAGGCAAGTACTTACCACCCTCGCTTACAAATAGGGAGTTAAATAAGTCATTACCATATTCGCTTACAAATAGGGACTTAAATAACTTATTACTCCGATGTCACCAAAATTACAACTAACATGTAATGACTTTAAAAAAAAATTTTTTTTTTATTATTTTTTTTTAATTATTTTTTTTTTTCTATTTTTTCTTATTTTATTTTTTTTCTATTTTTTCTTATTTTATTTTACTTTGTTTTATTTTTTAATTTTTTTTTCTGTCTCTGGTGGGATTCGATCGCGCAAACCTCGGTGCTGATAGACTAGCTCACTACCAGCTTGTCTACTGGGGCAGTGTAGTTTTTGCATAAAAAAATATGTTTTTTTACTCAATTAAGAGCGTAAATATGAGATTAAATTGTCCATAATAACAATAAAAACGTTGATTGAAAGTGTATTGAAAGTTTTTGTTTCATTACTATAATGACATTTTTATTGTCATAATGAAAATTTAAATTTATGAAGGCGTTTATTGAAATATGTTGCTTAAGTTTTCATATATCCAATAAAAATTTTTAACGTAATTACGAAATCCAATGAATCGATTTTAACGAAAATACTTCATTATAACTATCAAATTCCATTTAGACAATGAAAATTTTCATTTACCCAAGGAAAATTTTTTTATGAAAATGATTCATTAAATATATGAAGCATTTTTCTTTCAGTGTAATAAAAAAAAGAAAATTGTAAGAATAAATATTTAAAACCAATTTGTATAAGATTTGAAAAAAATTAAACCGTAGATGCATTTTTTTATGAATGAATTATTAATTTCGTTAATCAACTCATACACAAGTACTTAGGTATCAGATTATATCTCAGCCATTACAAAACTACTTCTATGTAATGCAGATGGTATGAAGTAGTCATTGAAAAGTAAGTTATTCAGTCATTACCAAGTTTTTGCTGGGTAGCTATCAAAGATTTTATTGCATAAATTAAAATTTATATTGTTAACAACAACTTATAAAACAATTTTTTGCAGTTTTTTTTTGCAAAATTTCTACAACGAATTTTAAAATTATATTAGTTTATGAAATCTAGATACAATTCCCAACCCTTTGATTTATAATATGTCTACTTTGTGATAACAATTTTTATCATTTTGTTATATAAAGTAATATTTTTTATGTAGATAGCACTATTTTACAAGAAAAGCACAATAAAATATTTATGAAAAACACGTTTTGGGAATTTTTTTTTTTTCAAATTTAAATTACAGATGACTCTTCAGTAAGTGAACTCCTTTCTATAAAAAACACATTTTTAAAAATTGCAGATAGCACTATTTGAAAATTAACCCTCGATATAAAAATTCAATTTAAAAAATAACACTGTGTGACAAATTTAAAACTTTTCTTTTTGGCAGAAACGCCTCTACATTTCGTTTAATCAAGAGACAAAACTAAGTTAAACTGCTTGCTTAATTTTTCGTTTCCTCATCTTTTGTCATTTTTAAAGGACTTAATATTTTTTACAAATACTTATTTTAAATATTTTTTTTTAATTAAGTATCTATAAAAGGGAACCCTATGTAGAATTTTAAAACATATTTATATATATAACATATCGAGCCCTAATAGCAAAAATGATGTAACCAACAAAAATAAAATTTTACAGGAGAAGGTTTTTTTAAAATATTTTTGCTTCAAGTCTAGGGTTTCGTTTAAAATTGCTTTTGCTCTTATTTCGTAACGGTACTTCCCAGAGATATGAGATTTTTGGAGATCAAAAAACAAAAATCTAAAATGTTGTTGGTTTACATCATTTTTGCTATTAGGGCTTGATATTTTCTGGCACAACAGAAAATAAGTCATTTTAATGAATTGCAACTTTATACAACTGAACACAAAGAAAGACACAACTGTTTTTAGCAACAGGTAACAACAACAAAATACACTGATATTTTTTTTAAAGATAAACCCGAAAAATTAAAATTTTGAGTTGGGTCACTTTTGAGCTAGGTATGCGATATGTAGTGTTTAACCTTCGCCTTACCAAAGACTTGTATGCACATCATATACGAACACCCACCCGGGTGTAACTGCATGTTTTGAAGCAGTGACGGGCACATTTGCAAATCCTATGTACGCGTGCATAGGAATAAAAATGCTGCTTGTGCGACGTCGACACATGTACACTATAAACTTCATTGTGTGTCTGTGACAATGTACGTTCGGCTGTTGCTTTGTTGTTATTTCGTCAACACAAGCATAAATGTGATAGTATGTGTGTGCCCTTCACTGTTTTAAAGCGATGATCACAAGTTTTCGTCATACAAATATTTTTTTCACTTTTTTCAAAGAAAGCTATTTGTTCAGTAAGTAAAAATGTCCGACCAATTGAAGTAAATTTAAGAAAGTCATTAAAGAAATAAAAACGAAATGGTCCCACGGGTGGGTACTGTTAAGGCGAAAGTTAAACAAAACAATCTGTATGCCGTCTTTTTAGGATATGAGTCAGTTGTTAGCATATGAGCTGTCAAAACCAAAATTGAGATGAAATTCAATTTATCATGGTACGGCATTTTACAACTAAATGACATGCTGATGGCTTGTCGGCTGCTTCGGTTGACATTTAAGTACATTGGCTTATTCTTCAGTGGCTTCTCCAGACCATTCTTAAAGCTTTTAATAAAAATTTTCAGTATAGAGATTTTTGTTCAACTGTTTAATATGTGATTTGTAGTCTGCATAAAAAAAATTAAATTCTGCTTAATATATTTCTTCGTAACAGATTAGGTTTAGGATAAAGACCCCCTATTGTTTGTTTTAGCAACCTTAAAAAAAACATTAATAAAATTAAAAGAAAAAATAAAAACTGAATCTATAAATTGTTTTCCCAGAATAAAAATAAATGTCGCCTTCACAAATAAGAGTAATGTACTCGTAAATCATATTGCAAGTCATCTTATTTTTGAGTAATTTTCTAAATATTTAATTTATTTATCCACATTCAACAACCTTCAAATCTCTGCAAGACAGGGAGACTTAAATTAAAAAAAAAAATAAATATAGTAATTTCTACTAAAGTATTTCATACAATATTTTATAAATATTTTCAAATAAAATTTTAATAAAGGGTTCTCTATAAATTCACTTCTATCTCAAAAGTGCATTAAATCTCTCATGTGTCCTTTTCTCATCATTTCCGTCTGATAAATAAGAAAAAAAAAAAAAAATAAAAATATTATTTTGTATGTTATAATCATGTATGAAATGCATGACAAAATAATAAAATGAACGAATGACTCGTTATCCAAAGAGCAACAGAACTCACAAGGATGACAAAAATAAAGAAAAAAAATTTTTAACTTCTAGATGTTTAAGTTCATTTGATTTTAAAATCTACATACGAAATGATAATATGATTGTAAACTTACTTCTACATATGTATTTATCTAGTATGCATGTGTTTTTGTTATTACTTTCTCAGAGGGAAATTTGACAAAATATTTTAACAATAGTGTACAAACGGTGTTTTGATACACTTTTAACTTGTCTCCCTTTTTTAGTACCCTATACCACCACCATTGGTGGACAGGGTATTATGCATTTTTGCTGATGTGTGTAACACATAGAAATATAAGTTATAAACTCACCTTTTGGTTTACTAATCGACTGAGAATTACTTTTTGAATCAATCCAACAATGTCCGCTCATCTGGCTTACTAGTCGGCTAGCTCGTTGTCTGTCCAGGAATACCTCGTGCGCAAAGAACAGGCCGCAATTTTGGAGATAATTTTAAATGAAATTTGGTACATAAGTTTTAATTGTTATAAGGATAAAGCCTTTAACAAATGTTAAGAATATTGATGGTAAAATATCGATAGTGACAATCGATGTACTTATATCTATAATATATTACAAACTATCGATAACATTGATAAGGACGACGTTTAAATAAATTGTCCGTCTTATTTTCTACAATAACTTTTTAAAAATTAATTCAAATTGAAAAAGTTTTTATAAGCAGATTTTAAAACGAACGTAAAATTATTTCATATTTAAAATTTATTTCGCTAGAATTTTTTCTTCAATTCACATTGTCAAGCGAATTTGTGAAAACTTATCAAAGCCATCCTTAGTGGACATATAAAAAATAGCTTCGGAACTTAAAGTTGCCCCGAAAAAGGTTTCCCAGGTTCTAAATAAGTTAAAGTACGACTTCGAGATCATTTGAAAGGGGCAGGTTCTGGCAAAAAAGGGGACAGATAAAAGCGAACAAATTTAGTGGCATGTTAAAGATGAATCCACACTTCAGGGAGAAAAGTCGCAAGTACGCAAGGTCCAAAAGGACACTGGCTCGAAAACTTTTAGGGTACTAAATGTCTGGAACTTAGACATTTTAGAAATGCCGTAAAGACCACAGTAGCAAAACAGCGTGCAACAAAGTTTTTTTTTTGACAAATTAAGTTGCTGCATCATGTACAATAAGACGTTTGTTTTAGTTGAACCGATGCATACTTTCACGTAGCCCCCATAGAAACGACGTTTTTTGAATAGAATTATTTGCCCATAACCCTTCTAGTTATATTGGTATTTCGATAAACACCAATACCCCGGTTTGCGTCGCTAATTTGGACAAGATAAACGCGACGCAAATCGAAATGACGCAAACCGCAAGCTCGATTTTCCATAAATTTTTATTGATTTTCATTTGGTTGGTTCCGAGATTCATAATTTTAGATAAAAAAATAATTTAGATATGATAGAATTGGCGACCGATAATCTTGTTTTAGATCCTCAAATAAAGATAAATCTATTCTATCCAATTATCATTTGACTCACGGGCATTATTCGCTGATTTTGATCTAGAATCCAAATGATAATAAGTGGCTTCATTTTTTATGTTAAGATTTCAACAAATTTTTTAATTTTATCAGCGTCTTTGGAACAACAAAAATTTTTATTTTAGAAGGGGCAAGTCCAAAATGTCCAGTTTTTGTCGTAAACTTATTTGCTTTCGTTTTTGACTCATTGTTGCAAAATATTTAGATGTAACTTTACTTCAGCATTTATATGAAACTACTACTACTTCACATGATGATGATACTAAAAGAGTATCGAAATATCGGCAATTAATAAAATAAAATTTATTTTCAATACTGGCCTCGAGCTTGAAAGGAAAGCATTTTTATTTATATGTATGCTTATGAAATCTTATTTAACTAAGATAAAAGTATGGTAAACACTACTGAATACAAAAAAATATCAAAAAGAAAAAAAGTGTATTTATTTACAAGGTGGTCTGAAAAAACCACTGTCTGTTATTGCTTTGCCTGTTGTTGTATTGTTGTGAAATTGAGGCCATTTTGCTAAGTTATAACCAAAGAACACAAAAAAAGCAATATTCAATACTTTTACAGCAAAAAAAAAAAATATATAAAAAAAGCAAAAAAAAATTGATAAAATAGCAAAAAAAACAAAAGCACTAAAAAATGTTGTATTCAATTCTTCCACATCATCAAAATTATTACAATATACTATCATGAGGGCTTTTATGTTTTCAAATTTGAATTTTATACGTCGATCTGTTAGAAGCTTTTTGTATAAAGAGAAGTTTCTTTCTACATCGACGGAGGTTGACGGTCCAAATTTAAATTTGAAAATTTCATAAGAGGACAAACTTTTTACATGTTCATCTTTTGGAACAGTACCAGACTCTAAAATATATTTTATTTCCAAAAACTGCTGATATCCGGGACTTTTTTTTTAATATTTTCTCAAATTTCTTTTTATATTGTTGCCCCTCGATCTTGCATAGTCCGTCAAAAACTGTCGATAAAGCATTGGTGCTCTCTGAAATTAATAAACCCGCAGTTTGCAATTTTTTTATAGCAACCAAAATGTTTTCAAAATTGTATTTTAGAAATGCAAGTTGAGAACTTGGTTCGGAGTTTTCAAATATTTTTTTGGATTGCACAATTGAGTCGGCATCTTGACTGTCAAGTTCTAAAACAACGGCTTTAACTTCTTCAAGATGTTCAGCGTAGTACATTGCCGCTTCTAACCAAGTACCCCAACGAGTTGGGCATGGAGACGGTGGAAGTACCACATTAGGATTCATTTTTAGAAAGAGTTGTTTTCTCCGCGGTGCCTGTAAAAATGTGGTTTTTGTAACATCATTTTTTAACAAACATATGTATGTTTATATTAACAACATGCAAGAACTTTCAAGTTCTTTTTAATACACTCTTAATCCATTTTATATAATTTTCTTACAGAATTCTGTTTAATAGAGAAATATTTGTCATAAAATTCTTTTACTACAAAAATCATATTAAAAAATCGACTTTTAAGTTCTTGCATTTTCGATTTCCAGAACACCTCTAATTAATAGTTATATTTTCCTTTAAGAAAATATTTTTAACATTGGAAATCAATTTATTGACATTTTCAAAATGTGTTTGAATAAATTCAGCTAATCGATGAATACCATGTGCAAAACATGTTAAATGAAGCATTTTTGGATGCATTGCCTTTAGAGCATATACTTAGCATATTTGCAGCTGCAGACGTAACTACAAGTAACACTTGGTTATATTTTATGCCTTAATACAGAAAATTAATATCAAATCTAAACTCGATTTCTTTTCTTCTTTATAAGCTGGCCACAATATCTGTAACGAATCATTACAAAATGCTGCAATAGATGCGCCATTTGCCGTTTCAAGTACTTGCATGTTCAATAAATAAGATTTATTGTCTTTAAATTCTTCTAAGATTCCAAAAATAAAATTTGCAACATATCTCTGTTCGCTGTCCGTAGTTTCATCTACAGAAATCCATATATATTTGTCTTTGGATACTTGACGCATTTTTTCTATAGATACAATTCTGGTATGTATTTGTGGCGAATGCAAGTTTCAGACGGAACCGATATTTGAGCATATTTCTCAATAAAATTTTTAAAACTGGTAGAACTAACTTTTTTTTATTGGTATATTGGATTCTAACAACGCTTTACAAAGATCCTTTTGAAATGTTGTGGCAGTTGGAGGCACTGCACGTAGAGAAAAAATATGTTTAAATATGGTCACCTCCAACAAAACTATTTTTAAAGAAAATTTTAAGCATATTATGTTTAAAATAAGTATATTATTGTAACCAACAAGCATATTATTGTTAAATTAGTCCGCCATCAAGAAGCCACAACCATATTATGGTTGCCTCTAAACATGTTATGTTTAAATATGACAATAATTTGTTTTAAAATTATCAATAGTATTTTCCTCTTTGCTAAGAGCAACAAGCTATGGTTGAAAACAACCATGCTATTATAAGTCTTAAATATATTTAAGTTATTATAAACCTTAACATGATTGAAGGCAACCATAATATGGTTGTGGCTACTTGATGGCGGACTAATTTTACAATAATATGGTTGTCGGTGACAATAATATAGTTATTTTAAATATAATATGTTTAAAATTTGCTATACAAATAGTTTTGTTGGAGGTGATCATATTTAAACATGTATTTTCTCTGGGTGTGGATATTCCGTAATTAGTTTCTGTGGATGGTTCTCTTGCTTAGAAGACGCCAATTGGTGTTTCCGACATCTTATATGTTGATCCGCATTAGACTTTTTCGAACAATTTATTTTGCAGCAGCATATACTGCAGAAGAGCCAATTTTCTTCAATTTTAAAGACTCCTTCATATGTTTTTACCATTTTTAACAATAAATTTCTATTACTTTTCTTTTTCGTCATATTTTAAACTTTTTTATTTAAATCTATTTTTAACAGCCTACTATGATTTCAGATGATTGTTTTTAAAATAAAAACAGAGTTGCAAAAAGGTAGTAACCAAGGCGAATTCACTTTTATACAGGAATTCACTTTTATAGAGGAATTTGCCTTGGTAGTAACATACGCAGTTCTTAATACAAAAATGGGAATTTTAAACAAACAAATCCAAAAAAAAGCAACACCATTGTAAAAGAAGCAAAAAACAGCAGGTTTTATAAAAAACAGCTAAAAAAAAGCAAAAAAAGCAAGCTTAGTGAAGGATTTTGTATTTAAAACGATTTTAAATATAAATGTGATATATCAAACTTGAAAAATGACCGCATATCTTAACCTCATAACATGGTTTCCAAAAAGGTACACTGTTAGAAAAACTGGTCATCAAATACTGTGGGACGGGGTATCATATGGTCGGGCTTTACCGACTATTCTTTCATATATTTTTTTCTCTAAACTAAATCTCTTTCTTTCCGTTGCAATCTGACAAATTGTATTCTTTTGTAAAGATATTTTGCTTTGCATCAATTACATTTGTTTTTTATTGTGTATGTTTTAGTTTTTTTTATTCTATTTTAACAATAACATATTTTCTGGAATTATTTTTAGAGTTTTATTTTTACTTTTTTTTTGTTTAAAGTTAAAACTTTTTAATTTATGGAAAAGAAAATTTCTTATTTCAAGTAGAGTACTGAAAAACTTGTTATTTTCTTGCTTTTTTTTTAAATTAATATGTTAAGCAATATGTATATTAAAATCGAATTTTCGCCAAAAATAACTTTTTATACCCACACCACAATAGTGGAGAGGGTATTATGCATTTGTGCTGATGTGTGTAACGCCTTAAAATATTGGTCCTAGACCATCCTTAATATATACCGATCGACTCAGAATTACTTATATGGGACATCGTTTTCTATTGGCACAAGCACCAAGCCTATTGAAAAAGGGCCAAATCGTAGGACCACGAGGGAAGATAGGGGGAAATTTCTTCCTCTCAGAAACTATCAAACCGATTTTAATGAAATTTAAAACATAGATAGACCCATATCTTTATGGACTCAAAAGGGGTGCATTTTTTTAAAAATAGGACCACGAGGGGAGATAGGGGCAATTTCTGCCTCTCAACCCGATTTTAATGAAATTTAAAACATAGATCCATATCAATATGGACACATAAGCTATACAGTTTTTAAAAAATAGGACCACAAGGGGAGGTAGGGGGCAATCTCTGCCTCTCACAAACTTTCAAACCGATTTAAATGAAGTTTATAAACATAGATAAATCCATATTTATCATACTGTGGTGTAGGGTATCGTATGGTCGGGCTTGACCGACTATACTTTCTTACTTTTTTTTCTATTCTGGATACTTATTAGAAGATAAATCGGTTCATAAATAGTTGAGATGAGCAAAAAACCACGCCTACCTCAAATTTTTTTCATAAATTTCTTGTTGTTGCTGTTTTTTATTTCTTTTTTCTGTATATCTGGAGAACGGCAAGGGCCAAAACTTTTGAATTAGGTACAAGTATTTAAGTTATCAATGCACCATCTCTTTAAAAATGGGCGGGATTGGAGAAATGGGCGTGGTACTTCCCATTCAAAGACATTATAAATAAATGTTTGTCTGGAGAACCGAAAGAGCTAAAGTTTACTAATTAGGTACAAACATTTCGGTTATCAATACACAGCACACCAAAAAATGTGGGCGAGATTGAAGAGGTAGGCGTGGAACTTCCAAAACAGCAAACATAAAAAATTGTTCAAAAACAATTATTAGTATTGAGGTTATTTTATTGATCTGTTTATGGGGTTTAATCCAAAATTTAATTTTCATTAAATTATTTTTATGAAGAAAGGAATTTTACAACATGAAATGAATTAAAATTTTTTGACAATTTTTCCTTTTTGTCTGACCGGGGAATCGAACCAACGTTCACGAACAAGTTGATTTGACATGTTTCCATAGTAACCACACTATCTCTTTAAAAATCTTTACCGTTTAATACTCTACGCCATTGACGACGGCTGGAAGTCAAATTGAATGAACTTTAGACTGATTAAAATATGAAAAAAATTGTATAAAAACTTAAATTTTGGGGCTGCCATATGACCTATGGATAGGCCTTGCATAACAAAAGATTGGAAATCTTCAGCAGAAAATTGATCGGACAAAATTGAACTGCGTTGCCAACTATTCAGCCTTATTACGGTTCCAAAAACGACTAAGGGCCATTATTATAACTTGGCGTTAGCTGTTATCCGACAGTTAACAGACGCTTTTTGACAGATAACACATTATTATCTGTCAATTTAATCTTAACTTTACCTAACTTCAAGTTGTAATAATGGCCCTAAGTCGTTTCAGAGCCGAGATAAAACTGATAAGAGAAATTGTAACTTCGCTCTTCAAAGCTCCTTTACTTAACGGGTATCTAAATGTTTAGATCCATTAAAGATAATTTTTTTTCTGTGGGTGATAAGTGTTATTTTTTAAGAAAAAGTAGTTTTGACCTTAAGAGTCTCTACATCGAAATCTCCATGTCGTCAAATCAGAGGCGAAAAATTATTACGATTTGCATAATATTCAAAATGATAGCACCCGATCATTCTGTCTCGGGTTTTTGTCGTAAATTATTATTTTTACCTACCGACATGTTGACATCATTGAAGCTATAATATAGGGTTTCCCTTGTTTTGACGAATAAATGTCTTTAGCTGTTGTATCACAATTCCAGAGAGTGGAGTCAATGTTATTGAAAGTATTTTTGTCTTAGCTTATCGAAAATACTTTTTAAGTTGAGCGTTAATACTAATAAGTATGTTTCTAATGAGGCAACTTAAGAATTTTTTAACTGCTTTTAATCTTAGAGTAAAACTGCTAAAACTGCGTCAGTTACCCATAATTCCATTTAATAATTCATAATTCTGTTTTCATTCCTACAGAAACTAGAAATAATTTATTTTGCAATCTTTCACCCATAACACCCATTCACCATCACATTTAATGATGTATGTAAATTGCAATTATTGCACGAAACATAGTTTGTGTGCATTTTGCTTTTTTTAAGCTTAAAAAAAAAAAATTGAGGAGTTCAATAATAAAGCTCAATAATTTCGATCAAAGCTTTTCTTGGGAGTTGAAAATTCATAATCAAGGTTTCGTTTAAATGTGCTTAATTCCCAACTCATACTATTGGTAAACTCAAATTTATTGTTGATGGGATAAACTATTCCTATGCGCTTTTACTGGTTGCTTAGGCCAGATCATCAGGAAACTTCGTCCAAAGATTTTAGAAAAACTAAAGATACCTGTGCCAATGTTATGTTACTCTCGCGTAAAAAAATTTTCGATTTAAATGTGTGAAATGAAACAAAAATTCCATAAATTGAAACAAACAACCGTTCTTCTCACTTAACTTCGTCTGTAACATTTTTGGCGAGTATTAGGTATCACGTAAGGAAATTACTTGCCAATTTACAGACAAAGTGTGTCTGTGACATTTTTGTGAGAAAAGTTCCCGCTTTGAACTGTTAAATAAACTCACGAATATAAAAAGCGAGAAAAAATTTCAACACTAAAAAATAGTTAAAAATGCAAAATCCTCATAATAATAATATTGTTACGAAAGTTAAATTATCCAAGAATTATTTATAGTTATAAGTTATCTTGTACGTTATAGTTTTATGTTATATTAGTTACTTAAAATTGTCATGTATAATTTTCAACACAACTGTTTTTTTAAAATAATTCCTACATGAATTTCCCAGTCATTTCTAGAAATGGTTTTAGAACAGAATAAATAGTTATTACAGGAAGGTTCAGGAAAAATCTAGAAATAGCTATGAAATATAAAAAGGGGTGACTGACTCATGAATAATTAGTTGAGTTTGTTTTGAGAAACGGTTCTGTTCGTAACTAACAATTGTGAACAAAATAATTAATTTCAATAAAGTTTGTTAAGTTGAATAAGTGTGTGTTTTTATTCGGATTTGCAATTAAAAGAACTCAAACACGTTTATTAAAGTTACTTACAGCATCATATATTTCAACTAGAAATATGGTTAAGACAATGGAGGATAATGGTCAATGAGCAAAAATGTGTACATATAACATTCACTTTGCGCCGGGAATCTTGCCCCCCTATTACAATCAATAATCAAATAATTCCTCAACATTCGCATGTTAAATATCTCGGTATACATCTGGATCGGCGATTAACGTGGAAATGCCATATAGAGGCAAAATTAACTCAAATTAAACTAAAAGCCATTCAAATTCATTGGCTTATTGGAAGAAATTCTGTCTTTAGTCTCGATTGCAAGCTTCTACTTTACAACTCTATCTTAAAGCCTATCTGGTGCTACGGTATTCAACTATGGGGCACTGCCTCGGCCTCTAATATCGACAAAATTCAAAGGCGCCAAAATAAACTTCTTCGAATAATCACAGCCGCTCCCTGGTATGTTAAAAACTCAAACATTCATAAGGATCTCAATGTGCCATTAGTGAAATCTATGATTAAAAAATATGCAATAAAATATTTAAAAAGGCTTGAACAACACCCAAATCCACTAGCTCGAAATATTTTAAATCATGGCGGCCACACTCGCTTAAGAAGAAGAGACACTGCAGCACTTACCCAATTAGATGAGCGATAAACACCTATAAAAGTGAACATAACCCGTGATGAAGAAAATTTTGTCTGGCACTGGCAGGAGATAAAATAACGTAATAGGTTAAGATTTGATTAATATTTGTTAGTTCATATTTAATATATGAAGATTCAATAAAAAATAATGACAAAAAAAAAAAAAAAAAAAAAAAACGTTTATTAAAGGAAAAACGTAACAATATTTTGTTCTTGTCACATTTTTTTATTGTTTAATTATCTTGCTTTAAAAATTTTTGTAAAATATACGAATGTTTTCAAAGCTCGTTTGCAAACAACAAACATTAAAGTCGCAGTTTATACTATTTGGTATAGCCGACGGTTGTATTAACGCCGCCGTCGTTGGAAAATGTTCAATTTTATTAAATTTTTGGTCGCCGTCAACGATGTGTTATTGACGTTCTCAACGTCTGCAATGTCACATCGGCTTCGAGTGCAATCTTATGACATTTATAACGTAACGACGTAATCTCTTTTAATAGTTTTCGAAATCAGTTACAGACTGTGAAATTAACAACTTATAGGTATTAGTGAAAAAATCAGTGAAATCTAGTACGCTACCCTACATAACTTTCGATTATATTAATACGTTAAAAAGACTTCTAAGATTTTAATTTAAACATATCTTACGGTCTTTTATGGGTATACTGACTGGAATAATGAAAATGGTTCAAGTGAAATTAAATCGTTTTTTATGGAAGTTCTCAATTGTATTTATTTTTGTTTCGTAATTCATTATTCAGTTTTGTATTGTTTAGAATTGCTTTTATGTTATTTTGTGGAATGATTTTCATTGTAATTTCCAAAGTATAAATGTTTATTTGGAGCATACAAAATGTTTTAGTTCTTTTCAAAAATATCGTTATTATTTTAATTATGAATGTCGTTATTTACTCTTTGAGTAAATGTATTGGCTGTTTTTCTTAGTTGGTTTTGAAAAGGATTCCTTTATGTTTTTTATTGCATAATTAATGATTTTAATTGCATTTATATTTATTACGTTTCATTAATATTTGCATTTCATAAAGAGTTTAATTATGCAAGAATGGTTGCAAAAATATAAACGCATATGGTGATTAGAATTGTGATATGTCATTTAATATGTTGGAACTGGAGTTAAATCAAAGTATGATGTTAGAGGAAAAGCTAAAGCTATAATAAGATAATAAAGGTTGCCTTTTCAGTCCGCAAAAACTAACGAAAGAGTTTGATGTTAAGCGAACTGTCATACTGAGCTCAAATTTTGACATTTATGATCAGTATACTCTGGCAAATAATCATGTATAGATTGATGCTTGAACAACGCAACCATATAGATTCGCGAATCTTATAGGCAACCTTGTTAATTTTTATGGCGTATGGTTTTTTTTGGCTAAAAGGGTTTGTTAATATGAAAAAAATTGCCGCATAGGAAGAGCGTCCAATCCACAACAGATCCTACAGACTCCATTTTATCTAGAAAGTGCACCGTATGGTGCTGTTTACACGCTGGTGGCATCATCGGACCTTATTGAAAAAAAAAAAATAAAGCCGGAGTTCGCTTTGCAGCCAATGCAGGTCGTTAAAGCACAATGATCAATGAGTTCTCGTTTGTACATGTGGATGAGTTATGGTTTAAACAGAATGTCGTTTCGTCCCAAACGGCGGCCGCAACTATCGACTTATTACAATCAAAATTTGAGAAATGGACCTGTTTGGTCCATTGGCCTCCAAGGTCGTGCGAGTTAGCAACTCTCGATTATTTCCTGTGGAGCTACGCGCAGTCACTGGCTTATGCTGATAAACCAGCAACATTTGACGCCTTGAGGCAAACATTGTGTGTGTTATTCATAACATATTGTACTTCCAGAACATCTGCGGTACCCATATGCGGGAAATAATTTTCCAATGTTAATGCCATGACATTGGTCTTTCAAATAAAAAACCTTTTTTCAATAAAAGTTATTTTTTGCGTTTCTTTTTGCAATCACGATCAGTTGGGCTTCAAAAACCATCCTTAAGCAAAAATATTCACAAAGTATTTTGGGGGATTCACAAATCACAAAAAATTTTTTTTTGTTTGTTTAAGCCAGCGATACACTATCCTATTCAGTCGTACGATTTGTCAAAAAAATCGTGTGTGCTCATAAAGTAGTATAGTGTGGCTTAAACATGAATTAAAGGACAGATTTTTTTGACAGGTCTGTCCGACTTGCAGATGTGTTTGAAAATTATCAAAGTAATTTTTGGAAATACAAAATGTTAATTTAAAAGATTTTGTTATTCGTGCTTAATTAGGGGGAATGTAAGAAAAGATAAACTCACTGTTTATTGTTGATGTTTTTTGTTTAAACTTTGATATTATTACAAGTAGAACTGTTGCATTTAATTCTTAAACGCTTAACAGTTTTATTTGGTTTAATATCTTTAGTTTTTCTTAAATCTTTGCATGAAGTTTCCTGACGATCTGGCCTAAGCAACCAGTAAAATGCGCATAGGAATAGCTTATTCCATCAACAATAAATTTCAGTATTTTTGTCAAGAATTAAGCACGAATAACAAAATCTTTTAAATTAAAAGTTTATGAAAATATTCATAAAATATTAGTTTCTATGCGATCAGATTTGCATTTTCTTGTAAAGTAGCTGAGTCATTTTTGTTGGCATCATTTTTGTGGGATAGTGTGACATTAACAACAGATTTTGCAGACATTTTTTATGTCGAATAGAATTGCTTAAGATTTTCGTGTGAATAAATCGTATGATTGTGTAGAATAGTAAATCCCGTCCTTTATCAAACAGCATAGTCCTTAGCCGATCTAATTTGACGCCGCAAGTGATTTGTTACAAAAATAGCCGCAGGTTAAATACGGATGTTTGCCGGATAAAATTATACCATCAACGGCGACGGCTCACAAAAACTAATGCTGCTTGGCTCTGCCGCTCAGTGCATGTCTCTTCTGATTAGTTTCGACAGCACAATAAACCTAGCAAGCAAAGTTCTAATAATTTAAGACACTTCTTGTTTACAACTCAACAACAATATTTTTAAACCATTGTAAATTCTTAGAGCATTATGACCAGGGCAAGGAAGTTCATGCACTTAAAATCGCAAAATATGCGCATAAAACATGCACTAAAAATCGTAAAATATGCAAAAATAAAAGTAAGAAAAAATATATTTATTTAACCATATTTAACAAAAAAAAAACATAAATACATTTCATTCAGTTTTAAAAACTTATATAAATAAATAAGTTTTTTTTTTAAGTTATCAAATGTAAAACTCATTCTATTTTGTCTTAACTTAAAACAGTTTTAAGCATTGAAAGTGTTCGTTCGACATCAACGGATGTAATAGGTGGATATTTAAAAGTGGTCAACAAGGTAAATTAAAAATATTACCAATTTCTTTAACTTTTTTAAATCCGGCATTCTTTTTTAAAACTGCATAATCATAAATCTTATTTTAATGATTTAAACCATTGAAGTTCGGTTATTGTCTCGACTAGAAACCCATTGTTTGCGTGTATAAATTCTAATTGAGCCTTTATATTAGGTACATTTAAAATATTGTTCACTTTTTTATCGCGACTGCATTATTTTCGTTAAAATTATTTACCACATCTTTAAATTCTTCAAAATGTTTGGCATAATACTCAACTGCCTGCAACCAGGTACCCCATCTTGAAACGCAAAGGAGACTTTAAAATCTTTCATGCATGGCATGAGCTTAGCATGTGACATGTAACATTTTTGAGTAAGATATCTTAAAAAAAAGGTCAAGTAGAGCAAAATTTTATTTTTATTAAAGGATTCTAAAAGAGAAATTGAATCTTTGAAAGTTCGAGCTATTGAAGCATGATCCACCTTTTCAAACTTTACAATATTTAAAAAAAATTTGTGTTTACTCTGTTCTTCTTCTGCATTCAAGATCTTCTTCTGCATTCAAGATCCCAATTACGTAGACAACGAAACGTCCTTCAGTGTCCATTGCTTCGTCAATAGACAGCCACAAATTATGACAACTTGGCGATATAAGTTTTTATAAGGGTTGTTTCCGTAGGAATGGTTTCATTGTTATATTTGTTAAAAAAAATTCTATAATTTTGGTTGATTAGCTAATATAGAGGTATATCTGCAGACACCAGAGCATTATACAATTCAAAACTAAATTTGCTAGTCTTATCCCCAAAAGTTGATTTTCTTGAAATTAAAGTTTGCGAAACGTTTTCATAAATCTTTGTGTTTCTGGCTTTGAAGGTGCTGATTTACTTGAAATTTTTAAATGAAACACCTTTTTGTAAACTTTGCAAAAAAGTACTTTCCCCTCTATTTTGAAGACTCAAAAACACACTTATTTAAAAGATTATTTTTTGATATTTTTTCTTTTGGCATTTTTTTCCTTAGAAACAATTTTTTTTATTAATACTTTTTGGATTTTAGGTCATACTTCTTACACCGTAAATCAAAAATATTATGTTGAGTTCTATTTTTTCTTCGCCGAACATTATTTTTATTTGCCGTTTCTTCAAGTAAAAAAAACCGCGAACAAAATGAAATGTCAAAAACTGTTTTATTGTTACTTCTACAATTATGTGCACAATTATACAAATTGTATAATTTTTGTATGTGCTACTTTTTAAAAGTAAAAGTAAAAGAAACAAGGTGAATTTATAATAAAATGTAGGTAATTCAGTACCAAACACCAACATGTTGTTTTTGCTCCTTGAAAATGTCGAAGTTAGCAGATTTTCCCATACTATTTTGACTGTTTGACAGCTTCAGGGCTGAAACAACTATAACCAGCTGATTCACTGACTACACCTTATAATGAATTCGCCTTGAACAGAAAGATATTTCTAAACAAAAAACTAAGAAAAGAGAAATTTTTTTTATAAATATTATAAAATATGACGAAAAATGTGAATTTATAACAAAATATGACGAAAAATATGCATTTATATCAAAATATGCAAAAACATGCATTTAAAGCAAAATATGCAAAAATATGCACTAACAAATTGATGCCATTTTACTGGAAATATTGTGATTCGCAAAGATATTAACTTTAGGTGGGTCTCAGAGTACCGACAACAAACATGCATTTGCATGAAGTCCCTTGCCCTGATTATGACAATATAACATGATAGCACTCGGTAGAAGCAAAGTTTTTTTAATTTAATATTAAAGACATATGAAAAAGAATTTGCACGATGTTTTTCTATCGGGTAGATATGAATATTAAGTCTCGATTTTTTCCAAAATGTAAAAAAATAAAAATATTGAGTTAATACCCTTTTTATGATCAAGTGCGATATGTTACAAGTACACTTAAAAATTATGGCTCACTATCAGCTAACCTCACGGGGCTCCCACTATTTGAACTTTTTTTAAAGTTAAATCAGTTTTTTTATAACGATTTTAGGGTGAAGAAATCTTAAAACTACCCAATAAAAAATTTTATCATTTTGCGAAGCACTAAAGGTACATTTAAAAAAATATGCGCACAATTATACAGAAAAGCAGTTAAGTAAGTGAAAGAACTCTCAACAACTTTTATAAAAAAAAATAAAATTTCAAGTTCTATGGCGTTCCCTTACTACGAAGCAGGTTTGTAAGTGAGAATACTAAAAAATAACGGTATCAAAACATTCAGTGTGTAAAGCTGATCGTTAAATCCAACAATTTTTATATGCGCTGAATAATGCGCTTTATATGTCAAAAATGTATTACTTCAAAGTGGGAACTCACCATTTAAAATTCATGTCTTCCGTGAGCGCAATGGTATGCGAAATGTTTGTGTTTCTCCCTTACAAACCTGCTTCGTTGGAAGCTCCATTTTTTATTGGGTATTTAAAGGACTTTCGGTTATTAAAATCGGTCATAGAAAAGACTAGGCACGGTGTACAGGAATATATCGTCGGTCACAGGTTGACAACTCTTAACATGTTTTTTTGTACTTTTCAGGAGACAAAAAAAACGTTATTACTCCGTTACTAAACCGTGTTGGAAGTAAATAAAAAAACCAAAATTAGTAGGAGATATTTATTGTAAGATGGTGTAAAAATAACAGAAACAGTCTTTTTGCATCAAAAACCCGATTCGATTTTTTTGCGAGTTAAGAGTTGTCAACCTGTGACCGACGATATCTTAAATGGCTTCACTTATGGCGATTTATTTTCTGAAAAATATGTTGCATTGATGTTAATTGGGCTCATTTGTACAAAACATACAACTGTGGGGAAAAATTTTAAATTCTTTTGTGAATATGTTGACGAAATTTTTCATTTTTCGAATTTATTCTATGAGCTAAATTTCAGTTATGTATTTTATAAAGCTTTTTTGTAATAGTTCTATTCCTACAATTTTTCAGAAATGACTTTATACACTACCAGACTATTATATTGTATTTTCTTTTTACATTTTACCTTAGTCTTCCGTTGGAAAGCAATGAGGTATATTGAATGTACAGAAAAATTTACAATTATTAGACACCAGCAGAATGTAATGCATTTTCTGGCCCGCTACGGCCGTCGTCAGCATTCTTTGTGTCTCACTGGATAGTGTTACTTTATAAATTGAATGTATTTAACTCAACTATTTTAACAAATCGAAACTGGGAATTATTTCCTTCCGAAGGTAACTTTTATATTATATTCAACATTTTTCATTTTTCGAATTTATTCTATGAGCTAAATTTCAGTTATGTATTTTATAAAGCTTTTTTGTAATAGTTCTATTCCTACAATTTTTCAGAAATGACTTTATACACTACCAGACTATTATATTGTATTTTCTTTTTACATTTTACCTTAGTCTTCCGTTGGAAAGCAATGAGGTATTTTGAATGTACAGAAAAATTTACAATTATTAGACACCAGCAGAATGTAACGCATTTTCTGGCCCGCTACGGCCGTCGTCAGCATTCTTTGTGTCTCACTGGATAGTGTTACTTTATAAATTGAATGTATTTAACTCAACTATTTTAACAAATCGAAACTGGGAATTATTTCCTTCCGAAGGTAACTTTTATATTATATTCAACATTTTTCATTTTTCGAATTTATTCTATGAGCTAAATTTCAGTTATGTATTTTATAAAGCTTTTTTGTAATAGTTCTATTCCTACAATTTTTCAGAAATGACTTTATACACTACCAGACTATTATATTGTATTTTCTTTTTACATTTTACCTTAGTCTTCCGTTGGAAAGCAATGAGGTATTTTGAATGTACAGAAAAATTTACAATTATTAGACACCAGCAGAATGTAACGCATTTTCTGGCCCGCTACGGCCGTCGTCAGCATTCTTTGTGTCTCACTGGATAGTGTTACTTTATAAATTGAATGTATTTAACTCAACTATTTTAACAAATCGAAACTGGGAATTATTTCCGGCCGTAGCGGGCCAGAAAATGCATTACATTCTGCTGGTGTCTAATAATTGTAAATTTTTCTGTACATTCAATATACCTCATTGCTTTCCAACGGAAGACTAAGGTAAAATGTAAAAAGAAAATACAATATAATAGTCTGGTAGTGTATAAAGTCATTTCTGAAAAATTGTAGGAATAGAACTATTACAAAAAAGCTTTATAAAATACATAACTGAAATTTAGCTCATAGAATAAATTCGAAAAATGAAAAATGTTGAATATAATATAAAAGTTACCTTCGGAAGGAAATAATTCCCAGTTTCGATATGTTGACGAAAAGCATGCTGCACAGAAAAAATTATTTTTCCAATTCAAACAAAAAATTTGTAGAATCAAACAATTTTTTGTCTGAAATCGGTCCTATAAACAAATTCGCATATTCAAACAATTTATTTCCATTTTGTTTATTGAAAAAAACACTGCTTTTTTCAAACAAATAATTTAACTGAATCAAACAAAAAGTTTACTGAAATTCATATACTAAATTTCAAAATAAAAAAAAAAAAAAGGTTTTTGCACAAGCAATGATGCGCACACAAGCAGGCGCTGTATTAGAAGATTTTGGCAGAGAGAGCAGAGCGGCCGGCTGGCTTTGAGACACATTTTTTTGTTGGAATAATTTTTGAACGAAGTCTTTTTTTATACACACAATGTTTTTCGTCATCACTCACTGTTGCTGTATCCTTTCCTTTGCTAATGAAGAAGAAATGTAACCCAAAAACGGCGACAGACCGACTCGATATGTTTTTCGTCATCATTATATTTTTGTATTTGATGTATTTAAGCAAACAGTTTGAAAAAATTGAATACCAACCAAAAATGTATTTTGTTTCTTATAATGTTGTTGTTGTTTCTGTTCTTTAAAAAAAGTGAAACGTTTTTTACCTGCTATTTTTTTGTTTTTTTTTTTTTACTTCAAACCTCTTCATCTTTCTTGCTGTTGTACTTTTTTAGAGTGTCCAAAAATTGACTGTATGTGTTTTTTTGTTGTAGTTCTTATATTTCACATTAGGAAGTGTTGCTTACGATCAAATAAAAAAATGCAAAAAGACGACAACATTAAAAAGCGTTAAATATTTCATACAAAATTATGAAAACTTGAAACCAATAACGCGTGTATTATATTTTTGAATGGTTGTCAACATTTTTGTTGGTTAAATAAAAATCAAACAAAAATTTTAATTGAATCAGTGAGCCAATTTAGACTAGACTAATTGTTCTGGCAGAAAACGACAGTTTGTAGGCGAAAGAGGTGAAGAGAGTCGTTTTCGGTTGGCATAATTTTTAATCCAGCTTCAACCCCGCATTAGCAGAACAAAACCAATACATACACACTTATGAAAAAACAGGTTCAGTGTTTTCTTTTTTGCAAAGCGATTTTAATCGTTAGTTGTTCGCCGTCGTGTAAACATGAATATAAAAACAGAGGGTGGTTGGTCACGCCAAATGTTTTTATGTTTACAGTGAACGAACACCAAACGTCAAATAAACAAAAAAATACTAACACATACAAAGCTGCGTGTACGTATACAATTTTATGCCAGAATAATAAATCCAGTGTAGTTTGGAAAGAACAAAAGTTAATCCGACTAAAAATTAATCTAGTCTAAATTGGCTCAGTAAAAATATTTGTAGAAATTAAAAAATTTTCAAACAAGCGTTTGTTTGAAAATAATTCGGCAATAATTTTTTCTGTGTGCATATTTTACCCTTACTTTTACTTAATACGTGTGAAGATAAATACATACGTATTTAACTAGCGGAGACATCAACCACAATTTCTTAACAGCAACTTTTTGCAAGTAACATTGCATTTAACAGTGCTTCTGTAATAGAATAAAGTGTATTAAGGACGATTTTCAGGCAAATGGAACCGGTTGCACCTAAGATAAAGTTCTTCAGAGAATTCTGGTAGTGGGATATATATGCAAATGGTGCTACATGGGGTCCTCTTTAGGATCATATTAGTGGAATATCTGGCATAATTTTGGAAATTAAGAAAATTTAATTTTAAAAAGGGCTATGTATTTTGAAAAATGTTAAAAGGGGACTTTATGGACGCTGGACAATTTGGAGAAATGGTGATTGATAGTCTCATTAAAGAGATCGCCATAATATTTATATAATAGTATTTAAGCACAATGTGGGATTGAGGGTATTTTTACTGTAATTTTTAGGGGATAAATAATTTTTTTTGTGTTATATTACAAAAGGATAAATGTCCAAAATGTTGGGTCAAGTGTTTATTTCATGATTTTTGGCAATTTGGTTATTTTGCAAATACATTTTTTTTCAAATTAAAATGCATTAACAATCACAATTTCGAGCATAAACAATCCCGAAAATCATGGGATGCCGAAATGGGAAGATCGGGATTTAAAAAAAACCAGGATTTGGAAACACTAGTCCCGATATACGTTCCAAAACGGGGTTACTTTAAAACAGTCATAACCACTCCATAGACTCGCGAGCAGTCAAAAATTGTATTTTTCACACAGACACGGTCGGCAATTCACATGTATACAACAACTTTGTTCGGGCCACTCCATAGTCTCGCGAGGCAGTCAATAATCGTATTTTTTACTCAGATACGGTCGGCAATTCATATGTTTACAACAATTTTGTTTGTTGCTTGGTTATCACTGCTTTAAAACCATTCATTCGCCTTCTCTTCGCGGCAACTATTTTTTATTAAATTTAAATAAAAGTTCTAAAATAACTTTGCTTTATTTCTCCATTTCTTCCAATATCGTTTAAATTAAACAACGCAAAATTCTGCTATGGCAGTCATGAAAAAAGCGATGATGTTGGTAATACATAAATATTCTTGCCCAGTTGATGTTACCCATCAATATTTAAAGTGTATTAAACAATCCGTATGTATCATCTTTTATTGCATTTTAATTGCTACTATCTTGAAATAAAACATTCATCTACGATGTTGTACGCATCGTAAAGTATCGATCCCAAAGTGCATCAGGCAAAATGATGCAATAAAATAATTTGTATGAAGATGAATGGAATAGAATTCAATCTTAAGGATTATGAAAATACATCAAAAAGTTTTGCTTAATTAAGGCTTATTTAATCATAATATGTTTGCGTCAATCATAATGATAATTATAATATGATAATACACTTTTCTTCTTTTGATTTAGTTTGCTATGGCAGCGACAATAATCGTGACTTCTTCGTAGGCGTTTAGCTTGTTTCGATTTAGACTTAAATGTACAATTTGTTCCTGATCATAAAGAATTGAGAAGTGGTTCCCTTGGTATCTAAGTGAGGTCTTCGTTTACTACAATCATTGTTTTTTTAACTCTTAGGGGTTTAAGTTTGGTAGGGAGCAACATTGCCAGGGGCTCGGAGGTCACAATATATGTGGACAGCCAGGCGGCTCTTAGGGCCTTGATAGGCTGTTATGTGAACTCCAGACTAGAAGATGACTGGAGGATGGCTCTAGGAGAAATCTTAGGGAATTATGTGGTGAGGCTGTGCTGTGCGGGTCACTGCAACATTACCGGCAACGAGATAGCTGATGAGTTGGTGAGACATAGCTTGGAAATGGAGGATCCTGACAGTTTGCAGGCAGTCAGGCCAATTACAAGAATTAGAGAATGGGCTATGAGAGGGACTAATCGGGGTTGACGAAGCCGAACGGACTCCTGGGAATCGCGCACGCTGTGGCCGATGCTTAATAGGTCAAATTCGGATGCTCTGCTGCGTAAGAGTAGCGCCTGAGTCAAGACTATGATAGGTACTATCACGGGCCACTTTATGATAGGCAGGTTGGCGGTGAGAATGGGATCTGGGACCCAGAGGAGTTGGAGACAGTTGAGCACTTTTTTTGCCACTGCCAAAGGCTACAGAGTAGCAGGCTGAGATGGCTGCGTAGCAGATTCCTGCGCAAATTGGGAGATGTATAGGGCTGCGGGCTCGAGAATCTGACGGCGTTCGTAATAGAAATGACCTGGCTGCGTGGCAGGAGACTGGGCACATGAAGGCCAGTTTTCTGTTTTATAGGGTTTTTTTTGCTTGTGATGCCCGATTTTGTATCTTGCACTACATTTTCTTTATTCCTATGCTTTCACTCTTTACTTGTCCTATTCTTTCATACTAGAATTCTTTAACTAACTAAGGTGCCAAAGTGAACCGTATTGGCCTCTGGATAAGGGTGTGACATCGCACCAGCCTTCCTAACCTAACCTAATGTAGGGGTTTGATTTTAAAAGAAAGCATTGTTTAACCTACAATTGGACTTGAAAAACTTATGCGCCAATTTTATCTTTTGTACTCAAGAATCCAAATGATTCTGATGTTAGCCCTTATTTACCTGCTTTTTATTTCAATCCCGAAACCTCTATACAGTTAGGTTGCAAGGATCCCACCCGGGAGAAAAATTATCTAAAGAGGGTCCTCGTCCTAACGAGATGAAAGATCGGCTCTTCAAAGCCTTGTTCGCATCTGGAGTTGAGAAAGGTGTCGCACAATTGCATTTAAATGATTTTTCAGTGTCATAATATATTTTGCAGTTTTATATGGCTATGTGATAGTAAAATCAGATCCAGTTCCTTTTAAATGTAGTAGTTTTTCCTTCCTTTTCAGTTTTTCAAAAGAAAATTATAAAAGATTTATTGATTTGCAATATTATAGCGTGGTATGGTCCGTTATTTTTTCCGGTCTTAAAAATGAATATGACTCTTAAGTCCCTTCATCCAGCTGGAAGGTATTCCAAACGATGACATTATTTATGGAGAACTTTCGATTTTTTAAAAACATTTTACTCCTTGAACTTTCTGCAGAAAACTATTACCAGTAAAATACAATAAAATGCTTGTTGCCTGCAAAATAAGCAACCAATGATGCAAAGAAACGTGCAGTCAGGCAATCATGCAAAACGTTCTACATACAATTTTATTTATTTATTGATAGAACTCGTTCATTCACACACACACTCACACACTGGCATCCTTGCTCATATCCAAACACACACTAGCACGCATTAAATCATTCAGTCTCTTTCTTGGATTTTATTATCGACAGTTATGTCAACATGTGTCGTCCTGTGATGATCTTTTAAATGTGTGTGTGTGTGTGTATGCTTTAACGTTCCTAAATTGTTGAAATCACTTTGTTTTACTATGAGAATTCGCATTAACTGTAGTAGTTATCTTACTTGAATGTGAGAGAGTTTTGTATGGTACTAAACAAAATATTGGAAAATAATTTTAGTATTTATAATTCAAATTTTATTATTCAATATGCATTTTGCCCAAAATACTATAGTTGCAATATTTGATGTTGCTGTATTAGTTTGATTTTGAGTTGAGGGCCTAACTATAACGATGAGTGTTATAAATGTTTAGATACATGAATATCTATTATTGCTTTTAATATTTATTTCTGTTGTTGTTATATTTTAATTTTAATAGTTGTTTTGAATTTGTTATTTTGTTCAGGAATTGAAATCTCATATGTATAAAGTTTATTGCCTATCAAGAGACAATTAAGCTCGATTCACCCATTCGCTACGAACAATATTTTAGTACAGAGACATTTTGTGATTTTTATTGAATTTGACGTCTTACTTTTGAGAGAGAGAAATTATTTTGTTCGACAACTTTTAACTTGAATTGATTGTAATTCTAGTTCAGAAAAAATTGAACTGAGATGCCACTTGCAATTTGTACATAAAATTGAATTGAGCTGCCACATCATATAGTTTTATACTAGGGTCCGGACTTTTATGCAGTTATAATCACGTTTTATTTATGCAATATCTATTAACTAAATTTGCTTTCTCTATGGATCAGATTTAGTGTTTGGGGTCCGGGAATTCCCGGGAATTTTTTTTTATTTTTCCCGGGAAATCCGGGAATTTCATAAAATAAGCAATTTTTCATAAAAAACGTTAATTTTAATTTAATTTTGTTTTTTTTATTTTTAAAAAATATTTAAAACAAAACTTCAATTGCTCAAAGTGATTTGTTTTATTTATTTTGCCCGTAGAAATAGATTTTTCCTTTGATAAGCGCTTTTAAATTTAAATTGTTGACATTACTGTAAAAAGACAAAAACGAAGTGGAGAAATGGAATGTCCAGTGACTTACTCAACGCATTAGTGGTTTTAAAAACCACATTTTTAAAAAACTATGAATGTTTTATTGTATGTTTTCTTTAAGATTTATCTTTCTTACGGCCATTTTCACCAAGTTCGGTTAAAACTAACTTTCAATTAAAGTTCCGGTTACCAATATGTTTTGACAGCTATAACCGATAGTTAATTATAACCGAACTAGGTGAAAATGGCCGTTAAAAGAGGTGATATTTGATAAAAATTATTCCAAAAAAATTTTCTTACATGCTGTTATCTAAGGAAGAGTTCAAAGAGAAATATGTTATTCGGTTTAAAGGTAAATTTTTATTTTAATCATGATTCAGTTAAATTATTATGGAAAAAATTTCACGTCCGAAATGTCACGTATCGACCAAGATTTTGGGTTAAAAAAAAAGAAAATACAGAAGATTTTTTAATCAAACCAAGACATTTTAATGATACATTGCTACGCAAAATTCTGAAAGTATTTTGACTAAAAAATTGTGCCAGGTTTCGCTGAATTACGCCTTTTTATACATGGCCACGAAAACTAGTTCTGTTTTTTTTCACGGTCGAACCGTTACTTCTTTTGACATTATCTTTGACCTAGAATTGCGCCCTCCATAAACTTTAGCACAGATAACAGTGCTTTCTTAGTACTATAATTTAAGGGTTAAGAAAACGTAAAAATATTTTTTGCTTAAAATGTTATTGCATTTTTGGAGCGTACGACTGTCACGTTCAACACTTTGGAATTACCCATATGTATGTTAGTTTTTTGTTTAAGTTTGGTAACGAAGATCTCTATTTTTAACATATTTTTATTTTTCGAATTTATTCTATGAGCTAAATTTCAGTTATGTATTTTTATAAAGCTTTTTTGTAATAGTCCTATTTCTTAAATTTTCCAGAAATGACTTTATACACTATTTTTTTAATTTTTGATTGTGTTTTGTATATTTAAATAGTTTTACACAAGCAAATTGGTGATACACATATTGTTCATTTTTAACAAAACTGTTTTAAACAAAAATTTTGTAAAATTTTAATGACTTTTTTATGAATATTTTTGATAAAAAAAATTTCCCGGGATTCCCAGGAAATAAATATTTTTTTTCCCGTGTCCCGGGAAATGAAAAAGTCCGGGAATTCCCAAACACTAATCAGATTTCTCTTATTCCACTATAGCAGAGATAGCCACTCCATAGCCTCACGAGGCAGTCAATAATCGTATTTTTCGCACAGACACGGTCGGCAATTCACATGTTTACAACAACTTTGTTTGGTTCAAAACATTAGACCAACGATCATCACGCTATGCCCCCGGGGGCCGAGCACTTTTCGTGAATTTCACACACACACACAACACGAAGGTTAACGAAACAATTGTAAAAAGCCATAGTTTAAAAAAACAAGAACAAAACACATAGTTAATGTCTCAAACAGGGATGATAAATGAAAAAACCAATATCGAACTTTTAAAATCGTACTTTTTCGGCCCCATATTACTAAATTATTTTTTTTTAGAAATTTTTTATTTTATTTTTAAAAACAAAAATTTAATACAACAAAAATAAAAAGTACTTAAAATTCATTTGTACACGTAAAGTATAGATAGCAAAAAATACATGATCATAAATTATACATAATAATAGCGTGGGTAAAATTTTTTTCGCTCCAAAAGCACAACGCGATTCTTGCTTTAAAACTTTGCCAAAGAAACCATAGGTCAGAAATGAATTTCGAACCCCGAATTTTCAATATATGTAGTAAGTTTTCCAAAATATTCAAGAATAGAGACAAACAAATTGTACACTTTTTTGAATTTATCGTCTTTTTTGTGGAAAATTGACAAATATTTCTGAAATATTTGTCAATATGTGCATACGAGCATCTTGAGATTGTATTTCAAAATTTTTTGTGTTTACAATTTTTAATATGTACTGCAGAAACAGGAGAGGAGTATTAAGTCCAAATAAATAAATAATATATAAATGTTTTATATATAGTGGGCGCCCACTGTTCCAAAATTCACTTTATTACTTCTTGACGTGACAACCAGGGTTTAAAAAACTGCAGTCGAAACCAAATCCTGACGAACCAAAAACGTAAATTTATGTAAAACTTTTCGCTTTTTAAGTTGGTTTGACAGCGACTGTTGACATTTAATGCATCTGAAGTAAAAGAAACAGTTTTTTTTGGCCAATGATAAATGAAGAAGTGGAATAAATTGCAGTTTTTTTACTTTGACTGCAGTTTTTTAAACGCTGGTGACAACCACCTTGTTGACTAATATTTGGAAATATTATGAATTCGTTTTAAAATAATCTTGAATTGAGAGAAAGTCGTCTTTTTACTATGTAGAACTTTTGCAGAAGTGGTTTCCTATATCTTTTTAAAACTTGTCAATATCATCAGAAAATGCACGCTTATATGCTGCCGCTGATACTTAATTTATAATGTGACATAAGCAATCGCTCAATGAACAAGTGCAAAAATCTATTCACAATAGCGGAGTTCAGTGTTTGGTGCAAATGGTCTTGCAAAAGAGCAAATGCAAAATATCATAGTTGTTTTGTTAAATCCAAAAAAAAAAAAAGAGTTTTCCTTAGATTTCATAAAAAAAGCTACGACAATTTACATTTTCGCAAGACTACTTGCACCACTAAATTCCTCTTGTATTCATTGGACAGTAAATACGAGTTGCCATTTTATATTAATAATAAATATGTAGGTTTGAAAAATTATAAAATAGTACCAAATGAGTCACGGGGTACCAGCGTACTTTTAAGTTTTGAATTGTACCAAAAAAGTACAATTGTACCAAATTTATCAATCCTGGTCTCAAACGAGTAAATTTATTTTCCTCTCTTTGCACTCAACACTACATACACATTTTTAACTGTCTCTCTTCGTGATGACAGCTGCGTTAGACTATCATCAGTCTCTGCGACCGCACACAAGCACATAATATCTTTGTGTGCGTGCGTTCGGGGCTTGGTAAGTTCGAGGCTTGGTTATCACTGCACTATAGTACCCACACTCAAAAGAAAAATCAATCCATCCGTACTCAAATCAATCCGAAGCGGTATTAATATTACGCTGAGTACGTATTTTCTTGAATCAAGTACAGAAAGATTGATTCAAGTACGGATTTTCGATCGCAAAATACTTTAATTATCCATATTCAATGCCGATTTCGTAATTAAAATAATCGGAAAATGAGATTGATTTAAGTAAAACTAAGAACGAATCAATCTCAAAATGCGATTGATTCAAGTATTATAAAGATGATTTAATCCCGAATTAGAAAGAAAAAATTATTATGATTGATTTACTTACTCGTATTACACCTAACAAAATTATAAAACACCAACATCATGCCCGATATGGTTTTTACTTTAGAAATCTTATGTACATATATAACCAAAAATATAAACTTAATGAGAAGCAAGAGTTCAAATTTACTTCTTAACCCTTCGTGGTACACATGAGTCTGGCCAAACCTGTTTTTAATGTGTATAGAAAATCAAAAAAAGCCGGAAGGTTAAACAAAACGAAAAATTTAATATTTTTTTTACTGGATTAAAGAACATTGTACTTTTTTAAGAAATTCCGGGATTGATTTTCAAAAGTAATCTATTTAGAATTGCTTTGAGTCGTTTAGTGTTATTCGTACTTGAATTTTTGAGTACGACTCATACTTAAAGTAATCATAAAAAACTTTATTTATCACGAGTGTTTTTCTTTCTGTGCATAATTTGAAGACAAAAACATTATCTAAGCTTTTATATTTGATAAATAAATTTTTTTTTTGAGATACTGCATCACCATTGTTGAATATTTCCACTACATCTTTCTACATCTACATTGGTAAAAGTTTTCAGCATAATACATAATTGCTTTTAAACACGTTCCCCACCTGGTTGCTATAGGCTGTGGAGGAATACAGAATCTGGAGATACTTCTCTTTATAAGTTGTTTGCTAACTAGGCTGTTATTTTGTATAATATTAGTTTTTCCGGACAATTTTTCCGAATTTTGTTTATCGTGTTGCAGAACGTTCTCAGTATAAAAAATTACCCTCCATACAAAAATTTTGTTCGGACCGCATGGGTGAATCCAGCTTTACAGTGAGTTTTAGCTGTAGGTTTTTCATTTTTGTGATGGTGGTTGCTGATGGTTTAATTTATTGGCTGGTATAATTTAGATTGAATAATTAATTTAGATTGACTAATTAAATTGGAGACCGTTTTTTGGTCAGATGCTTTAATTAGGTTTTATAAATTATGTTAAAATATTGATATTTTTGAGAATGTGTTTTATTTTCTGCTTGAGCTAAAAAATATTTTGTATATAAATTTATAATATGAGCATTAGAGTCGTCCGAAAACACTTTTTTAAGATTTTCTTTTGCATAATTGACCATATAGCACTGTGTTCATACAATCATAATTATCAAAGTGTTTTAATCGAATACTTCTTGAAGATTTAATATTGAATGTTTTTTCTAATTTATTATATTTACTTCTATCTATATATTAATACAAAGTATGGCGTTCTAGTAACATCTTCCGTACAACAAGAGTAACAATATTTAACGTTAGCGTTGTGTCAGTACTGCTATATTGTTGGGTTAACAGTAAATAATAGGTTCACTAATAATAAACGTTTAAAAACCGCTGCCTTAGACTTTTTCTAACAGTTTCTGGCTAAACTGAGTGAACAATATGAACAATTCGGCTGTCAAACTCCATCACTTTCGACAAGCTATGAATGCGAATAAAATAGTCACGGATTGGACATATTCTAAGGATACCCCAATAATATGCACCAGGGCACCTATAAACAACAAAGCAGATATTCGTACGCAACGCTTGTCTAAGGCCAAATTTTTCCTATAATCAGATAAGATTGTTTGCGTCAAATCGAAACTCATAGAGAATACTTTTAAATAATTAAAGTTTCAATAGTTGAATAACTTTAAAAATTTTTTTCTTTGTTTTACATTTTTCTTTACATTCCGCACTTAGATAACATAATTATCATAGTATGTCACGTGGCGGAACCTTAAATCACATTCTTATGGGTTTTCATTCACTAACCGCCAATTTCACCAAGTTCAGTTATAATTAGTTATCAGTTATAAGCGGACGAGCCTGTGGTGGCACAGCCATAATTGTGCACAAACACATCAGACACTTGCCATTGCCAGAGTACGAAGAAGATTGTATCCAGGCCACATCTATAAATCTTACTGATTTCAATCTAACGTTAACATCCGTTTATTGTCCTCAACTTCTTCTCCACATTGGGCCAGAAATTCATTGCTGCTGGCGACTACAACGCTAAACATACATATTGGGGCTGCAGACTTATTAGTCCTAGAGGTAATCAGCTATACAATACCGTAACTGCAAATAATTTTGATGTGGTATCGAGTGGTAAGCCTACCTATTGGCCAACCGACTTCAATAAGCTACCAGACCTTATTGACTTTGCTGTAATTAAAAACATCAAGCGCGATCAGGTACTGGGGATGAAAAACGATGGAGAACAGTATTGTCCACAAATCCTTATCATTTTTTTTCGCCCACGTTGACTCCTTTTCCAGAAATCTGGATTCATCCCCTAGAGAATTCAAAAGAGTAAATTGGCCATAAGTCGGTCCAACTCGCTCTGTTTAAAATTCTGGGGATGGAAAACGATGGAGAATAGTATTGTCCACCAATCCTAATCATTTTTTTTCGCCCACGTTGACTCCTTTTCCAGAAATCTGGACTTATCCATTATTACAGCATTAACATTAGGTCTGTTAAGTGGTTAACATTGTTCTGTAAACATAACAGAATGTGTCTAGGGTTATAAATTTTAAAATTTAACTTCACACACATCTTATTATACCCACACCACAATAGTGGAGAAGGAATTATGCATTTGTGCTGGTGTGTGTAACGGCTTAAAATATTGGCCCTAGGCCCACCTTAAAGTATACCGATCGTCTTAGAATCACTTTCTGAGTCGAACTAACGATGTCCGTCCGGCTGGCAGGCAGGCTGGCTGGCTGTCCATGTAACCTTGTGCGCAAAGTACAGGTCGCAATTTTGGAGATAATTTGATGAAATTTGGGTCATAGGTTTTTATTGGCACAAGGACCAATCCTATTGAAAACGGGCCGAATCGTAGGACCACGTGGGAAGATAGGGGGAAATTTCTTCCTCTCAGAAACTTTCAAACCGATTTCAATGAAATTTAAAACATAGATAGAACCACATCTATATGGACACAAAATGTATGCATTTTTTAAAAAATAGAACCACGAGGGGAGATAGGGGCAATTTCTGCCTCTCAAACCGATTTTAATGAAATTTAAAACATAGACAGATCCATATCTATATGGACACATAAGCTATACAGTTTTTAAAAAATGGGACCACAACGGGAGGTAGGGGGAAATTTCTGCCTCTCACAAACTTTCAAACCGAATTTCATGAAGTTTATAAACATAGATAAATCTCTATTTATATGGACACATAAGCATGATGTGTTTTTAAATACTGTGGTGTGGGGTATCATATGGTCGGGCTGGACCGACTATACTTTCTTACTTGTTTTTCATTTATTTTTAACAAAAAGTTCATTTAATTTTTACTGTCAAAAATTCAACACCATGTTCAGTAAAAACAATTAAATATTCAGTTATTTTATAAAATTTTAGTGTCAAAAATTCAACAACATATTCAGTAAAAACAATTAAATATTCAGTTATTTTATTAAATTCAGTAATTTTCGTTTACTCCACAAAGAGCCGAATTTCTAAAAAATACCAGACAGACACCTGTCCGATTGTTTTTCTTATAAGCGAGAGAGGGAGGAGCATATTATTAATTACTTACCCTGTTACACACGTTTGTTTTACTTTTGTTGTACAATTATAAGACACCAGCAGCATGACCGATATGGCTTCGCAATTATTTTACTTTTAAAATTTGATGTATTTAACTAAATTATATTAACAAATAGAAAATGGGAACTGCTTACACAAAACAAGCAATTCATTTTTTATAGATAAGTAAAAATTAATTTTTGGTAGTTAAATTATATAAAATAACTGAATATTTAATTGTTTTTACTGAATATGGTGTTGAATTTTTGACAGTAAAATTTTATAAAATAACTGCATATTTATTTGTTTTTACGGAATATGTAGTTAATTTTTTGACAATTAATTTATATAAGATAACTGAATATTAAAAATTATATGAACTTTTCGTTGCTTTAAATTACATTTTTATTTAATTTAACATAAAGAACAATTTAACTCAATCAACGGACAATATTAACTGCAACTGAAAATCCGTATTAATATGCACTTAGTTTTTTGAATAACTGTTAGAATCAGTTAAAAATAAATTTGCTTGGAATTTTAAATGTTTATTTATTTAAAAATTACTGAACGGAATATTTCTTAAATAAACTACAGTCCGTTACTGTAATAATATTGTGAGTGTATGCATATGTAAATAAAGCATTTTTCAAAATCCTTATGAAATATGCAAAAACTTATTTTGCCTTTTTGCCAAGATATAAATTTAGTAAAAGCAATTTAACGATTTCTCTTATTATTCCCTTCACCACAGGTGTAAAAGGGTATATATAAGTTTGTCATAACGTCTGTAATTTCCACAATATTGATTTTAGACCCCATAAAGTATATATATTCTGGGTCCATATGAGAAGAGAAGTTGATTTAACATGTCCGTTTGTCCGTCTGTCCGTCTGTCCGTCCTACGTTTTGATATGTGTTTTCCGGATAATCCAGACATGATAGCGGCTAGGTTGTTTTACATTTATGTTACATACAGTCCACCATTTCTTGCTATTGAAATTCAGCCAGATCGGTCCAAAAATTACGTAGATATGAGCAAAAAACCACGACTACCTCAAAATTTTTCCAAAAATCCCTTGTTGTATTTTTTTTATTTCTGTATATCTTGAGAACGGCAAGAGCCAAAATTTCCAAATTAGGTACACACATTAAGGTTGCCAATACACACCATCCTACAAAATGTGGGCGGGATTGGAGAAGTGGGCGTGGTACCTCTCGTACAAAAAAAATTTAAAATTTTATAAAAACCTAAATTTAAGGGCTGCCATATGTCCTATGGATATAAAAAACTCGCAAAAATCGGTTCAGATACAAAAAAGTTATGAACAAAATAAAAATTTTTTTTTTAAATACCCACTTTCGGGAACCATAGATCTCCCCGAGTCCAAGCTTTATAACTAAAGTAAATGGTAAATTTCTTCTTCAACACTTCGGTATATAAATCTGCCAAATCGGTTAAAAAATGGCAGAGGTTTAACCGAAATACTGAATCCACAAAAATTACTCTTTTTATTATAATTAACTTTGTTAAAATATATATTTACAAGTTTATATAAATGTTTATATATAAATATAACTTAAGTAAATGGTAAAATTCTTCCTTAACACGTCGGTATATAAAACTATCAAATCGGTTAGACAATGGGTAATTTATGAGCAAAATACTCAAAAAATGGGCTAAAAAACATCAAAATTTTTATAAAAACCTAAATTTTAGTGCTGCTATACGTCCTATGGATATTTTTTTTTTTTGTTTTTGTCATTATTTTTTATTGAATCTTCATATATTAAATATGAACTAACAATAATTAATCAAATCTTAACCTAATACGTTATTTTATCTCCTGCCAGTGCCAGACAAAATTTTCTTCATCAAGGGGTATGTTTACTTTTATAGGTGTTTATCGCTCATCTAATTGGGTAAGTGCTGATGATTTAAAATATTTCGAGCTAGTGGATTTGGGTGTTGTTCAAGCCTTTTTAAATATTTTATTGCATATTTTGTAATCATAGATTTCACTAATGGCACATTGAGATCCTTATGAATGTTTGAGTTTTTAACATACCAGGGAGCGGCTGTGATTATTCGAAGAAGTTTATTTTGGCGCCTTTGAATTTTGTCGATATTAGAGGCCGAGGCAGTGCCCCATAGTTGAATACCGTAGCACCAGATAGGCTTTAAGATAGAATTGTAAAGTAGAAGCTTGCAATCGAGACTAAGGACAGAATTTCTTCCAATAAGCCAATGAATTTGAATGGCTTTTAGTTTCATTTGAGTTAATTTTGCCTCTATATGGCATTTCCACGTTAATCGCCGATCCAGATGTATACCGAGATATTTAACATGCGAATGTTGAGGAATTATTTGATTATTGATTGTAATAGGGGGGCAAGATTCCCGGCGCAAAGTGAATGTTATATGTACACATTTTTGCTCATTGACCATTATCCTCCATTGTCTTAACCATATTTCTAGTTGAAATATATGATGCTGTAAGTAACGCGTTGCTTCATAACGATTTTCGTGGACGCTTAGAAAAGCTGTATCGTCTGCAAATGTTGAAGTTTGTGTGTAGTTGCTTGTTGGCATGTCCGAAGTATAAATTAAGTATAATAGGGGGCCCAGGATGCTGCCTTGTGGGACTCCAGCGGCAATGGGCTGAGGTGAACTTAAGAAATTTCCTTCTTTAATAATAAATTGACGACCGACTAAGTAGCTTTCTAGCAGCTTGTGTGTGTTTGCTGGTAAATTTTGCTTCAATTTGTGTAATAAGCCTTCATGCCAGACTTTGTCAAAAGCTTGCGAAACATCGATGAAGAGTGCTGAGCAATATTTCTTTTCTTCAAATGCTTTTCTTATGACATTTACTATTCGATGAGTCTGCTCGATTGTGCTGTGTTTTCTTCTAAATCCGAACTGATGGTTTGGAATACATCTATTTTCACTTAAAATTGGTGTTAATTTTGAAACTAATAATTTCTCAAACAGCTTTGACATATTTGATAATAAGCTAATAGGTCTATAAGACTCAACTTTTGTATGATCTTTACCTGGCTTTGGTATCATGGTAACTAAGGAAACCTTCCATTTTTCAGGATAGTATTCAAGGTGTAAAATAGCATTAAAAATAAAAAGAATAATTTTCTTTGCTATGCGAGGGAGCTCCAAAAGCATTTTATTACTGATTTTATCAATACCAGGTGCCTTCTTAGTGTTTAAGTCACAAATAGCCTTTTCGATTTCTCTTATCTCTAATCTGAGGGGAATAGCTGCTCTAGCATCAACAGGTGGTAACTCGACCGCAATATTGTGAGATATATTTGGTGTAAATACGTTTTTCAAATGATTTACAAACAGGTTTCCTTTTTCATTATCATTTCTTGCCCAGCTACCATTCAAGTTTCTTAATGGTGGCTTAGATAGAACTGGCCTTTTTAGATTTCTAGCTGCACGCCATAATGAGTAGTCAGATTGTGGAGTTGCATCAAGTTCCTTAAGATATTTTTCTAGAGAAGCCGTTTTCTGATTCTGTAGCAACTTAAGTTCTTAAGTTGCGGGGATCTGTAAAGTTGCCACTCTCTTCGAACTCTCCTTTTTTCAGTCAAGAGCCGCTCGACATCTGAAGAACATATTTTATTATTTTTAATTTTTTTGAGGGTAACGCTGGAGTGTTGAACAGCTAGTTTAAGATAACTGTCAAAGTTAACAAGAGAGAGATCCACATTCTCCGGTGTACTAAGCGGAATATTTTCTGTGCAATGGGCACTGAGAAATTTTTTATATTTTAACCAATTTATTTGTGTGGCTGGCGTCGCTAAGTAACCTGACGGAAATACAATTCTATTTGGGTTCGATATAGTAACAATTGTAGGTGTGTGGTCGGATGATAATTCTAAGGAAGCTTCAACATGAATCGTTTCTGTGGGGATGTTTTTAACCACGCCAAAGTCGATAACATCTGGAATTTTTTGCTGATCAGTAGGCCAATATGTTGGTAGCCCGCTCGCGACCACATTTAAACCCATTTTAGAGATTGTGTTAAACAAAACACGACCTTTTGGTGTTATAAGTCGTGACCCCCAGAAGGTATGTTTAGCGTCATAATCGCCAGCGGCCAGAAAACAGGGTCCTAATGATTTATAATATTTATAATATTGGCCTTCCGATATGGAAAATCTAGGTGGAGAGTATAAAGAAGAAATTACTATGTTTCGATTTAGCTCCTCAACACAAATAGTCGTTGCTTGCAGATAGTCTTCACGGTGATCACACATAATGTAGTGTTTGACTCGAGTTTTTATTAAGATGGCAGAACCTCCACAAGCTCTATCTCGAGGGTCCTTGGTATCATATAGTATATAACCATTGATTTTAAACGTATTTCTTGAGGTCAAATGAGTTTCAGAAATTATCATGACATCAATTTGTTTATTTTTAAGAAAGTATTCTAATTCATTTTTATGTTGGCGTTCCAAAAACAAATTTTTAAACAGTTCATGGTTTGTTAAGTACAGCTTGCAATAACATCGATTGCATTCTAAGCATCTCCTGCATCATATTACCCATTGTGTTCGTAAAATTATTTACTGTTTGCACTAATGTTTCCATGGTTTTTTCTAAACGACTTAAATTAGAAACCGGAGTTTCATCATTACTTGGCGAGGCACCTTGCATTGGCTGATGGTTTGATTTTAGGACGTTAGCGTAAGAGGTTCTGTTATTACTAGGCTGGGGGGCTTTAATTGCATTTGTGTTTACCTGATTTGCAACCTGCATTTGAGGGGTATTTGTTTTCGGTCCAACCGTCTGCTTGACAATATTATATACTGGGCATCCTCTATAATTGGCAGTGTGATTACCGCCACAGTTGCTACATTTTTTTACGTTGGGCTCGGTTTTAGACTTATCGCAAGAAACTGTACCGTGTAGTTCACCACATACTACGCAGACAGGGGGTAAGTAGCAGTATGCCTTGGTATGGCCAAATTCTTGGCAGTTTAAGCTCTGAACAGGTTCGTTTTTTTTGTGCGGCTCCTCAATTGTGATTTTTCTGTATAGAATATATTTCACACTATAAATGGGATGCGTTTCGTTTTTTGTTAACTTAATGTCGCCGGGCTCTAATTCCACTCGAAAAAGTGGTTGTGGAATTTTGTCCCTATTTCTAATATTTACCACATGTTTTATCTTGAAGCCTTTTTCTTCCAAGAAAGTTTTAATTTCCTCTGGGTCTACGCATGAATCAATTCCCTTAATCACCACCTGGAGACCTTTACTGCTCTTGAGTTGGTATGTGTAAAAACTTTTTTTGAGTGCCTCAAATTTGCTAATTACTTTCCGAAAGTCATTTTCATGATTAACTTGAATTTTAGTTTCATTTATACTACCTCGCTTTATTGCGGCAACATAAAAGGAATTTTCACCAATCAACGAAATTAAACTCTTTATTAGATCAATTGAGTTATGCTTCCTAAGATATATTGGGGGAGGCTTGGACGATTTTATGACGTTTGGGGCTTCAGAGGATTCATCCTCCAGAATTGCAAAGCGATTTTGGGAATTTATTTTATCAAAAGATGGCACTTTGGATGCCGAAGCAACAGCTGCAGAGGTAGGGCTGCGTCCCCGTTTAAGCACTGTTATGTACCTGTCCATACCAACTTGTACTGTAGGCTTTTGACAATTTTTTACAGGGGGGTTTTCCATTTCATTTGTGTTTAAGTTGGTATCATTTCCCACTAAATTTGTTTTTGACGTCACGGCAATACTTGCTGGCCTGGCAACACTTGTCACCAAATCTAGTTGTAGTTTTTTTAATGAGTCACTATCCACTGTTTTTGTAAACACCGAGGGTGATAGGGAACGTGTTCGAATAATTGGCTTAGCCGTTAAATAGTTTATATTGTTTTGTTTTGTTTTATTTATGTATTTCTACATTATTATCGTTTGCCTGAACTAAAACGTAAACGTTTCTTTCATTTTGTCTTAGTGTTGTTTCACTGTTCGTACTCATGCAAAGAGTTGTTTTTGTTTTTCACCGTTTTGCTTTGCTTTAATATTTTTATTATTTATTGTATTTTACAACAACAACAAAAAACAAGAAATTTAAATGTTTTTGTTCAGAATATGTATACACATGTATGAACATTCATACGTACATACATATGGGCTACTTCAAATTTTTTGAGCACTTCTGAAACCGACATACTATGGCTCTTATTTCGTTAAGTTTTATGAATTGAAAAAAACGTTGTACAGGGTTTGGATGACTATACTTGAAGGATATGACGTGCAAAGTTTTACGTTGAAAAGTCCTCACCTTAAGAATTGGTGGTCATCTAAAATTCGAAAAATTAAAAAAACGACTTGAAACTTGCAAGAGTTTTTTAATTCATTCCGTTTTCTTTGTAATAGTTTTAGGCTTTCAGATCCAAACCCATACAAAATATAGTCACTAGACTTGGAGGATATATCCACTAAAAAAAAAATTTTGATATCGCTGCTGGGTGAAAAGTTGCATGGTGTTTTAAAGTGAAACCAAAATTTTCCGAATTTTGAAATTTTTGAAGATTTTACATAGAGTTTTTGCGCCGTTTAATAAAAATGAGTTTAAAGCGCAGAATTAAAAAAACTGCGTAATTTTATAAAGTTTGAGGTGTATCAAGTTGGTGTCAGCGCACCAATAACGTATCACGGACATCACAAACTTAAAAGAAATAACCGTAAATTTTTTAAAAATGTATCTTTTTTGCGTCTGACATTCTGAATTGCCTTTTAAGTTGGCTAGTGTATTGCGTGATGTGAGTAACTTCGTAAAGGGCACCTCCGAGGCGAAAACGCACTTTAAAATTTTTAAACGCAAAAATTTTATAAACTTTTGAAAATTTTTGCAAAAAAACAATTTATTTTTAAGCTTTTTTTTATATCAAAACATGTCATGGAAACATGTTTAGGTATCTAAATAGATTTTTCGCGACGGACTTAACTGATAAAGTGCAAAAAAAAATAATTTTTTTCAACCGTGGCGCGTGCAGCGGCAGTTTTTTCCAAACACATTTCGCCTTGTGACAACTGAAGCGCTGTATCAATTCCGCTCAAACGTACATCGAATAGAAGACTTTACTGAGCTTGATACTAAAATTGAAAACGCACCAAAAAATTTTAAGGATTTAAAATTTTATGGAGGAAACAAAATGTTTCTAACCTCAAAAAGCATCCTTGTATGAAATATTTGATTAGCGATAGCCAAATAGTTTTTTTCACAAAATATTGCAAATTATGTCTTATACTAGCCGTAATTTTGTAAAATGTTTAACAATTTTAAATAAATATTTTATATGCATACACGATAAAAAAAAATTTTTTTATATTTTTTTCCAGTGTATTTTAAAAAGTATTCAAGCTTTTACAAATATTTTAGTGTGCTAAGAAAGCCCTTAAGGGGTATTATCCACACGCGTTATCCTTTTTCAATTTTAACAAAAACTGTAATTTTTATATTTTTTTTTTAATTTTTAACTTTAAACCGCAGTAAAATTTGCGCCGTGTAATAAAAATTATTAACGCGAACGGATTTCACATGCTCAAATATCGGTTTATACACACGCAAATCAACATTGATGTCAGACAAAAAAAAAAAAATTAAAAAAAAAATGTCTAGGTGTCGTAAATTTTTGAAGTTGCTCATATACAATATTGATCCTACACCCTATAAAGTACATACATTCTGGGCCCTTATGAAAAGCGAAGTTCAAAACCGGTTGTCTCTTATTTAAAAAAAAAAATATTTACCAGTTTAATTTAGTTTTTGTCTAGTTGCTCTGTATTCTGCTCGCACAATGGTGAAGGGTATATAAGATTCGGCACAGCCGAATATAGCACTCTTACTTGTTTTACTATATTTTTGTCATTCTTCTTATTAAGTTTCCTGTTGCATTAAATTATTTTATGCAAATTATGAGTTTGGTTTATGTAGGTCTTATAATCTACGTAACAGGAATTTCCTTTTATTCTTGTTTTTTATATTTTTAATTTTATAAACATTTTTTAAAGTACTCCCAAATATTTTGACTGCGTGTTGTGCGACATAAACGTTGTTCTTTAAAAGAGCGAACGAACAAATGTCACTAAATACTGACAGCCGTATTCATAAAAAAATCATAATTCAGGTTTTAGATGAATTTTAGTTAAAAAACATTTTAAGCCTAAAAAAGCTTTTTTTTAAATTCGTATTCATAATCAGCATTTTAACTAATAAACGTTTTACCGTATTTTTTAATTGAATGGTGGCAACGCTATCTCTTTTATTTGTCACTTGAATCATAACCAAGGCGAATTGACTAGTCAGACTAGTCAATTCGCCTTGATCATAACGATGCAAAACAGTGGTTATTAATTCATACTTGTACTCGTATATACAATTTTTTTGTCGTGTGTGTACGATGGTTTCTCTTTTACTTAAAAAAATAAAATTAGTTCAAAAATTATTTAGTAAAAGTGCAATTTAGGTGTTGACTTTATTGCTTATAAAAAAAGTATTCAAATAACGAGTTTTATTTTATTTGTTTTGATCGTTTACACATCACTAGTTAATTTTGTACTGTTAATAATTTTTTGAGCTTTAATTTGTGAAATTGAAAAATATATTAATAATATCCATACATATTTTTGAATTTAATTTTATTATTAATTCATAAATACATAATATATTGAACGAAAATTTCTCGCAAAAATTTTCAAAATGTGCATAAACACAATGCAAAAAGCAAAAATGCCATTTTAAAATAGGTTTAAACAAGGGTCCAACCAATTTTAAAATTGGCTTATTTACACAAGGTTTAAAATAGGATTTTTAAGGTAATATTTGCTTATGAATACAATTTTAACGATTTATGCTTAAAACAGATTTGAAATGATGTTTAAAATGTTTATGAATACGGCTGTGAAAGTTTTAATTATATACATACACTATGGAGCAAAAGTGATCTTAAAGAATTCAGTAATTTAGATATTTGTAAGAGTTCATAAAATTTTTGTGATTAAAAAAAATTTATGTGTAACATAATGAAAAACAAAAATAACAATTTCAGAACTTACAGAAGAAGAAAATGTACCTAAAAATGTTAATTAGTAATTAATAAAATTCAAGGGTGATAAGATTAATTCGTGAGTTAAATACGTCGTACACCTCTGTTAACTACATTCCACACTCTGTTAAAAAGGGTTAATTTTGAAAAATTAATATTTTTTAAACAAAACGCGAAATTATTTATAACTTTTGATTAATTAATAAAGAGAACATAATAAATTTGTTTGGCCGTGTGTACGGCCACTGTAGTTCTATCGTGTGGAACGGGGTTTAATGTGGGGGTGCCATCTGGCAACCCCTCATGTAGTATGTTGCTGAGCTGTGCTATTAACGCCACCTGAAAAATGAATTCGCCTTGATCACTGCTTGAAAAAATTCAAAAAAGCTAGACGCCGGCAAATAATAAATAAAACTTATTCAATTACATGTAAATTGGGCCAAAGTTAAGCAAAAGAAATAAAATAAAGAAATTAAAAAGAAAACTAGAAATTAAAAGAAAGTGATTTTTATTTAAACCCAAAAGAGCTATAAAAGTGCCATTGAGTGGGTGTTAAGAAGACACCACCTCCGCAACAATTTATTGCTTTAGATCCCCGGACAACGCTCGATTGTGCCACAGTCTACCCAGTGCAGCATTCATCTAGAACCAGGTTACCCCATTTGCACCCAAACAAACTTTTTTCTAAAAAATTGGAAAAAAATTAATTTTAATAAAGGTGTTATGATACTTGCTATTGTTTGTATTGGATTTTTTAAGGATTGACTGAATGAAACAACAAATGCGAGAAAGAACAAGAAATACAATTTGATAAACAAACCCTTTTTTCTGATTGACATTTCTCATGTTTATTTTGTTTCTTTGCCTAAAACAAAAAAGTGAAATGAAGCAGGTGTCCTTCATATGGGATTTCAAATCATAAATTTTCAATTAAAGAATATATCCCGATGTAATTTGTAATACATTACATTATTGGCATTAAATTTTATTGTATGTAAATAAAAAAAAATTGTTTGTGATTCCAAAATAAAATGTAAACAAAACAAACAATATTGCCCACGTTTTTTTCCACACAAAAACCAGTCATAAAAGTTAAAAACCGCTACTTTCAATCAAAATCTAAAAAAATTGGCAACTGTGCTGACAATTTATCTGGAAATGTCAATTTTAAGTTAAACATTTTTATATTTTTTTTGACAGTCTTATGGCCATTTTCTCAATGTATCGACAAACTGCCTGTTACTTAATGTCAACATAAATTTATTGGACCGATAAACTGTCCGTTAACGATTTTGGGTTTCTCAATATACCGACAAAAAACATTGTTTTAAGCTGGCAACGCCACTCAAAATACATGTAAAAGTTGGGAGTCAGCTGATTGAATTTATCTGTACGGCAAATAAAAGAAAAATAAATAATTGGCAGATGAGTGCCGGTTAGCTTTGCAATAAAATCGAAGCAAATGAGACATTGAGAAAACCAAATTTCTTTAATGTGCAGTTTTTCGTTGGGAAAAAAGATAATTGCCTAATGAGAAAATGGCCATTAGATTTTTTATCGATAACACATGTATATTTGTTTGACTTTTCAAGATTTTTTATGATATAATCATACTCTTTACACTTAGTCAGTTTTCCTATGCAAATATATTTGCACTATTCTCCAATATAGAAAAAATACAAAAAATAGCAAGTATCATAACAGCTTAAGGAATGTCGCTCAGTATGGCTAACTTATGTTATTTTTTAAGGCACTTAAGACAGCCCTGAGTGTGGTTTCAAAACATCACTTGAAAGCTCTAAAAACTTTCCAAAACTGTAATGGACATTTTTCCAGGTTTCTCAGGAGGCATGTAACAATTGAAAAATCGAAAATAGGTCTTTATTTTATTCTATGTTGGGTACGGTTTGAAAATGTGGCAATAATTTTAATATCAAACAAACAAGATGATAGGGTTAAAGCAAAAAAAGAAGAATTTATTGAGGAGGATTATAAAGAAAAAGAAGGTACAATAAAATTTTTAAAAAAAAAAGTCCTTTCTACCAAAAGTGACTGCTGGGGTCTAATCACCGCATACGATATCGAGCAAAATTGATCGAAATTACTTATTTTGTTATTATGAAACTCGATATCGAATGAAATGTATTGAATTTGAAATAATAGCATTCGTTATCGAGTAACTCAACATTACATTTATCGAGTTTTCATTCGATACGTCAGTGTCTATCGTATGCAAATACATTCGATAGTTTATTCGATACGATAGTATCGAATGCGGTGATTAGACCCCAGGTTTATTTAAAAAGTAAAGACATAGCAAATAAAAACCATGTAAGAAACGAAGCACCGGATAATATATTAAAAATGAAATTTTTTTAAACATTATTTGAACAAAATATATGTCATACGCTCCATTATGGACTTACATTATGGGCAGTATAATAGAGAACACCTAAACAAGGATTGCGAATAGTCCCGCGGAAGTATATTTTACATTAGTAGAAAATATATTATTAAAAGGGAAACGAAATATAGTAGAATCGCGAAAAAGTTAACTCTCAGAAAAGTGAATCTCGCGGATAAGCTAATGTCGCGGATAAGTTAACCGAATTTAAGCGTCCCTGCGTGGCTCTTAAAAGTAAATTTTTAGTTAACTTTTCTGAAAGTTTTAATAAAAAAACATCTCAAATGATAAGAAAGTAGAGATTTTAATCGAAATTAATTAAGATATTCAAGGAAAACTATTAAGCCCTTATGACACTACATTTTTAATGCATTGTTCAAGTTTTGGCGAACAGTGCAAATATAAAGTAATAGCAAAATTTACCAAGTGCGAAGGGTTCAGCTGTATTAAGATAAATGGCAAACTGTCAAAAATTTTACTAAATTTATCGATTAAAAGTGAAGTTGTTATGTCAAAAAAAAAAAAAAAAAAAATGTAAAACTGTTCAACTTAAAATTGACATTTCAAGCTTGAAATATTAAAAGTGTTGCTGAATCAGTGGTTTATGGGCAAATTCAGCGATTTACCGCTTTTTGTTTTTAGGTTTCTCATAAACAAAAAGTTGGCAACATTAAATAAAATTAACAGAACAGTACCCATGTTCTGTAACTTTAGTGAGAACTTCTTGCATCGAAAAGATGTGAAACAAAATATTCCATCGTTTCTCGAAAAGTGAGAAAAATGTGTGTCTGTAACTCGTGTCGAAAACTATCAAAAGAGATTACGTCGTTACGTTATAAATGTCATAATATTGCACTCGAAGCCGATGTGGCATTGCATACGTTCAGAACGCCAGTAACACATATCGTTGACGGCGGCCAAAATTTACTTAAATTGAAAATTTTTCAACGACGGCGGCGAAACACAACCGTCGGTTATTCCAAATTGTGTAAAGAGCGACTTTAATGTTTGTTGTTTGCAAACGAGCTTTGAAGACATTCGTATATTTTATAAAAATATTAAAAGCAAAATAATAAAACAATGAAAATGTGCCAAGAATAAAATATTATTATTCTTTGCATTTTGCATTTTTAATTGTTTTTTAGTGTTAAAATTTTTTCTCGCCTCATTTTTATTCGTGAGTTTATTTGACAGTTCAAAGCGGGAACTTTTCTCACCAAAATGTTACAGACACACTTTTTCTGTAAATTGGCTAGTAATTTCCTTACGTGACAGCTTGTACTCGCCAAAAAAAGTTACAGACACAGTTAAGTGAGAAAAACAGCTGTTTGTTTCAATTTATGGCATTTTTGTTTCATTTCACACATTTCAATCGAAAACTTTCTCGACGCGAGAGTTACAGAACATGGGCACAGGGATGGCTTAAATTGTTTTAAATCAGCCATCGGCAAAATCAGGGCGCCGCGTTTGCTCTTTTCTCTTTTATTCTCTTGTATGCTCTTTTATTACGTACATGTGCACACACATTGCAGAGAATTTAACAACATTAACAACAACATATGTAAAATTCATACAACGCATATAATCGCAAAATGTAATAGTATAGGTTGCCGATGGCAGTTTTAAATGTACTTTTTTGTTGATACTTTTAAAACTAAGATTTATAATACATTTTTGTGATGTTTTTAAGAACATAAATAAAATTAATTTCAACTAAAAAAATCTTTTAGTAAAAAAGTAAAATTTTTAAAAGTTGTTGGTACAATTTTAAAAATTCTCAACGACATCCCTGAAACAAAACCATAACAAGAGAAAAAAAACTAAAAAACTTTGTTTACATTTTTTATAGTTTGCTCTTTCTAGCATTTACTGTTTCTTTCTATCAATTCTATATCAATTAATAAATAAAAAATGTAGTGTCATAGGGGCTTTAGCGTTGGATTATGGATCTCAAAAATATTTTTATTTTTTAAATTTTCGAGGCTGTGGCGAATGCATATGAAAAATCTAAGTTTCATTTTTGTTATGATAAAAACTAAGGCAAAGGAATAAGTTAAGTGTGTCATCGAGTATCAAAAAATTATATTCATGATTAAACAAAAGAGTTACAAAGTGCTTATTTATGTATGTATAACAAATACAAAAATAAAACCCCAAAGAAAAATATTAGATCTTCCTTAGGAAACTTGGAAAAGAACGCCACAAAGTGCTAAAGAAAATTAAAATCCAAAAATATTGCATTGTGAAAAGTTATTAAAAAAACAAAGTACACCATTTAAAGCACTAAGCGCTATCCGCGGAAAATAAAGGATGTCAAAATAAACACATATTTAATTATTTGTATGGAGCTCCCAATGGATACCAAACAACTACAATTTATTTAAATGTGTTTTAATCCTTAAATCCTGCAAAAAAAACATTTCAATAATATTGTTGAAATGTATATGCATATACTTTTGTTTGATTTAAAAATAAATGACGTAGAAATATGTAGTTGCGAACAAGGCATGGCTTTATTTTTTTAAAAAGTCGTTTCTTTTCGTGATATATTTAACGTAACGGAATCTGGTTATATAATCCCAATTCTAAATCACAACAAGCTCAGATCCACTAGATCCTCTTGGCGAAATAGCAAATAACAAAAAAGAAATATGCAAAATAATAATGGATGCAATGTCCCAAGTAGGAAGCAATAACAACGAATGGATACACGAGGATTTAGAACACCCGATTCAAAAAGACACGTTCAACTGAGGTGTGTACATATGCCAGTTCTTAGAGGCAATTGAAAAAAAGTAAATTGAAATGATATTATACACCCAAATGACTACAGAAAAGTAATGAAAGGGTTACAAATAACATCATATGTAAATTGTATTGCTTGCAATTCCATTGTGGATCGAACTGTCTTCGCTATTATTATAAAAAAACGATGTAAAAAATGTTATATATGCACATATAACACATAAAATGGTTAAGCATAACTGCCCATTTTAATTGGAATTGCTTGCAAAATCTAGTTCAAGAATTGTTGTGTTGTTTTTTTTTTTCTGCTAATAAACTCCAAATAATAAATAACACAGGGCAACAGAATTCGGGTTAACAAGACTACTGGTAGAGCAAACCTGCCAAAGTGTTTTGAAAAGTCAGCTCGGGTTTTCGAAATTTCGGCCCTTAATTTCTTAGATTTTTTGAAAAGGCGTTTGAAACAGTGTTCGAAAATAAACACTTAATATCGTTTCTTAATGTTCGGTTCGGTAGATTTGTGGAAAACACAAACGCTAACTATTTGTGTAGAAAATCATTAAAAAAAAAAAAACGTTTCCCTGTTAGTCATATTTCGAACACAAAAATATTACTGTTTTTATCAAACTCAACAAAAGATGTGAACACTTAATTCCGTTCGGTTTTTTTTGTTCGGCGCATTAATGTTCGTCCCTTTTGGCTGGTAAAAAAACCAAAAAAATTTTACAAAAACAAAATACACACACGAAAAAAACATTAAAATATAATGTTTGTCTACAGTATCACTACAATTGTTCTGTTTTTTAACGAAGAACCGAACATTAAATCATGTTCGGTTCTTTCTTGAAAATAATAACAAACAGTATTAACGGTAAAATAGATATCTTTCCTGGGTGTGTGAGCCGAACGTTAAATGATGTACTGTTTATTTTCGAACACTGGTTTGAAATAAGACAAAAAAAAAAACTTAATCTACTTCTCAGCTAAGAAAATATTTCAGATGTCTTCAGTAGAATTGTATGGCGATTCTTTTCTTAGAACATCTTAATCCTCTCACTCTCATTTTAAGGTGTAATTTTTGTCCTCTTTTCCAACGGCACTTTAGATGGTTAAAATGTTCTGCACTTTAGATGGTTAAAATGTTCCACGAATAGTTTCTGCATCAAATTTCACTAGCGGTCTTCGAAGACATTTACCACCTAAAATGATTCAAACAGGATTTTCAGAACACAATATTAATTTTGCACAGAAAAATAGCTTAAAGCACTAGTTTAAACATTTTTTTACTAAATATTTTGTGTTCACTTTTGCTTCATAATGTAACTGTTTGCATCTTTCTTTGGTATGAAATATGTTGTGCATTTTTAATGCATTTTAGTTGTTTGCATAATAAATATAATAGTTTTTATTTTGATAAAACGAATGAAAATTTTATGGAATAAAATATTTGTATAATTAAAGGAAATAATAGTTAAATCATAGTTTTTATTTTAATATTTTAGAGTTTTAATGCAATCAAAACTTTGTTCACATTAAATCCGTTTCTATTTGGTAAGCAGGATTTAAATAACACTTAATTGTGATAAAAAGTTTGCAAATAAATTCGAATTTTTAAAGCATACGTCAGAGAGTTAAACACTGATTAATATTTTAGTATTTATTTGCTGCTAAAATAATTTTGTTGCATCTAAAGGGATTAAGAAAAATATATATATGTATGTATATAAAAAATCAAATATTCTATTTTCACAATTAACATGTTTTAAGTAAAAGGTTCTAATTTAGATGGTATTGCCGAAATTATGGTACGAATTTTAGTATTGAAGAATGTAACGGGTGGTCCAACAAAAACGCACGCTGTTAATCTGTATATGTATATAAAAATTAAAAATGTTTATTTGTTTGTTTGTTTGCTTGGTTCTTTGTTTGTGTGTTGGCTTATAGACTCCTTAACTACTGGACCGATTTTCCTGAAATAACAGTAACATCACGTGAACCCTAAAAATAAAATAGGCTACTTTTTTTCGAAAGGGGCAGGGGAATTGGTACCCCACGCATTTTGTTGAACTTTTGGTAGAAGGATCTTCTGAGCCCAAAAATTAAAATAAAATAGCAGCGGGGGCAGTGGTACCCACCATAGGACGCCAATGTTTAACATCGCATATCTAAAGAACTGTTATAGTGAGAACGTTCAAACTTTGTGGAAGTCAGTCTTATGGTATACTACACCTTTGAAAATAAAAATAAAGCGGGTAGGAGCAGGGGGGGAAACACCTTCCATAGGATGCATATATTAAATATCGCTCAACTGAAGAACTATTAAAGGGAAAGTCTTCAAACGTGGTTAAAGCTACTATTATGGTAAACTATAAGTTTCAATATAAAAATGGGCGCGGTAGACAGGGGAGGAGCAGTACCCTTCATAGATAGAAATATTAATAAGAGCCACTGCACGCATTTTGTTGCACTTTTGGTAGTAGGATCTTCTGAGCCCCAAAATTTAAATACAATAGCAGCGGGGGCAGTGGTACCCACCATAGGACGCCAATGTTTAACATCGCATATCTTAAGAACTGTTTTAGGGAGAATGTTCAAACTTTGTGGACTTTATTTTTATTTTCAAAAGTGTAGTATACCATAAGAGTGACTTTATGGTATACTACACTTTATATACTGCCAAAAGATAAAATTTGATACCCATATTGCCCTTTTTTAAACGAAGTGTTGCCACCCCATTGCATTTTTGTCAAAACGCGAACTAGCACGATTTTCAAAAAAAGATGAGACACGTATTTAATTAAATCGACTAAAGATTATGTTAATTTGGCACTTTTATTACAAACAACCCCGAACAAAAAATTCAAAAACCGTTTTTTTTACAGAAAATACTTAAAAAATAGGACATGGATGATCGTCCTTGGACAAATTGTATACACAGTTGGACGCGCCTTAAAAAACCTTTCTTACGATACCCAGTTTGTATATGTTGGTAAGGAAACAGATTCTTAAATTAACAAAACATGCAAAAATATACCCTTTTTCAAACTGGTCCAGCTCACGAGAGGTCAAAGCTAGAGCCGAAAGATTCAAAATGTCATCTTAAAAAAGTCCAAGGTTAATTTTTAGGAGGGTACATCGAGCACGAATTTTGCTTCCATACAACTTGAGTCGCTCTACTGTACATATATCAAAAATATTTCTTTTGTGTCGGTGTTGTAGCAAACTAAGGGAACATCAGCTTTATTTACTTCAAGCCTCTTACCTAGCCATGAGTTTGTTTAGGATTTGGTTGGAAAAATCTAGGAAAATCTAGGCAAAAAATGTATTTTTAACAATTTTACATATTTCAATCAAAAAGCTCGAAAAAATGTCTCCAGTTCTTGGAAAAATATGGGTGTCCTTTTACATTGAGTTTAATATTTTATTAACTGAATAGATTTTTTTTTTTATAATTTTGTCTCAATCTATTTCCGTCGTTTAAATAAATTTAATGGTGTCTACCAAAGTTTTGCCACGGCCGAATAAGTTTTCTTGGTATTTACAAAACATCTTAAGTCAAATTTAAAAAGTTGAAAGAAATGTTGTTAATCATACGAGTTTCATTTAAGAAACAACATTTTTCTTTAATTTTGGATTATTTTATTTTTTGATAAAAATAAATTTTTTTACAGAGATTTTTCTTAAAACTTTTGTGCTATCTTATCTCGACTTAAGATGTTTTGTCAAAATACCACAGAAATATTTTTTATCATTTGCAACTCCCATGCTAACACAATAACAAATCAAGAAAATACTATTCCCTACCTTTGGGCTATGAGTTCGAAAAGCACAACTTAAATTAAACTTTCACTTAAAGTTGCTCTAAAGAAAGAAAATCAGTGTTAAGTTTACGCACTTAACACACACTTTCGTTGGATTTACAGCAATCCAACTGACAATGCAACCATCAAACAACAAAAAATTAAATAAAATAATCTTAAGTGTAGAGGAACTTACTTGTGTAACGTTTTCCTTGCTTAAGTGCAAAAGTTTTGACATGTTTTTGTATTTTTGTTGTTGTTGTTGTTGTAATTATTATTGCAACTAGAACTGTTGGCTTGTCACTCATATCCTGGGAAGGAACTTTTGTTTGTTTGTCTTTCCAACATAAGTATGAGTTTGAACAAAAACATTGTTTTCATAAAATTTTCTTGAGTTGCAGTTGTTTCTTTTTTCTTATTCTTCTTCTTTATTTCCATTGAGTTGTTATTGTGGGTGTTCAAATTTCTTGACATAAAACTGCAGTTAGTGACACAAGTGGATTGGATGATGGTTGTATACGAAAATGAGAAGAAAAAAGTAAAAATAAGAAAAAGTAAAAGTTACAAGAAAAACTTAAGTTCCGTTTGGGAATTTGTAGAGGTTTAATGTGATTTAGTTATTTTTTATTGTGTTGCCTTAAGGACAACAACTTGTTGGTGTTTTAGTTGGAATTGAACTTCGAATTTAGCAAAGGTTTTAAGAAATTTATTTTCTCTCTTGTTTGAATAAATATTTAGGTTTCGAAATTTTTTTCAAGAATGTGTTAAAAAAAAGTACATAATTTCTTATTGTAACATTTAAATATCAAAGAAATTTTTAGTTTTATTTAAAATGTTTAGTAGTGACATTCAGTTGCATAGTTGATAATTAAAAATTCATTCGTGGGAATGCCATAAGAATATTAAAATGTTTTAGTGATGTGACATATTTTTTGGTCCTCACCATTATGTAGTGTCCGGCTGGAAGACTCTGTGCATACCTACATAAAAGACAGTATCTCGTGCAAACAGATGCCAAAAGTCCCTCTTGGTTAGCGATATAAGAGACATGGTTCGCCCGTCACCCATGCGGGGTCATAATTAAATGGCAACTCTGCATCCACTGTTCGCGACCTATCTGTCATTAGCAGGGAAACCAGAAATATGTTCTAAAAAACCCGTTTTATGCGCATTAAAAATGCAGTAAAAATTTGAAAATATGCCCCAAAAAATTTAAAATTGCTAATTTTAAAACAAAATATTCAACAATTATTAACAGTTCCATTTAATAAAAACAATCCTTAAATTATAATCGGTAAAGCCCAAACACCATACTTACTGACAAATTTTTGGGATTTTTGGGGCGAATTCAATCTAAATACCAACATAATAATATGGTTAGCGGACACAAAGAGTCTTTTTGGTGTCTTTTATGGGAATATGTGAAATAACCGATTCTCACTATTTACATAGACTTCGTCCTTAGTATAATTACAATGTATTTACCAAATTTGCTCAAATTATCTACAAGATTGCAATTTGTACTTTGCGCACAAGGTAAACATAGACAAATAACCAGCCAGCCGGACAGATGAACATCGTAAGATCACTTTAAAAAGTGTTGGAGAAATTGCAGCAACACGTTAGGTTACAGAATTTCGCAAAAAAAAAAAACATTTTTTTATTTATTGCGAAAGCTCTTGTAGGCACCAACAAAAATCTTAAATGTATCAAAATATGCCTTAAAAAGGCAAAATATGCGCTATAAACTTAAAAGAATGCTGAGAAAAAGCTCTTTTAACTAAATTATGCAAAAATGCTGCTAATGGTAAAATATGCAAAAATATGCACTAACAAATCGATGCCAAAATTCATAAAAAGCTCTAAAACGGATAAATATATGGTTTCTGCCTTCATTTATCGCGCAAGGACAAACATGCAATTGCATATTTATGGTTTCCCTGGTCATTAGCAAAATTAGTAGTCAATCGCCGAAGTTTGAGTTTGCAGGAGCGCAGATGCACCCCAACAGCTTCCAAATCAAGTGGAACCCGTAAGGTAGTGGCAAGTATAGTACTCCCATCTGCCCTACTGCTGCTAAGTATATCTCCGTGCCATTGTACCCATATGATCCTAATATCAAACTGCTAAGCCATCTTAATATTCCAAACTTGAAAAAAACACTTAAGCATTTCTTTTAACAGTTGCTTTTGATTTAAATTTCATATAGTCTTAAACTGTACCGAATAAGTCTTATGGCTAATAAATCACTGATTATTTAAACGCTGGTTTAGTTGAACTAAACTTGAACTTATATGTAGTTTAAACTCAACAACTATAAATCAGTGTCCCATGTATTATATGTTGTCAAAAAAATAACATGTGGCAGCACTACGATAAATCTTATCTAATTCATATGGTCTGTATTGGTAGTTTAAACGCCCAACTTTATGCGTTTAAAGAGGGTTTATGTGTTTAGTGATTTATAGATTTGTTGGTTTAAACACATTTTAAACCAAAAAGAGAGTTTAACTTGCTCTGATTTTTTAGCCCTTAGTAGTTCCAACAAATTCTCAGATATACCAGCAAATTTCCAAGTGTTTCAAAAACAATTACAAGTAAACGTTACATGATGTCCCATCCCCCATTTGTGGTACTTATAAGTTAAGCCAGCAGCCATATCCAAATTTATCAATTCAACTTGTTTACTATCAAATTTTGTATTTCTTTAATTAAAAATATTGAATCAACAACGTACTGAAATTGCTTTCGATTGTTTCTCATGTATTATTTTCATTAGATATCTTTGTTTATAAATTCTATTGTTCTTTGGCACCAATGGAAGCAAAACAAAGAGAGATAGAGATAGAAAAAGAGAGAGAGAGTGAGAGAGAAAGAAAAGAAAAAAGTTTTTTTTCCATTCAACACCCATATTTCTTTGTACAACATTTTGGACCACAATAAAAGTGTTGTGTAAAAATCATTTTAATTTTCTTTGTTCTGATTTTTGATTTCAAATATTTTTTTGTTGTCTTATTTTCTAACTTTTTTTGTTACCGTTTTCATATGGTGAATAAGGTTACATTAAGTCTGTGAAATTGTTTGTAGCAATTGTTTTGTTTTTTTTTTATTTTTTATTTATTGAAATTCATTCAGTTGTTTTCGGTTAATTGAGCCCCGCTTAATTGAGTTTCCCGTTTTATTGCACTAAACATCATGGAACGAAATCATACAGTATAACTGTCTATGTAAAAATACCCGTTTAGTTGAGTTCCGTTTAATTGCGTCACCCGCTTAATTATTTCTCAAAATAAGACCGCTTTGCAAAAAACAAGAGCAAATGTGTCGGTTAATTGTTTCCGTCTACTTAATGTGTTTTTGCTCTACAAACGTAAAAAAATTATTTTGCGGCAAGAAAGATTGTACGATGAACGTACACAGAAAAAATTATTGCCGAAATATTTTCAAACAAACGCTTGTTTGAAAATTTTTTTAATTTCTATAAATTTTTTTACTGATTCAAACAATATTATTGTTTGATTTTTATTTAACTAACAAAAATGTGGACAACTCTTCAAAAATATAATAAACGCGTTATTGGTGTCAAGTTTTCATAATTTTGTATGAAATATTTAACGCTCTTTAATGTTGTCGTCTTTTTGCATTTTTTTATTTGATCGTAAGCAACACTTCTTTATGTGAAATATAAGAACAACAACAAAAAACACACACAGTCTATTTTAGGACGCTTTAAAAAAGTGCAACTATAAGAAAAACAATAGCAGAAACAACATTAAAAGAAGCAAAATCCCGTATTCAATTTTTTAAAACTGTTTGGTTAAATACATCAAATACAAAAATAGAATGATGACGAAAAACATATCGAGTCGGTCTGCTGCCGTTTTTGGTTACATTTCTTCTTTAGCAAAGGATAGGATACAGCAACAGAGAGTGATAAAGAAAAACATTGTGTTGTGTGTATAAGTAAAACAAGACTTCGTTCAAAAATTATTCCAACAAAAAAATGTGTCTCAAAGCCAGCCGGCGACTCTGCTCTGCCGTCATCTTCTTCTCATACAGTGCTTACTTGTGTGCGCACCATATCATTGCTTGTGCAAAAACTTTTTTTTTTTTTTTTGAAATTGAGTATATGAATTTCAGTAAACTTTTTGTTTGATTCAATTAAATTATTTGTTTGAAAAAATCAGTGTTTTTTTTTCAATAAAAAAAAATGCAAATAAATTGTTTGAATATGCAAATTTGTTTATAGGACCGATTTCAGACAAAAAATTGTTTGATTCTACAAATTTTTTGTTTGAATTGGAAAAATAATTTTTTCTGTGTACCTGATTTTTATTTTGTTTTAAGAAACCTAAGCCATTTTTTAACTTAATAAATAAAGAAATTAGTTTTATTTTCTATTTACACATGGGTGTTTCGCTTTATACCACATCTTGCTAAATTAACCGATTTTCGTTTTTATTACATCGGCGATTCAATTAAGCGAGTACTGCTTAATTGAGTTCCCGTTTAATTGCGTTAAAATTCGTGCATTTTTAGAATCTCAATTAAGCGGAAATAACTGTAAATATGAACTAACAATAATTAATCAAATCTTATCCTAATTCTTTGTTTTATGGCCTGTCGGTGCCAGACAAAAATTTTCTTCATCACGGGTTCTATTCACATATGTGACGCGCAAAATAGAAAGGGACCTAAGGGTAAAAACCGGTTTTGTTCAGGAGAGCCATTTTTAAGATTTAAATACTGGTATCTTTGGTGTACCATCACTGAGCTTGTTGGTATTGGTCTCATTTGAAAGCGACACATCTGATGACGTCAAGAACGTGTTGGTCAACCCTGAAAACGCGCGTAGGTCGTCCCTACCTCTTGTTTTGTGTAGTTGGCTTTTACTGTTTTCTACCTAGCGCGCTGTTTTCATGAGTTTGATATCAATTTTGCTCGCGTTTTTTCGAATCCGATTTATTTTCTGAAATTATTAATTGTGAATGAATAAATACTCATATATAATTCTTTTAAATCATGAATATCACTCTGTTAGTACGAAAATTTTTTCACATAACCTTATTATCGCCGACTTCAATTTCATAAAACGCGCATATCTCTGGGAGGGAACACTTTTGGGGCATGGGATCGGTCTCATTCGATGCTCAGATGTTGTCCACATCAAAAAAAAGTAAAAATTGATTTTTTTTTTACCCTTAGGTCCCTTTCTCTATGCGCTGTCATATATGTGTTTATCGCTCATCTAAATGGGTAAGTGCTGCAGTGTCTCTTCTCCTAAAGCGAGTGTGGCTGCTATCTTAAAATATTTCGAGCTAGAGGGTTCGCCGCCTTTTTAAGCATTTTACTGCATATTTCGTTACTATAGTTTTTACTAATTGCACATTGAAATCCTTGTGAATATTTGAGTTATTAACATACCAAGGGGCAGCTGTGATTAATCGAAGAAGTTTATTATGGCGCCTTTGAATTTTTGGACATAGTTTCTTCCAATAAGCCAATGAATTTGGATGGTTTTAATTTTCATTTGAGTTAATTTTGCCTCTATATAGCTTTTCCACGTTAAACGGCGATTTAAATGTATACAGAGCACTGATTTGTGGCACAATTGTACCAAATTTGGTACAATCGAAACTTTATTGGTACACTGGTACAATTCATCCTTTTTTGGTACAATTTTATCAATTCTTTGAGGCGGATTTACTCACCTTTCTTTTCAATAATAAAATGTTTAATAACATATCGTCGTTCCGGAGTTATCTTGTCCTATATCACAAAATCGAAAAAAATGAGATAAGACCGTTTCCTGTGGTAAATTTAACAGATCTATCGATCTGCGCAATCCTCACGTCTCTATCTCTTATGGTTAATGAGATATTACGAAGCCATTTTGTTGTATATCCACTTTTACGAAAAATTTAATGCGTTATAATACCGTATGTAGCATAATTGTGGATATACGACAAAAAACGTATGAAAACTTTTAATTAAAAAAATCTTGCGTTATCTTGTTGTATGTGAACAAAGTATATTAGGCATGTTACAAAAAATAGACTATCTTATAAATATTTTCGGTTTTTTAACATTTTTCGTTTTATATGTAAAGATATTTTTCGGACGTAGTACACAACGGCTATTTATATTGATGGAATTATTGCTATATTGCCTAAATTCATTTTATTGCTAAGCAATTAAAGGGTGGCCCAACCATAATGCACAATGTAAATTGTAAATAAAACAAAAAGTTTTTAGCGAATTATCTGAATATTTTTTTATTATTATAGAAGGATCTGTGACAACTATGTGTGAGACAAATTATCGGCCAAATGCTCGTCGCGGCTTCGGTTGCATACCTTGTCCTATGGTCCATATTTTCAATGGCTCTGAGACATTATTGAGGTTCAATGTACTTAATGTGTCAAATTATCTGTCTTTAGCTCTTGAATTTCTTCTTTCTTTTTCTTGGCTTATTGACGTACACTTTTTATTTTTAATATTTCTAAAGAAAGAAGGCCAACGGTTTCAAATCATATGATCGTGACGGCCAATTAACATGGCCATTCTTTTGGAACTACTTATCGTTTAGGTCCATATCCTCCATTTCCATGGCAAAAATAAATCCATTATCAGCTCACGATTGCGAACACCATACCTCATTTTCGAAGAAGTAAGGCCCGATGATGCTGCCTGGCTATAAACCGCGCCAAGCATGGAAGCACAGGCGTTTTCACATTTCCTACAGAGCTGGTTTGCTAAATTTGGCGCACAATTATCCCGATTGTGGACACAGTTGATCGATTATGCTGACCAAAAAAATCAAGATGTGCACAAAATGTATTTTTTATTTGACCGCCAATTTTCGTAAAAGGCTTCAGCAATCTTAACGCGCTGCTCAATGCTGAACCTCTTCATGGTTGAATTTGGCACTGATACCAAGAAATGTCAAAATAAGTTGGACAAAAATTTGACGTTACGGTGTGACTCACAGTTACATCGTGCATTATGGTTAGACCACCCTTAAGTAATAATAAACTTAAAATTATTCATACATAAGGAAATTCGATAATATAAAATTTATAACTATACGTAAATATATTTGTCACTTGCATAAATTTTCGTTCTGAAAATTATTATAACGTAATTTTCAATATTGGTCAAACACGTGAATGTAGGTTTTTAATACCTTATTTTGACTTATATCACACAAACTAAAAAATATATCGCAAAAAGTGGCGTATACGGCAAAATTGAAAATTTTTTTCGGACGTGACAATGGCTATAACTTGAAAATTTTTTTCCATGACTTTGGATATTTTTACATAAATCGATAAAGAACTTCAAACACAATATCTGACAAAAATATTGGAAGACTTTTTTCACGTACATTTTTGTGTATAAAAATTTGAACCTTAAAATTCGATTTCCCAAAAAAAAATTTTTGTGATATACGGCAAGATAACTTCGGCACGACGATATATCTAGCATTGACCAAAAGTTGCATTATTGTTAATTTGTGTTCATGATTTAATACTAACATATTAAGTACATAGTATATTAGTATTTGTAGTCGTATCCCTGTAGGAAGCTTGGGATTAAGTGACTCCATATCGCCACTTTTGTCGATTGTTTGGGTGGCACTTTTAACGCTTTTGTCCGCCGTTGATAAAAAAAAGAGAAATAGAGAAATTTTGTATTCCCAAACCTGCTGCTGTGTGCTGCTGCTCAATATCACTTTCTGATTCGATTTAACGATGTGTTTCCTTTAAAATGTTGGTATTGACATAAAAGTTGTCTACAATAATTTTAAAGATAGCGACTATATCATGAAAAATGTTGTGCTGGTATTTCCAAAATTAATCATAGGTCCCATATAAGCGCCCTTCCTATAATCACTGAAGGGCAAAAAAATTTCAATAGATGAAGATATATAAATAATATTTAGCACAAATAACTTTCATTTAATGGGTCCCAAATAAGGTTCACTCTCGGCAATTTGTCTTTATATACCGTGGTGTAGAGTATCAAATGGTCGGGCTTGACTAACTGTTCTTTTTGACTTGTATTATTATTGAATAAGAAAGTGTTAGTAATTACTTTGTATGATTTTTTATTTTACAGCGAAACTTTGGTACAATTTATGTCAATTTGGTACAATATTGCCATTGTCAGATCCCAACAGTGATACAGAGACATTTTACATGCGAATTTTGAAGGTATTATTTGATTATTGATTTTAATAGGGGGGCATGATTCCCGACGCAAGGTGAATGTTATATGTACGCATTTTTGCTCATTGACATTTATCCTCCATTGTTTTAACCACAGTTCTAGTTGAAATATATGATCCTGTAAGTATCCAGATGCTTCTTGTCTGTTTTCGTGCACGCTTAGAAAAGCTGTATCATCCGCAAATGTTGTAGTTTGGGTGTAGTTGTTTGTTGCCATATCCGAGGTATATATTAAGTATAAAAGTGGGCCCAGGATTCTTCCCTGAGGGACTCCAGCGTCAATTGGCTGATAAGAGCTTAAATAATCACCTTCTTTAATAATAAACTTTCGACCGACTAAAAAGCTTTCTAACAGCTTGTGTGTGTTCACTGGTAAGTTTAGCTTCAATTTATGTAATATGCCTTTATGCCAGACTTCATCAAAAGCTTGAGAAACTTCGATGAAGAGGGCGGAACAATATTATTTCTTCAAATGCTTTTCTTATGGCGTTGCTTTAATGCAGATATGGATCCTGTTCAAATAGATGTCAGAGAGACAAGTTTTGTTGCTTAGGGTTTTTCGACCAATTAGTTTGGGTCTTAGGTCTCCGAATGCCGAGCAATGACAGAGAAGATGTTCCGTTGACTCTTTTGACTCTACTCGTCGCCGAAACTTTAGCATTTGTCAATATAAGGGTGCCCTAGCCTTTGGGCGTGTTTCATAATGTGCTAGTGGTCAGTTATAACCGCAATTAGGTTCCTGAGGTGCAGTATGGACAGCTTTAAATCCGGCCGAGTCCTTTTTTCAGCTTTGATAAGCAAGATTTTTCTGGTTTCCTCACAGTCAGTTTCATCAAACCACCTCAGACTGGCAATGAAATGAAATTTCTGTGCAATAATTTGCTTACTCATTGGGAACGAAACACTTGGATCATATTTCGAACTGCTAAGATTCAAGGTGGTTCCTGCATGCGCCAACGGGTCAGCCACACAGATTCCATGTATGTTCCTGTGTCCAGGGACATAAATTAATCTTGGACAATTTTCGTTGTGACAAACACACTCTCCAGGGATCTTATGGCCGCTTTACTATCGCTAGTAATGCCAGATATCTCACAGTGCCATTCAACCGTATAATAAAGTAATATTGTCATGAAATTTGGCGCACGTTGGTTTTATTTGGCTAGATTTATTTATAATTTATCACAGATCTCATAAGGTTTGCTTCCGAAAAATTACTTAAGTTTAAATTCTTGTTAGAGGATATCATAGATTCGGCACAGCCGAATATTTCGCTCTTCTATGTTTTGTCTTACTATCGGATTTTTGCAAGTGTTGAGGGATGCATTGTTCCGTGTAGCATTTCCATGCATAAATGAGTTTAATAGTTTAAAGCTTTTAATGGTTTTACTTTTTTCAAATATTAAGTTACCCGTTGACATTTTTGTAGTTCTCTTTTTTTCTTACATACATTTTTTTTTTATAGATTTTTCTTACTCCAAACAATTTTATTTTATCTGGCCATTTGTAGTAGTGAAATTCTTCAGAATTACATAAATTTTCCTCCATACAAATACGTGGGTATTTTTTAAATTACCTTCCCCCTTCACAATGCTGATGGACTATATTTGGTTACTAGCATTCGAAAACACTCACAGTTTAAGTGGCTATTTTGTTTATAAATATTTGTTGCTTAAAGGTTTTTTTTTGATTGAACAATTTTGCTGGGCCAGTTTGATGAACATTATTAAGTTTGCTGATTTAGCTAAAATGTTGAAATTGGCTAAAAGCATACTACGGTTGAATATTTATCGATGCCTTTTGTTGCCAAGAGCTCATGCAATAAGTGAGCAAGTGCCTGGTTAAAAGCAACAAATTTTAATTGAAAAATGAGTCATCAAAAATGTGTAACGAAAAAAAAGAAATATGGAAAAATGTGTTATGAATTAAATCCATTTGCAGATTGTTAAGTTTTCAAAATTTGTAGTGAAAAGTGGCAAATACAACAAATGTGATTTAGTACATTGAAAAAAAAACAGAGTTTGAGTAAATTATGGCTGTTAGAAAACATTTTTGATAAAACTGTTTGGAAGTAATAAAATTATAGCATGAGAAGCAATAAATAAAACTTATTTGTTTAAGGCTGTAAAAAAGTTCTCGCTTAGCTAAATGGTTCTGAGAATTATGCTTGGGCAATTTATGATGCCGACAGACAAATTTTATTTATTTCAAGGTTCCTGTGTGGCGGAGTTGCTCATCACATTGCATCTACGAAAGTGACGGCGACATTGACGATGCGGGGCATGCCTTCTTTCAGTGCGTTCGATGCCGAAGAGAGCGTGAGAGATGAAGGAGCAGGAAGAGAACTCGCAAAGTATGTCAAATGTCTGTAAGAAGGTACTAAGGGTGAAGAAAGCGGACCTGGATGGAACCTAAATAGCGGGCTTGAACGTTAGGCACCCCCTGGAAGTAGTGCAAAACCGGTCCCGAGGTAGTTTTAACTCCCTAATGCTATGTTTGGGTTTTTAAACGCGTTTAAGCAAAATGTTGATTTAGCTAATCAAAGCCGTTCACATTACATTTGAGATGATTAAGATGACAGATGATTAAGAAAAAACACACACACAAACACACAAAAAAACAACAAACAAATTTAAATTTCTTTAAAGTATTAAAAATGGATAAAAACACTTTTATAAAGTTATCAGAAGATTATTTTAATAATTTTAATGATGTAATTGTGAAAATTTATGAATTATTTAAGAAAAAAAAAAAAAAAAAAAACATTAAGCAGAAATATTGGCCGGTTGTACACGGTTGTTGGCGATTCTACATTTGAGGTATGTTCTGTGGATTCTATGTGGTTTATGAAGTGATTTGTTGTAATCATGTCAATTTGAAGTGATTAACAAATCACTTCAATGTATGGGTAATCATCTCGATTTTGAAGTGATTAGAGCTTAATCACGTTCGAGCTGCTTAAACGCGTTTAAGAACCCAAGTGTGAACATAGTATAAGGTAACCAGGATGGTTTTGAGTCGGTATATTCCGTCTGAGAAAGCCCGAAGAGCGATCGCTCTAGCTAATCAATTCACGCAGAGAAAAAACATGGTCGAAGTATGGTTAAAAAAACATATGGTCCTTGCAATGGAAAGAAACAAACAAACTTTTGTTGTTTTTAACAAAACTTTTTTCAAGATTGATAATATTTTGTTTCTATTTACCAACAAAGTGTTTACCTCCCTTGAAATTTCAAATATGATTGAATTTAACAATATAATGTTTTAATAAAATAAAGCTACAACTATACACTTATAAACATATTATGTTTATCTTAACCATATTATTATCACTGCAACCTTATTATGGTTAAATTAATCCATCCAAAAGTTATAACCTAATATGGTTGTCTCCAAACATCTTGTGGTTAATATTTAATACAAAATATATGTTTGAAATTATGACATTTTAAAACATTGTATGTTTAATTTTAAATTCTGGTCGTTTTCATTTAACAATAGTTGCTTGGTTTGTTTAAAATTCTCATTCACTTTATTTTAATTATTGATTAAAATACATAAATTTACGTAGAATAAACTAGTAGAACAGAAAAAATTGTAATGATGGTCTTCACCGGCTAGAATATGAATCAAAGGGGATTTTTTTTTTATAAAAGTGGAACATAACACCTATCAGGAATAAATAAAATTATAATTCGACACTTAACAAACAAATTGAAAAAATGAATGAAATAAATAACCATAATATGGTTAATATTGACCATATTATTGTTAATTCTGACCATAATATTGTTACTTTTGTCATAATTCTGGCAAATTTTGACCATAATTTGGCTAATTTTGAACATAATATGGTTAGTCTGACCATTATTATGGTTAATTTTGACCATATTTTAACCATACTATGGCCATATATAAACATAATATGGTAACCTGCAAACATAAACATTGTTAAAATCCAACCATTGTATGTTGCTCTTAGAATTTGGTTACCTGCAACCAAATTTTTTTTCTACACAGAGAAAACAGATTCGTGATCACAACCGAATTTGGCGCCAATCGAATTTCGTCGGTTGCATGTACTATCACACAATTCGGTTCCAATTACTGAAAATTTCGTTGCTTAGCATATTAGTTTTGATAGCAACATTTGAATTTTAGTACACTATCAGTCATAACAGCAGATTTTGTTAGTTGTTAGTATGATTATTAGAAACAAAATTGTGCTTATACCCGAATAAATGATAGCTGCAACTGAATTAACACATAATTGGTGTTCATAACAAGATATTCGATTGTCGTTATCAACATATTTTTTTTAACCGGTCAAATGTAGCCCATAAGGGGCAAGGACTTGTCCAATGAATGGAAAAAATGGCTTATTTTACAGTACGATGTCCTAGGGCAGCACCATATAACCCAGCTTGCATTACAAAGGAGAAGTCTTAAAACTACTCCATGGTATACATTTATATTACACCATTTATTGACGAAAGCAAATTATTGATTGCAATGACCAATATTCAGTATTGCCCTATATTAAATTCGGTTGTGATTCTAACCATTTGTACTAATTTTTAGAACTTAATTAAATTAGTTATCATAACTAATAAAAGAATTGAAGGAATCATATTTCAGTTGGAACATCATTTTTATAATCAAGAGAATTAAAAATCAGTTAGAACTATACATTTTTAATAGTTGCAATAAAAAATCATGTTACTTGATCAATATTTTATTACTGCAACCGTTTCCCAACCAATTTGTTTTCTGTGTGTACGTGTGCGTAAAAGCATTTTCTAAACGCTTCTCATCACATACAAAAAATTCCCTAAGCAGCATCAATAAATTTCTTAATACTAATTTGATATAAAAATTATTATATAATAATTAGCTAGTAATAAATAAAACAAAGTTAACATAGTATTTTTCGAACTAAGCCTTGCTTTCAATGTTGTTTTTATACCCTCCACCACAATTAGTTGTGAAGAGGGTATATTAAGTTTGTCATTCCGTGTGAAACTTTTTTATTATTCATCTCAGACTCTATAAAGTATATTTATTCTGGGTCCTTGAGTAATTTTAAGTCGATTTAGCCATGTCCGTCTGTCTGTCCGTCTGTTGAAAACACGCTCACTTTCGAAAAACTCAAAACAAATAAACAAACTTGGTGTCAAATTGCTTGTAGTTATCCTAAGCAGTTTGGGATTGAAATCCAGCAAAATCGGTTCAATAGGATCTGAGCTATGAATCAAAATGTGGAACCACCACCTAAATTGATAATTTGGTTACAAAAACTAACATAAATGGTGGAAAAATGCACAGAATGATATAAGATTTCGCAACAGTTCGTTTTATTTAACTGGAAATCACGCTGTAAAATTTCTTGAAGATCCGTCCATGATTTACCCTAGACCCCATATAAGCCCTACTCCCGGAAAACAGTATAGTAAGCCTAAAACCCTAACTAACAATGCTATCATAACAAATTTTGGCACGTCACTGTTAAATAGGACTAGAAATGAAACCATTAAGTTTCGTGAACATCGGTCCTTAATTTACCATAGGCCCCATATAAAACCTACTTCCAGAAAACAGTTTAGTACGCCTAAATCCGTAAAAAATAATGCTATCATAACAAAATTTGGTACATCAACATTTTTTAAAACTAGAAATAAGACTGTGAAATTTCGTGAAGATCGGTCCATAATTTACCATAGGCCCCATATAAACCTTACTCCCGGAAAACAGCTTAGTACGCCTAAAAACGTAATAAAGAATGCTATCATAACAAAATTTGGTACATCACAGTTTTATTGAACGAGAAATAAGACTTTAGAATTTTGTGAAGAACGGTCCTTCATTTACCATAGGCCCCATATAAACCTTACTCCCGGACACAGCTTAGTCAACCTAAATCCGTAAAAAATAATGCTATCATAACAAAATTTGGAACATATAAGTTTTACAGGACTAGAAATAAGACTGTGAAATTTCGTGAAGATCAGTTCATAATTTACCCTAGGCCCCATATAAACCTTACTCCCGGAAAACAGCTTAGTACGCCTAAAAACGAACGAGAAATAAGACTTTAAAATTTTGTAAAGAACGGTCCATCATTTACCATAGGCCCCATATAAACCTTACTCCCGGAAAACAGCTTAGTACGCATAAAAACGTAAAAAATAACGCTATCATAACAAAATTTGATACATCACAGTTTTATAGAACTAGAAATGACACTGTGAAATTTGGTGAAGATCGGTGCATAACTTACCATAGGCCTCATATAAAGCCCACTCTGGTAAAATAATTAAATACGCGGTAAAATTTCTTCCAGTTTAGCTTCATATGGCCAGAAAAAATGTTATGCAATTTTGTGATATACGGTCCATAATTGTCCTTAGATTCCATTTTAGCAGCCTTCTGAAATTGACTGCAAACGCTTAAACTAATTGCACCGCTGTATTGAAATTTATGTTTTTTAATACCAGAAATCGTTCTGCAGAATTTGGGATGATTGGTTCATACCTTACCATGGCTTTTATATAATTTATTCTCCTGAAAATCATTTAAGTTCACCTTAAACTGATATTCTACTCAAGCTTTTTAAAATTGATTCTGATTGTCAGTTAATAATTTTATATAGGTCTAAACCGCAACAAATTTTAATGCAGATGTCTGTTTTTACAAAGATTATAAAATTAAATAGACATCATACAGATATTACTCCTAAAACATTCGAAGTGTCGGTGGAGTGTATCAAAGATTCGGCACAGCCGAATATAGCACTCTAACTTGTTTTTTTTTTATTTTCCAAAAATTAATGCTTCTTTAATTACGCGGTAGTCTGCTTTCAATGGCTGTCAAAAACAAACAAAATGGTACAGTTTATTAAACCTTTAACAGAGGTAAACTGACAGAAGCCTGTTGACGGGATCAGTGCTGCCCTTGCAGTTAAAAGGCGGGAAATAAAAAAGTCACAAGGCTTTTAAACCACCCTCGTAACATGCCACTACATATTTGCACAATGCAATTCAAACGTTTTTTCTTTATTTAAAAATATTTCCTGTTTTCTTTTATTTCTAGGCTTAAACTAATTCTGTTTCCCTTTATTTTTATTTGTACTTTTTTTTTTCTTTTTTGCAGATTATAGCAGCATTAAGGCAATGCGTATATTAAATGCCGAACTTGCCGATACTCTGGGTAATCTCTTATCAAGGGTCTGTGCCAAATCTCTAAATCCACGACAAATTTATCCTCGTATCCACACAGCACAATTGCGCGACATTTTAAAAACGGATAGTGGAAAGCATTTGTGGGATTGTTTAGAACAACTCGATGGTAAGTGTTTTTTGTTGAAAATCTTATTTTATTTGTTAGAATGAATGTGAATGGGTCAAGTATCTTAAAGAATTTAATTTATATTTACTAACTGCTTAAATAGTTTTTTTAAGTTCTTTCAACTTTTTATCTTGTTCGTTCTTTTTATTTGCTTGAAAAGCTTTATTATAGATACTATTTTCTGTTTGGTGCTTTTTTGTGTGTTTTTTTACATCTTTTTTGTTTGTATATTTATTTTTTAACCTTTAAACAGAGAAGAGTTTGATGTGGGAACGGAGACAACTTTTTTAGTATAGTTGCAGTAAATTTTTAAATATTATGGTCCCTTCTTAATTTCTTCCGCAAGCCTTTTAACGATTTAATTAGTGCCTTTCATATCTATCACAATCATATAATCACTATTGTGTCTATTTTTATTTTGAAAATTAAACAGTTATTTTGCTGTTCTTATTATATTTTTTTTTGAACAAACATACAATAGCCAAACATAAGCCAAAATATGTGAATTTAGAAACTTCTTTATGCAATCAAAAGATAAATAAATCCACCCGTTCTGAAATCAATCCGAATCAGCGGAATCATTAGTAAGGTATGGATTTTTCTGAATCAAGTACAGATTCAAGTACGGATTATTCAAGTGTGATATACTGAACTTATCCGTATTTAATTCTTACTTGAAATAATCCGAAAATGAGGTTGAATTAAGTTAAACTAAGTTTGAATCAATCTTAAAATGCGCTTGATTTAAGAATAATAAAGTCGATTCAATTTCGAATACGCACTTGAAATAATCCGAAAGTGAAATTAGATTGATTCTAATCTAAAACAGTTACTACGGAGAACCAGAGGCAGAAGGAGAATATTATTATGATTGATTTACTCACCGGTTTTACACCTTACAGAATTTCAATTATAAAACACCAGCATTATGCCTGACGTGGTTTCTACTTAAAAAAATTTGATGTACATATTTAACTAAATATAAACTAAATGGGAACTTTTGCTTTTTTATTTTACTTTTTAAACATGAAAATAATGTTTGTTTTTCTTCTTGCTCTGTTGTTGTGGTTGTTGTTTCTACACAGAACAAGCAAATCGTTTTTTACCTTCTAGTGTGGTCACCACTGTGGTGTTGTTGTAGTTTCTACAACAAACTTTGACATATACAAGCGTATGCAAGCGTAAAGAATGCAATGCTGAGAGATAAGAGTAATAAATTATATGAGATTAACACCTCAGCAAAAACTTACATTGCAAAGTAATGAGTTAAAAAGCTAATATAACGACTCTTCACTACTTATACATTGACATTTTAACTCATTATTTTAACACGGTGATGTCATTGGAGGCAAGTACTTACCACCCTCGCTTACAAATAGGGAGTTAAATAAGTCATTACCACATTCGCTTACAAATAGGGACTTAAATAAGTTATTACTCCGATGTCACCAAAATTACAACTAACATGTCATGACTTTAAAAAATTTTTTTTTTTATTATTTTTTTTAAATAATTTTTTTTCTATTTTTTCTTATTTTATTTTACTTTACTTTATGTTTTTTTCTTCTATTTTTTCTTATTTTATTTTACTTTGTTTTATTTTTTATTTTTTTTTCTGGCTCTGGCGGGATTCGATCGCGCAACCTCGGTGCTGATAGACTAGCTCACTACCAGCTAGTCTACCGGGGCAGTGTAGCTTTTGTATAAAAAAACGATGTTTTTTACTCAATTAAGAGCGTAAATATGAGATTAAATTATTGGAGGCAACTACTTACCACCCTCTCTTACAAATAGGGAGTTAAATAAGTCATTACCACATTCGCTTACAAATAGGGAGTTAAATAAGTCATAACCACATTCGCTTACAAATAGGGACTTAAATAACTTATTACTCCGATGTCACCAAAATTACAACAACATGTCATGACTATAAAATTTCAGTACAGCATAATTTTTCATATTCAAATTGATTACAAATTGTTTTTTATTTATAATAAAAAAAAAAAAAACAAATTGTAAGAAAAAATATTTTAAATCAATTTGTATTAGATTTGAAAAAACTTAAACCGTAGATGCATTTTATTACGAATGAATTATAAATTTCGTTAATCGACTCATACACAAGTACTTAGGTATCAGATTATATGTCAGCCATTACCAAAATACTTCTATGTAATGCAGATGGTATGAAGTAGTCATTGAAAAGTAAGTTGTTCAGTAATGGCAAGTCATTACCAAGTTTTTGCTGGGACGTTCACTTTGTAATTTTACTCTCAGAGTGGCACTAAAAACGAAAAGCTCAATCTTTTTACTTATTTGAAGAATTTTCGGGAGTGGTTTTTGAAAGTAATCCCATTTAGGATTGTTAAAAGTACGTGTTAGTGTTATTCGTACTTAAAATTTTAAGTTCGACTCGTGCTAAAAGTAAATATAACAAGTTAGAGTGCTATATTCGGCTGTGCCGAATCTTTGATACCCTCCACCGACACTTCGAATGTTTTAGGACTAATATCGGTATGATGTCTATTTATTATTATAATCTTTGTAAAAACAGACATCTGCATTAAAATTTGTTGCGGTTTAGACCTATATAAAATTATTGACCGACAATCAGAATCAATTTTAAAAAGCTTAAGTAGAATATCAGTTTTAGCTGAACTTAAATGATTTTCAGGAGAATAAATTATATAAAAGCCATGGTAAGCTATGAACCAATCATCCCAAATTCTGCAGAACGATTTCTGGTATTAAAAAACATAAATTTCAATTGCAATTAGTTTAAGCGTTTGCAATGAAGCTAAACTGGAAGAAAGTTTACCGCGTATTTAATTATTTTACCAGAGTGGGCTTTAAATGGGGCCTATGGTTAGTTATGCACCGATCTTCACCAAATTTCATATTGTCATTTCTAGTTCTATAAAACTGTGATGTACCAAATTTTGTTGTGATAGCATTATTTTTACGTTTTTAGGCGTACTAAGCTGTTTTCCGGGAGTAAGGTTTATATGGGGCCTAGGGTATGTTATGAACTGATCTTCAAGAAATTTCACGGTCTTATTTCTAATGCTATAAAACTTTTATGTTCCAAATTTTGTTATGATAGCATTATTGTTTACGGTTTTAGGCGTACTTAACTGTTTTCCGGAAGTAGTTTTTATATGGGGCCTAGGGTAAATTATGGACCGATCTTCACGAAATTATATAGTTTTACTTCTTGTCCTATAAAACTTTGATGAACCAAATTTTGTTATGATAGCGTTCTTTTTTACGGTTTTAGGCGTACTTAACTGTTTTCCGGAAGTAGGGTTTATATGGGGCCTAGGGTAAAGTATGGACCGATCTTCACGAAATTGCACAGTCTTTTTCCTAGTTCTATAAAACTTTGATGTACCGCATTTTGTTATGATAACATTATTTTTTACGGTTTCATGCGTACTAAACTGTTTTCCGGAAGTAAGGTTTATATGGGGCCTACACTGAAAGAATTTTCTTCGCAATACTAACGAATTTTGACATTAATCCCATGAAAAATTGCATTATAAAGGAACCTATGCAGCGCTTCGTTGGATCAATGAAACCTGTTTCATTAAAAGGACTTAATGAAACATTACATCAGATCCATGAATATTATTCATTGGATTAATACTTTCAATAAAGTAAAATTTTTTTATTTTTTTTATTTTTTTTAATTACTTTTTTTTCTTTTTTCTTATTTTATTTTACTTTATTTTATTTTTTATTTTTTTTCTGTCTCTGGTGGGATTCGAACATGCAACCTCGGTGCTGATAGACTAGCTCACTACCAGCTAGTCTACAGGGGCAGTGTAGTTTTTGTATGAAAAAACTATGTTTTGTTCTCAATTAAGAGCGTAAATATGAGATTAAATTGTCCATAATAACAATAACAACGTTGATTGAAAGTGGATTGAAAGTTTTTGTTTCATTACTATAATGACATTTTTATTGTCATAATGAAAATTTAAATTTATGAAGGCAATTATTGAAATATGTTGCTTTTATAAAAAAATTTTTTGATTTCATAAATTTAATGGCATACATGTAACATTAGATGTATGAAGTTATTAAATCTTACATTTTTTAAATAACAATTAAACATTTTTTTAAGGAAACTATAATTTTGTTTTAATTTATGAATATAGTTATGTTTGTTTATTGATTTTTTGTGTTCCCAATTAAAATTTTTTGTTTTACTTAGACAAACTTAAGTTTTCATATATCCAATGAAAATTTTTAACGTAATTACGAAATCTAATGAAGCGATTTTAACGAAAATACTTCATCAAACCTATGAAATTCCATTTAGACAATGAAAATTTTCATTTACCCAAGGAAAACTTTTTTATGAAAATGATTCATTAAATATATGAAGCATTTTTCTTTCAGTGTAGGGTAAATTATGGACCGATCTTCATAAAATTTTACAGCGTAATTTCCAGTTGAATAAGACGAATTCTTGCAAAATCTTATGTCATTCTGTGCACCATTTATGTTAGTTTTTGTAACAAAATTATCAATTTTTGTTAAGTGGTGGTTCCACATTTTGATTCATGGCTCCGAGCCTACTGAACCGATTTTGCTGAATTTTAATCCCAAACTGCTTAGGATAACTACAAGCAATTAGACACCAAGTTTATTTAGGTCTTTTGAGTTTTTCGAAAGTGAGCGTGTTTTCAAGAGACGGACAGACGGACATGGCTAAATCGACTTAGAATTACTCAAGGACCCAGAATAAATATACTTTATGGGGTCTGAGATGAATAATAAAAAAGTTTCACACGGAATGACAAACTTAATATACCCTCTTCACAACTAATTGTGGTGGAGGGTATAAAAAACTTAATTTATCCCGAGTGTTTTTCATTCTGTGTATGTATATGAAAGTGCATTCATTATTGATTCTGTTGATGGCTTGATTTACTATCATTTATATACAAAATCACTATAGGGGATTCTTTTTGCTCCAAAGTTATCAAGTTGGTTTAGGCGTTTTACAAAATTAAATTTCAGTTTGGTAATAAAATTCCACGTTTTACTCTTTTTAGCCCTGTTTGTTCTATTATAAAATTGTTTGCCTTAAATAATAACACAAATGTATGGCTGTCTGATAAATGTAGGGTTTGCTGTTCGGTTTTAACCTAAATCGAAACCGCAATTTTAAATGCCTAAAAACCGAAACCGAAAACCGACAAAAAGTCCTCGGTTTTAGCTTTTACTTTAACAATATATTTATGATAAAAGAAATGGCAAATTATACATAATACTCGAACTTCATATGCAAAAACTTTATACATTTTATCATGTTTTTGTAAAAAACATTAATTGAGGAATACAAAAAGTTTCGTTCTAATATAGGGTGCGTTCGTAAATGCATCACTTCGCTGCATCAGAAAAGCAAACTTTTTATAAAGCCGATAAAAAATAATTATAATTTTTTTTTATTGTATTTCTATTATTTTTGTGGAGTATTTCACAATTATTTGGTCCACATTTACTTCACTGATAAATATATAACGATTTGAAATCACTGATGCAGCGCAGTAATGCATTTAGATTTAGATTTTTATTGAATTCATATAGTAATCCCGGAAGCCTAAAAGGCCAAATGGATTACATAGTATTACATTACTTAAAACTAGAACTAGTTGCGCGAAACATGTATATTACAGGAATTAGGAAAGAAAAAAAAAAAAAATAGACATACATAAAATAAGGTCCAGATGACCAGTGATCAAAGACGAGAAAGGAAAAAAAAAAAAAATAAAATATGTTCTACATGTTCTCCTTAAAGAGTGTCTGAAAATTTTGAACACTAAGCAAAAAATTGCGCGCATTGTATGGGATAACACTGTTCCACAGTCTGGATATTCTCACAACAAACGACTTCTCCATATACATTGTACTGATTCTAGGACATATAATAGCTGAAGTACGAGAGGAGTGTGAGAAAGTGAAAAGATTTTGCAAGTACTGCGGGCATCCATATTTTTCTATTTTATAAAATAAACTAATAAGCCGGTAATTTACGAAATCGTTGAAATACATTCCTAGAAACTCCTTCGTCTCAACTGAAACATGAGCTCTCCAATCCAGTCTATATACAAAACGTATTACCCTATTAAAACACTTCCTCAGCTTATCAATATTCGTTATTGTCGTGGCAGTGTAAACCTCCATGCCATATATAAAAATTGGCATAATCAAAGATTTAGCTATTAGCCTCCTAATATGTAGAGGTAAAAAATATCCAAGAGTATTAACCCTTCTAAGTGTTAAATTGACCCTAGACACAATACTACATATATGCCTTTCAAAAGTTATCCTTTCATCCAAATAGAAGCCTAGGGATTTGTAGCTAGACACATACTCAATGTCCCTGCCGCACACATTTAATTTCGGCAATGACATAACACAATTGCCAAACCTCATTGCATACGTTTTTATTGGGTTAAGTTTTAATTTATTCCGATCAGCCCATTGAGTGACTTTGCACAAGTCATTATTAAATAAGTTTACAAATTCAGACATAGAAGTCCTACCATCAAAACAACAATACAGTTGTACATCATCCGCATAATTTTGTGCAGCGCAGAATGACAGTGTTTCATAAAGGTCATTGATAAACATTATAAATAGTAAAGGAGCCATAATAGATCCTTGAGGAACTCCACAGTAGATTCGAGCACATTCAGACATGTTGTCCTTTACTTTTACATATTGGTACCTATTATATAAAAACGAGGAAATCAATCTGCAAGCTCCCGACGAGAACTTATATTGACGATGCAATTTTTGTAAAAGCAATGCGTGGTTGATAGAATCAAATGCTTTACAGAAATCTAAAAAGACAACTACCACACCAAAACCAATGTCCAAATTCCTCCTAATTTTTTCCGTTAGATCCAGTACTAAAGTAGTTGTGCTATGGCCTGCTCGAAACCCAGATTGACGAGCAGATATCATATTATTTTGACCTATATAGGCCCCGATGCGTTTATTCATTATAATCTCCATTATCTTACTACAAATCGGGAGTATGCTAATTGGTCTGAAATCGGCAGTACTAACAGGATTTTTCTTTTTAGCTATCGGAACAATTCTAGCAAACTTCCAGTTATCTGGGTACACATTAGTCATAAGAATAGTATTGTAGATATGCGACAGAGGCCTTAAAACAAACGGTAAAACTAGACGTAAGAATTTAATGCATAATCCATCAGGCCCAATTGCCCTGGACTTGACGCACTCACCCATACTTAATAATTATATATAAAAAAAAACTGGAAAAAAGTAAAAAAAAAGCCTGGCCAGGCCCCGGGATACACTTAAGGGTTAATAAAAGTACATGCCTCAATTGAAAAAATAAAAAAATTGTATTACATACAAAAAGATATATTTGTTTATGTATCAAATTTAACTTTGATATTTTCAAAACCGAACCGAAACCCACCGGTTTTAATCATTTTAAAACCGAAACCGCGGTTTCAAATTTTTACGTTTTTTAGCAAACCCTAGACTAATGTGAGGTGGAACGTTTAAACGAAGTTTAAAAAGGGGTTTTTGTCAAACTTTGTTGACATTTATGTTCAGTAATGCTTTGCAAGTCATCGTTCAATCGTTTAACGCTAGAACAACGCCTACAAATTGTAGAAATTTACTTAAAAAAAAAAAAAAAATAAATATGTTTGCAAAGTTCATAGAGCACTTCTTCCGAAGTTCATTGAGGTAATTTCTAGTTAAATTGTTACGTAAGTAAGTAAAATGTCCGTACTTGGATCAAAGACAATAAGCCTTTGTATTACTTTTTATGGGGCTATGTTAAGTCATTGGTTTTTACCTATAAACCAGCAACACTTGAATCATTGGAAGCCAGTAGTTAAGCCACCATGACGCCATACGGCCAGATTTATTGGAGAAAGTAGCTAAAAATTGGATTGGATCATGTAAATAGTAAGAGCAACGGACATATGCCGGAAATAGTATTTGAAAAATAAAAATCACGAAATTATCTACTAAATTATAATGTAAAAATTTCGTTCCAACAGTATATTCTGCCTTGTATTATAATATAAAGTTCTCGTGAGGTTAAAAAACACCATATAGTTGAAATTTATAGACCAACACCTTCATGTTTTATATGATACTAGCTGACCCGGTCTACGTTGCTGGCCCTAAGTAAACATTAGTTTTGTATTACCACACGATTTAAATTGAGCATTTAACGAAATTTACGGCCTTTAAAATAAAAATCCATGAAATACCTATCATAAATTTTTTTTAAAAAATAACTTACATATGGTGTGGATATGGGCTCAATCAAAAAAGAATAAGTTGGACCATGGCGATAATTTTAAAGAAAAAATCGTCCAAATCGGTCAAGCCGTTCTCAAATCATGCTCTTAATAGAAAAAGTGGGCGTAAAAGTAGGCGTGGTAATTTTTTCTTTCGATGAAAACGTAAAATAAATTAATACGAACAGTTAAAAGAAAAATTAGTCAAATCGATGGAGCAGTTTTTTGATTTTAGGTAAATCGAAAAAAGTGGGCGTAAAAGTGGGCAGGGCAAAATTTTCTTTCCGTAAAAACCTAAGTTAAACCATGGCGATCATTTTGAAGAAAAAATCGTCCAAATCGGTCAAGTCGTTCTCCAGTTATGCGCTTAATAGAAAAAGTGGGCGTAAAAGTAGGCGTGGTAAATTTTTCTATCGATGAAAACTTAAAATGGATTAATACGAACATTTGAAAGATAAATTAGTCAAATCAAAATCGTGTAAATCGGTCAAGTCGTTCTCCAGTTATGCGCTTAATAGAAAAAGTGGGCGTAAAAGTAGGCGTGGTAAATTTTTCTATCGATGAAAACTTTAAATGGATTAATACGAACATTTGAAAGATAAATTAGTCAAATCGATGGAGCAGTTTTTTGATTTTAGGTAAATCGAAAAAAGTGGGCGTAAAAGTGGGCGGGGCAAAATTTTCTTTCCGTAAAACCCTAAGGTGGACCATGGCGATCATTTTAAAGAAAAAATCGTCCAAATCGGTCAAGCCGTTCTCAATTTATGCGCTTAATAGAAAAAGTGGGCGTAAAAGTAGGCGTAGTAAATTTTTCTATCGATGAAAACTTAAAATGGATTAATACGAAGATTTTAAAGAAAAATTAGTCAACTCGATGGAGCCGTTTTCTGATTTTAGGTAAATCGAAAAAAGTGGGCGTAAAAGTGGGCGGGGCAAAAGTATCCTATGTCCGTCTCCTGGCTCTAAGCTACCTCCCTACCAATTTTCAGCCAAATCTGTTCTGCCGTTCTTGAGTTATAAGTGGTGTAACTAACACGACTTTCTTTTATATATGTATATAGATTACTTGAAAATTCTCTTTAACGCATAGCTCTGTAATTGTTAGGTACTTTGAATACTTTTACAGTTTTATTTGTATAATATTTTTAGCTTTTCTAAGATCTTTGGAAAAATGTTTCTTGATGATCTGGTCTAAGCAACCAGTAAAATGCGCATAGAAACTAGCTTTTCCTCAACAATAAATTTCAGTGTATTTATCAAATATGAAAAATTGGGAATTTAGCACGTCATAGAGAAATCTTATTTAATAAATTTTGCAATCCCGAAAATAACTTTGATGGGCAATTGGTTAATTTGGTACTTTTTTAATATTAATATTACAAAAAATATATAAAAAAAGTTCAACTATCCAGTGTAAAAAAGGGTCATTTCTTTTTAGCACAAAGGTGTACCGATTAAATTTGAATTTACAAATAGTTTGTCTTCTTGTGCTTGGTACTTTTTCAAAATTTTGGTCTAACAATGCTCAAAAAGTGTACAGGTGTACAGTAGAATCCAAGCGGTTTTTTTTTCGTTTTAGGTTATGTTTTTTTTTGTTAGAACTAATAAGTTGTGGAAAATTCCTCTGAAAGTAATAACATTACTAATTTTATGTAAATTTTATTTTTAATCGCTATTATTATTTATTTTCATTACCATAACTTATAATATTTTTCTGTACATTTTTCTTTTTATTATTGTAAATAATTTTCTTTTTCTGCTGTAAATATGCTTTGTATAAAAACATAAATTAACATTATAGAAATGTTGGAAAAAATCTTTAACTTAAGTATGCTTTGATATTGTGTAAATAAGCGTTGTGTAAAAAAATCTGCTTTATGTTATTTGTACTTTAGCCTGTAATAAGATTAAATGAAAACAAAATAAATGTAAAAGTAAAAAAAAAAACTTAAACTTAATATAATAAAACAATTTATAATGAATGTTACACAATGTTAGTAGTTAGTCTGCTTTTGGCACTAATATTACTACTTCTTGCACTACCACTACTACTACTACTGCTACAATCACCACTACAGTTAAGCTGCTTAAGCAGCAATAAATATCCTTTTTGCGATAATTGCATAAACCACTAACTACCGACTATCACCACTGGAACAGCAACATTATTGTTTTGTTATTAACATTTTTATTTTGTTATTTTTTCGTTGTTGTCTATTTTTGTTGTTGTTGCATGCATCCAGCCAACGAAATACGTTTTTTTTTTGCTCAACTTTCACTACAAACATCAATCACCATTCATCTATCCTTTTGCCATTATTCGTCATTATCATGATAATCACAAGCAGCTTGAATGTATTGCAGCACCTACTGCTTCAAGTGGCAGTGAAATTGAAATGATGCACAGTGGGACAACATGTATGAACATTTTCCCAGCAGATGTTTTAACGCAGTTCGAAGAATGAAATACTAATTCCATTTCGAAATATAAATAAATTAAAGTGTGTTTTATTTAAATTTAAAGCGATTTTCGATAGCAGCCTTTATCTGGGGTATTTTTTATGGGAGCCATTCGATATTTCGCCTTCTAGGCAACATCTCTGTGGATTAATAAGGGAAGAGAATCATATAAACACATTTTTACAACTTGTAGGCTTGAATTACTAGGAAAGCGCTTTATTTACGTTCTGGACTCTCTCAAGTATGCGTCACTTTTGTGAATAGTTCCTTAAAGAACTATTCTGCCTTGTAGACAGCATTTCTGTTTGAATCAATAATGTAAAGAAGTTTACAGCCTTCTTGACGACTTTCCTGACCTGCTGGATTGTTGTCTTGGATAACCAGGAAAGCGCTTTATTCACGATTAACACAATCTTAAGTATACATCATTTTCGAGAATAGTTCATCAAAGAAAATCAGGCAAAACTTGTCGCGTAGTTTTAATAATTCAATTCATTTACGATAGAAGCCTTTGTTTAGGGTATCTTTTATTGGAGCCATTCTGTATATCACCTTCTAGGCACAACCTCCGGGTACCTTGACATTGATGTCTGAACGTATAGGTATTTCTTAAAACGAAACTTTAGAGGGTTAAAATGTGCTACAAATATATTATACATCAAATTTCACTAGGGGTCTTCTAAGAACAAAAGTTCGCGGAATGTATGTTAAACGATGACCCGAATTTTGTTGCAATGATAAGTTTGAATTATCTGCTTGAGTTGTTCGTGTTTGAGTCTCTGGCTTGAAGTATTTAAGCCTCTACTAGAGCTAAGTAGACTTATGAACCATGTTCCTTTTTTGTTGCTAAGAAAATCAGTTGTATAAAATGGGCTACACCGATAGATAACCAGAAATTGTTTGATTCCTGCAAAATATAAATATGTACATAAATTAAGGATCTTCGCAATTTTAAATTGTTACAACCTGAATGACAAATTTTGTGTAGCTTTAATATTGTTGGAGTTGTTTACAAATGTGACAAGTGTTTTGTGTTGTTAAAGGTAAAAACTGGATCAAGGACAAGTCTTGTAAACTCTAGGAGATAGTCCATTTGTAAAACTTGTTTAGTAGAAAACTTGTATAGACGTTAAAAGAAAAATCAAGTCAAAGCGGTGCTAATTAAGCCAAAGCGGCGCCAAATGATGGCGGCAGGACTGCAGGACTGATCTGATTATAAGAGTGCTAAACACCTACAAATGTTAACAGAAAACGTAAAGGGAAACATTTTCGTCCCCACTAGCAGGACATAAAACAATGTATTAGAATAAGATTTGATCAAAAATCAAATATTTAATATATGAAGATTCAATTAATAAATAATGCGAAAAAAGTACGGACTATACACATAAGTGCCAATTACTTTACTGTAGCCATATTCAATCCCAGATCCGTACTTGAAGTAATCTAAAAACGGGATTGACTTTAGTAAAAGTGTGATATAACTAATCTCAAACTGTGCTTGATTCAAGAATTTCTTGGCTTAATCCCGAATTCGTACTTGAAATAATCCGAAAATCAGATTGATTCGAAACACTTACCCAGGGAACCAGAAAGAGATTATAAGAAAGAGCTATAGGAAAGTTAAAAAAAAAACACATAAAATTCAGAAACATGCATGAAATCTTTATTTGAATCGATAGTACGGTCCATATAATTTAATGTTTGAAGATTATTTCATGCAAATGTTGACCGTGACTGCGCCTCAAATGGTCCATCCGCTTAGTCCAATTTTGGCATACTCTTTCCAAATTTCGGCCGGTATCTCATGAATAAATGCTTCAATGTTGTCTTCCTATGCGTTAATTGAAGCGGGCATGTGTGTATAGACATGAACTTTATTATAGCCCCACAAAAAATAGTCTAATGGCGTTAAATCGCACGATCTAGGCGGCCAATTGACCGGTCCCGAACGTGAAATAAAATGCTCACCGAAAACGCCTCTCAATAAGTCCATTGTTAGGCGTGCTGTGTGGCATGTGGCACCGTCTTGTTGAAACCACATGTCATGCAAGTCAAGCTCTTGCATTTTAGGCAATTTGGGTAGCGCTCACCATTCAGAGTTACGTTACGATTCGCATCATCTTTGAAGAAGTACGGTCCAATGATGCCATCAGCCCATAAACCGCACCAAACTGTGACTTTTTCTGGATGCATTGGTAGCTCTTGCAATGCTTCTGGCTGATCTTCACTCCAAAATCGACAATTCTGCTTATTAACATACCAAATATCCGCTTCAGTGGGTCGATTAAACTGACCATAAAATGGAAGAAGCGCGTGATGAACTTTCCTAACAGAGCACGCATTTTATAATAAAATTCATTAATATGCAAGCGTAGTTCGTTTGTAAGACGATTCATGGTTAAATTATAGACTAAACTGAAGATGTTTGACAGTGAAACAAAACACGAAACGTGCGTCAGCTGTTTAAACCAGTGTTGCCAAAAAGATAATAGCTAAAAAATCACCCGATATTTCGTCTTTCACTTTTAGTGTATTCCCCTTTGTTTACAGAAGTACCCTCAATTATAAGACACCAGCAGAATGGTCCGATATGATAGTTTTCGTCATTATTCGACTTTAAAAACTTTATGTATTTACGGTCCATTTTAACAAGTTCAGTTAAAATTAACTATTAGTTGGAACATCAAAAACAAATTGTAAAAAAATAGATTTTAATAAATCGAATTTGGGAATTTTTCCTTCTTTTTAAAAATAATTTTATTTTTTTTTTTAACATGAAAATAATGTATTTATTTCGTCTTGTAGAGTTGTTGTTGTTTCTACAGCAAAATGAGACTAAAAAGTTCTTTGGAAATAAAACGCTCACTTTGTAAATTTATTCTCAGAGTAGCACGATAACAGATGTTTGTACTTGGTTCAAGCTATTTTTTACTTGATTTAAGAATTGGTTTTCGAGAATTATCCCATTTTTGGGTTATTTGAAGTACTTTTTAGTGTTGTTCGTACTTAAATTTTAAAGTGGAAAAAATTTAGTAGGATTTTTTTCTTTCTGTGCATGATCTTTATTAATCTTTCCAACCTTGTGGGGACTCTCTGCTCTTATATACTTATCCTTATATCAATTAAACTAAAATCGGACTGTATATGCGAAAACTTTAGATTTATTAATTTTTTTTTTTTTTTTTTTAAATCAACCCACTGTGTAACGTTGAAGTATTTGGCAATATTTTATAATCATTCTTTTAGTTGCTGCTTTATTCATCTTTTCATTTTCAAAATAATGCAATCTCCGTTTATTTTAGCCTCTCACTGCTTGTAAATCTTAATAATAATTAAGGAAATTCCTTTGCATAACATCTCACATAGACACACACAAATTGCTTTCACTAGCAGCTGCTAAAATGTTGCTTGGAAAGATGAAATGAGAGGAAGAGAAAGTTTAAATGTTTTCTAATCTATTAACTAACTAAAACAATTTGCCTTTTTTTATATACTCTTTTATATATGTATATGGCCCTTTCTCTGTGCTCGTCCGGCCAACACCCACCGCAACTTAACCAACATTTATCTTTCAATATTATGGGTGCAATTAAATGGTACCGACCACTTTGCAACTCCTCCCTATCAACAATTTTCTGCATACAGCCAAGTGCACTCAACACTATAATGATGGAAAATTTAATATGGTTGCGGATTGTGTTATGACTACGTTACATGCGGCAAATAGTTTCTTTGAAACCTCACGTCCATGGGAATTGAAATTGAAAACTATTACAGGGAGTGCGAATAGAATTAAAATACCCATTCCACAGTGCGATGAAAATGACTTGAGGCTTGAAACTATTATGGCCATGACAATGGACACTTTACGTCTGTGTGGCATTGTTTTGCAGCCCCTACTGCCGCAAATCGCCACCAGGCTGTTGGATAAATTGGGGGTACCTTGGGAACAGCGTTTATGGAAGAACTTGAAGGACCATTTTGGTTTGGTGGCCAACAATGTAAGAGAGCCTCTCATGGAAGGTTCTATATCACGTGCCGATGCAATACTCTTCAAACGTATTAATCCACCAGACGATGACGATGATCAAAAACAAAAACAACTGCAACTGCAGAAAACTAAACAAAAAGTGAAGAATGGCCAAGGAAAGAAAACGAATGTGATGAAAGATGCCGAGGACAAAAAAGTAGCTCAATAGTGCCACTAGAAAAAAGCGATTGCAATAAATTTTCCTGCTCCTGCTCCTGATATTCATGATGACAGTTGCGTGTTTAGGTTTGTGTTTGATTAACTACAATCAGATGCTTGACTTCGCTGCTGGTGTTCCTTATTGGTTAAATGTTTTTTACAATTTGTTTCTTCTTTTAACTGGCACGTAATGAAAAATTGTTTCTTATTTATATTATTTAACTTTATTTAAGTTTTCCTTTCTTTTATTTTTTTGTCCTCCCGTTGCATTTGTTTTAAAATAAATATTTATTATATTGTTAAATAAAAAATCCAAACAGCAAGAAATATAAATATAAAAGTGCGTGTTTCCGTTTACCGCACGTAACTCTAATAAAATTTAATTTTATTTTGAACCAACAATGTTTTATTTATTTAGAGAGTAGAAAAAAGAAATAAAAAATTACGGTAAGTTACAGGTTTGGACATAATAGAAATAATAGAAACACTAGGATGAAACGTCAATAACGTTTGGTGAGGTATGCACTGTATAGGGTGCGGCATAAAGTTCCAGAGTATCCGCCAAGTATCCAAACAATTTGGTGATATTCCAGGAAATGAAACGTCGAGTACTTTCTCCCAGATATGCAGCTTGGGGGATAAAGCGCCAAATACCTACCAAGTTTCGAAACACCTTTAAGATGTTCCAAAGCAAAAAAAAAAAAAATAGAATTTAAACAAAAGAAATCATTTTTTCAGAAATTAAAGCACTTTCCTTTTGTTTATTTGCAAAAAACGTTACAAAAAGCTACCCAATAAAAAATGGAGCTTCCAACGAAGCAGGTTTGTAAGGGAGAAACATAAACGTTTCGCTTGCCGAGTTCCCACTTTGATGCAATACATTTTTGACACATGAAGCGCATTATTCATCGCATATAAAAATTGTTATATGTAACGATCAGCCTTACACACTGAATGTTTTGATACAGTTATATTTTAGTTTTCTCCCTTACAAGCCTGCTTCGTAGTAAGGAAATGCCGTAGCACTTGAAATGTTATTTTTTTTTATAAAAGTTGTTGAGAGTTCTTTCACTTCCTTTACTGCATTTCTGTATGTCTTATTGCGTAGCGCATGATTGTGCGCTTATTTTGTTAAATGTACCATTAGTGCTTCGCAAAATGATAAACTTTTTTATTGGGTATTTCTTTATTACCAAAAATAAGATTTCAAGGCAATATTAATATTATTATTATTTTTAATTTTACACAATTTAATTTCAAAACAATTTAAGCAAAAAACCCGATTCAGTATACACTCAAAATAAAAATCCATCCTTCCGTTTTTAAATGAATCCGAAGCGGTGTCAATAGTGCGGTAAGTACGGATTTTCTGGAATCAGTACAGACAATTGATGCAAAATATCTTAGCTCTTTTGTTAAATACAACAACAAAATACACAGAGCTTCCGCTAGATTTCATTTAAGTGCAACGATATTTTGCATTTCCTCTTTTGCATCCCTAATATGGAACCCGCAAATAATAAATTTGTGACATTAGCAGTGCATGAGCCACAGTCTTTCTAACATGTTTTTGAAAAAAAAAAGAAAAAAAAAAAAATAATTTTTCTTCTCAAAATTTCTAAATTTTTTGTTTTTTAAAAATTCATAAAAAAATGCAGACGACAAATTTAAGAATTTTATAAAACCGCCATATTTGTATGGTTGCAATTCCTTAATTTAGCCGGTACAGCGCGTAGCGTTCTCTTAGTTAGGTCGAATGTATGACCAACCCCACTTAATTTTTCATCTCAATCATTAATTTCTAACATACCCACCCCTATCTCCATTCCTTAAGATGGCTCTTATACAAAATGTTCAATGCAGACTAGATATTTATTGAAGAAAAAGTCCCATAAATGCCCAGGAGTCGCCCCTAGGGTAATAATATGTATGACCGACCGCAATTAGTTTTTTGCCCTAACATTTTCTCAAAACATACGTGCCCTTTGTCTGCCCTTTTTTAGTTTTTTCAAAAAGCTAAAGCGTTATTGAATGTATTAAGCGACACTTTTTTCGAAAATGACTTTTTGATGTGGAACTATGCTAGAAGTAAAGCGCCACATTTTGTCCTGGGTTTCGCTGCCCTATCATGGATGCAAAGGAAACTAGAGTTAAAATAAAATTGTATCAACCGTCAAGTTTCCTCACTGGAATAATGTTGCACCCTGTAATTTGTATTATCCGCCAAAGAAATTATGCTAAGCCACATTTTTAAATATGTTTTGTATTCTGAAAATCGCTTTCCAAATATGTTCCTTTCAATAAAATCCGAAAAATTAATAACTAAATGAGACGTTTTTTTCGTTTCCTACACAATTAAAGAAATGTCGCTTAATACATTCTTATGGGAAGGTATCGATATGTTGTGCAACCTCCTCCATTTTCGACATAACGGTATATCTCGAAAACCAGAGTTTACCTAAAAAAACTATAAAGTACACGATGACAGTGGCGCCTCACGTTGTCAATTCGTTTTAGAGCATATCATTATTCAAAATAGAAACCAGGGATGGAACATCCGATGCCTTCGGCTCAGACGTGAACAGCAAAAAAAAAATTTGAAGCAAGTTGGGGCCAGACTACTAATTCAAAGGAATGACTTTAAGTAACAGTACTTCCAAAAGACGGACATGAAGTACTTTACAAGGACCCACATTTTTTTTTTGTTCTTATACACTGAAAGAATTTTCTTCGCAATACCAATGAATTTTGACATTAATCCTATGAAGAATTGCATTAAAAAGGAACCTATGCAACGCTTCGTTGGATCAATGAAACCTGTTTCATAAAATGTATTTAATGAAACATTACATTATATCTATGAATATTATTCATTGGATGAAAACTTTCAATAAAGTAAAAAAATATTTTTTTTTTTTTTTTAATCTTTTTTTAATAATTTTTTTTTTTTTTTTTATTATTTTTTATTTTATTTTCTTTTATTTTATTTTTTATTATATTATTTTATTTTTTATTTTATTTCTGTCTCTGGCGGGAATCGATCGCGCAACTTCGGTGCTGATAGACAGTGTAGTTTTTGGATAAAAAAACCATGTTTTTTACTCAATTAAGAGCGTAAATAAGAGATTAAATTGTCGATTACAACAATAACAACGTTGATTGAAAGTTTTTGCTTCATTACTATAATGACATTTTTCAGTGTTATAATGAAAATTTACATTTATGAAAGCATTATTGAAATATGTTGCTTTTATAAAAAAATTTTTGATTTCATAAATTTAATGGCATATTAAATTAGATGTATGAAATAATTAAATCTTACATTTTTTGATTAACAATTAAACATTTTTTTAAGAAAACTATAATTTTGTATTAATTTATGAATATAGTTATGTTTGTATATTGTTTTTTTATGTTCCCAATTAAAATTTTTTGTTTAACTTGGACAAACTTTAGTTTTCATATATCCAATGAAAATTTTTAACGTAATTACGAAATCCAATGAAGCGATTTTAACGTAAATACTTCATTATAACTATGAAATTCCATTTAGACAATGAAAATTTTCATTTACCCAAGGAAATTTTTTTTATGAAAATGATTCATTAAATATATGAAGCATTTTTCTTTCAGTGTACAGTTTAATAATGTAAAATAGGAAAACACAATTAATTGAATTTTCAGAAAATATTTTTGACTAATACAAATTGCGAAACAACAAAAGAAAACAAACAAGTGTGACACCTCTAACTAAAATTTAAATGCTTAATTTTTTTTAAGCTCAATTTTCTAAATAATAATTAACTTGAAATGCTTGACGTCCAGTGCGACCGTGCAGGCCGCTCTATAAAGACAAAAAGGGCGTGTTTTTAAGCTCGATAGTACTTACGAAAGGGTTGATTGTTAAACGAACAGGCCTACGGCGCTCACTTTTTGACGATTTTTATCAATAAGCTCTGGAAAATCATCGTGAAAAGATTTACGCTTGAACAACCCGCCCAAATTATGCAAATCTGAATTAACAATAAGTCATCGATGTTTAGCAATAAGGCTCATTTCGGTGCGGCTTACGCGCTGGCGGCGTTATCAAACATTAAATTAAATCGAATCACTATGACCAATGATTTTTGATTTGAAAATATGGATGTCATTGACCCGAACAAAATGTTGCTTCAACAGAATTTGTCAGCTTTGTACCAAACGGCGACCGCAACCATCGACTTAATGAAATAAAAAATTTTCGGTTAGGGGATTTAGAGCTATGCACCTGTCAATTGGCTTTATAGTCATGTTAGTTGACACCTCTCGACTTCACATAGTGACTGGTTTATGCTCATAAAACAGACACCATTGACGCCTTTGAGGCAACAATTTTTCGTGTCATTCGGCCAACAATGCTCGAATAAGTGGCCCAAATTTAACGTACAGACCATCGTGACCATATGCTTAAAATCATTTTAAACTAAAAAAAAAATGTTTGATTAAAATTTAATTTTTGTGTGTTATCTTTTACAATTAGATACAAGTCCTGCCTGGCTTTAAAACCACCCATCATTATTTATTTTTCAGTGTTATTTATCACACTTTGTAATGAAACAATATTTAACCTTTTATTTTGACATTGTAATTTACTGCTAAAATGACCTGATTTAAAAATAATTTTACATATTAATTTCGCCATCATAATCCCTCGCGTATGTGTGTGTAAAATTAATTTGAAATTCTTTTACACACACCCACCCACACATTGAGGGTGTGTGACAAGTTGTTGTTTTGGTTGTTGCACAAATTACAACCGAAAATCTGCTTAAACACTTTAGTGCAACACACAACATAAATACATAATTATATTGTTTGTTGCTGTTGTTGTTTTTGCCGTAGCACTGCCCGTTGTTATTGATGCGCTTTAAATTTGTATTTAATTATTTTGATACATGACATGAACCCATTTCATAATATCACTCATGCTGAACAATTTTCGCCATCCATCAGTTCGTTCGTACATTGCAAATTAATTGCAAATAAATCCCTTTCAAAAAATAATCGGAGTAACTTTTAATTCCATTAATTATTTGTCAGTGAGTTAGTAAATACAGAAATAGTGTGAGAGAAAAGTGCGCTTTTGTATTCGGAAAGAGAAATTGGTCCCCTTTTAGACAGGCAAAGTTTACTTTGCAAAGTCTTGAGTTTATGGAAGGGAGGGGAAAAGAGAATAGCGGGGGAGTACGAACTTTGCTGTACTCGCAAATTCCATTTGTTTTTCGTTCGTAGTTTATTTCTGAGCAGGGATGATAAAGTTGGTAGTACAATTGTACTTTTTTACTACTATGAGCAGTGCAAAAGTAATAAAGTACTCCAGTGCAAATTTAGTACAATTTAAAAATTGCAAACGCTTTTTCCTACCAAAATATGATAAAAACAAAGCAAAGAAATCGCCTTTATGTAAATACTATATCGAATTTAATTCAAACAAATTATTGTTACAGTCTTATGAATCTTGTTGCTAAAGTTTAAAATAAAAAAATTAAATATGTATAGAAATATGTTACAAAACTAATTTCATACACCAACCGAACTTTCATCTTCTTTAAAAAAAATAATTTGATGTTCCTTAATATACCTGATTGGTGTAATTTTTTAATTAAATATTTTATATATGGGCATTTCCTGGGGTCACTAACGTACATACGTTCGTACGCTTTTGATTTACAAATAATATAGAAAACAAAACTTTTCCTATCATTTTTTTTTGGCGATTCGATAGCATTTGGGTAGCTCTAAGTTTAGTGCAAAAGATGGATGTCATCGAGTTAAAATTTTTTATAATGATATGTACATAGTTATAAACAAGTGGTCACGAACGTACGCAAAATAGAAGTCAACTTCGGCTGACAGTAGTGAAATGTAAAAATCTGCGTAATGAAACGGAATTTTCAAAAGTGATTAATTAAGTGTATTAATGTACGTCTCCATCAAGTGTTTACAAAATCAAATATCTCTCTTGGTTTTTGTTTAATTGGCTTATGTACCGAACGCGAACGTACGGGTCGCGAACGTATGATTTTTCCATATGTTTTTTATTATTATCACCATGCATTTTCCCATAAATATCTTCAAATTTCCTTATTAAAAATCTTAATACTCCTTTTGCAATTGATTGTCATGGAGAGATTATGAAGAAAGAGTGTAAAGATAACATATTTTTTGCATGTAAACTAAGTATATAAAAATGTCTTTAGAAGTAGCTTAAATACTTAGAAAATATAAAATGTTCCAGTTTTCAGCGTAATTTCTTCAAGTAAAACAGCTGAGATGTGCTATGAAACCATTCTTTTATAAAAACATATACTTTTTTTATAATAATAAACAATAAAAGACGATGATAATCAACATTTTATTTTTTCATCCTGGTAGACTATTCTGAGGAAATGCCCATATAAGCTTTTTCCTTTAAGTTTTCTTTTAAATATGACAACATTTGTATTTTTATCGATGGTGGAACATATAATACACTTTAACCAGTAAGCAAATCATACGTGTTAAAATTATGAAAAATTCCTTGCACCATAGATATCTATACACAGCTAGATATTTTTAGTAGAAATTACGGGCATTACTACTCAGTAAAAACTTCGCCTACTTTTTTAAAATGAATAGCTTCTTTCACTAATTATTTAGTAGCTTTCTTCTATATAACTACTATAACTACTTATTTTTCAGATGTATGTAGGAAAAAAATAATGACTTACTGAACAACCTAAACAAAAGCGGCAAGCGTTTTTTTGAACATGAAAATTTTATTTAAACACAATTTCAATAAAACAAACCGACATAGCGATCTGTCAAATAAGATTTATCAGCCGGGTGGTTTCTAATTCGCATTCGAATGGTTTTTTTCGTATAAATTGTATACAAATGAGAAGTTTTGACGTACAAAAAACGTTTCCGCTCTTATTTAGGGTGCTCAGTTACATAAAATTGCGTTCATTTTGGGACCTCCCTTGTAAAATTCATTGGTTCTTTCAGTAGAATTGGAAGTAGTATTTTAACATTTTCCTTATTACTTAACACATTATTTTGTAGGCGAAGCTTTTACTGGGTAGGTAAAACATTTTTTTAGCCTGTTTCACTTTCAAATCTAAAAAAAACAAGCTTAAGATTCTTCGTCTAAATTCTTTATTATTTACTTAATTTTTCTTTCTGTTAATTGCCAAAGGTATATTTCAAATATAAATGTATAGCACAAGTGCATTTTAATGTAAATTCTTTGTTATGCAAATAACAAAACTTGTAAAAAATATTTTTTTGGCATTAAGTACAATTAGCGTAAAAAATGTAATATTTTTTTTCTGTATTAAGTACATTTTAAAAAATGCCATTTATCAACCCTGTATCTGAAGTTGGCTGCAGCGTTGCCATTTGTCAAGATTTCCCTTTTTTTGCAAGTTTTTTGAGATGCCAAAAATTTTAGTTTATTTAAAGTTTTTTCAAGTTTTTTATAAATATATAAAGTTTTTCAAGTTTTTAGTATGTAAGTTTTGGAAGTTTTAAAAAAATTGATGTAAACAATAATACTTACTTTAAAAATACCAAAGATATTAATTTAGGTGCTGAATTAATTTCGGCACTAGCTTCATATAAATTATCTGAAGACGATGAAACGGACTTAAGAGTTCATTGTTTAAAGTTTTATGTTGAACTTTGCAATGGATTGTTAAAAAGGTTCGATTTTGGTAAGAATCTTTTAATGTAATAAAAGGCTGCCAAAAAGTATTGCTGAATTATATGCTATTTCCAAAATGTTGTAGATGTAAGCAGCGTTGCCAGAATTAAGATTTTATCTTATTTTTAAAGATATTTTGAACAAAATAAGATTTAAAGATTTTTTTTCTCCAATTAAGATTTTTTATTTTTAGATATAAAGATTTTTAACTTTTAGTTTGTACAACATACATAATTTTCTTTAACAGTTTTTTAAACAGTAAATTTTAAAAACAATGAGGCTTTATATCAGCTTGTTGTCTATTGGTTTTGCACACTTTTGTACTTTTGTATTAACATGCATCATTATTTCTGGGCATACAAAACTTTAAAAAAGCATCATAGATTCGCGGTTGTTCATTTTAGGAATATTGATAAAAAAATTATTTGTGAAAAGAAAAAATTTATAGCATATATTTAAAGATTAATTTATTAAAGAACAAAAAAGTTCATGTATTTAGTTACTATGTCTTAGTATCAAAAGGTAAAACTAATGGAACTAAGCCCTAGGATAACCGTCTTGGTCGGGCCAGACCAAATTTGTGTTTTCCTTGCAATATTTTTCGAATATAACAAAAAAACAGGGGCGTGAGTTCTATAATGATACGTGCTGAATCGAATGAAACTAATTTGGATTCGATTGAAGCAAACTAGTGGGGTGAAATTTTATTTTTATATAAAAGTCTATGAAATTACCCTTTTGGCCAGACCGAATTCTTGTTTTCTTGCAATATTTTTCAAATAGGACAAAATATCAAAAAACAGAAACGTGAATACTGTAAATGATATGTTCTGAATTGAATGAATCAAGTGTGAATCAAATGTGTGGTAGATGCGAAAAAGCAATGTTCAAAATTAAGGACTACATTTTCGATGACTTGCATGTAAAATAAAATAATAAAAATATATAACAAATCCGTATTATCTAGCAAATAACATACGTTCAATAAAAAAAATATATTTATTAACTTTTTATTTAATTGGGGTTTTTAGCTGTTTTAATTGTGGTCTGCCTAGACCAAGAGGAGTGGTAAAAAGTTACACTTAAGGGTTATGAAGCTTTTGGTTTGAAAATACCACATTCCATGTTTATGATAATTTGTAAACAAAGTATTTATACATAAGTGCTTAAGAATATCTGTTTAAACGTGTACCAACATTATTTTAATAAAAATTCATTAAGAATATATTTAGGAAAATCCATAGTTTTCAGTGAGCTTTTTAAATGCAATTTTCTCAAAATGCCTTCGATATAACAACGGATTTCATATGATGTATAACCTTCATAGCACCCAAACCAACATTGTTTGCCCAAAATATATACATCTCTAATATAAGAATTTAAGTACTTTCGATGAAACTTCTTTATATAAATGGACTTTTTTACGTTCTTATTTATTAGAAATTAAGTGCATTTAAAATGTATTTTTTTTGGAAAATATAACAACTAAAACACAATTTTAAACCTACAATTTAATTTTGTATAAATACCGCAATTACGTATTTAAATTTAAATATGACGTTTCCATAATAAAAAGTAGTTTCTTTTAATAAAAATAAATAATTTTTACTTTTTTGCCTTTGTTATAAAATATTTCAAGATTTTTCTCTTCAAAATAAGATTTTTTTTTCGCCAAAATAAGATTTTCCTTCCAAATCTTCTGGCAACGCTGGTTGGCTGCAACAACGAATAAACAAAAATTTGTCAAATTAAACTTTGTGTGTCTAAACACCAAACAAAGTTTAAAAGAGAACTACACAAGACTTTGCAAAGTAAACTTTGCCTGTCTAAAAGGGGACTTAGGGAAGTTTTTAATATGGTGACAAGCCAGCATAAGTTGCGGATGCAGTGATGCCAACTAAGCCCTTTTCGGGTAAGATTTAGCCCGTGGATGATCAAGTACTGCACAATTTATTTAACAATGATCAGTTTAAAAAGGATGTTAATGCTTGCAATCATTGCCTTTACACCGTATGACAACATATTTATGTGCACAAATTTTTTACAGGAATCCCATTTAATGCCCATAATAGCTTGAGGTCTTACCAAGAAGCTAAAGCTGCTTAAATCCCAATTGCAGTACTCTAACTAGCAATTCCGCACAGGGACCCTTCGACATGTTATCGTTTGTGAGAGATCATAGCTTTCCGTTGGGCTCATAACTTGCCCCCCGAAAAATTTCCGTTTGAATGTCCCCAAGGCGGATAAATAGGCCAACAAGCAGTGCAAGTAGTGTTGCCAAAACTTGGTGACCAAAAATGGCAAAATTTTTTTAAATAAAAACACATTAAAATTCAATAACAAAACAGAAATAATTAATTTAAAGTTGCTTACGATGAAATTGTGAGTGAAGATCAATTTGTTAAATAAGAATAACCGTAAATTAATATTAAAAAATTAAATCATCGAAAAATTCGATGTCGTTATTGTTCATCTCATAGGAATCACTCACTCATTAGTTTCAAATAATCATAAGCTGTAAATAATTTGAAGGTAAATCATAATCACGACAACATTTACCCAACCTTTTGAGTCAAGATCTACTATACAAAACAAGTAAGAAAGAATAGTCGGTTAAACCCGACTTTATGATACCCTACACCACATTAGAACCTTTGTTCCAAATTTTATCAAATAATCTATTAATTGCGACCTGTACTTTGCGCACACGGTTTACATGGACAGCCAGCCAGCCGGACAAACATCGTTAATTCGACTCTGACTCAGAAAGTGGTGGGCTAAGGACCAATATTTTAAGGTGTTACAGACATCAGCACAAACGCAAAGTACCCTCTCCTCTATTGTGGTGGCGGTATAAAAATTGTATTGTTATGGTAAAAATATTTACCTAATTGATAAAATCGAGTTGCTTAATGTAACCTATTACCTCACCTCTCTTCTTCAGCATTAGACCATTGAAGGGCACTTTTGCAAATCCTATGTACGCGTGCATAGGAATAAAAATGCTGCTTGTGTGACGTCGACACATGTACACTATAAACTTCTTCGTGTGGTCTGTGACAATGTAAGTTCGGCTGTTGCTTTGTTGTCATTTCTTCTTGATGAGCGTCATTCGTTTTCTGCTGCTTCCCACACAAGCATAAATGTGATAGTATGCGTGTGCCCTTCACTGCAATAGACCATGGAAGTGAGAGCAACTTTATAGTCAATTTTGACATTTCTAAAACAATTTTATCACCGCCGGCATCCCTTTATTGAAATACTTGCAACCAGAAAGAAACCGCGATGTTTGTTTTGATCAATTTTATAAATTTAATAGTGGAATACTATTAAATTTTTTAGCGTCATAGTCTATAGCGATTTTGAACATTTGTAAAAGTTGTGATTTAAATTAAAGGCGTTTTAATTGTTCAAAATGTTTATTTTACTTTTATAAATTTTTATAATAAAATAAAAATTATTCTTTTAAAATAAAAACGGCAAAAAATTGTATTGCTAAACAAGTTGAAAAAGGGATAAAAAAATCGCTCATTTTTTAATGGCTAAACAGGGTGAAAAATGGCTAAATCTAGCCACTAAATGGCTAAAATGGCAACACTGAGTGTAAGTTCCGCATACGTTAATTTAATTTTTTTAAATATATTTAGTTGCTGGTTATATAGATATATAACCATATAACCTGAAAATTCGTCTTCCGTGAACAACCCAAAAGTAAAATATAAAATTCAAAATTTTTTATTTTTCGAATTTATTCTATGAGCTAAATAAAAAAATAAAAAATGTTGAATATAATAAAGTAATTTATGAAAAGAAATAATTTTCTTTTTGTGAAAAATATAAAATTTAACAGAGACTGTCTGAGTGTAAACAAACGGGCAGTTGAAAAAAATTGCACAGACTTGCTTCAAAAAAATTTATGTGCTTAGAAGCAGACTAAAATACTTTTATATCAAACGACAACGTAATAAAACATATGGGTATTGTTTACAAATATATGTAACATAATACAAGACTCTTTAAAAGACTACGTCAAATAGTGCAAACTCGCGAGATGGGCGACATTAACGCATCTCAACTTTTTCGGAGAAGCAACCTTATTTTTATCCAAAACTAGTATATACCCGCTACTTCGTTAGCGTCTCCTTTTTCTTCGTGGACATATTTTTATGCCAAAGCTTATTGTTCTAGGTTTAAACTTGTTTAAATTCTAGGATTTAACCCGCTACTTTAGTAGAACCAAAAAGCTTAAGAAAAATATCAAATTTCCCGTATTTCTTTTTTTTTTATTTTCCCCCCATTAAAGTATCAAAAATTTCAGTATTGTAGTGGCAGTCCATAATTTAGTACGAATATGTCAATGAATGGAGGAAATTGTTTTGTAAAAAAGTACCTAAAATAGGGTGCGTTCGTAAATGCATCACTGCGCTGCATCAGTGATTTCAAATGGTTATATATTTATCAGTGAAGTAAATGCGGATCAAAAAATTGTGAAATACTCCACAAAATAAATAGTCACACAATAAAAAAAATTAAAATTATTCTTTTATCGCCATTAAAAAAAGTTTGGTTTTCTGATGCAGCGCAGTGATGCATTTACGAACGCACCCATAGTTACGATTTTCACCCCTTATTTGTTCGAATTTCAAAAAAGTACCAAATTCGCATACGTGTTTCTTTGACAAGTTTCGATTTCGGTATTAACTTGGTTTCTATGTTTATTGGTTCAAAAGATAGTTGGGGTGGCAAAAAAGTACTAAGATTCGGATTTTACCCGTTTACTTCCTAATAGGGCCGAGTTTCAAAAAAGTACCAGACACCTGTCCGCTTATTTTTCTAAATAACAACGATAAGTATTACATTTATTTTGCATCTCTTTTAGTTTTGGAGATATAAGTTTGCCAAATTTCCCCGTTTTTACCTTTTATTACCCCCTAAACATTCGAATTTCGAAAAATCCCGTCTTAGTGGATCGATTTGGGGGAGTGACCAATCGCTTGTCCAAATTTCATGATGAATGAGTCAGTCACTCACGCAACTCTTTTATATATATATAAGAATAGTTAGATCTTGTGAACAGACGAACACATTCTCTACCCCAGAACATTGACATAGAAAATGAAACACACTTTTCCACTTCCTCCCTATCACTACAACTCCTGCAGTAGCCAGATCAATTATACTCGCGTAAGTCTTACCGAGATCACTGTTCTAATTTGTTCCTTATTAAACCTCAGTAGAGAGTATGTCCTCCTTACTTCATAGCCAGGCAAGTAGATTCACGAGTCCACCCCAACTATGTAAGTCTATAGGACTCGCGGTGACTTACCTTGAGCCAGTGGAGAGCACTGACATAGAGCTCAAAGGCATTTTTAAGCTGTAAAGCTTTTTAAAAATGCATTTAAAATATATTTTATGAATTAATATGAAATTTAAGAAAATGTAAGTCTAAACAGAGAGAAAAATCCGATAGAAAAGAACCAAAATTGACTTTGTGAAAAATAAACGAACCCCACCTTTCAGCACAATTAAAAAAAAAAAAAAAACAAATTGTATCATAAGTTTAGGAACACTTCGTTGTCATTTTGTTCACATTTTAACAACGCTTTCATACTGATAACATTTTCTTATTATTTCGAAAATATACTTTTTTAATTTTGACAACACATCATTGTTATATTGAACCATACAAAATACAAAAATGGTTTCAAAATTATAAATAAACAAAAAACAAAAATAGCAAAATTACCCAAAAAATAGCGAAACCCCGCATTTTTTAAGCTTCATGTTAAAATATCTCAGCGAAGTAACAAGATATTACAAAGGTTAAATATTTACTTCCAGACTACATATCAGGGTTTTTAAATAATGATGAATTCCCGCAGTTATAACGCACCGAATATGGTGAAAAACAGGGGCACTGAGTCTAAAGTTATTGTTTGATCTTGCAATAATTTTTGCAAGAAGGTGCAAAATAAAACCTAAAATATATAATTTTTATACGAACTTCTTTATTTAACAGCAGCCACGCGACGACTGACCAAAACCTTTTTAAGTGCATAAAATCAATGATAAATCTTAGTTTAATATGAAATTTGACAATAAAATACAATACGTACATAAATATTAATAACCAGTATAAATATTACCTGCATATGTACATAAATATATATAGCTAGTTCAATGAGTATGCACATGCAAACATAAATATATACATATGTATACAGCTGTATTGTCTCCGATATCATAATGATTAAAGGAGTACTACTTGCTGAGATTTAACTTAATGAGCACATTCAGGGGTGCCAGATAATTTTGATAAAAAATCGGCATATTTAAAAAAAAAAATCGGCATTATCGGCACTTTAATATACAAAAATCGGCAAAAAATAGGCAAATTAAAAACACCTATTTTAAATACAATAAAACATATTCCTACTTACAAATAAGAACAATTCAGAATTATCTAATGTTTATAACTTATGAAATTTCAAAAGAATCAATCAAAATAAACGTTTTACAAAGAAATTGTAGTTAAATATAAAGTTTTTTTTTTATCTTTCTTATAATTAAGTATATTCCATACACAAATATTTGAGTTTGACATTTTTAATAAATCCGTTTAAATATTAATATCAAAACAGTTTAAATTATTAATTTTTAAATAATCTTTAAAAAACGAATAACTTGCAAAGATAAATTTTCCAGTGAACATCAAAACTTTGTTAAGCCTGGTACTCTGTTCAACATTTCACGTGAACTGCTGTCATAACGCATATGAAAAAAACTTGTACGGAATATCTATGAAATAATGTTGATAGAGTTGTACTCTGTTCATTTTGTGAAAAAGTTCCGAAATGTTTCTGGCAACATTTTTTTACAACTGCGAAATAATGTAAGCTGCACTTATTTCACGTGGAATTTTAAGCAAAAGCAAAAAAGTATGAACAGATTATTAAATAAGAAATAAGAAATTAAAATAACACAACCGGTAACATTTTTTTATACACATTAACTTTCTTTTTTATTAAAAATATAGTTTTAAGTAAAATACATGTGAGTTTTGTTTACATACGCAAAACAATGTCGCATACATTGCAGGAATAAAAACGTCAAATTGTACAAACTTGCATAATAGGTAACATTGATACATGTCAAAATTTTCGTGTGAAATAATAAATGTTGCTCAACATTTTCCATAAATTTGAACAGAGTACTAGGCTTTACATTAAAAAATTCTTTCCACATTTGCGAAAGAATGTGGAAGGACCAAAAATTGTACCAAATGCTGCCATAAAATGTTCACGTTATAAATCTGAAATTTTTTGCCAAAAAGTTTGCAAATTTATTTAATTTTCCTTACATAAGAATTGGCTATTTAATTTATGTACTAACATCGTCCTCAATTGCGTTATAATCTTAAAAAAAAAAATTATATAATTATCAAAGTAATTATTTAAATTATATTCATTGATAGTGAATATAAATTTATCTTACCTTTATTCTTTTGTAAGTATTTATCAATCCATTTTCAAACACAAATATAAAGTGTTGTGTTGAAAAAGAAATTTTAACTGAATTATTTTGGCACTATGTGCCCACGATTTGGCGTAAAAGCAACAAATTATTATTATTATTATTTTAGGCTTAAAAATTATTTCTTTTTTAACTTTGGCCTTTAATTCTTCATAGTGGAATATTTTTCAAATAAAAATGTATTAACCCAACACACATTACAAACACTGCATTTAATATTGAATAAAACTAACCCCTTTTTCTTTAGTAGAAGCGCTGACTTAATAACAGTTGTCTCTTTTCAATGTCACAACTGTTTCAGTATCGCTTAAAGTTAGTGTATTATTATCAAACAAACAAAAAGTAATCGCCTTTTACGTGTTAGTCAAAAAATCAGCATTTTTGGAGCAAAAATCGGCAAATCGGCACTATGATAATTTAGGGGCAAAAAATCGGCAAAATGCCGGTAAATCGGCAAAAATGGCAGGCCTGAGCACATTATCTGGTATAAGAGAATTATTATTAGTGAGCGCAATACAGTGTTGCCACTTTGTGGGTAATTACCCGAATTTGGTATAATTTTTACGGTCGTGGGTAGAGCGTGGGTAATTTCTCTTAGGTGTATTTCAGGTGTAATTTGAAATTTTTACTTCAGATGCCCAAATAAAATAAAGATTCGATTTCAGTGATGACATTTATTTCTTTTTAAATATTGTTGCTAAGAAATGCACATCCTTCTGAACCAAAGTCTCGGTTTCTTTTTAAGAAACGACTTCAATTATTAAGCATACATACATTTTCAAAAGTTTGGTAATGAATGTCGCAAGATTGACCCTTAGATTTGGATAAAGATGATTTAGAACCTACAGTTTATTGAAAAAAGTTATTCAAACTAAAAACTTGCCTGGGGGAAGAAATGGGGTGCGTTCGTAAATGCATCACTGCGCTGCATCAGAAAAGCACACTTTTTTGAATGGCGATAAAAGAATAATAATAACTTATATTATTGTGTGACTATTTTTTTTGTGGAGTACTTCACAAATTTTCGGTCCACATTTACTTCACTGATAAATATATTACCACTTGAAATCACTGATGCAGCGCAGTGATACATTTACGAACGCACCCATGTTTCCAATATTGCAACATATAATTAATTTTATTAATTTAAAGGGAAATACCCTTTAAGACCATGCAACTTAAAATGGTAGACAACACAAAAAAAAAAAAAAATTATTTTAATCGCAGATTGATACACGGCATAACCATTTGAAATTGATTTAAAACAAATAGACACCGCGCCTGTCCTTGACGAAACGCATTGCAGACGTCCAATTTTGTTTCTCTTTTTCGAATAAAATGAACAATGTTGACCTCCAAGACACCGATTGTTGCTGGTTTATCAGCATTAACCACAGACTTCACAACCCTACGGAAAGCAATTAATAAGTGTCACATCGCACGGCCTTGAAGTCTAATTGACAGTTTATTTTCTCTAAATCAACACATCGCCTTCATTTGTGAAAAAAAGTTGCGTTATTATGTCATGATGCCACCTTAAAGTTGCGAAATTCGATGCTGATTTTCAAAGTATATTTGGATAATTTGGTGGCGTTGTTCAAGCATGAATCTATTCATGATGATATGCCTGATCAAAAAGTGAAAACAGTATGACAGTTCGTTTGACAGCTAACCTTTCGTAAGCTCTATGCGGCTAAAAAGCATCCGTGATAAAGCAAGAAATATCAACCAAGAAATATCAACCAAATGTGGAAGTTAAACTCATTATTTTAGTAGTTTTTTTTATGTTTTATTAATTTTTTTTAAGTCTTTAATGTTATTTTTTGTTAATTTAAAAAAAATTAACAGTTTGACTAATATTGATCTTGTTTTAATGAGTTTGTTGTGTTTTTGCTTCTTTGTAAATGTATTTTTATTTAATAAAACTTAAATTTTTTATCAGGTGTAATTTCATTTAAATCGGGTAATTTTGCTTCATCTCAAGTGTAATTTTGAATCTTGTTGGTGGTAACACTAGCGCAATACAGCTATAAGAGTTTTTATGTACGTACGGTATTTAATATGTATGTATGTAGATAAATACAAAGCAAGCAAAGTTACAGAAAATAATATTTTAAGTATTTTTTACTTTAAGAAATCCGTTACGATTTTAATAAATAACATTGTGAACATTTTTGCTAAATACACCACGGCCTAGGTTGCCGTCAACAGTTATCTTGTGTCTTCTTTAAATAACACATTTAATTCAATTCCTAAACTTATGCCCCTTTTTAACTAATTTAAAGTACAATTTCTTAACAAGATATAATAATTTTGTTCGTTTTTAATTAATATATTAATTTGCACTCACAAATTAATAAAACAAAAAGCGATGCAACGATGAATCGGTCTCGGCAACAAGATGTTTTTAATTTAACGACGGGGTATTGTTGATTTCCAACCGCACAGAAAAAAGTAAAAAAAGGTTTTGATCACCAAAATAATTGAAACAAGCACAAATGATTATACCAATTACTCAAACTTGCAAAAATTGCAAAACAAGGAATTTTTTTCCAATTAAAAAGTTTTTACATTTTAATTACAAAAATAATTGGAAAAATTATTAATATTTAACAATATTTTAATTGAATGAATTAACAAATTAATTAACAAAAAATCAATATTTTTATTAAATGAATTACTAACGTAATTGATTACAATACAGAAAATTAATTATTTTAATAATTGTATTGATTAAAACAGTGATTGAATTTTTGCATTTAATCGATTAAATTTTTAATAGAATAAATTAAACAGTGTATTTGAAATACAATCAAACAAATTGTTAATTGAATAAGATTTTTAAATCAATTCAGTTAATGGTTAAATTAAGCAAAATAATAATATTTAGAATATATGTTTTATTTAAATATCGTTTAAAAATAACTTGTTTTATTTGTTTAATTGTAATAGCTCATGCTTAATTGTACAAATTTTGGAAGATTTTTTTGACAAGGGAATTTCACACATACAACTTTGTATACAATTGTAGAATAACTCTGATTCTTCAGGGTATTCAAGATTGAAAACAAAAACCTGTTTTTGTTGTGTAATTTGGCTGTACTTTTTTCACCTATTCACTTTAAACGCACAACATGAAATGACGCCAAAAATAATTCAAGAGTTAACAAACAAAGAAAATAAACACCAAATTTCGATTGCGACCATAACCACCGTCAACAATGTGGTTAGCCACAGGCGATCTTTTATTTTACGCATAATATACATATGTAGGTATGTAGGCTCATTATTGACATTGATGGTGGTCATAATTGTAATTCGTCTATAACAAATCTCAGTTCATTTTGTTGATAGTTTTTTTTGCACGCAACGCTTACTCTTCTGTTTGATGACAAAAACATGTGTGTTTGTGTGTATGTACATGTAAGGGAAAATACAATAAATTTATAAAGATGTTGGTTGTAACATTTTTCGCAAACTGTTGATGAGGGAGGAAAGCAAGGAGAAAGCAACAAAGTGTTCAATTCAAACAACCAAGTTAATTGATTCAATTAAACTTATAATTAAAATTAAGCTTTAAATCAAGTAAAATTTTAATTGAAAAAAAAAATATTTCTTTTTAATTCAATCAATTAAGAAAGTAATCAAATTTGTTTTAAAATTCAAAAATCACTATTAATTGAAAAAAAACTGCCAATAATTTTTTGTGTGCGTTTGATATTTAAACTTTTAGGTTATTAATTTGACAACTAAATGTTTATATTGGAAGACGTATAGTGTTTTTTACTTCTTTTTTTTCTTGATTGGAATACATACGTTTCGCTCGTACGCCGAAACTAACATACACAAAAACAAAGAGCATAAAACCAACAAATGCAAACGTAAACAAACCAATACAATGCCACACATGCAAAGCTTTCAATGTTGTGGTGCCCATACTTGGTAATGACATAAATTGTAGAAAATTTTCTCTAAAATTATTTTGTAACAAAATGTTTTTGCTGTAAAATGCGTCAGAAAGGCGATATTTAGAGTTGACAAAAAATCAACCAATTGAAGTCGGGACTGTAAGAAAATATAAACTCACTGTTTATTGTTGTTGTTTTTGTTTAAACTTTGACATTGTTACAAGTAAAACTGGGGCATATAATTCTTATTCGCTTAACAGTTTTATTTGTATAATATGTAAAAGTTTTCTAAAATCTTTGGATGAAGTTTCCTGATGATCTGGCCTAAGTAACCAGTGAAATGCGCATAGGAACAGCTTATCCCATCAAGAATAAATTTCAGTTTATCAATAGTATGAAAAGGGGAATTTACCACATGTAAACGAAACCTTGTTAATTAGTTTTTTGAATCCCCAAAAAAAACTTTGATGTGAAACATTTTTAAGCCATATAATGGTTGCTTTCGAATATGTTATGGTAAATAACAATAATAATTTGTGGCAATAAAATGGTTAATGTAATCACAATATGTTTGAAAATTGTTCGTTGAAAAAAGTTTAACATGTATTTCTTCTGCGTGCGCTTACAATTTTGGGAAATAAGCTTTCACTCCCTGCCGAAGTTACAGCATTTGTCCTTAACAGTGTTGTCAATCGTCAATTAAGCCACTTAGTGGATAGAGTTAGACATGTAAAAATCAATTTGGCCATTCCATGTTTTTTACCATTTTTATTCAGCCAAATTTCCTTCAAATTGTTCAAATTTCTAGACCAAACAATTTTATAAATTCTGCATTAATTGTGTTGTAACGCTTAATTTATCATTATTAGTCTTTTACATTAAAAAACAAAATCAATTTTATCGATATTTTGTTGTTATAATGGAACACTTTTTATACGATAAGATCCTACCTTTAGCTTTCGGTATGTTGTGAAAACGGGGTTAGATTTGTAACAAATTCCAAATTTAGGTGAGTCCCTAATTTTGTAATGCACTATATGCTACACTAGTCTTCTTACACGCTTAAAGATTATATACATTTATGTGTGTATGAGTGTTTTAAATCTAATTGACTATTGATGTGTGATGTTTGATTTAACAACACTATGCCCATTGAAAGCTTAAATAAAGCTTACAAAACAATTTGTTAAATGTTTAATGCATCTGCTTTAGCTGTTACAAATGCCGGTGCTTGTAAAATTTTTAAATGCAAAATTAATGCCTCTTTTAATTTATTTCAATTTATGTGTACAATTTAATTAAACATTGTTTAATCCTGTTTGCTACTCTTCGTATTTTTCTTTCTTTTTTTAACTTTACACGCAATAAAGCATCCAATAAAATGTAATTAACATTTATGAGGAGGGCAACAGGATCTCTTTAATTTATATTAAAAACGTTAAGAGGTTTTAGACAATTTCATCTGTATTCACCCTGCATAAAATTACATCTAACGTTATTAGTTAATGCAGTGGCCATTGTTAAATGGCTGGGAACACACACTTTTTATTATTTAACTGACCACTTTGAATGAGAGAGAACACAACGGCATTTTGCATTCAAGCCACATTTTTACATGTTGCAGGTTAATGAGGCACATAAAAACACAATTTACTTAGACGAGCATGGAAAGCAAAAAGTTCTTTAAGGCAATTTCATTTCAATTTGTTACCTTAAGGAAGGCCTTTAATAAATGACATCTTGTTTTTTTTTAACAGCTACACCGTCTTACTTCCGCTATTCCATAATGGTTTTATAAGCTGAACCCACACGAACAAAAGACAAAACGTTTTTGGCTTAAAAGTCAAAGATACTTGTTTGATGCTAACTAATGTCTGACCGAAGCCACTTTTCAGCCCAATGCCGAAGTTCGGCAAAATTGGCTAAATTCGGCCGAACCGAAGCCAAACTCTACTTATCCAAAGTCACAACAAGAAAAAATTTAAAATTTTTCATTCCCAAAAAGTTAACAAACACTCAATTTACATGATGAATTTTATGACGTCCAATTTTGGACGTCATTTTTTTGTTTGATAGCAAGCGGTGTAGAGAAGAAAGAGGGATAGAAAAATAGACATGATTTCTGTTTTCTCTTCCTCTTTCTTCTCTACACCGCTTGCTGCCAAACAAAAAATGACGTCTAAAATTGGACGTCATAAAATTCATCATGTAAATTGAGTGAAAATAGCTCGATCTTTTGAAAGCGGGTAGATGTGAATAGCACGTGCCGATATTTTTCAAAAGGGGAAAAACAAAAATTTTGGGTTAATACCCTCTGGCTTATCAAGTGCGAATTCAGTTATAAAAAAAGTAACAAAAAAGTTATTTTATAACAAGAACTTGCTAAATTAAAATATTTGCTTGATCATATATAGACCCCTTTCACACTCGGCAAGTTACTTGAGCAAGTCTCTTGCGCAACTCTTGGTTTGTAGACGTAAGCGGTAAGGGGTGGGTAAAGTAAAAAAAAACTTTAGAACATACTATGTTGTACTCGGCAAGTAACTTGCGCAACTAACTTGCCGAGTCTGAAAAGGGTCATTTATTCCTCTAACACCCACTGGCCACTGGAGCAAACGGCGCCAATCATAGAAAGTATTAATACAAAATTTTTATTTTGTCACTTTTTGGAAAAAATCGACACGTAATATTCATATCCGCCCGCTGTCTACTTTTTGGGAATGAAACGGTTGGCTTAAAAATTATTTTACATATCGATGCCTTACTTTCTCAACCTCGTATCTTAAAAAAATACAACTTTTTAGGAGAGAAAACAAAAACGTTTTATCTTTGTATACTTCGGTGTTTGGGTTAAAGTTAAAATGGAATTATTAAATAATTGATTTCATCTATGTAAATTTTATATTGAAATAATAAGTTGTTGCAGTGTTAGAACACAAAAAATAGTCGTTTGATATGAAAAAGTCAAAACCGTATTTTTAAGTTACGAGGTTGAGGAAGTAAGGAATCGATATGTCTTTATATTTTATTCAAAATTATTTTGCTTTTACTAGAAATTTTTAAATTTTAATGCTTGTATTCATAAAAAAATTTTAAATTTAATAAAGGGTTAAAGAACAAATTTACTATGAAAATTGTTCTTAATAAACGCTTGTTAAATTTAATAATCGTTTGTGAATACGGGGGTAAATTAATTCTTATTTCTTATGATTAAGTGTGATCAAAATTCTAATTTGATACAGTTTTTGTATAAACAAATCTAATTCAACACCACCGGGCTGGAAAATCTTATTCGGCAGATCGATTTGTATTTGAAATAGAATATGGGCATTTCCTGGGGTCACGAACGTACATTCGTACGCTTTGAAAAAAGTTATTTCATAAAAAGAACTTGCTAAATTTAAATATTTGCTTGATCATATATAGACCCCTTTCACACTCGGCAAGTTACTTGAGCAAGTTTCTTGCGCAACTCTTGGTTTGTAGACGTAAGCGGTAAGGGGTGGGTAAGGTAAAAAAAACTTTAGTACATACTATGTTGTACTCGGCAAGTAACTTGCGCAACTAACTTGCCGACACAAAGTATACAGAGATGAAAAAAGTGACGTATGAAAAATGCCTAAATCATTTGCGAGGGCAGCTTTCGAAGAAAGAGAAAGAAAACGTTTTTTGTTAGTGAAGTGACAATGCGTAAAAACAGGCCGCTACTATTTACACAACTTGCATAATCAAAACAAAAAACGCAAAAAGGGCAGCTTTCGAAGAAAAAGACAGAAAAAAACACAATATTTTCTGTCTCGTGACGCCTCACAGTGGCGCCATTTGAGTTTTTTCGTTGCAAAAATCATATCTTTTGAACCGAATAAGATAATTGAACAGTTTAAACAGCATATGATAGATAACTGTTCAGCCTATGAAATGAGCGTTTGGAAAGGGTGCTACGCTCTGTAGGGGCCTAATTATGGGTTATCAAAGTTAAAATTAGTAGAAAAATCAATTTTATGGTAACTAAAAAAAATTATTTTTACATTTTTAGATTGTTTTTATTTTTTTTCTTTAGGTTTTTATGTTTTAAATTATTACCCAACAAATTAAAAAAAAAATTATTTTTTTTTAAATTTATTTTTTCAATTTTCTGTAAAATATTCATCACAGTTCGTAAGAGAAGGTATATCTAAAAGACTAACCATTTCTAAACTATAATTATTTTCTAACTCTATTCGTGACTTCACATGCCGCAGGGAAGATATAAGTGGATCGGAAGATGCTGCCAACATGTTGAAGAGGTCCTCATTTTGCCTTACCCTTGATGCTTTGAATGTGTTCTGCAATCTATATTTTTTATAAAATTTGTTAAGAGACTCCTGTGCTTCTTCAGAAAGCTCTCCAATTGGCAAAGACTGGTACTCAATTATATCTTTGCCATGCGCCAATATTTTATGGACGGTCGGGGTCAACTTCTTCTGTGGATACATTTCTGCTAAAAGAGATGCAGTTTTCGACGCATATTCTCCATATTTTGTAGAATTGACATTTTCTTTGCAGTTTAAAACATCCAAGATCGTTCCCAATCTTTTCACGATTTGATTGTCAATTCCAGTGATTCTAGTTACTGCCTCATCATTTTCAAAAAATCTCCTAGAAGTGTTTCCATCGTTTGAGTTACCGTATCCGTGCTTGGGACAGTCTACTTTTAGTCCAACTTGTTTAAAAAAAGCATCCTGTATTTGCTTCTTTCTGATCTTTTCCTTATCCTTTATTGATGTATTTTCATCGAAGTTTTCCTCCTCTTGTGGTAGGGTATACGCCAGTTTTAGCAAGAATTCCATACACCTTATCCTTGCGTGCAATGGTGACATTCCATATTCGTAATTCTCCTCATTTGTAGAATCGTTTAAATTACCAAAGTTCTTCTGACTCTTTTTGCAAATCGGGCATGACATTGTTGAGGTTGTTCCTGTCAGTTCGTTTACGACTTTTCCGTCAACCATGGTCAGATGGAACTCGTAATTGCATTCAATATATTTTCCTTCTCCAATTTGCAGCTTTGTAGGCTTAATCTTGCTTATTTGTTCTTCAATGTCCTTCACCGTGGTCCTTATGAGTTCTGCCGATTCCCTTGCAAACTGAAACATTATTGGTCGGCAATAATGCACTGATGACGGACGTGGATTTTTCCAGTGAAGGGAAACATCCGATTTAAGCCGCAAAGGAACAACAGATGCCATAAACATATTTCCGTCCGATATTGTAGCGTCATCGGAAGATATCCTTTGCTTATAAACGCTTTGTCCGGATGATCCATCGCAGCCCCATTTGCTGATCAATGTCAACTTCTCAGGAAGAATTTTCACCTCATTTTCAGGAAGACTCTCCAACAACCGTTTTGCTGTATGGCCCATGAGATCCTGCAGATTGGCTTTCGCAGAGACTTCCGTAAATTCCGTATGCAGTGGTCGTGAATTTATTTTGGCTTGCGTAATATGCTTGTATCCGGGTAAAACGTCAGCGCCGTGTCGCGTTAAAGATGCCCGTAGTTTCTCATATTTCTCTTTGGAAAGTTCTAAGTCCATAAACAAGGCCAAGGCTTCTTCGGAACCATACTTTTTAATGTGTGCGTTTGTGGGCGTGGGAATGCTTTCCTTAATCCTTTTTAGTCGCAGTGGGCTTGCATCAGCAACAGATTTGGTTATGTGCGACCTAACTCTTTCACTATCCTTTGTAAATTTAATAGACAGCGCTTCCGATAATTGCTTCGTGGTCAAGTCATTGGTGGCATCGGCAAGTTTCCTCTTTCTTGTGAAAATTGAACACTCCTCAATACTTTTTTTTGGCCTTCCTTTTGCTCCTCTGGTTGATGTGGTGGGTTTATCTACTGCCAATATATCCAGGATGGTATCTTCATTAAGCCAGTCCTCGTATTTGGAGTTGAAGTTCTGAATGGTTCGATTAGATTTCACCCATTTTGCCTTAATATTTGCATATATCAGATAAAAATTATTTTTTATAATTTCGCTTCTCTCAATATTTCCGTATAAGCTATCAAGTTCTTCTAAAGCAGCTTCCGTGAAAAAATTTGGTGTGGTTGACTTTCTAAACAGTTCAAATAATTTAAAATTGTTCAACGCCATGTTTTCAGTACTTAAATTGTTTAATGGTTTCAGTAATTGTTGCGCCAACTTTCAGTCGTAGACTAATCCAGGCATTATGCTTATTTTGCAATATATAGGCTTATGCTACCATGCCGAAAAATGTACCTGTTCCCTACATACATATGGATTTAGGCTGAATAATGCATTTTTATATTATGCACGTGTCCAAATAAGATTTGTGCCTACCTGTAGTCAATATTGTTCTTGACCATTTGCAATATATAGGCTTATGCTACCATGCCGAAAAATTTACCTGTTCCCTGCATACAAATGGAATTAGGCTGAATAATGCAATTTTGATATTATGCACGTGTCCAAATAAGATTTGTGCCTACCTGTAATCAATATTGTTCTTGACCATTTGTACGCCAAAGTATTGTTTAAGTGAGGTACGTACCTGCTAATTTCAATGAGTAGTTTTTTTAGATTTTAGATCAAACTACTGTCATACAATTTCTGCAACCATGTCTTTTTAACCTTTTTTACCTCTAGAAGCCAAACGGGCACGTACGGGCAGATAAAATTTTTGAATTATGTAAAGAAATAATCAAAGAACAGATTTTGCAAATATGGCAAATATAGAAAAATATAGATTTTTGTTATTTTCCGTCAAAGTTGAAAAATAGTGAAAAAACGGATAGTTTTTAAATAGTGATTTACCAGGAGAAACACAAAGCAAACAGTTCATTTTTTTTTTATCATTACACATTTAATAAATGCATCAATCAATACAAACAAAAAATAAGGCGATTCGTTACCTATTTTTCGTGATATTACACCTGAAATCGCAACAAATTTACTAAAAATTGTGTGTTTTTTTGAAAACCGAAAGTCGGTCAACTTTGAACGGCTATATCTTCTAAACTAAAAATGTGATATTATTAAGAGTGGCAGATTTGAAATCGTTGAAAAGTTTCCTATAACATGAGTTTATTCAAAACTTCGTCGGTGCTCATGAAAATTTTGATTTTTGCAACCTCGTTTGCTCTACGGGCGCTACTGTGCGCCTCTGTATACTCTGTGCTTGCCGAGTCTGAAAAGGGTTATTTATTCCTCTAACACCCATTGGCCACTGGAGCAAACGGCGCTAATCATAGAAAGTATTAATACAAAATTTTTATTTTGTCACTTTTTGGAAAAAATCGACACGTAATATTCATATCCGCCCGCTGTCTACTTTTTGGGAACGAAACGGTTGGCTTATTATTTCACATATCGATGCCTTACTTTCTCAACCTCATATCTTAAAAAAATACAACTTTTTAGGAGAGAAAACAAAAACATTTTATCTTTGTATATTTCGGTGTTTGGGTTAAAGTTAAAATGGAATTATTAAATAATTGATTTCATCTATGTAAATTGTATAGAAATAATAAGTTGTTGCAGTGTTAGAACACAAAAAATACAGTCGTTTGATATGAAAATATCAAAACCGTATTTTTAAGTTACGAGGTTGAGGAAGTATATTTTATATTTTATTCAAAATTATTTTGCTTTTACTAGAAATTTTTAAATTTTAATGCTTGTATTCATAAAAAAATTTAAAATTTAATAAAGGGTTAAAGAGCAAATTTGCTATGAAAATTGTTCTTAATAAACGTTTGTTAAATTTAATAATCGTTTGTGAATACGGGGGTAAATTAATTCTTATTTCTTATGATTAAGTGTGATCAAAATTCTAATTTGATACAGTTTTTGTATAAACAAATCTAATTCAACACCACCAGGCTGGAAAATCTTATTCGGCAGATCGATTTGTATTTGAAATAGAATATGGGCATATCCTGGGGTCACGAACGTAGATTTGTACGCTTTTGATGTACACATAATATAGAAAACAAAACTTTTCCTAGCATTTTTTTTGCGATTTGATAGCATTTGTGTAGATCTATGTTTAGTGCAAAAGATGGATTTCGTCGAGTTTAAGTTTTCATAATGGTACATGGTTAAAAACATGTGGTCACGAACGTATGCAAAATAGAAGTCAACTTTGGCTGACAGTTGTGAAATGTAAAAATCTGCCTAAAGGAACGGAATATTCTAAAGTGATCAATTTATTTTAAAAGTGTATTAATGTAGGTCTCCATCCAGTATTTACAAAATAAAGTATCTCTCTTGGTTTTTGGTTAATTGGCTTAAGTACCGGTCGCGAACGTACGGGTCGCGCGCAAACGTACCATTTTTCCATATGTTTTTTTATTATTATCACCATGTTTTTTCCTATAAATATCTTAATATTTCCTTAACAAAAAAAACTTAATACTCCTTTTACAATTGATTGTAATGGAGAGATTGTGAAGAAGGTGAAGAAAGAGTGCAAACATAATATATTTTTTGCATGTAAAATAGGTACATATCGTCGGTCTCATGTAGAAAGGCCCTAACTCGATTTTTTTCGAAATTGAGTCTTTTAGTGATTCCAAATACACCTCGTCACAAAAATTTAATACAATAGCATCAAAAATATCAGTTTAACAAGCAATTAAAGAAGCCATTTTAGATTATGATACATACAGTTTCTATTATGTTTTTGCCTTCTCCTGTAAAGTTGCATTTATGTGTGTTAGGGCCTTTCTACATTAGACCAACGATATATAAAAATGTCTTTAGAAGTAGAAAATATAAGAAAATATAAAATTTTCCAGTTTCCAGCCCAATTTCCCCAAGTAAAACAGCTGAGATTTACTATGACACAATTCTTTTATAAAAACATAGACTTTTTTTATAATAATAAACTATAAGAGACGATGATTATCAACATTTTATTTTTTCATCCTGGTAGACCATTCTTGGAAAATATCCATATTCATGTTAAAAGAAAACAGAGCATTAATTTTATACCTTTAATATTGTACGGCCTCTAAGTTGTTAAATGGACTTGCTTTCCAGTATTCAAATATATTAATATTTCGTGGACTAAAAGGCTCATTTACATAAATACGTAATACTTTTGCAGTATATTTTCATTATTTTCTTCCACTTCGTTTTTTCCCATATATAAGCTTTTGTTTCCCTCTTTTTCTTTTCTTCACTTTTCTCTTTTACTTCCTTTTTCATTGAAAGGAGCCACAATGGACCGCATTGGTCTCCTTTGGGGACATAACCCCTCTTAACCTATCCTAACCTTACCTATTTTAGAAACAATAAAATTTTCCACGGTCTAATGTGGAAAAGAGTTTGTAGTTTATTATTTTTGCATTATTAAAAAGTTTGGCCTTCGGCTAAATAAATATCGAATATTTAGAACATTGGTTCTTCCTTATTTTACAACAATTATGGTTCAAATTAGACGCAGTCGTAGATTTTGATCATATCTCAGACATTTATGCACCGATATATTTCAATAGCAAACTTTAGCGGAGTATATGTGGCATAAATGTATAAGAACCTAGATCCCATATCTTCTGGGTTCTTCGGGAAACCCATTTCAACATACACACAGACAGACGGATGGACGGACATCGTTAAAATCAGTGATGCCAACTTAGTGCTTTTGGAACTATTTATGGTGCTTTTTGATGCCTTAAAACGCCAAAATTTTATCCATAGTGCCAAACTAAGAAAAAGCACTAACTTGCTGCTTTTTCAATTTTTCGTTAGTGCCTTTAGTGCTTTTTACAATTTTGTATATTATATAAAGGATGATTTAGATGAGCTTTGCTATTTGGGGTACAATTTTGCAAAGGCTTGTGAAGATTTTAAGATTTCAAATGATAAAAAAACGTGATATAAGAAAGTTACATTCGTTTTAACAAAAACTTTATTTACGAGGTTATAGTTAGGGTTCCTAGTAGTTTGGAAATTTTACGAAACGTTGCACTTTTTAGCGTTGACAACATTTTTAGTAATCGTAATAAAAACGATGTATTTCGGTAAACATTTTTTTCAAGATGTAGAGACTGTTTCAAAAATAGAATATGGCTTGGAAAATATTAGGAATTGTTAAAAAACATGCAGTCGGAAACCGTACAAAAAAAAAAAAACGCAAAGACTTTTAAAACAAAAAACGAGCCGTAACTTGGAATAAACAAAGTGTTAAATAAATTAAAAACAGCTGACAGAAAATACTTTTATAACGAGGGTTGTGTAACCTGCCGCTTTTCATGCGCTTTAGTTTTCCACGTGTTGTGCACTTCTACCTCTAGTGCTATTGAGAAAAGTATCAAAATGCAAACAAACATGTTTTTTCTATTTTACACCTTATGAGTGTTCTATATTCAGAACCGTACATATGTTAAAATAATTGGATAATATCATACGCCAATTGTTTTATTAAACTTTGCACGATTTTAATTTAGATTTATTTAAACGATAAAATATAAGGATTTCTATATATGCTGTTATTAAGTTTTATAAACATTGGTCGATCATTGCAAATTTTTGGTAATTGCAACAGGCCAGATTTTTTCGAGTTACGAAAATAAAGCTCGCACTGTATTACTTTAAAACTGTTTTATGGCCAATTTAAACTCAGCTGATGATGATGATCCAAATAATTTGGATGATATTATTTTTATTGAAGATAATAACAATACATTTAAAAATGTTTATAATCAAATGTAAATATATACTTAAATGAAAATGGTCCCCATCAAAGCCGTCGCCTTTTTTTAAAATTTGGAGGTAGATAATATTCGGCACATCGAATGCAACTTGTTTTGTGTTTAATTAAATTGTAAAAATGGCTTGGTGCTTTTTTACGCTTGTTTTTGCTCGAAATAGTGCTTTTTAGTGCTTTTTTTAAATTTTAAAGTGCTTTTTGCTCTCAAAAAGTTGGCATCACTGGTTAAAATAACTTCGCTACTGATAAGGCTCATAAATTACAAACGGATACATACCCTTTCCACCTGTTTTATAACCAGTGTTATTACATCTTAGCTTTTTTTATTTAGCAATTTTTTCTCCTAAAGAGTTGGCAAGAGTGGTTTTTAAGACATCTTTTTATTAGAGTATCTTAAGGAAATTTCTGATAACAACGCTTCGAAAAGAAAGGCCTAGCTACGCCATATTTACTGCATCTTTTCCCACCTAGTACTAATATGCGACATGTACCCAGCCTTCGTTTGTCTGTTGCTCTATATACAGTATCTCACAAAAGTTTGTGAATATTATAATGTCTTGTAAGAAATTGTTTTATATAAATAAGAAATTATTATATATGGGGGATTCACAAGGTGTCATAAAGTCATATGTCTTAAAATAATAGCATGAACAAATACGACTGTTGTGAACAACCGCTCATAATTTAGTGTACTATTTTGAATTTAAATCAGCTGGTATAAACAAATATACAAAATAAATATTTACCTAAAATCAAAATATTTTTTAATTCAAATCCATGAATTAGGGTGTGTGTGAAACGGTAGCAAAGTTCTATGGTGAAATTTAATTTGTTTGTGGTAGAAAATTTTCATATTTGGGCTGTGTGAAATTGTAACATTATTGACAACGTAAAATTTTGAAATAAAGAAAACAACAATTACTAGTAGTTTTGTGAAAATGAATAAATTAATCAAACGTTTACCAATTATCATTTCAATTCTGTTGTAAATGAGATGGTCTCAACTATTTGATAAATTCGTTCTGATATAAAAACAATTTTTACAAAAAGTGTGGGCAAAAAATCCTAAAGATATGTAAATACTTACATCGTGTACAATTATTTTTAATTGTTTTTGCCGCTGGTCCTGCTTCCATATATTTTTTATTTTGTTTAAATTTGATGAAAACAAATAATTTTGTGGTTGTTAAATATTTCTATACTAATGTCAAAATTTATACTAGCCCCCAGAGCTAGTGAAATTTTATTCACCTCAATAGTGTCAAAATTTAACTTCCACGAGTACTTTGCTACCGTTTCACACACACCCTTAATAAATTAAATTAGAGCTTTTCTGAATATTTTCTATTTTTCAGACGCAAACCACAAATAAATTTTATTTCGTTTGTTTACCAAACATCACAGTCCTAAGCCGATTTAGTTTGACGCCGCAAGTGTTTTGTTTAAAAAATTGCAAGCCGCAGGTTAAATTCGGATGTTATCCGGATAAAACTATACCATCAACGCGACGGCTACAAATTCATATCCGCTCGGCTCAGCCACTCAGCGCAAGTCTCGTCTGATTAATTACGACAGCACAATAAACATAGCAAGCAAAATTTTATTAATATAAGACACTTTTTGTTTACAAAGCAACAACAATATTTTTAAACCATTGTAAAATGTTATAACATTATGACAATACAACACGATAGCACACCTTGTGAATACCCCAATAGTGTATATTCTTTTTCACTCTTTCTTTTTGCTGCGCTTACAATACAGTGTCTTATAAAAGTTCGAGAATTTAAAAATATCTCTGAGAAATCACTTATATTAAATAGAAATAGTAAAAATGGCTTAAACATTTATTAAATATGTATATTTTTTGATAAGGACTTAAGATTTTAGCATAGCGATTTTTTTTTATTAAAAAATAAACTATATCAAAGTTTAAATGCAATTTGTAAGAAAAGTAAAAAAAGGACTTTTTTAATTTTAAACTAATTGAACAAAATAAATCGTAAAATTCTCTTAGATATTGTTTATAGTGCTAATTATTTCAAGGACTGATGCTGCGTTCATAATCTTATGAACACCAAATTTATGGAGAAGCGAAAAAAATTAACAATTTAATCGCGTTTTTACTTCTTAAAAAGTATCCTAAATTTTAATCTAGATCAAGGCGAATTCAACTACAGGTGGTGTCGGAACTACAACAATCCAAAAACAGCAGAAACAACGTAGGATTTTTTGCATTGCATTGTTAGTGCTTATGGCTCGAAATGTCAACAAATAAGCTTAAACTGTCAAAATCAGATGCCGTTGCGACACCACCTGTAGTTAATTCCCCTTGATCTTGATCATATGCAATCTGTATACCAAATTTATCAAAAAGACTACCATTTTTTTTTCTTTATACCTTTTAAAAAGTACCCTTTATTTTTTAATCTAGGCCATAGATATCTCTACCAAATTTTTCGAATAGAGAAAAAGTACCAAAGGTAAAAGAGTATCAAAAGTAACAGCTTTTCCTAATTTTAGGTCCCCAGAAAGTACACTGTATGTTTACATAGGCTTTATTCTGTATGTATGTATACACAATTTATCAAAAAGAGAAAGAGTAGCGAATTTATTCCGGTTTTACCCCTTTAGAAGTATCCCATATTTTAATATGGCCAAATTTATACCAAATTTTTCAATATGAGAAAAAGTGACAATTTTTTCCCGGTTTTACCTCCTTAAAAGTACCCTATCTGCTATCCGTCTACAGAATTTCATCCAAACCGATTAAACGGGTTTTGCTTGATTTGCCCGCAAACTCACAAAAAAACAAATTTTCAGTTTTACAAGATTGGTAGAAGTAGGATTTTAAAACATAAAGGGGCTAAATTTTTACCAATTTTTTCTTAATTCTTTTTAATTTGTTGTATTTATTTTTAATATTTCATATTTTTTTAAATACATTTTACATCGGTATGTAATAAAAGCATCGTTTAAAAAACTGACATTTCTATCACTCCTTCAATTGTCATTGGCCTAAAAAAACTGTTGCTTTTACCACCAAAAAAAAAAAAAACTTCAATTAAAAAAAATCAACAACCTTTTCTGAAGTATCTAATAACACACGTACCGTTCCTTCTTCAAACATTGTTCTTATGCTCACAATTTTTGAGCGACTTATGAGAGCCACTGTACCTGTGTGATTATACTGCACATGAAGTTACATTTGTATTGTCTCGTTGCTTTCCCTTTGTTCATCGATGCTTCTTTTTTTGAATTTAAAAATAATTTTTTTTACAATTTTGTTGTTTGTAGTCGTTTAACCATAATACGTATCTTTAAAAGAATGTATTTAAAAACGCCGATTACGTCTTGTAATGGTCCGGACGAAACGTCAATACGTTTCGTGGAGTGTGGACTGTATACAGGGGTGGATTTGGGCTACAGCTCCAGAATACCAGCCAAGGATCCAAACACCTTGGTATATTCCCCGAGAGAACGCCGATTGCGTTTCTGGGTTTAGTGAGTGTATAGGGTGGCTTCAGGATAAAGCGCTTAAATATCAACCAAGTACAAAGTGTGTTTTGTAAGCCCAAAAAAAACATTAAAAATTTAATATATTAAAAACGTAGTAGCATTTATTTGAGTTTTCACAACCCTGAAAAAAACAAATTCGATTCGTTCAGTATCGACCGAAAGAACTAGAAAAAATTGCTTTCGATTAAAAAAATTATTCGATCACGACTCCCAGAATAAATCTTCTGTATATGGGGATATCTCTAAACTTCTGGCAACTCTGTTTGTATTTATTTATTATCAGTTACAAATACAATTATGAATTATATTCTAACTTAATTCAACAAGAAATAGTAACGTATATCTTAAACCCGATGTAGGGAGACAGATCGGAATCTCTGGTGGGTATCGAACGTACTACCAACTAGTCTACTGGGGCACCTTTTAGATCAAGTTTTGTATGTAAGTTCCCTTTTTTAAAGCTTTAAATTGAACAATTAAGTATATCGAGAAATTCTGGAAAAAACGCTAGTTTAAATACAAATCACGGAGACGTAGAGCTTAGGAATACATTTAAAACCAGTGTTTGAAAATAAACATTATATACTTTTCTGTTCGTTAGATATGTGGAAAACACAAACGCGAATAGTGTTTTTGTAGTAGTAAATCATTAAAAAAACGTTTCTCTGTTTTTAGTGGTCTTCGAACACAAATATAATACTTATCCAACTCAACAAAAAGATTAGAACATTTTATTGCGTTCTGTTTTTTTTAAACGACAAATATTTTGGCCATACAGGTGTTTTTTGTTTGTTTTTTTCGACTGCTATAGCAGTAAAGGTGCTATCAGACGGGATGTATTTTACATATGTACTGTCAAATTTTCCATCTGTAAAAGCTGTACACATCGTGTGATACATATGAAACTTTGCATGTGTAAAATACATGTGGAAATACATATGTAAATCTTTCGATTAGAACACGCTCTATTTTCCTGTGGCAAACATAAACAAAACAGCTGGTTTGTTTTGAAACGTAAACAAAAGTCAGCTTTTGTTTACATTTATAGGTTATGTCATAAGGAAAAACATAAGCAGGTGTGATAGCAAAAATTATGAATCGTATGTAAAATGGAAATTTTGACATACATACGGAATTACATATGGGAAAGAAAAGTGACAATACATATGAAAAATACATCCCGTCTGATAGCACCTTAAGGGAATTTATAAGGAATAAAAATTGGGAGTTAAGCACGACAAACAAAATCTTGTTAATTCAAATTTTGTATTCCCACGAAAATTACTTTGATAATAAACTGGCAAGTGCACGGCTAACAAAAAACAAAACTGGCAACATGCTTTATTTTTTGCGAGAACAATAAAGCAAGTTATTTGTTTTCATTTTGTTTTTTCTTAGCCTACTTACAACTAAAATTAATGGTTGAAGAATTCCAATCAATTGTAGTGGGGAATGTAAGAAAACATAAACTCACTGTTTATTGTTGTTGTTTTTGTTTACGCTTGGATTTTGTTACAAGTAAAACAGTTGCTTATAATTCTTATTCGCTTATCAGTTTTATTTGTTAAAAATTATTAGTTTTTCTAAAATCTGGCGTAAGCAACCAGTGAAATGCGCATAGGAATCAACAATAAATTTCAGTTTTTTTTATCAAGAATAAAAATTGGGAATTAGGCACGACAAACAAAATCTTGTAAAATGGGTACCATAACAGATCAAAAAAATGTAGTGAATATCAAAAGTCATGACAGAAGTTGAATCTTGTTGTATAGTGTTATCTGTGGGCTGTTGCTATCCAACAGAACTGTAAATACAGGGGAAATTAGGTTGGTGTATGTAATTTATTGCTACAAAAAGGTTCTTGCAAGGCGTTTAGATAAAATATTTGTTAAATTTGGCTCATAAAAATCGACGAAATATTAAAGAACATTCCATAACTTTGGTTTATTTTATTGGTGCTCTATAGTGCCCAAACACTTGTTTGAAATGGAAGTTTTCGTGGAGGCTGAATAAAATAAACAAGTGTTCAAAACTTCTGTCTTTGTTAAGAATATTTCTTTGTTGTAAAGTAAAGCAAATATTTTACAACTCTGCTTTAATTTCCATGTAGCTGCCAGAGCTTTCGCTGCCACTAATTTCAATTAAAATTCGTTCATGTTTATCTTTGTAGTTTCCGCATAAAAAATTGAGGTAATTGGGCTGTCTGTACAAGTGTTTGTGTGTGTTGGTCAAACTCTTTAATCGTTTAGCAGTTTGTTGTAAGGGAAGGCACTAATTAAACTTGTGTAGACAAAAAACCTAAAATTTATTTGTCTCAAGTAAGGCAAGATTATATCGTTAGTAATTTTTGTTGAGAATACATAACAAATTTCGAAATTTTGTTTTTGTTTTAAATGTAAGTTGAACGGACGAGTAAGGCGCTCGTGTTCTATAAACACCACATTAACCAGGGTTTCAAAAACTGCAGTAGAAATCAAAACTGTCGAACAAAAACAAAAATTTGTGTACAACTTTTCGTTTTTGAGTTGGTTTGACAGAGACTGTTTACATTTAATGAATCAGAAGTAAAGCAACAGTTTTTTTTTGTTTTTGGCTAAAGACAAATGAAGAAGTGGAAGAAATGGCTAAAATGGCGACTGCAGTTTTTTATACGTTGAATTAAGTAATTTTAACTCAAGGGCAGCTGATTGTACAGGAGTGGTTATTATTTTGAACAGTTATTCAAATTAAAATGCATTTAATGTTACCTCAGACATTTTATGGAAAAAAACTGTAAAACACAAATAAGACCAACTTTTTAAAATATGTATTAGCAAACTAACAAAACTCTTTCGTATCGAAAGCAGAATAAGGACGTAATCTTTTACATTAAGGGTGTTTCTTTTTTGAGACTCATCATAAATTCAATCAATTCTCAAATCCCTGCTCTGCGTACGTCAAATTTAAAATATTTGTTAATAAACCTCAACTGTCTCAATTTGTACTATGCAAGAATGTGAATCAATATAAAATATTGGAGATTAAACCGTAGTAAATAAAGGGTGGTTTAATTTTAAGGGCCGATATTGATTTTGAATAAAACACAAATTATTTAGGAAATTATTGTCATTTCTTGTTATTATGATAATATTGGTATGGTTCAATTATGTATGGAACAAAATATCGGCCAAAATTCGCCATGACCTCGGCGGCACACATCCATCCGATGGTCCAAATTTTCAATGACGCTGAGGCATAATTGAGGTTCTATGCCGTTAATGTGCCGTAATATCTCATCCTTTAGCTCTTGACTTGTTGCTGGCTTATCGACGTACACCTTTTCTTTCAAATAACCCCAAAGAAAGAAGTCCAACGGTGTCAAATCACATGATCTTGGCGGCCAATTGACATCGCTACCACGTGAGATAGCACGACCATTGAAATTGTCTCGCAAAAAATCCATTGTTTCGTTAGCTGTGTGGCAACTAGTATCGATATTTATCGATAGTTCAGATTTCACTATCGATATATCGATATTACTATCGACTGAATGTTTGTACTTGTGCAGGAAAACTTTAATTATTTTTTATAAGGCTACTACAGTTCGTTGTTTTTATCACTCTATTGAATGTATGAGACGTATGTATTAATATACGTACGTTATTTTAGATGGCAACTTTACAAAAATATTTGACATTTCAGTCCCTACATAAACATGTAAACATTTCGACTTAAAGGCCTTAAATTAGCAGTAAAAAGCACTGCTAAGCAATCCATACCACTTGCCATTCTTGTTGCTTGTATTTATTGCTGTAATTCAGCGCGAATTAATAATAGCAAGTACAAATTTGCGGCAAAAACTGTGTGTGTATAGCTGCTGTTAGATGTCTTCATAGCTGTATTTAAAATAATAAAAATATCGATATTTATATTTTTCCTATCGGTATTTTCGATATTAAAAGATTATCGATAAGATAGTCTATCGATAGTTTCCCATCACTTGTGGCAACTGGCACCGTCCTGTGGAAACCACATATCGTCCACATCCATATTTTCCAATTTGGACCATAAAAAGTTCGTTTTTATCTCACGATAGCGAACACCATTCACAGTAACTGGCTGAACGGCCTCATTTTGGAAAAAAATACGGCCCGATGATGCCGCACCCAACAGTCACTCTTTGTGGGTGCATTGGTTTTTCGACAATCACTCTTGGATTATCATTCGCCCAAATGCGGCAATTCTGCTTATTGACGAATCCACTGAGTTGAAAATGTGCCTCATCACTGAAGATGATTTTTTTCTAACCATTGACGACGTTTGGAATGGTCAAGAGGCTTTAGTTCTTGAGCCAATTGCCCCTTGTAAGCGTGTAAATGCAAGTCTTTATGCATAATGTTAATCAACGACGAGCGTGAGAGGTGCAATTGTTGGGCTCAACGACGAGTTGAGGTGGACGGCTCTTCTTCAGCCACACTATCGCGAACAGCAGCAATATTTTCTGTTGCACGAGCATGTACTGGTGTTTTCACATCTCCTACAGACCCGGTTTGCTAAAATTGTTGCAAGATTTTTCCGATTGTACGCACATTTGGACGATTAAATTGACCGAAAAAAATCAGCAAGTGCATGATATGCATTTTGATTTGAACGCCCATTTTCAAAATAAGTCTGCTTAACTTCAAAGCGTTGCTCGATTGTGTATCTTACCATTATCAAATTGAATAAGTCTGAAATTAAGAAATGTCAAATGAAATGCAGAAAAAAACTTGACGCTTAGGTGTGGTTCACATTCAACATCGGCCCTTAAACTTTAACCACACTTTAGATAGAGCAATATCTATTAAAAAACAGCATTAAAAGAATATTAAAATAAATATTGAAAGAATCAATCATTGTGAAAATGCGATTCTATGAAATACAAAGAAGAGAGTTAATAAATACAGGGTGCTATACGCTGTTAGTTGTTAAAAACGTTTTTATTTATGTGATTATTTAAAGTTTGTTCTGTTAATACAGTAGCTTGGAGATTTTTTATTAGCTCTCAGACGATGCAATGCACTAAAAAGAACACTTACGTGGTTTTAATTATCTCTGATGAACTGCACTTCTCGAATCTGCGCTGCCAAAATCCTGTTGTTTTGCTTGTTGACACAGTCATTTAATAGGAAATGGACCTTATCGCTCTTTAACAAATTGTGAATACAGTCTGGATTTTAAAAGCAAAACAAATGGCATTTGTTTTGTACGTTGTTCGATTCCCCAAGCCTTCTTAACAAAAGCCTGAAAAAGTAAACTAATTATTAAGAAAATACAAAGAATTCAAAGCAAAAAGCACATCTTACGTCACCCTGTACTAAGAAATAGAGAGGGTGTATTTTATTAAATCTAGTCATAACTGTCATATGAACAAAATATTTTTCTTTTAAAAATTAACTATTTGCTTAGGACAGGATGAAGTTTTTATTCTCCAGTTTCACTAGACTTTTCTTTACTTCCTATGAAATAACGCAGAGAATTTCTTGTGTATCCGTCAATAAGGATGTTGTAGGGATTTGTGGTTGATTTTTTTTTTTGCATTTATGTTAGTCCATTTCATTTCATTCGTTTTCCTCTTAGTTTTTGCTACTCTAGAGAAAACAACATTTTAATATAAAAATTATTACAATACTGAAATGTTACTTTTGTCCTACATTTTGTTTCGTTATGAAGTTTTCGAATGAGCTTTTGTTTAAATAGCTCGAAATTAAAGAAGAAATTTTTGTTGAATTTATGTGTCTTCATGGTTTATTTAAGTGAAAATATAATTTATTAAATAAGATATTAAACTATTACATTATTCAATGAACTACCCATGGAATTTTCTCATCTTACTGCCAAAAGTACTTCACGTTTTTAAGACCAAAAAAATATAAAATTTTTAATAATTTTTATTTCTAAAGAAGATATCAAATTTTTAAAATATTTTTTCAAAATTAAAAAAAAAACAATAATCGATTTTGGTGCTAGGGAATGTTTAAGGAGTAATTTAGGAGGATTAAGGTGGATTCATCCATGAGTTCTGAAGAATATTTTTGTACGGAGAATATTTTTTTAATGAGAGTTTATTTTAGGTATTTTTAATAAATAAATTCAAATGCATTAACCAAGCAATGCAGATCCCGCTTGATGGATGTGTGATATTTAAATTCTGCTCTACCAAGATGTTCGACTGATTACACTGTGCAACAAAAAAAAAAAAAAACTTAATACTTGCAACGCGAAATGAAACAAGACTATTGGTAGAGCAAATCTGCCAAGGTTAGGTTAGGTTAGGTTCCATTGGCAGCCGTGATCAAGCACAGCTCACGTGGGTCCATTGCGTTACCATCTCACACCGTCTCCCATGGGTCCTATGTTATCTGGCTGCTAGTGTTCCTACGCAGCCATCCGGTCGATTCAGTAAAGGAGTGGATCCTGTTTACATCAACATCAGAGAGACAAGCTTTGTCCCCAAGGACCCCAGCCTCTGGGCGTGGCTCTCGCAATTAGGTTTCTAAGATGATGTCTGGACAGCTGTAATGCCCGCCATGTCCTCTTTTCATCTATGATAGACCAGATTTTCCTGGTTTCCCCACAGGTAGTTTCATCGTGCCACCTCTGACTGGCGATAATATGAAACTTGTGCGCCATGAATTGCTTACTCCTTGGGAGTGAAGCACTTACATTATATGTTGAACCGTCTTGATTCAAGGTGGTGCCTGCATACGCCAACGCCATGCGTGATGAACACATTCTCCAGGGATTTTATGGCCGCCTTGCTATCGGTAATAATGTGAATATCCCTACCAGATATTTCACCGTACCGGATGCGTCTCGCGGCTGTGTGGATGGCAATTATCTCGGCCTGGATGACACTGCAGTGGTTCGACAGCCTTATAGGAATGCTCCAGTTTAGCTGCTCGGAGTATATGCCAGAACCGACACCATACAGTGTTTTAGACCCGTCCGTGAAAATTTGAATCGCATTTGCGGGAATTTGTAGGTCATCATAGTGGACCGCGTTATCCAAAATGCTTACCGTGAAGCCTGGATCAAAGATTGACTCGGGTGTGACATAATCAACATCCATGTGCCAATTAATTTCGTTCAGAATATTAGCATGTCCGATATTGTAATCCCTCCATGCTCCGGTGGCCCTTAGTCTTACCGCCGCGTTCGCAGCTAGCCTTTTCGCCAAAATGTCTGGGGTAACCAGTTTAAAATCGTAAACGGTGCCTTAGAGGGGGTTGTTTTAATGACACGTGTTACCGCTATCGCCACCATTCTCATTGTACGTTCAAACCTAGTTTGATGACTCTTCACCTCGAGCGCCGGCCACCAAACAGCTGCCCCGTAGAATAGAATGGGTTTAATGACACATTCGTATAGCCAATATACATTTCTCGGGTTAATTCCCCAGTTTAGGCCAATGGCCTCTTTGCAGCAATATAATGCAGTTGCCGCCTTATTAGTCCTGGAAATGGTGTTCATCCTCCAGTTCAGTTTGCTGTCGAATATTAACCCAAGATACTTGGCGCTGTCAGACAGTTCTAGTGAGACCCCATTTATCCTCCCAAAACTGCCAAAGGGTTTTACAAAGTTAGCTCGGGTTTCCGAAATATCGGCCCCTAAAGTTTTTGAATTTTTTGAAAAGGCGTTTGGTATAAGTCAAAAAAATATAATTAATGTACTTCTGAGCTAAAATACTATTTCAGATGTCTTCAGTAGAATTGTATGGTGGTTCTTTTCTTAGAATATATTATCCCTCGAAGACTGATTTTAAGGGGCAAGTTTTGTTCTTTTTAAGGAGGTTTAAATGTTCCACGAATATTTTCTGCATCAAATTTTATTTGGGGTCTTTTAAGAGCAAAAGTTCGTGCAATGTACATAAAACGGATTTTCGAAAAATTCTAAAATTTCAAGGCCCGGAATTTCGAAAATTCTTTTTACATATATTGCATGACTTTTTGGTCTCAGGGACCCCTAGTGAAGTTTGATGCATAAAATATTCGTGGAACATTTTATACCTCTAAAGTGCCGTTTTAGTATACTTTTGTGGGGAAGTTAAGAAAATGGCCCCTTAAAATTAGTGTTAGAGGGTTAAGATATTCTAAGAAAAGCATCGCCATACAATTCTACTGAAGACATTTGAAATAGTATTTTAGCTCAGAAGTGTATTAAGTATATTTTTTTGACTTATACCAAACGCCTTTTCAAAAAATTCAAAAGCTTTAGGGGCCGATATTTCGGGAACCCGAGCTAACTTTTCCAAACCCTTTGGCAGATTTGCTCTACCTACCTTGCCCCTCATAACAATAACATTGTGCTAGCCGCAAGTTTTAACACGCTGGGCACCCTACTGGTAAAGCTGAATTCAATGGTAATAGCCGTATTTTCAAAGTTAGCGGCTTGTATTTGCGATATCCACGATTGCCATAAAACGATATTTTTGGGATAATTTTTCAATTTATATCAAACCAACTCTTTTAAATACAATTTTAGTTTTTTGTTGCTTTTGTATAAAACTTGTTTTCACGAGTCCAGCATGTGCTGAAATAATGAGATTTTAATACGATTCCAAATGCCTGAGCGACTGATCCTTAACTCTAATGTCTATATTTTAAACAACACGGTTGAATATCTTATGATTTAGCACGTTTTAACATGCTAAATATCAATAATTTATTACAATTTTTATATTCACATACAAAGTATTGTCTGTTCACAACTTTTCATATCAGTCTTAACAAAAAAAAAAAAAATCCCGGGAATAAAAGAAAAACATTCTGCGCCCCTGGGTATAGAAAAAGTCTTCAAAATTAGGATTAAAGGGAGTAGGCTGTATTTAATTTAACTTATTTGAAAAAAAAGGTGGATTGCTTTTTGAGTATAATCAAAACTAAACGAATCGTATCTTAAATCTGGACGAACCAAAATTCCTACCATAAGATTTTTATTACCATCTGTTTATCTTGTATGTGGTTTAATGAATACTTAAATATGTATAAACAGTATATAATTATGACTATTAAATTATACACAGCAGATAACAAAAATGTGTTTATGACTTTCCTTAGCGTTCACATAAGATAATTGTTTTTCCCAAAATCTAATTATGTTTATGGTTTTTAAGGAAAATGTTCAATTAGTTTGAACGCTATTAAAATATTGATCTTATGTTTTTTTGCTAACGTCATTAAAATACACAGAGACAAGCTGCTGAATTTAACATAATGACGTACCCATCTGTAAGATTGAGGGTGTGTGATGTCACCACTGCTCTTCAACATCATGATTGACAACGTGCTGCACGTCAGGCTGGAGGACCTTAAAAATATTCTACTGACATGACCGCACAACTTAAGCGCCTTACCGACGTATCACACAAATCTGGGTTAAACATAAAAAATACCAATGTTTTGTGAATTATCAACGTTATTTTTGGGAATTCAAAATTTATTATTAATACGATTTCTGTATGACGTGCTAAATTCCCAATTTTCCATATTTGATAAATACACTGAAATATATTGTTGAGGGCAAGCTAGCTTCTATGCGCACTTCACTGGTTGCTTAGGCCAGTTCATCAAAAAACCTTTTCCAAAGATTTAAGAAAAGCCAAAAATATTAAACAAATAAAACCTTAAAGCGAATAAGAATTATAAACACTCAAAGTCAAACAAAACACCAACAATAAACAATGAGTTTGTCTTTTCTACGGGAATGACTACAATCGGTTGGCTTTTTTCCGACTCGAATTGTAGTTGTAAGTGGCTTAAAAGAAAAAAAACAAATTGCTTCATTTTATTGTCTTCGTAAGAAAACAACAAAAAAGCCAATTTGCCAGTTCAGTTTTTTTGCGAAAAGTCTAACCTCTTCCTATAAAATAATAAATTTTAAGAAGAAATTAAAACCTGTTGTAATATTGGGACTGCTGATAAACCGAAATGGCTGATCAAGTGAAGGCACCCTTTGCCAATTTAAAAAAGTCACATAATTTTTTTTGGACAGCTTAAACAAGAGTCTGTGGGACGAAGCATATCAAATACTTTTGTGCATGGAAATACAGAGAATAAACTGCATTGAATTGGACACACACTTCGCAAACGACTGTCCGATATTGTTAGAAATTTTATCGAGTGGAATCCTCAAGTTCGAGTGGAAGGCAAATTGATAACGTAATGAAAAAATATTGCGATGGGAATATGTATATATCGTTACCTGAAACGCAAAAGGCATTAACAACCCAAAAATTAAAAATAAACTTTTTCATTGATTCTGAATTATTTTTACAAAAATTTGCGATTTTAATAGCTAAAAAAACAAAAGGTCTTATCTACAAAAGATTGTGTTTGCTTGTAACTTTTTGCTAATTTTAAAACTGAGATCCACAATGTGAACTCTAATGGCATCGTAAAATTTACTAAACTGTACCAAAAAATTCCAACTACCAAACTAGTGTTAATTCTTTGGAAATATGAAGTATCTTACAAATGTCGTCCCTTTTTCTAAAGGGTGGTCCAACCATAATGCACGATTTTAATTGTGGGTAACACTTTGACGTCAAGTTTTTGCCTAATTTTAGTTTGACATTTCTTTTTTTCGGTGTTTGACAAATTCAACCGTCGTCAATACGCGGAATAGTTGATTGAACAGACAGAAGTGAATGGTGACTTAACAAAGAAAATCATATTAAGCGAGGCATACTTTCACCTGAGTGGATTCGTTACAAGCAGAAATGCCGCATGTGGGCAAACGACTATCCACGAGTGATTATTGAGAAGCCGATGCATCCACAAAGAGGGACTCTTTGGTGCGGTTTATTGGCTGAAAGAACGGCATCGGGACGTACTTTTTCAAAAAGGAGTTCGGCAGAGCTGTTACCGCGAATGATGTTCGCTGTCGCCAGATGATAACGGACTTATTGTGGCCAGAAATTGAGGAAATGGATCTGGACGATATGTGGTTCCAACAGGATGGTGGCACCTGCCACACAGCCAACGAAGCAATGGCTCTTTTGCAAAAGAAATTCAATGGCCGTGTTATCTTACGTCGCGGCATGTGCTTTGACACCGTTGGATTTCGTTTTTTGCGGATATTTAGAAGATAAAGTTTACATCAATAAGCCAAGAGCAATTCAACAGCTAAAGGATGAGATAATTCCGCACATTAACGACATTGAACCTCAATTATGTCTCAGAGTCATTGAAAATATGGACCATCGGATAGAGGTATGCCACCGAAGCCATGGCGAGCATTTGGCCGATATTTTGTTTTACACATTATTGTCATAGACCCTTATATAATAATAAAAAATATTAAGCTAATTCTCCGAAAACTATTTGTTGTATATTCAATTAACATTGTGTTTGGACCACTTTATTGTATCAAAAATATTCAGTTAAAAAAAAAAACAAACTTTGAACAGTTGTATCAAAAATGTTCCAACCACCAAACTTGTGTAAATACTTTTGAAATAAAAAATGTGACGTGCAAATACTTTTGATAGGTATGTGAATTATTTAACAAATGTCGTTCTTTGTTCTACAACCTTGAACGTTGATTTTTAAAATCTTGCTTCTATCTACTTTATACACCTCTGGCAACACATCAGCTGCAATCATTTTTTTCATATTGTTTCAACAGCAAAAGAAAGAAAGCCAATATTCCTTAGAAATTTTTTTTAATCTCCACAAGTGTGTTTTAACATTTGACTATGGCTGTACATAAAAAAATTCCCTACATAAACACTTTTTTGGTTCAACATTTTCCGTTTTTATGCAACAAAAAGCAACAAAATATAAAAGTAAAGTTCAACATTCGCTTTAGTTTAAACTCTTTAATCTTTAATCTCTTTTCCACTTCAACATTATGAAAATAAGAAATTTATAACAGAGTTTTCAAAGATAAATAAATATTTGCTTAATTTTACCCACCATTTCCTTTTCCTTTAAATTGATTATTGGGGGTAAATATATAAAAATGACTTCCATTTATTTTATTAATCGTTTATTTATAATACTTAAATGGTATTTTTTTCAATCTTAATGTTCGTATTTTTCAAAACATGCGGAAATGCAATGAAGTGTAATCATGATTGTGAAATGGTTATTGTATGGATAACAATTTATTGAATTCAATAATGCTAATTAAAATATTATTGTTAAATACTACTGCAGTTTAAAAATATTTATTTACTTGTGCTCGAATCAATATTATCTTTTTATTTCATATTCAGTATTTAATTGAATTTAATAAATATTAATGACAATTTGCTATATGAACAGTTTAATTACAAAGTTAATTCTGTGGGATTAATATTCATTTATTATTTATATAAAAAAATACAAGCAGCGCACAGAGGGGTGAAATCGCAAAAAATGGATATTAATTGAAAAATGAAAATTTGTTTTTTTGAAAAATATTTAGTAACCGATTACAGTATATAAAATTCTACATCACTACTGAAAATTTCAATGTCATATCGTCCCCTCAATAAAACAATAGTGCATACGCATGTACACCATTATTTTTTTATTGCATATTTAGAATCTCCATCATTGATTTTATGTCTGGTCAAAATTTCGTCAAATTCTAAAGGGTGGTTAAATTGTAAGGGCCGATGTTGAATGTGAACCACACCTAAACGCCAAGTTTTTTTCCGAATTTTTTTTGACATTTCTCTATTTCAGACTTACTCAATTTGAACCATGGAGAGATACACAATCCAACAACGTGTTCAAGTTATCCAGACTTATTATGAAAATGGGCGTTCAAATCAAAATGCATATCGTGCACTTCGTAATTTTTTTGGTCAATTTGATCGTCCAAATGTGCGTACAATGAAAATGGGCGTTCAAATCAAAATGCATATCGTGCACTTCGTAATTTTTTTGGTCAATTTGATCGTCCAAATGTGCGTACAATCGCAAAAATCGTGGAAAAATTCGAGCAAACCGGGTCTGTAGAAGATGTGAGAACACCAGTGCATGCTCGTACAGCTCGTACTGCAGAAAATATTGCTGCTGTTCGCGATAGTGTGGCTGAAGAGCCGTCCACCTCAACTCGTCGTCGTGCCCAACAATTGCACCTCTCACGCTCGTCGTTGATGAACATTATGCATAAAGACTTGCATTTACACGCTTACAAGGTGCAATTGGCTCAAGAACTAAAGCCTCTTGACCATTCCAAACGTCGTGAATGGGCAGAAGGGTGGCAAGAAATGGCAACAGTGGATGATCAATTTTCGAAGAAAATCATCTTCAGTGATGAGGCACATTTTCACATCAGTGGATTCGTTAATAAACAGAATTGCCGCATTTTGGCGAATGAGAATCCAAGAGTGATTGTCGAAAAACCAATGCACCCACAAAGAGTGACTGTTTGGTGCGGTTTATGGGCTGGCGGCATCATCGGGCCGTATTTTTTCCAAAATGAGGCCGGTCAGGCAGTTACTGTGAATGGTGTTCGCTATCGTGAGATGATAACGAACTTTTTATGGCCCGAATTGGAAGATATGGATGTGGACGATATGTGGTTTCAGCAGGACGGTAACGAAACAATGGCTCTTTTGCGCAACAAATTCAATGGCCGTGTTATCTCACGTAATGGCGATGTCAATTGGCCGCCAAGATCATGTGATTTGACACCGTTGGACTTTTTTCTTTGGGGTTATTTGAAAGAAAAGGTGTACGTCGATAAGCCAGCAACAATTCAAGAGCTAAAGGATGAGATAATTCGGCACATTAACGGCATAGAACCTCCATTATGCCTCAGGGCCATCGAAAATTTGGACCATCGGATGGAGGATGGAGGTGCCGCCATGGTCGCGGCGCCCATTTGGCCGATATTTTGTTCCATACATAATTGAGTAATACCAATATATCATAATAAAATTAAATTACAATAATTTCCTAAATAGTTTGTGTTTTATTCAAAATCAACATCGGCCCTTGAAATTTAACCACCCTTTACTTCCGAAAAGTGGGTCAAAATGTCGTTGGAAAAAATAGTGTATAATTTCTTGTTCAAAATTTTCCTTCAATAAGTGTGTAAGCTCATATGCGCTATTTTACTTGAAATTGCCACTCCAAAATTGTTAAAAGAATAATAGTGTATACGCATTATACTCCATTTAGTCTGTAGAAAAAAAATTCAATTTATGAAAACTTTAACTCATAAAATAGCTTATAATAATATACACTATTGTTTGAGAAATAGTTTCATTCCGACCATCGAAAGCTGCATGATCTCCAAAATTTGTGCAAGAAGAATGTAATTCGTCGTGGCTCGAAGTCATTTTTTTATAACTTACAAGGTGGAAAGAAGCGAAATTGTTTAGATGAGCCAGATGAAGCAGAGGAAGAGAAAGAAGACGAATGAACTTCTAGTTATATGTGCCACTGAATTAACAAAACTATGAATTAATCACTGTTTTATAATGTTACAAATTGATATTTTAGAGATCAAATATTTTAATAAAAATGCCGTAAAATTATTGAATAAAACAGCGTATACCATACAAAATAAACAAAAAAAAAAAATATACATATAAAAAATAAAATAGCCTATATGGAGGACTTGCACTTTGAATGACATAATTATGGTCTTAAAGGATGAAAATTGAAAATTGGTCAATTTAAAGACAAGATTCAGTATTTTGTATTCGTCGAAAAATCCAACATGAAGAATTTTAATTAACCGCGATATTGAGGTTTTAATAGACATCCTATTTAAAAAAAACTTTAAACACGATTTTCTCAAAACCCCAAAAAAATTATACACTATTGTGTTATTAAGGGGACGATATGTTGTTTACTTGTCAAGCTGCATTGTATTAAAGTTAAGTAATTTTTGAGCTATTCGCGCACAATAGTGTTAATTGGAATCCGGTATATTTCGACGCTTAATATATAGTTTTTCGCAAGTCAAAAGAAATACTTGGAATGCTATGGAAACTTCAACCTCAGGTATTTTAGCGTTGTTCTAAAAATATTTGTGTTAGCAAAAGTTGTGTAGAAGTATTTTTAAAATTTTTTTTAAAGTATGTCTAAGTTTTGGCTATTTTCAAAATATTCGTGGATATTTAAATATGAATGGTGTTAGTTGGTGTTAGAATATTAATTTGTTAAGAAACTACAGTTCTTAGGCTTTCATATTCAGTAATAATATGTTGCGCGTTTTTGCGCGAAATTTTTTTTATTAAATTAATTGTGAAAATAGTCACTCGAGCAAAGAACACCAGTTCCTGTCTTTTGTTTGCTTTTTCTTCGTTTTCATTGTTTTAATTGTTGTTTTTGTATATAGTTGGCAACTGTGTGTTACAAAAGTTTTGTTAGAAAAATTAAGAGTATTTGCTCAGAATACAGCTTGACTTTTTGTTTAGAAGTATCAGTGGTTTAACATGCCTCCAACCTTGCATAAAATTTTAATACATGGTCCAGAAATCATTTCGTACGCGCTATTACCGATCTGTGAACTGTCTGAGGAAGCCCAGGAAGCCCGAAACAAAGATTTTGAAAACTACAGAGAAAATTTTTCTCGCAAATGTAGTCGGGAGGGTTGCAATCGAGACATATTAATTAAATAGGTTCCTACTAAGTTTAGATCCAATCCTATCTGGTAAAACAAAATTGCCAAAAAAAAAAAATTCCACCAGCTTCCAAAATAATAGATCTACTAGTTTCGCCTTCAGTTTTGACGAACGTGGCACCAGAAGGCACACATCATGATACAGATGACGACGGGCATATTTTTAAAAATAGCGGGTCAGAAACACATGTCTTATAATAAATACAGTAGTTTTGACTTAGCTGCACAATCGCCTTTGCACGATTTTTTGTGCAGGTAAATCAAAAATGCAGTTATCTTAAATGCATTTACCTGCCTTAATGTGCAGGTACACAATTGTGTTTACCTGCACAAAAGTGCAGATAAAGTAGTGTTTGATTTAAAAGTAGAATACAAAAATTATTTTATTATTTCAACCCAGCTAGCATTTTCAATCGTCTAGGAGTCTACTGGGAATCTCACAAAGAGTGTTTTTGATCGACGAGCTCATTTTTTAATTGTAGACAGTTCCTCGCACGGGAGAAACTGTTACACGTGCTGATTCGTATGAGAGATTCTTCCATAACGCAGCGAAAAACGCTTATATTAATCGTAAAGGGAATCGTTTATGATGTATGTAGAGATTATCTAACGAATCTTTCAGAAAGCATGCCAAGAGTCGTATGAGACTCATGTAGGTATTTTTTTACAACTCGTGAAATGCTCAGCCGTATGACTGAGCTACCTAAATTAGGGCCTCAAGCGTATTTTTCATGCATAAACTTCTAATTTTCATACAACTTTTATAAAACAAACCTTAAGGTCGCGAAATCAACACCATCCTGTCGGAAAATTCTTTTTTAACAGATCCTTAGGCCGGTTTGTTTTATTAAAATTGTATTGGCAATAGCATTTTCATACTTCAAAAACGATCTTTTTTAGGTAGCCCAGTAATTGTTATACGACTCTTACAGAGAATCCCAAGAGGTAATTCCAAGATTTAAAGATTATCGTGTCAAAAAATAAATAAAAAAATAATAAATTAAAAAGAGATTTAGATGTTTTTGTTACTCATCAGATAATCATCAAAAGATTCTTTTAGGAGTAGTATATTAAACATAATCGTCTAACAAACAGCCTATGCTAGCTGGGAAATCACAGATAATTTTAAACATGTTTGTATGTTTATTTAATATAAAAGAAATATTAACAAAAACAATGAGAATTAACAAAGAACATAAAAATTTATGAAAAAAAAAACAAAATAATTGCGATTTATATTTTTTTAAACAGCTTAACTTAGATATTTATGTGAAAAAGTGGCCACCATTTATTTTTATGTGTGCAGCTAACTTTGATGTTTTGTATGAAAATATTTTAAAGCTGCCCAAAAATATGAAAAATGTGCAGGTATACAAAATGCACGTAAACAAGTATTTTGAAGAATAATTCCAGAAAATATGTATTTTGGGCAGTTAAGTCAAAGTGCAGCTAACTTTGATTTTTTGTATGAAAATCATTTTAAAATGCCAAAAATTTTGTGCATTTATCTTAAATGTGCAGTTATAGAAAGTGCACTTAAAAAAGGAATTTGTATAGAATTATAAAGAATAATTCCAAAAATTATCAATTTTGTGCAGTTAAGTCAAAAGTGCACGTAAACAAAAGGCAGTTAAGGTAAAACTACTGTATATACAAGCTATTTATATTTTAGAATAAAACGTTCACCAGACACACCCGTACACGATCGAACAATTTAAATATCTGCTTTGAGTCTCGAATTTAGTTACATATATGATACAATATACCCCCTTTCGTCTTCGTAATTATGTTAAAACTAAATTGATTACTATATAAAAATTGTATTACTTAAAAAAAAAAAAAAAATCCGACTGAGCCAGAGCTATTTTTTAAAAGGGGGCGTGACACCGCCCTATTCCACCTTGGATGTAATTCATACTGAACGATCAACATATATACCAAATCTCATCTTCATACTTGTGATAGTTCATGAGATATATCCGTTCTAAGTTTCAGGTTATATGGGCAGTGCCACGCCCCTTTATCCAATCATAACCAAGTATATCCAAGGAGTATTAGCAGGTCAACAGTACAACATTGGGAAAGTTTCATGACAATCGGTCTATTACGATGGCCGCTAGATCGATTTTGAATAGGGGGAGTGGCACCGCCCACTTTTCCAAAAGATGTGTAGCCTTTGTCACTCAGTGAATACGTAGCATTCTAATAGTGAAAGAATTTTTAAAATTGGATAAGTAGTTTAATTAATCTCCATTTTTTGCGATTTCACCCCTCTGTGCAGCGTATGATTAATATTTATTATCACTTTTAAATATCAACTATACGTAGGAGCAAACACTACTTTTGTAGCATTTAATAGCTTTAAAGTAAAAGATCAAAATTGAAACATAAATTATTTTTAAATTAAAAAAAAAAAAAAAAATTACTATTGAACGTTATGAAATCAAAGTAGTTTAAACAATCATTCTTGGGTTCCTCGAGCCCCATATGCGACATATCGGAATTGAAAGCCTGTTGCTCTAGCACCCAATCAGTATATCAGCCGGAGTTGGACTTTAAATGGATGCAAGTGCACATCCAAAGGCAAAACAAAAATCATATAAATCAGTAAGATAAGCCCATTTGCTGAGAACGCCGTGGAATCAACGGATTCTGATAATCCACCACACTTTCACTAACAGAAGCGACATTTTCACTAGTGAGCACATTGCGATGATGCACAAGCCTGACGACATCTTTAATGTTTTCAGTCTCTTCAAATTTTCGTTATAATCTTGCCAATTGGTTGCACAGTAGCCTCACTTAATCACACCGTAGTGTTCGAAAAGTGGCCTAGTTTAAACCGCCACTTTTGTAGTAAGTTTTTACTACATTAACGCGTATTTCGGTTGTTAAACGCTCCGTATTCAGATGGCAGATATTTAACAGCTGCCAGCCTTGCCAGACCGGCGATTTTCAAACCATAAAATGCATTACTCTGATTTATCTGAATTGAAAATGGCTTGCGAAAGAAGTTTTTTACTATTTATTAAAAGTTTTGTACAGTTTATTAAAAAAAAAAATTAATTTTATTTTCAAACTATTTTTTTTTCTGTGTATGATCCCAACCAATATGGAACACAATGAAGAATAGTACTGCAGTAGTCTTATGTAAAATTTTCCACATGAAATTGTTTGTTAAAAATAGTCTTGTTTACTAAAAACGTGGCTTTAATTTCTTGGCATGCAACATGAAATTCTGTTTTGTTCTCCTGCTCGGTACGCTGCGATTTCCCCTACTCAAACAGCTAATAATTCTTAAACGTTTTTTTTAACATGTCAGCTGCTGGTGTTTGTCATACGCTTTGGTGAGTATTAAAACGCCTGAATAAATGTTGGGAAACAGTTGATTGTGCGCTTTATGAAACAGTTTCATCTTCCACCCACATTCAGATCTACATCCTTTCGAATTTTTTTCATACATCATGAACAAAATAAAAGAGCCTGCTTATTAGCAATCAAATTTGATGGCGACGGTGATGATGACGATGATGATGGTAATGTTGGCTGTTTGTTTTTGTCATATGTATGCATCGCATATGTACGATTATATCACTACTTTGATAAGTCTTCTTTCATATTTGTATGTAGGTACTCGTACATTGTTGCATAACCCACATATTGAGGCAAAAATTATGCCACCATTTTTCAAGGGAAACTCAACCAACAAAAATATAAGCCCCAAACTAACACAACCACCTAATTAAGATGCGGATGTGTTGTTGTGCTGCAAATGATATAAAACGACGAACCACACAGTCATTCAGCCATTCAGCCAATTGGCAGAACTCAACGAGTTTAAATGCCACAAAATCATGTCGAACGTTGTGCACAAGCAACAACGAAAAACACACACAAAACGTTAATAATATTCGAGTAGAAAATTGTACGTGAATTTATGTGAAACATGAATGAAACCGTATTAGCAATTATTTTTTTTTAACATTGATTATAATTTTGAGGTTTTTCTTTGCGGGATTTTTGCAACGCTCAAAACCCCAACAATAATTATCGCGAATAAGTTTGTATGATTATGATGGCTTTGCTGCAGTTACATCTCTTATATCATTGTTTTTATTAAATATTATATGAGGAGTTCCATAGAAAAGTACAGAAAGAAATACCACATTAACAATTTTTTTTTTTTTTTTTTTGATACATTATAATCTTTTTCTCCAAGAGAAGATTAAATAGTTGTTAGAGACTTTACAAATCTTGAATTAAGATCATTATTTTATTATTTATTTATTTACTCTTTTCGATGTTCTGTACATAAGACTTAAGTCTTATATTGCAGTATGGAACTGAGCATATGCAAATACAATTAAACAGAAATCAGAGAAATAACAAAATTGTTTAAAATTAAATTAAGTAAGACATCGATTAAAAAATTAGGTCACTTGACATGAAATTCCCCATATATGTATATATTAGGGTGGGTCAAATTATATGGAACGATTTTTTTGATGAAGCGTAAAGCAAGAACGTCATCTATAGGTGATTCTGAGAAATTTTGCTCAAGAGACTATAGCTCGAAGTCGACGCCGTGCAATAAAGCCATAAGAAATAAAGCCATATGACCTTATTTCTCAATGAATTGGCTTTATTTCCATGTAAGGAGTGAAATAAAGCCATACATGGCCATATTTCCCATTTAAATTTTTTTCTTTTTATGTAATTGCAATTTATTTAAAAATTGTTTTGTTGGTTTTTCTCTGGGTGTTTATGTAAAAAATATAAGGAAAACACTTTTGGACGCAAGGATTTTCTCCTCTATGGTATAACAAAGACCGGCTTCGCTAACTAAAGCTTCTCTACATAGCCGGCCTTCGGCCGGGCGCAAGGATTTTCTCCTCTATGGTATAACAAAGACCGGCTTCGCTAACTAAAGATTCTCTGCATAGCCGGCCTTCGGCCGGGAGCAAGGATTTTCTCCTCTATGGTATAAAAAAGACCGGCTTCGCTAACTAAAGATTCTCTGCATAGCCGGCCTTCGGCCGGGCACAAGGATTTCTACTCTATGGTATAACAAACACCGGCTTCGCTAACTAAAGCTTCTCTGCGTATTCGGCCTTCGTTCGAAAACAAGGCAGATTTTAGAAGCTATACTTAGCAAAACCGGTCTTTGTTATACAATAGAGGAGAAAATCCTTGCGCCCGGCCGCACCTGACGCGTTTGTCCCAAGCCCGCGCTGCGAGCGCCCACCGGACGCGCTCTCCCCCTTCCACCTACCGTACCATATTTTTTTAACACTTGACAATGGCAACTCATTCTTTTGCCAATTTGTAACTATAACAATTACACTGTTATGGCGTTATTTCCTCTTTGGTTGCTAAACGAATATGGTGTAATTGCACTTGGGTGGTGGTAATAAAGCCATATGGCCTTTTTTCTCAATTCATTTGGAAATAAAGCCATCAGGCAAGCGACATGATTTTCAATTTTCGTTTTTTTTTCATAAATGACTTTATTGGCAACACTTGCATCATCTCCTAAAATGTCATGGTCACATAAGGTACCTTTACGATTTTATAGCAAAAACAATTTAAATGTAAGCGACAAATTTCATACAAAATTTTTATGAAATAAAATAAAAAAGCTCTCTCCTGTAAAATTTGATTTTTGGCGCTTACGTTATTTTCACGGTTAGGGGTCGATATATACATAGAATAATTTAATTAAATTCGTCATAAAATCGGATAGAATTATAGCAGATTTCTGGGCTTGTTTGAAAGGTATTTGTATCACCTTTCAGAATCTGTATTTATTGTTTTTATTTTTAGTAAGAATATTAGGAATGTTTTGTCAAAAAATAGCCTAAAATGAACTTTTAACTAATAAATTCTAAATTTTCTTCGAATTTTTTTTTTGCAGATTAGGATTACTGAATGATATGAATGAATAATGACGTTACAAAATAATGACGTTTACCAACACTAAACGTTGTCAAGCTTGCTTTTCCTTAATCGTACATCGTGCAATGCGCACGCAGTTTGCCAAAATACTTAAATAAAAACTCGGTTATCACAATACCAATATTTATACCCACACCACAATAGTGGAGAGGGTATTATGCATTTGGGCTGATGTTTGTAACGCCTTAAAATATTAGTCCTAGACCCACCTTAAAGTATACCGATCGTCTTAGAATCACTTTCTGAGTCGAACTAACGATGTCCGTCCGGCTGGCTGGCTGTCCATGTAACCTTGTGCGCAAAGTACAGGTCGCCATTTTGAAGATAATTTGATAAAATTTGGGTCATAGGTTCTTATTGGCACAAGGACCAAGCCTATTGAAAATGGGCCGAATCGTAGGACCACGAGGATAGATAGGGGGAAATTTCTTCCTCTCAGAAACAATCAAACCGATTTTAATGAAATTTAAAACATACATAGAACAATATCTTTATGAACACAAAAGGGATGCATTTTTTTAAAAAATAGGACCACGAGGGGAGATAGGGCCAATTTCTGCCTCTCAAACCGATTTTAATGAAATTCAAAACATAGAAACATCCATATCTATATGGACACATAAGCTATATAGTTTTTAAAAAAAAAGGGCCACAATGGGAGGTAGGGGGCAATTTCTGCCTCTCACAAACTTTTAAACCGATTTTAATGACTTTTATAAACATAGATAATTCCATATTTATATGGACATATAAGCATGATGTGTTTTTTAATACTGTGGTGTAGGGTATCATATGGTCGGGCTTGACCGACTATACTTTCTTACTTGTTTTATTTTTAGTAAGAATATTAGGAATGTTTTGACAAAAAGTAGCCTAAAATTAACTTTTAACTAATAAATTCTAAATTTTCTTCGATTTTTTTTCGAAATTTTTTTTTTGCAGATTAGGAATAATGAATGATATGAATGATAATGACGTTACAAAATAATGACGTTTACCAACACTAAACGTTGTCAAGCTTGCTTTTCCTTAATCGTACATCGTGCAATGCGCACGCAGTTTGCCAAAATACTTAAATAAAAACTCGGTTATCACAATACCAATATTTATACCCACACCACAATAGTGGAGAGGGTATTATGCATTTGTGCTGATGTCTGTGACGCCTTAAAATATTAGTCCTAGACCCACCTTAAAGTATACCGATCGTCTTAGAATCAATTTCTGAGTCGAACTAACGATGTCCGTCCGGCTGGCTGGCTGTCCATGTAACCTTGTGCGCAAAGTACAGGTCGCAATTTTGGATATAATTTGATGAAATATGGGTCATAGGTTCTAATTGGCACAAGGACCAAGCCTATTGGAAATGGGCCGAATCGTAGGACCACGAGGGAAGATAGGGGGAAATTTCTTCCTCTCAGAAACTATCAAACCGATTTCAATGAAATTTAAAACATAGATTGAACCGTATCTATATGGACACAAAATGTATGCATTTTTTCAAAAATAGGACCACGAGGGGAGATAGAGGCAATTTCTGCCTTTCAAACCGATTTTAATGAAATTTAAAACATAGATAGATCCATATCAATAGGGACACATTAGCTGTACAGTTTTTCAAAAATAGGACCACAAGGGGAGGTAGAGGGCAATTTCTGCCTCTCACAAACTTTCAAACCGATTTTCATGAGGTTTATAAGCATAGATAAATCTATTTATATGGACACATAAGCATGATGTGTTTTTAAATACTGTGGTGTAGGGTATCATATGGTCGGGCTTGACCGACTATACTTTCTTACTTGTTTTTTTTTTTTATTTTTAAATTAAATCAAAGAGTGCGTTGATAATATCAAATTTATTATGGATAATCAAGAACCATTAATATCGTCTGCGGTGTCTTCACAATGGAAGCAACAACATCAACAAGTTTTGACTCTAGATCTGCAATCGGCAAAATCAGGGCGACGCACAGTGCTGTGGCCCATAGACATAAATAAAAAAACAAGTCTTATATTGTACTTAAAAATGTACAGATCGATAGATAACAAAATAATTCAAATGAATTTTGAAGAATTTTTTAAATTTAACTCTTTTTGGCGGCGCTAGAGGGCGCCAAAGTTTAAGAATTTGAAGTAAAAATGGCTAAACAACTACTGGAGTTTTACATGCTTCAGGAAAACTGTTGTAAAACTGTTGTTTTTAAAAGTACGAGATTGAAATTTTTTTCTGTAGTAGTTTACTAAATTTAGAACTAACTGAAAAAATTTTATTGAATTATTTTCTCATAAGTGTTTTTTTTATTGGTTTGAAAAATGCTTATTATTTACTTAAGCTCTAAAAGTTTCTTAACTTTGATGGAATATTTAAAAAAAAAAGAAAAATACCGTCTAATAACTACAAAAAAAAAAAAAAAACAATTAAAAAAATTTTAACACAACTTGGAAAAAAATGTATTTAAAAAAATGCTATTTTCGTGATTTTTGCTTAAATTTTCATAGATTGAATTAGTTAAAAAAAAAAAATTAACTAGGAACATAATAAGAAATATGAAGCTATTAAAGTGGCTTTATGTAATTATAACGAAACGTAACTAATAACTAAAATGAATTTCAGGGTGCTTGTCCGAAGAAGCATTGGAAGCCAACGACAAAATCGTGAGAAAAACAAGACTGTCCCATACGAGAAAAACGTCACGAAGAGACACTCATAAAGATTTAATGACTCATTTATTACTTTCCTCAGATCCGTTGTTGTCTTCAAAAAGGAATCCAAAGACTAAAAAAAATTTATTTTTTAAAGAAATTGAGAAGAATATACTGAGAGAAAATGTTGATGAACCAGTTAAAGACGACGAAACAAATGTTTCGTTGAGCGGCAATATTTTTTTGGAAGAATTCAGTACTGAAGATGATTTATTGCAATTAAAAAATATGAACATATGTAAAACATAAATAAATTAGTTTCAAGAAAATAAATAAGGAATATAATAAGGAATTAGATCGGCTCAGAATCACTTTCTGAGTCGATCTAACGATGTCCGTCCGTCCGGCCTGCCGGCTGGCTGTCCATGCAACCTTGTGCATACAGATTGCAAATTCGGAGACAATTTGATGAAATTTGTCACAGAGCCTCCGACTGGTACAAAGACCAAGCCTATTGAAAATGGAACGAATCGGTCCATAATTTTACAAAAACTATTTTATTACATCGGCAAGATTAAATTTGGTCCAAACCAAAAATAATTTTATTGCAATCAAAATCAGTTTATCAAATATTATTGGAATCTTTCTATTTTTGAACAAAGCTCCCATACAAATCATTCTCCCGAAAGTAGCTTTTAATGCCAGCTTCCTTAAAAATATTAGTATTTACATACAAATTAGCGACAATGACTTTAACGATAGCTACTATGTCATGACAAAATGTTGTCCAGGTAGGACCAAAATAAACCAAAGGTTCCATATAAACCCTCATCCAAAAAACTAATATATGTAGATGAGATATCTAAATAATATTCGGCAGAAGGAACTTCTAAGCGAATCTTAACCTCATAACATAATTTTGTTCTAGCGGGTCCATGATTGCCCAAATAGATTTCACTCCAGGTAATTTGATTACACTCTAGAAAATTTGTTTTTAAATATGTACTATGCTAAAGGGTATCACGTGGTCGTGCTTGACCGATTATACTTTCTTACTTGTTATTTTTGCAAGAGCATTTCAAGCGTTTTTAACTCATTTTTCATTAAATGATGCTTTTGTATTTTTCACATTAATAATCCGATTCTACTTTGGCACACATATATATCTAACAAATATCAACTTTCATACCAAATTTAATTACGATTGGATAATTTTTGTAAGTGTTATAGCATTTTTAAGAAAAAGGATATATGGCAGGACCTTGAGTCCTTGTTCAGATTTAAATGAAAATTTACACACACGTTGCTAGTTGTGTGTGTATCAGCATGACCATTCTTTGTAGTTTTGTGGGCATTATTGAAGCTATAATTACATTTTTCCATTTCAGGACACATGGGAGGTAGGCGTGTCCTTGGACCGATTTCTCTAAAAATTCATATTTTGCTTAACTAAGCTATTTTATGCTAGTGTACCAAATTTCAAAAATTTCTGACAACTCCTTCTATTTATGTCCCTTCGTTATATGGGGACAAAGCACTGTGCGACGCGTTTTCTCTTTTCTCTTTCATTCTCTTTTATTACATACATGTTCACACACATTGGGGAAATTTTAACCACATTTACAACAACATATGTAAAATTCATACAACGCATACAATCGCAAAATGAAATAGTATAGGTTGCCGATCGCAGCTCTCGATCAGGCCTTTCCAAAAATTTTTTGGTTGTGTATTAGTGAGTACCAGAGAGTAAAAAAATTGAGAGAATGCATTCATTTACAGCCGAAATAAAATGTTAGTAATATATTTTATAAGTTGTATAACACAAAGGTACAAAATAAAAATTTTTTGTGTTGATAAAATATTTTGTAGCAATTCTTTACCAATTCAATGTCGCTGATTTTAAAACTGCGCTTTTTTTTATTCGGAACCTTTTTGACTCTAATGGGCATTTTCTCAATGTATCGACAAACTGTCTGTTACTTAATGTCTACATAAGTTTATTGGAACGATAAACTGTCCGTTAACGATTTTGGGTTTCTCAATATACTGACAAAAAACATTGTTTTCAGCTGGCAACGCCACTCAAAATACATGTAAAAGTTGGGAGTCAGCTGATTGAATTTATCTGTACGGCAAATAAAAGGAAAATAAATAACTGGCAGATGAGTGCCGGTTAGCTTTGCGATAAAATCGAAGCAAATGAGACATTGAGAAAACCAAATTTATTTAATGTGCAGTTTTTCGTTGGGAAAAAAGATAATTGCCTAATGAGAAAATCACCATAAATCAGCTTCAAATATCTTATCAAACAATTGTAAAAAAATTAAAGATTTTTATGTTTTAAAAATTCATAAAAAATTAATATTGCACCCAAATCACAGCTGATAGAAAAAAAAGTGCAGTTTTAAAATCAGCGTCATTGAATTGGTAAAGAACTGCTACACATTTTCTAGCAACACAAAAAATGTTTAATTTTGTTCCCTTGTGTTATACCTACAACTTATAAAATCTTCTAAATTTATACTTTTATGGCAGTTTCGTAATATGGGATGAACTTAATTTAATTTACGTTGCTTGGAACAAATAAATTTTAAATCCGAAAAAATTTGTTCGCATAGGTAGGTAGTGCCGAATAAAGAGAGGCACTTAAATGAATTTTTTTTCAGTTCAGGATAGAACTCGCCATCCAAATCTTTCCAGAACTCTACAATATTATTTTCGTCTAGATCATTTACTTCGCTTCGTAGTATGATTAGTTCTGATTGAATATCAAATTCGAAGTTGCTTACATCGCAACGAAAAGGGTTTTCGAAAAGATCTAATAGCGGTTGTAAAATTAGAAAATCTTGAAACCTGTCTTGAAAATTATTGAAAAGTGTTTCAAATATTTCGGCATATTCATATCTTTTGCCGATTTCGAGATTTCTATAAACAAGTTAAGTTTTTGGAAAATTGGAAAAATCACCAGTTTTAATTTGGGAAAAAATTAGAACCTGCTGTTACATTTGCTTTTATCTGTATAGGATTACACATAAATTGTAGCAAAACAAAACTTTTTCAACTTGTTTTTTAAATATTTTTACTTACTTAAGAAAAGTGTTTTGAAAGAAAAAAACCCAACCGACGCGATTGGTACAGAAACAAAACTATTTTTTACAAGCACAAAATACAAATACAAATAAATATTTTTTTTCACAAACAAAACACATATCGTTAGCTTAAATGCAAAACAATGTAGATATTATTTGAAAATTACAAATTATTAGAATACAATATTTTTTCCTTAATGATATATCGGTTAACGCATTTTTATCTGAAATATTAAAAATTGATTTGAAATCTCAAATAATTACCATTTTACAAAGTTCTTTGCTTTGCATGTAAACTTATGAAATGTTATATTATTCTACATTTAAGTCTTAAAATTTAAACTCAAAATAAAAATTGCACGCAAGATGTTACCAAAAGCATTTTTGACCGCACAATATTTTTTGAGTGTTAGCTCAAACAAAATAATATAGCATCCGCTAGACATGTACACTTGTCGAAGTCACATCGACGACTGAATTGCAGAGCATAAAAGTATGTCTAAGTATTGGTGTGCACAATTGTGCAAAGAAATGGAAATCCCTGCTCTAGATTGACTAACATGCCTCATCAAACTTTCGTAATATTGTAGATGGTGTAATTCAAAACAACTCGTATTTCACACATCCAGAAAATATCTTATAAACAATGTTATTTGATGATCAAAAAGCAATACGGGATAGAGCTATAAAAAAGATTTTACACTATCGAGAAAAATTGTACGATCCAACTAAAAACTCAGAGTTTACAAAAAATATATCTTAAATTTCGATGCTACCAATTATGTCAATATGGTTGATATGAATAACGACGATATATTATTGGAACCAGCATTTACTCGACACATTACATATGATCACTTGGTAGAATACTAAGATTTCGATGAACCACTACTGGCTGATCCACAAATTCCAATGCACACACAAGGAACAGAAAGATATGTACAGTAGTGTGACCGCAAGTTATATGGGCAAATTTTTTTTTCGTATTTTCACTTGGCAAACCCCTTAGAATAATTCCAAATTAGAAAAAAATATATATAAAAAATTTTAGATCGTTTGCGTAGATATTAGCCGTGCCTTGAGCCCACAAAGTTTGCTAAAATGCTATTTTTCTCACTTTCGGTCGCTTTAATTGTTGATAACTTTCGTAGTATTTATTTTAGAGAAAAACCTTACTTACAAATATTCTAGGGCTATATCGTATGAACAATGTTGCTCTGTATTAGTTTTCTTTACCATGAATATTTTATCCAGAAAAAACCAAATTAAAAAAAACACCGAAATTTTCACATATCTTCGCATTCTTTGCCTGGTGATTATACTACGTGACAAATTTTCAACAAAGTCGTGACCAAATGATTCTGACAGCTAATCTTTATGTAAAACTTTCCCCTGAATCCGAATATGAAGTCTGAATTGTCAAAAGTATAACAGTTTTTGAGATATTCCAAAATAACCGTTATTTGTGTTTTTAAAAAAGATGATGTGACTGAAATGCAAATATTAAATTGTAGGTCGAGAATAATATTTAAAAATAAATTGAATTAAAAATTTAAAAATAGTGTTTTTTTGTTGAAACCTTGAAAAGGTGGATTTTCTCAGATCGATTTTCCCACAAAAATCGAAAACAAAAAATTTATCGTGATAAAAGTTATTGGAAATTATCTGAACTTTCATAATCTGCAAAAAATAAAAAAATCTCGAAGAAAATTTATAATTTTACCGCATTTACATCTATGCAATTCACGCCGAGTTTTTTTTCTATTTTCTTTTTAAGTAGTTTCTACGAAACTCTTTTCACATTTACTTTTACATTTGTTTTAAGCATTTTTTCAACCCCGTTTTCTTCCCTTCACCTCTTGCTAACAAACAAAAAGTTGCATGCGAAAGTTGCGGTAAGTTGCGGCGTTAGTTGGATAATGTAAATATGGTCTTTATTAGTTAAAAGTTCATTTTAGGCTATTTTTCGAGAAAACATTCCTAAGATCTCTCCTAAAAATAAAAGAAAATATCGATATACAATAGAGAGAAAGGTGATAAAAATACCTTTCAAACAAGCCCAGCTTGAGAAATCTACTATAATTCTACCCGATTTTATGACGAATTTAATTAAATTATTTTATGCTTATATGGAAAAATATCTATTTTGGAATTTTGGGGGGCTCCAAACCCGACATAGAGGTATGGTCTCTTGAGCAAAATATCTCAGAATCACCTACATACAGATTACGTTTTTGCTATACGCTTCATCAAAAAAAAAAAATTATCTCGCTTGTCTTAAGGACCACTTGAAATAGTGAGAATCGGTTCATGATTTCACATAGCCCCATACAAACCATAGTTAACATATAAAAATGACTCCTGGAAATAGCTTGTTTGCTTGATTCTATGAATTTGATGATTCGAGGCAATTTTCAATTTTTTTTTACAGAAAAAAAAAATAAAATTGATTTCGATTAAAAAAATTTGTGATTTTAATTAAAAGGTTAATTAAATTTGCAAACAAATTAATAGTTTCAATTAAATGTTTTTTGATATTAACAATATTTTCTGCGTTAATGTTGTTGATATAAGTAAACGTTTAATTTGCTTTATTAAATTTTTATTTAAAGCGGGGTTTATCTTTGATTATTGATTTAATTGAAAGAAAAAAAAAAAAAAAAATTGCGAGAATTTTTTCTCTGTGTAATTTTGGCAATGATAAGTGGTACCTAAAGTATGAAGTAATAAAACCCAAATATTTTAAAGAACTTTCAAAACACGATCGTTTTTAATATATTTTTTCTATTTGAATTTCACTCCAATTCGATTTGCAGGTCATGGTTGAATATTAATCTTTATATTAGAGCGAAATAATTTAACTTTAATACGTTTTAAAACAATTTTTGCATTTAATGAAAAAGTGGAATGATTGCATACTTTTTTCTGAAACTCCCAACATGTTTTTATTTTAAAATATCACTTTCACAAATAAATGTCAAATGTTAATGATTGTATTACGTTTTAATTGCTGAGTTTAAATGAAATGTAAAGAATTACTTTTATATATGTATTCATGTCAAATGCTGAAATGTAACATACTGATTGATATATTAAATTACAAAGCTGTTATAAGTGTCATGAAAACGTTTAGTATTTTTAAAAACAAAACAATTTATGAAAATGTTATTAAAGTAACAAATAATGCACAGAAAAAAAAATAACAATTGATTAAAAAATTTGTTATATTTATTAAGAAATTAATTACATTTCCACCAGTAAACAAATAAATACTATCAATTAAACGTTCTATTCACTTGATTAAATTTTTAACTAAAACTGATTTTATTTTTGATTATTGCGTTAATTGGTGCACAGTTTTGGAGAATTTTTCTGTGTACGATGGATTATGTGCTCCCGTGTGGAAATGTGGCAGAACGTCTAGGTTTACAATATTAAAATTTTTTGATAGCCAGGCGGAGGTTCTCTCATACACAGAAAAAAATAAAAATTGATTTCAATTAAAAAATTTGTGATATTAATTAAAAAATTAATTAAATTTGCACCAGTAAACAAATTAATAGTATCAATTAAACCAGTTAATTGTATTAATTAAACGTTTAATTTACTTGATTAAATTTTTAATTAAAACTGATTTTATTTTTGAATAATGCTTTAATTAGTGAACAATTTTGGAGAATTTTTTCTGTGTACACTAGATATTACATTTATTTTGGTCAGATAGTGTAAAAATAAACTGTCAAGGCGCGGTCGTCTGCATGGCGTTACTCTTGTTACTCTAGAGAAGGATCGTGTCAGGGTTGCGGGAAGTTGTAACGGGACATTGGATTCTAGACACGAACATCCCTTCAACAAACACTGTCGCAGTTGCAATGACCGGCCAGAGCTGTCATTAAGAACAGATTCCTGGCCAACTGCACAACATTTATCAGATATATAGGTTAAAACTTAATGACACACTATCACACGGATACTGTCTGGATCTGATATTTCATTAGTCTACGATGTTAATAACAATGTGTCTGAAGAGTAGCTGAAAAAATGTCCTTTCGAATTTACTAGACTGATTGCGCTCAGTGAAATACCACGGTAACCAAACAAGCAAAGCTTCTTATTTTCTTGTTTGGAAAACATTTTCCGGGCGGAAAATTTCGTGAAATTTTTTTTTTGTAAATTTAAAATTTTGTATTGTAAATTAAATTAAACTAACTATTAAAATAAAAAAATTATCGAATTTATCAAGTAGCACTTTCAAAATGCCATTTCTAATTTCATATTTCTTTTTTCTGACGTTTAGAGTTTGTTTTTTAATAAATTTATATTAAAATAAGTTAACTCAAAAAATGTGTTTTTGAAAAACCAAAAGTTAAAAAAACTGAAAGTAAGAGGGAGTTTACACGCAGTCTTTTCAGACATGTCTGTTTTTGACTTTCTCTTTTGAACATGCTTCCAAAAACCTATTGTCTTTTCACGATGTCTTTCCAAACATGGCTAATATACATATACATACATACAAATTAAAAACATGGAAATTCATATAAACAAACATGAAAACTCATTTCATATCTGTTTGGCAACCGCTCTTTCTTCTCTACTCCGATCGCCTACAAACAAAACAAACGTGTTTGTTAGACATGTCTGAATAGACACCGTGTAAACTCCCACTAGCTCCATAGTGGGCATTTCGCGGAAGTCTAAATTAATTTGAAACACAGGTTTTTGCTAAACTTTTGGGGTACCAATTTAAACACTTATTTCGGTTACGAATTCTTCTGAAATCCTAGGATTTGACGCCGTTCACATACATAAATTTTTTGAAACAAAAGAAAAGGTAAGCGTCTTCTGTAAAACACTCTAAACAGGCCACAATCATTGCAAACTACTACAGTCATACATAAATAAGAGCGAAAAGCGTTTTCTAGCTGTCAAAAGTTCTCATGCTTACAGAGTGTTCTAATTGGGGTCTGAACGTCAGTCTAGGATCTAATCTCAGTCCTAGATATTTGAGACACCTCCTGGTTCTTATTGTCTCAGACAAGGCCCGCATGTCTACCTCTAGTGGAATGTGCTTTCTTGTAATTATGCTTAACATACATACACACCAGAGATCAGCAATGAATAGTTTTTTCGCTACTCATACTGACTCATGCAATTGTAAGTATAAGTGCGTAGAAATCATTTAAAATTAACTACTGTGATTCGCTCATATTCACAAGAGAAATATTTATGAGTGCGACGTCGATATTATACGCATACTCATAAATGACCTCAGCTCTATTTACAATTTCAAGAAAATACTTACAATACTCACAATGATTCAAATCATTTAGCTCATCCATTTACCGTTTAACACAACAGATAAAACACACAACTTAATAATCAGCGCTGCCAGATAAATTTGCCGAAAAATCGTCCACTTCATACATGTAACTTTAGTAAACTGTAATTGCCAAATCGTCACTTTGCTATTTCGGGGAAAAATCTGGCAGCCTCGTATTTTGCTTCACTTATACACATTGAGATGAGTAGATTCCAAATCAAACACTACAAATGTTGCTAAGTATGAGTACGATGAATAAAATTAAACATTTGAGTGAATATGAGTTTGAATAATATTGGAATAAGTATGAGTGCGTATAAGTACAAGAATTTATGAGTCATGATTTAGCTCTACTCACTTTTTCACTACTCATTGCTGATCTCTAATACACACTACCTATGTACGTATGATTCTGCATAAAGCAATGTAAATAAAAATTTGTGAACAATTGATTTCTTGGCATCGAACGGCGCTGTATAAAATATTTAATTTTAAAGTTTTTGTGTAGTTTTTTATATTTAAATAAAATTAAATTAATAATTAAAATAAAAGAAGAACTCTTAAAAAGTATTTTTATTTTCACGTTGCCGAAGCAACAGTGTTGTTTATTTAAAAAAAAAATCCCGAAATCACGGGATCCAGAAATCCCGGAGTTTTGGGAGCGTGGTTTCGAAATCCCGAATCCCGGAATTTTCTAAAATCAATCCCGATTGGCACCCCAAGTTTCCAGAAATCATTCTTTATATAATTCTTAACATACATAAATCGCTTGCACATTCAACGATAAACAGCTGAATTGCGCCCCACAAAAAATTTTCTGCACGACAATGCAAGCGCGTGATCGCGACACTGCCCGCCCAGTGTTAATTTTTGACTTACTATAAGAGTAAAATTAAAATTCAGTTCACATAGTTTTTGGAAGGATGTTGCCTTTCTGTCCCTTCATATTTCTAGCTTTGACAAAAATAAAAGCCCTGTGTGTTTTATTTACGCTGATCTGATATTTTCGGAGGGGCAGTAATTCTCTCTATGTCCCCCTCTTGGTCCTAGTTGTATAAAAAGCCTATATATCCAATTTCATCGAAATTGGTTCAGCCATTTAGCCGATAAAGCGTAGCAAACGCAAAAGTTACTTTCGCCTTCAGTCGGAAGACGGTCGAGCCGACAGATAGACTTAAGGCGAATAGAGGGGGAACAGCGTACTCACGTTAAAATGGCTTTGATCTCTTCTAAAACGATAATTAATTATTTCTGAGTATAGGGTGTTAAGCTCTACTGGACCTTATCCTAAGCACTTTAGTGAGACCTTAGAAAATACTTATGTCCTATGTCCGTTATAAGGTTCAATTCGTAATTTTGTTGAAAATATTTTTAAAAGCGGACTGACAGTTAAGGAGATTACCTTTTAGGCCGGGTTTTTGGGATGTGAATTAAGTTTAAACTTAGTTTGGCATAGTCTGAAACAGGGATATTTCCTGCGAATTGTGACCTATTTTTTTATTATTTCATTAAATACCAACATTATACAGAAAACTAAGCTGTTCCGTCAAAATTGTGTATACAAGCTTGGTAATGGAGTGCACAAACCTGTTTTCAGTTTAACTAAACCTAGTTTAATTTAGATCTCAAAAATCTCAACCTACTGGTGTACTAATTTGTGGAATAGTTGAGTGGCAATAGAAACGTAAAACCGGACAACCTACAAGTTTATAGTTAGTAGGGCGCTTATGAGTTATTTGTTGCCGTTTGCTTAAGTTTTCGATCGTCATCATTTGCTAGGCTGTTTGTCACACGGCATCGACTCCTCCAATTCTGATATACAAATGTTTTTTTCTTCTTTTTCATACATTCTTTGTCATCAACTTAAAACTAACTTTCTTAAAATGTTAATAAAAATAAGTGATTTTCTAATCATTCTGAACTTTACAAAAACAAAAAAAAAAAAAAAACAAAATTTTTATAAACCAAAAGAGAAACGTACAAGTAGTTGCGGAAACTTATGGAAACAAGTGGCTTTTCTTTATTGCTGTGGGCAAAGTTCATTGTGGCAACAAAATTTGTTTTTATAACTTAAACCTTAATCAAGTTTAATAATAATAAATTTTAATTTTAACCAGGAAAAATTTTTATATGAACAACATATTTTAGATATGCAGGCTATAAAGCTTAAAAGACACACAAATGTGCTAAACAACTTGCAAAGATGTATACAGGCGCAATAAGCATCTCTTATTTACACAAACTTTTCGTATCCTAATTGTTTTTGGTTATCGCGAAATGCCCACCGCCAATAGCTCATCGATTGTTGATTTCCAGTTATTCAATTATATCTGGGACAAATTGCGGCCTTCGGTATCAATCGAAATTTCCATTTCAATTGAATTGTAATTTCAATCGTTATTGAACGCCGTCATTTGCCTCCTAGTTTATCGGCGTAGACGAGCAACGTTAAATAACTCGAAAGAAAAAATCCAATCAGATAAGTCTTAGTGGCCCCTAAACAGGACATTTACGTGAAGTGTTTAGTTGATCAAAAGTTTTTTTGAATCAATAATTTGAAGCATGTGTCTCCCCTCTGCAGGAACAATTTGTCAGCAAGATTAATGTCAGCTCATTAAGATATTAGCACTGAGACAATATTTGACAACAGTATCTAAATTTTGATAGATTTTCCCCTTAATGCCAATACAATGCTAAATGAGGGAAATATTCATATATTTGTTAAGAAACCGATTGCAAAATATCGATTAAAAAATTTAAAATTGATTTCAATTAAAAAAGTCTGATATTAATTAAAAATTAATTAAATTTGCATCATTTAACAAATTAATAGTATCAATTAAATATATTTGGATATTAAGAAAATTTTCTTCAGTAATTTTTTTTGATTTGTGAAAGTAAACGTTTAATTCACATGATTAAATTTTTAATTAAAACTAATTTTTTTTTTTTTTTTTTTTTTTTTTTTTTTTTTTTTGGCCAGAGTGATGAATTTATGAATATTATTTTTGTCAAGCTAATAGGGCCTTAATTTCTTCAATGTAAATAAAATTCAATTTTTTAATTACAATATTTTGTTCCCGACGTTTCGTCGATTGTTTGTCGACTTTTTCAAGGGATTGTCTATTTAAAATTATAAAAACAATAAAATAAATACAATAATGTACCACATAAACATTAAAGACTTACAATATGAAAATTTAATCACATTAAAAAGTTTTAGATTTACTCAGGATCATACAAATATAAAAATTAATTTTAATATTTAAAATTTTTTGATTAATGGTTTAATTGTATTAAAAACTGGCTAGAATTTTTTTCAGTGTAAATAAAGCACTTCGTTAAAATAAAAAAAAAAATTATGAAATAAACAAAAACTTATTTCTCAATCCAAAAGCTCGAAAAACTTGCCCTGATTATAACTGATTGTGTGTGTTAATTGTTGCCGTTATTTTACTCCTTCTGCCTTCGCAAGTATTTTTATAACAACAAATTGTTATTACAAGATTTTTAAAGTAAACAAGATAATTAACACTTATTAAACTTTTTTAAACTTAAGTTATTGTTAATTAAATATTTTGAAAATTAATATCCAGATACAAGACATAAATAATAGTGTTTAAGTGTTTTTGCGGGAGAAGAGTTGGAAGGGAACATATTGTCAATTGCACTGCTTTACAAATTTTTAATTTGAAAAAATACCAAGAACACCACATGCCTAGATAAGTTAATTGGGACCTCCTGAACACGAAAATCGCTGTAATTTTACGTTAAAATACGTTAAAACTGATGGATTTAAAAAACACGGAATTTTATATGAGATGAAAATATTGTCGTTCCACAAAATCCTTAATAAAAACTTTATTTTTCATCCGATTTTTTTCAAATTACGCTTAAAATGTTGGTAATTAAATATACTATTTGGTCAAGAAATAAAACATTCCAGATGTTTAATATAACGTAGTAAAAAAACGAAATAAAAATGAAAAATTTTGAAAAAAACGTAAAAATATAAATTTTTTGAACTTTGAGGTGCCATTACTCAGCCATTTCTTATCAGATGGAAATTTGTAGCATATCGATGGAAAAGGCATTCGATTACCTTTCTAACGATATGCCATTTATTTCGACCGGACTTTTTGGTTGGGCTCCACAAGGGTTTGAGTGGGACCATACACCGAAAAACGCAAAAGTACCGTTATCTAAAAAACGGTACTTAGGAAAAAAAAAATTACAGCGATTTTCGTGTTCACGAGGTCCCAATTAACTTATCTAGGCATGTGGTGTTCTTATAAAGCTTTCATTAGAAAATTTCGTCAGAGTATGAGTTCTAGACGTATAAAATTAATTTGTACTAAATTTTAACAAAATTAAGTTAAAAGTTTCTAGTGTGCAGTATGAAACTACTGCGCAGCAGCGAAACCTAATCGGACCTCCTAAGCACCGGCCACAGCGCACGCGATACTCTGCCGTCCTTCAAACAATCCGGGTACTCCATTTCCGAGCCCAGTCTCGCCAACTTATCAGCCAATTTACTGCCGGAGATGTTGAAGTTACCCGCTACCCTGCACAGCCTTACCACATACTTCCCTAAGATTTTCCCTAGAGCCCTCATACAATCATCCACTAGCCTGGAGTTCATATAACATCCCATCAAGGCCTTATGAGCCGCTTGGCTGTCCACATACATAAGTAGTGACCTGTGAGCCCCCATAAATGTTGCCCATTATCAATTGCACGGTCCTCAACAGTGGTGGATTTACGCCTAGGTCGGCACAATTTAAAGGGCGCTAAAATTTAAAGGTAAACGAATGTAAGGGGAATTAAAATTCGAAAGTTGATTTGAATAATAATTTAAAATTTTTAAAAATATTAAATGTAATACCATTAGCTGCACGCCATAATGAGTAGTCTAATTGTGGGGTTGCATCAAGTTCCTTAAGATAGTTTTCCAGAGAAGCCGTTTTCTGAGTCTGCAGTTACTTTCTAAGCTTTTTTGTACACTCTTTTAGTAAGTTCTTAAGTAGCGGGAATCTGTGCAAATGCCACTCTCTTCGAGCCCTCCTTTTTTCAGACAAGAGACGCTCGACATCTGTGAAATATATTTCAATATTTTTTGTTTTTTTGGGGGCAATACAAGTTTCAGAAAACTGTCAAAATTGGCAATAGAGCGATCTACATACTCCGGTGTACTAAGTGGAATATTTTCTGTGCAATGGGTACTGAGGTATTTTCTATATTTTAACCAATTAATATGCTTAGCTGTCGTTGCTAAGTGACCAGTCGGAGATACAATTCTATTGGGATTCATTTAGTAACAATTGTAGGTGTGTGGTCGGAAGATAATTCTAAGGAAGCTTCAACATGAATCGTTTCTATGGGGATGTTTTTAACCACGCCGAAGTCGATGACATCTGGATTTTTTTGATGATCTAGGCCAATATGTTGGTTAGCCGCTCGCTACCACATTTAAATCCATTTTAGAAATTGTGTTAAATAAAACACGACCCTTTGGTTTTATAAGTCGTTCCCCCCAGAAGGTATGTTTAGCGTTATAATCGCCAGCAGCCAGGAAACAGGGTCCTAGTGATTTACAATATTTACAGTATTGGCTTTCTGATATTGAAAATCTAGGCGGGGAGTACAATGATGAAATTACTAGGTTTCTATTTAATTCCTCAACGCAAATATTCGTTGCTTGGAGATAATCTTCACGATGATCACACATTAGGTAGTGTTTGACTCGGGTTTTAATCAAAATGGCTGAACCTCCACAAGCTCTATCTCAAGGGTCCTTGGTATCATATAGTATATAACCATTTACTTTAAACGTATTTCTTGAGGTCAAATGAGTTTCAGAAACCATCATGACATCAATTTGTTTGTTTTTAAGAAAGTATTCTAATTAATTTTTATTTTGGCGGATGCCGTTTGCGTTCCAAAAACAAATTTTTAAACAGTTCATGGTTTGTTAAGTACAGCTTGCAATCACATCGACTGCATTCTTAGAATTTCCTGTAACATATTACGCATTGCGTTTGTAAAATTATTTACTGTTTGCACTAAAGTTTCCATGGTTTTTTCTAGACGACTTAAATTAGAAACTGGAGTTGCATCATTACTTGGCGAAGCACCTTGCATTGGCACATGGTTTGATTTTAGGACATTAGCATAAGAGGTTATGTTATTACTAGGCTGCGGAGCCTGAATGTCATTAGTGTTTACTTGATTTGGTACCTGCATTTGAGGGGGATTAGTTTTCGGTCCAGCCGACTGCTTGACGATAGTATATACAGGGCATCCTCTATAACTGACAGTGTGATTACCGCCACAGTTGCTACATTTTTTTACATTGGGGTCATTTTTAGACTTATCGTACTGGACTGTACAATATAATTGTCCACATACGACGCAAACAGGGGGTAAATAGCAGTATGCCTTAGTATGGCCAAATTCTTGGCAATGAAGCCATTGAACGGGACCATTGCTTTTGTGCGGCTCCTCTATAGTTATTCTTCTGTATAGAATATATTTTAAATTGTAAATAGGATGCGCTTCATTTTTTTAAGCTTAATTTCGCTAGGTTCTAACTCCACTCGAAATAATGGTTGGGGATTTTTTCCCTATTTTTAATATTTGTAACGTTTTTTATTTAAATTTTTTTTTTAATCTGGGTCCACGCATGAGTCTATGCCCCTGATCACTACCTGAATAACTTTGCTGCTCTTCAGTTGATATGTGTAAAAGCTTTTTTTAAGGGCTTCGAATTTGTTAGTTAATTTTCGAAAATCATTTTCATGATTAACCTGTTTTTTCGTCTCGTTTATATTTCCACGCTTGATTGAAGCAACACAGAAAAAATTATTGCCGAACTATTTTCAAACAAACGCTTGTTTGAAAATTTTTTTAATTTCTACAAATTTTTTTACTGATTCAATTAAAATTTTTGTTTGATTTTTATTTAACCAACAAAAATGTTGACAACCATTCAAAAATATAATACACGCGTTATTGGTTTCAAGTTCTCATAATTTTGTATGAAATATTTAACGCTTTTTAATGTTGTCGTCTTTTTGCATTTTTGTTATTTGATCGTAAGTAACACTTCCTAATGTGAAATATAAGAACTAAAACAAAAAACACATGCAGTCTATTTTTGGACACTTTAAAAAAGTACAACAGTAAGAAAGATGAAGAGGTTTGAAGTAAAAAAAAAAAACAAAAAATAGCAGGTAAAAAAAACGTTTTACTCTTTTTAAACAACAGAAACAACAACAACATTATAAGAAACAAAATAAATTTTTGGTTGCTTTCAAAGTTGGTTAAAAAAAAAACAAAATCCCGTATTCAATTTTTTCAAACTGTTTGCTTAAATACATCAAATACAAAAATATAATGATGACATAAAACATATCGAGTCGGTCTGTCGCCGTTTTTGGGTTACATTTCTTCTTCATTAGCAAAGGAAAGGATACAGCAACAGTGAGTGATGACGAAAAACATTGTGTGTATAAAAAAAGACTTTGTCCAAAAATTATTCCAACCAAAAAATGTGTCTCAAAGCCAGCCGGCCGCTCTGCTCTCTCTGCCATCATCTTCTAATACAGTGCCTGCTTGTGTGCGTATCATTGCTTGTGCAAAAACCTTTTTTTTTTTGATTTTGAAATTTAGTATATGAATTTCAGTAAACTTTTTGTTTGATTCAGTTAAATTATTTGTTTGAAAAAATCAGTGTTTTTTTCAATAAACAAAATGCAAATAAACTGTTTGAATATGCGAATTTGTTTATAGGACCGATTTCAGACAAAAAATTGTTTGATTCTACAAATTTTTTGTTTGAATTGGAAAAATAATTTTTTCTGTGTACGTAAAATAAGTATATATAAAAATTTATAAAAATGAATACACAATGATGTTAGAAAGAGGGCGGCATATTAAAGAGTGCCAAGGGAGGAAGCAGGCCTAAATCCGCCACTGGTCCTCAATATCCGCAAAACTTCCGTCTGAAATTCACAGCAGTCGTCGGGAAGCCTTTATGACCTTCTAATGTCCAGATCCTCAATGTACGTATAAAAACCGTTATTTAATTATAAACAGTATCGGTATTAATAACGGTTTCGCTTACAAAAACTTTCAGTCGAGTAATCGATTATTTAAGTAATTTTTTTTATTCTAAGTGAAATGAAAATGATATAAAAATTAGTTTCAAAAACCTTGTACAAATCGAATTTGTTAATTTTTTATGATTGAGAAGGTAAACGATTATTGAATCGTGAAAAATGTATATTTTATAACAACAATACAAACGTTGTTGAATTGTGATATTAAACTAATGGTATACAATAGAATTTCCATTCTTATGACACACACTTTTTTTAGGCGAGTTGAAATATACGAGTAAAAATCTTCTTGTACGTAAATTAATAAACAAATTTTTTTATACGTTTAATAGCTATTAAGTAAATTTGGATAAAATATATTTTTAATTTCGTTTGCTTGTTAAAAATTTCTAGTCATTTCTTTTTGTTATGTTCTATAGTTTTTTTTTGTTATATTTCTATTGAAATTTGTCGAATTACAACATTTTTCTAGACACTATAAAAAGAGTTTTTTTTTCTTTACTTAACAAAAGATTTCTACTTTAACTTTTCATTTTTTATTTCATTTTTAATTTTTGCTTTTTTGTACTTTTTCTTTTATTGTGTCAGTAGTTTCATTGAAATTCACCTTGACATAACAATAGCAAAGCATCAGCGTCATCATCAACTACTGCTCCAGATTCCGCTGACTGAGTAACTGACAAAGTGAATAAATGTATGTGGTGGTGCACACTGGGACATAATCGTAATATTCGGGAAATGAATCTGCTCTTTCTAAGCATACAGCTCTTGTCGGGATCAAACTTATATGGACGTTACTTGAAAAAAAATTGATATCTTTTAGATTTTTCACAGGCAAATAAATCATTCTAACTTATTGAAGTTAAAAATTTAAAATAGATTTTCTTATGATCCTGCCCAAAAGAACATTATTCACAATTCTTACTTATCTTCAAAATTTTTTTGGTATTTTTTGTCTCTGTCCTTCTTAGGGCTAATAAATCAGTGCAAGTTAAACTCTCATTTTGGTTTAAAATTTGTTTAGTCCTTATCTTTAATTTAGTAAACATTTTATCCATCTTTAAACGCATAAAATTGGACATTTTAACTACCAACACAAACCATATAAACTTGACAAGATTTATCGTAGTGCTGTCACGTTTTTGTTTTTTATCACAACATACTACATGGGACACGGAGTTACAGCTTTTGAGTTCATACTAAATAAAAATTTAAGTTTAGTTCAACTTAAACAACGTTTAAACGTTCATTGATTTATTAGCCATTAGGCTGTGTTTTTTAGATCTCCGTTAAACTAGGCTTAGTTAATCTGAACACTGATTTTTGCCGTCATTACCAAGTCGTACATTCCAAGCTATTTGTTCTTAATTTAAAAACTTTTCCAGTAGCCATTCTCATGATACACATCGTCTTTGTATTATCTGTATGGCAGTTGCCACGCCCACTTTTCCAATTGAGCCTCCTATTTGACAAGAGTTGTGCGCTTATAATCATTATATTTGTACGTTGTTTTCGGTTAATTGAGCACCGCTTTGAGTTTCTCGTTTTATTGCACTTAAAATCATGGAACGAAATCATTCAGTATAAATAACCATGTAAAAATTCCCGTTAAGTTGAGTTCCGTTTAATTGCGTCACCCGCTTAATTATTTCGTAAAATAAGTCCGCAATGCGAAGGTGGCATGTCATAACGTCCAGTGTCATAGTGTCCATGGACGTTATGACACTTTTGAAAGTGTCATAGTGTCCATCAAAGAAATGTCATAGCGACCGCGGACGTTATGACACAACTTAACTTATAATGAAAAATATTAATATGTGTAAAATTTGTTTTGAAATATCAAAATAAGTAAGTATAATGCCAAAAATTCTAACAAGCAAGAATGTAAACAAATTTGGGATCATAGCCGGCCTACGGCCGGGCGCAAGGATTTTCTTCTCTATGGTATAACAAATACCGGTTTCGCTAACTAAAGCAAGGATTTTCTCCTCTATGGTATAACAAATACCGGCTTCGCTAACTAAAGCTTCTAAAATCTGCCTTGTTTCCGAACGATAGCCGACTATGCAGAAAAGCTTTAGTTAGCGAAGCCGGTGTTTGTTATACCATAGAGGAGGAAATCCTTGCGCCCGGCCAAAGTCCGGATGTGCAGAGAAGCTTTAGTTAGCGAAGCCGGTATTTATTATACCATAGAGAAGAAAATCCTTGCGCCCGGCCAAAGGCCGGCTGTGCAGAGAAGCTTTAGTTGGCGAAGCCGGTATTTGTTATACCATAGAGGAGAAAATCCTTGCGCCCAAAAGTGTTTTCGTTATATATTTAATAACCCAGAGAAAAAGTAGCAGAACCATTTTAAAAAATTGTTTACCATATTATGTTTCATTTAACCAAATCATTATCACCGATAACCATATTATGGTTAAATTAGTTTCTTTAAAAATAGCTTTGTTGGTTGGGACCATAATGAAACATGTTTTTCTCTGCGTGTATGCAGATCATTTTTTTGTATTTAACTTCTTTAGTAATTACGGACCTAATGACACTTTTGAAAGTGTCATAATATCCATTTGCAAAGTGTCATAGTGTCCATGGACGTTATGACATGCCACCAATGCGAAAAACAAGAGCAAATGTTTGGTTAATTATTTCCGTCAACTAAATGTGTTTTTGCTCCACAAACGTTTTGTACGATGAACGTACCTGATTTTTATTTTGTTTTAAAAAACCTAAACTAAAGACAAAAAATGAAAAAAAAAACAAAAAATATGTACTTTGAACTTCAAGAAGAATTCTTGACAAAAGTACGAAAAAACAGAAGTAAAGGAATAAATAACATGTTAAAATAAATTAAAATAGATAATCATTCACAGAAAAATTCTCCAAAATTTTTCACCAATTAAAGCATTAATCAAAAATAAAATCAGTTTTAATTAAAAATTTAATCAAGTGAATTAAACGTTTAATCAAATAAATTAAACGTTTAATTAATACTATTAACTGGTTTAATTGATACTATTAATTTGTTTACTGGTGCAAATTTAATTAATTTATTAATTAATATCACACATTTTTTAATTGAAATCAATTTTTATTTTTTTCTGTGTTCAAAGCAAATTTCGATCTACCAAAGGTTGAATACAATTTGGTTTAAGGATTGATGTTTGACTAATGACGTCAGCAGTCGTCGATGGCTGCGAGTGTTAAACGGCAAGCCCTCTGATGAGATTGAGTGGTTGCAATCGAAACATGTCAGGGTAACCTGTCCGTAAACACCTGGGTTCGAGCCCAGATTGAGTCAAGAATTAAAGATTATCAATAAATTTTAATTAATTTTCATGTTGTAAAATTCCTTTCTTCATAAAAATAATTTAATGAAAATTAAATTTAATGAACTTAAGCCTAATTAAAAATATTAAAAATTTGGATTAAAAACCATAAATAGTTCAATAAAATAACCACAATACTAATAATTGTTAAAGCTAGGGCACGAGCTCTATGTTTGCATTTGTCCTTCAAGTTGTGCCGAAAAGGTCAACAAGAAAAAGAAAGACAAAAAAATGAAAAAACAAAAATATGTACTTTGAACTTCAAGAAGAATTCTTGACAAAAAGTACGAAAAAACAGAAGTAAAGGAATAACATGTTAAAATAAATTAAAATAGATAATCATTCAAAGCAAATTTCGATCTACCAAAGGTTGAATACAATTTGGTTTAAGGATTGATGTTTGACTAATGACGTCAGCAGTCGTCGATGGCTGCGAGTGTTAAACGGCAAGCCCTCTGAGGAGATTGAGTGGTTGCAATCGAAACATGTCAGGGTAACCTGTCCGTAAACACCTGGGTTCGAGCCCAGATTGAGTCAAGAATGAAAGATTATCAATAAATTTTAATTAATTTTCATGTTGTAAAATTCCTTTCTTCATAAAAATAATTTAATGAAAATTAAATTTAATGAACTTAAGCCTAATTAAAAATATTAAAAATTTGGATTAAAAACCATAAATAGTTCAATAAAATAACCACAATACTAATAATTGTTAAAGCTAGGGCACGAGCTCTATGTTTGCATTTGTCCTTCAAGTTGTGCCGAAAAGGTCAACAAGAAAAAGAAAGACAAAAAAATGAAAAAACAAAAATATGTACTTTGAACTTCAAGAAGAATTCTTGACAAAAAGTACGAAAAAACAGAAGTAAAGGAATAACATGTTAAAATAAATTAAAATAGATAATCATTCAAAGCAAATTTCGATCTACCAAAGGTTGAATACAATTTGGTTTAAGGATTGATGTTTGACTTATGACGTCAGCAGTCGTCGATGGCTGCGAGTGTTAAACGGCAAGCCCTCTGAGGAGATGGAGTGGTTGCAATCGAATCATGTCAGGGCAACCTGTCCGTAAACACCTGGGTTCGAGTCCAGATTGAGTCAAGAATGAAAAATTATCAATAAATTTTAATTAATTTTCATGTTGTAAAATTCCTTTCTTCATAAAAATAATTTAATGAAAATTAAATTTAATGAACTTAAGCCTAATTAAAAATATTAAAAATTTGGATTAAAAACCATTTTTTAACTTAATAAAAAGAGAAATGAGTTTTATTTTCTATATACACATGGGTGTTTCGCTTTATTGCACATCTGCTAAATTAAGCGATTTTCGTTTTAATTGCGTCGGCGATTCAAAAGTCGTGCATTTTTACAAACTCAATTAAGCGGAAATAACTTAATTAATTTGTAAACTGTAACCATTATCCAGATAAACAGAAAACTCTATTGTCTTTACATGGAAGGAGCCATGCCCATTTGTCCAATCTAGCCCACTTTTTTAAAGATGCTGTTTATAGATAACCAAGTTATTTGTTTCGAAATTTAAAACCCCTACTGTAACCGCTTTTCATGTTTAAAATGTGATTCAGTGGGCAGGTGCCACGCCTACTTGGAGTTTTACAAATATTTATACATAATCAGCAACATTTCAGCAGCAAAATGCTCTAAATATATCAGGGTAAACGGCCTAATAGCTAAGGAGCCTAAAGGGAACAAACATAAAAACAAACGCATTTTGACACAACATCTTAAGTCGAGATAAGAAAGCAAAAATGTTAAAAAAAAACTCGGTAAAAAGTAATTTTTATCAAATAATAAAATAAATCAAAATTAAAGAAAAATTTCGTTAATAATACAAAATTTTAAAAACCTAAATAAAAAAAATGTTTTTTAAATTAAAATTTGTATGATTAACAACATGTTTTTCGACTTTTAAATTTGACTTAAGTTGTTTTGTTAAAATTCCACAGATATATAGAATTTTTCAGCCGAATTATGAATAAATATTTCCCGGGAAACTCTTTCCTTGTCCCATTTTTACAATAAAATTTTAAAGGAAAAAATTAAAGAAAGGAATTAACTCCCGGATAACTTTTATTCATAATTGATTGATAAGCTTTTTTTTAAAAGAAAACTCTTTAAAGGTTGCAAAATTATGCAAAACATGTTTTTAACCCTCTTTAATTTTTCTCAATTCTACACATTCTATAACAAGTTGAGTTATTGTTGCTCTGATTGGAGTTAAATGATAATATTAAATACAAGTTTTCCAGCCCTGAACACGGAGAGAATTGTGTGCAGAAGTTATGCGGTATGGGCACAACTTATGCACAAATTGTTCACGAAAAACGACCAAGAACAGTTGTTCATAATATATGCACACTTGTTCATAACTTAAGTTCAGCACTATGAGCATGTTTTATGAACAACTGGGCATAGATTATGAACAACATTTTCATAGATTCTGAACAACTGGGAAAAGACTATGAACAACTGTGCATAGGTTATGAACAAAATTTTCATAGATTGTGAACAAATAGGAAAACATTTTACATCTCCTGCTAATATTAAAGAAACAAAATTTAATTTAATTTTCAAATGTCTTTATTTCAAAGTAAAGGGTGGTTAAATTGTAAGGGCCGATGTTGAATGTGAACCACACCTAAACGCCAAGTTTTTTTCCGAATTTTATTTGACATTTCTCTATTTCAGACTTACTCAATTTGAACCATGGAGAGATACACAATCCAACAACGTGTTAAAGTTATCCAGACTTATTATGAAAATGGGCGTTCAAATGAAAATGCATATCGTGCAGTGATGAGGCACATTTTCACCTCAGTGGATTCGTCAATAAACAGAATTGCCGCATTTGGGCGAAGAGAATACAAGAGTGATTGTCGAAAAACCAATGCACCCACAAAGAGTGACTGTTTGGTGCGGTTTATGGGCTGGCGGCATCATCGGGCCGTATTTTTTCCAAAATGAGGCCGGTCAGGCAGTTACTGTGAATGGTGTTCGCTATCGTGAGATGATAACGAACTTTTTATGGCCCGAATTGGAAGATATGGATGTGGACAATATGTGGTTTCAGCAGGACGGTGCCACTTGCCACACAGCTAACGAAACAATGGCTCTTTTGCGCAACAAATTCAATGGCCGTGTTATCTCACGTAATGGCGATGTCAATTGGCCGCCAAGATCATGTGATTTGACACCGTTGGACTTTTTTCTTTGGGGTTATTTGAAAGAAAAGGTGTACGTCGATAAGCCAGCAACAATTTAAGAGCTAAAGGATGAGATAATTCGGCACATTAACGGCATAGAACCTCCATTATGCCTCAGGGTCATCGAAAATTTGCACCATCGGATGGAGGTGTGCCGCCGTGGTCGCGGCGCCCATTTGGCCGATATTTTGTTCCATACATAATTGAGTAATACCAATATATCATAATAAAATAAAATTACAATAATTTCCTAAATAGTTTGTGTTTTATTCAAAATCAACATCGGCCCTTGAAATTTAACCACCCTTTACAAGTGCTTCATAACTAATATTATATATACACATATTAAAATAAAATAATTCATATACTTCAGTATTAACATGTTTATTTTATATAATTTATAAAGTCATTAATTTTAAAAATATAAGTTAATTAAAATATTAATTAATACCTTCTAAATTTGTAGAAAACATAGATCCACTGCTTTGTTGACCTGCGATGTTTTCCATATTTAGCACTTCAATAGATGTTTTCCTGCAAAACACAAACAAAAAGTACCCAGTCAGAAAAACAATTGGCTGTATCAGTTCTCTTTGTTCTGTGATAAATATATGATAATAACTCAATACTTACCTCTGGTGTTCTTAATTTGCACAATTATATATTTCTAAATAATATTCACTTCACTTCAACTTCTGTCGCTTCTAAACACAACCGGCACTCTTAAAACAAAGAACATAAGTAAAACTAACTTGCAATTAATGCATACTCATTATCCAAATGTGTACGCATTGTTCATAATCTATGCATAAATGGGCACAACTTATGAACAAGATACACACATATCAAAATGTTGGGTAAAATCTATGCACAAGTAATCATAACTCATGCACAATGTTCATATATTTTGATCAATTGTGTTTAGATTTCAAATAACTAAGCTATGAACAATGTTCGCAAACTGGGCAAATTTTTTGTGTATAACTTATGCACAATTTTAATAGATTGTGCAGAATTTATCATTATTAGGCATACTTTATGCGCAAAGTTGCATATTCAAAAATGTGCCTAAACATTTTATAGTTATGAAAAGCTAGTGCATAAATAATGCACAACAGTTTTCTCCGTGAATCAAATCCGAACTGAACAACCAAATTTAAAAAAAAAACACTTTTTGCTTGATATAAGTTTTATATCAAATGGTTTAGCCGTTTCGTATGGGCAATATTTCTTAAAATTTTTGATTTTAAACCACTGTGCAGTGAATGGATGGAATAGTAGGAATAATTGGTTGGAATCTTTAGTATCGTGAGTTTTTCCTTTCCTTTTCTTTCCTATTCTAAAATATTTTGCCATTATAATGATTTTTTTTTAACATTATTCTATCAGTTCACATATTTTATTCCTTTCATCAGTCAGGTTTTAAGACTTTTGGAGGAAATGTGTACACACTTAACTTGATGTTGCAGCAGCCTGCTAATGCAATAACTGTAGTAAAGGGGATTTAATAAGACAAACAATTTAATTTTTTTTTTCTGAAAAATCAATATATTAACGTAAGCATGAAAATGATTTTGGGCATATGGGCATCATGACGAAGCGCTTTCTAGACATACACAATTTTGTGTCACTTTTTCGAGCAATGCTGGCCGTATGTCAAGAATAACACGAACAACGTTGGCCTCCAAGGCGTGCTTGTAATTGCTGTTTTATCTGCACTTGCAGCTCCATTTCTTGAAATTAAGTTATTGTCTAATTTTTATTTCAATAAGCCAACTATTCACAGAAAGAAAAACACTCGGGATAAATCAAGTTTTTTATGATTACTTTAAGAACGAGTCGTACTCAAAAATTTAAGTACGAATAACACTAAAACGTACTCAAAACAATCCTAAATGGGATTACTTTTGAAAATCAATCCCGGAATTTCTTGAAATAAGTATAAAATTCTTAAAACAAGTAAAAAAGGATTAAACTTTGTTATAATTGATCTAACTCTTAAAATCCTAAGAAAACCAATTTTTAATGATTTTCGTTATTTTTGCTCTAGCTCTTCCAGTTTGCCAGAAAAACGCATTTAAAGTTCATATAAAAATCCTAAGAGACCCAATTTTTAATGGGAAATGCAAGTGATAAGAGATTTTCGTTATTTTTGCTCTAGCTCTTCTAGTTTGCCAGAAAAAGGCATTTACAGTTTTTCATATTAAAGTCCCAAGAAAACCAATATTTAGTGGGAAATACAAGTGATAAGAGATTTTCGTTATTTTTGCTCTAGCTCCTCTAGTTTGCCAGAAAAACGCATTTACAGTTTTTCATATAAAAGTCCCAAGAAAACCAATATTTAGTGGGAAATACAAGTGATAAGAGATTTTCGTTATTTTTGCTCTAGCTCTTCTAGTTCGCCAGAAAAACGCATTTTTTTATATAAAAGTCCCAAGAAAACCAATATTTAGTGGGAAATACAAGTGATCACAGATTTTCGTTATTTTTGCTCTAGCTCTTCCAGTTTGCCAGAAAAACGCATTTAAAGTTTTTCATATAAAAATCCTAAGAAAATCAATACAAAATGGGTTTTTGTTTTCTTAGACTTAGACTTGATACTTTAAGATTTACGTTTCGCAAAAAGAATTGGGTTTTCATTTAGAAAAGTTCAATTGATTTCGTTTTTTTGCACGTTTTTATTAATTAAATCATATGTCTAATAAATTGCAAATAATTACTTATTCCTATTATTATGTATGTTAAAAAATGTGCTGCAATAATTAAAATCAAAATCATTATTACAATAATAAATGACAGATGCTTCTATTATATATTTTAATTGATGTATAGCTAATTGCTACTAATTAAATATTTTAAATTAATTAATTTAATTAGTGAAGCAAATATAATCAGCAGAATATTGTTCCTTTATAATTTTTATACCCTCCACCACAATGAGTTGTGAAGAGGGCATACTAAGTTTGTCATAACGTGTGAAACTTTTTTATTATACATCTCAGACCCCATAAAGTATATATATATATTCTGGGTCCTTGAGTAATTCTAAGTCGATTTAGCCATGTCTGTCTGTCTGTCTGTCTGTCTGTCTGTCTGTCTGTCTGTCTGTCTGTCTGTCCGTCTGTTAAAAACACGCTCACTTTCGAAAAACTCAACAGAACTAAAAAAACTGGGTTTCAAATTGCTTTAGTTATCCTAAGCAGTTTGGGATTAAAATTCAAATCCGTTTAGTAGGATCAGAGCTATGAATCAAAATGTGGAACCACCACCAAAAAAAAATTGCTAATTTTGTTACAAAAACTAACATAAATGGGGGAATAATGCACAGAAGGATAAAAGATCTTGCAAAAGTTTGTTTTATTTGACTAGTAATCACGTTGTAAAATATCGTGAAGATCCGTCCATTATTTACCATGGGCCCCATATAAGCCCTACTCCCGGAAAATAGTATAGTAGTATAGTTTTATAGAACTAGAAATAAGACTGCGAATTTTCGTGAAGATCAGTTCATAATTTACCATGGGCCCCATATAAACCTTACTACCGGAAAACAGCTTAGTACGCCTAAATACATAAAAAATAATGCTATCATAACAAAATTTGGTACATCACAGTTTTATAAATAGAACTAGTAATGATACTGTGAAATTTCGTGAAGATCGGTGCATAATTTACCATAGGCCTCATATAAAGCCCACTCTGATAAAATAATTAAATACGCGGTAAACTTTCTTCCAGTTTAGCTCCATATGGCCAGAAAAAATGATATGCAATTTTGTGATATACGGTCCATAATTTACCTAAGATTCCATTTTAGCAGCCTTCTGAAACTCACTGCAAACGCTTAAACTAATTGCACCGCTGTATTGAAATTTATATTTTTTAATACCAGAAATCAATCTGCAGAATTTCAGATGATTGGTTCATACCTTACCATCGCTTCAAAATAAATTGCCCTCATTTTGGTTCGGTTTACACTGCTACGAATCATGATATTTTACGCAAACTAGTTAAAATTGCTAAAAAAAATCATTCAACTTTCTGATTGTCGGTCAATAATTTAGTATAGGTTTAAACCGCAATCAATTTTAATGCAGATGTCTGTTTTTATAAATATTATAATAATAAATAAACATCATACAGATATTAGTCCTAAAACATTCGAAGTGTCGGTTGAGGGTATCAAAGAGTCGGCACAGCCGAATATAGCACTCTAACTTGTTTTTTTCTGCTTTTTTGTTCGTAGTACAAATAAGTTCTTGCAGTTTCTCTCTACTTTTAACATACTTTTTTTCTAATCGGAAAGTCTACATATCTGGCAACAATTCAAGTTTGTACTAAATATGGACTGATCTAAATGCAGTGAATCAGCTTTAGGTTTATGCCGTCAAGTTTTGAGATTTCTTTTCATCTCTTTTTTGGCGGCTAAAACCTGAAGAGTATTAATCAGCACCGCAGTGTTTTTTAACTGTAAAATTGGACCATTAAAAATAAGTTTTTAGGAAATATTAGTGTCACTATAATTTTATAAAGAAAAGTGTTGCAGAAAGCTTCTGTATTCTTATGGAAAACTACAGCGAACAAATCTCTAAAAAGCGTTTTAAGATATTGATTGGCATAGACGATTCGAGGGAGATTTTAGTGTTAAAGACAAAGAATTTTCAAAATGTCCTCAAAAACAATCAACATAAGGATGTTGCTTGAGCGTAACCAATTCATCAAGCGACAAAAGGAAAAATTTACAGGTGAAGGGTTTTCATTACTTTTTGCTTAAGCAATGGCAATGCTCTATTTGTATTTAGATGGACTTTATCAATGCAACGGTACAAATTCAAAGTCTTTAAACTTGTTCGTCATTGTAACGAGTACTAACAACCTTTTTTTTTCAAGAAACAAAACAAAATTTCGATAAATTGATTGTCGATCATCATATAATCGCAAACAGGGCTCGCCATATGTATATGTAACAATTTTAGTGTAAAATTCACCAAAATTTGAAGCCGTCTTTTTGAGATACCTCTTTACACAATTTTGGGTTTAATCCCTGAAGATGCTTCACCATAAAACAGGCTGAAATCTAAGTTTAAGAAAATCCTGACACCCGTGCACCAGATAAGCTCTCTGGCCAGCCACGCTCTCAAGAGCTCTTTAAATTTTAAACACCGCCGAATTAAAGGTATTCACTGCACCTTGCTTTTAAGAAGATGTAACACCAAAAGGTGAAATATCTCTAGGATATATACAAGTTTAATTTTTTTTAATTCTCTCTTTGTGAAAGCTCTACTGTATATGGTACATCATAAACAGGGAACCCATATATTTGCAATTGCATGTTTTTCCCTGTACGACCAATTAAGGCAGAAGCAATATATTTATCCGTTTTAGAGCTTTTTATGAATTTTGACATCGATTTGTTAGTGCTTATTTTTGCATATATTGACTCAATGGGTCCTGATGGTATACCAAGCAGTATTTTAATCAAATGTATGGAAGCTTTAGCAATGCCGTTGTCTATTATTTTTAATTTTTCTATTGAAAATGGTTATTTTCCAAAAATATGGAAAGAGTCATATTTAATTTCTTTGTTCAAATCTGGAATAAATCAAATACAGAGGTATATCCAAACTTAGCGCAATTCCAAAACTTTTTGAAAAATGCATTTTAGATTCATTGGTTCATCAAGTTTCACCGTTATTAACACCTTTTCAACACGGATTTCGTAAAGAATCATCAACTATTACAAATATTTTAGAACTGACAACTTTGGTAAATAAAGGATTCGTCAACAACCAACATACCGACGTTATATATACCGACTTCAGTAAGGCATTTGATAAGGTTAATCACAACCTTCTTCTGAAAAAAATTGATATTATGGGTTTCGACAAAACTTATGTAAGCTGGCTAAAGTCATATCTTCTCGACAGAATATAATGCGTAAAATTTGGGTTTTCAACTTCTAAACCTATATTGGTAAAATCCGGTGTTCCGCAAGGTAGTCACCTTGGCCCTCTTTTGTTTCTGTTCTTTATCATCGAAATGCCTGAAATTATAAAACATTCACATATACTAATGTTCGCAGACGATGTAAAAATATTCTTAAACATCACGAACTCTTTAGACCACATTTATCTTCAGGAAGACTTAGATACCTTTTATAATTGGTGTAAACATAACCTAGTGGAATTAAACCTAATGAAATGTAAACATATGCGCTTTTCTAGAAAACGTAGTATTTTAAATAACTATAAACTTGGTGACTATAAAATCGAGATAGTTGACACAATTATGGATCTTGGCATCTTACTGGATGTAAAATTGGATTTTATTCAACACATAACAATGACTGTCAACAGGGCTCGTTGTACTCTGGCTTTTATTAAACGTTGGGCGAAAGAATTTAATGATCATTTCGTCACTAAACAACTTTACACATCTCTCGTTAGACCAATCATGGAATCATGGTTCGATTGTATGTAGTGCTGGGATACTATCGATATTTTCCACTATCGATATTTATCGATAGTTTAGATTTCACTATTGATATATCGATTGAATGTTTGTACTTGTGCAGGAAAACTTTTATAAGGCTACAGTCCGTTGTTTTCATCACTTTATTGAATGTATGAAACGTATGTATATACGCACGTTGTTTTAGATGGCAGTTTTTTAAAAATTGATAAGTACCTTTCTGAAGGACCCGAAGTAACAGGGACTATAAGATATTCCATTGAAACTTTAAACAATTTTCTTAATTCTAAACCCAAAAAGGTAATCAATCTAGCGGACTTATCCTCTAATGGTCGTTCATTGTTTTGTCCTATGCTTGCAATTGCATTTGGATTTGCATTTTTTTTTACAACATTACAAAAATATTTGACATTTCAGTCCCTACATAAACATGAACAAATTTCGGCTTAAAGGCCTTTAATTAGCAGTAAAAACACTGCTGAGAAATCCATACCAGTTGCCATTCTTGTTGTTTGTATTTATTGCTGTAATTTAGGGCGAATTAATAATAGCAAATAAAAATTTGCGGCAAAAAACTGTGTGTGTATAACTGCTGTTAAATGTATTCATATCTGTATTTTAAATACTAAAAATATCGATATTTATATTTTTCCTATCGATATTTTCGATATTTTCAGACTATCGATAACACTAGGCAACAGCCATTTTGTTATTTGGTTCTAGCATACTTTTTCTCATGGATTTGGACCTACTGAACACGAAAATGAATTTTAAAAATTTTTCTGTCGATTGGTTTGCGAGATACAAATTTTTTAATTTTTTTTTTTTAATTTTTGGAGGTACACTTACTATTTTGAGCATATCTTTAGTCTTCTTTGACCTATTTTATCCTACTACTACTCAAATTAAAGACAATTGAGCCGTCTACAACTTATTTTCAGAAAATTTTCAAATCGGGTTAGTAGTTTTGATGTTGGCGGCTTAAAAAGGTTAAAAAACTGGGTTTTTTTAGTAAAAATGTGGCTGAAAAATTCATATAAAAATTCATATAAAATATAAAACGCGATGTTAACAGCGATTTTAATTTTTTTACGTATAGCTGACACTTTTCCAAAGAAAATAAGCCCTTACTTAACAAAATCTGATGACAAATGGCCGACTTATTATTTTTTTGGTAAACGACCGAAATTCCTCTATTTCACGATTTTTTGATTTTCATTATTTGCACAGCTTACCTACCCAACGCAAACGAATAAATACATTTGAACTTAATTTAAAATAAACAAATTAGTCTTCGTATATTATTTTTTAATTTATTTACAGCACTACATGCTCATACATATTTAAACATAAGGAGACACGGTTATCAATTGCATTTCAAAACTGTCTGTGAAAGTGTAAAGAAGTTAATATTTAGAAAACGCAAGGAAGACAATGAGTAAAAGACTACGTGTGTTCGAGTGTTTGAACGATCCAGACAATTTCTGCAATGTTTGTGGCCAGTTTATAAAAAAAAATCACGCACACAAGTTTACTCCAGCAGTACAATTGCACTATTTGAATTATTTTGGTATTTCACCAAATATCACAGAACCATGGACACCTAAGTCGCTGTGTGATCTTTGCTATATAATCTTAACCAACTGGGCAGCTGGCGGAAGGTAAGAATTTTTATTTAAACACATTATACATAGCGAATATAGTAATTTATTTTAATTTTAGCCGCCATATGAAATTCGATACACCAATGATGTGGAAAAAGCCGCTATGCCATTCCACAGACTGTTATTTTTGCCTCACCACAAACAGTGGGGTAGGAAGATTTTTTAAATGGAACTACGCTCAAGTGGGATCGTTTGCGCTTCCAGTACCACATTCGCATGATGTGCCATATCCAGTGTGCCCTGGTGCATCTCTTCAAAAAGCAGAATCGTCAGAAGAAGAGTCCGAGTCAAATGCAAGCGAATTTGAGCCGGGTGCAAAGCGAAAATTACTGTCACAGGCCGAACTAAACGATTGGGTGCGCGATTTTGGTCTCACTAAGGAGAAATCCGAACTTTTTGCGTCTCGGATGATAGAGTGTGGATTTGCGGCTTCAGAAGTGAAAGTATCAACGTACAGAAACCGTCACAAGGAGTATGCAAAATTTTATACAAAGAAAGACCAAATATGTTTTTGCAGCGACATTTCAGGCTTGTTCCAAGAGCTTCACCAAATTCACAACCCCAACGAATGGAGGTTGTTTATTGACAGCAACAAAGAGAGCTTGAAGGCAGTTCTCTTACATAATGGGAATGAAAAGCCATCTGTTCCTATTGCTCATGCGGTTCATTCAAAGGAGAACTATGAAACTATGGACATTTTGCTGAAATGCATAGAGTATAGGAAATACAATTGGAAAATATGCGCCGACCTTAAAGTTGTGGCCATTCTGTGTGGACTCCAAGGAGGCTATACGCGACATTGCTGTTTTCTGTGCCTTTGGAATAGCCGCGCTGATGATCAGCATTATATAAAAAAAAAATGGTCGGTACGAACGAAACCTGTAGTTGGAGAAGCGAATGTTCAGCGCAAACCACTAATAGAGAACCGTGAAAATATAATACTTCCGCCGCTGCACATAAAATTGGGTTTGATTAAAAATTTTGCCAAAAAATTAGACAAAGAAGGTGAAGCTTTTGCCTATTTACGGTCAATTTTCCCTTACCTTTCGCTGGCAAAAATTAAAGAAGGAGTCTTCGCAGGACCCGAGATAAAAAAAATTTTGAAAGATGAAAAATTCCCAAAGCTGTTATCACCCATCGAAGCCGCAGCATGGAATTCCTTCAGGCTTGTTGTGGAAAACTTTTTAGGAAACAACAAAAGCCCGAATTATAAGGACATAGTTGAGGATCTGGTAAAGAACTATGAAGCCATGGGAGTGCACATGTCACTTAAAATACACTTTCTGCATTCTCATTTGGATTTTTTCCCTGAGAATTTAGGAGACGTGAGCGACGAACACGGCGAGCGCTTTCATCAGGAATTGAAGGCTATGGAACGACGCTATCAGGGCATGTATGACACGGCTATGATGGGTGACTATATTTGGACCCTAATACGTGAGACCGATTGCAGCGAATACAAAAAACAAAGAAGAAGTCAGCAGTTTTTCCACATGGCATAAAATGTACACTTATATCTTTGTTTTTACTAATTTTTTTTGTGCGTTGATTTGCTTAATTTAATTAGTTAGTTTAATTTCGTTAGTTTAGCTAATTGTGCGATACATTGAGCATGTAGTGCTGTAAATAAATTAAAAAATAATATACGAAGACTAATTTGTTTATTTTAAATTAAGTTCAAATGTATTTATTCGTTTGCGTTGGGTAGGTAAGCTGTGCAAATAATGAAAATCAAAAAATCGTGAAATAGAGGAATTTCGGTCGTTTACCAAAAAAATAATAAGTCGGCCATTTGTCATCAGATTTTGTTAAGTAAGGGCTTATTTTCTTTGGAAAAGTGTCAGCTATACGTAAAAAAATTAAAATCGCTGTTAACATCGCGTTTTATATTTTATATGAATTTTTATATGAATTTTTCAGCCACATTTTTACTAAAAAAACCCAGTTTTTTAACCTTTTTAAGCCGCCAACATCAAAACTACTAACCCGATTTGAAAATTTTCTGAAAATAAGTTGTAGACGGCTCAATTGTCTTTAATTTGAGTAGTAGTAGGATAAAATAGGTCAAAGAAGACTAAAGATATGCTCAAAATAGTAAGTGTACCTCCAAAAATTAAAAAAAAAAAATTAAAAAATTTGTATCTCGCAAACCAATCGACAGAAAAATTTTTAAAATTCATTTTCGTGTTCAGCAGGTCCAAATCCATGAGAAAAAGTATGCTAGAAACAAATAACAGACAAAAGTTTGTTATTTGTGACCTAGTGTAATCTATCGATAGTTTCCCAGCACAAATTGTATGGGATCTACATTATATGGTTCATAATGATCATATTGAATCCTTTCAATAACAATTCTTACTTTTTTGCCTGACAGATAGATACCGAGGATATGATAATCTCCCCTTATATTCTACAAGATTATCCTTAATACGTTTGCTAACACTGAAAAGTCGCAGAGTTATGCTAAATGTCTCATTTGTAATTAACTTAATAAATGGAAAAATATGCTTAAATTTTTTATTAAGCAGATTATCATTTAACATTCCACGACGTACGGTACGGTACTATAATCCCTTATTCATAAAAACTTTCCGAACTTACTATGCTATGGCAGACTTATTTAGAAAACTGTATTGTTGCTTTAATGAAATGTTGGAATTTATTGATTTTTTCTCTAGATTTAAATAATGTTAAACGTAATATGTATGTATATATAAATCGGCTAAGGCAAAACAGTTAAAAACACTTTCCTCCTCTGTATGTCAACCGATTTGAACAAAATATACACCATTTGAGAGGTATTAACTCAAAGAAGTGCACAATGTATATTTTATTAAAATCGGTTCAATAATTTCAGAGTTATAAGCGTTCAAAATTGCTACTAACACAGATACAAAATAAATAACTTCCTTTGTTTGTCAAACGAACCTCTATGGTGAGAAAAAAAGGGGAAATACGGGCAACTAAATTTCTTTTTTTTTACTTTTCTGTTCTTCGTGTGATAATTTTTAAATTTTCTATAATATTGAACTTAGAAACATAATAATATAGGTGTAGGGTCCTGTGTGAGTGATAACCTATACGATAAAAAATGCTGGTATTTTTTGTTCTTCATCGGAAATTTTTGAATTTTCGTTAATATTCGACCTATAAACTGGGTGAATAAGAACATGTAAGGGGAGCTTTTTTGGTATTTTTTCGTTCAACAGCTGGTACTTTAATTAATTTTCGTTAATATTAGACATCTATATATATGTAAAAATGAAGAAGGTTTGTATGTTTGTTTGTATGTTTGTTTGTTGGCTTATAGACTCCTTAACTACTAAACCGATTTTCCTGAAATTTTTACAGTAACATAACTTAAGAGCCGCTGCACGCATTTTGTTAAACTTTTGGTAGTAGGATCTCCTAAGCCCCAAAATTTAAATAAAATAGTAGCGGGGGAAGTGGTTCCCCCCATAGGACGCCAATGTTTAATATAGCATATCTTAAGAACTGTTATAGTGAGAATGTTCAAACTTTGTAGAAGTCACTCTTATGGTATACTACTCCATTGAGAATAAAAATAAAGGGGCAGTCTTCAAACGTGGTTAAAGCTACTATTATGGTAAAATATAAATTTCAATATAAAAATTGGCGGGGTAGACAGAGGAGGAGCAGTACCCCTCATAGATAGCAATATAAATAAGAGCCGCTGCAAGCAATTTGTTGAACTTTTGGTAGTAGGATCTTCTGAGCCCCAAAATTTAAACAAAATAGCAGCGGGGGAAGTGTTACCGCCCATAGGACGCCAATGTTTAATATCGGATATCTTAAAAACTATTAAAGTTAGAATGTTCAAACTTTGTAGAAGTCACATTTATGGTATACTACACTTTTGAAAATAAAAATAAAGCGGGAAGGCGCAGGGGGAAATACCTTCCATAGGATGCATATATTAAATATCTCTCAACTGAAGAACTATTTAAGGGAGAGTCTTCAAACGTGGTTAAAGCTACTATTATGGCAAACTTTAAATTTCAATATAGAAATGGGCGGCGTAGACAGAGGAGGAGCAGTACCCCTCATAGATAGAAATATAATTTAGAGCCGCTGCACTCATTTTATTAAACTTTTTGTAGTATGATCTTCTGAACCCCAAAATTGAAATAAAACAGCAGCGGGGAAATGTTACCCCCCATAGGACGCCAATGTTTAATATCACATATCTTAAGAACTGTTATAGTAAGAATGTTCAAACTTAGTAGAAGTCACTCCTATGGTATACTACACTTTTGAAAATAAAAATAAAGCATATATTAAATATCTCTCAACTGAAGAAGTGGTTTAAGCAGTGTAGCGAAGCGCACCGGGTTAAGCTAGTAGAAACATAAAATTAAACGTGCCACGTCCTGAGTGGATGACAATATATAAAGGAGATTTTTTGATACTTTTTTGTTTTTCAATTGCTATTTTTTATACTGAACTTACAAAATTAAATTAACTCACGTAGAAGATAATATATGAACCGGAGGTTGGTCCCTCGCCAAATCGATCCACTTTGAAGGAAAAAATAAATGCCCGAAACAAATAAATTCATATATACTTAGATGAGTTATGTTTTCTTCATATCTACAAAAAAAATTATGATCGAATTTTGACCATTAGGCGAACACTAGTTATAATAATTAAGTTAAATACTCATTTGTATTAGGCTGTAAGGATTTATCCATAGACCTAAATATATATTAAATAAATAAAAGAGCCTTTTGCAGCATTTTCAAGTTTATAGCGCATATTTTGCCTTTTTGAGGCATATTTTGATACATGTTCTAATTTTTGGCAAAAAGCTATTATATTCCTTTTTGACGATGTGTATAATATCGGGTGTTTTTTTCAGTGGTATAGAACTTCGAATTGAAATAAAACACAAGAAAATCGTTTTAATGACCATCAATTTGGCTTTATTGGAAGGATAATTTTATGCCATTAATGTTTAAATATGATTTCATGCATGTGGCCGCCGCGGCTGGCTCGAATAAAGCCAATTCTACAGGTCCAATTTTCAACCACTTTTTCGAGCATATGGGGCCGTATGTCGGCAATAACGCCACGAATGTTTGCTTCCAATTCCCCTAACGTTTCTGGTTTGTTGGCATAGACGAGCGACTTCACATATCCCCAAAGAAAATAATCCAATGGTGTCAAATCACACGATCTTGGTGGCCAATTGACAGGTCCATTCCGCGAAATTATGCGCTCATCGAATGTTTCCTTCAATAAATCGATTGTGGCGTACGCTGTGTGGCATGTAGCGCCGTCTTGTTGGAACCACAACTCATCCACATTCATGCCATCCAATTCGGGAACAAAATAGTCGGTTATCATGGCTCTATACCGGTCTCCATTAACGGTAACTGCCTCTCCAGCATTATTTCGGAAGAAGTATAGCCCAATGACTCCACCAGCCCATAGAGCACACCAAACAGTCAGTTTTTGTGGATGTAATGGCGTCTCAAGGGTCTCATGTGGATTCTCTTCACTCCAAATGCGGCAATTTTGCTTGTTGACGTAGCCATTCAACCAAAAATGAGCCTCATCACTGAACAAAATTTTGCGATGAAAATCAGTAAACTTCGCGAACTGAACCGTTATTTTCGAAATAAATTTGCACGATTTGCAAGCGTTGTTCTTTTGTCAACCTGTTCATGATGAAATGGCAAACCAAACTGAACATAAATGACATTAGAGTTGCCAGATTTGACCACAAAATGCCAGTTTTATCTTTATTCGAAAAACAAACCTGTAAAAAACACCCGATACATAGAAATCTGAATCAATCTTTTAGTTAACCGATAGACTCAGAATCACTTTTTAAAGTGATCTAAGGATGTCCATCCGTCCGTCTAACTGATTGTCTGTCCATGTTAACCTTTGATGAAATTTGGTAAATACATTTTAATTGTACAAAGTAAGAAGTGAATTTAACTGTTGAGAATTGGTCTATAATTTCACATGTCCCCATAAATTTTTTTTCCAAATTAGACTTTCTGTGTCCTTTAACTCTCTTATTATGTTGATATTTAGATTAATTCTTCCTAAAAATATTTAACTGCAAAATTTAATTCTTTTCAAATCGGTTCACATTTGCCCAAAGCTCCCATCTATAAATAGCTTTAACTCCCTTTTAAATGTTAACATTAATAAACAATTTAGCGACCGTCCCTAAAATCTCTTTAAGACAAAAAAAATATGGATGTCAATATCTAGAAGATATTTGGAACAAATAACTCTTATGTGATTTTAAACCTCTAAACATCGTTTCTAAAAAGGGTAAGAACTCGAAAATTCGTCTGAAACTACTATGGCGGTTGGGATTTTACGATTGTGATTTAAGGATTGTTTTTGTTAAATGGAACTGTTATTAAATGTATATACATATATAAAACGAAGTGTACACTTTGATGTCACCACTAACTGCGAAAACGGGTAAACCGTTGGGGCTCATTGGGGAAAGTCTGCAGATGGTTAATGTGAAGTTTGCATGAAATCGGCCCAGTGGTTCCGGAGATATGGCATTTAGATTTTCCTATACATTCCCATACAAATATCAACAAAATGCCCTCCACATTGAACTCCTTCGAAACGGCTTGACTGATTTTTATGAAATTTTGTATGTGTTTTTGTTAGGTATGAGAATAGGTCGTAGAGTATATTTTATATCGCTAGAGGACGCAAAATAGGTCATAAGCTCCCCCTCCCTATATCTTCTTAGCTAATCAGCCTGTTTTCTTAAAATTTGGCATGCAAGCACTGTAACATCTGAAAGAAAATAGGGAATAGGGCGTGAAATAGGGCAAGAGGAGTAGAAGCTCCCCCTCCCTATGTCTGCTTAACAAATTGACCGATTTTCTTGAAATTTTGCATGAAAATAGTGTAAAATCTCGAAAGAACTATAGCCTCAAATTTGTATTATTATGGGCGTGAAATAGGACAATAAAGGCTCCCAATCTTTTAAACTAATCAACCGGGTTTCTTTAAATTCGTCATGCAGACATTGTAACATCTGAAAGGAAATAGGGAATAAGGCGTGAGATAGGGCAATAGCGGTAAAAACTCCCCTTACCTATATCTTTTAAACTAATGAGCGGGTTTTCTTAAAATTTGGCATGCAGACACTGTAACATCTGAAAGGAAATAGGGAATGTGAAATAGGGCAAGAAGGGTAAAAGCTCCCCCTTCTAATATCTTCTTGAAATTTTGCAGCTGCAAAGTACTTAAGCCTATAGTTTTTATTATTTAGGGCGTGAAGCAGGACGGGTAAAAGCTCCCTTCCCTATATCTTCTTAACTTATTAACCGGGTTTCTTAAAATTTGGCATGCAGCCACTGTAACATCTGAAAGAAAGAAATTATGTATATGGCAAAACAACGTTTGCCGGCCCAGCTAGTTGTTAAATATTTTGTTTTCAAATAAGCAATTTTAAAATTTTTTGGGGCATTTTTTTTAAATTTTCAGGGCATATTTTCAACTTTTTACTGCATATTGAATGTGCATATAGCGCGTTTTTTCCCTGATCATAAATAACTTATACTTAAAAACATTTGTGTCATTTAGATAACAAAAAAAAAAAAAAAAAAAAAAAAAAAATTAAATTGAATAAAAAGTTACAAAAAGAAACTCGAATATAAAGTTCGCAATAAAAAAAAGAAGCTTTGAGGAAAAGTTACACGAAGACTTAAAAAAAAATATCACTGTTTTCTTCTATCAATGGCTTTAGCCTTAACCCAAACAAATCAAAGTGCATCCTATTACATTAAAGAACACAGCGCGCCATTGAAATACCACAAGTCTACGTTAATTTTAGTCGATTTGCCAGAAACAGAATACAACTAAGATATCATACGTTTATATCAAATTGGCAGTTCTTCGTAAATGCAATACGTCTTTGGTCTACTATTCCTCCAATTATTAGGGAAACCAGCAACGCTCCAGTTTTTAAAAAAGAATTCTCAATTTTTATTGTAACTAAAAACTCCATGCACTTTTTACATACATATTTACTTCTTGATAATTTTTAATTTTCTATAAAAAAAAAAAAAATACTTGAACTTCACTGTTTTCAAGATGCTATGAAAATAATTTTAATAGTTTTAAAATTTAAGGCTCTACACTATCGTATTAGTTGAAGACGCCAAATAGGCCTTTAATCAGCCACGATCTGTTAGTGATTTGACTATTTTAAGCTCAAGACATGTTACAGGTAAAGTCTGTACTTATATCTTCGGAAAGAGAAACGCCAAAAGGTAGGCTTAGACTCTGTCAATGAACCAACGCACTCCAGCAAATTTTACTCAGAGAGGAGTTCTGTATAGACTTTTAGGGTATATTCCATTTAACTCCGAATGGATTGGGAAAGAGTATTAGATAACGATGGCCCAATAATTTGAATAAAGCCATTTTCGTTTACTAAAAGAAAATTTATTTATACCGCCAATATTTAGCAGTTTTCGCTAAACTTTTTTAAACATTTTGCTGTATAATTTCAATTTATCATTTAATGTGTAATAAATACTTTTTTATTTTTATTTAATTTATTTGTTTATTAAAGCTATTTTATGATTGATTATACTAAGGATAAGTTGAAAAGAGGAAAACATGTTGAAAATTACTTTAATATGGGTTAAAGGGCTGAAATTTAAATTTCTGCTTTAAATTTGATTTTAACCTGCAAACTAAAATGTGGAATACTGTTTAAAAGAGACGAAATTAAGATTTTGCATTTAGATCCTTCTATGATTTATAAACAGCTTAATGATTTCTCTGGACCAATGAAACTCCTCCAGATTTTTCTAGACAAAGAAACATTTCCCTGACTTTATTGAACACTTTCGTAGTGTACAAATTCTTGTTTTTTTTTTTGGAAAATATTGATTGAAATCAAAACCAAAACCTGTTTGTGGTTTTTTAAAAAAACAAAATAACTTATTCAATTCAATTATGAACAAAAACACACCGGATAATTTTTCCCTTTTTCCTTTTTAAATTCAATTGTAAAATATTGGGGAAAAAAACTTCCGAGTAATTTTTATTCATAATTAGATTGATTGTTTTTTTCCACTTGAATTAATTTGTAGTAATAAAGAAAAAACTTGAAATTTAGTTATTATCTATCAGAATTATTTACCTATTTATACAGGGTTGTCCAAATAAGACCACACAATGTTAATTATTAATCTTGTGGTTGCCGTGCTTGCACAATTTCAGTTTTGTATTGGTGCTTCTTAAGATTCAAATTAAAAATTCTCTGCAATGTTGTTCTGAAAAGGCTCAATTGAACGGAACGACAACGAGATGAATCATATTTATCACTCTGCCCCAAAGCTTCTATGTTATCTCCAGTGCAAGTATTTCGGTAAGCATCTCTTCCAGGTCGGTCGATCACTGCATCCCGTTCCTCTTAACGTCTAAAGCGAATTCCCCAACAAACACGAAGGTTTGATTTCAAATTGAAAATGATTTGAAATCAAACGTTTTCTCAAACGACAAACGTTTGATAATGATTTGAAAATCATTTGAAAATCATAGCGTTCTCAACAAAAAGGGGAAATTATTTTCAAATTGAAAAATGCCTTTATTTTCAACTTGCTTTCAAACGTAATTCTCAAATGTTTTTCAAATGTGGATTATAATACAATGTGGAACATAAATAAAAATATTTTATTTTTTTAATATAAATTTATTATTTATTTAAATAAACTGTGAGATAAACATTCGGCACCATAGCTTAAAGATTAAATAATGTACTCTAATTCTTGGAAAGACAAACTACTTGGCTCCCTTTTATTTTGAGGATTGTAGCACCGCGATCGTTCAACTCAAATTTTCCTTTTTTTCGTATTTTTAATCATTGAAATTACTCACAAATACTTTTTATTTTTCAGAAGAAATAAGCTGTTCACTTTATATTAAAATTTATTTTTAATAGAAAAACACATGTAACCGCAAAGTAAAAAATATAACTTTAATCGCCATTTTTAATGATTACATTTATTTTTCGCTTTAGTATTGCCAAGTTTATTTTTGATTTGATTAAACATTTGACAAACATTTGACATCAAATTGATAAAACATTTGATATCAAATGTTTATTTTCAAATCATTATCAATTTGAATTTAAATGTTAAATCAAACAATTGAAAAACGTTTGGGAATTGTGTTTGATGTCAAATGACAAAGTCATTTCATATCAAAGGTTTGACTTTGTGTTTGTTGGGTCGTAATAATGGACGCTTTGGTAGTTTATCTTGAATAGACGATGTTTTCACTTCTACATAACAATTAATCCTTGAAAATAATAGAAAAATTCGATAATTTTAACGCGTTTTTGTGTACTGTATGTATCCTGCAAAAATAAAAAAAAACAAGACAGTTATTTTATACAGTACTACACTCAAAAGAAAAATCAATCCATCCGTACTCAAATCAATTTGGAGCGGTGTTAATAGTACGGTGAGTACGGATTTTCTTAATTCAGGTACAAAAAGATTAGGGTATTCATTCGGTTAACCGTTAATTGGTTAGCGAATCAACTTTATAATACTTAAATCTTTTATAAAGTTGATTCAATCCCGAATTCGTACTTGAAATAAACCATAAGTGAAACTAGAAGGATCATTTTATTATGATTGTTTTACTCATCCGTTTTACCTCTTACAGCATTTCAATTATAAAACACCAACATCATTCCCGATGTGGTTTTTACCTTAAAACCTTAATGCACATACTATATAACTGAAAATATAAACTAAATAAGAAGCAAATGTTCTCAATTTTACTTTTAAAACATGAAAATAATGTTTTTTCGTCTTTTTCTGTTGTTTTTGTTGTTACTAAACACTAAAAGCAAATCGCTTTTAACTACTTGTGTGGTTGTGTTGTAGTGTCTGCAACAAACGTTAATAACTTTATTGATATAAAAACGCTCACTTTGTTATTTTACTCTCAGAGTGGCACTACCAATGAAAAGTTTAATCTTTTCTTTACTTGGTTTAAGAATTTTGTACTTGTTTTAAGAAATTCCGGGATTGATTTTCGAAAGTAATCCTATTTCGGATTGTTTTAAGTACGTTTACGACTCGGACTTAAAGTAAGTATAGAAAACTTAATTTATCCCGAGTGTTTTTATTTCTGTCTAGCGGATACCCGGCGTGTGCTTCCTCCTTCTTGTAGTCCCATTTTTGAAAACATTCATAGCTTATGTGTCCATCTAAATAGGGATGTATCTATGTTTTTAACATCATTTAAATGTGTTAGATAGTTTCAAAGAAGCAGAAATTGCAGCCTTACTCCTGTCATCGTCATATTTTTAAAAAAAGGTATAGTATGAAACTAACTATGTATAAGTAGGAACCTAACTATCGTTCCAATTTCATTAAAATCTGTTGAATAGCTTCGGAGAGGCAGAATTTGCCCCCTTCTGCCCCTCGTGGTCCTATTTTTTAAAAACTTTGTTACCATTAAATAGGAATCTATCTGTCTTTTCAATTTCAATAAAATCGGTTTGATAGTTTCGGAGAGGCAGAAATTGCCCCGTAACTTCTCTCGTGGTCCTAGGTTTGGAAAAATATAAAGACTAAAGCCATCTTCACAAAATTGCCTTTCTAATGAAACTGGCTTGGGGCACATCCGTTGTATGGTCTATATTGGGCATATGCAGAAACAATGTTTGTGTTTTATCCCTACACACAGAAAAAAATCAAGTTAAAAACGTCGAAAACATCGTTGATTTAAATTTTTTCGGTGGTGATTTTGCTTCATACGGATTTCATGTTAATTCAACCTGATTTTACAATAACTGCGAACAACATTTTTTTCTTTTGATATAACTTTAATTCATGTTAATTTAACATTGCAGTAAAGTTAGAGCAAAATGTAATTTATATTGAAATAACAATCGGAATCACGTTGAATGAAAGTTATTTCCAGTTGAAACAACGTGAATTTCATGTAGAATCAAATGGGTTTGAGTGTATTGTAACAGCGTGAAGAAGCTTCAGACAACATTTGCATTTATGTAAGAATAATTTAAAACCCTGTAACACATGTTTCACTTATTTTGTATTCTCCTTTGTTAACAGAAGCATCAGCAGAATCGCCCGATATGGTCATCATTCTACTTTGAAAACTTGATGTACTATTTAAATAAACAATTTTAATTAAAAGAATACGGGAATTGTCTTCTTTTTATAACATATTTTAAAAGTGAAAATAAAAAATGTACATACTTAAGTAGGTATGCATGTTAATTCAACAAGATAAACTTTTGATTTTAATACAAAACAGGATTTTATGGGTTCAATATTGAATCCAGATTTATTTATATTTTAATATTTTTTTTTTTATTTTTTTAACAGTGAATAATATTAAATAAACGTAATTTAAGGTTATTTTGATATTTTTTATTAAAAATTAATATGAAATAATGATAAATTTAAGTAAAGGGCATAATTTTTCTGAAATTTAACATGATTCTCAATCAACATTTTTCCATGTTAATTTTACATGGGTATTTTTTTCTGTGTGTAGAGGGAAGCGAACTGACACCAAAGTAGTCCCGTGATAGGTCTTTCTTTCTTTGAATAAGACCTATCACTTTTACATGGGGTTGTCATTGGAGGGGGTCAATTGACACCATTTGACCAGTCACAAATCTATTCTCAATGGACGTGTTTAGTGACAGTTACTAAAATTTAGTATTATTTCAATGCGATGTATTATTATTTCAATAAAACAAGTCCTAGAATTAAATTCAAGAGCCAAATTTGAGAAAGTCCCAAAAAAATGTATCACACCAAACGTGAAGACTGTACTGTAATTCATTACTTTTTCTACCTTTTTGTTCTTCATAAACCAGTTTCATGATTGGTTCTCCTTTCACTGGTCATGAGTTTTTTCTTTTTGTACCTGTTCTTTTTTCACAACTCCCAGGACCAGTCTGTTGGACCAATTGACACAAATTTCCCGCAGGGATATTATAGATTTTTTGCTTTTAAGAATTTAATAATTTTGGTGCTGTGCTAAAAAAAACTCTCTAAATTTCAATTGCGTTATGAAAAAAAAGCTATTTACTTACATCAAAAGTGCATGAATACATGCAGAGCTTGATTATAATTTGGCACATTTAGTTTTAGGCCCGTTTTCACAACTTACCGATGGCTAAAGGTACGATTTTATCTGCCGTATAAAAAGTGTTCCATTATTACAATTTTACTTTAACCTACCTGAAGGATGAACCTTAATTTACTCTACCGCTCACTTTAGGTTAAAGTAAAGTTTAACTTATGGAGCACTTTTTATAAGACCGTTTAAAGTCTACTTTTAGCTATCGGTAAGTTGTGAAAACGGGCCTTAATGAAATAACTTTTGTGCATTTTGAATTGTATTCGACTCAAGTTTGAAACGATGCTTACATGCATAAATGCGGGATATGCAATAAAGTAATTGCTTTTAAACTAAATAACTTCGACTATTTTAAATAGAAACATAAAAGCGTAAAAGACTTATAACCGGTCTGCTAATAAGCGATAAAAACAAAGAGTTTCCACCAATTTAAAAAGCAAACTGTAATTGAACAAGTTTTGATGCAAAAAAGCGTAAGAGACTTACAACCGATGTGCAAATAAGTTATAAAGCAGACAATTTCGACTATTTTAAATGGCAACCTCTCTGCAAATAATAAATAAAATGTAAACATTGCTTAATGCTTAATATTGGCAGATCTTATTTGGGCCACCCTGTATGTAAATTACGCTTTGTTTTTGACTTTTCTGCCGTAAAATCTATTTTTCTTCATTCCGAAGTTCATATACATACATATATTTCATTTATTTCTTTAATTTGAAATAACAGTTTAACATTTTTATTAAAATTTTTCTACAGTAAAATTATAATCTTGTTTTTTCTAACAATATTTTTTTTTAAAAAATCCTATCTCTGTTTAATGAGAAAATACAATCTTTGCTTTCATTAGCTTGTCTCTTTTACTTCAGCTTCTTCTAATGGAAAAGAAAATAAACATCTTTATATCATGCTTATACATGCTTGTGCATGTACGACTTTGATAGTGTCTGACAATCATAACAGTTATTTGTTATCGGTTTAATGAATTTTCTTGCCTTTGGCTTCAGTGTCAATATTGTTTATGGGATTGAAACATTTTGTTTAATCAAGTTAATATAGATGTTGATGTGTTGTGTACTGGATAAACTACATAAATGCAGTTCCTTGTTTAGTTTGGTATGGTAGTACATTTGAATTTCTGAGAAAAGTCAGTAAGTTTAAATCACAATGACTTTATTGATAAGATTTTTTTAATAAAGTAAGATATTATGGGTATGGCTTTCAAGATTTTGGTGTTATTATGTTAAATCAAAATCGTATTACTCTTTCTTTAGATGCTGTAATCGCCCTGTGCTTTCAAAAAAAAAATCTCCTTCACTTTCATGGACCAGAACGTGCATAACCTGGCTTAGGCAAATGTGCGAACGTTAATCATATGTGTCAAACCATCCTCCTTCACTCAGGGTTTTGCATGCTTAACTTTGTGTTTATGGGTTTGATATTAACGAATATTAAAAAAGTACCAGCAGTAGAAAGAAAAAGTATCCAAAAGCTCCCCCTTATAGATTCTTATTATCTAAGGACCCTGCATGTTTGATTTAATTTTTCTAGGTCAAATATTATGAAACTTCAAAAAGTACCAGTTGAAGAACAAAAAAAGTACCAAAATTTTCCATCATATAGGTTCTCATTCATTCAGGACCTTGCATCTATAATTTTATGTTTCTAAGTTCAATATTATAAAAAAATTTAAAAATTACCACATGCAGGACAAAAAAGTAAGAGAAAGAAATTTTTCCTTTTTGGTAATTTTTTCATCCCCATTGAAGTATCAACAATCTCAATATTGTAGTGTGAGCCCATATTTCAGTGCGTATACATATGCCAATGAATGGAGAAAAATGTTTTGTAAAAATAAAACCAAAATAGTTGCGACTTTCACCCCTTAAACTTTAAAATTCTGAAAAAGTACCAAATTTATATTGGTTTTTTTTTTAATATAAGTAACGAGTTTGGTATAATCTTTATTTTAATATTTATTGCTTTCAAAGAAAGATGGGGTGACAGTGAAAGTTTAAAATACAGGTTATACCCGTTTACTCCTTAGAAGCGCTGAATTTCAAAAAAGTACCAGACAACTGTCCGCTTATATTTGAAATGAACAACGATAAGTTTTATTTTTTTTGTATATCTTTAAGTTTTGGCGTTATGAGGCTACCGAGTTTACCCGTTTTTACGCAGATTTTAATAAAATATATATTGTGCACTTATGCAAGTAAATACCTTCCAAATGGTGTATAATTATAATTTTAAGAATTATTATCAAATCCTCTTTTGAAGGCCCTCCGTAACATGTCATTCAAATTTATTTTAATTCTATAACTTCTGGGCAAAGTTTCTTAAAATTTACTTTTGCTCCCGAAATTTTACCTACAGTGGCTCAAAGTTATAATGGGACAGTTTGAATTTCTAAGTTTCGACCATCCAACCAAATTGACTACAGTTTTTTCGCAGTAGGGGTTTTCATTTAAAAAAGTTTATTTAATATACACACATATCGTAAAGACAAGCTCAACATTACGTTTTAATTAACTTACAAGAGAAGGTAAAAACCTTATAAAAACCATTATTTTGTAGTCCCGAATTTTATTGAAACACAAAACTACTCCTCTAAATATTAAAAAATTAAGTAAAAAAAAAAAACTAAAAACATATTAAAAAAAAAAAAAATGCCAAATGAAAATTTTGGAGGTAAAAAAAAATTTTTATGTTCAATTAAGCCACAAAAATGCCAAAATCAATACACTGATAACGAAGTTAATAAAATGTTTCGAAGTTGCGGGAATTAATTAAAACTTCTACAAAATAAGCTGCGCAATGTAAAAGCATTTTTTTAAAAGTTAAATAAATTAACGCCTCCTACTCTGACAGATTTTGTTTTCAGTACTATGAAAAGTGTCTTAGTTTTCGACCCATTACACTTTTAATCATTGTGATGTCAGCCTAAACATTACTTGGCCAAATTGTCATCATGTGAAATACTGTCATCAATAGGATGACACATCGGCTTCACAGAAATTACGAATCAGAGTCAGTTTAATAAAAGGTATCATCAGTGTCATGACTCGGTAACATCGAAAAAAAGACTCATTAGGCTCAATATAATAAAAACCTGTCATTAAATTGAGTCATTTGGATTGTTTTAAGTCAAAGTGAGAGAATATTATTATTTACTTACCCCTTTAGACACGTTTGTTTTATTTGTGCTGTATTTCGACCTTTTGTTTATAGAAGAACTCTCAATTATAAGACCCCAGCAGCATGCCCAATATGGTTTTCGTAGTCATTCTTCTTTGAAAATTTGATGTATTTAACTTAATAATTTAAACAAATAAAACATGGGAATTTTAACTTTTTATTTTAGTTTTTAAACATGAAAAAATGATAATACACAAAATGTGGCATAGAATCGATGTCACTGTAGTCATAGCATAGATGACGCATCTAATATAACAAAATTTTATGATGACGTTGGTCATTGTATTTATGTCACTTTTTGCCTTATTGATGCCATTTGCAATAATTTTGTCACAATTCTGATATTAGGACATCATCAATATGAAGATGCATTTTTCTATGAGTGTATCAATCAGTATATGTCACGCAAGTAGTTGTGAAATAAACTTACTTTGATAAATATATTGTTACGTTTTTCCTTTAATAAACGCGTTTGAGTTCTTTAAATTGCAAATCCAAATAAAAACACACACTTATTCAACTTAACAAACTTTATTTATTATTTTGTTCACAATTGTTAGTCACGAACAGAACCGTTTCTCAAAACAAACTAAACTAATTATACATGGGTCAACCCTTTTTACATTTCATAATTATTTCTATATTTTTCCTGAACCTTAACGTAATAACTATTTATTAAGTTCTTAAACCATTTCTAAAAATGACTGGGAAATTTATAAAGGAATTTTTTTAAAATAACAGTTGTGTTGAAAATTATACATGACAATTTTAAGTAACATAAAACTTTAACTTACAAGATAACTTATAACTATAACTATAAATAATTCTTATATAATTTAACTTTGGTAACAATATTTTAGTTAATAATAATGAGTCAGAGCTTTTTTTCTTAAAAAAATATATATAAATGATTAAAAGTTTTTTTCAATTGCTAATATTTTTGTTATTTTCAGCCGCAGCACATCATTTTACTAGTGGTGTATTGGAGGATCATCTATCGAAATATGCAAAAGTCGATTTAAAAAGAAAAGAGAGAGGACATTTAATATTAAGGTAACGAATTAATTATTATTAACACAAAAAACTTTGACAATATAAACTTAAAATATGTAAGAGTAAAATATTCGGCTGTGCCGAATCTCTGTTATCCTCCACCGACAGTTAGAATATTTTGGGCGTGGGCCCTATATGGGATTTACAAAAATGTTTAATTAATCTTTATAAAAAAGTATTAAATTTTTGGCTGAAGGAAATATCGCCCAAAGAAAAATGGCCAAAAAAAAAAAAAATGAAAAATCGCCCAAATGAAGAATCGCCCAAGCGAACATGAAAAATGACCCAAAAAGGTAAATATGAAATTTTGCCCAAAAAAAACGAAAAAGGGCCCAAAAAGAAAATGAAAAATGACCCAAAAAGAAAAAACGAATTTTTTCCCAAAAAAAAAAAAAATTACTAAATTTGCAAAAAAGTGTTTATTATTCATATAAATTTAGGTGACATGTCATAACGTCCAGTGTCGTAGTGTCCTTGGACACTTTTAAAGTGTCATAATGTCCATCGAAGACGAGGACGAGGACGTTATGACACTTTGCAACGTCCGCAACTTAACTTATAATCAAAAATGTGTAAATTTTTTTTAAAATACCGTTAAAATTTCAAGTGATTTTTTTAAAGATACTTATTTAACCATAATATGGTTGTCGGTGACAATGATTTGGTTAAATTAAACATAACATGGATAAAATATTTTTATAGCTTTTACTCCGGGTGTATATATTAAATATATATATCCAAAATAAGGATTTCATCTTCTATGGTATAACAAATACTGGCTTCGCTAACTAAAGCTTCTCTGTATAGCCGGCCTTCGGCCGGGCGCAAGGATTTTCTCCTTTATGGTCTAACAAAAACCTGTTTCGCTAAGTAAAGCTTCGAAAAACTGCCTCGTTTCCGAACAAGGCCGACTACGCAGAGAAGCTTTAGTTAGCGAAGCCGGTGTTTGTTATACCATAGAGGAGAAAATCCTTGCGCCCGGCCGAAGGCCGGCTATACAGAGAAGCTTTAGTTAGCGAAGCCGGTCTTTGTTATACCATAGAGGAGAAAATCCTTGCGCCCGGCCGAAGGCCGGCGATACAGAGAAGCTTTAGTTAGCGAAGCCAGTATTTGTTATACCATAGAAGAGAAAATCCTTATTTTCGATATATATGTATATATTTAATATATACACCCAGAGAAAAAGCTACAAAATCATTTTTAAAAAAATTCTACCGATATTATGTTTAATTTAACCAAATCATTGTCGCCGACAACCATATAATGGTTAAATTAGTTTCTTGAAAAAAAGTTTTGTTGTTTGCAACCATAATAAAACATCGTTTTCTCTGCTATGTAAGATTATGGTAGAATTTTAAAAATAGCCCATTTTTTTGGGCCATTTTTCATACAACATTTTTAAATTTAAAAAACGAAAAATCACCCAACAATAACTTTAAATAGCCCAAAAATTTTGGGCCATTTTTCATATGAAATCAGGCCCAATTTTACATGCAATTTTTTTGGGCGATTTTTCATTTTTTTTTTGGGAGATTTTTCTTTGGGCGATATTTCCTACAGCCTTAATTTTTTTGTGGTCTAGACCTACAAAAAAACTGAAGTTCTCGTACAATTATGGCCCGGATAAAGTTCCAAGCTGGATGTTAATAACGTGTAATGAATCCTTAGCAATCCCTCTGACAGTTTTATTCAACGCATCTATAAAAAATGCTTATTTGCCCAAATTGTGGAAAGAGTCGTATATTATTCCTTTGTTAAATACCAGACTTAAAGAATCTCCTTTTGAAAATTACAGGGGAACTGCAAAACTGAGTGCTGACCTAAGCTTTTTGAGAAAATTATTGCAGAACATTTGAGTTATCAAGTTGCAAATATAAAATCTCCTTATTTTCATGGATTTCGAAAAGGAAGTTTCACCATAACAAATCTCACAATTTACAATCGCAGTTAACTGATCGAAACAAAACATTCGCTTCTTGTAATGAAACTGCAATTACTTGGTTTTACGAAGCATAGCATAAAATGAATATCGTTACTTTAATATAGAAAAGCCCTAACTAACATTTGCCTTACTTTACAGGAGAAGGAAAAGACTTAATAAAAATAGTAGTGTCGTAGTTGCGATTTTTTTTTAAACGCAGTTTTTAATTAAATTGTTTAGAGAGTTAATAAAAAACTGCGTTTAAAAAAAATCGCGACTACAAGTCTATCATTTTTATTAAGTTTTTTCCTTCTCCTGTAAAGTAAGAAAAATGTTAGTTAGGGCTTTTCTATATTAAAGAAATGATATACGGAAATCGTTTGCTTTAACAGCAGTTATTCTAAAAATATTAATATTCTTTCTGGAGTGCCTCAAAGAAACGCCACCTTGGACTGCTGCTTTTCTCATTGTTTATTAATGACTTGCCTAATGTTATAAAATTCTTAAATATTTAAATGTATTCTGATGATGTCAAAGTTTATCTAAGCTATAACCAAAAACCAAAAGCACTCAAACTCTTTTTTTAAATGGTGAAATATCAACTTGATGGAGCTGTATTTTAAGAAATGTAAAGGAATGCACTTTGTTAGAAACAAACCGATTGCTGCTGATTATTTTCTGTGTGATTAAAAAGCAGAATTAGTTGACAGTAGTGCTGGGATACTATCGATATTTATCGATAGTTTAGATTTCACTATCGATATATCGATATTGCTATCGACTGAATGTTTGTACTTGTGCAGGAAAGCTTTAATTATTTTTTTATAAGGCTACAGTTCGTTGTTTTTATCAATTTATTAAATGTACACAGAAAAAATTATTTTTCCAATTCAAACAAAAAATTTGTAGAATCAAACAATTTGTTGTCTGAAATCGGTCCTATAAACAAATTCGCATATTCAAACAATTTATTTGCATTTTGTTTATTGAAAAAAACACTGATTTTTTCAAACAAATAATTTAACTGAATCAAACAAAAAGTTTACTGAAATTCATATACTAAATTTCAAAATCAAAAAAAAAAGGTTTTTGCACAAGCAATGATGCGCACACAAGCTGGCACTGTATTAGAAGATGATGGCAGAGAGAGCAGAGCGGCCGGCTGGCTTTGAGACACATTTTTTTGTTGGAAATTATTATTATTGAACGAAGTCTTTTTTTATACACACAATGTTTTTCGTCATCACTCACTGTTGCTGTATCCTTTCCTTTGCTAATGAAGAAGAAATGTAACCCAAAAACGGCGACAGACCGACTCGATATGTTTTTCGTCATCATTATATTTGTGTATTTGATGTATTTAAGCAAACAGTTTAAAAAAATTGAATACGGGATTTTGGTTTTTTTTTAACCAACTTTGAAACCAACCAAAAATTTATTTTGTTTCTTATAATGTTGTTGTTGTTTCTGTTGTTTAAAAAGAGTGAAACGTTTTTTTTACCTGCTATTTTTTTGTTTTTTTTTTACTTCAAACCTCTTCATCTTTCTTACTGTTGTACTTTTTTAAAGTGTCCAAAAATAGACTGTATGTGTTTTTTGTTGTAGTTCTTATATTTCACATTTGGATGTTGCTTACGAACAAATAAAAAAATGCAAAAAGACGACAACATTAACAAGCGTTAAATATTTCATACAAAATTATGAAAACTTGAAACCAATAACGCGTGTATTATATTTTTGAATGGTTGTCAACATTTTTGTTGGTTAAATAAAAATCAAACAAAAATTTTAATTGAATCAGTAAAAAAATTTGTAGAAATTAAAAAAATTTTCAAACAAGCGTTTGTTTGAAAATAATTCGGCAATAATTTTTTCTGTGTATGAGACGTATGCATATACGCACATTATTTCTGAAGGAACCGAAGAAACAGGGACTATAAGATATTCCATTTCAATTTTAAAAAATTTTCTAAATTCTAAACCCAAAAAGGTAATCAATGTAGCGGACGTATCCTCTAATGGTCGTTCATTGTTTTGTCTTATGCCTGGATTTGCATTTTTTTTTTACAACTTAACAAAAATATTTGACATTTCAGTCCCTACATAAACATGTAAAAATTTCGACTTAAAGGCCTTAAATTAGCAGTAAAAAGCACTGCTAAGCAATCCATACCACTTGCCATTCTTGTTGTTTGTATTCATTGCTGTAATTCAGCGCGAATTAATAATAGCAAGTACAAATTTGCGGCAAAAAAACTGTGTGTGTATAACTGCTGTTAGATGTATTCAAAACTATCGATATTTATATTTTTCCTATCGATATTTTCGATATTTTCAGACTATCGATAATACCGATATTCTATCAATAGTTTCCCAGCACTAGTTGACAGCCTCAAAGATCTTATTAAATTTTTTATTATTTGACACTAAATTGAGTTTTACTGTGCATATAACAACTATAAAAAATATGGCGAGGGGAACACAGGGTTATATTAAACGTTGGGGTAAACAGTTAAACGTGCCGTATATTGGTTAAACATTATTCCTGGCAGTTGCTCGATCTATTTTTAAATATGGATCGATAATTTAGGACCCATAGTTAGGGGTAGTGCACTAAATATTGATTTAAATCAGCAGTGCAACACCACTAAATAAAACTTAAAAAAAAAATTAGTTTGCACTCTTTATTACAAGATTTAGTGATGATTGTTAATTTTTAACTACCACTAAAAGAATTTTCGTGATATTGCAAATTTTTTCACTATCACTAAACGCAGATTGAATCCAAATATCTCCACTCAATTCAAGTAGTGCAAAATTTGGACATGCAATTAAAAAAGCTGCATACAAGTATTGTCGTACTAAAATTTAAAAAATGTAGCTTTGTATGTGCATGATTTTTGGTTTTTTTTTGAGGATATGCATAAGCAAAGAATATTAAACAAAATGAAATTTTGTCACTAACGGTATATCGAGCCCTTATAGCTAAAATTATGTTTTTTTTTTTTTTTTTTTTTAATTTATTTTTATTATTGAATCTTTCTTATCGAAATTTACAATATGTATTCAAATCTTAATTCTACTTGTTGTTTATTAGTTGTTACCAGTGTAACCACTAACTGCTGAATTCAAATTTTAAGACTGTCTTCTAGTTAGGCTCAAAGTATCGGTTCTTTTTAGCCTCTGGTGACCTTCGAACTGAAGCAGACCCCGAGCGAGGTAGTTAGGGTGGACCATTAGTTTATCGATGTAGCTTATTGAATATTTTTTAATTTCCTCCTGGATAGTGGGGACGTTGAGATCTCTGTGGATAATTTCATTACGTATATACCATGGGGCGCAGACAATTTGTCGTAATATTCTATTCGTAATCATATGTCCATATTGGTTTTATGATGGACTTGTATAGAAGAATTTTGTTGTCTAAAGACAATTTTGAGTTTCCACCGAGAAGCCAATGTAGTTGAGCTGCTTTAAGTTTCATAGCCGTTATTTTCGCTTCGATATGACGAGACCAGGTCAATCGTCTATCTATATGAATTCCCAAGTACTTGACATGGTTTTCTACCGGAACAGTGATGTTATTTATTTTTACTGCTGGGCACGTTTGTCTTCTGAGCGTGAAAGTTAAGTGAGCACATTTAGCCGGGTTAACCTTTATTCTCCATTTTTCATTGATGTGGGACTGCAGATTTTGCGATGCGACTTTTGGGTCATGGTTAACGCTAATAAATGCTGTGTCGTATGCAAATGTAGAGGTATGCGTGCTCAGGTTTGTTGGCATATCCGCTGTGTATATTATATATAGAAGCGGTCCTAATATGCTGCCTTGGGGAACACCAGCAGTAATTTTCTTGAGGGGGAAGTATTTATCTTGCGACCTTACTATGAATGTTCTGCCTGTTAGATAGCTCTCCAGAAGCTTGTGAGTGTTTTGAGGAAGCATTCGTGTTATTTTGATGAGTAGCCCATCATGCCAAACTTTGTCAAAAGCTTGGTAAATGTCTATAAACAGTGCTGAGCAGTATTGCTTTTTCTCAAACGCCGATCTAATAAGGGTGACAATTCTATGCACTTGTTCTATTGTACCATGTTTCGCTCTGAATCTGAACTGGTGATCCGGGATGATGTCGTGTTCATTTAGATGAGGAGTTATACTTAAAACGAATATTTTTTCGAAAAGCTTCGATAGGATTGACAATAAGCTTATCGGTCTGTACGACGCAACCTCGCTAGCATCTTTTCCTGGCTTGGGAATCATAACAATTATAGACCTCTTCCATGAGGATGGGAAGTATCCGACTCTTAATATAGCGTTAAAAATGAGCAGCAAGATTCTGGAAGCAGACGATGGTAGGTTTCTTATCATTGACCCTGTGATGCGGTCAGGTCCGGGAGATTTTCTAATATTCACTTTTTCTATTGCAGATTTTACTTGAGTTATGTTAAATTTTAATGGATGGTTTACCTTATCAGGAATGATTGGACGACAGGAACAAGTATGTGCATCATGTGGCGTGAAAACTTTCTCAAGGTGGCCTGCGAAAGCGTTTAATTTTTCATGTGTGTTTTTGGCCCAAGTGCGGTTTTCCAGTCTTAATGGAGATTCTTGGGTTATAGGGTATTTCATATGCCGTACAGCCTTCCATAAGCTATAATTGGAGTTTTTTGTGGCGTCTAGGCTGTTTATATAGCCTTCTATTGCAGACTCGTGGTTCTGTCTCAATTTGTTGCGAAGTGTGGTCAGGCATAATTGTAGTTGGGCCTTAGTGGTTGGGGAACGACTGTTTTGCCATTGTCTTCTTAACTTCCTTTTTTCTCTGATAAGGGTCTCTATCCGTTGATGTATTGTAAGGAGCACGTTTAATTGTCCGCTTGATTGGGGTTGCATTTCTTGCTGCAGTATCCAAGACTTCTGCAAATCGGTCGACAGCTATTTGGATGTCAGATGAATTTTTTAGGGGAATGCACTGTGATAGGTGAAAAATGATGTAACCAACAAAAATAAAATTTTACAGAAGGTTTTTTTAAAATATTTTTGCTTCAAGTCTAGGGTTTCGTTTGAAATTGCTTTTGCTCTTACTTCGTAACGGTACTTCCCAGAGATATGAGATTTTCAGAGATGATGCAAATGATCAAAAATTATCGATTTTCATCAAAAAACAAAAATCTAAAATGTTGTTGGTTACATCATTTATGCTATTAGGGCTCGATATTATTGACTTTAATCATGAAAAACATTTTTTTTATTTTAAATTTAGTGCCACATTTTTAGTTGCACTCAAATGAGTTTTTAAGTAACCATATTTTTTTTACATGCCAAATTTTTTAACATCACTGCAAATTTTCAATTCATCACTCAACATCAACAAAATGATTGCAATATTTTTGCACTATCATTAAGTGTGAGTTGAAACTGAAAAATGAATGCACTACCCCCCCCCCCCCCCATCTATGGTGGGACCCTATTTATAAAATCCATTCCAATGCAATTCCTGTTTTGTCTTCGTGGATTACGTTTTTACCCCCTGAATTGGCCTTAATATGCTGCTCGACATGCTCTTATTAAATATTTAGTAATAAATAAATAAAAAAAGTATGTTAAATTATTGCCCGACAATCAGAAAGCTTTATGCTTTTATTTCAAGTTACATAAAGCGTGGTTTGAACAAATTTGTTGGAATAAAATACAGGGTGATTTTTTAAGAGCTATAGGAAAGTTTAAAAAAACACATAAAATTCAGAAAAATGCATGAAATCTTTATTTGAATCGATAGTACGGTCCATATAATTTGAAGATCATTTCATGCAAATGTTGACCGTGACTGCGCCTCAAATGGTCAATCCGCTTTGTCCAATTTTGGCATACTCTTTCCAACATTTCGGCCGGTATCTCATGAATAAATGCTTCAATGTTGTCTTCCAATGCGTCATTTGAAGCGGGTAGGTGTGTATAGACATGAGCTTTAACATAGCCCCACAAAAAATAGTCTAAAGGCGTAAAAGCGCACGATATAGGCGGCCAATTGACCGGTCCCGAACGTGAAATAAAATGTTCACCGAACTCGCCTCTCAATAAGTCCTTTGTTAAGCGTGCTTTGTGGCACCGTCTTGTTGAAACCACATGTCATGCAAGTCAAGCTCTTGCATTTTGGGCAAAAAAAAGTTGGATATCCTCTCACGGTAGCGCTCACCATTCACAGTTACATTACGATTCGCATCATCTTTGAAGAAGTACGGTCCAATGATGCCACCAGCCCATAAACCGCACCAAACTGTGACTTTTTCTGGATGCAATGGTAGCTCTAGCAATGCTTCTGGCTGATCTTAACTCCAAAATAGACAATTCTGCTTATTAACGTACCAGTTAAGCCAAAAATGAGCTTCGTCGCTGAACACAATTTTTCGATAAAAAAGTGGATCTTCGGCCAACTTTCCAAGAGCCCATTCACCAAATATTCTACGTGTTGGTAGGTCGTTCGGCTTCAATTCTTGCACCAGCTGTATTTTGAAAGGCTTCACACCTAAATCCTTCCGCAAAATTTTCCACGTTGTTGAGAACAGAGGCCCAATTGCTGCGAACGGCAACGAATCTATAATTGGTGGTCATCATTAACACTGGCCGATACAGCTGCGATATTTTCTTTACTTTGCACTCTACGTAAGCGTGTTAATGGTTTAATATCCAACAATGTAAATTTGGTGCAAAATTTAGTCACAATAGCCTGAATAGCTGCTTCAGTGGGTCGATTAAACTGACCATAAAATGGAAGAAGCGCGCGATGACCCTTCTTAACAGAGCACGCATTTTGATAATAAAATTCAATTATTTGCAAGCGTTGTTCGTTTGTAAGACGATTCATGGTTAAATTATAGACCAAACTGAAGATGATTGACAATGAAACAAAACACGAAACGTGCTTCAGCTTTTAAAACCAGTGTTGCCAAAAACATAATAGCTAAAAAATCACCCTTTATTAAGAACTGCAACAGTTTTAGCCAAACTTAAATTATTTGCGAGAGGAGAATTTGGATTTGCCCATACCTTGTAGGGTATAAAAAAACCTAAATTAGAAGTAAAATTTGTTAAAGCGTTTTATAGTTTTAAAGTGGTTTTTAGAAGGCTGCTTAATATGGGACAAAAGGTAAATTATGGACCTTTTATTACATGTTATTATTTCTGGTCATATGAAACTAAGTAGTTCCAAGTTGTATCACAATATCTTCATCTGCTACGGTTTAAGGCGTATTAATATATTTTCCTAGAGTGGGCATTATATGGGACATATGGTAAATTATGAATCGATCTTCATGACATATTCTTCTGTGATTTAAAGCCTCATGAAACTACGAAAGACCAAATTCTGCCACAAAAACATTTTTCGTTACGGTTTTAGGCGTGCTTAACTGTTTTCCGAGGGTAGACTTTGTATGGGCTCTATGGTAAATTGTGGTCCGATCTTCAAGAAATACATAACAGTATGATTTCTAGTCATGCACAAGGAATTTGTGTGAAATTCAATATCAATCCGTGCATTATTCCACCTTTTATGATATTTATAAAAATTATTAATTTTTAAGAGTGGTAATTCCACATTTGGATTCATAACTCTTATTTTACTAAAGCAATTTGCTGGATTTCAATTCCAAAGTGCTTAAGATAACTAAAAGCAATTTGACACCAACATAATTCTTTTCTGTTGAGTTATTCTTAAGTGAGCGTGTTTTCAACAGACGTACAGACGAATGGATGGCTAGACAGACGGACATGCCTTAATCAACTTAGAATAACTTTAGGAGCCAGAATATACATATACATATGTATGCCTAATGGGAATTGAGATGAATAATATAAAAGTTTCACACGGAATAACAAACTTATGGTGTTTTCTTTTCTACAAAAAGTGTGACATTTTATTTAAAAAAAATGCAATTTTTTGTATGTTTCTTAAAAATTTTGCTCCCGTAAAGGGTGGCTTGCTTTACTCTTAAAAACTCACCCTTTTCGAGAGTAAACACCATTAGTATACCCTCATTCAGTACTATCAGGCTATCATTTTTTTTAGTTATATTAAAAATTTTTCCCCACATTGACCCATTGTGCTATACATTGTACATTAAGATTGATGTGCGTTTGATGTTTGTCTTTTAAGGTCATTTAGTTTCAAACAAATTATTGTTTATCCAACAACTTTCTTTTGCATGTTCAATTTCAGATTTTCTTTAGGTTTTTACTACAACTTTAGGTTAGATTTAAAAGAAAAAACATACATTTTACATTTATTTTCCTTGCAAGTCGTGCTAATGACTTTATTTTAAGGAAATATTTCTTTATGTTTGTCAGTTTCTATGTGTGTGTGTGTGTGTATGCAAGAATTCTTAAATCCACAAATGAACTTTAAACAAACTCGTTAGGATTATGTACACTTTTCATCTACAAACACATATTCAGATTATTTTAAGGGTTATGAAAAGGGCAACTTTTTAAAGATTTTTGTTCCAAAAATTAGTTTTTGCACATATTGCAAAATTTTTGGGAAATTGTTTTTTACAAAAAAGTTTATATTTTGAAAACTAGCAATAAGCTTTACGGAAATTTTTTTTTTTTGATAATGACTACATTAACACCTCCGATTTGCCCATATGCGACAAACTGAACATTTCTGAACCTACAAGTGGACTCCCGTAAAGTGAATGACTACCCAAGTCAAGTGGAAACTTGGTTAGAAAATTAGAGAATTCGAGTTAACGAGTTTGAACTTAAATCCGTTACGATTATACCCAGGAGCGAAATTTGTCCAGCTGTCCCTCTTAATAATGTTACAATATCTTAGTCTGATTCTGTAACATACTTTGTTATACATTTGGATAGACGGCTGACTTGGTGTCGACATGTTGAAATCAAGCGACTTCACTTGAAGTAAACATTCTCTAGACTTTACTGGGTTATTAGGGACAAATCTAAACTAAGCAGTTCCCATATTCTGTAACCCTCGCGTTGAGAAACTTTTCGATTGAAATGTAAAAATCGAAATAAAAATGCCATAAATTAAAACTAACATTTAAGGTGTTATGATACTTGCTATTTTTTGTATTGGATTTTTTTAGGATTGACTGAATGAAACAACAAATGCGAGATAGAACAAGAAATACAATATGTAAACAAACCTTTTTTTCTGATTGATATTTCTCATGTATATTTTTTTCTTTGACTAAAACAAAAAAAAAAAAATGGTAAAAGCTTGGGCAGATGAAACTATTTTGTTTTTATAAACGAAATGAATCAGGTGCCCTTCATATGGGATTTCAAATCATAAATTTTCAATTAAAGAATATACCACGATGTAATTCGTAATATTTTTCATTATTTGCATTAAATTTTATTGTATTTAAAAAAAAAAAAAAAATTGTTTGTGATTCCAAAATAAAATGTAAACAAAACAAAGAATATTGCACACCTTTTTTTCCCACAAAAACCCGTCAAAAAGGCTAAAAATCGCAAAACAAAAGCTTAAAACCGCTACTTTCGATCAAAAACTAAAAAAATTGGCAACAGTGCTAACATTTAATCTGGAAATGTCAAATTTAAGTTAAACATTTTTATATTTTTTTGAGAGTTTTCGATTATTAATCCAAATTTTTAATATTTTTAATTAGGCTTAAGTTCATGAAATTTAATTTTTATTAAATTATTTTCATGAAGAAAGGAATTTTACAACATGAAAATCAATTAAAATTGTTATTGATAATCTTTCATTCTTGACGTGGCTCGGGCTCGAACCCTGGCCGGCAGGTTACCATGACATGTTTCGATCGCAACCACTCGATCTCCTCAGATGGATTTGCCGTCTTACACTCGCAGCCATCGACGACTGCTGACGTCACTAGTCAAACATCAATCCTTAAACCAAATTGTATTTTAACATTTGGTAGATCGAAATTTGCTTTCCTGAATGATTATCCATTTTAATTGATTTTACATGTTTTTTCCTTTACTTCTGTTTTTTCGTACTTTCGTCAAGAATTTTTCTTGAAGTCCAAGTACATTTTTTTGTTTTTTCACTTTTTCTTTCTCTTTTCTGTTGACCTTTTTCAGCACAACTTGAAGGACAAATGTACACATAGAGCTCGTACCTTAGCTTTAACAATAATTAGTATTGTGGTTATTTTTCATGATTTTCATGTTGTAAAATTCCTTTCTTCATAAAAATAATTTAATAAAAATTAAATTTCATGAACTTAAGCCTAATTAAAAATATTAAAAATTTGGATTAAAAACCATAAATAGTTCAACGAAATAACCACAATACTAATTATTTATTTTTTACTAAAAAAATATCAGTTAAAAAATAACCGTTATTTTTAACGTTTTTGAAAAACGTAAAAAAATAAAAGTATTTTAAGGATTTTATTAATTGGCTAATAACCTTCACAATGCTATACACAAATAACGTATAGAAAAATTCGGTGGGGTGTCACAAAGCCATAGGACATAAAGCCATAATAGCTTTATGTCTCAATCCAAACGGACATAAAGCCGTAATTTTGATATGGCCTTAAGTCTCATATCAATTTTAGTGGAATGGGACATAAAGCCATTATGGTGTTATGTCCCATTTGATGTGTTGCGTTACAAATGCTTATATGGTATAACAAAGACCTGCTTCGCTAACTAAAGCTTCGCTGTATAGCCGGCCTTCGGCCGGGCGCAAGGATTTTCTCCTCCATGGTATAACAAACACCGGCTTCGCTTACTAAAGCTTCTCTGTATAGCCGGTCTTTTGGCGGACGCAAGAATTTTCTCCTTTATGGTATAACAAGTACCGATTTCGCTAAGTAAAGCTTCTAAAATCTGTCTTGTTTCCGAACGAAGGCCGTTTACGCACACTGAAGGAATTTTCTTCGCAATACTAACGAATTTTGACATTAATCCCATGAAAAATTGCATTATAAAGGAACCTATGCGGCGCTTCGTTGGATCAATGAAACCTGTTTAATTAAAAGGACTTAATGAAACATTACATTAGATCCATGAATATTATTCATTGGATGAATACTTTCAATAAAGTAAAATTTTTTTTTTTTTTTATATTTTTTTTAATTATTTTTTTTTTCTTTTTTCTTATTTTATTTTACTTTATTTTATTTTTTATTTTTTTTTTCTGTCTCTGGCGGGATTCGAACATGCAACCTCGGTGCTGATAGACTAGCTCACTACCAGCTAGTCTACCGGGGCAGTGTAGTTTTTGTATAAAAAAACTATGTTTTTTTCTCAATTAAGGGCGTAAATATGAGATTAAATTGTCCATAATAACAATAACAACGTTGATTGAAAGTTTTTGTTTCATTACTATAATGACATTTTTATTGTCATAATGAAAATTTAAATTTATGAAGGCAATTATTGAAATATGTTGCTTTTATAAAAAAATTTTTTGATTTCATAAATTTAATGGCATACATGTAACATTCGATGCATGAAATTATTAAATCTTACATTTTTTAATTAACAATTAAACATTTTTTTAAGGAAACTATAATTTTGTATTAATTTATGAATATAGTTATGTTTGTATATTGTTTTTTTAAGTTCCCAATTAAAATTTTTTGTTTAAATTGGACAAACTTAAGTTTTCATATATCCAATGAAAATTTTTAACGTAATTACGAAATCTAATGAAGCGATTTTTACGAAAATACTTCATCAAACCTATGAAATTCCATTTAGACAATGAAAATTTTCATTTACCCAAGGAAAACTTTTTTATGAAAATGATTCATTAAATATATGAAGCATTTTTCTTTCAGTGCAGAGAAGCTTTAGTTAGCGAAGCCGGTGTTTGTTATACCATAGAGGAGAAAATCATTGCGTCCGACCGAAGGCCGGCTATGCAGAGAAGCACTTGTTAGCGTAGCTTTTTCGGGGTTTTTCCATATATGAACGACGTCCCCAAATTTAGGGGCTTAGTTCATTTTGGGTTTGGGGAGTTAATTCATTGGGGACTTAGTTCATGCCGCCATTTTTGACATAAAACAGGGCGACATGAAACAACAAAGCATTTTCTACATGAAATAGGGTGAAATACAATCATTATCAAAAATATGGCTTTATGTCTCATTTTACGGAAAAAAATTATGGCGTTAAGTCCCATTATATTGAGACTTAATGGCATATGCCCTTATGTCTCAATGGAATGGGACTTGACGCCATATGGCTTTATGTCCTATGGCTTTGTGACATCCCACCGAAAAATTCTTTCTGTCCGACTTTTTGAACTAAAATTTTGATATTAACTGTTATTTTCGATCCCTGATTTGTTCAATAAACCTTTTATAAAACAACAATTGTTTTTTTGAATATGGGGGATACTTTTTGAATTTTTAATCCTAATTTTACACTATTTAAAAAATTTTTTTTTCTTGTTCAGTGTACAAAATTACACATGTGTTTTTCTGGTCGGTTGGTTTTTCAGCAGGCTGCTAATGTGCGTGTGTGTGTGTGTGTGTGCAAACCTGAATTATTTCTTTTTCAAAAGGGTTGATTTAAATTTAAACTTTGGATTAGAGAAGATTTTTTCTAAAATTTTGGGTTTGTTTGAATTTGCTTGTTTTATAGTGATAAAGTGTGTTGTCAGTAGAGGTTTTCTTTTCCCGGACTTTTTCATTTCTCGAAAAAGCGGGATTTATTTTCCACTTTCCCGGGATGCCGGGAATTCCCGCTCAATACAAATCGATGCCAAATATAATTTAATTTAATCAATTTGATTAATTAATTCAATGGCACCTTAGGATCTTCATGTTGAAAAGTAGACATGGGCAAATTTGATTTGATTTGTAGGATTTTTGAGAAAGTTATAGCAAAATTACTTTTTACTTATTTTTTTTTAATGTGCAATAAAATTTGGAATAAAAAAACTTCCGAGGAGTGTTGAGGAATTAAAACTTAAAAAACTATAACCGCAGAGAAGTGATGATTATATTAAATTCGGAGTAAATTTCCAAAAGCCACATTTAAAGTGGTAAATTGTTCTCTTATTAAACAAAACAAATAGACTTAAACACTGGTTGCCGCAGAATTAATTCAAAGTCAACAGCATTTATATAAAACCAAAAAAATGAAAATAATTAAAACAAATTATTACAAAATATTTCTTTTAAAATAGGATTTTAGTTCAGAATGAACATTTACAGAATCGTTTGAAAGACTTTTTCTAATTTTTATCGAGAAGATATCAATGAGAGAACACGATTCCTTTCTACGGATGTTTGCCTTAATTAGTCAAAGGAATATTATGCATCAGGGTTGATAAAGTTGGTACAATTGTACTTTTTTGGTACAATTCAAAACTAAAAAGTACGCTGGTACCCCCGTGACTCATTTGGCACTATTTACAAATTTTTCAAACCTACATATTTATAATTCATATAAAATGGCAACTAGTATTTACTGTCCAAGAAATATAAGCGGAGTTTATTGTTTGGTGCAAATTGTCTTGCGAAAATGCAAAATGTCGTAGCTTTTTTATGAAATCTAAGGGAAACTCTATTTTTTGTTGTTGGATTTAACAGAATAGCTATGATATTTTGCATTTGCTCTTTGCAAGACAATTTGCACCAAACATCAAACTTCGCTACAGTGAATAGGTTTTTGCACTTGTTCATTGAACGATTGCTTATACCACATTCTAAATTTAGTATGATGATATTGACTAGTTTTTAAAAGATATAGGAAACCACTTCTGCAAAAGTTCTACATAGTAGAAGAGCCGAATTCCTCTCAATTCAAGATTATTTTGGGATTAACTCGTAATATTTTCAAATATTTGTCAACAAGATGGTTGTCACGTCAAGAAGCAATTAACGGAATTTTGGAATAGTCGGAACCCACTCCATTATTATTTTACTCCGAATTATTTTGAAGGAGATTTTACAATCGCTTAATTAAATTTTATTATATTCGGATTTTCTACTCCTTTCCTATTTCTGCAGTACATATTGCAAACACAATTAAATTGGAAATGCAATCTGAAAATGTTCGTATATATGTACATATTTTTAGAACGCTTAAAAACTTTATTTTCGCTTAAAATTCGAGATTGCATTTTGAGAAAAGGACAATAAATTCTAAAAAGTGTATGAAAACGCTCTCTGGCGGCAATCGAAAATAAAAATTAATGGATTTCTTGACCCTAAAAACCGCATCATACAGGTCTGGCCAGATCAAATACAATTTGTTTGCCTCTATCCTTGAATATTTTGGAAAACTTACTATTTTGAAAAATCCGGGGATCGAAATTGATTTTTGACCTATGGTTTCTTTGGCAAAGTTTCTTGGAATGAGTTATAGAACAAGAATCGCGATGTGCTTTTGACGCGAAAAATTTTAGCCACTCTATTATTAAGTATAATTAATTTACAAACGAATTTTAAGTACCTATTGTTTCTTTGTATTCAATTTTTGTTTTTAAAAAGAAATTAAAAAAAGCTTTAGTACTATTGGGGCCGAAAAAGTACGATTTTAAAAGCTCATTGGTACGATATTGGTTTTCTCATTTTCCATCCCTGTTATGCATATGATCTCTAGACACTCTCAATTTTCATAGCACTTCCTTCAAAACTTGTTATTCCTTTTTTTTAAATAAATTATTTTCTTCGAATCGAATAAGCGTTTTCTTCATTAATAACTTTTGTCATCATCTCTTACAGAATCTAATCGGAAAAATCTTTAGTGCAGCTGTTCTGCATACATACAAAATCATTACATTTTTTGAAGCAAATGAGTACAAAATTTTTTCGTTTTTATAAAATAAAATTGCGTCTTTGAACAAATTTAATATTCTGCAGGACTCTCATCAGACGGGAGTCGTACAGAAGGGCTCAGGGGAGATGGCAGGACGCGCGTACTACTCGGTCTCGGCAGGGACCGGATAAGGACAGTGATATCGGTTATCACGGGTCACTGGGTGATAGGGACTCATGCTAGGAGGATGGGTCTTGCGTATAATGACTACTGCAGGAGTTGTCATGATGAGGAGGAGGAGGAGACGGTGTTTCACTTCCTCTGCCAATGCCCCGGTCTGGCGGGCGTTAGGGTGAGGCATTTTGGGAGACCGGAATTGCCATGTCTGGACGATTTGTCCAATGCGGGACTGAAATCGATCTCCCTGTTCTGCAGGGAATCGGGGTGGTTCGAGACTGCGGTGACCTCTGGGGAATAGTCTGGTGGATACTGGCGGACCCTTGTCACTGGCTAGGGGTATCACAAAGGGACCGCTATAAGGACCCAAGTGAGTCGTCTTTGTGACGGCTACCCATTTAACCTTACCTAACCTACATTAGGGCTATAACCAAATTTTTGGCATAGTACCACGGAGTGGCCAAGAATGTTTTAGTAATGAAAACATCTGTCTTCTGTCGTTTTGCGAAAAAACCCTCACGCAGGGAAGCAAATTTCAAAAACCTTCCAAGAAATTTTGAATCGCGATGAATTGTAAACCGTAGGAAAATTTTTAAATCTAAAGCAGTGGATAAATTCCAAAATAGCATTTAAGTGATACGTTTAGGAATATATACAAATATATATATATATATTTTTATATATATGTATATTTTTAAAAATTTTCGTGAGATAAAAATGCTTGTTTTCAAACTTCAACCCGATCCCTGCGTGAACTTTCTTAACAATCCGAAAAAATTATCATATTTTTAATTAATAACTTTTAATGTTCTACACGACTAAACTATGCAGTTTTTGATATTCGCAAGAAGTGTGAAAAACGTATAGCCCTACTTTATCTTTGACGTTTGGCAAAACTGTCTTAAGTCAGAAATTGTAGTTTTCCATTATGTTAAATTAAAAAATATTTATTTGGTGTGTTTCATAGGCTTTTTTTCTAAGAGCAAATGATAACGATTAGAAGGAGTTATGCTAGACTAAAGTGATTTTAACTAAACAAAAGAGACTTTTTGCCTAAAGGCACAAATTATTTTATTAGCATTAAAGATGCCATAATTAAATTAAAAAAATCCCTGGAAATCCCGCATAAATTTTCCGGGATTTTTATCCGGAAAAATGTGCGGGATCCCGGAATTTTTGTCCCGGTCCATCCCGTATGAAAAACGCTAGTTGTCAGTCCTTTTAAAAAATTTGTTTTATTTTTAATTTTAAGAGTTTTTGGGTGATTAAATCTTTCTGTTGTTATCACAATTTCTAGTTAAAATGTTTGTTTTCCTTATTACATTCCTACTTAAATAATGTGATAGTTTTAGCATTCTAATGCTTCTTAATGGGTTTTATTTTTGTTTTTTTTTTTTCTGAAATATAACCCCTTATTAAGGGGATTTGGTTTATTTTGATTACTCCACAAAAGCTTAATAAATATATATTTTTGTAATGACTTAAATTAATTAAAATTTAATGATTTCACTTATCACCGATCCATTTTTATAGAACTCTGTTGATACTAAAGTTTTAAAATACATAATCGCAATTCATAATTAACAAAGCAAACACAAAAAGCCACCAAGGCTTTACTAGGAACCAAGAAGGCTTTTCAAATAGAGACATACCTGAACACCGTTAAACCAGAGAACGCTGTACCTATTTCAAAAATCCAAAGGGAACTAAAAAAATGCGAATGCTAAAGTCTGGCAATACCCTACTATCGGCACGATAGCGAAACTCCTATGGGGAAACCCAAATCCAAATAGAACAAAAAGGAGATTATAAACTTGAAAAGACCTTCCTTTGAACAAATTTACTCTTGTTTCTTTTTGATTTCCATAACACTTCGTTATTTTATTATGTTTTTAATATTTTGTTTTAAACATTTAAAATTATTAAGATTCTGACAAGAACACTTTACACTTAATCTTCTTTGTTAAGTTTCCAACAAAAAAATAAAAAACTAGAGCTGACAGAAGATGGGTTGCATTTTGCATTGAAAGACAAAGTTTGCACTTTTGCAAATGCTATTTTTTTTCTCTGCTGCATGTTGCCATTTAATAAAAATTTCATTTCACACACTTGTGAGCACAATTAAACTTTTTTTTTATTAAACAAAATTTCATCATATTGCAACATGTTGTAAAGCATTGCATATACATAGTTTGATAGCTGCATACTTATTTATTGGTACGGTGTGCTTAAATTTCAGTATGTAATAGGATTAATGTTTTATATAAAAAATGTTAAACACTATAGAAAATATGCGAATGGTGGTAGTTTTTGATGGATGTTTATAAAATATTGAAGTGTCTGCCCTTTTTTTGTTTCGTTTGTAATCAAATCAATTTAAATAAATTTTTTGGGAAGACTATAAAATCTTTTTTTTTAATTTTTTTTATGTAGCAGCCAGTTAATATAAAAGCCATAAATACCGTACAAATTATATCGAATTACAAAGAAATAAACTTGAAAATATGGCATAAAAGATTATTAAAAATATGCCCTATAAAACACAAATGTCCTATTCAAAAGCAAAACATTCATAAATTCCATAAATAAAAATAAATCGGTAAAAAATTATACCCTAACCACACAGTATTACAGAATAATTTTCGAGTGTTTCCTTTTCGGAACCCATACTCAGAAGGAAAAACCAGAAAAAATTATGTTTTAAGGTTGAGAGCAGTGTTGCCAATTCAGCCATTTAGTGGCTAAATTTAGCCATTTTTCACCCTGTTTAGCCATTAAAAAATTAGTTTAGCCATTAGCCGTTTTTAAATTTGTTTAGCCATACATTTTTTTTGCCTTTTTTCTTTTAAAAGAATAATTTTTATTTTATTATAAAAATTTTGAACAATTAAAACGCCTCTAATTTAACAGGGGTGTGCTGGAAATCGTAAACGTGAAACGCCAGAATTTGGATGTTGTTTTAAATACATTTTTAATCAAATTTTTATAATTTTTGTTATAAAATTCTGTTTAAAGCCTGGTACTCTGTTCAACATTTCACGTGAAATGCTGTCAAAACGAATATGAAAAAAACTTGTGCGGAATATCTATGAAATAATGTTGATTGAGTTGTACTCTGTTCATTTTGTGAAAAAGTTCCGAAATGTTTCTGACAACATTTTTTTACAACTGCGAAATAAAGTAAGATGCACTTATTTCACGTGGAATTTTAAGCAAAATCAAAAAAAGGTTGAACTGATTATTTAAAAAGAAATAAAAAATTAATATAACACAACCGGTACAAGTTTTTTATCTATATTTACTTTATTTTTGATTAAATTTTGTATTAAAAAAAATTATTTTTAGTAAAATACATGTGGGGTTTGTTTACATACGCAAAACAATGTCGCATACTTTGCAGGAATAAAATCGGCAAATTGTACAAACTCGCATGATAGGTAACATCGATACATGTCAAAATCTTCGTGTGAAATAATAAATGTTGCTCAACATTTTTCACAAATTTGAACAGAGTACTAGGCTTAATAGAGAAATATTTGTATAATAGTCGTCATAAAATTCATTTATTACAGAAATCTTATTAAAAAACGACTTTTAAAATTCTTGCGTTTTACGTTTTCGATTTCCAGCACACGCCCGTATATCACAACTTTTACAAATGTTGAAAATCGCTATAAACTATGACGCTGAAACATCTTTCAAAATAAACGAACAGTATTCCACTATTAAATTTATAAAATAGATCAACACAAACATCGCTGTTTCTTTCTGGTTGCAAGTATTTCAATAAGGGGATGCAGGCGGTAACAAAATTGTTTTAGAAATTTCAGAATTGACTATAAAGTTGCTCTCACTTCCATGGTCTAATGCTGAAGTAGAGAGGGTGTTTAGCCAAGTAAACATCGTTAAAAGTAATTTGAGAAATAGGTTACATTAAGCAACCGTTAATTCGATTTGATCAATTAGGTAAATATTTTTGCCATAACAATACAATATTTATACCACCACCACAATAGTGGAGAGTGTACTATGCGTTTGTGCTGATGTCTGTAACATCTTAAAATATTGTTCCTTAGCCCACCTTAACGTATACCGATTGACTCAGCATCACTTTCTGAGTCGAATTAAAGATGTTTGTCCGGCTGGCTGGCTGTCCATGTAAACCGTGTGCGCAAAGTACAGGTCGCAATTTAGAGATTATTTGATAAAATTTGGACAAAGGTTCTAATGTGGTGTAGGGTATTATAAAGTCGGGTTTAACCGACTATAGTTTTTTATTTTTTTTTTTTTTTAGTGTGGATCTGGTCTCAAAAGGTTGGGAAAATGTTGTCGTGATTATGATTTACTTTCAAATTATTTAAAACTAATGATTATTTGAAACTAATGAGTGATTCCTATGAGATGAACAATAACGACATCGAATTTTTCGATGATTTAATTTTTTAATATTAATTTACGTTTATTCTTATTTAACAAAATGATCTTAACTCACAATTTTATCGTAACCAACTTTAAATGAATTATGTCTGTTTTGTTATTGATTTTTAATGTGTTTTTTTTTTTTTTTAAAGCTTTTAGCCATTTTTTAGCCATTTTTTTCCGTATATTTAGCCATTTTTGGTCACCAAGTTTTGGCAACACTGATTGAGAGACATATTACTGAGCAACCTAAATAAGAGCGGAATCGTTTTTTGTATGTCAAAACTTCTCATTTGCATACAATTTATACGAAACAAACCATTAGAATGCGAATTAGAAACCACCCGGCTGAAAAATCTTATTTGACAGATCGCTATGTCGGTTTGTTTTATTGAAATTGTATTTAAATAAAATTTTCGTGTTTAAAAAAACGCTTGCCGCTTTTGTTTAGGTTGTTCAGTAAGAGTTACTTGTGCCGTACAGGGTTGCCGTTTGAACAATTTTTATCCGACCAAAATTGCCTGCAAAACCTACCAAAATCATTTGAAACCGACCAAATTTTTGAAATATTTTAAAACAATTATATCATCATAAAAATGCAAAAGGGCCTATCATAATTTTAAAAAAATTTTCAGTAGCGATGCGACTGAGATTACAAAACCAGTTTTTTAGGATAGTGTCAATCATGCGTAATGTGTTAACGATATTAGCCAGAAAACCCTGTTGTTATAATCACAATAGCTGCCTTTTTATTAAGTTTTTATCTCTCTTTTTCTTAAAATTAACATACGCATATGTATTTTCGACAAAAAGTATAATTTTTATTGGATAAAGCTAGAAATCTACATATTATTTTTTTTTGTAATATGCAATTATAGTAAAAAATAAAAAGTAAGCCTATGTTCACACCTATTAAATATTTAACGTCCTACACGTAACCCCTAGTTTTATTAAAAGTTTATTTGCTGGTTGGGCATTTCCTGGGGCCACGAACGTACGTTCGTACGCTTTTGATGTACAAATAATATAGAAAACAAAACTTTTCCTAGCATTTTTTTTCGATTCGATAGCATTTAGGTAGCTCTATGTTTAGTGCAAAAGATGGATTTCATCGAGTTTAAATTTTCATAATAAGAGTTATAAACGTAAAAATCTGCGCAATGGAACGGAATATTCAAAAGTGATTAATTTATTTTAAAAGTGTATTAATGTAGGTCTCCATCCAGTATTTGCAAAATAAAATATCTCTCTTGGTTTTTGTTTAATTGGTTTATTTATCTGTCGCGAACGTACGGATCGCGAACGTACGATTTTTCCATATGTTTTTTTTTATTATTATCACCACGCATTTTCCCATAAATGTCTTCAAATTTCCTTAACAAAAAAACTTAATACTCCTTTTATAATTGATTGTAATGGAGAGATTATGAAGAACGAGTGTAAACATAACTTATTTCTTGCATGTAAACTAAGTATATAAAAATGTCTTTAGAAGTAGAAAATACAGAAAAATATAAAATTTTCCAGTTTCCAGCCCAATTTAATCAAGTAAAACAGCTGAGATATGATATGAAACCATTATTTTATAAGAACACAGACTTTTTTTTATAATAATAAACAATAAAAGACGATGATAATCAACATTTTATTTTTTCATCCTGGTAGACCATTCTGGGGAAATGCCCATATACTAATTCATTTAATAACGCTTATAAACTAGAATAGTTCATTGATCGTATGCAATAACACATAAAGACCACTAATAAAATATGAAATTTATTAAATTAAGTTTGTACAATTTAGAAAAAAAGTATTTAACTTTATAAGACATAGGCTGAGCTCCAATACATCCTAATAAACCTTGCAGACAACGTAGAAAATGTATCAAAGAGTTTTACAATGCTTAGTTAGCTTATTGTATACGCATTGATAGCTTGCTCTGTTTTGGAACTCATCCATACTTTCTGCAAGTTTTGCGGCTCTTATACGATTGCCCTTATAAAACTATGTTTCAAAATACAGTATCAAAGCATCCCACTGTTCTACGATTCTTACAACATCTGCCTTTAAGAAGTCTATTTTGTATAAGAAACACCTAATAGTGTACACATTAGTATAATACAGAACAGAATTCCTGAAACTCTTTTATTTATGTTATTCTTTTAGGACTATGTGAAAAAACTTTAAATATTACCACAAAGAACCTTAATATATTTTGCATTGCTAAGTAAGACTAACTGCCTCTTCATCTATTTCTGAACGAAGACTTCGTTCGCTTAACTTACATTTAAAACGAAAACAAATAATACAATATTGTCTTTGTTTTACATGTAATTTAAGCGAACGAAGTCTACGTTCAACATCGAAGAATAGGCTATAAGCTTACCAACAGTTCCAGTCATGGCGTTAGCGTGAGATTTGTAATTGTCTGATATCCGTTCAACTTTCTAAAACCGACCAAAATTAGGTTTGGCCTACCATGCGACCAAACCAAAAATATCCGACCATGTTCGGCAACCCTGGTGCCGTATGAAGCCATCTACAGTCGTCGCCTTAGAATGTAAACCTGCCAACTGACTTTTTGCAAATTTGAAAAACTTCTTATCTTTTCTTTTTCTACCAAACAAACCAATACACATATATTTGTAAATGGGTTTCTTAATTAGTACAGATTCACTTGTGACATTTCCTGCATCGTATTTAAAGTAATTTTATACATTTATCTATTGTAAATATCAGAAGTTATTTGTCGTAAGTCTTTTGTGTACAAAATTCTTTCAGGCGATTTTTTATCTAATCGATTTTTGTGCTATGTTTTATATATGTGATATTAACTTAATATTCGTTCCACATTAGCCGATGAATGCGGCAAAACCAATTTTTTTTTTTAACAAAAATGCAAAATTTTGGGAATAATATTCTTTTTTTAATTTTTCAATAATTTATCCAAATGTGTAATTAATTGTTATGCGCATTTCACTGGTTGCTCAGGCCTGATCATCAGGAAACTTCATCCAAAGATTTTAGAAAAACTAAAGATAATAAACAAATTAAACTGTTAAGCGCATAAGAATTATAAGCAACAGTTTTATTTGCATCATTATTAAAGTATAAACAAAAACAACAACAATAAACATTGAGTTTATCTTTTCTTACAGTCCCGACTAATGTCAACTGCAAATGTAGAGCTGTAAGTGGGTAAAGAAAAATCAAAAATAAAAATAAATTACTTTATTTTATTTGGCCAGTTCAGTTTTACTTACACTGCCACATGCGTTTTAGTTATCAAAGTGGTTCTGTCTCATCTCAGAGACAATTTTTCACTGCAGGACTGGTTTAAACGGACTATCTTTGCAAAAGTTGAGAATGCTTGATTTTTTAATCATAAATCTTATAAATATTAATTTTGGATGTTTATAATCATTTACCCCGGTATTCATAAATGATTATTAAATTTAACAAACGTTTATTAAGGACAATTTTCATAGTAAATTTATTCTTTAAACCTTTATTAAATTTAAACAATTTTATGAATACAGGTATTACACTGTTATTTTGTATAATCAAACAATTACTCTACTTGAGTTGTGTTAGTTTTAACTGAAACGCAGATTCTATACGCGTATCGGTATCGTAGATATTTCTTTTTTAGTGTAAGTATCTGTATCGATTCAGCAAAAAGGTGTATCGCTGAAATATGATCGCGTTTCTTCTTAAACCACGCAAGTGCGGTTTTATTCGAAATTGACTTTTTTGGTTTTTTTTTTGTAGAAAAAAACATTTGCAACTCGATCGCATTCACATCTTAAAGACTTTATATGAAAAACAAAATTAACCCTTTATATCCTCATGGTACCTTGAGGAACCAACCAACAAAACTTAAAATTTTGTGTAACGACTATTTTAAAATCTCGTTGTCAAGTACAAGTAACTGTGTGTCAAAGCAAGTGCTTTTGTTTACGTTGATCGTTCATAGAAAATAAAATCATTTAAAGTTTGTGTGTTGAGTAGAGTGAGGAAGCCTCTCAAAAATAAAATTGTGTGTTTTTCTTTATTACAAGAAAGAATTTTTGTGTAGATTTTTGGAAGTGTTATACAAAAAAATTATAACCTTTAATATTATAGTGTAAAGGAATATTTAAAAGCGTTTCAGCGTAGGTATATTTTATTTTTATGCAAATTTTTTTAATTTTTCTGGATGGTCCCTTGAGCTAAAATTGTTAACACATGAAATTAAAAACCTCTTAAGCGCCATACAAAATGCCATTTGCATACAGCACAATTAATGCATCCTTATTTTCTGTTTGGCAAAGTTCTATTTCGATATCTAACCATGGCTCCCATACAAAAAACTGTTCTAAGCCGAAATTCGTTTGCGGACTTACTAACGCTTAGCCATAGGGGGTTCATTTCTTAGACAGACTCTTCCCTACAAACCGTGAAATGAATGGAAAAACATACATTTCACGGAATATGAGTTTTTTGAAATTTATCGAAAACGAAAATGTTCACGGTGCGATGCATAAAATATAATTTTTTCTAAAGTCGTTATCTTGGGGATATAGAAATTAAATTAAGTTTTAAGCGAAAATAACAATATTAAGCATAAATTAAAAAGATTTTGTTTTTCGTGCTTAATTCCAAATTTGTATTCTTAATAAAAACACTAACATTTATTGTTGATTTGCTTAACAGTTTTATTTATTTTATTTATTTAGCATATTGGTATTTCCACAGAAATGTCTACTTTTTGTCACGTAACGTCACCAACCATTTTTAATTGTTTCTCAAAGAATAATGAAAATATTATTTACTTTTTTGCATTTGGGTGTAGAGCTCAACTAGGTTTTCATTTAGTGAAAGAGAGGAAAAATTTGAACAAAGTGGTTCTAAAATACAAGAAAAATTGCTAGGTGACGTGACGTGACAAAAAGAGAGCTTTTCTGTGGAAGTGCCCATATTTAAACGAAACCTTGTTAATTAATTTTTGAATCCCAAGAAAAACTTTAATAACTCATATGCATGTGGCAGTGCAAAAATACTGAACTGGCAAAATAAAATAAAGAAATTTGTTTTATTTTTGTTTTTTCTTTACCCACTTACAACCACATTTAGAGTTGACATAAAACCCACCAATTGTAGTCGGGACTGTAAAAAAAGATAAACTCACTGTTTATTGCTGTTATTTTTGCTTAAGATTTGATTATTGTGACAAGTTAAACTGTTGCTTATAATTCTTAATTGCTTAACAGTTCTATTTGTTTAATCAGCCTTATTCCAGTTGTCGTTGTCGTAATCGCTCATGTCGTTTTTTGTAAGAGATTAAAGTAACACACAACCAGTGTTCTTTAATCTCTTACAAAAAACGACTTGATCGATTACGACAACCGGAAAAAGGCAAACAAAACAAGCTATAAATGATTAAAATCTGTAAACAACTTTTGGTTTTATGTATTCACAAAAGATGTTGCGGTTTAATAAAATTCTTAAATTACATAATTAAAATTTTTCGTCTTTTGTGAATTTTTAAAAACAAAATTTCCGAAATTTTAATAAAAAAATTATTTTTTTTTTCCAGAAAAAAAATTATGTTTCTAAAACGACTGCGCATATAAAAAAAAACGTTTTACCTTTCTTAAAGTAAATTTAATTGCGAAATTTCGGTTTTTTTAGTTTTTCAATAAACTAAGCGTTTTTGAGTAACGCGAACATATGTTGTGCAACCTCCTTAATTTTCGAAATAACGGTATATCTCGAAAACGAAAGCCAACATAAAGAAAAAAGTCTCAACTTTCTTAAAGTAAATTTTATTGCGGAATTTCTTTTTTTTTAGTTTTTCAATAAACTAAAGCGTTTTTGAGTTACGCGAACATATGTTAATCTATCTATACAATATATAATTTCTTAGTATGTCAGGATGTTTGCATGGCACACTTGAAGTACTTTCTCTGCGGAAGATCGTAACGAAGCCATATTTTTGATTTTCGGCTTTTCAACTAATATAACTTTAATGATCTGATAGAAAAGATGTTTTTTTTTAATAATATTTGGAACTTTGGGCCCCACCCGGCACGGCTAGGCACCGTCGGATTGACCTGAAAAATTAGATCATAATTTCTTACACCATACCTCATGTTTTAAGCAGCGCAAACAATTAAATTAAAAAAAGAAAATTGCGACCAGTCTATTGACCATTCTGAGGAAATGCCCATATTTAAAAAAAAATAAATAAATAAACAAAATTGTGCTTTAGTCTTTCACCGTATATTGCGGCCAAGTAGCTAAGTAATTTTTAAGTTCAAAATTTCCTTCAATTTAAGTTCAAACCCAACGCCACTGTGCGTACTGTGCCGTGCGTACACATGTATGTATTATGTATCTGTATTAACTTTATCATCTTGTTCTTCGCATGATGATTTTTAAAATATTTCTATTACACGATGTGTCCTAATAAATTCTTCATATTTAATTTGTGCACAAAAATTTCCAAGCACACAAACACGCATACATACATATAGGAAAACACACGAATAGTAAAATCAAGAAATTTAAAAAATGCAGTGCATACCTTAAGGCTGCATGAACGTTGCACCGTACGTATAAGTAATGATAATAAAAAACATGAAAGAGAGAAAGTAATGTAGGTGGCAGAATTCTCTCGTATGTGTTAAGCGGCTCATACACTTGCAATAAAATTGTTAAATTTTACGTATTGTACAGTTATATCGCCAATGTGTATGTGATATTCGAAGGTGGCACAACCCTGTAGTTTTTTCGTGACAATTTACCCCAAAAGTGGCAGCACTGTACACTGTAGACTGGTTATAAAACTATCCACATTGATCCTATACTCTGAAGACTGGTAATAAAACTATCCACATTGGTCGTAAACTCGGAAGACTGGTTATACAAGTGTGGAAAATTTAACTGTCACTTTGTGCTGGAACTTAGCTGTCTTTTTGTGTCGCAGATGGTGGATAGTAAAAAATGTATGTCATTGAGCATTTCGTTCATTTTATGAGAGAGAGAGAGAGAGAGAGTGAGAAACAGAACATATGACAACACAATCAGAAAAGCAGATTTATGGTTGGTATAAGGAGGAACCAAGAAGAACCGGCTTATGAACTGTCTTTTTGTGGCCTCTTAGTGACAACTTACCCCCTCATAGGACATCCCCTTGTTTAAGTGGCCAGTCATATGACTAGCATTCGGACTGGTTGTGTCATAAAGGGGCTAGTATTATAACCAGCTCGGAGACAGACACATGAACTACATGAACTACAATCAAAACACTTTTGATTTTTATTGCACAACGAAAAGAAAGTGAAATGTGTTTGCAACATTGTACAATGCTGTTTAAGTATGTTATTCCTATAGGTTTTGTTTACCTTTTTATTGAATGAATTAAACCAATGTGCGGCTTAAATGTTAAATAACATTTTTTAAAGTTGTATTCATAAACGAAAAAAAGTCTATTAACCCTTTAATAAACCATTTATAAAGTAAGAGAATTTATTGTTGGATTTACCCTTCTTTAAACCAAAAATAAAATTACATTTTAATAAATGTTTGCATTTTTATACCCACACTACAATAGTGGAGAGGGTATTATGCATTTGTGCTGATGTGTGTAACGCCTTAAAATATTGGTCGTAGACCCACCTTAAAGTATACCGATTAACTCAGAATCACTTTCTGAGTCGAACTAACGGTGTCCGTTCGTCTGGCTGGCAGGCTGGCTGTCCATGTAACCTTGTGCGCAAAGTACAGGTCGTAATTTTGGAGATAATTTGATAAAACTTAGATCATAGGTTCTTATTGGCACAAGGACAAAACCGATTGAAAATGAGCCAAATCGTAGGATCACGAGGGAAGATAGGGGGAAATTTCTTCCTCTCAAAAACTATCAAACCGATTTTAATGAAATTTAAAACAGAGATAGAACCATATCTATATGGACACAAAAGGTATGCATTTTTTAAAAAATAGGACCACAGGGGAGATAGGGGCAAGTTCTGCCTTTCAAACCGATTCTAATGAAATTTATAACATAGATAGATCCATATCTATATGGACACATAAGCTATATAGTTTTTCAAAAATAGGACCACAAGGGGATGTAGGGGGCAATTTCTGCCTCTCACAAACTTTTAAGCATGATGTGTTTTTAAATACTGTGGTGAAGGGTATTATGTGGTCGGGCCTGACCGACTATACTTTCTTACTTGTTTTATATTATAAGAATAATTTTTAAGATCGAAAATTATAAAAAATACATTAATTATAGAATTTTATGTGAACCGAATAAAAGTTGCATGCATCGCTAGCAATAAAATGGCAACAAAACGTAAAAAAATGCCATACTTAAACATAAAATCGCTACAAACAGTTAATAGTTAAAAAGGTGTTATTGCACGTTTATGAATACGCACTTTTATAAAAGGTTTACAAGACATAAAGCGTTTTATCGTTATCATATACTTTAAACTCAAAATAAGAACTTTTTATGAATATGGTCGTATATATATAAACTGTTTAAACTGTATTGATCCAGCAGGACATTTTTATGGACGCTGTATGAAATAATCTTGCGATTTGGTTAATTTTCATTCTAGCTGGATTCTTATTGTAAATACACCATTAAAATTTAACTTCGAAATGTAATTTCTCTAGGAGCCAGGTTATATAATGGACTAATTGGTTTCTTTTCTATAACAATACATTTTAATTTTTTCTTTTTTGTTCTAATTTGTCTAAAAAAATTTTTTTGGGTTAGAAATATGAACTTGCTTATCTATAACGGAACTGATTTCGCCAATTTATTGAAAAAAAAGTAAATTTTTAAGATAAAATGTTGGGAAATTGTGTTTTTTTCCCATATCTCAGCCAATTGTCTTAAACTTAAACACAAACCTATAAAAGACCATATGCGACATTAATATTTAAGAACTTAATTAAATGTGGGAGGAACATAATGAATCGAATGGGTTAATTTTTTAAATCAATTTGATGAATTCTTTTGTGTTTTTGATTTATTATATATGTTCAGTCTCAATAATAAGTATAGAATGTATATGGGCAGAACTACGAAACATCGGTGTGCCAGACAAAATCATTTCACTAATTCGCGGTAGTTATGCTGGTTTTCAAAGTTGTGTTTTTCACTGCGGTAAAATGTCTTTGCCATTTCAATCCATATCTGGTGCCAGGCAAGGATGTTTGCTTTCACCCCTACTATTTCTGATTGTAATAGATGCGGTTTCAAGGCGCGCAACAGAAAGTAAACCTCGTGGTATTATTTGGAACCCAGTTATCGCAAACGAAAGGTTAGAGTCACTCGACTACGCAGACGACAAATGCGAACTCGCACATAGGCGTAGTGATATGCAAGATAAGCTAAGCGATCTGGCGGCTGAATCTTCAAAAGTTGGACTTAAGATCAACATTTCTAAAACTAAAGACATGAGTATAAACGTAAACACCAATGAACCCCTTACACTCCATGGAACCGAAATAGAAAAAGTACAAGAATATCAGTACCTGGGCAGCATAGTTACTGAAGGAGGAGGCACAGAGAAGGATGTAGATGTCCGAACAAGAAAAGCACTAGGAGCATACACAACACTGCATAGAGTTTGGAATAACAATATGTACAGCACAGCAACAAAAATCAAGGTTTTTAAATCATGTGTACTGTCAGTTCTACTGTATGGTTGCGAAACTTGGTACGTAGTAGATGAAATACAAAACAAACTCCGAGTTTTTGTCAATCGGTGTCTACGAAGAATTTTGAAAATTTTTTGGCCGAATCGTATTTTCAGACGTCAACATCGAGATACGCCGAAGAAAGTTCGGGTGGATTGGCCATACGCTACGAAAACCACCCACGGAAATATGTCACCAAGCTCTCTCCTACAACCCCCAAGGTTCAAGAAGACCTGGTCGCCCAAAAACAACCTGGAGAAGGTCGACACTTAATGAGATTAATAGTGCATCCGAAGATAGAAACTACAACAACATAGGAGAACTTCGAGAAGCAGCGTCTAGAAGAGAAAGATGGAAGATATTTATAGACAGCCTATGCCCAGTATAGAGGCAGTTCTTTCAACATCAAGAACAAGGCTTATTATTATTATTATTATTATATATGTTCAGTAGAGTGAAGCGTCGTTATATAATGAAAAAAGTATTCAATAAATTTCTAATACCTTAGCCAGTCAATTTCAGTTTAAGATCGTTCTATCATACTCTCTAAGTGAATCGCCAGCTTACAATTATGATACTTAATAACGGGCTTTAGACAGTGGCTTATAAAGTCTTTTGTACACAGAAAAAATTATTGCCGAATTATTTTCAAACAAACGCTTGTTTGAAAATTTTTTTGATTTCTACAAATTTTTTTACTGATTCAATTAATATTTTTGTTTGATTTTTATTTGACCAACAAAAATTGGGACAACTTTTCAAAAATAGAATATACGCGTTATTGGTTTCAAGTTTTCATAATTTTAATGTTGTCGTCTTTTTGCATTTTTTTATTTGATCGTAAGCAACACTTCTTTATGTGAAATATAAGAACTACAACAAAAAACACATACAGTCTATTTTTGGACACTAAAAAAAAGTACAACAATAATGGCGTTTTCTTTTCTAATGTGAAATGTGACTTGGCAACATTTTTAAATGCTCCCCTAATTTTTAAGAAGTGTTTCATATTTTACGTTTACAAAACAACACAAATTTCGGCATTAAACAATAAACAATTAGCGCAAGGTAAACTCAATTACAGGTGGTGGCAAGACTACACCAATTCAAATCCAACAGAAACAACAGATGTTTTTTGTATTGCATTGTTAATGTTTACAGCTCAAAACTTGCCGACACCTTGTACCGAATTCACCTTGATCTAGTGCTGCACTCATGCCCCTTTTATTAAAATGAGTGTTGAACATGTAGCATTTTTTTTAATTTTAAGGGGAACATCATCAGAAAAGAACGCTTTACCCTTTTAAAATAACACATGTTTTTCAGAAAAGAACATAAGAAAAGTAAAAGGCAGAATAAATGCAGAATTTTACTCAGAAAAGAAAACGCTATAAGAAAGATGATAAAATAGCATGACGAGGTTTAAGTAAAAAAATAGCAGGTAAAAAAACGTTTCACTCTTTTTAAACAACAGAAACAACAACATTTTAAGAAACAAAATAAATTTTTGGTTACTTTCAAAGTTGGTAAAAAAAAAACAAAATCCCGTATTCTATTTTTTCAAACTGTTTAGTTAAATACATCAAATACAAAAATAGAATATGGACGAAAAACCTATCGAGACGGTCTGCCGCCGCCGTTTTTGGTTACATTTCTTCTTCATTAGCAAAGGAAAGGGTGCAGTGAGTGATGAAGAAAAACATTGTGTGTATAAATAAGACTTCGTTCAAAAATTATTCAAACAAAAAAATGTGTCTCAAAGCCAGCCGGCCGCTCTGCTCTGCCTTCATCTTCTCCTACAGTTCTTGCTTGTGTGCACGTCGTTGATTGTGCAAAAACTTTTTTGTTTGATTCAGTTAAATTATTTGTTTGAAAAAATCAGTGTTTTTTTTTTGGCTGTAGGAAAAATCGCCCAAAGAAAAATGGCCCAAAAAAATAAATGAAAAATCGCCCAAAAAATTCCATGCAAAAATGGGCCTGAATTCATATAAAATGTGACCCAAAATTGTTGGGCTATTTTTCGTTACTATTGGGTGATTTTTTGTTTTTTAAATGAAAAATAGCCCATTTTTAGGGCATACTATTTGTCTAAATGATTTATTATTACTATACGACGAGTTCCTAAATGTTATTTATAAAAATAACGGGTCATATTGCAAAAAGGTGGCATGTCATAACGTCCAGTGTCATAGTATCCGTGGACAAACTCGAAAGCATAGCCAACCTATGGCCGGGCGCAAGGATTTTCTCCTCTTTGATATAACAAAGACCGGCTTCGCTAACTAAAGCTTCTCTGCACAGCCGGCCTTCGTTCGGAAACAAGGCAGATTTTAGAAGCTTTACTCAGCGAAACCGGTACTTGTTATACCATAAAGGAATAAATCCTTGCGCCCGCCCAAAGGCCGTCTGCGCAGAGAAGCTTTAGTTAGCGAAGCCGGTCTTTGTTATATCATAGAGGAGATAATCCTTGCGCCCGGCCAAAGGCCGGCTATGCAGAGAAGCTTTAGTTAGCGAAGCCGGTTTTTGTTATACCATAGACGAGAAAATCCTTGCGCCCGGCCGAAGGCAGGCTATGCAGAGAAGCTTTAGTTAGCGAAGCCGGTTTTTGTTATACCATAGACGAGAAAATCCTTGCGCCCGGCCGAAGGCAGGCTATGCAGAGAAGCTTTAGTTAGCGAAGCCGGTTTTTGTTATACCATAGACGAGAAAATCCTTGCGCCCGGCCGAAGGCAGGCTATGCAGAGAAGCTTTAGTTAGCGAAGCCGGTTTTTGTTATACCATAGACGAGAAAATCCTTGCGCCCGGCCGAAGGCAGGCTATGCCGAGACGCTTTAGTAAGCGCTGCCGGTATTTGTTACACCATAGGGGAGAAAATCCTTCGTTATATGTTTAATATATGCACCCAGAAAAAAAACAACAAAACCATTTTTAAAAAAATGTTGACCATATTATGTTTAATTTAACAAAATCATTGTCACCGACAATTACATTATGGTAAAATAAGTTTCTTTAAAAATAGTCTTGTTGGTTGTGACCATAATAAAACAGGTTTTTCTCTAACATTTGTAAGTAACTAAATTTATATGAACAATAAACACTGTTTTGCAAATTGGGTAATTTTTATTTTTTTGTTGGGAAAAATTCGTTTTTTCTTTTTGGGTCATTTTTCATTTTTATTTTGTTCTCTTTTTCGTTTCTTTTGGGCAAAATTTCATATTTAACTTTTGGGTTATTTTTCATGTTCTTTTGGGCGATTCTTCATTTGGGCGATTTTTAATTTTTTTTTTTTTTGGCCATTTTTCTTCGGGCGATATTTCCTACAGCCGTTTTTTTTTCAATAAACAAAATGCAAATAAATTGTTTGAATATGCGAATTTGTTTCAGACAAAAAATTGTTTGATTCAACAAATTTTTTGTTTGAATTGGAAAAATAATTTTTTCTGTGAAGATTTTGCATTGGAATTAAGTTTTTTTATTTTCTTAACATACGGTAACTGCCGACGGTAGGCAGTTATCGGCGAACTTTGCATACCACATCACATCTCTTCAATGAAGTGTGTATCACTTCGTGTTCAATGAAATCTAGCTTACAAAGTGTATGACGGAAGTGTATGGAATTTACAAAAATGAATTTCGTTCATCTTTTATTATGTTCTGATAAATTCTGTATGGCTCCCGTTATTTTTCATTTGCTACTTTGTTAAGTAGTTTATTTTTAATAAGGAACAATCTAAAAATTTATCGCGAGTTAATATATTTTTTCAATTTATAACGAAAGTCTGGTCTGAATGTTCCGAGAATCTAACATTCTGAAATAACGCGAAAATCCAAAAAGTCTGCCTGCTTACAATGTGTGTGAAGTAGTGTGCAAGACGCCTTCCACTTGCCCACGAAGTAAGCGAGATTGTGTATAGACTGTCTGCTGCCTGCTTCCCTGCAAATAATAGGACCAGTGCAAACACGCGTGTAAAGAGTAGTCCACAAAGGACCAGGACTAGTCCAAAACTAACCCAAACGTATGGAAAAAACCTGGTCTATTTAATTTTACGATGTCCTAGGAGAGGACCATATAACCCACCTTTGGACCACTGAGGAGTAGTTTTAAAACTACTCCATGGTATACTCAAGAGGATTAGTTTTGAAGTCGTTTAAAAACTAAAGCATGTCGTTAAAAAACGAAGACATGTCGTCTCACTACAAACACTTTTTAACAATGACATGGTCCATGCTTGCATTACATCGGACTAGTCCATGGAGTAGTCCATTTTATCAAAATGGATCAGGTGGTCCAATTTTATTTGCAGGGTTACAATGTGTGCGAAGTTGTGTGCAAGTCGCCTTCTAGTTGGCCACGAAGTAATCGAGATTGTGTATAGAATGGCTACTGCCTGCTTACAATGCGTGTGAAGCAGTAATGAGTTTATATTTATTGAATGAACACTTCACTCTCCCGCTAACTTTGTGTGCAAGTGGTAGGCCTTCACTCCACAAATGCGGCAATGCATTCGAAAAAGTGTACTTGGTTGTAATTCAGATGGTCTGCATTAATATCTTACTCGTGTCTATCACATCATCGCTTCTGTAATCGACAAATTCGCCCCTGTGTTGTGTTGTTTGTACATTTTCATGGTTACTGGTAACATCATTCAAATGTCTCTTTTAAAACCTGTACAATATTTTAGATTAAAAGTTAGTGCCACTTTGGTCTGAAGCACATGCCAGTTTCAACTTTTATTGATTAGTCAATGTCATTTTATAAATTTTGGTACAAAAAATACTGCTTTGGCTAACTCGACACACATCCCCTTTTTAAAATTGACCGCTTTACGAAAAAAACTTAGGGAAAAACTATTATAAATACAATTGCTAAAATTTTTTTCTTCATTGCCAATGTTGATTTTCTAAAAGTTTGCTCTCAATTTCGGTGAAAAATCAACCCCATTTATTTGCGAAAATACAAAAAAAAACATGCTCAAGTTTGTTAAATATTTTAAAATGGATTTGTTTAAAATAATTTTTTATGTCACCGAAAAAATGAAAACAACTTGACCTAAATGTTTTGCTAACAAGAAAGTTTAATTTACAACTTTTCTTTGAAAGTTTTTGCGCTAAAATATTAAATAGTTTGTAACAGAGATTTTAAACTTGGTGCAATATTGAAACAATTTAATTTTAGTTATTTATTAAAGCAAAAAAAAAAAACCATTGCTTGGGAAAAACAGAACGTTTGCACACTGAACCGAATCAGGCAAGAACCAAATGGAAATCATACTTTTTTCCATTTGCAAGATACACTTAATTTCTTTGGTGTTTTGAGCTTCATTGCATTTTCTTCGGTTTCGTTCACATCTTTTTTTCACCCACTTTTCTGCTGCTCTGTCATGTAACCGATAATGCTTTAGAAGTCCTTAGAAGTTCAAACGAAAAAAAAATCATAGTTTCAGTTACACAGTAACAGATGCAGTCTGAGTTCTGTATGCAGTCAAAGTGATTGTCTCAGTCACAGCAACGGCCACAATCTCATTCACAATATCAAAAAACGCATGTACTCGGTTATGCTGGCATCAATGGCGGCAAATGCTTGTTGGAGTTTTCAGTTTTCAGTTATCTTTTTTACTTTTTCATCTCCTACTTCACGCCACTGTCACAATTCGCATTTATTCACTTTCCATTCCTCGAATGGCAAATGACAAATTGAAACTTAAGTAGTATTAGCAGTGAATTTTAACTTTAACGTTTTTTATATCGTAAAAAATACAATTTGTAAATGTCATGTAGTGTTGTTGACAGAATGCAGGAGCACAAGATACAAAAAAAAAAAAACTAAAAACAAATTGAAGCAAACACAACTTTATTTAAAAAGTTTGATATTTTCAATAATATTCAGAAGTTTTAAGAATTTTTTTTTGCTATCACGATTTATAGGAGGGATGCAACTGATACCGATATGTTGGGAAGTTCCTATGCGCATTTCACGGATTGCTTAGATCAGATCATCTGGAAACCTTTTTCTAAAGGCTTTGGAAAAGCTGATGATATTAGGCAAATAAACTTGCAGAGCGAATGAAAATTATAAACACTCGAGTCTTTTTTGCAAAGACATCAAAGCTTAGACAAAACACCAACAATAAACAATGCGTTTATCGCTTCTTACATTCCCGTTACATTTTCTTTTATTTGCAATGCTTATTTCTGGGTAGCAAGAAAGCTGAGTTTTTGCCAGAACGTTTAATTGTCAACATTAATTTGCACCAGTATACAAATTAATAATATCAATTAAACTTTTAATTCACTTGATTAAACGTTTAATTCACTTGATTAAACGTTTAATTCACTTGATTAAATTTTTAATTAAAACTGATTTTATTTTTGATTAATGCGTTTACTGTGGCAACATTTTTTCTGTGTGCAGTGCATTTGTGTAGTGTATGACGTTAATGTTTGCATTAACGTTTAGTTTTATCGCTGTTTTTTTAAGATACAACAACAAAAAATGAACGCGGCTAAAACATACCGGACAGGCTTTCTAGAATTATGCAAAGAATCGCCTAAATTGTGGCGTATTGAAAGCAGCAATAGCCTCATGAAAGTCGAATCGTACAAAAATTGTTTGAAAAAGTTAATAAAAAAACAATTAAGAGTGCTATATTCAGATATTCCGAATCTTATATACCCTTCTCCAAGGCATTATAAGAACAGAAAGTTATAAAAATACTGTTGTTTAAATATAATTAAATCAGCTTTGTACCACGCCCCCAGTAGGCTAGCTGGTAGTGAGCTAGTCTAGCAGCGCCGGGGTTACGCGTTCGATCCCCGCCAGAGACTCTAGATTATTTCCTGCAGACAAGCGAAGAGCTTCGCGGGATTAGCTTAAGAAATTAAAAAAAAAACTTGTCCAATACCGCCCAAATACGGATGTTGTGTATTGATAACCAAGATGCTTGTATGTATCTTATTTGGAAACTTTGGCTTTTTTCGCTCTCCAAATACACAAATCCTTAATGTGCCACCCCCACTTGTCCAATCTCGCGCAAATTTTGTCGGACGTAGGGTATTGATAACCAAGATGCTTGTACCCAATTTGGAAACATCAGCTCCTGCATTTCTCCAAATATACAGATAAACAAGAGATTTTTGGTTAAAATTAGATGCAGTCGTGGTTTTTTTTGAACACATTTTACAGAAGAATGAAAAAACTGTCTAGACTAAGAAAACGTAAATGTAAAAAAAATATTATTAAACACAATAAAGAAAACTAATTGTGGATAAACAGAAATACCAAATTTCCTATTTTTTTTTTATTCAGTTCAATTATCCGTGAAAGAAAAAGAAAATATTTTGCATCGATTAAAGTTTTTGTGCAACGATTTACTGTGATTTACTTTCTTATCCGGGAGTATAAGCATATTTTTCTTTATCATTTTTTAACAATCAAACACAGTGATAAAAAGGGGAATTCCCTTTTTAGCATACCATGATTCGAAAGCATTTGTACAGATATTTAGTTTGGAAATTTGAGATTTGTGGATTGTTGTGTTTATTTTTTCATTGGTATCTGTATCAGAGGGACAAAGACAAAGTAACGTCTTAATAGGGGCCAAGTTACTGTATTCGATATCGATCGATGTTCCCATTTAAATTGTATTGTAATTTCGATCGATATCGAATGTCGTAATTTGGCTCCAGTTGAAAACGAATCTGGTACTCAACTAACTGGGAAAATTGATTATCCAGATTGCTCCCGGTTCCGACCATTACAAATAATCGAGGTTCAACTGTTATTATTTATCGAAAGGCGTTTGCATCAAGCCCTTTTAAAATTTTGTTGATAACAGCGTTTTTTTTTTAATTGTGAGAGTGTGAAATTTTCAAGACAGGTATTTTGATACGATGCATCATAAACAGGTATGGGCACCACTTCATTGAAAGCTTTGCATGTGTGGCCAGTGATGTTAGATGTTTTTTTCGAATTATCGTCAAAATTTGAAAAAAAATCGTCATAATCGTCATTAGTTCTGAAAAAAACCGTCAAAAAATCGTCATATAAAAAATCGTTTTTTTTATCAACACGGATTAATTACTCTATTAAAACACAAAAAAATAATTAAGTACAAAATTATACAAAAACAAAAAATATAGAATTTTTCATACTTAAGACGATTTGGTGGGGCTTTGAAATTGCTCTCCGGAGATATTCGTCAAACACTTCCTGTCATCCCCAAATTTTCTGCTGCGGATGAACTTAACGCGTGCCTGTAATCGTCGTCTTTGTGGAGGCATGTCCAGAAGGTGCAATTGACCACAAACATGAGAGTCGCGTTGCAGAACGACCCATCGGCTGCTAAATTCTTGGAACAACTGCTGGAGCTTGGCAACGGCCAAATTCCTGTTGATGTTTCGAATGGATTGATATCGTTCCCCATAAAAGCAAAGTATTCCTTGGCATTGCACAAAATTACAAAAATCTCGATTGGATTCGTGAACGGGCAATACTAGCAGCGAAGAATAAGGACGTCGATAGCTTAAACTTAATTATTCACAGTCAAATCGCAGGACAACTGCATACGTACAAATCAGTTGACTGCGTGACCGATGAAAATTAACCGACCAGCTCCCCGTTGGAATTTTTGAACTCGCTTGATGTACCAGGAACTGCTGAAGGTGGTATCGATCATAATCATGGTGCGGAATCTCAATCCTCCAAAAATGTGCAACGGTACGTGGTTGTCCGTCAAAAAGCTAATGAACAATGTGATTCAGGCGACAATCATCAAGGGAAAATTCAAAGGAGAGGAAGTCCTTATCCCACGAATTCTCATTATTCCAACTGACCGTCCATTCCAATTCAAGCGGATTCAGTTCCCCGTTCGATTGGCATTTGCAATGACAATCAATCAATCGCAAAGCCAGTCACTAGAAGTCTGTGGGATTAATCTCGAATTTCCCTGTTTTCCGCACGGTCAGCTGTACGTTGCATGTTCGCGTGTTGGGAAACCGTCCTCGTTATTTGTTTTTGCTCCGGAAAACAAATCGAAAAACAATGTTCATCAAATCGCTTAAATCCATTAAAATAAATCACATTGAAAATTTAAATATTTGTGTTGTATTATTACTCTAAAGTTTGTCTGAAGGCTTAAAATTGGGACGAGGCGAAGTTCGTCGGGTCCGCTAGTATAAATATATATTCGCCTCTACACACATATACAAACTAAGAAAAATCTTTACTTGCCAGATTGAAGTGTTAAAAATTGATGCCAGATTTAAGTTTAAAATAAATTTATTGACGGGATTAAATCGTCAAAACCTAAGTGACTCTACATTAAAAATCGTCAATCGTCATTTTGGTAAATTCATCGAAAAAAAACGTCGAAATGACGTAAAATCGTCACATCTAACATCCCTGTGTGTGGCATTGAATTGGTTTGTTAACGTTTGCATTTGTTGGTTTTATGCTCTTTTGCTGTTTGCATTGAAACAAATGTTGTGTATGTACACATCGTTCGCTCTTTTTGCATTTGCCCAAACATTATCATAAACGATCAAAAAGACGATTTTGGAATTTTTGTAACTTAGAGCTTTTTGAAATCATATGACATTATGTATACCCTTTTACCTTCGGTAAAGGGTATGTGTAATAAAAGTGGGGGAACAAATGTTTCTAGTAAAAATAAATAATTCATACAATTTATTTCCTGCAATTGCTTCAACTATTTTTATTTGCCACTAACAATATCCACAAAATTGTTTCGCACTTTTTTATTTAATCAAATCCAAATAAAAATCTAGCTGGTCGTCTTAAATGTCACTTTCTATTTTGAAGAGATTAAAAAGCTGTTTGTGTCTAGGAAAAGAAAAAATCTTATTGCTGTTGGTCTAAACAAATTGTAGAAATTTCATTTTTTTCATTGTATGTGTTAGTGTAAATGTGTTTTTGTGTGTTACGAGGTTTTTGTTCGTATGCGTTTAAATGACATTTCTATTGGATAAGAACAACATGATTCTACACACAATACATACAGACACACGTATATTTTTAAGTGTCTTCTTGTTTGTAGTTTTGTGGCATTAACAAGATTTGTTGCGGGAGTTGGTTTGGTCGTTTTTTTTTTTGTTGAAAAAATATCAAATGAAAAATAAGTGAAGCATTTGAAACATATAAATTTCAAATTAAAAATGATTCAAACACGAGTTTGCGTTTCCGGTTTTGTTGATATACGAAGGATAATTTCTTTGAAAAATAAATAAAAGATTTTGTAAATGTAGTTCTAGAAAATAAAAAATTTATTTTAAGAAAACCTGTTGGCGTTCAGAGCATAAGATACAAGTTTTTTAAAATTTTACCGTTTTACCTTCGATGATGGGTACACAAATAAAATTAATTAAAGCAGCAAATTTCTAAATATATAAAAATAAGTTGTAAATAAATAAAATAATTTTGACATTGATAATGGAATCTGTTTAATTATTCTTACTTTTAGTTGGTATTGTGGTTATTTTATTGAACTGCTAATGGTTTTTAATATTTTTAATCAAAAGTTTTTCATTTAAAATTAAAAAAAAAAAAAAAAAATAGTATTGTGGTTATTTTGTTGGACTATTTATGGGTTTTGATCCAAATTTTTAATATTTTTAATTAGACTTAAGTTCTTCAAATTTAATTTTCATTACATTATTTTTATGAAGAAAGGAATTTTACAACATGAAAATTAATTAAAATTGTTATTGATGATCTTTCATTCCTGACCGTGGACGGGGTTCGAACCCTGGCCGGCAGGTTACCATGACATGTTTCGATCGCAACCACTCGATCTCCTCAGATGGATTTGCCGTCTTACACTCGCAGCCATCGACGACTGCTGACGTCAATAGTCAAACATCAATCCTTAAACCAAAATGTATTCTGACATTTGGTAGATCGAAATTTGCTTTCCTGAATGATAATCCATTTCAATTGATTTTACATGGTTTTTCCTTACTTCTGTTTTCTCGTACTTTTGTCAAGAATTCTTCTTGAAATCCAAAGTACATTTTTTGTTTTTTCATTTTTGTCTTTCTTTTCTCTGTTGACCTTTTTCAGCACAAAAATTTTTTTTTTAATTTTCCAGTTACAACCGTTTCAAAATTTCATAGAAAACTGTTGTTTAAAACTTCCGCAAATTCGTTTCTACCTTTTCTGTCATGCTCATTTTGATTAAAATTGCAAAATCACTATTTCCTTTGATTGCCTTTGACTTTGGCGTCCACAATATTTTTTTCACTTGTGTTATAATTTTCTTATAAGACTTTTCAACTTTTTTGTGAAAAAAATCTGATTTAAAATCCGATTTATTGTGATAAATCGGTTTAAAGCAATTGCGAAATAAAAAATATTCCTGTGGCCAGATGAAAAGAGCGTAAAAAAAGAAAACAAAAGCAAATGTATAGAAAAAAGTAAATGATGTTCAAATCAGCTTTCACACTACAGCAAATCAATATTCGTTATTGTTATGATTTTTGTTACTAATACAAACAACAATAAAAAACAATCAGTCAAAAAAACCTGAGACAGATTTTTTTATTTTTTTGTTTGTGTTTAACAGAATTGAAAGCTCCACTGTGATAGCGAACACAAACATGCTCTTAGCACATACATACATATGTCTAGTTTTCCTTCCGTCAAATTTACAAAAATAAAAATAAATATAAAACAACAACTACAACAAACACAACAAAGAAATTTTACCGGAAAAGGATTGCGTAGTCTTTCACACAGCTGTACATAAAACAACAGTGTTGTCCCAGTTAACAATTTATGAAATAAATTTTCAGATTTGAGTCCTTTGCAACTCCTGTATGATTAGAGTGGTAAGAAATAAAATCATATTTCGATTATAAATGAAACTCCTGTCGGTGCTTGTCTTTTAAATGAGTGTCATTTCTGAGAAGTGATTTGGATTGTTCACGAGTAATTTTTTGATCGTTTTTTGAAAGATTTAGAAGTTTTGTACGTGTAAATGTTAAAGCTTGTTTCTGTTCGTGTAAAAGATTTACTTAAGTCGTAAATGGGCATTTCCGTCAAAAGGTGCAACGGGACCGAAAAATTTTAAAGTTATTAAAAGATGATTATTTTACGATATTGTTATAGAGAAATATTTAGATTTTATTAATTTTATAAATTTACCCATAAATTTGTTCACTAATGGCCATTTTCTCAATGTATCGACAAACTGCCTGTTACTTAATGTCAACATAAATTTATTGGACCGATAAACTGTCCGTTAACGATTTTGGGTTTCTCAATATACCGACAAAAAACATTGTTTTCAGCTGGCAACGCCACTCAAAATACATGTAAAAGTTGGGAGTCAGTTGATTTAATTTATCTGTACGGCAAATAAAAGGAAAATAAATAATTGGCAGATGAGTGCCGGTTAGCTTTGCGATAAAATCGAAGCAAATGAGACATTGAGAAAACCAAAATTCTTTAATGTGCAGTTTTTCGTTGGGAAAAAAGATAATTGCCTAATGAGAAAATGGCCATTAGACTGCAAAGTTGTGCAAACGTAATTTCTTTTATGTGAGAATGTTTTATTGTATGTTTTCTTTAATATTTACCTTCTTAAAAGAGGTGATATTTGATAAAAATTATTCCAAATTTCTTACATGGGAATCTAAGGAAGAGTTCGAAGAGAAATATGTTATTCGGATTAACGGTAACTGTTTATTTTATTTTGATCATCATTCAGTTAAAATTTTACGGAACAAATTTCACGTTCGAAATGTCACGTATCGACCCAGATTTTGGCTTAAAAAAAATACAGAAGATTTTGGAATTAAACCGTAGGCATTTTAATGTTACATTGCTACGAAAAATTCTGAAAGTAGTTTGACTAAAAAGTTGTGCCAGCTTTCGCTGAATTACACATCTTTATACATGGCCACAAAAACTACTTAAATTTTTTTCACGTTCGAACCGCTACTTCTTTTGCCGTTATCTTTGACCTAGAATTTCGCCCTCCATAAACTTTGGAATAGACTACAGTGCTTTCTTAGTGCTTAAATTTAAGGGCTAAAAGAACATACAAATATTTGTTGTTTAAAATGTTATTGAGTTTTTGATGCGTACGACTGTCACGTTCAATACTTTGGAATTACCCGTATGTTATCGTTTTTAAGTCGTTAAGAAGTAATCATTAATGTAATGTTTTTTTTTAATCGCAATGATGCCAATTTTTGGTATTTCGTTGCAATTTCTTAAAAGTATTTTCCAATTTTTTTTTGCTACATTTTGCTTCTCTTTAGTATTGAAGCTCCCATCTTACACGATTTGTTGCAGTTGTTTTCGCGTCTTCCCATGTAAGATTTCACAGTCCATGTTTTTGTAGTATCGATGCATTTTGTATTGCTATTTTTCCTTCTATCAATTTTGCTAATCAGTTGTTGTTCCAGCTAAATAAATGATTGGTCTGGTGTAGCAGGTTCTAGGACAATGGGGCTGCCACCTGCCGTTGCCTAAAATCAATGCCCTCCGTGTATTTCGTATAGTGTTTGGGAACCTGCTAATCTTTCATTCCTACCTTTTTCTCAGAGGATGGCACCTGCCTGTCCTTTTCATGATGGTATACCCTTTTTTCCAGGCGGAAGGGAGGTCAGGGGGCTTCTTGGATGTATTATTTGGAGGGGGTTGAAGTCACTTTATTTTTAAACTCGAAAACCAATAGGAATATTGCTCGTCCTTGGCAAGGGATAAAACCTGGGGTGTTTGCTTTTGTAGGCAAACACTTTATCCCATTAAAGACGTACCCCCTATTGCGTTGTCCGATTTTGATGAAATTTTACACATTTTATATTATGGACGTTTATTTTGAAATTGCGTTTTTTTATTTCTACCTGTCAAACCATTTTATTAAAGTCCCAAGTCTATGCACATAAAACTTGGAAACAAATATTTGATGCGTTTTAACCGAATTATCCGAGCCTGATTTATTTCTAATTTTGACACAAGTCAATTAGCAGATGCCTGTGCCCATGTTCTGTAACTCTCGCGTCGAGAAAGTTTTCGATTGAAATGTGTGAAATGAAACAAAAATGCCATAAATTGAAACAAACAGCTATTTTTCTCACTTAACTTCTGTCTGTAACTTTTTTTTGGCGAGTACAAGCTGTCACGTAAGGAAGTTACTAGCCAATTTACAGAAAAAGTGTGTCTGTAACATTTTGGTGAGAAAAGCTCCCGGTTTGAACTGTCAAATAAACTCACGAACAAAAATGGGGCGAGAAAAAATTTTAACACTAAAAAACAATTAAAAATGCAAAATGCAAAGAATAATAATAATATTTTATTCTTGGCACATTTTTCATTGTTTTATAATTTTGCTTTTAATATTTTTATAAAATATACGAATTTTTTCAAAACTCGTTAGCAAGCAACAAACATTAAAGTTGCACTTTACACAATTTGGTATAGCCGACGGTTGTGTTTACGCCGCCGTCGTTGAAAAATTTTCAATTTAAGTAAATTTTGGTCGCTGTCAACGATATGTGTTACTGGCGTTCTGAACGTCTGCAATGTCACATCGGCTTCGAGTGCAATATTATGACATTTATAACGTAACGACGTAATCTCTTTTGATAGTTTTCGACATGAGTTACAGGCACACATTTCCTCACTTTTCGAGAAACGATGGAATATTTTGTTTCACATCTTTTCGATGCAAGAAGTTTTCACTAAAGTTACAGAACATGGGTACTGGTTACATAAGCAGTGTTTCCCCTTCAGTTGAGAAACACATTCCAAATGCTGGCTGGGTTATCACACACTTTGTCTCTCGAACACACACACAAACACACACATGCACAAATATATTTATATAGAAATAATCTGTGTTGTCAATACAAACACGTCGCTCAGTTTATTTGTTAAATGTCTTTTACGAATAATCGTCAATGGAGTTTTATGAAAATGTTAAATATATTCCAACAAAAAGCGACAAACAGAAAAAGCCTTTTCTTATAACTTGCTTATATGTATGTATGTGTGCAAATAACAAGATTATTTAAATAAACACGTTGTTATTGTTTCATAAACCTTTGTTGGCTTCCACCTTAAAGATTTATGGAACTGTGTTCTTGGGATTTAATATCGTCGTGGGGCTTTTCTAGACTTTAATTTTCTTTGTTCACATGAAATTTGGTGTTGTGGGCCTTTGTCAACCGGGATAACAAAAGAATCTCTAAATGTTTTCCATGCAAACTGAAAAACCTTTAATTTTTTTTATCGTCAATTACAATTGTTAACAATCTTCATCAGTACCCAGCGAGTCAGGTTTCTACGTGAAAAAGGAGATTTTAAATTTGAGGAATACATCGTTCCTGAACCTAAAAGAACTTACAGTTGGGTGTAACTTGACATGCTGTTTTCATCTGTTAAAAAATATAAAGATTATGCTGTCAAATTTTCTTGATGTCTTTTACTGTCGTGGGACCACAAAACTAGCTTAATTTCTTTTTTGATTAGTATTTTTGCGTTTGAATCATGGGACAACTGATAAGGTAACCCTAGTTTTACAACACGTGCAACAAAGCAAAAACAACATGTATATTTTTGGTAGCTAAAACCTGATGGATTGTCAAAAAACACGAGCATTTGTAGCAACAATAAATATGATTATTTGAGAACAAACAAAATTTTAAACCTTTTGTGACATAATGAATGTTTGTTAACAATACTCACCTGTGCTTTTGGGGGTTTCTTATTAATTGTGGCAGTGTTTAAATATAGGAAATAGTAAAGCTTACTACACGCAACGAAAAAATATTTTTCAATACGGTCATCTCCAACAAATCTATTTTTAACGAACAATTTTAAACATACATACTATGGTTAATTTTACCATATTATTGGCACTAGCAACCATATATGGATAAAAAAGCGATAACTATTTTTTTTATAGTTTTTCACAAAATGGAAGGCGTGGACGTCCAATTATAGCAGCACCTGTTTCCATTGTGTTTGGTTTTTTTCTAATGTTAATGTGCCTTTAAACCATTTGACATTCTTACTACGAAAATTTGATAGCTTTCTCCGGCATTTATCCCACTTTAAAGATAAGTATTTACAAAAGTTTCTTACTTTTTCCTTTAAATCAGTTTGAATGTTATCGACTACAATTTGTTTAGCAATATATCCATACACAGCATCTTGCTTTTTTTCTTTAGTGCGTGGTTTAACCCAGACTTCGAATAACAGCCTGTTCGTCTATTTCGAACGTTAACGTTCGCATAGAATATTATATTTAAAACAAAAACAAAATTCGAAAATTTGTTTTAGTTTTAAATGTTATTTTCTATGCGAACGTTAACGTTCGAAATCGACGAACAGGATGTAAATCAATATTCGGGAAAATGTGTTTACCTGAAAAAAGTGGTAGAATTAGAAAACCGCAAAAAACCGCAAAACCACATGATATTTTTCAGATTCAGCACGAATTAACAAACAAATTTCAATTTTGCTTTCAATTGCTCAACGTTGCCTACTCTTCAAAAGCTTACATAACCTCAAAATTTAACATTTTCGGCGACCGATCTAAGGCAGCATGCAATATGTTACGATTTATATACAAAAATAACGATACAGATAAATTTTTTGATAAAAAAATCGAATACTTACTTATTAATTCGTTATTCATAATAACACTTTGGTTTTATTTTCACTTTAAATGTTTAAAAGTAAACACACCACATGAACACGTTTTCAATGCCACTTCAATAATTCACATTTGACAGCTTGTCACGTAGCTGTATAATTGTTGTTGCAAAAACCAAATGCATTTTTATTTGCTTTGATGTGTTTCTTGTAAGGTTGTAACACAAAAGAAGTGATAACACAATGTGCGAAATTTGACTTTTGGCCAGTGAAATCGATCGTTTGACCTATAGTGAGTTGGTTTGATAGCGGCTGCTTACATTTAATTAATCATAATGAAAATTAACAGTTTTTTTTGACAATGAATAAGTGGAAGAACTGACAGCTTTTCTACTTTGACTGCGGCTTTTCAAATGCTGTCTATAAACGTCAAATTCGTAAAGATGTCAGATTATGGGTTACCAGTTATTAACCGACTGTCAATTGTTTTTAAAGAAATCGGCTGGATGTTGACCTTTTAGATAACGTTAGAGCCATCTTTAAAACCTAAGTGTCCTTGTTTGAAAACTTAGTGTCGGATTTTTGTCGTGAACTAATTAAACATTAAAGAAACAAATTAACCAAACATATAGAAAAGAGTTTTAAAAAAAGGGAAATTAAAAGGGGATTACAAAAAAATATATATAAACATGGCTGATGTTCTGGAAATCGAATACATACGAATGTATTAAAATAAATTCCCTTTATCTTCTTATATATATATAAAAAGAAGTGTACACTTTGATGCGGTCTACCCGAAGTTAGTGGTGATATTGGGGATAGTCTGTAGAGGGTTTCTGTGAAGTTGGCATGAAATCGGCCCAGTGGTTCCGGAGATATGGCATTTAGATTTTCTTATACATTCCCATGCAAATATCAACAAAATGCACTCCATTTTGAACTCCTTCGAAACGGCTTGACTGATTTTTATGAAATTTTGTATATGTTTTTGTTAGGTATGAGAATAGGGCGTAGAGTATATTTTATATCGCTAGAGGGCACAAAATAGGGCATAAGCTCTCGCTTCCTATACCTTTTAAACTAATGAGCGGGTTTTCTTAAAATTTGTCATGCAGACACTGTAACATCTGAAAGGAAATAGGGAATAGGATGTGCAATAGGGCAAGAAAGGTAAAAGCTCCCCTCCCCTATATCTACTTAACTAATAAACTGATTTTCTTGAAATTTGGCATTCAGAAACTGTACCATCTGAAAGAAATAAGTTATATGGCAAAACAACGTTTGCCGGGCCGGGTGTAGGGGGGGGGGGGGGGGGTGCTTTAATACCATGTGAGATAAGCCATGATGGCTTTATCTCTCTTTCAATAGGGATATAAAGCCTTTTTTTTCATTTGAATGGGAGATAAAGCCATCATGGCCTAAGATCACATTAGCAATATTAGAAAATGGCTTTATCTCTCATTTCAGTTCCGGAGACTCTAAAGTTAAGTATTGAAATCTGGCTTCGCATACTAAAGTTTTTCTGCGTGCTAAGGGGTTTTTCCTCCAGTAGGACGCGGCAGTTGAATAAAGTTTTCCTGTGTGCGTCACAAGAATAAAAAAATGTTTTTCAATGATAACTTAAGATTTTTCCTTTTTGCAGAATGTTTACACCATGCATAACAATATTCTGAAAAAATATGGCTTTATCTCTTATTTGCGAAAAAAATATGGCTATATCTCTCATTTCGCAAAATTTTAAATATGACCTTACCTCTCAATGATTGGGCAATAAGGCCATTATGGCTTTATCTCCCATTAAATTGAGCAATAAAGCCATCATGGCCTTATCTGACCCCCAGCCGGCCCAGCTAGTATAGTATATATTAAATTCATTTCTTTACCACAACTTCTTTTAAAATCAGGAAAAAATGTAGTGGCTTTAAAAAAAAAGTAACGGAAAATCTTCATCGATTTTCAGAAATAATAAATTGGTTTAAAATATTTTTCATATCTGGCAGGCACCTCTCTTCTTCTGTTTATTAATAAAATAAAAGTATGAATTCAATTCGATAAAATTATTTGAATTTTTCGAGTTATTCGAGTAATTCGAACAATTAAACCCCTTTAATCGATTAATCGAGGAATTTTAAAATCCAAAAATCGATTTATTTCTTATTTGAACAAAAACAAAAGTGAAACAATTGGATTCTCTAGTGTCAACTAATAATAGTTTGATTTTAAATTAACTGTAGTATTTTCCCTTTTCCATGAGCAACATTCTATGGTTGAAAAACAACCTTGTTATTATATCAATTAAACATATTTTCGTTATTATTAACCATAGCATGTTCAGAGGCAACCATAGTTTGTTTGTCGCTGCTTAATGGAGGACTAATGTAACAACCAAATGGCTGTCGGTGACAATTATTTGGGTAAATTAACCATAATATGTTTAAAAATGTTTATAAAATTGTAAACTTCAAAATATTTTAAAGTGTCAAACAATTTTTTAATTGTTTCAGTTAACTGTGTTGATTGAAAAAAATATTTTTATTTGTGGTTATGTTTTATAAAGCCTCTTTTGCTGGTAGTGAAATTCTTATTAAACCTATTGATTGAAACTGAACAGCAAGAAAATCTCAAACTTACAAATATGTTAATTAATATGATTAATTCGTTTGCAGGCGGAAAATCAGTACGGGATTTCAATAATAATAGTAAAAATTTCTAACAAATACGTTAACTGAAGTTGATTTTTATTTTTTTCTGTGTAAAGTCCGATCTCATCATATCCCATATCGTTGTTATTTTGCCTATGGTAACTTTTTTATCCGACATCAAACTCTGAGAGCATCTTATGACATCTCGGATACTTCCTACGCCCTAAAATTCAGCGCTTTTAAAGTCCAGTTTCATCGCATCGTATATCATTGTTAATGGGTAGAATAAGGCTTCGTTTTTTTATTTAATTCTCCAAAAATTTTCACCAATTAAAGCATTAATCAAATATAAAATCAGTTTTAATTAAACATTTAATCAAGTGAATTAAACGTTTAATCAAGTAAATTAAACGTTTAATTAATACCATTAACTGGTTTAATTGATACTATTAATTTGTTTACTGGTGCAAATTTAATGAATTTTTTAATTAATATCACAAATTTTTTAATTGAAATCAATTTTTATTTTTTTCTGTGATGGCATTTATGATATCGCGGATCCTTCTATATATTAAAAACAAAAAGGGCTGTATTAGGGGGAGTGACAAAAAAAATTATTTTCTGTTTTAGAAACTTCATTTTGCTATTTAAAACAGCCAGTATAGCTAAGAAAATACCAACAATTTAAAAAAATTAGTTCAAAAACATCAAAATTTTTCTAAAAACCTTATTCTTAGGGCGTTAGTATGGGCAATGGAACCGTTTTTTTTTTCCTATGGGCAACATTTTGTCCATTGTGGTTAGATTAAAATAGTTTTAATCGTTTATTTATTAAAATTATGTATGAAAAGCCTTTTGGCTAATTTTTTGGTAAATTGTTACGTAACAAATGTTATATTTACTGCATTTAGATTCTGCAAAGCCAGTATGACATATCCTTCATCTTTCTTTTGCTTCCAATTTTATCCAGTGACCCATATTGTCTTTTTTGGTCAATATTTAGTTGAAATTTATTTCATTTTCAGAGGGTGGAGGGAGTATTTGCCTTCTTTTACGTTTATTTGGCTGGACTAAGATGAATTAGAAAAGCTTTATTTTGTTCACTTCTATCATGGGATTTTGTCAGTTTGCTTTACTTTAAGGTAATTCCATTAGATTTTTTGTAAATCCCTCTAGAAGAGAATTTCTTATAACATGTTTTAAGGACAATAATTTTTGTAAAGCACGAATGTTAACTCGATTGTCTAAAACAGTAGTGTTTTATTTAACTTTCTTTTAATAGTGATGATTATTTTTAAAATTGCTGTAAATAAGTTTTGGGGATGTAAAAACAGCAATTTGTTGGGGAACTATTTTTACCTTTCACGTTCAGTCTATAAATATGTATCACTTTCTTACATTTAAAAGGAGGGGGGTGGGGAAAATCAATAAAATGTTTTCCCCAAAATTTAAAAAGTTTTCTAACGTTTGTAGTATTTAGCTGAAACTACTTTCCAAAAATAAATAAATGTTAAAGTTAATTCTTCTGCACCCCTGATTCAAAAATGCGATGCTGTTGCTGTTGTTTTTCCCATACACAGATCAGAGCAATATTTTTGTTGTCTATAAAATATTTTGGCCATAAATAAAAAATGTTTTCTGTACAAAATGCTCTACTTCATTTTATAGGACACATAAATGTTTACAAACACCAACATGCATACTAAATGGAAATTGTTAACATACACACATTCTTTTTTCAACACAGTGGGCCATAATTTAACTTTTGGTCAATAAAACTATTATAGGTAATCAAACTACTTATCCAATTTTAAAAATTCTCTCACTATTAGAATGCTACGTTATCACTGAGTGACATAGGCTACACATTTTCGGAAAAGTGGGCGGTGCCGCGCCCCTTATTAAAAATCGCTCTAGCCGAATATCATGAAACTTTCCTAATGTTGTACTGTTGACCTGCTAATAGGCCTTGGATATACTTGGTTATGATTAGATAAAGGAGTGTGGCACCGTCCATATAACCTGAAACTTAGAACGGATATATCTCATGAACTATCAGAGGTATGAAGATCAGATTTGGTATATCTGTTGATCGTACAGTATGAATTACATCCAAGGTGGAATAGGGCGGTGTCACGCCCCCTTTTAAAAAATAGCTCTGGCTCAGTCGGATTTTATTTTTGGAAAAAAAGTAATAACATTTTTACATAGTAATCAAATTATATAATATAATTATGTAGACGAAAGGGAGATTATTGTACCATATATGCAACTAAATTCGGAACTCAAAGCAGATATTAAAATTGTTCGATCGTGTACGGATGTGTCTGCTGAGCGTTTTGTTCAAAAATATAAATATATTTATTATAAGACATGTGTTTCTGACCTGCTATTTTAAAAAATATGCCCGTCGTCATCTGTATCATGATTTGTGCCTTCTGGCGAAACTAGAAGATCTACTACTGATTTTGGAAGTTGGTGGAATGTTTTTTTTGGACAAATTTGTTTAACCAGATAGGATTGGATCTAAACTTAGTAGGAACCTATTTAATTAATATGTCTCGATTGCAATCCTCCCGACTAAATTTGCGAGAAAATTGTTCTCTGTAGTTTTTAAAATCTTTGTTTCGGGCTTCCTGGGCTTATTCAAAAAGTTTACCGATCGGTAATAGCGCGTGCGAAATGACTATGAGTGACTATTTTCACAATTAATTTAATAAAAGAAAGCCTAGGAACTGTAGTTTCTTAACAAATTAATATTCTTACGCCAACTAACACCATTCATTTTTATATATCCACGAATATTTTGAAAATAGCCAAAATTGAGACATATTTTATAAAAATTTTTAAAAATACTTCTACATAACTTCTGTTAACACAATTATTTTTAGAACAACGCTATTAGATAAACCTTTTAATAGAAGTTAAGTAAGAAGTCTTTAAGCTGTCTTCTAAATAAAAAATTTGAAGCAATAATCTCGAGCATGGTTAGATTTTGAGATAAGGCTAAGAAGTTTGTTAAGATCTATGAAGGTATTTTATAACACGTATAGATAGATCTGTTGTATATCCTGGGTAATATGTAATTAGCATGAGAAGCTATTTAAATCTGATGTATGGTCTTGTCATATTGCATACTTTGATTCCCATGTAAAGTAACAGCCTGGCCTCTGATGTCACCCGCTATCGAGCGCTTGAATTTTCAAGGACACACAGCTGATTTGCGCCCAACATACAGTTTTCAGCACCACAATCCGGTCGTCACTACACAGAAAGAAAAACACTCTGGATATATCATGTTTTTTAGGATTACTTTAAGAACGAGTCGTACTCAAAAATTCAAGTACGAATAGCACAAAAACGTACTTAAAACAATCCTAAATGGGATTACTTTCGAAAATCAAGGGTTTTATTTGTTTAATATTTTTGGCTTTTCTAAAATCTTTGGAAAAGGTTTCCTGATGAGCTGGTCTAAGCAACCAATGAAATGCGCATAGAAGCCAGCTTTCCCTCAACAATACCCAGAAAAACTTCGCCTAAAAAATAATGCGTTAAGTAATCAGAAAAACTTAAAAGCACTACTTACAATTCTACTGAAACAACCAATGAATTTTACAAGGGATGTCCCAAAATGAACGCATTCAAAAGTTAGTCATTATTTTTTTACTTAAATACATCCAGAAAAAAGTAGTTACAGAAGTTGTTATAGAAGCAGTTATAGAAGAAAGCTACTAAATAATGAGTGAGAGAAGCTTTTCATTTTGAAAAAGTAAGCGAAGTTTTTACTGGGTAAATTTCAGTGTATTTATCAAATATGAAAAACTGGGAATTTAGCACGTCATACGGAAATTGTATTAATAATAAACTTTGTATTCCCGAAAATAACTTTGATAATATAATTGCATGTGCCCGTGCATAAAACTGAATTGGCAAATTGGTTTTTTTTCGTTGTTTTCTTACGACAATAGAATGAAGCGGTTTGTTTTTTAATTTTGTTTTTCTTTTAACCCACTTACAACTACAATTCGAGTCGGAAAGAACCCAACCAATTGTAGGAGGATGTAAGAAAAGATAAACTCACTGTTTATTGTTGGTGTTTTGTTTAAGCTTTGATATTGTTACAAGTAAGTCTTAAGAGTGTTTATAATTCTTATTCGCTTTAGGGGTTTATTTGTTTAATATTTTTGGCTTTTCTAAAATCTTTGGAAAAGGTTTCCTGATGAGCTGGTCTTAGCAACCAGTGAAATGAGCATAGAAGCTAGCTTTCCCTCAATAATAAATTTCAGTGTATTTATCAAATATGAAAAACTGGGAATTTAGCACGTCATACGGAAATCGTATTAATAATAAACTTTGTATTCCCGAAAATAACTTTGACGATCCAGGAATTTCTTGAAATAAGTATACAATTCTTAAAAGAAGTAAAAAAAAGATAAACCTTTTCGTTGCGTTGAACCCTCCAGCTTACGCATGTTTTGATTTTCTATACACATTGAAACAAGGTCTGGCCGCACTCATGTGTACCACGAAGGGTTAAAAAGTACTTTTGAACTCTAGCTTCTCATTTAGTTTATATTTTTGGTTAAATATGTACATAAGATTTCTTAAGTAAAATCCATATTTGGCGTGATGTTGGTGAATTATCATTCTGTAAGGTCATAATCATAATAACTTTTTCTTTCTAGTTTCTTTTTTGGTATTTTCAAGCACGAATTCAGGATAAAATCAACTTTATAATACTTAAATCAAGCGCATTTTGAGATTGATTCAATCTTAGTTTTACTTAAATCAGTCTCATTTTCGGATTATTTCAAGTACGAATTCGGGATTGAGTATGGATAATTTAAGTATTTTGCGATTGAAAATCCGTACTTGAATCAATCTTTCCTTACTTGATTCAAGAAAATCCTTACTCACCAAGAAAACCCGTTGATACCACTTCGGATTGATCTGAGTACGGATGGATTGTTTTTTGCTTTTGAGTGTACAAGCGGACGATAACGTAATAGTTTGCATACAAATGTCTGCCCTTCAAAGAGATTGGTGTAATATAAGGCGAAATTATTTCTTTAAACACTAAATATTTTTTTTTTTTAAAATACTACTAAATAAATTATATTAGTTTTATAAAATAATTTTCACAAATTGTATTCTACTCATTTTGTTTGTTCTTGTTTTTCTAGCACAGAGTCATTTAACAATAAATAAATGCATAACGTAAGAAACGTAAAACCTGTCGATCGACAAATATCTAGTTAGTGGGGTGCTTATGAGAAGGATAATGACTGACTTGTTGTCGCTCGCTTAAATTTTCGATCGACATCGCTAGCCAGCCTGTAGCGTATAAAAATACAAACCTTATAAAACCAATATAAACATTTTTAAAGATTTCAATTATTAAAAATAAAATTGTTCAAAATTCTGGTTAATCATGAATCAAAACTTTATTAATCAAGTTTCTGATAAGCAAATAATTAATAGAATATGTTGACGCTTCACATAATTCCTTTTCACAAGGAACTTGTTGAAGTAAATGTTATTAAAACCTGCAATCCAGAGTAGATCTCATGAGGTGAGATCGCGTCATAGTTCTTAGGTAAGTCTTAAACCCATTGCACTGTCGACTGGGTGTAACCTTGTTGGCTGCTCCCAACTGTTTCACTATTTAATGTTATAACATTTTGTGGTCACGCCTCTACTTATATCACACCATTGTTTTATTTATTTGTACAACGTTTTCTTCGAGTGTAGTATAGTTGAAAGTTCGCCACATTACAGCCTCTAGTAACGTTGTAAACGCGAGTCTTTTTGCTAAGATGCCTGGCTAAGTGACATAATAAATTACCCCTGTTTGCAAACCAGACTATTTGCACGGGTAGGTAGGTAGAAGGGCTAGCGTGAAGTTAAACTTCACACCCTCACCCAGAGACAAATACAAACTATTGTGGCGCCTTGAGAAGTAATAAAAATTAGAGACAGGAAAGGGAAAGTTCAGGATACCATCAAACGAAAAGAAAAAACCCCACTCAGCATAAAATCCCTACATAGCCCAACTCCCAGCCGCTTTTTATACAGCCAGGTCACGCTTATAACGAATCCCGTAAGATTCCCGAGCCCACAACCCGATACAACTTCTAATTCGCCAATGATCCCACAACCCGATACAGCTCCTAATTCATTGATCTGTTAAAAATTAAATTTAAGTTAGATGTCCCCCACTTAACTTAGCCGGGTTTTGAGATAAAAATCTCGCACAGTGCATCGCTTTATCCATTGGTAAAAAAGTTTCCTGCTAGTTTCTTTGATTCTGAAATGTTTTTTTAGCCAAAAATCTAAACATCTTTATTACTTTAAGCAAATAGTAATATATTTTTTCCATCTTTAAAATAGCATATTTAATCCCTCGCTTTACTTTTTGACATGTACACACAGGGGTTGGCCAAATATCTAAGCATTGACGAAAATCTATATAATAAAAATGAAATGTTGTCTGTTGCTGATCGCATAAATTGAGAACGGCTTGACCGATTTGGACGATTTTTTCTTTAAAACGATCGTCATGGTCCAACTTAGGTTTTTACGGATAGATAATATTGCCCCGCCTTTTCAATTTACCTAAAATCAGAAAACGGCTCCATCGATCATTAGTAATCAGCTACTGAGCGAAGCCGGGGCGGCCAGCTAGTATTTAATAAAATTTAAAAAACAGGCATTGGAGGTATAATAACCAATGATCTTCTGTAAAGTTTATATAAGTAGTTTTTGGAATATCTATGCATGCTCCTCTCCTGTCCCCTTATTTTTTTTTCTGTTAGGACAAGCACTCAGGGGATGACCCCTACTAATGCATTGCATTGTGTTGGAATTAGGAAAATAGGTTGTGGGAAGGAGGATAGAGGGAGTAGTGTTTGTGAACATTCGATTTGAACTTAATTATGTTGTAAATGAGAGAGAAGACTTCTGCAAGAGGGTTATTCCACATACAAACAGTCCGGGAAAAAACGAATTCTCTCTGTAATGCGTTGTACGATTCACCTGCCAATCGACCACATAAGGATGGGCTCTTGAGGAAAAAACGTGTATTACAAACAAACGTACGGGTTTCGGGAACCAGATCCCTAATTTCGTCAGAACACATCCCATTGTAGTAACGATAAAACAGGCAATTACAACCCACATTGCGACGGTGCTCAAGGGAGAACCTTTGCCCTCTCCTGCACGCGGGCGAGAAGCTCCAAAAAAGACTTTGAAGCACGACACATGAGAGTTCTATTCCATACGCGGTCGGGTATAGGTGGTATAAATATTAAGGAGATCAGATGGAGTAAAGTATATCTGACACCGTCTTAGAAAACCGAGGCACTTGAATGCTTCTTTCGACACCTTGAATATATGTTCTGTCTAACGGACATCACATTGTATCCTCATGCCCAGAACATCAAGAGATTCTGATTCCTCAATAATTATACCACCTATATATACAGAAGAGGCACCTTGATTTGTCGCGCGTTGATGCGTCAGCACGTAACATTGGGTTTTTCTTTTTGACTACCTGAGTAAAAATATAGATATGATCATATACGGTTAGAATATATCGAGCCCTAACAGCGAAAATAACGTAAGCGACATCATTTTCAGTTTTCTTTTTTTTTTATAAAAACAACACTTGCATCATCTCGTTAAATGGCATGATCACATCAGGTTACGTTACGATTTTATAGCAATAAAAATTTTAACGTAAGCGACAAAATTTATATAAAAAAAAAATAAAAAAAACTCTCTCCTGTAAAATTTGATTTTTTGGATTTTCGCGGTTAGGGCTCGCAATATAATATTTTTTTTCTATCTTTATTACTTAAGAAGATAAATTCGGTTACCAAAAAAGTACCAAAAATATAATTTTGCCCTTTTTCGTCCCCTAAATGTACAAATTTCAAAAAACAACTAAACACCGGTCCACTTTTACTTAGATGTATGAATTTCACGTCTACATCTGTTAGAGCGCGGCAGATCAGGTTACCGATTTTACCCATTTCTCACATCTAACGAATTGCATTTCCAAGAATCCCTACTTATTTAACTACACATTAGGAGGGGGTCTACTTAGAAAATTTCAAGTCTCTAGCTTAAGTTGTTTGGGCTGAACGATGTACGTGCTAATTTAAGAAAACTTTGAAGAACAAATCGCAGCTTACTTTTATTTCGAAGTACAAAAATGATCCATTTTGCTTACTTGACTTCGTTTTCCAAGAGCCAAATTAAGAAATTAGTTGGATGTTTGGAAGTTTTTGCTTAAATCTTTCATCAACATTTTATTGATTGGGGAATGTAAGATGAGATAAACCTACTGTTGTTTATTATACCCTCCACCACAATTAGTTGTGAAGAGGGTATATTCAGTTTGCCATTCCGTGTGAAACTTTTTTACTATTCATCTCAGACCCTATAAAGTATATATATTCTGGGTCATTGAGTAATTTTAAGTCGATTTAGCCATGTCCGTCTGTCTGTCCGTCTGTTGAAAACACGCTCACTTTCGAAAAACTCAAAAGAAATCAACAAACTTGGTGTCAAATTGCTTGTAGTTATCCTAAGCAGTTTGGGATTGAAATTCAGCCAAATCGGTTTAATAGGAGCTGAGCTATGAATCAAAATGTGGAACCACCACCTAAAAAAAAAAATTGATAATTTTGTTACAAAAACTAACATAAATGGTGGAAAAATGCACAGAATGATATAAGATTTCGCAACAATTCGTTTTATTCAACTCGAAATCACGCTGTGAAATTTCGTGAAGATCCGTCAATAATTTACCCTAGGCCCCATATAAGCCCTACTCCCGGAAAACAGTATATTAAGCCTAAAACCCTAACTAACAATGCTATCATTACAAATTTTAGCAAGTCACAGTTACATAGGACTAGAAATTAAACTGTTAAGTTTCGTGAAGATCGGTCCATAATTTACCATAGGCCCTATATAAAACCTACTTCCGGAAAACAACTTAGTACGCCTAAAAACGTAAAAAATAATGCTATCATAACAAAATTTGGTACATCAAAGTTTTATTGGACAAGAAATAAAATTGTGTTATTTCGTGAAGATCGGTCCATAACTTACCCTGGGCCCCATATAAACCCTACTCCCGGAAAACAGTTTAGTACGCCTAAAACCGTAAAAAATAACGCTAGCGTAACAAAATTTGGTACGTCACAGTTTTTTAGGACAAGAAATAACACAGTGAAATTTCGTGACGATCGGTCCATAATTTACCTTGGGCTCCATATAAACCCTACTACCGGAAAACAGTTTAGTACGCCTAAAACCGTAAAAAATAATGCAATCATAACAAATTTTGGCCCGTCACAGTTTTATAGGACTATAAATGATACTGTGAAATTTCGTAAAGATCGGTACATAATTTACCCTAGGCCCCATAGAAACCCTACTCCCGGAAAATAGTTCAGGACACCTAAAACCATAATTAATAATGGTATCATAACAGAAATTGGTACGTCACAGTTTTAAAAGACTAGAAATGACGCTGTGAAATTTCGTGATGATCGGTCCATAATTTACCCCAGGCCCCATATAAACCCTTCTACCGGAAAACAGTTTGGTTGCCTTAAACCATAATTAATAACAAATCGTCATAGTTTAGGATTAAAATAACATCATGCAGATATTACTCCTTAAACATTCGAACTGTCGGTGGAGGGTATCAAAGATTCGGCACAGCCGAATATAGTACTCTAACTTGTTGTAGATGTGTTTTATTCAAGCTTTGATATTATTACAAGTAGAACTGTTGCTATAAGTCTTATACGTTTAACAGTTTTATTTGGTTTAATATCTTTAGTTTGTCTAAAATCTTTATGGATGAAGTTTCCTGATGATCTGGCCTAAGCAACCAGTGAAATGCATAGGAATAGAATATCCCATCAACAATAAATTTCAAGTGTTTTTGTCAAGAATAAAAACTGGGAATTAAGCACGAATAGCAAAATCTTTTGAAATTAAAATGAAAAACAAAAATTATTTTTTACCGGAATTGCCCAGTGTGCCCATGTTGCGTTTCCAAACTATCATCCATAAGCTGCGGTACCAAAAAGAAAAGTTTTTCTTACCACACTGTAAATATTTCAGTTTTACCCCACTGTTTTTCGGGAAACATAGAAAAATATTTAAATTTACAAAACTTTAGAACAGATTTAGTTACTTAAACAAACTGTAAAGTTGTAATAAAAAAACAGGAACGAAATAAAATGAACCAACCACAAAAAATAAACCAATAACACTAAAATTCAAATATCTAATACATCATAAAACTGAAAAGACTACAAAGGAAGGAAGGAAGGAAGGACGGACGAAGAAAGGGAAAATGTATGGGGAACAGAAATAAACGTTAAGTTTTTCAATATATTACAACATCCTTATAACTCATAAAGTATAAAAGGGTGTTAATGTGTTTTTATCCTTTTGCTTAAAAAAGTGTAGTATAAATGGGTTAAAGTTGTGGTTCTAACTTCTATTTAGATGTGAATCCTACATTATACTATAAAATTAGTTATTGAAACAACTGTCAGAGGTAGAACTTTTTAATTCTGAGTATTAATGGAATAGAAAAGTTTTAAAGTGTCTCGGTGGGAGCAGATAAAAGTTAACTCTATACAGAGTGTAGAATAAGTAACCCAATAATGAATAAAAAACCCCAGAAGATTTTTCCCTTTCGCCATTTCTACAATTGAATTAAAATAGGAAAAAATGGAGAAGAGAGAAAATGTTACTGACCAAAAATGTCAACTCAGTTTGACATTCTCCGCTGTCAGTCGAAAGCGATAGACCGACCTTATGCAGGTAAGAAAAACCGGATACAAATGAATTTTAATGTTAGTGCAACAAAATTTGGGTCATCGCCGCCAGCCTCAATACTTGCAACGCGAAATGAGACTAGACTAGTGCTGGTAGAGCAAGAAATACAGAAATACTTTACACTGTTTTGACTTTTTTACCTCTGCTTTTGTGCAAAATAAAAATATGCTACTTTAAAATTTTCCTTCATTAGGCATTTTACATATATTGCACGAACTTTTGGTCTTCGAAGGCACCTAGTGAAATTTGATGCAGAAAATATTTTTAAAACATTTTAACCCTCTAAAGTACCGTTTAAGTATACTTTTGTGTGATAGTTGGAAAAAAGGAGAAAAATAAATTCTTAAAATGAGAGTAAGAGGGTTATTTTATTATAAGAAAAGAATCGCCATACAATTCTACTAAAGATATCTGAATTAGATTTTTAGCTTAGAAGTACATTTAGTATATTTTTTGACTTATTCCAATAGCCTTTTCAAAAAATTTAAAAACTTCAAGGGCCGAAATTTTGGAAACCCGAGCTAACTTTTCAAACCCCTTTGGCAGTTTTTTTGTTGTAGAGTGTAATAAAAACTTATTTTTCACTGAATCAAGAACAGTTTTGAAAATGTTATTTATACTTCCTGATGCACAATGTGGTGTGGAATAACTTCAGGAAAGATCATTAGGCCTTTTTTTTTGAAAACGACGAACAAGTCAATTCTGATGGCATTCGATGCCGGGCAGTGATCGAACATTTTTGAAAGCCTTGGTTCCAACAATATATGGCCACAGCTCGCCTGATAGTGGCTCGTCTTTAAGCGATCAGAACGTTACTTATACGCCACCCTATCCAACTTAATAACATTGTACAACAAGCAGTGATGCCAACAGTACGGAATTTTCCCTTTTTGGAGGGATTTTTTTCGGAACTTTTTAAGTGTAGGGAAAAAAGGACAGATTTTTTTTATTTTAAGCATATGTAGGGAATTTTCAAAATATTATCTCATTTTCAATATATTGCCTAATAATACGTAAATATTCTTTTTTTTTCATTTAAAAACTAAATGTAGTATGTTTTAACAGAAAGCATTTACTATGAGTCCTAACAACCTGACAATCTTCAACACTTGGTAACAACCGTGTACCCAAATATTCGTGGCGCTCCAAATATCGCATTTGCAAAGTATTCGCTTATTTTTGCTATTTGTATTCGTATTCGCAATCACATTCGCCTAAAAAATATATGCAAATATCTAATGAATAAAATTAATAAAAAAAAAAAAAACTACCACACCTTCTTACACAAAAAAAATTCTCCAAAATTTTTCAGCAATTAAAGCATTAATCAAAAATAAAATCAGTTTTAATTAAAAATTTACTCAAGTGAATTTACTTGATTAAACGTTTAATCAAGTGATTTAAACCTTTAATTGATATTATTAATTTGTTTGCTAGTGTATATTAGACTGGTCGCATCTTGTATGGGATTGTTTTTTCTTAAATTTAATTGTTTGCGCTGCTTAAAATATGAGGTTTGGTGTAAGAAATCATGATCTAATTTTTCAGGTCAATCCGACGGTGCCTAGCCGTGCCGGGTGGGGCCCAAAGTTCCCTATATTATAAAAAAAACATCTTTTCTATCAGATCTTTATAGTTATACTAGTTGCAAAGCCGAAAATCAAAAATATGGCTTCGTTACGATCTTCCGCAGAGAAAGTACTTCAAGTGTGCCAAATTTCAGCTTCTTATGTCATCAGATGGCTTCAGAAAGTTGCGGAAAGAATAGGACATACATGCAAACATCCTGACATACTAAGAAATTATATATTGTATAGATAGATTAACATATGTTCGCGTAACTCAAAAACGCTTTAGTTTATTGAAAAACTAAAAAAAACCGAAATTCCGCAATAAAATTTACTTTAAGAAAGGTAAAACCTTTTTCTTATATGCGCAGTCGTTTTAGAAACATAATTTTTTTTTCTGGAAAAAAAAATAATTTTTATATTAAAATTTCGGAATTTTTGTTTTTAAAAATTCATAAAAAATTGAAAAATGCAGCTATGCTTCTAATGGTGTGCAGACATATAAAAAACAACATTGCAAACAAAACAAGCTATAAATGATTAAAATCTGTAAACAACTTTTGATTTTATGTATTCACAAAAGATGTGGCGGTTTAATAAAATTCTTAAATTAATTAAAATTTTTCGTCTTTTGTGAATACATAACCTCCCATGCCCTTGTTATAATTATGTAACATGGCTGGCTGACCATGCGTGATGTATTTACCAGCTTCCGGAATCTTTTTGGATGTGGATGCTTTTTTCCAACGTTGGACATTGTGCAAAGGCAAGACTTGATCGAAATTTGTTGCCATGGTAACCTCTTTGTTGTCCTGCCATCTACATACCAATATTTTTTGTGTGGCATCAAACGTCTCATCATAATCCCCCCTTGGTAATTTTTTGCCGGTTTTTAATTCAGCAGATCCACCAGCCAGTCTATTGGAACGAACGGTTCCTGAAGCGCAAAACCCTTTATCAGACAGCAAACAAAGCAAATGGTATGGTAAGAAGAATCACAACTAATGCGCATCAAATATAACACAAAGAATGCAAAATGTCATTCAAGTGTCATGGTCAGACTGGTCAAGTTAACACATATGTGAAGTCATGCATGAGCATGCAATGCAAAGCACGTTTTTTATGTTTTATGAAACAGTTACATTTATTGACAATAATTCCTCATGATTATTTTTTTTATTTTATTTTTTTTTATTATTTTTAAAAAATAATTTAAAAAGTGTCTAAAAATATGGGTTGCAGAAATATACCCCCACCATCGAAGGGGAAGGGGTGGTCACGGTGACATATTTTTTTTTATTTGCTAAAAGATTAGCCTTAACATGCAAACTAAGATTTACTGCAAATATTTTTTTGAAAAAAGGTGACTTTTACTGTTCGAAAAATCGAACAGCGGAGCGAAATGGGTTAAACTCTCTTTTTGGATTAAAATGTTATTTAACCCAGAAATTTAGAAATCAGTAAACATATAAACCCTCTTTAAACGCATAAAATTAGGCGTTTAAACTACCAATACAGATCATATGATTTTTTATTTATTTTTTGACTACATTTAATACCTGGGATACTTTTATTTATAGTTGTTGAGCTTAAACTACATATAAATTAAACTTTAGTTCAACTAAACCAGCGTTTGAACATTCACTTATTTATTAGCCATAAGAGAAATAAAAGAATACAATTTCGAATTTTTAAAAAAATTTGTAATGAAAACTTTTAAAGATAAGGATAAGAGGATATATCTTAAAAAGGATTTTTTTTTGTATTTTAGTTCAGCGGAACTGAAGAAAATTTTTTTTTTTTTTAAATTTTACAGAGCCATCCTTTTTATTTGGTTCCAAGTTTGCTTAAAATAATAAGATACTTACATTAAAAAAAATTGTTTTAATAAATACTTGAAAATTATAAAGGAATAAAAGGACAAATGATGAGGAAATGAAAGATCAAATACGAAGTTTGACTATATTTTGCCTCTAGATTTAAATTTATATAAAGATGTTTCTGCCAAAAAGAAAAAAAATTCAATTTGTTACACGGTGTTATTTTTGAAATTGAATATTTATATGTTACACGAATATTAAATATTTATTTTGATTTTTTTTTTCTTAATGTTAATAAATGCTTATATTATAATATTAACAAATATTAGCCTGTTGCTGAAAACAATAAATTTTTAACGTAACGAAAAGTGTAGGGAAATTTATGGTTGTAGGGAAGTTTTTTTTTTAATATCTTTAGTTTTTCTAAAATCTTTATGGATGAAGTTTCCTGATGATCTGGCCTAAGCAACCGGTGAAATGCGCATAGGAATAGCTTATCCCATCAACAATAAATTTCAAGTGTTTTTATCAAGAATAAAAACTGGGAATTAAGCACGAATAACAAAATCTTTTAAGGTCGTCAAAAATTTTAACAAATTTCGTAAAAATCGTCAAAAAATCAAGATGTGATTAAGTACTCAGCCTCAATTACTAAATTTGGATAGAAATTTTTAATGTTAAACTATCAAAAAACTATCAGCCATGAGCGAAATTAAAATCTTACACATGTTTAAACTTTTCTGTGTTGAAACTTCAAAAAATATTGCCTTTTTTATACCTCGTACTTTGAGGACTACTTATAGATATTAACCAAAACTACTTTTAAAACTACCATCCATATATTTTGAAATGCATTATTATATCTCTTTTTTGATAAACTACATAAAAAATGTAATAAATGTGTTTTGAAGATTCATTAAAGATTTTTCAAATCTTGGCGCAGATTTTTTAATGAAAAAATTATGGTTTTTTGCTGATTTTACTTCTAAAAGTTCTGGCAACACTGTTTCCAACACGCAACTATACTTAGGCTGTGTTCATTCGGCTCATGTCTTATTGACATGATTGCTACTTTATAGGCGAATGGGACGAGGGGAAAAGAAACGATTACACAGATGCATGTACTGTTTGCTTTTACGTTTTGCTTTTTCATTCGTTGTCACACCACAATAGTGGAGAGGGTATTATGCATTTGTGCTGATGTGTGTAACGCCTTAAAATATTGGTCCTAGACCCACCTTAAAGTATACCGATCGACTTAGAATCACTTTCTTTCTTTCACGTTTTGGTTTTTCATTCGTTGTTATACCCAAACCACAACAGTGGAGAGGGTATAATGCATTTGTGCTGATGTGTGTAACGCCTTAAAATATTGGTCCTAGGCCCACCTTAAAGTATACCGATCGACTTAGAATCACTTTCTGAGTCAAATTAACGATGTCCGTCCGGCTGGCTGGCTGGCAGGCTGACTGGCTGTCCTTGTGCGCAAAGTACGGCAATTTTGAAGATAATTTGATAAAAATTTGGACATAGGTTCTTATTGGCACAAGGACCAAGCCTATTGAAAATGGATCGAATCGTAGGATCGCGAGGGAAGATAGGGGGAAATTTATTCCTCTCAGAAACTATCAAACCGATTTTAATGAAATTTATAAACATAGATAGAACCATATATATATGGACTCAAACGGTATGCATTTTCTCAAAAATAGGACCACAAGGGGAGGTATGGGGCAATTTCTGCCTCTCACAAACTTTCAAACCGATTTTAATGAAGTTTATAAACATAGATAAATCCATATTAATATGGACACATAAGCATGATGTGTTTTTAAATACTGTAGTGTAGGGTATCATGTGGTCGAGCTTGACCGACTATACTTTCTTACTTGTTTAATTTTGTTATTGTTTTCAATATCAAGAAAGCACACATGCATACGCACGACTATACAGTATAAAAAAACATTTCGTCAACATGACATGAATCTTTTGAGTTTGTTCAAAGTAGAAAAAGGAAGAATCTTGTCAATAAGACATGAGCCGTATGAACTCAGACTTTGAATAACTTACCTAACAGAATTAAATGGGAATTCCTCCTTTTTTTCATGAAATAGAAAAATTCTTCACATGTGATTATGACTTCAGTGAAAAAATCCAATCGTAGGTGGCGACGCAAATCGGAATAATAACGACGCTAGGCGGATTAAACCAATTTTTAAAAAGCGACGCAAATCGGGGTTCTAGTGTATATATCTTTTCCAGTATCGATGGCATTCATAAAATTGTAGAGTTCGAATTACTAGCGACGCTAATCGGGGTTCTAGTGTATATATATTTTCCAGTATCGATGGCATTCATAAAATTGTAGAGTTCGAATTACTAGCGACGCAAATCGGGGTTCTGGTGTATATATCTTTTCCAGTATCGATGGCATTCATAGAATTATAGAATTCGTGATACTAATGAAAGCCACCTGGCTTGTGATTGGGGAAGAATTTTTGTTTTTATTTAATTTCCAATAATTTTTGTATTTCGTAAAATTGATTGTTACATTTTGGACTGCTCCCAATATAATTGAAAATATTTCCTGTGTGTTTTATTGGTGCGAGAAAATCGTAATTTTACCGTATTTTCTCAAAAAAATCGTCAAAATGAGGAAAAATCGTCATATCTAACAAACCTGTGTGACACTGCCGATGCTAGATGGAAAATCAAAAAATTTAGATATGACGGCGAATATTACGTCCTGTACACGTAAACGAGTGAATTCGCCTGCATGACAAGCATCTGAAAAGTGTATTTGGCCTTTACGATAATTTTATTTAGGTTATTCTTTGATCATTTAGATCTCAAATAAGATCCAAATTAAAGCAACTTAAAATCCCTTTCAACATGAGAATTTTGATTATAACTATAAAATATTAACATTCCCACGTATGCCAATACTAACGTTCCTCCTGAAATTGCAACTAATAAAATGAGAAATTGTTATCTTTAAATATTTGACTGATTGATTGTGGGGTGTATCAAAGATTTGCTACTGCCAAATGCAGCAGTTAAACTTTTTTTGTTTTGGAATAAATCCAATAAACTTTAATCTTTTGTTTATACATATATTATAATACCAATAATAGTTTTGCCAATAGTTTGTCGATAACAGAAAACTATCAACAAATGCAAGCAAAAGTTTTCATCTATAACAAAAAAAGGGTACATAAAATTCGACCAGCTGGAATATGGAAAATTTGAACTTTGTTTAATATTTAAAATCGAAGATGAAGCAACAAACAACAACCAAAATGGCAACATATTGCACTTAAACTTTAAGTATTTGCGAAAAACTAAAAGTAAAATCAAACTAAAAAAAAGACGCACTTAATTTAACATGAATACAATATCAGTGAATAGTAGTGAAATAAGATGATACAAATAAACATTAAATACAAATAAATGTGGTTGGAAAAATTTCTCTAAATCTTCTCCATCTCCCAAACTCTCAGAGACATAGAAAAACTACACGTTTTAATGGGAATTGTGGTTAAATACTGCTTTTGCTCTACTTGTACAGCATCCTTTTTCTTTTTATATGCATATTTGACAATTGTTAAGGATTTACGACTTTTTGTATCATCGTCTCTATTACTCCCTCTTCTCCAGTTTTTTTTTCTTTTGTTAGTTTGAGTTTAAGAGGTTAACACTACTCTCGGTTACTCATATTGCTCTAATAGATCTTCCTGCAGGTTACCACGTTTCGCAAAGAAAACACACTGTAATAAAAGGAATTCAATTGAAAAAATGCAATAAAGCGAGGGAGGATTTTATTTCTTTTTTTTTCGTTTTTAATATATTTCTAGCCATTGTACGAGTATTGAGTTTAAATAAAAATTTGAAAATTACATACTATAGTTTTCTTTCTTTTTTTCAATTTACAGCTGCTGCTGGCTTAAACTGTCAATATAGAGAGTTCTATAAATGACTTTTGGTAAGAGGTTTTACATTTTTTTTTTTTTTATTGAGTATTATAAAATTGTGTTAAAAGTTGGTGAATTCTGGAGGGTTGTTCTTGCCAATAGTGTCAAGTTGCTATATAAAATTAGAAAATTCTTGAAAATTGGTCAAGGTCAGTTTTGTGCAAACTTTGAAAAATAAAATTAATGAAATTTAAGTGATAATAACAGCAAATTTCGAACCACCAGTACTACTGGTTAAAGATTAATGTTTGACTGTTGGCTAACGGGCACCGCAGTGGTGCAGTGGGTAGAACTCAAAGATCTTCCGACGATAGAAAGTGGTGTTTCTTGAAACATGTAAAGATCAACCCGGGTTCAAATCCCATCTCAGCCAAGAAAAATTATCAATAAATTTTTATAAAAATTCCAAGTTGTAAAATTCCTTCCCTCAGTGAAAATAATTTAATGAAAATTTATGGCCTGTTCGTCGATAACGAATCATGACTTCGTTCGCTTAACTTACATGCATAACAAAAACAATATTTTAAAATTTGTTTTTGTTTTAAATGTAATTTAAGCGAACGAAGTCTTCATTCGCTATCGACAAACAGGCCCTTAATTTGATGAACTCAAGCCTAATTAAAGAATATCAAAAAATTAATGAGTTCTAAGAATTAAAAGTCAGTATTTCACACTTTGCAATTGAGAAAATTAAAAAAAAAAAACAAAAAAATATTTTAAAAATTATATAGAGTGAATCCATGTCAAACCGTTAAGTCGTTCGGCATCATCACCTCCGATTTGAATGAAATACAACACAAATGTTGAATGTTATTGGACTTTAACAAAACATAAATTTTCAGACCCCAGATTCTTTCGGCTTCCGAAATATGACGTCATAAAAGATGAGAAAAATGTGAAAAAACCTCAAAAGTCTCCTTACAAAAGGGGATAGAACTCTTGAACTACGCAAGATAATTTAGTTTTATTGGTATCGTTTTAAAGGTGAAAGTGCACCCTTTAAAATGATATGCATATTGTGTTTTTCTAAGAAAAGGTCAAAGCTCAATTATTGGGGTCTTGAGTTCAAAGCTCCATATCTAGAAAAGTATATTTTTTAAAATTCTTAAAAAAATATATGTTAAGTATTATACCCTCTTCAACATTTGCAGAAAATTTAAAGGTGGAGACTCGATTGATGTTAGAGTTATATACCAGAACGTGATTCTAAGTATGTTTTGTGTTCAAAAATCCCTTGTTGTTGTTGTATTTTAATTATTTTTTTCAGTATATCTGGAGAACGGCAAGAGCCAAAGTTTCCAAATTTTGTACACAAATTTTAGTTATCAATACACACCATCCCACGAAATGTGGTCGGGATTGGAGAAGTGGGCGTGGTACCTCCCGTACAAGAAATATCAAAAATTGTATAAAAACCTGAATCTTTGGACTGTCATATGATCTATGGTTACGCCGTATATATCAAAAGATCGGAAATCTTTAGTAGGAAATATTCTCTGAAAAACTCGGAAAAATCGGTTCAGATACAAAAAATTTTTGATATTTTTTCTACGGGAGGTACCACGCCCACTTCTCCAGTCCCGCCCACATTTTGTGGGATGGTGTGTGTTGATAACTAAAATTTGTGTACTAAATTTGAAAACTTTGGCTCTTGCCGTTCTCCAGATATACTGAAAAAAATAATTAAAATACAACAACAACAAGGGATTTTTGAACACAAAACATACTTAGATTCACGTTTTGGTATATAACTCTGACACCAATCGAGTCTCCACCATTAAATTTTCTGCAAATGTTGAAGAGGGTATAATACTTAACATATATTTTTTTAAGAATTTTAAAAATATACTTTTCTAGATATGGACCTTTGAACTCAAGACCCCAAAAATTTACCTTTGACCTTTTCTTAGAAAAACACAATATGGACATCATTTTAAAGGGTGCACTTTCACCTTTAAAACGATACCAAAAAAGCTAAATTATCTTGCGTAGTTCAAGAGTTCTATCCCCTTTTGTAAGGAGACTTTTGTGTTTTTTTTAAACATTTTTCACATTTTTATGACGTCATATTTCGGATGCCGAAAGAATGTGGGGTCTGAAATTTATGTTTTGTTTAAGTCCAATTACATATAACATTTGTGTTGAATTTCATTCAAATCGGAGGTGCTGATGCCGAAAATGCCATTTTTTCGTGATGGTTTGACGTGTTTTAACTCTATAGCTAACGACCAACCAAAGTCCTGGATTGATTAAAAAAAATAACAAAAAAGCCAGTGGAGCCATGGAGCAGAGGTGTATTCAAATTTAAGTCATGCATACAATAGGCGAATGTACAATAGGATCGGTCTACGGTTCTCAGTATTGCTAAAACTTTAGTTTCTTTAAGTTCTTATGCCGATTAGTACTCCTCCATATTATATTATTCTCTTTCGAAACTGCATTCGTGACCATTGAATGAAACATTTGTTTTGCAGCATTTATTTTGTAAGTCTTTTGTCTTCTTCCTCGTCTTCCTCTCAATAACAAACTCACAAAAACGGTTTGCACACGACACAAAGTACACTTTTCCATTTGTCTTTCCTCTTTCATCGTCAAACATAAATGTTTCGCAGCAAATGTTTTATTATATGGATGAGGAATTATTCCCTGTACATTAAAAAAGTTGTTCCCTACTTATGGAGATTACGTTAGGCAGAAATGACAATCAGTACTCATCTGTCATACTTAGACCATTGTTATCTATTGTTATTAGGGTTTCTAATTTCCCGGGAAACGAAACAAAAAAACCCGGAATCCCGGGATTCTTTGAATAAAACAATGATTTCATTAAATGAGTTCAAGACAAAGTTTTTACTTTTTTAAAAGAATATACAAGAAATCAATGTTAGATTTTCCATCGGCGCAACCCCCTAATATGTGCCAATAGGATAGAAAATGCGATTGATGAAGTTCAATCGAATAACGCTAACATGTGCCTCGTTGAGAATAAATTAAGGAAAAACAGCGATTTTTCACTAAAATTCGTATTTCTTTGCCGTTATTACCGAGACCATTCATTCTAGGAACCTGAGTCGAGGTTTGTTTTATAGGAAATTGTATTCTTATTTATTTTGATATAGATAGTCTTGTTCCTTATACCAATAGTTAAAATGATATTTAGCATTAATTAAGGACAAAGAAATACGAAGAATAAAATTTCCTTTTAAACAAGACTCGACTCAGGTTCCTAGAGTTAATGGTTTCGGTTATAAAGATAAAGAAATACGGATTTAAGTGAAAAATTGCTGTTTTTTCTTAAATTATGCTCAATGAGGCACATGTTAGCGTTATTTGATTGGGCTGAAACTTTCTCAATTGCATTTTCTATCCTATTGGCACATATTAGGGGGTTTCCCGGACGGAAAATCCATTATTGATTTCTGGTAACCACCCTATTAGGGTCGTAACAAGATATGGTAAATTTTGTTTGGGTGCTATCTTTTGGTGCTCCCCTCTTAAATGTGCCAATAGCCTAGAAAATCCGAGTGACAAAGTTTAAGCCCAATCGGATAACGCCAACACGTGCCTAATTAAGCATTAATAAGGGGAAAACAGTGATTTTTCACCAAAATTCGTATTTCTTTGTCCTTAATTAATGCTAAATATCACTTTAACTATTGGTATAAGGAACAAACCTATCGATATCAAAATTAATAAGAATAAAATTTCCTATAAAACAAGACTCGAGTCAGGTTCCTAGAATGAACGGTTTCGGTTATAGAGACAAAGAAATACGAATTTTAGTGAAAAATTGCTGTTTTTCCTTAAACTATGCTCAATGAGGCACGTGTTAGCGTTATTTGATTGGGCTGAAACTTTCTGAATTGCATTTTCTATTCTATTGGCTCATATTAGGGGGTTGCCCTGACGGACAAATTAACAATTATTTCTTGTAACCACCATAATATACACATATACAACAGTTCAAAAAATTTAGTAGTTTTTATTTATAGCAACTTGGTAAAATTAATTTTTTTTTTTAAACAAAAATTTTTTAGTATAATTAAATCCTGGTTGATATGTAAATTGCCCGCTACCGAAAATGTGCTCTCACTTTCTACAGACGTTTTTTTATAGTAAGAAGCGCATCATACAAAGATTATAAATTTGTTGGCCTGTTACCCGTGACTTCATCGACGTTAAATTCTTTTTTTCAGATTTCTTCAGGCTTTTGTATTTTATTTACATTTATTTTTTTTAGAATTTGTAGATGGTTCATCTTGGTTTTGGTGATGGTGTATTGGTACATTTTCATTTTTACTTCAAGAAGCTTTTTAGACATTTCACCCGCAACTAAAAAGACCGTTGATTTATGGGCGTAGGAAAAATAGTTCGATTTGTAGGTAGTTTTTATTAATTTTAATAAGGAATATAATTTTATTGCTGGTTATCAAAAACGATGCTAACAAATTGAAATTTAAAAAAATTTAATTTACAATTCCCGAAAATTCCTGATAAAAATTCCCCGGGATAAATTAAAAAAAAAAAATGGCCCATTCTTTCCCACGTAGAAACTCTAATTGTGATACCACGGAGTTCCACTAAACAGAACCCCCACCGTAGGTGGAACCAACGAAGTTTAAAGTGAGCTCCAGTTCAACGATAGAGATATCATACAATCCGTCAAAGGTGGACGATGCCAATTCGGCCAGTCGCCCACTCGCATTTGCAGGATAGTGACAGAGACAGGAAAACACTTTTTTCGTCCTCTTCCTTATTATCGTCATCGCAGCTGAGGCAGTAATTATAGTGTACGGCTACCAGATACAGTGCGTGCCTACCTGTAAGACCAAGTTCCGTATCAACAGATACCAAAAAGCCGGAGGTTCACACCCCGCGTTTTCGCCTTTATGCACTGCAGGTTTTTTATACCTTAGTTGCGTTCAACGTTTTAAGTAACAGGAATGCTTTTTATGTGACAACAGCACATATAAAAAGAAAACTTTATTTGTCAAAATCAGCTGATTAGTTTAAACGCTGGTTGTGATGCTTACAAAAGTAGAAAGTAAAGACCTCTAGCTAAAGCGATGCGTCCATTTTGGCTATCGATAGTAGCGACATGTTTGGGTTGCCACAATTGACCGGGAATTTTCTATCCAGTGTTCGCAGCCCATCTGTCTTTAGCTACTTTGATATTCTATCGTCGAAGTTCGAGATTGCAGAGGCACCCGAACGCCTTCCAAATCCAGTGGAAACCGTAAGGAAATGCCAAGTTCAGGAAGCTCATCCGCTCTAAACTTCCCCAGTGTATCTTTGTGCCCTGGCAGCAATATGATCCTATTATTAAACGGCTCAGTTATTTATATCCCCGTTTATGTAAATCTGTGCACAAAAACAAACTCCGATTAGCATTAAAGTAGCTGCGGGTTTATGATTGCCCAAGGGTCCCAAATGGGGTATACAATCGAAAATTTGTCTTTATATACCGTGGTGTAGGGTTTTAAATGCTCGGGCTTGACCGACTTTAGCTTCTTATTTGTTTTGTTTTTGCTATTATTGAATAAAAAAATGTTATGAATTCTTACTATGTATGCTCTCTTAATTTTTAGCGAAATTTTGGTACAATTTATGTCAATTTGTCACAGAAATAACTTATTTAAAAATTGAACAACATATTTGCCTTCTTTACCCCTTTAAATTATTTGCTTTCAATTTAAAACCCAAATCATAAAATCTTAATTTATTCGTACGTTTTTTCTTATTAAATCACATCTCTTTTAAAACACATCTGCTCTAAATTAAAAAAGATTTTTCTTACAGCCACCCCTCTACGTGCTTAACCTATAAGACTTATGGTTCAATTTTTCAAATTTATTATAGAACATTTTTAAAAGTGCAATTAAAGCTAATTACAAGTAGTATCTTCATGAATATTTTTACTTTCATTCAGTTTTTGTTTTTTTTTTTTTTTATATATTAACTTTTTCCGCCGCCAGCTCAATGTTGAACTAGGAACCGAGCAGCTAAAAGAAAAGAAGAAAAAAAAAAAACAAAGTCTAAATGAAATCCATTGAGGTTTTAACAAGTTGAACACAATTTTAGCGCATAATTATTGCGCCCATTAATTTTGTGTAGCAAACTTTAAGGCAAAAGAAAGTGAAGGCGGGATAAATAAAAAGAACAAAAAAATTATCTATACAAACGGTTATTAAAATGTTTCAAATTAAAATTGTTTAAATCTCTTGTTAAAAAGTACACAAAAAATGTATAAGAATAAAAAGTTTTCCACTGAGGCAATTAATTTATTGGGTTGATTGTAAAGATATAAATTTTCCCATCCTTCTGATAGAACACCAATCCACTTAAAAATATTGCTTTAAGCAAATGAAGCGAATTTCGAATACCTCGTTTTGTAGTAATTGTTCAAACAGAGCTGAACCCTCAGAAACTTTAGGCAAAAATTCACAAAGCCCATAATTAAATCGTCGGCAGTAACTTTAAATTCTCTCTCAATTTATTGCTTGCATTTTTTATTTTGAGTTGTTCTTCACTTTCTATATGAAATTTAATACAAGGTGAATTAAACTACAAGTGGTGCCGGTACTACAACAATCCAAAAACAACAGAAACAACGTGGGGTTTTTTGCATTGCATTGTTAGTGTTCAAATAAAACAAATTGGTTCGAACTGTCATAATCAGATGGCGTTTCGACACCACCTATACTTGAATTCGCTTTGATTTATTAAAGGAATAGCAGCTCTGTTAAGAGAATAAGTTTTATATTTGAGAGCATACGAAAAACCACTCTTAAAATAAAATAGATTGGATTTTACGAAGGCATTTTGCGCAGATTTTTATGTCAAATTGCCCGGAACACTGTAGTGTTTTCCAGAAGTAATCACAAACGAATTGTAGTCGGAAGGGTCAAGTTGTGGACTTCATGATTGGCCTGAAACGATATTCTAAATAGTTGTTAACTAGTCTTGCAACATATTGCCGAGCATTGCTGTGCAGCTTCATCGTTGTTTTCATTATTCGGCAGTTTTTTGGCCGCTTCTCGCCTCAAACGAAGCAACTGTGTTACATTCTCTCATAATGGATGGGACTCTACTGGTCACTCCAAATAGAGAGCATTACTTTAGGGCCATTGAAACTTAATTTTCGCTTTGATTCAGCTTGCTGGATAAGCTTCACATACGATGTATTTCGCCTCGGCTTGTCGTAATAGATCCATTTTGTGCGCTTAAGCATAATTTCTGAGATGAAAATTTGTCTTTTATTCTGGTTTACATCCTACACAAAATCGACAGGTCTCCAAAGAGCTGTACGATCATTTGTGATCGCGACTGACCAGAGATCATATCTGGTATGACGAAAATCAGTAGCCCGTACTGACTATTGGTTAAGCCCTCCGAAAGTATGCTTCGGGAAATGCTTTTTGTTTTTGCGGGAGATAGTCGTTGTGGAGAGCTTTACTTTTCTGTTGAAAATATGCTTTCGAGGATCACGTGTGCTTGAGATTTAAGCCCAAAGTCGCTGGAAGGGGGAGGATCCTCCCAGGGCTGATTTTTCTTCAGCTGTGGGAGAGTTCAACCTGAGGGACGGATCATAGCTAGGTGTGGTTGCTACTCAACAGATGCTGCTAGCATTTTACCAAAAGGAGCGGAGGTTAGATAGCTCCTTAACAAGGGGCGAGCGTATAATCTTGCCAGATTATGCACTCAAATTCACAATCAAGGGCTGTTGGTTAACGCATGGCTTGATACCCAGTGGATAAGATCTACCATGAGAAAGGGGCATGTGACAGGTGCTTTTGTTAAACTTTTCCACCTCTATATCCTCAGCTCAGTGCAAACGTTTTGGAATTGCTGCTTATGTGACTCCGTATGGTTTTGTTAGTTCTCCTTGAATTTGACAACAATCTTCACGGAGTAATGCCTTAAATTCGTCATCTCTGAACTTTTTTATTCTTTGTCTTTCGTTTCACCTTAATTACCGAATCGCACAAACCATCTCTTTAACTTTGAATTCAGTGGAACTTATTAAGAATATCCTTTGACTTAAAAAAGGGGGTTATTTGGCGAAAAATTTTATATCTTTGAACTTTTTTCCGAATGCCGTATTAAAAGCAGAAAATACGCTATCTGTTGCAAACGTCGCATTTTAAAGTTACACACCCAATAGTTTTGTGTCATCCGGTTTGTAGATTTTTCTTTTACATACAATTTAAAAAACTTTTTTATTTTAATTTTCATGTTACAGAACCTTAGGCCTTTAAAGAGGTAATGAACTTTTTGTATGAATATTTGACAAATTGTCTGTCATACCCTTGTCAAAGCAAAACAAAAAAAAGCGGCTGTAATTTATGTAAAAACGTAAAATATTTAATTTTTTGTATCGTAAATTTTATCTGGTGTTTAGGACACTTTAATGTAGAGCATTTTCGTACATCCTCTTTTCACAATTATAAACAATTTTACAAGTAAATTAAGATTATCCTGACTTATTTAACTTGAATTACTTAATTGAATTGAATTTAAATACAACAAATGTTAGATTTATTTTCTTTAATAAGTTATTTTCGTCTAATTTAATCTTCATTGTGATTTATGGTGAGAGGGATTTCGATAAGTGGGGAATCGCTCTAAAATTTGGTGTTGACTTTAATTTTTGAAAGTTAGTGCAAATATCGATAAATGTGCTTATATGAAATCTATGGTCTATTATGAATCTTACGTTACGTAATTCTGTCATGATTGCGACTCGCATGAGAGTAATTTTCTTCTAATTTTGTATTGATAGAAATATTTGTAAGCAAATCATAAAACTAAGAATAATTATTATTAATACTGTCCACTGTGGACCTCAATTCAAAAACTGTGTTTTTTGGTTTTTTAATTTCTATAATACCAATTTGTACAAAAGTTGATGGCAGTACCAATATTTGTTGAAAGTTTTTGAAAGTAACAATTGAAACCTGAACCGGATTTATTATCTACACTGCATCCGAGAAAATCGTTAACTTCTTTGGTACGTCCACGTATTTAATAAATTCCATAATTTTAATCAGTATTGTGGTTATTTTGTTGAACTATTTATGGTTTTTAATCCAAATTTTAAGTATTTTTATAATCAGGTTTAAGTTCATCAAATTTAATTTTCATTAAAAAAAGGTTAAAATACAATTTGGTTTAAGGATTGATGTTTGACTATTGACGTCAGCAGTCGTCGATGGCTGCGAGTGTAAGACGGCAAATCCATCTGAGGAGATCGAGTGGTTGCGATCGAAACATGTCATGGTAACCTTCCGGCCGGGGTTCGAGCCCCAGCCACGTCAAGAATGAAAAATTATCAATAACAATTTTAACTAATTTTCGTGTTGTAAAATTCCTTTCTTCATAAAAATAATTTGATGAAAATTAAATTTGATGAACTTAAGCCTGATTATAAAAATACTTAAAATTTGGATTAAAATTCCTTAATTTTTTTAAAATTTATTTTAAGTGTTTTGTTTAAATTGCCCTGAGATAAGTGAAATTAGCGAATCGATAAGATTCCTCAAACCAAACAAATCTCCTGGTTTGGATAATGTCTCTCCAGAACTGCTTTCAGCCGACCGAGCAACCAGTGCACGACTTCTGGAACCTTTTATCAGGGCGTATTGGGCCCATGAATCTTTACCTGACGAGCTTTCTGATGGAGTTATTATAAATCTGCCCAAAAATGGTGACTTGACCAACAGGACGAATTGGAGAGGCATAACCTTGTTAAGCATCGTAAATAAGGTGATTGCGCATATTATAAACAAAATACTCTCTATAACAATTTCCCCATCACTCAGAAATGAGCAAGCTGGCTTTCGCTCCGGAAAATCTTGTGTTGACCAAGAAAACAGTCTTAGGATTATAGTTGAGCAATCAGTGGAATGGAGATCACCATTATACCTCATTTTTATAGATTTTGAGAAGGCCTTTGACACTCTGAACCATAACGCTATATGTAAGTCGCTGCTATGCAAAGGTGTTCCCGAAAAACTAATTCGGCTAATAAAAGCCCTGTACAAGAATGCCACTTGTCGTGTGTTGCATGAAAAAAACTGAGCAACAGGATTACGGTGAAAACTGGAGTTAGACAAGTGTGTGTCTTATCACCTCTACTTTTTAACTGCGTCCTCGATGCTGTGATGCAGAAGGCAACAAGCCATCATAAGAGAGATATTATGTGGGGATTACAAGGACGGTTAGAGGACCTAGATTATGCCGATGACATATGTCTACTTAGCCACTCATTCTCAGAGATGCTGAGATCCACCATCAGTGACATCGCAAAATTGGTTGGGCTAAAGATAAATAAACCCAAGACAAAATCGCTAAGTATCAATAGGAACACAGATAGCAATTTCTTCGTATGTGATCAACACATAGAAGATGTTAAGTCCTTCTACTAACTGGGTAGCACAATTGATACAACTGGTGGCTCAGTAGCAGGTATATCCAGTCGCATAAATAAGGCAAGGAGTGCATTTGCCTACCTAGTTAAACCCGGCTTGGAAATCTTCTAATATTTCGAAACAAACCAAAATCAAATTATTTAACTACAACATAAAAGCCACTCTATTATATGGATGCGAGACCTGGAACATGGCCACGTGGCATATTTCTCAACAAATGCCTCCGCAAAATCTTACGGATTTTCTGGCCTGTAACAATATCCAACAACCAACTCTGGATGAAGGCAAACCAGCAGCCTATAAGAAAGGAAATAAGTAAGCGGAAATGGAGTTGGACAGGTCACACCCTCCGTAAACCAGACGATGAAATTGCCAAGAAATAACGTAGCTTCAATTGTTTTGTGTGTACACATCAAATAAAATAAAACCTATTCGGGATTTTATTTACACCAGCAAAGAGAGTATTATATAGTGTTTTTCATACGGGATCCCATACATTTTTCGGGAAAAAAATCCCAAGAAATTTGTGCTGGAATTCTCGGTATTTTTTTATTTTATTATGTCAACTTTACTGCTGACATAATTGTAATTTTGGAATTTTGAGTTTTTGATTGGCTTTAATTAAATTTGTTTTCTCTTTTGTTTGCTTTAAATGACTTTAGTCTAGCTTAACTGCTTGTAATCGTTATAATCTGCTCTTAGGAAAAAAGTCTACAAAAAACACGAAACAAATATTTTTCTTTTTTGACTTCAGACATTTTAGCCAAATGCCAAAGAGTTGGAAATTCATATCCGATAAGAAAGGCAATGTTTAATACTCTGAAATTTCAAAAGAAGAAAAATAAAAATGTACAGAATATTACATTTGTGAAAAAACCCAGATTTATTTTATAAAAACGAAAAGAAGTTGTTCCCACTTGCTTTAAAAAAATTTAATGATTTTGCATGCATAACACTGCATTAAAGATTTGTCGGATTAGATTCTGTAAGAGATGATGACAACGCTTATTCAGTACGAAGAAAATAATTTATTTTTAAAAAGGAATTACAAGTTTTGTAGGAAGTGCTATGAAAACTGAAAGTGTCTAGTGATTAAATGTATAATGTTCCTTTGACTATAAAAGCAAACATCCGTAGAAAAAAATCGTGTTTTCTCATTGAAATCTTCTTGTTAAAAATTAACAGAAAGTCTTTCTAAAGATTCTGTCTATGCTTAGTCTGAACTAAATTCCTATTTTAAAAGAAATATTTTTTAATAATTTGATTAAAAAATTTAACGTTTTTGTTAATACGATCCTCGTATGACGTGCTAAATTCCCAGTTTTTCATATTTGATAAATACACTGAAATTTATTGTTGAGGGAAAGCAAGCCTCTATGCGCATTTCGCCGGTTGCTTACACCAGCTCATCAGGAAACCTTTTCCAAAGATTTTAGAAAAGCCAAAAATATTAAACAAATAAAACCTTAAGCGAATAAGAGTTATAAACACTCTAAGTCTTACCTGTAACAATATCAAAGCTTAAACAAAACACCAACAATAAACAGTGAGTTTATCTTTTCTTACATCCCCCTACAATTGGTTGGGTTCTTTCCGACTCGAATTGTAGTTGTAAGTGGGTTTAAAGAAAAAAACAAAATTAAAAAACAAACCGCTTCATTCTATTGTCTTCGTAAGAAAACAACGAACTAAACCAATTTGCCAATTCAGTTTTATGCACGGGCACATGCAATTATATTATCAAAGTTATTTTCGGGAATACAAAGTTTATTATTAATACGATCCTCGTATGACGTGCTAAATTCCCAGTTTTTGTTTTATATAAATGCTGTTGACTTTGAATTAATTCTGTGGCAATAAGTGTTTAAGGGCCATTATTATAACTTGGCGTTAACTGTTATCCGACAGTTAACAGACGCTTTTTGACAGATAACACATTATTATCTGTCAATTTAATCTTAACTTTAGCTAACTTCAAGTTGTAATAATGGCCCTAAGTCTATTTGTTTTGTTTAATAAGAGAACAATTTACCACTTTAAAGGTGGCTTTCGGAAATTTACTCCGAATTAAATATAATCATCAGTTCTCTGCAATTATATTTTTTTTAGTTTTTATTCCTAAACACTTCTAAAGTCACCGCTCCGAAATTTTTAATATTCCAAATTTTATTGCACATTAAAACAAGTAAGAAAGTATAGTCGGTAAAGCCCGACCATATGATACCCTACACCACAGTATTAAAAAACTTATCATGCTTATATGTCCATATAAATATGGATTTATCTATGTTTATAAACTTCATGAAAATCGGTTTGAAAGTTTGTGAGAGGCAGAAATTGCCCCCTACCTCCCCTTGTGGTCCTATTTTTAAAAAACTGCATCCCTTTTGGGTCCATAAAGATATGGTTCTATCTTTGTTTTAAATTTCATTAAAATCAGTTTGATAGTTTCTGAGAGGAAAAAATTTCCCCCTATCTTCCCTCGTGGTGCTACGACTTGGCCCATTTTCAATAGGCTTGGTCCTTGTGCCAATAAGAACCTTTGGCCCAAATGATCAAATTATTTCCAAAATTGTGACCTGTACTTTGCGCACAAGGTTACATGGACAGCCAGCCAGCCAGCCTGCCAGCCGGACGGACATCGTTAGTTCGACTCAGAAAGTGATTCTGAGTCGATTTTAAGGCGTTACACACATATCAGCACAAATGCATAATAGTGGAGAGGGTATCATTAATTGAAAAATGGCCCCAAAGTAAAATTTGTGCTTATATTTGGGGTCATTTTTTATTTTTATTATTAAAAAACCGCAAAAAAACCCAAAAAGTAAACAAGAGAGTTCCCCAAAATTGCATATTGTTGTGTCTCATGTAAAATTTTGTGGCCATTATTCATTTTCTTTTTGGGATCATATTTCCTGGTGTAATTTTGCGCACCGCCATATTTTTTAGTTGTTCGGCAAAATAAGTCCGTTTGAGTGTTTGTTTAACTATTAGCTCGTTACAAGATTCCGAAAGTGATAGATATAATCTTCTATCTATATGTATGTATGTATGTATGTATGTATGTATGTATGTATGTATGTATGTATGTATGTATGTATGTATGTATGTATGTATGTATGTATGTATGTATGTATGTATGTATGTTTTTTTTTTTTTTTTTTTTTTATACGAGGAAAAAATCATCAAAAGACCCTGGCCAGATGGTAGTGCCAGGAGTGCGAGACTTTAACACGCTAAAACAACCTCGTTTCACCAGCCCAAGAGTCCCTGTGGAACTACCGCAAAGCATTACCTCACAGGGTGGGAAAAGGTAGAAACCTACACTAGACTATTCCGATTTCCCTTCGTATCCTTTCTTCCCTACGAAGTTCAATTAGAACCAATTTCACATAATTACATACATGCTCCCAATTAGCCAAGGACGACAACATTTTATATACAATGTTTGTCGGTCCGACACTACATCCTAATAACACTTCCAAGTTAGCCCTCTCATCATTGAATCGAGGACAAATGAAAAATACATGTTCGGCATCCTCTTCCACATCACCGGTACAGTATGGACAGAACGGATCCCTCTCAATTTTAAAACGATGCAGATACGACTTAAAGCAACCATGTCCACTTAACATTTGCGTTAGATAAAAATTTAAGTCACCATGTTTCCGGTAAAACCAGTCCTCAATGTTGGGGATTAACTTATACGTCCATCTGCCCTTGTCGGATGTTGACCAACGTGCTTGCCATTTAGCAATAGTTATGTTCCTCGACATCCTGCGAATATTCACACTATCTACAGTTTCTGCTGCAGGTGCTATGTTTTTAAAATCTCGAGCTTGCAGGTCGATTGGTATCAGACCAGCAATAACAAAAGCTGCTTCGTCTGACACAGTCCGAAACGCACAGCATACTCGTAGGGCAGAAAGCCTATACACTGATGTAATGAGTTTAGCATAAGTTGAATACTTCAAAGAGTCTGACCATATGGGGGAAGCATACAGGATCGTACTTTTGACAACTTCCGATAAGAGTTTTCTCTGTAGATATTTTGGACCCCTTGTATGTATGTATGTATGTATGTATGTATGTATGTATGTATGTATGTATGTATGTATGTATGTATGTATGTATGTATGTATGTATGTATGTATGTATGTATGTATGTATGTATGTATGTATGTATGTATGTATGTATGTATGTATGTATGTATGTATGTATGTATGTATGTATGTATGTATGTATGTATGTATGTATGTATGTATGTATGTATGTATGTATGCATGTATGTATGTATGTATGTATGTATGTATGTATGTATGTATGTATGCATGTATGTATGTATGTATGTATGTATGTATGTAACGTATGGAATCTAAAACGGCTAGGCCGATTTTGATGAAATTTTCAGGGAATCTTCAGAATATTCAGACGGTGGTCTGCGGGCGGAGGGGCGTGGCAAAATCCAATTTTCATATTGCACCACCAATGACATCTATATAATTTGGACAAAACTTATATTTATACGAAAAGAAAATTTTGCCACGCCCACTTTTACGCCCACTTTTTTCGAATTACCTAAAATCAGAAAACGGCTCCATCGATCTGACAAATTTTTCTTTCAAATGTTCGTATTGATCCATTTTAAGTTTTTATCGAAAGAAAAATTTACCACGCCTATTTTTACGCCCACTTTTTCTATTAAGCGTATAACTTGAGTACGGCTTGGCCGATTTGGACGATATTTTCTTTAAAATCATCGCCATGGTCCTACTTAGGTTTTTACGGAAAGAAAATTTTGCCCCGCCCACTTTTTTAGATTTACCTAAAATCAGAAAACGGCTCCATCGATTTGGCTAATTTTTCTTTCAAATGTTCGTATTTTTTTAACGGACTTTAAAAATCAAATGCAAACATTTTTCCTAATTTGGCCAGAACAACGTCTGTCGGGTCAGATAGTGTTTTATAAATATGTAAAATATTTATATATCACTCTCCCATCTCTGTATTATTTATTCTCTTTCAAGTCTCTTGAAGCAGCAGTTTTAAAAGTTTGTTTAAATTGTTCTCGTTTTTTTTTCTTTAAACTTCTATTATTGTTTTTCATTTTTATATCTCTTCTGTTTATTTAATTCTTAACAAAAATAATAACAACAAAATTAAAAAAAAAAAAAAAAAAAAAAACAATAGAAAGTCCAAAACAAGAATAAAATTGAACGGAGTTCATGACGAAGAGATTTGTGCAAATTAATTATGTATGTATTTCTAAAGATTTATGAATTAAAACTTAAAACTTTTTTCTCTTCCTTATTTAAAGAAAGTTACAAAAACATGTCAAGTCACTTAATTAAAATAAATTAATTGGAAAGTTTGAAATTTTAAAAGCAGGCCAAGAAATCCCATTAACGTAGTTCGCTTGAATTGCTAATTTAATAATAATTAAATCAAGCGATTTTGAAATTCATTTAGATACATAGAAATTTCAAAAAGGCTGTAAAATTATTACTGAAACTTTAAATGGTTTTCGTTACATGGATTTGGATTTGGTTTTAATGGCTTTTTATTTTTTTAACTTTGCATTTTATACAAAGTTTTGCGAAAATTTGGAGTTAATAAGAATAATTGAAAAGTTTTTGTTATTCGTACTTAATTCCAAATTTTCATTCTTGATAAAAACACTTCAAATTTATTGTTGATGGGATAAGCTATTCCTATGCGCATTTCACTGGTTGCTTAGGCCAGATCGTCAGGAAACTTCATCCATTAAGATTTTAGAAAAACTATTTGGTTCAATATCTTTAGTTTTTCTAAAGATATTAAAAAAAATTTGTAATTTAAAGCAGTGTTCGAAAATAAATAGAACATTATTTAGCGTTCGGCTCATATACCCAAGAACGATATCTAGTTTTTAGTGATTGTATGGACGAACACAACCCTGAATACCGCTCGTATTTTCTGTTTTTCGTTAAAAACCAGAATAATTGTAGTGATACTGTTTACAGTCTATAGACAAACATTTAATTTAATGTTCTATAGTGTTTTTTTTGTATTGTTAAAGAAATGAACAAACAAAAAATTTTAACAACGATCGCACCACGAACAGCTTGTGTGTGTTTTGTTTGTGTAAAATTATTTTGCTGGCTTTTTTTATTTTTTTTCGTAAGTGTATTTTGTTTTTGTTATAAATTTTTGTTTTTTTTTTACCAGCCAAAAGGGACAAACATTAATGAGCCGAACCGAACACAATGAAGTTTGTGGATTAAAAAAAAACTAACGGAATTAAATGTTCTCATCTCTTGTTGAATTTGATAAAAGCAGTATTATTTCTGTGTTCGAAAGATGACAAACAGGGAAACGTTATTTTTTTTAATGATTTTCTACACAAACACTATTAGCGTTTGTGTTTTCCACAAATCTGCCGAACCGAACATTAAGGAGCGATATTTAGTGTTTATTTTCGAACAGTGACTTAACAAACATTTAATTATAAAACAATTTGAAGTTAAACGTGTTATTTTATAATTTGCAATTTATAGTTATTTTAAACCAACAAATTTAGTAAATCGTCGGCTCATTATTGGTTTGACCTACCGACCATTTTTAAAAAAATTTGAATTAGGTATGGCGTATATATATTTTAAATACGCCCTTTTGAATCCAACCCCTGTTTCACGAAATTTCTTTTGCTCCATGTTAACTAGTTCAAAGTTAGTTAAATATTAATTTGCTCTACAAGCAACTGTTTGGCGAAGGCACCAAGCTCCTCCTTTCACTCTTGCTTCGCTTTGCTGTCTTAAAAAAAAGTAGTTAAAGCAAAATAAAATGTCAACAACTCAATACACAGCAGTAAGTATATGTACGCAGCACAAATAGCTACTTTTTAAAAATAAATTTAGAAAAGTGGCGTATGTGGCACAAAACAATAATTATCACTATCAATGAAATTCTATTAACTTCTAAATTTGTTCATGAACGTTAACGAAAATTAAAATTTTTCTTCAAAACATTTGCCGAAAGCAGTGTTGAAAATACAAAAAAATTATATCGGGTTAATTTTTAGAAAACTTCATGTAAATTTAATTGTCGTTTTTCTTCTAAGACTTTTTGGCATATGCGCTAAACCAATAATGAGCTGACAAAATGTGATTTGTTTTCATGTCTGGCTATACTGGCTGTTTTAATGCCCTTCACTACAGTTGTAAATGTTATATATATGTTCGTTTTAATATAAGTTTGTCATTCCGTTTATAATTTCTATAATAATGATCTTAGACACTATTAAGTATATATATGATGAGTCCTTATGAGTAGATCGGAGTTAACTAAACTATGCCACTCAGTTTCTGAAGACCCCAACTACAATGCGGACGAGGTTGTTTTATATTTTCATAAAATTGTTTATTAAAATTCACCAAAACTAGCTGAGATATGAGCAAAAAACAGCGAAGCGAGCGCCTTTTATTTTAACCCATACATCTCTTCAAAGTCTTATTAAAATCCATGAACTTAATTTTTTACTTTTACCTAATAAAGAAGAATAATAATAGTAAAGATTAACAAAATCGGTGATAAAAGTTAAAGAAAACTAAATTTTTCTTACGAAATAATTGTTTTAGTCAGAGCTCGAAAAAATATACTGTAGTGTATTTTTCTTTCAAATAAAGACTCCAAACTTCCCTTTTCATTTGTGAATACGTACAAAAAAAAGAAAATACGATGCACAACGATTGAGAGCTGATGAACACAAATACTAAGGTAACGTACCGATCTTGTTTTAGCGTACGTGAATTGTTCCTTTGGCTTTCGGGTTTCAATTGTTTTCCGCAAACCCCGCAACATAAATTGTACCACAATGTCATGAATTGTTCACAATCATTTCGGTTGATTATTAGTAACATTTCTCTACGACGTGCTAAATTCCAAATTTTTATTTTGGAGGGAAAGCTAGTTTCCATGCGCTTTTCAATGGTTGCTTAGGCCAAATCATCAGGAAACCTTTTTCTAAAGATTTAAGAAAAGCTTAAAATATTATATAAATAAAACTGTTAAGCGAATAAGAATTATAAACACTCGATGTTTTCTATGAAGAAAAACAAAATGTCTAGTTCAAGTGATGAAAAAGTTGTGGTTATGTATTTGTATCTTCGACAAAAAAAGTGGCGCAAGAGAAAAACTATGTGGATTCATACCTACATTGAGAGGAATATCAAATGAAAGGCAAAAGCACGAGATTTCTGCATGCCGGTTTTGATGAAACAATGCGTTTAAAATTTGTTTCGAAATGGTCGCATCATATTTGGTCTCTCAGAGAAGTGTATGGCATAAACTCAAATAAAACTCAAAAAAAAAAAAAAAACAAGAAGTTTCAGTTTCATCGTCTGCTTATGGACTTATGGCCAATTTTCAGGATTGATATTAAAACACATTTATTTTTAAAATAGTTTTAAATACAAAATTCTCTTTTTCACTAAAAACTTAAGTGAAACCTAAGTCACCGATGTGGTACACTTAATTTCAACTTAAGTTTCCATTGTAATATTTTAGCAAGGTGGCCTCAATATCACAACAATACAACAACAGGCAAAGCATTAACAGTCAGCTGTTTTTTCAGACCACCTTGTAAATAAATGAATGTTTTATATATTTTTTTTTGGTATTTAGTAGTGCTACCATACTTTTATCAAAAAAACCAATCTATTTTAAATACGATTTAAGTTTGTTATGACAATTAACTTAATATTGAGTTAAATACTATCCTGATTTGAAATTGGGCATTAGTGTCTTGTTGGCACATTAGCGCGCAATACTTTGGAAAAGCTTTAAATACTATGGCGAAGGGTATATGAGATTCGGCACAGACGAATAAAATGCTTTTAGTTGTTATTCAATATAGGAAGTTTTCGATAAAATAAAGTTGAAAAAAACTTTACGTTTTTAGTTTATTTTTTTATTATTTTGCTCTGCTTCACTTTCTTCCCTTGCTATAATTTTACTTCACTTAACTTTTCTTGACCCTTTTTGTTTTGATATCTTTCTTTTCTACAAAACACTGACACTTATCAAGCACTAACGCAGAAGCTTTCTCTTATTGTTTTCTATTCTTTTGTTAAAAAACTTTCTGTTTAACTTTTAGTTTGTTATTAAAGCTTGACTGAAATACAGTGCCTTGAAGTACTGTACAGTATTGAAGTAGAATGCATAGAAGGTTTTGTTCAACCTTTACCCAGGGTATTGGTACTGCAGAACCCCCATAAGATCTTCTCTTAAAACTTTTATTTTACAGTAAGTTATTTTATATGTACTTAGAACCCTGTTGCTGTTGCTATCGAAAGTTACCAAGTATTTTGGAAACCACATTCTAGGACCATTCTTTTTGCTCGAAAAATCTTAATATTTTGATTTTGCATGAAATTTGTTTAACGATATTTATCTTGCTCAGTATCATTTCAAGAATTTTGTTTTAAAAAACCAAACAAAAATCTATTTTACTAAGAAAAAATCTTGTATTATTAAAACTTAAACATCCCGGCAAAGTTTTGCTACTTCATCAATAGTCCATAATGTTTAATAATTCCTAAAACAATATAAACGACCAGTTTCAAATGAAATTATTGAATAAAAAAATTCGTGAGGAGATTGAAAAATTCATGGGATCATTTGTTATCCACTCTAGATAAAGGCTCTCCACCATTTTGGAATTTAACCAAAATACTAAGGAAGAAGTCCAGAAGTATTCCCATTCTGAAACAAAACGGTAACCGATACGGTAACCGATACGGTAACTTTTAATTAAAATTAAATTAAATTCTTAACAATCATTATGAACTATTGCCTTAAGTTTTTTTATTTTCCACAAGAATTTAAGGAATCCAAAGTCATTCCAATTAAAAAACCAAAAAACCTCCAGATTGCCCCTCATCGTACCGACCTATAAGCCTGTTGTCCTCAATAAGTAAAATTCTAGAAAAAATTATTAAAATTACATTAGTAGATTTTATGGAAACCAATAACATTATACCGCCCCAACAGTTTGGTTTTCGCAGCGAACACAATACTGCTCATCCACTAATAAGAATAAAAAACCTAGTTAACCCTGCGGCCACACGTTCAAGTTGTTCTTGATAGTCTTTTACAAATACTGCTTGTCAAAATTTACATATATTGAAAGCTGTGACGAAGGCTGCACTCAATTTGTAAGCAATTTACTTCCAAGATGTCAACAACAACAGAGACAAACTTGTAGTCAGCTGTTAAATTGAAAGTAAATTGCCAAACAAATGGAAAGGTGCAATTGAAAGCCATCTCTTGGTCAATTTAAAAAGTGTGAGTGTGTTAGTAAAAAACTGAGAGTGTACTGCAAATTGAAAGGAATTGAAAGGCAAAACTTGATCGTGTGGCCACCAAGGAACGAAAACACAAATCAACAGGCATGGTCTAACTCGATGTCCAAGCTGCCTTCGACTCGGTATGGCATGACGGTCTTGTTTTTAAAATGATCTTTCCCATACAGCTTACAAAGATCATTCCCAGTTTTCTCCATCTTCGAACTTTTAAAGTTCATTTAGGTTCATATTCTTCTGAACGTGTTTCTCTTACAGCAGGTTGTCCGCAAGTTTCTTGTCTGTCTCCTATTCTTTACAACCTATATACAGCCGATTTTCCCCAATTGGACTACTGTGCGTTGTCAATCTTTGCTGATGACACAGCGATTCTCAGCTCCGAAATATTAGCTACAGACGTAATAACTAATCTTCAAAGAGCCTTAACGGAACTACATTCGTATTTTAACAAATGCAAAATTATGCTAATTACTGATAAAACTCAGGCAATATAATTCACTAGAAAACCACAGAGTAGTATTATGTTCGACAACTATTCCATCCAATTGGAACAAACAGTTAAAGATTTAGGTATTATGCTTGATCCTAAGATGAAATTCAAAGACCACATACCGTACATAACAGATAAGGTAAACGTACTAACTCGAATAGTATATCCCTTTACAAATAGGAATTAAAGACTGAACATGAGTAATAAAAAATTAATTTTAAAATCTATTTTCCATGCTATCATTTTCTATGCAGCCCTTGTTTGGCCCACAAGCGCAAACTGTCATTTACAAAAATTGCATATAGCGCAAAACAAGTTACTGAAGTTAATTTATAATCTTCCATGGTTTTTTTTCGACTGAGCGACTTCATTCCCTTGCCGGCATTGAACTAGTTAAAGATAGGATAATAAGACTCACAGAAAATTTTAATATCAGATGCTTGAGCTCTGGTTATGAACATATTTATGAGTTAGCTCATCTTAGTTAGGAGTGTAAGTGTTTAGTTTAAGTTATTTTATTAAAAAACAAAAATAGTCAAATAGGTTTTTGCTTAATTTTTACCTCCAATAAAATTTTCTCTTGTATATATATATGTATATTATATACACATAAATTTATGAAATATTGTTTAATTTATAAATTAAGCAGAAAAAGATAAAAATCTTGAACTCTTTAAACTGTATATAAGTTAAGAGAAATGTAAATTTTATAAAAAAGCGAATAAATTGAAAAATTAAAGCAATTTCTTATCAAGGCTTGTTTAATAACTTTATCTACCATTATTAACGTTTATTTACCACTTTTCTTTGTTAAATTTTCCCTGATTAGTTAAACATTTTTTTAATTAAAACAAATTATATTTTATGAATTTCATTAATTACACTGTGCTTGCCGCAAATTCTAACAGGCTGGGCACCCACTGGCAGTGTTGCCAAAACTTGGTGACCAAAAATAGCTAAATTTACGGAAAAAAATGGCTAAAAATGGGCTAAAAAATGGCTAAAAGCTTTTTAAATAAAAACACATTAAAATTCAATAACAAAAAATAATTAAATTATTTAAAGTTGTTTACGATGAAATTGTGAGTTAAGATTAATTTGTTAAATAAGAATAAACGCAAATTAATATTAAACAAGTTAGAGTGCTATATTCGGCTGTGCCGAATCTTTGATACCCTCCACCGACACTTCGAATGTTTTAGGACTAATATCTGTATGGTGTCTATTTATTATTATAATCTTTGTAAAAACAGACATCTGCATTAAAATTTGTTGCGGTTTAGACCTATATACAATTATTGATCGACAATCAGAATCAATTTTAAAAAGTTTGAGTAGAGTATCAGTTTAAGCTGAACTAAAATGATTTTCAAGGGAACAAATTATATAAAAGCCATGGTAAGCTATGAACCAATCATCCAAAATTCTGCAGAACGATTTCTGGCATTAAAAAACATAAAATACAGCGGTGCAGTTAGTTTAAGCGTTTGCAGTGAATTTCAGAAGGCTGCTAAAATGGAATCTAAGGAAAAATTTATACCGTATATCACAAAATTGCATAACATTTTTTCTGGCCATATGAAGCTAAACTGGAAGAAAGTTTATATGAGGCCTATGGTAAGTTATGTACCGATCTTCACCAAATTTCACAGTGTCATTTCTAGTTCTATAAAACTGTGATGTATCAAATTTTGTTATGATAGCGTTATTTTTACGTTTTTAGGCGTACTAAGCTGTTTTCCGGGAGAAAGGTTTATATGGGGCCTATGGTAAATTATGGACCGATCTTCACGAAATTTCACAGTCTTATTTCTAGTCCTGTAAAACTTTTATGTTCCAAATTTTGTTATGATAGCATTATGTTTTACGGATTAAGGTTTACCAAGCTGTTTTCCGGGAGTAAGGTTTATATGGGGCCTATGGTAAAGGATGGACCGTTCTTCACAAAATTTTAAAGTCTTATTTCTCGTTCAATAAAACTGTGATTTACCAAATTTTGTTATGATAGCATTATTTTTTACGGATTTAGGCGTACTAAACTGTTTTCCGGAAGTAGGTTTTATATGGGGCCTATGGTAAATTATGGACCGATCTTCACGAAACTTAATAGTTTTATTTCTAGTCCTATTTAACTGTGACGTGCCAAAATTTGTTATGATTGCATTGTTAGTTAGGGTTTTAGGCTAACTATACTGTTTTCCGGGAGTAGGGCTTATATGGGGCCTAAGGTAAATCATGGGCGGATCTACAAGAAATTTTACAGCGTGATTTCCAGTTATATAAAACGAACTGTTGCGAAATCTTATATCATTCTGTGCATTTTTCCACCATTTATGTTAGTTTTTGTAACAAAATTATCCATTTTTTTTAGGTGGTGGTTCCACATTTTGATTCATAGCTCAGATCCTATTGAACCGATTTTGCTGGATTTCAATCCCAAACTGCTTAGGATAACTTCAAGCAATTTGACACCAAATTTGTTAATTTCTTTTGAGTTTTTCGAAAGTGAGCGTGTTTTCAACAGACGGACAGACGGACAGACAGACGGACAGACAGACGGACATGGCTAAATCGACTTAAAATTACTCAAGGACCCAGAATATATATACTTTATAGGGTGAATGAATAATAAAAAAGTTTCACACGGAATGACAAACTTAATATACCCTCTTCACAACTAATTGTGGTGGAGGGTATAAAAAATTAATATTAAAGAATTAAACCATCGAAAAATTCGATGTCGTTATTGTTCATCTCATAGGAATCACTCACTCATTAGTTTCAAATAATCATAAGCTTTAAATAACTTAAAGGTAAAGGCTCAGTTAGGCGAACGTTGCTGTACCGTATCTGTACTGTATCCATCAGCTGTTCGCTTTTTGTTATATAAAAACCAATACAAAAGCTTATCGAAATGCAATGTACCGTAGTTGCAACGTACCAATCTGTATAAAATAGAATTTCATGCCGTTGTTACGTGACATTTGTAAGACAGTGATGGGCGGCTTGTATGTTGCATTGAATGCGGGTAATTATGCTCTTTTTTTGGTACTTTTTTCAGTATTGTTATGGAATTGCGATAAAACAACTAACGATACAGCAAATTTCCAAATATAAAAATATACATATGTTTAGATGTTTAAAATAAACAAATGCATATACACATACAATGAAAATGTGAAACATATAAAAGACTTTAAATGGTATCAAAACGTTGTTTTGTGTGTGCACATTTACAATATATGTATGCTAAAAATTTATATATGCTAAAATACAAATTTATTTATTGTAAATTTATAATATAAATATTAAATTACAAACATTTTTTACATACACAAAATACTGTTTTAATACCATTTAAATCACGTGGTACCTTTTCTGCACAACGGTCACCATATTAACATTTTTGATTCCCATCACTGTGTGTTTTGTTTTATGTATACTATTGCTTTTTGTTTATGTGTGGGAAAGCACATGACACGTTTTTAAACGTTCTATAAGTGCACCAACGTGCTTACAGTACGGTGCGGTACAGTACGGGTACAGCAACGTTCGCCTAACTGAGCCTTAAATCATAATCACGACAACATTTACCCAACCTTTCGAGTCCAGATATACAATAAAAAACAAGTAAGAAAGTATAGTCGGTTAAATCCGACTTTATGATACTCTACACCACATTAGAACAGGGACCGTAACAGTTATTCCTTTTTTCATAAAAGTCAGATGAAAACAGTTATTTTTTGATTTTTATTTTTTTGAACAAAAATAACAGTTATTTTCTGATTTTTATTTTTTTGAACAAAAATAACCGTTACAATTTTATTTTTCTTATTTCGATCAAAAATAAAAATCAATTTATAACTGTTATTTTTGTTCAAAGTTTGATCGAAAATATAAAAATCAAAATTTTAAAAATCAATACATTTACATAATCATTAACAAGTGCATAAGAAACAATATGGTATACTTGAATCATTTTTTCGACATTTACTTCTATATGATTTTTATGGTTAAAAATTCCAATATAACTGTTATTTTCGGTCCCTGCATTAGAACCTTTGTACCAAATTTTATCAAATAATCTCTAAATTGCGACCTGACTTTGCGCACATGGTTTACATGGACAGCCAGCCGGACAAACATCGTTAATTTGACTCAGAAAGTGATTCTGAGTTAATCGGTAGACGTTAAGGTGTTACGGACATCAGCACAAACGCATAGTACCCTCTCCACTATTGTGGTGGAAGTACATATAAATATTGTATTGTTATGGTAAAAATATTTACCTAATTGATAAAATCTAATTAACGGTTGCCTAATGTAACCTATTTCTCAAATTACTTTTAACTATGTTTTTTACTTGGCTAAACACCCTCTCTACTTCAGCATTAGACCATGGAAGTGAGAGCAACTTTATAGTCAACTCTGAAATTTCTAAAACAATTTTGTTACCGCCTGCATCCCTTTATTGAAATACTTGCAACCAGAAAGAAACAGCGATGTTTGTGTCGATCCATTTTACAAATTTAATAGTCGAATACTGCTCTCTTATTTTGAAAGATGTTTCAGCGTTATAGTTTATAGCGATTTTCAACATTTGTAAAAGTTGTGATTTAAATTTAAGGCGTTTTAATTTTTCAAAAGTTTATTTTACTTTTATAAATTTTTATAATAAAATAAAAATTATTCTTTTAAAAAAAACGTCAAAAAAATTTTATGGCTAAACAAGTTGAAAAATGGCTTAAAAAAATGGCTAATGGCTAAATTCATTTTTTAATGGCTAAACAGGGTGAAAAATTGCTAAATCTAGCCACTAAATGGCTAAATTGGCAACACTGCCTACTGGTTAATACACTAACACTTAAAAAAATATTGTTTCTGGGTGTGTGAGCCGTACGCTAAAAAAATGTTCTGTATATTTTCGAATTGAATAATGATCCCAAAAATATGAAAAATATCGTTTTATGGGACATTTGTATTGAAATTTTTAATCGCGAAGACGAGTGCAAACTTTGAATTCAGCGCACTCGAATTAGCTTAATTCACAAACCTTAATATATGTATTTGTTTTCCCCTCAACAAACATGTTCCAACGTGATTTATCTTGGGCATTTTTATTCTCCCCAACTTCTGTTCATAGCAGCAGCTTTGACACCGTTAATACCGTTCATAACTTTTTTCAAGAAAGCAACGAGCACTATATATAGTGTTATGTTCTTAGTTATAAAACAGAACAATTGTAGTGGTTCTGTAGACATACATATATAATATTTTATTGTTCTAAAGTGCTTTTTTTTACATTGATATAAGAATAAGCAAACAAAAAAATTAAGCAATCGCCACAGCACGAATAGCATGTGTGTGTATTGTGTATATGTTTTGTTTGTATACAATTTTCTTGCTGGCTTTTTGATTTTTTCGTACATGTATTTTGTCTTTGTGAGCAAATTTTTGGTTTCTTTACTACCCAAAATGGCACTAAGCACAGCTGAAAAGGGACGAATATTAATGTGCTGAAAACAATGAAGTTTGTGGTTAAAACAAAAACAGAACACAATAAAATGTTCTCATTTTTTGTTGAGTTGGATAAGTACAGTATTATTTTTGTGTTCGAAAATCACAATCAGAGGAAGGGTTTTTAACGTTTTACTACACAAACACTATTAGCGCTTGTGTGTTCCACATATCTGCCGAGCCGAACGAGCGGAGCTAAGGAACACTATATAATGCTTATTTTCGTACGCTGATTTAAATCAATTCAATTCAAAGTCAAAACTTAATAAAAATATGCATTAAATTAAAATTATAACTTCTTTAAAATTTTTAATCGCGAATACGAGCGCTAACTTTTAATTCGGCTTACTCGAATTAACTTTACCAGTAGCGTATCCAGCTTGTTACAATTCGTCACTTACGGGCATAATTAACCACGCAAAATGCTTGGCAAACACACACATTGTTTCCGTTTGGTGTTTGCCAATAAACAACACAAATTTTGGATAATTCCAAAGTGTTGAACGTGACAGTCGTACGCATAAAAAATGCAATAACATTTTAAGCAAAAAATATTTTTACGTTCTCTTATCCCTTAAATTATAGCACTAAGAAAGCACTGCTATCTATGCTAAAGTTTATGGAGGGCGCGATTCCTGGTTAAAGATAATGGCAAAAGAAGTAGCGGTTCGAACGTGAAAAACAGAAGTAGTTTTTGTGGTCATGTATAAAAAGGCGTAATTCAGCGAAAGCTGGCACAATTTTTTAGTCAAACTACTTTTAGAATTTTACGTAGCAATGTAACATTAAAATGTCTTCTGTATTTTCTTTTTTTTATGCTAAAATCCGGGTAGATACGTGACATTTCGAACGTGAAATTTTTCCGTAATAATTTAACCGAATAATGATCGAAATAAAATAAAAATTTACCGCTAATCCGAATTACATATTTCTCTTTGAACTCTTCATTAGATTACAGACCAACTAAAAAAAATTTGTTTGGAATAATTTGTATCAAATATCACCTTCTTTAAGGAAGATAAATATTAAAGAAAACATACAATAAAACATTCTCACATAAAAGAAATTACGTTTGCACAACTTTGTAGTCTGATTGTTCATCTAAGTGAACAAATTTATGGGTAAATTTATAAAATTAGTAAAAACTAAATATTTCTCTATAACAATACCGTAAAATAATCAGCTTTTAATAACTTTTAAATTTTCGGTCAGGGGGACCTTTTGACGGAAATGCCCATATACTCCGTACAAACAATAATTTTTTCAATTTTGTTTTGTTTTTAACACACGAAGACGCCGATAGTGCTGCGGCTATTTTGCCGGTTTCTTGCTGTTTTGTGGCAAGCAATACTAAAATTATTTAAGTGCAAAAAGTGTGACGAATATCCAACATGTCTGCCAAATATTGCTTCAAATGTTTGTCCAAACTGCACACACCTCAATTAACAACACAAAATATTTGTATAAACGTAAAATTTTGACATGTTTGCCAGCCATTTGTGTGGTTTTTTAAGCCCTTTACACTGCTTTCAATAGAGTTAAGCATGAAAATTAGTTTGAAAAAATCGGGGAAAAATTATTCCACAAAAAAAAATATAAGAAACTTATATTTACAAGTTGTATTAATTGAAATTGAAATATGATACCAAAAGAAAAAAAAATATCGTCTTATGAAAACCTAGCGCTAACTTCGAAAATTGACTATCACCATTTACTTCAGCGTACTCAAATTAGCTTTGCGGGTAGGGTGGGTGCCCAGTTTGTTTAAAAAAGTATAAAATTCGCCCACAGTGTTATTCATTGTTCCCTGTCTTATTTTTTCCTAAAATATTTTCCTTATTTCACAAGAAACAGGAAATGGAAATTAAAACTCTTAAACTTGATAAACAGTTAACACAAAAGTTATTTTTCATTAAAATTTACTTTTACTTATTTTAAGTTCATAAAACAAAATTAGAAAATGCTAAATTTGTTCAACTTGCAAAATTCTTATTTCCTTTAAAGTTTATATTCCTGCTCCTTTTCCTCGTTTATTATTAAATATGTAATAACCACGTCTACAATAAACTTCACTCTTTTCTTTTTATTTTGAGGCCAAAACGGTTTTGTAATATGAATGAAATGAAATAAAATGAACCTCTTTCGCCACAAGTGTGTTTAATTTGCAATTATAAATATTAAAAATTTTAAGAGTAAAATTAATTTATGGAAAAAATATACTTAATTAAAAAAAAGAATACTTGTTTGGCTTTATATACCAGAAGTCATTAAAAAGCGTATGAGATTATAACCAAATATACTTCATATAGCACTCTTTTTGGTAACAGCTGGTTTTATAAAATAAACTAAAAAAAGTTAATAATAAAAAATGTCTAATTAAAGAAAAGTGAAAAGGCCTTATTTAGCCATGCGGAATCTATGATACGCATCACAAAGGAAATGGCAGTTAAACAAATTTTTGAAATGATTTGTTAACGATTACAAACTTAAATTTTGTGTATCCGACGCCTACTTTGGTTACCTACATATTAGTAATAGAGGCCCAACCCAGCTAGCATTTTCAATCGTGGAAGAGTTTACTGGGAATCTCATTGATCGTTGACAAGCGCATTTTTTAAAGAAGATTCCTCGCACGGGAGAACCTGCGAAACAACATGAGGGCTTTTACGACGTCGTTTTATCTTGATTCCCTTTTAAAGCAACTTCCAAAATCTCTTTGCGTTCATACGATGATTTTTGGTTGCATGTCTTTTTTTTTATTTACAGTATGGCCTTGATTACCCGTCATTCGATTAACCGGCAGCTTCAATAAAATGGAAAACAAACATTTTTTTGCACTGATTTAAATTGCCTCTATTATCCGAAATTATAAACAAATTATCTTTTTTTCGTTAAATTTTGAACAATCAAAAGAAATTTAAATAAACGAAGAAAGCGAATATCTTAACGGTGTGGAAGCATGTTCTGCCAAATTTACTTTTTTCCTAATGTTTACATAATAAAACGTTATATATTTACATAAAATAAGAAACACACCAAAAAAAATAAATAATCAAGAATTCTGCCAATCCCGTCTATTATCGATAATCGAGGTCTCACTGTATTTTCAACCACACACTTCAAAGTAAGAAAAAGAATAAAACGTAAACAGAAAAAGTTAAAAGAGAAATGTAAAAAACGACATGCAAAATACAAAACGAGTCATTTTGTTAACTCCTCTTTCTTTTCTACACCGCTCACCCACAAACCAAAAGAGACGTCGACAAAGCGACGTCGTAAAAGCCCTCATCTAAACTGAGTGTATGTCAAGAATCGTATGAGACTCATGTGGGATTATCTTACAATTCGTGAATTGCTCAGCCGTATAGATGAGCTACCTTAATAAGAGGCGTGAAGCGCATTTTTCATATCAAAGCTTCTCATTTTCATACAATTTATACGAAACAAACCTTCGCGAATTCAACACTACCCTGATGAAAAATCGTATTTGACAGATCTTTATGTCCATTTGTTTTATTGAAATTGAATTGATAGTAGAATTTTAATGTTTAAAAAAAGCTCTTATTTAGGTAGCTCAGTAATGTTTACATGCCTCATACGGAGAGTCGCAAAAGGTTTATTCAATGTTAGTTTGACGAAAGATAACTCTACAGATAATATTGGACTACGTGGTCCATTGTGGCTTAAATGGACTACTTACAACATGGTCCAAAGTACTGTAGTATGGACCATGTTATAAGAAATTAACATGCAGTGCTGCCAACAAATGCATGATGTATACTTTTCTAGAGTTTACAGTATTACACATTGGTAGCCCTGATGGTGTCCATTATTAATTGTTTGTTTAAAAGTGAAAGATTGTGGAAAAATAATAGTTATTAATAGCAATAATAGACTACAGTCCACACCATAAAAGGCGAGAATAAGAAATATGCTTAAACTACCGCTTAATTGTACTCTATGCTATAGTTACATGGCGTACTTTTAAAACTAACCCACATTAGTACTCCATGAAGTAGTTTAGAGAAGTGTTCGAAAATAAACACTAAATATCGTTTCTTAATGTTCGGTTCGGTAGATTTGTGAAAAACACAAACGCTAATAGTGTTTGTGTAGAAAATAATTAAAAAAATAACGTTTCCCTGTTAGTCATCTTTCGAACACAAAAATATTACTGTTTTTTATCAAACTCAACAAAAAATGTGAACATTTAATTCCGTTCGGTTTTTTTTTGAAAATCCACAAACTTCAATGTGTTCGGTTCGGCTCGTTAATGTTCGTCCCTTTTGGCTGGTAAAAAAAACCAAACATTTTTTACAAAAACAAAATACACACACGAAAAAAACATTATAGAACATTAAAATATAATGTTTGTCTACAGTATCACTACAATTGTTCTGTTTTTTTAACATTATATAATGTTCGGTTCTTTCTTGAAAATAGTTACGAACGGTATTAAGGGCTGTGTAGGTCTACACAATCACTAAAAAAATAGATATCGTTCCGGGGTGTGTGAGCCGAACGTTAAATAATGTACTGTTTATTTTCGAACACTGGTTAAGAGACTACTTCGGTGGGTTATATGGTCCCCTTCTAGGACATCGTAATGTTAAATGGATCACCTTTTACCCATATGTTTGGAGTAGTTTTGGAGTACTCCTACTCCTTTATGGAGTACGTTTTACATGCATGTATGGACTAGTCTCGTTATCTGCAGGGAAACAAAGTGTAACATTGTGGTTTTTGTACTCTTGAAATAATCATTGAAATATTGTTTTAGGACTTGCGTGGTAAGCATTTCAAGATTAAAAGACGAGCGTGTCAGAAAATGTATAAAAGAGTAATAAATAAAAAAAATGTATGTAATTTTGTTATAGTTACTGATCAGATAATCTAACGCAATCGTCTAAAAAACAGCTTATGCTTGCTGGGAATGTTCCTTAATGTATGCATATCAGCCCTGTCACATATTTCGATCGAAATGGTCTTATTCCTAAGTTGCAATTCCAAGCGAATTTGTTAAAACCTCTTTAAATTAAATTTTGGTTGGAGTGGCAAAATACGGAATCACTTCAACTTTTGATCGAACTTTTGTGACTAGCCTGTATGTACACACAGCTTAGCCCAAATCGCCCTACGTGAAGAGGGTATAATTCGTTTGTGGTTATGTGTGTAACATGTTAATGCAACGAGAAAATATCAAAATATTCTGATGTATTTGAAACCTCGAAATAAAACCATAAACATGACTACACACTTCGCAACCAACAACGAAAAATGCCTGGTTGCATAACCATGTTGAAAGTTTGTACCTACTTTAACACATTTAAATATTTGTCCCACCTTTTAGTAAACAGATAGACTTAGAATTACTATCTGAATCGATCAAATGATGTCCGCGCGCCTGGCTGGCTGTCCATGTTAAACTTGTGCTCCAAGTACAGTCCGCAATTTCGAAGATGATATGTTGAAATATACATACGCGCAGAAAAAAACATGATTAATGAGTGGTCACTACGACCATTTTTATTCATATTTGCCTAATATGTTTACCATAATAAATTTATTATAGTCCTAATATAACTTGAAAAATATTTTTTGTCCTTAACATTTTTAAATTCACTATAATAATATTCCATGGTGTTTTACACCTAAAAAGTTACTCTGATCTAGATAAGCATATTAAATTATGTGATGTGTTTGCTAATATTATATACATATATATTTTCAACTGCACAACTAAAATCATAATATTTGTTGCACACAAAAGTTATGTTTAATACCATAATTTATGTTTGCTTTAAAACACATTCTCTAAATAAGCAAACATTAATTGTCAAAACAAACAGTGGGTAATTCCATGTCAAAACGACCAAGAGTGCGACACGACTCCTTCCGATTTTAATGAAATTTGGTGAGAAAGTTCCTTTTATCTTATAAGAAACATATGTGAACGAAAAAAAAATTAAAAATTTTTTTTTGTCAAAAGTTATGTCATATTCAAAATGTCATAATTTCTCCGAATAAGCCGAATGTGTTGAGCTTATATGATGAAACAGAACTGGGGCTGAACGATGTTTTTCATACAGTTGGACATAAAATTATGCCAGAGAATGCGGTCGAGAAATAAAATCAATTTTAATGATGAAACAGAACTGGGGCTGAACGATGTTTTTCATACAGTTTGACATAAAATTATGCCAGAGAATGCGGTCGAGAAATAAAATCAATTTTATTTTGAGGACGTTTTTTCTAATGCTCTCACAAAAATACAATTATTATCTTAACAATGCTACCATACTTTTATTCAATTTCATACATTTTGTAAACAAAGAAAAATAAGAACAAAAGAAAATGAAAGAAATGAGAGAGAATTTGAAGTTACTGCCGACGTTTTAATTATGGGCTTTAAAATTTTTGCCTGAAGTTGAAGACTCAGTTCTGTGTCATCATTTATTTTGAGGACGTTTTTTCTGATGCTCTCACATAAATACAATTATTCTCCTTACAATGCTACCATACTTTCATTCAATTTCATACATTTTGTAAACAAAGAAAAATATGAAAATATGAAGTTACTGCCGACGTTCTGTTTCATCATTATGTCTTCAATATCTCGAAAACTACTTGACATACGGAGATTATTACACCATTTTATATTCATATTTGAACAAAATAATGCTCTTTTAAATACTGATTAAAGTCTTCGGAACAACCACTCTCAAAAATGTAGGGCAAGAAATAGGCGTAAGTAGCGGATCTTTTGTCAATTTCGTTGTGTTTCTCTAGCCATATATTGAATAATTCTGAATTTGGCACGAAGTAGTTAGTAACCTGAAAATTTTATTTTTTTTAAACTCGCAAAAAATTCGCAGATGAAATATTTTAAATTTGGAAGGTAATTCATTGTTCTATAGAACTATTATGATATTATGTCTAACATGTGTTATCATTTTAGTAAGTCTATATAAAATTCTAATTCATAATCTATATATAAATCGGCTAAGGCAAAACAGTTAAGAACAACCGATTTGAACAAAATATACACCATTTAAGAGGTATTTACTAGAGTTGTCAATTATTCGCCTTTCAGCTTTGTTCGAATAATTCAAATAATTGTTTTTGTTCGTTCGATCTAACGATTAAATCTGAAAAATTATCAATTAATCGATGAGAATAACGAATAAAAAAAATTACATATTTTAAATAAGATACATTCGTCCGTTAATTTACAACTATGGAAAATCTTTAATTTTCTTCTTTATTTTTTCTCAAATCCACTATGACTTCTTTTTTGATGCGTACAACTTTCATCTAAGCTCCATATCGTTGTATTACTTAAAGGAATCGTAAAATCCTTAATTCTTAAATAATCCGATACAACTTTGGATTTTCGAAAGGCGTTTGCAGACCTTCTATCTTCAGCCAAACTTCTGCGTACAACATCTTCTATAAAACAACCGCTGTCTCTCTGTATGTATTTTTCCATTGGAAGAAGTTCGGCATATTTTGATGTCGTTGGATTATCTTCTACTACATCGTTTTCTACTGTAATATTGTGACACTTATGCTATGTTCACACTTTAAACGCATTTAAGCAACTCGAGCTTGATTAAGCTCTAATCACATCAAAATCGAGATGTTTAACCATATATTGAAGTTATTTGTTAATCACTTCAAATTGACATGATAACAACTTAATCACTTGATTAACCACCAGTGATGCCAACTTTTTGAGAGCAAAAAGCACTTTAAAATTTAAAAATAGTATTCAAAAGCATTATTTCGAACAAAAAAAAGCGTTAAAAAGCACTAAGCCATTTTGACAATTTAATTAAACACAAAACAAGTTGCATTCGGCTGTGCAAAATAATACATACCTCCAAAATTTAAAAAAAAGGCGACGGCTTTGATGGGGGATTTTCATTCAAAGTTTAATGAAAAAAATATATTTACATTCGTATATAAACATTTTTAATGAATTATTATCTTCAATAAAAATATCATCTTGTATCATCATCAGCTGAGTTTGAATTGGCCATAAAACAGTTTTAAAGAAATACAGTGCGAGCTCGATTTTCGTAACACGAAAAAATCTTACCTGTTCTTTGTTTTAATAAAAAACCTTATATTTTATCTTTTAAATAATTCTATATTAAAATCGTGCAGAGTTTAATAAAACAATTGGCGTATGTATTGTCCACTTATTTTAACCTATGTTGGTGCAAATTAGAAAAACGTGTATGTTTGTATTCTCATACTTAGTCAATCTCTTTGCAATAGCACTAGAGGTAGAAGTGTACAACACGCGGTTAATCGGAGACGAGTGTCGTGTGTTTGAAAACTAAAGCGCATGAAAAATTGCAGGTTTCACAATGCTCGTTATAAAAGCATTTTCTGTCAGCTGTTGTTAATATATTAAACACTTTGCTTATATCAAGTAACGGCTCTTTTTTTGTTTTTAAAGCCTTTGCGTTCTTTTTACATTTTTGAAACAGTGTCTACATCTTTAAAAAAAATGTTTACTGAAAAAATATACATAATTTTTATTACGATTGCTTAATATGTTGTCAACGCTTAAAACGTTTTGACGTTTTGTAAAATTTACAAGTTGATATGATGCCTAGCTCTTACCTCGTAATTAACCTATCTTTTATCTCTTTTTTATCATTTGAAATCTTAAAATCTTTGCAGGCCTTTTTAAAATTGTAGCCCAAATAGAAAAGTTTTAAAAAAATCATAGAAAAAAATAAAAATTGTAAAAAGCACTAAAGGCACTTACGAAAAATTGAAAAAGCACCAAGTTAGTGCTTTTCTCTTAGTTTGGCACTAAGGATAACATTTTGGCGTTTTGAGGAATCAAAAAGCACCATAGATAGTGTCAAAAGCACTAAGTTGGCATCGCTGTTAACCACATCGAATCCTCTGAACATACCTCGCGTGTACAACCGACCATGATTTCTTCTTAATGTTTTTATTTGACTTTAAATAATTCGTAAATTTTCACAATTCCATAATTAATATGTTTAAAATGATGTTCTGATCACTTTATTAAAGTATTTTTATCCATTTTAAATAATTTAAAGAAATTTTAATTTTTTCTTTATCATCTGTACGGCTCTGATTAACTTAATCAACATTTCATGAAAATTGTTTAACGTTTGATTTAAAAAGAAAACAGCTGTTACAATTGTTCATCAAAGATATGTTTAATACGAACATAAGATACATTTTCGAAATACAATGAATACTTAACACGGTTTTTGCCTACTAAACATTGAGATTAATTACAACGAGGGCTATAGCAACTATTTTGTTTTTATTTTTTCTACATTTTGGATAAAATCAAATTCTAAGCTTTTATTTCTTATTAGTCTTTTATTTATTTATTTTTTAATAATAAAACATTGTTCGATTAATCGACATAATTTAATCGATTTATTCGTTATTCGAAAATCGCCATTTTAAAATTATTCGAACAAGAGTTCGTTTTTGTTTGATCGATTAATCGAATTATTCTTAATCGAAGTGCACAATTTTAATTAAATCTGTTCAATAATTTCAGAGTTATAAGCGTTTAAAATTGCTACTAACACAAATGCAAAATAAATAAATAAAAATTTTTTCCAATTATCAAATAGTAAAAAATTAGGGTGATCGATTATTCGACATTTTTTAAAAACCGGTTTTCGAATATTTCGACTATATAAATCTTATGTATAAATCAGACCAGGCAAAACAGTTAAGAACGCTTTCTTACTTTGTTTGTCAACCGAACCTGTATGGGGAGAAAAAAGGAGAAATACGGGAAATGAAATCTCTTTTTTTTTACTTTTCTGTGCTTCATGTGATAGTTTTTAAATTTGCTATAATATTGAACTAAGAAACATAATATTATAGGTGTAGGGTCCTTAGTGACTGATAACCTTTAAGATAAAAAAATGCTGGTATTTTTTGTCCTTCATCTGGAACTTTTTGAATTTTCGTTAATATTCGACCTATAAAGATAAAATTATACATTAAAGTGGGTGAATAAGAACATGTAAGGGCAGCTTTTTGGTACTTTTTCGTTCTAAATCTGGTACGTTGATTAATTTTCATTAGTATTAGACATATAAACATAAAATTAAACGTGCAACGTCCTGAGTGGATGACAATATATAAAGAAGACTTTTTGATACTTTTTATACCCTCCACCACAATTAGTTGTGAACAGGGTATATTAAGTTTGTCATTCCGTGTGAAACTTTTTTATTATTCATCTCAGACCCTATAAAGTATATATATTCTGGGTCCTTGAGTAATTTTAAGTCGATTTAGCCATGTCCGTCTGTCTGTCCGTCTGTCCGTCTGTTGAAAACACGCTCACTTTCGAAAATCTCAAAAGAAATAAACAAACTTGGTGTCAAATTGCTTGTTGTTATCCTAAGCAGTTTGGTATTGAAATCCAGCAAAATCGGTTCAGTAGGACCGGAGCCATGAATCAAAATGTGGAAACACCACCTAAAAAAAATTGATAATTTTGTTACAAAAACTAACATAAATGGTGGAAAAATGCACAGAATGATATAAGATTTCGCAACAGTTCGTTTTATTTAGCTGGAAATTACGCTGTAAAATTTCTTGAAGATCCGTCTATGATTTACCCTAGGCCCCATATAAGCCCTACTCCCGGAAAACAGTATATTAAGCCTAAAACCCTAACTAACAATGCTATCATAACAAATTTTGGCACGTCACAGTAACATAGGACTAGAAATGAAACTATTAAGTTTCGTCAAGATCAGTCCATAATTTACCATAGGCCCCATATAAAACCTACTTCCAGATAACAGTTTAGTACGCCTAAATCCGTAAGAAATAATGCTATCATAACAAAATTTGGTACATCAAAATTTTTTAGAACTAAAAATAAGACTGTGAAATTTCGTGAAGATCGGTCCATAATTTACCATAGGCCCCATATAAACCTTACTCCCGGAAAACAGCTTAGTACGCCTAAAAGCGTAAAAAAGAATGCTATCATAACAAAATTTGGCACATCACAATTTTATTGAACGAGAAATAAGACTTTAAAATTTTGTGAAGAACGGTCCATCATTTACCATAGGCCCCATATAAAGCCCACTCTGGTAAAATAATTAAATACGCGGTAAACTTTCTTCCAGTTTAGCTTCATATGGCCAGAAAAAATGTTATGCAATTTTGTGATATACGGCCCATAGTTTTCCTTAGATTCCATTTTAGCAGCCTTCTGAAATTTACTGCAAACGCTTAAACTAATTGCACCGCTGTATTGAAATTTATGTTTTTTAATACCAGAAATCGTTCTGCAGAATTTGGGATGATTGGTTCATAGCTTACCATGGCTTTTATATAATTTGTTCTCTTGAAAATCATTTAAGTTCATCTTAAACTGATATTCTACTCAAACTTTTTAAAATTGATTCTGATTGTCGATCAATAATTTTATATAGGTCTAAACCGCAACAAATTTTAATGCAGATGTCTGTTTTTACAAAGATTATAATAATAAATAGACATCATACAGATATTAGTCCTAAAACATTCGAAGTGTCGGTGGAGGGTATCAAAGATTCGGCACAGCCGAATATAGCACTCTAACTTGTTTGTTTTTCAATTGGTATTTTTTATATTGAAGATAAAATATGGATCGGAGGTTGGTCCCTCGCCAAATCGATCCAATTTGAAGGACAAAATAAGTGCTTGAAACATGTAAATTCATATGAACTATGTTTTCTTCATATTAACATACAAATTTATGGTCGAATTTTGACCATTAGGCGAACACTAGTTCCATTAATTCATTTTAAGGTCACTTTAATTTTAGCAATTTAATCGATTTTATAGATGAGTTTACCAACATTTAGCTATACACAGAAAAAATTATTTTTCCAATTCAAACAAAAAATTTGTTGAATCAAACAATTTTTTGTCTGAAATCGGTCCTATAAACAAATTCGCATATTTAAACAATTTATTTGCATTTTGTTTATTGGAAAAAAACTATTTTTTTCAAACAAATAATTTAACTGAATCAAACAAAAAGTTTACTGAAATTCATATAAATTTCAAACAAATAATTTTACTGAATCAAACAAAAAAGTTTTTACACAATCAACGACGCGCACACAAGCAAGAATTGTAGGAGAATATGAAGACAGAGCAGAGCGGCCGGCTGGCTTTGAGACACATTTTTTGGTTGGAATAATTTTTGAACGAAGTCTTATTTATACACACAATGTTTTTCTTCATCACTCACTGTTGCTGCATCCTTTCCTTTGCTGATGAAGAAGAAATGTAACCAAAAACGGCGGCAGACCGACTCGATAGGTTTTTCGTCAATATTCTATTTTTGTATTTGATGTTTTTAACTAAACAGTTTGAAAAAATAGAATGCGGGATTTTGTTTTTTTTTACCAACTTTGAAAGTAACCAAAAAATTATTTTGTTTCTTAAAATGTTGTTGTTGTTTCTGTTGTTTAAAAAGAGTGAAACGTTTTTTTACCTGCCATTTTTTTACTCAAACCTCGTCATGCTATTTTATCATCTTCTTAAGGTAGAAGTACATAACACGCGTTAGTGCGCGCGCGCTACTTCGTCTTCTGTCAAAAAAGTTAAACTAGTGTATTTTCATAGAACAAGCTACATGCAAAATATTTTGACGCGTTTACACCAGAAAGTTGGTTAACTTTGAACTTTTTAACGCGTTGTGTATTTTTGACAAGTAATCAGCTGACAATAAAGAGAATAATTTAACAAATTTGTGAATCATGAAAGAAAAACTTATTGAAGAGCTTAAAAAACATACAATAATTATATAAAAAGAATAAATTCAATAAAATAACAAAATCTTGGTATACTTTCGAACCTGTTTTTAATGCACAAATAAGTAAACAAATAAAAAACAGCTGACAGGAATGGTTTTTGTAACGCGTGTTGTGTAACTTGCAATTTTTTACGCGCTAAAGTTTTTAAACGCACGATACTCGTCGACGAACTAGCGCGTGTTATGGAACTGGAACTTTTATTGTTCCAGTTGTTGTTCTTTTTAAAGTGTCCAAAAATAGACTGTATGTGTTTTTTGTTGTAGTTCTTATATTTCACATAAAGAAGTGTTGCTTACGATCAAATAAAAAAAATGCAAAAAACGACAACATTTAAAAGCGTTAAATATTTCATACAAAATTATGAAAACTTGAAACCAATAACTCGTATATTATATTTTTGAATGGTTGTAAACATTTGTTGTTGGTTAAATAAAAATCAAACAAAAATATTAATTGAATCAGTAAACAAATTTGTAGAAATTGAAAAAATTTTCAAACAAGCGTTTGTTTGAAAATAATTCGGCAATAATTTTTTCTGTGTAGAATGTAAAAGTACTAACCTTCGGCATTATTTCCCATATTGTTAATTTTTCAAACATATAAATTTTTGTTACGAAAACTTTAATTAGACTCATAAAATTATTACAGTAACTGATTGTGGGTTATTAAATTCGTTTTCCGTACTGTTGAAATTTAATAAAAATATAGTTATTTTACGAATAACTTTATTTTTTAACATTTATTTTTGTTATTCAAAAAACAAACTACCAAAAATGAATGTTTTTCCGTAGTTATTTTGTTATGTAGTTTGATTTTTGTCGATTAAAATAAATTTTGTAAAAGTAAAAACTATTCAATTTTAAGGAATATGCTGTTTAATAAATAAAAAATTTTCAATTTTATGTAAAAATCATTTGTTTTAAATGAAATGTAAATGATCCGTTTTTTAAATAAATTTTAAGTTGTTTAAAATGAATTTTCGTTTGAATTGAACAACGTAATATGTTGAGTGTAGTTACTCCAAAGGAAAGGTTATTGACACAAAAGTAGTCATGTGATTGGATTTTGTGCGGGTAGTGGCTCATTCTCTCTCTTTCTATTACTTTATATTAGGGGGTCGGTCTATCATATTAACTTGGTTCACTCGGGACAATATCTGCGACAGCCATTATTTAAATCGAAATTTAATGCGTCTCTTTAGGTTGTTTCAGTGACCTGTTAGAAAGTGTGAAGAAGATGGCAATTAAAACCCGTCTAGAACATAGAACATAGAAGATATCACAAAATTCACTGAACTTAAAGGTTTTCTGATAACTGGCTTAGAAATCGTAATGACAACACCTGTTAAAGTAACAGAAATTAAATTTTTGGAAAAATTTAAAAGCTATGTTTACTTTGTTATATTTTTTATTATATTTGAGCAAAAAAAAATAAACTTTGCAAAAATTAAAATTTTACTTTTGGCCAAAAAAGGGGACAATTACCTATAGTGGGTTGGTCCGATTGGAATGCAGATTGAGGTGACAATGAAAAAGTTGTAGTCGAAATTAAGTCTTGGATTTGAGGTCTATAGACCAGAGATATAAATGAATCATTAATTTTAACTCATTACGAAATAGCTAACTTTTGAATTAATTCTTTTCACACAAAAAATGAATTGAATGAAATTTGAGTCAATTCATTTGAATCTAGCAAAATGAATTGAAATTCATTTTTAATTCAAATAAATTGGTAAAATCAATTGCAATTCATTTCCGATTCATTTGAAATGATTTTGAAAAAATACTACTGTAAGTAAATGTGAAGAAGCATTACTCCCGTTTTGTTATCCTATTCATTTCATTATATCAGGTGATATCCAAAATGAGTGTAATGTCATTTTGGATATCACCTAGTACAAGATAATCGTCGAAAGGCATAGAAAATAATAAGAATAGGAATTACAATGATGTACGTAATTAGCAGGTAACGGCAGAATGTGACCTGAATTAGTAGGGAGCTGCCAAAATCCTATCAGCATGAGCATTAACTCATTTGAATTAATTCAAAGTCAATTCATTTCAAATGATTTAGAAATGAATTGCAATTCATTTGACTTAAAAATTAATTGCAATTCATTTTGCTAAATTCAAATGAATTGACTTAAATTCATTTTTTGTGTGAAAAGAATTAATTCAAAATTTAGCTAATTCGTAATGAATTAAAACCAAAAATGAATGATTCATTTACAACTGGTATACGTAAGAATATTTGAAATTTAAATAGGCATAAATCAAAGCAGTACAATAAAAAAAACTTTGAGCTCAAATATTTAATTTAGCTATTCGATTCGAACCTTCTGTCATCAATCTACTCCTAAACAAATATTAACTACTAGAACTTATAACTTTTGATTTGGAAACCTTGAACTTTAATTTCTTCAAAATTATTTCTTTTATACTTTTTATTCCTGCCGAGAATGAAAAAATATTTGTTAGATAATAAATCAATGTATTTGTTTTCAAATTAAAATCAGTCACCGAAAAAATTAGTGTCTTAAATACGAGTAGACGAAATTTTTCGTTTATTACACACTTCGTACAATGTACGAAATGTATCGCTTCATTATTGCAACATAGTCATATCTCAAAAAATCAAAAATTTCATATTTACTTTTTTTTTTTTTTTGAACTGGGAATAAAGCACGAATAACAAAATCTTTTGAAATTAAAATTTTGTATTCCCAAAAATTGAAATTACTTTTTGATAATAAACAGGCGAGTGCACGGCCTAAAAAAACGCTTAATTGACAACATCTTTTGTAAGTTGTTGTTGTTTTTTATTTTGTTTTTCTTAAACCTACTTACAACTACAATTAATGTTGAGAGAATTTCAACTAATTGTAGTTGGGAATGTAAGATGAGATGAACCCACTGTTTATTGTTGATGTGTTTTGTTTAAACTTTGATATTGTTACAAGTAGAACTGTTGCTATAAGTCTTATACGTTTAACAGTTTTATTTGGTTTAATATCTTTAGTTTTTCTAAAATCTTTATGGATGAAGTTTCCTGATGATCTGGCCTAAGAAACCAGTGAAAAGCGCATAGGAATTATCGCTGGGAAACTATCGATAGACTATCGATATTATCGATAGTCTGAAAATATCGAAAATATCGATAGGGAAAATATAAATATCGATATTTTTATTATTTAAAATACAGATATGAAGACATCTAACAGCAGCTACCCACACAGCTTTTTGCACCAAATTTTTACTTTTATTAATTCGCGCTGAATTACAGCAATTAAAATCAAACAATAATGGCAAGTGGTGTGGACTGCTAAGTGCTTTTTAGTGCTAATTAAAGGCCTTTAAGTCGAAATTTGTACATGTTTATATAGGGACTGAAATGTCAAATATTTTTGTTATTTTGTAAAAAAAAAATGCAAATCCAGATGCAATTGCAAGCATAGGACAAAACAATGAACGACTATTAGAGGATAAATCCGCTAGATTGATTACTTTTTTGAACTTAGAATTTAGAAAATTTTTTAAAGTTGCAATGGAATATCTTATTGTCCCTGTTACTTCGGTTTCTTCAGAAAGGTACTTATACATTTTTAAAAAAACTGCCATCTCAAATAACGTGCGTATATACATACGTCTCATACATTCAATAAAGTGATGGAAAAAACGGACTGTAGCCTTATAAAAAAATAATTAAAGTTTTCCTGCACAAGTAAACATTCAGTCGATAGCAATATCGATATATCGATAGTGAAATCGGAACTATCGACAAATATCGAAAGTAGAAAATATCGATAGTATCCCAGCACTAATAGGAATAGCTTATCCCATCAACAATAAATTTCAAGTGTTTTTGTCAAGAATAAAAACTGAGAATTAAGCACGAATAACAAAATCTTTTGAAATTAAAATTTTGTATTCCCAAAAATTGAAATTACTTTTTGATAATAAACAGGCGAGTGCACGGCCTAAAAAAACGCTTAATTGACAACATCTTTTGTAAGTTGTTGTTGTTTTTATTTTGTTTTTCTTAACCTACTTACAACTACAATTAATGTTGAGAGAATTTCAACTAATTGTAGTGGGGAATGTAAGATGAGATGAACCCACTGTTTATTGTTGATGTGTTTTGTTTAAACTTTGATATTATTACAAGTAGAACTGTTGCTATAAGTCTTATACGTTTAACAGTTTTATTTGGTTTAATATCTTTAGTTTTTCTAAAATCTTTATGGATGAAGTTTCCTGACGATCTGGCCTAAACAACCAGTGAAATGCGCATAGGAATAGCTTATCCCATCAACAATAAATTTCAAGTGTTTTTATCAATAATAAAAACTGGGAATTAAGTACGAATAACAAAATCTTTTGAAATTTACTTTTTATGTAAAAAAAAATCAGTGTTATATCTCAAACTTAACCAAAGCTTAAGCAAAATACATATATTTTTCTCTTAATGTGTATAAAAAGGTACATTTTGCCAAGATGATTTTTTTTTGAGATATGACTATCTTGCAATAAACGACCGGTATAAACGATATATTAAAGAAAGCTATAAAGCAACCTTTTACAATTTTTCTTCTTCTGTTGTACTTAACTCCATGTAGAGCATAGGGCCTATACATAATTTATCCAGGATATTCTATTATTTACATGTCCTTTTACTTCATTCCAACTTTTTCCGCTAGCTTTGTTTTCCCTGTTTTCTTTCACAAGTGTTCATTGAATTGATAGAAATAGAAATGTTAAAAAGAGCAAACCATGAAAAATTGTAAAAAACATTTTTTTTTAGTTTTTCTTTTGTTATGATTTTGTTTATTTTATTAAATGTTGTCAACTTTTTGTTTATTAGAAACATAAAAACAAATCAAACGAAAAGCGGTAAATCGCTGAATTTTCCCATAAACCGCTGACTCAGCAACACTCTTAATATTTCAAGCTTGAAATGTCATTGTGTATGACGTTTGGCTACCAAATTTTCAATATTTAGCACAAGCAACGATTTATAAAGAAGCCCTTAGCTAACAGTTTTGTTAGCTTGGCCGTCAGCATCATGTGTTTTGACGCCGTTGGACTTCTTAAAAATGGGGATGCTTAAAAGAAATTGTGCACGTCAAAGGGCCAAGAACAGCTCAAGAACTAAAGGATGAGATAATTCGGCACATTAACGACATTGAACCTCAATTGTGTCTCAGAGTCATTGAAAATATGGACCATCGGAAAAGGGTTTGCCACCTTTTTTCAATGTCTCTAAGATTTAATTGAGGTTCAATGTCTTTAATGTGCCGAATTATCTCATCCTTTAGCTTTAGCTTTCTCGACACAACAGAGCTAATGTTTCGTTGGCTGTGTGGTAAGTGGAACCATCCTGTTGGAACCGCATATCGTTCAGGTCCATATCCTTAATTTCTGGCCACAAGATGTCTGCAATCATCTCGCGGTAGCGAACACCATTCACGGTAACTACTTGGCCAACTACATTTTCGAAGAAATACGGCCCGATAACGGCGCCAGCCCATAAATCACGCCAAACAGTCACTCTTTGTGTTGTCTCATTTCCTATAGACCCGGTTTGCTGAAATTCGCCCACCATTCTCCCGATTGTGAACGAAGTTCACGAAATGCATTTTGATTAGAACGCTAACTTACGTAAAAGGCTTCAACAATCTTAGCGCGCTGCTCAATTTCGTTTACCTTTCCATGGTTGAATTTGTCAAACACTGAAGCAAATAAATGTAAAGTTAAGTTGGGCAAAAAAGTTGGCGTTAAGGTGTGACTCACAATTTGGGTGTTCAATTAATCGGGTTTTATTTTTGTTTGATTTATCGATATTTGGCATTTTTAACTTATTCGACTAACGAATAACATTTTAAAATTAATCGATTAATCGAATAATTCTAAATCCAGAAATTTTATAAATTACGAGATTTTTTTCGATAAGTTTAGATAAAATTAGTACTTGAGTAAATAAATATTTTTTTTTTTAATAAAACTTGTCAATTTAGCTCCAAATTGTTGGTTCTTTTTCGGGCACTCAGACTTTAAAAGAGTCATTATAACTTTGGATTTTTTCACTGACATTCCATCCCCTGTTATGCTTCTGAAAATAATTTACTCTAGAGAATCGATCGAAGTATCTTGTTTAAAATATTTATTCATTGTACCACTTGTAGCCCCTTTGATTTTGTTGGTGGAGCATCTTCTTCAAGAACTATGTTTTAGTCACTGTGCAAATGGTAAATAAGTGAAGATGTTGAAGAACATTTACGTCAATACATTTTTGGACACCTGTTGCATTTAGCATTATTTAATTTACCTTTCGTACAATATGTGTAAACCAAAGTCATTCTAAAGAGAGAAACGCATGAACTATTTTGTTAAAAAATACGGGCGTGTTCTAGAAATCGAAATGACGGCGATTTAAAATTGAGCAAATTTTTAAAATTATCCTAAAATGAAAGATCATAAAAATTGTAACGTGACGTTACAAACTAACCCTAAATTTAATTACAATATACCTTTTTCTTTCCTAACATCGTAAATTATAAGTAACCAACACCGTGAATACCCTTACTATTTTCCTTACCACTGTGAATACCCTTACTGTTTACTAAAATAACCTTTTATCCCTCATAATTCTCATTTAGTTTATTTTATTTTTGTATAAATAGATTAAGTTTGTACAAAACAAACAGAGTAGAAACTGGTGCTAACCCCAGGGTTTACTCTTAGTAGCTTGCATTATCTAACCGTAGTTAGTCGTATTGAGCCGACCGCCAGCGCCTCCGAATTTCGTTGGTAGCCGACTTGATCCGAACACATATTTATTGTATTTTGCCCGAACACCAGCGCTCCCGCATTTCGTTGGTATTCGTAACCGTAGTTAGTAGTATTGTGCCAACCGCCAGCGCCTCCGAATTTCGTTAGTAGCCGACTTGATCCGAGCCCGTATTTATTGTATTTTGCCCGAACACCAGCGCCTCCGCATTTCGTTGGTATTCGTAACCGTAGTTAATCAGCCGAACCCCTCGGTAAATTAACACCTAACATCGAGAACCACTTACCCGTCTCTTTACCAGATCGTCGCAGTCCAGCACCACATCCGCCCGCCCGTTCCAGCACTCCCGCAACCTCTACAATCCAGCCCACCACCCGCCACGCGCCTCAGCATTCGTTCCCAACAGAAAACCGTCATAGATTTAAGTATTTTACGTAGATTAAGGTTTCGCAAATAAAGCTTTGTACAAATTATTGTTAACGAACATACACGAAAACACCCCGTGTTTAATTTCAAAGGAAGCAGACCTTCGAATTGACCCTGGACAGACTGAGTAATACCTCAGCTGGGAAAATAAACTGCGTTACAAAATATTCCATTTTATCTACTTTATTCTTTAAGTATCTATTATTTTTGCAAGAACCACAAAAAACTACGGTCTTTCGATTTCAATCTTACTTCATTTTCAAAATCTTTAATATAAATCTTTGAGTTAACATATGTACCAACTTTTGTCGTTTTTTCTTTTGTGAAATGAATTATTAAATTTTGTTGAAAAAATGTAATAAAAATACATGTAGTATCCCTGCTAGCAATTTGAAGATCACATTTTCAAAAATCGTCGGCATGAGTCTCTTTTGAGTACTTTTGTAGACTAAAAACTGTTTAAAAATCGACACAAAAATGAATCGCGCTTATGATTGGAAAGTGTTTGATTTAAAATTCAATAACAAATACTATTAAAAAAGAGTTGAAAATGTCTCTAAACTAATAACAAAACGAAGCATATATGACTCTTCAATAAGAGTCGCGGGTAGGGTACCATTTTCTCCCGTCAAAAGTATCATTTATGATCAGAAAATGAGCGCATATTCTGGTATTTTAATCGCGCTGCAGAGTCAAGAAAGCCTCGAATATGATTTAAAATTTCAAAAAATTCTAGCTGGGAACACTGCAAGCATTTTATGAAAAAATTGAACATATTCGAGTCATTTATGACTCTTCTGCGCGATTAAAATAGGCATATATGAGTTAATTTTCTGATCATAAATGATTGTTGTCTCGGGGGAAAATGGACCCGACTTCTTAAGGAATCTTTTATTACCCGCTTTTCTGATCAGTTACGACTCATTTATGACTTGCATTTAGAAGCAAAAAATAATAACAATGCTTATCGTTGTTCATTACAAGAATATGAATGAAAATTCGTATGATTAAAAACATTTTTCTCAACTTTTGAAATTTGACTTAAGATGTTTTGTCAAAATGCCATAGATCGATTACTAAAAACTGTAAAAATTAAAAATTTTGGATTTTTTTTTTTTCAATAAATGGTTGTTTGGATTTAAATTAAAAAAATTATCAAAAAATTTGCCTTTTCAAACAATGTGTTAATTGATTTAATTTAATATAGCTAATGTTTTGACAATTCCCAACAACAATTCTTTAAGTTTAAATTCTGCAAATCACTTTTACTCAAATCAAGTGATTTCAAGTCATATATGCCTATTAAAATCACACATGTGATATTATAGTGTCCCGTTTTTGTGTGTTTTGGCGTGATCTTCAATTGCCGAAAGCTCAACGAGCAAACACAAAAACGCTATGACTTTCAGAACACCACAAAATCACGCGTGTGATATCAAAAACACGTGATTTGAAATCACATGATTTTCGGAACGAAAACTCAATTAAGACTTTTTGCTATTTAATTAATATTTTAACTCAAAATTAATTTCAATACAACTAAAATGTTAATTAGATCAGTATTAACTTTTTAATTTTCTTTCAACAATTAAAATAATAATAAAATTTAAATATTTATCAAACATTTAATTGATTGATAAAAAAATGTTGGGAACTTTGTTTTGGTCCTCAGGTTCCTTTGTATTTTCGTCACGTTGGACCTAGAAACATTAAATTAAACACGCATGTTCCTGACAGAAAAAGAATCTGTAAGAGGAAGCTTTTTGTTACTTTTTCGTTCTACAACTGGTACTTTTTTAATTTTCTTTTATATAAAACCTAGAAACCTAGAAATTAAATATGCAATGTCCTATGTGGACTACAATTTATAAATGGGAACTTTTTGTTCTTCAGTTGGTACTTTTTTTTAATTTCCGTTGGTATTGGACCTAGAAAAATAAAAGTTTACCCTTAAATGCCTGATTTTCCAAATATAATTAAAAAAAAAAATATCAATGTGTTTAGTTTATTCAGCAAATAAAGGAAAAAATTAAAAAAAAAAAATAAAATTTATTTTTACACATTTAATTGCAAAAATAAAGCATGTTTCAATTTTGATACTATAAATATTTTTTTAGTTTTATATTATTTAAAAATGAATGATTGCAAGTGCACAATTCGCTTAAAAGTCCGGTATCAAATTTGAAACTTCAGGCATTTAAAGATTGATCATGCAAGTTTGTAATTAAATGAGAATCTGTTAGAGTGATATTTTTGGTACTTTTTTGCTCTTTAAATGGTGCTTTTTTCATTTTTACTAATATTGAACCTAGAAAGTGATTACGGAATTACAACAGGAGACTTTTAAGTACTTTTTTGTTTTTCAGTTGGTCTTTTCTGAGTTTTTATATATAACAGTCAACTCGCGATAACGTGAACTAATTTTTACCATATCGTTTCACTTTTTCGAGTTTGTTCACGTTATCGAATGCCAAAATTTAAAAAAAATTACACCCTATTTTCAAATAATTAGATAAACAAGTATTTTAAAAAACATATTTTATTTATTTTTAATAACAAAAAATATATGTATACGCAATAATTCAGTTGACTTTGCATATGATACATAGAAAATTAATTTCTTATGAATACCATAAAAAAAAATAAACATAAAATTAACAAAAACGAATAGAAACATTTTTTTGTTTAAGGAATGTTTATAAGGGATAAAAAATTTCTCAGGAAAAAACCGGTCATCTTTTTTTGAAAGTTGTTTTTTTTATCATCTTTAACAAAGCTTTTTCGTTCTCCAATGATGAAAAGTATGGGCTACCTGCTGCTTCCATTACAAGCTGATTTACACATAAAGAGAGTTCCTCCATTTTTGATCTTAACTTTTCTTTGAACGGGTCAACAAGTTGTGGCTGATCAAAAAGCTTTTCTCCGGAAATTTTGAGAAGACGAACAATAAACCACTGCTTAATTTTTTAAAGACAGCTATCGCTGGCACGAAAACCACAATAACTCTCTTTAATTTGTTGGTGAATTTCTAAAGCAATTGCTTTTAGCATCAGTCCGCTGGCCGGTTATTTTTATTTCGCATGCTAAGAAACCATTTGTAAAGAATTTTTTCCATTTTCGGAAGCTGAGAACAACGTAATGTTTGATGCTTTCCGGTACCATAAACAGTTTTCTTCACACGATTTGTTATTCCCCATTTTTTCTTCTTAATGCACAGAAAAAATTATTGCCGAATTATTTTCAAACAAACGCTTGTTTGAACATTTTTTTAATTTCTACAAATTTTTTTACTGATTCAATTAAAATTTTTGTTTGATTTTTATTTAACCAACAAAAATAATGACAACCATTCAAAAATATAATACACGCGTTATTGGTTTATAGTTTTCATAATTTTGTATGAAATATTCAACGCTTTTTAATGTTGTCGTCTTTTTGCATTTTTTTTTATTTGATCGTAAGCAACACTTCCTAATGTGAAATATAAGAACTACAACAAAAAACACATACAGTCTATTTTTGGACACTTTAAAAAAGTACAACAGTAAGAAAGAAAGAGGTTTGAAGTAAAAAAAAAAAAACAAAAAAATAGCAGGTAAAAAAACGTTTCACTCTTTTTAAACAACAGAAACAACAACAACATTATAAGAAACAAAACAAATTTTTGGTTGGTTTCAAAGTTGGTTAAAAAAAAAACCAAAATCCCGTATTCAATTTTTTCAAACTGTTTGCTTAAATACATCAAATACAAAAATATAATGATGACGAAAAACATATTGAGTCGGTCTGTCGCCGTTTTTGGGTTACATTTCTTCTTCAAAGGAAAGGATACAGCAACAGTGAGTGATGACGAAAAACATTGTGTGTATAAAAAAAAGACTTCATTCAAAAATTATTCCAACAAAAAAATGTGTCTCAAAGCCAGCCGGCCGCTCTGCTCTCTCTGCCATCATCTTCTAATACAGTGCCAGCTTGTGTGCGCATCATTGCTTGTGCAAAAACCTTTTTTTTTGATTTTGAAATTTAGTATATGAATTTCAGTAAACTTTTTGTTTGATTCAGTTAAATTATTTGTTTGAAAAAAAATCAGTGTTTTTTTCAATAAACAAAATGCAAATAAATGTTTGAATATGCGAATTTGTTTATAGGACCGATTTCAGACAAAAAATTGTTTGATACTACAAATTTTTTGTTTGAATTGGAAAAATAATTTTTTCTGTGTGGAACAAACTGTTGATTAAGCAACACCTTATTTTCTAGCCAAGCCACTGCCATTATAACGTTTTTGCAATAATTCAAGAATATTTACTTTATCTTTCAAAGATAACACTTTCGGTTTTTTTAATGACATTTTTCACTTTCACAAATAACACGAATAACGTAGCGATGTTAAAAACAGCTACCCAACAGACCAAAACAGAGAAAAATGTAAATGAGTTGTAGAACAAGGTTATCATAAGAGATTTTCTACAACATGACAACAAATATGATTACACTCATAAAATTATTACAGTAACTGATTGTAGGTTATTAAATTCGTTTTCGGTACTGTTAAAATTGAATAAAAATATAGTTATTTTACGAATAAATTTATTTTTCAACATTTATGTTTGTTATTAAAAAAACAAACTACCAAAAAATAATGTTTTCCGTATTTTTTTTGTTAATTTGTTTGATTTTTATCGGTTAAAATATATTTTTTAAAAGTAAAAACTATTCAATTTTAACGAATATGATGTTCAATAAATAAAAAACTTAGAAATTACTGAAAAAATCATTTGTTTTAAATGAAATGTAAATGATCCGTTTTTTAAATGAATTTTAATTTGTTTCAAATGAATTTTCGTTTGAATTTAACTACATAATATTTTGAGTGTACAAATTACTTATTCTCGCTATAGTTTTGTAAGTGTTTTTGAGAATTATGTCCCGTTATATGACTCGTGCCTTAATTTTGTATTATTAGTTAAAGTTTTCAGTCTTTGTGTTTGGTTCGAAGAGTGAAGTGTTTTAAATTGTCTTAAACACTGCACAATAAAAAAGTGATTAAACTTTATATAAGTAAAAAACTTTTTGTAAATATGCCGTATAAATTTAAACAGAATGCTCGTAAAGTATGTAAGCAATCTTATTAAAGTTTAGAAAAGTATTTTTCTGTAAGCTTTTTCTAATATTAGACTTCTTAGCTTACATTATATTATATGCAAGTAATATTATCGCAAGGGATCAGTTTTCATTATTAAATAAATGTTTATAAGCCTTTTATAATAGTAATCACAACACTTTTCTAAGCTTAGGGCTTATGCTAGTAAACTTGCTACAAGTTATTTCTAAATCTTTTTGGTTTGTTGGGTAACATGTGAGCGAATACATACATGGATACAATAAAGAAAAAAGAACGCTGTGACATAAACCAATAAGTGAACTCAATTCGGGGATTTCCCAATTGAAAAAAAAAAACATTTAAAAAGGTAAACAAAAAAAGAAAGAAATGTGTTCACGTTTTAGAGCTTCCAGATTTTGTTCACGTTTTAGAATAGTCTGTGTAAAAATAAATTTGTTCACGTTTCTGAAACGTTCACCCTTTTGAGTGTTCACGTTTTCGCGAGTTCACTGTATTGGACTTTCAGAACATTCACGGACTTTAGTAAGACGAAAAAAAAACAAATGCTCGAAACAAGAAAATTCATTTATACTAATATAAATGTTTTCTTGGTATTTAAATGATTATATGTGACCCGGTCTATGAAAAGGTGGCTTATGACCAAAAAATTATTTTTCACTTTTTTTGGTTCGGATAGTTTTTGAGACGCTCTTTAACATGGTGAAAATCAGAAAGTCCTAACTTGCTTAGAAGTGTACTGATGATGTAGAGAAAGAAGAGCACAAATGAAAGAAAAACAGAATTTTATTGAAAATCGAGAATGAAGATAATACATGGAATTGAAAATGAAAAAAAGTTATTTTGCACAAAAAAATATTTATTTAGCAATATTGAGCAGTTTTCTTCGTCGCCATCATTGTTGAAACCTGTAGTTGGTCGTTCTTTTGAACCTTCTTCTGAAGAAGAGGCCTTACGTTTTCCTGACCTTTTTATTGGAGTTGAATTCGCAGGTTTCTTCAGTTTTTTTATTTTTGGATCGTGATTTGACGATGGAGCCACAGACTTTTTCAGTTTAGGTTTTGAGGATGAAGCATTGGGTTCCTTCGATGCCACTTTTGTGGCTGCTAAAGCATCTTCAGATTTTTTTGATGGCATTTTTTTCGATGGCAATGGACCCAAAATATCAGCATTCATGGGATCTTAAACCAGGCTTCTGAGATTCTGATAAATGTACCACTGACGCTGCAGAGATAAACCAAGTGGTTGGATAATTTCGAGCATGTTGTCATCAACTGGGATTAATGACAGTTGAAATGATTCAACATCCTCGCTGTCCGCAAATTACAGAGTTTCTCCATTATAAAATGGCGGAATTGTGTAATACCAACAAGTGGCTTGTAGAATGTTTTAAAATAGCTGTCCCATTTATACCAAATGACATTTTTCAACGATACAGCTGTAGTATGGCCACCTGGTGACGATTCTACAACGCACTGCAGTAAATCTTCATACGTATCAATATTTATAACAGCATACTTGGCCTTGAAAATACCGAAGAAGCGATACGGGGCGAACTTGGTATGCCCTGTCAAAAGGAAATTCTATAAAATCGTTGTGTTGAATCCTCGAACCTACCGCCATTGCAGACATGATAACATAACATTATTTTTGTTCTGCCCAACGCAGTTAGCACAGAAAAGTACAATTCTTTAGACATTTTTGCAATACGTTTCGAAGTGATAATAACTTTCTTTTTTGAGTGTAGTTTATAACGGAAAAGACTAATGGTGTTTTCTTTTCTACAAAAAAATGTGACATTTTATTTAAAAAAATGCAATTTGGTGTCTGTTTCTTAAAAATTTAACTTCCGAAAAGGGTGAGTTTTTTAGAATAAAGCAAGCCATCCTTTACGGGGGCAAAATTTTTAAGAAACATACACCAATTTGCATTTTTTTTTAAATAAAATGTCACATTTTTTGTAGAAAAGAAAACACCATAACAGAAACAGAACGAAGGAGAACAACTACCGAGAAACTGACGAAATGCATTGTTTATCTTTAACAGCTGATTTTTCGAAATGTTGTTTTTGAGTCATACGCCACCTTTTCATAGACCGGTTCACATATAACTATGGTCGAATTTCGAAACACTAGTTTATATTATTTTCAACGAAAGTTTTTTCAAAATTAAAAAACTTTCTCTCGAACGAATTCGTTAGTTTGATAACTTTTTTTTTGTATTTGTAGGAAATTTTTGTCAAAAATACACAGAAGAAAAAGAGCTTCGAAATTTTTCTTCTATAAATTGCCGTATAAATACTTTTTAGTGTAGTGTAGTAGAGACTTGAAATTCGCACACATGTGCAACAGAAATTTTAAATATGTATGTGTGTTTGTATGCGTGTATGACTTTTTTGCTTGTATTTTGTTTATGTCTGTTGAATTGTAGCAGGTGCTTTATCTAAGATTTATTTATGGAAATTTTTCTGTAAATATTTATTGTATTTAGTTATTTTTATTAATGTACCGAACATGATGTTGTTTGCATTTTGCATTAAAGCAATATTACATGAGACTTTTGTTAAGACTCACACATATTTTATTGTAATTTTTTATTTCTTTTTTCTTGTTTGTTGTTATAAAATAACAAATTCTATGAAAGAATTTTAATATAAAAAGGAAATATTAATTTTAATGGTGAACGGAAAAAGCTGCCAAGTGCTCTGTAGGTATATTTTTAAAGATTAAGCGAGAAAAATGTTGAAAAATCGAAAAAGGAATTAAGTACTGTCATAGTTGGATTAAAAAGTCCTTAACAAGTCTTAATAAAGTTGACATGTTTTTGTAATATTTAACTTTTTCTCATCATAATCTTATGAAGGATTTATTTATTACTTTTTTACAGCTTCCACTGTTTAAACTAGTGAAAAATGAGGGTATACTACGTCTGCTATGTCGTGTGAAACTTGCTCAATATTTATGAAAGTGCCAATAGAGTATATACATTCTAGATCCTTGAGTAATTCTAAGGCGATGTCCGTCTGTCTGTCTGTCTGTTAAAATCGCGCTTAATGCCGAATGGAAAAAACAATTCTATTGTAAAATTGTTTCTAGTTCTTCAAAGTATTTTGCAATTGAAATCCAGTGCAATTGGCTTGGCAGAAAAAGAATTATCGACCCAAATGTGGAACAATCTAAAAAAATCCACATGTACACAGCAAAAATTATTGCCGAATTATTTTCAAACAAACGCTTGTTTGAATTTTTTTTTGATTTCTACAAATTTTTTTACTGATTCAATCAATATTTTTGTTTTATTTTTATTTAACCAACAAAAATGTGGACAACTCTTCAAAAATTTAATAAGCGCGCTATTGGTTTGAAGTTTTCATAATTTTGTATGAAATATTTAACGCTCTTTAATGTTGTCGTCTTTTTGCATTTTTTATTGATTGTAAGCAACACTTCTTTATGTGAAATATAAGAACTACAACAAAAAACACATGCAGTCTACTTTTGGACGCTTTAAAAAAGTACAGCAATAAGAAAAATGATAAAATAGCGTGACGAGGTTTGTAGTAAAAAAAACAACAAAAACAATAGCAGGTAAAAAAACGTTTCATTTTTTTTAAACAACAGAAAAAACACATTATAAGAAACAAAATAAATTTTTGGTTGGTTTCAAAGTTGGGAAAAAAAAACAAAATCCCGTATTCAATTTTTTCAATAGTTTGTTTAAATACATCAAATACAAAAATAGAATGATGGCGGAAAACATATCGAGTCGGTCTGCCGCCGTTTTTGGTTACATTTCTTCTTCATTAGCAAAGGAAAGGATAAAGCAACAGTGAATGATGAAGAAAAACACTGTGAGTATAAATATGACTTCGTTCAAAAATTATTCCAACAAAAAAATGTGTCTCAAAGCCAGCCGGCCGCTCTGCTCTGCTTCATCTTCGCCAACAGTGCTTGCTTGTGTGCGCGTCATTGCTTGTGCCAAAACTTTTTTGTTTGATTCAGCAAAATTATTTGTTTGAAATTTATATGAATTTCAGTAAACTTTTTGTTTGATTCTGTAAAATTATTTGTTTGAAAAAATCGGCGTTTTTTCAATAAACAAAATGCAAACAAATTGTTTGAATATGCGAATTTGTTTGTAGGACCGATTTTAGACAAAAAATTGTTTGATTCTACAAATTTTTTGTTTGAATTGGAAAAATAATTTTTTCTGTGTATTTCTATTTTGTTCACACAGTAGCTAGTATTTAGAGCCAAAAGTAAAGACTTACCCCTTTATGCAAAAAGAGTTAAAGTTCGCATTTGTTACTTTGCTGGGTTTAATGTGTTGGTTAACTAAAGTGAACTTTTACCTTTTTTTGCATAAAGGGGTAATTGTTTACTTTTGATTCTAAACACTAACTACTGTGTAAACAAAATAGACACACATTGCAAAATCACAATTGTTCTTGATTTATTCATACGCTCAAATTTACATTCACTCTTTGCCTGCAAAACAAAGTTCAACGTTGGTAATTTTTACATCGTTTCGTACACATTTGATTTTTACATGGCTTCGTTTTTATTGAAAGTGCTTTGTTTGTATTTTTGTTGCGCACGCAATGTAACACAACTGTGTAAATTCAAAAGGAACACATTCTTATACTTTTGCATTCAAGTAGTCATTGTCAACTTGATGAGACGCTTTGTTAACATTAACAACAATTTCAAAAGATTTTGTTATTCGTGCTTAATTCCCAGTTTTTATTCTTGATAAAAACACTTGAAATTTATTGTTGATGGGATAAGCTATTCCTATGCATTTCACTGGTTGCTTAGGCCAGATCATCAGGAAACTTCATCCATAAAGATTTTAGAAAAACTAAAGATATTAAACCAAATAAAACTGTTAAACGTATAAGACTTATAGCAACAGTTCTACTTGTAACAATATCAAAGCTTTAACAACAATAAACCACTCGATGAGACGCTTTGTTAAAATTAACAACAATAACAAGAATACATTGTACATACAGAACTACTGTACTTTTTAAGATGATAAAAAAAGTATTCTGTTTCTATGGAAATTGTTTGTACCTTCATCAGTATGTGCGTTTAGTTTCATTTCATTTTTTTTTCTTTTTCTACAAAGTAACTGCTGAATGTCTTCATGAGTAATAATTGCTTGATTTCTGGCTTTTTTGTTTGTATTTTTTTTTTTCTTTACCAAAACAATCATTCGCACCGATCACACAAACATCTTTATTAAAAAACGAAGCTAACGATTGTATAAATAACAAAGCACGATGTGCATTATTTCAATGACTGCAAACCAGCAGCGAATGTTTGCGGTTGCGCAAGTTTGATTGAATGACCGCAAGCGAGTGTATTTGTTGCTGTTCATTTAATGCGATTTTTTTTGCAATTGCACAAAGCCGTTCTCTGGTCCACATTTGGGTCGATAACTCTCTTTCTGCCAAACAAATTGCACTGGATTGTAATTGCAAGCTGATTTGAAGATCTAGAAACAATTTGACAATAGAATTGCTCTTTTTTTTTCTTTCGGCACTTAGCGCGATTTTAATAGACAGTGAAATTTGGTTTATTTTATATTAAAAAAAAACTAGAAATAAAGCAACCCAATTTCGTGAAGATCTTCTTTAACATATACCCTATATAAATACTGCTCTCGGAAAAAACTTTTGTAAGCCTTAATCCAAAAGTCTGGGTTTTCTTACAGAAATTCTAAGTTAATTGGTCAGAGGGGATTGGAGAAGGCGTTTTCTGAATTTATTAGTGAAAGGGGAGAGAAGAAGACATTTTCTCTTTCCCTCTCACCAATAAACTCAGACTTTCTGAAAGGAAACTTTCATAGAACACTTAAGGCCCAAACGTAATGTGCTTAAGTTGGCTTAAGAAAATGTGCGAAAACATGTAAATTATATGAGGCAAACCATATTGAAATAAATTATTTTTTTTGCTAAGTTTAATGAAACTGTCATTTGCTTAAGTTTGTGTTCATACGGCTCCAGTCTTACTGACAAGATTGCTATTTTATAGGCGAGAGGGACGAGGGGAAAAGAAATGAGAACACAGATGCATGTACTGTCTTTACGTTTTGCTTTCTTAAGGCTCAGTTAGGCGAACGTTGCTGTACCGTATCTGTACTGTATCCATCAGCTGTTCGCTTTTTGTTATATGAAAACCAATACAAAAGCTTACCGAAATGCAATGTACCGTAGTTGCAACGTACCAATCTGTATAAAATAGAATTTCATGCCGTTGTTACGTGACATTTGTAAGACAGTGATGGGCGGCTTGTATGTAACATTGAATGCGGGTAATTTTGCTCTTTTTTTTGGTACTTTTTTCAGTATTGCTATGGAATTGCGATAAAACAACTTACGACACAACATATTTCCAAAAATACAAATATACATATGTTTAGATGTTTAAAATAAACAAATGCATATACACATACAATGGAAATGTGAAACATATAAAAGACTTTATATGGTATCAAAACATTGTTTTGTGTGTGCACATTTACAATATATGTATGCTAAAAATTTATATATGCTAAAATACAAATTTATTTATTGTAAATTTATAATATAAATATTAAATTATAAAAATTTTTTACATACACAAAATACTGTTTTAATACCATTTAAATCACGTGGTACCTTTTCTGCACAACGGTCACCATATTAACATTTTTGATTCCCATCACTGTGTGTATTGTTTTATGTATACTATTGCTTTTTGTTTATGTGTGGGAAAACACATGACACGTTTTTAAACGTTCTATAAGTGCACCAACGTGCTTACAGTACGGTGCGGTACAGTACGGGTACAGCAACGTTCGCCTAACTGAGCCTTTATTCGTTGTTTAATTTTGTTTTTGTTTTCAATATCAAATAAAACAAAATAAAAACCATGTCGTCAACATGACATGAATCATTTGAATGCCAAACCATGTTCAAAGATAAAGGAAGAATCTTGTCAATAAGACATGAGCCGTATGAACTCAGACAAAGCAAGGTGCGAAATTGATCGCACATTCCGTTGTTTTCTTATTTTGTTTTTGTTTTCTTAAGTACATTTGAGAGACTTCTTGTTAATTTGTGACAGTAGGTTAAGCGAGGCTATGCATATTATGGCTGAGCCTTTAGTTTCATAAGACAAAATTTCGTGAAGATCGGTTCACAACTTTCCGTAAGTCTCATATAGAGCCCACTCTCGGAAAACACTTAAATACTTCTTAAACTGTGACGAATAATGATGTTGGGAGAAAATTTAGCCGAATATAGTTTTGTGAGACTAAACATGACACTTAAAGAATTTCGTGATGATCAGTTCAAAATTAATCATAGGCCCTAAATAAAACCTCATTTATAAGAAGCCTGAAAGACTAACAAATATGTACTTTACTTTATTGAAATACTCTCCAATTTTCTTTTTTATACTACAAATCGCTCTACCGAATCTTGTGGTGATTAATTCATGATTATGAAATAAATAATGATAAATTCAAATAAGGTCAAACTAAGTTTTATATGACTACAAATAAAAAAAAAACTTGGTAAAGATCGGCCCATAATTTAGCATACGTCTCACATAAAGCTTGTACATTAAGTAGACTTTAATACGCTTAAAACCGGATTGAATTATAATAACGTTAGGTTGTATTTTATAAAGATTGGAGTGTAGTTTATCATAGATACCAAATATAGAAAGCCCACTCCTGAAAACTTTTATTCTCTGCGGAGGTTATCAAAGATTCGGCACAGCTGAATAAAGAGTTGTTATTTGTTTCCATTAAATTGTTTTTTCCCCTTTTAATTTCCATGAAAATAAAATCCATTTGTTTTACTTTATTTTATAAAGAATTGCTTAAAGTGTTTTTTTGTTTTGGTAACAAGCATAAATTATCATAATTCTATTATTACCCCTCATGCTATGCTATGATTTGTTGTGTGTTGCCTATATCTAGGCTGTTTATAAGTTTGTAAGTATGTATGCCTAAGCAAAATGTTTGCGCTAAAGTCTAGTTAATTTTTAATTTATTCCATTTATTATTGAACTTTATATCCTAAATTACCAAAATTTACATATGGCAATTCTGATTTATGATGTCTAAAGAAACAATATGCTGTTGAATAAAAGCAATTTCTGTTTGCGGGTATTTTTTAGCACATTAATATCATTTTGTTTTTTAATTTTTACGTCGATTTCTCCTGATATGGGAAATAAGGTTATTGCCTAGTCCCACGAATTATAACTTACGCAATACTTGTTCAAAGTATTTTATGAGCACGTGTAATTTGTTACGAAGATGTTTTTAAATGATAAAGTATTGCTTAAGGCGATAAAGAAAGTGTTGCAAGATTTTATTTGCAGTTTTTAGATATAATATAATTTAACACATAAAATCCAGAAAAATGCATGAAATCTTTATTTGAATCGATAGTACGGTCCATATAATTTAATGTTTGAAGATTATTTCATGTAAATGTTGACCGTGACTGCGCCTCAAATGGTCCATCCGCATAGTCCAATTTCGGCATACTCTTTCCAACATTTCGGCCGGTATCTCATGAATAAATGCTTCAATGTTGTCTTCCAATGCGTCAATTGAAGCGGGCATCTGTGTATAGACATGAGCCTTAACATAGCCCCACAAAAAATAGTCTAAAGGCGTTAAATCGCACGATCTTAGCGGCCAATTGACCGGTCCCGAATGCGAAATAAAATGTTCACTGAACTCGCCTCTCAATAAGTCCATTGTTAAGCATGATGTGTGGCATGTGGCACCGTCAAGTCAAGCTCTTACATTTTGGGCAAAAAAAGTTGGATATCATCTCACGGTAGTGCTCACCATTCACAGTTAAGCTACGATTCGCATTATCTTTGAAGAAGTACGGTCCAATGATGCCACCAGCCCATAAACCGCACCAAACTGTTGAACACAATATTTCGATAAAAAAGTGGATCTTCGGCCAACATTCCAAGAACCCATTCACCAAAAATTCTTCGTTGCGGTAGGTCGTTCGGCTTCAATTCTTGCACCAGCTGTATTTTGAGTAACAGCGGCCCAATTGCTGCGAACGGCGACGAATCGATAATTGATGGTCATCATTAACACTGGCCGATACGGCTGCGATATTTTCTTCACTTCGCACTCTACGTGAGCGTGTTGGTGGTTTAATGTCCAACAATGTAAATTTGGTGCGAAATTTAGTCACAATAGCCCGAATAGCCGCTTCAGTGGGTCGATTAAACTAACCATAAAATGGAAGAAGCGCGCGATGAACTTTCTTAACAGAGCACGCATTTTGATAATAAAATTCAATAATTTGCAAGCGTTGTTTGTTTGTAAGACGATTCATGGTTAAATTATAGACCAAACTGAAGATGTTTGACAGTGAAACAAAACACGAAACGTGCGTCAGCTGTTTAAACCAGTGTTGCCAAAACGATAATAGCTAAAAAAATCACCCACTATAAGAGAATAAAAATAAATAGTTTTTTTCCAGTTCGAAAAATCTATTTATTTTTATTAATAAAAAAAAGTCAAAGGAATAAAATTTAATTTAATATTTAAGAGAATTTTTAAATCAGCATTAAGAAAAATGTCCACTTAATATGGGTAACAATGATGTGGTTATATGTAAAGTCTTTATAATAAAATTTTGGATAATGAGCTTTAAACTTTATTTATTCACAAATCACAAATACAGTTATTAATTATGTTTAAACTTAATTAAACGTTCAACAGTAACCTATACATTAAGCCGGTTGTAGTAAAACAGATCAGAGTCTCTGGCGGAAATCAAACCCGCAACCATCGCACTGATAGAGAGTTGACGTACTTGCCGTACACTAGCTTTTACCACGAAATGTTAAGAATGTCTGCCCTTATTTAAATCGTAGCATCACGCATGGGCTTTTCCTTCCTTAATCTGAAAAATTCGGTTTTCAGGTATTCCTATACTATTTAATGCAAACCTTATATAATCACGCTTATTGCTGTCAAACGTCTTCTTGAAATCTTTAAAAAGTTCCACACACTGCTCAAAAATGTTATGCAGAGTATTAATGTGATCTGCAGCCGAATATCCAATGCGAAAGCCTACTTGACATCCTTATGCGATTGTGGACTAATCATGATATTATTCTTGCTATAGTGGCATAATACATTTGTCTATCTCTCCAGTTGCTTCAATTCTTTACGTCTACCCTCTTTGCGATCTTCCAATTTTTTATAGAAAGATTAATTTTCTTAAGTTTAAATAATAAAAAGCCTTAAGAATTCAGAAAATTTTACACATTTCTAAAATATCATAATACAATCCATATATGTATATTTTCCTTTTAAATTTTTTCCAAGTCCAAGGCGAATTCATCCCAGGTAAACTCGGTACTACAACAAATACAACTCGTACAAAAACCACAAGCAATTTGTTTTTGTAAAATCATTGTACAATGTGAAAAACAAAAATAAAACAAAACAGAAACAAAGAGAATAAACAAAATTTTGACATCCAACAGTGATTATAGCTAATATCAGCAGGGCTTTTAAGGCCACCTGTAATAAATTCGCCTTGATTAAGTCTAATTATAATTTCGTAAAATTTTTATAAAATTGTAAATGATGTTAACAGTAATTTTATTAATTTTGAATACAAATTTTTACAATATCATATTCAAGGCTCGTGAATACAATGAAACCTTATCAAAAAGGATTCCATGAACAATCGGTCTGCTTCATCTGCACTTTTTTTAAATATGAAAAAAGCAAAACTTCTTGCAAATAATGTTTTGTTAGCACATATTTTGAAATTATTGCATTATACAAAACACGATTATATCTTGTTTACTACAGTGTTGTATTATTTTGACACAACGTTAAAGTATTTTACAGTGTTGTATCCATTTTTAAAATAAGACCACCTTGTATGAATTCGCCTTGATCATATTCAACATATTTTATTTTTTCGAATTCATTCTATGAGCTTAGTTTCAGTTATGTATTTTATAAAGCTTTTTTGTAATAGTCCTATTCCTTCAATTTTTAGGAAAGACTTTATACACTACCAGACTATTATATTGTATCTTATTGTTACATTTTACCTTGGCTATCCTTTGGAAAGCAATGAAGTATATTGTTTGTACAGAAAAATTTACAATTATTAGATACCAGCAGAATGTAATGTAATGCATGTTGCTTTCATTGTGAATCTTGCTTTAATGTTATACATAAAAAAGTCAAAAAAAAAAAAAAAAAAAAAAAAAAAAAATTACTAGTAAAATATTTTAAGGATAAATACTTTCATGACAATTACCTTGACATTTCTGAGCTATGGCTTTTGCAATCTTAGGATTAAACCTATGTTACGTAAGAGTATCTGTTATATTATCCCTACAGGATACTCGTCTTCGTTCTCTTTATAGCACTGCGCTTGGTTGTGTCTGGAACATAGGCTTAGGTATTCTAGAGTCTTCTATCCTCATTACATACCCATGCCATGTCAGTTGGCTCCACGAAAAGCCCCCAATGAAATAACGCCCAGGAAATAGCCCCCAATGAAATAATCCCCAAAAAATAGCAAATAACACCCAAAAGCAGTGAATGAAATAACATCGAAATTAATGAAATAAACCCCAAACGAAAACGAAACAACCCCCAATATTTTGATGTTATTTCATATGAAATAACACCCAATGATGAAAATGAAATAACCCCCAATGAAATTAACCCCATCAGCAACAAAAATGAAATTATGCCCAAAATTCATAAAAGAGTCAGTTTCACCAAGGATTTCATGAAGTCAATATGGACCAACAGCAAAGTCGAAAAATTATTGAAATGAATCGTGTGGAGGCCCGCAGGTGTCTTCTTAATAATAAGGATATATTCGGTTCAAAAATATTGCTGTTGTTATTTTACCCGCCCGTAGATCCTTGTAGCCCTGCTCTATTTTTGCAGTTCGGAAGACAATTTGCCTTCTACGTTTGACCTTTACACGGGGGGGAGGTGCTTTTTAACCATGGGAGGTAAGGCCTTAATGTCTTTATTGCTCAATTGAATGTGAGATAAAGCCGTTATGGTCTTATCGCCCAATCATTGAGAGGTAAGGTCATATTTAAAATTTTGCGAAATGAGAGATATAGCCATATTTTTTTTCACAAATGAGTGACAAAGCCATACTTTTCCAGAATAGTGTTACGCATGGTGTCAACATTCTGTAAAAGGGAAAATCCTTAGTTATCATTGAAAAACATTTTTTTATTCTTGTGACGCACGCAGGAAAACTTCATTCAGCGAAGCCACCTGCCGCGTCCTACTGGAGGTAAAAATTCCTAAGCACGCCGCAGGCCTTCACGCAGAAAAACTTTAGTATGCGAAGCCAGATTTCAATACTTAACTTTAGTGTTAAAAATGAAATAACCTCCGAATTAAAAATGAAATAACACCCAAATTAAACACGCTATGAAACAAGCCCCGAATTTTAAAAATTTGTTGGGTGTTATTTCATTGGAGATTATTTCATAATTTGAAAACCCCAAATGAAGAATGAAATAATTCCCAAAAAAAAATGAAAAACGGCCCAAAAATTGGGAGTTTTTTCATATGAAATAACACCCAAAAATTTATGAAAAAAAAAATTGGGGAATATTTCATTTCTCGTTTGGGCGTTATTTTATTGGGGGGCTTTTCGTGGAGCCTGTCAGTTTACTTCTTTCTATTTGCTTATCGAGTGCAAATTTTTTCTAAAGGTATCATTTCTCATTCTAGCCGTAGTTAAGAGGGGGGGGGGGGGGGGGGTATTTATTGAATTGTACACCAATAGTTTAGTTTTCTCTGATACTTCTGGTTGACGTATGAAATAAGAGTCTTGTGGTTGCGGATATTCTAGCATTTAGATCCTTATCTGATTTACAGTCTTCGCTTGTTATTAAAAACGATGAACTTACAGAGGTTCCGTTTCAATACGTATTTTATGAAGTAAGTCTTAGATCTCTTTTGTTCAATTTCGACACAATAAATTTTAAGTTTATGTTGCAGATATTCTGCCGAATCTGCCAGAAGGGCAATGTCATCTTCGTATGCCAGCATTAACGTATGGACCCATATTTACTTATGATGCCTTGATTATATCATGCATGGGTATAATAAACTGACATGGACTTAAGATATCGCCTTGTCTAATACCTTGTCATGTGCTAAACTCTGCTGATGTTGTATTTCCTGGTCTTAAATAATTAAGAAAATAAAAAATTCGTCGGATAAAAGTGTAACGAATATAACGTTTTTAAGGTGGTTTCCCAATTTCAGCCCGTTGCACAGCATCAAACACTTTTTCTTAATCAATCAAGCACGGATGTATGTATTTTTTTTGTTGTCGTTTTCGAAAGATTTTTCAGAAAGCTGATTAAAAATATTTGGTCCTAAGTGCCCCTTAACCACACTATTCTTTTTCCAGGTGCTGCTCCAATTCAGATTTTAGACGTTTCATAAAAATTCTGGATAGGTTTCCTAGCGCGCTTAATAATAACATTCCCTTTGATTCTTGCATTTTTAATATCTCCTTTCCTAAAAATTGGATTTTTTATGGGTACTTCCCAGCCCTCGGTAATTCTGGTTTGGCTTAAGGCCTTATTTATGACTTCAAAAAAACATATCTTGACCTGCATCGCCCATGTATTGTAAAAATTCTGAAGCGGGTTCTTTGTGATCTTCAGATTTTTCCAGTTTCAGTTTTTAGAGCGCATATTAAAGTTCACCCATAGTTATACGGTTGTTAGAGCTTCCGTTATCTTTTAAAAGCTGAAACAAGATTATGCTTTCATTGGGTTGTTAGAGCTTTCGTTATCTTCTGGAAGATGAAATGGGATTATTTTAATACTGAGAAGTATTCTTTCCATATCTGTCCATAATTTTATTCTTATCTCTTAAAATTTTTCCGTTTGTATCTTCTATATACTTTTCTGGGCAACCTTTCTCAGGTCTAAGCTTGTTAATGATCGTGTGAATTAATTTTTAATTTTTTAGTATGTTTCTTCTCGAGAATGTGCCCGATATCTTCCCAAGTCTTTTCCATTGCTTGCCACACAAGTTCTTTTCACTTTATGCTCTTAACAATTAACCAACTCTTCAATGTTGAAAAATAACAACACCTTAAACTATGCTTTACTTATTGTATGTATCTAAACGCCTTGGCATTATGTAATTCGTTTTTCTACTAATAATTTTACTCTGATGTTTATTTAAGAATTTCTTTTATTTAATTGTTTTTGTTGTTTTTTCTTGGAATTTTGTTAATCTTTTTGTTTATTGATTCCTTTTATTGCTGATTTTTGATTTCGAATTTAAGCTTTTGTTTTCGTTTTGCCACTGAGATTTTAAAGGATTTTCTTTTCAACGCTTTTGCTTAAAGATTCTATTAAAGTTCTTAGAAGAAATATTTCATTGCTTTTGGCATTTCATTTGCAATTTAAGCCATTAATAACAATAATGTCGATTGGGGAATGAACTGACTTTTAGGTAATTGATTTACACGAAATAAGTTTTGCAGCAATATTTCCATTTTATTTGCTTTATATGTTTGTTTTGATTTAAAGTTTTAACTAAACTTTAAACTTTTGACTTTTAAATTTGAAAAATTAAATTTAACATTGCTTAAATTGAATAGGGAAGAGCTATTTACAGAAATGCGTACGCATGATTTTAAAAATTTGTTTAAAATAAATTTTAAACTATTATATTTGCTTCTAGTATTAAATCTTTTTACTTTAAATTTAAAATTGTTTAGCTAAATTCGCAAATAATTAAAAAAACATCCTTAAATTATGCCTTTATTTCAGTATAAAAAATTCAGTTGTAAAGTAGACTACTTTTTTGTTATATTAAATTACAAACTGTAGTTTTTTTTTGCAGTTCAACCATTTAAAAATGTACATACATGTGTACATAATTCTCGCTCTTTGTATATATTGGGCACTGCTTAATAATTTTGTTAAATTCTCCCTAGAGCATGCCACTTTTTATATGAATTTATTTAATTTTGAAACAGCTTTTTTTGTCTCTGCTATTTAAAAAATTATTTTTTACTTGTATTGCTCCTTTTTTTTAAATAATATTCGCCAGATGATGATAAATTGAATTATTACTGTGATCTGTGCAAAATAATACAGTCTGGTTAAGGGCGTTATTGGGCAATGCCAGTGTATGTGTGTTCACATACACATGTTTACAATTACAAGCAAATATTTATATTGCATAGTTAAAGGCGAAACGTGTATGAGTGTGTAAGTGCATATAATTCATATTAAACGACAATGAAAAATGTTATTTCAACAAGTATGTTGTATTTATTTATGTGACTGTGAGTTATGATGTTTTTTTTTTGGTGTTTTACAATCAAAAATTTTTTGCTTCACTTCAGGGAATTTACTTTATGACGACATTGGTGGCCTAGTTAAGATAATTTACCTACATATATGTTTTTATTTTATTTATAAATTGTATAAATTCTGTGAACGATTTTGTGTATTTAATTTGTAAATAACAATATTTAAAATATTTTTATCAAAAGTCTAATTTAAGGAATATGTGATATATAAAAACTAAAGCATATTTCAAGGAGTCTTAGCTATTTATGTATTTCTAATTCAAGTTATTAAAGCAATTTTTATAACCACTATCATATCTTTTAACAAAATTTAAAAAAAACTATTTTTCTTTGACGTATAACGTTTGCCGGTTATATCGGGTGATTTTTTAGCTATTATCTTTTTGGCAACACTGGTTTAAACAGCTGACGCACGTTTCGTGTTTTGTTTCACCGTCAAACATCTTCAGTTTGGTCTATAATTTAACCATGAATCGTCTTACAAACGAACAACCCTTGCAAATTATTGAATTGTATTATCAAAATGCGTGCTCTGTTAAGAAAGTTCATCGTGCGCTTCTTTTATTTTATGGTTAGTTTAATTGACCAACTGAAGCGGCTTTTCGGGCTATTGTGACTAAATATTGCACCAAATTTACATTGTTTGACATTAAGCCACCAACACGCTAACGAAGAGTGCGAAGTGAAGAAAATATCGCAGCTGTATCGGCCAGTGTTAATAATGACCATCAGTTATCGATTCGTCGCCGTTCGCAGCAATTTGGCCTCTGTTACTCAACAACGTGAGATGATATCCAACTTTTTTTGCCCAAAATGCAAAAGCTTGACTTGCAACAAGACGGTGCCACATGCCACACAGCACGCCTAACAATGGACTTATTGAGAGGCGAGTTCGGTGAACATATTATTTCGCGTTCGGGACCGGCCAATTGGCCGTCTAGATCGTGCGATTTAACGCCTTTAGACTATTTTTTGTGGGGCTATGTTAAAGCTCATGTCTATACACACATGCTCGCTTCAATTGACGCTTTGGAAGACACCATTGAAGCATTTATTCATGAGATACCGGCCGAAATGTTGGAAATAGTATGCCAAAATTGGACTAAGCGGATGGACTATTTGAGGCGCAGTGACGGTCAACATTTGCATGAAATAATCTTCAAACATTAAATTAGGGACCGTACTATCGACTCAAATAAAGATTTCATGCATTTTTCTGAATTTTATGTGTTTTTTTTAAACTTTCCTATGGCTCTTAAAAAATCACCCGATATAAGTTTAAAATTCAATTGAGAATTAAATAGCTGGTGCTTTTTCAAATATAAACAACCATTGAAATTCAAAGAATTAAAGCTCGTTAAAAAAAGGATTAATATTAGTTGTGCAAAGAAAAGTAAGTAGTACTTGCAAACGGCAAGTAAAAATATAAAAAATGAAGAGAAAAATATAAAAAATAAAATAAAATGAATTATAGAAAGACGAGGTCTGTTCTTTTACTTTACTAGCAGAAACTTGCAACGAGAAAGTAAAACTAAAATTTACAAAATTTTTTTTCCCAAATGCTCAAAAAAAATGTGTGGATTTCCCGGTATTAAATGAGTGGAAGGTTAGATGTTGGGCTTTTTTATCAATATGGGGCAGCGGGTTCGATTCCCGCGTGAGTACGAAAACACTAAAGGTCTGCAAGAATTTATAAAATCCAATTTCAGCAACCAAATTTATTTTCAACTACAATGACTTTTTTGCTCACTAATAACGAAACAAATAATTGAATAGCCAAAGTAAAAACAAACAAAAAAAATTTCACCGAAAAGAAGCAATACATTTAATTCAGTTAACTCGAGTGAAATAATTTCAATATTCGAATATATTTTAAATGTTATACAACCCGATTGGCGTAGCGCAAAATGACCCCAGGAAATATGGCACCAAAAGTAAAATGAAAAACGGCCCCAAAACACGAAATTTTGGCGCAATTTTTTTGTTTTTTTTGGGGTTTATTTTTCATTTTTTCGTTAGGATGTTTTTGCATTTTAAGTGGAATGAACAATGACCCCAATATCAAGGAATGAAAAATAGCCCCAAATAAAATTACAAATGCAAATTTTAAGAAAACCTCAAACATTTTTACACAAATTTTATCAAATTCTATGTAAAAGTTTCTAGGGGTTAGTGCTGGGAAACTATCGATAGACTATCGATATCATCGATAGTCTTAAAATATCGAAAATATCGATAGGAAAAATATAAATATCGATATTTTTATTATTTAAAATACAGCTATGAAGACATCTAACAGCAGCTATACACACACAGTTTTTTGCCGCAAATTTTTACTTGCTGTTATTAATTCGCTCTGAATTACATCAGTGAATACAAACCAGGGTTGTCAGATTGATTTTGCCATTTTCCGCCAAATTCAATGTCAAAAATCGCCAAAATCGCCAATGCCTTTGTTTACAAGTTTTTGACAATAAAATACATATTTCTTAAATTATTTAAAATATTTTTTATAAATCCTAAAAAATAAATTAGTTCCGTATCGCTAAAATACGCCAAAACTTCAAAAAAAGTCGCCATAATATATATTTTGTTTAATTTTTATATACACAGAAAAAATTATTTTTCCAATTCAAACAAAAAATTTGTAGAATCAAAAAATTTTTTGTCTGAAATCGGTCCTATAAACAAATTTGCATATTCAAACAATTTATTTGCATTTTGTTTATTGAAAAAATCAGTGTTTTTTTCAATAATTTAACTGAATCAAACAAAAAGTTTACTGAAATTCATATACTAAATTTCAAAATAAAAAAAAAAGTTTTTGCACAAGCAATGACGCGCACACAAGTAAGGACTGTATGAGAAGATGACGGCAAGACCAGTGCCGCCGGCTGGCTTTGAGACACATTTTTTTTGTTGGAATAATTTTTGAACGAAGTCTTATTTATCCACACAACACAATGTTTTTCTTTATCACTCTCTGTTGCTGTGTCCTTTCCTTTGCTAAAGAAGAAATGTAACCAAAAACGGCAGCAGACCGACTCGATATGTTTTACGCCATCATTCTGTTTTTGCATTTGATATATTTAACCAAACAGTTTTAAAAAATTGAATACGGGATTTTGTTTCTTGTAATGTTGTTTCTGCTATTGTTTTTCTTATAGTTGCACTTTTTTAAAGCGTCCAAAAATAGACTGTGTGTGTTTTTTGTTGTTGTTCTTATATTTCACATAAAGAAGTGTTGCTTACGATCAAATAAAAAAATGCAAAAAGACGACAACATTAAAGAGCGTTAAATATTTCATACAAAATTATGAAAACTTGACACCAATAACGCGTTTATTATATTTTTGAAGAGTTGTCCACATTTTTGTTGGTTAAATAAAAATCAAACAAAAATATTGTTTGAGTCAGTAAAAAAATTTATAAAAATTAAAATGATTTTCAAACAAGCGTTTGTTTGAAAATAATTCGGCAATAATTTTTTCTGTGTAGAGCGAAATAAAAATAGTTAGTGAACACAAAAAAGGTACGATGTTTACTATAAAATAATTTATAGTAGTCTACTTAAAGCAACAAATAAAGAATTTTTGCGGTTAGTACTAAACAAATATTAGGAATACAATTCACCGGCAAGACTCGCTATTTGTAATATTCCCATTCTTATGACTTATAATTCCTAATAACGCGTCTAGAAGTTCGTACTGCATTCTTATTCGAAGGCGAGTTTTAGTGGAGTTCATAGTTTCGACACAGGCATTACTAGTTGATATTACCGCATATAAAGGACAGCCAAAGTAAAGTCCTTGAAATTGTACGTACCTGCCGTATCCTCGTAGCTTTAAAATGTTGGCCTAAACTTATTTATGTATCTTTCCAATTAACCAACGCTAATTTGTTTCATTGTATTTCATAAACTACCAAAGGTATGATAGCATTCATAAAAATCTTTAAAATATCACTAACAACAACGTATTTTATCTGTCATAATAAATTGCCACATACGTAATGTGAAAATGTTTATAGACTTAAAACATATTAATGTTTTAAGGATATCTATTTATTGATTTTTTCAAGTGCAATTTTAAATATAAAAAACACTTTTCTAGAAGATTTTCATTAACTTCATCAGCCATTTGAACATACCTTCAAAAACCTATCATACATATGATTGCCTGAAATTTCATTCATAAAAATACGAGAATTAAAATAGTATTATTGAATTTAACGAATTTCAAAACAAATTCATAGGTCATCAAAAATAGCCAGTTGGCGATTTTAACTATTTTATAAATCGCCAAAAAATCGCCAAATCAAAAATTAGGTCGCCAAACATGTTTGAAAATCGCCACGTTTGGCGAGAAATCGCCACATCTGACAGCCCTGATACAAACAACAAGAATGGCAAGTGGTATGGATTGCTTAGCAGTGCTTTTTACTGCTAATTTAAGGCCTTTAGGTCGAAATTTTTACATGTTTATGTAGGGACTGAAATGTCAAATATTTTTGTTATGTTGTAAAAAAATGCAAATCCAAATGCATTTGCAAGCATAAGACAAAACAATGAACGACCATTAGAGGATAAGTCCACTAGATTGATTACCTTTTTGGGTTTAGAATTTAGAAAATTCTTTAAAGTTGCAATGGAATATCTTATAGTCCCTGTTACTTCGGTTCCTTCAGAAAGGTACTTATCATTTTTTTAAAAAACTGCCATCTTAAATAACGTGCGTATATACATACATACGTCTCATACATTCAATAGAGTGATAAAAACAACGAACTGTAGCCTTATAAAAAAATAATTTAAGTTTTCATGCACAAGTACAAACATTCAGTCGATAGTAATATCGATATATCGATAGTGAAATCTGAACTATCGATAAATATCGATAGTAGAAAATATCGATAGCACTACTAGGGATAGTATAAAAACCCCGAATTCTTATACCAAAGTAAAGAAAATCCTTCCCGGTTATGCAGAGATGCTTAAGTTAGCGAAGCCGGTGTTTGTTATACCATAGAGGAAAAAATCGTTGAGCACGGCTATTAAGAGAAGCTTTACTGAGCGAAGCCAGAGTTCGTTATACCATAGAAAAGAAATTTAGGGTCATATTTCATTTTATTTTTAGGGTTATTTTTCATTTTTTTGGGGTAATTTTTCATTAAAAAAATGGGTCCATATTGCATTATTTATTTTTTGGGGCCATATTTCCTGGGGCCATATTTCGCAGTGACAACCCTATTATGTCAATTTGGCCGTTATTTTTTTTTATTTCTTATTTTCTCTCCCCCCAAAACGGTTCAGTTTTATGTAAAAATATACAAAAAATTTTAATAGCGATAAGTTGTGTTTTTTCTTTGCTTGTCTCGCTGCTTAATTCATATCGTTTATCTTTACTTTATTCTAAGATAATTGCTTTCTTAACAGATTTCATAAGAACACCCCAAAACGCTTGTTTGTTTTATTTGCTGCTCATGCCTTTTAATCTACCCTCACTTTATATTCATATTACAAATTTGTCTATTTTAATAGAATATTACATATGACTCAAAATGCTTACCACTATTTTGATTTTATATCTGTGTCATTCAAATTGCAATTGCAAATTTTTCTCTACAAAATTTCTCTGCACAACTTTAATGTTTAAGTGCCATATTACTCTAAAATTCACACATTCACCACGAACAAAACGCCCACATGCATGCACAAGCAGGGAAAACAGCAAGGCCTTGATAAATGTATTCCCTCTAAGGAATATTTTAAAAGATTTATTTCTTTCTGCTTTTTAAAAGGCCTGTTTTACCTCATGTGGGAGAGTTGGATTATTCAAGAGATGCTGCTAGCAATTTTCCAAAAGAAGCGGACGTTAGCTCCAGTTCCTTAATGAGGGCCAGTATAAAATCTTGCCGGACTATGCACTCAAATTGTTAGCTTGGTGTGCTTCTGCACCCACACTCGGGGGCGGCTGGTAAACGCGATTTGTGTCACCCAGGGTGTAAAATCCACCATTGATTAGGTCTTAGGGCGAGTATTCATGCAAATATTTATCACTGCCGTATTACCAGATAGGACCAATGGTCAGCAGAGATCTCAAGAAGTCTGGCAACTTTTGACTCCATTTATTGGCCTCATCTGCATCCCTGGGGACGTTATACCCTTAGGTGGAATATGCTTATCCCCGCGGAGATGAAAATCAGGTTATTGAAACTTTATATATTAAATACAGAAGAATATGGTGAGTAGAGTGGGTCAATTTTTTTACCCACCAAGCGTATAGCAAAATCGTAATCTACGCAAAATTCTAAGAACTTTTCCTAAAGAAACCATGGTTCTAAAATCAAAATCGAGCTTCCGGTTTTTGACTTGAAAATTTGGTGCTCAATAAATCTGAAAAAAATAATACTTTTTTGGAAATATTTATTGAAATTGGTGAATAGTTGGCCTGTATCGCTGAAAGAGGTCTTGTTTAAAAGAAAATTCTCTCAGCTTTCTATATCTGTGCTCATTTTTAGAAAAGTCTGTACATCAATAATAGTTTAGAGGTTTTTGTCAAAATAATCATAGTCAAGCTGATAAGAAACCAAAAACTGTTACAATTTTGATACATAAAAGTTAAATAAAATAATTTAACTAAATTTTAAATTAAAGTTGATTAAAATAAAATAATTCTGCGGCATTTTGACAAAACATCTTAAGTGGAGATAAGAGAGCAAAAAAGATTGAAAAAAACTCGGTGAAAAAAGCATTTCTGTTAAAAATAAAATAAACCGAAATTAAAGAAAAATTTTGTTCATAATACAAAATTTTAAAACCGTAAGCAAAAATGTTTCTTAATGAATATTCGTACGATTAACACCATTTTTTTCAATTTTTTAATTTTGACTTAAAATGTTTTGTCAAAATGCCACAAAATTGATTAATCAAAACTTAATTAAACGAAAATTTCTTTAAATAAAATTTATGCAAAAACTGAAAATAAAAAAATTAAAAAATAAATATTTTTTTTATTATTATTCCATTTTTTTTAACGCAATTTTTTGGAAAATTCACAACTTAAAAAAAGGAACCGATTAAAATAAAAATTTACAAAAAAAATACTGGCCAAGCCGGGGTAAATAAATTTAGTTTCGGCCTATAGCTGCAATTTACATACAATATCTTTTTTGCCATCCATTCGTGGTATTCTGTTGCGGCTTTTAATAGTAACTGCCAAAATATCATCTCGATTACATTCTATGGCACGTGGGCAACATTGGTAAGCAATTGTACAAATCGCTCAGTTCCCTGAATATGTGCCGGTAACCCTAGATCAGTAAACGGTAGATGCTTGTAGTAAATGGCGGCTCAGACAAATTGCTATCGTCCATTTCCAATTTAAAAAATTGTATTAGCTAAAAAAACATACATTTCTGAAATAAAAGTGGACACTTTCAGAAGCTACATTTGGAAATTGGAAATTTCTGAAATATAGTTAGAAAATTCTGAAATACAATTGGAAATGGTGTAATAAGAAACATAGGCCCTAATAATATAATTCGCAACGTTACGCCAAAGAATTACATTGAATGCAAAAACAAATTCATAAAAATTTTGTAATTTTGTTGTTGCTTTCTACAGAAAGTTACAGAAAATTACAAAATATTTATGATTTGTTTTGCTTTCAATGTAATTCTTTGGCGTTGCGTTTAACATAATAAGGGCCATAATTTAAAAACAAAAAATAAATAGACAATGAGAAACTGGACAGTATTTTTTCTTTTTAATACATTTTTATTGAAGTCGTAACCCAATAAAAAATGGAGCTTCGAACGAAGCAGGTTTGTAAGGGAGGAACATAAAAGTTTAGCTTACCATTGCCCTTATGGAAGACATGAATTTTATATGGCGAGTTCCCACTTTGAAGCAATACATTTATGACACATAAAGCATATAAAAATTGTTAGATGCAACGATCACAGTTATTTTTTAGTATTCTCCCTTACAAACCTGCTTCGTAGTAAGGGAATGCCGAATGTTATTTTTTTAAGTTGTTGAGAGTTCTTTCACTTACATACTTTACTGCATTTCTGTATGTCTTATTTCGTAGCGCATAACATTGCGCTTATTTTTTTAAATGTAAATACCATTAGTGCTTCGCAAACTGAGAACAATTTTTATTGGGTAATTTTATTTTATTTTTTTCATTTAGTTTCTTTTTTAAAAAGGTTGTAAATTTAAAATAGAAAATTGGGTTAAAAAAAATAAAATACATTTTTTTTATTTTACCAGCTTGACTATGAACATTTTGACAAAAATCTCCTAACCAATTATTTATGTACAGAATTTTCTAAAAATGAGCACATACTATATATAAAGCTGAGAAAATTTCCTTTTTAACAAGCCGTCTTTCAGCGACACAGGCCAACTATTCACGTATTGCAATAAATATTTCCAAAAAAGTATTATTTTTTTCAGATTTTCTGAGCACCAAACTTTCAAGTCAAAAACCGGAAGCTCGATTTTGATTTTACAACCATGGTTTCTTTAGGAAAAGTTCTTAGAATTTGCCGTAGATTAATTTTTTGCTATACGCTTTGTCACTTTTTTTGGGCCCGAACAAATTGACCCACTCTGATGGTGAGCCCTTCTGATTGCCAAACAAAGCGGGAAAAAGAAGGAGGCCTCTGTACTCCTTCTTTTGGATAAACAAGGCCTGCTCGCTCCATTCCATACTCATATCTTTTTTAGCAGGAACATAAGAATGGTACGGGATCAAAAAAAAATAATTATTTTGCTTGTGCAAAAAAACAATTAAACAAATGTTACTCCTTCTCTACTCCCTTCTCATAGAAGCGAGTGTGGAAGGTGTATCTTACCTTTAATACCAAAGAGCCGAGGCCTTCTATTAGGTATTCTTTAGCTGTTACATAAGAATAGTAATTGAACCAAAAAATGTTAAGCAGGCCTTTAAAAAGGCCTGAAGTGTGAAGGTCTTCTGAGTTTTCCCACTGGGTAGTTACTCTTTCTTTTTCCCGCTCGACAATATACACTCGCCCACATCTATACATTCAATTCGAATTAAATTTCTTACATCAAACATTCAAACATACAGACATGCATGCATTTATGAAAGCTTTAACTGTGTTGCAACACTTTCACAGCGCGTTGTTGCCTTGTATCTCATTGTTATTTCAGTTATTGTTGGTGGCAATTCGATATGCCTGTTACACTTTTGTAAGTCACATGCTGATCTTTATAACTTGATGGCTGTGTTTTTAGCGCTTGCATTTCAGTCACTCTCACTTTCCCACAACCACATACACTTCTTTTATTGCTTTGTGTTTATTATGTACGGAATTAATTTTGCTTCTTAGGAACAGTGGGTTGGAATGTTTAACAAGTTGGAAAGCATTTACTATTGTAACATTTGTAAGCTACATTTTGGAAAATAACACAAAGTATTTCAAAACGCGTATGCCTCAAACGTAGCAGGTTTGTAAGTCCTCATGTATTATGAACAATTTGCTGTTTAATGGCGGAAAAGGAAAACGAATGGAATAGTGTATGAGTTTTGTGAGTCTGTATTTGAAGTAAAAAAAGAAAGAGAAAAGAAATTCAAAATAGTTAAGATGCTGCAAAACAAAAGCTTAATTCTGTGTTAGTGAATGCAGTTTCAAAAAAGCATTAAAGAAGGGCTACCCTTATGAGCTCATGTTACTTTGCAGTGCAACAATGTCACATATTTACAAACGCGACGGTGCAAACTTAAACAAGCTATGGCATTCCTAAAGTTATTTCTTTTGCAGCTGATGTACGAACAAACGCAATTAGCGCATTATCTTAATTGACGATACTTTTGCAAAGTTTTAGATAAGAATTGTGTAAACCAACTTAATGAGCACTTGCCATATGACCCAGTGGTTAGGACCCACCATAAGATGATCTTAACCAATGTGTAGGATATTCATTCTTGCGTTTTTGGGTAGTGTACCACAAACACCACGTGATCCCTTAAAGTATGTTTTCAACGGAAAAGTAAAACATCTGCACATACAATCTTTGTGAAAGACAGAAAGTATTTCCCACAATAATCTTATTATGGATAAGGAATAACACAGACATATAAATGTTTCGCTTACCATCTCGCAAGAATATTATAAAAATAATTCATTGTTTATTTATTCAATCTTCATACATGAACTTTGAGCTAACAATCAATGTCTAAAAAACTGCAGTCGAAACCAAAAACTGTCGAACCAAAAACGAAAAGCGACAGCGTCTGTTAACATTTAATGAATCAAAGTAAAAGAAACTGTTTTTTTTTTTTTTTTGGCAAATGACAAATGAAGAGGTGTATGAAATGGCAGTTTTTCTACTTTGACTTCCAATTAATTTGAATCGCTTTAAGCTCAATTTAAATTAATTTTGCTTCTTCTGTATGCCATTTCCGCGTTAACAGCCGATCTATATGTATACCAAGTAGTACTGGGATACCATCGATATTTTCCAATATCGATATTAATCGATAGTTCAGATTTCACTATCGATACTCTCGGTATTAATATCGACTGAATGTGTGTACTTGAGTAGGAAAAAAGTAAATATTTCGTAAAAACAAGGCAGTTTCTCCTGTTATTTAAGATTTCACCGGCAGCTAAAAAGCACTTTTCTAAAGGAACCGAAGCAGCAGGGACTATAAGCTATTTTATTCCAATTTTAGATTATGTTCTAAACTGGTTTTGATTCTACACCTAAATGGTAATCGGTCTAAGCACTTTTCCTTTCCTCTATTCTTCCTCTTTCCTCTTTCAAACATAACAAACACATTTGACATTTCACTCCCTATGTAAACATATACAAATTTTGACAAAAGGGCCTCTTATAATCAGTACAAAGAAAACAGCTGAGCTATCAATACCACCTGCTATTCTTCTTGTTTATATACGTTACTGTTATTGTAGCAGCGAGTCCTGAATAACAGATGTTGATGCGAAAAACTGTGATTATAGCTGCTGTTACATGTTTTCATAGCTGTTTTTTTTTAAATAATAATATCGATATCGATATTTTTTCTATCGATATTTTCGATATTTTAAGACTATCATAGTATCGATAGTACTATCTATAGTTTCCCAGCACTAATACCAAGATATTTAACATGCTAATGATAAAGAATTGTTTGATTACGGCCACTTTTACGGTTTACAACTCATCTCAGTTGAGTTGTAATTTTGTAATTTTTATATTATGGTTTACAACTTTGTTATGTTGCATTACCAGTTGTATTATTTACAATTCAACTGAGTTGAGTTGTAAACCGTAATAGGGCCTACACTACGCTCCAAAAAATATATATTTATTTGTCCTTTATTTATCTAAATATATATAGAATTACATTTCTGAACACCATAAATACTTAAATAAAGTTCAGTGTGAACATAGCGCGTGGGATGGGGTTTTTCACAGAGGTGCACTTCGCTGTGGAACGCTATCTGCCTGCTATTCACTTGGGAATAGCAAGAAGCGATTCCTCTGCTGGATTTCCCAAGCAGCTCACTACTTTCGGTCCTTAAGTATCCCCTGGTAATGACGTTCAGACACCCGTCTGATGTACAGCTATGAGTAACCTGAATGGCATGCTAACACCGGTGCGTCTCAGGTAATTAGGTGGTAATCCGGACTACATTTTACCTCTGAAACTCAGCTGTATTTTTTTTTTTTTTTTGCCTGCCTAGAGGTAGTTGGCAGCCCCAACACTAGGATCGGAGTGCAGTGGTCCAATCAGCCCTCACTCTTAAACTACTACGATTACAGAAACGCTCCAAAAAAAATAAACCTTAAAAATTAGATATATTTTAGGCTAAATTGATGAACAGTTCTCGAAATTTTTGGAAATATCTTAAACAACTGCAGAAAAACACGACTTTCGCCAATAACTCGAAAACGCTTCTTCAGAGAAATAAATGAGTGCCATATTCGCTTTAAGAAGCCTCTCATTTTCGAGGTTATGGTAAAAAGCTTAAAATTTGTGAACCATTGTTACTGATGCTAAGTGATTGTTATATGTACGCATTTTTGCTCATTGACCTTTATCCTTCATTGTTTTAACCACTTTTCGAGCTTAAATGTATTATTCTGTTAGTAACAAGATGCTTCATTACGTTTTTCGTGTACGATTAGAAAAGCTGTATCATCCGAAAATGTTGAAGTTTGGGTGTAGTTGTTTGTTGGCATGTCCGAAGTATAATAGAGGGTCCAGGATGCTGCCTTGTGGGACTCCAGCGCCATTTGGCTGAGCAGAACTTAAAAAATCGCCGTTTTTTTAATAATGAATTTACTACCGACTAAAAAGCTTTCTAATACCTTGTGTGTCATGCCAGACTTTATCAAAAGCTTGCGAAACATCGGTGAAGCGTGCTGAGCAATATTTTTTTCTTCAAAGGCTTTTCTTATGACATTAAATATTCTATGAGTTTGTTCAATTGTGCTGTGTTTTCTTCTAAAGCCGAATTGATGATTAGTAATACATGTATTTCTACTTAAAAAGACAATTAATTGCATTCTTATGCTTGTTTCTCTTCATCTTCGTTAAGCTCTACGAGTGCATTACGACCTGTAGTTCATGTACGTGGGAAGGGATGGCTCCCTTTGCGCATAAGTCAGAATGACAAAGTTGTGGTGGGACTTCTATTTGGCCTATTTTCTTTCTTCTATTTTCTTTTAAATAAAAAATATGAGACTTTAATTGGCTCAGGACTTGATTGAAAAATACTAAAACAGTTAAATTTTTTCCCAAAATTACATATTTTAAGCCACAACTAATAACCCAATAAAAAATGGAGCTTCCAACGAAGCTGGTTTGTAAGTGAGAAACATAAAAGTTTCGCTTACCATTGCGCTTACGGAAGACATGCATTTTATATGGCGAGTTCCCACTTTGAAGCAATACATTTTTTACACAAAAAGCGCATTATTCAGCGCACATAAAAATTGTTAGATGTAACGATCAGCTTTACACACTAAATGTTTTGATACTGTTATTTTTTAGTATTCTCCCTTACAAACCTGCTTCGTGGTAAGGGAATGCCGTAGCACTTGAAATGTTATTTTTTTTAATAAAAGTTGTTGAGAGTTCTTTCACTTACTTTACTGCATTTCTGTATGTCTTATTGCGTAGCGCATATTTGTGCGCTTATTTTTTTAAATGTACCTTTAGTGCTTCGCAAAATGATACAATTTTTTACTGGGATTTAAAACTAACATAAATACCTTCACACGTAGTTTAATCATTGGACCTCGACATAATTCAGACAACTCCTAATCATTCACCTGAGCCCAGTAAAATAAATTGGGGAAATGGGAATGAATTAAAATTAAATTAGGAGCTGTTCGTTATTAAGAAGTTAAGCGCTCAATCAAAGACTATTTTAAAATTATCTATGTAGATGTAGGTATATATCGTACCTTTTTATACCCTTCACCACAGGTGGAAAAGGGTATATATAAGTTTGTCATTCCGTTGGTAATTTCTACAATATTGATCTAAGACCCTATAAAGTATATATATTCTGGGCCCTTATGAGGAGAGAACTTGATTTAACCATGTCCGTCTGTCCGTCTGACCATCTGTCCGTTGAAATGGATTTTCCGAGGACCCCATATATGATGGGGGCCAGGTTATTATACATTTATGTCACATATGGTCCGGAATTGTTTGCTATTAAAATTCAGAAAGATCGGTCCACAAATGGCTGAGATATGAGCAAAAAACCACGACTACCTCTAAATTTTTCCAAAAATCCCTTGTTGTTGTGGTATTTTTATTACTTTTTTCTGTATATCTTGAAAATTTTTTTTTTTTATATTTTTTTTTTATGTTCTGAAAAAGATTTAAAAAAAAAATATTAACCAGTTTTCGCTTTTTCTGAATTTCAATAGCAAACAATTCCGGACCATATGTGACATAAATGTATAATAACCTGGCCCCCATCATATATGGGGTCCTCGGAAAATCCATTTCAACGGACAGACGGACAGGCGGACATGGTTAAATCAAGTTCTCTCCTCATAAGGACCCAGAATATATATACTTTATAGGGTCTTAGATCAATATTGTAGAAATTGCAAACGGAATGACAAATTTATATATACCCTTTTCCACCTGAGGTGAAGGGTATAATAACAAAACTAATCATTTTTTAAATAGCTTTTATGCAGATTGGCCATTTAACCCACCAGATAGGCCCAAGGCGGTTGGCCCTTTTGATTTGTTGATTCAAGATAAACTGAAGCTCATTAGCCAACATAAAATATAATGTAGATTGGCACCTTTTCGCAATGGCATTGCAAATTTGAATTTAAGAGGCTTCTTTTTAGTTAACAAAAAGCCGTACATTTGATTAAAAAATACTGGTTCTTAAAATATAGTTGGACATTCAAAAACATTTTACGGAAGACATGTTAGTTATTTTATTTTAAAAAAATCTATTAAGAAGAATGAACATATAAGTTTTTAAAATTTTTCAGAATTTATATTAATATCAGAACATTTTTAGAGAAAGATTTAACTATGGTCTAATTAGTAGTTTTTTTTTTTTTGTAGAGTTGTGCTTTTCTCGGTTTTTGTAGCAATTGCTTTTGACATTTCTGCCATTTTTACACAAACAAATGCATTTGTTCTTGACATCTTTATCATTTTTTACACAAACAAAATGCGTGTTGTTTTTTCTTTTGTTGAATTGTTGTAGTTGCGCGCAGACCTACTTATTGGGCTCTGGATATAACTATAGAAATTTTCCATCTCTTTTTGAAAACCGACGCACAGTGCTTTGTCACCATATAGTGAATTGGAAAATTAGAGCTGTTATCGTAGAAAGCTGAAATTACAAAAAATGATACTTGATGTTCAAGTTAAGAAATTAAATTTGTGAAAAATTGCTGCAAGGATATGCCCACTAGGGCTTTAAACAAATTTTTGGCATATTACCACGGAGTGGCCAAGAATGTTTTAGTAATAAAAACACCTGTCTCCCGTCGTTTTGCGAAAAAAACCTCACGCAGGGAATCAAGTTTCTAAAACCTTCCAAAAAAATTTTGAACCGCGATAAATTGTTAACCGTACGAAAATTTTTAAATCTAAAGCAGTGGATAAATTCCAAAATAGCATTTAAGTGATACGTTTAGGAATATATACAAATATCAGGTGTATATTTTTTAAAATTTTCGTGAGATAAAAATGGTTGTTTCAAACTTCAACCCGATCCCTGCGTGAACTTTTTTAACAATCCGAAAATATTATCATATTTTTTATTAATAACTTTTAATGTTCTACACGTGTATACAATGCCGTTTTTGACATTCGCAAATAGTGTGAAAAGGTTATAGCCCTTATGCCCATCTCCCATACATCCTGAAATAAAAAGTTTAATTTTTAGCTACATTTGCTATCAGAATGTATCGATAAAATGCTGCCTGGCTGTAAAATTTTCCATTCTAGGTGGTTGTAAATGTTCTTAAATTCTGCTCAAGGATACGCCTACCTGCCATATATCCTTAAAAAAACTTAAATTGAAGCTGCATTTCATGAAATGCTAGGACTTCTTTACAAATTCTGTAAATTCACTTGAAAAATTACTATTGTCTTAAATAAAAAATTAGGTGCTCCGAAAAATAAATAAGTTAAAGTCTTCCAAACTTAGGCAATTTCGTTCTCTAAAAGTTAACGATAATACAAAAACTTTTTTCAGCAATATTATTTACCAACAAAATTCCCTTTTTTTGTATGTGTAGTGGTTAACAAAAGTACAAAGTTTGAGCAGGATATAATAAAAAATTAATTTTAGGCAATTTTTTTTAGCAAAACAGCTAAAAGTGTTTTTTATTAAACAGTTTAGCTCAAAAATTGTTTGACTTGGGTGCCCTCCACTGCAAACAAAAAGTGAAAATTATGAGTTCTACTTAAAAATCTATTAAAAGTACTTTGTTAGCTTTATAAAAATTTACATTACATAATTATTCTAAGCACTTTAATAATCTTTAGTTTTGCCTATGGGACAGAGCACTGTGCGATGGTTATTCGGTTTACCTGTACGTATGAGAAATATCTGAAATTTTCAAAAAGGCGATATGTATATGAAAAAGCTTATTGATTCCGACCATTTTTTAAACCAAACACTTTATACGTTTAAGAAGAATTTATTAATGCCAAGTCATGGCGCTTATTTCAAAAGCCTTATTAATAGACCGATAGAGGAAATCTTTTTTTTACTAGCTTATCCCGAGTGGCAGTTATCGCGTTAAAAGCCTTAATCCAGGGGAGATTTATATGAGAACTATGTCAAATAATTAGCCGACTTGATACATTTTCGTAAGAAACCCTCTTTATAAAAGGAAACTCTAAATGATGAAATATGTTCCATATACACGCAGAGAAAAAATATGGTTGGGCATGGTTACGGCAACAACACTATGTTTTATGTAACAATATATTGTTGTCGTACACAAATAATTGTTATTTTTATTTAATATCAACAATATTATAGTAACTGTAAACATATCAATGTTTATCGCAATTATGAATTTGAGTATTGTCGACCGAAAAATAATTATTTTTCTAACAACTTAATTATGATAACTTTCTTAACATATTATACTTCTCACAACCATATCATGATATTTAATAGCCATAACATGATAACTTTCTATACATTTATCATATTATGTTAAAGATGCAATCAAACTATTTTTACTCTAATTATATTATGTTAGCGCCATTTGTAAAATAATTTTGAAGCAGTTGTATCGTTTTTTTTATTTGTGAGCGGTTAAACAATTAAAAGATAAAATTCCCTAAAAAAAATAAGTGTAAAAAAATTAAAAAATTTAAATATTAGCGGAGTTCATTCAAGTATTAGTGATGTAATAGTGCAAATGCAAAATATCATAGTTTTTTTGTAAAATCCAACAACAAAACACACAGAGATTTCGGTATATTTTATAAAAGTGCTACGATATTTCATCAACATCTTAAAATCAAAAAAATGGACACACGCGGTTGCCCATGAAAACCACAGATTTTTCATTTGCTCTTTTGCAAGCCTTATATTGAACTCCGCTATTTGATTAACATTAAGAAAAATTGTAAAAAGCCACAAAAATAAAAATCGATGCAAAAATATTTTAATTTATTTTGTATTTTTATGACAGATATGAAAGGCGCTGTATCATGATATGATTGCTTCTAAATTTATTATGATTAACATGATGATAATATGATTACTTCTTAGCTTATTATGATTAACATGACAATAATATGATTAATTTCTTAGCTTATTATGATTAACATGACAATAATTTGATTACTTCTTAACTAAGTATGATTAACAGAACAATAATATGATTAAGGGAAAAATATTATGATAACATATTACGAGTATATTTAGTCATAATATGATTCAATATTAATCTTAATATGGTGACTTCAATCATAATTCTTATCATAATATGTTGCTCTTAGAATATGTTTACCACAACCATGTTTTTTCTTTGCGTGTAAACGTTATCGTGCCTAGTAAGGGGGCTAGTCGAAATAATAGCCCAACTTCAACCATTTTCTAAAGGAAACAGCCTTTGTTTTCAAAGTTATTATTGGGAATACAAAATTTATTATAAATAAGTATTCTGTATGACGTGCTAAGTTCCCAATTTTTCATATTTAATAAAAACACTAAGATTAATTGTTGAGTGAAAGCTAGTTTCTATGCGCATTTCACTGGTTGCTTAGGCCAGCTCATCATGAAACCTTTTCCAAAGATTTTAGAAAAGCCAAAAATATTATACAAATAAAACCCTATATTTTATATATAAATATTTAAATCATTCCGTATGGATGCTTCCGCACTACAATTTTTTTTTTTATTGGGGCGACACTCATATGAAAGCTAGGTTCAGCTTTATATTGATTTGAGCCACACTCACAATATTATTAAAGTAACGGACTGTAGTTTATTTAAGAAGTCTTCCGTTCAGTGATTTTTTAATAAATAAACATTTAAAATCCAAGCAACTTTATTTTTGACTGATTCTTAAATTTATTCAAAACACTAAGTGCATATAAGTACGGATTTTTAGTTTATATTGTCCGTTGATTAAGGTAAATTCTTCTTTATGTAAAATTAATTGAAAATGTAATGTAAAATAACGAGAAGTTAATTTAATTTTTTCTGTCAAATATTCAACCGCGAATTCCGTAAAAACAAATGAATATTCAGTTATTTTATATAGATTAATAGACTTTTTACACTGATCAACATCTAACATCTACCATCAATTTCCCACCATTTGCGAAGATGTTAACATCTTTCCATAAGAAATACATAGGGATAAAAACCAACATCTTTAAAAGATGTTCCTATCTCATTTTATTCCATTCTACATCTTTCGATTATTTTAGTGTCATCACGAGAAAAGTGGCCGTAATTTCTATTGTTATTGTGGCATCACTGACAAAAAGAAGTTTGTTTTGAAAGCAGCGTTACCATTTGTCAAGTTTTATCTTTTATTGCAATGTTTTTTTGTTAAGTATTTCTTATATAATCAGTATTGTGGTTATTATGTTGAACTATTTTATGGTTTTTAATCCAAATTTTCAATATTTTTAATTAGGCTTAAGTTCATGAAATTTAATTTTCATTAAATTATTCTTATGAAGAAAGGAATTTTACAACATGAAAATTAATTAAAATTGTTATTGATAATCTTTCATTCTTGACGTGGCTCGGGCTCGAACCCTGGCCGGCAGGTTACCATGACATGTTTCGATCGCAACCACTCGATCAGATGGATTTGCCGTCTTACACTCGCAGCCATCGACGACTGCTGACGTCAATAGTCAAACATCAATCCTTAAACCAAATTGTATTTTTTTTTAACATTTGGTAGATCGAAATTTGCTTTCCTGAATGATTATCCATTTTAATTGATTTTACATGTTTTTTCCTTACTTCTGTTTTTTCGTACTTTTGTCAAGAATTTTTCTTGAAGTCCAAGTACATTTTTATTTCTTATATATTTAAACAAATTGAACTTTAAATACATTTCTGAGTTTTCTTTTTAAATTTTGGCACTTTTGTGAGAAAAAAACATTTTTTTTTCAAAAATGGTGACATTTTTGTTTGATGGTAGATGTTAGATGTGAGCAATGCAAACGAGTTTTTCACATTTTCTACATCTTTGATGGTAGATGTTAGATGTTGATCAGTGTAAAAAGCCTATTGCTGTCAAAAAATTTACTATATATTCCCTAAAACCAAAAATTAATTTTTACTTATCTATAAAAAACGATTTGCTTGGTAATATTCTCTCTCTCTCATTAATAAAATAACTGAAAATTCATTTGTTTTTACGAAACATGGGGTTTAATTTTTGACAGTAAAAATTAAATGAACTTTTCGTTAAAAATAAATGAAAAATAAGTAGACCGGTTTTTAACTGAATTTTCATTAATTTTATTTTACAATTTAAGTTAACTTTACATACATATCGGGAGATTTTTTATCTATTATCTTTTTGGCGACACTGGTTTAAACAGCTGACGCACGTTTCGTGCTTTGTGTCACTGTCAAACATCTTCAGTTTGGTCTAAAATTTAACCATGAATCGTCTTACAAACGAACAACGCTTGCAAATTATTGAATTTTATTATCAAAATGCGTGCTCTGTTAAGAAAGTTCATCGCGCGCTTCTTCCATTTTATGGCCAGTTTGATCGACCCACTGAAGCGGCTATTCGGTACGTTAATAAGCAGAATTGTGGAATTTGGAGTGAAGAAAAAGTCACAGTTTGGTGCGGTTTATGGGCTGGTGGCATCATTGGACCGTGCTTCTTCAAAGATGATGCGAATCGTAACGTAACTGTGAATGGTGAGTTACCAAAATACATGAGCTTGACTTGCATGACATGTGGTTTCAACAAGACGGTGCCACATGCCACACAGCACGCTTAACAATGGACTTATTGAGAGGCGAGCTCGGTGGACATATTCACCCCTATTATGCAAGGCGTTGTCGACGTCGACATTAATTTTTAATTGTTGTCACATCAAGGCGACGACTACATCACTTCGACGTTAGTTTGGTATTTTATAAGAATGTTGTGTCGACGTCGACTAGTTATCGAAAATTTAACAAATAAAAACTTCCCATCTCCAATTATTTTTTTTTTTTTTTTGTTCTTCACTTACTTTTTAACGCTATTTATGCTATTTTCCGACATGTTTTTTTTAACCGATTTAGCTTTTTAAAATAAAGTGTAGAGTTTGTTTTCAATTTTGTATTTTTTCGCGAATTTTTGGCATGTTTTTGATTCTGATTCTTTATAGCTTTAATGTTTATTAATAAATATAACACTTTTCTTTCATGCCGCTGTGAGCAATTTTCACCGAATTGTTGCCATTCGTTACAGTTTAAGGGACTTTAATCAATTTTATGGCTTTTTTTTATATATTAAACATTTTCGAGAATTTTCGCTAGTTTTGCAAATGTTTCCGAATTTTCGTAGTTTTGGCTCTTTGAGACGTTCGCGTTAAATTGGACATTTTCGCTATTTTAGGAAACTTTTCCGAACTTTCGCAATTTTCGCGTTAAATTTACTAATAAAATTTGTGCCCATAACTTCTTTTAAATTTGCATTTTTTTATTTTAAGTTTTTTCAATAAATATGTTTACATTTCATTTAAAACTTCTTTAACTTTCATTTGAGTCGTCGCAAAATTTCCTGTCGACTAAAACGGGGATAATACTACTCGACGTCGACTTAAAAGCGCCTTCGAAAATATCAATTGACTGTCAATAGTCATCGATAATTGTCAACAACGACTCAGAAAATACCATTACTGTTCAGGTGCCGTCGACTTGTGTCGACGTCGACTTTCATAATAGGGGTGATTATTTCATGTTCGGGACCGGTCAATTGGCCGCCTAGATCGTGCGATTTAACGCCTTTAGACTATTTTTAGTTGGGCTATGTTAAAGCTCATGTCTATACACACATGCCCGCTTCAATTGATGCATTGGAAAACAACATTGAAGCATTTATTCGTAAGATACCGGCCGAAATGTTGGAAAGAGTATGCCAAAATCGGACTAAGCGGATGAACCGAGGCGCAGTCACGGTCAACATTTGCATGAAATAATCTTCAAACATTAAGTTAAAAGGAGCATTCTATCGATTCAAATAAAGATTTCATGCATTTTTCTGAATTTTTTGTTTTTTTTTTTAAACTTTCCTATAGCTCTTGAAAAATCACCCATTATAAGCAAAGTGCTTGGACTTTATTTTAAAAGTTGTATTCCGAGGAGTCATTTGTATAAGCGCTAGGTGACATAACAAACCGATTTGATCGATTTTCGATTAAAATCGCTCTTAATATTTGAAAAGTATTTGTGCCAAATTGTGTTGCTTGAGCTTATTTCAAATGACCGCTACGACCTGGACAGTCAATTTGTGGTCTTAAATAATATTTACCAAATTTGTTCTTCCTCCGTTTTTGCATACTCTTGCGTAAAAGAAGCCAATCGTCGCTGTAGACGTGAGTGGGACAGTAAACTCGAATTTAACGATCCGACGCCGTTCTCAGCAACGCGGTCTCTGCCCGTCCACTACTTGCAAAGTTTTGAGGAAAGATCTTGGACTTCATCCATATATGATCCAACTGGTGCAAGAATTATAGCCAGCGCACCATACATTCGATGAATTGGTTAAGATTCAAATATAAGTTAAACCTGATTTTTATCGTCAAAACATCTTCAGCGATGAGGCTTATTTCTGGCTTAACTGGTATGTAAAGAGGCAAAATTACTACATCCCGAAAAAATCCTGTTTGGTGAGGTTTACATGCCAGCGACGACATATCATTTAAAAGCAAACATTTGTCGCACTTTTAACAAAATCAGGCCGGGTATGTCTAAAAAAGTGAGGCAAAACTGGTCCGAGTAGATGGCGTTCATAAGGCACAGTCGCGAAGATGCCATATGCCAAAAATTTTTACAAACATTAAATTTCCCGTAATTTAGCCATTTTTATGGAATTTTTGCTATTCCTTATAGTTTTAGGAACTTTTAATACATTTTTTTGGCTTATCTTGAATATAAAAAATTTTCGTGAATTTTCGCTATTTTTGCAATTTTTTTTTAATTCAAAATTATAATTATTGAAAAATAAACATTAAAAAAAGTGTTTCGACACTAATAAGACTGACGACAAAATCCGAGTCAACCCTAGAGGGAAGCGAACTGACACCAAAGTAGTCCCGCGATAAGTCATGGGTGGTAGAGACCGGTTCTAGTTTTAACACTTTCTGTGAATAAGACCTATCACTTTTACATGGGGTTGTCATTGGAGGGGGTCAATTGACACCATTTGACCAATCACAAATCTATTCTCAATGGACGTGTTTAGTGACAGTTACTTAAATGTAGTATTATTTCAATAAAACAAGTCCTAGAATTAAATTCAAGAGCCAAATTTAAGAAAGTCCCACAAAAATGTTTCACGCCACCGGTGAAGACTGTCTTGTAATTCATTACTTTTTCTACCTTTTTGTTCTTCATAAACCAGTTACATGATTGGTTCTCCTTTCACTGGTCATGAGTTCTTTTTTTTTTGTACCTGTTCTATTTTCACAACTCCCAGGACCAGTCTGTTGGACCAATTGACACACATATATATCGATGCCGACGTTACATCGATGCTTATCGCATAAACTTGATTTTGACAATATGGGAATAACGATGTACAATATTCGATACAAAACGATGTCGTTTCGTATTGATGACGCTTAATGGAATCAGTTTATGACTTTTTCGTTTGAAGCATTTTTTTAATAAAATCTTCTTTACCAGCTTTTTACTCTTCTTGGTCATAAAGAGTTGGCAACACTGCTACTAACGCTACGTCCTTTAAATTCTTAGCAGAAAATTTTAAGTTGGATACATGTTCGAAATTATCTGTAGGTCTTGTAAAATCCTCTTATTCAAATATCACTTGAACTGTACACAAAAAATCTCAGATATAAAATTAAGAAGGCACTCTCGATAAGCTTAAAAAGTTTGCTTGTATTGTAAATGGCGGTATGAACTAAGTCACCAATGAACTTACTCCGCAAACCCAAAATTAACTAAACTTCTAAATTTGGGTACGTCGTTCATTTATCGAAAAAACCCGAAAAAGCCAATATGAACTAAGCCCCCAAACAGGTGAACCAAGTCCCTAAACAGGAATGAACTTAGACCCCAATTTACCCAAATTAAAAAAATATAGAAGTTGTTTTGTTGTTTTTTTTTGTGGGCGTATATATTAAAAATATGTATAAAGAAAACACTTTTGGGAGCAAGGATTTTCTCCTCTATGGTACAAAAAAAAAATCGGCTTCGCTAACTAAAGCTTCTCTGCAAAGCCGACCTTCGGCCGGACGCAAGGATTTTCTCCTCTATGGTATAACAAAGACCGGCTTCGCTAACTTCAGCTTCTCTGCATAGCCGACCTTCGGCCGGGCACGAGAATTTTCATCTCTATTGTATAACAACACCGGCTTCGCTAACTAAAGCTTCTCTGCGTATTCGGCCTTCGTTCGGAAACAAGGCAGATTTTAGAAGCTTTACTTAGCGAAATCGGTACTTGTTTTACCATAAAGGAGAAAATTTTTGCGCCCACCCAAAGGCCGGATATGCAGAGAAGCTTTAGTTAGCGAAGCCGGTGTTTGTTTTTCCATGGAGGAGAAAATTCTTGCTCCCTGCCGAAGCTGGCTATGCCTTAGAGTTTGTAAACACGTTGTGACGGGCCCGCCTAACGCCTCACGATCGCCCGCCCGACGCGCTTCGCGTTTCGCTCAATAGAAGTTGAGTACACAATTTTTTGTTTATAACGGTCCCTTGTAATAAAATTATTTCTCATTGCTAAATGTAAAAACATTTAAGAAATGAACTAAGTCCCCAAAAATTAATTTAGGGGTTTAGTTTGGCGGCATGAAATAACCCCCCAAAGCGTGGGGCCTTATTTCATATGCAATAAAGCCTCATTTTTGAAAATGAAATTAGCCCCCAACGAAATGAAATAACGCCCCAAACATAAATGAAATAATTCCCTAATTTTTGGGGACTTATTTCATATGAAATAAAACCCCAATTTCTATAATGAAATAAGAGCCCATATATGTAATACAATTAATTATACATTTTTGCTTTAAAGAATCACGCGATAGATATCATGGTATGATATACCAAACACAAGCTTCGCCAACTAAGGCTTTTCTGCATAGACAGCCTTCGACCGGGCGCAATGACTTTTTCCTCTATGGAATAACAAACACCGGCTTCGCTAACTAAAGCTTCTCTGCATAGTGCCAGGATTTTCTCCTCTATAGAATAAAAATACCGACTCGATCCGGCTACGCAGAGAAGCTTTAGTTAGCGAATCCGTAGTTTGGTATACCATATAGAAGTAAACCATTGCGCCCGGCCCAAGGCGGGCTATGCAGTGCAGCTTTTTTTTTTATCGAAGCCGGCGTTCTGTATACCAAAGTGGATAAATCCTTGCGCCCGTTTTGATTATAAATTTGAAAATGAAGTAATCCCCCAAAAAATATATTGGGGCTTTATTTCATAACGATTTTTTGGGGGATAAGTTCATATGAAATAATACCCCAATTAAAAAAATGAAAAAACACCCCAAACATAATGAAATTACCCCCCAAAAATCGTTTTTGTTGTTCTCTGTACAAAATTTTGGGGGGATATTTCATTATTTTTTTGGGGCATTATATTTTGGGGGGTTATTTCATGCCGCCGTTTAGTTTATTACTACTTTTTGGGGACTTCGTTCATATGTACTAACTCCCCAAAAAATTATATGAACGATGTCCCCAAAAACGTGATCGAAGTCCTAAATATCGTTGTTGTTTTTCCACATACAGTCGTTTGGGGACTTACATAGTTCATTTTGGGTTTGGACAGTTAGTTCATTGGGGACTTAGTTCATACCGCCATTGTAAATAGAACAAATCAGTTTATCGGATCGGCTGCCAAGTTTTAATGCCAGAAATTTTAGGGAGCTCTAAGACCTACAAATATTGATACAAAATTACAATCAAAGGTACTATCACAGACATTTCTTTTCTTTTAAATTAAATTATAAACTTATAAACACCCTGGAGTATGTTATGCCACTAAAAAAATTATTGATTTATTACCAAAATTATTTGATTTTAACCCAGTATGCGACAGCCCTACCAACATCAAAAGCAACATCTTGCAAAGCAGCAGGAGTGTTAATACAAATCATTTTATCCTTTTTGTGGTTATCGTTGCTGTTGTTAGTAGCTGTATGCTGCTGTGGAGTTGAAGTTTGCTTTAAACTTATTTGGGTTTTATTTAAGCTACTTTTGTTTTATTAATATGTATGTACTCGTGTATTATTTATATGTATGTGCTCGTGTGAGTAGCTGAAGGTGTACCTGTTGTAGAAGGTGTTGGAATATCAATTTTGATTTGCGTGTGCGTGGGTTGGTGTTTTTTGGTTAAATTCGCTGAATCAGTTATTCGATGAGATTTTGAGAAAATTGCTTTCCCTTAAAACATAGAAATCTGCTTTTGTGTATTCTCACACATGTACACACAAAGGCAAAGACTTGCAAATAAAATGTTTTCCCCAAATGTGTGTAAATTATGCGCATTAATAAAACGTTCTACCTTTTGCTTTTGGTATTGTGGCTAATGTGAATCGTGAGTGCGTGTGTGTAATTTTTTGGCGTCTTTATTGGTTAAAATCATGTATCCCCGAAAGCATTTGCTATTGCGGAAGTTCAGAAAAAGAATCGCCATTTCATTTAAAAGATCACCAATTATATCATCTAGTTATCATAAATTTAATGTTCCGTCGGAAGACTTGTGCATCGTGGAAGCTTCCTTTTTGGGAACTAAATAAAGCTCGTCGAGACTAAGAAGAGTCTTTCTTAAGATTCATTTAGGTATCCCAGGGAAGTTTCTTAGATGAAAATATGAACACTTTTCATCTTTATTGTGATGCAACGTTGTTTTTTTTTTGCCTATAAAATGTTTTCGTTTTCTTTTTATCATTAATATCCAGAAATAACGAAGAAGACTAGACTTAGATAAAAATACCATTGCGACTTTCTTTGTTTTTTTTTTATGGTTAATATCTTTTTTAAGTCGTCTAGAAGTCTAGAAGAGGTGACGCCCCCTTACTTTTATCTTTCAACAATTTTCTAAATGATTGCAACGGTATGAGAACTTGCCAGTTTATTTGTACTAGTGCAATTGATTATACTTCAAAGCATGTATGTATGTCTGTTTATGTATTTTCACTTTAAGTAATTATTTTGTAATTTATTATCGTTTCAATTTCGATTAGTTTTTAGAATTGCCATTGCATTTATTTTGCTGTGTAATTAATACCAAATGTTTACTTTGTAACTTAAATAACGGAATTAAACAAATTTCAAATATTTAAAGCTTTTGTATTTCGTTGTCTGACTACATTTACTTTTCCCAAAATCTGTTAAACGTTTTCTTAAATTTATTTGCTTCTAGAATTAAAATTAAAGGAAATGCAATGAAATTTTATTGAAGACAATTTTATTAAAATAACACTTAAAAACATAACATTTAGAGATCTTAATTTTGCGCATTGGCTGGTTAGCGAATAATTTTTTCATTAAACTGGAAAACTCTACCCTGCGAGAAATTTGTGTCAATTGTTCTTAAATCACTTATCCCGTGGTCAGTTAAAATAGTATTTTAATAAAAAGGAACGAATCGTGATAGGCTAAAACAATATATGTATGTCACTTAATTGGTGATAATGTGTTCAAAGCGTAGCTACTCCAAAGGAAAGGTTATTGACACAAAAGTAGTCATGTGATTGGATTTTGTGCGGGTAGTGGCTCATTCTCTCTGTTTCTATTACTTTATATAAGGGGGTTGGTCTGTCATATTAACTTCGTTCACTCGGGACAATATCTGCGACAGACTTAATTTAAATCGAAATTTAATGCGTCCATTTAGGTTGCTTCAGTGACCTGTTAGAAAGTGTCAAGAAGATGGCAATTAAAACCCGTCTAGAACATGACCATGTTAAAGTGACAAGTCCCCTTTATATAAAGTGTTAGAGCTAAAACCGGTCCCTTCCACTGAGAAGTGACTAGTTTTGTGTGGGTTCCCTTTCCTCTAGGGTAGATAAGGTTTACATAACCATACAACCAGCCAGACGGAGGGGCGGATATTTCTTAATGGATTAAATAGTGATTATGAGTAGATGGTTATACTAAAAGGTTGGTAAAGAAACATAAAAGTGCATTTCCCACATATCGCAGTGTAGGGTATAAAAACTGGCAAGATATTGTGTGTGTTTATCTGTACTCTCCACCATTATAACTATTAATACGTAAGTCAGTTTGTCGGTCCAGATTTAACACCTAGATAATAGAGTATAGAGTATAATCGTTTGATCGAATGGTTAAAATATCCAATGTCGAATAACGAATTACTTGAACAATTTATGTCAATTAAGGTTTTTATACCCACACCACAATAGTGGAGAGGGTATTATGCATTTCTGCTGATGTGTGTAACGGCTTAAAATAGTGGTCCTACCCCCATCTTAAAGTATACCGATCTACTCAGAATCACTTTCTGAGTCGAACTAACGATGTCCGTCCGGCTGGCTGTCCATGTAACCTTGTGCGCAAAGTACAGGTCGTAATTTTGGAGATAATTTGATAAAAGTTGGGTCATAGGTTCTTATTGGCACAAGGACCTGGCCTATTGAAAATGGGCCGAATCGTAGGACCACGAGGGAAGATAGGGGGAAATTTCTTCCTCTTAGAAACTTTCAAACCGATTTTAATGAAATTAAAAACATAGATTGAACCATATCTATATGGACACAAAATGTATAAATTTAAAAAAAAAAAATCGGACCACGAGGGAAGATAGGGGCAATTTCTGCCTCTCAAACCGATTTTAATGAAATTCAAAACATCGATAGATCCATATCTATAGGGACACATTAGCTATACAGTTTTTAAATAATAGGACCACAAGGGGAGGCAGGGGGCAATTTCTGCCTCTCACAAACCGATTTTCATGAAGTTTATAAACATAGATAAATCCATATTTAGCATGATGTGTTTTTATATACTGTGGTGTAGGGTATCATATGGTCGGGCTTGACCGACTATACTTTCTTGCTTGTTTTTTTTGAAAAATTTTACTTATAAATAATTGGATATACAAAAAAGTGTCTATCCTAATCCATTTGATTTTAAAAATGTGTGATTTTCAAAACACACATCAGTTGCGATCTTTACCCCACGAATATTCAAATAAAACTGTGCTTACTTTTTTTTACCCACTGCAAATTAATGCATTAGTGCATAATACCCACTTTGCTTCTTTACGTAATACTATAACTGAAAGAATAAATTTGAAAAACATTTAATCGTAACGGCCAGGGTTACCGTTAGGAATTTTTGAACAGTCGCACAAAAGTTTGTTTTGAGAAAATAAAAGTCACACATCTTTTTTTTTAAGTTTTTTTTTTTTTGATAAAAAGCAAGACAAAACAAAACAGTCAGCAGTATTTTTTTATATTCAGAAGCCTTTCTTATTTTATTAATGTGAGTTTTTATTTTCTCGTGTAGCTGAAGATGATGGTTTTAGTTCACTTAAAGCTCTTTACAAACACTGCAAAAAGTCGGCTTTGACTTCATGTCCTGGTTAAGCCATTTATACTTCAGGTCCCAGCAGTGATGTCAGATATTTTTGCGAATTATCGTCCAAATTTGAAAAAATTGTCATAATCGTCATTAGTTCTGAAAAAAGCCGTCAAAAAATCGTTATATAAAAAATCGTTTTTTTTTTATCAACACGGATTAATTACTCTATTAAAACATAAAAAAATAATTAAGTATAAAATTATACAAAACCAAAAAATATAGAATGTTTAATACTTAAGACGATTTGGTGGGGCTTGAAATTGCTCTCCGGAGATTTTCGTCAAACACTTCCTGTCATCCCCAATCTTCTGCTGCGGATGAACTTAACGCGTGCCTGTAATCGTCGTCTTTGTGGAGGCATGTTATTAACCACAAACATGAGAGTCGCGTTGCAGAACGACCCATCGGCTGCTAAATTCTTGGGACAACTGCTGGAGCTTGGGAACGGCCAAATTCCTGTTGATGTTTCGAATGGATTGATATCGTTCCCTATTAAAGCAAAGTATTCCTTGGCATGGCACAAAATTACAAAAATCTCGATTGTATTCGTGAACGGGCAATACTAGCAGTGAAGAATAAGGACGTCGATAGCTTAAACTTAACTATTCAAAGTCAAATCGCAGGACAACTGCATACGTACAAATCAGTTGACTGCGTGACCGACGAAAATGAACCGACCAGCTCCCCGTCGGAATTTTTGAACTCGCTTGATGTACCAGGAACTCCGCCGCATAATTTACAGCTGAAGGTGGTATCGATCATAATCATGTTGCGGAATCTCAATCCTCCAAAAATGTGTAACGGAACGCGGTTGCCCGTCAAAAAGCTAATGAGCAATGTGATTCAGGCGACAATCATCAAGGGCGAATACAAAGGAGAGGAAGTCCTTATCCCACGGATTCCCATTATTCCAACTGACCTTCCATTCCAATTCAAGCGGATTCAGTTCCCCGTTCGATTGGCATTTGCAATGACAATCAATAAATGGCAAAGCCAGTCACTAGAAGTCTGTGGGATTAATCTCGAATTTCCCTGTTTTCCGCACGGTCAGCTGTAAGTTGCATGTTCGCGTGCTGGAAAACCGTCTTCGTTATTTGTTTTTGCGCCGAAAAACAAATCGAAAAACATTGTTCATCAAATCGCTCTCTACTGATTCCATTAAAATAAATCACATTGAAAATTTAAATATTTGTGTTGTATTATTACTCGAAAGTTTGTCTGAAGGCTTAAAATTGGGACGAGGCGAAGTTAGTCGGGTCTGCTAGTATAACTATATATTCGCCTCTACACACATATACAAACTAAGAAAAAACTTTACTTGCCAGATTGAAGTGTTATAAAATTGATGCCAGATTAAAGTTTAAAATAAATTTATTGACGGGATTAAATCGTCAAAACCTAAGTGACTCTTCATTAAAAATCGTCAATCGTCATTTTGGTAAATTCATCGAAAAAAATCGTCAAAATGACGTAAAATCGTCACATCTAACATCCCTGGGTCCCAGTCTTTCGAATAGTATCGCGAAATATTTTTTTTTTTTGAAGGACGTGCAGCGATGCTATCGTTATGCGTCTCAGACTCCGTGGTTTCCTCTGCTTCTGAACACGTATTTCAAGCTTAATTTTCTTTTCGATTTTCAGATTTTCTTTTCTTTTTTCCGAGAAATCTTGTTTTAAAGTAATAAAAAATTTGAGTCTCTAAGTAAGAGAAAAATAATCACATGTTGGTACCCGGCGGCTAAAAATAATTTTGTAAAATGAGCGCTGCAAACGAAAAAAATGTTTGTTTATTCGTTTAGCCGCAAAAAAAAATCATATAAACATCCAGAAACCGAAAAAAACATTTAAATCTCATCTCATCTCATGTCGAGCTGCGTACTTAGTTCTTAAGATTTCTTAAAATTCAGTTTTGCCTTTTTGGCCAGCTTTTCAGGCCAAATACTCCTTTGTGCAGCGGCTAAAAATAATTTTGTAAAATGAGCGCTGCAAACGAAAAAAATGTTTCTTTTAAAACTAAAACTATTCTTTGAAAGTTTTGCTGAAAATTTTGTAATTGTTTACATGACAAGGTTGCAAAAAATTAAAAAAATTTTTGCCAAAGGAACAATAGTCTGTGAATTGCTTTTACATTTTGACGGTTTGTTATTTGATAAAATAATAAGAAAATTTATAATATGCTGCAAATTAAATGTTTTTTGAGAGTAATTTCGCCAAAGCCGGTGATAAAAAAGTCTCACAAAAAGTAAAAAGGGTCTAACTGCGACTTTTGTCGGGCGAAGGGTAACTCTGTAGCCAACTTTTAACATAACTATAATCAAAACATTACATTCCCACTGCAAAAAAAACCTGTGCATTGGTGTTAACACTTTGCATAACCTTCTTATAATAAATTAAACTTTTAAAGAAGAACATAACTATCACTCACCACTCCTCTTCTTGCTTGTGTGGGATTAAATCATGCCAGAAACGAACGTAGACGTTCCAAACGGTACTCAGTGGACTTGCTTCCGAAAACTAAATGATCTAGACTATGCCTACGATATATGTCTATTATCACATCCAAAATATGCAGGATAGGATGCATTCAGGAAAGGATGCATACAGGATATGTATGCCAAACAGTGCGTTAATTTTATACGCTTCACCACAGGTGGTGAATAGGGTATATATAAGTTTGTCATTCCGTTTGTAATTTGTACAATATTGCTGTTAGACCCTATAAAATATATATATTCTGGGTCCTTATGAGGAGCGAAGTTGATTTAGCGATGTCCGTCTGTCCATCTGTCCGTTGAAATGGATTTTCCGAAGACCCCATATATTATGGGGGCCAGGTTATTATACATTTATGCCACATATGGTCCGGAATTGTTTGCATTTGAAATTCAGCAAGATCGGCTGAGATATGAGTAAAATACCACGGCTGCCTCAAACTTTTTACTTTAAAAGTTCAATTAGACGTGACATTACCATACCAACACTGTATTACCAAAACGACAAAAACAAAACAAACAAACCAACTTAGTTTTGTTTTCTACGGTCATACAGTGGCTATGGTAATGCAGTGTTGGTAATGTGGTTCACTACAAGTGGTGGGTTTTATTTTTAATGTGTTTAATTTTACGCATACACATACACATTAATGCATTTATATGATATGCCGCTCAAATAAAGAAACAAACTCATAGACTCAATATATTTTAGTTTAACGCTTCTTTAGTAAAAGCATTCGTAGCCGAGTTGTTAAGTTCTCTCCTGAGACTGATGATATTGCCAGTTCGAATCCCAAAAAGAATTTTTTTCATTTTTTTTATTTAATTTTTTTATGTTCTAAAAACGATTTTAAGATGATAAAACGAATTGCAAACATCAACTTTGGCAAAAGAGGAAACGGGCTTAGGTACATACATGGTGAAATAAACAGGTGGCAGCACTACGCCAGATGACGATTTTTTGCTCTTGCATTGTTTGTCTCGGTTTATGTCAAAGTTTTGTTTATGTTTACAAAAAGAGCACGTTTTGTGCTGTGATTATTGCATTTTATTAAAGTTTTTGATAATTTTATATTAAAATAAATAAGATATTGACCATAATTTAATAAAAATTTGTTTATTTCATCACGTTCAGCGGCACGCTTTGATTTTTGTTTAAAGTATTTTTTGACGTAAACGGTGATATAATTTAATTTTTGTTGGAATGTTGTATTTGTTGCCGTAACGATGCCACCTGCTTATTCCACCATGCACGCAGAGAAAAAATATGGTTGGGCATGGTTACGGCAACAACACTATGTTTAATGTAACAATATATTGTTGTCGTACACAAATAATAGTTATTTTTATTTAATATCAACAATATTATAGTTACTGTAAACATATTAATGTTTATCGCAATTATAAATTTGAGTATTGTTGACCAAAAAATAATTATTTTTCTAACAACTAAATTATGATAACTTTCAAAACATATTATATTACTCACAGCCATAACATGATATTTAATAGCCATAACTTGATAACTTTATATACATTTATCATAATAAGTTTAAGATGCAATCAAAATATCGTTACTCTAATAATATTTTGGTATCGCCATTTGTAAAATAATTTTGTATCAGTTGTGTCGTGTTTTACATAAGTTTATCGAATTATTTGTTAGTGAGTGGCTAAATAATAAAAAAATAACCATTAAAATAAACAAGAAATTAAAAAAAAAATAAAGAAAAAACATTAAAAAAGAAATAAAAAAATAACCATTAAAATAAACAAGAATTTAAAAAAAAATAAAGAAAAAACATTAAAAAAGGGTTGTAGTGTCACAAAATAAAATATCTGCTAAAAAATTTTAATAATCTTAAAGTGGTGCAAAAATACATATGTATGTGAAATCTTGGTGCAAAATATTAACCATTACTGGTAAGTTTTGTGTTATTTTAAGAGAAAAAGAATGAAAACTCCATAAAATAATTTATAAATAATTGCGACCTACGACTAAAAGATAACAGTAACTATATAATGTTTTTTATTTTATCATAAGTATTTTTTTCCAATAAAAATATTATGTTTAAAGTTGCATCATATATGATGTAAAATATTTATGTATAACAGTTCTACGTTAAGGTTGCCAGATATCCCAAATAAAAAAAATCTTCCAAATTGTGTAAAATGTAACGCCAAAAATTACATAGCAAGCAAAAACAAAGTAAAAATAAATTTTAATTTTGTTGTTGCTTTCTACATAAATTCACATTGCGTTTTTAAAAATTTCAACGCCGCAAGATATGCAGTGTTTTAAGGTCCAGTTAGACGTGACACTGTATTACCATAACTACTGTATTACCAAAACTACATAGAAATACAATACAAACCAATTCAATTTTGGTTTCTACGGTCATCGTTACGGCTATGGCATTATGTTTATTTACATTTTAATTTTCAAAGTCAGCTGCTTAGAACTGCCACTTGCCTATATTTTGTTGTATGAAACAATTTTCTACATTTGAGGAGGCACCCAGTTAAAGTCGGTTCAATGTAAAGCATATGTTAATTGCGAATATAGTAGCAAAATAATTTAAAGAATGTTTTTATTTTAAAGTTGTTTTTAAAAAGAGCCGAGTATAAATGTTAGAAGATTTAATTCACTTTTAGTTTATTTATATTATTAATAAATAATCATAAATATGTATATGTATTTTAAAATCATTTGTCGGTTTTAGATTGAATCTACATATCGCTTATTTAATGCAACGTAGTCATGTCTCAAAAGAACTGTTTCTTCAGAAGAGTTTTCAATTTACATTCAATTTAATTTTAATTTCAAACTCTTCATATTTTGTAGCATGGAAAATTTGATAACGCAATATGAATATCTGTAGAAAGTAAGCACAAAATTTTTAAATATTTTTGACTTTTGTTTTTACTTTCACCGAAATTTTTGATCTTATTTTAATAAAAAATAAGTTAAATATATTTCACAAAGTTTCATCACTTTTAAAATTAAAGAAATCGCTAAGACAAAATTCTTCATGGTGGTATCTCAAAATATTGTAGATACTAATAACTTCAAATCTGGCATCACTTTGTTTAGCGGCATTGTTGTTAAAGTTTTATTTAAATGCAACAGTTCACCAAAATAGAGCACAATGGAAGGTTTTAAATTAATAAAAACAAAATTTGAAGATAAAAAACAAATTATTGGTGTAATGTTTAACGAAAAAGATAACTACAATTTATTTATAACACAAGGTACATCCCTACATACATATGCGTGTGTGCACATATGTACATAAATAAATGGTGAATAATTAATTTATAATATTTATAATTAATTATAATTAATTTATAATTAATTAATAATAATTGCTTGTGTTTTGTTTTTTTTAGTTAAAAAAGTGTACAAAATACAGGATGATATGAATGTTAATGTTTTTTCTAATGACTTTATCATAAACGAGGACATATTTTCATGTTTTGTTGCTCAACATATTTCCACCAACGATTTTGTATTGGATATACAATTAGGTAAGTAGCACTATAAACATCAACAATTAAATGTTATAAAAAAATTTACGTGATTTACACAATTATTTTTTTAGATGTTCTAAGCAGTACTATTACTGCTGCAACAAGCAATTCCAGTGTCAGTTTTAAACAAGCAAATTCCAATGACGACGTGAAATCCCAAATTTCACCTGTCGCAGAACAACCACCGGCAGCAGCACCACCAATACCATTATCCGGTGAAACAGAATACTTTAATTTTACTGACCTTACTGCTGTACCTGGCCAAAGTTTTTCCTTAAAACAAATTCCATCAACTGATGTAAGTATATTAAAAGGAATGAATATCTATTTATTAAAATTTTATTTCTTTCAGGAAATTGTAAGCATTCAAAGCCTATTAAACATTGAATTACTGGAAAACAAACACAGAACCGAAATAGCAAAATCAATTGTGTTTCATATTTTAAATAATAATCCGAACGAAAAGTAAGCACACAAATTTTATGTTATATTATAATTCTAAAGACAATATAATTTTAGACTACTTAGAGAAGATTTTGTTGAACTATCGCAATCAATAGTTAGAATATTTCCCTCGGAGGTCAAAGCAACATATTACGTGCCATTTGCAAAAGGCCATTTAGCAAAAGGCAAGCTGTATGACGCCTACAACAATACTAGGGCCAAACTGAGTGCCGCCGGCGTAATACAAAGACGTATAAGACATAAACCGGAGAACACCAGTAAGTATATGAATCGCTTATTATTCTTATAAAAGGTACATTATTTAACTTTACGATAATTGCCTAAGTATATACCAAGGCCCATCTATCAGGTCTGCTTACTTGAACAAAAACAAAAAACTACATGTATTTTGTTTGCGTAAAATTTCGTTTTTAGTTGTCAAAACAAAGCAAAAGGAAAAAACGTGTATGTGTGGCATACCATAAACGTATGTGTGGGAAAAACAATAAACGTAAACAAACATATACATACACATGTAAGCAAAATGTAAACAACTTTTGACAACTTAAAAGAACATAGACAATGATCATCAGGCTTCTTGCGCATACCTATTCAATGGGCCTTGTATTGCTTTAATTTTTAATATTTTTTATTAAGTATTTTTATATGTTTGTATACAAGGCGAATTGACTTTCAGGTGGCGTTGAAAACACAGCTGTGCTACTTTTTTTTTAAATTAGAGAGAGGAATGTCATACAGGGGTGTTCTGGAAATCGAAAACGCAAAACGCACGAATTTGAATGTTGTTTTTAACACACTTTAAATCAAATTTTTATAATTTTTGTTATAAAACTCGGTTGAATAGAGAAATATTTGTATAATATTCGTCATAAAATTCTTTTATTACAGAAATCTTATTAAAAAACGACGTTTAAAATTCTTGTGTTTTGCGTTTTCGATTTCCAGAACACCCCTGATAAGTTACTTGTGTTTTTGACTTATCGGCCAACGAAAGCAGCAACAAAATACATTGTTGTGTTTTTGGTGTTGTTAATTGTTGTAGTATCGACACCACCGTTTACATGAATTCGCCTTGTTTGTATATTTTTTTTTTTTTCATTTGACTTCATGGCATGCTTGTTTAACTTATTTTGCTTTTATTTGTGTTTTACGTGAGCCTCTATGCAATATGTTTGGTTGATATCTGCATGAGATTTAAACCAATTTTTAGACATTTGAAAAATAGTTTATTTATAGTTAGTGTTTTTTGCAACTGACTATTTTATTTACTTCAGGGTATATATACTCTCGTTATATTATATAAAAATATAATGTAGTAATATTTATTGATATATTTTAGATGTTGAAGAAATAAACCTGTCAGAAGACAACGAAAATATTAACAATTGTATAGATATTTTAAAATCAGGATGTGGTGAATGGGATTTAGTACGAGATAGTTGGAAAAGAACACATTCATACAGGCAAAACGAATTAAAAAATAAAGAACTTTCCACAATTGATTACATAACTAAATATAAAGTCCTTCAAAATGAAAAGAATGTCGAATCGGTAAGCAAAATATATTTTCGCCGGGCAAATCAATATATGTATATATAACTAATATGTAGTTTTTTATTTAAAGTTTTACATAGATTTCAAAATGTTATACCCTGAATCTAAAACTATATTTGAATGGAAAGTTTATCACCAAAAAGTAATTGGTTTGTCTAAAAAGATAAAGGATAATTCTGTCAAAGAAATATTGACGTATATTGATAAGGCCCAGGACGATGGTACAAATATCCGATATGTATTTGGTATGTTATAGTTTTTTATAAAAATATATTTTCAGATTCAAAACTTGCTTTGTAATTAATGTTAGTGCCATACATATTACCAACCTCTAGGAAAAAAAGTAAACTGGAAGTTCAGGAATCATTCATTTACTATTCCAAGGTAATTTGATTTACATATATTTTATATGTATGTATATAATAGAAACTTACTAAATATATATATATTTTAATAAATTTGTAATAGAATATTTTAATAGCAGATGATGAAATTCGAAATTCTTTAAAAAGAATAGAATTAGAAAGACAACCAAAGACTATTAACCCATGGATTTGATTCCCATTATCACGCATTCCGAATGAAATATGAAGAAAATTATTTTGCTATTGACGTTCAATCATTAGATTCCAATTTTGTTGGCTACATTTGTGTTAATAAAGAAAATATTCTATTTTTAAACTAAGTATTTTTAAAACGTATTTTAAATAATGGTATTTCACTAATGAATAATAAAATAAACCATAATAAAATATTAAACAATGCAGTTGTCTCTCTTTATTTCAGTTTACATAGTACAAGGCACTTGGAACCTGTTAAAAATAAATAGCTTAAACTTTTTCCATAAGGAAATTATTACAATTTATTTTTTAAACGGTACCACTGTGTAATGCAGTCATATTATAATAACTTTAAAATCAAAATATAGTAAATTGCAACAACGATATAAGGATAACCTACAATTATAATATGATTACTGTAACTTTATTTTGAATCATAATATGATAACTTTTAACCATAACATAATCATAATATGATTACTTCAAAACTTATTATGATTGCCATGCCAATAATATGATTACTTCTAAACTTATTATGATTGCCATGACAATAATATGATTACTTCTTAACTTATTATGATTGCCAGGACAATAATATGATTACTTCTAAGCTTATTATGATTGCCATGACAATAATATGATTACTTCTAAACTTATTATGATTGCCATGACAATAATATGATTACTTCTAAACTTATTATGATTGCCATGACAATAATATGATTACTTCTAAGCTTTTTATGATTGCCATGACAATAATATGATTACTTCTAAACTTATTATGATTGCCATGACAATAATATGATTACTTCTAAACTTATTATGATTGCCATGACAATAATGTGATTACTTCTTAACGTTTTATGATTAACAGGATAATAATATGATTAAGGGAAAAATATTATGATGTAATATTACGAATATATTTGGTCATAATATGATTTAATAATAATCGTAATATGGTGACTACAATCATGAATCTTATCATAATATGTTGCTCTTAGAATATGTTTACCACAACCATGTTTTTTCTTTGCGTGTGGGTACATATATAAATTTTTGGTTTTTTTATATTCTTTGGCATGACGAAATGAAAAGTTGGCATGGCTCAATTAATATTTATTTATACCTATCTAAAGAACGTTATTTATGTATATAACTGTTTTTTCTTATCTCATCATGGTGAAGGGTATATAAGATTCGGCATAGCCGAATATGGCACTCTTACTTGCTATATATTCAATAGTTTCTTAAGAAAGTCTTCATGATTTTGTGAAAAACGTGATTTATGTAACCATTTAATTCACGCACGTCAGCTCTATACAGCAATTGCGCTTATCCTCTCAAGAGTAATTATCATTTGTAACAAACACAATCACAAATGATTTAGGCCCCAGTTAGCTGACAGTAATAAGTAAACTTTGCAAATCAGCTGCTTCATGTTGTTGTATGTAAAGCAATTAGAACGATTATAGTTAGCAGTAAGAATTAACTTAAACGAAAAAGCAAATATTCTATGAAAATTTTCTTTAATAAACGGTTATTAAATTTAAAAATCGTTTATGAATACGGGGGCGAATCTGTAGAAAATTGATTTTTCTTACTTTTTACTATACGGGCTACATTACTATTATTGTCAGCTATCTGGGGCTTTATGCGTGCATAGCCCAGTGCACACCTTTAACTGAAAGCTAAATCTAATAATAAAATTTATGTTATTAATTATTTTGTTTAATGTTATTGTTTAATTATCCCTGTTTTTTCATAATTAATGGCTTAATGTAGGCTTTTTAATTATTTAATATTTCATTTATTATTTCTATAAAATAATTACGCACATTAACGCACATAACAAAAACCAAATCTAATTAAAAATCATATTGCATACCTTTAGGCAAAATAATAGTGATTTTACTCTGTTAGATTTTGTATACAATTTAATGTTTAAATAGTTAATAATAAATAACTTTATTGTGTTTGGCATTTTTTTTAACAAAACGAAACAAAAAACCTTAAAAAAATCATATTTAACAATTTAAAACAATGGCTTTTTAAATATGTTTTTAAAATTTATGTGTTGGCATTGTTTAAACAATAACAGAAACTTGCAATTTTTACCTCTATAATAATTTTCAGCAAATGTTTGGTTTAGTAAGTTTTTGTCCAAAATTTAAACAATATATTAAAATATTTTTATTCTTGCATTTTATTTAATTGAAAATTTTTCAATAACATACGATTTAAGCAATTAAATTAATAAAAAATAAATAAAATCCTTTTTAATCAAATTATTTGCATTATAGACAAAAACACTGAAAGCAAAGTTCGAATATTAAAATACCGGATTTGATGTGCAAATTAAGCTTTTTACTGAAGCAAGTCTTTCACGCTGTTTGCTAGAACAAATAAGATTTTGCATATTTACTAAGATTTTTGGTAAAATTTAGGGTTTATACGGAAATCTTGGGAACAATCTCTGATAACACTGTGCAACAAAAAAAAAAAAAAAAAAAAACCAGCCTCAATACTAGCAACTCGAAATAAAACTAGACTGTTGGTAAAGCAAATCTGCCAAAAGTTTTTGAAAAGTAAGCTCGGGTTACTGAAATTTGGGCCCCTAAAATTTTTTGAAGAGGCGTTTGGTATAAGTCAAAAAATATACTAAATGTACTTCCGAGCTAACCCTGCTGTTAGGTTAGAAAAAAAACTTACGAATGCTAGGTTAATGGACCATTTGGTCCATATAAACAGCTAATGTGAAAAACAAGTATGGAATACCTATTTTTATTTTTTTTTTTTTTTTAATCTCTGATAACAAATTTTATGTAAATGAAAACGCTGCTACTCGTCTTACAAAGGATAAGCGCATACAAAGTGCTTTTACTATACGTGGCTTGGTTTATGTCAAGTTGTCTGCAAATGACCACCCAATACATATTGATGAGTTGGAACATCTCAACAACTTATTTCGTGTTCCAGACGGATCGTTTTCTAATGCTGGTGACCATCGTGATGTTGCTGATGACAGGCAATCCTAATATAAGAATTATTTCATTGCTTCTTTATTATTTGTTCTTGATTGAACTTTTAGCCATATTTTTTAATTTTTCTAATATGTTTACATTGTCAATTGTGTTAGTTATATGCAGAGCTGTTAAATTTGGATTACGATTATTAATCAATTAGATTAAATTTTAAAAAGAATGGTATTGATTACATACAGCCTGTTCATGGATTTCGAACGTCATCGTTCGCATAGAAAAAAACATTAAAAACAAAAACAAACTTCGAACAATGTTCGATTTTTGTTTTTGTTTTAAATGTAATTTTCTATGCGAACGATGACGTTCGATATCGTTAAACAGGCAGATAGTTCTCTTTTTAACAATTCCTGATTATTAATTAATTATGATTACAAATAATCCAAAAATAATTTAGATTAGTTAGGATTACGAGAAAATAATTAAAAATAATCAAAAGTAATCGAAAAAATAATTGACTACTTTCAAGGATTATTTTTGATTATTTTCGATTATTTTTTAAAAATTCAGAATGCGCATATTTAAATTTGCATTTAAAACGAAAATTTTTATTTAAAAAATAAAACAAAATTAAATTTCCATCAATTTCATTTCGACTCGTTCGCCTTGATTCGTTTCTCGCTGGCCACCTGGTGGTTACCCCGTATAAATTATACCTTTTAAAGTGTAATTTAAAACAGAGTCGCAAATTTACCACACTTTTATACCATATTTTGCAGGCCTACTCGGAATATATTGAGAAAATCGAGTACGCCCGCGATATGGAAATAGCTGTTTTTCGATGGCTACATGACAATCCGGAGTGAACACAGTCTCAAAATTGGTCATCAGCATGAGTACATACATCATCCAGGGCGGCAGAGTTGCTTTGCTTTAGCCTCTCAGCACGAGTACCACTGTTATCGAAACGGATGAAAGTAGTTAAATTCTGGAACCGATTCAAGGACATAGTGGCCTTATAAATTGGCTTATTATAATTCGCCAACCATTCTTTTGCTGGCTGAGAATTCGCGTGGAACACACCAGCAATTAGCAGCATCCCAAAAAAGCATAAATCTCGTCTTCGTTGGTCATAACACAATATCGCTGTTTATTATTAGGATGCTTTTTATTCCATAGACGAACTGCCCAGTAAAAACTTCGCCTACAAAATAATGTGTTAAGTAATCAGAAAAAAAGCACTACTTACAATTCCACTGAAAGAACCGATGAATTTTTCCAAATGAACGCATTCAAATATAAGTCATTATTTGTTTTACCTACATACATCCAGAAAGAAAAAGTTATAGAAGTAGTTATAGAAAAAAGCCACTAAATAATTAGTGAAGGAAGCTATTCAATTTGAAAAAGTAAGCGAAGATTTTACTGGGCGCTTCAACGTTTTCTCTAGGTTTCCCGCACAATAATACTGACGATTTCAGGAGACAATAATGACTTGGCCCTTTACGAGTAAAAGTTGTAACATTATGACATCGAGGCCTTCCAGATGGTGGAGGATTTGAATTCCACATAATAACGTCTTTGGACCCGTACATAGCGTCCTGAGTGATGGATGCTTGAATTGTAGTTTGAGCTTGAAGGGCAATGGCTTCTCTATACAAATCCTCCGTCAGCAGGTTTATTGTTTACATCAAACGGTAAAACAATTTACATGAAAAGCTCATATTGGTCTGCACAGATCCATGTGAGCTTGATTAACGAAAGTAGTTTAAAATTATTTTTTTACAACAAATAAACTACAAATTTTAATTTTACTACTATACTTTGTCTAGCACACTATATTTTAGGAAGTAATAGACTAAGGTGCCTCAGCTAGTTTTTAAAAACGAGATAAACACATTTAAAAGTTGCTTGGTTCTGGCCAGACCCTTATGAACATCGGAGGGTTATACAAATAGAGCATAAACCCGTGAACTCATGATAAATAAGAAGAATGCAGAATCATGAAGAATGCAAACAGGTTATCAATTATCAAATCGATGAACATCAATAATAACAACAAAAAATGAAAAAAAAACAACTAACATTAGAAAGTATTTCCATAATTTCGTAAAATAAAAAAAAAAAAATAATCTAAAACAATCAAAAGTAATATTCGAAAGTAGTCAAATTATTTTTCGATTACTTTTTATTATTTTTGATTATATTTTTGTAATTTTTATTAATCTTGATTATTTTTCGATTATCTGTAATCGTAATCAATTACTTATCGTGCGAATCAGAAAATAATCATAATATAATCATTACTTCACCTTTCAAAAAAAAAAAAAAAATCTAATTACTAATTATTATGATTAGTAATCATTACTTAACAGCTATGGTTATATGTAATTCTGTATACTTTATTTATTCTATTAACAATCTTAATATATTATTGGGAAATATGAATATAATATACTCCTCGTGCGTTACATTTTCTTTTTCTTACCTAACAGTAAACACCAATGAACAATGTGAATAATAATAGGGTTCGTTCTAGAGACGCGATTGGGACGATGATAAAAATTTTGGCTAATCAAAGGAGAGGTATTAGAGTATGTCACATCAATGCCCAACGCTTGAGACCTAAGATTGAAGAGTTTAGATTTATTTTTGAGAACTCCGGCGTTGATATGATATGTGTATCTGAGACATGGTTTAAACCTGAGTTCACTGATTTATCTGTTTCTTTGCAAGGATATAATATCAGAAAGGTTGACCGAAATGGGTATGGAGGTGTGGCAATTTATGTGAAAAAAGGAATTGCAATTAAAGTTATCGGAAAATCAGATAATGTTATGGTCACTGGTATCGATAGACCTGCAAATCTTATAGAATATTTACTCCTGGAAGTAAGTTGTGAGGGAAGGAAGCTACTTTTAGGTTGTGTTTATAGGCCCAGTAATCATATTTGTATGGAGAGTTTTACGAACACTCTGGAAACATACACAGTCTCTTATGAGGATGTCATTATTACTGGTGATTTTAATTCAAATATTTTAGTAAGCCCATATCTAACCGACAACATGTTTTCACTTGGACTTAATTCCCCAAACACAAATAATGCTACACATTTTAAAAGTACAAACAACACACTTCTTGATCTTTTCTTTGTCAGTGATATTGCGAAGGTGCTACTTTATGACCAATTGTCTGCCTCGTGCTTCTCGCGCCATGACCTAATTTTCATTACGTATTATTTTCAGCTTAATTCACCTGAACGATTTATTAGATATCGGGACTTTAAAAACATTGATTATAGTAGGTTAGAAGAAGAATTCTCGAGTATTGATTGGAGCGTGCCATGTAATTTAATTTCTGTTGACGATCAGCTCTCATTTCTACAAAACAATCTAGATTATTTATTTAATCTTGCGGTTCCCTTAAGAACAAAAATTGTAAATCGACACAATAAGCCCTGGTTTTCTCACGAAATAGAACAAGCGATTAGTCGCAGAGATTCTCTATATGCTCGGTGGAAACGGTTTAAAACCGCAGATTTGTACGTAGAATACCGAGTATCACGTAGGATTAGCAACAGACTAATTAAAAATGCCAAATCTGACTTTTATGCCTCAAAGTTCTCGACTGCCATAGACTCGAGGAAAAAGTGGCAAACGATACGCGAAATTGGTATTGGCAAGCCTGGTGTTCAAGAACAATGTACAGCCGATGCAAACACTTTAAATGCACAATTTTTAAACACTCCAAATGTTCAACCAATTTCTGACTACTACCATTTCCCTCGTGACATTTTAGACAATGGTTTCAATTTTGTAAACGTCAACCTATATGATGTCTTATCCAGCCTGTTGTCAATAAAATCCAATGCAATTGGTGTGGATGGGATTGATCCTAGGTTTATTAAAATTCTCATTCCAAGACTTCTTCCATTTATAACATTTGTTTTCAATACGATTTTCACAACTATCTGCTATCCCAAAATATGGAAACTTGCTAAGATTATTCCTATACCGAAAACTAATGCTGATTATAGGCCGATAGCAATCTTACCATTTTTATCTAAGGCTTTTGAAAGATTGATTCATAACCAAGTCTCACAGTATCTTGAAACTAACAATATGCTCACTAATCGGCAATCTGGTTTTCGTAAAAATCACAGTTGTATCAAGGCCCTGATGGATGTTTCTGAGGATATAAGACAACAGTTAGACTGCAATAATGTTACATTTTTAGTTCTCTTGGATCATTCCAGAGCGTTCGATATGGTTGACCATAATATATTGTGTCTTAAACTTAACCATATGTTTAGATTTGCTTCAACTGCCACAAGTCTTATATATTCATATCTAACAGATAGATATCAATATGCTGAAACAACTGCATCAGTTTCGGGCTCTTTGCCATTAAGTCGTGGTGTTCCGCAAGGTTCAATTTTAGGCCCATTACTTGTTTCGTTATACGTGAATGATCTTCAAGATAAGCTTGAGCATTGTAGGGTTAGATTGTATGCAGATGATGTTCAGCTCTATATTAGTAGCAGCAACACTGTGATTGATGAATGTGTGGGGACCTTTAACCAGGAGTTAGATCGTGTTTACGGGTGGGCCACCGCTAATGGTCTAGCAATTAATCGTATCAAGTCCAAGTGTTTGATTATTAAGAAAAGGTCGTTAAAACTTGACGGCAATCCTACTCTAACTTTAAATAACCAGTCCATTAAAATTGTAAACTCTGCCAAAAATCTTGGTATATACTTTAAGAACACCCTCACTTGGTCTAATCACGTTAATTTTGCATGTGATCGAACGTTTTCAATGTTAAGGAATCTGTGGCAAACCCAGTGTTGTACTCCAATTAAAATAAGAATACTCATTGCTAAATCATACTTGATACCCATCTTATTGTATGGCTGTGAATTATTTGGCAGCTGTGACAGCGGTAGTAAAACGAAACTTAATATGCCTGATCCGCCCACTTTTACGCCCACCTCCCATAAAACTTGTATTGAAAAAGTGCCATAACTCCCTTGATTTTGATTGTATCAACTCAATTTTCACTAAAAATAAATACTATAATTGTACAATGGGCTCCTGAAAATATATACCTGATCCGCCCATTTATACGCCCACCTCCCATACAACTTGTATTGAAAAAGTGGAATAACTCCCTTGATTTTGATTGTATCAATTAAATTTTCACTAAAAATAAATACTATAATTGTAGAATGGGCTCCTGAAAATATACACCTGATCCGCCCACCTCCCACAGAAAAAACAAATAGAAAAAACATGAATATGAATGTTAAGCATAGTCTTTTAATAATTTTTTGACATCATTATCGTACTTCAATTTTTTGATTTGCCTAAATACTCACTTTGTCTAAATACTCACTTTGTCTTAATACTCACTTTTTTTGCGGCAGACGATATCAACTCCATTGAGGGGTTTTTACAAAAACCTTGTACCTTTGTCCTCTTTGTTCGCGGTTTGCAATCCTCGAAGGCTTTTACTGGACGTCCACGTTTAACCATATTTGAACAGCTTGGTGCTTCCTTGTTTGCGGTATATTTGCACACTTTGTAAACTTTTTTCAGTCAATTTTCATTTAGATCGAGAAATCTGGTTTTCATGCGAAATGCTTTTTGCCATCTATCTTTGAACTTTGTAAAAAAGTCTTTTTTCAAAAATCTAGTAAAGACTTCAACATCCTCAGCAGTCATTTCTTCATTGTTATTTGCAATGACTTCGACAGTAATATCAATATCCATTTTGGTATCAATCAATATTTCGCCAATATTTAATTAAGAAATTGTTAAATTTTCCATAATTAATAAAATAAAATTTTGATATCACTTATGGTGTTTTCTTTTCTACAAAAAAACTGTGACATTTTATTTAAAAAAATGCAATTTGGTGCCTATTTCTTAAAAATTTTACTCCCGAAAAGGGCGAGTTTTTTAGAATAATGCAAGCCACCTTTAAGGGAGCAAAATTTTTAAGAAACATACACCAAATTGCATTTTTTTTAAATAAAATGTCACATTTTTTGTAGAAAAGAAAACACCATTAATAATACAACACTTATCACTGCACTTGCCAATTTAATGTAAATTAGTAAACAACAATTCAAATTCAATTGAAGCTTATGCTTTTTTCAAGAATGAAATGTATAATTAACACTATTGACTAGTATGTAAATTACATTTTGTAATAATTTTAAACAGTTAAGAATTATGGCAACAACAACAAGCATGAACGAAAATTCATGTTTTGTTACTTTATCACTTTATAGTTTTTACTGTTTTTTTTGGAAAAGTGCAAATATGTGCAGCTGAATTTTTTTTAACTTTTAGCTGAGACTTCAAGCTGTAATTTGACATCATTCGTTAAACAGCGCTGCACAACGCTAAAAAGATACAGCCTATTGAAGTTGATGAACATTGAAATTTTGATGTTGTTTATATTTTGTTCTACGAAATTTTTTATGTGGCACTTTTTCCAACTTTTTTTAATGCAAATCTCATCTTTGACAATTGTCATTTACGAAAATATACAACAAAGTCAAATGATAAGTTTACTGTGATTGTACCAAAAGATTGAATATACAGTACATTTGCATGCTTTTTTAAACAAGCGAACATATATGAACTTCGAGCGTGTCTATCCAAACAAATAATAAATATATCAGCCTAATATTACGGAATCATAATATTCAGATTTCTGCCAACAAAATACCAAAAAATTATCCAAATCGGCGAACATGAAAAAAAATTAATTTTGGCCACTCTTCAACCAATGTGCGCCCTAGCTGCAGCTAACTTTGTTGATCCGTTTTTTATTGCTAAAAATAAAATTTTTTGGAATGCCACTACATTAAGTCTGAAGATAAATTTCATTTGATTAATAGTGCCATCCGCTTCGATGATGTTTTGAGTCGACGACAAATGTGATGTTAAGAAAAATTTGATCCTATTCGTGAACTATGGGACCGTTGGCAACAACTTCTTCCAATGTTTTACAACTGTCACGAATATGTCACCATTGATGAGCAACTTGGTGCATTCCGGGGGCGATGTTCTTTTTTACAGTTTATGCCATCAACACCAGAAAAATATGATTTGAAATTGTGGATATCGGAGACTCTAAGTCAAGCTACCTTGGTAGAAATGCAGAGCCTGAAAATAACCAATGGCAACACGTTGTATTGGACTTGACAGAAGGCTTGAAAGGGCAAAATATAACAGGCGACAATTTGTTTCCATTTTTGAGTTGGTATGAAACTTTAGGAAAGGATAGATACTGTTGATCAAATGGTTGGTTCCTACGGCCCAAACGCAAAACAAACCGACGAAACATTTGCAAACATACACAGAAAAAATTATTGCCGAATTATTTTCAAACAAACGCTTGTTTGAAAATTTTTTTAATTTCTACAAATTTTTTTACTGATTCAATTAAAATTTTTGTTTGATTTTTATTTAACCAACAAAAATGTTGACAACCATTCAAAAATATAATACACGCGTTATTGGTTTCAAGTTTTCATAATTTTGTATGAAATATTTAACGCTTTTTAATGTTGTCGTCTTTTTGCATTTTTTTATTTGATCGTAAGCAACACTTCCTAATGTGAAATATAAGAACTACAACAAAAAACACATACAGTCTATTTTTGGACACTTTACAAAAGTACAACAGTAAGAAAGATGAAGAGGTTTGAAGTAAAAAAAAAACAAAAAAATAGCAGGTAAAAAAACGTTTCACTCTTTTTAAACAACAGAAACAACAACAACATTATAAGAAACAAAATAAATTTTTGGTTGGTTTCAAAGTTAGTTAAAAAAAAACCAAAATCCCGTATTAAATTTTTTCAAACTGTTTGCTTAAATACATCAAATACAAAAATATAATGATGACGAAAAACATATCGAGTCGGTGTGTCGCCGTTTTTGGGTTACATTTTCTTCATTAGCAAAGGAAAGGATACAGCAACAGTGAGTGATGACGAAAAACATTGTGTGTATAAAAAAAGACTTCGTTCAAAAATTATTCCAACAAAAAAATGTGTCTCAAAGCCAGCCGGCCGCTCTGCTCTCTCTGCCATCATCTTCTAATAAAGTGCCTGCTTGTGTGCTTGGCAAAAAAAAAAACCTTTTTTTTATTTTGAAATTTAGTATATGAATTTCAGTAAACTTTTTGTTTGATTCGGTTAAATTATTTGTTTGAAAAAATCAGTGTTTTTTTTCAATAAACAAAATGCAAATAAATTGTTTGAATATGCGAATTTGTTTATAGGACCGATTTCAGACAAAAAATTGTTTGATTCTACAAATTTTTTGTTTGAATTGGAAAAATAGTTTTTTCTGTGTATACGCTTTGAATGCGTACATACTATTTTCTTTTATTGACGTTTCATGTAATCCAGCTGATCGGAATCGCAGGAGACCAGAGTTTTTGCGGTAACTAGCACTTTTTTTGGCTAAGGCGTATATGATGAAACGGACTAGATTACCTCAACTACACAAAAAAAATTCTCCAAAATTGTTCACCAATTAAAACATTAATCAAAAATAAAATCAGTTTTAATTAAAAATTTAATCAAGTTTAATTAATACTATTAACTGGTTTAATTGATACTATTAATTTGTTTACTGGTGCAAATTTAATTAATTTTTTAATTAATATCACAAATTTTTTAATTGAAATCAATTTTTATTTTTTTCTGTGTAAAGTTCTCAGCACAGTTATTGACTGAAATACGATCGACATGCAAAGTTCCAGTGGCTTCTTCTAATAATAATAATACTTCTAACTCAGAGGTTGCTGTTAGTCTAAGTCTGACATAAAATGCTACATTTGCATCAAGTTTATTTGCAAAACTAACCGAAAAACATTTTGCGTATCATGCAATGACATTTGTTATAAATTAGACCAATAAATACTTATTTTATTTTTAAATAAATGTAAAAAAAAAATCAAAGAAAACCAAAGAAAATATACTATGGACCAAATGGTCCCTTAACCTAAGATCCGTAAATTTATATTTTTCTCAGTTACGTTTTGAGCCAGAACCTTGTATTTTTGTAAATAACATTGATTTTTAAAAATTATAAAGGAAACAATTAAAAAATTGGACCAAATGGGTTTAACCTAACAGCAGGGCTACGAAACTATTTCAGATGTCTTCAGTAGAATTGTATGGCAATTCTTTGCTTAGAATATATTAACCCTCTAACACTTATTTTAAGGGGTCATTTTTGTCCTTTTATTATCTTCCACACAAAAGTATACTAAGACGGGATTTTAGAGGGTTAAAACGATCGATGAATATTTTCGGCGTCAAATTTCACCAGGGGTATTCTGAGACCAAAAAACGAGCTAACTTTTCAAAAACCCTTTGGCAGATTTGCTCAACCTATAGTCTTGTTTCATTTCGCGTTGCAAGTATTGAGGCTGGCGGCGATGACCCGAATTTTGTTGCACTGTGTTATACTATTACCAAAATTTGCTTCAGTACTAAGGTTAGGTAATAAAATCACAATTGATCTGTGCTTAAATTGGCAATTTTGTTGAAATTATAACCATTTTTAATATATTTATTGGCTTGCGTGTGCTTTTTTTACCACTTTCATCAGCAAAACCGCTGAAGATAAATTATTCGGCCACGAAATAGGGGGGGTGCTTTAATATCATGGTAGATAAGGCCATGATGGCTTTATCTCTCATTCAATAGGGAGATAAAGCCTTTTTTGTTTATTTTTTCATTTCAATGGGAGATAACGCCATCATGGCCTTAGCTCACATTAGCAATATTAGAAAATGGCTTTATCTCTCATTTCAGTTCCGGAGACACTAAATTTAAGTATTGAAATCTGGCTTCGCATACTAAAGTTTTTCTGCGTGACGGCCTGCGGCCGTGCTTAGGGGTTTTTTCCTCCAGTAGGACGCGGCAGGTGGCTTCGCTGAGTAAAGTTTTCCTGCGTGCGTCACAAGAATAAAAAATTTTTTTCAATGATAACTAAGGATTTTCCCTTTTACAGAATGTTTCCACCATGCGTAACAATTTTCTGAAAAAATATGGCTTTATCTCTCATTTGCAAAAAAAATATGGCTATATCTCTCATTTCGCAAAATTTTAAATATGACCTCTCAATGATTGGGCAATAAGGCCATTATTGCTTTATCTCCCATTCAATTGAGCAATAATGACATCATGGCCTTATCTACCATGGTTTTAAAGCACCCCCCACGAAATATTCATTCATTAGTTACAGCTTACGCCTGATATCTTTCACAAGATATCGACGACCTACACTGTCATGTAGGAAGGCAAAGCTACCCAAGTAAGCTCCTTTAAATTGAGTCGTTTATTTTAAAAACCAATTTAGTGGTATTGCCAATTTATTTACTTTCACTAAACGCAGTTTGAATGCATCACATATGCACTAAATTCAAATATTGCAATATTTGAACTTGCAATAAAAAAAGCTATGTACATTTATACATACTCTCACTAAAATCTAAAAATAGTAATTTTGAATGTGCATGGTTTTTTATTTTTGTGATGACCAAATGAAATGAAACAAAATAAAATTTTGTCAATAACAATAAAAATATATTAAAAAAACAAGTTTTTTGTTTTAAAATTTAGTGCAAAATTTATAGTTGCACTCAAATTAGTTAAAAACAAAAAAGCCGCAATAAACTTAATTTTATTGCAGTAGCGTTTTAATTAACGGTCTTAGGGTTACTAGACTCTTTTCCAAAATCTGGACTTATATGGGGCATATGGTAAATTATAAACCGATCTTCACAAAATTTAAAAGTGTGATTTCCAGTTCTTTATAACTGTAACGTACCAAATTTTATTAAAATTGAATCATTTGTTACGGTTTAAGGCGTCCTAAACTCTTTTCCGAGGGTATGCCTATGGGACCTATGGTTAACTATGAACCGATCTACATGACGAAATTCAACAATATGTTTTCTTGTCATAGAGAACGATTTTGAGCCAAATCTTGTATCAATCCGTGCATGATTCCACCTTTTATGCTAGTTTTTGTAACAAAATTATCAAATTTTTAGGGTGGTGGTTCCACTTTTGGACTCATGCTCTAATCCAGTGAAGGGCACATTTGCAAATCCTATATACGCGTGCATAGGAATAAAAATGCTGCTTGTGTGACGTCGATACCTGTACGCTATAAACTTCTTTGTGTGGTCTGTGACAATGCACGTTCGGCTGTTGCATTGTTGTTATTTCGTCAACACAAGCATAAATGTGATAGTTTGTGTGTGCCCTTCACTGCTCTAATCCTACTGAGCCGATTTTGCTGGATTTCAATCCCAAACTGCTTACGGTAGCTACAAGCAATTTAACGCCAAAATTGTACTTTTCTTTTGAAGTTTTCGATAGTGATCGTGTTTTCAATAGATGGACAGACGGACATGGTTAAATCGACTTATAATTCCTCAAGGATCCACAATATACAGTCAAATCCCGATAATTCGTACCCCGATAAATCGTAATTCCCGATAATTCGTAATAAACTCTCGGTCCCTTGAAAAATCTCATTAATTCGTTAAATTTCCTTACATTTTGGTCCCCTCGCTAATTCGTATTTTTTTTTTTTTTTTTTAAATCTTCTTTGCCTCATATAAATCGTAATTGTTTGCTAACTTCCGCTTACAATTCGTAATTAAAACAACAGAAACATGGAAAGAATGATTTTTGTTTGCCGCTATTTTTTTTTTGCTTGGGTTTTTGCTTGTGTGTGTGCTTCTTTTCTTAATATCCTTTTGTTACATGAATAATAAAGAAAAATGTCAAAGCGGACGCAAAAAATTCTGTCGGTGTTACAAAAACATAAAATTTTTGCACCCATTGACAATGGAGAGAAAAAAAAAAACCATTTTTATTTTATTTTTGACAAATGTTTTTTATGATGTTTTTTTTTTATCGTTTTAGTAAATAAAATTACGAATTATCGGGAGTCCACTGTATATATTTATGGGGTCTGAGATGAATAATAAAAAAGTTTCACACGGAATGACCAAATTAGTATACAATTTGATGAGGAAATTTTTTCGTATATGTTTGTTATGTGAAAAAAATTAAAAATAAACAACAACAACAACAACAATAGATTTAATAGGGGAAAATTAGAGGCAGTCGTGGTGTTTTGCTCTTATCTCAGCCATTTCAGGACCGATCTGTCTAAATTTTAATAGCGAAAAATTGCAGACTATCTGTTAAATAAATATATAATAACCTAGTCCAAATTATATCTGGGGTCTTCGGAAAACCCATTTCAATTGACACAATTATAGAAGGTTTAGGTTTGGGTGAAAGTTATAAAACGACTGTTTAATGTCGAACATGTGTTGTATTAAAATGAGAATATTTCTAGTGCATATTTAATGAGCATAAAATACTTTTGTAGAGTTTATTTCCGGTTTCCTTGTTTATAAAAAAAGGGTGTTAGAATCAGTGTTTAAAAATGCTTGACTATTTTTAATGCTTTTGTAATTGCTTAACTTAACTTAAGAAAACGAACACAGTAAAAGCAAAAAGCAAAAGCAGAAAAAGTGAGAGTTAATAATGTATTTACTGTCACTATGTGTATGTTCTCAGCTTAAAGTTTAAACATTCAGTCAAGCAACCTGCTGCTGTTGCTGTTGCTGTAAGTAATATGTTTTTGTTTTTTTTTATGTAGTTGCTTGGCTGGCTGTTTAACATTTTTTTGACTTGATCGCTGTTGCTTGCTGTTGCAGAAATTTGTTTTGAAAAAATCTTTGACGGTAAGAACTAAGAATTATGGCGCCGCGTCTAAATCGAAGAATAATTGAAAAATATTTTTATTTTGATAATGACCAAGCTATGTGTAAAATTTGCTCACATACATACATATGTTGAAAAGTGATAGAGTTTTTAATCTAACATGTGAAGTTTTATTTATTTTCATATGTACATACATATGTATTATTGAGAAAACATACTAAAAACATTAAAGAAATACCTAGGTACCTAAAAATATGATTTTGCGTAACTCACTAAATAAAAGAACAAAAATTAGTTTTTTCGCAAAAAAACATCTAACGGTTATGATCTTTAAACATTATTTCTGCAAAAATACTAAGAAATTCAAAATATTAAAAATATGTATATGTATGAAGTGCCAGCCAGCAACAGCAAAGAAGTTAACTTGCTGACTTTAAGCGCATGAAAAGCCAAAAAAAATCTTGAACAAAATTTATTACTTACTGCCTGTTTGTAGAACGCGAGCACAAAAGTGACTCGCTTAACTTACATTTAAAACAAAAACAAATTTTGAAATTTTGTTTTTGTTTTAAATGTAAGTTGAACGAGTCACTTTTGCGCTCGCGTTCTACAAACAGGCAGTTACTTAAGTTGTTGCGTTGCTGACTGATTAAGCAAAAAAAAAAAAACACATAGCGAGACTAAAAAAATTATTTACTCTCTCTTTTTCTGCTTTTGCTTTTTTGCTTTTGCTTACTCTCTATCAAAGTAATAAAAGGCATTGAAAAATACAGTTTTTTAATTTGCAGCAAAAAATTTAAACAAAGCAAAAATTTCGGTGCTGTTGCTATTTTAAAGCAAGCAATTTAAACACTGGTTAGAATTTACAAATATTACGTATACGTAATGGCTAAAATCGTTGGCAAAAGAATTACTCATACGTACAGGCAAGTTGACTTAGCGTTAGCATGAAAAATTTTAAATTTCTTATATGTACATATCACTCAGTCACTTCAACAGTGTCATAACTCAAAAAGCAAGATTTCAAGCTAATTGTGTATCGTGATTAATATGCGTGGCTATTCTGGAATACGCGCCGAAGGAGTGAACTTTTACATGAAAACAAAAACAAAATTTACGAAAATGGTTTTTTTATCTATACACTTTTATAATAAAATTAACGCGAGAAATATAAGGCGTTTCTTTCTCTTTTTAAAACTGTTAATTTTGTATCATAAACAAAAACGATTTTTATCAATTTGGTTTTATTTTGTTTTTGTTTTCATGTAACTGTTCACTTCTTCGTCCGTATTTTGGAATAGCCACTATTGTGTAAACAATTCTATTTGTTAAAAATTGCCCATTATTTTACTTTCTACTACGCGGTTTTTTAAACCCTTCACCATAAAATTGGCATTCCATTTGTTATTTCTACAATATTGATTCTAGGCCCTATTAAGTCAATATATTCTGGGTACTTATAAGTAGCGAAGTTAATTTTACAATGTCAGCCAATCCGTCTGTCTGTTGACATAAGGTTTCTGAAAACCCCAGAAAGTATTGGGATTAGATTGTTTTAAATGTATGTCACATATTCTCTGTTAAACTCTGCTTTTGAAATTCAGCCAGATGGGTCAATAAATAAATGAGACATGAGCAAAAAACCACGACTGCCTCTAATTTATAACTTTGTCATTTTTAACATGACCTTTTCTGTTGTTGCCCTTTTTTATTTTTTGTTAAAGTGGGTAGACTTTTTTTTTGCACATAGCAAATATGAATATATGAATAGAACGTTAAGAAAGAGTTATGTGTTTAAACGAAAAATAAACTAGGTCCAAAACGAGTTATAGCTCCTATCAAAGCCCAATTGCAGAAAATGTCATTAAGGCCCAACAATTTTTATTGGGAAAAGTAACTCAATAAGATAACTTTTATACTCAAATCTCGTCACTAAATTTCGTGGTGCTAAATTTGTCACCAAAATCATTTTTATTGGCATAAAACGTATTGATATTTTGATAAAATATTTAAAAGTTATTTCGTGAGTTGTCAAGCCAAGTCCATAAAAGTTATACTGCTGATAAATTCCAACACACGTACTTTTCAAATGAGATTTAAAGCTCACCACAAAATTTTAAATTTCATTCTAAAAAGTTTTTAAATTTATTATTTGTTGAGACTTTGCCAAGCCGCTGAAATATTTTAATATTCAAATGAACTTTTGCCCATGTGTGTATTCACAGTTTTATGTACTTTCACTAGAATTGTATTTATCCTGTGCCGGTCTTTGTCAATTTGACGCCCTGTGCAAGTGTTGTAATTGAACCTACTTTTAAAATAAAAAAGAATATACTTTTTTTAAATCGTGATAGCGACATACCTTTCATTATGGCCTTTGGAACAATTTCCTTTAGTCCAAAAATATCTCAAAACTAATATTCTCGAGACAAAAAAGCACGCAAACTACTTATACGCAAATTTGCGTTGCAAAACATTGGACAGTATCGAGACACAATACAGCACAAGTAACTTTTTATCAAGCACAAATTTAGGGCAGTTTGTTACAGATATTTTCGATATAATAAGTAACGAAACTTTAGCTCATATAATTTTCATAAAGAAAATATACTTTTATGCCACAACTCTCAGAATAATTGTATTAAAATGTAAATAAAAGTTTTCAAGTTCGTAAAATTTCGGAACAGACTTTTATTATTAAATGAAACCCTATTATTTTGTTAGACAATTTTTTTCTTATTTTCTAAAAAAGAAGATTAACAATATCTTACATATTTTAAGAATTCATCCTACGGCGCCCCTTAAAACTTGATGCCCTTTGTGACATACAAGCCGCTACTGCACCAAACGTTGATTCATTTGTATCAGTCCTTATTATTTTTAAATTAATTTATTATTTTTTCTATATAAATGATTGGGATTGTAATTTATACATATTGTAATCAATACAAAAGTTTAAATATTTGTTTAGACATTCTAGACACTTTTAAGGCTTATTTTATTATTTCAAAGAAAAATAGTTGCAAAAAAAAAAAAAAATTAAATGTCTGCTTTTCAATTTTTATTTTCTAAATAAATACGAAGTGCAAAATTGAAACCTTAAAAATTACACTTTAATAAATATATATGACATTACAGTAATACCCAGCTAAAAGACCCCCTCTAGTAACATATTATTTCTGAATTGCTGTGGCACGCTGATCACAAAACAGTTACATTTGTTTTATGAGTTTTTTGAACTGGAGGCCACCAAATATTTATATTTAATAATGTGAGTTTTCAAAATATTTTAACATTTCGTCAGCTCATTATTGGTTTGACCTACCGACCATTTTTTAAATAATTGAGTTAGGTAATCGGTATACATTTACCAGAAAATGGAGCTGCTCTTTATTGGATGTGAGGAATAAACGAGGTGCCAAAATTGCTAACGATCAGAGAACTGCAAAATCACTATTTTTCTTGATTTATTCATACGCTAAAATTTACATTCACTCTTTGCTTTCAAAACAAAGTTCAACATTGGTAATTTTTACATCGTTTCGTACACATTTGATTTTTGCATTTATTCGTTATTTATTGAAAGTGCTTTATTTGCATTTTTGTTGCTCACGCAATATAACACAACTGTTTAAATTCAAAAGAACACATACTTATACTTTCGCATTCAAGTAGTCATTGTTCGACTCGACTCGACGCTTTGTTAACATTAACAACAATAAAAACAACAATAACAAGAATACATTGTAACTTCATACAGAACTACTGTACTTTTTAAAAGTAAAAAAAAATTCTGTTTCTATGGAAATTTTTTGTATGTACCTACATATGTATGTATGTGCGTTTAGTTTCATTTTCTGGCTTTTTTGTTTGTATTATTTACCAAAACAATTATTGTCGCACCGAACACACAAACATCTTTATTAAAAAACGAAGCTAACGACTGTATAAATAACAAAGCACGATGTGCATTATTTGAATGACTGCAAACCAGCAGCGAATATTTGCGGTTGCGCAATTTTGATTGTATGACCGCAAGCGATGTATTTGTTGTTGATTAATTGCGATTTTTTTTCAATCGCATAAAGCTGTTCTCTGCTAACGATTACCACTTACTGGTTGCCACAGTGCGAATAAAAATCACCGCTATCAGGACGAACAATAATGTATTACAGAGAAGATTCAATGTGGCAAAGTTGAAAAACCAAAAAAACAGCCAACCTATTCACTAATGAATTGAAAGAATACGTCTCAAGTAGCAGTGAAACCCAAACATGGCCGCATGTCAGGGAAATTTTCACTAAAGCAGCGGAGAAACATCTGGGGCTTAAAACTACTACTAGAATAGAATGGATAAGCGATGCTACGTGGGACTTAATTCAGAAGAGGAAGATCGCAAAGAGCGCTGTTAACACCAGCAAAAGACGTTTGAATTAGGCCAGCCAACAGCAACTATACAACCGCCTTAATTCTGAGGTAAAACGCATTGCCCGGAGAGATAAACGCCATTGGATCAACAACATAACGCAAGAATTTTAAGCAACGGCTGAAACCTATCGTTTGGCGGACATGTATATGTCGGTTAACAAGCTAACAAATAGAAAATGATCGACCGGAAATCCTTTAAAAAGCGATCAGGGAGAACTTATAACATCGAAAACAAAACAGGTTACTTTATGGGAGAGCTTTTACTCCGGCGTGCTATCAAGATCTACTGCTCAATCTCAACCCATTTGCGGATGCTCTTCACATATACCTAATGCCGACATCTCTACTGATTGTCCTGAGATAAGGGAAATTAGCGAATCGATAAGATTTCTCAAACCAAACACATCTCCAGGTTTGCATTTTTTTTCTCCAGAACTGCTTACAGCCGACCGAGCAACCAGTGCACGACTTCTGGAACCCATTGTCAGGGCGTATTGGGCCCATGAATCTTTACCTGACGAGCTTTCTGATAGAGTTATTATAAATCTTCTCAAAAATGGTGATTTGACCAACAGGACGACTTGGAGAGGCATAACCTTGTTAAGCATCGTAAAAAAGGTGATTGCACATATTATAAACAAAAGACTCTCTATAACAATTTCCCCATCACTCAGAAATGAGCAAGCTGGCTTTCGCCCCGGAAAATCTTGTGTTGGCCAAGTAAACAGTCTTAGGATTATAGTGGAGCAATCAGTGGAATAGAGATCACCATTATACCTCAATTTTATAGATTTTGAGAAGGCCTTTGACACACTGAACCATAACTCTGTATGGAACTCGCTGCTATGCAAAAGTGTTCCCGAAAAACTTACTCTGCTAATAAAAGCACTGTACTTGTCGTGTGTTGCATGAAAACTGGAGTTAGACAAGGGTGTGTCTTAGCACCAAATTGTATATGTACATGCCCGATTTACTTCTAAGTTCGTTCATCAACGTTCACAAAAATTTAAATTTTTCTTCAAAACATATGCCAGAAGCAGTGGGGGAAATAAAAAAAATTTCAAACGGTTGTATTTTCGGAAACTTTATGAAAACCTTCATTCCCGATTTTTTCCACTAAGACTTTTTGGCATATGCGCCAAACCAGTAATGAGTTGACGAATTATTGAGTTGATCATACAACGCGTATGCTCAATTCTGGACCTTTAAAAGCAGCTCTTTTAAAAGTTACCGTCCCCAAATTGCATATGTACTTGCATTGCTATTGGTATGGGAGCAGTGCTGGGCAAAATACATGTATTGATGTATTTGAAATACAAAGTCATTCAATACGTGTATTTAAAATACAAAATACTTTAAGTTGTGTATTAAAGATACGAAATATAAAAAACAAACTACAAATCAATATACATTAGAGCGTACCACTTTACAAGCAAAAATGTGCGCCAGCCACTTATATAAAGTATTTTTGCAAGGTGATTTAACAAACTTTTCTTTATAACCTTGGCATTTACAGTCCGATCTTAAAGTATGAGATATCAAATTTTTTTTCTCAAAAAGGTCAATGTTTGCTCTAAGACCTATAATTATACCGTTCTAATATTTGTCCACCAGATATCTGTTTCTACCACTCTAATGTTAGATTAAATTTATTCCAAAATTTTTTTATTGCAATCAAAATCATCTCACCAAATTTTATTGGAATCGGTTCATATTTTACCATACCATACAAACAATACTACCGAAAAAAGTTTTTAATGCCATCACTTTTTTACAATTTTTAGTATTTACATAAAAATTGGTGTCAATGGCTTTTACAATACATAGCTACTATATCATGACAGAATGTTGTGCTAGTGGGTTCAAAATTAACGATAGTTCCTATTTAAACGCCCTTTCAAAAATCACTTAAATAATATTCAGCACAAATAACTTTAATATGATTCTAAGCCTCATAACATAATTTTGTTGTGACGGGTTTATCACTGCCCATGGGTCCCAAATAGAGTACAATTTCAAAAATGTCTTGTTCTATACTGTGGTATTGGGTATCATATGATAGGGCTTGACCAACTTTATTTTCCTACCTGTTTTAATATTTTCCTCTGAGGCATGATATGCAAGATTTTAAACTCTTTTCCTCTCATCTGTCGTAATGCTTTTTGACAACCAGCTCATTTTGTAACTGAGGTGATGCCAAAACGCTATAAATTTAAAAGTGACAGCTTAGAACAGTGTTCGAAAATAAACATTAAATATCGTTCCATTGTGTTCGGTTCGGTAGGTTTGTTGAAAACAGAAACGCTAATAGGGTCTGTGTGGTAGATCATTAAAAAATAACGTTTTCCTGTTTGTCATTTTCCTACACAAAATTAATATTGTTTTTATCCAACTCAACAAAAAGAAGAGAAAAAGAAAAAAGCACAAACTTCATTGGGTTCGGTTTAGCTCATTAGTGTTCGTTCGTTTCAGTTGTGCTTAGCGCCCTTTTGACTGGTAAAAAAATCAAAAGTTTTTTTTCAAAACAAAATTCCAGCAAAATAACGGGTCCGCCATCTAACGTTTTTGTTTTCAACTAGTGCTTATTTCGTGAATGGTAACACTTAGCTCATGACAGATAATTAGTTTTATCCTTCCGCTGAACGAATATGGTTGTGCATACGCTTGAACAACGCTGGGAAATATTGCGACATTACATTGCAGAATGTGTGCGAAAATTGCGTACGGAATTCGGAAGAAGAGAAGCACCGTCAGCTCCGTATGTTCGTTATCTTGTGAAAAAAGTGAAAGAAACTGGCATCCTCATCGATACATCAAAGCGTGAGAAGCCAAAAACAGTGCGTACACCCGAGAATATTGCTGCTGTGGCAGACAGTGTGCGTGAAGCGCCATCAACATCAATTCACCGCCGTTCTCAACAATTGAACATTTTGGGCCATGTTGAACGAATTTTTGTTCACAAAAATTTAAGAGGAGGATATTGAGGATTTGCGCCCTGTTCTTGAAGATCGCATTATCAGCCGCAGATCTGATGTCGTTTGGCCACCTCGGAGCTGCGATTTGATACCGTTGGACCATTATTTGTAGGGTGCCGTCAAAGATAAGTGTTACGCCGACAAGTCAGAGACAATTGACGCTTTAAAGGACAATATTCGTGAAGCCATTGGTGAAATACAGCTGCACATAATCGATAATGTTCTTAAAAATTGGACCGATCGTGTAGGCTACTGCATGGCCAGCCGAGGCAGCCATTTGAATGCAATTATTTTCCATTATTAACCGAAAGGATTGTACTTTCAAATAAAAAAAGAAATTTGAGAAAATATTCAGTAGTTTTTTTTATAGCATTTAAAAAAAAAGTTATTTGGCGGACGCGTTATTTTACACAAACAAAACACATACACAATATACACACAAGCTATTCGTGCTGTTGTCGTTGCTAAAACTTTTCGTTTGTTCATTTCTTCATCAATGTAAAAAAAGAAACATTGTAGAACATTAAAATATAATGTTTGTCAACAGTACCACTACAAATGTTCTGGTTTTCAACGAAGAAGAGAAAACTACATAATATTCGGCTCCTTCTTGAAAATATTAACTAACGGCATTAAGGGTTGTGTTCGTCTGCACAAACACTAAAAGAATAGATATCGTTCCTGTGTGTGTGAGCCGAACGCTTAATAATGTTCTGTTTTTTTTTCGAACACTGGTTTAGAAAACTTTTCGAATATTTTTTTTCAAAACTCTCTTTTAATTGTGGCATAATGTTTCGTCAAACATAGTTTTGTTGGAAGTGGCCATAGAGAAAAATGGGTTTTATCTGCGTGTATGCTTTTTCAAATGTTTCGTAACAAACCTATTTTTATACGGACGGACACTAATCTCATAGCACAAAATGTCTCCTATGGGTTCCAGGGTAGACTCTCCCAACTATTTTTCTAGAATACTATTGTGTTGGTAAATTATATGGACCGGATATACTTTCTTACTTTTTTGCAATCAATTTGATTTTGTTTTATGACACTTGTACGTATTTACTCGAACATACCTAAAAATCCATACCACTAAATAAACGAGTGAATGAATAACTGAATGAATGTCTGCCCAAGTGGATGAATAAATGAGTGACGACTTTTTTAATAGATTCTTCAAATGACAACACTTTATTTGCTCCATCATTCCATTTACTGTATTTGCTATACATTTATTTATTACAAGTGCCTCGTTCTCGTTTTGAATTTGTTGTATAAAATTATTGGTATTGTAATAATCAAGTATATAACGTTTGCATTTGGGATGAATTCGTTTGGCCAGCAGAAATCTACATGAAGAGTGCTTATGGGTTAAAAGGAATTCTCATCAATTTATATTCATTAGCAATAATTGTAGGGAATTCTTTTGTGACAATTTAATTTCTGGTAGTTTTTCAAGAGCAAAGTGTTTGTCTAGCTTAGATTTAATATGCAGTGAAAGCTCCCGGAGCCGGACACTGAACGTCCTAGCAATTTTATCTACTAAAGGGAGGGGCTTGAAAGTTCGAAAACTATGGGACTTTTGGTTAAATTAGACGTGACATAACTGTACAAAACATATGGGCGACACTTTATTTGATTAAAGGTGACTTGCCACAACAGCACAACAAACGCCAAAGAAACCAATTGCAGCTATGGCATTATGGTATGGATCGTCTAGTTTAAGCTTTGGAAAATTGTTTGACTATGGCAGCCATCTCTGTGTAAAGCTTTATACATACAATTACATACATTGATGTGATAAATTAATTCAATTGTTCCATAAACTATGCTTTACGAAAAATGTGATATTTAAATAGTGTTTATATATTCATTTTATTTTTATGATAAGAGTCATATATCATTAAAATTAAAACTTTTAAATGTAATTGTATTATTTTTTTTATATTTAATTAAAAATATGAACCTCATATGTCAATAACATACATATTAGGGTGGTTACAAGAAATTAATGTTAATTTTTCCGTCGAGGCAACCCCCTAATATGAGCCAATCCGGGGGTTTCCCGGACGGAAAATCCATTATTGATATCTGGTAACCACCCTATTAGGGTCGTAACAGGATATGGTAAATTTTTTTTGGGTGCTATCTTTTGGTGCTCCCCTCTTAAATGTGCCAATACCCTAGAAAATCCGATTGACAAAGTTTAAGCCCAATCGAATAATGTTAACACGTGCCTCATTGAGCATAATTTAAGGAAAAACAGCGATTTTTCATTAAAATTCGTATTTCTTTGTCTGTATAACCGAAACCGTTCATTCTAGGAACCTGAGTCGAGTCTTGTTTTATAGGAAATTTTATTCTTATTAATTTTGATATTTATAGTTTTGTTCCTTATACCAATAGTTAAAGTGATATTTAGCATTAATTAAGGACAAAGAAATACGAATTTTAGTGAAAAATCACTGTTTTTCCCTAATTTATGCTCAATGAGGCACGTGTTGGGGTTATCCGATTGGGCTTAAACTTTGTCAATCGGATTTTCTAGACTATTGACATATTTAAGAGGGGAGCACCAAAAGATAGCCCCCAAAAAAAAATTTACCATATCTTGTAACGACCCTTATAGGGTGGTTACCAGAAATCAATGCTGGATTTTCCGTCCGGGAAACCCCCTAATAGAAAATGCGATTGATGAAGTTTCAGCCCAATCGGATAACGCCAACACGTGCCTCATTGAGCATAAATTAGGGAAAAACAGTGATTTTTCACTAAAATTTGTATTTCTTTGTCTTTTTAACCGAAACCATTCATTCTAGGAACCTGAGTCGAGTCTTGTTTTATAGGAAATTTTATTCTTATTAATTTTGATTTTAATAGTTTTGTTCCTTATACCAATAGTTAAAGTGATATTTAGCATTAATTAAGGACAAAGAAATACAAATTTTAGTGGAAAATCGTTCTCAATGAGGCACGTGTTGGCGTTATCCGATTGGGCTTAATCTTTGTCAATCGCTTTTATTTTAATATTGGCACATATTAGACAACATTGATTTCTTGTAACCACCCTAATACATATTAAAGAAATGAATTAATGTAGAATTACTTTTTACTTTATCAACCATTTTATTAAATATTTTTTTTTATTTTCATTTTTGATATTAAAAAAACAAAATTCATTTGATATTCAAATATTACGGAATTTAATTTAATTTGTCCGCCTTAAGGTCAATAATTTGTGAAAATATTATTGTTCAATTTTCAAAAGTTGTTGAAATTTTTACAAAACTACAATATTTTATATAAAAACTTCACCTAAAAATATGCCATTTTATATACAAGAAAATCTACACTCAATGATATAAAGAGGGCAAAGCTTTTCAAAGTTTAAGCTTTACAAATAAGATGTTCCATTTTAAGCAACATAAAATCAAAATGCTAATTTCTATACAAAAATAGAAATTTTGGCTTTAGCGATTTAAATGGGATCTTGAAAACAGTCCATAATAACAAAAATTCAGTTTCCAAAATTTGATTATTTTGATATAATCTATTGAGCTGTACAGGAAAAACCAAAGTACTGAAAATTAAAAGCAATGTATCCAAAACCATAAAAATCAGCGTTTAAACTACTGCAGTCAAAGTAGAAAAACTGCAATTTCTTCCACTTCTTCATTTCTCATTGGCCCAGAAAAAATTGTTTCATTTAACATCTAATTCCTGAAATGTAAACAGCCACTGTCAAACCAGCTTTTCAAGCGAAAAGTTTTTCACCCATTTTCGTTTTTTGTTCGAATACAGTTTTGTAAAACCTAATGAAAATCTTCGACAATTCCATAGAGGACAGGTTTTGCTACTAAGGTAGCATCATAACAAACTCAGGTGGCTCCTAAATGAAAATTGTAAACCGAATAAAGTATCCTAAGCAAGCAGTTGGACGATTGAAGGCCGAGTTATAGAAAGGGTGGTCCAACCTTAACGTCAAGTTTTTTCCCAAACTTAATTCGAAATTTTTTTGTTTCAGTGTTTTACAAATTCAGTTATGTAGAGGTACACAATTGAGCAACGCATTAAGATTATTGAAGCCTTTTCAAAAATGGGCATTTAAATCAAAATGCATTCTACACTTTGTAATTTTTGTGGTCACCTTAGTGGATTCGTTAACAAGCAGAATTGCCACAGTTGGGCAAATGTGATTGTTGAAAAGCCTATGCATCCACAAAGTGTAACTTTTTGGTGCAGTTTATGAGCTGGCGAAAATTAGGTCGGCCAAGTCGTTACCGTGAATGGTATTCGCTATTGCGAGGAGACAATTTTATTTATTTATTTATTTATTTATTTATTTATTTATTTATTTTTTCGATGTTCCGTACACAAGACTTAAGTCTTATATTGCAGTAGGGAACTGAGCATATGTAAATACAATAAATCGGAAATAAGAAAAAATCAGAAATTAAAAAAATAACAAAATTGTATAACATCATATTAAGTAGTTTTAAAAAATAAAATAAAATTTAAAATTTAATTACGCTTTATTACATAAAGTTAGCGAAATTAATTAATTAAAACAAGCTAAAAAAAAGGAAAATGAGAAATATGACAAAAAATATAGTTCCTGAATTGACGTGCGTTACTTATTTTTTGTGATATATAGGGGATTCCGTTCCATAGACTGATTGCGTGAATAAAGAAATGGTATTTAGAAATCAGTGTTCGATGACCAAATGCTAGAAGTCTTTTACCTCTGTCAAGTGTTGAAAAGTTTAAACGTGTGTAGAGATGCTCAGGCTGATGTGTGTATATAATTTTGTGCAGAAACAGTAAAATACGCACTCTTAAGTAATCATCAAAAGTGATTCCGTAAAGCAAGGTAACGTAGGAAGAAATATGGTCATATCTCCTTAAACCATAGACGTACCGAACAATGTTATTAAACGCCACATTAAGTTTCCTTTTACTTCCACTGTCACAGCTGGCAAATAATTCACAGCCATACAATAAGATGGGTATCAAGTATGTTTTGGCAATGAGTATTCTTATTTTAATTGGAGTACAATACTGGGTTTGCCACAGATTCCTTAACATTGAAAGCGTTCGACCACATGCAAAATTAACGTGGTTAGACCAAGTGAGGGTGTTGTTAAAGTATATACCAAGATTTTTGGCAGAGTTTACAATTTTAATTGACTGGTTATTTAAAGTTAGATTAGGAATTCCCTCAAGTTTTAACGACCTCTTTTTAATAATCAAACACTTGGATTTGATAGGATTAATTGCTAGACCATTAGCGGTGGCCCACCCGTAAACACGATCTAACTCCTGATTTAAGGTCCTCACACATTCATCAATCACAGTGTTGCTGCAACTAATATAGAGCTGAACATCGTCTGCATACAATCTTACCCTACAATGCTCAAGCTTATTCTGAAGATCATTCACGTATAACGAAAAAAGTAATGGGCCTAAAATTGAACCTTGCGGAACACCACGACTCAATGGCAAAGAGCCCGAAACTGATGTAGTTGTTTCAACATATTGATATCTATCTGTTAGATATGAATATATAAGACTTGTGGCAGTTGATGCAAATCTAAACATATGGTTAAGTTTAAGACACAATATATTATGGTCAACCATATCGAACGCTCTGGAATGATCCAAGAGAACTAAAAATGTAACATTATTGCAGTCTACTTGTTGTCTTATATCCTCAGAAACATCTATAAGTGCCGTGATACAGCTGTGATTTTTACGAAAACCAGATTGCCGATCAGTGGCAGGAAATTGAGAACATGGCTCTTTTGTGCGAGAAATTCAATGGCCGCGTTATCTTCAATCATGCCGATGTAAATTGGCAGCCACGATTATGTGATTTGACACCGTGCGACTTCTTTCTTTAGGGATATTTAAAAGAAAAAGTGTACGTCAAGAAGCCAAGTACCATTTGAGAGCTAAATCATGAGATAACTCGGAACATTATCGACATTGAACCGCAATTAGTTCTTAGAGTCATTGAAAATATTAACCATGGGATGAGAGGTATGCCTCCGAAGCCGTGGCGAGCATTTGGCCGATGTTTTGTTTCACACATAATTTTCATAGATGCTTCTATAACATAATATTAAGATTATACTCTGAAAACTGTTTGTTTTATTTACAATTAACATCGTGCGTTTTGGTTTTACCACCTTTAAGAATCCTTTGTATTTTAAACGTCGCTTTTTTAAACTGTATTGAACTACGAGTGATAACAGAATTTCATTGTTTTTGTTCTAGAGCTTCTAGTTTCCGAGAAAATCCAGTTGAAAATCAGATCAAAAATGGGGTTTTGTATGGAAATATGAGTGTTAACTAATTAGGAATAAGATTTAATAAGAAATGGTTTGTAAATAAAACAGATAGGGATATACCAGAGGACGTACAATGGATTTTATCTTTAGGACAAAAACACGCACTTCCAGTAAATAAGGGGGATTTTCCATTGATGTGATGGTGAAGATTTTATTGAAACTGTAGAAAATAAGGAACAACAGGAAATTGAAAGGTCAAATTTTGTAACGATAGTAGATAATCATTTAAATACAATGTCATTGGATTGTAGGGATAGATTTACAATAAATAAAGTGAAATTGAGTGAAAAATTTCTTAGAAATAATAGGGAAATAATTATTTTGAAAGCGGATAAAGGTAACACAACGGTAGCTATTAATAAAAGAGATTATAAGTCTTGAATTGAAAACATTTTAAGTGACGATACTACTTTTCACACATTAGAAATAGATCCAACAAGCAGATTTGAGAAAATTAATAATAAATTTATTGAAGAACTTTTTAAATTAAATGTGATGATAACATTAGTGGAAAAATACAAATTAAAAACTTTCATATCTGTAGCACCCAAATTATATGGATTACCAAAAATTCATAAGGACAATTTTCCTTTTAGACCAATTTGTTCGTCCATAAATTCACCATCACATACACAGAAAAAATTATTTTTCCAATTCAAACAAAAAATTTGTAGAATCAAACAATTTTTTGTCTGAAATCGGTCATATAAACAAATTCGCATATTCAAACAATTTATTTGCATTTTGTTTATTGAAAAAAACACTGATTTTTTCAAACAAATAATTTAACCAAATCAAACAAAAAGTTTACTGAAATTCTTATACTAAATTTCAAAATAAAAAAAAAAGTTTTTGCACAAGCAATGACGAGCACACAAGTAAGCACTGTATGAGAAGATGACGGCAGAGCAGAGCCGCCGGCTGGCTTTGAGACACATTTTTTTTGTTGGAATAATTTTTGAACGAAGTCTTATTTATACACACAACACAATGTTTTTCTTTATCACTCTTTGTTGATGTATCCTTTTCTTTGCTAAAGAAGAAATGTAACCAAAAACGGCAGCAGACCGACTCGATATGTTTTTTGTCATCATTCTATTTTTGTATTTAACCAAACAGTTTTAAAAAATTGAATACGGGATTTTGTTTCTTATAATGTTGTTTCTGCTATTGTTTTTCTTATAGCTGCACTTTTTTAAAGCGTCCAAAAATAGACTGTGTGTGTTTTTTGTTGTTGTTCTTATATTTCACATAAAGAAGTGTTGCTTACGATCAAATAAAAAAATGCAAAAAGACGACAACATGAAAGAGCGTTAAATATTTCATACAAAATTATGAAAACTTGACACCAATAACGCGTTTATTATATTTTTGAAGAGTTGTCCACTTTTTTGTTGGGTAAATAAAAATCAAATAAAAATATTGTTTGAATCAGTAAAAAAATTTATAGAAATTAAAAAAAATTTCAAACAAGCGTTTGTTTGAAAATAATTCGGCAATAATTTTTTCTGTGTAATCTTTGTAAATATATTAAGAATTTACTTAAGAAGATATCGGAGAATTCTAAGTATAATGTTAGTAATTCTATACAATTTAAACATAAGTTGGAAAATTTAACAATTCAGGATAATGAAAAATTAATATCACTTGATGTGGTTTCATTATTTCCTAGTATTCCAGTTGACTTGGCAATTACATTTATTTTATTTTTGAGAATTATAAAGTTCTGTATAGTAGATAATAGATATTTTCAATTTGATAGGAAAATATATGCCCAAAAAAGGGACTTCCTATGGGTTCTCCAGCATCTCCAATAGTTGCTGATATTGTTATGGAGAAATTATTAGATACATGTTTAGGAAAACTGACAATTAAGCCGAAGATAATAACGAAATATGTAGATGATTTGTTTGTTATAGTTAATGAGAATGAGATAGATACTCTGTTATCAACTTTTAATTCATTTGATCAGAATATTAAGTTCACTTTTAAAAGGGAATTGAATTGTTCAATTCCGTATTTGGACACATTGTTGATTAGGAAAGGAAGTAGATTATTAATTGATTGGTATCTCAAAAACCAACCTCATCAGGTAGAATTTTAAATTATTATTCTAAACACCCGAGGAGAATTATCATTAATACAGCTAGGAATCTAATAGATAGGATATTAACATTTAGTGATAATAGATTTCATAAGAAGAATAAGGAAATTATTGGAAATATTTTGAAGAATAATAGTTTTCCTAACAAACTGATTTGCAAATTAGTAAGACAATACAATATAGGAAGATCTCGTAATATTGATGAGATTTCGGTACCACGTATTTATAAGTCTTCAACTTATGTACCTGGGTTTTCAGAAAGATAAGAAAATTCAAATATACAGAATGGCACATAGGGTGAATAATAGGGTATTCATTCGGTTAACCGTCAACCGGTTAACCGATTAATTACTACCCGATTAACTGATCGGTTAATTTCAAATTGGTTTTTTTCGATCAACGATTAAACCGGTTAATTTCAGTCTATTAACCGATTAACCGAAGTAACAAAATTTTCAATATTTTGTAGTATTATAACATATTTTTTTTGTGTTTTTATTTATTTGTTTCGTCTCATATACAAAATGTATTTGTTTAGTAAATATTTTTTCATACAAACAAAGAAGTTGTTCAGTTCTCTTAATTTTAACCCAATTTCCGCCGACCGATGACTAAAATTACAAGGTTTTTTATCTTCATCATCGATCAACAGGAATGTGGCGAAAAATGGGTTAAATATTTGATTGCCAGCACCTTTTTTTGTTTCACGTACTTTTTATATGTGTGTGTTTAGTTATTTGTTTCTTCTCATATCAGTCTTTTAACAGAATTAACCGAAACAATTAGAGGGTTAAAAATTTAAAACAACTTTAATGGCATAATGGAGTATTTTATATGTTAAGAGAAATCCTGGAAAAGGACTGCAAAATTCATCTTCGATAAGTGAAATAATATTTTCCAAGTCATATTTTGTTAAACTAAAGAAAAGAGTCGCTTTAATCCTAAACATTTAAAATAAATAACTTTTCCTAAAGATCATTTTATAAGATCTCCTTTAACGATTGAAATAACTAATAAAATTATCTCAGTTTATTTTCGTATAAATATGTAAATATTTGGGGGATTCACAAGGTAGTCATAAAGTCTTATGTCTTAAAATAATTACAGGAAATATATATCGTCGGTTTTATATGCCAACCGGCTAAATCCACTTTTTATGTAAATTGAGATGTTGATGCCGTGTGGTAGAGAAATATACGCCTCGTCAACCAGCATGTAGTTTTTCTTCTATTTAAGTCTTGAAGTGTGTAAAACTGACTGTAATTTTAATTTTCTATCAAGCTTCAAATAGGAAAAATAAAAAGTTTATTTTCTTTCCTGTAAAATGTGCTGAAAGTGAGTTAGCAGGTTTGCATATTAAGCCAACGATATGACTGTTGTTAGCTACAGCTTATAATTTAGTTTTCTACTATACAGTTATGACGAATCAATGAACGCAGCATTACAATTTTTATTTTGTTTGAAACACAACAATATTTACTTTAAACAATTTTAAATTTTATTTAGGATATTATGACGGAAATTGGAAAATGCATATTACATATTTATGAATTGTTTTTTTTTTGCTTGCTCGTTTTAGTTCCAGAATTGTATGTTATTGTTTTTTTTTTTTGCTTATAAACTCCAAATAATTAGCAAATAATGCATCTTTATATATTGAAATTACTTAATTAAAAAAAAAACTTTATTAATCGGTTAACCGATCAAAAACTAAATTAACCGATTATTAACCGGTTAATCCAAAATCTCGGTTAATTAATCGAGCGATTAACCGATTAGAGCAAAAGGTCGATTAAATGAATACCCTAGTGAATAATAATGTTGGCAGATTATTCACAAAAACTAAGGATAGATTACTTAAAACAGACATGTCAAATTTAGTTTATAAGATTCATTGTGGGGGCAATGATATCGAACAATGTAGGAAAATATATGTAGGAACAACTGGGACAAAACTGAAAATTAGATTAGCAGGACATAAACATGACCAAAAATATAGGAATTATAATTCAGCCCATGGCACGGCGTTATCAACTCATTGTAGGGATTTTAATCATTATCCTGATTTTGAAAACACATCAATTTTGAATACGGAGAGTTTTTCAGAAACGTAGGTATATGTTACAAATGCTGCAAATAAATAATGTTCCATTTGAGAAAAGAATTTATTTTTAAAAAAGATACTGAGGGCTTAGCTCAAATTTATAGACATTTATTGAATAAAAATAAATAGGTTGATGGAAGGGATAATTATAAATAGGTATTTGTTCTTGATTGTTTGTAAAATGAATTTCAGATGGCGTAGCTCAGTTGGTTAACGTTTTATAAATGAAAATAACTATTGACGGAAAGGGACATTAAAATAGGTTTTATATATATATGTACTTTATTTACTTAAATATACGCAGTAAAATTAAAAAAAAAGAAAATTCTACATGATACTTATATAAAAAGTTCACGAAGAACATAGGGCGTCACGAAGAACATAGGGCTTCAAAAAAATAGGTTTTAGGCTTTGAATATTTTTTAAAAAACAATAAATTTCAAGTGTTTTTGTCAAGAATAAAAACTGGGAATTAAGCACGAATAGCAAAATCTTTTGAAATTAAAATTTTGTATTCCCAAAAATTGAAATTACTTTTTGATAATAAACAGGCAAGTGCACGGCCTAAAAAACACTTAATTGACAACATCTTTTGTAAGTTGTTGTTGTTTTTATTTTTTGTTTTTCTTAACCTACTTACAACTACAATTAATGTTGAGAGAATTTCAACTGATTGTAGTGGGGAATGTAAGATGAGATAAACCCACTGTTGTTTATTGTTGATGTGTTTTGTTTAAGCTTTGATATTGTTACAAGTAGAACTGTTGCTATAATTCTTATACGTTTAACAGTTTTATTTGGTTTAATATCTTTAGTTTTTCTAAAATCTTTATAAATGAAGTTTCCTGATGATCTGGCCTAAGCAACCAGTGAAATGCGCATAGGAATAGCTTATCCCATCAACAATAAATTTCAAGTGTTTTTGTCAAGAATAAAAACTGGGAATTAAGCACGAATAACAAAATCTTTTGAAAAAAAAAAATTTTGTTTTTTGTTTGTCTTTTTCTTTAAAGTTTGTAGAATGGAATTTTAAAGTTTATTATAATAATTTTGTTAATTGAAATTTTAAAATTTATTTTTCCATTTTTCCATTTTTTATTTATTTTTCCATTAATTGTCAAACTCAATTTTTAAATTTTATTTTATTGTAAAAAAATTTTCCTGAAGAAGATTTCCAACGGAAATCGAAATATCGAAAATAAAAATATTTTAATTAATTTTATAAATAAGTGACCTTAAGCTTGAAGAATTTATTAAAGTATTTAACATAAAAAAAGGTCGAAGAAATAGGACTATAATTTACTGGATTAAATAAATAAACTAAAATTAAAATTTAAAATTGTCTTGGTTTTGGTTAATCCTTTCGACCCGGATGGTACATATGTGTATCACAGTAAGCTTTAACACCCATAACAGCTTCAAATTTAATGTTGCTGGGTTGCGAAATGAAAATGGAATTTTTCTCTAAGAGAAACGTTTTTCATTTCGTGTTATTACCGCAAAAAAACTTAAGCGTCAAAAACACAATTTTACAGGAGAAGGTTTTTTTATTTTATTTCATATAAATTTTTTTTTTTAAAACCCTAAGTTAAACCCTGCGAAGCTCTGCGCTTGTCTGCAGGAATGAAACCAGAGTCTCTGACGGGAATCGAACCCGCAACCCCGGCGTTGATAACCTAGCTCATTAGCATCTAGACTACCGGGGCACTCCGTTAAAAGTTGTCGCTTACGATAAAATAGTTTTCGCTATAAAATGCGAATAATGCTATTATTAATAAAACGAAAATTTTAAATGATGTCGTTTAAGCTTTTTTGCGGTAATGACTCGAATTAAAGCCATAAGCGAAATATTCAATATTACATAATTTCGAGGCAAAACTGCAAAAAAAGCTTAAGCGATATCTACACAGAAAAAATTATTGCCGAATTATTTTCAAACAAACGCTTGTTTGAAAATTTTTTTACTGATTCGATTAAAATTTTTGTTTGATTTTTATTTAACCAACAAAAATGTTGACAACCATTCAAAAATATAATACACGCGTGAAACCAATCAAGTTTTCATAATTTTGTATGAAATATTTAACGCTTTTTAATGTTGTCGTCTTTTTGCATTTTTTTATTTGATCGTACACAGAAAAAATTATTGCCGAATTATTTTCAAACAACCGCTTGTTTGAAAATTTTTTTAATTTCTATAAATTTTTTTACTGATTCAAACAATATTTTTGTTTGATTTTTATTTAACCAACAAATATAAGAACAACAACAAAAAACACACACAGTCTATTTTTGGACGCTTTAAAAAAGGGCAACTATAAGAAAAACAATAGCAGAAACAACATTACAAGAAACAAAATCCCGTATTCAATTTTTTAAAACTGTTTGGTTAAATACATCAAATACAAAAATAGAATGATGTCGAAAAACATATCGAGTCGGACTGCTGCCGTTTTTGGTTACATTTCAAAGGAAAGGATACAGCAACAGAGAGTGATAAAGAAAAACATTGTGTTGTGTGTATAAATAAGACTTCGTTCAAAAATTATTCCAACAAAAAAAAAAGTTTCTCAAAGCCAGCCGGCGGCTCTGCTCTGCCGTCATCTTCTCATACAGTGTTTACTTGTGTGCGCTTCATTGCTTGTGCAAAAACTATTTTATTTTTTTTATTTTGAAATTTAGTATATGAATTTCAGTAAACTTTTTGTTTGATTCAGTTAAATTATTTGTTTGAAAAAATCAGTGTTTTTTTTTCAATAAACAAAATGCAAATAAATTGTTTGAATATGCAAATTTGTTTATAGGACCGATTTCAGACAAAAAATTGTTTGATTCTACAAATTTTTTGTTTGAATTGGAAAAATAATTTTTTCTGTGTAAGCAACACTTCCTAATGTGAAATATAAGAACTACTACAAAAAACACATACAGTCTATTTTTGGACACTTTAAAAAAAGTACAACAGTAAGAAAGATGAAGAGGTTTGAAGTAAAAAAAAACAAAAAAACAGTACGTAAAAAACGTTTCACTCTTTTTAAATAACAGAAACAACAACAACATTATAAGAAGCAAAATAAATTTTTGGTTGGTTTCAAAGTTGGTTAAAAAAAAACCAAAATCCCGTATTCAATTTTTTCAAACTGTTTGCTTAAATACATCAAATACAAAAATAGAATGATGGCGGAAAACATATCGAGTCGGTCTGCCGCCGTTTTTGGGTTACATTTCTTCTTCATTAGCAAAGGAAAGGATACAGCAACAGTGAGTGATGACGAAAAACATTGTGTGTATAAAAAAAGAACTTCGTTCAAAAATTATTCCAACAAAAAAATGTGTCTCAAAGCCAGCCGGCAGCTCTGCTCTCTCTGCCATCATCTTCTAATACAGTGCCTGCTTGTGTGCGCATCATTGCTTGTGCAAAAACCTGTTTTTTTTTTTGATTTTGAAATTTAGTATATGAATTGCAGTAAACTTTTTGTTTGATTCAGTTAAATTATTTGCAAATAAATTGTTTGAATATGCGAATTTGTTTATAGGACCGATTTCAGACAAAAAATTGTTTGATTCTACAAATTTTTTGTTTGAATTGGAAAAATAATTTTTTCTGTGTACAAGGTTTCGTTTAAATGTGCTAAATTCTCTTTTCATACTATTGATAAACTGAAATTTGTTGTTGATGGGATAAGCTCTTCCTATGCGCATTTCACTGGTTGCTTAGGGCAGATCGTCAGGAAACTTCTTCCAAAGATTTTAGAAAAACTGAAGATATTATACAAATAAAACTGTTAAGAGAATAAGAATTATAAATCCCAGCTTCAATTTTCGTGTAAAAAATTTCGTTAAAAAAAACTTCTCCGACAAATTTTTGTCTTTGTCGCTTAAGCTTTTTTTTGCGAATTTGATTGACTGGCCCTCGTAGTTTTTCTTAAATTTTATTTTTCATTTCGTCAAAATGCTTTTTTAAGGTCGATAATTTATTCATATGCATTTATGTCCCCTTAAAAAACATTTTATCAGTGCTTTAATAGAAATTTGCACATTTAACGTCAATCAATAAAATGTATGTAAATTCGTTAATTTTTTCACAAAACCATTTTATGTAGCAGTTACATAGCAAAATAAATAAAGCAAACAATTAATGTTAAATTTTCTGGTTTAAATTTGCAAATTTTTTTAAAAAAAATTTTTTTTTTAACAAAACGTTGTAATAATTGAAAACTTTAACCTTTTGCAGACGTTTTTTGTGTATATGATTACAAGCATTTCATTGTCATTGTATACAACTTACTTTTTTTTGTCTTAAACGAATTAATGGGGCTTTATTTCAACTATGTTGCTTTTAATTAAATTTTAACTTTGTTTTATTTCATACTCTACATTTCAGAGGCAGATAATATTGAACAACGTGCTCAATTTGAATAATCGTTACACAGAAAAAATTATTTTTCCAATTCAAACAAAAAATTTGTAGAATCAAACAATTTTTTGTCTGAAATCGGTCCTATAAACAAATTCGCATATTCAAACAATTTATTTGCATTTAGTTTATTGAAAAAAAAACACAGATTTTTTCAAACAAATAATTTAACTGAATCAAACAAAAAGTTTACTGAAATTCATATACTAAATTTCAAAATAAAAAAAAAAGTTTTTGCACAAGCAATGACGCGCACACAAGTAAGCACTGCATGAGACGATGACGGTAGAGCAGAGCCGCCGGCTGGCTTTGAGACACATTTTTTTTGTTGGAATAATTTTTGAACGAAGTCTTATTTATACACACAACACAATGTTTTTTCTTTATCACTCTCTGTTGCTGTATCCTTTCCTTTGCTAAAGAAGAAATGTAACCAAAAACGGCAGCAGACCGACTCGATATGTTTTTCGTCATCATTCTATTTTTGCATTTGATGTATTTAACCAAACAGTTTTAAAAAATTGAATACGGGATTTTGTTTCTTGTAATGTTGTTTCTGCTATTGTTTTTCTTATAGTTGCACTTTTTTAAAGCGTCCAAAAATAGACTGTGTGTGTTTTTTGTTGTTGTTCTTATATTTCACATAAAGAAGTGTTGCTTACGGTCAAATAAAAAAATGCAAAAAGACGACAACATTAAAGAGCGTTAAATATTTCATACAAAATTATGAAAACTTGACACCAATAACGCGTTTATTATATTTTTGAAGAGTTGTCCACATTTTTGTTGGTTAAATAAAAATCAAACAAAAATATTGTTTGAATCAGTAAAAAAAATTTATAGAAATTAAAAAAATTTTCAAACAAGCGTTTGTTTGAAAATAATTCGGCAATAATTTTTTCTGTGTACATCCAAGAGGTTGGGTCATTCTGGATTTTTGACAATTAGTGGAACTAAGTTCATATAAATAAAAACGGAAAGGTGAAATTATGTAAATTCATTTACAGGAATAATTATTGTATTTTCTCAAGAGTTACTGACCATAATCGATTACTACATGCAGCCACTTGATATTTTCTAAGTCGCTTTTAAGTCAACGTCGAGTAGAATTGACTATGTTTTAGTTGATTTTGCGAGGACTCAAATTAAAGTTATATAATTTAAGTAAGAATGTTAACATTTTCTTTTTAAATACGTTTAAAAATTATAAATGCAAATTTCGTTAGTCATAGTCAAAATTCCACCAAATGTTGTCCAAGCACCTGTGTTACAAACATTTAAGCTTAGACTTCGGCCAAATGCCCACTACTGAGTAGCACTTGAGTAACTGAAGACATCAGGGTAAAAACTTTACGACAATTGCCTAAAGAAACAACAACACTACGCAAAAATTGCAAAAAAATTCGGAAAAGTTTTATAAGAGTGAACAAACGCAAGCAAAAAAAAAAAAAAACAAGTAAGTAAGTATGGTCGGTCAAGCCCGACCATATGATACCCTACACCACAGTATTTAAAAACACATCATGCTTAAGTGTCCATGTAAATATGGATTTATCTATGTTTATAAACTTCATGAAAATCGGTTTGAAAGTTTGTGAGAGGTAGAAATTGCCCCTATCTCCCCTCGTGGTCCGATTTTTTTAAAAATTTATACATTTTGTGTCCATATAGATATGGTTCTATCTTTGTTTTAAATTTCATTAAAATCGGTTTGATAGTTTCTGAGAGGAAGAAATTTCCCCCTATCTTCCCTCGTGGTCCTACGATTCGGCCCATTTTCAATAGGCTTGGTCCTTGTGCCAATAAGAACCTATGACCCAAATCAAATGATCAAATTATCTCCAAAATTGCGACCTGTACTTTGCGCAAAAGGTTACATGGACAGCCAGCCAGCCAGCCTGCCAGCCGGACGGACATCGTTAATGCGACTCAGAAAGTGATTCCGAGTAAATCGGTATACTTTAAGGTGGGTCTAGGATCACTATTTTAAGACGTTACACACATCAGCATAAATGCATAATACCCTCTCCACTATTGTGGTGTGGGTATAAAAAAAAAACAGTTTTTGACCAACTACAATAGACTAGAGTTTGCTAAAAACCGTTTAAATATGAACCGCGGTTTCGGTTTTAAAATCGGTCAGTTTCGGATCGGTTTTGAAAATCTCCAAGTAAAACTACATACATAATTTTTTTTTATGCAATATCGGGTGATTTTTTAGCTGTTATATTTTTGGCAACACTGGTTTAAACAGCTGACGCACGTTTCGTGTTTTGCTTCACTGTCAAACATCGTCAGTTTGGTCTATAATTTAACCATGAATCGTCTTACAAACGAACAACGCTTGCAAATTATTGAATTTTATTATCAAAATGCGTGCTCTATTAAGAAAGTTCATCGACGAAGCTCATTTTTGGCTCAATGGGTACGTTAATAAGCAGAATTGTCGATTTTGAAGTGAACAGCAGCCAGAAGCATTGCAAGAGCTACCAATGCATCCTGAAAAAGTCATAGTTTGGTGCTGTTTATGGGCTGGTGGCATCACTGGACCATACTTCTTCAAAAATGATGCGAACCGTAACGTAACTGTGAATGGTGAGCCCTACCGTGAGATGATATCCAACTTTTTTTTGCCCAAAATGCAAGAGCTTGACTTGCATGACATGTGGTTTCAACAAGACGGTGCCACATGCCGCACAGCACGCTTAATAATGGACTTATTGAGAGGCGAGTTCGGTGAACATTTTATTTCACGTTCGGGACCGGTCAATTGGCCGCCAAGATCGTGCGATTTAACGCCTTAAGACTATTTTTTGTAGGGCTATGTTAAAGCTCATGTCTATACACTCATGCTCGCTTCGATTGACGCATTGGAAGACAACATTGAAGCACGTATTCATGAGATACCGGCCGAAATGTTGGAAAGAGTATGCCGAAATTGGACTATGCGGATGGACCATTTGAGGCGCAGTCACGGTCAACATCTGCATGAAATAATCTTCAAACATTAAATTACATGGACCGTACTATCGATTCAAATAAAGATTTCATGCATTTTTCTGAATTTTATGTGTTTTTTTATAAACTTTCCTATAGCTGTTAAAAAATCACCCATACAATTTTTGTTTTTGTTTCAATTCAGGTGCATTTATTAAAAAAGAAACATCTGTTCTTCTTAGTACTTATTTTAAATTAAAGGAATTTTGAAATACTGTTTTGTTCCAGGCTGTTATGTGTAACATTTTTTTATATGTTTAATTTGCAATTTCTTTAAGCACATATATATATTTAAAGTAAAAGCTAAAACCGAGGTTTTTTTGATCGGGTTTCGGTTTCGGTTTTAGGCATTAAAACCGCGGTTTCGGTTTTGGTTAAAACCGAATAGCAATCCCTTCAATATAAAGGGTGGTTAAATTGTAAGGGCCGATGTTGAATGTGAACCACACCTAAATGCCAAGCTTTTTTCCGAATTTTATTTGACATTTCTCTATTTCAGACTTACTCAATTTGAACCATGGAGAGATACACAATCCAACAACGTGTTAAAGTTATCCAGACTTATTATGAAAATGGGCGTTCAAATCAAAATGCATATCGTGCACATCATCTTCAGTGATGAGGCACATTTTCACCTCAGTGGATTCGTCAATAAACAGAATTGCCGCATTTGGGCGAATGAGAATCCAAGTGTGATTGTCGAAAAACCAATGCACCCACAAAGAGTGACTGTTTGGTGCGGTTTATGGGCTGGCGGCATCATCGGGCCGTATTTTTTCCAAAATGAGGCCGGTCAGGCAGTTACTGTGAATGGTGTTCGCTATCGTGAGATGATAACGAACTTTTTATGGCCCGAATTGGAAGATATGGATGTGGACGATATGTGGTTTCAGCAGGACGGTGCCACTTGCCACACAGCTAACAAAACAATGGCTCTTTTGCGCAACAAATTCAATGGCCGTGTTATCTCACGTAATGGCGATGTCAATTGGCCGCCAAGATCATGTGATTCGACACCGTTGGACTTTTTTCTTTGGGGTTATTTGAAAGAAAAGGTGTACGTCGATAAGCCAGCAACAATTCAAGAGCTAAAGGATGAGATAATTCGGCACATTTACGGCATAGAACCTCCATTATGCCTCAGGGTCATCGAAAATTTGGACCATCGGATGGAGGTGTGCCGCCGTGGTCTCGGCGCTCATTTGGCCGATATTTTGTTCCACACATAATTGAGTTATGCCAATATATCATAATAAAATAAAATTACAATAATTTCCTAAATAGTTTGTGTTTTATTCAAAATCAACATCGGCCCTTGAAATTTAACCACCCTTTACTACTACAATAGAACATGAGTTCTTATGAGACAACCCACACAAAAAAAAAAAAACAACCGCAAAATTTATCGAAATTATTTATTTTGGTGTCATTACACTCAATATCGAATGGAATGTATTGAATTTGAAATAATAGCTTTCGATATCGAGTAACTCGACATTACATTTCTCGAGTTTTCTTTCGATACGTCAGTGTCTATCGTATGCAAATAAATTCGATAGTTTATTCGATACGATAGTATCGAATGCGGTGATTAGACCCCTGTCTTTTTGTCTTACTGCGACAATACACTGGTTGCAGAAAATACATTTGGTTGTATCAAATCACATGTATTTTCTGCAACCCACATCGAGTAAAGCAAAACAGACGGAAGCGAACCCCTCTGCATATAATTGCGTGCTTTCATTTACCCTGCGGCCACACGATCAAGTTTTTCTTGATAGTCTTTTACATGTACTGCTTGCCAAAATTTACTTAAATTTAAAGCTGTGACGTAGGCTGCACTCAATTTGTAAGCAATTTACTTTCAAGATGTCATCAAGAAAACAATTTACAAAGACAAACATGTAAGCAGCGTTTAAATTGAAAGTAAAATTGCGAAACAAATGGAAAAGTGAAATTGAAAGCCATCTCGTGGTCAATTTGAAAAGTGTGAGTGTGTTATAAAAAAGTGAGAGTGTATTACAAATTTAAAGGCAAAACTTGATCGTGTGACCTCCAAGTTAATGGTACCCACAGCAATTAAGACAAGTCAAAAAACGAAAAAAGACAAAAAAATTTAAAGACAAAAACGTCTTGTCTTTTCTATGTGTGGACTTGGCCCAAAATAGCAAAATGTTAAACTATAAATATATTAAATAAGCCATGAAATTGATGAAAAGACCCACAAGAAGTGGCAAAAGTTCTGTAAAAAATTTAAATTTTAATTAAAAATTCTTCAAGATGTAAAGAATCAGAAAACTTAAGGAAAAAATCGCTTCTATCGCGAACATGGCAAACATTTTCGAAAAATTGCAGAATTGGAAACAACGCCTACAATTAATGTGAAATCGCTAATTCGGGTTGGTTGTTGACAAAAAATTTTATAACTATACCTACAAACTTTTTATCAATACCGCAAAAATCGTCGCCGCAGAAAATTAAAAAATTTTTTTTATAACGAATAACTTTTGCGCCACCTCGTTCTTATTTAACAGAAAGTTTGGAAGAGTTTTCTGTTAAAATTTAGTAAGATTGGTACCAACGTTTTATTGTAAAGCTTAAAAAAAACCATATGAGAGGTGGAAAATTTAATTTCCTATGGGAATGTGCTCAACAAAATTGTAAAAAGTAATTTTTTAGTGCTATAATTTGCAAATTGTGGAAAAAAATTATTTTAATAAAAAGAGTACCGTAAAAAAGCACAAGAGAAAACCCTTCACAATCAAAATCATCTGATTCATCAGCCAATGCAATTTTGTTGTACATGTTGTCAGTGTTTAAAAGTGCAAGCATTTGAGAAGATGGAATAAACTTGTTATAGCAAACTGAATTATTCGAATGTTTGTATTTATTCTAAGGGACGTTTTCACTACTTACAGATAGCTAAAAGTAGACTTAAACCGGCCTTATAAAAGTGTTCCATTATTAAACCTTAACTTTGACCTAAAGTGAGCGATAACGAAGATTAAGGCTCTTCTGATCTAGTAGGTTAAGGTAAAGTTGTAATAATGAAACGCTTTATATACTGCGGATAAAATCCTACCTTTAGCTATCTATAAGTTGTAAAAACGGGCCTAAGAAGAGCTTTTAGTTACTCATTCGGATTTGGTTTTGGCTATAGTGTAGAAAGAAAGCATATCTTGTACTATTTCAGCAAGCCTTTAAAAAGGTTTCGAACCACCAGGTCAGCCATCGAGAGACAGCTCAGGTCCTTCAGAGGTCCCTTTGCGATACCCATCGCCAATGCCCATCCTATAGAGCAGTTACTCAGTAGGCGTCACTGCAAAATTCAACGAAATTGTCTTTCTAATGAAGAGAAGAAGCGAGCTTAGCTTTATCCTAGATAGATCATCCAAGCAGGCAAACACCAGTTTTCCCAGATATTCCAGGTAGGCTGAGTTACAAAACGTCGGTTGCAAAGCGACTCTATTTTATAACTGCATGAAACAATGCAACCGTGAAGATTATTAAAATTTATTTGTCCCAAAGTGCACCAGAAATGTCTTTGATGCATACATAATTAGAAAACTTTGCATCGTTAAACTTGATGATATCCAGCGGTAAATATTGAAAGGATCGCAAGTGGCAGGCATCTTTGAAAGCCTCTATGCTCTTTTCTAATAGATTTACTTCGCATGATATAATGCCTTCAGAAGTTTGCCTTCTAGAAGGTAAAGACTTCTTTTTAAAAGACCTTCTAAAATATTCAGTACACATTCGCTACTCCGTTTTTTGAGAAGGAAGAAAGAAAGTTGCTATATACAACTTAGCAACTTTCTTTCTTCCTTCTTTTTATTTTTAGTGACCTTCCTTACATTCTTCTTTGGGAAGAGATCGAAGTTGATATTAAGGGCAGTGTGGAAGGGCTTGCTCCCAATGACAACCTGTGTGAAAAATAAATAAGTATGGAATGCGGCGAGAAGGGCTTATGTCTGCCTTTTGTTAGGCATCTTTACTCATTCTAATAACCGCTGGGTACATTTTTGACTTTTGCTGTAAGGTGTTACGATGGAGCCGATTTTGACATGAATCCCTACAGGCCTGTGCCCAGTCCTTACTGAGAATACTGTCCTAATCTGGTCTCTATTGAACCTAAGTAGAGAGGTAGTGCACGGTTCATAATAGCCAGGCCATAGTGCCCTGGATTGGAAATGGAGTAGGTGTATTCGCAAAACCATCAAATCTGCGCACCTCTATAAGACTAGTGCTTGAAAAGTGACTTACAGTAAGCAATTGGAAGGCCAACGAATAGATCAATGAGTGTGTCATCCATACGACCACCTTGCTTGGCAAGCTCTTCTGCTATCTGGTTGTCCGCGCAGTCTGCATACCCTGGTATTCACATTAGCCTAACCTTATTCAAATACATCCGACATTCTACAGTTAACCTAGATGTCGTAAAGACACATGCTAGGGAAACAATGGCAGCCTTGCGGTAATACCTAAGCCAGTCAGCCGACCGCCTTATAGCCGAGATTTCTGCCTGCAGAACGAATACACACCTACCAATAAAAATCATTTGAATTTGACAACAATTATCGTACTGCTGCTACATTATTATTTCTTTAACAACTGGCAGCTGTTGAGTTTATGCTACATATAAATTTAAGTTTAGTTCAACAAAACCATCGTTTAAACATACACTAATTTATTAGCCATTAGCTGGTATTACGTTGAATTATCTCTGTTCATAAATAACTATGCAGCATATGTTAAGGCCGTGCGTTTTTCTTAAAGCGAACCAAACAATCGTTATCGCCCTACAATCTTTTATCATCTTATTTGCATGACTTTCTTCTGTCACACAAAATTTTAATTAAATCTCATAATTGAAATAAATCTACTTACATACATGAAATTTCTTAATTTTCACAAGTATTTTTTCGTTATTCGCTTTAATCATCTTTATGAGTTTGATGTGAATTTAATGCAATTATAAAGCGTCTGTTTCGTCGACAAAAGGAAATAAAAATAAAAACTTTTAATGTAATTTTTATGTAGTTTAATAAGAAACACACAAAAGGAAACTTTCGAAACAAACACACATCCACTCTTGCAGGCGGATTTTCGTTCATTTATTACATTTGGGATGACGATGAGGAAAAAGGAACGAATGACTGTCGTCTTGTTTTTTTTTTATATTTATAACGAAGCATTAAAAATTTCGTTTTTTTTTTATTCGTAACTTCATAATTATTTTTAAACTTTTTTGGTTTTTTTCATTTTTTATTTTTGTTTTTCGAGGTCGACAAACAAGAATAAGAAACTTTTTGAAAATTATTGAAAACAATTAAATTGTGTGCCGTGTTTTCAAGTTCAAAGCAAATATTTTAAACAAAAGATTTTGATGTTCTTCAAACAAAATTTAGGACTCAAAAATTAAAAAAAAAATACAAATTTAAGAACAAAGAGAAAACAAAATTAATAAAAAACTAAAATATTAAAAAATGAAATCGCTACCCTAGGGGAAAGAAGACCAACACCAAACTTGTCACTTAATAGTTATAATGTGGTCGAGTCCGGTTCCAGTTCTAACACTTAATATGAAGGGGACTTGTCACTTTAGCATTGCGATGTCCTAGGAGGGGGCGTTAATTGGCACCTTGTAACAGGTCACTGAATTAACCTAAATGTACACATTCAATTTCGGTTAAAATAATGCCGGTCCAGGTATTGTCCCGAGTGAACCATACTAATATGATAGATCTCTTTCACAGAAGAATTAAAAACAAATAGCATCAGCCCACACAAAATCCCGTCGCATGGCTAGTTTTGTGTTCTTTACCATTTCTTTGGAGTAACTACACTTTATTACCAGTTAGGTTACCAGTTTTTTCATCTATCGAAATTCATTCCCGGCAAACGTTGTATTGCCACATAACTTATTTCTTTCAGATGTAACAGTGTCTGCTAGCCAAATTTTAAGAAAAAATTATGGGCTATAATTCTTTCCAGATGTTACACTATTTGCCTGCCCAATTTCAAGAATATTAATTGATTAGTTAAGAAGATATAGGAAGGCGTAGCTTTTACCCCTCTTGACCTATTCAATGCCCTGTCCTCTTTCCGATGATACAGTGTATTCATGCCAAATTTTAAGAAAACCGGTTGAATCTTTAAGAAGATAGAGGGAGGGGGATCTTTTACCCCTCTTACTCTATTTCACGCCCTAAATAATTAAAACTATAGGATATAGTTCTTTCCAACTGTAACTATACCCGCGAAATTTCGGTTGATTATATGCGATGATATAGGGAGGGAGAGCTTTTAGCCCACTTACCCTATTGCACACCCTATACCTATTCTCTTTCAGATGTAACATTGTCTGCATGCCAAATTTTAGGAAAACCGGTTGATTAGCTTAGAAGATTGGGGAGTGGGAGGTTTTACCCCTATTGCAATATTTTGCGCCCTCTAGCGATATAAAATATACTCTACGTCCTATTCTCATGTCTAACAAATACACAAACAAAATTTCATAAAAATCGGACAAGCCGTTTCGAAGGAGTTCAAAATGGAGGGCATTTTGTTTATATTTGTGTAGGAATATAAATCATGTTTCGGAATGAATGAAGTGTCCACTTACTCATGAACCAATACACATTTGAAGACCGTTGATGCATAAAAACCTTGGTATTGACGTCACCTTCCGGGTGAACTTTACAAAAAGAAAATCGGTTCACGCATTTCAGAGAACATCAATTACTAACACAATGCAACTTATTTTTATATATAACGAAATAAGTGCTTTTAGAAAAATTTACACAGATTTTTAAAAAAATTTTGTTTTTGCTGCAGTGCAATAGAGCAAATAAAAAAAACATTATTTTCCTTTATTTTATTCTACAATATTCTATCTTCACCAAATATTTTGATTTCGTTGCATGACATGTTGATCTTGCCAATTTCCAACGTCATAGTTCGTCGTCTACCTCTACTGCCATAGTCTTAGTCCTATCTTGCGATAATTTCCGGGGCCTTGCGAATAGTATGGCCTACGCATTTTGACTTCTTTCACATAATTTTCGTTTAAATGGGTGTTTCATTTGAGCTGCTCCATAAATCGGTATTGCTAATTGTGTTTGGCCAGAAAATACGAAATATAATTCGCCAAAATTTATTGGTCTGAGTTTTACATAGTTTACAGAAAAACACAAATACTAGTGTGTGCACCGAACAAAATAAAAAAATGAATTTCAACTGAAAAATTTGTGATATTTATTAAAAAATTAATAAACTTGCACCAGTAAACAAACTAATAATATCAATTAAACGATAAATTCACTTGATAAATAGTTTAATTCACAAGATTAAACGTTTAACTCACACGATAAAACGTTTAATTCACTTGATTGAACATTTCCTTCACCTGATTAAACATCTGATTCAGTTGATTAAACGTTTAATTTACTTCATTAACCATTTAATTCACTTGAATAAACGTTAAATTAATTTGATTAAACGATAATTTTACTTGATTACATTTTTAATTAAAACTAATTTTACTATTGATTATTGCTTGAGTTGGTGAAAAATTTTGGAGACTTTTGTCTGTGTAGATTCATATTTTTATTTTGCGATCAATGGTACGTTAAAGGGCTAAGTCCAATAATGTAAAAGAAAAAGTGGTAAGTCCCATTTTCACACCCTCCACAACTAGTTGTGAAAAGGGTATACTGAGCTTGTCATTCCGCGTGAAACTTTTTTGTTATTCATCTCAGACCCCATAAAGTATATCGTCGGTATCATGTAGAAAGGCCCTAACTCGATTTTTTTGAAATCGAGTTTTTTAGTGATTCCAATATATTTTCCACAAATACACCTCGTAACAAAAATTATATATAATAGCATCAAAAATATCAGTTTAACAAGCAATTGAACAAGCCATTTTACATTATGATACATACAAGCATTTTAAAAAATGCTAGAAAATATGCTACATGCTAAATCAGTTTTTTTTTCATGCCAAATGACTTTAAAAAATGCTAGATCTAGCATGAAAAAAGCTAAATTGGCAACACTAGTTGGAGGTGACTTTATCGAAAAAGCTTTTCTTTCTGCGTGTATAGAAAATGTAAGCCGCCGAGAAAGTTTTTCGTTTGACATATTAAAGCTATTGAGAACTTTTTTATTACAAGAATTATCGATTATTTTTGACAAGAGTTGCAAATTTATATTTAGTACAGATTTTTGTGTTTAAAAGGAACATTCCCTAATAACACGTAAACAAATCTTTATTTTTCATAAAACTGCAAAAGATTTACAGCAAAAAATCAATGTTTCTCTGAATTTTATTCTACTTTTCACCCCATTTTTAAGTTACTAAATGTCCTTAACCTCAATTTGTTAATCCTTTTTCTGTTTGTTGTTTTCTTATTTGCCTTCATTTTCATTATTTTTTTAATACTTTTGTTCGAATTTTCCATGATTTGCGGTAGTTTACCAAAGTTAGGTTCCCCATCTTTTGAGTAAATGCTGCTAACCGCAGTGTATGTGTTTGTGTCATTAGCTCGCATTGCCCTTTACTGATGCCACCAGCCAACAGCAAATTCAACAATGTCATCAGTGGTATCACTGCTACCATCGTCAGCAGTATCAGCACCAACGCCGTCAACGTCACCACCATTGTCCTAGACAAGAAATGATTAATACTTTTAGACCACAAGCCAAAAGCAAACGTTGACATTCTTGTTTATGTTTGTTAAATGCTGTTAAAGATCATTGATGCAGAGCATTTTGCCTTTGGTCAGATTCAGTTGTTTGTTTTCATATTTTTTACATTTGCACGATTTTTGGGTGTGTTTGGGTATCAAGCAAGGAATAAAAAATATGTAGTTAAAAATGTTGGTGACATTTTAATATGTTGTAAGTTGTTATAAGAGATAGCCTATATTTCACCTTTTTTTTATTATTGTTGAAAAGTCCTTATGTGGGGTAACTTATTTCTTTCCTTTTGTTATAAGAGTTAGTATGTATATTTTTCTGGCATCTGTTCTTGTAAAATTATTAAAATTTTTGGTTTTTTGTAACTTAATTTTAAAGAAAAAATATAATTGACTTTAACAGTAACACTAGTCTGTATGAAAATTGTCTTTAACACCGTTTAAGCTGATCCTTATGTAAAATAAAATTTAAGTTCGAATATAATCTCTTTTTTCTCTCACCACTCGTCCTTTTTTGTGGCATCCCCCTTCTATTTTATTTGTTTTTCAATAATTTTATGGCCGTAAATCGGGCTTTTCCGGAATCTAAATTAAACGTTACACTGACAAAGCTTCGAAACTTTTCTAAAATTTAATCTTAATTCTAATAAATTTTTAATCCGGCTAAAGTTCATCAAATTTAATACTCATTAAATTATTTTTATGAAGAAAGGAATTTTAAAACATGAATTTAATTAAAATTTATTGATTATTTTTCATTCTTGACTGACCTGGGAATCGAACCCAGGCATTAACCGACAGGTTGCCCTGACTGGAAAGTAGAAAGACAGAAAAAGAAAAAAAAAACTTTCTTTGGACTTCAAGAAGATTTCTTGACAAAAAGTATTAAAAACAGAAGTACGGAAGAACATATAAATCAAATAAAAAGGATAACCATTCACAAATGGAATAGCATTTAGTTTAAAGATTGATATTTGACGATTGACCGCCAGCTTATGTCAATGTCGTTGAGTGTTAAACGACAAACCCCTCTGAAGTGATAGTGTGGTTACTATCGAAACATGTCGGGCAACCTGTCTGTGAAAGCCTGGGTTCGATTCCCGTGTCAGTCACAAATGAAAATTGATCAATATAGTTACGTAAACAATTTGTTAACCAAAAATTGTTCAAGCAAAACTTTTTTTGACTTATTTTTGGATAATTACAAAGGAATCGCCAACACCGCTTTGAGTTCAATTTAAAAATGTATAATTAATTATTATTATTATATATTTTATATTATAAGCTTCTTGTTTTCTTTCAGTGTATAATTCGTGATCGTAAACCCGATGTTTATAGTAGGAGAATTCTGTTCTCTAATGAGGCTGTAGGGTGCAACATGTCTAACAAAGTGCAGTTGCTGCACTCACACCTGAAAATTTTGAAACAGTTTCTGATGACATAACTTTTTAGAGTTTAGACTTTTATTAAAGTAGAATGCATGTTGGCAGAAAAGTGCTGTTCGACACAACGAAAAACTTTAACTTCAGAGTACAAGAGAAAAGCTAGCACCAAATGAAGGTGAAGACTTTAGAGCTGAAATATTTTGAAAAGTAAAAAAAAAAAAATAATTTTTTAAATACATAAAAAAACAAGGCGAATTTATTACAGGTGGTCTTAAAACCCCTGCTGACAACTTTTTTTTTTAGCTAAAATCATTGCTGGATGTCAAAATGTTTTTTATTCTCTTTTATTATCTTTGTTTTTGTCTTGTGATTTTTAAACTATTATCTTTTTGGCAACACTGGTTTAAACAGCTGATGCACGTTTCAGTTTGGTCTTTAATTTAACCATGAATTGTCTTAAAAACGAACAACGCTTGCAAATTATTGAATTTTATTATCAAAATGCGTGCTCTGTTGAGAAAGTTCATCGCGCGCTTCTTGTGTTCAGTGACGAAGCTCATTTTTGGCTCAATCGGTACGTTAATAAGCAGAATTGTCAATTTTGGAGTGAAGATCAGCCAGAAGCATTGCAAGAGCAACCAATGCATTCAGAAAAAGTCACAGGTGGGTGCGGTTTATGGGCTGGTGGCATCATTGGACCGTACTTCTTTAAAGATGATGCGAACCGTAACGTAACTGTGAATGGAGAGCGCTACCGTGAGATGATATCAAAGTTTTTTTTGCCCAAAATGCAAGAGATTGACTTGCATGACATTTGGTTTCAACAAGACGGTGCCACATGCCACACAGCAAGCTTACCAATGGACTTTTTGACAGGCGAGCTCGGTGAACATTTTATTTCACGTTCGGGACCGGTCAATTGGCCGCCTAGATCGTGCGATTTAACGCCTTTAGACTATTTTTTGTGGGGCTATGTTAAAGCTCATGTCTATACCCACATGCCCGCTTCAATTGACGCATTGGAAGACAACATTGAAGCATTTATTCATGAGATACCGGCCGAAATGTTGGAAAGAGTATGCCAAATTTGGACTAAGCGGATGGACCATTTGAGGCGCAGTCACGGTTCTTCAAACATTAAATTATATGGACCGGCCTATCGACTCAAATAAAGATTTCATGAATTTTTCTGAATTTTATGTGTTTTTTTTTTTTAACTTTCCTATAGCTCTTAAAAAATCACCCATACAATGATTTTACAATAACAAATTTGCTTGTGGTTTTTGTACGAGTTGTACTTGTTGTAGCACCGAGATTACCTGGGATGAATTCGCCTTGATAAAGAAGGAGTTCTGAAAGAAAACATCTGCTGAAATGGTTTCAGGAATCGATTTTGTTTGCAGAGAAGTGTAATTAAAAACTTCATTAATAAAATTTTATTTATGGGCGGAGAAGTCGTGAAACACGCTCTTTAAAATCAAAAATATTATGAGCGCCAAAATTTCTCTTGTTAAACTCTTATCAAAACCGGAAACTTGTAAAGTTCAAACAAAGTCTTAATTATAAAGTTTTTAAAGTTATGAGAGCATTTCATAATTCGTCTTAGTTTTAAAAATAGCTTTTAGGATGGTAGTTTGAAAATGCAGAAGGAAAATAGTTAAAATACAATTACGATGAATATTTATGCAATTGATAATAATATTATTAATTTTTAATCCAAATTCCATAAATTTTGCTTCCAAAAAAGGGTGAGTTTTTTTTAGAATAAAACAATGTCACAATTTTTGTAGAAAAGAACACACCATTAGAAAATCTATATGAGTGATAAAGATTCTTTAGAAAAACCATACACCCAGAAAAAAATATTGAGTCAATCATATTTTAATAGCAACATACTATTTGCAACATAATTTGAACGATGCTAATGTTAATATTCAACCATATTGTGGCTAAATATGAACATAATATGGTTAAACATGGCTTAAATTAATTACAAAATGGTCAAAATTAACCGTAAAGTAATAAATGTTAACCACAATTTGGTGAAAATTAACGATAATGGTTCAAAATGAACCATAATATGTTCAGCAACAATAAGATTAATAAATTTCCCATATTGGATTAATCAAATGAATAACGTTTTTATAGAAATTTTTTATGGTCGATAAAGTTTCTCTACAAAATAAAGTGAATCGATTAACTGCCTGTTTTTCAAAATCAAATAAAAATTTTCGCTTGGAAGTTTATATTGAACAAACAATAAAAACAGTCTGACTTTTATTTGTTTTCAATATAAATTTCTAAACGTTAATGTTTAATACTAAGAAAAACAGGCAGTTAGTTTCTTTCAAAAGTCTTTACCGTCGGCTAAATATGCAAACCTGCTAATTCCCTTTCAACACATTTTACAGGAGAGACAAAAAACTTCTTATTTTTTCTATTTGCTGCTTGAGAGGAAAACCAAAAATATAGTTGATTGGACGCCCTTCAAGGCTCAAATTGAAGAAGAACTACGTGCTGGTCGACGAGGCATATCCTTCTCTACCACACGGCATCAAAATCTCATTTAACCTAAAATGTGGATTTAGCAGGTTTGCATATTAAGCGGACGATATCATTATTACACCTTTCATTGAGACATTTTATTTTCTATAAACTTTTTTATAGCAAATTCAGCAAATTCTCATTACCTACACAATATTTATAGATAATTTAAATTTTAAGTAGCCATTTAAAGTTTATCGATGATTCTAATTCTAGGCGGAAATTAAACTTAAGAGATATTTTTTTTAGTAATTTAATTTTTTTATTTTTAAATGTTCCAAAATTTTTTGTTGCCTTGTTATACCCTTCACCACAGGTGTAAAAGGGTATATATAAGTTTGTCATAACGTTTGTAATTTCCACAATATTGATTTTAGACCCCATAAAGTATATATATATATTCTGGGTCCATATGAAAAGAGAAGTTGATTTAACGATGTCCGTCTGTCCGTCTTACGTTTGATATGTGTTTTCCGGATAATCCAGACATGATAGCGGCTAGGTTGTTTTACATTTATGTTACATACAGTCCACAATTTCTTGCTATTGAAATTCAGACAGATCGGTCCAAAAATGACGTAGATATGAGCAAAAAACCACGACTACCTCTAAATTTTTCCAAAAATCCCTTGTTGTATTTTTTTATTTCTGTATATCTTGAGAACGGCAAGAGCCAAAGTTTCCAAATTAGGTACACACAATTAAGGTTGCCAATACACACCATCCTACAAAATGTTGGCGGGATTGGAGAAGTGGGCGTGGTACCTCCCGTACAAAAAAATTAAAAATTTTATAAAAACCTAAATTTAAGGGCTGCCATATGTCCTATGGATATGACTTATATATCAAAATATCGGATTTTTAGTAGAACATATTTTATAAAAAACTCGGGAAAATCGGTTCAGATACAAAAAAGTTATGACCAAAATGAATTTTTTTTTTTAAATACCCAACTTTCGGGAACCATAGATCTCCCCGAGTCCAAGCTTTATAACTAAAGTAAATGGTAAATTTCTTCTTCAACACGTCGGTATATAAATCTGCCAAATCGGTTAAAAAATGGCAGAGTTATAACCGAAATACTGAATCCACAAAAATTACTCTTTTTTATAATTAACTTTGTTAAAATATATATTTACAAGTTTATAAATGTTTATATATAAATATAACTTAAGTAAATGGTAAAATTCTTCCTTAACACGTCGGTATATAAAACTATCAAATCGGTTAGACAATGAGTAATTTATGAGCAAAATACTCAAAAAATTAGCTAAAAAACATCAAAATTTTTATAAAAACCTAAATTTTAGGGCTGCTATACGTCCTATGGATATGACTTATATTTCAAAATGTCGGAAATTTGTATGAGTTATAACAGAAATACTGGGGTCTAATCACCGCATACGATATCGAGCAAAATTCATCGAAATTATTTATTTTGGTATCTTGAAACTCGATATCGAATGAAATGTATTGAATTTGAAATAATAGCATTCGACATCGAGTAACTCGACATTACATTTATCGAGTTTTCATTCGATACGCCAGTGTCTATCGTATGCAAAAAAATTCAGTAGTTTATTCGATACGATAGTATCGAATGCAGTGATTAGAATCCTGAATTCCCGAAAATTACTCTTTTTATACCCTTCACCGAAGGTAAAAAGGTATATACAATATTGATCCTACACCCTATAAAGTACATATATTCTGGGCCCTTATGAAAAGCGAAGTTCAAAACCGGTTGTCTCTTATTAAAAAAAAAATATTTACCAGTTTTTTTTAGTTTTTGTCTAGTTGCTCTGTATTCTGCTCGCACAATGGTGAAGGGTATATAAGATTCGGCACAGCCGAATATAGCACTCTTACTTGTTTTTTTTTTCAATTTATGTAAAATCTGATTTATCATACATCAAAAATATAAGCATCAATCAATCTTTTAAATCTAAAGTATTTCTCATCATAAACCAATAACAAAGAAAATCTTGGATGCCTGGTTTTGACAGTATTTTAAATGAAATAAACATGTCCTTTAGGATTCTTCAAAAGTACATAAATTATTTTTTTTTAACTTTTAGTCATCTTGTGTCGTATTAGTAATCTTATTTAATTTAAATCAATATTAAATAAATGTCAATCAAAACAAAAAGCATTTAACATTTAAAAAATATTTAGTGTTCCCCTTTTCGTAAAATATTTCTACTGCTGGGTTTCAGAATTTGTTCATTTTATAAAAAAAAAAAACGAAAATTAAAGGCTTTAGCAAAAAAATATTTAATCCCATTTTAGGAAAAATAAAAAATAATTTTCCATGTTAGTGTGTATAATCTTTTATACACACTAACATAAGTAAATATTTTCCATTACTGCCGAGTTGTTATTTTGTTTTTGATGTTAAAGCTGCCTGCTGCTGCTGCCGCTACTATTGATGTTTGAAAATCACACCCTGGAGTCCTAATAAACACAAACGAACACAGGAAAATTGAAATGAAAATATATTTCATTGACAAAAACAATCAATTTACTTTCACTTGATTTTGCAGATCAATACACACACACACATACACACTCACATAAAAGCCGGCACATCCATGCAAATTTATTTTGCGCGCACACGCAAAAATTTCTCGTTTACATGGATTTCAACAAAAAAAGTTAAAACTCTATTAATTTACAGATACAGCAACGCCTCAGGTGAATTTTGTTCAATATGCTTTTTTTAGTTTCCTGTTTTGCAAAAAAGTTGTTTAGTAATGACAGCACCTGCTAATCGCAATTAAAAATTTCAACTTTCCAAAATCATTTTCATTACAAATCGGTAAGTATTTAATATTTTCAAACTGAAGTGAATGTTTCCGATGAATTTGTTGGAGGAATAAATTTATTCTTTAATTGGCATTTACATTTTAAAAGCAAGTAATTCACTTTTAAAAATATTGTGCAAAATTATTTATGAATCTTTAAGATTTTCTTCAACACTATTAATATTGTTACGTTACTGCTTTTCAATAACGTTTTGGTTTATTGCCTTTATAATCAGGGTTGCCTTTTGAAAAAATTTTATCCGACCAAAATGGCGGCATGAAATAACCCCCCGAAATATAACCCCCCAAAAAAATAATGAAATAACCCCCCAAAGCATGGGGCCTCATTTCATATGCAACAAAGCCCCATTTTTGAAAATGAAATTAGCCCCCAACGAAATGAAATAACGCCCCAAACATAAATTAAATAATTCCCTAATTTTTGGGGGCTTATTTCATATGAAATAAAACCTCAATTTCTGAATTGAAATAAAGGCCCAATATATGAAATACAATTAATTATACAGTTTTGCTTTAAAGAATCATGCGATATATATAATTCACCAAACACAAGCTTCGCCAACTAAGGCTTTTCTGCATAGCCGGCCTTCGGCCGTGCGCAATGACTTTTTCCTTTATGGTATAACAAACACCGGCTTCGCTAGCTAAAGCTTCTCTGCATAGCGCCAGGACTTTCTCCTCTATAGTATTAAAATACCGACTCGACCCGGCTACGCAGAGATGCTTTAGTTAGCGAAGCCGGTGTTTGGTATACCATATAGAAGAAAACCATTGCGCCCGGCCAAAGGCCGGCTATGCAGGTCAGCTTTTTTTTTTATCGAAGCCGGTGTTCTGTATACCAAAGTGGATAAATCCTTGCGACCAAAAACGTTTTCGTTATAAATTTGAAAATTAAATAATCCCCCAAAAAATATATTGGGGCTTTATTTCATAGTGATCTTTTGGGGGATAATTTCATATGAAATAATACCCCAATTAAAAAAATGAAATAACACCCCAAAGAAAATGAAATAACCCCCCAAAAATTGTTTTTGTTGTTCTCTGTACAAACTTTTGGGGGGTTATTTCATTATTTTTTTGGGGGGTTATATTTTGGGGGGTTATTTCATGCCGCCGACCAAAATTGTCTGCAAAAACCTACCAAAATCTTTTGAAACCGACCAAATTTTTCAAATATTTGAAAACAAATATATCGTCATAAAAATGCAAAAGGGCCTTTCATAATTTTTAAAAAAATGTCAGTAGCGATAGGACTGAGATTACAAAAACAGTTTTTCAGTATAGTGTCAATCATGCGTAATGTGTTTACGATATTAACCAGAAAACCCCGTTGTTATAATCACAACAGCTGCGTTTTTATTAAGTTATCTCTCTTTTTCTTAAAATTAACATAGGCTCTTTTTCATTTTATATGACGATATGTATGTATATGTTTTTTTGATAAAAAGTATAAATATTTTTTTTTTGTAATTTTCAATTATAATTTAAACAAAAAAGTAAGCCTATGTTCACACCTATTAAATATTTAACGTCCTACGCGTAACCCCTAGTTTTATAAAAAGTTTATTTGCTGGTAACGTTTAACTTAAACAAAATGTATATGAGCATTTCCTGGGGTCACGAACGTACGTTCGTACGCTTTTGATGTACAAATAATATAGAAAACAAAACTTTAGCATTTAGTGCAAAAGATGGATTTCATCGAGTTTAAATTTTCATAATAAGAGTTATAAACGTGTGGTCACGAACGTACGAAAAATAGAAGTCAACTTTGGCTGACAGTAGTGAAATGTAAAAATCTGCGTAATGGAACGGAATATTCAAAAGTGATTAATTTATTTTAAAAGTGTATTAATGAAGCTCTCCATCCAGTATTTACAAAATAATATATCTTTTTGTTTAATTGGCTTATGTACCGATCGCGAACGTGCTATTTTTCCATATGTTTTGTTTATTATTATCACCACGCATTTTCCCATAAATGTCTTAAATTTTCCTTAACAAAAAAACTTAATACTCCTTTTACAACTGATTGTAATGGAGAGGTTATGAAGAAAGAGTGTAAACATTACATATTTTTTGCATGTAAAATAAGTATATAAAAATGTCTTTAGAAGTAGAAAATACAGAAAAATATAAAATTTTCCAGTTTCCAGCCCAATTTCCACAAGTAAAACAGCTGAGATAGGCTATGAAACCATTCTTTTATAAGAACAAAGACTTTTTTTATAATAACAAACAATAAAAGACGATGATAATCAACTTTTTATTTTTTCATCCTGGTAGAACATTCTGGGGAAATGCCTATATACAAATTCATTTAATAACGCTTATAAACTAGAATAATTCATTGATCGATGCTGTACCACATATAGAAGACCAATACTAAAATATGAATCAAAATTTATTAACCTCAGTTTGTACAATTTAAAAAAAAAGTACTAAACTTTATAAGACATAGGCTGAGCTCCAATACATCCTAATACCTTGCAGACAACGTAAAAGATGTATAAAAGAGTTTTACAATGCTTAGTTAGCTTATTGTATACGCGTTGATAGCTTGCTCCGTTTTGGAACTCATCCATACTTTCTGCAAGTTCTGCGGCTCTTATACGATTGCCTTTATAAAACTATGTTTCAAAATGCAGTATCAAAGCATCCCACTGTTCTACGAGTCTTACAACATCTTCCTTTAAAAAGTCCATCTTCCATAAGAAACACCTAATACAGAACAGAATTCCTGAAATTCTTTTATTTATGTTATTCTTTCAGGACTATGTGAAAAAACTTTAAATATTACCACAAAGAACCTTAATATTTTTTGCATTGCTAAGTAAGACTAACTGCCTCTTCATCTATTTCTGAACGAAGACTTCGTTCGCTTAACTTACATTTAAAACGAAAACAAATAATACAATATTGTCTTTGTTTTACATGTAATTTAAGCGAACGAAGTCTACGTTCGACATCGATGGATAGGCTATAAGCTTACCAACAGTTACAGTTATGGCGTGAGCGCCATTTACTGCCAATCCGATAAAATTTTGTATAGGAATATTGTTTGTTGATAAAAAGTTTTTTATAAGAAGAAAAATTTAAACGACATCTGACTTGGTAAGCTCGAATAAGATGGCAAAACTAACACCGTCAAAGTAACTTGCTCCTAAGGTAATATCAATGCCATATCCATAGTTTCATCAGCAATCAAAAAAAAATTTTTGTGTTTAGTAAAAAAGCTATAAGATTTGTAATTGTCTGCTATCCTTTTAATTTTCTAAAACCGACCAAAGTTAGGTTTGGACTACCATCCCACCAAACCAAAAACATCCGACCACATTTGGTCGGAAAAGACCATGTTCGGCAACCCTGTTTATAATAAACCTCTTGAGTTCTTTGATTGCAATTCAAATAAAACTAAATAAAACACATTTTAAACACTGTTTACACTTCACACAACCCAATTTTGTACTTATTCACTTCAAAATTTGTAATTTATTTTGGCGACCTCTATTAATAATCTGCACACTTAAACGTTCCAAGTAAACTTGACAAAGGCTGAACTAATGCTGTCTCTTGATGCTAGCCGCCGCAAGTATTTATATTGTAATTCGGCCGTCTAGAATATTCGAAATGTTTTGCGAAGGTTCGAGGCTTTACTATCTACCTCTCTAATGCCTATTATGTTTTATGGTTGCACTTATGTTTACATAATTTCACCACTTATACTGAAGCTTTTTTAACGGTCATTTCGAGGGCTTTCTGCACATTGGGATTAAAGTGTACTCAATTATAAAAATTTTTAACAAGAATGTTAACTAATAAAATGACTTTTGAATACAAAGCAACTAATAAATAATGGGTGATTATTTTGCTATTAGCTTTTTGGCAACACTGGCTTAAACAGCTGACGCACGTTTCGTGTTTTGTTTCACTGTCAAACATCTTCAGTTTGGTCTATAATTTAACCATGAATCGTCTTACAAACGAACAACGCTTGCAAATTATTGAATTTTATTATCAAAATGCGTGCTCTGCTAAGAAAGTTCATCGCGCGTTTCTTGTGTTCAGCGACGAAGCTCATTTTTGGCTCAATGGGTACGTTAATAAGCAGAATTGTCGATTTTGTAGTAAAGATCAGCCAGAAGCATTGCAAGAGCTACCAATGCATCCAGAAAAAGTCACAGTTTGGTGCGGTTTATGGGCTGGTGGCATCATTGGACCGCAATTCTTCAAAGATGATGCGAATCGTAACGTAACTGTGAATGGTGAGCGCTACCGTGAGGTGATATCCAACTTTTTTTTGCCCAAAATGCAAGAGCTTGACTTGCATGACATGTGGTTGCAACAAGATGGTGCCACATGCCACACAGCACGCTTAACAATGGACTTATTGAGAGGCGAGTTCGGTGAACATTTTATTTCACGTTCGGGACCGGTCAATTGGCCGCCTAGATCGTGCGATTTAACGCTCTTAGACTATTTTTTGTGGGGCTATGTTAAAGCTCATGTCTATACACACATGCCCGCTTCAATTGATGCATTGGAAGACAACATTGAGGCATTTATTCATGAGATACCGGCCGGAATGTTGGAAAGAGTATGCCAAAATTGGACTAAGCGGATGGACCATTTGAGGCGCAGTCACGGTCAACATTTGCATGAAATAATCGATTCAAATAAAGATTTCATGCGTTTTTCTGAATTTTATGTGTTTTTTTTAACTTTCCTATAGCTCTTAAAAAATCACCCGATACAAGATAAATAACAATTACAACTAATTCTTAACCAATAATTACAACTAGTTCTTAACTAAAGTTACTTTCGTAACAATGTATTTTATGATTATTATAAATTTAAATAAGATTTGAGCGTCTATTTTGAAACATTGGTACAATACAAATTTGTCGTTCGTTGACTTAAGTCGCCATATTACCAATTTTTGTTGCTCTGCGGATTTTTGTGTTATCTTTTTAACTTATTTCATTATGCGACTTTTTTTAATTTTGGGGCGAAGTTTTTGAATGCATTGAATAAACACTATTTGTGTCAAAAATGCTTTGCTTCGAAGTGGGAACTCGCCATATAAAATTCATGCCTCCTGTTAGTGAGATGGGAAGCGAAAATTTAATATGTCTCCCTTTCAAACGTGCTACAGTGGAAACTCCATTTTTATTTGGCATCTCTTATTTTTTTGTCGGCATATGTATTTGGTGCCAAAGAAAATGTTTATTTTTTTTTTATCAAAAACGAATGAAACCTATTTCGGTTAGCCCGTTCTGAAGTAAAGCGTATTTCAACGAGCGAGTTCTTTATTGATCGATACAAATAGTAGTCGATCGGTACAAAGTGTAGTCTATAAGGCGAGTAAGTTAAAACTTTTGAACACATTTTTCTTAAGAGCTTATAGCTGCACATACAGAATTCAAATATTATATGATCACGGCTGACAAAACTATGCCGAACGGAAATTGTTCAAACATTACTTTGACCAATGAACTGTCACCGGCGAACATATTATGGTTAAATTAGGAAGCCATACCCACAATTTGGTTATCTATTAGGGGGGGTGCTTTAATACCATGCGAGATAAGGCCATTTTGGCTTTATCTCTTGGTGATTTCTTTTCTACAAAAAAATGTGAAATTTTATTTAAAACAAATGCAATTTGGTGTCGAAATGGGTGGCTTGTTTTATTTTACAAAACTCACTCTTTCCGAAAGCAAAATTTTTAATAAACAGACACCAAATTGCATTTTTTTTTGTAGAAAAGAAAACACTTTCTCATTCAATAGGGAGGTAAAGCCTTTTTTTCATATGAATGGGAGATAAAGCCGTCATGGCCTTAGCTCACATTAGCAATATTAGGAAAAGGCTTTAACTCTCATTTCAATTCCGGAGACACTAACGTTAAGTATTGAAATCAGGCTTCGCATACTAAAGTTTTTCTGCGTGACGGCCTGCGGCCGTACTAAGGGGTTTTTTCCTCCGAAATATGGCTATATCTCTCACTTCACAAAATTTTACATATGACCTTACCCCTCAATGATTGGGCAATAAGACCATTACGGCTTTATCTCCCATTCAATTGAGCATTGGGGGCAAAAGGCAGAATATGAATGACACTCTTAATCAGGACCTAGCTGCAATCTCTGAGTGGGGTCAAGCGAATAGGGTCGAATTTAATGCACGCAAGACCCAATGTTGTATGTTGACCCACAGACGGGCCGTGGGACCAACTATGTCATCTGTATTAATTGGTGGCATTGATATTTAGGAATCGGATATTCTTGATGTTCTGGGCATGAGAATACAGTGTTTAAAGTTTCGAAAGAGGCATTCAAGTGTTTAGGTTTTTTAAAACGGTGCAAGACTTACTTCACTACATCCGATCTCCTTACTATCAATACCACCTACATCCGACCGAAGATGGAATACAACTCCCATATATGGGCAGGGGCTTCAATGTCTATTTTGAACCTTCTGGACCGTGTACAAAGGAGGGCGGCGAAGCTCATCAATGACAGTAGGGTATCCAACTCTATTGACTCATTGGAGCATCGTCGGAATGTGGGTTGTGTGACACTTTTCTATCGATATTACCATGAGAGATAAGTGAACTTATTCCACCTGCCCGAGTATTTCTTCGTAATACTCGCTCATCCAGTCGATCACATCCGTTTGTAGTCGATTGTCCTGTGTTTCGCACAAAGCCGTAATGGTCTTATTGCCCAATCATTGAGGGGTAAGGTCATATGTAAAATTTAGCGAAGTGAGAGATATAGCCATATTTTTTCCCCCAAATGAGAGGAAAAGCCATATTTTGAGAAGATAAAGCCATTTCCTAATATTACTAATGTGTCCTAAGGCCATGATGGCTTTGCCTCCCATTCGAATGAAAAAAAAAATAAAAGGCTTTATCTCTCTTTTGAATGGGAGAAAATGTTCAAATAATAATTCGATCAGAGATGCTTTTATGTCAAAATACGTAAGAATTTTGTGATAGTGTTAAGTACCGGGCTATTTTACCCGGAACTTAACATATGCTTTAAAAATTTGTAAATATTAGAGCGGGCGTGGCACGTGTTATACAAAAACAATCAGGCAAAACCAAATTGCTTCTAGTTGTCCCAAACAGTTTAAGATTGAAATCAGACACAATCGGTTCAGTAGCAAGAGAGCTATGAAAAGTTATGGTCACTGGAGCATAGAACGCCAAAAGTGTTGAAAACGAATGTAGAAAAACCTTCCCAAAAATTAATATTTGTAACAAAAACTAGCACAAGTTGATAGCGGAATGTACTGATGATCATTTAATTTTGCAGAAATACGTTTCAAGTGACTTTAATCTCGGCCCATAATTTAACCACTCTCTGAAAATACTTTAATGGCGCTTAAACTGTTACAAAGAATGCTTCAGTAATGAAATTTGGACTTATACACTCAAAATATTATGTAGTTAAATTCAAACGAAAATTCATTTGAAACAAATTAAAATTCATTTAAAAAACGGATCATTTACATTTCATTTAAAACAAATGATTTTTTCAGTAATTTCTAAGTTTTTTATTTATTGAACATCATATTCGTTAAAATTGAATAGTTTTTACTTTTAAAAAATATATTTTAACCGATAAAAATCAAACAATTTAACAAAAAAAAAAAACGGAAAACATTATTTTTTGGTAGTTTGTTTTTTTAATAACAAACATAAATGTTGAAAAATAAATTTATTCGTAAAATAACTATATTTTTACTCAATTTTAACAGTACCGAAAACGAATTTAATAACCTACAATCAGTTACTGTAATAATTTTATGAGTGTATATTTTCATATGACTGGAAATTACACCATCAAACTTTGTGAAGATCGGTCCATAATTTAACATTGTTCCCATATAAAGCCAACTCTTGGAAAATACTTTAATTTGCCTTAACTCGTAACGAATAATGCTCAAGTGGTTAATTTAGGTCTTATTTAGTTTAAAAAGCCTACAAATCATTCTACAAAATTTTGCAAAGGTTGGTCAATAATTTACCATAGGGGTCCTTATATAAAGTATTTTGCGAGAGCGGGCTTTGAACGAAAAATTGTTGAAAAAATCGTATTGATTCAATCGCGAAATACTTTACTCATCCATATTCAATCCCGAATTCGTACTTGAAATAATCTGAAAATGAGATTGATTTAAGTTTAACTAATATCCCAGTAAAAACTTCGCCTACAAAACAATGTGTGGCGTAATCAGAAAAACATGAAGGCACTAATTACAATTCTACTGAAAGAACCAATGAATTTTACAAGGGATGTCCCAAAAAGAACGCATTCAAAAGTAAGTCATTATATTTTTCAACTACATATATCCAGAAAAATGTAGTTATAGAGGTTGTTGTAGAAGTAGTTAAAAAAGAAAGCTACTAAATAATGAGTTAACGAAGCTATTCATTTTGAAAAAGTAAGCGAAGTTTTTACTGGGATCGAACCAAACTCAAAATGCGCTTGATTCAAGTATTATAAAGTTTATTTTATCCTGAATTCGTGCTTGATAAAAAAACAAAAAAGAATTAGAAAGAAAAAATTATTATGATTGGTTTACTTACCCGTATTACACCTTAGAGAATGATAAAACATCAACATCATGCCCGATATGATTTTTACTTTAGAAATCTTATGTACATATTTAACCAAAAATATAAACTAAATGAGAAGCAAGAGCTCAAATGTACGTTTTAACCCTTCGTGGTGCACATGAGTCTGGCCGGACCTTTTTTAAATTTGTATAGAAAATCAAAACATGCGTAAGCCGAAGGGTTAAACACAACGAAAAGTTTTAACTTTTTTTTTACTTGATTTAAGAATTTATTATTTATTTCAAGAAATTCCGGCATTGGTTTTCGAAAGTAATCCCATTTAGGATTGTTTGGAGTACGTTTGAGTGTTATTCGTACTTGAATTTTTGAGTACGACTCGTACTTAATGTAATCATAAAAAAGTTGATTTATTCCGAGTGTTTTTCTTTCTGCGCAGAAGTCTTTCCAGTCGTCTACAATTTAGAAAAATGCAAATTAAATGTCCATATGCACTACTACCTCTTTCCTTCTCCTCATAATCTATTTTCCTAATACCAATACAATGCATCGCATTAGTAGGACGTGTTCCCTGAGTGTTGGTTCAATGTAAAAAAAATTGCTAGTGTGTTATTTTTGAGTTTTGTTTGGTACTCCACCCGCAAACCGTCTGAGTTGTATTTGGTACTTTAACAGCAATGCGCTTGAGCTTAAAATGGTACTTTAGCAAGTCAAATCAAATAGTTTTTGGTTCTCCACCAGACAAACAGGTCAAAAACGAATGCATGTGTTGAATATAAAAAATCTCGGTACAGTAATACGACGCCAAGCCATTAGCCAATGCAAAATGAAACGCTAAAAGCACAAAAGGCAGACTAACAAGGACTGCTTGATTGCCCTTAAAAATTGCCAGCTACGTCCCCTCCCAGAGCACTTTTACAGTTTAGATGATTATGTCATTATTATACCAATCAATTTGTTGTCTTAATTCATAAAAATTCTTTTTGTTCACTTTAACACAAATTTTCTATCATATTTTAGAATGGAAATGTATTTCATTTATTTTTTATTTCAAAGGAGAAATCACTCAAGGCGACACATTTCTAAAAATTATTTTATATTTCCTTTTTCACATTAAATATAAAATTTGTTTAAATTTAGTTGTCTTAACAATATCCGTTTGTTCTAATTGGAATTTGTGGCAAGTTGCTGCTTAAAGCTTGAGTTGTTGTGTTTTTCTTTTTGTAATTGTAAAATGCCATATACTTTTTCTACTTAGACATCAAAATTTCCACATTTGGTTTTATTCTGTTCTCAGGTCCTGGTTATGGGATTAAACTCAAAAGTCATTCAGCCGCAAAAACTCAGCAAGAATCAATTACAAAATAATTGACCAAAATGTTGGTATATGCAATTTAAATTTATAAAAAAAAAGAAAAACTAACGAGAAATATCTTTAACAAATCTCAAACAAATGTATTGTATTCATAGGAAATAAATCAATTTTAAAGGACTAGAAGACATTTATATTCATAAAAAGTATTCCATAAGGCAAATTGGAAAACATTTTTCTTTTTTAAAATGTGTATGTACATGTATATTATTAAAAAGGGAAATTGTTTGGTTTTTTAAAGGTAAATTTAGAAATAAGATTTTGTGCAGCATATTTTTGGGAGTCTTATTGCTTATGAAACCACAGTATAATTTTAAGGTTGGTTTTTGTTTTAAGAAATTGTTAAATTCTTTATTTTAGTTTTTAGAAACAAATAATTTTTTTTTCCTTGTTTAACTTGAAAAGTTTATTTTATTTTTAATTATGCAATCAAATTACTTTGAACCCATTGCAAATGTTTTGATACATCACAGAATACAACAAATTCTTGTAAATTACATTTACGATCTTTTGTCTGACCGGCCGAGACTATGCCTCGTAAGTACCAGCGACCATTACGGCTAATCATTAGCCCACTGCCGGAGTCACCCATGCAAGGGCCCGTATTGTCACGATTACCAGCACAGAAAGTACGCGGAGAAGTCAACATACTGTAGGCAGGAGAAGAGCGTAGACACTCACTATCGCTCACAATCTTGGTGTCAACTTTTTTAGGCACTGGAGTAAAAGTACGACCCTGTTCATCAGCACCCCATCCAGCTACTACACCAGATTGACCCACTATAAAACGGGTGTCTGTGCTGTCGGTCCATAAGCAAATGGGACGTATGTTATTCGAAAATCTAGTAAAAAAAAAGAATAAATTCTTGCAATAAAAACTAGTCTATTTAAAATGATCGAAATAGTTACTGAACTGGCTGCTTAAGATGCAACATTGCCAAGTCTGCATCTGAAAACAGATTCGTATTATAATCCGGATGCACTATTAGACTTTGTATTTCTCGCGTAACAGACCCATCTTCACTAAAATCCTCCAAATTGTGTCGGCCTAAATTTACCACTAAACGATTGGCTGTAATGCTGCCTATTTTAAAGCAATGGCCAGCCGAGACCACAGTTCTGGAGGAAAGTAAAGAACCACCACATAAGAACCGCAAACCGGCTGATTTTACAAAAATTGCTGTTAACCAGGGAAACTCTCTTGGCATGACTTCATCACCACCAAATACAAAGGCGGTTACGGTATTACCAACGCCACATTCAGCATTTTGTGGAATTGGTTGCTTTAAAGTTTGAGGTTGTGTTTCCGACGACGGTACAAAATTCTTTGGGCTTTCAGAAAATAGAGCCACTTGTTGTGTAGGTTGCTTTTGTGTGCCACTGCTTAATACTTGAGTTGTTATTTTTAGTTTATGGTTAAAATTGAGGCGTGTCATGGGGGCGGGATCTGAAATTTTCAACGATTTTTTCAAACAGAAATAAGCACTATATATAGTTGGGCAGTCTTACATTCATCTTGTACGCAAACATCTTGACCATTTACTGTAATTTTAGTTAATTTGGGTACTTCATTTGGTAAAGGAAATTCCACGCGATAGATAATGGGATCCCTGCTTTCCAATACAATTTTGCCATAGTAGTTCTGAAAAAAGTAAATTTTAAATTAAGTAAAAAATATAAATAAATGTTCCGTCTTAAATCATAAAAATTAGTTTATCCATTTCGAAAATAAGTTTTAGTGTTTTTTTTTCAGTCTTCTACCGTTACACGGTGCAACAAATTTAAACTTTTGGCCTCACCCATGATCAAACTGGCCAGATTCTGAAAATACAGCTAAAAAGAGTATATAAGTATATCTCAGTTTTTCTAGATCAATTCATTTCGCGTTCTTACGTGCAATTAAATTTCTAGTGTGAATCCACCTGTCTATCGATTACACCCACACCCGCTCATTGATATGCCAGATTTTCTGCTTAAATATTTCTTACTATTATCAGATGTAAAGTGTAAAAAATGAGCAAAATCGGTCTAAGGGTTTAAAGATTATGATTACATTTCTTAAATTTCAATCACACTAATCGCACTGTATTATAAGAATCAGCGTTTTGAGACCTCCAAAAATGTTTTCATGATATCGATTTTTAAATAGAAGAGTTAATAAAAAACAAACAAAATGGATTTTTTTTTTATCACAGATCGATCGCAAAACTTTTGTTAAAAAAACTAATCAAAACAGTTCTAAGTGGCCTACATATAAAATATTGGTCATAAAGTCTTTGCATCGTTGCTCTTGCGATAAATATGTTTAAAAAAGAAGAGCCAGAATGTTTAATTAAAGATTGTGTATTCTCCGTTTATCCAGTTAACTTGGTTTTAACAGTTAATTATTTTACTTCATCTCTATACAAATGTCCTCTCGATACGCTCCTTCATTACCTACTACTATATTTTTATACCCTTCACCACAGGTGTAAAAGGGGTATATATAAGTTTGTCATAACGTTTGTAATTTCCACAATATTGATTTAAGACCCCATAAAGTATATATATTCTGGGTCCATATGAGAAGAGAAGTTGATTTAACGATGTCCGTCTGTCCGTCTGACCGTCTGTCCGTCTGTCCGTCTTACGTTTGATATGTGTTTTCCGGATAATCCAGACATGATAGCGGCTAGGTTTTTTTACATTTATGTTACATACAGTCCACCATTTCTTGCTATTGAAATTCAGCCAGATCGGTCCAAAAATGACGTAGATATGAGCAAAAAACCACGACTACCTCTAAATTTTTCCAAAAATCCCTTGTTGTTGTTGTATTCTTTTTATTTCTGTATATCTTGAGAACGGCAAGAGCCAGTGTTTCCAAATTAGGTAAACACATTTAGGTTGCCAAAACACACCATCCTACAAAATGTGGGCGGGATTGTAGAAGTGGGCGTGGTACCTCCCGTACAAAAAACAAGTTATGACCAAAATTATATATATTTTTATATATATATTTTTTTTTTAAATACCCAACTTTCGGGAACCATAGATCTCCACGAGTCCAAGCTTTATAACTAAAGTAAATGGTAAATTTCTTCTTCAACACGTCGGTATATAAATCTGCCAAATCGGTTAAAAAATGGCAGAGTTATAACCGAAATACTGAATCCACAAAAATTACTCTTTTTTATAATTAACTTTGTTAAAATATATATTTACAAGTTTATATAAATGTTTATATATCAATATAACTTAAGTAAATGGTGAAATTCTTCCTTAACACGTCGGTATATAAAACTATCAAATCGGTTACACAACGGGTAATTTATGAGCAAAATACTCCAAAAATGGGCTAAAATACATCAAAATTTTTATAAAAACCTAAATTTTAGGATGGCAGCTTTATGTATATGACTTATATACCAAAATGTCGGAAATTTGTATGAGTTATAACAGAAATACTAAGGTCTAATCACCGCATACGATATCGAGCAAAATTCATCGAAATTATTTATTTTGGTATCTTGAAACTCGATATCGAATGAAATGTATTGCATTTTTAATAATAGCATTCGACATCGAGTAACTCGACATTACATTTATCGAGTTTTCATTCGATACGCCAGTGTCTATCGTATGCAAAAAAATTCAATAGTTTATTCGATACGATAGTATCGAATGCAGTGATTAGAACCCTGAATTCCCGAAAATTACTCTTTTTATACCCTTCACCGAAGGTAAAAAGGTATATACAATATTGATCCTACACCCTATAAAGTACATATATTCTGGGCCCTTATGAAAAGCGAAGTTCAAAACCGGTTGTCTCTTATTTAAAAAAAAAAATTTACCAGTTTTATTTAGTTTTTGTCTAGTTGCTCTGTATTCTGCTCGCACAATGGTGAAGGGTATATAAGATTCGGCACAGCCGAATATAGCACTCTTACTTGTTTATAATAAAGTATGGTCAAAGCATAATGCACAATGTTTATTGTGAGTCACACCTTAACGTCAATTTTTTTGCTCAACTTAATTGTACATTTCTTTGTTTCAGTGTTTGACAAATTTAACCATGGAAAATGGGCGCTTAATTCAAAATTAATTTCCTGACACACTTTCTCCTCAGTGGATTCGTTAAAAAGGAGAATTGCCGCATTAGGGGAAATAAGAATCCACGAGTGATAGTTGAAAAATAAATTCTTCCACAAAGATTGACTGTTTGGTACGTTACATGGGCTGGCGGCATCATCGGACCGTACTTCTGTGAAAATGAGGTCAGCCAAGCAGATACCGTGAATGGTATTCGCTATCACGAGATGATAACGGCCTTATTGTGGCCAGAAATTAAAGATATGGACGATATGTGGTTCCAACAGGATAGTGCCACTTGGCACAAAGCCAACGAAACAATGGCTCTTTTGCGCAACAAATTCAATGGCCGTGTTATCTCACGTAATGGCGATCTTAACTGGCCGCTACCATCATGTGATTTCTACCGTTGGAGCACAATTCTCTCAACTGTGGACACATTTGGTCGATTATGCTGACCTAAATAATCACGAAGTGCATAAAATGCATTTTGATTTCAACGCCCATTTTCGCTTCAACAATCTTAATGCGCTGTTCAACTATGTACCACCTCATGGTTGAATTTGTCAAACACTGAAACAAAGAAATGTCAAATTAAGTTGGGTAGAAATAAATGTTCTACAAATCAAAATGAAGTGGAATTGAAACAGAACGAAATTTTAATTTTTATTATATACAAAATAACTGTAGTTTTTCCTGTTTTTAAGAGCTGTTCTTGTAAATATAATTGGTACTTCAAGTTTGAAGTATATAAAAAGGAATATTTTCATGAACATTCTTAACAGGCTCGTGTGCAAAATTTGTTCGGATTTAAATCCACTTCATTTCGATTTACAGAACACAGTTAATATGTAGTATCAATTAAATATTTTTTGATATTAACAACATTTTCTGCAGTAATGCTGTTGATGTTAGTAAACGTTTAATTCACATTTACATTTCTTTTAAAGTAGTTGCTACGAAACTCTTTTCACATTTACATTTAAATTTTTTTGAAGCATTTTTGTAACTTTTTCAACCCCGTTTTTTCCCTTCGCCTCTTGCTAACAAACAAAAAGTTGCATGCGAAAGTTGCGGCGTTAATTGCATAATGTAAATATGGTCTTCATGCGGTCGGGATTGTAAGAAAAGATAAACTCATTGGTTTTTGTTGTTGTTTTTGTTTAAGCTTTGATATTGTTACAAGTAAAACTGGGGCTTATAATTCTTGATCGCTTAACCTTCATACGGACTTCAAATTTGCTGACGTTAATTGTCTTCGGGTCCAATTTGACCCAAATAGAAAATTTTATATAAAAACCCACTTTTTTCAATTAGGTATGTTTTAAAAGTTGATACTTTACTTCTAGATTTATTCGGTATATGGAAGCTGTTGTTATTGTTAACATTTATTGCGAATACAAAAGTATATTTAAAATAAAGTGTTTGTATCTGTTTTGTGACATATATTTTTTCCTAGGTTTTGGTTGAAGATGGCCGGTGGTGTTCCTGCTCAGCTACTACATGCACTTTTTTGCAATTTTTCGTGAAACTTAGTCTTTGGGTAATGTTTTTGGCTGCTTGATACAGGGAGCGGCAAGTTGAAAAGCAAAGTTTTCTAAGAAATGTCGATGTTTGGCAAAACAGTTTTCGTTCTAGCCATGTTTAGCTGATGTTAATGTTAGCCTTTAGTTGCCAAAAGCTCTGGTATAGTTCCTACTTAAGTAATTTGATTTTCTAGCAATTTTTGTCCCAATTAGTACGATGTAAAACCATTGCCAAAAGCTCTGGTATAGTTCCTACTTAAGTAATTTGATTTTCTAGCAATTTTTGTCCCAATTAGTACGATGTAAAACCATTGTCTGCAGTCATACTGTGACATTTCAAACCAACTGTCAAATCAAGAACTACATGCACACATTTGTTTATTTCAGGGAAAGTTCCTATTGTATATTCCAGGCATAACTAATCAATCACGTATCGGCGCAAACTTCTCTAAAACTTGGCGTTCACTGAGAGTATTTTTGTTGTCAAAACTTAGTACTCTCGAAAGCTGTTAGAATCTGTTTTATTTGATCTTTATATACAATTCAGCTAACTAGAGAACCAATAAATGCGAAATTTTGTTGTGGCCAACTTCAGTCCAATCAATACCAAATACAAGTTTATCTTCATTATTAGTTAACTTCTAAATAACTTAAGTCACAGGAGGAGAAAAAAAAATATTATTAACAACTGTAAATTTCTGACGAAAATTCAAGAATTATGCTACAGCTCAAATATGACCCAAAGACCTTAAGTGCAAAAAATTTTATAAATATTTTTTCCGCCAATATTTTTTTCTCAAAACCTAACGTCGTTGTTGGCATTTTAAATTAAATAAAAGTCATAAAATATGAAAAACATAAGTCACTCTTAGAAAAAATTTAACTTCTATTTTAAATTGGTTCAGATTTGAACCGAAGACCTTATGAAGGTTTACAGTTTAATTTGTATAATATCTTTAGTTTTTCTAAAATCTTTGGATGAAGTTTCCTGACGATCTAGCCTAAGCAACCAGTAAAATGCGCATAGGAATAGCTTATCCCATCAACAATAAACTTCGGTTTGTCAATAGTATGAAATGGGAATTTAGCACATTATAACGTAGCCTTGTTAAATCACTTTTTATTTGGTTGAAAAAAATAAAACAAATTGCCTTAAGCCTAATTAGAATATCAAAAACTTCAATTAAATCCAACAGTTCAATGAAAAATCACAATTGTTATAAAAAAAAGCTATGACACAAGCTCTATGTTTACATTTGTCCTTCAAGTTGTACAAAGGTAAACGAAAAAAGACAAAAAGGAAAAAAAACATAAAAACAAATGTACTAAAGTCTTCAAGATATAGTCTTGACCAAAAGTTTGAAAAAATGAAGAAGAAAAAAAAAATGTAAATAAAATTGAAAAGGGATAATCAATTACAGCAAATTTCTACCCCCATTACTATTGGTTAAAGAATGATGTTTGACAATAGACTGGCAGGCAAGAATTAAATTATCAAAAAAAATATTTAATTCATTTCATGTTGCAAATTCCTTCCTTCACTAAAAATAATAGAATGAAAACTAAATTTAATGAATTTAAATATTTAAAACCACAATTAATTTGCAAATTGCGAATTTTATTACTGCGATGAAGCGTATTTGATAGATTTGGCACAGCTGAGTATAACCTCTTAGAGCCACTTTTTGGGTTTGAGATTAAAGTTAGTTTTATTTTATAATTAGCTAATCTGAGAATTAAGTAAATCTAGTATCAATTGATTTGATATTTTTGGGTGGTGGCTTAAACCATGTAGCGCTACCATACTGAGCACAAATAAATGGCAACATTTTTTTGCAAATATCAACTGTTTATCAAGCAATATGGATGTTTTCAAAGAAGAAGAAGAAAATGCGCGAATTTAATATTGTTTACAAGGTAGAAATTGTTTGCGTTTAAAGAAAAAATATATTACAGAAAAAATATAGAATGGTAAAATTATATAAAAGTGCTAAACAATGTTTTAAAATTTATTTTTTGTTTATATTTTTGCAAGTTCTTTATGATAAACATGTGCATGTTGACAGTTTAAATTTAGGTTTAAACCACCACCGTTGGCCGCTTAAACTACCAAAAAAAGTTAAAAAAATACAACTCAAAAAGTAAATGCGGAGATTAAAGTTAATTTAATCGCTTATCTCTAATCCAAAAAGTGGCTCTTAATGTTTTTTTTTTAGATTCAATCGTAAATTAATTTATTTACCGTTTGCAATGACTGGCGCTGGCTAAAATTCACCAACAATTCAATAACATTCGATACAGTTGGTATCGAAATTTTTCCAATATACTGAGAATTATCAATGTAATATTGAAAGTAGTTGGGACACACCACAGGGGGGATTTGTAAATGTTGCGTATTATTACAAACGATGAGTAACAAAATTAACCAAAAACTTAATAACAACTTAAGCATTTTACTTTGTGAACGTTTAAAACCAAACTGTTGTAAATATCTTTTGAATTACTGAATTATAATTTCTTTCACGGTAAATATCTGTTTTTTCTTTTTTTTTTTGTTAAAAGAAACAATATAAGGGGATTTTTCTTTTGTTTCACACTCAAAAAAAACAACTTTATAACTTTTACAACCACAAGCGGGTTTCTTTATATGAAGATGTTTTAAATGGGTTAGTTCATATTTAAAATAAGTGTTTTGTTTAATCTCAGATTTCGTTAATTTGTTTAACCGCCAACTATTTAACCAACCACTACGACTACCACTCTTGACAATTTAAATTCACGAACTGATCATTATGTTAAATTTGTATCTGTATTTTCGACATCTTTAAGCAAAAATCTTAAATATCTCTTATTTTGACAACAACAAAAACCGGGACATCCAAAAATACTTGATGGGGCTTATTTTGTTAGTATTTTTAAGTTTATTAAAAAAACAAAGCAAAACAAAACAAAACAAAACATTAACGATTAAAATGAAACAAAAACATGTTCAGGTAAAAAGTTGACAATAATCAAGATAGTTTGTTAATAATACAAAAAAAAAATTATTTTTGGGATTTAGAATTCAGCAGAGATGTAAATGAATCATTAATGTTTGATTTAAATTCATTACGAGCTAGCTAAATTTTGAATTCATTCTTTTCACTTAAAAAATGAATTGAATGAAATTTGAGTCAATTCATTTAAATTAAGCAAAATGAATTGCAATTTATTTTTAATTCATTTGAATTGAATTGACTTTGAATTAATTGAAATGAGTTAGAAAAATGAATTGCAATTCATTTCCAATTCATTTGAATTGATTTTGAAAAAGAGTACTGTAAGTAAATGTGAAAAAGCATGACTCCCGTTTTGTTATCCATTTCATTTTATTATATCAGACAGCATAACACTCATTTCGGATATCACCTAGTACGAGATAATCGTCGAAAGGCGTAGAAAATAATAAGAATAGAAATTCCAATGATGTACTGTTATTAGCAGGTAACGGCAGAATGTGACTTGAATTAGTAGGGAGCTGCGAAAATCCTATCAGCATGTGCATTTACTCATTTGAATTAACTCAAAATCAATTCAAATGAATTGGAAATTAATTGCAATTCATTTTTTCTAATTCATTTGAATTAATTCAAAGTCAATTCAATTCAAATGAACTGCAATGCATTTTACCAATTCATTTGAACTAAAAATGAATTGCAATTTAAATTGCCCAATTCAAATAAATTGTCTCAAATTTCATTGAATTCATTTTTTTGTGTGAAAATAATTAATTCAAAATTTGCTAATTCAGTGCATGAATGATTCACGAATTAATTAATAATTCAAAATTAATGATTCATTTACATCTCTGGAATTCACAAAAAAATACTGAATATAAACAGAAGTATTTGAATTGCTGTATGTTATATTTTAAAGTCGAAAAAGAATTTAACACAAATTAAATTAAATACACACAAAGTCTTTTTATTTATATCGCCACCTGAAACCGAAAAGGCCATAAAACAATAAATAACCTCAAACTTCTCGAGCTTCTTTGCAAACCTTCCCTAGCACATACATACATATTTGAATGGAGTGAATAAGAAGGCCCCTTCGGACCAAATTGACGGTTACCTTTATCGTCAGTAGTCAGTTTGCAACCATCAGTCAACCAAACTTGATTTGAAAGCTCTTGTCACTACAGTGGGTCCTCCCACCTCTCCCTATCAGGTATGAGGACATTCATTTTCCTACATAATATCAGACTTGGCAGCATTCTCGAAAATTGTTTACATCCGCGTAACCTGCAAAGTCACCTAATTAATATGCAGGCCTCCACTTTTACAGTTATATGTTTCGGAGGACTTTTTATGATAGCTACTAAAGCTGAGCAGGTTTTCATAGCGCCCTTACCGAGTTAAGCCTTAGCTTCGTCTACCACGCTAATTGTGCATAGGTAAGCCGTTCAAAACCGGTTTCTTAAGTCTCAGGACTGCGTCCAGTGAAGGCTACCAGAGTAGTCAATGGTAAGACTCCTCCATCTAGACCAAATAAATGTTATTCACAAGGCCTGCTGCATCCTTTCCAATATGGTTATACGTCAAATCTAGTTCCGGCTTTAACTAAATTGTCGGCGTAACGATAACTACGGAAGCACAAATAATTAATATATTCCAGTATTTCAGCAACGACTAGTGTCCGTAGCAGAGCCGAAATAACGTCATCTTGTAAAAAGCTTCTAGAAGTTTTTTTAGTCCTCGACAATCCAACTTGATGACTTTCAATGCCAGAATTTCCTTTATTGAGTTCAAAATACCATCTAGAACATTTTTCCTAAGTAAAGCCCTAATGATCACGTTATATGACAAATTTGTCGATCGACTTTCCATGCTAAAACCTTTTAGTGGGGCTTAAATCAGCTACTTATTGTTGAACAATAACAGTCGACATCGTGGGCCAAGCTGTTAATTTGAGCGCTGTTCAGCGGTTTTTTTCTTAAGGTATCACAACATCTCACTTTAGAATGAGTGCGATCTGCAAAGTAAAGGCATGCTACACTGAACTTAATAATGAGTTAATAAGAAACATAGGCTGACTTCCAAAACGTCAAATGCTTTGTACAAGAACAAAGTATAATGTTTCATTACGCCGCAGTACAATATACAGTGAAACTTCGATATAACGAATCTAGACGGAATCGAAAAATGCTTCGTTATAGCTATTGATTCATTAAACATATGCATTGTGAAACCTTGGTATAACGAAATTTAAAGAAATACGAAAAAAATTCGTTATAACTACAGTTTTTTTTGTCCAAATTCTATTTTACACGAAAATACCATGTACATAATAAAAATTCAATATTCAAGAGGAAAATAAAAATTATGTTTTTATTTGGCAAAGAAACAAAACAGAACTGACTACATTCGTGGCGCTTTACATATGCAAAGACATTTATGTACCTTTCGTTGTTTTTAAAAGGGACTTCCCCGTTTTGTTTAAAATTTAATTTTGCTTTATTCTAACTTCGTTGTATGGAGGCTATAGTGCAAGACTTCGTTATGTAGAGGCTTTTGATAACGGGATTTTAATGACTTCGACACTTTAAATGTTATATGTATGTATTTCTCAATTATAATTTCGTTGTATAGAGGCTTTTGAAAAAATACTTCGCCATATAGAGGCTTTATAGCTCAGATTTTCTTCGTTATAGCTTTAGGGCATTTTTGTATGAAAAACTTTGCAATAAAAAGGTGTTTTCAAGGGACTCAGCTAAAAATTCGTTATATTGGGTGTTTCGTTATAACGAAGTTCGTAATATCGAAGTTTCACTGTACATGCAATGCAAACCCTTCCAAAACATCAATGGTAAGTATAAGTAACGCAGCAAAAAAGCAATCAGAGCATCGGTTTTAAAGTTGATGCTTTGTGATATTTGACATTTAATTTGCAAGCAATACAGATTTATTTTTAATATTATGCATTGCATCAATTACATTTCAAAACTTTTAAATAAACAGAACACATATTTGCATTGTTTCGGTACGTTGTACATGTGCATCGTTAAAATACAGTAGTAAAACTGTATACAAACTTTGTATTAGTACGTTTTGGAAGTCAGCCATACTGTTGTGCGCTGTATAATTCCGGTTCAACGTTAACGTCGTCAATGAAGCCATCTCGAATTTCTATATAAAAAATAGTTAATTCAAAGTGGTTTTCAATAACATTTTACATAATTAGTTTATTTGTGGTTAATCGAACCGCTTATGGTTTTTAATCTAAATTTGAATTTTATTTTTTAATTTAACAAACTTGTGCCTGATTTTAAAACATAATCTTAAAAATAAATAAACAAATTTCAAGTACATATCGTTACCTTAATATAAAAAGGCCCCAACTCATTATTTTTGGAAATCCGTTTTTTTATTGATTCTTGTAGAATGGTTGCTAATACACATTCTATTAAAATTTCAAGCAAATTAGATTAAAAATAAAGAAGTTATAAGCAGAACACAAAAAGCCCTAACTCATACACACAATTTTTCGAAAGAAAAAAACACTGACTCATACATTTCTGCAGAAACATACAAAGTAGGCATTGCATTTGTAGAATTGTTGTTGTTTTATATTGTGTATAACTGATAGAGCAAGAGCCGTTTATTTTCATTTGTGCGTTATAATTGCATAATAAGGTGTACGCGTGTGTTGTGAAATTTATGTGTAAAAAGTATAAAAGCTGAAAATTTGAATGTCGGTAATGATAGTATCCGTACTAGGAGAATTAATCCAAATCAATCGGAATGGAAGTACAAAAGCAATAAAGTGAAGCGAATGAAAGGTGAGGAATATTTGGGTATAACAAATAATTCAATTTCCGTAAAGCAAGCACGCCATCAAGGTTTAACCTGTTCATCAAATTATTGTTTAAAAAGTTCATTAAGACACTGCTCCCAATTCAGTGAAAATACGCGAAAAGAAATATTTAATTTGTTTTGGAAGATGTCGTGGGAGCAAAAAAAGCAATATATTGTAGGCCTTGTTTTAATGAAGGAGAAAAAGCAATGTTTCGTTGAATCTTCAAATCGAACTGAATCGAAGGCATATTTTTTAATGAACAATTCAAGTCGATTGCATTGTTTGCCGCCAAATGTTTCTTTCAACCTTAGGATTGAATGAAAAAATGGTTAGGAAGTGGTTAAACTGCGGGGGAAAACATGGCACAGTTCCAAGTGCCGAAGAAAGTACAAATAGTCGCATTGAATCGAAGAGGTGTTCGAAAAGTGGTCAACGCAATCTGGAAAGACGTGCATTTCTCCAAAATTGGCTGGACGGTCTTCCAAAAATGGAATCTCACTATTGCAGAAAGAAAACAAAAAAATTGTATTTACAATCCAATTTTTCATCATATAATGAAATCTATAACCTATACAAGGATAAGTGTACCGCAAACAAAGAAAACCTTTTAAAACATTTGTCGTACCCAGTTTTCGCAAATATAATTAAAGCATCAAATTATTCAATTTTCAAACCAAAAAATTACGAATATAATACTTGCATATCATATAAAGTAGGAAACATATCTGAGCAAGACTATAAAAAACACAGAGAAGAAATAGATAAAATGCGAGAAGAAAAGTCCAACGACATTTTAAACGCAAAGTCCGGCTTATGTGCAGTCTTCTGTATGGATGCACAAGCTGTCAAATTGATGCCTCAATTAAACGCAAGTTCTGCATATTACAAAATGAAATTACAAATTCATAATTTCACAATTTACAATCCTATCAGCCATGATTCTGATAACTATTTGTGGGATGAGAGTGATGGCAAACTGCACTCTTCCCTTTTTGCAACGTGTATTACTAAATATTTACACAATTTTCGCAATCGCCATCCAGAAGTTTACCATATTATCATTTATTCCGACGGCTGTTTTTACCAGAACCGAAACAGTACGTTAGCCAATGCTTTACTCTCTTTTTGTGAGGAAACCCATGTAACAATAGAACAAAAGTATTTAATAAGTGGGCATTCGCAAATGGAGTGTGATGCTACTTATTCACTCATTGAGAGAAAACTAGCAAAAAAACAAATATACCTTCCATCTCAATTCCTTGATATTATAAGAGAAGCCCGAAAATCTCCAAGCCCTTTACAAGTGCACCAACTGCACTATGATGATTTCTTGGACTTCGAAAGTATTCCCAAACGATACCCGTCCATTCGGCCAGGTAAATATGATTCTTTGTTAATTCGGTAAGGTGAATTGTTGCTAATATTTAAATTCATTACAGGAAGAAGCAATGGAGACCCTACTGTAAACATGATCCGAGCCCTAAAATACGATGACTTGGGGTATATTTTTTACAAAACCGATATAAGTGCTGAATATGAGCTTCTACCGCAAAGGAAAAAGTCCATTAGCAGAACCATCACAACTGGTCAACTTTACGCCAAAAGAATAGAAATATCGAAAAAGAAGTGGGATCACTTACAAGATCTTAAGCAGTTTCTGCCCAAAGACTGTCATTTTTTTTATGACAATTTACCATATCAAATCTAAATACTATCTACAATTATCTAATTTTTACAATTTTATGTATTTTGCCTTTTTTAATTTGTTTTAAAGCCATGAATTTAAATACAATTTTGAGTTAAATTATTCTTTTCAAAAAGCCCTATCTCACTATTTCTTTCATAAAATACGGATACAAAAAGCCCTAACTCATATAAAATCCATAAAAATTACAAATATATACATATGTATTTCAATCTGAATTCCTCGTTTAATTTTAATAAAGATGTTTTTGACAATGTTTGTGTAGCTATATTATTTCAGCTTTTATTAAGTTTTTTCCTTCTCCTGTAAAAAGTGTTTTTGATGAGTTGGGGCCTTTTTATATTAATGTAACGATATTTCCAAATTTGTTATATTTTGATTTAAAATTCTTTTAGCTTCGTCTTTATTGTGTTCAAACTTGTTTTGTTTATTTCACTATTTTATTTTATTAAAATACTACTAGACGAGTGATTGTTTTTTGTTTTATTGTCTTTAAAACGATATTTGCATTTAAATTTTATTTCCAATAACGTTTAAACCTTTTCGTCTTTTTTTTTTTTGCCCCACAATACGTCACTTCAAAATTCGAGTGATTCATTAATTGAATTTTGGTTTGTTTAGAAAGAGGCGTACGAGCTAATAAATAGTAGATTCATTTAAATAAAAAAACAAATAAAATATGAACTCAACATGAAAAAGAAACGCGGTTTAGTCTTAGAAACGTGATGTTAAAAAAAATGAACACCAATTTGCTAACAATTAGTCAATAATTTACAAACCTTTACCTAAAGCTTGTAGTGTATTTTTTTTTGGAATGGATTGCAAATTTTTCAAATCTATTGTAAAAACTTTTTTCAAATTATTTAATGTAATAAATGTAAAGACTTTTTTTGTGGGAACTTTCAAATAGCCAAAATTCTAGTTTTATTTTTTTTTTATGATTAAATTAGCAATTAATTATGTATCTGTATTTATATAGATAAAACAAGTTTTTTGAAGTTAGTCTGAGTTCATACGGCTCATGTCTTATTGACAAGATTCTTCCTATTTCTTCTTTGAACATGAATTGGCGTTCAAATGATTCATGTCATGTTGACGACATGTTTTTTATTTTGTTTTATTTGATATTGAAATCAAAAACAAAATTAAACAACGAATAAGAAAGCAAAACGTAAAGACAGTACATCCATCTGTGTACTCGTTTCTTTTCCCCTCGTCCCTCTCGCCTATAAAGTAGCAATCTTGTCAATAAGACATGAGCCGTATGAACATAGACTTACAATACTTGGAGTCATGTCATTTTAGAAGCAAGCATAAATAGTGCGACTAAAAAAAGTGAGCACATGAGCATTAAGGGTGTTCTTATTTTCAAATGTCAGATTTTTTTGTAAACCGCCGGGCAGTTTCTCGTTCCTTTGTATTAAAAATGTAAATATGTAAAGTTTGGACCGAATCCGGTAACGTTTTATGGACCCGGAAACAACTTCAAATATTTAGAAAGTGAATATGGGCAAATCATCAATTTTTATACATATTTCACTTTTTAATCGCGTCTATTCACTATTTTCTTCAATCAATACTGAAAAAAAAAATCTATTTTAATTTTTTTCTTTTTCTTTACATTATTCAATATTATCTAGGGTAGAGTGGGACATGGGGTGAAGTGGAACACTCCAATTTTGACCATGTTTTTTTAAATTTTTAGGAAAAAAAAACATTTTTAGGTGTTACTTATTTATTATGTTATCAAGTATTGATCTGAGTGAAGGTCTTAACAGTGAAATTAAAGTATTTGTGATTCAAGTTTTCTAAAGTTATTTAAAATCTTAATTGTTAATGTAAGATGTCAAAAATATTGCGGATGCAGTTTATGAAAGATAAGTTAAATGTAATATTGTGGACCAAGTAAACAGCTTGTCAATTAAATTATATTATATTTCAGCTGATACGGCCTGAAGTTCTTTATGTAATTAAAAATGCATTAATCCATATTTTCCCAACGTTTCGTGAATGTTATGATCACTTTATTAAGGGATTCGTAATTAGAGAAATTAATTTTTTTTTTTATTATTACATTGAATAATAATTTGTTGTAGACAAACATAAAAAACATTAAACATGAAAAGTCATTTGATACAACGTCTTAAAATACTGGTATCAACACAGGCGCCTCTGTGCTCTGGGGGGGAAAAATAGGGCGTAGTATAATCAATCTACCAAGAGCACAAAATTTTATTGCGCAGCGTTTTCGAAACTATGTTATATTCAACATCTGCTCCAAAAGTTTCAATATTTGAAATATTTGCTTAATCATGGCCAACTTTAGCAAAGAATTATTTAGAAGTGGCCAAAGTATATTAATACTAAGTACATGCAAGTCTACAACAAATCAATAATAAAAAAACAACATTAATTTTGTTTGTGTAAAAACTTTTGATACTGTCAAACAGCCAAATATAAACAACAACAAAAAATCATGGCACACTAAAAATGTAAGCAAATTTTAACTCTATCAAGAATATAAACAACTGAACAGCTGATCACTTGCATGTACTTGTTATAAATATAATTTGGAAGTGGCAATGAAGATGCAACTGTTTCTTTACATATAAGTCTCACTTATGAAAAATGAATCAAATGGATTACGTGATATTTGCATTTTTCTAGTCGTTCAGATATATTAATGTCATAGACGCACCGCTTCAAGATTTGACTGTTATTCAAATATAAGTTTTGAAGAGAAACGTAAAATGGTTGAATAACTCAATTTAAAAGAACCAATTGTCAAATTAAAAAATGTTAAAAAAAAACAAAGTATTTTTTCAGTCGGTTTCGTTTATCCCTAGAATTTCTAGAGTTTGATCCTTCAACTTCGTTTGAATTTGACGAAAGTTGGACTTTCCGTAAGGACTTATTTGTTGTTAATGATACTGCTGAGAGAGGTGTAAAATTTATTTCAGACTTTAACATAATTTTAACTAATGATGAACAGGGGAAACAATTGTTGCTTCAGGTTGTTGAGGTTTATCGAATAAAATATCCATCGTATAAAAAATCTGATCGTATATTATATTCATAATATAAAGAAATAAAGATTTAAAAACCAATTATTTTTTTCAATGTTATTGTTTTTACTCAAACCAATATAAAAAATTATTATATTTTGTTCATAAATTGTTCATTTTAATCTATTTATTCGTAAAGAGGTATATTGAAGTCGTTTCCGGGCCCACTAAACGTTATAAGATTCGCTCCAAATTTTACTTCTTTACTTTTTTAATATAAAGGAACAAAAATTTGCCCGGCGAACTGGAATCAAAACACTTTTAAATTTGGCCATACAAATAAGAACACCCTTAATGAGCATACGAATATGTAATGAAGTTTGAATCAGAATAGTGTAGGAGATTGAAATGCTTCTTTGGCTTTGGTGGGAGCGCAGTTTCCCTCATAAGTAGCTACTTATCTGATCGTGTACAACAGGTTGTTATCGGCTTAAGAGAGTCAGCTTTCAAGGACGTACATTCTGGAGTTCCACAGGGCTCAGTTCTTGGACCTTTGCTTTTCAGTATTTTTATCAACAACTTATTTCAACTAATTGAAGTGGGGAATGTAAGATGAGATAAACTAACTGTTGTTTATTGTTGATGTGTTTTGTTTAAGCTTTGATATTATTACAAGTAGAACTGTTGCTATAATTCTTATACGTTTAACAGTTTTCTTTGGTTTAATATCTTTAGTTTTTCTAAAATCTTTATGGATGAAGTGTCCTGATGATCTGGCCTAAGCAACCAGTGAAATGCGCATAGGAATAGCTTATCCCATCAACAATAAATTTATAAATTTGTCAAGCATAAAAACTGTGAATTAAGCACGAATAACAAAATCTTTTGAAATTATTTTTATCAACGATATATTTAATGTCGTTAATTTTGTTAACATTCATGCATATGCTGATGATATCCAATTGTATATATCTAGTCGTATTGGTCTTGTTGATTGTATGTGTTATAAACTTAATGAGGACCTAAAAGCTGTTTATGCGTGGGCTATAGCTAACAACCTTATGCTGAATCCCGTAAAATCAGTTTTATTACCCATCAGCTGGATGAAACTTGATTTTAATCAGCTTCCAATTGTTAGCTTAGGCGACACAACACTTGCATATGTGGAAAAAGTAAAGTACCTTGGCTTTCACATCAACTCCGCCCTGTCATGCAGTGATCATATTGATAATGTAGTACGCAGTGTCTATATGACACTACGCAACCTGCAAATCACCTCTAGTTACACACCGACAGAGATCAAGAAACGTCTTATTTTAGAGTTAATTCTGCTCCTTATTACTACTTCGGCGGTGGTGTATAGCAAATTGGACTCGTGCAATCTTCATAAATTACAAGTATCTTCTAACAATGCAACTCGTTATGTATACGGTATTCACAGATTTAGTTGTGTCTCATCCTGGAGAACCATGATTCTTGGTTGTGACTTAGTGGACTACCTTCCCATGCGAAACCTACTATTTTTACACAAATTGTTAACTGATCGTTCACCGACATACCTGTTCGACAAAATTTCATTCGGTAGGTCGGCCAGGGGTGTGACCTTAATACCGCCTCGTTACAACTATTTAAATTCAAGCAGAGTTTTTTCATCAATACCATAAAGCTTTGGCCCTTAACTTCATCTTCATCTTTCTCCTTATTATTATGTTCTTTTTTCCCCCCTTTTTTTCTTTTTTTAATAACTGCTTAGTCCAATATTATAATTGCCAATTTTTTAGTATGTACCATTTATTTTTGCTCTAATTTTTATTTTCTTTTGGTTTAATTACTAATTGTTTTGTTCAAAACTTGATTTTATATTTATATTATTATTGAAATGTTATTATTATTACTAATAGTGTTCGTCTAATGGTCAAAATTCGACCATAAATTTTTATGTACATAAAAAGAAAACATAGCACATCTAAGTTTATATGAATTTACATGTTTCGAACATTTATTTTTTCCTTCTTAGTGAACGATTTGGCAAGGGAGTAACCTCCGGTTCATATTTTATCTTCTACGTGAGTAAATGAAATCTTATAAGTTCAATATTAAAAATATCAATTGAAAAAAAAGTATCCTTTATAGACTGTCATTTACTCAGAACATTGCATGTTTAAATTTATGTTTCTATGTCTAATATTAGCGAAAATTTATCAAAGTACCAGATGTTAAACGAAAAAGAAACAAAAAGCTCCCCTTACATGTTCTTTTTCACCCAGTTTAATGTATAATTTTTTCTTTATATGTCGAATATTAACGAAAATTCAAAAAGTTTCAGATGAAAAACAGAAAGTACCATAATTTTCCATCTAATAGGTTTTCATTCACTCAGAACCCTGCACCTATAATATTATGTTTATAATTTCAATTTTATAGCAAATTTAAAATTGTCACGTGCAGCACTGAAATGTAAAAGAAAGAAATTTAATTTCCCGTAAATCCCCTTTTTGATACTTTTTTTTATTTATAGTGTCGAAATATTCGAAAACCGGTTTCTGAAAAATGTTGAATAATCGACAACCCTATTTTTTTATTATTTGATAATTGAAAAACAGCAAAATTTGTATTATGTGTTCTGCATATGTGTTAGTATCAAATTTAAACGCTTATAACTTTGAAATTATTACACAGATTTAATAAAATATATATTTGGGGGATTCACAAGGTGTCATAAAGTCATAAGTCTTAAAATAATAACATGAAGAAATATGACTGTTGTGAACAACCCCTCATAATTTAGTGTGCTATTTTTAATTTAAATCAGCTGATTTAAAAGAAATATAAAAAATAAATGTTTACCTACCATCAAAATTTTTTTAGTTCTAATCCATGAATTAATAAATTAAATTAGATCTTACCTGACTATTTTCCATTTTTTAGACGCAAATCACAAATAAATTTTATTTCGTTTGTTTACCAAACATCAGAGTTTTAAGCCGATATAATTTGACGCCGCAAGTGTTTTGTTGCAAAAATTGCTAGCCGCAGGTTATATTCGGATATAAGCCGGATAAAACTATACCATCAACGGCGAAGGCTACAAAAACTAATGCGGATCAGCTCAGCCGCTCAGCGCAGGTCTCTTCTGATCCATTACGACAGCACAATAAACATAGCAAGCAATGTACTATAAGGTGTTTGCCTTATGTACATGATAGCACACCTTGTGAATACCCCAATTTTGCACTTCGGTGAGTAAATACCTTTCAAATGTTGTATATTTTGTTCAAATCGGTTGAAATACAGATGAGGAAAGTGTTCTTAACTGTTTTGCCTTAGCCGATTTATATATAGATTATTATTGTTATTATAATTATTATTATTACTATTGGTGTTCATTATGTTATCATCTGGACTATAAAAGAATTTAGTTCTTAAGGTCCTTATAGCTGAAATAAATAAAATAAATAAAAAATAAATAGTGTGAGAATGGTAAAGTCTCCAAACTCTAGAACTTATGTAGCTAGTAATGTAGGGTCAAAAGACAGTTTGTCATCTATCACCACACTAAGACATCTTATCTGACTTATAATATCAACTACAGCACCAAAAATCCTTAAATCCAAATCCACATTATTCATATAACGTCTCCTAAATCAAAAACCCATCGCCTTAGTCTTACTGGGATTCACCCGAAGAAATTTTATATCCATCCAAATGCTCATTTTATTAAAGTTCAAATTAATAAAATCCGACCATTCAATTTGTGATCGTCAGTCACAGGACCACAACAATTGAATGTCATTAGCAAATGCTAACGGCATGCAAAAACTTCTATTCACATTGGAAAATAAATCATTTAAAAAGAGCGTAAACAACATAGGGCCTAAAACCAAACCTGGTGGACACCTTACGTCACATATTCCTGATCAGAAATCAAGCCATTAAGGGACACATATTGCCTCCGGCCAGCCAAGTATGTCCTAACTGTCCTACATGCAGACCATGAAAAACCTAAATTACCGCTCAATTTAGTAACCAAAAGAGATTGCTTAACCTGATCAAAAGCCTTAGATAGGTGAATATAAATGAAGATACTAACCTTACTCCTGTTAAAATTATTCCTCACAGACTCAAACAAACAAAACAAAACCACGGTCTAAATCTAGTGTTAATTTTGGCAACAATATGAGTCTATTATATTCTAATAAGGATTGCTTGTGGGTTCTTGATGAAGCAGTAATCCAACTATAATATTGTTACCGGTAACAATAATATGGTTCTAAATAGTTTTTTTAGAGGTGACCATATTGAAAAATATTTTTTTTTCTAGTATGTGGCGAATACGTGTTGATGTTCATGTTCTGATTGACCACAATTTTTGTTGTTGTGCATTTGGTTGTATACAGAAAATACATTGTATAGCTAACATCATGGCGCACATGGATGCTAAGACGAATGTTTAGGCAACGATGGCAGCACATGGACGAAACGTGAACAGCCTACACTTGTAGAATTCATGTGCGACTTGCTGTTCTTACCAAGTTGATGGATGGTGGAGACGGGTAGTTACACCTTCACGTCAAGTTTTTTGTCCAACTTAAGTTGACATTTCTTTGTTTCAGTGTTTGGAAAATTCAGCCATTGAGAGGCACACAATTGAGCAGGACGTTAAAATTGTTGAAGCCTTTTGGGAAAAAGGGCGTTCAAATCAAAATGCGTTTCGTGCACTTCGTCATTTTTTTGGTCAGAATAATCGAAATTGTGCGCAATTGTCAGCATGAGTGATTGTTGAATGCATCCACAAAGAGTGGCTGGTGACGCCATCGGGCCGTACTTCTTTGAAAATAAGGTCGGCCAAGTAGTTACCGTAAATAATGTTCGGTGTCGGGAGATGATATCATATTTATTGTGGCCAGAAATTGAGGATATAGTTTCAGCAGGATGGTCCCATTTGCTACATAGCCAACGAAACAAAGACTCTTTTGCGCAAGAAATTCAGTGACCGTCGGGGCGATGTTAAGTGGACGTCAAGAGCTGATGAGATAATTCGGCACATTAACGACATTGAACCTCCATTATGTCTCAAAGAGGTATACCACCGAAGCCATGGAGAGTATTTGGCCGATTTTTTGTTTCACACATGATTTTCATTGATCTTTTTATCAAAATAAAAAATATTAAGAAAATTCTCTGAAAACTTTCTTTTTTATTTACAAAAAACATTGTGCGTTTTGGTTGGAATATTAAACAAAAAAAAAAAAAAAAAAAAAAAAAAACTCTTATATAAATCATAAGCTCATAAATTTGTTTTGGCGGGTCCATAATTGCCCATGGGGCCCATATATAGTCTAATCTAGAAAATGAGTATCTACATAATGTGCTGTAGAGTATCACATGGTCGGAGTTAACCGATTACACTTCCTTACTTTTTTTATTGGACGTTTTTGGCCAAGTTAATCCATCTGGACCGGACAACGATGATATTTATTTTATATCTGTCCCACTTTTAGTCTTTAAAAATTATTTTCATTTGAATATTCGTCTTAAATTACAGACTAACGTTACGATTCTTTAAAAAAGTCTAAAATTTAATAAAGAAAAATAAAATTGAAAATACAAATGCCAACAAAATTCGAAACTGCAGTCGTAAAACCCACATTATTTCTTTAAGTACTAAATCACTTAAAAAATCCCTCTTAAAATAAACTGACAGCACTTGATGTCTTAACAAAGATTTTGACCCAGCCAGTTGAAGTACTTTTTCTTGTCTATTTGGTTTTTTTCTGGTGTCGACTAAAACTTATTATAAAAAAAAAAAAAACAAAAGTAACGAAAAAATATTAAATGTTAAAAATAAATTCTTGTTAAAAGCAGTTTTTTGTTTGTTTACTGTTTTAAAACTTTTTTTTTGTATTGTGCAACAACAGAAACACATGTTGTGGGGTTTTGCTACTATTGTTGTAAACAATTTTTATATTACTTTCTTTTTTGTGTTGTAAAAAAGTTTGAATGTGATTCTCGCTCCTGAAAGCCATCAACTTAACCCAATCCAACCCAATAAAAAATATATTCAGGTAAAACAAAAACAAAACCTTTAAAACAACCAACAGCCAAAAACATTCGGATAAAATGTTTGTTTAATTTGTTGTTTGGGTTTTAAAGGTTGTGCGCGAGAAAGTATTTACCCATAGTAGCGTTGAATAGCGTTAAATAAATAAATTGTTTTTTGGAATTAAATAAACCACACAAATTGCTTGGCAAACATATCAAAATTAAACGTTTGTACAAATATTTTGTATTGTTAATAGGAGGTGTTTGCTCTTTGGACAAACATTTGTCGCATGTTCGTAGAAATATTAAACATTATTTAGCAAACATGTTGGACATTTGACAAACTTTTTGTGGTGTCTAGTGCTAAATGTAATCATTTCACCGAAATCTTTGCAGAGTGAGTGAAGACTTTTGAAAAGGGAGCATTATAAGCATTTTCAGCCGTAAGTTCATTTAAGCAGTATTGTTTGCCACAAAACAGCTCTTCGTTTAAATCAGTCTGTACTCAAAATTATATATCACTGTGCAACAACAACAACAACAACAACAACAACAACAACAAATGAAACTAGTCTACTGGTAGAAAGAATCTGCCAAAGGGGTTTGAAAAATTAGCTCGGCTTTTCAAAATTTCGCCTCTTAAAGTTTTTGGATTTTTTGAAAAGGCTTTTGGAATAAGTCAAAAAAAAAAAAAAAAAAAAAAAAAAAATACTTATATTCCTCCATCATCCCCGCAAACTCTTTATTTAATAAAAAAAAAATAACAATTTTTTTTGTACGACATCAATATATTGTTCCAATAAACATATGGGGGATTCACAAGGTGTCATAAAGTCATATGTCTTAAAATAATAACATGAAAAAACATGACAGTTGTGAACAACCCGTCATAATTTAGTGTGCTATTTTGAATTTAAATCGGCTGATTGAAAACAAATATAAAAAAATAAAAATTTACCTAAAATCAAAATATTTTTCAATTCTTATCCATGAATTAATAAATTAAATTAGATCTTTTCTGACTATTTTCCATTTTTCAGACGCAAACCACAAACAAATTTTTTTTGTTTGCTTACCAAACATCGAGTCCTGAGCCGATCTAATTTGACGCCGGAAGTGTTTTGTTGCAAAAATTGCTAGCCGCAGGTTAAATTCGGATTTTAGCCGGATAAAACTATAACATCAACGGCGACGGCTACAAAATTATAGCCGCTCGGCTCAGCCGCTCAGCGCAGGTCTTTTCTGATTAATTACGCAAGCAAAGTTTTATTAATTTAAGACACTTTTTGTTAACAAAGCAACAACAATATTTTTAAACCATTGTAAAATGTTAAAACATTATGACAATACAACAAGATGGCACACCTTGTGAATACCCGAATAGTGTAGTTGCCGTAACCGTGCCCAACTATATTTTTTCTCTGCGCGTATAAAACAGTAGCATGCCACAATACTTGCATGTTTGAAGGTAGGGTTATTGCCAAGGATATTCGGCTTCGCCCTTGAGTCAGTTGATTGGACGGGTGTTAACAAAATGCAATGCTTCTGGATGTATCCAACTTCTTACAAAAGTTTTGTAAGATCCTCATAACTTTTACAACAATCTTTTATGCCTCTAATTTATCATCTTCAAACTTTTTTGGCTGAACTGTTCAGTATTGGGCTTATGTTGGGAAATCGGCACTTACGACTGCAGAAAACATATTTTCCACGTTCAAATCGTTGTAATGAATTCAAGTGAAAAATAAAATCAGTCCGCAAAATAAATTTAGTTTAATGAACTCATCATTATACAAATAAGTATATGTTATACATAAATCTCTGGGCTTATCTTTTTTAGGCCCGTTTTCCCGACTTATATACCGATACCTAAAGGTAGAATTTTACCGGCCGTTTAAAAACCATTCCATTATAACAACTTTACTTTTACTTTAAGTGAGCGATAAGTTAAAGGAAGTTTCATTCTACCTGGTAGGTTAAAGCAAAGATGTAATAATGGAACACTTTTTATGTGGTCGTAACACGAAAAAATCCTATCTTTAGCTATCGGCTATACGCTAAACCGACCTGAGAATACAATTTTCCTTTAATATTGCTAGAAACACAACTGGGACGAACGACCTACTTCGCATAGTACGACGAATTCGTCGGCAAGAATTCGTAGCGTAAATTCGTCAAATGAGACACAATAAGAAGTGCGTGAACGTAAAAATTTTTTTAATTTTTAAAAAACTATTAATCGGGTATGTCCTAAAATCCGTATCCACTCGAAATGGATTTCTTCAGCATTTTTAGTTTTCTGCATTTCGGTTTTGCGATCTCAAATTAGTTTTTGGGTTTGTTTAAAATTTTGCAATTTTTCGCGAATTTCAGCCATGTTCGCGATTTGTTCCTGTAAGTTTTTTAATTCTTTACAGCTTTCAAGATTTATAACACTGCTTTACAAATTTTTAATTTGGAAAATTACCAAGAACGCCACGTGCCTAGATAAGTTAATTTTGACCTCCTGAACACGAAAAACGCTGTAATTTTTTTTTCAAAAGTACAGTTTTTTAGATAACGGTACTTTTGTGTTTTTCGGTGTATGGTCCCACTCAAACCCTTGTGTAGCCCAACCGAAAAGTCCGATAAATGGCATATCGTTGGAAAGGTAATTGAATGCCTTTTCCGTCGATATGCTAAAAATTTCAAAGTTCGAAATTTGCCTATTTTTTCAAAATTTTTCATTTTTTTTTTCTACGTTATGTTAAATATCTGGAATGTTTTATGTTTTAACCAAATAGTATATTTGATTACCAACGTTTTAAGCGCAATTTGAAAAAAATCGGATGAAAAATAAAGTTTTTATTAAGGATTTTGTCGAACGACAATATTTTTCGTTTTATATAAAATTCCGTTTTTTTTAAATACGTTAAAACTGATGGTTAAAAAAAGGCGGAATTTTATATGGGATGAAAATATTGTCGTTCGACAAAATCCTTAATAAAAACTTTATTTTTCATCCGATTTTTTTCAAATTGCGCTTAAAACGTTGGTAATCAAATATACTATTTGGTTAAAACATAAAACATTCCAGATATTTAACATAACGTAGAAAAAAAAAAACGAAATAAAAATGAAAAATTTTTAAAAAAACGTAAAAAATAGGCAAATTTCGAACTTTGAGGTGCCATAACTCAGCCAATTCTTATCAGATAAAAATTTTTAGCACGGAAAAGACATTCAATTACCTTTCCAACGATATTCCATTTATCTCGATCGGACTTTTCGGTTGGGCTCCACAAGGGTTTGAGTGGGACCATACACCGAAAAACACAAAAGTACCGTTATCTAAAAAACGGTCCTTTGGAAAAAAATATTACAGCGTTTTTCGTGTTCAGGAGGTCAAAATTAACTTATCTAGGCACGTGGCGTTCTTGGTAATTTTTGGCTGTAAACCAGTGTAATTAATAGTTGACTTTGGTATCATGCCGCTGTTTGCAAATTTTTGCGAATTTCCTCTAATTTTGCAATTTTTACCGAATTTTTGCCATTCCTTATAGTTTTAAATATTAAATATTAAAATTTTTTTGCGAATTTTTGCCATTTTTGCAATTTTTTTTTTTTGTTATTTCAGACATTTTTTTCCTTTTTCACTCATTCAGCGATTTCTAATAAATTTTAGTTTTTGTTTGCAATTTTTTCGCGAATTTTAGCCAAGATTTCACAATTTTTAATAAATATTGAACTTTGCTATCACGCTGCGTTGTCCCTTTCCCAATTTATTCGTCGTTCGTCTGCGTAGGAAATATAAATAAGCCTATCGCAGAATTCGTTCGGTCTACGCAATGATTGTGTGTACTTTCATTTGCAACAATGTTTTCTATTTCTGGTGACGTTCGTCCCAGTTGTGTTTCTAGCATAATACACCTTAAAAGTTTTTCCTGTACTATCTTTAACAAAACATATTAGTTTTTATGAAATTTTTTATTAACTTTTGAATTTACACCAGAATTTCGTTTATCATTCGCATCATCTCCTTTTTTAGTGGTTCAACGTGAAAATTGCCCACAAAAAATTATTTATTTTAACTTGTTTAAATATTGTATGAACACAACAAAAAATGTTTTTATATAATTTTTGTTAAAATGTAAAAATAATAAAGTATTTTAACTTAAATTTAATAAATACAAATATTTTTTCAGTTTTTTTTTTTTGCCTTAACTAACGAGATTTGTCTGCATTAATTTAAATTTTTGATGAAAAAGAAATAAATAAAATGACCCAAAATTTTATAAGTGCTCATGAGTGGAAGAGAAGGATATTGATACCCTACATCTCCAGCAGAAGAGGTGAGTCCAGCAGGTTGGCTGCCTGCGTATTGCTGTGAACATTGTGTTCGAAGTAAAGGTCGCTCTTCAAAATACACAAAAATAAGTTGGGTTGCTTTGGTAACACAGGCCTGCGAAATTATAGTTTTTGGAAATTTTTTTTCTCAAACTACCAATATTTTTGGTAACTGGCGAAAAAGTAACGGGGAACGATATTGAAATGATTCATAGCACGTCACATTTGCGAGATAACGGTACATATCGTCGTTCCGGAGTTTTCTTGCCGTATATCACAAAAATTCTTTTTTTTGGAAATCGAATCTTAAGGTTCAAATTTGTATACACAAAAATGTACGTGAAAAAATTCGTGAAATATTTTTGTCAGATATTGTGCTTGGAGTTCTTTATCGATTTATGTAAAAATATCCAAATTCATGGCAAAAAAAATTTTAAGTTATAGCCATTATCACGTCCGAATAAATTTTTCAATTTCGTCGTATACGCCACTTTTTGCGATATATTTTTTAGTTTGTGGGATGTAAGTCAAAATAAGGTATTAAAAACTTACATTCACGCGTTTTACCAACATTGAAAATTAAGTTATAATAATTTTCGAAACGAAAATTTATGCAAGTGACAAATATATTTACGTATAGTTATAGTTTTTATATTATCGAATTTAGGTTTATTATTACTTAAGGGTGGTCTAACCCTAATGCACGATGTTAACTGTGAGTCACACCGTAACGTCAAATTTTTTTCCAACTTAATTTGCCATTTCTTGGTTTCAGTGCCAAATTCAACCATGGAGAGGTGCAGCATTGTTACTGTGAATGGTGTTTGCTATCGCGAGCTGATAACGGATTTCTTTTTGCTAGAAATTGAGGATATGGACCTGGACGATAAGTAGTTCCAAAAGAATGTGTTACACGGCCAACGAAACAATGACTCTTCTGCACGAGAAATTCAGTGGCCATGTTAACTCGCCGTCACGATCATATGATTTCACACCTTCTTTCTTTGGTAATTTTAAAAATAACAAGTTAGAGTGCTATATTCGGCTGTGCCGAATCTTTGATACCCTCCACCGACAGTTCGAATGTTTAAAGAGTTATATCTGTATGATGTTATTATTATCTTAAACTATGACGATTTGTTATTAATTATGGATTTAGGCGACTAAACTGTTTTCCGGTAGTAGGATTTATATGGGGCCTAGGGTAAATTATGGACCGATCTTCACGAAATTTCACAGTCTTTTTTCCCAGTTCTATAAAACTTTGATGTACCAAATTTTGTTATGATAGCATTATTTTTTGCGGATTTAGGCGTACTAAACTGTTTTCCGGGAGTAGGGTTTATATGGGGCCCAGGGTAAATTATGGACCGATCTTCACGAAATTACACAGTTTTATTTCTTGTCCTATAAAACTTTGATGTACCAAATTTTGTTATGATAGCATTATTTTTTACGTTTTTTAGGCGTACTAAGTTGTTTTCCGGAAGTAGGTTTTATATGGGGCCTATGGTAAATTATGGACCGATCTTCACGAAACTTAACAGTTTAATTTCTAGTCCTATGTAACTGTGACTTGCCAAAATTTGTAGTGATAGCATTGTTAGTTAGGGTTTTAGGCTTAATATACTGTTTTCCGGGAGTAGGGCTTATATGGTAAATTATTGACGGATCTTCACGAAATTTCACAGCGTGATTTCCAGTTGAATAAAACGAATTGTTGCGAAATCTTATATCATTCTGTGCATTTTTCCACCATTTATGTTAGTTTTTGTAACAAAATTATCAATTTTTTTTAGGTGGTGGTTCCACATTTTGATTCATAGCTCAGATCCTATTGAACCGATTTTGCTGAATTTCAATCCCAAACTGCTTAGGATAACTATAAGCAATTTGACACCAAGTTTGTTGATTTCTTTTGAGTTTTTCGAAAGTGAGCGTGTTTTCAACAGACGGACAGACGGACAGACAGACGGACATGGCTAAATCGACTTAAAATTACTCAAGGACCCAGAATATATATACTTATAGGGTCTGAGATGAATAGTAAAAAAGTTTCACACGGAATGACAAACTGAATATACCCTCTTCACAACTAATTGTGGCGGAGGGTATAAAAAGTGTACGTCAATAAGCCAAGAACAATTCAAGAGCTAAAGGATTAGATAATTTGACACATTAAGGACATTGAAAATATGGACCATAGGACAAAGGTATTCTACCGAAGCCGCGGCGAGCATTTGGCCGATATTTTGTCTCACACATAATTGTCATAGAAACTTCTATAATAATAAAAACAAATCAGATAATTCTCTAAAAACTTTTTGTTTTATTCACAATTAACATTGTGCATTATGGTGGGCCACCCTGAATATTAAACCTTTAATTGCTTAACAATAAAGTGAATTTTGGCAATATAGCAATAATTCCATCAATATAAATAGCCGTTGTGTACTTCGTCCGAAAAATATCTTTACATATAAAGCGAAAAATTTTAAAATAACAGTAATTTAATAAGATAGTCTCTTTTTTGTAACATACCTAATAAACTTTGTTCACATACAACAAGATAACGGAAGATTTTTTTAATTGAAAGTTTTCATACGTTTTTTGCAAAAGTGGATATACAACAAAATGGCTTCGTAATATCTCATTAACCATAAGAGATAGAGAAGTGATGATTGCGCAGATTGATAGATCTGTAAAATTTACCAAAGGAAACTGTCTTATCTCATTTCTTTCGATTTTGTGATATACGACAAGATAACTCCGGAACGACGATATGTTTGTGTTTTTAGATGTATATTTTTCTTTCAGGCGCCATGCAGAGTGAAAGTGAAGTGGTTCGATTAAAATTAATTATATCCAGTTTGAAAGGCTTGCAAATAACATGTTTAATAATGGCTTTAATCTGATAAAAAAAATCTAGTTACAGCGAATCAAATCTACGATTTTTTTAAAACTTTTACATTTTTCTATAATTTTGTCATTTCGGAGGATGTTTATTATCACAATCTATATATGTGACAGCGCATAGAGAAAGGGACCAGTAAGGTAAAGGGAACAGTAAAAACCAACTACACAAAACTTTCCTGACGTCATGAGATGTGTCGCTTTCATATGCGACCAATACCAACACGCTCAGTGATGGTACACCAAAGATACACGTATTTAAATCTTTAAAATGGCTCTCCTGAACAAAACCTTTGGCCCCTTTCTATTTTGCGCGTCACATATATAAAAATCAAACGCTGTGTCTTAGTCTCGCTAAAACTCGAGAAATACTTGACCGATTTGTATGAAATTTTTAGGAAGTTTTAGAAAAAAAAAGTTCAGAAAAGCCCAAAGAAATGTTTAAAAAAGCGAAAAAAGCGAAAATTTTACATTGCACCTTTAATTGCTGTGGATTAGTCTGCTTAAACTCGATAATTGCTTGACCAATTTCAATGATTTTTTTTTTGTTTTTTTTTCGTCTTATCACGGCGATGGTTGCGAAAAATGGAAGCAGATGAAAAGCCAAAAATAAAAGTCGAAAAATCAAAAAATCTATTATGAACGTTTTGTATGGAAATTTGACTTAATACCACCAAATGGAATTGTATTTCTTCAGTTGGTGGCGGAACCATTGTTTGACAGCTGCACAGAAACAAACCAAACCCATTTAATCATCCTATTTAAATTAATCTATATTTGGGGTATTCACAATGGTTTAAAAATATTGTTGTTGCTTTGTAAACAAAAAGTGTCTTAAATTAATAGAACGTTACTTGCTATGTTTATTGTGCTGTCGTAATTAATCAAAAGAGACCAGAGCTGAGCGGCTGAGCCGTATCGCGTTAATTCTTGTAGCCGTCGCCGTTGATGGTATAATTTTATCCGGTTAACATCAAAATTTGACCTGCGGCTAGCAATTTTTGCATGCAATCACTTGCGGCGTCAAATAAGATCGGCCTATGACTCTGCTGTTTGGTAAACAAACAAAATAAAATTTATTTCTTATTTGCGTCTGCAAAATGGAAAATAGTCAGGTAAGATCCAATTTAAATTATTAATTAATGGAAAAGAATTAAAAAAATATTTTAATGTTAGTTAACTAATTATTTTTTATATATGTTTTAAATCAGTTGATTTAAATTCAAAATAGCACACTAAATTATGAGGGGTTGTTCACAACAGTCGTTTTTTTTCATGTTATTATTTTAAGACATATGACTTTATGACACCTTGTGAATCCCCCAATTATATATAATATGCCTCAATGTTGTCTTCCAATGCGCCAATTGAAGCGGCCATCTGCGTATAGACATGAGCTTTAACATAGCCCCACAAAAAATAGTCTAAAGGCGTTAAATCGCACGATCTAGGGGGCCAATTGACCGGTCCCGAACGTGAAATAAAATTTTCAGCGAACTTGCCTCTCAATAAGTCCATTGTTAAGTGGGCAAAAAAAAGTTGGATATCGTCTCACGGAAGCGCTCACCATTCACAGTTACGTTACCATTCGCATCATCTTTGAAGAAATACGGTCCAATGTTGCCACCAGCCCATAAACCGCTCTAAACTGTGACTTTTGCTGGATGCATTGGTAGCTCTTGCAATACTTCTGGCTGATCTTCACTCCAAAATCGACAATTCTGCTTATTAACGTACCCATTGAGCCAAAAATGAGCTGACCATAAAATGGAAGAAGCGCGCGATGAACTTTCTTAACAGAGCAAGCATTTTGATAATAAAATTCAATAATTTGCAAGCGTTGTTCGTTTGTAAGACGATTCATGGTTAAATTATAGACCAAACTGAAGATGTTTGACAGTAAAACAAAACACGAAACGTGCGTCAGCTGTTTAAACCAGTTTTGCCAAAAAGATAACAGCTAAAAAATCAACCGATATAAAAATAAGTGTACACTTTGATGTCACCAATAACTGCGGAAACAGTTCGACCGATTTCAACCATAATATCAGGGTACATTGGGGATAGTCTATAGTGTGAAGTTTGTACGAAATCGGCCCAGGGAGATATGGAATTAAGATTTTCCTATGTACATATATATCCCCATACAAATATCAACAAAATGCCCTCATTTTAAAGTATATTTTATACCGCTAGAGGGCGCGAAAAGGGCAAGAGTGGCAAAAGCTCCACTTCCCTTTATCTTCTTAGCCTATCAACCGGTTTTCTAAAAATTTGGCAAAAAGGCACTGTTACATCTGAAAGGAAATCGGTAAAAGGTCGTGAAATAGGGCAAGAGGGGTTAAAGCTCCCCTTCACTATATCTTCTTAACTAATGAACGGGTTTTCTTGAAAATTGCAGACACTGTAACATCTGAAAGGAAACAGGGAATAGGGTGTGAAATAGCGGTAAAAACTACCCCTGCCTATATCTTCTTAACTTATCAACCGATATTCTTGAAATTTCGCAGGCAAATTGTGTTACAGTTGGAAAGAACTACAGCCTTTTGTTTTTATTATTTTGGGCGTCAAATAGAGCAAGTGGGGTAAAAGCTATCCCTCCCTTCCTCCTTCCTAAAATTCTTAACCAGTCAACCGGTTTTTTTAAAATGTAACATCTGAAAAAGAAAGTATATGGCAAAACAACGTTTGCCGGGTCAGCTAGTTAATAATAAAATTTATAGTTTTATAATCTTATTTCATGGTACCTTTGATTGCACAAAATTTAGGCCATAAGGGAAATCGAACAAAAAGTAAAACCTAGGCGGTGTAATGATGTGGTGAGCCAATCTTTTAAGCATTTTTTGAAAAATTGAGGCGAATTTAATGTTTTTTACATGTCTTCCTTATCATTATGTATTCCCGAAAATAACTTTGATTACAAAATTTATTGTTGCTGACTTTTCTTAAAAATTTTTACATATAATGTTCACTAACTTGAATAAATTTCGTATAAACATTAATATCGCTTTAAAATGTCTTTTAAATTGTTCTAATATAAACTTATGTACATCTAATAGAGATGAGTTAGGGACAAACAAAAATGGACATTTCACCCAATCATAACGGAAGGCACGAGAAAAGTGTTAAATCAAAAGTACTTTAAGCGACAACAAATGTGTAACCTACATTTTATTATGTGCTGATTTCATTGAAGCTCTAGTCTGTAGAATGATAATTAAGCTTAATTGAAATTTATTACACAACAATTTGTCATCTTGAATTTAACTTTTTTACTTTTTAATAAAAAAAATCAGCAATAAAAAATACCTTTTCTTTGTCTTTCTTTAGTAGATACTTAAATATGGGTATACATTTTTTTTTGTATTAACTTATAAAAAGAAATTTTGTTTTATTTAGATTTGTGATTTGTCTGCTCTTTATTTAATCATTATAAGTTTGTACGTATGTATATGTAAGTGTGTCATACGTGTATGTCTGCTAGAGTCAAACCCCATTTTTGTGTAAATTTGTTGATTTGATTCAATTTAGTTTAAAAATAATAAACGAAAGAATGGACTAGGGCTTGCATTAAATCAAAAATTTTAAACGATAATAAAAACAAGTTAGAGTGCTATATTCGGCTGTGCCGAATCTTTGATACCCTCCACCGACAGTTCGAATGTTTAAGGAGTAATATCTGTATGATGTTATTGTTATCTTAAACTGTGACGGTTTGTTATTAATTATGGTTTTAGGCGACTAAACTGTTTTCCGGTAGTAGGATTTATATGGGGCCTAGGGTAAATTATGGACCGATCATCACCAAATTTCACAGCGGCATTTCTAGTCCTTTAAAACTGAGACTTACCAATTTATGTTATGCTAGCATTATTAATTATGGTTTTAGGTGTACTAAACTGTTTTCCGGGAGTAGGGTCTCTATGGGGCCTAGCGTAAATTATGTACCGATCTTCACGAAATTTCACAGTATCATTTATAGTCCTATAAAACTGTGACGAGCCAAAACTTGTTATGATTGCATTATTTTTAACGGTTTTAGGCGTACTAAACTGTTTTCCGGTAGTAGGGTTTATATGGGACCTAAGGTAAGTTATGAACCGATCGTCACGAAATTTCACAGTGTTATTTCTAGTCCAAAAAAACTGTGACATACAAAATTTTGTTACGCTAGTGTTATTTTTTACGGTTTTAGGCGTACGAAACTGTTTTCCGGGAGTATTGTTTATATGGGGCTTAGGGTAAATTATGGACGGATCATCACGAAATTTAACAGTCAAGTAAAACAAATTTTTGCAAAATCTTATCTCATTCCGTGCCTTGTTCCAGCATTTATGTTATTATTTGTAACAAAATTATCAATTTTTTTAGGTGGTGGTTCCACATTTTGATTCATAGCTCTGGTCCTACTTAACCGATTTTGCTGGATTTCAATCCCAAACTGCTAGGATAACTACAAGCATTTTGGCACCAAGTTTGTTCATTTCTTTTGAGTTGTTCAAAAGTGAGCGTGTTTTCAACAGACGGACAGACAGACGGACATAGCTAAATCGACTTAGAATTACTCAAGGACCCATAATATATATACTTTATGGGGTCTGAGATGAATAATAAAAAAGTTTCACACGGAATGACAAACTTAATATACCCTCTTCACAACTAATTGTGGTGGAGGGTATAAAAATGGAGTGATAATCGATTATTCGCACACTTCTTATTTTGCATTAATTTTATACGGCATTCATAACACTGCTTTACAATTTTTTTTATTTGGAACAGTACCAAGAACGAAACATGCCTAGATAGGTTAATTGGGACCTCCTGAAAACAAAAAACGCTGTATTTTTTTTTTTCCTAAGTACCGTTTTATAGATAACGGTACTTTTCGGTGTATGGTCCCACTCAAACTCTTGTGCAGCCCAACCAAAAACTCCGATCGAAACAAGTGGCACATTGTTGGAAAGGTAAGTCATGGCACCTCAAAGTTAAAAATTTGCCTATTTTTTACGTATTTTTTTCAAAATTTTTCATTTTGATTTCGTTTTTTTTTTCTACGTTACATTAATTACCTGGAATGTTTTATTTTTTAACCAAATAGTATATTTAATTACCAACATTTTAAACGTTATTTGAAAAAAATCGGATGAAAAATAAAGTTCTTATTAAGGATTTTGTGGAACGACAATATTTTCATCTACATACATATATAAAAATGAAAAATGTTTGTGTGTTTGTTTGTTTGTATGTTGGCTTTTAAACTCCTAAACTACTGAACCGATTTTCCTAAAAATTTTACAGTAGCATCACGTGAGCCCTTAAAATAAAATAGGGGCAGGGGAATTGGTACCCCCCATTGGATTCCAATATTAAATATCGCATATCTTAAGAGCCGCTTCACGCATTTTGTTGAACTTTTGGTAGTAAAATCTTCTGAACCCCAAAATTGAAATAAAGTAGCAGCGGGGGAAGTGGTTTCCCCCGTAGGATGCCAAAGTTTAATATCGCATATCTTAAGAACTGTTATAGTAAGAATGTTAGTAGAAGTCACTCCTATGGTATACTACACTTTTGAAAATAAAAATAAAGCGGGAAGATGCAGGGGGGAAAAACCTTCCATAGGATGCATATTTTAAATATCTCTCAACTGAAGAAGTGGTTAAAGCAGTGTAGCGAAGCGCACCGGGTTAAGCTAGTCTCATATAAAATTCCGTTTTTTTTAAATCCATCAGTTTTAACGTATTTAAAAAATATAACGTAATATAACGTGGAAAAAAAGGAAATGAAAATGAAAAATTTTGAAAAAAACGTAAAAAATAGGCAAATTTTGAACTTTGAGGTGCCATAACTCAGCCAATTCTTATAAGATGGAAATTTTAAGCATATCGACGGAAAAGGCATTTAATTACCTTTCCGACAATGTGACACAATGTGTCGATTGGGCTCCACAAGGGTTTGAGTGGGACCATACACCGAAAAACACAAAAGTACCGTTATCTTAAAAACGACACTTCGGAAAAAAAATTACAGGGTTTTTCTGTATTTAAAAGTCTTTTTTATAGCGAAGTTGTATTAAAATAACACAGCTTCATTTGAGTTCAAAAATATTTAGCGTTTGGGAGGGTATAAACCGAGCTTTTGAAAGACATGACTAGAATTTGCGTGGCATAAAAGACAGAAATGTAGCCCTTACAGAGCCATGAACACCGATATACAAAATGTTATGATCGGACTAAAGATGGCGACACAGTGAACACAAAACTAAAAGGGCGGCATTTCTAGGCGTGGCAAAAAAAAATAATTTTTGGAAATATTTTTGCATTATCTTTAATCCTAGGGGGGGGGGGACAAAAAAAAACACTGTAATGTACTCGTTTGAAAATCGGTTGAGTGGTTCTTGAGTTTTAAAATGACGAACATAGGACAACTTATTGTTATATATATAGATACATATGTTAATTGAACTGTATTTTGAACAAAAACTTAAGACTTTTATTCAGAAATGGGTTTTAAAATCCGTCGAAATTTATCACACCTGCTAAAAGCGATTGTCTTGAAAACGACAAATTTTCATCACATGCTTGTATGTGTATCACATTTGTAAGTTTTTACTGGTACCGATCTCCAGATGGTGGGGTGTCACAAAGCCATAGGACACAAAGCCATAATGGCTTTATGTCTCAATCCAAACGGACATAAAGCCAAAATTTTGATATGGCCTTAAGTCTCATATCAATTTTAGTGGAATGGGACATAAAGCCATTATGGTGTTATGTCCCATTTGATGTGTTGCGTTACAAATGCTTATATGGTACAACAAAGACCTGCTTCGCTAACTTAAGCTTCGCTGTATAGCCGGCCTTTGGCCGGGCGCAAGGATTATCTCCTCCATGGTATAACAAACACCGGCTTCGCTTACTAAAGCTTCTCTGTATAGCCGGCCTTTTGGCGGACGCAAAAGTGTTCTCCTTTATGGTATAACAAGTACCGATTTCGCTAAGTAAAGCTTCTAAAATCTGTCTTGTTTCCGAACGAAGGCCGTTTACGCAGAGAAGCTTTAGTTAGCGAAGCCGGTGTTTGTTATACCATAGAGGAGAAAATCATTGCGTCCGGCCGAAGGCCGGCTATGCAGAGAAGCACTTGTTAGCGTAGCTTTTTCGGGTTTTTTCCATATATGAACGACGTCCCCAAATTTAGGGGCTTAGTTCATTTTGGGTTTGGGGAGTTAATTCATTGGGGACTTAGTTCATACCGCCATTTTTGACATAAAAGAGGGCGACATGAAACAACAAAGCATTTTCTACATGAAATAGGGGGAAATACAATCATTATCAAAAATATGGCTTTATGTATCATTTTACGGAAAAAATTTATGGCGTTAAGTCCCATTATATTGAGACTTAATGGCATATGCCCTTATGTCTCAATGGAATGGGACTTGACGCCATATGGCTTTATGTCCTATGGCTTTGTGACACCCCACCTCTCCAGATATACAGAAATTTATATCGCCTTTGTATAGGAAATACCAGGCCCACACTCCAGCACACTTTTTTTAAACAGATTTCAAACCGCAGCAAATATATTTATATCACACTAGCTGACCCGGCAAACGTTGTTTTGCCATATAATTTCTTTCTTTCAGATGTTACAGTGTCTGCATGCCAAATTTTAAGAAAACCGGCTGATTAGATTAGAAGATATAGGTAGGGGGAGCTTTTACCCCTCTTGCTCTATTTCACGCCCTTAAAAATAAAAGCTATGCTATAGTTCTTTCCAACTGTAACACTATTTGCCTGCGAAAATTCAAGAAAATCGGTTGATTAGTTAAGAAGATATTAAAGGAGGGGGAGCTTTTACCCTTTTTCACACCCTATTCCCTATTTCCTTTCAGGTGTTATTAGTAAAGAAAATATAGGGAAGGGGAGCTTTTACCGCTATTGCCCTATCTCACGCCCTATTCCCTATTTCTTTTCAGATGTTGCAGTTTCTGCGTACCAAATTTTAAGAAAACCGGTTGATTAATTTAGAAGATTTGGGAGGGAGAGCTTTTACGCCTATTGCCCTATTTCACGCCCTAAATAGCAAAAATTTTAGGCTATAGTTCTTTCCAGATGTTACACTATTTGCCTGCCAATCGATTAATATGGATAAGTTAATTATTTCGCACTTGAACAATCCGTACTTGAATCAAGCGTTCTGTACTTGATTTAAAGAAGTCCGTACTTACCGTACTATTGAAACCGCTCCGGTTGGATTGATCTGTTTTTTTTTTCAGCGAGCGATTCATTCGATTCATTTTGAAAATTAAAGTTTAATTAATATAAAAATGTAAAGTATTTAAATCACAAGTAAATATTTTGTTAATATCCAATAAAACCCACTAACGGAATACACTATCATGCAGACCCCATATGAGACGACCTGAAAAATTCTAATTCTTTTGTGAAGTGTATCAAAAATTTAAAATTTAATTTGCTTTCACTAAAAATTTTTAAATACTTACACAAGTACTTAAATAAATTACTTTGATATTTTGTGCGATTAATTGATGCGATAACGACTAAATTCCAACTGCAAACCCTTGAATGGATGGATGAATAAATAAATGAATGAAGGAAAAAAATCAATGACTTTTGTTGCAGCATCATGATGGGTAACAACAACAGCGACAGCAACAACAGAACCTGTTGCACGCTTTTAAGTAGTGTTTATTGTTGTAATCATTCTTGTCTCATGAAAATGTGACAGAAAAACATTTTTTTTTCATGTATAAATTTTCTTTTTTTCTCCGTTTCTCTTTATTTTATGCGATTTGCGAGTATGAGGTGTCGTTTTTTTTCTATTCTTTTGTTCCTTTTCTTCTAACTCAAGATTTAATTTAATGTGCCCGAGTGTTGACGATCATCAGATTAAAATAATTTACGCTGAATTTATTGTGCTGTTTGTTGACTGTAAAGCAAAATTATTTATTTAATTTGATTTGTTACGACTTTTCTTTATTTGATTGCTTTTAAAACATTTTTAGATAATCGTATATTGTTTATTTTCTTTTGAATTGAATTGTTATGCAGGTTCGTTAAATTGATGTACAATGTGTATAAATTGGAAAAGTCTGCTTGGAAAATGAAATATAAAACATATTTAGTTAGATACTTTATGTTTTTTTTCTTTAAGTGACTATTTAACACAAATAAGTTTTAAATAAATAGAAACCACCCTACAAAGATTCGAATAATTCATAATTTTTAATAAAAGACCAGCGATTCCATTATTTATAGAATACGACAAGGTGAAAATGTTTGACACAGAAGCGATTACACGAGTGAATACTCTAGAACCATTTCACTATGACTTGGGGGAACACATCTGCCAAAATACCAGAAATTTCGCGTTCGATGTTGACATTCAGCTTTGTTACGTTATTAGCTTGTTGCTGATTTGATGACACCCTAAAGAAAATACTCAGAAGTGGTTCAACAGTAAAAATAAAGCAGGCTTTTAGGAGCACCGTTGTGTGAGGTAACTTGTTTGTCAAACTTGGTTTTTGAATAATTCGAATGTGTCGTACTTTATATGAGATTTTGCGTTCTTCAGTTCGAACCACATGTCGCCCAAGATCCTGAACGCTGTATCAATCGCCGTTCGCGGTTGTTTTTGGCGCCTTTTCCATTAAAGGCGAAAAATGGGCTGATGACCCTGGCGCACAAAGGGATTTTCGTTGCAAAAATGAAATTTTGCGACTATTAGTTTTCGGAAATCTAATGATTCAGTTCTACAGAGAACTGTTTTACTAAGAGAAATCCATTATTGGTTTTTGTAAAAAGTCACATTTTGTACTGGAAAAGAAGCTAATTAATTTACTTAAATAATTTGCACATATGAAAATGTTCATGCAACCCAGTAGCTTATGCGTGTCAGATATTTGCAGTGATAAGATTTTAGTGGCGTTTTAAATCTAATACAGCAACATTAACCTTCGTATGTAGACTAATAGATATAAGCGAATTAAAGAGGCCTTGTAAAATTTAGCGTTTGCAGTTTTCCCTGGAAAAAAAAGAAGTTGGCTCCTTCTACCTCTAGCATCTCACTGGTAAAAAAATCCGCGGAAATTCACCGATTGCTGAATAAACTAATTTATTTTTTGAAAATTAACGATCATTGCAGTGATGGTTTGTGATAAAATGTGTTGCATACATTTAGGCAACAACTTTATTAATGATATTGCAATTATCCCTGGGGGAAAGAAAACTAAAACCAAACTTGTCACCTAAAAGTTCTAAAGTGAAAGGGACTGGTTCTAGTTCTTACACTTTTTATCGAGGGTACTTGTCACTTTAACATGACGATGTCCTAGGATGGGGTTAATTGGCACCTTTTTTACAATTTGTAACAGGTAATTGAAATAACCTAAATAGACACATCGAATTTCGATTTAAATAATGTCTGTCGCAGATATTGTTCCGAGTGAACCCCATCACAATTTATTTATATTTATTATAATACTGTGTTCACTGGTCACTTGTGCTTTAAGAACAATTGCCATTAGCTTACCGCAGGCTATCAAACAACAATTTGTTAATAATTGACTGAGAGCTTTTGTTAGCAATTGCATAGCAAAATAAGAAAAACAAAACCATATGATTTAAGTAATAACATCATTTCAGTTGACAATAAAATTTAAGAAAGCAAAAGTACAATAAAATTGTCAAACATAAAAAATTTATACAATGAAGTTCCAAGAATTTGCGTGGGATATGGATCTAATATTCGTTAAGAAACGCAACTGGTACTTCATGACTGTTACATACTGTCCATAATATACTTAAACATGGAAAGGACATAATTGATGCAACAGTACTCCCTATTGGTATGCTCTGCGAGGAGGCAGTATAAGCACGTAATAACGTTTACGGGAAATATAGATAAACATTCGTCTTAGCAATACCCACCCAGGTCACCATTTCGGTATTTGTAAACGATGTACATGAAAACGTCTGGTAAGGCGAAGGTATATGTTTTCCCGAAAGTGCAATAGAACTTAAAAAAATCTTATGCTTTGGTCGTTTGCTTGCGTCATCTGTTACTGATAATGTGCATCCCGTGAGACGCCGAACAGTGCGCTGTGGCCGCTGTCCAGAAAAAGTTGAATGGGTACGTAAATAAGCAAAATTGTCGTATTTGGAGTAGGGATGCCAAACGGGACCAGTTTTTTTTGAATACCGGGACGTATCGGTATTTTTCGGGATTTCATATATAAAAGCCAAATTTTTAAAATTCATATAATTTAATGTTTATGTATACATACGTTTTAAAACAAGTAAATTCATGAAATTTAATGTATTTTTTTAAATTACTATCGAAGTATTATGTATTAAAACTTATATTTAAACAAGTTAGAGTGCTATATTCGGCTGTGCCGAATCTTTGATACCCTCCACCGACAGTTCGAATGTTTAAGGAGTAATATTTGTATGATGTTATTATAATCTTAAACTGTGACGATTTGTTATTAATTATGGTTTAAGGCAACCAAACTGTTTTCCGGTAGAAGGGTTTGTATGGGGCCTAGGGTAAATTATGGACCTATCATCACGAAATTTCACAGCGTCATTTCTAGTCCTTTAAAACTGTGACGTACCAATTTCTGTTATGATAGCATTATTAATTATGGTTTTAGGTGTACTGAACTGTTTTCCGGGAGTAGGGTTTCTATGGGGCCTAGAGTAAATTATGTACCGATCTTCACGAAATTTCACAGTATCATTTATAGTCCTATAAAACTGTGACGAGCCAAAATTTGTTATGATTGCATTATTTTTTACGGTTTTAGGCGTACTAAACTGTTTTCCGGTAGTAGGGTTTATATGGAGCCCAAGTTAAATTAGGGACCGATCGTCACGAAATTTCACAGTATTATTTCTTGTCCTACAAAACTGTGACGTACCAAATTTTGTTACGCTAGCGTTATTTTTTACGGTTTTAGGCGTACTAAACTGTTTTCCGGGAGTAGGGTTTATATGGGGCCCAGGGTAAATTATAGACCGATCTTCACGAAATTACACAGTTTTATTTCTTGCCCTATAAAACTTTGATGTACCAAATTTTGTTATGATAGCGTTATTTTTTACGGATTTAGGCGTACTAAACTGTTTTCCGGGAGTAAGGTTTATATGGGGCCCAGGGTAAGTTATGGACCGATCTTCACGAAATAACACAATTTTATTTCTTGTCCAATAAAACTTTGATGTACCAAATTTTGTTATGATAGCATTATTTTTTACGTTTTTAGGCGTACTTAGTTGTTTTCCGGAAGTAGGTTTTATATGGGGCCTATGGTAAATTATGGACCGATCTTCACGAAACTTAACAGTTTAATTTCTAGTCCTATGTAACTGTGACTTGCCAAAATTTGTAATGATAGCATTGTTAGTTAGGGTTTTAGGCTTAATATACTGTTTTCCGGGAGTAGGGCTTATATGGGGCCTAGGGTAAATTATTGACGGATCTTCACGAAATTTCACAGCGTGATTTTCAGTTGAATAAAACGAATTGCTGCGAAATCTTATATCATTCTGTGCATTTTTCCACCATTTATGTTAGTTTTTGTAACAAAATTATCAATTTTTTTTAGGTGGTGGTTCCACATTTTGATTCATAGCTCAGATCCTATTGAACCGATTTTGCTGAATTTCAATCCCAAACTGCTTAGGGTAACTACAAGCAATTTGACACCAAGTTTATTGATTTCTTTTGAGTTTTTCGAAAGTGAGCGTGTTTTCAACAGACGGACAGACGGACAGATGGACAGACGGACAGACGGACAGACAGACGGACATGGCTAAATCGACTTAAAATTACTCAAGGACCCAGAATATATATACTTTATAGGGTCTGAGATGAATAGTAAAAAAGTTTCACACGGAATGACAAACTGAATATACCCTCTTCACAACTAATTGTGGTGGAGGGTATAAAAAGCTTCTACACAGAAAAATATTATTTTTCCAATTCAAACAAACAATTTGTAGAATCAAAAATTTTTTTGTGTGAAATCGGTCCTATAAACAAATTTGCATATTCAAACAATTTATTTGCATTGTGTTTATTGAAAAAAAACACTGATTTTTTCAAACAAATAATTTAACTGAATCAAACAAAAAGTTTACTGAAATTCATATACATACTAAATTTAAAAATAAAAAAAAAGTTTTTGCACAAGCAATGACGCGCACAAAAGTAAGCACTGTATGAGAAGATGACGACAGAGCAGAGCCGCCGGCTGGCTTTGAGACACATTTTTTTTTGTTGGAATAATTTTTGAACGAAGTCTTATTTATACACACAACACAATGTTTTTCTTTATCACTCTCTGTTGCTGTATCCTCTCCTTTGCTAAAATGTAACCAAAAACGGCAGCAGACCGACTCGATAAGTTTTTCGTCATCATTCTATTTTTGTATTTGATGTATTTAACCAAACAGTTTTAAACAATTAAATACGGGATTTTGTTTCTTGTAATGTTGTTTCTGCTATTGTTTTTCTTATAGTTGCACTTTTTAAAGCGTCCAAAAATAGACTGTGTGAGTTTTTTGTTGTTGTTCTTATATTTCACATAAAGAAGTGTTGCTTACGATCAAATAAAAAAATGCAAAAAGACGACAACATTAAAGAGCGTTAAATATTTCATACAAAATTATGAAAACTTGACACCAATAACGCGTTTATTATATTTTTGAAGAGTTGTCCACATTTTTGTTGGTTAAATAAAAATCAAACATAAATATGGTTTGAATCAGTAAAAAAATGTATAGAAATTAAAAAAATTTTCAAACAAGCGTTTGTTTGAAAATAATTCGGCAATAATTTTTTCTGTGTATGTAAAACAAATTAATGACGTCTGATAATCGATACCTTATTTTATTGCAAACATATGCTGCCGACGAAACCAATGTTCGCATTCAACACTTCTGGGTGGCGGCATGAAATAACTCCCCACGAAATAACTCCCCAAAATTTGGGGACTTATTTCATATGAAATAAGTCCCCAATTCAGAAATGAAATAAGTCCCCAAAGGAATGAAGTAACTCCCCAAACTAATATGAAATAACACCCCATTTCTTTGGGGACTTGTTTCATATGAAATAATTCCCAATTCTTAAAATGAAATAAAACCCCAATAATTTATCAATAAATTCCTAAAAATTGGGGAGTTATTTCATTGGAAGAAAGTCCCCATTTCCTGAAATGAAATAAATCCCCAAAAAGTATTCAAAACATCCAATCAATTCAAAATAGGGGGGTGCTTTTTTACTATGGGAGGTAAGGCCATGATGGCTTTATTGCTCAATTTTGCGAAGTGAGAGATAAAGCCATATTTTTTTCCCCAAATGAGAGGCAAAGCCATATTTTTCCAGAATATTGTTACGCATGGTGTAAACATTCTGTAAAAGGGAAAATCCTTAGTTATCATTGAAAAACATTTTTTTATTCTTGTGACGCACGCAGAAAAACTCATTCAGCGAAGCCACCTGCCGCATCCTACTGGAGGAAAAAACCCCTAAGCGCGGCCGCAGGCCGCCAAGCAGAAAAACTTTAGTATGCGAAGCCAGATTTCAATACTTAACTTTAGTAAAAGGGAAAATCATTACCTCTTAATAATAAAAATAAGAAAACTATTAATCAATGTAAAATAGAAAAGTTCTTCAAAATTGAAATGAGAGAGTTATCTTGGCCGGCGGCATGAAATAACTCCCCACGAAATAACTCCCCAAAAAAAAATTAAATTACTCCCCAAAAAAATTTTTGAGGACTTATTTAATTTTAAATTTTTGGGGAGTTATTTCATATGAAATAACTCCCTAAAATAAATAATGAAATAAGTCCCTAAAAAAATGAAATAAGTCCCCGAAAAACGTTGTTGTTGTTTCCTGTATATTTTTTTGGGGAGTAATTTCATTTTTTTTTGGGGAGTTATTTCGTGGGGAGTTATTTCATGCCGCCCTTCTGGGTGGTATCGTAAATAAAAAGCTACATATATGCTATATGACAATATTTACTTTATTTCATCTCAAATATATATGCGAGAATTGATCCAATAAAATAAACTTAAACAAATATGTGTCAAAAGACCTTTGGTAGAATCCCTTAAAGTTTTTAACACCTTTTTGCACAACTTGCATTTTGCGGGCGCAGTTCTATTATCATCATAGTTGGCGGTAGTGCACTAAGTATTGATTTAAATCAGCAGTGCACTATCACTAAAGTAAAATTGCAAAAAAATTAGTTTAAACTCTTTTTTTAACTACCGCTAAAAAAATTTTGTCATATTGCAAATTTTTTCACAATCACTAAACGCAGATTGAATGCAAAAATCTGCACTCAATTCAAATAATATTTATTTTTATTGGCTTTAATAATGAAAAAACAAGTATTGGATTTTAAATTTAGTGCAACGTTTTTAGTTGCACTGAAATTATTGCTTTTTTTAAATCAAACTATTTTTATTTAGTGCAAAATTTTTTAACATCACTATAACTCATGTCATCAACATCAACAAAATGATTGCATTATCACTAACTGTGAGTTGAAACTGCAAAATGAGTGCACTATCCCCATCTATGATTATCATTCACTTAGAAAAAAGACCACACCGAACTTTTGTTTTCTGTGGTACAAAATGTATTGCATGTAACATTTTTTCACTTGCGACTTCTTTCTCTAACCAGTTAATTAGATTCATTAGCAGTATGATTTAATATAAAATTTTTGAAGTTATTTTTAACACGGTTGTATTTTATAAAAGAAATAAGCACATTTTTACTAAACAAAAAACATAAAAATGCCGGGATTCGCGACATACATTTACATCGCGTAATTTCGGTATTTCGGGATTGGCCTCCCAAATTTGGAGTGAGGAGAATCTACAAGCTTTTGTAGAAACACCATTACATCCACCGTAAAATACTGTTTGGTGCGCCTAATGGGCTGGCGAAGTAAATGGCTCATATGTCTTCAAAAACGATGATGGTCAGAATGTTACTGTCAATGGTGAACGGTATATTAGCATGATTCGAAATTTTGTCGTACCACAATTACGTCGCAATAATCTTCCTGACATGTGGTTCCAACGGGACTGAGCCACATGCCACACAGCGGGCACTGCAATTGATTTACTCAAAGAAACATTTGATGAAAAACAATTTCCCGTAATGGCCCAATTAATTGGCCACCAAGATCGTGATTTAACCCCATTGGATTATTTTCTTTGGGGTAATGCTAAGACACTTGTCTACGTCGATTAACCACAAACAATTAAACACCTGGAAATCAACATTCGAAGAGTTATCGGCGAAATAAGGCCGCACATGCTGCGAAAAGTTGTTGAAAATTTGTGTTTCAGATTGCGCCTTCTACGCGCCGGCCGTGGCAGCCACATGGCAGAAATCATATTTAAGCCTTAGTTTCGTAAAATTTTCTGCCCGATAAAGCTTGTTTCATTGATATTAAAACATATTTTTTCTTGTTTTAAACTTGTGTCACAATATTGTTACGAAAGTATCTTAAGTTAAGAATTAGTTGTTATTATTAGTTAAGAATTAGATGTATTCATTAGATATCTTGTATTTATTTGTGCTGGGAAACTATCGATAGACTATCGATATTATCGATAGTCTTAAAATATCAAAAATATCGATAGGAAAAAATCGATATTATTATTATCTAAAATACAATTATGAAGGCATCTAACAGCAGCTATACACACACAGTTTTTTGCCGCAAATTTTTACTTGCTATTATTGATTCGCGCAGAATTTCAGCAATGAATACAAACAACAAGAATTGCAAGTGGTATGGATTGCTTAGCAGTGCTTTTTACTGCTAATTAAAGGCCTTTTAGTCGAAATTTTTACATGTTTATATAGTAGAGTTTGCGAAAAACCGTAAAAATGTGAAACCACGGGTTCGGTTTTAAAATGATTAAAACCGGTCGGTTTCGGTTCGATTTTCGGTTTTGAAAATATCAAAGTAAAATTCATATATAAACATATATATATTTTTTTGCATGAAATCAAATTTTTTTATTTGTTTCAATTCAGATACTTGTATTCGCCCTTAAGTTTATACCTGGGCCTGGCCAGGCATTTTTTGACTTTTTTCCATTTTTTTTATATAATTATTAAGTATATAGAACGAAACTTTATGTACCTGGGCCTGGTCAGGGCCTTCCCTATAATATATGCATTGCAGTAAATAAAATCAAAATGAAACGTTTCAAAAATCATACACCACACATAAGAATTCTTTCTTTTCTGTTTTTTCGAAAAAATATTTTATTTCCCAACAAAATGTTCCTGCTATAGCCATAAAACTCCTACATATAAAGTAGTCCCAGCCTTGCCCAGGTGCTCGTTAGTGTGAGTTTTTTCTATAGCCACAAGAAACTCCATACAAAATTCAAGTGGCCCAGGTGGCAGTTTATGCCACCTGTGTACTTAAGAGTTATAAAGATAACATTTGTTCTTCTTAGTACTTATTTTGAATTTTAAGAATTTTGAAATACCTTATCATTGTTGAAGGCTGTTATGTATAAAGTTTTTGTATATGAAGTACGGGCATGATGTTTAATTTTCAACTTCTTCAAGCATAAATATATTGTTAAAGTAAAAGCTAAAACCGAGGTTTTCGGTTTTTAGGCATTTAAAACCGCGGTTTCGGTTTCGGTTAAAACCGAACAGCAATCCCTATTATATAGGGAATGAAAAGTCAAATATTTTTGTAATGTTGCAAAAAAAATGCAATTGCAAGCATAGGACAAAACAATGAACGACCATTAGAGGATAAGTCCGCTAGATTGATTACCTTTTTGGGTTTAGAATTTAGAAAATTTTTTAAAGTAGCAATAGAATATCTTATAGTCCCTGTTACTTCGGTATCTTCAGAAAGTTACTTATCAATTTTTAAAAAACTATCATCTAAAATAACGTGCGTATACATATATGTAAATACGTCTCATACATTCAATAAAGTGATGAAAACAGCGGACTGTAGCCTTATAAAAAAATAATTAAAGTGTTCCTATACAAGTACGAAGATTCAGTCGATAGTAATATCGTTATATCGATAGTGAATTCTTAACTATCGATAAATATCGATAGTAGAAAATATCGATAGTATCCCAGAACTAGTATTTATTAGTTATGTTGTATTTATAAGTTTATTAGTTTACATTGTATTATAAATTGTTATACATCATGATACATATTTCTACCCCAATGTGCAGAATGGCCTAAATGATGTTAAAAAGTCCGCTTAAAAAAGCTATAGGACAAGTGATGCGACTATTTAACCATACATGTCGTTAATAAAATAGTAGACGTTAAGTTTAAAATGTTTGCTATTGTAAAGATGTGAATAAGTTGTTTTCTACATTTGGAGAAAAGCATGATCCGAACGAGTGGCGCCTTTTTATTGATATCAGTAATTACAGTGTGAAAGCTGTTTTACTTCACAAAGGTAATAAGAAACCATCCGTTCCAGTTGGTCATTCCACAAATGTTTAGGAAACTTACGGGGTGATGAAGGAGCGTCTGCAGTTTTTAAACTACCGATTGTACAATTGGAAGATATATTGTGACTTAAAAGAATTTGCTTTACTTACTGGTCTCCAAGGTGGCTATACAAGAAACAGCAGCTTTTTGCGTCTTTGGAATAGCAGACCAGATATCAAGCATTTTACTGAACAATACTGGCGACGGTGTGAAAATCATATTGTAGGCGACGCCAATGTTGAGGAAGAAGCACTGGCTGATAAAGAAAAATATATTATTCCGCCTCTGCATATTAAGCTTGGTCTGATGAAATCTGATGACAAAGCGTTATCAAAAATCCCGGAAGACAAGGGAATGGAATATCTGAAAACAAAATTTCCCAAAGTAACAACAGAAAAAATTAAAGAACTTTTTTCAAGTCTACAAACCTCTAACTCAGTTACATCAACACGCTTTAAATAAGGGCTTAAGAGGAAAAACAGTTTTAATTTTGTACAATTGAGATGAACAGCTCTCGAGATTTTCGAAAATATCTAAAAAAAAGTTTAATTATTGTTTGGAAGGCCAGGGCTGAACTTTAGCTGTAGCGTGGCCGTCTCTGATACCGACAAAACATTGGCATGCATCTTTTCTTTATTTTAGAAAGTGTGTGTACCAAATTACGGGGCTGGATTCTATAAGATATAGTTACAATCCTAAACAACAATTCACCAATCCCTTTAAATATAATTTCATAACTCTTATCATATAAAACTTGACCGCGGCCGGGGCTCGAACCCTGGCCGGCAGGTTACCATGACATGTTTCGATCGCAACCACTCGATCTCCTCAGATGGATTTGCCGTCTTACTTACACAAAAATGTACTTTGGACTTCAAGAAGAATTCTTGACAAAAGTACGAGAAAACAAAAGTAAGGAAAAAACATGTAAAGTCAATCAATCAGAAAAGCAAATTTCGATCTACCAAAGGTTAAAATACAATTTGGTTTAAGGATTGATGTTTGACTTTAGGAATATAACCATTTGCATTTTTTTTTGCAAATATCAAAAAGGACCTATCATAGTGAGATAATGCATAAAAAAATATGAAGAAATGTGCCTTCCTTTTTTCGCGAGCGTTCAAAAAGGTTCGGCACCGATCGCGATGAAGTTTTAGCTTATAATTTTTTTCAGTTTTACAGGAAATCCATAATTCTAACGTCGAAAGCCATGCTGATCTTTGCATTTCGTGTTTTGTTATGAAATGGTGATTCCTTGCATTCCAAAAAAAAGACAACCAAAAAAACGGTCCAAGGGAAGGATACCCACCATAAAAATTTATATTACAATTTATGCGACAAAAAAAAAAAAAAAAAAAAAAAAAAAATTTTTGGTGTTTTAGAAATTGCATTCAGTGCCGAAGGTTTTTGGACCGAAATGACCCCTGATATCGATTTTTAATATCAGTATAACATTGCCCATACCGTAATGATAGGTTCTTATTTTGGTTATACCCCTAGTGTCCAACAAGCTTTTCTGTCATTCTTAAACGACTCAAAGTTTTTTGAATTCTTAAGCAAGACCTGTATCTTGTTACAACTGGCTGCGGTGGAAGGAGAATCAAGGGATACATTTCATTTAAAATTGCAATATTACCAAATCGGCGTCTAATTTCTTCTGCCACGCGATATAACCCATGTGCCAAGCAAGTAACTTGTAACAGCTTTGGATAAAATATTTAAAGCCGATTGGAAGGATCTTTGGTCACAATCTTGTATTTAAAGCAAAACTATAAAATGAATTTAATTATTAATTTTAAACATTTTTTCGGAAAGTTTTTTTGGGTACTAAAAAAATCACTCAAAAATTTCAAAATATGCAGAAATATGCATTGAAAACCTAAATATGCAAAAAATGCTATTTTAATGCATATTTAGTGATTCGGAAAGATAATTGGTCGACATGCATTTGCATGGAAATGTCATGTAATAAAAGTGTGAACAATTGACAGCATACTTACATGCATTTTGCCTACATTCATTATACCGTTACATCAATGGCCAGTGGGCTTCACTAAACAGTTTTCTCAGATTTCTACTGTGTAGTTATGCCAAAACAATAAACACAGCATAAAAAGTCTTAAAATATTATGAGTTTTTTGTTTGAAACACAACAGCAATTTTTTGAACTTTTCTTAATTTTGCATCATTGGTATGACCGGACACTAAAACTATAAGGATGTTCTGACAATATGATTTGATACAATACTTTGAGAATACCCCAATTGTGTCGTTGTTTCAAGTCATTTATTTTAAACACGAAAACAGATGAATATATTTTTAGAGTTAGACATGGAATGACAAACGTAAATTTCGAATTACTTACAATTTGTGGATACAAATTTATTATATTTTATTTTTTTTTTCTTTACAAAAATTTTTATTTTATTGAATTTATCATTTGTTTAATTTAACCTTTCAACTTTTGTTAATTTTTCGTCGCTGGTTTTTTGAAACACAAGTAGAATTTCTTATGACCAGACACCCATGGGATTTTAAATAACGACCCCTTTGCGCGAAATTATCGTATGTTACAAAAACCAAATTTTACAGGACAGTCATTTTTCTACTTTTATCTGCTTTCGCTTGCATTATAAAATGAAAATATATATTCAATTTTCGGAGCAACGAAGTGGGATTCGCCTACAATATTTTGTCAGGTGACGTGTCTTTGAATGCAGAACAAAATTGCATCAAAAACTCAATTTCAAAAATATTGGCATATACGATAATTTCGCGCAAAGGGGTCGATATGTTGACGTACAAGGGGAATGTTCTCTTAAAATATATTAACATTTTGGTTAAGAATGCCGCCGTGTGAGTTTCACTGAACTTTCAAAGTGACAGCAAAAATGCATATTATTTGTTTTAAACCAATTTTATTATTTATTTGATAATGTAGGTATGTGATGGAAATCGATTTTAAAAACGAAACGATTTGATACCGAAAATATCGTTTTCAATTTCTTTTAAAATGGGTTTTAAATACATATTGCTTTTATTTTCAGTCTTTATTGTTTTAAATTGTAAATTTTTTTGACGAACAAAATTTACATTCTCTTGACACACTGTCAATTTTATTACTGTTATTTTTTTTACTTTCATTTTCACTACTTATAACAAGATGGGGGTGGTTTTTTGGTAAACAGACCTATTAAGCTACTAAACTAAATAAATACACTCGTACTTTAAATCTGCTGCCTGCCCCACATGTGAATTCTGTACGAACGAAACCGGTGTGCATCATAACAACGAAGACCAACAGGTGGTTCTAGAAAACAAACTAACAACAACTGTACAGAAAAAAAATGAGTAATAAAGAGAGAGAGAGAGAAAAGAAAAGCTTTTTAATAATCTCAATGCATGCGCGGAGTTGATTTTCAGCTTATCAAATACAATTTATTTAAATTTCATAGCAGAAATGAATAAGTATTAGTGGTAATAAAAATTAACCAATACAACAAATTGTTGCATACTTTTTGGGTTTAATATAAAAAACTTTGTCTTTAGAAAAAGGAAAGCAAAACTTTTACAGCAGAGTGTTAAAATTTATGTTGTTTTTATTTGACTAAAAGCAAAGCAACAGCTTTTATGTGTCTGTAAATGTGTGTGGTTGTGTGTGTGTGTGCGTGTGTGAGTGAGTGTTAACGGTAAAATTACTTCTTTTTATCGTTACTGTTAGGTGTGAGAGTCTAAATGTGTTTGTGTGGTTTAGTGTCGTTGTCAATCGCGCGCTAAATTCGTTGCTTCGAAGTTCGAACTTAAAGTAACGTCGTGTTTGATGTTGTATTAAATTGTTGTTGATATATGTGAGCAAGATTTGGCTGCGTCCGTGTACTAGTATTTGTGTAAGGTAAGCATAGTAAGCAAGCTGCTGCATGTTTAGTCAACATTAAGCTTTCATCTCGTACGGTTTTAAATAACAAATTCACCCCGAGAAAAAAATTAAAATGGATAAATATAAAAATAACGGATGAAATTAAAACAATTTTTTGTTCTAATTTAAAAAATAAATTTATTACAAAAAAAAAAAAAAAAAAATACTGAAAAAATGGTTAAGCAAATTTAAAAAAAAAAAAAAAAATTTTAATTGAGAGTGTACAGGGAATAAAAAAAATCAAATAAAAATTAAAATATTTAAAAACATAATAAAAATTTGTAATTATCCTTAACCTAAAAGTATGCCAAGTTTTTTAATCGTCGGCTATTTTTGCACAAAACAAAATTATGTTTTTTCTGAAAAAAAAGAAAATGTTTTAAGTGAAAATACATAAAAAGTGTGTTATTAAAAAAAAGGGTTGAACACAACAATATTTTTGCATTTTAACTAAATATTTTCACAATCGTAAACAGCCATAACAATTCTAGTTAAAATAAAAAAACATACTTTTGTATTCAGTTCAAAACCCTGCCACATTGGGTTGCATATTTCCTGTTAATGTTCTGCTATTAAAGTTTTGCGTGTCAACACCATGTAATTCCATTTGGTTTCTCGTCGATGTTGTTCTATTGTGTATGCAATTTTTTTGCGTGTCTTGTGTTTCCTACATAAATTAAAAATAAAATGTTTAAATTGACATAAAAAGCAATTGCATGCAATATTCCGCAAAGGTAAATAAAAAAAGTTATTGTTTTAAGCATATTTTTTTAATATTCGCTCCTTAACTTATGCAATACGATAAAGTGTTAATTACTGTTATTTGAAATGAAACAACGAGAATGCATGAAAACAAAAAAAAAAAAAAAAAAAAAAACAATAAAAGTTTTTGTAAAAATTTAATAATTTAAATAACTCTAATACAACTGGAATTAAACAATTTTGAAAACATTAATTAAGTTAAATGTGTGAACAAGAAATTTTTTCCATTAAAGATAATTATCAAAATAATTAATTATTATATGTCATGATAGTGGGCTTTCAAAATAAACTTATTTGTGGCACAAACTAACAATCTTCGAAACGGTCTTTTGCGTGTCATAGCCTTTGTCTGGTAAGGGGTTTATACCTGGGACTATGTTGAATTATGAATCGATCTTTTCATATTTTGTAAAGACTATAATTTCTTCTCAATATAAAAGAATTTGTGCCGAATTTCATAGTTTCAATAGTTTTGTTGTAATACCCATTTTATGCTAATAGCACTGGTCGGTATTAATATCCTTCTTTTATAATCGGGCATGTTCCCAGGCAGAAAAAGACAATCACCACGACACTGTGCCGACGTTGCAGGGGGTACTATCAACATCAATACAACGTACTGTTTAACAAATTTACAATGTTGTCACAATATTAAAATGATAACGCCAAATGTCCGACTCTTCTTTTTAGTGTTGTCACAGTACTGTAAATTTAAATTTACAATGTTAGATTCACGAATTTACAACGTTGTGACAACCGTCTTCCGACTCTAATTTTCAATTTTGTTACAAATATAAATAAACAAGCACAAATTTTTATATTTTCTAACCTAAAATAGTTTTTGTGTTTTCATTTTAATACGACACTATTAAATTAATAAGACTAAGTTTTTGTATATACAGCGTTGTAGCGGTATAGTTTTATGGTAAATTATGGTAATTTATACATATTTGTATTTAGGGTGTTGTACCGGTGTTGAATCTTATTTAAACACGGTATAAAAAACTAAGGTTGTAATATTGTATCTACAGTGTTGTGATGGTAGAACCACAATTTTGTATTTACAGGGTTGTGGCGGTACATAATATTTAGAAGAGCCGTAATTTCTGCCTGGGTTCTTACAATCGCAAAACGTTTAACTTTTACGATTCTGACCTAAAATCGCATAAAAGGTGTTCTATAAATTGCAATCGCCTGAAGTTTAGCGACTTCAAGTTGCAAAAGTACGTTCAAAGGAACTAGAATATTTTTAAGAAACTATGGCAACTATGAAAGCAAAACGTACGAGTTTCAGAACACAATAATATCAATCTGTAGTTTTGCGCATTAAAATCGTGTGATTGACAGAACATGACCGAATAGACGTTCAAAGCAAAATAATTCGCCATTAGTTTCTCAACTACTTCAAAAACAATAGACAGACTATAAACTACAGTTAAGGCAGAGGGAAGAGAATATAAAAAATAATCTTAAGGTTTAGTTTATTAAACTAAATCGTACAATTCTTTCTCATTCGTCTCTTTTTAAAATTTTTAAAATAAAAATGTACCTTCAAAAGGAACTCTGCGTCAAGAAAAAAAAAAAAAAAAAACAAGTTAGAGTGTTATATTCGGCTGTGCCGAATCTTTGATACCCTCCACCGACGGTTCGAATGTTTAAGAAGTAACATTTGTATGATGTTATTATTATCTTAAACTGTGACGATTTGTTATCATTTATGGTTTTAGGCGACTAAACTGTTTTCCGGTAGTAGGGTTTATATGGGGCCTAGGGTAAGTTATGGACCGATCATCACGAAATTTTACAGCGTCATTTCTAGTCCTTTAAAACTTTGACGTACCAAATTGTTTTACGATAGCGTTATTTTTTACGGTTTTAGGCGTACTAAACTGTTTTCCGGGAGTAGTTTTTATATGGGGCTTAGGGTAAATTATGGACGGATCTTCACGAAATTTAACAGCGTGATTTCCAGTCAAATAAAACAAATTTTTGCAAAATCTTATCTCATTCCAGCATTTATGTTATTTTTTGTAACAAAATTATCAATTTTTTTTGGTGGTGGTTCCACATTTTGATTCATAGCTCTGGTCCTACTGAACCGATTTTGCTGGATTTCAATCCCAAACTGCTTAGGATAACTACAAGCAATTTGGCACCAAGTTTGTTCATTTCTTTTGAGTTGTTCGAAAGTGATCGTGTTTTCAACAGACGGATAGACAGACGGACATGGCTTAATCGACTTAGAATTACTCAAGGACCCATGGAGATGAATAATAAAAAAGTTTCACACGGAATGACAAACTTAATATACCCTCTTCACAACTAATTGTGGTGGAGGGTATACAAATTTTGACAGACAGATATGTTTTTAGCACACTAAGCTCTACATATTCATCATCATATTATTGTTAGAGGAAGATGTGTTCTTAATCTATGCTAGCCCTTGAATGGTGCCTTAAACACCGATTAAAAAACTGTGCATCTACCAACGCCCCTGTGCGAGCTTTTTGGACAGGAACAAATGCACAGAAGCCGGAGCTATTTATTCCTCACTTCTTTGTTACTTCTGTTGCATGACAATAGCAAACATGGAGATCGAACCAAAGTCCACCGCAGCTTAAACTCGTTATTTTTATAGGAGGCTTACAAATCACACTATGTGACTGTTTTATGTAAAATTGCCCGCTAAATCCGAATATGAAGTGTTGTGTTTTTGAAAAAGATGATGTCACTTAAATGCAATTATCTTCAAAAATATTAAAAGGATTATGTATCTCTTTTTTTTTTTAATGAAAGATAATAAAATGACTAAAATAACAATGCATTGCTAGTGAAGATTGGTCAAGAAATGACAGAGTTACAGGGCACAAAAGTTCAAATTCATGATTTTTTTGCAATTTTGTTCTTTTCAAGTTATTTTTTTTTATACCAAACAATAAAAAATAGTAACGTTTTACTGCATGAGGCATTAGTTTATTTCAATACGAACATTTTGCGCCCAACAAGACCTAAATTGGTGCAAAAATGATAGAGCTGCAGAAGGACCCATAATATATATACTTTGTAGGCTCTGACATCAATATTGTCGAAATTACAAACGTAATGATAAACTAACCTTCGGTGAAGGGTATAATAAAACATCCCTGCGGAAAATTCCAACTGACTGGTCCTGGGATTTCTGAAAATATTACAAGTAAAAAAAGAAAGAACTCGTGACCAGTGAAAGGAAAACCAATCATTTAACTGGTATATGAAGACCAAAAGGGGTAGAAAAAGTAATGAATTGCAGTACAGTGACACATTTTTTGGGACTTTCTAAAATTTGGTTCTATAATTAAGTAGTGAACACGTTCAGTGAGAAAAGGTGTGTGACTTGTCAAATGGTGGTTGTAAGGTGTCAATGAACCCCCTCCAATGAAAAAAATATTGCCGAATTGTTTTCAATTTTTTTTTTTGATTTCTACAAAATTTTTTTTCAATTAAAATTTTTGTTTGATTTTTATTTAACCAACAACAAATGTTGACAACCATTCAAAAATATAATATACGCGTTATTGGTTTCAAGTTTTGTATGAAATATTTAACACTCCTTAATGTTGTCGTTTTTTTGCATTTTTTTCTTTGATCGTAAGCAACACTTCTTTATGTAAAATATAAGAACTACAACAAAAATGCAGTCTATTTTTTGACGCTTTAAAAAAGTACAACAATAAGAAAGATAATAAAATAGCGTGACGAGGTTTGTAGTAAAAAAAACAACAAAAGCAATATCAGGTAAAAAACGTTCCGCTCTTTTTAAACAACACAAACAATAACAACAACATTATAGGAACCAAAATAAATTTTTGGTTGGTTTCAAAGTTGGTTAAAAAAAAAACTAAGTCCCGTATTCAATTTTTTCAAACTGTTTAGTTAAATACATTAAATACAAAAACAGAATGATGACGAAAAACATATCGAGTCGGTCTGCCGCCGTTTTTGGTTATATTTCTTCTTTAGTCTGTGTTCATACGGCTCATGTGTTATTGACAAGATTGCTACTTTATAGGCGAGAGGGACGAGTGGAAAAGAAACGAGTACACAGATGCATGTAGTGTCTTTACGTTTTGCTTTTTCATTTGTTGTTAAATTTTGTTATTGTTTTCAATATCAAAAAAGCACACATGTATTCGCACGACTATACAAAATAAAAAACATGTCGTCAACAGGACATGAATCATTTGAACGCCAATTCATGTTCAAAGAAGAAAAAGGAAGAATCTTGTCAATAAGACATGAGCCGTATGAACTCAGACTTATTAGCAAAGGAAAGGATACAGCAACAGTGAGTGATGACGTAAAACATTGTGTGTATAAATAAGACTTTGTTCAAATATTATTCCAACAAAAAAATGTGTTTCAAAGCCAGCTGGCCGCTCCGCTCACTATGCTTCATCTCCTCAAACAGTGCTTGCTTGTGTGCGCGTCATTGGTTGTGCAAACACTTTTTTATTTGATTCAGCAAAATTATTTGTTTGAAATTTATATGAATTTCAGTAAACTTTTTGTTAGATTCAGTTAAATTATTTATTTGATAAAAATCGGTGTTTTTTTCAATAAACAAAATGCAAATAAATTTTTTGAATATGCGAATTTGTTTATAGGACCGATTTCAGACAAAAAATTTTTTGATTCTACAAATGTTTTGTTTGAATTGGAAAAATAATTTTTTCTGTGTATTCATATAAAATTAGGACTACTTTGGTGTCAGTTCGCTTCAGTCAAGGCATATCAGTTCTTTATATGAAAAGCCAACAAACAGCCACTGATATAATACGTAGGGAAAATTCCCTGTTTTTTAGGATTTTCTTTCCGTATTTAAAAAAAGGATAGATTTATAATCATTAAGATGTAGAAACTTTTGAGAAATGTGCAAAACTGTTAATATTAGGCAACCTTTTTCGATTTGTGACTGCATACTAATAAAATTGATGACACGGCAACATTACAAATTGTTGAATTCTTTTTAGTTAGCACTTACCCTTGAATTCAACGTAAATTTTATGAAGACCTATTTTACATGAATGGATGGATATCCTTTAAATTTAATTTTCCAGTACAAAAAATAGATAATTTGTTAAGGATGGGCATCGAAAAGTTTAAGAGTGAACTTACCAAAATTAAAATCTTGAACGAAAATTTTATTTTCCCCTATAGTCGAATTAGGTATCTATTATTTACCACTGTCACATGCCAATACAGATACCAAAATTCATTTAAAAAAAATGGTATTCTTACACCTGTACGATTGTTGGGAAACCACTAGTCAAAACTGAAACGGGTTAACAATAAATTTTTCTAGAAGCCAATCAAAATCCAAAAGTACATAAATATTTTTGCTTGCTTCAACCAATAAACTAAATGTGATTTAAAGTGAATTTAAATCAGTTATTTTTATGTTTTGTTTTTGTTTATTTAGTTTTTAGCTAATAAAAATAACTGATTTAATATTTTATACGCATACATAAAAGAGCTTATGTATTTTTTAATGTGTGTATGCAGGTATAACAACTTTAAGTAAAATTTATTTAGCACGTCATACAGAAATCTTATTAACAGGGAGCTGTAAAAAATGCGTTTTATGCGCATTAAATATGCAGCAAAAATTCGAAAAAATATGCCCTCAAAACTGTTAAAAATATGCCCCCAAAAAATTTCAAAATTGCTCATTTAAAAACAAAATATTAAACATTTGCATTAAAAAAAAAAATATATATATATAATCGGTAAGGCATAACCACACCATAGTATTTACCCAACAAACACGAAGTCAAACCTTTGATATGAAATGACTTTATCATTTGACATCAAACACAATTCTCAAACTATTTTCAATTGTTTGATTTAACATTTAAATTCAAATTGATAATGATTTGAAAACAAACATTTCATATCAAATGTTTTATCAATTTGATGTCAAATGTTTGTCAAATGTTTATTTCCAATCAAAAATAAACTTGGCAATACTTAAGCGAAAAATAAAAGTAATCATTAAAAATGGCGATTAAAGTTACATTTTTTACTTTGTTTTACTATTAAAAATAAATTTAAATACAAAGTGAACAGCTTATTTCTTGTGAAAAATAAAAATTATTTGTGAGAAATTACAATGATTAAAAATACGAAAAAAGGAAAATAAAACGGGAAAGTGAAGAAAGTTTGTTGAACGATCGCGGTGGGACAATCCTCAAAATAAAAGGGAGCCAAGTAGTTTGTCTTTCCAAGAATTAGAGGACGGAAAGAACATTATTTCATCTTTTAGCTATGGTGCCGAATGTTTATCTCACAGTTTATTAAAATAAATAATAAATTTAAATTAAAAAAAAATAAAATATTTTTATTTATGTTCCACATTGCATTATAATCCACATTTGAAAAACATTTGAGAATTACGTTTGAAAGCAAGTTGAAAATAAAGGCATTTTTCAATTTGAAAATAATTTCCCCTTTTTGTTGAGAACGCTATGATTTTCAAATGATTTTCAAATCATTATCAAACGTTTGTGGTTTGAGAAAACGTTTGATTTCAAATCATTTTCAATTTGAAATCAAACCTCCGTGTTTGTTGGGTACAGACCAATTCGAAACGAATTTAATATGCTGTAACAGATTTTTTGGGCGCATTTAATCGATATGCCAACATAATTAGATGGATTACGTAATACGTTCACAAATAGTATAATTTGGAAAGAAGTTTTTATGGGGAATACATTAAACTAAAGACAGATTCTCATCATTTACATAGAATTCGTCCTTGGTACAATTAAAATGTCTTTACCAAATTTGATCAAATTATGTACAAAATTGCAACATCGTTAGTTCGACGCTGAAAGTGATTCTGAGTCAATCGGTATACTATAAGGTGGGTCTATGACCAAAATTTTAAGGCATTACACACATCAGCACAAATGCATAATACCCTCTCCACTATTGTGGTGTGGGTATAAAAATTACGCAAAATGTGTACATTTATATTTAAATGATTTTAAAGTTAAAAAATGTTCTTAAATACTGAATATTCTTATTAATAAAACATCTCTTTAAAGGTTTAAATTGTTAAAATCTCTTATGCAAACTTGCAAATTTAAACAGAAATTTTTTAATGAACAAGGGGTCAAGTTTGTAAACATTAAAAAGGGGTCAAGTTTGTAAACATTAAAAGTTGGAATATGGGAATTACAAAAGTATTTTTTGATGTTTTTTATTTAAAAAGTGCTATCTGCAAAATCACAATTTTACAGGAGAGCGAAAATACAGTTTTTTTTCTTGCGAAAAAGCGAAATGGAAAAAAATTACAACAACAACAATTTGTTGTGCGAAATAATTATCTATGTGGTTGTTGTTATGCTTTCGCAATTTTGCTTTTTCGAAGAGTGCAACTTTTGACGTGAATACCTTTAATATTTAAAATCAAAAAATTAAGAAACATGTAATAGAATTCAAAATTATAGATAATTAATTTTATATGAAACTATACGATCGAAAATCCTAAATATTGCAGATCTCTTTTACTGATTTTATTTTTGACTTTGGATTGAAATACGCTGCACAGTGGCTGAAAATCGTTTTTCATGGGTCAAAAATCTGTAACTTTTGAACCGAAGGAGATATTGAAGTGAAATTTTTTAATCGACAGATAGATTCTTAAACTTTTCTCCACTTTAAATATCATTAAAATCTGTGGATGAATTGAGGCAAGGTGGAACTTTAGATTTTTTTGTAACTTTAGCGTGAGATATGGTTTTTTTATTTTTTTAATTATTTAAAATTGTAATTTTTGGATTTAAATAATAATCATTAAAGTTTTTTGTTATAATGGGACACGTCAAAAAATTAAATGTTTACACTATAAAAAAAATTGTAACGTTAAAAAAATAGTAAAATCAACTGGAAATTTTGCTATTTTACTGAAAAATTAACAATTTTTGGCTTTGAAATTTGTTTACACTTAAAAAAACTTAAGAATTATTATCTAAAATCTTGCTATTACTACAGAAGACTCTTTTACTTTTTTGCTGTAAAATTTGTTAATATTAGCAAAATAAGTCCGCTGAATTCTGATTTTTTTTTTAAATTTTGATACGAAAATATAGGTTTTTATTTTTTGAATATTTCTTATTTATTAAAACATTTCATAAAGTATATAAAAAAAACCTTTTAAAAATAAAAGCAGCAATATATTTTAATAGCTTTTGTAACAATGTGCGGTTCAGTTTATTATTTTTTTTTTTCTAATACAATGTCTGTCTTAGATGTAATGAATTATAGTTATTGTTCATTTAATTGAAAGATTGATTGCAAATATTCCATATTCTGTTCTGTGTTATTTCTGTTCTTCAGTAGTTTTTTGACTTCTTCATCTAAATCCCGATGTTCCACTTTCCATTGATTTCGAATACTGGAGATGAACGGATCTGGCGTTGCCAATAACATATTAAATAGATCTTCATTCGTGAAATTTTTCTAGTATTGTGCTCTCTATAAAATCTGTAATCCTTATTTCTTTTTTCCTGAGCTACAGGGTTAAAGAAAACACTACCACCTTTCTATCAGTGGTTTCACCTTCTTGGTCCCTTTTGGTCCGCAAAAGTTCTATTCTACTAAAAATTAAATTTGTCAAAAATAGAGTAGTTTAGAAATTTTTCTAGTATTGTGCTCTCTATAAAATCTGTAATCCTTATTTCTTTTTTCCTGAGCTACAGGGTTAAAGAAAACACTAACACCTTTCTATCAGTGGTTTCACCTTCTTGGTCCCTTTTGGTCCGCAAAAGTTCTATTCTACTAAAAACTAAATTTGTCAAAAATAGAGTAGTTTAGAAATTTTTTTGGAGTAATTTCGTTAAAATTAAAAAAGTGTTAAACAGGAGGGTCTGGGCGGGTAGAAGAGCATACATAGGGTTAAAGAGAACCCTTTCACCTTTCTATCAGTGGCTTTACCTTCTTAATCCCTTTTGATCCGCAGAAGTTCTATTCTACTAAAGTTGAAATTTGACAAAAAATATAGTAGTTTATAGTCGCACTTATTACTTTTTTAAAGATAACAAGACTACCAACCTAGCAAAAATGCTAGCAGGTGATAGTTTTTGTGCAATGATAATTTCTTTCGGATTAAATATTAAAAAAAACAATTTTTTCTGAATTAAAAAAAAGGAGTGTTTTACAACATGGCACAACCACAATTACCAATATTTTGACATAATTTTTTGGCTACCTTAGTTTTAATATGTTTACTATTGAATAAAATTAAAATTTTTAAAATCGGTGACAAGCAAAAATTGGACTTTTGGCCAATGGAATAAAATTTTCAGCCACTGTGTGCTGTAGGGAATTCATATTTTTTTGTGGATTATGAATTGCAATGTATATATCGTTACCTTAAACGCCAAAGGCCCTAACTAACTCAAAATTAAAAATCGACTTTTTCATTGATTAACACAAATGTCCACAAAAAATCTTGGAATCTTGCGACTAAAATTTTCAAATTTATTAGCAAAAATCAAAAGGCCCTTTCCACAAAACACAATATGGTAAATCGCCTAAAATTGTCAAAACACCTTGTAGGTTTTGCAAGATAAATAGAAGCAAAATAAATTATAAAGAGTTTACGACAATTTATTAATTTATTATTTTAAATAGTTTTTTGCTTCTCGTGTAAACTTATTTAAAAGTAGATAGGGCCTTTTGCGTTTTAGGTAACGATATGCATATGTATACAAGTACATTCATATTCTGTAATTACAAATTTTATTATTTCATTATATACACAAATATTTATTTTTACTCAGATGGCACTTTTTTACAAAGTGCCGGTTCACACACGTCAAGTTTGACTCGTCAATTCTTGCGTTTTATGAGAGAAAGGAAAAGATAATGCCACTTCTTCTGCCTTCTCTTCTAAAAACTCAAGACCTGACGAATCAAACTTGACGTGTTTGAGCCGGCACTAACAAAACAACTTGTGTGTTAGTCATCGTCCAGACTTGCAATTTTTGTAGCAGCAGTTCTTAAGTTTATTGGTAAGAGGGATGAGCTTGTTGAGGATTGTTTGTTAGTGCTGGTTCACACTCTTCAAGTTTAAGCCGTCAAGTCCTGAGTTTGTTGGGGAGAGAGGAAAAGAAATTGCATCCTATTTTCCCTTCTCTCCTAAAAGGTCAAGACTTGACGAGTAAAATTAGACGTGTGTGAACCGGCACTTATTCTTACACTTTTAACTTGAACATGGCTGTAGGTGTATTTGTATAAATATGTAAAATTAAAGAAAAACAAGATACAAATACAAAAGTTGCAGCCCTAGAGTGGCATAATCTTAAAACTACTGCAATTTCAAAGCAGAATCTTAAAAAATTTCGGCAACAAAAATTGCAAGTATGGACGATCACTGAAATTTCATTAAAAAAATCGTTTCGGAAATAGTTATTTTCTTTACATTAAAAAACAGATGACAATTTAGTCAGTTAAAACGTTTCTATAAAAACTCACTTTCGAAAAATTGCAGATAGCACTATTTGTATAAAAGCCCTCAATATGTTCTTCGTATTGTAGAAGTAAATTGTTTAAATTAAATTCGGTATTTTTTTTTAAAGAGAAATGTTTTCATAAATATTCATGAAAAACATAAACTGTCATTCACATTACGAGACTAATAAACAAATTCCATGGCAACCATTTTTTTGTTTTAATATTAAACTTGTGGGCACTCCAGACACATTTAATGACCAAAGTTTAAATGTTTAGAAAATTAGGCATTTAACAAACAAAAAAAAAAAAAAAAATTTTTAAAACATCTTAACCTTAATTTAAAAAAACAAAAGCAACCATCCAAGGACATTTAAAAAAAATATTTGCCTGTGTTTAAAATGTGTTAAAATTTTTGGTTGAAAGACTTAAAAACTATTTCAGCAATAATCTGCTCTTTAATCCCTCGACATTAGTTTTGTCATTTAAAAGTTTTTGGCTTATTAAAGAACAAAAATAGTTTTGTAGACTTAAATGTTATTGCCACAATTACCTCGTTTGAAAGATAAATTAACTCTTTTAATTCAACTTTTTTATAATATAACGGGTGTCCAAATTTGATGTATCACTGTCACACAGCAAGAGAAATAATGGATCTTTTTAAAGAAAAGTTCGAAAATCGCATCATTTCTCGTAGAGAACGAGTGAATTGGCCACAAAGATCGTGCGATTTGAACCCTTTAGACTATTTTTTGTGGAGTGTTTTTAAATCGAAAGTGTGCAGCAATAATCCCACAACAATTTTAGATCTTAAAAATAACATTATCGAGCAGATATTAACCATTGACAAGAGTTTATTTAAAAACGTGATTGAGTATTTTGGTAAAAGACCAAGAGCCTGCCAATCTAGAAACTTAACAGACATAATTTTGCATTTTTAGCCGAAACCATTTTGCAATAAACTGAAATAAAAAAATTTTAAATATCTCAAAAACAGCTCTTCTTTTTTATTTAAATTAAAATGATATCTCTAAAGTTGCAGAATTTAATTTCCTTTCTATGTAAAATTATGGTTGTTTTCATTTTTAATGAAATGTTGGCCAATACTTCCAACAGCTAAGAAAAACAAGTTAAAAGTATAGTTAGTCAAGCTCGAACATAAAATATCCTACCTGAATTGGTTTTTTTTTTGAGGCCTCTTCAGAGATCATGTAGAGAGCAATAAACTATAGCCAATAACGGTGAGAGATCTTAAGGATTCCTACATCGTGCACAAAAAGTTTTGTGGAGACAACAAAAATGTACGTTGAGCAAACGAAAAATTTTTTAATTTTCATCTAATGAAAGTGTTCGTAGTGACAAGGAATGCTCGTTCTTTAAAAGATTTTATTTTAATAATTTAATGTAGTGCCCGTTAATATAACGAAAGAATTCATCAATTTAACGAACAAAGTTCGACAATTTTATTTTCTGTTAAATAATATTTTAATAAAAGAGTTCATTAATTTAATGAACTTTTTCGTTAATTCAGTGAAACTTTTCCTGAATTCAACGAATAATTTTGTTTTACAAATTTGTTGACTCGACAAACACAGTGCATTGTCTCAATAAATTAATTTTCAATTTCGCCTCGCAACAGCATAATGTAACATTAAGTATTGTTAAACAAATAACGTTCGGTGGCAGATAATGGTGTTATCGGTGTATAAACTCTTGAATTAATACAACACGTTGTGGACCCTGATAAATAGGGATATGAAGTTGTGGCCTGTAGGCCAGAGAAGAGTGAGAAATTTGTAAACAATAAAGAAGCTCAAATACTTTTTTATGCTTTCTATCTATTATATTAAATTGTACTCTCATTTTATTTGTGGTCAAAACTCAAAAGGTCAACTCAAGCGATGCCTTTCAATTACTTTTTATGCTTCTGTAGCGACTTCTTCCTCGAAAAAGCATTAATAATTTTATTTTACAAACTAACAAACCATTTTGCAAAATCTAATTTAACTTGCAAATGCGCTTCTTATCTTTTGTATAATTTAAGAAAGATGACAAAATGGTGAACCTACACTGTTTCCAAAACCAATTTAACAAACGTTACGTTACTCTTACAAAATTTTTCTGACTACAATGTTGAGTCAACAAATCAATTGTAAATTTTATGCGTGGGGATAATTGTTAAAGAAGCTTTGATTAACTGAACGAAAACTTTTTTAATTTCGGAATGACTTCGGACATTCGTAGAGTTTTCGAGCACTCTTGTTATAAACACTTGTTAAATCTCTTGTTATCCCAACGAACACTTTAGTAATTTTAACGTACGAGTACGAGACAACGAATAGCTTATAAAATTGACACCCTTTTGTATAAATAAAAATTTATAAGTGTTTTGTTAGCTCGAACATTTTATGGACTTTAACGTACATTTTCGTGAACTATTTCTATGCCAAATAAAGGTTTTTTTTGATTTGGAGTATATAAATTTTTTACATAAAAAATCACTACTTTATTTAAAAATCAGTGAATTTTCAAAAGTGAATGTCATTATTTGAACATCGTTTGTATTTTGTTAGTTCGGTTTCACGAATTCCCAGCATGCTTTTGTCTCAAAATCCTTAATAAATTCTTTAAATTTTCATTGAACCTTGGTGTGCATACACCCCTTGTTCGCGCTCACTGCACCTATTTTTTTTTTTTTTTTTTTTTTTGGAAAAAAATCTTAATGCAAATAAAGAAAATAATGTTTAGATCAGGAGTGCCCACAAGTTCCTTATGGAAGAGCAAACACCAATACATTTAAAGAAAAACTAATTTTTATTGAATATTTTTTGCTGTAAAAAGCAATACATACAAATAAAAAAATATTTCATAAACATACACGGCAAAAAAAAATTTGATTTGCATTTTTTGTAAAAATTATCTGAAATGAAAAAAGGTTAGTGCGTGTAAATTTTATTTCAAACCCGTACTTCTCAATCGAAATGGCCTTTAAGTCTTCCATGATCCTTCCAATAAATTATCCAAATTTATGTCAATGTCAGTTGTAGATAATTTTAGTAAGGCCTCCAAATTTTCGTTGCTCATTCTACTTCTATGCTTGTTTTTTTATTAATTTTAATTTTGAAAATGTACTTTCACATATATATGTACTACCAAACATGGAATACAAACTTAAAATATCCTTGTGAAGTAAAGGGTATTTATTTGGTTTTAAGGATTTCCAAAAATCAATGCCACTTAAATTTGAATTTTTAAGTTCAGAGTCGCATTGCAGATCACATAGCTCCATTTGTAGCTCAGGCTTTTGATTGTATATGCTACAAGTCATTGGAGTAAAAAAAATGGCTATCTTTTGCTTAATGCTGTCAAAATCTTTAAATCTTTTTTTAAAATTTGTTTTCAAATCGTCAAAATGACTTAAATATTTAAAAAAATCAAAATTTAAAATGTTGTACTCATCATTTAAGATAGCTTTTAAGCATGGAAAGTGGAACATTCTATCCATATTTAAATCATATATAAAAATATCTATCTTTTTAAGAAAACCTTCGATTTGGTCAACCAAGTAAAAAATAGATTTGTTTTTGCCTTGAAGGGAAATATTAAGGTAGTTAAGATGAGTTGTTAAGTCTGTTAAAAATGCTAAGTCTATGTTAAATGCTTGAGATTTAATTTCGTCTAAGAGCTCAAAATTTTTAAAATCCAATTCAATAAACTCAACAACTTCCTTTCGCACTTGAAAAAAACGTTCAAGGCATTTTCCTCTACTTAGCCATCTCACCTCAGTAAACATAAGATCTCCATACTGATTTTCGCATTCCTCAAGGAATTTCTTAAACTTACGATGAGTTAACGAATTGTGCCCACCTCTAATTTTGTTCACTATTTTTACCACAACACTCATTGTGTGAACACAATTCGTCCATTTATCACACAATAACTCTTGGTGAACTACACAGTGAAACGAAGGAACCTTTATACCATATTTAATCAACTGCCCAATAAAGCCGTCCTTTTTGCCGAGCATTGCGGGAGCACCATCTGTGCATATGGCTGTTAATCTTGCTGATTCGGTTTTTATTTCCAACCTCCCGTTTACCGCATCAAAAATGTCAATGCCTCTCGTATTTCGATGGAGCGGAATCAGTGCAAAAATTTCCTCATTTACATTAAAGTTATTGTCAACCATTCTGATGGCTAATATTAGTTGACTTATGTCAGATATATCGCATGATTCATCCAATGCCAGAGAGAAATATGTACATAACTTGAATTTCTTTTTTAAAAGCGAGTCCAAGTACTTATTAATTTCTTCGATTCTTCGGGTCACTGTGTTTCGTGACAAAGGAACTGTTTCAATTGAGTCTGCCAATAAATTTCCACTTTCTCCAAAACAAGACAGCATTTCTTTGCAAACTTTTTTTTATAAAAATGCCATCAGAAAACGGTTTAAAGTTCTGAGCAATTCTTAAGCTTGCAATATAGGATACTTTTAGAGGTCCAGTATTAGTATCATTTGACTGAAAATTAAGACGTTGCATGTTTATTTCCCCACCATAACTTTCTATGTGCTCCAAGATTCGGAGCGCATCCTGAAATAAAAAAGACTTTTTAAAGTCCGCAACTAGTTGTTCTCTTGATCCACCAGCTATTTTATTGGCAACGTAATCTGCATGAAGTGCCTTAAAATGCCTTTCAATATTAAATTTAGTGTTAGCTTGCATTATTTGAAAGCATATTAAACATTGTGCTTCAGCCTTAAAATTATAAGTAAAAAAAAAATCTTTTTCCCATTTATTTTGCAAGTCCATTTTGTAAAAAATACAAAAAATTCATAAAAACGTTTTCAAATATGTAATTCACATTTACTTCTCGCGTTCGTCGACTCTTGTTAAATGACTAACACCAATTTTTTCCAAGTGTTTTTCAATACACACTTTGTTAAACGGTATCATACGTTAAACAAAAACAAAATCTGCAATGATGATCGCTGTCGTCAATGTTTACCAGCAAAGCATACGAAAGTGTTGTTGCTTTGCACTTGCCTGTATTCAGTGAAGAACGACAAAAAAACTAATAAGACAAAATTGTTTGTGTATTTCGTATTGCTAGTGCTGAGAGCACTCTGTGTGTATGGAAATACACAGCCTATAGCTAAGTGTTTTTACAAAAACAAATGAGCATCAAGAGCATAGGGCTTGGGCACTCTTGGTTTAGATGTTTTTTTTAATGATGCTGATATTGAAGATCCTTTTTTCCAACCAAATATTCCCCACACACAAAGCAAAAATAGCTTGAATCAGTAACACACGATCTCCCTGACATGCTTAAATGCTACTATTTTGAAGATTTAGAATGACTGTGGGTTTCTGTCAAAAAAATAATTGTGAAATTGTAGTGTCAGTATTGCCAGCATACGATAAAAAATTAACAAGACGTGATAGCCGAATTTTTATGCCATATTCGGGTTGAAGCCTCGTTTCTGCAGTAACTTTTTTTCAAATTTGTAGACCAGTGTTATTACAACGAATTGTTCATGATCTTCTATCTTCTATCTTTTATATATATAAAAATGAAAAACGTTTGTATGTTTGTTTGTTTGTTGGCTTATAGACTCCTAAACTACTGAACCGATTTTCCTGAAACTGTAACATCACGTTTACCCTAAAAATAAAATAGGCTACTTATTTTTTCGATAGGGGCAGGGGAATTGGTACCCCACATAGGATGCCAATATCAAATATCACATTTTGTTGAGCTTTTGGTAGTAGGATCTTCTGAGCCCCAAAATTTATATAAAATAGCAGCATATTTTAAGAACTGTAATAGTGAGAATGTTCAAACTTTGTAGAAGTCACTCTTATGGTTTACTACACTATCGAAAATAAAAATAAAGCGGGTAGGCGCAGGGGGGAAAAACCTCCCATAGGATGCATATATTAAATATCGCTCAACTGAAGAACTATTAAAGGGAGAGTCTTCTAACGTGGTTAAAGCTACTATTATGGTAAATAATAAATTTCAATATGAAATGGGCGGGGTAGGTAGAGGAGGAGCAGTACAGCTCATAGATAGAAATACTTATAATAGCCGCTGCACGCATTTTGTTGAACTTTTGGCAGTAGGATCTTTTGAGCCCCAAAATTGAAATAAAATAGCAGCGGGAGAAGTGGTTCCCCCATAGGGCAGCAATGTTTAATATCGCATATCTTAAGAACTTTTATAGTAAGAATGTTTAAACTTTGTAGAACTCACTCTTATTGTATACTACACTTTTGCACGGATAGGCGCAGGGGAAAATACCTCCCATAGGATGCATATATTAAATATCTCTAAACTGAAGAAGTGGTTAAAGCAGTGTAGCGAAGCGCACCGGGTTAAGCTAGTTTATTATAAATCTATGCTAACGAAATATTTTATAAATGCATGTTGGTTGAGTCAAAGTAAATACCTGGATAATTTTATTTTTCATTATATTAACGAATAATTTATAGAGCCAATGAAAATTATATCAATAAGAATTGTTTGTTTATAATTAGAATTGTGGTTATTTTGTTGAACTATTTGTGGTTTTTAATCCAAATTTGTAATATCTTTAATTAGGCTTAAGTTCATCAAATTTAATTTTCATTAAATTATTTTTATGAAGAAAGGAATTTTACAACATGAAAATTAATTAAAATTGTTATTGATAATCTTTCATTCTTCACCGTGGCCAGGGCTCGAACCCTGGCCGGCAGGTTACCATGACATGTTTCGATCGCAACCACTCGATCTCCTCAGATGGATTTGCCGTCTTACTCGATCTCGCAGCCATCGACGACTGCTGAATTCAATAGTCAAACATCAATCCTTAAACGAAATTGTATTTGTTTGTTAATGTTATGAATACTTTTTGGTTAAGGGTAGGGGTTGATAAATGCATTGTTTTCATTGGGTGTTAGAAGTATGGTTAGATTAGGTCAGAATGGAAGGCAGTATAGCTCTTCTTGAAGTAAAATGAATTAGTTTTGGACAAAAAAGGCTGAAGTTTTTTTGTTTTTGCAAAAAAAAAAGTATGAAAAGTTATTATTATATATTTTGTTTGTCGTGCTTAACTCCCAATCCTTATTCTTGATAAATGCACTGAAATTTTTTGTTGGAGGACAAGTTTCTATGCGAATTGGACTGGTTGCTAAGGCCAGATTATTCTCCCAAAATTTTTTTTTTGAAAAGCCAAAGATATTAGCAAATAAAACCTTAGAGTGAATGAGAATTGCAAACACTCAAAAAGTCATACTTGCAACGATATCAAAGCTTAACAATAAACAGCCAGTATATTCTCTTACAATGCCCACTAGAATTGGTTGGAATTCTCCCAACATTGATTGCAGTTGTAAGTGAGTTAGATAGCTATATACAGCGGGCCATAAGCACCACGACCCAGAAATCGTTAGTGGGTTGCAAAAACAATAAAGCTGTGGCTCCATCTTGTTGGATACACGAGTTTGGATGGCTTTCCACAGGAGGACGAAGAACATCTGCCATTGACAAAGATTGACCACCAATAAAATTTTCACAGCCAAATATCCTCTTGGACGTTACACCGCACCAAACAGTACAATTAAGTGGGTGTAACTGTCGCTGATGAACTGCTCTTGGATTTTCCTTGTTCCAAAACCTAAAGTTTTGCTTGTTGACGTAGCTGCTTAATAGGAATTAGGCTTTATCACTTATTAACAAATTGTGAATTATGTTTGATTTTTTTTACTTTTGAAATGAAATTATTAAGCTTATGCTGCGCCTCCCTGTATAGATATATTTAAAAGTTTAAACAATTATAAGAAATTCTGACAATCTACTTTATTTTAAAGTTTATACTTTTCGAAACCAGTTGGGGTTTTTAAGTGGTTAATCAGTTTTTGAACACTCTAACTGCTGGTATATCCTGCTTGTTTGACAAATTGTTTTAAAATCCTTTACATATTGATTTCTAAAAAAACACTGCAATATCATCAAAAAGTTTATTAATAAACTGAAGTGACTATAAATAAAAAATATTTTTAGTTTACATTTTTTTATTTTAAATCCCCTAAAAAAAATATTTTGGCATGAAATTTCTAAAATTGTTTTCACATTTTAGTTTTTTTTTTATTACAGCTTTCGACAAAAACAAACAAACAAACAAACACATAAGTAACAACAACAAGGACTTGTCGGTCAACAGGAAGTTAAACATGAGGAAGAGTAAAGTAAAATAAAAAATCAAAACTAAACAAAAGTGCAATATTGCATGACAGAAATAACAGCAAATAACTAATAGAAACAAAATTATTAAAAAAATGTTTAAGCCAGAGAACGAAAATATTTTAAAAATAAAAGGTGGAGAAAGAAAATCTGTAAAAAAAACTAAATAAGTGAATGAATGAAAAATAAAATGTTTGTGAAGCCGGTTAAAATTTGCAATTTCCGCTTTCGATTATTAAAAAATATAAAATTTGTTTCATCAAAAAACCATTTCGAGTGAGTTATTTCCGTTCAATTAGAAATGAAAACCTAAAAAAATAAAAATAAATCAAAATATTTAAAAATAAATAATGAAGAATATTTCTAAAAATATGAAAATTTTAGTGTTTGTTAAATAAAATGTAAAAGTCGAGCAAAAACAAAATGACCTAAATTAAAAAAAAAAAAAAAATAAAGTTTAATTAGAAATTTTTTCTTCCAAGTTTTCTTTAAGCATTTTCCTTAAGAAAAAAGTCGTAATAAATAAAAGGTGCAGTTTTTTTAATTTCCATTTTCTCTTCTTTTTTTATTTTGTTAATCTTTTTTTGGTCTTAAAATTACAAGCAATTATTTTGCCATTAAAATTCCTGCTGTTGTAAAGTTCTGCAAACAATTGCTTTTAAGTCGAATGCTCTTCTCTTTGGTAACTACAATTTAACCCAGTGCTATAAATTATAAAAAAAAAGAAATATTTCCAAGTTTTGCAAAACAAATAACTTGTAAAAGTACTAAAACAGCTAATAAAGGGCAAAAAAAAGATTTTAACTAATTAAAACGAACTAGAAATAAGAAGAAAAAATGACCTCAAACCTGTACACAAGCAGGACGAGCTCAGCATTGACGGCTTTGACCACCATGGCTACCTCAACGTTAAAAGTTGTGGCTGCTTTAAATAGTTCGCTAACAACGGCTGCCGCATTGGCAGTGGCAGGAACAACAGGTGCCTTGGCCACATACATGGCTGAGAGCCAACATTCCTCCTCATATGCACATCCGTATTATAGTAAATATACAAGCGGAAATAGCACCGCCATGGCCAATGACAACACCAATATTAACACAATATTTTATCATAATACCAACAACAGCAACAACATTACCGACTTCAATAACCTAAACACCAGCAATTATAATTCTTCCTTAAACCTGCTAACGCCAGCTGTCAATATGAGTCACAGCCAAATAGTGGGAAGCCTAAAGAATATCAACAGCTCCTTCATCATCCCGAATAGCAGCAATAATTCCCTGGTCGATGGTTTAATGGTCGATCATTTGCCATTGCAATTGATGACGTCAACAGCCAGCTCAAAAGTAAATCTTGATATAGAAATCGATATACAATTGTTAACCAGCGATTACGAAGGAAGTACGGTAAGTGGTTTTCTATAGAATCAACATACATATACAAAATGTAACCGTCTCTCTCTCTCTCTCTCTCTTACACATACAAACTTTCCTTATAAAGGAAAGACAAATTTAGTGCTTTAGTACCTGACTAGGAAATCTCTTTTTTCCAAAGTCACAGCTTGCCTGGTAGCAATTGGGGGAGGGTAGTGGGGGTATATTCGTTTTTTCATGAAAAGAAAATAAATTTATGCATTTTATCCTTTTTCTTTTATTTCTTTCAGTGATTTTTATTCAATATTATTTATTCAATTTAAAAAAAGGAAAAAAAAGAAGTCAGTGCATAAAGAGTAGAAAGTTTTATTGGTCCCTTCTTGGCATTATTAAGTTGTAGTTGAACTTCTTTTGGGATCAAAGATGAATTCTTTTAATTTGATAGTGGGAAGATAAGAAAAATTATTTAAAAAACAAGTTAGAGTGCTATATTCGGCTGTGCCGAATCTTTGATACCCTCCACCGACAGTTCGAATGTTTAAGGAGTAATATCTGTATGATGTTATTATTATCTTAAAGTGTGACGATTTGTTATTGATTATGGTTTTAGGCCACTAAACTGTTTTCCGGTAGTAGGGTTTATATGGGGCCTAGGGTAAGTTATGGACCGATCATCACGAAATTTCACAGCGTCAGTTCTAGTCCTTTAAAACTGTGACGTACCAATTTCTGTTATGATAGCATTATTAATTATGGTCTTAGGTGTACTAAACTGTTTTCCGGGAGCAGGGTTTCTATGGGGCCTGGGGTAAATTTGTACCGATCTTCACGAAATTTCACAGTATCATTTATAGTCCTATAAAACTGTGACGAGCCAAAATTTGTTATGATTGCATTACTTTTTACGGTTTTAGGCGTACTAAACTCTTTTCCGGTAGTAGGGTTTATATGGGGCCTAAGGTAAATTATGGACCGATGGTCGCGAAATTACACAGTGTTATTTCTTGTCGTAACTGTGACGTACCAAATTTTGTTACGCTAGCGTTATTTTTTACGGTTTTAGGCGTACTAAACTGTTTTCCGGGAGTATTGTTTATATGGGGCTTAGGGTAAATTAAGGAGGGATCATCACGAAATTTAACAGCGTGATTTCCAGTCAATTAAAACAAATATTTGCAAAATCTTATCTCATTTCGTGCCTTGTTCCAGCATTTATGTTATTTTTTGTAACAAAATTATCAATTATTTTAGGTGGTGGTTCCACATTTTGATTCATAGCTCTGGTCCTACTGAGCCGATTTTGCTGGATTTCAATCCCAAACTGCTTAGGATAACTACAAGCAATTTGGCACCAAGTTTGTTCGTTTCTTTTGAGTTGTTCGAAAGTGAGCGTGTTTTCAACAGACGGACAGACGGACAGACGGACATACAGATAGACATGGCTAAATCGACTTAGAATTACTCAAGGACCCAGAATATATATACTTTATGTGGTCTGAGATGAATAATAAAAAAGTTTTACACGGAATGACAAACTTAATATACCCTCTTCACAACTAATTGTGGTGGAGGGTATAATAAGTTAAATGCTGTTGTAAATCATTTTATTTTAAACTTTTTTGGTTAAAAGAAAATTATTTATATATTAAAGACTTTTGCCTGTATTCACAAAAAATTTTTAAATTTAATAAAGGTTTAAAGAACAAATTTACTATGAAAATTTTCCTTAATAAACGTTTGTTAAATTTAATAATCGTTTGTGAATACGGAAAAATGATTTAAATAAGGCACAAATTTATTTGAGTTATGGCGTTTTGAAGTTGTAGTTTTGGTTAGTACTTTTAATAAAAATTAATGCTGTTTTTATATCATTTTATGGTTTAAGGAATTATCTTAAGGATATTAATCCTCCTGGTGTTACATCATCGGGGGCAATCAGGTGGAGTAAATACATGCTTTCATGACATCTGTGCAATATCATGCGTTCGCGGTGGATCAGAGTTCGCATCGGGTACTCCGGAAGTTAGTAGCTCCTGATGGCACTCCACCATACTGACTATTGGTTGAGACCTCCATATGTATGCTTTCTGTCTTTCAAAAAGATTGTCTTTTTCGCTTTTCCCTTGAAAATATAGTTTCGGGGATCACGTAGAGATTGTGGTTTATCTCCCAAATACCCGCATGACACTTGTAAAGCGTGTTTTTTTAGAGTGTCGCAACTTTGAGTTGGCATCACTGCTTTTAATAAATAAATAAATAAAAGCATTCAAGGTTTAACTTTTGCAGGAATTAAAGCCAAACGCCTATCGTATGCGCCGTCACTTTGGTGAATGGGCTGAAGCACAAATTGATATTACTTTTGAATTGCCATTCAAAATTTTATTTTCCGATGAAGCCCCTTTCTGAATGGGTACGTAAACAAGCAGAATTTTCGCATTTTGAATGAGGAGAATCTGCAAGCTTTTGTAGAAATTACTATTTGGTGCGCTTTATGGGCTGGCGGAGTTGTTGGCCCATATGTCTTCAAAAACGATGATGATCAGAATGTTACTGTCAATGGTGAACGGTATAAGAACATGATTCGAAATTTTTTCGTACTTCAATAAGTGGCATTAATCTTGCTGATATGCGGTTCCAACAGGACGGAGCCACATGCCACACAGCGGGCGCTACAATTGATTTAATCAACGAAAAAATAATTTCACGTAATGGCCCAATTAATTGGCCACCATGATCGTGTGATTTAAACCCATTGGATTATTTTCTTTGGGCTTATGTTAAGTCACTTTCCAACATCGATAAACCACAAACAATTGAACACCAGGAAATCAACCTTCGGAGAGTAATCGGCGAAATACGGCCACAAATGCTGCGAAAAGTTGTATACAAATTGGTGTTCCAGATTGCGCCTTCTACGCGCCAGCCGTGGCGGCCACATGACAGAAATCATATTTAAACATTAATTTCATAAAATGTTCTTTCCAATTAAGCCCGTTTCATTGATATTTAAAATATATTTCCTTGTTTTAATATGATTTAAACTTGTGTTACGCTTTAAAAAACACCCGATATGTGACCCTTAAACTCCTTTCGACTTTTTTATTTGGCCCAACATCGAACGCCAAATTTCTGTTATTTCAACCGATTTTTTGCGCGCTCAAGTCATAAAAGCCATTCCGCGAAGGACATTTAAACGATGTTGTATTCCATTAATAAAAGCATCGATTTTATTTTTTTTATCTTAAATAAAAAACAGTTTTATAAATAAACCACAAGGCTTTTAATTGACCAAACAAAATGCGTAGCTCTTAATAAAGGGTTTTTCATTTTTATTAACCAATTTTCTGAGTCGAAATCCCCTTAAGTAAAATCCAAAATATATTTGTGTAAGTAATCTTGTTATTTACGCTTAAATAAATAAAAAAAAAAAAAAACAAAATAACACCTAAATTTTGTTAATAGCAGTACAATTTTCTCACACTTAATCTGTGACAGACTTATCAAAAATCTCTTTTTTCACTACAGAGAAAACACGAGCACTAAAATTAAGCCACTAGTCACAACTACAAATAAATTTTTAGCTAAGGAATATGCCGATGTTATGAAGTTTTCCTTATTATCAAACACTCATACAGATATACACACACACATGTATGCCAACATTTATGTATATACCAAGCGGGAAAACTCAGAAGTCCTTGTTAATTCAGGCCTTCAGAAGGAGTAACATTTTTGCATTGTATTTTTGCACAAGCAAAAGCAAAATAATTATTTTGCTTTTGAAGCGAGACAACGTGTGTAAAAAAGCTATGAGTATAGAATGGAGCGAGCAGGCCTTATACATCCAAAGAAAGGGTACAAAGCCTTCTGGAAGGCCTCCGTACTCCTTCTTTTTTACGCTACACATTCCACATCCGCTGAAAAGGGAGAACAGAAGGAGTAACATTTTTGTATTGTTTTTTTGCACAAGCAAAAGAATTATTTTGCTTTTAGTCCCGTTAACATTCCTTTGTAACTACTAAAGAAGCGAGAGCGGAAGGCCTTCCGCGCAAAGACAACATGTGAAAAAAAGATATGAGTATGGAATGGAACGAGCAGGCTTTGTATATCCAAAATAAGGTGTACAGAGGCCTTCTAGAAGGCATCCGTATTCCTTCTTTTTCCGACTTGGTGCGTATTAAATGACACACATACAAATACACTGCATACTATGAAATAAAGCTGATATAAGTTGATAAGGACGAATTTTGTATATTCTTAACAACATTAAATTATCAGAATATTTTTTAAAAGAAGGTTGGGTAATTTTATGCTTTAGAAATAGTTTGGAAAATAAGGAAGTAAGTAAATATGTGGGAATGGTTTGTCTAATGTATTAGAAAATATAAATAATTTGGCTTAATTTTGTTAGTAAAACATTTGATTTTTATAGAACCAAAATATGTTAATATATTGTAAATTGTTTTAGGCTCTTCCATATACTTATATTGATTAGTTTTGTAGTTAAATTATACATATATTAAGTTAGAGAAATGGCTTTAAGACGTTATTTAACTTTTAGAAACTTTAAAAGTATCTTCAAACTTCACAAAACTAAATTTGAAGTAATCCCTTTCAAATAACACAGTGAAAAATCTGTAACGCCGTTTACATAAGTATTTACAAAATAATCTTTTCAAGGAGATTAAACGAGATTTGAGGCTTTAAAACTCCGTTCTTTTAATTATATGATATAAAAATATTTAATAAAAATCATTTTAATTAAAAACTGATAAACGAACAAGGAGAATATGATATACTCAGTCGTGCCGAATCTCTGATATCCTCTACCAAAACATAAAAAGATATTATAATTTCTGCTAGTTGGTTTTCTATGGGAAATATGAGCAATAATATGCCGATCCTTTTAAAATTACTAATTTTAGTTCATTAACCTTATTCCCGGAAGATGTTATGGCAGTGGTTATTTATTATGGGCTTTTTATGGGAAATATTTAGAACCGATCTTCACAAAATTTAACGCCAAAATTTTTGCTTAACCCTTTCATCCCCTAATTTTCTTAAGCGGTTTAAGAAATTTTATTTTAAGATAGCCTAAGTTCGTATATGCCTAGATATGAAATAAAAAAAAGTTTTAAGTTCTACCTATCTTGGTTAAGGATATATGAGATGTTGCCTATAAGCAGTTAGGCAGTTGTGTGTAAACTTTAAACACATGTTAAAGATAATTTATTTATTGAAATTTTTTTTATATATTTTATGTATGACTAGATGACCCGTGCGAATATTTCGCACCGTTAGTTGTCATTTTTGTAACATAAAATGAAAATAATTAATAGAAATTTTAGTAACTTCAATACATTTTAAAATATAATTTTTATCAATGAAAATATAATTTTTTCAATTTCTAATTATTTTTCGTCATTAGTGTTAGAAATAAGCTTTAAAATGAGATATGATTCATTAAATTTGATGCGGTGGTATGGGAGATATTTGCAACCGACAAAAAAAAGTGCTTTAGAAATAATATATTTGATTACAGCATAAATAGATTCTTCATTTGCTGCACTTCGAACGTGGAAAGCCTGTGTGACATATCCTGCATCGTCCTTTTGATCCCTTTTCAACCCAGTGGATAGTTTTGTCATATATTTTATTTTTTACGGATCCTGCTATATGAGATCTTTTTCGAGAGCTTGCGCTGTCGGGCGGTGATGAAATTGGTGATGACGAAGAATCTAGTGATGATAGAGCTGGTGAATATGGGCCACTTAACATCACCGGCAACGAGATAGCTGATAAGTTGGCGAGACTGGGCTCCGAAATGGAAGATCCTGACAGTTTGCAGGCGGTCAGGCCTCCAATGCGGTTCTACTTTGGAAGAATTAGGGAATGGGCTCTGAGCCGGACTAATCGTGTGTGGCGGAGCCGAACGGACTGGCGGGTATCGCTCGCTGTAGCCGGTGCTTAGTAGGTCAAATTCAGATGCGCTGCTGGGAAAGAGTAGGGCCTGCGTTAGGACCAGGATAGGTATAATCACAAGCCACTGTATGATAGGCAGAATGGCGGTGGGAAAGGGATCTGACTTATTGGATACATGTAGGTTGTGAGAGAAACCAGAGGAGTTGAAGACAGTTGAGCACTTTGTGTGCCACTGTCCCAGGGAACAGATCAGCAGGTTGAGGTGGCTGGGAGGCAGATTCCTGCGCGAATTAGGAGATGTCTCGGGCTGTGGGCTCGAGAATCTGATTTCTAATGGGAATGACCTGGCTGCGCGGCAGAAGACTGGGGACTGGGCACATGTAAGGCAGTTTTCTGTTTAGTAGGGTTGTTGTTGGATTGTGCAGTCCGCTTTTTTATCTGCCACTACTGCCTCTTTTCCTGTGCTTCCACTCTTTACTTCTGCTATTCTTTCATAATATAATTCTTTCACTAACTAAGCCGTCCCAATGTAGTCTCTGGGACCATATTAGTCTCTGGGAGGGTGTGAAGTTTACTTTCTAGCCTTACCTAACCTAAATTGCCAAAAATGCTTCATTTTCGATGTCTTCATATTCACATTCTCCAGCAGAATCATCCCAATCAAAATGAATAAATTTTTTCAATTTTTAACTTTGTCAAATCCCTTGCACTCATTTTTAGTGAACAAAATATTCTTATGTAAATTATGAACAAAATGGACCAATGTTGGCTGTAGGCAACCTTTAAAAAAAAATACTGAGGACAAAGCTACTACAAACAAAATATTCTTATGTAAATTATGAACAAAATGGACCAATGTTGGCTGTAGGCAACCTTTAAAAAAAAAATACTGAGGACAAAGCTACTACTTTTTTTGTGTTTGTTGTTTAATATCATTAACTAACCTGTTTTAAATAGCAAATTGCACTTTTTACACAAATATTTTTTTTAATATCAATTTCTTTAGTTTTTTTAAAATTTGAATAATTTACTAAGAACAGAAAACCGTTATAAGAAAAAATAAAATTTTCGATAGTTATAAGCGTTTGATTGCAATGTTGCCTATAGGCCACAATGGGGCTGAAAGGGTTAAATGAGACAGACTATTTTCCATTTTGAGAAAATATTTTCCGAAATTTTCTTGTGATTTTTTTAATAAAAAAACTCGAATATTTGTATATTCTGGATAATGTTTCAGACATTCCAAAATGTCTGACGCCATCGTCAAATATCCTTTTGGCAACGTGAACGATTTCAAAAATTAGATAGGAATAGAAATCAATACCCACACTTTAGAGAGAAATTCTCGCATCGATAAGATGTGAAACAAAATATTCCATCGTTTCTCGAAAAGTGAGAAAAAGTATGTCTGGAACTCATGTCGAAAACTATCAAAAAAAATTACGTCGTTACTTTATAAATTCCATAATATTCTACTCAAAGCCGATGTGACATTGCAGACGTTGAGAATGCCAGTCACACATATCGTTGACGGCGACCAAAATTTACAAAAATTTAAAATTTTTCTACGACGGCGGTGAAAATACAACCTTCAGCTAAACCAAATAATGTTAAGTGCGACTTTAATGTTTGTTGTTTGCAAAAGAGCTTTGAAAATATTCGTGTATCTTATAAAAATGTTAAAAGCAAAATAATTAAGCGATAAAAAGTGTGCCGAGAATAAAATATTATAATTTTTATTCTTTTTATTTTGCATTTTTAATTTTTTTTAGTGTTAAAATTTGTTCTCGTCCATTTTTTATTCTTGAGTTTATTTGACAGTTCAAAGCGGGAACTTTTCTCACCAAAATGTTACAGGCACACTTTTTCTGTAAATTGGCGAGTAATTTCCTTACGAGACAGCTAGTACTCGCCAAACAAAAAGTTACAGTAACAGTTTAGTGAGAAAAACAGATGTTTGTTTCCATATATGGCAGTTTTGTTTCATTTCACACATTTCAATCAAAAAGTTTCTCGACGCGAGAGTAACAGAACATATACTTATAAGGAGAAATATTTAAGTGAAGATCTCCATTATTAGTGGTGGGGTTACTATGCAATTGTGCTAATGTTTGTAACATACACTTTCCGATCAAGCCATGTTCGTCTGGCTGGCTGTCAATGGAAACCTTGTGGGCAAAGTGCAGGTTGCAATTTTCGAGATAGTTTTATGAAAATTGGTACATAACTTGGGTCTTATTGGCATAATGACCACGCAATTGGGAAAATCGATCCATAACTTCATATTGCCCCCTACAAGCTTCTTTCTGGAATAGGGTCTTTGTGAGCATAAAGTATCTTATTATGTTGGTATTTAGATAAAGTTTCGTCCAAACTTATTTTATTCCAAACAAAATCATCTTACCAAATTTAATTGGAATCGGTCCATATTGGACCATTGCTCCCGTACAAATACTACTCCCGAAAAAAACTTTTAATGCCATAACTTCCATATCAATATTGGTATTAATATACAAATTGGCAATATAACTTTTACCATAGCTACTGTATCATGACAAAATATTGTCCTGGTAAGTCCAAAATTAACAATAGGTCCCTTATGAAACACCTTAAATATCACATAGATGAAGATATCTGAATAATATTCGGCACAAAGAACTTTTTCATAAATATTAGCCTCATAAGATAAATTTACTTAGGCAGGTCCATGATTACTAATGGGTCCCAAGTAGGTTACACTCGCAAAACTCGTTTTTATATACTGTGTTGTAGGGTATCATATAGTCTGGCTTTAACGACTATACTTTCTTACTTTTTATTTGTGTTCGAAAAAAAACAGAACATTATTTAGCGTTCGGCTTACACACCCAGGAACGATATCTGTATTTTTGTGTTTGTGCATACGAATACAACCCTTAATACCGTTCGTAACTATTTTCAAGAAAGAGGGGAACATTATATAATGATCTGTTCTTCGTCAAAAAACAGAACAGTTGTAGTGATTAAGTAGACAAACATTATCAGCCAGGCCCACGATGTCACACGTTAACGTTTGCATAGAAAACTACATTTAAAACAAAAACAAATTTTAGAAATTGCTTTTGTTTTAAATGCAATTTTCTATGCGAACGTTAACATGTGACATCGTGGGCCTGGCTGTATATTTTAATGTTCTGTAATGTTTCTTCTTTTACATTGAATAAATAAATGAATTTGCTGGCTTTTTTTCGTATGTATATTTTGTTTTTGCAAACCAAAATTGTTTTTTTTTTTAGCCAAAAGGCGCTAAGCACAACAGACACGAACGAACATTATTGAGCTAAACCGAACACAATGAAGTTTGTGGCTTTTTAAAAACAACAGAACGGAAATAAATGTTCTAATCTTTTTGTTGAGGTGAATAAGACCAGTTTTATTTTTGTGTTCGAAAGATAACAGTTAGGGAAACGTTAGTTTTTTATGATTTACTACTCAAATACTATTAGCGTTTGTGTTTTCCACAAATCTACCGAACAAAACACTAAGTCTGAGTTCATACGGCTCATGTCTTATTGACAAGATTCTTCCTTTTTCTTTTTTGAACATGAATTGGCGTTCAAATGATTCATGACGACATGTGCTTTTTTGATATTTGAAACATTAACAAAATTAACCAACGAATGAAAAAGCAAAACGTAAAGACTGTACATACATCTGTGTACTCGTTTCTTTTCCCCACGTCCCTCTCGCGTTGCAATTGTAAAAATAGTTTAGCGTCCTTATTGTCGATTTGGTTTTGTTTGGCGAATAGTAAAAATCAGTGCGACAAAATACTATTTTTATTCTAATATTTTCATGAACTCTTCAGTATTAAATCAAATTGATGGCTCGTGTAGATGGTGTGTTAAGAAGTTTTAGTAAAGCTTCTTTTTTTATGTAAATATTATAAAACAAATAATAGTGCAAAATTTATTACTAATGTTAGTAATGATATACCACACACTTTGCTCTCACTTAATGCCATTGATTTTGGGACAGTATTGAAAACTGAATTAAGTTAGGTGGAAATGGCTGATGATGATATTGAATGTCTTCAAGAAAATTGTTTTTCATCTCAAAAGATGCTCTTCAAAAAATTAATAAATAGAATTCCTGGAAACAAAAAAGAGCCAATGTTAATATTTTGCTGTTTTGAGTTTCTTTTCTTATTCTCTTTAATTTTAATGCAACAGTCAATGTCTAATTTAGCGCAGAACAGCTTCATAAGGTTATTCTTAGCCAAAGTCACAATGATTTTATCACATTTTTGTATAAAAGTTAATCAAAGTATTTTTTGGAAAACAAAATTTTTAATTAATAAGAAGTGTCGCGACATGTCTTGCTTAATAACCAATTTGTATTCTTGATAAAAACTCTTTAACTTATTTTTGGGGGATAATCTAGTTTCTATGCGCATTTTATTGGTTGTTTAGGCCAGATAATAAGGAAACATTCTCTCAAAAAAATTTAGGAAAGCCAATTTTATTAGCATATAAAACTGCAGAGTGAATGAGAAATTGCAAACACTCAAAAAGTCGTATTTAAACAAAATACCAACAATAAACAGTGTGTTTACCTTTTCTTATATTCCCCACTACAATTCGTTTGAATTCTTCCAACACTAATTTTATTTATTTTTAAGTTTCCTAAGCTAATCCCACCAAGCTCTATGCTTGTCAGCAGGAAAGAAACTAGAGTCTCCGGTGGGAATCGAACCCGCAACCCCGGCGCTGATAGACTAGCTCACTACCAGCTAGCCTACTAGTGCACTCAACTGTTGGTTAAGAAAATACAAAATAAAAACAAATTGCTTTATTCTTTTCGCGAGAAAATCAAAATAAAGCAACTTGGCAGTTCAGTTTTCTTATGCCGTGCACTGCAATTAATTATCAAAGTAAATTTTGGGAATACAAAATTTGTAATTAATATTTTAATGTGTATTCTTAATGAATACACTGACATTTTTTGTCGGAAGATAAGCTAGTTTCTATGCGCATTTCACTGGTTGCTTAGGCCAGATCATCAGGAAACATTCTCCCAACAAATTTTAGGAAAGCCAAAGATATCAGCCAATAAAAAAGATTGAATGAGAATTGCAACCACTGAAAAAGTCTTATTTGCAACGATATTAATGTGTGATTTAAAGAACACGAACGCAAAACTCCTCCGTTTAACTTACATTTGAAACAAAAACAAAATTTCCAAATTTGTTTTGGTTTTAAATGTAAGTTGAACGGAAGAGTTTTGCGCTCGTGTGATATAAACCTTATATAAAGCTTAAACAAGAAACCAACAATAAACACTGAGCTTATCTTTTCTTACATTCCCCACTAAAATTGGTTGGAATTCTCACAAAATTAATTGTAGTTGTAAGTGGCATGAAAAATTATCAATAAATGTTAATTAATTTGATGTTGTAAAATTCCTTTCTTCATAAAAATAATTAAATGAAAATTAAAAATATCCAAATTTGGATTAAAAATCATAACCAGTTCAACAAAAATAACCACAATACTAATTATTGTTAGAAAAAAATAAGTGTAAAATTTTACAAGAAATTCCTGAAACTTCTTGTCTATTAATGCCTGTAATTTCTACAAATATATATCTAGATGTGTATAGATATCTATGGTGTAACGTACTTTTCATAATTTTAAAACGTATTTCTTATTTACGGATTAAAATGTTGTGTATTGATTTACGATAGTTAATACAGGTAGGCAAAACTAAAGAGGATTTTTTTTTCATTATTTATTTATTGAATCTTCATATATTAAATATGAACTAACAATAACAAATCAAATCTTAACCTAATTTGGGTTCTGTTCACTTTTATAGGTGTTTATCGCTCATCTAATTCGATAAATGCTGCAGTGTCTCTTCTTCTTAAGCGAATGTGGCCGCTATCATTTAAAATATTTCGTGCTAGTGGATTCGGGTGCAATTCGAGCCTTTTTAAGTATTTTACTGCATATTTCGTAATCATAGTTTTAACTGATGGAACATTGGGATCCTTGTGATTATTTGAGTTTTTAACATACCAAGGGGCAGCTGTGATTATTCGAAGTAGTTTATTTTGGCGCCTTTGAATTTTTTCGATATTAGAGGCCGAGGCAGTGCCCCATAACTGAATACCATAGCACCAGATTGGCTTTAAGATGGAGTTGTAAAGAAGAAGTTTGCAGTCGAGACTAAGGACAGAGTTTCTTCCAATAAGCCAATGAATTTGGATGGCTTTTAGTTTCATTTGAGTTAATTTTGCCTCTGTATGACTTTTCCACGTTAAACGGCGATCTAGATGAATACCGAGGTATTTTACATGCGAATTTTGAGGTATTATTTGATTATTGATTTTACTAGGGGGGGCATGATTCCCGACGCAAGGTGAATGTTATATGTACGCATTTTTGCTCATTGACCTTTATCCTCCATTGCTTTAACCATAGTTCGAGTTGAAATATATGATCCTGTAGGTATCGAGATGCTTCTTGACTGTTTTCGTGCACGCTTAGAAAAGCTGTATCATCAGAAAATGTTGAAGTTTGGGTGTAGTTGTTTGTTGGCATATCCGATGTATACATTAAGTATAAAAGTGGGCCCAGAATGCTTCCCTGAGGGACTCCAGCGTCAATTTGCTGAGGAGAGCTTAAATAATCACCTTCTTTAATAATAAACTTTCGACCGACTAAGTAGCTTTCTAACAGCTTGTTTGTGTTTACTGGTAAGTTGAGCTTCAATTTATGTAATAAGCCTTCATGCCAGACTTTATCAAAAGCTTGAGAAACATCGATAAAGAGAGCGGAACATTATTTTCTTTCTTCAAAGGCTTTTCTTATTGCGTTTACTATACGATGGGTTTTGCTCAATTGTGCTGCGTTCTCTTCTAAAGCCGAATTGGTGGTTAGGAATACATCTATTTTCATTTAAAATTGGGGTTAGTTTTGACGCTAAAAGCTTTTCCAACAGCTTTGATATATTAGAAAGTAAGCTTATAGGCCTATATGACTCAACTTTTGTGTGATCCTTTCCAGGTTTAGATATCATGGTGACTTAGGAAACTTTCCACTTTTATTGAAAATTACCAAAATAGTTTTACCGGACATAAATATAACTTTTAGGTACGAGCAAGTAGAAACTAAAGCTATTTTCACATAGCTTTCCCACTATCCAGGAGGAAATTAAAAAATATTTAATAAGTTACATCGATAAACTAATGGCCCACCTTAACTACCTCGCTCGGGGTCTGCTTCAGTTCGAAGGTCACCAGAGGCTAAAAAGAACCGATACTTTGAGCCTAACTAGAAGACATTTTTAAAATTTGAATACAGCAGTTAGTGGTTACACTGGTAACAACTAATAAACAACAAGTAGAATTAAGATTTGAATACATATTGTAAATTTCGATAAGAAAGATTCAATAATAAAAATAAATTTAAAAAACATTATGTGTCTGAACCCCTCCAAACAACATTATGTGTTATTTCTCCGTGTACAGTGCATATGGCATTTTTGATTTCAAACGAGATCTATTTTCAAGTGACAAAGCATCTGACATCAGCTGTCTTTATTAACAAAATTTTTTGTGGCGGCAAAAATTAATTAAAATTTTAATAAATATAAATTATAATAATAAATAAATAATACAAAAGATAAAAAATACACAAATTCGTTGTTAAAAGTGTATATTTTTAAATTTTGATAGGTTATGTGAAATGTACGTTGCGTAGCAAGATGTTAACATGTAAATTATAAACCTTATGTAAAACTCAAATTTTTGACATACACATGAACTCACATGTGGGTAGAAAAGTGACATTTCACATGACAAATACACATATGGGGGATTCACAAGGTTGTCATAAACCTTATGTAAAACTCAAATTTTTGACATACACATGAATTCACATATGTGGTATTCACAAGGTTGTCATAAAGTTGTAAAGTCATATGTCGTATAATAATAAAAAAAAAAAATATGACTGCCGTGGGCAACCGTTTATAATTTACCTTTTTACTGTATAGTTATGAAGAATCAATGAACACAGCATTACAATTTTTATTTTGTTTGAATCACAACAATATTTTTTTTAAACAATTATAAAATATTATTTAGGACATTATGACGATATGACTTGATAGCACACTTTGTGAATCCCCCAATAATGTAAACATAGCTTAAGTGCATAAGTCAAGAGAATTTTTTTTCTGGGTATCTTCCAAGCATATTTTCCGAATAGTTAGGTTAGTCTGTAACGTAGTTTTGAAAGTCTTATGCTAGAAACACAACTGGGACGAACGACGAATTATTCGCAACGAATATTCGTCACCAGAAATAAAACACATTGTTGTAATTGAAAGTACACACAATCATTGCGTAGACCGAAATTCGTCGTGCGTAACGAACTCTGCGATAGGTTTATTTCTATTTCTTACGCAGACGAACGACGAATAAATTAGGAAAGGGACAGCGCAGCATGATAGCAAAGTTCAAGATTTATTAAAAATCGTGAAATATTATGAATTACAGGGACAATTCGCTTCTATTGCGAACTTGGCTAAAATTCGCGAAAAAATTGCGAAATTTTAAACAAACACTTAAATTTATTAGAAATCGCTAAATGAGTGAAAAAACGAAAGAAAATGTCGGAAAATAACAGAAAAAAAAAAAAAAATATGCAAAAATTGCTAAAATTCGCAAAAAAAATTTTATATATCAAAAAAGCCATAAAATTGATAAAAAGTTCCTAAAACTATAAGGAATGGCAAAAATTCGGTAAAAATTGCTAAATAAGCGGAAATTCACAAAAATTTGCTAACAGCGGCATGACACCAAAGTCTTCTATTTATTATAAATCGTAAAAGCTGTAAAGAATCACAAAGACAAATTGCTTCTTTTTCGAATTTGGCTAAAATTCGCGAAAAATTGCAAACTTTTAAATAAACACTAAAATTTATTTGAAATCGCAAAATGGGTGAAAAAAACAAAATGTCGGAAAATGGCAAAAAAAAATTTGCAAAAATGGCGAAAAATCGCGAAAATTTTTAATATTTCAAACCAGCCATAAAATTGATTAAAAGTCCCTAAAACTATAAGGAATGGCTAAAATTCGGTAAAAATTGCTAAATTAGCGGAAAGTCGCAAAAATTTGCTAACAGCGGCATGATACTAAAGTCTACTATTTATTATAAATCGTGAAAGCTGTAAAGAATTAAAAAACTTACAGGAACAAATCGCGAACATGGCTGAAATTCGCGAAAAATTGCAAAATTTTAAACAAACCCAAAAACTAATTTGAGATCGCAAAATCGAAATGCAGAAAACCTTAAATGCTGAAGAAATTAATTTCGAGTGGATACGGATTTTAGGAAAAAAAATTTTAGGTTCACGCACTTATTGTGTCTCATTTGACGAATTTACGCAACGAACTCTTGCCGACGAATTCGTCGTACTATGCGAAGTTCGTCGTTCGTCCCAGTTGTGTTTCTAGCATTAGGGTATTATTTGTGTAAATCCATTGCGTTGAGAAAGTTTTCATAAACAATTTTTTATATAATTTTTAAAATTTATATTCTAATATTTTAAAAATGATGTGACGTGTTTAAAAAAAAGAGGTTAATTTGTTATAATTTTTGTAACTAAACCCCACTGTACCATGTAATGTGCATTACAGAATATGTCAAATTCACTTCCCAAATCGACTAAATTGCTGTCAGATTTTAAAATTGTACTAAAATTTACTTTTTGCATTTCTATTTAAATCTATTAAAAGATACTTCATTGAACACATTGTAGACACTTTAAACATTATTGAACATGAAGTTTTCTTTTTTATTTTTGTCATAAACATAAATTGTCAATAACATCAACGTTCAATAAAAATTGTATATGCCTTCAAATACAATTAAAGTAATTGCAGCTGTCATTTCTGAATTTAGTAAATTCCTGTCCGTTTTTTAACTTGCCAATAAAAAACGAGCTTTAAATTATGCAACAATCCAGCAAAACAAGATTTAATTTATTAAAAATTATTACCCAGAATCTTTTGATAGATCATTAATAATGTTGTTAGAACTGCATAAACACAGTTTCATACGCAGAAAATAAGTGACATAAATATTTGAAATATTTCCAATTTATTACTGCAATACTACTGCAGTATTATGTAGCTTCTGCCATCCTGCTACTGCCGTTAATGTGAACAAAAAAAAAAATATTTAAAATAATTTTTTGTTTTCAAATTGTTTATTTTTTTCTTATTCTCACAAAAAATTTAACAACCACGTTTAAATAAAAACAACAATATTACAATTTTTTTTTTATCATTTTTCCTCATGCCTCATGAATGCAAGAGATTATTTTAATTTTAATTTTCAATTGTTTATACATATATTTTAAAAATACAGTCAATAGTCATATAAATTAACACTTAAAAATATATTTCGAATAAATCACAAAATTTCGATGTTTAAAAAATATTTTGGTTCTTGTTTTACCACAAATTTACAGAATAGATGAGGTAAATGTTCTAAACGGTATTTCCAAGCCCGCTAGAACCTGAAAATGTAAAAAATTTATTCGAAAGACCAATTACATGTCATTATCGTTATATGCTTCACCGAAGGAAAAATGGTATACATAAACGGAATGACAAATTTGTAACTTGCTCAATATTGATCTTAGACATTATAAAGTATGCGCCTTATGAAACACCTACAATATCACATATATGAAGATATCTGAATCATATTTATTATTATTATTTATTTATTTGCAAAATAAACAGTTCAACAAGACTAAATCTTATTTAATAGTACTGGGGAGATAAAGGCACATTAGATTATAACATTAACAAAGGTTTATCTTAAAACTAAAAACAATTTAAAAACAAATTAATTAGTTATGAGTTACAGATTTTTATACAAAAGAAAAGTAACAATTATAACAATAAAAATTTTTTTGTTATGTATGTGATTTTTCGTTAACCCAAGAGGGTAAATATTTCGCATATAAAGTGCTTTGCATTGCTTATTATCTGTATATTCATTCCAGACGGATGACATTAACGAGAAAGTGTCTCTGAGATATTTGCTTACGGTATCTTATGGAGTTTATTCTATTGCCCCGATTCGATCTTGAAAATGTCATTCTTTTGTAGAGATAAGTAGGTTGTCTATTAAATATAAGTTTATGTAAAAATATGAGTGTTCGGCATTTCAATAGATTTTCAAAAGATATATTATAGATTTGGTTTGAAAACTGTGTTATAAAACTATATCTTGTACATCCATATATATATATCTGGCAATGTTGTTGTAGGTCACTTTGAGCTTATTCTTGCTTATTGAATCACAACTGGAAAATAATTCACATCCATACATTAAAGTGGATAGTAGATATGTCTTAGCGAGTAGCATGACAAGATTTCTTAACATAACATAAGTTTTTCCACATATGGCATTTACATGATTTGACCAGGTGAGATCGTTGTTAAAAATAACGCCAAGGTTTTTTGGCACTTTTCACGATTTCAATAGTAGAATGTCAAATTTGGATTGGCGGCAAGCTAGACGGTAAAAATTTTGTTTTGCTTATAAGCATTGCCTTCGATTTTTTCGCATTGAGGCAAAGGCCATTCACTGACGGCCATCTTAATACGTTATCAAGATCGTGATTTAATTTGCTGATACAATCATTAATACCTGATGGGGAACAGCTGATGTAAAGCTGAACGTCATCTGCATACATCTGTATACCAGAGTAGTTGAGTCTGGACGGCAAGTCACCTCTTGTCATTAAGCAGCTGTTTGATTTATTAGAACCAAAAGAAACGAATTGACTTCTATCATAAAGATATGAAGCAAGTAAATTTACAGTTGTGTTTGAAAAATTGCACATGTATTTTAGTTTTTGGCAAAGTATTGTGTGTTCGACGGTATCAAACGCCTTTGAATGGTCAAGCAAAACCAAAAAAGATATCATATTGTTATCAATTTTTTACCGTATTTGCTCTGAAACATCGATGAGAGTAGAAATACAGCTGTGCCTAGGTCAGTGATGTTAACTTTTATTTTTTTTTATTACCGTACGGCCCTCTAAAAATTACCGTTTTTGAGAAAAAATTACCGTACGCAAAGATTTTTAATCAAAACTTTAATTTATTTGAATTATTTGTTTATTCAACTTAAAATATTTTTATTTAATACGCTAAAAAAATCTGTAAAATCAATTTATCCGTACTTAAACCAAGGCAAAGCGATGTCAATAGCACGGTAAGTACGGATTTTCCTTAATCAAGTACAGAATGCTTTTTTAAAATAAGGCATTCAAGTGCCAAACACTTAACATTAGTCACATTTAATCCCTGATCCGCCCTTAAAATAATCCGTGGGGTCATAATGACCCAACCTGCATGACGCCGGGTCAAATTCATAACATTGCTATTATTTTAAGTTTAAACCTTATGTGAGTGACAGGGTACCCGGGTAACTTTAATTGCATTTTTTGTTTGTTTAAAGTTTCTTAACGGAGTGGAACCTCTTGAGAACTCTTATTATTGTGTTTTTAATATACTTTAATAAACATTAGCTTAGTTTCTTAATTTGAGAGGGTCCTGTGGGTCAATTTTTATTTTGCACCCTTAACGAGGTGACAGGATACCCGGGTACCTAAACGAAAATATTTAAATAACATTTATTTTTTAGTATTGTTTAATTTATTGTGATAAAAATTAGCTTAAAAGCATGTTGAATTGAATAAACTGGAATATTTTCACATTAATGAAAGTTTAAAGTTTAAAAATAAAAAGACAGTGTTAGTTATTTTCTATATTTCGGTTATATTGTTTATTCAAACAAAAGAATGAAGAAAGCACAAAAAAAAATTGAATTTATATACACTTCACTATAGAACAAATTAGAAAAACAAACAAAAAAGTAGTGTACTGAGATCCTTGGAAGAAGGATTTACACAGAGGACGGTGAATTGAATGTTCGTTACTACTTGCGCACGCCATCCGAGTTTTTATATTTTCTTTTTGCACATAGAGCAACTGCCGACAACTCTGAAATTACTATTACTTTCACGCAAAATTACTCACTGGATAATAAACTTTTGAATATGTCCTTAGTCGTTCCTATATTTAAGCCAGGAGCAGGACCTCTGCGTTGTCGTAATTTCTGTTGATGTATTGGTATTCCGGATAGGGATAAGGACGCCAATGCGAACCATCCTTGTCATGGACTTCAGTTGTTTCTTCACTCTCGCCAGAATCATATCAATCCTCGTTGTTCTTTATTTATCTCATATGTTCTGCATCGGATGCTTCTGATATTATATCGCAAATGTTCAGAATATGTTCGTTTTATATCTCATTTGTATCAGTGGAATCTAAGAGTGCTTGTTTAGAACAAGAAGCCAATGTGTTACACTTTACCTTCTTCTTGCGCTCACCGAACTTATTCATGTATGAACTTAGTGATGTATGAAAGCAGTGGCAAGTAGATGAATTTGTCGATCAATCACAAAGCCAAAGGGAAATCTCCCGATTCGTGTTTATATTAGACATTGCAAAAACTTATGTTTTACATTTTGTTAAATGCATTTTCTTATATAAATTGTAATATAATGTAAAATTTTCGTATTTATTGTATGTGGTACCCGGGTACCCTGTCACTCTGTTAAAGGTGTTTTTTTTGTCACTCACATAAGGGTTAAAAATTGTTGACATTTAAACAAACAAAAAGTTTATTTAAAAATTAATAATATACAATTAATTTAATTTTTCTTATTTTGTACTTTTCGGTGTTACGAAAACATTTTCAGAAACATAATGTTCTAAATTTTTTGATATAACATCTATCTATTTAAATTGAATATCACCTCTTTAAAATTAAAAAAACCTACAAGTGTAAGTATATTTATACAAAAAATTCAAATTTCTTTAAATAACCGTATTTTAAATAAAATTACCTTGCTTCCTTTTGCGGCCCAAATTACCCTAAAAAAAGGGTAATTAACGTACGGTTAACATCACTGGTCTAGGTCTAAAACCAGATTGTCTCTCAGAGAGCAGAGAATTTTCATACAAAAAGCGAGTCATCTGCGTATGTATCAACCTTTCAAATACTTTTGACAAATAGCGCAAAATCGCAATTGGCCGGTAATTTTTATCAGGTTTTGGAACAGGTATAATCTTTGCTTGTTTCCACATTGATGGGACAGTAGATGTTGTAATTATTGTGTTAATCAAATGTGTTATATGTTGTAGTATATATGTAACTATCAATTTAATAAATTTCGGATGAACCTCATCATTTCCCAAATAGTCAGATTTAATACTAATCATGGATTTACGAACATCGTCCTGGGTAACATGTATGAAATCAAAACATAATGAAAGTTGTTGATTAGTATTGTAAGCGTTGTTAAAGGCATTTGTAGAGTTGTAATATCTGAGATTTGCTTCTGGCATTGGTATATTGGCAAATTCTTAGTTCATTTGATTAACATCAATTGCGTTTTCGGTTTTCATGCAATTGTTAACGATACCCATCGTAAGAATTTCCCTCCATTTCTTTTTTGAGCAAACAGCTGATTGGAACTTTCCCTCGTAAAATTTTGATATTTCAGTTCTAATTTTTAAATTAACGTTTCTTCTGCATATCTTGAAAAATTATGGAGTTCCGGGGTTTTAAATATTTTCCATCGTGCGTACGCATCATTTCTTTCATTGATTAAGGCTTTAATTTCGTTTGAAAACCAGGGTTTCTCATTTCTTATTTTTTTACTTTAACTGACACATACTTTTCATATAAATATTGTATATTGCAATGCAAAAAAGTTACATGTTCATCTACAGTAGGCATTAAGAATGTTTGGTTCCATGGTATTGTTGTTAGTTCCGTTTCCAGGGATTGGAGATGTATGTTTTTAAAATCTTGAAATGTTATTGCTTGTTCTTGCGATATTACCTCAAAATTATCTATATATGTATATAAAAATGAAAAATGTTTGTATGTTTGTTTGTGTGTTTGTTTGTTTGTTGGCTTATAGACTCCTAAACTACTGAACCGATTTTCCTGACGAATTTTTACAGATACATCACGTGAGCCCTAAAAATAAAATAGGCTACTTATTTTTTCGATAGGGGCAGGGGAATTGGTATCCCCCATAGGATGCTAATATTAATTATCGCATATATTAAGATCCGCTGCACGCATTATGCAGAACTTTTGGTAGTAAGATCTTCTGAGCCCCAAAATTAAAATAAAGTAGCAGCGGGGGAAGTGGAATCCCCCATAGGACGCCAATGTTTAACATCGCATATCTAAAGAACTGTAATAGTGAGAATGTTCAAACTTTCTAGAAGTCAGTCTTATGGTATACAACACTTTTGAAAATAACAATAAAGCGGGTAGGCGCAGGGGGGGAAATACCTCCCATAGGATGCATATATTAAATATCGCTCAACTGAAGAATTATTAAAGGGAGAGTCTTCAAAAGTGGTTAAAGCTATTATTATAGTAAACTATAAATTTCAATATAAAAATGGGCGGGAGAGACAGGGGAGGAGCAGTACCCCTCATAGATAGAAATATTAATAAGAGCCACTGCACGCATTTTGTTGAAATTTTGGTAGTAGGATCTTCTGAGTCCCAAAATTGAAATAAAGTAGCAGTGGGGGAAGTGGTTTTCCCCATAGGACGCCAATGTTTAATATAGCATATCTAAAGAACTGTTATAGTGAGAATGTTCAAACTTTGTGGAAGTCACTTTTATGGTATACTACACTTTTGAAAATAAAAACAAAGCGGGTAGGCGCATGGGGGAAACACCTCCCATAGGATGCATATATTAAATATCGCTCAACTGAAGAACTATTAAAGGGAAAGTCTTCAAACGTGGTTAGAGCTACTATTAGGGTAAATTATAAATTTCAATATAAAAATAGGCGGGGTAGACAGGGGAGGAGCAGTACGCCTAATAGATAAAAATTATAATAATAACCGCTGCACGCATTTTGTTGAACTTTTGGTAGTAGGATCTTCTGAGCCCCAAAATTTAAATAAAATAACAGCGGGGGAAGTGGTACCCACCATAGGATGCCAATGTTTAATATCGCATATCTAAAGAACTGTTATAGTGGGAACCTTCAAACTTTGTGGAAGTCCCTGTTAGGGTATACTACACTTTTGAAAATAAAAATAAAACTGGTAGAAGCAGGGGGAAAACATCCCGTAGGATGCATATATTAAATATCGCTTAACTGAAGAACTATTAAAAGGAGAGTCTTCAAACGTGGTTAAAGTTACTATTATGGTAAACTATAAGTTTCGATATAAAAATGGGCGGGGTAGACAGAGGAGGAGCAGTACCCCTCATATATAAAAGTATTAATAAGAGCCGCTGCACTCATTTCGTTGAACTTTTGGTAGTAGGATCTTCTGAGCGCCAAAATTGAAATAATATAGCAGCGGGGGGAAGTGGTACCACCCAAGGAACGACGATGTTTTATATCGTTTATCTTAAGAACTGTTATAGTAAGAATGTTCAAAATTTGTAGAAGTCACTCTTATGGTAAACTACACTTTCGAAAATTAAAATAAAGCGGGTAGGCGCAGGGCGGAAAATACCTCTCATAGGATATTAAATATATCTCTACTGAAGAACTATTAAAGTGAGAGTCAGAGGTGGTTAAAGCAGTGTAGCAAAGCGCACCGGGTAAAGCTAGTAAGACATAAAAATTAGATCATGTTTTCAAAAAACAGAGGCAGAAAGTTGGTCAAATAGGAGCATTCGATTAAGATTATCTACAAAACAAAGATTATCTACAAAAGGTCAAGGTTCGAAAATAAACAGAACATTATTAAGCGGTCGGCTCACACACCCAGGAACTATGTCTATTTTTTTAGTGTTTGTGTAGACGAACACAACCCTTAATACCATACGTAACTATTTTCAAAAAAGAGAGTTCTGTTCTTCGTTAAAAACAGAATCATTTAAGTGATACTGTATACAAACATTATGTTTTAATGTTTTTTAATGTTTCTTTTTTACATTGGTAAATTTCTGAACAAACAAACAATTGTAGCAACGACCGCGCCACGAACAGCTTGTGTGTATTTTGTGTATATGTTTTGTTTGTTTTAAATTATTCGAACACTGTTTAAATTACATTGAAAGCAGCAACAAAGTCAATAATAGATATTTCATGATTTTGTTGTTGATTCATATGGCATTTGCTGCATATCTTGTGGCGTTGACAATTTCAAAACGCAATATGAATTTCTGTAGAAAACAACAACAAAATTATAATATATTTTTGACTTTATTTTTGCTTTCAATGTAATTTTTTTTATACAAAATTCGGACCTTAAAGTCTTCATTAACGTTCATCTTTTTTTTTAATCATAACCGCAAATTGTTCAAATCGTACTGCATTCCATTCTGTACACTTCTGCCAACACACTAATAAAATATTTTTTTGCCATTAGAAGTATTGGACAATGTAAAATTTTTTTAAATATGTTTTTAAGTGTTAATAAATATGACTATGACTTTATATTTTTATTGTGGCAAAATGTTTTATAAATGAGTTTTTAATTTTTTCCACACAATTTTCCAGGAAAATTAAGAACCAAAAAAATAAAAAATAAATAAATGAAACAAATTAACTGAATATGCAACAATGTCAGTAACACATTCCATTTAGCAATAATAATTACAATGACAACACGAAAACATTCTCCAGCATTTGTCTGACATTTGGTTGGGGATTTAACACGTATTTAAATTTAATTTTTTAAAGCTAAAAAAGTAAACAAAATAAATACTAGAGGTGTGGAAAGTTATTTAATACTCGTAACAAAAACAAAGTCTATCTATTTTTATATCTTTTTTCCAACAGTACAATTTTTATACAATTCATTCACTTAAGGTTTTGCTGTTAAGCTTCTTGAAATCAATACAGGAAATTTTTTCTCAATACTTTTATAAAAACAGTATTCTCTGTGATACCGTATGTATCAATAACTGTAAAACAATCATGTTCCTTGTCGGTGAAGGGCACTTGCTGCATCATGGTGTCGAAAGTAATCGGCAACAACACTCTAATACAAAGCACAATAAGGGGATTTAGCAAAAATAGTGTGAAGGGTATCTGCAATTTCCAAACGAATTGTTCGATTGGATTTGAGTTTAACACATCAAAATTAAAAAGTTCAATTATTTTAAATTTCCTGGTTTCGTTCTTTTTGTATATACATACATAGACACGCAAAGAAAAAACTTTTTGAAATATGGTCACCTCTAACAAAACTATTTTTAACAAAATTTTTTGAACATACTACGTTTAATTGAACCATTTAAAGGCTTAATGAGTACTTCTCCAAGAAACCATAACCATATAATGGTTGCCTCTAAACATGTTATGGTTTAATATGACAATAATTTGTTTACAGCTTTAATACTGTGCTCGAATTTGACACTTTTTTTCTGACAAGTGGGGCACCCGGTGGCTAATACTTGTTTTTTTTATTATGTAATATACTTACATACATACATATTATCCCTGCAAATAATAGGACCAGTCCAAACACGCGTGTAAAGAGTAGCCCACAAGGGACCAGGACTAGTCCAAAAATAACCCAAGCGTATGGAAAAAACATGGTCTATTTAACATTACGATGTCTTCGGAGAGGACCATATAACCCACCTTTGGACTACTAAGGAGTAGCTTTAAAACTTCTCTATGGTATACTTAAAAGGATTAGTTTTGAAGTCGTTTAAAAACGAAAGCACGTCGTTAAATCGTACATCGGACCAGTCCATGGAGTAGTCCATTTTATCAAAATGAATCAGGTGGTCCAATTTTATTTGCAGGGGATGCTATGGATTTTATTGAACCCATATACATTAGAGCGACTCAAGTTGTATGGAAACAAAATTCGTGCTCGATGTACCCTCCTAAAAATGAACCTTGGACTTTTTTAAGATGACATTTTAAATATTTCGGCTCCAGCTTTGACCTCTCGTGAGCTGGATCAGTTTGAAAAAGGGTTTTTTTTTTACATGTTTTGTTAATTTGAGAATCTGTGTCCTTAGCAACATATGCAAATTGGGTATCTTAAGAAACGCTTTTTTAAGCCGCGTCTAACTGTATCTAGAATTTATCCAAGGACGATCATCCATGTTTTTTCTTTTAAGGATTTTCTGTAAAAAAAACGGTTTTTTAATTTTTTGTTCGGGGTTGTTTGTAATAAAAGTGCCAAATTAACATATTTTAATCTTTAGTCGATTTTATTAAATATTTGTCTCAGCTTTTTTTGAAATTCGTGCTAGTTCGCGTTTTGACAAAAATGCAATGGGGTGGTAACCCTTCGTTTTAAATAGGGAAATATGGGTATCAAATTTTATCTTTTGGCAAGTATATCATCTTTGTATGTAAATAATTTAGATTTGTGCAAATTATATGCATTTTACACGGTGCTCTGGAATATGTATAAATGCAATTTTGTAGTAACTCTAATATGATAGCGGATTTAGTTTCTAGACCATGTATGGATGAAAATAGGACTAAAGAAAGAAAAAAAAGAAATGATCCACGACTTGATTTTTTTTTTAATTTGCAAAAAAAAATATCCCGCCAAAAAGTCGTGGATCATTTCTTTTTTCTTTCTGTAGTCCTATTTTCATCGATGCATGGTCTAGAAACTAAATCCGCTATCAAAGGGGTATTAAAGAACAGGTTTCGCTGCTTATTGGGAGCAAGGCAATTGCATTATTTGCCAAAAACGGCTAGTAAAATAACAAATGTTTGTGCAGCTTTGCACAATATTTGTATAGCCTATAAAATGGAAATGCCTGAAACTGAAGACTGGAATATTGAGGGAAATGAGGACTTGACAGCTTCAAATATAGAGAAAAACTTATGCAAGCAATGAATCTTTAATCCGTCAGTTGAACCAAAATATGTTATCATAAAATAGTATTTGAAAAACATTATTTAGTTATTTAATTTTATTAAAATATTTTAAATAAAATTAAAAAATTCATAAATAAGAAACTACATGCTAAGTATAAATAACTAAAACTTAAATCACACTTCATGTTTCAATTTGTACATAAGGCAGACGGACAAAAAAAAAAATAAATTTTATTTAACAAAATCGTTGTTTAAGTTTTGAAACGATGTTTATGTTCTTCCAATTCAATTTTACGTCTTTTAATTTCGATTTCATCTACTCTTAATTGCAGCAATAGCTTTTTATTTTCGTTCTTTTTCTTTAGTTCCTTTTTGTAGAGTTCAAATTTTTCTTTTTTTATTTGAATTTAATTTTTATATAGCTTTAATGATTCTTCCTGTGTAGTTAGCTGTTTTCTACCATATCTTTCTATTTGCTTCAAAGAGTCTTTTACTTCCTTGTACAACTCGGTTTGGACTTTAAGCTGTTGTTCAATCAACTCATTTTTTACTAAGCTATCTTTTTTTAAATTTTTGTTCACGACTTTACATTTTGGTGTGCTTGCGACAATTTCTTCACTTTCCAAATTGCAGCCAACATAAACTGGTTCTTCACAGGAATCGTTGGTGATACCTATTTCCTGTCCATCAGGATTTATTAGACTATTTAATTGTAATGAAGCAGATGCAGCTTCTTCTACTGCAGACAAAGTAAACTGCTTGTTTGAGCCGCCCCCCGTGGCACGACTCTCAGTTTTGTTGTGCAAATTTTTTTTTTTTAAATTGCATTTATAATCAGCCCAAACCTTCATCCACTCAGGACCAGTTCGAAAAGGCGGTCCTAATGAGTTGAGTTTGTTTGAAATTTCCTTCCATTTCTCTTTCGTGTTCAATTTATGTATGCCGGTTTGGTAGGATTGTGCCAGTTCTGGTTTTTGCTCTAGCAACTCAACCATCTTCTCAAACTGTTTAGCCGTTGTAATTTTTATTCTGAAATCATATTCATAGTATTACAAATGTATTAAAAAAATGTGAATTTTTACAAAATACTAACGTTTTTGTTGATTTCATTTTCAAAATTTAATAATTTTTCCTTGTCGTATGAAAAAAAACGATCGACTATTATTTTAACTTTTGACAGTCGAATTCGACACTCGCGGTAAAAAACTTGTAATAGAATTTTAAGCAGGGTTGAATTTTATTATTATTCGAGAAACGTAGTACCAAAATGTATAATCGAGTATTTTTCATATCGAATACGAGAACCGTAATAAGGCTGAAAATCTTTTGGGCTTATTACTGGGTTAAACGTATTTATACCCCGTTCCACTCTGGCGCCCTATGATCAGTGGGTGCTAGAGGAATATAAAAAAATACCCTGTTCCACTATCAACTCAAAAAAGCTAGATAAAAAACCATCGTCTAAATTTCTTATTACGTATTAACTCAATGTTTTTTTTAATTGCCAAAGGTGTATAGCATGGTACAAGTGAATTTTAATATACATATGTTCGTACATTTTCGGTTTTTTTAATAATAAAATTAGTAAAAAATATTTTTACTTAATTAAGTACAATTTAGAAAATGTCATTTATCATCCCTGAACTGGATCTAAATTCATGCTTTTTCGACTCTCTCCTTTAATGTTTATTTCTGTTAAGTACTCTTATTTATTTAGCCGCATGTGGACGATAAATCGTTTACACAATTTTATTGTTTCTTTGCCATCTTCCCTCTAGCCAACGGATAAACATTTTATTGTTTATTACCACTGACAAAAATACAGGTAATAAAAGGATTTTTTATCTCCACAGTTTTAGTTTGTCCGGTAAAAGAAAGGAAAAAAAAGATACACAAATGCACAACTACAATGCAGTTGCATATTCTGGCATTGATATAAATTTCAATTGACATGTTAAAGAAACAAAAATAATAAAAACATCAACAAACATTTCAACTGCTACTTTGTCAAGGCCTCAAGGAAATTAAAAGAGGTAAATGAAAAACAAAAAGAAAAAAAAATTTCATCTTTAAGAAAAAAAAAAAAAAAACAGTTAATCTCCAGTACAGATAATCGATACATACACCTTTCTTTTGTAGTTTTGTCTTTTCTACTGCTTGCGCAATTTAAAAATGATATAAAGTATTTGAAAAAGAAGAAAGAAAATATAGGAAATATGTATGTGGAGTATAAAGTAAGAGAATGCTTAACTGTGTAAAGAGACAAAGTTTCATTATGGTATTTAAAAGAAAGATTTGAAATTCAAATGCATGAACACTATAATCGAACAAGTAGAGACAAATATAGACCACACTCCCTAGTTGGAAAGCAATAGCATAATTCTTCTGCCCTAATATGCCCTGCCTAAAATTTTTATTTTCTCTAATTGAACTCACCGAAAAAAAACAATATTTTTGCAAAAACTAAAAAAAAAAAACATTACGAAATAATAATTTTGGCAATAAAATAAAATAAATTTAAATCTAAATAGTATATGGGTAATTCTATGTCAAATCGACCAAGAGTGGCCCCCGACCCCTTTCGATTTTAATGAAATTTGTTGAGAAGTTTCCTTTTATCCTTTAAGGAACATATCGCACCTGTTCATCAAAAGTAACACAACTCAAAAAATTCTATTTTCCACTTTTTTGAAGGAAACAGTGTATGATTACCATATCTAACGACTGTAAAATTTTTGGTATTCTATTTGTAATATTTCATGAGAGAAATGCCTTAATGTCTTTCTTTGCGTACTCATATTGTTTGTTTTGATTCAATTAAAGAGTTGTAATTTTAGTTGCGTTGAAGTGTTCAAGGGTTATGGTGCTCAAATGAATCAGCGAAACTGTATTAATTCGAGTTGTGATTGTTTTCATGTTAAAAATCTGTTTATCAATAGCTGTTGATTTTGGGTTGTCATAAGCATAACTTGAAATAATATTGACATGTAGATCAAAAAATTTCATGAAAACTGTATTAAATCAAAAATCCGTAATAATTTCGGAAAAAGGAAGAAGAGAAATAAATTTTGTGATTTTATTGAAATATTAGTGAGTTTCCTTTATAACATTATATTTGTTTATAACAATAACTCCATCATATTGGCGGAATTAGTTTTTTGCCTCTACTGAAAACTTGTAAATTTTGAGTTGTGTTACTTTTGATGAACAGGTGCGATATATGAACGAAAAAAAAAATTAAAAATTTATTTTCAAAAGTTATGTCCAGGGAAACCCGAAATATACTCTAAAAAGCGTTTTATGCGCATTAAATATGCAGTAAAAACTTAAAAATATGCCCTGAAAACTGTTAAAAATATGCCCCAAATTAAATTTAAAATGATTAATTTTAAAACAAAATATTCAACAATTTATTGACAGTTCCATTTAATAAAAGCAATCCTAAAATTATAATCGGTAAAGCCCAGACACCATAGTGTTTACAGACGAATTTTTGAGATTTTTGGGGCGAATTCAATCTAAATACCAACATAATAATAATAATAGACCGATTCTCACCATTTACATAGACTTCGTCCTTAGTACAATTAAATTGTATTTACCAAATTTGCTCAAATTATCTACAAGATTGCAATTTGTACTTTGCGCACAAGGTTAACATAGACAGATAACCAGCCAGACGAACGGATGAACATCGTTAGATCACTTTAAAAAGTGTTGGAGAAATTGAAGCAACACGTTGGGTTACGGAAAGATTTTTAAAAGAGAATTTCACAAAAAAACAAAAAAATTATTTATTGCAAATGCTCTTGTAAGTACCAAAAAAAAATCTAAAATGTATTTAAATATGCCTTCAGGCGACCGTACACGACATGTTTTTGTCATCTGACATGTCAAATTTCCCACTGCAAAGTACATACATGTCGTGTGTTACCTTTTAAACTTTGCTTCTGTAAAAGTCAGATGCAAAGTCATCTGACAAAATTTCAATTAGAGCGTGCTCTATTTTCTTCTGACAAACTATCTGACATCAGAAATCTCTGCCGAAAGGAAACCAGCAACGGCGTCCACTATTGACGGAATCATTAGCCGGCTAAAGTTAATATTTTACAATACCGAGATATGTATGATCATCCCACTATTGAATAGAATTTATGTAAATAAATATATAAAAACCGTTTCATTATAATATCCTAAATTGGTATCTTTGAATTAAAAGCAAAATATGTTAAGATGGCTATATTATTTTACGGCGTAAATAAACATTTTCGTGGCGGCATGTTTATTTTGGTTTTTGCAACAACTATGGGAAGAAACAGAGACAATGTCAGAAGCAAATTACATGTACGTTTCTTCACAGCCATTTTGACAGACATGCACAATTACATGTGACTTAAAAAGTTGACTCAGATGTAAAAAACATATCGTCTACATGCACCCCTAAAAAGGCAAAATATGCGCTATAAACTTAAAAAATGGCAAACGGTAAAATATGCACCAAGAAATCGATGCTAAAATTCATAAAAAGCTCTAAAACGGATAAATATAATGTTTCTGCCTTCATTGGTCGCACCAGAAAAATCATGCAGTTGCATATTAATGGTTTCCCTGGTTATGTCATATTCAAAATGTCCTAATTTCGCCGAAAAAGACGAATGTGTTGAGTTTATTTCTTTAATACCTCAAAAACTATTTTACGTACGAATTTTGCAGATATTAAATTTTTTAAAAATAATTTTTTTTAATATATTTGGGGGATTCACAAGGTGTCATAAAGTCATATGTCTTAAAATAATAACATGAAAAAATACGACAGTTGTGAACAACCGCTCATAATTTAGTGGGCTATTTTGAATTTAAATCGGCTGATTGAAAACAAATATAAAAAATAAATATTTACCTAAAATCAAAATATTTTTCAATTCTTATTAATGAATTAATAAATTAAATTAGATCTTTTCTGACTATTTTCCATTTTTCAGACGCAAACCACAAACAAATTTTGTTTGTTTGCTTACCAAACATCGAGTCCTGAGCGGATCTAATTTGACGCCGCAAGTGTTTTGTTGCGAAAATTGCTAGCCGCAGGTTAAATTCGGATTTTAGCCGGTTAAAACTATAACATCGACGGCGACGGCTACAAAATTATAGCCGCTCGGCTCAGGTCTTTTCTGATTAATTACGCCAGCACAATAAACATAGCAAGCAAAGTTTTATTAATTTAAGACACTTTTTGTTAACAAAGCAACAACAATATTTTTAAACCATTGTAAAATGTTAGAACATTTTGACAATACAACAAGATAGCACACCTTGTGAATACTTCAATTGTTTGTAGCTCGAAGTGTTCTCTTTAAAATTACATAAAAATCATCTTCGTATGTCAAGTAGTTTTCGAGATATTGAAGAAATAAGCTCAACACATTCGGTTAATTGGGCGAAATTATGACATTTTGAATATGACATAAATTTTGAAAAAAAAAAAAAAAATTTTTAATTTTTTTTCGTTCATATATGTTCCTTATAAGGTAAAAGGAACCTTCTCACCAAATTTCATTAAAATCGAAAGGGGCGGTGTCCCACTCTTGGTCGTTTTGACATGGAATTTAGAGCTGGCAAACAATCGATATTACTATCAATAGTTCTCTTTCTATTGAACTATCGATAGTTTATTTTCGATAGCGATATTATCGTTGAAATCTTTTTTAAAAAAATTATCAATAAAGCTTTAACATGAATCGTCTCTATAGGGATGTTTTTGGCCACGCCAAAATCTATAACATCTGGAATTTTTAACTGATCAGTAGGCCAATGTGCGGGTGGTTTATTCAAAAATAATTAATATTTTCGGTCCTAAAGCGCAAAGTATTGCAAATTTTCAATTTTACCTATAACTTTTTACAGATTAATGAATTCTGAAAGCATTTTCCGAAAAAAGTAAAATATAAAAAATTAACTTTAGCCTGATTAAAATATTAAAAATTGGGATTTGGATTGGGCTTATTTGATATCAATATTTTTTTTTTTTAATTGACTCCAAGAAACCGCACAAAATTAAGTCTAGAACGGTTAAATCAGGCCAGCTTGCAGAGCGGAACAAATCACTAAAATGAGTGATTAGGCTACCCGAAAATGCAGCCCTAATAATTTCGGTTCTAGGTCGTGCAGTATTTGCTATTGGTTTTGAATGTTCGCATTGCTCAGTAGCTCTCGCCTTTTACAGAAGTCTTATGTTTGCTATAACGGAAGCGATAATTCACTTATTTACGTATCCTTAGAGATGACAGTGGGTCTCGTCGCTCATGATAATTTTCGATAAAATGTTGTTTCCTAGTCCTCGTTCTTAAAAAGTTTAGCCCTCCATTTATTTCTTGTCGAGTATTTTATATCAGTTTACATCAGAAATGTCAAAGCAGAACTGAAATTTACCGCCGCATAGAGGAGTATTTGGCCTGAAAAGCTGGCCAAAAAGGCAAAACTGAATTTTAAGAAATCTTAAGAACTAAGCACGCAGCTCGACAGACAACAATATTTTACATTATATTGTAAATTTTGAAGATTTTGGGATTTGTAGCTCTGAGACCCTGCTAAAGTCAGGAAAATGAAGAAAATTATATTAGATTTAAATGTTTTTTTCGGTTTCTGGATGTTTATATGATATTTTTTTTTGCGGCTAAACGAATTAAAGTTTTACAAAGATTATTTTTTTCGCTGAAAGGTTTGATCAAAAATTATTTAAAAAAGAAAAAAAAAATTAAAATATGTTGAATATTCATGTTGAAACAATTCGTCCAAAAACTTAAAAAAAAAACAAATTATACACTTTTTTTGCAAAAAAAGGAAAAGAAGAGGTTTTTAATAGTGAAGTTAGCATGTCTACGAATTATGTTTGATACCACAATAAAATTTGGAATCTCTAATTTTAGAATCCAAAAAAAAGTGTGCGCAAGTTTGCGCCATTATTTTTGACGATTTTTTTAAATTTTCACATTTCTTCTATATTTACTCATCGGGCACTTTTTCTTATACCTTTATATCGTCATCAACTTTTATGTATTTTGAATTATTGATTTCAACTGTTATTCACGTCACTTTTAACACTTCACAATATTAATACCTGCCAATATGTATTTATAAATTGCAAAAATTCTTAATTATCCATAATAGTTTTAAGGGAATGTCCCACACATCCCCAAAAAAGATATTTTTATATACCTGCTCTACAAAACATTCGAAAGATTTTAACGCGTTGCAGAAGAATGTTCCTCTGAACTGTGATGCCTTGAGTTTTGGACTATCAACTTTACATGCACGCATACGCTTTTTAGAATCGATACTTCATCTCTCATATAAACTGCCAATTAAAAAGTGGCAAGCAAGGAGCGATGAAGATAAATCTATTGTTAAAGAGAGGAAGATATTCATCCAAAAAAGACTTAAAGACGAGATAGGAATACTTGTAGATGTTCCAAAACCAGGATACGGTAGCACTAATAATGGCAACACATCAAGAAGATTTTTTTCGGACCCAGCAACTGCATCGAAAATCACTGGAATAAATGAAGAATTAATCAACCGCCTGAAAATAATATTGGAAGCAATAACTAGCGGACACCGAATTAATATTGAGAAATTTGAGGAATATGCACATAAAACTGCCAAAATATATGAGCAACTTTACAACTGGCACCCAATGAGTCCTACGATGCACAAGATTCTTATTCATGGCGGTAGTGTTATAAAGCAAGCAATCTTGCCAATTGGACAAGAAGCTGCCGAGGCCAGAAATAAGCACTTACGATTATATCGTACGAATTATTCGAGGAAATTCAGCAGAAGCGATACAAATCGAGATGTCTTGAATAGGTTATTTCTGAGCAGTGACCCTTTTATAAGCTGCAGTACGCAAAGAGAACGGAATAATAAAAAAGCTTTTTCATCAGAAACCATCACACTTCTTTTTCCTGACACAGATGATGCAGCTAATGAGGATACACATACGACATAATAATTAGTAAGGAATTTTTATTAGTTTAACTTTTCCGTTTATAAAGTAATAAATATAATAAAGCCTTTTTTCATAAAAAATTCTGTTTTATAAGAGCCCTTCTTCTTCTTTTATTTGCCCATCCGTTATTCGGATATTAGCGATCATACAATATATAGTACATTTTATAAAACATACAATTAATTAATTCATTTTGGAAGTCTTTTTTACAATTCAGAAATAATCAGTTCTCTATTTTTGGCGGCATATAGGAGACTTCGTTCTTCACGATAACCTGTCCATTCTTGAATATTTTTTAACCAGGAAAGTTCTCTTCTACCTCTAGAGCGTTTTCCTTCTATTTTCCCTTTGAGAATTGTTTGGATAAATTTATATTTGTCGTTTCTCATCAGGTGTCCCAAATACGATATTTTACGGTTTTTAAAAGTTGTCGGTCCAGGTTCATTCTTCTCAATACTTCGATATTTGGGACGTGGTCAGTCCATGGTATCTTCAATGCGCCGGTATACCCACATTTCAAATGCTTCCAATCTTTTCTCATCCGTCGCTTTAACTGTCCATACTTCTGCCGCATATAAAAGCACGGACCACACATAGCATTTTATAAACCGTGACTTTGTTGCAAGACTGATGTCATGGCTGGTCAGTACCTTGCTGTATTTAAAGAAAGCATCTCTCGCCATCTCTATATTCGACATCTTATTTCCTTTGATGCGTCCCATTGATCATTTAACAAAACTCCTAGATATTTAAAATTTTTTACACGTTCAATTTCTATGTTATTTATTTTTAGCGTCGTGTTATTTTGAGCATTCTTCCTGCTGACAACCATGTATTTTGTCTTTTTAATGTTGATTTTCAGACCATATGATTCACTTACATATGTAAGTTCGTCTGTCAGTTTTTGTAGGCCAGATATACTGCTTGCAAGTAACGTTGTGTCGTCAGCGTATCGTACGTTATTGATAAACTTTACGTTTATTAGTATACCTATTCTCTTTCCTTCTACTGATTCCCGAAATATTTTTTCTGAATATATGTTATATAGCAAGGGCGATAGTATACACCCCTGCCAGACTCCTTTTGATATGGCAATTTCGTCACTAAATTCTCCATTTATTTGAATTCGTGCTGATTGGTCCCAGTATAGGTTTTTTATGCATTGTATTTCCTTCTCATCTATTCCAATGGACATTAAAATTTCCATTAGCTTATCATGTTGGACAGTGTCAAAGGCTTTTTCCTACTCTCGCAGCGTCTGTTCCCACATTGGGCGGCTGCAAACAGCGTCTGTACTCCATTGGAGCGGCTGAAAACCAGAAGCAAAACTATAAACCCTTCAGAAGGCAACGGGAAACCACTGAAGTAATATCCCTTGTAAACCATACACTACGAAGAATACAACATAAGAGCCCTACAATTTTCAAATTTTTTTTTTAATTAGACTGTAAATCATTTGTATGTATGTACATACAGTCTGTCAAGAATGAGTTTAAACCTTTAAAATCAACATTTGTTAATTGAGTTTTGCGATTTATACCAACTTTTATTCCTTAGGAATGTGGCTTTTAGAAAAATCTTAAAAATTTAAAGTTTTTGGTTCTTAAGTTTTTTTATTGCATTTTGAAAACAAAAAATTTGACGAATTTTGCATGTAAATTTTTTTGTTCGCCGTTAAATTTTTAATAACTCCAAAATAGTATTAGATATAAAATAAATGTGTAGGGTTATCTTCTGATCCTCCTGCTTTTAAAATCGGAGAACACGTTTTCAAGTTATGGCAAAATATATAAGGCAACCCAACGATTTAGGGGGTGAAGTATGCCACGCCTTTAAAAGAAAATCCTTACGTACTAGAGAAAAATGGAAAACAGATTTGAATTAAGGGCATCAAAATCCATATAGTCCACATACTTTTATTTCTAGGGTAGAGAACATTTTTTTTGTTGCGCAGTGTAATTTGTTCAAAATCTGCCACTAGACTTTTTATATCATACCACACCTAAAACTATCAAAAAACTAAAACTTTTAATTCAAAAAACACGTTTAATAATTTTGGCCAGCTTTTCAGGACAAATACTCCTCTGTGCGCCGTTTGCAAAATTTAGAGTTAGGGTAATGACTTTTGCGCCACCTTGTATATAGTTTCTCATAAATGAATTTTAAGATTTAAAAAACGATGGGATTTTTGCTGCGGTGTACATTAGTAAGGCTACAGGGACGCCTTTTATATGACTGGTGCATCCCAACATTAAATACTTTAATACGTTTCTTTCTTTCACAGTCAAAGGCATATTTCACTTTAAAGTAAAGTACGTATAGAAGGATTTAATAGTCAACTGAAAAGTTTTAATATTATCTACAAACAAAAAACTGACTTATGTATATACATGACTCCATTTAAAAGAACTCCTAGTTGAAAATAACTTATTCTCTACATTTAATTTGTGTCAAATTTAACTCAACTGTAATTTGTGTGCTAAATACTTGTGTTTCTTTATGACACAAATATTTATTCAGCTTAGCGTCCTGGCTGTTTGTGTGTTTGTCTTCTAATTTATTTAAGGATATTTTTTGCCCCCACCACCCAGCAATGAAGTAACATAAATTGTACAATAAATTTTGTATTTATTTTAACACAAAGAGAAAAATAAAAACAGGAAAAAGGAGCAAATAAAGTACACAAATAGAAAAAAGTATAAATAAAATATATTTTCAACTGGAGAAAATGGAAAAAACACAATTTGTAGCAGAGTGGCAAATGCTTAAAAGTAAAAAAAAACAAACATTGTGTTTTATTTTCTTCATTTTCATTGACTGTTTTTTTTTTTAGTAAACAAAACATATGGATGAATGAATAGAAAATACCAACAGACAGACTGTTAAATATGTACAACTATACATACATGTGTCCCTTATTTATATGTGTACCCACTCACACATATATAGCCACACAACATGCATACGAGTGACTTAGTGCATGAAAACCTTGTTACAGGATGCTCAAAGGCTGAAGTAACACAAAAATAAATTTTAACATACTTATTTGTAAGTATGTGTTTTTATAAGCACAAATGTGTATGTATAAGTGCGCACAAAGCCTTAAGCCTTTATGTGGATGTTTTAAATGTAACAGTGTGGCGAAAAATTAAAAAAAAATGTTAATTAATATGAACTTTTTACGTGTGCTTACGCTTTTATTAAATTATTCTTTGCAGTAACCATACTTCAAGGCGGCATGAAATAACCCCCCAAAATATAACCCCCTAAAAACATAATGAAATAACCCCCCAAAAGTTTGTACAGAGAACAACAAAAACGATTTTTGGGGGTTATTTAATTTTGTTTGGGGTGTTATTTCATTTTTTTTAATTGGGGTTTTATTTTATATGAAATTATCCCCCAAAAAATCATTATGCAATAAAGCCCCAATATATTGTTTGGGGGATTATTTAATTTTCAAATTTATAATGAAAACGTTTTTGGGCGCAAGGATTTATCCACTTTGGTATACAGAACACCGGCTTCGATAAATAAAGCTACCCCACATAACCGGCCTTCGGCCGGGCGCAATAACTTTTTCTCTATGGTATACTAAACACCGGCTTCGCTAACTAAAGCTTCTCTGCGTAGCCGGGTCGAGTCGGTATTTTTATACTATAGAGGAGAAAATGCTGGCGCTATGCAGAGAAGCTTTAGTTAGCGAAGCCGGTGTTTGTTTACTATAGAGGAACAAGTCATTGCGCCCGGCCGAAGGCCGGCTACGCAGAAAAGCCTTAGTTAGCGAAGCTTGTGTCGCGTGATTCTTAAAAGCAAAACTGTATTATTAATTGTATTACATATACTGGGCTCTTATTTCATTTTAGAAATTGGGGGTTTATTTCATATGAAATAAGCCCACAAAAATTAGGGAATTATTTCATTTATGTTTGGGGCGTTATTTTATTTCGTTGGGGGCTAATTTCATTTTCAAAATTGGGGCTTTATTGCATATGAAATAAGGCCCCACGCTTTGGGGGGTTATTTCATTATATTTTTGGGGGGTTATATTTTGGGGGGTTATATTTTGGGGGGTTATTTCATGCCGCCATACTCCAAACTTTAAAATCCTTTGCAGTTCTATCTCGACAATCACGAACTCTGCTATAAACCGGACAGTATCACTTTTTTACTCTATAATCCGGACAGTAAACTTTGTTTTGTTCTTCTTTGGTTAATTCATGTTATGCTCTTTATTTTATAAGGAAGTGTTTTTTACAGTTATATGCATCTGAGTTTGTACTTTTTGCAATTTTGCATTATATTGTTTGAGTTTAATGACCTAAACCACACCTAAACGTCAAGTTTGTTTCTGCATTTCATTTGACATTTCTCAATTTCAGACTAACTCAATTTGAACCATGGAAAGATACACAATCGAGCAACGCGTTAAAGTTATTCGAGCTTATTATGAAAATGGGCGTTCAAATCAAAATGCATATCGTGCACTTCGTGATTCAGTGATGAGGCACATTTTTACCTCAGTGGATTCGTCAATAAGCAGAATTGCCGCATTTGGGCGAATTATAATCCAAGAGTTATTGTCGAAAAACCAATGACGGGTTAGTGCGGCTTATGGGCTGGCGGTATCATTCGGCCATATTTTTTCCAAAATGAGGCCGCCTATTGTGAATGGTGTTCGATATCGTGAGATGATAACGAACTTTTTATGGCGCGAATTGGAAGATATGGATGTAGGCGATATTTGGTTGCAACAGGACGGTGCCACTTGCCACACAACTAACGAAGCAATGGCTCTTTTGCGCGACAAATTCAATGGCCGTGTTATCTCACGTGGTGGCGATGTCAATTGGCCGCCAATATCATGTGATTTGACACCGTTGGACTTCTTTCTTTGGGGTTATTTGAAAGAAAAGGTGTAAGTCGATAAGCCAGCAACAATCCAAGAGCTAAAGGATGAGATAATTCGGCACATTAGCGGCATAGACCCTCAATTATACCTCAGCGATATCGAAAATTTGGACCATCGGATGGAGGAGTGCCGCCGAGTCGCGGCGGCCATTTGGCCGATATTTTGTTCCATACATAATTGAATCATACCAATATTATCATAATTTAAAGAAATGACAATAATTTCATGAATAATTTGTGTTTTATTCAAAATCAACATCGGTCCTTAAAATTTAACTAGCCTTTATTTGCTACTTATCAAAGTTTAAAATACATACGGGCTACTTCAAATTTTTTGAGCACCTGCTGAAACCGACATACTATGGCTCTTATTTCGTTAAGTTTTGTGAATTGAAAAAAACGTTGTACAGGGTTTGGATGACTATACTTGAAGGATATGACGTGCAAAGTTTTACGTTGAAAAGTCCTCACCTTAAGAATTGGTGGTCATCTAAAATTCGAAAAATTAAAAAAACGACTTGAAACTTGCAAGAGTTTTTTCATTCATTCCGTTTTCTTTGTAATAGTTTTAAGCTTTCAGATCCAAACCCATACAAAATATAGTCACTAGACTTGGAGGATATATCCACTAAAAAAAAAATTTTGATATCGCTGCTGGGTGAAAAGTTGCATGGTGTTTTAAAGTGAAACCAAAATTTTCCGAATTTTGAAATTTTTGAAGATTTTACATAGAGTTTTTGCGCCGTTTAATAAAAATGAGTTTAAAGCGCAGAATTAAAAAAACTGCGTAATTTAATAAAGTTTGAGGTGTATCAAGTTGGTGTCAGCGCACCAATAACGTATCACGGACATCACAAACTTAAAAGAAATTACCGTAAATTTTTTAAAAATGTATCGTTTTTGCGTCTGACAATCTGAACTGCCTTTTAAGTTGGCTAGTGTATTGCGTGATGTGAGTAACTTCGTAAAGGGCACCTCCGAGGCGAAAACGCACTTTAAAATTTTTAAACGCAAAAATTTTATGAACTTTTCAAAATTTTTGCAAAAAAACAATTTATATTTAAGCTTTTTTTGATATCAAAACATGTCATGGAAACATGTTTAGGTATCTAAATAGATTCTTCGCGACGGACTAAACTGATAAAGTGCAAAAAAAAATAATTTTTTTCAACCGTGGCGCGTGCAGCGACAGTTTTTTCCAAACACATTTCGCCTTGTGACAACTGAAGCGCTGTATCAATTCCGCTCAAACGTACATCGAATAGAAGACTTTACTGAGCTTGATACTAAAATTGAAAACGCACCAAAAAATTTTAAGGATTTAAAATTTTATGGAGGAAACAAAATGTTTCTAACCTCAAAAAGCATCCTTGTATGAAATATTTGATTAGCGATAGCCAAATAGTTTTTTTCCCAAAATATTGCAAATTATGTCTTATACTAGCCGTAATTTTGTAAAATGTTTAACAATTTTAAATAAATTTTTTATATGCATACACGATCAAAAAAAAAATTTTTTATATTTTTTTCCAGTGTATTTTAAAAAGTATTCAAGCTTTTACAAATATTTTAGTGTGCTAAGAAAGCCCTTAAGGGGTATTATCCACACGCGTTATCCTTTTTCAATTTTAACAAAAACTTTAATTTTTATATTTTTTTTTTAATGTTTAACTTTAAACCGCAGTAAAATTTGCGCCGTGTAATTAAAATGATTAACGCGAACGGATTTCACATGCTCAAATATCGGTTTATACACACGCAAATCAACATTGATGTCAGACAAAAAAAAAAAATTTAAAAAAAAATGTCTAAGTGTCGTAAATTTTTGAAGTTGCTCATACATACTTAAAACTTTCTTGATATTATTGGACATTAATATGTTACTGATATTTATATATACATACATATGTATATATCTATTTTGACATATAGAACAATGAAAAAATCAAGCAAAATATCACAAATAAAATTAACATCTGAGGAGGTCCATAACAAAACGCAATAATTACACCATAACATTTTTTTGGATAAACGACAAAATGAAATTGAAGTAAGTTGCACATAATTTTTTTAAAAGACTATTATTGAAGTATTATTGTCTACAAAAAATAATATTAATCACAAATTAATTATTTTATCTGACAGTTTGTTTTAAAGTTATTTAGATAACAAATTTGGAATTATTGCGTTTTGGTCCGAATCCATAGTATTTATTTCATTTTGCTATGAATTGTACGAAAATATTACTCACAATCAACATAACAAAAGCAAAAGATATTAACCCTTCTGCATCCCTTGGATATGTGCCCTTCCTATGATCCTTTGGGTCAATATGACCCAACAATAAAATGTTACCAGCATTTCATATTTAAGTGAAATAAAACCAAAAGCGATTCTATTGATTATTTGACCGAAAAAATTATTTATCGATGATCCTGAATGAAGATGAACTCAATTCAATAGAAAACAAATTTTAAAGTGGAATTAAACTTGCAATATCGCATGTTGGGTCATATTGACCCAAAGGATATTAAATGTGTGTAAATCGTGTTTTTGGAGGGGGAAGGAAAAACTAAAATGGATAAATTGAAGTTTCACGTCTATATCTTATATTAAAAGGGACAAATTTTGCGTTTGAAAACCAAAATTGGGTCAAATTGACCCAAGGAGTGCAGAAGGGTTAAGTAAACAAAAATTCCTTACGTTTTACAGTTATCTCAGAGTTACCACCAGAGCATAATTTATTTATCAAGTTGACTTTTTTAAAATTTCTTGTAAAGATTTATTGCAAATATGTGTAATTATTGCCTTTTGCTCTGGGCCAGTATATTTGATATTGATCTGCAGTGTAGTTATTGAGTTTTGGAATGCTGTATAATGAAGGTAATATAGATTTCAATGTGTAGAATGGGATTCAATCAAAAAAATCAAAAAACTTGAAAAATGTAATTATTGCGTTATGTTATGGACCTCCTCATCTATAATCTGCACACTCTACTAATACGGACATGTTCAGAATTTAGGATGTCTGTTTTATCGAGATAGAAAACATAGCACAATTATTGAACAAATGCTAAGACTAGTATACGTCATAAGAAATGCCTTTAAAGAAAAACAAAATCGCTCTGCAATCGAAGTTTTTCAATATTTTGATAAACGAAGCGAAATTCGCCAATAAACACAAGCCGGCTCTTAGAAAGTTAGTAAGTCGGTCACATATTTATTAGGAAAGAAGGCGATTTTGTATATTCTCCTCAGCCAACTGACACTGGAGTCCCATAATGAAGCAGCTTGGGCCCAGTGTTATACTCAATATATTTTTTTGGGACATGCCAACAGACAACCACAGTTCTTGTGGAATAGTTCCAACCGATCCACAGAGGGTTGAAATGTACCAAAAGTGAGGATTAATTCAAAAGCTGAACTTTATCCTACACATTCGTGTGTGGTACTGGGTGAAAGGTAATTAAATTCTACATCACTATTTGTCAAAATCTTTTGTTTTGAGTAAATTACTCTATCGACTGTGAGGTGTCAAAGTCAAATAATTTTTCAAAATTTTTCGTGCCGTGCCTAAAACTGAAAATTGAGATATTTTGGGTGCTAATAATTCTTATTCAGCGTTCTAAAAGTAATTTTATTAAAATTGAACCATCAACTTCAGGTATTTGGCTACATACTTGCATTAATGTTTTATAGGTTAATGTTTTGCAAATATTTTTAATATTTTTTTAAAAAGTGCTCCATATTTGGGGTATTTTCGATATATACATTGAGTTTCAAAAAATTTCTTGTTGCGATCCAGCAAATTTTATTAAGTGATATTTTAATATAGTATTTTAGCTTATATATTCCACACCAAACTTTTGCAGAGGCACCGCGTTTTTTTTACTTATTAAAATTTTTGTGATAGAACTCCAGTTGCTAAATACTTAATCTGAAAAAACAACCAACAAATCAACTTGTTTGTTTTTAACTCTCTTTTGTCTTTATTTTCGGTATTAAAGTTATTGTTATAAATGAGTTTGGTTTCTATCAGAGATGGTTGCGTGAAGAAGCTCAGGAAGCCAGAAATAAGGATTTTAAAAATTATAGGGAACACTTTGCTCGCAAATGCAGCCGAGAAAAGTCGAATGAAGATATTCTAAATAGATTTTTTCTTAGTTCAGATCCATTCATATCTAGTAAACATAAACAAAATGAGCGGAAAGAAAAGCAACAATTATCAAATTCCGAACTACAGCTTTTGCTATCGCCTATTATTTCTCAAGAAATACATGATAGTGAGAGTAATGATAGTGAAGATTATGATGATGAAGGTGAGGGTGAACATAATGATACAGATGAGGAAGATTATGATGCAGATTGTTTAAACAATTAGTGCATAATATATAATTTTTTTCTTAAATACAAACTGATGCTTTTTTAAAAAAGTTGTAAAATTCTCGAAATCCTTCAAAACCCAAATTCAGACTTTAAATTAAACTTATGTTCATATTTATGCAAAATATATATTTATTTTTATGTTTTAGAAAGAAGACAATATAAGCTTTCGTTTGCTTCTCATTTTTTTAAAAAATCACTTTCCATTTTGAAATTACGGCGAAAATTCTGAAACAAACTCTAATTTTCCGAAAAATAAAAATGTCTATAAAAGCGAAAAAAAAAATTTTTTCCATGTATCTTTTTTAACGATTTGAAAAAAAAATTTAAAAAAAATTTAATCTACGGCTCCCATGAATTAATCGCCACTTTCGGTGTCATCGAACCCACTGTGCGATCGTCAAAAAGAAAAAAGGAACCAGGTCGTTTCTTTCGTTCACCGTTCCTGTTTACTTTGAACATTGAATGAAGGAGGAACGAGAAAACATCTTTTTTATTCGTTACAACACCAACAAACAAAGATTTGTTATTTTTGTTTTTTTTTTTAATGTTTGTAAAATATTATAACTTTTTCAATGAATTACAATTAGAATACAATAAGAATTTCGTAAATATGTACCTGTTTTAACCTGTATGCCTGTATGAATAAAGTCGTTAACACTGATCCCAAAAAATCACCCCTGTTTTAAGTATACGAAAATGATTTGATGGTCCAACGGATTGCAAATTCGGAACAAGGAACGTTAAAATAATCCACTCCTTTCCTTTTAGGAAATCTTTAAATAAAACTAGGCCACTCCTAAACAACACAAATATACTTATATAAGTTTGTCATTCCGTTTGTAATTTCTACGAAATTGATTTTAGACCCTTAAAGCTTATATATTCTTGGTCATTAGAAAAAGCAAAGTTGATTTAATTATGTCCGTCTGTGCGTCCCCTGTGTGTATGTTGAAATTGGTTTTCCTTACACTGCAGACACGATGTGTGCTAGGGTGCTATATATTTATATCAAATATATTCCGGATTTGTTTCCTATTGAAATTTAGCCAGATCGGTCCACAAATGGTCGAGATATGAGCAAAAAAACGCGACCTTCTTAAATTTTACCCATTTTTTTTTTTTGTCTATTTTGTATAGCTGGAGTACGGCAAGAGGAAAAAAATTAAAATAACACAACCGGTGACAATTTTTTATTCATATAGAGTCTAAACACAGTGTTTGGGGTGCAGTTCGATTTCTCGTTGCGGGAGAGAAAAATAAACATAATACAACAGAAGACGGCGATGGCAATAGTTGTTATTGCTTGTCTACATTTTTTAAAATTTATTTGTGCATATATTTTTATCATATTTTTTGTTAACAATAATGATGTGAACATCGCCAATTATTCAAAAACTATGGCAACGTCAGAAAGAGAACGAGTATCAAAAATTGAGAGAGAAAGAAAGTTCGCAATGAAAATAAAATAGATTTTAATTTTATGCTGTTCCACACTGCGGTTTTTTACTTCAAAATCGTATGAAAAACCGCGCCGCAATAAATTCTCGTTACATTGTGTTCAGACTCTTACTTTCTTTTTCGTTTAATTTATTATAAAAAAACTATTGTTTTTGTAAAATACATGTTACATACGCAAAACAATCTCGCATACTTTGAAGGAATAAAATCGTCAAATTGTGCAAACTCCCAAGATAGGTATCATTGATACAAGTCAACATTTTCGTATGAAATAATCAATGTTGCTCAACATTTTTCACAAATTTGAACAGAGTACTAGGCTTAATAGACAAATTGCTTATATAACACAGTGCAACAAAATTTAGGTCATCGCCGCCAGCCTGAACCCTTGTAACGCGAAATGAAAGTAGACTTCTAGTTGAGCAAATCTGCCAAAGGGTTTTGAAAAGTTAGCTCGGGTTCCCGAAATATGGGCCCTAACAGTTTTTGAATATTTTTAAAAGGCGTTTGGTATAAGTCAAAAAAATAAACTAAATGATTTTCTGAGCTACAACATAATTTCAGATGTCTTCAGTAGAATCGTATGAAGATTCTTTGTTTAGAATTTAATAACCCTCTAACTCTCATTTTAAGGGGTAATTTTTGTCTTTTTTTTTCCCAACTCTTACACAAAAGTATACTAAAACGGTAATTTTAAGGGTTAAAATGTTCAACGAATATTTTTTGGATTAAATTTTACTAGGGGTCTTCTACGACCAAAAGTTCGTGTGATGTGTTAAAATATGGGATTTTCGAAATTTCGGGCACCGAAATTTTTGAATTTCTTGAAAAGGCGTTTGGCACAAGTCAAAAAAATATACTTAATATTCTTCTGAGCTCAAAGACTATTTCAGATGTCTTCAGTAGAATTTTAAACCCCTTTGGCAGATTTGCTCTAGTAGTATTTTGCTTTCATTTCACGTTGCAAGTGTTGAGGCTGTTTTTTTTTGTTGTATAGTGTATTATGTGTAGGATTTCAAAAGATCTTGAGTTCTTTTAACTTTTATAGTTTTTTCAAAAAAGTCGTTCCAAAATGTCGTAAATTTAAAAAAAATCCAGGGTTAACCAGCAGGCCAGTTTGTATCAGTGTGAGGGCTACGCGCTCAGCTGCTACTTAGACTATGGTATGTTTCACAACACGAGCTGAAGGTCGCGTAACTAATAAATAAATATATTTTTTTTATACCTCACTTGCTTCCCAATAAAAAATTTTATCATTTTGCGAAGCACTAAAGGTACATTTAAAAAAATAAGCGCGCAATTATGCGCTACGCAATAAGACATACAGAAATGTAGTAAAGTAAGTGAAAGAATTCTCAACAACTTTTATAAAAAAAAAAAAAATAAAATTTCAAGTGCTACGGCATTCCCTTACTACGAAGCAGGTTTGTAAGGGAGAATACTAACAAATAACTGTATCAAAACATTCAGTGTGTAAAGATGATCGTTACATCCAACAATATTTATGTGCGCTGAATAATGCGCTTTATGTGTCAAAAATGTATTGCTTCAAAGTGGGAACTCGCCATATAAAATTCATGTCTTCCGTAAGCGCAATGGTAAGCGAAACCCTTATGTTTCTCCCTTACAAACCTGCTTCGTTGGATGCTCCATTTTTTATTGGGTTATTACTTGCACACATAAACAGCGACACCAAAGCGGGGTCCTACATGGGATCTATGTAAAAATTGTATGTTAATAGGCTGCCCCGTCGTTTGCAAATGAGGGGCTGAGAAACAATGGAAACAAAAATGAGCTTTAAACTTCCGGTCAACTCAGGGCAATTTTAGATCATTAAGGAGGTCTGAATTTTCGTATGATGATAGATTTAAGTATTTTGTTTTAGTTGCTGTACCTGCACAATATTTTTATTTTTTTTTTGGCAGTCAAAATAATATTATTTACAGCCTTTTTAATAGCATACTTATTTTCGAAACAATTTTATTCCGCCCCACTGTTTACTGTGAATAAGTTTATTTTTATTCAAACTCTCACATATACTTGCAAACAATTGAGCCATGCATAGAAATGCTGTTTAAAGAATGAAAATCCCAAACATGTAGAATATTTTTTTTTTTTTTGTAAATTTTAGACAGAAATTGAAAAACTCAGGAAAGTAAAGGGTGGCCTAAACAAGACCTACCAATTTCATTGGAGGTGGGCTTGTGCCAGTAGCGCTTGCATAAATTAAATTTTGTATGGATGCATCTTCAGATCTTACGTCCAAAAATTCTCTTTCCTCTATTCTTGAAATAGCAAATTGCTCGGAACGACGACGTGTTAAGAAAACTGGATCATTTCCAACACTCTGCCGCAGATCTTACACGTTGCCTTATGTGCAAATATTTGGATAAGCACTTCCTCCAGAACGGTTAGTCACTGAACCCCGTCTCGCAAAACGTCCGACTTAGTTCCTCATCGTAAAGGCTTTAAATTAATTTAAATAAATTTCGACGCATCACGAAGAATTTATCATTGACAAGAATAGAAAAATTCGATAATTTGAACGCGTTTAAATTATAAATATCTAAGAAAAAAACCCGCATTAAGAAAAAACTAATATTAGTAAATAAATCAATTATCCGAGTCCAGTGTTGTTAGGTCTTATTTGGGCCACCCTGTACTAGTGTATGCACACTCACACATCTGCATATTAACAGGCTTACATTTAAGACACAGACTCTTGCTTATTTCATACACGAGTCTGTTTGTTCTAAAAGTAGATTGGTTGCTTTTTAGCAAGGAAGAAGTAACATTTTGTAGCAACATTGGCGTTGGGTAGCTTGTCTACTAAAGCCACTACTCTGACGGCCATAGAAAATCGTGCTCTGCTGTGTCATTCAAGTGGAATGATTTAAAACTTAACAGGAACCCAGTAAAGCGTGCATTCGGATAAAAGCACACAGCATAGAATCCTGAATACTGAACGGAATACATTGTAGAGAAAAACGTTTTTAGAGCACAGTAAAATACAAATAAAATCCAGATTCAGTTAAGCACAAAATTTTTATTGATTTTGTTAAAACAATATTTCAATTTACTGTTGCTGTTGTTGCTTTGATTCTTTTCTGCAAACATTTATTTTTGGAAATTTAAAAAAAATCGTCAAAAGTATTTAAACTTTCAACACAAAGAAAATGTTTTTTTTTTTGAATTTTTTAAACTTTTTTGGAAAAAGTTTTTGTTTGCTAACTAGACTTTCATTGTGAATATGGTGCTTCAAAGGCATAAATTAAAAAAATTTTTTTTTTCTTAAATAAAAAAAAGTTTATTTATTTGTCTTTCTATCAATGAGGGTAGGACACAAAGCATTTGGAAATATGAATTATGTTAAACAAGAAACTTTCAAAATGAATTCCATTTGGAATTAATTCGCCGAAAAACTAAATTTAATTTATTGTTATTCTAAAGAATTCATCATCAAATAATTCCTAAGCCTTATTCTTCACTGCTAAACATTTGATTGAATTTATTTATTTAAAAGGTACAATACAATTTCTTTGAATGACAACTTTTCTCATAACAATTTCTATAACGTTTTTATTTTGAAATTTCTTAAGCAAATTCCCATATAAGACATTCCTTTTGTCGACTACAAATTGAATAATATAAAAATATTTGAATCCAACTTGTAAGGGATTGAATTTAAAAAAATTTCAAGAATGCTTTACGAATTTATTATTTCAAAGAAAATTATTATGATTCTCTTTGTAAACGATTGATTTTAAACAATTAAAAGTTGTCCAAAGGAATTAAATCTTAATACATAAAATCCAAAAAAGTTTTCTGCTTATGTCCGCTACAGACTCTGAAACCATCCAACCGGTATCATTATAAAGACAATTTTTATAAATTTTTTCAAAACTAGGACCACGAGGGGAGTTTGGGGCAACTTCTGCCTCGTCGAAACTATCTAAAATATTTTTATGAAACTAAAAAGAAAGATCGATCACTACACAGCAAGAAAAAAAAATCGAACTAAATTTAAGTTTTTCCTTCCTACTTTAATACGAGTCGTACTCAAATATTTAAGTACGGCTAACACTTCAAAGTACCTAAAACAATCCAAAATGGGATAACTTTCGAAAACCAATATTCGTGCATACGCGTGTGTTTGTAAAAGTTTGTTGTAAAACCAACAACAATACTACAAGATGAAAAATATAGATGATTTTCATGTTTAAAAAGTAAAATAAGAAGCAATAATTCCCATATTGTACTTGTTAAAATTATTTAGTTAAATACATCAAATTTTTAAAGTAGAGTAAACAAAGGGCGGAATACAACAAAAGTGAAATAAATATGTGTAATCGGTTAGAAAAATAATAATATTCTCACTGGTTCTGTGGGGTATGTGTCTAGGTGAGGATCAATCTAATCTTACTTTCTGATTATTTCAAGCATAAATCGTGATTAAACCGTCTTAGAAACTCTTGAATCAAGCTTGAGATTAGTTTTATATCCTTTTTCAGTACGACCGCATTTACATCTATGCAATTAACGCCGAGTTTTTATTTTTATTTTTTTTTAAAGTAGTTTCTACTCTTTTCACATTTGCATTTACATTTTTTTCAAGCATTTTTTCAACTTTTTCAATCCCGTTTTCTTCCCTACACCTCTTGCTAACAAACAAAAAGTTGCATGCGAAAGTTGCAGCAAGTTGCGGCGTTAATTGCGTAATGTGAATATGGTCTAAGTCTTGTTTTCGCATTATTTTAAGTACGAATTCGGTATTAAGTTAATAAGTTAAGTATTGCGCACTTAAATAATCCTATATAAAATCAAGAGTTCTGTACTTGATTTATTGAAATCCGTACTTACCGTACTATTGACACCGCTTCGGCTTGATTTAAATCAGTCATAACCACTCCATAGACTCGTAATGGTATTTTTCACACAGACACGGTCGGCAATTCACATGTATACAACAACATTGTTCGGGCCACTCCATAGTCTCGCGAGGCAGTCAATAATCATATTTTTTACACAGACACGGCCGGCAATTCATATGTATACAACAACTTTGTTTGTTGCTTGGTTATCACTGATTTACTTATTCAGTGTTATTAAATGGCCACATTCTCTATCTATATATATAAAATTGTAACGTTACTGACTGACTCACTGACTCACTGACTCACTGACTGACTGACTGACTGACTGATTCATCATCGCACAGCCTAAACGCCTGAAGCTAGACACTTGAAATTCGGACCAGAGATTGGTCACTCCCCAAATCGATCCACTAAGACGGGATTTTTGGAAATTCGAATGTTTAGGGGGTAAAAAAGGGTAAAAACGGGAAAATTCGGTAACCTTATATCTCCAAAACTAAAAGAGATACAAAAAAAATTTAATACCTATCGTAGTTCTTTAGAAAAATAAGCGGACAGGTGTCTGGTACTTTTTTGAAATTCGGCCCTATTTGGGAGTAAACGTGTAAAATCTGAATTTTAGTACTTTTTTGACACCCCATCTATCTTTTGAACCAATAAACATAGAAACAAAGTTAATACCGCATTCGAAACTTATCAAAAAAATACGAATATAAATTTGGTACTTTTTCGAAATTCGAACATTTAAGGGGTAAAAATCGTAATTATTTTTGGTACTTTTTTTAAAAAACATTTTTCTCCATTCATTGAAATATTCGTACTAAATTATGGGCTGCCACTATAATACTGAAATTTTTTATACTTTAATGGGGTGAAAAATAGTACCAAAAAGGGGGAATACAGGAAATTTGATATTTCACTTAACCTTTTTGGTTTTTTTTAAATTATCGTTATGTTGGACCTTAAAACATAAGATTCAACATGCAATGTCGTGAGTGGATAAGAATCTATGACGGAACTTTTTGGTACTTTTTTGTTCTTTAACTGGTACTTTTTGAATTTTCTTTAGTTTTGGACCTAGAAACATAAAATTCAATATGCAATGTCCTGGATGGATGAGAATCTATAAGAATGAACTTTTTGGTACTTTTTAATTCTTTGATTGGTACTTTTTGAATTTCAGTTGGTATTGGACCTAGAAAGATAAAATTAAAAATGCAAGGTCCTGAGTGGATAAGAATTCATAAGAGGGAAGTTGTTGGTACTTTTTTATTCATTTACTGGTACTTTTTGAATTTCCGTCAGTATTGGACCTAGAAACATAAAATTAAACATGCACGATCCTGTGTTAATGAGAATCTTTTAGTGGGATCTTATTGGTACTTTTTTATTCGTTAGCTGGTACTTTTTGAATTTCCGTTAGTATTGGGCCTAGAAACATAAAATTAAACATGGAACCTCTTGAGTGAATGACAATCTGTAAGAGAGATGTTTTTGGTACTTTTTCGTTTTTTAAATAGTACTTTTTTAAATTTTCGCTAATGTTGGTCTAATGAACATAAAATTAAACTTGCATGGTCCTGAGTGAATGAGAATCTCTAAAATCGCTTATTGGTACTTCTTAGTTAATAAACTGGTACTTTTTGAATATCCGTTATTATTGGACTGAGAAACATAAAATTGAATATACAATGCCCTAAGTGGATAAGATTCTATAAGAGGGTAGTTTTTGGTACTTCTTTGTTCTTTAACTGGTACTTTTTGAATTTCCGTTAGTATTGGACCTAGAAACATAAAATTAAACGTGCAAGGTCCTGATTGAATGAGAATCTGTAAGAGGGCTTTTTGGTACTTTTTTGTTCTTTAACTGGTACTTTTTGAATTTCCGTTAATATTAAACCTAGAATAATAAAATTCAACATGCAATTTCCTGAGTGGATAAGAATCTATAAGAGGGAATTTTATGGTATTTTTTTATTCATTAACAAGTACTTTTTGATTTTCCATTTTTAATGGGCCCAGAAAGATAAAATTAAACATGCAAGGTCCTGAGTGAATTAGAATCTTTAAGAGGGGTTTTGGTACTATTTTGTTCTTTAACTGGTATTTATTTATAAACTGGTACTTTTTTTAATTTAATACTTATTTTTGTGTAATAAATAAAAAAAAGTAAGTAATTGTCTGGTACTTTTACGAAATTCGGCCGTTGTAATAAAATTTAAATAAAAATTATACAACTTGGCCTGATTACAAAGTAGCGGGTTAGATGCTATAAATTAAAATAATTTAAACCTAGAAAAATAAGCTTTGGCATACAAATATGTTCACGAAGGAAAAGGAGACGCTAACGAAGTAGCGGGTTAAATGCTAGTACATTAATAAAAAAAAAAATAGCACCACGAAGGGAGGTAGGGGGAAATTTCTGCCTATCCGAAGCAATCTAACCGATTTTAATTAAATTTTAAACAAAGGTAGATAAATCTCTATTTATATAGACTAGGGTATTCAATCGATTAACCGAAGTTCGATTAATCGATTAATTTTATTCGATTAACGGTTCGAATAATTAAAAATTGCTTATTTTCGATAAAGGTATAATTCGAATATTTTATGTCGATTAATCGATTAATAAAAAATAGTTTTTTGTTTTCACAGTATTAATTTTATTCTTTTGTGTAAAGAAACAACCCGGTATGTTTTAAATACCCTTTTATTTCCTTCGAGTTACAATTTTTTAAAATATAGGATAGTACATAGACTGAATCCAAAGAGTTTGGTAATAACTTGTTGATAAGAATGTTTAGTACCGACTTTTACCACAATGATTCAGATGAAGAAGATGATTTTTTTAGAGATGAATGATAATAACCACACGCAGAGAAAAAACATGGTTACTGAGTGGTCACTACGACCATTTTTATTCATATTTGCCTTATATGTTTACCCTAATAATTTTATTATAGTCCTAATATAACTTGAAAAAAAATTTTTTGTCCTTAACATTTTTAAAATCACTATAATAATATTATATGGTGTTTTACACCTAAAAAGTTACTCTGATCTTGCTTAACATATTAAATTATGTGAAATGTTTGTTACTATAATAAATATATTTTCAACTATACAAATAAAATCATAATATAAGTTGCACACAAAAGGTATGTTTAGTACCATAATTTTTGTTTGCTTTAAAATACATTTTCTAAATGAGCATTTATTGTTAAAACCAACAGTGTGTGTTTATAAAGAAAAAAATTTCTTCCGTCCGCGAGCAGTTAATCGGCAAACATGAATGATTACAAAATAATTAAGAAGTTTTACAAAATAAATTAGTTTATTAAAACAGGTATGTTTTTTATTTAAAATTATAATCAAGTATAAATATGCAATAACGTTGCCTTTCTAACAGCCAAGAAACCCTACAACATTGAAGCCGTCCTGGAAATTATTTCAATTGCTGTTCCAGAGTGTATTAAAATAGTGGATTTTATAATAAAAAAAAAGTAAGTCTTTATTTAATGTTATTTTTTTAATATATGTATATACATTATATGTATTTGAATTATCTATGTGTTTTTAATAAAAAAATATATTCTTGATATTAAAAATTTTATTGGTTTTATTGTGACAACCATATAACATGTTAAAATAGACATGTTGCATGGTGTTAGGAAATATAGAAACATGGTTTGAATAATCGTTTGCGTTTTTCTTCTGAACATAATAATATGTTTGAGACAATAATTAGCTATAACATTATGTCTGAACATATATTGTTACTTAAGACGTGTTTGACACAATCATAACCACAAACATTAATGATAGTTTGCGATTCTGATTGTATCAACCATGTTTTTTCTTTGCGTGCAGAGAAACCATAAATATGCAATTGCATGTTTTTCTTTGTGCGATCAATGAAGGCAGATACAATATATTTTTCCGTTTTAGAGCTTTTTATGAATTTTAGCATCGATTTGTTAGAGAGAGCTTTCCCAACAAATAAAATTGTTTTTTTTTGGACAATTTGAAATATCTAGCTGTAACCCAACGTGTTGCCTTCTACATTTAATTTTTGCACTAAAATTGTAAGACAAAGCAGGTTGCCATTAAAGATAAATGTTATTTTAAGCTTTAAAATTGTAAAGATAAGCAAAAATTAAGGAAAAAGCAATTATATACGTTTTTGGCGATGTGTGTAATGCATAGAAATCTGGACCAATCTTTTAGTTTACTGATCATCACAGAAAAACTTTTTAAAGTGTTCTAACTATGTCCATCCGTCCGTCTGGTTGGTTGTCTGTCCATGTTAAACTTGTGCGCAAAGTACAAGTTGCAATATTGTAGATAATTTGATCAAATTTGGTAAATACATTTTATTTACATATATTGTTACGTCTTAAGTAACAATATATGTTCAGACATAATGTTATAGCTAATTATTGTCTCAAACATATTATTATGTTCAGAAGAAAAACGCAAACGATTATTTAAACCATGTTTCTATATTTCGAAACACCATGCAACATGTCTATTTTAACATGTTATATTATTGTCACAATAAAACCAATAAAATATTTAATATCAAGAATATATTTTTTATTAAAAACACATACATATATAATTCAAATACATCTAAAGTATATACATATATTAAAAAATAACGTTAAATACATAAATTTAGCACTTGTAAAAATAAAGTAAAGACAAACTTACTTTTTTTCTATTATAAAATCCACTATTTTAATACACTCTGGGACAGCAATTGAAATACTTTCCAAGACGGCTTCAATGTTGTAGGTTTTCTTTGCTGTTAGAAAGGCAACGTTATTGCATATTTATACTTGATTATAATTTTATATAAATAACATACCTGTTCCAATAAACTAATTTATGTTGTAAGTTTTGCATCGCAGCATGGCCTTTTTCTCCCCGAAAAACTTCTTAATTATTTGTAATCATTCATGATTGCCGATTAACTGATGCTCGCGGACGGAAGAACATTTTTTTCTTTATAAACACACACTGTTGGTTTTAACAATAAATGTTTGCTCATTTAGAGAATGTATTTTAAAGCAAACAAAAATTATGGTATTAAACATACCTTTGGTGTGCAACTTATATTATGATTTTATTTGTATAGTTGAAAATATATTTATTATAGTAGCAAACATTTCACATAATTTAATCTGTTTGGGTGTAAAACACCATATAATATTATTATAGTGATTTTAAAAATGTTAAGGACAAAAAATATTTTTTCAAGTTTTATTAGGACTATAATAAAATTATTAGGGTAAACATATAAGGCAAATATGAATAAAAATGGTCGTAGGGATCACTCAGTTATCATGTTTTTTCTCTGCGTGTATGTAAATGGTGATAATCGGTCTATAATTTCACATATTCCCATAAAAACTTCTTTGCAAAAAAGACTCTTGATGTAAACCATTATTAACAGTTTTCAGGGCATATTTTCACGTTTTTACTGTTTATTTATTGCGCATAATACGAGTTTTAGAGAGCATATTTCTGGTTTCCCTGATAATAACCTTCTAACAGAGCTTAACAAGACTATTAAAAGTATTAAAATTCTTTAAAAAAAAAATCAAAAAGAGATTCAAGTGGTATAACGGATGAATAAAATTGTTTAGAAAAAACAATAAAAGGAATGTAGAAATTGTGTATGCTTTCTCAGCAACGGCAGCAATAAGTGAAAGATTCTTTTCTAAATCAAATTTCATCTAAACAAAAGAAAGAAATCGTTTGAAACATAATTATTTACGCCTGTATTTATAAACTAATTTTAAATTTAATAAAGGTTTACAAAACAAATTTTGTATGAAAATTCTCCTTAATAAACGTTTGTTAAATTTTTCTTTGCACTTTCAGAATTTTCCTTTGTATATTTCTGTTACAGAAAATTTATACAACTATTAGACACCAGTACCCATGTTCTGTGACCATAATGGGAACTTCTCGCATTGAAAAGATGTGTCACAAAATATTCCATCGTTTCTCGTAAAGTGAGAAAAAGGCGTGTCTGTAGCTCATGTCGAAAACTATCAAAAGAGATAACGTCGTTACGTTATAAATGTCATAACATGGCACTCGACGCCGATGTGACATTGCAGACATTGAGAACGCCAGTAACACATATCGTTGACGGCGACTAAAATTGAAAATGTAAAGTGCCGCTTTAATGTTTGCAAACGATCTTTGAAAACATTCGTTTCTTTTTTTAAAATGTGCCAAGAACAAACTATTATTATTATTATTATTCTTTGTCTTTGCATTTTTAATTGTTGTTTAGTGTTAAAAATGTTTCTCGTGAGTTTATTTGACAGTTCAAAGTGGCAACTTTTCTCACAAAAATATTACAGACACACTTTCTCTGTAAATTGGCGAGTAATTTCCTTTCGTGACAGCTAGTACTGGCCAAAAAAAGTTACAGACACAGTTTAGTGAGAAAAACAGCCCGCTACGGCCCTCGTCAGCATTCTTTGTATCTTATAACACACCAAAGACCAAAAATAAATAAATATTTTCTTAAATTAGCTCTACGTTTAAGTTAATTTGAACTTTATTGCTGTGTTTTTTTTAATTTGCATAAGTTTATATATAAACTGTTCGGTCAATTTTGCCCCATTAATAAAGGATAAGGGTTAAAAAAACTTCTAAAAAATTACCCCTCCCCTTAAACGATAAATCTGGATCTGCTTCTGACATAAGGGTGTTTTTGAGAAAAGGTGTTTTTTTTTTTAATTTTCAAGTCAAAACATTGCATACTTAACGGACTTAATTCGTCGGCTTAAAGGTGCTATCAGACGGGATGTATTTTACATATAAACAGTCAAATTTTCCATCTGTAAAAGTTGTACACATCGTGTGATACATATGAAACTTTGCATGTGTAAAATACATATGTAACTTTTCGATTAGAACACCCTCTATTTTCCTGTGGCAAACATAAACAAAACAGCTGGTTTGTTTTGAAACGTAAGCAAAAGTCAAGGCTCAGTTAGCCGGGAATAACAGTAACGTTGAAAATCAGCTGATTTATTTTGTTGTGTGTAAAGCAATAAGAACGATTACAGTTAGCAGTAAGATGTTACGTCTCAATCTGTAAGAAATAGATTGGCCTTACTTTTTTACGGTAAGGTTGCTGTAACTATTACTCCTGGCTTACTGAGCCTTGTATTGTTCGTCCCGAGGACAGAATGGAGGTGGGTTATAAACACTTCCTATTCATGCCTTTGACCCAATAAAAGGAACGTTACGCACGTACTGGCTAGCTAGCTAGATCGGGAGATATGGGCTGGGATCTTGTTCCCCTGGGTATTCGACTTCCAATAAAAAAAATTACGTGCGATTTTGAATGCCCATTATTTTTAAAGAAAATATAAAAAAAACTTTTACAACAGTTCTTATTATTCCATCATTACATTTTTTTCTAAATAACTTAGGTGTTAAAGTTAAGCCTCTAAACCCACCCAACCATGGCTTTTTTCTTGGCCAGAATTATTGCAAAGCCCCTAACACACATTACCTTACGTCAGCCCTCAAAGTTTTACATAAAAAAAAAATTTACACACGGATCATTTTCGTTTTATATGTTTATAAACATTTAATCAAAGAGAAATTAAGAAAAAAAACACATCGCATAATTAACATTATTCTTATGCTCTTAATTTACATAATAAATCCAGCTATTTTGATGATAAATATTATTAAGAGATTTATCTCAAATTATTTACTTAATTACAGCAGAGAAACCTTAAAGCAGAGAACTAAGTGATCAAAGTAAGCTTTCATAAACAACAACATGCTTTAAAATTTCTTTATTGTAATAATAAGAATAGGCAATAAAATGAATGAAAATAATAATGAATGAAAATAAATATGAATGAAAAAAAATATGAATGAAAAAAAGAAAAAATTTAAGGTACAAAAAAAAAAAACAAATTTATGAGTTACAAAAAAAAAAAAAAAAAATAAAAACTATATAAATAGATATGTACTGACTTACAGTTGGGTCTCGATTCCAACGATGCTGAAGGCCTTCTGCTTGTTGTGATTCGATTAACAGTCGTAATATTTTTTTATTCTTAGTATTGGTTTTTTTTTTTTTGTAAAAATTGATTTTTGTTAGTATGTATATTTATAGGTTCTACACTAAAGGCTAGTTTTTTTTTTTATGGTATAAATGACTTCAATGCCTAATAGTTAATTTGTTAAATATTTAGGGAAAATGCATAGAAACAAAAAAAAAATTGTAAGGCTATGAAATTATTTATGTAAGTATGGTTTGAAAAATGATGTTTTTGTTTTTTTTTTTTTTTTTCGATTTAATATTAGTAAGTTAGGAAATTAATGAAATTATGTATTTTTTTTCGAATTTGTTAAGGGTTATTTGTTTTATATGAAATCAGACTATTGGGTTTGTTATAAAAAGGGAAGGAATTATCGATATAGCAGAGAAAAGTTTTCAAAATGAATTATTGTCATTAGGCTTGTTCGGTTAGTATTTCATGAGGTTAGATTTGTCTTCTTTTGGTTATTTGGCATTAATAAAAACTACTAAGTCTCTATTGTATTTCACTTTTGAAAGCAGTTGGATTTTACATGGAATTAATTCTATTGTGTACTGAATAGTGTTGTGGTGAATGGATTGATTTGGTTGCTGGAATTCTGGTTTTACTTCTGATTTCCATACGGACAATAAACTTTAGTAGGCGATTATTCTTTCTCAAAAATATTTCAAGGTGTTACAAAGGCAAACTACCTTTACTCTCGAGTGAAAAGCCTGTCATGTACACTATCCACACAATTCCTGGTACAAGGCAAAAAGGAAGAACACTCGAGAGTTATAAAACAAAGTTATCTAAACAACAAAAGTGGTCTTAAGAAATGATAATTCCTATGTTAATTTCACGAATTATATTTACCGTCAAAATATCCAATGAGATGAATTGCAACTTTTTGGAAAACTAAAGAATCGTTTTCCCCCAGTTATACACAAAAAGTATAAGGTCTTTCACAGGTTTTATTTTTTCGTTCCACTTGGGAAACGTTTTTGAATAGAAATTGTAACTACAATATTTTTATATCACAGAAAAAAAAAAATTCATTATGAATTTGCCACGTTTTATTTAATTTGTAAGAGTTTTATTGCAGCTCGTGTGTTTTGTGGTCTTGATCTTTTGGTGGTAGAAATGAAAAAGATATAATAGTAATATTTCATCATGCGGGAAAACCTCTATTTGCGTGATCCGATATGCTAATATATACATTTATATATACGAATATATTATTAAAAGCTTTTGTACTTGTAAATGTTAATCTAGAAGGTTGGAAAGTAACAATACAAGTGCCTGAATATGTCCCTTCTCTTTCATCATGTATAATTTTGGTAAGAAGATATACATACATGATCGAAAATGCTGAATAAAGCAAAATAAAATAAAAATCAATGACAAACAACAAAAATCAAGTGTATTTAAAGGGAAGAAAGCTGACTATCGTTAATCATGTTGAAATTAACGACTTAGTTTTTAAAAAGAAAAAATATATATTCAGGGGTATGTAAATATGACTATATCAATGTTATTAAAACATAAGCATTACAAAACAGCTTATGGTGAATTATTATATAATGAAGCATATGCTGAAGACCATTATTATATATTTTCATTTAGTTCATGTATGTACCTGCATTTATTTTGCGATATTACATAGTTATGACCGTATGTCCTTCGCATGAAATTTTCCCAATGGTTTGCCTGACATGTCCTCCAATTCATAATAACATGTACCAAGTTTGGCTTTAACTCTGGCTTTCTCAAACTGATTTGCAAGTTTACTGTTAAAATGATCTACGGCCTTAGATTGTGCAAAGTTTCGTCTGTAAACAATCTGTCCAACATCAAAGTTGATAGGGCGAGATCGAAGATTATAATATCTAACGTTTTTTTCATACGATTTGCGAATATTTTCAATTGCTTTTTCTCGCAATAATTCTAATTTCTCGTCATTTTTCAATTCAACTGGTGTTTCCAAAATATTAAGTTTTTGTAATAACGAATACGATTTACCGTTTGTTAGCATATTTTGCCCAAATAAAAGAAAATAAGGTGAGAACCCTGTACTTATATGCACTGAACTTCGCAAAGCGCAACTAATTGCTGAAAGTTTTTCATCCCAATCTTTTTGCGATGGTTTGATATAAGCTCTTATGGCCGCTAAAACAGACCTATTAACACGTTCACTAGCGTTTGCCTGAGGCGAATATATGGCCGTCAAATTATGAAAAACTCCATACGAATCTAGAAATTTTTTAAATAAGTTGGACTTAAATTGTACACCGTTGTCTGTTGTTATCGACTGGGGAACTCCAAATATGTGAAAAATACGCTTTTCAAGGAATTCAACTATGACGTTAGCAGTAAATTTTTTGATTGGCTCTAGGAAATGAAATTTAGATAAGTGATCCAAAACTATTATTATACCTATGTTTCCGGATGATGACCTAGGATAGGGACCTAACAAATCTAAGTATAGTTTTTGAAAAATACGTACAGATGTTGATGGCTGCCCCATAGGTGGTCGTAAGCATTGGTTTGAAGCTTTTGTTTGCTTGCAAATTTCACAAGAAGAAATGTAATCTGCGGTTTGTTTTGCCATTTTCGGCCAGAAATAAAAAGTTTTAAGACGACGTAGGGTTTTCCCAATACCACCATGAGCACATAACGGATGGTCATGGGCCCTTTTTATAAGCTCATTTGTCATTGCTGTCGGAACCCACAGTTTCCAGGAAAATTGTTCACGTAACTCATCATCAGAAGCATAATCACATCGCTTGTATATAAGCCCATCTATGATTTTAAAATCGGGAAACTTATCAATTTTTGATTGAAGTTTTTCTATTAAAGAATTATATTGTTCCGATTTAAATTCTTCAGAATTCAAATCAATTTCAACAGAATTTTCAAGTTCCGCAATGAAGACATCAATAACCCTTTTACCTATTATTTCATCGTTATTTTCAGAATATATTCTTGATAATGAATCTGGAACTACATTATGGCTACCTTTTCTATGTCTAATTGTGAAGTTAAAACCTTGCAGTTTTAAGGCCCAACGAGCAAGTCGTCCATGTAAGTCGGTCTGATTCATGAGCCATTTTAGTGATGCATGGTCGGTTATAATTTCAAATTCGTGTCCCTCCACGTAAGCGCGAAATTTTTTTATTGCCATGACAGCGGCCAGACATTCCTGTTCAGAGACGGTATAGTTTCTCTGAGCAGACGTCAACTTATGACTCATAAATGCAATAGGAACTTCGTCCATGTCGTCATTTCTCTGAGCGAGAACAGCCCCAATTCCATATTTGCTCGCATCACACTGGATGGAGAACGGACGTGAAAAGTCTGGGTTATGTAGCACAGGTGCAGAACAAAGCGAAGCTTTAAGCATTTCGAATGAAGATTTACTTTCTTCGGACCAAACAAATTTTCTACTTTTTTGTAACATGTCCGTCAAGGGAGTTGTTAGTGTTGCAAAATTGCGGACAAAACGTCGGTACCAACCACATATACCTAAAAATCTTCTTAGCTGTCGTACGGATGTTGGTAAAGGAAAATCTCGGATGGACTGTACCTTGTCGGGGTCGGTTTTAATCGTGCCATGGCCGATTATATGGCCTAAATATTTTACTTCCTTAAGAAGGAATTTACTTTTCTCTATGTTTATAGTCAAATTTGCCTTTCTGACACAAAGTGCAACCTCATGTAGCAATAGCACATGCTCATCGAAAGTTTCCGTTATAAGCAGCAAATCATCCAAATAGACAAATACCTTGGTACGTAAATGTGCCGGGATCACCTTGTCCATAAGTCGTGACATCGTCTGTGGTGCATTACATAAACCGAAAGGCATAGTGACAAAATGGTATAACGGACGACCGGGCACAGTAAAGGCTGTCTTTTCCTTTGACCTGTCATCTAATGGAATTTGCCAGAAGGCATCCTTTAGGTCAAGACTCGTTATGAATCTTGCCTTTGGGAGCCTACTGAGAATTCCATCGATTAGAGGTAAAGGATAGGCATCCTTCACTGTTACACTGTTAAGCCTTCTAGCATCCAGACACAGCCTAACCTTGCCTGGTTTTTTCACAAGTGCCACAGGCGATGACCACGGACTTTGCGACTCTTCGATCACTCCTAACTGTAACATGCGATCGATTTCGGAATATAAAAGGGTTTCAATCGCAGGTGAAACAGAAAAAAATCTTTGTTTTATTGGTTTGCCATCTGCAGTGTCTATACTATGAGTTACAAGAGAAGTTCTACCCAATCCTTCCTTTGAATAAGAGGGAAATGCACTAATGGCCACATCAAGTCTTAATTTTTGTTCTTCAGTCATAACATGAAAATTTTCATCTACATCGAGCTCAAAAATTTTAGAAGTTGAACTTTTATTTATGTTTTCGCTAAACAAATCCTTGGCCAAACCAAAAGTTTTCACAAAATCAACACCTAAGTATAAATTCTGTGTTAAATGTGGTATAACTAAAAATGTTAATGGTTTGCTTTCTCCACGAAATGTGACCTGTGTTGTCACACTACCTAGAGCATAGTGGTTTTTTCCATCAGCCGTTTTTAGTGATATCTTAAATTTTTTGTAAGGATATTTATTATTTTCCAAAAAGTTCTTAGCAAAACCTCCCGCAAAACAAGAAATAGTAGCACCAGTATCAATTAAACCGCTAATATCTTCTTTAAAAATTTGCACTGTTGTAAATGGTCTTATATCATACGGATTTATATTGGACACTATAGCTGAACAAAAGTATTTTCGAGTCTTAATAACCCTTTTCCAATATTCCCTTAATCTTTTCGTATTTCTTTTAATCCTTTTCCCTAAACCTGATTCAATAATTTCCTCACTAAAAATTCTTAACTTTGCAGCCTTATATTCTTTCAGTCGTACGTGAAAAGGTTTTAAAAATTTTGGTATAAAATTTGTTTCTAAAGAATTTGAATTATCGTTATCGGTTAGGCATCCAAATGATTTTATATTTGGGTTGCTTTTGACTGAAACTGCCTTTGGTGTTTGTTGGGTTGGTAGTTTTTTGAAAACTTGTTGCATTTGCCACAATTTGGTTTGAATATATTTGGTGCCCCACAACCATAGCAGAAAATTCGTCTTTCGCCTAAACAATCGTCAAAACGGTGTCCCTTTTCAGAACAGTTCCAACATATAATGTCACTAATTTCCTCAACCTGAACTGATTGTATTTCTACATTATCTGTCTCAATTTCGGAAACTGTTCTACGAGAATTAAAACTTCTATTAGATTTTCTACCTTCAAGTTCCTCCTCAAGAATTTCATGTTTACGCACGAATTCTCTTAATTGTGAAATAGAATCTATATTAAAATGTAACAACCCTTTACGAATTTCCGGTCTTAAATTGCGTTTGAGTATTTCGATCAGTTCAAACTGACTAATGGGAGTTTCCAACCGATCAGCAATTTGTAAAATGGTATCGTAATAATCATCAAATTTCTCACCCATTCTCTGTTTGCGTCCACGTATTTTCTCTTTCAAGTCAAAATCTGTTCTTCGATCTCGAAATTGATTCTTAAGTTGCACGCACAGAGTTTCCCAATCGAAACTACTTGTAGTTCGGTGAAAGCGCCAAAACCAATCCATCGCTTTACCACTAAAAAGTAAATGAATATGTCGACACAAAACCTCAAAATCACCACGCAGGCTCTGAATCGTAAGCGCCTGAACTCTATATAAAAAATTATCTACAGATAATTCTTCCTCATCCTGCCCACTAAATTTTAAATGCCATCCTGACATGATATTTGAAACTTTATCCGTGGTTAGATCGAAATTTTGATTAAATGTTGGTAATCTAAAATTTGTTCGATTCGGGACATTTCTATTTTGGTTATTATAATTACGGTTCCCCAAACTTTGCCGAAAATCATTTGTGTGATGATTGCGTCTATGTTGCGAATCTTGACTTGCAGATATTGGATTTACAATACATGGTCTATTGCTATTTAAGTTCATTGAGGCTAACTGATTTCTTACAGCTTCATTGATAATGAGCTGAAGTGTATTATCACTAATACTATGAGAGTCAATATTCTGAAGCATACTTCGAGAATTTGAATTGTTCTGAGAGTTATTGAATAAATTATTTAAAGACCTTATCTGACTATCTTCTCTATTAACAATAGGCGTTTGAGTTATATTATTGTCTAGCAAGTTGCGTCTAGCCTTTTGATTGTGCGTTGTAGCTTTTGGTATTGCACCCTGATTCTGATTTAAATTATTATTTATCAATGAGGGGGTATTAGTAGTCTGTTTTTCAGCCCCTGCTAAAATGTTGTGCGATTTTAGTTTTGTTTGCCTACAGGATTTTCCACAAATAGGACAAGCCTGTGTTTCCTTAAGTACAGAAACTATGCATTCTTTGTGATATATATGATAGCAAGGTGTGGACACCACGATATCATCAATTTCATAATCCTTTTTACAAACAAAACATTGTTGTGTATTAATTTCATCGATTGATGAATGAATATTTTCGTTACTATGAACAAGTGACATTTTTGCAAAATTAGATTAAAAAAAAAACAGTATATAAAATCTGTAAAACTTTGATGGTACTGAGCAGTAAGGTTGTGTAAAGATTGACAATTTTTTTTCCAAATGAAGAAAAAAGTTTTCGGAATAATAATCCAATAAAACACCCTACCACTTACTGGCCGAAAAGTGGACGCTTGCGCACTATAAAAAAATGCAACCAAAACGTAATTCCAATGCTTATCAATCCAACAAATAATCTGGAATGTTTTATTATAAAATTAGCCGAAGCCTAAGATAAGTTTTTAGAAACTATTTCGCCATACATAAAGGAATGAATATACATTATGTAAAAGAGTGGACTATATAAACGTAATAATAAGTTTAATATAATAATTCCAGCTCTACAAAAACGAAATTCTATTCTTAGCCTAAACCAGTGACAAACACAAAGTGAAACAATTACTAAAAAAAATATCTATATACTTTTTTCATCTTTGTTTGAAAATTGGAAAAATTTAATGTAATGATGGTTATGTAGAGTTCCCAAAACAAAGGAATAAGTCTAAACGATGTTAAATGGTTATGATAATTTTAATTTCCAAAGTTAAGGGGCCCCACGTTGGGCGCCATTTCGTATTGTTCGTCCCGAGGACAGAATGGAGGTGGGTTATAAACACTTCCTATTCATGCCTTTGACCCAATAAAAGGAACGTTACGCACGTACTGGCTAGCTAGCTAGATCGGGAGATATGGGCTGGGATCTTGTTCCCCTGGGTATTCGACTTCCAATAAAAAAAATTACGTGCGATTTTGAATGCCCATTATTTTTAAAGAAAATATAAAAAAAACTTTTACAACAGTTCTTATTATTCCATCATTACATTTTTTTCTAAATAACTTAGGTGTTAAAGTTAAGCCTCTAAACCCACCCAACCATGGCTTTTTTCTTGGCCAGAATTATTGCAAAGCCCCTAACACACATTACCTTACGTCAGCCCTCAAAGTTTTACATAAAAAAAAAATTTACACACGGATCATTTTCGTTTTATATGTTTATAAACATTTAATCAAAGAGAAATTAAGAAAAAAAACACATCGCATAATTAACATTATTCTTATGCTCTTAATTTACATAATAAATCCAGCTATTTTGATGATAAATATTATTAAGAGATTTATCTCAAATTATTTACTTAATTACAGCAGAGAAACCTTAAAGCAGAGAACTAAGTGATCAAAGTAAGCTTTCATAAACAACAACATGCTTTAAAATTTCTTTATTGTAATAATAAGAATAGGCAATAAAATGAATGAAAATAATAATGAATGAAAATAAATATGAATGAAAAAAAATATGAATGAAAAAAAGAAAAAATTTAAGGTACAAAAAAAAAAAACAAATTTATGAGTTACAAAAAAAAAAAAAAAGTATAAAAACTATATAAATAGATATGTACTGACTTACAGTTGGGTCTCGATTCCAACGATGCTGAAGGCCTTCTGCTTGTTGTGATTCGATTAACAGTCGTAATATTTTTTTATTCTTAGTATTGGTTTTTTTTTTTTTGTAAAAATTGATTTTTGTTAGTATGTATATTTATAGGTTCTACACTAAAGGCTAGTTTTTTTTTTTATGGTATAAATGACTTCAATGCCTAATAGTTAATTTGTTAAATATTTAGGGAAAATGCATAGAAACAAAAAAAAAATTGTAAGGCTATGAAATTATTTATGTAAGTATGGTTTGAAAAATGATGTTTTTGTTTTTTTTTTTTTTTTTCGATTTAATATTAGTAAGTTAGGAAATTAATGAAATTATGTATTTTTTTTAGAATTTGTTAAGGGTTATTTGTTTTATATGAAATCAGACTATTGGGTTTGTTATAAAAAGGGAAGGAATTATCGATATAGCAGAGAAAAGTTTTCAAAATGAATTATTGTCATTAGGCTTGTTCGGTTAGTATTTCATGAGGTTAGATTTGTCTTCTTTTGGTTATTTGGCATTAATAAAAACTACTAAGTCTCTATTGTATTTCACTTTTGAAAGCAGTTGGATTTTACATGGAATTAATTCTATTGTGTACTGAATAGTGTTGTGGTGAATGGATTGATTTGGTTGCTGGAATTCTGGTTTTACTTCTGATTTCCATACGGACAATAAACTTTAGTAGGCGATTATTCTTTCTCAAAAATATTCCAAGGTGTTACAAAGGCAAACTACCTTTACTCTCGAGTGAAAAGCCTGTCATGTACACTATCCACACAATTCCTGGTACAAGGCAAAAAGGAAGAACACTCGAGAGTTATAAAACAAAGTTATCTAAACAACAAAAGTGGTCTTAAGAAATGATAATTCCTATGTTAATTTCACGAATTATATTTACCGTCAAAATATCCAATGAGATGAATTGCAACTTTTTGGAAAACTAAAGAATCGTTTTCCCCCAGTTATACACAAAAAGTATAAGGTCTTTCACAGGTTTTATTTTTTCGTTCCACTTGGGAAACGTTTTTGAATAGAAATTGTAACTACAATATTTTTATATCACAGAAAAAAAAAAATTCATTATGAATTTGCCACGTTTTATTTAATTTGTAAGAGTTTTATTGCAGCTCGTGTGTTTTGTGGTCTTGATCTTTTGGTGGTAGAAATGAAAAAGATATAATAGTAATATTTCATCATGCGGGAAAACCTCTATTTGCGTGATCCGATATGCTAATATATACATTTATATATACGAATATATTATTAAAAGCTTTTGTACTTGTAAATGTTAATCTAGAAGGTTGGAAAGTAACAATACAAGTGCCTGAATATGTCCCTTCTCTTTCATCATGTATAATTTTGGTAAGAAGATATACATACATGATCGAAAATGCTGAATAAAGCAAAATAAAATAAAAATCAATGACAAACAACAAAAATCAAGTGTATTTAAAGGGAAGAAAGCTGACTATCGTTAATCATGTTGAAATTAACGACTTAGTTTTTAAAAAGAAAAAATATATATTCAGGGGTATGTAAATATGACTATATCAATGTTATTAAAACATAAGCATTACAGCCTTCAGTTTTTGTTTACATTTATAGGTTATGTCATAAGGAAAAACATAAGCAGGTGTGATAGCAAAAATTATGAATCGTATGTAAAATGGAAATTTTGACATACATACGGAATTACATATGGGTAAGAAAAGTGACAGTACATATCGTTACTTTAATATAGAAAAGCCCTAACTAACATTTTCCTTACTTTACAGGAGAAGGAAAAAACTTATTAAAAATTGTAGTATTGTAGTTGCGATTTTTTTTAAACGCAGTCTTTTATTAAATTGCTAAGGGAATTTAATAAAAAACTGCGTTTAAAAAAAATTGCGACTACAAGACTATAATTCTTATTAAGTTTTTTCCTTCTCCTGTAAAGTAAGAAAAACGTTAGTTAGGGCTTTTCTATATTAAAGTAACGATATGTAAAATACATCCCGTCTAATAGCACCTTAATATGTAAACTTGCTAAATCCACTTTTTATCTAAATTTAGATTTTTATGACGTGTGGTAGAGAATGATACGCCTGGGCGACCAGCATGTAGTTTTTCTTCAATTTGAGTCTTAAAGTGTGTAAAACCAACTATATTTTTGCTTTTCCTTTCAAGCAGCACATAAAAAAAATAAAAAGATTTTTGTCTCACCTGAAAAATGTGTTGAAACGGAGCTTGCAGGTTTGCATATGAAGCCGACGAATTGTTATGGATAAACGTAAACATTAGAGCTGATGCTGCTGTTTTAGTGAAGAACATTTTTTGAAAGCAGAAATTGGTGACTTAACACACTTCATAAAAGTAACTATAATAAAAACATATACAATAATTATAATATTAGCAATACTCACTATATTTAAAAAAAACGCGGTAATTATAATCTAATTAAAATACAGCCATAGATACAAAAAAACTAACATCAAGAAGGGTCAAACGAAGTTTCAATAATTATCCTGTGAGAAATATGCAGGGGTTCTCATATGCTGTAGTCTGCACATAACTTAAATACTATTAATTTCACTGTGATTTTTTTGACTGTATTCGTAGATAAAACAGAAAAAAAAAATGTTTCAAAACAAATAGGGGGACTAATGACAGTTTTTTTAATTCTAATATATGTATTTTAAAAACAAGTAAGAAAGTATAGTCGGTCAAGCCCGACCATATGATACCCTACACCACAGTATTTTAAAACACATCATGCTTATGTGTCCATATAAATATAGATTTATCTATCCTTATAAACTTCATGAAAATCGGTTTGAAAGTTTGTGAGAGGCAGAAATTGCCCCCTACCTCCCGTTGTGGTCCCATTTTTTAAAAACTGTATAGCTTATGTGTCCATATAGATATGGATCTGTCTATGTCTTAAATTTCATTAAAATCGGTTTGAGAGGCAGAAATTGCCCCTATCTCCCCTCGTGGTTCTATTTTTTTAAAAATTCATACATTTTGTGTCCATATAGATGTGGTTCTATCTATGTTTTAAATTTCATTGAAATCGGTTTGATAGTTTCTGAGAGGAAGAAATTTCCCCCTATCTTCCCTCGTGGTCCTACGATTCGGCCCATTTTCAATAGGCTTGGTCCTTGTGCCAATAAGAACCTATGACCCAAATTTCATCTAATTTTTTCCAAAATTGCGACCTGTACTTTGCGCACAAGGTTACATGGACAGCCAGCCAGCCAGCCGGACGGACATCGTTAGTTCGACTCAGAAAGTGATTCTAAGACGATCGGTATACTTTAAGGTGGGTCTAGGACCAATATTTTAAGGCGTTACACACATCAGCACAAATGCATAATACCCTCTCCACTATTGTGGTGTGGGTATTATAAATTGACAAAAAAATTTGTAACATTTATTATCTATCCCACCTAATAAAATAAATTTAATTTTTGTACTCTACACGAAACTTTAATGCATACAAATATTAATACCAGGAAAGGCTCTTAATTTTCGAGATTTTTTCCACTCCGCAGATCGAAGACTATTTTTTTAATTTTTTTTTTAATTTAAAAGATTTTGTTATTCGTGCTTAATTCCCAATTTTTATTCTTGATAAAAACACTGAAATTTGTTGTTGATGGGATAAGCTATTCCTATGCGCATTTCACTGGTTGCTTAAACCAGAGCGTCAGGAAACTTCATCCATAAAGATTTTAGAAAAACTAAAGATATTAAACCAAATAAAACTCTTAAACGTATAAGAATTATAAGCAACAGTTCTACTTGTAACAATATCAAAGTTTAAACAAAAACATCAGTTTATCTCTTCTTACATTCTCCACTACAATTGATTGGATTTTAAACACATTTTTTTAAAACAAAATTTTATGAAACAACAAAATTGTCAATTATGAAAAATAATAAAAAATTTACACAGAAAACAAAAATTGAATTTCCTATCTTATTCATATAAATTAAATGTCTGTAATATATATTTTTTTTTTCTATAAAAGTGACATTAAACTTGAAGATTTATTGTGAAGAAAAATAAAAAAAAAATTTAAGAGGGTTTGAAGTCAAAAAATAAGGTCCATTCTACTTTACATATGAGTAGGTGAGTTCCAAAACCAGGGCTGTGGAGTCGGAGTCGGAGTTGAAGAGTCGGAGTTGAGGTTTTTGTACCGGAGTCGGAGTCGGAGTCGGAGTCGAAGTACCCACAAACACTAATGACTCCGACTCCGACTTTTTGGCATTAAAATTTTTTCTAATATTTTTCAAAATAAAAAAATGTTAATGACCAATTTCAGCAATTCTTTTAAAATATCAATTCATATTTAAATATAATTTTTCATATATTTTTTTTTTTATTCCACATAAAAAAACGATTTTTAAACATAAATTGATATTTAAATAAATTGGTGGAATTGGCAATAAGAGGGTCTACTTTTTGAATTTGTGAAGTCAGAAGATAATGACCAGTATACTTTTCATATGAGTAGGGGAGTTAGAAAAATTGAGATAACATCTTATTTTGACAGTTCTTTTAGCAATTTATGAGAAATATATAGATTGTATCGAAGCATGTCCTTTTCTATGTTTTTATGTGACCTAAAATTTATGTAACAAAACTCGCTGGTTCACTGTTTGAATTTCGCCAAGATTTCCCTAATGAAATAGAGCCGAATTAAGGAAGTTAAAAATTTGTTGTTTTTTATTTATCGTATATTAACAAATATTTTTGTAGCCATGTTCCGATATATGACTTGAAATCTGCTGTAGCTCCTGTGGTGAAAGCATTAAGTAAACTAAATTTTAAGTTCTAACCTTCAAGGTGAATATAATAGAAAAAAAGGAAAAGGAGCTTGGAAAAATATAATTCCCATCAATCTGGGGGTAAACCCGAAAAATGATTTGAGAATTCTTTTATCTACTCAATTTAGGAAAAATTGGAGAGATAATATAGACTTGCAATTTCAAATTTCGCTCTTTGACAATAATAATATTGAACTTGGAACGGAAAAAAGCAATGGTGTACTGAAGAAAACGATTTCAATTTAGTTGTTTAAAAATTCATATTTTTTTAACTCTGCAAGCCACATTTTGAAACACGTTGAAAATCGCAAATGATGCTATTTCTGTATTAAAAATTTGCCTTTGTCCGAATATTTTAATGATCCTTACATTTTTTTTTTATGTCAATGATAACCCTAAAAAATTATATCATAAAAGGTTCGTTACCTTGAGACAAACAGCACCAAGTCCAACAACAAAAGGTGTGCTATTTCCCAGAAATAATAGAACTTTTTACGGTACGTTTCTCTTCAAAATGTGTTATAAAAATTGTAGAAGTAACAACTGAAGGCGCTTCTGCATGTTTTAATAAAAATATATTTAATTTTCCTGAGAATGATTAAAAAAGTTGGTCTAAATATTTGACTTAATAAATAAAACAAGACCAAAACGGCAGTGTTTGAATTTATGTATATTAAAAACAAAAGACCTCACTTCACAATTTACAAAAAAGAACTTAAGATGTTCTTTGTCTCTACAAATTCTGTGGTAAACAATACTTAGTACACTTGGTGCCCTTAACGTCTTAGCAAATTGGACTTGGCATTGTTTTCAACTTTTCTATCTCGAAAGCTGCATTAGATAGAACTTATGGAAATTCACACATCTATAAGTTCCAACAGATGTGAATTGGTGTAGTTTATCTCTTCCCTACACAACTATTATTACATTTTTTAGCACTGTTTGCATATATTTAATAAATAAATATAACTTTTAAAATATACTAAAGTTTAATGATCCCATACGGTTTGAATCAAAACTCATATCTTTCGAAAGTTCGTAACAAAACTCGATGGTTCCAAAATTAAATCCATTATTTTTCTATATTACAGTTGGCTTAAAATGTTCAACTGTTGAGTTATTAGTCAAGAATGACATAACACTGTAGAATCAAAAAAGTAGAGCTCAGTTGGTCTATTTATTTAGGCGCTATATGTTTTTCGAGCTTTCCTCCTCATATGTTAAAGCTCAATGCGGCACGTTAGAATTAAAATATCGATTTGAAAGTTTTACAGAATAATTTTCTTGCTATATTTAACCATTTAAAAGGTACTGAATTAAAAAACAAATTAAAAGAGTTTAAAGTCAAATAAGAACTAGTCTCATAAATAATGATAGGTTAGAGTAGGAGTCGGAGTCGGAGTTGGAGTCGGAGTTGGAGTCGGAGTTGGAATCGGAGTCGTACTTAAAAAATTACAGCAAAAGGAGTCGGAGTTATAACTATTTCTTAACGACTCCACAGCCCTGTCCAAAACTCGTTTCAAATTCAGATAACAATTGATTGTTGTGATTTTTGGTTATATTGTGATTGATATAAAAACTTCTTGTAATTTTTTTTTGTTAGTTTGTTTTACTTTTATAAAATATTTTTTCTTGGCGCAAAATTTTTAACAACAACTTCAGTGTTGCTTATTGGAATTACAAAAAAAAATTAATGTTGAAAATTGCTACAACCGTGGTGAATATCGCTTATTAGTACAAAGTTTATTCAATATTTAACACGCTAAATACACATTAGTGTTGAGTGTAAAACGCAGCTATTATTTTATATTTAACAGGTGTGAACATAAAAATTAAATAACACCCCAAACAAAATGAAAAAACCCTCCAAACATCGTTGTTTTTGTTCTCTGTATAAACTCTTGGTGCTTAGTTTCATTATTTTTTCTTAGGGGTAATATTTTGGGAGGTTATTTCATGCCGCCCATTTATTTTATTCTTTTTAAAGAGGTTGTATATTGATAAGCCAGATATGTTCATCAAATGTAGACATTTTTCTCCTAATGTTGTCCAGATCAGAGACCGGCATTGTGCAATTGTAAAAAAATCGCATTAAATCAACAGCAACAAATACACTCACTTGCGGCCATACAATCAAACTTGCGCAACCGCAAATTTTCGATGCTGGTTTGCAGTCATTCAAATAATGCACATTGTTCTTTGTTATTTATACAATGGTTAGCTTCGGTTTTTAATAAAGATGTTTGTGTGTTCGGTGCGACAATGATTGTTTTGGTAAAGAAAAAAAAAAAAAAAAAAAAAAAAAATACAAACAAAAAAGCCAGAAATCAAACAATCATTTCTCATGTATTCATTCAGCATTAACTGTGTAGTACAAGAAAAAAAAAATTGAAATTAAACTAAACGCACATATCGCTCATTTGCTGCAAGACCGGCATAACTCAAAAAATGAAATGTTGGAGTTAATGTTGCAGAATTTTTCGCTTTGTTTTTCTTTATATTGTGTATTCTTTTTTTCTAAGTAGTTAGAACAAATCAAAAACTTTAAATGCGTTTATCTCGAAATGGATTTTTTTGAGTTATGCCGGTCATATAGAAACAGAATTTTTTTTTTTTACTTTTAAAAAGTACAGTAGTTCTGTATGTAGGTACAATGTATTCTTGTTATTGTTGTTTTTTACACATTTGTGTTATATTGCGTGCGCAACAAAAATGCAAATAAAGCACTTTCAATAAAAAATGAATACATGCAAAAATCAAATGTGAACGAAACGATGTAAAAATTACCAACGTTGAACTTTGTTTTGCAAGCAAAGATTGAATGTAAATTTTAGCGTATGAATGAATCAAGAAAAATAGTGATTTTGCAGTTCTCTGGTCCAGATATAAAGAAATATATTTTGTGCCACGCCTACTTTTCCAGTCATGCCCAGATTTTGTCAGATGTTTTGTATTTAATTTTTTTTTCAGTTATACATAAATCTTTATAGTCTTTGTATTTAAGGTGTGCCGTCCGCTTAAATTTTTAAAAAAATTATAGCCTATGGCGGCTCCCAGGCCATCAGTAGTAGAGCTGGGATACTATCGATATTTTCTACAATTGATATTTATCGATAGTTCAGATTTCACTGTCGATATTACTATTTGCTGAATGCTTGTACTTGTACAGGAAAACTTAACTAGTTTTATATCAGGCTACAGTTCGCTGTTTTTATCACTTTATTTAACGTATAAGACGTATGTATGTAAGCACGCTATTTTAGATGAAAGTTTTTAAAAAATCGATAAGTACCTTTCTGAAGGAACCGTAGTAGCAGGGACTATAAGATATTTTATTGCAACTTTAGATAATTTTTTTAATTTGTTTTGATTCTCAACCCAAAAAGTAATCAATATAGCGGACTTATCCTCTAATAGACGTTCCTTGTTTTGTCCTATGCACGCAATTGCAATTGCATTTGGATTTGATTTTTTTTTACATTACAAAAATATATGACATTTCTGTCCCCATGTAATAATGTATGTAAATTTCGACTTAAAAGCCTTTAATTAGCAGTACAAAAGCACAGCTAAGCAATCCATACCACCTGCCATTCTTGTTGTTTGTATTCATTGCTGTAATTCAGCGAATTAATAATAGCAAGTAAAAACTTGCGGCAAAAAACTTTGTGTTTATAGCTGCTGTTACATGTCTTCATATCTTAATTTTTAATACACTCACAATATTATTACAGTAATGGAATGTAGTTTATTTAAAAAATATTCCGCTCAGTAATTTTTAAATAAATAAACATTTAAAAATCCAAGCAAATTTATTTTTAACTGATTCTAACAGTTATTCAAAAAACTAAGTGCATATTAATACGGATTTTCAGTTGCTGTTAATATTGTCCGTTGATTGAGTTAAATTCTTCTTTATGTAAAATTAAATGAAAACGTAATTTAAAGTTACGAAAAGTTAATTTAAGTTTTACTGTCAAAAATTCAACCGCGAATTCCGTAAAAACAAATGAATATTCAGTTATTTTATATGAATTAACTACCAAAAATAAATTTTTACTTACCTATAAAAAATGAATTGCTTGTTTTGTGTAAGCAAATTCCCATTTTCTATTTGTTAAAATAATTTAGTTAAATTCATCAAATTTTAAAAGTAAAAGAATTGCGAAGCCATATCGGACATGATGCTGATATCTCATAAATGAGAGTTCGTTCTTCTTTTAACAACGTGGTCAGTACAACCAAAGTAAAACAATCGTGTGTAACAGGGTAAGTAAATAAAATTATTCTCCCTCTCTTGTTCAAGCGGACAGGTGTCTGTCTGGTATTTTTTAGAAATTCGGCTCTTGTGAAGTTAATGAAAATTACTGAATTTAATAAAATAACTGAATATTTCTTTGTTTTTACGGAATATTCAGTTAATTTTTTGAAAGTTATTTTATATACAATTACTGAATATTCCTTTGTTTTTTACGGAATATGTAGTTGATTTTTTGATAGTTAATTTATATAAAATAACGTTAAATTCATTTGTTTTAACGGAACATGGCGTTGAATTTTTGACAGTAAAAATTAAATGAACTTTGCGTTAAAAATAAATGAAAAATAAGTAGACCGGTTTTTAACTGAATTTTCATTTATTTTATATTACAATTTCAGTTAATTTTACGTACAGAATATTGTGAGTGTAATTATAAATCGATATTGATATTTCTCCTATCAATATTTTCGATATTTTAAGACTATCGATAATTTATTTATTTATTTATTTATTTAAGAAAAAAAATTGTAACTTCTACAACAAAACATCAGTCTTAAACAGTAGAAATCTTATGATGTTATTTTGGAAAATTAAAAATAATAAACTTATGTCTAGGTATCGTTATTACAAAATTAATATAGATAAAATTATTGTAATTAAACCAAACAAATAAATAAATAATGAAAAACTACATGTCAAAATAACATAAATACATTTATAAAAAATCAAAAAATATTGAACTATAGAACTGTACCGAACCATAAACAAACTTGTTGACTACGAATAATATTTAAATATTCCTCCCTAAATTTTAACGCATTGCTGATTTCTTTTATTGTAGCAGTAGTAATATTATTCCAAAGACGTATTGCAAATATGAAAAATTGCCATTCCGATATTAATGTGTGATGTCTGATTTGAATTAATTTTCTATTTCTTCTGAGTCGACTAAATTTTAAACGATTAAAAAGATGACCTGGCTCACGGGTGGTTATAATTTTGTGAAGAAATACTAAAGTTCTTATTTTCATTAAATCTTCAAAAACTACCCCGAATATTTTTTTAGAGTAAGGTGTAATACTAATGTAAGTACCATTTATGTTATAATTTCTGATCCCGTAAACGTACCTTGCAATGTTGTTATATGTGACGTTCAATTTAGATTTACTGGTTTTATCACAACTTGCAAAAATCTCACATCCGTAGGTAAAAAATTTTTTTTTTTTCTTTTTTTCTCATTATTTATTTATTGAATCTTCATATATTAAATATGAACTAACAATAATTAATCAAATCTTAACCTAATACGTTATTTTTTGTCCTGCCAGTGCCAGACAAAAATTTTCTTCATCGCGGGTTCTGTTCACTTTTATAGTGTTTATCGCTCATCTAATTGGATAAGTGCTGCAGTGTCTCTTCTTCTTAAGCGAGTGTGGCCGCTATCATTTAAAATATTTCGTGCTAGTGGGTTCGGGTGCGATTCGAGCCTTTTTAAGTATTTTACTGCATATTTCGTAATCATAGTTTTAACTAATGGAACATTAAGATCCTTGTGAATATTTGAGTTTTTAACATACCAAGGGGCAGCTGTGATTATTCGAAGTAGTTTATTTTGGCGCCTTTGAATTTTTTCGATATTAGAGGCCGAGGCAGTGCCCCATAACTGAATACCATAGCACCAGATTGGCTTTAAGATGGAGTTGTAAAGAAGAAGTTTGCAGTCGAGACTAAGGACAGAGTTTCTTCCAATAAGCCAATGAATTTGGATGGCTTTTAGTTTCATTTGAGTTAATTTTGCCTCTATATGGCTTTTCCACGTTAAACGGCGATCTAGATGAATACCGAGGTATTTTACATGCGAATTTTGAGGTATTATTTGATTATTGATTTTAATAGGGGGGCATGATTCCCGACGCAAGGTGAATGTTATATGTACGCATTTTTGCTCATTGACCTCTATCCTCCATTGCTTTAACCATAGTTCGAGTTGAAATATATGATCCTGTAGGTATCGAGATGCTTCTTGACGGTTTTCGTGCACGCTCAAAAAAGCTGTATCATCAGCAAATGTTGAAGTTTGTGTGTAGTTGTTTGTTGGCATGTCCGAGGTATATATTAAGTATAAAAGTGGGCCCAGGATGCTTCCCTGAGGGACTCCAGCGTCAATTTGCTGAGGAGAGCTTAAATAATCACCTTCTTTAATAATAAATTTTCGACCGACTAAGTAGCTTTCTAACAGCTTGTGTGTGTTTACTGGTAAGTTGAGCTTCAATTTATGTAATAAGCCTTCATGCCAGACTTTATCAAAAGCTTGAGAAACATCGATGAAGAGAGCGGAGCAATATTTTTTTTCTTCAAAGGCTTTTCTTATTGCGTTTACTATACGATGGGTTTGCTCAATTGTGCTGTGTTCTCTTCTAAAGCCGAATTGGTGGTTAGGAATACATCTATTTTCATTTAAAATTGGGGTTAATTTTGACGCTAACAGCTTCTCAAACAGCTTTGATATATTAGAAAGTAAGCTTATAGGCCTATATGACTCAACTTTTGTGTGATCCTTTCCAGGTTTAGGTATCATGGTGACTAAGGAGACCTTCCACTTTTGAGGATAGTATTCAAGGCGCAAAATAGCATTAAAAATTAAAAGAATAATTTTCTTTGCTATGCTGGGTATCTCCAAAAGCATTTTGTTGCTGATCTTATCAAACCCAGGAGCCTTCTTGGGGTTTAAATCACAAATAGCCTTTTCGATTTCTCTTATCTCAAATCTTAGCGGAACAGCTGCTCTAGCAGCAACAGGTGGTAACTCGACCGCAATATCGTGAGATATATTTGGGGTAAATACGTTTTTTAAATGATTGACATACAGATTTCCTTTTTCAACATCATTTCTTGCCCAACTTCCATTCAAGTTTCTTAATGGTGGTTTAGAGACAACTGGCCTTTTGAGATTTCTAGCTGCGCGCCATAATGAGTAGTTTGATTGTGGGGTTGCATCAAGTTCCTCAAGATATTTTTCCAGAGAAGCCGTTTTCTTAGTCTGCAGTAACTTTCTAAGTCTTTTTGTACACTCTTTAAGTAAGTTCTTAAGTTGAGGGGATCTGTGCAATTGCCAATCTCTTCGAGCCCTCCTTTTTTCAGACAAAAGATGCTCGACATCTGTGGAATATATTTTAATAGTTTTTGTTTTTTTGGGGGCAATATTGGAATGTTGAACAGCTAGTTTCAGAAAACTGTCAAAATTGTCAATAGAGCGATCTACATAATCCGGTGTACTGAGCGGAATATTTTCTGTGCAATGGGTACTGAGATATTTTTTATATTTTAACCAATTAATTTGCGTAGCTGTCGTCGGAGGTACAATTCTATTGGGGTTCATTATAGTAACAATTGTAGGTGTGTGGTCGGAAGATAAATCTAGGGAGGCTTCAACATGAATCGTTTCTATGGGAATGTTTTTAACCACGCCGAAATCGATGACATCTGGAATTTTTTGATGATCAGTGGGCCAATATGTTGGTTGTCCGCTCGCTACCACATTTAAATCCATTTTAGAAATTGTGTTAAATAAAACACGACCCTTTGGTGTTATAAGTCGCGACCCCCAGAAGGTATGTTTAGCGTTATAATCGCCAGCGGCTAGGAAACACGGTCCTAATGATTTAAAGTATTTATAATATTGGTCCTCCGATATTGAAAATCTAGGCGGGGAGTATAACGATGAAATTACTAGGTTTCTATTTAATTCCTCAACGCAAATGTTCGTTGCTTGGAGATAATCTTCACGATGATCACACATTAGGTAGTGTTTCACTCGGGTTTTTATTAAAATGGCAGAACCTCCACAAGCTCTATCTCGAGGGTCCTTGGTATCATATAGTGTATAACCATTTATTTTAAACGTATTTCTTGAGGTCAAATGAGTTTCAGAAATCATCATGACATCAATTTGTTTATTTTTAAGAAAGTATTCTAATTCATTTTTATGTTGGCGGATGCCGTTTGCGTTCCAAAAACAAATTTTTAAACAGTTCATGGTTTATTAAGTACAGCTTGCAATAACATCGATTGCATTCTAAGCATTTCCTGCATCATATTACCCATTGTGTTCGTAAAATTATTTACCGTTTGCACTAATGTTTCCATGGTTTTTTCTAAGCGACTTAAATTAGAAACCGGAGTTTCATCATTACTTGGCGAAGCACCTTGCATTGGCTGATGGTTTGATTTTAGGACGTTAGCGTAAGAGGTTCTGTTATTACTAGGCTGGGGGGCTTGAATTGCATTTGTGTTTACTTGATTTGCAACCTGCATTTGAGGGGTATTTGTTTTTGGTCCAACCATCTGCTTGACGATATTATATACAGGGCATCCTCTATAATTGGCAGTGTGATTACCGCCACAGTTGCTACATTTTTTTACGTTGGGGTCGGTTTTAGACTTATCGCAAGAAACTGTACCGTGTAGTTCACCACATACTACGCAGACAGGGGATAAATAGCAGTATGCCTTTGTATGACCGTACTCTTGACAGTTTAAACATTGAACGGGACCATTTCTTTTGTGCGGCTCTTCTATAGTTATTCTTCTGTAGAGAATATATTTTAGATTGTAAATAGGATGTGTTTCGTTTTTTTTAAGTTTTACGTCGCCGGGTTCAAACTCAACTCGAAAGAGTGGTTGGGGAATTGTTTCTCTATTTTTAATATTGACTACATGCTTTACCTTGAAGCCTTTTTCTTCTAAGAATGTTTTAACCTCTTCTGGGTCTACGCATGAGTCAATGCCCTTGATAACTACCTGAAGACCTTTACTGCTCTTCAGTTGATAAGTATAAAAGTTTTTATTCAGAGTCTCAAATACTGTAATTACTTTTCGAAAATCATCCTCGTGATTCACCTGTATTTTAGTCTCGTTAATGATACCGCGCTTTATTGCAGCTACATAAAAGGAATTTTCACCTATCACCGAAATTAAACTTTTTATTAACTCATTAGAGTTTTGCTCTCTAAGGTATATCGGGGGTGGCTTAGACGATTTAATGACGTTTGGTGCTTCAGAGGATTCATCCTCCAGAATCGCAAAACGATTTTGTGTATTTATTTTATCAAAAGATGGTACTTTTGAGGCCGAAGCAACTGCTGCAGAGGTAGGGCTGCGTCCCCGTTTAAGCACTGTTATGTACCTGTCCATACCAACTTGTACTGTAGGCTTTTGGCAGCTTTTTACAGGGGGGTTTTCCATTGCATTTGTGTTTAAGTTCATGGTTTCATTTCCCACTAAATTTGTTTTTGACGTCACGGCAATACTTGCTGGCCTGGCAACACTTGTCACCAAATCTAGTTGTAGTTTTTTTAATGAGTCACTATCCACTGTTTTTGTAAACACCGAGGGTGATAGGGAACGTGTTCTAGTAATTGGCTTAGCCGTTAAATAGTTTATATTATTTTGTTTAGTTTTATTTATTTCCGCATTATTTTCGTTTGATTGAACTAAAACGTAAACGTTTCTTTCATTTTGTCTTAGTGTTGTTTCACTGTTCGTACTCATGCAAAGAGTTGTTTTTGTTTTTCACCGTTTTGCTTTGCTTTAATATTTTTATTATTTATTGTATTTTACAACAACAAAAAAAAAAAAAAAACAAGAAATTTTAATGTTTTTGTTCAGAATATGTATACACATGTATGAACATTCATACATACGTATTTATTTTTACTGTTTTATTTTATTTAATTTAATCGTTTTAAATTGTTCACTATTATGTTAAATAATTTAAATAACAAAATATGTATATTATTTTTTTTTAAGCGTCCATTCGCTGCTTATATTACAAAATCAAATGTGATTAATTAATAGTTCAAATCGTATGCGGGGCTAAAATACACGTCTGTATCACAACAAAGCACAAACCGAACTGAGGTAAAAAATTGGTATCAAATATGTTTTAGCAAGTAATAGGCATATTTTCAATGGGGTGCAATATTGAGTAGGCCATAGGGTTCTTAGCATCGAATATGTTTTACCACAGGCAGCTATGACGTGATCAGACCAGGTTAGAGTGTTATTAAAAATTACACCAAGATTTTTTGCTTTATCTACGATTTCAATCCGTTGGTTTTTAATAAAAATGTTGGGATAATCAATAATTTTCTGTGTTCTTTTACGTATTACAATGCATTTAGATTTGGTAGGATTTAAACTTAACCCGTTAACATCAGCCCAATGTGAAACCCGTTGTAAGTCTTGATTAAGTCTTGCAGTACATTCATCTAAGTTCCCTTTTTTGTTACTTATGTACAATTGTACGTCATCGGCATACATTCTAATGTTGCAATGGATCAACTGTTCAGGAAGATCGTTTGTGGAGAAAAGGAGAGGACCTAGAATGGATCCCTGGAAAACACCCCTGACAACAGGAAGAAAATTTGAGATAGTTGAAGGACTAGTTTTAACACACTGGACACGATCTTTAAGATATGAATCAATCAATCTAATGGATGTTGATGAAAAATTCATCATTTTCTCCAGTTTTTGAATAAGTATTGTGTGGTCAACGGTATCAAAACCCTTTGAATGATCCAACAGTACTAAATATGCAACGCACCCATCGTCAATTTCCTTTCTAAGATCTTCTGCTATATCAGTTAGAGCAGTAATACAGCTATGTTTGGCCCGAAAGCCAGATTGTTGATCGGTCAATAATTTACTATCATTTATATAATTGGTTATCGATAATACTATCGATAGATCCCAGCACTAATCAGTAGAATACCTACTGTAAAAGTTTTATAAAGATAGGTTTAGCGGTTACGGAGATAACCTCCTACAAACAAACATATGTATATGCATTGCCCCTCTATTATATTAGGACAGATGTAAAGTTATTGCTCACTTTAATTGTCTACTTTTAAACCATTTTGTTGTTATAGTTTATAAATATTTTTATCGGCCAAACAGCTGAACATGAAATTGATGAAATTGAAACTAAATATACATATATAATTATGATATAGTTTAATTTATGATTAGCATCCCAGTAACAACTTCGCCTACAAAATAATGTGTTGAGTAATCAGAAAAACATGAAGGCACTACTTACAATTCTACTGAAAGAACCAATGAATTTTACAAGGCATGCCCCAAAATGAACGCATTTAAAAGTAAGTCATTATTTTTTTACTTAAATACATCCAGAAAAAAGTAGTTATTGAAGTTCTTATACATGTATTTATAGAAGAAAGCTACTAAATAATGAGTTAAAGAAGCTATTCGTTTTGAAAAAGTAAGCGAAGTTTTTACTGGGATTATTCAAATCCAACCATAGTATGTTGCTCTTAGAATTTGTTTCACTCCAACCATATTTTTTTTCTGTGTCTATAATATCTATCACGAAAATCGCTTTCAAAGCCGTGAACCTACTTTAAATGGTTATATCAAGACAAATTTAAAAAATGTTGTGATATGTAGTAAGTCCAATTAAGTACCATATTGACTATATGTCTCATAATATCGTAAGTTAATTAAGGCCCAACCATAATACGAGTATGCATAGCCGTGCTTTACCTACTGTCAAAAACCAACAAAATGTCTCTCAAATGTTTTAAAAAAAATAAAAACAAAATCAAAAAACATTTGATATCGTACGGAATGTGCGATCGGTGTTTCGCCTTCTTAAGCAAATGACTGCTTCAAAAAACTTTACAAAAAGTTGCCTTACATTCAATATAGTTTGCCTCAAGTGACTTGCAGATATTCGCACATTTACTTAAGCCAACTTAATCACATTACGGTTGGGCCTTTGTACTTAAACAAATGTCATAGGCTTCTTGTATATAAAAATTTGCTAAGTGGCAGAACACAGAAAAAATTTTTGGCATTTTTTTTTCAATTAATAGTGATTTTTGAATTTTAAAATAAATGTGATTACGTTCTTAATTGATTGAATGAAAAACAAATATTTTTTTCAATTAAAATTTTACTTGATTTTAAGCTTAATTTTAATTATAAGTTTAATTGAATCAATCAACTCGGTTGTTTGAATTGAATACTTTGTTGCTTTCTCCTTGTTGCTTTCCTCCCTCATCAACAGTTTGCGAAAAATGTTACAAGTGCAACAACATCTTTATAAATTTATTGTCTTTGCCTTTACATGTACATACACACATGTTTTTGTGATCAAAAAGAACAGTAAGCGTCGCGTGCAAAAAAAAACTATCATCAAGTAAAAAATTTACTGAAATTTGTTATAGACGAATTACAATTATGACCACCAACGATGTCAATTATGAGCCTACATACCTACATATGTATATTAAGCGTAAAATAAAAAATCGCCTTGTGGCTGACCACAGTGTTGACGGTGATTATGGTCGCAATCGAAATTTGGTGTTTATTTTCTTTGTTTGTTAATTCTTGAATTATTTTTGGCGTCATTTCATGTTGTGCGTTTAAAGTGAATTGGTGAAAAAAAGTACAGCCAAATTACACAACAAAAACAGTTTTTTGTTTTCAATCTTGAATACCCTGAAGAATCAGAGTTATTCTACAATTTTATACAAAGTTGTATGTATGAAATTCCTCTGTCAAAAAAATCTTCCAAAATTTGTACAATTAAGCATGAGCTTTTACAATTAAACAAATAAAACAAGTTATTTTTAAACCATATTTAAATACAACATATATTTTAAATATTATTATTTTGCTTCATTTAACCATCAACTGAATTGATTTAACAAACTTATTCAATTAACAATTTGTTTGATTGAATATTTGCATAATTGAATTTAGAGTGTATTTCAAATACACTGTTTAATTTTTTCAATTAAAAATTTAATCGATTTAATGAAAAATTTAATCACTGTTTTAATCAATACAATTATTAAAATAATGAATTTTCTGTATTGTAATCAATTACGTTAGTAATTCATTCAACTGAAATATTGATTTTTTTTAAATTAATTTGTTAATTCATTCAATTAAAATATTGTTTAATATTAATAATTTTTTCAATTATTTTTGTAATTAAAAGGTAAAAACTTTTTAATTGGAAAAAAATTCCTTGTTTTGCAATTTTTGCAAATTTGAGTAATTGGTATAATCATTTCGGTGATAGGTGCAAAATTAAACAATTTTTTGCTTGTTTCAATTATTTTGGTGATCAAAACCGCTTTTTACTTTTTTCTGTGAAAGTATAGTCCACTTTCGCAAATCGCTTAAGCTCATAAATAAAATTCATCACAAAAAAAAAAGTTGTAGCAATAAGTCAATATAATAATAACAATAATAAAAATAATATCGATGGTCAGTCTGTATGCTTTCGGAACTGGTGTAAGGAACTAGTTGGTTGCTATTGCCCATCTATATATCCTTACTCGTTTATGTATCTGGATGTGTGCCAGTAGTGGTGGCTGACATGAGCATTTGTATTTTGTTTGTTTTATTTTAAACTCATTATTTACATTCGATTGAAACTTAAACGTGTGAATAATATTTCAAGCATGTTTTTATACAAAAAAAGCAAACTTACGAACTTTTATTAAACTACCCCAAGTAAAACTGAAATCCACCACACCGACCCAAACAAACACACCAAACCAATGACAAAGAGAAAGAAAGTTCATGCTGGGTCGTGTTTGAAAAATAATACTGAAAAAAGTCTACACATCTAATTTTTTTTTTTGTTGAATAAAACACAATATAATCTTTGTTCAAAAGGACATGAATACGTTTCGGACATGTTGGCATTTAGTTTTTGGTGTTTTTTTTTTTTTTTTGAAATAAAGTTTAATTTTTTGAATTGTTGTGGGTGGTTTGAAAATCTTTTGTAAAGAACAGTTCTAGACTTAAATCTTCGAGATAAAAATAATAAATGTATTTTTAATAACATGCTACACATATAACTTTTTTTGAAGAGTATATTTTAACGTTAATAAATATTTAATTTTATGGAAAACATGTGAATATTTTTATTCAAGTATTTTTAGGTTGGATGATTTGAAAGGAAAGGGAGCTGCATACATAAATATTTGAAATTTAGTATGTGCAGTAGAGCGTAAATACAAAAAGTGGGCCTCACACTGGTGCTTCATATTTCGAGAAGGCTGCCAAAATAATTTTCTTTTATGTTCTCCAATTTAAACATTTTTTTATTTATATGAAAGTAAATTCTAGTAAGCCTCGGGAGCCAAAAAATGTTAACCCTTTTTCAACTATTTGATTGAGAACAGGGTGTTCCAAAATGGACTTTTTCAGTATTTGGTTATAGTTATGAATTTCTTAGTCAGTTTTTAAAGTTAAAATGCTCATAATTTTGTTGTTTTTCAAGATTTTTGGACAGAATAAGTTTTGTGTATTATTTGATCTTCTTAACTTGAATTGACTTACACGTTAGATTGCTAGATAATTTTAGTTAAAAAGGTAAAACATTAGTAAATATCCGCAAGACAAAATTAATAGTTTAAATACCTAAAAATTGCAACTTATTTGAATAAATGGAAGTAAGAGGTAAATGGTAAAACACTTGTACGCCGTTATATTTTATGTGTAAAATGTTTTAAATGTTACCTGTTAATTTATTTCCGCTATGTTACCCTTTTAAAAGGGTTAAAACAAGGGTTTTTTATGTTTCAAAGTATTGCCAATAAAAGATTTAATTTGTGTTTGAAAAAGAGTTTTTATGGTTTAAAGAAATGGTAATAAAACATTTTTTCAAAACTCCTGTCTAGAGTATACAAATGCATGCATTTAGAGAGATAAGAAGATTCTTTTCCGATCCAGAAACTGCAGCATCACAGGAGTAAATTATGAATAAGCAAGATGTTCAGATCACAAGTTAAACCATGCAGTAGAAAGATAAATGCAAAAAAAATTTGTCGGTATGCAAATGAAACAACAATTCTTTATAGCGAACCATAGTTCTTATGTATCATGTAGCGCAAATAGTTCAACACAATTTACTACCAATTGGCGATCTATCTGCAGAAGCGCAAGAAAAATGGAACAAAGACTACAGATTCTTCCGCGAGCATAATACAAGAAAAATCCGGATGTTGTACCACTGAAAATCTTTTTACTATTTTTTTGAGCACATCAGACCCATGCATGTCCATCCAGTATTCGACAAAAATGGATATCAAAGCAATTTAGAAGAACTTTGTTAAAATTTTGCTTAATTTAAAGTAGTTTGAAGATTATAATTCATTTTTGATTTAAGTATACGCAGTTGGCCATGTCTTCAAGACAACGTCGACGAAAAGTACAAGACCCATAGTAAAGTTCTGACGACATGTTGGCGACAGACCATGCAAATCGTCGACGACTTTTTTGAACAAAAGGCGCACTTAATTCCAACAGGACATTGTAAGCGACATTATCATGCACATTGTCGTTAAAGATCATATGGGTAACGTGGTTAAAGTTGTCGTTGGGGACTATATAAACGACTTTTTTGCTCATAAAGTCGTTAATGCCCGATTAGCGACATAACCTTAATAGTGCCGTTGATTGAGGACACTATCTACAATTTAGTGGACAGTTCTTAAGGCCTTGATAGGCTATGAATTCCAACTAGTAAATGATTGTAGAAGAGCTCTATGTAGTGAGTGTATGCTAGGTATCACCACTAATGAAATGGTTGATGAGTTTGTAGATTGGACTCGAAAATTGAGAATACTGGATGTGTGGAGACAGTCAGACCTCCAATAGGCTTTTGATTAATTAGGGAATGGGTTCTGAACTTAACATATGCAATGTAGTCAGCAGTAACAAAAATTTGATTGTGTTTTTTGGCCCATCAATTCACTTATGTCTAATTTCACAATTGAAGCACAGCCGCGAATGACGTTGTAATTTACAAAATAGTTATTTTTCAGGAAAGCAAACACGTTTTCAATAGGCAGTATTATATATTTATTTATTTTTTTTTTTTTTGATTATCAAAAATATTGATAATAATGCAATATATCAAAACATTTTAAATTTCATACAAATTTACAGTTTCTAAATTTTGCTAGTAGATGACACCGTAAGCGACCATTGCATGCCTTTTGTCGTCAACGTAGTTTGAAAGACGACAAAATGCATGCAATGGTCACTTACGTTGTCCTCAATAAACTATAATACAAGACAGATTTAAAAAGATGTCTCCAAAAAAGTCGTAAATACGATTTTAAACACGGCAAAATACACGTTTTGTTACTTAAGCTGTCGTCATTAAAGTTGTATAGGCGACAAATACATGCATGACAATGTCGTCTATTTTGATGTCCACGCAGAAATTATTATATGGTTATCTTATCAGACCGTTTTTTAGTATAGTTGGAATCTAAATTTCAGTTACATGTTTTACAATCGACTCTGTAAGCAATACTAAATCTGACAGTGAAGTATAAACTGCATGTAATCCATTTTCCAGTACGCGAATAACTTCATCAGCATTTTTAGGTTTAACTGGTTAGAGCTAATTCGTAAATTTTATGAAGGTATTTTAATCAATTATTAAAAAAAAAAGAATGTGAGAATTTTAAGAAAACCAAGCAAGCGATTAAATTCAAGAAATCTTTGTCGTCAAAAGCTTTTGTAAGAGGAACACTCTTACTGTCCCACATAGAGTTTAATAGAGGACAACGTCGCTCAAACTGTCGCGCACGACGATTTCCTGAAAATTGTTTTCTAGAAAACCTAAACGACAGGGGACAAGTTGAGCATACATCATTGAAGACGATGTCATTAACGGCAACTGGATAGTACCAGGCTGCCAGTTATTTTTCAAAGTTGGACATTTTTTCACGCCAAGTCCCAGATTGCTTCGAATTGCTAAAAAATAGTCCCTTAAAAACATGAGCTCAATCGGATAAGGGCATAAGGTGCAAAATACCTTATTTTTGACTTTGATTGTCAATAACTTCGTTAATATTTATTTTGTGATTCGAGCCGAAACAATTGAAAATGTACTGAAATTACAAATATTCTACATAAAAGCATTTCTATATTTTGTTTTAAACAATCTATTTTAGGTTTGGCAAAATTAAAATTATATAAGCATCCCAGCGGCAACTAGAATGAGTAAAGAGGCCTAATAGAAGGCCTCAAGCAGTCATTCCATACTTATTTAGTTTTTACACAGGTGTCATTGGGCGCAAGGCCTTCCACACTTCCTTTAAAAACAACTTCGATCCCTTCCCAAAGAAGGGAGTAAGGAAGGTCACTAAAAATAAAAAGTAAATAAAACTGAACACCTTCCTTTCTCCCTTCTCAAAGAAGGGAATAGCGAATGTGTACTTAATATTTCAGAAGCTCTTTTAAAAAGAAGTTTATACCTTCTAGAAGGTATACTTCTGAAGGCAGGATATCATGCGAAGCGAATCTTTTAGAAAGGAGTATAGAGGCCTTCAAAAAAGCCTGCCACTTGCAGTCCTTTCAATATTTACCGCTGGGATGTAGCACAAATCTTCTATATATATAAAACAGAATGTGTGTATGTATGTATGTATGTATGTATGTATGTATGTATGTATGTATGTATGTATGTATGTATGTAACGTATGGACTCCAAAACGGCTGGGCCGATTTTGATGAAATTTTCGGGGAATCTTCAGAATATTTAGGCGGGTGACACTGTGAAGTCTGATTTTTGATTTACAGTCTGCGGGCGGAGGGGCGTGGCAAAATCCAATTTTCATATTGCACCACCAATGACATCTATATAATTTGGACGACGATTCCTTTAAAATAATCGCCATGGTCCAACTGCCCCACCCACTTTTTTCGAATTACCTAAAATCAGAAAGCGGCTCCATCGATTTGATAAATTTTTCTTTTAAATGTTCGTATTAATCCATTTTAAGTTTTCATCGAAAGAAAAATTTACCACGACTACTTCTACGCCCACTTTTTCTATTAAGCGCATAACATGAGAACGGCTTGACCGATTTGGACGATTTTTTCTTAAAAATTATTGCCATGGTCCAACTTAGGTTTTTACGGAAAGAAAATTTTGCCCCGCCCACTTTAACGTTCACTTTTTCGATTTATCTAAAATCAGAAAACGGCTGCATCGATTTGACTAATTTTTCTTTCAAATGTTCGTATCTTTTTAACGGTTTTTTAAAATCGAACGTAAACATTTTTCTTAATTTGGACAGGACAACGTCTGTCGGGTCAGCTAGTAATTTATATTATACACATATTCGAATTAATGTTATTAGTAAGTAATCTTCACAGATATGTTTTTGTGTATGGGTTAACTTGAAAAACAAAATTTATTTAAAACAAGCTGGCCTCCCCGGCTTCGCTCCGTAGCTGATTACTAATGATCGATGGAGCCGTTTTCTGATTTTAGGTAAATCGAAAAAAGTGGGCGTAAAAGTGCGCGGGGAAATATTTGCATTCCGTAAAAACCTAAGTTGGACCATGGCGATCGTTTTAAAGAAAAAATCGTCCAAATCGGTGAAATAAATAGAAAAAGTGGGCGTAAAAGTAGGCGTGGTAAATTTGTCTTTAGATGAAATCTTAAAATAGATTAATACGAACATTTGAAAATAAAATTAGTCAAATTGATGTAGCCGCTTTCTGGTTTTAGGTTAATCGCAAAAAGTGGGCGTAAAAGTAGGCGGGGCAAAATTTTCTTTCCGTAAAAACCTAAGTTGGACCATGGCAATCATTTAAAAGAAAAAATCGTGAAAATCGGTCAAGCCGTTTTATTATATAGATACTTTATTAGTTGAACGAAAATCTATTTAAAATATCTATAATAAAAAAGCATTAAAAGCAAATAATAAATAAAATTATTGAAAACCATTTAACATCATGATTGCTTGCAACATAATTTCGGGTGCTAAATTTCAAGGCAATTTAAAGGTTATTACCAGGGACTCTATTGTTTCATTGTTATGGGTGTGAGATTTAGTAGCAGATATGAATAACAATTTTTTCGTGTTTTTTCTGTTTTTGATTTAAATATGTACATTAAACCACCCTTAAATATTTAATAATGTATCTTTGGCAACATTTGCTAATATTCATTTTACGCCAGACATTTTCTAATGCCCTACACCGTGAAGAGCATATTGTGCATTTGTGCTGATGTGTCGAATTGAAAACGGTGAAATGAGTGTATAATTTCACATAGCACCCATAGACACTTTTTCTGGAGTAGACTGCCAAGTTACCATTTTATTGGGTTGGTACTTACTACCTGTTTGTAGAACACGAGCGAAAGACTCGTTCGTTTAACTTACATATAAAACAAACGGCGGTATGAACTAAGTCCCCAATGAACTAACTCCCCAAACTCGAAATGAACTAAGTCCCCAAATTTGGGAACGTCGTTCATTTATGGAAAAAACTCCCAAACAGGTGAACCAAGTCCCTAAACAGGAATGAAATAAGACCCCAATTTCACCAAATTTCCACAAGAGTGAAAAAAGTCCTCTAATGAAAGTGAACTAAGTCCCCAAATTAAAAAAATATAGAAATTGTTTTGGGCCTCCATGGTATAACAAAGACCGGCTTCGCTAACGAAAGCTTCTCTGTATAGACGGCCTTCGGCCGGGCGCAAGGATTTTCTCCTCTATGGTTTAACAAAGACCGGCTTCTCTTACGAAAGCATCTCTGTATAGCCGGCCTTCGGCCGGATGCAAGGATTTTCTCCTCTATGGTAGTACAAAGACCGGCTTCGCTAACTAAAGCTTCTCTGCATCTTTGCGCCCGGCCGAAGGCCGGCTATACATAGAAGCTTTAGTTAGGGAAGCCGGTCTTTGTTATACCATAGAGGAGAAAATCCTTGCGCCCGGCCGAAGGCCTGCTATACAGAGAAGCTATGGTTAGCGAAGCCGGTCTTTGTTATACCATAGAGGAGAAAATCCTTGCGCCCGGCCGAAGGCCGGCTATATAAAGAAGCTTTAGTTAGCGAAGCCGCAAGAGTAAAAAAAGTCCTCTAATGAAAGTGAACTAAGTCCCCAAAAAATAATTTAGGGGTTAAGTTCATTTTATTTTTTGGGGACTTCGTTCATATGTACTAACTCCTCAAAAAATAAAATGAACTATGTCCCCAAAAACGTGAACGATGTCCCCAAATATCGTTGTTGTTTTTTCACATACAGTCGTTTGGGGACTTAGTTCATTTTGGGTTTGGGGAGTTAGTTCATTGGGGTCTTAGTTCATACCGCCAAAACAAACACAAATTTTGAAAACGTGCGGTCGTGTTCTACAAACAGGCAGCTCAAAACAATTTTATTGTAATCGGTCCATTTTAGACCAAGATTCTAATAAATACAACTCCCGAAAAAAGCTCTTAATACCACAACTTCCATATCAAGATTGGACTTGATACACCACTTAGCGAATAACTTTTCTGATAGCTGCACTGTGAGAGGGAAACGTTTTTTATAAATTCCTGGATGCTGATATCTTTGATTGCCCATTGTTCTTAAATAGGATACATTCGAAAATTTTCTGTAAATGCTATAGTGAGGGCTACATGCTACAATCTGTATACCATAATCCATACCCTCAATATTGGTTCTAGACACACCTTTTATTTAGTATACCGATCGACTCAGAATGAATGGCAAATGTCCGATTAATTTCAAATGTCCCTCCGTCTGGCTGGTTGTCTATCCATGTAGCCTTGTGCTTGAAGTACATTCGCAATTTTGAAGCTAATTTGATGAAATTCCGTTTGTCCTATAGAAAATTATCGCAAATCTAATTGTAAATATAAGTAGGGCCCACTACTTGCCCCCGAAAAATTTCCGCCTAGAACTCCCCAAGGCGGGACATAAGTAGAGCAGATGTTCCGACGTTTCGTCATCCATCTCACAGAATCTGCATATTTTGGTAGATGTATTACCCAGCTTAAACTAGTGGTATCTAAAACCACAGTACCCCGTAAATATGCCAACAAGCAGTCTGAGTTCCGCTTTCTCTTTTGGACTGTCTTAATCCAGAAGTGGACGTGCATACGTGAAGGAATTCACTTTCGGACTATTCTTGTAACGTCCCGCTAATGTGACCCACAGGGACGCCGAAAAAAGGCTCTGGGCCTATAAATGGACGACGAGCGCCCCTGTTTGCTAAGCAAACAGCCCTTTCATTACCTGCATGTCCCTCATGGGTGGGAACCCAACTTAAATTCTATTCAATTCATTGTGTTTCCCTAACTCATTCAGAGTCGCAAAACAGTCCGTGACCAGCCGAGACTTTATCTCCAAAGAAGAAAGTGCCCTAATAGCGGCCAGGCTGTCTGACATTATATACAGTCTCAAGCCGCTTGCCCTTCTCCTCAGACATTCCCCAGCGCATATGATGATGGCGTAGATTTCCTTCTAAAATATAGAAGGCTGTTTGCCCATTGTCAAGCCCCCTTTGAAAACCCGGGCCCATGATGCCCGCACCAGTATCACCGTTTACCTGTTTCGAACCATCCGTGAACCAAACCGGGTTCGCGCATGCACGCCACCAGGATTGTTCTGCCCATTGGTCCCTGTCAGGTATAAGGACATTAAAATTCCTATGCAATGCCAGACGCAAATCTAAAGTGTCCCTGCATCCATTTTATTGAACTGTTTGTAGAAGGATCTCCTGAGCCCCGAAATTGAAATAAGCTAGCAGCAGGAGAAGTGGAACCCACCATAGGAAGCCAATGTTATAAATCGCATATCTTAAGAACTGTTATAGTGAGATTGTTCAAACTTGTTAGGACCCACTCTTGTTATAAACTACACCTTTCAACATAAAATAGGTGCAGGGAATCAATAAATATGTATATACAAATTAAAACGCGTATGTTTCTGTGATTGTTCCCTAGAAACTACTGAACGGATTTTCCCGAAATGTTCGCAGTATTTTTTCACCCGGCATTAAAGTAAAAGCTTCCAAATTTGAAACAAATAGTTTGGTTATCAATACAAACAAGCTACCTAGGCTAAAAACAAACAATATAAATATGTAATTCGTTTCCGTGATTGCCCATGTGTCCCAAATACGTTGGTCGAGCTTGACCAACTATACATTCCCACAGTTTTTATACCCACACGACAATAATGGAGATGGTATTATGCATTTTTGCTGGGGCTTGTAACACCTTAAAATATTGGTGCCAGACCCACCTTTAAGTCCGAACGGTTGGCTGGCTGACTGCCCATTTAAACCATGTGTCCAAAGTGCAGGTCGCAACTTTGGAGATTATTTGAGTGAATTAGGTACATAGGTTCTAATTGGCACAAGGACCAAGTCTATTGAAAATGGAGCTAATTGGTCCATAATTTCACACAGCCCCCATACAAGTTTATTCCCGGAATAGTGTCTTTGTAGCCATAAACCATCATATTATGTTGTTGTTTAGGTCAAATTTGGTCCAAACTTTTGTATTACAAACAAAATCATTTCATTAAAATCGGTCCATATTACACCACAGTTCCCATACAAATCCTACTCCCGAATGGCTTTTAATGCCTTAACTTCCTTATAAATGTTGGTATTAACATAAAAGGTTTTGATACTAGCTTCAACGATAGCAACTACACGCAAAGAAAAAACATGGTTGAGGTAAACATATTCTAAGAGCAACACATTATGATAAGAATTATGATTGTAGTCACCATATTAAGATTATTATTGAATCATATTATGACTAAATATACTCGTAATATGTCATCATAATATTTTTCCCTTAATCATATTATTATTCTGTTAATCATACTAAGTTAAGAAGTAATCAAATTATTGTCATGTTAATCATAATAAGCTAAGAAATTAATCATATTATTGTCATGTTAAGCATAATAAGCTAAGAAGTAATCATATTATCATCATGTTAATCATAATTAATTTAGAAGCAGTCATATTATGATACAGCACCTTTCATAGCTGTCATAAAAATACAAAATAAATTAAAATATGTTTGCATCGATTTTTTATTTTGTGGCTTTTTACAATTTTTCTTAATGTTAATCAAATAGCGGAGTTCAATATAAGGCTTGCAAAAGAGCAAATGAAAAATCTGTGGTTTTCATGGACAACCGCGTGTGTCAATTTTTTCGATTTTAAGATGTTGATGAAATATCGTAGCACTTTTATAAAATATAACGAAATCTCTGTGTGTTTTGTTGTTGGATTTTACAAAAAAACTATGATATTTTGCATTTGCACTATTACATCACTAATACTTGAATGAACTCCGCTAATATTTTAATTTTTTAATTTCTTTAAACTTATTTTTTTTATGGAATTTTATCTTTTAATTGTTTAACCGCTCACAAATAAAAAACCGACACAACTGCTTCAAAATTATTTTACAAATGGCGCTAACATAATATGATTAGAGTAAAAATAGTTTGATTGCATCTTTATCATAATATGATAAATGTATAAAAAGTTATCATGTTATGGCTATCAAATATCATGATATGGTTGTGAGAAATATAATATGTTTAGAAAGTTATCTTAATAAAGTTGTTAGAAAAATAATTATTTTTCGGTCAACAATACTCAAATTCTTAATTGCGATAAACATTGATATGTTTACAGTAACTATAATATTGTTGATATTAAATAAAAATAACAATTATTTGTGTACGACAACAATATATTGTTACATTAAACAAAGTGTTGTTGCCGTAACAATGCCCAACCATATTTTTTCTCTGCATGTATGTCACGACAAAATGTTGTCCTGAAAGGTCCAAAATTAACCATAGGTCCCCTATAAACCCCGATCCTAAAATCTCATATATATGACGATATGTAAATAATATTCCGCCCAAAGAACTTTTGCATGAATCTTAAGCTCACTACATAATTGCAGTCGGGCCATGATTGCCCATGTGTGCACGCAAAGAAAAAACATGGTTGTGGTAAACATATTCTAAGAGCAACATATTATGATAAGAATTATGATTGTAGTCACCATATTAAGTTTATTATTGAATCATATTATGACTAAATATACTCGTATTATTACATCATAATATTTTTCCCTTAATCATATTATTATTCTGTTAATCATACTAAGTGAAGAAGTAATCAAATTATTGTCATGTTAATCATAATAAGCTTAGAAATTAATCATATTATTGTCATGTTAATCATAATAAGCTAAGAAGTAATCATATTATCATCATGTTAATCATAATAAATTTGGAAGCAATCATATTATGATTCATTCATAGCTGTCATAAAAATACAAAATAAATTTAAATATTTTTGAATCGATTTTTTATTTTGTGGCTTTTTACAATTTTTCTTAATGTTTATCAAATAGCGGAGTTCAATATAAGGCTTGCAAAAGAGCAAATGAAAAATCTGTGGTTTTCATGGGCAACCGCGTGTATCCATTTTTTCGATTTTAAGATGTTGCCTAATATTGCCTAATATTGAACGCTCTTTACATTTTTTTGAAAAAAGATGGATCAATTCCGATTTTTTAACGTAATGACAAAATTTTAAATGTGCAATACCTAGCCCATAGTTTGATCTAGAATGGTTTTTCGGTTTTCCTGAGCAATTTGTTTTAAGACATACGCGGTGCCCATGAAAACCACAGAAATATCGTAGCACTTTTATAAAATTTAACGAAATCTCTGTGTGTTTTGTTGTTGGATTTTACAAAAAAACTATGATATTTTGCATTTGCACTATTACATCACTAATACTTGAATGAACTCCGCTAACATTTTAATTTTTTAATTTCTTTAAACTTATTTTTTTATGGAATTTTATCTTTTAATTGTTTAACCGCTCACAAATAAAAAAAAACGACACAACTTCTTCTACAAATAGTTTGATTGCATCTTTAACATAATATGATAAATGTATAGAAAGTTATCATGTTATGGTTATTAAATATCATGATATGGTTGTGAGAAATATAATATGTTTAGAAAGTTATCATAATTAAGTTGTTAGGAAAATAATTGTTTTTCGGTCAACAATACTCAAATTCATAATTGCGATAAACATTGATATGTTTAGAGTAACTATAATATTGTTGATATTAAATAAAAATAACAATTATTTGTGCACGACAACAATTTATTGTTACATTAAACATAGTGTTGTTGCCGTAACCATGCGCAACCATATTTTTTCTCTGCGTGTGGTAAATATGCAAAAATAGTTTTTATAAACTGTGGTGTAGGGTATCATATGGTCGTGCTTGACCGACTATTCTTTCGAACCTGCTTTTTTTATCTTTTTATTTATTGGTCATGATAAATCATAATTAAATTTTTATTTCATTCGCCTTTATAAAATTTATTATGCATCAATTTTCTTATATATATCTTTGATTTTTTTTATTATATTTATATGGGTGTTGGTATTATTTAATTTTTAAGATGAGCAAATATTGTATTTAAAAAGTTGTTATTTTGTTTTGCCCTTAGCTACTGTTTCCCCTTCCTGGTTTAGCCTCCAGTTAACATTAAATTCTTTTAATTTTTATTTTAAGTATTATTTCGGTTAATGGCATTTAAAGTGGTTTATTTCTTTAAGACTTTAATATGTTTTTTTATAATTTTTTTTTACCTTGCTTTATTTCTTTATGCTTTTAACAGTCAAACACAAAGACTGCAGCAGGCTGAACAGCTACACGACTACAAATGCCGTGTACAGCAACTGTTAGCTTTTTGATAACAATGAAAACAAAAGCAATATTCTAACAAGCCGACATTGAAGATTGAGGTTTCATATTAATGTGTGAAAGTAGCATTTATGTAAGTAATTAATGAGTATGACCTTTAACTGGGACCAATTGTAAATTATCAAACTATCATCTCTGGTAGTGTATTTTTTGGCCTAATACAACTAAACGGGACTAAGTTACAATATTATTATTTGTAAGCGTTTTACTTGTATTAAAGTGCTATTCGGATGGCTACTTTGCCTGGGACCAATGCACAAACTATTGAAATTGACTACAAGTGAGGATTAATTCAAAAGCTGAACTTTAACCTTCACATTCGTGATGGGTATTGGGTGGAAGTACATAAAATTCAATATCGCTTACTGCTTAAATTACTCAAATAATTATTACAAATTTTGCGTGCCGTGGTTAATTGAAAATTAAGATATTTGGAGTGCCCTAGTACTTTGTATAAAGTCTTCTTAAAGAAGAAATATTATAATGGAACAATCAAATTTAGGTATTCAAGTAGCTAACTTAACAATTTTTGGTTTTGATAAATGTTTTGAAAATATTATGAATGTAATTTTTGGAAATACACTACGTGACAAAATTTCAACAAAGTCGTGACCAAATGAATGTAACAGTTAATCTTTGTGTAAAATTTCTGCTGAATCTGAATATGAAGTCAGAATTGTTAAAGGTAGAACAGTTTTTGAGATATTCCAAAATAACCGTTATTTGTGTTTTGAAAAAAGATGATGTGAATGAAATGCAACAATTCTGACTTCATATTCGGATTCAGCGGACAGTTTAACATAAAGATTAGGTGTCAAATTCATTTGGTCAAAAAACTGTCAAGTAGTGTAATTAATAAGATTGAAAATTCGGAATTAAGCACGACAAACAAGATTTAATTAATTCAAAATTATTTATTCCCAAAAATGTCTTAAAAATAAACTTGCAAGTGCCCGTGCATAAAAAACTGATCTTTAAAATTGCTTCTTTTTTTGTATTTTCTTGCAAAAGAAACAAAGCAATTTGTTGTTTAATTTTGTTTTTTCTTAGTCCAATTACAATTACATTTAATGTTGGGCGAATTCCAACCAAGCAATTTGTTTTATGTTTATTGTTGGTATTTTGTCTAAGCTTTGATATCAATGCAAATAAAATTTGAGTGCTTGTAATTCTTATTCACTCTACAGTTTTATTTGCACATATATATTTAGCTTTTCTAAAGTTTTTTGGAAAAGGTTTCCTGACGATCTGGCCCCAGCAAAATGTTTTAGAAATATTTTTTATTGTTTTTTTAATTGCTCCATAAATGGGGCTTTTCAAAATCTTCATAGTGATTAAAAAATTTCAAAATGAGATTGGGCCAACTTACTGCTTGACAAAAAAGAATCCGAAAAGAAGAATTTCAACTATTGGGATAGAACTTCAATTGCCAATAACATATGGGCTTTTCCCCAGAATGGTCTACCACGATGAAAAAATAAAATGCTGATAATCATCATCTTTTATTGTTTATTCACGCAGAGAAAAAATATGGTTGGGCATGGTTACGGCAACAACACTTTGTTTAATGTAACAATATATTGTTGTCGTACACAAATAATTGTTATTTTTATTTAATATCAACAATATTATAGTTACTGTAAACATATCAATGTTAACCGCAATTATGAATTTGAGTATTGTTGACCGAAAAATAATTATTTTTCTAACAACTTAATTATGATAACTTTCTAAACATAGTATATTTCTCACAACCATATCATGATATTTAATAGCCATAACATGATGACTTTCTATACACTTATCATATTATGTTAAAGATGCAATCAAACTATTTTTACTCTAACCATATTATGTTAGCGTCATTTGTAAAATAATTTTGAAGCAGTTGTGTCGTTTTTTTTATTTGTGAGCGGTTAAACAATTAAAAGATAAAATTCCATAAAAAAATAAGTTTAAAGAAATTAAAATATTAGCGGAGTTCATTCAAGTATTAGTGATGTAATAGTGCAAATGCAAAATATCATAGTTTTTTTGTAAAATCCAACAACAAAACACACAGAGATTTCATTATATTTTATAAAAGTGCTACGATATTTCATCAAATCTTAAATCGAAAAAATTGACACACGCGGTTGCCCATGAAAACCACAGATTTTTCATTTGCTCTTTTGCAAGCCTTATATTGAACTCCGCTATTTGATTAACATTAAGAAAAATTGTAAAAAGCCACAAAATAAAAAATCGATGCAAAAATATTTTAATTAATTTTGTATTTTTATGACAGCTATGAAAGGTGCTGTATCATAATATGATTGCTTCTAAATTTATTATGATTAACATGATGATAATATGATTACTTCTTAGCTTATTATGATTAACATGACAATAATATGATTAATTTCTTAGCTTATTATGATTAACATGACAATAATTTGATTACTTCTTAACTTAGTATGATTAACAGAATAATAATATGATTAAGGGAAAAATATTATGATGACATATTACGAGTATATTTAGTATATTTAGTATATGATATTTAACTCCAACTGGAGCATAGGGAGTCATAATATGATTCAATAATAATCTTAATATGGTGACTACAATCATAATTCTTATCATAATATGTTGCTCTTAGAATATGTTTACCACAACCATGTTTTTTCTTTGCGTGTTAAATTGAGGAAATTCCACTGGAAACTGCACAATTTTATATTGTCGTTTGAAGCTTCTACTAAAGCCATTTTTATATACTTATTTTACATTCGAAAATTTGTTATCTTTACACTATTTTTTCATAATCTCTCCATTACAATCAATTGTAAAAGGAGTATCAAGTTTTTTGTTGAGGAAATTTGCAGATATTTATGGGAAAATGCATGGTGATAATAATAAAAAAAACATATGGAAAAATCGTACGTTCGCGATCGGTACTTGCACAATAACATAACATACCGTTTTCAAGGCAATGCTATACTCAAACAACAAATAATTTGAAAAGAATTTGGCTTGTAAGAACTGCTATTGTCGATGATTTTAACTTGTTCAAAAAGCGTTGTTCCAAAGTTGGTTCTCACATCGATGTCTCAAATCACTGCAGTATTGGCTCTTTATATGTGAGGGGTATATATGCTAAGACTACAATGTCCACTTTTTTCACAAACGTTACTAATAATACCTCTTAGTTGTATTTAATGAATGCTTCAAATTAGTGAATATTACATTACCAGAAACATAAAAAAGTATGTTCAAAAATTAAGAATTGATGAAAAAACGGCGAAAACTATAAATGTGTTGTCGTACGTTTTCTCCACATCCAAAAACGTGAAAATATTATTCTACCAACGTTTAGTATTTGTTCGCACAAAACAATGGCTTTCAATTAGGCTGCATTAAATATCCTAAATATTTATTAAGAAAAATTTTAGTTATTTGAATTAAATTTAAAATAAAATAGAAAACGTTCAACAAATTCGTCAATGCGAAGAAAATATTTTGATTTTAGTCGGTTTTAGTTCAAATATTCGTTTAAAATTTTTTTTAAAATTGGTTAACAAATTTTATATTTTTCTTTTCTTTGCAGGTAAGTTTAAAAATATACATTGCACTTAATTCATGGATGAATATGAAGTTATTGAGCTGATTATTAGTAAGCAAATGTTCGTAAGTGAAAATAATAGAAGTAATAAGTAGTTGCTGAGGGCATTACTAGTAAGTACTTATTGAAGTTTTTAGAATAATGACAATTGTAATGACAACTTCTTACCTGGTAACGTATGAATAACTACCATCTATTACAAAAAATCAAAAAGTTTTTCCTGGGCTTATTGGCGAGTAATAGCTCCCACGTAAGGAAATTACTTGCCAATTTACTGAAAAAGGGTGTCTGAAAATATTCCCGCTTTGAACTGTAAAATGAACTCAGTGGACTAATTCTGGCAGTCGCGATCGAGTACTTTCTCGATTCGAAAGCAACTTTATTCTTTCAGTCGATACTGAACGAATCAAAATTATTCTTTCAGTTTTGTGAAACTGAAATAAATGCTTAACAACACTGAAAAAATAATTCCGATTCGTTCAGTATTGACTGAAATAATTAGATATTACATTGCTTTTGAATCGAGAAAGTACCCCATCACGACGAATCAGGCCCCAGGAATACTAACTTGGCGAGAAAAATATTCAACACTAAAAAACTTATTAAAAATGCAAAATGAAAAGAATAAAAATACTAATATTGTGTTCTTGACACATTTTTTTATTGTTTAATTATTTTGCTTTTCACATTTTTATTTAATTTTTGCAGGCTCTTTCGCAAACAACAAACATTAAAGGCGTACTTTACATTGTTTGGTACAGTTGACGGTCCTATTTTCGCCGCCGTCGTTGAAATTTTTTAAATTTTAGTAAATTTTGGTCGCCGCACAGTGGCTGAAAATCGTTTTTCATCGACCAAAAATCTGTAACTTTTGAACCGATAGAGATAATTTTGCAATTAAAATGTAATTTTTGGAAATACACTACGTGACAAAATTTCAACAAAGTCGTGACCAAATGAATGTAACAGTTAATCTTTGTGTAAAATTTCTGCTGAATCTGAATATGAAGTCAGAATTGTTAAAGGTAGAACAGTTTTTGAGATATTCCAAAATAACCGTTATTTGTGTTTTGAAAAAAGATGATGTGAATGAAATGCAACAATTCTGACTTCATATTCGGATTCAGCGGACAGTTTAACATAAAGATTAGGTGTCAAATTCATTTGGTCAAAAAACTGTCAAGTAGTGTAATTAATAAGATTGAAAATTCGGAATTAAGCACGACAAACAAGATTTAATTAATTCAAAATTATTTATTCCCAAAAATGTCTTAAAAATAAACTTGCAAGTGCCCGTGCATAAAAAACTGATCTTTAAAATTGCTTCTTTTTTTGTATTTTCTTGCAAAAGAAACAAAGCAATTTGTTGTTTAATTTTGTTTTTTCTTAGTCCAATTACAATTACATTTAATGTTGGGCGAATTCCAACCAAGCAATTTGTTTTATGTTTATTGTTGGTATTTTGTCTAAGCTTTGATATCAATGCAAATAAAATTTGAGTGCTTGTAATTCTTATTCACTCTACAGTTTTATTTGCACATATATATTTAGCTTATCTAAAGTTTTTTGGAAAAGGTTTCCTGACGATCTGGCCCCAGCAAAATGTTTTAGAAATATTTTTTATTGTTTTTTTAATTGCTCCATAAATGGGGCTTTTCAAAATCTTCATAGTGATTAAAAAATTTCAAAATGAGATTGGGCCAACTTACTGCTTGACAAAAAAGAATCCGAAAAGAAGAATTTCAACAATTGGGATAGAACTTCAATTGCCAATAACATATGGGCTTTTCCCCAGAATGGTCTACCACGATGAAAAAATAAAATGCTGATAATCATCATCTTTTATTGTTTATTCACGCAGAGAAAAAATATGGTTGGGCATGGTTACGGCAACAACACTTTGTTTAATGTAACAATATATTGTTGTCGTACACAAATAATTGTTATTTTTATTTAATATCAACAATATTATAGTTACTGTAAACATATCAATGTTAACCGCAATTATGAATTTGAGTATTGTTGACCGAAAAATAATTATTTTTCTAACAACTTAATTATGATAACTTTCTAAACATAGTATATTTCTCACAACCATATCATGATATTTAATAGCCATAACATGATGACTTTCTATACACTTATCATATTATGTTAAAGATGCAATCAAACTATTTTTACTCTAACCATATTATGTTAGCGTCATTTGTAAAATAATTTTGAAGCAGTTGTGTCGTTTTTTTTATTTGTGAGCGGTTAAACAATTAAAAGATAAAATTCCATAAAAAAATAAGTTTAAAGAAATTAAAATATTAGCGGAGTTCATTCAAGTATTAGTGATGTAATAGTGCAAATGCAAAATATCATAGTTTTTTTGTAAAATCCAACAACAAAACACACAGAGATTTCATTATATTTTATAAAAGTGCTACGATATTTCATCAAATCTTAAATCGAAAAAATTGACACACGCGGTTGCCCATGAAAACCACAGATTTTTCATTTGCTCTTTTGCAAGCCTTATATTGAACTCCGCTATTTGATTAACATTAAGAAAAATTGTAAAAAGCCACAAAATAAAAAATCGATGCAAAAATATTTTAATTAATTTTGTATTTTTATGACAGCTATGAAAGGTGCTGTATCATAATATGATTGCTTCTAAATTTATTATGATTAACATGATGATAATATGATTACTTCTTAGCTTATTATGATTAACATGACAATAATATGATTAATTTCTTAGCTTATTATGATTAACATGACAATAATTTGATTACTTCTTAACTTAGTATGATTAACAGAATAATAATATGATTAAGGGAAAAATATTATGATGACATATTACGAGTATATTTAGTATATTTAGTATATGATATTTAACTCCAACTGTAGCATAGGGCGTCATAATATGATTCAATAATAATCTTAATATGGTGACTACAATCATAATTCTTATCATAATATGTTGCTCTTAGAATATGTTTACCACAACCATGTTTTTTCTTTGCGTGTTAAATTGAGGAAATTCCACTGGAAACTGCACAATTTTATATTGTCGTTTGAAGCTTCTACTAAAGCCATTTTTATATACTTATTTTACATTCGAAAATTTGTTATCTTTACACTATTTTTTCATAATCTCTCCATTACAATCAATTGTAAAAGGAGTATCAAGTTTTTTGTTGAGGAAATTTGCAGATATTTATGGGAAAATGCATGGTGATAATAATAAAAAAAACATATGGAAAAATCGTACGTTCGCGATCGGTACTTGCACAATAACATAACATACCGTTTTCAAGGCAATGCTATACTCAAACAACAAATAATTTGAAAAGAATTTGGCTTGTAAGAACTGCTATTGTCGATGATTTTAACTTGTTCAAAAAGCGTTGTTCCAAAGTTGGTTCTCACATCGATGTCTCAAATCACTGCAGTATTGGCTCTTTATATGTGAGGGGTATATATGCTAAGACTACAATGTCCACTTTTTTCACAAACGTTACTAATAATACCTCTTAGTTGTATTTAATGAATGCTTCAAATTAGTGAATATTACATTACCAGAAACATAAAAAAGTATGTTCAAAAATTAAGAATTGATGAAAAAACGGCGAAAACTATAAATGTGTTGTCGTACGTTTTCTCCACATCCAAAAACGTGAAAATATTATTCTACCAACGTTTAGTATTTGTTCGCACAAAACAATGGCTTTCAATTAGGCTGCATTAAATATCCTAAATATTTATTAAGAAAAATTTTAGTTATTTGAATTAAATTTAAAATAAAATAGAAAACGTTCAACAAATTCGTCAATGCGAAGAAAATATTTTGATTTTAGTCGGTTTTAGTTCAAATATTCGTTTAAAATTTTTTTTAAAATTGGTTAACAAATTTTATATTTTTCTTTTCTTTGCAGGTAAGTTTAAAAATATACATTGCACTTAATTCATGGATGAATATGAAGTTATTGAGCTGATTATTAGTAAGCAAATGTTCGTAAGTGAAAATAATAGAAGTAATAAGTAGTTGCTGAGGGCATTACTAGTAAGTACTTATTGAAGTTTTTAGAATAATGACAATTGTAATGACAACTTCTTACCTGGTAACGTATGAATAACTACCATCTATTACAAAAAATCAAAAAGTTTTTCCTGGGCTTATTGGCGAGTAATAGCTCCCACGTAAGGAAATTACTTGCCAATTTACTGAAAAAGGGTGTCTGAAAATGTTCCCGCTTTGAACTGTAAAATGAACTCAGTGGACTAATTCTGGCAGTCGCGATCGAGTACTTTCTCGATTCGAAAGCAACTTTATTCTTTCAGTCGATACTGAACGAATCAAAATTATTCTTTCAGTTTTGTAAAACTGAAATAAATGCTTAACAACACTGAAAAAATAATTCCGATTCGTTCAGTATTGACTGAAATAATTAGATATTACATTGCTTTTGAATCGAGAAAGTACCCCATCACGACGAATCAGGCCCCAGGAATACTAACTTGGCGAGAAAAATATTCAACACTAAAAAACTTATTAAAAATGCAAAATGAAAAGAATAAAAATACTAATATTGTGTTCTTGACACATTTTTTTATTGTTTAATTATTTTGCTTTTCACATTTTTATTTAATTTTTGCAGGCTCTTTCGCAAACAACAAACATTAAAGGCGTACTTTACATTGTTTGGTACAGTTGACGGTCCTATTTTCGCCGCCGTCGTTGAAATTTTTTAAATTTTAGTAAATTTTGGTCGCCGCACAGTGGCTGAAAATCGTTTTTCATCGACCAAAAATCTGTAACTTTTGAACCGATAGAGATAATTTTGCAATTTTTTTTTGCAGGAGAGAAGACTTCTTGAATTTTTTTACCGTTTTAAAATCGGTTCAGTAGTTGTTGAGAAATTTAAGGTCAAAGTTGAACTTTTGATGTTTTTTAGCATTTAGTATGAAAATGCTAATGATTGAGATTGAGAACTTTGGTATTTTTTTATTAAAAAAGTGGGATTTTTTTAGCCCACTGTTTTAAGAACTTTTTGTTCTACATAACTGCCGAATTTCGTTAGCATATCTTTGTTCATGTCAGATTTATAGAATGTCAAACCTTAAAAATATTATTTTTTTACTTTTTATTCATTTACACTATATTTTAATAATTTTAATGTTTGACATTCTATAAATCTAACATGAAGAAAGGTATCATAATGAATTTTGGCAGTTATGTAGATTAAGAAGTTCTTAAAACAGTGGACAGAAAAACAACCCCATTTTTGATAAAAAAAATACCCAAATTCCCAATCCCGCAAAACGGCTTTCAATTTTTTTTTTTCAATAAAGGCAATATAACTTACCATTCGATATTGCTCAGAATTTTCTAGAAAATAATGGACATATTAGAAAACATTAGTGTTCTAAATGTATAAAAATCGGTGTGCTGAATTATTAGAATTTTTTACTCAAATAATTTTTTTTTTTTTTTGTTTGAAAAATTTGATTTGGAATAGGGCATATGGGAGTAAAAATGTCAAACTGACTATAATTTGCTTCTACAAGCATACACTTAATGTTTTCTTTTGAAAAATATAATAAAAATATATATATATATATATATATATATATATATTTCTGGAGAAATTCGTATTCATATTACCTTTATATGCATATACATTCGCCTCGTATATGCCACTATACCTTTAAAAAAAATGTATAGGCATGTAATAATACCTATGATCGTTTTGTGAACAGGTTTCTTCATTATCAACTCTACAACAGGTTTTACTGGAACCAGTTCCACTAGAAAACTTTTTAGATTAAAAATATAAATAAGTGTAAATTTAAAAATTTTTTTTTTCTATTTTTATTTAAATAACAATAAGGACAAAAACATATTTTTTGCTTAACTGAGCAACCTAAATAAGAGCGGAAGCGTTTTTTGTATGTCAAAACTTCTCATTTGCATACAATTTATACGAAACAAACCATTAGAATGCGAATTAGAAACCACCCGGCTGATAAATCTTATTTGACAGATCGCTATGTCGGTTTGTTTTATTGAAAATGTATTTAAATAAAATTTTCATGTTTAAAAAAACGCTTTCCGCTTTTGTTTAGGTTGTTCAGTAAATAACAATAAAATATATTATATCTCCTATTGATTCGGTTGGAAAATTGCCTCCAAATATTCCATATTTGGTTTTGTATTATCTTTGTCCTGTAGCAACCCTTTTGCTTCTTCATCTAAGTCCCGATGTTCTACTTTCCATTGACTTCGAATGCTAGAGATGAGCGGATCTGACGTTGCCAACAATATATTAAACAGAGCTTCGTTCGTAAAATCTCGTGAAATTTTTCTGGTATTGTGCTACCTATAAAATCTGTAATCTTTATTCCTTTTTTCCTGGGCTTCTTCTGACAGATCTCCTAGTGGTACTAAATGATGCCTAATGACATCCTCTGCATGATAAAGGATTTTATGAACCGTTGGAGACATATTTCTCCATGGATATTTGATAGTATATATTCTAGCTGTTTCTTTGGCATAATCCCCAAATTTTCTATAATCAATTTGTTCATTGCATGCAAGTACATCAATGATTGTTTTAAATCTTGATATAAGACTTATATCAACACCTGTTATTTCAGATGCTTTTTTGGGATCAGAAAAGAACCTTCTTGCTGTATTCCCATCATTCGTATTGCCTGATCCTTGTTTTGGTTGGTCTATAATCAAGCCACATTTGCGAAATTCATCCTGAACATGCTTCTTTTTTATACTTCTTAAATCCTTGTTGGTTTCATTGTTTCTTATTGATCCTGATGGTCCAAAATCCAAATCATAACTGATTTTTAGTATGTGCTCCATAATTCGTATTCTTGTATGTAGCGGCGATAATCCAAATGCATATGCATTAGTATTATCTAATGATTTTTCCGGGATTAGGTTTAATTTGCTTGATGTGGTTTGGCATATAATGCAGCTGGATGAAGCCTTTGTGTCAGTCAAAGCCTGGCCTACTTTTCCGTCTATCATCGTTAGCACTAAGTGATAGTTAACTTCAATTATATGGCCATCTATTTCTAATTCTTATGGCCGTAGTGTTGCAATTTGGGCTCTTATATAACTGGTTTCATTTTTAATGGTAACAGCAGTTTCCTTTTTAAATTCAAATTTAATTGGTCTGCAGTATTTTGTAGAAGATGGTGTGAGATTTTTCCAAATATCCTTTGTTTGCATCGTACTGGTCGAAGGCTCCGAGTGTTCCAAATTATTTACCAATCGCAATGGAACAAATGATACCATGAACATATCTGTATCTGAAGTATTTTCACATATAGATTGCTTGTATTGTTTCTGTCCAGAAGAACCATCACATCCCCGTTTGCAAAAGAGAGTTAACTTGCAGTTCCCATATTTTTTCAAATCATCTCCTCTAAGTGATTGTAGTAAACGCTGAGCTGTATGATTAAGTAGACCTTGAAGTTTTACCTCTGCCGAAATTGGTGTGATTTTAATAGTGTCCCTTGGTGGCAAACATTCCTTCTTAGCAGCAGTTATGTGATGATAAGCAGGATACAGATTTGAACCTTTTTCAATTGCACGCACTCTGAGCCGAATATATTGCTCTTTTGTTAACTTCAAATCTAAAAATAATGCTAATGCCTCTTCATTTGAAAACTGTTTTTCATCGCTTGGCGTTGGAATACTCTTAAGAATCCGTTTTGTTCTCTTGGGACTAGCGATAAAAACTTTTTCAATAATATCGACTTTTGTGAGTTCTTTTTGTGATCGCAGTTGTTATAGCAAAGCTTCTTGAATACTTGTATCTCCGATTGCTTCGTTGATATCCTTAAGCTTCCGCCTTTTAGATCTATTGCTACAGTTCTCAAGTTCTTTGGCCTCCCAAGGTTATTTTCATTTGTACCTTCTGAAGATATCTGGACACTGAGTTCGCCATATAACCAGTTTGCAAAACTGTTGTAAAATCTAGGTTTACTCCATCCAACTTGTTTGAACCGCTTTTTTAAGTTTTTGACGAAATCGAATATTTTATTTTGCAGTTCCGATCGTATTTCAGTGCTGCAGGAATATAAATTGAGTTTTCCTTCAATGTAACTTAAAACATCTTCCTCCTTTTTATTTTTAAAATACTCTTCGGATAATTCTTTATAGCTGAAGCTCTCCATTTTTATAGACATTTAAAAATTAGATTGTAATTGCTTAGATATATTTTAACAACTGAGATTTTATTCGAATACCACTGGCTTTTATACATAGCATGCGTTATACTGTGTTCCTAGGTAGCGTAATAAGGTAGAATTAAAAACTAAATTGGGCTAAAGTAGGATACGCTTAAAATCCCACAGGTATTGGTATTTATATAATATAAAATACCCAGCACAACTTGGCTTGGTACATTTATATTCCAGTCATATGAATAGGTAAAATAAAAAGAGAAAAATAAATGTTGCGAATAATTTTACACAAACTTAAAAAGTGTTCTATAGGCTGGTCCATACAGGTACAAAAGTGCATTTGGGTTTAAAGTAGATACTTTCACCTTTCTACAGCTAGTAAAATCTCTCTTACCCCTTTTGACCCTCATTAATTCTATACTTCTGAATTCAATTTGACTGCAATATAGAACCTGAAAAAATATTTAATAACACAGCAGGTATAATCGGTACAGTAATACAACATAACATTGTTTGAAGACTGCTTTACTACCAACATAAAAAATGTTGAACCCACTATTGATAAGAGTTTGACATAAAACATAATCCATCCGATTAAAAAACTAGAAAAACCGTTATAAAATCAAGCCAAAAAATCCGTTTTATGCGAATATCTCCAAAGGCAAAGGAGATAACCTAAAAATTTAAGCATATTTTTTGTAGCACACCTTAAGTTTAATTTTTTTTGAAATCCATAAAATATTTTTGGTGAATTTTTTAAAAGTTTGAATTTTCGAGGTTACCAATTTTAGAGGTCCGCAAGTTACACTCCCGACCCTCAATTCTTTCAATTCAACTCAAAAGCTTAAAGTTTAAAATTTCATTCAAATATGTTCAGCCGTTCATAAGAAGCAAAATAATTTTTCAAAACAAAACGTTCGTAAACCCTTCTGTTATATTTCAGTCATATGAACAGCTTAAATAAAAATAGCAAAAAAAAAATGTTGCGAGTGATTTCATTAAAATGAAAAAAGTGTTCAACAGACAGTTCCAAACAGTTGAACAAGTATATATGGGGTTAAAGAGGACACTTTCAGCTTTCTGATGGTACTAAAATCTCTTTAACCCATTTTGACCCTAACAAGTTCTACTCCTCTAAAATTCGGATTTAACTAAAATATAGAACCTGGGGAAACATTTAATAACACATCAGGTATAAATGATACAGTGATGTAATGAACCACTTTTTAAAGACTACTATCCCACGAATATAACAAAAAAAATTTCGACCCATTATTGATAACGGTTTGCGAGAAATCATAATTTAGTTCTGATCAAATTTACAAAAATTAATTTTTTTCTAAAACAACATAAAATATTTGTTTCCAGCAGCATGCCACAGCCGCAATTATCAATATTTTAATCTAGTTTTTTGGATACCTTAGTTCTAATATGTTTGCTATCGAATGGCATTAAAATTTTTTAAATCGGCGATGACAAAAAATTGGACTTTTGGCCGATGAAATTCAATTTTCAGCCACAGTGCGACGTCGACACTATACGCATACTCATAAATGACCTCAGCTTGATTTATAATTTCAAGAAAATACTTTGTGCTTTGTTGTGATACAGACGTGTATTTTAGCCCCGCATACAATTTAAACTATTAATTAATCACATTTGATTTTGTAATCTAAGCAGCGAATGGACGCTTAAAAAAAAACAAAATAATATATTTTGTTAATTAAATTATTTAACATAATAGTGAACAATTTAAAACGATCAAATTAAATAAAATAAATCAGTAAAAATATATATGTACGTATGAATGTTCATACATGTGTATACATATTCTGAAAAAAAAAACATTTAAATTCTGGTTTTTCTTTTGTTGTTGTAAAATACAATAAATAATAAAAATATTAAAGCAAAGCAAAACGGTGAAAAACAAAAACAACTGTTTGCATGAGTACAAATAGTGAAACAACACTAAGACAAAATGAAAGAAACGTTTACGTTTTAGTTAATGCAAATGAAAATAATGCAGAAATAAATAAAACAAAACAAAACAATATTAACTACCTAACGGCTAAGCCAATTACTCGAACACGTTCCCTCTCACCCTCGGTATTTACACAAACGGTGGATAGTGACTCATTAAAAAAACTACAACAAGATTTGGTGACAAGTGTTGCCAGGCCAGCAAGTATTGCCGTGACGTCAAAAACAAATTTAGTGGGCAATGATACCATGAACTTAAACACAAATGCAATGGAAAACCCCCCTGTAAAAAGTTGTCAAAAGCCTACAGTACAAGTTGGTATGGACAGGTACATAACAGTGCTTAAACGGGGACGCAGCCCTACCTCTGCAGCAGTTGCTTCGGCCTCAAAAGTACCATCTTTTGATAAAATAAATACACAAAATCGTTTCGCGATTCTGGAGGATGAATCCTCTGAAGCACCAAACGTCATTAAATCGTCTAAGCCACCCCCGATATACCTTAGAGAGCAAAACTCTAATGAGTTAATAAAAAGTTTAATTTCGGTGATTGGTGAAAATTCCTTTTATGTAGCTGCAATAAAGCGCGGTATCATTAACGAGACTAAAATACAGGTTAATCACGAGGATGATTTTCGAAAGGTAATTACAAGATTTGAGACTCTAAATAAAAACTTTTATACGTATCAACTGAAGAGCAGTAAAGGTCTTCAGGTAGTAATCAAGGGCATAGACTCATGCGTAGACCCAGGGGAAATTAAAGCTTTTTTGGAAGAGAAGGGCTTTAAAATCAAAAACGTAACAAATATCAAAAATAGGGAAAAAAATCCCCAACCACTATTTCGAGTGGAGCTTGAACCCGGCGACATTAAGCTCAAAAAAAATGAAACGCATCCAATTTATAATTTGAAATATATTCTGTACAGAAGGGTAACTATTGAGGAGCCGCACAAAAGAAATGGTCCTGTTCAATGTCTAAACTGCCAGGAATTTGGCCATACTAAGGCATACTGCTACTTACCCCCTGTTTGCGTAGTATGTGGTGAATTACATGGAACAGTTCTTTGCGACAAGTCTAAAACCGACCCCAACTTAAAAAAATGTAGCAACTGTGGCGGTAATCACACTGCCAATTATAGAGGATGCCCTGTATATACAATCGTCAAGCAGTCGGTCGGACCGAAAACTAATCCCCCTCAAATGCAGGTAACAAATCAGGTTAACACAAATGCAATTCAAGCCCCCCAGCCTAGTAATAACAGAACCTCTTACGCTAACGTCCTAAAATCAAACCATGAGCCAATGCAAGGTGCCTCGCCAAGTAATGATGAAACTCAATTTTCTAATTTAAGTCGTTTAGAAAAAACCATGGAAACATTAGTGCAAACAGTAAATAATTTTACGAACACAATGGGTAATATGATGCAGGAAATGCTTAGAATGCAATCGATGTTATTGCAAGCTGTACTTAACAAACCATGAACTGTTTAAAAATTTATTTTTGGAACGCAAACGGCATCCGCCAACATAAAAATGAATTAGAATACTTTCTTAAAAATAAACAAATTGATGTCATGATGATTTCTGAAACTCATTTGACCTCAAGAAGTACGTTTAAAATAAATGGTTATATACTATATGATACCAAGTACCCTCGAGATAGAGCTTGTGGAGGTTCCGCCATTTTAATAAAGGCCCGAGTCAAACACTACCTAATGTGTGATCATCGTGAAGATTATCTCCAGGCAACGAACATTTGCGTTGAGGAATTAAATAGAAACCTAATAATTTCATCGTTATACTCCCCGCCTAGATTTTCAATATCGGAGGACCAATATTGTAAATATTTTAAATCATTAGGACCGTGTTTCCTAGCCGCTGGCGATTATAACGCTAAACATACCCTCTGGGGGTCGCGACTTATAACACCAAAGGGTCGTGTTTTATTTAACATAATTTCTAAAATGGATTTAAATGTGGTAGCGAGCGGACAACCAACATATTGGCCCACTGATCTTCAAAAAATTCCAGATGTCATAGATTTCGGCGTGGTTAAAAACATTCCCATAGAAACGATTCAAGTTGAAGCCTCCCTAGATTTATCTTCCGACCACACACCTACAATTGTTACTATAATGAACCCCAATAGAATTGTTCCTCCGACGACAGCTACGCAAATTAATTGGTTGAAATATAAAAAATATCTCAGTACCCATTGCACAGAAAATATTCCGCTCAGTACACCGGATTATGTAGATCGCTCTATTGACAATTTTGACAGTTTTCTGAAACTAGCTGTTCAACATTCCAATATTGCCCCCAAAAAAACAAAAACTATTAAAATATATTCCACAGATGTCGAGCATCTTTTGTCTGAAAAAAGGAGGGCTCGAAGAGAGTGGCAATTGCACAGATCCCCTCAACTTAAGAACTTACTTAAAGAGTGTACAAAAAGACTAAGAAAGTTACTGCAGACTAAGAAAACGGCTTCTCTGGAAAAATATCTTAAGGAACTTGATGCAACCCCACAATCAGACTACTCATTATGGCGTGCAGCTAGAAATCTCAAAAGGCCAGTTGTCTCTAAACCACCATTAAGAAACTTGAATGGAAGTTGGGCAAGAAATGATGTTGAAAAAGGAAATCTGTTTGTCAATCATTTAAAAAACGTATTTACCCCAAATATATCTCACGATATTGCGGTCGAGTTACCACCTGTTGCTGCTAGAGCAGCTGTTCCGCTAAGATTTGAGATAAGAGAAATCGAAAAGGTTATTTGTGATTTAAACCCCAAGAAGGCTCCTGGGTTTGACAAGATCAGCAACAAAATGCTTTTGGAGCTACCCAGCATAGCAAAGAAAATTATTCTTTTAATTTTTAATGCTATTTTACGCCTTGAATACTATCCTCAAAAGTGGAAGGTCTCCTTAGTCACCATGATACCTAAACCTGGAAAGGATCACACAAAAGTTGAGTCATATAGGCCTATAAGCTTACTTTCTAATATATCAAAGCTGTTTGAGAAGCTGTTAGCGTCAAAATTAACCCCAATTTTAAATGATAATAGATGTATTCCTAACCACCAATTCGGCTTTAGAAGAGAACACAGCACAATTGAGCAAACCCATCGTATAGTAAACGCAATAAGAAAAGCCTTTGAAGAAAAAAAATATTGTTCCGCTCTCTTCATCGATGTTTCTCAAGCTTTCGATAAAGTCTGGCATGAAGGCTTATTACATAAATTGAAGCTAAACTTACCAGTAAACATACACAAGCTGTTAGAAAGCTACTTAGTCGGTCGAAAGTTTATTATTAAAGAAGGTGATTATTTAAGCTCTCCTCAGCAAATTGACGCTGGTGTCCCTCAGGGAAGCATCCTGGGCCCACTTTTATACTTAATATATACCTCGGATATGCCAACAAACAACTACACACAAACTTCAACATTTGCTGATGATACAGCTTTTTTGAGCGTGCACGAAAACCGTCAAGAAGCATCTCGATACCTACAGGATCATATATTTCAACTCGAACTATGGTTAAAGCAATGGAGGATAGAGGTCAATGAGCAAAAATGCGTACATATAACATTCACCTTGCGTCGGGAATCATGCCCCCCTATTAAAATCAATAATCAAATAATACCTCAAAATTCGCATGTAAAATACCTCGGTATTCATCTAGATCGCCGTTTAACGTGGAAAAGCCATATAGAGGCAAAATTAACTCAAATGAAACTAAAAGCCATCCAAATTCATTGGCTTATTGGAAGAAACTCTGTCCTTAGTCTCGACTGCAAACTTCTTCTTTACAACTCTATCTTAAAGCCAATCTGGTGCTATGGTATTCAGCTATGGGGCACTGCCTCGGCCTCTAATATCGAAAAAATTCAAAGGCGCCAAAATAAACTACTTCGAATAATCACAGCTGCCCCTTGGTATGTTAAAAACTCAAATATTCACAAGGATCTCAATGTTCCATTAGTTAAAACTATGATTACGAAATATGCAGTAAAATACTTAAAAAGGCTCGAATTGCACCCGAACCCACTAGCACGAAATATTTTAAATGATAGCGGCCACACTCGCTTAAGAAGAAGAGACACTGCGGCACTTGTCCAATTAGATGAGCGATAAACACCTATAAAAGTGAACAGAACCCGCGATGAACAAAATTTTTGTCTGGCACTGGCAGGACAAAAAAATAATATTAGGTTAAGATTTGATTAATTATTGTTAGTTCATATTTAATATATGAAGATTCAATAAATAAATAATGAAGAAAAAAAAAAAAGAAAATACTTACAATACTCACAATGATTCAAATCATTTGGCTCATCCATTTACCGTTTTAACACAACAGAAAAAACACACAAGTTAATAATCAGCGCTGCCAGATAAATTTGCCGAAAAATCGTCCATTTCATACATGTAACTTTAGTAAACTGTTATTGCCAAATCGTCACTTTGCTATTACGGGGACAAATCTGGCAGCCTCGCATTTTGCTTCGCCTATACACATTGAGTTGAGTAGATTCTAAATCAAACACTACAAATGTTGCTAAGTATGAGTACGATGAATAAAATGAAATTTTTGAGTGAATATGAGTTTGAATAACATTGGAATAAGTATGAGTGCGTATAAGTACAAGAATTTATGTGTCATGATTTAGCTCTACTCACTTTTTCACTACTCATTGCAGATTTTTTGTTTCTTTACACTAATTATTATCATAATTATCTAATTATGTAAACATTTAGCTTAAATTCGCCACAAAAATATTTAACTGCACATTAAATTCTTTTCGAATCAGTTCAAATTTGCCCAAAGCTCCCATCTATAAACAGCTTTAACTTCCTTTGAAATGTTAACAATAATAAACAATTTAGCGACCGTGGATCGATGTTAATGTCTAAATACTGAAAAAACAAATCAAGCCATTCGTACTTAAATCAAGCCGAAGCGGTGTCAACCGCACGGATTTCCTTAAATCAAGTACAGAAATCTTGATTCAAATACGGGTTATTCAACTGTGAAGTACTTAACTTATTCATATTTTATCCCGAAGTCGTACTGAAAATAACCCAAAAACAGGATTGACCTTATTAAAAGTGAGATGAAATTAATCTCATACTGTGCTTGATTCAAGAATGTCTAAGACGGTTTATTCTCAATTTGTTTTTGAAATAATCCGAAACTGAAATCGATTCTAACCTAAACCAAAACCAGAGAGAATATTAATATTTTACTTACTCGTTACACATGTTTATTTCACTTTTTTTGTATTCTGCCCTTTGCGTGCAGAATAATTCTCGATTATAAGCCACCAGCAGCAGCATGCCCAATATGGTTTCCATAACCAATTTACTTTTAAAATTTGATGTATTCAACTAAATAATTTTAACAAAAAGAATATAGGAGTTATTGTTTCTTATTTCACTTTTTAAACATGAAAATATTCCATATTTTTCTTCTTGTAGGGTTGTTATTGTGTCTACAACAAACTTTTATAGACACATGCGTAGGCACGCGTATTGTTTTTCGAAAGTTATCCCATTTGGATTGTTTAAAGTACTTTGATGTACTTAAATTTTTGAGTACGATTCGTTCTAAGGTAAGAAGAAAAAAACTTAAATTTAGTACGAGCTTTTTCTTTCTGTGTATGAATTTTATCCTCTGAACATAATTACACTCAAAAGAAAAATCAATCCAAACGTACTCAAATCAATCCGAAGCGGGATTGATAGTACGGTGAGTACGGATTTTCTTGAATCAGAAAGATTGATTTAAGTACGGATTTTCAATCCCAAAATAATTAAATTATCTATATTCAATCCCGATTACGTACTTAAAGTAATCTGAAAATGAGATTGATTTAAGTAAAACTAAGATTGAATCAATCTCAAAATGCGCTTGATTCAAGAATTGTAAAATTGTTTTAATCCGAACTCGTACTTAAAATAATCCGAAAATGAGATTGATTTAAGTAAAACTAAGATTGAATTAATCTCAAAATGCGCTTGATTCTAGTATTATAAAGTTGATTTTATCTCCAATTTGTTCTTGAAAAAAACCAAAAAAGAAATTAGAAAGAAAAAATTATTGATAACTTACCCGTTTTACACCTTAAAGAATGATAAAACACCAACATCATGCACGATATGGTTTTTACTTTAAAAATCTTATGCACATATTTAAATAAAAATATTAACTAAATGAGACGCAATTTTCAAATTTACTTTTTAACCCTTCGTGGTGCACATGAGCCTGGCCGGACCTTTGTTAAATGTGTGGGGTAAAGTAAACATATGGGGTTTTTTTTCATTGGTCGACTTGTCAAAGTTTGTATACAAACTAGTTTTTTATGTAAACAAACCAATTTTTTTTTACTAGTAATTTTTTTGACAATCCGACCACAGAAGCAGTGTTGTTTTAGAGTTGACCTCACCTTCTAGTCAATTCGCCTTGGTGTATAGATAATCAAAACATGCGTAAGCCGGAGGGTTAATCATAAAACTAATACATACATATATATGTATATGTTTTTCTTCTTGTTCTGTTGTTTTTGTTGTTACTACAAACAAAAATCAAATCGTTTTGTTCTAACTTGTGTTGTTTTGTTGTAATTGTACAAAAAATTTTGAAACACACACGTACGCACGCATAAAAAATGCAATGCTGAGAGATGAGACTAATAAGTTTTATGAGACAAAACCACTGTTGCCAACTTTTTTTAAGCACTTCCCGCCAAATCGGACTTCAAAACCGCTAGAAACCGCTAAATATTTAATTTAGCGGGAATTTTCTTAAAAATACCGCCAAAACCTAAACATTTTTAAGTTTTATATAAATCTAGATATGTGTTGCTTTTTCAAAGGTATGTATATGACTCTCAAATTACGTTTCCAACTTCCCTATCTATTTTATTCTCAAAAAAAGTTTATAGTAAAATATTCGGCTGTTATTAGAATAGAACACAGATTGAGAGAGTAAAGGTTTTACGCGCACTAAAGCTTTTTCTGAGAGTGGGCTTTATATGAAGCCTATCGTTAAGTATAGACCGGTCTTGAGGAAAATTAACAGTATGATTTTTAGTCATATTTGTGCAAAATCTGATATCAATATAGGCATTTCGCCACTATTTATGCTAGTTTTTATAATAAAATTATATTTTTTTTAGGGTGGTTGTTCCACATTTAGATTCATAACTCTTTTCCTACTGAACCGATTATGCTGGATTTCAATCTTAGGAGAACTAGAAACAAATTGATACCAATATTTATTCTTTTTTTCAACAAACGGACATGGCTAAATGGACTAAGAATTACTCAAGGACCCAGAATATATGTAGCTTATGGGGCCTTAGATGAATATTAAACAGTTTCACCCGGAATGACAAACTTAGTATACCCTTATCACAACTAGATGTGGTGGAGGAATTGGTTCCTTTATAAAAATGCAAAAAAGTTTATAACATATACGCTATTTTTGGCAATTATTTGCCGTTTTAAGCAATTAGATAAAATTAGTTAGATAAAATTTAGTGAATTATATGTCTTGGAATATATCGAGACAATTTTGATCAATACCTTACCTTTTGTTTCAAAATTTTAAGCAAGCTTAAAGTTGCGAATTGTCACAAACAGCCCTAACAAAATACTAACTGAAAATCTAAAAAAATGTCACACACAATCTTCAGTTCACTAAACTTACAAAAGTACCTAAAACCCTGAACATAAACAAGTAGTTTTTAGCCAGAAAAACAAAAAAACTTAATAAGAAAAATTATAAAACCTGCAAATTTAAAATTTGAGAAAGGTTTTGGAAGCGAAAATGAGCCGCTGAGAGATGTTTGAAAATCGCTAGATTTCCCGCTTACCGCTAAAACGTATTTTTTCCCGCGATTGACAGTTCAAAAAAGCTAGATTTAGCGGGAAAATCTCTAAATTGGCAACAGTGGACAAAACCCTCATTTTGTAATTTTACTCTCAGAGTGACACTTTCAACGAAAAGTTTAATCTTTTTTGTACTTGATTTAAGCATTTTATACTTATTTCAAGAAATATCGGGATTGATTTTTTAAAGTAATCCCATTTAAGTTTAAGTGTTATTCGTACTTGAATTTTTAAGTACGATTCGTGATTGAAGTAAGTATAAAAAGATTAATTTATCCCGAGTGTTTTTCTTTCTGTGTATGTTTTTGTAAACCCATCTGCCCATTGTTTACAAATAGGGTCAAATCTCGAAAATTCGTGTGTTAATACTATGGTGTTTGTGCTTTACCAATTATAATTTTAGTATTGTTTTTATTAAATGAAACTGTTATAAAATTTTTGAATATTTTGTTTTCAAATAGAAAGTTTTGCATTTTTTGAGGCATATTTTTTAATAATTTTCTGGGCATATTTTCTAGTTTTAACTGCATATTTAATGCGCATAAAACGCATTTTGTAAAGTATATTCCTGGTTTTTATGCTTATAGCAAATACATTTTATAATATCCTCCACGAATCTCATAGAAGGAATCTAGTAATATTAGTATTTGGCAAAAGAATATAGTTTTTTGTCTATAACTTTGCCATTTATGTATGAAATGCTTTTGCAAATTTTTACTGATAATATTCTGCTAAGTTGACTTGTTATAAAAGTGCTACAGCATAGTTTTTATTTTGGGTTAAAATTAATGGCATAATGTAATTTTTACTTACCTCACAGTTATAGAAGGATCACCCTGTCTGAACTTATATAATAGCAACTTTTGCCGGACTATATGTAATATAACTGTATAACAATCCTTTACATTTGTGGTCTTCCGAAAACACGTCTCAATCAATAAACGAACAGAGGGAAGTCGCAGTTCAACTGCTTTTTTTAAAGAGTATTTGTAAAAGTATTGTAAAAATTACAACCGCAATAACAAACTTATTTACAGATTGTTTCCACCTGTGGTGAAGATTACGTATTGTTTTATTGTATCTTTTTTACAACGAAATGATGCAGCATGGCATGATGATACAGCTAATGAATGTTAATAGACAATACAATGATATAATTATATTAACGGAAGTTGCATGTATACATACATATGGGGGGGTGTATGTTTTTGACTTTGTTTTATTTATATTGATAGTGAATATGAGGCAGCAAATATTGTTATCATCAAATGATTCTACATTATATACAGGAGTTGAATAAATTATAGTTTATAAAACACAAGACTACATAATGTTAAGCAGCATTTACTTTTATATACAAACAAACACAGATGTGCCAATACGTGGCTCAAATACCTGCAAAACGTTTTTTCTCATTTGTGTGTTTTTAATAATATTTTCCTCTTACCATAAATACAATAATCAGTTAAGGAAAAAATATACAATTCCATTTAAATTTACTTACACACGCACACATGAAGCAGCGATGCTTGTGACGAGCATGTTAAAGTGAACATTTTGCGGTGAGGTGGCAGCATTCACACAAGTATTTAAGTATGTGTGATTTAATCTACATTATGCCACTTAAATTTCTCACATTCACATGTACTTACGTACGCCTTAACACATATCCCTGAACATCAACTTAAAAAGATGATATTTCCTGATTGTTTACAAAACAGTGTCACAGTGGCGTCAAGTTAAAAAAAAATATAACATAAAGGAAAACGACAATATAACGCATTGTAAGTTTAAGCGATGTCCACCTGTGTTTTTGTAATAATTTAGATAATAATCATGCAATAAATTTACCAGGCTTAGAACAGAGAGGGCCCTATCAAAATAGGCGAGTCTGAAATCATGCAGGCAGTTCAAGTTTTGAATCACCGAACAAACGTTTTTGCAGGAAATATAATTAAGGCTACATACAATATATTTCAGATGAGTAGAATATAGTTTTTTTTAATATTTAGTTCCACTGTTTCTTTCAACATAATAGTTGTAAAGGGTATTATCAGTTTGTCGTTGTGTTTTTAACACATAAAAAAATCCATTTAAGACCGATCTTTTTGTACACAGATGGTTTAAAAATTACTAAATTAATCTTAAGTTTATCTTACCGGCTGGTTTTGAGTCTGTTTACAATTTGTGCGCGAGGATAACAAAAATGTTGAAGAAAATTTTACGAAATGTTAAACATACAAAGCCCATTGAAAATGATGAGAATCGAACATTTTCTTCATAAAAATATCTTTTATGAATGCAGATTTTACTTACAACTACTAAATATGTTGATATTAGAGGCCTTCACGATTTCATTTGAACACACAATGAAGTCATTAAAAAATTTTCAAACTCTATACTGTAGTGTCTTTGTCACAAGCAAATACTGTGTGAACGTACAGAAGCAAAAAGCAAATGCTTCACTATAGTAGAAGTTAAATGAAAAGCGGTTGGGGGGTGGGGGGGGGGATGGTAAATACACGCAGCATTGAGAGTAGGAATAAAAAATACACACATTTTTTTTAATGCGAGTTTGGTATTTTTGTATCCAAAATATGTTGTATCCAAAATATGTTAGTGCCTTAAAAAATATTCGTGCAACAATTTTTTGTATGCGACGCACAAGTAAACATACCAAATCTAATTAATGCATCCGCTACATACAACACACAAGTAACATCAAAAATTCTCCCAGACTGCATGAGCTTATCTTCCAATACTAGGAGTATAGGCAAAAATGTTTTACTGAAGTGAAAGGTTTTGAGAGAAAGTAGTACTGTCTAGTGGCCATTTCCTTGAATTTGTATACCCTCACAATAATGCTCTAATTGTTCGACGAGCAGTAAATCATAAAATTTGGCATTGTGGTTGCTTAGGGCGGCGCATAAGTAACGGCCTGATCGCCAAAAATTGTCATAGTTGGACGAGCTGTTGTGACTCAATGTTGAAAGACCATTAAAGTGAAAATGGGCCTCACGCTCTTTATTCGATATGAACTTTGTGTCTGAATAATCGAAAGGGGGTGCTTTAAAACCTTGTGCGATAAGGCCATGATGGCTCTATTGCTCAATTTAATGGGAGATAAAGCCATAATGGCCTTATTGAGAGGTAAGGTCATATTTAAAATTTTGCGAAATGAGAGATATAGTCATATTTTTTTTTCGCAAATGAGAGATAAAACCATATTTCCCGCAGGCCTCCATGCAGAAATACTTTAGCATGCGAAGATTTCAACACTTAACTTTAGTGACTCCAGAACTGTACTGAGAGATAAAGCCATTTTCTAATATTGCTAATGTGAGCTAAGACCATGATGGCTTTATCTCCCATTCAAATAAAAAAAATAAAAAAGGCTTTATCTCCCTATTGAATGTGAGATAAAGCCATCATGGCCTTATCTCAAATGATATTGATTTTAGACCAAGATCCAGAATTTACAGAAGTTTTACAGGATTTATGAAAATTTAGTAATGAAGTATCATTCAATTTCAATATTTTTGTCCTGAGGAAATTTTTTTTATTTACTGAGAGTGTTCTGCAGAACGATTTACCCATTTCGGAAAAAACGAATGTTAACAATTATAAAAAATGGAAGCACAACTAGCAAACTATTTACATTAACTTGTTTTCTAAAAGTGTGTTAAAGAAAGGATAGTGATTTTATTATTGTTAATTATACATTTTTGATATTTTAATAAGGCTAAAGTTCATCAAATAAAATGTTCATTAAATTATTTTTATGAAGAAAGGAATTTTACAACATGAAATTAATTTTAATTTATTGATGATTATTTATTATTGACTGCCGCGGGAATAGAACCCAGGTTTTCACGTACAGGTTACCCCTACCTGTTTCAATTCTAACCACTCAATCTGTTCAGAGGGTTTTACCGTTTAACACTCACATCCATTGACGACTGCTGACGTCATTAGTCAAACATCAATCCTTAAACCAAATTGTATTTAACCTTTGGTAGATCGAAATTTGCTTTGAATGATTATCTATTTAATTTATTTTACATGTTCTTCCTTTACTTCTGTTTATTCGTACTTTTGTCAAGAATTCTTCTTGAAGTTCAAAGTACATATTTTGTTTTGTTTTTTAATTTTTTTGTCTTTCTTTTTCTTGCTGACCTTTTCAGCACAACTTGAAGGACAAATGCAAACATAGAGCTTCATAAAAATAATTTAATGAAAATTAAATTTGATGAACTTAAGCCTAATTAAAAATATTAAAAATTTGGATTTAAATTTAGTTTGTATTTTTATGACAGCTATGAAAGGTGCTGTATCATAATATGATTGCTTCTAAATTTATTATGATTAACATAATGATAATATGATTACTTCTTATCTTATTATGATTAACATGACAATAATATGATTAATTTCTTAGCTTATTATGATTAACGTGACAATAATTTGATTACTTCTTAACTTAGTATGATTAACAGAATAATAATATGATTAAGGGAAAAATATTATGATGACATATTACGAGTATATTTAGTCATAATATATATATATATATATATATATATATATATATGATTTCCTTTAACTCCTACTGGAGCATAGGGCGTCATAATATGATTCAATAATAATCTTAATATGGTGACTACAATCATAATTCTTATCATAATATGTTGCTCTTAGAATATGTTTACCACAACCATGTATTTATCGTTACATTGTGTTTAGACTCTAAGACGTGAAAGTCAATATAAAAAAAAACTTTTGTCCGGAAAAAAATATTGTTCTGAACGCATGGGTGAATCGAGCTTTAGTAACATAAAGCAAAAAAAGTTCAGCAAGTAGAAGGTATCAAATAGATGAGATTGTATAAGATTTTTATGTTTTAAGCAATTCGAAGACCATGCAATTTTCAAATATTTGACCGTTCAAAAGATTTCGTCAAAAACAATGTGCTAGTCCCAAATTTTGTCACGATGGGCACCCTACTGGTTGAGCTAAGTCGAGCACGAAAAATTCAATAGTGGAAGCCGGTTTACAAAGTTAGCGCTCTTATTCGCGATTAAAAAATTCAATAGTTTTGTACCTTTAAACAATTTTTTTATACTTTTGGGATAGTTTTTTAATTTAAATCAATTCCGCATTAAAATTTTTCGTTATTATCAAAGTTTCTTTCGGGAATACAAAATTTATTATTAACATGATTTCTCTATGAGGGAGTTTACACGGTGTCTATTCAGACATGTCTAACAAACACGTTTGTTTTGTTTGTAGGCGATCGGGGTAGAGAAGAAAGAGGGGTTGCCAAACAGACATGAAATGAGTTTTCATGTTTGTTTAGATAAATTTTCATGTTTTTAATTTGTATGTATATGTATATTAGACTATTATACATGAAAACAGACATGTTTGGAAAGACATAGTGAAAAGACAATAGGTTTTTGGAAGCATGTTCAAAAGAGAATATCATAAACAGACATGCTTAATTCCCAATTTTTATTTTTGATGAATATTCTGAAAATTATTGTTGAGGGAAAGCTAGCTTATATGCGCATTTCACTGGTTGGCTTTAGTTTCTGCAAAAAATTTTTTTTTTGATTTTTGAAAGAAATTTTTAAAAGTTTAATATTAAATACTCCATTTTCAAGATCAAGTCTCTCTAATTATATTTTGCATATCGAGGGTTAACTTTCAAATAGTGCTATCTGAAAAATCACAATTTTACAGGAGAGCGAAACTAACTTTATTTTACAATGTTATTAAAAATAAACCTCTAAATCATACATATATTAATTTAATTTTTTTAATTCCAGATATTCGCGCTTATGTGTCTGGTAGCACTATTTATAAATTAAAATTTTATCGACTTGAACATTAAAATAAGCAGATAGCACTATTTGAAAAAAAAATAAAATAAAATGAGCTGTAATGAATACTTTTTGAGACTTTAATTAAGTTACACGAATTTTTATTAAAACAATTAGTTTTTAATAACAAATCAATATTTAACGAAAAAGTAAAATATTAAGAAACGCGTTGTTGAGAAGGCTTTCAGCCGAGCCAGCAATTTCCACGGGATTTTGAATAAAATACAAAGGCTTAATAAAAGACTTGATGTATCATGCAATTGTATTTATATTAAAATTCCTTTAAAAACAATTAAAAAATATTTTCAAATATATGTACATAGTAGGTCTAAATAATTTTTACATACTTTTTGGTATGAAAATTACTGGATATAAAAAAACCTTCTTGGCTTTCTGTATCACGTCTAGGTCACCTTGCAATTAAATTTTAACAAAGAAAAAGAATGGCGAAGGCGCCAAGACGCTTCTTGACAATTTACATTCGTTAAAAAATACAAATGACATTAGTTTACGTATTATAAATTTTTCGGAGTTAAAATAGTGTTGCAAGATTAAAATAAAATAAAATTATGGTGTTTTGGGAGTAGCGTTAACACGCGTAATCATATTAATATAACTCGAATTTATAGTTTATTATATTATTTAACATAAACTTATATTCGAAAGCAATAAACAATTAATACTTATCCGCATGTTTTAAATTATCATATAAAGAATGATATTCTTGCGGAATAACAGGCTTCGATGCTTGTAAATGCTTCCATTTGCTTAGTTGAATAGGACGTGGGCCAGATTGACCGCTGTATGTTTTAATTTTGGTCTGAAGGTTATTGTATTCGTCATCAAAACTAACTTTATACAAAATGTCACCACTTGGTAGGTATATGAGAGATTTTATTTGTGATACGGTGGGATCACATGTATGTAAAACGAATTAGTTTTTTGTTTGTATAGTCTTTAAAGAAATCATAATTCAGATAAAGAGTATCAAAAGGCATTAACAATTGAAGCACAGCCGCGAATAACGTTTTAAGTTACAAAATAATAATTTTTCAGTAGAGCAAAAAAACGTATTTTGACACGCAGCATTATTTGTTTTAAACATTTTTTTTTCTATTATTAAAAAAAATTACAATAAAAACAATAATGCAAAAGGCTTTTAAAACATTATTCCGCACTGCAAAACCATTTCGGTTTCATCATTTTGTTAGTAACTTGCAATGTTCTTCCACTGGCTGACACTTTGTACGCCATTTTGAAGGCGTTAAGGTGCATAGTTTTGGTTGATTTGATGTTTAAACTGTGTAAGAGAGTAAGGTCAACGGTTATCTGCAAAAAAACAGTTTTTGCAAAAGGTGGCGTTTACAACGTTATTCGCGGCTGTGCTTCAATTGTATTATCAATTTTGATCGTCTTTCTGGCATCTTTTGTTATTTTAACATAATCGCTGGGCAAATAAATTGCCTGATATTTCAGCTTCATCTCAATCTTAGCGTGTGCACTATCACACTCCATTTGAGTATGCCCCTGCTCTAAGTACTTCTGCTCAATTTTCTTATTATTTTCTATAGAAAAAACAGACAGTGCATTCGATAAATAGTGGTTACGATTTTGATAGCCCCAACCATCGGAATATATTATTATTGGTGACGTATCTGACAAACAATAAATCTTTAAATCATGTATAATACAAGAAATAAACGTTGATGCGGACAGCTCCCCATTACTTTCATTCCACCAGTAATTTGAACATTGGTGGGTTGCGAGGTTATAAATTGTAAAGTTGGGTACTTAAATGCGCTGTTTATAGTAAATAGCGGATGCTTTTATATCGCGAGAAAGTTTTACTGCTTGTGCATCCATGGTAAGCACATGACATCTTCCTTCTTGAGCTTCAACTTTGTCCCGTTGTTTTTCCAATTGTGCACGTTCTTTTTTCAAAATATGTGTGTTATATTCGTGTAATCCAACTTGTTTGGCCCTAAATCCGACACATATATCACATAAATAAACAAATATTTACTATAGGCCAAAACTCATCCACAAATTTTTTGCAATATTTCTACAACGAATTTTAAAATTATATTAGTTTATGAAATCTAGACACAATTCCCAACCCTTTGATGTGTGTCGACTTTGTAATAAAATTTTTTATAATTTTATTAAATGAAGGTGTATTTTTTATGTAGATAACACTTTTTTACCAAAAAAAAAAAAAAAAACCGTCTGTGTTAGATAGCACAAAACAATATTTATGAAAAAAAAAACTTTTTGGGAAATTTTTTTTTTCATATTTAAATGACGGATGACCCTTCCATCAGTGAATTCGTTTCTATAAAAAACGCATTTTTGAAAAATTTCAGATAGCACTATTTGAAAAATAACCCTCGATATCCACTTGATTTACTGTTTCGCTAATTATTTATTGCATACTTATAGGATTCACTTTATGCAGATTTAAAAGCATATTTACATGAGCTGTATAACTAAAATCTTACTTTTTATTTTCTTAATGTTACTTAAAATATACACAAATTATCAGTAACCACGTTCAAAATATAAAAAGCTTTATCATTCTTTTTCAAACTGTTATAAAGCAAAAGAAAATGATGATGACGATCATGACATTATTCATCACTTTACATTAAGACATGCTATACATCATTCTGTTACAACTGTTTATGCCTTCAAATAAACAGGTTACAAAAAAAAAAAACTTTTTGAAAAGAATTTCTTCATAAAAATGACATGAATTTGCACTTTTGTTTTGTCTGCAAAAAGAAAATGTAAGAACATGTAACAGAAATAAAGACTTAAGACAAAAGTCTTAGAATACTCTTTGTTCAGCTCTTTGAAAATAAATAAGTGACAACATATCACGTCGATAGTTTAAAGTACATAAATAAATATAAAATCGTATATATTTTAAAAGAACAATATTTTCTTCATCTGTTATTTATGAATGCCATTTATAGTAAAATTTCGAATAAATTTTCTTACACCCTGAAGAATGCTATTTCTGTGATGATACAGGAAAAGTATTATGACAGGAATGTTAAAATTTATTTTCTTTGTTATGCAGATTTTGTTGATTGGAGGTTTAAAGGATTGAAACAGAAGTGCTGTATCATTGTGCACAGTTTTTCCTGATGAGAATATACAAATCGGGTAGAATTCGTAATTGATATAGACTATTTTAATAAGTTAATTTTTAATAGTTTAGATTTAATTAAGTCTTAGCTCATATTTCGTTTAGTTCTAGTTCAGTTGTACTGATTCAGAGTTAAGTTCTAGTTCAGTTCTCATTCAGTTTTTGTTTAGTTCTTGTTAACTTCCAATTCATTTCGAGTTCAGGTCAAGCTTAGTTATAGCTTAGCGGGCGTCCGTAAATTCTCTCCATTTGGAACGATCATTGGCTAGAGCTTTGACTTGGATCCACGACATGTTGCAGCTTCCGACTTCTCTTCTTAACATCCTGACCCAAGTGTTTCGCGGGTGACCGGGCAGGCGGTAACCTTGCGGATTCCAATCAAGTGCATTTCTGCAGATTTCATTACTTGGCCTACGTAGAATATGCCAATCCAAGACCACTATCGACGTTTGACTTCTACCTCAATCGGTACGCATTTGGCCAAGTACAAAAGTCGTTCATTTGTCACCCAATGTGGCCAGAATATGCGCCGAATATGTGTGAGGCAACGATTCACAAATGTTTGCAACTTTCTGAGTGTGGTTTGCCTTGTGTTCCATGTAGTACAGCTGTAAAGCAAGACGGATTTTACACTGCAATTAAATATTCTAATTTTTGTGGGTATAGAAATGTTGTTCGCTCGCCAGACTTTATTTAGCGAGTGGAATGCGACTCTGGCTTTGTTGATAAGGTCCGTTATGACCATACCAGAACCGCCATCCTTCGAAATACGACTACCCAGATAGCAGAAAGGGTCAACGTCCTCAATTCTCCATGTAGTGACAGAGGAGTTGAGTTGATGGTGCCAATCCGCATGAGCTTTTTCCAATTTACGTTTATCTTAAGACCAATTTTCCTTGCGTTCTTTTCATGGCACATGAGTTTTTGTTGTATATCACCAAATCGGTGGGCAAACAAGCATATATCATCCGCATAGTCTTTATCGTTTAGACGTTCGCTTAAATTCCATCGTATACCATGAGGAGCATCGATGTTTGTTTGTTCCATTACCCCGTCTAGGAGGATAAGGTATAATGTGGGGGATAAAACGCTACCTTGTCTAACACCTGCGGTGTGTTCGAATGAGCAGCTCTCTTTTCCATCGAATCTCAGTTTAGATTCAGTCGCAATATAAAGCTCGCGGATTAGGTCCTTGGCTCCTAAGGGCCGCTCATATGGCAGGTCTGTATTCGGTGTCAAAAGCGCGTTCAAAGTCGGCAAAAAGCATATACAAGTAACTATTATACTCTCTAAACTGCTCGATTATGATGCGGATGGTGTATATGTGATCTGCACATGATCTTCTGGGCCTAAAACCGGCTTGCTCCCGGCGTAATAGAGGTTCTATCATTGGCATGATTCTTTGTAATAGGAGTAGAGCAAAAACTTTGTTGATGACATTATAACTTTACATAATGTCATCAACATTCGGCGCCAATTTTTGCAATAGCTGAGATCGCCTTTCTTAGGAATAGTTACAGTCACTCCAGCTTTCCAGCTCTCTTGTTTTTAATTGTTCAGCCATGCAGTATCGAGATTGTATTTCGTGGTATGTTGGGTGTGATGTTGATATATCTCTCCGCGGATTGCGGCGACGAGAAAGCCAGGTGCAATTAGTTCTTAGTCAGTTTTTATTCATTGTCTAGTTCAAGTTCACGTTTACTTTAATTTTTTTATATTTCGGTTTAGTTTTTAAAAAAACTAAATAAATAGTTTTTGGGTTTATTGTTATTTACATGCTTCCGAAGCATAATGCACAGATTCTTGCTAGCTAGGGCTTCCACTTATCTTTTTTCCCCCGGGAAATCGGGAACTTTTTTCCTGGTTTTCGAAGAAATTTTTTAATTGCAATGTTTAAGATTAATCTTTGCGTTGATTTTAAATACATACCCACGCATAGAATAATATGCAGGAAGTTAAGAAAATGTATGTACACTTATTTACTACAGACTATATTAAATTATAATAATGATATAAATAGTTCATCGTACTAGCGGAGTTAAGAGTTTAATACAAATGGTCTTGCAAAGGTGCAAATGCAAATATTTTAGCTTTTGTTTGTAATCCAATAAAAAGTATACGAATTGCTACTACCAAATCATTGCCTAAGCGCAAATGTATAGTTTTTTTTTGCGACGTGTACTGCAATGGCATCCCTGACACTCGAACAGCCGACATTTCTAAAAGCTATGGATATCTTTAATAAAAAACTAAAAAGAAACATAAAACTCAAACAAATTTTCGTAGACTGCACGAGATTATTTTCAAATACTAGGAGTATAGGCAGCATTTTTTCACTGTATTGAAAGGTTTTGCAAAAAACATGTACTGTATTCTTTAATTTGTATACCCTCACAACACTACAAAAATCGCGAGACGAACAGTTGTAACGACAAGGTTACCGCTGGTTGCTGGGGTAGGCTCACCGGAGTCTAGGGTCAGTGAATAGCCCAGTAAAACACACCACGGTTTCTCAAAAACGTTACAAACTTTTATTAACTAGCGTAAATAAACAGTTCCATACTAACTTAAACATTCAACAATAAGTTTACAAGTCGGTAGATTACTCCATCAGCGGAAGCACAGAGTAGAATCAAGCCAGTACACGGTTTGCCCACACACGCACTTTCCTTCCTCTACCCCCGCACTAAGAATTGAGAGCAATTGCCCGGGTACCCCGACTTGAAGAACACCGCTTTGGTAAATGCAAAGTGGTTGCTCTGGATATTTCCAAGGCGTTTGATCGGGTGTGGCATGGTACGCTTTTGTCAAAGCTTATTGCTTTTGGTGTCGGCAATGATTTCTCTCGATTTATATCGAGTTTCCTCAATGATCGCACTATACGTGTTGTTATAGATGGGATTGCATCAAACGAGTTTCAGGTAAATTCAGGGGTACCGCAAGGTTCTGTCCTTTCTCCTACGCTATTTCTTATATTTCTTAATGACCTTCTTGGTCATACTTCAAATCCTATCTACTCTTTTGCAGATGACAGCAACATTTGTCATTCATATTCCTTCGATCATAGGCCAAGCCTTGTTGAGATTGGGGGCAAAAGGCAAAATATGAATGACACTCTTAATCAGGACCTAGCTGCAATCTCTGAGTGGGGTCAAGCGAATAGGGTCGAATTTAATGCACGCAAGACCCAATGTTGTATGTTGACCCACAGACGGGCCGTGGGACCAACTATGTCATCTGTATTAATGGGTGGCAATGATATTAAGGAATCGGATACTCTTGATGTTCTGGGCATGAGAATACAGTGCGATGTCCGCTGGAATAAACACGTTTTAAAAGTGTCGAAAGAGGCATTCAAGTGTTTAGGTTTTTTAAAACGGTGCAAGACTTACTTCACTTCCTCCGATCTCCTTACTATCTATACCACCTATATCCGACCGAAGATGGAATACAACTCCCATATATGGGCAGGGGCTTCAAAGTCTATTTTGAACCTTCTGGACCGTGTACAAAGGAGAGCGGTGAAGCTCATCAATGACAGTAGAGTATCCAACTCTATTGACTCATTGGGGCATCGTCGGAATGTGGGTTGTGTGACACTTTTCTATCGATATTACCATGGGAGGTGTTCCACTGAGATAAGTGAACTTATTCCACCCGCCCGAGTATTTCTTCGTAATACTCGCTCATCCAGTGGATCACATCCGTTTGTAGTCGATTGTCCTGTGTTTCGCACAACGCATTATAGAGAAAATTCGTTTTTCAGTCGAACTATCCGTATGTGGAATAAACTTCCCACAGAGGTCTTTCCCGGTACTTATAATTTATTAAGATTCAAGTCAAATGTCCACAAACACTATTCCCTCTTTCCTCCTTCCCAAACCTTATTTTCCTGATCAACACAATGCACTGCATATATAGGGGGCATCCCCTGAGTGTTGGTTTATCGTTACAAAAAAAAAAAAAACATACATATGTACTTTCTTTAATCTTTGCTTCGCTTAATTTTGGAAACATTGTTTTCAGAATATTTAATGCTAATTCATTTGTATTCAGACATTTAACAAAGTTTTTTACCACACCAAGTTTGATATGCAATGGGGGTAAGAGAATTTTTTCAGTTGGTACGTATGCTTGATGAACAATACTGTGCTCTCCCAAGTGCATAAAAAGCATCAGTACTTAACGTATCCAGCCTGCATACCTGAAAGGAAACTAACGACTTTTAAGTCACAACAGATCCGCCACTTATGTTCTTCATGTTTTACGGAGTCCGGTATTAATTTTTTAGAATCATAGCTTTCTTTAATATTCATTCCACAGGCAACTGGAATAGGATTTTTGGTGTTATCGTAATACAGAAGTACAGCTTTTAAACTCTTCTTAGATGAATCAATAAATATACGCCAGTCCTCGTGGTTATACTCAAAATTCATTGCATTCATTATTCCTTTACTATCGTTGCAAAAAGCAAACGTGTTATCATCGTTCACTGAAAAGAACGGCAGAAAGCTGTATTGACGCTTACGAAAGCTGGTAGCATTGACACCATGTTCAAGTAGATGAAGACTTTTTAAGTCTGCAGCTAAAATTGCTGATTTTAACTCATTAAATCCCTGTTTTAATGGTGTTTTTGGTCTTTTTTTAAAGAAGGACAAAAAAGACCCATACCTTGAGGAGTAAGAGGGTTAAAATATTCTGTAAAAATGTTCTCCGTAACATTCTACATAAATTTGCTGAGCACATTTTATACCTAAAATGTAAGGGTCACATAGTTTCTAATGCCGATTAACAATAAGAATGTGCCAGAGCTGGGAAACTTTAACCCCCCCCCCCCCCTCAAATGAAATTCAGATGTTAACTTTTAAAACGCAATGCTGGTACACGTGTCTATTTTTTTTGTCTCTTCTATCAAAATGTTAACCCATTTAATCCCTGTTTTAATGGTGTTTCCGCTCTTTTTTAAAAGAAGGACAAAAAAGAGCCATACGTTGAGGAGTTAGAGGGTTAAGATATTCTGTGAAAATGTTCTTCGTAACATTCTTCATTAATTTGCTGAAAACATTTTATACCTTAAATGTAAGGGTCACATGGTTTCTTATGCCGATTAACAATAAGAATATGCCAGAGATGGGAAACTTTTGGTTGCTCTTTATTTTCGTTGAGGTGTTCGACCATTGAGGTTATAATAGGCCTCATTGCTCCTTATTCGATATGAACTTTGTATCTGAATAATCGAATGCTGACTTTCAAATTGAGTCTTTGTCGAATGCGCGCCATAATACCAAATGAAAATTCGTAAGATCGGAAATAAAGAATGCAGTTGAAAAACGAATTTAGTTCATAAAAGCCACCCATACCTAAAATATTCCACTTAATTCGAACATTTTGACCAGGCACATAATAATCCTTTCCAAAATATTTATATTTTAAAATATTTTTTGTTCCACTTCCTCACGATTCTTTCTTTCATTGTCAATTTAAATTCATAGTTTAATTGTATTCGCCTTAAATTCATAGAAAAGCGGGCCTATGATTTAAGTAGCTGCATAAATATATGGCAATACTTTTTTCTACTATTTATTAATATAAATAACTTAATATGGTGTTTATAGAACACGAGCGCCTTACTTTTTTTTGTTTTAAATGTAATTTGAACGGACGAGTAAGGCGCTCGTGTTCTTTAAACTACACATAAAGCTTTATTCTTTTTCATAATTTTGTACGCAATTAACCCTTAAATGCATACTGTTGTGAAATGAACACCCACTGCATAGTGTTATCAATTCACAAAAATCTCCATAGTCTATTTTATAGTATGGAAATATTTTTTATTTTCTTCAAAGTTTTTATTGTGAGTTTGTGCGTTTTAAAAACAATTGCAAATATTGGTAAAAGATTTCCCAAATAAATATTTTTTTTTTTAATTTATAAGTAGATAAGTTAGTGATTTTTCCCTTAATTTTGTTAATATTTATTTGAAACAAATTCCTGGAAATCCTGCATTAAATTCCCGGAAAACTGGGGAATGAAAACTTTTGAGTTTTCTGAATTCCGGGGAAACCCCTAATGCTAACACATGAATTAATCTCATACATAGTGCCATCTACATAAACAATATATTTTTGCTCAACCAACTAGTAAATAAAGACATTGAAAAACTTTAAACACAAAATCCATGATTTATAAGAAAACGAATAAGAAGCAACTGATATTTATAAGTTATCTTGGGAAAAACTTTATAAGTATGATTGTGTTTGTGCTTGTGACTATTCACATGCAGCAGCACTTTTCCACCAATTGTTTATGTGCAAAAAAAAAAAAAAAATGAACAACTTAAACATTCTTCTGAATGTGTGTTGGCATACAAACACTTTAGAAACTCATACATAAACAACAGTAACAACACTGAAACACAAACTTATAAGTAGAAAATGTATAAACAAGAGCAAGCATCTGTCTATACACCACTGCCAACTAAAACAATTTTCTAACATTCAGTTTTTTCGATTCGCAATTCAAATTTGCATCGCTCTCGTTTGCATCCGCATTTTATCGATTATTTCGTTCTGCCATTTCGGATGCACTGCCAACAGCTGAATTTAGTTTCATTTTATAAAAGAAAAAAGTAACACACAAATAGATGATGAGTGTGTACAAAGTGCATATTAAATGTTAGAAGGTCAGTTTTTTTTATTTGAAAAATAAACAGGAAGAAAAATAAAACTAATAATGAAATACGAGATATGAAAAGTAAATTTTGAAATAAAAGTGTTATAAGCTTGTTATGGCAAATGAGCCGGAATATCCATATAAATATGAAAATGCGTTTGTTTCTCTGTTTGTTTGGGTTCACACTATGAAAGTTAAGTTTCAGAAAGTCTGAGTTTATCGATTAAAAGAGAGAGAATAAAGTCCCCAATAAACTCAGACTTTATGAAAGAAAATATTAATAATGTGAACCTAGACTTTGTTTGTAAGTTCGCAATAATCTCGTTAACAACTGAATCAATTTTCTGAAGTTATCACAGTATTCTGACCTCCGGCGCTAAACATAGGCTATGAGTTTTAGTAAAATTCAAAGTAGGTGGCGCCATGCCCAAGAAATAATAATAAAGTGGTCTGTATATCTGGAGAAAGGTAATAGCAAAAGTGTTAAAAGTTAGTGCAAAGATCTTGATTATCTATACAAAACTTCTGTTGAAAAAGTTGGCAGGGTTGGAGAAGTGGGCATGGCACCTTCCATACTAAGACAGTATAGATTTCAGTATAGCTGGAGAAAAGTAAAAGTATTAAAATTTCGTACAATAAGATTGGTTATCAATCCACAACATCTTAAAAAATGTAGGATAAATTGCAGAAGTAGGCGTAATAACTTGTATGCAAAAACATATAGATTTATGATCATCAGCGTACGGTGGTCCCAATGAAAAACTTAGAGCGAGAAAAGTCGTAACTATTCATTATAAGTACCTACAAAGATAACAATTTGTACCAACAAACAAACTGCATAGTGGGTGTGGCACTTTCAATATAAAATAACTGGCATAAGATCTGCAAAATGATTTTATAATCAGTTATATTTTTGTATAGTCAAAATATTAAAATAACGTGTCCGTGATTTCGAACCACGAAGTAGTTATTGCTTGCAAATGTATGCTTTATTAAAGTGCAAAAGAACTTTTTATAATAAAACGTGAATTGCATCAAAAGTGTTGTAGTTTCTTAAATTTGGTTAAATATGTAATTAGTATTCTTAGAACATTACTTTGATTATTCACGGAAAAATTATAAAAGAAATACCATTTGGATTAAACATTGATATTTGGCTATTGACTGCCAATGGTGGTGAGCGTTAAGGGGCAATGCTCTCTAAAGAGATAGTGTGGTTACTTTCGAAACATGTCAAACCAACCTGTCCGTGAACGTGGGTTCAATTCCTCAGTCAGCCAAGACTGAAAAGTTATTAATAAAATTTTAATTCATTTCATGTTATAAAATTCCTTCCTTCATAAAAATAATTTAATGAATTTTAGCCTGATTAAAATATTAAAAATTTGGATTATTAATTAAATATATTTTTTAGACTTTTTCAAATTACCATTTCTTTTTAAGTCACCCTAGTGTGTAAAACCACTAGAAATGCCAATCGGGACTGGTTTTCGCAAATCCCGGGATTCGGGATTTCAAAAAATCAAATCCCGGGGTCCCGGGATTTTACGGGATCCCGAGATTTTCGCCATATCGGGATTTTTCGGGATTCGGGGTTTGTTGAAAATTAGAAGATAAATGCTGTTTATAGATATTTATTAAAAAAAAACGTCATTAAAAGCGGTTTACAAGCAAAAGTTTTATATTAATTTGTTTCTTTAAAGTTAAAGATAATGTTATATTTATTACTAACATTTAAAAATATTGAAAATTGTGATTTTTTTCTTAATTAATAATTGATTTAATATTTTTAATTAGGCTTAAGTTCATGAAAATTAAATTTTTCATTAAATTATTTTTATGAAGAAAGGAATTTTACAACATGAAAATTAATTAAAATTGTTATTGATAATCTTTTCATTCTTGACGTGGCTGGGGCTCGAACCCCGGCCTGCAGGTTACCATGACATGTTTCGATCGCAACCACTCGATCTCCCCAGATGGATTTGCCGTCTTACACTCGCAGCCATCGACGACTGCTGACGTCAATAGTCAAACATCAATCCTTAAACCAAATTGTATTCTAACATTTGGTAGATCGAAATTTGCTTTCCTGAATGATTATCCATTTTAATTGATTATACATGTTTTTTCCTTACTTCTGATTTTTCGTACTTTTGTCAAGAATTTTTCTTAAAGTCCCCAAGTACATTTTTTGTTTTTTCATTTTGTCTTTCTCTTTTCTGTTGACCTTTTTCAGCGCAACTTGAAGGGCAAATGTACACATAGCGCTCGTGCCTTAGCTTTAACAATAATTAGTATTGTGGTTATTTTGTTGAACTATTTATGGTTTTTAATCCAAATTTTTAATATTTTTAATTAGGCTTAAGTTCATGAAAATTTAATTTTTCATTAAATTATTTTTATGAAGAAAGGAATTTTACAACATGAAAATTAATTAAAATTGTTATTGATAATCTTTTCATTCTTGACGTGGCTGGGGCTCAAACCCCGGCCTGCAGGTTACCATGACATGTTTCGATCGCAACCACTCGATCTCCTCAGATGGATTTGTTGTCTTACACTCGCAGCCATCGACGACTGCTGACGTCAATAGTCAAACATCAATCCTTAAACCAAATTGTATTCTTACATTTGGTAGATCGAAATTTGCTTTCCTGAATGATATTCGAGACCCAGCCACGTCAAGAATGAAAAGATTATCAATAACAATTTTAATTAATTTTCATGTTGTAAAATTCCTTTCTTCATAAAAATAATTTAATGAAAAATTAAATTTTCATGAACTTAAGCCTAATTAAAAATATTAAAAATTTGGATTAAAAACCATAAATAGTTCAACAAAATAACCACAATACTAATTAATAATTGATTTGAATAAAAATATGATAAAAAAAACAACGTACGATTTCTAACAATGTGTTAATTAATTCAACTAAAAAATAATTACCATAAAATCTAAATTTTATTCAATTACCTCAGTTGATTCAAACTAAATAACAAAAAATGTAATATTGTAATTGAATAGAGCAAACTTGTATGTAATTGATTTATTTGTAAGATTCTATTCAAATTTTTATTAAGTAAATTAGAATCAATAATTCAAATTTGAATTCGAAATTAATTATTTAAATCAATTTATTTAGTTAACCATAAAAATCTTATTTTAACAAAAACACATTTTAATACCCACCACAAAGTGGTAGGAATTGTGTAGTGTTTAAAATACACTTCTTAATTTTGTAAAATCGCTCCATAAATTGCTGTAGTTCCCATGTCTGCTCTCCTGCAACACTTTTATATTCCTAACCCTGTGAAGAGTAAAGTTTTAATGTCGAATTTGGTGCACCAGTGGAATGCTATGTGCATTTCAAAAGACATTTTTTTCCTTTATTAATTTTCTTCGCTAATTATTTTCTTCACTTCTCGTTAAAATTTCTTTATAATTGTTGGACACGCTTAAAATATACAAAGTTTAACTTTTTTGTTTCGTTTTCAAGACAATATTAACAGAAATAATCAAGTAAATATTAAAGATCAGTATTTTGTTCCCTTTGCTCTGAAGGGGGAAAGTCATGATGAATTTTTTTTTTAATAAAAAAAATTTAAAGCAAGAAAATTTTTTTTAACAATTTCGGGATTAACTCAATCCCGGGATTGCAAAATTTAAATCCCGGGATTCGGGATTTGCTGAATCGGGATTTCGGGATTGGCATCCCTAAAAACCACACAAAATGTATCAATTTTACACCATAACCCAAAAATTGTTGAGGTACAGTATAGAAACTTCTTGACTTGACTTGTTAGAATTATCAATTAAGTACTGAAAACACATTTTTTGATTGAAAAATATGTTTAAGTAACGAAATATTTCAGAACTGACGTAAGTTACCCTCATGTGTGGTTTTCCACACATATGTAGTTTCTATGTGATTTTATCCCGAGTGTTTTTCTTTCTGTGTGCAAACTTCTTAAACCCCCGCTTTAAGACAAAAGAAGGTAGATAGTTAGATAATATAAGGCACAAAGAACTCGTTTATGAGTCTTAACCTCATACATATTTTACTGAGTCCATGATTTTTCATGCGTCCCAAATAGGGTAAACTCATGAAAATTTTTCTAAATATACTGTGATGTAGGGTAAAACTTGACCTACTATACTTTCTTACTTGTTTTAGTTTAGTTGTAGTTTAGTTTTATTTAATTCTACAAGGTGACGTAGAATGAGCTGTATGGTTTTAATGGTTAAAAATGGCTTTAATTATGCGATTATTATTACTTATTTTTTAATACAGTGTCTTATTGGGGAATTTTTTTTATATTCACTTTGAAAAATAATATTCTGCAAGCGATTTTTATTTTTTGCTTCGCATTTTTTTTTACTTTTCACAAAATTTCGGTTGTAATTTTTTGTTTTCGATTGTAATTCATGATTAATGCCCCAAATCTTCTGCACAAAATGCTAAAAGAAAGCAAAACATAACATTATCAAAGTTTTTCATGGGAGTCAAAAAAATTAATTAAGGCCGTTACACACTATCCCACAAAGTCTTTCGTATTTATGAAAATGCTTTCTTGATCTAATTATTGTTTATAAATTTTCAAATAACAACAACAACTTATCATGACATGGTTGTATTTTCAGAAAATACGTAAGACTTTGTGGGATAGTGTGTAACGGCCTTTAACAATATTTCGTTTATACTATTTCATACTATTGATAAACTGAAATTTATTGTTGATGGGATAAGCTATTCCTATGCGCAAAATTATCATTAAAAGGTTAAAAAGAATTCAAACCATTCTGCGCCACCCTGTAGTTCAATCCAGCTTATTATTAGTGCAGTCTTATTACATTTGTAGTTAATTTCGACTTCGATTCCAAGCTGCACTGTTTTAAGTACATAAAGTAGAACATCAAAAATTGCTTTGTCTTTAAAAACTCTGTTACATTCCACCGCAACTATAAGGTTTTTAGAAATTGCTTAACTGTCAACAAGTATTTAAGTTTATATAACTTGCATAAACATACTTCTTGGAAATTCTACCTTGTTTCTATGGATATGTAACTGCAGACGATAAAAACGCAAAAAAAATATTTACATTTATTTCATTACTCACGTTTTCATTTAAATACTCATGTACTCGTATTGTTTACAAATCACATGTTTTTAAACCCTGCACCACGAGTGGTTAATGTTTGGTATACTAAGTTTGTCATTACGTTTGAATCTTTTTCCATAATATTATAATAACAAAATAATTCGAACCCATAAAACATATATGTACATTCAGGTTCCTTGAGTAGTTATTAGACGACTAAGCCATGTCCGTCTGCTAAAATCATGCTCGGTTTTGGATCCAAATATGGGGCAAAATATTTTTCTATACTGTTTGCACAGGTTCGCACAGTATCTGCTATTAGAAACCATCACTGATTCCCTTATTTTATGTATTTTACAATATAATGCTACTCATATAAAAGAGCTTTGGTCCCCACACCACATAACAAAACCCCTCATCTTATTTATTAACGGGAGAAAATATCAAAAATCAACATCTTTTGTCTTAAAAGTTGGCACAAATTCGTTTTATATGACTAGACTAAAAACTACACTACTTAATTTTAAGACAAATAGTCGGTCCGTTATGTGTTATCCGTACTCTCGGAGTTCACCTTAATAAACCTAAAAAGTTTACAAATTATATTGTGGGTTCAGATTTTTTGAAAGTTGACTCAAAATTCAGCACAGAACCCATATAAAGCCCACTTCTCAAAAATTCAATTTCTCGCTGAAGGGTATCAGAGATTCGACAGAGCCGAATATCGAATTTTTCTTGTTTCTGTGTATAAATATGAATAATAAAGGAAGTTTTGTCTGGTGGTGACATTTTAAATAAAGCCAAGGTTTCACTATTTACATTTTTCGAAACAGTTTTGTTCCAAAGGAAATTTAATAAAATAGAATTTATTGAGACTTTTTTTTTATTTTGTATCAATATTTTGGGCGTTTGAGTTGTTCTGCAGTCAAAAGCTTTTGTCTACTTAATAATGACTACTACTAATGTTTACATGATAGCAGTACAGTTAAACTGAATCCAGTGGTGCTAACCGTTCTTTTTTAGGTTAGCTTTTGTTTTCACGATATACCGTTATTTCGAAAATGGAGTAGAGTGCACAATATATATTCGCGTAACTCAAATATAGAAAAATTTTTAAGTTGTTGTTGTTTTTATTATGCTTCTAAGTTTATCTACAATTACGGAAAACAAAGTTTTAAACAAAACAAGCCAGAAATAATTAAAATCTGTCTACAACTTTTGATTTTCATTACAAACTCCTAAGGGCAGGAGATAAAGGGAAAGTATGTTTTGAGAAAATGTTAAGGACAAACAACTAATGGATGCAGGTTATACATTTTATCCTCCTTAATTGAGAGCTGGAATTTTATTCCAGTCGGGATAACCGCTTACAAAACCCAGAATTGTTTCTTTTTTTCAAAAATCTTATAGTTTTAACCGATACGCTTATTAATACCGATACAGCTTAAACACCGGTATTACTACCGATCCCAAAATTAGTTTCGGTTGCCAACAAAAATATTTTCTAATAGCACAAGTGTTGAAAATAAAATAAATAAACGCTGCAAAACTTCTGTTTCTTAAAAAATAAAAATTTTGTAAAGATACCCTAGAGGGAAGCGAGCTGACCCCAAGGTAGTCCTGTGATAGGCCTTTGGTGGTAGAGACCGGTTCTAGTTTTAACACTTTCTATGAATAAGACCTATCACTTTTACATGGGGTTGTCATTGGAGGGGGTCAATTGACACCATTTGATCAGTCACAAATCTATTCTCAATGGACGTTTGTAGTGACAGTTACTAAATTGTAGTATTATTTCAATACGATGTAGTATTTTTTCAAACAAAAAAAGTCCTAGAATTAAATTCAAGAGCCAAATTTTAGAAAGTCCCAAAAAAATGTATCACACCACCGGTGAAGACTGTTCTGTAATTCATTACTTTTTCTACCTTTTTGTTCTTCTTTTTGTACCTGTTCTATTTTCACAACTCCCAGGACCAGTCTGTTGGACCAATTGACACAAATTTCTCGCAGGGTAATGCAGTTTTTACAATATTTAAGAGATAAACTCCATTTATCATTGCCACTATGTGAAAATTGTGTCACCCAAGTAGTTTAAACCTTTTTTAGGTTTTTTTTCCTTAATTTGTTTTTTTTTTTGGTACATTTTAAGCCATATGTACCTATAACGTTACAAACGCTTCTGTACCTTTATATTCCGATTCCGAAAAAATCAAATACCGCAAAAGTGTGTCTATCACGCATGTTCTAGGTTTCGACTCGAATTGAAAACAAAAAATTTGGCTTTTCTAAAATCTTTGGAAAAGGTTTCCTGATGAGCTGGTCTAAGCAACCGGCGAAATGCGCATAGATGCTACCTTTCCCTCAACAATAAATTTCAGTGTATTTATCAAATATGGGAAACTGGGAATTTAGAACGTCATACGGAAATCGTATTAATAATAAACTTTGTATTCCCGAAAATAACTTTGATTCATTCAATTCATAAATTGGTGTTCTCAAATCCGCATGTTTTTGTGTACTCGAAGTTTTTGTTCGAAAAAACTTTTTTTGCACTAAAGATCGCTAATTTGCTAATCGCAGCATGATAGCAATGTTTAATATTTTTTTTAAAATCGTGAAAGCTGTAAAGAATCACAGGGAAAAATAGCTTCTATCGCGAACATGGCTGAAATTCGCGAAAATTCGCAAAATTTTAAACAAACAAAAAAACTAATTTGAGATCGCTGAATCGACAAATTGTCTGAAAATAACATAAAAATCGTTAACAAAGAAATAATTACATCCAAATAATGAAAAAGTCGATTTTAAATTTAGGGTAAGTAAGGGACTTTTGCATTTTAGATAACGATATATTTTTGATTGAATTGGATAAAGAAGATTTTAAGCTAAAAACTAAATTTATTTTTTTTGTTAAAAATGTTATCAAATATTAGAATAAAAGTCGATTGGTTTTACTTTCACCAACCCATTACTGCGACTCTAATTGAAAACGAATAAAAACTTGTGGATGTGAAATGCAGAACACCAAAAATGCTGAAGTAATCCACTCTCGAGTGGATTCGGATTCTAGAACACACTCGTATAACTCATGTCAAAAACTATCAAAACAAATTACGTTGCAGACGTTTAGAACGCCAGTCACACACATCGTTGACGGCGACCAAAATTTACTAAAATTTAAAAATAACGACGGCGGCAAAAATACAGCCATCGGCTATACCAAATAATGTTAAGTGCGACTTTAATGTTTGTGGTTTGCAAACGAGGTTTGAAAACATTCGTATATTTTATAAAAATGTCAAAAGCAAAATTATTAAACAATAAAAAATGTGCCAAGAACAAAGTAATATTATTATTATTCTTTGCATTTTTAATTGTTTTTTACTGGTAAAATTTTTTCTCGCCCCATTTTTATTCGTGAGTTTATTTGATAGTTCAAAGCGGGAACTTTCTCACAGAAATTTTACAGACACACTTTTTCTGTAAATTGGCGAGTAATTTCCTTACGAGACAGCTAGTACTCGCCAAAACAGTTTATTGAGAAAAACAGCAATTTGTTTTAATAAATGCCATTTTTGTTTCATTTCAATCGAAAAGTGTCTCGACGCGAGAGTAACAGAAATGACCACTGGCGTATGATGAATATTTCACGATTCCATAATATTCATACGCACCTTATTTTTCAAAGCTTTGATTATTTCGCTTTAGTTTTTATACTCACACCACATTAGTAGAGAGGGTATTATGCGTTTGTGCTGATGTTTGTAACAGCTAAAAATATTGGCCCAACACCCCTTTTAGTATGACAATATCCATCCGTCCAGCCGGTTGGCAATTTAAGCGATAAATTGATGAAATTTGGTACAAAGGTTATACTTCTAAAGGTAATAATGTTGCGGAATTTCGGTTTTTTTTAGTTTTTTTTCAATAAACTAATCCGTTTTTAAGTTACTCGTATATATCGTCATTCGTAAATTATTGTGTTCCATATGGTTATATTTTACATATATTATACACGCAGAGAAAAAACATGGTTAAATATGGTCACCTCCAACAGAACTATTTTTAAAGAAAATTTACAGTCATTTGCGAACGACGATATGTTGTGCAACCTCCTCCGTTTTCGATACAACGGAATATATCGAAAACAAACGCTAACCTAAAACACGTTTAGCACCACTGGGTTCAGCGTAATAAGGTTAAAACGTCATTTGACCCGCTTGTCAGAAAAAATGTCAAATTCCAGCACAGTGTTATCATAAAAAGGTTAAAACATAATTTGGACCAGTGTAGTTGAAAATTTGAAGCAATATCTTATGCTGATAAGTTTTAATAACAATTAATTGTTAAATAAGCAGTAATAAATACTTTTAACCAGGGACCGAAAATAACAGTTTTATTGGAATTTTAAAACAAAAAAAGTAAATGTCGAAAAACTGATTCAAGTATACCATATTGTTCCTTATGCACTTGTCAATGATAAAATATATTGATTTTTAAAATTTTGATTTTGATATTTTCGAGCAAACTTAACAGTTAATTTTTGATTTTTATTTTTTTGAACAAACTTAACAGTTATTTTTTGATTTTTATTTTTTCGATCAAAAATAAAAGTTATTTTTTGATATTTTTTTTGAACAAAAATAACTGTTATTTTTTGATTTTTATTTATTCGAGCAAAAATAAAAGTTATTCTCTAAAGAAATGTACGTGTTTTAATAATTTTGTTGACTTTTAATAATTATTTTTACGTGCATAAGAAATTCCAATGATAATTACACATTGAAATAACAATTTAAAGTCAACTAAATTATTAAATCACGTACATTTCTTAAGGGAATAACTTTTATTTTTGCTCGAAAAAATAAAAATCAACAAATAACTGTTATTTTTGATCGAAAAAATAAAAATCAAAAATAACTGTTATTTTTGATCGAAAAAATAAAAATCAAAAAATAACTGTTATTTTTGATCGAAAAAATAAAAATCAAAAAATAACTGTTATTTTTGATCGAAAAAATAAAATCAAAAAAGAACTGTTATTTTTGATCGGAAAAATTTAAATAAAAAAATAACAGTAATTTTTGTTCAAAAAAAAGAAAAATAAAAAAATAACTGTTTTCATCTGACTTTTATGAAAAAAGGAATAAATGTTACGGTCCCTGCTTTTAACGAAAATTATATAATCGTAGAGCTTGTCCATAGAATATTTTAGTTCTCGGAAAAGCGGGTAATTTCAACATTTTATCCCATTACACAGTTTCACAAAATGATTTTTTTTTTGTGTGGTTGAGGTTTCTTAGTCAATTTGAATACACATCGTACCCAAGGTTCAATGCCAATAATTTACCTGCATATTTTGAATTAAGTTGGCCCTCAGGATTGACAGTTTTATAGAATATGAAATAAGAACTAAGAACTAAGGAGATTGTCCTACATGCTTAAAATATCGTCGGCTTAATATGCAAACCTGCTAGCGCCCTTTTTTCGTTTTTTCAATATTGATTATTTTCCGTTTCTCCATTCCGGCATTTTTTTTCAAGTCTACAGGCCTGTTACACATGTTTATTCAAAAGTGTAAATTTTTGGAAATATCTAATGTAGCTCCAGAAAAAACATGATTATTGCGAATATCTAAAAAACGCTTTTTGAGAGAAATAAATGAGTGCCATATTCGTGTTAAACCGCCCCGATTTATCTTAGAAAACATCTTATTTTTGAGGTTTTGCTAAAAGTCTAAAATTTGTGAACCAGTGTTGTTAGCTAGCCTTATAGCTTTGAACATATTGAAAAATGTTCGGCAAAAGATCACATTGTTGCAACAAGCTATTGAAATTTTGTTTATTAAAAAATCATTAAAAATCTAAAATTAATGAAACCTTTGTTTTTGTTTTTAAATTCTATGCTCATATACATATTAGACCGAAGCGAAAAGCAGAAAAGTTTCCGAATCAACTCGTTATTCAGCGCTCTACAGCTTGAGTATGGCATGAAATGTATGTCAAATTTATCTTTACTAGGATCGCCCGGTGGCCGAAGTTCGACCACTTCACATTTACTTTTAAGAGAACGGCTAAATTCACTATTCACCTATCTTTGTACGTGTGTCTATAGGAGAAATTAAAATGCTTTTTAAACACTTTTATTCCAAAAATTTAGAAAAAAATATATTGTGCATATCCCCGTAATTTATTTATAAGATTTTCATTCATTCAATGTTATCAAAGTAAAAAATAGAAACACAGATCTTCGTTAAAAGTCATTAAAAAAGTTTCCGACTTTTATTTTTCTAAACGACGTTTTTGCTGACTTCATTTTTTTAAATGTCTAAGGTAACCCTGTCCTAATACGTTTATACATGTGTGTTTGCAAGTGCAAAATGAAAACAAAAATATTTTGGGAGAACAACATAGAGCACACCGTCTTTTATACATGTGTGCACATGTGTGTTTGCCGGTATAATGCAAGAAAAAAAACACATTTTGGGAGAATAACAAAACACACAACTACTTTTTATACATGTGCATTTCTACACAAAAATACCTTTAAAACGATATATGTTTCATTAAAATCGGTGGACGTTAAGATACTTAAAAATCAACGATAAAAAAATTGCTTCCGTATTTATATATAAGATTTTGGTTACTATTTATTACAAACTAATTCTAATGTTGAACTTGATCAACTAAAAATTTTTATCAAGGTTTCGTTATAATGTGCTAAATTTCCATTTCATACTATTGAAAAACTGAAGTTTATTGTTGATGGGATATGCTATTCCTATGCGCATTTCACTGGTTGCTTAGGCCAGATCGTCAGGAAACTTCATCCAAAGATTTTAGAAAAACTAAAGATATTACACAAATAAAACTGTTTAGCGAATAAGAATTGTAAGCCCCAGTTTTACTTGTAACAATATTAAAGCTTAAACAAAAACAACAACAATAAACAGTGAGTTTATCTTTTCTTACAGTCCCGACCAAAATTGGTTGATTTTTTGTCAACTCTAAATGTAGTTGTAAGTGGGTAAAGAAAAAACAAAAATAAAACAAATTTCTTTATTTTATTTTGCCAGTTCAGTTTTATTTACACTGCCAAATGCATATTTTAGTTATCAAAGTTTTTCATGGGATTCAAAATTAATAATCAAGGTTTCGTTATAATTTTTATTTTTTCACTTTTTGGATAGAATCGACACGTAATATTCATATCTAAATGTCGCCTTTTTAAAGAACAATTGTGATTTTCAGTTGAACTGTTAATTTTTAATTTTTGATATTTTTTAAATTAATTGATAATTTTCTTGGCTGAGCTGGGGCTCGTACCTGGGCAGAATTTACACGTTTCAAGAATCACCACATTCTTTCATCAGAATTATTTAATTTCTATACCTCTGCACCACTGCGGTGCCTGCCAGCCAACAGTCAAACATCAATCTTTAACCAGTGTTACTGGTGGTTCGAGATTCGCTGTAATTATCATTTATCATTTTATTTACATGTTGCCTCCTATTTTTTCTTTTTTTTTTGTATAATTTTTGGTAATAAAATGGTTGGTTTAGAAATTTTTTTTTAATATGCCTTTAATATTTTAAAAGGTTTTTTGCTTCTACTGAAAATTTTTAAATTTCTAGTTAATACCCTCTGGTTGAGCAAGTGCGATATGCCTTTAGAAGAATATCTGGGTAACACTGGGGGGCAAAATTTTTTAATTTATAATATTCGTTTTCTTCAAAATTTACTCTAGTAAAAAAATAACATCGTTGCCTTCTGCATGAGTCTCTTTTTTTTCTTTTTAGAACTCAACTAAATCAACTAAATGAGGCAAACCATATTGAAATTAACTAAACTTTTTGCTAAGTTAAATAAAACTGTCATTTGCTTAAGCAAGGTGCGAATCTAATCGCACATTCCGTACGGAATCAAATGTTTTTTTATTTTGTTTTTGTTTGCTTAAATACATTTGAGAGACTTTTTGTTAATTTTTGACAGAAGGTTAAGCAAGGACATGCATATTATGGTTGAGCCTTCTATTGCTGATTGTATTTAAAATTTAGAAACTTACCATCAAAACTCCAGGCAGTCGTTCAAAAGGTTGTAGAGCGCTTCGTTAAGCTATTGATTTAAGGCTCCTCAAAAGTGTATGATGGGTCGAAGAGATGAGACGGGTTTATAAGAGCAACACCCACCTCGTACTCGTTCTATAATGCATAAATTTAACACTAAAGCAGGCTGTGCTATTTTCGAATAATTTTTCATTGCTTTCCTTGATTGGTTAGTTGGGAAGGGAGTGAGTGAAATCGCAGTTCAGCTGGCTTTGCCTGCTGAGTTCTGAGTCTTCAAAAGGACGAGACAACAGCTGCAACAACAAAATTATACTTTCCGAAGGACAACTTTTATAGTGCAAGCCCAGACTTGAAGAGCTAGACAGTTCTTACTATAAACAGGGTGTTTAAGCTTTTGAACATCACTCGGAAATGTGTATCGAGAACAAGGAGATTATGTTGAGAAATAAAGAAATTTTTCCGCAAATTTTTAATCTTTTGTTTGTAAGTTCGGCTAATTTTGAGACATTTGAACATTTTAAATGCGTTTTAGTCTTTGGGTTTAAATTAGCTATTTTTATAAAATAAAATCGAATTTTTTTTTTAAATTGTAACTCTTTGCTGTTAGTCAAAAAAGTCTTTAAATAAAAAAACGCGTTTTGAGATTTTGATTGGATTTCTTCTCTTCTCGTTCATTTGTTATCAAGCGAAGCTGCTTCTAATCGTAATCATCTGCTCTTTAGGAAAAAATTCTATGAATACACCAAATAAATAATTTTCAACTAAACATTATGAAAAACTACAGTTTCTGCCTTAAGACTTTTTGGGCTAACGTCAAAGAATTGACAGGGTTTAATATTTGTTACATTTCCAATTTTAATTACAAGAAAATATATTTTCTGACAATATATTTTTTCTTATTAACTCGAAACGTGCTCCGACAATCTTAACATATTTTAATTGCAATTTCCCTAATTTCCAATTAAAGCTATAGATAATTTGCTACAAATATTTTCCAAGTCTTTGAATAAATTGCAATGAGTTTAATTGTCTAAATTAGAACAGAAAGACATTTTGCTTTGAAATCATTTCAATCCTTGACAAACAGATTACAATTTAAGAAACAATTGCTGTTGGCTTATTTTGTTAGCAACATTATCTATCGTGTGTTTGTTGATACATCCGCATTAAGAACTTTGCCTTTATTTTCAATTTACATTCTTCAAGTGTAATCAGTTGCAATATCAGCATCATCTTCTTTGCTTTTACAAGTTAAAGTCGTCATTGTTCTTGCAAGTGGAATTTTTCTTTCATGTAGAGATCCAGCCAGTATTACTTGTGTATGAAGTACTGACTCGGTCTTATACTTTGACTATGTATCTGTCTGTCCGACTGTTGCCATTTTCACCTGAAGATGTTCATTTTTTTCATCAAGTATTCATTAAAGTGCTTACAGCACTTTCTTTTACTGCAAACTCTTTTCCATCGTTTGTATCTGATTGTGAGTGTATGTTTGTATCTCTATTACATCTCGTAAGATTGTTGCAATTAGACATAAAGAGCACGTAATTTTTTGTTTCCATGTTCTTTTTTTTTAATTTTCTTTTATAGTTTCAAGATCGTGTACCTTAGTTTTTACAACATCTTCATTTTTATTATTATTTGCACTTCTGGTTGCTTTTAGTGTTACATTAAAATATTTTGAACGGATGATTGGAAAAATAACTGGTGTGGTAGTTGGGCTGTTGCACGGTTTATGTCAGCGTTAAATTTGTGTTCTTCTAATTTTATGTTTGAGTTAAGTTGCAAGACAAATTTTTTTATTTGAATTAAGGTTGTGCGAGGATATCGCAATATTGACGTTAGTGAAAATTTTCTTAATGTTAACGAATCACATTTTAAGTTTTCTTACTCATTCAAAATGCAATTTCGCCTTAAAAAAAGGCCTTCAGAATTGACTTCTAGAGTCCTTAAAATAGCCGTTTGTTCTGATAGTTAGAATTAATGTAACTATTATTTTCATTTAGCATTTTGAGCGTTATATATTAATTTAAGCAAAATTGCACTTACGTCGATATTGCTGCGGAGGTGCAATGTGTAAACAATTTTGAACAATATTTTCACAAAAACTCGCTTTATTTAATAAAAAAAAAAAACAGAACTTAATTATAATTAAATCAGAACAGATATAAAATTACACTAGAACTGAACTCAATTAGAACAATACTAGAACTGAACTGGAACTAAAGGGTTGTTAAATTTTAAGGGCCGATTTTGAATGTGAACTACACCTAAACGTCAAGTGTTTTTCTGCATTTCATTTGACATTTCTCAATTTCAGACTAACTCGTCAAACGAGTTCATGATTCATTCAGTGGTGCCACAGGGCAGGGCTGTCAGATATGGCGATTTTTCGCCAAACGTGGCGATTTTGAAACGTGTTTGGCGATGGGATTTTCCATTTGGCGATTGGCGACTTTTGTGGCGATTTTTGATATTACTGGCGATTTACTTGGCTATTTTTACCATTTATATTCAGGGGTGTTCTGGAAATCGCAAACGCAAAACGCAAGAATTTTAAAAGTCGTTTTTTAGTAAGATTTCTGTAATAAAAGAATTTTATGACAAATATTATACAAACATATCTCTATTAAACAGAATTTTATAACAAAAATTACAAAAAGTAGATTAAAAGTTTATTAAAAATAGCCTCCAAATTCTTGCGTTTTGCGTTTGCGATTTCCAGCACACCCCTGATTATTTCAGCGATTTTGAAATAAAAAACTTACATTTTTATTTACAAAAGCAGTTTTTTGGCGATTTTTTACTGTAATATTATATCAGCTTTTTTTTTGCAAAATTTAATTTAAAAAAAAAAGTTTTCGAAAACTGAACAAAATTGACGTTTGGCGACTTTTGGCGATTTCTGACATCCGGTTTGGCGATGGAGCTCAAAAAAATCTGACAACCCTGCCACAGGGCTCTGTTCTTTCTCCTACTCTATTTTTTTTATCTTTTCTTTGTCAAACTTCCAACCCTATCTACCCTTGCCATTTGTACTCATTCGAATGCAAACCATCGTATCCGGGGGGGGGGGGGGGGAGCTTTAATATCATGGTAGATGAGGCCATGATGGCTTTATCTCTCATTCAATAGGGAGATAAAGCCTTTTGTTTTTTTTTTTTTCATTTGAATGGGAGATAAAGCCATCATGGCCTTAGGTCACATTAGCAATATTATAAAATGGCTTTATGTCTCATTTCAAAGGCTTTCTGCGTGGCGGCCTGCGGCCGTGCTTAGGGGTTTTTCCTCCAAAGGGACGCTATATGGCTTATCTCTCAATGATTGGGCAATAAGGCCATTATGGCTTTATCTCCCATTTAATTGAGCAATAAAGCCATCATGGCCTTACCTCACATGGTTTTAAAGCACCCCCCGCGTATCCGATGTCGGTGCTAATATGCAGAATATAATAGTCTCGGAATGGGGTCGTGCGATTAGGGGCGATTTTAAAGCCCGAAAAACCCAATGTTGCGTGCTGACGCATAAACGCGCGACAAACCGGGTGGTATAATTATTGAGGAATCAGAATCTCTTGATGAGGATATAATGTGATGTCCGATGGACAGAACATATATTCAAGGTGTCGAAAGAAGCATTCAAGTGAATCAGTCTTCTAAGACGGTTTAAGATATACTTCACTCCATTTGATCTCCTTACTATTTATACCACCTATATCCGACCGCGTATGGAATACAACTCTCATGTGTGGGCCGGTACTTCAAAGTCTATTTTGGAGCTTCCCGACCGCGTGCAGGAGAGGGCGAAGGTTTTCATTGGTGACAGTATGGTATCCAATTCTATTGACTCCCTTGAGCAGCTTCGCAATGTGGGTTATATTTGCCTGTTTTATCGTTGCTATAATGGGATGTGTTCTGACGAAATTAGAGATCTGGTTCCCGAAACCCGTAGGTTTGTTCGTAATACACGTTTTTCCTCAAGAGCCCATCCTTATGTGGTCGATTGGCATGTGAATCGTACAACGCATTACAGAGAGAATTCGTTTTTTTCCCGGACAGTTCGTATGTGGAATAACCTTCATGCAGAAGTCTTCCCTCTCACTTACAACATGATTTAGTTCAAATCGAATGTTCACAAACACTACTCTCTCTATCCCTCTATCTTCCCACAACCTTTTTTTCCTAGTTCCAACACTGCTGTTCGCGATAGTGTGGCTGAAGTGCCGTCCACCTCAACACGTCCTCGTGCCCAACAACCGCACCTCTCACGCTCGTCTTTGATGAACATTATGCAAAAAGACTTGCGTTTACACGCTTACAAAATGCAATTGACTCAAGAACTAATTGACCATTCCAAACGTCGTCAATGGTCAGAATGGTGGCATGAAATTGCAACAGTGGATGATTAATTTTCGAAGAAAATCATCTTATGTAATGAGGCACATTTTCACCTCAGTGGATTCGTCAATAAGTAGACTTGCCGCAATGGGTGAACGATAATCTAAGAGTGATTGTCGAAAAACAGATGCACCCACAAAGCAGTGTTACCACCAGCAAATTTCAAAATTACACTTGAGATGAAGCAAAATTACCCGATTTAAATGAAATTACACCTGATATAAAATTGAAGTTTTATTAAATAAAAAGACATTTACAAAGAAGCAAAAACACAACAAACTCATTAAAAGAAGATCAATATTAGCCAAGCTGTTAATTTAATTTAAATTAACAAAAATAACATTAAAGACTTAAAAAAAATTAATAAAACATAAATTCAAACTGCTATAATAATGAGTTTAACTTCCACATTTGGTTGATATACACTGAAAGAATTTTCTTCGCAATACTAACGAATTTTGACATTAATCCCATGAAAAATTGCATTATAAAGGAACCTATGCAGCGCTTCGTTGGATCAATGAAACCTGTTTCATTAAAAGGACTTAATGAAACATTACATCAGATCCATGAATATTATTCATTGGATTAATACTTTCAATAAAGTAAAATTTTTTTATTTTTTTTAATTACTTTTTTTTCTTTTTTCTTATTTTATTTTACTTTATTTTATTTTATTTTTTATTTTTTTTCTGTCTCTGGTGGGATTCGAACATGCAACCTCGGTGCTGATAGACTAGCTCACTACCAGCTAGTCTACAGGGGCAGTGTAGTTTTTGTATGAAAAAACTATGTTTTGTTCTCAATTAAGAGCGTAAATATGAGATTAAATTGTCCATAATAACAATAACAACGTTGATTGAAAGTGGATTGAAAGTTTTTGTTTCATTACTATAATGACATTTTTATTGTCATAATGAAAATTTAAATTTATGAAGGCAATTATTGAAATATGTTGCTTTTATAAAAAAAATTTTTGATTTCATAAATTTAATGGCATACATGTAACATTAGATGTATGAAATTATTAAATCTTACATTTTTTAAATAACAATTAAACATTTTTTTAAGGAAACTATAATTTTGTATTAATTTATGAATATAGTTATGTTTGTTTATTGATTTTTTGTGTTCCCAATTAAAATTTTTTGTTTTACTTAGACAAACTTAAGTTTTCATATATCCAATGAAAATTTTTAACGTAATTACGAAATCTAATGAAGCGATTTTAACGAAAATACTTCATCAAACCTATGAAATTCCATTTAGACAATGAAAATTTTCATTTACCCAAGGAAAACTTTTTTATGAAAATGATTCATTAAATATATGAAGCATTTTTCTTTCAGTGTATCTTGAAAAGGTTTAAAATGTTCCTTGTCATTGCTTTATAATGGATTCTTTTTAGCCCCATAGAGCTTACAAAAGATTAGCTGTCAAACGAACTGTCATACTATTTTCACTTTTTGAACAGGCACATCATCATGAATAGATTCATGCTTGAACAACGCCACCAAATTATCAAAATATACAGTATTATTCGGATATAAGAACATCTCATATAAAGACAAAACGCTTATAAGAAACATTTTCAAAAACACCATGTCTTTTTTGCGATTTTTCTAACAAAAAAGGTTACATATAAGAATAACGCTTATAAGAAAAAAACTGATAAAAGAACATTTTTCTTAAACACCAAAATCACAAAATGTGTAGAAAAAGAATTTATATAAGAAACTTCCAACGGCAACACAGAATTTATGTAGTTTACATGGACAACTCTGTTGTCTGACAGTTTTACAACAAGAACAATTTTTTTTTTTTTACTTTTAAGCTGGGGGTCCACACCACGCGTTACTTGCTTTTTCGCAGCATACGCAGCTGTCAAAAAAGTAGAATCTGTGTAGTTATACGTAGTAAGTTACATGCACAAAAGCGTAGATGCATTGATGCGAAAAGTAGGTTTATTTTCTACTTTTGTAAGCGTCACAAGCAGCGTTCGAACAAATCAGCTGATTTTGACAAATTAAATTTTATTTTTACTTGTGCTGCTGCTGCATAAAAAACGTTGCATGTAACTTGAAACGTAGAACGCAAGTAAGGGCTGCGTGGAGGTGAAAACGCGTGTTAAGGACATCCAGCTTTAGTTTTAGATGAGCGAGCTGGTATTCTTGAGAAGCTTTGTGTTTTTTGTCAATAAAAACAAAAGTTAAAATATTAAAAGAAATACAAAACGGTATAAAAAGAAGCGAAATTGCAAAAAAAATATAATATTGGACTTTCAACGTTATCTTAAATAGTGAAAAACTCAAAAGACATAGATAATAATTATTTAAAAGTTAGAAACGTTAAACGTTTTCACCTGCCAATTTTTTATATACCAAACGTCAAAGTCCATATAAAAAAAACTTTACAATTTTTGTCAGCGTTTTTTTATATGAAGTTTGACGTTTATTATAACAAAATGTTGTCAGGTGATGACCCTATGTAACAAAAAAAGAGACAGAAAACCAACATATGAAAGTCTTATGGCCATAGCTACTTATATAAGAAATAAGTTTCTTATATAAAATAGTTGTATATAAGAAAGAAACGCTTATAAGAAACTTTTTTCCTGGATTTTTTAAGTTTCTTATATCCGATAAATACTGTACTTTTAAAATCAGCCATAGATTTTCGCAACTTAAAGGTGACTTCATGATTTAAATGACGCAACTTTTTTCACAAATTTAGGCGATGGGTTGATTTAGAGAAAATAAACTGTCAATTAGAATTCAAGGCCGTGCGATGTGACACTTATTGATTGTTTTCCGTAGGACTGTGAAGTCAGTGGTTAAAGCTGATAAACCAGCAACAATCGTTGTCTTGGAGGTCAACATTGTTCAAGTTGTGCTGGAAAAGGTCAACAAGAAAAGGAAAGACAAAAAAAGGAAAAACAAAACAAAATATGTACTCTGGACTTCAAGAAGAATTCTTGACAAAAGTGCGAAAAAACAGAAGTAAGGAGAAACATGTAAAATAATTTAAAATAGATAATCATTCAAAGCAAATTTCGATCTACCAAAGGGTTAAATACAATTTGGTTTAAGGATTGATGTTTGACTATTGACGTCAGCAGTCGTCGATGGCTGCGAGTGTTAAACGGCAAGCCCTCTGAAGAGATTGAGTGGTTGCAATCGAAACATGTAAGGGTAACCTGTCCGTAAAAAACGCCTGGGTTCGAGCCCAGCTTCAGTCAGGAATGAAAAATTATCAGTAAATTTTAATTAATTTCATGTCGTAAAATTCCTTTCTTCATAAGAATAATTTAATGAAAATTAAATTTGATGAACTTAAGCCTAATTAAAAATATTAAAAATTTGGATTCAAACCCATAAATAGTTCAACAAAATAACCACAATACTAATTATTGTTCATTTTATTCGAAAAAGAGAAACAAAACTGGACGTCTGCAATGCGTTTCGTCAAGGACAGGCGCGGTGTCTATTTATTTTAAATCAGTTTCAAATGGTAATGCCGTGTATCAATCTGCGATTAAAATTAATTTTTTTTTTGTGTTGTCTACCATTTTAAGTTTCATGGTGTTAAAAAAACCCCTTTATGCCTTATTTAGTAAACAAAATGCCTGCAGAGTTTTATACAACTGTTCTTTTCGTAATTCAGTTTTAGAACTGTAAAAGGCGTTAAATATTCTTTAAACTAAAACATTATATATGTTGCAATATTGGAAACATGTCTTCCCCCAGGCAAGTTTTTAGTTTGAATAACTTTTTTCAATAAACTTCAGGTTCTAAATCACTATGATAGGCATATTTATCCAAATCTAAGGGTCCATCTTGCGACATTCTTTACCAAACATTTGAAAATATATGTATTTTTAATGATTGAAGACTTTTCTTAAATAGAAACCGAGACTTTGATTAAGAAGGCTGTGCATTTCTTAGCAACAATATTTAAAAAGAAATAAATGTCATCACTGAAATCGAATCTTGATTTTATTAGGGCATCTGAAGTAAAAATTTCAATTTACACCTGAATTACACCTAAGAGAAATTACCCACGCTCTACCCACGACCGTAAAAATTATACCAAATTCGGGTAATTACCCACAAAGTGGCAACACTGCCACAAAGAGTGACTATTTGCTGCAGTTTATGAGCTGGCGGCATCATAGGGCCCTATTTTTCCAAAATGAGGCCGTTCAGGAAGTTACTGTAAATGGTGTTCGCTATCGTGAGATGATAACAAACTTTTTATGCCCCGAATTAGAAGATATGGATGTGGACGATATGGGGCTTCAACAGAACGGTGCCACTTGCTACACAGCTAACGAAGCAATGGCTCTTTTGCGCGACAAATTCAATGGCCGTGTTATCACACGTGGTGATCATGTGATTTGACACCGATGGACTTCTTTCTTTGGGGTTATTTGAAAGAAAAGGTGTACGACGATAATTCAGCTACAATTGAAGAGCTAAATGATAAGATAATTCGGCACATTTACGGAACCATACCAATATAATCGTAATAAAAAGAAATGACAATCAATTCAATTTATTCAAAATCAACATCGGCCCTTAAATTTTAACCACCCTTTACAAACAAAGAAAAACATCTTTCAAAACACAACTTGTTTAACCATTATCCTGTACTTGAGAAATAAAACGTATTTGTTGTTTTTGTGGGTAATTTTTTACATTCAATATATATGTCGTTTATTGGTGTAACTCCATATTTTTAATAAATACATATTTTTTAGAATAGTTTCACATTTAGTCATACCTTTCGTAGTAACAGTGAAGCAACTGCAATATTTGCGCCAAAACCCCATAGATGGCGTTACTTACTTACTTACTCATGGAAGTAAAACTGTAAAATATTCACTATAACAATGAAGTAAGGCTCGTTTTCTTGAAATTTATTTACAAGGAGATAATTCACTGTTACAATGAACGACACATATGTAATGCAAGTTTTGGTATGATTTTTACATAAATTTATTACATTCTGTAAATTTGCGTGAATAGTGTTGGGCAATTTCGACCCACAACCACAAAGTAAGTCTGGGTTTTTGCAATTTAAAATCATGTGATTGTCAGAACTTTTCAATAAAAACAATACAATTATTGAATTTTTAAAACAATCATTGACTAGTTTTGAAAATAATACCCACTGAAAACCGTTTGCGCAATTTTGAACGATGAATAAGTGTTAAATTAATTTAATTTAAAGATATTATGGATAATTAAACCTTATTATTGGTACCGGCAACTATATTACGGTTCAATGCGACCTCTATTAAAAAGCCACAACCACTTTATTGTTCCCCGAACATGTTAAGATAAGTAATGACAAAAATATCTTTTACAATTCTAATAACATGGCTATTATTCAACCATAGCGTGTTGCTCTTGGAAAACAGGAAACTACTATTTTTAAATTTGAAACCAAATTATTATAAGTGGTAAACAAATTATTGTAATATTCAACAATAGTTATATGTGGAAATCTTGGTAAATATCAATAGTGCATTAAATTAATATATATATATCTCCAGCTTCAAATCAGTCCTTCCAAACTTCAATTAATTTAAAATAAGTGTCTGCGCATCTAAATCTCGGCCCTGTTATCTTGCAACAACCCAACTCCGATTGCCCATTATACTCGCCGTTGTAAATGAACATGGATAGGTCACACTCTTCATAAAAGTAATCACAGACATAGCACTTCGAGAAGATCGAAAACAAGGGCTCCTCACATGGCCACAAATATGTTACATGGCGCTGGACAGGATACAATTGTGAGCTTTTGTAAACACTTTTCCTTAAAATTATTTTAAGAAAATCTTACATTTCTCAATAAAAGATTCAGGGAATACACAGAAAAAACTGAAAATGTTATCTAATCACCAAATTCATAGAATCAAGCAAACAATTTGTTGATTTTTCACTTATTACCAAAATGATTATATAGATAACTAAAAATTGAAAACATTTACAATTGTAATTATTTTTATTTTGTAATACATGATATTTTTAATTTTAAAATTATACCCGTTATTCATAAGCAAATCTTAAATTCGTTTATTAAAAAAAAGTTTTCAAAGAAAATTTGTATTGTAAACAGGGACCGTAACAGTTATACCTTTTTTCATAAAAGTCAGATGAAAACAGTTATTTTTTGATTTTTATTTTTTTGAACAAAAATAACGGTTATTTTTTGATTTTTACTTTTTCGATCAAAAATAACAGTTATTTTCTGATTTTTATTGTTTTGAACAAAAATAACTGTTATTTTTTGATTTTTATTTTTTCGATCAAAAGTAACAGTTATTTTTTGGTTTTTATTTTTTCGAGCAAAAATAAGAGTTATTCTCTAAAGAAATGTACGTGATTTAATAAAAGTGTGTAATTTTCATTGGAATTTCTTATGCACATTAAACTAATTAATAAAAGTCATCTAAATTATTTAAACACGTACATTTCTTTAGAGAATAACTTTTATTTTTGCTCGAAAAAATAAAACTCAAAAAATAACTGTTACTCTTGATCGAAAAAATAAAAATCAAAATATAACTGTTATTTTTTATCGAACAAATAAAAATCAAAAAATAACAGTTATTTTTGTTCAAAAAAATAAAAATCAAAAAATAACTGTTAAGTTTGATCGAAAATATAAAAATCAAAATTATAAAAATCAATATATTTTATCATTGACAAGTGCATGAGGAACAATGGTTTGAGTGGGACTATACACCGAAAAACACACAAGTACCGTTATCTAAAAAACTGTACTTAGGAAAAAAAGTTACAGCGTTTTTCTTTTCAGGAGGTCCCAATTAACTTATCTAGGCATGTGGCGATCTTGGTACTTTTCGAAATTAAAAATTTGTAAAGCAGTGTATTGCAAGAAGTTCCTTCTCTGGAGCAGTGTTTCCAGTTCAGACTGAACCAAAAAAGGGCAAAGAAAATTTACGTTGAGCAAACGAAAAATTAATTAATTTTCATCCCTTGAATTTGTTCGTTGTAACAATGAATGATCGTTCTTTAACAGATTTTATTTTAATAATTTCATAAACTGTTCATTAATGTAACGAAAAAGTTCTTCAGTATTATTATCCGTAAAACTATAAGTTAATGAAAGACTTCTTTACCTCAATGCACTTATTTGTTTATTAAGTGAACCTTTTCGTTAATTCAACGAATAATTTTGTTTTGCAACTTTATTGGCTTAGCGAACACAGTACATTGTCCCAATGTATTATTTTTAAAATGGCTTCTTTAGATGTATCATTAAGTATTGTTGTAAAAAGCAAGTTCGGTGACAGATATTGGTGTTTTCGGTGTAAAAACTCTTGGATTAATACAATACGGTGTGGACCTTGAAGGGATATGATGTTGTGGTCCGTATGCCAGGGAAAAATGAGAAATTTGTTTACAACAAAGTGGCTCTTATAGTTGTCCAATGCTTTCTTTTGATAGCTTCTGAGAGGAAGAAATTTTCCCCTATCTTCGCTCGTGGTCCTAAGATTCGGCTCATTTTCAATTGGCTTGGTACTTGTGCTTGTGCCAATAAGAACCTATGACCCAAATTTGATCAAATTATCTCCAAAATTGCGACCTGTACTTTGCGCACAAGGTAGCATGGACAGCCAGCCAGCCAGTCGGACGGACATTGTTAGTTCGACTCAGGACCAATATTTTAAGGTGTTACACACATCAGCACATATACATAATACTCTCTCCACTATTGTGGTGTGCGTATAAAAATTATGTTTAAGCATTTTGGTTAAAAAAAAGTTTTGTTAGAGGTGACCATATTGAAAAATGTTTTTTTCTCTGCTTGTAGAACTAAACGAAACAAAAATAAAACTGAAAAAGCGACGAAATTAGAAATAAACTTAGTTCAACTGAACTAAATTAAACTACGTAGAATTAAAAAAAAAACAAACTGTGTACCCTGGTAGGCTACCTTGTGGTAGTGTGCTAGTCTATCAGTGCGGGGGTTGCGTGTTCGATTCCCGCCAGTGACTCTGGTCTTCTGCAGCAAAGCGAAGAGATTTGCGGGATTAGCATAAGAATTTCCTTAAAAGCCATAATTTACTTTTATTATCAAACAAAAATTTTAAATGTATTCAAAAATATTAGAATTTTTTTAAACTGCTTTTTTACTGTCGTTTATCGAAACCAAAATTGTTCATTACTTTTCTTAAAAATGCTTAAAATATGTAAATTACGTCTTAAATATAAGGGAAATATCCACACTTTGCTTAATTAGATTTTCAATATAAAAAGTATTTGAATACACATATATTAGCCTTAAGGTATCATTGTATGTGTGTGTGTGTGTGGAAGTTACAATTCCTTGGAGCCTAAAAATGATAATCATGCTTAAGGAGTGTTTACAAAAATTTATTTTATATATTTTTCCATCTAAATTTTACTCGTTGTTGCATGTTGGTTTAAGCTGTCTTACAACACTTTTATGAAAACCAAATACTTTAATTTCTAATGTTACTTATACATACATAAATAACTACAGACATACACTAATATCCTTACATACATATTTAGAGCTCTTCCTGTAATTTTTTTAAAGTACATATTAGATGTGTTCATGTGTTTTTTATTTTTCATTGAGCAAAAAAGAAAAAAAAAGAAACTTCTGGTAAAATTCCTTAATATTTTATGGAAAACTTCATGTTTTTTGAGGTTTAAAGTCGAGCAAAAGGAAGATCTCAATGTCGTATGCATGTAGAAGAAAAATGACCTGAATTGTATGTAACTGACTTGTAAACTGTGAGGGTGAATTTTAAAATAACATTTTGCTAAAAACATTATTTTTCCTTTCATTAAAACTATGACAGGAATCTAAGTTTTTATAGAAAAAGGAAAAATTAAACAAATAGGAGGATCAAATCCCAAAAGTGTTGTTTTACCAAAGTGTTGAAAAAGTAATGAATTCTTAAAATATTATATGAGGGTACAAAAATAAAAAAGGAAAATTCATATTTTACTTTAAAATCCTTCGAAACTCAGGCAAACTTGTTTCATTTATCTTTGTGAGGTTTTGCGGTGAAATTGGTTTTATTGGGCATGATTTCCAAGCGAGTGCCTTCATCACTGCAAATCCTTTAATAATTATATTAAAAATTTATGTTAAGTGTTTTTTGTAAGAATAGTGAATATGATACTTACTTTTTATTTTATTTCTTATCCAAAAAACTTTTATATTAAATTCATAAAACTTATTTATATTTAAAATAAATAGTTAATATAATCTAATCATATTCATGCTGTCCCCTGCTGATAAAAAATTGCCCTTTGTCCTTGGTCATGCCGTATTTTAATTAATTAAATTGTTTAACAAAAACTTAAATGTGATCGAATAGATCGAATTTATTTTGTAATACTCTTTGTTTGTTTGTTGGCTAAAAGTATATTGTTAAACCTTTATTTAAATGTTTTAGACACGATGTTGTCGATTTTTTTTTTTATTATGGAAGAAAAAATCGAACAACAATTGAGAAATAGGGGTTGCAAAAAATAATTATCTTAAATTTATTTATTTATTCACATATAATCGTACACAGAAAAAATTATTGCCGAATTATTTTCAAACAAATGCTTGTTTGAAAATTTGTTTAATTTCTATAAATTTTTTTACTGATTCAATCAATATTTTTGTTTGATTTTTTTTTAACCAACAAAAATGTGGACAACTCTTCAAAAATATAATAAACGCGTTATTGGTGTCAAGTTTTCATAATTTTGTATGAAATTTTTACTGCTCCTTAATGTTGTCGTCTTTTTGCACTTCTTTATGTGAAATATAAGAGCAACAACAAAAAACACACACAGTCTATTTTTGGACGCTTTAAAAAAGTTCAACTATAAGAAAAAGAATAGCAGAAACAACATTATAAGAAACAAAATCCCGTATTCAATTTTTTCAAACTGTTTACTTAAATACATCAAATACAAAAATAGAATGATGACGAAAAACATATCGAGTCGGTCTGCCGCCGTTTTTGGTTACATTTCTTCTTCATTAGTAAAGGAAAGGATGCAGCAAAAGTGAGTGAGTGATAAAGAAAAAAAAGTGTGTATAAATAAGACTTCGTTCAAAAATTATTCAAAAAAAAAAAAAAAAAAAATGTGTCTCAAAGCCATCCGGCGGCTCTGCTCTGCCGTCATCTTCTCATACAGTGCTTACTTGTGTGCGCGTCATTGCTTGTGCAAAAACTTTTTTTTTTTGATTTTGAAATTTTATATATGAATTTCAGTGAACTTTTTGTTTGATTCAGTTAAATTATTTGTTTGAAAAAATCAGTGTTTTTTCAATAAACAAAATGCAAATAAATTGTTTGAATATTATGCAAATTTGTTTATAGGACCGATTTCAGACAAAAAATTGTTTGGTTCTACAAATTTTTTGTTTGAATTGGAAAAATAATTTTTTCTGTGTAAGCCAATATAGGCCAGATTGATTAAGTTACATTATTTGACAATTGAAGCACAGTCGCGAATAACGTTGTAAACGCCACATTTTACAAAAGCTGTTTGTTTGCAGATAACCGTTGGCCTTACTCTCTTACACAGTTAAAACATCAAATCAACCAAAACTACACGCAGAGAAAAAATATGGTTGGGCATTGTTACGGCAACAACACTATGTTTAATGTAACAATATATTGTTGTCGTACACAAATAATTGTTATTTTTATTTAATATCAACAATATTATTGTTACTGTAAACATATCAATGTTTATCGCAATTATAAATTTCAGTATTATAAAATTATAATAATAAAATAATTATTTTTCTAACAACTAAATTATGATAACTTTCAAAACATATTATACTACTCACAACCATATCATGATATTTAATAGCCATAACATGATAACTTTCTATACATTGATCATAATATGTTTAAGATGCAATCAAACTATTTTTACTCTAATCATATTATGTTAGCGCCATTTGTAAAATAATTTTGAATCAGTTGTGTCGTTTGTTTTATATGTGAGCGGTTAAACTATTTAAAGATAAATTTCCATAGAAAAAAATTAGTTTAAATAATTAAAATATTAGCAGAGTTCATTCGGTTTTAGTGATGTAATAGTGCAAATGCAAAATATCGTAGTTTTTTGAAAAATCAAACAACAAAACACACAGAGATTTTGTCATATTTTATAGAAGTGTTCCGATATTTCTGTAGTTTCATGGGCAACGGCGTATGTCTTAAAAAAAATGTTTCAGGAAAGCCGAAAACCATTCAAGATCAAATGGGATCAAAAATTTTATGAAACATGTAAAGAGCGGCAATATGGCATCAACATCTCAAAATCGGCAAAATGGACAAACGCGGTTGCCCATGAAAACCACAGATCTTGCATTTGCTCTTTTGCAAGCCTTATATTGAACTCCTCTATTTGATTTACATTAGAAAAATTGTAAAAAGCCATAAAATAAAAAATTGATGCAAACAAATTTTAATTTATTTTGTATTTTTATGACAGTTATGAAAGGGGCTGTATCATAATATGACTGCTTCTAAATTTATTATGATTAACATGATGATAATATGATTACTTCTTAGCTTATTACGATTAACATGACAATAATATGATAACTTCTTAGCTTATTATGATTAGCATGACAATAATTTGATTACTTCTTAGCTTTGTATGATTAACAGAATAGTAATATGATTAAGGGAAAAATATTATGCTGTAGTATTACGATTATATTTAGTCATAATATGAATCAGTAATAATCTTAATATGGTGACTAAAATCATGAATCTTATCATAATATGTTGCTCTTAGAATATGTTTACCATAACCATGTTTTTTCTTTGCGTGCACTTGTATTTCCCACTAAATATTGGTTTTCTTGGGACTTTTATATGAAAAACTGTAAATACGTTTTTCTGGCGAACCTTGAAGAGCTAAAGCAAAAATAACGAAAATGTGTGATCACTTGCATTTCCCACTAAAAATTGGGTTTCTTAGGATTTTTATATGAACTTTAAATGCGTTTTTCTGGAAAACTGGAAGAGCTAAAGCAAAAATAACGAAAATGTGTGATCACTTGTATTTCCCACTAAAAATTGGTTTTCTTAGGATTTTAAGAGTAAGAGCAATAATTAAAAAATTTAGTCCTTTTTTACTTGTTTTAAGAATTTTATACTTATTTCAAGAAATTCCGGGATTGATTTTCAAAAGTAATCCCATTTAGGATTGTTTTGAGTACGTTTAATGTTATTCGTACTTAAATTTTTGAGTACGACTCGTTCTTAAAGTAATCATAAAAAATTTGATTTATCCTGAGTGTTTTTCTTTCTGTGAACCGTTGGCTTATTGAAATAAAAATTAGACAATAACTTAATTTCAAGAAATGGAGCTGCAAGTGCAAATAAAACAGCAATTACAAGCACGCCTTGGAGGCCAACATTGTTCGTGTTATTCTTGACATACGGCCAGCATTGCTCGAAAAAGTGACACAAAATTGTGTATGTCTAGAAAGCGCTTCGTCATGATGCCCATATGCCCAAAATCATTTTCATGCTTACGTTAATGTATTGATTTTTCAGAAAAAAAATTTAAATTGTTTGTGTTATTAAATCCCCCTTACTACAGTTATTGCATTAGCAGACTGCTGCAACATCAAGTTAAGTGTGTACACATTTCCTCCAAAAGTCTTAAAACCTGACTGATGAAAGGAATAAAATATGTGATTTGATAGAATAATGTTAAAAAAAAAATCATTATAATGGCAAAATATTTTAGAATAGGAAAGAAAAGGAAAGGAAAAACTCACGATACCAAAGATTCCAACCAATCATTCCTGCTATTCCATCCATTCACTGCACAGTGGTTTAAAATCAAATATTTTAAGAAATATTGCCCATACGAAACGGCTAAACCATTTGATATAAAACTTATAATGACATACTACTGTGGAAGCTCGGCGGAGCAAAGAGTGTTTTTTTTTAAATTTGGGTGTTCAGTTCGGATTTGATTCAGGGCTGGAAAACTTGTATTTAATATTATCATTTAACTCCAATCAGAGCAACAATAACTCAACTTGTTATAGAATGTGTAGAATTGAGAAAAATTAAAGAGGGTTAAAAACATGTTTTGCATATTTTTGCAACCTTTAAAGAGTTTTCTTTTGAAATAAAGCTTATCAATCAATTATGAATAAAAGTTATCCGTTAGTTAATTCCTTTCTCTCATTTTTTCCTTTACATTTTATTGTAAAAATTGGACAAGGAAAGAGTTCCCGGGAAATTTTTATTCATAATTCGGCTGAAAAATTCTATATATCTGTGGAATTTTAACAAAACAACTTAAGTCAAATTTAAAAGTCGAAAAACATGTTGTTAATCATACGAATTTTATTTTAAAAAACATTTTTATTTACGTTTTTAAAATTTTGTATTATTAACGAAATTTTTTTTTAATTTTGATTGCCTATTTCACGATGTCACTCGAACGTTTACGTTCGCACAAATAACATAAAAAACAAAAACAAAGTTTTAAAATTTGTTTTTGTTTTATATGTTATTTGTGCGAACGTAAACGTTCGAGTGACATCGTGAAATAGGCAGTGATTTATTTTATTATTTGAAAAAAATTACTTTTTACCGAGTTTTTTTTAACATTTTGGCTTTCTTATCTCGACTTAAGATGTTGTGTCAAAATGCGTTTGTTTTTATGGTTGTTCCCTTTAGGCTCCTAAGCTATTAGGCCGATTACCCTGATATATTAAGAGCATTTTGTTGCTGAAATGTTGCTGATTATGTATAAATATTTGTAAAACTTCAAGTAGGCGTGGCACCTGCCCACTGAATCACATTTTAAACATGAAAAGCGGTTACAGTAGGGGTTTTAAATTTTGAAACAAATAACTTGGTTATCAATAAACAGCATCTTTAAAAAAGTGGGCTAGATTGGACAAATGGGCATGGCTCCTTCCATGTAAAGACAATAGAGTTTTCTGTTTATCTGGATAATGGTTACAGTTTACAAATTAATTAAGTTATTTCCGCTTAATTGAGTTTCTAAAAATGCACGACTTTTGAATCGCGGACGCAATTAAAACGAAAATCGCTTAATATAATAAAACTCATTTCTTTTTTTATTAAGTTAAAAAATGGTTTAGGTTTTTTAAAACAAAATAAAAATCAGGTACGTTCATCGTACAAAACGTTTGTGGAGCAAAAACACATTTAGTAGACGGAAATAATTAACCGAACATTTGCTCTTGTTTTTCGCATTGCGGTCTTATTTTGCGAAATAATTAAGCGGGTATCGCAATTAAACGGAACTCAATAATTTTAAAACAAATAATGCTGCCTGTCAAAAAACGTTTTTTTGCTCTCCTGAAACATTATTATTTTGTAACTTAAAACGTTATTCGCGGCTGTGCTTCAATTCAATTACAAAATACTATTTTAATTTATTTTAATTATACCCTTTTAAATATGGGCATTTCCTGGGGTGGGGCCCTATGCTCCTTATAGGATCGTCGGGAACATATATATATATATTTCCTGGGGTCACGAAGAAATTGTTCTTTATCTTGTATACAAATATCTAAAAAAAAAAATTAAAAGATCATAATTTTGATGGATTTTCTACTAAATAATCCAAAGATTTGTTTTTAACTATTTTTTTTTAAGTCAGAAACAATTTTTTTTCGATTTCTGAAAAATTAAGTTTTCTGAGTTGAGCCACTTTTGAACTAGGTGTTCCATATGTAACTATAAGAATGTATGTATATGCGAATTATATTATAAAATTGTATGCTGACGATGAAAAGAAGTTTCTTTATTAGATTTAAGAATGCTTTATCGTACCCACACATGCATACAAAATTATGATTGAAAACTTTTGCATGAAATGCTGTAGTATATTTTAAGGGGAAAATGCATTTTCTTGTTGATAACTTACTTTATGTTAGTGTTTACATATTTTTAGTCTTCATACAAATTTTCGTAAATGTCATCACACGATTTACTAAATTATAATTTAAACTGATAAAAAATATCAATTGCATAACGCAATAAAGAGACTGTTTAAGGTTGATAAGCTAATAAATAAAATAAATTTTTTTTAAATAAACAGTGTATTTTAAGATTTAGTTGTTTAGTTTCCTTTAAAACCAAATTCCCCTTTTTTAATTAAAAATAGAAGATGAAAATCTGCTTTTCTCTAAATAATTAATATTAAAAAAAAAATTTATATATATATAAATCTATTATATTTGCACTTCGTAGTGCAAAAAAGAAAATAAGAAATTAATTCGAATTTATTTAAATCATATTCATTCATTTAAAATTTAATTTAATTGTTGTTAATTTAATTGTTTTTATTGTAATGCTCTGTGGTACACAACATTTCTTGTCTTTCCATTTTCGGTGTAAATATACAAAACCGATGGTTTGCCAACGCGCGAAAAGGCTACATACAACTGTCAATGTGAGAAAACTGGATACTCTTCATCAGCGATCATCACGCTATGCCCCCGGTGGCCGAGCACTTTTCGTCAATTTCAAACACACACAACACGAAGGTTAACGAAACAATTGTAAAAAGCCATAGTTTAAAAAAACAAGAACAAAACACATAGTTAATGTCTCAAACGAGTAAATTTATTTTCCTCTCTTTGCACTCACCACTTCATACACATTTTTAACTGTCTCTCTTTGTTTATCTCATCTTACATTCCCTACTACAATAAGTTGAAATTCTCCCAACACTAATTGTAGTTGTAAGTAGGTAAAGAAAAACAAAATGAAAACGACCACAACTTACAAAACCATGTTGTCAATTAAGTTTTTTTTAGGCCGTGCCTGTTTATTATCAAAAAGTAATTTCAATTTTTGGGAATACAAAATTTTAATTTCAAAAGATTTTGTTATTCGTGCTTAATTCCCAGTTTTTATTCTTGATAAAAACACTTGAAGTTTATTGTTGTTCCCTACTAGTAGGGAATGTAAGATGAGATAAACTCACTGTTTATTGTTGATGTTTTTTGTTTAAACTTTGATATTGTTGCAAGTAGAACTGTTGCTTATAATCTGGCCTAAGCAACCAGTGAAATGCGCATAGGAATAGCTTATTCCATCAACAATAAATTTCAAGTGTTTTTATCAAGAACAAAAACTGGGAATTAAGCACGAATAACAAAATCTTTTGACATTAAAATTTTGTATTCCCAAGGAAATTACTTTTTGATAATATTAAACAAAACTTTAATTCCAATGCCTATTTATACAGAAGATGTCAATATAGTTAAACAAAACATATTCTTGATGAACTCGAATATTGCCTGAACGGCTTAATATTTAAGATAATTCTAATCAATAACACAATATTTTAAGATTTTTATATTTATTAAAATGCTTACGAATAATAAAATAGGCATTTCCCTAATGTAATAAGCGAATCTTGTATTCATATTACGTGCTCTTTAAATTTCAATGGTATGAAGTGCAGAAAGGGGTTTACTTCGTGTACTTTATTTGAGTATTTCTGAGAAACCAGTGCAAACAGTGTAATAATCGACAACCTTTAACAAAAGTCTGTTGATCCTATTCGAGATCAGAACATGTCACTTGCATTTGTTAATATCCATAATTAATAAATACACTGTTTTAATTATCTCAAAATGTATGTTTTAAAGTATGTAGTTCCCTTTCTGCACTTTTAAAACTGGTAAATTATTGTTCCTATAGATTATTCAAAATTATAAAAAAATCATTAATTTGAAATTTTCTTTTCCCTAAATCTAAATCGTTTTTTGTTTTCATTTACAAAAAAAATTTTTTTTTTTTTTGCTTAGGCGAAAGTCTCCTTCTTATATTTTTTATATCTACATTTAAGTGTTTTTTTTTTTAGATAAAGAAAAAAGAATCGTTAAACGTTCTTGAGTGGTGGGTGTATTTTATATTTTATTTTTATTATTATTATTTTGGTATCTAAAAATCTAAAAAACTAATAAAAATTTATACATTACAAACGTTTTTACAACAGATGGTAAAAATGTAGCATTGAAACTCATAGAAAAACATTTTACACAAGAAGTAAAGGTGTTTATAATAATAAAAATAAATATTTAAATTCGGGAGTCTTGCAAAGATGTTGAAACGATGTTTCTTTTTTGATTTAAAGAAATTAAGAAAAAGCTATTATAGGCCAAATGTTTTGTGCAGACATAAAAATAATCAAGCATTTCATCGTTTTTTTAAAGAGATTTTGTGAAAGTCTTTAAAGCGAAGGCGAATACTTTGAGTTGTAAATATTCTGGGGAGTGGAAAGATATATAAAGTACTTTTGTAAGCCCCTTACTACAGGTGGATAGGGTATATAGTTGTTTTCTGCAATAATGACCTAAGACTGAAGCAAAATTAATACAACGATGCCCGACACTGGCTCCTGCACCCATTGTTTTTTTTTTTTTTTTTTTTTGAAAATCATATATATTATTTCTAAAGCACTTTTTGTTGTCGGTTGCAAATATCTCCCATACCACCGCATCAAATTTAATGAATGATATCTTATTTTAAAGCTTATTTTTAACACTAATGACGAAAAATAATTAGAAATTGAAAAATTAATATTTTCATTGATAAAAATTATATTTTAAAATGTACTGAAGTTACTAAAATTTCTATTACTTATTTTCATTTTATGTTACAAAAATTACAACTAACGGTGCGAAATATTCGCACGGGTCATCTTGTCTTCTCTTAGCAAAGGATTTTTATACATACCTGTAGTATAGTTTATTAACAACAAAAACAGACAAAAGAGTCCCGCTGAAACCTTATCGTAGCGTTTCTACATTCTCTTTTGGAATGAAACAATGATAATTTGAAATAGAGTCTATACTGTTGCAAAGCATCGCAAACAAATTGCCAATCAGATGCAGCGTAGAGATGCATTTTTGGACAGGCCTTTCCGTATGTACGTAGACACCCTGTAAAACAATAAGAGTGTGAAGATAAATTAGTCAGTTAAATACGTCCCACACCTCTGTTAACTACATTTCACAAACTGTTTAATATGTTTAATTTTTAAAAACTAATATTTTTTAAATAAAAATCGAAATTGTTTATAGCTTTTGATTAATTAATAAAGAAAACATAATAAATTTTAACTTTTTTCTAAAAAATTGGAAAAAACATTAATTTTAAAAAGGAAAGTGGCTCAGTACTTATTGCCTAATTTATGGTTTTTTTAGGGTACTTAGGACAGACCTGAATCGGGTTTCCAGACGTCATTTGAAAGGGAGTACATTCCAAAACTGTATTGGCCTTTTTTCCGGGTTTCTCAGGAGACATGTAACGAGGGGTGGAATATAGGAAAATAAAAATATTAATATAAAGGCCCTAATGGTGCTGTAAATGGTAATGAACAAACAAAAAAACACCGTTTTAGTAAAAATACTAAAAAAATGGGCTTAAAGCGAAAAAAGTTAACAACTATTCTACACAGATACAAACGAGCACTTCTCGGTAAATATGGGTTTTTCTCAAGCAAATTGAATGTGCCATTAGTAGGGATGAGATTTTTCATGTACTAAAGTAATCGCTTTAAATATGCACTAAAAAATACAAAATATGCACTAAAAAAATAAAAAATATGCACTAAAAACTTAAAAAATTACCATACGAAATCGTTTTTTAATTTTACTAAAAACAAAAATATGAAAAATTTAGTTTATTGTTATTCAAATAACTTTAAAAAATAACTTATTTAAAATTGTATTTGTTTAAATAAATAAGTACTGTTTTATTAAAAGTAACACCATCTGACTGTGGTTTAGAAAATGAAAACAAGTGAGTGAGTGAGAAGTAAAATTGAAAACAACAATAAAAAACGAAAATTTAGTGCAATATTTTCAAGATTTAAGGAGCCAACAGAAAAACTACAACAAAGTAATGTTGTTTACGAAGTAAAGTGTAACGAAAGGGGCGATCAGCACTGTGACTTAATTTATATAGGAACAACAAAACGCTCACTTGAATATTGAACATATTGAAGAGGAGAGAAACAAGTGCATCATTACAACACATGATTTCAAAATCTCACTCTTTTGAAACAGAAAAAACACAAATGAGAGTGTTAGATTTTGAACGAGGGGAGAGGCAGAGATATACAATAGAAAGCTTGGGAATACAGCAAAACATAATGAAAACATTGAACCACAATGAAGATATTGACAACATTAGTGCTAGTTATAGAACCTCAATATACATACATAATAAAATCTGTGATAGTAATTTTATTAAAAATTTGATGTTTTAAATGTAAAATAATATATAATTTTTGTAAGTTGTGTTTGCTTTTTGTAAAGAAAAATATTTTGTATTAATATTGTTCTTTTACTATTTTTATTTAAATAGACGACCCTTGAAAAAATCATCAAAAACTTGTTTTATTTACATCAACTTCATTAGGTCATATTAGCTTACTGAACAACCTAAACAAAAGCGGCAAGCGTTTTTTTAAAACTGAAAATTTTATTTAAATACAATTTCAATAAAACAAACCGACAAACCGGGTGGCTTGTAATTCGCATTCTAATGGTTTGTTTCGTATAAATTGTATGCAAATGAGAAGTTTTGACATACAAAAAACGCTTCCGCTCTTATTTAGGTAGCTCAGTTAAATTGAAAAATAAACTGAAAAAGAAAATTTGTTTTTGTTCTCTATATAATTTCTCATTCACTCACATGTTAACGTTTTTTCTTAAAACAGGCAGTATGTATGTCTTGTACTTGAAGTATACCAATGCATCAGATCAGATCAAAAATATTTAAAATTTTTTTTTTTTAAATCCTTTATTTTTTTAGCAAAACGTTCTGGTTTTTTTTTTTTTTTTTAATTTAATATTTTTTAATTAGGCTTAAGTTCATCAAATTTAATTTTCATTAAATTGTTTTTATGAAGAAAGGAATTTTTTATAACATGAAAATTAATTAAAATTTACTGATAATTTTTCATTCTTGACTCAATCTGGGCTCAAACCCAGGGGTTTTTACGGACAGGTTGCCCTGACATGTTTCGAATGCAACCACTCAATCTCCTCAAAGGGCTTGCCGTTTAACACTCGCAGCCATCGACGACTGCTGACGTCATTAGTCAAACATCAATCCTTAAACCAAATTGTATTTATTTATTATTATTTTTAAAACCGTTTTTTGAAGGATTTTTTGTGTATTTAAACCAGTGTTCGAAAATAAACAGTACATTATTTAACGTTCGGCTCACACACCCAGGAAAGATATCTATTTGTTTAGTGATTGTGTATACAAACACAACCCTTAATACCATTCGTAATTATTTTCAAGAAAGAACCGAACATTATATAATGTTCGGTTCTACGCTAAAAAACAGTACAATTGTAGTGATACTGTAGACAAACATTATATTTTAATGTTCTATAATGTTTTTTTCGTGTGTGAATTTTGTTTTTGTAAAAATGTTTTTTTTACCAGCCAAAAGGGACGAACATTAACGTGCCGAACCGAACACATTGAAGTTTGTGGATTTTCAAAAAAAACCGAACGGAATTAAATGTTCTCATCTTTTGTTGAGTTTGATAAAAACAGTAATATTTTTGTGTTCGAAAGATGACTAACAGGGAAACATTATTTTTTTTAATGGTTTTCTACACAAACACTGTTAGCGTTTGTGTTTTCCACACATCTACCGAACCGAACATTAAAAAAAGATATTTAGTTTTTATTTTCGAACACTGATTTAAACATTTTTTAAACACTTTTTTTTATAATATGGACAATAAAAATAAAATCACGCAAAAATGTCAAAATGTGCAAAAATATCCCAGCAAAAACTTGGTAATGACTTGCCATTACTGAACAATTTACTTTTCAATGACTACTTCATACCATCTGCATTACATAGAAGTAGTTTAGTAATGGCTGACATATAATCTGATACCTAAGTACTTGTGTATGAGTTGATTAACGAAATTTATAATTCATTCATAATAAAATGCATCTATGGTTTTTTTTCAAATCTAATACAAATTGGTTTTAAATATTTATTCTTACAATTTGTTTTTTATTTATTACACTGAAAGAAAAATGCTTCATATATATAATGAATCATTTTCATAAAAAAATTTTCCTTGGGTAAATGAAAATTTTCATCGTCTAAATTAGGGCATATAAAATTACCGAAAATTGCTTTTACCGGTAAACGGTAAATGTTTTACTTAAAAACCGGTTTACCGGTAATTTACCGGTAATTGTGTTTAATTTTAAGTTTATCAGTAACGAGTAAAATAAATGCTTAAAATTGTGTACAGAGATATATATACTGTTATATATTAAAGAAATTAGACGTTTAATGCATTGTTCAACAAAGTTATTTAAAATAAATGTAATTCATTAATGAAACAAAATAGGAATGTTAAAATATATTATATAATTAAGAGAAAATTTTAATTTTTGAATAGATCTGCCTGTGTATTAAAATATGCTCGCAATAGGCAAATGGTGTCAATTGTATTGTCATTAAGGCTGGTTCTAATTTTTGTGCAAATTAACCCCGCTGCAGAAAAAGCTCTTTCTGATTCCACACTCGTCGGCTTTACTGTCAAGAGGTGGTTGAACGCTATCGTCAGATACTTTCCACGCTTTTGTTCTTCTTCAAGGAGTGCGATTTCTTTTTTTATTACTTTTGTTAAAATCGCGGTATTGGTAACGTTGGAAATTTTATTCAATTTTATTTTATTTTGATTTTTAATGGCCAATTGTAGCCTGCCTTTCATTGTTAACTGGGTTGGTTCAGGGATTTCTTCTACATCATCAGAAGACTCATTTGAATCATTTGTCGAGTTACATTCATCTCTCATATTCAATCGTTCTATAAGCGTCACAATAGTTTGTATCAATGAAGGTTTATGTAGTTTAAATACATTATAATTATCCTCTAGATGAATATTTCTAAATTCTATCGGATTATGTAAGAAATGCATAACGTCCGAATAACTTGTGCGTCGCTCTTGGATGCGTAAAATTAATTGACATTTTAATTCCCGGCTGAGAGCATTATTTTGTGCAGATAATTCATCAAGCATGAACTTTAGAGTGACATCGCTTGTCAGCAATGTGCAGTCAACTGCACCCAAAGCTTCTACAGCCAATTTTACAGGAAGTAGTGCATTTATTATCATGCTAATTAATTTAATTTCATCTTCTGAAAACGAAATTTCAATATTTAAGTCAATCAGACTTTTTCTGGTACACGATTTTAATTGATGGAACCGTTCCACCATAGCCAGTAAGCTGTTCCATCTAGTTTTAGTATCCAAAATCAAAGGAATTTCTTTTCCAAACTCATTTTTGGCGTGCCTTTGTAGAACTTCATTTTTTGTGGGTGAGCGTCGAAAGAGTTTTACTGTTCGCCGAATTTTAGTTAAAATTGGTACAATTGATTCGTATGAAACATCAGTTTCAATCTCCGAGTAACCTTCTAAGCTGAACCCGTCAGTCAGGTCCTCTTCATCGGCATCCGTATCATCATCTGCATCCTCATACTGATTACTAGCTTGTAAATTCATTCTGTTAGTTTTATATAAAACTTCTATAACAGCTAGCTGTATTCCATGTGCTAAACATAGCTGATGGTGTGTGTCTAACGTTGAACCCAACTTTTTCATCACAGCCGCACCGTCTGTGGTTATAGAAACTATATTCTTAAAATTTAGCCCGAATTCTTCCAATTTAGTTTCAACTAGCTGCACACATTTATCAGCATTCATGCACCCACGTGCCCTTGTAAGACCTAGGTTCCAAAAAATGTTTCCGGCCGTATGAACATTTATGTTCATATACCTTCGATTTTTAAGCGACGTCCACTCATCAAACGTAAGGCTAAATTTGGCACCTTTCTTTATTTTATCTGAAATATTTGCGCGAATTTCATTCCGAATTTTAGATCCGTACTCCATGAACATCTTTTTTATAGACATTGCAGATTTCGGCACCACATAGCCTTTAGCGGTTAAAAGACTTCTTAAGTCGAAAGACGTGGAAAATTTTTGAAATGCCAATCCGTCTCTTGCAACCATTCTGGCAATTACCGCAGAAAAGGAGTCATCAACTGTCCTTTTAAAGTAATGTTGTAGGGTATTGTTAGATGAACACACACTTGAAAAATGCTCTCTTTGATGAGAAGATTCAACAGATGTGGAAGAAGTGGAAGGATCTTGTTCCATCCGTTTTAAAATATTTATTTGATGCTGACTTTTAAGGTGGGCATGTAAACCACTTGTTGAACCTCCTGCTGTTTTTAATATCTTATTGCAGTTGTTGCATTTGGCCGTATCTTTTCCATTTCGTCTATAGTAGTCCCATACCGTCTTCTTTGTTTTTTCAGTATTCATAACTTAAATGGGTAAAAAATTTTATAAATAAAATATAATAACTATTTACTACACTATAATACTTACTATATAAATATTACTGTAACAATAACTGAAAAAATAATTGAATGTAGCTTAAATGCTTCTGTATCAAAGCAAAAAAACAATTTAAAACAAACCTTCACTTTCAACTAAAATTACAATTTAAAAGTATATATGTATGTCATATAGCTGGTAACTGCAAACTAGAATAACAACTACTAGCTGAAGTGTGTATACTCGGCACTCGGCAACAAGGGGAATACCCATATTTTATTTAAGACTTGTGTAATTTAGTAATGGCTTTAATCAGAATAACCGTAGCACTTAAGAGCGACAACTGAGCAACAGAGCTGGACATTTATTATTATTTTATAACAAAAAATATTTAAGAAGATTTAAACATTATATTATTATTAAATCTATATTAAATAACGTTTCGTTCTTTGAACAAAATAAAGTAATATATTATTTATGCCTGAAAATTTATAATTTAATGATGATAAACTAAATGTGATTTAATTTTAACTTAATAACAAAAAAAATTTTATTTCTTAAAATATAAAATTTTATATTTAAATTTAACTTCAATTGGAATGAAATATTTATCAAAAATTACCGAAATTACCGGTATTTTTCTTTTAAATTTACCGGTAAATTCGGTAATCAATACGACCGGTAAAACCGGAAAACCGGTTAACCGTTTACCGGTAATATAACCCCTAGTCTAAATGGAATTTCATAGTTATAATGAAGTATTTTCGTTAAAATCGCTCATTGGATTTCGTAATTACGTTAAAAATTTTCATTGGATATATGAAAACTTAAGTTTGTCCAAGTCAAACAAGCAATTTTAATTGGGAACATAAAAAAACGATATACAAACATAACTTTATTCATAAATTAATACAAAATTATAGTTTCCTTAAAAAAATGTTTAATTGTTAATTAAAAAATGTAAGATTTAATAATATCATACATCTAAGGTTACTAATCTAATCTAATCATCTAATGTTTTATGAATTAAAAAATTTTTTTTATAAAAGCAACATATTTCAATAATTGCGTTCATAAATTTAAATTGGCATTATGACAATAAAAATGTCATTATAGTAATGAAACAAAAACTTGCAATCCACTTGCAATCCACTTTCAATCAACGTTTTTATACCCTCCACCACAATTAGTTGTGAAGAGGGTATATTCAGTTTGTCATTCCGTGTGAAACTTTTTAACTATTCATCTCAGACCCTATAAAGTATATATATTCTGGGTCCTTGAGTAATTTTAAGTCGATTTAGCCATGTCCGTCTGTCTGTCCGTCTGTCCGTCTGTTGAAAACACGCTCACTTTCGAAAAACTCAAAAGAAATCAACAAACTTGGTGTCAAATTGCATGTAGTTATCCTAAGCAGTTTGATCTGAGCTATGAATCAAAATGTGGAACCACCACCTAAAAAAAATTGATAATTTTGTTACAAAAACTAACATAAATGGTGGAAAAATGCACAGAATAATATAAGATTTCGCAACAAAATGTTTTATTCAACTGGAAATCACGCTGTGAAATTTCGTGAAGATCCGTCAATAATTTACCCTAGGCCCCATATAAGCCCTACTCCCGGAAAACAGTATATTAAGCCTAAAACCCTTACTAACAATGCTATCATTACAAGTTTTCATGATATAACTTTTTTATACCCTCCACTTATGACCTCCAATTACACCAATTACCCAAATTTTTTTTTCCAAAAATTTTTTTTTTATCAAAATTTTTTATTTACTGTTATAATTATTGCCAAAAAAAAAAAAAAAAAAAACTCCCAAATTTATTTATATCATGAAAACTAGAGCTTATAGACAAACACATTTTTGACATAAAAATCAACGATTAAATTAGAACTAATATTTGAAATTCGTTTTTGGGTAGTCGATTATTTCATTTTGTTTCCAAGTTTAAACGCCCAAAGTTGGCGGTTTAAACTTGCGACAGAACTTTCAAAAGTACGAACAGCTTATAAAAGGAAATATTTTTTATTTTTTTTTTTTTAAAGTTTTCTTAAATATTCCACCCTCAAGCTTAAATAATTAAAAGTAATTATAAAATAAAGGTCAAATAAGAATAAATATATATTTATAAATATATAATACATTCAAATCCCGATAATTCGTACCCCGATAAATCGTAATTCGCTTTAATTCGTAAAATTTCCATACATTTTGGTCCCCTCGCTAATTCGTAATTTTTTTCAAATAAAATCTTCTTAACCTCTTATAAATCGTAATTGTTTGCTAACTACCACTTATAATTCTTAATAAAAACAAGTAAGAAAGTATAGTCGGTCAAGCCCGACCATATGATACCCTACACCACAGTATTTAAAAACACAACATGCTTATGTGTCCATATAAATATAGATTTATCTATGTTTATAAACTTCATGCAAATCGGTTTGAAAGTTTGTGAGAGGCAGAAATTGCCCCTATCTCACCTCGTGGTCCTATTTTTTAAAAAATGCATACATTTTGTGTCGATATAGATATGGTTCTATCTATGTTTTAAATTTCATTGAAATCGGTTTGATAGTTTTTGAGAGGAAGAAATTTCCCCCTATCTTCCCTCGTGGTCCCACGATTCGGCCCATTTTCAATAGGCTTGGTCCTTGTGCCAATAAGAACCTACGACCCAAATTTCATCTAATTATCTCCAAAATTGCGCACAAGGTTACATGGACAGCCAGCCAGCCAGCCTGCCAGCCAGCCGGACGAACATCGTTAGTTCGACTCAGAATGTGATTCTAAGACGATCGGTATACTTTAAGGTGGGTCTAGGACCAATATTTTAAGGCGTTACACACATCAGCACAAATGCATAATACCCTCTCCACTATTGTGGTGTGGGTATAACAACATAAACAGGGAAATAATGATTTTTGGTTTATCGATTTGATTTCTTTTGCGTGGGTTTTTGCTTGTGTGTGTGTTTATTTTCTTAAGATCAGTTTGTTACATGAATAATTTGTATATATTTTATTTTTAACAATTGTCTTTTATGTTTTTGGTAAATAAATTAAAAAGCCCCGTTAATTCGTATTTATTTTATTTTAACCCCGTTAAATCGAAACTCCGCTAAATCGAAAACCCCTATGATTCGTAAAAAATTACCGGTCCCTTGCGATTACGAATTATCGGGATTATGTTTTATATAACACAATACAAAATTCTAGCCTTTTCTTCTTCTTTTTCACGTTAAGAACAGTAATTTGATGACAAGTTTTGGTATTTGTTTTAAACTGCCACTTATACATAAAAGTATTGTCAATTCATATGGCAATGCTAAAAGCTTTAATCTTTCACTCAAAAACGCCACAGAGGATTAATGCCAGATTAATTTTATTATAAGATTAACAAATCTTACTATTGATCCTGGTTTAAACTCTAAGTTAAAAACCCACTCTTAGTCATTATGTAAAAAAAAAAACACTTATTTCCAGCAGTCCTGCAAACCTGAAACTCCCCATACTAAAATCATGTATCCCATCAGTACGTTTGTAAGCGACTATATTTAATTTTCTTAGTAGAAACCTGCTAGATTTGGAGCACGTTTATTACTGGGTATGCATATAGTCATACTACGACCATATAAAATAATATACATACACTAACTTTTACTTGTACCGTCCAGTAAATTCCTTTTTATAAAACTTTACCTTATTGCTAGTTTGTTAAAAAAAAGTTTTTTAAAGCAAAATACGAAAAAACTTTCCACATCCATTTCAATTTTTAACTTTGAAATTGACATAAACAATTTTTTATTTAAGTAGAAAACTTTGGTTTTTCTAAATTCGATTTTTTATTTAAAAGTAAATTAAATTTATATGATAAATTGACCATAAGTGAGAGAAAAAAAAAACAAAACAAAAAAAAAAGAAAAAAAAGAAAAAAAACTATAGCTAATGGCATAAATTAAAAACGTAAGTAAGAGAAATAATTAAGAAACCATAAAGACAAAGTTAACCAAAGAGGAAAGTTAAGTTAAAAGAGGAACAAAACAAGCTTAAAAATATAATTAGCTACTTCAAAAAACGAGTATGTATGATTTGCATAGCAAAAGTAAATAGGAACAAAACTTTATTTGTATAGAAAGGTAAAAATTTCTTTTGAAATTTAAAGTTTTAATTTTAAGAGAGTTTTTTATTATTTGCTTGTTGAACTGGATAAGGGAGGTTCTGTAAACAAATTAAACTAATTTATTTGGTTATTGCTTGGACCTGTTTTATAAATATTGGGTCTAAATTATTATTTGAAGGAAACTTTTTAATTGCCCAAATAAATGTTGGAATATTTACTTTTTATACACTTCAATATCAGAATAGATTTCTCAATCGATACACAGAGAAAAAAAACTCTTACTAACTGCCTTTTTTTATTAAATGCCAAAGTAGTCTTTAAAACCAATCCCGGAAGTTCATAAGACAAGTACAAAATTCTGAACTCCAACAACAATAGAAGAGCAAAAACACACATTATTTTAATGTTTAAGAAGTAAAATAAAAAGCAAAAATTCCCGAATTCTTTGTTTTTAATTTTCTTATCAAATCAAATTATCAAATTTTCAAGGTAGAAAGATTACGAAAACCATGTCGGACATGATGCTAGTCATCTTATAATTGAGAGTTCTTCTGTAAAGAAAGGGAAAAAAACAAAAGTGAAATAAATATGAGTAACGAACGGATGGGTATGTTAAGTAAATAAAGAATTATATTCTCTCTCTATTGTAAGTGTTAAGGCTAGTATCAATCATTCCGCTTTCAGATTATTTCGAATTCGGGATTAAAGAAACTAATGGTCTTTTCTTTTCTATAAAAAATGTGACATTTTTGTTAAAAAAATGCAATTTGGTGTCTGTTTCTTAAAAATTTTGCTCTCGAAAAGGGTAAGTTTTTTAGAATAAAACAAGCCATCTTTTTCGGGAGCAACATTTTTAAGAAACAGACACCAATTTGCATATTTTTTAAATAAAATGTCACATTTTTTTGTAGAAAAGAAAACACCATAAGAAATCCCTGAATCAAGCTTTGTTTAAGATTAACGTGTTATATCACTTTTACTTAAGTCAGTCCAGTTTTCGCATTATTACTTGAACCGTACTTGAATAAAGCATTCTGTATTTAAAGAAATCTGTACTTACCATTCTATTGACAACGCTTTGGCTTGACTTAAGTACGGATGGATTGATTTTTTCTTTTTAGTGTACAGTAGTTTTGACTTAACTGCTTAACTTTGAAAATGCTATTGCCAATTCAATTTTAATAAAACAAACGGGCCTAAGGATCTGTAAAAAAGGATTTTCCGATAGGATGGTGTTGATTTTGCGTTTGTTTTATAGAAATTGTATGAAAATTAGAAGTTTTGACATGAAAAATACGCTTGATGCCCTTATTTAGTTAGCTCTGTCATACGGCTAAGCATTTCACGAGTTGTAAAAAATACCTAGATGAGTCTCATACCAATCTTGGTATGATTTTTAAAAGACTCGTTAGATAGTCTCTACACACGCAGAGAAAAAATATGGTTGGGCATGGTTACGGCAACAACACTATGTTTAATGTAACAATATATTGTTGTCGTTCACAAATAATTGTTATTTTTATTTAATATCAACAATATTATAGTTACTGTAAACATATCATTGTTTATCGCAATTATAAATTTGAGTATTGTTGACCGAAAAATAATTATTTTTTTAACAACTTAATTATGATAACTTTCTAAACATATTATATTTCTCACAACCATATCATGATATTTGATAGCCATAACATGATAACTTTCTATACATTTATCATATTATGTTAAAGATGCAATCAAACTATTTGTACTCTAATCATATTATGTTAGCGCCATTTGTAAAATACTTTTGAAGAAGTTGTGTCGTTTTTTTTATTTGTGAGCGGTTAAACAATCAAAAGATAAAATTCCATAAAAAAAATAAGTTTAAAGAAATTAAAAAATTAAAATATTAACGGAGTTCATTCAAGTATTAGTGATGCAATAGTGCAAATGCAAAATATCATAGTTTTTTTGTAAAATCCAACAACAAAACACACAGAGATTTCGTTATATTTTATAAAAGTGCTACTATATTTCTGTGGTTTTCATGGGCAATCGCGTATGTCTTAAAACAAATTGTTCAGGAAAGCCGAAAAACCATTCGAGATCAAACTATGGGCAAGGTACTGCACATTTTCAACTTTGTCATTACGTTAAAAAATCGGAATTGATCCATCTTTTTTCAAAAAAATTTAAAGAGTGTTCAAAATTAGGCAATATGGCATCAACATCTTAAAATCGAAAAAATGGACACACGCGGTTGCCCATGAAAACCACAGATTTTTCATTTGCTCTTTTGCAAGCCTTATATTGAACTCCGCTATTTGATTAACATTAAGAAAAATTGTAAAAAGCCACAAAATAAAAAATCGATTCAAAAATATTTAAATTTATTTTGTATTTTTATGACAGCTATGAAAGGTGCTGTATCATAATATGATTGCTTCTAAATTTATTATGATTAACATGACAATAATTTGATTATTTCTTAACTTAGTATGATTAACAGAATAATAATATGATTAAGGGAAAATTATTATGATGTAATAGTACGAGTATATTTAGTCATAATATGATTAAATAATAATCTTAATATGGTGGCTACAATCATAATTCTTATCATAATATGTTGCTTTTAGAATATGTTTACCACAACCATGTTTTTTCTTTGGGTGCACACTAGAGGTCTGCAAGAATAAATAAAAACCAATTTCAACACACTCATTTGTTTTTTAACTGCAATGTGTCGAGCACCCAATAATAAAGAAACAAATGAAAGAATAACCAAATACAAAACGAATAAAAACTCATTCAATTCAGTCAACGCAAGTCAAATGAGTGAAATATTCAAATATAATTTGAATGTAAAATTTCTGTACCTACACATTACGTATGTATGTGTAAGCTTAACTCTTACAAATAAAAGAAGCCACAAGCATACACACATATTATGTCAATGTATTTATTGAAATAAATGTATGGACATTCAATAATTCAAAAATTATTCGAATATTTTTTGTAAACTTGCTCTCTCTAACGGGTCATTCCACTGTTTTGTTATTTATGAATGACTCTCAAATTCATTTACAGTAAAGAAGTGTTTTATTCAATTCATTCTCTCTTATTTTTGTATATGGTTTACTCTTTTCTTACATTTTTGAATGTTTAATATTTGAGTAAATGTTGTGCACTTTGAATAAAGGCAAACAAGTGAATTATTCAAAGCAGACCTCTAGTGCACACATCATAAACCATTCCCTTTACGATTAGTATAAGCACGAATTATCACGTTTAACAGTTTCTCCCGTGCGAGGAATTGTCTACAATTAAAAAATGAGCTCGTCGACGATCAAAAACACTCTTTGTGAGATTACCAGTAGACTCCTAGACGATTGAAAATGCCAGCTGGGTTGGAATAAAATTTTAATAAAATATAAATTTATGTATTAATAAAATAATTTTTTTATTCTACTTTTAAATCAAACACTTTACTTAAGCTGCACTTTTGTGCAGGTTACCACAATTGTCTACCTGTACATTAAGGCAGGTAAATACATTTATGATAGCTGCATTTTTGATTTACCTGCACAAAAAATCGTGCAAAGGAGATTGTGCAGCTAAATCAAAACTACTGTATTTCCTTAAACACCCTACCGAATATTTCAAATAATTTTAAAATAATCTATAATGACTATAGCTACAATTAATACTTAGTAGTCCATAATTTGCTTGAGTTCGAAAGTCATAAGCATACACCCTTTATTAACCCATTAAGGCCCTGCGATGCGTTTTCGCAACGTTCACTTAAACCTCAGGCATTTTTTTGTTACGTGATATTGTTCTAAAGCACAGTGAAATAAAATTTAACTTAATATCTAATCGACCTGTTTTTGGATTTGCATCATACACAAGTTTTTTTTCTAAAAATTTTTAATTTAAATTTTTAATTTATCCTGTTTTTTGGGTACTTTTGAAAAAAATTAAAAAAAATTAAGTAATATAAAATATACCTTTCTGAAACTTCAGAAGGAGGTAGCTAACATACGAACATTATTATTTCTGCTGAAAAATCCAATCATCGTAGACATTTGAGACTTTTTTTATGATTGGATATATCCGTGATGCGAAAACGCAACACTGGGCCTATACCATATACAAATAACATAAAACAACAAAATAAAAACTTGTATATATGTTAACTATAAGTTGTTGTTATTTATGTGTTTTGAAATTTTCGACAATTTTTTCACCTTTTTCAAACTAATATCCAATTTTTAAAATGCAGGATATTTCGCAGTAGGTAAATTCTCTATGACAATTTTTTTTTATGCCCAAAGTGTGTTATTTTCCTAGAGGGAAGCGAACTTACACCAAAGTAGTCCCGAGATAGTTCTTTGGTGATAGAGACCGGTTCTAGTTCTAACACTTTATATGAATAAGACCTATCACTTTAACATGGGGTTGTCATATTTCAATAAAAAAAAGTGCCCAGAACTAAATTTAAGAACCAAATTTTAGTAAGTCCCAAAAAAAGTGTCACACCATCGGTGAGGACTGTAATTCATTACTTTTTTAACCTTTTTGTTCTTAATATACCAGTTAGATGATAAGTCCTCCTTTCACTGGTCAAGAATTCTATCTTTTTGAACTTGTTCTATTTTCACAAATCTCAGGAACAGTCTGTTGGAACAATTGGCACAAATTTCCCCAAGGGTTTTTTTAATAGGTACAGTAAGAGAAAATCGAACAAGTAATGTGAAATTATCCTCTTGCAGGATATTAAAGAAAAACCAGTAAGAGTGCTATATTCGGCTATGCCAAATATTTGATACCATCCACTGACAGCTAGGATATTTCAGGAGTGGGCATTATATTGCACCTGTGGTAGATTACGAACCGATTTTTACGAAAGTTGACAGTGTGTTTTCTAGTCATATAAAACTGCGACAGACCAAAATTTATTACAATAGAATTATTTGTTATGGTTTTAGGTGTACTAAAGTGTTTTTCGAGAGTAGCAGTGCTCCCAAAGTGCCTTGGAGCATATCATAATTGAATTAAAAATAAAATGTAAATGAATATCTTTTTTAACTTTTTTTCCCTAAAGACGTGAATAAAAAATTTTAATTTAAAATGGTTGCAAATGCGCTTAAATTTTATATCGTTAAGGCCCAACGTTGCGTTTTCGCAACGGGGATTATCTGGGCTCCCACGTATCCGATTTGCCCAAAATTTAATTTCTTTCATATTTAGGTATAAACAGGAAAATGTTAAAAGTTTCATCATTATAGATCAATGGGATCATGGCTCGTGCCTTAATGGGTTAATACTCAGTTATCACTTTTAACGACATATTATTTTAAAACACAATTTAATAAATTTCGAACTTTTAATTCTTCAATTTAATCCTTCAACACAGTTGGGTAGAAAATATCGCAAGCTAAAATTAAAAAGGCGTAACTAACAAAAATATAATTTTATAAGGGAAGCAAAAACCTTTGTAAAACGAAAACTATAAAATGCCAGAAAAACATGCATTGATAAGTTGTCAAGGAATTCCTTCAAACGATTTTCTCAAAGAAAACCAATTTCATTAAATTTTGTTAGAAGAAATGTGTAATTACGTCGTTTTGAATTGATCAAATAAACTCCCTTGTACTTACGTCCATTTGTGTTTTCTTAATATAAGCGTCGTTTTTGATCGCAGAAGTTTAGAATTTTGTCACGACACGTAGTTAAATGGTATTTATGATAATCAATCAAAAACTCGATTTTTAATTTATTAAAAGTTACGCCTTTCCGCATTTTAGCTAACGATAAATAAGTTTGTCTGTCCTTTTGTCACTGTAAAGTATGTATATTTCGCGTCCTTATGAGAAGTGAAGTCGATTATATGATGTCCGTCTGCCCGTGATGGTTTTTCCAAAGACCCCAGATATGACGGGGGGGTCCGTAGCTACATATTTATTTCAAATATAGTCAATAAAATGTTGGCGGGAGTGGATTTGCACTCCTTTTTGCTTTATCCGAGGTCGCTCTATGTGATTATTATAAAGTCAGGGGTCTAATCACCGCATTCGATACTATCGTATCGAATAAACTATCGATTTTTTTGCATACGATAGACACTGATGTATCGAATGAAAACTCGATAAATGTATTGTCGAGTTACAATTAGCTAATTATTTCAAATTCAATACATTTCATTCGATATCGAGTTTCGTGATACCAAAATAAATAATTTCGATCACTTTTGCTCGATATCGAATGCGGTGATTAGACCCCTGATGATTTGTCAGATGAAAAAATTGAGCACGCTCTAATTGAATTTCGCCATACGGCCTTGCATCTGAAGAATTTCTTTGGTAATAAGAAAACATTTAATTTTCCCGGAACAATTTTTTTGGACTCCTACTATGAAATGTGATTCAATATGTTACTAAAATTGAATTTTCTTTACTCGCATTTGAAAATATAGGGCCAGCTTGTGATAAACATGTAGAACGGTTTCACTAAGATTTCGCTGCATTTTAAAAGCGCTGCCAAGATAGAAGCATGCTGGCTATTCTCGCAGATAACTATTGAAGGCTAATGAAAGAAACCGTTGACCCCCAGAACGGATAACAGCGAGTCACTCCGAAAACATACCCTTTCCATAAAAACAGAAAGACATTTTAAAATTAATAAAAAAATTTACAATATTTTGTCTGTCGTGCTTAATTCCCAATTTTTATCCTTGAAAAAATACTAAAATTTATTGTTGAATGGCTAAGCTTTGGTTGCTTAGGCCAGTTCGTCAGGAAACTACATCCAAAGATTTAAGAAAAACTAAATTTATTGCACAAATAAAACTGTTAAGGGAATAAGAATTTTAAGCAACAGTTTTACTTGTAACAAAATCAAAATGCGCATAGAAATAGCGTATCCCATCAACTATGAATTTCAGTGTTTTTATCAAGAATAAAAATTGGGAATTAAATTTTGTATTACCACAAACATTACTTTGATAATAAAGTGCACGGCAAGTGCACGGCTAAAAAAACTAATGTGGCAACATGCTCTATTTTTTGCGAGAACACAAAAAAAGTTGTCTCTGTTTTCATTTTGTTTTTTCTTACCCTAGTTAAGCTTCGTACAGACGGTGGTCAGATCTTACAATGTTGTCAAAAAAATTGCCTAAAATGTCTTACAACTGTGTGAACATTGTAACTGATTTTCATTTGGAAGATGTGTAAAATTAAAGCATCTGACAATGGTACAATTGCCAGAAAAATGACAACATTGTAAGATCTGAACATCGTCTGTACGAAGCTTTACAACTAGACTTAATGTTGGAAGAATTCCAACCAATTGTAGTGGGGAATGTAAGAAAAAATATTCGTACTGTTTATTGTTGTTGTTTTTGATAATTAGTATTGTGGTTATTTTGTTGAACTATTTATGGTTTTTAATCCAAATTTTTAATATTTTTAATTAGGCTTAAGTTCATGAAATTTAATTTTTCATTTAATTATTCTTATGAAGAAAGGAATTTTACTACATGAAAATTAATTAAAATTGTTATTGACAATCTTTTATTCTTGACGTGGCTGGGGCTCGAACCCCGGCCGGCAGGTTACCATGACATGTTTCGATTGCAACCACTCAATCTCCTCAGATGGATTTGCCGTCTTACACTCGCAGCCATCGACGACTGCTGACGTCAATTTGTTGAGCTATTTATGGTTTTTAATATTTTTAATTAGGCTTAAGTTCATGAAATTTAATTTTTCATTTAATTATTGTTATGAAGAAAGGAATTTTACTACATGAAAATTAATTAAAATTGTTATTGACAATCTTTCATTCTTGACGTGGCTGGGGCTCGAACCCCGGCCGGCAGGTTACCATGACATGTTTCGATTGCAACCACTCAATCTCCTCAGATGGATTTGCCGTCTTACACTCGCAGCCATCTTTTTTGTTTATATTTTGATATTGTTACAAGTAAAACTGTTGCTTATAATTCTTATTCGCTTAACAGTTTTATTTGGTTAATATCTTTAGTTTTTCTTAAATCTTTGGAACCAGTGAAATCCGCGTAGGAATAGCTTATCCCATCAACAATAAATTTCAGTGTTTTTATCAACAATAAAAATGGGGAACTAAGCACGACAAACAAAATCTTGTTAATTAAAATTTTGTATTCCCACAAAAATTACTTTGATTTATAAAAAAATTTGTGATAAATTCGTTTATCGTTATCTGGAATCGGAGATGTGAGAGATGTAAAGAACATGTCGGGTGTATTGATCTTTAAGTCAAAAAGTGCCGTTTTTCTATTTTGTGTCAAACTGTACTTTTTATATCTTTATGTAACTTAAAATATCAAAACTAAAACTAAGTACAGGTTTATCCATTTAGTGGTTTCAAAACCGCCAGTCCGGTGACGCTGTCATCTGTTATACATATATATATCGTCTTAAGTGTATTTTGTTCAGTGAAAGGTTTGGCATTTACGAATATGGATCGTTTAATAATCGAAAATCGCGTAAAACTAGTTTAAACGTGGCACGCTTTTTGAGCATTACGGTTTGATAACGTTGTCACAATCGACCTATTGTGCATGGAATCAAGATTATAACAAATCTTGACGAAATTGGAAGCGTTACAGATGAAGCCAGGCCGCTGCCGAAAACATTTCTTCTGCTAGTGAAAGTGTGGCGGGTAATCCGAATTTGTAGATTCCATGACTCAGAGCGCTAGGGACGAATGTAAACCGATTTTTTTTGGCCTACAATTGACACCGTTAGACTTTTTTGTGGGGCTACGTCATAGCCCGTGACTAGATAGTCCCCTAACATTCGATCATTTGTAGACCAACATTCGTTTAGCTATCGCCAAAGATAATTAGTATTGTGGTTATTTTGTTGAACTATTTATGGTTTTTAATCCAAATTTTTAATATTTTTAATTAGGCTTAAGATATTGCACAAAATGTCCAAAAAAGTTGTCGAAAACTACCTTAACACGATCTACTGCTACACCCAATCTAGAGGCGGCCATTTAAATGACTCTTGGTTTCGTACGTAATGGCAAGTTAACACGAAAAAAAGTTTCATCGAAATCATAGCTTTAATTGTTTTTTATTTAACTTTACTTTTAAAACAAACAAATTGATAGCCCTTTATCATTTACTGAAAGAATGCGGCGTACATACATGTAGTGCTTTAAATTGAGATGCAAATAAAATTCTTTATTAAATAAATTAAAATTTATTTAAATAAATACCGAAACTCCGGTATATCAAATGATTCAAACCCAAAATAAAAAATATTAATTTAAAAATATTCTTATCCAATTATAAAATTTTACTTGTTTTGCATATTTTTTTTCAGAAAAAAGAAAGAAAATATAATAACTCATAAATAATGGGTTCAAACGAAATTGTGTGTATGTTTTTAATAAATTACATTTATACATTTAAATATAAAGTAGAATATTGTTTTAACAAACTCTTGTTCTTTCATACGAAAACCAAACAATTGAAGCACAGCCGCGAAAAACGTTGTAAACGACACATTTTGCAAAAACTGTTTTTTTGCAGATAAACGTTGACTTTACTCTCTTACACAGTTTAAACATCAAATCAACCAAAACTATGCACCTTAACGCCTTCAAAATGGCGTACAAAGTGTCAGCCAGTGGAAGAACATTGCAAGTTACTAACATAATGATGAAACCGAAAGGATTTTGCAGTGCGGAATAATGTTTAAAAACCCTTTTGCATTAAAGTTTTTATTATCATTATTTTAAATAATAGAAAAAAAAAAATTTTTAAAACAAAAAATGCTGCCTGTCAAAAAACGTTTTTTTGCTCTCCTGAAAAATTATTATTTTGTAACTTAAAACGTTATTCGCGGCTGTTCTTCAATTATCTAATGCTATACACAGTTAAAATAACACAAATATTTAGAAGCAAGTAAGATTGCCATATCTGGATTTATTGTATAGTAAAAACACTTCACCATAGTATTTAAAAGGCCCGATTTGTATTTGGGCCAGGTGAAATAAATCAAAGCTATTGGGCCCATTACAAATAAAACGTAAAAAACTTAAACATTCTAGAACTGGTTTTTCTGATAATATTTGTCAAAACCCTTTGTTTCGGGAGGACATTTGTATTGCAACTAGGTGAATCAATTGGCGGATTAGTTAATTTTCAATAGCAAATAATGTTTTCATATATAAAGTATACCTGCGGGAAATTTGTGTAATTTGTTCCTAAAGCCCTTATACCGTGACCAGTAAATAAATATAATAAAAAGGAAGGACTTCTGATAGGTGAACAATAGATATAATAGATAGATATATGTATCACTTAACGTCGGTGTTAATGTGTTTAAAGTGTTGTAATTGGCACAAAACTAGTCATGTGACTGTGATATATATGAAGGGGATCTTTTATATTCAGATGGTTTAAGTGACGTTTCCCCTTCATATAAAGTGATATGATGAATGTATACAATGTAGAACCGGTCCCCACTACTTTAGAACTGTCACGTGCCAAATTTTCTGTTATTTCCCTTTCCCCTATTGATATTTGAGCCAATTTTAATTATCTTAGGTTGTTTGTTCGGAAGGACAAGTCTATGACGGTCCAGTAAAAGAAAAGACCAATTAAGTTTTTTTTTTAGATTTGTGTTCCTTACCATAATGATAGCAATTACGCTAAATTCTTCATTTCGGGAAGATAAATATCGTGAAAGAAGAGGCAATTATTATTGTATACATTCATCATATCATATCATTTATAATTGTTACCTCTCATGTATTCATGGGTCAAATATTGACCAACGCTATTAAGTGAATACAAAGTGTTCAAACATTCCGAAACTTGCAACACATGCATTTAATGTAAAAAGAAAATTAGTTTAAGTGCCCCTCCACCGACAGCTAGAATATTTCAAAAGAGGGCTTTATATGGGGCCTATGGTAAATTATGTACCGATCTTAACGAAATTGAACACTGGATTAATAGTCCTATAAAACTGCGACACACCGAATTTTTTTACAATTGCATTATTCGTTACGATATTACACGTTCTAAAGTAGTTTCCAAGATAAGGCTTTATTTGGCGCACATGGTACCCTAGCGGATACCCGGCGTGTGATACCCAAACAAATTCTTTATTAAAGGATGGGTTTCATTAAACTTAGCTAAAAAATTTCAGAGAGGCAGAAGTTGCTGCATATTTTCTACTTTTGTAAAAACGTAATGTTTACGTGCCCATCTATCTATGTTTTCAATTAAATCGCCCTCGACGTCTTAAAATTATTTAAAAAAAAATTTTTTATCTATTCATCTGAACAGGAATATATTGTTACGAAATTAGATTTATCTTAGAATTATTTATAGTTTTAGTTATAAGCTATCTTGTTTATTATAATTTATGTCGTATAAGCTTAAATTGTAATTTGTTCCATTGTATTGTAGACTTTAGATTTAATTGTAGAATTTAAAATAATTCAAACAGAATGTTCTAGAATCGACTAGAAGGTTTATAAATCTCCTACTTCTTTTTGTTGTAAACCATTAATATAGGCTTAATGTTTAGTTTTTGTTTGTTTTAAGTTCATTATAAAAAATATTGGAAATTTGTGAGCACAATAATTAATTTTGATAAAGCTTTTTTAGTTTAATAAATGTGTTTATTTATTTGGATTTGCAATTAAAAGACCCCAAACGCGTTTATTAAAGGAAAAACGTAACAATATCAATGTTTTAATTTTAATTAAAACAATTTCCCCTTACCTCCCCTGGTTATCCTATTTTAAAAACATACATGGTTAATGTGTCAATCTTAGTAGGCGTCTATTTTTTTAAATTTCATTAAAATTTGCTAGTAAGATTCGGAGAGGCGGATATTGCCCCCACCTTCCCTCGTGACCCTAATTTTAAAAAAAACATATATCTTAAAACCATCTTTACAAGGTTGCTTTTCTCATGAACCCGATCTGGACCATATCGGTTGGATTGTTTCAGAGTCTATAATGGACGTAGCTAGAAACATTTTTTATGTATGTCTTAAATATAACACAAATTTTTGACCCATATTCACGAAAGTTTGTGGCATGATTTCTAGGCATATATAACAAATTTGTGGGAAATTGCTATAATTATGTGCATTCTGACACAATTTATGTTAGTTTTTTTTTTAAGTTTTATTCCATAATACCTTGTTAGAAAGAAATCTAATGAGTTTTGTTGTGACTGTCAAAAAATCGTACTTCATATAACAGTTTTTATTCACACTATCAGACATGTAATAATACTTTTATTTTGAATTTGTTTAAATGCAATTCTTATCAAATTAAAAGTATTATTGCTTGGTAAAATTTCAAAAAACGATGAGGTCGTATGAAATGTCCAATTATTTTTCGTAATACTTGTTATTTGCAATGCATTCACACTGTCAAAATTCACTTCAACATAAGTCAAAAACTTGAGGATAATAGCGTTATTAGCACTTAAATGGTGTAGAGTATCATATGGCCGCTCTGTCCCGACTATACTTTCTAATTTGTTTTCGAGATAAAAGAGCTTAAACGATTTTCACTAAAGAGTGTCAATGTGAGTGATGTAATGAAATATAGACAAAGCGTCACGAATATTAGTATATTTTGGTTTCAATTTAGAATTTGTTAAAACTTTTTGTTTACAAACGAGTAAATTAAAAACTAATTCCCGTATTCATAATTTTATTAAATTTTTTAAACGTTTATTAATGAAAATTTTCATAGAAACTTTTTTTTAATTTAAAATATTCTTATGGATTCAGGCATAAAACTCCACATGGATGCTCAGGAAACCGAAAACGTTAAACTCAAGAATTTTAAACGTTTTTTTTAAATAAGATTTCTGTAACAAAATATAACAATATTTCTCTATTAAAGAGAACATTTTAACAAAAATTATAAAAATTAGATTATGAGTGTATTAAAAACCATTTTCAAAATGCTGCGTTTTGCGTTTTCGATTTCCAGAAAAAACCTTAATAAAAACGGATTTTTATTTCGTTCTATACTTGTTTCAATATGCATTTATTTAATTTTCCTCAAAGAATTTTTAGTTACTATAATTTTCTTTGTTTGACGTCATTTTTTTTTTTGGACACTACCAAATTTATATAAAAATTTTCAATGACGAAATTACGTCATTAGGCTGTGATTTTTTTTCTCAAATAAGTAATACAAAATAAATTTGCCCCAAAAAAATGTTATTAGCAAATTTCAATCAAGCAGCAAGATATCAGAAAATTAAAATAGAGTTTAAGAACTGAAAAGCATCAATAGCAAAATTTATGCACTTTAAAACAGTTCGCCCTCAATTTATGCAACGCTAAGGCAACGCAGTTTTGCATTTAATGGTCCTCTTTGAAGTTGCAAGAATCAGAGAAACTTGAATTTTAAAAAATCATTTTTAATTATATTTCAGTAAATGCGTTAAAATAATAGCACAAATCGAGGGACTACTGTAATTTCAAAGATGAATTTAGTAAAGTCTTTAGGGCAATTTAAATCATCTTTCCAAATGAACGTATTTTTTGCCTAAAAATTACATTTTATCAAAGCAAAAAGTATTAAATAAAATCTGCATATATTTTTCATGCTTCAAAGCTAATTTAGCAACAAATTTGCCATCAGTTATTTTTCTTTCTAGGAATAATATTTTAACTGTTATGTTTTAACAATTTGCTTTTTGTTGCGCATATAACCGCAATTTAAGTTAAAAGCCCTTAATCTCAAGTATTAAAATTCTAGAATTTTGGCGCATTTTTCATGGGTTAAATTAGCATAAAGAAAAAAATTTTATTAATATGCAAATCATAAAAATAATCATTATCGTTGTTATAAGTGTAATAATTAAAGTAATAATGATGAGCGTTGATTGCTGTAAAAATTATGATGGAAAGAAATAGCAGACAAAAAAGAAAAGATTTTTAGAACAACAATTCATTCTTGTTTATTTAGAAAAATTAACTAAATGAAAAGCGGTGAAAGATTAAGCGCTTCCATTAGGCTTATTTCAGCTGATGTTAGAAAAATATCTTTCAACAAATACATTTTTTGTGAATTCAATATGAAGCTGCCAAACTCTTTGTATATTTTTTTTAATAAAATTCCTTCAATGAAGAGTATCGAAGCTTTATACAACTTAAAGGTCATACTAGACACTAACAGCTTTGGAAAAATACAATTATTTTATCTAAATATCTATATTAAGGGGTTTTCAACAAGAACTTTGTTTTTTTAAAACAAAAAATTTAGATGAAGATGATTAAAATTTTTATTGTATTACGAAAAGAAAAGTTCGGCAAATGTGAATGAAAAATGTTATCGAACAAATTTCCACCGCGAGCACGCTGCAAAAGTCGATTCTTTCATCAAAGTTCTTAATCACTTTTTGGCAAAATGACGGGTCTATTTCGTTTACCACATTAAAGATTTTGAATTTTAAGGCTGCAATCGATTCGATTGGCTCCGTATAAACTCTGTCCTTAACAAAGCCCCACAAAAAAAAAATCCAGTGGTGTTAAATCACACCATCTGACTGGCCACTTAACAGCTGATGTTCGTGAAATTATGCGATCGCGAAATTTGGTTTGCAATAAATTGATCGTTTCATTGGATGTGTGACATGTGGCATCGCACTGTGTGGTGTGGGCGGCCAAAAATTAAGGCCCTAAATTTGTAAAACGCAACGCAATCCCAAAAATAACATTGAATATCAAAAATTTTTCAAAATTTTGTTGTTGCTTTCTACAGAAATACATATTGCGTTTAAAAATTATCAACGCCACAAGATATGCAGCGTTTAAAATTTAAAAATTCAATATTCATTTCAATAGAAAACAACAACAAAATTATGAAATATTTTCGATTTTGTTTTTGCTTTCAATATAATTTTTGGCGTTGCTTTTGCGTTTTACAAATTTAGGGCCTAACATAATATTTTTTTATAATTTTAGAATTTGATTGATACAGTTTTATTGTATAGATTTCAAATAACAATAATCAAAAATAAGTTTTAAAATATGGTAATATATACAAAAGTTAGAGCTTATAAAATTTAAACAAATTTAATAAATTTAAATTTAAAATGTTTTAGGTCAAGGTGCAGCATGCAAAGAAAAATGTAAAATAGTGCGAATATACTAAAGGGTTAACATAATAATGGATGTTTAAGAGATATAGGAAACTTTAAAAAAAACACATAAAATTCCGAAAAATTCATGAAATCTTTATTTGAATCGACAGTACGGTCCATATAATTTAATGTTTGAAGATTATTTCATGCAAATGTTGACCGTGACTGCGCCTCAATTGGTCCATCCGCTTAGTCCAATTTTGGCATACTCTTTCCAACATTTCGGCCAGTATCTCATGAATAAATGCTTCAATGTTGTCTTCCAATGCGTCAATTGAAGCGGGCATGTGTGTATAGACATGAGCTTTAACATAGCCCCACAAAAAATAGTATAGGCGGCCAATTGACCGGTCCCGAACGTGAAATAAAATATTCACCGAACTCGCCTCTCATTGTTAAGCGTGCTATGTGGCATGTGGCACCGTCTTGTTGAAACCACATGTCATGCAAGTCAATTTCTTGCATTTTGGGCAAAAAAAAGTGGGATATCATCTCACGGTAGCGCTCACCATTCACAGTTACGTTACGATTCGCCTCATCTTTGAAGAAGTACGGTCCAATGATGCCAACAGCCCATAAACCGCACCAAACTGTGACTTTTTCTGGATGCATTGGTAGCTCTTGCAATGCTTCTGGCTGATCTTCACTCCAAAATCGACAATTCTGCTTATTAACGCACCCATTGAGCCAAAAATGAGCTTCGTCGCTGAACACAAGAAGCGCGCGATGAACTTTCTTAGCAGAGCACGCATTTTGAAAATAAAATTCAATAATTTCCAAGCGTTGTTCATTTGTAAGACGATTCATGGTTAAATTATAGACCAAACTGAAGAGGTTTGACAGCGAAACATAACACGAACCGTGCGTCAGCTGTTTAAACCAGTGTTGCCAAAAATATAATAGCTAAAAAATCACCCGATATAAATTGTCGATACAACCGGCAATATTTGCATTTATATTATAGTGTGATATAACTTAAATATGGTAACGCACTTTTTTATATCCATTTAGCTCTCATATGTGTTTTACCGTTATTCTGAATGTGAACAAAAAAAGTAATAATTATTTATAACTTGCAAATTTACCTGGCAATTAAAAAACAACTATTTTTTTTTATAATTTAGTATAATATTAATACAAGTATGTATATTATAAAAAAGAATGTGACATTTGCGAAACGTTGCGAAAATACGGCTTATTTCATTTTTTCAGTGTAATCAAAGGTACAAATTAGAGAATTTTTCAATATTTGGCTCAAACTAACTTCTTACAGAGCAGCCCATATGGAAATAATTCATTTTTTGGAAAAGAAATTTAAGACTAAAGTGGAAAAAGAAACAAATAAAAGACTTAATTTTATATTAGCAAACATAAAACGGCGCACCGTCCTGTTGGTGTTGGCACATTTTACATCGAGCCTGTCGACTCTAACGACCAAAGTTCTTAATAGCGGTCTCAGAAGGACGATTATGTTGTTCGAAAATATAACGAATTTTACGAAATGTAACTTTAAATGAACCACTATTTTCATAGTGGATTTTAATTATTTTAATGCGATTTTCGACCGACATTGAATTCAATGTAACAATTGTCAATGCATCTCATACGAATACGTCAACAAACTAAATGTCAAAACTATCATGTTGTTGGTGGTGCCACAATCAAAAAACAAAGTTTTTGTTGAAAAACCCGATGTATATAAAAATTTCTTGTTACGATGTTTGTGTTTAAACTCCTACGAAACTTTGAGGAAACTCCTCCGAAATACTGTAAAACTTGTTATGTATTTATATTTGGTAAGTATGAGGAGAGGTCGTAAAGAATATTGAATACCGCTACGTCATCAGGGTGTCGCTATTCAGAATTTTTTTTTTCCGATTCTTCGACAAAAACTTAATTTCAAAAATACACCAATTTTTAGATATCGGCGATGGAAAAGTTGCTGTCTTTAATAATACTGGATGTATTAAATTGCGCAATAATTTCTACACAATTGTTGATTCCCAAAATGCTCTCATTGTCGAATAATTTCTTATGTAAGCACACAATACAAAAATCAAAAGTGGCTGGCAGAAAGAGCCATTTTGAAAGCAAAAAATGTGGACGTCAACGATTTAATCATCAAGAAACAGCAGTCGTTGTCAGGCACTTCGTAACACACAAATTGATCGATAAAGTTTGTGATGCCAACGAAGCTTTAAGTGGCCAAAATAGAGCTTTTAAATGCACTGGAGTTCCTAGTCATGACACCATACCTTCTACGACTGAAAGTTGAATTTCTGGTGACTTCACTTTAGAATTTCCCCTAGGTTGGCATTCGTAATGACAATCAATAAATCACAAGGACAAACGATGTCTGTTTGCTGCTTAGATTTAGGATCACCATGCTTTTCACACGGACAATCATACACATAAAAAAATAAAACTTTTATTTTAGAATCTCAAATATTTTAATTAAAAAATTTGTGACATTAATTAAAAAATTAATTAAATTTACAAGAGTTAAAAAATTGATAGTATCAATTAAAAATTGTTTCATATTTACAATATTTTCTGCAGTTAAGGTTATTGATATAAGTAAATGTTTGATTTACTTGATTCAGTATTTAATTAAAATTGATTGTTGTAGTTTTGATTAATGTCTTAATAAAAAAATAATTGGCAAGAATTGTTCATGTGTACGTGGCATGTTCTTGTATGGGCAAACCATCGAATATATTTGGTTCACTAAAGACGGTCTTATCCAAAATATCTAACACTCAATTCTCGCCTATTATCTTACGACACAGAATTTGTTTTGAGGCTATTCGTATACCCATTGTTATGGCCTAAGTTGTGCTATAGTAATCCAGTAGTCCGAGAGACAGTTGTATTTTCAACTTGTCTGAAAAGGTTCCACAGGTTCCGACTTTTCCTTCTGAGTCTCACCTGTCGATGAAAGGTACTAAAATATATGACTTTTATAAAGAAAATTTACACAGATAGACATTTTCAAAGTTTTCTAAACCATACGACTTGTTTCTGATGTTTTTTTTTTTTTTGGCATGCTTAAGCCAAGTATGATCTCAGTTTTCTCTCCATCACGTCAAATGTATCAGATAACGATAGATTTGTGTTTTGCGGTCGTGGAGTAGCCATCCGAAGTTAAGGTTTGGTTAAAAATTAAAAGGATTATATCTTGTTTGAAAGGACATTAAATTCGAAAATTGTCTAATTGTCTTTGATCAGGTAAAAAAGCCTGATTTATAGTTGTTTAAAGCTGAGATTTTATAAAAAAATTTATGCGTTTTTCACCAATTATTGTAATTTCGGTAAATGATAAATAATACCGAAATTATATCTTACTTGCCCGTCATTTGGGCATTTACTCTAAAATCTGTTATATTAATTTAAACCTTTCAAAAGTAACGGTCACATAAAATTCTATACTGCCATTTAAAACAAATTTGGTTTGTTTTATTTCGATACTAAAATACTGCAACATCTATTAGTGTAATGAGCTATAAATGTATGTTTTTGAAATAAAAAAGTTGGCTCATAAAATACATTTTACGTACATATTTACCGGTTCTTATGTATGATGTGTATACACATAAATGCACGAACACAATAATGGCAGATGAAATGTGGTAATACATTTGAAAATTTGTATGATTTTAATACCCTCCACCACTAGTGGTGAAGAGGATATACTACGTTTGTCATTTTATGGAAAAATATTTTAATATTTGTTTAAGACCCCATAGAGTACAATTTGTTTGACTTACGTGCATACTGGTTATAAGCATTTGTGGAATTATAGTTTGCTATTTAAAAAAGCCCAAATTATTTTGTGTATACCCAACAAACACGGGGGTTTGATTTCAAAATGAAAATGATTTGAAATCAAACGTTTTTTCAAATGACAAATGTTTGATAATGATTTGAAAATCATATCTTTCTCAACAAAAAGCAGAAATGCCTTTATTTTCAACTTGCTTACAAACATAATTCGCAAACGTTTTCTCAAATGACAAACGTTTGATAATGATTTGAAAATCATAGCATTCTCAATAAAAAGGGTAAATTATTTTCAAATTGAAGAGATTATTTTCAACTTGCTTTCAAAAATAAATCTCAAATGTTTTTCGAATGTGGATTATAATACAATGTGGAATATAAATAAAAATACTTTTTTTTTTATTTAAATTTATTATTTATTATTATTTTGACACACGTTTGATAATGATTTGAAAATCATATCATTCTCAACAAAAAGCAGAAATGCCTTTATTTTCAACTTGCTTACAAACATAATTCTCAAACGTTTTCTCAAATGACAAACGTTTGATAATGATTTGAAAATCATAGCATTCTCAATAAAAAGGGGAAATTATTTTCAAATTGAAGAGATTATTTTCAACTTGCTTTCAAACATAATTCTCAAATGTTTTTCGAATATGGATTATAATACAATGTGGAACATAAATAACAATACTTTTTTTTTAATTTAAATTTATTATTTATTTAAATAAACTGTGGGATAAACATTCGGCACCGTAGCTAAAATATGGAATAATTTTCCTTCCGTCCTCTAATTTTTGCAGAAACGAAATTATTGGCTCCCTTTTATTTTGAGGATTGTAGCGCCGCGATCATTCAACAAACTTATAATCTTTCCCCTTTTCCGTTTTATTATTTTACTTCGTATTCTAAATCATTGTAATTACTCACAAATAACACGGTGCTACAGTGAAAATATACTTGGAAAATGACCTAGTATAAGTTGAAGGCCTTGTTGAGTAGATCTCAAATCAGTTTTAAAATGTTCAGAAACACCCTCAAATTTCGGAGTTATTCCGAAAAAACCATTTTCGGGTAGGTTCGAGTACTTATGAACACGTTACTCAGTTGATTTTTATCCGATTTCTATTTTTTTAATGGTTTCAGAAAGAAGAGACGTGTGGCTTTCTAAATGTATACACTTTCTGGTATGTGTATACAATTTTTGTAGTGATATTCTTAATTATATCTGATTTTAATTTGATTTTTTCTCGATTTTTCAAATTTGGTGCCATTTTTTTAAATTAGTTTGTTTAGAAACATACCAATATGTATACACACTATTAAAGCTAATTTAGTTTTGAGTTGAACCAGCTTTCATTTAATAAAATCGAACATTTTTCAAAAGTGAAAAATTTAACTTTTTCAAATATTGTTCAATAGTCGGGGTCAACCTCCATACAAACAAAAATTATGCCAGTCTCCCCGTAGAATGAAAGATATATCAATAAAGTTTCTAAAACAAGAAATTTTTTTATTTTTTTCTGCTACGCCCCCAAATACAGCCCTTTTGGTTTTTTATATATAGCGCTGCCATTTAAAGTCTTATCTCATCAAATCGCATATCGGTGTTCATGGCTTGACAGTGGCTTCATTTTTAATCCGACTTTAAAGTCTTGGCGGCACTTATGCCATCTCAGATCCTCACCCCAAATTTTTTTGTTTTGTAAGCATTTTATGTCAATTTTAATATTTTTGAAAAACACACAAACTGTGTGCATTGATGAAAACGTAATGACAAACCATACATACCTAAAGTAGAGTGTGTATAAGAAATAAATTGCTTATAATTTTAAAACATTTTAGAACATTGTTTAATTGTAGGATTTAATTGTGTAGGAACGCTCTTAGGGAACTCATGGGGGCATTCAACGTGTGGCTGTGTTGGGTACCAGGACACTGCATGGTTGATGGGAATGAGGTGGCGGACGAACTCGCGAGAGGGGGTTCGAGTCTCGACTTAGTGGTAAGGGACAGGGGGGTAAAGCCCCCCCTATGTTACTTCTATGGGGTGATACGGGAGAAATTCTGTGATGACGTTGAACGATCCTGGAGGGACAGAATGGCTTGCAGGGTGTCTAGGGCACTATGGCCCAGATTGGACGCGGGGGCAACCAGGGTTCTACTGGGATTGGATAGGGGTAGTCTTAGAACACTTATAGGGTTCTTGACGGGTCATTGTCCTGTCAGGGCTTTTGCGGGCAGATGGGACAACGCCATACCGGACTTCTGCAGGTTATGCGAGGATTCGGAGGAGTTAGAGACGATCGAACATGTACTGTGCCATTGTCCTAGGATGCAGGGTCTCAGACGGAAGTGGTTAGGAGATAGGTTTCACGACGAACTGGGGTGCATAGCTGGATGTAATGCGGCCGATCTACTGGGGTTTGTCAGGGAAATAACGCGGCTGTTTCTGTTGAGGGGACTGTAAGGGGGGTATTGGTCCTACTTTCTAATTTTCTGTCTATCTCATACTTCCTTTTCTCTGCTTTTCACTTCCTCTTATCTCAGTTTTCATATTTCATTGAAGGGATTCACAATGGACCGTATTTGGTCTCCGAGTGGAGGTGTGCCAGTGGGCACACAACCCTTCTTAACCTAACCTCACCTAACCTACTCAGTAAGGTCTATAACCTACACTAGGTCGCTTTTCAAGTATAAAAAAGTGCTCATTTGTAGCACCGTGTAATTTTTATTTTTCACAAGAAATTAATCGTTCACTTGCAAAACACATTTAACCACAAGTTAAAAACTTAACTTTAATCGCCGTTTTTACTGTTTTCATTTATTTTTCGGTAAACGCTTTCCAAAATTCTTATCAAGACATTCTGCAATGGCCAAGCGTCACAGGCAGATTTAGACGAAGATTTTTAATTTTTATCTTAAATAAATACTTTCATTTTTGTTATTTTATGCATGTGTTTTCGAGTTTGTCATCTTAATAAACAGATACAAATGTACCGAAATTTTCTAATTGTTTCTTTACAATAAAAAGTTTTCGTTGAAAATGTTATTTACTTCTATAAAAATTTTAGAGTTCATAAATTAATCTTCAAAGGGGTTATAGATTATCGGAATATTTGACCTCATCTCCGGAAACTCCTTCAAATATTACTTAAAATATAATTTTTTTTGTTTGTACTATTATTTACAACATAAACAGAGGTCTACGGTTTTAGGAAAACGCTGCTTCAAAAAGTTAAATGGTGAAAGAGATATTAATTTTTTGTGCCTCCTAACCATTTTGTATATTCGTACCTGATCCCATTTCGAAATTCATGATTTAATTGCTTTAATAAAGTCTGTGTTCATAGGGCTCTTGTCTTATTGACATGATTGCTACTTTGTTGTACTCGTTTCTTTTTCCCACGTCCGAAAAGAAACGAGTACACAGATGCATGTACTGTAGAGCGACTCACCAACAAAAGTGCTCGATGTACCCTCCTTAAAATTAACCTTGGACTTTTTTAAGATGACATTTTAAATATTTCGGCTCCAGCTTTAACCTCTCGTGAGCTGGACCAGTTTGAAAAGGGTATATTTTTGCATGTTTTGCTAATTTGAGAATCTGTTTCCTTACCAACATAAACAAACTGGGTATCGTAAGAAAGGTTTTTCTAAGTCCAACTGTATACACGTATTATCCAAGGACGATCATCCATGTCCTTTTTTTAAGAATTTTCTATAAAAAACGGTTTTTGAATTTTTTGTGCGGGGCTGTTTGTAATAAAAATGCCAAATTAACATATTTTAATCTTTAGTCGAATTAATGAAATACGTGTCATAGCTTTTTTTGAAATTCGTGCTAGTTCGCGTTTTGACAAAAATGCAATGGGATGGTAACCCTTCGTTTTAAATAGGCCAATATGGGTATCAAACTTTTTCTTCTGCCAAGTACTATGTAAATAATTTAGATTTTTGCAAATTAGATGCATTTTACACGGTGCTCTGGAATATATATAAATGCAATTTTGTAGGAACTCTAATATGATCCCTGACTTTTTGACTGCATATTTTTTTTCGCAAATTAAAAAAAATTTAACTCGTGGATCATTTGTTTTCTTCTTTCTTTATTCCTATTTTCATCCATACATGGTATATAAACTAAATCCGCTATCATATTAGAGTTACTGCAAAATTGCATTTATATATATTCCAGAGCACCGTGTAAAATGCATCTAATTTGCAAAAATCTAAATTATTTACATACAAAGCAGAGAACTGCAAAATCACTATTTTTCTTGATTTATTAATACGCTCAAATTTACATTCACTCTTTGCCTGCAAAACAAAGTTCAACGTTAGTAATTTTTACATCGTTTCGTACACATTTGATTTTTGCATGTGTTCGTTTTTTATTGAAAGTGCTTTGTTTGCATTTTTGTTGCGCACGCAATATAACACAATTGTGTTAATTCAAAAGGCACACATTCTTATTCTTTTGCATTCAAGTTGTTATTGTCCACTCGATGAGACGCTTTGTAAACATTAACAACAATAAACCACTCGATGAGACGCTTTGTTAAAATTAACAACAATGAAAACAACAATAACAAGAAAACATTGTACATACAGAACTACTGTACTTTTTAAGATGATAAAAAGAAAGTCTTCTGTTTCTATGGAAATTGTTTGTACCTACATATGTGCGTTTAGTTTCATTTAAAATTTTTTTTCTTGTACTACATAACAACTGCTGAATAATTACGTGAGTAATAATTGGCTTGATTTCTGGCTTTTTGTTTGTATATTTTGTTTCTTTGTCAAAACAATCATTGTCGCACCGAACACACAAACATCTTTATTAAAAAACGAAGCTTAACGATGGAATAAATAACAAAGCACGATGTGCATTATTTGAATGACTGCAAACCAGCAGCGAATGTTTGCGGTTGCGCAAGTTTGATTGTATGACCGCAAGCGAGTGTATTTGTTGGTGTTCATTTACTGTGATTTTTTGCAATCGCACAAATCCGTTCTCTGATACAAAGATGATGTACTTGGCAGAAGAGAAAATTTGATACCCATATTACCATATTTAAAACGAAGGGTTACCACCCATTAAAAAGAGCTGAGACACGTATTTAATTAAATCGACCAAAGATTAAAATATGTTCATTTGGCATTTTTATTACAAACAACCCCGAACAAAAAATTCAAAAACATTTCTTTTACAGAAAATCCTTTAAAGGACATGGATGATCATCCTTGGACAAATTTTATATAAAGTTGGACGCGCCTTTAAAAAACCTTTTTAACGATACCCAATTTGTATATCTCGGTAAGGAAACAGATTCTCAAATTAACAAAACATGCAAAAATAGACCCTTTTTCAAATTGGTCTAGCTCACGAGAGGTGAAAGCTGGAGCCGAAATATTTAAAATGTCATTTTAAAAAAGGCCAAGGGAGGGTACATCGAGCACAAATTTTGCTTCCATACAACTTGAGTCGCTTTAATGTACTGTCTTTACGTTTTGCTTTTTCATTCGTTGTTTAATTTTGTAATTGTTTTCAATATCAAAAAAGCACATGCCGTCAACATTATATGAATCATTTGAACGCCAATTCATGTTCAAAGAAGAAAAAGGAAGAATCTTGTCAATAAGACATGAGCCGTATGAACTTAGACAAAGTGAAAGTGCGAGTATAAAAATGACTCTCAATAATATACAAGGGTATGAAAAATATACGCAGCAATGAGAGTGGGATCAAAAAATACATACATTCTTAACTTTACAATGTTAGTTTGGAACATGTATGAACGAAATATTTTTTATGTTTATTTCTTTGATAATATTGCAATAACAATAGTTTGCCAAAACACTTCTTTGTCAGCGTACGCCTAGCGACGACATACGACGCACAAGTAAAAATCACACGTTGTTTGCATTCGTGCGGAAGATCACAAATTCTCGCAGAATGCACGAGGTAAACTTCAAATACTTATAGTATAGGCAAACATTTATTGCTGCATTAAAAGGGTTTGAAAGAAAAATATACTGTCTGGAGTGTATTTATTTGAATTCTTGAACCCCATAACACTATTTAATTGTGCGACAAACAGTACCGCATAGCATTTGTTTATTGTGGTTGTACACAAACATTTTGTACACACATTTTCTTATGCAGGGCTTTACAAGAAACAAACCAAAAATGTCCCAAAGTTTTCAAATAATTCATTATTTCTGAAAACCCTTTTATACGACTAAACCCGTAACGAATAATAATGTGATTTCAGATTGGTCTACAATTTATCACAGATTTCAAATAAAGTCAACTTTCAAAAAATTATTATCCTCGGTAGAGGGTATTTAAGATTCGGTACAACTAAAAATTTTAAAAATGTTGCTATAAAGGATATTTGTTAGTAAATTAATTTTATGCAAAATTGTCTTTACCACAAAAAGAAATTGGTTTTTAAGAATTTATTAGATTTTATTTCCTCAAAGTTAAATATAAACATTAAATTTATTACTACAGTAGACGCTCACATAATATAACCCCCAGTAATAAGAATTTCTAGACATTAGAATTACTAGCTTTTGTAACTTTTTATAACATTCTTAAACAAGCAATTCAAGTTTAATTTGTTTCTTTTCTATTTAATTTCTGCAAAAAATAAATCAAAAGATGGTACAAAAATGTGTTTCATAAAAAAGCAGTCGAGAAATAAAAAATTTTCTATATTTCAAATCGCCCTAAAAACAAAATGTTTCTTATTTACTAGCGTCTACTGTAAAGCAAAACGCACAAGGAGAAATATCTTCTTCATTTTGACAAATATTTATTAGTATTTGTATATTTAACGCATAAATAATATGTTTCAATTAATTAAAATAAATTTTTCAAATCCCTGCAATCAACAATTATTCATTTAATTTGTAATTTCAATTAGACCACCATCAACCAAACACATGCCAAACGTGTCAATGTGTAAATCTTTTATACCTAAAAATCGTTTGTTTACTGAAGCGGTTTTGGGAAAATTAATTAAATTTATTCAAGCATGTCTAGCGGTTTTTTTCTTTGCATATACAGACAGATTGCATACCAGTATTGCCAGAAATGTACTACACGCCAAAAGTGTGATTGCTACATTAGCGCATAAATTTTAGAAAAGAAATTTAATCATAAATAAATCAATTAAAATCGTTATTGGCAATTTGAATGAATTAGACCTTGTATGGGTGTTTACGTAGAGAAGTATACTTTTCTTTATTGCTGTATATCACACATTAAGTTAGATTCGTAAAGTCTTGAGTTTTAAGAGAATGGAATGTACACTTGTATACATTTCGCATGAGATATGTTGAACATGTGAAACTTGCATTCACACTTGCAACATCTACTATCAATCAAAAATGTGACCATTTCTAAAAAAAAAAAAATATTTTTTAAACCTTTTTTCTAAAAAAGTGCCAAAATTTTAAAAGAAAACACCATATATATATTTGGAATTAATTTCGTTTAAAGATATTAAGAAAATATATAAAAAACGACTTGCAAAGACAAATGTAATTTTTTATTTGATTGATGCCACAATAATATTCACTTAAAGGGGAGAGGGGAACTCTTCCGAAATTTATTTAAGTACAAAAATTTAATTTGGTATTAGCAGCTTTTTTGTATAAAATACAAATTATGTAAAAGAAGCAGGAGAAACATCAACAAGATTATTTATCCAAAGAGCTTGATCACAAAGCTATACTTTTTTGAGGAATGGTAAATAATACCTATTTTTTCTTTTCTAAGGAAAAAAAATCAAAATCAAGAAAATACCGAAGAGGTAAGCCATAAACAGTACTTTGGTCGTTTTCATACAATTATAAGAAGCCGTTTTCTTACATTTAAATTAAACACATTTGTCAGGATAATTCATTTAATTCATTTCTTACATGCTAAAATACAAAATATAATAAAATACAAAAAAGAGAGTAAATATGAAAATAGTTCTTCCGCGCACGTCTGATCACTTTGAGTGTTTCTCGTCAACTCCCTTAACAATTTGTTTTTAAGCAATCGTGCTCTTACAGTCGGCCATCCTTTCATTACAATTGACCTCGATTGGGGCAGGAGAGTTGTCTTCGTCTTCGTCAACATCATTTGGCGATTCGTCTTCTAACGCTGGAGGAATACACCATTTCTTGATCTTATCTTATGCATATACCGATTTATAATGCCGCTTTGTTCTATTGGATCCGGGTAGATCTTCGATTACATACCGATCGTTGTTAAGAACTGTAGTTACTATAAATGGACCCTTGTAGAGAGGCTCTAACTTTCTTGAAATACCCGTCGCTGTAGGCTCGTTTTCTGCTAAAACCAAATCACCTGCTTTGTACTTCTTGGGCTGCGAATGTCGCTTATCATATCGCTGCTTAGCCTTCTCACGCTCTGCGTCAATTCTTTTAGCTGCATCAATTCGTAGTTTTGGGATATCTTCTCCGATGTCGTTTCGCTATTGTGAAGAGCAAGAACAAGCTTGTTTTGAAGAATATCTCGTGGTTCAAAACTGAATAAAAGTTCGTGTGGGGTTTTGTTTGGCGTTTTATTTTTCGTTGCGTTAATTGACCACTGTATACATCGTAGTTGATCATCCCAACGTTTTTCATCTTTTGGGGATGGGAGTAGCATTCCTAAGATGGTACGGTTTGTTCGCTCTGCCTTGCCGTTAGCTCGTGGTGTTCGTACGGCATTCAGGACATGTTTTATCTCGTTAGATTGGCAATATCGCTGGAACTCATTTGACGTTAAGGCCGTTCCTCGGTCGGTTACAATTCGCGATGGTATGCCAAAGTATTCGCTAACTTCGTTAAGAATGGAAATAACGTGATTGCTGGCCGTACTTTTCACTGCTTTCACGATGGTGAATTTCGTAAATGAATCTACGATTACTAAGATATGCTCGTTACGTTTTGACGATTTTGGGAATGGACCCAAATGATCCATGTGGATCGTATGAAACGGGATGGGAATACTTTCTCCGTAGTGGTACTCACCCTCACGTTTTCCGCCTGGTGCTTTATTAAATGCACACTCTACACATGACTTTATGTGTGATTTTACTGCGTTTCGCATTCGAGGAAACCAAAAATGTTTCTGAAGACCGTTTAGAGTTTTTTCTATACCTAGGTGGCCCGCGTTATCGTGCTGTCCTTGTATGACTCGCCATCGTATAGCCTTTGGAACTACCCATAAACGTTTATCGTGAGCTTTACGAAATAGTCGTTCCTTCTCTATTGTGTAATCCTTACACAATTCCTTTTCACCAGACTTTACTTTCGTCTTGAAGTTGCATGGATAACAAGAGATCACTTTGAGTGTTTCTCGTCAACTCCCTCAACAATTTGTTTTTAAGCAATCGTGCTCTTACACAATCATATGCATTCCAAATTCTTAAGTTTTTATTCGGCAGAAATAATTGTTATTTGAATATACATTCTTTAATTCAAGAAGTGGACTGTGTTCATGGTGTTATTGACCGGTACTTAAAGAATATTGAAATTCATAGTCCTCTTCATTTACTAAATTTGCTTAAAACAATGCCAAATAATAAAACAAAATTAAAAGTTATGGAAATGGTTCCGGAAGAATTTCGCACATACTCGTTGGTAGCAAATAAAATGGACTTTCGAAAAGTCCCTTTTTCTAAAATTAAAGTACTTCTATACAGTAAAAATAATGATTTATGTATACATTATAAAACTTCGACGAGAGAGGAAAAATGTAATAACGCAATTTTGGTTAAGTCTGCATCAAAAAATTGTTTGAAAACTCGTGAGAATTTGTTGACGCATGTTTTGAAAATATCGAAACCATCAGTTATTTCCAGCGATACAAAGAGAGACATAAAAGACTTGCTTATATTTCTTCCACATGTTGATAAAAGTTATTATAAAAATGTACCAAAAAGTAATTTAAATTTTTGGGAATACAAAATTTTAATTTCAAAAGAATTTGTTATTCGTGCTTAATTCCCAGTTTTTATTCTTGACAAAAACACTTGAAATTTATTGTTGATGGGATAAGCTATTCCTATGCATTTCACTGGTTGCTTAGGCCAGATCATCAGGAAACTTCATCCATAAAGATTTTAGAAAAACTAAAGATATTAAACCAAATAAAACTGTTAAACGTATAAGAATTATAGCAACCAACAGTTCTACCTGTAATAATATCAAAGCTTTAACAAAACACATCAACAATAAACAACAGTGGGTTTATCTCATCTTACATTCCCCACTACAATTAGTTGAAATTCTCTCAACAATTATTGTAGTTGTAAGAAGGTTAAGAAAAACAAAATAAAAACAACACAACAACTTACAAAAGATGTTGTCAATTAAGTGTTTTTTAGGCACTTGCCTGTTTATCAAAAATTAATTTCAATTTTAAGGAATACAAAATTTTAATTTCAAAAGATTTTGTTATTCGTGCTTAATTTCCAGTTTTTGTTCTTGACAAACATTTTTAGTTTTAAATTTTAAGTGTTTTTTCTTGATTCTATTTTACTTTTGTATTATTTAAGTTGTTTACTTTGTGGCTTTTCATGTACCTTTTCATAACAGTAGAACTGTTTTTTCTGTTTTTGTAAAATAAAACCAAATAAAAAAAAATTTCATTAATGTGGACTTTTTATTATATTGTAAATCTAGAAACATTTATCTCAACAATAAGTTACTCAATACACAGTAATAAGTATACGTATGCAGCACAAAAAGTAATTTTTTTAATTTTTTTTTAGAAAAGTGGCTTATGCGGCACAGAACAATATTTTTCATTTTCAAAAAATACTTTTAAATTCTAACTTTATTCACGAAAGTGCGCAAAAATTTGCATTTTTCTTCAAGACATATACCGGAAGCAGTGGTAAAAATATAAAAAAATTCTATCGGGTACATTTTGAGAAATCTTCATGTAAATCTTCTTTGTCGTTTTTCTCCACTGCGACTTTTTGGCATATGCGCCAAACCAATTCTGAGCTGACGATATATCAATAATTATTTTCTTATTCAATAACAAATATTATAGTTTGGATCAAAACGAAAACAATCCCATACCAAAAAACTATCATATACCTGATTTTCTGAATTTTTTGCAGACAAAATTTACTTCTTTAAAATTTATATCACTTCCCCTTTAATTATAATATCCTTCACCGAAGGTAAAAGGGTGTTTATAACTTTGTCATCCCGTTTCTAGTTTCTAGCGACTGTGTAGGATAAGATGATACCTGCACCAAAATAGAGGGTGTTGCCAGCAGTGTCGCCACTTTGTGGGTAATTACCCGAATTTGGTATAATTTTAACGGTCGTGGGTAGAGCGTGGGTAATTTCTCTTAGCTGTAATTTAGATATAATTTGAAATTTTTACTTCAGATGCCCAAATAAAATCAAGATTCGATTTCAGTGATGACATTTATTGCTTTTTAAATATTGTTGCTAAGAAATGCACATCCTTCTGAACCAAAGTCTAGGTTTCTTTTTAAGAAAGGACTTCAATTATTAAACAAACATATGTATATTTTCAAATGTTTGGTAATGAATGTCGCAAGATGGACCCTTATGGCGATTTCTTTTCTGAGAAATATGTTGCATAAATGTTACTTGTTCTAGACAAAAGAGATAGCGCATGTAACATTTATGCAACATATTTCTCAGAAAAGAAATCGCCATTAGATTTGGATAAAGATGCCTATCATAGTGATTTAGAACCTGAAGTTTATTGAAAAAAGTTATTCAAACTAAAAACTTACCTGGGGGAAGATATGTTTCCAATATTGCAACATATAATTAATTTTATTAATTTAAAAAGTATTTTTTAAGACCATAAAACTTAAAATGGTAGACAACACAAAAAAAAAAAAAATTATTTTAATCGCAGATTGATACACGGCATAACCATTTGAAACTGATTTAAAACCAATAGACACCGCGCCTGTCCTTGACGAAACGCATTGCAGACGTCCAATTTCGAATAAAATGAACAGTGTTGACCTCCAAGACACCGATTGTTGCTGATTTATCAGCATTAACCACTGACTTCACAACCCTACGGAAAACAATCAATAAGTGTCACTTCACACGGCCTTGAAGTCTAATTGACAGTTTATTTTCTCTAAATCAACACATCGCCTTCATTTGTGAAAAAAAGTTGCGTAATTTATGTCATGAAATCACCTTTAAGTTGCGAAAATCGATGGCTGATTTTCAAAGTATATTTGAATAATTTGGTGGCGTTGTTCAAGCATGAATCTATTCATGATGATTTGCCTGATCAAAAGTGAAAACAGTATGACAGTTCATTTGAAAGCTAACCTTTCGTAAGCTCTATGGGGCTAAAAAGCGTCCATGTTAAAGCAATAACAAGGAACATTTTAAACTTTCCCAAGATATATCAACCAAATGTAGAAGTTAAACTCATTATTTTAGCAGTTTTATTTTATGTTTTATTAATTTTTTTAAGTCTTTAATGTTATTTTTTGTTCATTTAAATAAAATTAACAGTTTGACTAATATTGAACTTGTTTTAATGAGTTTGTTGTGTTTTTGCTTTTTTGTAAATGTATTTTTATTTAATAAAACTTAAATTTTATATCAGGTGTAATTTCAATTAAATCGGGTAATTTTGCTTCATCTCAAGTGTAATTTTGAATCTTACTGGTGGTAGCACTGGTGGGCAGTTAGTTCTATCCGGAATGTTGTTAAAAATTCATTTTTATAAGTGGAATTTTTTAACCAAATAATTTAAATAAAAAATTATAGTTAAGTTCATTTAAAAACCGAAGCTCTCCGGGAAAATCTATTTCTCTTTTATTAGTTTTAGCTTTCTTTTCTCTAAATAAGGTCTGCAAATAAATTTATTAAAATTTGTTATTATGAAGTTTTCTTTAAAAAGTAACATCTGTAAAAATACTAGAATATAAAAATTTTCAAAATATATATGACCAATTTTTCTTATTTCTGGCAACACTGATTTACACTTACATATTAACGTACAGACACATTTGGCTTTGTAAGTGTGTGTTAGTTCGTTTAGGTTTACTGTTTTGTTTTTGTGCTGTAAATCGAGTCAGCAAATTTAGAGGCAGGAATTGCAAAAAAGAGCCTGAAACCAAAAATAAAAGGCAGAAAGTTAAAAACCATAAATGGTAAACCCAAAAAACTAATATTAGATAAAAATTTAAATAAAAATATTTTGTATTTCTTTGCTTGTTAGAGTTTTTATTAGCTAGATTTTGTTGACAAGACAAAAACACGTAAAGCTTTAACTTTTATTATATAAGGCAGCTTATCTTTAACGTTTATGTCTTAAATGTAAAGCAAAGGATTATAAATTCTTCCTTTAACTTCATTTCTAATTGCAGCATATTTAAAACTTAGGCACATTATCGTTAAATTAATAAACTAAAAGCATATATAAGCCTATTAAGCTCTTTAATTATTAAGCTGATATGCATGAAGCATGAAGCATAGAAAGGAAAGATATGACAAGTTTTTTATATTTTAGTCTAAGATACCTTGTTGTCGGACACGATGCAAGATTTTAAAATGAACCCAGCTTGCATTTTGTATTATAATCGAATCTTTTAGGAATCAGCTCCACGAGCAAAATACCAGCATATGAGCTCATTTTTCGATCATAAATGATACTCCTATTGTTAGTATCTATTAGAGTTGTCAATTATTCGCCTTTCAGCTTTGTTCGAATAATTCAAATAATTGTTTTTGTTCGTTCGATCTAACGATTAAATCTGTAAAATTATTCGATTAATCGATGAGAATAACGAATAAAAAAAAATTTCATATTTTAAATAAGATACATCCGTCCGTTAATTTACAACTATGGAAAATCTTCCATTTTCTTCTTTATTTTTTCTCAAATCCACTATGACTTCTTTTTTCGATGCGTACAACTTTTCATCTAAGCTCCATATCGTTGTTTTACTTAAAGGAATCGTAAAAGCCTTAATTCTTTAATAATCCGATACAACTTTGGATTTTTGAAAGGCGTTTGCAGACCTTCCATCTTCAGCCAAACTTCTGCGTACAACTTCTTCTATAAAACAACCGCTGTCGCTCTGTATGTATTTTTCCATTGGAAGAAGTTCGGCATATTTTGATGTCGTTGGCTTATCTTCTACAACATCGTTTTCTTTTGTAATATTGTGACACTTATGCTATGTTCACACTTTAAGCGCGTTTAAGCAACTCGAGCGTGATTAAGCCCTAATCACATCAAAATTGAGATGATTAACCATATATTGCAGTTATTTGTTAATCACTGCAAATTGACATGATTACAACTTAATCACTTCATTAACCACATCAAATCCTCTGAACATACCTCAAACTGAGTATAATATGGAATTGGTCACCATGTAAGTACCCCTCGCGTGTACAACCGACAATGATTTATTCTTAATGTTTTTATTTGACTTTAAATAATTCGTAAATTTTCACAATGCCATAATTAATATGTTTAAAATGATGTTCTGATCACTTAATTAAAGTATTTTTATCCATTTTTAATAATTTAAAAAAATTTAAATTTGTTTGTTGCATTTTTTATTTTTTTTTTCTTTATCATCTGTCTTCTAAATTATCTCAAATGTAATGTGAACGGATCTAATTAACTTAATCAACATTTCATGAAAATTGTTTAACGTTTGATTTAAAAAGAAAACAGCTGTTATAATTGTTTATCAAAGATTTGTTTAATACGAACATAAGATACATTTTTGAAATACAATGAATACTTAACACGGTTTTTGCCTACAAAACATCGAGATTAATTACAATGAGGGCTATAGCAACAATATGTTTTACTTTTTCTACATTTTGTATAAAATCGCTAAAAACGTATGAGAATAAATCAAATTCTAAGCTTTTATTTCTTATTAGTCTTTTATTAATTTATTTTTTAATAAAAAACAATTGTTCGATTAATCGACATAATTTAATCGATTTATTCGTTATTCGAAAATCGCCATTTTAAAATTATTCGAACAAGAGTTTGTTTTTGTTTGATCGATTAATCGAATTATTCTTAATCGGTTGACAACTCTAGTATCTATCCTTAAAGAATTATTTGTAATACAAATTTCAGATTGCATATTTTAGCATATAAGTGAATCGTATTTGTCTCTATTTTCAATTGCATTCAATAGCATTAATAAAAAGTTTTGAAATTGCTTAATTTTAATTTAAGACTTAAACGTCTTAATATTGATTGCAGCTTGCAAGTCACCAAAAGAAAATGCGATAATGCAGGAATATATTGCAAAGTATGAAACAGGCGATGCTTAAAAAAGTGACCCACAATTAAGCGCTCAGAATGAAATTCCTGAAGAACAGCCACAGTGCCAATATGCTCAAAATAATTTACAAATGCTAATGCCATGTACTGATCATTTGAATAAAAAAAATTTACGATTAAAACATAATTGTTTGTGTTATTTTTTATACAATTTTAATTTCAATCGGGCTGAAAAAGACACCCTTTACATACGTGCAATCGTCACTTCCCTTTCAAAACAACTCAAAGGAAATTAACTTTTTAATAATCTCACAAACATATGAAAACATTTTATGTGACTTCTAAATATTCCCCCAAACAACAAAATACATCATCATTATTAAACTTTAATAAAAGCAGTATAGCAAAACTTTGGAAAAATAATTTTTCTGGCTTTTTGCAAAATAAAATCTCATTTTTCCCATCGCATCCTCAAAACAACATTAAAGTGTTCTTTTCTTTATGTCTCTGATGTCTGTTGTATCAGTTTTTAAAAATTGTTGTCTTTACACATGTTTTTTTTTTTGCTGTTTGTTTTTATCTCTGCCTTTTTCATGTGAGTTTTTCTTTAACATGTAAACAGCAGAACAAAATAGAAACACTAAACACAATCATTATTACACTCACCGTTGCCAGATTAAAACATGTTGAATTGAAAATATTACGATTTTTGTCTAACAGTTTTGCATATTTCAAAAAACGCGGAATTCACAACATTCCTAATTGGTGTCTTTTACACATGGATGGTTTCTTTAATAACACTTTCTGGAATGTTAATATCTGGCATTTATTTTTATTTAGTCTTTTAATGAAAAAGTTAAAACAGCGTTTTATTTTTTGCTTCGAAAATGTCGAATTTTTTGCTATAAAGCATATTATGGAAGAAGTTTTGCTTTACTAATTTTAATCGGAGATAAGAACAGCTGAAGCACATTAATGTCTCACCACTGGAATTACATTGCGCGGTTCAATTAAAGTGATTTTCACACAGAAGACGAAAATCCCCTCAGGTGGGCCAATTTAGTTCGAAGATAGTGAGCATTTATGTCGGGTTATTTTTTAAGAGCTATAGGAAAGTTTTGACAAAAAAAAAAAAACACATAAAATTCAGAAAATGCATGAAATCTTTATTTGAATCGCTATTACGGTCCATATAATTTAATGTTTGAAGATTATTTCATGCAAATGTTGACCGTGACTGCGCCTGAAATGGTCCATCCGCTTAGTCCAATTTTGGCATACTCTTTCCAACATTTCGGCCGGTATCTCAGGAATAAATGCTTCAATGTTGTCTTCCAATGCGTCATTTGAAGCAGGTATGTGTTTATAGACATGAGCTTTAACATAGCCCCACAAAAAATATTCTAAAGGCGTTAAAGCGCACGATATAGGCGGCCAATTGAACGGTCCCAAACGTGAAATAAAATGTTCACCGAACTCGCCTCTCAATAAGACCATTGTTAAGCGTATTGTGTGGCATGTGGCACCGTCTTGTTGAAACCACATGTCATACAAGTCAAGCTCTTGCATTTTGGGGAAAACAAAGTTGGATATCATCTCACGGTAGCGCTCACAATTCACAGTTACGTTACGATTCGCATCATCTTTGAAGAAGTACGGTCCAATAATGCCAACAGTCCATAAACCGAACCAAACTGTGACTTTTTCTGGATGCATTGGTAGCTCTTGCAATGCTTCTGGCTAATATTCCCTCCAAAATCGACAATTCTGCATATTAACGTATCCATTGAGCCAAAAATGAGCTTCGTCGCTGAACACAAGAAGCGCGCGATGAACTTTCTTAGCAGAGCACGCATTTTGATAATAAAATTCAATAATTTGCAAGCGTTGTTCGTTTGAAAGACGATTCATGGTTAAATTATAGACCAACCTGAAAATGTCTGACAGTGAAACAAAACACGAAACGTGCGTGAAACCAGTATTGCCAAAGAGATAATAGCAAAAATAATGTTTTACAAGTGCACAGTTTGGTGCGGTTTATGGGCTGGTGGCAACATTGGACCGTACTTCTTTAAAGATGATGCGAATTGTAATGTAACTGTGAATGGTGAGCGCTACCGTGAGATGATATCCAACATTTTGTTTGCCCAAAAGAGCTTGACTTGCATGACATGTGGTATCAACAAGACGGTGCCACATGCCACGCATTACGCTTAACAATGGACTAATTGAGAGGCAAGTTAGGTAAACATTTTATTTCACGTTCGGGACCGGTCAATTGGCCTCCTATATCGTGCGTTACTTTAGACTATTTTTTGTGGGCTATGTTAAAGCTCATATCTATGCACACATACCTGCTTCAAATGACGCATTGGAAGACAACATTGAAGCATTTATTCCTGAGATACCGGCCGAAATGTTGGAAAGAGTATGCCAAAATTGGACTAAGCGGATGGACCATTTGAGGCGCAGTCACGGTCAACATTTGCATGAAATAATCTTCAGACATTAGATTAAAATGATTTCATAAATGTTTCTGAATTTTATGTGTTATTTTTTAAAACTTTCCTATAGCTCTTAAAAAATCACACATTATAATCGAATTTCCTGCAGCAAGAAACAAGAAAACTTGGTTTAATTGAATTAATTTTTTTTTTTATGTTAAGCAAATCAATAAATAGTTTCTTACTTTTTAATTAAGTTTTTAAATTGCTACAAGTTTTTATGTAAAAAGTTCAGTCTTATTTTTGTATTTTGCAAAAAACAAGTTAGAGTGCTATATTCGGCTGTGACAAATCTTTGATCACCTCCACCGACAGTTCGAATATTTCAGGAGTGATATCTATATGATATCGATATAGTATTAATTTATCTTTATAAAAACAGACGTCAGGATTAAAATCGGTTGCAGCTTAGACCTTTATTAAATTATTGACCGACAATCTTGAGTAAAACATCATGATTTGTAGCAATAAATAAATCATATAAAACTGTGAAGTATTAAATTTTATTCCGATAGCATTATTAATGACGGTTTTAGGTATACTTAACTGTTTTCCGGGAGAAAGGTTTATATGGGGCCAAGGGTAAATTATGGACCAATCTTCACGAAACTTCACAGTGTCATTTCTAGTCCTATAAAACTGTGACACGCCAAAATTTGTTATGATAGCATTATTTTTTACGGATTTAGGCGTACTAAACTGTTTTTCGGGAGTAGGATTTATATGGGGCCAATTATGGACGGATCTTCATGAAATTTTACAGTGTCATTTCCGGTTGAATAAGACGAATTTTTGCAAAATTTTATATCATTTCGTGCATTGTTCCACTATTTATGTTAGTTTTTGTAACAAAACTATACATTTTTTAAGGTGGTGATTCCACATTTTGATTTATAGCTCTGATCCTACTGAACCGATTTTTCTGGATTACAATCCCAAACTGCTTAGGATAATTACAAGCAATTTGACACCAAGTTTGATCATTTGTTTTGAGTTTTTCGAAAGTGACCGTGCGTGTTTTCAACAGACGTACAAGGGGCAGAGAGACGGACATGGCTTAATCGACTAAGAATTACTCAAGGAGCCAGAATATATATACTTAATGGAGTTTGAGATGAATAATACAAAATTTTCACACTGAATGACAAACTAAGTATACCCTCTTCAAAACTTATTGTGGTGGAGGGTATAAAAATGAAGATAATGTTTTCTCTATCTACCCCATTTAACGATTTTCTATAAATTCAATATCAGGCAACCCTTTTTATCGTTTTTGCAGAAAAAGAGTGTTGCTAGTTGCTCTTTAATGGCTTTTGGAGGGGCTTTTGTTGGAATAAATGTGTGAATGCATATGTAACTTTAGAGTGCGTATTTTTGAAAAATCGTTTGCCCTTTAGCATTCAAATTCATTAGTTCAGCTTAGCGGAACACATTAGAAAAAGTTACTATGTTTAGTTTAAGTATTTTTTTCTTTAACTAGATACACCAGGAAAAAAGTTTTGCCAACGGTTCTTAAATTAGAGGAACATATGCGTTTTCAGATTGGATTTGTTGCATTTATTAAATTTGCACTTAAATCTTTGTTATTTAAAAGTTAATTTTTAGTTAGGTTGTTTACAAAAGGCTGGTAATCAGCTTATCTAATTATTTTATTGCAATCTAAATGATCTAACCAAATTTTACTATATTTTACTACTGCCGAAAAAGGCGTTTAATGCAATACCTTTCTTATAAATGTTGGTATTGACATATACCATCGTAATAAACATAAGTGCGACTCACTATTACGATAGCTAACATGTCATGACCAAATATTGACCTAATAGGTCCAATATAAACCCCCATCCTGAAATCACAAAATTTTATTCTGGCGCGACCATGGTTTCCCATGGGTACCATTTAGAAGGCACTCTAAAAAATTTGTTTTTAAATATTGTGGTGTACGTTATCATATGGTCGGGCTTGTTATCATATGGTTACTTATTAGAAGTGGTATTGAATTAATAGATATTATGCAAAATATAAATCTAAATATCACATTTAATATTAAAGAGGGTACAAAATCAAAATTTTAAAATTTTTAGTAGGAGCAAAACCATTTTCAATTAAATATTAATGGCATATGAAAAATAATATTTATGCCAAACGTTGTATTACCAAAACATAGACAAAAAAGCATAATATTTTCACCAGGGTTTAAAAAACTTTTTGATTTTTTATTGGACGAAAATAAACTGTTGTTTTTACTTATGATTCATGAAATGAAAATAGTTGTAGTACAGGCAAAAGCAAAAAACGAAAAGTTGTACACAACAAAGAACATCTCCAGTCGACATGTTCGGAAGTGTTTGGTTGGACAGACTGAAACTTTTAATAAATCCCGAAGTAAACGAAGATGGGACGTTGTGTTTTTGCTTTCCATAAAAATATAATATGTGCGTTCGTTTACTTTTCCAGTAAAATCCAGTAAATGAGTAATATGAAAATTTTACAAATGTATTTCTACGCGAACGTATTTCAGTAAAATGCAGTACAAATTTGTACAAATTTTGGGGTAAACGAACACAGCTAATGCCACTTCTTTTCCCTTCTCTCCTAAAAACTCAAGACTTGACGAATCAAACTTGACATGTGTGAACCGGCACTTAATGAATCAGAATTAAAGCCAACAGTTTATTTTTGTCTAATGACAAATGAAGAAGTCGAAGCTACAGCACAATCTTATGACTTTTACTATCTGAACAGCTATAAGATATGAATATTGGTCCATGTTTGTCATTGTTACAACTCCAGAATCGCTCAACGAATTTACAAACCAATGCATGCGTTGTAGAAACTAACTTTCACTGATGGTTTTAAAAGAATACCCATCAAAAAGCTGGTACAACGGGGGAATGTAGGGGACAATTTCTGGCTTTCCTAAGCTATCTAACCGATTTTTATCGAATTAATAATAAAGATAGATACCATTTATATGAACGTAATCAATATGTATTTAAACAAAAAGGACCACGTGGTGAAGAAGGAGGCAATTTGAGTCTCTCCGTTGTGTCTGAGTGTTCAAACAGAATTGAGTATTCAACTTCAGGAAAAAATTCTAAAGCCCATTATTAAAAAGTCGGCAGTGATTTTTATTTGTTTCAAATTAAAAAGGATTTTATTTCACAACTGCTTTCTACGACAAATTTGTTTATCGAATTGTATGGAAAATGTGGTCTCGACGAAGTTCTGTTTGACAACTAAATTAATTAATACATAAATACTAACGGTCTAATTCATAAAAATTTCTTGTTTCAGCTTTAATGAATACAATAGTTATCAAACACTTTTTGTTTTATAAACCATTAATACAAAATCTAATTTATAAACGCTTAATAGGAGTGGATTAACAATTAAACGTTTATATTACTTTTGTGTTATTATGTTGGCAACATCATGATATTTTAATTGTAATTTTTGTAATAGTGATGCATACAACTAGGGATGAAACGATACGAGTAAATAAAAATATCATACAACGAACGAATTTTAAGTGAATTTCTGTTTTGTTTTCAATTTAAAATGAATTTCTGTTTTTTAAAACGTTATATTTGAATTAATTTTTTTGTTTTTTTGTTAATAAAATACATATACTATTGAAAAAGAAGCGAAATATGTAAATCATATTTCAATATCAAATTTTTACTGCTTTAACTCTGTATGTTCCAAAAGAGATTATACAGCTTTATGTTTAATGTATAATTTAACCAATTTTAACCAGATGTTTTGAAAATAAGACCTCCTAGGTTTTAACAAAACATTTTTAGCCACATATAACTGCCAAAATATTTTAAGTTCAAATGTTTTCATTTACCTGAACATTCTGTTTATATAATATTGGGCAAAATTTACGCCGGTTTTTTTTTTTTTTTTTTGATATGTATGTGCGTACTAATAACGTTTGGGAAATTTTTAAATGTCTTAAATTCTGTCATTAGGATTGCTTCCTCTATAAGAGATGAAGGCATTTTAATTTTTCTATTGCCCTAAGGCACGAGCCACTCTGGCTGAAATACTACACACTGTTGCTTGAGAGAACCCATGAAGATCGGCTGCATCATCTACGAATTGTTTTTTTAACTTCAATTTAATTTGTTATTATCGCTTTTTGGTAATTGCTAAAATTAGTTTTTAAATTTCTATATAATAATAGTGACACCCTTTTTTAACATTTAATACTTTTTTTGATGTCTCGAATATATTTAGAGATATCTAGCTCAAGCATTTCCTGATATCCTTAATTTTATAGTTCTCATTGTTTTGCTTCTTTTATCACTTTTTGTGCTATGAATCAAATTTTCGATGCAAAAGTTAAAATATTCAAAGCATGTAGGACAAAACATTTTTATACCGTGCGGCAAACCAGTAACCAACAGACGATATACTATGTGGTTTCTACTTTGTGTTTACTTTAACAAATACTATCTATACCTATTTGAAAGACATTTTAATATATAAGCGTAATGAATGGTAAAAAAGAGGTTTACATTATTTGAAATAAATCTTAATAGCTTTTTATATATTATGCAAAAACTTATAACGACTTTAAGTTTTAACAGAGAACATACATAAGTATCTCGCGACCCACGTTATTTTTTACAAAAAAAATCCATCAAGCTGCTTATATTTAAAATTAATTCAAATATTAGTTATCGTTTTTTTAGAAAAAAAAATTTTCTGCGTATTCAACTTTTTTATTAAAATAAATAAGAAGACAAAAATGTTTAATTGTTCATGCAATTATTAAAATTTTATTTTAACAAACATTGAAATATCAGTTTATTAAACGCTTAAAGTATGGTAAAGGCTACAATAAATATTTCAAATGTATGAAACGTTTATTAAACGTTTAATAGGCTATTAAACATTTATAAATACTCTTTTTTCGACTTTTGCTTATTAATGACTTATAAAGCTGCAATGAAGTGTTTATGCATAGGACTGTAAAAATGAAAAAATTAATATTGAAATTTGGGAAATTATGAAGCTCCTTTAGTAAGTCACTGTATTTTTATATCAGTGGTATTAATTCATATAACCCAGTCAAAGAAGTTCTTCGGGAAGTTATTTATTCTCTTCGTGAATGGGTTCACAGAAAAAATTAAAAACTAACTTCAATTAAGACGGCATTTACATCTATGCAATTAACGCCGAGTTTTTTTTCTATTTTCTTTTAACGTAGTTGCTACGAAACTTTTTTCACATTTACATTTACATTTTATTCAAGCATTTTTTCAACTTTTTCAACCCCGTTTTCTTCCCTAGACCTCTTGCTAACAAACAAAAAGTTGCATGTGAAAGTTGCGGCAAGTTGCGGCGTTAATTGCATAATGTAAATGCCGTCTAACTTAAATTTGTACTATTAAATAAATTCGCCTGCAACAAATTGATCATATCAATTAACATATTTGTAAGTTTGAGCTTTTCTTGCTGTTCAGTTTCAATCAATATGTGGAATAGAAATGTGACCACCAGCGAAAAAGACTATAAAAAACGTAAACACAAATCAAAATATTGCCATATTTGCAAATAAACACACAAGCCTTATAATTTTTATTTTCAATTAAGGCAAATTAATTGAAATAATTAATACAATTGTTTGAAACAGCATTATTGGATTAATTGAACAAATTTTGGTGAACATTTTTTCTGTGATGCTCAAAAAAAATAAAATCCTACTAAGCAGCTTCTTAAAATGTACCAAAACTACCTGTTTCGCTAATCTTTACGTCAGTATTGTACTGTTTTAACTGATATTGCATTTATAATTTCTGGAAAGCCCTATCAAAAACTCAAGTAGTTGCAAAAAATTAACCACGCAAAAAATGTTTCATTAAAAAATCCATACACTTTGTTTTTATCGTGCTTATATATAAGCCATTATAATGGCAACTATAATTACAACAACAAGCATGTGTGTGAAACAAAAAATTCCTTCAGTAGCAAAGTGAATACACTAGAAGCTGATGCCAAGTCAACGGTTGTTTTTTTCTTGTGGTTGGATTGCCGAAGTTTGTGTACAAACTACAGCTTTTTATGTTAACAAAACTTTTTGTTTACTAGCAATATATTTGACAATCGGACCACAAAAGCCGTTTTGTTGTAGAGTCGACCTCGCCTTGTAGTGAGTTCCCTTGCTTGCTAGCTTTCAACAGAGTGGAAATGTAGCAGATGGTTTTATGTTTTAATGGTTTTTTGATACGCTGAGAAGTGTTGATAACAAATCAATGCATGTTTTTATATTATATACATACAAATGTATTTCTTTAGAGCATTTGAAAAAAAAAATATTTAATCAAAAGGAATAGCTTATCTCATCAACAATAAATTTCAGTGTTTTTATCAAGAATAAAAATTGGGAATTAACGCATTAAGGCCCTGCGTTGCGTTTTCGCAACGTTCACTTAAACCTTCCCTTAGACATTTTGTTGTTCCGTGATTTTGTTATGTATAAAGCACAGTGAAATAACCTGTTTTTGGATTTGTATCATACATAAGTTTTTTTTTATAAAAATTTTTAATTTAAATTTTTAATTTTTCCTGTTTTTTGCGTACTTTTGAAAAAAGTTAAAAAAATAAAGTAATATATAATATACCTATCTGAAACTTCTGAAGCAGGTAGCTTACATACGAACATTATTATTTCTGCTGAAAAATCCAATCATCGTAGACATTTGAGACTTTTTTTATGATTGGATATATCCGTGATGCGAAAACGCAACACTGGGCCTATGCCATATACAAATTACATAAAATTATAAAATAAAATATATTTATACAATCACTTGCTATTTAAAACAACAAAATAAAAACTTGTATATATGTTAATTATATGTTGATGTTATTTATGTGTTTTGAAATTTTCGATAATTTTTTCACCTTTTTCAAACCAATGGCCAATTTTTAAAATGCAGGATATTTCGCGGTAGGTAAATTCTCTATGACAATTTTTTTTATGCCCAAAGTGTGTTATTTTCCTAGAGGGAAGCGAACTTACACCAAAGTAGTCCCGTGATAGGTCTTTGGTGATAGAGACCGGTTTTAGTTCTAACACTTTATATGAATAAGACCTATCTATCAGTTTAACATGGGGTTGTCATATTTCAAGAAAACAAGTCCCAAAAAAAGTGTCACACCTTCGGTAAGGACTGTAATTCATTCCTTTTTTAACCTTTTTATTCCTAATATACCAATTAGATTATAAGTTCTCCTTTCACTGGTCATGAATTCTATCTTTTTGAACTTGTTCTATTGTCACAAATCCCAGGACCATTCTGTTGAAACAATTGACACAAATTTCCCCCAGGGTTACATTAATAGGTACAGATTCGATTATAGATTAACGTGAGTATCGTCCTAAGACCTTACCTCAAGATGATCCAAACCAAACCATCTGGTGAGTTAATATTAAGCACTTACCAAATGCCCATGAGTGAGTTAGAATTCATTTGCACACACAGGTAGCAACTTTGAATGTGTAAACCCGTCGAAGAATACACATTCGTTCCTTGTTTGAGAACTGGAGCTATCTAACCTTCGCTGCTTATTGAATTCCGCAGCATCTGTCGAATAGCAACAGCACCCAGGAATCCCTCACAGCCCGAACTCTCCCCGAAGGTGAAAAATCAGACTTAAACGTGAGCGAGTTCCTACCCGCGACTTAAACCACAGCCACTACGTGTACTCTGAATAGCGTCCCTCCAAAGGGCATCGACTCCCATAAGGCAATCATCCTGAAAGACAGGAAGCATTCCTTACAGAAGCCCACTAAACAGAGACCTCAACCACCGTCAGCCCAGCTTTTTCGCCAGGGGCAGCTGACTCCCGTAGTGCCTACTGTTTAAGTCCTTAGGTCAGACCTCGAGTGAATTTGGTCTATCCAGACCAAACGAACTCTAGCTTTCGATAGTTTCAATGACGCCATCAAGCAGCATACGCTCTGTTAGGTCGTATGAGACTCACTAGGAGTGCCAGTACACCTGGGTCAAGGATAAATCCAAGACCAATCACAAGTCAATTGTCACCTTACGGATCCAGGGATAACCCCAACCTGTTCAATGTTGACTCATCCGACACCCCATCTAACTGAACATGCTAGACGGGTAAGCAAAATTGAGCAACTTCATCAATTTTTCAAATGATCACTATACCAGGGTTGAAATACACCAAGGTATTTTTACTAAACTTCCTTGGAAGAGTAGTGTGATAATTTGAGTCATATACGTCTCTGCTTGCCTACGCATGCAGTACATACCCCATCGTCTCTTCAAAAGCCGAAGACCATTGTTCTAGGACAATAATCACTATACAATGAAGTGAATTCCTCAAAGTATCTTTCTGCCCTTCTTTTTCGAAGGGCAGTTTGATTACACAGACCTGTATAACCCTGTCCACTTAGCCAACTGGAAATATCCAGAAGTTACCGGGAGCCACCACGCGGAGGTGGGACATAGGCACTCGATGACAATTTGATGGCTTACCAGGCACATCAAATTGACATCTTCGGCTCCCATTAATAGGTACAGTAAGAGAAAATCGAACAAGTAATGTGAAATTATCCTCTTGCAGGATATTAAAGAAAAACCAGTAAGAGTGCTATATTCGGCTATGCCAAATATTTGATACCATCCACTGACTGCTAGGATATTTCAGGAGTGGTCATTATATTGCACATGTGGTAAATTATGAACCGATATTTACGCAAGTTGACAGTGTGATTTCTAGTCATATAAAACTGTGACAGAACAAGATTATTACAATAGAATTATTTGTTATGGTTTTAGGCGTACTAAAGTGTTTTTCGAGAGTGGGCTTTATATGGGGACTATGGTAAGTTATGAACCGATCAATTACAAATGTGAGAAATGTGACGTAGCGGTGCATCCAAAGTGCTTTGGCGCATATCATAATTGAATTAAAAATGAATTTTATATGAATATATTTTTTAATTTTTTTTTTTTTCTAAAGACGTGAATAAAAAATTTAATTAAAAATGTTTGCAAATGCGCTTAATTTTTATATCGTTAAGGCCCAACGTTCCGTTTTCGCAACGGGGGTTATCTGGGCTCCCACGTATCCGATTTGTCCAAAATTTGTTTTCTTACATATCTTTCTTACATCATTTTAACTCAATGGGATCATGGCTCAGGTCTTAATGGGTTAAGCACGAATAAAAAAATCTTTTAAACTAAAATTTTGTATTCCCAAAAATTACTTTGATACCAAACAGGCAAGTGCATGGCTTAAAAAACTAAAACTGGCAACATGTTTTTTATTTAAAGCAGGTTGTTTTTATTTTGTTTTTTCTTAACCTACTTACAACTACAATTAATGTTGGAAGAATTCCAACCAATTGTAGTGGGGAATGTAAGAAAAGATAAACTCCTTGTTTATTGTTGATGCTTTTGTTTAAACTTTGATACTGTTACAAGTAGAACTGTTGCATATAATTCTTAAATGCTTAACAGTTTTATTTGGTTTAATATCTTTAGATTTTCTAAAAGCTTTGGATGAAGTTTCCTGACGTGTTTTTATCAAGAATACAAATTGGGAATTAAGCACGAATAAATAAATCTTTTAAAATATTTAATCATATTTAATATTTTTTGAACCATAAAGCTTTGTTCATAATCAGAGCAACAATTTCGTTTTTTCTCCTGCATTTTATACAAAAATGTAACTTAAATTTTTTTGAAAAGTTGAGTCAACTAGAATCTCAGCCACAAGTTGTATGAACTTGCTTCTGACGTTTCAAATAATTTTATTTAGTTTTGAACAAGGCGAATTTACACCAGGTAAATGATCTTGCTACGTAAGCGACAGCTGATAACTACTAACCGTGTGTCAAAATTGTCTAACGTTCCGGTGGTTCTGGGGAATCTTAACGAAATTCTATAATATAAATTATGAAATTTAAAATTTTTTAAATTATTAAATTTCAAAACACACAACTTAAAATTAAAAACAAAATGAAAAATTTTTTTAAATTGTTTACTACAGTGTTGTATTATTTTTGACACAACATTAAAATATTTTAATACGATTTACGTATGACGTGCTTAATTCCCAGTTTTTCATATTTGATAAACACACTGAAATTTATTGTTGAGGGAAAGCCAGCTTCTATGCGCATTGCGCCGGTTGCTTAGACCAGCTCATCAGGAAACCTTTTCCAAAGATTTTAGAAAAGCCAAAAATATTAAACAAATAAAACCCAAAAGCGAATAAGATTTATAAACACTCTAAGTCTTTCTCGTAACAATATCAAAGCTTAAACAAAACACCAACAATAAACAGTGAGTTTATCTTTTCTTACATCCCCCTACAATTGGTTGGGTTCTTTCCGACTCGAATTGTAGTTGTAAGTGGGTTAAAAGAAAAAACAAAATTAAAAAACAAACCGCTTCACTCCATTGTCTTCGTAAGAAAACAACGAAAAAAACCAATTTGCCAATTCAGTTTTCTGCACGGGCACATGCAATTATACACGTCATACGGAAATCGTATTAATAATAAACTTTGTATTCCCGAAAATAACTTTGATAAAACCTTTTACAGTGTTGTAAACGTTTTTTAGTGTTGTATGAATTCGTGTTGGTTTTGAATTAAAATTTTTACAAAATGTTCCAACAAATAATAATAAATATATAATATTGTTTTGGGCAAAGTTTGCAAACGGTTTCTTTATTTAAAATGTGTGTGGTCGCGAAAAAAATTGTTGCTCTATTATGAACACCAGTGAAAATGGTGCTGCCTGATGTGAACAAAGCTTAAATATTAACCAATTTAATAAATTCTATAACAATTAAGGCAATTCTAGTAAGAAACCTCAAATACAAAAACTCATCACTTTTTCCATTTGGGTAAGATCGTTTCAGAAAAATTAAATTCCAAAAGTAATAGAGTTTTTAAAAAATGATAGCATAAGAGGCAACAATAAAGTAGCATTTGAGGTTGCATTGAAAGTAGCAATAAAGTTTCATATAAAGAAATCTTAAAAACTAAAAAAAAATTATTTTCATTGCAACACGATTATTAGGAAACGCGATTTTTTGCGAAAATTAAAAGCAGCGTTACCAATTATCAAGTTTCGCTTTTTTGCAATGCTTTCTTGTTTAATATTTTTAACATTTTTAAACAAATTGAAATTAAAATAAAAAAAAAATTCAAAAAAAAAAAATTTAAAAAAAATTTAAAGTGTTGACATTTGTTTGATGATAGATGTGGACAATGAAAACGACTTTCATGCATTTTCTACATCTTTGAAAGTAAATGTTATAGATAATAATCAGTGTAAAATGCCCATGAGAATGTTGCAGAAAATTTTGACAGATTAACAACAAATGAAAAATTATTATATGATTTGCTTCTTAAATAACATTTTTATTTATAGTTCACCAGGCGCGGATTCAGGGGGGGGGGGGAAATAAGGAAATTTCCCCCCCGTAAATTATAAAAATATGTTTTGTTAATTTCGATAATACAAGAATTCCCAAAAATAATATTTTTTTTTAATGTACAAAATTTTTGGAAATACCAGCAAGGTTTTTTTTATTTTTTTATGGAATCTCTTATGAAATTTTCAATAAGTATCCATATCTTAATCCTAATAGTTATTTATTAGATATTTCCAAAGAAACATCTAGTTTACCGTATTCAATTTCTTATTATTCTACATTCAATCCCAGCAGGTGCCATCTATATCCAAAGAGTAAACGTTTGACTTGATAATGCGTGCGGTTGAATTATTAAAAAGCCTTAGTATTTGCAATATTTATGTATATATTTATCTGTTATATGAATCAAAATTCTATTCGATTATTTTTGACGAAAGCAGTGATTTGTCGGGAAAAAGCCAGATTTCCTATTCTTAAAGATATTTCAAAATACAACAAAAAGATTTTAGGGAAGAATTAATTGGCTTTGTTGTAAACGCATTTGAAGAGACTTCAAAAGATATTGATGTGTCAATTGATGCGAAGGCACTATCATTAATAGTTCTTAAAGCTTTGACAAATTTTTTTCCTGACCTAAAAAATTGTGTAGGTGATGGAACAGATGACATCCTCTGATGTCAGCAGAAAATGGAGCTGTTCAAAATTTCTAGAAAAGCGACAAATGCGAAACAAACGTCTTGCTATTCCCATAAATCGAACAACTCAATTTCTTAAAGCAATAAAGTGCCATTAATACAAAAAGTTGTATCATTTGTTAAAGAAACGACAACATTTTTTAAATATAATCATCCCAAGCGAAAAAAAGTTTTAGCAAAGTATTTGGGAGCCAAACTCTCTTCATTATGCGTCTTTGCAACAAGTGTACAACATATAGTAGAACCTTTGGAAAAAATATATTAACGAACTCACTTAGTACTTTTAAATTTAATTGCGGAATATGCATATTAAGTGTGATACCTATTGTATCATTTTCAAAAGCAAGTTCAAGGATCCAGCCTTATCAAAATTTTAATCATGTTCCTTGAAAAAAAAAAAGAAATAAAGCCGAAGAACAATTTGAAGCGATTTTTGAAAAAGTTAAAGTTATTTGCGTTCAAATCGAGGTTGCTATTGAAAAGACAAGATTTGAACGAAATAATCACATCCAAAATGTTGAAGATTACTACCGAGTTGTAGTACTAAGATCTAAACTTGAGTCTGATCTATCAGATAACGTTGTAGATGCTTTAGTAAACGTTGAGAAGATAGTTACCCAAATCTAAGAAAAATATTTAAAATTTTTGTTTCAATGCTCGTCAGTAAAGCTACGAGCGGAAGGTCATTTCCTACCCTTCGTCGAATAAAAACATGGCTCGGATCAACAATGACAGAAGATTTACTGTACTGTCTAAATTTGCCTCACAAGGAAAGCATAAATTGCTTATTTAGAAAGATTAATGTATATTGAACTGATCTTATATTTTATTTAACCCTTTTGTTGAGTTTTTTTAATTAGGGTAATAACTTTTTTTGGACAAAATTTCTTCATCCCACCACGCGATGGGCAATTTAGTATTGATAATGAAAATAATTTTATTAGGCCATTTGGCCAAAAAAGTTTCCGCACCAAATGCAATTTCTAAAGCTCCTCAAAAAAAATTTTTTTTTTTTTTAATTTCCATACACATTATTATATATGGTACATTTATTGTTTATATATGCTATATATTTTAGCCCCCATATTCATAAATGATTATAAAATTTAATAAACGTTTATTAAGGAAAATTTGGTTTTCAAGACTTTATTAAATTTAAAATATTTTCATGAATACAGGAATAAATACATAAAATAAGCAACTGTATAACAAAAATGTAAAGCTATTTTTTTGGGTTTAATGAAACAATTTTAAGTTTAAAGTGCGAGTTGATTTACATAATGAAAAATTTCTTGTGCAACTTTAATAGCTTGTTCCACGCATATATTTTTACGCTGCTAAAACTTATCACTGTTTCATATATTCGCCAAACAACTCATCTATCACAACATCCATCATTTGCCATTAAAATTTAGTTTATTAAAAAAAACCGCGAAATAGAGTCGCGATTTTTTTTGCGCCCTTCTTCCGTACAAATGGTAAGATCTTGTTATATTCATGAAATTATTAGAAAATACTTAAAATTTTGTAATTAAATGTTAATTTTGTATAGTAAGGAGAAAACTTGAAATTCAAAACTTTATCGCGTTTGGTGCGGAAACTTCGCAAAAAAGTTATAGATAATTTCTTAATATTTTTCAACGGTCTATACGGCTATGCGATGAAGAATTTGATATTCGCAAAAAGTACTTACCGTAATACACATATTGTTTTTAATAAAGTTTTAAAAACAAATTTTTTACTTTTTTGTATCATACAAAATATCCCACCCCCCCCCCTCCCCCCCTTAGGCTCAAGCTGGATCCGCGCCTGTAGTTCACAAAGCATTTGTAGTTTAAAAAAAAAAAAAAATATGAATACAAAAACTTTGAACAATTTTGGTGCTTGTTAACGTATGATTATTATTTAGTTTAAATTAGAGTTTATTTGCTAAGTATACGCCCAAGGTTCTTAATGACATTGACATTTTTATTTCAAAAAGAGTTCTATGGACTTTTTCTATGTACAAAATGTTCTGTTTGCTTACCTTAAAAAAAAATCTCCGTTCGCCCCCTTATTCAAAGTATTTATGCAAGGCGGTTTTGAAAAAAAAACCAAAATATAATTTTTCTTCCCAACGTAGGGGCCTTTTTAAATTTTTCATTATATTCAAAGTTTACGGTTCTAGTATTTATCTAATGTCGGAAAATTAACCTGGGGCTTACACTTGCAAGTGCAAGTTCGAAAAACTCAATACACTCACACATTTTTACTAACACCATCACATTTTTCGTACTTGCAACCTAACTTGCAAGAGAATTTGCTTGCAAGTAAATTTTTGACACTTGCAGCAAGTAAAAAGAAAAATGAAGAAACAGTGTTGCCATGGATGACTTTTATATCAATTTACTAGTTCTTAGTAAAATAAAAGTTATGTTTATAGCGGATTTTCTGTGTATTTATAAAAAATAACACGTAAAAAAGAGAACAACTATACAACAACCCATCACAATGGTAATTTTACCATAAATTTCAAGCATTTTGAAAAAAAAAAAAAAAAATTGTTAATCAAAATATTTTCTTAGTAATATTATGAAATCGCCACTACGGCAATACTGGAGGCAGATATTTTATAAAATAAACATAATTTTTTTCATCAAGATCAGCTATGGGCAAATTCAAAATGAAAATTCAAAAAGAGCGAGCGATGTGTATAAAACCAACAAATGCAAACGTAAACAAACCAATACAATGCCACACATGCAAAGCTTTCAATGTAGTGGTGCCCATGGCTGATCAAGATGGACCGAAAATTAAATAAAGAAGGAATTATTAATTTTATTTTGTTATAACTTGTTAATATTTTTAACATGGTAATGTTGTTAAACCGAAAAACAAAGTTTTTTTTATAGGATGTTTTCGCTTCGAGAATATTTGAAAAATGAACTTACAACTGACTGTGTAAACACTCAAGCTACTTGCAAGACTTTCGGCTTTTTATTCGACTTTTTCGTTGATAATACGTATATACTACTTGCAAGTAATTACTTGCATCTGTAAAGGCAGGGTAAAACTGATAGCGGATTTAGTTTCTAGATCATGTATGGATGGAAAAAAGGACTAAAGAAAGAAAAAAAGAAATGATGCACGACTTGAATTATTTTTTAATTTGCGAAAAAAATATGCCGCCAAAAAGTCGTGGATCATTTCTTTTTTTCTTTCTTTAGTCCTATTTTCATCCATGATCTAGAAACTAAATCCGCTATCATATTAGAGTTACTACAAAATTGCATTTATATATATTCCAGGGCACCGTGTAAAATGCATCTAATTGGCAAAAATCTAAATTATTTACATACAAAGATGATGTACTTTGCAAAAGAAAAAATTTGATACCCATATGGCCCTATTTAAAATGAAGGGTTACCACCCCATTGCATTTTTATCAAAACGCGAACTAGCACGAATTTCAAAAAAAGCTGAGACACGTGTTTGATTAAATCGACTAAAGATTAAAATATGTTAATTTGACACTTTTTTTACAAACAACCCCGAACAAAAAATTCAAAAACCGTTTTATTTTACAGAAAATCCTTAAATAAAGGACATTGATGGTCCTTAGACAAAATGTATATACGGTTGGACGCGCCTTAAAAAACCTTTCTTACGATACCCAATATGTTTATGTTGGTAAGGAAACAGATTCTTAAATTAATAAAACATGCAAAAATATACCCTTTTTCAAACTTGTCCAGCTCACGAGAGGTCAAAGCTGGAGCCGAAATATTTAAAATGTCATCTTAAAAAAGTCCAAGGTTAATTTTTAGGAGGCTACATCGAGCATGAATTTTGCTTCCATACAACTTGAGTCGCTCTAATGTACATACTAGGGAGGTCGAACGGTTATTATTCGATTGGTTTTAACCGGTTATTTTAGTTTTGCCCAAGCCGGTTTTTAAGATGTCCACTTTTCGAATATCGAAAATTTTTTAATGTGTAATTTATATACGCTTTCCTTACTATTGTTATAAATGAACCCGTAATTTAAGTGTTTTTCTAATTGAATATTGGGCAAACTTACTGCCTGTTCATTTATTTTCGAATGAACACTTCGATCGCGAAATTTACATTTAAAACAAAAACAAATAAAAAAATATTGTTTTTGATTTCAAAAAGATTTTGTTATTCGTGCTTAATTCCCAGTTTTTATTTTATTATTTTAGAAAAACTAAAGCTATTAAACCAAATAAAACTGGTTAACTTATAAGACTTATAGCAACAGCTCTACTTGTAATAATATCTAAGTTTAAACAAAACACATCAACAATAAACAGTGGGTTTATCTCATCTTACATTCCCCACTACAATTAGTTGAAATTCTCTCAACATTAATTGTAGTTGTAAGTAGGTTAAGAAAAACAAAATAAAAACAACAACAACTTACAAAAGATGTTGTCAATTAAATGTTTTTTAGGCCGTGCACTTGCCTGTTTATTACCAAAAAGTAATTTCAATTCTCGGGAATACAAAATTTTAATTTCAAAAAGATTTTATTATTTTATCTTATCCCATCAACAATAAATTTCAAGTGTTTTTATGAAGAATAAAAACTGGGAATTAAGCACGAATAACAAAATCTTTTTGAAATTAAAATTTTGTATTCCCGAGAATTGAAATTACTTTTTGATAATATTGTTTTTGTTTTACATGTAACCTAAGCGAATGAAGTGTTCGTTCGAAAATAGATGAAGAGGCAGTTAATCTTTTAACTTAGAATGGAAAAAAATAACAAAATTCAATCAACATTATGATCAATGTAAATACAAATCGCTTATATAATCGTGTGTACTTGTAACAAAAACCAAAAACATTTAAAAATTATGTTCAGCGTAAAAAGTAATTAACATCTATGACAGCTTCTATATCATGGCAATATGTTGTGCTGGTAGGTATGTAGCTTAACATAGCCTCATAACGTAGGTTTGATCTGGCAGGTCTAGGATTATCCATGGATCCGAAATAGAAAACACTCACTTAAATTTGTCTCCAAATGGTCGGGATTGACTGACAATGCTGGTTTTATTTTTTTTTATCGATAAGTTTATCATAATGCTTTTTTTCACAACTATGAGATGGTTTTTTAGAACGGTCTTATTTTTTCATAATTTTTATATACAGACCAAGGCGAATTCATAAAGGTGATATTTTCGAGTCATCTGTTTATTGTTTATTTCCTTGTGTGTATACTAAATGTCAAGCGTTATTTACATTTTGTGAAAAAATTTGTTAAAATTTAAAATCTAAATCAAGAAAAAAAAAATAAATTTAAATTTAATAAAACAAAAAAAAAGTGAACAAAAATATTAACAAGAGGATTCTAAAAGGCGTAAGGAATACGTGGAGCCACAATAAATTTGCAATGCAGGAAAAAGATTTATCTTTTAAAGCAATTTTGTATAAGTATTTAATAAACAAACAAATTCCTTTTATATTTTCAACCAATAATTTTGACATTCACTCTAATTTTTTCCAAAAACAAAATACATAGTATTTTTTAAAAGAAAGGGATAGCTAGCATAATGCTATCTCATGATGCGGTCACCTTTAAGGCTAGATTACACTATTATACTTTGTATTAATTCATGTCAAAATCTCAAGTAATATGACAAGGTGTGATCGTGTGAATGCAATGTGTCACGAAATTGACAAGTATTAAGAAAAAAGTTTGACATCCCATACGACTTCATCGTTTTTTGAAAAATTTCTAAACAATAATACTTTTCATTGGATCAGGGTTGCATTTTATTTCATGTGTGAGTGTTTATACTTTGTGTGATGGTCTGAACACAAACTGTCATGTTACGTTAGATTTTTTGACAGTCGCAACAAAACTCATTAGATTTCTATCTCACAAAGTATTATGGAATACGTAAGACTTGTGAGATAGTGTAATCTAGGCTTTATGAATTCGCCTTGATACAGACAGAAGTTTGTATCCATATTTTTAAAAAAAAACTTTATTTTCAAATGACAAACAGACTGAAGCTTAACCAAACATTATAAATAATATTTAAAATTATAGCTACTTTAATTAAATACAACATATTTTGCTCTGTTTTTTTTTAGATAACGACATATTTTAATGAAACATCATGGATAAATCCCTCAGAAACAGATACGATAGTGGGTGAGGATCCCGAAGTGGAGTCACTTTTATCATTAGTTGTTGTTGGTAAAGTAAATGTCGTTGAATGTCTCTATCTTTTCCAAAACAGAAACACTAATCATGCAAACAAACCACTCAAAAAAACTCATATTACACAGAGAAAAACCAAAGGTTCACTTACATACTCACATATTTTCATATACGAAAAAAATTCCTTTTAAACATTAAAAAGTATCCCATTCTCCAGCATGTTCTATATGAACTGTATTGCATGGTATATTTGCAAGAAAAACATGATTTTCTTTTTTATTAATATGACTCTTGGAAGTGTTGATCCAAATGGAAAATTCTGTATACGTGTCTTTGTTGAAAATATTTTTGCATTAAACATCAATCATGTCATAAGTTCATTTAGTCACCCCCACCCATATCACCTTTACATTCAATCTGCCACACCTTCACTCACACACTCCCACACATTGACTCTGCCACAATATTCATTTATTTCTATATGTCTGTCTGTCTGCCTGTTTGCCTAAAAATTTAACTGTCTGTTTTGTCGCTAGAACTCATAAATATTCCCACTTTATATATTTATATATATATATTTTTTATTTTTTTGAAATTATTAATCAAAATTCTTTTTTTTTCCTTTTTTTATTTATCTTACCCGTTTTCTTGATAGATAATTTTTGTTTGCTTCTTTATTTTGCAGGCATTTTTCTATCAGTTCTAATATTTTTGTCAATTGCCGGAAATATACTCGTCTGCCTTGCCATTTATACAGAACGCAGTTTGCGCCGTATTGGGAATTTATTTCTGGCATCATTAGCAATTGCGGATTTATTTGTGGCTTCGCTGGTGATGACATTTGCTGGAGTTAATGATTTGTTGGGTAAGTTTTCAGTTTGATGAGTTTTTTCTGAAGCTTTTTTCATTTAGGTCCTATTTTTTTTTTTTTTTTTTGCTAAAGTGAGTTGAAGCTTATCAAATATTTTGGTTGATTTCCTTTACTTCGAATAAAATTTGAAGGAAGACGTGCTTGTTTAGAAATGTATCTACATACATACATTTTCTTATCAAACGTTATTGACATTTTTCTCCTGCTGCTGTTTTCGTGCTTGTATACTTGATACGTTTTAAATGTTTGTATTAGTTTATTTCTAAATAGTTTTTTACTGGAGCATCTCCGTTAACGGAATGTACTAAATATGGAGAACTTTTAACGTACGTTGTTTGTTTTTTTATTTGTTTTAATTTAATTTTTTTGTGTTGTTGTGTCAGCAAAAAAAGTAAACAAAAACTAAATAAATACCATTGTCTCGTATCCGTCGTTAAAGTTTTCATTCAGTGTGCCCCTAATTAAAAATTTTTTAGGGTGTTGGTTCCACATTCTGATTGATAGCTCTGATCCTACTGAACCGATTTTGCTGGATTTCAATACCAAACTGTTACGATAACTACAAGCGATTTGACCCTAAGTTTGTTCATTCTTTTGCGTTTTTTGAAAGTGAGCGAGTCTTCAACCGACGGACAGACAGACGAACATGGCTAAATCAACTTTGAATTACACAAGGAGCCAGAATATATATAAACTTTATGGGGTCTGAGATGAATAATAAAAAAGTTTCACACGAAATGACAAATTTAGTATATCTCATTTACCATTAGGGGAGGGTATATAAATAAAACAGGTCTATAAAAGGTTTATTAAACAAATTTTTATAGAAAACCCAGTTTTATTTTTTATAAATAAGGCCTTTAATATATATGTCGGTCCTGTATTTAAACTCAAACAAAACGATGGCATACCAAATAGCATTATGTGTTACGAATCAAGGCATACTAAAGTGTTTTCTGAGAGCGGTCTATTTAACGGGCTTATGGTAAATTAAGGAACGATTGTAGGATTTCCAGTTATAACAGACGAATTTTTGCAAGTTTTAAAGATAATCTGTGCCTTCCACCCTCAGTTTCTGTTAGTTTTTTTAACAGCAATATCAATTTTTAAGCGTAGTGGTTCCACATTAGTGTCTATAACTCTTTTCTTAACGAGCCGATTGTACTGCGAAGTTCCCTGAAGGAACATAGGGCCCCAAAAAACTTAGGCTACGGCTTCCGTACTGTAATCTGGCGTTTTCGCTGCCAGCGAAACCTTCAGGCAGGCGACTGTTTAAAGTGTTTCGAAGGCAGAAGAATAACTGCGTTCCTTCTGCCTTGTTTAAAATTTAATAGATCTAGATTAATTTTTATGAATAAGGGGATAAATAATTAATTTTAAAATTATATTTCGTTTAAAATTAACGGTATAACCTTCCTTATCGAGCACTTTCCTTAAGCGGGCACCCCCCTTTAGCCTTCTAAAGACAGGCGTTGAGTTTTCTTTTGAGGACATTGTACAGTGGTATCTCGGTTTAACGAATTATATATTGTCAGGCCCTTTCGTTATATCGGAAAATTCGTTGAATCCCGAAGTTTTTTTTAATACATTTTTATTAATAAAACAACAATATTTTAATAAAACAAAGTAAAGTCGTTTATTTCCATACATAACACAAACAAAAAATAAATACTTCATATCATTTTCAATTAAATGAGTACATATGTAGATATAAACGGCTGCACTAACTCTTTGTTAGAAGAGAGTTTCTCCCCACTTTGCTTCCTTAAACGAATTCCATAGCGTTTTTTGAATCTACAGAACCAGCCATGGCTGGCTAACATTTTTCAACATACATCATTTTGTGTAGATCTAGAGGGCTTTTGCTTTTAATATAGGACCAATAATAGGAATATTCCGAATTTTGTCTTTTCCATTTCGCTCAAAAGTTTCCGTTTTGATTTTATAATTTTGCATAATGATGACTTAAGCAGCTGATATTTATTAGATAAAGGACTTAGTCGCAGGCCCTTTTCATAGTCGTTAAAAATTTTTAATTTTTCTTATAGAAATTAACGTTTTCTTTTGGGCATTTTGATGTCAACTTTACAAAAACTTCACAAAATTGAAGTAAAATTTTATACAGAAAACAAACATTTGTTTTGTAAGCAAAAGTAAAAAATTACTTTGTAACGTACAAATTTTTATTTTGGAGAGCAAGTATTTTCTTTGCTTTCTGTGTAAGAAAATAAAATACTTCTCTTAACTCGTTGTTTTCAGTTAAATCGCTTTAACAATATGGTTAAAATGTATACAAAAACAAAAGAGAATGGATGCAAATATGTTTGCATTCAATCTATTTTGCTTTTACAAATTTTTTTGTAAAAATTCGTTAAATAAAGAACAAAAATTTGCTGTTTGTTCGTAATATAAGGTACTCAATGGAAAAAATATGACCGTACGTTAAATCGCAAATTCGTTAAACTGAGTATACGTTAAACCGGGATACCACGTATTTACATAAAAAAAAAAATAAAATTGTGCAGTAACACAAAATAAAAACTCGATGCAAAAAAATGTTTTTTATTGCTGTGAAAGTGGTGATGTATCATAATATGATTACTTTTAAGGTAATCATGATTAACATGATAATAATATGATTATTTCTTAACTAATTATGATTAATATTTTAAGAATATGATTAAGGGAAAAATTTTATGATGTAATATTAAGAATATATTTTGTCATAATATGTTTCAATAATAATCGTAATATGATTGCTACAATCATGAATCTTTTCATAATATTTTGCTCTTAGAATATGTTTACCACAACCATTATTTTTCTTTGCCTGCATGCTGTTGTCCGGTCATAAGAGATTCCACTATATATTTTGTTTCGAAGAATACTAAATACTTCGTCTATCTTAACAATATAAATAAGCACTTTTTGTGCCTATTACAACAACGATTTTTAAAGTTAATGAATGACAATTGTTATTCGAAAATTTTTATTCCTAAAATTATATTCAATCAACATACACACATAAGTCATACACAAATGACAGGTAAACTGGAACTGGCAAACTTGGCTGGATATATTCCCAGTAAACATTTTGTGCTGACAATTGTCTGAATTTGATTTAGACAAGTTGGCGATCTTGCAACTGACAAGTCGAGAAGAATATTTAAGAAAGCTCCTAAAGAAATTCCAAAGAAATTGTCTATATGTAAGACTGTTGTTGGACAAAAATCTAACAAAATATCCATAAATAGTCAGACTTTTTAATACATTTTACGAAAAGTTGTCTGATAGAATTTTAGAGAAAAAGTCGATATATCTTGTAAAAGCCTAAACAAGCTTTCTGAAACTTGCCAGACTTTACTGATTATAATCTGAAAAAATATTGTTTCAAATTTTTATTGGTGATCATCTCTTTTATTATTGTGATGGTTGCGGCTTAAATTTCCACCAGAAACCCTGGCCTTTTCACTATAACGAGCTGTAGGCGCGTGAACTTTAATACAACGGCAATATGGATTTCTATATACACCCTGCAAATAATAGGACCAGTCCAAACACGCGCGTAAAGAGTAGCCCACAAGGGACTAGTCCAAATGTAACCCAAACGTATGGAAAAAACATGGTCTATTTAATATTACGATGTCCTACGAAAGGATCATATAACCCAGCTTTGGACTACAAGGGAGTAGTTTTAAAACTAATACTTGGAATACACAAGGGGATTAGTTTTGAAGTCGTTTAAAAACGAAAGCACGTCGTTAAAAAACGAAGACATGTCATCTCACTACCAACACTATTTAACAATGACATGGGCCATGCTTGCATTACATCGGACCAGTCCATGGAGAAGTACATTTTATCAAAATGGATGAGGTTGTCTAATATTATTTGCAGGGCATTATACAATTTTTACAATACTGTGTTTTTTTTAACAAATTACTCTTCTAAGCCTTAAGTAAAACTGAAAATAAAAAAAATGTTTAGTCGTGATTCACTCATTTCAAGTTTAACCCTTTTTTAACCCTCGCCTACGTTCATACTACGTTCAAGTTTTTATCATAGGGTTCTTTTGAAAAGAAAAAAAAGGCAACTTGACTAGTACGGTTAATTCTGTATCCGTTCGATTTTCTTTTCACCCTCTCTCTCCAAAAAGCAAAGACTGATGACTGTCAACCATGCACATTGTGCAATTAACATGATGTTGCGCAGGTTTTATATAAACAAATAATGTCAACATTTTTTTAAAAAACGTTCACACTTATCAAACAATTTTATTAAAAAACTGCAAAATATGTTTTGAAATGGCTGAAAGAATCGTTAGAAAAAGAAAAACAATTTTTTTTCAGATTATGCGCAGATTTGTCTATTTAGTTTAAAAATATGCCTGGAATTTTGTGTAAGAAGATATAGCCATGTCTTTCTGAACGGCCAAACGCGTTTGCTAAAAACATGCGCTTTTTTGAGGCGACTTTTAAAAGAAATGTCAAATGACATCTTGTTCTCTTAAGAAATAAGGAACTGAAATCTAGCACAATCGAGGCAAACCTTCCCAAGAATCTATAATATCCTGTTTAGTATTAACGTTTTTGATTTTTTTTAAGAAATATATTTGTTACAATAATTAAGCATTATGAGTTCAAATCACGATGTCCGTCTATCCATCCGTGCGCCGGTTAAAATTGTTTTTTGAAGACACTCGATATTTATATACAATCCGAAACTGTTTGCTATTCAAATTCAGCCTGATCGGTATTCAAAAAGCTGAGGTAAGACCAAAAAAACCACGATCGCCCCTAATATTAACCATAAATCCCTCGTTGTTGTTTTATGTATGTCTGGAGAACGTTAAGATCCAAAGTTTCCAAATTAAGTAAGAACATCTTGGTTGTCAATACAAAACATCCGATAAAATGTGGGCGGGATTAGACAATTGGGCGTAGCACAAAATTGATTTATGTCTTAAGAACCGTATTTATATAACACAATGACGATTGCTATGCCCTCTTACTGTTTTTCTTGCAATTTTATAACAAATTAGCTGAAAATCTTGGTCCTTAATCTGTGTCAATTACCTGTTAAATTTAGGATAGAAATAATAATTGGCTTTTAAAATGTACTTTTAAAAAATGTATGACCAAGTTTAAGACTTTGACATAAGACATGTTGACAAAAATTGTTTACTGGGTGGTTATTTTGATTATATTAAAGAATTAAAAGACTAAAAGAAAGACAGACAGAAAAAGTTATTTATAAATTCAATTGAGAAACAGAACGGCACAGAAAATATACAAAAAATATACATATAAATAAATTGTTAAGGTAAATAACTAAAGTTTTCTTTTTTTCAAATATAATAGACATCCGTGTTGGTAGGTAAAACCTTTTCGTTTTTCAATTTTTCTTTGCTTAAGATAATTTAATATTGAAAATAATTTTCTTTATATGTAGATGTATAAAAAGAAAATTATAAAAAACCTGTTGATGGAATAAAATATCGAACTCTTACTTATCACCAAGAGCACTTATCATACACTTACACTTAAGCATGTAGTCCTGTTATTTAAAATACCCTGCAAATAATAGGACCAGTCCAAACACGCGTGTAAAGAGTAGTCCACAAGGGACCAGGAATAGTCCAAAAGTAATCCAAACGTATGGAAAAAACCTGGTCTATTTAACATTACGATGTCCTAGGAGAGGACCATATAACCCACCTTTGGACCACTAAGGAGTAGTTTTAAAACTACTCCATGGTATACTCAAGAGGATTAGTTTTGAAGTAGTTTAAAAACGAAAGCATGTCGTTAAAAAACGAAAAATTTTTAACAATGACATGGTCCATGCTTGCATTACATCGGGCCAGTCCATGGAGTAGTCCATTTTTTCAAAATGGATGAGGTGGTCCATTTTATTTGCAGGGTACACACATTGCCGCACTTGGGTTTGTATACCATTCTGCTTGTCTGCATATGTATATGTCTTGTATGTATACCCGCTATAGAACTAAATGGAAATAAGGTTTATTGACAATAACCAAAAGAAATCGAATAACGAATAAGCAGATAAAGAACAAGAAAATGGAAAAGAAATCTCAACTTGTGCTTTCTAAAACACTCATGCCGCAAAATAACATTTACACAAAATAAATTGTACCATGTCTTCGCTACATGTATTGGAAAGGCTAATAGAATTATAGGTGTGTGTGTGTGTTTGTATACATGGGTACTCGTAACTTGTGATTATGTGCAAATGTCCGTGTATACAATTTCCTGTGACAACACTAAATAATAGTATATTCTTCTTTTTACAAGTGCGTTCGTTGTACGTGCATGTGATTGAATACATGATTTACTTACTGCTAATAATTGAGGACTACAACTAAAAATAATCTTAGAATACCCATTGTCAAAATCTCTTAGATGGTCTTTAAACTTCAGCGCTGGGAAAAATATTAAAGTTTACATTTCTTAAAAAAAACCTGCTTTGTAAATTAAAAATTTTTTAAGTTAAGATTGCTTTTTATAGATTAATGAGTAGAGTTTTTTCCCGAGATGTTTTGGTATTTGATTTTTATTGAACTTCCTAATGCTAAGAGTTCAGTCTTATCTGAACCACAACTATCTTGTAAATTACTTTTTTTATTATTTCTTTAAAAAAATATTTTCTGAAGATTTTAAATTAACATTTTTCTGAATAGCAACAGTACACAACAAACCAAACATTTAAAAATTTTCTCTTCGCAAATATTGTGTAATATATAACCACCAAGTGTTTTCTAAATAACAACTCCCCACAAACCAGTACAATAAACATTGAGTTTATCTCTGCTTACATTCTTTCCTTAGTGTTCGATTCGGTAGATTTGTGGAAAACACAAGCGCTTATCATGTTTGCGTAGTAAATCATTAATTAAATAACGTTTTTTTGTTTGTGATCTTTAAACACAAAAATAATTCTTTACCTTTGTGACTCAACAAAAACTTCGTTGTATTCGGTTCAGCACGTACGTAGAACCCTTTATGTTGGTAAAGAAATCCAAGATTTGTTTTCAAAAAGAAAAAGAAGCAAAAAGGCCAGCAAAAAAGTTTTGCACAAACAAAATATGAATACATACACTCACAAGCTGTTCGTGCTGTGGTCGTTGCTAAATTTTGTACTCAATATAAAAATATAACACTACAGAACATTAAAATATAATGTATGTCTTCGGAACCACTACAATTGTTCAGTTTTAATACGAAGAACAGAACAGTATATAATGTTCGTTACACTCTTGAAAATAGTAAGAAACGGTATTAAGGGTTGTGTTCTTATACACAAACACTTAAAAATAGTTATCGTTTCTGGTTCTGTGAGCCGAACGCTAAGTAGTGTTCTGCTAATTTTCGAACATTGGTTTAAATGGTTGAATAACTTTTTTATTTGTATGATTATTATTATTTTTTGTTTTTAAATACAGTATATTGTTGGCGAGCTTATCCTGTAAATGATGTTTATATTCTGCTTCGCATATAGTGCTCTTTTTTAAGCTAAGGCCCCACTATCGGCACAATGTACCAATTTTTGGCGTATTTCATGTGCCGATAGTGTGAACGGTTGAAATGTTTTAATATGCGACAATCTGTGCCGAAATTGTGCTGACTGTGGACAATCAAAATTAACCTAGATGCGCCGATAATGTGAACACTATTTTGCACATTGTGGAGCAATCAAATTCTTTAATATGTACCGATTTTTATCGGCCACTTGTGTGCCGATCACAGTCGCCAATCAGCGCCGATACAAGGGATGGCAAAACGAAATTTTTAAATTGATCAAACTGGCTACTAAATTTTACTCTTTTGAGCTTATTTGCACCAAAATTACATTTGTTTTATCTATTATTTATGTATTGAAACGTTAAATAGTACATTTGTACTACTAAATGAAAGAAAACAATTCGCTTTAACCAAAACATTGCAGTTGTATCGATGTTGCCATCCCTGGTTTGTAAACATCTGTTTACAAAACAACAATTACAAAATAAAAAGAACAAGTGCAGTAAGTTTGAATGAAATTTAATATATTTTTTATTGTGCATATATTAACATATTATTTAAAATTGTTAGGAAACATAATTTAATATTCGGACGGATAATTTTGCGAATTTCTAAAGTAAAATTATGTCTGCCAACAAGCAAATAAACAAAAACATTTGATTTAATTTGCCCAAATAGCACGATAGTGTGACCGCATTGTACCGATTATTGTCGCAATTGAGTTTTGGCCGATATGAACCGAAAAAAATTGTCACAATGTGCGACGATAATGGGACCACCTAAGAAAAAATTGTGCAATGTTTTTAAATGTGTGCCGATATAGCACGATAAAAATCGTCACATATTGTGCTATTTGAGCCGATAGTGGGATCTTAGCTTTACATATTTTCCATAACTTTTCGCAAAACTTTGGGAGTAGTTATTTTTGTTCCATTGTATAGCTATACAGGGACCCATGTGACTTAAATAGGAATATTTAGGAATAAAATAAAAGGAAAAAAATAAAACGCAGAGAGGTGATAATTATTTTAGAATTGGAGTAAATTTCCCAAAATCACCTTTAAATTTAAAAATTGATCTCTGCAAAACTCAAATAATAGACTTACAGCCTGAAAATTACATTAAAAACAAAAACAAACTTCGAAGAAGGTTCGAATTCGTTAAACAGGCAGTTAATAACTTTTTCCTTATTGCCACCAGTGTTGCCAAAACTTGGTGATCAAAAATGGCTAAATTTACGGAAACAAATTAAAATTCAATAACAAAACAGAAATAATTCATTTATGGTTGTTTACGATAAAATTGTGAGTTAAGATCAATTTGTTAAATGAGAATAAACGTAAATTAATATTAAAATAAATTAATATTAAAAAATTAAATCATCGAAAAATTCGATGTCGTTATTGTTCATCTCATATCAATCACTCTTTAGTTTCAAATAATCATTAGTTTTAAATAATTTAAATTTAATTTAATTTAATTTAATTTAAATAATTAAAGGTAAATCATAATCACGAGAACATTTACCCAACCTTTTGAGTCCAGATCTATAACAAAAAACAAGTAAGAAAGTATAGTCGGTTGAACCCGACTTTATGATACTCTACACCACATTAGAACCTTTGTACCAAATTTTATCAAATAATCTTTAAATTGGGACCTGTACTTTGAGCACAAGGTTTACATGGACAGCCAGACAGCCGCACAAACATCGCTAATTCTACTCAGAAAGTGATTCTGAGTTAATCGGTATACGTAAAGGTGGGCTAAGGACCAATATTTTAAGGTGTTACAGACATCAGCACAAACGCATAGTACCCTCTCCACTATTGCGGTGGTGGTATAAATATTTTATTGTTATGGTATTGATAAAATCGAATTAACGGTTGCTTAATGTAACCTTTTTTCTCAAATTACTTTAAACGATGTTTACTTGGCTAAAAACCCTCTCTACTTCAGCATTAGACCATGGAAGTGAGAGCAAGTTTATAGTCAATTCTAAAATTTCTAAAACAGTTTTGTTACTGCCTGCATCCCTTTATTAAAATACTTGCAACCAGAAACATACAGCGATGTTTGTTTTGATCCATTTTATAAATTTAATAGCGGAATACTGTACCTTTATTTTGAAAGATGTTTCAGCGTCATAGTTTATAGCGATTTTCAACATTTGTAAAAGTTGTGATTTAAATTAAAGGCGTTTTATTTGTTCAACATGTTTATTTTACTTTTATAAATTAAAATAAAATAAAAATTATTCTTTTAAAAGAAAAACGGCAAAAAAATTTTATAGCTAAACAAGTTGAAAAATGGCTAAACTCATTTTTTAATGGCTAAATCTAGCCACTAAATAGCTTAATTGGCAACACTGATTGCCACTAGTGCTGGGAAATTATCGATAGACTATCGATATTATCGATAGTCTTAAAATATCGATAGGAAAAATATCAATATCGATATTATTATTATCTAAAATACAGATATGAAGACAAGTTACAGCAGCTATACACACACAGTTTTTTGCCGCAAATTTTTACATGATATTATTAATTCGCGCTGAAATACAGCTTAGCAGTGCTTCTTACTGCTAATTAAAGGACTTTAAATCGAAAATTTTGCATGTTTATATAGGGACTGAAATGGCAAATATTTTTGTAATGTTGTAAAAAAATGCAAATCCAAATGCAATTGCAAGTATAAGACAAAAAAATGAACGACCATTAGAGGATAAGTCCGCTAGATTGATTACCTTTTTGGGTTTAGAATTTAGAAAATTTTTTAAATTTGCAATGGCATATCTTATAGTCCCTGTTACTTTGGTTCCTTCAGAAAGGTACTTATCAATTTTTAAAAAACTGCCATCTAAAATAACGTGCGTATATACATAAGTCTTATACATTCAATAAAGTGATAAAAACAACGAACTGTAGCCTTATAAAAAAAGAATTAAAGTTTCCTGCACAAGTACAAACATTCAGTCGATAGTAATATCGATATATCGATAGTGAAATCTGAACTATCGATAAATATCGATAGTTGAAAATATGGATAGTATCCCAGCACTAATTGCCACATACATAACTATATGTATGTACTTAACTTAAATTAAAAAAGGGCGTATTTTACATACGTAATGACTTTGAAAAGGTCCCATATTTCTTATAGTTCTAAAACTATACATAAGCATTTTAATTTTTTTTTGTCTCAAACATAAAAAATCTTATTAATTAGATACGCCTTTTCTAAATTAAAGCAGCGATATACGTATATTGTTTTCGCTTAAAATTTCCATAATAAAACTCATTTCATAAAATAAAATTACCAACAACAGCAGTTTTCAAACAGTTGTTTTTCATAAATAATTCAAGAAAATTGTTAAAACGGAAGTCGTACCGCACTAATGTATTTTCTCTGCAGGTAAAACTGCTTCATAGGTTCAATGTAAAATATGCAGCTCACACCCCGAAAAAGAAAAAGCTTTTAAAGAAATTTAAAGCGATAAGAATAACAGGAATTTAAGTTGCCCCACCAAAAAATCTATGCGACAGAGTTAGAATACGAAAAACAGGAAGACATTTATTTCTACATTTAAAAGACTTCCTGTGTGCGTTTCATAAAATTTACAAAAGAAATTGTATATGTATATTTGACAAGAAGCTAAAATTTGAACAACTTTTTTTTTTTGATTGTTGCCACACAAAATTGCCAAAGTTTTCCAACTCCTATAAAGTTGGATGATTGATTTCAATAATAAATGTCAATCATACTCTTCTATTCATTTCGAGTTTTTGTAACTTTTTCTTTGCCAAACATAATAAAAATAATCCGCATTGAATTTCTTAATTTAATTTATGAATATTGTAAATGTTGCTACATTTTAAATGTACAAAAGAAATACGTATTTAGCAATTCATATTTGTGTTCACTGTTTCATTTGTAATAAAAGTTTTTAAACTTTGCAAACAAAGTATACAAAAAAAGTTTAAAGTGGCATTTATTTGAAAAATTTTGTTTGCAAATTAAGCACTATTTGAATTATTATAATTTTAAATTACAGCTACCCAGTAAAAACCTATTTTTTTGCCAAATAACGAATATTGCACCGCACAGTGGTCCCAATGCCAAATTTAGAGCGAAAAAACTCATAACTCTTTTTTATAAGTACATATAAGGATAAAAACTTTTCCGAACAATTGACTTGGTGTGGCACGATCTTACACCAAAAATTGGCGGATTCGATTGCGTTGGTGTGGCGCTTTCCATATAAAATTAACTGACATAAAACGTACAGATTCATTTCATAATACAAGGGAACAAGGTTTTTTGTGATTAAGAACTAAATGTTGTTTTTAAGATTATTTGGGACGCTAAATCAAAATCTGCACTTAGTTTTTTTCTATCAGCTCGACTTTTTGAGATGTACCGTTATGGCCAAAATTAAGGCACTTCCGCTACATATATAGGATTAACTTGAAAATAGGCCACCATATTCAATTTAAAAAAAAATTCAAAATTCGTCGACGATGTTATCTTAAGGCCGTGCTTACATTGGTTTTAAATTTGACCAGTAGTTTTAGAGATATCGTTGAAGTTTAAAAAAAAAAAAAATTAAAAATTTAACTAAATTTTGTTTTTCAAAATTCATAAAAACTTTTATTTCAGCGTCCCAAATAATCTTAAAAATAACATTAAATTCTTAGTCAACACAAAAAAAGTTCAATTTCGATCCGCTGTGAAATCTTATAGGATGGATAAATGTCAGCATTTAGTTTTTTGGCGCCTGCATGCATAGAAAAATACGACCTTTTTGAGTATTTACCATCAATGTAAATCGCCAGCGCTTTTTCAAGTATGTGCCCTTTCTGGAGAAACATCTATGGTTCTAACAACGTCTGCGGCAACTCTTTTGGCTGCTTTATGAAGCCTACTTTCAGCAGCAAATGTTAACTCTTCTTGGGAACAAGTGTTCACAAGAGACTTAATTTTCAACTGCATTGATCTTTCCCTCCTTCTCAAAACAATTTGGATGGTCGTTCGGGTCTTGATAGTCCTTCCTCCGAGTCTTCTTCCCAAAAACTTGACGAGGCTTAACTGGGAACGAGAAAAGATTCATCCAACCAATGATAAAGATTGACTCGAAAACATTGGTCCCTATTATGAGTTACATTCGATAAACGATTTTCGCTGGCTATCTAACATCGACAATCGAATCTTTATTTGGTATTATGACTTGGCAGCACTGTCGAAAGTTTCGTTGTGCATCGAATTTTTTAACGAAAACAAATTTGCTTTCGACTGTGCAAATAAATGTAAAAAACTTGTTGAAAATTTAACTATTTGTAAATTTTTTGGTGTTCGTATACCAAATGCAATATTCTTAATCTGTTTTGTTCATTTTATGCAAGTCCAACGTCGTTAACAGCAATTGGAAGCGCTCATATTCCTTATGGAACAAAATTCTTTTTTCACCAAATGATTTGCAGCAAAGTTCAGCATGTAAAAAAATGGGATGAAACCCCACTGAAGCTAAATTATTTGAAAACAACCATAATTCGCCGTAATCACGTTTAACTTTAATTTTATTTTTTAAATTTGTAAACAAAAATTTTTTATTTTAAGTGACAGCTGATCGAAAATGTACTACTGTGAATTAACAAAATCACAACAGTAAATTTTTATCGAATGCGCGCCATAATACCAAATGAAAATTCGTTCGATCAGCTAATTCGACTGCTGTCGAAAATCGAATTTAGTTCATAATAGGCACCATTATTTGTTCTGTGTGCAATGGACACTGCGCATGCATCCATTTGTTCGATAGTTTGCTAAGAAAATTTTGAGCTAATTACTTTACTTAAAATTGTTATTGATAATCTTTCATTCTTGACGTGGCTGGGGCTCGAACCCCGGCCGGCAGGTTACCATGACATGTTTCGATTGCAACCACTCATTCTCCTCAGATGGATTTGCCGTCTTACACTCGCAGCCATCGACGACTGCTGACGTCAATCCTTAAACCAAATTGTATTCTAACATTTGGTAGATCGAAATTTGCTTTCCTGAATGATTATCCATTTTAATTGATTTTACATGTTTTTTGGATTAAAAACCATAAATAGTTCAACAAAATAACCACAATACTAATTACTAATTACTTTACTTCATGCTTATGGTCATCAGTTCCATCATCTCCATCATCTTATACACCACTTTTCATGAAAGCGTAATGTATGACAACGATATTTTTATTTCTTCTGGTCTTTTTCAGAGTACCAAACATTGAACGAATCCTTTTTAGTGATAGACATTGCAACCTAAAGATACGATAGAAAGTGTTTAGGCAAAAATAGGCAGCTAATTGCTTAAACATTTTACAATGCACATGTTATAGATGATAACAACACAAAAATATCAGCGACAGCTGGTGAAAGTCACATTTAAAAGTCTATCACAATTTACAATACATAATAAATTCCACAATTAATGAATACATTTTTATTTGCATACATGTTTTTCTAAACGGAATGCCAAATCAGCGGTACATTTTAAATTTAAAAAATATATGTATGTATTGTATAAATAAAACCAACAAATATTACAGAAAACGTTTTCACTTTATTTTATTAGCTCTCGAAACCACATACAATTATCAACTTATCTGTTATTTAAAATTAAACTTAGCAATTACTGATGTTTAAATCAATGGAGCAGTGATAATATTGCAAATATTCACACAAAAATATATACTGTTGAGCAAGGTGGGGTCCTGTCATTTAAAAATCAACAACATTTTTACTCTGGCACCATTCGTGGAAGAAAATACAAATTTTTGCAAATAAATCTGCTACTTCTAAACGGTTGAATTGATAGACATGTTTCTGAACATAAAGATAGTAGAGGATTGTGGGCAGGCATAATGTTCAAACGATACCTTTCTGAAGTTGCACTGTGGGGCAAGCCCCTCTCAAAGGTCTATAAATGATATGACATCATGGGCTACTTATTGCCCACAGTTTACAAGGTATACCCGATTAAAACTTTTAATTTCATAACTTTATTTTTCATATCGTTGTTTTTTAACTTGTTCTTAAGTTTAGCAATCAATTTGTTTATAACACTCCGAGATGTCTGTTTAAAGTCTAAAAACAAGCAATTTTCAAATAAAAAATTTGTTGTTGGTGTTGTGTTTAAGCTTTGATATTATTACGGGTATAACTTTTGAGTGTTTATAATTCCAATCGCTTAACAGTTTTATTCCAATCGATTAACAGTTTTATCATAGTAAGAATTGGGTATTAAGCACAATAGAACTAAGTCTTATTTAAAAAAAAAAAATATAGTTTTTAAAATCGGGCTAAAATTAAGAATTCTGAAATGTTTTTAATTTTTGTAATTTCCGAGTTGCCCTACTTTGGAAACCTATGGCGGCCCTCCTGATATGCCTAAAAACCCAAAACTTAAAACTTTAATTCGCGCATCAGTTCTTAGTTGCCAACGGAAATTTTTTTTCAATCGCACTAACCGTTTACAAACTGCAGAATCATTTCCACTTTATATTTTCTTTTCCTTAGAATTTCCAAATATGTATGAGAAAATTTTGCCCTCATTATTTTAGGCTTAATGTTTTCCGATTTAAGTGAAACCTTCAGAGTGTTTTTAAAGTTATCTGGACTATAATATTTAATATTCTGAATAGGTTGTAGCTTGAATTAAAGTCAGAAAATTGGACTCATGCGTTAAAATATGACTAAAATGCGTTTTTCCCGAAAATCGCAGGTACAGAAAAACTATGGGAGGTATTGAAATAATATTTTTTATTTTTATTCCCTATTATATTCTCAATGAATCCCAATGTAATGATCAAAACGTTCAGGGGGCTTATTCCGGCAGTCGTGATCGAATAATTTTTCGATTCGAAAGCAATTTTATTTCTTATTCTTTCAGTCGATACTGAACGAATCTAATGACCAATTTTCAGGATTGATATTAAAACATATTTATGTTTAAAATCTTTTTCAATACAAAATTCTCTTCTTCACTAAACACTTAAATTCACCGAAGTGGTACATCTAAATTTAACTTAAGTTTCCATTGGAAAAACTTAGCAAGGTGGCCTCAATATGTCAACAATACAACAACAACAGGCAAAGCAATAACATTCAGCTGTTTTTTGAGACCACCTTGCAAATAAATTAACTTTTTTATGATATTTTTTTGTATATAGTAATGCTACCATACTTTAATCTTAATTAAATTAAAATACTTTTCAAATAAAACTCAAAAAATCATTCTGTATTTAAACACGATTTAAGTTTATATGAAAACAAAGTTAATATAAGTTTAAATACTATATAAATTGGGCATAAATTGTTATTTCAATGTTGTGAAAACTCAAATAAATGCTATACAACAGTTAAAGAATAAGAAATAAAATTGACTTCGAATCGAAAAAGCATTCGATCAAGACGGCCAAAATTTGCCCCCCTGAACTTAGTTTAGCAAAATTTTATAATGTGGCTTTGAAACTGCCGTTAAAAAAATTATATTTTTTGCGAATAGGTTAACGGTATCCTTCGGAGACAAAAACTCATATACGAGTAAATACGGGCATATTACAGGTAAAAATTCAAAATTTCACAAAATATGTTAATTTTGTACCTAACTTCCTTGCTCAAGTGGCCTCAGACACGTTAACCCATTAAGGCCCTGCGTTGCGTTTTCGCAACGTTCACTTAAACCTCCCCTCAGGCATTTTGTTGTTACGTGATATTTTTATAAAGCACAGAGAAATAAAATTTAACTTAATATCTAATCGACCTGTTTTTGGATTTGTATCATACATAAGTTTTTTTTATAAAAATTTTTAATTTAAATTTTTAATTTTTCCGGTTTTTTGGGTACTTTTGGAAAAAGTTAAAAAAAATTAAGTAATATAAAATATACCTTTCTGAAATTTCTGAAGGAGATAGCTAATATACGAACATTATTATTTCTACTCAAAAATCCAATCATCGTAGACATTTGAGACTTTTTTTATGATTGGATACATCCGTGATGCGAAAACGCAACACTGGGCCTAAACCATATACAAATTACATAAAATTATCAAATAAAATATATTATACAATCACTTGCTATTTAAATAAAACATGTATACATGTAAATTATAAGTTGCTGTTATTACGCAGTAGGTAAATTCTCTATGTCAAGTGTGCTATTTTCCTTAAGGGAAGCGAACTTCCACGAAAGTAGTCCCGTGATAGGCCTTTGGGGGAAGAGACCGGTTCTAGTTCTAACAGTTTATATGAATAATATCTATTACTTTTACATGGGTTTGTCTTTGGTTAATTGACACCATTTGACCAGTCACACATCTATTCTCAATGAACGTGTTAAGTGTTAGTTAGAACAATGTAAGATTATTTCGATACAATGTAGTATGTACCGTAATTCATTACTTTTTTTTCCTTCTTGTTCTTTATGCACCAGTTAGATGATTAGTTCTCCTTTCACTGGTCATGAGTTCTATCTTTTTGAACTTGTTCTATTTTCACAAATCCAGGAACCATTGACACAAATTTCCAGCAGGGTTACTTCAATATTTGATACCATCCACTGACAGCTAGGATATTTCAGGATTGGGCATTATATTGAACCTGTGGTAAATTATGAACCGATCTTTACGAAAGTTGACAGTGTGATTTCTAGTCATTTAAAACTGTGACAGAACAAAATTTATAACAATAGAATTATTTTTTATGGTTTTAGGCGTACCAAAGTGTTTTTCGAGAGTGGGCTTTATATGGGTCCTATGTTTAATTATGGACCGATCAATTTACAAATGTGAAAAAAGTGACGTAGCAGTGCACCCAAAGTGCCTTGGAGCATATCATAATTAAATTAAAAATTTAATGTAAATGAATATCTTTTTTAATTTTTTTTCCTAAAGACGTGAATAAAATATTTTAATTTAAAATTTTTGCAAATGCGCTTAATTTGTATATCGTTAAGGCCCAACGTTGCGTTTTCGCAACGGGAGTTATCTGGGCTCCCACGTATCCGATTTGCCCAAAATTTGTTTTCTTTCATATTTAGGTATAAACAATTAAATTGTAAAAGTTTCATCATTATAGCTCAATGGGATAATGGTTCGGGCCTTAATGGGTTAATGTGGCCTGTGGAAATTTTAATAGTTTTAAAATTTGTTAACCAAATTTTGTTTTTTATATCTCATTCGCCCTTATGTGTGCGGCAAAAAAAAACCTTTCAATAGGCGGTAAGGTACCCGGGTACCTATATGGAAGATACATAGAAAACAAAATTATTCGCACATAATGTCTAGTTAAAACGCTGTAAAATAATAATGAACTTGGCAGCAGATATTTCATTACTTACTTAGATGGTACTTTAACCTGTTGTTGGTCCGGCCTGCTTTAAAAATGTTCTCTATGCGCTTCGATCTTTTGTACATTGTCTCCAGTTCGATGCAGGAGGGATTATTAGGTCTACCCCGTTTTCGTTTTCCTTCAAAAATATTTTCAAATGTCTTTCATTTTGGAGTATCTGCGATTATTCTTCCGATGTGTCCCAGACAGACATGTTTACAGTGATGTAAATCTTATACAGTTAACGATTTCTTCGTCTTCATCAAATCATATGGTCCCATACGAATTAATTTTTCTCTCAAAAATGCCCAACACGCCTTTATCGATTTTTGCAAGTTCCCATGTTTCGGCACGGGTATCACAAGCGCTTTTGGTTTTCATGGATATGGATTAACTTTTGAAATGCTGGCTTAGTCCATAATAACACCTGTTTGCAAGCACATAGCAATAGCTTATCCCATCAACAATAAATTTCAGTGTTTTCATCAAGAATAAAAATTGAGAATAAAGCACGACAAACAAAATCTTGTTAATGAAAAATTTTGTATTTCCAAAAACTATTTTGATAATATACTGGCAAATGCACTGCTTAAAAAACTAAACTGGCAACATGCTTTATTTTTTGCGAAAACAATAAAGCAAGTTGTTTTTATTACAACTTACAACTACAATTAATGTTGCGAGAATACCAACCAATTGTAGTGGGGAATGTAAGAAAAAATAAACTCACTGTTTATTGTTTTTGTTTAAGCTTTGATGTTGTTATAATTCTTATTCGGTTGACAGTTTTATTTGTAAAATATCTTTAGTTTTTCCAAAATCTTTGGATGAAGTTTTATGATAATCTGGCCTAAAGAAACCAGCGAAATGCTCATAGGAATAGTTTATCCCATCAACAATAAATGTCTGTGTTTTTATCAAAAATAAAAATTGGGAATTAAGCACGAAAAACAAAATCTTGTTAATTAAAGATTTTGTATTGCCAAAAATTACTTTGATAGCATATTAGGTTACTTTAAACAATTTTTCTCACTGTTAATCATTTATGATTCGCACAATAATATAATGGATGCCTCTGAATATATTAAGGGGTGTTCGAAAACAAACATTTAATATTGTTCTTTATTGTTTGGTTCTGTAGATTTATGAAAAACACAAACGCTTATAGTGTTTGTGTAGTAAATCATTAACAAAAAAAAGTTTCTCTGCTTTGGGATCTTCGAGCACAAAAATAATACTGTACTTATCGAACTAAACAAAAAGATGAAAACATTTAATTGCGTTTTGTTTCTTTTTTTTCAAACCAAAACTTCGTTGTGTTCGGTTTAAAACATGTACACAACCCGATAAAAAATGTTCTTGTTTTGCGAAGCATAAATAGTTAATATTAAAAAGTAAGCGCACATTCATGAGCTTTACAATTTGACATACAAAGATGCAGTAAGGTAAGTAAACGAAATGTAAACAAATCTAAAAAAAAATATATATATTTTAAGAGCCACGACATTCCCTTACTACGATGCACGTTTGCAAGGGAGCTTATAAAAGAATAAGGGCAACAATAAAACATTCAGTGTGTAAGGATGATCGTTAAATTCACCAATTTTAATATGCGCTGAAGTAAGAGCTTGTTTCAAAGTGGGACCTCGCTATATAAAACTCATGTCTTCCGGAATCGATTTGGTAAGCGAAACTTTTACGTTTTTCCCTTAAGCTTTGTTGGAAGCTAAATTTTTGACTGGAAATACACACACAAGCCTTTCGTACTGTGATCGTTGCTTAAATTTTTTGTTTGCTCATTCCTTTATCAGTGTAAAAAAGAAACACTATAGAACATTAGAATATAATGTTTGTCTACAGAACCACTACAATTGTTCTGTTTTATAACAAAGAACAGAACAAACGATTTTAAGGGTTGTATTCTCATACAAAAACACTACAAAATATATATCGTGTCAGGGTGTGTGAGCCGTACGCTTAATGATGTTCTGTTTGTTTTCTAACACTGCACAGCAAAATATAAAAATAGATTTCAATTAAAAAGTTTGTGATATTAATTAAAAAATTAATAAAATTTGCACCAGTTAACAAATTAATAGTACCAATTAAACGTTAAATTTACTTGATTAAACGTTTAATACACTTGATAAATTTGATTTAATTTTTAATAAGAACTGGCTTTACTTTTGATTAATGCTTTAATTAGTAAAAAATTTTGAAAAATTTTTTCTTTGTGGGTATATGTAATAATAACAACAAGTCCGTGTAAAAACGCTTATTTGTTATTTGTTATTCAATTTAAAAACGTCTTTTTTCTAAGTGCCGGTTCACACATGTCAAGTTTGACTCGTCAAGTCTTGAGTTTTTAGGAGAGAGGGGAGAAGAAATGGCATTCTCTTTTCCCTTCTCTCCTAAAAGATCACGACTTGAAGAGTCAAACTTGACTTGTGTGAACCAGCACTAAGCAAAAGCCATAAAATTCTAAAAATAACTCTTACTTCTGAGGAATAAATAAAAAGAGATAACGTTAATTTTCTGAGCAAAAAATAAAACTCAAAAATAATTTTCACTTCACTTAAGCAAAATAGCATTAAATAAAATAATCGGTACATTGAGTTTTTTAATTTAACTTAAAAAATAGAAAGAAATGCGTCTAAAGGTAGTCCATGTTACAAGAATTATTTTGGGGTATTCCTTATGAACGTAGCACTTCTCTCTTAGCTTGATTTGTTCGTTTAAATTTTAAAAACAATTGTTATTTTCAGCGTCTGGTTTTCATTGCGTGTTCTTACCAATGGCTTAATTTATTAACTTCGGTTTACAAGGCTTAAAGATTTACAAGCTTCGCAATAACTGGAGCAAAAATATCAAGAATGTGGAGGAAGCCCGTATCTGTCTTCTATCAGTATATACATCAATGAAATATCTGAAATGTCCTGGAGACTCAAAATCGCATTGCCCAATGTATTTTTATAAACTGGCAGCTAAGCAACTGACAACATCATTCTTTGACAAAGTGAGCTATAAAAAAATAACAGAAAGGGATAAATCGCGTGATTAAGCTGTTGAAAGAAGCTTTATAAATAAATGTCTACCCGGGAATCGGATATTCTCTGTAAGACGCTCGATTGCATCCAGGTTAATAAGAAGGAACCAGTTTAACATCTTTTTGCATCTACCCAGCTTTTTAAAGATGGACTAGGACCATGGCGGTCTTAAGAATACTTCACTGAGAAAACCAAGAGTCTTTTAAAACGTCATATCAATTTCCTCTTTTTTCTTCTGCGTTCCTTTATAAATTGATTCTTGGTTTTTTTTAGGTCATTTCTATAATTTTTCCAATTAAAAATATGTACATCATACATTTATACAAACTTCTTTTGAAAAGTTTATTTTTGAAATATGCCTGCATATAAATTTAAATGTCAACCTAAATGTGCATCCCGTTCACATTGATTTGTTCATCCATTCACCCAACCATGCACACATACATATTTTTTTTAATTTACAGTTTATTTGCATTGTCCATGTTCATGCAATGGTGAGTGTATGGATTTATTTGTTTGTGTGGTTACATATTAATATGCGTATGTAAATGTGATTTTATTAAACGTTCAACATGAGTAAACTAAGTAAAATAACCAGAAATACACAACACAACTTCAGATATTCAGCTGTCTATATAATGGAAACCATGAACTGACCAACCAACCAACCATTGGCAACCAACAATGGATGACTATTACCAGCTGTCGTTTTCCAACGATAGACATGACATGACAACTAATTTGTGGATGGAGTATTAAATACAAAAATAATAAAAACATATGTAAAAAAAAAACTAAAATACAAAAAAAGTCATATGAAGTAACTTATACATGGCTAAGTACGAACACACATGAATGTGGCTAGATGTTCAAGCCAACAGGAAATAACTTTGGTCTATTTGGGTCCGTACGCAAGTGTTTTTGTGTGTGTGTGTGTGTATACATTTGTATTTATGTTAACCATAAATACCAATATTTAATAGGAAAAATAACAACAATTTACCACAGACAAGTGCTACTTATTAGATATTTTATCATTTACACATGTACACACACACACACTTGAAATCCTTTTACTTTCGTTTGACTTCTACCCATAGAGGTGATGAAAATGAGTTGTTTTTGCAAACTACAGATTTTATGATGGGGGATTGTTGTATAATGAAATAAGTTCCCAAATTCTGTAAACAAGTAAAACCAAATTTAGATTACACTACGTGACAAATTTTTGACCAAATGAAGTTGACACCCAATCTTTGTGTAAAATTTTGCATTTCAGTCACATCATCTTTTTTAAAAACACAAAGCACGGTTATTTTGGAATATCTCAAAAACTGTTCTACTTTTGACAATTCTGACTTCACATTCGGATTCAGCATAAATTAGGTGTCAAATTCATTTGTTCACGACTTTGTTGAAATTTTGTCACGTAGTGTTATCGTTTAAACTTCATTTGTAATTTCCAATATTGATAATGGAAATTTTCAAGGGTTGGTGTCATATTACCGAAACTAAAAATGCTAAGTTTAGAACTCCGAATTCAAAATTCTGAATCGCTAACTGAAGCATTCTCCTCTTGGCACAATAAACATTTAAGGACTTTCGTCTTAATGGTAAAACAAACAGCAACTTCGGCCTACTGCTATGCAGAAAATCTGGACCTGTTTCAAAGTAAATAAGCTTACAGATAGACGCACATCTTTAGAAAGACTTCGGTCCTTATAAGGACCCATAATATATTTACCCTTAAGCGTTAAAGGTTAATATTGTAAAAATTACAAACAGAATGACAAACTTAATACATATACCGTTTTACCTTCGGTGATAAATATAAAAAGAATTGGCTAACATAAGATTTAAACCATTTGTCGCTCTGAAGTATTGAATGTTCAAAAACATACATACATATACACAGAAAGAAAAACACAGGGGATAAAGCAAGTTTTTTTTGATTTCTTTAAGTACGAGTCGTTCTTGAAAATTCAATTACGAATAACACTAAAATGTACTCAAAACAATCCTAACCTTTCGTTGTGTTTCGCCCTCCGGCTTACGCATGTTTTGTTTTTTCTATACACATTGAAAAAAGTTCTGGCCAGACTAATGTGTACCACGAAGGGTTAAAAAGTAAATTTGAACTCTTGCTTCTCATTTAGTTTATATTTTTCGTTAAATGTGTACATAAAATTTCTAAAGTAAAAATCATATCGGGCATGATGTTGGTGTTTTATCATTCTGTAACGTGTAATACGGGTAACTAAATCAAACATAATTATTTTTTCTTTCTAATTTATTTTTTGGCTTTTTTCAAGCACGAATTCAGGAAAAAAATCAACTTTATAATACTTGAATCAAGCGCATTTTGAGACTGATTCAATCTTAGTTTTACTTAAATCAATCTCATTTCCAGATTATTTTAAGTACGAATTCGGATTAACACAATTTTATAATTCTTGAATCAAGTGCATTTTGAGATTCATTCAGTCTTAGTTTTACTTAAATCCATCTAATTTTCGGATAATTTCAAGTACGAAATCGGGATTGAATATGGATAATTTATGTATTTTGCGATTGAAAATCCGAACTTGAATCAATCATTCTGTACTTGATTCAAGCAAATCTGTACAGCGATATCATTGGTTCAAGCGACAGTTTAAGTGTTTTTTTTTTCATTATTATCACGCATTTGGACTTCGTGGGGTTTAAACACAAACCATTTGCATTTGACCATGTGTGAACTCGTTTTAAATCAAGATTTATTTTCTCAACACAATCATTTATATTTATCAAGGAACTACTAATATAGAGTTATACATCATCAGCATATAGATGAACATTCATTTATGTAAATTTAAAATAGTAATGGCCCAAGTATCGCTACTTGTGGCACTCCCTAGAGAACAGGTAACGATTTTGATGTTAAATTGTTTGCAATAACAGACAGACAGATACGAAGCAACCAGACGGATGGATGAAAGTGAGAAACTAAACATTTTGTCCAATTTCCAACAAGGAACTTGATGATCGACCGTATCGAACGCTTTGCAATGGTCCAGTAGAATAAGGAATAGGGGGGGGGGGGGGTGCTTTAATACCATGTGAGATAACGCCATGATGGCTTCATCTCTCATTCAATATGGAGATAAAAGGTTTTTTATTTTTTTTTTATTTGAATGGGAGATAAAGCCATCATGGCCTTAGCTCATATTAGCAATATTAGAAAATGGCTTTATCTCTCATTTCAATTAAGTATTGAAATCTGTAGTCCGTTTCTGTATTTCTCACATCGTAAAACTGTTCGCATGAAACGTGTGAATTGCAACAAAAATAGTGTGAAATGAAACAAAAAATGGTTTTTCTCACACAAGTTTTTCTGTATCTTTTTTTTGCGAGAATTATCTGTCATTTAAATAATTTTCCAGCAATTATTGGAAGGATGCGAGAAAAAGTGTTTCTATAAATATATTTTGCGAAAAGTTTCTTTCAAGAACTGTCAAAATTGAAATTGGTGGCGAGAAAAACAAAATGTAGATATTTTGAATTTAAAATATGTTTATATACATACTATTTTTTTAAAATAAATAAAAAAATAGAATTAATACCTATAAATGATGAATGCATAATTTATATGATGCAAATAAACAAAAAACAATTGTTATATTTTGTTATTTAAAATTTTTTTTAGCCTTTTCTTGTTTTGGTTTTAATCAGTGCTGCCAGATAAATTTGTGTCAAAATCGTCAATTTCCTGAGAAAAAAATAAAAAAGATCGTCTTTTTTGTTTTAAAAATCGTGCAATTGAATTGAATTTTAAACAAATTTGTTTCGACTTTTATTATAAAATAATCAAACAAAAACATAGTTAAAGTTCATGGGTATTTAATAATTTCATTAAGGGGGTAATTTTGTTGTTCACTTCACCTTGCGTTGAGAAAATTTTTTTATATGAAAATTTTCTCAACGCAAGGTGAAGTGAACAACAAAATTACCCCCTAAATTTATATATTTATTTTGTTAAGCTGGAGGATTATTTTTTAAAAAATCATTTATTTTCTTTAATCCGATAAAAATTAAAAAATCAGCTTTGATAACAGTATTATAAATATTCTGGGTTTTTATGGAATTGATAGTGACAACGTTGTTTTATATTTATATCGTATGTAGTCGGAAATAGTATATTATTGAAATTTAACTATATCGGTTTACAGATGGCTGAGATATAAATCTTTAATTTACCTATTCCTATAATCTTTTTTTTACCTGAAAAAGACTTAGTAGAATACCAGTAAAATCTTCGCCTACAAAATAATATGTTAAGTAATCAGAAACACATTAAAGGACTACATACAATTCTACTGAAAAACTAACGAATTTTACAAGGGTTGTGCCAAAATGAACAAATTCAAAAGTAAGTCATTTTTTTATCTAAATACATCCAGAAAAAAGTAGTTATCGAAGTTCTTATGGAAGAAAGCTACTAAGTAACGAGTGAAAGAAGCTATCCATTTTGAAAAAGTTTTTACTGGGAGACAAACAAATTTCTTTCTTGCCGGAATAATTGTTTTGGCACAAAAGTGCACATATAAGATAAGAATATCAAATATCAATCATATTTTGTATATGTATATAAGAAGTATTAAATGTTTAAAATAAGCCAAGTCGGTCCATTACTTTCCCTCAAAATTTTGCTTTTGCCGATACATTTTTTAGGGAAGAGACAAACAATTTCGAGGACAATTTTCACAATAGGGATAAATATAAAAATTTAACCCTTGTTTCTAAAGATATCTCTTTTTCTAATAAACAAACATATAAAAATATTTACAATTATCTTATTTCGAAGACTAAGTGTAAAACGCAACGACAACAATTTCATTAAAAGCAAAAACAATATCAAAAATATTTTATAAATTTGTTGTTGCTTTCTATAGACATTCATATTAATATTTTTTTTTCAATTTTCAACGCCACAAAATAGAAGTGTTTGAAATTTAAAAATGCAAGATGAATTTCTATAGAAAGTAACAACAAAATTATAAAATATTTTTGATTTTGTTTTTGCTTTTGCTTTCGTCACTTTTTTAGCAAAAATCATCAAAATGTCACTTTGTTAATATCGGAACAAAAAATCGTCAAGATGACGATAACTCGTCAAATCTGGCAGCCCTGTTTTTATTATGTTTATTTCTTTTGTTGACGTTTCGCTTTTATTTGACTGGAAATATTCCAGTATAAACAGAATTTGTTGTGTCTGTTTTCGCATTCAAATACAGAAACACTTTTATCTCATAAACCGAGAAACGATGGAATTTTCTGTTTCACACTTCATGTAAGAAATTTTACGATGCGAGAAATACAGAAACGAGCTACTGGCTTCGCATACTAAAGCTTTTCTGCGTGGCGGCCTGCGGCCGTGCTTAGGGTTTTTTTCCTCCAGTAGAACGCGGCAGGTGGCTTCGCTGAATACAGTTTTCCTGCGTGCGTCACAAAAATAAAAAAATGTTTTTCAATGATAACTAAGGATTTTCCCTTCTACAGAATGTTTACACCATGCATAAAAATTTTCTGAAAAAATATGGCTTTATCTCTTATTTGCGAAGAAAAAATAGGGCTATATCTCTCATTTCGCAAAATTTTAAATATGACCTTACCTCTCAATGATTGGGCAATAAAGCCATTATGGCTTTATCTCCCACTCAATTGAGCAATAAAGCCATCATGGCCTTATCTCACAATAGTATAAACACAACGAAAAGTTTATTATTTTTATACCCTCCACCACAAATAGTTGTGAAGAGGGCATATTAAGTTTGTCATTCCGTGTGAAACTTTTTTATTATTCATCTCAGACCCTATAAAGTATATATATTCTGGGTCCTTAAGTAATTCTAAGCCGTTTTAGCCATGTCCGTCTGTCTGTCCGTCTGTCCGTCTGTTGAAAACACTCTCACTTTCGAACAACTCAAAAGAAATGAACAAACTTGGTGCCAAATTGCTTGTAGTTATCCTAAGCAGTTTGGGATTGAAATCCAGTGAAATCGGTTCAGTAGGACCAGAGCTATGAAACAAAATGTGGAACCACCACCTAAAAAAATTGATAATTTTGTTACAAAAAATAACATAAATGCTGGAACAAGGCACGGAATGAAATAAGATTTTGCAAATATTTGTTTTATTTGACTGGAAATCACACTGTTAAATTTCGTGAAGATCAGTCTTTAATTTACCCTAAGCCCCATATAAACACTACTCTCGGAAAACAGTTTAGTACGCCTAAAACTGTAAAAAATAACGCTAGCGTAGCAAAATTTGGTACGTCACAGTTTTTTAGGACAAGAAATAAAATTGTGAAGTTTCGTGACGATCGGCCCATAATTTACCTTAGGCCCCATATAAACCCTTCTACCGGAAAACAGTTTAGTACGCCTAAAACCGTAAAAAATAATGCAATCATAACAAGTTTTGGCTCGTCACAGTTTTATAGGACTATAAATGATACTGTGAAATTTCGTGAAGATCGGTACATAATTTACCCCAGGCCCCATAGAAACCCTACCCAGTAAAAAATGTGCTCTAAAAGGAGCAGGTTTTTCGTATGAATTCATACCCCAAAGTGCTTCAAACCTGCTGATGGGATGCCTGATTTTTTATGGGTTGTTCCCGGTTTGGAGGACTATTTTATGCTGACAATAAGCGCTTCTTTTAACATGCAAACAAAGCGCTCCTAAAGTGCTTTTTTAAGGGCTAACTATATTAACATATTCATTAATGTTATGCTTTTACTTGTTTAAATGCCTTATTTCAATCATTTTCGTAAACCATAATATATATTTTTTTTTTTTTTCGCTTTAAAACATTCTTCGTTGTCAGCACTAAAAAGCAGCTTTTTGTATGTTTTATTCTTTATCATTTACTGCTTTATAAGAGCTCTCTAATTGAAGCGCTTGATTATTCGCTTTTTCTCTGTAATGCTTCAAAATACCCAAATTTTTTTTTACTGGGCTACTCCCGGAAAACAGTTTAGTACACATAAAACCATAGTTAATAATGCTATCATAACAAAATATGGTACGTCACAGTTTAAAAGGACTAGAAATAACGCTGTGAAATTTCGTGATGATCGGTCCATAATTTACTCTAGGCCCCATATAAACCCTACTACCGGAAAACAGTTTAGTCGTCTAAAACCATAATTTATAACAAATCGTCACAGTTTAAGATAATAATAACATCATACAGATATTACTCCTTAAGCTTTCGAACTGTCGGTGGAGGGTATCAAAGATTCGGCACTGCCGATTATAGCACTCTAACTTGTTTTACTTGATTTAAGAATCTAATACTTATTTCAAGAAATTCCGGGATTGATTTTCGAAAGTAGTCCCATTTAGGATTGTTTTGAGTACATGTTAGTGTTATTCGTACTTTAAGTAATTAAAAAAAAACATGATTTATCCCGAGTGTTTTTTTCTGTGTAAAGGTGTTACGCGTCGTTTTCGAAAGAAAACAAAAATAATTGAATATTTATTCTGATGAACAAAATGAGTTTATTTTCAAAATAAAACTTGGTAAGCGCGAAGAACTAGGGCCTGATTCTGGCAATCGTGATCGAGTGCTTTCTCGATTCAAAAGCAATTTTATTTCTTATTCTATCAGTTGATACTGAACGAATCGAAATTATTTCTTCAGTGTTGTGAAATTCAAATTAATGCTTCGCAACACTGAACAAATAATTCCGATTCGTTCAGTATTGGCTGAAATAATCAGATATTAAATTGCACTTCGTGATTCAGTGATGAGGCACATTTTCACCTCAGTAGATTCGTCAATAAGCAGAATTGCTGCATTTGCTCGTATGATAATCCAAGAGTGACTGTCGGAAAACCAATGCACCCACAAAAAGCGACTGTTTGATGCGGTCTATGGGCTGGCGGCATCATCGGGCCGTATTTTTTCCAAAATGAGGCCGGTCAGACAGTTACTGTGAATGATGTTCGCTATCGTGAGATGATAAAGAAATTGTTATGGCCCGAATTGGAAGATATGGATGTGGACGATATGTGGTTTCAACAGGACGGTGCCACTTGCCACACAGCTAACGAAGCAATGTTATCGAAACAAATCCGTGTTATCTCACGTGGTGTCGATGTCAATTGGCCGCCAAGATTATGTGATTTGACACCGTTGGACTTCTTTTTTTGGGGTTATTTGAAAGACAAAGTGTATGTCGATAGGCCAGCAACAATTCAAGAGCGAAAGGATGAGATAATTCGGCACATTAACGAACGGCATAGAACCCCAATTATGCCTTAGCGTTATCGAAAATTTGGACCATCGGATGGAGGTGTGCCGCAGAGGTCGTCCGATATTTTGTTTCATACATAATTGAACCATACCAATATTATCATAATAAAAAGAAATGACAGTAATTTCCTAAATAATCTGTGTTTTATTCAAAATCAATATCGGATCTTAAAATTTATAATATAAAAGCTATAACATAATATTGGTTTCGAAAATTATAAGGATTTAAATTTTAATATTGGTGGAACACATGAATGCAGTTTGCTTGGGACGTGACAATAGGTTTACATTAAATTTTTTTCCCATTACTTTGAATATTTTTACATAAATCGATAAAGAACTTCAAGCAAAATTTTTGTGTATGAAATTTTGAACTTAAGATTCGATTTCCCAAAAAAAAAAAAAATTTTTTTTGATATACGACAAGATAACAAGACGACATGTAAATTCATAATTTACATCAGTGATGGAAAATTTAAAAATTTTGATGGTACTGACCACCAAGCAAAGGAGTACTTTTTTGAACATTTTGGTACTTTTTAAAAAATTTTTTTTTTTTTTTTTGAAAATAACTTAAACATAAAAAACTTAAACACATAATTTTTTTTTTTTTTTTTTTTTTGCTCCTATCTCAGCCATATATGAACCGAGCTGGCAAAATTTCAACAGCAAAGTTCTGATGAGGGTATCTGAAATTAAAATATACCAACAAGCATATTTACTTTTGATAAGAACAAATTTTGTGTAGGCAATGTTGTCAACAGGGCTGTGGACTCGGAATTGAGGTTTTTGGACCGGAATCGGAGTCGAAGAACCCACAAAAAATTCGCGACTCCGACTCCAAAATTTTTCGGCATACAAAATTTATAAAAATATTATAATAATTTCCAAAAGTAAAATACTTCGAAATTAGCGATGCAATATTTAAAATACGATTTTAGTGAATCCTTTTCTTGTCATATTTAACCATTTAAAAGATACCGCATTAAAAAAAGGAGTTTTAAGTCAAATAAAGACTTGTCTGATATACATTTGACATTAAGATTAGATTAGGAGTCGGAGTTGTAATTTCAGCGGTTGGAGTCGCAGTTAGTACTTTTTGTTGACGACTCCACACTAGGGTGTCCCACATTTTTTTTTTTTTGTCAGAGGCTCAAGCATAATTTTTTTAGATTTTTAGGAAGAGGTTTAGAGGTCGCGCAAATCAAGTCTTTGTTAAAAATCTGGTTTTTCGGCCTTTTTTTCAAACTTGACTCATAACCTTGTCAATAACCACGTTCATTTAATTTTTTGACCGAATATTTCTAAAGAAAATTTCTCAAACTTTATTTCCATATGCAAAAACTTTAAGTTCCGGCAATATTTTTGTCCATTACGATTCCACATATTAAGTATTTTTGTAATTTTTTAACAAATTCTGTAAAAAACGGTTTATTACTTTCCAAATTTTTATGAAAGGTATAAAAAACCATTGACGCGATTTTGAATACCGATAAGTTCTAAACAACGAAAACAAAAATGGAATTTTGTCCTACAGTTTCCGAGTTACACTATTTTTATAGTTTGTACCTTAAAAATGGTGATACTTTTTTCGTTATAATTATTGTATGTATATTTCCATTAATTTTTATAGTTACGTGTTAACTGTCATTAACTTCTGACATTTATTGATCTAAACCGTTACACGCTGTCATTTTCACTTTCTATTTTATGTGTGCTCCTGGATAATGAAAATTATCTATTCTTTGAAAATATGCATTTTCCCAAACCAGTTGCATTCTTATATAGACAAATCAACAGTTTATGCCTTGCTTGAATTTAGTTCATTTATTTTAAGAATAAATATCAAATGTTGGTACCTCTGCCAGTGCCCTCGATACGCTCCTCTCAATGATCTGAGCCTATTAAAGGAATTTTATAGTTGTAAAATTATTAATAAAGCAGTTGCAAAAGCCTCGCTTTAACTTTTCTATGTCATCAGTGGTACTTTACTCCGAAATTGGCTGCCCCAGCGTTTTTTGATGAACCAAAACTCCATGCAGCGATTATGAAGTAGCAAATGTAACTTTAACAGAAGAAAACTTTAGAAATAAAGAAATTCAACAATTCATTTCAAAAGCCAGTCTAACTGTTTTTGAAGCTTGCAATATTTCAATCGATTTATTAAAAATAGATCCACAGAATTGGAAAGCCAACAAGTCATTTCAAGAGGCAAAGAAAAAAGTTCAACAATTACAAGTGGTAAATGATGTGGCAGAACGAGGTGTGGCTTTGGCTAATACTTATATTAATGTCACAACTTCTGAAACTGATTACCAGAATTTATTGCAAGGTATATAACTACATCGCAAGAACCGCAATAAATGATTTTTCACAGAGCAAAAGAAAAGTTTTTTGTGTTTTTTTGTTGATTGGGTAAGAATGGTGAACTGGCAAACAGCTTATAATAACAAATACTGGGTATAAAGAAAAAAACGGATATAACTCAGGAACGTTTCCTCAGCAGTGAAGAAACTCGTGGTATTAACCAAGTTATAAGGGTGGGGTGTCACAAAGCCATAGGACATAAAGCCATAATGGCTTTATGTCTCAATCCAAACGGACATAAAGCCATAATTTTGATATGGCCTTAAGTCTCATATCAATTTTAGTGGAATGGGACATAAAGCCATTATGGTGTTATGTCCCATTTGATGTGTTGCGTTACAAATGCTTATATGGTATAACAAAGACCTGCTTCGCTAACTAAAGCTGCGCTGTATAGCCGGCCTTCGGCCGGGCGCAAGGATTTTCTCCTCCATGGTATAACAAACACCGGCTTCGCTTACTAAAGCTTTTCTGTATAGCCGGCCTTTTCTCCTTTATGGTATAACAAGTACCGATTTCGCTAAGTAAAGCTTCTAAAATCTGTCTTGTTTCCGAACGAAGGCCGTTTACGCAGAGAAGTTAGCGAAGCCGGTGTTTGTTATACCATAGAGGAGAAAATCATTGCGTCCGGCCGAAGGCCGGCTATGCAGAGAAGCACTTGTTAGAGTAGCTTTTTCGGGTTTTTTCCATATATGAACGACGTCCCCAAATTTAGGGGCTTAGTTCATTTTGACATAAAACAGGGCGACATGAAACAACAAAGCATTTTCTACATGAAATAGGGTGAAATACAATCATTATCAAAAATATGGCTTTATGTCTCATTTTACGGAAAAAATTTATGGCGTTAAGTCCCATTATATTGAGACTTAATGGCATATGCCCTTATGTCTCAATGGAATGCGACTTGACGCCATATGGCTTTATGTCCTATGGCTTTGTGACACCCCACCAGTTATGAGTAAAGTTAAAAAAAGGCCGAAAAATCCGTTTTTTTATGAAAACTCCATTTGCGCGACCTCTAAAACTATTCCGAAAATTTATAAAAAAAAACCAAAAATACTTTACCCTATAAGCTTTTAAATTTTAACTGAGCACCTATTAAGAATCCCTCTGAGGATATCGAGTGGAAGCGATCGAAACATGTCAGGGTAACCAGCCGCCTGGGTTCTAATCTCAGGTCAGGCAAGAATGAATGATTATCAATAAAAATTTTAATTAATTTTCATGTTGTAAAATTCCATTCTTCATAAAAATAATTTATCGAAAATTAAATTTGATGAACTTAAGCCTGATTAAAAATATGGAAAATTTGGATTAAAAACCATAAATAGTACAACGAAATTACCACAATACTAATTGATGTGAAAAATGTTAAAAAAAAAACACAGAAGTCTTCTTACAAAAGGGGATAGAACTACGCAAGATAATTTGGTATCGTTTTGAAGGTGAAAGTGCACCCTTTAAAATGATATGCATATTGTGCTTTTTTAAGATAAGGTTAAAGGTAATTTTTTGGGGTCTTGAGTTCAAAGGTCCATATCTAGAAAACTATATTTTTTAAAATTCTTAAAAATATATATGTCAAGTATTAGACCCTTTTCTACATTTCCAGAATATTCAAAGGTGGAAACTCAACTGGTGTCAGAGTTATATACCAGAACGTGATCCTAAGTATGTTTTGTGTTCAAAAATCCCTTGTTGTTGTTGTATTTTTATTACTTTTGTCAGTGTATCTGGAGAACGGCTAGAGCCAAAGTTTTCAAATTAGGTACAGACATTTAGGTTATCAATCAATTTTTTTAACATTTTTCACATCTTTTTTTTGACGTCATATTTCGGAAGCCGAAAGAGCCTGGGGTCTGAAAATTTATGTTTTGTTAAATTCCAATAACATACAACATTTGTGTTGAATTTCATCGGAGGTGATGATGCCGAACGGCATGATGGTTTGACATGCTTTCACTCTTTTTATAGTTCAGTAAAAAAAAAATCGGGCATGTTTCATAAATTTACTCAAGAAAACGGAATTTATATTGTTGCGGAAAGGATATATTTATTTTTTTTTTTTTTGTTATTTATTTATTTATTTTATTTTATTCATTTATTCAATTTACAATAAATTAAATTATAATTAATTTAGATATATTAATTGATAAACTTGCGAAGCTATTGAGGCTTGTCCGCAGGTATGGGTTAAAACTTAATTTCATTTCATAATTCATTGCTGATGAAAAGAAAATAAATTAAAGTTTAATTAATTAAAAGATAATAAATTATACCCTCCACTTTGAAAGTTTATTTAGGGTAGAGCAATTTTACGTTCCAATATTTCATAATTTTAAGTATTAAATGCTAGATTTTTATAAAGTTAAAATAAAACTGCTCACTAATTTAATTTCATAATATTAAAAGAACATTTCTCACTATAATCATTTTGGTACCCAAGTAATTCCAACTAATTCCCTTATGAAAATTTTGCTATGTAAAAATTCATTAATTGAATTAAAAAAAGTGTTTGTCATCCGTTGACAAGTGTATTGAATACAAAAATATTGCACACAAGAAAAATAATTAAAGAGTAAATCCCTTTTTAAAATATAATAAATTCTGAAACTCCAGCCGAAATTCTAAACAGAATTAATGAATGAATTTGCTGTAAATAACAAAAAAAACTTTTTATACCCAAAACACACAGTTTTAATTAAACGCTTAGTTTGTGCTATAACTAGTATTATATTTAATACTTATCTATGTATATATTAAACGAAAACATTTTACAGTTATTGAAATACATATAAAATAAATTTACATTATTTCTCTAATTTTGTTGTTGTTGTTTTTTGTTTGGATTTTGTCTTTTTTAGGTCATTGGATTTTCGGTGCACAATTTTGTGATACGTGGGTTGCCTTTGATGTGATGTGTTCAACGGCGTCCATATTAAATTTATGTGCAATATCCTTAGACCGATATATACACATAAAAGATCCACTGAGGTAAGTCTGTTGCCTGCTTTAATCTCTATTAACACACTAACACAGACGTATAGAAAAATATGCAGGATATTAGAAAAATATATTTGAACTCATACGTATTCAAATACATGTTTACTTATTTATATTGTTGTATATTAACAAAATCATCATATCTTTAAAAATACATACTATAGAGAAAAATATACTAAAAATATTTATAAAATAATATAGAGGACATTATAGGTAGATGATGAACAGGACGAGGAAGATGATGTTGTTGATGGTAGTTGCTGAAATGCTGGTCATTCACTGAGCTTATCCGTCTTTTTTTGCTTTAGTTGTTTTGTTTTTATATTTCGCCCTGATTTTTTTTAAAATTTAAAATTGTGTCATCTGCATACGTTGATGATAATAATAAAAATAATGATGATGGGCGGAGGAACTTGGGGGAGGGAGTGTTTGTTTAACATAAATCATTTTATATAAATACTTAAGTATCTGAATCCATATGAACCAAGCATTATATTGTGTATGTAATATTGTGTATATTTTATATACGGGGCATTCCTCGTTAAAATAGATGCGTAAAAATTTTTTTTTTTTACTTTTCCAATTTCGTGATATTTTTTTGTACGCTTCAAAAAGGTTCCCTGATAAATTTCGAAATTTTTTCGATAACTCCTTCAAAGGACTCTTTTTTAGTTTTTTTTTGTTCATAACTTTTTTAATAATGGTCCAAGTTGGATTTTTTTTCGTTTTCAGATGTTTTTAATAGAAAAAAAAGGAAAAAAAGCGGGCCGGGCTTAAAAGTTGTTGGCCGGATAGAGGCCATATTAACATATTTTCAAAAAAATCGAAAGATGCACTCATTTGCAAAAAACATAAATCAAAAAACTTTATTTTTCTATAAAAAAACATCTAAAAATTAATATCAAAATAATATCGGGTGATTTTTTAGCAATTATCTTTTTGGCAACACTGGTTTAAACAGCTGACGCACGCTTCATGTTTTGTTTCACTGTCAAATTTCTTCAGTTTGGTCTATAATGTAACCCTGAATCGTCTTACAAACGAACAACGCTTGCAAATTATTGAATTTTATTATCAAAATGCGTGCTCTGTTAAGAAAGTTTGTGTTCAGCGACGAAGCTCATTTTTGGCTTAATGGATACGTTAATATGCAGAGTTGTCGATTTGGGAGTGAAGATCAGCCAGAAGCATTGCAAGAGCTACCAATGCATCCAGAAAAAGTCACAGTTTGGTACGGTTTATGGGCTGGTGGCATCAAAGATGATGCGAATCGTAACGTCACTGGTGAGCGCTACCGTGAGATGATATCCAACTTTTGTTTGCCCAAAATGCAAGAGCTTGACTTGCATGACATGTAGCTTCAACAAGACGGTGCCACACAGCACGCTTTACAATGGGCTTATTGAGAGGCGAGTTCGGTGAACTTTTCATTTCACGTTCGGGGCCGGTCAATTGGGCGCCTAGATCGTGCGATTTAACGCCTTTATGGCCGTTTTATCATTACTCGATTATTTTTTTTCCCAACGAAAAACTGCACATTAAAGAAATTTGGTTTTCTCAATGTCTCATTTGCTTCTATTCTGTCGCAAAGACAACCGGCACTCATCTGCCAATTATTTATTTGCCGCTTATGTGTCGTATAGATAAATTCAATCAGCTGACTCCCAACTTTTATATGTATTTTGAGAGGTGTTGCCAACTATAAACAATGTTTTTTTGTCGGTATATTGAGAAACCCAAAATCGTTAACGGACACTTTATCGGTTTAATAAATTTATGTCGACATTAAGTAACAGACGGTTTGTCGATACATTGAGAAAATGGCCATAAGACTATTTTTTGTGGGGCTTCAATTGACGCATTGGAAGACAACATTGAAGCATTTATTCATGAGATACCGGCCGAAATGTTGGAAAGAGTATGCCAAAATTGGACTAAGCGGATGGACCAATTGAGGCGCAGTCACGGTCAACATTTGCATGCAATAATATTCAAACATTAAATTATATGGAGCGTACTATCGATTCAAATAAAGATTTCATGCATTTTTTTTAATAGCTCTTAAAAAAATCACCCATTATAATAAAAAGACTCCCCTGAAGACGTAATAAAAAAGTCAAAGTTAATTAGGAAGACTCTTTTAAAGTGTACTAAAAAATATCACAAAATTGAAGAAATAAATCAACATTTTATTTAAGCCATTCGATTTGGCGTGGAATGCTCCATATACATTATTTAGATTAAAGAACTCATAAAACATTATTTCAAAAACAAATCCTTATAGTGCTTTTTAAGAGAGTTATTTTTTGCATTGAGATAGAAGGTATATCGTAGGGTTTGCAGTTATTCAGATATTTAACCATTTCATTCTGTCTGTTGAAAACACTCTCACTTCTTAAATTTTCAACGGAAACACTTGATTTTAGAGAAATTTTTTTTCTGATTTCTTAGTTTCTATAAGTAACAAGTAAAAGTGTTGTACTCGGATATACTCTTCACCATACTATTACAAATCGTACTTAAGCCTAAAATTCGCGAGCACACTTGCATGGAGAACAGGTGCAATAAAGAACTGATTTCCCAATTTTAATACTTAAAAACTCCTTACATGTCTGCGCTAAATTTAGTCCTTCTTTATCATATAGTATTGGCGCTATTGTGCCGAAACCATAATTTAGCGAACAAAGAGAAATATATGCTTTATTAGTTTCAGAATATGTTGGCATAGATAACATTTTTGAAATTCTTGAAAACCGAAATTGATAAGTTTTAAACCAAACTTTGGCTTTGGTAATGATTTCAGTAATTTTGTTGACGGAAAGGAAGTTTAGGAGGTTTTTGTTTTCAGGGAAATCATTTGTGGGATCAGCACAATAAAAATTTAAAATTTCTCCTACCTTAAGCTTAATATACAAGTTTGTTTCTTAGTTTGATAAAAAGAAACCAATTTTCTATTTAGCAATCTTAAGCTCAAAGCCCCTTGAATATCTGCCCAGTTACAGAACGTCACTTTCAAATCGACTTGTTTTTTTAAATACATTTAACAATGCAACCGTGTAGAATTTTACAATGCTGTATATCCCAAAGTGCACCAAAAAATAACACTATGCAAGTTGAAAAAACAGACAAGCCGGGCACATGGCGATTTTACATAATTAAATAAAACTAAACCGTTTTTGAGTTACGCGAATGTATGTTGTGCAACCTCCTCCATTTTCCAAATAACGGTTATCTCGAAAACCAGAGCCAATCTAAAAAACCGCAAGCACCACTGGATTCATCGAATTATGTAAAATCGCCATGTGCCCGGCTTGTCTCAAAAAAAAGTGTAAATTTCTTGCACAGTTTAATCGACGCGTAGACGATAAGAAAACTCTGCAACGTCAAACTTGATTATAGATTTTTGGCTTTGACTGCACGGTATTATGATGTTTTGGAACTCTGTCATTTTTATATTAATATATGTATTTTAAAGGAATCCTTAACAAATAAAAATAATGCTACGTTTTTCCCTTAATAAACGCATTTAAGTTCTTTTAATTGCAAGTCCGAATTAAAACACACACTTATTCAGCTTAACAAACTTTATTTTAATTAATTATTTTGTTCACAATTGTTAGTTACGAACATAACCGTTTCTTAAAACAAACTAAACTAATTATACATGAGTCACCCCTTTTTATATTTCATAATTATTTCTAGATTTTTCCTGAACCTTCCCGTAATAACTATTTATTATGTTCTATAACTATTTCTAGAAATTACTGGGAAATTTATAACAGTTGTGTTGAAAATTATACATGACAATTTTAACTAACATAGAACTATAACTTACAAGATAACTTATAACTATAAATAATTCTTAGATAATTTAACTTTCGTAACAATAATATATAATATTTGAAAGCCATGACATTCCCTTACTACGAAGTTGTGTACAATAACGGTAACATTCATATATTCTGGCACCGTGAGTAACACTTAGTCGATTAAGCCATGCCCGTCTGTTGAAAACACGCTCACTTTTACTTTGATGTCAAATTGCTTTTAGCTATCCTTAGCATTTTGGGATGGAAATCCAGCAAAATCGGTTAAGTGGGATAAGAGCTATGAATCAAAATGTGGAACCACCACCCTTAATAATTGATGATATTGTTATAAAATCTAACATAAGTGGTGGAATAATGCACGGAATGATTTATAATTTTGCAAAAATTCGTTTTATTTGACTCGAAATCATATTGTAAAATTTGTTGAAGATCGGTCTATGATTTACCCAAGGCCCTATATAAACCCTACTCCCAGAAAACAGCTTAGTACGCCTTAAGCTGTAATAAATAATGCTTTCTTAACCCTAGGATTCTTGGTAACTTTTTTCCACTAAGTTCTCCTCTTGGTCTGGCCAGACAATTAGAAAGCGCAATTAAATAAAAAGTAAATAAATATATTTTCGGTTGAACTTATGCTTTTAACTTTGGATTATTCGAATTTATTCAATAAATTTTATTACTTAATTATTTTATGCCACATGCAAGTTATCGAAAATGCCGTCTTTAATTTCGCACAGATTCTTCGCATCTACCACAGCTGAAACGGGTTTTGCGTTTGGTTTTTGTAGTTTTCTGATTTGTTTCAGACTTGATTCACTCGATTCAGCACATAGCTTTTATAGAATTCACGTCCCTGGTTTTTTGATTTTTTGTTATATTTGAAGAATATTGCAAGCAAAACACAAATTTGGTCTGGCCAGACCCAGACAGTAATCCTAGGGTTAATAAAATTTGGTACGTCGCAGTTTTATGGGACTAGAAATGACACTAATTAATTTCGTGATGATCGGTCCATAATTTGCTGCAGGTCCCAGCCCACTCTGGTTTATTAATTAAATACGCCTAAAACCGTAGCAGATATAGATATTGTTGTAAAATTTCTTTCAACTTAACTTCATATGGCCAGAAAAGATTTCATGAAATTTTGTGATATATGGTCCATAATTAACCTAAACTCCCATATTTACCAGCCTTTTAAACTCCACTGTAAACGCATAAACTAATCTCATCGCTGTGTTGAAATTAAAATTTTTTTATGCCAGAAATCACTCTGCCCTCCTGAAAATCATTTAAGCTCGGCTTAAACTGATATTTTACTCAAACTAGTTAAAATTGTTAAAAATAAATTAATACAGGTCTAAACCGCAACCAATTTACATGCAAAAAACAGACGTCAGTGCTTATAAAGATAAATTAATAAAAAAAATAGATTTCATATAGATCCCACTCCTGAAATAGTCGAACTGTCGGTGGAGGGTATCAAAGCTTCGGCACAGCCGAATATAGCACTCTAACTAGGTTTATTTTATGTCTTAGTTCCCAATTCGTACTCTTGATAAACACACTGAAGTTGTTGGTTGTTGATGGGTAAGCTAGATCCTATGCGCATTTCACTGGCTGCTTAGGCCAGGTAATCAGTGCCCATATTCTGTAACTCTCGCGTCGAGAAAGTTTTCGATTGAAATGTGTGAAATGAAACAAAAATGCTGTTTTTCTGTTTTTCTCACTTAACTGTGTCTGTAACTTTTTTTGGCGAGTACAAGCTGTCACGTAAGGAAATTACTCGCCAATTTACAGAAAAAGTGTGTCTTTAACATTTTGGTGAGAAAAGTTCCCGCTTTTAACTGTCAAATAAACTCACGAATAAAAATAGGGCGGGAAAAAATTTAAACACTAAAAAACAATTAAAAATGCAAAGAATAATAATAATAATAATATTTTATTATTGGCACATTTTTCATTGTTTTATTATTTTGCTTTTAACATTTTTAATAAAATATACGAATGTCTTCAAAGTTCGTTTGCAAACAACAAACATTAAAGTCGCTCTTTACACAATTTGGCATAGCCGACGGTTGTGTTTTCGCCGCCGTCGTTGAAAAATGTTCAATTTAAATAAATTTTGGTCACCGTCAACGATATGTGTTACTGGCGTTCTGAACGTCTGCAATGTCACATCGGCTTCGAGTGCAATATTATGACATTTATAACGTAACGACGTAATCTCTTTTGATAGTTTTCGACATGAGCTACAGACACACATTTTTCTCACTTTTCGAGAAACGATGGAATATTTTGTTTCACATCTTTTCGATGCAAGAAGTTCTCACTAAAGTAACAGAACATGGGTACAGGATACCTTTTTCCAAAGACTTTAGAAAAGCTAAAGATGTTATACAAATAAAACTGTAAAGCGAATGAGAATTATAAACACTCAAGTTTTACTTGCAGCGATATCAAAGCTTAAACAAAACTAAATTTATGCTTCTAAGTTTGGTTCAGTATGGGTAGAAAGAAATCCAATAAAATGTTGTGAAAAGTGTACTCTCGAAAAGCACTTTTTTATATGTCTAAAAGCCTTGACGAATATGACGCAATATGACTAGAAAGTGCGATGTCAGGTTTTCAAGAATAGCTTTATTATCACTGATTCCATATAAAGTCTACACCCGAAAATATCTAATTGTTGGAAGGAGGATATCAATGATTTCTCACAGCCAAATGCAAAAGCATTGTTACTTTTTAAATATATATTTTTTTAAAGGCAAAATTAATTTGGATCTATCAACAAAGTCTCAAGTTTCTAAACTAATGGTCTATGGGAGTATAATATTTGGCAAGCCGAATATAAGATTTGCAAACATTTTACTTAAATACATTTTAGCACTTTTTTTTTTTTTTTTTTTTTGTATGATGGGTACTTTTTTAAATATTATTTGCATTAATTCTAGAAATTGTTAAGGAATTATTTTCAAAACTTCAGAAAGAAATATATTGATCTCATCATTACAGCGTTTAAAAAGTAGAGACATATGTAAATAGTGGTCTATACATTTATATACATCTATACATTAAAATAAAGATAATAATAATAATTAGTATTGTGGTTATTTTATTGAACTATTTATGGTTTTTAATCCAAATTTTTAATATTTTTAATTAGGCTTAAGTTCATTAAATTTAATTTTCATTAAATTATTTTTATGAAGAAAGGAATTTTACAACATGAAAATCAATTAAAATTTACTGATAATTTTTCATTCTTGACTCAATCTGGGCTCGAACCCAGGTGTTTACGGACAGGTTACCCTGACATGTTTCGATTGCAACCACTCAATCTCCTCAGAGGGCTTGCCGTTTAACACTCGCAGCCATCGACGACTGCTGACGTCATTAGTCAAACATCAATCCTTAAACCAAATTGTATTTAACCTTTGGTAGATCGAAATTTGCTTTGAATGATTATCCCTTTTAATTTACTTTAACATGTTGTTCCTTTACTTCTGTTTTTTCGTACTTTTGTCAAGAATTCTTCTTGAAGTTCAAAGTACATATTTTTTGTTTTTCATTTTTATTTTGTCTTTCTTTTTCTTGTTGACCTTTTCAGCACAACTTGAAGGACAAATGCAAACATAGAGCTCGTGCCTTAGCTTTAACAATTATTAGTATTGTGGTTATTTTATTGAACTATTTATGGTTTTTAATCCAAATTTTTAATATTTTTAATTAGGCTTAAGTTCATTAAATTTAATTTTCATTAAATTATTTTTATGAAGAAAGGAATTTTACAACATGAAAATCAATTAAAATTTACTGATAATTTTTCATTCTTGACTCAATCTGGGCTCGAACCCAGGTGTTTACGGACAGGTTACCCTGACATGTTTCGATTGCAACCACTCAATCTCCTCAGAGGGCTTGCCGTTTAACACTCGCAGCCATCGACGACTGCTGACGTCATTAGTCAAACATCAATCCTTAAACCAAATTGTATTTAACCTTTGGTAGATCGAAATTTGCTTTGAATGATTATCCCTTTTAATTTACTTTAACATGTTGTTCCTTTACTTCTGTTTTTTCGTACTTTTGTCAAGAATTCTTCTTGAAGTTCAAAGTACATATTTTTTGTTTTTCATTTTTATTTTGTCTTTCTTTTTCTTGTTGACCTTTTCAGCACAACTTGAAGGACAAATGCAAACATAGAGCTCGTGCCTTAGCTTTAACAATTATTAGTATTGTGGTTATTTTATTGAACTATTTATGGTTTTTAATCCAAATTTTTAATATTTTTAATTAGGCTTAAGTTCATTAAATTTAATTTTCATTAAATTATTTTTATGAAGAAAGGAATTTTACAACATGAAAATCAATTAAAATTTACTGATAATTTTTCATTCTTGACTCAATCTGGGCTCGAACCCAGGTGTTTACGGACAGGTTACCCTGACATGTTTCGATTGGAACCACTCAATCTCCTCAGAGGGCTTGCCGTTTAACACTCGCAGCCATCGACGACTGCTGACGTCATTAGTCAAACATCAATCCTTAAACCAAATTGTATTTAACCTTTGGTAGATCGAAATTTGCTTTGAATGATTATCCCTTTTAATTTACTTTAACATGTTGTTCCTTTACTTCTGTTTTTTCGTACTTTTGTCAAGAATTCTTCTTGAAGTTCAAAGTACATATTTTTTGTTTTTCATTTTTATTTTGTCTTTCTTTTTCTTGTTGACCTTTTCAGCACAACTTGAAGGACAAATGCAAACATAGAGCTCGTGCCTTAGCTTTAACAATTATTAGTATTGTGGTTATTTTATTGAACTATTTATGGTTTTTAATCCAAATTTTTAATATTTTTAATTAGGCTTAAGTTCATTAAATTTAATTTTCATTAAATTATTTTTATGAAGAAAGGAATTTTACAACATGAAAATCAATTAAAATTTACTGATAATTTTTCATTCTTGACTCAATCTGGGCTCGAACCCAGGTGTTTACGGACAGGTTACCCTGACATGTTTCGATTGCAACCACTCAATCTCCTCAGAGGGCTTGCCGTTTAACACTCGCAGCCATCGACGACTGCTGACGTCATTAGTCAAACATCAATCCTTAAACCAAATTGTATTTAACCTTTGGTAGATCGAAATTTGCTTTGAATGATTATCCCTTTTAATTTACTTTAACATGTTGTTCCTTTACTTCTGTTTTTTCGTACTTTTGTCAAGAATTCTTCTTGAAGTTCAAAGTACATATTTTTTGTTTTTCATTTTTATTTTGTCTTTCTTTTTCTTGTTGACCTTTTCAGCACAACTTGAAGGACAAATGCAAACATAGAGCTCGTGCCTTAGCTTTAACAATTATTAGTATTGTGGTTATTTTATTGAACTATTTATGGTTTTTAATCCAAATTTTTAATATTTTTAATTAGGCTTAAGTTCATTAAATTTAATTTTCATTAAATTATTTTTATGAAGAAAGGAATTTTACAACATGAAAATCAATTAAAATTTACTGATAATTTTTCATTCTTGACTCAATCTGGGCTCGAACCCAGGTGTTTACGGACAGGTTACCCTGACATGTTTCGATTGCAACCACTCAATCTCCTCAGAGGGCTTGCCGTTTAACACTCGCATTTAATGAACTTAAGCCTAATTAAAAATATTAAAAATTTGGATTAAAAAGATAATAATAATAAATAATTTGAAAAAATTGCGAAATTGCATAGAGAAAAAAGTTTTCTCCCAACTAAAGTCAATTTCTAGGCTGAAGCACGAGTCAACTTTTGTAAAACAGGCAATTGCTATTTTGCCTTAACAAAAATGTACACATGACATTTTGTTTTTATTCAACTTTATTTATGCTGGCAAAATTATTGATTTATTAATGAAACTTTTTCCCCCATTTTCGTTTTATTTATTTTATTATTTTCCTCGTACATTGTGAATTGTATTATTTTAAGAAATTAATCAATATTTATCTGGAAGTTAAAGTTATTACCACTGGTACATTGTTTCAGTTTAATGTGCCAGTCACGAATTGTATTCGAAATCAAAATAAAAGTATTGCAGTTTCATGTAAAAGTTATTGTACGCTACAACAACATGGGTTGCAACAAGTATTTTATGGGTTTTTGCTAACGTGTGTAACACATAAAAACATTTGTTTTGTATAGCCAACCTTAAACTTTACACCTCTACTTAAAATCGATTTTTGAAACAGCCTAACGATGTCCATCCATCGGGCTGACTAGTTGTCTGGTCATGTAAACCTTGTGCGCGAAGTACAGGTCGCAATTTTTAAGATGGTTTGATGAATTTTGATTCTTACTTTAAATAAATATAGAAATAAAGAATAAATAGAAACTGGGAATTATTTCCTTCCGAAGGTTATTTTTTATTATATTCAACATTTTGCTGGTGTCTAATAATTGTAAATTTTTCTGTACATTCAATATACCTCATTGCTTTCCAAAGGAAGGCTAAGGTAAAAGGTAAAAAGAAAATACAATATAATAGTCTGGATCATTTCTGAAAAATTGAAGGAATAGAACTATTACAAAAAAGCTTTATAAAATACATAACTGAAATTTAGCTCATAGAATAAATTCGGAAAATGAAAAATGTTGAATATGAAATAAAGAATATTAAATATCTGTCCCTATACAAATGCCCTTCCAGAAATCTATTCACAATTAGCTAAGGAAAACATTTTTTGGGAATACAAAATTTTCAATTAACAAGATTTTGTTTGTCTTGCTTAATTCCCAATTTTTATTCTTGATAAAATCACTGAAATTTGGGATAATTCTTATTCGCTTAACAGTTTTATTTGTTTAATATCTTTAGTTTTTCCAAAATCTTTGGATGAAATTTTCTGATGATCTGGCCTTAGCAACCAGTGAAATGCGCATAGGAATAGCTTATCCCATCAACAATAAATTTCAGTGATTTTATCAAGAATAAAAATTGGGAATTAAGCAAGACAAACAAAAATCTTCTTAATTGAAAATTTTTAATTTAATTTATTTGAACAATAAAAAATTAATAAGATCTATTAAATAAGTTTATAAATTCATTAAAGGTTAGTTAAAAAATATAAAATTTCAGTTCTTTATGTAGTTGTAATCAAGTCAAGTTTAAGTATGCCCAAACAATTCACACAAAAAAAAAACACAAACTAATAACACTGGACTGCAACAAAGCAAACAATTTTCGAGTCTTTAAATACAAATATGTGCAATATTAAGGCCCTAATTTTGTAATACACAGCGCCAAAAATTGAATTGAAAGCAAAAACAAAGCAAAAAATATTTCATAATTTTGTTGTTGCTTTCTACAAAAATTCATTTTGAATTTTTAAATTTCTTACGCTTTATATCTTGTGCCGTTGAACAGTTTTAAACGCTATTTAGAAATTTTTAAGAGTTATTTAGAAATAAGTGTCTCTTGTTATACCCTTCACCACAGGTGGAAAAGGGTATATATAAGTTTGTCATTCCGTTTGGAATTTCTACAATATTGATCTAAGACCCTATAAAGTATATATATTCTGGGTCCTTATGAGGAGAAAACTTGATTTAACCATGGGATGCCCCTCTACCCCCTCCCCCCCATGTTGTTTACATATACTAGCATAATGCCCAATATGATTTTCGTTATCTCTTTATTATTGCATCTATTTAACGAAATAATTTTTACAAATAGAAAGGAGGAATTTTTGAGTTTTTTTGCTACTTAAAAACTCGCCAAAAAAGATAAAAGAAAACAAACCAACACACATACGTGGCACAAACTATTTTGGTGAATATATTTCCCAACTTTGCTATTGCGGTGAACAAAAACCATCTAAAGTAATTACAACTCAACTGTATTGAATTTTGTAAACAGTAAACGTGCCATATTTCATTTTAATGATATTCGATTAATGTTCCTTCATGGTTCAGTTGTCTAGGGGGTGTGTTAAGTTAGAAACTGAGAGTTCCCTGGTTCGAATCTTGGTTTTTTTCAAATATTTTTATTTTTGTATGTTCTAAAAACGATTTAAAAAAAATATTTACCAGTTTTTTTTTTTAAATTTTATTTATAATGAAGTTTTAAGTATTCTAAATATGTTTGTATGTGTAAAAATTATTTAGTTTTTGTCTAGTTGCTCTGTATTCTGTTCGCACAATGGTAAAAGGTATGTAAGATTCGGCACAGCCGAATATAGCGCTCTTACTTGTTTTTTTTTTTATTGTGAACTTTTTAATTTGTTAATTCAAATTAACATTTATTGAGTTGATGTATAATTTAAATGTCTAATAAAACAAAATAACCACAATACTAATTATTGTTAAACAGCTTAGGCACAAGCTCTATGTTTACATTTGTCCTTTAAGTTGTGCTGATAAAAGGTAAATGAGAAAAATAAAGCCAAAAAAGAAAGAAAAAAAAAACATAAAAAACACAAAAATGTAATTAAGACTTCAGAAGAATTCTTGACAAAAAGTATTAAAAACGGAAGTAAAGAAGAAACATGTAAAATCAATTGAAAATGGATAATCATTCACAACAACAAACTTAGATCAACCATATAAAAAAATACTTTTTGGTTTAAAGATTAAGGTTTGACTCGTCGATAATGGAAGTGAGTGCTAAACAGCAAACCCCTCTGAAAACCTTGTGTGTTTACTATCGAAACATGTCAAATCAACATGGCCGTAAACGTGGGTTCGATTCCCCGGTCAGTCAAAAAATAACCACAATACTAATAATTATTAAACAAAATGTTCAATTCAAATACAATACAAATATTTTATGACAAAATTTAAGAGAATTTAGTGGGAATTTTAGAGGATGAAAGAAAACATGTTGTTGCGGATTTTTTGGAGATTAACATTTTAAAAACATTTCACAACCCTGCTGTTAATGAAAAAATACGTTCAGTTCAGCCATACCCACAATTTGGTTATCTGTTATTCTGTTATGGCTATGATATTTCCAGAAGCATATTTAATAAAAAAAAGATGTTCTTTCTACATTTTGCATTTTGGTAACGGTATCGTATCTCTTTTTCGATGCGATATCGATACCAATACTCAAATTGAATTCAAGTTAAAATAAACAAAACTAACGTAAGTTACTTTCTTTTATGCAAAATAATAGCCGATTTATCGGTATATCAAACAAGTCTGACGGATTTTAAGGAATAATAATAAAATTAATATTTGTAATAAAAACTACCACCAGTTAATAGCGGAATATACTGATTGTCATTTAATTTTGCAGAAATACGTTTCAAGTGACTTTTATCACGGTCCACAATTTAACAAATTTGGACTTATATATTTTCACAAGACTGGAAATTACACCATCAAACTTTGTGAAGATCGGTCCATAATTTAACAGTGGTCCCACATAAAGCCAACTCTTGGAAAATGCTTTTATTTGCTTTAACCCGTAACGAATAATGCTCAAGTGGTTAATTAAGGTCTTATTTAGTTTTAAAAGCCTAGACATCATTCTACAAAATTTTGCAAAGGTCGGTCAATAATTTACCATAGGTCTCCTTATATAAATTTTTTTGCGAGACCGGGCTTTGAAAGAAAAATGGTTGAAAGAAATCGTATTGATTCGATCGCGAAATACTTAACTCATCCATATTCAATCCCGAATTCGTACTTGAAATAATCCGAAAATGAAATTGATTTAAGTAAAACTAAGATTGAACCAACCTTTAATACCATGTGAGATAAGGCCATTATTTCTCATTCAATAGGGAGATAAATTCTCTTTTTTTATTTGAATGGGAGATAAAGCCATCATGGCCTTAGCCCATATTAGCAATATTAGAAAATGGCTTTATCTTTCATTTCTGTTACGGAGATACTAAAGTTAAGTATTGAAATCTAGCTTCGCATACTAAAGTTTTTCTGCGTGGCGGCCTGCGGCCGTGCTTAGGGATTTTTCCTCCAGTAGGACGCGGCAGTTGAATAAAGTTTTCCTGCGTGCGTCACAAGAATAAAAAATGGTTTTTCAATGATAACTAAAGATTTTTTCCTTTTTGCAGAATGTTTACACCATGCATAACAATATTCTGAAAAATATGGCTTTATCTCTCATTTGCGAAAAAATATGGCTATATCTCTCATTTCGCAAAATTTTAAATATGACCTTACCTCTCAATGATTGGGCAAGAAGGCCATAATGGCTTTATCTCCCATTTAATTGAGCAATAAGGGCATCATGGCCTTATCTCACATGGTTTTAAAGCACCCCCCCCCCCCTCAAAATTAGTATAAAAAACCAAAAATGAATTAGAAAGAAAAAGTTATTATGATTGATTTTCTTACCCGTATTACACCTTACAGAAAAAGAGAAAACATTAACATCATGCCCGATATGATGTTTACTTTAGAAATCTTATGTACATATTTAACCAAAAATATAAATTAAATGAGAAGCAAGAGCTCAAATTTACTTTTTAACCCTTCGTGGTGCACATGAGTCCGGCCGGACATTTTTTCAATGTGTATAGAAAATCAAAACATGCGTAAGCCGAAGGGTTAAACACAACGAAAAGTTTTAACTTTTTTTTTTACTTGATTTAAGAATTTTATATTTATTTCAAGAAATTCCGAGATTGATTTTCGAAAGTAATCCCATTTTGGATAGTTTTGAGTACGTTTGAGTGTTATTCGTAATTGAATTTTTGAGTGCGACTCGTACTTAAAGTAATCAAAAAAAAGTTGATTTATTCCGAGTATTTTTCTTTCTGTGCAGAAATCTTTCCCGTCGACTACAATTTAGAAAAATGCAAATTAAATGTCCATAAGCACTACTACCTCTTTCCTTCTCCTCATAACCTATTTTTCTAATACCAATACAATGCATTGCATTAGTAGGAGGTATTCCCTGAGTGTGGTTGAACACCTTTAAAACAATTTAAAAGTGTGTACATTTGTACATCTCTGTTTTTTACCTATCGAAATTTTAGAGCATAAGTCATTGCCTTATTTATTGGATTTGAATTTACATACAAATTGAATCAACATACAATTGTATCAACAGTAAAGTAAAGTTGCCATAATTAAATAAAAAATTCCCGGGAATTTCCACACTTATTTCCAGGGATATTTCTTGAAAAATTTAAGGGATACCGGGATTTTTTTTCCGGAAATCCAGTATGAAAAAAACTAGTGAATACGTATATATAACTTTTATAAAATAACGTTATAAAGTTCGAGACATTTGTGTGGTGGTTTTGCAACTGACGGTCTGGAGGTCAACCAATAGCTCCCGTACAAGTCAGCAACCGAAAAAATCCTTTTTCAATTTTTTTAAGATAAAATTTGAGAAAATTAACTTAAATAATAAAAACAAAAAAAATTGTGACGTAAGATCCAGATATGGATTCTGTATATCGCCCTCCCGAAATAGAATTGAATAGAAAAACTCTCATTAAGATTGCGTTCAGATGGAATTTGGCATAAATAACTGTTATAAAAATATGTATTAAATATGTGTTCCCATAACTTCCATTTAGAAGCGAAACATTTCGCAAACAGCGAAAAATCAACTAGATTTGAACACTGCATGGTGTCCGTTCTGTCATTAACTCTGAGCAATTAAACTGGAGCATTCCTCTTAGGCTAACTGACCACTGCTGTGTTTTTCAGGCCATCTACACAGCCGCGGGGCACATTCAGTATGGTGAGATATCTGGCAGGGATATTCACATTATTACCTACATAATAAGATCCCTAGAGAGTGTGTTCATCACATCGAAAATTGTCCGAGAATGCCGGATGTCTCTGGAGGAGATAGAGAGATATTCTGTGGTTACCCTTAAGTGGGTCACTGAACACACGGGCATTTATGGAAACTGTATGGCTGACACGCTGGCACATGCAGGAACCACCTTGAGTCTTAGCGGCTCAACCCATGATATAGGTGTTTCGATCCCAGGGAATAATCATCTAATTGCAAACAAATTTGATCTCATAGCCAATTAGAGGTGGTTTGATGAAACTTCATGTGGGGAAACTAGAAAAATCTGGCCCATCAAAAATGAAAAGAGGACAAGGCTGTCCGGACATCACCTAAGAAACCTTGGGAAACCATTGGAAAACACGCCGAAAGGTTGGGGCTCCCTTGCAATGACCTATGTAGGAGTTGCTGTGACGATGAATAGGAGCAGTCAACGGAACATCTTCTCTGTCAATGCTTGGCATTTGGAGACCTGAGACTTACGCTGTTTGGTCAAAAAATAATCGGGGACAAAATCTGTCTCTCTGACATTGATTGAACAGGATGCATTCCTTCATATGATGAACTGGATGGCTGGGTGAAAATATCAACAGACAAGTAATGTAGGAACATTGGAAGGTGGTGAAAAATGTTAACACAACGAGAACTTATAACTGGACCCACGTGAGCTATGCTTAATTGCGACTGCCAGTGGAACCTAACCTAACCTAACTAGATTTGAACTCATAACATAACCTGTAAGTGATTTAATGCCAAACATTATAACTCCACATATTAGGAAAGATATTTGCGTCTGTTTAAATTATTTAAGACTTAGCACCACAACCAACACAAATTTTGGTAAAACAAAGATGGGAAATTAGTAGATGTAGCTGTGTAAAGAGGAAATGCTAATTCAGAAATAAAAGTGTAATCGAAGAGAAGAAAAAGTAAGAAGCAGATTTAGTTAAAGTTAAGTTTTCCGAATTTAATTTGTTTAGTTTTAGGCGCAGTTATTAAATTGCTTTTTATTTCTATAAAATCGTCGGATATATATTTTATAATCTTCCATCTTTAACTTTATAGTGTTAACCAGATACATTTTTACAAAATAAACCGACAAATTGAGTAACGGTTTTAAAACAATTCTAATCATTAAAATAAAAACTAATCGAATACCAGATTCGTAATCAACGACTCCGAAACTGTCTATTTTTAAATAAGAGCGTGTTGTCTACTATAAGAATCACCAAAAGAAACATATTTCGCTTTTAACTTTCCCTGTCACATACACAGTTTTGCGCTAGTAAATGACAAGACAGTGAGTTAGGGTATCTTAAGGTTCGGTTTCCCTAACTATACTTTCTTATTGGTTGTTTTACTTCTATCTTTTTAAGCACAAAACTTAACAAAAGCAACATAAAGTTTACTTTCTTTTAATTCTCTATATTTTCTCTTGTATTGTGTCGTTAATTGAAAGGATTTTTGGTAGAATTCTTGTGGCTATTTCAGTGATTAAAATAATACTTTTGGGTTTTCCTTTGTTGCGTTAAAGTTAGGAAAAGTTTAATTAATAAGTAGTTGCTGCTTAAAGTTACACAAGTAGCTGTTGGAAAAATTAACATTGCGCAGCCCGCAAATGTTTAAATGGTTTATTTTACCTTGCCTAAAAGTAAAATTAGCCGGTAAAAAAAAGAAATATAATATTTTATTTTTGTATATAATGAAGATAACTTTAAACGTAACAGAAAAAATTTGTTTAAAGGGTTTCATTCAAGTATGACTTTAATGGTTGGAACAATCAGTGATCCATGTTTTTTTTTTTTTTTTACTGTTAGGACCAGCACTCAGGGGATGACCCCTACTAATGCATTGCATTGTGGTGGAACTAGGAAAATAGGTTGTGGGAAGGAGGACAGAGGGAGTAGTGTTTGTGACAACTCGATTTGAACTTAATCATGTTGTAAGTGAGAGGGAAGACTTCTGCAGGAAGGTTATTCCACATAAGGATGGACTCTTGAGGAAAAACGTGTATTACGAACAAACGTGCGGGTTTCAGGAACCAGATCCCTAATTTCGTCAGAACACATCCCATTGTAGTAACGATAAAACAGGCAAATACAGCCTACATTGCGACGCTGCTCAAGGGAGTCATTAGAATTGGATACCCTACTGTCACCAATGAGAACCTTCGCCCTCTCCTGCACGCGGGCGAGAAGCTCCAAAATAGACTTTGAAGCACCGACCCACACATGAGATGTGTATTCCATACGCGGTCGGATATTGGTGGTTTAAATAGTAAGGATATCAAATGGAGTGAAGTATATCCTACACCGTCTTAGAAAACCGAGGCACTTGAATGCTTCTTTCGACACCTTGAATATATGTTCTGTGCATCGGACATCACATTGTATTCTCTTGTCCAGAACATCAAGAGATTCTGATTCCTCAATAATTATACCACCCATATATACAAATGAGGCACCCCGATTTGTCGCACGTTTATGCGTCAGAACGCAACATTGGGTTTTTCGGGCATTCAAATCGACCCTATTCGCACGACCCCATTCCGAGATTATGTCAAGGTCTCGGCCAAGTGTATCATTCATATTCTGCCTCATAGCACCGACATCGGATACGCTTGGTCTGTATTCAAATGAGTACGAATGGCAAAGGTTGCTGTCATCTGCAAAAGAGTAGATAGGGTTGGAAGTTTGACAAAGGAGGTCATTTAGAAAGATAAGAAATAAAGTAGGAGAAAGAACGGAGCCTTGCGGCACCCCTGAATGAATCTTAAACTCGTTTGACGAAATCCCATCTATAGCAACTCGTATAGTGCGATCTCTGAGAAAACTCGATATAAATCGAGAGAAATTATCTTCGACACCAAATGCAGCAAGTTTTGACAAGAGTGCACCATGCCAGACTCTGTCAAACGCCTTGAAAATATTTAAAGCAATTACCTTACTTTCGCCAAAATGGTGACTGGAACGGCACCATTTTTCCGATAACAGAGCTAGTAAGTCTCCCGTAGAGCTACCTCTACGAAAGCCATACTGGCGGTCGCTTAGTAGGGTGTTTGACTCTACATATTTGACAAGATGGTAATTTACCATACTCTCCATAACTTTGGAAAGTGCCGAACAAATTGCAATTGGGCGGTAATTTTCAGGGTTATTAGCGATTCCTTTTTAAGGAATTGCCGTTACGTTAGCAACTTTCCAGCAGACTGGAAATTCCGCGGCACGGTATAAAGTGATGAAAAGATTTGCTAAGGGACGAGCTAGCGTCGAAGAGCACTTCTTCAAGACCAGTGCAGGTATACCATCCGGCCCAGGAGACTTGTTTATGGCGAGATCCGCAAGAATGTGATTCCTTGTTCTAAAAGTAGTTCTGGCAAAGATAATTGATACTTAAAGCATGAAGTATTTAAAATGAAATATTCTTATGCACTTGCAAAACTAAGCCGTTTTTAATAAAATGGTTCACTTTAGATTTTAATTAAATTCGATTTTCTATATTTTGTTTTCAAAAATTAGGTCTACGTAGTTTTGAGAACATCCTGCGGTGGCTACAAATTAAGTCACCTTGGATGCACGCAAAATACATTTCTAACTCTTTTCCATATTAATAAACATAAGGGGGATTTAGAAGGTAGTCATAAAGTTGTAGAGTCCTATGTCTTATAATAATTACAAGAAATATATATGACTGCTGTGGGCAACCACTTTTAATTTAGCTTTCTATCGTACAGTTACGACGAATCAATGAACACAGCATTAACATTTTTATTTTGTTTGAAACACACCAGTATTTGTTTTAACAATTGAAGAATATTATTTAGGACATTATGACGATATGAATTAAAAGCACACCCTGCAAATTCCCCAATAATTAAATTCTCCGTTTCTACCAGACTTTGGTTCTCAAAGGGTGTTTTATAAAGGCTTCGTATCATTAGTTTAAGTTAAACAAAGTATGTGTGGGATATCATCAGAATTGTTTTTTTCATTAGAAAGCCCTATTAATGCCATTATGTGTTTAATAAACACCAATCAAATATTCATCCCGGCTTCGTTGGGTGATTCGCATTCGAAATGTTTTCCATGACGCTGGCGCATAAATCAAGCTGAATGGTTGGCTTTGAGGACCGCTGTGGTTTGTGGCTTTTTGCAGAGACCAGCAACTTATCGAAACCTCCTCAGAAAAAGTCAAATGGGGTAAAATTTCACGAGAACTGCAGCCGTATTCTGTAATTCGCTAAAGCTAAATCTTGATGGCTTAAGTGCCTTTGAGAATACAAAATTTAAACATTTTAGCGATGACATTAAAAGCTAAAATTGCGCCGAATTACATGTTTATGACATTGCTAAATTTAGCAATGCACGTTCCAGAATTGCAGTTGTTATCAACTTTATAGTTTTTTAGCTATAGAATGTCCTGAGCTGAGTGGAACTAAGCGATGCCATATCATACAATTCAGGCCGAAACAAGTTGACCTATAGTGCTCGTCGTTCACGATTATGTTCTGGCCAACGTCATTCTCATATAAAAACGGACCCATGACGCTGACAGCATAAAATCCACAACAAAGTGACCTTTTCGTGATGCAATAGACGCTCTTTGATATTATGCGGACTAGTTTCGTTCCAAATCAGTTGTTTATTGACGTACGCATTCCAAAAATTAGACTGATTGCTGGAGATGATTTTTCGATTAAAATTATGAACAATTTCAGAGCCGATTTTGATAAAAAAGTTTTATCATATACAAGTTGTATTGAAAGCTTTATCCTTCCATGGTAAGATGGAAAAATAGACCGAATAAATAAAAGTTCATTCAACAGATTTAGCTTTAACAATATGACCGCTTTTACCTATATATTTTTTGGTAGTCTGTATTATAACACCCTTTATTAACCCCGTTTAACTTTTGCGCCTTCTCTTTTTACTATTCTTTCTCTTTTGATATAAAAAGCTATTCTGATTATTAATATTTTTATTTACTTAATACTTATTTAAAGTTTTTATTCAGGCTTTTCTAAAACAACCCAGCTGAAAACCACTTCCTCATATCAAACGATTTTCCAAGCCATCTGCTCTTTCTTAACTCAATGTAAGAATTATCTTATGGTTCCACACACACACACGCACATACAGACATCCCCTTGTATGAATATGTATGTATGTATATGTGAGCATGTGCTATAAATTATTTATTTATGGTGAGGCTTACGAATGATTTAAATTTAAATTGTATTTGGTCAACACATTAAAAGCATCTAAGTGGTTTTTCTTAAGGATTATCACACTTAATGGTCAATGAAGGAATTGGCCAAATACATATTTTAAGAACTTAAGTGGGAATTTATTTCATTTAAGATTCACACATACACACACGCCTCCTTTTTGACTAAATTGTATTTCAACAAACATTTCTTCATCGTAGTCATTGTGTCATAAATTGTAAAAGGTATAATAAATCCTTTTTGATGCTATTTTCAGTCTTTTATATCTTCTTTTATATGCAGAAGAAAACATATGCTACAAAAAACAAATTACAAAGACTTTCTGACACACAAACACACACATTGTTATAAATATTTTATTTATTAAAGACAGATTCAGGCATAAGATCTTTTACTAGTCCGTAACGATTTTGTTGAAAAAGGGAGTGTTTTGACTTGAAATTGTGGTAAACAAAAAGAAAACCAAAGCGATTAAATTTTAAACAATTTTCATCAATAAATTGCTTAAGCCATGAAAATTGCAAAATAGCATAAATATTTTAAAATTAATTAGTATTGTGGTTATTTTGTTGAACTATTTATGGTTTTTAATCCAAATTTTTAATATTTTTAATTAGGCTTAAGTTCATGAAATTTAATTTTTATTAAATTATTTTTATGAAGAAAGGAATTTTACAACATGAAAATTAATTAAAATTGTTATTGATAATCTTTCATTCTTGACGTGGCTCGGGCTCGAACCCTGGCCGGCAGGTTACCATGACATGTTTCGATCGCAACCACTCGATCTCCTCAGATGGATTTGCCGTCTTACACTCGCAGCCATCGACGACTGCTGACGTCACTAGTCAAACATCAATCCTTAAACCAAATTGTATTTTAACATTTGGTAGATCGAAATTTGCTTTCCTGAATGATTATCCATTTTAATTGATTTTACATGTTTTTTCCTTTACTTCTGTTTTTTTTTAAAATTAATTAGAAAAATTACAGTATTTCTCACCAATTTTTGGGGAAAATATTAGAGCAGAGAAGAACACACTGAAAAACTTAAATGACTTTATCGCAAAAAGCATGGGCCGTAACTGTTGTGATCTTTTTTAGAAAAGTAAGAAAATAACAGCTACGGTGTGTGTGTTTCAGTGTGTTTTCCCAGTTATTTTTTTACCAGTATTTTGTTTGGTTATTTTTTTTTTTCAAAACAAAATAGTTAAAATTTGACTGATATTTTTTCAGTCAAAAATAAAAGTTGAAATTTTACTTGCATTTTTTTAGTCAAAAAGAGATCGTTGATAAATATATTTTTTAATTACACACTACTAAAATTATCAAGGCGAATTAAAGTAAAGGCTGTAGGAAAAATCGCCCAAAGAAAAATGGCCCAAAAATATTATATGAAAAATAGCCCATTTTTTCGGGCATACTATTTGTCTAAATCATTCATTATTACTACACGACGAATTCCTTAATGTTATTTATAAAAATAACGGGACATATTGCAAAAAGGTGGCATGTCATAACGTCCAGTGTCATAGTGTCCGTGGACAAACTCGAAAGCATAGCTTACAAACTTGAAAGCATAGCCGGCCTATGACCGGGCGCAAGGATTTTCTCCTCTTTGATAAAAACAAGTACCGGCTTCGCTAACTAAAGCTTCCCGGCACAGCCGGCCTTCGGCCGGGGGCAAGGATTTTCTCCTCTATGGTATAACAAAAACCGGCTTCGCTAACTAAAGCTTCTCTGCCCAGCCGGCCTTCGGCCAGGCGCAAGGATTTTCTCCTCTATGGTATAACAAATACTGGCTTCGATAACTAAAGCTTCTCTGCGAAGTCGGCCTTCGTTCGGAAACAAGGAAGATTTTATAAGCTTTACTTAGCGAAACCGGTACTTTTTATACCATAAAGGAAAAAATCTTTGCGCCCGCCCAAAGGCCATCTGCGCAGAGAAGCTTTAGTTAGCGAAGCAGGTCTTTTTTATATCATAGAGGAGAAAATCCTTGCGCCCGGCCGAAGACCGGCTATGCAGAGAAGCTTTAGTTAGCGAAGCCGGTTTTTGTTATACCATAGAGTGGAAAAACCTTCGCACGGCCGAAGGCCGACTATGCCGAGACGCTTTAGTAAGCGCTGCCGGTATTTGTCATAGGGGAGAGAATCATTGCGCCCAAAAGTGTTTTCGTGTTATATGTTTAATATATACACCCAGAGAAAAAACAACAAAACCATTTTTTTAAAAACGTTGACCATATTATGTTTAATTTAACCAAATCATTGTCATCGACAACCACATTATGGTAAAATAAGTTTCTTTAAAAATAGTTTTGTTGGTTGTGACCATAATAAAACATGTTTTTCTCTTACATTTGTAAGTTACTAAATTTATATGAATAAGAAACACTGTTTTGCAAATTGGATAATTTTTTATTTTTTTTTTTCGGAAAAAATTCGTTTTTTCTTTTTGGATCATTTTTCATTTTTATTTTGGGCTCTTTTTCGTTTCTTTTGGGCAAAATTTCATATATAACTTTTTTGGTAAATTTTCATGTTCTTTTGGGCGATTCTTCATTTGGGCGATTTTTCATTTTTTTGTTTTTTGCCATTTTTCTTTGGGCGATATTTCCTACAGCCTAAAGTAAACGGTTGTGACAATACTACAACAAGAACAACATCAAAAACACAACATTGTATAATTTGCTGTTGCTTATGTTGGTCGATATGTCAAGAACACAAGCAAGACCCCTTTCAAACTCAGCAAGTTAGTTGCGCAAGTTACTTGCCGAGTCTGTACTATTTTTTTTCCTTACCCCGACCTAACCGCTGACGTCTACAAACCAAGAGTTGCGCAAGAGATTTGCGCAAGTAACTTGCCGCGTGTGAAAAGGTCCAACTTTTGACATTTCTCTCTCTAAGCAAGAAAAAAGTGCTCAATTGTTTTTTTGCAACGCCACCTGTGCCCATGTTCTATAACTCTAGCGTCGAGAAACTTTTCGATTAAAATGTGTGAAATGAAACAAAAATGCCATATATTGAACAAACCACTGTTTTTCACACTAAGCTGTGCCTGAAACTTTTTTTTTGCGAGTACTAGCTGTCACTTTAGGAAATTACTCGCCAATTTACAGAAAATGTGTGTCCGTAACATTTTTGTAAGAAAAGTTCCCGCTTTGAACTGTCAAATAATCTCACGAAAAAAATGGGGCGAGAAAATATGTTAACACTAAAAAACAATTAAAAATGCACAGAATAATAATGAAAATATTTTGTTCTTGGCACATTTTTTCATTGTTTAATTATTTTGCTTTTAACATTTTTATTAAATAAACGAATTTTTGAAAGCTCGTTTGCAAACAACGAACTTTAAAGTCGCACTTTGTATATTCGCCGCCGTCGTTGGAAATTTTTCAATTTAAGTAAATTTTGATCACCGTCAACGATATGTGTTACTGGCGTTCTCAACGTCTGCAATGGCACATCGTCTTCGGGTGCAATGTTATGACGTTTAAAACGTAACGACGTAGTCTCTTTAGATAGTTAGACATGAGTTACAGACACAGTTTTTTCTCACTTTTCGAGAAACGATGGAATATTTTGTTTCACATCTTTTCGATGCGAGAAGTTCTCACTAAAGTTACAGAACATGGGTACATAAAAGTGAATTCGCCTTTGAAATATATTTAAAATTATTATGGCTGAGTTTTCAGTTATCAACATCGCAACTGAATGCCACTACTGAAAATTTTTAAATTGTTATACTTACATTATTATTATTATTATTACATAAAGCTTATGCCCGAGACCTAAAAGATCTTTTGTGCAGCCACAGTGTTCACTGAATCATAATCTTCAGGCTGCAAATGAGGCCAATTATTCTACACAATAAGATTTTGTATCCAGGGAACTTTATTCTGTTTTTATACTTTTCTTTGTGGCCAGATCTTCAAATTGTTTGCAGCCTTTAGATCAGGCCAGAAAATTCTGAAAATAGTTATTCAAGATTTTCATTAACATTTTTTAGCATTATGAAATGTTATTAAAAACGAATACAAATATTCGTGTCATCACTAGTTTGTATATTTGTTTGTTTGTTCCCTTTAGACTACTTAACTACTAACGCGATTCTCCTATAAAATTTACAGTGATTTCCTGACTAGACGGAGCTTAAAATTTACGATATATCTGGCGAAAAAAGTGGGCGTGGCACCTCTTATTTAAAGGAAATATAGTTATCTATTTATACATATGAAGAACGTTAACAGCCAATGTTTCCAAATTCGGTACAAGAATCTTGGTTAACAAAACAAAACATCCGAAAACATTTGGGCGGGAGTGAAGAAGTGGGCGTGGTAGAAAATAGATTTTGTTATATCTTTGTGTTAAAATTCAGTACACATAACTAGGTTATCAATACACAACTTCTTTAAATCCCGCTCATGAGGATTGGAGAAGTGGGAGTGGCACCTTCCATGCAAATACAAAATAGATTTCAGTTAAGCTGAAGAATCGTAGCAGTAAAAGGTTAAATTTGGTATAAAAAGCTTCAAGTCAATGCATTATATCTAAAAAAATTAGGCAAGATTGGAAAAGTGGGCGTGGCACAATAAGATTTCTTTATACCTGCAGAACGATTGGAGAAAAATTGCCCAAATTTTGTACACAAAGCTGGGTTGTCAAAACACAAAATCCGTAAAAATGTGGGTGTTATTGGATAATTTGGCGTGGATTCTCTCATACATGAGCTATAGTGGTTTCCGTATATGGAGAATGGCAACAGGTAAAGTATACAAATGTGGCCCAAATTTCTTAGTTATCCATGCACAACATCTTTCAAAAAGTGGGTAAAATTAGAAAAGTGGGCGTGGTACAATATAAAATTAATTTTATGTGTCAAAAAGTGGACTGGATTGGGGATGTGGTACCTACTAGTGCTGGGATACTATCGATATTTATCGATAGTTCAGATTTCACTATCGATATTACTATCGACTGAATGTTTGTACTTGTGCAGGAAAACTGTTACTAGTTTTTTATCAGGCTACAGTTCGTTTCTTTTATCACTTTATTGAACCTATGTGATGCTCATAAGCACCTTTCTGAAGGAACCAAAGTAACAGGGACTATAAGATATTTTATTGCAACTTTAGATAATGTTCTTAATTGGATTTGATTCTCAACCCAAAAGGTAATCAATCTAGCAGACCTTTCCTACAATTCATTGTTTTATCCTATGCTCGCAATTGCAATTGCATTTTTATTTGATTTTTTTTTTTACATTATAAAAGTATCTGACATTTCAGTCCCTATGTAAACATATAAAAATATCGTCATAAAGGCCTTAAGTTTTTTTTTTTTTTTTTTTTTTTTTTTTTGTTTAGTGAATTTTTATTTATTTATTTAATCAATGGATATTATCCTTACTGACTAATAACAATATTGACTTAAAATTAATGAATAATATTATGCATTTTAAAATATACTACAACTTTACAGAAATATATGTATGTACCTAAAAATTTACGAATTAAGAAAAACAATAATTTTATGCTTTATGGAATTTAAACATAAAGAAAAATCAACAAATTGTGACAGAGAAGCAATTCCTCTATAGTTTGTTATATCCGATTTATTACCACAATTAAATAAAGGTTTTATAAACGAATCTTTCCATAATACGGGAAAATAACCACATATAATCGACGCATTGAACATAAAAGTTAATGGCGTAACTAATGATTCAGCACATTGATTTAAAATACATGTTGGAATAAGATCAGGACCATGACTAAAAGACATCTTTAGCCTTTTTAAATAAACCAAAATATCATTGCTGTTAAAAGAAGGGAAAGAGATTGTATGGTTTGATGAGAGCATATAGGGATAACCATTACTATCATCGTATGCAGCATCAGAATAAGTTGTGGGAAAAAAATCGGCAAACATATCACATATGACTTCAATATCTCCAGATTCTTGGCAACGAAATTTCATAACGGATGGGTATCCATTAGATTTACTTTTAGAGTTGGCAAATGCAAAGAACGATTTTGGGTCACGAACGAAATTGTTTTTCACCTTATTTATATATTGATTATATAAAGCATGATTCAGCAGATTATATTCTGAACGACTTACAGAGTATTTTCCGTAATCAATAAATGATCCAGACTTTTTGAATTTTTTATAATTTTTATTCTTTAGATTTTTCAGCCTAGTAAGATGTTTAGAATTCCATGGCGGTCCAACTGGAGTATAAACAAATTGTTTAGGTATACAAATATCAAAAAAGGCGTAAATTTGTTTATAAAAAATAGAAACCATCACATCAATATCCGAGCTGTTGTTTAATTGAGAAGGTAAGACGTTGCTCCAGCACGTATTTCTTATTAATTGGTTTAATAAGTTGTAATTTGTCCGTTTGAAACAAAAAACTTTATCGGCCTTAAATGGCTTTAACTTTTAACATAAAAAGCACAGCTAAACAATCCATACCAGCTGCCATTCTTGTTGGTTGTATTCATTGATGTTATTCTGCGCGAATTAATAATAGCAAGTAAAAACTTGCGGCAAACAACTGTGTGTGTATAGCTGCTGTAACATGTCTTCATAGCTGCATTTTAAATAATAATAATATCGATATTGATATTTTTCCTATCGATATTTTCGATAGTTTAATACTATCGATAGTTTCCCAGCACTAGTACCAACTATACAAAGACAATATAGATTTTTTTATATTTAAAGAACAAAAATAGTAAAAGCATTAAAATTTAGTGCAAATGTCTTCCTAATTAAAACGCGAAATCTGTTTTAAAAAATTTTACTAATTTTATTTCGATGGGGGTAGCGAAGCGCACAGGTTTAAGCTAGTTTTTTATTAAAAAATAAAGGAAATTAAAAAACATTTCTCGATTGTTTATGTTCGAAAAATTCAACAAAATCAATTAACTTTTCTTTCATATTAAATCGAATGCGTATTCTAAGTCAAATTACAAATTTAAAAGCTTTTATACTTTAATAGTCTTATTCCTTCAATATTTTCCAGGAATATTTTCGATGCATTATTAGAATTTTCGTTTTGTAATGATTTTAGATATAACACTGCCGGCCAGGGTTCGAGCCCGAGCCGCGTCAAGAATGAAAGATTAACAATAACAATTTTAATTAATTTTCATGTTGTAAAATTCCTTTCTTCATAAAAATAATTTAATAAAAATTAAATTCCATGAACTTAAGCCTAATTAAAAAAAAAAATATTAAAAATTTGGATTAAAAACCATAAATAGTTCAACAAAATAACCACAATACTAATTATTGTTAAAGCTAAGGCACGAGCTCTATGTGTACATTTGTCCTTCAAGTTGTGCTGAAAAAGGTCAACGGAAAAGAGAAAGACAAAGTGAAAAAAACAAAAAATGTACTTGGACTTCAAGAAAAATTCTTGACGAAAGTACGAAAAAACAGAAGTAAAGGAAAAAACATGTAAAATCAATTAAAATGGATAATCATTCAGGAAAGCAAATTTCGATCTACCAAATGTTAAAATACAATTTGGTTTAAGGATTGATGTTTGACTAGTGACGTCAGCAGTCGTCGATGGCTGCGAGTGTAAGACGGCAAATCCATCTGAGGAGATCGAGTGGTTGCGATCGAAACATGTCATGGTAACCTGCCGGCCAGGGTTCGAGCCCGAGCCGCGTCAAGAATGAAAGATTAACAATAACAATTTTAATTAATTTTCATGTTGTAAAATTCCTTTCTTCATAAAAATAATTTAATAAAAATTAAATTCCATGAACTTAAGCCTAATTAAAAAAAAATATTAAAAATTTGGATTAAAAACCATAAATAGTTCAACAAAATAACCACAATACTAATTACTAGCATGTTATGCGATCTGGCAACACTTGAACTGCAGCTAACTTAAGTGAGACAAAATGTACTTCTGGCCTGTTTAATAAAGAAAACGAAAAGAATAACACGTAACAATTCAGGTGTGGGGTACTACTTATCAAAAAAAAACCTAAAATTAACAATTTTTATAGAGATATTTAAATTAAAGTTTGTACCACTGCTGCCTCAACTTTTGACAATGGATTTAAGGCCATCACGTTGCTGAATGATGCAAAAGTCGAGTTTCCCGAGTTAGCTTCATTAAGCCAACTCAGGATATTGTGTGAGGGGCTTAATTTATTTGACCAGGGGATACAAAATGATTTCGGGCACAGTGTGGACACACCGGAAAATAGTGTGCTGCTTTCACCGGTCATCCCGAAGTTGATGAAGTAAACGCTACCGCCAAAGTTAGCGTCGAAGCGGAGGGAAATTTTTTGGTGCTGCCTTCGCCGCGGTATGCTGTCAAAAAGAAGATACTGCCGTTGAAATCTCAAACGCTGATGATATCTCTGCTGGTTTTTCCGCCTATGCTGTACCCTCTGCTGTTCATTTCGCCGTAACAACTGCTGTGCATACCGCTGTACCCACTGCTGTACTCTCTGCTGTACATACTCCTGTACCCACTACTGTCCTGCTTGTTGTTCCTACCACCGTACGTAATACTGCCACAAGCCAACAAAGCGTTGCACTGGAGGAAGAACTCAAGGGCTTGCAACTCCAATTGGAGGTATAAAAATTGCAACAACAACTTAGAGAACTAGAGGGAGGTGATCGCAGTCCACAAACTGCCCACCGCATCGATCTGGCATAACTTGACGCCGCAGTACCCTTGTTCAGTGGCGACGATCACTATGATGTGACAAAATGGTTCGCGCAATTTGACGATTATACAAATATATGCCGGTACACAGATAAGGAAAAGTGCGTTGGCATCCGCCGTAGACTTGAGGGTACAGCCAAAAAAGTATGCTGCCAATCTAGGCTTGCTAGAGTACACCCAATTTAAGACTAGCATTGTGAAATTGTTTAAACGAGTCATGCATCAGCTATTTAGTTTCAATGCAGGTAATAGCGGCTCAGGTCGACATCGAAGAACGGGAGTTGGTAGATATTATAATCGATGGCATACCGGACAGCAATTTAGCTACTGCATCTTTATATAATGCTGACACAATTGATGAGCTGGTTAAGCGCATGGACCGTTATGAGCAACGGCGCCATACAAGCATCAACAAGGTAAGGCCTAGCACAGCTAACAAAACGAAGACAGCAACTGCCAGTGGAGGTGACACCATGAGATCACCCGATGCCGAGGTACGCTGTTTTAACTGTTCCCGGTGAGTCGAGTCGAACGAATTTTCTAGATTCCTTTCTGAGCGTAATATTAAGCATATGAAAATTTCAGTGGGTTCGCCTCGGTCGAATGGACAGGTGGAAAGGTTAAATCGCGAGTTAAGGGCAGTTCTTGCCAAGCTCACAGAGCCTATAGAACATTCCGACTGGGTGGAAAAATTGTCACTGGTTGAATTTGCTATTAATAGTAATGTCCATTGTAAGACAAGACAATCACCGAGCATGATGTTGTTCGGGACTGAACAAAGGGGCGGGCCGATAGAGGAGTTGACTGAATACCTGCAGGAAAGGTACATTAATGAGGCAACGGACCTAGATTCTATAAGAAATACAGCTTCAGAAGCTATTAGGAAATCACAATCGTATAGATTGGATTATTTTAATCAGCATCACAAACGGGCTAAACCGTTTGATGTCGGAGAATACGTAGTACTTAAGAATGTTGATACAACCGCGGGGGTGAACAAGAAGTTCATAACAAAATATCGTGGACGCTATATAGTTAAGAAAAAGCTGGATAATGATCGCTACGAAATTTCAGTAGTTGACAATTGTCAAATCACTCAGACGCCATATGTTGGAATTGTCGATTCTAGTGGACTATAAAGTGGCTGGAAAAAAAGAATGTAACAGAAGATTATGCAGAATCTGAAGGCAACACTTCCGAATAGAAACGAATTTTTAGAAAACGAATTTTTAGAATAAGTAAAGTTATCAATCGAGGTCGATTGTGTTGTCAGGTCGGCCGAGATTGTAATGATTTTAGATATAACACTAGCATGTTATGCGATCTGGCAACACTCGAACTGCAGCTAACTTAAGTGAGACAAAATGTACTCCCGGACTGTTTAATAAAGAAAACGAAAGGAATAAAACGTAACAGTTTGTATATTTATATAATAAATTTAACTCACCATGAGCAATAAATTCCCAGATTCTTTTTTTTTTAATGCAGGAAAGAAACCAGAGCCTGAACGTGGTAAAATCATGAAAATTGAAAATTTACAAAAAAAAAAAAATTAATAATAGCGCTTATTAATTCTTTAGTTTCATAAAAACGAATCGATTAGGTTTTCAGACCTGCGCAGGATCTTTATATTTACAAGCATACAATAAGAAACAGAAAATTTTAAAAATGTAGCACATTCGTGCCCATTTTTAATATAACATTGTACTCATGCATATATAAAAACTTCCCCAACAAACAAAAATTAAGCGTTGGAAAACTTCGCGTTTGCTTGTTGATATTAACTTTTTACAATTACAAAGTATATTTACACTGATCGCGCTAATACCCAATAAAAAATGGAGCTTCCAACGAAGCAGGTTTGTATGGAGAAACATAAAAGTTTCGCTTACCATTGCGCTTACGGAAGACATGAATTTTATATGGCGAGTTCCCTCTTTGAAGCAATACATTTTTGACACATAAAGCGCATTATTCAGCGCACTTAAAAATTGTTGGATGTAACGATCAGCTTTACACACAGAATGTTTTGATACCGTTATTTTTTAGTATTCTCCCTTACAAACCTGCTTCGTGGTAAGGGAATGCCGTAGCACTTTTTTAATAAAAGTTGTTGAGAGTTCTTTCACTTACTTTACTGCATTTCTGTATGTCTTGTTGCGTAGCGCATATTTGTGCGCTTATTTTTTAAATGTACCTTTAGTGCTTCGCAAAATGATACAATTTTTTATTGTGTAGACTCACTCACTACCTGAGCCCTGCTTCTAAAAACTACAACTTACAAATCTACAACTAAAATTAGTTAAAAAAATCAACAATTTTTTGTTTATGGTTTAAATATATTTTACTTAAAGATTTGTAACTTGAAGTTTTGAGACCAGGCTACCTGCATACCAAATGTTACACACAAACTTTCAACGAATATTTTTTTTTTTTTAATTTAGAGATAAAGTACTACTTTTCGTTAGTCTGGGTTCACACTATGAAAGTTTTCTTTCAGAAAGTTTGAGTTTATGGGTGAGAGGGGAGAGAAGAATAGCCTGTTCTCTTCCCCTCTCACCTATAAAGTCACACTTTCTGAAAGAAAACTTTCGTTGTGTAAACCCAGACTTAAGAATGCTTTTATTCTTACATGACTATCAAACCATTTGACGTATGACAAAAGATTGACTTTGTCATTTTTATTTTTTGTTATCCAGCTCCTGTGTTGGCTGGGTCCCTGTTAGTATATGCATATATGTGTGTGTGTGTGTTTGTTCTTGACAAATATGCCAGCACTTTAACTTCAAAAGAAAATGATATGAGGTGTATAAATTAATACACAAGCAAAAAAATTTCTAAAAATGAATTATGGCTTAAAAGGATAGAAAATATAAAGTAAAACAAAGAATATTAGAGGAGTTAAGCAGAGACAATTTTACAGATTTTAAGCATAAAATTGATTTAGGACATACAACAAACTGATCCATTTGTTGAAAAAGGCATATAAAACACAAACGAAAACACGAGAAAAAAAAGGTAGAGAAGAATACATTGAAATGTTACTAGTCAGCAGTACGAGTATACCGAATAATCAGGATTTATAATTTCCAAGATATTATAAAAACAATTTTTGTTAGAAAATTTATTGATATCCTTTTTTTATTGACAATAGAATGTCAGGTGTTAAAACACAAGTATGAACACAAACAAAGCATATACATGTAACCACAGCACACGCACACACAAATACACGGCAACTTTTATCCAAACACTTGCTTCTATTTAAAATTCAATCAATAAAGTTTATTAGTAGATATTAGAAATTTTTAGGGTTCCAATATTAAGGCTAAAGAAAATTTATAAACGTAAACACACAATAAAATGAGAAAATATATTTTAAAAGGATTTCGTTTTTTACGATATTTAATTTTGTATACTCGTTTTAACCTGCACAGACATGAAAGTTTAACCCCATTTTATTGGAATTTTTTTTGTAAATTTATGTTCCAATTTAAGATAATTTTATTTTTACACTTTTATTACAAAAAAAAAAAGGTGGAAGTTACATAATGTCATTATTACGAAATTACGTTTTTCTAAATAAACATAAACGTATAATCCAAAAAACCATTACAAAAAGGCAATTCAGGAATTAGTTAGAAAAGGTCGTTGGCAGTATTGAGTTCTTCATTTAAAGGTTTCAAAAACAGCTAATTTAAAGATTATATCTGACAGTGGCGAATCTCTTATACGCTTCAGCAAGAACTTTTGTCCTTCAAGTTGTGCTGAAAAAGGTCAACAAGAAAAAGAAAGACAAAAAAAATTTAAAACAGAAAAATGTACTTTGGACTCCAAGAAGAGTTCTTGACAAGAAGTACGAAAAAAACAGAAGTAAGGAAGAACATGCAAATCAATTAATATAGATAATCATTCAAAGCAAATTTCGATCATCGAAATAATGAAAACCATTTGGTGTAAAGATTATTGATTGACTGCCCGCAGTTGTCAGTGGGAGTTAAACGGTAAAACCCTCTGAGGAGATTGAGTGGTTGCAATCGAATCATGTATGTGTAACCTGTCCGTGAAAGCCTGGGTTCGATTCCCACTCTCCGCACTTCTCCGCACACACGAGGAACCAGAATACACACATATATATATATATATATATATATATATATATATATATATTAGAGCGACTCAAAATAAAGGGATTTTGTTACCCCTCTGTAAATAAAGCTTAATATGTTTTATGATGATTCCCAAAATATTTTGGACCATTTTTAAAAAAAGGTATTTTTTCAGTTTTTCGAATTTTTCGAAAGCAGAACATTATTTCCACATATGTACGTAGAATTTGTATGAAAACCCGAAACGAAAATATGTATTTAGTTAAACATCTCAATTACTAGGTCGCAAGTGGTGAATTTTATATACCATTGGACGCTGCTTCAAAAACTTCGAATTAAAGTACAAAAAATTCGAAAAACAGAGCTTTTTAAAAATGGTCCAGCTCACGGATGGTCAAAGCTACAACCAAAATATTTTGGGAATCATCATAAAACATATCAAGCTTTGTTTTCAGAGGGGTAACAAAATCACCTTTTTCAGCTCCATACAAGTTGAGTCGGTCTAATATAAACACATTATTTAATGGTTCTACCTTCTATCAATTGGAAATTACAAGCGGAATGAAAAACTAATATAAAAAAAGAGCTTCTATAGAGTGCTTTTTAGACGTATAGAACTGTAAAACTAACTGTCATAATAATGAAGTGTGTTTGACTTTGGCAATCAACTTGCAAAGTTTTACAAAAGAAAAACTTTCACAGGCAAATTATTTATGATGTCTTTATTCCTCACGTCATTGCAAATCATTCGGTGGAGAAATGGGTCCAACAAGATGGCGCAACGTGAAATCATAATTTTGTTGAGCCAAACGGTTGGTAGCAATTTAAAAAAAATATTTGGGGAAATCTTTCATTTACCAGGGTTGATTTAAAAGTAAAAAAAAAACAACGAACATAAGTGCGTTATTTACAATGATGTCAACACATTACCCAATATTTCTTTCTATGCAATATTACTGAAAAGACTTTTGATTTTATCCAATATATTTTGACACATACACAATATAACCGTGCAAATAATGTGGGATTACATTAACCATTTTACCCTGCGGCCACACGATCAAGCTTTTCTTAATAGTCGTTTACGTATACTGCTTATCAAAATTTACATAAATTGAAAGCTGTGGCGTAGGCTGCACTCAATTTGTAACCAATTTACTTTCACGATGCCATCAAGAAAGCAATCCATAAAGACAAATTTGTAATCAGCTGTTAAATTGAAAGTAAAATTGCCAAACAAATGGAAAGGTGAAATTGAAAGCAATCTCGTGGTCAATTTTAAATGTGTGAGTTTTTTAGTAAAAAAGTGAGAGTGTACTGTAAATTGAAAGGAAAAACTTGATGATGATACAGCAGCGCCAATATATTTATCAATTGATGCCGACAGTGCCATGTCCAAAACATGTTACAGGCTCTATTTGGTATGAACGATTCAATTAACAAAAATTAATCTGGAGATAATTATTTTAACAACCTCACACTAAATACAGCTTTCTTTGCTCCGCCGCCTGCATATGGGTGTGAAGAAAACAATGGAAATGCTTAACCAGATATAGAAGTGTCCCCTTTGCCAACATGTTCGTCTGTGGAAATTATTATTCTGTTATTGAAATTAAAAGTAAGTAAGCAGGTCTTTGTTGTGCTGTTCAAATGATTATTTTTTCCAGATTAATTTTGTTCGTGCATACCAAATAGTGTTTGTAACATGCTTTGGACATGGCACTTTCGGCATTAAATGATAAATACAATGGCGAAGATAAATGTTGTCTGTTGAAAAATGTCTAAAATATTCCTTAAAAAAGAAATTATAAAGAAAATTCATTTTCTCATACATTTTGTATGGAGTGCTAAAAGGAAAGTTTAAAGGAGAGGAAGTTCTCATTCCGAGAAATCCAATGATCCCAACCGATATGCCATTCGAGTTTAAACGAATCCAATTTCCAATTCGTCTCGCATTCGCCATGACAATCAACAAATCCCAAAGACAATCATTGAGTGTTTGTGGCTTAAATTTGGAGAAGGACTGTTTTTCACACGGTCAACTCTATGCCGCATGTTCCCGTGTCGGATTTTCGCACCTGACAACAAAACGAAAAATATTGTTTATCACAGAGTGCTTCAATGATATTCTCTTAACTTATTCAATAGTTTACTTATAATTCACATTTGCATATTCTTTTATTTTTTTTTTTTCGTAAATAAAGATAAATTATCTGCTCCGAATATTACCTGTACCTGATTCTGTATCTGTATTTTAAATATACACAAAAACAATACTTTTCTAGGCAAAACAACGTTTGCCGGATCAGCTAGTTACATATATTTTTTTTTTTCATTATTATAATTATTTAAAATTTTTGTTTACAATTTTTGTCACAGTTATTAAATTTTATTTCTATTTTCACAATAAGAAAAATAGTTTTTTGAAATCAAAAATCAAATTTAAAAAGTTAACAATTTTCAAATAAACACAATGGCGTTAAAAAATGTAACCAACTTTTGACATTTTATGCTGATGTATTATTATTAAAAACACATCTCTGGAAAAACTCAGCAGGCGTTTCGAGCAGACTTACTTATTGGGCCATGGGCAAATTTTTGTAATTCTGCTTATCATAAACGTAAAAATATAGAATGAAAAAAAGAAAATAAAAATGAAACACTATCAATCAGTAAACTCTGTGGTTTAGTACTACTTAACATACTTGTTTAATTTGCCAGTTTTTAATAGCCCAAGCACAAATTTTCGTTATATTTTTCATGTTTTAATAATATAAAACAAAAACAATGTCTTTCTCGTCCTCCAAAAAAATACGAGCTGATGTCTATGTCATTAAAACTTTACGAATTAATTTGATCAATAGAATTTGACAAGTCTTTCGCACGAATTTGTAAAAAGAAATGGTAAGTAGAGAGAAAAAAATTTGTATAAAAAAAAAACTTTCAAGTGAAAGCATGTCAAAATAAATATTATTTTTTTTTATGAATGAATGTCAAAGTTGTCAAGTTGTCAAAATAAAATTGATGTGTCGTTAAGTAAAGAAAAAAAATTAAAAATAAAATGTTTAAGTGTCTTAGGTGATTTTAAGTAGGAACTAAAAGAAATTGGAAATTTCGATTATAAACTTTTTTTAAATTAGAATAATTTTATGGGGTAAATTAATTACACTGTGCTAGAATTCGACACTTTCTCGGAATATTTGAAACAATTACGTAAGCAAGAGCTCACCTAAACAAAACCGATTATCAACGAACTTGAATTAGGTTAACCCGCCGGTTACCTCCGCTTGTTGATTGCTTCAGCTAGCACAGTGTTATAGATTGACTTAGCTCATTTATAATAAAAAAGAAGTAGGAAAATTAAATCTGTCAAGCACAACAGCAGTTTTTAGAGAGTACCTTATTTGAGATTTATGAGAAAATAACCTGCGGGAAATTTTTGTCAACTATTCTTAACCTTCATAAGGTCTTCGGGTCGAATCTGACTCATTTTGAAATAAAAGTTAACTTTTTCCTAAGAGTGAGTGATTTATATTTTTTATATTTTATGACTTTTATTTAATTTTAAATGCCAACAACTACGATAGGTTTTCGGAAAAAAATATTGGCGAAAAAAAAATTTATAAAATTTTTTGCACTTAAGGTCTTTGGGTCATAATTGACCTGAATCAAAATTCTTGAATTTTCGTTAGAGATTTTCAGTTGTTAAATATTTTTTTTCACCTCCAGTGACATGCGTTATTCTGAAGTTTACTAATAATTGGTATTGATTGGGTTGAAGTTGGCGACATCAAAATTTCGCATTTATTGGTTCTCTAGTTAGCTGAATTGTATAGATCAAATAATGAAAGTACAGACAGTTTGTGGGATGTTGTGGAAGGAAAACCTATATCGAGAGTACAAAGATTTGACAACAAGGATACTCACAGTGAACACCAAATTTTAGAGAAGTTTGCGCCGGTACGTGAGCTATGAAATCTATGGGTTGATTAGCTGTGCCTGGAATATACAACCATATACAGACAAATAAATAGGAGCATTGCCTGAAATAAATATGTATATGTATGTATGCTAGTAGTTCTTGATTTGACAGTTGGTTTAAATGTCAGAGAGTGACTGCAGACAATTGTTTTACATCGTACTAATTAGGACAAAAATTGCTAAAGAATAAAATTACTTTCGCAGGAAATATATGAACAAAAATGGAATTTCCACCAGGGTTTTTGCCAACTAAAAGCTATTATAAAGATCAGCTTAACATGGCTAGAATCAAAACTGTTTTGACTAACGTCGACATTTCTTAGAAAATTTATATTTCCAACTCGCCGCGTCCTATATCAATCTTTCAAAAACATTACCCGAAGACTAATTTTCACGAAAAATTGCAAAAAAAGTGCATGAAGTAGCTGAGCGGGAACACCACCCCTCATCTTCAACCAAAACCTACGAAAAATACCTTTACCAGTCAAAAATATGTCAAAAATAAGTTTGCCAATTATTTCACAAAACAAAAACAACCACTTTATTTTAATGTACATTTTTATTCGCAATACATGTAAACAATTAGTACAGCTTTAATATACTGAATATATCTAGAAATAAAATATCAACTTTTAAAACATACTTATTTGAAAAAAGTAAGTTTTTATATAAAATTTTCTATTTGGGTCAAATTTGACCCGAAGACCGTTAACGTCAGCAAATTTGAAGACCTTATCAAGGTTAAAGCACTTATCTCATGACCAGTGAACAGAAATAATAATAAAATTTACCGAATTGTGATAGATGAAAACAAGACTTATTACTTAACAAGGTTTCGTTTAAATGTGCTAAATTCCCATTTCATACTATTGACATACTGAAATTTATTGCGCATTTCACTGGTTGCTTAGGCCAGATAGTCAGGAAACTTCATCCAAAATTTTAGAAACACTAAAGATATTACACAAATAAAACTGTTACGCGAATAAGAATTATAAGCTCCAGTTTTACTTGTAACAATATCAAAGCTTAAACAAAAACAACAACAATAAACAGTGAGTTTATCTTTTCTAGGAGTCCCGACTGCAATTGTTTGATTTTTTGTCAACTATAAATGTAGTTGTAAGTGGGTTAAGAAAAAACAAAAATAAAATCAAGTTACTTTATTTTGTTTTGCCAGTTCAGTTTGATTTACACTGCCACATGCATATAAGTTATCAAAGTTGTATTGCTGTTCGTGTGACACAGAGCAGAGAACTGCAAAATCACTATTTTTCTTGATTTATTCATGCGCTCAAATTAATATTAACTCTTTGCCTGCAAAACAAAGTTCAACGTTGGTAATTTTTACATCATTTCGTACACATTTGATTTTTGCATGTGTGCGTTTTTTATTGAAATTGCTTTGTTTGCATTTTTTGTTCACACGCAATATAAATTAATTGTGTAAAGTTAAAAGGCGCACATTCTTATACTTTTGCAATCAAGTAGTCATTGTCCACTCGATGAGACGCTTTGTTAACATTAGCAACAATAACAACAACAAACCACTCGATGACACGCTTTGTTAAAATTAACAACAATAACAAGAATACATTGTACATACAGAACTACTGCACTTTTTAATAAATGATTAAAAAAAGTCTTCTGTTTCTATGGAAATTGTTTGTACCTACATATGTGCGTTTAGCTTCATTTAATTTTTTTTTCTTGTACTACATAGTAACTGCTGAATGCCTACATGAGTAATAATTGCTTGATTTCCGGCTTTATTGTTTGTATTTTTTTTTTTCTTTGCCAAAACAATCCTTGTCGGACCAAACACACAAACATCTTAATTGACAAACGAAGCTAAACGATGGAATACATAACAAAGCACTATGTGCATTATTTGAATGACTGCAAACCAGCAGCGAATGTTTGGGGTTGCGCAAGTTTGATTGTATGACCGCAAGCGAGTGTATTTGTTGGTGTTCATTTACTGCGATTTTTTTGCAATCGCATAAAGCCGTTCTCTGATACAGAGCTTAAAGTGTCAAGTTACAATTTTGTTGCTAGTTTCCTTACCCCTAGGGTAAGTTTCCGGCAAAACTAAATTGTGTTACGAGGTTACACTTTTCTTTGTGCCGAGTATTTTCTAGATATCTACATCTATATACAATTTTTTTGAATAATAGTTATGTCGTCAAAGGTTTTTCTAACGACGTTTACTAGTCTATGTAGTTCGGTTATGCTGTGTTTTTTCTGAAGCCAAATTGCCGATATTCTCAATTAGCTTTGAAATGTTGTCTAATTATTCTGCTTTTAATATTTGCAAAAATATACGAATGTTTTGAAAGCCATTTTGTAAACAACAAACATTAAAGTCGCACTTTACATTATTTGGTATAGCCGACGTTTGTATTTTCGCCGCCGTCGTTGAAAATTTTAAAATTTTAGAAATTTGGTCGCCACCAACGACATGTGTGACTGGAGTTCTCAACGTGAAAATTTAATTTTCACATCGGAATCGAGTGGAATATTATGACATTTATGTAATGTAAGGTAAAAGACGTACTCTCTTTTGATAGTTTTCGACATGAGTTACAGGCACACCTTTTTCTTACTTTGCGAGAAACGATAGAATATTTTGTTTCACATCTTTTCGATGCGAGAAGTTCTCACTAAAGTTACAGAACATGCGTTTTGGAGTATTTTTTCTAAGCTTTTTCGTGTATTCTTTCAGAAAAAATTTAAGCTGAGTTGATATGTGAAGCTGTAATTCTCTACGATTTTTGTTTTTTTTTAGCCGAAGAGTCGTTCGATATCTGCTTAATATATTTTTTTCCATAGCCCCCAAAAGTTAAGAAAGTAGAATAACTAATTTGATATTAATTTCAATCTTGGCAATAGAGAGCTCAGAAGACATCTGGTGCGCAATGGGTATAGATATATTTTATTTATAAACAGTACATTGTTTAGCGTTCGGCTCACACACCCGAGAACGATATCTATTTTTTTAGAGATTGTGTAGACGTCCACAACCCTTAACACCGTTCGTAACTATTTTCAAGAAAGAGCTGAACATTTTATAATGTTCTGTTACAGAACAATTGTAGTGATACTGTAGACAAACATTATATTTTAATGTTCTATAATATTTCTTTTTTAACATTGATAAAGAAATGAAGGAACAAAAAGATTTAGCAACGACCGCAGCACGAACAGCTTGTGTGTGTATTGTGAATATGTACTTATTTTTGTTTGTGTACAATTTTTTTGCGGGCTTTTTGTTTTTTTTTTGCATGTTTATTTTGTTTTTGTAAAAAATTTTTGGTTTTTTTACCAGCCAAAAGCGACGAACATTAATGGACCGAACTGAACACAATACAATTTGTGGTTTAAAAAAATTCCCCGAACGGAATTAAATGTTCTCATCTTTTTGTTGCGTTGCATTAGTACAGTATTATTTTTGTGTTCGAAAGGTGATGATTTTCTACACAAACACTATTAGCGTTTATTTTTTCCAGAAATCTACCGAACCGACCATTAAGAATCGATATTTAGTGTTTATTTTCGAATACTGTTTCCAGGGATGTTGATTTTTGAGCCCTGAGTAATTTTTTAAGCTTTTTTGTGCATTTTTTTCAGAACATTTTTAAGCTGAGTGAATCTGTGAAGTTGCCATTCTCTACAAACTTTCGTTTATTGAGCCAAGAGTTGTTGGACATCTGCAAAATACATATAAATATATTTTATGATATCTGATTTGTTTGTGTGCTATGTAAGAATGTTGAACAGCTTGTTTGATATTTCTTTTAATCTTAGCAATATAGACCTGTATATCTTCTTGTGTGTATACCGATATATTCTCCGTGCAATGGATACTGATATACTTTTTTGTGTTTAAACCAATTTATTTGTGAGCCAGCTGGCGCTTGAGAATCAGTAGGGAGTATAATTTTTTAGGGCGCATTATAGCAACTATAGTGGGTGTGTGGTCGGAAGATTCTACACAAATCGTTTCCTTATCCGCCCATTTCACCAATCGCAACAAAAATTAACATCTTCACGCCCTGCGAAGACCTCATGCCGACATCACTAGAAACGCAATAGACTGGAACATCAAGGCAGCCGCAGGAAATGGTGGCTGAGGCATTCCTGGCGACGGTTACTAGGAAGTCAAGCAGCAAAGTCAACAAAACGTGAAACGAACTGAAGATTGTAGCAGCAGCTACACAGGAATGAAACACAATCACTAAGGTCCTATGTTCCTTAAGGGATTAAGAGGAATTTGTATATGTATATATGTATATCATATCGATGACGTATTGAATTTTCTGCTGAGGTGGCAAACTAAACAAGTTTTCAAATAATCAAAAACGTTTAAGTTTTTTCTGATTCGTTTTGCTGGAATCACGTCATTGCAATGTATGCTTTAATAAATTATATCTCACGTATATTTTTAAAATATTCTATACAAAATATTCACAGGAATAAAAGAAAAGTTGTACGTTTCGGCTGTAATACTTGCTGCAACAGAGCGATATATTTTTACATTCTAAATCAGGACAGTCGAATAAGAATATCTTTTCGGCTATAAAAAACATCTATTGTCTCCTTATACATATGCAACTGCTCAAGGACAGGTACTTAACTAATCTTGCTCTTCAACAATACAGGTGTCACACAAAACCATTATCTTTCTACTAAATATGTCGTTAAGAATTTAACATAGACGTTTTAAATTTCTAATTCAATTTTAATTTGTTCTGATGTTTCCCAGTAGTATAAGAAGCAATTTCATTTAATTAAAACCGTTGGTTCTATTAACTAAATGTCATAACAATTTCCCAGCGGTAAATATTGAAAGGACCGCAAGTGGTAGGCCTTTTTGAAGGCCTCTATACTCCTTTCTAAAAGATTCGCTTCGCATGATATCCTGCCTTCAGAAGCATGCCTTCTAGAAGGTATAAACTTCTTTTTAACAGACCTTCCGAAATATTCAGTACACATTCGCTAATCCCTTCTCAAAGGTGTTCAGTTTTATTTACTTCTTATTTTTAGTGACCTTTCTTACTCCCTTCTTTGGGAAGGGATCGAAGTTGTTTTTAAAGGAATTGTGGAAGGCCTTGCGCCCAATGACAACCTGTGTAAAAAATAAATGTGTCTGCTTAATAAGGCCTTATATTAGGCCTCTTTACTCATTCTAGTTACCGCTGCGTTGCTTTCTCTTAAAACAACTTGATTTTCATTACCTACACCCTCGTTCAAATAATCAACTCTTATTTATATTCTAATGTATTCAGAAACATAATTTTTTATGAATTGTTACTATTTGACTTTATAATTTTTTTGCTTCTCGAATGCTCAAAAACCTTTTTTGTTAGCAAATGACTGCTGTTAAACTTATTTTACACAACTGCTTACTTTACTTCTGCTCTTTATTACAGCAGAATTGAAAAAATGAACTTGAATAAATTAAAAGTCTGTGTTCTAATAGTTCACAGAATGTCAAATGCCAAGATATCAACAAAAAAGGGGAGGTGAATAATCCACGGTTATACTACAAACTTATCATTTATTATGGATATTTTTATGCTATTGCTGCTGCCAAAAGGAAGAAAATAATTTTATGCATTTTGATTTTTTAGTCATTAAGTACTGATTTCTTACTTATACCCTACAAGAAGAGAAAAAAATGTTTTAATATGATCACTGCTAACCAAAACTTTTAAGTATTCGTTGGCAACAATAATATGGTTGTGGCTTTTCGATGGAGGACTTATTAAACCATAATGTGGTTGCCATAATATGGTTAAATTATCCATAATATTTTCAAATTTTTTTTTCTCTGGGTGTACTCAGCTAAAGTTGGGAAGGGTATTATGCGTATGCCATAAAGTTTGTAACGCATATATAAAAAATGGTTTAATTCGAGGTGACTATATTTAAACATGTTTTATTTCTGCGTGTAATTAATACAATTTAGTAACAACAACAAAAAAAAATTTTTAAAAAACAAAAAACTCAAATTACTGAGAACATTTATTTGCATTAACTAATTCAGAAAAGTTAATTAAATCACAACTAATGCTGCATTTATAAAAATTGTAAGTCTAAAAATTTTTAACTCTTAAAGAAAATTGTGTTAATTAAAAATAGTTAATGGCTAAATTGATTTTTTAATGGCTAAACGAGATGAAAAATGTTATCACTGTACACCGATGAATGAGTTGGACCTTTTCCGTAAAACCATTTAGATAATAGTGATTGGGAATTCGACCTTTTTGTCCTGATCTTGGCCTATCGGACTTCTTTTTGTTGGGATCGATGAAGAAAGCTCTTAACTTAAAACGCGGTATTGCCTCCCCACTTGCTGACTGTAATTTACTTAGAGCTGATAGTCCTACAGTTTGGGGTTGACTCGTAAATCCACATAATATTTTGCCGGACTTTGTGACTTGGTCATGATGTACAGGGGACATATAATCTAAAGGCACTGGTCAGTAGCGAATTATGCGAGAAGAATGGCTCTGGAATTAGCTGACTACCGCAGAAGTTTTTATTTGAAGGAAGAGTGGAAACTATCCATTTCTGCTGTGGCACCTATGGTGTAGCTGTTTTTAGGATGAACGTTTTGGGTATTACAAAGGGATCACTCAAGGACCTACATAAGTGAGTTGTTTTTTATGACTGCGGTTTTTAGCAAAAAAACTTTTTGTAGTCTCACAACTATGACTTCTTAGAGCGCGCTTAACAATTTCGAACGCTAACGTTAAAAATTTTTAAAAAGGCAGTTGCAATTACCTAGCGATAAAAAGAAACAGTAAGCAGTTGTTCCGGAAGCCCTTATTTCTCAGACACAAGGTCTTACTGCCCTATTCCATAGTCATACATTTTTTACTTAAGATGTCCTTGCCAGCCAAGGCCTTCTGCTTTCCGTTCTTCAGCAGGCCTAATTTAATATAAATTGTTTTGGTTGCAACGTAAACTTATCTAAATTCACCCAACACACAAACGCTTCTTAACAAGATTAAAGGAAAACTAATTTAAATTTACTTCTTTTTTTCTTATCACTTTTTTATTTAAAGTTTTTGTTGTTTTGCCTTTTGAATGTGTTTTCTTTAATAACGATTTATCAGTTTTGTTGCTGCAAAGTAGGTGCACAAAATGTATGTATACTTACTTGGGTGTTCAGTCGATTAATTTGTTTCGATTAATCGCACAGTTTAAGACAATTAATTGTTCTATGATATGATTTTAATGAAATTTAAAACATAGATATAACCATATCTTTATTAACACAAAACGGATGTATATTTTTAAAAATAGGACCACGAGGGGAGATAGGGACAATTTCTGCCTCTTAAACCAATTGTAATGACATTTAAAACATAGATAGATCCATATCTATATGGACACATAAGCTATACCTTTTTTTTTTTAAATAGGACCACAAGGGGAGGTAGGGGGTAATTTCTGACTCTCACAAACTTTCAAAAATTTTAATGATGTTTATAAACATAGATAAATCCATATTTATATGGACACATAAGCATGATGTGTTTTTAAATACTGTGGTGTAGGGTATCATATGGTCGGGTTTGACCGACTATACTTTGTTACTTGTTTTATGAATGTATTTGCGTATGGATGCGCCCATATTTTTGTCTTTTTCCATGTGAAGAGTATCTAAGGATACAGCACAGCTAAGTAAAGCATTCAAACTTTTTCGTCCTTGCTTTATTAAAAAATACCTTTGCTCTAATTACATTAAACTCCTTTGAAAAGTTTAAGACTAAAAAAGAGTTTTTTATTAATTTAATAACATTTTATAATATTTAAAATATTTTTTTTTATTGACATAATTTAAAAAAAATGATATAAAACTTATATATGTATCAAAGTATGTACTAAAGTATAAGTATGTACATTAGAGCGGCTCACCAAAAATAGTGCTCGATGTACCCTCCTAAAAATGAACCTTGGACTTTTTTAAGATGACATTTTGAATATTTCGGCTCCAGCTTTGACCTCTCGTGAGCTGGACCAGTTTGAAAAAGGGTCTATTTTTGCATGTTTTGTTAATTTAAGAATCTGTTTCCTTACCAACATGTATCGTAAGAAAGTGTTTTTTAAGGCGCGTCCAACTGTGTATACAATTTGTCCAAGGACGATCATCCATGTCCTTTTTTAAGGATTTTCTGTAAAAAAACGGTTTTTGAATTTTTTGTTCGGGGTTGTTTGTAATAAAAGTGCCAAATTAACATATTTTAACCTACAGTCGATTTAATTAAACGCGTGTCTCAGCTTTTTTTGAAAATCGTGCTAGTTCGCGTTTTGACAAAAATGCAACGGTGTGGCAACCCTTCGTTTAAAATTTTTACCATTTTACGAAGCACTAAAGGTACATTTAAAAAATAAGCGTACAATTATGCGCTACGCAATAAGACATACAGAAATGCAGTAAAGTAAGTGAAAGAACTCTCAACAACTTTTATAAAAAAAAATAAAATTTCAAGTGCTACGACATTCCCTTACTACGAAGCAGGTTTCTAAGGGAGAATACTAAAAAATAACTGTATCAAAACATTCAGTGTATAAAGATGAACGTTACATCCAACAATATTTATGTGCGCTGAATAATGCGCTTTATGTGTCAAAAATGTATTGCTTCAAAGTGGGAACTCGCCATATAAAATTCATGTCTTCCGTAAGAGCAATGGTAAGCGAAACCCTTATGTGTCTCCCTTACAAACCTGCTTCGTTGGACGCTCCATTTTTTATTGGGTAGGGCAATATGGGTATCGAATTTTATCTTTTGCAAATTAGATGCATTTTACACGGTGCTCTGGAATACATATAAATGCAATTTTGTAGTAACTCTAATATGATACCGGATTTAGTTTCTAGATCATGTATGGATGAAAATAGGACTAAAGAAAAAAAAAAAAAGAAATGATCCACGACTTTTTGGCGGCATATTTTTTTCGCAAACTAAAAAAAAATTCAAGTCGTGGATCATTTCTTTTTTTCATACCCAGTGCTCATGTTCTGTAACTCTCGCGGCGAGAAAGTTTTCGTTTGAAATGTGTGAAATGAAACAAAAATGGCATAAATTGAAACAAACAGCTGTTTTTCTCACTTAACTGTGTCTGTAACTTTTTTTTGGCGAGTACAAGCTGTCACGTAAAGAAATTGCTCGCCAATTTACAGAAAAAGTGTGTCTGTAACATTTTGGTGAGAAAAGTTCCCGCTTTGAACTGTCAAATAAACTCACGAATAAAAATGGGGCGAGAAAAAATTGTAACACTAAAAAACAATTAAAAACGCAAAATGCAAAGAATAATAATAATATTTTATTCTTGGCACATTTGTCATTGTTTTATTATTTTGCTTTTAACATTTTTATAAAATATACGAATGTCTTCAAAGCTCGTTTGCAAACAACAAACATTAAAGTCGCTCTTTACACATAACCGACGGTTGTGTTTTCGCCGCGTCTGCAATGTCACATCGGCTTCGAGTGCAATATTATGATTTTTATAACGTAACGACGTAAGCTCTTTTGATAGTTTTCGACATGAGTTACAGACACATATTTTTCTCACTTTTCGAGAAACGATGGAATATTTTGTTTTACATCTTTTCGATGCAAGAAGTTCTCACTAAAGTTACAGAACATGGGTACAGTTTGTATATGTTGGTAAGGAAACAGATTCTTAAATTAACAAAATATGCAAAAATAGACCCATTTTCAAACTGGTCCAGCTCAAGAGAGGTCAAAGCTGGAGCCGAAATATTCAAAATGTCATCTCAAAAAAGTCCAAGGTTCATTTTTAGGAGGGTACATCGAGCACGAATTTTGCTTCCATACAACTGGGCGCAAGCCTTTTCACGCTCCCTTTAACAACAACTTCGATCCTTTTCCAAAGAAAGGAGTAAAAAAAGGTCACTAAAAATATGAAATATATGAAAAATAAACAACTTCCTTTCTCCCTTCTTTGTAGAAGGATGTAGCGAATGTGTACTGAATATTTTGGAAGGTCTTTCAAAAAGGAATCTATACTTTCTAGAAGGCATACTTCTGAAGGCAAGATATCAAGCAAAGCGAATCTTTTAGAAAGGAGTATAGAGGCCTTCAAAAAGGCCTGCTACTAGCGGTCCTTTCAATATTTAACTCTGGGTGTATATGTACATACATACATAAGAAGGGAAACCAGAAATACGCTCAAAAAATGCGTTTTATGCGCATTAAATATGCAGTAAAAACTGGCAAATATGCCCTAAAAGATGTTAAAAATATGCCCTTTAAATTAAAAATTGCTTATTTGAAGATACAATTTGAACAATTTGATAGCAAAATTTAAAAAGAAAACCTAAAAATATTATCGCTTAAGCCTATATTAGGTTAAAATTCATAAAAGAGATGTTTTCGCCGAATATTAACACCCATATGGGTTTTTGTCTTAAAGGGATTTTAGGTACGGTCCCTAAATTGTTACCAAATGTTAACATTTAAAAGTAAGTTAAAGCTATTTACGAATGGGAGCTTTGAGCCAATGTGCCCCAATTCGAAAATAATTTAATTTGCAGTAAAATATTTTTGGGACGAATTTAATTAAATATGTTAATCAAATTACCTACAAAATTGGAACTTGTACTTTGCGCACAGGGCTAACATAGACAGACAACCAGGCAGACAGACGGATGGACATCCTTAGATAACTTTAAAATGTAATTCTGAGTCGATCGGAATACTAAAAGATTGGTCTGGATACAAATCGCATAACATTGATCCTTAATGACAACCTGCTTTGTCTTACAATTTTAGAGTAAAAATTAAATGTAGATGTCGAAATTGAAGTAACAGATTTTCGAAAAAAACAAAATTTTTATTTTCTGCGAAAGCCATTGTAGGCATCCAAAAAAATTGAAAATATATCAGAATATGCCTTTAAAAGGCAAAATATGCGCTATAAACCTAAAAAAACCTGCAAAAAGGCTCTCTTAACTAAATTATGCAAAAAAATGCTGCAAAAATATGCACTAATAAATCGACGCCAAAATTCATAAAAAGCTCTAAAACGGATAAATATATTCTTTCTGCCTTCATTGGTCGCACAAGGAAAAACATGCAATTGCATATTTTTGGTTTCCCTGTACATAAGTATTTAATTCAATTAAATTTTCAAATTTAATTTTCTGTCTGTCACATGAAATTAAAACTTTTTTGTATTTAGTTGCTACTTTTTGCTTTTTTTTTGTTAATCTCATATTCTATTAGTTTTTATTTCGTAATAATTTTTCATTTTTTCGCAATATGTTTGTTAAACAACACACATGAGACCATTTTGCTTCGTTTTTATTTCATTTTCTGTTTTATTTAACTTTTTATTTATTTTTCTACTGTTGTCTTTGCGTCACTTAAAGTGCATAATTTACACATAAAACAACATTCATAAATTTTAACCAGTCATTTCTAGAAACCACTACGAATTGTACTTGAGCGAATGATTGCAAATATACATGAACTCTTTGTTTGTAGGGCATTCTATAATGAAAGGTTCTTTTGATATTAAAAACATGTGTCGTTATCTAAAACGCAAAGGGCTCTTACTCACCAGAAATTTAAAATCGACTTTTTCATTAATGCTAAAATATTGCATACACACAATTATCCGCTTTGTGTTTTTACTATTTGGTATCCTCTTTGATTCGCTGTGAATAAAATTGTTGTTGTTTTGACGCATTTATAAACGAAAGAAGTTGCGGCCGATTGCTGCGCGTAACCACATAGGCAACTTTAAAAGACAATTGAAGATTAATTGAGCAGCACAAGTTGAAGCGTGTTAGCCTTAACCAACCGATTTTCACAGTAACTAATTGAACGATTTTTTTGTAAAACTTATGTGTGCTAAATTTAATGACGATATCATCATTTGTTAGGGTTTAAGCTATTACTAATACTGAAACCTTACTCTCAAAAAATTGGGAGAATTATTTCAAGTATTATAAAAGTTATTTGCATACGTTCAGTATACTTTGGCAAATTATCATGAATTGATTCAAGATTGAAATACGCTATAGAATTACTCAAATTTACTTTAAAAGTCAATTATCGATTCGCGTTACTTATAAACGCGAAGCCCTTTTTTGGTTTAACAAGTTTACTAATAAAAAAATTTGCCGCATAAGGAGAAGTGTCATGTTCGGACTTGAGTTCTTAGCAAAAATCATATAGAGTTATATAACCTTTTAAAATACTTTAGTAACAATACTTAACCATGAATCATTTAGCCAACACTTTCCATATGGAAAGCGCCTTGAAACGAAATGAAAGAAACTTCATACACTCATAAATGTACAAATAAATTAACAAAAATAAGCAAATAAAATACTGAACAAGAACTGAAGAGAGAGAGCGAGTAATAAAATGTTACAACAACTCATAAACAAAGAAACAGGAAAAAGTTTTGTCACAAAGAAAACAGTAGAATACAACATTAATTTAAAATGCATACTAAAACCAACATGTACCATACAAGTATCTGTATTAATAAAAAACCCAACACACATGACCAAAATGTTTGACACCACAAAAACACACATACATACGTTTATAAACTCTGATGTACAGGAACTAGCAAAAGCAAAAACAAACCACATTTTCAAATAAATAACAGACGCATTTGTGATTGTGAGTGTTTACACAAATAAGGGTTTGCAATACCGAAATCGAGAATACTAAATTTGGAAACAATGTATTTTCAGTATTTGAAATATTTTAAACCCGAAATAGCAACTTTCCATTACTCGTTCGGTATTGCAAATCCTAAAACAAATGCATTTGAAAGGCATTATTCTCAACATAAAACAACACCAACTTAATGTTTGCAACTCTTAGTGACGCAAACGTACACACAGAAAAAAAATACCAATGTTAAATTAACATGGCGAAATGTTTATTGAGAATCATTGTGAATTTCTGCAAGAGTATGTCTTTTTTTCAATTTATCATTATTTCATATTAATTTTAAATGAAAAATATTAAAATAACCTTAAATCCCGTTTATTTATTATTATTCACTGTTAAAACAACATTGTTCAATATTGAATCCAAAAAAACCTGTTTTATACTAAAATCAAAAGTTTATCTTGTTAAATTAACATGCATACAGACTTAAGTATGTATGTTGGTACATATCTCTGTTTGTGTGTATGCATTTAGGGTGCCAGCTAAATTTCAACTTTGGATTTTCAACATCTCCCGGGCGGAATATTGTGCCACATGGTCTAAAACTGATGTGGAAAAAATTTCAGCCAAATCAAAAAAAAAAATTCCATACAAGCAAAAAAATTTTTTTTTTATCATTTGAACTTTGCCCTCAAAGGGGCAGGGGTAAAAGTTATCCGATTTGGCTGAAATTTTTTCCACATCAGTTTTAGACCATGTGGCACAATATTTTTCCAGTTTTTTTACCCCAATTTAGAACAAAAATGCGATGTCGAAAAAAATTTTTTAAAAAAAATTTAAAAAACCTGGTATTAAGAGCAACAAAAAATCTTTAATGTGTGCTTATCAAAACTAAAAAAAAATTTTTTTTGAAAATTTTTTAGAGTAAGCCTCTAACAAGCCTCAAATTTTTTTTTCAGAGTCACTTTTGAAACTGAAAATCTTGTCCGATCGAAATGAAATTTTTTGTTGTTAATACGCTTATAAAGCTTACTAATATTAAAAAAAAAAAAAAAAAAATCGAAAAAAAAATTTTTTGCTTGTATGGAAATTTTTTTTTTTATCATTTGAACTTTGACCTCAAAGGGGCAGGGGTAAAAGTTATCCGATTTGGCTGAAATTTTTTCCACATCAGTTTTAGACCATGTGGCACAATATTCCGCCCGGGAGACATCAATATTAATACAAAAAAATTGCTCCATACATTTAGCTGCCACCCTAGTATGCATGTACACTAGGGTGGCCGTTATTTTATTTTTTTTGATTTCTTATATTCTCCCCCCAAATCGGTTCAGTTTTGTGTAAAAAAAATACAAAAAAATGTCGTTGCGATAAGTTGTGTTTTAGGGGGGGGGGGCGTCCGTCCCTCAAAGTTTGCCTTCAAGCCATTTATTCAAATGAAATTTGTTTTCATATCACTATCTTTTAAAAACAACATTTTACAAGAATATGATAATATTTTAGCTCTTCTAGTCGACAACATAAGCCTTGAAGAAAGTTTTTTGCTAAAATTAATATTTTAGAAAATAATTAAGAAAATAACGTTTTATATATATAAAAGAGGGATTAATGTCAAGTGACCCAATTTTGAAATCGATGTCTTTCGGTTTGGATGAAATTTACACCAAGGTTAGTCCTATTAGCTTAGACAAAAATTTTCATCAAGATCGGTCAACAATTTTCTAAGTTAGACGGGGTCAAAGTTTTAAATTTTGGCCATACAGGTGTTCTTTCTCATCCATGTATCTTATAACCTATTGGTGTTAGCAAAATTTGTCCCAAGTAGCTTGTTCAATATTGAAACCATGAAAACTTGTTTTACTAGTTTTGTATAGGAAAAAACAACACCATAAAAAGACGAACATACGTTTTTTATTTTCAAATTTCCGTTTTCTTTTAGTTAAAATTATTAAGTTAAATAGTACATCAACTTTTCAAAGTAGAATGATGACGAAAACCATATCGGGCCATTCTACTGATGCTTCTGTTAACAAAGGGGAATACAAAATAAGTGAAACATGAGCTACAGGAGTAAGTGTTTTGAAATATTCTTAAATAAATGCATATGTTGTCAATGAAGCTTCTTCTGACTGTTATATCGCACTCAAACACATTTGATTCTACATTAAATTCAAGTTGTTTCAACTTGAAATAAATTTCATTTGACGTGATTCGGATTGTTATTTCAATATAAATGACATTTTGCTCTAACTTTACTGCAATGTTAAATTAACATGAATTCTAGTTATGTTAAAAGAAAAAAAAATTGTTGGCCAGTTTTTCTAAAATTATGTTAAATTAACATGAAGTAACAATGAAGCAAAATCACTACCGAAAACGGTAAAATCAGCCTTGTTTTCAATGATATTACATTGATTTTTTTTCTGTGTGTACATACAAACAAAAATACGTTTACATATAACGAGTAGTTACCCTATTTTTAAATTAAAAACCCTATTTTTAAAATTTTTAAGAAAATGATTTTCTGATGGTAAAATGATCAATGGCTGTGGTACTATTCAGGAAATAAGGAAAATAAAATTTGGCATTTTTTGCCCATTTCGTTTTTTCTCTATCTAACATACCTAATTTTTTGAATGCAAAACCCTCTATCTCTTCATAGAATTTGCTACTTTTTTCAGGAAACCCCTTGCAAGTATAATTATGTTAATGTAATTATGTTTATAGTAGGCCTTGTAAAAATCTTCTTAATAGTCGAAGCAAAAAATAATTGTATTTCGAATAACAACATTTGCGTGTTTCAAATATATTCGTCGGTAGGATTAATATATGTACATTAGGGGTATAAGTTTTTCACACTTTTTGCAAATATCAAAAACGGCAAAGTGTAGTCGTGTAGAACATTAAAACTTATTAATAAAAAATATGATAATTTTTTCGGATTGTTAAAAAAGTACACGCAGGGATCGGGTGGAAATTTGAAACAACCAATCTCACGGAAATTTAAAAAAATATATACACCTGATATTTGTTTATTTTCCTATACGTATCACTTAAATTCTATTTTGGAATCTATCCACTGCTTTAGATTTAAAAATTCTCCTACGGTTTACAATTCATCGCGGCTCAAAATTTCTTGGAAGGTTTTAGAAATTTGTTTCCCTGCGTGAGGTTTTTTTCACAAAACGACGAGAGACAGGTGTTTTCATTACTAAAACTTTCTTGGCCACTCCGTGGTACTATGCGAAAATTTTGGTTATAGCCCTAATGTACATAAGATTTTTAAAGTAAAAACCATATCGGGTATAATGTTGGTGTTTTATCATTCTGTAAGGTGTAAAACGGGTAAGTTTATAAATCACATTTTCAGATTATTATAAGTACGAATTCGGATAAAATTAATTTTATAATTCTTGAATCAAGCGCATTTTGAGATTAATTCAATCTTAGTTTTACTTAAATCAATCTCATTTTCGGATTATTTCAAGTACGAATTCGGGCTTTAATATTCATAATTTAAGTATTTTGCGATTGAAAATCCGTACTTAAATCAATCTTTCTGTACTTGATTCAAGAAAATCCGTACTCACCGTACTTTTAATACCGCTTCGGATTGATTTGAGTACGTATGGATTGATTTTTATTTTGAGTGTACTTGTTTTTTTTTCAAAACTTTTGAATACATTAAAAAATATTTGTCGATGCGCCTAGAATTTGTGATGAATACTTCTGCGTCTTATGTAACGGACGCATGCAAAGAATATGCAATGTATACTTTAAGGTGGAGCTTGAATGTATGACAAAATTTGTGTGATGTTAGTATAAAAAAAATTATTGTTCGAACGGTGAAAATTGGCGTTCCGAAAAAAGCTGGTAGCTATTCTGGAGTCGCCACTAATTTTGCAGCGCTGTTTATGAAGTGGTGTGTTTGATCTGTTGTGTTTAAACGGTGAATGAATGAGCTGAACGAGTTGAATCAATGTGAATATCATAAGTATTTTCCTGAAATTGAATTCAAACTGAGGTCAGTTCTGATTAGTATGATGTCGACGTCGACGTCGCACTCATATTCATTGCTAAGTAAGTAAGTATGAGTGAATCAGAGTAGTTGAATTTAAATGATGTCTACTCACGTATACTTACAATTTCATGAGACAGTATGAGTAGAAAAAAAAAACGATTCATTGCCGATCTCTGGTATGTGATACAAAGAAATCTGGAGCAATATTTTAGTATAACGATCGACTTAGAATCACTTTTTAAAGTAATCTAACGATCTCAATCCATCTGTCGAGCTGATTGTCCGTCCATGTTAACCTTGTGCGCAAAGTACAAGTTGCAATCTTGTAGTTTTTTTTTATCAAAATTGGTAAATACATTTTAACCCTCTAATGCTTAAGTCCGCCTCCAGGCGGGGTAGCATAAAACCGTCATAAAATTTTTATTTTTGACAATATTTCATTAATAAATAATTCAAGATGTTAATTAAGGCTTATTTTATCAAAACCTTTTCATTCTTTGGCAACACTCTCATGAGTTTAGCAAAAAATACATTGTCATCTTGAATTTGAGCGAAAACGGTCTTTTTTTTTTCTTTGTGGAAAAAGTTAACATTGTGCATCGGAAAAATTATACTTCAAAGCTTTAGATCGAGCCGAAAAAATTACTGGTGCGTATATAAACGTTCAATTGAAATGTATATTAAGTTTTCATTTTGAAAAATATAATCGCTGCTGGATATGGATGTTTTTACTGAGCCCGTCCGGAGGCGGGCTTGGGCATTAGCATAGAAAATGCCGGGAAGTGTATTAATATTGTGAATAGAAAAAATAATATTTAAAAGCTTTAGATCGTGCCGAAAAAATCACTGGTGGGTATCGAAACGTTCAATATAAATTAATATTAAGTTTTTATTTAAAAAAAAATTATAGCTGCTGAGTATGGACGTTTCTTCTGAAACCGTCTGGAGGCGGACTGGGGAATTACACAGAAAATGCCGGGATGTTAATGAAAAACGTATCTTAAAATTTTACAATAATGCCCAACTCCGCCTCAAGGCGGACTTTACAGTTTGACCCCTTACAGGTCAGCGAGTACTCAAAGGAAAAAACTGAAGTCAGATTCATGTTTCTCACCCTAAAATTATCTAAGTATGATTTTTTTAAGGCAAACAAAAAATGTGGCATTAGAGGGTTAATTGTACTAAGGGCGAAGTCTATGTTAATGATAACCGGTCTGTAGTTTCACATAGTCCCCGTAAAAACTTCTTTCCAAATTTAACTCTTTGTGTCCGTAAACCATCTAATTATGATAGTTGGTATTCAGATTAAATTCGCCTAAAAAATATTTTATTGCAAATTTAATTCTTTAAGAATCGGTTAAAATTTGCCTAAAGCTCCCATCTATACATAGCTTTAACTTTCTTTTAAATGTTAACATTACCAAACAATTTATGATTGTCCATCGTTTCCAAAAGAGTAAACATCTCGAATAATTTTTTGTAAATACTATGGCGTTTGGACTTTACCGATTATAATTTTAGGATTGTTTTTATTAAATGGAACTGTTATTATATTGTTGAATATGAGTTTTTTTTTTTAATTTAAAATTTTAAGAGCATACTTTTAACAATTTTCAGGGCATATTTTCAAGTTTTGACTGCATATTTAATGCTCATAACGGCCATTTTCACCAAGTTCGGTTAAAACTAACTTTCAATTAAAGTTCCGGCTACCAATATGTTTTGACAGCTATAACCGATAGTTAATTATAACCAAACTTGGTGAAAATGGCCGTAAAACGCGTTTTTTAAAGCATATTTCTGATTTTTCTGGTTGAAAGTCTTAAAAATATAACTTTTTGGCTTTCTCTGGTGCACAGACGTATTGACCATTTAGTTGCACTACGACATTTAAAATTAAAACATACAACCTCTGAGCATTGTTGTCATATCATAAGATTCTTTTGTTTTTGCATGTTTTTGGGATGCAAAGAAGTTTGATCAAAACAATGTTTTCCTGAAATTTTTGTAGCTAACATTACAAAGATTACTTACAATTTGTAAAAAATAACTCTTCACTCAGTTTAGTTCATTTAAAACTAAAAGGATTAAATGTTAAAATAAAACATATGAATGAATAACATTTTTATTTATATTCACATTTTGTAGTTGTTTACAAGTTCATTTATTTACTGCAAAATAAGTTAATACCATATTCGTGCTCGGCAGCCCCAATTTATGTTATAAAACATCAAAAATCCACACCATATTAGGTTGCCTCCGAGCATGTTATGGTTATTTATAACTAAAATATGCTTTACACGTATAATAGCATGGTTGGTGTTCAACCATAATATGTTGCTCTTGGAAGAGAGGAAAATACATTGTTAATTTAACCTTCATAAGGACTTCGGGTCAAATTTGACCCATTTTGAAATTATAATTGAATTTTTTCCAAAAGTGAGTGGTTGATCTTTTTGATTTTGTATGACTTTTATTTCATTTAAAATGTCAACAAATACGTTTAGTTTTTAGAAAAAAATATTGGCAAATATGTTGCTCTTGGAAGAGAGGAAAATACGTTGTTAATTTAACCTTCATAAGGACTTCGGGTCAAATTTGACCCATTTTGAAATTATAATTGAATTTTTTCCAAAAGTGAGTGGTTGATCTTTTTGATTTTGTATGACTTTTATTTCATTTAAAATGTCAACAAATACGTTTAGTTTTTAGAAAAAAATATTGGCAAAAAAAATATTTATAAAATTTTTTACACTTAAGGTCTTTGGGTCATATTTGACCTGGAGCAAAAATCTTGAATTTTTGTTACGCACAATTATGTTAAATTTTTTCAGAGCTTTGGCAGCACTACAAATTAATCTATATATATACTTGCTGAACATTTTATTTGTATGAAAACTGGGATTCCCCCGGTAAATACAAAAGCAATGTTTTTCTTATTTGCTTATAACAATATAGTTTTTAGTCATTGTTCAAACAAAGAACTAATAGGTTGCATCATAGTTAGAAATTGTTGTTTCTGTACTTATTGTAGAAAAATGAATAAGAGTGAAATAGAAATTATGCTAAATACATTGTCGGACGAAGAAGAAATTTGTTCAGAAAATGAAGATCATCTGGAATATGTTGCGACATCTGAAAGTTCTAGTGAGGATGAAATTGATGAAGCAGCTACTGAAGGAATGACATCAAAAATTGGTGAAATAAGATATTTCAAGGAACCTCTTGCAAATAGCCATGGAAGATTCCAAACGGAGAACATTATTAGCATGACGCCAGGCTTGACCCGCTATTCTTGTTCAAGAATTACAACGGAAGAGATTTCCAGTTTTCAATTGTTTTTTCCACCTCCTGTGATGAACATTATTTTGAAGTATACTAATAATGAAGGTAAACATGTAATTGGTGTTGATTGGATAGAAATGGACGACAACGAAATGTTCGAATTAATTGGTTTACTTTTGTTAGCTGGAGTGTATAGATCAAACAATGAAAGTACGGAAAGTTTGTGGGATTCTGAGAAAGGAAGACCTATTTTTAGAGCAATCATGCCGTTAAAAAGATTAAAAAATCTTTCGAGAGTAATAAGATTTGATAACAAGAATACCCGCAGTGACCGCCGAATTTTAGACAAGTTTGCGCCGATACGCGAGCTTTGGAATATGTGGGTTGAACAACAATTGATGAGCAGCTAGTAGCATTCAGAGGAAGATGCCCGTTCCGGCAGTATATACCATAAAAACCAGCGAAGTATGGTATAAAATTTTGGGTTCTTTGCGATTCGTCCACTAGCTATGCCTGGAATATACAACAGTATACAGGTAAGGAAATTGGAGCCATGCCTGAAAGAAACCAAGGAATGCGTGTAGTTCTTGACTTGACAGTTGGTCTGAAAGGTCATAATGTGACTGCAGACAATTTTTTTACATCCTACCAATTGGGACAAAAATTGCTGGAGAAGCAAATTACTTTACAGTATTTATCGGATATAAGAAACTTAAAAAATCCACGAAAAAAGTTTCCTATAAGCGTTTCTTTCTTATATACAATTATTTTATATAAGAAACTTATTTCTTATATAAGTAGCTATGGCCATAAGACTTTCATATTTTGGTTTTCTGTCTCTTTTTTTGTTAACATTTCTAACTTTTAAATAATTATTTTCTATGTCTTTTGAGTTTTTCACTATTTTAGATGTTTTTGCAATTTCGCTTCTTTTTATACCGTTTTGTATACTGTCAGAAAACAGCGTTGTCCATGCAAACTACATAAATTCTGTTTTGCCGTTGGAAGTTTCTTATATAAATTCTTTTTCCATACATTTTGTGGTTTTGGTGTTTAAGAAAAATGTTCTTTAATCAGTTTTTTTCTTATAAGCGTTTTTCTTATATGAAACCTTTTTTGTTAGAAAAATCACTAAAAAGACATGGTGTTTTTGAAAATGTTTCTTAAAAGCGTTTTGTTCTTATATGAGATGTTCTTATATCCGATAAATACTGTAGTAGGAACTATACGTAAAAACAAGATCGAATTGCCACCAGAGCTTTTGGCCTCTAAAGGCAGAGCTGTATTCTCATCATTTTTTTGTTTCACCAAGGATACTACTCTCCTTTCATATATTCCCAAAAAAAATAAGTCTGTGAATCTTCTCAGCACTTTGCATCATAGGTCAGAAATTAGTAATCGCGAGGACAAAAAACCGCAAATCATATTAGATTATAATAAATGTAAATGAGGGGTAGATACGCTGGATAAGGTTGTGTCATGTTATTCTTGCAAAAGGAAAACCAATCGATGGCCTCAAGTTGTATTTAGTAACATACTAGATATATCAGCATACAACGCTTTTATATTATTCACATCAGCTAACCATGGCTGGAAACAAAACCATGGAATGAATGTGTAAACCAGTCAAAAATTCGTACAAAAGAAGTCGTTGCCAATTATGTCCCAAATCAGATAACAACACACCACTTGTATGTTGCACTTGTAAGAAATTTGTATGTAAACAGCACTCTAATACAATAACTTTGTGTACCCAATGCCATAATTAAATTTATATATGTAATTATAAAACTTTATTCATTGTATACATTATTTAATTACTTAAATTTGCTCTTTATAATAAATAAACTTGTGTATTCACAATAAATGTTAATATTAAATGCTGCTTCAATAAAATATCAACTTTAAAATCATACTTAATTAAAAAACAATAGTTTTTATATAAAATTTTCTATTTGGGTCAAATTTGACCCGAAGATCGTTAACGTCAGTAAATTTGAAGACCTTATGAATGTTAAAAACAAATTATTGTCAAATTTAACCACAACATGTGTAGAGGCAACCATAATATGGTTGTGGCCTCCTTAGGAAGGACTAATTTAACCACAATATGGTGGTTGGTGACAACAATATGGTGTTAATTAAACATAATGAGCTTAAAATTTCCTTTAAAAATAGTTTTGTTGGAGGTGACCATATTGAAACATGTTTTTTCTCTGCGTGCAACCTTTACTGTTACAGTTTGTGTGAAATCTACATTAGTGTGACCAAAAAAAAATTTTTTGGGGGGTCAAGCATAATTAAAAAGCTTACAGGCTAAAGTATTGATGAGATTTTTTTTTAGATTTTTCGGAAGAGATTTAGAGGTCGCTTAAAACGAATTTGTTGCCAAAAATAGGGTTTGCCGGTCTTTTTTGAGTTTTATTCATAACTTTGTCAAAAACCACGATCTTTTCACCTTTTGGGAAATAATTTTTAAGAAAAATGTACATAAACTATAAGCAATGCATTTGCTCATTTAGGCACCCTAGATTACAATTTTTCGTAATTTTTCCGTAAATGTTGGAAATAACGCTTTAAAACTTTTAAAATTTTTATGAATGTGTAAAACCTAACAATGCAGTTTGAAAGACCAATTATTTCTTAATAATTAAGAATCAAATATTTTGGATTTGCTCTTACCGTTCCTGAGTTATACCGGTTTTCGACTTTGTACCCAGTTTATGATATTATTTCATGTACCCAATAAACCAACTAAAACAAAACGTTTTGCTTTTGATTTGCTTAAAAATCATTTATTTGGGTTCTTACGATGTAGTTCTATGCCCTGCATTAAATTCTGCAAATTAGTTTCGGAAGTTGTGACGACATTGAAGTAAGTGTTAGCCGAAGCCACACCTCGTTCTGCCATACCAGTTACAACTTGTAAAAATTGAACTTTGTTTTTTGCATCTTGAAATGACTTGTTGGTTTTCCAATTTTCGGGATCTGTTTCTAAAAAAACAGTTGAAATATTGCAAGCTTAAGCCTGGTACTCTGTTCAACATTTCACTTGAAATTCTGTTAAAACGCATATGAAAAAACTTTTGTGGACTTTCTATGAAATAATGTTGATTCATTTTGTGAAAAAGTTCCGAAACGTTTTTGGCAACGTTTTTTGACAACTGCGAAATAATGTAAGCTGCACGTGGAATTCTAAGCAAAATAAACAAAGTATGAGCCCAACAATAAATATGAAATAAAATATTTAAATAACACAACCGGTTTTTAAAAAAAAAAAAACTTTTAATTTCAAAAGATTTTGTTATTCGTGCTTAATTCCCAGTTTTTATTCTTGATAAAAACACTTGAAATTATTATTGTTGATGGGATAAGCTATTCCTATGCATTTCACTGGTTGCTTAGGCCAGATCATCAGGAAACTTCATCCATAAAGATTTTAGACAAACTAAAGATATTAAACCAAATAAAACTGTTAAACGTATAAGACTTATAGCAACAGTTTTACTTGTAACAATATCAAAGCTTGAACAAAATACTTCAACAATAAAAAAGTGGGTTTATCTCATCTTACACTCCCCACTACAATTAGTTGAAATTCTCTCAACATTAATTGTAGTTGTAAGTAGGTTAAGAAAAACAAAATAAAAAACAAACAACAACTTACAAAAGATGTTGTCAATTAAGTGTTTTTTTAGGCCGTGCACTTGCCTGTTTATTATCAAAAAGTAATTTCAATTTTTGGGAATACAAAATTTTAATTTCAAAAGATTTTGTTATTCGTGCTTAATTCCCAGTTTTTATTCTTGATAAAAACACTTGAAATTTATTGTTGGTGGGATAAGCTATTCCTATGCATTTCACTGGTTGCTTAGCCCAGATCATCAGGAAACTTCATCCATAAAGATTTTAGACAAACTAGCAACAGTTTTCCTTGTAACTTTTTTAATTAGTATTGTGGTTATTTTGTTGAACTATTTATGGTTTTTAACCCAAATTTTTTTAATATTTTTAATTAATTAATAATAATAATATTTAATATATTAATCATTAAATTATTTTTATAAAGAAAGGAATTTTTACAACATGAAAATTAATTAAAATTGTTATTGATAATCCGTGACCGGGGCTCGAACCCTGGCCGGCAGGTTATCATGACATATTTAAAACGCTACCACTCGATCTCCTCAGAGGGATTTGCCGTCTTACACTAGCAGCCATCGACGACTGCTGACATCAATAGTCAAACATCAATCCTTAAACCAAATTGTATTTTAACCTTTGCTAGATCAAAATTTGCTTTTTTGAATGATTGCCCATTTTTAATTGATTTTACATGTTTTTCCTTTACCTCTGTTTTTTCGTACTTTTTGTCAAGAATTCTTCTTGAAGTCCAAAGTATATTTTATGTTTTTTTTTAAATTTTTGTCTTTCTTTTTTCTGTTGACCTTTTTCAGCACAACTTGAAGGACAAATGTACAGATAGAGCTCGTGCCTTAGCTTTAGCAATAATTCTTTTTTATTAAAATTTGTATTAAAAAAAATAATTTGTAGTAAAATATGAACATGTTGGGTTTGTTTACATACGCAAAACAATGTCGTATACTTTGAAGAAATAAAGACGTCAAGTTGTGCAAACTCGCAAGATATGGGTAACATTGATACATGTCAACATTTTAGTGTGGAATAATTAATGTTGCTCAACATTTTTCAGAAATTGAAGAAAACTAGGCTTTAGCCAATTAAAGAGACAATAACCTAGACAATACAAAAGAAAACAAAAGGTGCGGCGCCTTGATTTTGCCTATCAATGGCCTTCAGCAATCAAATCTTCTAGTGTGCCATAAATTAATGTTGTTGTTGCAATATCACTTTTTAGATTTATTAGAGCAAACACAATTTAAAGTTCCCCTCATATGGACCCAGACACCAATACTTATACCGGATTTATTTCATAAAGATAAGTAGAACAACTTTATGTGATTAGAAAATCTATATACATAAAAACGTTTGTGCCGTTTATGTGCTCCTATAACTCAATAACCGATGGACCGGTTGACACCAAACTTGGACAATAAGGTTTCCCTAATGTTTAATCCTGATAGGTGGCGCTTTGACTGAAATTCACAAAATATATTTATTAAACAAAAAAAAGTTTACTGATAAATAAAATTTTGTACTTTTATTTAGAAAATCCCCAGTTGCAACGGGACCAAACAGCTTGCTTTTTATACAAATTATAAATATATTTTATTAAGTAGAAACCCAAATCGTTTATTTAAGATTTTAAAATTTTATTTTACCTTATTACGTAGTAGTTATACGCGATTCCCATGAAAAAAAATTTTGGCAAAATAAATTCGTATTTGTTTACATAGATGTTTTTAAATATAAGCCCTTAATACGAATACAAATAACACATTTCCAAACAAATGCGAACACAAATGTGACAATTTAAAATTTGTCAAGTGTCAGCACTTTCATGTTAAGCAAAAACCACATACACGCACAAACAACACATATGGTACATCCTTGTCTAAGAATGTGTGTGTGTGTATATGTAGGTGTTTGCATTTCACACACTTCTGTATACGAAAAATGTTAAATTGTTTGAGTGCGTTTGTTTGTGTTTGTTTCCTTGTTATTTACAGTGCAAAAAGTCAAACAACTCATGAAATATTTTGCCTCTTATTTACTTTTTACCTTCAGCAAGGCTTTTTCTCCTTTAAATGGCTTTTATTACCACAGCAGTAAATTTAATAAAATTTTAGACCTTTTTGCGTATTTCCTTTTGTCATTTTCTTCGTTTGTATTTTATAAATGTGACTACGTATTTATGTGTCTAAATGTAAAAGTTTGCTTGACTGCATTTTAAGTATTTGCTTAAAAAAAAAAAACAATTTACTCTAATAAACAACACCGTTGCTAATTTTTCTAAGAGGATTGGTTGTGGTGTTAGCGATTTTGTTGAACTGAACAACTTAGAATGTTTTAAAGTGTTGGTTAAACTTCAGCCAATTTACAGCATAGAGAAATGATTGTAGTTGGATTAAGAGATATAAAGTAATGAAATTTATTTTGATACCTTTATTATAAAAAATTTTAAATTTTTTAATGTTTAAGGATTATTGTATATTGAAAATGGGACGTTATGAGCTCTATATAATTTTCACTAATATTAATAACAAAAATATGCTTCTTAGTGACCCGGTAGGCTAGTTGTTAGTGAGCTAGTCTATCAGTGCCGGGGTTGCGTGTTCGATTCCCGCCTCAGACTCTGGTCTCCTGCAGACAAGCGTAGAGCTACGCAGGATTAGTTAAGGGTAAAATATAGAATTTATATCGCAAGTACTTCACTTTTTTTTGGGAAATTGTTAGTATTGTTTTATTAATCGATATTATGCATGTTTGCTGCGTAACCGTATGCACGTATTGCTCCGTAAGAACGCAGATATGTACGACATGTATGCGTCTTTTAATTGAAACGTAAAACATTTTTTTTACAAATTAATAAACGGTACAAATATATACTTTGGTTTAAAACTGAAACCACTACATACGTGGGTATGTATCTCTGAAAGTGGATATCATATCGCTCTGAAATTTCATGATATCCTCACCAGAAGTGTTTTCTAACATATTCTGATGTTCGATTAAATTGGGCAAATAATTTTACTAGTCAACATTTTCGTGTGAAATAACTAATGTTGCTCAACATTTTTGACAAATTTGAACAGAGTACTAGGCTTTAAGCTAGAAAAATTAGTTTAAATTATGTGTAGTTTATAGAACACGAGCGCCTTACTCGTCCGTTCAAATTACATTTAAAACAAAAACAAATTTCGAAATTTGTTTTTGTTTTAAATGTAAGTTGAACGGACGAGTAAGGCGCTCGTGTTCTATAAACCACACATTAATGCCTATGAAAAAGTTATGTATTTTAGACACACTCTTACAATATTAATTTCTTTAATTTTTACGGAGAGTTTTTTCACAGTTTCATGGCCAATTTTCAGGATTGATATTAAAACACATTTATTTTTAAAATCGTTTTAAATACAAAATTCTCTTCTTCACTAAAAACTTAAGTGAAACTTAAGTCACCGATTTGGTACACTTAATTTCAACTTAAGTTTCCATTGTAATATTTTAGCAAGGTGGCCTTAATATCACAACAATACAACAACAACAGGCGAAGCATTAGCAGTCAGCTGTTTTTTCAGACCACCTTGTAAATAAATACACTTTTTTATTTTTTATTTTTGTATTTAGAAGTGCTACCATACTTTTATCTTAATTAAATAAGACTTTTCAAATAAAACTCAAAAAATCAATCTGTTTTAAAAACGATTTAAGTTTGTTATGAAAATTAACTTAATATTGATTTAAATACTATCCTGAAAATTGGGCATCAATGTTTTTAATTTAATATAAATCAGCTGATTGCTTTCACAGAAAAAGTAATAACAAAATTTTTGCTTTAGACAAAAATGCCATTTTTGAAGGTTTTTCAGTTTTTCTTTTATATAATTATTAAATTTATTAGAACGAAACTTTATGTATTTCTAAATCAAAGTGTTTTAAACAAGAAAATGACAAAAAAGTGCAAATTAAAATACCGTAGGCGGTGCAATTCGCCAAAGCATATTGTATCCACCTGGGAATGGCCAGGCCCAGCTCTATTTTATATGTACTGTATTAAATAAAATCGTATCAAAAAGCATACGCAACACATAGGAATTCTTCCTTTACTGTTTTTCGAAGAATTATTCTATTTGACAACAAAATGTTCCTGCCATAGCCATAAAACTCCATACATATAAAAGTAGTCCCAGCCAGGCAAAGGGCTTCGTTAGTGTGAGTTTTTTCTATAGCCATAAAAAAACTCCACACAAAATACAAGTGGTCCCAGCCAGGCCCAGGTGACAGTTTGTGCCACACAAATTAGGGGTGTACTTAAGAGTTAAATATTAATGCATAAAAGCAATTCAATGTAGGAAACCCCACAAACAAAAACAAAACAACAAAACAGAAATATACTTAGCAACGTGTGAATTCGCATTTAAGATGTGATTGCATAGCCGGGTATGCTTGCTGTCGACGTAAGAATTATTATATTTATATAATTATAAATATAATTACACTGTGCAACAAAAAAACCAGCCTTAATACTTGCAACGCGAAAAATTTAAAAATTTCTAGGACCGGGCTTTCGAAAATTCGTTTTACATACATTGCACTGGTAAAATTTAATGCAAAAATATTCGTGTTACATTTTAACCCTCTTAAGTGCCGTTGTAGTATACTTTCGTGTCGAAGTTTAAAAAAAGTACAAAAATTACCCCATAAAATGAAAGCTAGAGGGTTAAAACATTCTAAGAAAAATTCGCCATACAATTCTACTGAAGACATCTGAAATAGTTTTTTAGATCAGAAGTTCATTAAGTACATATATTTTTTTTGATTTATACCAAACGCCTTTTCAAAAAATTCAAAAACTTAAGGGGCCGATTTTTCGGGAACCCGAGATAACTTTTCAAAATCCTTTGGCAGATAACTCTACCAATATTCTAGTTTGCAAGTATTGAGGCTGGCGGCAATGACCCGAACTTTGTTGCACAGTGTTATAATTATCGTATCGAAAGATTTACGATATTCTGCCCCACACATGAATAACATGAATAACACATGAATAACCAGGCTCTGTATCAACTCTGTATCAACTGTATAAGGAAAAAGGGATATACTTTGAATCAGTGATGCCAAATGTAGGGAATTTTTTTGTAGGGACGATCGAAGCACTCGAGAAATCCGAAAAAACTGATAAATTTGCTCCGATCCGCAATATTTGGGAAATTTTCATTAAACAATCTAGAAATCTTTATAAACCTGGTTCATATGTGACGATAGATGAGCAGCTATTAGCATTTAGAGGAAGATGTCCTTTCAGAATGTATATACCGAATAAACCTGCCAAGTATGGTATCAAGATTGTTTTAGTGTGCGATGTCAGAACCAAATATATATTCGACGCTTCTCCATATTTGGGAAAAAAAACGACAGTATACCTGGAGTTGCGTTATGTTCAATTTTGGACGTCATTTTTTGTTTGGTAGCAAGCAGTGTAGAGAAGAAATATAAGTAGAAAAATAGACATGATTTCTGTTTTCACTTCCGCTTTCTTCTCTACACCGCTTTGGACGTCAAAAAATTCATCATGTTAATTGATTGTTAGTCAGCATGGCTCGATAGCGCTCGCCATGCACCGTAACTGGAGCTCATTTCGAAAGAGCGCGCATAAAACCGCACCAAACAGACAATTTTAATGGATGTAATGATGATTCGTTAAAACAACGAAAAGTTTCTCAAAAGTATTGAACCAGACATGAACCGAGAGATATTGAACACCTTGTTCACACTTCCAAAGTCCTGCTCAAGTGCTTTTAAAAGAATGGTGGAAGTACAGACCTAATAAAACGGAACCAAGGAGCAAATTGAACGCCAACAAAAAAACGCATCGCTCTAGCATAAATCATTTTTTTGGATGTATGTAGTTTATTTTCTTTTCCTTTTAATTTCTATGTCACATTTTTAAAATAATGAAAAAGAGGGCAAATCACGGACTCGATATATCGGCGCGAGGACAACTCACTTGACTAATGTTAAATCCAGATCACTTCACATGCTCCATTTCGATTCCTTGCTGAAAAGAAAGATTGACCTTAGTCCTACTCTTCTGATCTACTGATAGAACATTTAAACAGGGCACTTCTGGTCTCCCAAAATGTCTTCGCCGAACATACCTTACACCAGGGCATTGACAGAGAAAGTAAAACATCGTATCTTCCTCCTCCTCCTGACTTCATTGTAACTCAGGTCCAAACGATCGCAAGTACAAAACAATTTAAATCTCTACCGATATCAAATGCCGTTGTAGTTTTCCACCAGCTTTTAATGGGTTAATTAATGTTTTAACACGAGCGGCGTTGCCTGATTTGGCATCCGTTATCGACCCATTATATTTTAACATATGCGGCGTTTAAATATAAAATTTTTTTATATTTAAAATAAATTTTTTTTATATTTTAACATCGGTGGAGTTGCCTGATTTCGGTGCTGGTAATATACATATATAAATTTAGTCATTAAATAATTTCTAAGATTCATTCTTCTATATTTCGTTAAACTGGGGGGCTACTCTATATTAGTGCTGGGAAACTATCGATAGACTATCGATATTTTCGATAGTCGTAAAATATCGAAAATATCGATAGGAAAACTATAAATATCGATATTATTATTATTTGAAATACAGCTATGAAGACATCTAACAGCAGCTATACACACACGGTTTATTGCCTCAAATTTGTACATGCTTTTATTAATTCGCGCTGAATTGCAGCAATGAATACGAACAACAAGAATGGCAAGTGGTATGGATGGATTGCTTAGCTGTGCTTTTTACTGCTAATTATTGGCATTTATGTGGAAATTTATATATGTTCACATTGGGACTGAAATGTCAAATATTTTTGTAATGTTGTAAAAAAAATGTAAATCCAAATGCAATTGCAAGCATAGGACAAAACAATGAACTACCATTAGAGGATAAGTCCGCTAGATTGATTACCTTTTTGGGTTTAGAATTTAGAAAATTTTTTAAAGTTGCAATGGAATATCTTATTGTCCCTGTTACTTCGGGTCCTTCAGAAAGGTTCTTATCAATTTTTAAAAAACTGCCATCTAAAATAACGTGCGTATATACATACGTCTCATATTCAATAAAGTGATAAAAACAGTGGACTGCAGCCTTATAAAGAAATAATTAAAGTTTTCCAAAAAAGTGCAAACATTCAGTCGATAGTAATATCGATATATCGATAGTGAAATCTTAACTATCGATAAATATCGATAGTAGAAATTATCGATAGTATCCCAGCACTACTCTATATTGCAATGCGAAAGAAAATAGTACAAAATCTAGTAATTGGTTATCTTTAAAGCGCATTTGTCTTTCACATCTTTTTATTATTTTCTTTTCGCAAAGCATCACTATTAATTTTTTAAAATTTTCCATTTTCGATTATTTTTATTTTTAAATATATTTTGACATTTTATTACTGTCAATCTGCACCATCTTTAATTTGTATTGCCAGAACTGATTCAATTTCAAAAAATTTTGTGAAAGTGATAGAAAGTAGCCTCCCTGGTTTTGGATGAATTTATTTATTTTTATTTTATTTATTATTATATAGCTTTGAAAAATGATTTCCTGCAAGTGGGGTCCATTTTCTGCTTCGCACATACATATGTGCTCTTTTTAAAATGTTTTCCATAACTTCTCGCAAAATAGTTCATAATTCCCCATAATTTCACAAAATGCTGAAAAAAAAACAAAGAAAAAATAAGTTCATAAATAAAATTTTGCATTACATCTAGGAGTTAAGAGTTTTTATACACTCATCCTTATTCTGGTTGTCGTTGTCGTTATCGATCAAGTCGTTCTTTGCAATAGATTAAATAGCCTTATTCCGGTTGTCGTTGTCGTAATCGATGAAGTCGTTTTTTTTTGTAAGAGATTAAAGTAACACACAACCAGTGTTCTTTAATCTACTACAAAAACCTTTATTTTAAGGCAAATGTAGGAAATTTTCCAAATTATATCTCATTTTCAATATATTATCTAAAAATAAGTAAATATTCATCTAATTTTCATTTAAAAATTAATATTTTTCATATACGAAAGCATTTTAGTAAAAATGTCGTGTTTTTAAAAGAAACCATGTACTATGAGTACTAACAGCCACATGTAATAGTTCATGTCTGTCAAAATTGCTGTTTTACATAAGGTTTATAATATTCGGTCACAAACGTACATGTAATTTTCTTCTGACATTGTCTCTGTTTTTTTTCGCATTGTTATTGCAGAAACCAAAGTAGTTCTCGGTTTCAAAATAGCTTGCTGACGCCACGAAAATATTTATTTGCGCCGTAAAACAATTTAGCCATCTTAAAATTTTTTTCTTTTATGTTAAAGATAATAATTTAGAATTTTAAAATGATTTTTATGTATATATTTACATAAATTATATTCAATGGTGAGATGAGCATACATATCTTGGTATTGTAAAATATTAACTTCAGCCGGCTAATGATTCCGTCAATAGTTGACGCCGCTGCCAGTTTCTTCCCGGCATAGATTTCTGATGTCAGATGGTTTGTCAGAAGAAAATAGAGCACGCTATAATTAAATTTTGTCAGGTGACTTTGCGTCTGACTTTTACAGAAGCAAAGTTAAAAAGGTAACACACGACATGTATGTGTTTTGCAGTGGGAAATTTGACATGTCAGATGACAAAAACATGTCGTCTATACGCTCCTTAAGTGGCAACGTATATTCGCGCTCGCATTCTCTTATTTTTGCTATTTGCATTCGCACTCACATTCTCTAAAATGAATGCGAATATTAAAAACGAATATCTAATAAGTTAAATTTCTGCATAGAAATTTATTTGTAAGAAAACAATCACACCTTCTAAGCTTAGAGAAATAAAAATGTACAATTTCGAATTTTAAAAAAATTTTAAATGAAAACTTTTCTGGATATGAAATGATTTACTTTTAAATGGAACTTTTTTTTATATTTAAGTTCAGGGCAACTGAAGAAAACATTTTTTTTTTTAAATTTTACAGAGCCCCTTTTATTTGGTACCAAGTTTGCTAAAAATTATTAGATTCTCATGTTAAAAAAATTATTAAAAATAAGTATATTCTTGAAAACTATTAAGCTCCTAAATAATGAACTTAAGATGAGGAAATGATAAATCAAATACGAAGTTTGACTCTGTTTTGTTCTAGATTAAAGGATTTATAGAGGCGTTTCTGTCAAAAAGAAAAAAATTAAATTTGTCACACAGTGTTATTTTTGAAATTAATTCTTTAAATAATAAATAAATTTTATTACAATAAATATGAACAAAATGTTAACAAAATAAATAAACATTTGTTTGCTTGTCGCTAAAAACAATAAATTTTTAACGTAGGGAAAAGTGTAGGGAAATTTTTTGTTCGTTGTAGGGAAAAAAGGGATCTTTTTGGACACACGTAGGGATTTGTTGAAATTGTTCCTGGCATCACTGCTTTGAATACAAAATCAAGTTATTTTGTATAGCGAATTGTGTGTAAAATATATTTTCTTATCTTATTAAGTATAACTTTTATTACTGCTTCTTTATAATTACCAAACACGTCTGAGTTATAAAAATATTTAATAATTAATCAATAACATTAAGTATAAAAATTTTACGTGACCTGGTTAATTTGTTTCAACAACAATTTATCTGTTAAAACGTACCTAACAACCAGTGTTGCCAAAACTTGCTAAATTTACGGAGAAACTGGAAAAAAAATTGCTAAAAATGGGCTAAAAAATGGCTAAAAGCTTTTTAAATAAAAACAAATTTAAATTCAATAACAAACAGAAATTATTCATTTAAAGTGGTTTATGATAAAATTGTAACCCAGTAAAAACGGCGCCTACTTTTTCAAAATGAATAGCTTCTTTAATTCATTATTTTGTAGCTTTCTTCTATAACTACATCTATAACAACTTCCATAACTACATTTTTCTGGATGTATGCAGGTAAAAAAAATAATGACTTACTTTTTAATGCGTTCATTTTGGGACATCCCTTGTAAAATTCATTGGTTCTTTCAGTAGAATTGTAAGTAGTGCTCTTATGTTTTTCAGAATACTCAACAGATTATTTTGTAGGCTAAGTTTTTACTGGAAAGTTAAGATCAATTTGTTAAATAAGAATAAACGTCAATTAATATTTTGATAGATATTTAAAAAATTAAATCATCGATAAATTCGATGTCGTTATTGTTCATCTCATAGGAATCACTCGGGCCTATTAGTTTTTAATAATTTGAAGGTAAATCATAATCACGACAACATTTGCCCAACCTTTTCAGTGCAGATCTACAATAAAAAACAAGTAAGAAAGTATAGTATGTCAACACCGACTATATGGTACCCTACACCACATTAGAGCCTTTGTACCAACTTTTATCAAATAATCTCCAAAACAGCCAGCCAGCCAGCAGGACAAACATCGTTAATTCGACACAGAAAGTGATTCGGTATCGGTATCGGTATCGTAAAGGTGGGCTTAGGACCATTATTTTAAGGTGTTACAAACATCAGCGCAAACGCATCGTACCCTCTGCACTATTGTGGCAAGTGAGAGCAACTATATAGTGCATTCTGAAATTTAAAAAAAAAAAATTTTGCCGCCTGCATCTCTTTATTGAAATACTTGCAACCAGAAAGATACACCAATGTTTGTGATGATCCATTTTATAAATTTAATATTGGACTTCTATTGCTTTATTTTGAAAGATGTTTCATCATCATAGTTTATAGCGATTTCCAACATTTGTAAAAGTTGTGATTTAAATGAAATAAGTTTGAATTGTTAAAAATGTTTATTTTACTTTAATACATTTTTATAAGAAATTGAAAATTATTATTTCAAAAGAAAAACGGCAATAAAAATCTATGGCTAAATAAGTTGAAAAATGGCTTACAAAATGGCTAATGGCTAAACTCATTTTTTAATGGCTAAACAGGATGAAAAATGGCTAAATCTAGCCACTAAATGGCTAAATTGGCAACACTGCTAACAACCAAATAAGGAATTTCAGATAAAATTAATCTTTAGTACAATATCATTTTGAAATGAAGTCAGCAACATAATATCTACCTAAATATAACCACAGAAGCAAAATAATATCAATTATATTACTTTATTCCTGCCTAGCTTTTTTCAGCTCAGCTCTAATAGACATACAAATAATTTTTTCTCATTTCCGTTTTCCAATTAGTTTACTATTGTTGTTTTAACCTCTTGGAATGTACTTGTATTTAAGATTACTTACTTTTTAATCCAAATCACTTGTCCTTCATTCTACATTGCTCTTCAATATGTCCAATAGTTTATCGACGGCAGAACTTTTTAGTTCCTATTATTACTACTCTAGAAAATACAAACACATGAAGCAGAATTCTGTGTAACTTTTTTAAAACTCGTGTTGCCGATAACAACAAAAACAACCTGTATATTTTGATATGCTTTGTTTTATCTACAACGATTAAAGTACATGGGTGTAAAAGTGTATGCATGTATGTATAAAAGATTTCATATATGTCTATTTACTTTCTAACTACTTCCGGTTGAAATTTAATTAAATGTCTAAGTATTTTCATACATGTCTTATTCCATTTTATTTAACAAACATTTCCTGTTGTTTGTTTTTAGCTTATTTTTTTCGTTCACTATTTTTATTTTACATATACATATAGAACTAACACAAATACAAACATTTCAAAGTGAAAAGGGGAAAAATTAAATGGAAATATAATAAACTTGTAAAATTCCACTCAAAATTGATCGACATTGTTGTGCTAAGTTAATGGCAGACATTTACTGCAAGGAGTAAGTAATTGCATTGTTAAATTATTCATGTAAGAAATTGAAAGGAAAATGGTTTTCAAAATTGCTAAATAAATCGCAATTGATTCCTCTACAAAATTTTGAAAAATTAAAAAAAAAAACTTTCTTAATAATATCGAGCCCTAATAGCAAAAACTATGTAACCAACAACATTTAAGATTTTTGTTTTTGGATGAAAATCGATAATCTTTGATAATTTGCATCATCTCTTAAAATCTCATATCTCTGGGAAGTACCGTTACGAAATAAAAGCAATTTCAAACGATGCAAAAACATATAAAATAGACTTGAAGCAAAAATATTTAAAAAAAACCTTCTCCTGTAAAATTGTATTTTTGTTGGTTACATCATTTTTGCTATAAGGGCTCGATATATGATTTTTTTATACTTTTAGAAATTTTTATATCACTATTGTATTGTTTGTACATACTCCCTGCGGGAAATTTGTGTCAATTGGTCCAACAGACTGGTCCTGGGAGTTGTGAAAATAGAACAGGTACAAAAAGAAAGAACTCATGACCAGTGGAAGGAGAACCAATCATGTAACTGGTTTTTGAAGAACAAAAAGGTAGAAAAAGTAATTAATTACAGTACAGTCTTCACCGGTGGTGTGATACATTTGTTTGGGTCTTTCTAAAATTTGGCTCTAGAATTTAATTCTAGGACTTGTTTTATTGAAATAATACTACATCGTATTGAAATAATACTACATTTTAGTAACTGTCACTAAACACGTCCATTGAGAATAGATTTGTGACTGGTCAAATGGTGTCAATTGACCCCCTCCAATGACAACCCCATGTAAAAGTGTTAGGTCTTATTCATAGAAAGTGTTAAAACTAGAACCGGTCTCTACCACCAAAGACCTATCACGGGACTACTTTGGTGTCAGTTCGCTTCCATCTAGGGCTATTAATAGCGTTAGTGTTTGCGTATACTTAATGCTAACTATTTACATCAATCATACGCATTGCCGCATAATAAAACGGGAACAAGCTGTCTGGCGCACAATGTGGACAAAATTACATTCATATATTTAAATTGAAAACAATAATAAAAAACTTAATTTTTTTTAGCTTAATGTGTATATGGACATTTCCGTCAAAAGGTCCACCATTACCGAAAATTTGAAAGTTATTAAAAGCTGATTATTTTACGGTATTGTTATAGAGAAATATTTAGATTTTACTAATTTTATAAATTTACCCATAAATTTGTTCACCTAGATGAACAATCAGACTGCAAAGTTGTGCAAACGTAATTTCTTATATGTGAGAATGTTGTATTGTATGTTTTCTATAATATCCCTAGAGGGAAGCGAACTGACACCAAAGTAGTCCCGTGATAGGTCTGTGGTGGTAGGGACCGGTTCGAGTTCTAACACTTCATATGAATAAGACCTATCACTTTTAAATGGGGTTGTCATTCGAGGGGGTCAATTGACACCATTTAACCAGTCACAAATCTATTCTCAATGGACGTGTTTAGTGACAGTTACTAAAATGTAGTATTATTTCATTACGATGTAGTATTTTTTCAAACAAAAAAAGTCCTAGAATTAAATTCAAGAGCCACATTTTAGAAAGTCCAAAAAAAATTTATCACACCACCGGTGAATACTGTGCTGTAATTCATTACTTTTTCTACATTTTTGTTCTTCATAAACCAGTTACATGATTGGTTCTCCTTTCAGTTTTCATTTTTCATTTCATTTGTTTCTTTATTGAATTACTATCACAACAAGAATAAATCTTATAAATTACAGTGATAGAAAGTAACATTTGTTATATTAACATTAAGTAGATTTCATTTGCATTTGCATGGTCATGACTTCTTTCTTTTTGTACCAGTTCCCTTTTCACAATTCCCAGGACCAGTCCGTTGGACCAATTGACACAAATTTCCCGCAGGGATTATCTCCCTTAAAGGAGGTGATATTTGATAAAAATTATTCCAAAAATTTTATTAAGGAAGAGTTCGAAGAGTATATGTTATTCGGATTTACGATAAATTTTAATTTTGTTTTAATCATTATTCAGTTAAATTATTATGGAAAAAGTTTCACGTTCGAAATGTCACGTGTCGACACAGATTTTGGCTTAAAAAAAATTGAGAAGATTTTGGAATCAAACCGAAAAATTTTAATGTTACATTGCTACGTAAAATTGTGAAAGTAGTTTGACTAAAAAATTGTGCCAGATTTCGCTGAATTACGCCTTTTTATACATGGTCACAAAATGTACCTCTATTTTTTCTCGTTCGAACCGCTACTTCTTTCGCCATTATATTTGGCCTAGAATCGCGCCCTCCACAAGCTTTAGCATAGAAAACAGTGCTTTCTTAGTGCTATAATTTAAGGGTTAAGAGAACGTAAAAATATTTATTGCTTAAAATGTTATTGCATGCGTACGACTGTCACGTTCAACACTTTGGAATTACCCATATACCAAAGAATTTCTATTTTCTACTCCAACTTTTTTACTTTCTTTCGTTCAACAATTCATAAGAGCCTAAGTGTCTTTTCCGGTAAAATCTTTTGACTACGAGCATAAACAACTATTTTTTAGCAACTAAGTAAAGAAGTTTGTTTCATTGGAATATGTAGCAAAGTCTTCAAAAAAAAAGCCTTCTCCTGATTTTCAGTGAAGATTTCAAGCTTTAAACTGTTGTACTAAAAATATTGAAAAACAGACTTTGCCTTTTATGACTTGGGACCACAGATATGTCTATAGTATAGAATTATGTTTTTAAAAATATGTTTTATTTAAAGTTTTTACTCAGTATTTATTTACAAAGAATGCGCGCCATTGTGCATACAACATTATTTTACTTAACTTTAATGAAAAAAAAAAATATATAAGAGACTAAGGCAGATTTTCCGATATTAGTAATTTAAAATAATCTTCTTAATATTTCAATATAAAGGGTGATTTTTAAGCTATTATCTTTTCGGCAACACTGGTTTAAACAGCTGACGTACGTTTCGTGTTTTGTTTCACTGTCAAACATCTTCAGTTTGGTCTATAATTGAACCATGAATCGTCTTACAAATGAACAACGCTTGCAAATTATTGAAGTTTATTATCAAAATGTGTGCTCTGTTAAGAAAGTTCATCGCGCGCTTCTTCCATTTTATGGTTAGTTTAATCGACCCACTGAAGCGGCTATTCGGGCTATTGTGACTAAATTTCGCACCAAATTTACATTGTTGGACAGCAAACCACCAACACGCTCACGTAGAGTGCGAAGTGAAGAAAATATCGCAGCCGTATCGGCCAGTGTTAATTATGACCATCAATTATCGATTCGTCGCCGTTCGCAGCAATTGGGCCTCTGTTACTCAACAACGTGGAAAATTTTGCGGAAAGATTTAGTTGTGAAGCCTTTCAAAATACAGCTGGTGTAAGAATTGAAGCCGAACGACCTACCGCAACGTAGAATTTTTGGTGAATGGGCTCTTGGAAAGTTGGCCGAGGATCCACTTTTTTATCGAGATATTGTGTTCAGCGACGAAGCTCGTTTTTGGCTCAATGGGTACGTTAATAAGCAAATTGTAGATTTTGGAGTGAAGAGCAGCCAGAAGCATTGCAAGAGCTACCAATGCATCCAGAAAAAGTCACAGTTTGGTGCGGTTAATGGGCTGGTGGCATCGTTGGACCGTACTTCTTCAAAGATGATGCGAGTCGTAACTTTACTGTGAATGGTGAGCGCTACCGTGAGGTGATATCCAACTTTCCACATGTGGTTTCAACAAGACGGTGCCACATGCCACACATCATGCTTAACAATGGACTTATTGAGAGGCGAGTTCAGTGAACATTTTATTTCACGTTCGGGACCGTTCAATTGGCCGCTTAGATCTTGCGATTTAACGCCTTTAGACTTTTTTGTGTGGGGCTTTGTTAAAGCTCATGTCTATACACACATGCCCGCTTCAATTGACGCATTGAAAGACAACATTGAAGCATTTATTCATGAGATACCGGCCGAAATGTTGGAAAGAGTATGCCAAAATTGGACTAAGCGGATGAACCATTTGAGGCGCAGTCACGGTCAACATTTGCATGAAATAATCTTCAAAAATTAAATTATATGGACCGTACTATCGATTCAAATAAAGATTTTATGCATTTATGCATCCTATAGCTCTTAAAAAATCACCCGATAATTTTATCTTCGTTTCGCAAATTTTGTGGTGAAAAAGACGTTTTAGTCTTCCAAAATATTGAAACACTTTTTAAAATTTTTTTTGCCCATCAACTTTTTTTGGGATAAAGTAAAAGGAAATTTGACTTATACGGGAGCCATTTTATTGCATTTATACCAGGGTTGATAAAGTTGGTACAATTGTACTATTTTTGGTACAATTCAAAACCAGAAAGTACGCTGGTATCCCCGTGACTCATTTGGTACTATTTCCAAATTTTATTAACCTACATATTTATAATTGATATGAAATGATAGCTCGTATTTACTGTCCAATGAATATAGCGGAGTTTAGTGTTTGATATTTTGCATTTGCCCTTTTGCAAGACCATTTGCACCAAACACAGAACTCCGCTATTGTGAATAGATTTTTGCACTTGTTCATTGAACGATTGCTTATGCCACATTCTAAATTTAGTATCAGCGGCAGCATATGCGTTCATTTTCTGATGATATTGACAAGTTTTCAAAAGATATAGGAAACCACTTCTGCAAAAGTTCTGCGTAGTAGAAAATACGACTTCCTCTCAATTCAAGATTATTTTGGAACGAATTCTTAATACTTTCAAATATTCGTCAAAAAGAGTTTTGTCACGTCAAGAAGTAATCAACAGAATTTTGGAATAGTGGGAACCCACTCCATTATTATTTTACTCCGAATTATTTTGAAGGAGATTTTACAAGCGCTAAATTAAATTTTATTATATTCGGATTTTTTACTCCTTTCCTGTTTTTGCAGTACATATTGAAAATTGTAAACACAATAAATTTGGAAATGCAATCCGAAGATGCTCGTATGCACATATTTTTAGAACGTTTAACAATTTTATTTTCGTTTAAATTCGAGATTGCATTTTGAGAAATACATATTCGTCAGTTTTCCACAAAAAATAAATACTATAAAGGTCATGAAAACGCTACCTGGCGTCAATAAAAAATAAATGTATTTCTCTACCCTAAAAACCGCATGATACAGGTCTGGCTAGAGCAAATACAATTTGTTTGCCTTTTTTCTTGAATATTTTGGAAAACTAACAATTTTGAAAAATCCAGAGCCATTTGAAAAAATTCCATAAATTCATTATTGAACTATTGTTTCTTTGGCAAAGTTTCTTGGAATGACTTACAAAACAAGAACGCGATGTGCTTTGACGCGAAAAAAATGTTACCCACCTTGTTGTTATATATAATTAATGATCATGTATATTTTGCTATCTATACTTTACATGTACAAATGAATTTAAGGTACCGTTTCTTTTTGGTGTACTAAATTTTAAAAATAAAATAAAAAAAATTAATAATAAAAAAAATGATGGAGTACTATTGGGGCCGAAAAAGTACGATTTTAAAAGTTGGTTGGTACGATATTGGTTTTATCATAGATTAACTCTGTTCTACACCCTCCACCACAATAAGTTGTGAAGAGAGTATACTAAGTTTGTCGTTCCGTGTGAAACTTTTTGGACTTATGCACGGAATTATATAGGGTTTTTCAAAAATTCGTGTTGTTCGACTGGAAATCACATTGCTAGATTTCGTGAAGATCGTTCCTTAATTTACCCTGGACCCCATCTAAACCCTACTCTCGGAAAACCGTTTAGTACGCCTTAAACAGTAATAAACAATGCTATCATAATAAAATTTGGTACGTCATAGTTTTGTAGGACTAAAATCAAATTTCGTGAAAACCGGTCCATAATTTACCCATATAAGTCATACTCCCGGAAAACAGTATATTACGGCTTAAACCTGAATAATTATTCTGTCATAATAAAAAGTAATGCTTCACTGTTTTATAGGACTAGAAATCACACTAATAAATTTCGTGATGATCGGTCCATAATTTACTATAGGCCCCATATAAAGCCCACTCTGGTCAAGTAATTGAATACGATTAAAACCGTAGCAGATATAGATATTGCGTTAAAATTTCTTCCATCTAAGTTTCATATGGCCAGAAAAAATGTTATGCAATTTTGTGATATACGGTCCATAATAACCCTTAGATCCATTTACAGCAGCTTTCTGAAACTCAATGCAAACGCTAAAGCTAATTTCTCCGCTGTATTGAAATGTACGTCTTTTAATACCAGAATTCACTCTGCAGAATTTTGGGATGATTTGTTTATAGCTAAACCATGGCTCTAATATTAATTCCCCTCCTGAAAATCGGCTGTAGGAAATATCGCCCACAAAAAAAAAAATGAAAAATCGCCCAAAAAAAAATGGATGTAAAATTGGGCCTGATTTCATATGAAAAATGGCCCAACATTTTTGGGCTATTTTTCGTTATTGTTGGGTGATTTTTCGTTTTTTAATAATGAAAAATCACCCAAAAATGTTGTATGAAAAATAGTCCATTTTTTTTGGGCCACTTTTCATTTTTTAAATTCTACCATAATCTTACATAGCAGAGAACACCGTGTTTTATTATGGTTGCAAACAACAAAATTATTTTTCAAGAAACTAATTTAACCATAATATGGTTGTCGGCGACAATGATTTGGTTAAATTAAACATAATATGGGTAGAATTTTTTAAAAAATGGTTTTGTAGCTTTTTCTCTGGGTGTATATATTAAATATATATATATCGAAAATAAGGAAAACAATTACTGGCTTCGCTAACTAAAGCTTCTCTGTATAGCCGGCCTTCGGCCGGGCGCAAGGATTTTCTCCTCTATGGTATAACAAAGACCGGCTTCGCTAACTAAAGCTTCTCTGCGTAGTCGGCCTTGTTCGGAAACAAGGCAGTTTTTCGAAGCTTTACTTAGCGAAACCGGTTTTTGTTAGACCATAAAGGAGAAAATCCTTGCGCCCGGCCGAAGGCCGGCTATACAGAGAAGCTTTAGTTAGCGAAGCCGGTCTTTGTTATACCATAGAGGAGAAAATTTGTTATACCATAGAAGATGAAATCCTTATTTTGGATATATATATTTAATTTATACACCCGGAGTAAAAGCTATAAAAATATTTTATCCATATTATGTTTAATTTAACCAAATCATTGTCACCGACAACCATATTATGGTTAAATTAGTATCTTTAAAAAATCACTTGAAATTTTAACGGTATTTTAAAAAAAAATTTACACATTTTTGATTATAAGTTAAGTTGCGGACGTTATGACAATTTTCGATGGACATTATGACACTTTTAAAAGTGTCATAAAGTCCAAGGACACTACGACACTGGAAGTAATGACATGTCACCTAATTTATATGAATAATAAACACTTTTTTGCAAATTGAGTAATTTTATTTTTTTTTTTTTTTTTTTTTTTTTGAAAAAATTTGTTTTTGCTTTTTGGGTAATTTTTCATTTTCTTTTTTGGCCCTTTTTCGTTTTTTTGGGCAAAATTTCATATTTACTTTTTGGGTCATTTTTCATGTTCGCTTGGGCGATTTTTCATTTGTTTTTTTTGGGCCATTTTTCTTTGGGCGATATTTCCTACAGCCCTGAAAATCATTTAAGTTCAGCTTAGACTGTTACGAATCATAATATTTTACTCAAGGTAGTTCAGAATGCTACAAAAAAAGACAAAAACTTTCTGATTGTCGGTCAATAATTTAACCCCTATGTGAATGGCAAGGTACCGGGTACCTTTGGCATTTTCAACTTAATTTAAAAAAAAAAGTTGGTCCACATATCTAGAACTTCTTGAGAACTCCTTACTATTAAATAATCTTAAATTACAATTATTTTTAAGTCTTAAGACTATTTTGAAAAGCCGTGGTGAAGCAGTTTTCATCTAACACCCTTAACGGTATGGCAAGGTACCCGGGTACCTTCATACATTAAATGTTACCTGTACTCGGTCAAAATGAAAGATAGAATAAAACAATACACATATAAACATTCAACTACTGCATCTTTAAATTAAGGGAAATCAGCGGAGTAATACTTATAAGTTTTTTGTTTTACATTTGCTAACTTTGATTAGCATAATGAAAAATTTACATTAAATTTCAAATTTGCTTATCTTAGCATTAATACGTTGCACAGCGCGGATTCAGGGCTGGGGGGGGTAATAAGGAGTTTTGTTAATTTCGATAATACATGAATTCCCAATAATAATATATTTTTTTAATGTAAAAAATTTTTTGAAATCCCAGCAAGGTTTTTTCTTATGGAATCTCTAACGAAATTTTCAATAACACCGCATTTACATCTATGCAATTAACGCCGAGTTTTTTTCTATTTTCTTTTAAAGTAGTTTCTACGAAACTCTTTTCACATTTACATTTACATTTTTTTCAAGCATTTTTTCAACTTTTTCAATCCCGTTTTCTTCCCTACACCTCTTGCTTACAAACAAAAAGTTGCATGCGAAAGTTGCAGCAAGTTGCGCCGTTAATTGCATAATGTAAATATGGTCTAAAAGTATCCATATCTTAATCCTAATAGTTATTTATTAGATATTTCCAAAGAAACATCTAGTTTACCGTATTCAATTACTTATTATTCTACATTCAATCCCAGCAGGTGCCATCTACATCCAAATACAAAACGCTTGACTTGATAATGCGTGCGGTTGAATTATTAAAAAGCCTTAGTATTTGCAATATTTATGTATATATTTATGTGTTATATGAATCAAAATTCTATTCGCTAATTTTTGACGAAAGCACGGATTTGTCGGGGAAAAGCCAGATTTCCTTATCTTTAAGATATTTCAACATACAACAAAAAGTTTTTAGGGAAGAATTTATTGGGTTTGTTGTAAACGCATTTGAAGAGGCTTCAAAAGATATTGATGACGTTGATGTGTCAATTGATGCGAAGGCACTATCATCAATAGTTCTTAAAACTTTGACAAATTTTGGTCTTGACTAGGGTATTCATTTAACCGGGCTTTTGCTTTAATCGGTTAATCGCTCGATTAATTAACCGCGGATTTTTTTAATCGGTTAATAATCGTGTTATTGATCGGTTAACCGATTAATAAAGTATTTTTTGTAATCTTAATGAATAAAAATTAAAAACTATTTATTATCTGCAGTTTAGTAGTAAAAAAAACCATAACATAACAATACGTGACCTAAACCAGGCAAAAAAAATAATTCATGGCTCTGTGATACATATTTTTTAATTAATACATATTCGGCCACGTTATGTAAATCGAAATCACGTGAAATTGAAATCGATGGAGATTTTAAGTTTAATTCTTTTCCTGATTTCAAAAGTAGTTTTGGTAAAGATATGTGGTCCTCAAAGTATGAGGTAATGAAAAAGAAATATTTTTATTAATTTTAAACACAGGATAGAATTAAAACTTGTTCGATTTCAATTTCACGTGATTTCGTTTCCCAGAACAAGGCCGATTAAGTATTTATTAAAAAATAAACCGTGAGATCATTATATTTGTAATTTAAATAGTTTAAGAAGATCTTATAAAATAATAAATTGGGTAAAATATGTATTGGATTTAAGCGACCCCTTTCTTTAGTTTTGAAAATTTTGACTTGGAAAAATTTCTTTCTCTTATCCTAGATGTTGGAGAAATCGAAAGCATACCATACTTATCCTGGCAAAGCTCTGCACCGAACATTCTGCAAAAAAAGTTCATTTCCGAATTCCTTAGTTTTTCTTTTCTGTTTTTGTGCTGTATTTTAAAAATGTATTTATAGAAGGAAATATATTGTATAAAAAATAAACATAATTTTTGGTGAATTTTGGTACGGATAACGTTGTAAAATTGTTCATGGTTGCACTGTAGATGTATTTAAAAAAGCGAGTTGACTTGCAACCGACGTTTTGGAACTTACCCATTATTTAAAACACAAAAAATATGGTTTAATACTACAAAAAATTTAAATATTTGTAACAACGGTTAATCGGTTTATCGACTGAAATTAACCGGTTAAATCGTTAATCGAAAAAGGTCAACTTTAAATTAACCGATCAGTTAATCGGATAGTAATTAATCGGTTAACCGATTAACGGTTACCATGAATACCCTAGTCTTGACCTAAAAAATTGTGTAGGAGATGGAACAGATGGGTGCCCTCTGATGTCAGCAGAAAATGAAGCTGTTCAAAATTTCTGGAAAAGCGACAAATGCGAAACAAACGCCTTGCTATTTCCATAAATCTAACAACTCAATTTCTAAAAGCAATAAAGTGCCATTAATACAAAAAGTTGTATCATTTGTTAAAGAAACGACAAAATTTTTTAAATATAATCATCCCAAATAGTTTTAGCAAAGAATTTGGGAGCCAAACTCTCTTCATTATGCGTCTTTGCAACAAGTGTACATCATATAGTAGAAGCTTTGGAAAAAAATATCTGAGTGGAAAGGTAGTATCTCTACCTTTATATTAAGGAACTCACTTAGTACTTTTAAATTTATTTGCGGAATATACATATTAAGTGGGATACCTATTGTAACACAGCCACTTAGTATCATTTTACAAAAGCAAGATATAGATCTTCAAAAAGGATCAAGCCTTATCAAAATTTTAATCATGTGCCTTGAAGAAAAAATGATATAAAGCCGAAGAACAATTTAAAGCGATTTTTAAAAAGTTAAATTTATTAGCGTTTAAATCGAGGTTTCTGTCGAAAAGAGATGTAGGCTACATTCCTCTTATTGAATTTTTTTAGAAGATCTCATAACAACTTTCCCAATAGATATCCCAAATGTATTGAACATACCTAAACTTCTAACTCAAAGTGTAATCAAGTCATATACAGATACAAAACTGTTAAAATCACAACTAGCTGATGAGCTAATTTTATTTGATAAAAGAGATAAACACCTACTAAGATTTAAACTTGAGCCTGATCTATCAGATAACGTTGTAGATGCTTTAGTAAACGTTGAGAAGATATCTACCCAAATCTAAGAAAAATATTTCAAATTTTCGTTACAATGCTCATCAGTAAACCTAAGAGCGGGAGGTCATTTCCTACCCTTCGTCAAATAAAAACATGGCTCAGATCAACAATGACAGAAGATTTACTGTACTGTCTAAATTTGCCTCACAAGGAAATCATAAATTGCTTATTTAAAAAGATTAATGTATATTGAACTGATCTTATATTTTATTTAACCTTTTTGTTGAGTTTTTTTAATTAGGGTGATGACTTTTTTTGGACAAAATTTCTTCATCCCACCACGCGATGGCCAATTTAGTTATTGCCATTTTGGCCAAAAAAGTTTCCGCACCAAATGCATTTTCTAAAGCTCCTCAAAAAAAAATTTTTTTTTTTAATTTCCATACACATACATTTATTGTTTATATATGCTATATATTTTGGCCCCCATATTCATAAATGATTATAAAATTTAATAAACGTTTATTAAGGAAAATTTTCATAGAAAATTTGGTGTTCAAGCCTTTTTTAAATTTAAAATATTTTTATGACTACAGGCATAAATACATAAAATAAGCTACTGTATAACAAAAATGTAAGGCTATTTTTTTGGGTTTAATGAAATAAATTTTAAGTTTAAAATGCGAGTTGATTTACATAATGGAAAAATATCTTGTGAAACTTTAATAGCTCGTTCCGCGCATATATTACTACGTTGCTGAAAATTATCACTGTTTCATATATCCGCCAAACGACTCATCTATCACAACATCTATCATTTGCCATTAAAATTTAGTTTATTACAAAAAACCGCCTTACCAACGGAAGGCTAAGGTAAAATGTAAATAGAAAATACAATATAATAGTCTGGTAGTGTATTAAGTCATTTCTGAAAAATTGTAGGAATAGAACTATTACAAAAAAGCTTTATAAAATACATAACTGAAATTTAGCTCATAGAATAAATTCGAAAAATGAAATATGTTGAATATAATATAAAAGTTACCTTCGGAAGGAAATAATTCCCAGTTTCTATTTGTCATGTGTTAACATAAAATCACTAAAATATGTTAAAACATTTGATTCAATTATTCTATGAATAATCTATAAAATCAACAAAATTTTCCTATTTGTTTCATTTCCTTATTACTTCAATTTTATTTAGCCCAACACTTATTTTGTTGTATTCCACTTCCTTCCTTATACAAACGCACTTACTTTATATTACTCCTCCTTTGTTTTGTTTGTTCTACGTACACGACACATATCCGCTAATACAAGTAATTGAATATGTAACATAAGACCACTTTGCATCATTTCATTTCCGTCTTCTTTACTTTTTTATGACTTTGAATGAACGTATGCCATTTGTAAATTTCTTGTTTTATTTAAATTCCTAATTCAAATGCCAAATTGCCTTTTGATTAGGGAATATTTACAGAAGCTGTGAGATGACTTCGTACTTTTATGGCTTGCTACTTTGGGTATTTCTATTCTTGATTTTTACGTGAAAAGTAATAAAAAAAAGATTTTTAGTTGGCTTCATCAAAGATTTCCTGTGTCGTTTATTGTATTTCTGGTACTTTATTTATGAGCATACGCAGATATTTTATACAATTTTCCTTTATTTTATTTTGTGCTTCAATTTCTGTCATATACAACATATTTCTTTCAGAATAAACGTGCATAAACATACCAGAGCTGTAAAAGACTGCAAACAATTGGCATTGAAATTAAGGCCCCTATTACGGTTCACAACTCAACTCAGTTGAGTTATAATTTCTTAATTTTTGTGTTTTACAACTTTGCTATATTGCGATGAACAAAAACATAACACAAATTACAACTGATCACAACCAGTTGTCTTAATTACAACTCAACTGAGTTGAGTTGTGAACGGTAATAGGGGCCTTAAATAATTTCAAACAAACGGATTTCATCTTGTCAAAATCTTGTCAAAATTGCAATATTTTGTGAATGCAATCATTTTAAGATCATTCTTTTTTAAAATAACTTCTTTGCAATCAATTCGATTGCAATCACATTCTTATTGTAATAATGCGATTTCAATCAAATTCATATTGTCTTCGTGCGATTTCAATCAATTCCTCTGAAATCACAACTATAGTGAAAGTCCAACGAATTAACATACACTTGTATTCTAGGGGTTGGAAACAAAAGTTGAAATTCTTGCCAATTCAAAATGATCAGGGTCAGCTGTATTTCTTAAGGAAGGAGTTTCATATGAAGCAATTATTTGATTTGAATTATTAATATATCGTTACCTTTCGTTACAGGAGAAGCAAAAACCTTCTTAATATGATAAATTGGTAAAATGCCTTATATAGTATATAAACATATATTAATTCCTATGGTTCCAGGTCCACAACAAAATTCTTCCATTAAGGTCTGTTCAGTGCCCGCGTTTTAATTTCCGACCAAGCTTTTCACATTAAACGAATTTCTTCTTGTACCTACCGTCTCCAGGTGTAAGATGGCCTTGCAGCTCTTCTGTTGCCCTGAGGGCTCCATTCAATTGCAGTTCTTAACATGTCTTGGTCTTCTTAGAACATTATCAATCCAGTCCCATTTCTGGCGGGCAATTTCTAGTCGGACTGAAGTTTCACCAGTTTTTCGCCACAGATCTTCATTGGAGATTAAGTTTAGCCAGCAAATTTTTAGTATTTTGCGCAACAAATGCTTAATGAAAACTTGGAAAGACAGTCAGCCTTATTACGGCTAACGTTTTCGTAAACAGCTGTCTCGTTTTTTGGAGTAGGTTAAATAACACAGGTTGTGTGTTTGTTTAATCTATTTCAAAAACTACAGAGTCTTTAACGAGAACGACAACTGCAATAAGGCTGAGTATTTCCTTCGCGGTAGTGTTCCAAGAATCGCACCCGTATAGTAGAGTGGATTTAACATTTGAAGAAAAAAAGTGGAAGTTTTGTATGGATTCGCATTTGTGGTGATCTAGCCACACTTGCAGACCCCATGTTGTGCCCGTTCATTCAATTGTCGATACCAGCATTTAAAAGTCCAACACTATGTTGAACCGTAAAGGGAACAGTACACATCCTTGGCGTACACCTGTCTTTACAGTTCTCGGCGATCCAAACTTTTTTTCGCGGAGCACTCGGCCCAAAAAGTTGTCGTAAAGAGCTTTAATAAGATTTATTATATCCACTGGAACACCTTTGCACCTAAGTGTCTATGGCAGGCCACCGCCTTATTGACATCTGGTGCAGCTTCGCAAAGTCTATAAACACCATATATAAGGGGAACGCCATTCAAAAGATTGTTCCATTCAAAAGATTGTTCCACGATAATTCGAAGACTGTTGGCGTGATCCATACGGGAACGGTTCTTTCTGAATCCTGCCTTTTCACTTCTTATCTCAGGTGAAAGAACTGTAGATAGACGAGCGTCAATTATTTGTGGAATCACCTTATTAATCATGCTCAGCGGGGTAATTACACGTCAGTTCTCACAGTCGGTTAGGTCACCCTTCTTAGGGAGTCAAATGATTACACCTTCCTTGATTTCATCCGTGAGATATAGATATGACCAGTATTCCGCAATTATTAGGCTTATCATTTCAGAGCTTAGTTTGGGGTTCGCTTTTATTAGCTCAGGGTTTAATGTTGTTCACACTAGATGTCTTAATTTCTCAAAGATTTCGTTGTAGCGAATGTTTCAGCATGGTCATGAATGGGCAGATGGGAGTGCACGGTTGGTCTATAGCAGTCAAAACCACTCAATAGACTCGCGAGCAGTCAATAATTGTATTTTTCACGCAGACACGGTCGGCAATTCACTAAAATACAACAACTTTGTTCGGGCCACTCCATAGTCTCGGGAGGCAGTCAATAATCGTATTTTTTACACAGACACGGTCGGCAATTCATATGTATACAAAAACTGTGTTTGTTGCTTGGTTATCACTGGTCTATAGACAACTTTCTGGTGTCAAAGATTGTCCATATATTTAATTGCATTTCAGCTGTGGTAGCTTTACATCCCATGGGGTTCTTCAAGGGGTGAAAGAAGTTATGGTAAATTTTTCTGAGATGCCTTGTAATTTCTTATAGGTCCCTGTTTCGGTGTATGTCTAAAGCTGCCTGTGCTTCAGACGTCATAGTTTCTATCCAGGTTCGATTAACTTGTCTTACACTAAGTTTCACCATACGATCTAGAACACTGTATGGCGCAAAGTTTTTTTCTTTGCTTTAAACAGCTTCCATCCAAGCAATTGGTAGAGTTCTTTTTGATTGTCTACGAAATTTAAACTACTTCGTCTCATTTGGTAGTTAAACAGCAGATTTTACGGAGTTAAACAACAACGAAATACGTAAGAATCGAATAATAAGTTCTAAAATTATGCTTTTTCGTCACTTTAAAGAGTTATTCAGATAATTGTAACAGTTATACAATAACAACAATAGCACAAATGAACATTCCCCATATATTACTGACTTCTTCGCAACGATTAGCAGTTAAAAAGTGAATACCACAAAGTACAAAAGAGATTTGCCTAAGTTATGACAGTTTTTGTTAAATTTGCAAAATCGGTGGTGCGTGAGTGTAAAATAATAAAATAATTATTAAAAAATAAAATAGCTATATTGTATTCAAAGTAAGGCCGCGCTGGAATCAAAAGTTACCGAAAAGCGTTCTAGTACACGAAAGTTTTAAAAATAAGTGCACAAAACTCATTATTCGTGTAGATTGGGTAATTTTTGAGTAATTTCTTATACATTTATTTTTTTAGAAAAGTGAACTAAAAATGTATTTTATAAAGGATTTCAGTGATTGATTTTTTAAACTATTTGTTTATTTAATGACTTTAAATTAGTGTTTTTATTGTATTTTTCTAGTGAAAATCAACTTTATCAGTGAGAAAAATTTATAAAAAAAGTGTTATAAAGCATTAACAAAATATGCTAGTTATAATTTCATGAAATTTTTAAAGGGTTAGTTTTTTTTAACAAATTTGCGACTTCTGTAAATTCCTTTAAAACAAATTTGTGCATATTAAGCTTTTAACTTTAAACCATTAACATTTTGATTAAATGTACTGTAGATATTTGATTAGTCGTAAAAGTTTCAGCAAATTAAGTTTTTATTTACTCAGACTTGCGTTACAAAAACAAACAAAGATAAAGCGTAAAATGGTCTAGTTTTTATTATAAAGAACAATAAGAAACAATTTAACCTCAAAAGTGTTCTTTTTAGAGCCAAAAGCGATACTACTAAATTCAATTGATATTCAACTACCAAAGCGCTCTAATTCGTCATAAAATATAGACACTAAGTAGATTCTAAATGTAAATAGTACCATAGTGGGACACTTCTTCCCGAACGATGTTACTACATCAATAAGAATTGAATAGCAGAAGCGATAGATTTTTGCTAAATGGGGACACTACTTAGATTATTTTTCGATCGAAATTGTTTGCAGGGTTATAATATCTAAAATTTTTATAAGTGTTAGTTATTTTTTCTTGTGTTTATCATTTGTAGATAGGGCCGTTTCTTTTCTTTTTTTTTTTTTTTTTGTTAATAAAATCGCTGATTTTGGTCGAAAGATTCCAAATTTTTTATTATGAACATTAAAAAATTAAAAAATTCGTTATTAAATTTTTGGCTAGTTAGGGCCTTTTGGGTTTTAGGTTAAGATATAAATTGTTGTTTAAAACTTGACGTAATCTTTCCTATCTTAATGATTTCATGATTTAAAATTGAGCTAACGAGATCACGAGAAATCATGTGATTGCAAACTTTTGCAGCTCTGATAAATACATAAATCGCTTTATTTTATTTTCCTTTTTGTGATTTAAATGCTCTGTTGGTTTCATATTGGATCACTTGAGATTTTCTACTTGTTTTTCTTCTCTCTTATTTTTCTATTTTTATATGGTTAATAAAATCATAATTTAATTTTGTCTCAAGAAATAATATTATTTGAATAACACGCTTCCACTAAGTACATAATAAAATATGTTTTGTGCCATAAAAATAGAACTAATGTACCGGCTGTTAAATTTTATTGCTTATAATCAGGATCATACAGATGATAAACGATACGAGTGTAGAAGAATGAAATGCAAATTATCAGCAACAATGAGTTCTACACTTTTGCTTGCTTTATACAGAACTTCCTGTTCGACTGACCTTTTCTCCTTGAATGTGCTATTGTTTGTTGGTTAGAATTTTACGGAAATAAATCATGGCATTAATTTATGAATTATTTGTTTTGTTAAGAAATCTTTGCTAAAAAAAAGGAAATAAATCAAATGAATGAATTGAATAAATGAATTAGTTACAATTTAACCCGGTTTGCTTTGCTACCGCCATTTAAATAAAACTGATTAAAAAATCTTTAAAACAGATCTGTGTATTGATAACGGTGTAACTTATACCAAATTGACATACTTTCACTAAGATTTCGAAAAAAACTGAACACTTACGTACAACACAAACTCTTAGTCTTATTTTCGTGTTTGCGGATTTGCCCGCACACAAAATACAGTACACAACGATTGTGAGCGGACGAACACAAACACAGAGATAACTTACGGATCTTATTTAAGAGCACGTGCAGCATTTTTAGGGTTCTTGTTCTGTATTTTTTAGTGAACGCGTAGTGAACTTTAAGCTAACATGTTCTGTTTTTTTAGTGTATGATGTAGAATGAACGTGTTTTTCTTAAGGAGCTGCTAAGAATAATAAATTCTTTGATGTATGGGAAAGAAAAAAGAAATATAATTTTTAATGGTTTATTTATTAAAAAAAAAGCTAAAATATGATTTGAAGACGAGTTTTATTAAAGGAGCACATGTACTAATGCTTTAAGATATCATTGTATTTATACCAAAAATACATCTAAAGTGGTGCTTATAACAAAACTAGAGTAAAGAAAAACCAAAGTGCCCTTGTGTTTTGAGAATCCTCAAAGTATCTATTATGAGCGGTGTTCAAAAATGAACACTCAATATCGCTAATAGTGTTTGTGTAGTAAATCACTAAAAAAAATAACGTTTTCCTGATCGTCATCTTTCGAACACAACTGTTCTTATCCAACTCAACAAAAAGATAAGAACATTTATTTCTGTTCGGTTTTTTTTAAACGCGAACATTATTGTGTACGATTCAGCTCATTAGTGTTCGCTCATCTCTGTCGTGCTTAGCGCCCTTTTGCGCTGGTAACAAAAACCAAACATTTCTAACAAAAATAAAATACACATACGAAATATACAAAAAGCCAGCAAAATAATTTTACACAAACAAAACATATACACAATTCACATACAAGCTGTTCGTGGTGCGGTCGTTGCTTAAATATTTGGTTTGTTCATTTCTTTATCAATGTGAAAAAAGAAACATTATAGAACATTAAAATATAATGTTTGTCTACAGTTTCACTACAATTTTTCTGTTTTTTTAACGAAGAACAGAACACTATAAAATCTTCGGTTCTTTCTTGAAAATATTACGAAAAAATATATCACTTTCTTGGGTGTGTGAGCCGAACGCTAAACAATGTACTGCTTATTTTCGAACCCTGGTTTTAAAATTTGATGCATGTTACTAAATTATTTTAACAAATAGAATATGGGAATTTTTGCTTCTTATTTTACTTTTTAAACATGAAAATAATGTGTGTTTTTCTTCTTGTAGTGTTTTTGTTATTTTTTTTACACATAACAAGCAAATCATTTTTTCCTTTATTTGTTGTGTTGTGTTGTTTTTTTTTTTTTTTTTTTTTTTTTTGTTTCTACAGCAAACTTGTATGATTTATTTTGCGATTCACCGTTTTCGCTCTCATTCTTTTTGATGTTGATGTCAAACGTAAAGATTAAATGTCATCAATAAAAAAATAAATTTTATTTTCAGTCCCTGGTTAATTATGAACCGATCTTGGCCAAATTTGGCATTGTGGTTATGAATATTTATTTACTATGACAGGCCAAAGTTTACTACAATAACAGTATTTGTTACAATTTTGGGCGTACTAAAGTGTTTTTCGAGAGTTGGCTTTATATAGGACCTCTGGCAAATTATGGAACGATCTTCAAGAAATTTTACAATATGATTTTTATTTTCAAAAGATTTTGTTATTCGTGCTTAATTCCCAGTTTTTATTCTTGATAAAAACACTTGAAATTTATTGTTGATGGGATAAGCTATTCCTATGCATTTCACTGGTTGCTTAGGCCAGATCATCAGGAAACTTCATCCATAAAGATTTTAGACAAACTAAAGATATTAAACCAAATAAAACTGTTAAACGTATAAGATTTATAGCAACAGTTTTACTTGTAACAATATCAAAGCTTGAACAAAATACATCAACAATAAAAAGGTGGGTTTATCTCATCTTACACTCCCCACTACAATTAGTTGAAATTCTCTCAACATTAATTGTAGTTGTAAGAAGGTTAAGAAAAACAAACAACAACTTACAAAAGATGTTGTCAATTAAGTGTTTTTTAGGCCGTGCACTTGCCTATTTATTTTCAAAAAGTAATTTCAATTTTTGGGAATACAAAATTTTAATTTCAAAAGATTTTGTTATTCGTGCTTAATTCCCAGTTTTTATTCTTGATAAAAACACTTGAAATTTATTGTTGATGGGATAAGCTATTCCTATGCATTTCACTGGTTGCTTAGGCCAGATCATCAGGAAACTTCATCCATAAAGATTTTAGACAAACTAAAGATATTAAACCAAATAAAACTGTTAAACGTATAAGACTTATAGCAACAGTTTTACTTGTAACAATATCAAAGCTTGAACAAAATACATCAACAATAAAAAAGTGGGTTTATCTCATCTTACACTCCCCACTACAATTAGTTGAAATTCTCTCAACATTAATTGTAGTTGTAAGTAGGTTAAGAAAAAAAATAAAAAACAAACAACAACTTACAAAAGATGTTGTCAATTAAGTGTTTTTTTAGGCCGTGCACTTGCCTGTTTATTATCAAAAAGTAATTTAAATTTTTGGGAATACAAAATTTTAATTTCAAAAGATTTTGTTATTCGTGCTTAATTCCCAGTTTTTATTCATGATAAAAACACTTGAAATTTATTGTTGATGGGATAAGCTATTCCTATGCATTTCACTGGTTGCTTAGGCCAGATCATCAGGAAACTTCATCCATAAAGATTTTAGACAAACTAAAGATATTAAACCAAATAAAACTGTTAAACGTATAAGACTTATAGCAACAGTTTTACTTGTAACAATATCAAAGCTTGAACAAAATACATCAACAATAAAAAAGTGGGTTTATCTCATCTTACACTCCCCACTACAATTAGTTGAAATTCTCTCAACATTAATTGTAGTTGTAAGTAGGTTAAGAAAAACAAAATAAAAAACAAACAACAACTTACAAAAGATGTTGTCAATTAAGTGTTTTTTAGGCCGTGCACTTGCCTGTTTATTATCAAAAAGTAATTTCAATTTTTGGGAATACAAAATTTTAATTTCAAAAGATTTTGTTATTCGTGCTTAATTCCCAGATTTTATTCTTGATAAAAACACTTGAAATTTATTGTTGATGGGATAAGCTGTTCCTATGCATTTCACTGGTTGCTTAGGCCAGATCATCAGGAAACTTCATCCATAAAGATTTTAGACAAACTAAAGATATTAAACCAAATAAAACTGTTAAACGTATAAGATTTATAGCAACAGTTTTACTTGTAACAATATCAAAGCTTGAACAAAATACATCAACAATAAAAAGGTGGGTTTATCTCATCTTACACTCCCCACTACAATTAGTTGAAATTCTCTCAACATTAATTGTAGTTGTAAGTAGGTTAAGAAAAACAAACAACAACTTACAAAAGATGTTGTCAATTAAGTGTTTTTTAGGCCGTGCACTTGCCTATTTATTTTCAAAAAGTAATTTCAATTTTTGGGAATACAAAATTTTAATTTCAAAAGATTTTGTTATTCGTGCTTAATTCCCAGTTTTTATTCTTGATAAAAACACTTGAAATTTATTGTTGATGGGATAAGCTATTCCTATGCATTTCACTGGTTGCTTAGGCCAGATCATCAGGAAACTTCATCCATAAAGATTTTAGACAAACTAAAGATATTAAACCAAATAAAACTGTTAAACGTATAAGACTTATAGCAACAGTTTTACTTGTAACAATATCAAAGCTTGAACAAAATACATCAACAATAAAAAAGTGGGTTTATCTCATCTTACACTCCCCACTACAATTAGTTGAAATTCTCTCAACATTAATTGTAGTTGTAAGTAGGTTAAGAAAAACAAAATAAAAAACAAACAACAACTTACAAAAGATGTTGTCAATTAAGTGTTTTTTTAGGCCGTGCACTTGCCTGTTTATTATCAAAAAGTATTTTAAATTTTTGGGAATACAAAATTTTAATTTCAAAAGATTTTGTTATTCGTGCTTAATTCCCAGTTTTTATTCATGATAAAAACACTTGAAATTTATTGTTGATGGGATAAGCTATTCCTATGCATTTCACTGGTTGCTTAGGCCAGATCATCAGGAAACTTCATCCATAAAGATTTTAGACAAACTAAAGATATTTAACCAAATAAAACTGTTAAACGTATAAGACTTATAGCAACAGTTTTACTTGTAACAATATCAAAGCTTGAACAAAATACATCAACAATAAAAAAGTGGGTTTATCTCATCTTACACTCCCCACTACAATTAGTTGAAATTCTCTCAACATTAATTGTAGTTGTAAGTAGGTTAAGAAAAACAAAATAAAAAACAAACAACAACTTACAAAAGATGTTGTCAATTAAGTGTTTTTTTAGGCCGTGCACTTGCCTGTTTATTATCAAAAAGTAATTTAAATTTTTGGGAATACAAAATTTTAATTTCAAAAGATTTTGTTATTCGTGCTTAATTCCCAGTTTTTATTCATGATAAAAACACTTGAAATTTATTGTTGATGGGATAAGCTATTCCTATGCATTTCACTGGTTGCTTAGGCCAGATCATCAGGAAACTTCATCCATAAAGATTTTAGACAAACTAAATATATTAAACCAAATAAAACTGTTAAACGTATAAGACTTATAGCAACAGTTTTACTTGTAACAATATCAAAGCTTGAACAAAATACATCAACAATAAAAAAGTGGGTTTATCTCATCTTACACTCCCCACTACAATTAGTTGAAATTCTCTCAACATTAATTGTAGTTGTAAGTAGGTTAAGAAAAACAAAATAAAAAACAAACAACAACTTACAAAAGATGTTGTCAATTAAGTGTTTTTTTAGGCCGTGCACTTGCCTGTTTATTATCAAAAAGAAATTTCAATTTTTGGGAATACAAAATTTTAATTTCAAAAGATTTTGTTATTCGTGCTTAATTCCCAGATTTTATTCTTGATAAAAACACTTGAAATTTATTGTTGATGGGATAAGCTGTTCCTATGCATTTCACTGGTTGCTTAGGCCAGATCATCAGGAAACTTCATCCATAAAGATTTTAGACAAACTAAAGATATTAAACCAAATAAAACTGTTAAACGTATAAGACTTATAGCAACAGTTTTACTTGTAACAATATCAAAGCTTGAACAAAATACATCAACAATAAAAAAGTGGGTTTATCTCATCTTACACTCCCCACTACAATTAGTTGAAATTCTCTCAACATTAATTGTAGTTGTAAGTAGGTTAAGAAAAACAAAATAAAAAACAAACAAAAACTTACAAAAGATGTTGTCAATTAAGTGTTTTTTTAGGCCGTGCACTTGCCTGTTTATTATCAAAAAGTAATACAAAAATACAAAATTTTAATTTCAAAAGATTTTGTTATTCGTGCTTAATTCCCAGTTTTTATTCTTGATAAAAACACTTGAAATTTATTGTTGATGGGATAAGCTATTCCTATGCATTTCACTGGTTGCTTAGGCCAGATCATCAGGAAACTTCATCCATAAAGATTTTAGAAAAACTAAAGATATTAAACCAAATAAAACTGTTAAACGTATAAGACTTATAGCAACAGTTTTACTTGTAACAATATCAAAGCTTGAACAAAATACATCAACAATAAAAAAGTGGGTTTATCTCATCTTACACTCCCCACTACAATTAGTTGAAATTCTCTCAACATTAATTGTAGTTGTAAGTAGGTTAAGAAAAACAAAATAAAAAACAAACAACAACTTACAAAAGATGTTGTCAATTAAGTGTTTTTTAGGCCGTGCACTTGCCTAAGTCTTATACGTTTAACAGTTTTATTTGGTTTAATATCTTTAGTTTGTCTAAAATCTTTATGGATGAAGTTTCCTGATGATCTGGCCTAAGCAACCAGTGAAATGCATAGGAATAGCTTATCCCATCAACAATAAATTTCAAGTGTTTTTATCAAGAATAAAAACTGGGAATTAAGCACGAATAACAAAATCTTTTGAAATTAAAATTTTGTATTGCCAAAAATTGAAATTACTTTTTTATATGATTTTTAATCATAAAGAACAACAAACGGTGCGTTCCGCGCCTAATTACAGTTAGTTTTTTTATGACAGAAATATAATTAGTTTAAGGTGGTTGTTTCTTTTATGGGGTCTTAGATGAATATTAAAAAAGTTTCACACGGAATAACAAACTAAGCATACCATAACTCACCACTAGTGGGGAAAGGTAAATAGACTAACAAAAAATTGCTGGCGGAATGGACAGGTTGTCATTAAATTTAGAACAAATTCGTTTAATATGAAAAACAATTTTGATCAAAATTTTTCGTTCGAAATTGGGAGACAGGCAGTAAGTTATATGACACTTAAAAACACAACACCGAATTTCGTGAAGATCGGTCCATAATTCTGCATAAACCGAATATAAATCTTACTCTCAGAAACTTTAGTATGCCTGAGTCCGTTATGAATATCAATGCTATAAAATCAATTAAATTAAACATAATACAACGGGAGACGGCGACGGTAATAGTTGTTATTGTTTGCTTACATTTTTATTAATTTTTTTGTGCATACATTTTCACCAAGTTTTTTGTTTACAATAATGTTGTGAACAGCGCCAATTATTCAAAAACTATGGCAACATCAGAAAGAGAATGAGTATCATAAATTGAGAGAGAAAGAAAGTCCGCAATGAAAATAAAATAGATTTTAATTTTAAGTCGTTCCGCACTGCGTTTTTATACTTTAAAATCGTATGAAAAACCGAAAGGCAATAAATTATCGTTACATTGTGTTCAGACTCTTAAGTTGATTGAAATTTGTGCATAAATCCCATATAAAGTGCAATCTATCAAAATTATAATTTTCGGTGGAGCGTACCACAGATTCGGCATAAGTCAATCTAACCTGATTTTGTTCATATGTATTTGCTTAAGGAGAAATCTAAAATTTCTTTTTTATTTATTCTGTGGTACTGTGTGTCTTTAAGGACATTAACATATGACAACTTCTCAGATAATTAAATAAAACTTTTTTATGGCTATCAACTCTTAAGGAATTGAAAGCAGCTTTTGTCAACTGCAGAAATACACACATATTTAATGTTAAACATTATATCTTATTTCTCTCATTTACTTCCTTTTGCTATATGTCAGCAGCCATTATGCCATCTACATGACACAAGAGTTGTGCTAACAACAGTCTGTCGGCATCCATGTTTTCGCTTCACTGTGGAAACCCACCAACAACTACATATTGTATAACATGTGCATTACACATATAAATAAATGTCCACTCTTAAACACAGGCATTTGTACATGCTAAGTGAGTGACCATTAGGGGGGTAACTTTTGTAATTAAGGTCATAAATGAAAACAGACATATTGTGAACTTGGCAAACATTTGCTTCCTCTATGTTACAAAAATACTAAGAGCTATAAAAACAATTTTAACTTTTCGTTAGAATATAATATGGCAAAAACGGTATTGTACTATTCGAAAAACTTTGCTACTAAAAAAAGGTCGTTACTAATAATACCTGTACAATTTTAGGAAATTTCTAAACTTAAAGCCACTAACTAATCTCTACCAGCATCATTTGAATCACTTAAATTAAAGACATTCTTATACATACATATTTCCGAATTACATTTCTCAGTAAATAAATTTCAATTTGCTTTCATTTTTGCACAGATACGGACGATGGGTGACAAGACGTGTAGCTGTTGTCACTATTGCTGCCATTTGGCTGTTAGCCGCCTTTGTGTCGTTTGTGCCAATTTCACTGGGATTGCATCGACCCGATCAACCGTTAATTGTGGAGGACAATGGTAAAAAGTATTCAACGTGTGCGCTGGACTTAACGCCAACATATGCTGTTGTTTCGAGTTGTATCAGTTTCTATTTCCCATGCGTTGTGATGATTGGCATTTATTGTCGGTAAGTATGTGCATACATATGTTTATTAAACGTTTAATTATGGCCTTAACTAGCAGAAGAGGGAATTTAAATTAGGTCTTCATAGGCAAGAAAACCTGTTTTAGATTTGGTTTGCAGGTTAAGCAAGCACTAGATATTAAATGAATTTGAATATTTTAGAGTATGTTTTTAGCTTTAAATAAGCATAAACATATTTTAAGGAGTTTAAAGAATGAATTATAAAATGTTCCTTTTTCATCAAAGTAATTTTTGGGAATACAAAATTTTAATTTAAAAGATTTTGTTATTCGTGCTTAATTCCAAATTTTTATTTTTGATAAAAACACTGAAATTTATTTTTGATGGGATAAGCTATTCCTATGCGGATTTAACTGGTTGCTTAGGCCAGATCGTCAGGAAACTTCATCCAAAAAGATTTTAGAAAAACTAAAGACATTAACCCAAATAAAACTGTTATGCGTTTAAGAATTAAATGCAACAGTTCCACTTGTAACAATATCAAAGTTTAAACAAAAACATCAACAATAAACAGTGAGTTTATCTTTTCTTACATTCCCCACTACAATTGGCTGAAATTCTTCCAACATTAATTGTAGTTGTAAGTAGGTTAAGAAAAAACAAAATAAAAACAAAAACAACCTGCTTTAAATAACAAAGTGTTGCCAATTTTAGTTTTTTTTAGCCGTGCACTTGCCTGTTTATTATCAAAGTAATTTTTGGGAATACAAAATTTTAATTTAAAAGAAATTTTTACTCGTGCTTAATTCCCAATTTGAAATGCGCATAGGAATATCTTATCCCATCAACAATAAATTTCAGTGTTTTTATCAAAAAAAAAAAAAAAAAATTGGAATTAAGCATGAATAACAAAATCTTTTAAATTTTCCTTTTTCTTAATGTTTTAAATGTACTGAAATCATTGCTTACTTAAGAAAATTAATTAAGAAGATTATTTTCTAAATATTTTCTACTTTACTTTGAGAAATCTTTTATATAATTTTTTTCGATGTTAGAAATTAGTTTCAAAATATTTTAAAATTGAGGTGAACACTTCACTTTAGTGATGTACAAAGCATATATACTTCATTTAATTCCTAGTTATGTACGCAACTACTACTTGTAGGATTTTAAAAATAATAATTTAAAAAAAAAACACTGTATAGGTTTTATATTAAAGTAGCATTATTGGCTATTTTTTTTATAAAAAGTATTTTTATTTTATAGGCTTGTTAATAAAGGTTACAAAGTACATATGTATGTACATTTTTTTCCCATTTGTTAAACAACAACGAGTATAATTTTTTTGTACCATTTTATTTATCATAAAATTCCCATATACGACTACAGTATTAATGCTCAATCTATATTGTGCCAGCCGATGGACCGTATATGTGTATGTCAAACGCTTGTTTGACAATTTTTTTGATTTCTACAAATTTTTTTACTGATTCAGTTAATATTTTTGTTTGATTTTTATTTAACCAACAAAAATGTTGAGAACTATTCAAAAATATAATATACGCGTTATTAATTTCAAGTTGTCATAATTTTGTATAAAATATTTAACGCTCCTTAATGTTGTCGTGCTTCTGCATTTTGTTATTTGATCGTAGGCAGCACTTCTTTATGTGAAATATAAGAACTACAACAAAAAAACAAATGCTGTCTATTTTTGTACGCTTTAAAAAAGTACAACAAAAAGAAAGATGATAAAATAGCGTGACGAGGTGTGTAGTAAAAAAACAACAAAAACAATAACAGGTAAAAAAACGTTTCACTCTTTTAATACAACAGAAACAACAACAACATTTTAAGAAACAAAATACATTTTTGGTTGGTTTCAAAGTTGATAAAAACAAAACTAAATCCCGTATTCAATTTTTTAAAACTGTTTACTTAAATACATCAAGTACAAAAATAGAATGATGACGAAAAACATATCGAGTCGGTCTGCCGCCGTTTTTCGTTACATTTCTTCTTCATTAGCAAAGGAAAGGATGCAGCAACAGTGAGTGATGAAGAAAAAAAAACATTGTGTGTATAAATAAGACTTCGTTCAAAAATTATTCCAACAAAAAATGTGTCTCAAAGCCAGCCGGCCGCTCTGCTCTGCTTCATCTTCTTCAACAGTGCTTGCTTGTGTGCGTCATTGCTTGTGCAAAAACTATTTTGTTTGATTCAGCAAAATTATTTGTTTGAAATTTATATGAGTTTCAGTAAACTTTTTGTTTGATTATTTAAATTATTTGTTTGGAAAAATCGGTGTTTTTTTCAATAAACAAAATGCAAATAAATTGTTTGAACATACGAATTTGTTTATAGGACCGATTTCAGGCAAAAAATTGTTTGAATCTACAAATTTTTTGTTTGAATTGGAACAATAATTTTTTTCTGTGTGTTCTCATGGCATGATTGTTTGTGGTGTTGCATATGGTGCTATTTTCTTAGTGGATTAAAGTTGTCAAAGAGTTAACGTCAGGGTACTATGCATTGAATAAAACATTATTTCATAAAAAACTGATTAACAAACTATTAATTATTATTACAAAACTTTACAAAACAAGCAGTGTCACTGATTATTACGAATTTTTAATGAAAAACATGAATATTAATTAGTATTGTGGTTATTTTGTTGAACTATTTATGGTTTTTAATCCAAATTTTTAATATTTTAATTAGGCTTAAGTTCATGAAATTTAATTTTCATTAAATTATTTTTATGAAGAAAGGAATTTTACAACATGAAAATTAATTAAAATTGTTATTGATAATCTTTCATTCTTGACGTGGCTCGGGCTCGAACCCTGGCCGGCAGGTTACCATGACATGTTTCGATCGCAACCACTCGATCTCCTCAGATGGATTTGCCGTCTTACACTCGCAGCCATCGACGACTGCTGACGTCAATAGTCAAACATCAATCCTTAAACCAAATTGTGTTTAAACATTTGGTAGATCGAAATTTGCTTTCCTGAATGATTATCAATTTTAATTGATTTTACATGTTTTTTCCTTACTTCTGTTTTTTCGTACTTTTGTCAAGAATTTTTCTTGAAGTCCAAGTACATTTTTTTTTTTTTTGTTTTTTCATTTTGTCTTTCTCTTTTCTGTTGACCTTTTTCAGCACAACTTGAAGGACAAATGTACACATAGAGCTCGTGCCTTAGCTTTAACAATAATTAGTATTGTGGTTATTTTGTTGAACTATTTATGGTTTTTAATCCAAATTTTTAATATTTTAATTAGGCTTAAGTTCATGAAATTTAATTTTCATTAAATTATTTTTATGAAGAAAGGAATTTTACAACATGAAAATTAATTAAAATTGTTATTGATAATCTTTCATTCTTGACGTGGCTCGGGCTCGAACCCTGGCCGGCAGGTTACCATGACATGTTTCGATCGCAACCACTCGATCTCCTCAGATGGATTTGCCGTCTTACACTCGCAGCCATCGACGACTGCTGACGTCAATAGTCAAACATCAATCCTTAAACCAAATTGTGTTTAAACATTTGGTAGATCGAAATTTGCTTTCCTGAATGATTATCAATTTTAATTGATTTTACATGTTTTTTCCTTACTTCTGTTTTTTCGTACTTTTGTCAAGAAT